>OY282503.1:36091685-41352685 GCA_958295605.1 Ajuga chamaepitys
GTGACTTGGTAAAACAAATGGATCATGTTATGGATACTTATTGATCCGAGAAGCCGAATTGGGTCAAATGGAAGACTTGTTGATTCGAGAAGTCAATTGTGGTCAAATACAAGCCTGAATGATTTGTGGAATCGAATCGAGTCAAATAGTTGGTGCTTGTTAATCAGAGAAGCCGAATTAGGTCACATTGTGCGTACTTGGTGACTTGGTAAAACAAACGGATCAAGTTATGCATACTTGTTGATCCGAGAAGCCGAATTGGGTCACATGGAAGACTTGTTGATCCGAGAAGTCAATTGTGGCCAAATACAAGCCTTAATGTTTCGTGAAGTCGAATCGAGTCAAATAGTTGGTGCTTGTTGATCCGAGAAGTCGAATTAGGTCACATTGTGCGTACTTGGTGACTTGGTAAAACAAACGGATCATGTTATGGATACTTGTTGATCCGAGAAGTCAATTGGGTTCAAATACAAGCCTTAATGATTCGTGAAGTCGAACGGAGTCAAATAGTTGGTGCTTGTTGATCCGAGAAGCCGAATTGGGTCACATTGTGCGTACTTGGTGACTTGGTAAAACAAACGGATCAAGTTATGGATACTTGTTGATCCGAGAAGCCGAATTGGGTATATTGAAAGACTTGTTGATCCGAGAAGTCAATTGGGTTTAAATACAAGCCTTAATGATTCGTGAAGTCGAACGAAGTAGAATAGTTGGTGCTTGTTGATCCGAGAAGCCGAATTGGATCACATTGTGCGTACTTGGTGACTCGGTAAAACAAATGGATCAAGTTATGGATACTTGTTGATCCGAGAAGTCAATTGGGTTTAAATACAAGCCTTAATGATTCGTGAAGTCGAACGGAGTAGAATAGTTGGTGCTTGTTGATCCGAGAAGCCGAATTGGGTCACATTGTGCGTACTTGGTGACTTGGTAAAACAAATGGATCAAGTTATGGATACTTGTTGATCCGAGAAGCTGAATTGGGTCAATTGAAAGACTTGTTGATCTGAGAAGTCAATTATCTTCAAATACAAGCCTTTATGATTCGTGAAGTCGAACAGCGTCAAATCGTTGGTGCTTGTTGATCCGAGAAGCCGAATTGGATCACATTGTGCGTACTTGGTGACTTGGTAACACAAATGGATCAAGTTATGGATACTTGTTGATCAGAGAAGCCGAATTGGGTCACATGGAAGACTTGTTGATCCGAGAAGTCATTGGCTTCAAATACAAGCCTTAATGATTCGTGAAGTCGAACGGAGTCAAATCGTTGGTGCTTGTTGATCCGGGAAGGCGAATTGGGTCACATTGTGTGTACTTGGTGACTTGGTAAAACAAACGGATCAAGTTATGGATACTTGTTGATCCGAGAAGCCGAATTGGGTCAATTGATAGACTTGTTGATCCGAGAAGTCAATTGGGTTCAAATACAAGCCTTAATGATTCGTGAAGTCGAACGGAGTCAAATAGTTGGTGCTTGTTGATCCGAGAAGCCGAATTGGGTCACATTGTGCGTACTTGGTGACTTGGTAAAACAAACGGATCAAGTTATGGATACTTGTTGATCCGAGAAGCCGAATTGGGTCAATTGAAAGACTTGTTGATCCGAGAAGTCAATTGGGTTAAAATACAAGCCTTAATGATTCGTGAAGTCGAACGGAGTCAAATAGTTGGTGCTTGTTGATCCGAGAAGCCGAATTGGGTCACATTGTGCGTACTTTGTGACTTGGTAAAACAAACGGATCAAGTTATGGATACTTGTTGATCCGAGAAGCCGAATTGGGTAAATTGAAAGACTTGTTGATCCGAGAAGTCAATTGGGTTTAAATACAAGCCTTAATGATTCGTGAAGTCGAACGAAGTAGAATAGTTGGTGCTTGTTGATCCGAGAAGCCGAATTGGATCACATTGTGCGTACTTGGTGACTCGGTAAAACAAACGGATCAAGTTATGGATACTTGTTGATCCGAGAAGCCGAATTGGGTAAATTGAAAGACTTGTTGATCCGAGAAGTCAATTGGGTTTAAATACAAGCCCTAAAGATTCGTGAAGTCGAACGGAGTAGAATAGTTGGTGCTTGTTGATGTGAGAAGCCGAATTGGGTCACATTGTGCGTACTTGGTGACTTGGTAAAACAAATGGATCAAGTTATGGATACTTGTTGATCCGAGAAGCTGAATTGGGTCAATTGAAAGACTTGTTGATCCGAGAAGTTAATTATCTTCAAATACAAGCCTTTATGATTCGTGAAGTCGAACAGCGTCAAATCGTTGGTGCTTGTTAATCCGAGAAGCCGAATTGGATCACATTGTGCGTACTTGGTGACTTGGTAAAACAAATGGATCAAGTTATGGATACTTGTTGATCAGAGAAGCCGAATTGGGTCACATGGAAGACTTGTTGATCCGAGAAGTCATTGGCTTCAAATACAAGCCTTAATGATTCGTGAAGTCGAACGGAGTCAAATCGTTGGTGCTTGTTGATCCGGGAAGGCGAATTGGGTCACATTGTGCGTACTTGGTGAGTTGGTAAAACAAACGGATCAAGTTATGGATACTTGTTGATCCGAGAAGCCGTATTGGGTCAATTGAAAGACTTGTTGATCCGAGAAGTCAATTGGGTTCAAATACAAGCCTTAATGATTCGTGAAGTTGAACAGAGTCAAATAGTTGGTGCTTGTTGATCCGAGAAGCCGAATTGGGTCACATTGTGCGTACTTGGTGACTTGGTAAAACAAACGGATCAAGTTATGGATACTTGTTGATCCGAGAAGCCGAATTGGGTCAATTGAAAGACTTGTTGATCCGAGAAGTCAATTGGGTTAAAATACAAGCCTTAAAGATTCGTGAAGTCGAACGAAGTAGAATAGTTGGTGCTTGTTGATCCGAGAAGCCGAATTGGATCACATTGTGCGTACTTGGTGACTCGGTAAAACAAACGGATCAAGTTATGGATACTTGTTGATCCGAGAAGCCGAATTGGGTAAATTGAAAGACTTGTTGATCCGAGAAGTCAATTGGGTTTAAATACAAGCCTTAATGATTCGTGAAGTGGAACGGAGTAGAATAGTTGGTGCTTGTTGATGTGAGAAGCCGAATTGGGTCACATTGTGCGTACTTGGTGACTTGGTAAAACAAATGGATCAAGTTATGGATACTTGTTGATCCGAGAAGCTGAATTGGGTCAATTGAAAGACTTGTTGATCCGAGAAGTTAATTATCTTCAAATACAAGCCTTTATGATTCGTGAAGTCGAACAGCGTCAAATCGTTGGTGCTTGTTGATCCGAGAAGCCGAATTGGATCACATTGTGCGTACTTGGTGACTTGGTAAAACAAATGGATCAAGTTATGGATACTTGTTGATCAGAGAAGCCGAATTGTGTCACATGGAAGACTTGTTGATCCGAGAAGTCATTGGCTTCAAATACAAGCCTTAATGATTCGTGAAGTCGAACGGAGTCAAATCGTTGGTGCTTGTTGATCCGGGAAGGCGAATTGGGTCACATTGTGCGTACTTGGTGACTTGGTAAAACAAACGGATCAAGTTATGGATACTTGTTGATCCGAGAAGCCGTATTGGGTCAATTGAAAGACTTGCTGAAACAGGAAGTCAATTGGGTTCAAATACAAGCCTTAATGATTCGTGAAGTCGAACGGAGTCAAATAGTTGGTGCTTGTTGATCCGAGAAGCCGAATTGGATCACATTGTGCGTACTTGGTGACTTGGTAAAACAAATGGATCATGTTATGGATACTTATTGATCCGAGAAGCCGAATTGGGTCAAATGGAAGACTTGTTGATTCGAGAAGTCAATTGTGGTCAAATACAAGCCTGAATGATTTGTGGAATCGAATCGAGTCAAATAGTTGGTGCTTGTTAATCAGAGAAGCCGAATTAGGTCACATTGTGCGTACTTGGTGACTTGGTAAAACAAACGGATCAAGTTATGCATACTTGTTGATCCGAGAAGCCGAATTGGGTCACATGGAAGACTTGTTGATCCGAGAAGTCAATTGTGGCCAAATACAAGCCTTAATGTTTCGTGAAGTCGAATCGAGTCAAATAGTTGGTGCTTGTTGATCCGAGAAGTCGAATTAGGTCACATTGTGCGTACTTGGTGACTTGGTAAAACAAACGGATCATGTTATGGATACTTGTTGATCCGAGAAGTCAATTGGGTTCAAATACAAGCCTTAATGATTCGTGAAGTCGAACAGAGTCAAATAGTTGGTGCTTGTTGATCCGAGAAGCCGAATTGGGTCACATTGTGCGTACTTGGTGACTTGGTAAAACAAACGGATCAAGTTATGGATACTTGTTGATCCGAGAAGCCGAATTGGGTATATTGAAAGACTTGTTGATCCGAGAAGTCAATTGGGTTTAAATACAAGCCTTAATGATTCGTGAAGTCGAACGAAGTAGAATAGTTGGTGCTTGTTGATCCGAGAAGCCGAATTGGATCACATTGTGCGTACTTGGTGACTCGGTAAAACAAATGGATCAAGTTATGGATACTTGTTGATCCGAGAAGTCAATTGGGTTTAAATACAAGCCTTAATGATTCGTGAAGTCGAACGGAGTAGAATAGTTGGTGCTTGTTGATCCGAGAAGCCGAATTGGGTCACATTGTGCGTACTTGGTGACTTGGTAAAACAAATGGATCAAGTTATGGATACTTGTTGATCCGAGAAGCTGAATTGGGTCAATTGAAAGACTTGTTGATCTGAGAAGTCAATTATCTTCAAATACAAGCCTTTATGATTCGTGAAGTCGAACAGCGTCAAATCGTTGGTGCTTGTTGATCCGAGAAGCCGAATTGGATCACATTGTGCGTACTTGGTGACTTGGTAACACAAATGGATCAAGTTATGGATACTTGTTGATCAGAGAAGCCGAATTGGGTCACATGGAAGACTTGTTGATCCGAGAAGTCATTGGCTTCAAATACAAGCCTTAATGATTCGTGAAGTCGAACGGAGTCAAATCGTTGGTGCTTGTTGATCCGGGAAGGCGAATTGGGTCACATTGTGTGTACTTGGTGACTTGGTAAAACAAACGGATCAAGTTATGGATACTTGTTGATCCGAGAAGCCGAATTGGGTCAATTGAAAGACTTGTTGATCCGAGAAGTCAATTGGGTTCAAATACAAGCCTTAATGATTCGTGAAGTCGAACGGAGTCAAATAGTTGGTGCTTGTTGATCCGAGAAGCCGAATTGGGTCACATTGTGCGTACTTGGTGACTTGGTAAAACAAACGGATCAAGTTATGGATACTTGTTGATCCGAGAAGCCGAATTGGGTCAATTGAAAGACTTGTTGATCCGAGAAGTCAATTGGGTTAAAATACAAGCCTTAATGATTCGTGAAGTCGAACGGAGTCAAATAGTTGGTGCTTGTTGATCCGAGAAGCCGAATTGGGTCACATTGTGCGTACTTTGTGACTTGGTAAAACAAACGGATCAAGTTATGGATACTTGTTGATCCGAGAAGCCGAATTGGGTAAATTGAAAGACTTGTTGATCCGAGAAGTCAATTGGGTTTAAATACAAGCCTTAATGATTCGTGAAGTCGAACGAAGTAGAATAGTTGGTGCTTGTTGATCCGAGAAGCCGAATTGGATCACATTGTGCGTACTTGGTGACTCGGTAAAACAAACGGATCAAGTTATGGATACTTGTTGATCCGAGAAGCCGAATTGGGTAAATTGAAAGACTTGTTGATCCGAGAAGTCAATTGGGTTTAAATACAAGCCCTAAAGATTCGTGAAGTCGAACGGAGTAGAATAGTTGGTGCTTGTTGATGTGAGAAGCCGAATTGGGTCACATTGTGCGTACTTGGTGACTTGGTAAAAGAAACGGATCAAGTTATGGATACTTGTTGAACCGAGAAGCCGAATTGGGTAAATTGAAAGACTTGTTGATCCGAGAAGCCGAATTGGGTCAATTGACAGACTTGTTGATCCGAGAAGTCAATTGGGTTAAAATACAAGCCTTAATGATTCGTGAAGTCGAACGAAGTAGAATAGTTGGTGCTTGTTGATCCGAGAAGCCGAATTGGATCACATTGTGCGTACTTGGTGACTCGGTAAAACAAACGGATCAAGTTATGGATACTTGTTGATCCGAGAAGTCAATTGGGTTTAAATACAAGCCTTAATGATTCGTGAAGTCGAACGGAGTAGAATACTTGGTGCTTGTTGATCCGAGAAGCCGAATTGGGTCACATTGTGCGTACTTGGTGACTTGGTAAATAAATGGATCAAGTTATGGATACTTGTTGATCCGAGAAGCTGAATTGGGTCAATTGAAAGATTTGTTGATCCGAGAAGTCAATTACCTTCAAATACAAGCCTTTATGATTCGTGAAGTCGAACAGCGTCAAATCGTTGGTGCTTGTTGATCCGAGAAGCCGAATTGGATCACATTGTGCGTACTTGGTGACTTGGTAAAACAAATGGATCAAGTTATGGATACTTGTTGATCAGAGAAGCCGAATTGGGTCACATGCAAGACTTGTTGATCCGAGAAGTCATTGGCTTCAAATACAAGCCTTAATGATTCGTGAAGTCAAACGGAGTCAAATCGTTGGTGCTTGTTGATCCGGGAAGGCGAATTGGGTCACATTGTGCGTACTTGGTGACTTGGTAAAACAAACGGATCAAGTTATGGATACTTGTTGATCCGAGAAGCCGAATTGGGTCAATTGAAAGACTTGTTGATCCGAGAAGTCAATTGGGTTCAAATACAAGCCTTAATGATTCGTGAAGTCGAACGGAGTCAAATAGTTGGTGCTTGTTGATCCGAGAAGCCGAATTGGGTCACATTGTGCGTACTTGGTGACTTGGTAAAACAAACGGATCAAGTTATGGATACTTGTTGATCCGAGAAGCCGAATTGGGTCAATTGAAAGACTTGTTGATCCGAGAAGTCAATTGGGTTAAAATACAAGCCTTAAAGATTCGTGAAGTCGAACGAAGTAGAATAGTTGGTGCTTGTTGATCCGAGAAGCCGAATTGGATCACATTGTGCGTACTTGGTGACTCGGTAAAACAAACGGATCAAGTTATGGATACTTGTTGATCCGAGAAGCCGAATTGGGTAAATTGAAAGACTTGTTGATCCGAGAAGTCAATTGGGTTTAAATACAAGCTTTAATGATTCGTGAAGTCGAACGGAGTAGAATAGTTGGTGCTTGTTGATGTGAGAAGCCGAATTGGGTCACATTGTGCGTACTTGGTGACTTGGTAAAACAAATGGATCAAGTTATGGATACTTGTTGATCCGAGAAGCTGAATTGGGTCAATTGAAAGACTTGTTGATCCGAGAAGTTAATTATCTTCAATTACAAGCCTTTATGATTCGTGAAGTCGAACAGCGTCAAATCGTTGGTGCTTGTTGATCCGAGAAGCCGAATTGGATCACATTGTGCGTACTTGGTGACTTGGTAAAACAAATGGATCAAGTTATGGATACTTGTTGATCAGAGAAGCCGAATTGTGTCACATGGAAGACTTGTTGATCCGAGAAGTCATTGGCTTCAAATACAAGCCTTAATGATTCGTGAAGTCGAACGGAGTCAAATCGTTGGTGCTTGTTGATCCGGGAAGGCGAATTGGGTCACATTGTGCGTACTTGGTGACTTGGTAAAACAAACGGATCAAGTTATGGATACTTGTTGATCCGAGAAGCCGTATTGGGTCAATTGAAAGACTTGTTGATCCGACAAGTCAATTGGGTTTAAATACAAGCCCTAAAGATTCGTGAAGTCGAATGGAGTAGAATAGTTGGTGCTTGTTGATGTGAGAAGCCGAATTGGGTCACATTGTGCGTACTTGGTGACTTGGTAAAACAAATGGATCAAGTTATGGATACTTGTTGATCCGAGAAGCTGAATTGGGTCAATTGAAAGACTTGTTGATCCGAGAAGTTAATTATCTTCAAATACAAGCCTTTATGATTCGTGAAGTCGAACAGCGTCAAATCGTTGGTGCTTGTTTATCCGAGAAGCCGAATTGGATCACATTGTGCGTACTTGGTGACTTGGTAAAACAAATGGATCAAGTTATGGATACTTGTTGATCAGAGAAGCCGAATTGGGTCACATGGAAGACTTGTTGATCCGAGAAGTCATTGGCTTCAAATACAAGCCTTAATGATTCGTGAAGTCGAACGGAGTCAAATCGTTGGTGCTTGTTGATCCGGGAAGGCGAATTGGGTCACATTGTGCGTACTTGGTGACTTGGTAAAACAAACGGATCAAGTTATGGATACTTGTTGATCCGAGAAGCCGTATTGGGTCAATTGAAAGACTTGTTGATCCGGGAAGTCAATTGGGTTCAAATACAAGCCTTAATGATTCGTGAAGTCGAACGGAGTCAAATAGTTGGTGCTTGTTGATCCGAGAAGCCGAATTGGATCACATTGTGCGTACTTGGTGACTTGGTAAAACAAATGGATCATGTTATGGATACTTATTGATCCGAGAAGCCGAATTGGGTCAAATGGAAGACTTGTTGATTCGAGAAGTCAATTGTGGTCAAATACAAGCCTTAATGATTCGTGGAATCGAATCGAGTCAAATAGTTGGTGCTTGTTAATCAGAGAAGCCGAATTAGGTCACATTGTGCGTACTTGGTGACTTGGTAAAACAAACGGATCAAGTTATGCATACTTGTTAATCCGAGAAGCCGAATTGGGTCACATGGAAGACTTGTTGATCCGAGAAGTCAATTGTGCCAAATACAAGCCTTAATGTTTCGTGAAGTCGAATCGAGTCAAATAGTTGGTGCTTGTTGATCCGAGAAGTCAAATTAGGTCACATTGTACGTACTTGGTGACTTGGTAAAACAAACGGATCATGTTATGGATACTTGTTGATCCGAGAAGTCAATTGGGTTCAAATACAAGCCTTAATGATTCGTGTAGTCGAACGGAGTCAAATCGTTGGTGCTTGTTGATCCGGGAAGGCGAATTGGGTCACATTGTGCGTACTTGGTGACTTGGTAAAACAAACGGATCAAGTTATGGATACTTGTTGATCCAAGAAACCGAATTGGGTAAATTGAAAGACTTGTTGATCCGAGAAGTCAATTGGGTTTAAATACAAGCCTTAATGATTCGTGAAGTCGAACGAAGTAGAATTGTTGGTGCTTGTTGATCCGAGAAGCCGAATTGGATCACATTGTGCATACTTGGTGACTTGGTAAAACAAATGGATCAAGTTATGGATACTTGTTGATCAGAGAAGCCGAATTGTGTCACATGGAAGACTTGTTGATCCGAGAAGTCATTGGCTTCAAATACAAGCCTTAATGATTCGTGAAGTCGAACGGAGTCAAATCGTTGGTGCTTGTTGATCCGGGAAGGCGAATTGGGTCACATTGTGCGTACTTGGTGACTTGGTAAAACAAATGGATCATGTTATGGATACTTATTGATCCGAGAAGCCGAATTGGGTCAAATGGAAGACTTGTTGATTCGAGAAGTCAATTGTGGTCAAATACAAGCCTTAATGATTCGTGGAATCGAATCGAGTCATAGTTGGTGCTTGTTAATCAGAGAAGCCGAATTAGGTCACATTGTGCGTACTTGGTGACTTGGTAAAACAAACGGATCAAGTTATGCATACTTGTTGATCCGAGAAGCCGAATTGGGTCACATGGAAGACTTGTTGATCCGAGAAGTCAATTGTGGCCAAATACAAGCCTTAATGTTTCGTGAAGTCGAATCGAGTCAAATAGTTGGTGCTTGTTGATCCGAGAAGTCGAATTAGGTCACATTGTGCGTACTTGGTGACTTGGTAAAACAAACGGATCATGTTATGGATACTTGTTGATCCGAGAAGTCAATTGGGTTAAAATACAAGCCTTAATGATTCGTGAAGTCGAACGGAGTCAAATAGTTGGTGCTTGTTGATCCGAGAAGCCGAATTGGGTCACATTGTGCTTACTTGGTGACTTGGTAAAACAAACGGATCAAGTTATGGATACTTGTTGATCCGAGAAGCCGAATTGGGTATATTGAAAGACTTGTTGATACGAGAAGTCAATTGGGTTTAAATACAAGCCTTAATGATTCGTGAAGTCGAACGAAGTAGAATAGTTGTTGCTTGTTGATCCGAGAAGCCGAATTGGATCACATTGTGCGTACTTGGTGACTCGGTAAAACAAATGGATCAAGTTATGGATACTTGTTGATCCGAGAAGTCAATTGGGTTTAAATACAAGCCTTAATGATTCGTGAAGTCGAACGGAGTAGAATAGTTGGTGCTTGTTGATCCGAGAAGCCGAATTGGGTCACATTGTGCGTACTTGGTGACTTGGTAAAACAAATGGATCAAGTTATGGATACTTGTTGATCCGAGAAGCTGAATTGGGTCAATTGAAAGACTTGTTGATCTGAGAAGTCAATTATCCTCAAATACAAGCCTTTATGATTCGTGAAGTCGAACAGCGTCAAATCGTTGGTGCTTGTTGATCCGAGAAGCCGAATTGGATCACATTGTGCGTACTTGGTGACTTGGTAACACAAATGGATCAAGTTATGGATACTTGTTGATCAGAGAAGCCGAATTGGGTCACATGGAAGACTTGTTGATCCGAGAAGTCATTGGCTTCAAATACAAGCCTTAATGATTCGTGAAGTCGAACGGAGTCAAATCGTTGGTGCTTGTTGATCCGGGAAGGCGAATTAGGTCACATTGTGCGTACTTGGTGACTTGGTAAAACAAACGGATCAAGTTATGGATACTTGTTGATCCGAGAAGCCGAATTGGGTCAATTGAAAGACTTGTTGATCCGAGAAGTCAATTGGGTTCAAATACAAGCCTTAATGATTCGTGAAGTCGAACGGAGTCAAATAGTTGGTGCTTGTTGATCCGAGAAGCCGAATTGGGTCACATTGTGCGTACTTGGTGACTTGGTAAAACAAACGGATCAAGTTATGGATACTTGTTGATCCGAGAAGCCGAATTGGGTCAATTGAAAGACTTGTTGATCCGAGAAGTCAATTGGGTTAAAATACAAGCCTTAATGATTCGTGAAGTCGAACGGAGTCAAATAGTTGGTGCTTGTTGATCCGAGAAGCCGAATTGGGTCACATTGTGCGTACTTGGTGACTTGGTAAAACAAACGGATCAAGTTATGGATACTTGTTGATCCGAGAAGCCGAATTGGGTAAATTGAAAGACTTGTTGATCCGAGAAGTCAATTGGGTTTAAATACAAGCCTTAATGATTCGTGAAGTCGAACGAAGTAGAATAGTTGGTGCTTGTTGATCCGAGAAGCCGAATTGGATCACATTGTGCGTACTTGGTGACTCGGTAAAACAAACGGCTCAAGTTATGGATACTTGTTGATCCGAGAAGCCGAATTGGGTAAATTGAAAGACTTGTTGATCCGACAAGTCAATTGGGTTTAAATACAAGCCCTAAAGATTCGTGAAGTCGAACGGAGTAGAATAGTTGGTGCTTGTTGATGTGAGAAGCCGAATTGGGTCACATTGTGCGTACTTGGTGACTTGGTAAAACAAATGGATCAAGTTATGGATACTTGTTGATCCGAGAAGCTGAATTGGGTCAATTGAAAGACTTGTTGATCCGAGAAGTTAATTATCTTCAAATACAAGCCTTTATGATTCGTGAAGTCGAACAGCGTCAAATCGTTGGTGCTTGTTGATCCGAGAAGCCGAATTGGATCACATTGTGCGTACTTGGTGACTTGGTAAAACAAATGGATCAAGTTATGGATACTTGTTGATCAGAGAAGCCGAATTGGGTCACATGGAAGACTTGTTGATCCGAGAAGTCATTGGCTTCAAATACAAGCCTTAATGATTCGTGAAGTCGAACGGAGTCAAATCGTTGGTGCTTGTTGATCCGGGAAGGCGAATTGGGTCAGATTGTGCGTACTTGGTGACTTGGTAAAACAAACGGATCAAGTTATGGATACTTGTTGATCCGAGAAGCCGTATTGGGTCAATTGAAAGACTTGTTGATCCGGGAAGTCAATTGGGTTCAAATACAAGCCTTAATGATTCGTGAAGTCGAACGGAGTCAAATAGTTGGTGCTTGTTGATCCGAGAAGCCGAATTGGATCACATTGTGCGTACTTGGTGACTTGGTAAAACAAATGGATCATGTTATGGATACTTATTGATCCGAGAAGCCGAATTGGGTCAAATGGAAGACTTGTTGATTCGAGAAGTCAATTGTGGTCAAATACAAGCCTTAATGATTCGTGGAATCGAATCGAGTCAAATAGTTGGTGCTTGTTAATCAGAGAAGCCGAATTAGGTCACATTGTGCGTACTTGGTGACTTGGTAAAACAAACGGATCAAGTTATGCATACTTGTTGATCCGAGAAGCCGAATTGGGTCACATGGAAGACTTGTTGATCCGAGAAGTCAATTGTGCCAAATACAAGCCTTAATGTTTCGTGAAGTCGAATCGAGTCAAATAGTTGGTGCTTGTTGATCCGAGAAGTCAAATTAGGTCACATTGTACGTACTTGGTGACTTGGTAAAACAAACGGATCATGTTATGGATACTTGTTGATCCGAGAAGTCAATTGGGTTCAAATACAAGCCTTAATGATTCGTGTAGTCGAACGGAGTCAAATCGTTGGTGCTTGTTGATCCGGGAAGGCGAATTGGGTCACATTGTGCGTACTTGGTGACTTGGTAAAACAAACGGATCAAGTTATGGATACTTGTTGATCTAAGAAACCGAATTGGGTAAATTGAAAGACTTGTTGATCCGAGAAGTCAATTGGGTTTAAATACAAGCCTTAATGATTCGTGAAGTCGAACGAAGTAGAATTGTTGGTGCTTGTTGATCCGAGAAGCCGAATTGGATCACATTGTGCATACTTGGTGACTTGGTAAAACAAATGGATCAAGTTATGGATACTTGTTAATCAGAGAAACTGAATTGGGTCACATGGAAGACTTGTTGATCCGAGAAGTCAATTGTGGCCAAATACAAGCCTTAATATTTCGTGAAGTCGAATCGAGTCAAATAGTTGGTGCTTGTTGATCCGAGAAGCCGTTTTAGGTCACATTGTGCGTACGTGGTGACTTGGTAAAACAAACGGATCATGTTATGGATACTTGTTGATCCGAGAAGCCGAATTGGGTCCATTGAAAGACTTGTTGATCCGAGAAGTCAATTGGGTTCAAATACAATCCTTAATGATTAGTGAAGTCGAACGGAGTCAAATAATTGGTGCATATTGATCTGAGAAGCCGAATTGGGTCACGTTGTGCGTACTTGGTGACTTGGTAAAACAAACGGATCAAGTTATGGATACTCGTTGATCCGAGAAGCTGAATTGGGTCAATTGAAAGACTTGTTGATCCGAGAAGTCAATTGGGTTCAAATACAAGCCTTAATGATTCGTGAAGTCGAACGGAGTCAAATCGTTGGTGCTTGTTGATCCGGGAAGCCAAGTTGGGTCACATTGTGCGTACTTGGTGACTTGGTAAAACGAACGGATCAAGTTATGGATACTTGTAGATCCAAGAAGCCGAATTGGGTCAATTGAAAGACTTGTTGATCCGAGAAGTCAATTGGGTTCAAATACAAGCCTTAATGATTCGTGAAGTCGAACGGAGTCAAATCGTTGGTGCTTGTTGATCCGGGAAGGCGAATTGGGTCACATTGTGCGTACTTGGTGACTTGGTAAAACAAACGGATCAAGTTATGGATACTTGTTGATCCGAGAAGCCGAATTGGGTCAATTGAAAGACTTGTTGATCCGAGAAGTCAATTGGGTTCAAATACAAGCCTTAATGATTCGTGAAGTCGAACGGAGTCAAATAGTTGGTGCTTGTTGATCCGAGAAGCCGAATTGGGTCACATTGTGCGTACTTGGTGACTTGGTAAAACAAACGGATCAAGTTATGGATACTTGTTGATCCGAGAAGCCGAATTGGGTCAATTGAAAGACTTGTTGATCCGAGAAGTCAATTGGGTTAAAATACAAGCCTTAAAGATTCGTGAAGTCGAACGAAGTAGAATAGTTGGTGCTTGTTGATCCGAGAAGCCGAATTGGATCACATTGTGCGTACTTGGTGACTCGGTAAAACAAACGGATCAAGTTATGGATACTTGTTGATCCGAGAAGCCGAATTGGGTAAATTGAAAGACTTGTTGATCCGAGAAGTCAATTGGGTTTAAATACAAGCCTTAATGATTCGTGAAGTCGAACGGAGTAGAATAGTTGGTGCTTGTTGATGTGAGAAGCCGAATTGGGTCACATTGTGCGTACTTGGTGACTTGGTAAAACAAATGGATCAAGTTATGGATACTTGTTGATCCGAGAAGCTGAATTGGGTCAATTGAAAGACTTGTTGATCCGAGAAGTTAATTATCTTCAAATACAAGCCTTTATGATTCGTGAAGTCGAACAGCGTCAAATCGTTGGTGCTTGTTGATCCGAGAAGCCGAATTGGATCACATTGTGCGTACTTGGTGACTTGGTAAAACAAATGGATCAAGTTATGGATACTTGTTGATCAGAGAAGCCGAATTGTGTCACATGGAAGACTTGTTGATCCGAGAAGTCATTGGCTTCAAATACAAGCCTTAATGATTCGTGAAGTCGAACGGAGTCAAATCGTTGGTGCTTGTTGATCCGGGAAGGCGAATTGGGTCACATTGTGCGTACTTGGTGACTTGGTAAAACAAACGGATCAAGTTATGGATACTTGTTGATCCGAGAAGCCGTATTGGGTCAATTGAAAGACTTGTTGAAACAGGAAGTCAATTGGGTTCAAATACAAGCCTTAATGATTCGTGAAGTCGAACGGAGTCAAATAGTTGGTGCTTGTTGATCCGAAAAGCCGAATTGGATCACATTGTGCGTACTTGGTGACTTGGTAAAACAAATGGATCATGTTATGGATACTTATTGATCCGAGAAGCCGAATTGGGTCAAATGGAAGACTTGTTGATTCGAGAAGTCAATTGTGGTCAAATACAAGCCTTAATGATTCGTGGAATCGAATCGAGTCATAGTTGGTGCTTGTTAATCAGAGAAGCCGAATTAGGTCACATTGTGCGTACTTGGTGACTTGGTAAAACAAACGGATCAAGTTATGCATACTTGTTGATCCGAGAGGCCGAATTGGGTCACATGGAAGACTTGTTGATCCGAGAAGTCAATTGTGGCCAAATACAAGCCTTAATGTTTCGTGAAGTCGAATCGAGTCAAATAGTTGGTGCTTGTTGATCCGAGAAGTCGAATTAGGTCACATTGTGCGTACTTGGTGACTTGGTAAAACAAACGGATCATGTTATGGATACTTGTTGATCCGAGAAGTCAATTGGGTTCAAATACAAGCCTTAATGATTCGTGAAGTCGAACGGAGTCAAATAGTTGGTGCTTGTTGATCCGAGAAGCCGAATTGGGTCACATTGTGCTTACTTGGTGACTTGGTAAAACAAACGGATCAAGTTATGGATACTTGTTGATCCGAGAAGCCGAATTGGGTATATTGAAAGACTTGTTGATCCGAGAAGTCAATTGGGTTTAAATACAAGCCTTAATGATTCGTGAAGTCGAACGAAGTAGAATAGTTGTTGCTTGTTGATCCGAGAAGCCGAATTGGATCACATTGTGCGTACTTGGTGACTCGGTAAAACAAATGGATCAAGTTATGGATACTTGTTGATCCGAGAAGTCAATTGGGTTTAAATACAAGCCTTAATGATTCGTGAAGTCGAACGGAGTAGAATAGTTGGTGCTTGTTGATCCGAGAAGCCGAATTGGGTCACATTGTGCGTACTTGGTGACTTGGTAAAACAAATGGATCAAGTTATGGATACTTGTTGATCCGAGAAGCTGAATTGGGTCAATTGAAAGACTTGTTGATCTGAGAAGTCAATTATCCTCAAATACAAGCCTTTATGATTCGTGAAGTCGAACAACGTCAAATCGTTGGTGCTTGTTGATCCGAGAAGCCGAATTGGATCACATTGTGCGTACTTGGTGACTTGGTAACACAAATGGATCAAGTTATGGATACTTGTTGATCAGAGAAGCCGAATTGGGTCACATGGAAGACTTGTTGATCCGAGAAGTCATTGGCTTCAAATACAAGCCTTAATGATTCGTGAAGTCGAACGGAGTCAAATCGTTGGTGCTTGTTGATCCGGGAAGGCGAATTGGGTCACATTGTGCGTACTTGGTGACTTGGTAAAACAAACGGATCAAGTTATGGATACTTGTTGATCCGAGAAGCCGAATTGGGTCAATTGAAAGACTTGTTGATCCGAGAAGTCAATTGGGTTCAAATACAAGCCTTAATGATTCGTGAAGTCGAACGGAGTCAAATAGTTGGTGCTTGTTGATCCGAGAAGCCGAATTGGGTCACATTGCGCGTACTTGGTGACTTGGTAAAACAAACGGATCAAGTTATGGATACTTGTTGATCCGAGAAGCCGAATTGGGTCAATTGAAAGACTTGTTGATCCGAGAAGTCAATTGGGTTAAAATACAAGCCTTAATGATTCGTGAAGTCGAACGGAGTCAAATAGTTGCTGCTTGTTGATCCGAGAAGCCGAATTGGGTCACATTGTGCGTACTTGGTGACTTGGTAAAACAAACGGATCAAGTTATGGATACTTGTTGATCCGAGAAGCCGAATTGGGTAAATTGAAAGACTTGTTGATCCGAGAAGTCAATTGGGTTTAAATACAAGCCTTAATGATTCGTGAAGTCGAACGAAGTAGAATAGTTGGTGCTTGTTGATCCGAGAAGCCGAATTGGATCACATTGTGCGTACTTGGTGACTCGGTAAAACAAACGGCTCAAGTTATGGATACTTGTTGATCCGAGAAGCCGAATTAGGTAAATTGAAAGACTTGTTGATCCGACAAGTCAATTGGGTTTAAATACAAGCCCTAAAGATTCGTGAAGTCGAACGGAGTAGAATAGTTGGTGCTTGTTGATGTGAGAAGCCGAATTGGGTCACATTGTGCGTACTTGGTGACTTGGTAAAACAAATGGATCAAGTTATGGATACTTGTTGATCCGAGAAGCTGAATTGGGTCAATTGAAAGACTTGTTGATCCGAGAAGTTAATTATCTTCAAATACAAGCCTTTATGATTCGTGAAGTCGAACAGCGTCAAATCGTTGGTGCTTGTTGATCCGAGAAGCCGAATTGGATCACATTGTGCGTACTTGGTGACTTGGTAAAACAAATGGATCAAGTTATGGATACTTGTTGATCAGAGAAGCCGAATTGGGTCACATGGAAGACTTGTTGATCCGAGAAGTCATTGGCTTCAAATACAAGCCTTAATGATTCGTGAAGTCGAACGGAGTCAAATCGTTGGTGCTTGTTGATCCGGGAAGGCGAATTGGGTCACATTGTGCGTACTTGGTGACTTGGTAAAACAAACGGATCAAGTTATGGATACTTGTTGATCCGAGAAGCCGTATTGGGTCAATTGAAAGACTTGTTGATCCGGGAAGTCAATTGGGTTCAAATACAAGCCTTAATGATTCGTGAAGTCGAACGGAGTCAAATAGTTGGTGCTTGTTGATCCGAGAAGCCGAATTGGATCACATTGTGCGTACTTGGTGACTTGGTAAAACAAATGGATCATGTTATGGATACTTATTGATCCGAGAAGCCGAATTGGGTCAAATGGAAGACTTGTTGATTCGAGAAGTCAATTGTGGTCAAATACAAGCCTTAATGATTCGTGGAATCGAATCGAGTCAAATAGTTGGTGCTTGTTAATCAGAGAAGCCGAATTGGGTCACGTTGTGCGTACTTGGTGACTTGGTAAAACAAACGGATCAAGTTATGGATACTCGTTGATCCGAGAAGCTGAATTGGGTCAATTGAAAGACTTGTTGATCCGAGAAGTCAATTGGGTTCAAATACAAGCCTTAATGATTCGTGAAGTCGAACGGAGTCAAATCGTTGGTGCTTGTTGATCCGGGAAGCCAAGTTGGGTCACATTGTGCGTACTTGGTGACTTGGTAAAACGAACGGATCAAGTTATGGATACTTGTAGATCCAAGAAGCCGAATTGGGTCAATTGAAAGACTTGTTGATCCGAGAAGTCAATTGGGTTCAAATACAAGCCTTAATGATTCGTGAAGTCGAACGGAGTCAAATCGTTGGTGCTTGTTGATCCGGGAAGGCGAATTGGGTCACATTGTGCGTACTTGGTGACTTGGTAAAACAAACGGATCAAGTTATGGATACTTGTTGATCCGAGAAGCCGAATTGGGTCAATTGAAAGACTTGTTGATCCGAGAAGTCAATTGGGTTCAAATACAAGCCTTAATGATTCGTGAAGTCGAACGGAGTCAAATAGTTGGTGCTTGTTGATCCGAGAAGCCGAATTGGGTCACATTGTGCGTACTTGGTGACTTGGTAAAACAAACGGATCAAGTTATGGATACTTGTTGATCCGAGAAGCCGAATTGGGTCAATTGAAAGACTTGTTGATCCGAGAAGTCAATTGGGTTAAAATACAAGCCTTAAAGATTCGTGAAGTCGAACGAAGTAGAATAGTTGGTGCTTGTTGATCCGAGAAGCCGAATTGGATCACATTGTGCGTACTTGGTGACTCGGTAAAACAAACGGATCAAGTTATGGATACTGGTTGATCCGAGAAGCCGAATTGGGTAAATTGAAAGACTTGTTGATCCGAGAAGTCAATTGGGTTTAAATACAAGCCTTAATGATTCGTGAAGTCGAACGGAGTAGAATAGTTGGTGCTTGTTGATGTGATAAGCCGAATTGGGTCACATTGTGCGTACTTGGTGACTTGGTAAAACAAATGGATCAAGTTATGGATACTTGTTGATCCGAGAAGCTGAATTGGGTCAATTGAAAGACTTGTTGATCCGAGAAGTTAATTATCTTCAAATACAAGCCTTTATGATTCGTGAAGTCGAACAGCGTCAAATCGTTGGTGCTTGTTGATCCGAGAAGCCGAATTGGATCACATTGTGCGTACTTGGTGACTTGGTAAAACAAATGGATCAAGTTATGGATACTTGTTGATCAGAGAAGCCGAATTGTGTCACATGGAAGACTTGTTGATCCGAGAAGTCATTGGCTTCAAATACAAGCCTTAATGATTCGTGAAGTCGAACGGAGTCAAATCGTTGGTGCTTGTTGATCCGGGAAGGCGAATTGGGTCACATTGTGCGTACTTGGTGACTTGGTAAAACAAACGGATCAAGTTATGGATACTTGTTGATCCGAGAAGCCGTATTGGGTCAATTGAAAGACTTGTTGAAACAGGAAGTCAATTGGGTTCAAATACAAGCCTTAATGATTCGTGAAGTCGAACGGAGTCAAATAGTTGGTGCTTGTTGATCCGAAAAGCCGAATTGGATCACATTGTGCGTACTTGGTGACTTGGTAAAACAAATGGATCATGTTATGGATACTTATTGATCCGAGAAGCCGAATTGGGTCAAATGGAAGACTTGTTGATTCGAGAAGTCAATTGTGGTCAAATACAAGCCTTAATGATTCGTGGAATCGAATCGAGTCATAGTTGGTGCTTGTTAATCAGAGAAGCCGAATTAGGTCACATTGTGCGTACTTGGTGACTTGGTAAAACAAACGGATCAAGTTATGCATACTTGTTGATCCGAGAAGCCGAATTGGGTCACATGGAAGACTTGTTGATCCGAGAAGTCAATTGTGGCCAAATACAAGCCTTAATGTTTCGTGAAGTCGAATCGAGTCAAATAGTTGGTGCTTGTTGATCCGAGAAGTCGAATTAGGTCACATTGTGCGTACTTGGTGACTTGGTAAAACAAACGGATCATGTTATGGATACTTGTTGATCCGAGAAGTCAATTGGGTTCAAATACAAGCCTTAATGATTCGTGAAGTCGAACGGAGTCAAATAGTTGGTGCTTGTTGATCCGAGAAGCCGAATTGGGTCACATTGTGCTTACTTGGTGACTTGGTAAAACAAACGGATCAAGTTATGGATACTTGTTGATCCGAGAAGCCGAATTGGGTATATTGAAAGACTTGTTGATCCGAGAAGTCAATTGGGTTTAAATACAAGCCTTAATGATTCGTGAAGTCGAACGAAGTAGAATAGTTGTTGCTTGTTGATCCGAGAAGCCGAATTGGATCACATTGTGCGTACTTGGTGACTCGGTAAAACAAATGGATCAAGTTATGGATACTTGTTGATCCGAGAAGTCAATTGGGTTTAAATACAAGCCTTAATGATTCGTGAAGTCGAACGGAGTAGAATAGTTGGTGCTTGTTGATCCGAGAAGCCGAATTGGGTCACATTGTGCGTACTTGGTGACTTGGTAAAACAAATGGATCAAGTTATGGATACTTGTTGATCCGAGAAGCTGAATTGGGTCAATTGAAAGACTTGTTGATCTGAGAAGTCAATTATCCTCAAATACAAGCCTTTATGATTCGTGAAGTCGAACAGCGTCAAATCGTTGGTGCTTGTTGATCCGAGAGGCCGAATTGGATCACATTGTGCGTACTTGGTGACTTGGTAACACAAATGGATCAAGTTATGGATACTTGTTGATCAGAGAAGCCGAATTGGGTCACATGGAAGACTTGTTGATCCGAGAAGTCATTGGCTTCAAATACAAGCCTTAATGATTCGTGAAGTCGAACGGAGTCAAATCGTTGGTGCTTGTTGATCCGGGAAGGCGAATTGGGTCACATTGTGCGTACTTGGTGACTTGGTAAAACAAACGGATCAAGTTATGGATACTTGTTGATCCGAGAAGCCGAATTGGGTCAATTGAAAGACTTGTTGATCCGAGAAGTCAATTGGGTTCAAATACAAGCCTTAATGATTCGTGAAGTCGAACGGAGTCAAATAGTTGGTGCTTGTTGATCCGAGAAGCCGAATTGGGTCACATTGTGCGTACTTGGTGACTTGGTAAAACAAACGGATCAAGTTATGGATACTTGTTGATCCGAGAAGCCGAATTGGGTCAATTGAAAGACTTGTTGATCCGAGAAGTCAATTGGGTTAAAATACAAGCCTTAATGATTCGTGAAGTCGAACGGAGTCAAATAGTTGCTGCTTGTTGATCCGAGAAGCCGAATTGGGTCACATTGTGCGTACTTGGTGACTTGGTAAAACAAACGGATCAAGTTATGGATACTTGTTGATCCGAGAAGCCGAATTGGGTAAATTGAAAGACTTGTTGATCCGAGAAGTCAATTGGGTTTAAATACAAGCCTTAATGATTCGTGAAGTCGAACGAAGTAGAATAGTTGGTGCTTGTTGATCCGAGAAGCCGAATTGGATCACATTGTGCGTACTTGGTGACTCGGTAAAACAAACGGCTCAAGTTATGGATACTTGTTGATCCGAGAAGCCGAATTGGGTAAATTGAAAGACTTGTTTATCCGACAAGTCAATTGGGTTTAAATACAAGCCCTAAAGATTCGTCAAGTCGAACGGAGTAGAATAGTTGGTGCTTGTTGATGTGAGAAGCCGAATTGGGTCACATTGTGCGTACTTGGTGACTTGGTAAAACAAATGGATCAAGTTATGGATACTTGTTGATCCGAGAAGCTGAATTGGGTCAATTGAAAGACTTGTTGATCCGAGAAGTTAATTATCTTCAAATACAAGCCTTTATGATTCGTGAAGTCGAACAGCGTCAAATCGTTGGTGCTTGTTGATCCGAGAAGCCGAATTGGATCACATTGTGCGTACTTGGTGACTTGGTAAAACAAATGGATCAAGTTATGGATACTTGTTGATCAGAGAAGCCGAATTGGGTCACATGGAAGACTTGTTGATCCGAGAAGTCATTGGCTTCAAATACAAGCCTTAATGATTCGTGAAGTCGAACGGAGTCAAATCGTTGGTGCTTGTTGATCCGGGAAGGCGAATTGGGTCACATTGTGCGTACTTGGTGACTTGGTAAAACAAACGGATCAAGTTATGGATACTTGTTGATCCGAGAAGCCGTATTGGGTCAATTGAAAGACTTGTTGATCCGGGAAGTCAATTGGGTTCAAATACAAGCCTTAATGATTCGTGAAGTCGAACGGAGTCAAATAGTTGGTGCTTGTTGATCCGAGAAGCCGAATTGGATCACATTGTGCGTACTTGGTGACTTGGTAAAACAAATAGATCATGTTATGGATACTTATTGATCCGAGAAGCCGAATTGGGTCAAATGGAAGACTTGTTGATTCGAGAAGTCAATTGTGGTCAAATACAAGCCTTAATGATTCGTGGAATCGAATCGAGTCAAATAGTTGGTGCTTGTTAATCAGAGAAGCCGAATTAGGTCACATTGTGCGTACTTGGTGACTTGGTAAAACAAACGGATCAAGTTATGCATACTTGTTGATCCGAGAAGCCGAATTGGGTCACATGGAAGACTTGTTGATCCGAGAAGTCAATTGTGCCAAATACAAGCCTTAATGTTTCGTGAAGTCGAATCGAGTCAAATAGTTGGTGCTTGTTGATCCGAGAAGTCAAATTAGGTCACATTGTACGTACTTGGTGACTTGGTAAAACAAACGGATCATGTTATGGATATTTGTTGATCCGAGAAGTCAATTGGGTTTAAATACAAGCCTTAATGATTCGTGTAGTCAAACGGAGTCAAATCGTTGGTGCTTGTTGATCCGGGAAGGCGAATTGGGTCACATTGTGCGTACTTGGTGACTTGGTAAAACAAACGGATCAAGTTATGGATACTTGTTGATCCAAGAAACCGAATTGGGTAAATTGAAAGACTTGTTGATCCGAGAAGTCAATTGGGTTTAAATACAAGCCTTAATGATTCGTGAAGTCGAACGAAGTAGAATTGTTGGTGCTTGTTGATCCGAGAAGCCGAATTGGATCACATTGTGCATACTTGGTGACTTGGTAAAACAAATGGATCAAGTTATGGATACTTGTTAATCAGAGAAGCCGAATTGGGTCACATGGAAGACTTGTTGATCCGAGAAGTCAATTGTGGCCAAATACAAGCCTTAATATTTCGTGAAGTCGAATCGAGTCAAATAGTTGGTGCTTGTTGATCCGAGAAGCCGTTTTAGGTCACATTGTGCGTACGTGGTGACTTGGTAAAACAAACGGATCATGTTATGGATACTTGTTGATCCGAGAAGCCGAATTGGGTCCATTGAAAGACTTGTTGATCCGAGAAGTCAATTGGGTTCAAATACAATCCTTAATGATTAGTGAAGTCGAACGGAGTCAAATAATTGGTGCATATTGATCTGAGAAGCCGAATTGGGTCACGTTGTGCGTACTTGGTGACTTGGTAAAACAAACGGATCAAGTTATGGATACTCGTTGATCCGAGAAGCTGAATTGGGTCAATTGAAAGACTTGTTGATCCGAGAAGTCAATTGGGTTCAAATACAAGCCTTAATGATTCGTGAAGTCGAACGGAGTCAAATCGTTGGTGCTTGTTGATCCGGGAAGCCAAGTTGGGTCACATTGTGCGTACTTGGTGACTTGGTAAAACGAACGGATCAAGTTATGGATACTTGTAGATCCAAGAAGCCGAATTGGGTCAATTGAAAGACTTGTTGATCCGAGAAGTCAATTGGGTTCAAATACAAGCCTTAATGATTCGTGAAGTCGAACGGAGTCAAATCGTTGGTGCATGTTGATCCGGGAAGGCGAATTGAGTCACATTGTGCGTACTTGGTGACTTGGTAAAACAAACGGATCAAGTTATGGATACTTGTTGATCCGAGAAGCCGAATTGGGTCAATTGAAAGACTTGTTGATCCGAGAAGTCAATTGGGTTTAAATACAAGCCTTAATGATTCGGGAAGTCGAACGGAGTCAAATAGTTGGTGCTTGTTGATCCGAGAAGCCGAATTGGGTCACATTGTGCGTACTTGGTGACTTGGTAAAATAAATGGATCAAGTTATGGATACTTGTTGATCCGAGAAGCTGAATTGGGTCAATTGAAAGACTTGTTGATCCGAGAAGTTAATTATCTTCAAATACAAGCCTTTATGATTCGTGAAGTCGAACAGCGTCAAATCGTTGGTGCTTGTTGATCCGAGAAGCCGAATTGGATCACATTGTGCGTACTTGGTGACTTGGTAAAACAAATGGATCAAGTTATGGATACTTGTTGATCCGAGAAGCCGAATTGGGTAAATTGAAAGACTTGTTAATCCGAGAAGTCAATTGGGTTTAAATACAAGCCTTATTGATTCGTGAAGTCGAACGAAGTAGAATAGTTGGTGCTTGTTGATCCGAGAAGTCGAATTGGATCACATTGTGCGTACTTGGTGACTCAGTAAAACAAACGGATCAAGTTATGGATACTTGTTGATCCGAGAAGCCGAATTGGGTAAATTGAAAGACTTGTTGATCCGAGAAGTCAATTGGGTTTAAATACAAGCCTTAATGATTCGTGAAGTCGAACGGAGTAGAATAGTTGGTGCTTGTTGATCCGAGAAGCCGAATTGGGTCACATTGTGCGTACTTGGTGACTTGGTAAAACAAATGGATCAAGTTATGGATACTTGTTGATCCGAGAAGCTGAATTGGGTCAATTGAAAGACTTGTTGATCCAAGAAGTTAATTATCTTCAAATACAAGCCTTTATGATTCGTGAAGTCGAACACCGTCAAATCGTTGGTGCTTGTTGATCCGAGAAGCCGAATTGGATCACATTGTGCGTACTTGGTGACTTGGTAAAACAAATGGATCAAGTTATGGATACTTGTTGATCAGAGAAGCCGAATTGGGTCACATGGAAGACTTGTTGATCCGAGAAGTCATTGGCTTCAAATACAAGCCTTAATGATTCGTGAAGTCGAACGGAGTCAAATCGTTGGTGCTTGTTGATCCGGGAAGGCGAATTGGGTCACATTGTGCGTACTTGGTGACTTGGTAAAACAAACGGATCAAGTTATGGATACTTGTTGATCCGAGAAGCCGAATTGGGTCAATTGAAAGACTTGTTGATCCGAGAAGTCAATTGGGTTCAAATACAAGCCTTAATGATTCGTGAAGTCGAACGGAGTCAAATAGTTGGTGCTTGTTGATCCGAGAAGCCGAATTGGGTCACATTGTGCGTACTTGGTGACTTGGTAAAACAAACGGATCAAGTTATGGATACTTGTTGATCCGAGAAGCCGAATTGGGTCAATTGAAAGACTTGTTGATCCGAGAAGTCAATTGGGTTAAAATACAAGCCTTAATGATTCGTGAAGTCGAACGGAGTCAAATAGTTGGTGCTTGTTGATCCGAGAAGCCGAATTGGGTCACATTGTGCGTACTTGGTGACTTGGTAAAACAAACGGATCAAGTTATGGATACTTGTTGATCCGAGAAGCCGAATTGGGTAAATTGAAAGACTTGTTGATCCGAGAAGTCAATTGGGTTTAAATACAAGCCTTAATGATTCGTGAAGTCGAACGAAGTAGAATAGTTGGTGCTTGTTGATCCGAGAAGCCGAATTGGATCACATTGTGCGTATTTGGTGACTCGGTAAAACAAACGGATCAAGTTATGGATACTTGTTGATCCGAGAAGCCGTATTGGGTCAATTGAAAGACTTGTTGATCCGGGAAGTCAATTGGGTTCAAATACAAGCCTTAATGATTCGTGAAGTCGAACGGAGTCAAATAGTTGGTGCTTGTTGATCCGAGAAGCCGAATTGGATCACATTGTGCGTACTTGGTGACTTGGTAAAACAAATAGATCATGTTATGGATACTTATTGATCCGAGAAGCCGAATTGGGTCAAATGGAAGACTTGTTGATTCGAGAAGTCAATTGTGGTCAAATACAAGCCTTAATGATTCGTGGAATCGAATCGAGTCAAATAGTTGGTGCTTGTTAATCAGAGAAGCCGAATTAGGTCACATTGTGCGTACTTGGTGACTTGGTAAAACAAACGGATCAAGTTATGCATACTTGTTGATCCGAGAAGCCGAATTGGGTCACATGGAAGACTTGTTGATCCGAGAAGTCAATTGTGCCAAATACAAGCCTTAATGTTTCGTGAAGTCGAATCGAGTCAAATAGTTGGTGCTTGTTGATCCGAGAAGTCAAATTAGGTCACATTGTACGTACTTGGTGACTTGGTAAAACAAACGGATCATGTTATGGATATTTGTTGATCCGAGAAGTCAATTGGGTTTAAATACAAGCCTTAATGATTCGTGTAGTCAAACGGAGTCAAATCGTTGGTGCTTGTTGATCCGGGAAGGCGAATTGGGTCACATTGTGCGTACTTGGTGACTTGGTAAAACAAACGGATCAAGTTATGGATACTTGTTGATCCAAGAAACCGAATTGGGTAAATTGAAAGACTTGTTGATCCGAGAAGTCAATTGGGTTTAAATACAAGCCTTAATGATTCGTGAAGTCGAACGAAGTAGAATTGTTGGTGCTTGTTGATCCGAGAAGCCGAATTGGATCACATTGTGCATACTTGGTGACTTGGTAAAACAAATGGATCAAGTTATGGATACTTGTTAATCAGAGAAGCCGAATTGGGTCACATGGAAGACTTGTTGATCCGAGAAGTCAATTGTGGCCAAATACAAGCCTTAATATTTCGTGAAGTCGAATCGAGTCAAATAGTTGGTGCTTGTTGATCCGAGAAGCCGTTTTAGGTCACATTGTGCGTACGTGGTGACTTGGTAAAACAAACGGATCATGTTATGGATACTTGTTGATCCGAGAAGCCGAATTGGGTCCATTGAAAGACTTGTTGATCCGAGAAGTCAATTGGGTTCAAATACAATCCTTAATGATTAGTGAAGTCGAACGAAGTCAAATAATTGGTGCATATTGATCTGAGAAGCCGAATTGGGTCACGTTGTGCGTACTTGGTGACTTGGTAAAACAAACGGATCAAGTTATGGATACTCGTTGATCCGAGAAGCTGAATTGGGTCAATTGAAAGACTTGTTGATCCGAGAAGTCAATTGGGTTCAAATACAAGCCTTAATGATTCGTGAAGTCGAACGGAGTCAAATCGTTGGTGCTTGTTGATCCGGGAAGCCAAGTTGGGTCACATTGTGCGTACTTGGTGACTTGGTAAAACGAACGGATCAAGTTATGGATACTTGTAGATCCAAGAAGCCGAATTGGGTCAATTGAAAGACTTGTTGATCCGAGAAGTCAATTGGGTTCAAATACAAGCCTTAATGATTCGTGAAGTCGAACGGAGTCAAATCGTTGGTGCATGTTGATCCGGGAAGGCGAATTGAGTCACATTGTGCGTACTTGGTGACTTGGTAAAACAAACGGATCAAGTTATGGATACTTGTTGATCCGAGAAGCCGAATTGGGTCAATTGAAAGACTTGTTGATCCGAGAAGTCAATTGGGTTTAAATACAAGCCTTAATGATTCGGGAAGTCGAACGGAGTCAAATAGTTGGTGCTTGTTGATCCGAGAAGCCGAATTGGGTCACATTGTGCGTACTTGGTGACTTGGTAAAATAAATGGATCAAGTTATGGATACTTGTTGATCCGAGAAGCTGAATTGGGTCAATTGAAAGACTTGTTGATCCGAGAAGTTAATTATCTTCAAATACAAGCCTTTATGATTCGTGAAGTCGAACAGCGTCAAATCGTTGGTGCTTGTTGATCCGAGAAGCCGAATTGGATCACATTGTGCGTACTTGGTGACTTGGTAAAACAAATGGATCAAGTTATGGATACTTGTTGATCCGAGAAGCCGAATTGGGTAAATTGAAAGACTTGTTAATCCGAGAAGTCAATTGGGTTTAAATACAAGCCTTATTGATTCGTGAAGTCGAACGAAGTAGAATAGTTGGTGCTTGTTGATCCGAGAAGTCGAATTGGATCACATTGTGCGTACTTGGTGACTCAGTAAAACAAACGGATCAAGTTATGGATACTTGTTGATCCGAGAAGCCGAATTGGGTAAATTGAAAGACTTGTTGATCCGAGAAGTCAATTGGGTTTAAATACAAGCCTTAATGATTCGTGAAGTCGAACGGAGTAGAATAGTTGGTGCTTGTTGATCCGAGAAGCCGAATTGGGTCACATTGTGCGTACTTGGTGACTTGGTAAAACAAATGGATCAAGTTATGGATACTTGTTGATCCGAGAAGCTGAATTGGGTCAATTGAAAGACTTGTTGATCCAAGAAGTTAATTATCTTCAAATACAAGCCTTTATGATTCGTGAAGTCGAACACCGTCAAATCGTTGGTGCTTGTTGATCCGAGAAGCCGAATTGGATCACATTGTGCGTACTTGGTGACTTGGTAAAACAAATGGATCAAGTTATGGATACTTGTTGATCAGAGAAGCCGAATTGGGTCACATGGAAGACTTGTTGATCCGAGAAGTCATTGGCTTCAAATACAAGCCTTAATGATTCGTGAAGTCGAACGGAGTCAAATCGTTGGTGCTTGTTGATCCGGGAAGGCGAATTGGGTCACATTGTGCGTACTTGGTGACTTGGTAAAACAAACGGATCAAGTTATGGATACTTGTTGATCCGAGAAGCCGAATTGGGTCAATTGAAAGACTTGTTGATCCGAGAAGTCAATTGGGTTCAAATACAAGCCTTAATGATTCGTGAAGTCGAACGGAGTCAAATAGTTGGTGCTTGTTGATCCGAGAAGCCGAATTGGGTCACATTGTGCGTACTTGGTGACTTGGTAAAACAAACGGATCAAGTTATGGATACTTGTTGATCCGAGAAGCCGAATTGGGTCAATTGAAAGACTTGTTGATCCGAGAAGTCAATTGGGTTAAAATACAAGCCTTAATGATTCGTGAAGTCGAACGGAGTCAAATAGTTGGTGCTTGTTGATCCGAGAAGCCGAATTGGGTCACATTGTGCGTACTTGGTGACTTGGTAAAACAAACGGATCAAGTTATGGATACTTGTTGATCCGAGAAGCCGAATTGGGTAAATTGAAAGACTTGTTGATCCGAGAAGTCAATTGGGTTTAAATACAAGCCTTAATGATTCGTGAAGTCGAACGAAGTAGAATAGTTGGTGCTTGTTGATCCGAGAAGCCGAATTGGATCACATTGTGCGTATTTGGTGACTCGGTAAAACAAACGGCTCAAGTTATGGATACTTGTTGATCCGAGAAGCCGAATTGGGTAAATTGAAAGACTAGTTGATCCGAGAAGTCAATTGGGTTTAAATACAAGCCCTAAAGATTCGTGAAGTCGAACGGAGTAGAATAGTTGGTGCTTGTTGATGTGAGAAGCCGAATTGGGTCACATTGTGCGTACTTGGTGACTTGGTAAAACAAATGGATCAAGTTATGGATACTTGTTGATCCGAGAAGCTGAATTGGGTCAATTGAAAGACTTGTTGATCCGAGAAGTTAATTATCTTCAAATACAAGCCTTTATGATTCGTGAAGTCGAACAGCGTCAAATCGTTGGTGCTTGTTGATCCGAGAAGCCGAATTGGATCACATTGTGCGTACTTGGTGACTTGGTAAAACAAATGGATCAAGTTATGGATACTTGTTGATCAGAGAAGCTGAATTGGGTCACATGGAAGACTTGTTGATCCGAGAAGTCATTGGCTTCAAATACAAGCCTTAATGATTCGTGAAGTCGAACGGAGTCAAATCGTTGGTGCTTGTTGATCTGGGAAGGCGAATTGGGTCACATTGTGCGTACTTGGTGACTTGGTAAAACAAACGGATCAAGTTATGGATACTTGTTGATCCGAGAAGCCGTATTGGGTCAATTGAAAGACTTGTTGATCCGGGAAGTCAATTGGGTTCAAATACAAGCCTTAATGATTCGTGAGGTCGAACGGAGTCAAATAGTTGGTGCTTGTTGATCCGAGAAGCCGAATTGGATCACATTGTGCGTACTTGGTGACTTGGTAAAACAAATGGATCATGTTATGGATACTTATTGATCCGAGAAGCCGAATTGGGTCAAATGGAAGACTTGTTGATTCGAGAAGTCAATTGTGGTCAAATACAAGCCTTAATGATTCGTGGAATCGAATCGAGTCAAATAGTTGGTGCTTGTTAATCAGAGAAGCCGAATTAGGTCACATTGTGCGTACTTGGTGACTTGGTAAAACAAACGGATCAAGTTATGCATACTTGTTGATCCGAGAAGCCGAATTGGGTCACATGGAAGACTTGTTGATCCGAGAAGTCAATTGTGCCAAATACAAGCCTTAATGTTTCGTGAAGTCGAATCGAGTCAAATAGTTGGTGCTTGTTGATCCGAGAAGTCGAATTAGGTCACATTGTACGTACTTGGTGACTTGGTAAAACAAACGGATCATGTTATGGATACTTGTTGATCCGAGAAGTCAATTGGGTTCAAATACAAGCCTTAATGATTCCTGTAGTCGAACGGAGTCAAATCGTTGGTGCTTGTTGATCCGGGAAGGCGAATTGGGTCACATTGTGCGTACTTGGTGACTTGGTAAAACAAACGGATCAAGTTATGGATACTTGTTGATCCAAGAAACCGAATTGGGTAAATTGAAAGACTTGTTGATCCGAGAAGTCAATTGGGTTTAAATACAAGCCTTAATGATTCGTGAAGTCGAACGATGTAGAATTGTTGGTGCTTGTTGATCCGAGAAGCCGAATTGGATCACATTGTGCATACTTGGTGACTTGGTAAAATAAATGGATCAAGTTATGGATACTTGTTAATCAGAGAAGCCGAATTGGGTCACATGGAAGACTTGTTGATCCGAGAAGTCAATTGTGGCCAAATACAAGCCTTAATATTTCGTGAAGTCGAATCGAGTCAAATAGTTGGTGCTTGTTGATCCGAGAAGCCGTTTTAGGTCACATTGTGCGTACGTGGTGACTTGGTAAAACAAACGGATCATGTTATGGATACTTGTTGATCCGAGAAGCCGAATTGGGTCTATTGAAAGACTTGTTGATCCGAGAAGTCAATTGGGTTCAAATACAATCCTTAATGATTAGTGAAGTCGAACGGAGTCAAATAATTGCTGCATATTGATCTGAGAAGCCGAATTGGGTCACGTTGTGCGTACTTGGTGACTTGGTAAAACAAACGGATCAAGTTATGGATACTCGTTGATCCGAGAAGCTGAATTGGGTCAATTGAAAGACTTGTTGATCCGAGAAGTCAATTGGGTTCAAATACAAGCCTTAATGATTCGTGAAGTCGAACGGAGTCAAATCGTTGGTGCTTGTTGATCCGGGAAGCCAAGTTGGGTCACATTGTGCGTACTTGGTGACTTGGTAAAACGAACGGATCAAGTTATGGATACTTGTAGATCCAAGAAGCCGAATTGGGTCAATTGAAAGACTTGTTGATCCGAGAAGTCAATTGGGTTCAAATACAAGCCTTAATGATTCGTGAAGTCGAACGGAGTCAAATCGTTGGTGCATGTTGATCCGGGAAGGCGAATTGGGTCACATTGTGCGTACTTGGTGACTTGGTAAAACAAACGGATCAAGTTATGGATACTTGTTGATCCGAGAAGCCGAATTGGGTCAATTGAAAGACTTGTTGATCCGAGAAGTCAATTGGGTTTAAATACAAGCCTTAATGATTCGGGAAGTCGAACGGAGTCAAATAGTTGGTGCTTGTTGATCCGAGAAGCCGAATTGGGTCACATTGTGCGTACTTGGTGACTTGGTAAAATAAATGGATCAAGTTATGGATACTTGTTGATCCGAGAAGCTGAATTGGGTCAATTGAAAGACTTGTTGATCCGAGAAGTTAATTATCTTCAAATACAAGCCTTTATGATTCGTGAAGTCGAACAGCGTCAAATCGTTGGTGCTTGTTGATCCGAGAAGCCGAATTGGATCACATTGTGCGTACTTGGTGACTTGGTAAAACAAATGGATCAAGTTATGGATACTTGTTGATCCGAGAAGCCGAATTGGGTAAATTGAAAGACTTGTTAATCCGAGAAGTCAATTGGGTTTAAATACAAGCCTTATTGATTCGTGAAGTCGAACGAAGTAGAATAGTTGGTGCTTGTTGATCCGAGAAGTCGAATTGGATCACATTGTGCGTACTTGGTGACTCAGTAAAACAAACGGATCAAGTTATGGATACTTGTTGATCCGAGAAGCCGAATTGGGTAAATTGAAAGACTTGTTGATCCGAGAAGTCAATTGGGTTTAAATACAAGCCTTAATGATTCGTGAAGTCGAACGGAGTAGAATAGTTGGTGCTTGTTGATCCGAGAAGCCGAATTGGGTCACATTGTGCGTACTTGGTGACTTGGTAAAACAAATGGATCAAGTTATGGATACTTGTTGATCCGAGAAGCTGAATTGGGTCAATTGAAAGACTTGTTGATCCGAGAAGTTAATTATCTTCAAATACAAGCCTTTATGATTCGTGAAGTCGAACAGCGTCAAATCGTTGGTGCTTGTTGATCCGAGAAGCCGAATTGGATCACATTGTGCGTACTTGGTGACTTGGTAAAACAAATGGATCAAGTTATGGATACTTGTTGATCAGAGAAGCCGAATTGGGTCACATGGAAGACTTGTTGATCCGAGAAGTCATTGGCTTCAAATACAAGCCTTAATGATTCGTGAAGTCGAACGGAGTCAAATCGTTGGTGCTTGTTGATCCGGGAAGGCGAATTGGGTCACATTGTGCGTACTTGGTGACTTGGTAAAACAAACGGATCAAGTTATGGATACTTGTTGATCCGAGAAGCCGAATTGGGTCAATTGAAAGACTTGTTGATCCGAGAAGTCAATTGGGTTCAAATACAAGCCTTAATGATTCGTGAAGTCGAACGGAGTCAAATAGTTGGTGCTTGTTGATCCGAGAAGCCGAATTGGGTCACATTGTGCGTACTTGGTGACTTGGTAAAACAAACGGATCAAGTTATGGATACTTGTTGATCCGAGAAGCCGAATTGGGTCAATTGAAAGACTTGTTGATCCGAGAAGTCAATTGGGTTAAAATACAAGCCTTAATGATTCGTGAAGTCGAACGGAGTCAAATAGTTGGTGCTTGTTGATCCGAGAAGCCGAATTGGGTCACATTGTGCGTACTTGGTGACTTGGTAAAACAAACGGATCAAGTTATGGATACTTGTTGATCCGAGAAGCCGAATTGGGTAAATTGAAAGACTTGTTGATCCGAGAAGTCAATTGGGTTTAAATACAAGCCTTAATGATTCGTGAAGTCGAACGAAGTAGAATAGTTGGTGCTTGTTGATCCGAGAAGCCGAATTGGATCACATTGTGCGTACTTGGTGACTCGGTAAAACAAACGGCTCAAGTTATGGATACTTGTTGATCCGAGAAGCCGAATTGGGTAAATTGAAAGACTAGTTGATCCGAGAAGTCAATTGGGTTTAAATACAAGCCCTAAAGATTCGTGAAGTCGAACGGAGTAGAATAGTTGGTGCTTGTTGATGTGAGAAGCCGAATTGGGTCACATTGTGCGTACTTGGTGACTTGGTAAAACAAATGGATCAAGTTATGGATACTTGTTGATCCGAGAAGCTGAATTGGGTCAATTGAAAGACTTGTTGATCCGAGAAGTTAATTATCTTCAAATACAAGCCTTTATGATTCGTGAAGTCGAACAGCGTCAAATCGTTGGTGCTTGTTGATCCGAGAAGCCGAATTGGATCACATTGTGCGTACTTGGTGACTTGGTAAAACAAATGGATCAAGTTATGGATACTTGTTGATCAGAGAAGCTGAATTGGGTCACATGGAAGACTTGTTGATCCGAGAAGTCATTGGCTTCAAATACAAGCCTTAATGATTCGTGAAGTCGAACGGAGTCAAATCGTTGGTGCTTGTTGATCCGGGAAGGCGAATTGGGTCACATTGTGCGTACTTGGTGACTTGGTAAAACAAACGGATCAAGTTATGGATACTTGTTGATCCGAGAAGCCGTATTGGGTCAATTGAAAGACTTGTTGATCCGGGAAGTCAATTGGGTTCAAATACAAGCCTTAATGATTCGTGAAGTCGAACGGAGTCAAATAGTTGGTGCTTGTTGATCCGAGAAGCCGAATTGGATCACATTGTGCGTACTTGGTGACTTGGTAAAACAAATGGATCATGTTATGGATACTTATTGATCCGAGAAGCCGAATTGGGTCAAATGGAAGACTTGTTGATTCGAGAAGTCAATTGTGGTCAAATACAAGCCTTAATGATTCGTGGAATCGAATCGAGTCAAATAGTTGGTGCTTGTTAATCAGAGAAGCCGAATTAGGTCACATTGTGCGTACTTGGTGACTTGGTAAAACAAACGGATCAAGTTATGCATACTTGTTGATCCGAGAAGCCGAATTGGGTCACATGGAAGACTTGTTGATCCGAGAAGTCAATTGTGCCAAATACAAGCCTTAATGTTTCGTGAAGTCGAATCGAGTCAAATAGTTGGTGCTTGTTGATCCGAGAAGTCGAATTAGGTCACATTGTACGTACTTGGTGACTTGGTAAAACAAACGGATCATGTTATGGATACTTGTTGATCCGAGAAGTCAATTGGGTTCAAATACAAGCCTTAATGATTCCTGTAGTCGAACGGAGTCAAATCGTTGGTGCTTGTTGATCCGGGAAGGCGAATTGGGTCACATTGTGCGTACTTGGTGACTTGGTAAAACAAACGGATCAAGTTATGGATACTTGTTGATCCAAGAAACCGAATTGGGTAAATTGAAAGACTTGTTGATCCGAGAAGTCAATTGGGTTTAAATACAAGCCTTAATGATTCGTGAAGTCGAACGATGTAGAATTGTTGGTGCTTGTTGATCCGAGAAGCCGAATTGGATCACATTGTGCATACTTGGTGACTTGGTAAAACAAATGGATCAAGTTATGGATACTTGTTAATCAGAGAAGCCGAATTGGGTCACATGGAAGACTTGTTGATCCGAGAAGTCAATTGTGGCCAAATACAAGCCTTAATATTTCGTGAAGTCGAATCGAGTCAAATAGTTGGTGCTTGTTGATCCGAGAAGCCGTTTTAGGTCACATTGTGCGTACGTGGTGACTTGGTAAAACAAACGGATCATGTTATGGATACTTGTTGATCCGAGAAGCCGAATTGGGTCCATTGAAAGACTTGTTGATCCGAGAAGTCAATTGGGTTCAAATACAATCCTTAATGATTAGTGAAGTCGAACGGAGTCAAATAATTGGTGCATATTGATCTGAGAAGCCGAATTGGGTCACGTTGTGCGTACTTGGTGACTTGGTAAAAAAAACGGATCAAGTTATGGATACTCGTTGATCTGAGAAGCTGAATTGGGTCAATTGAAAGACTTGTTGATCCGAGAAGTCAATTGGGTTCAAATACAAGCCTTAATGATTCGTGAAGTCGAACGGAGTCAAATCGTTGGTGCTTGTTGATCCGGGAAGCCAAGTTGGGTCACATTGTGCGTACTTGGTGACTTGGTAAAACGAACGGATCAAGTTATGGATACTTGTAGATCCAAGATGCCGAATTGGGTCAATTGAAAGACTTGTTGATCCGAGAAGTCAATTGGGTTCAAATACAAGCCTTAATGATTCGTGAAGTCGAACGGAGTCAAATCGTTGGTGCATGTTGATCCGGGAAGGCGAATTGGGTCACATTGTGCGTACTTGGTGACTTGGTAAAACAAACGGATCAAGTTATGGATACTTGTTGATCAGAGAAGCCGAATTGGGTCACATGGAAGACTTGTTGATCCGAGAAGTCATTGGCTTCAAATACAGGCCTTAATGATTCGTGAAGTCGAACGGAGTCAAATCGTTGGTGCTTGTTGATCCGGGAAGGCGAATTGGGTCACATTGTGCGTACTTGGTGACTTGGTAAAACAAACGGATCAAGTTATGGATACTTGTTGATCCGAGAAGCCGTATTGGGTCAATTGAAAGACTTGTTGATCCGGGAAGTCAATTGGGTTCAAATACAAGCCTTAATGATTCGTGAAGTCGAACGGAGTCAAATAGTTGGTGCTTGTTGATCCGAGAAGCCGAATTGGATCACATTGTGCGTACTTGGTGACTTGGTAAAACAAATGGATCATGTTATGGATACTTATTGATCCGAGAAGCCGAATTGGGTCAAATGGAAGACTTGTTGATTCGAGAAGTCAATTGTGGTCAAATACAAGCCTTAATGATTCGTGGAATCGAATCGAGTCAAATAGTTGGTGCTTGTTAATCAGAGAAGCCGAATTAGGTCACATTGTGCGTACTTGGTGACTTGGTAAAACAAACGGATCAAGTTATGCATACTTGTTGATCCGAGAAGCCGAATTGGGTCACATGGAAGACTTGTTGATCCGAGAAGTCAATTGTGCCAAATACAAGCCTTAATGTTTCGTGAAGTCGAATCGAGTCAAATAGTTGGTGCTTGTTGATCCGAGAAGTCGAATTAGGTCACATTGTACGTACTTGGTGACTTGGTAAAACAAACGGATCATGTTATGGATACTTGTTGATCCGAGAAGTCAATTGGGTTCAAATACAAACCTTAATGATTCCTGTAGTCGAACGGAGTCAAATCGTTGGTGCTTGTTGATCCGGGAAGGCGAATTGGGTCACATTGTGCGTACTTGGTGACTTGGTAAAACAAACGGATCAAGTTATGGATACTTGTTGATCCAAGAAACCGAATTTGGTAAATTGAAAGACTTGTTGATCCGAGAAGTCAATTGGGTTTAAATACAAGCCTTAATGATTCGTGAAGTTGAACGAAGTAGAATTGTTGGTGCTTGTTGATCCGAGAAGCCGAATTGGATCACATTGTGCATACTTGGTGACTTGGTAAAACAAATGGATCAAGTTATGGATACTTGTTAATCAGAGAAGCCGAATTGGGTCACATGGAAGACTTGTTGATCCGAGAAGTCAATTGTGGCCAAATACAAGCCTTAATATTTCGTGAAGTCGAATCGAGTCAAATAGTTGGTGCTTGTTGATCCGAGAAGCCGTTTTAGGTCACATTGTGCGTACGTGGTGACTTGGTAAAACAAACGGATCATGTTATGGATACTTGTTGATCCGAGAAGCCGAATTGGGTCCATTGAAAGACTTGTTGATCCGAGAAGTCAATTGGGTTCAAATACAATCCTTAATGATTAGTGAAGTCGAACGGAGTCAAATAATTGGTGCATATTGATCTTAGAAGCCGAATTGGGTCACGTTGTGCGTACTTGGTGACTTGGTAAAACAAACGGATCAAGTTATGGATACTCGTTGATCCGAGAAGCTGAATTTGGTCAATTGAAAGACTTGTTGATCCGAGAAGTCAATTGGGTTCAAATACAAGCCTTAATGATTCGTGAAGTCGAACGGAGTCAAATCGTTGGTGCTTGTTGATCCGGGAAGCCAAGTTGGGTCACATTGTGCGTACTTGGTGACTTGGTAAAACGAACGGATCAAGTTATGGATACTTGTAGATCCAAGAAGCCGAATTGGGTCAATTGAAAGACTTGTTGATCCGAGAAGTCAATTGGGTTCAAATACAAGCCTTAATGATTCGTGAAGTCGAACGGAGTCAAATCGTTGGTGCATGTTGATCCGGGAAGGCGAATTGGGTCACATTGTGCGTACTTGGTAACTTGGTAAAACGAACGGATCAAGTTATGGATACTTGTTGATCCGAGAAGCCGAATTGGGTCAATTGAAAGACTTGTTGATCCGAGAAGTCAATTGGGTTTAAATACAAGCCTTAATGATTCGGGAAGTCGAACGGAGTCAAATAGTTGGTGCTTGTTGATCCGAGAAGCCGAATTGGGTCACATTGTGCGTACTTGGTGACTTGGTAAAATAAATGGATCAAGTTATGGATACTTGTTGACCCGAGAAGCTGAATTGGGTCAATTGAAAGACTTGTTGATCCGAGAAGTTAATTATCTTCAAATACAAGCCTTTATGATTCGTGAAGTCGAACAGCGTCAAATCGTTGGTGCTTGTTGATCCGAGAAGCCGAATTGGATCACATTGTGCGTACTTGGTGACATGGTAAAACAAATGGATCAAGTTATGGATACTTGTTGATCCGAGAAGCCGAATTGGGTAAATTGAAAGACTTGTTAATCCGAGAAGTCAATTGGGTTTAAATACAAGCCTTATTGATTCGTGAAGTCGAACGAAGTAGAATAGTTGGTGCTTGTTGATCCGAGAAGTCGAATTGGATCACATTGTGCGTACTTGGTGACTCAGTAAAACAAACGGATCAAGTTATGGATACTTGTTGATCCGAGAAGCCGAATTGGGTAAATTGAAAGACTTGTTGATCCGAGAAGTCAATTGGGTTTAAATACAAGCCTTAATGATTCGTGAAGTCGAACGGAGTAGAATAGTTGGTGCTTGTTGATCCGAGAAGCCGAATTGGGTCACATTGTGCGTACTTGGTGACTTGGTAAAACAAATGGATCAAGTTATGGATACTTGTTGATCCGAGAAGCTGAATTGGGTCAATTGAAAGACTTGTTGATCCGAGAAGTTAATTATCTTCAAATACAAGCCTTTATGATTCGTGAAGTCGAACAGCGTCAAATCGTTGGTGCTTGTTGATCCGAGAAGCCGAATTGGATCACATTGTGCGTACTTGGTGACTTGGTAAAACAAATGGATCAAGTTATGGATACTTGTTGATCAGAGAAGCCGAATTGGGTCACATGGAAGACTTGTTGATCCGAGAAGTCATTGGCTTCAAATACAAGCCTTAATGATTCGTGAAGTCGAACGGAGTCAAATCGTTGGTCCTTGTTGATCCGGGAAGGCGAATTGGGTCACATTGTGCGTACTTGGTGACTTGGTAAAACAAACGGATCAAGTTATGGATACTTGTTGATCCGAGAAGCCGAATTGGGTCAATTGAAAGACTTGTTGATCCGAGAAGTCAATTGGGTGCAAATATAAGCCTTAATGATTCGTGAAGTCGAACGGAGTCAAATAGTTGGTGCTTGTTGATCCGAGAAGCCGAATTGGGTCACATTGTGCGTACTTGGTGACTTGGTAAAACAAACGGATCAAGTTATGGATACTTGTTGATCCGAGAAGCCGAATTGGGTCAATTGAAAGACTTGTTGATCCGAGAAGTCAATTGGGTTAAAATACAAGCCTTAATGATTCGTGAAGTAGAACGGAGTCAAATAGTTGGTGCTTGTTGATCCGAGAAGCCGAATTGGGTCACATTGTGCGTACTTGGTGACTTGGTAAAACAAACGGATCAAGTTATGGATACTTGTTGATCCGAGAAGCCGAATTGGGTAAATTGAAAGACTTGTTGATCCGAGAAGTCAATTGGGTTTAAATACAAGCCTTAATGATTCGTGAAGTCGAACGAAGTAGAATAGTTGGTGCTTGTTGATCCGAGAAGCCGAATTGGATCACATTGTGCGTACTTGGTGACTCGGTAAAACAAACGGCTCAAGTTATGGATACTTGTTGATCCGAGAAGCCGAATTGGGTAAATTGAAAGACTTGTTGATCCGAGAAGTCAATTGGGTTTAAATACAAGCCCTAAAGATTCGTGAAGTCGAACGGAGTAGAATAGTTGGTGCTTGTTGATGTGAGAAGCCGAATTGGGTCACATTGTGCGTACTTGGTGACTTGGTAAAACAAATGGATCAAGTTATGGATACTTGTTGATCCGAGAATCTGAATTGGGTCAATTGAAAGACTTGTTGATCCGAGAAGTTAATTATCTTCAAATACAAGCCTTTATGATTCGTGAAGTCGAACAGCGTCAAATCGTTGGTGCTTGTTGATCCGAGAAGCCGAATTGGATCACATTGTGCGTACTTGGTGACTTGGTAAAACAAATGGATCAAGTTATGGATACTTGTTGATCAGAGAAGCTGAATTGGGTCACATGGAAGACTTGTTGATCCGAGAAGTCATTGGCTTCAAATACAAGCCTTAATGATTCGTGAAGCCGAGAAGCTGAATTGGGTCAATTGAAAGACTTGTTGATCCGAGAAGCTGAATTGGGTCAATTGAAAGACTTGTTGATCCGAGAAGTTAATTATCTTCAAATACAAGCCTTGCTGAATTGGGTCATTGAAAGACTTGCTGAATTGGGTCATTGGCTTGTTGATCCGAGAAGCTGAATTGGGTCAATTGAAAGACTTGTTGATCTGAGAAGTTAATTATCTTCAAATACAAGCCTTTATGATTCGTGAAGTCGAACAGCGTCAAATCGTTGGTGCTTGTTGATCCGAGAAGCCGAATTGGATCACATTGTGCGTACTTGGTGACTTGGTAAAACAAATGGATCAAGTTATGGATACTTGTTGATCAGAGAAGCTGAATTGGGTCACATGGAAGACTTGTTGATCCGAGAAGTCATTGACTTCAAATACAAGCCTTAATGATTCGTGAAGTCGAACGGAGTCAAATCGTTGGTGCTTGTTGATCCGGGAAGGCGAATTGGGTCACATTGTGCGTACTTGGTGACTTGGTAAAACAAACGGATCAAGTTATGGATACTTGTTGATCCGAGAAGCCGAATTGGGTCAATTGAAAGACTTGTTGATCCGAGAAGTCAATTGGGTTTAAATACAAGCCTTAATGATTCGGGAAGTCGAACGGAGTCAAATAGTTGGTGCTTGTTGATCCGAGAAGCCGAATTGGGTCACATTGTGCGTACTTGGTGACTTGGTAAAATAAATGGATCAAGTTATGGATACTTGTTGACCCGAGAAGCTGAATTGGGTCAATTGAAAGACTTGTTGATCCGAGAAGTTAATTATCTTCAAATACAAGCCTTTATGATTCGTGAAGTCGAACAGCGTCAAATCGTTGGTGCTTGTTGATCCGAGAAGCCGAATTGGATCACATTGTGCGTACTTGGTGACTTGGTAAAACAAATGGATCAAGTTATGGATACTTGTTGATCCGAGAAGCCGAATTGGGTAAATTGAAAGACTTGTTAATCCGAGAAGTCAATTGGGTTTAAATACAAGCCTTATTGATTCGTGAAGTCGAACGAAGTAGAATAGTTGGTGCTTGTTGATCCGAGAAGTCGAATTGGATCACATTGTGCGTACTTGGTGACTCAGTAAAACAAACGGATCAAGTTATGGATACTTGTTGATCCGAGAAGCCGAATTGGGTAAATTGAAAGACTTGTTGATCCGAGAAGTCAATTGGGTTTAAATACAAGCCTTAATGATTCGTGAAGTCGAACGGAGTAGAATAGTTGGTGCTTGTTGATCCGAGAAGCCGAATTGGGTCACATTGTGCGTACTTGGTGACTTGGTAAAACAAATGGATCAAGTTATGGATACTTGTTGATCCGAGAAGCTGAATTGGGTCAATTGAAAGACTTGTTGATCCGAGAAGTTAATTATCTTCAAATACAAGCCTTTATGATTCGTGAAGTCGAACAGCGTCAAATCGTTGGTGCTTGTTGATCCGAGAAGCCGAATTGGATCACATTGTGCGTACTTGGTGACTTGGTAAAACAAATGGATCAAGTTATGGATACTTGTTGATCAGAGAAGCCGAATTGGGTCACATGGAAGACTTGTTGATCCGAGAAGTCATTGGCTTCAAATACAAGCCTTAATGATTCGTGAAGTCGAACGGAGTCAAATCGTTGGTGCTTGTTGATCCGGGAAGGCGAATTGGGTCACATTGTGCGTACTTGGTGACTTGGTAAAACAAACGGATCAAGTTATGGATACTTGTTGATCCGAGAAGCCGAATTGGGTCAATTGAAAGACTTGTTGATCCGAGAAGTCAATTGGGTTCAAATACAAGCCTTAATGATTCGTGAAGTCGAACGGAATCAAATAGTTGGTGCTTGTTGATCCGAGAAGCCGAATTGGGTCACATTGTGCGTACTTGGTGACTTGGTAAAACAAACGGATCAAGTTATGGATACTTGTTGATCCGAGAAGCCGAATTGGGTCAATTGAAAGACTTGTTGATCCGAGAAGTCAATTGGGTTAAAATACAAGCCTTAATGATTCGTGAAGTCGAACGGAGTCAAATAGTTGGTGCTTGTTGATCCGAGAAGCCGAATTGGGTCACATTGTGCGTACTTGGTGACTTGGTAAAACAAACGGATCAAGTTATGGATACTTGTTGATCCGAGAAGCCGAATTGGGTAAATTGAAAGACTTGTTGATCCGAGAAGTCAATTGGGTTTAAATACAAGCCTTAATGATTCGTGAAGTCGAACGAAGTAGAATAGTTGGTGCTTGTTGATCCGAGAAGCCGAATTGGATCACATTGTGCGTACTTGGTGACTCGGTAAAACAAACGGCTCAAGTTATGGATACTTGTTGATCCGAGAAGCCGAATTGGATCACATTGTGCGTACTTGGTGACTTGGTAAAACAAATGGATCAAGTTATGGATACTTGTTGATCAGAGAAGCTGAATTGGGTCACATGGAAGACTTGTTGATCCGAGAAGTCATTGGCTTCAAATACAAGCCTTAATGATTCGTGAAGCCGAGAAGCTGAATTGGGTCAATTGAAAGACTTGTTGATCCGAGAAGCTGAATTGGGTCAATTGAAAGACTTGTTGATCCGAGAAGTTAATTATCTTCAAATACAAGCCTTGCTGAATTGGGTCATTGAAAGACTTGCTGAATTGGGTCATTGGCTTGTTGATCCGAGAAGCTGAATTGGGTCAATTGAAAGACTTGTTGATCCGAGAAGTTAATTATCTTCAAATACAAGCCTTTATGATTCGTGAAGTCGAACAGCGTCAAATCGTTGGTGCTTGTTGATCCGAGAAGCCGAATTGGATCACATTGTGCGTACTTGGTGACTTGGTAAAACAAATGGATCAAGTTATGGATACTTGTTGATCAGAGAAGCTGAATTGGGTCACATGGAAGACTTGTTGATCCGAGAAGTCATTGGCTTCAAATACAAGCCTTAATGATTCGTGAAGTCGAACGGAGTCAAATCGTTGGTGCTTGTTGATCCGGGAAGGCGAATTGGGTCACATTGTGCGTACTTGGTGACTTGGTAAAACAAACGGATCAAGTTATGGATACTTGTTGATCCGAGAAGCCGAATTGGGTCAATTGAAAGACTTGTTGATCCGAGAAGTCAATTGGGTTTAAATACAAGCCTTAATGATTCGGGAAGTCGAACGGAGTCAAATAGTTGGTGCTTGTTGATCCGAGAAGCCGAATTGGGTCACATTGTGCGTACTTGGTGACTTGGTAAAATAAATGGATCAAGTTATGGATACTTGTTGACCCGAGAAGCTGAATTGGGTCAATTGAAAGACTTGTTGATCCGAGAAGTTAATTATCTTCAAATACAAGCCTTTATGATTCGTGAAGTCGAACAGCGTCAAATCGTTGGTGCTTGTTGATCCGAGAAGCCGAATTGGATCACATTGTGCGTACTTGGTGACTTGGTAAAACAAATGGATCAAGTTATGGATACTTGTTGATCCGAGAAGCCGAATTGGGTAAATTGAAAGACTTGTTAATCCGAGAAGTCAATTGGGTTTAAATACAAGCCTTATTGATTCGTGAAGTCGAATGAAGTAGAATAGTTGGTGCTTGTTGATCCGAGAAGTCGAATTGGATCACATTGTGCGTACTTGGTGACTCAGTAAAACAAACGGATCAAGTTATGGATACTTGTTGATCCGAGAAGCCGAATTGGGTAAATTGAAAGACTTGTTGATCCGAGAAGTCAATTGGGTTTAAATACAAGCCTTAATGATTCGTGAAGTCGAACGGAGTAGAATAGTTGGTGCTTGTTGATCCGAGAAGCCGAATTGGGTCACATTGTGCGTACTTGGTGACTTGGTAAAACAAATGGATCAAGTTATGGATACTTGTTGATCCGAGAAGCTGAATTGGGTCAATTGAAAGACTTGTTGATCCGAGAAGTTAATTATCTTCAAATACAAGCCTTAATGATTCGTGAAGTCGAACAGCGTCAAATCGTTGGTGCTTGTTGATCCGAGAAGCCGAATTGGATCACATTGTGCGTACTTGGTGACTTGGTAAAACAAATGGATCAAGTTATGGATACTTGTTGATCAGAGAAGCCGAATTGGGTCACATGGAAGACTTGTTGATCCGAGAAGTCATTGGCTTCAAATACAAGCCTTAATGATTCGTGAAGTCGAACGGAGTCAAATCGTTGGTGCTTGTTGATCCGGGAAGGCGAATTGGGTCACATTGTGCGTACTTCGTGACTTGGTAAAACAAACGGATCAAGTTATGGATACTTGTTGATCCGAGAAGCCGAATTGGGTCAATTGAAAGACTTGTTGATCCGAGAAGTCAATTGGGTTCAAATACAAGCCTTAATGATTCGTGAAGTCGAACGGAGTCAAATAGTTGGTGCTTGTTGATCCGAGAAGCCGAATTGGGTCACATTGTGCGTACTTGGTGACTTGGTAAAACAAACGGATCAAGTTATGGATACTTGTTGATCCGAGAAGCCGAATTGGGTCAATTGAAAGACTTGTTGATCCGAGAAGTCAGTTGGGTTAAAATACAAGCCTTAATGATTCGTGAAGTCGAACGGAGTCAAATAGTTGGTGCTTGTTGATCCGAGAAGCCGAATTGGGTCACATTGTGCGTACTTGGTGACTTGGTAAAACAAACGGATCAAGTTATGGATACTTGTTGATCCGAGAAGCCGAATTGGGTAAATTGAAAGACTTGTTGATCCGAGAAGTCAATTGGGTTTAAATACAAGCCTTAATGATTCGTGAAGTCGAACGAAGTAGAATAGTTGGTGCTTGTTGATCCGAGAAGCCGAATTGGATCACATTGTGCGTACTTGGTGACTCGGTAAAACAAACGGCTCAAGTTATGGATACTTGTTGATCCGAGAAGCCGAATTGGGTAAATTGAAAGACTTGTTGATCCGAGAAGTCAATTGGGTTTAAATACAAGCCCTAAAGATTCGTGAAGTCGAACGGAGTAGAATAGTTGGTGCTTGTTGATGTGAGAAGCCGAATTGGGTCACATTGTGCGTACTTGGTGACTTGGTAAAACAAATGGATCAAGTTATGGATACTTGTTGATCCGAGAAGCTGAATTGGGTCAATTGAAAGACTTGTTGATCCGAGAAGTTAATTATCTTCAAATACAAGCCTTTATGATTCGTGAAGTCGAACAGCGTCAAATCGTTGGTGCTTGTTGATCCGAGAAGCCGAATTGGATCACATTGTGCGTACTTGGTGACTTGGTAAAACAAATGGATCAAGTTATGGATACTTGTTGATCAGAGAAGCCGAATTGGGTCACATGGAAGACTTGTTGATCCGAGAAGTCATTGGCTTCAAATACAAGCCTTAATGATTCGTGAAGTCGAACGGAGTCAAATCGTTGGTGCTTGTTGATCCGGGAAGGCGAATTGGGTCACATTGTGCGTACTTGGTGACTTGGTAAAACAAACGGATCAAGTTATGGATACTTGTTGATCCGAGAAGCCGAATTGGGTCAATTGAAAGACTTGTTGATCCGAGAAGTCAATTGGGTTCAAATACAAGCCTTAATGATTCGTGAAGTCGAACGGAGTCAAATAGTTGGTGCTTGTTGATCCGAGAAGCCGAATTGGGTCACATTGTGCGTACTTGGTGACTTGGTAAAACAAACGGATCAAGTTATGGATACTTGTTGATCCGAGAAGCCGAATAGGGTCAATTGAAAGACTTGTTGATCCGAGAAGTCAATTGGGTTAAAATACAAGCCTTAATGATTCGTGAAGTCGAACGGAGTCAAATAGTTGGTGCTTGTTGATCCGAGAAGCCGAATTGGGTCACATTGTGCGTACTTGGTGACTTGGTAAAACAAACGGATCAAGTTATGGATACTTGTTGATCCGAGAAGCCGAATTGGGTAAATTGAAAGACTTGTTGATCCGAGAAGTCAATTGGGTTTAAATACAAGCCTTAATGATTCGTGAAGTCGAACGAAGTAGAATAGTTGGTGCTTGTTGATCCGAGAAGCCGAATTGGATCACATTGTGCGTACTTGGTGACTCGGTAAAACAAACGGCTCAAGTTATGGATACTTGTTGATCCGAGAAGCCGAATTGGATCACATTGTGCGTACTTGGTGACTTGGTAAAACAAATGGATCAAGTTATGGATACTTGTTGATCAGAGAAGCTGAATTGGGTCACATGGAAGACTTGTTGATCCGAGAAGTCATTGGCTTCAAATACAAGCCTTAATGATTCGTGAAGCCGAGAAGCTGAATTGGGTCAATTGAAAGACTTGTTGATCCGAGAAGCTGAATTGGGTCAATTGAAAGACTTGTTGATCCGAGAAGTTAATTATCTTCAAATACAAGCCTTGCTGAATTGGGTCATTGAAAGACTTGCTGAATTGGGTCATTGGCTTGTTGATCCGAGAAGCTGAATTGGGTCAATTGAAAGACTTGTTGATCCGAGAAGTTAATTATCTTCAAATACAAGCCTTTATGATTCGTGAAGTCGAACAGCGTCAAATCGTTGGTGCTTGTTGATCCGAGAAGCCGAATTGGATCACATTGTGCGTACTTGGTGACTTGGTAAAACAAATGGATCAAGTTATGGATACTTGTTGATCAGAGAAGCTGAATTGGGTCACATGGAAGACTTGTTGATCCGAGAAGTCATTGGCTTCAAATACAAGCCTTAATGATTCGTGAAGTCGAACGGAGTCAAATCGTTGGTGCTTGTTGATCCGGGAAGGCGAATTGGGTCACATTGTGCGTACTTGGTGACTTGGTAAAACAAACGGATCAAGTTATGGATACTTGTTGATCCGAGAAGCCGAATTGGGTCAATTGAAAGACTTGTTGATCCGAGAAGTCAATTGGGTTTAAATACAAGCCTTAATGATTCGGGAAGTCGAACGGAGTCAAATAGTTGGTGCTTGTTGATCCGAGAAGCCGAATTGGGTCACATTGTGCGTACTTGGTGACTTGGTAAAATAAATGGATCAAGTTATGGATACTTGTTGACCCGAGAAGCTGAATTGGGTCAATTGAAAGACTTGTTGATCCGAGAAGTTAATTATCTTCAAATACAAGCCTTTATGATTCGTGAAGTCGAACAGCGTCAAATCGTTGGTGCTTGTTGATCCGAGAAGCCGAATTGGATCACATTGTGCGTACTTGGTGACTTGGTAAAACAAATGGATCAAGTTATGGATACTTGTTGATCCGAGAAGCCGAATTGGGTAAATTGAAAGACTTGTTAATCCGAGAAGTCAATTGGGTTTAAATACAAGCCTTATTGATTCGTGAAGTCGAACGAAGTAGAATAGTTGGTGCTTGTTGATCCGAGAAGTCGAATTGGATCACATTGTGCGTACTTGGTGACTCAGTAAAACAAACGGATCAAGTTATGGATACTTGTTGATCCGAGAAGCCGAATTGGGTAAATTGAAAGACTTGTTGATCCGAGAAGTCAATTGGGTTTAAATACAAGCCTTAATGATTCGTGAAGTCGAACGGAGTAGAATAGTTGGTGCTTGTAGATCCGAGAAGCCGAATTGGGTCACATTGTGCGTACTTGGTGACTTGGTAAAACAAATGGATCAAGTTATGGATACTTGTTGATCCGAGAAGCTGAATTGGGTCAATTGAAAGACTTGTTGATCCGAGAAGTTAATTATCTTCAAATACAAGCCTTTATGATTCGTGAAGTCGAACAGCGTCAAATCGTTGGTGCTTGTTGATCCGAGAAGCCGAATTGGATCACATTGTGCGTACTTGGTGACTTGGTAAAACAAATGGATCAAGTTATGGATACTTGTTGATCAGAGAAGCCGAATTGGGTCACATGGAAGACTTGTTGATCCGAGAAGTCATTGGCTTCAAATACAAGCCTTAATGATTCGTGAAGTCGAACGGAGTCAAATCGTTGGTGCTTGTTGATCCGGGAAGGCGAATTGGGTCACATTGTGCGTACTTCGTGACTTGGTAAAACAAACGGATCAAGTTATGGATACTTGTTGATCCGAGAAGCCGAATTGGGTCAATTGAAAGACTTGTTGATCCGAGAAGTCAATTGGGTTCAAATACAAGCCTTAATGATTCGTGAAGTCGAACGGAGTCAAATAGTTGGTGCTTGTTGATCCGAGAAGCCGAATTGGGTCACATTGTGCGTACTTGGTGACTTGGTAAAACAAACGGATCAAGTTATGGATACTTGTTGATCCGAGAAGCCGAATTGGGTCAATTGAAAGACTTGTTGATCCGAGAAGTCAATTGGGTTCAAATACAAGCCTTAATGATTCGTGAAGTCGAACGGAGTCAAATAGTTGGTGCTTGTTGATCCGAGAAGCCGAATTGGGTCACATTGTGCGTACTTGGTGACTTGGTAAAACAAACGGATCAAGTTATGGATACTTGTTGATCCGAGAAGCCGAATTGGGTAAATTGAAAGACTTGTTGATCCGAGAAGTCAATTGGGTTTAAATACAAGCCTTAATGATTCGTGAAGTCGAACGAAGTAGAATAGTTGGTGCTTGTTGATCCGAGAAGCCGAATTGGATCACATTGTGCGTACTTGGTGACTCGGTAAAACAAACGGCTCAAGTTATGGATACTTGTTGATCCGAGAAGCCGAATTGGGTAAATTGAAAGACTTGTTGATCCGAGAAGTCAATTGGGTTTAAATACAAGCCCTAAAGATTCGTGAAGTCGAACGGAGTAGAATAGTTGGTGCTTGTTGATGTGAGAAGCCGAATTGGGTCACATTGTGCGTACTTGGTGACTTGGTAAAACAAATGGATCAAGTTATGGATACTTGTTGATCCGAGAAGCTGAATTGGGTCAATTGAAAGACTTGTTGATCCGAGAAGTTAATTATCTTCAAATACAAGCCTTTATGATTCGTGAAGTCGAACAGCGTCAAATCGTTGGTGCTTGTTGATCCGAGAAGCCGAATTGGATCACATTGTGCGTACTTGGTGACTTGGTAAAACAAATGGATCAAGTTATGGATACTTGTTGATCAGAGAAGCTGAATTGGGTCACATGGAAGACTTGTTGATCCGAGAAGTCATTGGCTTCAAATACAAGCCTTAATGATTCGTGAAGTCGAACGGAGTCAAATCGTTGGTGCTTGTTGATCCGGGAAGGCGAATTGGGTCACATTGTGCGTACTTGGTGACTTGGTAAAACAAACGGATCAAGTTATGGATACTTGTTGATCCGAGAAGCCGTATTGGGTCAATTGAAAGACTTGTTGATCCGGGAAGTCAATTGGGTTCAAATACAAGCCTTAATGATTCGTGAAGTCGAACGGAGTCAAATAGTTGGTGCTTGTTGATCCGAGAAGCCGAATTGGATCACATTGTGCGTACTTGGTGACTTGGTAAAACAAATGGATCATGTTATGGATACTTATTGATCCGAGAAGCCGAATTGGGTCAAATGGAAGACTTGTTGATTCGAGAAGTCAATTGTGGTCAAATACAAGCCTTAATGATTCGTGGAATCGAATCGAGTCAAATAGTTGGTGCTTGTTAATCAGAGAAGCCGAATTAGGTCACATTGTGCGTACTTGGTGACTTGGTAAAACAAACGGATCAAGTTATGCATACTTGTTGATCCGAGAAGCCGAATTGGGTCACATGGAAGACTTGTTGATCCGAGAAGTCAATTGTGCCAAATACAAGCCTTAATGTTTCGTGAAGTCGAATCGAGTCAAATAGTTGGTGCTTGTTGATCCGAGAAGTCGAATTAGGTCACATTGTACGTACTTGGTGACTTGGTAAAACAAACGGATCATGTTATGGATACTTGTTGATCCGAGAAGTCAATTGGGTTCAAATACAAGCCTTAATGATTCGTGTAGTCGAACGGAGTCAAATCGTTGGTGCTTGTTGATCCGGGAAGGCGAATTGGGTCACATTGTGCGTACTTGGTGACTTGGTAAAACAAACGGATCAAGTTATGGATACTTGTTGATCCAAGAAACCGAATTGGGTAAATTGAAAGACTTGTTGATCCGAGAAGTCAATTGGGTTTAAATACAAGCCTCAATGATTCGTGAAGTCGAACGATGTAGAATTGTTGGTGCTTGTTGATCCGAGAAGCCGAATTGGATCACATTGTGCATACTTGGTGACTTGGTAAAACAAATGGATCAAGTTATGGATACTTGTTAATCAGAGAAGCCGAATTGGGTCACATGGAAGACTTGTTGATCCGAGAAGTCAATTGTGGCCAAATACAAACCTTAATATTTCGTGAAGTCGAATCGAGTCAAATAGTTGGTGCTTGTTGATCCGAGAAGCCGTTTTAGGTCACATTGTGCGTACGTGGTGACTTGGTAAAACAAACGGATCATGTTATGGATACTTGTTGATCCGAGAAGCCGAATTGGGTCCATTGAAAGACTTGTTGATCCGAGAAGTCAATTGGGTTCAAATACAATCCTTAATGATTAGTGAAGTCGAACGGAGTCAAATAATTGGTGCATATTGATCTGAGAAGCCGAATTGGGTCACGTTGTGCGTACTTGGTGACTTGGTAAAACAAACGGATCAAGTTATGGATACTCGTTGATCTGAGAAGCTGAATTGGGTCAATTGAAAGACTTGTTGATCCGAGAAGTCAATTGGGTTCAAATACAAGCCTTAATGATTCGTGAAGTCGAACGGAGTCAAATCGTTGGTGCTTGTTGATCCGGGAAGCCAAGTTGGGTCACATTGTGCGTACTTGGTGACTTGGTAAAACGAACGGATCAAGTTATGGATACTTGTAGATCCAAGAAGCCGAATTGGGTCAATTGAAAGACTTGTTGATCCGAGAAGTCAATTGGGTTCGAATACAAGCCTTAATGATTCGTGAAGTCGAACGGAGTCAAATCGTTGGTGCATGTTGATCCGGGAAGGCGAATTGGGTCACATTGTGCGTACTTGGTGACTTGGTAAAACAAATGGATCAAGTTATGGATACTTGTTGATCCGAGAAGCCGAATTGGGTCACATGGAAGACTTGTTGATCCGAGAAGTCATTGGCTTCAAATACAAGCCTTAATGATTCGTGAAGTCGAACGGAGTCAAATCGTTGGTGCTTGTTGATCCGGGAAGGCGAATTGGGTCACATTGTGCGTACTTCGTGACTTGGTAAAACAAACGGATCAAGTTATGGATACTTGTTGATCCGAGAAGCCGAATTGGGTCAATTGAAAGACTTGTTGATCCGAGAAGTCAATTGGGTTCAAATACAAGCCTTAATGATTCGTGAAGTCGAACGGAGTCAAATAGTTGGTGCTTGTTGATCCGAGAAGCCGAATTGGGTCACATTGTGCGTACTTGGTGACTTGGTAAAACAAACGGATCAAGTTATGGATACTTGTTGATCCGAGAAGCCGAATTGGGTCAATTGAAAGACTTGTTGATCCGAGAAGTCAATTGGGTTCAAATACAAGCCTTAATGATTCGTGAAGTCGAACGGAGTCAAATAGTTGGTGCTTGTTGATCCGAGAAGCCGAATTGGGTCACATTGTGCGTACTTGGTGACTTGGTAAAACAAACGGATCAAGTTATGGATACTTGTTGATCCGAGAAGCCGAATTGGGTAAATTGAAAGACTTGTTGATCCGAGAAGTCAATTGGGTTTAAATACAAGCCTTAATGATTCGTGAAGTCGAACGAAGTAGAATAGTTGGTGCTTGTTGATCCGAGAAGCCGAATTGGATCACATTGTGCGTACTTGGTGACTCGGTAAAACAAACGGCTCAAGTTATGGATACTTGTTGATCCGAGAAGCCGAATTGGGTAAATTGAAAGACTTGTTGATCCGAGAAGTCAATTGGGTTTAAATACAAGCCCTAAAGATTCGTGAAGTCGAACGGAGTAGAATAGTTGGTGCTTGTTGATGTGAGAAGCCGAATTGGGTCACATTGTGCGTACTTGGTGACTTGGTAAAACAAATGGATCAAGTTATGGATACTTGTTGATCCGAGAAGCTGAATTGGGTCAATTGAAAGACTTGTTGATCCGAGAAGTTAATTATCTTCAAATACAAGCCTTTATGATTCGTGAAGTCGAACAGCGTCAAATCGTTGGTGCTTGTTGATCCGAGAAGCCGAATTGGATCACATTGTGCGTACTTGGTGACTTGGTAAAACAAATGGATCAAGTTATGGATACTTGTTGATCAGAGAAGCTGAATTGGGTCACATGGAAGACTTGTTGATCCGAGAAGTCATTGGCTTCAAATACAAGCCTTAATGATTCGTGAAGTCGAACGGAGTCAAATCGTTGGTGCTTGTTGATCCGGGAAGGCGAATTGGGTCACATTGTGCGTACTTGGTGACTTGGTAAAACAAACGGATCAAGTTATGGATACTTGTTGATCCGAGAAGCCGTATTGGGTCAATTGAAAGACTTGTTGATCCGGGAAGTCAATTGGGTTCAAATACAAGCCTTAATGATTCGTGAAGTCGAACGGAGTCAAATAGTTGGTGCTTGTTGATCCGAGAAGCCGAATTGGATCACATTGTGCGTACTTGGTGACTTGGTAAAACAAATGGATCATGTTATGGATACTTATTGATCCGAGAAGCCGAATTGGGTCAAATGGAAGACTTGTTGATTCGAGAAGTCAATTGTGGTCAAATACAAGCCTTAATGATTCGTGGAATCGAATCGAGTCAAATAGTTGGTGCTTGTTAATCAGAGAAGCCGAATTAGGTCACATTGTGCGTACTTGGTGACTTGGTAAAACAAACGGATCAAGTTATGCATACTTGTTGATCCGAGAAGCCGAATTGGGTCACATGGAAGACTTGTTGATCCGAGAAGTCAATTGTGCCAAATACAAGCCTTAATGTTTCGTGAAGTCGAATCGAGTCAAATAGTTGGTGCTTGTTGATCCGAGAAGTCGAATTAGGTCACATTGTACGTACTTGGTGACTTGGTAAAACAAACGGATCATGTTATGGATACTTGTTGATCCGAGAAGTCAATTGGGTTCAAATACAAGCCTTAATGATTCGTGTAGTCGAACGGAGTCAAATCGTTGGTGCTTGTTGATCCGGGAAGGCGAATTGGGTCACATTGTGCGTACTTGGTGACTTGGTAAAACAAACGGATCAAGTTATGGATACTTGTTGATCCAAGAAACCGAATTGGGTAAATTGAAAGACTTGTTGATCCGAGAAGTCAATTGGGTTTAAATACAAGCCTCAATGATTCGTGAAGTCGAACGATGTAGAATTGTTGGTGCTTGTTGATCCGAGAAGCCGAATTGGATCACATTGTGCATACTTGGTGACTTGGTAAAACAAATGGATCAAGTTATGGATACTTGTTAATCAGAGAAGCCGAATTGGGTCACATGGAAGACTTGTTGATCCGAGAAGTCAATTGTGGCCAAATACAAACCTTAATATTTCGTGAAGTCGAATCGAGTCAAATAGTTGGTGCTTGTTGATCCGAGAAGCCGTTTTAGGTCACATTGTGCGTACGTGGTGACTTGGTAAAACAAACGGATCATGTTATGGATACTTGTTGATCCGAGAAGCCGAATTGGGTCCATTGAAAGACTTGTTGATCCGAGAAGTCAATTGGGTTCAAATACAATCCTTAATGATTAGTGAAGTCGAACGGAGTCAAATAATTGGTGCATATTGATCTGAGAAGCCGAATTGGGTCACGTTGTGCGTACTTGGTGACTTGGTAAAACAAACGGATCAAGTTATGGATACTCGTTGATCTGAGAAGCTGAATTGGGTCAATTGAAAGACTTGTTGATCCGAGAAGTCAATTGGGTTCAAATACAAGCCTTAATGATTCGTGAAGTCGAACGGAGTCAAATCGTTGGTGCTTGTTGATCCGGGAAGCCAAGTTGGGTCACATTGTGCGTACTTGGTGACTTGGTAAAACGAACGGATCAAGTTATGGATACTTGTAGATCCAAGAAGCCGAATTGGGTCAATTGAAAGACTTGTTGATCCGAGAAGTCAATTGGGTTCGAATACAAGCCTTAATGATTCGTGAAGTCGAACGGAGTCAAATCGTTGGTGCATGTTGATCCGGGAAGGCGAATTGGGTCACATTGTGCGTACTTGGTGACTTGGTAAAACAAATGGATCAAGTTATGGATACTTGTTGATCCGAGAAGCCGAATTGGGTCAATTGAAAGACTTGTTGATCCGAGAAGCCGAATTGGGTCACATTGTGCGTACTTGGTGACTTGGTAAAATAAATGGATCAAGTTATGGATACTTGTTGATCCGAGAAGCTGAATTGGGTCAATTGAAAGACTTGTTGATCCGAGAAGTTAATTATCTTCAAATACAAGCCTTTATGATTCGTGAAGTCGAACAGCGTCAAATCGTTGGTGCTTGTTGATCCGAGAAGCCGAATTGGATCACATTGTGCGTACTTGGTGACTTGGTAAAACAAATGGATCAAGTTATGGATACTTGTTGATCCGAGAAGCCGAATTGGGTAAATTGAAAGACTTGTTAATCCGAGAAGTCAATTGGGTTTAAATACAAGCCTTATTGATTCGTGAAGTCGAACGAAGTAGAATAGTTGGTGCTTGTTGATCCGAGAAGTCGAATTGGATCACATTGTGCGTACTTGGTGACTCGGTAAAACAAACGGATCAAGTTATGGATACTTGTTGATCCGAGAAGCCGAATTGGGTAAATTGAAAGACTTGTTGATCCGAGAAGTCAATTGGGTTTAAATACAAGCCTTAATGATTCGTGAAGTCGAACGGAGTAGAATAGTTGGTGCTTGTTGATCCGAGAAGCCGAATTGGGTCACATTGTGCGTACTTGGTGACTTGGTAAAACAAATGGATCAAGTTATGGATACTTGTTGATCCGAGAAGCTGAATTGGGTCAATTGAAAGACTTGTTGATCCGAGAAGTTAATTATCTTCAAATACAAGCCTTTATGATTCGTGACGTCGAACAGCGTCAAATCGTTGGTGCTTGTTGATCCGAGAAGCCGAATTGGATCACATTGTGAGTACTTGGTGACTTGGTAAAACAAATGGATCAAGTTATCGATACTTGTTGATCAGAGAAGCCGAATTGGGTCACATGGAAGACTTGTTGATCCGAGAAGTCATTGGCTTCAAATACAAGCCTTAATGATTCGTGAAGTCGAACGGAGTCAAATCGTTGGTGCTTGTTGATCCGGGATGGCGAATTGGGTCACATTATGCGTACTTGGTGACTTGGTAAAACAAACGGATCAAGTTATGGATACTTGTTGATCCGAGAAGCCGAATTGGGTCAATTGAAAGACTTGTTGATCCGAGAAGTCAATTGTGCCAAATACAAGCCTTAATGTTTCGTGAAGTCGAATCGAGTCAAATAGTTGGTGCTTGTTGATCCGAGAAGCCGAATTAGGTCACATTGTGCGTACTTGGTGACTTGGTAAAACAAACGGATCATGTTATGGATACTTGTTGATCCGAGAAGTCAATTGGGTTCAAATACAAGCCTTAATGATTCGTGAAGTCGAACGGAGTCAAATAATTGGTGCTTGTTGATCCGAGAAGCCGAATTGGGTCACATTGTGCGTACTTGGTGACTTGGTAAAACACCGGATCAAGTTATGGATACTTGTTGATCCGAGAAGCCGAATTGGGTCAATTGAAAGACTTGTTGATCCGAGAAGTCAATTGGCTTCAAATACAAGCCTTATGATTCGTGAAGTCGAACGGTGTCAAATCGTTGGTGCTTGTTGATCCGGAAAGGCGAATTGGGTCACATTGTGCGTACTTGATGACTTGGTAAAACAAATGGATCAAGTTATGGATACTTGTTGATCCGAGAAGCCGAATTGGGTCAATTGAAAGACTTGTTGATCCGAGAAGTCAATTGGGTTCAAATACAAGCCTTAATGATTCGTGAAGTCGAACGGAGTCAAATAGTTGGTGCTTGTTGATCCGAGAAGCCGAATTAGGTCACATTGTGCGTACTTGGTGACTTGGTAAAACAAACGGATCAAGTTATGGATACTTGTTGATCCGAGAAGCCGAATTGGGTCAATTGAAAGACTTGTTGATCCGAGAAGTCAATTGGGTTAAAATATAAGCCTTAATGATTCGTCAAGTCGAACGGAGTCAAATAGTTGGTGCTTGTTGATCCGAGAAGCCGAATTGGGTCACATTGTGCGTACTTGGTGACTTGGTAAAAGAAACGGATCAAGTTATGGATACTTGTTGATCCGAGAAGCCGAATTGGGTAAATTGAAAGACTTGTTGATCCGAGAAGTCAATTGGGTTTAAATACAAGCCTTAATGATTCGTGAAGTCGAACGAAGTAGAATAGTTGGTGCTTGTTGATCCGAGAAGCCGAATTGGATCACATTGTGCGTACTTGGTGACTCGGTAAAACAAACGGATCAAGTTATGGATACTTGTTGATCCGAGAAGTCAATTGGGTTTAAATACAAGCCTTAATGATTCGTGAAGTCGAACGGAGTAGAATAGTTGGTGCTTGTTGATCCGAGAAGCCGAATTGGGTCACATTGTGCGTACTTGGTGACTTGGTAAATAAATGGATCAAGTTATGGATACTTGTTGATCCGAGAAGCTGAATTGGGTCAATTGAAAGATTTGTTGATCCGAGAAGTCAATTATCTTCAAATACAAGCCTTTATGATTCGTGAAGTCGAACAGCGTCAAATCGTTGGTGCTTGTTGATCCGAGAAGCCGAATTGGATCACATTGTGCGTACTTGGTGACTTGGAAAAACAAATGGATCAAGTTATGGATACTTGTTGATCAGAGAAGCCGAATTGGGTCACATGGAAGACTTGTTGATCCGAGAAGTCATTGGCTTCAAATACAAGCCTTAATGATTCGTGAAGTCAAACGGAGTCAAATCGTTGGTGCTTGTTGATCCGGGAAGGCGAATTGGGTCACATTGTGCGTACTTGGTGACTTGGTAAAACAAACGGATCAAGTTATGGATACTTGTTGATCCGAGAAGCCGAATTGGGTCAATTGAAAGACTTGTTGATCCGAGAAGTCAATTGGGTTCAAATACAAGCCTTAATGATTCGTGAAGTCGAACGGAGTCAAATAGTTGGTGCTTGTTGATCCGAGAAGCCGAATTGGGTCACATTGTGCGTACTTGGTGACTTGGTAAAACAAACGGATCAAGTTATGGATACTTGTTGATCCAAGAAGCCGAATTGGGTCAATTGAAAGACTTGTTGATCCGAGAAGTCAATTGGGTTAAAATACAAGCCTTAAAGATTCGTGAAGTCGAACGGAGTCAAATAGTTGGTGCTTGTTGATCCGAGAAGCCGAATTGGGTCACATTGTGCGTACTTGGTGACTTGGTAAAACAAACGGATCAAGTTATGGATACTTGTTGATCCGAGAAGCCGAATTGGGTAAATTGAAAGACTTGTTGATCCGAGAAGTCAATTGGGTTTAAATACAAGCCTTAATGATTCGTGAAGTCGAACGAAGTAGAATAGTTGGTGCTTGTTGATCCGAGAAGCCGAATTGGATCACATTGTGCGTACTTGGTGACTCGGTAAAACAAACGGATCAAGTTATGGATACTTGTTGATCCGAGAAGTCAATTGGGTTTAAATACAAGCCTTAATGATTCGTGAAGTCGAACGGAGTAGAATAGTTGGTGCTTGTTGATCCGAGAAGCCGAATTGGGTCACATTGTGCGTACTTGGTGACTTGGTAAAATAAATGGATCAAGTTATGGATACTTGTTGATCCGAGAAGCTGAATTGGGTCAATTGAAAGACTTGTTGATCCGAGAAGTCAATTATCTTCAAATACAAGCCTTTATGATTCGTGAAGTCGAACAGCGTCAAATCGTTGGTGCTTGTTGATCCGAGAAGCCGAATTGGATCACATTGTGCGTACTTGGTGACTTGGTAAAACAAATGGATCAAGTTATGGATACTTGTTGATCCGAGAAGCCGAATTGGGTAAATTGAAAGACTTGTTAATCCGAGAAGTCAATTGGGTTTAAATACAAGCCTTATTGATTCGTGAAGTCGAACGAAGTAGAATAGTTGGTGCTTGTTGATCCGAGAAGTCGAATTGGATCACATTGTGCGTACTTGGTGACTCAGTAAAACAAACGGATCAAGTTATGGATACTTGTTGATCCGAGAAGCCGAATTGGGTAAATTGAAAGACTTGTTGATCCGAGAAGTCAATTGGGTTTAAATACAAGCCTTAATGATTCGTGAAGTCGAACGGAGTAGAATAGTTGGTGCTTGTTGATCCGAGAAGCCGAATTGGGTCACATTGTGCGTACTTGGTGACTTGGTAAAACAAATGGATCAAGTTATGGATACTTGTTGATCCGAGAAGCTGAATTGGGTCAATTGAAAGACTTGTTGATCCGAGAAGTTAATTATCTTCAAATACAAGCCTTTATGATTCGTGAAGTCGAACAGCGTCAAATCGTTGGTGCTTGTTGATCCGAGAAGCCGAATTGGATCACATTGTGCGTACTTGGTGACTTGGTAAAACAAATGGATCAAGTTATGGATACTTGTTGATCAGAGAAGCCGAATTGGGTCACATGGAAGACTTGTTGATCCGAGAAGTCATTGGCTTCAAATACAAGCCTTAATGATTCGTGAAGTCGAACGGAGTCAAATCGTTGGTGCTTGTTGATCCGGGAAGGCGAATTGGGTCACATTGTGCGTACTTGGTGACTTGGTAAAACAAACGGATCAAGTTATGGATACTTGTTGATCCGAGAAGCCGAATTGGGTCAATTGAAAGACTTGTTGATCCGAGAAGTCAATTGGGTTCAAATACAAGCCTTAATGATTCGTGAAGTCGAACGGAGTCAAATAGTTGGTGCTTGTTGATCCGAGAAGCCGAATTGGGTCACATTGTGCGTACTTGGTGACTTGGTAAAACAAACGGATCAAGTTATGGATACTTGTTGATCCGAGAAGCCGAATTGGGTCAATTGAAAGACTTGTTGATCCGAGAAGTCAATTGGGTTAAAATACAAGCCTTAATGATTCGTGAAGTCAAACGGAGTCAAATAGTTGGTGCTTGTTGATCCGAGAAGCCGAATTGGGTCACATTGTGCGTACTTGGTGACTTGGTAAAACAAACGGATCAAGTTATGGATACTTGTTGATCCGAGAAGCCGAATTGGGTAAATTGAAAGACTTGTTGATCCGAGAAGTCAATTGGGTTTAAATACAAGCCTTAATGATTCGTGAAGTCGAACGAAGTAGAATAGTTGGTGCTTGTTGATCCGAGAAGCCGAATTGGATCACATTGTGCGTACTTGGTGACTCGGTAAAACAAACGGCTCAAGTTATGGATACTTGTTGATCCGAGAAGCCGAATTGGGTAAATTGAAAGACTTGTTGATCCGAGAAGTCAATTGGGTTTAAATACAAGCCCTAAAGATTCGTGAAGTCGAACGGAGTAGAATAGTTGGTGCTTGTTGATGTGAGAAGCCGAATTGGGTCACATTGTGCGTACTTGGTGACTTGGTAAAACAAATGGATCAAGTTATGGATACTTGTTGATCCGAGAAGCTGAATTGGGTCAATTGAAAGACTTGTTGATCCGAGAAGTTAATTATCTTCAAATACAAGCCTTTATGATTCGTGAAGTCGAACAGCGTCAAATCGTTGGTGCTTGTTGATCCGAGAAGCCGAATTGGATCACATTGTGCGTACTTGGTGACTTGGTAAAACAAATGGATCAAGTTATGGATACTTGTTGATCAGAGAAGCCGAATTGGGTCACATGGAAGACTTATTGATCCGAGAAGTCATTGGCTTCAAATAAAAGCCTTAATGATTCGTGAAGTCGAACGGAGTCAAATCGTTGGTGCTTGTTGATCCGGGAAGGCGAATTGGGTCACATTGTGCGTACTTGGTGACTTGGTAAAACAAACGGATCGAGTTATGGATACTTGTTGATCCGAGAAGCCGAATTGGGTCAATTGAAAGACTTGTTGATCCGAGAAGTCAATTGGGTTCAAATACAAGCCTTAATGATTCGTGAAGTCGAACGGAGTCAAATAGTTGGTGCTTGTTGATCCGAGAAGCCGAATTGGGTCACATTGTGCGTACTTGGTGACTTGGTAAAACAAACGGATCAAGTTATGGATACTTGTTGATCCGAGAAGCCGAATTGGGTCAATTGAAAGACTTGTTGATCCGAAAAGTCAATTGGGTTAAAATACAAGCCTTAATGATTCGTGAAGTCGAACGGAGTCAAATAGTTGGTGCTTGTTGATCCGAGAAGCCGAATTGGGTCACATTGTGCGTACTTGGTGACTTGGTAAAATAAACGGATCAAGTTATGGATACTTGTTGATCCGAGAAGCCGAATTGGGTCAATTGAAAGACTTGTTGATCCGAGAAGTCAATTGGGTTTAAATACAAGCCTTAATGATTCGTGAAGTCGAACGGAGTCAAATAGTTGGTGCTTGTTGATCCGAGAAGCCGAATTGGATCACATTGTGCGTACTTGGTGACTCGGTAAAACAAACGGATCAAGTTATGGATACTTGTTGATCCGAGAAGCCGAATTGGGTAAATTGAAAGACTTGTTGATCCGAGAAGTCAATTGGGTTTAAATACAAGCCTTAATGATTCGTGAAGTCGAACGGAGTAGAATAGTTGGTGCTTGTTGATGTGAGAAGCCGAATTGGGTCACATTGTGCGTACTTGGTGACTTGGTAAAATAAATGGATCAAGTTATGGATACTTGTTGATCCGAGAAGCTGAATTGGGTCAATTGAAAGACTTGTTGATCCGAGAAGTCAATTATCTTCAAATACAAGCCTTTATGATTCGTGAAGTCGAACAGCGTCAAATCGTTGGTGCTTGTTGATCCGAGAAGCCGAATTGGATCACATTGTGCATACTTGGTGACTTGGTAAAACAATTGGATCAAGTTATGGATACTTGTTGATCAGAGAAGCCGAATTGGGTCACATGGAAGACTTGTTGATCCGAGAAGTCATTGGCTTCAAATACAAGCCTTAATGATTCGTGAAGTCGAACGGAGTCAAATCGTTGGTGCTTGTTGATCCGGGAAGGCGAATTGGGTCACATTGTGCGTACTTGGTGACTTGGTAAAACAAACGGATCAAGTTATGGATACTTGTTGATCCGAGAAGCTGAATTGGGTCAATTGAAAGACTTGTTGATCCGAGAAGTTAATTATCTTCAAATACAAGCCTTTATGATTCGTGAAGTCGAACAGCGTCAAATCGTTGGTGCTTGTTGATCCGAGAAGCCGAATTGGATCACATTGTGCGTACTTGGTGACTTGGTAAAACAAACGGATCAAGTTATGGATACTTGTTGATCCGAGAAGCCGAATTGGGTCAATTGAAAGACTTGTTGATCCGAGAAGTCAATTAGGTTCAAATACAAGCCTTAATGATTCGTGAAGTCGAACGGAGTCAAATAGTTGGTGCTTGTTGATCCGAGAAGCCGAATTGGATCACATTGTGCGTACTTGGTGACTCGGTAAAACAAACGGATCAAGTTATGGATACTTGTTGATCCGAGAAGCCGAATTGGGTAAATTGAAAGACTTGTTGATCCGAGAAGTCAATTGGGTTTATATACAAGCCTTAATGATTCGTGAAGTCGAACGGAGTAGAATAGTTGGTGCTTGTTGATGTGAGAAGCCGAATTGGGTCACATTGTGCGTACTTGGTGACTTGGTAAAACAAATGGATCAAGTTATGGATACTTGTTGATCCGAGAAGCTGAATTGGGTCAATTGAAAGACTTGTTGATCCGAGAAGTCAATTATCTTCAAATACAAGCCTTTATGATTCGTGAAGTCGAACAGCGTCAAATCGTTGGTGCTTGTTGATCCGAGAAGCCGAATTGGATCACATTGTGCGTACTTGGTGACTTGGTAAAACAATTGGATCAAGTTATGGATACTTGTTGATCAGAGAAGCCGAATTGGGTCACATGGAAGACTTGTTGATCCGAGAAGTCATTGGCTTCAAATACAAGCCTTAATGATTCGTGAAGTCGAACGGAGTCAAATCGTTGGTGCTTGTTGATCCGGGAAGGCGAATTGGGTCACATTGTGCGTACTTGGTGACTTGGTAAAACAAACGGATCAAGTTATGGATACTTGTTGATCCGAGAAGCTGAATTGGGTCAATTGAAAGACTTGTTGATCCGAGAAGTTAATTATCTTCAAATACAAGCCTTTATGATTCGTGAAGTCGAACAGCGTCAAATCGTTGGTGCTTGTTGATCCGAGAAGCCGAATTGGATCACATTGTGCGTACTTGGTGACTTGGTAAAACAAACGGATCAATTTATGGATACTTGTTGATCCGAGAAGCCGAATTGGGTCAATTGAAAGACTTGTTGATCCGAGAAGTCAATTGGGTTCAAATACAAGCCTTAATGATTCGTGAAGTCGAACGGAGTCAAATAGTTGGTGCTTGTTGATCCGAGAAGCCGAATTGGATCACATTGTGCGTACTTGGTGACTCGGTAAAACAAACGGATCAAGTTATGGATACTTGTTGATCCGAGAAGTCAATTGGGTTTAAATACAAGCCTTAATGATTCGTGAAGTCGAACGGAGTAGAATAGTTGGTGCTTGTTGATCCGAGAAGCCGAATTGGGTCACATTGTGCGTACTTGGTGACTTGGTAAAATAAATGGATCAAGTTATGGATACTTGTTGATCCGAGAAGCTGAATTGGGTCAATTGAAAGACTTGTTGATCCGAGAAGTCAATTATCTTCAAATACAAGCCTTTATGATTCGTGAAGTCGAACAGCGTCAAATCGTTGGTGCTTGTTGATCCGAGAAGCCGAATTGGATCACATTGTGCGTACTTGGTGACTTGGTAAAACAAATGGATCAAGTTATGGATACTTGTTGATCAGAGAAGCCGAATTGGGTCACATGGAAGACTTATTGATCCGAGAAGTCATTGGCTTCAAATAAAAGCCTTAATGATTCGTGAAGTCGAACGGAGTCAAATCGTTGGTGCTTGTTGATCCGGGAAGGCGAATTGGGTCACATTGTGCGTACTTGGTGACTTGGTAAAACAAACGGATCAAGTTATGGATACTTGTTGATCCGAGAAGCCGAATTGGGTCAATTGAAAGACTTGTTGATCCGAGAAGTCAATTGGGTTCAAATACAAGCCTTAATGATTCGTGAAGTCGAACGGAGTCAAATAGTTGGTGCTTGTTGATCCGAGAAGCCGAATTGGATCACATTGTGCGTACTTGGTGACTCGGTAAAACAAACGGATCAAGATATGGATACTTGTTGATCCGAGAAGCCGAATTGGGTAAATTGAAAGACTTGTTGATCCGAGAAGTCAATTGGGTTTAAATACAAGCCTTAATGATTCGTGAAGTCGAACGGAGTAGAATAGTTGGTGCTTGTTGATGTGAGAAGCCGAATTGGGTCACATTGTGCGTACTTGGTGACTTGGTAAAACAAATGGATCAAGTTATGGATACTTGTTGATCCGAGAAGCTGAATTGGGTCAATTGAAAGACTTGTTGATCCGATAAGTCAATTATCCTCAAATACAAGCCTTTATGATTCGTGAAGTCGAACAGCGTCAAATCGTTGGTGCTTGTTGATCCGAGAAGCCGAATTGGATCACATTGTGCATACTTGGTGACTTGGTAAAACAATTGGATCAAGTTATGGATACTTGTTGATCAGAGAAGCCGGATTGGGTCACATGGAAGACTTGTTGATCCGAGAAGTCATTGGCTTCAAATACAAGCCTTAATGATTCGTGAAGTCGAACGGAGTCAAATCGTTGGTGCTTGTTGATCCGGGAAGGCGAATTGGGTCACATTGTGCGTACTTGGTGACTTGGTAAAACAAACGGATCAAGTTATGGATACTTGTTGATCCGAGAAGCTGAATTGGGTCAATTGAAAGACTTGTTGATCCGAGAAGTTAATTATCTTCAAATACAAGCCTTTATGATTCGTGAAGTCGAACAGCGTCAAATCGTTGGTGCTTGTTGATCCGAGAAGCCGAATTGGATCACATTGTGCGTACTTGGTGACTTGGTAAAACAAACGGATCAAGTTATGGATACTTGTTGATCCGAGAAGCCGAATTGGGTCAATTGAAAGACTTGTTGATCCGAGAAGTCAATTAGGTTCAAATACAAGCCTTAATGATTCGTGAAGTCGAACGGAGTCAAATAGTTGGTGCTTGTTGATCCGAGAAGCCGAATTGGATCACATTGTGCGTACTTGGTGACTCGGTAAAACAAACGGATCAAGTTATGGATACTTGTTGATCCGAGAAGCCGAATTGGGTAAATTGAAAGACTTGTTGATCCGAGAAGTCAATTGGGTTTAAATACAAGCCTTAATGATTCGTGAAGTCGAACGGAGTAGAATAGTTGGTGCTTGTTGATGTGAGAAGCCGAATTGGGTCACATTGTGCGTACTTGGTGACTTGGTAAAACAAATGGATCAAGTTATGGATACTTGTTGATCCGAGAAGCTGAATTGGGTCAATTGAAAGACTTGTTGATCCGAGAAGTCAATTATCTTCAAATACAAGCCTTTATGATTCGTGAAGTCGAACAGCGTCAAATCGTTGGTGCTTGTTGATCCGAGAAGCCGAATTGGATCACATTGTGCGTACTTGGTGACTTGGTAAAACAATTGGATCAAGTTATGGATACTTGTTGATCAGAGAAGCCGAATTGGGTCATATGGAAGACTTGTTGATCCGAGAAGTCATTGGCTTCAAATACAAGCCTTAATGATTCGTGAAGTCGAACGGAGTCAAATCGTTGGTGCTTGTTGATCCGGGAAGGCGAATTGGGTCACATTGTGCGTACTTGGTGACTTGGTAAAACTAACGGATCAAGTTATGGATACTTGTTGATCCGAGAAGCTGAATTGGGTCAATTGAAAGACTTGTTGATCCGAGAAGTTAATTATCTTCAAATACAAGCCTTTATGATTCGTGAAGTCGAACAGCGTCAAATCGTTGGTGCTTGTTGATCCGAGAAGCCGAATTGGATCACATTGTGCGTACTTGGTGACTTGGTAAAACAAACGGATCAAGTTATGGATACTTGTTGATCCGAGAAGCCGAATTGGGTCAATTGAAAGACTTGTTGATCCGAGAAGTCAATTGGGTTCAAATACAAGCCTTAATGATTCGTGAAGTCGAACGGAGTCAAATAGTTGGTGCTTGTTGATCCGAGAAGCCGAATTGGATCACATTGTGCGTACTTGGTGACTCGGTAAAACAAACGGATCAAGTTATGGATACTTGTTGATCCGAGAAGTCAATTGGGTTTAAATACAAGCCTTAATGATTCGTGAAGTCGAACGGAGTAGAATAGTTGGTGCTTGTTGATCCGAGAAGCCGAATTGGGTCACATTGTGCGTACTTGGTGACTTGGTAAAATAAATGGATCAAGTTATGGATACTTGTTGATCCGAGAAGCTGAATTGGGTCAATTGAAAGACTTGTTGATCCGAGAAGTCAATTATCTTCAAATACAAGCCTTTATGATTCGTGAAGTCGAACATCGTCAAATCGTTGGTGCTTGTTGATCCGAGAAGCCGAATTGGATCACATTGTGCGTACTTGGTGACTTGGTAAAACAAATGGATCAAGTTATGGATACTTGTTGATCAGAGAAGCCGAATTGGGTCACATGGAAGACTTATTGATCCGAGAAGTCATTGGCTTCAAATAAAAGCCTTAATGATTCGTGAAGTCGAACGGAGTCAAATCGTTGGTGCTTGTTGATCCGGGAAGGCGAATTGGGTCACATTGTGCGTACTTGGTGACTTGATAAAACAAACGGATCAAGTTATGGATACTTGTTGATCCGAGAAGCCGAATTGGGTCAATTGAAAGACTTGTTGATCCGAGAAGTCAATTGGGTTCAAATACAAGCCTTAATGATTCGTGAAGTCGAACGGAGTCAAATAGTTGGTGCTTGTTGATCCGAGAAGCCGAATTGGGTCACATTGTGCGTACTTGGTGACTTGGTAAAACAAACGGATCAAGTTATGGATACTTGTTGATCCGAGAAGCCGAATTGGGTCAATTGAAAGACTTGTTGATCCGAAAAGTCAATTGGGTTAAAATACAAGCCTTAATGATTCGTGAAGTTGAACGGAGTCAAATAGTTGGTGCTTGTTGATCCGAGAAGCCGAATTGGGTCACATTGTGCGTACTTGGTGACTTGGTAAAACAAACGGATCAAGTTATGGATACTTGTTGATCCGAGAAGCCGAATTGGGTCAATTGAAAGACTTGTTGATCCGAGAAGTCAATTGGGTTTAAATACAAGCCTTAATGATTCGTGAAGTCGAACGGAGTCAAATAGTTGGTGCTTGTTGATCCGAGAAGCCGAATTGGATCACATTGTGCGTACTTGGTGACTTGGTAAAACAAACGGATCAAGTTATGGATACTTGTTGATCCGAGAAGCCGAATTGGGTCAATTGAAAGACTTGTTGATCCGAAAAGTCAATTGGGTTAAAATACAAGCCTTAATGATTCGTGAAGTCGAACGGAGTCAAATAGTTGGTGCTTGTTGATCCGAGAAGCCGAATTGGGTCACATTGTGCGTACTTGGTGACTTGGTAAAATAAACGGATCAAGTTATGGATACTTGTTGATCCGAGAAGCCGAATTGGGTCAATTGAAAGACTTGTTGATCCAAGAAGTCAATTGGGTTTAAATACAAGCCTTAATGATTCGTGAAGTCGAACGGAGTCAAATAGTTGGTGCTTGTTGATCCGAGAAGCCGAATTGGATCACATTGTGCGTACTTGGTGACTCGGTAAAACAAACGGATCAAGTTATGGATACTTGTTGATCCGAGAAGCCGAATTGGGTAAATTGAAAGACTTGTTGATCCGAGAAGTCAATTGGGTTTAAATACAAGCCTTAATGATTCGTGAAGTCGAACGGAGTAGAATAGTTGGTGCTTGTTGATGTGAGAAGCCGAATTGGGTCACATTGTGCGTACTTGGTGACTTAGTAAAACAAATGGATCAAGTTATGGATACTTGTTGATCCGAGAAGCTGAATTGGGTCAATTGAAAGACTTGTTGATCCGAGAAGTCAATTATCTTCAAATACAAGCCTTTATGATTCGTGAAGTCGAACAGCGTCAAATCGTTGGTGCTTGTTGATCCGAGAAGCCGAATTGGATCACATTGTGCATACTTGGTGACTTGGTAAAACAATTGGATCAAGTTATGGATACTTGTTGATCAGAGAAGCCGAATTGGGTCACATGGAAGACTTGTTGATCCGAGAAGTCATTGGCTTCAAATACAAGCCTTAATGATTCGTGAAGTCGAACGGAGTCAAATCGTTGGTGCTTGTTGATCCGGGAAGGCGAATTGGGTCACATAGTGCGTACTTGGTGACTTGGTAAAACAAACGGATCAAGTTATGGATACTTGTTGATCCGAGAAGCTGAATTGGGTCAATTGAAAGACTTGTTGATCCGAGAAGTTAATTATCTTCAAATACAAGCCTTTATGATTCGTGAAGTCGAACAGCGTCAAATCGTTGGTGCTTGTTGATCCGAGAAGCCGAATTGGATCACATTGTGCGTACTTGGTGACTTGGTAAAACAAACGGATCAAGTTATGGATACTTGTTGATCCGAGAAGCCGAATTGGGTCAATTGAAAGACTTGTTGATCCGAGAAGTCAATTAGGTTCAAATACAAGCCTTAATGATTCGTGAAGTCGAACGGAGTCAAATAGTTGGTGCTTGTTGATCCGAGAAGCCGAATTGGATCACATTGTGCGTACTTGGTGACTCGGTAAAACAAACGGATCAAGTTATGGATACTTGTTGATCCGAGAAGCCGAATTGGGTAAATTGAAAGACTTGTTGATCCGAGAAGTCAATTGGGTTTAAATACAAGCCTTAATGATTCGTGAAGTCGAACGGAGTAGAATAGTTGGTGCTTGTTGATGTGAGAAGCCGAATTGGGTCACATTGTGCGTACTTGGTGACTTGGTAAAACAAATGGATCAAGTTATGGATACTTGTTGATCCGAGAAGCTGAATTGGGTCAATTGAAAGACTTGTTGATCCGAGAAGGCAATTATCTTCAAATACAAGCCTTTATGATTCGTGAAGTCGAACAGCGTCAAATCGTTGGTGCTTGTTGATCCGAGAAGCCGAATTGGATCACATTGTGCGTACTTGGTGACTTAGTAAAACAATTGGATCAAGTTATGGATACTTGTTGATCAGAGAATCCGAATTGGGTCACATGGAAGACTTGTTGATCCGAGAAGTCATTGGCTTCAAATACAAGCCTTAATGATTCGTGAAGTCGAACGGAGTCAAATCGTTGGTGCTTGTTGATCCGGGAAGGCGAATTGGGTCACATTGTGCGTACTTGGTGACTTGGTAAAACAAACGGATCAAGTTATGGATACTTGTTGATCCGAGAAGCTGAATTGGGTCAATTGAAAGACTTGTTGATCCGAGAAGTTAATTATCTTCAAATACAAGCCTTTATGATTCGTGAAGTCGAACAGCGTCAAATCGTTGGTGCTTGTTGATCCGAGAAGCCGAATTGGATCACATTGTGCGTACTTGGTGACTTGGTAAAACAAACGGATCAAGTTATGGATACTTGTTGATCCGAGAAGCCGAATTGGGTCAATTGAAAGACTTGTTGATCCGAGAAGTCAATTGGGTTCAAATACAAGCCTTAATGATTCGTGAAGTCGAACGGAGTCAAATAGTTGGTGCTTGTTGATCCGAGAAGCCGAATTGGATCACATTGTGCGTACTTGGTGACTCGGTAAAACAAACGGATCAAGTTATGGATACTTGTTGATCCGAGAAGTCAATTGGGTTTAAATACAAGCCTTAATGATTCGTGAAGTCGAACGGAGTAGAATAGTTGGTGCTTGTTGATCCGAGAAGCCGAATTGGGTCACATTGTGCGTACTTGGTGACTTGGTAAAATAAATGGATCATGTTATGGATACTTGTTGATCCGAGAAGCTGAATTGGGTCAATTGAAAGACTTGTTGCTCCGAGAAGTCAATTATCTTCAAATACAAGCCTTTATGATTCGTGAAGTCGAACAGCGTCAAATCGTTGGTGCTTGTTGATCCGAGAAGCCGAATTGGATCACATTGTGCGTACTTGGTGACTTGGTAAAACAAATGGATCAAGTTATGGATACTTGTTGATCAGAGAAGCCGAATTGGGTCACATGGAAGACTTATTGATCCGAGAAGTCATTGGCTTCAAATAAAAGCCTTAATGATTCGTGAAGTCGAACGGAGTCAAATCGTTGGTGCTTGTTGATCCGGGAAGGCGAATTGGGTCACATTGTGCGTACTTGGTGACTTGGTAAAACAAACGGATCAAGTTATGGATACTTGTTGATCCGAGAAGCCGAATTGGGTCAATTGAAAGACTTGTTGATCCGAGAAGTCAATTGGGTTCAAATACAAGCCTTAATGATTCGTGAAGTCGAACGGAGTCAAATAGTTGGTGCTTGTTGATCCGAGAAGCCGAATTAGGTCACATTGTGCGTACTTGGTGACTTGGTAAAACAAACGGATCAAGTTATGGATACTTGTTGGTCCGAGAAGCCGAATTGGGTCAATTGAAAGACTTGTTGATCCGAAAAGTCAATTGGGTTAAAATACAAGCCTTAATGATTCGTGAAGTTGAACGGAGTCAAATAGTTGGTGCTTGTTGATCCGAGAAGCCGAATTGGGTCACATTGTGCGTACTTGGTGACTTGGTAAAACAAACGGATCAAGTTATGGATACTTGTTGATCCGAGAAGCCGAATTGGGTCAATTGAAAGACTTGTTGATCCGAGAAGTCAATTGGGTTTAAATACAAGCCTTAATGATTCGTGAAGTCGAACGGAGTCAAATAGTTGGTGCTTGTTGATCCGAGAAGCCGAATTGGATCACATTGTGCGTACTTGGTGACTCGGTAAAACAAACGGATCAAGTTATGGATACTTGTTGATCCGAGAAGCCGAATTGGGTAAATTGAAAGACTTGTTGATCCGAGAAGTCAATTGGGTTTAAATACAAGCCTTAATGATTCGTGAAGTCGAACGGAGTAGAATAGTTGGTGCTTGTTGATGTGAGAAGCCGAATTGGGTCACATTGTGCGTACTTGGTGACTTGGTAAAACAAATGGATCAAGTTATGGATACTTGTTGATCCGAGAAGCTGAATTGGGTCAATTGAAAGACTTGTTGATCCGAGAAGTCAATTATCTTCAAATACAAGCCTTTATGATTCGTGAAGTCGAACAGCGTCAAATCGTTGGTGCTTGTTGATCCGAGAAGCCGAATTGGATCACATTGTGCGTACTTGGTGACTTGGTAAAACAATTGGATCAAGTTATGGATACTTGTTGATCAGAGAAGCCGAATTGGGTCACATGGAAGACTTGTTGATCCGAGAAGTCATTGGCTTCAAATACAAGCCTTAATGATTCGTGAAGTCGAACGGAGTCAAATCGTTGGTGCTTGTTGATCCGGGAAGGCGAATTGGGTCACATTGTGCGTACTTGGTGACTTGGTAAAACAAACGGATCAAGTTTTGGATACTTGTTGATCCGAGAAGCTGAAATGGGTCAATTGAAAGACTTGTTGATCCGAGAAGTTAATTATCTTCAGATACAAGCCTTTATGATTCGTGAAGTCGAACAACGTCAAATCGTTGGTGCTTGTTGATCCGAGAAGCCGAATTGGATCACATTGTGCGTACTTGGTGACTTGGTAAAACAAACGGATCAAGTTATGGATACTTGTTGATCCGAGAAGCCGAATTGGGTCAATTGAAAGACTTGTTGATCCGAGAAGTCAATTAGGTTCAAATACAAGCCTTAATGATTCGTGAAGTCGAACGGAGTCAAATAGTTGGTGCTTGTTGATCCGAGAAGCCGAATTGGATCACATTGTGCGTACTTGGTGACTCGGTAAAACAAACGGATCAAGTTATGGATACTTGTTGATCCGAGAAGCCGAATTGGGTAAATTGAAAGACTTGTTGATCCGAGAAGTCAATTGGGTTTAAATACAAGCCTTAATGATTCGTGAAGTCGAACGGAGTAGAATAGTTGGTGCTTGTTGATGTGAGAAGCCGAATTGGGTCACATTGTGCGTACTTGGTGACTTGGTAAAACAAATGGATCAAGTTATGGATACTTGTTGATCCGAGAAGCTGAATTGGGTCAATTGAAAGACTTGTTGATCCGAGAAGTCAATTATCTTCAAATACAAGCCTTTATGATTCGTGAAGTCGAACAGCGTCAAATCGTTGGTGCTTGTTGATCCGAGAAGCCGAATTGGATCACATTGTGCGTACTTGGTGACTTGGTAAAACAATTGGATCAAGTTATGGATACTTGTTGATCAGAGAAGCCGAATTGGGTCATATGGAAGACTTGTTGATCCGAGAAGTCATTGGCTTCAAATAAAAGCCTTAATGATTCGTGAAGTCGAACGGAGTCAAATCGTTGGTGCTTGTTGATCCGGGAAGGCGAATTGGGTCACATTGTGCGTACTTGGTGACTTGGTAAAACAAACGGATCAAGTTATGGATACTTGTTGATCCGAGAAGCCGAATTGGGTCAATTGAAAGACTTGTTGATCCGAGAAGTCAATTGGGTTCAAATACAAGCCTTAATGATTCGTGAAGTCGAACGGAGTCAAATAGTTGGTGCTTGTTGATCCGAGAAGCCGAATTGGATCACATTGTGCGTACTTGGTGACTCGGTAAAACAAACGGATCAAGATATGGATACTTGTTGATCCGAGAAGCCGAATTGGGTAAATTGAAAGACTTGTTGATCCGAGAAGTCAATTGGGTTTAAATACAAGCCTTAATGATTCGTGAAGTCGAACGGAGTAGAATAGTTGGTGCTTGTTGATGTGAGAAGCCGAATTGGGTCACATTGTGCGTACTTGGTGACTTGGTAAAACAAATGGATCAAGTTATGGATACTTGTTGATCCGAGAAGCTGAATTGGGTCAATTGAAAGACTTGTTGATCCGATAAGTCAATTATCCTCAAATACAAGCCTTTATGATTCGTGAAGTCGAACAGCGTCAAATCGTTGGTGCTTGTTGATCCGAGAAGCCGAATTGGATCACATTGTGCATACTTGGTGACTTGGTAAAACAATTGGATCAAGTTATGGATACTTGTTGATCAGAGAAGCCGGATTGGGTCACATGGAAGACTTGTTGATCCGAGAAGTCATTGGCTTCAAATACAAGCCTTAATGATTCGTGAAGTCGAACGGAGTCAAATCGTTGGTGCTTGTTGATCCGGGAAGGCGAATTGGGTCACATTGTGCGTACTTGGTGACTTGGTAAAACAAACGGATCAAGTTATGGATACTTGTTGATCCGAGAAGCTGAATTGGGTCAATTGAAAGACTTGTTGATCCGAGAAGTTAATTATCTTCAAATACAAGCCTTTATGATTCGTGAAGTCGAACAGCGTCAAATCGTTGGTGCTTGTTGATCCGAGAAGCCGAATTGGATCACATTGTGCGTACTTGGTGACTTGGTAAAACAAACGGATCAAGTTATGGATACTTGTTGATCCGAGAAGCCGAATTGGGTCAATTGAAAGACTTGTTGATCCGAGAAGTCAATTAGGTTCAAATACAAGCCTTAATGATTCGTGAAGTCGAACGGAGTCAAATCGTTGGTGCTTGTTGATCCGGGAAGGCGAATTGGGTCACATTGTGCGTACTTGGTGACTTGGTAAAACAAACGGATCAAGTTATGGATACTTGTTGATCCGAGAAGCCGAATTGGGTCAATTGAAAGACTTGTTGATCCGAGAAGTCAATTGGGTTCAAATACAAGCCTTAATGATTCGTGAAGTCGAACGGAGTCAAATAGTTGGTGCTTGTTGATCCGAGAAGCCGAATTAGGTCACATTGTGCGTACTTGGTGACTTGGTAAAACAAACGGATCAAGTTATGGATACTTGTTGGTCCGAGAAGCCGAATTGGGTCAATTGAAAGACTTGTTGATCCGAAAAGTCAATTGGGTTAAAATACAAGCCTTAATGATTCGTGAAGTTGAACGGAGTCAAATAGTTGGTGCTTGTTGATCCGAGAAGCCGAATTGGGTCACATTGTGCGTACTTGGTGACTTGGTAAAACAAACGGATCAAGTTATGGATACTTGTTGATCCGAGAAGCCGAATTGGGTCAATTGAAAGACTTGTTGATCCGAGAAGTCAATTGGGTTTAAATACAAGCCTTAATGATTCGTGAAGTCGAACGGAGTCAAATAGTTGGTGCTTGTTGATCCGAGAAGCCGAATTGGATCACATTGTGCGTACTTGGTGACTCGGTAAAACAAACGGATCAAGTTATGGATACTTGTTGATCCGAGAAGCCGAATTGGGTAAATTAAAAGACTTGTTGATCCGAGAAGTCAATTGGGTTTAAATACAAGCCTTAATGATTCGTGAAGTCGAACGGAGTAGAATAGTTGGTGCTTGTTGATGTGAGAAGCCGAATTGGGTCACATTGTGCGTACTTGGTGACTTGGTAAAACAAATGGATCAAGTTATGGATACTTGTTGATCCGAGAAGCTGAATTGGGTCAATTGAAAGACTTGTTGATCCGAGAAGTCAATTATCTTCAAATACAAGCCTTTATGATTCGTGAAGTCGAACAGCGTCAAATCGTTGGTGCTTGTTGATCCGAGAAGCCGAATTGGATCACATTGTGCGTACTTGGTGACTTGGTAAAACAATTGGATCAAGTTATGGATACTTGTTGATCAGAGAAGCCGAATTGGGTCACATGGAAGACTTGTTGATCCGAGAAGTCATTGGCTTCAAATACAAGCCTTAATGATTCGTGAAGTCGAACGGAGTCAAATCGTTGGTGCTTGTTGATCCGGGAAGGCGAATTGGGTCACATTGTGCGTACTTGGTGACTTGGTAAAACAAACGGATCAAGTTTTGGATACTTGTTGATCCGAGAAGCTGAAATGGGTCAATTGAAAGACTTGTTGATCCGAGAAGTTAATTATCTTCAGATACAAGCCTTTATGATTCGTGAAGTCGAACAACGTCAAATCGTTGGTGCTTGTTGATCCGAGAAGCCGAATTGGATCACATTGTGCGTACTTGGTGACTTGGTAAAACAAACGGATCAAGTTATGGATACTTGTTGATCCGAGAAGCCGAATTGGGTCAATTGAAAGACTTGTTGATCCGAGAAGTCAATTAGGTTCAAATACAAGCCTTAATGATTCGTGAAGTCGAACGGAGTCAAATAGTTGGTGCTTGTTGATCCGAGAAGCCGAATTGGATCACATTGTGCGTACTTGGTGACTCGGTAAAACAAACGGATCAAGTTATGGATACTTGTTGATCCGAGAAGCCGAATTGGGTAAATTGAAAGACTTGTTGATCCGAGAAGTCAATTGGGTTTAAATACAAGCCTTAATGATTCGTGAAGTCGAACGGAGTAGAATAGTTGGTGCTTGTTGATGTGAGAAGCCGAATTGGGTCACATTGTGCGTACTTGGTGACTTGGTAAAACAAATGGATCAAGTTATGGATACTTGTTGATCCGAGAAGCTGAATTGGGTCAATTGAAAGACTTGTTGATCCGAGAAGTCAATTATCTTCAAATACAAGCCTTTATGATTCGTGAAGTCGAACAGCGTCAAATCGTTGGTGCTTGTTGATCCGAGAAGCCGAATTGGATCACATTGTGCGTACTTGGTGACTTGGTAAAACAATTGGATCAAGTTATGGATACTTGTTGATCAGAGAAGCCGAATTGGGTCATATGGAAGACTTGTTGATCCGAGAAGTCATTGGCTTCAAATAAAAGCCTTAATGATTCGTGAAGTCGAACGGAGTCAAATCGTTGGTGCTTGTTGATCCGGGAAGGCGAATTGGGTCACATTGTGCGTACTTGGTGACTTGGTAAAACAAACGGATCAAGTTATGGATACTTGTTGATCCGAGAAGCCGAATTGGGTCAATTGAAAGACTTGTTGATCCGAGAAGTCAATTGGGTTCAAATACAAGCCTTAATGATTCGTGAAGTCGAACGGAGTCAAATAGTTGGTGCTTGTTGATCCGAGAAGCCGAATTGGATCACATTGTGCGTACTTGGTGACTCGGTAAAACAAACGGATCAAGATATGGATACTTGTTGATCCGAGAAGCCGAATTGGGTAAATTGAAAGACTTGTTGATCCGAGAAGTCAATTGGGTTTAAATACAAGCCTTAATGATTCGTGAAGTCGAACGGAGTAGAATAGTTGGTGCTTGTTGATGTGAGAAGCCGAATTGGGTCACATTGTGCGTACTTGGTGACTTGGTAAAACAAATGGATCAAGTTATGGATACTTGTTGATCCGAGAAGCTGAATTGGGTCAATTGAAAGACTTGTTGATCCGATAAGTCAATTATCCTCAAATACAAGCCTTTATGATTCGTGAAGTCGAACAGCGTCAAATCGTTGGTGCTTGTTGATCCGAGAAGCCGAATTGGATCACATTGTGCATACTTGGTGACTTGGTAAAACAATTGGATCAAGTTATGGATACTTGTTGATCAGAGAAGCCGGATTGGGTCACATGGAAGACTTGTTGATCCGAGAAGTCATTGGCTTCAAATACAAGCCTTAATGATTCGTGAAGTCGAACGGAGTCAAATCGTTGGTGCTTGTTGATCCGGGAAGGCGAATTGGGTCACATTGTGCGTACTTGGTGACTTGGTAAAACAAACGGATCAAGTTATGGATACTTGTTGATCCGAGAAGCTGAATTGGGTCAATTGAAAGACTTGTTGATCCGAGAAGTTAATTATCTTCAAATACAAGCCTTTATGATTCGTGAAGTCGAACAGCGTCAAATCGTTGGTGCTTGTTGATCCGAGAAGCCGAATTGGATCACATTGTGCGTACTTGGTGACTTGGTAAAACAAACGGATCAAGTTATGGATACTTGTTGATCCGAGAAGCCGAATTGGGTCAATTGAAAGACTTGTTGATCCGAGAAGTCAATTAGGTTCAAATACAAGCCTTAATGATTCGTGAAGTCGAACGGAGTCAAATAGTTGGTGCTTGTTGATCCGAGAAGCCGAATTGGATCACATTGTGCGTACTTGGTGACTCGGTAAAACAAACGGATCAAGTTATGGATACTTGTTGATCCGAGAAGCCGAATTGGGTAAATTGAAAGACTTGTTGATCCGAGAAGTCAATTGGGTTTAAATACAAGCCTTAATGATTCGTGAAGTCGAACGGAGTAGAATAGTTGGTGCTTGTTGATGTGAGAAGCCGAATTGGGTCACATTGTGCGTACTTGGTGACTTGGTAAAACAAATGGATCAAGTTATGGATACTTGTTGATCCGAGAAGCTGAATTGGGTCAATTGAAAGACTTGTTGATCCGAGAAGTCAATTATCTTCAAATACAAGCCTTTATGATTCGTGAAGTCGAACAGCGTCAAATCGTTGGTGCTTGTTGATCCGAGAAGCCGAATTGGATCACATTGTGCGTAGTTGGTGACTTGGTAAAACAATTGGATCAAGTTATGGATACTTGTTGATCAGAGAAGCCGAATTGGGTCATATGGAAGACTTGTTGATCCGAGAAGTCATTGGCTTCAAATACAAGCCTTAATGATTCGTGAAGTCGAACGGAGTCAAATCGTTGGTGCTTGTTGATCCGGGAAGGCGAATTGGGTCACATTGTGCGTACTTGGTGACTTGGTAAAACTAACGGATCAAGTTATGGATACTTGTTGATCCGAGAAGCTGAATTGGGTCAATTGAAAGACTTGTTGATCCGAGAAGTTAATTATCTTCAAATACAAGCCTTTATGATTCGTGAAGTCGAACAGCGTCAAATCGTTGGTGCTTGTTGATCCGAGAAGCCGAATTGGATCACATTGTGCGTACTTGGTGACTTGGTAAAACAAACGGATCAAGTTATGGATACTTGTTGATCCGAGAAGCCGAATTGGGTCAATTGAAAGACTTGTTGATCCGAGAAGTCAATTGGGTTCAAATACAAGCCTTAATGATTCGTGAAGTCGAACGGAGTCAAATAGTTGGTGCTTGTTGATCCGAGAAGCCGAATTGGATCACATTGTGCGTACTTGGTGACTCGGTAAAACAAACGGATCAAGTTATGGATACTTGTTGATCCGAGAAGTCAATTGGGTTTAAATACAAGCCTTAATGATTCGTGAAGTCGAACGGAGTAGAATAGTTGGTGCTTGTTGATCCGAGAAGCCTAATTGGGTCACATTGTGCGTACTTGGTGACTTGGTAAAATAAATGGATCAAGTTATGGATACTTGTTGATCCGAGAAGCTGAATTGGGTCAATTGAAAGACTTGTTGATCCGAGAAGTCAATTATCTTCAAATACAAGCCTTTATGATTCGTGAAGTCGAACATCGTCAAATCGTTGGTGCTTGTTGATCCGAGAAGCCGAATTGGATCACATTGTGCGTACTTGGTGACTTGGTAAAACAAATGGATCAAGTTATGGATACTTGTTGATCAGAGAAGCCCAATTGGGTCACATGGAAGACTTATTGATCCGAGAAGTCATTGGCTTCAAATAAAAGCCTTAATGATTCGTGAAGTCGAACGGAGTCAAATCGTTGGTGCTTGTTGATCCGGGAAGGCGAATTGGGTCACATTGTGCGTACTTGGTGACTTGGTAAAACAAACGGATCAAGTTATGGATACTTGTTGATCCGAGAAGCCGAATTGGGTCAATTGAAAGACTTGTTGATCCGAGAAGTCAATTGGGTTCAAATACAAGCCTTAATGATTCGTGAAGTCGAACGGAGTCAAATAGTTGGTGCTTGTTGATCCGAGAAGCCGAATTGGGTCACATTGTGCGTACTTGGTGACTTGGTAAAACAAACGGATCAAGTTATGGATACTTGTTGATCCGAGAAGCCGAATTGGGTCAATTGAAAGACTTGTTGATCCGAAAAGTCAATTGGGTTAAAATACAAGCCTTAATGATTCGTGAAGTTGAACGGAGTCAAATAGTTGGTGCTTGTTGATCCGAGAAGCCGAATTGGGTCACATTGTGCGTACTTGGTGACTTGGTAAAACAAACGGATCAAGTTATGGATACTTGTTGATCCGAGAAGCCGAATTGGGTCAATTGAAAGACTTGTTGATCCGAGAAGTCAATTGGGTTTAAATACAAGCCTTAATGATTCGTGAAGTCGAACGGAGTCAAATAGTTGGTGCTTGTTGATCCGAGAAGCCGAATTGGATCACATTGTGCGTACTTGGTGACTTGGTAAAACAAACGGATCAAGTTATGGATACTTGTTGATCCGAGAAGCCGAATTGGGTCAATTGAAAGACTTGTTGATCCGAAAAGTCAATTGGGTTAAAATACAAGCCTTAATGATTCGTGAAGTCGAACGGAGTCAAATAGTTGGTGCTTGTTGATCCGAGAAGCCGAATTGGGTCACATTGTGCGTACTTGGTGACTTGGTAAAATAAACGGATCAAGTTATGGATACTTGTTGATCCGAGAAGCCGAATTGGGTCAATTGAAAGACTTGTTGATCCAAGAAGTCAATTGGGTTTAAATACAAGCCTTAATGATTCGTGAAGTCGAACGGAGTCAAATAGTTGGTGCTTGTTGATCCGAGAAGCCGAATTGGATCACATTGTGCGTACTTGGTGACTCGGTAAAACAAACGGATCAAGTTATGGATACTTGTTGATCCGAGAAGCCGAATTGGGTAAATTGAAAGACTTGTTGATCCGAGAAGTCAATTGGGTTTAAATACAAGCCTTAATGATTCGTGAAGTCGAACGGAGTAGAATAGTTGGTGCTTGTTGATGTGAGAAGCCGAATTGGGTCACATTGTGCGTACTTGGTGACTTAGTAAAACAAATGGATCAAGTTATGGATACTTGTTGATCCGAGAAGCTGAATTGGGTCAATTGAAAGACTTGTTGATCCGAGAAGTCAATTATCTTCAAATACAAGCCTTTATGATTCGTGAAGTCGAACAGCGTCAAATCGTTGGTGCTTGTTGATCCGAGAAGCCGAATTGGATCACATTGTGCATACTTGGTGACTTGGTAAAACAATTGGATCAAGTTATGGATACTTGTTGATCAGAGAAGCCGAATTGGGTCACATGGAAGACTTGTTGATCCGAGAAGTCATTGGCTTCAAATACAAGCCTTAATGATTCGTGAAGTCGAACGGAGTCAAATCGTTGGTGCTTGTTGATCCGGGAAGGCGAATTGGGTCACATTGTGCGTACTTGGTGACTTGGTAAAACAAACGGATCAAGTTATGGATACTTGTTGATCCGAGAAGCTGAATTGGGTCAATTGAAAGACTTGTTGATCCGAGAAGTTAATTATCTTCAAATACAAGCCTTTATGATTCGTGAAGTCGAACAGCGTCAAATCGTTGGTGCTTGTTGATCCGAGAAGCCGAATTGGATCACATTGTGCGTACTTGGTGAATTGGTAAAACAAACGGATCAAGTTATGGATACTTGTTGATCCGAGAAGCCGAATTGGGTCAATTGAAAGACTTGTTGATCCGAGAAGTCAATTAGGTTCAAATACAAGCCTTAATGATTCGTGAAGTCGAACGGAGTCAAATAGTTGGTGCTTGTTGATCCGAGAAGCCGAATTGGATCACATTGTGCGTACTTGGTGACTCGGTAAAACAAACGGATCAAGTTATGGATACTTGTTGATCCGAGAAGCCGAATTGGGTAAATTGAAAGACTTGTTGATCCGAGAAGTCAATTGGGTTTAAATACAAGCCTTAATGATTCGTGAAGTCGAACGGAGTAGAATAGTTGGTGCTTGTTGATGTGAGAAGCCGAATTGGGTCACATTGTGCGTACTTGGTGACTTGGTAAAACAAATGGATCAAGTTATGGATACTTGTTGATCCGAGAAGCTGAATTGGGTCAATTGAAAGACTTGTTGATCCGAGAAGGCAATTATCTTCAAATACAAGCCTTTATGATTCGTGAAGTCGAACAGCGTCAAATCGTTGGTGCTTGTTGATCCGAGAAGCCGAATTGGATCACATTGTGCGTACTTGGTGACTTAGTAAAACAATTGGATCAAGTTATGGATACTTGTTGATCAGAGAATCCGAATTGGGTCACATGGAAGACTTGTTGATCCGAGAAGTCATTGGCTTCAAATACAAGCCTTAATGATTCGTGAAGTCGAACGGAGTCAAATCGTTGGTGCTTGTTGATCCGGGAAGGCGAATTGGGTCACATTGTGCGTACTTGGTGACTTGGTAAAACAAACGGATCAAGTTATGGATACTTGTTGATCCGAGAAGCTGAATTGGGTCAATTGAAAGACTTGTTGATCCGAGAAGTTAATTATCTTCAAATACAAGCCTTTATGATTCGTGAAGTCGAACAGCGTCAAATCGTTGGTGCTTGTTGATCCGAGAAGCCGAATTGGATCACATTGTGCGTACTTGGTGACTTGGTAAAACAAACGGATCAAGTTATGGATACTTGTTGATCCGAGAAGCCGAATTGGGTCAATTGAAAGACTTGTTGATCCGAGAAGTCAATTGGGTTCAAATACAAGCCTTAATGATTCGTGAAGTCGAACGGAGTCAAATAGTTGGTGCTTGTTGATCCGAGAAGCCGAATTGGATCACATTGTGCGTACTTGGTGACTCGGTAAAACAAACGGATCAAGTTATGGATACTTGTTGATCCGAGAAGTCAATTGGGTTTAAATACAAGCCTTAATGATTCGTGAAGTCGAACGGAGTAGAATAGTTGGTGCTTGTTGATCCGAGAAGCCGAATTGGGTCACATTGTGCGTACTTGGTGACTTGGTAAAATAAATGGATCATGTTATGGATACTTGTTGATCCGAGAAGCTGAATTGGGTCAATTGAAAGACTTGTTGCTCCGAGAAGTCAATTATCTTCAAATACAAGCCTTTATGATTCGTGAAGTCGAACAGCGTCAAATCGTTGGTGCTTGTTGATCCGAGAAGCCGAATTGGATCACATTGTGCGTACTTGGTGACTTGGTAAAACAAATGGATCAAGTTATGGATACTTGTTGATCAGAGAAGCCGAATTGGGTCACATGGAAGACTTATTGATCCGAGAAGTCATTGGCTTCAAATAAAAGCCTTAATGATTCGTGAAGTCGAACGGAGTCAAATCGTTGGTGCTTGTTGATCCGGGAAGGCGAATTGGGTCACATTGTGCGTACTTGGTGACTTGGTAAAACAAACGGATCAAGTTATGGATACTTGTTGATCCGAGAAGCCGAATCGGGTCAATTGAAAGACTTGTTGATCCGAGAAGTCAATTGGGTTCAAATACAAGCCTTAATGATTCGTGAAGTCGAACGGAGTCAAATAGTTGGTGCTTGTTGATCCGAGAAGCCGAATTAGGTCACATTGTGCGTACTTGGTGACTTGGTAAAACAAACGGATCAAGTTATGGATACTTGTTGGTCCGAGAAGCCGAATTGGGTCAATTGAAAGACTTGTTGATCCGAAAAGTCAATTGGGTTAAAATACAAGCCTTAATGATTCGTGAAGTTGAACGGAGTCAAATAGTTGGTGCTTGTTGATCCGAGAAGCCGAATTGGGTCACATTGTGCGTACTTGGTGACTTGGTAAAACAAACGGATCAAGTTATGGATACTTGTTGATCCGAGAAGCCGAATTGGGTCAATTGAAAGACTTGTTGATCCGAGAAGTCAATTGGGTTTAAATACAAGCCTTAATGATTCGTGAAGTCGAACGGAGTCAAATAGTTGGTGCTTGTTGATCCGAGAAGCCGAATTGGATCACATTGTGCGTACTTGGTGACTCGGTAAAACAAACGGATCAAGTTATGGATACTTGTTGATCCGAGAAGCCGAATTGGGTAAATTGAAAGACTTGTTGATCCGAGAAGTCAATTGGGTTTAAATACAAGCCTTAATGATTCGTGAAGTCGAACGGAGTAGAATAGTTGGTGCTTGTTGATGTGAGAAGCCGAATTGGGTCACATTGTGCGTACTTGGTGACTTGGTAAAACAAATGGATCAAGTTATGGATACTTGTTGATCCGAGAAGCTGAATTGGGTCAATTGAAAGACTTGTTGATCCGAGAAGTCAATTATCTTCAAATACAAGCCTTTATGATTCGTGAAGTCGAACAGCGTCAAATCGTTGGTGCTTGTTGATCCGAGAAGCCGAATTGGATCACATTGTGCGTACTTGGTGACTTGGTAAAACAATTGGATCAAGTTATGGATACTTGTTGATCAGAGAAGCCGAATTGGGTCACATGGAAGACTTGTTGATCCGAGAAGTCATTGGCTTCAAATACAAGCCTTAATGATTCGTGAAGTCGAACGGAGTCAAATCGTTGGTGCTTGTTGATCCGGGAAGGCGAATTGGGTCACATTGTGCGTACTTGGTGACTTGGTAAAACAAACGGATCAAGTTTTGGATACTTGTTGATCCGAGAAGCTGAAATGGGTCAATTGAAAGACTTGTTGATCCGAGAAGTTAATTATCTTCAGATACAAGCCTTTATGATTCGTGAAGTCGAACAACGTCAAATCGTTGGTGCTTGTTGATCCGAGAAGCCGAATTGGATCACATTGTGCGTACTTGGTGACTTGGTAAAACAAATGGATCAAGTTATGGATACTTGTTGATCCGAGAAGCCGAATTGGGTCAAATGGAAGACTTGTTGATTCGAGAAGTCAATTGTGGTCAAATACAAGCCTCATTGATTCGTGGAATCGAATCGAGTCAAATAGTTGGTGCTTGTTAATCAGAGAAGCCGAATTAGGTCACATTGTGCGTACTTGGTGACTTGGTAAAACAAATGGATCAAGTTATGCATACTTGTTGATCCGAGAAGCCGAATTGGGTCACATGGAAGACTTGTTGATCCGAGAAGTCAATTGTGGCCAAATACAAGCCTTAATGTTTCGTGAAGTCGAATCGAGTCAAATAGTTGGTGCTTGTTGATCCGAGAAGCCGAATTACGTCACATTGTGCGTACTTGGTGACTTGGTAAAACAAACGGATCATGTTATGGATACTTGTTGATCCGAGAAGTCAATTGGGTTCAAATACAAGCCTTAATGATTCATGTAGTCGAACGGAGTCAAATCGTTGGTGCTTGTTGATCCGGGAAGGCGAATTGGGTCACATTGTGCGTACTTGGTGACTTGGTAAAACAAACGGATCAAGTTATGGATACTTGTTGATCCAAGAAACCGAATTGGGTAAATTGAAAGACTTGTTGATCCGAGAAGTCAATTGGGTTTAAATACAAGCCTTAATGATTCGTGATGTCGAACGGAGTTGAATAGTTGGTACTTGTTGATCCGAGAATCCGAATTGGATCACATTCTGCGTACTTGGTGACTTGGTATAACAAATGGATCAAGTTATGGATACTTGTTGATCCGAGAAGCTGAATTGGGTCAATTGAAAGACTTGTTGATCCGAGAGGTCAATTGGCTTCAAATACAAGCCTTTATGATTCGTGAAGTCGAACAGAGTCAAATCGTTGGTGCTTGTTGATCCGAGAAGCCGAATTGGATCACATTGTGCGTACTTGGTGACTTGGTAAAACAAATGGATCAAGTTATGGATACTTGTTAATCAGAGAAGCCGAATTGGGTCACATGGAAGACTAGTTGATCCGAGAAGTCAATTGTGGCCAAATACAAGCCTTAATATTTCGTGAAGTCGAATCGAGTCAAATAGTTGGTGCTTGTTGATCCGAGAAGCCGAATTAGGTCACATTGTGCGTACGTGGTGACTTGGTAAAACAAACGGATCATGTTATGGATACTTGTTGATCCGAGAAGCCGAATTGGGTCCAATGAAAGACTTGTTGATCCGAGAAGTCAATTGGGTTCAAATACAATCCTTAATGATTAGTGAAGTCGAACGGAGTCAAATAATTGGTGCTTATTGCTCTGAGAAGCCGAATTGGGTCACATTGTGCGTACTTGGTGACTTGGTAAAACGAACGGATCAAGTTATGGATACTTGTTAATCCGAGAAGCTGAATTAGGTCAATTGAAAGACTTGTTGATCCGAGAAGTCAATTGGCTTCAAATACAAGCCTTTATGATTCGTGAAGTCGAACAGAGTCAAATCGTTGGTGCTTGTTGATCCGAGAAGCCGAATTGGATCACATTGTGCGTACTTGGTGACTTGGTAAAACAAATGGATCAAGTTATGGATACTTGTTGATCCGAGAAGCCGAATTGGGTAAATTGAAAGACTTGTTAATCCGAGAAGTCAATTGGGTTTAAATACAAGTCTTAATGATTCGTGAAGTCGAACGAAGTAGAATATTTGGTGCTTGTTGATCCGAGAAGCCGAATTGGATCACATTGTGCGTACTTGGTGACTCGGTAAAACAAACGGATCAAGTTATGGATACTTGTTGATCCGAGAAGCCGAATTGGGTAAATTGAATGACTTGTTGATCCGAGAAGTCAATTGGGTTTAAATACAAGCCTTAATGATTCGTGATGTCGAACGGAGTTGAATAGTTGGTACTTGTTGATCCGAGAATCCAAATTGGATCACATTGTGCGTACTTGGTGACTTGGTATAACAGATGGATCAAGTTATGGATACTTGTTGATCCGAGAAGCTGAATTGGGTCAATTGAAAGACTTGTTGATCCGAGAGGTCAATTGGCTTCAAATACAAGCCTTTATGATTCGTGAAGTCGAACAGAGTCAAATCGTTGGTGCTTGTTGATCCGAGAAGCCGAATTGGATCACATTGTGCGTACTTGGTGACTTGGTAAAACAAATGGATCAAGTTATGGATACTTGTTAATCAGAGAAGCCGAATTGGGTCACATGGAAGACTTGTTGATCCGAGAAGTAATTTGTGGCCAAATACAAGCCTTAATATTTCGTGAAGTCGAATCGAGTCAAATAGTTGGTGCTTGTTGATCCGAGAAGCCGAATTAGGTCACATTGTGCGTACGTGGTGACTTGGTAAAACAAACGGATCATGTTATGGATACTTGTTGATCCGAGAAGCCGAATTGGGTCCAATGAAAGACTTGTTGATCTGAGAAGTCGATTGGGTTCAAATACAATCCTTAATGATTAGTGAAGTCGAACGGAGTCAAATAATTGGTGCTTATTGCTCTGAGAAGCCGAATTGGGTCACATTGTGCGTACTTGGTGACTTGGTAAAACGAATGGATCAAGTTATGGATACTTGTTAATCCGAGAAGCTGAATTAGGTCAATTGAAAGACTTGTTGATCCGAGAAGTCAATTGGCTTCAAATACAAGCCTTTATGATTCGTGAAGTCGAACAGAGTCAAATCGTTGGTGCTTGTTGATCCGAGAAGCCGAATTGGATCACATTGTGCGTACTTGGTGACTTGGTAAAACAAATGGATCAAGTTATGGATACTTGTTGATCCGAGAAGCCGAATTGGGTAAATTGAAAGACTTATTAATCCGAGAAGTCAATTGGGTTTAAATACAAGCCTTAATGATTCGTGAAGTCGAACGAAGTAGAATAGTTGGTGCTTGTTGATCCGAGAAGCCGAATTGGATCACATTGTGCGTACATGGTGACTCGGTAAAACAAACGGATCAAGTTATGGATACTTGTTGATCCGAGAAGCCGAATTGGGTAAATTGAATGACTTGTTGATCCGAGAAGTCAATTGGGTTTAAATACAAGCCTTAATGATTCGTGATGTCGAACGGAGTTGAATAGTTGGTACTTGTTGATCCGAGAATCCAAATTGGATCACATTGTGCGTACTTGGTGACTTGGTATAACAGATGGATCAAGTTATGGATACTTGTTGATCCGAGAAGCTGAATTGGGTCAATTGAAAGACTTGTTGATCCGAGAGGTCAATTGGCTTCAAATACAAGCCTTTATGATTCGTGAAGTCGAACAGAGTCAAATCGTTGGTGCTTGTTGATCCGAGAAGCCGAATTGGATCACATTGTGCGTACTTGGTGACTTGGTAAAACAAATGGATCAAGTTATGGATACTTGTTAATCAGAGAAGCCGAATTGGGTCACATGGAAGACTTGTTGATCCGAGAAGTAATTTGTGGCCAAATACAAGCCTTAATATTTCGTGAAGTCGAATCGAGTCAAATAGTTGGTGCTTGTTGATCCGAGAAGCCGAATTAGGTCACATTGTGCGTACGTGGTGACTTGGTAAAACAAACGGATCATGTTATGGATACTTGTTGATCCGAGAAGCCGAATTGGGTCCAATGAAAGACTTGTTGATCTGAGAAGTCGATTGGGTTCAAATACAATCCTTAATGATTAGTGAAGTCGAACGGAGTCAAATAATTGGTGCTTATTGCTCTGAGAAGCCGAATTGGGTCACATTGTGCGTACTTGGTGACTTGGTAAAACGAACGGATCAAGTTATGGATACTTGTTAATCCGAGAAGCTGAATTAGGTCAATTGAAAGACTTGTTGATCCGAGAAGTCAATTGGCTTCAAATACAAGCCTTTATGATTCGTGAAGTCGAACAGAGTCAAATCGTTGGTGCTTGTTGATCCGAGAAGCCGAATTGGATCACATTGTGCGTACTTGGTGACTTGGTAAAACAAATGGATCAAGTTATGGATACTTGTTGATCCGAGAAGCCGAATTGGGTAAATTGAAAGACTTATTAATCCGAGAAGTCAATTGGGTTTAAATACAAGCCTTAATGATTCGTGAAGTCGAACGAAGTAGAATAGTTGGTGCTTGTTGATCCGAGAAGCCGAATTGGATCACATTGTGCGTACATGGTGACTCGGTAAAACAAACGGATCAAGTTATGGATACTTGTTGATCCGAGAAGCCGAATTGGGTAAATTGAAAGACTTGTTGATCCGAGAAGTCAATTGGGTTTAAATACAAGCCTTAATGATTCGTGAAGTCGAACGGAGTAGAATAGTTGGTGCTTGTTGATCCGAGAAGCCGAATTGGGTCACATTGTGCGTACTTGGTGACTTGGTAAAACAAACGGATCAAGTTATGGATACTTGTTGATCCGAGAAGCCGAATTGGGTAAATTGAAAGACTTGTTGATCCGAGAAGTCAATTGGGTTTCAATACAAGCCTTAATGATTCGTGAAGTCGAACGAAGTAGAATAGTTGGTGCTTGTTGATCCGAGAAGCCGAATTGGATCACATTGTGCGTACTTGGTGACTCGGTAAAACAAACGGATCAAGTTATGGATACTTGTTGATCCGAGAAGTCAATTGGGTTTAAATACAGGCCTTAATGATTCGTGAAGTCGAACGGAGTAGAATAGTTGGTGCTTGTTGATCCGAGAAGCCGAATTGGGTCACATTGTGCGTACTTGGTGACTTGGTAAAACAAATGGATCAAGTTATGGATACTTGTTGATCCGAGAAGCTGAATTAGGTCAATTGAAAGACTTGTTGATCCGAGAAGTCAATTATCTTCAAATACAAGCCTTTATGATTCGTGAAGTCGAACAGTGTCAAATCGTTGGTGCTTGTTGATCCGAGAAGCCGAATTGGATCACATTGTGCGTACTTGGTGACTTGGTAAAACAAATGGATCAAGTTATGGATACTTGTTGATCAGAGAAGCCGAATTGGGTCACATGGAAGACTTGTTGATCCGAGAAGTCATTGGCTTCAAATACAAGCCTTAATGATTCGTGAAGTCGAACGGAGTCAAATCGTTGGTGCTTGTTGATCCGGGAAGGCGAATTGGGTCACATTGTGCGTACTTGGTGACTTGGTAAAACAAACGGATCAAGTTATGGATACTTGTTGATCCGAGAAGCCGAATTGGGTCAATTGAAAGACTTGTTGATCCGAGAAGTCAATTGGGTTCAAAGACAAGCCTTAATGATTCGTGAAGTCGAACGGAGTCAAATAGTTGGTGCTTGTTGATCCGAGAAGCCGAATTGGGTCACATTGTGCGTACTTGGTGACTTGGTAAAACAAACGGATCAAGTTATGGATACTTGTTGATCCGAGAAGCCGAATTGGGTCAATTGAAAGACTTGTTGATCCGAGAAGTCAATTGGGTTAAAATACAAGCTGTAATGATTCGTGAAGTCGAACGGAGTCAAATAGTTGGTGCTTGTTGATCCGAGAAGCCGAATTGGGTCACATTGTGCGTACTTGGTGACTTGGTAAAACAAACGGATCAAGTTATGGATACTTGTTGATCCGAGAAGCCGAATTGGGTAAATTGAAAGACTTGTTGATCCGAGAAGTCAATTGGGTTTAAATACAAGCCTTAATGATTCGTGAAGTCGAACGAAGTAGAATAGTTGGTGCTTGTAGATCCGAGAAGCCGAATTGGATCACATTGTGCGTACCTGGTGACTCGGTAAAACAAACGGATCAAGTTATGGATACTTGTTGATCCGAGAAGCCGAATTGGGTAAATTGAAAGACTTGTTGATCCGAGAAGTCAATTGGGTTTAAATACAAGCCTTAATGATTCGTGAAGTCGAACGGAGTAGAATAGTTGGTGCTTGTTGATCCGAGAAGCCGAATTGGGTCACATTGTGCGTACTTGGTGACTTGGTAAAACAAATGGATCAAGTTATGGATACTTGTTGATCCGAGAAGCTGAACTGGGTCAATTGAAAGACTTGTTGATCCGAGAAGTCAATTATCTTCAAATACAAGCCTTTATGATTCGTGAAGTCGAACAGCGTCGAATTGTTGGTGCTTGTTGATTCGAGAAGCCGAATTGGATCACATTGTGCGTACTTGGTGACTTGGTAAAACAAATGGATCAAGTTATGGATACTTGTTGATCAGAGAAGCCGAATTGGGTCACATGGAAGACTTGTTGATCCGAGAAGTCATTGGCTTCAAATACAAGCCTTAATGATTCGTGAAGTCGAACGGAGTCAAATCGTTGGTGCTTGTTGATCCGGGAAGGCGAATTGGGTAACATTGTGCGTACTTGGTAACTTGGTAAAACAAACGGATCAAGTTATGGATACTTGTTGATCCGAGAAGCCGAATTGGGTCAATTGAAAGACTTGTTGATCCGGGAAGTCAATTGGGTTCAAATACAAGCCTTAATGATTTGTGAAGTCGAACGGAGTCAAATAGTTGGTGCTTGTTGATCCGAGAAGCCGAATTGGATCACATTGTGTGTACTTGGTGACTTGGTAAAACAAATGGATCATGTTATGGATACTTGTTGATCCGAGAAGCCGAATTGGATCAAATGGAAGACTTATTGATTCGAGAAGTCAATTGTGGTCAAATACAAGCCTTAATGATTCGTGGAATAGAATCGAGTCAAATAGTTGGTGCTTGTTAATCAGAGAAGCCGAATTAGGTCACATTGTGCATACTTGGTGACTTGGTAAAACAAACGGATCAAGTTATGCATACTTGTTGATCCGAGAAGCCGAATTGGGTCACATGGAAGACTTGTTGATCCGAGAAGTCAATTGTGGCCAAATACAAGCCTTAATGTTTCGTGAAGTCGAATCGAGTCAAATAGTTGGTGCTTGTTGATCCGAGAAGCCGAATTAGGTCACATTGTGCGTACTTGGTGACTTGGTAATACAAACGGATCATGTTATGGATACTTGTTGATCCGAGAAGTCAATTGGGTTCAAATACAAGCCTTAATGATTCGTGTAGTCGAACGGAGTCAAATCGTTGGTGCTTGTTGATCCGGGAAGGCGAATTGGGTCACATTGTGCGTACTTGGTGACTTGGTAGAACAAACGGATCAAGTTATGGATACTTGTTGATCCAAGAAACCGAATTGGGTAAATTGAAAGACTTGTTGATCCGAGAAGTCAATTGGGTTTAAATACAAGCCTTAATGATTCGTGAAGTCGAACGGAGTAGAATAGTTGGTGCTTGTTGATCCGAGAAGCCGAATTGGATCACATTGTGCGTACTTGGTGACTTGGTATAACAAATGGATCAAGTTATGAATACTTGTTGATCCGAGAAGCTGAATTGGGTCAATTGAATGACTTGTTGATCCGAGAAGTCAATTGGCTTCAAATACAAGCCTTTATGATTCGTGAAGTCGAACAGAGTCAAATCGTTGGTGCTTGTTGATCCAAGAAGCCGAATTGGATCACATTGTGCGTACTTGGTGACTTGGTAAAACAAATGGATCAAGTTATGGATACTTGTTAATCAGAGAAGCCGAATTGGGTCACATGGAAGACTTGTTGATCCGAGAAGTCAATTGTGGCCAAATACAAGCCTTAATATTTCGTGAAGTCGAATAGAGTCAAATAGTTGGTGCTTGTTGATCCGAGAAGCCGAATTGGGTCACATTGTGCGTACTTGGTGACTTGGTAAAACAAACGGATCAAGTTATGGATACTTGTTGATCCGAGAAGCCGAATTGGGTAAATTGAAAGACTTGTTGATCCGAGAAGTCAATTGGGTTTAAATACAAGCCTTAATGATTCGTGAAGTCGAACAAAGTAGAATAGTTGGTGCTTGTTGATCCGAGAAGCCGAATTGGATCACATTGTGCGTACTTGGTGACTCGGTAAAACAAACGGATCAAGTTATGGATACTTGTTGATCCGAGAAGCCGAATTGGGTAAATTGAAAGACTTGTTGATCCGAGAAGTCAATTGGGTTTAAATACAAGCCTTAATGATTCGTGAAGTCGAACGGAGTAGAATAGTTGGTGCTTGTTGATCCGAGAAGCCGAATTGGGTCACATTGTGCGTACTTGGTGACTTGGTAAAACAAATGGATCAAGTTATGGATACTTGTTGATCCGAGAAGCTGAATTGGGTCAATTGAAAGACTTGTTGATCCGAGAAGTCAATTATCTTCAAATACAAGCCTTTATGATTCGTGAAGTCGAACATCGTCAAATCGTTGGTGCTTGTTGATCCGAGAAGCCGAATTGGATCACATTGTGCGTACTTGGTGACTTGGTAAAACAAATGGATCAAGTTATGGATACTTGTTGATCAGAGAAGACGAATTGGGTCACATGGAAGACTTGTTGATCCGAGAAGTCATTGGCTTCAAATACAAGCCTTAATGATTCGTGAAGTCGAACGGAGTCAAATCGTTGGTGCTTGTTGATCCGGGAAGGCGAATTGGGTCACATTGTGCGTACTTGGTAACTTGGTAAAACAACCGGATCAAGTTATGGATACTTGTTGATCCGAGAAGCCGAATTGGGTCAATTGAAAGACTTGTTGATCCGGGAAGTCAATTGGGTTCAAATACAAGCCTTAATGATTCGTGAAGTCGAACGGAGTCAAATAGTTGGTGCTTGTTGATCCGAGAAGCCGAATTGGATCACATTGTGCGTACTTGGTGACTTGGTAAAACAAATGGATCATGTTATGGATACTTGTTGATCCGAGAAGCCGAATTGGGTCAAATGGAAGACTTATTGATTCGAGAAGTCAATTGTGATCAAATACAAGCCTTAATGATTCGTGAAATCGAATCGAGTCAAATAGTTGGTCTTGTTAATCAGAGAAGCCGAATTAGGTCACATTATGCGTACTTGGTGACTTGGTAAAACAAACGGATCAAGTTATGCATACTTGTTGATCCGAGAAGCCGAATTGGGTCACATGGAAGACTTGTTGATCCGAGAAGTCAATTGTGGCCAAATACAAGCCTTAATGTTTCGTGAAGTCGAATTGAGTCAAATAGTTGGTGCTTGTTGATACGAGAAGAAGAATTAGGTCACATTGTGCGTACTTGGTGACTTGGTAAAACAAACGGATCATGTTATGGATACTTGTTGATCCGAGAAGTCAATTGGGTTCAAATACAAGCCTTAATGATTCGTGTAGTCGAACGGAGTCAAATCGTTGGTGCTTGTTGATCGGGGAAGGCGAATTGGGTCACATTGTGCGTACTTGGTGACTTGGTAAAACAAACGGATCAAGTTATGGATACTTGTTGATCCAAGAAACCGAATTGGGTAAATTGAAAGACTTGTTGATCCGAGAAGTCAATTGGGTTTAAATACAAGCCTTAATGATTCGTGAAGTCGAACGGAGTAGAATAGTTGGTGCTTGTTGATCCGAGAAGCCGAATTGGATCACATTGTGCGTACTTGGTGACTTGGTATAACAAATGGATCAAGTTATGGATACTTGTTGATCCGAGAAGCTGAATTGGGTCAATTGAAAGACTTGTTGATCCGAGAAGTCAATTGGCTTCAAATACAAGCCTTTATGATTCGTGAAGTCGAACAGAGTCAAATCGTTGGTGCTTGTTGATCCGAGAAGCCGAATTGGATCACATTGTGCGTACTTGGTGACTTGGTAAAACAAATGGATCAAGTTATGGATACTTGTTGATCCGAGAAGCCGAATTGGGTAAATTGAAAGACTTGTTAATCAGAGAAGTCAATTGGGTTTAAATACAAGTCTTAATGATTCGTGAAGTCGAACGAAGTAGAATATTTGGTGCTTGTTGATCCGAGAAGCCGAATTGGATCACATTGTGCGTACTTGGTGACTCGGTAAAACAAACGGATCAAGTTATGGATACTTGTTGATCCGAGAAGCCGAATTGGGTAAATTGAATGACTTGTTGATCCGAGAAGTCAATTGGGTTTAAATACAAGCCTTAATGATTCGTGATGTCGAACGGAGTTGAATAGTTGGTACTTGTTGATCCGAGAATCCGAATTGGATCACATTGTGCGTACTTGGTGACTTGGTATAACAAATGGATCAAGTTATGGATACTTGTTGATCCGAGAAGCTGAATTGGGTCAATTGAAAGACTTGTTGATCCGAGAGGTCAATTGGCTTCAAATACAAGCCTTTATGATTCGTGAAGTCGAACAGAGTCAAATCGTTGGTGCTTGTTGATCCGAGAAGCCGAATTGGATCACATTGTGCGTACTTGGTGACTTGGTAAAACAAATGGATCAAGTTATGGATACTTGTTAATCAGAGAAGCCGAATTGGGTCACATGGAAGACTTGTTGATCCGAGAAGTAATTTGTGGCCAAATACAAGCCTTAATATTTCGTGAAGTCGAATCGAGTCAAATAGTTGGTGCTTGTTGATCCGAGAAGCCGAATTAGGTCACATTGTGCGTACGTGGTGACTTGGTAAAACAAACGGATCATGTTATGGATACTTGTTGATCCGAGAAGCCGAATTGGGTCCAATGAAAGACTTGTTGATCTGAGAAGTCGATTGGGTTCAAATACAATCCTTAATGATTAGTGAAGTCGAACGGAGTCAAATAATTGGTGCTTATTGCTCTGAGAAGCCGAATTGGGTCACATTGTGCGTACTTGGTGACTTGGTAAAACGAACGGATCAAGTTATGGATACTTGTTAATCCGAGAAGCTGAATTAGGTCAATTGAAAGACTTGTTGATCCGAGAAGTCAATTGGCTTCAAATACAAGCCTTTATGATTCGTGAAGTCGAACAGAGTCAAATCGTTGGTGCTTGTTGATCCGAGAAGCCGAATTGGATCACATTGTGCGTACTTGGTGACTTGGTAAAACAAATGGATCAAGTTATGGATACTTGTTGATCCGAGAAGCCGAATTGGGTAAATTGAAAGACTTGTTAATCCGAGAAGTCAATTGGGTTTAAATACAAGCCTTAATGATTCGTGAAGTCGAACGAAGTAGAATAGTTGGTGCTTGTTGATCCGAGAAGCCGAATTGGATCACATTGTGCGTACATGGTGACTCGGTAAAACAAACGGATCAAGTTATGGATACTTGTTGATCCGAGAAGCCGAATTGGGTAAATTGAAAGACTTGTTGATCCGAGAAGTCAATTGGGTTTAAATACAAGCCTTAATGATTCGTGAAGTCGAACGGAGTAGAATAGTTGGTGCTTGTTGATCCGAGAAGCCGAATTGGGTCACATTGTGCGTACTTGGTGACTTGGTAAAACAAACGGATCAAGTTATGGATACTTGTTGATCCGAGAAGCCGAATTGGGTAAATTGAAAGACTTGTTGATCCGAGAAGTCAATTGGGTTTCAATACAAGCCTTAATGATTCGTGAAGTCGAACGAAGTAGAATAGTTGGTGCTTGTTGATCCGAGAAGCCGAATTGGATCACATTGTGCATACTTGGTGACTCGGTAAAACAAACGGATCAAGTTATGGATACTTGTTGATCCGAGAAGTCAATTGGGTTTAAATACAGGCCTTAATGATTCGTGAAGTCGAACGGAGTAGAATAGTTGGTGCTTGTTGATCCGAGAAGCCGAATTGGGTCACATTGTGCGTACTTGGTGACTTGGTAAAACAAATGGATCAAGTTATGGATACTTGTTGATCCGAGAAGCTGAATTAGGTCAATTGAAAGACTTGTTGATCCGAGAAGTCAATTATCTTCAAATACAAGCCTTTATGATTCGTGAAGTCGAACAGTGTCAAATCGTTGGTGCTTGTTGATCCGAGAAGCCGAATTGGATCACATTGTGCGTACTTGGTGACTTGGTAAAACAAATGGATCAAGTTATGGATACTTGTTGATCAGAGAAGCCGAATTGGGTCACATGGAAGACTTGTTGATCCGAGAAGTCATTGGCTTCAAATACAAGCCTTAATGATTCGTGAAGTCGAACGGAGTCAAATCGTTGGTGCTTGTTGATCCGGGAAGGCGAATTGGGTCACATTGTGCGTACTTGGTGACTTGGTAAAACAAACGGATCAAGTTATGGATACTTGTTGATCCGAGAAGCCGAATTGGGTCAATTGAAAGACTTGTTGATCCGAGAAGTCAATTGGGTTCAAAGACAAGCCTTAATGATTCGTGAAGTCGAACGGAGTCAAATAGTTGGTGCTTGTTGATCCGAGAAGCCGAATTGGGTCACATTGTGCGTACTTGGTGACTTGGTAAAACAAACGGATCAAGTTATGGATACTTGTTGATCCGAGAAGCCGAATTGGGTCAATTGAAAGACTTGTTGATCCGAGAAGTCAATTGGGTTAAAATACAAGCTGTAATGATTCGTGAAGTCGAACGGAGTCAAATAGTTGGTGCTTGTTGATCCGAGAAGCCGAATTGGGTCACATTGTGCGTACTTGGTGACTTGGTAAAACAAACGGATCAAGTTATGCATACTTGTTGATCCGAGAAGCCGAATTGGGTAAATTGAAAGACTTGTTGATCCGAGAAGTCAATTGGGTTTAAATACAAGCCTTAATGATTCGTGAAGTCGAACGAAGTAGAATAGTTGGTGCTTGTAGATCCGAGAAGCCGAATTGGATCACATTGTGCGTACCTGGTGACTCGGTAAAACAAACGGATCAAGTTATGGATACTTGTTGATCCGAGAAGCCGAATTGGGTAAATTGAAAGACTTGTTGATCCGAGAAGTCAATTGGGTTTAAATACAAGCCTTAATGATTCGTGAAGTCGAACGGAGTAGAATAGTTGGTGCTTGTTGATCCGAGAAGCCGAATTGGGTCACATTGTGCGTACTTGGTGACTTGGTAAAACAAATGGATCAAGTTATGGATACTTGTTGATCCGAGAAGCTGAACTGGGTCAATTGAAAGACTTGTTGATCCGAGAAGTCAATTATCTTCAAATACAAGCCTTTATGATTCGTGAAGTCGAACAGCGTCGAATTGTTGGTGCTTGTTGATCCGAGAAGCCGAATTGGATCACATTGTGCGTACTTGGTGACTTGGTAAAACAAATGGATCAAGTTATGGATACTTGTTGATCAGAGAAGCCGAATTGGGTCACATGGAAGACTTGTTGATCCGAGAAGTCATTGGCTTCAAATACAAGCCTTAATGATTCGTGAAGTCGAACGGAGTCAAATCGTTGGTGCTTGTTGATCCGGGAAGGCGAATTGGGTAACATTGTGCGTACTTGGTAACTTGGTAAAACAAACGGATCAAGTTATGGATACTTGTTGATCCGAGAAGCCGAATTGGGTCAATTGAAAGACTTGTTGATCCGGGAAGTCAATTGGGTTCAAATACAAGCCTTAATGATTTGTGAAGTCGAACGGAGTCAAATAGTTGGTGCTTGTTGATCCGAGAAGCCGAATTGGATCACATTGTGTGTACTAGGTGACTTGGTAAAACAAATGGATCATGTTATGGATACTTGTTGATCCGAGAAGCCGAATTGGATCAAATGGAAGACTTATTGATTCGAGAAGTCAATTGTGGTCAAATACAAGCCTTAATGATTCGTGGAATAGAATCGAGTCAAATAGTTGGTGCTTGTTAATCAGAGAAGCCGAATTAGGTCACATTGTGCATACTTGGTGACTTGGTAAAACAAACGGATCAAGTTATGCATACTTGTTGATCCGAGAAGCCGAATTGGGTCACATGGAAGACTTGTTGATCCGAGAAGTCAATTGTGGCCAAATACAAGCCTTAATGTTTCGTGAAGTCGAATCGAGTCAAATAGTTGGTGCTTGTTGATCCGAGAAGCCGAATTAGGTCACATTGTGCGTACTTGGTGACTTGGTAAAACAAACGGATCATGTTATGGATACTTGTTGATCCGAGAAGTCAATTGGGTTCAAATACAAGCCTTAATGATTCGTGTAGTCGAACGGAGTCAAATCGTTGGTGCTTGTTGATCCGGGAAGGCGAATTGGGTCACATTGTGCGTACTTGGTGACTTGGTAGAACAAACGGATCAAGTTATGGATACTTGTTGATCCAAGAAACCGAATTGGGTAAATTGAAAGACTTGTTGATCCGAGAAGTCAATTGGGTTTAAATACAAGCCTTAATGATTCGTGAAGTCGAACGGAGTAGAATAGTTGGTGCTTGTTGATCCGAGAAGCCGAATTGGATCACATTGTGCGTACTTGGTGACTTGGTATAACAAATGGATCAAGTTATGAATACTTGTTGATCCGAGAAGCTGAATTGGGTCAATTGAATGACTTGTTGATCCGAGAAGTCAATTGGCTTCAAATACAAGCCTTTATGATTCGTGAAGTCGAACAGAGTCAAATCGTTGGTGCTTGTTGATCCAAGAAGCCGAATTGGATCACATTGTGCGTACTTGGTGACTTGGTAAAACAAATGGATCAAGTTATGGATACTTGTTAATCAGAGAAGCCGAATTGGGTCACATGGAAGACTTGTTGATCCGAGAAGTCAATTGTGGCCAAATACAAGCCTTAATATTTCGTGAAGTCGAATAGAGTCAAATAGTTGGTGCTTGTTGATCCGAGAAGCCGAATTGGGTCACATTGTGCGTACTTGGTGACTTGGTAAAACAAACGGATCAAGTTATGGATACTTGTTGATCCGAGAAGCCGAATTGGGTAAATTGAAAGACTTGTTGATCCGAGAAGTCAATTGGGTTTAAATACAAGCCTTAATGATTCGTGAAGTCGAACAAAGTAGAATAGTTGGTGCTTGTTGATCCGAGAAGCCGAATTGGATCACATTGTGCGTACTTGGTGACTCGGTAAAACAAACGGATCAAGTTATGGATACTTGTTGATCCGAGAAGCCGAATTGGGTAAATTGAAAGACTTGTTGATCCGAGAAGTCAATTGGGTTTAAATACAAGCCTTAATGATTCGTGAAGTCGAACGGAGTAGAATAGTTGGTGCTTGTTGATCCGAGAAGCCGAATTGGGTCACATTGTGCGTACTTGGTGACTTGGTAAAACAAATGGATCAAGTTATGGATACTTGTTGATCCGAGAAGCTGAATTGGGTCAATTGAAAGACTTGTTGATCCGAGAAGTCAATTATCTTCAAATACAAGCCTTTATGATTCGTGAAGTCGAACATCGTCAAATCGTTGGTGCTTGTTGATCCGAGAAGCCGAATTGGATCACATTGTGCGTACTTGGTGACTTGGTAAAACAAATGGATCAAGTTATGGATACTTGTTGATCAGAGAAGACGAATTGGGTCACATGGAAGACTTGTTGATCCGAGAAGTCATTGGCTTCAAATACAAGCCTTAATGATTCGTGAAGTCGAACGGAGTCAAATCGTTGGTGCTTGTTGATCCGGGAAGGCGAATTGGGTCACATTGTGCGTACTTGGTAACTTGGTAAAACAACCGGATCAAGTTATGGATACTTGTTGATCCGAGAAGCCGAATTGGGTCAATTGAAAGACTTGTTGATCCGGGAAGTCAATTGGGTTCAAATACAAGCCTTAATGATTCGTGAAGTCGAACGGAGTCAAATAGTTGGTGCTTGTTGATCCGAGAAGCCGAATTGGATCACATTGTGCGTACTTGGTGACTTGGTAAAACAAATGGATCATGTTATGGATACTTGTTGATCCGAGAAGCCGAATTGGGTCAAATGGAAGACTTATTGATTCGAGAAGTCAATTGTGATCAAATACAAGCCTTAATGATTCGTGAAATCGAATCGAGTCAAATAGTTGGTCTTGTTAATCAGAGAAGCCGAATTAGGTCACATTATGCGTACTTGGTGACTTGGTAAAACAAACGGATCAAGTTATGCATACTTGTTGATCCGAGAAGCCGAATTGGGTCACATGGAAGACTTGTTGATCCGAGAAGTCAATTGTGGCCAAATACAAGCCTTAATGTTTCGTGAAGTCGAATCGAGTCAAATAGTTGGTGCTTGTTGATACGAGAAGAAGAATTAGGTCACATTGTGCGTACTTGGTGACTTGGTAAAACAAACGGATCATGTTATGGATACTTGTTGATCCGAGAAGTCAATTGGGTTCAAATACAAGCCTTAATGATTCGTGTAGTCGAACGGAGTCAAATCGTTGGTGCTTGTTGATCCGGGAAGGCGAATTGGGTCACATTGTGCGTACTTGGTGACTTGGTAAAACAAATGGATCAAGTTATGGATACTTGTTGATCCAAGAAACCGAATTGGGTAAATTGAAAGACTTGTTGATCCGAGAAGTCAATTGGGTTTAAATACAAGCCTTAATGATTCGTGAAGTCGAACGGAGTAGAATAGTTGGTGCTTGTTGATCCGAGAAGCCGAATTGGATCACATTGTGCGTACTTGGTGACTTGGTATAACAAATGGATCAAGTTATGGATACTTGTTGATCCGAGAAGCTGAATTGGGTCAATTGAAAGACTTGTTGATCCGAGAAGTTAATTGGCTTCAAATACAAGCCTTTATGATTCGTGAAGTCGAACAGAGTCAAATCGTTGGTGCTTGTTGATCCAAGAAGTCGAATTGGATCACATTGTGCGTACTTGGTGACTTGGTAAAACAAATGGATCAAGTTATGGATACTTGTTAATCAGAGAAGCCGAGTTGGGTCACATGGAAGACTTGTTGATCCGAGAAGTCAATTGTGGCCAAATACAAGCCTTAATATTTCGTGAAGTCGAATAGAGTCAAATAGTTGGTGCTTGTTGATCCGAGAAGCCGAATTAGGTCACATTGTGCGTACGTGGTGACTTGGTAAAACAAACGGATCATTTTATGGATACTTGTTGATCCGAGAAGCCGAATTGGGTCCATTGAAAGACTTGTTGATCCGAGAAGTCAATTGGGTTCAAATACAAGCCTTAATGATTCGTGAAGTCGAACGGAATCAAATAGTTGGTGCTTGTTGATCCGAGAAGCCGAATTAGGTCACATTGTGCGTACGTGGTGACTTGGTAAAACAAACGGATCATGTTATGGATACTTGTTGTTCCGAGAAGCCGAATTGGGTCCATTGAAAGACTTGTTGATCCGAGTAGTCAATTGGGTTCAAATACAATCATTAATGATTAGTGAAGTCGAACGGAGTCAAATAATTGGTGCTTATTGATCTGAGAAGCCGAATTGTGTCACATTGTGCATACTTGGTAACTTTGTAAAACAAACGGATCAAGTTATGGATACTTGTTGATCCGAGAAGCTGAATTGGGTCAATTGAAAGACTTGTTGATCCGAGAAGTCAATTGGCTTCAAATACAAGCCTTAATGATTCGTGAAGTCGAACGGAGTCAAATCGTTGGTGCTTGTTGATCCGAGAAGGCGAATTGGGTCACATTGTGCGTACTTGGTGACTTGGTAAAACAAACGGATCAAGTTATGGATACTTGTTGATCCGAGAAGCCGAATTGGGTCAATTGAAAGACTTGTTGTTCCGAGAAGTCAATTGGTTTCAAATACAAGCCTTAATGATTCGTGAAGTCGAACGGAGTCAAAAAGTTGGTGCTTGTTGATCCGAGAAGCCGAATTGGGTCACATTGTGCGTACTTGGTGACTTGGTAAAACAAACGGATCAAGTTATGGATACTTGTTGATCCGAGAAGCGGAATTGGGTAAATTGAAAGACTTGTTGATCCGAGAAGTTAATTGGGTTTAAATACAAGCCTTAATGATTCGTGAAGTCGAACGAAGTAGAATAGTTGGTGCTTGTTGATCCGAGAAGCCGAATTGGATCACATTGTGCGTACTTGGTGACTTGGTAAAACAAATGGATCAAGTTATGGATACTTGTTGATCCGAGAAGGTGAATTAGGTCAATTGAAAGACTTGTTGATTCGAGAAGTGAATTGGCTTCAAATACAAGCCTTTATGATTCGTGAAGTCGAACAGAGTCAAATCGTTGGTGCTTGTTGATCCAAGAAGCCGAATTGGATCACATTGTGCGTACTTGGTGACTTGGTAAAACAAATGGATCAAGTTATGGAAACTTGTTGATCAGAGAAGCCGAATTGGGTCACATGGAAGACTTGTTGATCCAAGAAGTCAATTGTGGCCAAATACAAGCCTTAATATTTCGTGAAGTCGAATCGAGTCAAATAGTTGGTGCTTGTTGATCCGAGAAGCCGAATTAGGTCACATTGTGCGTACGTGGTGACTTGGTAAAACTAACGGATCATGTTATGGATACTTGTTGATCCGAGAAGCCGAATTGGGTCCATTGAAAGACTTGTTGATCCGAGTAGTCAATTGGGTTCAAATACAATCATTAATGATTAGTGAAGTCGAACGGAGTCAAATAATTGGTGCTTATTAATCTGAGAAGCCGAATTGGGTCACATTGTGCGTACTTGGTGACTTGGTAAAACAAACGGATCAAGTTATGGATACTTGTTGATCCGAGAAGCGGAATTGGGTAAATTGAAAGACTTGTTGATCCGAGAAGTCAATTGGCTTCAAATACAAGCCTTAATGATTCGTGAAGTCGAACGGAGTCAAATTGTTGGTGCTTGTTGATCCGGGAAGCCGAATTGGGTCACATTGTGCGTACTTGGTGACTTGGTAAAACGAACGGATCAAGTTATGGATACTTGTAGATCCAAGAAGCCGAATTGGGTCCATTGAAAGACTTGTTGATCCGAGAAGTCAATTGGGTTCAAATACAAGCCTTAATGATTCGTGAAGTCGAACGGAGTCAAATAGTTGGTGCTTGTTGATCCGAGAAGCCGAATTGGATCACATTGTGCGTACTTGGTGACTTGGTAAAACAAATGGATCATGTTATGGATACTTGTTGATCCGAGAAGCCGAATTGGGTCAAATGGAAGACTTATTGATTCGAGAAGTCAATTGTGATCAAATACAAGCCTTAATGATTCGTGAAATCGAATCGAGTCAAATAGTTGGTCTTGTTAATCAGAGAAGCCGAATTAGGTCACATTATGCGTACTTGGTGACTTGGTAAAACAAACGGATCAAGTTATGCATACTTGTTGATCCGAGAAGCCGAATTGGGTCACATGGAAGACTTGTTGATCCGAGAAGTCAATTGTGGCCAAATACAAGCCTTAATGTTTCGTGAAGTCGAATCGAGTCAAATAGTTGGTGCTTGTTGATACGAGAAGAAGAATTAGGTCACATTGTGCGTACTTGGTGACTTGGTAAAACAAACGGATCATGTTATGGATACTTGTTGATCCGAGAAGTCAATTGGGTTCAAATACAAGCCTTAATGATTCGTGTAGTCGAACGGAGTCAAATCGTTGGTGCTTGTTGATCCGGGAAGGCGAATTGGGTCACATTGTGCGTACTTGGTGACTTGGTAAAACAAACGGATCAAGTTATGGATACTTGTTGATCCAAGAAACCGAATTGGGTAAATTGAAAGACTTGTTGATCCGAGAAGTCAATTGGGTTTAAATACAAGCCTTAATGATTCGTGAAGTCGAACGGAGTAGAATAGTTGGTGCTTGTTGATCCGAGAAGCCGAATTGGATCACATTGTGCGTACTTGGTGACTTGGTATAACAAATGGATCAAGTTATGGATACTTGTTGATCCGAGAAGCTGAATTGGGTCAATTGAAAGACTTGTTGATCCGAGAAGTCAATTGGCTTCAAATACAAGCCTTTATGATTCGTGAAGTCGAACAGAGTCAAATCGTTGGTGCTTGTTGATCCAAGAAGTCGAATTGGATCACATTGTGCGTACTTGGTGACTTGGTAAAACAAATGGATCAAGTTATGGATACTTGTTAATCAGAGAAGCCGAGTTGGGTCACATGGAAGACTTGTTGATCCGAGAAGTCAATTGTGGCCAAATACAAGCCTTAATATTTCGTGAAGTCGAATAGAGTCAAATAGTTGGTGCTTGTTGATCCGAGAAGCCGAATTAGGTCACATTGTGCGTACGTGGTGACTTGGTAAAACAAACGGATCATTTTATGGATACTTGTTGATCCGAGAAGCCGAATTGGGTCCATTGAAAGACTTGTTGATCCGAGAAGTCAATTGGGTTCAAATACAAGCCTTAATGATTCGTGAAGTCGAACGGAATCAAATAATTGGTGCTTGTTGATCCGAGAAGCCGAATTAGGTCACATTGTGCGTACGTGGTGACTTGGTAAAACAAACGGATCATGTTATGGATACTTGTTGTTCCGAGAAGCCGAATTGGGTCCATTGAAAGACTTGTTGATCCGAGTAGTCAATTGGGTTCAAATACAATCATTAATGATTAGTGAAGTCGAACGGAGTCAAATAATTGGTGCTTATTGATCTGAGAAGCCGAATTGTGTCACATTGTGCATACTTGGTAACTTTGTAAAACAAACGGATCAAGTTATGGATACTTGTTGATCCGAGAAGCTGAATTGGGTCAATTGAAAGACTTGTTGATCCGAGAAGTCAATTGGCTTCAAATACAAGCCTTAATGATTCGTGAAGTCGAACGGAGTCAAATCGTTGGTGCTTGTTGATCCGAGAAGGCGAATTGGGTCACATTGTGCGTACTTGGTGACTTGGTAAAACAAACGGATCAAGTTATGGATACTTGTTGATCCGAGAAGCCGAATTGGGTCAATTGAAAGACTTGTTGTTCCGAGAAGTCAATTGGTTTCAAATACAAGCCTTAATGATTCGTGAAGTCGAACGGAGTCAAAAAGTTGGTGCTTGTTGATCCGAGAAGCCGAATTGGGTCACATTGTGCGTACTTGGTGACTTGGTAAAACAAACGGATCAAGTTATGGATACTTGTTGATCCGAGAAGCGGAATTGGGTAAATTGAAAGACTTGTTGATCCGAGAAGTTAATTGGGTTTAAATACAAGCCTTAATGATTCGTGAAGTCGAACGAAGTAGAATAGTTGGTGCTTGTTGATCCGAGAAGCCGAATTGGATCACATTGTGCGTACTTGGTGACTTGGTAAAACAAATGGATCAAGTTATGGATACTTGTTGATCCGAGAAGGTGAATTAGGTCAATTGAAAGACTTGTTGATTCGAGAAGTGAATTGGCTTCAAATACAAGCCTTTATGATTCGTGAAGTCGAACAGAGTCAAATCGTTGGTGCTTGTTGATCCAAGAAGCCGAATTGGATCACATTGTGCGTACTTGGTGACTTGGTAAAACAAATGGATCAAGTTATGGAAACTTGTTGATCAGAGAAGCCGAATTGGGTCACATGGAAGACTTGTTGATCCAAGAAGTCAATTGTGGCCAAATACAAGCCTTAATATTTCGTGAAGTCGAATCGAGTCAAATAGTTGGTGCTTGTTGATCCGAGAAGCCGAATTAGGTCACATTGTGCGTACGTGGTGACTTGGTAAAACTAACGGATCATGTTATGGATACTTGTTGATCCGAGAAGCCGAATTGGGTCCATTGAAAGACTTGTTGATCCGAGTAGTCAATTGGGTTCAAATACAATCATTAATGATTAGTGAAGTCGAACGGAGTCAAATAATTGGTGCTTATTAATCTGAGAAGCCGAATTGGGTCACATTGTGCGTACTTGGTGACTTGGTAAAACAAACGGATCAAGTTATGGATACTTGTTGATCCGAGAAGCGGAATTGGGTAAATTGAAAGACTTGTTGATCCGAGAAGTCAATTGGCTTCAAATACAAGCCTTAATGATTCGTGAAGTCGAACGGAGTCAAATTGTTGGTGCTTGTTGATCCGGGAAGCCGAATTGGGTCACATTGTGCGTACTTGGTGACTTGGTAAAACGAACGGATCAAGTTATGGATACTTGTAGATCCAAGAAGCCGAATTGGGTCCATTGAAAGACTTGTTGATCCGAGAAGTCAATTGGGTTCAAATACAAGCCTTAATGATTCGTGAAGCCGAACGGAGTCAAATCGTTGGTGCTTGTTGATCTGGGAAGGCGAATTGGGTCACATTGTGCGTACTTGGTGACTTGGTAAAACAAACGGATCAAGTTATGGATACTTGTTGATCCGAGAAGCCGAATTGGGTCAATTGAAAGACTTGTTGATCCGAGAAGTCAATTGGGTTTAAATACAAGCCTTAATGATTCGTGAAGTCGAACGGAGTAGAATAGTTGGTGCTTATTGATCCGAGAAGCCGAATTGCATCACATTGTGCGTACTTGGTGACTTGGTAAAACAAATGGATCAAGTTAGGGATACTTGTTGATCCGAGAAGCTGAATTGGGTCAATTGAAAGACTTGTTAATCCGAGAAGTCAATTGGGTTTAAATACAAGCCTTAATGATTCGTGAAGTCGAACGGAGTAGAATAGTTGGTGCTTGTTGATCCGAGAAGCCGAATTGGATCACATTGTGCGTACTTGGTGACTTGGTAAAACAAACGGATCAAGTTATGGATACTTGTTGATCCGAGAAGCCGAATTGGGTCAATTGAAAGACTTGTTGATCCGAGAAGTCAATTGGGTTTAAATACAAGCCTTAATGATTCGTGAAGTCGAACGGAGTAGAATAGTTGGTGCTTGTTGATCCGAGAAGCCGAATTGGATCACATTGTGCGTACTTGGTGACTTGGTAAAACAAATGGATCAAGTTATGGATACTTGTTGATCCGAGAAGTCAATTGGGTTCAAATACAAGCCTTAATGATTCGTGAAGTCGAACGGAGTCAAATCGTTGGTGCTTGTTGATCTGGGAAGGCGAATTGGGTCACATTGTGCGTACTTGGTGACTTGGTAAAACAAACGGATCAAGTTATGGATACTTGTTGATCCGAGAAGCCGAATTGGGTCAATTGAAAGACTTGTTGTTCCGAGAAGTCAATTGGCTTCAAATACAAGCCTTAATGATTCGTGAAGTCGAACGGAGTCAAATAGTTGGTGCTTGTTGATCTGAGAAGCCGAATTGGGTCACATTGTGCGTACTTGGTGACTTGGTAAAACAAACGGATCAAGTTATGGATACTTGTTGATCCGAGAAGCCGAATTGGGTCAATTGAAAGACTTGTTGATCCGAGAAGTCTATTGGGTTTAAATACAAGCCTTAATGATTCGTGAATTCGAACGGAGTAGAATAGTTGGTGCTTGTTGATCCGAGAAAATGAATTGGATCACATTGTGCGTACTTGGTGACTTGGTAAAACAAATGGATCAAGTTATGGTAACTTGTTGATCAGAGAAGCCGAATTGGGTCACATGGAAGACTTGTTGATCCGAGAAGTCAATTGTGGCCAAATACAAGCCTTAATGTTTCGTGAAGTCGAATCGAGTCAAATAGTCGGTGCTTGTTGATTCGAGAAGCCGAATTAGGTCACATTGTGCGTACTTGGTGACTTGGTAAAACAAACGATCATGTTATGGATACTTGTTGATCCGAGAAGCCGAATTTGGTCAATTGAAAGACTTGTTGACCGCGAAGTCAATTGGCTTCAAATACAAGCCTTAATGATTTGTGAAGTCGAACGGAGTCAAATCGTTGGTGCTTGTTGATCCGGGAAGGCGAATTGGGTCACATTAAGCGTACTTGGTGACTTGGTAAAACATACGGATCAAGTAATGAGTACTTGTTGATCCGAGAAGCCGAATTGGGTAAATTGAAAGACTTGTTGATCCGAGAAGTCAATTGGGTTAAAATACAAGCCTTAATGATTCGTGAAGTCGAACGGAGTCAAATAGTTGGTGCTTGTTAATCTGAGAAGCCGAATTGGGTCACATTGTGCGTACTTGGTGACTTGGTAAAACAAACGGACCAAGTTATGGATACTTGTTGATCCGAGAAGCGGAATTGGGTAAATTGAAAGACTTGTTGATCCGAGAAGTCAATTGGCTTCAAATACAAGCCTTAATGATTCGTGAAGTCGAACGGAGTCAAATCTTTGGTGCTTGTTGATCTGGGAAGCCGAATTGGGTCACATTGTGCGTACTTAGTGACTTGGTAAAACGAACGGATCAAGTTATGGATACTTGTAGATCCGAGAAGCCGAATTGGGTCAATTGAAAGACTTGTTGATCCGAGAAGTCAATTGGGTTCAAATACAAGCCTTAATGATTCGTGAAGTCGAACGGAGTCCAATCGTTGGTGCTTGTTGATCCGGGAAGGCGAATTGGGTCACATTGTGCGTACTTGGTGACTTGGTAAAACAAACGGATCAAGTTATGGATACTTGTTGATCCGAGAAGCCGAATTGGGTCAATTGAAAGACTTGTTGATCCGAGAAGTCAATTGGGTTTAAATACAAGCCTTAATGATTCGTGAAGTCGAACGGAGTAGAATAGTTGGTGCTTGTTGATCCGAGAAGCCGAATTGGATCACATTGTGCGTACTTGGTGACTTGGTAAAACAAATGGATCATGTTATGGATACTTGTTGATCCGAGAAGTTGAATTGGGTCAATTGAAAGACTTGTTGATCCGAGAAGTCAATTGGCTTCAAATACAAGCCTTTATGATTCGTGAAGTCGAACAGAGTCAAATCGTTGGTGCTTGTTGATCCGAGAAGCCGAATAGGATCACATTGTGCGTACTTGGTGACTTGGCAAAAAAAATGGATCAAGTTATGGAAACTTGTTGATCAGAGAAGCCGAATTGGGTCACATGGAAGACTTATTGATCCGAGAAGTCAATTGTGGCCAAATACAAGCCTTAATATTTCGTGAAGTCGAATCGAGTCAAATAGTTGGTGCTTGTTGATCCGAGAAGCCGAATTAGGTCACATTGTGCGTACGTGGTGACTTGGTAAAACAAACGGATCATGTTATGGATACTTGTTGATCCGAGAAGCCGAATTGGGTCCATTGAAAGACTTGTTGATCCGAGAAGTCAATTGGGTTCAAATACAATCATTACTGATTAGTGAAGTCGAACGGAGTCAAATAATTGGTGCTTATTGATCTGAGAAGCCGAATTGGGTCACATTGTGCATACTTGGTAACTTTGTAAAACAAACGGATCAAGTTATGGATACTTGTTGATCCGAGAAGCTGAATTGGGTCAATTGAAAGACTTGTTGATCCGAGAAGTCAATTGGCTTCAAATACAAGCCTTTATGATTCGTGAAGTCGAACAGAGTCAAATCGTTGGTGCTTGTTGATCCGAGAAGGCGAATTGGGTCACATTGTGCGTACTTGGTGACTTGGTAAAACAAACGGATCAAGTTATGGATACTTGTTGATCCGAGAAGCCGAATTGGGTCAATTGAAAGACTTGTTGTTCCGAGAAGTCAATTGTTTTCAAATACAAGCCTTAATGATTCGTGAAGTCGAATGGAGTCAAAAAGTTGGTGCTTGTTGATCCGAGAAGCCGAATTGGGTCACATTGTGCGTACTTGGTGACTTGGTAAAACAAACGGATCAAGTTATGGATACTTGTTGATCTGAGAAGCGGAATTGGGTAAATTGAAAGACTTGTTGATCCGAGAAGTTAATTGGGTTTAAATACAAGCCTTAATGATTCGTGAAGTCGAACGAAGTAGAATAGTTGGTGCTTGTTGATCCGAGAAGCCGAATTGGATCACATTCTGTGTACTTGGTGACTTGGTAAAACAAATGGATCAAGTTATGGATACTTGTTGATCCGAGAAGCTGAATTGGGTCAATTGAAAGACTTGTTGATCCGAGAAGTCAATTGGCTTCAAATACAAGCCTTTATGATTCGTGAAGTCGAACAGAGTCAAATCGTTGGTGCTTGTAGATCCGAGAAGCCAAATTGGATCACATTGTGCGTACTTGGTGACTTGGTAAAACAAATGGATCAAGTTATGGATACTTGTTAATCAGAGAAGCCGAATTGGGTCACATGGAAGACTTGTTGATCCGAGAAGTCAATTGTGGCCAAATACAAGCCTTAATATTTCGTGAAGTCGAATCGAGTCAAATAGTTGGTGCTTGTTGATCCGAGAAGCCGAATTAGGTCACCTTATGCGTACGTGGTGACTTGGTAAAACAAACGGATCATGTTATGGATACTTGTTGATCCGAGAAGCCGAATTGGGTCCATTGAAAGACTTGTTGATCCGAGAAGTCAATTGTGTTCAAATACAATCCTTAATGATTAGTGAAGTCGAACGGAGTCAAATAATTGGTGCTTATTGATCTGAGAAGCCGAATTGGGTCACATTGTGCGTATTTGGTAACTTGGTAAAACAAACGGATCAAGTTATGGATACTTGTTGATCCGAGAAGCTGAATTGGGTCAATTGAAAGACTTGTTGATCCGAGAAGTCAATTGGCTTCAAATACAAGCCTTAATGATTCGTGAAGTCGAACGGAGTCAAATCGTTGGTGCTTGTTGATCCGAGAAGGCGAATTGGGTCACAATGTGAGTACTTGGTGACTTGGTAAAACAAACGGATCAAGTTATGGATACTTGTTGATCGGAGAAGCCGAATTAGGTCAATTGAAAGACTTGTTGTTCCGAGAAGTCAATTGGCTTCAAATACAAGCCTTAATGATTCATGAAGTCGAACGGAGTCAAATAGTTGGTGCTTGTTGATCCTAGAAGCCGAATTGGGTCACATTGTGCGTACTTGGTGACTTGGTAAAACAAACGGATCAAGTTATGGATACTTGTTGATCCGAGAAGTCGAATTGGGTCAATTGAAAGACTTGTTGATCCGAGAAGTCAATTGGGTTTAAATACAAGCCTTAATGATTCGTGAAGTCGAACGGAGTAGAATAGTTGGTGCTTGTTGATCCGAGAAGCCGAATTGGATCACATTGTGCGTACTTGGTGACTTGGTAAAACAAATGGATCAAGTTATGGATACTTGTTGATCCGAGAAGCTGAATTAGGTCAATTGAAAGACTTGTTGATTCGAGAAGTCAATTGGCTTCAAATACAAGCCTTTATGATTCGTGAAGTCGAACAGAGTCAAATCGTTGGTGCTTGTTGATCCAAGAAGCCGAATTGGATCACATTGTGCGTACTTGGTGACTTGGTAAAACAAATGGATCAAGTTATGGAAACTTGTTGATCAGAGAAGCCGAATTGGGTCACATGGAAGACTTATTGATCCAAGAAGTCAATTGTGGCCAAATACAAGCCTTAATATTTCGTGAAGTCGAATACAGTCAAATAGTTGGTGCTTGTTGATCCGAGAAGCCGAATTAGGTCACATTGTGCGTACGTGGTGACTTGGTAAAACAAACGGATCATGTTATGGATACTTGTTGATCCGAGAAGCCGAATTGGGTCCATTGAAAGACTTGTTGATCCGAGAAGTCAATTGGGTTCAAATACAATCATTACTGATTAGTGAAGTCGAACGGAGTCAAATAATTGGTGCTTATTGATCTGAGAAGCCGAATTGGGTCACATTGTGCATACTTGGTAACTTTGTAAAACAAACGGATCAAGTTATGGATACTTGTTGATCCGAGAAGCTGAATTGGGTCAATTGAAAGACTTGTTGATCCGAGAAGTCAATTGGCTTCAAATACAAGCCTTTATGATTCGTGAAGTCGAACAGAGTCAAATCGTCGGTGCTTGTTGATCCGAGAAGGCGAATTGGGTCACATTGTGCGTACTTGGTGACTTGGTAAAACAAACGGATCAAGTTATGGATACTTGTTGATCCGAGAAGCCGAATTGGGTCAATTGAAAGACTTGTTGTTCCGAGAAGTCAATTGGGTTCAAATACATGCCTTAATGATTCGTGAAGTCGAACGGAGTCAAATTGTTGGTGCTTGTTGATCTGGGAAGGCGAATTGGGTCACATTGTGCGTACTTGGTGACTTGGTAAAACAAACGGATCAAGTTATGGATACTTGTTGATCCGAGAAGCCGAATTGGGTCAATTGAAAGACTTGTTGATCCGAGAAGTCAATTGGGTTTAAATACAAGCCTTAATGATTGGTGAAGTCGAACGGAGTAGAATAGTTGGTGCTTGTTGATCCGAGAAGCCGAATTGGATCACATTGTGCGTACTTGGTGACTTGGTAAAACAAATGGATCAAGTTATGGATACTTGTTGATCCGAGAAGCTGAATTGGGTCAATTGAAAGACTTGTTGATCCGAGAAGTCAATTGGCTTCAAATACAAGCCTTTATGATTCGTGAAGTCGAACATAGTCAAATCGTTGGTGCTTGTTGATCCGAGAAGCCGAATTGGATCACATTGTGCGTACTTGGTGACTTGGTAAAACAAATGGATCAAGTTATGGAAACTTGTTGATCAGAGAAGCCGAATTGGGTCACATGGAAGACTTGTTGATCCGAGAAGTCAATTGTGGCCAAAAACAAGCCTTAATATTTCGTGAAGTCGAATCGAGTCAAATAGTTGGTGCTTGTTGATCCGAGAAGCCGAATTAGGTCACATTGTGCGTACGTGGTGACTTGGTAAAACAAACGGATCATGTTATGGATACTTGTTGATCCGAGAAGCCGAATTGGGTCCATTGAAAGACTTGTTGATCCGAGAAGTCAATTGGGTTCAAATACAATCCTTAATGATTAGTGAAGTCGAACGGAGTCAAATAATTGGTGCTTATTGATCTGAGAAGCCGAATTGGGTCACATTGTGCGTATTTGGTGACTTGGTAAAACAAACGGATCAAGTTATGGATACTTGTTGATCCGAGAAGCTGAATTGGGTCAATTGAAAGACTTGTTGATCCGAGAAGTCAATTGGCTTCAAATACAAGCCTTAATGATTCGTGAAGTCGAACGGAGTCAAATCGTTGGTGCTTGTTGATCCGAGAAGGCGAATTGGGTCACATTGTGCGTACTTGGTGACTTGGTAAAACAAACGGATCAAGTTATGGATACTTGTTGATCCGAGAAGCCGAATTGTGTCAATTGAAAGACTTGTTGTTCCGAGAAGTCAATTGGCTTCAAATACAAGCCTTAATGATTCGTGAAGTCGAACGGAGTCAAATAGTTGGTGCTTGTTGATCCTAGAAGCCGAATTGGGTCACATTGTGCGTACTTGGTGACTTGGTAAAACAAACGGATCAAGTTATGGATACTTGTTGATCCGAGATGCCGAATTAGGTTAATTGAAAGACTTGTTGATCTGAGAAGTCAATTGGGTTTAAATACAAGCCTTAATGATTCGTGAAGTCGAACGGAGTAGAATAGTTGGTGCTTGTTGATCCGAGAAGCCGAATTGGATCACATTGTGCGTACTTGGTGACTTGGTAAAACAAATGGATCAAGTTATGGATACTTGTTGATCCGAGAAGCTGAATTGGGTCAATTGAAAGACTTGTTGATCCGAGAAGTCAATTGGCTTCAAATACAAGCCTTTATGATTCGTGAAGTCAAACAGAGTCAAATCGTTGGTGCTTGTTGATCCGAGAAGCCGAATTGGATCACATTGTGTGTACTTGGTGACTTGGTAAAACAAATGGATCAAGTTATGAAAACTTGTTGATCAGAGAAGCCGAATTGGGTCACATGGAAGACTTGTTGATCCGAGAAGTCAATTGTGGCCAAATACAAGCCTTAATGTTTCGTGAAGTCGAATCGAGTCAAATAGTTGGTGCTTGTTGATTCGAGAAGTCGAATTAGGTCACATTGTGCGTACTTGGTGACTTGGTAAAACAAACGATCATGTTATGGATACTTGTTGATCCGAGAAGCCGAATTGGGTCAATTGAAAGACTTGTTGATCCGCGAAGTCAATTGGCTTCAAATACAAGCCTTAATGATTCGTGAAGTCGAACGGAGTCAAATCGATGGTGCTTGTTGATCCGGGAAGGCGAATTGGGTCACATTGTGCGTACTTGGTGACTTGGTAAAACAAACGGATCAAGTTATGGATACTTGTTGATCCGAGAAGCCGAATTGGGTCAATTGAAAGACTTGTTGATCCGAGAAGTCAATTGGGTTTAAATACAAGCCTTAATGATTCGTGAAGTCGAACGGAGTAGAATAGTTGGTGCTTGTTGATCCGAGAAGCCGAATTGGATCACATTGTGCGTACTTGGTGACTTGGTAAAACAAATGGATCAAGTTATGGATACTTGTTGATCCGAGAAGTCAATTGGCTTCAAATACAAGCCTTTATGATTCGTGAAGTCGAACAGAGTCAAATCGTTGGTGCTTGTTGATCCGAGAAGCCGAATTGGATCACATTGTGCGTACTTGGTGACTTGGTAAAACAAATAGATCAAGTTATGGAAACTTGTTGATTAGAGAAGCCGAATTGGGTCACATGGAAGACTTGTTGATCCGAGAAGTCAATTGTGGCCAAATACAAGCCTTAATATTTCGTGAAATCGAATCGAGTCAAATAGTTGGTGCTTGTTGATTCGAGAAGCCAAATTAGGTCACATTGTGCGTACTTGGTGACTTGGTAAAACAAACGATCATGTTATGGATACTTGTTGATCCGAGAAGCTGAATTGGGTCAATTGAAAGACTTGTTGATCCGCGAAGTCAATTGGCTTCAAATACAAGCCTTAATGATTCGTGAAGTCGAACGGAGTCAAATCGATGGTGCTTGTTGATCCGGGAAGGCGAATTGGGTCACATTGTGCGTACTTGGTGACTTGGTAAAACAAACGGATCAAGTTATGGATACTTGTTGATCCGAGAAGCCGAATTGGGTCAATTGAAAGACTTGTTGAGCCGAGAAGTCAATTGGGTTTAAATACAAGCCTTAATGATTCGTGAAGTCGAACGGAGTAGAATAGTTGGTGCTTGTTGATCCGAGAAGCCGAATTGGATCACATTGTGCGTACTTGGTGACTTGGTAAAACAAACGGATCAAGTTATGGATACTTGTTGATCCGAGAAGCGGAATTGGGTAAATTGAAAGACTTGTTGATCCGAGAAGTTAATTGGGTTTAAATACAAGCCTTATTGATTCGTGAAGTCGAACGAAGTAGAATAGTTGGTGCTTGTTGATCCGAGAAGCCGAATTGGATCACATTGTGTGTACTTGGTGACTTGGTAAAACAAATGGATCAAGTTATGGATACTTGTTGATCCGAGAAGCTGAATTGGGTCAATTGAAAGACTTGTTGATCCGAGAAGTCAATTGGCTTCAAATACAAGCCTTTATGATTCGTGAAGTCGAACAGAGTCAAATCGTTGGTGCTTGTTGATCCGAGAAGCCAAATTGGATCACATTGTGCGTAGTTGGTGACTTGGTAAAACAAATGGATCAAGTTATGGATACTTGTTAATCAGAGAAGCCGAATTGGGTCACATGGAAGACTTGTTGATCCGAGAAGTCAATTGTGGCCAAATACAAGCCTTAATATTTCGTGAAGTCGAATCGAGTCAAATAGTTGGTGCTTGTTGATCCGAGAAGCCGAATTAGGTCACCTTATGCGTACGTGGTGACTTGGTAAAACAAACGGATCATGTTATGGATACTTGTTGATCCGAGAAGCCGAATTGGGTCCATTGAAAGACTTGTTGATCCGAGAAGTCAATTGGGTTCAAATACAATCCTTAATGATTAGTGAAGTCGAACGGAGTCAAATAATTGGTGCTTATTGATCTGAGAAGCCGAATTGGGTCACATTGTGCGTACTTGGTGACTTGGTAAAACAAGCGGATCAAGTTATGGATACTTGTTGATCCGAGAAGCTGAATTGGGTAAATTGAAAGACTTGTTGATCCGAGAAGTCAATTGGCTTCAAATACAAGCCTTAATGATTCGTGAAGTCGAACGGAGTCAAATTGTTGGTGCTTGTTGATCCGGGAAGCCGAATTGGGTCACATTGTGCGTACTTGGTGACTTGGTAAAACGAACGGATCAAGTTATGGATACTTGTAGATCCAAGAAGCCGAATTGGGTCAATTGAAAGACTTGTTGATCCGAGAAGTCAATTGGGTTCAAATACATGCCTTAATGATTCGTGAAGTCGAACGGAGTCAAATTGTTGGTGCTTGTTGATCTGGGAAGGCGAATTGGGTCACATTGTGCGTACTTGGTGACTTGGTAAAACAAACGGATCAAGTTATGGATACTTGTTGATCCGAGAAGCCGAATTGGGTCAATTGAAAGACTTGTTGATCCGAGAAGTCAATTGGGTTTAAATACAAGCCTTAATGATTGGTGAAGTCGAACGGAGTAGAATAGTTGGTGCTTGTTGATCCGAGAAGCCGAATTGGATCACATTGTGCGTACTTGGTGACTTGGTAAAACAAATGGATCAAGTTATGGATACTTGTTGATCCGAGAAGCTGAATTGGGTCAATTGAAAGACTTGTTGATCCGAGAAGTCAATTGGCTTCAAATACAAGCCTTTATGATTCGTGAAGTCGAACATAGTCAAATCGTTGGTGCTTGTTGATCCGAGAAGCCGAATTGGATCACATTGTGCGTACTTGGTGACTTGGTAAAACAAATGGATCAAGTTATGGAAACTTGTTGATCAGAGAAGCCGAATTGGGTCACATGGAAGACTTGTTGATCCGAGAAGTCAATTGTGGCCAAATACAAGCCTTAATATTTCGTGAAGTCGAATCGAGTCAAATAGTTGGTGCTTGTTGATCCGAGAAGCCGAATTAGGTCACATTGTGCGTACGTGGTGACTTGGTAAAACAAACGGATCATGTTATGGATACTTGTTGATCCGAGAAGCCGAATTGGGTCCATTGAAAGACTTGTTGATCCGAGAAGTCAATTGGGTTCAAATACAATCCTTAATGATTAGTGAAGTCGAACGGAGTCAAATAATTGGTGCTTATTGATCTGAGAAGCCGAATTGGGTCACATTGTGCGTATTTGGTGACTTGGTAAAACAAACGGATCAAGTTATGGATACTTGTTGATCCGAGAAGCTGAATTGGGTCAATTGAAAGACTTGTTGATCCGAGAAGTCAATTGGCTTCAAATACAAGCCTTAATGATTCGTGAAGTCGAACGGAGTCAAATCGTTGGTGCTTGTTGATCCGAGAAGGCGAATTGGGTCACATTGTGCGTACTTGGTGACTTGGTAAAACAAACGGATCAAGTTATGGATACTTGTTGATCCGAGAAGCCGAATTGTGTCAATTGAAAGACTTGTTGTTCCGAGAAGTCAATTGGCTTCAAATACAAGCCTTAATGATTCGTGAAGTCGAACGGAGTCAAATAGTTGGTGCTTGTTGATCCTAGAAGCCGAATTGGGTCACATTGTGCGTACTTGGTGACTTGGTAAAACAAACGGATCAAGTTATGGATACTTGTTGATCCGAGATGCCGAATTAGGTTAATTGAAAGACTTGTTGATCTGAGAAGTCAATTGGGTTTAAATACAAGCCTTAATGATTCGTGAAGTCGAACGGAGTAGAATAGTTGGTGCTTGTTGATCCGAGAAGCCGAATTGGATCACATTGTGCGTACTTGGTGACTTGGTAAAACAAATGGATCAAGTTATGGATACTTGTTGATCCGAGAAGCTGAATTGGGTCAATTGAAAGACTTGTTGATCCGAGAAGTCAATTGGCTTCAAATACAAGCCTTTATGATTCGTGAAGTCAAACAGAGTCAAATCGTTGGTGCTTGTTGATCCGAGAAGCCGAATTGGATCACATTGTGTGTACTTGGTGACTTGGTAAAACAAATGGATCAACTTATGGAAACTTGTTGATCAGAGAAGCCGAATTGGGTCACATGGAAGACTTGTTGATCCGAGAAGTCAATTGTGGCCAAATACAAGCCTTAATGTTTCGTGAAGTTGAATCGAGTCAAATAGTTGGTGCTTGTTGATTCGAGAAGTCGAATTAGGTCACATTGTGCGTACTTGGTGACTTGGTAAAACAAACGATCATGTTATGGATACTTGTTGATCCGAGAAGCCGAATTGGGTCAATTGAAAGACTTGTTGATCCGCGAAGTCAATTGGCTTCAAATACAAGCCTTAATGATTCGTGAAGTCGAACGGAGTCAAATCGATGGTGCTTGTTGATCCGGGAAGGCGAATTGGGTCACATTGTGCGTACTTGGTGACTTGGTAAAACAAACGGATCAAGTTATGGATACTTGTTGATCCGAGAAGCCGAATTGGGTCAATTGAAAGACTTGTTGATCCGAGAAGTCAATTGGGTTTAAATACAAGCCTTAATGATTCGTGAAGTCGAACGGAGTAGAATAGTTGGTGCTTGTTGATCCGAGAAGCCGAATTGGATCACATTGTGCGTACTTGGTGACTTGGTAAAACAAATGGATCAAGTTATGGATACTTGTTGATCCGAGAAGTCAATTGGCTTCAAATACAAGCCTTTATGATTCGTGAAGTCGAACAGAGTCAAATCGTTGGTGCTTGTTGATCCGAGAAGCCGAATTGGATCACATTGTGCGTACTTGGTGACTTGGTAAAACAAATAGATCAAGTTATGGAAACTTGTTGATTAGAGAAGCCGAATTGGGTCACATGGAAGACTTGTTGATCCGAGAAGTCAATTGTGGCCAAATACAAGCCTTAATATTTCGTGAAATCGAATCGAGTCAAATAGTTGGTGCTTGTTGATTCGAGAAGCCAAATTAGGTCACATTGTGCGTACTTGGTGACTTGGTAAAACAAACGATCATGTTATGGATACTTGTTGATCCGAGAAGCTGAATTGGGTCAATTGAAAGACTTGTTGATCCGCGAAGTCAATTGGCTTCAAATACAAGCCTTAATGATTCGTGAAGTCGAACGGAGTCAAATCGATGGTGCTTGTTGATCCGGGAAGGCGAATTGGGTCACATTGTGCGTACTTGGTGACTTGGTAAAACAAACGGATCAAGTTATGGATACTTGTTGATCCGAGAAGCCGAATTGGGTCAATTGAAAGACTTGTTGAGCCGAGAAGTCAATTGGGTTTAAATACAAGCCTTAATGATTCGTGAAGTCGAACGGAGTAGAATAGTTGGTGCTTGTTGATCCGAGAAGCCGAATTGGATCACATTGTGCGTACTTGGTGACTTGGTAAAACAAATGGATCAAGTTATGGATACTTGTTGATCCGAGAAGTCAATTGGCTTCAAATACAAGCCTTTATGATTCGTGAAGTCGAACAGAGTCAAATCGTTGGTGCTTGTTGATCCGAGAAGCCGAATTGGATCACATTGTGCGTACTTGGTGACTTGGTAAAACAAATAGATCAAGTTATGGAAACTTGTTGATTAGAGAAGCCGAATTGGGTCACATGGAAGACTTGTTGATCCGAGAAGTCAATTGTGGCCAAATACAAGCCTTAATATTTGGTGAAGTCGAATCGAGTCAAATAGTTGGTGCTTGTTGATCCGAGAAGCCGAATTAGGACACATTGTGCGTACGTGGTGACTTGGTAAAACAAACGGATCATGTTATGGATACTTGTTGATCCGAGAAGCCGAATTGGGTCCATTGAAAGACTTGTTGATCCAAGAAATCAATTGGGTTCAAATACAATCCTTAATGATTAGTGAAGTCGAACAGAGTCAAATAATTGGTGCTTATTGATCTGAAAAGCCGAATTGGGTCACATTGTGCGTACTTGGTGACTTGGTAAAACAAACGGATCAAGTTATGGATACTAGTTGATCCGAGAAGCTGAATTGTGTCAATTGAAAGACTTGTTGATCCGAGAAGTCAATTGGCTTCAAATACAAGCCTTAATGATTCGTGAAGTCGAACGGAGTCAAATCGTTGGTGCTTGTTGATCCGAGAAGGCGAATTGGGTCACATTGTGCCTACTTGGTGACTTGGTAAAACAAACGGATCAAGTTATGGATACTTGTTGATCCGAGAAGCCGAATTGGGTCAATTGAGAGACTTGTTGTTCCGAGAAGTCAATTGGGTTCAAATACAAGCCTTAATGATTCGTGAAGTCGAACGGAATCAAATAGTTGGTGCTTGTTGATCTGAGAAGCCGAATTGGGTCACATTGTGCGTACTTGGTGACTTGGTAAAACAAACAGATCAAGTTATGGATATTTGTTGATCCGAGAAGCCGAATTGGGTCAATTGAAAGACTTGGTGATCCGAGAAGTCTATTGGGTTTAAATACAAGCCTTAATGATTCGTGAAGTCGAACGGAGTAGAATAGTTGGTGCTTGTTGATCCGAGAAGCCGAATTGGATCACATTGTGCGTACTTGGTGACTTGGTAAAACAAATGGATCAAGTTATGGTAACTTGTTGATCAGAGAAGCCGAAATGGGTCACATGGAAGACTTGTTGATCCGAGAAGTCAATTGTGGCCAAATACAAGCCTTAATGTTTCGTGAAGTCGAATCGAGTCAAATAGTTGGTGCTTGTTGATTCGAGAAGCCGAATTAGGTCACATTGTGCGTACTTGGTGACTTGGTAAAACAAACGATCATGTTATGGATACTTGTTGATCCGAGAAGCCGAATTGGGTCAGTTGAAAGACTTGTTGACCGCGAAGTCAATTGGCTTCAAATACAAGCCTTAATGATTCGTGAAGTCGAACGGAGTCAAATCGTTGGTGCTTGTTGATCCGGGAAGGCGAATTGGGTCACATTAAGCGTACTTGGTGACTTGGTAAAACATACGGATCAAGTAATGAGTACTTCTTGATCCGAGAAGCCGAATTGGGTAAATTGAAAGACTTGTTGATCCGAGAAGTCAATTGGGTTTAAATACAAGCCTTAATGATTCGTGAAGTCGAACAGAGTAGAATAGTTGGTGCTTGTTGATCCGAGAAGCCGAATTAGATCACATTGTGCGTACTTGGTGACTTGGTAAAACAAATGGATCAAGTTATGGATACATGTTGATCCGAGAAGCTGAATTGGGTCCATTGAAAGACTTGTTGATCCGAGAAGTCAATTGGGTTCAAATACAAGCCTTAATGATTCGTGAAGTCGAACGGAGTCAAATCGTTGGTGCTTGTTGATCCGGGAAAGCGAATTGGGTCACATTGTGCGTACTTGGTGACTTAGTAAAACAAACGGATCAAGTTATGGATACTTGTTGATCCGAGAAGCCGAATTGGGTTAATTGAAAGACTTGTTGATCCGAGAAGTCAATTGGGTTAAAATACAAGCCTTAATGATTCGTGAAGTCGAACAGAGTCAAATAGTTGGTGCTTGTTGATCCGAGAAGCCGAATTCGATCACATTGTGCGTACTTGGCGACTTGGTAAAACAAACGGATAAAGTTATGGATACTTGTTGATCCGAGAAGACGAATTGGGTCAATTGAAAGACTTGTTGATCCGAGAAGTCAATTGGGTTCAAGTACAAGCCTTAATGATTCGTGAAGTAGAACGGAGTAGAATAGTTGGTGCTTGTTGATCCGAGAAGCCGAATTGGGTCACATTGTGCGTACTTGGTGACCTGGTAAAACAAATGGATCAAGTTATGGATACTTGTTGATCCGAGAAGCTGAATTGGGTCAATTGAAAGACTTGTTGATCCGAGAAGTCAATTATCTTCAAATACAAGCCTTTATGATTCGTGAAGTCGAACAGCGTCAAATCGTTGGTGCTTGTTGATCCGAGAAGCCGAATTGGATCACATTGTGCGTACTTGGTGACTTGGTAAAACAAATGGATCAAGTTATGGATACTTGTTGATCAGAGAAGCCGAATTGGGTCACATGGAAGACTTGTTGATCCGAGAAGTCATTGGCTTCAAATACAAGCCTTAATGATTCGTGAAGTCGAACGGAGTCAAATCGTTGGTGCTTGTTGATCCGGGAAGGCTAATTGGGTCACATTGTGCGTACTTGGTGACTTGGTAAAACAAACGGATCAAGTTATGGATACTTGTTGATCCGAGAAGCCGAATTGGGTCAATTGAAAGACTTGTTGATCCGAGAAGTCAATTGGGTTCAAATACAAGCCTTAATGATTCGTGAAGTCGAACGGAGTCAAATAGTTGGTGCTTGTTGATCCGAGAAGCTGAATTGGATCACATTGTGCGTACTTGGTGACTTGGTAAAACAAATGGATCATGTTATGGATACTTGTTGATCCGAGAAGCCGAATTGGGTCAAATGGAAGACTTGTTGCTTCGAGAAGTCAATTGTGGTCAAATACAAGCCTTAATGATTCGTGGAATAGAATCGAGTCAAGTAGTTGGTGCTTGTTAATCAGAGAAGCCGAATTAGGTCACATTGTGCGTACTTGGTGACTTGGTAAAGAAACGGATCAAGTTATGGATACTTGTTGATCCGAGAAGCCGAATTGGGTCACATGGAAGACTTGTTGATCCGAGAAGTCAATTGTGGCAAAATACAAGCCTTAATGTTTCGTGAAGTCGAATCGAGTCAAATAGTTGGTGCTTGTTGATCCGAGAAGCCGAATTAGGTCACATTGTGCGTACTTGGTGACTTGGTAAAACAAACGGATCATGTTATGGATACTTGTTGATCCTAGAAGTCAATTGGGTTCAAATACAAGCCTTAATGATTCGTATAGTCGAACGGAGTCAAATAATTGGTGCTTGTTGATCCGAGAAGCCGAATTGGGTCACATTGTGTGTACTTGGTGACTTGGTAAAACAAACGGATCAAGTTATGGATACTTGTAGATCCGAGAAGCCAAATTGGGTCAATTGAAAGTTTTGTTGATCCGAGAAGTCAATTGGCTTCAAATACAAGCCTTAATGATTCGTGAAGTCGAACAGTGTCAAATCGTTGGTGCTTGTTGATCCGAAAAGGCGTATTGGGTCACATTGTGCGTACTTGGTGACTTGGTAAAACAAACGGATCAAGTTATGGATACTTGTTGATCCGAGAAGCCGAATTGGGTCAATTGAAAGACTTGTTGATCCGAGAAGTCAATTGGGTTCAAATACAAGCCTTAATGATTCGTGAAGTCGAACGGAGTCAAATAGTTGGTGCTTGTTGATCCGAGAAGCCGAATTGGGTCACATTGTGCGTACTTGGTGACTTGGTAAAACAAACGGATCAAGTTATGGATACTTGTTGATCCGAGAAGCCGAATTGGGTTAATTGATAGACTTGTTGATCCGAGAAGTCAATCGGGTTAAAATACAAGCCTTAATGATTTGTGAAGTCGAACGGAGTCAAATAGTTGGTGCTTGTTGATCCGAGAAGCCGAATTAGGTCACATTGTGCGTACTTGGTGACTTGGTAAACAAACGGATCAAGTTATGGATACTTGTTGATCCGAGAAGCCGAATTGGGTAAATTGAAAGACTTGTTGATCCGAGAAGTCAATTGGGTTTAAATACAAGCCTTAATGATTCGTGAAGTCGAACGAAGTAGAATAGTTGGTGCTTGTTGATCCAAGAAGCCGAATTGGGTCACATTGTGTGTACTTGGTGACTTGGTAAAACAAACGGATCAAGTTATGGATACTTGTAGATCCGAGAAGCCAAATTGGGTCAATTGAAAGACTTGTTGATCCGAGAAGTCAATTGGCTTCAAATACAAGCCTTAATGATTCGTGAAGTCGAACGGTGTCAAATCGTTGGTGCTTGTTGATCCGGAAAGGCGAATTAGGTCACATTGTGGGTACTTGGTGACTTGGTAAAACAAATGGATCAGGTTATGGATACTTGTTGATCCGAGAAGCCGAATTGGGTCAATTGAAAGACTTGTTGATCCGAGAAGTCAATTGGGTTCAAATACAAGCCTTAATGATTCGTGAAGTCGAACGGAGTCAAATAGTTGGTGCTTGTTGATCCGAGAAGCCGAATTGGGTCACATTGTGCGTACTTGGTGACTTGGTAAAACAAACGGATCAAGTTATGGATACTTGTTGATCCGAGAAGCCGAATTGGGTTAATTGAAAGACTTGTTGATCCGAGAAGTCAATTGGGTTAAAATACAAGCCTTAATGATTCGTGAAGTCGAACGGAGTCAAATAGTTGGTGCTTGTTGATCCGAGAAGCCGAATTCGATCACATTGTGCGTACTTGGCGACTTGGTAAAACAAACGGATAAAGTTATGGATACTTGTTGATCCGAGAAGACGAATTCGGTCAATTGAAAGACTTGTTGATCCGAGAAGTCAATTGGGTTCAAGTACAAGCTTTAATGATTCGTGAAGTAGAACGGAGTAGAATAGTTGGTGCTTGTTGATCCGAGAAGCCGAATTGGGTCACATTGTGCGTACTTGGTGACCTGGTAAAACAAATGGATCAAGTTATGGATACTTGTTGATCCGAGAAGCTGAATTGGGTCAATTGAAAGACTTGTTGATCCGAGAAGTCAATTATCTTCAAATACAAGCCTTTATGATTCGTGAAGTCGAACAGCGTCAAATCGTTGGTGCTTGTTGATCCGAGAAGCCGAATTGGATCACATTGTGCGTACTTGGTGACTTGGTAAAACAAATGGATCAAGTTATGGATACTTGTTGATCAGATAAGCCGAATTGGGTCACATGGAAGACTTGTTGATCCGAGAAGTCATTGGCTTCAAATACAAGCCTTAATGATTTGTGAAGTCGAACGGAGTCAAATCGTTGGTGCTTGTTGATCCGGGAAGGCTAATTGGGTCACATTGTGCGTACTTGGTGACTTGGTAAAACAAACGGATCAAGTTATGGATACTTGTTGATCCGAGAAGCTGAATTGGGTCAATTGAAAGACTTGTTGATCCGAGAAGTCAATTGGGTTCAAATACAAGCCTTAATGATTCGTGAAGTCGAACGGAGTCAAATAGTTGGTGCTTGTTGATCCGAGAAGCTGAATTGGATCACATTGTGCGTACTTGGTGACTTGGTAAAACAAATGGATCATGTTATGGATACTTGTTGATCCGAGAAGCCGAATTGGGTCAAATGGAAGACTTGTTGCTTCGAGAAGTCAATTGTGGTCAAATACAAGCCTTAATGATTCGTGGAATAGAATCGAGTCAAGTAGTTGGTGCTTGTTAATCAGAGAAGCCGAATTAGGTCACATTGTGCGTACTTGGTGACTTGGTAAACAAACGGATCAAGTTATGGATACTTGTTGATCCGAGAAGCCGAATTGGGTCACATGGAAGACTTGTTGATCCGAGAAGTCAATTGTGGCAAAATACAAGCCTTAATGTTTCGTGAAGTCAAATCGAGTCAAATAGTTGGTGCTTGTTGATCCAAGAAGCCGAATTAGGTCACATTGTGCGTACTTGGTGACTTGGTAAAACAAACGGATCATGTTATGGATACTTGTTGATCCTAGAAGTCAATTGGGTTCAAACACAAGCCTTAATGATTCGTGTAGTCGAACGGAGTCAAATAATTGGTGCTTGTTGATCCGAGAAGCCGAATTGGGTCACATTGTGTGTACTTGGTGACTTGGTAAAACAAACGGATCAAGTTATGGATACTTGTAGATCCGAGAAGCCAAATTGGGTCAATTGAAAGTTTTGTTGATCCGAGAAGTCAATTGGCTTCAAATACAAGCCTTAATGATTCGTGAAGTCGAACAGTGTCAAATCGTTGGTGCTTGCTGATCCGGAAAGGCGAATTGGGTCACATTGTGCGTACTTGGTGACTTGGCAAAACAAATGGATCAAGTTATGGATACTTGTTGATCCGAGAAGCCGAATTGGGTCAATTGAAAGACTTGTTGATCCGAGAAGTCAATTGGGTTCAAATACAAGCCTTAATGATTCGTGAAGTCGAACGGAGTCAAATAGTTGGTGCTTGTTGATCCGAGAAGCCGAATTGGGTCACATTGTGCGTACTTGGTGAATTGGTAAAACAAACGGATCAAGTTATGGATACTTGTTGATCCGAGAAGCCGAATTGGGTTAATTGAAAGACTTGTTGATCCGAGAAGTCAATTGGGTTAAAATACAAGCCTTAATGATTCGTGAAGTCGAACGGAGTCAAATAGTTGGTGCTTGTTGATCCGAGAAGCCGAATTGGGTCACATTGTGCGTACTTGGTGACTTGGTAAAACAAACGGATCAAGTTATGGATACTTGTTGATCCGAGAAGCCGAATCGGGTAAATTGAAAGACTTGTTGATCCGAGAAGTCAATTGGGTTTAAATACAAGCCTTAATGATTCGTGAAGTCGAACGAAGTAGAATAGTTGGTGCTTGTTGATCCAAGAAGCCGAATTGGGTCACATTGTGTGTACTTGGTGACTTGGTAAAACAAACGGATCAAGTTATGGATACTTGTAGATCCGAGAAGCCAAATTGGGTCAATTGAAAGACTTGTTGATCCGAGAAGTCAATTGGCTTCAAATACAAGCCTTAATGATTCGTGAAGTCGAACGGTGTCAAATCGTTGGTGCTTGTTGATCCGGAAAGGCGAATTAGGTCACATTGTGCGTACTTGGTGACTTGGTAAAACAAATGGATCAAGTTATGGATACTTGTTGATCCGAGAAGCCGAATTGGGTCAATTGAAAGACTTGTTGATCCGAGAAGTCAATTGGGTTCAAATACAAGCCTTAATGATTCGTGAAGTCGAACGGAGTCAAATAGTTGGTGCTTGTTGATCCGAGAAGCCGAATTGGGTCACATTGTGCGTACTTGGTGACTTGGTAAAACAAACGGATCAAGTTATGGATACTTGTTGATCCGAAAAGCCGAATTGGGTTAATTGAAAGACTTGTTGATCCGAGAGGTCAATTGGGTTAAAATACAAGCCTTAATGATTCGTGAAGTCGAACGGAGTCAAATAGTTGGTGCTTGTTGATCCGAGAAGCCGAATTCGATCACATTGTGCGTACTTGGCGACTTGGTAAACCAAACGGATAAAGATATGGATACTTGTTGATCCGAGAAGACGAATTCGGTCAATTGAAAGACTTGTTGATCCGAGAAGTCAATTGGGTTCAAATACAAGCCTTAATGATTCGTGAAGTAGAACGGAGTAGAATAGTTGGTGCTTATTGATCCGAGAAGCCGAATTAGGTCACATTGTGCGTACTTGGTGACCTGGTAAAACAAATGGATCAAGTTATGGATACTTGTTGATCCGAGAAGCTGAATTGGGTCAATTGAAAGACTTGTTGATCCGAGAAGTCAATTATCTTCAAATACAAGCCTTTATGATTCGTGAAGTCGAACAGCGTCAAATCGTTGGTGCTTGTTGATCCGAGAAGCCGAATTGGATCACATTGTGCGTACTTGGTGACTTGGTAAAACAAATGGATCAAGTTATGGATACTTGTTGATCAGAGAAGCCGAATTGGGTCACATGGAAGACTTGTTGATCCGAGAAGTCATTGGCTTCAAATACAAGCCTTAATGATTCGTGAAGTCGAACGGAGTCAAATCGTTGGTGCTTGTTGATCCGGGAAGGCTAATTGGGTCACATTGTGCGTACTTGGTGACTTGGTAAAACAAACGGATCAAGTTATGGATACTTGTTGATCCGAGAAGCGGAATTGGGTCAATTGAAAGACTTGTTGATCCGAGAAGTCAATTGGGTTCAAATACAAGCCTTAATGATTCGTCAAGTCGAACGGAATCTAATAGTTGGTGCTTGTTGATCCGAGAAGCCGAATTGGACCATATTGTGCGTACTTGGTGACTTGGTAAAACAAATGGATCAAGTTATGGATACTTGTTGATCCGAGAAGCCGAATTGGGTCAAATGGAAGACTTGTTGATTCGAGAAGTCAATTGTGGTCAAATATAAGCCTTAATGATTCGTGGAATCGAATCGAGTCAAATAGTTGGTGCTTGTTAATCAGAGAAGCCGAATTAGGTCACATTGTGCGTACTTGGTGACTTGGTAAACAAACGGATCAAGTTATGGATACTTGTTGATCCGAGAAGCCGAATTGGGTCACATGGAAGACTTGTTGATCCGAGAAGTCAATTGTGGCAAAATACAAGCCTTAATGTTTCGTGAAGTCGAATCGAGTCAAATAGTTGGTGCTTGTTGATGCGAGAAGTCATTGGCTTCAAATACAAGCCTTAATGATTCGTGAAGTCGAACGGAGTCAAATCGTTGGTGCTTGTTGATCCGGGAAGGCTAATTGGGTCACATTCTGCGTACTTGGTGACTTGGTAAAACAAACGGATCAAGTTATGGATACTTGTTGATCCGAGAAGCGGAATTGGGTCAATTGAAAGACTTGTTGATCCGAGAAGTCAATTGGGTTCAAATACAAGCCTTAATGATTCGTCAAGTCGAACGGAGTCTAATAGTTGGTGCTTGTTGATCCGAGAAGCCGAATTGGACCACATTGTGCGTACTTGGTGACTTGGTAAAACAAATGGATCAAGTTATGGATACTTGTTGCAACGAGAAGCCGAATTGGGTCAAATGGAAGACTTGTTGATTCGAGAAGTCAATTGTGGTCAAATATAAGCCTTAATGATTCGTGGAATCGAATCGAGTCAAATAGTTGGTGCTTGTTAATCAGAGAAGCCGAATTAGGTCACATTGTGCGTACTTGGTGACTTGGTAAACAAACGGATCAAGTTATGGATACTTGTTGATCCGAGAAGCCGAATTGGGTCACATGGAAGACTTGTTGATCCGAGAAGTCAATTGTGGCAAAATACAAGCCTTAATGTTTCGTGAAGTCGAATCGAGTCAAATAGTTGGTGCTTGTTGATCCGAGAAGCCGAATTAGGTCACATTGTGCGTACTTGGTGACTTGGTAAAACAAACGGATCATGTTATGGATACTTGTTGATCCTAGAAGTCAATTGGGTTCAAATACAAGCCTTACTGATTCGTGTAGTCGAACGGAGTCAAATAATTGGTGCTTGTTGATCCGAGAAGCCGAATTGGGTCACATTGTGTGTACTTGGTGACTTGGTAAAACAAACGGATCAAGTTATGGATACTTGTAGATCCGAGAAGCCAAATTGGGTCAATTGAAAGTTTTGTTGATCCGAGAAGTCAATTGGCTTCAAATACAAGCCTGAATGATTCGTGAAGTCGAACAGTGTCAAATCGTTGGTGCTTGCAGATCCGGAAAGGCGAATTGGGTCACATTGTGCGTACTTGGTGACTTGGTAAAACAAATGGATCAAGTTATGGATACTTGTTGATCCGAGAAGCCGTATTGGGTCAATTGAAAGACATGTTGATCCGAGAAGTCAATTGGGTTCAAATACAAGCCTTAATGATTCGTGAAGTCGAACGGAGTCAAATAGTTGGTGCTTGTTGATCCGAGAAGCCGAATTGGGTCACATTGTGCGTACTTGGTGCATTGGTAAAACAAACGGATCAAGTTATGGATACTTGTTGATCCGAGATGCCGAATTGGGTTAATTGAAAGACTTGTTGATCCGAGAAGTCAATTGGGTTAAAATACAAGCCTTAATGATTCGTGAAGTCGAACGGAGTCAAATAGTTGGTGCTTGTTGATCCGAGAAGCCGAATTGGGTCACATTGTGCGTACTTGGTGACTTGGTAAAACAAACGGATCAAGTTATGGATACTTGTTGATCCGAGAAGCCGAATTGGGTAAATTGAAAGACTTGTTGATCCGAGAAGTCAATTGGGTTTAAATACAAGCCTTAATGATTCGTGAAGTCGAACGAAGTAGAATAGTTGGTGCTTGTTGATCCAAGAAGCCGAATTGGGTCACATTGTGTGTACTTGGTGACTTGGTAAAACAAACGGATCAAGTTATGGATACTTGTAGATCCGAGAAGCCAAATTGGGTCAATTGAAAGACTTGTTGATCCGAGAAGTCAATTGGCTTCAAATACAAGCCTTAATGATTCGTGAAGTCGAACGGTGTCAAATCGTTGGTGCTTGTTGATCCGAGAAGCCGAATTGGGTCACATTGTGCGTACTTGGTGACTTGGTAAAACAAACGGATCAAGTTATGGATACTTGTTGATCCGAGAAGCCGAATTGGGTTAATTGAAAGACTTGTTGATCCGAGAAGTCAATTGGGTTAAAATACAAGCCTTAATGATTCGTGAAGTCGAACGGAGTCAAATAGTTGGTGCTTGTTGATCCGAGAAGCCGAATTCGATCACATTGTGCGTACTTGGCGACTTGGTAAAACAAATGGATAAAGTTATGGATACTTGTTGATCCGAGAAGATGAATTCGGTCAATTGAAAGACTTGTTGATCCGAGAAGTCAATTGGGTTCAAATACAAGCCTTAATGATTCGTGAAGTAGAACGGAGTAGAATAGTTGGTGCTTGTTGATCCGAGAAGCCGAATTGGGTTACATTGTGCGTACTTGGTGACCTGGTAAAACAAATGGATCAAGTTATGGATACTTGTTGATCCGAGAAGCTGAATTGGGTCAATTGAAAGACTTGTTGATCCGAGAAGTCAATTATCTTCAAATACAAGCCTTTATGATTCGTGAAGTCGAACAGCGTCAAATCGTTGGTGCTTGTTGATCCGAGAAGCCGAATTGGATCACATTGTGCGTACTTGGTGACTTGGTAAAACAAATGGATCAAGTTATGGATACTTGTTGATCAGAGAAGTCGAATTGGGTCACATGGAAGACTTGTTGATCCGAGAAGTCATTGGCTTCAAATACAAGCCTTAATGATTCGTGAAGTCGAACGGAGTCAAATCGTTGGTGCTTGTTGATCCGGGAAGGCTAATTGGGTCACATTCTGCGTACTTGGTGACTTGGTAAAACAAACGGATCAAGTTATGGATACTTGTTGATCCGAGAAGCGGAATTGGGTCAATTGAAAGACTTGTTGATCCGAGAAGTCAATTGGGTTCAAATACAAGCCTTAATGATTCGTCAAGTCGAACGGAGTCTAATAGTTGGTGCTTGTTGATCCGAGAAGCCGAATTGGACCACATTGTGCGTACTTGGTGACTTGGTAAAACAAATGGATCAAGTTATGGATACTTGTTGCAACGAGAAGCCGAATTGGGTCAAATGGAAGACTTGTTGATTCGAGAAGTCAATTGTGGTCAAATATAAGCCTTAATGATTCGTGGAATCGAATCGAGTCAAATAGTTGGTGCTTGTTAATCAGAGAAGCCGAATTAGGTCACATTGTGCGTACTTGGTGACTTGGTAAACAAACGGATCAAGTTATGGATACTTGTTGATCCGAGAAGCCGAATTGGGTCACATGGAAGACTTGTTGATCCGAGAAGTCAATTGTGGCAAAATACAAGCCTTAATGTTTCGTGAAGTCGAATCGAGTCAAATAGTTGGTGCTTGTTGATCCGAGAAGCCGAATTAGGTCACATTGTGCGTACTTGGTGACTTGGTAAAACAAACGGATCATGTTATGGATACTTGTTGATCCTAGAAGTCAATTGGGTTCAAATACAAGCCTTACTGATTCGTGTAGTCGAACGGAGTCAAATAATTGGTGCTTGTTGATCCGAGAAGCCGAATTGGGTCACATTGTGTGTACTTGGTGACTTGGTAAAACAAACGGATCAAGTTATGGATACTTGTAGATCCGAGAAGCCAAATTGGGTCAATTGAAAGTTTTGTTGATCCGAGAAGTCAATTGGCTTCAAATACAAGCCTGAATGATTCGTGAAGTCGAACAGTGTCAAATCGTTGGTGCTTGCAGATCCGGAAAGGCGAATTGGGTCACATTGTGCGTACTTGGTGACTTGGTAAAACAAATGGATCAAGTTATGGATACTTGTTGATCCGAGAAGCCGTATTGGGTCAATTGAAAGACTTGTTGATCCGAGAAGTCAATTGGGTTCAAATACAAGCCTTAATGATTCGTGAAGTCGAACGGAGTCAAATAGTTGGTGCTTGTTGATCCGAGAAGCCGAATTGGGTCACATTGTGCGTACTTGGTGCATTGGTAAAACAAACGGATCAAGTTATGGATACTTGTTGATCCGAGATGCCGAATTGGGTTAATTGAAAGACTTGTTGATCCGAGAAGTCAATTGGGTTAAAATACAAGCCTTAATGATTCGTGAAGTCGAACGGAGTCAAATAGTTGGTGCTTGTTGATCCGAGAAGCCGAATTGGGTCACATTGTGCGTACTTGGTGACTTGGTAAAACAAACGGATCAAGTTATGGATACTTGTTGATCCGAGAAGCCGAATTGGGTAAATTGAAAGACTTGTTGATCCGAGAAGTCAATTGGGTTTAAATACAAGCCTTAATGATTCGTGAAGTCGAACGAAGTAGAATAGTTGGTGCTTGTTGATCCAAGAAGCCGAATTGGGTCACATTGTGTGTACTTGGTGACTTGGTAAAACAAGCGGATCAAGTTATGGATACTTGTAGATCCGAGAAGCCAAATTGGGTCAATTGAAAGACTTGTTGATCCGAGAAGTCAATTGGCTTCAAATACAAGCCTTAATGATTCGTGAAGTCGAACGGTGTCAAATCGTTGGTGCTTGTTGATCCGAGAAGCCGAATTGGGTCACATTGTGCGTACTTGGTGACTTGGTAAAACAAACGGATCAAGTTATGGATACTTGTTGATCCGAGAAGCCGAATTGGGTTAATTGAAAGACTTGTTGATCCGAGAAGTCAATTGGGTTAAAATACAAGCCTTAATGATTCGTGAAGTCGAACGGAGTCAAATAGTTGGTGCTTGTTGATCCGAGAAGCCGAATTCGATCACATTGTGCGTACTTGGCGACTTGGTAAAACAAATGGATAAAGTTATGGATACTTGTTGATCCGAGAAGATGAATTCGGTCAATTGAAAGACTTGTTGATCCGAGAAGTCAATTGGGTTCAAATACAAGCCTTAATGATTCGTGAAGTAGAACGGAGTAGAATAGTTGGTGCTTGTTGATCCGAGAAGCCGAATTGGGTTACATTGTGCGTACTTGGTGACCTGGTAAAACAAATGGATCAAGTTATGGATACTTGTTGATCCGAGAAGCTGAATTGGGTCAATTGAAAGACTTGTTGATCCGAGAAGTCAATTATCTTCAAATACAAGCCTTTATGATTCGTGAAGTCGAACAGCGTCAAATCGTTGGTGCTTGTTGATCCGAGAAGCCGAATTGGATCACATTGTGCGTACTTGGTGACTTGGTAAAACAAATGGATCAAGTTATGGATACTTGTTGATCAGAGAAGTCGAATTGGGTCACATGGAAGACTTGTTGATCCGAGAAGTCATTGGCTTCAAATACAAGCCTTAATGATTCGTGAAGTCGAACGGAGTCAAATCGTTGGTGCTTGTTGATCCGGGAAGGCTAATTGGGTCACATTGTGCGTACTTGGTGACTTGGTAAAACAAACGGATCAAGTTATGGATACTTGTTGATCCGAGAAGCCGAATTGGGTCAATTGAAAGACTTGTTGATCCGAGAAGTCAATTGGGTTCAAATACAAGCCTTAATGATTCGTGAAGTCGAACGGAGTCAAATAGTTGGTGCTTGTTGATCCGAGAAGCTGAATTGGATCACATTGTGCGTACTTGGTGACTTGGTAAAACAAATGGATCATGTTATGGATACTTGTTGATCCGAGAAGCCGAATTGGGTCAAATGGAAGACTTGTTGATTCGAGAAGTCAATTGTGGTCAAATACAAGCCTTAATGATTCGTGGAATAGAATCGAGTCAAATAGTTGGTGCTTGTTAATCAGAGAAGCCGAATTAGGTCACATTGTGCGTACTTGGTGACTTGGTAAAACAAACGGATCAAGTTATGGATACTTGTTGATCCGAGAAGCCGAATTGGGTCACATGGAAGACTTTTGATCCGAGAAGTCAATTGTGGCCAAATACAAGCCTTAATGTTTCGTGAAGTCGAATCGAGTCAAATAGTTGGTGCTTGTTGATTCGAGAAGCCGAATTAGGTCACATTGTGCGTACTTGGTGACTTGGTAACACAAACGGATCATGTTATGGATACTTGTTGATCCGAGAAGTCAATTGGGTTCAAATACAAGCCTTAATGATTCGTGTAGTCGAACGGAGTCAAATAATTGGTGCTTGTTGATCCGAGAAGCCAAATTGGGTCACATTGTGCGTACTTGGTGACTTGGTAAAACAAACGGATCAAGTTATGGATACTTGTAGATCGGAGAAGCCAAATTGGGTCAATTGAAAGACTTGTTGATCCGAGAAGTCAATTGGCTTCAAATACAAGCCTTAATGATTCGTGAAGTCGAACGGAGTCAAATCGTTGGTGCTTATTGATCCGGAAAGGCGAATTGGGTCACATTGTGCGTACTTGGTGACTTGGTAAAACAAATGGATCAAATTATGGATACTTGTTGATCCGAGAAGCCGAATTGGGTCAATTGAAAGACTTGTTGATCCGAGAAGTCAATTGGGTTAAAATACAAGCCATAATGATTCGTGAAGTCGAACGGAGTCAAATAGTTGGTGCTTGTTGATCCGAGAAGCCGAATTCGATCACATTGTGCGTACTTGGTGACTTGGTAAAACAAACGGATCAAGTTATGGATACTTGTTGATCCGAGAAGCCGAAATGGGTAAATTGAAAGACTTGTTGATCCGAGAAGTCTGTTTGGTTTAAATACAGGCCTTAATGATTCGTGAAGTCGAACGGAGTAGAATAGTTGGTGCTTGTTGATCCGAGAAGCCGAACTGGATCACATTGTGCGTACTTGGTGACTTGGTACAACAAATGGATCAAGTTATGGATACTTGTTTATCAGAGAAGTCGAATTGGGTCACATGGAAGACTTGTTGATCCGAGAAGTCATTGGCTTCAAATACAAGCCTTAATGATTCGTGAAGTCGAACGGAGTCAAATCGTTGGTGCTTGTTGATCCGGGAAGGCTAATTGGGTCACATCGTGCGTACTTGGTGACTTGGTAAAACAAACGGATCAAGTTATGGATACTTGTTGATCCGAGAAGCCGAATTGGGTCAATTGAAAGACTTGTTGATCCGAGAAGTCAATTGGGTTCAAATACAAGCCTTAATGATTCGTGAAGTCGAACGGAGTCAAATAGTTGGTGCTTGTTGATCCGAGAAGCTGAATTGGATCACATTGTGCGTACTTCGTGACTTGGTAAAACAAATGGATCATGTTATGGATACTTGTTGATCCGAGAAGCCGAATTGGGTCAAATGGAAGACTTGTTGATTCGAGAAGTCAATTGTGGTCAAATACAAGCCTTAATGATTCGTGGAATAGAATCGAGTCAAATAGTTGGTGCTTGTTAATCAGAGAAGCCGAATTAGGTCACATTGTGCGTACTTGGTGACTTGGTAAAACAAACGGATCAAGTTATGGATACTTGTTGATCCGAGAAGCCGAATTGGGTCACATGGAAGACTTTTGATCCGAGAAGTCAATTGTGGCCAAATACAAGCCTTAATGTTTCGTGAAGTCGAATCGAGTCAAATAGTTGGTGCTTGTTGATTCGAGAAGCCGAATTAGGTCACATTGTGCGTACTTGGTGACTTGGTAACACAAACGGATCATGTTATGGATACTTGTTGATCCGAGAAGTCAATTGGGTTCAAATACAAGCCTTAATGATTCGTGTAGTCGAACGGAGTCAAATAATTGGTGCTTGTTGATCCGAGAAGCCAAATTGGGTCACATTGTGCGTACTTGGTGACTTGGTAAAACAAACGGATCAAGTTATGGATACTTGTAGATCGGAGAAGCCAAATTGGGTCAATTGAAAGACTTGTTGATCCGAGAAGTCAATTGGCTTCAAATACAAGCCTTAATGATTCGTGAAGTCGAACGGAGTCAAATCGTTGGTGCTTGTTGATCCGGAAAGGCGAATTGGGTCACATTGTGCGTACTTGGTGACTTGGTAAAACAAATGGATCAAGTTATGGATACTTGTTGATCCGAGAAGCCGAATTGGGTCAATTGAAAGACTTGTTGATCCGAGAAGTCAATTGGGTTCAAATACAAGCCATAATGATTAGTGAAGTCGAACGGAGTCAAATAGTTGGTGCTTGTTGATCCGAGAAGCCGAATTCGATCACATTGTGCGTACTTGGTGACTTGGTTAAACAAACGGATCAAGTTATGGATACTTGTTGATCCGAGAAGCCGAAATGGGTAAATTGAAAGACTTGTTGATCCGAGAAGTCTGTTTGGTTTAAATACAGGCCTTAATGATTCGTGAAGTCGAACGGAGTAGAATAGTTGGTGCTTGTTGATCCGAGAAGCCGAACTGGATCACATTGTGCGTACTTGGTGACTTGGTAAAACAAATGGATCAAGTTATGGATACATGTTGATCCGAGAAGCTGAATTGGGTCAATTGAAAGACTTGTTGATCCGAGAAGTCAATTGGGTTTAAATACAAGCCTTAATGATTCGTGAAGTCGAACGGAGTCAAATAGTTGGTGCTTGTTGATCCGAGAAGCCGAATTGGATCACATTGTGCGTACCTGGTGACTTGGTAAAACAAATGGATCAAGTTATGGATACTTGTTGATCAGAGAAGCCGAATTGGGTAAATTGAAAGACTTGTTGATCCGAGAAGTCAATTGGGTTTAAATACAAGCCTTAATGATTCGTGAAGTCGAACGGAGTAGAATAGTTGGTGCTTGTTGATCCGAGAAGCCGAATTGGAACACATTGTGCGTACTTGGAGACTTGGTAAAACAAATGGATCAAGTTATGGATACTTGTTGATCCGAGAAGCTGAATTGGGTCAATTGAAAGACTTGTTGATCCGAGAAGTCAATTGGCTTCAAATACAAGACTTTATGATTCGTGAAGTCGAACAGAGTCAAATTATTGGTGCTTGTTGATCCGAGAAGCCAAATTGGATCACATTGTGCGTACTTGGTGACTTGGTAAAACAAATGGATCAAGTTATGGATACTTGTTGATCAGAGAAGCCGAATTGGGTCACATCGAAGACTTGTTGATCTGAGAAGTCAATTGTGGCCAAATACAAGCCTTAATGTTTTGTGAAGTCGAATCGAGTCAAATAGTTGGTGCTTGTTGACCCGAGAAGCCGAATTAGGTCACATTGTGCGTACTTGGTGACTTGGTAAAACAAACGGATCATGTTATGGATACTTGTTGATCCGAGAAGCCGAATTGGGTCAATTGAAAGACTTGTTGATCCGAAAAGTCAATTGGGTTCAAATACAAGCCTTAATGATTCGTGAAGTCGAACGGAGTCAAATAGTTGGTGCTTGTTGGTCAGAGAAGCCGAATTGGGTAAATTGAAAGACTTGTTGATCAGAGAAGCCGAATTGGGTAAATTGAAAGACTTGTTGATCAGAGAACCCGAATTGGGTAAATTGAAAGACTTGTTGATCCAAGAAGTCAATTGGGTTTAAATACAAGCCTTAATGATTCGTGAAGTCGATCGGAGTCAAATAGTTGATGCTTATTCATCCGAGAAGCCGAATTGGGTCACATTATGCGTACTTGGTGACTTGGTAAAACAAACTGATCAAGTTATGGATACTTGTTGATCCGAGAAGTCAAATTGGGTAAATTGAGAGACTTGTTGATCCGAGAAGTCAATTGGGTTTAAATACAAGCCTTAATGATTCGTGAAGGCGAACGGAGTAGAATGGTTGGTGCTTGTTGATCCGAGAAGCCGAATTCGATCACATTGTGCGTACTTGGTGACTTGGTAAAACAAACGGATCAAGTTATGGATACTTGTTGATCCGAGAAGCTGAATTGGGTAAACTGAAAGACTTGTTGATCCGAGAAGTCAATTGGCTTCAAATACAAGCCTTTATGATTCGTGAAGTCGAACAGAGTCAAATCGTTGGTGCTTGTTGATCCGGAAAGGCGAATTGGGTCACATTGTGCGTACTTGGTGACTTGGTAAAACAAATGGATCAAGTTATGGATACTTGTTGATCCGAGAAGCTGAATTGGGTCAATTGAAAGACTTGTTGATCCGAGAAGTCAATTGGGTTCAAATACAAGCCATAATGATTCGTGAAGTCGAACGGAGTCAAATAGTTGGTGCTTGTTGATCCGAGAAGCCGAATTCGATCACATTGTGCGTACTAGGTGACTTGGTAAAACAAACGGATCAAGTTATGGATACTTGTTGATCCGAGAAGCCGAAATGGGTAAATTGAAAGACTTGTTGATCCGAGAAGTCTGTTTGGTTTAAATACAGGCCTTAATGATTCGTGAAGTCGAACGGAGTAGAATAGTTGGTGCTTGTTGATCCGAGAAGCCGAACTGGATCACATTGTGCGTACTTGGTGACTTGGTAAAACAAATGGATCAAGTTATGGATACTTGTTGATCAGAGAAGTCGAATTGGGTCACATGGAAGACTTGTTGATCCGAGAAGTCATTGGCTTCAAATACAAGCCTTAATGATTCGTGAAGTCGAACGGAGTCAAATCGTTGGTGCTTGTTGATCCGGGAAGGCTAATTGGGTCACATTGTGCGTACTTGGTGACTTGGTAAAACAAACGGATCAAGTTATGGATACTTGTTGATCCGAGAAGCCGAATTGGGTCAATTGAAAGACTTGTTGATCCGAGAAGTCAATTGGGTTCAAATACAAGCCTTAATGATTCGTGAAGTCGAACGGAGTCAAATAGTTGGTGCTTGTTGATCCGAGAAGCTGAATTGGATCACATTGTGCGTACTTGGTGACTTGGTAAAACAAATGGATCATGTTATGGATACTTGTTGATCCGAGAAGCCGAATTGGGTCAAATGGAAGACTTGTTGATTCGAGAAGTCAATTGTGGTCAAATACAAGCCTTAATGATTCGTGGAATAGAATCGAGTCAAATAGTTGGTGCTTGTTAATCAGAGAAGCCGAATTAGGTCACATTGTGCGTACTTGGTGACTTGGTAAAACAAACGGATCAAGTTATGGATACTTGTTGATCCGAGAAGCCGAATTGGGTCACATGGAAGACTTTTGATCCGAGAAGTCAATTGTGGCCAAATACAAGCCTTAATGTTTCGTGAAGTCGAATCGAGTCAAATAGTTGGTGCTTGTTGATTCGAGAAGCCGAATTAGGTCACATTGTGCGTACTTGGTGACTTGGTAACACAAACGGATCATGTTATGGATACTTGTTGATCCGAGAAGTCAATTGGGTTCAAATACAAGCCTTAATGATTCGTGTAGTCGAACGGAGTCAAATAATTGGTGCTTGTTGATCCGAGAAGCCAAATTGGGTCACATTGTGCGTACTTGGTGACTTGGTAAAACAAACGGATCAAGTTATGGATACTTGTAGATCGGAGAAGCCAAATTGGGTCAATTGAAAGACTTGTTGATCCGAGAAGTCAATTGGCTTCAAATACAAGCCTTAATGATTCGTGAAGTCGAACGGAGTCAAATCGTTGGTGCTTGTTGATCCGGAAAGGCGAATTGGGTCACATTGTGCGTACTTGGTGACTTGGTAAAACAAATGGATCAAGTTATGGATACTTGTTGATCCGAGAAGCCGAATTGGGTCAATTGAAAGACTTGTTGATCCGAGAAGTCAATTGGGTTCAAATACAAGCCATAATGATTCGTGAAGTCGAACGGAGTCAAATAGTTGGTGCTTGTTGATCCGAGAAGCCGAATTCGATCACATTGTGCGTACTTGGTGACTTGGTAAAACAAACGGATCAAGTTATGGATACTTGTTGATCCGAGAAGCCGAAATGGATAATTGAAAGACTTGTTGATCCGAGAAGTCTGTTTGGTTTAAATACAGGCCTTAATGATTCGTGAAGTCGAACGGAGTAGAATAGTTGGTGCTTGTTGATCCGAGAAGCCAAACTGGATCACATTGTGCGTACTTGGTGACTTGGTAAAACAAATGGATCAAGTTATGGATACATGTTGATCCGAGAAGCTGAATTGGGTCAATTGAAAGACTTGTTGATCCGAGAAGTCAATTGGGTTTAAATACAAGCCTTAATGATTCGTGAAGTCGAACGGAGTCAAATAGTTGGTGCTTGTTGATCCGAGAAGCCGAATTGGATCACATTGTGCGTACCTGGTGACTTGATGGATCAAGTTATGGATACTTGTTGATCAGAGAAGCCGAATTGGGTAAATTGAAAGACTTGTTGATCCGAGAAGTCAATTGGGTTTAAATACAAGCCTTAATGATTCGTGAAGTCGAACGGAGTAGAATAGTTGGTGCTTGTTGATCCGAGAAGCCGAATTGGAACACATTGTGCGTACTTGGAGACTTGGTAAAACAAATGGATCAAGTTATGGATACTTGTAGATCGGAGAAGCCAAATTGGGTCAATTGAAAGACTTGTTGATCTGAGAAGTCAATTGGCTTCAAATACAAGCCTTAATGATTCGTGAAGTCGAACGGAGTCAAATCGTTGGTGCTTGTTGATCCGGAAAGGCGAATTGGGTCACATTGTGCGTACTTGGTGACTTGGTAAAACAAATGGATCAAGTTATGGATACTTGTTGATCCGAGAAGCCGAATTGGGTCAATTGAAAGACTTGTTGATCCGAGAAGTCAATTGGGTTCAAATACAAGCCATAATGATTCGTGAAGTCGAACGGAGTCAAATAGTTGGTGCTTGTTGATCCGAGAAGCCGAATTCGATCACATTGTGCGTACTTGGTGAAACGGATCAAGTTATGGATACTTGTTGATCCGAGAAGCCGAAATGGGTAAATTGAAAGACTTGTTGATCCGAGAAGTCTGTTTGGTTTAAATACAGGCCTTAATGATTCGTGAAGTCGAACGGAGTAGAATAGTTGGTGCTTGTTGATCCGAGAAGCCGAACTGGATCACATTGTGCGTACTTGGTGACTTGGTAAAACAAATGGATCAAGTTATGGATACTTGTTGATCAGAGAAGTCGAATTGGGTCACATGGATGACTTGTTGATCCGAGAAGTCATTGGCTTCAAATACAAGCCTTAATGATTCGTGAAGTCGAACGGAGTCAAATCGTTGGTGCTTGTTGATCCGGGAAGGCTAATTGGGTCACATTGTGCGTACTTGGTGACTTGGTAAAACAAACGGATCAAGTTATGGATACTTGTTGATCCGAGAAGCCGAATTGGGTCAATTGAAAGACTTGTTGATCCGAGAAGTCAATTGGGTTCAAATACAAGCCTTAATGATTCGTGAAGTCGAACGGAGTCAAATAGTTGGTGCTTGTTGATCCGAGAAGCTGAATTGGATCACATTGTGCGTACTTGGTGACTTGGTAAAACAAATGGATCATGTTATGGATACTTGTTGATCCGAGAAGCCGAATTGGGTCAAATGGAAGACTTGTTGATTCGAGAAGTCAATTGTGGTCAAATACAAGCCTTAATGATTCGTGGAATAGAATCGAGTCAAATAGTTGGTGCTTGTTAATCAGAGAAGCCGAATTAGGTCACATTGTGCGTACTTGGTGACTTGGTAAAACAAACGGATCAAGTTATGGATACTTGTTGATCCGAGAAGCCGAATTGGGTCACATGGAAGACTTTTGATCCGAGAAGTCAATTGTGGCCAAATACAAGCCTTAATGTTTCGTGAAGTCGAATCGAGTCAAATAGTTGGTGCTTGTTGATTCGAGAAGCCGAATTAGGTCACATTGTGCGTACTTGGTGACTTGGTAACACAAACGGATCATGTTATGGATACTTGTTGATCCGAGAAGTCAATTGGGTTCAAATACAAGCCTTAATGATTCGTGTAGTCGAACGGAGTCAAATAATTGGTGCTTGTTGATCCGAGAAGCCAAATTGGGTCACATTGTGCGTACTTGGTGACTTGGTAAAACAAACGGATCAAGTTATGGATACTTGTAGATCGGAGGAGCCAAATTGGGTCAATTGAAAGACTTGTTGATCCGAGAAGTCAATTGGCTTCAAATACAAGCCTTAATGATTCATGAAGTCGAACGGAGTCAAATCGTTGGTGCTTGTTGATCCGGAAAGGCGAATTGGGTCACATTGTGCGTACTTGGTGACTTGGTAAAACAAATGGATCAAGTTATGGATACTTGTTGATCCGAGAAGCCGAATTGGGTCAATTGAAAGACTTGTTGATCCGAGAAGTCAATTGGGTTCAAATACAAGCCATAATGATTCGTGAAGTCGAACGGAGTCAAATAGTTGGTGCTTGTTGATCCGAGAAGCCGAATTCGATCACATTGTGCGTACTTGGTGACTTGGTAAAACAAACGGATCAAGTTATGGATACTTGTTGATCCGAGAAGCCGAAATGGGTAAATTGAAAGACTTGTTGATCCGAGAAGTCTGTTTGGTTTAAATACAGGCCTTAATGATTCGTGAAGTCGAACGGAGTAGAATAGTTGGTGCTTGTTGATCCGAGAAGCCAAACTGGATCACATTGTGCGTACTTGGTGACTTGGTAAAACAAATGGATCAAGTTATGGATACATGTTGATCCGAGAAGCTGAATTGGGTCAATTGAAAGACTTGTTGATCCGAGAAGTCAATTGGGTTTAAATACAAGCCTTAATGATTCGTGAAGTCGAACGGAGTCAAATAGTTGGTGCTTGTTGATCCGAGAAGCCGAATTGGATCACATTGTGCGTACCTGGTGACTTGATGGATCAAGTTATGGATACTTGTTGATCAGAGAAGCCGAATTGGGTAAATTGAAAGACTTGTTGATCCGAGAAGTCAATTGGGTTTAAATACAAGCCTTAATGATTCGTGAAGTCGAACGGAGTAGAATAGTTGGTGCTTGTTGATCCGAGAAGCCGAATTGGAACACATTGTGCGTACTTGGAGACTTGGTAAAACAAATGGATCAAGTTATGGATACTTGTAGATCGGAGAAGCCAAATTGGGTCAATTGAAAGACTTGTTGATCCGAGAAGTCAATTGGCTTCAAATACAAGCCTTAATGATTCGTGAAGTCGAACGGAGTCAAATCGTTGGTGCTTGTTGATCCGGAAAGGCGAATTGGGTCACATTGTGCGTACTTGGTGACTTTGTAAAACAAATGGATCAAGTTATGAATACTTGTTGATCCGAGAAGCCGAATTGGGTCAATTGAAAGACTTGTTGATCCGAGAAGTCAATTGGGTTCAAATACAAGCCATAATGATTCGTGAAGTCGAACGGAGTCAAATAGTTGGTGCTTGTTGATCCGAGAAGCCGAATTCGATCACATTGTGCGTACTTGGTGAAACGGATCAAGTTATGGATACTTGTTGATCCGAGAAGCCGAAATGGGTAAATTGAAAGACTTGTTGATCCGAGAAGTCTGTTTGGTTTAAATACAGGCCTTAATGATTCGTGAAGTCGAACGGAGTAGAATAGTTGGTGCTTGTTGATCCGAGAAGCCGAATTGGATCACATTGTGCGTACTTGGTGACTTGGTAAAACAAATGGATCAAGTTATGGATACTTGTTGATTAGAGAAGTCGAATTGGGTCACATGGATGACTTGTTGATCCGAGAAGTCATTGGCTTCAAATACAAGCCTTAATGATTCGTGAAGTCGAACGGAGTCAAATCGTTGGTGCTTGTTGATCCGGGAAGGCTAATTGGGTCACATTGTGCGTACTTGGTGACTTGGTAAAACAAACGGATCAAGTTATGGATACTTGTTGATCCGAGAAGCCGAATTGGGTCAATTGAAAGACTTGTTGATCCGAGAAGTCAATTGGGTTCAAATACAAGCCTTAATGATTCGTGAAGTCGAACGGAGTCAAATAGTTGGTGCTTGTTGATCCGAGAAGCTGAATTGGATCACATTGTGCGTACTTGGTGACTTGGTAAAACAAATGGATCATGTTATGGATACTTGTTGATCCGAGAAGCCGAATTGGGTCAAATGGAAGACTTGTTGATTCGAGAAGTCAATTGTGGTCAAATACAAGCCTTAATGATTCGTGGAATAGAATCGAGTCAAATAGTTGGTGCTTGTTAATCAGAGAAGCCGAATTAGGTCACATTGTGCGTACTTGGTGACTTGGTAAAACAAACGGATCAAGTTATGGATACTTGTTGATCCGAGAAGCCGAATTGGGTCACATGGAAGACTTTTGATCCGAGAAGTCAATTGTGGCCAAATACAAGCCTTAATGTTTCGTGAAGTCGAATCGAGTCAAATAGTTGGTGCTTGTTGATTCGAGAAGCCGAATTAGGTCACATTGTGCGTACTTGGTGACTTGGTAACACAAACGGATCATGTTATGGATACTTGTTGATCCGAGAAGTCAATTGGGTTCAAATACAAGCCTTAATGATTCGTGTAGTCGAACGGAGTCAAATAATTGGTGCTTGTTGATCCGAGAAGCCAAATTGGGTCACATTGTGCGTACTTGGTGACTTGGTAAAACAAACGGATCAAGTTATGGATACTTGTAGATCGGAGGAGCCAAATTGGGTCAATTGAAAGACTTGTTGATCCGAGAAGTCAATTGGCTTCAAATACAAGCCTTAATGATTCGTGAAGTCGAACGGAGTCAAATCGTTGGTGCTTGTTGATCCGGAAAGGCGAATTGGGTCACATTGTGCGTACTTGGTGACTTGGTAAAACAAATGGATCAAGTTATGGATACTTGTTGATCCGAGAAGCCGAATTGGGTCAATTGAAAGACTTGTTGATCCGAGAAGTCAATTGGGTTCAAATACAAGCCATAATGATTCGTGAAGTCGAACGGAGTCAAATAGTTGGTGCTTGTTGATCCGAGAAGCCGAATTCGATCACATTGTGCGTACTTGGTGACTTGGTAAAACAAACGGATCAAGTTATGGATACTTGTTGATCCGAGAAGCCGAAATGGGTAAATTGAAAGACTTGTTGATCCGAGAAGTCTGTTTGGTTTAAATACAGGCCTTAATGATTCGTGAAGTCGAACGGAGTAGAATAGTTGGTGCTTGTTGATCCGAGAAGCCAAACTGGATCACATTGTGCGTACTTGGTGACTTGGTAAAACAAATGGATCAAGTTATGGATACATGTTGATCCGAGAAGCTGAATTGGGTCAATTGAAAGACTTGTTGATCCGAGAAGTCAATTGGGTTTAAATACAAGCCTTAATGATTCGTGAAGTCGAATGGAGTCAAATAGTTGGTGCTTGTTGATCCGAGAAGCCGAATTGGATCACATTGTGCGTACCTGGTGACTTGGTAAAACAAATGGATCAAGTTATGGATACTTGTTGATCAGAGAAGCCGAATTGGGTAAATTGAAAAACTTGTTGATCCGAGAAGTCAATTGGGTTTAAATACAAGCCTTAATGATTCGTGAAGTCGAACGGAGTAGAATAGTTGGTGCTTGTTGATCCGAGAAGCCGAATTGGAACACATTGTGCGTACTTGGAGACTTGGTAAAACAAATGGATCAAGTTATGGATACTTGTAGATCGGAGAAGCCAAATTGGGTCAATTGAAAGACTTGTTGATCCGAGAAGTCAATTGGCTTCAAATACAAGCCTTAATGATTCGTGAAGTCGAACGGAGTCAAATCGTTGGTGCTTGTTGATCCGGAAAGGCGAATTGGGTCACATTGTGCGTACTTGGTGACTTGGTAAAACAAATGGATCAAGTTATGGATACTTGTTGATCCGAGAAGCCGAATTGGGTCAATTGAAAGACTTGTTGATCCGAGAAGTCAATTGGGTTCAAATACAAGCCATAATGATTCGTGAAGTCGAACGGAGTCAAATAGTTGGTGCTTGTTGATCCGAGAAGCCGAATTCGATCACATTGTGCGTACTTGGTGACTTGGTAAAACAAACGGATCAAGTTATGGATACTTGTTGATCCGAGAAGCCGAAATGGGTAAATTGAAAGACTTGTTGATCCGAGAAGTCTGTTTGGTTTAAATACAGGCCTTAATGATTCGTGAAGTCGAACGGAGTAGAATAGTTGGTGCTTGTTGATCCGAGAAGCCGAACTGGATCACATTGTGCGTACTTGGTGACTTGGTAAAACAAATGGATCAAGTTATGGATACTTGTTGATCAGAGAAGTCGAATTGGGTCACATGGAAGACTTGTTGATCCGAGAAGTCATTGGCTTCAAATACAAGCCTTAATGATTCGTGAAGTCGAACGGAGTCAAATCGTTGGTGCTTGTTGATCCGGGAAGGCTAATTGGGTCACATTGTGCGTACTTGGTGACTTGGTAAAACAAACGGATCAAGTTATGGATACTTGTTGATCCGAGAAGCCGAATTGGGTCAAATGGAAGACTTGTTGATTCGAGAAGTCAATTGTGGTCAAATACAAGCCTTAATGATTCGTGGAATAGAATCGAGTCAAATAGTTGGTGCTTGTTAATCAGAGAAGCCGAATTAGGTCACATTGTGCGTACTTGGTGACTTGGTAAAACAAACGGATCAAGTTATGGATACTTGTTGATCCGAGAAGCCGAATTGGGTCACATGGAAGACTTTTGATCCGAGAAGTCAATTGTGGCCAAATACAAGCCTTAATGTTTCGTGAAGTCGAATCGAGTCAAATAGTTGGTGCTTGTTGATTCGAGAAGCCGAATTAGGTCACATTGTGCGTACTTGGTGACTTGGTAACACAAACGGATCATGTTATGGATACTTGTTGATCCGAGAAGTCAATTGGGTTCAAATACAAGCCTTAATGATTCGTGTAGTCGAACGGAGTCAAATAATTGGTGCTTGTTGATCCGAGAAGCCAAATTGGGTCACATTGTGCGTACTTGGTGACTTGGTAAAACAAACGGATCAAGTTATGGATACTTGTAGATCGGAGAAGCCAAATTGGGTCAACTGAAAGACTTGTTGATCCGAGAAGTCAATTGGCTTCAAATACAAGCCTTAATGATTCGTGAAGTCGAACGGAGTCAAATCGTTGGTGCTTGTTGATCCGGAAAGGCGAATTGGGTCACATTGTGCGTACTTGGTGACTTGGTAAAACAAATGGATCAAGTTATGGATACTTGTTGATCCGAGAAGCCGAATTGGGTCAATTGAAAGACTTGTTGATCCAAGAAGTCAATTGGGTTCAAATACAAGCCATAATGATTCGTGAAGTCGAACGGAGTCAAATAGTTGGTGCTTGTTGATCCGAGAAGCCGAATTCGATCACATTGTGCGTACTTGGTGACTTGGTAAAACAAACGGATCAAGTTATGGATACTTATTGATCCGAGAAGCCGAAATGGGTAAATTGAAAGACTTGTTGATCCGAGAAGTCTGTTTGGTTTAAATACAGGCCTTAATGATTCGTGAAGTCGAACGGAGTAGAATAGTTGGTGCTTGTTGATCCGAGAAGCCGAACTGGATCACATTGTGCATACTTGGTGACTTGGTAAAACAAATGGATCAAGTTATGGATACATGTTGATCCGAGAAGCTGAATTGGGTCAATTGAAAGACTTGTTGATCCGAGAAGTCAATTGGGTTTAAATACAAGCCTTAATGATTCGTGAAGTCGAACGGAGTCAAATAGTTGGTGCTTGTTGATCCGAGAAGCCGAATTGGATCACATTGTGCGTACCTGGTGACTTGGTAAAACAAATGGATCAAGTTATGGATACTTGTTGATCAGAGAAGCCGAATTGGGTAAATTGAAAGACTTGTTGATCCGAGAAGTCAATTGGGTTTAAATACAAGCCTTAATGATTCGTGAAGTCGAACGGAGTAGAATAGTTGGTGCTTGTTGATCCGAGAAGCCGAATTGGAACACATTGTGCGTACTTGGAGACTTGGTAAAACAAATGGATCAAGTTATGGATACTTGTTGATCCGAGAAGCTGAATTGGGTCAATTGAAAGACTTGTTGATCCGAGAAGTCAATTGGCTTCAAATACAAGCCTTAATGATTCATGAAGTCGAACGGAGTCAAATCATTGGTGCTTGTTGATCCGGAAAGGCGAATTGGGTCACATTGTGCGTACTTGGTGACTTGGTAAAACAAATGGATCAAGTTATGGATACTTGTTGATCCGAGAAGCCGAATTGGGTCAATTGAAAGACTTGTTGATCCGAGAAGTCAATTGGGTTCAAATACAAGCCATAATGATTCGTGAAGTCGAACGGAGTCAAATAGTTGGTGCTTGTTGATCCGAGAAGCTGAATTCGATCACATTGTGCGTACTTGGTGACTTGGTAAAACAAACGGATCAAGTTATGGATACTTGTTGATCCGAGAAGTCGAAATGGGTAAATTGAAAGACTTGTTGATCCGAGAAGTCTGTTTGGTTTAAATACAGGCCTTAATGATTCGTGAAGTCGAACGGAGTAGAATAGTTGGTGCTTGTTGATCCGAGAAGCCGAACTGGATCACATTGTGCGTACTTGGTGACTTGGTAAAACAAATGGATCAAGTTATGGATACTTGTTGATCAGAGAAGTCGAATTGGGTCACATGGAAGACTTGTTGATCCGAGAAGTCATTGGCTTCAAATACAAGCCTTAATGATTCGTGAAGTCGAACGGAGTCAAATCGTTGGTGCTTGTTGATCCGGGAAGGCTAATTGGGTCACATTGTGCGTACTTGGTGACTTGGTAAAACAAACGGATCAAGTTATGGATACTTGTTGATCCGAGAAGCCGAATTGGGTCAATTGAAAGACTTGTTGATCCGAGAAGTCAATTGGGTTCAAATACAAGCCTTAATGATTCGTGAAGTCGAACGGAGTCAAATAGTTGGTGCTTGTTGATCCGAGAAGCTGAATTGGATCACATTGTGCGTACTTGGTGACTTGGTAAAACAAATGGATCATGTTATGGATACTTGTTGATCCGAGAAGCCGAATTGGGTCAAATGGAAGACTTGTTGATTCGAGAAGTCAATTGTGGTCAAATACAAGCCTTAATGATTCGTGGAATAGAATCGAGTCAAATAGTTGGTGCTTGTTAATCAGAGAAGCCGAATTAGGTCACATTGTGCGTACTTGGTGACTTGGTAAAACAAACGGATCAAGTTATGGATACTTGTTGATCCGAGAAGCCGAATTGGGTCACATGGAAGACTTTTGATCCGAGAAGTCAATTGTGGCCAAATACAAGCCTTAATGTTTCGTGAAGTCGAATCGAGTCAAATAGTTGGTGCTTGTTGATTCGAGAAGCCGAATTAGGTCACATTGTGCGTACTTGGTGACTTGGTAACACAAACGGATCATGTTATGGATACTTGTTGATCCGAGAAGTCAATTGGGTTCAAATACAAGCCTTAATGATTCGTGTAGTCGAACGGAGTCAAATAATTGGTGCTTGTTGATCCGAGAAGCCAAATTGGGTCACATTGTGCGTACTTGGTGACTTGGTAAAACAAACGGATCAAGTTATGGATACTTGTAGATCGGAGAAGCCAAATTGGGTCAATTGAAAGACTTGTTGATCCGAGAAGTCAATTGGCTTCAAATACAAGCCTTAATGATTCGTGAAGTCGAACGGAGTCAAATCGTTGGTGCTTGTTGATCCGGAAAGGCGAATTGGGTCACATTGTGCGTACTTGGTGACTTGGTAAAACAAATGGATCAAGTTATGGATACTTGTAGATCGGAGAAGCCAAATTGGGTCAATTGAAAGACTTGTTGATCCGAGAAGTCAATTGGCTTCAAATACAAGCCTTAATGATTCGTGAAGTCGAACGGAGTCAAATCGTTGGTGCTTGTTGATCCGGAAAGGCGAATTGGGTCACATTGTGCGTACTTGGTGACTTGGTAAAACAAATGGATCAAGTTATGGATACTTGTTGATCCGAGAAGCCGAATTGGGTCAATTGAAAGACTTGTTGATCCGAGAAGTCAATTGGGTTCAAATACAAGCCATAATGATTCGTGAAGTCGAACGGAGTCAAATAGTTGGTGCTTGTTGATCCGAGAAGCCGAATTCGATCACATTGTGCGTACTTGGTGACTTGGTAAAACAAACGGATCAAGTTATGGATACTTGTTGATCCGAGAAGTCGAAATGGGTAAATTGAAAGACTTGTTGATCCGAGAAGTCTGTTTGGTTTAAATACAGGCCTTAATGATTCGTGAAGTCGAACGGAGTAGAATAGTTGGTGCTTGTTGATCCGAGAAGCCGAACTGGATCACATTGTGCGTACTTGGTGACTTGGTAAAACAAATGGATCAAGTTATGGATACTTGTTGATCAGAGAAGTCGAATTGGGTCACATGGAAGACTTGTTGATCCGAGAAGTCATTGGCTTCAAATACAAGCCTTAATGATTCGTGAAGTCGAACGGAGTCAAATCGTTGGTGCTTGTTGATCCGGGAAGGCTAATTGGGTCACATTGTGCGTACTTGGTGACTTGGTAAAACAAACGGATCAAGTTATGGATACTTGTTGATCCGAGAAGCCGAATTGGGTTAATTGAAAGACTTGTTGATCCGAGAAGTCAATTGGGTTCAAATACAAGCCTTAATGATTCGTGAAGTCGAACGGAGTCAAATAGTTGGTGCTTGTTGATCCGAGAAGCTGAATTGGATCACATTGTGCGTACTTGGTGACTTGGTAAAACAAATGGATCATGTTATGGATACTTGTTGATCCGAGAAGCCGAATTGGGTCAAATGGAAGACTTGTTGATTCGAGAAGTCAATTGTGGTCAAATACAAGCCTTAATGATTCGTGGAATAGAATCGAGTCAAATAGTTGGTGCTTGTTAATCAGAGAAGCCGAATTAGGTCACATTGTGCGTACTTGGTGACTTGGTAAAACAAACGGATCAAGTTATGGATACTTGTTGATCCGAGAAGCCGAATTGGGTCACATGGAAGACTTTTGATCCGAGAAGTCAATTGTGGCCAAATACAAGCCTTAATGTTTCGTGAAGTCGAATCGAGTCAAATAGTTGGTGCTTGTTGATTCGAGAAGCCGAATTAGGTCACATTGTGCGTACTTGGTGACTTGGTAACACAAACGGATCATGTTATGGATACTTGTTGATCCGAGAAGTCAATTGGGTTCAAATACAAGCCTTAATGATTCGTGTAGTCGAACGGAGTCAAATAATTGGTGCTTGTTGATCCGAGAAGCCAAATTGGGTCACATTGTGCGTACTTGGTGACTTGGTAAAACAAACGGATCAAGTTATGGATACTTGTAGATCGGAGAAGCCAAATTGGGTCAATTGAAAGACTTGTTGATCCGAGAAGTCAATTGGCTTCAAATACAAGCCTTAATGATTCGTGAAGTCGAACGGAGTCAAATCGTTGGTGCTTGTTGATCCGGAAAGGCGAATTGGGTCACATTGTGCGTACTTGGTGACTTGGTAAAACAAATGGATCAAGTTATGGATACTTGTTGATCCGAGAAGCCGAATTGGGTCAATTGAAAGACTTGTTGATCCGAGAAGTCAATTGGGTTCAAATACAAGCCATAATGATTCGTGAAGTCGAACGGAGTCAAATAGTTGGTGCTTGTTGATCCGAGAAGCCGAATTCGATCACATTGTGCGTACTTGGTGACTTGGTAAAACAAACGGATCAAGTTATGGATACTTGTTGATCCGAGAAGCCGAAATGGGTAAATTGAAAGACTTGTTGATCCGAGAAGTCTGTTTGGTTTAAATACAGGCCTTAATGATTCGTGAAGTCGAACGGAGTAGAATAGTTGGTGCTTGTTGATCCGAGAAGCCGAACTGGATCACATTGTGCGTACTTGGTGACTTGGTAAAACAAATGGATCAAGTTATGGATACATGTTGATCCGAGAAGCTGAATTGGGTCAATTGAAAGACTTGTTGATCCGAGAAGTCAATTGGGTTTAAATAAAAGCCTTAATGATTCGTGAAGTCGAACGGAGTCAAATAGTTGGTGCTTGTTGATCCGAGAAGCCGAATTGGATCACATTGTGCGTACCTGGTGACTTGGTAAAACAAATGGATCAAGTTATGGATACTTGTTGATCAGAGAAGCCGAATTGGGTAAATTGAAAGACTTGTTGATCCGAGAAGTCAATTGGGTTTAAATACAAGCCTTAATGATTCGTGGAATAGAATCGAGTCAAATAGTTGGTGCTTGTTAATCAGAGAAGCCGAATTAGGTCACATTGTGCGTACTTGGTGACTTGGTAAAACAAACGGATCAAGTTATGGATACTTGTTGATCCGAGAAGCCGAATTGGGTCACATGGAAGACTTTTGATCCGAGAAGTCAATTGTGGCCAAATACAAGCCTTAATGTTTCGTGAAGTCGAATCGAGTCAAATAGTTGGTGCTTGTTGATTCGAGAAGCCGAATTAGGTCACATTGTGCGTACTTGGTGACTTGGTAACACAAACGGATCATGTTATGGATACTTGTTGATCCGAGAAGTCAATTGGGTTCAAATACAAGCCTTAATGATTCGTGAAGTCGAACGGAGTCAAATCGTTGGTGCTTGTTGATCCGGAAAGGCGAATTGGGTCACATTGTGCGTACTTGGTGACTTGGTAACACAAATGGATCAAGTTATGGATACTTGTAGATCGGAGAAGCCAAATTGGGTCAATTGAAAGACTTGTTGATCCGAGAAGTCAATTGGCTTCAAATACAAGCCTTAATGATTCGTGAAGTCGAACGGAGTCAAATCGTTGGTGCTTGTTGATCCGGAAAGGCGAATTGGGTCACATTGTGCGTACTTGGTGACTTGGTAAAACAAATGGATCAAGTTATGGATACTTGTTGATCCGAGAAGCCGAATTGGGTCAATTGAAAGACTTGTTGATCCGAGAAGTCAATTGGGTTCAAATACAAGCCATAATGATTCGTGAAGTCGAACGGAGTCAAATAGTTGGTGCTTGTTGATCCGAGAAGCCGAATTCGATCACATTGTGCGTACTTGGTGACTTGGTAAAACAAACGGATCAAGTTATGGATACTTGTTGATCCGAGAAGTCGAAATGGGTAAATTGAAAGACTTGTTGATCCGAGAAGTCTGTTTGGTTTAAATACAGGCCTTAATGATTCGTGAAGTCGAACGGAGTAGAATAGTTGGTGCTTGTTGATCCGAGAAGCCGAACTGGATCACATTGTGCGTACTTGGTGACTTGGTAAAACAAATGGATCAAGTTATGGATACTTGTTGATCAGAGAAGTCGAATTGGGTCACATGGAAGACTTGTTGATCCGAGAAGTCATTGGCTTCAAATACAAGCCTTAATGATTCGTGAAGTCGAACGGAGTCAAATCGTTGGTGCTTGTTGATCCGGGAAGGCTAATTGGGTCACATTGTGCGTACTTGGTGACTTGGTAAAACAAACGGATCAAGTTATGGATACTTGTTGATCCGAGAAGCCGAATTGGGTCAATTGAAAGACTTGTTGATCCGAGAAGTCAATTGGGTTCAAATACAAGCCTTAATGATTCGTGAAGTCGAACGGAGTCAAATAGTTGGTGCTTGTTGATCCGAGAAGCTGAATTGGATCACATTGTGCGTACTTGGTGACTTGGTAAAACAAATGGATCATGTTATGGATACTTGTTGATCCGAGAAGCCGAATTGGGTCAAATGGAAGACTTGTTGATTCGAGAAGTCAATTGTGGTCAAATACAAGCCTTAATGATTCGTGGAATAGAATCGAGTCAAATAGTTGGTGCTTGTTAATCAGAGAAGCCGAATTAGGTCACATTGTGCGTACTTGGTGACTTGGTAAAACAAACGGATCAAGTTATGGATACTTGTTGATCCGAGAAGCCGAATTGGGTCACATGGAAGACTTTTGATCCGAGAAGTCAATTGTGGCCAAATACAAGCCTTAATGTTTCGTGAAGTCGAATCGAGTCAAATAGTTGGTGCTTGTTGATTCGAGAAGCCGAATTAGGTCACATTGTGCGTACTTGGTGACTTGGTAACACAAACGGATCATGTTATGGATACTTGTTGATCCGAGAAGTCAATTGGGTTCAAATACAAGCCTTAATGATTCGTGTAGTCGAACGGAGTCAAATAATTGGTGCTTGTTGATCCGAGAAGCCAAATTGGGTCACATTGTGCGTACTTGGTGACTTGGTAAAACAAACGGATCAAGTTATGGATACTTGTAGATCGGAGAAGCCAAATTGGGTCAATTGAAAGACTTGTTGATCCGAGAAGTCAATTGGCTTCAAATACAAGCCTTAATGATTCGTGAAGTCGAACGGAGTCAAATCGTTGGTGCTTGTTGATCCGGAAAGGCGAATTGGGTCACATTGTGCGTACTTGGTGACTTGGTAAAACAAATGGATCAAGTTATGGATACTTGTTGATCCGAGAAGCCGAATTGGGTCAATTGAAAGACTTGTTGATCCGAGAAGTCAATTGGGTTCAAATACAAGCCATAATGATTCGTGAAGTCGAACGGAGTCAAATAGTTGGTGCTTGTTGATCCGAGAAGCCGAATTCGATCACATTGTGCGTACTTGGTGACTTGGTAAAACAAACGGATCAAGTTATGGATACTTGTTGATCCGAGAAGCCGAAATGGGTAAATTGAAAGACTTGTTGATCCGAGAAGTCTGTTTGGTTTAAATACAGGCCTTAATGATTCGTGAAGTCGAACGGAGTAGAATAGTTGGTGCTTGTTGATCCGAGAAGCCGAACTGGATCACATTGTGCGTACTTGGTGACTTGGTAAAACAAATGGATCAAGTTATGGATACATGTTGATCCGAGAAGCTGAATTGGGTCAATTGAAAGACTTGTTGATCCGAGAAGTCAATTGGGTTTAAATACAAGCCTTAATGATTCGTGAAGTCGAACGGAGTCAAATAGTTGGTGCTTGTTGATCCGAGAAGCCGAATTGGATCACATTGTGCGTACCTGGTGACTTGGTAAAACAAATGGATCAAGTTATGGATACTTGTTGATCAGAGAAGCCGAATTGGGTAAATTGAAAGACTTGTTGATCCGAGAAGTCAATTGGGTTTAAATACAAGCCTTAATGATTCGTGAAGTCGAACGGAGTAGAATAGTTGGTGCTTGTTGATCCGAGAAGCCGAATTGGAACACATTGTGCGTACTTGGAGACTTGGTAAAACAAATGGATCAAGTTATGGATACTTGTTGATCCGAGAAGCTGAATTGGGTCAATTGAAAGACTTGTTGATCCGAGAAGTCAATTGGCTTCAAATACAAGACTTTATGATTCGTGAAGTCGAACAGAGTCAAATTATTGGTGCTTGTTGATCCGAGAAGCCAAATTGGATCACATTGTGCGTACTTGGTGACTTGGTAAAACAAATGGATCAAGTTATGGATACTTGTTGATCAGAGAAGCCGAATTGGGTCACATGGAAGACTTGTTGATCTGAGAAGTCAATTGTGGCAAAATACAAGCCTTAATGTTTTGTGAAGTCGAATCGAGTCAAATAGTTGGTGCTTGTTGACCCGAGAAGCCGAATTAGGTCACATTGTGCGTACTTGGTGACTTGGTAAAACAAACGGATCATGTTATGGATACTTGTTGATCCGAGAAGCCGAATTGGGTCAATTGAAAGACTTGTTGATCCGAAAAGTCAATTGGGTTCAAATACAAGTCTTAATGATTCGTGAAGTCGAACGGAGTCAAATAGTTGGTGCTTGTTGGTCAGAGAAGCCGAATTGGGTAAATTGAAAGACTTGTTGATCAGAGAAGCCGAATTGGGTAAATTGAAAGACTTGTTGATCAGAGAAGCCGAATTGGGTAAATTGAAAGACTTGTTGATCCAAGAAGTCAATTGGGTTTAAATACAAGCCTTAATGATTCGTGAAGTCGATCGGAGTCAAATAGTTGATGCTTATTCATCCGAGAAGCCGAATTGGGTCACATTATGCGTACTTGGTGACTTGGTAAAACAAACTGATCAACTTATGGATACTTGTTGATCCGAGAAGTCAAATTGGGTAAATTGAGAGACTTGTTGATCCGAGAAGTCAATTGGGTTTAAATACAAGCCTTAATGATTCGTGAAGGCGAACGGAGTAGAATGGTTGGTGCTTGTTGATCCGAGAAGCCGAATTCGATCACATTGTGCGTACTTGGTGACTTGGTAAAACAAACGGATCAAGTTATGGATACTTGTTGATCCGAGAAGCTGAATTGGGTAAACTGAAAGACTTGTTGATCCGAGAAGTCAATTGGCTTCAAATACAAGCCTTTATGATTCGTGAAGTCGAACAGAGTCAAATCGTTGGTGCTTGTTGATCCGAGAAGCCGAATTGGATCACATTGTGCGTACTTGGTGACTTGGTAAAACAAATGGATCAAGTTATGGATACTTGTTGATCTGAGAAGCTGAATTGGGTCAATTGAATGACTTGTTGATCCGAGAAGTCAATTGGCTTCAAATACAAGCCTTTATGATTCGTGAAGTCGAACAGAGTCAAATCGTTGGTGCTTGTTGATCCGAGAAGCCGAATTGGATCACATTGTGCGTACTTGGTGACTTGGTAAAACAAATGGATCAAGTTATGGATATTTGTTGATCAGAGAAGCCGAATTGGGTAAATTGAAAGACTTGTTGATCCGAGAAGTCAATTGGGTTTAAATACAAGCCTTAATGATTCGTGAAGTCGAACGGAGTAGAATAGTTGGTGCTTGTTGATCCGAGAAGCCGAATTGGATCACATTGTGCGTACTTAGTGACTTGATAAAACAAATGGATCAAGTTATGGATACTTGTTGATCCGAGAAGCTGAATTGGGTTAATTGAAAGACTTGTTGATCCGAGAAGTCAATTGGCTTCAAATACAAGCCTTTATGATTCGTGAAGTCGAACAGAGTCGAATCGTTGGTGCTTGTTGATCCGAGAAGCCGAATTGGATCACATTGTGCGTATTTGGTGACTTGGTAAAACAAATGGATCAAGTTATGGATACTTGTTGATCAGAGAAGCCGAATTGGGTCAAATGGAAGACTTGTTGATTCGAGAAGTCAATTGTGGTCAAATATAAGCCTTAATGATTCGTGGAATCGAATCGAGTCAAATAGTTGGTGCTTGTTAATCAGAGAAGCCGAATTAGGTCACATTATGCGTACTTGGTGACTTGGTAAACAAACGGATCAAGTTATGGATACTTGTTGATCCGAGAATCCGAATTGGGTCACATGGAAGACTTGTTGATCCGAGAAGTCAATTGTGGCAAAATACAAGCCTTAATGTTTCGTGAAGTCGAATCGAGTCAAATAGTTGGTGCTTGTTGATCCGAGAAGCCGAATTAGGTCACATTGTGCGTACTTGGTGACTTGGTAAAACAAACGGATCATGTTATGGATACTTGTTGATCCTAGAAGTCAATTGGGTTCAAATACAAGCCTTAATGATTCGTGTAGTCGAACGGAGTCAAATAATTGGTGCTTGTTGATCCGAGAAGCCGAATTGGGTCACATTGTGTGTACTTGGTGACTTGGTAAAACAAACGGATCAAGTTATGGATACTTGTAGATCCGAGAAGCCAAATTGTGTCAATTGAAAGTTTTGATGATCCGAGAAGTCAATTGGCTTCAAATACAAGCCTTAATGATTCGTGAAGTCGAACAGTGTCAAATCGTTGGTGCTTGCTGATCCGGAAAGGCGAATTGGGTCACATTTTGCGTACTTGGTGACTTGGTAAAACAAATGGATCAAGTTATGGATACTTGTTGATCCGAGAAGCCGAATTGGGTCAATTGAAAGACTTGTTGATCTGAGAAGTCAATTGGGTTCAAATACAAGCCTTAATGATTCGTGAAGTCGAACGGAGTCAAATAGTTGGTGCTTGTTGATCCGAGAAGCCGAATTGGGTCACATTGTGCGTACTTGGTGAATTGGTAAAACAAACGGATCAAGTTATGGATACTTGTTGATCCGAGAAGCTGAATTGGGTCAATTGAAAGACTTGTTGATCCGAGAAGTCAAATGGCTTCAAATACAAGCCTTTATGATTCGTGAAGTCGAACAGAGTCAAATCGTTGGTGCTTGTTGATCCGAGAAGCCGAATTGGATCACATTGTGCGTATTTGGTGACTTGGTAAAACAAATGGATCAAGTTATGGATACTTGTTGATCAGAGAAGCCGAATTGGGTCAAATGGAAGACTTGTTGATTCGAGAAGTCAATTGTGGTCAAATATAAGCCTTAATGATTCGTGGAATCGAATCGAGTCAAATAGTTGGTGCTTGTTAATCAGAGAAGCCGAATTAGGTCACATTGTGCGTACTTGGTGACTTGGTAAACAAACGGATCAAGTTATGGATACTTGTTGATCCGAGAAGCCGAATTGGGTCACATGGAAGACTTGTTGATCCGAGAAGTCAATTGTGGCAAAATACAAGCCTTAATGTTTCGTGAAGTCGAATCGAGTCAAATAGTTGGTGCTTGTTGATCCGAGAAGCCGAATTAGGTCACATTGTGCGTACTTGGTGACTTGGTAAAACAAACGGATCATGTTATGGATACTTGTTGATCCTAGAAGTCAATTGGGTTCAAATACAAGCCTTAATGATTCGTGTAGTCGAACGGAGTCAAATAATTGGTGCTTGTTGATCCGAGAAGCCGAATTGGGTCACATTGTGTGTACTTGGTGACTTGGTAAAACAAACGGATCAAGTTATGGATACTTGTAGATCCGAGAAGCCAAATTGGGTCAATTGAAAGTTTTGTTGATCCGAGAAGTCAATTGGCTTCAAATACAAGCCTTAATGATTCGTGAAGTCGAACAGTGTCAAATCGTTGGTGCTTGCTGATCCGGAAAGGCGAATTGGGTCACATTTTGCGTACTTGGTGACTTGGTAAAACAAATGGATCAAGTTATGGATACTTGTTGATCCGAGAAGCCGAATTGGGTCAATTGAAAGACTTGTTGATCCGAGAAGTCAATTGGGTTCAAATACAAGCCTTAATGATTCGTGAAGTCGAACGGAGTCAAATAGTTGGTGCTTGTTGATCCGAGAAGCCGAATTGGGTCACATTGTGCGTACTTGGTGAATTGGTAAAACAAACGGATCAAGTTATGGATACTTGTTGATCCGAGAAGCTGAATTGGGTCAATTGAAAGACTTGTTGATCCGAGAAGTCAAATGGCTTCAAATACAAGCCTTTATGATTCGTGAAGTCGAACAGAGTCAAATCGTTGGTGCTTGTTGATCCGAGAAGCCGAATTGGATCACATTGTGCGTATTTGGTGACTTGGTAAAACAAATGGATCAAGTTATGGATACTTGTTGATCAGAGAAGCCGAATTGGGTCAAATGGAAGACTTGTTGATTCGAGAAGTCAATTGTGGTCAAATATAAGCCTTAATGATTCGTGGAATCGAATCGAGTCAAATAGTTGGTGCTTGTTAATCAGAGAAGCCGAATTAGGTCACATTGTGCGTACTTGGTGACTTGGTAAACAAACGGATCAAGTTATGGATACTTGTTGATCCGAGAAGCCGAATTGGGTCACATGGAAGACTTGTTGATCCGAGAAGTCAATTGTGGCAAAATACAAGCCTTAATGTTTCGTGAAGTCGAATCGAGTCAAATAGTTGGTGCTTGTTGATCCGAGAAGCCGAATTAGGTCACATTGTGCGTACTTGGTGACTTGGTAAAACAAACGGATCATGTTATGGATACTTGTTGATCCTAGAAGTCAATTGGGTTCAAATACAAGCCTTAATGATTCGTGTAGTCGAACGGAGTCAAATAATTGGTGCTTGTTGATCCGAGAAGCCGAATTGGGTCACATTGTGTGTACTTGGTGACTTGGTAAAACAAACAGATCAAGTTATGGATACTTGTAGATCCGAGAAGCCAAATTGGGTCAATTGAAAGTTTTGTTGATCCGAGAAGTCAATTGGCTTCAAATACAAGCCTTAATGATTCGTGAAGTCGAACAGTGTCAAATCGTTGGTGCTTGCTGATCCGGAAAGGCGAATTGGGTCACATTGTGCGTACTTGGTGACTTGGTAAAACAAATGGATCAAGTTATGGATACTTGTTGATCCGAGAAGCCGAATTGGGTCAATTGAAAGACTTGTTGATCCGAGAAGTCAATTGGGTTCAAATACAAGCCTTAATGATTCGTGAAGTCGAACGGAGTCAAATAGTTGGTGCTTGTTGATCCGAGAAGCCGAATTGGGTCACATTGTGCGTACTTGGTGAATTGGTAAAACAAACGGATCAAGTTATGGATACTTGTTGATCCGAGAAGCCGAATTGGGTTAATTGAAAGACTTGTTGATCCGAGAAGTCAATTGGGTTAAAATACCAGCCTTAATGATTCGTGAAGTCGAACGGAGTCAAATAGTAGGTGCTTGTTGATCCGAGAAGCCGAATTGGGTCACATTGTGCGTACTTGGTGACTTGGTAAAACAAACGGATCAAGTTATGGATACTTGTTGATCCGAGAAGCCGAATTGGGTAAATTGAAAGACTTGTTGATCCGAGAAGTCAATTGGGTTTAAATACAAGCCTTAATGATTCGTGAAGTCGAATGAAGTAGAATAGTTGGTGCTTGTTGATCCGAGAAGCCGAATTGGATCACATTGTGCGTACTTAGTGACTTGATAAAACAAATGGATCAAGTTATGGATACTTGTTGATCCGAGAAGCTGAATTGGGTTAATTGAAAGACTTGTTGATCCGAGAAGTCAATTGGCTTCAAATACAAGCCTTTATGATTCGTGAAGTCGAACAGAGTCGAATCGTTGGTGCTTGTTGATCCGAGAAGCCGAATTGGATCACATTGTGCGTATTTGGTGACTTGGTAAAACAAATGGATCAAGTTATGGATACTTGTTGATCAGAGAAGCCGAATTGGGTCAAATGGAAGACTTGTTGATTCGAGAAGTCAATTGTGGTCAAATATAAGCCTTAATGATTCGTGGAATCGAATCGAGTCAAATAGTTGGTGCTTGTTAATCAGAGAAGCCGAATTAGGTCACATTATGCGTACTTGGTGACTTGGTAAACAAACGGATCAAGTTATGGATACTTGTTGATCCGAGAATCCGAATTGGGTCACATGGAAGACTTGTTGATCCGAGAAGTCAATTGTGGCAAAATACAAGCCTTAATGTTTCGTGAAGTCGAATCGAGTCAAATAGTTGGTGCTTGTTGATCCGAGAAGCCGAATTAGGTCACATTGTGCGTACTTGGTGACTTGGTAAAACAAACGGATCATGTTATGGATACTTGTTGATCCTAGAAGTCAATTGGGTTCAAATACAAGCCTTAATGATTCGTGTAGTCGAACGGAGTCAAATAATTGGTGCTTGTTGATCCGAGAAGCCGAATTGGGTCACATTGTGTGTACTTGGTGACTTGGTAAAACAAACGGATCAAGTTATGGATACTTGTAGATCCGAGAAGCCAAATTGTGTCAATTGAAAGTTTTGATGATCCGAGAAGTCAATTGGCTTCAAATACAAGCCTTAATGATTCGTGAAGTCGAACAGTGTCAAATCGTTGGTGCTTGCTGATCCGGAAAGGCGAATTGGGTCACATTTTGCGTACTTGGTGACTTGGTAAAACAAATGGATCAAGTTATGGATACTTGTTGATCCGAGAAGCCGAATTGGGTCAATTGAAAGACTTGTTGATCTGAGAAGTCAATTGGGTTCAAATACAAGCCTTAATGATTCGTGAAGTCGAACGGAGTCAAATAGTTGGTGCTTGTTGATCCGAGAAGCCGAATTGGGTCACATTGTGCGTACTTGGTGAATTGGTAAAACAAACGGATCAAGTTATGGATACTTGTTGATCCGAGAAGCTGAATTGGGTTAATTGAAAGACTTGTTGATCCGAGAAGTCAAATGGCTTCAAATACAAGCCTTTATGATTCGTGAAGTCGAACAGAGTCAAATCGTTGGTGCTTGTTGATCCGAGAAGCCGAATTGGATCACATTGTGCGTATTTGGTGACTTGGTAAAACAAATGGATCAAGTTATGGATACTTGTTGATCAGAGAAGCCGAATTGGGTCAAATGGAAGACTTGTTGATTCGAGAAGTCAATTGTGGTCAAATATAAGCCTTAATGATTCGTGGAATCGAATCGAGTCAAATAGTTGGTGCTTGTTAATCAGAGAAGCCGAATTAGGTCACATTGTGCGTACTTGGTGACTTGGTAAACAAACGGATCAAGTTATGGATACTTGTTGATCCGAGAAGCCGAATTGGGTCACATGGAAGACTTGTTGATCCGAGAAGTCAATTGTGGCAAAATACAAGCCTTAATGTTTCGTGAAGTCGAATCGAGTCAAATAGTTGGTGCTTGTTGATCCGAGAAGCCGAATTAGGTCACATTGTGCGTACTTGGTGACTTGGTAAAACAAACGGATCATGTTATGGATACTTGTTGATCCTAGAAGTCAATTGGGTTCAAATACAAGCCTTAATGATTCGTGTAGTCGAACGGAGTCAAATAATTGGTGCTTGTTGATCCGAGAAGCCGAATTGGGTCACATTGTGTGTACTTGGTGACTTGGTAAAACAAACGGATCAAGTTATGGATACTTGTAGATCCGAGAAGCCAAATTGGGTCAATTGAAAGTTTTGTTGATCCGAGAAGTCAATTGGCTTCAAATACAAGCCTTAATGATTCGTGAAGTCGAACAGTGTCAAATCGTTGGTGCTTGCTGATCCGGAAAGGCGAATTGGGTCACATTTTGCGTACTTGGTGACTTGGTAAAACAAATGGATCAAGTTATGGATACTTGTTGATCCGAGAAGCCGAATTGGGTCAATTGAAAGACTTGTTGATCCGAGAAGTCAATTGGGTTCAAATACAAGCCTTAATGATTCGTGAAGTCGAACGGAGTCAAATAGTTGGTGCTTGTTGATCCGAGAAGCCGAATTGGGTCACATTGTGCGTACTTGGTGAATTGGTAAAACAAACGGATCAAGTTATGGATACTTGTTGATCCGAGAAGCTGAATTGGGTCAATTGAAAGACTTGTTGATCCGAGAAGTCAAATGGCTTCAAATACAAGCCTTTATGATTCGTGAAGTCGAACAGAGTCAAATCGTTGGTGCTTGTTGATCCGAGAAGCCGAATTGGATCACATTGTGCGTATTTGGTGACTTGGTAAAACAAATGGATCAAGTTATGGATACTTGTTGATCAGAGAAGCTGAATTGGGTCAAATGGAAGACTTGTTGATTCGAGAAGTCAATTGTGGTCAAATATAAGCCTTAATGATTCGTGGAATCGAATCGAGTCAAATAGTTGGTGCTTGTTAATCAGAGAAGCCGAATTAGGTCACATTGTGCGTACTTGGTGACTTGGTAAACAAACGGATCAAGTTATGGATACTTGTTGATCCGAGAAGCCGAATTGGGTCACATGGAAGACTTGTTGATCCGAGAAGTCAATTGTGGCAAAATACAAGCCTTAATGTTTCGTGAAGTCGAATCGAGTCAAATAGTTGGTGCTTGTTGATCCGAGAAGCCGAATTAGGTCACATTGTGCGTACTTGGTGACTTGGTAAAACAAACGGATCATGTTATGGATACTTGTTGATCCTAGAAGTCAATTGGGTTCAAATACAAGCCTTAATGATTCGTGTAGTCGAACGGAGTCAAATAATTGGTGCTTGTTGATCCGAGAAGCCGAATTGGGTCACATTGTGTGTACTTGGTGACTTGGTAAAACAAACGGATCAAGTTATGGATACTTGTAGATCCGAGAAGCCAAATTGGGTCAATTGAAAGTTTTGTTGATCCGAGAAGTCAATTGGCTTCAAATACAAGCCTTAATGATTCGTGAAGTCGAACAGTGTCAAATCGTTGGTGCTTGCTGATCCGGAAAGGCGAATTGGGTCACATTTTGCGTACTTGGTGACTTGGTAAAACAAATGGATCAAGTTATGGATACTTGTTGATCCGAGAAGCCGAATTGGGTCAATTGAAAGACTTGTTGATCCGAGAAGTCAATTGGGTTCAAATACAAGCCTTAATGATTCGTGAAGTCGAACGGAGTCAAATAGTTGGTGCTTGTTGATCCGAGAAGCCGAATTGGGTCACATTGTGCGTACTTGGTGAATTGGTAAAACAAACGGATCAAGTTATGGATACTTGTTGATCCGAGAAGCTGAATTGGGTCAATTGAAAGACTTGTTGATCCGAGAAGTCAAATGGCTTCAAATACAAGCCTTTATGATTCGTGAAGTCGAACAGAGTCAAATCGTTGGTGCTTGTTGATCCGAGAAGCCGAATTGGATCACATTGTGCGTATTTGGTGACTTGGTAAAACAAATGGATCAAGTTATGGATACTTGTTGATCAGAGAAGCCGAATTGGGTCAAATGGAAGACTTGTTGATTCGAGAAGTCAATTGTGGTCAAATATAAGCCTTAATGATTCGTGGAATCGAATCGAGTCAAATAGTTGGTGCTTGTTAATCAGAGAAGCCGAATTAGGTCACATTGTGCGTACTTGGTGACTTGGTAAACAAACGGATCAAGTTATGGATACTTGTTGATCCGAGAAGCCGAATTGGGTCACATGGAAGACTTGTTGATCCGAGAAGTCAATTGTGGCAAAATACAAGCCTTAATGTTTCGTGAAGTCGAATCGAGTCAAATAGTTGGTGCTTGTTGATCCGAGAAGCCGAATTAGGTCACATTGTGCGTACTTGGTGACTTGGTAAAACAAACGGATCATGTTATGGATACTTGTTGATCCTAGAAGTCAATTGGGTTCAAATACAAGCCTTAATGATTCGTGTAGTCGAACGGAGTCAAATAATTGGTGCTTGTTGATCCGAGAAGCCGAATTGGGTCACATTGTGTGTACTTGGTGACTTGGTAAAACAAACGGATCAAGTTATGGATACTTGTAGATCCGAGAAGCCAAATTGGGTCAATTGAAAGTTTTGTTGATCCGAGAAGTCAATTGGCTTCAAATACAAGCCTTAATGATTCGTGAAGTCGAACAGTGTCAAATCGTTGGTGCTTGCTGATCCGGAAAGGCGAATTGGGTCACATTTTGCGTACTTGGTGACTTGGTAAAACAAATGGATCAAGTTATGGATACTTGTTGATCCGAGAAGCCGAATTGGGTCAATTGAAAGACTTGTTGATCCGAGAAGTCAATTGGGTTCAAATACAAGCCTTAATGATTCGTGAAGTCGAACGGAGTCAAATAGTTGGTGCTTGTTGATCCGAGAAGCCGAATTGGGTCACATTGTGCGTACTTGGTGAATTGGTAAAACAAACGGATCAAGTTATGGATACTTGTTGATCCGAGAAGCTGAATTGGGTCAATTGAAAGACTTGTTGATCCGAGAAGTCAAATGGCTTCAAATACAAGCCTTTATGATTCGTGAAGTCGAACAGAGTCAAATCGTTGGTGCTTGTTGATCCGAGAAGCCGAATTGGATCACATTGTGCGTATTTGGTGACTTGGTAAAACAAATGGATCAAGTTATGGATACTTGTTGATCAGAGAAGCCGAATTGGGTCAAATGGAAGACTTGTTGATTCGAGAAGTCAATTGTGGTCAAATATAAGCCTTAATGATTCGTGGAATCGAATCGAGTCAAATAGTTGGTGCTTGTTAATCAGAGAAGCCGAATTAGGTCACATTGTGCGTACTTGGTGACTTGGTAAACAAACGGATCAAGTTATGGATACTTGTTGATCCGAGAAGCCGAATTGGGTCACATGGAAGACTTGTTGATCCGAGAAGTCAATTGTGGCAAAATACAAGCCTTAATGTTTCGTGAAGTCGAATCGAGTCAAATAGTTGGTGCTTGTTGATCCGAGAAGCCGAATTAGGTCACATTGTGCGTACTTGGTGACTTGGTAAAACAAACGGATCATGTTATGGATACTTGTTGATCCTAGAAGTCAATTGGGTTCAAATACAAGCCTTAATGATTCGTGTAGTCGAACGGAGTCAAATAATTGGTGCTTGTTGATCCGAGAAGCCGAATTGGGTCACATTGTGTGTACTTGGTGACTTGGTAAAACAAACGGATCAAGTTATGGATACTTGTAGATCCGAGAAGCCAAATTGGGTCAATTGAAAGTTTTGTTGATCCGAGAAGTCAATTGGCTTCAAATACAAGCCTTAATGATTCGTGAAGTCGAACAGTGTCAAATCGTTGGTGCTTGCTGATCCGGAAAGGCGAATTGGGTCACATTTTGCGTACTTGGTGACTTGGTAAAACAAATGGATCAAGTTATGGATACTTGTTGATCCGAGAAGCCGAATTGGGTCAATTGAAAGACTTGTTGATCCGAGAAGTCAATTGGGTTCAAATACAAGCCTTAATGATTCGTGAAGTCGAACGGAGTCAAATAGTTGGTGCTTGTTGATCCGAGAAGCCGAATTGGGTCACATTGTGCGTACTTGGTGAATTGGTAAAACAAACGGATCAAGTTATGGATACTTGTTGATCCGAGAAGCTGAATTGGGTCAATTGAAAGACTTGTTGATCCGAGAAGTCAAATGGCTTCAAATACAAGCCTTTATGATTCGTGAAGTCGAACAGAGTCAAATCGTTGGTGCTTGTTGATCCGAGAAGCCGAATTGGATCACATTGTGCGTATTTGGTGACTTGGTAAAACAAATGGATCAAGTTATGGATACTTGTTGATCAGAGAAGCCGAATTGGGTCAAATGGAAGACTTGTTGATTCGAGAAGTCAATTGTGGTCAAATATAAGCCTTAATGATTCGTGGAATCGAATCGAGTCAAATAGTTGGTGCTTGTTAATCAGAGAAGCCGAATTAGGTCACATTGTGCGTACTTGGTGACTTGGTAAACAAACGGATCAAGTTATGGATACTTGTTGATCCGAGAAGCCGAATTGGGTCACATGGAAGACTTGTTGATCCGAGAAGTCAATTGTGGCAAAATACAAGCCTTAATGTTTCGTGAAGTCGAATCGAGTCAAATAGTTGGTGCTTGTTGATCCGAGAAGCCGAATTAGGTCACATTGTGCGTACTTGGTGACTTGGTAAAACAAACGGATCATGTTATGGATACTTGTTGATCCTAGAAGTCAATTGGGTTCAAATACAAGCCTTAATGATTCGTGTAGTCGAACGGAGTCAAATAATTGGTGCTTGTTGATCCGAGAAGCCGAATTGGGTCACATTGTGTGTACTTGGTGACTTGGTAAAACAAACAGATCAAGTTATGGATACTTGTAGATCCGAGAAGCCAAATTGGGTCAATTGAAAGTTTTGTTGATCCGAGAAGTCAATTGGCTTCAAATACAAGCCTTAATGATTCGTGAAGTCGAACAGTGTCAAATCGTTGGTGCTTGCTGATCCGGAAAGGCGAATTGGGTCACATTGTGCGTACTTGGTGACTTGGTAAAACAAATGGATCAAGTTATGGATACTTGTTGATCCGAGAAGCCGAATTGGGTCAATTGAAAGACTTGTTGATCCGAGAAGTCAATTGGGTTCAAATACAAGCCTTAATGATTCGTGAAGTCGAACGGAGTCAAATAGTTGGTGCTTGTTGATCCGAGAAGCCGAATTGGGTCACATTGTGCGTACTTGGTGAATTGGTAAAACAAACGGATCAAGTTATGGATACTTGTTGATCCGAGAAGCCGAATTGGGTTAATTGAAAGACTTGTTGATCCGAGAAGTCAATTGGGTTAAAATACAAGCCTTAATGATTCGTGAAGTCGAACGGAGTCAAATAGTAGGTGCTTGTTGATCCGAGAAGCCGAATTGGGTCACATTGTGCGTACTTGGTGACTTGGTAAAACAAACGGATCAAGTTATGGATACTTGTTGATCCGAGAAGCCGAATTGGGTAAATTGAAAGACTTGTTGATCCGAGAAGTCAATTGGGTTTAAATACAAGCCTTAATGATTCGTGAAGTCGAATGAAGTAGAATAGTTGGTGCTTGTTGATCCAAGAAGCCGAATTGGGTCACATTGTGTGTACTTGGTGACTTGGTAAAACAAACGGATCAAGTTATGGATACTTGTAGATCCGAGAAGCCAAATTGGGTCAATTGAAAGACTTGTTGATCCGAGAAGTCAATTGGCTTCAAATACAAGCCTTAATGATTCGTGAAGTCGAACGGTGTCAAATCGTTGGTGCTTGTTGATCCGGAAAGGCGAATTGGGTCACATTGTGCGTACTTGATGACTTGGTAAAACAAATGGATCAAGTTATGGATACTTGTTGATCCGAGAAGCCGAATTGGGTCAATTGAAAGACTTGTTGATCCAAGAAGTCAATTGGGTTCAAATACAAGCCATAATGATTCGTGAAGTCGAACGGAGTCAAATAGTTGGTGCTTGTTGATCCGAGAAGCCGAATTCGATCACATTGTGCGTACTTGGTGACTTGGTAAAACAAACGGATCAAGTTATGGATACTTGTTGATCCGAGAAGCCGAAATGGGTAAATTGAAAGACTTGTTGATCCGAGAAGTCTGTTTGGTTTAAATACAGGCCTTAATGATTCGTGAAGTCGAACGGAGTAGAATAGTTGGTGCTTGTTGATCCGAGAAGCCGAACTGGATCACATTGTGTGTACTTGGTGACTTGGTAAAACAAATGGATCAAGTTATGGATACATGTTGATCCGAGAAGCTGAATTGGGTCAATTGAAAGACTTGTTGATCCGAGAAGTCAATTGGGTTTAAATACAAGCCTTAATGATTCGTGAAGTCGAACGGAGTCAAATAGTTGGTGCTTGTTGATCCGAGATGCCGAATTGGGTCACATTGTGTGTACTTGGTGACTTGGTAAAACAAACGGATCAAGTTATGGATACTTGTAGATCCGAGAAGCCAAATTGGGTCAATTGAAAGTTTTGTTGATCCGAGAAGTCAATTGGCTTCAAATACAAGCCTTAATGATTCGTGAAGTCGAACAGTGTCAAATCGTTGGTGCTTGCTGATCCGGAAAGGCGAATTGGGTCACATTGTGCGTACTTGGTGACTTGGTAAAACAAATGGATCAAGTTATGGATACTTGTTGATCCGAGAAGCCGAATTGGGTCAATTGAAAGACTTGTTGATCCGAGAAGTCAATTGGGTTCAAATACAAGCCTTAATGATTCGTGAAGTCGAACGGAGTCAAATAGTTGGTGCTTGTTGATCCGAGAAGCAGAATTGGGTCACATTGTGCGTACTTGGTGAATTGGTAAAACAAACGGATCAAGTTATGGATACTTGTTGATCCGAGAAGCCGAATTGGGTTAATTGAAAGACTTGTTGATCCGAGAAGTCAATTGGGTTAAAATACAAGCCTTAATGATTCGTGAAGTCGAACGGAGTCAAATAGTTGGTGCTTGTTGATCCGAGAAGCCGAATTGGGTCACATTGTGCGTACTTGGTGACTTGGTAAAACAAACGGATCAAGTTATGGATACTTGTTGATCCGAGAAGCCGAATTGGGTAAATTGAAAGACTTGTTGATCCGAGAAGTCAATTGGGTTTAAATACAAGCCTTAATGATTCGTGAAGTCGAACGAAGTAGAATAGTTGGTGCTTGTTGATCCAAGAAGCCGAATTGGGTCACATTGTGTGTACTTGGTGACTTGGTAAAACAAACGGATCAAGTTATGGATACTTGTAGATCCGAGAAGCCAAATTGGGTCAATTGAAAGACTTGTTGATCCGAGAAGTCAATTGGCTTCAAATACAAGCCTTAATGATTCGTGAAGTCGAACGGTGTCAAATCGTTGGTGCTTGTTGATCCGGAAAGGCGAATTGGGTCACATTGTGCGTACTTGGTGACTTGGTAAAACAAATGGATCAAGTTATGGATACTTGTTGATCCGAGAAGCCGAATTGGATCAATTGAAAGACTTGTCAATTGGGTTCAAATACAAGCCATAATGATTCGTGAAGTCGAACGGAGTCAAATAGTTGGTGCTTGTTGATCCGAGAAGCCGAATTCGATCACATTGTGCGTACTTGGTGACTTGGTAAAACAAACGGATCAAGTTATGGATACTTGTTGATCCGAGAAGCCGAAATGGGTAAATTGAAAGAATGTTGATCCGAGAAGTCTGTTTGGTTTAAATACAGGCCTTAATGATTCGTGAAGTCGAACGGAGTAGAATAGTTGGTGCTTGTTGATCCGAGAAGCCGAACTGGATCACATTGTGCGTACTTGGTGACTTGGTAAAACAAATGGATCAAGTTATGGATACATGTTGATCCGAGAAGCTGAATTGGGTCAATTGAAAGACTTGTTGATCCGAGAAGTCAATTGGGTTTAAATACAAGCCTTAATGATTCGTGAAGTCGAACGGAGTAGAATAGTTGGTGCTTGTTGATCCGAGAAGCCGAATTGGGTCACATTGTGTGTACTTGGTGACTTGGTAAAACAAACGGATCAAGTTATGGATACTTGTAGATCCGAGAAGCCAAATTGGGTCAATTGAAAGTTTTGTTGATCCGAGAAGTCAATTGGCTTCAAATACAAGCCTTAATGATTCGTGAAGTCGAACAGTGTCAAATCGTTGGTGCTTGCTGATCCGGAAAGGCGAATTGGGTCACATTGTGCGTACTTGGTGACTTGGTAAAACAAATGGATCAAGTTATGGATACTTGTTGATCCGAGAAGCCGAATTGGGTCAATTGAAAGACTTGTTGATCCGAGAAGTCAATTGGGTTCAAATACAAGCCTTAATGATTCGTGAAGTCGAACGGAGTCAAATAGTTGGTGCTTGTTGATCCGAGAAGCAGAATTGGGTCACATTGTGCGTACTTGGTGAATTGGTAAAACAAACGGATCAAGTTATGGATACTTGTTGATCCGAGAAGCCGAATTGGGTTAATTGAAAGACTTGTTGATCCGAGAAGTCAATTGGGTTAAAATACAAGCCTTAATGATTCGTGAAGTCGAACGGAGTCAAATAGTTGGTGCTTGTTGATCCGAGAAGCCGAATTGGGTCACATTGTGCGTACTTGGTGACTTGGTAAAACAAACGGATCAAGTTATGGATACTTGTTGATCCGAGAAGCCGAATTGGGTAAATTGAAAGACTTGTTGATCCGAGAAGTCAATTGGGTTTAAATACAAGCCTTAATGATTCGTGAAGTCGAACGAAGTAGAATAGTTGGTGCTTGTTGATCCAAGAAGCCGAATTGGGTCACATTGTGTGTACTTGGTGACTTGGTAAAACAAACGGATCAAGTTATGGATACTTGTAGATCCGAGAAGCCAAATTGGGTCAATTGAAGGACTTGTTGATCCGATAAGTCAATTGGCTTCAAATACAAGCCTTAATGATTCGTGAAGTCGAACGGTGTCAAATCGTTGGTGCTTGTTGATCCGGAAAGGCGAATTGGGTCACATTGTGCGTACTTGGTGACTTGGTAAAACAAATGGATCAAGTTATGGATACTTGTTGATCCGAGAAGCCGAATTGGATCAATTGAAAGACTTGTCAATTGGGTTCAAATACAAGCCATAATGATTCGTGAAGTCGAACGGAGTCAAATAGTTGGTGCTTGTTGATCCGAGAAGCCGAATTCGATCACATTGTGCGTACTTGGTGACTTGGTAAAACAAACGGATCAAGTTATGGATACTTGTTGATCCGAGAAGCCGAAATGGGTAAATTGAAAGAATGTTGATCCGAGAAGTCTGTTTGGTTTAAATACAGGCCTTAATGATTCGTGAAGTCGAACGGAGTAGAATAGTTGGTGCTTGTTGATCCGAGAAGCCGAACTGGATCACATTGTGCGTACTTGGTGACTTGGTAAAACAAATGGATCAAGTTATGGATACATGTTGATCCGAGAAGCTGAATTGGGTCAATTGAAAGACTTGTTGATCCGAGAAGTCAATTGGGTTCAAATACAAGCCTTAATGATTCGTGTAGTCGAACGGAGTCAAATAATTGGTGCTTGTTGATCCGAGAAGCCGAATTGGGTCACATTGTGTGTACTTGGTGACTTGGTAAAACAAACGGATCAAGTTATGGATACTTGTAGATCCGAGAAGCCAAATTGGGTCAATTGAAAGTTTTGTTGATCCGAGAAGTCAATTGGCTTCAAATACAAGCCTTAATGATTCGTGAAGTCGAACAGTGTCAAATCGTTGGTGCTTGCTGATCCGGAAAGGCGAATTGGGTCACATTGTGCGTACTTGGTGACTTGGTAAAACAAATGGATCAAGTTATGGATACTTGTTGATCCGAGAAGCCGAATTGGGTCAATTGAAAGACTTATTGATCCGAGAAGTCAATTGGGTTCAAATACAAGACTTAATGATTCGTGAAGTCGAACGGAGTCAAATAGTTGGTGCTTGTTGATCCGAGAAGCCGAATTGGGTCACATTGTGCGTACTTGGTGAATTGGTAAAACAAACGGATCAAGTTATGGATACTTGTTGATCCGAGAAGCCGAATTGGGTTAATTGAAAGACTTGTTGATCCGAGAAGTCAATTGGGTTAAAATACAAGCCTTAATGATTCGTGAAGTCGAACGGAGTCAAATAGTTGGTGCTTGTTGATCCGAGAAGCCGAATTGGGTCACATTGTGCGTACTTGGTGACTTGGTAAAACAAACGGATCAAGTTATGGATACTTGTTGATCCGAGAAGCCGAATTGGGTAAATTGAAAGACTTGTTGATCCGAGAAGTCAATTGGGTTTAAATACAAGCCTTAATGATTCGTGAAGTCGAACGAAGTAGAATAGTTGGTGCTTGTTGATCCAAGAAGCCGAATTGGGTCACATTGTGTGTACTTGGTGACTTGGTAAAACAAACGGATCAAGTTATGGATACTTGTAGATCCGAGAAGCCAAATTGGGTCAATTGAAAGACTTGTTGATCCGAGAAGTCAATTGGCTTCAAATACAAGCCTTAATGATTCGTGAAGTCGAACGGTGTCAAATCGTTGGTGCTTGTTGATCCGGAAAGGCGAATTGGGTCACATTGTGCGTACTTGGTGACTTGGTAAAACAAATGGATCAAGTTATGGATACTTGTTGATCCGAGAAGCCGAATTGGGTCAATTGAAAGACTTGTTGATCCAAGAAGTCAATTGGGTTCAAATACAAGCCATAATGATTCGTGAAGTCGAACGGAGTCAAATAGTTGGTGCTTGTTGATCCGAGAAGCCAAATTCGATCACATTGTGCGTACTTGGTGACTTGGTAAAACAAACGGATCAAGTTATGGATACTTGTTGATCCGAGAAGCCGAAATGGGTAAATTGAAAGACTTGTTGATCCGAGAAGTCTGTTTGGTTTAAATACAGGCCTTAATGATTCGTGAAGTCGAACGGAGTAGAATAGTTGGTGCTTGTTGATCCGAGAAGCCGAACTGGATCACATTGTGCGTACTTGGTGACTTGGTAAAACAAATGGATCAAGTTATGGATACATGTTGATCCGAGAAGCTGAATTGGGTCAATTGAAAGACTTGTTGATCCGAGAAGTCAATTGGGTTTAAATACAAGCCTTAATGATTCGTGAAGTCGAACGGAGTCAAATAGTTGGTGCTTGTTGATCCGAGAAGCCGAACTGGATCACATTGTGCCTACTTGGTGACTTGGTAAAACAAATGGATCAAGTTATGGATACTTGTTGATCAGAGAAGCCGAATTGGGTAAATTGAAAGACTTGTTGATCCGAGAAGTCAATTGGGTTTAAATACAAGCCTTAATGATTCGTGAAGTCGAACGGAGTAGAATAGTCGGTGCTTGTTGATCCGAGAAGCCGAATTGGATCACATTGTGCGTACTTGGAGACTTGGTAAAACAAATGGATCAAGTTATGGATACTTGTTGATCCGAGAAGCTGAATTGGGTCAATTGAAAGACTTGTTGATCCGAGAAGTCAATTGGGTCACATTGTGCGTACTTGGTGACTTGGTAAAACAAACGGATCAAGTTATGGATACTTGTTGATCCGAGAAGCCGAATTGGGTTAATTGAAAGACTTGTTGATCCGAGAAGTCAATTGGCTTCAAAAACAAGCCTTTATGATTCGTGAAGTCGAACAGAGTCAAATCGTTGGTGCTTGTTGATCCGAGAAGCCGAATTGGGTCACATTGTGCGTACTTGGTGACCTGGTAAAACAAATGGATCAAGTTATGGATACTTGTTGATCCGAGAAGCTGAATTGGGTCAATTGAAAGACTTGTTGATCCGAGAAGCCGAATTGGGTCACATTGTGCGTACTTGGTGACTTGGTAAAACAAACGGATCAAGTTATGGATACTTGTTGATCCGAGAAGCCGAATTGGGTTAATTGAAAGACTTGTTGATCCGAGAAGTCAATTGGCTTCAAAAACAAGCCTTTATGATTCGTGAAGTCGAACAGAGTCAAATCGTTGGTGCTTGTTGATCCGAGAAGCCGAATTGGGTCACATTGTGCGTACTTGGTGACCTGGTAAAACAAATGGATCAAGTTATGGATACTTGTTGATCCGAGAAGCTGAATTGGGTCAATTGAAAGACTTGTTGATCCGAGAAGTCAATTATCTTCAAATACAAGCCTTTATGATTCGTGAAATCGAACAGCGTCAAATCGTTGGTGCTTGTTGATCCGAGAAGCCGAATTGGATCACATTGTGCGTACTTGGTGACTTGGTAAAACAAATGGATCAAGTTATGGATACTTGTTGATCAGAGAAGCCGAATTGGGTCACATGGAAGACTTGTTGATCCGAGAAGTCATTGGCTTCAAATACAAGCCTTAATGATTCGTGAAGTCGAACGGAGTCAAATCGTTGGTGCTTGTTGATCCGGGAAGGCTAATTGGGTCACATTGTGCGTACTTGGTGACTTGGTAAAACAAACGGATCAAGTTATGGATACTTGTTGATCCGAGAAGCCGAATTGGGTCAATTGAAAGACTTGTTGATCCGAGAAGTCAATTGGGTTCAAATACAAGCCTTAATGATTCGTGAAGTCGAACGGAGTCAAATAGTTGGTGCTTGTTGATCCGAGAAGCTGAATTGAATCACATTGTGCGTACTTGGTGACTTGGTAAAACAAATGGATCATGTTATGGATACTTGTTGATCCGAGAAGCCGAATTGGGTCAAATGGAAGACTTGTTGATTCGAGAAGTCAATTGTGGTCAAATACAAGCCTTAATGATTCGTGGAATAGAATCGAGTCAAATAGTTGGCGCTTGTTAATCAGAGAAGCCGAATTAGGTCACATTGTGCGTACTTGGTGACTTGGTAAAACAAACGGATCAAGTTATGGATACTTGTTGATCCGAGAAGCCGAATTGGGTCACATGGAGGACTTTTGATCCGAGAAGTCAATTGTGGCCAAATACAAGCCTTAATGTTTCGTGAAGTCGAATCGAGTCAAATAGTTGGTGCTTGTTGATTCGAGAAGCCGAATTAGGTCACATTGTGCGTACTTGGTGACTTGGTAACACAAACGGATCATGTTATGGATACTTGTTGATCCGAGAAGTCAATTGGGTTCAAATACAAGCCTTAATGATTCGTGTAGTCGAACGGAGTCAACTAATTGGTGCTTGTTGATCCGAGAAGCCAAACTGGGTCACATTGTGCGTACTTGGTGACTTGGTAAAACAAACGGATCAAGTTATGGATACTTGTAGATCGGAGAAGCCAAATTGGGTCAATTGAAAGACTTTTTGATCCGAGAAGTCAATTGGCTTCAAATACAAGCCTTAATGATTCGTGAAGTCGAACGGAGTCAAATCGTTGGTGCTTGTAGATCCGGAAAGGCGAATTGGGTCACATTGTGCGTACTTGGTGACTTGGTAAAACAAATGGATCAAGTTATGGATACTTGTTGATCCGAGAAGCCGAATTGGGTCAATTGAAAGACTTGTTGATCCGAGAAGTCAATTGGGTTCAAATACAAGCCATAATGATTCGTGAAGTCGAACGGAGTCAAATAGTTGGTGCTTGTTGATCCGAGAAGCCGAATTCGATCACATTGTGCGTACTTGGTGACTTGGTAAAACAAACGGATAAAGTTATGGATACTTGTTGATCCGAGAAGCCGAAATGGGTAAATTGAAAGACTTGTTGATCCGAATAGTCTGTTTGGTTTAAATACAGGCCTTAATGATTCGTGAAGTCGAACGGAGTAGAATAGTTGGTGCTTGTTGATCCGAGAAGCCGAACTGGATCACATTGTGCGTACTTGGTGACTTGGTAAAACAAATGGATCAAGTTATGGATACATGTTGATCCGAGAAGCTGAATTGGGTCAATTGAAAGACTTGTTGATCCGAGAAGTCAATTGGGTTTAAATACAAGCCTTAATGATTCGTGAAGTCGAACGGAGTCAAATAGTTGGTGCTTGTTGATCCGAGAAGCCGAATTGGATCACATTGTGCGTACCTGGTGACTTGGTAAAACAAATGGATCAAGTTATGGATACTTGTTGATCAGAGAAGCCGAATTGGGTAAATTGAAAGACTTGTTGATCCGAGAAGTCAATTGGGTTTAAATACAAGCCTTAATGATTCGTGAAGTCGAACGGAGTAGAATAGTTGGTGCTTGTTGATCCGAGAAGCCGAATTGGATCACATTGTGCGTACTTGGAGACTTGGTAAAACAAATGGATCAAGTTATGGATACTTGTTGATCCGAGAAGCTGAATTGGGTCAATTGAAAGACTTGTTGATCCGAGAAGTCAATTGGCTTCAAATACAAGACTTTATGATTCGTGAAGTCGAACAGAGTCAAATTATTGGTGCTTGTTGATCCGAGAAGCCAAATTGGATCACATTGTGCGTACTTGGTGACTTGGTAAAACAAATGGATCAAGTTATGGATACTTGTTGATCAGAGAAGCCGAATTGGGTCACATGGAAGACTTGTCGATCCGAGAAGTCAATTGTGGCCAAATACAAGCCTTAATGTTTCGTGAAGTCGAATCGAGTCAAATAGTTGGTGCTTGTTGATCCGAGAAGCCGAATTAGGTCACATTGTGCGTGCTTGGTGACTTGGTAAAACAAACGGATCATGTTATGGATACTTGTTGATCCGAGAAGCCGAATTGGGTCCATTGAAAGACTTGTTGGTCCGAGAAGTCAATTGGTTTCAAATACAAGCCTTAATGATTCGCGAAGTCGAACGGAGTCAAATAATTGATTCTTGTTGATCCGAGAAGCCGAATTGGGTCACATTGTGCGTACTTGGTGACTTGGTAAAACAAACGGATCTAGTTATGGATACTTGTACCGAGATGCCGAATTGGGTCAATTGAAAGACTTGTTGATCCGAGAAGTCAATTGGGTTCAAATACAAGCCTTAATGATTCGTGAAGTCGAACTGAGTCAAATAGTTGGTGCTTGTTGATCCGAGAAGCCGAATTCGATCACATTGTGCGTACTTGGCGACTTGGTAAAACAAATGGATAAAGTTATGGATACTTGTTGATCCGAGAAGACGAATTGGGTCAATTGAAAGACTAGTTGATCCGAGAAGTCAATTGGGTTCAAATACAAGCCTTAATGATTCGTGAAGTCGAACGGAGTCAAATAGTTGGTGCCTGTTGATCCGAGAAGCCGAATTGGGTCACATTGTGCGTACTTGGTGACTTGGTAAAACAAACGGATCAAGTTATGGATACTTGTTGATCCGAGAAGCCGAATTGGGTAAATTGAAAGACTTGTTGATCCGAGAAGTCAATTGGGTTTAAATACAAGACTTAATGATTCGTGAAGTCGAACGGAGTAGAATAGTTGGTGCTTGTTGATCCGAGAAGCCGAATTCGATCACATTGTGCGTACTTGGTGACTTGGTAAAACAAACGGATCAAGTTATGGATACTTGTTGATCCGAGAAGCCGAATTGGATAAATTGAAAGACTTGTTGATCCGATAAGTCAATTGGGTTTAAATACAAGCCTTAATGATTCGTGAAGTCGAACGGAGTAGAATAGTTGGTGCTTGTTGATCCAAGAAGCCGAATTGGATCACATTGTGTGTACTTAGTGACTTGGTAAAACAAATGGATCAAGTTATGAATACTTGTTGATCCGAGAAGCTGAATTGGGTCAATTGAAAGACTTGTTGATCCGAGAAGTCAATTGGCTTCAAATACAAGCCTTTATTATTCGTGAAGTCGAACAGAATCAAATCGTTGGTGCTTGTTGATCCGAGAAGCCGAATTGGATCACATTGTGCGTATTTGGTGACTTGGTAAAACAAATGGATCAAGTTATGGATATTTGTTGATCAGAGAAGCCGAATTGGGTAAATTGAAAGACTTGTTGATCCGAGAAGTCAATTGGGTTTAAATACAAGCCTTAATGATTCGTGAAGTCGAACGGAGTAGAATAGTTGGTGCTTGTTGATCCGAGAAACCGAATTGGATCACATTGTGCGTATTTGGTGACTTGGTAAAACAAATGGATCAAGTTATGGATACTTGTTGATCCGAGAAGTTGAATTGGGTCAATTGAAAGACTTGTTGATCCGAGAAGTCAATTGGCTTCAAATACAAGTATTTATGATTCGTGAAGTCGAACAGAGTCAAATCGTTGGTGCTTGTTGATCCGAGAAGTCGAATTGGATCACATTGTGCGTACTTGGTGACTTCGTAAAACAAATGGATCAAGTTATGGATACTTGTTGATCAGAGAAGCCGAATTGGGTCACATGGGAGACTTGTTGATCCGAGAAGTCAATTGTGGCCAAATACAAGCCTTAATGTTTCGTGAAGTCGAATCGAGTCAAATAGTTGGTGCTTGTTGACCCGGGAAGCTGAATTAGGTCACATTGTGCGTACTTGGTGACTTGGTAAAACAAACGGATCATGTTATGGATACTTGTTGATCCAAGAAGCCGAATTGGGTTAATTGAAAGACTTGTTGATCCGAGAAGTCAATTGGGTTCAAATACAAGCCTTAATGATTCATGAAGTCGAACGGAGTCAAATAATTGGTGCTTGTTGATCTGAAAAGCCGAATTGGGTCACATTGTGCGTACTTTGTGACTTGGTAAAACAAACGGATCAAGTTATGGATACTTGTAGATCCGAGATGCCGAATTGGGTCAATTGAAAGACTTGTTGAACCGAGAAGTCAATTGGAATCAAATACAAGCCTTAATGATTCGTGAAGTCGAACGGAGTCAAATAGTTGGTGCTTGTTGATCCAAGAAGCCGAATTGGATCACATTGTGCGTACTTGGTGAGTTGGTAAAACAAATGGATCAAGTTATGGATACTTGTTGATCCGAGAAGCCGAATTGGGTCAATTGAAAGACTAGTTGATCCGAGAAGTCAATTGGATTCAAATACAAGCCTTAATGATTCGTGAAGTCGAACGAAGTCAAATAGTTGATGCTTGTTGATCCGAGAAGCTGAATTGGGTCACATTGTGCGTACTTGGTGACTTGGTAAAACAAACGGATCAAGTTATGGATACTTGTTGATCCGAGAAGCCGAATTGGGTAAATTGAGAGACTTGTTGATCCGAGAAGTCAACTGGGTTTAAATATAAGTCTTAATGATTCGTGAAGTCGAACGGAGTAGAATAGTTGGTGCTTGTTGATCCGAGAAGCCGAATTCGATCACATTGTGCGTACTTGGTGACTTGGTAAAACAAACGGATCAAGTTATGGATACTTGTTGATCCGAGAAGCCGAATTAGATAAATTGAAAGACTTGTTGATCCGATAAGTCAATTGGGTTTAAATACAAGCCTTAATGATTCGTGGAGTCGAACGGAGTAGAATAGTTGGTGCTTGTTGATCCAAGAAGCCGAATTGGATCACATTGTGTGTACTTAGTGACTTGGTAAAACAAATGGATCAAGTTATGAATACTTGTTGATCCGAGAAGCTGAATTGGGTCAATTGAAAGACTTGTTGATCCGAGAAGTCAATTGGCTTCAAATACAAGCCTTTATTATTCGTGAAGTCGAACAGAATCAAATCGTTGGTGCTTGTTGATCCGAGAAGCCGAATTGGATCACATTGTGCGTATTTGGTGACTTGGTAAAACAAATGGATCAAGTTATGGATACTTGTTGATCAGAGAAGCCGAATTGGGTCACATGGGAGACTGGTTGATCCGAGAAGTCAATTGTGGCCAAATACAAGCCTTAATGTTTCGTGAAGTCGAATCGAGTCAAATAGTTGGTGCTTGTTGACCCGGGAAGCTGAATTAGGTCACATTGTGCGTACTTGGTGACTTGGTAAAACAAACGGATCATGTTATGGATACTTGTTGATCCAAGAAGCCGAATTGGGTTAATTGAAAGACTTGTTGATCCGAGAAGTCAATTGGGTTCAAATACAAGCCTTAATGATTCATGAAGTCGAACGGAGTCAAATAATTGGTGCTTGTTGATCTGAAAAGCCGAATTGGGTCACATTGTGCGTACTTTGTGACTTGGTAAAACAAACGGATCAAGTTATGGATACTTGTAGATCCGAGATGCCGAATTGGGTCAATTGAAAGACTTGTTGAACCGAGAAGTCAATTGGAATCAAATACAAGCCTTAATGATTCGTGAAGTCGAACGGAGTCAAATAGTTGGTGCTTGTTGATCCAAGAAGCCGAATTGGATCACATTGTGCGTACTTGGTGAGTTGGTAAAACAAATGGATCAAGTTATGGATACTTGTTGATCCGAGAAGCCGAATTGGGTCAATTGAAAGACTAGTTGATCCGAGAAGTCAATTGGATTCAAATACAAGCCTTAATGATTCGTGAAGTCGAACGAAGTCAAATAGTTGATGCTTGTTGATCCGAGAAGCTGAATTGGGTCACATTGTGCGTACTTGGTGACTTGGTAAAACAAACGGATCAAGTTATGGATACTTGTTGATCCGAGAAGCCGAATTGGGTAAATTGAGAGACTTGTTGATCCGAGAAGTCAACTGGGTTTAAATATAAGTCTTAATGATTCGTGAAGTCGAACGGAGTAGAATAGTTGGTGCTTGTTGATCCGAGAAGCCGAATTCGATCACATTGTGCGTACTTGGTGACTTGGTAAAACAAACGGATCAAGTTATGGATACTTGTTGATCCGAGAAGCCGAAATGGGTAAATTGAAAGACTTGTTGATCCGAGAAGTCAGTTTGGTTTAAATACAGGCCTTAATGATTCGTGAAGTCGAACGGAGTAGAATAGTTGGTGCTTGTTGATCCGAGAAGCCGAATTGGATCACATTGTGCGTACTTGGTGACTTGGTAAAACAAATGGATCAAGTTATGGATACATGTTGATCCGAGAAGCTGAATTGGGTCAATTGAAAGACTTGTTGATCCGAGAAGTCAATTGGGTTCAAATACAAGCCTTAATGATTCGTGAAGTCGAACGGAGTGAAATAGTTGGTGCTTGTTGATCCGAGAAGCCGAATTGGATCACATTGTGCGTACCTGGTGACTTGGTAAAACAAATGGATCAAGTTATGGATACTTGTTGATCAGAGAAGCCGAATTGGGTAAATTGAAAGACTTGTTGATCCCAGAAGTCAATTGGGTTTAAATACAAGCCTTAATGATTCGTGAAGTCGAACGGAGCAGAATAGTTGGTGCTTGTTGATCCGAGAAGCCGAATTGGATCACATTGTGCGTACTTGGAGACTTGGTAAAACAAATGGATCAAGTTATGGATACATGTTGATCCGAGAAGCTGAATTGGGTCAATTGAAAGACTTGTTGATCCGAGAAGTCAATTGGCTTCAAATACAAGCCTTTATGATTCGTGAAGTCGAACAGAGTCAAATCGTTGGTGCTTGTTGATCCGAGAAGTCGAATTGGATCACATTGTGCGTACTTGGTGACTTCGTAAAATAAATGGATCAAGTTATGGATACTTGTTGATCAGAGAAGCCGAATTGGGTCACATTCAAGACTTGTTGATCCGAGAAGTCAATTGTGGCCAAATACAAGCCTTAATGTTTCGTGAAGTCGAATCGAGTCAAATAGTTGGTGCTTGTTGACCCGGGAAGCCGAATTAGGTCACATTGTGCGTACTTGGTGACTTGGTAAAACAAACGGATCATGTTATGGATACTTGTTGATCCGAGAAGCCGAATTGGGTTAATTGAAAGACTTGTTGATCCGAGAAGTCAATTGGGTTCAAATACAATCCTTAATGATTCATGAAGTCGAACGGAGTCAAATAATTGGTGCTTGTTGATCCGAAAAGCCGAATTGGGTCACATTGTGCGTACTTTGTGACTTGGTATAACAAACGGATCAAGTTATGGATACTTGTAGATCCGAGATGCCGAATTGGGTCAATTGAAAGACTTGTTGAACCGAGAAGTCAATTGGATTCAAATACAAGCCTTAATGATTTGTGAAGTCGAACGGAGTCAAATAGTTGGTGCTTGTTGATCCAAGAAGCCGAATTGGATCACATTGTGCGTACTTGGTGAGTTGGTAAAACAAACGGATCAAGTTATGGATACTTGTTGATCCGAGAAGCCGAATTGGGTCAATTGAAAGACTAGTTGATCCGAGAAGTCAATTGGATTCAAATACAAGCCTTAATGATTCGTGAAGTCGAACGAAGTCAAATAGTTGATGCTTGTTGATCCGAGAAGCTGAATTGGGTCACATTGTTCGTACTTGGTGACTTGGTAAAACAAACGGATCAAGTTATGGATACTTGTTGATCCGAGAAGCCGAATTGGGTAAATTGAGAGACTTGTTGATCCGAGAAGTCAACTGGGTTTAAATATAAGTCTTAATGATTCGTGAAGTCGAACGGAGTAGAATAGTTGGTGCTTGTTGATCCGAGAAGCCGAATTCGATCACATTGTGCGTACTTGGTGACTTGGTAAAACAAACGGATCAAGTTATGGATACTTGTTGATCCGAGAAGCCGAATTGGATAAATTGAAAGACTTGTTGATCCGATAAGTCAATTGGGTTTAAATACAAGCCTTAATGATTCGTGGAGTCGAACGGAGTAGAATAGTTGGTGCTTGTTGATCCAAGAAGCCGAATTGGATCACATTGTGTGTACTTAGTGACTTGGTAAAACAAATGGATCAAGTTATGAATACTTGTTGATCCGAGAAGCTGAATTGGGTCAATTGAAAGACTTGTTGATCCGAGAAGTCAATTGGCTTCAAATACAAGCCTTTATTATTCGTGAAGTCGAACAGAATCAAATCGTTGGTGCTTGTTGATCCGAGAAGCCGAATTGGATCACATTGTGCGTATTTGGTGACTTGGTAAAACAAATGGATCAAGTTATGGATACTTGTTGATCAGAGAAGCCGAATTGGGTCACATGGGAGACTGGTTGATCCGAGAAGTCAATTGTGGCCAAATACAAGCCTTAATGTTTCGTGAAGTCGAATCGAGTCAAATAGTTGGTGCTTGTTGACCCGGGAAGCTGAATTAGGTCACATTGTGCGTACTTGGTGACTTGGTAAAACAAACGGATCATGTTATGGATACTTGTTGATCCAAGAAGCCGAATTGGGTTAATTGAAAGACTTGTTGATCCGAGAAGTCAATTGGGTTCAAATACAAGCCTTAATGATTCATGAAGTCGAACGGAGTCAAATAATTGGTGCTTGTTGATCTGAAAAGCCGAATTGGGTCACATTGTGCGTACTTTGTGACTTGGTAAAACAAACGGATCAAGTTATGGATACTTGTAGATCCGAGATGCCGAATTGGGTCAATTGAAAGACTTGTTGAACCGAGAAGTCAATTGGAATCAAATACAAGCCTTAATGATTCGTGAAGTCGAACGGAGTCAAATAGTTGGTGCTTGTTGATCCAAGAAGCCGAATTGGATCACATTGTGCGTACTTGGTGAGTTGGTAAAACAAATGGATCAAGTTATGGATACTTGTTGATCCGAGAAGCCGAATTGGGTCAATTGAAAGACTAGTTGATCCGAGAAGTCAATTGGATTCAAATACAAGCCTTAATGATTCGTGAAGTCGAACGAAGTCAAATAGTTGATGCTTGTTGATCCGAGAAGCTGAATTGGGTCACATTGTGCGTACTTGGTGACTTGGTAAAACAAACGGATCAAGTTATGGATACTTGTTGATCCGAGAAGCCGAATTGGGTAAATTGAGAGACTTGTTGATCCGAGAAGTCAACTGGGTTTAAATATAAGTCTTAATGATTCGTGAAGTCGAACGGAGTAGAATAGTTGGTGCTTGTTGATCCGAGAAGCCGAATTCGATCACATTGTGCGTACTTGGTGACTTGGTAAAACAAACGGATCAAGTTATGGATACTTGTTGATCCGAGAAGCCGAAATGGGTAAATTGAAAGACTTGTTGATCCGAGAAGTCAGTTTGGTTTAAATACAGGCCTTAATGATTCGTGAAGTCGAACGGAGTAGAATAGTTGGTGCTTGTTGATCCGAGAAGCCGAATTGGATCACATTGTGCGTACTTGGTGACTTGGTAAAACAAATGGATCAAGTTATGGATACATGTTGATCCGAGAAGCTGAATTGGGTCAATTGAAAGACTTGTTGATCCGAGAAGTCAATTGGGTTCAAATACAAGCCTTAATGATTCGTGAAGTCGAACGGAGTCATATAGTTGGTGCTTGTTGATCCGAGAAGCCGAATTGGATCACATTGTGCGTACCTGGTGACTTGGTAAAACAAATGGATCAAGTTATGGATACTTGTTGATCAGAGAAGCCGAATTGGGTAAATTGAAAGACTTGTTGATCCCAGAAGTCAATTGGGTTTAAATACAAGCCTTAATGATTCGTGAAGTCGAACGGAGCAGAATAGTTGGTGCTTGTTGATCCGAGAAGCCGAATTGGATCACATTGTGCGTACTTGGAGACTTGGTAAAACAAATGGATCAAGTTATGGATACATGTTGATCCGAGAAGCTGAATTGGGTCAATTGAAAGACTTGTTGATCCGAGAAGTCAATTGGCTTCAAATACAAGCCTTTATGATTCGTGAAGTCGAACAGAGTCAAATCGTTGGTGCTTGTTGATCCGAGAAGTCGAATTGGATCACATTGTGCGTACTTGGTGACTTCGTAAAATAAATGGATCAAGTTATGGATACTTGTTGATCAGAGAAGCCGAATTGGGTCACATTCAAGACTTGTTGATCCGAGAAGTCAATTGTGGCCAAATACAAGCCTTAATGTTTCGTGAAGTCGAATCGAGTCAAATAGTTGGTGCTTGTTGACCCGGGAAGCCGAATTAGGTCACATTGTGCGTACTTGGTGACTTGGTAAAACAAACGGATCATGTTATGGATACTTGTTGATCCGAGAAGCCGAATTGGGTTAATTGAAAGACTTGTTGATCCGAGAAGTCAATTGGGTTCAAATACAATCCTTAATGATTCATGAAGTCGAACGGAGTCAAATAATTGGTGCTTGTTGATCCGAAAAGCCGAATTGGGTCACATTGTGCGTACTTTGTGACTTGGTATAACAAACGGATCAAGTTATGGATACTTGTAGATCCGAGATGCCGAATTGGGTCAATTGAAAGACTTGTTGAACCGAGAAGTCAATTGGATTCAAATACAAGCCTTAATGATTTGTGAAGTCGAACGGAGTCAAATAGTTGGTGCTTGTTGATCCAAGAAGCCGAATTGGATCACATTGTGCGTACTTGGTGAGTTGGTAAAACAAACGGATCAAGTTATGGATACTTGTTGATCCGAGAAGCCGAATTGGGTCAATTGAAAGACTAGTTGATCCGAGAAGTCAATTGGATTCAAATACAAGCCTTAATGATTCGTGAAGTCGAACGAAGTCAAATAGTTGATGCTTGTTGATCCGAGAAGCTGAATTGGGTCACATTGTGCGTACTTGGTGACTTGGTAAAACAAACGGATCAAGTTATGGATACTTGTTGATCCGAGAAGCCGAATTGGGTAAATTGAGAGACTTGTTGATCCGAGAAGTCAACTGGGTTTAAATATAAGTCTTAATGATTCGTGAAGTCGAACGGAGTAGAATAGTTGGTGCTTGTTGATCAGAGAAGCCGAATTCGATCACATTGTGCGTACTTGGTGACTTGGTAAAACAAACGGATCAAGTTATGGATACTTGTTGATCCGAGAAGCCGAATTGGATAAATTGAAAGACTTGTTGATCCGAGAAGTCAATTGGGTTTAAATACAAGCCTTAATGATTCGTGAAGTCGAACGGAGTAGAATAGTTGGTGCTTGTTGATCCAAGAAGCCGAATTGGATCACATTGTGTGTACTTAGTGACTTGGTAAAACAAATGGATCAAGTTATGAATACTTGTTGATCCGAGAAGCTGAATTGGGTCAATTGAAAGACTTGTTGATCCGAGAAGTCAATTGGCTTCAAATACAAGCCTTTATTATTCGTGAAGTCGAACAGAATCAAATCGTTGGTGCTTGTTGATCCGAGAAGCCGAATTGGATCACATTGTGCGTATTCGGTGACTTGGTAAAACAAATGGATCAAGTTATGGATATTTGTTGATCAGAGAAGCCGAATTGGGTAAATTGAAAGACTTGTTGATCCGAGAAGTCAATTGGGTTTAAATACAAGCCTTAATGATTCGTGAAGTCGAACGGAGTAGAATAGTTGGTGCTTGTTGATCCGAGAAACCGAATTGGATCACATTGTGCGTATTTGGTGACTTGGTAAAACAAATGGATCAAGTTATGGATACTTGTTGATCCGAGAAGCTGAATTGGGTCAATTGAAAGACTTGTTGATCCGAGAAGTCAATTGGCTTCAAATACAAGCCTTTATGATTCGTGAAGTCGAACAGAGTCAAATCGTTGGTGCTTGTTGATCCGAGAAGTCGAATTGGATCACATTGTGCGTACTTGGTGACTTCGTAAAACAAATGGATCAAGTTATGGATACTTGTTGATCAGAGAAGCCGAATTGGGTCACATGGAAGACTTGTTGATCCGAGAAGTTAATTGTGGCCAAATACAAGCCTTAATGTTTCGTGAAGTCGAATCGAGTCAAATAGTTGGTGCTTGTTGACCCGGGAAGCCGAATTAGGTCACATTGTGCGTACTTGGTGACTTGGTAAAACAAACGGATCATGTTATGGATACTTGTTGATCCAAGAAGCCGAATTGGGTTAATTGAAAGACTTGTTGATTCGAGAAGTCAATTGGGTTCAAATACAAGCCTTAATGATTCATGAAGTCGAACGGAGTCAAATAATTGGTGCTTGTTGATCTGAGAAGCCGAATTGGGTCACATTGTGCGTACTTTGTGACTTGGTAAAACAAACGGATCAAGTTATGGATACTTGTAGATCCGAGATGCCGAATTGGGTCAATTGAAAGACTTGTTGAACCGAGAAGTCAATTGGAATCAAATACAAGCCTTAATGATTCGTGAAGTCGAACGGAGTCAAATAGTTGGTGCTTGTTGATCCAAGAAGCCAAATTGGATCACATTGTGCGTACTTGGTAAGTTGGTAAAACAAACGGATCAAGTTATGGATACTTGTTGATCCGAGAAGCCGAATTGGGTCAATTGAAAGACTAGTTGATCCGAGAAGTCAATTGGATTCAAATACAAGCCTTAATGATTCGTGAAGTCGAACGAAGTCAAATAGTTGATGCTTGTTGATCCGAGAAGCTGAATTGGGTCACATTGTGCGTACTTGGTGACTTGGTAAAACAAACGGATCAAGTTATGGATACTTGTTGATCCGAGAAGCCGAATTGGGTAAATTGAGAGACTTGTTGATCCGAGAAGTCAACTGGGTTTAAATATAAGTCTTAATGATTCGTGAAGTCGATCGGAGTCAAATAGTTGATGCTTGTTCATCCGAGAAGCCGAATTGGGTCACATTATGCGTACTTGGTGACTTCGTAAAACAAACGGATCAAGTTATGGATACTTGTTGATCCGAGAAGTCAAATTGGGTAAGTTGAGAGACTTGTTGATCCGAGAAGTCAATTGGGTTTAAATACAAGCCTTAATGATTCGTGAAGTCGAACGGAGTAGAATGGTTGGTGCTTGTTGATCCGAGAAGCCGAATTCGATCACATTGTGCGTACTTGGTGACTTGGTAAAACAAACGGATCAAGTTATGGATACTTGTTGATCCGAGAAGCCGAATTGGGTAAACTGAAAGACTTGTTGATCCGAGAAGTCAATTGGCTTCAAATACAAGCCTTTATGATTCGTGAAGTCGAACAGAGTCAAATCGTTGGTGCTTGTTGATCCGAGAAGCCGAATTGGATCACATTGTGCGTACTTGGTGACTTGGTAAAACAAATGGATCAAGTTATGGATACTTGTTGATCCGAGAAGCTGAATTGGGTCAATTGAAAGACTTGTTGATCCGAGAAGTCAATTGGCTTCTAATACAAGCATTTATGATTCGTGAAGTCGAACAGAGTCAAATCGTTGGTGCTTGTTGATCCGAGAAGCCGAATTGGATCACATTGTGCGTACTTGGTGACGTGGTAAAACAAATGGATCAAGTTTTGGATATTTGTTGATCAGAGAAGCCGAATTGGGTAAATTGAAAGACTTGTTGATCCGAGAAGTCAATTGGGATTAAATACAAGCCTTAATGATTCGTGAAGTCGAACGGAGTAGAATAGTTGGTGCTTGTTGATCCGAGAAGCCGAATTGGATCACATTATGCGTATTTAGTGACTTGGTAAAACAAATGGATCACGTTATGGATACTTGTTGATCCGAGAAGCTGAATTGGGTTAATTGAAAGACTTGTTGATCCGAGAAGTCAATTGGCTTCAAATACAAGCCTTTATGATTCGTGAAGTCGAACAGAGTCAAATCGTTGGTGCTTGTTGATCCGAGAAGCCGAATTGGATCACATTGTGCGTATTTGGTGACTTGGTAAAACAAATGGATCAAGTTATGGATACTTGTTGATCCGAGAAGCTGAATTGGGTCAATTGAAAGACTTGTTGATCCGAGAAGTCAATTGGCTTCAAATACAAGCCTTTATGATTCGTGAAGTCGAACAGAGTCAAATCGTTGGTGCTTGTTGATCCGAGAAACCGAATTGGATCACATTGTGCGTACTTGGTGACTTGGTAAAACAAATGGATCAAGTTATGGATACTTGTTGATCAGAGAAGCCGAATTGGGTCACATGGAAGACTTGTTGATCCGAGAAGTCAATTGTGGCCAAATACAAGCCTTAATGTTTTGTGAGGTCGAATCGAGTCAAATAGTTGGTGCTTGTTGACCCGAGAAGCTGAATTAGGTCACATTGTGCGTACTTGGTGACTTGGTAAAACAAACGGATCATGTTATGGATACTTGTTGATCCGAGAAGCCGAATTGGGTCAATTGAAAGACTTGTTGATCCGAAAAGTCAATTGGGTTCAAATACAAGCCTTAATGATTCGTGAAGTCGAACGGAGTCAAATAGTTGGTGCTTGTTGATCCGAGAAGACGAATTGGGTAAATTGAAAGACTTGTTGATCAGAGAAGCCGAATTGGGTAAATTGAAAGACTTGTTGATCAGAGAAGCCGAATTAGGTAAATTGAAAGACTTGTTGATCCGAGAAGTCAATTGGGTTTAAATACAAGCCTTAATGATTCGTGAAGTCGATCGGAGTCAAATAGTTGATGCTTGTTCATCCGAGAAGCCGAATTGGGTCACATTATGGGTACTTGGTTGGTAAAACAAACGGATCAAGTTATGGATACTTGTTGATCCGAGAAGTCAAATTGGGTAAGTTGAGAGACTTGTTGATCCGAGAAGTCAATTGGGTTAATATACAAGCCTTAATGATTCGTGAAGTCGAACGGAGTAGAATGGTTGGTGCTTGTTGATCCGAGAAGCCGAATTCGATCACATTGTGCGTACTTGGTGACTTGGTAAAACAAACGGATCAAGTTATGGATACTTGTTGATCCGAGAAGCCGAATTGGGTCAATTGAAAGACTTGTTGATCCGAGAAGTCAATTGGCTTCAAATACAAGCATTTATGATTCGTGAAGTCGAACAGAGTCAAATCGTTGGTGCTTGTTGATCCGAGAAGCCGAATTGGATCTCATTGTGCGTACTTGGTGACGTGGTAAAACAAATGGATCAAGTTATGGATATCTGTTGATCAGAGAAGCCGAATTGGGTAAATTGAAAGACTTGTTGATCCGAGAAGTCAATTGGGATTAAATACAAGCCTTAATGATTCGTGAAGTCGAACGGAGTAGAATAGTTGGTGCTTGTTGATCCGAGAAGCCGAATTGGATCACATTATGCGTATTTAGTGACTTGGTAAAACAAATGGATCACGTTATGGATACTTGTTGATCCGAGAAGCTGAATTGGGTTAATTGAAAGACTTGTTGATGCGAGAAGTCAATTGGCTTCAAATACAAGCCTTTATGATTCGTGAAGTCGAACAGAGTCAAATCGTTGGTGCTTGTTGATCCGAGAAGCCGAATTGGATCACATTGTGCGTATTTGGTGACTTGGTAAAACAAATGGATCAAGTTATGGATAGTTGTTGATCCGAGAAGCTGAATTGGGTCAATTGAAAGACTTGTTGATCCGAGAAGTCAATTGGCTTCAAATACAAGCCTTTATGATTCGTGAAGTCGAACAGAGTCAAATCGTTGGTGCTTGTTGATCCGAGAAACCGAATTGGATCACATTGTGCGTACTTGGTGACTTGGTAAAACAAATGGATCAAGTTATGGATACTTGTTGATCAGAGAAGCCGAATTGGGTCACATGGAAGACTTGTTGATCCGAGAAGTCAATTGTGGCCAAATACAAGCCTTAATGTTTTGTGAGGTCGAATCGAGTCAAATAGTTGGTGCTTGTTGACCCGAGAAGCTGAATTAGGTCACATTGTGCGTACTTGGTGACTTGGTAAAACAAACGGATCATGTTATGGATACTTGTTGATCCGAGAAGCCGAATTGGGTCAATTGAAAGACTTGTTGATCCGAAAAGTCAATTGGGTTCAAATACAAGCCTTAATGATTCGTGAAGTCGAACGGAGTCAAATAGTTGGTGCTTGTTGATCCGAGAAGACGAATTGGGTAAATTGAAAGACTTGTTGATCAGAGAAGCCGAATTGGGTAAATTGAAAGACTTGCTGATCAGAGAAGCCGAATTAGGTAAATTGAAAGACTTGTTGATCCGAGAAGTCAATTGGGTTTAAATACAAGCCTTAATGATTCGTGAAGTCGATCGGAGTCAAATAGTTGATGCTTGTTCATCCGAGAAGCCGAATTGGGTCACATTATGCGTACTTGGTGACTTGGTAAAACAAACGGATCAAGTTATAGATACTTGTTTATCCGAGAAGTCAAATTGGGTAAGTTGAGAGACTTGTTGATCCGAGAAGTCAATTGGGTTAATATACAAGCCTTAATGATTCGTGAAGTCGAACGGAGTAGAATGGTTGGTGCTTGTTGATCCGAGAAGCCGAATTCGATCACATTGTGCGTACTTGGTGACTTGGTAAAACAAACGGATCAAGTTATGGATACTTGTTGATCCGAGAAGCCGAATTGGGTCAATTGAAAGACTTGTTGATCCGAGAAGTCAATTGGCTTCAAATACAAGCATTTATGATTCGTGAAGTCGAACAGAGTCAAATCGTTGGTGCTTGTTGATCCGAGAAGCCGAATTGGATCTCATTGTGCGTACTTGGTGACGTGGTAAAACAAATGGATCAAGTTATGGATATCTGTTGATCAGAGAAGCCGAATTGGGTAAATTGAAAGACTTGTTGATCCGAGAAGTCAATTGGGATTAAATACAAGCCTTAATGATTCGTGAAGTCGAACGGAGTAGAATAGTTGGTGCTTGTTGATCCGAGAAGCCGAATTGGATCACATTATGCGTATTTAGTGACTTGGTAAAACAAATGGATCACGTTATGGATACTTGTTGATCCGAGAAGCTGAATTGGGTTAATTGAAAGACTTGTTGATCCGAGAAGTCAATTGGCTTCAAATACAAGCCTTTATGATTCATGAAGTCGAACAGAGTCAAATCGTTGGTGCTTGTTGATCCGAGAAGCCGAATTGGATCACATTGTGCGTATTTGGTGACTTGGTAAAACAAATGGATCAAGTTATGGATACTTGTTGATCAGAGAAGCCGAATTGGGTAAATTGAAAGACTTGTTGATCCGAGAAGTCAATTGGGTTTAAATACAAGCCTTAATGATTCGTGAAGTCGAACGGAGTAGAATAGTTGGTGCTTGTTGATCCGAGAAGCCGAATTGGATCACATTGTGCGTATATGGTGACTTGGTAAAACAAATGGATCAAGTTATGGATACTTGTTGATCCGAGAAGCTGAATTGGGTCAATTGAAAGACTTGTTGATCCGAGAAGTCAATTGGCTTCAAATACAAGCCTTTATGATTCGTGAAGTCAAACAGAGTCAAATCGTTGGTGCTTGTTGATCCGAGAAGTCGAATTGGATCACATTGTGCGTACTTGGTGACTTCCTAAAACAACTGGATCAAGTTATGGATACTTGTTGATCAGAGAAGCCGAATTGGGTCACATGGAAGACTTGTTGATTCTAGAAGTCAATTGTGGCCAAATACAAGCCTTAATGTTTCGTGAAGTCGAATCGAGTCAAATAGTTGGTGCTTGTTGACCCGAGAAGCCGAATTAGGTCACATTGTGCGTACTTGGTGACTTGGTAAAACAAACGGATCATGTTATGGATACTTGTTGATCCGAGAAGCCGAATTGGGTCAATTGAAAGACTTGTTGATCCGAGAAGTCAATTGGGTTCAAATACAAGCCTTAATGATTCATGAAGTCGAACGGAGTCAAATCGTTGGTGCTTGTTTATCCGGGAAGGCGAATTGGGTCACATTGTGCGTACTTGGTGACTTGGTAAAATAAACGAATCAAGTTATGGATACTTGTTGATCAGAGAAGCCGAATTGGGTAAATTGAAAGACTTGTTGATCCAAGAAGTCAATTGGGTTTAAATACAAGCCTTAATGATTCGTGAAGTCGAACGGGTAAGAATAGTTGGTGCTTGTTGATCCGAGAAGCCGAATTGGATCACATTGTGCGTACTTGGTGACTTGGTGAAACAAATGGATCACGTTATGGATACTTGTTGATCCGAGAAGCTGAATTGGGTTAATTGAAAGACTTGTTGATCTGAGAAGTCAATTGGCTTCAAATACAAGCCTTTATGATTTGTGAAGTCGAACAGAGTCAAATCGTTGGTGCTTGTTGATCCGAGAAGCCGAATTGGATCACATTGTGCGTATTTGGTGACTTGGTAAAACAAATGGATCAAGTTATGGATACTTGTTGATCAGAGAAGCCGAATTGGGTAAATTGAAAGACTTGTTGATCCGAGAAGTCAATTGGGTTTAAATACAAGCCTTAATGATTCGTGAAGTCGAACGGAGTAGAATAGTTGGTGCTTGTTGATCCGAGAAGCCGAATTGGATCACATTGTGCGTATATGGTGACTTGGTAAAACAAATGGATCAAGTTATGGATACTTGTTGATCCGAGAAGCTGAATTGGGTCAATTGAAAGACTTGTTGATCCGAGAAGCAATTGGCTTCAATTACAAACTTTTATGATTCGTGAAGTCGAATAGAGTCAAATCGTTGGTGCTTGTTGATCCGAGAAGCCGAATTGGATCACATTGTGCATACTTGGTGACTAGGTAAAATAAATGGATCAAGTTATGGATACTTGTCGATCAGAGAAGCCGAATTGGGTCACATGGAAAACTTGTCGATCCGAGAAGTCAATTGTGACCAAATACAAGCCTTAATGTTTCGTGAAGTCGAATCGAGTCAAATAGTTGGTGCTTGTTGATCCGAGAAGCCGAATTAGGTCACATTGTGCGTGCTTGGTGACTTGGTAAAACAAACGGATCATGTTATGGATACTTGTTAATCCGAGAAGCCGAATTGGGTCCATTGAAAGACTTGTTGATCCGAGAAGTCAATTGGTTTCAATTACAAGCCTTAATGATTCGCGAAGTCGAACAGAGTCAAATAATTAGTGCTTGTTGATCCGAGAAGCCGAATTGGGTCACATTGTGCGTACTTGGTGACTTGGTAAAACAAACGGATCAAGTTATGGATACTTGTAGATCCGAGAAGCCGAATTGGGTCAATTGAAAGACTTGTTGATCCGAGAAGTCAATTGTGGCCAAATACAAGCCTTAATGTTTTGTGAGGTCGAATCGAGTCAAATAGTTGGTGCTTGTTGACCCGAGAAGCTGAATTAGGTCACATTGTGCGTACTTGGTGACTTGGTAAAACAAACGGATCATGTTATGGATACTTGTTGATCCGAGAAGCCGAATTGGGTCAATTGAAAGACTTGTTGATCCGAAAAGTCAATTGGGTTCAAATACAAGCCTTAATGATTCGTGAAGTCGAACGGAGTCAAATAGTTGGTGCTTGTTGATCCGAGAAGACGAATTGGGTAAATTGAAAGACTTGTTGATCAGAGAAGCCGAATTGGGTAAATTGAAAGACTTGTTGATCAGAGAAGCCGAATTAGGTAAATTGAAAGACTTGTTGATCCGAGAAGTCAATTGGGTTTAAATACAAGCCTTAATGATTCGTGAAGTCGATCGGAGTCAAAGAGTTGATGCTTGTTCATCCGAGAAGCCGAATTGGGTCACATTATGCGTACTTGGTGACTTGGTAAAACAAACGGATCAAGTTATGGATACTTGTTGATCCGAGAAGTCAAATTGGGTAAGTTGAGAGACTTGTTGATCCGAGAAGTCAATTGGGTTAATATACAAGCCTTAATGATTCGTGAAGTCGAATGGAGTAGAATGGTTGGTGCTTGTTGATCCGAGAAGCCGAATTCGATCACATTGTGCGTACTTGGTGACTTGGTAAAACAAACGGATCAAGTTATGGATACTTGTTGATCCGAGAAGCCGAATTGGGTAAACTGAAAGACTTGTTGATCCGAGAAATCAATTGGCTTCAAATACAAGCCTTTATGATTCGTGAAGTCGAACAGAGTCAAATCGTTGGTGCTTGTTGATCCGAGAAGCCGAATTGGATCACATTGTGCGTACTTGGTGACTTGGTAAAACAAATGGATCAAGTTATGGATACTTGTTGATCCGAGAAGCTGAATTGGGTCAATTGAAAGACTTGTTCATCCGAGAAGTCAATTGGCTTCAAATACAAGCATTTATGATTCGTGAAGTCGAACAGAGTCAAATCGTTGGTGCTTGTTGATCTGAGAAGCCGAATTGGATCTCATTGTGCGTACTTGGTGACGTGGTAAAACAAATGGATCAAGTTATGGATATCTGTTGTTCAGAGAAGCCGAATTGGGTAAATTGAAAGACTTGTTGATCCGAGAAGTCAATTGGGATTAAATACAAGCCTTAATGATTCGTGAAGTCGAACGGAGTAGAATAGTTGGTGCTTGTTGATCCGAGAAGCCGAATTGGATCACATTATGCGTATTTAGTGACTTGGTAAAACAAATGGATCACGTTATGGATACTTGTTGATCCGAGAAGCTGAATTGGGTTAATTGAAAGACTTGTTGATCCGAGAAGTCAATTGGCTTCAAATACAAGCCTTTATGATTCGTGAAGTCGAACAGAGTCAAATCGTTGGTGCTTGTTGATCCGAGAAGCCGAATTGGATCACATTGTGCTTATTTGGTGACTTGGTAAAACAAATGGATCAAGTTATGGATACTTGTTGATCAGAGAAGCCGAATTGGGTAAATTGAAAGACTTGTTGATCCGAGAAGTCAATTGGGTTTAAATACAAGCCTTAATGATTCGTGAAGTCGAACGGAGTAGAATAGTTGGTGCTTGTTGATCCGAGAAGCCGAATTGGATCACATTGTGCGTATATGGTGACTTGGTAAAACAAATGGATCATGTTATGGATACTTGTTGATCCGAGAAGCTGAATTGGGTCAATTGAAAGACTTGTTGATCCGAGAAGTCAATTGGCTTCAAATACAAGCCTTTATGATTCGTGAAGTCAAACAGAGTGAAATCGTTGGTGCTTGTTGATCCGAGAAGTCGAATTGGATCACATTGTGCGTACTTGGTGACTTCCTAAAACAACTGGATCAAGTTATGGATACTTGTTGATCAGAGAAGCCGAATTGGGTCACATGGAAGACTTGTTGATTCTAGAAGTCAATTGTGGCCAAATACAAGCCTTAATGTTTCGTGAAGTCGAATCGAGTCAAATAGTTGGTGCTTGTTGACCCGAGAAGCCGAATTAGGTCACATTGTGCGTACTTGGTGACTTGGTAAAACAAACGGATCATGTTATGGATACTTGTTGATCCGAGAAGCCGAATTGGGTCAATTGAAAGACTTGTTGATCCGAGAAGTCAATTGGGTTCAAATACAAGCCTTAATGATTCATGAAGTCGAACGGAGTCAAATCGTTGGTGCTTGTTTATCCGGGAAGGCGAATTGGGTCACATTGTGCGTACTTGGTGACTTGGTAAAATAAACGAATCAAGTCATGGATACTTGTTGATCAGAGAAGCCGAATTGGGTAAATTGAAAGACTTGTTGATCCAAGAAGTCAATTGGGTTTAAATACAAGCCTTAATGATTCGTGAAGTCGAACGGGTAAGAATAGTTGGTGCTTGTTGATCCGAGAAGCCGAATTGGATCACATTGTGCGTACTTGGTGACTTGGTGAAACAAATGGATCACGTTATGGATACTTGTTGATCCGAGAAGCTGAATTGGGTTAATTGAAAGACTTGTTGATCTGAGAAGTCAATTGGCTTCAAATACAAGCCTTTATGATTCGTGAAGTCGAACAGAGTCAAATCGTTGGTGCTTGTTGATCCGAGAAGCCGAATTGGATCACATTGTGCGTATTTGGTGACTTGGTAAAACAAATGGATCAAGTTATGGATACTTGTTGATCAGAGAAGCCGAATTGGGTAAATTGAAAGACTTGTTGATCCGAGAAGTCAATTGGGTTTAAATACAAGCCTTAATGATTCGTGAAGTCGAACGGAGTAGAATAGTTGGTGCTTGTTGATCCGAGAAGCCGAATTGGATCAGATTGTGCGTATATGGTGACTTGGTAAAACAAATGGATCAAGTTATGGATACTTGTTGATCCGAGAAGCTGAATTGGGTCAATTGAAAGACTTGTTGATCCGAGAAGCAATTGGCTTCAATTACAAACTTTTATGATTCGTGAAGTCGAATAGAGTCAAATCGTTGGTGCTTGTTGATCCGAGAAGCCGAATTGGGACACATGGAAAACTTGTCGATCCGAGAAGTCAATTGTGGCCAAATACAAGCCTTAATGTTTCGTGAAGTCGAATCGAGTCAAATAGTTGGTGCTTGTTGATCCGAGAAGCCGAATTCGGTCACATTGTGCGTGCTTGGTGACTTGGTAAAACAAACGGATCATGTTATGGATACTTGTTAATCCGAGAAGCCGAATTGGGCCCATTGAAAGACTTGTTGATCCGAGAAGTCAATTGGTTTCAATTACAAGCCTTAATGATTCGCGAAGTCGAACAGAGTCAAATAATTGGTGCTTGTTGATCCGAGAAGCCGAATTGGGTCACATTGTGCGTACTTGGTGACTTGGTAAAACAAACGGATCAAGTTATGGATACTTGTAGATCCGAGAAGCCGAATTGGGTCAATTGAAAGACTTGTTGATCCGAGAAGTAAATTGGGTTCAAATACAAGCCTTAATGATTCGTGAAGTCGAACGGAGTCAAATAGTTGGTGGTTGTTGATCCGAGAAGCCGAATTCGATCACATTGTGCGTACTTGGCGACTTGGTAAAACAAACGGATAAAGTTATGGATACTTGTTGATCCGAGAAGACGAATTGGGTCAATTGAAAGACTTGTTGATCCGAGAAGTCAATTGGGTTCAAATACAAGCCTTAATGATTCGTGAAGTCGAACGGAGTCAAATAGTTGGTGCTTGTTGATCCGAGAAGCCGAATTGGGTCACATTGTGCGTACTTGGTGACTTGGTAAAACAAACGGATCAAGTTATGGATACTTGTTGACCCGAGAAGCCGAATTGGGTAAATTGAAAGACTTGTTGATCCGAGAAGTCAATTGGGTTTAAATACAAGCCTTAATGATTCGTGAAGTCGATCGGAGTAGAATAGTTGGTGCTTGTTGATCCGAGAAGCCGAATTCGATCACATTGTGCGTACTTGGTGACTTGGTAAAACAAACGGATCAAGTTATGGATACTTGTTGATCCGAGAAGCCGAATTGGGTAAATTGAAAGACTTGTTGATCCGAGAAGTCAATTGGGTTTAAATACAAACCTTAATGATTCGTGACGTCGAACGGAGTAGAATAGTTGGTGCTTGTTGATCCAAGAAGCCGAATTGGATCACATTGTGTGTACATAGTGACTTGGTAAAACAAATGGATCAAGTTATGGATACTTGTTGATCCGAGAAGCTGAATTGGGTCAATTGAAAGACTTGTTGATCCGAGAAGTCAATTGGCTTCAAATACAAGCCTTTATTATTCGTGAAGTCGAACAGAGTCAAATCGTTGGTGCTTGTTGATCCGAGAAGCCGAATTGGATCACATTGTGCGTATTTGGTGACTTGGTAAAACAAATGGATCAAGTTATGGATACTTGTTGATCAGAGAAGCCGAATTGGGTAAATTGAAAGACTTGTTGATCCGAGAAGTCAATTGGGTATAAATACAAGCCTTAATGATTCGTGAAGTCGAACGGAGTAGAATAGTTGGTGCTTGTTGATCCGAGAAGCCGAATTGGATCACATTGTGCGTACTTGGTGACTTGGTAAAACAAATGGATCAAGTTATGGATACTTGTTGATCCGAGAAGCTGAATTGGGTCAATTGAAAGACTTGTTGATCTGAGAAGTCAATTGGCTTCAAATACAAGCCTTTATGATTCGTGAAGTCGAACAGAGTCAAATCGTTGGTGCTTGTTGATCCGAGAAGCTGAATTGGATCACATTGTGCGTACTTGGTGACTTGGTAAAACAAATGGATCAAGTTATGGATACTTGTTGATCAGAGAAGCCGAATTGGGTCACATGGAAGACTTGTTGATCCGAGAAGTCAATTGTGGCCAAATACAAGCCTTAATGTTTCGTGAAGTCGAATCGAGTCAAATAGTTGGTGCTTGTTGACCCGAGAAGCCGAATTAGGTCACATTGTGCGTACTTGGTGACTTGGTAAAACAAACGGATCATGTTATGGATACTTGTTGATCCGAGAAGCCGAATTGGGTCAATTGAAAGACTTGTTGATCCGAAAAGTCAATTGGGTTCAAATACAAGCCTTAATGATTCGTGAAGTCGAACGGAGTCAAGTAGTTGGTGCTTGTTGATCCGAGAAGCCGAATTGGGTAAATTGAAAGACTTGTTGATCAGAGAAGCCGAATTGGGTAAATTGAAAGACTTGTTGATCAGAGAAGCCGAATTGGCTAAATTGAAAGACTTGTTGATCCGAGAAGTCAATTGGGTTTAAATACAAGCCTTAATGATTCGTGAAGTCGATCGGAGTCAAATAGTTGATGCTTGTTCATCCGAGAAGCCGAATTGGGTCACATTATGCGTACTTGGTGACTTGGTAAAACAAACGGATCAAGTTATGGATACTTGTTGATCCGAGAAGTCAAATTGGGTAAGTTGAGAGACTTGTTGATCCGAGAAGTCAATTGGGTTTAAATACAAGCCTTAATGATTCGTGAAGTCGAACGGAGTAGAATGGTTGGTGCTTGTTGATCCGAGAAGCCGAATTCGATCACATTGTGCGTACTTGGTGACTTGGTAAAACAAACGGATCAAGTTATGGATACTTGTTGATCCGAGAAGCCGAATTGGGTCAATTGAAAGACTTGTTGATCCGAGAAGTCAATTGGCTTCAAATACAAGCATTTATGATTCGTGAAGTCGAACATAGTCAAATCGTTGGTGCTTGTTGATCCGAGAAGCCGAATTGGATCTCATTGTGCGTACTTGGTGACGTGGTAAAACAAATGGATCAAGTTATGGATATGTGTTGATCAGAGAAGCCGAATTGGGTAAATTGAAAGACTTGTTGATCCGAGAAGTCAATTGGGATTAAATACAAGCCTTAATGATTCGTGAAGTCGAACGGAGTAGAATAGTTGGTGCTTGTTGATCCGAGAAGCCGAATTGGATCACATTATGCGTATTTAGTGACTTGGTAAAACAAATGGATCACGTTATGGATACTTGTTGATCCGAGAAGCTGAATTGGGTTAATTGAAAGACTTGTTGATCCGAGAAGTCAATTGGCTTCAAATACAAGCCTTTATGATTCGTGAAGTCGAACAGAGTCAAATCGTTGGTGCTTGTTGATCCGAGAAACCGAATTGGATCACATTGTGCGTATTTGGTGACTTGGTAAAACAAATGGATCAAGTTATGGATACTTGTTGATCCGAGAAGCTGAATTGGGTCAATTGAAAGACTTGTTGATCCGAGAAGTCAATTGGCTTCAAATACAAGCCTTTATGATTCGTGAAGTCGAACAGAGTCAAATCGTTGGTGCTTGTTGATCCGAGAAACCGAATTGGATCACATTGTGCGTACTTGGTGACGGTAAAACAAATGGATCAAGTTATGCATACTTGTTGATCAGAGAAGCCGAATTGGGTCACATGGAAGACTTGTTGATCCGAGAAGTCAATTGTGGCCAAATACAAGCCTTAATGTTTTGTGAGGTCGAATCGAGTCAAATAGTTGGTGCTTGTTGACCCGAGAAGCTGAATTAGGTCACATTGTGCGTACTTGGTGACTTGGTAAAACAAACGGATCATGTTATGGATACTTGTTGATCCGAGAAGCCGAATTGGGTCAATTGAAAGACTTGTTGATCCGAAAAGTCAATTGGGTTCAAATACAAGCCTTAATGATTCGTGAAGTCGAACGGAGTCAAATAGTTGGTGCTTGTTGATCCGAGAAGACGAATTGGGTAAATTGAAAGACTTGTTGATCAGAGAAGCCGAATTGGGTGAATTGAAAGACTTGTTGATCAGAGAAGCCGAATTAGGTAAATTGAAAGACTTGTTGATCCGAGAAGTCAATTGGGTTTAAATACAAGCCTTAATGATTCGTGAAGTCGATCGGAGTCAAATAGTTGATGCTTGTTCATCCGAGAAGCCGAATTGGGTCACATTATGCGTACTTGGTGACTTGGTAAAACAAACGGATCAAGTTATGGATACTTGTTGATCCGAGAAGCCGAATTGGGTAAGTTGAGAGACTTGTTGATCCGAGAAGTCAATTGGGTTTAAATACAAACCTTAATGATTCGTGACGTCGAACGGAGTAGAATAGTTGGTGCTTGTTGATCCAAGAAGCCGAATTGGATCACATTGTGTGTACATAGTGACTTGGTAAAACAAATGGATCAAGTTATGGATACTTGTTGATCCGAGAAGCTGAATTGGGTCAATTGAAAGACTTGTTGATCTGAGAAGTCAATTGGCTTCAAATACAAGCCTTTATGATTCGTGAAGTCGAACAGAGTCAAATCGTTGGTGCTTGTTGATCCGAGAAGCTGAATTGGATCACATTGTGCGTACTTGGTGACTTGGTAAAACAAATGGATCAAGTTATGGATACTTGTTGATCAGAGAAGCCGAATTGGGTCACATGGAAGACTTGTTGATCCGAGAAGTCAATTGTGGCCAAATACAAGCCTTAATGTTTCGTGAAGTCGAATCGAGTCAAATAGTTGGTGCTTGTTGACCCGAGAAGCCGAATTAGGTCACATTGTGCGTACTTGGTGACTTGGTAAAACAAACGGATCATGTTATGGATACTTGTTGATCCGAGAAGCCGAATTGGGTCAATTGAAAGACTTGTTGATCCGAAAAGTCAATTGGGTTCAAATACAAGCCTTAATGATTCGTGAAGTCGAACGGAGTCAAGTAGTTGGTGCTTGTTGATCCGAGAAGCCGAATTGGGTAAATTGAAAGACTTGTTGATCAGAGAAGCCGAATTGGGTAAATTGAAAGACTTGTTGATCAGAGAAGCCGAATTGGCTAAATTGAAAGACTTGTTGATCCGAGAAGTCAATTGGGTTTAAATACAAGCCTTAATGATTCGTGAAGTCGATCGGAGTCAAATAGTTGATGCTTGTTCATCCGAGAAGCCGAATTGGGTCACATTATGCGTACTTGGTGACTTGGTAAAACAAACGGATCAAGTTATGGATACTTGTTGATCCGAGAAGTCAAATTGGGTAAGTTGAGAGACTTGTTGATCCGAGAAGTCAATTGGGTTTAAATACAAGCCTTAATGATTCGTGAAGTCGAACGGAGTAGAATGGTTGGTGCTTGTTGATCCGAGAAGCCGAATTCGATCACATTGTGCGTACTTGGTGACTTGGTAAAACAAACGGATCAAGTTATGGATACTTGTTGATCCGAGAAGCCGAATTGGGTCAATTGAAAGACTTGTTGATCCGAGAAGTCAATTGGCTTCAAATACAAGCATTTATGATTCGTGAAGTCGAACATAGTCAAATCGTTGGTGCTTGTTGATCCGAGAAGCCGAATTGGATCTCATTGTGCGTACTTGGTGACGTGGTAAAACAAATGGATCAAGTTATGGATATGTGTTGATCAGAGAAGCCGAATTGGGTAAATTGAAAGACTTGTTGATCCGAGAAGTCAATTGGGATTAAATACAAGCCTTAATGATTCGTGAAGTCGAACGGAGTAGAATAGTTGGTGCTTGTTGATCCGAGAAGCCGAATTGGATCACATTATGCGTATTTAGTGACTTGGTAAAACAAATGGATCACGTTATGGATACTTGTTGATCCGAGAAGCTGAATTGGGTTAATTGAAAGACTTGTTGATCCGAGAAGTCAATTGGCTTCAAATACAAGCCTTTATGATTCGTGAAGTCGAACAGAGTCAAATCGTTGGTGCTTGTTGATCCGAGAAACCGAATTGGATCACATTGTGCGTATTTGGTGACTTGGTAAAACAAATGGATCAAGTTATGGATACTTGTTGATCCGAGAAGCTGAATTGGGTCAATTGAAAGACTTGTTGATCCGAGAAGTCAATTGGCTTCAAATACAAGCCTTTATGATTCGTGAAGTCGAACAGAGTCAAATCGTTGGTGCTTGATGATCCGAGAAACCGAATTGGATCACATTGTGCGTACTTGGTGACGGTAAAACAAATGGATCAAGTTATGCATACTTGTTGATCAGAGAAGCCGAATTGGGTCACATGGAAGACTTGTTGATCCGAGAAGTCAATTGTGGCCAAATACAAGCCTTAGTGTTTTGTGAGGTCGAATCGAGTCAAATAGTTGGTGCTTGTTGACCCGAGAAGCTGAATTAGGTCACATTGTGCGTACTTGGTGACTTGGTAAAACAAACGGATCATGTTATGGATACTTGTTGATCCGAGAAGCCGAATTGGGTCAATTGAAAGACTTGTTGATCCGAAAAGTCAATTGGGTTCAAATACAAGCCTTAATGATTCGTGAAGTCGAACGGAGTCAAATAGTTGGTGCTTGTTGATCCGAGAAGACGAATTGGGTAAATTGAAAGACTTGTTGATCAGAGAAGCCGAATTGGGTGAATTGAAAGACTTGTTGATCAGAGAAGCCGAATTAGGTAAATTGAAAGACTTGTTGATCCGAGAAGTCAATTGGGTTTAAATACAAGCCTTAATGATTCGTGAAGTCGATCGGAGTCAAATAGTTGATGCTTGTTCATCCGAGAAGCCGAATTGGGTCACATTATGCGTACTTGGTGACTTGGTAAAACAAACGGATCAAGTTATGGATACTTGTTTATCCGAGAAGTCAAATTGGGTAAGTTGAGAGACTTGTTGATCCGAGAAGTCAATTGGGTTAATATACAAGCCTTAATGATTCGTGAAGTCGAACGGAGTAGAATGGTTGGTGCTTGTTGATCCGAGAAGCCGAATTCGATCACATTGTGCGTACTTGGTGACTTGGTAAAACAAACGGATCAAGTTATGGATACTTGTTGATCCGAGAAGCCGAATTGGGTCAATTGAAAGACTTGTTGATCCGAGAAGTCAATTGGCTTCAAATACAAGCATTTATGATTCGTGAAGTCGAACAGAGTCAAATCGTTGGTGCTTGTTGATCCGAGAAGCCGAATTGGATCTCATTGTGCGTACTTGGTGACGTGGTAAAACAAATGGATCAAGTTATGGATATCTGTTGATCAGAGAAGCCGAATTGGGTAAATTGAAAGACTTGTTGATCCGAGAAGTCAATTGGGATTAAATACAAGCCTTAATGATTCGTGAAGTCGAACGGAGTAGAATAGTTGGTGCTTGTTGATCCGAGAAGCCGAATTGGATCACATTATGCGTATTTAGTGACTTGGTAAAACAAATGGATCACGTTATGGATACTTGTTGATCCGAGAAGCTGAATTGGGTTAATTGAAAGACTTGTTGATCCGAGAAGTCAATTGGCTTCAAATACAAGCCTTTATGATTCGTGAAGTCGAACAGAGTCAAATCGTTGGTGCTTGTTGATCCGAGAAGCCGAATTGGATCACATTGTGCGTATTTGGTGACTTGGTAAAACAAATGGATCAAGTTATGGATACTTGTTGATCAGAGAAGCCGAATTGGGTAAATTGAAAGACTTGTTGATCCGAGAAGTCAATTGGGTTTAAATACAAGCCTTAATGATTCGTGAAGTCGAACGGAGTAGAATAGTTGGTGCCTGTTGATCCGAGAAGCCGAATTGGATCACATTGTGCGTATATGGTGACTTGGTAAAACAAATGGATCAAGTTATGGATACTTGTTGATCCGAGAAGCTGAATTGGGTCAATTGAAAGACTTGTTGATCCGAGAAGTCAATTGGCTTCAAATACAAGCCTTTATGATTCGTGAAGTCAAACAGAGTCAAATCGTTGGTGCTTGTTGATCCGAGAAGTCGAATTGGATCACATTGTGCGTACTTGGTGACTTCCTAAAACAACTGGATCAAGTTATGGATACTTGTTGATCAGAGAAGCCGAATTGGGTCACATGGAAGACTTGTTGATTCTAGAAGTCAATTGTGGCCAAATACAAGCCTTAATGTTTCGTGAAGTCGAATCGAGTCAAATAGTTGGTGCTTGTTGACCCGAGAAGCCGAATTAGGTCACATTGTGCGTACTTGGTGACTTGGTAAAACAAACGGATCATGTTATGGATACTTGTTGATCCGAGAAGCCGAATTGGGTCAATTGAAAGACTTGTTGATCCGAGAAGTCAATTGGGTTCAAATACAAGCCTTAATGATTCATGAAGTCGAACGGAGTCAAATCGTTGGTGCTTGTTTATCCGGGAAGGCGAATTGGGTCACATTGTGCGTACTTGGTGACTTGGTAAAATAAACGAATCAAGTTATGGATACTTGTTGATCAGAGAAGCCGAATTGGGTAAATTGAAAGACTTGTTGATCCAAGAAGTCAATTGGGTTTAAATACAAGCCTTAATGATTCGTGAAGTCGAACGGGTAAGAATAGTTGGTGCTTGTTGATCCGAGAAGCCGAATTGGATCACATTGTGCGTACTTGGTGACTTGGTGAAACAAATGGATCACGTTATGGATACTTGTTGATCCGAGAAGCTGAATTGGGTTACTTGAAAGACTTGTTGATCTGAGAAGTCAATTGGCTTCAAATACAAGCCTTTATGATTCGTGAAGTCGAACAGAGTCAAATCGTTGGTGCTTGTTGATCCGAGAAGCCGAATTGGATCACATTGTGCGTATTTGGTGACTTGGTAAAACAAATGGATCAAGTTATGGATACTTGTTGATCAGAGAAGCCGAATTGGGTAAATTGAAAGACTTGTTGATCCGAGAAGTCAATTGGGTTTAAATACAAGCCTTAATGATTCGTGAAGTCGAACGGAGTAGAATAGTTGGTGCTTGTTGATCCGAGAAGCCGAATTGGATCACATTGTGCGTATATGGTGACTTGGTAAAACAAATGGATCAAGTTATGGATACTTGTTGATCCGAGAAGCTGAATTGGGTCAATTGAAAGACTTGTTGATCCGAGAAGCAATTGGCTTCAATTACAAACTTTTATGATTCGTGAAGTCGAATAGAGTCAAATCGTTGGTGCTTGTTGATCCGAGAAGCCGAATTGGATCACATTGTGCATACTTGGTGACTAGGTAAAATAAAAGGTTCAAGTTATGGATACTTGTTGATCAGAGAAGCCGAATTGGGTCACATGGAAAACTTGTCGATCCGAGAAGTCAATTGTGACCAAATACAAGCCTTAATGTTTCGTGAAGTCGAATCGAGTCAAATAGTTGGTGCTTGTTGATCCGAGAAGCCGAATTAGGTCACATTGTGCGTGCTTGGTGACTTGGTAAAACAAACGGATCATGTTATGGATACTTGTTAATCCGAGAAGCCGAATTGGGTCCATTGAAAGACTTGTTGATCCGAGAAGTCAATTGGTTTCAATTACAAGCCTTAATGATTCGCGAAGTCGAACAGAGTCAAATAATTGGTGCTTGTTGATCCGAGAAGCCGAATTGGGTCACATTGTGCGTACTTGGTGACTTGGTAAAACAAACGGATCAAGTTATGGATACATGTAGATCCGAGAAGCCGAATTGGGTCAATTGAAAGACTTGTTGATCCGAGAAGTCAATTGTGGCCAAATACAAGCCTTAATGTTTTGTGAGGTCGAATCGAGTCAAATAGTTGGTGCTTGTTGACCCGAGAAGCTAAATTAGGTCACATTGTGCGTACTTGGTGACTTGGTAAAACAAACGGATCATGTTATGGATACTTGTTGATCCGAGAAGCCGAATTGGGTCAATTGAAAGACTTGTTGATCCGAAAAGTCAATTGGGTTCAAATACAAGCCTTAATGATTCGTGAAGTCGAACGGAGTCAAATAGTTGGTGCTTGTTAATCCGAGAAGACGAATTGGGTAAATTGAAAGACTTGTTGATCAGAGAAGCCGAATTGGGTAAATTGAAAGACTTGTTGATCAGAGAAGCCGAATTAGGTAAATTGAAAGACTTGTTGATCCGAGAAGTCAATTGGGTTTAAATATAAGCCTTAATGATTCGTGAAGTCGATCGGAGTCAAAGAGTTGATGCTTGTTCATCCGAGAAGCCGAATTGGGTCACATTATGCGTACTTGGTGACTTGGTAAAACAAACGGATCAAGTTATGGATACTTGTTGATCCGAGAAGTCAAATTGGGTAAGTTGAGAGACTTGTTGATCCGAGAAGTCAATTGGGTTAATATACAAGCCTTAATGATTCGTGAAGTCGAACGGAGTAGAATGGTTGGTGCTTGTTGATCCGAGAAGCCGAATTCGATCACATTGTGCGTACTTGGTGACTTGGTAAAACAAACGGATCAAGTTATGGATACTTGTTGATCCGAGAAGCCGAATTGGGTCAATTGAAAGACTTGTTGATCCGAGAAGTCAATTGGCTTCAAATACAAGCATTTATGATTCGTGAAGTCGAACAGAGTCAAATCGTTGGTGCTTGTTGATCCGAGAAGCCGAATTGGATCTCATTGTGCGTACTTGGTGACGTGGTAAAACAAATGGATCAAGTTATGGATATCTGTTGATCAGAGAAGCCGAATTGGGTAAATTGAAAGACTTGTTGATCCGAGAAGTCAATTGGGATTAAATACAAGCCTTAATGATTCGTGAAGTCGAACGGAGTAGAATAGTTGGTGCTTGTTGATCCGAGAAGCCGAATTGGATCACATTATGCGTATTTAGTGACTTGGTAAAACAAATGGATCACGTTATGGATACTTGTTGATCCGAGAAGCTGAATTGGGTTAATTGAAAGACTTGTTGATCCGAGAAGTCAATTGGCTTCAAATACAAGCCTTTATGATTCGTGAAGTCGAACAGAGTCAAATCGTTGGTGCTTGTTGATCCGAGAAGCCGAATTGGATCACATTGTGCGTATTTGGTGACTTGGTAAAACAAATGGATCAAGTTATGGATACTTGTTGATCAGAGAAGCCGAATTGGGTAAATTGAAAGACTTGTTGATCCGAGAAGTCAATTGGGTTTAAATACAAGCCTTAATGATTCGTGAAGTCGAACGGAGTAGAATAGTTGGTGCCTGTTGATCCGAGAAGCCGAATTGGATCACATTGTGCGTATATGGTGACTTGGTAAAACAAATGGATCAAGTTATGGATACTTGTTGATCCGAGAAGCTGAATTGGGTCAATTGAAAGACTTGTTGATCCGAGAAGTCAATTGGCTTCAAATACAAGCCTTTATGATTCGTGAAGTCAAACAGAGTCAAATCGTTGGTGCTTGTTGATCCGAGAAGTCGAATTGGATCACATTGTGCGTACTTGGTGACTTCCTAAAACAACTGGATCAAGTTATGGATACTTGTTGATCAGAGAAGCCGAATTGGGTCACATGGAAGACTTGTTGATTCTAGAAGTCAATTGTGGCCAAATACAAGCCTTAATGTTTCGTGAAGTCGAATCGAGTCAAATAGTTGGTGCTTGTTGACCCGAGAAGCCGAATTAGGTCACATTGTGCGTACTTGGTGACTTGGTAAAACAAACGGATCATGTTATGGATACTTGTTGATCCGAGAAGCCGAATTGGGTCAATTGAAAGACTTGTTGATCCGAGAAGTCAATTGGGTTCAAATACAAGCCTTAATGATTCATGAAGTCGAACGGAGTCAAATCGTTGGTGCTTGTTTATCCGGGAAGGCGAATTGGGTCACATTGTGCGTACTTGGTGACTTGGTAAAATAAACGAATCAAGTTATGGATACTTGTTGATCAGAGAAGCCGAATTGGGTAAATTGAAAGACTTGTTGATCCAAGAAGTCAATTGGGTTTAAATACAAGCCTTAATGATTCGTGAAGTCGAACGGGTAAGAATAGTTGGTGCTTGTTGATCCGAGAAGCCGAATTGGATCACATTGTGCGTACTTGGTGACTTGGTGAAACAAATGGATCACGTTATGGATACTTGTTGATCCGAGAAGCTGAATTGGGTTACTTGAAAGACTTGTTGATCTGAGAAGTCAATTGGCTTCAAATACAAGCCTTTATGATTCGTGAAGTCGAACAGAGTCAAATCGTTGGTGCTTGTTGATCCGAGAAGCCGAATTGGATCACATTGTGCGTATTTGGTGACTTGGTAAAACAAATGGATCAAGTTATGGATACTTGTTGATCAGAGAAGCCGAATTGGGTAAATTGAAAGACTTGTTGATCCGAGAAGTCAATTGGGTTTAAATACAAGCCTTAATGATTCGTGAAGTCGAACGGAGTAGAATAGTTGGTGCTTGTTGATCCGAGAAGCCGAATTGGATCACATTGTGCGTATATGGTGACTTGGTAAAACAAATGGATCAAGTTATGGATACTTGTTGATCCGAGAAGCTGAATTGGGTCAATTGAAAGACTTGTTGATCCGAGAAGCAATTGGCTTCAATTACAAACTTTTATGATTCGTGAAGTCGAATAGAGTCAAATCGTTGGTGCTTGTTGATCCGAGAAGCCGAATTGGATCACATTGTGCATACTTGGTGACTAGGTAAAATAAAAGGTTCAAGTTATGGATACTTGTTGATCAGAGAAGCCGAATTGGGTCACATGGAAAACTTGTCGATCCGAGAAGTCAATTGTGACCAAATACAAGCCTTAATGTTTCGTGAAGTCGAATCGAGTCAAATAGTTGGTGCTTGTTGATCCGAGAAGCCGAATTAGGTCACATTGTGCGTGCTTGGTGACTTGGTAAAACAAACGGATCATGTTATGGATACTTGTTAATCCGAGAAGCCGAATTGGGTCCATTGAAAGACTTGTTGATCCGAGAAGTCAATTGGTTTCAATTACAAGCCTTAATGATTCGCGAAGTCGAACAGAGTCAAATAATTGGTGCTTGTTGATCCGAGAAGCCGAATTGGGTCACATTGTGCGTACTTGGTGACTTGGTAAAACAAACGGATCAAGTTATGGATACATGTAGATCCGAGAAGCCGAATTGGGTCAATTGAAAGACTTGTTGATCCGAGAAGTCAATTGTGGCCAAATACAAGCCTTAATGTTTTGTGAGGTCGAATCGAGTCAAATAGTTGGTGCTTGTTGACCCGAGAAGCTAAATTAGGTCACATTGTGCGTACTTGGTGACTTGGTAAAACAAACGGATCATGTTATGGATACTTGTTGATCCGAGAAGCCGAATTGGGTCAATTGAAAGACTTGTTGATCCGAAAAGTCAATTGGGTTCAAATACAAGCCTTAATGATTCGTGAAGTCGAACGGAGTCAAATAGTTGGTGCTTGTTAATCCGAGAAGACGAATTGGGTAAATTGAAAGACTTGTTGATCAGAGAAGCCGAATTGGGTAAATTGAAAGACTTGTTGATCAGAGAAGCCGAATTAGGTAAATTGAAAGACTTGTTGATCCGAGAAGTCAATTGGGTTTAAATATAAGCCTTAATGATTCGTGAAGTCGATCGGAGTCAAAGAGTTGATGCTTGTTCATCCGAGAAGCCGAATTGGGTCACATTATGCGTACTTGGTGACTTGGTAAAACAAACGGATCAAGTTATGGATACTTGTTGATCCGAGAAGTCAAATTGGGTAAGTTGAGAGACTTGTTGATCCGAGAAGTCAATTGGGTTAATATACAAGCCTTAATGATTCGTGAAGTCGAATGGAGTAGAATGGTTGGTGCTTGTTGATCCGAGAAGCCGAATTCGATCACATTGTGCGTACTTGGTGACTTGGTAAAACAAACGGATCAAGTTATGGATACTTGTTGATCCGAGAAGCCGAATTGGGTAAACTGAAAGACTTGTTGATCCGAGAAATCAATTGGCTTCAAATACAAGCCTTTATGATTCGTGAAGTCGAACAGAGTCAAATCGTTGGTGCTTGTTGATCCGAGAAGCCGAATTGGATCACATTGTGCGTACTTGGTGACTTGGTAAAACAAATGGATCAAGTTATGGATACTTGTTGATCCGAGAAGCTGAATTGGGTCAATTGAAAGACTTGCTGATCCGAGAAGTCACTTGGCTTCAAATACAAGCATTTATGATTCGTGAAGTCGAACAGAGTTAAATCGTTGGTGCTTGTTGATCCGAGAAGCCGAATTGGATCTCATTGTGCGTACATGGTGACATGGTAAAACAAATGGATCAAGTTATGGATATCTGTTGATCAGAGAAGCCGAATTGGGTAAATTGAAAGACTTGTTGATCCGAGAAGTCAATTGGGATTAAATACAAGCCTTAATGATTCGTGAAGTCGAACGGAGTAGAATAGTTGGTGCTTGTTGATCCGAGAAGCCGAATTGGATCACATTATGCGTATTTAGTGACTTGGTAAAACAAATGGATCACGCTATGGATACTTGTTGATCCGAGAAGCTGAATTGGGTTAATTGAAAGACTTGTTGATCCGAGAAGTCAATTGGCTTCAAATACAAGCCTTTATGATTCGTGAAGTCGAACAGAGTCAAATCGTTGGTGCTTGTTGATCCGAGAAGCCGAATTGGATCACATTGTGCTTATTTGGTGACTTGGTAAAACAAATGGATCAAGTTATGGATACTTGTTGATCAGAGAAGCCGAATTGGGTAAATTGAAAGACTTGTTGATCCGAGAAGTCAATTGGGTGTAAATACAAGCCTTAATGATTCGTGAAGTCGAACGGAGTAGAATAGTTGGTGCTTGTTGATCCGAGAAGCCGAATTGGATCACATTGTGCGTATATGGTGACTTGGTAAAACAAATGGATCATGTTATGGATACTTGTTGATCCGAGAAGCTGAATTGGGTCAATTGAAAGACTTGTTCATCCGAGAAGTCAATTGGCTTCAAATACAAGCCTTTATGATTCGTGAAGTCAAACAGAGTCAAATCGTTGGTGCTTGTTGATCCGAGAAGTCGAATTGGATCACATTGTGCGTACTTGGTGACTTCCTAAAATAACTGGATCAAGTTATGGATACTTGTTGATCAGAGAAGCCGAATTGGGTCACATGGAAGACTTGTTGATTCTAGAAGTCAATTGTGGCCAAATACAAGCCTTAATGTTTCGTGAAGTCGAATCGAGTCAAATAGTTGGTGCTTGTTGACCCGAGAAGCCGAATTAGGTCACATTGTGCGTACTTGGTGACTTGGTAAAACAAACGGATCATGTTATGGATACTTGTTGATCCGAGAAGCCGAATTGGGTCAATTGAAAGACTTGTTGATCCGAGAAGTCAATTGGGTTCAAATACAAGCCTTAATGATTCATGAAGTCGAACGGAGTCAAATCGTTGGTGCTTGTTTATCCGGGAAGGCGAATTGGGTCACATTGTGCGTACTTGGTGACTTGGTAAAATAAACGAATCAAGTTATGGATACTTGTTGATCAGAGAAGCCGAATTGGGTAAATTGAAAGACTTGTTGATCCAAGAAGTCAATTGGGTTTAAATACAAGCCTTAATGATTCGTGAAGTCGAACGGGTAAGAATTGTTGGTGCTTGTTGATCCGAGAAGCCGAATTGGATCACATTGTGCGTACTTGGTGACTTGGTGAAACAAATGGATCACGTTATGGATACTTGTTGATCCGAGAAGCTGAATTGGGTTAATTGAAAGACTTGTTGATCTGAGAAGTCAATTGGCTTCAAATACAAGCCTTTATGATTCGTGAAGTCGAACGGAGTAGAATAGTTGGTGCTTGTTGATCCGAGAAGCCGAATTGGATCACATTATGCGTATTTAGTGACTTGGTAAAACAAATGGATCACGCTATGGATACTTGTTGATCCGAGAAGCTGAATTGGGTTAATTGAAAGACTTGTTGATCCGAGAAGTCAATTGGCTTCAAATACAAGCCTTTATGATTCGTGAAGTCGAACAGAGTCAAATCGTTGGTGCTTGTTGATCCGAGAAGCCGAATTGGATCACATTGTGCGTATTTGGTGACTTGGTAAAACAAATGGATCAAGTTATGGATACTTGTTGATCAGAGAAGCCGAATTGGGTAAATTGAAAGACTTGTTGATCCGAGAAGTCAATTGGGTTTAAATACAAGCCTTAATGATTCGTGAAGTCGAACGGAGTAGAATAGTTGGTGCTTGTTGATCCGAGAAGCCGAATTGGATCACATTGTGCGTATATGGTGACTTGGTAAAACAAATGGATCAAGTTATGGATACTTGTTGATCCGAGAAGCTGAATTGGGTCAATTGAAAGACTTGTTGATCCGAGAAGCAATTGGCATCAATTACAAACTTTTATGATTCGTGAAGTCGAATAGAGTCAAATCGTTGGTGCTTGTTGATCCGAGAAGCCGAATTGGATCACATTGTGCATACTTGGTGACTAGGTAAAATAAATGGATCAAGTTATGGATACTTGTTGATCAGAGAAGCCGAATTGGGTCACATGGAAAACTTGTCGATCCGAGAAGTCAATTGTGGCCAAATACAAGCCTTAATGTTTCGTGAAGTCGAATCGAGTCAAATAGTTGGTGCTTGTTGATCCGAGAAGCCGAATTCGGTCACATTGTGCGTGCTTGGTGACTTGGTAAAACAAACGGATCATGTTATGGATACTTGTTAATTCGAGAAGCCGAATTGGGTCCATTGAAAGACTTGTTGATCCGAGAAGTCAATTGGTTTCAATTACAAGCCTTAATGATTCGCGAAGTCGAACAGAGTCAAATAATTGGTGCTTGTTGATCCGAGAAGCCGAATTGGGTCACATTGTGCGTACTTGGTGACTTGGTAAAACAAACGGATCAAGTTATGGATACTTGTAGATCCGAGAAGCCGAATTGGGTCAATTGAAAGACTTGTTGATCCGAGAAGTAAATTGGGTTCAAATACAAGCCTTAATGATTCGTGAAGTCGAACGGAGTCAAATAGTTGGTGCTTGTTGATCCGAGAAGCCGAATTCGATCACATTGTGCGTACTTGGCGACTTGGTAAAACAAACGGATAAAGTTATGGATACTTGTTGATCCGAGAAGACGAATTGGGTCAATTGAAAGACTTGTTGATCCGAGAAGTCAATTGGGTTCAAATACAAGCCTTAATGATTCGTGAAGTCGAACGGAGTCAAATAGTTGGTGCTTGTTGATCCGAGAAGCCGAATTGGGTCACATTGTGCGTACTTGGTGACTTGGTAAAACAAACGGATCAAGTTATGGATACTTGTTGACCCGAGAAGCCGAATTGGGTAAATTGAAAGACTTGTTGATCCGAGAAGTCAATTGGGTTTAAATACAAGCCTTAATGATTCGTGAAGTCGATCGGAGTAGAATAGTTGGTGCTTGTTGATCCGAGAAGCCGAATTCGATCACATTGTGCGTACTTGGTGACTTGGTAAAACAAACGGATCAAGTTATGGATACTTGTTGATCCGAGAAGCCGAATTGGGTAAATTGAAAGACTTGTTGATCCGAGAAGTCAATTGGGTTTAAATACAAACCTTAATGATTCGTGACGTCGAACGGAGTAGAATAGTTGGTGCTTGTTGATCCAAGAAGCCGAATTGGATCACATTGTGTGTACATAGTGACTTGGTAAAACAAATGGATCAAGTTATGGATACTTGTTGATCCGAGAAGCTGAATTGGGTCAATTGAAAGACTTGTTGATCCGAGAAGTCAATTGGCTTCAAATACAAGCTTTTATTATTCGTGAAGTCGAACAGAGTCAAATCGTTGGTGCTTGTTGATCCGAGAAGCCGAATTGGATCACATTGTGCGTATTTGGTGACTTGGTAAAACAAATGGATCAAGTTATGGATACCTGTTGATCAGAGAAGCCGAATTGGGTAAATTGAAAGACTTGTTGATCCGAGAAGTCAATTGGGTATAAATACAAGCCTTAATGATTCGTGAAGTCGAACGGAGTAGAATAGTTGGTGCTTGTTGATCCGAGAAGCCGAATTGGATCACATTGTGCGTACTTGGTGACTTGGTAAAACAAATGGATCAAGTTATGGATACTTGTTGATCCGAGAAGCTGAATTGGGTCAATTGAAAGACTTGTTGATCTGAGAAGTCAATTGGCTTCAAATACAAGCCTTTATGATTCGTGAAGTCGAACAAAGTCAAATCGTTGGTGCTTGTTGATCCGAGAAGCTGAATTGGATCACATTGTGCGTACTTGGTGACTTGGTAAAACAAATGGATCAAGTTATGGATACTTGTTGATCAGAGAAGCCGAATTGGGTCACATGGAAGACTTGTTGATCCGAGAAGTCAATTGTGGCCAAATACAAGCCTTAATGTTTCGTGAAGTCGAATCGAGTCAAATAGTTGGTGCTTGTTGACCCGAGAAGCCGAATTAGGTCACATTGTGCGTACTTGGTGACTTGGTAAAACAAACGGATCATGTTATGGATACTTGTTGATCCGAGAAGCCGAATTGGGTCAATTGAAAGACTTGTTGATCCGAAAAGTCAATTGGGTTCAAATACAAGCCTTAATGATTCGTGAAGTCGAACGGAGTCAAGTAGTTGGTGCTTGTTGATCCGAGAAGCCGAATTGGGTAAATTGAAAGACTTGTTGATCAGAGAAGCCGAATTGGGTAAATTGAAAGACTTGTTGATCAGAGAAGCCGAATTGGCTAAATTGAAAGACTTGTTGATCCGAGAAGTCAATTGGGTTTAAATACAAGCCTTAATGATTCGTGAAGTCGATCGGAGTCAAATAGTTGATGCTTGTTCATCCGAGAAGCCGAATTGGGTCATATTATGCGTACTTGGTGACTTGGTAAAACAAACGGATCAAGTTATGGATACTTGTTGATCCGAGAAGTCAAATTGGGTAAGTTGAGAGACTTGTTGATCCGAGAAGTCAATTGGGTTTAAATACAAGCCTTAATGATTCGTGAAGTCGAACGGAGTAGAATGGTTGGTGCTTGTTGATCCGAGAAGCCGAATTCGATCACATTGTGCGTACTTGGTGACTTGGTAAAACAAACGGATCAAGTTATGGATGCTTGTTGATCCGAGAAGCCGAATTGGGTAAACTGAAAGACTTGTTGATCCGAGAAGTCAATTGGCTTCAAATACAAGCCTTTATGATTCGTGAAGTCGAACAGAGTCAAATCGTTGGTGCTTGTTGATCCGAGAAGCCGAATTGGATCACATTGTGCGTACTTGGTGACTTGGTAAAACAAATGGATCAAGTTATGGATACTTGTTGATCCGAGAAGCTGAATTGGGTCAATTGAAAGACTTGATGATCCGAGAAGTCAATTGGCTTCAAATACAAGCATTTATGATTCGTGAAGTCGAACAGAGTCAAATCGTTGGTGCTTGTTGATCCGAGAAGCCGAATTGGATCACATTGTGCGTACTTGGTGACGTGGTAAAACAAATGGATCAAGTTATGGATATTTGTTGATCAGAGAAGCCGAATTGGGTAAATTGAAAGACTTGTTGATCCGAGAAGTCAATTGGGATTAAATACAAGCCTTAATGATTCGTGAAGTCGAACGGAGTAGAATAGTTGGTGCTTGTTGATCCGAGAAGCCGAATTGGATCACATTATGCGTACTTAGTGACTTGGTAAAACAAATGGATCACGTTATGGATACTTGTTGATCCGAGAAGCTGAATTGGGTTAATTGAAAGACTTGTTGATCCGAGAAGTCAATTGGCTTCAAATACAAGCCTTTATGATTCGTGAAGTCGAACAGAGTCAAATCGTTGGTGCTTGTTGATCCGAGAAGCCGAATTGGATCACATTGTGCGTATTTGGTGACTTGGTAAAACAAATGGATCAAGTTATGGATACTTGTTGATCAGAGAAGCCGAATTGGGTAAATTGAAAGACTTGTTGATCCGAGAAGTCAATTGGGTTTAAATACAAGCCTTAATGATTCGTGAAGTCGAACGGAGTAGAATAGTTGGTGCTTGTTGATCCGAGAAGCCGAATTGGATCACATTGTGCGTATATGGTGACTTGGTAAAACAAATGGATCAAGTTATGGATACTTGTTGATCCGAGAAGCTGAATTGGGTCAATTGAAAGACTTGTTCATCCGAGAAGTCAATTGGCTTCAAATACAAGCCTTTATGATTCGTAAAGTCAAACAGAGTCAAATCGTTGGTGCTTGTTGATCCGAGAAGTCGAATTGGATCACATTGTGCGTACTTGGTGACTTCCTAAAACAACTGGATCAAGTTATGGATACTTGTTGATCAGAGAAGCCGAATTGGGTCACATGGAAGACTTGTTGATTCGAGAAGTCAATTGTGGCCAAATACAAGCCTTAATGTTTCGTGAAGTCGAATCGAGTCAAATAGTTGGTGCTTGTTGACCCGAGAAGCCGAATTAGGTCACATTGTGCGTACTTGGTGACTTGGTAAAACAAACGGATCATGTTATGGATACTTGTTGATCCGAGAAGCCGAATTGGGTCAATTGAAAGACTTGTTGATCCGAAAAGTCAATTGGGTTCAAATACAAGCCTTAATGATTCGTGAAGTCGAACGGAGTCAAGTAGTTGGTGCTTGTTGATCCGAGAAGCCGAATTGGGTAAATTGAAAGACTTGTTGATCAGAGAAGCCGAATTGGGTAAATTGAAAGACTTGTTGATCAGAGAAGCCGAATTGGCTAAATTGAAAGACTTGTTGATCCGAGAAGTCAATTGGGTTTAAATACAAGCCTTAATGATTCGTGAAGTCGATCGGAGTCAAATAGTTGATGCTTGTTCATCCGAGAAGCCGAATTGGGTCACATTATGCGTACTTGGTGACTTGGTAAAACAAACGGATCAAGTTATGGATACTTGTTGATCCGAGAAGTCAAATTGGGTAAGTTGAGAGACTTGTTGATCCGAGAAGTCAATTGGGTTTAAATACAAGCCTTAATGATTCGTGAAGTCAAACGGAGTAGAATGGTTGGTGCTTGTTGATCCGAGAAGCCGAATTCGATCACATTGTGCGTACTTGGTGACTTGGTAAAACAAACGGATCAAGTGTGGATGCTTGTTGATCCGAGAAGCCGAATTGGGTAAACTGAAAGACTTGTTGATCCGAGAAGTCAATTGGCTTCAAATACAAGCCTTTATGATTCGTGAAGTCGAACAGAGTCAAATCGTTGGTGCTTGTTGATCCGAGAAGCCGAATTGGATCACATTGTGCGTACTTGGTGACTTGGTAAAACAAATGGATCAAGTTATGGATACTTGTTGATCCGAGAAGCTGAATTGGGTCAATTGAAAGACTTGTTGATCCGAGAAGTCAATTGGCTTCAAATACAAGCATTTATGATTCGTGAAGTCGAACAGAGTCAAATCGTTGGTGCTTGTTGATCCGAGAAGCCGAATTGGATCACATTGTGCGTACTTGGTGACGTGGTAAAACAAATGGATCAAGTTATGGATATTTGTTGATCAGAGAAGCCGAATTGGGTAAATTGAAAGACTTGTTGATCCGAGAAGTCAATTGGGATTAAATACAAGCCTTAATGATTCGTGAAGTCGAACGGAGTAGAATAGTTGGTGCTTGTTGATCCGAGAAGCCGAATTGGATCACATTATGCGTACTTAGTGACTTGGTAAAACAAATGGATCACGTTATGGATACTTGTTGATCCGAGAAGCTGAATTGGGTTAATTGAAAGACTTGTTGATCCGAGAAGTCAATTGGCTTCAAATACAAGCCTTTATGATTCGTGAAGTCGAACAGAGTCAAATCGTTGGTGCTTGTTGATCCGAGAAGCCGAATTGGATCACATTGTGCGTATTTGGTGACTTGGTAAAACAAATGGATCAAGTTATGGATACTTGTTGATCAGAGAAGCCGAATTGGGTAAATTGAAAGACTTGTTGATCCGAGAAGTCAATTGGGTTTAAATACAAGCCTTAATGATTCGTGAAGTCGAACGGAGTAGAATAGTTGGTGCTTGTTGATCCGAGAAGCCGAATTGGATCACATTGTGCGTATATGGTGACTTGGTAAAACAAATGGATCAAGTTATGGATACTTGTTGATCCGAGAAGCTGAATTGGGTCAATTGAAAGACTTGTTCATCCGAGAAGTCAATTGGCTTCAAATACAAGCCTTTATGATTCGTGAAGTCAAACAGAGTCAAATCGTTGGTGCTTGTTGATCCGAGAAGTCGAATTGGATCACATTGTGCGTACTTGGTGACTTCCTAAAACAACTGGATCAAGTTATGGATACTTGTTGATCAGAGAAGCCGAATTGGGTCACATGGAAGACTTGTTGATTCGAGAAGTCAATTGTGGCCAAATACAAGCCTTAATGTTTCGTGAAGTCGAATCGAGTCAAATAGTTGGTGCTTGTTGACCCGAGAAGCCGAATTAGGTCACATTGTGCGTACTTGGTGACTTGGTAAAACAAACGGATCATGTTATGGATACTTGTTGATCCAAGAAACCGAATTGGGTCAATTGAAAGACTTGTTGATCCGAGAAGTCAATTGGGTTCAAATACAAGCCTTAATGATTCATGAAGTCGAACGGAGTCAAATCGTTGGTGCTTGTTTATCCGGGAAGGCGAATTGGGTCACATTGTGCGTACTTGGTGACTTGGTAAAATGAACGAATCAAGTTATGGATACTTGTTGATCAGAGAAGCCGAATTGGGTAAATTGAAAGACTTGTTGATTAGAGAAGCCGAATTGGCTAAATTGAAAGACTTGTTGATCCGAGAAGTCAATTGGGTTTAAATACAAGCCTTAATGATTCGTGAAGTCGATCGGAGTCAAATAGTTGATGCTTGTTCATCCGAGAAGCCGAATTGGGTCACATTATGCGTACTTGGTGACTTGGTAAAACAAACGGATCAAGTTATGGATACTTGTTGATCCGAGAAGTCAAATTGGGTAAGTTGAGAGACTTGTTGATCCGAGAAGTCAATTGGGTTTAAATACAAGCCTTAATGATTCGTGAAGTCGAACGGAGTAGAATGGTTGGTGCTTGTTGATCCGAGAAGCCGAATTCGATCACATTGTGCGTACTTGGTGACTTGGTAAAACAAACGGATCAAGTTATGGATACTTGTTGATCCGAGAAGCCGAATTGGGTAAACTGAAAGACTTGTTGATCCGAGAAGTCAATTGGCTTCAAATACAAGCCTTTATGATTCGTGAAGTCGAACAGAGTCAAATCGTTGGTCCTTGTTGATCCGAGAAGCCGAATTGGATCACATTGTGCGTACTTGGTGACTTGGTAAAACAAATGGATCAAGTTATGGATACTTGTTGATCCGAGAAGCTGAATTGGGTCAATTGAAAGACTTGTTGATCCGAGAAGTCAATTGGCTTCAAATACAAGCATTTATGATTCGTGAAGTCGAACAGAGTCAAATCGTTGGTGCTTGTTGATCCGAGAAGCCGAATTGGATCACATTGTGCGTACTTGGTGACGTGGTAAAACAAATGGATCAAGTTATGGATATTTGTTGATCAGAGAAGCCGAATTGGGTAAATTGAAAGACTTGTTGATCCAAGAAGTCAATTGGGATTAAATACAAGCATTTATGATTCGTGAAGTCGAACAGAGTCAAATCGTTGGTGCTTGTTGATCCGAGAAGCCGAATTGGATCACATTGTGCGTACTTGGTGACGTGGTAAAACAAATGGATCAAGTTATGGATATTTGTTGATCAGAGAAGCCGAATTGGGTAAATTGAAAGACTTGTTGATCCGAGAAGTCAATTGGGATTAAATACAAGCCTTAATGATTCGTGAAGTCGAACGGAGTAGAATAGTTGGTGCTTGTTGATCCGAGAAGCCGAATTGGATCACATTATGCGTACTTAGTGACTTGGTAAAACAAATGGATCACGTTATGGATACTTGTTGATCCGAGAAGCTGAATTGGGTTAATTGAAAGACTTGTTGATCCGAGAAGTCAATTGGCTTCAAATACAAGCCTTTATGATTCGTGAAGTCGAACAGAGTCAAATAGTTGGTGCTTCTTGATCCGAGAAGCCGAATTGGATCACATTGTGCGTATTTGGTGACTTGGTAAAACAAATGGATCAAGTTATGGATACTTGTTGATCAGAGAAGCCGAATTGGGTAAATTGAAAGACTTGTTGATCCGAGAAGTCAATTGGCTTTAAATACAAGCCTTAATGATTCGTGAAGTCGAACGGAGTAGAATAGTTGGTGCTTGTTGATCCGAGAAGCCGAATTGGATCACATTGTGCGTATATGGTGACTTGGTAAAACAAATGGATCAAGTTATGGATACTTGTTGATCCGAGAAGCTGAATTGGGTCAATTGAAAGACTTGTTCATCCGAGAAGTCAATTGGCTTCAAATACAAGCCTTTATGATTCGTGAAGTCAAACAGAGTCAAATCGTTGGTGCTTGTTGATCCGAGAAGTTGAATTGGATCACATTGTGCGTACTTGGTGACTTCCTAAAACAACTGGATCAAGTTATGGATACTTGTTGATCAGAGAAGCCGAATTGGGTCACATGGAAGACTTGTTGATTCGAGAAGTCAATTGTGGCCAAATACAAGCCTTAATGTTTCGTGAAGTCGAATCGAGTCAAATAGTTGGTGCTTGTTGACCCGAGAAGCCGAATTAGGTCACATTGTGCGTACTTGGTGACTTGGTAAAACAAACGGATCATGTTATGGATACTTGTTGATCCGAGAAACCGAATTGGGTCAATTGAAAGACTTGTTGATCCGAGAAGTCAATTGGGTTCAAATACAAGCCTTAATGATTCATGAAGTCGAACGGAGTCAAATCGTTGGTGCTTGTTTATCCGGGAAGGCGAATTGGGTCACATTGTGCGTACTTGGTGACTTGGTAAAATAAACGAATCAAGTTATGGATACTTGTTGATCAGAGAAGCCGAATTGGGTAAATTGAAAGACTTGTTGATCCAAGAAGTCAATTGGGTTTATATACAAGCCTTAATGATTCGTGAAGTCGAACGGGTAAGAATAGTTGGTGCTTGTTGATCCGAGAAGCCGAATTGGATCACATTGGGCGTACTTGGTGACTTGGTGAAACAAATGGATCACGTTATGGATACTTGTTGATCCGAGAAGCTGAATTGGGTTAATTGAAAGACTTGTTGATCCGAGAAGTCAATTGGCTTCAAATACAAGCCTTTATGATTCGTGAAGTCGAACAGAGTCAAATCGTTGGTGCTTGTTGATCCGAGAAGCCGAATTGGATCACATTGTGCGTATTTGGTGACTTGGTAAAACAAATGGATCAAGTTATGGATACTTGTTGATCAGAGAAGCCGAATTGAGTAAATTGAAAGACTTGTTGATCCGAGAAGTCAATTGGGTTTAAATACAAGCCTTAATGATTCGTGAAGTCGAACGGAGTAGAATAGTTGGTGCTTGTTGATCCGAGAAGCCGAATTGGATCACATTGTGCGTATATGGTGACTTGGTAAAACAAATGGATCAAGTTATGGATACTTGTTGATCCGAGAAGCTGAATTGGGTCAATTGAAAGACTTGTTGATCTGAGAAGCAATTGGCTTCAATTACAAACTTTTATGATTCGTGAAGTCGAATAGAGTCAAATCGTTGGTGCTTGTTGATCCGAGAAGCCGAATTGGATCACATTGTGCATGCTTGGTGACTTGGTAAAACAAACGGATCATGTTATGGATACTTGTTGATCCGAGAAGCTGAATTGGGTCAATTGAAAGACTTGTTGATCCGAGAAGTCAATTGGCTTCAAATACAAGCATTTATGATTCGTGAAGTCGAACAGAGTCAAATCGATTGTGCTTGTTGATCCGAGAAGCCGAATTGGATCACATTGTGCGTACTTGGTGACGTGGTAAAACAAATGGATCAAGTTATGGATATTTGTTGATCAGAGAAGCCGAATTGGGTAAATTGAAAGACTTGTTGATCCGAGAAGTCAATTGGGATTAAATACAAGCCTTAATGATTCGTGAAGTCGAACGGAGTAGAATAGTTGGTGCTTGTTGATCCGAGAAGCCGAATTGGATCACATTATGCGTACTTAGTGACTTGGTAAAACAAATGGATCACGTTATGGATACTTGTTGATCCGAGAAGCTGAATTGGGTTAATTGAAAGACTTGTTGATCCGAGAAGTCAATTGGCTTCAAATACAAGCCTTTATGATTCGTGAAGTCGAACAGAGTCAAATCGTTGGTGCTTGTTGATCCGAGAAGCCGAATTGGATCACATTGTGCGTATTTGGTGACTTGGTAAAACAAATGGATCAAGTTATGGATACTTGTTGATCAGAGAAGCCGAATTGGGTAAATTGAAAGACTTGTTGATCCGAGAAGTCAATTGGGTTTAAATACAAGCCTTAATGATTCGTGAAGTCGAACGGAGTAGAATAGTTGGTGCTTGTTGATCCGAGAAGCCGAATTGGATCACATTGTGCGTATATGGTGACTTGGTAAAACAAATGGATCAAGTTATGGATACTTGTTGATCCGAGAAGCTGAATTGGGTCAATTGAAAGACTTGTTCATCCGAGAAGTCAATTGGCTTCAAATACAAGCCTTTATGATTCGTGAAGTCAAACAGAGTCAAATCGTTGGTGCTTGTTGATCCGAGAAGTCGAATTGGATCACATTGTGCGTACTTGGTGACTTCCTAAAACAACTGGATCAAGTTATGGATACTTGTTGATCATAGAAGCCGAATTGGGTCACATGGAAGACTTGTTGATTCGAGAAGTCAATTGTGGCCAAATACAAGCCTTAATGTTTCGTGAAGTCGAATCGAGTCAAATAGTTGGTGCTTGTTGACCCGAGAAGCCGAATTAGGTCACATTGTGCGTACTTGGTGACTTGGTAAAACAAACGGATCATGTTATGGATACTTGTTGATCCGAGAAACCGAATTGGGTCAATTGAAAGACTTGTTGATCCGAGAAGTCAATTGGGTTCAAATACAAGCCTTAATGATTCATGAAGTCGAACGGAGTCAAATCGTTGGTGCTTGTTTATCCGGGAAGGCGAATTGGGTCACATTGTGCGTACTTGGTGACTTGGTAAAATAAACGAATCAAGTTATGGATACTTGTTGATCAGAGAAGCCGAATTGGGTAAATTGAAAGACTTGTTGATCCAAGAAGTCAATTGGGTTTAAATACAAGCCTTAATGATTCGTGAAGTCGAACGGGTAAGAATAGTTGGTGCTTGTTGATCCGAGAAGCCGAATTGGATCACATTGGGCGTACTTGGTGACTTGGTGAAACAAATGGATCACGTTATGGATACTTGTTGATCCGAGAAGCTGAATTGGGTTAATTGAAAGACTTGTTGATCCGAGAAGTCAATTGGCTTCAAATACAAGCCTTTATGATTCGTGAAGTCGAACAGAGTCAAATCGTTGGTGCTTGTTGGTCCGAGAAGCCGAATTGGATCACATTGTACGTATTTGGTGACTTGATAAAACAAATGGATCAAGTTATGGATACTTGTTGATCAGAGAAGCCGAATTGAGTAAATTGAAAGACTTGTTGATCCGAGAAGTCAATTGGGTTTAAATACAAGCCTTAATGATTCGTGAAGTCGAACGGAGTAGAATAGTTGGTGCTTGTTGATCCGAGAAGCCGAATTGGATCACATTGTGCGTATATGGTGACTTGGTAAAACAAATGGATCAAGTTATGGATACTTGTTGATCCGAGAAGCTGAATTGGGTCAATTGAAAGGCTTGTTGATCTGAGAAGCAATTGGCTTCAATTACAAACTTTTATGATTCGTGAAGTCGAATAGAGTCAAATCGTTGGTGCTTGTTGATCCGAGAAGCCGAATTGGATCACATTGTGCATGCTTGGTGACTTGGTAAAACAAACGGATCATGTTATGGATACTTGTTAATCCGAGAAGCCGAATTGGGTCCATTGAAAGACTTGTTGATCCGAGAAGTCAATTGGTTTCAATTACAAGCCTTAATGATTCGCGAAGTCGAACAGAGTCAAATAATTGGTGCTTGTTGATCCGAGAAGCCGAATTGGGTCACATTGTGCGTACTTGGTGACTTGGTAAAACAAACGGATCAAGTTATGGATACTTGTAGATCCGAGATGCCGAATTGGGTCAATTGAAAGACTTGTTGATCCGAGAAGTAAATTGGGTTCAAATACAAGCCTTAATGATTCGTGAAGTCGAACGGAGTCAAATAGTTGGTGCTTGTTGATCCGAGAAGCCGAATTCGATCACATTGTGCGTACTTGGCGACTTGGTAAAACAAACGGATAAAGTTATGGATACTTGTTGATCCGAGAAGACGAATTGGGTCAATTGAAAGACTTGTTGATCCGAGAAGTCAATTGGGTTCAAATACAAGCCTTAATGATTCGTGAAGTCGAACGGAGTTAAATAGTTGGTGCTTGTTGATCCGAGAAGCCGAATTGGGTCACATTGTGCGTACTTGGTGACTTGGTAAAACAAACGGATCAAGTTATGGATACTTGTTGACCCGAGAAGCCAAATTGGGTAAATTGAAAGACTTGTTGATCCGAGAAGTCAATTGGGTTTAAATACAAGCCTTAATGATTCATGAAGTCGAACGGAGTCAAATCGTTGGTGCTTGTTTATCCGGGAAGGCGAATTGGGTCACATTGTGCGTACTTGGTGACTTGGTAAAATAAACGAATCAAGTTATGGATACTTGTTGATCAGAGAAGCCGAATTGGGTAAATTGAAAGACTTGTTGATCCAAGAACTCAATTGGGTTTAAATACAAGCCTTAATGATTCGTGAAGTCGAACGGGTAAGAATAGTTGGTGCTTGTTGATCCGAGAAGCCGAATTGGATCACATTGGGCGTACTTGGTGACTTGGTGAAACAAATGGATCACGTTATGGATACTTGTTGATCCGAGAAGCTGAATTGGGTTAATTGAAAGACTTGTTGATCCGAGAAGTCAATTGGCTTCAAATACAAGCCTTTATGATTCGTGAAGTCGAACAGAGTCAAATCGTTGGTGCTTGTTGATCCGAGAAGCCGAATTGGATCACATTGGGCGTACTTGGTGACTTGGTGAAACAAATGGATCACGTTATGGATACTTGTTGATCCAAGAAGCTGAATTGGGTTAATTGAAAGACTTGTTGATCCGAGAAGTCAATTGGCTTCAAATACAAGCCTTTATGATTCGTGAAGTCGAACAGAGTCAAATCGTTGGTGCTTGTTGGTCCGAGAAGCCGAATTGGATCACATTGTACGTATTTGGTGACTTGGTAAAACAAATGGATCAAGTTATGGATACTTGTTGATCAGAGAAGCCGAATTGAGTAAATTGAAAGACTTGTTGATCCGAGAAGTCAATTGGGTTTAAATACAAGCCTTAATGATTCGTGAAGTCGAACGGAGTAGAATAGTTGGTGCTTGTTGATCCAAGAAGCCGAATTGGATCACATTGTGCGTATATGGTGACTTGGTAAAACAAATGGATCAAGTTATGGATACTTGTTGATCCGAGAAGCTGAATTGGGTCAATTGAAAGGCTTGTTGATCTGAGAAGCAATTGGCTTCAATTACAAACTTTTATGATTCGTGAAGTCGAATAGAGTCAAATCGTTGGTGCTTGTTGATCCGAGAAGCCGAATTGGATCACATTGTGCATGCTTGGTGACTTGGTAAAACAAACGGATCATGTTATGGATACTTGTTAATCCGAGAAGCCGAATTGGGTCCATTGAAAGACTTGTTGATCCGAGAAGTCAATTGGTTTCAATTACAAGCCTTAATGATTCGCGAAGTCGAACAGAGTCAAATAATTGGTGCTTGTTGATCCGAGAAGCCGAATTGGGTCACATTGTGCGTACTTGGTGACTTGGTAAAACAAACGGATCAAGTTATGGATACTTGTAGATCCGAGATGCCGAATTGGGTCAATTGAAAGACTTGTTGATCCGAGAAGTAAATTGGGTTCAAATACAAGCCTTAATGATTCGTGAAGTCGAACGGAGTCAAATAGTTGGTGCTTGTTGATCCGAGAAGCCGAATTCGATCACATTGTGCGTACTTGGCGACTTGGTAAAACAAACGGATAAAGTTATGGATACTTGTTGATTCGAGAAGACGAATTGGGTCAATTGAAAGACTTGTTGATCCGAGAAGTCAATTGGGTTCAAATACAAGCCTTAATGATTCGTGAAGTCGAACGGAGTCAAATAGTTGGTGCTTGTTGATCCGAGAAGCCGAATTGGGTCACATTGTGCGTACTTGGTGACTTGGTAAAACAAACGGATCAAGTTATGGATACTTGTTGACCCGAGAAGCCAAATTGGGTAAATTGAAAGACTTGTTGATCCGAGAAGTCAATTGGGTTTAAATACAAGCCTTAATGATTCGTGAAGTCGATCGGAGTAGAATAGTTGGTGCTTGTTGATCCGAGAAGCCGAATTCGATCACATTGTGCGTACATAGTGACTTGGTAAAACAAACGGATCAAGTTATGGATACTTGTTGATCCGAGAAGCCGAATTGGGTAAATTGAAAGACTTGTTGATCCGAGAAGTCAATTGGGTTTAAATACAAGCCTTAATTATTCGTGACGTCGAACGGAGTAGAATAGTTGGTGCTTGTTGATCCAAGAAGCCGAATTGGGTCACATTGTGCGTACTTGGTGACTTGGTAAAACAAACGGATCAAGTTATGGATACTTGTAGATCCGAGATGCCGAATTGGGTCAATTGAAAGACTTGTTGATCCGAGAAGTCAATTGGGTTCAAATACAAGCCTTAATGATTCGTGAAGTCGAACGGAGTCAAATAGTTGGTGCTTGTTGATCAGAGAAGCCGAATTCGATCACATTGTGCGTACTTGGCGACTTGGTAAAACAAACGGATAAAGTTATGGATACTTGTTGATCCGAGAAGACGAATTGGGTCAATTGAAAGACTTGTTGATCCGAGAAGTCAATTGGGTTCAAATACAAGCCTTAATGATTCGTGACGTGGAACGGAGTAGAATAGTTGGTGCTTGTTGATCCAAGAAGCCGAATTGGATCACACTGTGTGTACTTAGTGACTTGGTAAAACAAATGGATCAAGTTATGGATACTTGTTGATCCGAGAAGCTGAATTGGGTCAATTGAAAGACTTGTTGATCCGAGAAGTCAATTGGCTTCAAATACAAGCCTTTATTATTCGTGAAGTCGAACAGAGTCAAATCGTTGGTGCTTGTTGATCCGAGAAGCCGAATTGGATCACATTGTGCGTATTTGGTGACTTGGTAAAACAAATGGATCAAGTTATGGATACTTGTTGATCAGAGAAGCCGAATTGGGTAAATTGAAAGACTTGTTGATCCGAGAAGTCAATTGGGTTTAAATACAAGCCTTAATGATTCGTGACGTCGAACGGAGTAGAATAGTTGGTGCTTGTTGATCCAAGAAGCCGAATTGGATCACATTGTGTGTACTTAGTGACTTGGTAAAACAAATGGATCAAGTTATGGATACTTGTTGATCCGAGAAGCTGAATTGGGTCAATTGAAAGACTTGTTGATCCGAGAAGTCAATTGGCTTCAAATACAAGCCTTTATTATTCGTGAAGTCGAACAGAGTCAAATCGTTGGTGCTTGTTGATCCGAGAAGCCGAATTGGATCACATTGTGCGTATTTGGTGACTTGGTAAAACAAATGGATCAAGTTATGGATACTTGTTGATCAGAGAAGCCGAATTGGGTAAATTGAAAGACTTGTTGATCCGAGAAGTCAATTGGGTTTAAATACAAGCCTTGATGATTCGTGAAGTCGAACGGAGTAGAATAGTTGGTGCTTGTTGATCCGAGAAGCCGAATTGGATCACATAGTGCGTACTTGGTGACTTGGTAAAACAAATGGATCAAGTTATGGATACTTGTTGATCCGAGAAGCTGAATTGGGTCAATTGAAAGACTTGTTGATCTGAGAAGTCAATTGGCTTCAAATACAAGCCTTTATGATTCGTGAAGTCGAACAGAGTCAAATCATTGGTGCTTGTTGATCCGAGAAGCCGAATTGGATCACATTGTGCGTACTTGGTGACTTGGTAAAACAAATGGATCAAGTTATGGATACTTGTTGATCAGAGAAGCCGAATTGGGTCACATGGAAGACTTGTTGATCCGAGAAGTCAATTGTGGCCAAATACAAGACTTAATGTTTCGTGAAGTCGAATCGAGTCAAATAGTTGGTGCTTGTTGATCCGAGAAGCCGAATAGGGTCACATTGTGCGTGCTTGGTGACTTGGTAAAACAAACGGATCATGTTATGGATACTTGTTAATCCCAGAAGCCGAATTGGGTCCATTGAAAGACTTGTTGATCCGAGAAGTCAATTGGTTTCAAATACAAGCCTTAATAATTCGCGAAGTCGAAAAGAGTCAAATAATTGGTGCTTGTTGATCCGAGAAGCCGAATTGGGTCACATTGTGCGTACTTGGTGACTTGGTAAAACAAACGGATCAAGTTATGGATACTTGTAGATCCGAGATGCCGAATTGGGTCAATTGAAAGACTTGTTGATCCGAGAAGTAAATTGGGTTCAAATACAAGCCTTAATGATTCGTGAAGTCGAACGGAGTCAAATAGTTGGTGCTTGTTGATCCCAGAAGCCGAATTCGATCACATTGTGCGTACTTGGCGACTTGGTAAAACAAACGGATAAAGTTATGGATACTTGTTGATCCGAGAAGACGAATTGGGTCAATTGAAAGACTTGTTGATCCGAGAAGTCAATTGGGTTCAAATACAAGCCTTAATGATTCGTGAAGTCGAACGGAGTCAAATAGTTGGTGCTTGTTGATCCGAGAAGCCGAATTGGGTCACATTGTGCGTACTTGGTGACTTGGTAAAACAAACGGATCAAGTTATGGATACTTGTTGACCCGAGAAGCCAAATTGGGTAAATTGAAAGACTTGTTGATCCGAGAAGTCAATTGGGTTTAAATACAAGCCTTAATGATTCGTGAAGTCGATCGGAGTAGAATAGTTGGTGCTTGTTGATCCGAGAAGCCGAATTCGATCACATTGTGCGTACATAGTGACTTGGTAAAACAAACGGATCAAGTTATGGATACTTGTTGATCCGAGAAGCCGAATTGGGTAAATGGAAAGACTTGTTGATCCGAGAAGTCAATTGGGTTTAAATACAAGCCTTAATTATTCGTGACGTCGAACGGAGTAGAATATTTGGTGCTTGTTGATCCAAGAAGCCGAATTGGGTCACATTGTGCGTACTTGGTGACTTGGTAAAACAAACGGATCAAGTTATGGATACTTGTAGATCCGAGATGCCGAATTGGGTCAATTGAAAGACTTGTTGATCCGAGAAGTCAATTGGGTTCAAATACAAGCCTTAATGATTCGTGAAGTCGAACGGAGTCAAATAGTTGGTGCTTGTTGATCAGAGAAGCCGAATTCGATCACATTGTGCGTACTTGGCGACTTGGTAAAACAAACGGATAAAGTTATGGATACTTGTTGATCCGAGAAGACGAATTGGGTCAATTGAAAGACTTGTTGATCCGAGAAGTCAATTGGGTTCAAATACAAGCCTTAATGATTCGTGACGTGGAACGGAGTAGAATAGTTGGTGCTTGTTGATCCAAGAAGCCGAATTGGATCACATTGTGTGTACTTAGTGACTTGGTAAAACAAATGGATCAAGTTATGGATACTTGTTGATCCGAGAAGCTGAATTGGGTCAATTGAAAGACTTGTTGATCCGAGAAGTCAATTGGCTTCAAATACAAGCCTTTATTATTCGTGAAGTCGAACAGAGTCAAATCGTTGGTGCTTGTTGATCCGAGAAGCCGAATTGGATCACATTGTGCGTATTTGGTGACTTGGTAAAACAAATGGATCAAGTTATGGATACTTGTTGATCAGAGAAGCCGAATTGGGTAAATTGAAAGACTTGTTGATCCGAGAAGTCAATTGGGTTTAAATACAAGCCTTTATTATTCGTGAAGTCGAACAGAGTCAAATCGTTGGTGCTTGTTGATCCGAGAAGCCGAATTGGATCACATTGTGCGTATTTGGTGACTTGGTAAAACAAATGGATCAAGTTATGGATACTTGTTGATCAGAGAAGCCGAATTGGGTAAATTGAAAGACATGTTGATCCGAGAAGTCAATTGGGTTTAAATACAAGCCTTAATGATTCGTGACGTCGAACGGAGTAGAATAGTTGGTGCTTGTTGATCCAAGAAGCCGAATTGGATCACATTGTGTGTACTTAGTGACTTGGTAAAACAAATGGATCAAGTTATGGATACTTGTTGATCCGAGAAGCTGAATTGGGTCAATTGAAAGACTTGTTGATCCGAGAAGTCAATTGGCTTCAAATACAAGCCTTTATTATTCGTGAAGTCGAACAGAGTCAAATCGTTGGTGCTTGTTGATCCGAGAAGCCGAATTGGATCACATTGTGCGTATTTGGTGACTTGGTAAAACAAATGGATCAAGTTATGGATACTTGTTGATCAGAGAAGCCGAATTGGGTAAATTGAAAGACTTGTTGATCCGAGAAGTCAATTGGGTTTAAATACAAGCCTTGATGATTCGTGAAGTCGAACGGAGTAGAATAGTTGGTGCTTGTTGATCCGAGAAGCCGAATTGGATCACATTGTGCGTACTTGGTGACTTGGTAAAACAAATGGATCAAGTTATGGATACTTGTTGATCCAAGAAGCTGAATTGGGTCAATTGAAAGACTTGTTGATCTGAGAAGTCAATTGGCTTCAAATACAAGCCTTTATGATTCGTGAAGTCGAACAGAGTCAAATCATTGGTGCTTGTTGATCCGAGAAGCCGAATTGGATCACATTGTGCGTACTTGGTGACTTGGTAAAACAAATGGATCAAGTTATGGATACTTGTTGATCAGAGAAGCCGAATTGGGTCACATGGAAGACTTGTTGATCCGAGAAGTCAATTGTGGCCAAATACAAGACTTAATGTTTCGTGAAGTCGAATCGAGTCAAATAGTTGGTGCTTGTTGATTCGAGAAGCCGAATAGGGTCACATTGTGCGTGCTTGGTGACTTAGTAAAACAAACGGATCATGTTATGGATACTTGTTAATCCGAGAAGCCGAATTGGGTCCATTGAAAGACTTGTTGATCCGAGAAGTCAATTGGTTTCAAATACAAGCCTTAATGATTCGCGAAGTCGAAAAGAGTCAAATAATTGGTGCTTGTTGATCCGAGAAGCCGAATTGGGTCACATTGTGCGTACTTGGTGACTTGGTAAAACAAACGGATCAAGTTATGGATACTTGTAGATCCGAGATGCCGAATTGGGTCAATTGAAAGACTTGTTGATCCGAGAAGTCAATTGGGTTCAAATACAAGCCTTAATGATTCGTGAAGTCGAACGGAGTCAAATAGTTGGTGCTTGTTGATCAGAGAAGCCGAATTCGATCACATTGTGCGTACTTGGCGACTTGGTAAAACAAACGGATAAAGTTATGGATACTTGTTGATCCGAGAAGACGAATTGGGTCAATTGAAAGACTTATTGATCCGAGAAGTCAATTGGGTTCAACCAAGCCTTAATGATTCGTGAAGTCGAACGGAGTCAGATAGTTGGTGCTTGTTGATCCGAGAAGCCGAATTCGATCACATTGTGCGTACTTGGCGACTTGGTAAAACAAACGGATAAAGTTATGGATACTTGTTGATCCGAGAAGACGAATTGGGTCAATTGAAAGACTTGTTGATCCGAGAAGTCAATTGGGTTCAAATACAAGCCTTAATGATTCGTGAAGTCGAACGGAGTCAAATAGTTGGTGCTTGTTGATCCGAGAAGCCGAATTGGGTCACATTGTGCGTACTTGGTGACTTGGTAAAACAAATGGATCATGTTATGCATACTTGTTGATCCGAGAAGCTGAATTGGGTCAATTGAAAGACTTGTTGATCCGAGAAGTCAATTAGCTTCAAATATAATCCTTTATGATTCGTGAAGTCGAACAGAGTCAAATAATTGGTGCTTGTTGATCCGAAAAGCCGAATTCGATCACATTGTGCGTACTTGGTGACTTGGTAAAACAAACGGATCAAGTTATGGATACTTGTTGATCCGAGATGCCGAATTGGGTCAATTGAAAGACTTGTTGATCCGAGAAGTCAATTGGGTTCAAATACAAGCCTTAATGATTCGTGAAGTCGAACGGAGTCAAATAGTTGGTGCTTGTTGATCCGAGAAGCCGAATTCGATCACATTGTGCGTACTTGGCGACTTGGTAAAACAAACGGATAAAGTTATGGATACTTGTTGATCCGAGAAGACGAATTGGGTCAATTGAAAGAATTGTTGGTCCGAGAAGTCAATTGGGTTCAAATACAAGCCTTAATGATTCGTGAAGTCGAACGGAGTCAAATAGTTGGTGCTTGTTGATCCGAGAAGCCGAATTCGATCACATTGTGCGTACTTGGCGACTTGGTAAAACAAACGGATAAACTTATGGATACTTGTTGATCCGAGAAGACGAATTGGGTCAATTGAAAGACTTGTTGATCCGAGAAGTCAATTGGCTTCAAATACAAGCCTTTATTATTCGTGAAGTCGAACAGAGTCAAATCGTTGGTGCTTGTTGATCCGAGAAGCCGAATTGGATCACATTGTGCGTATTTGGTGACTTGGTAAAACAAATGGATCAAGTTATGGATACTTGTTGATCAGAGAAGCCGAATTGGGTAAATTGAAAGACTTGTTGATCCGAGAAGTCAATTGGGTTTAAATACAAGCCTTAATGATTCGTGACGTCGAACGGAGTAGAATAGTTGGTGCTTGTTGATCCAAGAAGCCGAATTGGATCACATTGTGTGTACTTAGTGACTTGGTAAAACAAATGGATCAAGTTATGGATACTTGTTGATCCGAGAAGCTGAATTGGGTCAGTTGAAAGACTTGTTGATCTGAGAAGTCAATTGGCTTCAAATACAAGCCTTTATGATTCGTGAAGTCGAACAGAGTCAAATCATTGGTGCTTGTTGATCCGAGAAGCCGAATTGGATCACATTGTGCGTACTTGGTGACTTGGTAAAACAAATGGATCAAGTTATGGATACTTGTTGATCAGAGAAGCCGAATTGGGTCACATGGAAGACTTGTTGATCCGAGAAGTCAATTGTGGCCAAATACAAGACTTAATGTTTCGTGAAGTCGAATCGAGTCAAATAGTTGGTGCTTGTTGATTCGAGAAGCCGAATAGGGTCACATTGTGCGTGCTTGGTGACTTAGTAAAACAAACGGATCATGTTATGGATACTTGTTAATCCGAGAAGCCGAATTGGGTCCATTGAAAGACTTGTTGATCCGAGAAGTCAATTGGTTTCAAATACAAGCCTTAATGATTCGCGAAGTCGAAAAGAGTCAAATAATTGGTGCTTGTTGATCCGAGAAGCCGAATTGGGTCACATTGTGCGTACTTGGTGACTTGGTAAAACAAACGGATCAAGTTATGGATACTTGTAGATCCGAGATGCCGAATTGGGTCAATTGAAAGACTTGTTGATCCGAGAAGTCAATTGGGTTCAAATACAAGCCTTAATGATTCGTGAAGTCGAACGGAGTCAAATAGTTGGTGCTTGTTGATCAGAGAAGCCGAATTCGATCACATTGTGCGTACTTGGCGACTTGGTAAAACAAACGGATAAAGTTATGGATACTTGTTGATCCGAGAAGACGAATTGGGTCAATTGAAAGACTTATTGATCCGAGAAGTCAATTGGGTTCAACCAAGCCTTAATGATTCGTGAAGTCGAACGGAGTCAGATAGTTGGTGCTTGTTGATCCGAGAAGCCGAATTCGATCACATTGTGCGTACTTGGCGACTTGGTAAAACAAACGGATAAAGTTATGGATACTTGTTGATCCGAGAAGACGAATTGGGTCAATTGAAAGACTTGTTGATCCGAGAAGTCAATTGGGTTCAAATACAAGCCTTAATGATTCGTGAAGTCGAACGGAGTCAAATAGTTGGTGCTTGTTGATCCGAGAAGCCGAATTGGGTCACATTGTGCGTACTTGGTGACTTGGTAAAACAAATGGATCAAGTTATGCATACTTGTTGATCCGAGAAGCTGAATTGGGTCAATTGAAAGACTTGTTGATCCGAGAAGTCAATTAGCTTCAAATATAATCCTTTATGATTCGTGAAGTCGAACAGAGTCAAATAATTGGTGCTTGTTGATCCGAAAAGCCGAATTCGATCACATTGTGCGTACTTGGTGACTTGGTAAAACAAACGGATCAATTTATGGATACTTGTTGATCCGAGATGCCGAATTGGGTCAATTGAAAGACTTGTTGATCCGAGAAGTCAATTGGGTTCAAATACAAGCCTTAATGATTCGTGAAGTCGAACGGAGTCAAATAGTTGGTGCTTGTTGATCCGAGAAGCCGAATTCGATCACATTGTGCGTACTTGGCGACTTGGTAAAACAAACGGATAAAGTTATGGATACTTGTTGATCCGAGAAGACGAATTGGGTCAATTGAAAGAATTGTTGGTCCGAGAAGTCAATTGGGTTCAAATACAAGCCTTAATGATTCGTGAAGTCGAACGGAGTCAAATAGTTGGTGCTTGTTGATCCGAGAAGCCGAATTCGATCACATTGTGCGTACTTGGCGACTTGGTAAAACAAACGGATAAACTTATGGATACTTGTTGATCCGAGAAGACGAATTGGGTCAATTGAAAGACTTGTTGATCCGAGAAGTCAATTGGCTTCAAATACAAGCCTTTATTATTCGTGAAGTCGAACAGAGTCAAATCGTTGGTGCTTGTTGATCCGAGAAGCCGAATTGGATCACATTGTGCGTATTTGGTGACTTGGTAAAACAAATGGATCAAGTTATGGATACTTGTTGATCAGAGAAGCCGAATTGGGTAAATTGAAAGACTTGTTGATCCGAGAAGTCAATTGGGTTTAAATACAAGCCTTAATGATTCGTGACGTCGAACGGAGTAGAATAGTTGGTGCTTGTTGATCCAAGAAGCCGAATTGGATCACATTGTGTGTACTTAGTGACTTGGTAAAACAAATGGATCAAGTTATGGATACTTGTTGATCCGAGAAGCTGAATTGGGTCAGTTGAAAGACTTGTTGATCCGAGAAGTCAATTGGCTTCAAATACAAGCCTTTATTATTCGTGAAGTCGAACAGAGTCAAATCGTTGGTGCTTGTTGATCCGAGAAGCCGAATTGGATCACATTGTGCGTATTTGGTGACTTGGTAAAACAAATGGATCAAGTTATGGATACTTGTTGATCAGAGAAGCCGAATTGGGTAAATTGAAAGACTTGTTGATCCGAGAAGTCAATTGGGTTTAAATACAAGCCTTGATGATTCGTGAAGTCGAACGGAGTAGAATAGTTGGTGCTTGTTGATCCGAGAAGCCGAATTGGATCACATTGTGCGTACTTGGTGACTTGGTAAAACAAATGGATCAAGTTATGGATACTTGTTGATCCGAGAAGCTGAATTGGGTCAATTGAAAGACTTGTTGATCCGAGAAGTAAATTGGGTTCAAATACAAGCCTTAATGATTCGTGAAGTCGAACGGAGTCAAATAGTCGGTGCTTGTTGATCATAGAAGCCGAATTCGATCACATTGTGCGTACTTGGCGACTTGGTAAAACAAACGGATAAAGTTATGGATACTTGTTGATCCGAGAAGACGAATTGGGTCAATTGAAAGACTTGTTGATCCGAGAAGTCAATTGGGTTCAAATACAAGCCTTAATGATTCGTGAAGTCGAACGGAGTCAAATAGTTGGTGCTTGTTGATCAGAGAAGCCGAATTCGATCACATTGTGCGTACTTGGCGACTTGGTAAAACAAACGGATAAAGTTATGGATACTTGTTGATCCGAGAAGACGAATTGGGTCAATTGAAAGACTTGTTGATCCGAGAAGTCAATTGGGTTCAAATACAAGCCTTAATGATTCGTGAAGTCGAACGGAGTCAAATAGTTGGTGCTTGTTGATCCGAGAAGCCGAATTCGATCACATTGTGCGTACTTGGCGACTTGGTAAAACAAACGGATAAAGTTATGGATACTTGTTGATCCGAGAAGACGAATTGGGTCAATTGAAAGACTTGTTGATCCGAGAAGTCAATTGGGTTTAAATACAATCCTTAATGATTCGTGAAGTCGAACGGAGTAGAATAGTTGGTGCTTGTTGATCCGAGAAGCCGAATTGGATCACATTGTGCGTATATGGTGACTTGGTAAAACAAATGGATCAAGTTATGGATACTTGTTGATCCGAGAAGCTGAATTGGGTCAATTGAAAGACTTGTTGATCTGAGAAGCAATTGGCTTCAATTACAAACTTTTATGATTCGTGAAGTCGAATAGAGTCAAATCGTTGGTGCTTGTTGACCCGAGAAGCCGAATTGGATCACATTGTGCATGCTTGGTGACTTGGTAAAACAAACGGATCATGTTATGGATACTTGTTAATCCGAGAAGCCGAATTGGGTCCATTGAAAGACTTGTTGATCCGAGAAGTCAATTGGTTTCAATTACAAGCCTTAATGATTCGCGAAGTCGAACAGAGTCAAATAATTGGTGCTTGTTGATCCGAGAAGCCGAATTGGGTCACATTGTGCGTACTTGGTGACTTGGTAAAACAAACGGATCAAGTTATGGATACTTGTAGATCCGAGATGCCGAATTGGGTCAATTGAAAGACTTGTTGATCCGAGAAGTAAATTGGGTTCAAATACAAGCCTTAATGATTCGTGAAGTCGAACGGAGTCAAATAGTTGGTGCTTGTTGATCCGAGAAGCCGAATTCGATCACATTGTGCGTACTTGGCGACTTGGTAAAACAAACGGATAAAGTTATGGATACTTGTTGACCCGAGAAGCCAAATTGGGTAAATTGAAAGACTTGTTGATCCGAGAAGTCAATTGGGTTTAAATACAAGCCTTAATGATTCGTGAAGTCGATCGGAGTAGAATAGTTGGTGCTTGTTGATCCGAGAAGCTGAATTCGATCACATTGTGCGTACATAGTGACTTGGTAAAACAAACGGATCAAGTTATGGATACTTGTTGATCCGAGAAGCCGAATTGGGTAAATTGAAAGACTTGTTGATCCGAGAAGTCAATTGGGTTTAAATACAAGCCTTAATTATTCGTGACGTCGAACGGAGTAGAATAGTTGGTGCTTGTTGATCCAAGAAGCCGAATTGGGTCACATTGTGCGTACTTGGTGACTTGGTAAAACAAACGGATCAAGTTATGGATACTTGTAGATCCGAGATGCCGAATTGGGTCAATTGAAAGACTTGTTGATCCGAGAAGTCAATTGGGTTCAAATACAAGCCTTAATGATTCGTGAAGTCGAACGGAGTCAAATAGTTGGTGCTTGTTGATCAGAGAAGCCGAATTCGATCACATTGTGCGTACTTGGCGACTTGGTAAAACAAACGGATAAAGTTATGGATACTTGTTGATCCGAGAAGACGAATTGGGTCAATTGAAAGACTTGTTGATCCGAGAAGTCAATTGGGTTCAAATACAAGCCTTAATGATTCGTGACGTGGAACGGAGTAGAATAGTTGGTGCTTGTTGATCCAAGAAGCCGAATTGGATCACATTGTGTGTACTTAGTGACTTGGTAAAACAAATGGATCAAGTTATGGATACTTGTTGATCCGAGAAGCTGAATTGGGTCAATTGAAAGACTTGTTGATCCGAGAAGTCAATTGGCTTCAAATACAAGCCTTTACTATTCGTGAAGTCGAACAGAGTCAAATCGTTGGTATTGTTGATCCGAGAAGCCGAATTGGATCACATTGTGCGTATTTGGTGACTTGGTAAAACAAATGGATCAAGTTATGGATACTTGTTGATCAGAGAAGCCGAATTGGGTAAATTGAAAGACTTGTTGATCCGAGAAGTCAATTGGGTTTAAATACAAGCCTTAATGATTCGTGACGTCGAACGGAGTAGAATAGTTGGTGCTTGTTGATCCAAGAAGCCGAATTGGATCACATTGTGTGTACTTAGTGACTTGGTAAAACAAATGGATCAAGTTATGGATACTTGTTGATCCGAGAAGCTGAATTGGGTCAATTGAAAGACTGGTTGATCCGAGAAGTCAATTGGCTTCAAATACAAGCCTTTATTATTCGTGAAGTCGAACAGAGTCAAATCGTTGGTGCTTGTTGATCCGAGAAGCCGAATTGGATCACATTGTGCGTATTTGGTGACTTGGTAAAACAAATGGATCAAGTTATGGATACTTGTTGATCAGAGAAGCCGAATTGGGTAAATTGAAAGACTTGTTGATCCGAGAAGTCAATTGGGTTTAAATACAAGCCTTGATGATTCGTGAAGTCGAATGGAGTAGAATAGTTGGTGCTTGTTGATCCGAGAAGCCGAATTGGATCACATTGTGCGTACTTGGTGACTTGGTAAAACAAATGGATCAAGTTATGGATACTTGTTGATCCGAGAAGCTGAATTGGGTCAATTGAAAGACTTGTTGATCTGAGAAGTCAATTGGCTTCAAATACAAGCCTTTATGATTCGTGAAGTCGAACAGAGTCAAATCATTGGTGCTTGTTGATCCGAGAAGCCGAATTGGATCACATTGTGCGTACTTGGTGACTTGGTAAAACAAATGGATCAAGTTATGGATACTTGTTGATCAGAGAAGCCGAATTGGGTCACATGGAAGACTTGTTGATCCGAGAAGTCAATTGTGGCCAAATACAAGACTTAATGTTTCGTGAAGTCGAATCGAGTCAAATAGTTGGTGCTTGTTGATCCGAGAAGCCGAATAGGGTCACATTGTGCGTGCTTGGTGACTTGGTAAAACAAACGGATCATGTTATGGATACTTGTTAATCCGAGAAGCCGAATTGGGTCCATTGAAAGACTTGTTGATCCGAGAAGTCAATTGGTTTCAAATACAAGCCTTAATGATTCGCGAAGTCGAAAAGAGTCAAATAATTGGTGCTTGTTGATCCGAGAAGCCGAATTGGGTCACATTGTGCGTACTTGGTGACTTCGTAAAACAAACGGATCAAGTTATGGATACTTGTAGATCCGAGATGCCGAATTGGGTCAATTGAAAGACTTGTTGATCCGAGAAGTCAATTGGGTTCAAATACAAGCCTTAATGATTCGTGAAGTCGAACGGAGTCAAATAGTTGGTGCTTGTTGATCAGAGAAGCCGAATTCGATCACATTGTGCGTACTTGGCGACTTGGTAAAACAAACGGATAAAGTTATGGATACTTGTTGATCCGAGAAGACGAATTGGGTCAATTGAAAGACTTGTTGATCCGAGAAGTCAATTGGCTTCAAATACAAGCCTTTATTATTCGTTAAGTCGAACAGAGTCAAATCGTTGGTGCTTGTTGATCCGAGAAGCCGAATTGGATCACATTGTGCGTATTTGGTGACTTGGTAAAACAAATGGATCAAGTTATGGATACTTGTTGATCAGAGAAGCCGAATTGGGTAAATTGAAAGACTTGTTGATCCAAGAAGTCAATTGGGTTTAAATACAAGCCTTAATGATTCGTGAAGTCGAACGGAGTAGAATAGTTGGTGCTTGTTGATCCGAGAAGCCGAATTGGATCACATTGTGCGTATTTGGTGACTTGGTAAAACAAATGGATCAAGTTATGGATACTTGTTGATCCGAGAAGCTGAATTGGGTCAATTGAAAGACTTGGTTATTCGAGAAGTCAATTGGCTTCAAATACAAGCCTTTATAATTCGTGAAGTCGAACAGAGTCAAATCGTTGGTGCTTGTTGATCCGAGAAGTCGAATTGGATCACATTGTGCGTACTTGGTGACTTGGTAAAACAAATGGATCAAGTTATGGATACTTGTTGATCCGAGAAGCTGAATTGGGTCAATTGAAAGACTTGTTGATTCGAGAAGTCAATTGGCTTCAAATACAAGCCTTTATGATTCGTGAAGTCGAACAGAGTCAAATCGTTGGTGCTTGTTGATCCGAGAAGCCGAATTGGATCACATTGTGCGTACTTGGTGACTTGGTAAAACAAATGGATCAAGTTATGGATATTTGTTGATCAGAGAATCCGAATTGGGTAAATTGAAAGACTTGTTGATCCGAGAAGTCAATTGGGTTTAAATACAAGCTTTAATGATTCTGAAGTCGAACGGAGTAGAATAGTTGGTGCTTGTTGATCCGAGAAGCCGAATTGGATCACATTGTGCGTACTTGGAGACTTGGTAAAACAACTGGATCAAGTTATGGATACTTGTTGATCCGAGAAGCTGAATTTGGTCAATTGAAAGACTTGTTGATCCGAGAAGTCAATTGGGTTTAAATACAAGCCTTAATGATTCGTGAAGTCGAACGGAGTAGAATAGTTGGTGCTTGTTGATCCGAGAAGCCGAATTCGATCACATTGTGCGTACTTGGTGACTTGGTAAAACAAATGGATCAAGTTATGGATACTTGTTGATCAGAGAAGCCGAATTGGGTCACATGGATGACTTGTTGATCCGAGAAGTCAATTGTGGCCAAATATAAGCCTTAATGTTTTGTGAAGTCGAATCGAGTCAAATAGTTGGTGCTTGTTGACCCGAGAAGCCGAATTAGGTCACATTGTGCGTACGTGGTGACTTGGTAAAACAAACGGATCATGTTATGGATACTTGTTGATCCGAGAAGCCGAATAGGGTCAATTGAAAGACTTGTTGATCCGAGAAGTCAATTGGGTTCAAATACAAGCCTTAATGATTCGTGAAGTCGAACGGAGTCAAATAGTTGGTGCTTGTTGATCCGAGAAGCCGAATTGGGTCACATTGTGCGTACTTGGTGACTTGGTAAAACAAATGGATCAAGTTATGCATACTTGTTGATCCGAGAAGCTGAATTGGGTCAATTGAAAGACTTGTTGATCCGAGAAGTCAATTAGCTTCAAATACAATCCTTTATGATTCGTGAAGTCGAACAGAGTCAAATAATTGGTGCTTGTTGATCCGAAAAGCCGAATTCGATCACATTGTGCGTACTTGGTGACTTGGTAAAACAAACGGATCAAGTTATGGATACTTGTTGATCCGAGATGCCGAATTGGGTCAATTGAAAGACTTGTTGATCCGAGAAGTCAATTGGGTTCAAATACAAGCCTTAATGATTCGTGAAGTCGAACGGAGTCAAATAGTTGGTGCTTGTTGATCCGAGAAGCCGAATTCGATCACATTGTGCGTACTTGGTGACTTGGTAAAACAAATGGATCAAGTTATGCATACTTGTTGATCCGGGAAGCTGAATTGGGTCAATTGAAAGACTTGTTGATCCGAGAAGTCAATTAGCTTCAAATACAATCCTTTATGATTCGTGAAGTCGAACAGAGTCAAATAATTGGTGCTTGTTGATCCGAGAAGCCGAATTCGATCACATTGTGCGTACTTGGTGACTTGGTAAAACAAACGGATCAAGTTATGGATACTTGTTGATCCGAGATGCCGAATTGGGTCAATTGAAAGACTTGTTGATCCGAGAAGTCAATTGGGTTCAAATACAAGCCTTAATGATTCGTGAAGTCGAACGGAGTCAAATAGTTGGTGCTTGTTGATCCGAGAAGCCGAATTCGATCACATTGTGCGTACTTGGCGACTTGGTAAAACAAACGGATAAAGTTATGGATACTTGTTGATCCGAGAAGACGAATTGGGTCAATTGAAAGAATTGTTGATCCGAGAAGTCAATTGGGTTCAAATACAAGCCTTAATGATTCGTGAAGTCGAACGGAGTCAAATAGTTGGTGCTTGTTGATCCGAGAAGCCGAATTCGATCACATTGTGCGTACTTGGCGACTTAGTAAAACAAACGGATAAACTTATGGATACTTGTTGATCCGAGAAGAGGAATTGGGTCAATTGAAAGACTTGTTGATCCGAGAAGTTAATTGGGTTCAAATACAAGCCTTAATGATTCGTGAAGTCGAACAGAGTCAAATAGTTGGTGCTTGTTGATCCGAGAAGCCGAATTGGGTCACATTGTGCGTACTTGGTGACTTGGTAAAACAAATGGATCAAGTTATGCATACTTGTTGATCCGAGAAGCTGAATTGGGTCAATTGAAAGACTTGTTGATCCGAGAAGTCAATTAGCATCAAATACAAGCCTTTATGATTCGTGAAGTCGAACAGAGTCAAATAATTGGTGCTTGTTGATCCGAAAAGCCGAATTCGATCACATTGTGCGTACTTGGTGACTTGGTAAAATAAACGGATCAAGTTATGGATACTTGTAGATCCGAGATGCCGAATTGGGTCAATTGAAAGACTTGTTGATCCGAGAAGTCAATTGGGTTCAAATACAAGCCTTAATGATTCGTGAAGTCGAACGGAGTCAAATAGTTGGTGCTTGTTGATCCGAGAAGCCGAATTGGGTCACATTGTGCGTACTTGGTGACTTGGTAAAACAAACGGATCAAGTTATGGATACTTGTAGATCCGAGATGCCGAATTGGGTCAATTGAAAGACTTGTTGATCCGAGAAGTCAATTGGGTTCAAATACAAGCTTTAATGATTCGTGAAGTCGAACGGAGTCAAATAGTTGGTGCTTGTTGATCCGAAAAGCCGAATTCGATCACATTGTGCGTACTTGGTGACTTGGTAAAATAAACGGATCAAGTTATGGATACTTGTAGATCCGAGATGCCGAATTGGGTCAATTGAAAGACTTGTTGATCCGAGAAGTCAATTGGGTTCAAATACAAGCCTTAATGATTCGTGAAGTCGAACGGAGTCAAATAGTTGGTGCTTGTTGATCCGAGAAGCCGAATTGGGTAAATTGAAAGACTTGTTGATTAGAGAAGCCGAATTGGGTAAATTGAAAGACTTGTTGATCAGAGAAGCCGAATTTGGTAAATTGAAAGACTTGTTGATCCGAGAAGTCAATTGGGTTTAAATACAAGCCTTAATGATTCGTGAAGTCGATCGGAGTCAAATAGTTGATGCTTGTTGATCCTAGAAGCCGAATTGGGTCACATTGTGCGTACTTGGTGACTTGGTAAAACAAACGGATCAAGTTATGGATACTTGTTGATCCGAGAAGCCGAATTGGGTAAATTGAGAGACTTGTTGATCCGAGAAGTCAATTGGGTTTAAATACAAGCCTTAATGATTCGTGAAGTCGAACGGAGTAGAATAGTTGGTGCTTGTTGATCCGAGAAGCCGAATTCGATCACATTGTGCGTACTTGGTGACTTGGTAAAACAAACGGATCAAGTTATGGATACTTGTTGATCCGAGAAGCTGAATTGGGTCAATTGAAAGACTTGTTGATTCGAGAAGTCAATTGGCTTCAAATACAAGCCTTTATGATTCGTGAAGTCGAACAGAGTCAAATCGTTGGTGCTTGTTGATCCGAGAAGCCGAATTGGATCACATTGTGCGTACTTGGTGACTTGGTAAAACAAATGGATCAAGTTATGGATATTTGTTGATCAGAGAATCCGAATTGGGTAAATTGAAAGACTTGTTGATCCGAGAAGTCAATTGGGTTTAAATACAAGCTTTAATGATTCGTGAAGTTGAACGGAGTAGAATAGTTGGTGCTTGTTGATCCGAGAAGCCGAATTGGATCACATTGTGCGTACTTGGAGACTTGGTAAAACAAATGGATCAAGTTATGGATACTTGTTGATCCGAGAAGCTGAATTTGGTCAATTGAAAGACTTGTTGATCCGAGAAGACAATTGGGTTTAAATACAAGCCTTAATGATTCGTGAAGTCGAACGGAGTAGAATAGTTGGTGCTTGTTGATCCGAGAAGCCGAATTCGATCACATTGTGCGTACTGGGTGACTTGGTAAAACAAATGGATCAAGTTATGGATACTTGTTGATCCGAGAAGCCGAATTGGGTAAATTGAAAGACTTGTTGATCCGAGAAGTCAATTGGCTTCAAATACAAGCCTTTATGATTCGTGAAGTCGAACAGAGTCAAATCGTTGGTGCTTGTTGATCCGAGAAGCCGAATTGGATCACATTGTGCATACTTAGTGACTTGGTAAAACAAACGGATCAAGTTATGGATACTTGTTGATCCGAGAAGCTGAATTGGGTCAATTGAAAGACTTGTTGATCCGAGAAGTCAATTGGCTTCAAATACAAACCTTTATGATTCGTGAAGTCGAACAGAGTTAAATCGTTGGTGCTTGTTGATCCGAGAAGCCGAATTGGATCACATTGTGCGTACTTGGTGACTTGGTAAAACAAATGTATCAAGTTATGGATATTTGTTGATTAGAGAAGCCGAATTGGGTAAATTGAAAGACTTGTTGATCCGAGAAGTCAATTGGGTTTAAATACAAGCCTTAATGATTCGTGAAGTCGAACGGAGTAGAATAGTTGGTGCTTGTTGATCCGAGAAGCCGAATTGGATCACATTGTGCGTACTTGGAGACTTGGTAAAACAAATGGATCAAGTTATGCATACTTGTTGATCCGAGAAGCTGAATTGGGTCAATTGAAAGACTTGTTGATCCGAGAAGTCAATTAGCTTGAAATACAAGCCTTTATGATTCGTGAAGTCGAACAGAGTCAAATAATTGGTGCTTGTTGATCCGAAAAGCCGAATTCGATCACATTGTGCGTACTTGGTGACTTGGTAAAACAAACGGATCAAGTTATGGATACTTGTTGATCCGAGAAGCCGAATTGGGTAAATTGAAAGACTTGTTGATCCGAGAAGTCAATTGGGTTTAAATACAAGCCTTAATGATTCGTGACGTCGTACGGAGTAGAATAGTTGGTGCTTGTTGATCCAAGAAGCCGAATTGGATCACATTGTGTGTACTTAGTGACTTGGTAAAACAAATGGATCAAGTTATGGATACTTGTTGATCCGAGAAGCTGAATTGGGTCAATTGAAAGACTTGTTGATCCGAGAAGTCAATTGACTTCAAATACAAGCCTTTATTATTCATGAAGTCGAACAGAGTCAAATCGTTGGTGCTTGTTGATCTGAGAAGCCGAATTGGATCACATTGTGCGTATTTGGTGACTTGGTAAAACAAATGGATCAAGTTATGGATACTTGTTGATCAGAGAAGCCGAATTGGGTAAATTGAAAGACTTGTTGATCCGAGAAGTCAATTGGGTTTAAATACAAGCCTTAATGATTCGTGAAGTCGAACGGAGTAGAATAGTTGGTGCTTGTTGATCCGAAAAGCCGAATTCGATCACATTGTGCGTATTTGGTGACTTGGTAAAACAAATGGATCAAGTTATGGATACTTGTTGATCCGAGAAGCTGAATTGGGTCAATTGTAAGACTTGGTTATCCGAGAAGTCAATTGGCTTCAAATACAAGCCTTTATGATTCGTGAAGTCGAACAGAGTCAAATCGTTGGTGCTTGTTGATCCGAGAAGTCGAATTGGATCACATTGTGCGTACTTGGTGACTTCGTAAAACAAATGGATCAAGTTATGGATACTTGTTGATCAGAGAAGCCGAATTGGGTCACATGGAAGACTTGTTGATCCGAGAAGTCAATTGTCGCTAAATACAAGCCTTAATGTTTTGTGAGTCGAATCGAGTCAAATAGTTGGTGCTTGTTGACCCGAGAAGCTGAATTAGGTCACATTGTGTGTACTTGGTGACTTGGTAAAACAAACGGATCATGTTATGGATACTTGTTGATCCGAGAAGCCGAATTGGGTCAATTGAAAGACTTGTTGATCCGAGAAGTCAATTGGGTTCAAATACAAGCCTTAATGATTCGTGAAGTGGAACGGAGTCAAATAGTTGGTGCTTGTTGATCCGAGAAGCCGAATTGGGTAAATTGAAAGACTTGTTGATTAGAGAAGCCGAATTGGGTAAATTGAAAGACTTGTTGATCAGAGAAGCCGAATTTGGTAAATTGAAAGACTTGTTGATCCGAGAAGTCAATTGGGTTTAAATACAAGCCTTAATGATTCGTGAAGTCGATCGGAGTCAAATAGTTGATGCTTGTTGATCCTAGAAGCCGAATTGGGTCACATTGTGCGTACTTGGTGACTTGGTAAAACAAACGGATCAAGTTATGGATACCTGTTGATCCGAGAAGCCGAATTGGGTAAATTGAGAGACTTGTTGATCCGAGAAGTCAATTGGGTTTAAATACAAGCCTTAATGATTCGTGAAGTCGAACGGAGTAGAATAGTTGGTGCTTGTTGATCCGAGAAGCCGAATTCGATCACATTGTGCGTACTTGGTGACTTGGTAAAACAAACGGATCAAGTTATGGATACTTGTTGATCCGAAAAGCCGAATTGGGTAAATCGAAAGACTTGTTGATCCGAGAAGTCAATTGGCTTCAAATACAAGCCTTCATAATTCGTGAAGTCGAACATAGTCAAATCGTTGGTGCTTGTTGATCCGAGAAGTCGAATTGGATCACATTGTGCGTACTTGGTGACTTGGTAAAACAAATGGATCAAGTTATGGATACTTGTTGATCCGAGAAGCTGAATTGGGTCAATTGAAAGACTTGTTGATTCGAGAAGTCAATTGGCTTCAAATACAAGCCTTTATGATTCGTGAAGTCGAACAGAGTCAAATCGTTGGTGCTTGTTGATCCGAGAAGCCGAATTGGATCACATTGTGCGTACTTGGTGACTTGGTAAAACAAATGGATCAAGTTATGGATATTTGTTGATCAGAGAATCCGAATTGGGTAAATTGAATGACTTGTTGATCCGAGAAGTCAATTGGGTTTAAATACAAGCTTTAATGATTCGTGAAGTCGAACGGAGTAGAATAGTTGGTGCTTGTTGATCCGAGAAGCCGAATTGGATCACATTGTGCGTACTTGGAGACTTGGTAAAACAAATGGATCAAGTTATGGATACTTGTTGACCCGAGAAGCTGAATTTGGTCAATTGAAAGACTTGTTGATCCGAGAAGACAATTGGGTTTAAATACAAGCCTTAATGATTCGTGAAGTCGAACGGAGTAGAATAGTTGGTGCTTGTTGATCCGAGAAGCCGAATTCGATCACATTGTGCGTACTGGGTGACTTGGTAAAACAAATGGATCAAGTTATGGATACTTGTTGATCCGAGAAGCCGAATTGGGTAAATTGAAAGACTTGTTGATCCGAGAAGTCAATTGGCTTCAAATACAAGCCTTTATGATTCGTGAAGTCGAACAGAGTCAAATCGTTGGTGCTTGTTGATCCGAGAAGTCGAATTGGATCACATTGTGCATACTTAGTGACTTGGTAAAACAAACGGATCAAGTTATGGATACTTGTTGATCCGAGAAGCTGAATTGGGTCAATTGAAAGACTTGTTGATCCGAGAAGTCAATTGGCTTCAAATACAAACCTTTATGATTCGTGAAGTCGAACAAAGTTAAATCGTTGGTGCTTGTTGATCCGAGAAGCCGAATTGGATCACATTGTGCGTACTTGGTGACTTGGTAAAACAAATGTATCAAGTTATGGATATTTGTTGATTAGAGAAGCCGAATTGGGTAAATTGAAAGACTTGTTGATCCGAGAAGTCAATTGGGTTTAAATACAAGCCTTAATGATTCGTGAAGTCGAACGGAGTAGAATAGTTGGTGCTTGTTGATCCGAGAAGCCGAATTGGATCACATTGTGCGTACTTGGAGACTTGGTAAAACAAATGGATCAAGTTCTGCATACTTGTTGATCCGAGAAGCTGAATTGGTTCAATTGAAAGACTTGTTGATCCGAGAAGTCAATTAGCTTCAAATACAAGCCTTTATGATTCGTGAAGTCGAACAGAGTCAAATAATTGGTGCTTGTTGATCCGAAAAGCCGAATTCGATCACATTGTGCGTACTTGGTGACTTGGTAAAACAAACGGATCAAGTTATGGATACTTGTTGATCCGAGAAGCCGAATTGGGTAAATTGAAAGACTTGTTGATCCGAGAAGTCAATTGGGTTTAAATACAAGCCTTAATGATTCGTGACGTCGTACGGAGTAGAATAGTTGGTGCTTGTTGATCCAAGAAGCCGAATTGGATCACATTGTGTGTACTTAGTGACTTGGTAAAACAAATGGATCAAGTTATGGATACTTGTTGATCCGAGAAGCTGAATTGGGTCAATTGAAAGACTTGTTGATCCGAGAAGTCAATTGGCTTCAAATACAAGCCTTTATTATTCATGAAGTCGAACAGAGTCAGATCGTTGGTGCTTGTTGATCCGAGAAGCCGAATTGGATCACATTGTGCGTATTTGGTGACTTGGTAAAACAAATGGATCAAGTTATGGATACTTGTTGATCAGAGAAGCCGAATTGGGTAAATTGAAAGACTTGTTGATCCGAGAAGTCAATTGGGTTTAAATACAATCCTTAATGATTCGTGAAGTCGAACGGAGTAGAATAGTTGGTGCTTGTTGATCCGAGAAGCCGAATTGGATCACATTGTGCGTATTTGGTGACTTGGTAAAACAAATGGATCAAGTTATGGATACTTGTTGATCCGAGAAGCTGAATTGGGTCAATTGTAAGACTTGGTTATCCGAGAAGTCAATTGGCTTCAAATACAAGCCTTTATGATTCGTGAAGTCGAACAGAGTCAAATCGTTGGTGCTTGTTGATCCGAGAAGTCGAATTGGATCACATTGTGCGTACTTGGTGACTTCGTAAAACAAATGGATCAAGTTATGGATACTTGTTGATCAGAGAAGCCGAATTGGGTCACATGGAAGACTTGTTGATCCGAGAAGTCAATTGGGGCCAAATACAAGCCTTAATGTTTCGTGAAGTCGAATCGAGTCAAATAGTTGGTGCTTGTTGACCCGGGAAGCCGAATTAGGTCACATTGTGCTTACTTGGTGACTTGGTAAAACAAACGGATCATGTTATGGATACTTGTTGATCCGAGAAGCCGAATTGGGTAAATCGAAAGACTTGTTGATCCGAGAAGTCAATTGGCTTCAAATACAAGCCTTTATAATTCGTGAAGTCGAACAGAGTCAAATCGTTGGTGCTTGTTGATCTGAGAAGTCGAATTGGATCACATTGTGCGTACTTTGTTACTTGGTAAAACAAACGGATCAAGTTATGGATACTTGTAGATCCGAGATGCCGAATTGGGTAAATTGAGAGACTTGTTTATCCGAGAAGTCAACTGGGTTTAAATACAAGTCTTAATGATTCGTGAAGTCGAACGGAGTAGAATAGTTGGTGCTTGTTGATCCGAGAAGCCGAATTCGATCACATTGTGCGTACTTGGTGACTTGGTAAAACAAACAGATCAAGTTATGGATACTTGTTGATCCGAGAAGCCGAAATGGGTAAATTGAAAGACTTGTTGATCCGAGAAGTCAGTTTGGTTTAAATACAGGCCTTAATGATTCGTGAAGTCGAACGGAGTAGAATAGTTGGTGCTTGTTGATCCGAGAAGCCGAATTGGATCACATTGTGCGTACTTGGTGACTTGGTAAAATAAATGGATCAAGTTATGGATACATGTTGATCCGAGAAGCTGAATTGGGTCAATTGAAAGACTTGTTGATCCGAGAAGTAAATTGGGTTCAAATACAAGCCTTAATGATTCGTGAAGTCGAACGGAGTCAAATAGTTGGTGCTTGTTGATCCGAGAAGCCGAATTGGATCACATTGTGCGTACCTGGTGACATGGTAAAACAAATGGATCAAGTTATGGATACTTGTTGATCAGAGAAGCCGAATTGGGTAAATTGAAAGACTTGTTGATCCGAGAAGTCAATTGGGTTTAAATACAAGCCTTAATGATTCGTGAAGTCCAATGGAGTAGAATAGTTGGTGCTTGTTGATCCGAGAAGCCGAATTGGATCACATTGTGCGTACTTGGATACTTGGTAAAACAAACGGATCAAGTTATGGATACTTGTTGATCCGAGAAGCTGAATTGGGTCAATTGAAAGACTTGTTGATCCGAGAAGTCAATTGGCTTCAAATACAAGCCTTTATGATTCGTGAAGTCGAACAGAGTCAAATCGTTGGTGCTTGTTGATCTGAGAAGCCGAATTGGATCACATTGTGCATACTTGGTGACTTGGTAAAACAAATGGATCAAGTTATGGATACTTGTTGATCAGAGAAGCCGAATTGGGTCACATGGAAGACTTGTTGATCCAAGAAGTCAATTGTGGCCAAATATAAGCCTTAATGTTTTGTGAAGTCGAATCGAGTCAAATAGTTGGTGCTTGTTGACCCGAGAAGCCGAATTGGGTCACATTGTGCGTACTTGGTGACTTGGTAAAACAAACGGATCAAGTTATGGATACTTGTTGATCCGAGAAGCCGAATTGGGTAAATTGAGAGACTTGTTGATCCGAGAAGTCAATTAGGTTTAAATACAAGCCTTAATGATTCGTGAAGTCGAACGGAGTAGAATAGTTGGTGCTTGTTGATCCGAGAAGCCGAATTCGATCACATTGTGCGTACTTGGTGACTTGGTAAAACAAACGGATCAAGTTATGGATACTTGTTGATCCGAGAAGCCGAATTGGGTAAATCGAAAGACTTGTTGATCCGAGAAGTCAATTGGCTTCAAATACAAGCCTTTATAATTCGTGAAGTCGAACAGAGTCAAATCGTTGGTGCTTGTTGATCTGAGAAGTCGAATTGGATCACATTGTGCGTACTTTGTTACTTGGTAAAACAAACGGATCAAGTTATGGATACTTGTAGATCCGAGATGCCGAATTGGGTAAATTGAGAGACTTGTTGATCCGAGAAGTCAACTGGGTTTAAATACAAGTCTTAATGATTCGTGAAGTCGAACGGAGTAGAATAGTTGGTGCTTGTTGATCCGAGAAGCCGAATTCGATCACATTGTGCGTACTTGTTGACTTGGTAAAACAAACGGAGCAAGTTATGGATACTTGTTGATCCGAGAAGCCGAAATGGGTAAATTGAAAGACTTGTTGATCCGAGAAGTCAGTTTGGTTTAAATACAGGCCTTAATGATTCGTGAAGTCGAACGGAGTAGAATAGTTGGTGCTTGTTGATCCGAGAAGCCGAATTCGATCACATTGTGCGTACTTGGTGACTTGGTAAAACAAACGGATCAAGTTATGGATACATGTTGATCCGAGAAGCTGAATTAGGTCAATTGAAAGACTTGTTGATCCGAGAAGTAAATTGGGTTCAAATACAAGCCTTAATGATTCGTGAAGTCGAACGGAGTCAAATAGTTGGTGCTTGTTGATCCGAGAAGCCGAATTGGATCACATTGTGCGTACCTGGTGACTTGGTAAAACAAATGGATCAAGTTATGGATACTTGTTGATCAGAGAAGCCGAATTGGGTAAATTGAAAGACTTGTTGATCCGAGAAGTCAATTGGGTTTAAATACAAGCCTTAATGATTCGTGAAGTCCAACGGAGTAGAATAGTTGGTGCTTGTTGATCCGAGAAGCCGAATTGGATCACATTGTGCGTACTTGGAGACTTGGTAAAACAAATGGATCAAGTTATGGATACTTGTTGATCTGAGAAGCTGAATTGGGTCAATTGAAAGACTTGTTGATCCGAGAAGTCAATTGGCTTCAAATACAAGCCTTTATGATTCGTGAAGTCGAACAGAGTCAAATCGTTGGTGCATGTTGATCCGAGAAGACGAATTGGATCACATTGTGCGTACTTGGTGACTTGGTAAAACAAATGGATCAAGTTATGGATACTTGTTGATCAGAGAAGCCGAATTGGGTCACATGGAAGACTTGTTGATCCGAGAAGTCAATTATGGCCAAATATAAGCCTTAATGTTTTGTGAAGTCGAATCGAGTCAAATAGTTGGTGCTTGTTGACCCGAGAAGCCGAATTGGGTAAATTGAAAGACTTGTTGATCAGAGAAGCCGAATTGGGTAAATTGAAAGACTTGTTGATCCGAGAAGTCAGTTGGGTTTAAATACAAGCCTTAATGATTCGTGAAGTCGATCGGAGTCAAATAGTTGATGCTTGTTGATCCGAGAAGCCGAATTGGGTCACATTGTGCGTACTTGGTGACTTGGTAAAATAAACGGATCAAGTTATGGATACTTGTTGATACAAGAAGCCGAATTGGGTAAATTGAGAGACTTGTTGATCCGAGAAGTCAATTGGGTTTAAATACAAGCCTTAATGATTCGTGAAGTCGAACGGAGTAGAATAGTTGGTGCTTGTTGATCCGAGAAGCCGAATTCGATCACATTGTGCGTACTTGGTGACTTGGTAAAACAAACGGATCAAGTTATGGATACTTGTTGATCCGAGAAGCCGAATTGGGTAAATCGAAAGACTTGTTGATCCGAGAAGTCAATTGGCTTCAAATAGAAGCCTTTATAATTCGTGAAGTCGAACAGAGTCAAATCGTTGGTGCTTGTTGATCCGAGAAGTCGAATTGGATCACATTGTGCGCACTTGGTGACTTGGTAAAACAAATGGATCAAGTTATGGATACTTGTTGATCCGAGAAGCTGAATTGGGTCAATTGAAAGACTTGTTGATCCGAGAAGTCAATTGGCTTCAAATACAAGCCTTTATTATTCGTGAAGTCGAACAGAGTCAAATCGTTGGTGCTTGTTGATCCGAGAAGCCGAATTGGATCACATTGTGCGTATTTGGTGACTTGGTAAAACAAATGGATCAAGTTATGGATACTTGTTGATCAGAGAAGCCGAATTGGGTAAATTGAAAGACTTGTTGATCCGAGAAGTCAATTGGGTTTAAATACAAGCCTTAATGATTCGTGAAGTCGAACGGAGTAGAATAGTTGGTGCTTGTTGATCCGAGAAGCCGAATTGGATCACATTGTGCGTATTTGGTGACTTGGTAAAACAAATGGATCAAGTTATGGTTACTTGTTGATCCGAGAGGCTGAATTGGGTCAATTGAAAGACTTGGTTATCCGAGAAGTCAATTGGCTTCAAATACAAGCCTTTATGATTCGTGAAGTCGAACAGAGTCAAATCGTTGGTGCTTGTTGATCCGAGAAGTCGAATTGGATCACATTGTGCGTACTTGGTGACTTCATAAAACAAATGGATCAAGTTATGGATACTTGTTGATCAGAGAAGCCGAATTGGGTCACATGGAAGACTTGTTGATCCGAGAAGTCAATTGGGGCCAAATACAAGCCTTAATGTTTCGTGAAGTCGAATCGAGTCAAATAGTTGGTGCTTGTTGACCCGGGAAGCCGAATTAGGTCACATTGTGCGTACTTGGTGACTTGGTAAAACAAACGGATCAAGTTATGGATACTTGTTGATCCGAGAAGCCGAATTGGGTAAATCGAAAGACTTGTTGATCCGAGAAGTCAATTGGCTTCAAATACAAGCCTTTATAATTCGTGAAGTCGAACAGAGTCAAATCGTTGGTGCTTGTTGATCTGAGAAGTCGAATTGGATCACATTGTGCGTACTTTGTTACTTGGTAAAACAAACGGATCAAGTTATGGATACTTGTAGATCCGAGATGCCGAATTGGGTAAATTGAGAGACTTGTTGATCCGAGAAGTCAACAGGGTTTAAATACAAGTCTTAATGATTCGTGAAGTCGAACGGAGTAGAATAGTTGGTGCTTGTTGATCCGAGAAGCCGAATTCGATCACATTGTGCGTACTTGGTGACTTGGTAAAACAAACGGATCAAGTTATGGATACTTGTTGATCCGAGAAGCCGAAATGGGTAAATTGAATGACTTGTTGATCCGAGAAGTCAGTTTGGTTTAAATACAGGCCTTAATGATTCGTGAAGTCGAACGGAGTAGAATAGTTGGTGCTTGTTGATCCGAGAAGCCGAATTCGATCACATTGTGCGTACTTGGTGACTTGGTAAAACAAACGGATCAAGTTATGGATACATGTTGATCCGAGAAGCTGAATTAGGTCAATTGAAAGACTTGTTGATCCGAGAAGTAAATTGGGTTCAAATACAAGCCTTAATGATTCGTGAAGTCGAACGGAGTCAAATAGTTGGTGCTTGTTGATCCGAGAAGCCGAATTGGATCACATTGTGCGTACCTGGTGACTTGGTAAAACAAATGGATCAAGTTATGGATACTTGTTGATCAGAGAAGCCGAATTGGGTAAATTGAAAGACTTGTTGATCCGAGAAGTCAATTGGGTTTAAATACAAGCCTTAATGATTCGTGAAGTCCAACGGAGTAGAATAGTTGGTGCTTGTTGATCCGAGAAGCCGAATTAGATCACATTGTGCGTACTTGGAGACTTGGTAAAACAAATGGATCAAGTTATGGATACTTGTTGATCTGAGAAGCTGAATTGGGTCAATTGAAAGACTTGTTGATCCGAGAAGTCAATTGGCTTCAAATACAAGCCTTTATGATTCGTGAAGTCGAACAGAGTCAAATCGTTGGTGCATGTTGATCCGAGAAGACGAATTGGATCACATTGTGCGTACTTGGTGACTTGGTAAAACAAATGGATCAAGTTATGGATACTTGTTGATCAGAGAAGCCGAATTGGGTCACATGGAAGACTTGTTGATCCGAGAAGTCAATTATGGCCAAATATAAGCCTTAATGTTTTGTGAAGTCGAATCGAGTCAAATAGTTGGTGCTTGTTGACCCGAGAAGCCGAATTAGGTCACATTGTGCGTACTTGGTGACTTGGTAAAACAAACGGATCATGTTATGGATACTTGTTGATCCGAGAAGCCGAATTGGGTCAATTGAAAGACTTGATGATCCGAGAAGTCAATTGGGTTCAAATACAAGCCTTAATGATTCGTGAAGTCGAACGAAGTCAAATAGTTGGTGCTTGTTGATCCGAGAAGCCGAATTGGGTAAATTGAAAGACTTGTTGATTAGAGAAGCCGAATTGGGTAAATTGAAAGACTTGTTGATCAGAGAAGCCGAATTGGGTAAATTGAAAGACTTGTTGATCCGAGAAGTCAATTGGGTTTAAATACAAGCCTTAATGATTCGTGAAGTCGATCGGAGTCAAATAGTTGATGCTTGTTGATCCGAGAAGCCGAATTGGGTCACATTGTGCGTACTTGGTGACTTGGTAAAATAAACGGATCAAGTTATGGATACTTGTTGATACAAGAAGCCGAATTGGGTAAATTGAGAGACTTGTTGATCCGAGAAGTCAATTGGGTTTAAATACAAGCCTTAATGATTCGTGAAGTCGAACGGAGTAGAATAGTTGGTGCTTGTTGATCCGAGAAGCCGAATTCGATCACATTGTGCGTACTTGGTGACTTGGTAAAACAAATGGATCAAGTTATGGATACTTGTTGATCCGAGAAGCCGAATTGGGTAAATCGAAAGACTTGTTGATCCGAGAAGTTAATTGGCTTCAAATAGAAGCCTTTATAATTCGTGAAGTCGAACAGAGTCAAATCGTTGGTGCTTGTTGATCCGAGAAGTCGAATTGGATCACATTGTGCGTACTTGGTGACTTGGTAAAACAAATGGATCAAGTTATGGATACTTGTTGATCCGAGAAGCTGAATTGGGTCAATTGAAAGACTTGTTGATCCGAGAAGTCAATTGGCTTCAAATACAAGCCTTTATTATTCGTGAAGTCGAACAGAGTCAAATCGTTGGTGCTTGTTGATCCGAGAAGCCGAATTGGATCACATTGTGCGTATTTGGTGACTTGGTAAAACAAATGGATCAAGTTATGGATACTTGTTGATCAGAGAAGCCGAATTGGGTAAATTGAAAGACTTGTTGATCCGAGAAGTCAATTGGGTTTAAATACAAGCCTTAATGATTCGTGAAGTCGAACGGAGTAGAATAGTTGGTGCTTGTTGATCCGAGAAGCCGAATTGGATCACATTGTGCGTATTTGGTGACTTGGTAAAACAAATGGATCAAGTTATGGTTACTTGTTGATCCGAGAGGCTGAATTGGGTCAATTGAAAGACTTGGTTATCCGAGAAGTCAATTGGCTTCAAATACAAGCCTTTATGATTCGTGAAGTCGAACAGAGTCAAATCGTTGGTGCTTGTTGATCCGAGAAGTCGAATTGGATCACATTGTGCGTACTTGGTGACTTCATAAAACAAATGGATCAAGTTATGGATACTTGTTGATCAGAGAAGCCGAATTGGGTCACATGGAAGACTTGTTGATCCGAGAAGTCAATTGGGGCCAAATACAAGCCTTAATGTTTCGTGAAGTCGAATCGAGTCAAATAGTTGGTGCTTGTTGACCCGGGAAGCCGAATTAGGTCACATTGTGCGTACTTGGTGACTTGGTAAAACAAACGGATCAAGTTATGGATACTTGTTGATCCGAGAAGCCGAATTGGGTAAATCGAAAGACTTGTTGATCCGAGAAGTCAATTGGCTTCAAATACAAGCCTTTATAATTCGTGAAGTCGAACAGAGTCAAATCGTTGGTGCTTGTTGATCTGAGAAGTCGAATTGGATCACATTGTGCGTACTTTGTTACTTGGTAAAACAAACGGATCAAGTTATGGATACTTGTAGATCCGAGATGCCGAATTGGGTAAATTGAGAGACTTGTTGATGCGAGAAGTCAACTGGGTTTAAATACAAGTCTTAATGATTCGTGAAGTCGAACGGAGTAGAATAGTTGGTGCTTGTTGATCCGAGAAGCCGAATTCGATCACATTGTGCGTACTTGGTGACTTGGTAAAACAAACGGATCAAGTTATGGATACTTGTTGATCCGAGAAGCCGAAATGGGTAAATTGAAAGACTTGTTGATCCGAGAAGTCAGTTTGGTTTAAATACAGGCCTTAATGATTCGTGAAGTCGAACGGAGTAGAATAGTTGGTGCTTGTTGATCCGAGAAGCCGAATTCGATCACATTGTGCGTACTTGGTGACTTGGTAAAACAAACGGATCAAGTTATGGATACATGTTGATCCGAGAAGCTGAATTAGGTCAATTGAAAGACTTGTTGATCCGAGAAGTAAATTGGTTTCAAATACAAGCCTTAATGATTCGTGAAGTCGAACGGAGTCAAATAGTTGGTGCTTGTTGATCCGAGAAGCCGAATTGGATCACATTGTGCGTACCTGGTGACTTGGTAAAACAAATGGATCAAGTTATGGATACTTGTTGATCAGAGAAGCCGAATTGGGTAAATTGAAAGACTTGTTGATCCGAGAAGTCAATTGGGTTTAAATACAAGCCTTAATGATTCGTGAAGTCGAACGGAGTAGAATAGTTGGTGCTTGTTGATCCGAGAAGCCGAATTGGATCACATTGTGCGTATTTGGTGACTTGGTAAAACAAATGGATCAAGTTATGGTTACTTGTTGATCCGAGAGGCTGAATTGGGTCAATTGAAAGACTTGGTTATCCGAGAAGTCAATTGGCTTCAAATACAAGCCTTTATGATTCGTGAAGTCGAACAGAGTCAAATCGTTGGTGCATGTTGATCCGAGAAGACGAATTGGATCACATTGTGCGTACTTGGTGACTTGGTAAAACAAATGGATCAAGTTATGGATACTTGTTGATCAGAGAAGCCGAATTGGGTCACATGGAAGACTTGTTGATCCGAGAAGTCAATTATGGCCAAATATAAGCCTTAATGTTTTGTGAAGTCGAATCGAGTCAAATAGTTGGTGCTTGTTGACCCGAGAAGCCGAATTAGGTCACATTGTGCGTACTTGGTGACTTGGTAAAACAAACGGATCATGTTATGGATACTTGTTGATCCGAGAAGCCGAATTGGGTCAATTGAAAGACTTGATGATCCGAGAAGTCAATTGGGTTCAAATAGAAGCCTTAATGATTCGTGAAGTCGAACGGAGTCAAATAGTTGGTGCTTGTTGATCCGAGAAGCCGAATTGGGTAAATTGAAAGACTTGTTGATTAGAGAAGCCGAATTGGGTAAATTGAAAGACTTGTTGATCAGAGAAGCCGAATTGGGTAAATTGAAAGACTTGTTGATCCGAGAAGTCAATTGGGTTTAAATACAAGCCTTAATGATTCGTGAAGTCGATCGGAGTCAAATAGTTGATGCTTGTTGATCCGAGAAGCCGAATTGGGTCACATTGTGCGTACTTGGTGACTTGGTAAAATAAACGGATCAAGTTATGGATACTTGTTGATACAAGAAGCCGAATTGGGTAAATTGAGAGACTTGTTGATCCGAGAAGTCAATTGGGTTTAAATACAAGCCTTAATGATTCGTGAAGTCGAACGGAGTAGAATTGTTGGTGCTTGTTGATCCGAGAAGCCGAATTCGATCACATTGTGCGTACTTGGTGACTTGGTAAAACAAACGGATCAAGTTATGGATACTTGTTGATCCGAGAAGCCGAATTGGGTAAATCGAAAGACTTGTTGATCCGAGAAGTCAATTGGCTTCAAATAGAAGCCTTTATAATTCGTGAAGTCGAACAGAGTCAAATCGTTGGTGCTTGTTGATCCGAGAAGTCGAATTGGATCACATTGTGCGTACTTGGTGACTTGGTAAAACAAATGGATCAAGTTATGGATACTTGTTGATCCGAGAAGCTGAATTGGGTCAATTGAAAGACTTGTTGATTCGAGAAGTCAATTGGCTTCAAATACAAGCCTTTATGATTCGTGAAGTCGAACAGAGTCAAATCGTTGGTGCTTGTTGATCCGAGAAGCCGAATTGGATCACATTGTGCGTACTTGGTGACTTGGTAAAACAAATGGATCAAGTTATGGATATTTGTTGATCAGAGAATCCGAATTGGGTAAATTGAAAGACTTGTTGATCCGAGAAGTCAATTGGGTTTAAATACAAGCTTTAATGATTCGTGAAGTCGAACGGAGTAGAATAGTTGGTGCTTGTTGATCCGAGAAGCCGAATTGGATCAAATTGTGCATACTTGGAGACTTGGTCAAATGGATCAAGTTATGGATACTTGTTGATCCGAGAAGCCGAATTGGGTAAATTGAGAGACTTGTTGATCCGAGAAGTCAATTGGGTTTAAATACAAGCCTTAATGATTCGTGAAGTCGAACGGAGTAGAATAGTTGGTGCTTGTTGATCCGAGAAGCCGAATTCGATCACATTGTGCGTACTTGGTGACTTGGTAAAACAAACGGATCAAGTTATGGATACTTGTTGATCCGAGAAGCCGAGTTGGGTAAATCGAAAGACTTGTTGATCCCAGAAGTCAATTGGCTTCAAATAGAAGCCTTTATAATTCGTGAAGTCGAACAGAGTCAAATCGTTGGTGCTTGTTGATCCGAGAAGTCGAATTGGATCACATTGTGCGTACTTGGTGACTTGGTAAAACAAATGGATCAAGTTATGGATACTTGTTGATCCGAGAAGCTGAATTGGGTCAATTGAAAGACTTGTTGATTCGAGAAGTCAATTGGCTTCAAATACAAGCCTTTATGATTCGTGAAGTCGAACAGAGTCAAATCGTTGGTGCTTGTTGATCCGAGAAGCCGAATTGGATCACATTGTGCGTACTTGGTGACTTGGTAAAACAAATGGATCAAGTTATGGATATTTGTTGATAAGAGAATCCGAATTGGGTAAATTGAAAGACTTGTTGATCCGAGAAGTCAATTGGGTTTAAATACAAGCTTTAATGATTCGTGAAGTCGAACGGAGTAGAATAGTTGGTGCTTGTTGATCCGAGAAGCCGAATTGGATCACATTGTGCGTATTTGGTGACTTGGTAAAACAAATGGATCAAGTTATGGTTACTTGTTGATCCGAGAGGCTGAATTGGGTCAATTGAAAGACTTGGTTATCCGAGAAGTCAATTGGCTTCAAATACAAGCCTTTATGATTCGTGAAGTCGAACAGAGTCAAATCGTTGGTGCTTGTTGATCCGAGAAGTCGAATTGGATCACATTGTGCGTACTTGGTGACTTCATAAAACAAATGGATCAAGTTATGGATACTTGTTGATCAGAGAAGCCGAATTGGGTCACATGGAAGACTTGTTGATCCGAGAAGTCAATTGGGGCCAAATACAAGCCTTAATGTTTCGTGAAGTCGAATCGAGTCAAATAGTTGGTGCTTGTTGACCCGGGAAGCCGAATTAGGTCACATTGTGCGTACTTGGTGACTTGGTAAAACAAACGGATCATGTTATGGATACTTGTTGATCCGAGAAGCCGAATTGGGTTAATTGAAAGACTTGTTGATCCGAGAAGTCAATTGGGTTCAAATACAAGCCTTAATGATTCATGAAGTCAAACGAAGTCAAATAATTGGTGCTTGTTGATCCGAAAAGCCGAATTGGGTTACATTGTGCGTACTTTGTGACTTGGTAAAACAAACGGATCAAGTTATGGATACATGTAGATCCGAGATGCCGAATTGGGTAAATTGAGAGACTTGTTGATCCGAGAAGTCAACTGGGTTTAAATACAAGTCTTAATGATTCGTGAAGTCGAACGGAGTAGAATAGTTGGTGCTTGTTGATCCGAGAAGCCGAATTCGATCACATTGTGCGTACTTGGTGCCTTGGTAAAACAAACGGATCAAGTTATGGATACTTGTTGATCCGAGAAGCCAAAATGGGTAAATTGAAAGACTTGTTGATCCGAGAAGTCAGTTTGGTTTAAATACAGGCCTTAATGATTCGTGAAGTCGAACGGAGTAGAATAGTTGGTGCTTGTTGATCCGAGAAGCCGAATTGGATCACATTGTGCGTACTTGGTGACTTGGTAAAACAAATGGATCAAGTTATGGATACAGGTTTATCCGAGAAGCTGAATTGGGTCAATTGAAAGACTTGTTGATCCGAGAAGTAAATTGGGTTCAAATACAAGCCTTAATGATTCGTGAAGTCGAACGGAGTCAAATAGTTGGTGCTTGTTGATCCGAGAAGCCGAATTGGATCACATTGTGCGTACCTGGTGACATGGTAAAACAAATGGATCAAGTTATGGATACTTGTTGATCAGAGAAGCCGAATTGGGTAAATTGAAAGACTTGTTGATCCGAGAAGTCAATTGGGTTTAAATACAAGCCTTAATGATTCGTGAAGTCCAACGGAGTAGAATAGTTGGTGCTTGTTGATCTGAGAAGCCGAATTGGATCACATTGTGCGTACTTGGAGACTTGGTAAAACAAATGGATCAAGTTATGGATACTTGTTGATCCGAGAAGCTGAATTGGGTCAATTAAAAGACTTGTTGATCCGAGAAGTCAATTGGCTTCAAATACAAGCCTTTATGATTCGTGAAGTCGAACAGAGTCAAATCGTTGGTGCTTGTTGATCCGAGAAGCCGAATTGGATCACATTGTACGTACTTGGTGACTTGGTAAAACAAATGGATCAAGTTATGGATACTTGTTGATCAGAGAAGACGAATTGGGTCACATGGAAGACTTGTTGATCCGAGAAGTCTATTGTGGCCAAATATAAGCCTTAATCTTTTGTGAAGTCGAATCGAGTCAAATAGTTGGTGCTTGTTGACCCGAGAAGCCGAATTAGGTCACATTGTGCGTACTTGGTGACTTGGTAAAACAAACGGATCATGTTATGGATACTTGTTGATCCGAGAAGCCGAATTGGGTCAATTGAAAGACTTGTTGATCCGAGAAGTCAATTGGGTTCAAATACAAGCCTTAATGATTCGTGAAGTCGAACGGAGTCAAATAGTTGGTGCTTGTTGATCCGAGAAGCCGAATTGGGTAAATTGAAAGACTTGTTGATTAGAGAAGCCGAATTGGGTAAATTGAAAGACTTGTTGATCAGAGAAGCCGAATTGGGTAAATTGAAAGACTTGTTGATCCGAGAAGTCAATTGGGTTTAAATACAAGCCTTAATGATTCGTGAAGTCGATCGGAGTCAAATAGTTGATGCTTGTTGATCCGAGAAGCCGAATTGGGTCACATTGTGCGTACTTGGTGACTTGGTAAAACAAACGGATCAAGTTATGGATACTTGTTGATCCGAGAAGCCGAATTGGGTAAATTGAGGGACTTGTTGATCCGAGAAGTCAATTGGGTTTAAATACAAGCCTTAATGATTCGTGAAGTCGAACGGAGTAGAATAGTTGGTGTTTGTTTATCCGAGAAGCCGAATTCGATCACATTGTGCGTAGTTGGTGACTTGGTAAAACAAACGGATCAAGTTATGGATACTTGTTGATCCGAGAAGCCGAATTGGGTAAATCGAAAGACTTGTTGATCCGAGAAGTCAATTGGCTTCAAATACAAGCCTTTATAATTCGTGAAGTCGAACAGAGTCAAATCGTTGGTGCTTGTTGATCCGAGAAGTCGAATTGGATCACATTGTGCGTACTTGGTGACTTGGTAAAACAAATGGATCAAGTTATGGATACTTGTTGATCCGAGAAGCTGAATTGGGTCAATTGAAAGACTTGTTGATTCGAGAAGTCAATTGGCTTCAAATACAAGCCTTTATGATTCGTGAAGTCGAACAGAGTCAAATCGTTGGTGCTTGTTGATCCGAGAAACCGAATTGGATCACATTGTGCGTACTTGGTGACTTGGTAAAACAAATGGATCAAGTTATGGATATTTGTTGATCAGAGAATCCGAATTGGGTAAATTGAAAGACTTGTTGATCCGAGAAGTCAATTGGGTTTAAATACAAGCTTTAATGATTCGTGAAGTCGAACGCAGTAGAATAGTTGGTGCTTGTTGATCCGAGAAGCCGAATTGGATCAAATTGTGCATACTTGGAGACTTGGTCAAATGGATCAAGTTATGGATACTTGTTGATCCGAGAAGCTGAATTTGGTCAATTGAAAGACTTGTTGATCCGAGAAGTCAATTGGGTTTAAATACAAGCCTTAATGATTCGTGAAGTCGAACGGAGTAGAATAGTTGGTGCTTGTTGATCCGAGAAGCCGAATTCGATCACATTGTGCGTACTTGGTGACTTGGTAAAACAAATGGATCAAGTTATGGATACTTGTTGATCAGAGAAGCCGAATTGGGTCACATGGAAGACTTGTTGATCCGAGAAGTCAATTGTGGCCAAATATAAGCCTTAATGTTTTGTGAAGTCGAATCGAGTCAAATAGTTGGTGCTTGTTGACCCGAGAAGCCGAATTAGGTCACATTTTGCGTACTTGGTGACTTGGTAAAACAAACGGATCATGTTATGGATACTTGTTGATCCAAGAAGCCGAATTGGGTCAATTGAAAGACTTGTTGATCCGAGAAGTCAATTGGGTTCAAATACAAGCCTTAATGATTCGTGAAGTCGAACGGAGTCAAATAGTTGGTGCTTGTTGATCCGAGAAGCCGAATTGGGTAAATTGAAAGACTTGTTGATTAGAGAAGCCGAATTGGGTAAATTGGAAGACTTGTTGATCAGAGAAGCAGAATTTGGTAAATTGAAAGACTTGTTGATCCGAGAAGTCAATTGGGTTTAAATACAAGCCTTAATGATTCGTGAAGTCGATCGGAGTCAAATAGTTGATGCTTGTTGATCCGAGAAGCCGAATTGGGTAACATTGTGCGTACTTGGTGACTTGGTAAAACAAACGGATCAAGTTATGGATACTTGTTGATCCGAGAAGCCGAATTGGGTAAATTGAGAGACTTGTTGATCCGAGAAGTCAATTGGGTTTAAATACAAGCCTTAATGATTCGTGAAGTCGAACGGAGTAGAATAGTTGGTGCTTGTTGATCCGAGAAGCCGAATTCGATCACATTGTGCGTACTTGTTGACTAGGTCAAACAAACGGATCAAGTTATGGATACTTGTTGATCCGAGAAGCCGAATTGGGTAAATCGAAAGACTTGTTGATCCGAGAAGTCAATTGGCTTCAAATACAAGCCTTTATAATTCGTGAAGTCGAACAGAGTCAAATGGTTGGTGCTTGTTGATCCGAGAAGTCGAATTGGATCACATTGTGCGTACTTGGTGACTTGGTAAAACAAATGGATCAAGTTATGGATACTTGTTGATCCGAGAAGCTGAATTGGGTCAATTGAAAGACTTGTTGATTCGAGAAGTCAATTGGCTTCAAATACAAGCCTTTATGATTCCTGAAGTCGAACAGAGTCAAATCGTTGGTGCTTGTTGATCCGAGAAGCCGAATTGGATCACATTGTGCGTACTTGGTGACTTGGTAAAACAAATGGATCAAGTTATGGATATTTGTTGATCAGAGAATCCGAATTGGGTAAATTGAAAGACTTGTTGATCCGAGAAGTCAATTGGGTTTAAATACAAGCTTTAATGATTCGTGAAGTCGAACGGAGTAGAATAGTTGGTGCTTGTTGATCCGAGAAGCCGAATTGGATCACATTGTGCGTACTTGGAGACTTGGTAAAACAAATGGATCAAGTTATGGATACTTGTTGATCCGAGAAGCTGAATTTGGTCAATTGAAAGACTTGTTGATCCGAGAAGTCAATTGGGTTTAAATACAAGCCTTAATGATTCGTGAAGTCGAACGGAGTAGAATAGTTGGTGCTTGTTGATCCGAGAAGCCGAATTCGATCACATTGTGCGTACTTGGTGACTTGGTAGAACAAACGGATCAAGTTATGGATACTTGTTGATCCGAGAAGCCGAATTGGGTAAATTGAAAGACTTGTTGATCCGAGAAGTCAATTGGCTTCAAATACAAGCCTTTATGATTCGTGAAGTCGAACAGAGTCAAATCGTTGGTGCTTGTTGATCCGAGAAGCCGAATTGGATCACGTTGTGCGTACTTGGAGACTTGGTAAAACAAATGGATCAAGTTACGGATACTTGTTGATCCGAGAAGCTGAATTGGGTCAATTGAAAGACTTGTTGATCCGAGAAGTCAATTGGCTTCAAATACAAACCTTTATGATTCGTGAAGTCGAAAAGAGTCAAATCGTTGGTGCTTGTTGATCCGAGAAGCCGAATTGGATCTCATTGTGCGTACTTGGTGACTTGGTAAAACAAATGTATCAAGTTATGGATATTTGTTGATCAGAGAAGCCGAATTGGGTAAATTGAAAGACTTGTTGATCCGAGAAGTCAATTGGGTTTAAATACAAGCCTTAATGATTCGTGAAGTCGAACGGAGTAGAATAGTTGGTGCTTGTTGATCCGAGAAGCCGAATTGGATCACATTGTGCGTACTTGGAGACTTGGTAAAACAAATTGATCAAGTTATGCATACTTGTTGATCCGAGAAGCTGAATTGGGTCAATTGAAAGACTTGTAGATCCGAGAAGTCAATTAGCTTCAAATACAAGCCTTTAGGATTTGTGAAGTCGAACAGAGTCAAATATTTGGTGCTTGTTGATCCGAAAAGCCGAATTGGGTCACATTGTGCGTACTTTGTGACTTGGTAAAACAAACGAATCAAGTTATGGATACTTGTTGATCCGAGAAGCTGAATTGGGTCAATTGAAAGACTTGTTGATCCGAGAAGTCAATTGGGTTTAAATACAAGCCTTAATGATTCGTGAAGTCGAACGGAGTAGAATAGTTGGTGCTTGTTGATCCGAGAAGCCGAATTCGATCACATTGTGCGTACTTGGTGACTTGGTAAAACAAACGGATCAAGTTATGGATATTTATTGATCCGAGAAGCCGAATTGGGTAAATTGAAAGACTTGTTGATCCGAGAAGTCAATTGGCTTCAAATACAAGCCTTTATGATTCGTGAAACCGAATAGAGTCAAATCGTTGGTGCTTGTTGATCCGAGAAGCCGAATTGGATCACATTGTGCATACTTGGTGACTTGGTAAAACAAATGGATCAAGTTATGGATACTTGTTGATCCGAGAAGCTGAATTGGGTCAATTGAAAGACTTGTTGATCCGAGAAGTCAATTGGCTTCAAATACAAACCTTTATGATTCGTGAAGTCGAACAGAGTCAAAGCGTTGGTGCTTGTTGATCCGAGAAGCCAAATTGGATCACATTGTGCGTACTTGGTGACTTGGTAAAACAAATGGATCAAGTTATGGATACTTGTTGATCCGAGAAGCTGAATTGGGTCAATTGAAAGACTTGTTGATCCGAGAAGTCAATTGGGTTTAAATACAAGCCTTAACGATTCGTGAAGTCGAATGGAGTAGAATAGTTGGTGCTTGTTGATCCGAGAAGCCGAATTCGATCACATTGTGCGTACTTGGTGACTTGGTAAAACAAACGGATCAAGTTATGGATACTTGTTGATCCGAGAAGCCGAATTGGGTAAATCGAAAGACTTGTTGATCCGAGAAGTCAATTGGCTTCAAATACAAGCCTTTATAATTCGTGAAGTCGAACATGGTCAAATCGTTGGTGCTTGTTGATCCGAGAAGTCGAATTGGATCACATTGTGCGTACTTGGTGACTTGGTAAAATAAATGGATCAAGTTATGGATACTTGTTGATTCGAGAAGCTGAATTGGGTCAATTGAAAGACTTGTTGATTCGAGAAGTCAATTGGCTTCAAATACAAGCCTTAATGATTCGTGAAGTCGAACAGAGTCAAATCGTTGGTGCTTGTTGATCCGAGAAGCCGAATTGGATCACATTGTGCGTACTTGGTGACTTGGTAAAACAAATGGATCAAGTTATGGATATTTGTTGATCAGAGAATCCGAATTGGGTAAATTGAAAGACTTGTTGATCCGAGAATTAGGTTTAAATACAAGCTTTAATGATTCGTGAAGTCGAACGGAGTAGAATAGTTGGTGCTTGTTGATCCGAGAAGCCGAATCGGATCACATTGTGCGTACTTGGAGACTTGGTAAAACAAATGGATCAAGTTATGGATACTTGTTGATCCGAGAAGCTGAATTGGGTCAATTGAAAGACTTATTGATCCGAGAAGTCAATTGGGTTTAAATACAAGCCTTAATGATTCGTGAAGTCGAACGGAGTAGAATAGTTGGTGCTTGTTGATCCGAGAAGCCGAATTCGATCACATTGTGCGTACTTGGTGACTTGGTAAAACAAATGGATCAAGTTATGGATACTTGTTGATCCGAGAAGCTGAATTGGGTCAATTGAAAGACTTGTTGATCCGAGAAGTCAATTGGGTTTAAATACAAGCCTTAATGATTCGTGAAGTCGAACGGAGTAGAATAGTTGGTGCTTGTTGATCCGAGAAGCCGAATTCGATCACATTATGCGTACTTGCTGACTTGGTAAAACAAACGGATCAAGTTATGGATACTTGTTGATCCGAGAAGCCGAATTGGGTAAATCGAAAGACTTGTTGATCCGAGAAGTCAATTGGCTTCAAATACAAGCCTTTATAATTCGTGAAGTCGAACAGAGTCAAATCGTTGGTGCTTGTTGATCCGAGAAGTCGAATTGGATCACATTGTGCGTACTTGGTGACTTGGTAAAACAAATGGATCAAGTTATGGATACTTGTTGATCCGAGAAGCTGAATTGGGTCAATTGAAAGACTTGTTGATTCGAGAAGTCAATTGGCTTCAAATACAAGCCTTTATGATTCGTGAAGTCGAACAGAGTCAAATCGTTGGTGCTTGTTGATCCGAGAAGCCGAATTGGATCACATTGTGCGTACTTGGAGACTTGGTAAAACAAATGGATCAAGTTATGGATATTTGTTGATCAGAGAATCCGAATTGGGTAAATTGAAAGACTTGTTGATCCGAGAAGTCAATTGGGTTTAAATACAAGCTTTAATGATTCGTGAAGTCGAACGGAGTAGAATAGTTGGTGCTTGTTGATCCGAGAAGCCGAATTGGATCACATTGTGCATACTTGGAGACTTGGTCAAATGGATCAAGTTATGGATACTTGTTGATCCGAGAAGCTGAATTAGGTCAATTGAAAGACTTGTTGATCCGAGAAGACAATTGGGTTTAAATACAAGCCTTAATGATTCGTGAAGTCGAACGGAGTAGAATAGTTGGTGCTTGTTGATCCGAGAAGCCGAATTCGATCACATTGTGCGTACTTGGTGACTTGGTAAAACAAATGGATCAAGTTATGGATACTTGTTGATCAGAGAAGCCGAATTGGGTCACACGGAAGACTTGTTGATCCGAGAAGTCAATTGTGGCCAAATATAAGCCTTAATGTTTTGTGAAGTCGAATCGAGTCAAATAGTTGGTGCTTGTTGACCCGAGAAGCCGAATTAGGTCACATTGTGCGTACTTGGTGACTTGGTAAAACAAACGGATCATGTTACGGATACTTGTTGATCCGAGAAGCCGAATTGGGTCAATTGAAAGACTTGTTGATCCGAGAAGTCAATTGGGTTCAAATACAAGCCTTAATGATTCGTGAAGTCGAACGGAGTCAAATAGTTGGTGCTTGTTGATCCGAGAAGCCGAATTGGGTAAATTGAAAGACTTGTTGATTAGAGAAGCCGAATTGGGTAAATTGGAAGACTTGTTGATCAGAGAAGCAGAATTTGGTAAATTGAAAGACTTGTTGATCCGAGAAGTCAATTGGGTTTAAATACAAGCCTTAATGATTCGTGAAGTCGATCAGAGTCAAATAGTTGATGCTTGTTAATCCGAGAAGCCGAATTGGGTCACATTGTGCGTACTTGGTGACTTGGTAAAACAAACGGATCAAGTTATGGATACTTGTTGATCCGAGAAGCCGAATTGGGTAAATTGAGAGACTTGTTGATCCGAGAAGTCAATTGGGTTTAAATACAAGCCTTAATGATTCGTGAAGTCGAACGGAGTAGAATAGTTGGTGCTTGTTGATCCGAGAAGCCGAATTCGATCACATTGTGCGTACTTGGTGACTAGGTAAAACAAACGGATCAAGTTATGGATACTTGTTGATCCGAGAAGCCGAATTGGGTAAATCGAAAGACTTGTTGATCCGAGAAGTCAATTGGCTTCAAATACAAGCCTTTATAATTCGTGAAGTCGAACATAGTCAAATCGTTGGTGCTTGTTGATCCGAGAAGTCGAATTGGATCACATTGTGCGTACTTTGTGACTTGGTAAAATAAATGGATCAAGTTATGGATACTTGTTGATCCGAGAAGCTGAATTGGGTCAATTGAAAGACTTGTTGATTCGAGAAGTCAATTGGCTTCAAATACAAGCCTTTATGATTCGTGAAGTCGAACAGAGTCAAATCGTTGGTGCTTGTTGATCCGAGAAGCCGAATTGGATCACATTGTGCGTACTTGGTGACTTGGTAAAACAAATGGATCAAGTTATGGATATTTGTTGATCAGAGAATCCGAATTGGGTAAATTGAAAGACTTGTTGATCCGAGAATTGGGTTTAAATACAAGCTTTAATGATTCGTGAAGTCGAACGGAGTAGAATAGTTGGTGCTTGTTGATCTTAGAAGCCGAATCGGATCACATTGTGCGTACTTGGAGACTTGGTAAAACAAATGGATCAAGTTATGGATACTTGTTGATCCGAGAAGCTGAATTGGGTCAATTGAAAGACTTGTTGATCCGAGAAGTCAATTGGGTTTAAATACAAGCCTTAATGATTCGTGAAGTCGAACGGAGTAGAATAGTTGGTGCTTGTTGATCCGAGAAGCCGAATTCGATCACATTGTGCGTACTTGGTGACTTGGTAAAACAAATGGATCAAGTTATGGATACTTGTTGATCCGAGAAGCTGAATTGGGTCAATTGAAAGACTTGTTGATCCGAGAAGTCAATTGGGTTTAAATACAAGCCTTAATGATTCGTGAAGTCGAACGGAGTAGAATAGTTGGTGCTTGTTGATCCGAGAAGCCGAATTCGATCACATTATGCGTACTTGGTGACTTGGTAAAACAAACGGATCAAGTTATGGATACATGTTGATCCGAGAAGCCGAATTGGGTAAATCGAAAGACTTGTTGATCCGAGAAGTCAATTGGCTTCAAATACAAGCCTTTATAATTCGTGAAGTCGAACAGAGTCAAATCGTTGGTGCTTGTTGATCCGAGAAGTCGAATTGGATCACATTGTGCGTACTTGGTGACTTGGTAAAACAAATGGATCAAGTTATGGATACTTGTTGACCCGAGAAGCTGAATTGGGTCAATTGAAAGACTTGTTGATTCGAGAAGTCAATTGGCTTCAAATACAAGCCTTTATGATTCGTGAAGTCGAACAGAGTCAAATCGTTGGTGCTTGTTGATCCGAGAAGCCGAATTGGATCACATTGTGCGTACTTGGTGACTTGGTAAAACAAATGGATCAAGTTATGGATATTTGTTGATCAGAGAATCCGAATTGGGTAAATTGAAAGACTTGTTGATCCGAGAAGTCAATTGGGTTTAAATACAAGCTTTAATGGTTCGTGAAGTCGAACGGAGTAGAATAGTTGGTGCTTGTTGATCCGAGAAGCCGAATTGGATCACATTGTGCATACTTGGAGACTTGGTCAAATGGATCAAGTTATGGATACTTGTTGATCCGAGAAGCTGAATTAGGTCAATTGAAAGACTTGTTGATCCGAGAAGTCAATTGGGTTTAAATACAAGCCTTAATGATTCGTGAAGTCGAACGGAGTAGAATAGTTGGTGCTTGTTGATCCGACAAGCCGAATTCGATCACATTGTGCGTACTTGGTGACTTGGTAAAACAAATGGATCAAGTTATGGATACTTGTTGATCAGAGAAGCCGAATTGGGTCACATGGAAGACTTGTTGATCCGAGAAGTCAATTGTGGCCAAATATAAGCCTTAATGTTTTGTGAAGTCGAATCGAGTCAAATAGTTGGTGCTTGTTGACCCGAGAAGCCGAATTAGGTCACATTGTGCGTACTTGGTGACTTGGTAAAACAAACGGATCATGTTATGGATACTTGTTGATCCGAGAAGCCGAATTGGGTCAATTGAAAGACTTGTTGATCCGAGAAGTCAATTGGGTTCAAATACAAGCCTTAATGATTCGTGAAGTCGAACGGAGTCAAATAGTTGGTGCTTGTTGATCCGAGAAGCCGAATTGGGTAAATTGAAAGACTTGTTGATTAGAGAAGCCGAATTGGGTAAATTGGAAGACTTGTTGATCAGAGAAGCATAATTTGGTAAATTGAAAGACTTGTTGATCCGAGAAGTCAATTGGGTTTAAATACAAGGCTTAATGATTCGTGAAGTCGATCGGAGTCAAATAGTTGATGCTTGTTGATCCGAGAAGCCGAATTGGGTCACATTGTGTGTACTTGGTGACTTGGTAAAACAAACGGATCAAGTTATGGATACTTGTTGATCCGAGAAGCCGAATTGGGTAAATTGAGAGACTTGTTGATCCGAGAAGTCAATTGGGTTTAAATACAAGCCTTAATGATTCGTGAAGTCGAACGGAGTAGAATAGTTGGTGCTTGTTGATCCGAGAAGCCGAATTCGATCACATTGTGCGTACTTGGTGACTAGGTAAAACAAACGGATCAAGTTATGGATACTTGTTGATCCGAGAAGCCGAATTGGGTAAATCGAAAGACTTGTTGATCCGAGAAGTCAATTGGCTTCAAATACAAGCCTTTATAATTCGTGAAGTCGAACAGAGTCAAATCGTTGGTGCTTGTTGATCCGAGAAGTCGAATTGGATCGCATTGTGCGTACTTGGTGACTTGGTAAAACAAATGGATCAAGTTATGGATACTTGTTGATCCGAGAAGCTGAATTGGGTCAATTGAAAGACTTGTTGATTCGAGAAGTCAATTGGCTTCAAATACAAGCCTTAATGATTCGTGAAGTCGAACGGAGTAGAATAGTTGGTGCTTGTTGATCCGAGAAGCCGAATTCGATCACATTGTGCGTACTTGGTGACTTGGTAAAACAAATGGATCAAGTTATGGATACTTGTTGATCCGAGAAGCTGAATTGGGTCAATTGAAAGACTTGTTGATCCGAGAAGTCAATTGGGTTTAAATACAAGCCTTAATGATTCGTGAAGTCGAACGGAGTAGAATAGTTGGTGCTTGTTGATCCGAGAAGCCGAATTCGATCACATTATGCGTACTTGGTGACTTGGTAAAACAAACGGATCAAGTTATGGATACTTGTTGATCCGAGAAGCCGAATTGGGTAAATCGAAAGACTTGTTGATCCGAGAAGTCAATTGGCTTCAAATACAAGCCTTTATAATTCGTGAAGTCGAACAGAGTCAAATCGTTGGTGCTTGTTGATCCGAGAAGTCGAATTGGATCACATTGTGCGTACTTGGTGACTTGGTAAAACAAATGGATCAAGTTATGGATACTTGTTGATCCGAGAAGCTGAATTGGGTCAATTGAAAGACTTGTTGATTCGAGAAGTCAATTGGCTTCAAATACAAGCCTTTATGATTCGTGAAGTCGAACAGAGTCAAATCGTTGGTGCTTGTTGATCCGAGAAGCCGAATTGGATCACATTGTGCGTACTTGGAGACTTGGTAAAACAAATGGATCAAGTTATGGATATTTGTTGATCAGAGAATCCGAATTGGGTAAATTGAAAGACTTGTTGATCCGAGAAGTCAATTGGGTTTAAATACAAGCTTTAATGATTCGTGAAGTCGAACGGAGTAGAATAGTTGGTGCTTGTTGATCCAAGAAGCCGAATTGGATCACATTGTGCATACTTGGAGACTTGGTCAAATGGATCAAGTTATGGATACTTGTTGATCCGAGAAGCTGAATTAGGTCAATTGAAAGACTTGTTGATCCGAGAAGACAATTGGGTTTAAATACAAGCCTTAATGATTCGTGAAGTCGAACGGAGTAGAATAGTTGGTGCTTGTTGATCCGACAAGCCGAATTCGATCACATTGTGCGTACTTGGTGACTTGGTAAAACAAATGGATCAAGTTATGGATACTTGTTGATCAGAGAAGCCGAATTGGGTCACATGGAAGACTTGTTGATCCGAGAAGTCAATTGTGGCCAAATATAAGCCTTAATGTTTTGTGAAGTCGAATCGAGTCAAATAGTTGGTGCTTGTTGACCCGAGAAGCCGAATTAGGTCACATTGTGCGTACTTGGTGACTTGGTAAAACAAACGGATCATGTTATGGATACTTGTTGATCCGAGAAGCCGAATTGGGTCAATTGAAAGACTTGTTGATCCGAGAAGTCAATTGGGTTCAAATACAAGCCTTAATGATTCGTGAAGTCGAACGGAGTCAAATAGTTGGTGCTTGTTGATCCGAGAAGCCGAATTGGGTAAATTGAAAGACTTGTTGATTAGAGAAGCCGAATTGGGTAAATTGGAAGACTTGTTGATCAGAGAAGCAGAATTTTGTAAATTGAAAGACTTGTTGATCCGAGAAGTCAATTGGGTTTAAATACAAGCCTTAATGATTCGTGAAGTCGATCAGAGTCAAATAGTTGATGCTTGTTGATCCGAGAAGCCGAATTGGGTCACATTGTGCGTACTTGGTGACTTGGTAAAACAAACGGATCAAGTTATGGATACTTGTTGATCCGAGAAGCCGAATTGGGTAAATTGAGAGACTTGTTGATCCGAGAAGTCAATTGGGTTTAAATACAAGCCTTAATGATTCGTGAAGTCGAACGGAGTAGAATAGTTGGTGCTTGTTGATCCGAGAAGCCGAATTCGATCACATTGTGCGTATTTGGTGACTAGGTAAAACAAACGGATCAAGTTATGGATACTTGTTGATCCGAGAAGCCGAATTGGGTAAATCGAAAGACTTGTTGATCCGAGAAGTCAATTGGCTTCAAATACAAGCCTTTATAATTCGTGAAGTCGAACAGAGTCAAATCGTTGGTGCTTGTTGATCCGAGAAGTCGAATTGGATCACATTGTGCGTACTTGGTGACTTGGTAAAACAAATGGATCAAGTTATGGATACTTGTTGATCCGAGAAGCTGAATTGGGTCAATTGAAAGACTTGTTGATTCGAGAAGTCAATTGGCTTCAAATACAAGCCTTTATGATTCGTGAAGTCGAACAGAGTCAAATCGTTGGTGCTTGTTGATCCGAGAAGCCAAATTGGATCACATTGTGCGTACTTGGTGACTTGGTAAAACAAATGGATCAAGTTATGGATACTTGTTGATCCGAGAAGCTGAATTGGGTCAATTGAAAGACTTGTTGATCCGAGAAGTCAATTGGGTTTAAATACAAGCCTTAACGATTCGTGAAGTCGAATGGAGTAGAATAGTTGGTGCTTGTTGATCCGAGAAGCCGAATTCGATCACATTGTGCGTACTTGGTGACTTGGTAAAACAAACGGATCAAGTTATGGATACTTGTTGATCCGAGAAGCCGAATTGGGTAAATCGAAAGACTTGTTGATCCGAGAAGTCAATTGGCTTCAAATACAAGCCTTTATAATTCGTGAAGTCGAACAGAGTCAAATCGTTGGTGCTTGTTGATCCGAGAAGTCGAATTGGATCACATTGTGCGTACTTGGTGACTTGGTAAAACAAATGGATCAAGTTATGGATACTTGTTGATCCGAGAAGCTGAATTGGGTCAATTGAAAGACTTGTTGATTCGAGAAGTCAATTGGCTTCAAATACAAGCCTTAATGATTCGTGAAGTCGAACGGAGTAGAATAGTTGGTGCTTGTTGATCCGAGAAGCCGAATTCGATCACATTGTGCGTACTTGGTGACTTGGTAAAACAAATGGATCAAGTTATGGATACTTGTTGATCCGAGAAGCTGAATTGGGTCAATTGAAAGACTTGTTGATCCGAGAAGTCAATTGGGTTTAAATACAAGCCTTAATGATTCGAGAAGTCGAACGGAGTAGAATAGTTGGTGCTTGTTGATCCGAGAAGCCGAATTCGATCACATTATGCGTACTTGGTGACTTGGTAAAACAAACGGATCAAGTTATGGATACTTGTTGATCCGAGAAGCCGAATTGGGTAAATCGAAAGACTTGTTGATCCGAGAAGTCAATTGGCTTCAAATACAAGCCTTTATAATTCGTGAAGTCGAACAGAGTCAAATCGTTGGTGCTTGTTGATCCGAGAAGTCGAATTGGATCACATTGTGCGTACTTGGTGACTTGGTAAAACAAATGGATCAAGTTATGGATACTTGTTGATCCGAGAAGCTGAATTGGGTCAATTGAAAGACTTGTTGATTCGAGAAGTCAATTGGCTTCAAATACAAGCCTTTATGATTCGTGAAGTCGAACAGAGTCAAATCGTTGGTGCTTGTTGATCCGAGAAGCCGAATTGGATCACATTGTGCGTACTTGGAGACTTGGTAAAACAAATGGATCAAGTTATGGATATTTGTTGATCAGAGAATCCGAATTGGGTAAATTGAAAGACTTGTTGATCCGAGAAGTCAATTGGGTTTAAATACAAGCTTTAATGATTCGTGAAGTCGAACGGAGTAGAATAGTTGGTGCTTGTTGATCCGAGAAGCCGAATTGGATCACATTGTGCATACTTGGAGACTTGGTCAAATGGATCAAGTTATGGATACTTGTTGATCCGAGAAGCTGAATTAGGTCAATTGAAAGACTTGTTGATCCGAGAAGACAATTGGGTTTAAATACAAGCCTTAATGATTCGTGAAGTCGAACGGAGTAGAATAGTTGGTGCTTGTTGATCCGACAAGCCGAATTCGATCACATTGTGCGTACTTGGTGACTTTGTAAAACAAATGGATCAAGTTATGGATACTTGTTGATCAGAGAAGCCGAATTGGGTCACATGGAAGACTTGTTGATCCGAGAAGTCAATTGTGGCCAAATATAAGCCTTAATGTTTTGTGAAGTCGAATCGAGTCAAATAGTTGGTGCTTGTTGACCCGAGAAGCCGAATTAGGTCACATTGTGCGTACTTGGTGACTTGGTAAAACAAACGGATCATGTTATGGATACTTGTTGATCCGAGAAGCCGAATTGGGTCAATTGAAAGACTTGTTGATCCGAGAAGTCAATTGGGTTCAAATACAAGCCTTAATGATTCGTGAAGTCGAACGGAGTCAAATAGTTGGTGCTTGTTGATCCGAGAAGCCGAATTGGGTAAATTGAAAGACTTGTTGATTAGAGAAGCCGAATTGGGTAAATTGGAAGACTTGTTGATCAGAGAAGCAGAATTTGGTAAATTGAAAGACTTGTTGATCCGAGAAGTCAATTGGGTTTAAATACAAGCCTTAATGATTCGTGAAGTCGATCAGAGTCAAATAGTTGATGCTTGTTGATCCGAGAAGCCGAATTGGGTCACATTGTGCGTACTTGGTGACTTGGTAAAACAAACGGATCAAGTTATGGATACTTGTTGATCCGAGAAGCCGAATTGGGTAAATTGAGAGACTTGTTGATCCGAGAAGTCAATTGGGTTTAAATACAAGCCTTAATGATTCGTGAAGTCGAACGGAGTAGAATAGTTGGTGCTTGTTGATCCGAGAAGCCGAATTCGATCACATTGTGCGTATTTGGTGACTAGGTAAAATAAACGGATCAAGTTATGGATACTTGTTGATCCGAGAAGCCGAATTGGGTAAATCGAAAGACTTGTTGATCCGAGAAGTCAATTGGCTTCAAATACAAGCCTTTATAATTCGTGAAGTCGAACAGAGTCAAATCGTTGGTGCTTGTTGATCCGAGAAGTCGAATTGGATCACATTGTGCGTACTTGGTGACTTGGTAAAACAAATGGATCAAGTTATGGATACTTGTTGATCCGAGAAGCTGAATTGGGTCAATTGAAAGACTTGTTGATTCGAGAAGTCAATTGGCTTCAAATACAAGCCTTTATGATTCGTGAAGTCGAACAGAGTCAAATCGTTGGTGCTTGTTGATCCGAGAAGCCAAATTGGATTACATTGTGCGTACTTGGTGACTTGGTAAAACAAATGGATCAAGTTATGGATACTTGTTGATCCGAGAAGCTGAATTGGGTCAATTGAAAGACTTGTTGATCCGAGAAGTCAATTGGGTTTAAATACAAGCCTTAACGATTCGTGAAGTCGAATGGAGTAGAATAGTTGGTGCTTGTTGATCCGAGAAGCCGAATTCGATCACATTGTGCGTACTTGGTGACTTGGTAAAACAAACGGATCAAGTTATGGATACTTGTTGATCCGAGAAGCCGAATTGGGTAAATCGAAAGACTTGTTGATCCGAGAAGTCAATTGGCTTCAAATACAAGCCTTTATAATTCGTGAAGTCGAACATAGTCAAATCGTTGGTGCTTGTTGATCCGAGAAGTCGAATTGGATCACATTGTGCGTACTTGGTGACTTGGTAAAATAAATGGATCAAGTTATGGATACTTGTTGATCCGAGAAGCTGAATTGGGTCAATTGAAAGACTTGTTGATTCGAGAAGTCAATTGGCTTCAAATACAAGCCTTTATGATTCGTGAAGTCGAACAGAGTCAAATCGTTGGTGCTTGTTGATCCGAGAAGCCGAATTGGATCACATTGTGCGTACTTGGTGACTTGGTAAAATAAATGGATCAAGTTATGGATATTTGTTGATCAGAGAATCCGAATTGGGTAAATTGAAAGACTTGTTGATCCGAGAATTGGGTTTAAATACAAGCTTTAATGATTCGTGAAGTCGAACGGAGTAGAATAGTTGGTGCTTGTTGATCCGAGAAGCCGAATCGGATCACATTGTGCGTACTTGGAGACTTGGTAAAACAAATGGATCAAGTTATGGATACTTGTTGATCCGAGAAGCTGAATTGGGTCAATTGAAAGACTTGTTGATCCGAGAAGTCAATTGGGTTTAAATACAAGCCTTAATGATTCGTGAAGTCGAACGGAGTAGAATAGTTGGTGCTTGTTGATCCGAGAAGCCGAATTCGATCACATTGTGCGTACTTGGTGACTTGGTAAAACAAATGGATCAAGTTATGGATACTTGTTGATCCGAGAAGCTGAATTGGGTCAATTGAAAGACTTGTTGATCCGAGAAGTCAATTGGGTTTAAATACAAGCCTTAATGATTCGTGAAGTCGAACGGAGTAGAATAGTTGGTGCTTGTTGATCCGAGAAGCCGAATTCGATCACATTGTGCGTACTTGGTGACTTGGTAAAACAAACGGATCAAGTTATGGATACTTGTTGATCCGAGAAGCCGAATTGGGTAAATCGAAAGACTTGTTGATCCGAGAAGTCAATTGGCTTCAAATACAAGCCTTTATAATTCGTGAAGTCGAACAGAGTCAAATCGTTGGTGCTTGTTGATCCGAGAAGTCGAATTGGATCACATTGTGCGTACTTGGTGACTTGGTAAAACAAATGGATCAAGTTATGGATACTTGTTGACCCGAGAAGCTGAATTGGGTCAATTGAAAGACTTGTTGATTCGAGAAGTCAATTGGCTTCAAATACAAGCCTTTATGATTCGTGAAGTCGAACAGAGTCAAATCGTTGGTGCTTGTTGATCCGAGAAGCCGAATTGGATCACATTGTGCGTACTTGGTGACTTGGTAAAACAAATGGATCAAGTTATGGATATTTGTTGATCAGAGAATCCGAATTGGGTAAATTGAAAGACTTGTTGATCTGAGAAGTCAATTGGGTTTAACTACAAGCTTAATGATTCGTGAAGTCGAACGGAGTAGAATAGTTGGTGCTTGTTGATCCGAGAAGCCGAATTGGATCACATTGTGCATACTTGGAGACTTGGTCAAATGGATCAAGTTATGGATACTTGTTGATCCGAGAAGCTGAATTAGGTCAATTGAAAGACTTGTTGATCCGAGAAGTCAATTGGGTTTAAATACAAGCCTTAATGATTCGTGAAGTCGAACGGAGTAGAATAGTTGGTGCTTGTTGATCCGACAAGCCGAATTCGATCACATTGTGCGTACTTGGTGACTTGGTAAAACAAATGGATCAAGTTATGGATACTTGTTGATCAGAGAAGCCGAATTGGGTCACATGGAAGACTTGTTGATCCGAGAAGTCAATTGTGGCCAAATATAAGCCTTAATGTTTTGTGAAGTCGAATCGAGTCAAATAGTTGGTGCTTGTTGACCCGAGAAGCCGAATTAGGTCACATTGTGCGTACTTGGTGACTTGGTAAAACAAACGGATCATGTTATGGATACTTGTTGATCCGAGAAGCCGAATTGGGTCAATTGAAAGACTTGTTGATCCGAGAAGTCAATTGGGTTCAAATACAAGCCTTAATGATTCGTGAAGTCGAACGGAGTCAAATAGTTGGTGCTTGTTGATCCGAGAAGCCGAATTGGGTAAATTGAAAGACTTGTTGATTAGAGAAGCCGAATTGGGTAAATTGGAAGACTTGTTGATCAGAGAAGCAGAATTTGGTAAATTGAAAGACTTGTTGATCCGAGAAGTCAATTGGGTTTAAATACAAGCCTTAATGATTCGTGAAGTCGATCGGAGTCAAATAGTTGATGCTTGTTGATCCGAGAAGCCGAATTGGGTCACATTGTGCGTACTTGGTGACTTGGTAAAACAAACGGATCAAGTTATGGATACTTGTTGATCCGAGAAGCCGAATTGGGTAAATTGAGAGACTTGTTGATCCGAGAAGTCAATTGGGTTTAAATACAAGCCTTAATGATTCGTGAAGTCGAACGGAGTAGAATAGTTGGTGCTTGTTGATCCGAGAAGCCGAATTCGATCACATTGTGCGTACTTGGTGACTAGGTAAAACAAACGGATCAAGTTATGGATACTTGTTGATCCGAGAAGCCGAATTGGGTAAATCGAAAGACTTGTTGATCCGAGAAGTCAATTGGCTTCAAATACAAGCCTTTATAATTCGTGAAGTCGAACAGAGTCAAATCGTTGGTGCTTGTTGATCCGAGAAGTCGAATTGGATCACATTGTGCGTACTTGGTGACTTGGTAAAACAAATGGATCAAGTTATGGATACTTGTTGATCCGAGAAGCTGAATTGGGTCAATTGAAAGACTTGTTGATTCGAGAAGTCAATTGGCTTCAAATACAAGCCTTTATGATTCGTGAAGTCGAACAGAGTCAAATCGTTGGTGCTTGTTGATCCGAGAAGCCAAATTGGATCACATTGTGCGTACTTGGTGACTTGGTAAAACAAATGGATGAAGTTATGGATACTTTTTGATCCGAGAAGCTGAATTGGGTCAATTGAAAGACTTGTTGATCCGAGAAGTCAATTCGGTTTAAATACAAGCCTTAACGATTCGTGAAGTCGAATGGAGTAGAATAGTTGGTGCTTGTTGATCCGAGAAGCCGAATTCGATCACATTGTGCGTACTTGGTGACTTGGTAAAACAAACGGATCAAGTTATGGATACTTGTTGATCCGAGAAGCCGAATTGGGTAAATCGAAAGACTTGTTGATTCGAGAAGTCAATTGGCTTCAAATACAAGCCTTTATAATTCGTGAAGTCGAACATAGTCAAATCGTTGGTGCTTGTTGATCCGAGAAGTCGAATTGGATCACATTGTGCGTACTTGGTGACTTGGTAAAATAAATGGATCAAGTTATGGATACTTGTTGATCCGAGAAGCTGAATTGGGTCAATTGAAAGACATGTTGATTCGAGAAGTCAATTGGCTTCAAATACAAGCCTTTATGATTCGTGAAGTCGAACAGAGTCAAATCGTTGGTGCTTGTTGATCCGAGAAGCCGAATTGGATCACATTGTGCGTACTTGGTGACTTGGTAAAACAAATGGATCAAGTTATGGATATTTGTTGATCAGAGAATCCGAATTGGGTAAATTGAAAGACTTGTTGATCCGAGAATTGGGTTTAAATACAAGCTTTAATGATTCGTGAAGTCGAACGGAGTAGAATAGTTGGTGCTTGTTGATCCGAGAAGCCGAATCGGATCACATTGTGCGTACTTGGAGACTTGGTAAAACAAAAGGATCAAGTTATGGATACTTGTTGATCCGAGAAGCTGAATTGGGTCAATTGAAAGACTTGTTGATCCGAGAAGTCAATTGGGTTTAAATACAAGCCTTAATGATTCGTGAAGTCGAACGGAGTAGAATAGTTGGTGCTTGTTGATCCGAGAAGCCGAATTCGATCACATTGTGCGTACTTGGTGACTTGGTAAAACAAATGGATCAAGTTATGGATACTTGTTGATCCGAGAAGCTGAATTGGGTCAATTGAAAGACTTGTTGATCCGAGAAGTCAATTGGGTTTAAATACAAGCCATAATGATTCGTGAAGTCGAACGGAGTAGAATAGTTGGTGCTTGTTGATCCGAGAAGCCGAATTCGATCACATTATGCGTACTTGGTGACTTGGTAAAACAAACGGATCAAGTTATGGATACTTGTTGATCCGAGAAGCCGAATTGGGTAAATCGAAAGACTTGTTGATCCGAGAAGTCAATTGGCTTCAAATACAAGCCTTTATAATTCGTGAAGTCGAACAGAGTCAAATCGTTGGTGCTTGTTGATCCGAGAAGTCGAATTGGATCACATTGTGCGTACTTGGTGACTTGGTAAAACAAATGGATCAAGTTATGGATACTTGTTGACCCGAGAAGCTGAATTGGGTCAATTGAAAGACTTGTTGATTCGAGAAGTCAATTGGCTTCAAATACAAGCCTTTATGATTCGTGAAGTCGAACAGAGTCAAATCGTTGGTGCTTGTTGATCCGAGAAGCCGAATTGGATCACATTGTGCGTACTTGGTGACTTGGTAAAACAAATGGATCAAGTTATGGATATTTGTTGATCAGAGAATCCGAATTGGGTAAATTGAAAGACTTGTTGATCCGAGAAGTCAATTGGGTTTAAATACAAGATTTAATGATTCGTGAAGTCGAACGGAGTAGAATAGTTGGTGCTTGTTGATCCGAGAAGCCGAATTGGATTACATTGTGCATACTTGGAGACTTGGTCAAATGGATCAAGTTATGGATACTTGTTGATCCGAGAAGCTGAATTAGGTCAATTGAAAGACTTGTTGATCCGAGAAGTCAATTGGGTTTAAATACAAGCCTTAATGATTCGTGAAGTCGAACGGAGTAGAATAGTTGGTGCTTGTTGATCCGAGAAGCCGAATTCGATCACATTGTGCGTACTTGGTGACTTGGTAAAACAAATGGATCAAGTTATGGATACTTGTTGATCAGAGAAGCCGAATTGGGTCACATGGAAGACTTGTTGATCCGAGAAGTCAATTGTGGCCAAATATAAGCCTTAATGTTTTGTGAAGTCGAATCGAGTCAAATAGTTGGTGCTTGTTGACCCGAGAAGCCGAATTAGGTCACATTGTGCGTACTTGGTGACTTGGTAAAACAAACGGATCATGTTATGGATACTTGTTGATCCGAGAAGCTGAATTGGGTCAATTGAAAGACTTGTTGATCCGAGAAGTCAATTGGGTTCAAATACAAGCCTTAATGATTCGTGAAGTCGAACGGAGTCAAATAGTTGGTGCTTGTTGATCCGAGAAGCCGAATTGGGTAAATTGAATGACTTGTTGATTAGAGAAGCCGAATTGGGTAAATTGGAAGACTTGTTGATCAGAGAAGCAGAATTTGGTAAATTGAAAGACTTGTTGATCCGAGAAGTCAATTGGGTTTAAATACAAGCCTTAATGATTCGTGAAGTCGATCGGAGTCAAATAGTTGATGCTTCTTGATCCGAGAAGCCGAATTGGGTCACATTGTGCGTACTTGGTGACTTGGTAAAACAAACGGATCAAGTTATGGATACTTGTTGATCCGAGAAGCCGAATTGGGTAAATTGAGAGACTTGTTGATCCGAGAAGTCAATTGGGTTTAAATACAAGCCTTAATGATTCGTGAAGTCGAACGGAGTAGAATAGTTGGTGCTTGTTGATCCGAGAAGCCGAATTCGATCACATTGTGCGTACTTGGTGACTAGGTAAAACAAACGGATCAAGTTATGGATACTTGTTGATCCGAGAAGCCGAATTGGGTAAATCGAAAGACTTGTTGATACGAGAAGTCAATTGGCTTCAAATACAAGCCTTTATAATTCGTGAAGTCGAACAGAGTCAAATCGTTGGTGCTTGTTGATCCGAGAAGTCGAATTGGATCACATTGTGCGTACTTGGTGACTTGGTAAAACAAATGGATCAAGTTATGGATACTTGTTGATCCGAGAAGCTGAATTGGGTCAATTGAAAGACTTGTTGATTCGAGAAGTCAATTGACTTCAAATACAAGCCTTTAAGATTCGTGAAGTCGAACAGAGTCAAATCGTTGGTGCTTGTTGATCCGAGAAGCCGAATTGGATCACATTGTGCGTACTTGGTGACTTGGTAAAACAAATGGATCAAGTTATGGATATTTGTTGATCAGAGAATCCGAATTGGGTAAATTGAAAGACTTGTTGATCCGAGAAGTCAATTGGGTTTAAATACAAGCTTTAATGATTCGTGAAGTCGAACGGAGTAGAATAGTTGGTGCTTGTTGATCCGAGAAGCCGAATTCGATCACATTGTGCGTACTTGGTGACTTGGTAAAACAAATGGATCAAGTTATGGATACTTGTTGATCCGAGAAGCTGAATTGGGTCAATTGAAAGACTTGTTGATCCGAGAAGTCAATTGGGTTTAAATACAAGCCTTAATGATTCGTGAAGTCGAACGGAGTAGAATAGTTGGTGCTTGTTGATCCGAGAAGCCGAATTCGATCACATTATGCGTACTTGGTGACTTGGTAAAACAAACGGATCAAGTTATGGATACTTGTTGATCCGAGAAGCCGAATTGGGTAAATCGAAAGACTTGTTGATCCGAGAAGTCAATTGGCTTCAAATACAAGCCTTTATAATTCGTGAAGTCGAACAGAGTCAAATCGTTGGTGCTTGTTGATCCGAGAAGTCGAATTGGATCACATTGTGCGTACTTGGTGACTTGGTAAAACAAATGGATCAAGTTATGGATACTTGTTGACCCGAGAAGCTGAATTGGGTCAATTGAAAGACTTGTTGATTCGAGAAGTCAATTGGCTTCAAATACAAGCCTTTATGATTCGTGAAGTCGAACAGAGTCAAATCGTTGGTGCTTGTTGATCCGAGAAGCCGAATTGGATCACATTGTGCGTACTTGGTGACTTGGTAAAACAAATGGATCAAGTTATGGATATTTGTTGATCAGAGAATCCGAATTGGGTAAATTGAAAGACTTGTTGATCCGAGAAGTCAATTGGGTTTAAATACAAGCTTTAATGATTCGTGAAGTCGAACGGAGTAGAATAGTTGGTGCTTGTTGATCCGAGAAGCCGAATTGGATCACATTGTGCATACTTGGAGACTTGGTCAAATGGATCAAGTTATGGATACTTGTTGATCCGAGAAGCTGAATTAGGTCAACTGAAAGACTTGTTGATCCGAGAAGTCAATTGGGTTTAAATACAAGCCTTAATGATTCGTGAAGTCGAACGGAGTAGAATAATTGGTGCTTGTTGATCCGAGAAGCCGAATTCGATCACATTGTGCGTACTTGGTGACTTGGTAAAACAAATGGATCAAGTTATGGATACTTGTTGATCAGAGAAGCCGAATTGGGTCACATGGAAGACTTGTTGATCCGAGAAGTCAATTGTGGCCAAATATAAGCCTTAATGTTTTGTGAAGTCGAATCGAGTCAAATAGTTGGTGCTTGTTGACCCGAGAAGCCGAATTAGGTCACATTGTGCGTACTAGGTGACTTGGTAAAACAAACGGATCATGTTATGGATACTTGTTGATCCGAGAAGCTGAATTGGGTCAATTGAAAGACTTGTTGATCCGAGAAGTCAATTGGGTTCAAATACAAGCCTTAATGATTCGTGAAGTCGAACGGAGTCAAATAGTTGGTGCTTGTTGATCCGAGAAGCCGAATTGGGTAAATTGAATGACTTGTTGATTAGAGAAGCCGAATTGGGTAAATTGGAAGACTTGTTGATCAGAGAAGCAGAATTTGGTAAATTGAAAGACTTGTTGATCCGAGAAGTCAATTGGGTTTAAATACAAGCCTTAATGATTCGTGAAGTCGATCGGAGTCAAATAGTTGATGCTTGTTGATCCGAGAAGCCGAATTGGGTCACATTGTGCGTACTTGGTGACTTGGTAAAACAAACGGATCAAGTTATGGATACTTGTTGATCCGAGAAGCCGAATTGGGTAAATTGAGAGACTTGTTGATCCGAGAAGTCAATTGGGTTTAAATACAAGCCTTAATAATTCGTGAAGTCGAACGGAGTAGAATAGTTGGTGCTTGTTGATCCGAGAAGCCGAATTCGATCACATTGTGCGTACTTGGTGACTAGGTAAAACAAACGGATCAAGTTATGGATACTTGTTGATCCGAGAAGCCGAATTGGGTAAATCGAAAGACTTGTTGATCCGAGAAGTCAATTGGCTTCAAATACAAGCCTTTATAATTCGTGAAGTCGAACAGAGTCAAATCGTTGGTGCTTGTTGATCCGAGAAGTCGAATTGGATCACATTGTGCGTACTTGGTGACTTGGTAAAACAAATGGATCAAGTTATGGATACTTGTTGATCCGAGAAGCTGAATTGGGTCAATTGAAAGACTTGTTGATTCGAGAAGTCAATTGGCTTCAAATACAAGCCTTTAAGATTCGTGAAGTCGAACAGAGTCAAATCGTTGGTGCTTGTTGATCCGAGAAGCCGAATTGGATCACATTGTGCGTACTTGGTGACTTGGTAAAACAAATGGATCAAGTTATGGATATTTGTTGATCAGAGAATCCGAATTGGGTAAATTGAAAGACTTGTTGATCCGAGAAGTCAATTGGGTTTAAATACAAGCTTTAATGATTCGTGAAGTCGAACGGAGTAGAATAGTTGGTGCTTGTTGATCCGAGAAGCCGAATTGGATCACATTGTGCGTACTTGGAGACTTGGTAAAACAAATGGATCAAGTTATGGATACTTGTTGATCCGAGAAGCTGAATTTGGTCAATTGAAAGACTTGTTGATCCGAGAAGTCAATTGGGTTTAAATACAAGCCTTAATGATTCGTGAAGTCGAACGGAGTAGAATAGTTGGTGCTTGTTGATCCGAGAAGCCGAATTCGATCACATTGTGCGTACTTGGTGACTTGGTAAAACAAACGGATCAAGTTATGGATACTTGTTGATCCGAGAAGCCGAATTGGGTAAATTGAAAGACTTGTTGATCCGAGAAGTCAATTGGGTTTAAATACAAGCTTTAATGATTCGTGAAGTCGAACGGAGTAGAATAGTTTGTGCTTGTTGATCCGAGAAGCCGAATTGGATCACATTGTGCATACTTGGAGACTTGGTCAAATGGATCAAGTTATGGATACTTGTTGATCCGAGAAGCTGAATTAGGTCAATTGAAAGACTTGTTGATCCGAGAAGTCAATTGGGTTTAAATACAAGCCTTAATGATTCGTGAAGTCGAACGGAGTAGAATAGTTGGTGCTTGTTGATCCGAGAAGCCGAATTCGATCACATTGTGCGTACTTGGTGACTTGGTAAAACAAATGGATCAAGTTATGGATACTTGTTGATCAGAGAAGCCGAATTGGGTCACATGGAAGACTTGTTGATCCGAGAAGTCAATTGTGGCCAAATATAAGCCTTAATGTTTTGTGAAGTCGAATCGAGTCAAATAGTTGGTGCTTGTTGACCCGAGAAGCCGAATTAGGTCACATTGTGCGTACTTGGTGACTTGGTAAAACAAACGGATCATGTTATGGATACTTGTTGATCCGAGAAGCCGAATTGGGTCAATTGAAAGACTTGTTGATCCGAGAAGTCAATTGGGTTCAAATACAAGCCTTAATGATTCGTGAAGTCGAACGGAGTCAAATAGTTGGTGCTTGTTGATCCGAGAAGTCGAATTGGATCACATTGTGCGTACTTGGTGACTTGGTAAAACAAATGGATCAAGTTATGGATACTTGTTGATCCGAGAAGCTGAATTGGGTCAATTGAAAGACTTGTTGATTCGAGAAGTCAATTGGCTTCAAATACAAGCCTTTAAGATTCGTGAAGTCGAACAGAGTCAAATCGTTGGTGCTTGTTGATCCGAGAAGCCGAATTGGATCACATTGTGCGTACTTGGTGACTTGGTAAAACAAATGGATCAAGTTATGGATATTTGTTGATCAGAGAATCCGAATTGGGTAAATTGAAAGACTTGTTGATCCGAGAAGTCAATTGGGTTTAAATACAAGCTTTAATGATTCGTGAAGTCGAACGGAGTAGAATAGTTGGTGCTTGTTCATCCGAGAAGCCGAATTCGATCACATTGTGCGTACTTGGTGACTTGGTAAAACAAATGGATCAAGTTATGGATACTTGTTGATCCGAGAAGCTGAATTGGGTCAATTGAAAGACTTGTTGATCCGAGAAGTCAATTGGGTTTAAATACAAGCCTTAATGATTCGTGAAGTCGAACGGAGTAGAATAGTTGGTGCTTGTTGATCCGAGAAGCCGAATTCGATCACATTATGCGTACTTGGTGACTTGGTAAAACAAACGGATCAAGTTATGGATACTTGTTGATCCGAGAAGCCGAATTGGGTAAATCGAAAGACTTGTTGATCCGAGAAGTCAATTGGCTTCAAATACAAGCCTTTATAATTCGTGAAGTCGAACAGAGTCAAATCGTTGGTGCTTGTTGATCCGAGAAGTCGAATTGGATCACATTGTGCGTACTTGGTGACTTGGTAAAACAAATGGATCAAGTTATGGATACTTGTTGACCCGAGAAGCTGAATTGGGTCAATTGAAAGACTTGTTGATTCGAGAAGTCAATTGGCTTCAAATACAAGCCTTTATGATTCGTGAAGTCGAACAGAGTCAAATCGTTGGTGCTTGTTGATCCGAGAAGCCGAATTGGATCACATTGTGCGTACTTGGTGACTTGGTAAAACAAATGGATCAAGTTATGGATATTTGTTGATCAGAGAATCCGAATTGGGTAAATTGAAAGACTTGTTGATCCGAGAAGTCAATTGGGTTTAAATACAAGCTTTAATGATTCGTGAAGTCGAACGGAGTAGAATAGTTGGTGCTTGTTGATCCGAGAAGCCGAATTGGATCACATTGTGCATACTTGGAGACTTGGTCAAATGGATCAAGTTATGGATACTTGTTGATCCGAGAAGCTGAATTAGGTCAATTGAAAGACTTGTTGATCCGAGAAGTCAATTGGGTTTAAATACAAGCCTTAATGATTCGTGAAGTCGAACGGAGTAGAATAATTGGTGCTTGTTGATCCGAGAAGCCGAATTCGATCACATTGTGCGTACTTGGTGACTTGGTAAAACAAATGGATCAAGTTATGGATACTTGTTGATCAGAGAAGCCGAATTGGGTCACATGGAAGACTTGTTGATCCGAGAAGTCAATTGTGGCCAAATATAAGCCTTAATGTTTTGTGAAGTCGAATCAAGTCAAATAGTTGGTGCTTGTTGACCCGAGAAGCCGAATTAGGTCACATTGTGCGTACTTGGTGACTTGGTAAAACAAACGGATCATGTTATGGATACTTGTTGATCCGAGAAGCTGAATTGGGTCAATTGAAAGACTTGTTGATCCGAGAAGTCAATTGGGTTCAAATACAAGCCTTAATGATTCGTGAAGTCGAACGGAGTCAAATAGTTGGTGCTTGTTGATCCGAGAAGCCGAATTGGGTCACATTGTGCGTACTTGGTGACTTGGTAAAACAAACGGATCAAGTTATGGATACTTGTTGATCCGAGAAGCCGAATTGGGTAAATTGAGAGACTTGTTGATCCGAGAAGTCAATTGGGTTTAAATACAAGCCTTAATAATTCGTGAAGTCGAACGGAGTAGAATAGTTGGTGCTTGTTGATCCGAGAAGCCGAATTCGATCACATTGTGCGTACTTGGTGACTAGGTAAAACAAACGGATCAAGTTATGGATACTTGTTGATCCGAGAAGCCGAATTGGGTAAATCGAAAGACTTGTTGATCCGAGAAGTCAATTGGCTTCAAATACAAGCCTTTATAATTCGTGAAGTCGAACAGAGTCAAATCGTTGGTGCTTGTTGATCCGAGAAGTCGAATTGGATCACATTGTGCGTACTTGGTGACTTGGTAAAACAAATGGATCAAGTTATGGATACTTGTTGATCCGAGAAGCTGAATTGGGTCAATTGAAAGACTTGTTGATTCGAGAAGTCAATTGGCTTCAAATACAAGCCTTTAAGATTCGTGAAGTCGAACAGAGTCAAATCGTTGGTGCTTGTTGATCCGAGAAGCCGAATTGGATCACATTGTGCGTACTTGGTGACTTGGTAAAACAAATGGATCAAGTTATGGATATTTGTTGATCAGAGAATCCGAATTGGGTAAATTGAAAGACTTGTTGATCCGAGAAGTCAATTGGGTTTAAATACAAGCTTTAATGATTCGTGAAGTCGAACGGAGTAGAATAGTTGGTGCTTGTTGATCCGAGAAGCCGAATTGGATCACATTGTGCGTACTTGGAGACTTGGTAAAACAAATGGATCAAGTTATGGATACTTGTTGACCCGAGAAGCTGAATTTGGTCAATTGAAAGACTTGTTGATCCGAGAAGTCAATTGGGTTTAAATACAAGCCTTAATGATTCGTGAAGTCGAACGGAGTAGAATAGTTGGTGCTTGTTGATCCGAGAAGCCGAATTCGATCACATTGTGCGTACTTGGTGACTTGGTAAAACAAACGGATCAAGTTATGGATACTTGTTGATCCGAGAAGCCGAATTGGGTAAATTGAAAGACTTGTTGATCCGAGAAGTCAATTGGGTTTAAATACAAGCTTTAATGATTCGTGAAGTCGAACGGAGTAGAATAGTTTGTGCTTGTTGATCCGAGAAGCCGAATTGGATCACATTGTGCATACTTGGAGACTTGGTCAAATGGATCAAGTTATGGATACTTGTTGATCCGAGAAGCTGAATTAGGTCAATTGAAAGACTTGTTGATCCGAGAAGTCAATTGGGTTTAAATACAAGCCTTAATGATTCGTGAAGTCGAACGGAGTAGAATAGTTGGTGCTTGTTGATCCGAGAAGCCGAATTCGATCACATTGTGCGTACTTGGTGACTTGGTAAAACAAATGGATCAAGTTATGGATACTTGTTGATCAGAGAAGCCGAATTGGGTCACATGGAAGACTTGTTGATCCGAGAAGTCAATTGTGGCCAAATATAAGCCTTAATGTTTTGTGAAGTCGAATCGAGTCAAATAGTTGGTGCTTGTTGACTCGAGAAGCCGAATTAGGTCACATTGTGCGTACTTGGTGACTTGGTAAAACAAACGGATCATGTTATGGATACTTGTTGATCCGAGAAGCCGAATTGGGTCAATTGAAAGACTTGTTGATCCGAGAAGTCAATTGGGTTCAAATACAAGCCTTAATGATTCGTGAAGTCGAACGGAGTCAAATAGTTGGTGCTTGTTGATCCGAGAAGCCGAATTGGGTAAATTGAAAGACTTGTTGATTAGAGAAGCCGAATTGGGTAAATTGGAAGACTTGTTGATTAGAGAAGCAGAATTTGGTAAATTGAAAGACTTGTTGATCCGAGAAGTCAATTGGGTTTAAATACAAGCCTTAATGATTCGTGAAGTCGATCGGAGTCAAATAGTTGATGCTTGTTGATCCGAGAAGCCGAATTGGGTCACATTGTGCGTACTTGGTGACTTGGTAAAACAAACGGATCAAGTTATGGATACTTGTTGATCCGAGAAGCCGAATTGGGTAAATTGAGAGACTTGTTGATCCGAGAAGTCAATTGGGTTTAAATACAAGCCTTAATGATTCGTGAAGTCGAACGGAGTAGAATAGTTGGTGCTTGTTGATCCGAGAAGCCGAATTCGATCACATTGTGCGTACTTGGTGACTAGGTAAAACAAACGGATCAAGTTATGGATACTTGTTGATCCGAGAAGCCGAATTGGGTAAATCGAAAGACTTGTTGATCCGAGAAGTCAATTGGCTTCAAATACAAGCCTTTATAATTCGTGAAGTCGAACATAGTCAAATCGTTGGTGCTTGTTGATCCGAGAAGTCGAATTGGATCACATTGTGCGTACTTGGTGACTTGGTAAAACAAATGGATCAAGTTATGGATACTTGTTGATCCGAGAAGCTGAATTGGGTCAATTGAAAGACTTGTTGATTCGAGAAGTCAATTGGCTTCAAATACAAGCCTTTATGATTCGTGAAGTCGAACAGAGTCAAATCGTTGGTGCTTGTTGATCCGAGAAGCCGAATTGGATCACATTGTGCGTACTTGGTGACTTGGTAAAACAAATGGATCAAGTTATGGATATTTGTTGATCAGAGAATCCGAATTGGGTAAATTGAAAGACTTGTTGATCCGAGAAGTCAATTGGGTTTAAATACAAGCTTTAATGATTCGTGAAGTCGAACGGAGTAGAATAGTTGGTGCTTGTTGATCCGAGAAGCCGAATTGGATCACATTGTGCGTACTTGGAGACTTGGTAAAACAAATGGATCAAGTTATGGATACTTGTTGATCCGAGAAGCTGAATTTGGTCAATTGAAAGACTTGTTGATCCGAGAAGTCAATTGGGTTTAAATACAAGCCTTAATGATTCGTGAAGTCGAACGGAGTAGAATAGTTGGTGCTTGTTGATCCGAGAAGCCGAATTCGATCACATTGTGCGTACTTGGTGACTTGGTAAAACAAACGGATCAAGTTATGGATACTTGTTGATCCGAGAAGCCGAATTGGGTAAATTGAAAGACTTGTTGATCCGAGAAGTCAATTGGCTTCAAATACAAGCCTTTATGATTTGTGAAGTCGAACAGAGTCAAATCGTTGGTGCTTGTTGATCCGAGAAGCCGAATTGGATCACGTTGTGCGTACTTGGAGACTTGGTAAAACAAATGGATCAAGTTATGGATACTTGTTGATCCGAGAAGCTGAATTGGGTCAATTGAAAGACTTGTTGATCCGAGAAGTCAATTGGCTTCAAATACAAACCTTTATGATTCGTGAAGTCGAATAGAGTCAAATCGTTGGTGCTTGTTGATCCGAGAAGCCGAATTGGATCTCATTGTGCGTACTTGGTGACTTGGTAAAACAAATGTATCAAGTTATGGATATTTGTTGATCAGAGAAGCCGAATTGGGTAAATTGAAAGACTTGTTGATCCGAGAAGTCAATTGGGTTTAAATACAAGCCTTAATGATTCGTGAAGTCGAACGGAGTAGAATAGTTGGTGCTTGTTGATCCGAGAAGCCGAATTGGATCACATTGTGCGTACTTGGAGACTTGGTAAAACAAATTGATCAAGTTATGCATACTTGTTGATCCGAGAAGCTGAATTGGGTCAATTGAAAGACTTGTTGATCCGAGAAGTCAATTAGCTTCAAATACAAGCCTTTATGATTTGTGAAGTCGAACAGAGTCAAATATTTGGTGCTTGTTGATCCGAAAAGCCGAATTGGGTCACATTGTGCGTACTTTGTGACTTGGTAAAACAAACGGATCAAGTTATGGATACTTGTTGATCCGAGAAGCTGAATTGGGTCAATTGAAAGACTTGTTGATCCGAGAAGTCAATTGGGTTTAAATACAAGCCTTAATGATTCGTGAAGTCGAACGGAGTAGAATAGTTGGTGCTTGTTGATCCGAGAAGCCGAATTCGATCACATTGTGCGTACTTGGTGACTTGGTAAAACAAACGGATCAAGTTATGGATACTTATTGATCCGAGAAGCCGAATTGGGTAAATTGAAAGACTTGTTGATCCGAGAAGTCAATTGGCTTCAAATACAAGCCTTTATGATTCGTGAAGTCGAACAGAGTCAAATCGTTGGTGCTTGTTGATCCGAGAAGCCGAATTGGATCACATTGTGCATACTTGGTGACTTGGTAAAACAAATGGATCAAGTTATGGATACTTGTTGATCCGAGAAGCTGAATTGGGTCAATTGAAAGACTTGTTGATCCGAGAAGTCAATTGGCTTCAAATACAAACCTTTATGATTCGTGAAGTCGAACAGAGTCAAATCGTTGGTGCTTGTTGATCCGAGAAGCCAAATTGGATCACATTGTGCGTACTTGGTGACTTGGTAAAACAAATGGATCAAGTTATGGATACTTGTTGATCCGAGAAGCTGAATTGGGTCAATTGAAAGACTTGTTGATCCGAGAAGTCAATTGGGTTTAAATACAAGCCTTAACGATTCGTGAAGTCGAATGGAGTAGAATAGTTGGTGCTTGTTGATCCGAGAAGCCGAATTGGATCACATTGTGCGTACTTGGAGACTTGGTAAAACAAATGGATCAAGTTATGGATACTTGTTGATCCGAGAAGCTGAATTTGGTCAATTGAAAGACTTGTTGATCCGAGAAGTCAATTGGGTTTAAATACAAGCCTTAATGATTCGTGAAGTCGAACGGAGTAGAATAGTTGGTGCTTGTTGATCCGAGAAGCCGAATTCGATCACATTGTGCGTACTTGGTGACTTGGTAAAACAAACGGATCAAGTTATGGATACTTGTTGATCCGAGAAGCCGAATTGGGTAAATTGAAAGACTTGTTGATCCGAGAAGTCAATTGGGTTTAAATACAAGCTTTAATGATTCGTGAAGTCGAACGGAGTAGAATAGTTTGTGCTTGTTGATCCGAGAAGCCGAATTGGATCACATTGTGCATACTTGGAGACTTGGTCAAATGGATCAAGTTATGGATACTTGTTGATCCGAGAAGCTGAATTAGGTCAATTGAAAGACTTGTTGATCCGAGAAGTCAATTGGGTTTAAATACAAGCCTTAATGATTCGTGAAGTCGAACGGAGTAGAATAGTTGGTGCTTGTTGATCCGAGAAGCCGAATTCGATCACATTGTGCGTACTTGGTGACTTGGTAAAACAAACGGATCATGTTATGGATACTTGTTGATCCGAGAAGCCGAATTGGGTCAATTGAAAGACTTGTTGATCCGAGAAGTCAATTGGGTTCAAATACAAGCCTTAATGATTCGTGAAGTCGAACGGAGTCAAATAGTTGGTGCTTGTTGATCCGAGAAGCCGAATTGGGTAAATTGAAAGACTTGTTGATTAGAGAAGCCGAATTGGGTAAATTGGAAGACTTGTTGATTAGAGAAGCAGAATTTGGTAAATTGAAAGACTTGTTGATCCGAGAAGTCAATTGGGTTTAAATACAAGCCTTAATGATTCGTGAAGTCGATCGGAGTCAAATAGTTGATGCTTGTTGATCCGAGAAGCCGAATTGGGTCACATTGTGCGTACTTGGTGACTTGGTAAAACAAACGGATCAAGTTATGGATACTTGTTGATCCGAGAAGCCGAATTGGGTAAATTGAGAGACTTGTTGATCCGAGAAGTCAATTGGGTTTAAATACAAGCCTTAATGATTCGTGAAGTCGAACGGAGTAGAATAGTTGGTGCTTGTTGATCCGAGAAGCCGAATTCGATCACATTGTGCGTACTTGGTGACTAGGTAAAACAAACGGATCAAGTTATGGATACTTGTTGATCCGAGAAGCCGAATTGGGTAAATCGAAAGACTTGTTGATCCGAGAAGTCAATTGGCTTCAAATACAAGCCTTTATAATTCGTGAAGTCGAACATAGTCAAATCGTTGGTGCTTGTTGATCCGAGAAGTCGAATTGGATCACATTGTGCGTACTTGGTGACTTGGTAAAACAAATGGATCAAGTTATGGATACTTGTTGATCCGAGAAGCTGAATTGGGTCAATTGAAAGACTTGTTGATTCGAGAAGTCAATTGGCTTCAAATACAAGCCTTTATGATTCGTGAAGTCGAACAGAGTCAAATCGTTGGTGCTTGTTGATCCGAGAAGCCGAATTGGATCACATTGTGCGTACTTGGTGACTTGGTAAAACAAATGGATCAAGTTATGGATATTTGTTGATCAGAGAATCCGAATTGGGTAAATTGAAAGACTTGTTGATCCGAGAAGTCAATTGGGTTTAAATACAAGCTTTAATGATTCGTGAAGTCGAACGGAGTAGAATAGTTGGTGCTTGTTGATCCGAGAAGCCGAATTGGATCACATTGTGCGTACTTGGAGACTTGGTAAAACAAATGGCTCAAGTTATGGATACTTGTTGATCCGAGAAGCTGAATTTGGTCAATTGAAAGACTTGTTGATCCGAGAAGTCAATTGGGTTTAAATACAAGCCTTACTGATTCGTGAAGTCGAACGGAGTAGAATAGTTGGTGCTTGTTGATCCGAGAAGCCGAATTCGATCACATTGTGCGTACTTGGTGACTTGGTAAAACAAACGGATCATGTTATGGATACTTGTTGATCCGAGAAGCCGAATTGGGTCAATTGAAAGACTTGTTGATCCGAGAAGTCAATTGGGTTCAAATACAAGCCTTAATGATTCGTGAAGTCGAACGGAGTCAAATAGTTGGTGCTTGTTGATCCGAGAAGCCGAATTGGGTAAATTGAAAGACTTGTTGATTAGAGAAGCCGAATTGGGTAAATTGGAAGACTTGTTGATTAGAGAAGCAGAATTTGGTAAATTGAAAGACTTGTTGATCCGAGAAGTCAATTGGGTTTAAATACAAGCCTTAATGATTCGTGAAGTCGATCGGAGTCAAATAGTTGATGCTTGTTGATCCGAGAAGCCGAATTGGGTCACATTGTGCGTACTTGGTGACTTGGTAAAACAAACGGATCAAGTTATGGATACTTGTTGATCCGAGAAGCCGAATTGGGTAAATTGAGAGACTTGTTGATCCGAGAAGTCAATTGGGTTTAAATACAAGCCTTAATGATTCGTGAAGTCGAACGGAGTAGAATAGTTGGTGCTTGTTGATCCGAGAAGCCGAATTCGATCACATTGTGCGTACTTGGTGACTAGGTAAAACAAACGGATCAAGTTATGGATACTTGTTGATCCGAGAAGCCGAATTGGGTAAATCGAAAGACTTGTTGATCCGAGAAGTCAATTGGCTTCAAATACAAGCCTTTATAATTCGTGAAGTCGAACATAGTCAAATCGTTGGTGCTTGTTGATCCGAGAAGTCGAATTGGATCACATTGTGCGTACTTGGTGACTTGGTAAAACAAATGGATCAAGTTATGGATACTTGTTGATCCGAGAAGCTGAATTGGGTCAATTGAAAGACTTGTTGATTCGAGAAGTCAATTGGCTTCAAATACAATCCTTTATGATTCGTGAAGTCGAACAGAGTCAAATCGTTGGTGCTTGTTGATCCGAGAAGCCGAATTGGATCACATTGTGCGTACTTGGTGACTTGGTAAAACAAATGGATCAAGTTATGGATATTTGTTGATCAGAGAATCCGAATTGGGTAAATTGAAAGACTTGTTGATCCGAGAAGTCAATTGGGTTTAAATACAAGCTTTAATGATTCGTGAAGTCGAACGGAGTAGAATAGTTGGTGCTTGTTGATCCGAGAAGCCGAATTGGATCACATTGTGCGTACTTGGAGACTTGGTAAAACAAATGGCTCAAGTTATGGATACTTGTTGATCCGAGAAGCTGAATTTGGTCAATTGAAAGACTTGTTGATCCGAGAAGTCAATTGGGTTTAAATACAAGCCTTACTGATTCGTGAAGTCGAACGGAGTAGAATAGTTGGTGCTTGTTGATCCGAGAAGCCGAATTCGATCACATTGTGCGTACTTGGTGACTTGGTAAAACAAACGGATCAAGTTATGGATACTTGTTGATCCGAGAAGCCGAATTGGGTAAATTGAAAGACTTGTTGATCCGAGAAGTCAATTGGCTTCAAATACAAGCCTTTATGATTCGTGAAGTCGAACAGAGTCAAATCGTTGGTGCTTGTTGATCCGAGAAGCCGAATTGGATCACGTTGTGCGTACTTGGAGACTTGGTAAAACAAATGGATCAAGTTATGGATACTTGTTGATCCGAGAAGCTGAATTGGGTCAATTGAAAGACTTGTTGATCCGAGAAGTCAATTGGCTTCAAATACAAACCTTTATGATTCGTGAAGTCGAATAGAGTCAAATCGTTGGTGCTTGTTGATCCGAGAAGCCGAATTGGATCTCATTGTGCGTACTTGGTGACTTGGTAAAACAAATGTATCAAGTTATGGATATTTGTTGATCAGAGATGCCGAATTGGGTAAATTGAAAGACTTGTTGATCCGAGAAGTCAATTGGGTTTAAATACAAGCCTTAATGATTCGTGAAGTCGAACGGAGTAGAATAGTTGGTGCTTGTTGATCCGAGAAGCCGAATTGGATCACATTGTGCGTACTTGGAGACTTGGTAAAACAAATTGATCAAGTTATGCATACTTGTTGATCCGAGAAGCTGAATTGGGTCAATTGAAAGACTTGTTGATCCGAGAAGTCAATTAGCTTCAAATACAAGCCTTTATGATTTGTGAAGTCGAACAGAGTCAAATATTTGGTGCTTGTTGATCCGAAAAGCCGAATTGGGTCACATTGTGCGTACTTTGTGACTTGGTAAAACAAACGGATCAAGTTATGGATACTTGTTGATCCGAGAAGCTGAATTGGGTCAATTGAAAGACTTGTTGATCCGAGAAGTCAATTGGGTTTAAATACAAGCCTTAATGATTCGTGAAGTCGAACGGAGTAGAATAGTTGGTGCTTGTTGATCCGAGAAGCCGAATTCGATCACATTGTGCGTACTTGGTGACTTGGTAAAACAAACGGATCAAGTTATGGATACTTATTGATCCGAGAAGCCGAATTGGGTAAATTGAAAGACTTCTTGATCCGAGAAGTCAATTGGCTTCAAATACAAGCCTTTATGATTCGTGAAGTCGAACAGAGTCAAATCGTTGGTGCTTGTTGATCCGAGAAGCCGAATTGGATCACATTGTGCATACTTGGTGACTTGGTAAAACAAATGGATCAAGTTATGGATACTTGTTGATCCGAGAAGCTGAATTGGGTCAATTGAAAGACTTGTTGATCCGAGAAGTCAATTGGCTTCAAATACAAACCTTTATGATTCGTGAAGTCGAACAGAGTCAAATCGTTGGTGCTTGTTGATCCGAGAAGCCAAATTGGATCACATTGTGCGTACTTGGTGACTTGGTAAAACAAATGGATCAAGTTATGGATACTTGTTGATCCGAGAAGCTGAATTGGGTCAATTGAAAGACTTGTTGATCCGAGAAGTCAATTGGGTTTAAATACAAGACTTAACGATTCGTGAAGTCGAATGGAGTAGAATAGTTGGTGCTTGTTGATCCGAGAAGCCGAATTCGATCACATTGTGCGTACTTGGTGACTTGGTAAAACAAATGGATCAAGTTATGGATACTTGTTGATCCGAGAAGCTGAATTGGGTCAATTGAAAGACTTGTTGATCCGAGAAGTCAATTGGGTTTAAATACAAACCTTAACGATTCGTGAAGTCGAATGGAGTAGAATAGTTGGTGCTTGTTGATCCGAGAAGCCGAATTCGATCACATTGTGCGTAGTTGGTGACTTGGTAAAACAAACGGATCAAGTTATGGATACTTGTTGATCCGAGAAGCCGAATTGGGTAAATTGAAAGACTTGTTGATCCGAGAAGTCAATTGGCCTCAAATACAAGCCTTTATGATTCGTGAAGTCGAATAGAGTCAAATCGTTGGTGCTTGTTGATCCGAGAAGCCGAATTGGATCACATTGTGCGTACTTGGTGACTTGGAAAAACAAATGGATCAAGTTATGGATACTTGTTGATTCGAGAAGCTGAATTGGGTCAATTGAAAGACTTGTTGATCCGAGAAGTCAATTGGCTTCAAATACAAACCTTTATGATTCGTGAAGTCGAAAAGAGTCAAATCGTTGGGGCTTGTTGATCCGAGAAGCCCGAATTGGATCACATTGTGCATACTTGGTGACTTGGTAAAACAAATGGATCAAGTTATGGATATTTGTTGATCAGAGAAGCCGAATTGGGTAAATTGAAAGACTTGTTGATCCGAGAAGTCAATTGGGTTTAAATACAAGCCTTAATGATTCGTGAAGTCGAACGGAGTAGAATAGTTGGTGTTTGTTGATCCGAGAAGCCGAATTGGATCACATTGTGCGTACTTGGAGACTTGGTAAAACAAATGGATTAAGTTATGGATACTTGTTGATCCGAGAAGCTGAATTGGGTCAATTGAAAGACTTGTTGATCCGAGAAGTCAATTAGCTTCAAATACAAGCCTTTATCATTCGTGAAGTCGAACAGAGTCAAATCGTTGGTGCTTGTTAATCCGAGAAGCCGAATTGGATCACATTGTGCGTACTTGGTGACTTGGTAAAACAAATGGATCAAGTTGTGGATACTTGTTGATCCGAGAAGCTGAATTGGGTCAATTGAAAGACTTGTTGATCCGAGAAGTCAATTGGGTTTAAATACAAGCCTTAATGATTCGTGAAGTCGAACGGAGTAGAATAGTTGGTGCTTGTTGATCCGAGAAGCCGAATTCGATCACATTGTGCGTACTTGGTGACTTGGTAAAACAAATGGATCAAGTTATGGATACTTGTTGATCCGAGAAGCCGAATTGGGTAAATTGAAAGACTTGTTGATCCGAGAAGTCAATTGGCTTCAAATACAAGCCTTTATGATTCGTGAAGTCGAACAGAGTCAAATCGTTGGTGCTTGTTGATCCGAGAAGCCGAATTGGAGCACATTGTGCATACTTGGTGACTTGGTAAAACAAATGGATCAAGTTATGGATACTTGTTGATCCGAGAAGCTGAATTGGGTCAATTGAAAGACTTGTTGATCCGAGAAGTCAATTGGCTTCAAATACAAACCTTTATGATTCGTGAAGTCGAACAGAGTCAAATCGTTGGTGCTTGTTGATCCGAGAAGCCGAATTGGATCACATTGTGCGTACTTGGTGACTTGGTAAAACAAATGGATCAAGTTATGGATACTTGTTGATCCGAGAAGCTGAATTGGGTCAATTGAAAGACTTGTTGATCCGAGAAGTCAATTGGGTTTAAATACAAGCCTTAATGATTCGTGAAGTCGAACGGAGTAGAATAGTTGGTGCTTGTTGATCCGAGAAGCCGAATTCGATCACATTGTGCGTACTTGGTGACTTGGTAAAACAAACGGATCAAGTTATGGATACTTGTTGATCCGAGAAGCCGAATTTGGTAAATTGAAAGACTTGTTGATCCGAGAAGTCAATTGGCTATAAATACAAGCCTTTATGATTCGTGAAGTCGAACAGAGTCAAATCGTTGGTGCTTGTTGATCCGAGAAGCCGAATTGGATCACGTTGTGCGTACTTGGAGACTTGGTAAAACAAATGGATCAAGTTATGGATACTTGTTGATCCGAGAAGCTGAATTGGGTCAATTGAAAGACTTGTTGATCCGAGAAGTCAATTGGCTTCAAATACAAACCTTTATGATTCGTGAAGTCGAAAAGAGTCAAATCGTTGGTGCTTGTTGATCCGAGAAGCCGAATTGGATCTCATTGTGCGTACTTGGTGACTTGGTAAAACAAATGTATCAAGTTATGGATATTTGTTGATCAGAGAAGCCGAATTGGGTAAATTGAAAGACTTGTTGATCCGAGAAGTCAATTGGGTTTAAATACAAGCCTTAATGATTCGTGAAGTCGAACGGAGTAGAATAGTTGGTGCTTGTTGATCCGAGAAGCCGAATTGGATCACATTGTGCGTACTTGGAGACTTGGTAAAACAAATTGATCAAGTTATGCATACTTGTTGATCCGAGAAGCTGAATTGGGTCAATTGAAAGACTTGTTGATCCGAGAACTCAATTAGCTTCAAATACAGGCCTTTATGATTTGTGAAGTCGAACAGAGTCAAATATTTGGTGCTTGTTGATCCGAAAAGCCGAATTGGGTCACATTGTGCGTACTTTGTGACTTGGTAAAACAAACGGATCAAGTTATGGATACTTGTTGATCCGAGAAGCTGAATTGGGTCAATTGAAAGACTTGTTGATCCGAGAAGTCAATTGGGTTTAAATACAAGCCTTAATGATTCGTGAAGTCGAACGGAGTAGAATAGTTGGTGCTTGTTGATCCGAGAAGCCGAATTCGATCACATTGTGCGTACTTGGTGACTTGGTAAAACAAACGGATCAAGTTATGGATACTTATTGATCCGAGAAGCCGAATTGGGTAAATTGAAAGACTTGTTGATCCGAGAAGTCAATTGGCTTCAAATACAAGCCTTTATGATTCGTGAAGTCGAACAGAGTCAAATCGTTGGTGCTTGTTGATCCGAGAAGCCGAATTGGATCACATTGTGCATACTTGGTGACTTGGTAAAACAAATGGATCAAGTTATGGATACTTGTTGATCCGAGAAGCTGAATTGGGTCAATTGAAAGACTTGTTGATCCGAGAAGTCAATTGGCTTCAAATACAAACCTTTATGATTCGTGAAGTCGAACAGAGTCAAATCGTTGGTGCTTGTTGATCCGAGAAGCCAAATTGGATCACATTGTGCGTACTTGGTGACTTGGTAAAACAAATGGATCAAGTTATGGATACTTGTTGATCCGAGAAGCTGAATTGGGTCAATTGAAAGACTTGTTGATCCGAGAAGTCAATTGGGTTTAAATACAAGCCTTAACGATTCGTGAAGTCGAATGGAGTAGAATAGTTGGTGCTTGTAGATCCGAGAAGCCGAATTCGATCACATTGTGCGTACTTGGTGACTTGGTAAAACAAACGGATCAAGTTATGGATACTTGTTGATCCGAGAAGCCGAATTGGGTAAATCGAAAGACTTGTTGATCCGAGAAGTCAATTGGCTTCAAATACAAGCCTTTATAATTCGTGAAGTCGAACATAGTCAAATCGTTGGTGCTTGTTGATCCGAGAAGTCGAATTGGATCACATTGTGCGTACTTGGTGACTTGGTAAAATAAATGGATCAAGTTATGGATACTTGTTGATCCGAGAAGCTGAATTGGGTCAATTGAAAGACTTGTTGATTCGAGAAGTCAATTGGCTTCAAATACAAGCCTTTATGATTCGTGAAGTCGAACAGAGTCAAATCGTTGGTGCTTGTTGATCCGAGAAGCCGAATTGGATCACATTGTGCGTACTTGGTGACTTGGTAAAACAAATGGATCAAGTTATGGATATTTGTTGATCAGAGAATCCGAATTGGGTAAATTGAAAGACTTGTTGATCCGAGAATTGGGTTTAAATACAAGCTTTAATGATTCGTGAAGTCGAACGGAGTAGAATAGTTGGTGCTTGTTGATCCGAGTAGCCGAATCGGATCACATTGTGCGTACTTGGAGACTTGGTAAAACAAATGGATCAAGTTATGGATACTTGTTGATCCGAGAAGCTGAATTGGGTCAATTGAAAGACTTGTTGATCCGAGAAGTCAATTGGGTTTAAATACAAGCCTTAATGATTCGTGAAGTCGAACGGAGTAGAATAGTTGGTGCTTGTTGATCCGAGAAGCCGAATTCGATCACATTGTGCGTACTTGGTGACTTGGTAAAACAAATGGATCAAGTTATGGATACTTGTTGATCCGAGAAGCTGAATTGGGTCAATTGAAAGACTTGTTGATCCGAGAAGTCAATTGGGTTTAAATACAAACCTTAACGATTCGTGAAGTCGAATGGAGTAGAATAGTTGGTGCTTGTTGATCCGAGAAGCCGAATTCGATCACATTGTGCGTAGTTGGTGACTTGGTAAAACAAACGGATCAAGTTATGGATACTTGTTGATCCGAGAAGCCGAATTGGGTAAATTGAAAGACTTGTTGATCCGAGAAGTCAATTGGCCTCAAATACAAGCCTTTATGATTCGTGAAGTCGAATAGAGTCAAATCGTTGGTGCTTGTTGATCCGAGAAGCCGAATTGGATCACATTGTGCGTACTTGGTGACTTGGAAAAACAAATGGATCAAGTTATGGATACTTGTTGATTCGAGAAGCTGAATTGGGTCAATTGAAAGACTTGTTGATCCGAGAAGTCAATTGGCTTCAAATACAAACCTTTATGATTCGTGAAGTCGAAAAGAGTCAAATCGTTGGGGCTTGTTGATCCGAGAAGCCCGAATTGGATCACATTGTGCATACTTGGTGACTTGGTAAAACAAATGGATCAAGTTATGGATATTTGTTGATCAGAGAAGCCGAATTGGGTAAATTGAAAGACTTGTTGATCCGAGAAGTCAATTGGGTTTAAATACAAGCCTTAATGATTCGTGAAGTCGAACGGAGTAGAATAGTTGGTGTTTGTTGATCCGAGAAGCCGAATTGGATCACATTGTGCGTACTTGGAGACTTGGTAAAACAAATGGATTAAGTTATGGGTACTTGTTGATCCGAGAAGCTGAATTGGGTCAATTGAAAGACTTGTTGATCCGAGAAGTCAATTAGCTTCAAATACAAGCCTTTATGATTCGTGAAGTCGAACAGAGTCAAATCGTTGGTGCTTGTTAATCCGAGAAGCCGAATTGGATCACATTGTGCGTACTTGGTGACTTGGTAAAACAAATGGATCAAGTTATGGATACTTGTTGATCCGAGAAGCTGAATTGGGTCAATTGAAAGACTTGTTGATCCGAGAAGTCAATTGGGTTTAAATACAAGCCTTAATGATTCGTGAAGTCGAACGGAGTAGAATAGTTGGTGCTTGTTGATCCGAGAAGCCGAATTCGATCACATTGTGCGTACTTGGAGACTTGGTAAAACAAATGGATCAAGTTATGGATACTTGTTGATCCGAGAAGCTGAATTGGGTCAATTGAAAGACTTGTTGATCCGAGAAGTCAATTAGCTTCAAATACAAGCCTTTATGATTCGTGAAGTCGAACAGAGTCAAATCGTTGGTGCTTGTTAATCCGAGAAGCCGAATTGGATCACATTGTGCGTACTTGGTGACTTGGTAAAACAAATGGATCAAGTTGTGGATACTTGTTGATCCGAGAAGCTGAATTGGGTCAATTGAAAGACTTGTTGATCCGAGAAGTCAATTGGGTTTAAATACAAACCTTAACGATTCGTGAAGTCGAATGGAGTAGAATAGTTGGTGCTTGTTGATCCGAGAAGCCGAATTCGATCACATTGTGCGTAGTTGGTGACTTGGTAAAACAAACGGATCAAGTTATGGATACTTGTTGATCCGAGAAGCCGAATTGGGTAAATTGAAAGACTTGTTGATCCGAGAAGTCAATTGGCCTCAAATACAAGCCTTTATGATTCGTGAAGTCGAATAAAGTCAAATCGTTGGTGCTTGTTGATCCGAGAAGCCGAATTGGATCACATTGTGCGTACTTGGTGACTTGGAAAAACAAATGGATCAAGTTATGGATACTTGTTGATTCGAGAAGCTGAATTGGGTCAATTGAAAGACTTGTTGATCCGAGAAGTCAATTGGCTTCAAATACAAACCTTTATGATTCGTGAAGTCGAAAAGAGTCAAATCGTTGGGGCTTGTTGATCCGAGAAGCCCGAATTGGATCACATTGTGCATACTTGGTGACTTGGTAAAACAAATGGATCAAGTTATGGATATTTGTTGATCAGAGAAGCCGAATTGGGTAAATTGAAAGACTTGTTGATCCGAGAAGTCAATTGGGTTTAAATACAAGCCTTAATGATTCGTGAAGTCGAACGGAGTAGAATAGTTGGTGTTTGTTGATCCGAGAAGCCGAATTGGATCACATTGTGCGTACTTGGAGACTTGGTAAAACAAATGGATTAAGTTATGGATACTTGTTGATCCGAGAAGCTGAATTGGGTCAATTGAAAGACTTGTTGATCCGAGAAGTCAATTAGCTTCAAATACAAGCCTTTATGATTCGTGAAGTCGAACAGAGTCAAATCGTTGGTGCTTGTTAATCCGAGAAGCCGAATTGGATCACATTGTGCGTACTTGGTGACTTGGTAAAACAAATGGATCAAGTTGTGGATACTTGTTGATCCGAGAAGCTGAATTGGGTCAATTGAAAGACTTGTTGATCCGAGAAGTCAATTGGGTTTAAATACAAGCCTTAATGATTCGTGAAGTCGAACGGAGTCGAATAGTTGGTGCTTGTTGATCCGAGAAGCCGAATTCGATCACATTGTGCGTACTTGGAGACTTGGTAAAACAAATGGATCAAGTTATGGATACTTGTTGATCCGAGAAGCTGAATTGGGTCAATTGAAAGACTTGTTGATCCGAGAAGTCAATTAGCTTCAAATACAAGCCTTTATGATTCGTGAAGTCGAACAGAGTCAAATCGTTGGTGCTTGTTAATCCGAGAAGCCGAATTGGATCACATTGTGCGTACTTGGTGACTTGGTAAAACAAATGGATCAAGTTGTGGATACTTGTTGATCCGAGAAGCTGAATTGGGTCAATTGAAAGACTTGTTGATCCGAGAAGTCAATTGGGTTTAAATACAAGCCTTAATGATTCGTGAAGTCGAACGGAGTAGAATAGTTGGTGCTTGTTGATCCGAGAAGCCGAATTCGATCACATTGTGCGTACTTGGTGACTTGGTAAAACAAATGGATCAAGTTATGGATACTTGTTGATCCGAGAAGCCGAATTGGGTAAATTGAAAGACTTGTTGATCCGAGAAGTCAATTGGCTTCAAATACAAGCCTTTATGATTCGTGAAGTCGAACAGAGTCAAATCGTTGGTGCTTGTTGATCCGAGAAGCCGAATTGGAGCACATTGTGCATACTTGGTGACTTGGTAAAGCAAATGGATCAAGTTATGGATACTTGTTGATCCGAGAAGCTGAATTGGGTCAATTGAAAGACTTGTTGATCCGAGAAGTCAATTGGCTTCAAATACAAACCTTTATGATTCGTGAAGTCGAACAGAGTCAAATCGTTGGTGTTTGTTGATCCGAGAAGCCGAATTGGATCACATTGTGCGTACTTGGTGACTTGGTAAAACAAATGGATCAAGTTATGGATACTTGTTGATCCGAGAAGCTGAATTGGGTCAATTGAAAGACTTGTTGATCCGAGAAGTCAATTGGGTTTAAATACAAGCCTTAATGATTCGTGAAGTCGAACGGAGTAGAATAGTTGGTGCTTGTTGATCCGAGAAGCCGAATTCGATTACATTGTGCGTACTTGGTGACTTGGTAAAACAAATGGATCAAGTTATGGATACTTGTTGATCCGAGAAGCTGAATTGGGTCAATTGAAAGACTTGTTGATCCAAGAAGTCAATTGGCTTCAAATACAAGCCTTTATGATTCGTGAAGTCGAACAGAGTCAAATCGTTGGTGCTTGTTAATCCGAGAAGCCGAATTGGATCACATTGTGCGTACTTGGTGACTTGGTAAAACAAATGGATCAAGTTATGGATACTTGTTGATCCGAGAAGCTGAATTGGGTCAATTGAAAGACTTGTTGATCCGAGAAGTCAATTGGGTTTAAATACAAGCCTTAATGATTCGTGAAGTCGAACGGAGTAGAATAGTTGGTGCTTGTTGATCCGAGAAGCCGAATTCGATCACATTGTGCATACTTGGAGACTTGGTAAAACAAATGGATCAAGTTATGGATACTTGTTGATCCGAGAAGCTGAATTGGGTCAATTGAAAGACTTGTTGATCCGAGAAGTCAATTAGCTTCAAATACAAGCCTTTATGATTCGTGAAGTCGAACAGAGTCAAATCGTTGGTGCTTGTTAATCCGAGAAGCCGAATTGGATCACATTGTGCGTACTTGGTGACTTGGTAAAACAAATGGATCAAGTTATGGATACTTGTTGATCCGAGAAGCTGAATTGGGTCAATTGAAAGACTTGTTGATCCGAGAAGTCAATTGGGTTTAAATACAAACCTTAACGATTCGTGAAGTCGAATGGAGTAGAATAGTTGGTGCTTGTTGATCCGAGAAGTCGAATTCGATCACATTGTGCGTAGTTGGTGACTTGGTAAAACAAACGGATCAAGTTATGGATACTTGTTGATCCGAGAAGCCGAATTGGGTAAATTGAAAGACTTGTTGATCCGAGAAGTCAATTGGCCTCAAATACAAGCCTTTATGATTCGTGAAGTCGAATAAAGTCAAATCGTTGGTGCTTGTTGATCCGAGAAGCCGAATTGGATCACATTGTGCGTACTTGGTGACTTGGAAAAACAAATGGATCAAGTTATGGATACTTGTTGATTCGAGAAGCTGAATTGGGTCAATTGAAAGACTTGTTGATCCGAGAAGTCAATTGGCTTCAAATACAAACCTTTATGATTCGTGAAGTCGAAAAGAGTCAAATCGTTGGGGCTTGTTGATCCGAGAAGCCCGAATTGGATCACATTGTGCATACTTGGTGACTTGGTAAAACAAATGGATCAAGTTATGGATATTTGTTGATCAGAGAAGCCGAATTGGGTAAATTGAAAGACTTGTTGATCCGAGAAGTCAATTGGGTTTAAATACAAGCCTTAATGATTCGTGAAGTCGAACGGAGTAGAATAGTTGGTGTTTGTTGATCCGAGAAGCCGAATTGGATCACATTGTGCGTACTTGGAGACTTGGTAAAACAAATGGATTAAGTTATGGATACTTGTTGATCCGAGAAGCTGAATTGGGTCAATTGAAAGACTTGTTGATCCGAGAAGTCAATTAGCTTCAAATACAAGCCTTTATGATTCGTGAAGTCGAACAGAGTCAAATCGTTGGTGCTTGTTAATCCGAGAAGCCGAATTGGATCACATTGTGCGTACTTGGTGACTTGGTAAAACAAATGGATCAAGTTGTGGATACTTGTTGATCCGAGAAGCTGAATTGGGTCAATTGAAAGACTTGTTGATCCGAGAAGTCAATTGGGTTTAAATACAAGCCTTAATGATTCGTGAAGTCGAACGGAGTAGAATAGTTGGTGCTTGTTGATCCGAGAAGCCGAATTCGATCACATTGTGCGTACTTGGAGACTTGGTAAAACAAATGGATCAAGTTATGGATACTTGTTGATCCGAGAAGCTGAATTGGGTCAATTGAAAGACTTGTTGATCCGAGAAGTCAATTAGCTTCAAATACAAGCCTTTATGATTCGTGAAGTCGAACAGAGTCAAATCGTTGGTGCTTGTTAATCCGAGAAGCCGAATTGGATCACATTGTGCGTACTTGGTGACTTGGTAAAACAAATGGATCAAGTTGTGGATACTTGTTGATCCGAGAAGCTGAATTGGGTCAATTGAAAGACTTGTTGCCGAGAAGTCAATTGGGTTTAAATACAAGCCTTAATGATTCGTGAAGTCGAACGGAGTAGAATAGTTGGTGCTTGTTGATCCGAGAAGCCGAATTGGATCACATTGTGCGTACTTGGTGACTTGGTAAAACAAATGGATCAAGTTATGGATACTTGTTGATCCGAGAAGCTGAATTGGGTCAATTGAAAGACTTGTTGATCCGAGAAGTCAATTGGCTTCAAATACAAGCCTTTATGATTCGTGAAGTCGAACAGAGTCAAATCGTTGGTGCTTGTTGATCCGAGAAGCCGAATTGGATCACATTGTGCATACTTGGTGACTTGGTAAAACAAATGGATCAAGTTATGGATACTTGTTGATCCGAGAAGCTGAATTGGGTCAATTGAAAGACTTGTTGATCCGAGAACTCAATTGGCTTCAAATACAAACCTTTATGATTCGTGAAGTCGAACAGAGTCAAATCGTTGGTGCTTGTTGATCCGAGAAGCCGAATTGGATCACATTGTGCGTACTTGGTGACTTGGTAAAACAAATGGATCGAGTTATGGATACTTGTTGATCAGAGAATCCGAATTGGGTAAATTGAAAGACTTGTTGATCCGAGAAGTCAATTGGGTTTAAATACAAGCTTTAATGATTCGTGAAGTCGAACGGAGTAGAATAGTTGGTGCTTGTTGATCCGAGAAGCCGAATTCGATCACATTGTGCGTACTTGGTGACTTGGTAAAACAAATGGATCAAGTTATGGATACTTGTTGATCCGAGAAGCCGAATTGGGTAAATTGAAAGACTTGTTGATCCGAGAAGTCAATTGGCTTCAAATACAAGCCTTTATGATTCGTGAAGTCGAACAAAGTCAAATCGTTGGTGCTTGTTGATCCGAGAAGCCGAATTGGAGCACATTGTGCATACTTGGTGACTTGGTAAAGCAAATGGATCAAGTTATGGATACTTGTTGATCCGAGAAGCTGAATTGGGTCAATTGAAAGACTTGTTGATCCGAGAAGTCAATTGGCTTCAAATACAAACCTTTATGATTCGTGAAGTCGAACAGAGTCAAATCGTTGGTGCTTGTTGATCCGAGAAGCCGAATTGGATCACATTGTGCGTACTTGGTGACTTGGTAAAACAAATGGATCAAGTTATGGATACGTGTTGATCCGAGAAGCTGAATTGGGTCAATTGAAAGACTTGTTGATCCGAGAAGTCAATTGGGTTTAAATACAAGCCTTAATGATTCGTGAAGTCGAACGGAGTAGAATAGTTGGTGCTTGTTGATCCGAGAAGCCGAATTCGATCACATTGTGCGTACTTGGTGACTTGGTAAAACAAATGGATCAAGTTATGGATACTTGTTGATCCGAGAAGCTGAATTGGGTCAATTGAAAGACTTGTTGATCCGAGAAGTCAATTGGCTTCAAATACAAGCCTTTATGATTCGTGAAGTCGAACAGAGTCAAATCGTTGGTGCTTGTTGATCCGAGAAGCCGAATTGGATCACATTGTGCATACTTGGTGACTTGGTAAAACAAATGGATCAAGTTATGGATACTTGTTGATCCGAGAAGCTGAATTGGGTCAATTGAAAGACTTGTTGATCCGAGAACTCAATTGGCTTCAAATACAAACCTTTATGATTCGTGAAGTCGAACAGAGTCAAATCGTTGGTGCTTGTTGATCCGAGAAGCCGAATTGGATCACATTGTGCGTACTTGGTGACTTGGTAAAACAAATGGATCGAGTTATGGATACTTGTTGATCCGAGAAGCTGAATTGGGTCAATTGAAAGACTTGTTGATCCGAGAAGTCAATTGGGTTTAAATACAAGCCTTAATGATTCGTGAAGTCGAACGGAGTAGAATAGTTGGTGCTTGTTGATCTGAGAAGCCGAATTCGATCACATTGTGCGTACTTGGTGACTTGGTAAAACAAACGGATCAGGTTATGGATACTTGTTGATCCGAGAAGCCGAATTGGGTAAATCGAAAGACTTGTTGATCCGAGAAGTCAATTGGCTTCAAATACAAGCCTTTATAATTCGTGAAGTCGAACAGAGTCAAATCGTTGGTGCTTGTTGATCTGAGAAGTCGAATTGGATCACATTGTGCGTACTTGGTGACTTGGTAAAACAAATGGATCAAGTTATGGATACTTGTTGATCCGAGAAGCTGAATTGGGTCAATTGAAAGACTTGTTTATTCGAGAAGTCAATTGGCTTCAAATACAAGCCTTTATGATTCGTGAAGTCGAACAGAGTCAAATCGTTGGTGCTTGTTGATCCGAGAAGCCGAATTGGATCACATTGTGCGTACTTGGTGACTTGGTAAAACAAATGGATCATGTGAGGAAGTGTTCAATTTCATCAAGTGAGCTATATTTTGAAATTGGATGTGTCTAGAATGTGGAACCGGGATCATGAAGTGAAGAACCGGGTAGTTAGACCGGGTTTTAACGTGAAGAAGCAAGTCTGTACAGGAAAACCGGGTTCAGGGTTGTTGAGCATAACCGTCAGTTGTGACGAGGTGGTTTCAGCTTTGTGACGGAATAAACCGTCACATTTGTCCGGTAGCAGCAGTCATCTTCAATCAGTTAGAACTTCTTGGTTGGTTACATTCGAGCTACAAGACCTATATCATTGAAAAGCTCTCTTCCTGAAGAACAACACTACGTCGAGCAATTTCCAGTTTTCATAGATTACAGAGAGAATTTGAGAGATATAGTTTTCTGCCCTAATTTTGTTCCAGAATTGGGCATATTCATTTCAGAGTGCAATTTCTGTAATTGATTGGATATCTTAGTGAATTGAGGTGTGCCTGGCTTCCGTGGATGTAGTTCATCTTGAACGAACCACGTAAAACGATTGTGTGATTCATTTTATTTTCAGTTCTGCGCAAAGTACTCTTCGGCCACAACTCTGGCCGAACTGTTGTGTGTTTTTCAAACTGATTGTCTTCGAACTCATTCCAGATTCTTGGTGTTGTGTGTTTGGGAGTTGATTTGTCTAACAAGTGGCGCCGTCTGTGGGAAACAACTCGCACAAGTCAAAGAAGAGGAGGAATGGCTGGTATGAAGATGGATTTTGAGAAGTTTACTGGAAGAAATGACTTCACATTGTGGAAGATCAAGATGAACGCAGTCCTGGTTCACAATGGCCTTGATCTTGCACTGTTACCTCTGGAATCATGGGAAGAAACAGAGAAACCTAAGTTTGCAGCAGTGGATAAGAAGGCCCTAAGTCTTATCTTCTTGTGTTTAGGTGATAAACCGTTGAGGGAGGTTTCAAGATGCAAGAGTTCCTTAGAAGCATGGAGGAGATTGGAAGAACTGTATCAATCCAAGTCAGTATCTAACAAACTGTTCCTGAAGCAGAAGATGTTAGCCTTCAAAATCACAGAAGACAAGGTAATATCTGATCAACTTGATGAGTTCATTAAGATGATTGAAGAAGTGGAAGATCTGGATGTGAAACTGGAGGAGGATGACAAGGCATTGATGGTATTAAATATTCTTCCAAAATACATGGAAAGCTTTAAGGATGCCTTGATGTATGGGAGGGATGAGCAGCTGTCCTATGATGGAATAGTGAAGGCTCTGAGATCAAAATGCTTCCAGACTCAAGGAGACAAAGGCATGGTGCAATCTGGAGAAGGTTTGAATGTTAAATTCAAGAAACCGTGGCAAGGCAAGAAGGGTCAGAATGCTAAGGATCCAAAGTCAGGAGATTCAAATCCTAAGAAGGGGAATGACTGGGTTGAAAAGAGGAAATGCTTCAAGTGTAAACAGCCAGGTCACCTGAAGAAAGATTGTCCTAAGAAGAATAAGAAAGCTGGAAATCAAGGGGCAGAAGCTGCTGCCATTGATCACCAACAAGACCCCCCAGAAGTATTAAATGTTACTTATTCAAGAATGGTGGAGGAATGGGTCCTGGACACAGGGTGTTCTTTTCATATGTGTCCTCATCAGTCCTGGTTTAATGAACTGAAGAAAGAAGATGGTGGAAATGTTCTCCTGGGGAATGACCAATCATGCAAGGTCAAAGGAGTTGGATCAGTGAGCATAAGAATGTTTGATGGAGTGATCAGAATCATCTCAAATGTTAGGTATGTTCCTGGCCTTAAAAGGAATCTTCTATCTCTTGGCTCATTGGTAACCAGTGGATGTCAGTTTAGCTCAGTAGAGGGATTCTTGCATATGACAAAACATGGAAAAATGGTGATAAAAGGAAGACAGCATAATGGACTATTTATCCTGATTGGTTCACCTATTGTTGGAAGTGTAGATGTGGTCTTGAACAATACTGAGATTGCTAAATGGCATAAGAGACTTGGACACATAGGAGAAAAAGGACTGAAGGAATTGGCAAGGAGTGGAGTAATTGGAAATCTGGGAAATCAAGAACTGGAGTTTTGTGATCAGTGTGCTCTGGGCAAGTCCAAGAAGCTGCCCTATGGAAAGGGAGTTCATACAACTCAAGAACCATTAGATTATGTTCACTCTGACATATGGGGTCCTGCCAGAACAGAATCTCATGGTGGTGCCAGATATTTCATGTCCTTGATTGATGACTACAGCAGAAAGGTATGGATCATGTTGCTGAAGAACAAGAGTGATGCCTTTCATAAGTTCAAAACATGGTTGATCCAACTGGAAAATGTCAAAGGGAAGAAGCTGAAGCACTTGAGGACTGATAATGGACTGGAGTACCTCTCTACAGAGTTTACAAACTTCTGTGAAGAAAGAGGAATCAAGAGACACAGGACTGTGCCAATGAATCCTCAACAGAATGGAGTTGCAGAAAGGTTTAACAGGACTCTTCTTGAAAGAGTGAGGTGTATGCTGTTGGATGCTGGGTTGCCAAAGGTGTTTTGGGGAGAAACTATTGCTACAGCATGCTATCTTATTAACAGGTCACCCTCATCAGTAATTGGGTTCAAAACACCTGAAGAGGTGTGGAGTTGACAGAAACCAAGCTATGAAGGGTTAAGGGTGTTTGGATGTCTTGCGTTTGCTCATATCAGGCAAGACAAATTAGATGCAAGGGCTCTCAGATGTGTATTTCTTGGATATCCGGATGGAATTAAGGGTTACAGATTGTGGTGCCTAGAACAAGGAAATCAGAAGATAATCACAAGCAGAGATGTGAAGTTTAATGAGAATGTGATGGCCTATACTTCTACAGGCTCTAAGGAAGAATTTGATGCTGCAAAAGAGGCAGAGGAGATATCAATTCAGGTGGAGCAACCTGCAGAAGACAATCACACACCTCAACCACACACAGAAGTACAAGACAGTGATTCATCATCTGAAGAAGAAACACAAACTGGACCAGCTCAAAATATCAGGGAATACAGCATTGGAAGGGATAGGCCTAGAAGACAAATCAACAGACCTGATTTCTATGGCCAAGCAGGGAGTGTATATTATGCCTTAAGTGTTGCTGAAGACCTAGAATCACAAGAGCCTAGCAGCTTTCAAGAAGCATTAGATTGTGAGGAAGGTGAACACTGGATATAGGCAATGACTGAAGAAATGGAGTCTCTGGAAAAGAATAAGACCTGGGTACTGGTGGAGAAACCAAAAGGTCAGAAACTTGTGAGCTCCAAGTGGATATACAAGAAGAAACTTGAAACTGCAGGGTCCAAACAGGTGAGGTTTAAAGCAAGGTTGGTAGCCAGGGGCTTTACACAAAGAGAAGGAATTGATTACAATGAGGTCTTCTCTCCTGTGGTAAAGCATTGCTCAATCAGATTGCTTCTATCAAAGGTCACTCAGGAGGACATGGAACTGCAGCAACTGGATGTAAAGACAGCTTTCTTACATGGAGAACTCAATGAAGAAATATATATGAAACAGCCAGAAGGCTTTGTTATTCCTGGGAAAGAAGTCAAAGTGTGTTTGTTAAAGAAGTCACTATATGGACTTAAACAAAGTCCTAGACAATGGAACAAGAGGTTCAATGACTTCATGATCAGTGCTGGTTTTGTGAGAAGCCTTTATGACAGTTGTGTTTACTTCAACAAAGTTTCAAAGCAAGATAAAGTTTTTCTTCTATTGTATGTGGATGACATGCTAATTGCTAGCAGAAACAAGGAAAGAGTACAATGGTTGAAGGATAGACTTAATGCTGAGTTTGACATGAAGGACCTGGGAGAAGCTAAGAAGATATTGGGAATGAACATTCTAAGAGACAGAGAAGCTGGAGTACTTTGGTTATCTCAGAGGCAATACCTACAGAAAGTATTGGAGAGGTTTCATATGCATGAAGCCAAACCTCTCTCCACTCCAGTTAATCTACAGAAGAAACTTTCCAAAGAACAATGCCCAAATACTGAAGAGGAGATCATACAGATGAGCAATATTCCCTATGCAAGTGGAGTTGGAAGTCTTATGTATGGAATGATCTGTAGCAGGCCTGACTTGGCATATGCTGTATCTTTGGTAAGCAGGTTCATGTCAAATCCAGGAGTTGAACACTGAGAAGCTTTGAAACATGTGATGAGGTATCTAAAAGGATCAGTGAACATGTCACTGAAATTTGAGAAGAAAGCAGATAGAGGTACTGTTGCATTGGAGGGGTTTGCTGATTCTGATTTTGCAGCAAACGTGGACACAAGGAAGTCAATTTCTGGATTTGTGTTTACCTTATATGGGACAGCTATCAGCTGGAGGAGTGCACAACAATCTGTTGTGGCACTATCAACTACAGAAGCAGAATATATCTCTTTAACTGAAGCTATCAAAGAATCAATCTGGTTGAAAGGGGTGTTAAGAGACTTGGACATCAAGCAGAAGTGTGCAGTAATCTACTGTGATAATCAAAGTGCATTACACCTTGTGAAACACCAAGCATTTCATGAAAGGTCAAAACACATTGATGTGAGGTTACATTTTGCTAGAGATGTCATAGATTCTGGGTCTGTGGAGGTGAAGAAGGTGCATACTTTGCATAATCCTGCTGATTTTCTTACAAAGGGTGTACCTGGTAACAAAGTGGAGCATTGCTCGAGCTTGCTGCAGCTTGAGCAGTGTCATGAAGAGCAATAACTGAAGTGCAGTGATGAGGCAGAAAACAGGTGTACTTGATTCATTGAGGTGGAGATTTGTGAGGAAGTGTTCAATTTAATCAAGTGAGCTATATTTTGAAATTGGATGTGTCTAGAATGTGGAACCGGGATCATGAAGTGAAGAACCGGGTAGTTAGACCGGGTTTTAACGTGAAGAAGCAAGTCTGTACAGGAAAACCAGGTTCAGGGTTGTTGAGCATAACCGTCAGTTGTGACGAGGTGGTTTCAGCTTTGTGACGGAATAAACCGTCACATTTGTCCGGTAGCAGCAGTCATCTTCAATCAGTTAGAACTTCTTGGTTGGTTACATTCGAGCTACAAGACCTATATCATTGAAAAGCTCTCTTCCTGAAGAACAACACTACGTCGAGCAATTTCCAGTTTTCATAGATTACAGAGAGAATTTGAGAGATATAGTTTTCTGCCCTAATTTTGTTCCAGAATTGGGCATATTCATTTCAGAGTGCAATTTCTGTAATTGATTGGATATCTTAGTGAATTGAGGTGTGCCTGGCCTCCGTGGATGTAGTTCATCTTGAACGAACCACGTAAAACGATTGTGTGATTCATTTTATTTTCAGTTCTGCGCAAAGTACTCTTCGGCCACAACTCTGGCCGAACTGTTGTGTGTTTTTCAAACTGATTGTCTTCGAACTCATTCCAGATTCTTGGTGTTGTGTGTTTGGGAGTTGATTTGTCTAACAGATCAAGTTATCGATATTTGTTGATCAGAGAATCCGAATTGGGTATATTGAAAGACTTGTTGATCCGAGAAGTCAATTGGGTTTAAATACAAGCTTTAATGATTCGTGAAGTCGAACGGAGTAGAATAGTTGGTGCTTGTTGATCCGAGAAGCCGAATTGGATCACATTGTGCGTACTTGGAGACTTGGTAAAACAAATGGATCAAGTTATGGATACTTGTTGATCCGAGAAGCTGAATTGGGTCAATTGAAAGACTTGTTGATCCGAGAAGTCAATTGGGTTTAAATACAAGCCTTAATGATTCGTGAAGTCGAACGGAGTAGAATAGTTGGTGCTTGTTGATCCGAGAAGCCGAATTCGATCACATTGTGCGTACTTGGTGACTTGGTAAAACAAACGGATCAAGTTATGGATACTTGTTGATCCGAGAAGCCGAATTGGGTAAATTGAAAGACTTGTTGATCCGAGAAGTCAATTGGCTTCAAATACAAGCCTTTATGTGCAGTCGAACAGAGTCAAATCGTTGGTGCTTGTTGATCCGAGAAGCCGAATTAGATCACATTGTGCATACTTGGTGACTTGGTAAAACAAATGGATCATGTTATGGATACTTGTTGATCCGAGAAGCTGAATTGGGTCAATTGAAAGACCTGTTGATCCGAGAAGTCAATTGGCTTCAAATACAAACCTTTATGATTCGTGAAGTCGAACAGAGTCAAATCGTTGGTGCTTGTTGATCCGAGAAGCCGAATTGGATCACATTGTGCGTACTTGGTGACTTGGTAAAACAAATGGATCAAGTTATGGATATTTGTTGATCAGAGAAGCCGAATTGGGTAAATTGAAAGACTTGTTGATCCGAGAAGTCAATTGGGTTTAAATACAAGCCTTAATGATTCGTGAAGTCGAACGGAGTAGAATAGTTGGTGCTTGTTGATCCGAGAAGCCGAATTGGATCACATTGTGCGTACTTGGAGACTTGGTAAAACAAATGGATCAAGTTATGGATACTTGTTGATCCGAGAAGCTGAATTGGGTCAATTGAAAGACTTGTTGATCCGAGAAGTCAATTAGCTTCAAATACAAGCCTTTATGATTCGTGAAGTCGAATAGAGTCAAATCGTTGGTGCTTGTTGATCCGAGAAGCCGAATTGGATCACATTGTGCGTACTTGGTGACTTGGTAAAACAAATGGATTAAGTTATGCATACTTGTTGATCCGAGAAGCTGAATTGGGTCAATTGAAAGACTTGTTGATCCGAGAAGTCAATTGGGTTTAAATACAAGCCTTAATGATTCGTGAAGTCGAACGGAGTAGAATAGTTGGTGCTTGTTGATCCGAGAAGCCGAATTCGATCACATTGTGCGTACTTGGTGACTTGGTAAAACAAATGGATCAAGTTATGGATACTTGTTGATCCGAGAAGCCGAATTGGGTAAATTGAAAGACTTGTTGATCCGAGAAGTCAATTGGCTTCAAATACAAGCCTTTATGATTCGTGAAGTCGAACAGAGTCAAATCGTTGGTGCTTGTTGATCCGAGAAGCCGAATTCGATCACATTGTGCGTACTTGGTGACTTGGTAAAACAAACGGATCAAGTTATGGATACTTGTTGATCCGAGAAGCCGAATTGGGTAAATTGAAAGACTTGTTGATCCGAGAAGTCAATTGGCTTCAAATACAAGCCTTTATGATTCGTGAAGTCGAACAGAGTCAAATCGTTGGTGCTTGTTGATCCGAGAAGCCGAATTGGATCACATTGTGCATACTTGGTGACTTGGTAAAACAAATGGATCAAGTTATGGATACTTGTTGATCCGAGAAGCTGAATTGGGTCAATTGAAAGACTTGTTGATCCGAGAAGTCAATTGGCTTCAAATACAAACCTTTATGATTCGTAAAGTCGAACAGAGTCAAATCGTTGGTGCTTGTTGATCCGAGAAGCCGAATTGGATCACATTGTGCGTACTTGGTGACTTGGTAAAACAAATGGATCGAGTTTTGGATACTTGTTGATCCGAGAAGCTGAATTGGGTCAATTGTAAGACTTGTTGATCCGAGAAGTCAATTGGGTTTAAATACAAGCCTTAATGATTCGTGAAGTCGAACGGAGTAGAATAGTTGGTGCTTGTTGATCTGAGAAGACGAATTCGATCACATTGTGCGTACCTGGTGACTTGGTAAAACAAACGGATCAGGTTATGGATACTTGTTGATCCGAGAAGCCGAATTGGGTAAATCGAAAGACTTGTTGATCCGAGAAGTCAATTGGCTTCAAATACAAGCCTTTATAATTCGTGAAGTCGAACAGAGTCAAATCGTTGGTGCTTGTTGATCCGAGAAGTCGAATTGGATCACATTGTGCGTACTTGGTGACTTGGTAAAACAAATGGATCAAGTTATGGATACTTGTTGATCCGAGAAGCTGAATTGGGTCAATTGAAAGACTTGTTGATTTGAGAAGTCAATTGGCTTCAAATACAAGCCTTTATGATTCGTGAAGTCGAACAGAGTCAAATCGTTGGTGCTTGTTGATCCGAGAAGCCGAATTGGATCACATTGTGCGTACTTGGTGACTTGGTAAAACAAATGGATCAAGTTATGGATATTTGTTGATCAGAGAATCCGAATTGGGTAAATTGAAAGACTTGTTGATCCGAGAAGTCAATTGGGTTTAAATACAAGCTTTAATGATTCGTGAAGTCGAACGGAGTAGAGTAGTTGGTGCTTGTTGATCAGAGAAGCCGAATTGGATCACATTGTGCGTACTTGGAGACTTGGTAAAACAAAAGGATCAAGTTATGGATACTTGTTGATCCGAGAAGCTGAATTGGGTCAATTGAAAGACTTGTTGATCCGAGAAGTCAATTGGGTTTAAATACAAGCCTTAATGATTCGTGAAGTCGAACGGAGTAGAATAGTTGGTGCTTGTTGATCCGAGAAGCCGAATTCGATCACATTGTGCGTACTTGGTGACTTGGTAAAACAAACGGATCAAGTTATGGATACTTGTTGATTCGAGAAGCCGAATTGGGTAAATTGAAAGACTTGTTGATCCGAGAAGTCAATTGGCTTTAAATACAAGCCTTTATGATTCGTGAAGTCGAACAGAGTCAAATCGTTGGTGCTTGTTGATCCGAGAAGCCGAATTAGATCACATTGTGCATACTTGGTGACTTGGTAAAACAAATGGATCAAGTTATGGATACTTGTTGATCCGAGAAGCTGAATTGGGTCAATTGAAAGACTTGTTGATCCGAGAAGTCAATTGGCTTCAAATACAAACCTTTATGATTCGTGAAGTCGAACAGAGTCAAATCGTTGGTGCTTGTTGATCCGAGAAGCCGAATTGGATCACATTGTGCGTACTTGGTGACTTGGTAAAACAAATGGATCAAGTTATGGATATTTGTTGATCAGAGAAGCCGAATTGGGTAAATTGATAGACTTGTTGATCCGAGAAGTCAATTGGGTTTAAATACAAGCCTTAATGATTCGTGAAGTCGAACGGAGTAGAATAGTTGGTGTTTGTTGATCTGAGAAGCCGAATTCGATCACATTGTGCGTACCTGGTGACTTGGTAAAACAAACGGATCAGGTTATGGATACTTGTTGATCCGAGAAGCCGAATTGGGTAAATCGAAAGACTTGTTGATCCGAGAAGTCAATTGGCTTCAAATACAAGCCTTTATAATTCGTGAAGTCGAACAGAGTCAAATCGTTGGTGCTTGTTGATCCGAGAAGTCGAATTGGATCACATTGTGCGTACTTGGTGACTTGGTAAAACAATTGGATCAAGTTATGGATACTTGTTGATCCGAGAAGCTGAATTGGGTCAATTGAAAGACTTGTTGATTTGAGAAGTCAATTGGCTTCAAATACAAGCCTTTATGATTCGTGAAGTCGAACGGAGTCAAATCGTTGGTGCTTGTTGATCCGAGAAGCCGAATTGGATCACATTGTGCGTACTTGGTGACTTGGTAAAACAAATGGATCAAGTTATGGATATTTGTTGATCAGAGAATCCGAATTGGGTAAATTGAAAGACTTGTTGATCCGAGAAGTCAATTGGGTTTAAATACAAGCTTTAATGATTCGTGAAGTCGAACGGAGTAGAATAGTTGGTGCTTGTTGATCTGAGAAGACGAATTCGATCACATTGTGCGTACCTGGTGACTTGGTAAAACAAACGGATCAGGTTATGGATACTTGTTGATCCGAGAAGCCGAATTGGGTAAATCGAAAGACTTGTTGATCCGAGAAGTCAATTGGCTTCAAATACAAGCCTTTATAATTCGTGAAGTCGAACAGAGTCAAATCGTTGGTGCTTGTTGATCCGAGAAGTCGAATTGGATCACATTGTGCGTACTTGGTGACTTGGTAAAACAAATGGATCAAGTTATGGATACTTGTTGATCCGAGAAGCTGAATTGGGTCAATTGAAAGACTTGTTGATTTGAGAAGTCAATTGGCTTCAAATACAAGCCTTTATGATTCGTGAAGTCGAACAGAGTCAAATCGTTGGTGCTTGTTGATCCGAGAAGCCGAATTGGATCACATTGTGCGTACTTGGTGACTTGGTAAAACAAATGGATCAAGTTATGGATATTTGTTGATCAGAGAATCCGAATTGGGTAAATTGAAAGACTTGTTGATCCGAGAAGTCAATTGGGTTTAAATACAAGCTTTAATGATTCGTGAAGTCGAACGGAGTAGAGTAGTTGGTGCTTGTTGATCAGAGAAGCCGAATTGGATCACATTGTGCGTACTTGGAGACTTGGTAAAACAAAAGGATCAAGTTATGGATACTTGTTGATCCGAGAAGCTGAATTGGGTCAATTGAAAGACTTGTTGATCCGAGAAGTCAATTGGGTTTAAATACAAGCCTTAATGATTCGTGAAGTCGAACGGAGTAGAATAGTTGGTGCTTGTTGATCCGAGAAGCCGAATTCGATCACATTGTGCGTACTTGGTGACTTGGTAAAACAAACGGATCAAGTTATGGATACTTGTTGATTCGAGAAGCCGAATTGGGTAAATTGAAAGACTTGTTGATCCGAGAAGTCAATTGGCTTTAAATACAAGCCTTTATGATTCGTGAAGTCGAACAGAGTCAAATCGTTGGTGCTTGTTGATCCGAGAAGCCGAATTAGATCACATTGTGCATACTTGGTGACTTGGTAAAACAAATGGATCAAGTTATGGATACTTGTTGATCCGAGAAGCTGAATTGGGTCAATTGAAAGACTTGTTGATCCGAGAAGTCAATTGGCTTCAAATACAAACCTTTATGATTCGTGAAGTCGAACAGAGTCAAATCGTTGGTGCTTGTTGATCCGAGAAGCCGAATTGGATCACATTGTGCGTACTTGGTGACTTGGTAAAACAAATGGATCAAGTTATGGATATTTGTTGATCAGAGAAGCCGAATTGGGTAAATTGATAGACTTGTTGATCCGAGAAGTCAATTGGGTTTAAATACAAGCCTTAATGATTCGTGAAGTCGAACGGAGTAGAATAGTTGGTGTTTGTTGATCTGAGAAGCCGAATTCGATCACATTGTGCGTACCTGGTGACTTGGTAAAACAAACGGATCAGGTTATGGATACTTGTTGATCCGAGAAGCCGAATTGGGTAAATCGAAAGACTTGTTGATCCGAGAAGTCAATTGGCTTCAAATACAAGCCTTTATAATTCGTGAAGTCGAACAGAGTCAAATCGTTGGTGCTTGTTGATCCGAGAAGTCGAATTGGATCACATTGTGCGTACTTGGTGACTTGGTAAAACAATTGGATCAAGTTATGGATACTTGTTGATCCGAGAAGCTGAATTGGGTCAATTGAAAGACTTGTTGATTTGAGAAGTCAATTGGCTTCAAATACAAGCCTTTATGATTCGTGAAGTCGAACGGAGTCAAATCGTTGGTGCTTGTTGATCCGAGAAGCCGAATTGGATCACATTGTGCGTACTTGGTGACTTGGTAAAACAAATGGATCAAGTTATGGATATTTGTTGATCAGAGAATCCGAATTGGGTAAATTGAAAGACTTGTTGATCCGAGAAGTCAATTGGGTTTAAATACAAGCTTTAATGATTCGTGAAGTCGAACGGAGTAGAATAGTTGGTGCTTGTTGATCTGAGAAGACGAATTCGATCACATTGTGCGTACCTGGTGACTTGGTAAAACAAACGGATCAGGTTATGGATACTTGTTGATCCGAGAAGCCGAATTGGGTAAATCGAAAGACTTGTTGATCCGAGAAGTCAATTGGCTTCAAATACAAGCCTTTATAATTCGTGAAGTCGAACAGAGTCAAATCGTTGGTGCTTGTTGATCCGAGAAGTCGAATTGGATCACATTGTGCGTACTTGGTGACTTGGTAAAACAAATGGATCAAGTTATGGATACTTGTTGATCCGAGAAGCTGAATTGGGTCAATTGAAAGACTTGTTGATTTGAGAAGTCAATTGGCTTCAAATACAAGCCTTTATGATTCGTGAAGTCGAACAGAGTCAAATCGTTGGTGCTTGTTGATCCGAGAAGCCGAATTGGATCACATTGTGCGTACTTGGTGACTTGGTAAAACAAATGGATCAAGTTATGGATATTTGTTGATCAGAGAATCCGAATTGGGTAAATTGAAAGACTTGTTGATCCGAGAAGTCAATTGGGTTTAAATACAAGCTTTAATGATTCGTGAAGTCGAACGGAGTAGAGTAGTTGGTGCTTGTTGATCAGAGAAGCCGAATTGGATCACATTGTGCGTACTTGGAGACTTGGTAAAACAAAAGGATCAAGTTATGGATACTTGTTGATCCGAGAAGCTGAATTGGGTCAATTGAAAGACTTGTTGATCCGAGAAGTCAATTGGGTTTAAATACAAGCCTTAATGATTCGTGAAGTCGAACGGAGTAGAATAGTTGGTGCTTGTTGATCCGAGAAGCCGAATTCGATCACATTGTGCGTACTTGGTGACTTGGTAAAACAAACGGATCAAGTTATGGATACTTGTTGATTCGAGAAGCCGAATTGGGTAAATTGAAAGACTTGTTGATCCGAGAAGTCAATTGGCTTTAAATACAAGCCTTTATGATTCGTGAAGTCGAACAGAGTCAAATCGTTGGTGCTTGTTGATCCGAGAAGCCGAATTAGATCACATTGTGCATACTTGGTGACTTGGTAAAACAAATGGATCAAGTTATGGATACTTGTTGATCCGAGAAGCTGAATTGGGTCAATTGAAAGACTTGTTGATCCGAGAAGTCAATTGGCTTCAAATACAAACCTTTATGATTCGTGAAGTCGAACAGAGTCAAATCGTTGGTGCTTGTTGATCCGAGAAGCCGAATTGGATCACATTGTGCGTACTTGGTGACTTGGTAAAACAAATGGATCAAGTTATGGATATTTGTTGATCAGAGAAGCCGAATTGGGTAAATTGATAGACTTGTTGATCCGAGAAGTCAATTGGGTTTAAATACAAGCCTTAATGATTCGTGAAGTCGAACGGAGTAGAATAGTTGGTGTTTGTTGATCTGAGAAGCCGAATTCGATCACATTGTGCGTACCTGGTGACTTGGTAAAACAAACGGATCAGGTTATGGATACTTGTTGATCCGAGAAGCCGAATTGGGTAAATCGAAAGACTTGTTGATCCGAGAAGTCAATTGGCTTCAAATACAAGCCTTTATAATTCGTGAAGTCGAACAGAGTCAAATCGTTGGTGCTTGTTGATCCGAGAAGTCGAATTGGATCACATTGTGCGTACTTGGTGACTTGGTAAAACAATTGGATCAAGTTATGGATACTTGTTGATCCGAGAAGCTGAATTGGGTCAATTGAAAGACTTGTTGATTTGAGAAGTCAATTGGCTTCAAATACAAGCCTTTATGATTCGTGAAGTCGAACGGAGTCAAATCGTTGGTGCTTGTTGATCCGAGAAGCCGAATTGGATCACATTGTGCGTACTTGGTGACTTGGTAAAACAAATGGATCAAGTTATGGATATTTGTTGATCAGAGAATCCGAATTGGGTAAATTGAAAGACTTGTTGATCCGAGAAGTCAATTGGGTTTAAATACAAGCTTTAATGATTCGTGAAGTCGAACGGAGTAGAATAGTTGGTGCTTGTTGATCCGAGAAGCCGAATTCGATCACATTGTGCGTACTTGGTGACTTGGTAAAACAAACGGATCAAGTTATGGATACTTGTTGATCCGAGAAGCCGAATTGGGTAAATTGAAAGACTTGTTGATCCGAGAAGTCAATTGGCTTCAAATACAAGCCTTTATAATTCGTGAAGTCGAACAGAGTCAAATCGTTGGTGCTTGTTGATCCGAGAAGCCGAATTAGATCACATTGTGCATACTTGGTGACTTGGTAAAACAAATGGATCAAGTTATGGATACTTGTTGATCCGAGAAGCTGAATTGGGTCAATTGAAAGACTTGTTGATCCGAGAAGTCAATTGGGTTTAAATACAAGCCTTAATGATTCGTGAAGTCGAACGGAGTAGAATAGTTGGTGCTTGTTGATCCGAGAAGCCGAATTGGATCACATTGTGCGTACTTGGAGACTTGGTAAAACAAATGGATCAAGTTATGGATACTTGTTGATCCGAGAAGCTGAATTGGGTCAATTGAAAGACTTGTTGATCCGAGAAGTCAATTGGCTTCAAATACAAGCCTTTATAATTCGTGAAGTCGAACAGAGTCAAATCGTTGGTGCTTGTTGATCCGAGAAGCCGAATTAGATCACATTGTGCATACTTGGTGACTTGGTAAAACAAATGGATCAAGTTATGGATACTTGTTGATCCGAGAAGCTGAATTGGGTCAATTGAAAGACTTGTTGATCCGAGAAGTCAATTGGGTTTAAATACAAGCCTTAATGATTCGTGAAGTCGAACGGAGTAGAATAGTTGGTGCTTGTTGATCAGAGAAGCCGAATTGGATCACATTGCGCGTACTTGGAGACTTGGTAAAACAAACGGATCAAGTTATGGATACTTGTTGATCCGAGAAGCCGAATTGGGTAAATCGAAAGACTTGTTGATCCGAGAAGTCAATTGGCTTCAAATACAAGCCTTTATAATTCGTGAAGTCGAACAGAGTCAAATCGTTGGTGCTTGTTGATCCGAGAAGTCGAATTGGATCACATTGTGCGTACTTGGTGACTTGGTAAAACAAATGGATCAAGTTATGGATACTTGTTGATCCGAGAAGCTGAATTGGGTCAATTGAAAGACTTGTTGATTTGAGAAGTCAATTGGCTTCAAATACAAGCCTTTATGATTCGTGAAGTCGAACAGAGTCAAATCGTTGGTGCTTGTTGATCCGAGAAGCCGAATTGGATCACATTGTGCGTACTTGGTGACTTGGTAAAACAAATGGATCAAGTTATGGATATTTGTTGATCAGAGAATCCGAATTGGGTAAATTGAAAGACTTGTTGATCCGAGAAGTCAATTGGGTTTAAATACAAGCTTTAATGATTCGTGAAGTCGAACGGAGTAGAGTAGTTGGTGCTTGTTGATCAGAGAAGCCGAATTGGATCACATTGTGCGTACTTGGAGACTTGGTAAAACAAAAGGATCAAGTTATGGATACTTGTTGATCCGAGAAGCTGAATTGGGTCAATTGAAAGACTTGTTGATCCGAGAAGTCAATTGGGTTTAAATACAAGCCTTAATGATTCGTGAAGTCGAACGGAGTAGAATAGTTGGTGCTTGTTGATCCGAGAAGCCGAATTCGATCACATTGTGCGTACTTGGTGACTTGGTAAAACAAACGGATCAAGTTATGGATACTTGTTGATTCGAGAAGCCGAATTGGGTAAATTGAAAGACTTGTTGATCCGAGAAGTCAATTGGCTTTAAATACAAGCCTTTATGATTCGTGAAGTCGAACAGAGTCAAATCGTTGGTGCTTGTTGATCCGAGAAGCCGAATTAGATCACATTGTGCATACTTGGTGACTTGGTAAAACAAATGGATCAAGTTATGGATACTTGTTGATCCGAGAAGCTGAATTGGGTCAATTGAAAGACTTGTTGATCCGAGAAGTCAATTGGCTTCAAATACAAACCTTTATGATTCGTGAAGTCGAACAGAGTCAAATCGTTGGTGCTTGTTGATCCGAGAAGCCGAATTGGATCACATTGTGCGTACTTGGTGACTTGGTAAAACAAATGGATCAAGTTATGGATATTTGTTGATCAGAGAAGCCGAATTGGGTAAATTGATAGACTTGTTGATCCGAGAAGTCAATTGGGTTTAAATACAAGCCTTAATTATTCGTGAAGTCGAACGGAGTAGAATAGTTGGTGTTTGTTGATCTGAGAAGCCGAATTCGATCACATTGTGCGTACCTGGTGACTTGGTAAAACAAACGGATCAGGTTATGGATACTTGTTGATCCGAGAAGCCGAATTGGGTAAATCGAAAGACTTGTTGATCCGAGAAGTCAATTGGCTTCAAATACAAGCCTTTATAATTCGTGAAGTCGAACAGAGTCAAATCGTTGGTGCTTGTTGATCCGAGAAGTCGAATTGGATCACATTGTGCGTACTTGGTGACTTGGTAAAACAATTGGATCAAGTTATGGATACTTGTTGATCCGAGAAGCTGAATTGGGTCAATTGAAAGACTTGTTGATTTGAGAAGTCAATTGGCTTCAAATACAAGCCTTTACGATTCGTGAAGTCGAACGGAGTCAAATCGTTGGTGCTTGTTGATCCGAGAAGCCGAATTGGATCACATTGTGCGTACTTGGTGACTTGGTAAAACAAATGGATCAAGTTATGGATATTTGTTGATCAGAGAATCCGAATTGGGTAAATTGAAAGACTTGTTGATCCGAGAAGTCAATTGGGTTTAAATACAAGCTTTAATGATTCGTGAAGTCGAACGGAGTAGAATAGTTGGTGCTTGTTGATCCGAGAAGCCGAATTCGATCACATTGTGCGTACTTGGTGACTTGGTAAAACAAACGGATCAAGTTATGGATACTTGTTGATCCGAGAAGCCGAATTGGGTAAATTGAAAGACTTGTTGATCCGAGAAGTCAATTGGCTTCAAATACAAGCCTTTATAATTCGTGAAGTCGAACAGAGTCAAATCGTTGGTGCTTGTTGATCCGAGAAGCCGAATTAGATCACATTGTGCATACTTGGTGACTTGGTAAAACAAATGGATCAAGTTATGGATACTTGTTGATCCGAGAAGCTGAATTGGGTCAATTGAAAGACTTGTTGATCCGAGAAGTCAATTGGGTTTAAATACAAGCCTTAATGATTCGTGAAGTCGAACGGAGTAGAATAGTTGGTGCTTGTTGATCCGAGAAGCCGAATTGGATCACATTGTGCGTACTTGGAGACTTGGTAAAACAAATGGATCAAGTTATGGATACTTGTTGATCCGAGAAGCTGAATTGGGTCAATTGAAAGACTTGTTGATCCGAGAAGTCAATTGGCTTCAAATACAAGCCTTTATAATTCGTGAAGTCGAACAGAGTCAAATCGTTGGTGCTTGTTGATCCGAGAAGCCGAATTAGATCACATTGTGCATACTTGGTGACTTGGTAAAACAAATGGATCAAGTTATGGATACTTGTTGATCCGAGAAGCTGAATTGGGTCAATTGAAAGACTTGTTGATCCGAGAAGTCAATTGGGTTTAAATACAAGCCTTAATGATTCGTGAAGTCGAACGGAGTAGAATAGTTGGTGCTTGTTGATCCGAGAAGCCGAATTGGATCACATTGTGCGTACTTGGAGACTTGGTAAAACAAATGGATCAAGTTATGGATACTTGTTGATCCGAGAAGCTGAATTGGGTCAATTGAAAGACTTGTTGATCCGAGAAGTCAATTGGCTTTAAATACAAGCCTTAATGATTCGTGAAGTCGAACGGAGTAGAATAGTTGGTGCTTGTTGATCCGAGAAGCCGAATTCGATCACATTGTGCGTACTTGGTGACTTGGTAAAACAAACGGATCAAGTTATGGATACTTGTTGATCCGAGAAGCCGAATTGGGTAAATTGAAAGACTTGTTGATCCGAGAAGTCAATTGGCTTCAAATACAAGCCTTTATGATTCGTGAAGTCGAACAGAGTCAAATCGTTGGTGCTTGTTGATCCGAGAAGCCGAATTGGATCACATTGTGCATACTTGGTGACTTGGTAAAACAAATGGATCAAGTTATGGAAACTTGTTGATCCGAGAAGCTGAATTGGGTCAATTGAAAGACTTGTTGATCCGAGAAGTCAATTGGATTCAAATACAAACCTTTATGATTCGTGAAGTCGAACAGAGTCAAATCGTTGGTGCTTGTTGATCCGAGAAGCCGAATTGGATCACATTGTGCGTACTTGGTGACTTGGTAAAACAAATGGATCGAGTTTTGGATACTTGTTGATCCGAGAAGCTGAATTGGGTCAATTGTAAGACTTGTTGATCCGAGAAGTCAATTGGGTTTAAATACAAGCCTTAATGATTCGTGAAGTCGAACGGAGTAGAATAGTTGGTGCTTGTTGATCTGAGAAGCCGAATTCGATCACATTGTGCGTACCTGGTGACTTGGTAAACCAAACGGATCAGGTTATGGATACTTGTTGATCCGAGAAGCCGAATTGGGTAAATCGAAAGACTTGTTGATCCGAGAAGTCAATTGGCTTCAAATACAAGCCTTTATAATTCGTGAAGTCGAACAGAGTCAAATCGTTGGTGGTTGTTGATCCGAGAAGTCGAATTGGATCACATTGTGCGTACTTGGTGACTTGGTAAAACAAATAGATCAAGTTATGGATACTTGTTGATCCGAGAAGCTGAATTGGGTCAATTGAAAGACTTGTTGCTTTGAGAAGTCAATTGGCTTCAAATACAAGCCTTTATGATACGTGAAGTCGAACAGAGTCAAATCGTTGGTGGTTGTTGATCCGAGAAGCCGAATTGGATCACATTGTGCGTACTTGGTGACTTGGTAAAACAAATGGATCAAGTTATGGATATTTGTTGATCAGAGAATCCGAATTGGGTAAATTGAAAGACTTGTTGATCCGAGAAGTCAATTGGGTTTAAATACAAGCTTTAATGATTCGTGAAGTCGAACGGAGTAGAATAGTTGGTGCTTGTTGATCAGAGAAGCCGAATTGGATCACATTGTGCGTACTTGGAGACTTGGTAAAACAAATGGATCAAGTTATGGATACTTGTTGATCCGAGAAGCTGAATTGGGTCAATTGAAAGACTTGTTGATCCGAGAAGTCAATTGGGTTTAAATACAAGCCTTAATGATTCGTGAAGTCGAACGGAGTAGAATAGTTGGTGCTTGTTGATCCGAGAAGCCGAATTCGATCACATTGTGCGTACTTGGTGACCTGGTAAAACAAACGAATCAAGTTATGGATACTTGTTGATCCGAGAAGCCGAATTGGGTAAATTGAAAGACTTGTTGATCCGAGAAGTCAATTGGCTTCAAATACAAGCCTTTATGATTCGTGAAGTCGAACAGAGTCAAATCGTTGGTGCTTGTTGATCCGAGAAGCCGAATTAGATCACATTGTGCATACTTGGTGACTTGGTAAAACAAATGGATCAAGTTATGGATACTTGTTGATCCGAGAAGCTGAATTGGGTCAATTGAAAGACTTGTTGATCCGAGAAGTCAATTGGCTTCAAATACAAACCTTTATGATTCGTGAAGTCGAACAGAGTCAAATCGTTGGTGCTTGTTGATCCGAGAAGCCGAATTGGATCACATTGTGCGTACTTGGTGACTTGGTAAAACAAATGGATCAAGTTATGGATATTTGTTGATCAGAGAAGCCGAATTGGGTAAATTGAAAGACTTGTTGATCCGAGAAGTCAATTGGGTTTAAATACAAGCCTTAATTATTCGTGAAGTCGAACGGAGTAGAATAGTTGGTGCTTGTTGATCCGATAAGCCGAATTGGATCACATTGTGCGTACTTGGAGACTTGGTAAAACAAATGGATCAAGTTATGGATACTTGTTGATCCGAGAAGCTGAATTGGGTCAATTGAAAGACTTGTTGATCCGAGAAGTCAATTAGCTTCAAATACAAGCCTTTATGATTCGTGAAGTCGAACAGAGTCAAATCGTTGGTGCTTGTTGATCCGAGAAGCTGAATTGGATCACATTGTGCGTACTTGGTGACTTGGTAAAACAAATGGATTAAGTTATGCATACTTGTTGATCCGAGAAGCTGAATTGGGTCAATTGAAAGACTTGTTGATCCGAGAAGTCAATTGGGTTTAAATACAAGCCTTAATGATTCGTGAAGTCGAACGGAGTAGAATAGTTGGTGCTTGTTGATCCGAGAAGCCGAATTCGATCACATTGTGCGTACTTGGTGACTTGGTAAAACAAATGGATCAAGTTATGGATACTTGTTGATCCGAGAAGCCGAATTGGGTAAATTGAAAGACTTGTTGATCCGAGAAGTAAATTGGCTTCAAATACAAGCCTTTATGATTCGTGAAGTCGAACAGAGTCAAATCGTTGGTGCTTGTTGATCCTAGAAGCCGAATTGGATCACATTGTGCATACTTGGTGACTTGGTAAAACAAATGGATCAAGTTATGGATACTTGTTGATCCGAGAAGCTGAATTGGGTCAATTGAAAGACTTGTTGATCCGAGAAGTCAATTGGCTTCAAATACAAACCTTTATGATTCGTGAAGTCGAACAGAGTCAAATCGTTGGTGCTTGTTGATCCGAGAAGCCGAATTGGATCACATTGTGCGTACTTGGTGACTTGGTAAAACAAATGGATCAAGTTATGGATACTTGTTGATCCGAGAAGCTAAATTGGGTCAATTGAAAGACTTGTTGATCCGAGAAGTCAATTGGGTTTAAATACAAGCCTTAATGATTCGTGAAGTCGAACGGAGTAGAATAGTTAGTGCTTGTTGATCCAAGAAGCCGAATTCGATCACATTGTGCGTACTTGGTGACTTGGTAAAACAAATGGATCAAGTTATGGATACTTGTTGATCCGAGAAGCCGAATTGGGTAAATTGAAAGACTTGTTGATCCGAGAAGTCAATTGGCTTCAAATACAAGCCTTTATGATTCGTGAAGTCGAACAGAGTCAAATCGTTGGTGCTTGTTGATCCGAGAAGCCGAATTGGATCACATTGTGCGTACTTGGAGACTTGGTAAAACAAATGGATCAAGTTATGGATACTTGTTGATCCGAGAAGCTGAATTGGGTAAATTGAAAGACTTGTTGATCCGAGAAGTCAATTGGGTTTAAATACAAGCTTTAATGATTCGTGAAGTCGAACGGAGTAGAATAGTTGGTGCTTGTTGATCCGAGAAGCCGAATTGGATCACATTGTGCGTACTTGGTGACTTGGTAAAACAAATGGATCATGTTATGGATACTTGTTGATCCGAGAAGCCGAATTGGGTAAATTGAAAGACTTGTTGATCCGAGAAGTCAATTGGCTTCAAATACAAGCCTTTATGATTCGTGAAGTCGAACAGAGTCAAATCGTTGGTGCTTGTTGATCCGAGAAGCCCAATTGGATCACATTGTGCGTACTTGGTGACTTGGTAAAACAAATGGATCAAGTTATGGATATTTGTTGATCAGAGAATCCGAATTGGGTAAATTGAAAGACTTGTTGATCCGAGAAGTCATTTGGGTTTAAATACAAGCTTTAATGATTCGTGAAGTCGAACGGAGTAGAATAGTTGGTGCTTGTTGATCCGAGAAGCCGAAATCGATCACATTGTGCGTACTTCGTGACTTGGTAAAACAAACGGATCAAGTTATGGATACTTGTTGATCCGAGAAGCCGAATTGGGTAAATTGAAAGACTTGTTGATCCGAGAAGTCAATTGGCTTCAAATACAAGCCTTTATGATTCGTGAAGTCGAACAGAGTCAAATCGTTGGTGCTTGTTGATCCTAGAAGCCGAATTGGATCACATTGTGCGTACTTGGTGACTTGGTAAAACAAACGGATCAAGTTATGGATACTTGTTGATCCGAGAAGCCGAATTGGGTAAATTGAAAGACTTGTTGATCCGAGAAGTCAATTGGCTTCAAATACAAGCCTTTATGATTCGTGAAGTCGAACAGAGTCAAATCGTTGGTGCTTGTTGATCCGAGAAGCCCAATTGGATCACATTGTGCGTACTTGGTGACTTGGTAAAACAAATGGATCAAGTTATGGATATTTGTTGATCAGAGAATCCGAATTGGGTAAATTGAAAGACTTGTTGATCCGAGAAGTCATTTGGGTTTAAATACAAGCTTTAATGATTCGTGAAGTCGAACGGAGTAGAATAGTTGGTGCTTGTTGATCCGAGAAGCCGAAATCGATCACATTGTGCGTACTTCGTGACTTGGTAAAACAAACGGATCAAGTTATGGATACTTGTTGATCCGAGAAGCCGAATTGGGTAAATTGAAAGACTTGTTGATCCGAGAAGTCAATTGGCTTCAAATACAAGCCTTTATGATTCGTGAAGTCGAACAGAGTCAAATCGTTGGTGCTTGTTGATCCTAGAAGCCGAATTGGATCACATTGTGCGTACTTGGTGACTTGGTAAAACAAACGGATCAAGTTATGGATACTTGTTGATCCGAGAAGCCGAATTGGGTAAATTGAAAGACTTGTTGATCCGAGAAGTCAATTGGCTTCAAATACAAGCCTTTATGATTCGTGAAGTCGAACAGAGTCAAATCGTTGGTGCTTGTTGATCCGAGAAGCCGAATTGGATCACATTGTGCATACTTGGTGACTTGGTAAAACAAATGGATCAAGTTATGGAAACTTGTTGATCCGAGAAGCTGAATTGGGTCAATTGAAAGACTTGTTGATCCGAGAAGTCAATTGGCTTCAAATACAAACCTTTATGATTCGTGAAGTCGAACAGAGTCAAATCGTTGGTGCTTGTTGATCCGAGAAGCCGAATTGGATCACATTGTGCGTACTTGGTGACTTGGTAAAACAAATGGATCGAGTTTTGGATACTTGTTGATCCGAGAAGCTGAATTGGGTCAATTGTAAGACTTGTTGATCCGAGAAGTCAATTGGGTTTAAATACAAGCCTTAATGATTCGTGAAGTCGAACGGAGTAGAATAGTTGGTGCTTGTTGATCTGAGAAGCCGAATTCGATCACATTGTGCGTACCTGGTGACTTGGTAAAACAAACGGATCAGGTTATGGATACTTGTTGATCCGAGAAGCCGAATTGGGTAAATCGAAAGACTTGTTGATCCGAGAAGTCAATTGGCTTCAAATACAAGCCTTTATAATTCGTGAAGTCGAACAGAGTCAAATCGTTGGTGGTTGTTGATCCGAGAAGTCGAATTGGATCACATTGTGCGTACTTGGTGACTTGGTAAAACAAATAGATCAAGTTATGGATACTTGTTGATCCGAGAAGCTGAATTGGGTCAATTGAAAGACTTGTTGATCCGAGAAGTCAATTGGCTTCAAATATAAACCTTTATGATTCGTGAAGTCGAACAGAGTCAAATCGTTGGTGCTTGTTGATCCGAGAAGCCGAATTGGATCACATTGTGCGTACTTGGTGACTTGGTAAAACAAATGGATCAAGTTATGGATATTTGTTGATCAGAGAAGCCGAATTGGGTAAATTGAAAGACTTGTTGATCCGAGAAGTCAATTGGGTTTAAATACAAGCCTTAATTATTCGTGAAGTCGAACGGAGTAGAATAGTTGGTGCTTGTTGATCCGATAAGCCGAATTGGATCACATTGTGCGTACTTGGAGACTTGGTAAAACAAATGGATCAAGTTATGGATACTTGTTGATCCGAGAAGCTGAATTGGGTCAATTGAAAGACTTGTTGATCCGAGAAGTCAATTAGCTTCAAATACAAGCCTTTATGATTCGTGAAGTCGAACAGAGTCAAATCGTTGGTGCTTGTTGATCCGAGAAGCTGAATTGGATCACATTGTGCGTACTTGGTGACTTGGTAAAACAAATGGATTAAGTTATGCATACTTGTTGATCCGAGAAGCTGAATTGGGTCAATTGAAAGACTTGTTGATCCGAGAAGTCAATTGGGTTTAAATACAAGCCTTAATGATTCGTGAAGTCGAACGGAGTAGAATAGTTGGTGCTTGTTGATCCGAGAAGCCGAATTCGATCACATTGTGCGTACTTGGTGACTTGGTAAAACAAATGGATCAAGTTATGGATACTTGTTGATCCGAGAAGCCGAATTGGGTAAATTGAAAGACTTGTTGATCCGAGAAGTCAATTGGCTTCAAATACAAGCCTTTATGATTCGTGAAGTCGAACAGAGTCAAATCGTTGGTGCTTGTTGATCCTAGAAGCCGAATTGGATCACATTGTGCATACTTGGTGACTTGGTAAAACAAATGGATCAAGTTATGGATACTTGTTGATCCGAGAAGCTGAATTGGGTCAATTGAAAGACTTGTTGATCCGAGAAGTCAATTGGCTTCAAATACAAACCTTTATGATTCGTGAAGTCGAACAGAGTCAAATCGTTGGTGCTTGTTGATCCGAGAAGCCGAATTGGATCACATTGTGCGTACTTGGTGACTTGGTAAAACAAATGGATCAAGTTATGGATACTTGTTGATCCGAGAAGCTAAATTGGGTCAATTGAAAGACTTGTTGATCCGAGAAGTCAATTGGGTTTAAATACAAGCCTTAATGATTCGTGAAGTCGAACGGAGTAGAATAGTTAGTGCTTGTTGATCCAAGAAGCCGAATTCGATCACATTGTGCGTACTTGGTGACTTGGTAAAACAAATGGATCAAGTTATGGATACTTGTTGATCCGAGAAGCCGAATTGGGTAAATTGAAAGACTTGTTGATCCGAGAAGTCAATTGGCTTCAAATACAAGCCTTTATGATTCGTGAAGTCGAACAGAGTCAAATCGTTGGTGCTTGTTGATCCGAGAAGCCGAATTGGATCACATTGTGCGTACTTGGAGACTTGGTAAAACAAATGGATCAAGTTATGGATACTTGTTGATCCGAGAAGCTGAATTGGGTCAATTGAAAGACTTGTTGATCCGAGAAGTCAATTGGGTTTAAATACAAGCCTTAATGATTCGTGAAGTCGAACGGAGTAGAATAGTTGGTGCTTGTTGATCCGAGAAGCCGAATTCGATCACATTGTGCGTACTTGGTGACTTGGTAAAACAAATGGATGATGTTATGGATACTTGTTGATCCGAGAAGCCGAATTGGGTAAATTGAAAGACTTGTTGATCCGAGAAGTCAATTGGCTTCAAATACAAGCCTTTATGATTCGTGAAGTCGAACAGAGTCAAATCGTTGGTGCTTGTTGATCCGAGAAGCCCAATTGGATCACATTGTGCGTACTTGGTGACTTGGTAAAACAAATGGATCAAGTTATGGATATTTGTTGATCAGAGAATCCGAATTGGGTAAATTGAAAGACTTGTTGATCCGAGAAGTCATTTGGGTTTAAATACAAGCTTTAATGATTCGTGAAGTCGAACGGAGTAGAATAGTTGGTGCTTGTTGATCCGAGAAGCCGAATTGGATCACATTGTGCGTACTTGGAGACTTGGTAAAACAAATGGATCAAGTTATGGATACTTGTTGATCCGAGAAGCTGAATTGGGTCAATTGAAAGACTTGTTGATCCGAGAAGTCAATTGGGTTTAAATACAAGCCTTAATGATTCGTGAAGTCGAACGGAGTAGAATAGTTGGTGCTTGTTGATCCGAGAAGCCGAAATCGATCACATTGTGCGTACTTCGTGACTTGGTAAAACAAACGGATCAAGTTATGGATACTTGTTGATCCGAGAAGCCGAATTGGGTAAATTGAAAGACTTGTTGATCCGAGAAGTCAATTCGCTTCAAATACAAGCCTTTATGATTCGTGAAGTCGAACAGAGTCAAATCGTTGGTGCTTGTTGATCCGAGAAGCCGAATTGGATCACATTGTGCGTACTTGGTGACTTGGTAAAACAAATGGATCAAGTTATGGATATTTGTTGATCAGAGAATCCGAATTGGGTAAATTGAAAGACTTGTTGATCCGAGAAGTCAATTGGGTTTAAATACAAGCTTTAATGATTCGTGAAGTCGAACGGAGTAGAATAGTTGGTGCTTGTTGATCCGAGAAGCCGAATTGGATCACATTGTGCGTACTTGGAGACTTGGTAAAACAAATGGATCAAGTTATGGATACTTGTTGATCCGAGAAGCTGAATTGGGTCAATTGAATGACTTGTTGATCCGAGAAGTCAATTGGGTTTAAATACAAGCCTTAATGATTCGTGAAGTCGAACGGAGTAGAATAGTTGGTGCTTGTTGATCCGAGAAGCCGAATTCGATCACATTGTGCGTACTTGGTGACTTGGTAAAACAAATGGATCAAGTTATGGATACTTGTTGATCCGAGAAGCCGAATTGGGTAAATTGAAAGACTTGTTGATCCGAGAAGTCAATTGGCTTCAAATACAAGCCTTTATGATTCGTGAAGTCGAACAGAGTCAAATCGTTGGTGCTTGTTGATCCTAGAAGCCGAATTGGATCACATTGTGCACACTTGGTGACTTGGTAAAACAAATGGATCAAGTTATGGATACTTGTTGATCCGAGAAGCTGAATTGGGTCAATTGAAAGACTTGTTGATCCGAGAAGTCAATTGGCTTCAAATACAAACCTTTATGATTCGTGAAGTCGAACAGAGTCAAATCGTTGGTGCTTGTTGATCCGAGAAGCCGAATTGGATCACATTGTGCGTACTTGGTGACTTGGTAAAACAAATGGATCAAGTTATGGATACTTGTTGATCCGAGAAGCTAAATTGAGTCAATTGAAAGACTTGTTGATCCGAGAAGTCAATTGGGTTTAAATACAAGCCTTAATGATTCGTGAAGTCGAACGGAGTAGAATAGTTGGTGCTTGTTGATCCGAGAAGCCGAATTCGATCACATTGTGCGTACTTGGTGACTTGGTAAAACAAATGGATCAAGTTATGGATACTTGTTGATCCGAGAAGCCGAATTGGGTAAATTGAAAGACTTGTTGATCCGAGAAGTCAATTGGCTTCAAATACAAGCCTTTATGATTCGTGAAGTCGAACAGAGTCAAATCGTTGGTGCTTGTTGATCCGAGAAGCCGAATTGGATCACATTGTGCGTACTTGGTGACTTGGTAAAACAAATGGATCAAGTTATGGATATTTGTTGATCAGAGAATCCGAATTGGGTAAATTGAAAGACTTGTTGATCCGAGAAGTCAATTGGGTTTAAATACAAGCTTTAATGATTCGTGAAGTCGAACAGAGTAGAATAGTTGGTGCTTGTTGATCCGAGAAGCCGAATTGGATCACATTGTGCGTACTTGGAGACTTGGTAAAACAAATGGATCAAGTTATGGATACTTGTTGATCCGAGAAGCTGAATTGGGTCAATTGAATGACTTGTTGATCCGAGAAGTCAATTGGGTTTAAATACAACCCTTAATGATTCGTGAAGTCGAACGGAGAAGAATAGTTGGTGCTTGTTGATCCGAGAAGCCGAATTCGATCACATTGTGCGTACTTGGTGACTTGGTAAAACAAATGGATCAAGTTATGGATACTTGTTGATCCGAGAAGCCGAATTGGGTAAATTGAAAGACTTGTTGATCCGAGAAGTCAATTGGCTTCAAATACGAGCCTTTATGATTCGCGAAGTCGAACAGAGTCAAATCGTTGGTGCTTGTTGATCCTAGAAGCCGAATTGGATCACATTGTGCATACTTGGTGACTTGGTAAAACAAATGGATCAAGTTATGGATACTTGTTGATCCGAGAAGCTGAATTGGGTCAATTGAAAGACTTGTTGATCCGAGAAGTCAATTGGCTTCAAATACAAACCTTTATGATTCGTGAAGTCGAACGGAGTCAAATCGTTGGTGCTTGTTGATCCGAGAAGCCGAATTGGATCACATTGTGCGTACTTGGTGACTTGGTAAAACAAATGGATCAAGTTATGGATATTTGTTGATCAGAGAAGCCGAATTGGGTAAATTGAAAGACTTGTTGATCCGAGAAGTCAATTGGGTTTAAATACAAGCCTTAATGATTCGTGAAGTCGAACGGAGTAGAATAGTTGGTGCTTGTTGATCTGAGAAGCCGAATTCGATCACATTGTGCGTACCTGGTGACTTGGTAAAACAAACGGATCAGGTTATGGATACTTGTTGATCCGAGAAGCCGAATTGGGTAAATCGAAAGACTTGTTGATCCGAGAAGTCAATTGGCTTCAAATACAAGCCTTTATAATTCGTGAAGTCGAACAGAGTCAAATCGTTGGTGCTTGTTGATCCGAGAAGTCGAATTGGATCACATTGTGCGTACTTGGTGACTTGGTAAAACAATTGGATCAAGTTATGGATACTTGTTGATCCGAGAAGCTGAATTGGGTCAATTGAAAGACTTGTTGATTGGAGAAGTCAATTGGCTTCAAATACAAGCCTTTATGATTCGTGAAGTCGAACAGAGTCAAATCGTTGGTGCTTGTTGATCCGAGAAGCCGAATTGGATCACATTGTGCGTACTTGGTGACTTGGTAAAACAAATGGATCAAGTTATGGATATTTGTTGATCAGAGAATCCGAATTGGGTAAATTGAAAGACTTGTTGATCCGAGAAGTCAATTGGGTTTAAATACAAGCTTTAATGATTCGTGAAGTCGAACGGAGTAGAATAGTTGGTGCTTGTTGATCCGAGAAGCCGAATTCGATCACATTGTGCGTACTTGGTGACTTGGTAAAACAAACGGATCAAGTTATGGATACTTGTTGATCCGAGAAGCCGAATTGGGTAAATTGAAAGACTTGTTGATCCGAGAAGTCAATTGGCTTCAAATACAAGCCTTTATAATTCGTGAAGTCGAACAGAGTCAAATCGTTGGTGCTTGTTGATCCGAGAAGCCGAATTAGATCACATTGTGCATACTTGGTGACTTGGTAAAACAAATGGATCAAGTTATGGATACTTGTTGATCCGAGAAGCTGAATTGGGTCAATTGAAAGACTTGTTGATCCGAGAAGTCAATTGGGTTTAAATACAAGCCTTAATGATTCGTGAAGTCGAACGGAGTAGAATAGTTGGTGCTTGTTGATCCGAGAAGCCGAATTGGATCACATTGTGCGTACTTGGAGACTTGGTAAAACAAATGGATCAAGTTATGGATACTTGTTGATCCGAGAAGCTGAATTGGGTCAATTGAAAGACTTGTTGATCCGAGAAGTCAATTGGCTTTAAATACAAGCCTTAATGATTCGTGAAGTCGAACGGAGTAGAATAGTTGGTGCTTGTTGATCCGAGAAGCCGAATTCGATCACATTGTGCGTACTTGGTGACTTGGTAAAACAAACGGATCAAGTTATGGATACTTGTTGATCCGAGAAGCCGAATTGGGTAAATTGAAAGACTTGTTGATCCGAGAAGTCAATTGGCTTCAAATACAAGCCTTTATGATTCGTGAAGTCGAACATAGTCAAATCGTTGGTGCTTGTTGATCCGAGAAGCCGAATTGGATCACATTGTGCATACTTGGTGACTTGGTAAAACAAATGGATCAAGTTATGGAAACTTGTTGATCCGAGAAGCTGAATTGGATCAATTGAAAGACTTGTTGATCCGAGAAGTCAATTGGCTTCAAATACAAACCTTTATGATTCGTGAAGTCGAACAGAGTCAAATCGTTGGTGCTTGTTGATCCGAGAAGCCGAATTGGATCACATTGTGCGTACTTGGTGACTTGGTAAAACAAATGGATCGAGTTTCGGATACTTGTTGATCCGAGAAGCTGAATTGGGTCAATTGTAAGACGTGTTGATCCGAGAAGTCAATTGGGTTTAAATACAAGCCTTAATGATTCGTGAAGTCGAACGGAGTAGAATAGTTGGTGCTTGTTGATCTGAGAAGCCGAATTCGATCACATTGTGCGTACCTGGTGACTTGGTAAAACAAACGGATCAGGTTATGGATACTTGTTGATCCGAGAAGCCGAATTGGGTAAATCGAAAGACTTGTTGATCCGAGAAGTCAATTGGCTTCAAATACAAGCCTTTATAATTCGTGAAGTCGAACAGAGTCAAATCGTTGGTGGTTGTTGATCCGAGAAGTCGAATTGGATCACATTGTGCGTACTTGGTGACTTGGTAAAACAAATAGATCAAGTTATGGATACTTGTTGATCCGAGAAGCTGAATTGGGTCAATTGAAAGACTTGTTGCTTTGAGAAGTCAATTGGCTTCAAATACAAGCCTTTATGATACGTGAAGTCGAACAGAGTCAAATCGTTGGTGGTTGTTGATCCGAGAAGCCGAATTGGATCACATTGTGCGTACTTGGTGACTTGGTAAAACAAATGGATCAAGTTATGGATATTTGTTGATCAGAGAATCCGAATTGGGTAAATTGAAAGACTTGTTGATCCGAGAAGTCAATTGGGTTTAAATACAAGCTTTAATGATTCGTGAAGTCGAACGGAGTAGAATAGTTGGTGCTTGTTGATCAGAGAAGCCGAATTGGATCACATTGTGCGTACTTGGAGACTTGGTAAAACAAATGGATCAAGTTATGGATACTTGTTGATCCGAGAAGCTGAATTGGGTCAATTGAAAGACTTGTTGATCCGAGAAGTCAATTGGGTTTAAATACAAGCCTTAATGATTCGTGAAGTCGAACGGAGTAGAATAGTTGGTGCTTGTTGATCCGAGAAGCCGAATTCGATCACATTGTGCGTACTTGGTGACCTGGTAAAACAAACGGATCAAGTTATGGATACTTGTTGATCCGAGAAGCCGAATTGGGTAAATTGAAAGACTTGTTGATCCGAGAAGTCAATTGGCTTCAAATACAAGCCTTTATGATTCGTGAAGTCGAACAGAGTCAAATCGTTGGTGCTTGTTGATCCGAGAAGCCGAATTAGATCACATTGTGCATACTTGGTGACTTGGTAAAACAAATGGATCAAGTTATGGATACTTGTTGATCCGAGAAGCTGAATTGGGTCAATTGAAAGACTTGTTGATCCGAGAAGTCAATTGGCTTCAAATACAAACCTTTATGATTCGTGAAGTCGAACAGAGTCAAATCGTTGGTGCTTGTTGATCCGAGAAGCCGAATTGGATCACATTGTGCGTACTTGGTGACTTGGTAAAACAAATGGATCAAGTTATGGATATTTGTTGATCAGAGAATCCGAATTGGGTAAATTGATAGACTTGTTGATCCGAGAAGTCAATTGGGTTTAAATACAAGCTTTAATGATTCGTGAAGTCGAACGGAGTAGAATAGTTGGTGCTTGTTGATCAGAGAAACCGAATTGGATCACATTGTGCGTACTTGGAGACTTGGTAAAACAAATGGATCAAGTTATGGATACTTGTTGATCCGAGAAGCTGAATTGGGTCAATTGAAAGACTTGTTGATCCGAGAAGTCAATTGGGTTTAAATACAAGCCTTAATGATTCGTGAAGTCGAACGGAGTAGAATAGTTGGTGCTTGTTGATCCGAGAAGCCGAATTCGATCACATTGTGCGTACTTGGTGACCTGGTAAAACAAACGGATCAAGTTATGGATACTTGTTGATCCGAGAAGCCGAATTGGGTAAATTGAAAGACTTGTTGATCCGAGAAGTCAATTGGCTTCAAATACAAGCCTTTATGATTCGTGAAGTCGAACAGAGTCAAATCGTTGGTGCTTGTTGATCCGAGAAGCCGAATTAGATCACATTGTGCATACTTGGTGACTTGGTAAAACAAATGGATCAAGTTATGGATACTTGTTGATCCGAGAAGCTGAATTGGGTCAATTGAAAGACTTGTTGATCCGAGAAGTCAATTGGCTTCAAATACAAACCTTTATGATTCGTGAAGTCGAACAGAGTCAAATTGTTGGTGCTTGTTGATCCGAGAAGCCGAATTGGATCACATTGTGCGTACTTGGTGACTTGGTAAAACAAATGGATCAAGTTATGGATATTTGTTGATCAGAGAAGCCGAATTGGGTAAATTGAAAGACTTGTTGATCCGAGAAGTCAATTGGGTTTAAATACAAGCCTTAATTATTCGTGAAGTCGAACGGAGTAGAATAGTTGGTGCTTGTTGATCCGAGAAGCCGAATTGGATCACATTGTGCGTACTTGGAGACTTGGTAAAACAAATGGATCAAGTTATGGATACTTGTTGATCCGAGAAGCTGAATTGGGTCAATTGAAAGACTTGTTGATCCGAGAAGTCAATTAGCTTCAAATACAAGCCTTTATGATTCGTGAAGTCGAACAGAGTCAAATCGTTGGTGCTTGTTGATCCGAGAAGCTGAATTGGATCACATTGTGCGTACTTGGTGACTTGGTAAAACAAATGGATTAAGTTATGCATACTTGTTGATCCGAGAAGCTGAATTGGGTCAATTGAAAGACTTGTTGATCCGAGAAGTCAATTGGGTTTAAATACAAGCCTTAATGATTCGTGAAGTCGAACGGAGTAGAATAGTTGGTGCTTGTTGATCCGAGAAGCCGAATTCGATCACATTGTGCGTACTTGGTGACTTGGTAAAACAAATGGATCAAGTTATGGATACTTGTTGATCCGAGAAGCCGAATTGGGTAAATTGAAAGACTTGTTGATCCGAGAAGTCAATTGGCTTCAAATACAAGCCTTTATGATTCGTGAAGTCGAACAGAGTCAAATCGTTGGTGCTTGTTGATCCTAGAAGCCGAATTGGATCACATTGTGCATACTTGGTGACTTGGTAAAACAAATGGATCAAGTTATGGATATTTGTTGATCAGAGAATCCGAATTGGGTAAATTGAAAGACTTGTTGATCCGAGAAGTCAATTGGGTTTAAATACAAGCTTTAATGATTCGTGAAGTCGAACGGAGTGGAATAGTTGGTGCTTGTTGATCAGAGAAGCCGAATTGGATCACATTGTGCGTACTTGGAGACTTGGTAAAACAAATGGATCAAGTTATGGATACTTGTTGATCCGAGAAGCTAAATTGGGTCAATTGAAAGACTTGTTGATCCGAGAAGTCAATTGGGTTTAAATACAAGCCTTAATGATTCGTGAAGTCGAACGGAGTAGAATAGTTGGTGCTTGTTGATCCGAGAAGCCGAATTCGATCACATTGTGCGTACTTGGTGACCTGGTAAAACAAACGGATCAAGTTATGGATACTTGTTGATCCGAGAAGCCGAATTGGGTAAATTGAAAGACTTGTTGATCCGAGAAGTCAATTGGCTTCAAATACAAGCCTTTATGATTCGTGAAGTCGAACAGAGTCAAATCGTTGGTGCTTGTTGATCCGAGAAGCCGAATTAGATCACATTGTGCATACTTGGTGACTTGGTAAAACAAATGGATCAAGTTATGGATACTTGTTGATCCGAGAAGCTGAATTGGGTCAATTGAAAGACTTGTTGATCCGAGAAGTCAATTGGCTTCAAATACAAACCTTTATGATTCGTGAAGTCGAACAGAGTCAAATCGTTGGTGCTTGTTGATCCGAGAAGCCGAATTGGATCACATTGTGCGTACTTGGTGACTTGGTAAAACAAATGGATCAAGTTATGGATATTTATTGATCAGAGAAGCCGAATTGGGTAAATTGAAAGACTTGTTGATCCGAGAAGTCAATTGGGTTTAAATACAAGCCTTAATTATTCGTGAAGTCGAACGGAGTAGAATAGTTGGTGCTTGTTGATCCGAGAAGCCGAATTGGATCACATTGTGCGTACTTGGAGACTTGGTAAAACAAATGGATCAAGTTATGGATACTTGTTGATCCGAGAAGCTGAATTGGGTCAATTGAAAGACTTGTTGATCCGAGAAGTCAATTAGCTTCAAATACAAGCCTTTATGATTCGTGAAGTCGAACGGAGTCAAATCGTTGGTGCTTGTTGATCCGAGAAGCTGAATTGGATCACATTGTGCGTACTTGGTGACTTGGTAAAACAAATGGATTAAGTTATGCATACTTGTTGATCCGAGAAGCTGAATTGGGTCAATTGAAAGACTTGTTGATCCGAGAAGTCAATTGGGTTTAAATACAAGCCTTAATGATTCGTGAAGTCGAACGGAGTAGAATAGTTGGTGCTTGTTGATCCGAGAAGCCGAATTCGATCACATTGTGCGTACTTGGTGACTTGGTAAAACAAATGGATCAAGTTATGGATACTTGTTGATCCGAGAAGCCGAATTGGGTAAATTGAAAGACTTGTTGATCCGAGAAGTCAATTGGCTTCAAATACAAGCCTTTATGATTCGTGAAGTCGAACAGAGTCAAATCGTTGGTGCTTGTTGATCCTAGAAGCCGAATTGGATCACATTGTGCATACTTGGTGACTTGGTAAAACAAATGGATCAAGTTATGGATACTTGTTGATCCGAGAAGCTGAATTGGGTCAATTGAAAGACTTGTTGATCCGAGAAGTCAATTGGCTTCAAATACAAACCTTTATGATTCGTGAAGTCGAACTGAGTCAAATCGTTGGTGCTTGTTGATCCGAGAAGCCGAATTGGATCACATTGTGCGTACTTGGTGACTTGGTAAAACAAATGGATCAAGTTATGGATACTTGTTGATCCGAGAAGCTAAATTGGGTCAATTGAAAGACTTGTTGATCCGAGAAGTCAATTGGGTTTAAATACAAGCCTTAATGATTCGTGAAGTCGAACGGAGTAGAATAGTTGGTGCTTGTTGATCCAAGAAGCCGAATTCGATCACATTGTGCGTACTTGGTGACTTGGTAAAACAAATGGATCAAGTTATGGATACTTGTTGATCCGAGAAGCCGAATTGGGTAAATTGAAAGACTTGTTGATCCGAGAAGTCAATTGGCTTCAAATACAAGCCTTTATGATTCGTGAAGTCGAACAGAGTCAAATCGTTGGTGCTTGTTGATCCGAGAAGCCGAATTGGATCACATTGTGCGTACTTGGTGACTTGGTAAAACAAATGGATCAAGTTATGGATATTTGTTGATCAGCGAATCCGAATTGGGTAAATTGAAAGACTTGTTGATCCGAGAAGTCAATTGGGTTTAAATACAAGCTTTAATGATTCGTGAAGTCGAACGGAGTAGAATAGTTGGTGCTTGTTGATCCGAGAAGCCGAATTGGATCACATTGTGCGTACTTGGAGACTTGGTAAAACAAATGGATCAAGTTATGGATACTTGTTGATCCGAGAAGCTGAATTGGGTCAATTGAAAGACTTGTTGATCCGAGAAGTCAATTGGGTTTAAATACAAGCCTTAATGATTCGTGAAGTCGAACGGAGTAGAATAGTTGGTGCTTGTTGATCCGAGAAGCCGAATTCGATCACATTGTGCGTACTTGGTGACTTGGTAAAACAAATGGATCATGTTATGGATACTTGTTGATCCGAGAAGCCGAATTGGGTAAATTGAAAGACTTGTTGATCCGAGAAGTCAATTGGCTTCAAATACAAGCCTTTATGATTCGTGAAGTCGAACAGAGTCAAATCGTTGGTGCTTGTTGATCCGAGAAGCCCAATTGGATCACATTGTGCGTACTTGGTGACTTGGTAAAACAAATGGATCAAGTTATGGATATTTGTTGATCAGAGAATCCGAATTGGGTAAATTGAAAGACTTGTTGATCCGAGAAGTCATTTGGGTTTAAATACAAGCTTTAATGATTCGTGAAGTCGAACGGAGTAGAATAGTTGGTGCTTGTTGATCCGAGAAGCCGAATTGGATCACATTGTGCGTACTTGGAGACTTGGTAAAACAAATGGATCAAGTTATGGATACTTGTTGATCCGAGAAGCTGAATTGGGTCAATTGAAAGACTTGTTGATCCGAGAAGTCAATTGGGTTTAAATACAAGCCTTAATGATTCGTGAAGTCGAACGGAGTAGAATAGTTGGTGCTTGTTGATCCGAGAAGCCGAAATCGATCACATTGTGCGTACTTCGTGACTTGGTAAAGCAAACGGATCAAGTTATGGATACTTGTTGATCCGAGAAGCCGAATTGGGTAAATTGAAAGACTTGTTGATCCGAGAAGTCAATTCGCTTCAAATACAAGCCTTTATGATTCGTGAAGTCGAACAGAGTCAAATCGTTGGTGCTTGTTGATCCGAGAAGCCGAATTGGATCACATTGTGCGTACTTGGTGACTTGGTAAAACAAATGGATCAAGTTATGGATATTTGTTGATCAGAGAATCCGAATTGGGTAAATTGAAAGACTTGTTGATCCGAGAAGTCAATTGGGTTTAAATACAAGCTTTAATGATTCGTGAAGTCGAACGGAGTAGAATAGTTGGTGCTTGTTGATCCGAGAAGCCGAATTGGATCACATTGTGCGTACTTGGAGACTTGGTAAAACAAATGGATCAAGTTATGGATACTTGTTGATCCGAGAAGCTGAATTGGGTCAATTGAATGACTTGTTGATCCGAGAAGTCAATTGGGTTTAAATACAAGCCTTAATGATTCGTGAAGTCGAACGGAGTAGAATAGTTGGTGCTTGTTGATCCGAGAAGCCGAATTCGATCACATTGTGCGTACTTGGTGACTTGGTAAAACAAATGGATCAAGTTATGGATACTTGTTGATCCGAGAAGCCGAATTGGGTAAATTGAAAGACTTGTTGATCCGAGAAGTCAATTGGCTTCAAATACAAGCCTTTATGATTCGTGAAGTCGAACAGAGTCAAATCGTTGGTGCTTGTTGATCCTAGAAGCCGAATTGGATCACATTGTGCATACTTGGTGACTTGGTAAAACAAATGGATCAAGTTATGGATACTTGTTGATCCGAGAAGCTGAATTGGGTCAATTGAAAGACTTGTTGATCCGAGAAGTCAATTGGCTTCAAATACAAACCTTTATGATTCGTGAAGTCGAACGGAGTAGAATAGTTGGTGCTTGTTGATCCGAGAAGCCGAATTGGATCACATTGTGCGTACTTGGGGACTTGGTAAAACAAATGGATCAAGTTATGGATACTTGTTGATCCGAGAAGCTGAATTGGGTCAATTGAAAGACTTGTTGATCCGAGAAGTCAATTAGCTTCAAATACAAGCCTTTATGATTCGTGAAGTCGAACAGAGTCAAATCGTTGGTGCTTATTGATCCGAGAAGCTGAATTGGATCACATTGTGCGTACTTGGTGACTTGGTAAAACAAATGGATTAAGTTATGCATACTTGTTGATCCGAGAAGCTGAATTGGGTCAATTGAAAGACTTGTTGATCCGAGAAGTCAATTGGGTTTAAATACAAGCCTTAATGATTCGTGAAGTCGAACGGAGTAGAATAGTTGGTGCTTGTTGATCCGAGAAGCCGAATTCGATCACATTGTGCGTACTTGGTGACTTGGTAAAACAAATGGATCAAGTTATGGATACTTGTTGATCCGAGAAGCCGAATTGGGTAAATTGAAAGACTTGTTGATCCGAGAAGTCAATTGGCTTCAAATACAAGCCTTTATGATTCGTGAAGTCGAACAGAGTCAAATCGTTAGTGCTTGTTGATCCGAGAAGCCGAATTGGATCACATTGTGCGTACTTGGTGACTTGGTAAAACAAATGGATCAAGTTATGGATATTTGTTGATCAGAGAATCCGAATTGGGTAAATTGAAAGACTTGTTGATCCGAGAAGTCAATTGGGTTTAAATACAAGCTTTAATGATTCGTGAAGTCGAACGGAGTAGAATAGTTGGTGCTTGTTGATCCGAGAAGCCGAATTGGATCACATTGTGCGTACTTGGAGACTTGGTAAAACAAATGGATCAAGTTATTGATACTTGTTGATCCGAGAAGCTGAATTGGGTCAATTGAAAGACTTGTTGATCCGAGAAGTCAATTGGGTTTAAATACAAGCCTTAATGATTCGTGAAGTCGAACGGAGTAGAATAGTTGGTGCTTGTTGATCCGAGAAGCCGAATTCGATCACATTGTGCGTACTTGGTGACTTGGTAAAACAAATGGATCATGTTATGGATACTTGTTGATCCGAGAAGCCGAATTGGAAAAATTGAAAGACTTGTTGATCCGAGAAGTCAATTGGCTTCAAATACAAGCCTTTATGATTCGTGAAGTCGAACAGAGTCAAATCGTTGGTGCTTGTTGATCCGAGAAGCCCAATTGGATCACATTGTGCGTACTTGGTGACTTGGTAAAACAAATGGATCAAGTTATGGATATTTGTTGATCAGAGAATCCGAATTGGGTAAATTGAAAGACTTGTTGATCCGAGAAGTCAATTGGGTTTAAATACAAGCTTTAATGATTCGTGAAGTCGAACGGAGTAGAATAGTTGGTGCTTGTTGATCCAAGAAGCCGAATTGGATCACATTGTGCGTACTTGGAGACTTGGTAAAACAAATGGATCAAGTTATGGATACTTGTTGATCCGAGAAGCTGAATTGGGTCAATTGAAAGACTTGTTGATCCGAGAAGTCAATTGGGTTTAAATACAAGCCTTAATGATTCGTGAAGTCGAACGGAGTAGAATAGTTGGTGCTTGTTGATCCGAGAAGCCGAAATCGATCACATTGTGCGTACTTCGTGACTTGGTAAAACAAACGGATCAAGTTATGGATACTTGTTGATCCGAGAAGCCGAATTGGGTAAATTGAAAGACTTGTTGATCCGAGAAGTCAATTCGCTTCAAATACAAGCCTTTATGATTCGTGAAGTCGAACAGAGTCAAATCGTTGGTGCTTGTTGATCCGAGAAGCCGAATTGGATCACATTGTGCGTACTTGGTGACTTGGTAAAACAAATGGATCAAGTTATGGATATTTGTTGATCAGAGAATCCGAATTGGGTAAATTGAAAGACTTGTTGATCCGAGAAGTCATTTGGGTTTAAATACAAGCTTTAATGATTCGTGAAGTCGAACGGAGTAGAATAGTTGGTGCTTGTTGATCCGAGAAGCCGAATTGGATCACATTGTGCGTACTTGGAGACTTGGTAAAACAAATGGATCAAGTTATGGATACTTGTTGATCCGAGAAGCTGAATTGGGTCAATTGAATGACTTGTTGATCCGAGAAGTCAATTGGGTTTAAATACAAGCCTTAATGATTCGTGAAGTCGAACGGAGTAGAATAGTTGGTGCTTGTTGATCCGAGAAGCCGAATTCGATCACATTGTGCGTACTTGGTGACTTGGTAAAACAAATGGATCAAGTTATGGATACTTGTTGATCCGAGAAGCCGAATTGGGTAAATTGAAAGACTTGTTGATCCGAGAAGTCAATTGGCTTCAAATACAAGCCTTTATGATTCGTGAAGTCGAACAGAGTCAAATCGTTGGTGCTTGTTGATCCTAGAAGCCGAATTGGATCACATTGTGCATACTTGGTGACTTGGTAAAACAAATGGATCAAGTTATGGATACTTGTTGATCCGAGAAGCTGAATTGGGTCAATTGAAAGACTTGTTGATCCGAGAAGTCAATTGGCTTCAAATACAAACCTTTATGATTCGTGAAGTCGAACATAGTCAAATCGTTGGTGCTTGTTGATCTGAGAAGCCGAATTGGATCACATTGTGCGTACTTGGTGACTTGGTAAAACAAATGGATCAAGTTATGGATACTTGTTGATCCGAGAAGCTAAATTGGATCAATTGAAAGACTTGTTGATCCGAGAAGTCAATTGGGTTTAAATACAAGCCTTAATGATTCGTGAAGTCGAACGGAGTAGAATAGTTGGTGCTTGTTGATCCGAGAAGCCGAATTCGATCACATTGTGCGTACTTGGTGACTTGGTAAAACAAATGGATCAAGTTATGGATACTTGTTGATCCGAGAAGCCGAATTAGGTAAATTGAAAGACTTGTTGATCCGAGAAGTCAATTGGCTTCAAATACAAGCCTTTATGATTCGTGAAGTCGAACAGAGTCAAATCGTTGGTGCTTGTTGATCCGAGAAGCCGAATTGGATCACATTGTGCGTACTTGGTGACTTGGTAAAACAAATGGATCAAGTTATGGATATTTGTTGATCAGAGAATCCGAATTGGGTAAATTGAAAGACTTGTTGATCCGAGAAGTCAATTGGGTTTAAATACAAGCTTTAATGATTCGTGAAGTCGAACGGAGTAGAATAGTTGGTGCTTGTTGATCCGAGAAGCCGAATTGGATCACATTGTGCGTACTTGGAGACTTGGTAAAACAAATGGATCAAGTTATGGATACTTGTTGATCCGAGAAGCTGAATTGGGTCAATTGAAAGACTTGTTGATCCGAGAAGTCAATTGGCTTCAAATACAAACCTTTATGATTCGTGAAGTCGAACAGAGTCAAATCGTTGGTGCTTGTTAATCCGAGAAGCCGAATTGGATCACATTGTGCGTACTTGGTGACTTGGTAAAACAAATGGATCAAGTTATGGATACTTGTTGATCCGAGAAGCTAAATTGGGTCAATTGAAAGACTTGTTGATCCGAGAAGTCAATTGGGTTTAAATACAAGCCTTAATGATTCGTGAAGTCGAACGGAGTAGAATAGTTGGTGCTTGTTGATCCGAGAAGCCGAATTCGATCACATTGTGCGTACTTGGTGACTTGGTAAAACAAATGGATCAAGTTATGGATACTTGTTGATCCGAGAAGCCAAATTGGGTAAATTGAAAGACTTGTTGATCCGAGAAGTCAATTGGCTTCAAATACAAGCCTTTATGATTCGTGAAGTCGAACAGAGTCAAATCGTTGGTGCTTGTTGATCCGAGAAGCCGAATTGGATCACATTGTGCGTACTTGGTGACTTGGTAAAACAAATGGATCAAGTTATGGATATTTGTTGATCAGAGAATCCGAATTGGGTAAATTGAAAGACTTGTTGATCCGAGAAGTCAATTGGGTTTAAATACAAGCTTTAATGATTCGTGAAGTCGAACGGAGTAGAATAGTTGGTGCTTGTTGATCCGAGAAGCCGAATTGGATCACATTGTGCGTACTTGGAGACTTGGTAAAACAAATGGATCAAGTTATGGATACTTGTTGATCCGAGAAGCTGAATTGGGTCAATTGAAAGACTTGTTGATCCGAGAAGTCAATTGGGTTTAAATACAAGCCTTAATGATTCGTGAAGTCGAACGGAGTAGAATAGTTGGTGCTTGTTGATCCGAGAAGCCGAATTCGATCACATTGTGCGTACTTGGTGACTTGGTAAAACAAATGGATCAAGTTATGGATACTTGTTGATCCGAGAAGCCGAATTGGGTAAATTGAAAGACTTGTTGATCTGAGAAGTCAATTGGCTTCAAATACAAGCCTTTATGATTCGTGAAGTCGAACAGAGTCAAATCGTTGGTGCTTGTTGATCCTAGAAGCCGAATTGGATCACATTGTGCATACTTGGTGACTTGGTAAAACAAATGGATCAAGTTATGGATACTTGTTGATCCGAGAAGCTGAATTGGGTCAATTGAAAGACTTGTTGATCCGAGAAGTCAATTGGCTTCAAATACAAACCTTTATGATTCGTGAAGTCGAACAGAGTCAAATCGTTGGTGCTTGTTGATCCGAGAAGCCGAATTGGATCACATTGTGCGTACTTGGTGACTTGGTAAAACAAATGGATCAAGTTATGGATATTTGTTGATCAGAGAATCCGAATTGGGTAAATTGAAAGACTTGTTGATCCGAGAAGTCAATTGGGTTTAAATACAAGCTTTAATGATTCGTGAAGTCGAACGGAGTAGAATAGTTGGTGCTTGTTGATCCGAGAAGCCGAATTGGATCACATTGTGCGTACTTGGAGACTTGGTAAAACAAATGGATCAAGTTATGGATACTTGTTGATCCGAGAAGCTGAATTGGGTCAATTGAAAGACTTGTTGATCCGAGAAGTCAATTGGGTTTAAATACAAGCCTTAATGATTCGTGAAGTCGATCGGAGTAGAATAGTTGGTGCTTGTTGATCCGAGAAGCCGAATTCGATCACATTGTGCGTACTTGGTGACTTGGTAAAACAAATGGATCATGTTATGGATACTTGTTGATCCGAGAAGCCGAATTGGGTAAATTGAAAGACTTGTTGATCCGAGAAGTCAATTGGCTTCAAATACAAGCCTTTATGATTCGTGAAGTCGAACAGAGTCAAATCGTTGGTGCTTGTTGATCCGAGAAGCCCAATTGGATCACATTGTGCGTACTTGGTGACTTGGTAAAACAAATGGATCAAGTTATGGATATTTGTTGATCAGAGAATCCGAATTGGGTAAATTGAAAGACTTGTTGATCCGAGAAGTCAATTGGGTTTAAATACAAGCTTTAATGATTCGTGAAGTCGAACGGAGTAGAATAGTTGGTGCTTGTTGATCCGAGAAGCCGAATTGGATCACATTGTGCGTACTTGGAGACTTGGTAAAACAAATGGATCAAGTTATGGATACTTGTTGATCCGAGAAGCTGAATTGGGTCAATTGAAAGACTTGTTGATCCGAGAAGTCAATTGGGTTTAAATACAAGCCTTAATGATTCGTGAAGTCGAACGGAGTAGAATAGTTGGTGCTTGTTGATCCGAGAAGCCGAAATCGATCACATTGTGCGTACTTCGTGACTTGGTAAAACAAACGGATCAAGTTATGGATACTTGTTGATCCGAGAAGCCGAATTGGGTAAATTGAAAGACTTGTTGATCCGAGAAGTCAATTCGCTTCAAATACAAGCCTTTATGATTCGTGAAGTCGAACAGAGTCAAATCGTTGGTGCTTGTTGATCCGAGAAGCCGAATTGGATCACATTGTGCGTACTTGGTGACTTGGTAAAACAAATGGATCAAGTTATGGATATTTGTTGATCAGAGAATCCGAATTGGGTAAATTGAAAGACTTGTTGATCCGAGAAGTCAATTGGGTTTAAATACAAGCTTTAATGATTCGTGAAGTCGAACGGAGTAGAATAGTTGGTGCTTGTTGATCCGAGAAGCCGAATTGGATCACATTGTGCGTACTTGGAGACTTGGTAAAACAAATGGATCAAGTTATGGATACTTGTTGATCCGAGAAGCTGAATTGGGTCAATTGAATGACTTGTTGATCCGAGAAGTCAATTGGGTTTAAATACAAGCCTTAATGATTCGTGAAGTCGAACGGAGTAGAATAGTTGGTGCTTGTTGATCCGAGAAGCCGAATTCGATCACATTGTGCGTACTTGGTGACTCGGTAAAACAAATGGATCAAGTTATGGATACTTGTTGATCCGAGAAGCCGAATTGGGTAAATTGAAAGACTTGTTGATCCGAGAAGTCAATTGGCTTCAAATACAAGCCTTTATGATTCGTGAAGTCGAACAGAGTCAAATCGTTGGTGCTTGTTGATCCTAGAAGCCGAATTGGATCACATTGTGCATACTTGGTGACTTGGTAAAACAAATGGATCAAGTTATGGATACTTGTTGATCCGAGAAGCTGAATTGGGTCAATTGAAAGACTTGTTGATCCGAGAAGTCAATTGGCTTCAAATACAAACCTTTATGATTCGTGAAGTCGAACAGAGTCAAATCGTTGGTGCTTGTTGATCCGAGAAGCCGAATTGGATCACATTGTGCGTACTTGGTGACTTGGTAAAACAAATGGATCAAGTTATGGATACTTGTTGATCCGAGAAGCTAAATTGGGTCAATTGAAAGACTTGTTGATCCGAGAAGTCAATTGGGTTTAAATACAAGCCTTAATGATTCGTGAAGTCGAACGGAGTAGAATAGTTGGTGCTTGTTGATCCGAGAAGCCGAATTCGATCACATTGTGCGTACTTGGTGACTTGGTAAAACAAATGGATCAAGTTATGGATACTTGTTGATCCGAGAAGCCGAATTGGGTAAATTGAAAGACTTGTTGATCCGAGAAGTCAATTGGCTTCAAATACAAGCCTTAATGATTCGTGAAGTCGAATGGAGTAGAATAGTTGGTGCTTGTTGATCCGAGAAGCCGAATTGGATCACATTGTGCGTACTTGGAGACTTGGTAAAACAAATGGATCAAGTTATGGATACTTGTTGATCCGAGAAGCTGAATTGGGTCAATTGAAAGACTTGTTGATCCGAGAAGTCAATTGGGTTTAAATACAAGCCTTAATGATTCGTGAAGTCGATCGGAGTAGAATAGTTGGTGCTTGTTGATCCGAGAAGCCGAATTCGATCACATTGTGCGTACTTGGTGACTTGGTAAAACAAATGGATCATGTTATGGATACTTGTTGATCCGAGAAGCCGAATTGGGTAAATTGAAAGACTTGTTGATCCGAGAAGTCAATTGGCTTCAAATACAAGCCTTTATGATTCGTGAAGTCGAACAGAGTCAAATCGTTGGTGCTTGTTGATCCGAGAAGCCCAATTGGATCACATTGTGCGTACTTGGTGACTTGGTAAAACAAATGGATCAAGTTATGGATATTTGTTGATCAGAGAATCCGAATTGGGTAAATTGAAAGACTTGTTGATCCGAGAAGTCAATTGGGTTTAAATACAAGCTTTAATGATTCGTGAAGTCGAACGGAGTAGAATAGTTGGTGCTTGTTGATCCGAGAAGCCGAATTGGATCACATTGTGCGTACTTGGAGACTTGGTAAAACAAATGGATCAAGTTATGGATACTTGTTGATCCGAGAAGCTGAATTGGGTCAATTGAAAGACTTGTTGATCCGAGAAGTCAATTGGGTTTAAATACAAGCCTTAATGATTCGTGAAGTCGAACGGAGTAGAATAGTTGGTGCTTGTTGATCCGAGAAGCCGAAATCGATCACATTGTGCGTACTTCGTGACTTGGTAAAACAAACGGATCAAGTTATGGATACTTGTTGATCCGAGAAGCCGAATTGGGTAAATTGAAAGACTTGTTGATCCGAGAAGTCAATTCGCTTCAAATACAAGCCTTTATGATTCGTGAAGTCGAACAGAGTCAAATCGTTGGTGCTTGTTGATCCGAGAAGCCGAATTGGATCACATTGTGCGTACTTGGTGACTTGGTAAAACAAATGGATCAAGTTATGGATATTTGTTGATCAGAGAATCCGAATTGGGTAAATTGAAAGACTTGTTGATCCGAGAAGTCAATTGGGTTTAAATACAAGCTTTAATGATTCGTGAAGTCGAACGGAGTAGAATAGTTGGTGCTTGTTGATCCGAGAAGCCGAATTGGATCACATTGTGCGTACTTGGAGACTTGGTAAAACAAATGGATCAAGTTATGGATACTTGTTGATCCGAGAAGCTGAATTGGGTCAATTGAATGACTTGTTGATCCGAGAAGTCAATTGGGTTTAAATACAAGCCTTAATGATTCGTGAAGTCGAACGGAGTAGAATAGTTGGTGCTTGTTGATCCGAGAAGCCGAATTCGATCACATTGTGCGTACTTGGTGACTCGGTAAAACAAATGGATCAAGTTATGGATACTTGTTGATCCGAGAAGCCGAATTGGGTAAATTGAAAGACTTGTTGATCCGAGAAGTCAATTGGCTTCAAATACAAGCCTTTATGATTCGTGAAGTCGAACAGAGTCAAATCGTTGGTGCTTGTTGATCCTAGAAGCCGAATTGGATCACATTGTGCATACTTGGTGACTTGGTAAAACAAATGGATCAAGTTATGGATACTTGTTGATCCGAGAAGCTGAATTGGGTCAATTGAAAGACTTGTTGATCCGAGAAGTCAATTGGCTTCAAATACAAACCTTTATGATTCGTGAAGTCGAACAGAGTCAAATCGTTGGTGCTTGTTGATCCGAGAAGCCGAATTGGATCACATTGTGCGTACTTGGTGACTTGGTAAAACAAATGGATCAAGTTATGGATACTTGTTGATCCGAGAAGCTAAATTGGGTCAATTGAAAGACTTGTTGATCCGAGAAGTCAATTGGGTTTAAATACAAGCCTTAATGATTCGTGAAGTCGAACGGAGTAGAATAGTTGGTGCTTGTTGATCCGAGAAGCCGAATTCGATCACATTGTGCGTACTTGGTGACTTGGTAAAACAAATGGATCAAGTTATGGATACTTGTTGATCCGAGAAGCCGAATTGGGTAAATTGAAAGACTTGTTGATCCGAGAAGTCAATTGGCTTCAAATACAAGCCTTTATGATTCGTGAAGTCGAACAGAGTCAAATCGTTGGTGCTTGTTGATCCGAGAAGCCGAATTGGATCACATTGTGCGTACTTGGTGACTTGGTAAAATAAATGGATCAAGTTATGGATATTTGTTGATCAGAGAATCCGAATTGGGTAAATTGAAAGACTTGTTGATCCGAGAAGTCAATTGGGTTTAAATACAAGCTTTAATGATTCGTGAAGTCGAACGGAGTAGAATAGTTGGTGCTTGTTGATCCGAGAAGCCGAATTGGATCACATTGTGCGTACTTGGAGACTTGGTAAAACAAATGGATCAAGTTATGGATACTTGTTGATCCGAGAAGCTGAATTGGGTCAATTGAAAGACTTGTTGATCCGAGAAGTCAATTGGCTTCAAATACAAACCTTTATGATTCGTGAAGTCGAACAGAGTCAAATCGTTGGTGCTTGTTGATCCGAGAAGCCGAATTGGATCACATTGTGCGTACTTGGTGACTTGGTAAAACAAATGGATCAAGTTATGGATACTTGTTGATCCGAGAAGCTAAATTGGGTCAATTGAAAGACTTGTTGATCCGAGAAGTCAATTGGGTTTAAATACAAGCCTTAATGATTCGTGAAGTCGAACGGAGTAGAATAGTTGGTGCTTGTTGATCCGAGAAGCCGAATTCGATCACATTGTGCGTACTTGGTGACTTGGTAAAACAAATGGATCAAGTTATGGATACTTGTTGATCCGAGAAGCTGAATTGGGTCAATTGAAAGACTTGTTGATCCGAGAAGTCAATTGGCTTCAAATACAAACCTTTATGATTCGTGAAGTCGAACAGAGTCAAATCGTTGGTGCTTGTTGATCCGAGAAGCCGAATTGGATCACATTGTGCGTACTTGGTGACTTGGTAAAACAAATGGATCAAGTTATGGATACTTGTTGATCCGAGAAGCTAAATTGGGTCAATTGAAAGACTTGTTGATCCGAGAAGTCAATTGGGTTTAAATACAAGCCTTAATGATTCGTGAAGTCGAACGGAGTAGAATAGTTGGTGCTTGTTGATCCGAGAAGCCGAATTCGATCACATTGTGCGTACTTGGTGACTTGGTAAAACAAATGGATCAAGTTATGGATACTTGTTGATCCGAGAAGCCGAATTGGGTAAATTGAAAGACTTGTTGATCCGAGAAGTCAATTGGCTTCAAATACAAGCCTTTATGATTCGTGAAGTCGAACAGAGTCAAATCGTTGGTGCTTGTTGATCCGAGAAGCCGAATTGGATCACATTGTGCGTACTTGGTGACTTGGTAAAACAAATGGATCAAGTTATGGATATTTGTTGATCAGAGAATCCGAATTGGGTAAATTGAAAGACTTGTTGATCCGAGAAGTCAATTGGGTTTAAATACAAGCTTTAATGATTCGTGAAGTCGAACGGAGTAGAATAGTTGGTGCTTGTTGATCCGAGAAGCCGAATTGGATCACATTGTGCGTACTTGGAGACTTGGTAAAACAAATGGATCAAGTTATGGATACTTGTTGATCCGAGAAGCTGAATTGGGTCAATTGAAAGACTTGTTGATCCGAGAAGTCAATTGGGTTTAAATACAAGCCTTAATGATTCGTGAAGTCGAACGGAGTAGAATAGTTGGTGCTTGTTGATCCGAGAAGCCGAATTCGATCACATTGTGCGTACTTGGTGACTTGGTAAAACAAATGGATCAAGTTATGGATACTTGTTGATCCGAGAAGCCGAATTGGGTAAATTGAAAGACTTGTTGATCTGAGAAGTCAATTGGCTTCAAATACAAGCCTTTATGATTCGTGAAGTCGAACAGAGTCAAATCATTGGTGCTTGTTGATCCTAGAAGCCGAATTGGATCACATTGTGCATACTTGGTGACTTGGTAAAACAAATGGATCAAGTTATGGATACTTGTTGATCCGAGAAGCTGAATTGGGTCAATTGAAAGACTTGTTGATCCGAGAAGTCAATTGGCTTCAAATACAAACCTTTATGATTCGTGAAGTCGAACAGAGTCAAATCGTTGGTGCTTGTTGATCCGAGAAGCCGAATTGGATCACATTGTGCGTACTTGGTGACTTGGTAAAACAAATGGATCAAGTTATGGATACTTGTTGATCCGAGAAGCTAAATTGGGTCAATTGAAAGACTTGTTGATCCGAGAAGTCAATTGGGTTTAAATACAAGCCTTAATGATTCGTGAAGTCGAACGGAGTAGAATAGTTGGTGCTTGTTGATCCGAGAAGCCGAATTCGATCACATTGTGCGTACTTGGTGACTTGGTAAAACAAATGGATCAAGTTATGGATACTTGTTGATCCGAGAAGCCGAATTGGGTAAATTGAAAGACTTGTTGATCCGAGAAGTCAATTGGCTTCAAATACAAGCCTTTATGATTCGTGAAGTCGAACAGAGTCAAATCGTTGGTGCTTGTTGATCCGAGAAGCCGAATTGGATCACATTGTGCGTACTTGGTGACTTGGTAAAACAAATGGATCAAGTTATGGATATTTGTTGATCAGAGAATCCGAATTGGGTAAATTGAAAGACTTGTTGATCCGAGAAGTCAATTGGGTTTAAATACAAGCTTTAATGATTCGTGAAGTCGAACGGAGTAGAATAGTTGGTGCTTGTTGATCCGAGAAGCCGAATTCGATCACATTGTGCGTACTTGGAGACTTGGTAAAACAAATGGATCATGTTATGGATACTTGTTGATCCGAGAAGCCGAATTGGATCACATTGTGCGTACTTGGTGACTTGGTAAAACAAATGGATCAAGTTATGGATATTTGTGGATCAGAGAAGCCGAATTGGGTAAATTGAAAGACTTGTTGATCCGAGAAGTCAATTGGGTTTAACTACAAGCCTTAATGATTCGTGAAGTCGAACGGAGTAGAATAGTTGGTGCTTGTTGATCCGAGAAGCCGAATTGGATCACATTGTGCGTACTTGGAGACTTGGTAAAACAAATGGATCAAGTTATGGATACTTGTTGATCCGAGAAGCTGAATTGGGTCAAGTGAAAGACTTGGTTATCCGAGAAGTCAATTGGGTTCAAATACAAGCCTTAATGATTCGTGAAGTCGAACGGAGTCAAATAGTTGGTGCTTGTTGATCCGAGAAGCCGAATTGGATCACATTGTGCGTACTTGGTGACTTGGTAAAATAAACGGATCAAGTTATGGATACTTGTTGATCCGAGAAGCCGAATTGGGTCAATTGAAAGACTAGTTGATCCGAGAAGTCAATTGGGTTCAAATACAAGCCTTAATGATTCGTGAAGTCGATCGGAGTCAAATAGTTGATGCTTGTTGATCCGAGAAGCCGAATTGGGTCACATTGTGCGTACTTGGTGACTTGGTAAAACAAACGGATCAAGTTATGGATACTTGTTGATCGAGAAGCCGAATTGGGTAAATTGAGAGACTTGTTGATCCGAGAAGTCAATTGGGTTTAAATACAAGCCTTAATGATTCGTGAAGTCGAACGGAGTAGAATAGTTGGTGCTTGTTGATCTGAGAAGCCGAATTCGATCACATTGTGCATACTTGTTGACTTGTTAAAACAAATGGATCAAGTTATGGATACTTGTTGATCCGAGAAACCGAATTGGGTAAATTGAAAGACTTGTTGATCCGAGAAGTCAATTGGCTTCAAATACAAGCATTTATGATTCGTGAAGTCGAACAGAGTCAAATCGTTGGTGCTTGTTGATCCGAGAAGCCGAATTGGATCACATTGTGCGTACTTGGTGACTTGGTAAAACAAATGGATCAAGTTATGGATACTTGTTGATCCGAGAAGCTGAATTGGGTCAATTGAAAGACTTGTTGATCCGAGAAGTCAATTGGCTTCAAATACAAGCCTTTATGATTCGTGAAGTCGAACAGAGTCAAATCGTTGGTGCTTGTTGATCCGAGAAGCCGAATTGGATCACATTGTGCGTACTTGGTGACTTGGTAAAACAAATGGATCAAGTTATGGATATTTGTTGATCAGAGAAGCCGAATTGGGTAAATTGAAAGACTTGTTAATCCGAGAAGTCAATTGGGTTTAACTACAAGCCTTAATGATTCGTGAAGTCGAACGGAGTAGAATAGTTGGTGCTTGTTGATCCGAGAAGCCGAATTGGATCACATTGTGCGTACTTGGAGACTTGGTAAAACAAATGGATCAAGTTATGGATACTTGTTGATCCGAGAAGCTGAATTGGGTCAATTGAAAGACTTGTTGATCCGAGAAGTCAATTGGCTTCAAATAAAAGCCTTTATGATTCGTGAAGTCGAACAGAGTCAAATCGTTGGTGCTTGTTGATCCGAGAAGCCGAATTGGATCACATTGTGCGTACTTGGTGACATGGTAAAACAAATGGATCAAGTTATGGATACTTGTTGATCCGAGAAGCTGAATTGGGTCAATTGAAAGACTTGTTGATCCGAGAAGTAAATTGGCTCCAAATACAAGCCTTTATGATTCGTGAAGTCGAACAGAGTCAAATCGTTGGTGCTTGTTGATCCGAGAAGCCGAATTGGATCACATTGTGCGTACTTGGTGACTTGGTAAAACAAATGGATCAAGTTATGGATATTTGTTGATCAGAGAAGCCGAATTGGGTAAATTGAAAGACTTGTTGATCCGAGAAGTCAATTGGGTTTAACTACAAGCCTTAATGATTCGTGAAGTCGAACGGAGTAGAATAGTTGGTGCTTGTTGATCCGAGAAGCCGAATTGGATCACATTGTGCGTACTTGGAGACTTGGTAAAACAAATGGATCAAGTTATGGATACTTGTTGATCCGAGAAGCTGAATTGGGTCAATTGAAAGACTTGGTTATCCGAGAAGTCAATTGGGTTCAAATACAAGCCTTAATGATTCGTGAAGTCGAACGAAGTCAAATAGTTGGTGCTTGTTGATCCGAGAAGCCGAATTGGATCACATTGTGCGTACTTGGTGACTTGGTAAAATAAACGGATCAAGTTATGGATACTTGTTGATCCGAGAAGCCGAATTGGGTCAATTGAAAGACTAGTTGATCCGAGAAGTCAATTGGGTTCAAATACAAGCCTTAATGATTCGTGAAGTCGATCGGAGTCAAATAGTTGATGCTTGTTGATCCGAGAAGCCGAATTGGGTCACATTGTGCGTACTTGGTGACTTGGTAAAACAAACGGATCAAGTTATGGATACTTGTTGATCGAGAAGCCGAATTGGGTAAATTGAGAGACTTGTTGATCCGAGAAGTCAATTGGGTTTAAATACAAGCCTTAATGATTCGTGAAGTCGAACGGAGTAGAATAGTTGGTGCTTGTTGATCCGAGAAGCCGAATTCGATCACATTGTGCATACTTGTTGACTTGTTAAAACAAACGGATCAAGTTATGGATACTTGTTGATCCGAGAAACCGAATTGGGTAAATTGAAAGACTTGTTGATCCGAGAAGTCAATTGGCTTCAAATACAAGCCTTTATGATTCGTGAAGTCGAACAGAGTCAAATCGTTGGTGCTTGTTGATCCGAGAAGCCGAATTGGATCACATTGTGCGTACTTGGTGACTTGGTAAAACAAATGGATCAAGTTATGGATACTTGTTGATCCGAGAAGCTGAATTGGGTCAATTGAAAGACTTGTTGATCCGAGAAGTCAATTGGCTTCAAATACAAGCCTTTATGATTCGTGAAGTCGAACAGAGTCAAATCGTTGGTGCTTGTTGATCCGAGAAGCCGAATTGGATCACATTGTGCGTACTTGGTGACTTGGTAAAACAAATGGATCAAGTTATGGATATTTGTTGATCAGAGAAGCCGAATTGGGTAAATTGAAAGACTTGTTAATCCGAGAAGTCAATTGGGTTTAACTACAAGCCTTAATGATTCGTGAAGTCGAACGGAGTAGAATAGTTGGTGCTTGTTGATCCGAGAAGCCGAATTGGTTCACATTGTGCGTTCTTGGAGACTTGGTAAAACAAATGGATCAAGTTATGGATACTTGTTGATCCGAGAAGCTGAATTGGGTCAATTGAAAGACTTGTTGATCCGAGAAGTCAATTGGCTTCAAATACAAGCCTTTATGATTCGTGAAGTCGAACAGAGTCAAATCGTTGGTGCTTGTTGATCCGAGAAGCCGAATTGGATCACATTGTGCGTACTTGGTGACTTGGTAAAACAAATGGATCAAGTTATGGATACTTGTTGATCCGAGAAGCTGAATTGGGTCAATTGAAAGACTTGTTGATCCGAGAAGTAAATTGGCTCCAAATACAAGCCTTTATGATTCGTGAAGTCGAACAGAGTCAAATCGTTGGTGCTTGTTGATCCGAGAAGCCGAATTGGATCACATTGTGCGTACTTGGTGACTTGGTAAAACAAATGGATCAAGTTATGGATATTTGTTGATCAGAGAAGCCGAATTGGGTAAATTGAAAGACTTGTTAATCCGAGAAGTCAATTGGGTTTAACTACAAGCCTTAATGATTCGTGAAGTCGAACGGAGTAGAATAGTTGGTGCTTGTTGATCCGAGAAGCCGAATTGGATCACATTGTGCGTACTTGGAGACTTGGTAAAACAAATGGATCAAGTTATGGATACTTGTTGATCCGAGAAGCTGAATTGGGTCAATTGAAAGACTTGTTGATCCGAGAAGTCAATTGGCTTCACATACAAGCCTTTATGATTCGTGAAGTCGAACAGAGTCAAATCGTTGGTGCTTGTTGATCCGAGAAGCCGAATTGGATCACATTGTGCGTACTTGGTGACTTGGTAAAACAAATGGATCAAGTTATGGATACTTGTTGATCAGAGAATCCGAATTGGGTCACATGGTAGACTTGTTGATCCGAGAAGTCAATTGTGGCCAAATACAAGCCTTAATGTTTTGTGAAGTCGAATCGAGTCAAATAGTTGGTGCTTATTGACCCGAGAAGCCGAATTAGGTCGCATTGTGCGTACTTGGTGACTTGGTAAAACAAATGGATCATGTTATGGATGCTTGTTGATCCGAGAAGCCGAATTGAATCAATTGAAAGACTTGTTGATCCGAGAAGTTAATTGGGTTCAAATACAAGCCTTAATGATTCGTGAAGTTGAACAGAGTCAAATAGTTGGTGCTTGTTGATCCGAGAAGCCGAATTGGGTAAATTGAAAGTCTTTTTTATCAGAGAAGCCGAATTGGGTAAATTGAAAGACCTTTTGATCAGAGAAGCCAAATTGGGTAAATTGAAAGACTTGTTGATCCGAGAAGTCAATTGGGTTTAAACACAAGCCTTAATGATTCGTTAAGTCGATCGGAGTCAAATAGTTGATGCTTGTTGATACGAGAAGCCGAATTGGGTCACATTGTGCGTACTTGGCGACTTGGTAAAAGAAACGGATCAAGTTATGGATACTTGTTGATCCGAGAAGCCGAATTGGGTCAATTGAAAGACTAGTTGATCCGAGAAGTCAATTGGGTTCAAATACAAGCCTTAATGATTCGTGAAGTCGATCGGAGTCAAATAGTTGATGCTTGTTGATCCGAGAAGCCGAATTAGGTCACATTGTGCGTACTTGGTGACTTGGTAAAACAAACGGATCAAGTTATGGATACTTGTTGATCGAGAAGCCGAATTGGGTAAATTGAGAGACTTGTTGATCCGAGAAGTCAATTGGGTTTAAATACAAGCCTTAATGATTCGTGAAGTCGAACGGAGTAGAATAGTTGGTGCTTGTTGATCCGAGAAGCCGAATTCGATCACATTGTGCATACTTGTTGACTTGTTAAAACAAACGGATCAAGTTATGGATACTTGTTGATCCGAGAAACCGAATTGGGTAAATTGAAAGACTTGTTGATCCGAGAAGTCAATTGGCTTCAAATACAAGCCTTTATGATTCGTGAAGTCGAACAGAGTCAAATCGTTGGTGCTTGTTGATCCGAGAAGCCGAATTGGATCACATTGTGCGTACTTGGTGACTTGGTAAAACAAATGGATCAAGTTATGGATATTTGTTGATCAGAGAAGCCGAATTGGGTAAATTGAAAGACTTGTTAATCCGAGAAGTCAATTGGGTTTAACTACAAGCCTTAATGATTCGTGAAGTCGAACGGAGTAGAATAGTTGGTGCTTGTTGATCCGAGAAGCCGAATTGGATCACATTGTGCGTTCTTGGAGACTTGGTAAAACAAATGGATCAAGTTATGGATACTTGTTGATCCGAGAAGCTGAATTGGGTCAATTGAAAGACTTGTTGATCCGAGAAGTCAATTGACTTCAAATACAAGCCTTTATGATTCGTGAAGTCGAACAGAGTCAAATCGTTGGTGCTTGTTGATCCGAGAAGCCGAATTGGATCACATTGTGCGTACTTGGTGACTTGGTAAAACAAATGGATCAAGTTATGGATACTTGTTGATCCGAGAAGCTGAATTGGGTCAATTGAAAGACTTGTTGATCCGAGAAGTCAATTGGCTTCAAATACAAGCCTTTATGATTCGTGAAGTCGAACAGAGTCAAATCGTTGGTGCTTGTTGATCCGAGAAGCCGAATTGGATCACATTGTGCGTACTTGGTGACTTGGTAAAACAAATGGATCAAGTTATGGATATTTGTTGATCAGAGAAGCCGAATTGGGTAAATTGAAAGACTTGTTAATCCGAGAAGTCAATTGGGTTTAACTACAAGCCTCAATGATTCGTGAAGTCGAACGGAGTAGAATAGTTGGTGCTTGTTGATCCGAGAAGCCGAATTGGATCACATTGTGCGTACTTGGAGACTTGGTAAAACAAATGGATCAAGTTATGGATACTTGTTGATCCGAGAAGCTGAATTGGGTCAATTGAAAGACTTGTTGATCCGAGAAGTCAATTGGCTTCACATACAAGCCTTTATGATTCGTGAAGTCGAACAGAGTCAAATCGTTGGTGCTTGTTGATCCGAGAAGCCGAATTGAATCACATTGTGCGTACTTGGTGACTTGGTAAAACAAATGGATCAAGTTATGGATACTTGTTGATCAGAGAATCCGAATTGGGTCACATGGTAGACTTGTTGATCCGAGAAGTCAATTGTGGCCAAATACAAGCCTTAATGTTTTGTGAAGTCGAATCGAGTCAAATAGTTGGTGCTTATTGACCCGAGAAGCCGAATTAGGTCGCATTGTGCGTACTTGGTGACTTGGTAAAACAAACGGATCATGTTATGGATGCTTGTTGATCCGAGAAGCCGAATTGAATCAATTGAAAGACTTGTTGATCCGAGAAGTTAATTGGGTTCAAATACAAGCCTTAATGATTCGTGAAGTTGAACAGAGTCAAATAGTTGGTGCTTGTTGATCCGAGAAGCCGAATTGGGTAAATTGAAAGACTTTTTAATCAGAGAAGCCGAATTGGGTAAATTGAAAGACCTTTTGATCAGAGAAGCCGAATTGGGTAAATTGAAAGACTTGTTGATCCGAGAAGTCAATTGGGTTTAAACACAAGCCTTAATGATTCGTTAAGTCGATCGGAGTCAAATAGTTGATGCTTGTTGATCCGAGAAGCCGAATTGGGTCACATTGTGCGTACTTGGCGACTTGGTAAAAGAAACGGATCAAGTTATGGATACTTGTTGATCCGAGAAGCCGAATTGGGTAAATTGAGAGACTTGTTGATCCGAGAAGTCAATTGGGTTTAAATACAAGCCTTAATGATTCGTGAAGTCGAACGGAGTAGAATAGTTGGTGCTTGTTGATCCGAGAAGCCGAATTCGATCACATTGTGCGTACTTGGTGGCTTGGTAAAACTAACGGATCAAGTTATGGATACTTGTTGATCCGAGAAGCCGAATTGGGTAAATTGAAAGACTTGTTGATCTGAGAAGTCAATTGGCTTCAAATACAAGCCTCTTTATGATTCGTTAAGTCGAACAGAGTCAAATCGTTGGTGCTTGTTGATCCGAGAAGCCGAATTGGATCACATTGTGCGTACTTGGTGACTTGGTAAAACAAATGGGTCAAGTTATGGATACTTGTTGATCCGAGAAGCTGAATTGGGTCAATTGAAAGACTTGTTGATCCGAGAAGTCAATTGGCTTCAAATACAAGCCTTTATGATTCGTGAAGTCGAACAGAGTCAAGTCGTTGGTGCTTGTTGATCCGAGAAGCCGAATTCGATCACATTTTGCGTACTTGGTGACTTGGTAAAACAAATGGATCAAGTTATGGATACTTGTTGATACGAGAAGCTGAATTGGCTCAATTGAAAGACTTGTTTATTCGAGAAGTCAATTGGCTTCAAATACAAGCCCTTATGATTCGTGAAGTCGAACAGAGTCAAATCATTGGTGCTTGTTGATCCGAGAAGCCGAATTGGATCACATTGTGCGTACTTGGTGACTTGGTAAAACAAATGGATCAAGTTATGGATATTTGTTGATCAGAGAAGCTGAATTGGGAAAATTGAAAGACTTGTTGATCCGAGAAGTCAATTGGGTTTAAATACAAGCCTTAATGATTCGTGAAGTCGAACGGAGTAGATTAGTTGGTGCTTGTTGATCCGAGAAGCCGAATTGGATCACATTGTGCGTACTTGGAGACTTGGTAAAACAAATGGATCAAGTTATGGATACTTGTTGATCCGAGAAGCTGAATTGGGTCAATTGAAAGACTTGTTGATCCAAGAAGTCAATTGGCTTCAAATACAAGCCTTTATGATTCGTGAAGTCGAACAGAGTCAAATCGTTGGTGCTTGTTGATCCGAGAAGCCGAATTGGATCACATTGTGCGTACTTGGTGACTTGGTAAAACAAATGGATCAAGTTATGGATACTTGTTGATCAGAGAATCCGAATTGGGTCACATGGTAGACTTGTTGATCCGAGAAGTCAATTGTGGCCAAATACAAGCCTTAATGTTTTGTGAAGTCGAATCGAGTCAAATAGTTGGTGCTTATTGACCCGAGAAGCCGAATTAGGTCGCATTGTGCGTACTTGGTGACTTGGTAAAACAAACGGATCATGTTATGGATGCTTGTTGATCCGAGAAGCCGAATTGAATCAATTGAAAGACTTGTTGATCCGAGAAGTTAATTGGGTTCAAATACAAGCCTTAATGATTCGTGAAGTTGAACAGAGTCAAATAGTTGGTGCTTGTTGATCCGAGAAGCCGAATTGGGTAAATTGAAAGACTTTTTTATCAGAGAAGCCGAATTGGGTAAATTGAAAGACCTTTTGATCAGAGAAGCCGAATTGGGTAAATTGAAAGACTTGTTGATCCGAGAAGTCAATTGGGTTTAAACACAAGCCTTAATGATTCGTTAAGTCGATCGGAGTCAAATAGTTGATGCTTGTTGATCCGAGAAGCCGAATTGGGTCACATTGTGCGTACTTGGCGACTTGGTAAAAGAAACGGATCAAGTTATGGATACTTGTTGATCCGAGAAGCCGAATTGGGTAAATTGAGAGACTTGTTGATCCGAGAAGTCAATTGGGTTTAAATACAAGCCTTAATGATTCGTGAAGTCGAACGGAGTAGAATAGTTGGTGCTTGTTGATCCGAGAAGCCGAATTCGATCACATTGTGCGTACTTGGTGGCTTGGTAAAACTAACGGATCAAGTTATGGATACTTGTTGATCCGAGAAGCCGAATTGGGTAAATTGAAAGACTTGTTGATCTGAGAAGTCAATTGGCTTCAAATACAAGCCTCTTTATGATTCGTTAAGTCGAACAGAGTCAAATCGTTGGTGCTTGTTGATCCGAGAAGCCGAATTGGATCACATTGTGCGTACTTGGTGACTTGGTAAAACAAATGGGTCAAGTTATGGATACTTGTTGATCCGAGAAGCTGAATTGGGTCAATTGAAAGACTTGTTGATCCGAGAAGTCAATTGGCTTCAAATACAAGCCTTTATGATTCGTGAAGTCGAACAGAGTCAAGTCGTTGGTGCTTGTTGATCCGAGAAGCCGAATTCGATCACATTTTGCGTACTTGGTGACTTGGTAAAACAAATGGATCAAGTTATGGATACTTGTTGATACGAGAAGCTGAATTGGCTCAATTGAAAGACTTGTTTATTCGAGAAGTCAATTGGCTTCAAATACAAGCCCTTATGATTCGTGAAGTCGAACAGAGTCAAATCATTGGTGCTTGTTGATCCGAGAAGCCGAATTGGATCACATTGTGCGTACTTGGTGACTTGGTAAAACAAATGGATCAAGTTATGGATATTTGTTGATCAGAGAAGCTGAATTGGGAAAATTGAAAGACTTGTTGATCCGAGAAGTCAATTGGGTTTAAATACAAGCCTTAATGATTCGTGAAGTCGAACGGAGTAGATTAGTTGGTGCTTGTTGATCCGAGAAGCCGAATTGGATCACATTGTGCGTACTTGGAGACTTGGTAAAACAAATGGATCAAGTTATGGATACTTGTTGATCCGAGAAGCTGAATTGGGTCAATTGAAAGACTTGTTGATCCAAGAAGTCAATTGGCTTCAAATACAAGCCTTTATGATTCGTGAAGTCGAACAGAGTCAAATCGTTGGTGCTTGTTGATCCGAGAAGCCGAATTGGATCACATTGTGCGTACTTGGTGACTTGGTAAAACAAATGGATCAAGTTATGGATACTTGTTGATCAGAGAATCCGAATTGGGTCACATGGTAGACTTGTTGATCCGAGAAGTCAATTGTGGCCAAATACAAGCCTTAATGTTTTGTGAAGTCGAATCGAGTCAAATAGTTGGTGCTTATTGACCCGAGAAGCCGAATTAGGTCGCATTGTGCGTACTTGGTGACTTGGTAAAACAAACGGATCATGTTATGGATGCTTGTTGATCCGAGAAGCCGAATTGAATCAATTGAAAGACTTGTTGATCCGAGAAGTTAATTGGGTTCAAATACAAGCCTTAATGATTCGTGAAGTCGAACGGAGTCAAATAGTTGGTGCTTGTTGATCCGAGAAGCCGAATTGGGTAAATTGAGAGACTTTTTTATCAGAGAAGCCGAATTGGGTAAATTGAAAGACCTTTTGATAAGAGAAGCCGAATTGGGTAAATTGAAAGACTTGTTGATCCGAGAAGTCAATTGGGTTTAAACACAAGCCTTAATGATTCGTGAAGTCGATCGGAGTCAAATAGTTGATGCTTGTTGATCCGAGAAGCCGAATTGGGTCACATTGTGCGTACTTGGCGACTTGGTAAAAGAAACGGATCAAGTTATGGATACTTGTTGATCCGAGAAGCCGAATTGGGTAAATTGAGAGACTTGTTGATCCGAGAAGTCAATTGGGTTTAAATACAAGCCTTAATGATTCGGGAAGTCGAACGGAGTAGAATAGTTGGTGCTTGTTGATCCGAGAAGCCGAATTCGATCACATTGTGCGTACTTGGTGACTTGGTAAAACAAACGGATCAAGTTATGGATACTTGTTGATCCGAGAAGCCGAATTGGGTAAATTGAAAGACTTGTTGAGCCGAGAAGTCAATTGGCTTCAAATCCAAGCCTTTATGATTCGTGAAGTCGAACAGAGTCAAGTCGTTGGTGCTTGTTGATCCGAGAAGCCGAATTCGATCACATTGTGCGTACTTGGTGACTTGGTAAAACAAATGGATCAAGTTATGGATACTTGTTGATACGAGAAGCTGAATTGGGTCAATTAAAGACTTGTTTATCCGAGAAGTCAATTGGCTTCAAATACAAGCCTTTATGATTCGTGAAGTCGAACAGAGTCAAATCATTGGTGCTTGTTGATCCGAGAAGCCGAATTGGATCACATTGTGCGTACTTGGTGACTTGGTAAAACAAATGGATCAAGTTATGGATATTTGTTGATCAGAGAAGCTGAATTGGGAAAATTGAAAGACTTGTTGATCCGAGAAGTCAATTGGGTTTAAATACAAGCCTTAATGATTCGTGAAGTCGAACGGAGTAGAATAGTTGGTGCTTGTTGATCCGAGAAGCCGAGTTGGAGCACATTGTGCGTACTTGGTGACTTGGTAAAACAAATGGATCAAGTTATGGATACTTGTTGATCAGAGAAGCCGAATTGGGTCACATGGAAGACTTGTTGATCCGAGAAGTCAATTGTGGCCAAATACAAGCCTTAATGTTTTGTGAAGTCGAATCGAGTCAAATAGCTGGTGCTTGTTGACCCGAGAAACCGAATTAGGTCACATTGTGCGTACTTGGTGACTTGATAAAACAAACGGATCATGTTATGGATACTTGTTGATTCGAGAAGCCGAATTGGGTCAATTGAAAGACTTGTTGATCCGAGAAGTCAATTGGGTTCAAATACAAGCCTTAATGATTCGTGAAGTCGAACGGAGTCAAATAGTTGGTGCTTGTTGATCCGAGAAGCCGAATTGGATGACATTGTGCGTACTTGGTGACTTGGTAAAACAAACGGATCAAGTTATGGATACTTGTTGATCCGAGAAGCCGAATTGGGTCAACTGAAAGACTAGTTGATCCGAGAAGTCAATTGGGTTCAAATACAAGCCTTAATGATTCGTGAAGTCGATCGGAGTCAAATAGTTGACGCTTGTTGATCCGAGAAGCCGAATTGGGTCACATTGTGCGTACATGGTGACTTGGTAAAACAAACGGATCAAGTTATGGATACTTGTTGATCCAAGAAGCCGAATTGGGTAAATTGAGAGACTTGTTGATCCGAGAAGTCAATTGGGTTTAAATACAAGCCTTAATGATTCGTGAAGTCGAACGGAGTAGAATAGTTGGTGCTTGTTGATCCGAGAAGCCGAATTTAATCACATTGTGCGTACTTGGTGACTTGGTAAAACAAACGGATCAAGTTATGGATACTTGTTGATCCGAGAAGCCGAATTGGTAAATTGAAAGATTGTTGATCCGAGAAGTCAATTGGCTTCAAATACAAGCCTTTATGATTCGTGAAGTCGAACAGAGTCAAATCGTTGGTGCTTGTTGATCCGAGAAGCCGAATTGGATCACATTGTACGTACTTGGTGACTTGGTAAAACAAACGGATCATGTTATGGATACTTGTTGATCCGAGAAGCCGAATTGGGTCAATTGAAAGACTTGTTGATCCGAGAAGTCAATTGGGTTCAAATACAAGCCTTAATGATTCGTGAAGTCGAACAGAGTCAAATAGTTGGTGCTTGTTGTTCGAGAAGCCGAATTGGGTAAATTGAGAGACTTGTTGATCCGAGAAGTCAATTGGGTTTAAATACAAGCCTTAATGATTCGTGAAGTCGAATGGAGTAGAATAGTTGGTGCTTGTTGATCCGAGAAGCCGAATTCGATCACATTGTGCGTACTTGGTGACTTGTTAAAACAAACGGATCAAGTTATGGATACTTGTTGATCCGAGAAGCCGAATTGGGTAAATTGAAAGACTTGTTGATCCGAGAAGTCAATTGGCTTCAAATACAAGCCTTTATGATTCGTGAAGTCGAACAGAGTCAAATCATTGGTGCTTGTTGATCCGAGAAGCCGAATTGGATCACATTGTGCGTACTTGGTGACTTAGTAAGACAAATGGATCAAGTTATGGATACTTGTTGATCCGAGAAGCTGAATTGGGTCAATTAAAAGACTTTTTGATCCGAGAAGTCAATTGGCTCCAAATACAAGCCTTTATGATTCGTGAAGTCGAACAGAGTCAAATCGTTGGTGCTTGTTGATCCGAGAAGCCGAATTGGATCACATTGTGCGTACTTGGTGACTTGGTAAAACAAATGGATCAAGTTATGGATATTTGTTGATCAGAGAAGCCGAATTGGGTAAATTGAAAGACTTGTTGATCCGAGAAGTCAATTGGGTTTAACTACAAGCCTTAATGATTCGTGAAGTCGAATGGAGTAGAATAGTTGGTTCTTGTTGATCCGAGAAGCCGAATTGGATCACATTGTGCGTACTTGGTGACTTCTTAAAACAAACGGATCAAGTTATGGATACTTGTTGATCCGAGAAACCGAATTGGGTAAATTGAAAGACTTGTTGATCCGAGAAGTCAATTGGCTTCAAATACAAGCCTTTATGATTCGTGAAGAAGAACAGAGTCAAATCGTTGGTGCTTGTTGATCCGAGAAGCCGAATTGGATCACATTGTGCGTACTTGGTGACTTGGTAAAACAAATGGATCAAGTTATGGATACTTGTTGATCCGAGAAGCTGAATTGGGTCAATTGAAAGACTTGTTGATCCGAGAAGTCAATTGGCTTCAAATACAAGCCTTTATGATTCGTGAAGTCGAACAGAGTCAAATCGTTGGTGCTTGTTGATCCGAGAAGCCGAATTGGATCACATTGTGCGTACTTGGTGACTTGGTAAAACAAATGGATCAAGTTATGGATATTTGTTGATCAGAGAAGCCGAATTGGATAAATTGAAAGACTTGTTAATCCGAGAAGTCAATTGGGTTTAACTACAAGCCTTAATGATTCGTGAAGTCGAACGGAGTAGAATAGTTGGTGCTTGTTGATCCGAGAAGCCGAATTGGATCACATTGTGCGTACTTGGAGACTTGGTAAAACAAATGGATCAAGTTATGGATACTTGTTGATCCGAGAAGCTGAATTGGGTCAATTGAAAGACTTGTTGATCCGAGAAGTCAATTGGCTTCAAATACAAGCCTTTATGATTCGTGAAGTCGAACAGAGTCAAATCGTTGGTGCTTGTTGATCCGAGAAGCCGAATTGGATCACATTGTGCGTACTTGGTGACTTGGTAAAACAAATGGATCAAGTTATGGATACTTGTTGATCAGAGAATCCGAATTGGGTCACATGGTAGACTTGTTGATCCGAGAAGTCAATTGTGGCCAAATACAAGCCTTAATGTTTTGTGAAGTCGAATCGAGTCAAATAGTTGGTGCTTATTGACCCGAGAAGCCGAATTAGGTCGCATTGTGCGTACTTGGTGACTTGGTAAAACAAACGGATCATGTTATGGATGCTTGTTGATCCGAGAAGCCGAATTGAATCAATTGAAAGACTTGTTGATCCGAGAAGTTAATTGGGTTCAAATACAAGCCTTCATGATTCGTGAAGTCGAACGGAGTCAAATAGTTTGTGCTTGTTGATCCGAGAAACTGAATTGGGTAAATTGCAAGACTTTTTGATCAGAGAAGCCGAATTGGGTAAATTGAAAGACCTTTTGATCAGAGAAGCCGAATTGGGTAAATTGAAAGACTTGTTGATCCGAGAAGTCAATTGGGTTTAAACACAAGCCTTAATGATTCGTGAAGTCGATCGGAGTCAAATAGTTGATGCTTGTTGATCCGAGAAGCCGAATTCGGTCACATTGTGCGTACTTGGCGACTTGGTAAAAGAAACGGATCAAGTTATGGATACTTGTTGATCCGAGAAGCCGAATTGGGTAAATTGAGAGACTTGTTGATCCGAGAAGTCAATTGGGTTTAAATACAAGCCTTAATGATTCGTGAAGTCGAACGGAGTAGAATAGTTGGTGCTTGTTGATCCGAGAAGCCGAATTCGATCACATTGTGCGTACTTGGTGACTTGGTAAAACAAACGGATCAAGTTATGGATACTTGTTGATCCGAGAAGCCGAATTGGGTAAATTGAAAGACTTGTTGATCCGAGAAGTCAATTGGCTTCAAATACAAGCCTTAATGATTCGTGAAGTCGAACGGAGTCAAATAGTTGGTGCTTGTTGATCCGAGAAGCCGAATTGAATCACATTGTGAGTACTTGGTGACTTGGTAAAACAAACGGATCAAGTTATGGATACTTGTTGATCCGAGAAGCCGAATTGGGTCAATTGAAAGACTAGTTGATCCGAGAAGTCAATTGGGTTCAAATACAAGCCTTAATGATTCGTGAAGTCGATCGGAGTCAAATAGTTGATGCTTGTTGATCCGAGAAGCCGAATTGGGTCAAATTGTGCGTACATGGTGACTTGGTAAAACAAACGGATCAAGTTATGGACACTTGTTGATCCAAGAAGCCGAATTGGGTAAATTGAGAGACTTGTTGATCCGAGAAGTCAATTGGGTTTAAATACAAGCCTTAATGATTCGTGAAGTCGAACGGAGTAGAATAGTTGGTGCTTGTTGATCCGAGAAGCCGAATTCAATCACATTGTGCGTACTTGGTGACTTGGTAAAACAAACGGATCAAGTTATGGATACATGTTGATCCGAGAAGCCGAATTGGTAAATTGAAAGATTGTTGATCCGAGAAGTCAATTGGCTTCAAATACAAGCCTTTATGATTCGTGAAGTCGAACAGAGTCAAATCGTTGGTGCTTGTTGATCCGAGAAGCCGAATTGGATCACATTGTACGTACTTGGTGATTTGGTAAAACAAACGGATCATGTTATGGATACTTGTTGATCCGAGAAGCCGAATTGGGTCAATTGAAAGACTTGTTGATCCGAGAAGTCAATTGGGTTCAAATACAAGCCTTAATGATTCGTGAAGTCGAACAGAGTCAAATAGTTGGTGCTTGTTGATCGAGAAGCCGAATTGGGTAAATTGAGAGACCTGTTGATCCGAGAAGTCAATTGGGTTTAAATACAAGCCTTAATGATTCGTGAAGTCGAATGGAGTAGAATAGTTGGTGCTTGTTGATCCGAGAAGCCGAATTCGATCACATTGTGCGTACTTGGTGACTCGTTAAAACAAACGGATCAAGTTATGGATACTTGTTGATCCGAGAAGCCGAATTGGGTAAATTGAAAGACTTGTTGATCCGAGAAGTCAATTGGCTTCAAATACAAGCCTTTATGATTCGTGAAGTCAAACAGAGTCAAATCATTGGTGCTTGTTGATCCGAGAAGCCGAATTGGATCACATTGTGCGTACTTGGTGACTTGGTAAAACAAATGGATCAAGTTATGGATACTTGTTGATCCGAGAAGCTGAATTGGGTCAATTGAAAGACTTGTTGATCCGAGAAGTCAATTGGCTCCAAATACAAGCCTTTATGATTCGTGAAGTCGAACAGAGTCAAATCGTTGGTGCTTGTTGATCCGAGAAGCCGAATTGGATCACATTGTGCGTACTTGGTGACTTGGTAAAACAAATGGATCAAGTTATGGATATTTGTTGATCAGAGAAGCCGAATTGGGTAAATTGAAAGACTTGTTGATCCGAGAAGTCAATTGGGTTTAACTACAAGCCTTAATGATTCGTGAAGTTGAACGGAGTAGAATAGTTGGTGCTTGTTGATCCGAGAAGCCGAATTGGATCACATTGTGCGTACTTGGTGACTTCTTAAAACAAACGGATCAAGTTATGGATACTTGTTGATCCGAGAAACCGAATTGGGTAAATTGAAAGACTTGTTGATCCGAGAAGTTAATTGGCTTCAAATACAAGCCTTTATGATTCGTGAAGTCGAACAGAGTCAAATCGTTGGTGCTTGTTGATCCGAGAAGCCGAATTGGATCACATTGTGCGTACTTGGTGACTTGGTAAGACAAATGGATCAAGTTATGGATACTTGTTGATCCGAGAAGCTGAATTGGGTCAATTGAAAGACTTGTTGATCCGAGAAGTCAATTGGCTTCAAATCCAAGCCTTTATGATTCGTGAAGTCGAACAGAGTCAAGTCGTTGGTGCTTGTTGATCCGAGAAGCCGAATTCGATCACATTGTGCGTACTTGGTGACTTGGTAAAACAAATGGATCAAGTTATGGATACTTGTTGATACGAGAAGCTGAATTGGGTCAATTGAAAGACTTGTTTATCCGAGAAGTCAATTGGCTTCAAATACAAGCCTTTATGATTCGTGAAGTCGAACAGAGTCAAATCATTGGTGCTTGTTGATCCGAGAAGCCGAATTGGATCACATTGTGCGTACTTGGTGACTTGGTAAAATAAACGGATCATGTTATGGATACTTGTTGATTCGAGAAGCCGAATTGGGTCAATTGAAAGACTTGTTGATCCGATAAGTCAATTGGGTTCAAATACAAGCCTTAATGATTCGTGAAGTCGAACGGAGTCAAATAGTTGGTGCTTGTTGATCCGAGAAGCCGAATTGGATCACATTGTGCGTACTTGGTGACTTGGTAAAACAAACGGATCAAGTTATGGATACTTGTTGATCCGAGAAGCCGAATTGGGTCAACTGAAAGACTAGTTGATCCGAGAAGTCAATTGGGTTCAAATACAAGCCTTAATGTTTTGAGAAGTCGAATCGAGTCAAATAGCTGGTGCTTGTTGACCCGAGAAGCCGAATTAGGTCACATTGTGCGTACTTGGTGACTTGGTAAAACAAACGGATCATGTTATGGATACTTGTTGATTCGAGAAGCCGAATTGGTAAATTGAAAGATTGTTGATCCGAGAAGTCAATTGGCTTCAAATACAAGCCTTTATGATTCGTGAAGTCGAACATAGTCAAATCGTTGGTGCTTGTTGATCCGAGAAGCCGAATTGGATCACATTGTACGTACTTGGTGACTTGGTAAAACAAACGGATCATGTTATGGATACTTGTTGATCCGAGAAGCCGAATTGGGTCAATTGAAAGACTTGTTGATCCGAGAAGTCAATTGGGTTCAAATACAAGCCTTAATGATTCGTGAAGTCGAACAGAGTCAAATAGTTGGTGCTTGTTGATCGAGAAGCCGAATTGGGTAAATTGAGAGACTTGTTGATCCGAGAAGTCAATTGGGTTTAAATACAAGCCTTAATGATTCGTGAAGTCGAATGGAGTAGAATAGTTGGTGCTTGTTGATCCGAGAAGCCGAATTCGATCACATTGTGCGTACTTGGTGACTTGTTAAAACAAAGGGATCAAGTTATGGATACTTGTTGATCCGAGAAGCCGAATTGGGTAAATTGAAAGACTTGTTGATCCGAGAAGTCAATTGGCTTCAAATACAAGCCTTTATGATTCGTGAAGTCAAACAGAGTCAAATCATTGGTGCTTGTTGATCCGAGAAGCCGAATTGGATCACATTGTGCGTACTTGGTGACTTGGTAAAATAAATGGATCAAGTTATGTATACTTGTTGATCCGAGAAGCTGAATTGGGTCAATTGAAAGACTTGTTGATCCGAGAAGTCAATTGGCTCCAAATACAAGCCTTTATGATTCGTGAAGTCGAACAGAGTCAAGTCGTTGGTGCTTGTTGATCCGAGAAGCCGAATTCGATCACATTGTGCGTACTTGGTGACTTGGTAAAACAAATGGATCAAGTTATGGATACTTGTTGATACGAGAAGCTGAATTGGGTCAATTGAAAGACTTGTTTATCCGAGAAGTCAATTGGCTTCAAATACAAGCCTTTATGATTCGTGAAGTCGAACAGAGTCAAATCATTGGTGCTTGTTGATCCGAGAAGCCGAATTGGATCACATTGTGCGTACTTGGTGACTTGGTAAAATAAACGGATCATGTTATGGATACTTGTTGATTCGAGAAGCCGAATTGGGTCAATTGAAAGACTTGTTGATCCGAGAAGTCAATTGGGTTCAAATACAAGCCTTAATGATTCGTGAAGTCGAACGGAGTCAAATAGTTGGTGCTTGTTGATCCGAGAAGCCGAATTGGATCACATTGTGCGTACTTGGTGACTTGGTAAAACAAACGGATCAAGTTATGGATACTTGTTGATCCGAGAAGCCGAATTGGGTCAACTGAAAGACTAGTTGATCCGAGAAGTCAATTGGGTTCAAATACAAGCCTTAATGTTTTGTGAAGTCGAATCGAGTCAAATAGCTGGTGCTTGTTGACCCGAGAAGCCGAATTAGGTCACATTGTGCGTACTTGGTGACTTGGTAAAACAAACGGATCATGTTATGGATACTTGTTGATTCGAGAAGCCGAATTGGTAAATTGAAAGATTGTTGATCCGAGAAGTCAATTGGCTTCAAATACAAGCCTTTATGATTCGTGAAGTCGAACAGAGTCAAATCGTTGGTGCTTGTTGATCCGAGAAGCCGAATTGGATTACATTGTACGTACTTGGTGACTTGGTAAAACAAACGGATCATGTTATGGATACTTGTTGATCCGAGAAGCCGAATTGGGTCAATTGAAAGACTTGTTGATCCGAGAAGTCAATTGGGTTCAAATACAAGCCTTAATGATTCGTGAAGTCGAACAGAGTCAAATAGTTGGTGCTTGTTGATCGAGAAGCCGAATTGGGTAAATTGAGAGACTTGTTGATCCGAGAAGTCAATTGGGTTTAAATACAAGCCTTAATGATTCGTGAAGTCGAATGGAGTAGAATAGTTGGTGCTTGTTGATCCGAGAAGCCGAATTCGATCACATTGTGCGTACTTGGTGACTTGTTAAAACAAAGGGATCAAGTTATGGATACTTGTTGATCCGAGAAGCCGAATTGGGTAAATTGAAAGACTTGTTGATCCGAGAAGTCAATTGGCTTCAAATACAAGCCTTTATGATTCGTGAAGTCAAACAGAGTCAAATCATTGGTGCTTGTTGATCCGAGAAGCCGAATTGGATCACATTGTGCGTACTTGGTGACTTGGTAAAATAAATGGATCAAGTTATGGATACTTGTTGATCCGAGAAGCTGAATTGGGTCAATTGAAAGACTTGTTGATCCGAGAAGTCAATTGGCTCCAAATACAAGCCTTTATGATTCGTGAAGTCGAACAGAGTCAAATCGTTGGTGCTTGTTGATCCGAGAAGCCGAATTGGATCACATTGTGCGTACTTGGTGACTTGGTAAAACAAATGGATCAAGTTATGGATATTTGTTGATCAGAGAAGCCGAATTGGGTAAATTGAAAGACTTGTTGATCCGAGAAGTCAATTGGGTTTAACTACAAGCCTTAATGATTCGTGAAGTTGAACGGAGTAGAATAGTTGGTGCTTGTTGATCCGAGAAGCCGAATTGGATCACATTGTGCGTACTTGGTGACTTCTTAAAACAAACGGATCAAATTATGGATACTTGTTGATCCGAGAAACCGAATTGGGTAAATTGAAAGACTTGTTGATCCGAGAAGTTAATTGGCTTCAAATACAAGCCTTTATGATTCGTGAAGTCGAACAGAGTCAAATCGTTGGTGCTTGTTGATCCGAGAAGCCGAATTGGATCACATTGTGCGTACTTGGTGACTTGGTAAAACAAATGGATCAAGTTATGGATACTTGTTGATCCGAGAAGCTGAATTGGGTCAATTGAAAGACTTGTTGATCCGAGAAGTCAATTGGCTTCAAATCCAAGCCTTTATGATTCGTGAAGTCGAACAGAGTCAAGTCGTTGGTGCTTGTTGATCCGAGAAGCCGAATTCGATCACATTGTGCGTACTTGGTGACTTGGTAAAACAAATGGATCAAGTTATGGATACTTGTTGATACGAGAAGCTGAATTGGGTCAATTGAAAGACTTGTTTATCCGAGAAGTCAATTGGCTTCAAATACAAGCCTTTATGATTCGTGAAGTCGAACAGAGTCAAATCATTGGTGCTTGTTGATCCGAGAAGCCGAATTGGATCACATTGTGCGTACTTGGTGACTTGGTAAAATAAACGGATCATGTTATGGATACTTGTTGATTCGAGAAGCCGAATTGGGTCAATTGAAAGACTTGTTGATCCGAGAAGTCAATTGGGTTCAACTACAAGCCTTAATGATTCGTGAAGTCGAACGGAGTCAAATAGTTGGTGCTTGTTGATCCGAGAAGCCGAATTGGATCACATTGTGCGTACTTGGTGACTTGGTAAAACAAACGGATCAAGTTATGGATACTTGTTGATCCGAGAAGCCGAATTGGGTCAACTGAAAGACTAGTTGATCCGAGAAGTCAATTGGGTTCAAATACAAGCCTTAATGTTTTGTGAAGTTGAATCGAGTCAAATAGCTGGTGCTTGTTGACCCGAGAAGCCGAATTAGGTCACATTGTGCGTACTTGGTGACTTGGTAAAACAAACGGATCATGTTATGGATACTTGTTGATTCGAGAAGCCGAATTGGTAAATTGAAAGATTGTTGATCCGAGAATTCAATTGGCTTTAAATACAAGCCTTTATGATTCGTGAAGTCGAACAGAGTCAAATCGTTGGTGCTTGTTGATCCGAGAAGCCGAATTGGATCACATTGTACGTACTTGGTGACTTGGTAAAACAAACGGATCATGTTATGGATACTTGTTGATCCGAGAAGCCGAATTGGGTCAATTGAAAGACTTGTTGATCCGAGAAGTCAATTGGGTTCAAATACAAGCCTTAATGATTCGTGAAGTCGAACAGAGTCAAATAGTTGGTGCTTGTTGATCGAGAAGCCGAATTGGGTAAATTGAGAGACTTGTTGATCCGAGAAGTCAATTGGGTTTAAATACAAGCCTTAATGATTCGTGAAGTCGAATGGAGTAGAATAGTTGGTGCTTGTTGATCCGAGAAGCCGAATTCGATCACATTGTGCGTACTTGGTGACTTCTTAAAACAAACGGATCAAGTTATGGATACTTGTTGATCCGAGAAGCCGAATTGGGTAAATTGAAAGACTTGTTGATCCGAGAAGTCAATTGGCTTCAAATACAAGCCTTTATGATTCGTGAAGTCAAACAGAGTCAAATCATTGGTGCTTGTTGATCCGAGAAGCCGAATTGGATCACATTGTGCGTACTTGGTGACTTGGTAAAACAAATGGATCAAGTTATGGATACTTGTTGATACGAGAAGCTGAATTGGGTCAATTGAAAGACTTGTTTATCCGAGAAGTCAATTGTCTTAAAATACAAGCCTTAATGATTCGTGAAGTCGAACAGAGTCAAATAGTTGGTGCTTGTTGATCGAGAAGCCGAATTGGGTAAATTGAGAGACTTGTTGATCCGAGAAGTCAATTGGGTTTAAATACAAGCCTTAATGATTCATGAAGTCGAATGGAGTAGAATAGTTGGTGCTTGTTGATCCGAGAAGCCGAATTCGATCACATTGTGCGTACTTGGTGACTTGTTAAAACAAAGGGATCAAGTTATGGATACTTGTTGATCCGAGAAGCCGAATTGGGTAAATTGAAAGACTTGTTGATCCGAGAAGTCAATTGGCTTCAAATACAAGCCTTTATGATTCGTGAAGTCAAACAGAGTCAAATCATTGGTGCTTGTTGATCCGAGAAGCCGAATTGGATCACATTGTGCGTACTTGGTGACTTGGTAAAATAAATGGATCAAGTTATGGATACTTGTTGATCCGAGAAGCTGAATTGGGTCAATTGAAAGACTTGTTGATCCGAGAAGTCAATTGGCTCCAAATACAAGCCTTTATGATTCGTGAAGTCGAACAGAGTCAAATCGTTGGTGCTTGTTGATCCGAGAAGCCGAATTGGATCACATTGTGCGTACTTGGTGACTTGGTAAAACAAATGGATCAAGTTATGGATATTTGTTGATCAGAGAAGCCGAATTGGGTAAATTGAAAGACTTGTTGATCCGAGAAGTCAAGTGGGTTTAACTACAAGCCTTAATGATTCGTGAAGTTGAACGGAGTAGAATAGTTGGTGCTTGTTGATCCGAGAAGCCGAATTGGATCACATTGTGCGTACTTGGTGACTTCTTAAAACAAACGGATCAAATTATGGATACTTGTTGATCCGAGAAACTGAATTGGGTAAATTGAAAGACTTGTTGATCCGAGAAGTTAATTGGCTTCAAATACAAGCCTTTATGATTCGTGAAGTCGAACAGAGTCAAATCGTTGGTGCTTGTTGATCCGAGAAGCCGAATTGGATCACATTGTGCGTACTTGGTGACTTTGTAAAATAAATGGATCAAGTTATGGATACTTGTTGATCCGAGAAGCTGAATTGGGTCAATTGAAAGACTTGTTGATCCGAGAAGTCAATTGGCTTCAAATCCAAGCCTTTATGATTCGTGAAGTCGAACAGAGTCAAGTCGTTGGTGCTTGTTGATCCGAGAAGCCGAATTCGATCACATTGTGCGTACTTGGTGACTTGGTAAAACAAATGGATCAAGTTATGGATACTTGTTGATACGAGAAGCTGAATTGGGTCAATTGAAAGACTTGTTTATCCGAGAAGTTAATTGGCTTCAAATACAAGCCTTTATGATTCGTGAAGTCGAACAGAGTCAAATCATTGGTGCTTGTTGATCCGAGAAGCCGAATTGGATCACATTGTGCGTACTTGGTGACTTGGTAAAATAAACGGATCATGTTATGGATACTTGTTGATTCGAGAAGCAGAATTGGGTCAATTGAAAGACTTGTTGATCCGAGAAGTCAATTGGGTTCAAATACAAGCCTTAATGATTCGTGAAGTCGAACGGAGTCAAATAGTTGGTGCTTGTTGATCCGAGAAGCCGAATTGGATCACATTGTGCGTACTTGGTGACTTGGTAAAACAAACGGATCAAGTTATGGATACTTGTTGATCCGAGAAGCCGAATTGGGTCAACTGAAAGACTAGTTGATCCGAGAAGTCAATTGGGTTCAAATACAAGCCTTAATGTTTTGTGAAGTCGAATCGAGTCAAATAGCTGGTGCTTGTTGACCCGAGAAGCCGAATTAGGTCACATTGTGCGTACTTGGTGACTTGGTAAAACAAACGGATCATGTTATGGATACTTGTTGATTCGAGAAGCCGAATTGGTAAATTGAAAGATTGTTGATCCGAGAATTCAATTGGCTTCAAATACAAGCCTTTATGATTCGTGAAGTCGAACAGAGTCAAATCGTTGGTGCTTGTTGATCCGAGAAGCCGAATTGGATCACATTGTACGTACTTGGTGACTTGGTAAAACAAACGGATCATGTTATGGATACTTGTTGATCCGAGAAGCCGAATTGGGTCAATTGAAAGACTTGTTGATCCGAGAAGTCAATTGGGTTCAAATACAAGCCTTAATGATTCGTGAAGTCGAACAGAGTCAAATAGTTGGTGCTTGTTGATCGAGAAGCCGAATTGGGTAAATTGAGAGACTTGTTGATCCGAGAAGTCAATTGGGTTTAAATACAAGCCTTAATGATTCGTGAAGTCGAATGGAGTAGAATAGTTGGTGCTTGTTGATCCGAGAAGCCGAATTCGATCACATTGTGCGTACTTGGTGACTTCTTAAAACAAACGGATCAAGTTATGGATACTTGTTGATCCGAGAAGCCGAATTGGGTAAATTGAAAGACTTGTTGATCCGAGAAGTCAATTGGCTTCAAATACAAGCCTTTATGATTCGTGAAGTCAAACAGAGTCAAATCATTGGTGCTTGTTGATCCGAGAAGCCGAATTGGATCACATTGTGCGTACTTGGTGACTTGGTAAAACAAATGGATCAAGTTATGGATACTTGTTGATACGAGAAGCTGAATTGGGTCAATTGAAAGACTTGTTTATCCGAGAAGTCAATTGTCTTCAAATACAAGCCTTTATGATTCGTGAAGTCGAACAGAGTCAAATCATTGGTGCTTGTTGATCCGAGAAGCCGAATTGGATCACATTGTGCGTACTTGGTGACTTGGTAAAACAAACGGATCATGTTATGGATACTTGTTGATTCGAGAAGCCGAATTGGGTCAATTGAAAGACTTGTTGATCCGAGAAGTCAATTGGGTTCAAATACAAGCCTTAATGATTCGTGAAGTCGAACGGAGTCAAATAGTTGGTGCTTGTTGATCCGAGAAGCCGAATTGGATCACATTGTGCGTACTTGGTGACTTGGTAAAACAAACGGATCAAGTTATGGATACTTGTTGATCCGAGAAGCCGAATTGGGTCAACTGAAAGACTAGTTGATCCGAGAAGTCAATTGGGTTCAAATACAAGCCTTAATGATTCGTGAAGTCGAACAGAGTCAAATAGTTGGTGCTTGTTGATCGAGAAGCCGAATTGGGTAAATTGAGAGACTTGTTGATCCGAGAAGTCAATTGGGTTTAAATACAAGCCTTAATGATTCGTGAAGTCGAATGGAGTAGAATAGTTGGTGCTTGTTGATCCGAGAAGCCGAATTCGATCACATTGTGCGTACTTGGTGACTTGTTAAAACAAACGGATCAAGTTATGGATACTTGTTGATCCGAGAAGCCGAATTGGGTAAATTGAAAGACTTGTTGATCCGAGAAGTCAATTGGCTTCAAATACAAGCCTTTATGATTCGTGAAGTCAAACAGAGTCAAATCATTGGTGCTTGTTGATCCGAGAAGCCGAATTGGATCACATTGTGCGTACTTGGTGACTTGGTAAAACAAATGGATCAAGTTATGGATACTTGTTGATCCGAGAAGCTGAATTGGGTCAATTGAAAGACTTGTTGATCCGAGAAGTCAATTGGCTCCAAATACAAGCCTTTATGATTCGTGAAGTCGAACAGAGTCAAATCGTTGGTGCTTGTTGATCCGAGAAGCCGAATTGGATCACATTGTGCGTACTTGGTGACTTGGTAAAACAAATGGATCAAGTTATGGATATTTGTTGATCAGAGAAGCCGAATTGGGTAAATTGAAAGACTTGTTGATCCGAGAAGTCAATTGGGTTTAACTACAAGCCTTAATGATTCGTGAAGTTGAACGGAGTAGAATAGTTGGTGCTTGTTGATCCGAGAAGCCGAATTGGATCACATTGTGCGTACTTGGTGACTTCTTAAAACAAACGGATCAAGTTATGGATACTTGTTGATCCGAGAAACCGAATTGGGTAAATTGAAAGACTTGTTGATCCGAGAAGTTAATTGGCTTCAAATACAAGCCTTTATGATTCGTGAAGTCGAACAGAGTCAAATCGTTGGTGCTTGTTGATCCGAGAAGCCGAATTGGATCACATTGTGCGTACTTGGTGACTTGGTAAAACAAATGGATCAAGTTATGGATACTTGTTGATCCGAGAAGCTGAATTGGGTCAATTGAAAGACTTGTTGATCCGAGAAGTCAATTGGCTTCAAATCCAAGCCTTTATGATTCGTGAAGTCGAACAGAGTCAAGTCGTTGGTGCTTGTTGATCCGAGAAGCCGAATTCGATCACATTGTGCGTACTTGGTGACTTGGTAAAACAAATGGATCAAGTTATGGATACTTGTTGATACGAGAAGCTGAATTGGGTCAATTGAAAGACTTGTTTATCCGAGAAGTCAATTGGCTTCAAATACAAGCCTTTATGATTCGTGAAGTCGAACAGAGTCAAATCATTGGTGCTTGTTGATCCGAGAAGCCGAATTGGATCACATTGTGCGTACTTGGTGACTTGGTAAAATAAACGGATCATGTTATGGATACTTGTTGATTCGAGAAGCCGAATTGGGTCAATTGAAAGACTTGTTGATCCGAGAAGTCAATTGGGTTCAAATACAAGCCTTAATGATTCGTGAAGTCGAACGGAGTCAAATAGTTGGTGCTTGTTGATCCGAGAAGCCGAATTGGATCACATTGTGCGTACTTGGTGACTTGGTAAAACAAACGGATCAAGTTATGGATACTTGTTGATCCGAGAAGCCGAATTGGGTCACCTGAAAGACTAGTTGATCCGAGAAGTCAATTGGGTTCAAATACAAGCCTTAATGTTTTGTGAAGTCGAATCGAGTCAAATAGCTGGTGCTTGTTGACCCGAGAAGCCGAATTAGGTCACATTGTGCGTACTTGGTGACTTGGTAAAACAAACGGATCATGTTATGGATACTTGTTGATTCGAGAAGCCGAATTGGTAAATTGAAAGATTGTTGATCCGAGAATTCAATTGGCTTCAAATACAAGCCTTTATGATTCGTGAAGTCGAACAGAGTCAAATCGTTGGTGCTTGTTGATCCGAGAAGCCGAATTGGATCACATTGTACGTACTTGGTGACTTGGTAAAACAAACGGATCATGTTATGGATACTTGTTGATCCGAGAAGCCGAATTGGGTCAATTGAAAGACTTGTTGATCCGAGAAGTCAATTGGGTTCAAATACAAGCCTTAATGATTCGTGAAGTCGAACAGAGTCAAATAGTTGGTGCTTGTTGATCGAGAAGCCGAATTGGGTAAATTGAGAGACTTGTTGATCCGAGAAGTCAATTGGGTTTAAATACAAGCCTTAATGATTCGTGAAGTCGAATGGAGTAGAATAGTTGGTGCTTGTTGATCCGAGAAGCCGAATTCGATCACATTGTGCGTACTTGGTGACTTCTTAAAACAAACGGATCAAGTTATGGATACTTGTTGATCCGAGAAGCCGAATTGGGTAAATTGAAAGACTTGTTGATCCGAGAAGTCAATTGGCTTCAAATACAAGCCTTTATGATTCGTGAAGTCAAACAGAGTCAAATCATTGGTGCTTGTTGATCCGAGAAGCCGAATTGGATCACATTGTGCGTACTTGGTGACTTGGTAAAACAAATGGATCAAGTTATGGATACTTGTTGATACGAGAAGCTGAATTGGGTCAATTGAAAGACTTGTTTATCCGAGAAGTCAATTGTCTTCAAATACAAGCCTTTATGATTCGTGAAGTCGAACAGAGTCAAATCATTGGTGCTTGTTGATCCGAGAAGCCGAATTGGATCACATTGTGCGTACTTGGTGACTTGGTAAAACAAACGGATCATGTTATGGATACTTGTTGATTCGAGAAGCCGAATTGGGTCAATTGAAAGACTTGTTGATCCGAGAAGTCAATTGGGTTCAAATACAAGCCTTAATGATTCGTGAAGTCGAACGGAGTCAAATAGTTGGTGCTTGTTGATCCGAGAAGCCGAATTGGATCACATTGTGCGTACTTGGTGACTTGGTAAAACAAACGGATCAAGTTATGGATACTTGTTGATCCGAGAAGCCGAATTGGGTCAACTGAAAGACTAGTTGATCCGAGAAGTCAATTGGGTTCAAATACAAGCCTTAATGATTCGTGAAGTCGAACAGAGTCAAATAGTTGGTGCTTGTTGATCGAGAAGCCGAATTGGGTAAATTGAGAGACTTGTTGATCCGAGAAGTCAATTGGGTTTAAATACAAGCCTTAATGATTCGTGAAGTCGAATGGAGTAGAATAGTTGGTGCTTGTTGATCCGAGAAGCCGAATTCGATCACATTGTGCGTACTTGGTGACTTGTTAAAACAAACGGATCAAGTTATGGATACTTGTTGATCCGAGAAGCCGAATTGGGTAAATTGAAAGACTTGTTGATCCGAGAAGTCAATTGGCTTCAAATACAAGCCTTTATGATTCGTGAAGTCAAACAGAGTCAAATCATTGGTGCTTGTTGATCCGAGAAGCCGAATTGGATCACATTGTGCGTACTTGGTGACTTGGTAAAACAAATGGATCAAGTTATGGATACTTGTTGATCCGAGAAGCTGAATTGGGTCAATTGAAAGACTTGTTGATCCGAGAAGTCAATTGGCTCCAAATACAAGCCTTTATGATTCGTGAAGTCGAACAGAGTCAAATCGTTGGTGCTTGTTGATCCGAGAAGCCGAATTGGATCACATTGTGCGTACTTGGTGACTTGGTAAAACAAATGGATCAAGTTATGGATATTTGTTGATCAGAGAAGCCGAATTGGGTAAATTGAAAGACTTGTTGATCCGAGAAGTCAATTGGGTTTAACTACAAGCCTTAATGATTCGTGAAGTTGAACGGAGTAGAATAGTTGGTGCTTGTTGATCCGAGAAGCCGAATTGGATCACATTGTGCGTACTTGGTGACTTCTTAAAACAAACGGATCAAGTTATGGATACTTGTTGATCCGAGAAACCGAATTGGGTAAATTGAAAGACTTGTTGATCCGAGAAGTTAATTGGCTTCAAATACAAGCCTTTATGATTCGTGAAGTCGAACAGAGTCAAATCGTTGGTGCTTGTTGATCCGAGAAGCCGAATTGGATCACATTGTGCGTACTTGGTGACTTGGTAAAATAAATGGATCAAGTTATGGATACTTGTTGATCCGAGAAGCTGAATTGGGTCAATTGAAAGACTTGTTGATCCGAGAAGTCAATTGGCTTCAAATCCAAGCCTTTATGATTCGTGAAGTCGAACAGAGTCAAGTCGTTGGTGCTTGTTGATCCGAGAAGCCGAATTCGATCACATTGTGCGTACTTGGTGACTTGGTAAAACAAATGGATCAAGTTATGGATACTTGTTGATACGAGAAGCTGAATTGGGTCAATTGAAAGACTTGTTTATCCGAGAAGTCAATTGGCTTCAAATACAAGCCTTTATGATTCGTGAAGTCGAACAGAGTCAAATCATTGGTGCTTGTTGATCCGAGAAGCCGAATTGGATCACATTGTGCGTACTTGGTGACTTGGTAAAATAAACGGATCATGTTATGGATACTTGTTGATTCGAGAAGCAGAATTGGGTCAATTGAAAGACTTGTTGATCCGAGAAGTCAATTGGGTTCAAATACAAGCCTTAATGATTCGTGAAGTCGAACGGAGTCAAATAGTTGGTGCTTGTTGATCCGAGAAGCCGAATTGGATCACATTGTGCGTACTTGGTGACTTGGTAAAACAAACGGATCAAGTTATGGATACTTGTTGATCCGAGAAGCCGAATTGGGTCAACTGAAAGACTAGTTGATCCGAGAAGTCAATTGGGTTCAAATACAAGCCTTAATGTTTTGTGAAGTCGAATCGAGTCAAATAGCTGGTGCTTGTTGACCCGAGAAGCCGAATTAGGTCACATTGTGCGTACTTGGTGACTTGGTAAAACAAACGGATCATGTTATGGATACTTGTTGATTCGAGAAGCCGAATTGGTAAATTGAAAGATTGTTGATCCGAGAATTCAATTGGCTTCAAATACAAGCCTTTATGATTCGTGAAGTCGAACAGAGTCAAATCGTTGGTGCTTGTTGATCCGAGAAGCCGAATTGGATCACATTGTACGTACTTGGTGACTTGGTAAAACAAACGGATCATGTTATGGATACTTGTTGATCCGAGAAGCCGAATTGGGTCAATTGAAAGACTTGTTGATCCGAGAAGTCAATTGGGTTCAAATACAAGCCTTAATGATTCGTGAAGTCGAACAGAGTCAAATAGTTGGTGCTTGTTGATCGAGAAGCCGAATTGGGTAAATTGAGAGACTTGTTGATCCGAGAAGTCAATTGGGTTTAAATACAAGCCTTAATGATTCGTGAAGTCGAATGGAGTAGAATAGTTGGTGCTTGTTGATCCGAGAAGCCGAATTCGATCACATTGTGCGTACTTGGTGACTTCTTAAAACAAACGGATCAAGTTATGGATACTTGTTGATCCGAGAAGCCGAATTGGGTAAATTGAAAGACTTGTTGATCCGAGAAGTCAATTGGCTTCAAATACAAGCCTTTATGATTCGTGAAGTCAAACAGAGTCAAATCATTGGTGCTTGTTGATCCGAGAAGCCGAATTGGATCACATTGTGCGTACTTGGTGACTTGGTAAAACAAATGGATCAAGTTATGGATACTTGTTGATACGAGAAGCTGAATTGGGTCAATTGAAAGACTTGTTTATCCGAGAAGTCAATTGTCTTCAAATACAAGCCTTTATGATTCGTGAAGTCGAACAGAGTCAAATCATTGGTGCTTGTTGATCCGAGAAGCCGAATTGGATCACATTGTGCGTACTTGGTGACTTGGTAAAACAAACGGATCATGTTATGGATACTTGTTGATTCGAGAAGCCGAATTGGGTCAATTGAAAGACTTGTTGATCCGAGAAGTCAATTGGGTTCAAATACAAGCCTTAATGATTCGTGAAGTCGAACGTAGTCAAATAGTTGGTGCTTGTTGATCCGAGAAGCCGAATTGGATCACATTGTGCGTACTTGGTGACTTGGTAAAACAAACGGATCATGTTATGGATACTTGTTGATCCGAGAAGCCGAATTGGGTCAACTGAAAGACTAGATGATCCGAGAAGTCAATTGGGTTCAAATACAAGCCTTAATGATTCGTGAAGTCGAACAGAGTCAAATAGTTGGTGCTTGTTGATCGAGAAGCCGAATTGGGTAAATTGAGAGACTTGTTGATCCGAGAAGTCAATTGGGTTTAAATACAAGCCTTAATGATTCGTGAAGTCGAATGGAGTAGAATAGTTGGTGCTTGTTGATCCGAGAAGCCGAATTCGATCACATTGTGCGTACTTGGTGACTTGTTAAAACAAACGGATCAAGTTATGGATACTTGTTGATCCGAGAAGCCGAATTGGGTAAATTGAAAGACTTGTTGATCCGAGAAGTCAATTGGCTTCAAATACAAGCCTTTATGATTCGTGAAGTCAAACAGAGTCAAATCATTGGTGCTTGTTGATCCGAGAAGCCGAATTGGATCACATTGTGCGTACTTGGTGACTTGGTAAAACAAATGGATCAAGTTATGGATACTTGTTGATCCGAGAAGCTGAATTGGGTCAATTGAAAGACTTGTTGATCCGAGAAGTCAATTGGCTCCAAATACAAGCCTTTATGATTCGTGAAGTCGAACAGAGTCAAATCGTTGGTGCTTGTTGATCCGAGAAGCCGAATTGGATCACATTGTGCGTACTTGGTGACTTGGTAAAACAAATGGATCAAGTTATGGATATTTGTTGATCAGAGAAGCCGAATTGGGTAAATTGAAAGACTTGTTGATCCGAGAAGTCAATTGGGTTTAACTACAAGCCTTAATGATTCGTGAAGTTGAACGGAGTAGAATAGTTGGTGCTTGTTGATCCGAGAAGCCGAATTGGATCACATTGTGCGTACTTGGTGACTTCTTAAAACAAACGGATCAAGTTATGGATACTTGTTGATCCGAGAAACCGAATTGGGTAAATTGAAAGACTTGTTGATCCGAGAAGTTAATTGGCTTCAAATACAAGCCTTTATGATTCGTGAAGTCGAACAGAGTCAAATCGTTGGTGCTTGTTGATCCGAGAAGCCGAATTGGATCACATTGTGCGTACTTGGTGACTTGGTAAAACAAATGGATCAAGTTATGGATACTTGTTGATCCGAGAAGCTGAATTGGGTCAATTGAAAGACTTGTTGATCCGAGAAGTCAATTGGCTTCAAATCCAATCCTTTATGATTCGTGAAGTCGAACAGAGTCAAGTCGTTGGTGCTTGTTGATCCGAGAAGCCGAATTCGATCACATTGTGCGTACTTGGTGACTTGGTAAAACAAATGGATCAAGTTATGGATACTTGTTGATCCGAGAAGCCGAATTGGGTCAATTGAAAGACTAGTTGATCCGAGAAGTCAATTGGGTTCAAATACAAGCCTTAATGTTTTGTGAAGTCGAATCGAGTCAAATAGCTGGTGCTTGTTGACCCGAGAAGCCGAATTAGGTCACATTGTGCGTACTTGGTGACTTGGTAAAACAAACGGATCATGTTATGGATACTTGTTGATTCGAGAAGCCGAATTGGTAAATTGAAAGATTGTTGATCCGAGAATTCAATTGGCTTCAAATACAAGCCTTTATGATTCGTGAAGTCGAACAGAGTCAAATCGTTGGTGCTTGTTGATCCGAGAAGCCGAATTGGATCACATTGTACGTACTTGGTGACTTGGTAAAACAAACGGATCATGTTATGGATACTTGTTGATCCGAGAAGCCGAATTGGGTCAATTGAAAGACTTGTTGATCCGAGAAGTCAATTGGGTTCAAATACAAGCCTTAATGATTCGTGAAGTCGAACAGAGTCAAATAGTTGGTGCTTGTTGATCGAGAAGCCGAATTGGGTAAATTGAGAGACTTGTTGATCCGAGAAGTCAATTGGGTTTAAATACAAGCCTTAATGATTCGTGAAGTCGAATGGAGTAGAATAGTTGGTGCTTGTTGATCCGAGAAGCCGAATTCGATCACATTGTGCGTACTTGGTGACTTCTTAAAACAAACGGATCAAGTTATGGATACTTGTTGATCCGAGAAGCCGAATTGGGTAAATTGAAAGACTTGTTGATCCGAGAAGTCAATTGGCTTCAAATACAAGCCTTTATGATTCGTGAAGTCAAACAGAGTCAAATCATTGGTGCTTGTTGATCCGAGAAGCCGAATTGGATCACATTGTGCGTACTTGGTGACTTGGTAAAACAAATGGATCAAGTTATGGATACTTGTTGATCAGAGAAGCCGAATTGGGTAAATTGAAAGACTTGTTGATCCGAGAAGTCAATTGGGTTTAACTACAAGCCTTAATGATTCGTGAAGTTGAACGGAGTAGAATAGTTGGTGCTTGTTGATCCGAGAAGCCGAATTGGATCACATTGTGCGTACTTGGTGACTTCTTAAAACAAACGGATCAAGTTATGGATACTTGTTGATCCGAGAAACCGAATTCGGTAAATTGAAAGACTTGTTGATCCGAGAAGTTAATTGGCTTCAAATACAAGCCTTTATGATTCGTGAAGTCGAACAGAGTCAAATCGTTGGTGCTTGTTGATCAGAGAAGCCGAATTGGATCACATTGTGCGTACTTGGTGACTTGGTAAAACAAACGGATCAAGTTATGGATACTTGTTGATCCGAGAAGCTGAATTGGGTCAATTGAAAGACTTGTTGATCCGAGAAGTCAATTGGCTTCAAATACAAGCCTTTATGATTCGTGAAGTCGAACAGAGTCAAATCGTTGGTGCTTGTTGATCCGAGAAGCCGAATTGGATCACATTGTACGTACTTGGTGACTTGGTAAAACAAACGGATCATGTTATGGATACTTGTTGATCCGAGAAGCCGAATTGGGTCAATTGAAAGACTTGTTGATCCGAGAAGTCAATTGGGTTCAAATACAAGCCTTAATGATTCGTGAAGTCGAACAGAGTCAAATAGTTGGTGCTTGTTGATCGAGAAGCCGAATTGGGTAAATTGAGAGACTTGTTGATCCGAGAAGTCAATTGGGTTTAAATACAAGCCTTAATGATTCGTGAAGTCGAATGGAGTAGAATAGTTGGTGCTTGTTGATCCGAGAAGCCGAATTCGATCACATTGTGCGTACTTGGTGACTTGTTAAAACAAACGGATCAAGTTATGGATACTTGTTGATCCGAGAAGCCGAATTGGGTAAATTGAAAGACTTGTTGATCCGAGAAGTCAATTGGCTTCAAATACAAGCCTTTATGATTCGTGAAGTCAAACAGAGTCAAATCATTGGTGCTTGTTGATCCGAGAAGCCGAATTGGATCACATTGTGCGTACTTGGTGACTTGGTAAAACAAATGGATCAAGTTATGGATACTTGTTGATCCGAGAAGCTCAATTGGGTCAATTGAAAGACTTGTTGATCCGAGAAGTCAATTGGCTCCAAATACAAGCCTTTATGATTCGTGAAGTCGAATAGAGTCAAATCGTTGGTGCTTGTTGATCCGAGAAGCCGAATTGGATCACATTGTGCGTACTTGGTGACTTGGTAAAACAAATGGATCAAGTTATGGATATTTGTTGATCAGAGAAGCCGAATTGGGTAAATTGAAAGACTTGTTGATCCGAGAAGTCAATTGGGTTTAACTACAAGCCTTAATGATTCGTGAAGTTGAACGGAGTAGAATAGTTGGTGCTTGTTGATTCGAGAAGCCGAATTGGATCACATTGTGCGTACTTGGTGACTTCTTAAAACAAACGGATCAAGTTATGGATACTTGTTGATCCGAGAAACCGAATTCGGTAAATTGAAAGACTTGTTGATCCGAGAAGTTAATTGGCTTCAAATACAAGCCTTTATGATTCGTGAAGTCGAACAGAGTCAAATCGTTGGTGCTTGTTGATCAGAGAAGCCGAATTGGATCACATTGTGCGTACTTGGTGACTTGGTAAAACAAATGGATCAAGTTATGGATACTTGTTGATCCGAGAAGCTGAATTGGGTCAATTGAAAGACTTGTTGATCCGAGAAGTCAATTGGCTTCAAATCCAAGCCTTTATGATTCGTGAAGTCGAACAGAGTCAAGTCGTTGGTGCTTGTTGATCCGAGAAGCCGAATTCGATCACATTGTGCGTACTTGGTGACTTGGTAAAACAATGGATCAAGTTATGGATACTTGTTGATACGAGAAGCTGAATTGGGTCAATTGAAAGACTTGTTTATCCGAGAAGTCAATTGGCATCAAATACAAGCCTTTATGATTCGTGAAGTCGAACAGAGTCAAATCATTGGTGCTTGTTGATCCGAGAAGCCGAATTGGATCACATTGTGCGTACTTGGTGACTTGGTAAAACAAACGGATCAAGTTATGGATACTTGTTGATCCGAGAAGCCGAATTGGGTCAACTGAAAGACTAGTTGATCCGAGAAGTCAATTGGGTTCAAATACAAGCCTTAATGTTTTGTGAAGTCGAATCGAGTCAAATAGCTGGTGCTTGTTGACCCGAGAAGCCGAATTAGGTCACATTGTGCGTACTTGGTGACTTGGTAAAACAAACGGATCATGTTATGGATACTTGTTGATTCGAGAAGCCGAATTGGTAAATTGAAAGATTGTTGATCCGAGAATTCAATTGTCTTCAAATACAAGCCTTTATGATTCGTGAAGTTGAACAGAGTCAAATCGTTGGTGCTTGTTGATCCGAGAAGCCGAATTGGATCACATTGTACGTACTTGGTGACTTGGTAAAACAAACGGATCATGTTATGGATACTTGTTGATCCGAGAAGCCGAATTGGGTCAATTGAAAGACTTGTTGATCCGAGAAGTCAATTGGGTTCAAATACAAGCCTTAATGATTCGTGAAGTCGAATAGAGTCAAATAGTTGGTGCTTATTGATCGAGAAACCGAATTGGGTAAATTGAGAGACTTGTTGATCCGAGAAGTCAATTGGGTTTAAATACAAGACTTAATGATTCGTGAAGTCGAATGGAGTAGAATAGTTGGTGCTTGTTGATCCGAGAAGCCGAATTCGATCACATTGTGCGTACTTGGTGACTTGTTAAAACAAACGGATCAAGTTATGGATACTTGTTGATCCGAGAAGCCGAATTGGGTAAATTGAAAGACTTGTTGATCCGAGAAGTCAATTGGCTTCAAATACAAGCCTTTATGATTCGTGAAGTCAAACAGAGTCAAATCATTGGTGCTTGTTGATCCGAGAAGCCGAATTGGATCACATTGTGCGTACTTGGTGACTTGGTAAAACAAATGGATCAAGTTATGGATACTTGTTGATCCGAGAAGCTGAATTGGGTCAATTGAAAGACTTGTTGATCCGAGAAGTCAATTGGCTCCAAATACAAGCCTTTATGATTCGTGAAGTCGAACAGAGTCAAATCGTTGGTGCTTGTTGATCCGAGAAGCCGAATTGGATCACATTGTGCGTACTTGGTGACTTGGTAAAACAAATGGATCAAGTTATGGAAATTTGTTGATCAGAGAAGCCGAATTGGGTAAATTGAAAGACTTGTTGATCCGAGAAGTCAATTGGGTTTAACTACAAGCCTTAATGATTCGTGAAGTTGAACGGAGTAGAATACTTGGTGCTTGTTGATCCGAGAAGCCGAATTGGATCACATTGTGCGTACTTGGTGACTTCTTAAAACAAACGGATCAAGTTATGGATACTTGTTGATCCGAGAAACCGAATTGGGTAAATTGAAAGACTTGTTGATCCGAGAAGTTAATTGGCTTCAAATACAAGCCTTTATGATTCGTGAAGTCGAACAGAGTCAAATCGTTGGTGCTTGTTGATCCGAGAAGCCGAATTGGATCACATTGTGCGTACTTGGTGACTTGGTAAAACAAATGGATCAAGTTATGGATACTTGTTGATCCGAGAAGCTGAATTGGGTCAATTGAAAGACTTGTTGATCCGAGAAGTCAATTGGCTCCAAATACAAGCCTTTATGATTCGTGAAGTCGAACAGAGTCAAATCGTTGGTGCTTGTTGATCCGAGAAGCCGAATTGGATCACATTGTGCGTACTTGGTGACTTGGTAAACCAAATGGATCAAGTTATGGATATTTGTTGATCAGAGATGCCGAATTGGGTAAATTGAAAGACTTGTTGATCCAAGAAGTCAATTGGGTTTAACTACAAGTCTTAATGATTCGTGAAGTCGAACGGAGTAGAATAGTTGGTGCTTGTTGATCCGAGAAGCCGAATTGGATCACATTGTGCGTACTTGGAGACTTGGTAAAACAAATGGATCAAGTTATGGATACTTGTTGATCCGAGAAGCTGAATTGGGTCAATTGAAAGACTTGTTGATCCGAGAAGTCAATTGGCTTCAAATACAAGCCTTTATGATTCGTGAAGTCGAACAGAGTCAAATCGTTGGTGCTTCTTGATCCGAGAAGCCGAATTGGATCACATTGTGCGTACTTGGTGACTTGGTAAAACAAACGGATCATGTTATGGATACTTGTTGATTCGAGAAGCCGAATTGGGTCAATTGAAAGACTTGTTGATCCGAGAAGTCAATTGGGTTCAAATAAAAGCCTTAATGATTCGTGAAGTCGAACAGAGTCAAATAGTTGGTGCTTGTTGATCGAGAAGCCGAATTGGGTAAATTGAGAGACTTGTTGATCCGAGAAGTCAATTGGGTTTAAATACAAGCCTTAATGATTCGTGAAGTCGAATGGAGTAGAATAGTTGGTGCTTGTTGATCCGAGAAGCCGAATTGGATCACATTGTGCGTACTTGGTGACTTGGTAAAACAAATGGATCAAGTTATGGATATTTGTTGATCAGAGATGCCGAATTGGGTAAATTGAAAGACTTGTTGATCCAAGAAGTCAATTGGGTTTAACTACAAGTCTTAATGATTCGTGAAGTCGAACGGAGTAGAATAGTTGGTGCTTGTTGATCCGAGAAGCCGAATTGGATCACATTGTGCGTACTTGGAGACTTGGTAAAACAAATGGATCAAGTTATGGATACTTGTTGATCCGAGAAGCTGAATTGGGTCAATTGAAAGACTTGTTGATCCGAGAAGTCAATTGGCTTCAAATACAAGCCTTTATGATTCGTGAAGTCGAACAGAGTCAAATCGTTGGTGCTTCTTGATCCGAGAAGCCGAATTGGATCACATTGTGCGTACTTGGTGACTTGGTAAAACAAACGGATCATGTTATGGATACTTGTTGATTCGAGAAGCCGAATTGGGTCAATTGAAAGACTTGTTGATCCGAGAAGTCAATTGGGTTCAAATACAAGCCTTAATGATTCGTGAAGTCGAACAGAGTCAAATAGTTGGTGCTTGTTGATCGAGAAGCCGAATTGGGTAAATTGAGAGACTTGTTGATCCGAGAAGTCAATTGGGTTTAAATACAAGCCTTAATGATTCGTGAAGTCGAATGGAGTAGAATAGTTGGTGCTTGTTGATCCGAGAAGCCGAATTCGATCACATTGTGCGTACTTGGTGACTTGTTAAAACAAACGGATCAAGTTATGGATACTTGTTGATCCGAGAAGCCGAATTGGGTAAATTGAAAGAATTGTTGATCCGAGAAGTCAATTGGCTTCAAATACAAGCCTTTATGATTCGTGAAGTCAAACAGAGTAAAATCATTGGTGCTTGTTGATCCGAGAAGCCGAATTGGATCACATTGTGCGTACTTGGTGACTTGGTAAAACAAATGGATCAAGTTATGGATACTTGTTGATCCGAGAAGTTGAATTGGGTCAATTGAAAGACTTGTTGATCCGAGAAGTCAATTGGCTCCAAATACAAGCCTTTATGATTCGTGAAGTCGAACAGAGTCAAATCGTTGGTGCTTGTTGATCCGAGAAGCCGAATTGGATCACATTGTGCGTACATGGTGACTTGGTAAAACAAATGGATCAAGTTATGGATATTTGTTGATCAGAGAAGCCGAATTGGGTAAATTGAAAGACTTTTTGATCCGAGAAGTCAATTGGGTTTAACTACAAGCCTTAATGATTCGTGAAGTCGAACGGAGTAGAATAGTTGGTGCTTGTTGATCCGAGAAGCCGAATTGGATCACATTGTGCGTACTTGGTGACTTCTTAAAACAAACGGATCAAGTTATGGATACTTGTTGATCCGAGAAACCGAATTGGGTAAATTGAAAGACTTGTTGATCCGAGAAGTTAATTGGCTTCAAATACAAGCCTTTATGATTCGTGAAGTCGAACAGAGTCAAATCGTTGGTGCTTGTTGATCCGAGAAGCCGAATTGGATCACATTGTGCGTACTTGGTGACTTGGTAAAACAAATGGATCAAGTTATGGATACTTGTTGATCCGAGAAGCTGAATTGGGTCAATTGAAAGACTTGTTGGTCCGAGAAGTCAATTGGCTCCAAATACAAGCCTTTATTATTCGTGAAGTCGAACAGAGTCAAATCGTTGGTGCTTGTTGATCCGAGAAGCTGAATTGGGTCAATTGAAAGACTTGTTGATCCGAGAAGTCAATTGGCTCCAAATACAAACCTTTATTATTCGTGAAGTCGAACAGAGTCAAATCGTTGGTGCTTGTTGATCCGAGAAGCCGAATTGGATCACATTGTGCGTACTTGATGACTTGGTAAAACAAATGGATCAAGTTATGGATATTTGTTGATCAGAGAAGCCGAATTGGGTAAATTGAAAGACTTGTTGATCCGAGAAGTCAATTGGGTTTAACTACAAGCCTTAATGATTCGTGAAGTCGAACGGAGTAGAATAGTTGGTGCTTGTTGATCCGAGAAGCCGAATTGGATTACATTGTGCGTACTTAGAGACTTGGTAAAACAAATAGATCAAGTTATGGATACTTGTTGATCCGAGAAGCTGAATTGGGTCAATTGAAAGACTTGGTTATCCGAGAAGTCAATTGGGTTCAAATACAAGCCTTAATGATTCGTGAAGTCGAAGGGAGTCAAATAGTTGGTGCTTGTTGATCCGAGAAGCCGAATTGGGTCAATTGAAAGACTAGTTGATCCGAGAAGTCAATTGGGTTCAAATACAAGCCTTAATGATTCGTGAAGTCGATCGGAGTCAAATAGTTTATGCTTGTTGATCCGAGAAGCCGAATTGGATCACATTGTGCGTACTTGGTGACTTGGTAAAACAAATGGATCAAGTTATGGATATTTGTTGATCAGAGATGCCGAATTGGGTAAATTGAAAGACTTGTTGATCCAAGAAGTCAATTGGGTTTAACTACAAGTCTTAATGATTCGTGAAGTCGAACGGAGTAGAATAGTTGGTGCTTGTTGATCCGAGAAGCCGAATTGGATCACATTGTGCATACTTGGAGACTTGGTAAAACAAATGGATCAAGTTATGGATACTTGTTGATCCGAGAAGCTGAATTGGGTCAATTGAAAGACTTGTTGATCCGAGAAGTCAATTGGCTTCAAATACAAGCCTTTATGATTCGTGAAGTCGAACAGAGTCAAATCGTTGGTGCTTCTTGATCCGAGAAGCCGAATTGGATCACATTGTGCGTACTTGGTGACTTGGTAAAACAAACGGATCATGTTATGGATACTTGTTGATTCGAGAAGCCGAATTGGGTCAATTGAAAGACTTGTTGATCCGAGAAGTCAATTGGGTTCAAATACAAGCCTTAATGATTCGTGAAGTCGAACAGAGTCAAATAGTTGGTGCTTGTTGATCGAGAAGCCGAATTGGGTAAATTGAGAGACTTGTTGATCCGAGAAGTCAATTGGGTTTAAATACAAGCCTTAATGATTCGTGAAGTCGAATGGAGTAGAATAGTTGGTGCTTGTTGATCCGAGAAGCCGAATTCGATCACATTGTGCGTACTTGGTGACTTGTTAAAACAAACGGATCAAGTTATGGATACTTGTTGATCCGAGAAGCCGAATTGGGTAAATTGAAAGAATTGTTGATCCGAGAAGTCAATTGGCTTCAAATACAAGCCTTTATGATTCGTGAAGTCAAACAGAGTCAAATCATTGGTGCTTGTTGATCCGAGAAGCCGAATTGGATCACATTGTGCGTACTTGGTGACTTGGTAAAACAAATGGATCAAGTTATGGATACTTGTTGATCCGAGAAGTTAAATTGGGTCAATTGAAAGACTTGTTGATCCGAGAAGTCAATTGGCTCCAAATACAAGCCTTTATGATTCGTGAAGTCGAACAGAGTCAAATCGTTGGTGCTTGTTGATCCGAGAAGCCGAATTGGATCACATTGTGCGTACTTGGTGACTTGGTAAAACAAATGGATCAAGTTATGGATATTTGTTGATCAGAGAAGCCGAATTGGGTAAATTGAAAGACTTTTTGATCCGAGAAGTCAATTGGGTTTAACTACAAGCCTTAATGATTCGTGAAGTCGAACGGAGTAGAATAGTTGGTGCTTGTTGATCCGAGAAGCCGAATTGGGTGCGTACTTGGTGACTTCTTAAAACAAACGGATCAAGTTATGGATACTTGTTGATCCGAGAAACCGAATTGGGTAAATTGAAAGACTTGTTGATCCGAGAAGTTAATTGGCTTCAAATACAAGCCTTTATGATTCGTGAAGTCGAACAGAGTCAAATCGTTGGTGCTTGTTGATCCGAGAAGCCGAATTGGATCACATTGTGCGTACTTGGTGACTTGGTAAAACAAATGGATCAAGTTATGGATACTTGTTGATCCGAGAAGCTGAATTGGGTCAATTGAAAGACTTGTTGGTCCGAGAAGTCAATTGGCTCCAAATACAAGCCTTTATTATTCGTGAAGTCGAACAGAGTCAAATCGTTGGTGCTTGTTGATCCGAGAAGCTGAATTGGGTCAATTGAAAGACTTGTTGATCCGAGAAGTCAATTGGCTCCAAATACAAGCCTTTATTATTCGTGAAGTCGAACAGAGTCAAATCGTTGGTGCTTGTTGATCCGAGAAGCCGAATTGGATCACATTGTGCGTACTTGATGACTTGGTAAAACAAATGGATCAAGTTATGGATATTTGTTGATCAGAGAAGCCGAATTGGGTAAATTGAAAGACTTGTTGATCCGAGAAGTCAATTGGGTTTAACTACAAGCCTTAATGATTCGTGAAGTCGAACGGAGTAGAATAGTTGGTGCTTGTTGATCCGAGAAGCCGAATTGGATTACATTGTGCGTACTTAGAGACTTGGTAAAACAAATAGATCAAGTTATGGATACTTGTTGATCCGAGAAGCTGAATTGGGTCAATTGAAAGACTTGGTTATCCGAGAAGTCAATTGGGTTCAAATACAAGCCTTAATGATTCGTGAAGTCGAAGGGAGTCAAATAGTTGGTGCTTGTTGATCCGAGAAGCCGAATTGGGTCAATTGAAAGACTAGTTGATCCGAGAAGTCAATTGGGTTCAAATACAAGCCTTAATGATTCGTGAAGTCGATCGGAGTCAAATAGTTTATGCTTGTTGATCCGAGAAGCCGAATTGGATCACATTGTGCGTACTTGGTGACTTGGTAAAACAAATGGATCAAGTTATGGATATTTGTTGATCAGAGATGCCGAATTGGGTAAATTGAAAGACTTGTTGATCCAAGAAGTCAATTGGGTTTAACTACAAGTCTTAATGATTCGTGAAGTCGAACGGAGTAGAATAGTTGGTGCTTGTTGATCCGAGAAGCCGAATTGGATCACATTGTGCATACTTGGAGACTTGGTAAAACAAATGGATCAAGTTATGGATACTTGTTGATCCGAGAAGCTGAATTGGGTCAATTGAAAGACTTGTTGATCCGAGAAGTCAATTGGCTTCAAATACAAGCCTTTATGATTCGTGAAGTCGAACAGAGTCAAATCGTTGGTGCTTCTTGATCCGAGAAGCCGAATTGGATCACATTGTGCGTACTTGGTGACTTGGTAAAACAAACGGATCATGTTATGGATACTTGTTGATTCGAGAAGCCGAATTGGGTCAATTGAAAGACTTGTTGATCCGAGAAGTCAATTGGGTTCAAATACAAGCCTTAATGATTCGTGAAGTCGAACAGAGTCAAATAGTTGGTGCTTGTTGATCGAGAAGCCGAATTGGGTAAATTGAGAGACTTGTTGATCCGAGAAGTCAATTGGGTTTAAATACAAGCCTTAATGATTCGTGAAGTCGAATGGAGTAGAATAGTTGGTGCTTGTTGATCCGAGAAGCCGAATTCGATCACATTGTGCGTACTTGGTGACTTGTTAAAACAAACGGATCAAGTTATGGATACTTGTTGATCCGAGAAGCCGAATTGGGTAAATTGAAAGAATTGTTGATCCGAGAAGTCAATTGGCTTCAAATACAAGCCTTTATGATTCGTGAAGTCAAACAGAGTCAAATCATTGGTGCTTGTTGATCCGAGAAGCCGAATTGGATCACATTGTGCGTACTTGGTGACTTGGTAAAACAAATGGATCAAGTTATGGATACTTGTTGATCCGAGAAGTTAAATTGGGTCAATTGAAAGACTTGTTGATCCGAGAAGTCAATTGGCTCCAAATACAAGCCTTTATGATTCGTGAAGTCGAACAGAGTCAAATCGTTGGTGCTTGTTGATCCGAGAAGCCGAATTGGATCACATTGTGCGTACTTGGTGACTTGGTAAAACAAATGGATCAAGTTATGGATATTTGTTGATCAGAGAAGCCGAATTGGGTAAATTGAAAGACTTTTTGATCCGAGAAGTCAATTGGGTTTAACTACAAGCCTTAATGATTCGTGAAGTCGAACGGAGTAGAATAGTTGGTGCTTGTTGATCCGAGAAGCCGAATTGGGTGCGTACTTGGTGACTTCTTAAAACAAACGGATCAAGTTATGGATACTTGTTGATCCGAGAAACCGAATTGGGTAAATTGAAAGACTTGTTGATCCGAGAAGTTAATTGGCTTCAAATACAAGCCTTTATGATTCGTGAAGTCGAACAGAGTCAAATCGTTGGTGCTTGTTGATCCGAGAAGCCGAATTGGATCACATTGTGCGTACTTGGTGACTTGGTAAAACAAATGGATCAAGTTATGGATACTTGTTGATCCGAGAAGCTGAATTGGGTCAATTGAAAGACTTGTTGATCCGAGAAGTCAATTGGCTCCAAATACAAGCCTTTATTATTCGTGAAGTCGAACAGAGTCAAATCGTTGGTGCTTGTTGATCCGAGAAGCCGAATTGGATCACATTGTGCGTACTTGATGACTTGGTAAAACAAATGGATCAAGTTATGGATATTTGTTGATTAGAGAAGCCGAATTGGGTAAATTGAAAGACTTGTTGATCCGAGAAGTCAATTGGGTTTAACTACAAGCCTTAATGATTCGTGAAGTCGAACGGAGTAGAATAGTTGGTGCTTGTTGATCCGAGAAGCCGAATTGGATTACATTGTGCGTACTTGGAGACTTGGTAAAACAAATAGATCAAGTTATGGATACTTGTTGATCCAAGAAGCTGAATTGGGTCAATTGAAAGACTTGGTTATCCGAGAAGTCAATTGGGTTCAAATACAAGCCTTAATGATTCGTGAAGTCGAAGGGAGTCAAATAGTTGGTGCTTGTTGATCCGAGAAGCCGAATTGGATCACATTGTGCGTACGTGGTGACTTGGTAAAATAAACGGATCAAGTTATGGATACTTGTTGATCCGAGAAGCCGAATTGGGTCAATTGAAAGACTAGTTGATCCGAGAAGTCAATTGGGTTCAAATACAAGCCTTAATGATTCGTGAAGTCGATCGGAGTCAAATAGTTTATGCTTGTTGATCCGAGAAGCCGAATTGGATCACATTGTGCGTACTTGGTGACTTGGTAAAACAAATGGATCAAGTTATGGATATTTGTTGATCAGAGATGCCGAATTGGGTAAATTGAAAGACTTGTTGATCCAAGAAGTCAATTGGGTTTAACTACAAGTCTTAATGATTCGTGAAGTCGAACGGAGTAGAATAGTTGGTGCTTGTTGATCCGAGAAGCCGAATTGGATCACATTGTGCGTACTTGGAGACTTGGTAAAACAAATGGATCAAGTTATGGATACTTGTTGATCCGAGAAGCTAAATTGGGTCAATTGAAAGACTTGTTGATCCGAGAAGTCAATTGGCTTCAAATACAAGCCTTTATGATTCGTGAAGTCGAACAGAGTCAAATCGTTGGTGCTTCTTGATCCGAGAAGCCGAATTGGATCACATTGTGCGTACTTGGTGACTTGGTAAAACAAACGGATCATGTTATGGATACTTGTTGATTCGAGAAGCCGAATTGGGTCAATTGAAAGACTTGTTGATCCGAGAAGTCAATTGGGTTCAAATACAAGCCTTAATGATTCGTGAAGTCGAACAGAGTCAAATAGTTGGTACTTGTTGATCGAGAAGCCGAATTGGGTAAATTGAGAGACTTGTTGATCCGAGAAGTCAATTGGGTTTAAATACAAGCCTTAATGATTCGTGAAGTCGAATGGAGTAGAATAGTTGGTGCTTGTTGATACGAGAAGCCGAATTCGATCACATTGTGCGTACTTGGTGACTTGTTAAAACAAACGGATCAAGTTATGGATACTTGTTGATCCGAGAAGCCGAATTGGGTAAATTGAAAGAATTGTTGATCCGAGAAGTCAATTGGCTTCAAATACAAGCCTTTATGATTCGTGAAGTCAAACAGAGTCAAATCATTGGTGCTTGTTGATCCGAGAAGCCGAATTGGATCACATTGTGCGTACTTGGTGACTTGGTAAAACAAATGGATCAAGTTATGGATACTTGTTGATCCGAGAAGTTGAATTGGGTCAATTGAAAGACTTGTTGACCCGAGAAGTCAATTGGCTCCAAATACAAGCCTTTATGATTCGTGAAGTCGAACAGAGTCAAATCGTTGGTGCTTGTTGATCCGAGAAGCCGAATTGGATCACATTGTGCGTACTTGGTGACTTGGTAAAACAAATGGATCAAGTTATGGATATTTGTTGATCAGAGAAGCCGAATTGGGTAAATTGAAAGACTTTTTGATCCGAGAAGTCAATTGGGTTTAACTACAAGCCTTAATGATTCGTGAAGTCGAACGGAGTAGAATAGTTGGTGCTTGTTGATCCGAGAAGCCGAATTGGATCACATTGTGCGTACTTGGTGACTTCTTAAAACAAACGGATCAAGTTATGGATACTTGTTGATCCGAGAAACCGAATTGGGTAAATTGAAAGACTTGTTGATCCGAGAAGTTAATTGGCTTCAAATACAAGCCTTTATGATTCGTGAAGTCGAACAGAGTCAAATCGTTGGTGCTTGTTGATCCGAGAAGCCGAATTGGATCACATTGTGCGTACTTGGTGACTTGGTAAAACAAATGGATCAAGTTATGGATACTTGTTGATCCGAGAAGCTGAATTGGGTCAATTGAAAGACTTGTTGATCCGAGAAGTCAATTGGCTCCAAATACAAGCCTTTATTATTCGTGAAGTCGAACAGAGTCAAATCGTTGGTGCTTGTTGATCCGAGAAGCCGAATTGGATCACATTGTGCGTACTTGATGACTTGGTAAAACAAATGGATCAAGTTATGGATATATGTTGATCAGAGAAGCCGAATTGGGTAAATTGAAAGACTTGTTGATCCGAGAAGTCAATTGGGTTTAACTACAAGCCTTAATGATTCGTGAAGTCGAACGGAGTAGAATAGTTGGTGCTTGTTGATCCGAGAAGCCGAATTGGATTACATTGTGCGTACTTGGAGACTTGGTAAAACAAATAGATCAAGTTATGGATACTTGTTGATCCGAGAAGCTGAATTGGGTCAATTGAAAGACTTGGTTATCCGAGAAGTCAATTGGGTTCAAATACAAGCCTTTATGATTCGTGAAGTCGAAGGGAGTCAAATAGTTGGTGCTTGTTGATCCGAGAAGCCGAATTGGATCACATTGTGCGTACTTGGTGACTTGGTAAAATAAACGGATCAAGTTATGGATACTTGTTGATCCGAGAAGCCGAATTGGGTCAATTGAAAGACTAGTTGATCCGAGAAGTCAATTGGGTTCAAATACAAGCCTTAATGATTCGTGAAGTCGATCGGAGTCAAATAGTTTATGCTTGTTGATCCGAGAAGCCGAATTGGGTCACATTGTGCGTACTTGGTGACTTGGTAAAACAAACGGATCAAGTTATGGATACTTGTTGATCGAGAAGCCGAATTGGGTAAATTGAGAGACTTGTTGATCCGAGAAGTCAATTGGGTTTAAATACAAGCCTTAATGATTCGTGAAGTCGAACGGAGTACAATAGTTGGTGCTTGTTGATCCGAGAAGCCGAATTCGATCACATTGGGCGTACTTGGTGACTTGGTAAAACAAATGGATCAAGTTATGGATACTTGTTGATCCGAGAAGCCGAATTGGGTAAATTGAAAGACTTGTTGATCCGAGAAGTCAATTGGCTCCAAATACAAGCCTTTATTATTCGTGAAGTCGAACAGAGTCAAATCGTTGGTGCTTGTTGATCCGAGAAGCCGAATTGGATCACATTGTGCGTACTTGATGACTTGGTAAAACAAATGGATCATGTTATGGATATTTGTTGATCAGAGAAGCCGAATTGGGTAAATTGAAAGACTTGTTGATCCGAGAAGTCAATTGGGTTTAACTACAAGCCTTAATGATTCGTGAAGTCGAACGGAGTAGAATAGTTGGTGCTTGTTGATCCGAGAAGCCGAATTGGATTACATTGTGCGTACTTGGAGACTTGGTAAAACAAATAGATCAAGTTATGGATACTTGTTGATCCGAGAAGCTGAATTGGGTCAATTGAAGACTTGGTTATCCGAGAAGTCAATTGGGTTCAAATACAAGCCTTAATGATTCGTGAAGTCGAAGGGAGTCAAATAGTTGGTGCTTGTTGATCCGAGAAGCCGAATTGGATCACATTGTGCGTACTTGGTGACTTGGTAAAATAAACGGATCAAGTTATGGATACTTGTTGATCCGAGAAGCCGAATTGGGTCAATTGAAAGAGTAGTTGATCCGAGAAGTCAATTGGGTTCAAATACAAGCCTTAATGATTCGTGAAGTCGATCGGAGTCAAATAGTTTATGCTTGTTGATCCGAGAAGCCGAATTGGGTCACATTGTGCGTACTTGGTGACTTGGTAAAACAAACGGATCAAGTTATGGATACTTGTTGATCGTGAAGCCGAATTGGGTAAATTGAGAGACTTGTTGATCCGAGAAGTCAATTGGGTTTAAATACAAGCCTTAATGATTCGTGAAGTCGAACGGAGTAGAATAGTTGGTGCTTGTTGATCCGAGAAGCCGAATTCGATCACATTGGGCGTACTTGGTGACTTGGTAAAACAAATGGATCAAGTTATGGATACTTGTTGATCCGAGAAGCCGAATTGGGTAAATTGAAAGACTTGTTGATCCGAGAAGTCAATTGGCTCCAAATACAAGCCTTTATTATTCGTGAAGTCGAACAGAGTCAAATCGTTGGTGCTTGTTGATCCGAGAAGCCGAATTGGATCACATTGTGCGTACTTGATGACTTGGTAAAACAAATGGATCAAGTTATGGATATTTGTTGATCAGAGAAGCCGAATTGGGTAAATTGAAAGACTTGTTGATCCGAGAAGTCAATTGGGTTTAACTACAAGCCTTAATGATTCGTGAAGTCGAACGGAGTAGAATAGTTGGTGCTTGTTGATCCGAGAAGCCGAATTGGATTACATTGTGCGTACTTGGAGACTTGGTAAAACAAATAGATCAAGTTATGGATACTTGTTGATCCGAGAAGCTGAATTGGGTCAATTGAAAGACTTGGTTATCCGAGAAGTCAATTGGGTTCAAATACAAGCCTTAATGATTCGTGAAGTCGAAGGGAGTCAAATAGTTGGTGCTTGTTGATCCGAGAAGCCGAATTGGATCACATTGTGCGTACTTGGTGACTTGGTAAAATAAACGGATCAAGTTATGGATACTTGTTGATCCGAGAAGCCGAATTGGGTCAATTGAAAGACTAGTTGATCCGAGAAGTCAATTGGGTTCAAATACAAGCCTTAATGATTCGTGAAGTCGATCGGAGTCAAATAGTTTATGCTTGTTGATCCAAGAAGCCGAATTGGGTCACATTGTGCGTACTTGGTGACTTGGTAAAACAAACGGATCAAGTTATGGATACTTGTTGATCGAGAAGCCGAATTGGGTAAATTGAGAGACTTGTTGATCCGAGAAGTCAATTGGGTTTAAATACAAGCCTTAATGATTCGTGAAGTCGAACGGAGTAGAATAGTTGGTGCTTGTTGATCCGAGAAGCCGAATTCGATCACATTGGGCGTACTTGGTGACTTGGTAAAACAAATGGATCAAGTTATGGATACTTGTTGATCCGAGAAGCCGAATTGGGTAAATTGAAAGACTTGTTGATCCGAGAAGTCAATTGGCTCCAAATACAAGCCTTTATTATTCGTGAAGTCGAACAGAGTCAAATCGTTGGTGCTTGTTGATCCGAGAAGCCGAATTGGATCACATTGTGCGTACTTGATGACTTGGTAAAACAAATGGATCAAGTTATGGATATTTGTTGATCAGAGAAGCCGAATTGGGTAAATTGAAAGACTTGTTGATCCGAGAAGTCAATTGGGTTTAACTACAAGCCTTAATGATTCGTGAAGTCGAACGGAGTAGAATAGTTGGTGCTTGTTGATCCGAGAAGCCGAATTGGATTACATTGTGCGTACTTGGAGACTTGGTAAAACAAATAGATCAAGTTATGGATACTTGTTGATCCGAGAAGCTGAATTGGGTCAATTGAAAGACTTGGTTATCCGAGAAGTCAATTGGGTTCAAATACAAGCCTTAATGATTCGTGAAGTCGAAGGGAGTCAAATAGTTGGTGCTTGTTGATCCGAGAAGCCGAATTGGATCACATTGTGCGTACTTGGTGACTTGGTAAAATAAACGGATCAAGTTATGGATACTTGTTGATCCGAGAAGCCGAATTAGGTCAATTGAAAGACTAGTTGATCCGAGAAGTCAATTGGGTTCAAATACAAGCCTTAATGATTCGTGAAGTCGATCGGAGTCAAATAGTTTATGCTTGTTGATCCGAGAGGCCGAATTGGGTCACATTGTGCGTACTTGGTGACTTGGTAAAACAAACGGATCAAGTTATGGATACTTGTTGATCGAGAAGCCGAATTGGGTAAATTGAGAGACTTGTTGATCCGAGAAGTCAATTGGGTTTAAATACAAGCCTTAATGATTCGTGAAGTCGAACGTAGTAGAATAGTTGGTGCTTGTTGATCCGAGAAGCCGAATTCGATCACATTGGGCGTACTTGGTGACTTGGTAAAACAAATGGATCAAGTTATGGATACTTGTTGATCCGAGAAGCCGAATTGGGTAAATTGAAAGACTTGTTGATCCGAGAAGTCAATTGGCTCCAAATACAAGCCTTTATTATTCGTGAAGTCGAACAGAGTCAAATCGTTGGTGCTTGTTGATCCGAGAAGCCGAATTGGATCACATTGTGCGTACTTGATGACTTGGTAAAACAAATGGATCAAGTTATGGATATTTGTTGATCAGAGAAGCCGAATTGGGTAAATTGAAAGACTTGTTGATCCGAGAAGTCAATTGGGTTTAACTACAAGCCTTAATGATTCGTGAAGTCGAACGGAGTAGAATAGTTGGTGCTTGTTGATCCGAGAAGCCGAATTGGATTACATTGTGCGTACTTGGAGACTTGGTAAAACAAATAGATCAAGTTATGGATACTTGTTGATCCGAGAAGCTGAATTGGGTCAATTGAAAGACTTGGTTATCCGAGAAGTCAATTGGGTTCAAATACAAGCCTTAATGATTCGTGAAGTCGAAGGGAGTCAAATAGTTGGTGCTTGTTGATCCGAGAAGCCGAATTGGATCACATTGTGCGTACTTGGTGACTTGGTAAAATAAACGGATCAAGTTATGGATACTTGTTGATCCGAGAAGCCTAATTGGGTCAATTGAAAGACTAGTTGATCCGAGAAGTCAATTGGGTTCAAATACAAGCCTTAATGATTCGTGAAGTCGATCGGAGTCAAATAGTTTATGCTTGTTGATCCGAGAAGCCGAATTGGGTCACATTATGCGTACTTGGTGACTTGGTAAAACAAACGGATCAAGTTATGGATACTTGTTGATCGAGAAGCCGAATTGGGTAAATTGAGAGACTTGTTGATCCGAGAAGTCAATTGGGTTTAAATACAAGCCTTAATGATTCGTGAAGTCGAACGGAGTAGAATAGTTGGTGCTTGTTGATCCGAGAAGCCGAATTCGATCACATTGTGCATACTTGGTGACTTGTTAAAACAAACGGATCAAGTTATGGATACTTGTTGATCCGAGAAACCGAATTGGGTAAATTGAAAGACTTGTTGATCCGAGAAGTCAATTGGCTTCAAATACAAGCCTTTATGATTCGTGAAGTCGAACAGAGTCAAATCGTTGGTGCTTGTTGATCCGAGAAGCCGAATTGGATCACATTGTGCGTACTTGGTGACTTGGTAAAACAAATGGATCAAGTTATGGATACTTGTTGATCCGAGAAGCTGAATTGGGTCAATTGAAAGACATGTTGATCCGAGAAGTCAATTGGCTTCAAATACAAGCCTTTATGATTCGTGAAGTCGAACAGAGTCAAATCGTTGGTGCTTGTTGATCCGAGAAGCCGAATTGGATCACATTGGGCGTACTTGGTGACATGGTAAAACAAATGGATCAAGTTATGGATATTTGTTGATCAGAGAAGCCGAATTGGGTAAATTGAAAGACTTGTTGATCCGAGAAGTCAATTGGGTTTAAATACAAGCCTTAATGATTCGTGAAGTCGAACGGAGTAGAATAGTTGGTGCTTGTTGATCCGAGAAGCCGAATTGGATCACATTGTGCGTACTTGGAGACTTGGTAAAACAAATGGATCAAGTTATGGATACTTGTTGATCCGAGAAGCTGAATTGGGTCAATTGAAAGACTTGTTGATCCGAGAAGTCAATTGGCTTCAAATACAAGCCTTTATGATTCGTGAAGTCGAACAGAGTCAAATCGTTGGTGCTTGTTGATCCGAGAAGCCGAATTGGATCACATTGTGCGTACTTGGTGACTTGGTAAAACAAATGGATCAAGTTATGGATACTTGTTGATCAGAGAATCCGAATTGGGTCACATGGTAGACTTGTTGATCCGAGAAGTCAATTGTGGCCAAATACAAGCCTTAATGTTTTGTGAAGTCGAATCGAGTCAAATAGTTGGTGCTTGTTGACCCGAGAAGCCGAATTAGGTTGCATTGTGCGTACTTGGTGACTTGGTAAAACAAACGGATCATGTTATGGATACTTGTTGATCCGAGAAGCCGAATTGGAACAATTGAAAGACTTGTTGATCCGAGAAGTTAATTGGGTTCAAATACAAGCCTTAATGATTCGTGAAGTCGAACGGAGTCAAATAGTTGGTGCTTGTTGATCCGAGAAGCCGAATTGGGTAAATTGAAAGACTTTTTGATCAGAGAAGCCGAATTGGGTAAATTGAAAGACTTGTTGATCAGAGAAGCCGAATTGGGTAAATTGAAAGACTTGTTGATCCGAGAAGTCAATTGGGTTTAAACACAAGCCTTAATGATTCGTGAAGTCGATCGGAGTCAAATAGTTGATGCTTGTTGATCCAAGAAGCCGAATTGGGTCACATTGTGCGTACTTGGCGACTTGGTAAAAGAAACGGATCAAGTTATGGATACTTGTTGATCCGAGAAGCCGAATTGGGTAAATTGAGAGACTTGTTGATCCGAGAAGTCAATTGGGTTTAAATACAAGCCTTAATGATTCGTGAAGTCGAACGGAGTAGAATAGTTGGTGCTTCTTGATCCGAGAAGCCGAATTCGATCACATTGTGCGTACTTGGTGACTTGGTAAAACAAACGGATCAAGTTATGGATACTTGTTGATCCGAGAAGCCGAATTGGGTAAATTGAAAGACTTGTTGATCCGAGAAGTCAATTGTGTTTAACTACAAGCCTTAATGATTCGTGAAGTCGAACGGAGTAGAATAGTTGGTGCTTGTTGATCCGAGAAGCCGAATTGGATTACATTGTGCGTACTTGGAGAGTTGGTAAAACAAATAGATCAAGTTATGGATACTTGTTGATCCGAGAAGCTGAATTGGGTCAATTGAAAGACTTGGTTATCCGAGAAGTCAATTGGGTTCAAATACAAGCCTTAATGATTCGTGAAGTCGAAGGGAGTCAAATAGTTGGTGCTTGTTGATCCGAGAAGCCGAATTGGATCACATTGTGCGTACTTGGTGACTTGGTAAAATAAACGGATCAAGTTATGGATACTTGTTGATCCGAGAAGCCGAATTGGGTCAATTGAAAGACTAGTTGATCCGAGAAGTCAATTGGGTTCAAATACAAGCCTTAATGATTCGTGAAGTCGATCGGAGTCAAATAGTTTATGCTTGTTGATCCGAGAAGCCGAATTGGGTCACATTGTGCGTACTTGGTGACTTGGTAAAACAAACGGATCAAGTTATGGATACTTGTTGATCGAGAAGCCGAATTGGGTAAATTGAGAGACTTGTTGATCCGAGAAGTCAATTGGGTTTAAATACAAGCCTTAATGATTCGTGAAGTCGAACGGAGTAGAATAGTTGGTGCTTGTTGATCCGAGAAGCCGAATTCGATCACATTGGGCGTACTTGGTGACTTGGTAAAACAAATGGATCAAGTTATGGATACTTGTTGATCCGAGAAGCCGAATTGGGTAAATTGAAAGACTTGTTGATCCGAGAAGTCAATTGGCTCCAAATACAAGCCTTTATTATTCGTGAAGTCGAACAGAGTCAAATCGTTGGTGCTTGTTGATCCGAGAAGCCGAATTGGATCACATTGTGCGTACTTGATGACTTGGTAAAACAAATGGATCAAGTTATGGATATTTGTTGATTAGAGAAGCCGAATTGGGTAAATTGAAAGACTTGTTGATCCGAGAAGTCAATTGGGTTTAACTACAAGCCTTAATGATTCGTGAAGTCGAACGGAGTAGAATAGTTGGTGCTTGTTGATCCGAGAAGCCGAATTGGATTACATTGTGCGTACTTTGAGACTTGGTAAAACAAATAGATCAAGTTATGGATACTTGTTGATCCGAGAAGCTGAATTGGGTCAATTGAAAGACTTGGTTATCCGAGAAGTCAATTGGGTTCAAATACAAGCCTTAATGATTCGTGAAGTCGAAGGGAGTCAAATAGTTGGTGCTTGTTGATCCGAGAAGCCGAATTGGATCACATTGTGCGTACTTGGTGACTTGGTAAAATAAACGGATCAAGTTATGGATACTTGTTGATCCGAGAAGCCGAATTGGGTCAATTGAAAGACTAGTTGATCCGAGAAGTCAATTGGGTTCAAATACAAGCCTTAATGATTCGCGAAGTCGATCGGAGTCAAATAGTTTATGCTTGTTGATCCGAGAAGCCGAATTGGGTCACTTTGTGCGTACTTGGTGACTTGGTAAAACAAACGGATCAAGTTATGGATACTTGTTGATCGAGAAGCAGAATTGGGTAAATTGAGAGACTTGTTGATCCGAGAAGTCAATTGGGTTTAAATACAAGCCTTAATGATTCGTGAAGTCGAACGGAGTAGAATAGTTGGTGCTTGTTGATCCGAGAAGCCGAATTCGATCACATTGTGCATACTTGGTGACTTGTTAAAACAAACGGATCAAGTTATGGATACTTGTTGATCCGAGAAACCGAATTGGGTAAATTGAAAGACTTGTTGATCCGAGAAGTCAATTGGCTTCAAATACAAGCCTTTATGATTCGTGAAGTCGAACAGAGTCAAATCGTTGGTGCTTGTTGATCCGAGAAGCCGAATTGGATCACATTGTGCGTACTTGGTGACTTGGTAAAATAAACGGATCAAGTTATGGATACTTGTTGATCCGAGAAGCCGAATTGGGTCAATTGAAAGACTAGTTGATCCGAGAAGTCAATTGGGTTCAAATACAAGCCTTAATGATTCGTGAAGTCGAGCGGAGTCAAATAGTTTATGCTTGTTGATCCGAGAAGCCGAATTGGGTCACATTATGCGTACTTGGTGACTTGGTAAAACAAACGGATCAAGTTATGGATACTTGTTGATCGAGAAGCCGAATTGGGTAAATTGAGAGACTTGTTGATCCGAGAAGTCAATTGGGTTTAAATACAAGCCTTAATGATTCGTGAAGTCGAACGGAGTAGAATAGTTGGTGCTTGTTGATCCGAGAAGCCGAATTCGATCAGATTGTGCATACTTGGTGACTTGTTAAAACAAACGGATCAAGTTATGGATACTTGTTGATCCGAGAAACCGAATTGGGTAAATTGAAAGACTTGTTGATCCGAGAAGTCAATTGGCTTCAAATACAAGCCTTTATGATTCGTGAAGTCGAACAGAGTCAAATCGTTGGTGCTTGTTGATCCGAGAAGCCGAATTGGATCACATTGTGCGTACTTGGTGACTTGGTAAAACAAATGGATCAAGTTATGGATACTTGTTGATCCGAGAAGCTGAATTGGGTCAATTGAAAGACATGTTGATCCGAGAAGTCAATTGGCTTCAAATACAAGCCTTTATGATTCGTGAAGTCGAACAGAGTCAAATCGTTGGTGCTTGTTGATCCGAGAAGCCGAATTGGATCACATTGTGCGTACTTGGTGACATGGTAAAACAAATGGATCAAGTTATGGATATTTGTTGATCAGAGAAGCCGAATTGGGTAAATTGAAAGACTTGTTGATCCGAGAAGTCAATTGGGTTTAACTACAAGCCTTAATGATTCGTGAAGTCGAACGGAGTAGAATAGTTGGTGCTTGTTGATCCGAGAAGCCGAATTGGATCACATTGTGCGTACTTGGAGACTTGGTAAAACAAATGGATCAAGTTATGGATACTTGTTGATCCGAGAAGCTGAATTGGGTCAATTGAAAGACTTGTTGATCCGAGAAGTCAATTGGCTTCAAATACAACCCTTTATGATTCGTGAAGTCGAACAGAGTCAAATCGTTGGTGCTTGTTGATCCGAGAAGCCGAATTGGATCACATTGTGCGTACTTGGTGACTTGGTAAAACAAATGGATCAAGTTATGGATACTTGTTGATCAGAGAATCCGAATTGGGTCACATGGTAGACTTGTTGATCCGAGAAGTCAATTGTGGCCAAATACAAGCCTTAATGTTTTGTGAAGTCGAATCGAGTCAAATAGTTGGTGCTTGTTGACCCGAGAAGCCGAATTAGGTTGCATTGTGCGTACTTGGTGACTTGGTAAAACAAACGGATCATGTTATGGATACTTGTTGATCCGAGAAGCCGAATTGGAACAATTGAAAGACTTGTTGATCCGAGAAGTTAATTGGGTTCAAATACAAGCCTTAATGATTCGTGAAGTCGAACGGAGTCAAATAGTTGGTGCTTGTTGATCCGAGAAGCCGAATTGGGTAAATTGAAAGACTTTTTGATCAGAGAAGCCGAATTGGGTAAATTGAAAGACTTGTTGATCAGAGAAGCCGAATTGGGTAAATTGAAAGACTTGTTGATCCGAGAAGTCAATTGGGTTTAAACACAAGCCTTAATGATTCGTGAAGTCGATCGGAGTCAAATAGTTGATGCTTGTTGATCCGAGAAGCCGAATTGGGTCACATTGTGCGTACTTGGCGACTTGGTAAAAGAAACGGATCAAGTTATGGATACTTGTTGATCCGAGAAGCCGAATTGGGTAAATTGAGAGACTTGTTGATCCGAGAAGTCAATTGGGTTTAAATACAAGCCTTAATGATTCGTGAATTCGAACGGAGTAGAATAGTTGGTGCTTCTTGATCCGAGAAGCCGAATTCGATCACATTGTGCGTACTTGGTGACTTGGTAAAACAAACGGATCAAGTTATGGATACTTGTTGATCCGAGAAGCCGAATTGGGTAAATTGAAAGACTTGTTGATCCGAGAAGTCAATTGGGTTTAACTACAAGCCTTAATGATTCGTGAAGCCGAACGGAGTAGAATAGTTGGTGCTTGTTGATCCGAGAAGCCGAATTGGATTACATTGTGCGTACTTGGAGAGTTGGTAAAACAAATAGATCAAGTTATGGATACTTGTTGATCCGAGAAGCTGAATTGGGTCAATTGAAAGACTTAGTTATCCGAGAAGTCAATTGGGTTCAAATACAAGCCTTAATGATTCGTGAAGTCGAAGGGAGTCAAATAGTTGGTGCTTGTTGATCCGAGAAGCCGAATTGGATCACATTGTGCGTACTTGGTGACTTGGTAAAATAAACGGATCAAGTTATGGATACTTGTTGATCCGAGAAGCCGAATTGGGTCAATTGAAAGACTAGTTGATCCGAGAAGTCAATTGGGTTCAAATACAAGCCTTAATGATTCGTGAAGTCGATCGGAGTCAAATAGTTTATGCTTGTTGATCCGAGAAGCCGAATTGGGTCACATTGTGCGTACTTGGTGACTTGGTAAAACAAACGGATCAAGTTATGGATACTTGTTGATCGAGAAGCCGAATTGGGTAAATTGAGAGACTTGTTGATCCGAGAAGTCAATTGGGTTTAAATACAAGCCTTAATGATTCGTGAAGTCGAACGGAGTAGAATAGTTGGTGCTTGTTGATCCGAGAAGCCGAATTCGATCACATTGGGCGTACTTGGTGACTTGGTAAAACAAATGGATCAAGTTATGGATACTTGTTGATCCGAGAAGCCGAATTGGGTAAATTGAAAGACTTGTTGATCCGAGAAGTCAATTGGCTCCAAATACAAGCCTTTATTATTCGTGAAGTCGAACAGAGTCAAATCGTTGGTGCTTGTTGATCCGAGAAGCCGAATTGGATCACATTGTGCGTACTTGATGACTTGGTAAAACAAATGGATCAAGTTATGGATATTTGTTGATTAGAGAAGCCGAATTGGGTAAATTGAAAGACTTGTTGATCCGAGAAGTCAATTGGGTTTATCTACAAGCCTTAATGATTCGTGAAGTCGAACGGAGTAGAATAGTTGGTGCTTGTTGATCCGAGAAGCCGAATTGGATTACATTGTGCGTACTTGGAGACTTGGTAAAACAAATAGATCAAGTTATGGATACTTGTTGATCCGAGAAGCTGAATTGGGTCAATTGAAAGACTTGGTTATCCGAGAAGTCAATTGGGTTCAAATACAAGCCTTAATGATTCGTGAAGTCGAAGGGAGTCAAATAATTGGTGCTTGTTGATCCGAGAAGCCGAATTGGATCACATTGTGCGTACTTGGTGACTTGGTAAAATAAACGGATCAAGTTATGGATACTTGTTGATCCGAGAAGCCGAATTGGGTCAATTGAAAGACTAGTTGATCCGAGAAGTCAATTGGGTTCAAATACAAGCCTTAATGATTCGCGAAGTCGATCGGAGTCAAATAGTTTATGCTTGTTGATCCGAGAAGCCGAATTGGGTCACATTGTGCGTACTTGGTGACTTGGTAAAACAAACGGATCAAGTTATGGATACTTGTTGATCGAGAAGCCGAATTGGGTAAATTGAGAGACTTGTTGATCCGAGAAGTCAATTGGGTTTAAATACAAGCCTTAATGATTCGTGAAGTCGAACGGAGTAGAATAGTTGGTGCTTGTTGATCCGAGAAGCCGAATTCGATCACATTGTGCATACTTGGTGACTTGTTAAAACAAACGGATCAAGTTATGGATACTTGTTGATCCGAGAAACCGAATTGGGTAAATTGAAAGACTTGTTGATCCGAGAAGTCAATTGGCTTCAAATACAAGCCTTTATGATTCGTGAAGTCGAACAGAGTCAAATCGTTGGTGCTTGTTGATCCGAGAAGCCGAATTGGATCACATTGTGCGTACTTGGTGACTTGGTAAAACAAATGGATCAAGTTATGGATACTTGTTGATCCGAGAAGCTGAATTGGGTCAATTGAAAGACATGTTGATCCGAGAAGTCAATTGGCTTCAAATACAAGCCTTTATGATTCGTGAAGTCGAACAGAGTCAAATCGTTGGTGCTTGTTGATTCGAGAAGCCGAATTGGATCACATTGTGCGTACTTGGTGACATGGTAAAACAAATGGATCAAGTTATGGATATTTGTTGATCAGAGAAGCCGAATTGGGTAAATTGAAAGACTTGTTGATCCGAGAAGTCAATTGGGTTTAACTACAAGCCTTAATGATTCGTGAAGTCGAACGAAGTAGAATAGTTGGTGCTTGTTGATCCGAGAAGCCGAATTGGATCACATTGTGCGTACTTGGAGACTTGGTAAAACAAATGGATCAAGTTATGGATACTTGTTGATCCGAGAAGCTGAATTGGGTCAATTGAAAGACTTGTTGATCCGAGAAGTCAATTGGCTTCAAATACAAGCCTTTATTATTCGTGAAGTCGAACAGAGTCAAATCGTTGGTGCTTGTTGATCCGAGAAGCCGAATTGGATCACATTGTGCGTACTTGGTGACTTGGTAAAACAAATGGATCAAGTTATGGATACTTGTTGATCAGAGAATCCGAATTGGGTCACATGGTAGACTTGTTGATCCGAGAAGTCAATTGTGGCCAAATACAAGCCTTAATGTTTTGTGAAGTCGAATCGAGTCAAATAGTTGGTGCTTGTTGACCCGAGAAGCTGAATTAGGTTGCATTGTGCGTACTTGGTGACTTGGTAAAACAAACGGATCATGTTATGGATACTTGTTGATCCGAGAAGCCGAATTGGATCAATTGAAAGACTTGTTGATCCGAGAAGTTAATTGGGTTCAAATACAAGCCTTAATGATTCGTGAAGTCGAACGGAGTCAAATAGTTGGTGCTTGTTGATCCGAGAAGCTGAATTGGGTAAATTGAAAGACTTTTTGATCAGAGAAACCGAATTGGGTAAATTGAAAGACTTGTTGATCAGAGAAGCCGAATTGGGTAAATTGAAAGACTTGTTGATCCGAGAAGTCAATTGGGTTTAAACACAAGCCTTAATGATTCGTGAAGTCGATCGGAGTCAAATAGTTGATGCTTGTTGATCCGAGAAGCCGAATTGGGTCACATTGTGCGTACTTGGCGACTTGGTAAAAGAAACGGATCAAGTTATGGATACTTGTTGATCCGAGAAGCCGAATTGGGTAAATTGAGAGACTTGTTGATCCGAGAAGTCAATTGGGTTTAAATACAAGCCTTAATGATTCGTGAAGTCGAACGGAGTAGAATAGTTGGTGCTTCTTGATCCGAGAAGCCGAATTCGATCACATTGTGCGTACTTGGTGACTTGGTAAAACAAACGGATCAAGTTATGGATACTTGTTGATCCGAGAAGCCGAATTGGGTAAATTGAAAGACTTGTTGATCCGAGAAGTCAATTGGCTTCAAATACAAGCCTTTATGATTCGTTAAGTCGAACAGAGTCAAATCGTTGGTGCTTGTTGATCCGAGAAGCCGAATTGGATCACATTGTGCGTACTTGGTGACTTGGTAAAACAAATGGATCAAGTTATGGATACTTGTTGATCCGAGAAGCTGAATTGGGTCAATTGAAAGACTTGTTGATCCGAGAAGTCAATTGGCTTCAAATACAAGCCTTTATGATTAGTGAAGTCGAACAGAGTCAAGTCGTTGGTGCTTGTTGATCCGAGAAGCCGAATTCGATCACATTGTGCGTACTTGGTGACTTGGTAAAACAAATGGATCAAGTTATGGATACTTGTTGATACGAGAAGCTGAATTGGGTCAATTGAAAGACTTGTTTATCCGAGAAGTCAATTGGCTTCAAATACAAGCCTTTATGATTCGTGAAGTCGAACAGAGTCAAATCATTGGTGCTTGTTGATCCGAGAAGCCGAATTGGATCACATTGTGCGTACTTGGTGACTTGGTAAAACAAATGGATCAAGTTATGGATATTTGTTGATCAGAGAAGCCGAATTGGGAAAATTGAAAGACTTGTTGATCCGAGAAGTCAATTGGGTTTAAATACAAGCCTTAATGATTCGTGAAGTCGAACGGAGTAGAATAGTTGGTGCTTGTTGATCCGAGAAGCCGAATTGGATCACATTGTGCGTACTTGGAGACTTGGTAAAACAAATGGATCAAGTTATTTATACTTGTTGATCCGAGAAGCTGAATTGGGTCAATTGAAAGACTTGTTGATCCGAGAAGTCAATTGGCTTCAAATACAAGCCTTTATGATTCGTGAAGTCGAACAGAGTCAAATCGTTGGTGCTTGTTGATCCGAGAAGCCGAATTGGATCACATTGTGCGTACTTGGTGACTTGGTAAAACAAATGGATCAAGTTATGGATACTTGTTGATCAGAGAATCCGAATTGGGTCACATGGTAGACTTGTTGATCCGAGAAGTCAATTGTGGCCAAATACAAGCCTTAATGTTTTGTGAAGTCGAATCGAGTCAAATAGTTGGTGCTTGTTGACCCGAGAAGCCGAATTATGTTGCATTGTGCGTACTTGGTGACTTGGTAAAACAAACGGATCATGTTATGGATACTTGTTGATCCGAGAAGCCGAATTGGATCAATTGAAAGACTTGTTGATCCGAGAAGTTAATTGGGTTCAAATACAAGCCTTAATGATTCGTGAAGTCGAACGGAGTCAAATAGTTGGTGCTTGTTGATCCGAGAAGCCGAATTGGGTAAATTGAAAGACTTTTTGATCAGAGAAGCCGAATTGGGTAAATTGAAAGACTTGTTGATCAGAGAAGCCGAATTGGGTAAATTGAAAGACTTGTTGATCGGAGAAGTCAATTGGGTTTAAACACAAGCCTTAATGATTCGTGAAGTCGATCGGAGTCAGATAGTTGATGCTTGTTGATCCGAGAAGCCGAATTGGGTCACATTGTGCGTACTTGGCGACTTGGTAAAAGAAACGGATCAAGTTATGGATACTTGTTGATCCGAGAAGCCGAATTGGGTAAATTGAGAGACTTGTTGATCCGAGAAGTCAATTGGGTTTAAATACAAGCCTTAATGATTCGTGAAGTCGAACGGAGTAGAATAGTTGGTGCTTGTTGATCCGAGAAGCCGAATTCGATCACATTGTGCGTACTTGGTAAAACAAACGGATCAAGTTATGGATACTTGTTGATCCGAGAAGCCGAATTGGGTAAATTGAAAGACTTGTTGATCCGAGAAGTCAATTGACTTCAAATACAAGCCTTTATGATTCATTAAGTCGAACAGAGTCAAATCGTTGGTGCTTGTTGATCCGAGAAGCCGAATTGGATCACATTGTGCGTACTTGGTGACTTGGTAAAACAAATGGATCAAGTTATGGATACTTGTTGATCCGACAAGCTGAATTGGGTCAATTGAAAGACTTGTTGATCCGAGAAGTCAATTGGCTTCAAATACAAGCCTTTATGATTAGTGAAGTCGAACAGAGTCAAGTCGTTGGTGCTTGTTGATCCGAGAAGCCGAATTCGATCACATTGTGCGTACTTGGTGACTTGGTAAAACAAATGGATCAAGTTATGGATACTTGTTGATACGAGAAGCTGAATTGGGTCAATTGAAAGACTTGTTTATCCGAGAAGTCAATTGGTTTCAAATACAAGCCTTTATGATTCGTGAAGTCGAACAGAGTCAAATCATTGGTGCTTGTTGATCCGAGAAGCCGAATTGGATCACATTGTGCGTACTTGGTGACTTGGTAAAACAAATGGATCAAGTTATGGATATTTGTTGATCAGAGAAGCCGAATTGGGAAAATTGAAAGACTTGTTGATCCGAGAAGTCAATTGGGTTTAAATACAAGCCTTAATGATTCGTGAAGTCGAACGGAGTAGAATAGTTGGTGCTTGTTGATCCGAGAAGCCGAATTGGATCACATTGTGCGTACTTGGAGACTTGGTAAAACAAATGGATCAAGTTATTTATACTTGTTGATCCGAGAAGCTGAATTGGGTCAATTGAAAGACTTGTTGATCCGAGAAGTCAATTGGCTTCAAATACAAGCCTTTATGATTCGTGAAGTCGAACAGAGTCAAATCGTTGGTGCTGGTTGATCCGAGAAGCCGAATTGGATCACATTGTGCGTACTTGGTGACTTGGTAAAACAAATGGATCAAGTTATGGATACTTGTTGATCAGAGAAGCCGAATTGGGTCACATGGAAGACTTGTTGATCCGAGAAGTCAATTGTGGCCAAATACAAGCCTTAATGTTTTGTGAAGTCGAATCGAGTCAAATAGTTGGTGCTTGTTGACCCGAGAAGCCGAATTAGGTCACATTGTACGTACTTGGTGACTTGGTAAAACAAACGGATCATGTTATGGATACTTGTTGATTCGAGAAGCCGAATTGGGTCAATTGAAAGACTTGTTGATCCGAGAAGTTAATTGGGTTCAAATACAAGCCTTAATGATTCGTGAAGTCGAACGGAGATAAATAGTTGGTGCTTGTTGATCCGAGAAGCCGAATTGGATCACATTGTGCGTACTTGGTGACTTGGTAAAACAAACGGATCAAGTTATGGATACTTGTTGATCCGAGAAGCCGAATTGGGTCAACTGAAAGACTAGTTGATCCGAGAAGTCAATTGGGTTCAAATACAAGCCTAAATGATTCGTGAAGTCGATCGGAGTCAAATAGTTGATGCTTGTTGATCCGAGAAGCCGAATTGGGTCACATTGTGCGTACTTGGTGACTTGGTAAAACAAACGGATCAAGTTATGGATACTTGTTGATCCAAGAAGCCGAATTGGGTAAATTGAGAGACTTGTTGATCCGAGAAGTCAATTGGGTTTAAATACAAGCCTTAATGATTCGTGAAGTCGAACGGAGTAGAATAGTTGGTGCTTGTTGATCCGAGAAGCCGAATTCGATCACATTGTGCGTACTTGGTGACTTGGTAAAACAAACGGATCAAGTTATGGATACTTGTTGATCCGAGAAGCCGAATCGGTAAATTGAAAGATTGTTGATCCGAGAAGTCAATTGGGTTCAAATACAAGCCTTTATGATTCGTGAAGTCGAACAGAGTCAAATCGTTGGTGCTTGTTGATCCGAGAAGCCGAATTGGATCACATTGTACGTACTTGGTGACTTGGTAAAACAAACGGATCATGTTATGGATACTTGTTGATCCGAGAAGCCGAATTGGGTCAATTGAAAGACTTGTTGATCCGAGAAGTCAATTGGGTTCAAATACAAGCCTTAATGATTCGTGAAGTCGAACAGAGTCAAATAGTTGGTGCTTGTTGATCGAGAAGCCGAATTGGGTAAATTGAGAGACTTGTTGATCCGAGAAGTCAATTGGGTTTAAATACAAGCCTTAATGATTCGTGAAGTCGAATGGAGTAGAATAGTTGGTGCTTGTTGATCCGAGAAGCCGAATTCGGTCACATTGTGCGTACTTGGTGACTTGTTAAAACAAACGGATCAAGTTATGGATATTTGTTGATCCGAGAAGCCGAATTGGGTAAATTGAAAGACTTGTTGATCCGAGAAGTCAATTGGCTTCAAATACAAGCCTTAATGATTCGTGAAGTCGAACGGAGTAGAATAGTTGGTGCTTGTTGATCCGAGAAGCCGAATTGGATCACATTGTGCGTACTTGGAGACTTGGTAAAACAAATGGATCAAGTTATGGATACTTGTTGATCCGAGAAGCTGAATTGGGTCAATTGAAAGACTTGTTGATCCGAGAAGTCAATTGGCTTCAAATACAAGCCTTTATGATTCATGAAGTCGAACAGAGTCAAGTCGTTGGTGCTTGTTGATCCGAGAAGCCGAATTCGATCACATTGTGCATACTTGGTGACTTGGTAAAACAAATGGATCAAGTTGTGGATACTTGTTGATACGAGAAGCTGAATTGGGTCAATTGAAAGACTTGTTTATCCGAGAAGTCAATTGGCTTCAAATACAAGCCTTTATGATTCGTGAAGTCGAACAGAGTCAAGTGGTTGGTGCTTGTTGATCCGAGAAGCCGAATTGGATCACATTGTGCGTACTTGGTGACTTGGTAAAACAAATGGATCAAGTTATGGATACTTGTTGATCAGAGAATCCGAATTGGGTCACATGGTAGACTTGTTGATCCGAGAAGTTAATTGTGGCCAAATACAAGCCTTAATGTTTTGTGAAGTCGAATCGAGTCAAATAGTTGGTGCTTGTTGACCCGAGAAGCCGAATTAGGTCGCATTGTGCGTACTTGGTGACTTGGTAAAACAAACGGATCATGTTATGGATACTTGTTGATCCGAGAAGCCGAATTGGATCAATTGAAAGACTAGTTGATCCGAGAAGTTAATTGGGTTCAAATACAAGCCTTAATGATTCGTGAAGTCGAACGGAGTCAAATAGTTGGTGCTTGTTGATCCGAGAAGCCGAATTGGGTAAATTGAAAGACTTTTTGATCAGAGAAGCCGAATTGGGTAAATTGAAAGACTTGTTGATCCGAGAAGTCAATTGGGTTTAACTACAAGCCTTAATGATTCGTGAAGTCGAACGGAGTAGAATAGTTGGTGCTTGTTGATCCGAGAAGCCGAATTGGGTCACATTGTGCGTACTTGGCGACTTGGTAAAAGAAACGGATCAAGTTATGGATACTTGTTGATCCGAGAAGCCGAATTGGGTAAATTGAGAGACTTGTTGATCCGAGAAGTCAATTGGGTTTAAATACAAGCCTTAATGATTCGTGAAGTCGAACGGAGTAGAATAGTTGGTGCTTGTTGATCCGAGAAGCCGAATTCGATCACATTGTGCGTACTTGGTGACTTGGTAAAACAAACGGATCAAGTTATGGATACTTGTTGATCCGAGAAGCCGAATTGGGTAAATTGAAAGACTTGTTGATCCGAGAAGTCAATTGGCTTCAAATACAAGCCTTTATGATTCGTTAAGTCGAACAGAGTCAAATCGTTGGTGCTTGTTGATCCGAGAAGCCGAATTGGATCACATTGTGCGTACTTGGTGACTTGGTAAAACAAATGGATCAAGTTATGGATACTTGTTGATCCGAGAAGCTGAATTGGGTCAATTGAAAGACTTGTTGATCCGAGAAGTCAATTGGCTTCAAATACAAGCCTTTATGATTCGTGAAGTCGAACAGATTCAAGTCGTTGGTGCTTGTTGATCCGAGAAGCCGAATTCGATCACATTCTGCGTACTTGGTGACTTGGTAAAACAAATGGATCAAGTTATGGATACTTGTTGATACGAGAAGCTGAATTGGGTCAATTGAAAGTCTTGTTTATCCGAGAAGTCAATTGGCTTCAAATACAAGCCTTTATGATTCGTGAGGTCGAACAGAGTCAAATCATTGGTGCTTGTTGATCCGAGAAGCCGAATTGGATCACATTGTGCGTACTTGGTGACTTGGTAAAACAAATGGATCAAGTTATGGATATTTGTTGATCAGAGAAGCCGAATTGGGAAAATTGAAAGACTTGTTGATCCGAGAAGTCAATTGGGTTTAAATACAAGCCTTAATGATTCGTGAAGTCGAACGGAGTAGAATAGTTGGAGCTTGTTGATCCGAGAAGCCGAATTGGATCACATTGTGCGTACTTGGAGACTTGGTAAAACAAATGGATCAAGTTATGGATACTTGTTGATCCGAGAAGCTGAATTGGGTCAATTGAAAGACTTGTTGATCCGAGAAGTCAATTGGCTTCAAATACAAGCCTTTATGATTCGTGAAGTCGAACAGAGTCAAATCGTTGGTGCTTGTAGATCCGAGAAGCCGAATTGGATCACATTGTGCGTACTTGGTGACTTGGTAAAACAAATGGATCAAGTTATGGATACTTGTTGATCAGAGAAGCCGAATTGGGTCACATGGAAGACTTGTTGATCCGAGAAGTCAATTGTGGCCAAATACAAGCCTTAATGTTTTGTGAAGTCGAATCGAGTCAAATAGTTGGTGCTTGTTGACCCGAGAAGCCGAATTAGGTCACATTGTGCGTACTTGGTGACTTGGTAAAACAAACGGATCATGTTATGGATACTTGTTGATTCGAGAAGCCGAATTGGGTCAATTGAAAGACTTGTTGATCCGAGAAGTTAATTGGGTTCAAATACAAGCCTTAATGATTCGTGAAGTCGAACGGAGATAAATAGTTGGTGCTTGTTGATCCGAGAAGCCGAATTGGATCACATTGTGCGTACTTGGTGACTTGGTAAAACAAACGGATCAAGTTATGGATACTTGTTGATCCGAGAAGCCGAATTGGGTCAACTGAAAGACTAGTTGATCCGAGAAGTCAATTGGGTTCAAATACAAGCCTAAATGATTCGTGAAGTCGATCGGAGTCAAATAGTTGATGCTTGTTGATCCGAGAAGCCGAATTGGGTCACATTGTGCGTACTTGGTGACTTGGTAAAACAAACGGATCAAGTTATGGATACTTGTTGATCCAAGAAGCCGAATTGGGTAAATTGAGAGACTTGTTGATCCGAGAAGTCAATTGGGTTTAAATACAAGCCTTAATGATTCGTGAAGTCGAACGGAGTAGAATAGTTGGTGCTTGTTGATCCGAGAAGCCGAATTCGATCACATTGTGCGTACTTGGTGACTTGGTAAAACAAACGGATCAAGTTATGGATACTTGTTGATCCGAGAAGCCGAATCGGTAAATTGAAAGATTGTTGATCCGAGAAGTCAATTGGGTTCAAATACAAGCCTTTATGATTCGTGAAGTCGAACAGAGTCAAATCGTTGGTGCTTGTTGATCCGAGAAGCCGAATTGGATCACATTGTACGTACTTGGTGACTTGGTAAAACAAACGGATCATGTTATGGATACTTGTTGATCCGAGAAGCCGAATTGGGTCAATTGAAAGACTTGTTGATCCGAGAAGTCAATTGGGTTCAAATACAAGCCTTAATGATTCGTGAAGTCGAACAGAGTCAAATAGTTGGTGCTTGTTGATCGAGAAGCCGAATTGGGTAAATTGAGAGACTTGTTGATCCGAGAAGTCAATTGGGTTTAAATACAAGCCTTAATGATTCGTGAAGTCGAATGGAGTAGAATAGTTGGTGCTTGTTGATCCGAGAAGCCGAATTCGGTCACATTGTGCGTACTTGGTGACTTGTTAAAACAAACGGATCAAGTTATGGATATTTGTTGATCCGAGAAGCCGAATTGGGTAAATTGAAAGACTTGTTGATCCGAGAAGTCAATTGGCTTCAAATACAAGCCTTAATGATTCGTGAAGTCGAACGGAGTAGAATAGTTGGTGCTTGTTGATCCGAGAAGCCGAATTGGATCACATTGTGCGTACTTGGAGACTTGGTAAAACAAATGGATCAAGTTATGGATACTTGTTGATCCGAGAAGCTGAATTGGGTCAATTGAAAGACTTGTTGATCCGAGAAGTCAATTGGCTTCAAATACAAGCCTTTATGATTCATGAAGTCGAACAGAGTCAAGTCGTTGGTGCTTGTTGATCCGAGAAGCCGAATTCGATCACATTGTGCATACTTGGTGACTTGGTAAAACAAATGGATCAAGTTGTGGATACTTGTTGATACGAGAAGCTGAATTGGGTCAATTGAAAGACTTGTTTATCCGAGAAGTCAATTGGCTTCAAATACAAGCCTTTATGATTCGTGAAGTCGAACAGAGTCAAGTGGTTGGTGCTTGTTGATCCGAGAAGCCGAATTGGATCACATTGTGCGTACTTGGTGACTTGGTAAAACAAATGGATCAAGTTATGGATACTTGTTGATCAGAGAATCCGAATTGGGTCACATGGTAGACTTGTTGATCCGAGAAGTTAATTGTGGCCAAATACAAGCCTTAATGTTTTGTGAAGTCGAATCGAGTCAAATAGTTGGTGCTTGTTGACCCGAGAAGCCGAATTAGGTCGCATTGTGCGTACTTGGTGACTTGGTAAAACAAACGGATCATGTTATGGATACTTGTTGATCCGAGAAGCCGAATTGGATCAATTGAAAGACTAGTTGATCCGAGAAGTTAATTGGGTTCAAATACAAGCCTTAATGATTCGTGAAGTCGAACGGAGTCAAATAGTTGGTGCTTGTTGATCCGAGAAGCCGAATTGGGTAAATTGAAAGACTTTTTGATCAGAGAAGCCGAATTGGGTAAATTGAAAGACTTGTTGATCCGAGAAGTCAATTGGGTTTAACTACAAGCCTTAATGATTCGTGAAGTCGAACGGAGTAGAATAGTTGGTGCTTGTTGATCCGAGAAGCCGAATTGGGTCACATTGTGCGTACTTGGCGACTTGGTAAAAGAAACGGATCAAGTTATGGATACTTGTTGATCCGAGAAGCCGAATTGGGTAAATTGAGAGACTTGTTGATCCGAGAAGTCAATTGGGTTTAAATACAAGCCTTAATGATTCGTGAAGTCGAACGGAGTAGAATAGTTGGTGCTTGTTGATCCGAGAAGCCGAATTCGATCACATTGTGCGTACTTGGTGACTTGGTAAAACAAATGGATCAAGTTATGGATACTTGTTGATACGAGAAGCTGAATTGGGTCAATTGAAAGTCTTGTTTATCCGAGAAGTCAATTGGCTTCAAATACAAGCCTTTATGATTCGTGAGGTCGAACAGAGTCAAATCATTGGTGCTTGTTGATCCGAGAAGCCGAATTGGATCACATTGTGCGTACTTGGTGACTTGGTAAAACAAATGGATCAAGTTATGGATATTTGTTGATCAGAGAAGCCGAATTGGGAAAATTGAAAGACTTGTTGATCCGAGAAGTCAATTGGGTTTAAATACAAGCCTTAATGATTCGTGAAGTCGAACGGAGTAGAATAGTTGGAGCTTGTTGATCCGAGAAGCCGAATTGGATCACATTGTGCGTACTTGGAGACTTGGTAAAACAAATGGATCAAGTTATGGATACTTGTTGATCCGAGAAGCTGAATTGGGTCAATTGAAAGACTTGTTGATCCGAGAAGTCAATTGGCTTCAAATACAAGCCTTTATGATTCGTGAAGTCGAACAGAGTCAAATCGTTGGTGCTTGTAGATCCGAGAAGCCGAATTGGATCACATTGTGCGTACTTGGTGACTTGGTAAAACAAATGGATCAAGTTATGGATACTTGTTGATCAGAGAAGCCGAATTGGGTCACATGGAAGACTTGTTGATCCGAGAAGTCAATTGTGGCCAAATACAAGCCTTAATGTTTTGTGAAGTCGAATCGAGTCAAATAGTTGGTGCTTGTTGACCCGAGAAGCCGAATTAGGTCACATTGTGCGTACTTGGTGACTTGGTAAAACAAACGGATCATGTTATGGATACTTGTTGATTCGAGAAGCCGAATTGGGTCAATTGAAAGACTTGTTGATCCGAGAAGTTAATTGGGTTCAAATACAAGCCTTAATGATTCGTGAAGTCGAACGGAGATAAATAGTTGGTGCTTGTTGATCCGAGAAGCCGAATTGGATCACATTGTGCGTACTTGGTGACTTGGTAAAACAAACGGATCAAGTTATGGATACTTGTTGATCCGAGAAGCCGAATTGGGTCAACTGAAAGACTAGTTGATCCGAGAAGTCAATTGGGTTCAAATACAAGCCTAAATGATTCGTGAAGTCGATCGGAGTCAAATAGTTGATGCTTGTTGATCCGAGAAGCCGAATTGGGTCACATTGTGCGTACTTGGTGACTTGGTAAAACAAACGGATCAAGTTATGGATACTTGTTGATCCAAGAAGCCGAATTGGGTAAATTGAGAGACTTGTTGATCCGAGAAGTCAATTGGGTTTAAATACAAGCCTTAATGATTCGTGAAGTCGAACGGAGTAGAATAGTTGGTGCTTGTTGATCCGAGAAGCCGAATTCGATCACATTGTGCGTACTTGGTGACTTGGTAAAACAAACGGATCAAGTTATGGATACTTGTTGATCCGAGAAGCCGAATCGGTAAATTGAAAGATTGTTGATCCGAGAAGTCAATTGGGTTCAAATACAAGCCTTTATGATTCGTGAAGTCGAACAGAGTCAAATCGTTGGTGCTTGTTGATCCGAGAAGCCGAATTGGATCACATTGTACGTACTTGGTGACTTGGTAAAACAAACGGATCATGTTATGGATACTTGTTGATCCGAGAAGCCGAATTGGGTCAATTGAAAGACTTGTTGATCCGAGAAGTCAATTGGGTTCAAATACAAGCCTTAATGATTCGTGAAGTCGAACAGAGTCAAATAGTTGGTGCTTGTTGATCGAGAAGCCGAATTGGGTAAATTGAGAGACTTGTTGATCCGAGAAGTCAATTGGGTTTAAATACAAGCCTTAATGATTCGTGAAGTCGAATGGAGTAGAATAGTTGGTGCTTGTTGATCCGAGAAGCCGAATTCGGTCACATTGTGCGTACTTGGTGACTTGTTAAAACAAACGGATCAAGTTATGGATATTTGTTGATCCGAGAAGCCGAATTGGGTAAATTGAAAGACTTGTTGATCCGAGAAGTCAATTGGCTTCAAATACAAGCCTTAATGATTCGTGAAGTCGAACGGAGTAGAATAGTTGGTGCTTGTTGATCCGAGAAGCCGAATTGGATCACATTGTGCGTACTTGGAGACTTGGTAAAACAAATGGATCAAGTTATGGATACTTGTTGATCCGAGAAGCTGAATTGGGTCAATTGAAAGACTTGTTGATCCGAGAAGTCAATTGGCTTCAAATACAAGCCTTTATGATTCATGAAGTCGAACAGAGTCAAGTCGTTGGTGCTTGTTGATCCGAGAAGCCGAATTCGATCACATTGTGCATACTTGGTGACTTGGTAAAACAAATGGATCAAGTTGTGGATACTTGTTGATACGAGAAGCTGAATTGGGTCAATTGAAAGACTTGTTTATCCGAGAAGTCAATTGGCTTCAAATACAAGCCTTTATGATTCGTGAAGTCGAACAGAGTCAAGTGGTTGGTGCTTGTTGATCCGAGAAGCCGAATTGGATCACATTGTGCGTACTTGGTGACTTGGTAAAACAAATGGATCAAGTTATGGATACTTGTTGATCAGAGAATCCGAATTGGGTCACATGGTAGACTTGTTGATCCGAGAAGTTAATTGTGGCCAAATACAAGCCTTAATGTTTTGTGAAGTCGAATCGAGTCAAATAGTTGGTGCTTGTTGACCCGAGAAGCCGAATTAGGTCGCATTGTGCGTACTTGGTGACTTGGTAAAACAAACGGATCATGTTATGGATACTTGTTGATCCGAGAAGCCGAATTGGATCAATTGAAAGACTAGTTGATCCGAGAAGTTAATTGGGTTCAAATACAAGCCTTAATGATTCGTGAAGTCGAACGGAGTCAAATAGTTGGTGCTTGTTGATCCGAGAAGCCGAATTGGGTAAATTGAAAGACTTTTTGATCAGAGAAGCCGAATTGGGTAAATTGAAAGACTTGTTGATCCGAGAAGTCAATTGGGTTTAACTACAAGCCTTAATGATTCGTGAAGTCGAACGGAGTAGAATAGTTGGTGCTTGTTGATCCGAGAAGCCGAATTGGGTCACATTGTGCGTACTTGGCGACTTGGTAAAAGAAACGGATCAAGTTATGGATACTTGTTGATCCGAGAAGCCGAATTGGGTAAATTGAGAGACTTGTTGATCCGAGAAGTCAATTGGGTTTAAATACAAGCCTTAATGATTCGTGAAGTCGAACGGAGTAGAATAGTTGGTGCTTGTTGATCCGAGAAGCCGAATTCGATCACATTGTGCGTACTTGGTGACTTGGTAAAACAAACGGATCAAGTTATGGATACTTGTTGATCCGAGAAGCCGAATTGGGTAAATTGAAAGACTTGTTGATCCGAGAAGTCAATTGGCTTCAAATACAAGCCTTTATGATTCGTTAAGTCGAACAGAGTCAAATCGTTGGTGCTTGTTGATCCGAGAAGCCGAATTGGATCACATTGTGCGTACTTGGTGACTTGGTAAAACAAATGGATCAAGTTATGGATACTTCTTGATCCGAGAAGCTGAATTGGGTCAATTGAAAGACTTGTTGATCCGAGAAGTCAATTGGCTTCAAATACAAGCCTTTATGATTCGTGAAGTCGAACAGATTCAAGTCGTTGGTGCTTGTTGATCCGAGAAGCCGAATTCGATCACATTCTGCGTACTTGGTGACTTGGTAAAACAAATGGATCAAGTTATGGATACTTGTTGATACGAGAAGCTGAATTGGGTCAATTGAAAGTCTTGTTTATCCGAGAAGTCAATTGGCTTCAAATACAAGCCTTTATGATTCGTGAGGTCGAACAGAGTCAAATCATTGGTGCTTGTTGATCCGAGAAGCCGAATTGGATCACATTGTGCGTACTTGGTGACTTGGTAAAACAAATGGATCAAGTTATGGATATTTGTTGATCAGAGAAGCCGAATTGGGAAAATTGAAAGACTTGTTGATCCGAGAAGTCAATTGGGTTTAAATACAAGCCTTAATGATTCGTGAAGTCGAACGGAGTAGAATAGTTGGAGCTTGTTGATCCGAGAAGCCGAATTGGATCACATTGTGCGTACTTGGAGACTTGGTAAAACAAATGGATCAAGTTATGGATACTTGTTGATCCGAGAAGCTGAATTGGGTCAATTGAAAGACTTGTTGATCCGAGAAGTCAATTGGCTTCAAATACAAGCCTTTATGATTCGTGAAGTCGAACAGAGTCAAATCGTTGGTGCTTGTAGATCCGAGAAGCCGAATTGGATCACATTGTGCGTACTTGGTGACTTGGTAAAACAAATGGATCAAGTTATGGATACTTGTTGATCAGAGAAGCCGAATTGGGTCACATGGAAGACTTGTTGATCCGAGAAGTCAATTGTGGCCAAATACAAGCCTTAATGTTTTGTGAAGTCGAATCGAGTCAAATAGTTGGTGCTTGTTGACCCGAGAAGCTGAATTAGGTTGCATTGTGCGTACTTGGTGACTTGGTAAAACAAACGGATCATGTTATGGATACTTGTTGATCCGAGAAGCCGAATTGGATCAATTGAAAGACTTGTTGATCCGAGAAGTTAATTGGGTTCAAATACAAGCCTTAATGATTCGTGAAGTCGAACGGAGTCAAATAGTTGGTGCTTGTTGATCCGAGAAGCTGAATTGGGTAAATTGAAAGACTTTTTGATCAGAGAAACCGAATTGGGTAAATTGAAAGACTTGTTGATCAGAGAAGCCGAATTGGGTAAATTGAAAGACTTGTTGATCCGAGAAGTCAATTGGGTTTAAACACAAGCCTTAATGATTCGTGAAGTCGATCGGAGTCAAATAGTTGATGCTTGTTGATCCGAGAAGCCGAATTGGGTCACATTGTGCGTACTTGGCGACTTGGTAAAAGAAACGGATCAAGTTATGGATACTTGTTGATCCGAGAAGCCGAATTAGGTAAATTGAGAGACTTGTTGATCCGAGAAGTCAATTGGGTTTAAATACAAGCCTTAATGATTCGTGAAGTCGAACGGAGTAGAATAGTTGGTGCTTGTTGATCCGAGAAGCCGAATTCGATCACATTGTGCGTACTTGGTGACTTGGTAAAACAAACGGATCAAGTTATGGATACTTGTTGATCCGAGAAGCCGAATTGGGTAAATTGAAAGACTTGTTGATCCGAGAAGTCAATTGGCTTCAAATACAAGCCTTTATGATTCGTTAAGTCGAACAGAGTCAAATCGTTGGTGCTTGTTGATCCGAGAAGCCGAATTGGATCACATTGTGCGTACTTGGTGACTTGGTAAAACAAATGGATCAAGTTATGGATACTTGTTGATCCGAGAAGCTGAATTGGGTCAATTGAAAGACTTGTTGATCCGAGAAGTCAATTGGCTTCAAATACAAGCCTTTATGATTAGTGAAGTCGAACAGAGTCAAGTCGTTGGTGCTTGTTGATCCGAGAAGCCGAATTAGGTCACATTGTGCGTACTTGGTGACTTGGTAAAACAAATGGATCAAGTTATGGATACTTGTTGATACGAGAAGCTGAATTGGGTCAATTGAAAGACTTGTTTATCCGAGAAGTCAATTGGCTTCAAATACAAGCCTTTATGATTCGTGAAGTCGAACAGAGTCAAATCATTGGTGCTTGTTGATCCGAGAAGCCGAATTGGATCACATTGTGCGTACTTGGTGACTTGGTAAAACAAATGGATCAAGTTATGGATATTTGTTGATCAGAGAAGCCGAATTGGGAAAATTGAAAGACTTGTTGATCCGAGAAGTCAATTGGGTTTAAATACAAGCCTTAATGATTCGTGAAGTCGAACGGAGTAGAATAGTTGGTGCTTGTTGATCCGAGAAGCCGAATTGGATCACATTGTGCGTACTTGGAGACTTGGTAAAACAAATGGATCAAGTTATTTATACTTGTTGATCCGAGAAGCTGAATTGGGTCAATTGAAAGACTTGTTGATCCGAGAAGTCAATTGGCTTCAAATACAAGCCTTTATGATTCGTGAAGTCGAACAGAGTCAAATCGTTGGTGCTTGTTGATCCGAGAAGCCGAATTGGATCACATTGTGCGTACTTGGTGACTTGGTAAAACAAATGGATCAAGTTATGGATACTTGTTGATCAGAGAATCCGAATTGGGTCACATGGTAGACTTGTTGATCCGAGAAGTCAATTGTGGCCAAATACAAGCCTTAATATTTTGTGAAGTCGAATCGAGTCAAATAGTTGGTGCTTGTTGACCCGAGAAGCCGAATTATGTTGCATTGTGCGTACTTGGTGACTTGGTAAAACAAACGGATCATGTTATGGATACTTGTTGATCCGAGAAGCCGAATTGGATCAATTGAAAGACTTGTTGATCCGAGAAGTTAATTGGGTTCAAATACAAGCCTTAATGATTCGTGAAGTCGAACGGAGTCAAATAGTTGGTGCTTGTTGATCCGAGAAGCCGAATTGGGTAAATTGAAAGACTTTTTGATCAGAGAAGCCGAATTGGGTAAATTGAAAGACTTGTTGATCAGAGAAGCCGAATTGGGTAAATTGAAAGACTTGTTGATCGGAGAAGTCAATTGGGTTTAAACACAAGCCTTAATGATTCGTGAAGTCGATCGGAGTCAGATAGTTGATGCTTGTTGATCCGAGAAGCCGAATTGGGTCACATTGTGCGTACTTGGCGACTTGGTAAAAGAAACGGATCAAGTTATGGATACTTGTTGATCCGAGAAGCCGAATTGGGTAAATTGAGAGACTTGTTGATCCGAGAAGTCAATTGGGTTTAAATACAAGCCTTAATGATTCGTGAAGTCGAACGGAGTAGAATAGTTGGTGCTTGTTGATCCGAGAAGCCGAATTCGATCACATTGTGCGTACTTGGTAAAACAAACGGATCAAGTTATGGATACTTGTTGATCCGAGAAGCCGAATTGGGTAAATTGAAAGACTTGTTGATCCGAGAAGTCAATTGACTTCAAATACAAGCCTTTATGATTCATTAAGTCGAACAGAGTCAAATCGTTGGTGCTTGTTGATCCGAGAAGCCGAATTGGATCACATTGTGCGTACTTGGTGACTTGGTAAAACAAATGGATCAAGTTATGGATACTTGTTGATCCGACAAGCTGAATTGGGTCAATTGAAAGACTTGTTGATCCGAGAAGTCAATTGGCTTCAAATACAAGCCTTTATGATTAGTGAAGTCGAACAGAGTCAAGTCGTTGGTGCTTGTTGATCCGAGAAGCCGAATTCGATCACATTGTGCGTACTTGGTGACTTGGTAAAACAAATGGATCAAGTTATGGATACTTGTTGATACGAGAAGCTGAATTGGGTCAATTGAAAGACTTGTTTATCCGAGAAGTCAATTGGTTTCAAATACAAGCCTTTATGATTCGTGAAGTCGAACAGAGTCAAATCATTGGTGCTTGTTGATCCGAGAAGCCGAATTGGATCACATTGTGCGTACTTGGTGACTTGGTAAAACAAATGGATCAAGTTATGGATATTTGTTGATCAGAGAAGCCGAATTGGGAAAATTGAAAGACTTGTTGATCCGAGAAGTCAATTGGGTTTAAATACAAGCCTTAATGATTCGTGAAGTCGAACGGAGTAGAATAGTTGGTGCTTGTTGATCCGAGAAGCCGAATTGGATCACATTGTGCGTACTTGGAGACTTGGTAAAACAAATGGATCAAGTTATTTATACTTGTTGATCCGAGAAGCTGAATTGGGTCAATTGAAAGACTTGTTGATCCGAGAAGTCAATTGGCTTCAAATACAAGCCTTTATGATTCGTGAAGTCGAACAGAGTCAAATCGTTGGTGCTGGTTGATCCGAGAAGCCGAATTGGATCACATTGTGCGTACTTGGTGACTTGGTAAAACAAATGGATCAAGTTATGGATACTTGTTGATCAGAGAAGCCGAATTGGGTCACATGGAAGACTTGTTGATCCGAGAAGTCAATTGTGGCCAAATACAAGCCTTAATGTTTTGTGAAGTCGAATCGAGTCAAATAGTTGGTGCTTGTTGACCCGAGAAGCCGAATTAGGTCACATTGTACGTACTTGGTGACTTGGTAAAACAAACGGATCATGTTATGGATACTTGTTGATTCGAGAAGCCGAATTGGGTCAATTGAAAGACTTGTTGATCCGAGAAGTTAATTGGGTTCAAATACAAGCCTTAATGATTCGTGAAGTCGAACGGAGATAAATAGTTGGTGCTTGTTGATCCGAGAAGCCGAATTGGATCACATTGTGCGTACTTGGTGACTTGGTAAAACAAACGGATCAAGTTATGGATACTTGTTGATCCGAGAAGCCGAATTGGGTCAACTGAAAGACTAGTTGATCCGAGAAGTCAATTGGGTTCAAATACAAGCCTAAATGATTCGTGAAGTCGATCGGAGTCAAATAGTTGATGCTTGTTGATCCGAGAAGCCGAATTGGGTCACATTGTGCGTACTTGGTGACTTGGTAAAACAAACGGATCAAGTTATGGATACTTGTTGATCCAAGAAGCCGAATTGGGTAAATTGAGAGACTTGTTGATCCGAGAAGTCAATTGGGTTTAAATACAAGCCTTAATGATTCGTGAAGTCGAACGGAGTAGAATAGTTGGTGCTTGTTGATCCGAGAAGCCGAATTCGATCACATTGTGCGTACTTGGTGACTTGGTAAAACAAACGGATCAAGTTATGGATACTTGTTGATCCGAGAAGCCGAATCGGTAAATTGAAAGATTGTTGATCCGAGAAGTCAATTGGGTTCAAATACAAGCCTTTATGATTCGTGAAGTCGAACAGAGTCAAATCGTTGGTGCTTGTTGATCCGAGAAGCCGAATTGGATCACATTGTACGTACTTGGTGACTTGGTAAAACAAACGGATCATGTTATGGATACTTGTTGATCCGAGAAGCCGAATTGGGTCAATTGAAAGACTTGTTGATCCGAGAAGTCAATTGGGTTCAAATACAAGCCTTAATGATTCGTGAAGTCGAACAGAGTCAAATAGTTGGTGCTTGTTGATCGAGAAGCCGAATTGGGTAAATTGAGAGACTTGTTGATCCGAGAAGTCAATTGGGTTTAAATACAAGCCTTAATGATTCGTGAAGTCGAATGGAGTAGAATAGTTGGTGCTTGTTGATCCGAGAAGCCGAATTCGGTCACATTGTGCGTACTTGGTGACTTGTTAAAACAAACGGATCAAGTTATGGATATTTGTTGATCCGAGAAGCCGAATTGGGTAAATTGAAAGACTTGTTGATCCGAGAAGTCAATTGGCTTCAAATACAAGCCTTAATGATTCGTGAAGTCGAACGGAGTAGAATAGTTGGTGCTTGTTGATCCGAGAAGCCGAATTGGATCACATTGTGCGTACTTGGAGACTTGGTAAAACAAATGGATCAAGTTATGGATACTTGTTGATCCGAGAAGCTGAATTGGGTCAATTGAAAGACTTGTTGATCCGAGAAGTCAATTGGCTTCAAATACAAGCCTTTATGATTCATGAAGTCGAACAGAGTCAAGTCGTTGGTGCTTGTTGATCCGAGAAGCCGAATTCGATCACATTGTGCATACTTGGTGACTTGGTAAAACAAATGGATCAAGTTGTGGATACTTGTTGATACGAGAAGCTGAATTGGGTCAATTGAAAGACTTGTTTATCCGAGAAGTCAATTGGCTTCAAATACAAGCCTTTATGATTCGTGAAGTCGAACAGAGTCAAGTGGTTGGTGCTTGTTGATCCGAGAAGCCGAATTGGATCACATTGTGCGTACTTGGTGACTTGGTAAAACAAATGGATCAAGTTATGGATACTTGTTGATCAGAGAATCCGAATTGGGTCACATGGTAGACTTGTTGATCCGAGAAGTTAATTGTGGCCAAATACAAGCCTTAATGTTTTGTGAAGTCGAATCGAGTCAAATAGTTGGTGCTTGTTGACCCGAGAAGCCGAATTAGGTCGCATTGTGCGTACTTGGTGACTTGGTAAAACAAACGGATCATGTTATGGATACTTGTTGATCCGAGAAGCCGAATTGGATCAATTGAAAGACTAGTTGATCCGAGAAGTTAATTGGGTTCAAATACAAGCCTTAATGATTCGTGAAGTCGAACGGAGTCAAATAGTTGGTGCTTGTTGATCCGAGAAGCCGAATTGGGTAAATTGAAAGACTTTTTGATCAGAGAAGCCGAATTGGGTAAATTGAAAGACTTGTTGATCCGAGAAGTCAATTGGGTTTAACTACAAGCCTTAATGATTCGTGAAGTCGAACGGAGTAGAATAGTTGGTGCTTGTTGATCCGAGAAGCCGAATTGGGTCACATTGTGCGTACTTGGCGACTTGGTAAAAGAAACGGATCAAGTTATGGATACTTGTTGATCCGAGAAGCCGAATTGGGTAAATTGAGAGACTTGTTGATCCGAGAAGTCAATTGGGTTTAAATACAAGCCTTAATGATTCGTGAAGTCGAACGGAGTAGAATAGTTGGTGCTTGTTGATCCGAGAAGCCGAATTCGATCACATTGTGCGTACTTGGTGACTTGGTAAAACAAACGGATCAAGTTATGGATACTTGTTGATCCGAGAAGCCGAATTGGGTAAATTGAAAGACTTGTTGATCCGAGAAGTCAATTGGCTTCAAATACAAGCCTTTATGATTCGTTAAGTCGAACAGAGTCAAATCGTTGGTGCTTGTTGATCCGAGAAGCCGAATTGGATCACATTGTGCGTACTTGGTGACTTGGTAAAACAAATGGATCAAGTTATGGATACTTGTTGATCCGAGAAGCTGAATTGGGTCAATTGAAAGACTTGTTGATCCGAGAAGTCAATTGGCTTCAAATACAAGCCTTTATGATTCGTGAAGTCGAACAGATTCAAGTCGTTGGTGCTTGTTGATCCGAGAAGCCGAATTCGATCACATTCTGCGTACTTGGTGACTTGGTAAAACAAATGGATCAAGTTATGGATACTTGTTGATACGAGAAGCTGAATTGGGTCAATTGAAAGTCTTGTTTATCCGAGAAGTCAATTGGCTTCAAATACAAGCCTTTATGATTCGTGAGGTCGAACAGAGTCAAATCATTGGTGCTTGTTGATCCGAGAAGCCGAATTGGATCACATTGTGCGTACTTGGTGACTTGGTAAAACAAATGGATCAAGTTATGGATATTTGTTGATCAGAGAAGCCGAATTGGGAAAATTGAAAGACTTGTTGATCCGAGAAGTCAATTGGGTTTAAATACAAGCCTTAATGATTCGTGAAGTCGAACGGAGTAGAATAGTTGGAGCTTGTTGATCCGAGAAGCCGAATTGGATCACATTGTGCGTACTTGGAGACTTGGTAAAACAAATGGATCAAGTTATGGATACTTGTTGATCCGAGAAGCTGAATTGGGTCAATTGAAAGACTTGTTGATCCGAGAAGTCAATTGGCTTCAAATACAAGCCTTTATGATTCGTGAAGTCGAACAGAGTCAAATCGTTGGTGCTTGTAGATCCGAGAAGCCGAATTGGATCACATTGTGCGTACTTGGTGACTTGGTAAAACAAATGGATCAAGTTATGGATACTTGTTGATCAGAGAAGCCGAATTGGGTCACATGGAAGACTTGTTGATCCGAGAAGTCAATTGTGGCCAAATACAAGCCTTAATGTTTTGTGAAGTCGAATCGAGTCAAATAGTTGGTGCTTGTTGACCCGAGAAGCCGAATTAGGTCACATTGTGCGTACTTGGTGACTTGGTAAAATAAACGGATCATGTTATGGATACATGTTGATTCGAGAAGCCGAATTGGGTCAATTGAAAGACTTGTTGATCCGAGAAGTCAATTGGGTTCAAATACAAGCCTTAATGATTCGTGAAGTCGAACGGAGTCAAATAGTTGGTGCTTGTTGATCCGAGAAGCCGAATTGGATCACATTGTGCGTACTCGGTGACTTGGTAACACAAACGGATCAAGTTATGGATAATTGTTGATCCGAGAAGCCGAATTGGGTCAACTGAAAGACTAGTTGATCCGAGAAGTCAATTGGGTTCAAATACAAGCCTTAATGATTCGTGAAGTCGATCGGAGTCAAATAGTTGATGCCTGTTGATCCGAGAAGCCGAATTGGGTCACATTGTGCGTACTTGGTGACTTGGTAAAACAAACGGATCAAGTTATGGATACTTGTTGATCCAAGAAGCCGAATTGGGTAAATTGAGAGACTTGTTGATCCGAGAAGTCAATTGGGTTTAAATACAAGCCTTAATGATTCGTGAAGTCGAACGGAGTAGAATAGTTGGTGCTTGTTGATCCGAGAAGCCGAATTCGATCACATTGTGCGTACTTGGTGACTTGGTAAAACAAACGGATCAAGTTATGGATACTTGTTGATCCGAGAAGCCGAATTGGTAAATTAAAAGATTGTTGATCCGAGAAGTCAATTGGCTTCAAATACAAGCCTTATTGATTCGTGAAGTCGAACAGAGTCAAATCGTTGGTGCTTGTTGATCCGAGAAGCCGAATTAGATCACATTGTACGTACTTGGTGACTTGGTAAAACAAACGGATCATGTTATGGATACTTGTTGATCCGAGAAGACGAGTTGGGTCAATTGAAAGACTTGTTGATCCGAGAAGTCAATTGGGTTCAAATACAAGCCTTAATGATTCGTGAAGTTGAACAGAGTCAAATAGTTGGTGATTGTTGATCGAGAAGCCGAATTGGGTAAATTGAGAGACTTGTTGATCCGAGAAGTCAATTGGGTTTAAATACAAGCCTTAATGATTCGTGAAGTCGAATGGAGTAGAATAGTTGGTGCTTGTTGATCCGAGAAGCCGAATTCGATCACATTGTGCGTACTTGGTGACTTGTTAAAACAAACGGATCAAGTTATGGATACTTGTTGATCCGAGAAGCCGAATTGGGTAAATTGAAAGACTTGTTGATCCGAGAAGTCAATTGGCTTCAAATACAAGCCTTAATAATTCGTGAAGTCGAACGGAGTAGAATAGTTGGTGCTTGTTGATCCGAGAAGCCGAATTGGATCACATTGTGCGTACTTGGAGACTTGGTAAAACAAATGGATCAAGTTATGGATATTTGTTGATCAGAGAAGCCGAATTGGGTAAATTGAAAGACTTGTTGATCCGAGAAGTCAATTGGGTTTAACTACAAGCCTTAATGATTCGTGAAGTCGAACGGAGTAGAATAGTTGGTGCTTGTTGATCCGAGAAGCCGAATTCGATCACAATGTACGTACTTGGTGACTTGGTAAAACAAACGGATCATGTTATGGATACTTGTTGATCCGAGAAGCCGAATTGGGTAAATTGAAAGACTTGTTGATCCGAGAAGTCAATTGGCTTCAAATACAAGCCTTTATGATTCGTGAAGTCGAACAGAGTCAAATGGTTGGTGCTTGTTGATCCGAGAAGTCGAATTGGATCACATTGTGCGTACTTGGTGACTTGGTAAAACAAATGGATCAAGTTATGGATACTTGTTGATCAGAGAAGCCGAATTGGGTCACATGGAAGACTTGTTGATCCAAGAAGTCAATTGTGGCCAAATACAAGCCTTAATGTTTTGTGAAGCCGAATCGAGTCAAATAGTTAGTGCTTGATGACCCGAGAAGCCGAATTAGGTCACATTGTGCGTACTTGGTGACTTGGTAAAACAAACGGATCATGTTATGGATACTTGTTGATTCGAGAAGCCGAATTGGGTCAATTGAAAGACTTGTTGATCCGAGAAGTCAATTGGGTTCAAATACAAGCCTTAATGATTCGTGAAGTCGAACGGAGTCAAATAGTTGGTGCTTGTTGATCCGAGAAGCCGAATTGGATCACATTGTGCGTACTTGGTGACTTGGTAAAACAAACGGATCAAGTTATGGATACTTGTTGATCCGAGAAGTCGAATTGGGTCAACTGAAAGACTTGTTGATCCGAGAAGTCAATTGGGTTCAAATACAAGCCTTAATGATTCGTGAAGTCGATCGGAGTCAAATAGTTGATGCTTGTTGATCCGAGAAGCCGAATTGGGTCACATTGTGCGTACTTGGTGACTTGGTAAAATAAACGGATCAAGTTATGGATACTTGTTGATCAAAGAAGCCGAATTGGGTAAATTGAGAGACTTGTTGATCCGAGAAGTCAATTGGGTTTAAATACAAGCCTTAATGATTCGTGAAGTCGAACGGAGTAGAATAGTTGGTGCTTGTTGATCCGAGAAGCCGAATTCGATCACATTGTGCGTACTTGGTGACTTGGTAAAACAAACGGATCAAGTTATGGATACTTGTTGATCCGAGAAGCCGAATTGGGTAAATTGAAAGACTTGTTGATCCGAGAAGTCAATTGGCTTCAAATACAAGCCTTTATGATTCGTTAAGTCGAACAGAGTCAAATCGTTGGTGCTTGTTGATCCGAGAAGCCGAATTGGATCACATTGTGCGTACTTGGTGACTTGGTAAAACAAATGGATCAAGTTATGGATACTTGTTGATCCGAGAAGCTGAATTGGGTCAATTGAAAGACTTGTTGATCCGAGAAGTCAATTGGCTTCAAATACAAGCCTTTATGATTCGTGAAGTCGAACAGATTCAAGTCGTTGGTGCTTGTTGATCCGAGAAGCCGAATTCGATCACATTCTGCGTACTTGGTGACTTGGTAAAACAAATGGATCAAGTTATGGATACTTGTTGATACGAGAAGCTGAATTGGGTCAATTGAAAGTCTTGTTTATCCGAGAAGTCAATTGGCTTCAAATACAAGCCTTTATGATTCGTGAGGTCGAACAGAGTCAAATCATTGGTGCTTGTTGATCCGAGAAGCCGAATTGGATCACATTGTGCGTACTTGGTGACTTGGTAAAACAAATGAATCAAGTTATGGATATTTGTTGATCAGAGAAGCCGAATTGGGAAAATTGAAAGACTTGTTGATCCGAGAAGTCAATTGGGTTTAAATACAAGCCTTAATGATTCGTGAAGTCGAACGGAGTAGAATAGTTGGAGCTTGTTGATCCGAGAAGCCGAATTGGATCACATTGTGCGTACTTGGAGACTTGGTAAAACAAATGGATCAAGTTATGGATACTTGTTGATCCGAGAAGCTGAATTGGGTCAATTGAAAGACTTGTTGATCCGAGAAGTCAATTGGCTTCAAATATAAGCCTTTATGATTCGTGAAGTCGAACAGAGTCAAATCGTTGGTGCTTGTAGATCCGAGAAGCCGAATTGGATCACATTGTGCGTACTTGGTGACTTGGTAAAACAAATGGATCAAGTTATGGATACTTGTTGATCAGAGAAGCCGAATTGGGTCACATGGAAGACTTGTTGATCCGAGAAGTCAATTGTGGCCAAATACAAGCCTTAATGTTTTGTGAAGTCGAATCGAGTCAAATAGTTGGTGCTTGTTGACCCGAGAAGCGGAATTAGGTCACATTGTGCGTACTTGGTGACTTGGTAAAATAAACGGATCATGTTATGGATACATGTTGATTCGAGAAGCCGAATTGGGTCAATTGAAAGACTTGTTGATCCGAGAAGTCAATTGGGTTCAAATACAAGCCTTAATGATTCGTGAAGTCGAACGGAGTCAAATAGTTGGTGCTTGTTGATCCGAGAAGCCGAATTGGATCACATTGTGCGTACTCGGTGACTTGGTAACACAAACGGATCAAGTTATGGATAATTGTTGATCCGAGAAGCCGAATTGGGTCAACTGAAAGACTAGTTGATCCGAGAAGTCAATTGGGTTCAAATACAAGCCTTAATGATTCGTGAAGTCGATCGGAGTCAAATAGTTGATGCCTGTTGATCCGAGAAGCCGAATTGGGTCACATTGTGCGTACTTGGTGACTTGGTAAAACAAACGGATCAAGTTATGGATACTTGTTGATCCAAGAAGCCGAATTGGGTAAATTGAGAGACTTGTTGATCCGAGAAGTCAATTGGGTTTAAATACAAGCCTTAATGATTCGTGAAGTCGAACGGAGTAGAATAGTTGGTGCTTGTTGATCCGAGAAGCCGAATTCGATCACATTGTGCGTACTTGGTGACTTGGTAAAACAAACGGATCAAGTTATGGATACTTGTTGATCCGAGAAGCCGAATTGGTAAATTAAAAGATTGTTGATCCGAGAAGTCAATTGGCTTCAAATACAAGCCTTATTGATTCGTGAAGTCGAACAGAGTCAAATCGTTGGTGCTTGTTGATCCGAGAAGCCGAATTAGATCACATTGTACGTACTTGGTGACTTGGTAAAACAAACGGATCATGTTATGGATACTTGTTGATCCGAGAAGCCGAATTGGGTCAATTGAAAGACTTGTTGATCCGAGAAGTCAATTGGGTTCAAATACAAGCCTTAATGATTCGTGAAGTTGAACAGAGTCAAATAGTTGGTGATTGTTGATCGAGAAGCCGAATTGGGTAAATTGAGAGACTTGTTGATCCGAGAAGTCAATTGGGTTTAAATACAAGCCTTAATGATTCGTGAAGTCGAATGGAGTAGAATAGTTGGTGCTTGTTGATCCGAGAAGCCGAATTCGATCACATTGTGCGTACTTGGTGACTTGTTAAAACAAACGGATCAAGTTATGGATACTTGTTGATCCGAGAAGCCGAATTGGGTAAATTGAAAGACTTGTTGATCCGAGAAGTCAATTGGCTTCAAATACAAGCCTTAATAATTCGTGAAGTCGAACGGAGTAGAATAGTTGGTGCTTGTTGATCCGAGAAGCCGAATTGGATCACATTGTGCGTACTTGGAGACTTGGTAAAACAAATGGATCAAGTTATGGATATTTGTTGATCAGAGAAGCCGAATTGGGTAAATTGAAAGACTTGTTGATCCGAGAAGTCAATTGGGTTTAACTACAAGCCTTAATGATTCGTGAAGTCGAACGGAGTAGAATAGTTGGTGCTTGTTGATCCGAGAAGCCGAATTCGATCACAATGTACGTACTTGGTGACTTGGTAAAACAAACGGATCATGTTATGGATACTTGTTGATCCGAGAAGCCGAATTGGGTAAATTGAAAGACTTTGTTGATCCGAGAAGTCAATTGGCTTCAAATACAAGCCTTTATGATTCGTGAAGTCGAACAGAGTCAAATTGTTGGTGCTTGTTGATCCGAGAAGTCGAATTGGATCACATTGTGCGTACTTGGTGACTTGGTAAAACAAATGGATCAAGTTATGGATACTTGTTGATCAGAGAAGCCGAATTGGGTCACATGGAAGACTTGTTGATCCAAGAAGTCAATTGTGGCCAAATACAAGCCTTAATGTTTTGTGAAGCCGAATCGAGTCAAATAGTTAGTGCTTGATGACCCGAGAAGCCGAATTAGGTCACATTGTGCGTACTTGGTGACTTGGTAAAACAAACGGATCATGTTATGGATACTTGTTGATTCGAGAAGCCGAATTGGGTCAATTGAAAGACTTGTTGATCCGAGAAGTCAATTGGGTTCAAATACAAGCCTTAATGATTCGTGAAGTCGAACGGAGTCAAATAGTTGGTGCTTGTTGATCCGAGAAGCCGAATTGGATCACATTGTGCGTACTTGGTGACTTGGTAAAACAAACGGATCAAGTTATGGATACTTGTTGATCCGAGAAGCCGAATTGGGTCAACTGAAAGACTTGTTGATCCGAGAAGTCAATTGGGTTCAAATACAAGCCTTAATGATTCGTGAAGTCGATCGGAGTCAAATAGTTGATGCTTGTTGATCCGAGAAGCCGAATTGGGTCACATTGTGCGTACTTGGTGACTTGGTAAAATAAACGGATCAAGTTATGGATATTTGTTGATCAGAGAAGCCGAATTGGGTAAATTGAAAGACTTGTTGATCCGAGAAGTCAATTGGGTTTAACTACAAGCCTTAATGATTCGTGAAGTCGAACGGAGTAGAATAGTTGGTGCTTGTTGATCCGAGAAGCCGAATTCGATCACAATGTACGTACTTGGTGACTTGGTAAAACAAACGGATCATGTTATGGATACTTGTTGATCCGAGAAGCCGAATTGGGTAAATTGAAAGACTTGTTGATCCGAGAAGTCAATTGGCTTCAAATACAAGCCTTTATGATTCGTGAAGTCGAACAGAGTCAAATTGTTGGTGCTTGTTGATCCGAGAAGTCGAATTGGATCACATTGTGCGTACTTGGTGACTTGGTAAAACAAATGGATCAAGTTATGGATACTTGTTGATCAGAGAAGCCGAATTGGGTCACATGGAAGACTTGTTGATCCAAGAAGTCAATTGTGGCCAAATACAAGCCTTAATGTTTTGTGAAGCCGAATCGAGTCAAATAGTTAGTGCTTGATGACCCGAGAAGCCGAATTAGGTCACATTGTGCGTACTTGGTGACTTGGTAAAACAAACGGATCATGTTATGGATACTTGTTGATTCGAGAAGCCGAATTGGGTCAATTGAAAGACTTGTTGATCCGAGAAGTCAATTGGGTTCAAATACAAGCCTTAATGATTCGTGAAGTCGAACGGAGTCAAATAGTTGGTGCTTGTTGATCCGAGAAGCCGAATTGGATCACATTGTGCGTACTTGGTGACTTGGTAAAACAAACGGATCAAGTTATGGATACTTGTTGATCCGAGAAGCCGAATTGGGTCAACTGAAAGACTTGTTGATCCGAGAAGTCAATTGGGTTCAAATACAAGCCTTAATGATTCGTGAAGTCGATCGGAGTCAAATAGTTGATGCTTGTTGATCCGAGAAGCCGAATTGGGTCACATTGTGCGTACTTGGTGACTTGGTAAAATAAACGGATCAAGTTATGGATACTTGTTGATCAAAGAAGCCGAATTGGGTAAATTGAGAGACTTGTTGATCCGAGAAGTCAATTGGGTTTAAATACAAGCCTTAATGATTCGTGAAGTCGAACGGAGTAGAATAGTTGGTGCTTGTTGATCCGAGAAGCCGTATTCGATCACATTGTGCGTACTTGGTGACTTGGTAAAACAAACGGATCAAGTTATGGATACTTGTTGATCCGAGAAGCCGAATTGGTAAATTAAAAGATTGTTGATCCGAGAAGTCAATTGGCTTCAAATACAAGCCTTATTGATTCGTGAAGTCGAACAGAGTCAAATCGTTGGTGCTTGTTGATCCGAGAAGCCGAATTAGATCACATTGTACGTACTTGGTGACTTGGTAAAACAAACGGATCATGTTATGGATACTTGTTGATCCGAGAAGCCGAATTGGGTCAATTGAAAGACTTGTTGATCCGAGAAGTCAATTGGGTTCAAATACAAGCCTTAATGATTCGTGAAGTTGAACAGAGTCAAATAGTTGGTGATTGTTGATCGAGAAGCCGAATTGGGTAAATTGAGAGACTTGTTGATCCGAGAAGTCAATTGGGTTTAAATACAAGCCTTAATGATTCGTGAAGTCGAATGGAGTAGAATAGTTGGTGCTTGTTGATCCGAGAAGCCGAATTCGATCACATTGTGCGTACTTGGTGACTTGTTAAAACAAACGGATCAAGTTATGGATACTTGTTGATCCGAGAAGCCGAATTGGGTAAATTGAAAGACTTGTTGATCCGAGAAGTCAATTGGCTTCAAATACAAGCCTTAATAATTCGTGAAGTCGAACGGAGTAGAATAGTTGGTGCTTGTTGATCCGAGAAGCCGAATTGGATCACATTGTGCGTACTTGGAGACTTGGTAAAACAAATGGATCAAGTTATGGATACTTGTTGATCTGAGAAGCTGAATTGGGTCAATTGAAAGACTTTTTGATCCGAGAAGTCAATTGGCTTCAAATACAAACCTTTATGATTCGTGAAGTCGAACAGAGTAAAATCGTTGGTGCTTGTTGATCCGAGAAACCGAATTGGATCACATTGTGCGTACTTGGTGACTTGGTAAAACAAATGGATCAAGTTATGGATATTTGTTGATCAGAGAAGCCGAATTGGGTAAATTGAAAGACTTGTTGATCCGAGAAGTCAATTGGGTTTAACTACAAGCCTTAATGATTCGTGAAGTCGAACGGAGTAGAATAGTTGGTGCTTGTTGATCCGAGAAGCCGAATTCGATCACAATGTACGTACTTGGTGACTTGGTAAAACAAACGGATCAAGTTATGGATACTTGTTGATCCGAGAAGCCGAATTGGGTAAATTGAAAGACTTGTTGATCCGAGAAGTCAATTGGCTTCAAATACAAGCCTTTATGATTCGTGAAGTCGAACAGAGTCAAATTGTTGGTGCTTGTTGATCCGAGAAGCCGTATTCGATCACATTGTGCGTACTTGGTGACTTGGTAAAACAAACGGATCAAGTTATGGATACTTGTTGATCCGAGAAGCCGAATTGGTAAATTAAAAGATTGTTGATCCGAGAAGTCAATTGGCTTCAAATACAAGCCTTATTGATTCGTGAAGTCGAACAGAGTCAAATCGTTGGTGCTTGTTGATCCGAGAAGCCGAATTAGATCACATTGTACGTACTTGGTGACTTGGTAAAACAAACGGATCATGTTATGGATACTTGTTGATCCGAGAAGCCGAATTGGGTCAATTGAAAGACTTGTTGATCCGAGAAGTCAATTGGGTTCAAATACAAGCCTTAATGATTCGTGAAGTTGAACAGAGTCAAATAGTTGGTGATTGTTGATCGAGAAGCCGAATTGGGTAAATTGAGAGACTTGTTGATCCGAGAAGTCAATTGGGTTTAAATACAAGCCTTAATGATTCGTGAAGTCGAATGGAGTAGAATAGTTGGTGCTTGTTGATCCGAGAAGCCGAATTCGATCACATTGTGCGTACTTGGTGACTTGTTAAAACAAACGGATCAAGTTATGGATACTTGTTGATCCGAGAAGCCGAATTGGGTAAATTGAAAGACTTGTTGATCCGAGAAGTCAATTGGCTTCAAATACAAGCCTTAATAATTCGTGAAGTCGAACGGAGTAGAATAGTTGGTGCTTGTTGATCCGAGAAGCCGAATTGGATCACATTGTGCGTACTTGGAGACTTGGTAAAACAAATGGATCAAGTTATGGATACTTGTTGATCTGAGAAGCTGAATTGGGTCAATTGAAAGACTTTTTGATCCGAGAAGTCAATTGGCTTCAAATACAAACCTTTATGATTCGTGAAGTCGAACAGAGTAAAATCGTTGGTGCTTGTTGATCCGAGAAACCGAATTGGATCACATTGTGCGTACTTGGTGACTTGGTAAAACAAATGGATCAAGTTATGGATATTTGTTGATCAGAGAAGCCGAATTGGGTAAATTGAAAGACTTGTTGATCCGAGAAGTCAATTGGGTTTAACTACAAGCCTTAATGATTCGTGAAGTCGAACGGAGTAGAATAGTTGGTGCTTGTTGATCCGAGAAGCCGAATTCGATCACAATGTACGTACTTGGTGACTTGGTAAAACAAACGGATCAAGTTATGGATACTTGTTGATCCGAGAAGCCGAATTGGGTAAATTGAAAGACTTGTTGATCCGAGAAGTCAATTGGCTTCAAATACAAGCCTTTATGATTCGTGAAGTCGAACAGAGTCAAATTGTTGGTGCTTGTTGATCCGAGAAGTCGAATTGGATCACATTGTGCGTACTTGGTGACTTGGTAAAACAAATGGATCAAGTTATGGATACTTGTTGATCAGAGAAGCCGAATTGGGTCACATGGAAGACTTGTTGATCCAAGAAGTCAATTGTGGCCAAATACAAGCCTTAATGTTTTGTGAAGCCGAATCGAGTCAAATAGTTGGTGCTTGATGACCCGAGAAGCCGAATTAGGTCACATTGTGCGTACTTGGTGACTTGGTAAAACAAACGGATCATGTTATGGATACTTGTTGATTCGAGAAGCCGAATTGGGTCAATTGAAAGACTTGTTGATCCGAGAAGTCAATTGGGTTCAAATACAAGCCTTAATGATTCGTGAAGTCGAACGGAGTCAAATAGTTGGTGCTTGTTGATCCGAGAAGCCGAATTGGATCACATTGTGCGTACTTGGTGACTTGGTAAAACAAACGGATCAAGTTATGGATACTTGTTGATCCGAGAAGCCGAATTGGGTCAACTGAAAGACTTGTTGATCCGAGAAGTCAATTGGGTTCAAATACAAGCCTTAATGATTCGTGAAGTCGATCGGAGTCAAATAGTTGATGCTTGTTGATCCGAGAAGCCGAATTGGGTCACATTGTGCGTACTTGGTGACTTGGTAAAATAAACGGATCAAGTTATGGATACTTGTTGATCAAAGAAGCCGAATTGGGTAAATTGAGAGACTTGTTGATCCGAGAAGTCAATTGGGTTTAAATACAAGCCTTAATGATTCGTGAAGTCGAACGGAGTAGAATAGTTGGTGCTTGTTGATCCGAGAAGCCGTATTCGATCACATTGTGCGTACTTGGTGACTTGGTAAAACAAACGGATCAAGTTATGGATACTTGTTGATCCGAGAAGCCGAATTGGTAAATTAAAAGATTGTTGATCCGAGAAGTCAATTGGCTTCAAATACAAGCCTTATTGATTCGTGAAGTCGAACAGAGTCAAATCGTTGGTGCTTGTTGATCCGAGAAGCCGAATTAGATCACATTGTACGTACTTGGTGACTTGGTAAAACAAACGGATCATGTTATGGATACTTGTTGATCCGAGAAGCCGAATTGGGTCAATTGAAAGACTTGTTGATCCGAGAAGTCAATTGGGTTCAAATACAAGCCTTAATGATTCGTGAAGTTGAACAGAGTCAAATAGTTGGTGATTGTTGATCGAGAAGCCGAATTGGGTAAATTGAGAGACTTGTTGATCCGAGAAGTCAATTGGGTTTAAATACAAGCCTTAATGATTCGTGAAGTCGAATGGAGTAGAATAGTTGGTGCTTGTTGATCCGAGAAGCCGAATTCGATCACATTGTGCGTACTTGGTGACTTGTTAAAACAAACGGATCAAGTTATGGATACTTGTTGATCCGAGAAGCCGAATTGGGTAAATTGAAAGACTTGTTGATCCGAGAAGTCAATTGGCTTCAAATACAAGCCTTAATAATTCGTGAAGTCGAACGGAGTAGAATAGTTGGTGCTTGTTGATCCGAGAAGCCGAATTGGATCACATTGTGCGTATTTGGAGACTTGGTAAAACAAATGGATCAAGTTATGGATACTTGTTGATCTGAGAAGCTGAATTGGGTCAATTGAAAGACTTGTTGATCCGAGAAGTCAATTGGCTTCAAATACAAACATTTATGATTCGTGAAGTCGAACAGAGTCAAATCGTTGGTGCTTGTTGATCCGAGAAACCGAATTGGATCACATTGTGCGTACTTGGTGACTTGGTAAAACAAATGGATCAAGTTATGGATATTTGTTGATCAGAGAAGCCGAATTGGGTAAATTGAAAGACTTGTTGATCCGAGAAGTCAATTGGGTTTAACTACAAGCCTTAATGATTCGTGAAGTCGAACGGAGTAGAATAGTTGGTGCTTGTTGATCCGAGAAGCCGAATTCGATCACAATGTACGTACTTGGTGACTTGGTAAAACAAACGGATCAAGTTATGGATACTTGTTGATCCGAGAAGCCGAATTGGGTAAATTGAAAGACTTGTTGATCCGAGAAGTCAATTGGCTTCAAATACAAGCCTTTATGATTCGTGAAGTCGAACAGAGTCAAATTGTTGGTGCTTGTTGATCCGAGAAGTCGAATTGGATCACATTGTGCGTACTTGGTGACTTGGTAAAACAAATGGATCAAGTTATGGATACTTGTTGATCAGAGAAGCCGAATTGGGTCACATGGAAGACTTGTTGATCCAAGAAGTCAATTGTGGCCAAATACAAGCCTTAATGTTTTGTGAAGCCGAATCGAGTCAAATAGTTGGTGCTTGATGACCCGAGAAGCCGAATTAGGTCACATTGTGCGTACTTGGTGACTTGGTAAAACAAACGGATCATGTTATGGATACTTGTTGATTCGAGAAGCCGAATTGGGTCAATTGAAAGACTTGTTGATCCGAGAAATCAATTGGGTTCAAATACAAGCCTTAATGATTCGTGAAGTCGAACGGAGTCAAATAGTTGGTGCTTGTTGATCCGAGAAGCCGAATTGGATCACATTGTGCGTACTTGGTGACTTGGTAAAACAAACGGATCAAGTTATGGATACTTGTTGATCCGAGAAGCCGAATTGGGTCAACTGAAAGACTTGTTGATCCGAGAAGTCAATTGGGTTCAAATACAAGCCTTAATGATTCGTGAAGTCGATCGGAGTCAAATAGTTGATGCTTGTTGATCCGAGAAGCCGAATTGGGTCACATTGTGCGTACTTGGTGACTTGGTAAAATAAACGGATCAAGTTATGGATACTTGTTGATCAAAGAAGCCGAATTGGGTAAATTGAGAGACTTGTTGATCCGAGAAGTCAATTGGGTTTAAATACAAGCCTTAATGATTCGTGAAGTCGAACGGAGTAGAATAGTTGGTGCTTGTTGACCCGAGAAGTCGAATTCGATCACATTGTGCGTACTTGGTGACTTGGTAAAAGAAACGGATCAAGTTATGGATACTTGTTGATCCGAGAAGCCGAATTGGTAAATTGAAAGACTTGTAGATCCGAGAAGTCAATTGGCTTCAAATACAAGCCTTTATGATTCGTGAAGTCGAACAGAGTCAAATCATTGGTGCTTGTTGATCCGAGAAGCCGAATTGGATCACATTGTGCGTACTTGGTGACTTGGTAAAACAAATGGATCAAGTTATGGATACTTGTTGATCCGAGAAGCTGAATTGGGTCAATTGAAAGACTTGTTGATCCGAGAAGTCAATTGGCTTCAAATACAAGCCTTTATGATTCGTGCAGTCGAACAGAGTCAAATCGTTGGTGCTTGTTGATCCGAGAAGCCGAATTGGATCACATTGTGCGTACTTGGTGACTTGGTAAAACAAATGGATCAAGTTATGGATATATGTTGATCAGAGAAGCCGAATTGGGTAAATTGAAAGACTTGTTGATCCGAGAAGTCAATTGGGTTTAACTACAAGCCTTAATGATTCGTGAAGTCGAACGGAGTAGAATAGTTGGTGCTTGTTGATCCGAGAAGCCGAATTGGATCACATTGTGCGTACTTGGAGACTTGGTAAAACAAATGGATCAAGTTATGGATACTTGTTGATCCGAGAAGCTGAATTGGGTCAATTGAAAGACTTGTTGATCCGAGAAGTCAATTGGCTTCAAATACAAGCCTTTATGATTCGTGAAGTCGAACAGAGTCAAATCGTTGGTGCTTGTTGATCCGAGAAGCCGAATTGGATCACATTGTGCGTACTTGGTGACTTGGTAAAACAAATGGATCAAGTTATGGATACTTGTTGATCAGAGAAGCCGAATTGGGTCACATGGAAGACTTGTTGATCCGAGAAGTCAATTGTGGCCAAATACAAGCCTTAATGTTTTGTGAAGTCGAATCGAGTCAAATAGTTGGTGCTTGTTGACCCGAGAAGCCGAATTAGGTCACATTGTGCGTACTTGGTGACTTGGTAAAACAAACGGATCATGTTATGGATACATGTTGATTCGAGAAGCCGAATTGGGTCAATTGAAAGACTTGTTGATCCGAGAAGTCAATTGGGTTCAAATACAAGCCTTAATGATTCGTGAAGTCGAACGGAGTCAAATAGTTGGTGCTTGTTGATCCGAGAAGCCGAATTGGATCACATTGTGCGTACTTGGTGACTTGGTAAAACAAACGGATCAAGTTATGGATACTTGTTGATCCGAGAAGCCGAATTGGGTCAACTGAAAGACTTGTTGATCCGAGAAGTCAATTGGGTTCAAAAATACAAGCCTTAATGATTCGTGAAGTCGATCGGAGTCAAATAGTTGATGCTTGTTGATCCGAGAAGCCGAATTGGGTCACATTGTGCGTACTTGGTGACTTGGTAAAATAAACGGATCAAGTTATGGATACTTGTTGATCAAAGAAGCCGAATTGGGTAAATTGAGAGACTTGTTGATCCGAGAAGTCAATTGGGTTTAAATACAAGCCTTAATGATTCGTGAAGTCGAACGGAGTAAAATAGTTGGTGCTTGTTGATCCGAGAAGCCGTATTCGATCACATTGTGCGTACTTGGTGACTTGGTAAAACAAACGGATCAAGTTATGGATACTTGTTGATCCGAGAAGCCGAATTGGTAAATTAAAAGATTGTTGATCCGAGAAGTCAATTGGCTTCAAATACAAGCCTTATTGATTCGTGAAGTCGAACAGAGTCAAATCGTTGGTGCTTGTTGATCCGAGAAGCCGAATTAGATCACATTGTACGTACTTGGTGACTTGGTAAAACAAACAGATCATGTTATGGATACTTGTTGATCCGAGAAGCCGAATTGGGTCAATTGAAAGACTTGTTGATCCGAGAAGTCAATTGGGTTCAAATACAAGCCTTAATGATTCGTGAAGTTGAACAGAGTCAAATAGTTGGTGATTGTTGATCGAGAAGCCGAATTGGGTAAATTGAGAGACTTGTTGATCCGAGAAGTCAATTGGGTTTAAATACAAGCCTTAATGATTCGTGAAGTCGAATGGAGTAGAATAGTTGGTGCTTGTTGATCCGAGAAGCCGAATTCGATCACATTGTGCGTACTTGGTGACTTGGTAAAACAAATGGATCAAGTTATGGATACTTGTTGATCAGAGAAGCCGAATTGGGTCACATGGAAGACTTGTTGATCCGAGAAGTCAATTGTGGCCAAATACAAGCCTTAATGTTTTGTGAAGTCGAATCGAGTCAAATAGTTGGTGCTTGTTGACCCGAGAAGCCGAATTAGGTCACATTGTGCGTACTTGGTGACTTGGTAAAACAAACGGATCATGTTATGGATACATGTTGATTCGAGAAGCCGAATTGGGTCAATTGAAAGACTTGTTGATCCGAGAAGTCAATTGGGTTCAAATACAAGCCTTAATGATTCGTGAAGTCGAACGGAGTCAAATAGTTGGTGCTTGTTGATCCGAGAAGCCGAATTGGATCACATTGTGCGTACTTGGTGACTTGGTAAAACAAACGGATCAAGTTATGGATACTTGTTGATCCGAGAAGCCGAATTGGGTCAACTGAAAGACTTGTTGATCCGAGAAGTCAATTGGGTTCAAAAATACAAGCCTTAATGATTCGTGAAGTCGATCGGAGTCAAATAGTTGATGCTTGTTGATCCGAGAAGCCGAATTGGGTCACATTGTGCGTACTTGGTGACTTGGTAAAATAAACGGATCAAGTTATGGATACTTGTTGATCAAAGAAGCCGAATTGGGTAAATTGAGAGACTTGTTGATCCGAGAAGTCAATTGGGTTTAAATACAAGCCTTAATGATTCGTGAAGTCGAACGGAGTAAAATAGTTGGTGCTTGTTGATCCGAGAAGCCGTATTCGATCACATTGTGCGTACTTGGTGACTTGGTAAAACAAACGGATCAAGTTATGGATACTTGTTGATCCGAGAAGCCGAATTGGTAAATTAAAAGATTGTTGATCCGAGAAGTCAATTGGCTTCAAATACAAGCCTTATTGATTCGTGAAGTCGAACAGAGTCAAATCGTTGGTGCTTGTTGATCCGAGAAGCCGAATTAGATCACATTGTACGTACTTGGTGACTTGGTAAAACAAACAGATCATGTTATGGATACTTGTTGATCCGAGAAGCCGAATTGGGTCAATTGAAAGACTTGTTGATCCGAGAAGTCAATTGGGTTCAAATACAAGCCTTAATGATTCGTGAAGTTGAACAGAGTCAAATAGTTGGTGATTGTTGATCGAGAAGCCGAATTGGGTAAATTGAGAGACTTGTTGATCCGAGAAGTCAATTGGGTTTAAATACAAGCCTTAATGATTCGTGAAGTCGAATGGAGTAGAATAGTTGGTGCTTGTTGATCCGAGAAGCCGAATTCGATCACATTGTGCGTACTTGGTGACTTGTTAAAACAAACGGATCAAGTTATGGATACTTGTTGATCCGAGAAGCCGAATTGGGTAAATTGAAAGACTTGTTGATCCGAGAAGTCAATTGGCTTCAAATACAAGCCTTAATAATTCGTGAAGTCGAACGGAGTAGAATAGTTGGTGCTTGTTGATCCGAGAAGCCGAATTGGATCACATTGTGCGTATTTGGAGACTTGGTAAAACAAATGGATCAAGTTATGGATACTTGTTGATCTGAGAAGCTGAATTGGGTCAATTGAAAGACTTGTTGATCCGAGAAGTCAATTGGCTTCAAATACAAACCTTTATGATTCGTGAAGTCGAACAGAGTCAAATCGTTGGTGCTTGTTGATCCGAGAAACCGAATTGGATCACATTGTGCGTACTTGGTGACTTGGTAAAACAAATGGATCAAGTTATGGATATTTGTTGATCAGAGAAGCCGAATTGGGTAAATTGAAAGACTTGTTGATCCGAGAAGTCAATTGGGTTTAACTACAAGCCTTAATGATTCGTGAAGTCGAACGGAGTAGAATAGTTGGTGCTTGTTGATCCGAGAAGCCGAATTCGATCACAATGTACGTACTTGGTGACTTGGTAAAACAAACGGATCAAGTTATGGATACTTGTTGATCCGAGAAGCCGAATTGGGTAAATTGAAAGACTTGTTGATCCGAGAAGTCAATTGGCTTCAAATACAAGCCTTTATGATTCGTGAAGTCGAACAGAGTCAAATTGTTGGTGCTTGTTGATCCGAGAAGTCGAATTGGATCACATTGTGCGTACTTGGTGACTTGGTAAAACAAATGGATCAAGTTATGGATACTTGTTGATCAGAGAAGCCGAATTGGGTCACATGGAAGACTTGTTGATCCAAGAAGTCAATTGTGGCCAAATACAAGCCTTAATGTTTTGTGAAGCCGAATCGAGTCAAATAGTTGGTGCTTGATGACCCGAGAAGCCGAATTAGGTCACATTGTGCGTACTTGGTGACTTGGTAAAACAAACGGATCATGTTATGGATACTTGTTGATTCGAGAAGCCGAATTGGGTCAATTGAAAGACTTGTTGATCCGAGAAGTCAATTGGGTTCAAATACAAGCCTTAATGATTCGTGAAGTCGAACGGAGTCAAATAGTTGGTGCTTGTTGATCCGAGAAGCCGAATTGGATCACATTGTGCGTACTTGGTGACTTGGTAAAACAAACGGATCAAGTTATGGATACTTGTTGATCCGAGAAGCCGAATTGGGTCAACTGAAAGACTTGTTGATCCGAGAAGTCAATTGGGTTCAAATACAAGCCTTAATGATTCGTGAAGTCGATCGGAGTCAAATAGTTGATGCTTGTTGATCCGAGAAGCCGAATTGGGTCACATTGTGCGTACTTGGTGACTTGGTAAAATAAACGGATCAAGTTATGGATACTTGTTGATCAAAGAAGCCGAATTGGGTAAATTGAGAGACTTGTTGATCCGAGAAGTCAATTGGGTTTAAATACAAGCCTTAATGATTCGTGAAGTCGAACGGAGTAGAATAGTTGGTGCTTGTTGACCCGAGAAGTCGAATTCGATCACATTGTGCGTACTTGGTGACTTGGTAAAAGAAACGGATCAAGTTATGGATACTTGTTGATCCGAGAAGCCGAATTGGTAAATTGAAAGACTTGTAGATCCGAGAAGTCAATTGGCTTCAAATACAAGCCTTTATGATTCGTGAAGTCGAACAGAGTCAAATCATTGGTGCTTGTTGATCCGAGAAGCCGAATTGGATCACATTGTGCGTACTTGGTGACTTGGTAAAACAAATGGATCAAGTTATGGATACTTGTTGATCCGAGAAGCTGAATTGGGTCAATTGAAAGACTTGTTGATCCGAGAAGTCAATTGGCTTCAAATACAAGCCTTTATGATTCGTGCAGTCGAACAGAGTCAAATCGTTGGTGCTTGTTGATCCGAGAAGCCGAATTGGATCACATTGTGCGTACTTGGTGACTTGGTAAAACAAATGGATCAAGTTATGGATATATGTTGATCAGAGAAGCCGAATTGGGTAAATTGAAAGACTTGTTGATCCGAGAAGTCAATTGGGTTTAACTACAAGCCTTAATGATTCGTGAAGTCGAACGGAGTAGAATAGTTGGTGCTTGTTGATCCGAGAAGCCGAATTGGATCACATTGTGCGTACTTGGAGACTTGGTAAAACAAATGGATCAAGTTATGGATACTTGTTGATCCGAGAAGCTGAATTGGGTCAATTGAAAGACTTGTTGATCCGAGAAGTCAATTGGCTTCAAATACAAGCCTTTATGATTCGTGAAGTCGAACAGAGTCAAATCGTTGGTGCTTGTTGATCCGAGAAGCCGAATTGGATCACATTGTGCGTACTTGGTGACTTGGTAAAACAAATGGATCAAGTTATGGATACTTGTTGATCAGAGAAGCCGAATTGGGTCACATGGAAGACTTGTTGATCCGAGAAGTCAATTGTGGCCAAATACAAGCCTTAATGTTTTGTGAAGTCGAATCGAGTCAAATAGTTGGTGCTTGTTGACCCGAGAAGCCGAATTAGGTCACATTGTGCGTACTTGGTGACTTGGTAAAACAAACGGATCATGTTATGGATACATGTTGATTCGAGAAGCCGAATTGGGTCAATTGAAAGACTTGTTGATCCGAGAAGTCAATTGGGTTCAAATACAAGCCTTAATGATTCGTGAAGTCGAACGGAGTCAAATAGTTGGTGCTTGTTGATCCGAGAAGCCGAATTGGATCACATTGTGCGTACTTGGTGACTTGGTAAAACAAACGGATCAAGTTATGGATACTTGTTGATCCGAGAAGCCGAATTGGGTCAACTGAAAGACTAGTTGATCCGAGAAGTCAATTGGGTTCAAATACAAGCCTTAATGATTCGTGAAGTCGATCGGAGTCAAATAGTTGATGCCTGTTGATCCGAGAAGCCGAATTGGGTCACATTGTGCGTACTTGGTGACTTGGTAAAACAAACGGATCAAGTTATGGATACTTGTTGATCCAAGAAGCCGAATTGGGTAAATTGAGAGACTTGTTGATCCGAGAAGTCAATTGGGTTTAAATACAAGCCTTAATGATTCGTGAAGTCGAACGGAGTAGAATAGTTGGTGCTTGTTGATCCGAGAAGCCGAATTCGATCACATTGTGCGTACTTGGTGACTTGGTAAAACAAACGGATCAAGTTATGGATACTTGTTGATTTGAGAAGCCGAATTGGGTAAATTGAAAGACTTGTTGATCCGAGAAGTCAATTGGCTTCAAATACAAGCCTTTATGATTCGTGAAGTCGAACAGAGTCAAATCGTTGGTGCTTGTTGATCCGAGAAGCCGAATTGGATCACATTGTGCGTACTTGGTGACTTGGTAAAACAAATGGATCAAGTTATGGATACTTGTTGATCCGAGAAGCTGAATTGGGTCAATTGAAAGACTTGTTGATCCGAGAAGTCAATTGGCTTCAAATACAAGCCTTTATGATTCGTGAAGTCGAACAAATTCAAGTCGTTGGTGCTTGTTGATCCGAGAAGCCGAATTCGATCACATTCTGCATACTTGGTGACTTGGTAAAACAAATGGATCAAGTTATGGATACTTGTTTATACGAGAAGCTGAATTGGGTCAATTGAAAGACTTGTTTATCCGAGAAGTCAATTGGCTTCAAATACAAGCCTTTATGATTCGTGAAGTCGAACAGAGTCAAATCGTTGGTGCTTGTTGATCCGAGAAGCCGAATTGGATCACATTGTGCGTACTTGGTGACTTGGTAAAACAAATGGATCAAGTTATGGATATATGTTGATCAGAGAAGCCGAATTGGGTAAATTGAAAGACTTGTTGATCCGAGAAGTCAATTGGGTTTAAATACAAGCCTTAATGATTCGTGAAGTCGAACGGAGTAGAATAGTTGGTGCTTGTTGATCCGAGAAGCCGAATTCGATCACATTGTGCGTACTTGGAGACTTGGTAAAACAAATGGATCAAGTTATGGATACTTGTTGATCCGAGAAGCTGAATTGGGTCAATTGAAAGACTTGTTGATCCGAGAAGTCAATTGGCTTCAAATACAAGCCTTTATGATTCGTGAAGTCGAACAGAGTCAAATCGTTGGTGCTTGTTGATCCGAGAAGCCGAATTGGATCACATTGTGCGTACTTGGTGACTTGGTAAAACAAATGGATCAAGTTATGGATAATTGTTGATCCGAGAAGCCGAATTGGGTCAACTGAAAGACTAGTTGATCCGAGAAGTCAATTGGGTTCAAATACAAGCCTTAATGATTCGTGAAGTCGATCGGAGTCAAATAGTTGATGCCTGTTGATCCGAGAAGCCGAATTGGGTCACATTGTGCGTACTTGGTGACTTGGTAAAACAAACGGATCAAGTTATGGATACTTGTTGATCCAAGAAGCCGAATTGGGTAAATTGAGAGACTTGTTGATCCGAGAAGTCAATTGGGTTTAAGTACAAGCCTTAATGATTCGTGAAGTCGAACGGAGTAGAATAGTTGGTGCTTGTTGATCCGAGAAGCCGAATTCGATCACATTGTGCGTACTTGGTGACTTGGTAAAACAAACGGATCAAGTTATGGATAATTGTTGATCCGAGAAGCCGAATTGGTAAATTAAAAGATTGTTGTTCCGAGAAGTCAATTGGCTTCAAATACAAGCCTTATTGATTCGTGAAGTCGAACAGAGTCAAATCGTTGGTGCTTGTTGATCCGAGAAGCCGAATTAGATCACATTGTACGTACTTGGTGACTTGGTAAAACAAACGGATCATGTTATGGATACTTGTTGATCCGAGAAGCCGAATTGGGTCAATTGAAAGACTTGTTGATCCGAGAAGTCAATTGGGTTCAAATACAAGCCTTAATGATTCGTGAAGTTGAACAGAGTCAAATAGTTGGTGATTGTTGATCGAGAAGCCGAATTGGGTAAATTGAGAGACTTGTTGATCCGAGAAGTCAATTGGGTTTAAATACAAGCCTTAATGATTCGTGAAGTCGAATGGAGTAGAATAGTTGGTGCTTGTTGATCCGAGAAGCCGAATTCGATCACATTGTGCGTACTTGGTGACTTGTTAAAACAAACGGATCAAGTTATGGATACTTGTTGATCCGAGAAGCCGAATTGGGTAAATTGAAAGACTTGTTGATCCGAGAAGTCAATTGGCTTCAAATACAAGCCTTAATAATTCGTGAAGTCGAACGGAGTAGAATAGGTTGTGCTTGTTGATCCGAGAAGCCGAATTGGATCACATTGTGCGTACTTGGAGACTTGGTAAAACAAATGGATCAAGTTATGGATACTTGTTGATCTGAGAAGCTGAATTGGGTCAATTGAAAGACTTGTTGATCCGAGAAGTCAATTGGCTTCAAATACAAACCTTTATGATTCGTGAAGTCGAACAGAGTCAAATCGTTGGTGCTTGTTGATCCGAGAAACCGAATTGGATCACACTGTGCGTACTTGGTGACTTGGTAAAACAAATGGATCAAGTTATGGATATTTGTTGATCAGAGAAGCCGAATTGGGTAAATTGAAAGACTTGTTGATCCGAGAAGTCAATTGGGTTTAACTACAAGCCTTAATGATTCGTGAAGTCGAACGGAGTAGAATAGTTGGTGCTTGTTGATCCGAGAAGCCGAATTCGATCACAATGTACGTACTTGGTGACTTGGTAAAACAAACGGATCAAGTTATGGATACTTGTTGATCCGAGAAGCCGAATTGGGTAAATTGAAAGACTTGTTGATCCGAGAAGTCAATTGGCTTCAAATACAAGCCTTTATGATTCGTGAAGTCGAACAGAGTCAAATTGTTGGTGCTTGTTGATCCGAGAAGTCGAATTGGATCACATTGTGCGTACTTGGTGACTTGGTAAAACAAATGGATCAAGTTATGGATACTTGTTGATCAGAGAAGCCGAATTGGGTCACATGGAAGACTTGTTGATCCAAGAAGTCAATTGTGGCCAAATACAAGCCTTAATGTTTTGTGAAGCCGAATCGAGTCAAATAGTTGGTGCTTGATGACCCGAGAAGCCGAATTAGGTCACATTGTGCGTACTTGGTGACTTGGTAAAACAAACGGATCATGTTATGGATACTTGTTGATTCGAGAAGCCGAATTGGGTCAATTGAAAGACTTGTTGATCCGAGAAGTCAATTGGGTTCAAATACAAGCCTTAATGATTCGTGAAGTCGAACGGAGTCAAATAGTTGGTGCTTGTTGATCCGAGAAGCCGAATTGGATCACATTGTGCGTACTTGGTGACTTGGTAAAACAAACGGATCAAGTTATGGATACTTGTTGATCCGAGAAGCCGAATTGGGTCAACTGAAAGACTTGTTGATCCGAGAAGTCAATTGGGTTCAAATACAAGCCTTAATGATTCGTGAAGTCGATCGGAGTCAAATAGTTGATGCTTGTTGATCCGAGAAGCCGAATTGGGTCACATTGTGCGTACTTGGTGACTTGGTAAAATAAACGGATCAAGTTATGGATACTTGTTGATCAAAGAAGCCGAATTGGGTAAATTGAGAGACTTGTTAATCCGAGAAGTCAATTGGGTTTAAATACAAGCCTTAATGATTCGTGAAGTCGAACGGAGTAGAATAGTTGGTGCTTGTTAACCCGAGAAGTCGAATTCGATCACATTGTGCGTACTTGGTGACTTGGTAAAAGAAACGGATCAAGTTATGGATACTTGTTGATCCGAGAAGCCGAATTGGTAAATTGAAAGACTTGTAGATCCGAGAAGTCAATTGGCTTCAAATACAAGCCTTTATGATTCGTGAAGTCGAACAGAGTCAAATCATTGGTGCTTGTTGATCCGAGAAGCCGAATTGGATCACATTGTGCGTACTTGGTGACTTGGTAAAACAAATGGATCAAGTTATGGATACTTGTTGATCCGAGAAGCTGAATTGGGTCAATTGAAAGACTTGTTGATCCGAGAAGTCAATTGGCTTCAAATACAAGCCTTTATGATTCGTGCAGTCGAACAGAGTCAAATCGTTGGTGCTTGTTGATCCGAGAAGCCGAATTGGATCACATTGTGCGTACTTGGTGACTTGGTAAAACAAATGGATCAAGTTATGGATATATGTTGATCAGAGAAGCCGAATTGGGTAAATTGAAAGACTTGTTGATCCGAGAAGTCAATTGGGTTTAACTACAAGCCTTAATGATTCGTGAAGTCGAACGGAGTAGAATAGTTGGTGCTTGTTGATCCGAGAAGCCGAATTGGATCACATTGTGCGTACTTGGAGACTTGGTAAAACAAATGGATCAAGTTATGGATACTTGTTGATCTGAGAAGCTGAATTGGGTCAATTGAAAGACTTGTTGATCCGAGAAGTCAATTGGCTTCAAATACAAACCTTTATGATTCGTGAAGTCGAACAGAGTCAAATCGTTGGTGCTTGTTGATCCGAGAAACCGAATTGGATCACACTGTGCGTACTTGGTGACTTGGTAAAACAAATGGATCAAGTTATGGATATTTGTTGATCAGAGAAGCCGAATTGGGTAAATTGAAAGACTTGTTGATCCGAGAAGTCAATTGGGTTTAACTACAAGCCTTAATGATTCGTGAAGTCGAACGGAGTAGAATAGTTGGTGCTTGTTGATCCGAGAAGCCGAATTCGATCACAATGTACGTACTTGGTGACTTGGTAAAACAAACGGATCAAGTTATGGATACTTGTTGATCCGAGAAGCCGAATTGGGTAAATTGAAAGACTTGTTGATCCGAGAAGTCAATTGGCTTCAAATACAAGCCTTTATGATTCGTGAAGTCGAACAGAGTCAAATTGTTGGTGCTTGTTGATCCGAGAAGTCGAATTGGATCACATTGTGCGTACTTGGTGACTTGGTAAAACAAATGGATCAAGTTATGGATACTTGTTGATCAGAGAAGCCGAATTGGGTCACATGGAAGACTTGTTGATCCAAGAAGTCAATTGTGGCCAAATACAAGCCTTAATGTTTTGTGAAGCCGAATCGAGTCAAATAGTTGGTGCTTGATGACCCGAGAAGCCGAATTAGGTCACATTGTGCGTACTTGGTGACTTGGTAAAACAAACGGATCATGTTATGGATACTTGTTGATTCGAGAAGCCGAATTGGGTCAATTGAAAGACTTGTTGATCCGAGAAGTCAATTGGGTTCAAATACAAGCCTTAATGATTCGTGAAGTCGAACGGAGTCAAATAGTTGGTGCTTGTTGATCCGAGAAGCCGAATTGGATCACATTGTGCGTACTTGGTGACTTGGTAAAACAAACGGATCAAGTTATGGATACTTGTTGATCCGAGAAGCCGAATTGGGTCAACTGAAAGACTTGTTGATCCGAGAAGTCAATTGGGTTCAAATACAAGCCTTAATGATTCGTGAAGTCGATCGGAGTCAAATAGTTGATGCTTGTTGATCCGAGAAGCCGAATTGGGTCACATTGTGCGTACTTGGTGACTTGGTAAAATAAACGGATCAAGTTATGGATACTTGTTGATCAAAGAAGCCGAATTGGGTAAATTGAGAGACTTGTTAATCCGAGAAGTCAATTGGGTTTAAATACAAGCCTTAATGATTCGTGAAGTCGAACGGAGTAGAATAGTTGGTGCTTGTTGACCCGAGAAGTCGAATTCGATCACATTGTGCGTACTTGGTGACTTGGTAAAAGAAACGGATCAAGTTATGGATACTTGTTGATCCGAGAAGCCGAATTGGTAAATTGAAAGACTTGTAGATCCGAGAAGTCAATTGGCTTCAAATACAAGCCTTTATGATTCGTGAAGTCGAACAGAGTCAAATCATTGGTGCTTGTTGATCCGAGAAGCCGAATTGGATCACATTGTGCGTACTTGGTGACTTGGTAAAACAAATGGATCAAGTTATGGATACTTGTTGATCCGAGAAGCTGAATTGGGTCAATTGAAAGACTTGTTGATCCGAGAAGTCAATTGGCTTCAAATACAAGCCTTTATGATTCGTGCAGTCGAACAGAGTCAAATCGTTGGTGCTTGTTGATCCGAGAAGCCGAATTGGATCACATTGTGCGTACTTGGTGACTTGGTAAAACAAATGGATCAAGTTATGGATATATGTTGATCAGAGAAGCCGAATTGGGTAAATTGAAAGACTTGTTGATCCGAGAAGTCAATTGGGTTTAACTACAAGCCTTAATGATTCGTGAAGTCGAACGGAGTAGAATAGTTGGTGCTTGTTGATCCGAGAAGCCGAATTGGATCACATTGTGCGTACTTGGAGACTTGGTAAAACAAATGGATCAAGTTATGGATACTTGTTGATCCGAGAAGCTGAATTGGGTCAATTGAAAGACTTGTTGATCCGAGAAGTCAATTGGCTTCAAATACAAGCCTTTATGATTCGTGAAGTCGAACAGAGTCAAATCGTTGGTGCTTGTTGATCCGAGAAGCCGAATTGGATCACATTGTGCGTACTTGGTGACTTGGTAAAACAAATGGATCAAGTTATGGATACTTGTTGATCAGAGAAGCCGAATTGGGTCACATGGAAGACTTGTTGATCCGAGAAGTCAATTGTGGCCAAATACAAGCCTTAATGTTTTGTGAAGTCGAATCGAGTCAAATAGTTGGTGCTTGTTGACCCGAGAAGCCGAATTAGGTCACATTGTGCGTACTTGGTGACTTGGTAAAACAAACGGATCATGTTATGGATACATGTTGATTCGAGAAGCCGAATTGGGTCAATTGAAAGACTTGTTGATCCGAGAAGTCAATTGGGTTCAAATACAAGCCTTAATGATTCGTGAAGTCGAACGGAGTCAAATAGTTGGTGCTTGTTGATCCGAGAAGCCGAATTGGATCACATTGTGCGTACTTGGTGACTTGGTAAAACAAACGGATCAAGTTATGGATACTTGTTGATCCGAGAAGCCGAATTGGGTCAACTGAAAGACTAGTTGATCCGAGAAGTCAATTGGGTTCAAATACAAGCCTTAATGATTCGTGAAGTCGATCGGAGTCAAATAGTTGATGCCTGTTGATCCGAGAAGCCGAATTGGGTCACATTGTGCGTACTTGGTGACTTGGTAAAACAAACGGATCAAGTTATGGATACTTGTTGATCCAAGAAGCCGAATTGGGTAAATTGAGAGACTTGTTGATCCGAGAAGTCAATTGGGTTTAAATACAAGCCTTAATGATTCGTGAAGTCGAACGGAGTAGAATAGTTGGTGCTTGTTGATCCGAGAAGCCGAATTCGATCACATTGTGCGTACTTGGTGACTTGGTAAAACAAACGGATCAAGTTATGGATACTTGTTGATCTGAGAAGCCGAATTGGGTAAATTGAAAGACTTGTTGATCCGAGAAGTCAATTGGCTTCAAATACAAGCCTTTATGATTCGTGAAGTCGAACAGAGTCAAATCGTTGGTGCTTGTTGATCCGAGAAGCCGAATTGGATCACATTGTGCGTACTTGGTGACTTGGTAAAACAAATGGATCAAGTTATGGATACTTGTTGATCCGAGAAGCTGAATTGGGTCAATTGAAAGACTTGTTGATCCGAGAAGTCAATTGGCTTCAAATACAAGCCTTTATGATTCGTGAAGTCGAACAAATTCAAGTCGTTGGTGCTTGTTGATCCGAGAAGCCGAATTCGATCACATTCTGCATACTTGGTGACTTGGTAAAACAAATGGATCAAGTTATGGATACTTGTTTATACGAGAAGCTGAATTGGGTCAATTGAAAGACTTGTTTATCCGAGAAGTCAATTGGCTTCAAATACAAGCCTTTATGATTCGTGAAGTCGAACAGAGTCAAATCGTTGGTGCTTGTTGATCCGAGAAGCCGAATTGGATCACATTGTGCGTACTTGGTGACTTGGTAAAACAAATGGATCAAGTTATGGATATATGTTGATCAGAGAAGCCGAATTGGGTAAATTGAAAGACTTGTTGATCCGAGAAGTCAATTGGGTTTAAATACAAGCCTTAATGATTCGTGAAGTCGAACGGAGTAGAATAGTTGGTGCTTGTTGATCCGAGAAGCCGAATTCGATCACATTGTGCGTACTTGGAGACTTGGTAAAACAAATGGATCAAGTTATGGATACTTGTTGATCCGAGAAGCTGAATTGGGTCAATTGAAAGACTTGTTGATCCGAGAAGTCAATTGGCTTCAAATACAAGCCTTTATGATTCGTGAAGTCGAACAGAGTCAAATCGTTGGTGCTTGTTGATCCGAGAAGCCGAATTGGATCACATTGTGCGTACTTGGTGACTTGGTAAAACAAATGGATCAAGTTATGGATAATTGTTGATCCGAGAAGCCGAATTGGGTCAACTGAAAGACTAGTTGATCCGAGAAGTCAATTGGGTTCAAATACAAGCCTTAATGATTCGTGAAGTCGATCGGAGTCAAATAGTTGATGCCTGTTGATCCGAGAAGCCGAATTGGGTCACATTGTGCGTACTTGGTGACTTGGTAAAACAAACGGATCAAGTTATGGATACTTGTTGATCCAAGAAGCCGAATTGGGTAAATTGAGAGACTTGTTGATCCGAGAAGTCAATTGGGTTTAAATACAAGCCTTAATGATTCGTGAAGTCGAACGGAGTAGAATAGTTGGTGCTTGTTGATCCGAGAAGCCGAATTCGATCACATTGTGCGTACTTGGTGACTTGGTAAAACAAACGGATCAAGTTATGGATAATTGTTGATCCGAGAAGCCGAATTGGTAAATTAAAAGATTGTTGTTCCGAGAAGTCAATTGGCTTCAAATACAAGCCTTATTGATTCGTGAAGTCGAACAGAGTCAAATCGTTGGTGCTTGTTGATCCGAGAAGCCGAATTAGATCACATTGTACGTACTTGGTGACTTGGTAAAACAAACGGATCATGTTATGGATACTTGTTGATCCGAGAAGCCGAATTGGGTCAATTGAAAGACTTGTTGATCCGAGAAGTCAATTGGGTTCAAATACAAGCCTTAATGATTCGTGAAGTTGAACAGAGTCAAATAGTTGGTGATTGTTGATCGAGAAGCCGAATTGGGTAAATTGAGAGACTTGTTGATCCGAGAAGTCAATTGGGTTTAAATACAAGCCTTAATGATTCGTGAAGTCGAATGGAGTAGAATAGTTGGTGCTTGTTGATCCGAGAAGCCGAATTCGATCACATTGTGCGTACTTGGTGACTTGTTAAAACAAACGGATCAAGTTATGGATACTTGTTGATCCGAGAAGCCGAATTGGGTAAATTGAAAGACTTGTTGATCCGAGAAGTCAATTGGCTTCAAATACAAGCCTTAATAATTCGTGAAGTCGAACGGAGTAGAATAGGTTGTGCTTGTTGATCCGAGAAGCCGAATTGGATCACATTGTGCGTACTTGGAGACTTGGTAAAACAAATGGATCAAGTTATGGATACTTGTTGATCTGAGAAGCTGAATTGGGTCAATTGAAAGACTTGTTGATCCGAGAAGTCAATTGGCTTCAAATACAAACCTTTATGATTCGTGAAGTCGAACAGAGTCAAATCGTTGGTGCTTGTTGATCCGAGAAACCGAATTGGATCACACTGTGCGTACTTGGTGACTTGGTAAAACAAATGGATCAAGTTATGGATATTTGTTGATCAAAGAAGCCGAATTGGGTAAATTGAAAGACTTGTTGATCCGAGAAGTCAATTGGGTTTAACTACAAGCCTTAATGATTCGTGAAGTCGAACGGAGTAGAATAGTTGGTGCTTGTTGATCCGAGAAGCCGAATTCGATCACAATGTACGTACTTGGTGACTTGGTAAAACAAACGGATCAAGTTATGGATACTTGTTGATCCGAGAAGCCGAATTGGGTAAATTGAAAGACTTGTTGATCCGAGAAGTCAATTGGCTTCAAATACAAGCCTTTATGATTCGTGAAGTCGAACAGAGTCAAATTGTTGGTGCTTGTTGATCCGAGAAGTCGAATTGGATCACATTGTGCGTACTTGGTGACTTGGTAAAACAAATGGATCAAGTTATGGATACTTGTTGATCAGAGAAGCCGAATTGGGTCACATGGAAGACTTGTTGATCCAAGAAGTCAATTGTGGCCAAATACAAGCCTTAATGTTTTGTGAAGCCGAATCGAGTCAAATAGTTGGTGCTTGATGACCCGAGAAGCCGAATTAGGTCACATTGTGCGTACTTGGTGACTTGGTAAAACAAACGGATCATGTTATGGATACTTGTTGATTCGAGAAGCCGAATTGGGTCAATTGAAAGACTTGTTGATCCGAGAAGTCAATTGGGTTCAAATACAAGCCTTAATGATTCGTGAAGTCGAACGGAGTCAAATAGTTGGTGCTTGTTGATCCGAGAAGCCGAATTGGATCACATTGTGCGTACTTGGTGACTTGGTAAAACAAACGGATCAAGTTATGGATACTTGTTGATCCGAGAAGCCGAATTGGGTCAACTGAAAGACTTGTTGATCCGAGAAGTCAATTGGGTTCAAATACAAGCCTTAATGATTCGTGAAGTCGATCGGAGTCAAATAGTTGATGCTTGTTGATCCGAGAAGCCGAATTGGGTCACATTGTGCGTACTTGGTGACTTGGTAAAATAAACGGATCAAGTTATGGATACTTGTTGATCAAAGAAGCCGAATTGGGTAAATTGAGAGACTTGTTAATCCGAGAAGTCAATTGGGTTTAAATACAAGCCTTAATGATTCGTGAAGTCGAACGGAGTAGAATAGTTGGTGCTTGTTGACCCGAGAAGTCGAATTCGATCACATTGTGCGTACTTGGTGACTTGGTAAAAGAAACGGATCAAGTTATGGATACTTGTTGATCCGAGAAGCCGAATTGGTAAATTGAAAGACTTGTAGATCCGAGAAGTCAATTGGCTTCAAATACAAGCCTTTATGATTCGTGAAGTCGAACAGAGTCAAATCATTGGTGCTTGTTGATCCGAGAAGCCGAATTGGATCACATTGTGCGTACTTGGTGACTTGGTAAAACAAATGGATCAAGTTATGGATACTTGTTGATCCGAGAAGCTGAATTGGGTCAATTGAAAGACTTGTTGATCCGAGAAGTCAATTGGCTTCAAATACAAGCCTTTATGATTCGTGCAGTCGAACAGAGTCAAATCGTTGGTGCTTGTTGATCCGAGAAGCCGAATTGGATCACATTGTGCGTACTTGGTGACTTGGTAAAACAAATGGATCAAGTTATGGATATATGTTGATCAGAGAAGCCGAATTGGGTAAATTGAAAGACTTGTTGATCCGAGAAGTCAATTGGGTTTAACTACAAGCCTTAATGATTCGTGAAGTCGAACGGAGTAGAATAGTTGGTGCCTGTTGATCCGAGAAGCCGAATTGGATCACATTGTGCGTACTTGGAGACTTGGTAAAACAAATGGATCAAGTTATGGATACTTGTTGATCCGAGAAGCTGAATTGGGTCAATTGAAAGACTTGTTGATCCGAGAAGTCAATTGGCTTCAAATACAAGCCTTTATGATTCGTGAAGTCGAACAAATTCTAGACGTTGGTGCTTGTTGATCCGAGAAGCCTAATTCGATCACATTCTGCATACTTGGTGACTTGGTAAAACAAATGGATCAAGTTATGGATACTTGTTTATACGAGAAGCTGAATTGGGTCAATTGAAAGACTTGTTTATCCGAGAAGTCAATTGGCTTCAAATACAAGCCTTTATGATTCGTGAAGTCGAACAGAGTCAAATCGTTGGTGCTTGTTGATCCGAGAAGCCGAATTGGATCACATTGTGCGTACTTGGTGACTTGGTAAAACAAATGGATCAAGTTATGGATATATGTTGATCAGAGAAGCCGAATTGGGTAAATTGAAAGACTTGTTGATCCGAGAAGTCAATTGGGTTTAAATACAAGCCTTAATGATTCGTGAAGTCGAACGGAGTAGAATAGTTGGTGCTTGTTGATCCGAGAAGCCGAATTGGATCACATTGTGCGTACTTGGAGACTTGGTAAAACAAATGGATCAAGTTATGGATACTTGTTGATCCGAGAAGCTGAATTGGGTCAATTGAAAGACTTGTTGATCCGAGAAGTCAATTGGCTTCAAATACAAGCCTTTATGATTCGTGAAGTCGAACAGAGTCAAATCGTTGGTGCTTGTTGATCCGAGAAGCCGAATTGGATCACATTGTGCGTACTTGGTGACTTGGTAAAACAAATGGATCAAGTTATGGATAATTGTTGATCCGAGAAGCCGAATTGGGTCAACTGAAAGACTAGTTGATCCGAGAAGTCAATTGGGTTAAAATACAAGCCTTAATGATTCGTGAAGTCGATCGGAGTCAAATAGTTGATGCCTGTTGATCCGAGAAGCCGAATTGGGTCACATTGTGCGTACTTGGTGACTTGGTAAAACAAACGGATCAAGTTATGGATACTTGTTGATCCAAGAAGCCGAATTGGGTAAATTGAGAGACTTGTTGATCCGAGAAGTCAATTGGGTTTAAATACAAGCCTTAATGATTCGTGAAGTCGAACGGAGTAGAATAGTTGGTGCTTGTTGATCCGAGAAGCCGAATTCGATCACATTGTGCGTACTTGGTGACTTGGTAAAACAAACGGATCAAGTTATGGATACTTGTTGATCCGAGAAGCCGAATTGGTAAATTAAAAGATTGTTGATCCGAGAAGTGAATTGGCTTCAAATACAAGCCTTATTGATTCGTGAAGTCGAACAGAGTCAAATCGTTGGTGCTTGTTGATCCGAGAAGCCGAATTAGATCACATTGTACGTACTTGGTGACTTGGTAAAACAAACGGATCATGTTATGGATACTTGTTGATCCGAGAAGCCGAATTGGGTCAATTGAAAGACTTGTTGATCCGAGAAGTCAATTGGGTTCAAATACAAGCCTTAATGATTCGTGAAGTTGAACAGAGTCAAATAGTTGGTGATTGTTGATCGAGAAGCCGAATTGGGTAAATTGAGAGACTTGTTGATCCGAGAAGTCAATTGGGTTTAAATACAAGCCTTAATGATTCGTGAAGTCGAATGGAGTAGAATAGTTGGTGCTTGTTGATCCGAGAAGCCGAATTCGATCACATTGTGCGTACTTGGTGACTTGTTAAAACAAACGGATCAAGTTATGGATACTTGTTGATCCGAGAAGCCGAATTGGGTAAATTGAAAGACTTGTTGATCCGAGAAGTCAATTGGCTTCAAATACAAGCCTTAATAATTCGTGAAGTCGAACGGAGTAGAATAGTTGGTGCTTGTTGATCCGAGAAGCCGAATTGGATCACATTGTGCGTACTTGGAGACTTGGTAAAACAAATGGATCAAGTTATGGATACTTGTTGATCTGAGAAGCTGAATTGGGTCAATTGAAAGACTTGTTGATCCGAGAAGTCAATTGGCTTCAAATACAAACCTTTATGATTCGTGAAGTCGAACAGAGTCAAATCGTTGGTGCTTGTTGATCCGAGAAACCGACTTGGATCACATTGTGCGTACTTGGTGACTTGGTAAAACAAATGGATCAAGTTATGGATAATTGTTGATCCGAGAAGCCGAATTGGGTCAACTGAAAGACTAGTTGATCCGAGAAGTCAATTGGGTTCAAATACAAGCCTTAATGATTCGTGAAGTCGATCGGAGTCAAATAGTTGATGCTTGTTGATCCGAGAAGCCGAATTGGGTCACATTGTGCGTACTTGGTGACTTGGTAAAACAAACGGATCAAGTTATGGATACTTGTTGATCCAAGAAGCCGAATTGGGTAAATTGAGAGACTTGTTGATCCGAGAAGTCAATTGGGTTTAAATACAAGCCTTAATGATTCGTGAAGTCGAACGGAGTAGAATAGTTGGTGCTTGTTGATCCGAGAAGCCGAATTCGATCACATTGTGCGTACTTGGTGACTTGGTAAAACAAACGGATCAAGTTATGGATACTTGTTGATCCGAGAAGCCGAATTGGTAAATTAAAAGATTGTTGATCCGAGAAGTCAATTGGCTTCAAATACAAGCCTTATTGATTCGTGAAGTCGAACAGAGTCAAATCGTTGGTGCTTGTTGATCCGAGAAGCCGAATTAGATCACATTGTACGTACTTGGTGACTTGGTAAAACAAACGGATCATGTTATGGATACTTGTTGATCCGAGAAGCCGAATTGGGTCAATTGAAAGACTTGTTGATCCGAGAAGTCAATTGGGTTCAAATACAAGCCTTAATGATTCGTGAAGTTGAACAGAGTCAAATAGTTGGTGATTGTTGATCGAGAAGCCGAATTGGGTAAATTGAGAGACTTGTTGATCCGAGAAGTCAATTGGGTTTAAATACAAGCCTTAATGATTCGTGAAGTCGAATGGAGTAGAATAGTTGGTGCTTGTTGATCCGAGAAGCCGAATTCGATCACATTGTGCGTACTTGGTGACTTGTTAAAACAAACGGATCAAGTTATGGATAGTTGTTGATCCGAGAAGCCGAATTGGGTAAATTGAAAGACTTGTTGATCCGAGAAGTCAATTGGCTTCAAATACAAGCCTTAATAATTCGTGAAGTCGAACGGAGTAGAATAGTTGGTGCTTGTTGATCCGAGAAGCCGAATTGGATCACATTGTGCGTACTTGGAGACTTGGTAAAACAAATGGATCAAGTTATGGATACTTGTTGATCTGAGAAGCTGAATTGGGTCAATTGAAAGACTTGTTGATCCGAGAAGTCAATTGGCTTCAAATACAAACCTTTATGATTCGTGAAGTCGAACAGAGTCAAATCGTTGGTGCTTGTTGATCCGAGAAACCGAATTGGATCACATTGTGCGTACTTGGTGACTTGGTAAAACAAATGGATCAAGTTATGGATATTTGTTGATCAGAGAAGCCGAATTGGGTAAATTGAAAGACTTGTTGATCCGAGAAGTCAATTGGGTTTAACTACAAGCCTTAATGATTCGTGAAGTCGAACGGAGTAGAATAGTTGGTGCTTGTTGATCCGAGAAGCCGAATTCGATCACAATGTACGTACTTGGTGACTTGGTAAAACAAACGGATCAAGTTATGGATACTTGTTGATCCGAGAAGCCGAATTGGGTAAATTGAAAGACTTGTTGATCCGAGAAGTCAATTGGCTTCAAATACAAGCCTTTATGATTCGTGAAGTCGAACAGAGTCAAATTGTTGGTGCTTGTTGATCCGAGAAGTCGAATTGGATCACATTGTGCGTACTTGGTGACTTGGTAAAACAAATGGATCAAGTTATGGATACTTGTTGATCAGAGAAGCCGAATTGGGTCACATGGAAGACTTGTTGATCCAAGAAGTCAATTGTGGCCAAATACAAGCCTTAATGTTTTGTGAAGCCGAATCGAGTCAAATAGTTGGTGCTTGATGACCCGAGAAGCCGAATTAGGTCACATTGTGCGTACTTGGTGACTTGGTAAAACAAACGGATCATGTTATGGATACTTGTTGATTCGAGAAGCCGAATTGGGTCAATTGAAAGACTTGTTGATCCGAGAAGTCAATTGGGTTCAAATACAAGCCTTAATGATTCGTGAAGTCGAACGGAGTCAAATAGTTGGTGCTTGTTGATCCGAGAAGCCGAATTGGATCACATTGTGCGTACTTGGTGACTTGGTAAAACAAACGGATCAAGTTATGGATACTTGTTGATCCGAGAAGCCGAATTGGGTCAACTGAAAGACTTGTTGATCCGAGAAGTCAATTGGGTTCAAATACAAGCCTTAATGATTCGTGAAGTCGATCGGAGTCAAATAGTTGATGCTTGTTGATCCGAGAAGCCGAATTGGGTCACATTGTGCGTACTTGGTGACTTGGTAAAATAAACGGATCAAGTTATGGATACTTGTTGATCAAAGAAGCCGAATTGGGTAAATTGAGAGACTTGTTGATCCGAGAAGTCAATTGGGTTTAAATACAAGCCTTAATGATTCGTGAAGTTGAACAGAGTCAAATAGTTGGTGATTGTTGATCGAGAAGCCGAATTGGGTAAATTGAGAGACTTGTTGATCCGAGAAGTCAATTGGGTTTAAATACAAGCCTTAATGATTCGTGAAGTCGAATGGAGTAGAATAGTTGGTGCTTGTTGATCCGAGAAGCCGAATTCGATCACATTGTGCGTACTTGGTGACTTGGTAAAACAAATGGATCAAGTTATGGATACTTGTTGATCCGAGAAGCTGAATTGGGTCAATTGAAAGACTTGTTGATCCGAGAAGTCAATTGGCTTCAAATACAAGCCTTTATGATTCGTGCAGTCGAACAGAGTCAAATCGTTGGTGCTTGTTGATCCGAGAAGCCGAATTGGATCACATTGTGCGTACTTGGTGACTTGGTAAAACAAATGGATCAAGTTATGGATATATGTTGATCAGAGAAGCCGAATTGGGTAAATTGAAAGACTTGTTGATCCGAGAAGTCAATTGGGTTTAACTACAAGCCTTAATGATTCGTGAAGTCGAACGGAGTAGAATAGTTGGTGCTTGTTGATCCGAGAAGCCGAATTGGATCACATTGTGCGTACTTGGAGACTTGGTAAAACAAATGGATCAAGTTATGGATACTTGTTGATCCGAGAAGCTGAATTGGGTCAATTGAAAGACTTGTTGATCCGAGAAGTCAATTGGCTTCAAATACAAGCCTTTATGATTCGTGAAGTCGAACAAATTCAAGACGTTGGTGCTTGTTGATCCGAGAAGCCGAATTCGATCACATTCTGCATACTTGGTGACTTGGTAAAACAAATGGATCAAGTTATGGATACTTGTTTATACGAGAAGCTGAATTGGGTCAATTGAAAGACTTGTTTATCCGAGAAGTCAATTGGCTTCAAATACAAGCCTTTATGATTCGTGAAGTCGAACAGAGTCAAATTGTTGGTGCTTGTTGATCCGAGAAGCCGAATTGGATCACATTGTGCGTACTTGGTGACTTGGTAAAACAAATGGATCAAGTTATGGATATATGTTGATCAGAGAAGCCGAATTGGGTAAATTGAAAGACTTGTTGATCCGAGAAGTCAATTGGGTTTAAATACAAGCCTTAATGATTCGTGAAGTCGAACGGAGTAGAATAGTTGGTGCTTGTTGATCCGAGAAGCCGAATTGGATCACATTGTGCGTACTTGGAGACTTGGTAAAACAAATGGATCAAGTTATGGATACTTGTTGATCCGAGAAGCTGAATTGGGTCAATTGAAAGACTTGTTGATCCGAGAAGTCAATTGGCTTCAAATACAAGCCTTTATGATTCGTGAAGTCGAACAGAGTCAAATCGTTGGTGCTTGTTGATCCGAGAAGCCGAATTGGATCACATTGTGCGTACTTGGTGACTTGGTAAAACAAATGGATCAAGTTATGGATAATTGTTGATCCGAGAAGCCGAATTGGGTCAACTGAAAGACTAGTTGATCCGAGAAGTCAATTGGGTTCAAATACAAGCCTTAATGATTCGTGAAGTCGATCGGAGTCAAATAGTTGATGCCTGTTGATCCGAGAAGCCGAATTGGGTCACATTGTGCGTACTTGGTGACTTGGTAAAACAAACGGATCAAGTTATGGATACTTGTTGATCCAAGAAGCCGAATTGGGTAAATTGAGAGACTTGTTGATCCGAGAAGTCAATTGGGTTTAAATACAAGCCTTAATGATTCGTGAAGTCGAACGGAGTAGAATAGTTGGTGCTTGTTGATCCGAGAAGCCGAATTCGATCACATTGTGCGTACTTGGTGACTTGGTAAAACAAACGGATCAACTTATGGATACTTGTTGATCCGAGAAGCCGAATTGGTAAATTAAAAGATTGTTGATCCGAGAAGTCAATTGGCTTCAAATACAAGCCTTATTGATTCGTGAAGTCGAACAGAGTCAAATCGTTGGTGCTTGTTGATCCGAGAAGCCGAATTAGATCACATTGTACGTACTTGGTGACTTGGTAAAACAAACGGATCATGTTATGGATACTTGTTGATCCGAGAAGCCGAATTGGGTCAATTGAAAGACTTGTTGATCCGAGAAGTCAATTGGGTTCAAATACAAGCCTTAATGATTCGTGAAGTTGAACAGAGTCAAATAGTTGGTGATTGTTGATCGAGAAGCCGAATTGGGTAAATTGAGAGACTTGTTGATCCGAGAAGTCAATTGGGTTTAAATACAAGCCTTAATGATTCGTGAAGTCGAATGGAGTAGAATAGTTGGTGCTTGTTGATCCGAGAAGCCGAATTCGATCACATTGTGCGTACTTGGTGACTTGTTAAAACAAACGGATCAAGTTATGGATACTTGTTGATCCGAGAAGCCGAATTGGGTAAATTGAAAGACTTGTTGATCCGAGAAGTCAATTGGCTTCAAATACAAGCCTTAATAATTCGTGAAGTCGAACGGAGTAGAATAGTTGGTGCTTGTTGATCCGAGAAGCCGAATTGGATCACATTGTGCGTACTTGGAGACTTGGTAAAACAAATGGATCAAGTTATGGATACTTGTTGATCTGAGAAGCTGAATTGGGTCAATTGAAAGACTTGTTGATCCGAGAAGTCAATTGGCTTCAAATACAAACCTTTATGATTCGTGAAGTCGAACAGAGTCAAATCGTTGGTGCTTGTTGATCCGAGAAACCGAATTGGATCACATTGTGCGTACTTGGTGACTTGGTCAAACAAATGGATCAAGTTATGGATATTTGTTGATCAGAGAAGCCGAATTGGGTAAATTGAAAGACTTGTTGATCCGAGAAGTCAATTGGGTTTAACTACAAGCCTTAATGATTCGTGAAGTCGAACGGAGTAGAATAGTTGGTGCTTATTGATCCGAGAAGCCGAATTCGATCACAATGTACGTACTTGGTGACTTGGTAAAACAAACGGATCAAGTTATGGATACTTGTTGATCCGAGAAGCCGAATTGGGTAAATTGAAAGACTTGTTGATCCGAGAAGTCAATTGGCTTCAAATACAAGCCTTTATGATTCGTGAAGTCGAACAGAGTCAAATTGTTGGTGCTTGTTGATCCGAGAAGTCAATTGGCTTCAAATACAAGCCTTTATGATTCGTGAAGTCGAACAGAGTCAAATTGTTGGTGCTTGTTGATCCGAGAAGTCGAATTGGATCACATTGTGCGTACTTGGTGACTTGGTAAAACAAATGGATCAAGTTATGGATACTTGTTGATCAGAGAAGCCGAATTGGGTCACATGGAAGACTTGTTGATCCAAGAAGTCAATTGTGGCCAAATACAAGCCTTAATGTTTTGTGAAGCCGAATCGAGTCAAATAGTTGGTGCTTGATGACCCGAGAAGCCGAATTAGGTCACATTGTGCGTACTTGGTGACTTGGTAAAACAAACGGATCATGTTATGGATACTTGTTGATTCGAGAAGCCGAATTGGGTCAATTGAAAGACTTGTTGATCCGAGAAGTCAATTGGGTTCAAATACAAGCCTTAATGATTCGTGAAGTCGAACGGAGTCAAATAGTTGGTGCTTGTTGATCCGAGAAGCCGAATTGGATCACATTGTGCGTACTTGGTGACTTGGTAAAACAAACGGATCAAGTTATGGATACTTGTTGATCCGAGAAGCCGAATTGCGTCAACTGAAAGACTTGTTGATCCGAGAAGTCAATTGGGTTCAAATACAAGCCTTAATGATTCGTGAAGTCGATCGGAGTCAAATAGTTGATGCTTGTTGATCCGAGAAGCCGAATTGGGTCACATTGTGCGTACTTGGTGACTTGGTAAAATAAACGGATCAAGTTATGGATACTTGTTGATCAAAGAAGCCGAATTGGGTAAATTGAGAGACTTGTTGATCCGAGAAGTCAATTGGGTTTAAATACAAGCCTTAATGATTCGTGAAGTCGAACGGAGTAGAGTAGTTGGTGCTTGTTGACCCGAGAAGTCGAATTCGATCACATTGTGTGTACTTGGTGACTTGGTAAAAGAAACGGATCAAGTTATGGATACTTGTTGATCCGAGAAGCCGAATTGGTAAATTGAAAGACTTGTAGATCCGAGAAGTCAATTGGCTTCAAATACAAGCCTTTATGATTCGTGAAGTCGAACAGAGTCAAATCATTGCTGCTTGTTGATCCGAGAAGCCGAATTGGATCACATTGTGCGTACTTGGTGACTTGGTAAAACAAATGGATCAAGTTATGGATACTTGTTGATCCGAGAAGCTGAATTGGGTCAATTGAAAGACTTGTTGATCCGAGAAGTCAATTGGCTTCAAATACAAGCCTTTATGATTCGTGCAGTCGAACAGAGTCAAATCGTTGGTGCTTGTTGATCCGAGAAGCCGAATTGGATCACATTGTGCGTACTTGGTGACTTGGTAAAACAAATGGATCAAGTTATGGATATATGTTGATCAGAGAAGCCGAATTGGGTAAATTGAAAGACTTGTTGATCCGAGAAGTCAATTGGGTTTAACTACAAGCCTTAATGATTCGTGAAGTCGAACGGAGTAGAATAGTTGGTGCTTGTTGATCCGAGAAGCCGAATTGGATCACATTGTGCGTACTTGGAGACTTGGTAAAACAAATGGATCAAGTTATGGATACTTGTTGATCCGAGAAGCTGAATTGGGTCAATTGAAAGACTTGTTGATCCGAGAAGTCAATTGGCTTCAAATACAAGCCTTTATGATTCGTGAAGTCGAACAAATTCAAGACGTTGGTGCTTGTTGATCCGAGAAGCCGAATTCGATCACATTCTGCATACTTGGTGACTTGGTAAAACAAATGGATCAAGTTATGGATACTTGTTTATACGAGAAGCTGAATTGGGTCAATTGAAAGACTTGTTTATCCGAGAAGTCAATTGGCTTCAAATACAAGCCTTTATGATTCGTGAAGTCGAACAGAGTCAAATCGTTGGTGCTTGTTGATCCGAGAAGCCGAATTGGATCACATTGTGCGTACTTGGTGACTTGGTAAAACAAATGGATCAAGTTATGGATATATGTTGATCAGAGAAGCCGAATTGGGTAAATTGAAAGACTTGTTGATCCGAGAAGTCAATTGGGTTTAAATACAAGCCTTAATGATTCGTGAAGTCGAACGGAGTAGAATAGTTGGTGCTTGTTGATCCGAGAAGCCGAATTGGATCACATTGTGCGTACTTGGAGACTTGGTAAAACAAATGGATCAAGTTATGGATACTTGTTGATCCGAGAAGCTGAATTGGGTCAATTGAAAGACTTGTTGATCCGAGAAGTCAATTGGCTTCAAATACAAGCCTTTATGATTCGTGAAGTCGAACAGAGTCAAATCGTTGGTGCTTGTTGATCCGAGAAGCCGAATTGGATCACATTGTGCGTACTTGGTGACTTGTTAAAACAAACGGATCAAGTTATGGATACTTGTTGATCCGAGAAGCCGAATTGGGTAAATTGAAAGACTTGTTGATCCGAGAAGTCAATTGGCTTCAAATACAAGCCTTAATAATTCGTGAAGTCGAACGGAGTAGAATAGTTGGTGCTTGTTGATCCGAGAAGCCGAATTGGATCACATTGTGCGTACTTGGAGACTTGGTAAAACAAATGGATCAAGTTATGGATACTTGTTGATCTGAGAAGCTGAATTGGGTCAATTGAAAGACTTGTTGATCCGAGAAGTCAATTGGCTTCAAATACAAACCTTTATGATTCGTGAAGTCGAACAGAGTCAAATCGTTGGTGCTTGTTGATCCGAGAAACCGAATTGGATCACATTGTGCGTACTTGGTGACTTGGTAAAACAAATGGATCAAGTTATGGATATTTGTTGATCAGAGAAGCCGAATTGGGTAAATTGAAAGACTTGTTGATCCGAGAAGTCAATTGGGTTTAACTACAAGCCTTAATGATTCGTGAAGTCGAACGGAGTAGAATAGTTGGTGCTTATTGATCCGAGAAGCCGAATTCGATCACAATGTACGTACTTGGTGACTTGGTAAAACAAACGGATCAAGTTATGGATACTTGTTGATCCGAGAAGCCGAATTGGGTAAATTGAAAGACTTGTTGATCCGAGAAGTCAATTGGCTTCAAATACAAGCCTTTATGATTCGTGAAGTCGAACAGAGTCAAATTGTTGGTGCTTGTTGATCCGAGAAGTCAATTGGCTTCAAATACAAGCCTTTATGATTCGTGAAGTCGAACAGAGTCAAATTGTTGGTGCTTGTTGATCCGAGAAGTCGAATTGGATCACATTGTGCGTACTTGGTGACTTGGTAAAACAAATGGATCAAGTTATGGATACTTGTTGATCAGAGAAGCCGAATTGGGTCACATGGAAGACTTGTTGATCCAAGAAGTCAATTGTGGCCAAATACAAGCCTTAATGTTTTGTGAAGCCGAATCGAGTCAAATAGTTGGTGCTTGATGACCCGAGAAGCCGAATTAGGTCACATTGTGCGTACTTGGTGACTTGGTAAAACAAACGGATCATGTTATGGATACTTGTTGATTCGAGAAGCCGAATTGGGTCAATTGAAAGACTTGTTGATCCGAGAAGTCAATTGGGTTCAAATACAAGCCTTAATGATTCGTGAAGTCGAACGGAGTCAAATAGTTGGTGCTTGTTGATCCGAGAAGCCGAATTGGATCACATTGTGCGTACTTGGTGACTTGGTAAAACAAACGGATCAAGTTATGGATACTTGTTGATCCGAGAAGCCGAATTGCGTCAACTGAAAGACTTGTTGATCCGAGAAGTCAATTGGGTTCAAATACAAGCCTTAATGATTCGTGAAGTCGATCGGAGTCAAATAGTTGATGCTTGTTGATCCGAGAAGCCGAATTGGGTCACATTGTGCGTACTTGGTGACTTGGTAAAATAAACGGATCAAGTTATGGATACTTGTTGATCAAAGAAGCCGAATTGGGTAAATTGAGAGACTTGTTGATCCGAGAAGTCAATTGGGTTTAAATACAAGCCTTAATGATTCGTGAAGTCGAACGGAGTAGAGTAGTTGGTGCTTGTTGACCCGAGAAGTCGAATTCGATCACATTGTGCGTACTTGGTGACTTGGTAAAAGAAACGGATCAAGTTATGGATACTTGTTGATCCGAGAAGCCGAATTGGTAAATTGAAAGACTTGTAGATCCGAGAAGTCAATTGGCTTCAAATACAAGCCTTTATGATTCGTGAAGTCGAACAGAGTCAAATCATTGCTGCTTGTTGATCCGAGAAGCCGAATTGGATCACATTGTGCGTACTTGGTGACTTGGTAAAACAAATGGATCAAGTTATGGATACTTGTTGATCCGAGAAGCTGAATTGGGTCAATTGAAAGACTTGTTGATCCGAGAAGTCAATTGGCTTCAAATACAAGCCTTTATGATTCGTGCAGTCGAACAGAGTCAAATCGTTGGTGCTTGTTGATCCGAGAAGCCGAATTGGATCACATTGTGCGTACTTGGTGACTTGGTAAAACAAATGGATCAAGTTATGGATATATGTTGATCAGAGAAGCCGAATTGGGTAAATTGAAAGACTTGTTGATCCGAGAAGTCAATTGGGTTTAACTACAAGGCTTAATGATTCGTGAAGTCGAACGGAGTAGAATAGTTGGTGCTTGTTGATCCGAGAAGCCGAATTGGATCACATTGTGCGTACTTGGAGACTTGGTAAAACAAATGGATCAAGTTATGGATACTTGTTGATCCGAGAAGCTGAATTGGGTCAATTGAAAGACTTGTTGATCCGAGAAGTCAATTGGCTTCAAATACAAGCCTTTATGATTCGTGAAGTCGAACAAATTCAAGACGTTGGTGCTTGTTGATTCGAGAAGCCGAATTCGATCACATTCTGCATACTTGGTGACTTGGTAAAACAAATGGATCAAGTTATGGATACTTGTTTATACGAGAAGCTGAATTGGGTCAATTGAAAGACTTGTTTATCCGAGAAGTCAATTGGCTTCAAATACAAGCCTTTATGATTCGTGAAGTCGAACAGAGTCAAATCGTTGGTGCTTGTTGATCCGAGAAGCCGAATTGGATCACATTGTGCGTACTTGGTGACTTGGTAAAACAAATGGATCAAGTTATGGATATATGTTGATCAGAGAAGCCGAATTGGGTAAATTGAAAGACTTGTTGATCCGAGAAGTCAATTGGGTTTAAATACAAGCCTTAATGATTCGTGAAGTCGAACGGAGTAGAATAGTTGGTGCTTGTTGATCCGAGAAGCCGAATTGGATCACATTGTGCGTACTTGGAGACTTGGTAAAACAAATGGATCAAGTTATGGATACTTGTTGATCCGAGAAGCTGAATTGGGTCAATTGAAAGACTTGTTGATCCGAGAAGTCAATTGGCTTCAAATACAAGCCTTTATGATTCGTGAAGTCGAACAGAGTCAAATCGTTGGTGCTTGTTGATCCGAGAAGCCGAATTGGATCACATTGTGCGTACTTGGTGACTTGGTAAAACAAATGGATCAAGTTATGGATAATTGTTGATCCGAGAAGCCGAATTGGGTCAACTCAAAGACTAGTTGATCCGAGAAGTCAATTGGGTTCAAATACAAGCCTTAATGATTCGTGAAGTCGATCGGAGTCAAATAGTTGATGCCTGTTGATCCGAGAAGCCGAATTGGGTCACATTGTGCGTACTTGGTGACTTGGTAAAACAAACGGATCAAGTTATGGATACTTGTTGATCCAAGAAGCCGAATTGGGTAAATTGAGAGACTTGTTGATCCGAGAAGTCAATTGGGTTTAAATACAAGCCTTAATGATTTGTGAAGTCGAACGGAGTAGAATAGTTGGTGCTTGTTGATCCGAGAAGCCGAATTCGATCACATTGTGCGTACTTGGTGACTTGGTAAAACAAACGGATCAAGTTATGGATAATTGTTGATCCGAGAAGCCGAATTGGTAAATTAAAAGATTGTTGTTCCGAGAAGTCAATTGGCTTCAAATACAAGCCTTATTGATTCGTGAAGTCGAACAGAGTCAAATCGTTGGTGCTTGTTGATCCGAGAAGCCGAATTAGATCACATTGTACGTACTTGGTGACTTGGTAAAACAAACGGATCATGTTATGGATACTTGTTGATCCGAGAAGCCGAATTGGGTCAATTGAAAGACTTGTTGATCCGAGAAGTCAATTGGGTTCAAATACAAGCCTTAATGATTCGTGAAGTTGAACAGAGTCAAATAGTTGGTGATTGTTGATCGAGAAGCCGAATTGGGTAAATTGAGAGACTTGTTGATCCGAGAAGTCAATTGGGTTTAAATACAAGCCTTAATGATTCGTGAAGTCGAATGGAGTAGAATAGTTGGTGCTTGTTGATCCGAGAAGCCGAATTCGATCACATTGTGCGTACTTGGTGACTTGTTAAAACAAACGGATCAAGTTATGGATACTTGTTGATCCGAGAAGCCGAATTGGGTAAATTGAAAGACTTGTTGATCCGAGAAGTCAATTGGCTTCAAATACAAGCCTTAATAATTCGTGAAGTCGAACGGAGTAGAATAGTTGGTGCTTGTTGATCCGAGAAGCCGAATTGGATCACATTGTGCGTACTTGGAGACTTGGTAAAACAAATGGATCAAGTTATGGATACTTGTTGATCTGAGAAGCTGAATTGGGTCAATTGAAAGACTTGTTGATCCGAGAAGTCAATTGGCTTCAAATACAAACCTTTATGATTCGTGAAGTCGAACAGAGTCAAATCGTTGGTGCTTGTTGATCCGAGAAACCGAATTGGATCACACTGTGCGTACTTGGTGACTTGGTAAAACAAATGGATCAAGTTATGGATATTTGTTGATCAGAGAAGCCGAATTGGGTAAATTGAAAGACTTGTTGATCCGAGAAGTCAATTGGGTTTAACTACAAGCCTTAATGATTCGTGAAGTCGAACGGAGTAGAATAGTTGGTGCTTGTTGATCCGAGAAGCCGAATTCGATCACAATGTACGTACTTGGTGACTTGGTAAAACAAACGGATCAAGTTATGGATACTTGTTGATCCGAGAAGCCGAATTGGGTAAATTGAAAGACTTGTTGATCCGAGAAGTCAATTGGCTTCAAATACAAGCCTTTATGATTCGTGAAGTCGAACAGAGTCAAATTGTTGGTGCTTGTTGATCCGAGAAGTCGAATTGGATCACATTGTGCGTACTTGGTGACTTGGTAAAACAAATGGATCAAGTTATGGATACTTGTTGATCAGAGAAGCCGAATTGGGTCACATGGAAGACTTGTTGATCCAAGAAGTCAATTGTGGCCAAATACAAGCCTTAATGTTTTGTGAAGCCGAATCGAGTCAAATAGTTGGTGCTTGATGACCCGAGAAGCCGAATTAGGTCACATTGTGCGTACTTGGTGACTTGGTAAAACAAACGGATCATGTTATGGATACTTGTTGATTCGAGAAGCCGAATTGGGTCAATTGAAAGACTTGTTGATCCGAGAAGTCAATTGGGTTCAAATACAAGCCTTAATGATTCGTGAAGTCGAACGGAGTCAAATAGTTGGTGCTTGTTGATCCGAGAAGCCGAATTGGATCACATTGTGCGTACTTGGTGACTTGGTAAAACAAACGGATCAAGTTATGGATACTTGTTGATCCGAGAAGCCGAATTGGGTCAACTGAAAGACTTGTTGATCCGAGAAGTCAATTGGGTTCAAATACAAGCCTTAATGATTCGTGAAGTCGATCGGAGTCAAATAGTTGATGCTTGTTGATCCGAGAAGCCGAATTGGGTCACATTGTGCGTACTTGGTGACTTGGTAAAATAAACGGATCAAGTTATGGATACTTGTTGATCAAAGAAGCCGAATTGGGTAAATTGAGAGACTTGTTGATCCGAGAAGTCAATTGGGTTTAAATACAAGCCTTAATGATTCGTGAAGTCGAACGGAGTAGAATAGTTGGTGCTTGTTGACCCGAGAAGTCGAATTCGATCACATTGTGCGTACTTGGTGACTTGGTAAAAGAAACGGATCAAGTTATGGATACTTGTTGATCCGAGAAGCCGAATTGGTAAATTGAAAGACTTGTAGATCCGAGAAGTCAATTGGCTTCAAATACAAGCCTTTATGATTCGTGAAGTCGAACAGAGTCAAATCATTGGTGCTTGTTGATCCGAGAAGCCGAATTGGATCACATTGTGCGTACTTGGTGACTTGGTAAAACAAATGGATCAAGTTATGGATACTTGTTGATCCGAGAAGCTGAATTGGGTCAATTGAAAGACTTGTTGATCCGAGAAGTCAATTGGCTTCAAATACAAGCCTTTATGATTCGTGCAGTCGAACAGAGTCAAATCGTTGGTGCTTGTTGATCCGAGAAGCCGAATTGGATCACATTGTGCGTACTTGGTGACTTGGTAAAACAAATGGATCAAGTTATGGATATATGTTGATCAGAGAAGCCGAATTGGGTAAATTGAAAGACTTGTTGATCCGAGAAGTCAATTGGGTTTAACTACAAGCCTTAATGATTCGTGAAGTCGAACGGAGTAGAATAGTTGGTGCTTGTTGATCCGAGAAGCCGAATTGGATCACATTGTGCGTACTTGGAGACTTGGTAAAACAAATGGATCAAGTTATGGATACTTGTTGATCCGAGAAGCTGAATTGGGTCAATTGAAAGACTTGTTGATCCGAGAAGTCAATTGGCTTCAAATACAAGCCTTTATGATTCGTGAAGTCGAACATAGTCAAATCGTTGGTGCTTGTTGATCCGAGAAGCCGAATTGGATCACATTGTGCGTACTTGGTGACTTGGTAAAACAAATGGATCAAGTTATGGATACTTGTTGATCAGAGAAGCCGAATTGGGTCACATGGAAGACTTGTTGATCCGAGAAGTCAATTGTGGCCAAATACAAGCCTTAATGTTTTGTGAAGTCGAATCGAGTCAAATAGTTGGTGCTTGTTGACCCGAGAAGCCGAATTAGGTCACATTGTGCGTACTTGGTGACTTGGTAAAACAAACGGATCATGTTATGGATACATGTTGATTCGAGAAGCCGAATTGGGTCAACTGAAAGACTAGTTGATCCGAGAAGTCAATTGGGTTCAAATACAAGCCTTAATGATTCGTGAAGTCGATCGGAGTCAAATAGTTGATGCCTGTTGATCCGAGAAGCCGAATTGGGTCACATTGTGCGTACTTGGTGACTTGGTAAAACAAACGGATCAAGTTATGGATACTTGTTGATCCAAGAAGCCGAATTGGGTAAATTGAGAGACTTGTTGATCCGAGAAGTCAATTGGGTTTAAATACAAGCCTTAATGATTCGTGAAGTCGAACGGAGTAGAATAGTTGGTGCTTGTTGATCCGAGAAGCCGAATTCGATCACATTGTGCGTACTTGGTGACTTGGTAAAACAAACGGATCAAGTTATGGATACTTGTTGATCCGAGAAGCCGAATTGGGTAAATTGAAAGACTTGTTGATCCGAGAAGTCAATTGGCTTCAAATACAAGCCTTTATGATTCGTGAAGTCGAACAGAGTCAAATCGTTGGTGCTTGTTGATCCGAGAAGCCGAATTGGATCACATTGTGCGTACTTGGTGACTTGGTAAAACAAATGGATCAAGTTATGGATACTTGTTGATCCGAGAAGCTGAATTGGGCCAATTGAAAGACTTGTTGATCCGAGAAGTCAATTGGCTTCAAATACAAGCCTTTATGATTCGTGAAGTCGAACAAATTCAAGTCGTTGGTGCTTGTTGATCCGAGAAGCCGAATTCGATCACATTCTGCGTACTTGGCGACTTGGTAAAACAAATGGATCAAGTTATGGATACTTGTTTATACGAGAAGCTGAATTGGGTCAATTGAAAGACTTGTTTATCCGAGAAGTCAATTGGCTTCAAATACAAGCCTTTATGATTCGTGAAGTCGAACAGAGTCAAATCGTTGGTGCTTGTTGATCCGAGAAGCCGAATTGGATCACATTGTGCGTACTTGGTGACTTGGTAAAACAAATGGATCAAGTTTTGGATATATGTTGATCAGAGAAGCCGAATTGGGTAAATTGAAAGACTTGTTGATCCGAGAAGTCAATTGGGTTTAAATACAAGCCTTAATGATTCGTGAAGTCGAACGGAGTAGAATAGTTGGTGCTTGTTGATCCGAGAAGCCGAATTGGATCACATTGTGCGTACTTGGAGACTTGGTAAAACAAATGGATCAAGTTATGGATACTTGTTGATCCGAGAAGCTGAATTGGGTCAATTGAAAGACTTGTTGATCCGAGAAGTCAATTGGCTTCAAATACAAGCCTTTATGATTCGTGAAGTCGAACAGAGTCAAATCGTTGGTGCTTGTTGATCCGAGAAGCCGAATTGGATCACATTGTGCGTACTTGGTGACTTGGTAAAACAAATGGATCAAGTTATGGATACTTGTTGATCAGAGAAGCCGAATTGGGTCACATGGAAGACTTGTTGATCCGAGAAGTCAATTGTGGCCAAAATACAAGCCTTAATGTTTTGTGAAGTCGAATCGAGTCAAATAGTTGGTGCTTGTTGACCCGAGAAGCCGAATTAGGTCACATTGTGCGTACTTGGTGACTTGGTAAAACAAACGGATCATGTTATGGATACATGTTGATTCGAGAAGCCGAATTGGGTCAATTGAAAGACTTGTTGATCCGAGAAGTCAATTGGGTTCAAATACAAGCCTTAATGATTCGTGAAGTCGAACGGAGTCAAATAGTTGGTGCTTGTTGATCCGAGAAGCCGAATTGGATCACATTGTGCGTACTTGGTGACTTGGTAAAACAAACGGATCAAGTTATGGATACTAGTTGATCCGAGAAGCCGAATTGGGTCAACTGAAAGACTAGTTGATCCGAGAAGTCAATTGGGTTCAAATACAAGCCTTAATGATTCGTGAAGTCGATCGGAGTCAAATAGTTGATGCCTGTTGATCCGAGAAGCCGAATTGGGTCACATTGTGCGTACTTGGTGACTTGGTAAAACAAACGGATCAAGTTATGGATACTTGTTGATCCAAGAAGCCGAATTGGGTAAATTGAGAGACTTGTTGATCCGAGAAGTCAATTGGGTTTAAATACAAGCCTTAATGATTCGTGAAGTCGATTAGTTGGTGCTTGTTGAACCGAGAAGCCGAATTCGATCACATTATGCGTACTTGGTGACTTGGTAAAACAAACGGATCAAGTTATGGATACTTGTTGATCCGAGAAGCCGAATTGGGTAAATTGAAAGACTTGTTGATCCGAGAAGTCAATTGGGTTTAAATACAAGCCTTAATGATTCGTGAAGTCGAACGGCGTAGAATAGTTGGTGCTTGTTGATCCGAGAAGCCGAATTCGATCACATTATGCGTACTTGGTGACTTGGTAAAACAAACGGATCAAGTTATGGATACTTGTTGATCCGAGAAGCCGAATTAGTAAATTAAAAGATTGTTGATCCGAGAAGTCAATTGGCTTCAAATACAAGCCTTATTGATTCGTGAAGTCGAACAGAGTCAAATCGTTGGTGCTTGTTGATCCGAGAAGCCGAATTGGATCACATTGTACGTACTTGGTGACTTGGTAAAACAAACGGATCATGTTATGGATACTTGTTGATCCGAGAAGCCGAATTGGGTCAATTGAAAGACTTGTTGATCCGAGAAGTCAATTGGGTTCAAATACAAGCCTTAATGATTCGTGAAGTTGAACAGCGTCAAATAGTTGGTGCTTGTTGATCGAGAAGCCGAATTGGGTAAATTGAGAGACTTGTTGATCCGAGAAGTCAATTGGGTTTAAATACAAGCCTTAATGATTCGTGAAGTCGAATGGAGTAGAATAGTTGGTGCTTGTTGATCCGAGAAGCCGAATTCGATCACATTATGCGTACTTGGTGACTTGGTAAAACAAACGGATCAAGTTATGGATACTTGTTGATCCGAGAAGCCGAATTGGGTAAATTGAAAGACTTGTTGATCCGAGAAGTCAATTGGCTTCAAATACAAGCCTTAATAATTCGTGAAGTCGAACGGAGTAGAATAGTTGGTGCTTGTTGATCCGAGAAGCCGAATTGGATCACATTGTGCGTACTTGGAGACTTGGTAAAACAAATGGATCAAGTTATGGATACTTGTTGATCTGAGAAGCTGAATTGGGTCAATTGAAAGACTTGTTGATCCGAGAAGTCAATTGGCTTCAAATACAAACCTTTATGATTCGTGAAGTCGAACAGAGTCAAATCGTTGGTGCTTGTTGATCCGAGAAACCGAATTGGATCACATTGTGCGTACTTGGTGACTTGGTAAAACAAATGGATCAAGTTATGGATATTTGTTGATCAGAGAAGCCGAATTGGGTAAATTGAAAGACTTGTTGATCCGAGAAGTCAATTGGGTTTAACTACAAGCCTTAATGATTCGTGAAGTCGAACGGAGTAGAATAGTTGGTGCTTGTTGATCCGAGAAGCCGAATTCGATCACAATGTACGTACTTGGTGACTTGGTAAAACAAACGGATCAAGTTATGGATACTTGTTGATCCGAGAAGCCGAATTGGGTAAATTGAAAGACTTGTTGATCCGAGAAGTCAATTGGCTTAAAATACAAGCCTTTATGATTCGTGAAGTCGAACAGAGTCAAATTGTTGGTGCTTGTTGATCCGAGAAGTCGAATTGGATCACATTGTGCGTACTTGGTGACTTGGTAAAACAAATGGATCAAGTTATGGATACTTGTTGATCAGAGAAGCCGAATTGGGTCACATGGAAGACTTGTTGATCCGAGAAGTCAATTGTGGCCAAATACAAGCCTTAATGTTTTGTGAAGCCGAATCGAGTCAAATAGTTGGTGCTTGATGACCCGAGAAGCCGAATTAGGTCACATTGTGCGTACTTGGTGACTTGGTAAAACAAACGGATCATGTTATGGATACTTGTTGATTCGAGAAGCCGAATTGGGTCAATTGAAAGACTTGTTGATCCGAGAAGTCAATTGGGTTCAAATACAAGCCTTAATGATTCGTGAAGTCGAACGGAGTCAAATAGTTGGTGCTTGTTGATCCGAGAAGCCGAATTGGATCACATTGTGCGTACTTGGTGACTTGGTAAAACAAACGGATCAAGTTATGGATACTTGTTGATCCGAGAAGCCGAATTGGGTCAACTGAAAGACTTGTTGATCCGAGAAGTCAATTGGGTTCAAATACAAGCCTTAATGATTCGTGAAGTCGATCGGAGTCAAATAGTTGATGCTTGTTGATCCGAGAAGCCGAATTGGGTCACATTGTGCGTACTTGGTGACTTGGTAAAATAAACGGATCAAGTTATGGATACTTATTGATCAAAGAAGCCGAATTGGGTAAATTGAGAGACTTGTTGATCCGAGAAGTCAATTGGGTTTAAATACAAGCCTTAATGATTCGTGAAGTCGAACGGAGTAGAATAGTTGGTGCTTGTTGACCCGAGAAGTCGAATTCGATCACATTGTGCGTACTTGGTGACTTGGTAAAAGAAACGGATCAAGTTATGGATACTTGTTGATCCGAGAAGCCGAATTGGTAAATTGAAAGACTTGTAGATCCGAGAAGTCAATTGGCTTCAAATACAAGCCTTTATGATTCGTGAAGTCGAACAGAGTCAAATCATTGGTGCTTGTTGATCCGAGAAGCCGAATTGGATCACATTGTGCGTACTTGGTGACTTGGTAAAACAAATGGATCAAGTTATGGATACTTGTTGATCCGAGAAGCTGAATTGGGTCAATTGAAAGACTTGTTGATCCGAGAAGTCAATTGGCTTCAAATACAAGCCTTTATGATTCGTGAAGTCGAACAGAGTCAAATCGTTGGTGCTTGTTGATCCGAGAAGCCGAATTGGATCACATTGTGCGTACTTGGTGACTTGGTAAAACAAATGGATCAAGTTATGGATATATGTTGATCAGAGAAGCCGAATTGGGTAAATTGAATGACTTGTTGATCCGAGAAGTCAATTGGGTTTAACTACAAGCCTTAATGATTCGTGAAGTCGAACGGAGTAGAATAGTTGGTGCTTGTTGATCCGAGAAGCCGAATTGGATCACATTGTGCGTACTTGGAGACTTGGTAAAACAAATGGATCAAGTTATGGATACTTGTTGATCAGAGAAGCCGAATTGGGTCACATGGAAGACTTGTTGATCCGAGAAGTCAATTGTGGCCAAATACAAGCCTTAATGTTTTGTGAAGTCGAATCGAGTCAAATAGTTGGTGCTTGTTGACCCGAGAAGCCGAATTAGGTCGCATTGTGCGTACTTGGTGACTTGGTAAAACAAACGGATCATGTTATGGAAACTTGTTGATCCGAGAAGCCGAATTGGATCAATTGAAAGACTTGTTGATCCGAGAAGTTAATTGGGTTTAAATACAAGCCTTAATGATTTGTGAAGTCGAACGGAGTCAAATAGTTGGTGCTTGTTGATCCGAGAAGCCGAATTGGGTAAAATTGAAAGACTTGTTGATCAGAGAAGCCGAATTGGGTAAATTGAAAGACTTGTTGATCAGAGAAGCCGAATTGGGTAAATTGAAAGACTTGTTGATCCGAGAAATCAATTGGGTTTAAACACAAGCCTTAATGATTCGTGAAGTCGATCGGAGTCAAATAGTTGAAGCTTGTTGATCCGAGAAGCCGAATTGGGTCACATTGTGCGTACTTGGTGACTTGGTAAAACAAACGGATCAAGTTATGGATACTTGTTGATCCGAGAAGCCGAATTGGGTAAATTGAGAGACTTGTTGATCCGAGAAGTCAATTGGGTTTCAATACAAGCCTTAATGATTCGTGAAGTCGAACGGAGTAGAATAGTTGGTGCTAGTTGATCCGAGAAGCCGAATTCGATCACATTGTGCGTACTTGGTGACTTGGTAAAACAAACGGATTAAGTTATTGATACTTGTTGATCCGAGAAGCCGAATTGGTAAATTGAAAGACTTGTTGATCCGAGAAGTCAATTGGCTTCAAATACAAGCCTTTATGATTCGTGAAGTCGAATAGAGTCAAATCGTTGGTGCTTGTTGATCCGAGAAGCCGAATTGGATCACATTGTACGCACTTGGTGACTTGGTAAAACAAACGGATCATGTTATGGATACTTGTTGATCCGAGAAGCCGAATTGGGTCAATTGAAAGACTTGTTGATCCGAGAAGTCAATTGGGTTCAAATACAAGCCTTAATGATTCGTGAAGTCGAACAGAGTCAAATAGTTGGTGCTTGTTGATCGAGAAGCCGAATTGGGTAAATTGAGAGACTTGTTGATCCGAGAAGTCAATTGGGTTTAAATACAAGCCTTAATGATTCGTGAAGTCGAACGGAGTAGAATAGTTGGTGCTTGTTGATCCGAGAAGCCGAATTCGATCACATTGTGCGTACTTGGTGACTTGTTAAAACAAACGGATCAAGCTATGGATACTTGTTGATCCGAGAAGCCGAATTGGGTAAATTGAAAGACTTGTTGATCCAAGAAGTCAATTGGCTTCAAATACAAGCCTTTATGATTCGTGAAGTCGAACAGAGTCAAATCATTGGTGCTTGTTGATCCGAGAAGCCGAATTGGATCACATTGTGCGTACTTGGTGACTTGGTAAAACAAATGGATCAAGTTATGGATACTTGTTGATCCGAGAAGCTGAATTGGGTCAATTGAAAGACTTGTTGATCCGAGAAGTCAATTGGCTTCAAATACAAGCCTTTATGATTCGTGAAGTCGAACAGAGTCAAATCGTTGGTGCTTGTTGATCCGAGAAGCCGAATTGGATCACATTGTGCGTATTTGGTGACTTGGTAAAACAAATGGATCAAGTTATGGATATTTGTTGATCAGAGAAGCCAAATTGGGTATATTGAAAGACTTGTTGATCCGAGAAGTCAATTGGGTTTAACTACAAGCCTTAATGATTCGTGAAGTCGAACGGAGTAGAATAGTTGGTGCTTGTTGATCCGAGAAGCCGAATTGGATCACATTGTGCGTACTTGGAGACTTGGTAAAACAAATGGATCAAGTTATGGATACTTGTTGATCCGAGAAGCTGAATTGGGTCAATTGAAAGACTTGTTGATCCGAGAAGTTAATTGGCTTCAAATACAAGCCTTTATGATTCGTGAAGTCGAACAGAGTCAAATCGTTGGTGCTTGTTGATCCGAGAAGCCGAATTGGATCGCATTGTGCGTACTTGGTGACTTGGTAAAACAAATGGATCAAGTTATGGATACTTGTTGATCAGAGAAGCCGAATTGGGTCACATGGAAGACTTGTTGATTCGAGAAGTCAATTGTGGCCAAATACAAGCCTTAATGTTTTGTGAAGTCGAATCGAGTCAAATAGTTGGTGCTTGTTGACCCGAGAAGCCGAATTAGGTCGCATTGTGCGTACTTGGTGACTTGGTAAAACAAACGGATCATGTTATGGAAACTTGTTGATCCGAGAAGCCGAATTGGATCAATTGAAAGACTTGTTGATCCGAGAAGTTAATTGGGTTTAAATACAAGCCTTAATGATTTGTGAAGTTGAACGGAGTCAAATAGTTGGTGCTTGTTGATCCGAGAAGCCGAATTGGGTAAAATTGAAAGACTTGTTGATCAGAGAAGCCGAATTGGGTAAATTGAAAGACTTGTTGATCAGAGAAGCCGAATTGGGTAAATTGAAAGACCTGTTGATCCGAGAAGTCAATTGGGTTTAAACACAAGCCTTAATGATTCGTGAAGTCGTTCGGAGTCAAATAGTTGATGCTTGTTGATCCGAGAAGCCGAATTGGGTCACATTGTGCGTACTTGGTGACTTGGTAAAACAAACGGATCAAGTTATGGATACTTGTTGATCCGAGAAGCCGAATTGGGTAAATTGAGAGACTTGTTGATCCGAGAAGTCAATTGGGTTTAAATACAAGCCTTAATGATTCGTGAAGTCGAACGGAGTAGAATAGTTGGTGCTTGTTGATCCGAGAAGCCGAATTCGATCACATTGTGCGTACTTGGTGACTTGGTAAAACAAACGGATCAAGGTATTGATACTTGTTGATCCGAGAAGCCGAATTGGTAAATTGAAAGACTTGTTGATCCGAGAAGTCAATTGGCTTCAAATACAAGCCTTTATGATTCGTGAAGTCGAATAGAGTCAAATCGTTGGTGCTTGTTGATCCGAGAAGCCGAATTGGATCACATTGTACGCACTTGGTGACTTGGTAAAACAAACGGATCATGTTATGAATACTTGTTGATCCGAGAAGCCGAATTGGGTCAATTGAAAGACTTGTTGATCCGAGAAGTCAATTGGGTTCAAATACAAGCCTTAATGATTCGTGAAGTCGAACAGAGTCAAATAGTTGGTGCTTGTTGATCGAGAAGCCGAATTGGGTAAATTGAGAGACTTGTTGATCCGAGAAGTCAATTGGGTTTAGATACAAGCCTTAATGATTCGTGAAGTCGAACGGAGTAGAATAGTTGGTGCTTGTTGATCCGAGAAGCCGAATTCGATCACATTGTGCGTACTTGGTGACTTGTTAAAACAAACGGATCAAGTTATGGATACTTGATGATCCGAGAAGCCGAATTGGGTAAATTGAAAGAATTGTTGATCCGAGAAGTCAATTGGCTTCAAATACAAGCCTTTATGATTCGTGAAGTCGAACAGAGTCAAATCATTGGTGCTTGTTGATCCGAGAAGCCGAATTGGATCACATTGTGCGTACTTGGTGACTTGGTAAAACAAATGGATCAAGTTATGGATACTTGTTGATCCGAGAAGCTGAATTGGGTCAATTGAAAGACTTGTTGATCCGAGAAGTCAATTGGCTTCAAATAGAAGCCTTTATGATTCGTGAAGTCGAACAGAGTCAAATCGTTGGTGCTTGTTGATCCGAGAAGCCGAATTGGATCACATTGTGCGTACTTGGTGACTTGGTAAAACAAATGGATCAAGTTATGGATATTTGTTGATCAGAGAAGCCAAATTGGGTATATTGAAAGACTTGTTGATCCGAGAAGTCAATTGGGTTTAACTACAAGCCTTAATGATTCGTGAAGTCGAACGGAGTAGAATAGTTGGTGCTTGTTGATCCGAGAAGCCGAATTGGATCACATTGTGCGTACTTGGAGACTTGGTAAAACAAATGGATCAAGTTATGGATACTTGTTGATCCGAGAAGCTGAATTGGGTCAATTGAAAGACTTGTTGATCCGAGAAGTTAATTGGCTTCAAATACAAGCCTTTATGATTCGTGAAGTCGAACAGAGTCAAATCGTTGGTGCTTGTTGATCCGAGAAGCCGAATTGGATCGCATTGTGCGTACTTGGTGACTTGGTAAAACAAATGGATCAAGTTATGGATACTTGTTGATCAGAGAAGCCGAATTGGGTCACATGGAAGACTTGTTGATTCGAGAAGTCAATTGTGGCCAAATACAAGCCTTAATGTTTTGTGAAGTCGAATCGAGTCAAATAGTTGGTGCTTGTTGACCCGAGAAGCCGAATTAGGTCGCATTGTGCGTACTTGGTGACTTGGTAAAACAAACGGATCATGTTATGGAAACTTGTTGATCCGAGAAGCCGAATTGGATCAATTGAAAGACTTGTTGATCCGAGAAGTTAATTGGGTTTAAATACAAGCCTTAATGATTTGTGAAGTCGAACGGAGTCAAATAGTTGGTGCTTGTTGATCCGAGAAGCCGAATTGGGTAAAATTGAAAGACTTGTTGATCAGAGAAGCCGAATTGGGTAAATTGAAAGACTTGTTGATCAGAGAAGCCGAATTGGGTAAATTGAAAGACCTGTTGATCCGAGAAGTCAATTGGGTTTAAACACAAGCCTTAATGATTCGTGAAGTCGTTCGGAGTCAAATAGTTGAAGCTTGTTGATCCGAGAAGCCGAATTGGGTCACATTGTGCGTACTTGGTGACTTGGTAAAACAAACGGATCAAGTTATGGATACTTGTTGATCCGAGAAGCCGAATTGGGTAAATTGAGAGACTTGTTGATCCGAGAAGTCAATTGGGTTTAAATACAAGCCTTAATGATTCGTGAAGTCGAACGGAGTAGAATAGTTGGTGCTTGTTGATCCGAGAAGCCGAATTCGATCACATTGTGCGTACTTGGTGACTTGGTAAAACAAACGGATCAAGGTATTGATACTTGTTGATCCGAGAAGCCGAATTGGTAAATTGAAAGACTTGTTGATCCGAGAAGTCAATTGGCTTCAAATACAAGCCTTTATGATTCGTGAAGTCGAATAGAGTCAAATCGTTGGTGCTTGTTGATCCGAGAAGCCGAATTGGATCACATTGTACGCACTTGGTGACTTGGTAAAACAAACGGATCATGTTATGAATACTTGTTGATCCGAGAAGCCGAATTGGGTCAATTGAAAGACTTGTTGATCCGAGAAGTCAATTGGGTTCAAATACAAGCCTTAATGATTCGTGAAGTCGAACAGAGTCAAATAGTTGGTGCTTGTTGATCGAGAAGCCGAATTGGGTAAATTGAGAGACTTGTTGATCCGAGAAGTCAATTGGGTTTAGATACAAGCCTTAATGATTCGTGAAGTCGAACGGAGTAGAATAGTTGGTGCTTGTTGATCCGAGAAGCCGAATTCGATCACATTGTGCGTACTTGGTGACTTGTTAAAACAAACGGATCAAGTTATGGATACTTGATGATCCGAGAAGCCGAATTGGGTAAATTGAAAGAATTGTTGATCCGAGAAGTCAATTGGCTTCAAATACAAGCCTTTATGATTCGTGAAGTCGAACAGAGTCAAATCATTGGTGCTTGTTGATCCGAGAAGCCGAATTGGATCACATTGTGCGTACTTGGTGACTTGGTAAAACAAATGGATCAAGTTATGGATACTTGTTGATCCGAGAAGCTGAATTGGGTCAATTGAAAGACTTGTTGATCCGAGAAGTCAATTGGCTTCAAATAGAAGCCTTTATGATTCGTGAAGTCGAACAGAGTCAAATCGTTGGTGCTTGTTGATCCGAGAAGCCGAATTGGATCACATTGTGCGTACTTGGTGACTTGGTAAAACAAATGGATCAAGTTATGGATATTTGTTGATCAGAGAAGCCAAATTGGGTATATTGAAAGACTTGTTGATCCGAGAAGTCAATTGGGTTTAACTACAAGCCTTAATGATTCGTGAAGTCGAACGGAGTAGAATAGTTGGTGCTTGTTGATCCGAGAAGCCGAATTGGATCACATTGTGCGTACTTGGAGACTTGGTAAAACAAATGGATCAAGTTATGGATACTTGTTGATCCGAGAAGCTGAATTGGGTCAATTGAAAGACTTGTTGATCCGAGAAGTTAATTGGCTTCAAATACAAGCCTTTATGATTCGTGAAGTCGAACAGAGTCAAATCGTTGGTGCTTGTTGATCCGAGAAGCCGAATTGGATCGCATTGTGCGTACTTGGTGACTTGGTAAAACAAATGGATCAAGTTATGGATACTTGTTGATCAGAGAAGCCGAATTGGGTCACATGGAAGACTTGTTGATTCGAGAAGTCAATTGTGGCCAAATACAAGCCTTAATGTTTTGTGAAGTCGAATCGAGTCAAATAGTTGGTGCTTGTTGACCCGAGAAGCCGAATTAGGTCGCATTGTGCGTACTTGGTGACTTGGTAAAACAAACGGATCATGTTATGGAAACTTGTTGATCCGAGAAGCCGAATTGGATCAATTGAAAGACTTGTTGATCCGAGAAGTTAATTGGGTTTAAATACAAGCCTTAATGATTTGTGAAGTCGAACGGAGTCAAATAGTTGGTGCTTGTTGATCCGAGAAGCCGAATTGGGTAAAATTGAAAGACTTGTTGATCAGAGAAGCCGAATTGGGTAAATTGAAAGACTTGTTGATCAGAGAAGCCGAATTGGGTAAATTGAAAGACCTGTTGATCCGAGAAGTCAATTGGGTTTAAACACAAGCCTTAATGATTCGTGAAGTCGTTCGGAGTCAAATAGTTGAAGCTTGTTGATCCGAGAAGCCGAATTGGGTCACATTGTGCGTACTTGGTGACTTGGTAAAACAAACGGATCAAGTTATGGATACTTGTTGATCCGAGAAGCCGAATTGGGTAAATTGAGAGACTTGTTGATCCGAGAAGTCAATTGGGTTTAAATACAAGCCTTAATGATTCGTGAAGTCGAACGGAGTAGAATAGTTGGTGCTTGTTGATCCGAGAAGCCGAATTCGATCACATTGTGCGTACTTGGTGACTTGGTAAAACAAACGGATCAAGGTATTGATACTTGTTGATCCGAGAAGCCGAATTGGTAAATTGAAAGACTTGTTGATCCGAGAAGTCAATTGGCTTCAAATACAAGCCTTTATGATTCGTGAAGTCGAATAGAGTCAAATCGTTGGTGCTTGTTGATCCGAGAAGCCGAATTGGATCACATTGTACGCACTTGGTGACTTGGTAAAACAAACGGATCATGTTATGAATACTTGTTGATCCGAGAAGCCGAATTGGGTCAATTGAAAGACTTGTTGATCCGAGAAGTCAATTGGGTTCAAATACAAGCCTTAATGATTCGTGAAGTCGAACAGAGTCAAATAGTTGGTGCTTGTTGATCGAGAAGCCGAATTGGGTAAATTGAGAGACTTGTTGATCCGAGAAGTCAATTGGGTTTAGATACAAGCCTTAATGATTCGTGAAGTCGAACGGAGTAGAATAGTTGGTGCTTGTTGATCCGAGAAGCCGAATTCGATCACATTGTGCGTACTTGGTGACTTGTTAAAACAAACGGATCAAGTTATGGATACTTGATGATCCGAGAAGCCGAATTGGGTAAATTGAAAGAATTGTTGATCCGAGAAGTCAATTGGCTTCAAATACAAGCCTTTATGATTCGTGAAGTCGAACAGAGTCAAATCATTGGTGCTTGTTGATCCGAGAAGCCGAATTGGATCACATTGTGCGTACTTGGTGACTTGGTAAAACAAATGGATCAAGTTATGGATACTTGTTGATCCGAGAAGCTGAATTGGGTCAATTGAAAGACTTGTTGATCCGAGAAGTCAATTGGCTTCAAATAGAAGCCTTTATGATTCGTGAAGTCGAACAGAGTCAAATCGTTGGTGCTTGTTGATCCGAGAAGCCGAATTGGATCACATTGTGCGTACTTGGTGACTTGGTAAAACAAATGGATCAAGTTATGGATATTTGTTGATCAGAGAAGCCAAATTGGGTATATTGAAAGACTTGTTGATCCGAGAAGTCAATTGGGTTTAACTACAAGCCTTAATGATTCGTGAAGTCGAACGGAGTAGAATAGTTGGTGCTTGTTGATCCGAGAAGCCGAATTGGATCACATTGTGCGTACTTGGAGACTTGGTAAAACAAATGGATCAAGTTATGGATACTTGTTGATCCGAGAAGCTGAATTGGGTCAATTGAAAGACTTGTTGATCCGAGAAGTTAATTGGCTTCAAATACAAGCCTTTATGATTCGTGAAGTCGAACAGAGTCAAATCGTTGGTGCTTGTTGATCCGAGAAGCCGAATTGGATCGCATTGTGCGTACTTGGTGACTTGGTAAAACAAATGGATCAAGTTATGGATACTTGTTGATCAGAGAAGCCGAATTGGGTCACATGGAAGACTTGTTGATTCGAGAAGTCAATTGTGGCCAAATACAAGCCTTAATGTTTTGTGAAGTCGAATCGAGTCAAATAGTTGGTGCTTGTTGACCCGAGAAGCCGAATTAGGTCGCATTGTGCGTACTTGGTGACTTGGTAAAACAAACGGATCATGTTATGGAAACTTGTTGATCCGAGAAGCCGAATTGGATCAATTGAAAGACTTGTTGATCCGAGAAGTTAATTGGGTTTAAATACAAGCCTTAATGATTTGTGAAGTCGAACGGAGTCAAATAGTTGGTGCTTGTTGATCCGAGAAGCCGAATTGGGTAAAATTGAAAGACTTGTTGATCAGAGAAGCCGAATTGGGTAAATTGAAAGACTTGTTGATCAGAGAAGCCGAATTGGGTAAATTGAAAGACCTGTTGATCCGAGAAGTCAATTGGGTTTAAACACAAGCCTTAATGATTCGTGAAGTCGATCGGAGTCAAATAGTTGAAGCTTGTTGATCCGAGAAGCCGAATTGGGTCACATTGTGCGTACTTGGTGACTTGGTAAAACAAACGGATCAAGTTATGGATACTTGTTGATCCGAGAAGCCGAATTGGGTAAATTGAGAGACTTGTTGATCCGAGAAGTCAATTGGGTTTAAATACAAGCCTTAATGATTCGTGAAGTCGAACGGAGTAGAATAGTTGGTGCTTGTTGATCCGAGAAGCCGAATTCGATCACATTGTGCGTACTTGGTGACTTGGTAAAACAAACGGATCAAGGTATTGATACTTGTTGATCCGAGAAGCCGAATTGGTAAATTGAAAGACTTGTTGATCCGAGAAGTCAATTGGCTTCAAATACAAGCCTTTATGATTCGTGAAGTCGAATAGAGTCAAATCGTTGGTGCTTGTTGATCCGAGAAGCCGAATTGGATCACATTGTACGCACTTGGTGACTTGGTAAAACAAACGGATCATGTTATGAATACTTGTTGATCCGAGAAGCCGAATTGGGTCAATTGAAAGACTTGTTGATCCGAGAAGTCAATTGGGTTCAAATACAAGCCTTAATGATTCGTGAAGTCGAACAGAGTCAAATAGTTGGTGCTTGTTGATCGAGATGCCGAATTGGGTAAATTGAGAGACTTGTTGATCCGAGAAGTCAATTGGGTTTAGATACAAGCCTTAATGATTCGTGAAGTTGAACGGAGTAGAATAGTTGGTGCTTGTTGATCCGAGAAGCCGAATTCGATCACATTGTGCGTACTTGGTGACTTGTTAAAACAAACGGATCAAGTTATGGATACTTGATGATCCGAGAAGCCGAATTGGGTAAATTGAAAGAATTGTTGATCCGAGAAGTCAATTGGCTTCAAATACAAGCCTTTATGATTCGTGAAGTCGAACAGAGTCAAATCATTGGTGCTTGTTGATCCGAGAAGCCGAATTGGATCACATTGTGCGTACTTGGTGACTTGGTAAAACAAATGGATCAAGTTATGGATACTTGTTGATCCGAGAAGCTGAATTGGGTCAATTGAAAGACTTGTTGATCCGAGAAGTTAATTGGCTTCATATACAAGCCTTTATGATTCGTGAAGTCGAACAGAGTCAAATCGTTGGTGCTTGTTCATCCGAGAAGCCGAATTGGATCACATTGTGCGTACTTGGTGACTTGGTAAAACAAATGGATCAAGTTATGGATATTTGTTGATCAGAGAAGCCAAATTGGGTATATTGAAAGACTTGTTGATCCGAGAAGTCAATTGGGTTTAACTACAAGCCTTAATGATTCGTGAAGTCGAACGGAGTAGAATAGTTGGTGCTTGTTGATCCGAGAAGCCGAATTGGATCACATTGTGCGTACTTGGAGACTTGGTAAAACAAATGGATCATGTTATGGATACTTGTTGATCCGAGAAGCTGAATTGGGTCAATTGAAAGACTTGTTGATCCGAGAAGTTAATTGGCTTCAAATACAAGCCTTTATGATTCATGAAGTCGAACAGAGTCAAATCGTTGGTGCTTGTTGATCCGAGAAGCCGAATTGGATCACATTGTGCGTACTTGGTGACTTAGTAAAACAAATGGATCAAGTTATGGATACTTGTTGATCAGAGAAGCCGAATTGGGTCACATGGAAGACTTGTTGATCCGAGAAGTCAATTGTGGCCAAATACAAGCCTTAATGTTTTGTGAAGTCGAATCGAGTCAAATAGTTGGTGCTTGTTGACCCGAGAAGCCGAATTAGGTCGCATTGTGCGTACTTGGTGACTTGGTAAAACAAACGGATCATGTTATGGAAACTTGTTGATCCGAGAAGCCGAATTGGATCAATTGAAAGACTTGTTGATCCGAGAAGTTAATTGGGTTTAAATACAAGCCTTAATGATTTGTGAAGTCGAACGGAGTCAAATAGTTGGTGCTTGTTGATCCGAGAAGCCGAATTGGGTAAAATTGAAAGACTTGTTGATCAGAGAAGCCGAATTGGGTAAATTGAAAGACTTGTTGATCAGAGAAGCCGAATTGGGTAAATTGAAAGACTTGTTGATCCGAGAAGTCAATTGGGTTTAAACACAAGCCTTAATGATTCGTGAAGTCGATCGGAGTCAAATAGTTGAAGCTTGTTGATCCGAGAAGCCGAATTGGGTCACATTGTGCGTACTTGGTGACTTGGTAAAACAAACGGATCAAGTTATGGATACTTGTTGATCCGAGAAGCCGAATTGGGTAAATTGAGAGACTTGTTGATCCGAGAAGTCAATTGGGTTTAAATACAAGCCTTAATGATTCGTGAAGTCGAACGGAGTAGAATAGTTGGTGCTTGTTGATCCGAGAAGCCGAATTCGATCACATTGTGCGTACTTGGTGACTTGGTAAAACAAACGGATCAAGTTATTGATACTTGTTGATCCGAGAAGCCGAATTGGTAAATTGAAAGACTTGTTGATCCGAGAAGTCAATTGGCTTCAAATACAAGCCTTTATGATTCGTGAAGTCGAATAGAGTCAAATCGTTGGTGCTTGTTGATCCGAGAAGCCGAATTAGATCACATTGTACGCACTTGGTGAATTGGTAAAACAAACGGATCATGTTATGAATACTTGTTGATCCGAGAAGCCGAATTGGGTCAATTGAAAGACATGTTGATCCGAGAAGTCAATTGGGTTCAAATACAAGCCTTAATGATTCGTGAAGTCGAACAGAGTCAAATAGTTGGTGCTTGTTGATCGAGAAGCCGAATTGGGTAAATTGAGAGACTTGTTGATCCGAGAAGTCAATTGGGTTTAAATACAAGCCTTAATGATTCGTGAAGTCGAACGGAGTAGAATAGTTGGTGCTTGTTGATCCGAGAAGCCGAATTCGATCACATTGTGCGTACTTGGTGACTTGTTAAAACAAACGGATCAAGTTATGGATACTTGTTGATCCGAGAAGCCGAATTGGGTAAATTGAAAGACTTGTTGATCCGAGAAGTCAATTGGCTTCAAATACAAGCCTTTATGATTCGTGAAGTCGAACAGAGTCAAATCATTGGTGCTTGTTGATCCGAGAAGCCGAATTGGATCACATTGTGCGTACTTGGTGACTTGGTAAAACAAATGGATCAAGTTATGGATACTTGTTGATCCGAGAAGCTGAATTGGGTCAATTGAAAGACTTGTTGATCCGAGAAGTCAATTGGCTTCAAATACAAGCCTTTATGATTCGTGAAGTCGAACAGAGTCAAATCGTTGGTGCTTGTTGATCCGAGAAGCCGAATTAGATCACATTGTGCGTACTTGGTGACTTGGTAAAACAAATGGATCAAGTTATGGATATTTGTTGATCAGAGAAGCCAAATTGGGTATATTGAAAGACTTGTTGATCCGAGAAGTCAATTGGGTTTAACTACAAGCCTTAATGATTCGTGAAGTCGAACGGAGTAGAATAGTTGGTGCTTGTTGATCCGAGAAGCCGAATTGGATCACATTGTGCGTACTTGGAGACTTGGTAAAACAAATGGATCAAGTTATGGATACTTGTTGATCAGAGAAGCCGAATTGGGTCACATGGAAGACTTGTTGATCCGAGAAGTCAATTGTGGCCAAATACAAGCCTTAATGTTTTGTGAAGTCGAATCGAGTCAAATAGTTGGTGCTTGTTGACCCGAGAAGCCGAATTAGGTCGCATTGTGCGTACTTGGTGACTTGGTAAAACAAACGGATCATGTTATGGAAACTTGTTGATCCGAGAAGCCGAATTGGATCAATTGAAAGACTTGTTGATCCGAGAAGTTAATTGGGTTTAAATACAAGCCTTAATGATTTGTGAAGTCGAACGGAGTCAAATAGTTGGTGCTTGTTGATCCGAGAAGCCGAATTGGGTAAATTGAAAGACTTGTTGATCCGAGAAGTCAATTGGGTTTAAACACAAGCCTTAATGATTCGTGAAGTCGATCGGAGTCAAATAGTTGAAGCTTGTTGATCCGAGAAGCCGAATTGGGTCACATTGTGCGTACTTGGTGACTTGGTAAAACAAACGGATCAAGTTATGGATACTTGTTGATCCGAGAAGCCGAATTGGGTAAATTGAGAGACTTGTTGATCCGAGAAGTCAATTGGGTTTAAATACAAGCCTTAATGATTCGTGAAGTCGAACGGAGTAGAATAGTTGGTGCTTGTTGATCCGAGAAGCCGAATTCGATCACATTGTGCGTACTTGGTGACTTGGTAAAACAAACGGATCAAGTTATTGATACTTGTTGATCCGAGAAGCCGAATTGGTAAATTGAAAGACTTGTTGATCCGAGAAGTCAATTGGCTTCAAATACAAGCATTTATGATTCGTGAAGTCGAATAGAGTCAAATCGTTGGTGCTTGTTGATCCGAGAAGCCGAATTAGATCACATTGTACGCACTTGGTGACTTGGTAAAACAAACGGATCATGTTATGAATACTTGTTGATCCGAGAAGCCGAATTGGGTCAATTGAAAGACATGTTGATCCGAGAAGTCAATTGGGTTCAAATACAAGCCTTAATGATTCGTGAAGTCGAACAGAGTCAAATAGTTGGTGCTTGTTGATCGAGAAGCCGAATTGGGTAAATTGAGAGACTTGTTGATCCGAGAAGTCAATTGGGTTTAAATACAAGCCTTAATGATTCATGAAGTCGAACGGAGTAGAATAGTTGGTGCTTGTTGATCCGAGAAGCCGAATTCGATCACATTGTGCGTACTTGGTGACTTGTTAAAACAAACGGATCAAGTTATGGATACTTGTTGATCCGAGAAGCCGAATTGGGTAAATTGAAAGACTTGTTGATCCGAGAAGTCAATTGGCTTCAAATACAAGCCTTTATGATTCGTGAAGTCGAACAGAGTCAAATCATTGGTGCTTGTTGATCCGAGAAGCCGAATTGGATCACATTGTGCGTACTTGGTGACTTGGTAAAACAAATGGATCAAGTTATGGATACTTGTTGATCCGAGAAGCTGAATTGGGTCAATTGAAAGACTTGTTGATCCGAGAAGTCAATTGGCTTCAAATACAAGCCTTTATGATTCGTGAAGTCGAACAGAGTCAAATCGTTGGTGCTTGTTGATCCGAGAAGCCGAATTAGATCACATTGTGCGTACTTGGTGACTTGGTAAAACAAATGGATCAAGTTATGGATATTTGTTGATCAGAGAAGCCAAATTGGGTATATTGAAAGACTTGTTGATCCGAGAAGTCAATTGGGTTTAACTACAAGCCTTAATGATTCGTGAAGTCGAACGGAGTAGAATAGTTGGTGCTTGTTGATCCGAGAAGCCGAATTGGATCACATTGTGCGTACTTGGAGACTTGGTAAAACAAATGGATCAAGTTATGGATACTTGTTGATCAGAGAAGCCGAATTGGGTCACATGGAAGACTTGTTGATCCGAGAAGTCAATTGTGGCCAAATACAAGCCTTAATGTTTTGTGAAGTCGAATCGAGTCAAATAGTTGGTGCTTGTTGACCTGAGAAGCCGAATTAGGTCGCATTGTGCGTACTTGGTGACTTGGTAAAACAAACGGATCATGTTATGGAAACTTGTTGATCCGAGAAGCCGAATTGGATCAATTGAAAGACTTGTTGATCCGAGAAGTTAATTGGGTTTAAATACAAGCCTTAATGATTTGTGAAGTCGAACGGAGTCAAATAGTTGGTGCTTGTTGATCCGAGAAGCCGAATTGGGTAAATTGAAAGACTTGTTGATCCGAGAAGTCAATTGGGTTTAAACACAAGCCTTAATGATTCGTGAAGTCGATCGGAGTCAAATAGTTGAAGCTTGTTGATCCGAGAAGCCGAATTGGGTCACATTGTGCGTACTTGGTGACTTGGTAAAACAAACGGATCAAGTTATGGATACTCGTTGATCCGAGAAGCCGAATTGGGTAAATTGAGAGACTTGTTGATCCGAGAAGTCAATTGGGTTTAAATACAAGCCTTAATGATTCGTGAAGTCGAACGGAGTAGAATAGTTGGTGCTTGTTGATCCGAGAAGCCGAATTCGATCACATTGTGCGTACTTGGTGACTTGGTAAAACAAACGGATCAAGTTATTGATACTTGTTGATCCGAGAAGCCGAATTGGTAAATTGAAAGACTTGTTGATCCGAGAAGTCAATTGGCTTCAAATACAAGCCTTTATGATTCGTGAAGTCGAATAGAGTCAAATCGTTGGTGCTTGTTGATCCGAGAAGCCGAATTAGATCACATTGTACGCACTTGGTGACTTAGTAAAACAAACGGATCATGTTATGAATACTTGTTGATCCGAGAAGCCGAATTGGGTCAATTGAAAGACATGTTGATCCGAGAAGTCAATTGGGTTCAAATACAAGCCTTAATGATTCGTGAAGTCGAACAGAGTCAAATAGTTGGTGCTTGTTGATCGAGAAGCCGAATTGGGTAAATTGAGAGACTTGTTGATCCGAGAAGTCAATTGGGTTTAAATACAAGCCTTAATGATTCATGAAGTCGAACGGAGTAGAATAGTTGGTGCTTGTTGATCCGAGAAGCCGAATTCGATCACATTGTGCGTACTTGGTGACTTGTTAAAACAAACGGATCAAGTTATGGATACTTGTTGATCCGAGAAGCCGAATTGGGTAAATTGAAAGACTTGTTGATCCGAGAAGTCAATTGGCTTCAAATACAAGCCTTTATGATTCGTGAAGTCGAACAGAGTCAAATCATTGGTGCTTGTTGATCCGAGAAGCCGAATTGGATCACATTGTGCGTACTTGGTGACTTGGTAAAACAAATGGATCAAGTTATGGATACTTGTTGATCCGAGAAGCTGAATTGGGTCAATTGAAAGACTTGTTGATCCGAGAAGTCAATTGGCTTCAAATACAAGCCTTTATGATTCGTGAAGTCGAACAGAGTCAAATCGTTGGTGCTTGTTGATCCGAGAAGCCGAATTAGATCACATTGTGCGTACTTGGTGACTTGGTAAAACAAATGGATCAAGTTATGGATATTTGTTGATCAGAGAAGCCAAATTGGGTATATTGAAAGACTTGTTGATCCGAGAAGTCAATTGGGTTTAACTACAAGCCTTAATGATTCGTGAAGTCGAACGGAGTAGAATAGTTGGTGCTTGTTGATCCGAGAAGCCGAATTGGATCACATTGTGCGTACTTGGAGACTTGGTAAAACAAATGGATCAAGTTATGGATACTTGTTGATCCGAGAAGCTGAATTGGGTCAATTGAAAGACTTGTTGATCCGAGAAGTTAATTGGCTTCAAATACAAGCCTTTATGATTCGTGAAGTCGAACAGAGTCAAATCGTTGGTGCTTGTTGATCCGAGAAGCCGAATTGGATCACATTGTGCGTACTTGGTGACTTGGTAAAACAAATGGATCAAGTTATGGATACTTGTTGATCAGAGAAGCCGAATTGGGTCACATGGAAGACTTGTTGATCCGAGAAGTCAATTGTGGCCAAATACAAGCCTTAATGTTTTGTGAAGTCGAATCGAGTCAAATAGTTGGTGCTTGTTGACCCGAGAAGCCGAATTAGGTCGCATTGTGCGTACTTGGTGACTTGGTAAAACAAACGGATCATGTTATGGAAACTTGTTGATCCGAGAAGCCGAATTGGATCAATTGAAAGACTTGTTGATCCGAGAAGTTAATTGGGTTTAAATACAAGCCTTAATGATTCGTGAAGTCGAACGGAGTCAAATAGTTGGTGCTTGTTGATCCGAGAAGCCGAATTGGGTAAATTGAAAGACTTGTTGATTAGAGATCCGAATTGGGTAAATTGAAAGACTTGTTGATCAGAGAAGCCGAATTGGGTAAATTGAAAGACTTGTTGTTCCGAGAAGTCAATTGGGTTTAAACACAAGCCTTAATGATTCGTGAAGTCGATCGGAGTCAAATAGTTGAAGCTTGTTGATCCGAGAAGCCGAATTGGGTCACATTGTGCGTACTTGGTGACTTGGTAAAACAAACGGATCAAGTTATGGATACTTGTTGATCCGAGAAGCCGAATTGGGTAAATTGAGAGACTTGTTGATCCGAGAAGTCAATTGGGTTTAAATACAAGCCTTAATGATTCGTGAAGTCGAACGGAGTAGAATAGTTGGTGCTTGTTGATCCGAGAAGCCGAATTCGATCACATTGTGCGTACTTGGTGACTTGGTAAAACAAACGGATCAAGTTATTGATACTTGTTGATCCGAGAAGCCGAATTGGTAAATTGAAAGACTTGTTGATCCGAGAAGTCAATTGGCTTCAAATACAAGCCTTTATGATTCGTGAAGTCGAATAGAGTCAAATCGTTGGTGCTTGTTGATCCGAGAAGCCGAATTGGATCACATTGTACGCACTTGGTGACTTGGTAAAACAACGGATCATGTTATGAATACTTGTTGATCCGAGAAGCCGAATTGGGTTAATTGAAAGACTTGTTGATCCGAGAAGTCAATTGGGTTCAAATACAAGCCTTAATGATTCGTGAAGTCGAACAGAGTCAAATAGTTGGTGCTTGTTGATCGAGAAGCCGAATTGGGTAAATTGAGAGACTTGTTGATCCGAGAAGTCAATTGGGTTTAAATACAAGCCTTAATGATTCGTGAAGTCGAACGGAGTAGAATAGTTGGTGCTTGTTGATCCGAGAAGCCGAATTCGATCACATTGTGCGTACTTGGTGACTTGTTAAAACAAACGGATCAAGTTATGGATACTTGTTGATCCGAGAAGCCGAGTTGGGTAAATTGAAAGACTTGTTGATCCGAGAAGTCAATTGGCTTCAAATACAAGCCTTTATGATTAGTGAAGTCGAACAGAGTCAAATCATTGGTGCTTGTTGATCCGAGAAGCCGAATTGGATCACATTGTGCGTACTTGGTGACTTGGTAAAACAAATGGATCAAGTTATGGATACTTGTTGATCCGAGAAGCTGAATTGGGTCAATTGAAAGACTTGTTGATCCGAGAAGTCAATTGGCTTCAAATACAAGCCTTTATGATTCGTGAAGTCGAACATAGTCAAATCGTTGGTGCTTGTTGATCCGAGAAGCCGAATTGGATCACATGGAAGACTTGTTGATCCGAGAAGTCAATTGTGGCCAAATACAAGCCTTAATGTTTTGTGAAGTCGAATCGAGTCAAATAGTTGGTGCTTGTTGACCCGAGAAGCCGAATTAGGTCGCATTGTGCGTACTTGGTGACTTGGTAAAACAAACGGATCATGTTATGGAAACTTGTTGATCCGAGAAGCCGAATTGGATCAATTGAAAGACTTGTTGATCCGAGAAGTTAATTGGGTTTAAATACAAGCCTTAATGATTCGTGAAGTCGAACGGAGTCAAATAATTGGTGCTTGTTGATCCGAGAAGCCGAATTGGGTAAATTGAAAGACTTGTTGATCAGAGAAGCCGAATTAGGTAAATTGAAAGACTTGTTGATCAGAGAAGCCGAATTGGGTAAATTGAAAGACTTGTTGTTCCGAGAAGTCAATTGGGTTTAAACACAAGCCTTAATGATTCGTGAAGTCGATCGGAGTCAAATAGTTGAAGCTTGTTGATCCGAGAAGCCGAATTGGGTCACATTGTGCGTACTTGGTGACTTGGTAAAACAAACGGATCAAGTTATGGATACTTGTTGATCCGAGAAGCCGAATTGGGTAAATTGAGAGACTTGTTGATCCGAGAAGTCAATTGGGTTTAAATACAAGCCTTAATGATTCGTGAAGTCGAACGGAGTAGAATAGTTGGTGCTTGTTGATCCGAGAAGCCGAATTCGATCACATTGTGCGTACTTGGTGACTTGGTAAAACAAACGGATCAAGTTATTGATACTTGTTGATCCGAGAAGCCGAATTGGTAAATTGAAAGACTTGTTGATCCGAGAAGTCAATTGGCTTCAAATACAAGCCTTTATGATTCGTGAAGTCGAATAGAGTCAAATCGTTGGTGCTTGTTGATCCGAGAAGCCGAATTAGATCACATTGTACGCACTTGGTGAATTGGTAAAACAAACGGATCATGTTATGAATACTTGTTGATCCGAGAAGCCGAATTGGGTCAATTGAAAGACATGTTGATCCGAGAAGTCAATTGGGTTCAAATACAAGCCTTAATGATTCGTGAAGTCGAACAGAGTCAAATAGTTGGTGCTTGTTGATCGAGAAGCCGAATTGGGTAAATTGAGAGACTTGTTGATCCGAGAAGTCAATTGGGTTTAAATACAAGCCTTAATGATTCGTGAAGTCGAACGGAGTAGAATAGTTGGTGCTTGTTGATCCGAGAAGCCGAATTCGATCACATTGTGCGTACTTGGTGACTTGTTAAAACAAACGGATCAAGTTATGGATACTTGTTGATCCGAGAAGCCGAATTGGGTAAATTGAAAGACTTGTTGATCCGAGAAGTCAATTGGCTTCAAATACAAGCCTTTATGATTCGTGAAGTCGAACAGAGTCAAATCATTGGTGCTTGTTGATCCGAGAAGCCGAATTGGATCACATTGTGCGTACTTGGTGACTTGGTAAAACAAATGGATCAAGTTATGGATACTTGTTGATCCGAGAAGCTGAATTGGGTCAATTGAAAGACTTGTTGATCCGAGAAGTCAATTGGCTTCAAATACAAGCCTTTATGATTCGTGAAGTCGAACATAGTCAAATCGTTGGTGCTTGTTGATCCGAGAAGCCGAATTGGATCACATGGAAGACTTGTTGATCCGAGAAGTCAATTGTGGCCAAATACAAGCCTTAATGTTTTGTGAAGTCGAATCGAGTCAAATAGTTGGTGCTTGTTGACCCGAGAAGCCGAATTAGGTCGCATTGTGCGTACTTGGTGACTTGGTAAAACAAACGGATCATGTTATGGAAACTTGTTGATCCGAGAAGCCGAATTGGATCAATTGAAAGACTTGTTGATCCGAGAAGTTAATTGGGTTTAAATACAAGCCTTAATGATTCGTGAAGTCGAACGGAGTCAAATAATTGGTGCTTGTTGATCCGAGAAGCCGAATTGGGTAAATTGAAAGACTTGTTGATCAGAGAAGCCGAATTAGGTAAATTGAAAGACTTGTTGATCAGAGAAGCCGAATTGGGTAAATTGAAAGACTTGTTGTTCCGAGAAGTCAATTGGGTTTAAACACAAGCCTTAATGATTCGTGAAGTCGATCGGAGTCAAATAGTTGAAGCTTGTTGATCCGAGAAGCCGAATTGGGTCACATTGTGCGTACTTGGTGACTTGGTAAAACAAACGGATCAAGTTATGGATACTTGTTGATCCGAGAAGCCGAATTGGGTAAATTGAGAGACTTGTTGATCCGAGAAGTCAATTGGGTTTAAATACAAGCCTTAATGATTCGTGAAGTCGAACGGAGTAGAATAGTTGGTGCTTGTTGATCCGAGAAGCCGAATTCGATCACATTGTGCGTACTTGGTGACTTGGTAAAACAAACGGATCAAGTTATTGATACTTGTTGATCCGAGAAGCCGAATTGGTAAATTGAAAGACTTGTTGATCCGAGAAGTCAATTGGCTTCAAATACAAGCCTTTATGATTCGTGAAGTCGAATAGAGTCAAATCGTTGGTGCTTGTTGATCCGAGAAGCCGAATTAGATCACATTGTACGCACTTGGTGAATTGGTAAAACAAACGGATCATGTTATGAATACTTGTTGATCCGAGAAGCCGAATTGGGTCAATTGAAAGACATGTTGATCCGAGAAGTCAATTGGGTTCAAATACAAGCCTTAATGATTCGTGAAGTCGAACAGAGTCAAATAGTTGGTGCTTGTTGATCGAGAAGCCGAATTGGGTAAATTGAGAGACTTGTTGATCCGAGAAGTCAATTGGGTTTAAATACAAGCCTTAATGATTCGTGAAGTCGAACGGAGTAGAATAGTTGGTGCTTGTTGATCCGAGAAGCCGAATTCGATCACATTGTGCGTACTTGGTGACTTGTTAAAACAAACGGATCAAGTTATGGATACTTGTTGATCCGAGAAGCCGAATTGGGTAAATTGAAAGACTTGTTGATCCGAGAAGTCAATTGGCTTCAAATACAAGCCTTTATGATTCGTGAAGTCGAACAGAGTCAAATCATTGGTGCTTGTTGATCCGAGAAGCCGAATTGGATCACATTGTGCGTACTTGGTGACTTGGTAAAACAAATGGATCAAGTTATGGATACTTGTTGATCCGAGAAGCTGAATTGGGTCAATTGAAAGACTTGTTGATCCGAGAAGTCAATTGGCTTCAAATACAAGCCTTTATGATTCGTGAAGTCGAACAGAGTCAAATCGTTGGTGCTTGTTGATCCGAGAAGCCGAATTAGATCACATTGTGCGTACTTGGTGACTTGGTAAAACAAATGGATCAAGTTATGGATATTTGTTGATCAGAGAAGCCAAATTGGGTATATTGAAAGACTTGTTGATCCGAGAAGTCAATTGGGTTTAACTACAAGCCTTAATGATTCGTGAAGTCGAACGGAGTAGAATAGTTGGTGCTTGTTGATCCGAGAAGCCGAATTGGATCACATTGTGCGTACTTGGAGACTTGGTAAAACAAATGGATCAAGTTATGGATACTTGTTGATCAGAGAAGCCGAATTGGGTCACATGGAAGACTTGTTGATCCGAGAAGTCAATTGTGGCCAAATACAAGCCTTAATGTTTTGTGAAGTCGAATCGAGTCAAATAGTTGGTGCTTGTTGACTCGAGAAGCCGAATTAGGTCGCATTGTGCGTACTTGGTGACTTGGTAAAACAAACGGATCATGTTATGGAAACTTGTTGATCCGAGAAGCCGAATTGGATCAATTGAAAGACTTGTTGATCCGAGAAGTTAATTGGGTTTAAATACAAGCCTTAATGATTCGTGAAGTCGAACGGAGTCAAATAGTTGGTGCTTGTTGATCCGAGAAGCCGAATTGGGTAAATTGAAAGACTTGTTGATCCGAGAAGTCAATTGGGTTTAAACACAAGCCTTAATGATTCGTGAAGTCGATCGGAGTCAAATAGTTGAAGCTTGTTGATCCGAGAAGCCGAATTGGGTCACATTGTGCGTACTTGGTGACTTGGTAAAACAAACGGATCAAGTTATGGATACTTGTTGATCCGAGAAGCTGAATTGGGTCAATTGAAAGACTTGTTGATCCGAGAAGTCAATTGGGTTTAAATACAAGCCTTAATGATTCGTGAAGTCGAACGGAGTAGAATAGTTGGTGCTTGTTGATCCGAGAAGCCGAATTCGATCACATTATGCGTACTTGGTGACTTGGTAAAACAAACGGATCAAGTTATTGATACTTGTTGATCCGAGAAGCCGAATTGGTAAATTGAAAGACTTGTTGATCCGAGAAGTCAATTGGCTTCAAATACAAGCCTTTATGATTCGTGAAGTCGAATAGAGTCAAATCGTTGGTGCTTGTTGATCCGAGAAGCCGAATTAGATCACATTGTACGCACTTGGTGACTTGGTAAAACAAACGGATCATGTTATGAATACTTGTTGATCCGAGAAGCCGAATTGGGTCAATTGAAAGACATGTTGATCCGAGAAGTCAATTGGGTTCAAATACAAGCCTTAATGATTCGTGAAGTCGAACAGAGTCAAATAGTTGGTGCTTGTTGATCGAGAAGCCGAATTGGGTAAATTGAGAGACTTGTTGATCCGAGAAGTCAATTGGGTTTAAATACAAGCCTTAATGATTCGTGAAGTCGAACGGAGTAGAATAGTTGGTGCTTGTTGATCCGAGAAGCCGAATTCGATCACATTGTGCGTACTTGGTGACTTGTTAAAACAAACGGATCAAGTTATGGATACTTGTTGATCCGAGAAGCCGAATTGGGTAAATTGAAAGACTTGTTGATCCGAGAAGTCAATTGGCTTCAAATACAAGCCTTTATGATTCGTGAAGTCGAACAGAGTCAAATCATTGGTGCTTGTTGATCCGAGAAGCCGAATTGGATCACATTGTGCGTACTTGGTGACTTGGTAAAACAAATGGATCAAGTTATGGATACTTGTTTATTCGAGAAGCTGAATTGGGTCAATTGAAAGACTTGTTGATCCGAGAAGTCAATTGGCTTCAAATACAAGCCTTTATGATTCGTGAAGTCGAACAGAGTCAAATCGTTGGTGCTTGTTGATCCGAGAAGCCGAATTAGATCACATTGTGCGTACTTGGTGACTTGGTAAAACAAATGGATCAAGTTATGGATATTTGTTGATCAGAGAAGCCAAATTGGGTATATTGAAAGACTTGTTGATCCGAGAAGTCAATTGGGTTTAACTACAAGCCTTAATGATTCGTGAAGTCGAACGGAGTAGAATAGTTGGTGCTTGTTGATCCGAGAAGCCGAATTGGATCACATTGTGCGTACTTGGAGACTTGGTAAAACAAATGGATCAAGTTATGGATACTTGTTGATCCGACAAGCTGAATTGGGTCAATTGAAAGACTTGTTGATCCGAGAAGTTAATTGGCTTCAAATACAAGCCTTTATGATTCGTGAAGTCGAACAGAGTCAAATCGTTGGTGCTTGTTGATCTGAGAAGCCGAATTGGATCACATTGTGCGTACTTGGTGACTTGGTAAAACAAATGGATCAAGTTATGGATACTTGTTGATCAGAGAAGCCGAATTGGGTCACATGGAAGACTTGTTGATCCGAGAAGTCAATTGTGGCCAAATACAAGCCTTAATGTTTTGTGAAGTCGAATCGAGTCAAATAGTTGGTGCTTGTTGACCCGAGAAGCCGAATTAGGTCGCATTGTGCGTACTTGGTGACTTGGTAAAACAAACGGATCATGTTATGGAAACTTGTTGATCCGAGAAGCCGAATTGTATCAATTGAAAGACTTGTTGATCCGAGAAGTTAATTGGGTTTAAATACAAGCCTTAATGATTCGTGAAGTCGAACGGAGTCAAATAGTTGGTGCTTGTTGATCCGAGAAGCCGAATTGGGTAAATTGAAAGACTTGTTGATTAGAGATCCGAATTGGGTAAATTGAAAGACTTGTTGATCAGAGAAGCCGAATTGGGTAAATTGAAAAACTTGTTGTTCCGAGAAGTCAATTGGGTTTAAACACAAGCCTTAATGATTCGTGAAGTCGATCGGAGTCAAATAGTTGAAGCTTGTTGATCCGAGAAGCCGAATTGGGTCACATTGTGCGTACTTGGTGACTTGGTAAAACAAACGGATCAAGTTATGGATACTTGTTGATCCGAGAAGCCGAATTGGGTAAATTGAGAGACTTGTTGATCCGAGAAGTCAATTGGGTTTAAATACAAGCCTTAATGATTCGTGAAGTCGAACGGAGTAGAATAGTTGGTGCTTGTTGATCCGAGAAGCCGAATTCGATCACATTGTGCGTACTTGGTGACTTGGTAAAACAAACGGATCAAGTTATTGATACTTGTTGATCCGAGAAGCCGAATTGGTAAATTGAAAGACTTGTTGATCCGAGAAGTCAATTGGCTTCAAATACAAGCCTTTATGATTCGTGAAGTCGAATAGAGTCAAATCGTTGGTGCTTGTTGATCCGAGAAGCCGAATTGGATCACATTGTACGCACTTGGTGACTTGGTAAAACAACGGATCATGTTATGAATACTTGTTGATCCGAGAAGCCGAATTGGGTTAATTGAAAGACTTGTTGATCCGAGAAGTCAATTGGGTTCAAATACAAGCCTTAATGATTCGTGAAGTCGAACAGAGTCAAATAGTTGGTGCTTGTTGATCGAGAAGCCGAATTGGGTAAATTGAGAGACTTGTTGATCCGAGAAGTCAATTGGGTTTAAATACAAGCCTTAATGATTCGTGAAGTCGAACGGAGTAGAATAGTTGGTGCTTGTTGATCCGAGAAGCCGAATTCGATCACATTGTGCGTACTTGGTGACTTGTTAAAACAAACGGATCAAGTTATGGATACTTGTTGATCCGAGAAGCCGAGTTGGGTAAATTGAAAGACTTGTTGATCCGAGAAGTCAATTGGCTTCAAATACAAGCCTTTATGATTAGTGAAGTCGAACAAAGTCAAATCATTGGTGCTTGTTGATCCGAGAAGCCGAATTGGATCACATTGTGCGTACTTGGTGACTTGGTAAAACAAATGGATCAAGTTATGGATACTTGTTGATCCGAGAAGCTGAATTGGGTCAATTGCAAGACTTGTTGATCCGAGAAGTCAATTGGCTTCAAATACAAGCCTTTATGATTCGTGAAGTCGAACATAGTCAAATCGTTGGTGCTTGTTGATCCGAGAAGCCGAATTGGATCACATGGAAGACTTGTTGATCCGAGAAGTCAATTGTGGCCAAATACAAGCCTTAATGTTTTATGAAGTCGAATCGAGTCAAATAGTTGGTGCTTGTTGACCCGAGAAGCCGAATTAGGTCGCATTGTGCGTACTTGGTGACTTGGTAAAACAAACGGATCATGTTATGGAAACTTGTTGATCCGAGAAGCCGAATTGGATCAATTGAAAGACTTGTTGATCCGAGAAGTTAATTGGGTTTAAATACAAGCCTTAATGATTCGTGAAGTCGAACGGAGTCAAATAATTGGTGCTTGTTGATCCGAGAAGCCGAATTGGGTAAATTGAAAGACTTGTTGATCAGAGAAGCCGAATTAGGTAAATTGAAAGACTTGTTGATCAGAGAAGCCGAATTGGGAAAGACTTGTTGTTCCGAGAAGTCAATTGGGTTTAAACACAAGCCTTAATGATTCGTGAAGTCGATCGGAGTCAAATAGTTGAAGCTTGTTGATCCGAGAAGCCGAATTGGGTCACATTGTGCGTACTTGGTGACTTGGTAAAACAAACGGATCAAGTTATGGATACTTGTGGATCCGAGAAGCCGAAATTGGTAAATTGAGAGACTTGTTGATCCGAGAAGTCAATTGGGTTTAAATACAAGCCTTAATGATTCGTGAAGTCGAACGGAGTAGAATAGTTGGTGCTTGTTGATCCGAGAAGCCGAATTCGATCACATTGTGCGTACTTGGTGACTTGGTAAAACAAACGGATCAAGTTATGGATACTTGTTGATCCGAGAAGCCGAATTGGAAAATTGAAAGACTTGTTGATCCGAGAAGTCAATTGGCTTCAAATACAAGCCTTTATGATTCGTGAAGTCGAATAGAGTCAAATCGTTGGTGCTTGTTGATCCGAGAAGCCGAATTGGATCACATTGTACGCACATGGTGACTTGGTAAAACAAACGGATCATGTTATGGATACTTGTTGATCCGAGAAGCCGAATTGGGTCAATTGAAAGACTTGTTGATCCGAGAAGTCAATTGGGTTCAAATACAAGCCTTAATGATTCGTGAAGTCGAACAGAGTCAAATAGTTGGTGCTTGTTGATCGAGAAGCCGAATTGGGTAAATTGAGAGACTTGTTGATCCGAGAAGTCAATTGGGTTTAAATACAAGCCTTAATGATTCGTGAAGTCGAACGGAGTAGAATAGTTGGTGCTTGTTGATCTGAGAAGCCGAATTCGATCACATTGTGCGTACTTGGTGACTTGTTAAAACAAACGGATCAAGTTATGGATACTTGTTGATCCGAGAAGCCGAATTGGGTAAATTGAAAGACTTGTTGATCCGAGAAGTCAATTGGCTTCAAATACAAGCCTTTATGATTCGTGAAGTCGAACAGAGTCAAATCATTGGTGCTTGTTGATCCGAGAAGTCGAATTGGATCACATTGTGCGTACTTGGTGACTTGGTTAAACAAATGGATCAAGTTATGGATACTTGTTGATCCGAGAAGCTGAATTGGGTCAATTGAAAGACTTGTTGATCCGAGAAGTCAATTGGCTTCAAATACAAGCCTTTATGATTCGTGAAGTCGAACAGAGTCAAATCGTTGGTGCTTGTTGATCCGAGAAGCCGAATTGGATCACATTGTGCGTACTTGGAGACTTGGTAAAACAAATGGATCAAGTTATGGATACTTGTTGATCAGAGAAGCCGAATTGGGTCACATGGAAGACTTGTTGTTCCGAGAAGTCAATTGTGGCCAAATACAAGCCTTAATGTTTTGTGAAGTCGAATCGAGTCAAATAGTTGGTGCTTGTTGACCCGAGAAGCCGAATTAGGTCACATTGTGCGTACTTGGTGACTTGGTAAAACAAACGGATCATGTTATGGATACTTGTTGATTCGAGAAGCCGAACTGGGTCAATTGAAAGACTTGTTGATCCGAGAAGTCAATTGGGTTCAAATACAAGCCTTAATGATTCGTGAAGTCGAACGGAGTCAAATAGTTGGTGCTTGTTGATCCGAGAAGCCGAATTGGATCACATTGTGCGTACTTGTTGACTTGGTAAAACAAACGGATCAAGTTATGGATACTTGTTGATCCGAGAAGCCGAATTGGGTCAACTGAAAGACTAGTTGATCCGAGAAGTCAATTGGGTTCAAATGCAAGCCTTAATGATTCGTGAAGTCGATCGGAGTCAAATAGTTGATGCTTGTTGATCCAAGAAGCCGAATTGGGTCACATTGTGCGTACTTGGTGACTTGGTAAAACAAACGGATCAAGTTATGGATACTTGTTGATCCAAGAAGCCGAATTGGGTAAATTGAGAGACTTGTTGATCCGAGAAGTCAATTGGGTTTAAATACAAGCCTTAATGATTCGTGAAGTCGAACGGAGTAGAATAGTTGGTGCTCGTTGATCCGAGAAGCCGAATTCGATCACATTGTGCGTACTTGATGACTTGGTAAAACAAACGGATCAAGTTATGGATGCTTGTTGATCCGAGAAGACGAATTGGGTCAATTGAAATACTAGTTGATCCGAGAAGTCAATTGGGTTCAAATACAAGCCTTAATGATTCGTGAAGTCGATCGGAGTCAAATAGTTGATGCTTGTTGATCCAAGAAGCCGAATTGGGTCACATTGTGCGTACTTGGTGACTTGGTAAAACAAACGGATCAAGTTATGGATACTTGTTGATCCGAGAAGCCGAATTGGGTAAATTGAGAGACTTGTTGATCCGAGAAGTTAATTGGCTTCAAATACAAGCCTTTATGATTCGTGAAGTCGAACAGAGTCAAATCGTTGGTGCTTGTTGATCCGAGAAGCCGAATTGGGTCACATTGTGCGTACTTGGTGACTTGGTAAAATAAACGAATCAAGTTATGGATACTTGTTGATCCGAGAAGCCGAATTGGGTCAATTGAAAGACTTGTTGATCCGAGAAGTCAATTGGGTTCAAATAGAAGCCTTAATGATTCGTGAAGTCGAACATAGTCAAATAGTTGGTGCTTGTTGATCCGAGAAGCCGAATTGGATCTCATTGTGCGTTCTTGGGGACTTGGTAAAACAAACGGATCAAGTTATGGATACTTGTTGATCCGAGAAGCCGAATTGGGTCAATTGAAATACTAGTTGATCCGAGAAGTCAATTGGGTTCAAATACAAGCCTTAATGATTCGTGAAGTCGATCGGAGTCAAATAGTTGATGCTTGTTGATCCAAGAAGCCGAATTGGGTCACATTGTGCGTACTTGGTGACTTGGTAAAACAACTGGATCAAGTTATGAATACTTGTTGATCAGAGAAGCCGAATTGGGTCACATGGAAGACTTGTTGATCCGAGAAGTCAATTGTGGCCAAATACAAGCCTTAATGTTTCTTGAAGTCGAATCGAGTCAAATAAATGGTGCTTGTTGATCCGAGAAGCCGAATTAGGTCACATTGTGCGTACTTGGTGACTTGGTAAAACAAACGAATCATGTTATGGATACTTGCTGATCCGAGAAGCCGAATTGGGTACATTGAAAGACTTGTTGATCCGAGAAGTCAATTGGGTTCAAATACAAGCCTTAACGATTCGTGAAGTCGAACGGAGTAGAATAGTTGGTGCTTGTTGATCCGAGAAGCCGAATTCGATCACATTGTGCGTACTTGGTGACTTGGTAAAACAAACGGATCAAGTTATGGATACTTGTTGATCCGAGAAGCCGAATTGGGTCAATTGAAAGACTTGTTGATCCGAGAAGTCAATTGGGTTCAAATACAAACCTTAATGATTCGTGAAGTCGAACGGTATCAAATAATTGGTGCTTGTTGATCCGAGAAGCCGAATTGGGTCACATTGTGCGTACTTGGTGACTTGGTAAAACGAACGGATCAAGTTATGGATACTTGAAGATCCGAGAAGCCGAATTTAAAAGACTTGTTGATCCGAGAAGTCAATTGGGTTCAAATACAAGCCTTAATGATTCGTGAAGTCGAACGGAGTCAAATCATTGGTGCTTGTTGATCCGGGAAGGCGAATTGGGTTACATTGTGCGTACTTGGTGACTTGGTAAAATAAACGAATCAAGTTACGGATACTTGTTGATCCGAGAAGCCGAATTGGGTAAATTGAAAGACTTGTTGATCCGAGAAGTCAATTGGGTTTAAATACAAGCCTTAATGATTCGTGAAGTCGAACGGAGTAGAATAGTTGGTGCTTGTTGATCCGAGAAGCCGAATTGGATCACATTGCGCGTACTTGGTGACTTGGTAAAACAAATGGATCAAGTTATGGATACTTGTTGATCCGAGAAGCTGAATTGGGTCAATTGAAAGACTTGTTGATCCGAGAAGCAATTGGCTTCAAATACAAGCCTTTATGATTCGTGAAGTCGAACAGAGTCAAATCGTTGGTGCTTGTTGATCCGAGAAGCCGAATTGGATCACATTGTACGTACTTGGTGACTTGGTAAAACAAACGGATCATGTTATGGATACTTGTTGATCCGAGAAGCCGAATTGGGTCAATTGAAAGACTTGTTGATCCGAGAAGTCAATTGGGTTCAATTACAAGCCTTAATGATTCGTGAAGTCGAACAGAGTCAAATAGTTGGTGCTTGTTGATCCGAGAAGCCGAATTCGATCACATTGTGCGTACTTGGTGACTTGGTAAAACAAACGGATCAAGTTATGGATACTTGTTGATCCGAGAAGCCGAATTGGGTCAATTGAAATACTAGTTGATCCGAGAAGTCAATTGGGTTCAAATACAAGCCTTAATGATTCGTGAAGTCGATCGGAGTCAAATAGTTGATGCTTGTTGATCCAAGAAGCCGAATTGGGTCACATTGTGCGTACTTGGTGACTTGGTAAAACAAACGGATCAAGTTATGGATACTTGTTGATCCGAGAAGCCGAATTGGGTAAATTGAGAGACTTGTTGATCCGAGAAGTCAATTGGGTTTAAATACAAGCCTTAATGATCCGTGAAGTCGAACGGAGTAGAATAGTTGGTGCTTGTTGATCCGAGAAGCCGAAATCGATCACATTGTGCGTACTTGGTGACTTGGTAAAACAAACGGATCAAGTTATGGATACTTGTTGATCCGAGAAGCCGAATTGGGTAAATTGAAAGACTTGTTGATCCGAGAAGTCAATTGGATTTAAATACAGGCCTTAATGATTCGTGAAGTCGAACGAAGTAGAATAGTTGGTGCTTGTTGATCCGAGAAGCCGAATTGGATCTCATTGTGCTTACTTGGTGACTTGGTGAAACAAATGGATCAAGTTATGGATACTTGTTGGTCCGAGAAGCTGAATTGGGTCAATTGAAAGACTTGTTGATCCGAGAAGTCAATTGGCTTCAAATTCAAGCCTTAATGATTCGTGAAGTCGATCGGAGTCAAATAGTTGATGCTTGTTGATCCAAGAAGCCGAATTGGGTCACATTGTGCGTACTTGGTGACTTGGTAAAACAAACGGATCAAGTTATGGATACTTGTTGATCCGAGAAGCCGAATTGGGTAAATTGAGAGACTTGTTGATCCGAGAAGTCAATTGGGTTTAAATACAGGCCTTAATTATTCGTGAAGTCGAACGGAGTAGAATAGTTGGTGCTTGTTGATCCGAGAAGCCGAATTGGATCACATTGTGCGTACTTGGTGACTTGGTAAAACAAATGGATCAAGTTATGGATACTTGTTGATCCGAGAAGCTGAATTGGGTCAATTGAAAGACTTGTTGATCCGAGAAGTCAATTGGCTTCAAATACAAGCCTTTATGATTCGTGAAGTCGAACAGAGTCAAATCGTTGGTGCTTGTTGATCCGAAAAGCCGAATTGGATCACATTGTGTGTACTTGGTGACTTGGTAAAACAAATGGATCAAGTTATGGATACTTGTTGATCGGAGAAGCCGAATTGGGTAAATTGAAAACTTGTTGATCCGAGAAGTCAATTGGGTTTAAATACAAGCCTTAATGATTCGTGAAGTCAAACTGAGTGGAATAGTTGGTGCTTGTTGATCCGAGAAGCCAAATTGGATCACATTGTGCGTACTTGGTGACTTGGTAAAACAAATGGATCAAGTTATGGATACTTGTTGATCTGAGAAGCTGAATTGGGTCAATTGAAAGACTTGTTGATCGGAGAAGTCAATTGGCTTCAAATACAAGCCGTTACGATTCGTGAAGTCGAACAGAGTCAAATTATTGGTGCTGGTTGATCCGAGAAGCTGAATTGGATCACATTGTGCGTACTTGGTGACTTGGTAAAACAAATGGATCAAGTTATGGATACTTGTTGATTAGAGAAGCCGAATTGGGTCACATGGAAGACTTGTTGATCCGAGAAGTCAATTGTGGCCAAATACAAGCCTTAATGTTTCGTGAAGTCGAATCGAGTCAAATAATTGGTGCTTGTTGACCCGAGAAGCCGAATTAGGTCACATTGTGCGTACTTGGTGACTTGGTAAAACAAACGGATCATGTTATGGATACTTGTTGATCCGAGAAGCCGAATTGGGTCAATTGAAAGACTTGTTGATCCGAGAAGTCAATTGGGTTCAAATACAAACCTTAATGATTCGTGAAGTCGAACGGTATCAAATAATTGGTGCTTGTTGATCCGAGAAGCCGAATTGGGTCACATTGTGCGTACTTGGTGACTTGGTAAAACGAACGGATCAAGTTATGGATACTTGAAGATCCGAGAAGCCGAATTGGGTCAATTAAAAGACTTGTTGATCCGAGAAGTCAATTGGGTTCAAATACAAGCCTTAATGATTCGTGAAGTCGAACGGAGTCAAATCGTTGGTGCTTGTTGATCCGGGAAGGCGAATTGGGTCACATTGTGCGTACTTGGTGACTTGGTAAAATAAACGAATCAAGTTATGGATACTTGTTGATCCGAGAAGCCGAATTGGGTCAATTGAAAGACTTGTTGATCCGAGAAGTCAATTGGGTTCAAATACAAGCCTTAATGATTCGTGAAGTCGAACATAGTCAAATAGTTGGTGCTTGTTGATCCGAGAAGCCGAATTGGATCTCATTGTGCGTTCTTGGGGACTTGGTAAAACAAACGGATCAAGTTATGGATACTTGTTGATCCGAGAAGCCGAATTGGGTCAATTGAAATACTAGTTGATCCGAGAAGTCAATTGGGTTCAAATACAAGCCTTAATGATTCGTGAAGTCGACCGGAGTCAAATAGTTGATGCTTGTTGATCCAAGAAGCCGAATTGGGTCACATTGTGCGTACTTGGTGACTTGGTAAAACAACTGGATCAAGTTATGAATACTTGTTGATCAGAGAAGCCGAATTGGGTCACATGGAAGACTTGTTGATCCGAGAAGTCAATTGTGGCCAAATACAAGCCTTAATGTTTCATGAAGTCGAATCGAGTCAAATAAATGGTGCTTGTTGATCCGAGAAGCCGAATTAGGTCACATTGTGCGTACTTGGTGACTTGGTAAAACAAACGAATCATGTTATGGATACTTGCTGATCCGAGAAGCCGAATTGGGTACATTGAAAGACTTGTTGATCCGAGAAGTCAATTGGGTTCAAATACAAGCCTTAACGATTCGTGAAGTCGAACGGAGTAGAATAGTTGGTGCTTGTTGATCCGAGAAGCCGAATTCGATCACATTGTGCGTACTTGGTGACTTGGTAAAACAAACGGATCAAGTTATGGATACTTGTTGATCCGAGAAGCCGAATTGGGTCAATTGAAAGACTTGTTGATCCGAGAAGTCAATTGGGTTCAAATACAAACCTTAATGATTCGTGAAGTCGAACGGTATCAAATAATTGGTGCTTGTTGATCCAAGAAGCCGAATTGGGTCACATTGTGCGTACTTGGTGACTTGGTAAAACGAACGGATCAAGTTATGGATACTTGAAGATCCGAGAAGCCGAATTGGGTCAATTAAAAGACTTGTTGATCCGAGAAGTCAATTGGGTTCAAATACAAGCCTTAATGATTCGTGAAGTCGAACGGAGTCAAATCATTGGTGCTTGTTGATCCGGGAAGGCGAATTGGGTCACATTGTGCGTACTTGGTGACTTGGTAAAATAAACGAATCAAGTTATGGATACTTGTTGATCCGAGAAGCCGAATTGGGTAAATTGAAAGACTTGTTGATCCGAGAAGTCAATTGGGTTTAAATACAAGCCTTAATGATTCGTGAAGTCGAACGGAGTAGAATAGTTGGTGCTTGTTGATCCGAGAAGCCGAATTGGATCACATTGCGCGTACTTGGTGACTTGGTAAAACAAATGGATCAAGTTATGGATACTTGTTGATCCGAGAAGCTGAATTGGGTCAATTGAAAGACTTGTTGATCCGAGAAGTCAATTGGGTTCAAATACAAGCCTTAATGATTCGTGAAGTCGAACGGAGTCAAATCATTGGTGCTTGTTGATCCGGGAAGGCGAATTGGGTCACATTGTGCGTACTTGGTGACTTGATAAAACAAACAGATCAAGTTATGGATACTTGTTGATCCGAGAAGCCGAATTGGGTCAATTGAAATACTAGTTGATCCGAGAAGTCAATTGGGTTCAAATACAAGCCTTAATGATTCGTGAAGTCGACCGGAGTCAAATAGTTGATGCTTGTTGATCCAAGAAGCCGAATTGGGTCACATTGTGCGTACTTGGTGACTTGGTAAAACAACTGGATCAAGTTATGAATACTTGTTGATCAGAGAAGCCGAATTGGGTCACATGGAAGACTTGTTGATCCGAGAAGTCAATTGTGGCCAAATACAAGCCTTAATGTTTCATGAAGTCGAATCGAGTCAAATAAATGGTGCTTGTTGATCCGAGAAGCCGAATTAGGTCACATTGTGCGTACATGGTGACTTGGTAAAACAAACGAATCATGTTATGGATACTTGCTGATCCGAGAAGCCGAATTGGGTACATTGAAAGACTTGTTGATCCGAGAAGTCAATTGGGTTCAAATACAAGCCTTAACGATTCGTGAAGTCGAACGGAGTAGAATAGTTGGTGCTTGTTGATCCGAGAAGCCGAATTCGATCACATTGTGCGTACTTGGTGACTTGGTAAAACAAACGGATCAAGTTATGGATACTTGTTGATCCGAGAAGCCGAATTGGGTCAATTGAAAGACTTGTTGATCCGAGAAGTCAATTGGGTTCAAATACAAACCTTAATGATTCGTGAAGTCGAACGGTATCAAATAATTGGTGCTTGTTGATCCAAGAAGCCGAATTGGGTCACATTGTGCGTACTTGGTGACTTGGTAAAACGAACGGATCAAGTTATGGATACTTGAAGATCCGAGAAGCCGAATTGGGTCAATTAAAAGACTTGTTGATCCGAGAAGTCAATTGGGTTCAAATACAAGCCTTAATGATTCGTGAAGTCGAACGGAGTCAAATCATTGGTGCTTGTTGATCCGGGAAGGCGAATTGGGTCACATTGTGCGTACTTGGTGACTTGGTAAAATAAACGAATCAAGTTATGGATACTTGTTGATCCGAGAAGCCGAATTGGGTAAATTGAAAGACTTGTTGATCCGAGAAGTCAATTGGGTTTAAATACAAGCCTTAATGATTCGTGAAGTCGAACGGAGTAGAATAGTTGGTGCTTGTTGATCCGAGAAGCCGAATTGGATCACATTGCGCGTACTTGGTGACTTGGTAAAACAAATGGATCAAGTTATGGATACTTGTTGATCCGAGAAGCTGAATTGGGTCAATTGAAAGACTTGTTGATCCGAGAAGCAATTGGCTTCAAATACAAGCCTTTATGATTCGTGAAGTCGAACAGAGTCAAATCGTTGGTGCTTGTTGATCCGAGAAGCCGAATTGGATCACATTGTGCGTACTTGGTGACTTGGTAAAACAAATGGATCAAGTTATGAATACTTGTTGATCAGAGAAGCCGAATTGGGTCACATGGAAGACTTTTTGATCCGAGAAGTCAATTGTGGCCAAATACAAGCCTAATTGTTTCATGAAGTCGAATCGAGTCAAATAAATGGTGCTTGTTGATCCAAGAAGCCGAATTAGGTCACATTGTGCGTACTTGGTGACTTGGTAAAACAAACGAATCATGTTATGGATACTTGTTGATCCGAGAAGCCGAATTGGTTACATTGAAAGACTTGTTGATCCGAGAAGTCAATTGGGTTCAAATACAAGCCTTAATGATTCGTGAAGTCGAACGGTATCAAATAGTTGATGCTTGTTGATCCGAGAAGCCGAATTGGGTCACATTGTGCGTACTTGGTGACTTGGTAAAATAAACGGATCAAGTTATGGATACTTGTTGATCCGAGAAGCCGAATTGGGTTAATTGAGAGACTTGTTGATCCGAGAAGTCAATTGGGTTTAAATACAAGCTTTAATGATTCGTGAAGTCGAACGGAGTAGAATAGTTGGTGCTTGTTGATCCGAGAAGCCGAATTCGATCACATTGTGCGTACTTGGTGACTTGGTAAAACAAACGGATCAAGTTATGGATACTTGTTGATCCGAGAAGCCGAATTGGTAAATTGAAAGACTTGTTGATCCGAGAAGTCAATTGGCTTCAAATACAAGCCTTTATGATTCGTGAAGTCGAACAGAGTCAAATCGTTGGTGCTTGTTGATCCGAGAAGCCGAATTGGATTACATTGTGCGTACTTGGTTTCTTGGTAAAACAAACGGATCATGTTATGGATACTTGTTGATCCGAGAAGCCGAATTGGGTCAATTGAAAGACTTGTTGATCCGAGAAGTCAATTGGGTTCAAATACAAGCCTTAATGATTCGTGAAGTCGATCGGAGTCAAATAGTTGATGCTTGTTGATCCGAGAAGCCGAATTGGGTCACATTGTGCGTACTTGGTGACTTGGTAAAATAAACGGATCAAGTTATGGATACTTGTTGATCCGAGAAGCCGAATTGGGTTAATTGAGAGACTTGTTGATCCGAGAAGTCAATTGGGTTTAAATACAAGCTTTAATGATTCGTGAAGTCGAACGGAGTAGAATAGTTGGTGCTTGTTGATCCGAGAAGCCGAATTCGATCACATTGTGCGTACTTGGTGACTTGGTAAAACAAACGGATCAAGTTATGGATACTTGTTGATCCGAGAAGCCGAATTGGTAAATTGAAAGACTTGTTGATCCGAGAAGTCAATTGGCTTCAAATACAAGCCTTTATGATTCGTGAAGTCGAACAGAGTCAAATCGTTGGTGCTTGTTGATCCGAGAAGCCGAATTGGATCACATTGTGCGTACTTGGTGTCTTGGTAAAACAAACGGATCATGTTATGGATACTTGTTGATCCGAGAAGCCGAATTGGGTCAATTGAAAGACTTGTTGATCCGAGAAGTCAATTGGGTTCAAATACAAGCCTTAATGATTCGTGAAGTCGAACATAGTCAAATAGTTGGTGCTTGTTGATCCGAGAAGCCGAATTGGATCACATTGTGCGTACTTGGTGACTTGGTAAAACAAACGGATCAAATTATGGATACTTGTTGATCCGAGAAGCCGAATTGGGTCAATTGAAAGACTTGTTGATCCGAGAAGTCAATTGGGTTCAAATACAAGCCTTAATGATTCGTGAAGTCGAACATAGTCAAATAGTTGGTGCTTGTTGATCCGAGAAGCCGAATTGGATCACATTGTGCGTACTTGGTGACTTGGTAAAACAAACGGATCAAGTTATGGATACTTGTTGATCCTAGAAGCCGAATTGGGTCAATTAAAAGACTAGTTGATCCGAGAAGTCAATTGGGTTCAAATACAAGCCTTAATGATTCGTGAAGTCGATCGGAGTCAAATAGTTGATGCTTGTTGATCCGAGAAGCCGAATTGGGTCACATTGTGCGTACTTGGTGACTTGGTAAAACAAACGGATCAAGTTATGGATACTTGTTGATCCGAGAAGCCGAATTGGGTAAATTGAAAGACTTGTTGATCCGAGAAGTCAATTGGGTTTAAATACAGGCCTTAATGATTCGTGAAGTCGAACGGAGTAGAATAGTTGGTGCTTGTTGATCCGAGAAGCCGAATTCGATCACATTGTGCGTACTTGGTGACTTGGTAAAACAAACGGATCAAGTTATGGATACTTGTTGATCCGAGAAGCCGAATTGGTAAATTGAAAGACTTGTTGATCCGAGAAGTCAATTGGCTTCAAATACAAGCCTTTATGATTCGTGAAGTCGAACAGAGTCAAATCGTTGGTGCTTGTTGATCCGAGAAGCCGAATTGGATCACATTGTGCGTACTTGGTGTCTTGGTAAAACAAACGGATCATGTTATGGATACTTGTTGATCCGAGAAGCCGAATTGGGTCAATTGAAAGACTTGTTGATCCGAGAAGTCAATTGGGTTCAAATATAAGCCTTAATGATTCGTGAAGTCGAACATAGTCAAATAGTTGGTGCTTGTTGATCCGAGAAGCCGAATTGGATCACATTGTGCGTACTTGGTGACTTGGTAAAACAAACGGATCAAATTATGGATACTTGTTGATCCGAGAAGCCGAATTGGGTCAATTGAAAGACTTGTTGATCCGAGAAGTCAATTGGGTTCAAATACAAGCCTTAATGATTCGTGAAGTCGAACATAGTCAAATAGTTGGTGCTTGTTGATCCGAGAAGCCGAATTGGATCACATTGTGCGTACTTGGTGACTTGGTAAAACAAACGGATCAAGTTATGGATACTTGTTGATCCTAGAAGCCGAATTGGGTCAATTAAAAGACTAGTTGATCCGAGAAGTCAATTGGGTTCAAATACAAGCCTTAATGATTCGTGAAGTCGATCGGAGTCAAATAGTTGATGCTTGTTGATCCGAGAAGCCGAATTGGGTCACATTGTGCGTACTTGGTGACTTGGTAAAACAAACGGATCAAGTTATGGATACTTGTTGATCCGAGAAGCCGAATTGGGTAAATTGAAAGACTTGTTGATCCGAGAAGTCAATTGGGTTTAAATACAGGCCTTAATGATTCGTGAAGTCGAACGGAGTAGAATAGTTGGTGCTTGATGATCCGAGAAGCCGAATTGGATCACATTGTGCGTACTTGGTGACTTGGTAAAACAAATGGATCAAGTTATGGATACTTGTTGATCCGAGAAGCTGAATTGGGTCAATTGAAAGACTTGTTGATCCGAGAAGTCAATTGGCTTCAAATACAAGCCTTTATGATTCGTGAAGTCGAACAGAGTCAAATCGTTGGTGCTTGTTGATCCGAAAAGCCGGATTGGATCACATTGTGTGTACTTGGTGACTTGGTAAAACAAATGGATCAAGTTATGGATACTTGTTGATCGGAGAAGCCGAATTGGGTAAATTGAAAACTTGTTGATCCGAGAAGTCAATTGGGTTTAAATACAAGCCTTAATGATTCGTGAAGTCAAACTGAGTGGAATAGTTTGTGCTTGTTGATCCGAGAAGCCAAATTGGATCACATTGTGCGTACTTGGTGACTTGGTAAAACAAATGGATCCAGTTATGGATACTTGTTGATCTGAGAAGCTGAATTGGGTCAATTGAAAGACTTGTTGATCCGAGAAGTCAATTGGCTTCAAATACAAGCCTTTACGATTCGTGAAGTCGAACAGAGTCAAATTATTGGTGCTGGTTGATCCGAGAAGCTGAATTGGATCACATTGTGCGTACTTGGTGACTTGGTAAAACAAATGGATCAAGTTATGGATACTTGTTGATCCGAGAAGCCAATTGTGGCCAAATACAAGCCTTAATGTTTCGTGAAGTCGAATCGAGTCAAATAGTTGGTGCTTGTTGACCCGAGAAGCCGAATTAGGTCACATTGTGCGTACTGGATACTTGTTGATCCGAGAAGCCGAATTGGGTCAATTGAAAGACTTGTTGATCCGAGAAGTCAATTGGGTTCAAATACAAACCTTAATGATTCGTGAAGTCGAACGGTATCAAATAATTGGTGCTTGTTGATCCGAGAAGCCGAATTGGGTCACATTGTGCGTACTTGGTGACTTGGTAAAACGAACGGATCAAGTTATTGATACTTGAAGATCCGAGAAGCCGAATTGGGTCAATTAAAAGACTTGTTGATCCGAGAAGTCAATTGGGTTCAAATACAAGCCTTAATGATTCGTGAAGTCGAACGGAGTCAAATCGTTGGTGCTTGTTGATCCGGGAAGGCGAATTGGGTCACATTGTGCGTACTTGGTGACTTGGTAAAATAAACGAATCAAGTTATGGATACTTGTTGATCCGAGAAGCCGAATTGGGTCAATTGAAAGACTTGTTGATCCGAGAAGTCAATTGGGTTCAAATACAAGCCTTAATGATTCGTGAAGTCGAACAGAGTCAAATAGTTGGTGCTTGTTGATCCGAGAAGCCGAATTGGATCTCATTGTGCGTTCTTGGGGACTTGGTAAAACAAACGGATCAAGTTATGGATACTTGTTGATCCGAGAAGCTGAATTGGGTCAATTGAAATACTAGTTGATCCGAGAAGTCAATTGGGTTCAAATACAAGCCTTAATGATTCGTGAAGTCGATCGGAGTCAAATAGTTGATGCTTGTTGATCCAAGAAGCCGAATTGGGTCACATTGTGCGTACTTGGTGACTTGGTAAAACAACTGGATCAAGTTATGAATACTTGTTGATCAGAGAAGCCGAATTGGGTCACATGGAAGACTTGTTGATCCGAGAAGTCAATTGTGGCCAAATACAAGCCTTAATGTTTCATGAAGTCGAATCGAGTCAAATAAATGGTGCTTGTTGATCCGAGAAGCCGAATTAGGTCACATTGTGCGTACTTGGTGACTTGGTAAAACAAACGAATCATGTTATGGATACTTGCTGATCCGAGAAGCCGAATTGGGTACATTGAAAGACTTGTTGATCCGAGAAGTCAATTGGGTTCAAATACAAGCCTTAACGATTCGTGAAGTCGAACGGAGTAGAATAGTTGGTGCTTGTTGATCCGAGAAGCCGAATTCGATCACATTGTGCGTACTTTGTGACTTGGTAAAACAAACGGATCAAGTTATGGATACTTGTTGATCCGAGAAGCCGAATTGGGTCAATTGAAAGACTTGTTGATCCGAGAAGTCAATTGGGTTCAAATACAAACCTTAATGATTCGTGAAGTCGAACGGTATCAAATAATTGGTGCTTGTTGATCCGAGAAGCCGAATTGGGTCACATTGTGCGTACTTGGTGACTTGGTAAAACGAACGGATCAAGTTATGGATACTTGAAGATCCGAGAAGCCGAATTGGGTCAATTAAAAGACTTGTTGATCCGAGAAGTCAATTGGGTTCAAATACAAGCCTTAATGATTCGTGAAGTCGAACGGAGTCAAATCATTGGTGCTTGTTGATCCGGGAAGGCGAATTGGGTCACATTGTGCGTACTTGGTGACTTGGTAAAATAAACGAATCAAGTTATGGATACTTGTTGATCCGAGAAGCCGAATTGGGTAAATTGAAAGACTTGTTGATCCGAGAAGTCAATTGGGTTTAAATACAAGCCTTAATGATTCGTGAAGTCGAACGGAGTAGAATAGTTGGTGCTTGTTGATCCGAGAAGCCGAATTGGATCACATTGCGCGTACTTGGTGACTTGGTAAAACAAATGGATCAAGTTATGGATACTTGTTGATCCGAGAAGCTGAATTGGGTCAATTGAAAGACTTGTTGATCCGAGAAGCAATTGGCTTCAAATATAAGCCTTTATGATTCGTGAAGTCGAACAGAGTCAAATCGTTGGTGCTTGTTGATCCGAGAAGCCGAATTGGATCACATTGTGCGTACTTGGTGACTTGGTAAAACAAATGGATCAAGTTATGAATACTTGTTGATCAGAGAAGCCGAATTGGGTCACATGGAAGACTTGTTGATCCGAGAAGTCAATTGTGGCCAAATACAAGCCTAATTGTTTCATGAAGTCGAATCGAGTCAAATAAATGGTGCTTGTTGATCCGAGAAGCCGAATTAGGTCACATTGTGCGTACTTGGTGACTTGGTAAAACAAACGAATCATGTTATGGATACTTGTTGATCCGAGAAGCCGAATTGGGTACATTGAAAGACTTGTTGATCCGAGAGGTCAATTGGGTTCAAATACAAGCCTTAATGATTCGTGAAGTCGAACGGTATCAAATAGTTGATGCTTGTTGATCCGAGAAGCCGAATTGGGTCACATTGTGCGTACTTGGTGACTTGGTAAAATAAACGGATCAAGTTATGGATACTTGTTGATCCGAGAAGCCGAATTGGGTTAATTGAGAGACTTGTTGATCCGAGAAGTCAATTGGGTTTAAATACAAGCTTTAATGATTCGTGAAGTCGAACGTAGTAGAATAGTTGGTGCTTGTTGATCCGAGAAGCCGAATTCGATCACATTGTGCGTACTTGGTGACTTGGTAAAACAAACGGATCAAGTTATGGATACTTGTTGATCCGAGAAGCCGAATTGGTAAATTGAAAGACTTGTTGATCCGAGAAGTCAATTGGCTTCAAATACAAGCCTTTATGATTCGTGAAGTCGAACAGAGTCAAATCGTTGGTGCTTGTTGATCCGAGAAGCCGAATTGGATTACATTGTGCGTACTTGGTGTCTTGGTAAAACAAACGGATCATGTTATGGATACTTGTTGATCCGAGAAGCCGAATTGGGTCAATTGAAAGACTTGTTGATCCGAGAAGTCAATTGGGTTCAAATACAAGCCTTAATGATTCGTGAAGTCGATCGGAGTCAAATAGTTGATGCTTGTTGATCCGAGAAGCCGAATTGGGTCACATTGTGCGTACTTGGTGACTTGGTAAAATAAACGGATCAAGTTATGGATACTTGTTGATCCGAGAAGCCGAATTAGGTTAATTGAGAGACTTGTTGATCCGAGAAGTCAATTGGGTTTAAATACAAGCTTTAATGATTCGTGAAGTCGAACGGAGTAGAATAGTTGGTGCTTGTTGATCCGAGAAGCCGAATTCGATCACATTGTGCGTACTTGGTGACTTGGTAAAACAAACGGATCAAGTTATGGATACTTGTTGATCCGAGAAGCCGAATTGGTAAATTGAAAGACTTGTTGATCCGAGAAGTCAATTGGCTTCAAATACAAGCCTTTATGATTCGTGAAGTCGAACAGAGTCAAATCGTTGGTGCTTGTTGATCCGAGAAGCCGAATTGGATCACATTGTGCGTACTTGGTGTCTTGGTAAAACAAACGGATCATGTTATGGATACTTGTTGATCCGAGAAGCCGAATTGGGTCAATTGAAAGACTTGTTGATCCGAGAAGTCAATTGGGTTCAAATACAAGCCTTAATGATTCGTGAAGTCGAACATAGTCAAATAGTTGGTGCTTGTTGATCCGAGAAGCCGAATTGGATCACATTGTGCGTACTTGGTGACTTGGTAAAACAAACGGATCAAGTTATGGATACTTGTTGATCCTAGAAGCCGAATTGGGTCAATTAAAAGACTAGTTGATCCGAGAAGTCAATTGGGTTCAAATACAAGCCTTAATGATTCGTGAAGTCGATCGGAGTCAAATAGTTGATGCTTGTTGATCCGAGAAGCCGAATTGGGTCACATTGTGCGTACTTGGGGACTTGGTAAAACAAACGGATCAAGTTATGGATACTTGTTGATCCGAGAAGCCGAATTGGGTAAATATAGAGACTTGTTGATCCGAGAAGTCAATTGGATTTAAATACAAGCATTAATGATTCGTGAAGTCGAACGGAGTAGAATAGTTGGTGCTTGTTGATCCGAGAAGCCGAATTCGATCACATTGTGCGTACTTGGTGACTTGGTAAAACAAACGGATCAAGTTATGGATACTTGTTGATCCGAGAAGCCGAATTGGGTAAATTGAAACACTTGTTGATCCGAGAAGTCAATTGGGCTTAAATACAGGCCTTAATGATTCGTGAAGTCGAACGGAGTAGAATAGTTGGTGCTTGTTGATCCGAGAAGCCGAATTGGATCACATTGTGCGTACTTGGTGACTTGGTAAAATGAATGGATCAAGTTATGGATACTTGTTGATCCGAGAAGCTGAATTGGGTCAATTGAAAGACTTGTTGAGCCGAGAAGTCAATTGGCTTCAAATACAAGCCTTTATGATTCGTGAAGTCGAACAGAGTCAAATCGTTGGTGCTTGTTGATCCGAAAAGCCGAATTGGATCACATTGTGTGTACTTGGTGACTTGGTAAAACAAATGGATCAAGTTATGGATACTTGTTGATCGGAGAAGCCGAATTGGGTAAATTGAAAGACTTGTTGATCCGAGAAGTCAATTGGGTTTAAATACAAGCCTTAATGATTCGTGAAGTCAAACGGAGTAGAATAGTTGGTGCTTGTTGATCCGAGAAGCCAAATTGGATCACATTGTGCGTACTTGGTGACTTGGTAAAACAAATGGATCAAGTTATGGATACTTGTTGATCTGAGAAGCTGAATTGGGTCAATTTAAAGACTTGTTGATCCGAGAAGTCAATTGGCTTCAAATACAAGCCTTAATGATTCGTGAAGTCGAACAGAGTTAAATCGTTGGTGCTGGTTGATCCGAGAAGCTGAATTGGATCACATTGTGCGTACTTGGTGACTTGGTAAAACAAATGGATCATGTTATGGATACTTGTTGATCAGAGAAGCCGAATTGGGTCACATGGAAGACTTGTTGATCTGAGAAGTCAATTGTGGCCAAGCCTTAATGTTTCGTGAAGTCAAATCGAGTCAAATAGTTGGTGCTTGTTGACCCGAGAAGCCGAATTAGGTCACATTGTGCGTACTTGGTGACTTGGTAAAACAAACGGATCATGTTATGGATACTTGTTGATCCGAGAAGCCGAATTGGGTCAATTGAAAGACTTGTTGATCCGAGAAGTCAATTGGGTTCAAATACAAACCTTAATGATTCGTGAAGTCGAACGGTATCAAATAATTGGTGCTTGTTGATCCGAGAAGCCGAATTGGGTCACATTGTGCGTACTTGGTGACTTGGTAAAACGAACGGATCAAGTTATGGATACTTGAAGATCCGAGAAGCCGAATTGGGTCAATCAAAAGACTTGTTGATCCGAGAAGTCAATTGGGTTCAAATACAAGCCTTAATGATTCGTGAAGTCGAACGGAGTCAAATCGTTGGTGCATGTTGATCCGGGAAGGCGAATTGGGTCACATTGTGCGTACTTGGTGACTTGGTAAAATAAACGAATCAAGTTATGGATACTTGTTGATCCGAGAAGCCGAATTGAGTAAATTGAAAGACATGTTGATCCGAGAAGTCAATTGGGTTTAAATACAAGCCTTAATGATTCGTGAAGTCGAACGGAGTAGAATAGTTGGTGCTTGTTGATCCGAGAAGCCGAATTGGATCACATTGTGCGTACTTGGTGACTTGGTAAAACAAATGGATCAAGTTATGGATACTTGTTGATCAGAGAAGCTGAATTGGGTCAATTGAAAGACTTGTTGATCCGAGAAGTCAATTGGCTTCAAATACAAGCCTTTATGATTCGTGAAGTCGAACAGAGTCAAATCGTTGGTGCTTGTTGATCCGAGAAGCCGAATTGGATCACATTGTGCGTACTTGGTGACTTGGTAAAACAAATGGATCAAGTTATGAATACTTGTTGATCAGAGAAGCCGAATTGGGTCACATGGAAGACTTGTTGATCCGAGAAGTCAATTGTGGCCAAATACAAGCCTTAATGTTTCATGAAGTCGAATCGAGTCGAATAAATGGTGCTTGTTGATCCGAGAAGCCGAATTAGGTCACATTGTGCGTACTTGGTGACTTGGTAAAACAAACGAATCATGTTATGGATACTTGTTGATCCGAGAAGCCGAATTGGGTACATTGAAAGACTTGGTGATCCGAGAAGTCAATTGGGTTCAAATACAAGCTTTAATGATTCGTGAAGTCGAACGGTATCAAATAATTGGTGTTTGTTGATCCGAGAAGCCGAATTGGGTCACATTGTGCGTACTTGGTGACTTGGTAAAACGAACGGATCAAGTTATGGATACTTGTAGATCCGAGAAGCCGAATTGGGTCAATTGAAAGACTTGTTGATCCGAGATGTCAATTGGGTTCAAATACAAGCCTTAATAATTCGTGAAGTCGAACGGAGTCAAATCGTTGGTGCCTATTGATCCGGAAAGGCGAATTGGGTCACATTGTGCGTACTTGGTGACTTGGTAAAATAAACGAATCAAGTTATGGATACTTGTTGATCCGAGATGCCGAATTGGGTAAATTGAAAGACTTGTTAATCTGAGAAGTCAATTAGGTTTAAATACAAGCCTTAATGATTCGTGAAGTCGAACGGAGTAGAATAGTTGGTGCTTGTTGATCCGAGAAGCCGAATTGGATCACATTGTGCGTACTTGGTGACTTGGTAAAACAAATGGATCAAGTTATGGATACTTGTTGATCCGAGAAGCCGAATTGGGTAAATTGAAAGACTTGTTGATCCGAGAAGTCAATTGGGTTTAAATACAGGCCTTAATGATTCGTGAAGTCGAACGGTATCAAATAATTGGTGCTTGTTGATCCGAGAAGCCGAATTGGGTCACATTGTGCGTACTTGGTGACTTGGTAAAACGAACGGATCAAGTTATGGATACTTGAAGATCCGAGAAGCCGAATTGGGTCAATTAAAAGACTTATTGATCCGAGAAGTCAATTGGGTTCAAATACAAGCCTTAATGATTCGTGAAGTCGAACGGAGTCAAATCGTTGGTGCTTGTTGATCCGGGAAGGTGAATTGGGTCACATTGTGCGTACTTGGTGTCTTGGTAAAACGAACGGATCAAGTTATGGATACTTGAAGATCCGAGAAGCCGAATTGGGTCAATTAAAAGACTTATTGATCCGAGAAGTCAATTGGGTTCAAATACAAGCCTTAATGATTCGTGAAGTCGAACGGAGTCAAATCGTTGGTGCTTGTTGATCCGGGAAGGCGAATTGGGTCACATTGTGCGTACTTGGTGTCTTGATAAAATAAACGAATCAAGTTATGGATACTTGTGGATCCGAGAAGCCGAATTGGGTAAATTGAAAGACTTGTTGATCCGAGAAGTCAATTGGCTTCAAATACAAGCCTTTATGATTCGTGAAGTCGATCGGACTCAAATAGTTGATGCTTGTTGATCCGAGAAGCCGAATTGGATCACATTGTGCGTACTTGGTGACTTGGTAAAATAAACGGATCAAGTTATGGATACTTGTTGATCCGAGAAGCCGAATTGGGTAAATTGAAAGACTTGTTGATCCGCGAAGTCAATTGGGTTTAAATACAGGCCTTAATGATTCGTGAAGTCGAACGGAGTAGAATAGTTGGTGCTTGTTGATCCGAGAAGCCGAATTGGATCACATTGTGCGTACTTGGTGACTTGGTAAAACAAATGGATCAAGTTATGGATACTTGTTGATCCGAGAAGCTGAATTGGGTCAATTGAAAGACTTGTTGATCCGAGAAGTCAATTGGCTTCAAATACAAGCCTTTATGATTCGTGAAGTCGAACAGAGTCAAATCGTTAGGGCTTGTTGATCCGAGAAGCCGAATTGGATCACATTGTGCGTACTTGGTGACTTGGTAAAACAAATTGATCAAGTTATGGATACTTGTTGATCAGAGAAGCCGAATTGGGTCACATGGAAGACTTGTTGATCCGAGAAGTCAATTGTGGCCAAATACAAGCCTTAATGTTTCATGAAGTCGAATCGAGTCAAATAGTTGGTGCTTGTTGACCCGAGAAGCCGAATTAGGTCACATTGTGCGTACTTGGTGACTTGGTAAAACAAACGGATCATGTTATGGATACTTGTTGATCCGAGAAGCCGAATTGGGTCAATTGAAAGACTTGTTGATCCGAGAAGTCAATTGGGTTCAAATACAAGCCTTAATGATTCGTGAAGTCGAACGGTATCAAATAATTGGTGCTTGTTGATCCGAGAAGCCGAATTGGGTCACATTGTGCGTACTTGGTGACTTGGTAAAACGAACGGATCAAGTTATGGATACTTGAAGATCCGAGAAGCCGAATTGGGTCAATTAAAAGACTTATTGATCCGAGAAGTCAATTGGGTTCAAATACAAGCCTTAATGATTCGTGAAGTCGAACGGAGTCAAATCGTTGGTGCTTGTTGATCCGGGAAGGCGAATTGGGTCACATTGTGCGTACTTGGTGTCTTGGTAAAACGAACGGATCAAGATATGGATACTTGAAGATCCGAGAAGCCGAATTGAGTAAATTGAAAGACATGTTGATCCGAGAAGTCAATTGGGTTTAAATACAAGCCTTAATGATTCATGAAGTCGAACGGAGTAGAATAGTTGGTGCTTGTTGATCCGAGAAGCCGAATTGGATCACATTGTGCGTACTTGGTGACTTGGTAAAACAAATGGATCAAGTTATGGATACTTGTTGATCAGAGAAGCTGAATTGGGTCAATTGAAAGACTTGTTGATCCGAGAAGTCAATTGGCTTCAAATACAAGCCTTTATGATTCGTGAAGTCGAACAGAGTCAAATCGTTGGTGCTTGTTGATCCGAGAAGCCGAATTGGATCACATTGTGCGTACTTGGTGACTTGGTAAAACAAATGGATCAAGTTATGAATACTTGTTGATCAGAGAAGCCGAATTGGGTCACATGGAAGACTTGTTGATCCGAGAAGTCAATTGTGGCCAAATACAAGCCTTAATGTTTCATGAAGTCGAATCGAGTCAAATAAATGGTGCTTGTTGATCCGAGAAGCCGAATTAGGTCACATTGTGCGTACTTGGTGACTTGGTAAAACAAACGAATCATGTTATGGATACTTGTTGATCCGAGAAGCCGAATTGGGTACATTGAAAGACTTGTTGATCCGAGAAGTCAATTGGGTTCAAATACAAGCCTTATTGATTCGTGAAGTCGAACGGTATCAAATAATTGGTGCTTGTTGATCCGAGAAGCCGAATTGGGTCACATTGTGCGTACTTGGTGACTTGGTAAAACGAATGGATCAAGTTATGGATACTTGTAGATCCGAGAAGCCGAATTGGGTCAATTGAAAGACTTGTTGATCCGAGATGTCAATTGGGTTCAAATACAAGCCTTAATGATTCGTGAAGTCGAACGGAGTCAAATCGTTGGTGCCTATTGATCCGGGAAGGCGAATTGGGTCACATTGTGCGTACTTGGTGACTTGGTAAAATAAACGAATGAAGTTATGGATACTTGTTGATCCGAGAAGCCGAATTGGGTAAATTGAAAGACTTGTTAATCTGAGAAGTCAATTAGGTTTAAATACAAGCCTTAATGATTCGTGAAGTCGAACGGAGTAGAATAGTTGGTGCTTGTTGATCCGAGAAGCCGAATTGGATCACATTGTGCGTACTTGGTGACTTGGTAAAACGAATGGATCAAGTTATGGATACTTGTTGATCCGAGAAGCCGAATTGGGTAAATTGAAAGACTTGTTGATCCGAGAAGTCAATTGGGTTTAAATACAGGCCTTAATGATTCGTGAAGTCGAACGGAGTAGAATAGTTGGTGCTTGTTGATCCGAGAAGCCGAATTGGATCACATTGTGCGTACTTGGTGACTTGGTAAAACAAACGGATCAAGTTATGGATACTTGTTGATCCGAGAAGCCGAATTGAGTAAATTGAAAGACTTGTTGATCCGAGAAGTCAATTGGGTTTAAATACAAGCCTTAATGATTCGTGAAGTCGAACGGAGTAGAATAGTTGGTGCTTGTTGATCCGAGAAGCCGAATTGGATCACATTGTGCATACTTGGTGACTTGGTAAAACAAATGGATCAAGTTATGGATACTTGTTGATCCGAGAAGCTGAATTGGGTCAATTGAAAGACTTGTTGATCCGAGAAGTCAATTGGCTACAAATACAAGCCTTTATGATTCATGAAGTCGAACAGAGTCAAATCGTTAGGGCTTGTTGATCCGAGAAGCCGAATTGGATCACATTGTGCGTACTTGGTGACTTGGTAAAACAAATTGATCAAGTTATGGATACTTGTTGATCAGAGAAGCCGAATTGGGTCACATGGAAGACTTGTTGATCCGAGAAGTCAATTGTGGCCAAATACAAGCCTTAATGTTTCATGAAGTCGAATCGAGTCAAATAGTTGGTGCTTGTTGACCCGAGAAGCCGAATTAGGTCACATTGTGCGTACTTGGTGACTTGGTAAAACAAACGGATCATGTTATGGATACTTGTTGATCCGAGAAGCCGAATTGGGTCAATTGAAAGACTTGTTGATCCGAGAAGTCAATTGGGTTCAAATACAAGCCTTAATGATTCGTGAAGTCGAACGGTATCAAATAATTGGTGCTTGTTGATCCGAGAAGCCGAATTGGGTCACATTGTGCGTACTTGGTGACTTGGTAAAACGAACGGATCAAGTTATGGATACTTGAAGATCCGAGAAGCCGAATTGGGTCAATTAAAAGACTTATTGATCCGAGAAGTCAATTGGGTTCAAATACAAGCCTTAATGATTCGTGAAGTCGAACGGAGTCAAATCGTTGGTGCTTGTTGATCCGGGAAGGCGAATTGGGTCACATTGTGCGTACTTGGTGTCTTGGTAAAACGAACGGATCAAGTTATGGATACTTGAAGATCCGAGAAGCCGAATTGGGTCAATTAAAAGACTTATTGATCCGAGAAGTCAATTGGGTTCAAATACAAGCCTTAATGATTCGTGAAGTCGAACGGAGTCAAATCGTTCGTGCTTGTTGATCCGGGAAGGCGAATTGGGTCACATTGTGCGTACTTGGTGTCTTGGTAAAATAAACGAATCAAGTTATGGATACTTGTGGATCCGAGAAGCCGAATTGGGTAAATTGAAAGACTTGTTGATCCGAGAAGTCAATTGGCTTCAAATACAAGCCTTTATGATTCGTGAAGTCGATCGGAGTCAAATAGTTGATGCTTGTTGATCCGAGAAGCCGAATTGGGTCACATTGTGGGTACTTGGTGACTTGGTAAAACAAACGGATCAAGTTATGGATACTTGTTGATCCGAGAAGCCGAATTAGGTAAATTGAGAGACTTGTTGATCCGAGAAGTCAATTGGGTTTAAATACAAGCCTTAATGATTCGTGAAGTCGAACGGAGTAGAATAGTTGGTGCTTGTTGATCCGAGAAGCCGAATTCGATCACATTGTGCGTACTTGGTGACTTGGTAAAACAAACGGATCAAGTTATGGATACTTGTTGATCCGAGAAGCCGAATTGGTAAATTGAAAGACTTGTTGATCCGAGAAGTTAATTGGCTTCAAATACAAGCCTTTATGATTCATGAAGTCGAACAGAGTCAAATCGTTAGGGCTTGTTGATCCAAGAAGCCGAATTGGATCACATTGTGCGTACTTGGTGACTTGGTAAAACAAATTGATCAAGTTATGGATACTTGTCGATCAGAGAAGCCGAATTGGGTCACATGGAAGACTTGTTGATCCGAGAAGTCAATTGTGGCCAAATACAAGCCTTAATGTTTCATGAAGTCGAATCGAGTCAAATAATTGGTGCTTGTTGACCCGAGAAGCCGAATTAGGTCACATTGTGCGTACTTGGTGACTTGGTAAAACAAACGGATCATGTTATGGATACTTGTTGATCCGAGAAGCCGAATTGGGTCGATTGAAAGACTTGTTGATCCGAGAAGTCAATTAGCTCCAAATACAAGCCTTTATGATTCGTGAAGTCGAACAGAGTCAAATCGTTGGTGCTTGTTGATCCGAGAAGCCGAATTGGATCACATTGTGCGTACTTGGTGACTTGGTAAAACAAATGGATCAAGTTATGGATATTTGTTGATCAGAGAAGCCGAATTGGGTAAATTGAAAGACTTGATGATCCGAGAAGTCAATTGGGTTTAACTACAAGCCTTAATGATTCGTGAAGTCGAACGGAGTAGAATAGTTGGTGCTTGTTGATCCGAAAAGCCGAATTGGATCACATTGTGCGTACTTGGAGACTTGGTAAAACAAATGGATCAAGTTATGGATACTTGTGGATCCGAGAAGCCGAATTGGGTCAATTGAAAGACTTGGTTATCCGAGAAGTCAATTGGGTTCAAATACAAGCCTTAATGATTCGTGAAGTCGAACGGAGTCAAATAGTTGGTGCTTGTTGATCCGAGAAGCCGAATTGGATCACATTGTGCGTACTTGGTGACTTGGTAAAATAAACGGATCAAGTTATGGATACTTGTTGATCCGAGAAGCCGAATTGGGTCAATTGAAAGACTTGTTGATCCGAGAAGTCAATTGGGTTCAAATACAAGCCTTAATGATTCGTGAAGTCGAACGGTATCAAATAATTGGTGCTTGTTGATCCGAGAAGCCGAATTGGGTCACATTGTGCGTACTTGGTGACTTGGTAAAACGAACGGATCAAGTTATGGATACTTGAAGATCCGAGAAGCCGAATTGGGTCAATTAAAAGACTTATTGATCCGAGAAGTCAATTGGGTTCAAATACAAGCCTTAATGATTCGTGAAGTCGAACGGAGTCAAATCGTTGGTGCTTGTTGATCCGGGATGGGTCACATTGTGCGTACTTGGTGTCTTGGTAAAACGAACGGATCAAGTTATGGATACTTGAAGATCCGAGAAGCCGAATTGGGTCAATTAAAAGACTTATTGATCCGAGAAGTCAATTGGGTTCAAATACAAGCCTTAATGATTCGTGAAGTCGAACGGAGTCAAATCGTTGGTGCTTGTTGATCCGGGAAGGCGAATTGGATCACATTGTGCGTACTTGGTGTCTTGGTAAAATAAACGAATCAAGTTATGGATACTTGTGGATCCGAGAAGCCGAATTGGGTAAATTGAAAGACTTGTTGATCCGAGAAGTCAATTGGCTTCAAATACAAGCCTTTATGATTCGTGAAGTCGATCGGAGTTAAATAGTTGATGCTTGTTGATCCGAGAAGCCGAATTGGGTCACATTGTGGGTACTTGGTGACTTGGTAAAACAAACGGATCAAGTTATGGATACTTGTTGATCCGAGAAGCCGAATTAGGTAAATTGAGAGACTTGTTGATCCGAGAAGTCAATTGGGTTTAAATACAAGCCTTAATGATTCGTGAAGTCGAACGGAGTAGAATAGTTGGTGCTTGTTGATCCGAGAAGCCGAATTCGATCACATTGTGCGTACTTGGTGACTTGGTAAAACAAACGGATCAAGTTATGGATACTTGTTGATCCGAGAAGCCGAATTGGTAAATTGAAAGACTTGTTGATCCGAGAAGTTAATTGGCTTCAAATACAAGCCTTTATGATTCGTGAAGTCGAACAGAGCCAAAACGTTGGTGCTTGTTGATCCGAGAAGCCGAATTGAATCACATTGTGCGTACTTGGTGACTTGGTAAAACAAACGGATCATGTTATGGATACTTGTTGATCCGAGAAGCCGAATTGGGTCAATTGAAAGACTTGTTGATCCGAGAAGTCAATTGGGTTCAAATACAAGCCTTAATGATTCGTGAAGTCGAACAGAGTCAAATAGTTGGTGCTTGTTGATCTGAGAAGCCGAATTGGATCACATTGTGCGTACTTGGTGACTTGGTAAAACAAACGGATCAAGTTATGGATACTTGTTGATCCTAGAAGCCGAATTGGGTCAATTGAAAGACTTGTTGATCCGAGAAGTCAATTGGGTTCAAATACAAACCTTAATGATTCGTGAAGTCGAACGGTATCTAATAATTGGTGCTTGTTGATCCGAGAAGCCGAATTGGGTCACATTGTGCGTACTTGGTGACTTGGTAAAACGAACGGATCAAGTTATGGATACTTGAAGATCCGAGAAGCCGAATTGGGTCAATTAAAAGACTTGTTGATCCGGGAAGTCAATTGGGTTCAAATACAAGCCTTAATGATTCGTGAAGTCGAACAGAGTCAAATCGTTGGTGCTTGTTGATCCGAGATGTCAATTGGGTTCAAATACAAGCCTTAATGATTCGTGAAGTCGAACGGAGTCAAATCGTTGGTGCCTATTGATCCGGGAAGGCGAATTGGGTCACATTGTGCGTACTTGGTGACTTGGTAAAATAAACGAATCAAGTTATGGATACTTGTTGATCCGAGAAGCCGAATTGAGTAAATTGAAAGACTTGTTGATCCGAGAAGTCAATTGGGTTTAAATACAAGCCTTAATGATTCGTGAAGTCGAACGGAGTAGAATAGTTGGTGCTTGTTGATCCGAGAAGCCGAATTGGATCACATTGTGCATACTTGGTGACTTGGTAAAACAAATGGATCAAGTTATGGATACTTGTTGATCAGAGAAGCTGAATTGGGTCAATTGAAAGACTTGTTGATCCGAGAAGCAATTGGCTTCAAATACAAGCCTTTATGATTCGTGAAGTCGAACAGAGTCAAATCGTTGGTGCTTGTTGATCCGAGAAGCCGAATTGGATCACATTGTGCGTACTTGGTGACTTGGTAAAACAAATGGATCAAGTTATGAATACTTGTTGATCAGAGAAGCCAAATTGGGTCACATGGAAGACTTGTTGATCCGATAAGTCAATTGTGGCCAAATACAAGCCTTAATGTTTCATGAAGTCGAATCGAGTCAAATAAATGGTGCTTGTTGATCCGAGAAGCCGAATTAGGTCACATTGTGCGTACTTGGTGACTGGTAAAACAAACGAATCATGTTATGGATACTTGTTGATCCGAAAGCCGAATTGGGTACATTGAAAGGCTTGTTGATCCGAGAAGTCAATTGGGTTCAAATACAAGCCTTAATGATTCGTGAAGTCGAACGGTATCAAATAATTGGTGCTTGTTGATCCGAGAAGCCGAATTGGGTCACATTGTGCGTACTTGGTGACTTGGTAAAACGAACGGATCAAGTTATGGATACTTGTAGATCCGAGAAGCCGAATTGGGTCAATTTAAAGACATGTTGATCCGAGAAGTCAATTGGGTTCAAATACAAGCCTTAATGATTCGTGAAGTCGAACGGAGTCAAATAGTTGGTGCTTGTTGATCCGAGAAGCCGAATTGGATCACATTGTGTGTACTTGGTGACTTGGTAAAACAAACGGATCAAGTTATAGATACTTGTTGATCCTAGAAGCCGAATTGGGTCAATTGAAAGACTAGTTGATCCGAGAAGTCAATTGGGTTTAAATACAAGCCTTAATGATTCGTGAAGTCGAACGGAGTAGAATAGTTGGTGCTTGTTGATCCGAGAAGCCGAATTGGATCACATTGTGCGTACTTGGTGACTTGGTAAAACAAATGGATCAAGTTATGGATACTTGTTGATTAGAGAAGCTGAATTGGGTCAATTGAAAGACTTGTTGATCCGAGAAGCAATTGGCTTCAAATACAAGCCTTTATGATTCGTGAAGTCGAACAGAGTCAAATCGTTGGTGCTTGTTGATCCGAGAAGCCGAATTGGATCACATTGTGCGTACTTGGTGACTTGGTAAAACAAATGGATCAAGTTATGAATACTTGTTGATCAGAGAAGCCGAATTGGGTCACATGGAAGACTTGTTGATCCGAGAAGTCAATTGTGGCCAAATACAAGCCTTAATGTTTCATGAAGTCGAATCGAGTCAAATAAATGGTGCTTGTTGATCCGAGAAGCCGAATTAGGTCACATTGTGCGTACTTGGTGACTTGGTAAAACAAACGAATCATGTTATGGATACTTGTTGATCCGAGAAGCCGAATTGGGTACATTGAAAGACTTGTTGATCCGAGAAGTCAATTGGGTACAAATACAAGGCTTAATGATTCGTGAAGTCGAACGGTATCAAATAATTGGTGCTTGTTGATCCGAGAAGCCGAATTGGGTCACATTGTGCGTACTTGGTGACTTGGTAAAACGAAAGGATCAAGTTATGGATACTTGTAGATCCGAGAAGCCGAATTGGGTCAATTGAAAGACTTGTTGATCCGAGATGTCAATTGGGTTCAAATACAAGCCTTAATGATTCGTGAAGTCGAACGGAGTCAAATCGTTGGTGCCTATTGATCCGGGAAGGCGAATTGGGTCACATTGTGCGTACTTGGTGACTTGGTAAAATAAACGAATCAAGTTATGGATACTTGTTGATCCGAGAAGCCGAATTGGGTAAATTGAAAGACTTGTTAATCCGAGAAGTCAATTGGGTTTAAATACAAGCCTTAATGATTCGTGAAGTCGAACGGAGTAGAATAGTTGGTGCTTGTTGATCCGAGAAGCCGAATTGGATCACATTGTGCGTACTTGGTGAGTTGGTAAAACAAATGGATCAAGTTATGGATACTTGTTGATCCGAGAAACTGAATTGGGTCAATTGAAAGACTTGTTGATCCGAGAAGCAATTGGCTTCAAATACAAGCCTTTATGATTCGTGAAGTCGAAGAGAGCCAACTCGTTGGTGCTTGTTGATCCGAGAAACCGAATTGGATCACATTGTGCGTACTTGGTGACTTGGTTAAACAAATGGATCAAGTTATGGATACTTGTTGATCAGAGAAGCCGAATTGGGTCACATGGAAGACTTGTTGATTCGAGAAGTCAATTGTGGCCAAATACAAGCCTTAATGTTTTGTGAAGTCGAATCGAGTCAAATAGTTGGTGCTTGTTGACCCGAGAAGCCGAATTAGGTCACATTGTCCGTACTTGGTGACTTGGTAAAACAAACGGATCATGTTATGGATACTTGTTGATTCGAGAAGCCGAATTGGGTTAATTTAAAAACATGTTGATCCGAGAAGTCAATTGGGTTCAAATACAAGCCTTAATGATTCCTGAAGTCGAACGGAGTCAAATAGTTGGTGCTTGTTGATCCGAGAAGCCGAATTGGATCACATTGTGCGTACTTGGTGACTTGGTAAAACAAACGGATCAAGTTATGGATACTTGTTGATCCTAGAAGCCGAATTGGGTCAATTGAAAGACTAGTTGATCCGAGAAGTCAATTGGGTTCAAATACAAGCCTTAATGATTCGTGAAGTCGTTCGGAGTCAAATAGTTGATGCTTGTTGATCCGAGAAGCCGAATTGGGTCACATTGTGCGTACTTGGTGACTTGGTAAAATAAACGAATCAAGTTATGGATACTTGTTGATCCGAGAAGCCGAATTGAGTAAATTGAAAGACTTGTTGATCCGAGAAGTCAATTGGGTTTAAATACAAGCCTTAATGATTCGTGAAGTCGAACGGAGTAGAATAGTTGGTGCTTGTTGATCCGAGAAGCCGAATTGGATCACATTGTGCGTACTTGGTGACTTGGTAAAACAAATGGATCAAGTTATGGATACTTGTTGATCCGAGAAGCTGAATTGGGTCAATTGAAAGACTTGTTGATCCGAGAAGCAATTGGCTTCAAATACAAGCCTTTATGATTCGTGAAGTCGAAGAGAGCCAACTCGTTGGTGCTTGTTGATCCGAGAAACCGAATTGGATCACATTGTGCGTACTTGGTGACTTGGTTAAACAAATAGATCAAGTTATGGATACTTGTTGATCAGAGAAGCCGAATTGGGTCACATGGAAGACTTGTTGATTCGAGAAGTCAATTGTGGCCAAATACAAGCCTTAATGTTTTGTGAAGTCGAATCGAGTCAAATAGTTGGTGCTTGTTGACCCGAGAAGCCGAATTAGGTCACATTGTCCGTACTTGGTGACTTGGTAAAACAAACGGATCATGTTATGGATACTTGTTGATTCGAGAAGCCGAATTGGGTTAATTTAAAAACATGTTGATCCGAGAAGTCAATTGGGTTCAAATACAAGCCTTAATGATTCGTGAAGTCGAACGGAGTCAAATAGTTGGTGCTTGTTGATCCGAGAAGCCGAATTGGATCACATTGTGCGTACTTGGTGACTTGGTAAAACAAACGGATCAAGTTATGGATACTTGTTGATCCTAGAAGCCGAATTGGGTCAATTGAAAGACTAGTTGATCCGAGAAGTCAATTGGGTTCAAATACAAGCCTTAATGATTCGTGAAGTCGTTCGGAGTCAAATAGTTGATGCTTGTTGATCCGAGAAGCCGAATTGGGTCACATTGTGCGTACTTGGTGACTTGGTAAAATAAACGAATCAAGTTATGGATACTTGTTGATCCGAGAAGCCGAATTGAGTAAATTGAAAGACTTGTTAATCCGAGAAGTCAATTGGGTTTAAATACAAGCCTTAATGATTCGTGAAGTCGAACGGAGTAGAATAGTTGGTGCTTGTTGATCCGAGAAGCCGAATTGGATCACATTGTGCGTACTTGGTGACTTGGTAAAACAAATGGATCAAGTTATGGATACTTGTTGATCCGAGAAGCTGAATTGGGTCAATTGAAAGACTTGTTGATCCGAGAAGCAATTGGCTTCAAATACAAGCCTTTATGATTCGTGAAGTCGAAGAGAGCCAAATCGTTGGTGCTTGTTGATCCGAGAAACCGAATTGGATCACATTGTGCGTACTTGGTGACTTGGTAAAACAAATGGATCAAGTTATGGATACTTGTTGATCAGAGAAGCCGAATTGGGTCACATGGAAGACTTGTTGATCCGAGAAGTCAATTGTGGCCAAATACAAGCCTTAATGTTTTGTGAAGTCGAATCGAGTCAAATAACTGGTGCTTGTTGACCCGAGAAGCCGAATTAGGTCACATTGTGCGTACTTGGTGACTTGGTAAAACAAACGGATCATGTTATGGATACTTGTTGATTCGAGAAGCCGAATTGGGTCAATTTAAAGACATGTTGATCCGAGAAGTCAATTGGGTTCAAATACAAGCCTTAATGATTCGTGAAGTCGAACGGAGTCAAATAGTTGGTGCTTGTTGATCCGAGAAGCCGAATTGGATCACATTGTGCGTACTTGGTGACTTGGTAAAACAAACGGATCAAGTTATGGATACTTGTTGATCCTAGAAGCCGAATTGGGTCAATTGAAAGACTAGTTGATCCGAGAAGTCAATTGGGTTCAAATACAAGCCTTAATGATTCGTGAAGTCGTTCGGAGTCAAATAGTTGATGCTTGTTGATCCGAGAAGCCGAATTGGGTCACATTGTGCGTACTTGGTGACTTGGTAAAATAAACGAATCAAGTTATGGATACTTGTTGATCCGAGAAGCCGAATTGAGTAAATTGAAAGACTTGTTGATCCGAGAAGTCAATTGGGTTTAAATACAAGCCTTAATGATTCGTGAAGTCGAACGGAGTAGAATAGTTGGTGCTTGTTGATCCGAGAAGCCGAATTGGATCACATTGTGCGTACTTGGTGACTTGGTAAAACAAATGGATCAAGTTATGGATACTTGTTGATCCGAGAAGCTGAATTGGGTCAATTGAAAGACTTGTTGATCCGAGAAGCAATTGGCTTCAAATACAAGCCTTTATGATTCGTGAAGTCGAAGAGAGCCAACTCGTTGGTGCTTGTTGATCCGAGAAACCGAATTGGATCACATTGTGCGTACTTGGTGACTTGGTTAAACAAATAGATCAAGTTATGGATACTTGTTGATCAGAGAAGCCGAATTGGGTCACATGGAAGACTTGTTGATTCGAGAAGTCAATTGTGGCCAAATACAAGCCTTAATGTTTTGTGAAGTCGAATCGAGTCAAATAGTTGGTGCTTGTTGACCCGAGAAGCCGAATTAGGTCACATTGTCCGTACTTGGTGACTTGGTAAAACAAACGGATCATGTTATGGATACTTGTTGATTCGAGAAGCCGAATTGGGTTAATTTAAAAACATGTTGATCCGAGAAGTCAATTGGGTTCAAATACAAGCCTTAATGATTCGTGAAGTCGAACGGAGTCAAATAGTTGGTGCTTGTTGATCCGAGAAGCCGAATTGGATCACATTGTGCGTACTTGGTGACTTGGTAAAACAAACGGATCAAGTTATGGATACTTGTTGATCCTAGAAGCCGAATTGGGTCAATTGAAAGACTAGTTGATCCGAGAAGTCAATTGGGTTCAAATACAAGCCTTAATGATTCGTGAAGTCGTTCGGAGTCAAATAGTTGATGCTTGTTGATCCGAGAAGCCGAATTGGGTCACATTGTGCGTACTTGGTGACTTGGTAAAATAAACGAATCAAGTTATGGATACTTGTTGATCCGAGAAGCCGAATTGAGTAAATTGAAAGACTTGTTAATCCGAGAAGTCAATTGGGTTTAAATACAAGCCTTAATGATTCGTGAAGTCGAACGGAGTAGAATAGTTGGTGCTTGTTGATCCGAGAAGCCGAATTGGATCACATTGTGCGTACTTGGTGACTTGGTAAAACAAATGGATCAAGTTATGGATACTTGTTGATCCGAGAAGCTGAATTGGGTCAATTGAAAGACTTGTTGATCCGAGAAGCAATTGGCTTCAAATACAAGCCTTTATGATTCGTGAAGTCGAAGAGAGCCAAATCGTTGGTGCTTGTTGATCCGAGAAACCGAATTGGATCACATTGTGCGTACTTGGTGACTTGGTAAAACAAATGGATCAAGTTATGGATACTTGTTGATCAGAGAAGCCGAATTGGGTCACATGGAAGACTTGTTGATCCGAGAAGTCAATTGTGGCCAAATACAAGCCTTAATGTTTTGTGAAGTCGAATCGAGTCAAATAACTGGTGCTTGTTGACCCGAGAAGCCGAATTAGGTCACATTGTGCGTACTTGGTGACTTGGTAAAACAAACGGATCATGTTATGGATACTTGTTGATTCGAGAAGCCGAATTGGGTCAATTTAAAGACATGTTGATCCGAGAAGTCAATTGGGTTCAAATACAAGCCTTAATGATTCGTGAAGTCGAACGGAGTCAAATAGTTGGTGCTTGTTGATCCGAGAAGCCGAATTGGATCACATTGTGCGTACTTGGTGACTTGGTAAAACAAACGGATCAAGTTATGGATACTTGTTGATCCTAGAAGCCGAATTGGGTCAATTGAAAGACTGGTTGATCCGAGAAGTCAATTGGGTTCAAATACAAGCCTTAATGATTCGTGAAGTCGTTCGGAGTCAAATAGTTGATGCTTGTTGATCCGAGAAGCCGAATTGGGTCACATTGTGCGTACTTGGTGACTTGGTAAAATAAACGAATCAAGTTATGGATACTTGTTCATCCGAGAAGCCGAATTGAGTAAATTGAAAGACTTGTTGATCCGAGAAGTCAATTGGGTTTAAATACAAGCCTTAATGATTCGTGAAGTCGAACGGAGTAGAATAGTTGGTGCTTGTTGATCCGAGAAGCCGAATTGGATCACATTGTGCGTACTTGGTGACTTGGTAAAACAAATGGATCAAGTTACGGATACTTGTTGATCAGAGAAGCTGAATTGGGTCAATTGAAAGACTTGTTGATCCGAGAAGCAATTGGCTTCAAATACAAGCCTTTATTATTCGTGAAGTCGAAGAGAGCCAACTCGTTGGTGCTTGTTGATCCGAGAAACCGAATTGGATCACATTGTGCGTACTTGGTGACTTGGTAAAACAAATGGATCAAGTTATGGATACTTGTTGATCAGAGAAGCCGAATTAGGTCACATGGAAGACTTGCTGATCCGAGAAGTCAATTGTGGCCAAATACAAGCCTTAATGTTTTGTGAAGTCGAATCGAGTCAAATAGTTGGTGCTTGTTGACCCGAGAAGCCGAATTAGGTCACATTGTGCGTACTTGGTGACTTGGTAAAACAAACGGATCATGTTATGGATACTTGTTGATTCGAGAAGCCGAATTGGGTCAATTTAAAGACATGTTGATCCGAGAAGTCAATTGGGTTCAAATACAAGCCTTAATGATTCGTGAAGTCGAACGGAGTCAAATAGTTGGTGCTTGTTGATCCGAGAAGCCGAATTGGATCACATTGTGCGTACTTGGTGACTTGGTAAAACGAACGGATCAAGTTATGGATACTTGTAGATCCGAGAAGCCGAATTGGGTCAATTGAAAGACTTGTTGATCCGAGATGTCAATTGGATTCAAATACAAGCCTTAATGATTCGTGAAGTCGAACGGAGTCAAATCGTTGGTGCCTATTGATTCGGGAAGGCGAATTGGGTCACATTGTGCGTACTTGGTGACTTGGTAAAATAAACGAATCAAGTTATGGATACTTGTTGATCCGAGAAGCCGAATTGGGTAAATTGAAAGACTTGTTAATCCGAGAAGTCAATTGGGTTTAAATACAAGCCTTAATGATTCGTGAAGTCGAACGGAGTAGAATAGTTGGTGCTTGTTGATCCGAGAAGCCGAATTGGATCACATTGTGCGTACTTGGTGACTTGGTAAAGCAAATGGATCAAGTTATAGATACTTGTTGATCCGAGAAGCTGAATTGGGTCAATTGAAAGACTTGTTGATCCGAGAAGCAATTGGCTTCAAATACAAGCCTTTATGATTCGTGAAGTCGAAGAGAGCCAACTCGTTGGTGCTTGTTGATCCGAGAAACCGAATTGGATCACATTGTGCGTACTTGGTGACTTGGTAAAACAAATGGATCAAGTTATGGATACTTGTTGATCAGAGAAGCCGAATTGGGTCACTTGGAAGACTTGTTGATCCGAGAAGTCAATTGTGGCCAAATACAAGCCTTAATGTTTTGTGAAGTCGAATCGAGTCAAATAGTTGGTGCTTGTTGACCCGAGAAGCCGAATTAGGTCACATTGTGCGTACTTGGTGACTTGGTAAAACAAACGGATCATGTTATGGATACTTGTTGATTCGAGAAGCCGAATTAGGTCAATTTAAAGACATGCTGATCCGAGAAGTCAATTGGGTTCAAATACAAGCCTTAATGATTCGTGAAGTCGAACGGAGTCAAATAGTTGGTGCTTGTTGATCCGAGAAGCCGAATTGGATCACATTGTGCGTACTTGGTGACTTGGTAAAACAAACGGATCAAGTTATGGATACTTGTTGATCCTAGAAGCCGAATTGGGTCAATTGAAAGACTAGTTGATCCGAGAAGTCAATTGGGTTCAAATACAAGCCTTAATGATTCGTGAAGTCGTTCGGAGTCAAATGGTTGATGCTTGTTGATCCGAGAAGCCGAATTGGGTCACATTGTGCGTACTTGGTGACTTGGTAAAATAAACGAATCAAGTTATGCATACTTGTTGATCCGAGAAGCCGAATTGAGTAAATTGAAAGACTTGTTGATCCGAGAAGTCAATTGGGTTTAAATACAAGCCTTAATGATTCGTGAAGTCGAACGGAGTAGAATAGTTGGTGCTTGTTGATCCGAGAAGCCGAATTGGATCACATTGTGCGTACTTGGTGACTTAGTAAAACAAATGGACCAAGTTATGAATACTTGTTGATCAGAGAAGCGGAATTGGTTCAATTGAAAGACTTGTTGATCCGAGAAGCAATTGGCTTCAAATACAAGCCTTTATGATTCGTGAAGTCGAACAGAGTCAAATCGTTGGTGCTTGTTGATTCGAGAAGCCGAATTGGATCACATTGTGCGTACTTGGTGACTTGGTAAAATAAATGGATCAAGTTATGAATACTTGTTGAATAGAGAAGGTGAATTGGGTCACATGGAAGACTTGTTGATCCGAGAAGTCAATTGTAGCCAAATACAAGCCTTAATGTTTCATGAAGTCGAATCGAGTCAAATAAATGGTGCTTGTTGATCCGAGAAGCCGAATTAGGTCACATTGTGCGTACTTGGTGACTTGGTAAAACAAACGAATCATGTTATGGATACTTGTTGATCCGAGAAGCCGAATTGGGTACATTGAAAGACTTGTTGATCCGAGAAGTCAATTGGGTTCAAATACAAGCCTTAATGATTCGTGAAGTCGAACGGTATCAAATAATAGGTGCTTGTTGATCCGAGAAGCCGAATTGGGTCACACTGTGCGTACTTGGTGACTTGGTAAAACGAACGGATCAAGTTATGGATACTTGTAGATCCGAGAAGCCGAATTGGGTCAATTGAAAGACTTGTTGATCCGAGATGTCAATTGGGTTCAAATACAAGCCTTAATGATTCGTGAAGTCGAACGGAGTCAAATCGTTGGTGCCTATTGATCCGGGAAGGCGAATTGGGTCACATTGTGCGTACTTGGTGACTTGGTAAAATAAACGAATCAAGTTATGGATACTTGTTGATCCGAGAAGCCGAATTGGGTAAATTGAAAGACTTGTTAATCCGAGAAGTCAATTGGGTTTAAATACAAGCCTTAATGATTCGTGAAGTCGAACGGAGTAGAATAGTTGGTGCTTGTTGATCCAAGAAGCCGAATTGGATCACATTGTGCATACTTGGTGACTTGGTAAAACAAATGGATCAAGTTATGGATACTTGTTGATCCGAGAAGCTGAATTGGGTCAATTGAAAGACTTGTTGATCCGAGAAGCAATTGGCTTCAAATACAAGCCTTTATGATTCGTGAAGTCGAAGAGAGCCAACTCGTTGGTGCTTGTTGATCCGAGAAACCGAATTGGATCACATTGTGCGTACTTGGTGACTTGGTAAAACAAATGGATCAAGTTATGGATACTTGTTGATCAGAGAAGCCGAATTGGGTCACATGGAAGACTTGTTGATCCGAGAAGTCAATTGTGGCCAAATACAAGCCTTAATGTTTTGTGAAGTCGAATCGAGTCAAATAGTTGGTGCTTGTTGACCCGAGAAGCCAAATTAGGTCACATTGTGCGTACTTGGTGACTTGGTAAAACAAACGGATCATGTTATGGATACTTGTTGATTCGAGAAGCCGAATTGGGTCAATTTAAAGACATGTTGATCCGAGAAGTCAATTGGGTTCAAATACAAGCCTTAATGATTCGTGAAGTCGAACGGAGTCAAATAGTTGGTGCTTATTGATCCGAGAAGCCGAATTGGATCACATTGTGCGTACTTGGTGACTTGGTAAAACAAACGGATCAAGTTATGGATACTTGTTGATCGTAGAAGCCGAATTGGGTCAATTGAAAGACTAGTTGATCCGAGAAGTCAATTGGGTTCAAATACAAGCCTTAATGATTCGTGAAGTCGTTCGGAGTTAAATAGTTGATGCTTGTTGATCCGAGAAGCCGAATTGGGTCACATTGTGCGTACTTGGTGACTTGGTAAAATAAACGAATCAAGTTATGGATACTTGTTGATCCGAGAAGCCGAATTGAGTAAATTGAAAGACTTGTTGATCCGAGAAGTCAATTGGGTTTAAATACAAGCCTTAATGATTCGTGAAGTCGAACGGAGTAGAATAGTTGGTGCTTGTTGATCCGAGAAGCCGAATTGGATCACATTGTGCGTACTTGGTGACTTGGTAAAAGAAATGGATCAAGTTATGGATACTTGTTGATCAGAGAAGCTGAATTGGGTCAATTGAAAGACTTGTTGATCCGAGAAGCAATTGGCTTCAAATACAAGCCTTTATGATTCGTGAAGTCGAACAGAGTCAAATCGTTGGTGCTTGTTGATCCGAGAAGCCGAGTTGGATCACATTGTGCGTACTTGGTGACTTGGTAAAACAAATGGATCAAGTTATGAATACTTGTTGATCAGAGAAGCCGAATTGGGTCACATGGAAGACTTGTTGATCCGAGAAGTCAATTGTGGCCAAATACAAGCCTTAATGTTTCATGAAGTCGAATCGAGTGAAATAAATGGTGCTTGTTGATCCGAGAAGCCGAATTAGGTCACATTGTGCGCACTTGGTGACTTGGTAAAACAAACGAATCATGTTATGGATACTTGTTGATCCGAGAAGCCGAATTGGGTACATTGAAAGACTTGTTGATCCGAGAAGTCAATTGGGTTCAAATAGAAGCCTTAATGATTCGTGAAGTCGACGGTATCAAATAATTGGTGCTTGTTGATCCGAGAAGCCGAATTGGGTCACATTGTGCGTACTTGGTGACTTGGTAAAACGAACGGATCAAGTTATGGATACTTGTAGATCCGAGAAGCCGAATTGGGTCAATTGAAAGACTTGTTGATCCGAGATGTCAATTGGGTTCAAATACAAGCCTTAATGATTCGTGAAGTCGAATGGAGTCAAATCGTTGGTGCCTATTGATCCGGGAAGGCGAATTGGGTCACATTGTGCGTACTTGGTGACTTGGTAAAATAAACGAATCAAGTTATGGATACTTGTTGATCCGAGAAGCCGAATTGGGTAAATTGAAAGACTTGTTAATCCGAGAAGTCAATTGGGTTTAAATACAAGCCTTAATGATTCGTGAAGTCGAACGGAGTAGAATAGTTGGTGCTTGTTGATCCGAGAAGCCGAATTGGATCACATTGTGCGTACTTGGTGACTTGCTAAAACAAATGGATCATGTTATGCATACTTGTTGATTCGAGAAGCCGAATTGGGTCAATTTAAAGACATGTTGATCCGAGAAGTCAATTGGGTTCAAATACAAGCCTTAATGATTCGTGAAGTCGAACGGAGTCAAATAGTTGGTGCTTGTTGATCCGAGAAGCCGAATTGGATCACATTGTGCGTACTTGGTGACTTGGTAAAACGAACGGATCAAGTTATGGATACTTGTAGATCCGAGAAGCCGAATTGGGTCAATTGAAAGACTAGTTGATCCGAGAAGTCAATTGGGTTCAAATACAAGCCTTAATGATTCGTGAAGTCGTTCGGAGTCAAATAGTTGATGCTTGTTGATCCGAGAAGCCGAATTGGGTCACATTGTGCGTACTTGGTGACTTGGTAAAACAAACGGATCAAGTTATGGATACTTGTTGATCCGAGAAGCCGAATTGGGTAAATTGAGAGACTTGTTGATCCGAGAAGTCAATTGGGTTTAAATACAAGCCTTAATGATTCGTGATGTCGAACGGAGTAGAATAGTTGGTGCTTGTTGATCCGAGAAGCCGAATTGGATCACATTGTGCGTACTTGGTGACTTGGTAAAGCAAATGGATCAAGTTATAGATACTTGTTGATCCGAGAAGCTGAATTGGGTCAATTGAAAGACTTGTTGATCCGAGAAGCAATTGGCTTCAAATACAAGCCTTTATGATTCGTGAAGTCGAAGAGAGCCAACTCGTTGGTGCTTGTTGATCCGAGAAACCGAATTGGATCACATTGTGCGTACTTGGTGACTTGGTAAAACAAATGGATCAAGTTATGGATACTTGTTGATCAGAGAAGCCGAATTGGGTCACATGGAAGACTTGTTGATCCGAGAAGTCAATTGTGGCCAAATACAAGCCTTAATGTTTTGTGAAGTCGAATCGAGTCAAATAGTTGGTGCTTGTTGACCCGAGAAGCCGAATTAGGTCACATTGTGCGTACTTGGTGACTTGGTAAAACAAACGGATCATGTTATGGATACTTGTTGATTCGAGAAGCCGAATTAGGTCAATTTAAAGACATGCTGATCCGAGAAGTCAATTGGGTTCAAATACAAGCCTTAATGATTCGTGAAGTCGAACGGAGTCAAATAGTTGGTGCTTGTTGATCCGAGAAGCCGAATTGGATCACATTGTGCGTACTTGGTGACTTGGTAAAACAAACGGATCAAGTTATGGATACTTGTTGATCCTAGAAGCCGAATTGGGTCAATTGAAAGACTAGTTGATCCGAGAAGTCAATTGGGTTCAAATACAAGCCTTAATGATTCGTGAAGTCGTTCGGAGTCAAATAGTTGATGCTTGTTGATCCGAGAAGCCGAATTGGGTCACATTGTGCGTACTTGGTGACTTGGTAAAATAAACGAATCAAGTTATGCATACTTGTTGATCCGAGAAGCCGAATTGAGTAAATTGAAAGACTTGTTGATCCGAGAAGTCAATTGGGTTTAAATACAAGCCTTAATGATTCGTGAAGTCGAACGGAGTAGAATAGTTAGTGCTTGTTGATCCGAGAAGCCGAATTGGATCACATTGTGCGTACTTGGTGACTTAGTAAAACAAATGGACCAAGTTATGAATACTTGTTGATCAGAGAAGCGGAATTGGTTCAATTGAAAGACTTGTTGATCCGAGAAGCAATTGGCTTCAAATACAAGCCTTTATGATTCGTGAAGTCGAACAGAGTCAAATCGTTGGTGCTTGTTGATTCGAGAAGCCGAATTGGATCACATTGTGCGTACTTGGTGACTTGGTAAAATAAATGGATCAAGTTATGAATACTTGTTGAATAGAGAAGGTGAATTGGGTCACATGGAAGACTTGTTGATCCGAGAAGTCAATTGTAGCCAAATACAAGCCTTAATGTTTCATGAAGTCGAATCGAGTCAAATAAATGGTGCTTGTTGATCCGAGAAGCCGAATTAGGTCACATTGTGCGTACTTGGTGACTTGGTAAAACAAACGAATCATGTTATGGATACTTGTTGATCCGAGAAGCCGAATTGGGTACATTGAAAGACTTGTTGATCCGAGAAGTCAATTGGGTTCAAATACAAGCCTTAATGATTCGTGAAGTCGAACGGTATCAAATAATAGGTGCTTGTTGATCCGAGAAGCCGAATTGGGTCACACTGTGCGTACTTGGTGACTTGGTAAAACGAACGGATCAAGTTATGGATACTTGTAGATCCGAGAAGCCGAATTGGGTCAATTGAATGACTTGTTGATCCGAGATGTCAATTGGGTTCAAATACAAGCCTTAATGATTCGTGAAGTCGAACGGAGTCAAATCGTTGGTGCCTATTGATCCGGGAAGGCGAATTGGGTCACATTGTGCGTACTTGGTGACTTGGTAAAATAAACGAATCAAGTTATGGATACTTGTTGATCCGAGAAGCCGAATTGGGTAAATTGAAAGACTTGTTAATCCGAGAAGTCAATTGGGTTTAAATACAAGCCTTAATGATTCGTGAAGTCGAACGGAGTAGAATAGTTGGTGCTTGTTGATCCAAGAAGCCGAATTGGATCACATTGTGCATACTTGGTGACTTGGTAAAACAAATGGATCAAGTTATGGATACTTGTTGATCCGAGAAGCTGAATTGGGTCAATTGAAAGACTTGTTGATCCGAGAAGCAATTGGCTTCAAATACAAGCCTTTATGATTCGTGAAGTCGAAGAGAGCCAACTCGTTGGTGCTTGTTGATCCGAGAAACCGAATTGGATCACATTGTGCGTACTTGGTGACTTGGTAAAACAAATGGATCAAGTTATGGATACTTGTTGATCAGAGAAGCCGAATTGGGTCACATGGAAGACTTGTTGATCCGAGAAGTCAATTGTGGCCAAATACAAGCCTTAATGTTTTGTGAAGTCGAATCGAGTCAAATAGTTGGTGCTTGTTGACCCGAGAAGCCAAATTAGGTCACATTGTGCGTACTTGGTGACTTGGTAAAACAAACGGATCATGTTATGGATACTTGTTGATTCGAGAAGCCGAATTGGGTCAATTTAAAGACATGTTGATCCGAGAAGTCAATTGGGTTCAAATACAAGCCTTAATGATTCGTGAAGTCGAACGGAGTCAAATAGTTGGTGCTTATTGATCCGAGAAGCCGAATTGGATCACATTGTGCGTACTTGGTGACTTGGTAAAACAAACGGATCAAGTTATGGATACTTGTTGATCGTAGAAGCCGAATTGGGTCAATTGAAAGACTAGTTGATCCGAGAAGTCAATTGGGTTCAAATACAAGCCTTAATGATTCGTGAAGTCGTTCGGAGTTAAATAGTTGATGCTTGTTGATCCGAGAAGCCGAATTGGGTCACATTGTGCGTACTTGGTGACTTGGTAAAATAAACGAATCAAGTTATGGATACTTGTTGATCCGAGAAGCCGAATTGAGTAAATTGAAAGACTTGTTGATCCGAGAAGTCAATTGGGTTTAAATACAAGCCTTAATGATTCGTGAAGTCGAACGGAGTAGAATAGTTGGTGCTTGTTGATCCGAGAAGCCGAATTGGATCACATTGTGCGTACTTGGTGACTTGGTAAAAGAAATGGATCAAGTTATGGATACTTGTTGATCAGAGAAGCTGAATTGGGTCAATTGAAAGACTTGTTGATCCGAGAAGCAATTGGCTTCAAATACAAGCCTTTATGATTCGTGAAGTCGAACAGAGTCAAATCGTTGGTGCTTGTTGATCCGAGAAGCCGAGTTGGATCACATTGTGCGTACTTGGTGACTTGGTAAAACAAATGGATCAAGTTATGAATACTTGTTGATCAGAGAAGCCGAATTGGGTCACATGGAAGACTTGTTGATCCGAGAAGTCAATTGTGGCCAAATACAAGCCTTAATGTTTCATGAAGTCGAATCGAGTGAAATAAATGGTGCTTGTTGATCCGAGAAGCCGAATTAGGTCACATTGTGCGCACTTGGTGACTTGGTAAAACAAACGAATCATGTTATGGATACTTGTTGATCCGAGAAGCCGAATTGGGTACATTGAAAGACTTGTTGATCCGAGAAGTCAATTGGGTTCAAATAGAAGCCTTAATGATTCGTGAAGTCGACGGTATCAAATAATTGGTGCTTGTTGATCCGAGAAGCCGAATTGGGTCACATTGTGCGTACTTGGTGACTTGGTAAAACGAACGGATCAAGTTATGGATACTTGTAGATCCGAGAAGCCGAATTGGGTCAATTGAAAGACTTGTTGATCCGAGATGTCAATTGGGTTCAAATACAAGCCTTAATGATTCGTGAAGTCGAACGGAGTCAAATCGTTGGTGCCTATTGATCCGGGAAGGCGAATTGGGTCACATTGTGCGTACTTGGTGACTTGGTAAAATAAACGAATCAAGTTATGGATACTTGTTGATCCGAGAAGCCGAATTGGGTAAATTGAAAGACTTGTTAATCCGAGAAGTCAATTGGGTTTAAATACAAGCCTTAATGATTCGTGAAGTCGAACGGAGTAGAATAGTTGGTGCTTGTTGATCCGAGAAGCCGAATTGGATCACATTGTGCGTACTTGGTGAGTTGGTAAAACAAATGGATCAAGTTATGGATACTTGTTGATCCGAGAAGCTGAATTGGGTCAATTGAAAGACTTGTTGATCCGAGAAGCAATTGGCTTCAAATACAAGCCTTTATGATTCGTGAAGTCGAAGAGAGCCAACTCGTTGGTGCTTGTTGATCCGAGAAACCGAATTGGATCACATTGTGCGTACTTGGTGACTTGGTTAAACAAATGGATCAAGTTATGGATACTTGTTGATCAGAGAAGCCGAATTGGGTCACATGGAAGACTTGTTGATTCGAGAAGTCAATTGTGGCCAAATACAAGCCTTAATGTTTTGTGAAGTCGAATCGAGTCAAATAGTTGGTGCTTGTTGACCCGAGAAGCCGAATTAGGTCACATTGTCCGTACTTGGTGACTTGGTAAAACAAACGGATCATGTTATGGATACTTGTTGATTCGAGAAGCCGAATTGGGTTAATTTAAAAACATGTTGATCCGAGAAGTCAATTGGGTTCAAATACAAGCCTTAATGATTCCTGAAGTCGAACGGAGTCAAATAGTTGGTGCTTGTTGATCCGAGAAGCCGAATTGGATCACATTGTGCGTACTTGGTGACTTGGTAAAACAAACGGATCAAGTTATGGATACTTGTTGATCCTAGAAGCCGAATTGGGTCAATTGAAAGACTAGTTGATCCGAGAAGTCAATTGGGTTCAAATACAAGCCTTAATGATTCGTGAAGTCGTTCGGAGTCAAATAGTTGATGCTTGTTGATCCGAGAAGCCGAATTGGGTCACATTGTGCGTACTTGGTGACTTGGTAAAATAAACGAATCAAGTTATGGATACTTGTTGATCCGAGAAGCCGAATTGAGTAAATTGAAAGACTTGTTGATCCGAGAAGTCAATTGGGTTTAAATACAAGCCTTAATGATTCGTGAAGTCGAACGGAGTAGAATAGTTGGTGCTTGTTGATCCGAGAAGCCGAATTGGATCACATTGTGCGTACTTGGTGACTTGGTAAAACAAATGGATCAAGTTATGGATACTTGTTGATCCGAGAAGCTGAATTGGGTCAATTGAAAGACTTGTTGATCCGAGAAGCAATTGGCTTCAAATACAAGCCTTTATGATTCGTGAAGTCGAAGAGAGCCAACTCGTTGGTGCTTGTTGATCCGAGAAACCGAATTGGATCACATTGTGCGTACTTGGTGACTTGGTTAAACAAATAGATCAAGTTATGGATACTTGTTGATCAGAGAAGCCGAATTGGGTCACATGGAAGACTTGTTGATTCGAGAAGTCAATTGTGGCCAAATACAAGCCTTAATGTTTTGTGAAGTCGAATCGAGTCAAATAGTTGGTGCTTGTTGACCCGAGAAGCCGAATTAGGTCACATTGTCCGTACTTGGTGACTTGGTAAAACAAACGGATCATGTTATGGATACTTGTTGATTCGAGAAGCCGAATTGGGTTAATTTAAAAACATGTTGATCCGAGAAGTCAATTGGGTTCAAATACAAGCCTTAATGATTCGTGAAGTCGAACGGAGTCAAATAGTTGGTGCTTGTTGATCCGAGAAGCCGAATTGGATCACATTGTGCGTACTTGGTGACTTGGTAAAACAAACGGATCAAGTTATGGATACTTGTTGATCCTAGAAGCCGAATTGGGTCAATTGAAAGACTAGTTGATCCGAGAAGTCAATTGGGTTCAAATACAAGCCTTAATGATTCGTGAAGTCGTTCGGAGTCAAATAGTTGATGCTTGTTGATCCGAGAAGCCGAATTGGGTCACATTGTGCGTACTTGGTGACTTGGTAAAATAAACGAATCAAGTTATGGATACTTGTTGATCCGAGAAGCCGAATTGAGTAAATTGAAAGACTTGTTAATCCGAGAAGTCAATTGGGTTTAAATACAAGCCTTAATGATTCGTGAAGTCGAACGGAGTAGAATAGTTGGTGCTTGTTGATCCGAGAAGCCGAATTGGATCACATTGTGCGTACTTGGTGACTTGGTAAAACAAATGGATCAAGTTATGGATACTTGTTGATCCGAGAAGCTGAATTGGGTCAATTGAAAGACTTGTTGATCCGAGAAGCAATTGGCTTCAAATACAAGCCTTTATGATTCGTGAAGTCGAAGAGAGCCAAATCGTTGGTGCTTGTTGATCCGAGAAACCGAATTGGATCACATTGTGCGTACTTGGTGACTTGGTAAAACAAATGGATCAAGTTATGGATACTTGTTGATCAGAGAAGCCGAATTGGGTCACATGGAAGACTTGTTGATCCGAGAAGTCAATTGTGGCCAAATACAAGCCTTAATGTTTTGTGAAGTCGAATCGAGTCAAATAACTGGTGCTTGTTGACCCGAGAAGCCGAATTAGGTCACATTGTGCGTACTTGGTGACTTGGTAAAACAAACGGATCATGTTATGGATACTTGTTGATTCGAGAAGCCGAATTGGGTCAATTTAAAGACATGTTGATCCGAGAAGTCAATTGGGTTCAAATACAAGCCTTAATGATTCGTGAAGTCGAACGGAGTCAAATAGTTGGTGCTTGTTGATCCGAGAAGCCGAATTGGATCACATTGTGCGTACTTGGTGACTTGGTAAAACAAACGGATCAAGTTATGGATACTTGTTGATCCTAGAAGCCGAATTGGGTCAATTGAAAGACTAGTTGATCCGAGAAGTCAATTGGGTTCAAATACAAGCCTTAATGATTCGTGAAGTCGTTCGGAGTCAAATAGTTGATGCTTGTTGATCCGAGAAGCCGAATTGGGTCACATTGTGCGTACTTGGTGACTTGGTAAAATAAACGAATCAAGTTATGGATACTTGTTGATCCGAGAAGCCGAATTGAGTAAATTGAAAGACTTGTTGATCCGAGAAGTCAATTGGGTTTAAATACAAGCCTTAATGATTCGTGAAGTCGAACGGAGTAGAATAGTTGGTGCTTGTTGATCCGAGAAGCCGAATTGGATCACATTGTGCGTACTTGGTGACTTGGTAAAACAAATGGATCAAGTTATGGATACTTGTTGATCCGAGAAGCTGAATTGGGTCAATTGAAAGACTTGTTGATCCGAGAAGCAATTGGCTTCAAATACAAGCCTTTATGATTCGTGAAGTCGAAGAGAGCCAACTCGTTGGTGCTTGTTGATCCGAGAAACCGAATTGGATCACATTGTGCGTACTTGGTGACTTGGTTAAACAAATAGATCAAGTTATGGATACTTGTTGATCAGAGAAGCCGAATTGGGTCACATGGAAGACTTGTTGATTCGAGAAGTCAATTGTGGCCAAATACAAGCCTTAATGTTTTGTGAAGTCGAATCGAGTCAAATAGTTGGTGCTTGTTGACCCGAGAAGCCGAATTAGGTCACATTGTCCGTACTTGGTGACTTGGTAAAACAAACGGATCATGTTATGGATACTTGTTGATTCGAGAAGCCGAATTGGGTTAATTTAAAAACATGTTGATCCGAGAAGTCAATTGGGTTCAAATACAAGCCTTAATGATTCGTGAAGTCGAACGGAGTCAAATAGTTGGTGCTTGTTGATCCGAGAAGCCGAATTGGATCACATTGTGCGTACTTGGTGACTTGGTAAAACAAACGGATCAAGTTATGGATACTTGTTGATCCTAGAAGCCGAATTGGGTCAATTGAAAGACTAGTTGATCCGAGAAGTCAATTGGGTTCAAATACAAGCCTTAATGATTCGTGAAGTCGTTCGGAGTCAAATAGTTGATGCTTGTTGATCCGAGAAGCCGAATTGGGTCACATTGTGCGTACTTGGTGACTTGGTAAAATAAACGAATCAAGTTATGGATACTTGTTGATCCGAGAAGCCGAATTGAGTAAATTGAAAGACTTGTTAATCCGAGAAGTCAATTGGGTTTAAATACAAGCCTTAATGATTCGTGAAGTCGAACGGAGTAGAATAGTTGGTGCTTGTTGATCCGAGAAGCCGAATTGGATCACATTGTGCGTACTTGGTGACTTGGTAAAACAAATGGATCAAGTTATGGATACTTGTTGATCCGAGAAGCTGAATTGGGTCAATTGAAAGACTTGTTGATCCGAGAAGCAATTGGCTTCAAATACAAGCCTTTATGATTCGTGAAGTCGAAGAGAGCCAAATCGTTGGTGCTTGTTGATCCGAGAAACCGAATTGGATCACATTGTGCGTACTTGGTGACTTGGTAAAACAAATGGATCAAGTTATGGATACTTGTTGATCAGAGAAGCCGAATTGGGTCACATGGAAGACTTGTTGATCCGAGAAGTCAATTGTGGCCAAATACAAGCCTTAATGTTTTGTGAAGTCGAATCGAGTCAAATAACTGGTGCTTGTTGACCCGAGAAGCCGAATTAGGTCACATTGTGCGTACTTGGTGACTTGGTAAAACAAACGGATCATGTTATGGATACTTGTTGATTCGAGAAGCCGAATTGGGTCAATTTAAAGACATGTTGATCCGAGAAGTCAATTGGGTTCAAATACAAGCCTTAATGATTCGTGAAGTCGAACGGAGTCAAATAGTTGGTGCTTGTTGATCCGAGAAGCCGAATTGGATCACATTGTGCGTACTTGGTGACTTGGTAAAACAAACGGATCAAGTTATGGATACTTGTTGATCCTAGAAGCCGAATTGGGTCAATTGAAAGACTGGTTGATCCGAGAAGTCAATTGGGTTCAAATACAAGCCTTAATGATTCGTGAAGTCGTTCGGAGTCAAATAGTTGATGCTTGTTGATCCGAGAAGCCGAATTGGGTCACATTGTGCGTACTTGGTGACTTGGTAAAATAAACGAATCAAGTTATGGATACTTGTTGATCCGAGAAGCCGAATTGAGTAAATTGAAAGACTTGTTGATCCGAGAAGTCAATTGGGTTTAAATACAAGCCTTAATGATTCGTGAAGTCGAACGGAGTAGAATAGTTGGTGCTTGTTGATCCGAGAAGCCGAATTGGATCACATTGTGCGTACTTGGTGACTTGGTAAAAGAAATGGATCAAGTTATGGATACTTGTTGATCAGAGAAGCTGAATTGGGTCAATTGAAAGACTTGTTGATCCGAGAAGCAATTGGCTTCAAATACAAGCCTTTATGATTCGTGAAGTCGAACAGAGTCAAATCGTTGGTGCTTGTTGATCCGAGAAGCCGAGTTGGATCACATTGTGCGTACTTGGTGACTTGGTAAAACAAATGGATCAAGTTATGAATACTTGTTGATCAGAGAAGCCGAATTGGGTCACATGGAAGACTTGTTGATCCGAGAAGTCAATTGTGGCCAAATACAAGCCTTAATGTTTCATAAAGTCGAATCGAGTGAAATAAATGGTGCTTGTTGATCCGAGAAGCCGAATTAGGTCACATTGTGCGCACTTGGTGACTTGGTAAAACAAATGAATCATGTTATGGATACTTGTTGATCCGAGAAGCCGAATTGGGTACATTGAAAGACTTGTTGATCCGAGAAGTCAATTGGGTTCAAATAGAAGCCTTAATGATTCGTGAAGTCGACGGTATCAAATAATTGGTGCTTGTTGATCCGAGAAGCCGAATTGGGTCACATTGTGCGTACTTGGTGACTTGGTAAAACGAACGGATCAAGTTATGGATACTTGTAGATCCGAGAAGCCGAATTGGGTCAATTGAAAGACTTGTTGATCCGAGATGTCAATTGGGTTCAAATACAAGCCTTAATGATTCGTGAAGTCGAACGGAGTCAAATCGTTGGTGCCTATTGATCCGGGAAGGCGAATTGGGTCACATTGTGCGTACTTGGTGACTTGGTAAAATAAACGAATCAAGTTATGGATACTTGTTGATCCGAGAAGCCGAATTGGGTAAATTGAAAGACTTGTTAATCCGAGAAGTCAATTGGGTTTAAATACAAGCCTTAATGATTCGTGAAGTCGAACGGAGTAGAATAGTTGGTGCTTGTTGATCCGAGAAGCCGAATTGGATCACATTGTGCGTACTTGGTGAGTTGGTAAAACAAATGGATCAAGTTATGGATACTTGTTGATCCGAGAAGCTGAATTGGGTCAATTGAAAGACTTGTTGATCCGAGAAGCAATTGGCTTCAAATACAAGCCTTTATGATTCGTGAAGTCGAAGAGAGCCAACTCGTTGGTGCTTGTTGATCCGAGAAACCGAATTGGATCACATTGTGCGTACTTGGTGACTTGGTTAAACAAATGGATCAAGTTATGGATACTTGTTGATCAGAGAAGCCGAATTGGGTCACATGGAAGACTTGTTGATTCGAGAAGTCAATTGTGGCCAAATACAAGCCTTAATGTTTTGTGAAGTCGAATCGAGTCAAATAGTTGGTGCTTGTTGACCCGAGAAGCCGAATTAGGTCACATTGTCCGTACTTGGTGACTTGGTAAAACAAACGGATCATGTTATGGATACTTGTTGATTCGAGAAGCCGAATTGGGTTAATTTAAAAACATGTTGATCCGAGAAGTCAATTGGGTTCAAATACAAGCCTTAATGATTCCTGAAGTCGAACGGAGTCAAATAGTTGGTGCTTGTTGATCCGAGAAGCCGAATTGGATCACATTGTGCGTACTTGGTGACTTGGTAAAACAAACGGATCAAGTTATGGATACTTGTTGATCCTAGAAGCCGAATTGGGTCAATTGAAAGACTAGTTGATCCGAGAAGTCAATTGGGTTCAAATACAAGCCTTAATGATTCGTGAAGTCGTTCGGAGTCAAATAGTTGATGCTTGTTGATCCGAGAAGCCGAATTGGGTCACATTGTGCGTACTTGGTGACTTGGTAAAATAAACGAATCAAGTTATGGATACTTGTTGATCCGAGAAGCCGAATTGAGTAAATTGAAAGACTTGTTGATCCGAGAAGTCAATTGGGTTTAAATACAAGCCTTAATGATTCGTGAAGTCGAACGGAGTAGAATAGTTGGTGCTTGTTGATCCGAGAAGCCGAATTGGATCACATTGTGCGTACTTGGTGACTTGGTAAAACAAATGGATCAAGTTATGGATACTTGTTGATCCGAGAAGCTGAATTGGGTCAATTGAAAGACTTGTTGATCCGAGAAGCAATTGGCTTCAAATACAAGCCTTTATGATTCGTGAAGTCGAAGAGAGCCAACTCGTTGGTGCTTGTTGATCCGAGAAACCGAATTGGATCACATTGTGCGTACTTGGTGACTTGGTTAAACAAATAGATCAAGTTATGGATACTTGTTGATCAGAGAAGCCGAATTGGGTCACATGGAAGACTTGTTGATTCGAGAAGTCAATTGTGGCCAAATACAAGCCTTAATGTTTTGTGAAGTCGAATCGAGTCAAATAGTTGGTGCTTGTTGACCCGAGAAGCCGAATTAGGTCACATTGTCCGTACTTGGTGACTTGGTAAAACAAACGGATCATGTTATGGATACTTGTTGATTCGAGAAGCCGAATTGGGTTAATTTAAAAACATGTTGATCCGAGAAGTCAATTGGGTTCAAATACAAGCCTTAATGATTCGTGAAGTCGAACGGAGTCAAATAGTTGGTGCTTGTTGATCCGAGAAGCCGAATTGGATCACATTGTGCGTACTTGGTGACTTGGTAAAACAAACGGATCAAGTTATGGATACTTGTTGATCCTAGAAGCCGAATTGGGTCAATTGAAAGACTAGTTGATCCGAGAAGTCAATTGGGTTCAAATACAAGCCTTAATGATTCGTGAAGTCGTTCGGAGTCAAATAGTTGATGCTTGTTGATCCGAGAAGCCGAATTGGGTCACATTGTGCGTACTTGGTGACTTGGTAAAATAAACGAATCAAGTTATGGATACTTGTTGATCCGAGAAGCCGAATTGAGTAAATTGAAAGACTTGTTAATCCGAGAAGTCAATTGGGTTTAAATACAAGCCTTAATGATTCGTGAAGTCGAACGGAGTAGAATAGTTGGTGCTTGTTGATCCGAGAAGCCGAATTGGATCACATTGTGCGTACTTGGTGACTTGGTAAAACAAATGGATCAAGTTATGGATACTTGTTGATCCGAGAAGCTGAATTGGGTCAATTGAAAGACTTGTTGATCCGAGAAGCAATTGGCTTCAAATACAAGCCTTTATGATTCGTGAAGTCGAAGAGAGCCAAATCGTTGGTGCTTGTTGATCCGAGAAACCGAATTGGATCACATTGTGCGTACTTGGTGACTTGGTAAAACAAATGGATCAAGTTATGGATACTTGTTGATCAGAGAAGCCGAATTGGGTCACATGGAAGACTTGTTGATCCGAGAAGTCAATTGTGGCCAAATACAAGCCTTAATGTTTTGTGAAGTCGAATCGAGTCAAATAACTGGTGCTTGTTGACCCGAGAAGCCGAATTAGGTCACATTGTGCGTACTTGGTGACTTGGTAAAACAAACGGATCATGTTATGGATACTTGTTGATTCGAGAAGCCGAATTGGGTCAATTTAAAGACATGTTGATCCGAGAAGTCAATTGGGTTCAAATACAAGCCTTAATGATTCGTGAAGTCGAACGGAGTCAAATAGTTGGTGCTTGTTGATCCGAGAAGCCGAATTGGATCACATTGTGCGTACTTGGTGACTTGGTAAAACAAACGGATCAAGTTATGGATACTTGTTGATCCTAGAAGCCGAATTGGGTCAATTGAAAGACTAGTTGATCCGAGAAGTCAATTGGGTTCAAATACAAGCCTTAATGATTCGTGAAGTCGTTCGGAGTCAAATAGTTGATGCTTGTTGATCCGAGAAGCCGAATTGGGTCACATTGTGCGTACTTGGTGACTTGGTAAAATAAACGAATCAAGTTATGGATACTTGTTGATCCGAGAAGCCGAATTGAGTAAATTGAAAGACTTGTTGATCCGAGAAGTCAATTGGGTTTAAATACAAGCCTTAATGATTCGTGAAGTCGAACGGAGTAGAATAGTTGGTGCTTGTTGATCCGAGAAGCCGAATTGGATCACATTGTGCGTACTTGGTGACTTGGTAAAACAAATGGATCAAGTTATGGATACTTGTTGATCCGAGAAGCTGAATTGGGTCAATTGAAAGACTTGTTGATCCGAGAAGCAATTGGCTTCAAATACAAGCCTTTATGATTCGTGAAGTCGAAGAGAGCCAACTCGTTGGTGCTTGTTGATCCGAGAAACCGAATTGGATCACATTGTGCGTACTTGGTGACTTGGTTAAACAAATAGATCAAGTTATGGATACTTGTTGATCAGAGAAGCCGAATTGGGTCACATGGAAGACTTGTTGATTCGAGAAGTCAATTGTGGCCAAATACAAGCCTTAATGTTTTGTGAAGTCGAATCGAGTCAAATAGTTGGTGCTTGTTGACCCGAGAAGCCGAATTAGGTCACATTGTCCGTACTTGGTGACTTGGTAAAACAAACGGATCATGTTATGGATACTTGTTGATTCGAGAAGCCGAATTGGGTTAATTTAAAAACATGTTGATCCGAGAAGTCAATTGGGTTCAAATACAAGCCTTAATGATTCGTGAAGTCGAACGGAGTCAAATAGTTGGTGCTTGTTGATCCGAGAAGCCGAATTGGATCACATTGTGCGTACTTGGTGACTTGGTAAAACAAACGGATCAAGTTATGGATACTTGTTGATCCTAGAAGCCGAATTGGGTCAATTGAAAGACTAGTTGATCCGAGAAGTCAATTGGGTTCAAATACAAGCCTTAATGATTCGTGAAGTCGTTCGGAGTCAAATAGTTGATGCTTGTTGATCCGAGAAGCCGAATTGGGTCACATTGTGCGTACTTGGTGACTTGGTAAAATAAACGAATCAAGTTATGGATACTTGTTGATCCGAGAAGCCGAATTGAGTAAATTGAAAGACTTGTTAATCCGAGAAGTCAATTGGGTTTAAATACAAGCCTTAATGATTCGTGAAGTCGAACGGAGTAGAATAGTTGGTGCTTGTTGATCCGAGAAGCCGAATTGGATCACATTGTGCGTACTTGGTGACTTGGTAAAACAAATGGATCAAGTTATGGATACTTGTTGATCCGAGAAGCTGAATTGGGTCAATTGAAAGACTTGTTGATCCGAGAAGCAATTGGCTTCAAATACAAGCCTTTATGATTCGTGAAGTCGAAGAGAGCCAAATCGTTGGTGCTTGTTGATCCGAGAAACCGAATTGGATCACATTGTGCGTACTTGGTGACTTGGTAAAACAAATGGATCAAGTTATGGATACTTGTTGATCAGAGAAGCCGAATTGGGTCACATGGAAGACTTGTTGATCCGAGAAGTCAATTGTGGCCAAATACAAGCCTTAATGTTTTGTGAAGTCGAATCGAGTCAAATAACTGGTGCTTGTTGACCCGAGAAGCCGAATTAGGTCACATTGTGCGTACTTGGTGACTTGGTAAAACAAACGGATCATGTTATGGATACTTGTTGATTCGAGAAGCCGAATTGGGTCAATTTAAAGACATGTTGATCCGAGAAGTCAATTGGGTTCAAATACAAGCCTTAATGATTCGTGAAGTCGAACGGAGTCAAATAGTTGGTGCTTGTTGATCCGAGAAGCCGAATTGGATCACATTGTGCGTACTTGGTGACTTGGTAAAACAAACGGATCAAGTTATGGATACTTGTTGATCCTAGAAGCCGAATTGGGTCAATTGAAAGACTGGTTGATCCGAGAAGTCAATTGGGTTCAAATACAAGCCTTAATGATTCGTGAAGTCGTTCGGAGTCAAATAGTTGATGCTTGTTGATCCGAGAAGCCGAATTGGGTCACATTGTGCGTACTTGGTGACTTGGTAAAATAAACGAATCAAGTTATGGATACTTGTTCATCCGAGAAGCCGAATTGAGTAAATTGAAAGACTTGTTGATCCGAGAAGACAATTGGGTTTAAATACAAGCCTTAATGATTCGTGAAGTCGAACGGAGTAGAATAGTTGGTGCTTGTTGATCCGAGAAGCCGAATTGGATCACATTGTGCGTACTTGGTGACTTGGTAAAACAAATGGATCAAGTTACGGATACTTGTTGATCAGAGAAGCTGAATTGGGTCAATTGAAAGACTTGTTGATCCGAGAAGCAATTGGCTTCAAATACAAGCCTTTATTATTCGTGAAGTCGAAGAGAGCCAACTCGTTGGTGCTTGTTGATCCGAGAAACCGAATTGGATCACATTGTGCGTACTTGGTGACTTGGTAAAACAAATGGATCAAGTTATGGATACTTGTTGATCAGAGAAGCCGAATTAGGTCACATGGAAGACTTGCTGATCCGAGAAGTCAATTGTGGCCAAATACAAGCCTTAATGTTTTGTGAAGTCGAATCGAGTCAAATAGTTGGTGCTTGTTGACCCGAGAAGCCGAATTAGGTCACATTGTGCGTACTTGGTGACTTGGTAAAACAAACGGATCATGTTATGGATACTTGTTGATTCGAGAAGCCGAATTGGGTCAATTTAAAGACATGTTGATCCGAGAAGTCAATTGGGTTCAAATACAAGCCTTAATGATTCGTGAAGTCGAACGGAGTCAAATAGTTGGTGCTTGTTGATCCGAGAAGCCGAATTGGATCACATTGTGCGTACTTGGTGACTTGGTAAAACGAACGGATCAAGTTATGGATACTTGTAGATCCGAGAAGCCGAATTGGGTCAATTGAAAGACTTGTTGATCCGAGATGTCAATTGGATTCAAATACAAGCCTTAATGATTCGTGAAGTCGAACGGAGTCAAATCGTTGGTGCCTATTGATTCGGGAAGGCGAATTGGGTCACATTGTGCGTACTTGGTGACTTGGTAAAATAAACGAATCAAGTTATGGATACTTGTTGATCCGAGAAGCCGAATTGGGTAAATTGAAAGACTTGTTAATCCGAGAAGTCAATTGGGTTTAAATACAAGCCTTAATGATTCGTGAAGTCGAACGGAGTAGAATAGTTGGTGCTTGTTGATCCGAGAAGCCGAATTGGATCACATTGTGCGTACTTGGTGACTTGGTAAAGCAAATGGATCAAGTTATAGATACTTGTTGATCCGAGAAGCTGAATTGGGTCAATTGAAAGACTTGTTGATCCGAGAAGCAATTGGCTTCAAATACAAGCCTTTATGATTCGTGAAGTCGAAGAGAGCCAACTCGTTGGTGCTTGTTGATCCGAGAAACCGAATTGGATCACATTGTGCGTACTTGGTGACTTGGTAAAACAAATGGATCAAGTTATGGATACTTGTTGATCAGAGAAGCCGAATTGGGTCACTTGGAAGACTTGTTGATCCGAGAAGTCAATTGTGGCCAAATACAAGCCTTAATGTTTTGTGAAGTCGAATCGAGTCAAATAGTTGGTGCTTGTTGACCCGAGAAGCCGAATTAGGTCACATTGTGCGTACTTGGTGACTTGGTAAAACAAACGGATCATGTTATGGATACTTGTTGATTCGAGAAGCCGAATTAGGTCAATTTAAAGACATGCTGATCCGAGAAGTCAATTGGGTTCAAATACAAGCCTTAATGATTCGTGAAGTCGAACGGAGTCAAATAGTTGGTGCTTGTTGATCCGAGAAGCCGAATTGGATCACATTGTGCGTACTTGGTGACTTGGTAAAACAAACGGATCAAGTTATGGATACTTGTTGATCCTAGAAGCCGAATTGGGTCAATTGAAAGACTAGTTGATCCGAGAAGTCAATTGGGTTCAAATACAAGCCTTAATGATTCGTGAAGTCGTTCGGAGTCAAATGGTTGATGCTTGTTGATCCGAGAAGCCGAATTGGGTCACATTGTGCGTACTTGGTGACTTGGTAAAATAAACGAATCAAGTTATGCATACTTGTTGATCCGAGAAGCCGAATTGAGTAAATTGAAAGACTTGTTGATCCGAGAAGTCAATTGGGTTTAAATACAAGCCTTAATGATTCGTGAAGTCGAACGGAGTAGAATAGTTGGTGCTTGTTGATCCGAGAAGCCGAATTGGATCACATTGTGCGTACTTGGTGACTTAGTAAAACAAATGGACCAAGTTATGAATACTTGTTGATCAGAGAAGCGGAATTGGTTCAATTGAAAGACTTGTTGATCCGAGAAGCAATTGGCTTCAAATACAAGCCTTTATGATTCGTGAAGTCGAACAGAGTCAAATCGTTGGTGCTTGTTGATTCGAGAAGCCGAATTGGATCACATTGTGCGTACTTGGTGACTTGGTAAAATAAATGGATCAAGTTATGAATACTTGTTGAATAGAGAAGGTGAATTGGGTCACATGGAAGACTTGTTGATCCGAGAAGTCAATTGTAGCCAAATACAAGCCTTAATGTTTCATGAAGTCGAATCGAGTCAAATAAATGGTGCTTGTTGATCCGAGAAGCCGAATTAGGTCACATTGTGCGTACTTGGTGACTTGGTAAAACAAACGAATCATGTTATGGATACTTGTTGATCCGAGAAGCCGAATTGGGTACATTGAAAGACTTGTTGATCCGAGAAGTCAATTGGGTTCAAATACAAGCCTTAATGATTCGTGAAGTCGAACGGTATCAAATAATAGGTGCTTGTTGATCCGAGAAGCCGAATTGGGTCACACTGTGCGTACTTGGTGACTTGGTAAAACGAACGGATCAAGTTATGGATACTTGTAGATCCGAGAAGCCGAATTGGGTCAATTGAAAGACTTGTTGATCCGAGATGTCAATTGGGTTCAAATACAAGCCTTAATGATTCGTGAAGTCGAACGGAGTCAAATCGTTGGTGCCTATTGATCCGGGAAGGCGAATTGGGTCACATTGTGCGTACTTGGTGACTTGGTAAAATAAACGAATCAAGTTATGGATACTTGTTGATCCGAGAAGCCGAATTGGGTAAATTGAAAGACTTGTTAATCCGAGAAGTCAATTGGGTTTAAATACAAGCCTTAATGATTCGTGAAGTCGAACGGAGTAGAATAGTTGGTGCTTGTTGATCCAAGAAGCCGAATTGGATCACATTGTGCATACTTGGTGACTTGGTAAAACAAATGGATCAAGTTATGGATACTTGTTGATCCGAGAAGCTGAATTGGGTCAATTGAAAGACTTGTTGATCCGAGAAGCAATTGGCTTCAAATACAAGCCTTTATGATTCGTGAAGTCGAAGAGAGCCAACTCGTTGGTGCTTGTTGATCCGAGAAACCGAATTGGATCACATTGTGCGTACTTGGTGACTTGGTAAAACAAATGGATCAAGTTATGGATACTTGTTGATCAGAGAAGCCGAATTGGGTCACATGGAAGACTTGTTGATCCGAGAAGTCAATTGTGGCCAAATACAAGCCTTAATGTTTTGTGAAGTCGAATCGAGTCAAATAGTTGGTGCTTGTTGACCCGAGAAGCCAAATTAGGTCACATTGTGCGTACTTGGTGACTTGGTAAAACAAACGGATCATGTTATGGATACTTGTTGATTCGAGAAGCCGAATTGGGTCAATTTAAAGACATGTTGATCCGAGAAGTCAATTGGGTTCAAATACAAGCCTTAATGATTCGTGAAGTCGAACGAAGTCAAATAGTTGGTGCTTATTGATCCGAGAAGCCGAATTGGATCACATTGTGCGTACTTGGTGACTTGGTAAAACAAACGGATCAAGTTATGGATACTTGTTGATCGTAGAAGCCGAATTGGGTCAATTGAAAGACTAGTTGATCCGAGAAGTCAATTGGGTTCAAATACAAGCCTTAATGATTCGTGAAGTCGTTCGGAGTTAAATAGTTGATGCTTGTTGATCCGAGAAGCCGAATTGGGTCACATTGTGCGTACTTGGTGACTTGGTAAAATAAACGAATCAAGTTATGGATACTTGTTGATCCGAGAAGCCGAATTGAGTAAATTGAAAGACTTGTTGATCCGAGAAGTCAATTGGGTTTAAATACAAGCCTTAATGATTCGTGAAGTCGAACGGAGTAGAATAGTTGGTGCTTGTTGATCCGAGAAGCCGAATTGGATCACATTGTGCGTACTTGGTGACTTGGTAAAAGAAATGGATCAAGTTATGGATACTTGTTGATCAGAGAAGCTGAATTGGGTCAATTGAAAGACTTGTTGATCCGAGAAGCAATTGGCTTCAAATACAAGCCTTTATGATTCGTGAAGTCGAACAGAGTCAAATCGTTGGTGCTTGTTGATCCGAGAAGCCGAGTTGGATCACATTGTGCGTACTTGGTGACTTGGTAAAACAAATGGATCAAGTTATGAATACTTGTTGATCAGAGAAGCCGAATTGGGTCACATGGAAGACTTGTTGATCCGAGAAGTCAATTGTGGCCAAATACAAGCCTTAATGTTTCATGAAGTCGAATCGAGTGAAATAAATGGTGCTTGTTGATCCGAGAAGCCGAATTAGGTCACATTGTGCGCACTTGGTGACTTGGTAAAACAAACGAATCATGTTATGGATACTTGTTGATCCGAGAAGCCGAATTGGGTACATTGAAAGACTTGTTGATCCGAGAAGTCAATTGGGTTCAAATAGAAGCCTTAATGATTCGTGAAGTCGACGGTATCAAATAATTGGTGCTTGTTGATCCGAGAAGCCGAATTGGGTCACATTGTGCGTACTTGGTGACTTGGTAAAACGAACGGATCAAGTTATGGATACTTGTAGATCCGAGAAGCCGAATTGGGTCAATTGAAAGACTTGTTGATCCGAGATGTCAATTGGGTTCAAATACAAGCCTTAATGATTCGTGAAGTCGAATGGAGTCAAATCGTTGGTGCCTATTGATCCGGGAAGGCGAATTGGGTCACATTGTGCGTACTTGGTGACTTGGTAAAATAAACGAATCAAGTTATGGATACTTGTTGATCCGAGAAGCCGAATTGGGTAAATTGAAAGACTTGTTAATCCGAGAAGTCAATTGGGTTTAAATACAAGCCTTAATGATTCGTGAAGTCGAACGGAGTAGAATAGTTGGTGCTTGTTGATCCGAGAAGCCGAATTGGATCACATTGTGCGTACTTGGTGACTTGCTAAAACAAATGGATCATGTTATGCATACTTGTTGATTCGAGAAGCCGAATTGGGTCAATTTAAAGACATGTTGATCCGAGAAGTCAATTGGGTTCAAATACAAGCCTTAATGATTCGTGAAGTCGAACGGAGTCAAATAGTTGGTGCTTGTTGATCCGAGAAGCCGAATTGGATCACATTGTGCGTACTTGGTGACTTGGTAAAACGAACGGATCAAGTTATGGATACTTGTAGATCCGAGAAGCCGAATTGGGTCAATTGAAAGACTAGTTGATCCGAGAAGTCAATTGGGTTCAAATACAAGCCTTAATGATTCGTGAAGTCGTTCGGAGTCAAATAGTTGATGCTTGTTGATCCGAGAAGCCGAATTGGGTCACATTGTGCGTACTTGGTGACTTGGTAAAACAAACGGATCAAGTTATGGATACTTGTTGATCCGAGAAGCCGAATTGGGTAAATTGAGAGACTTGTTGATCCGAGAAGTCAATTGGGTTTAAATACAAGCCTTAATGATTCGTGATGTCGAACGGAGTAGAATAGTTGGTGCTTGTTGATCCGAGAAGCCGAATTGGATCACATTGTGCGTACTTGGTGACTTGGTAAAGCAAATGGATCAAGTTATAGATACTTGTTGATCCGAGAAGCTGAATTGGGTCAATTGAAAGACTTGTTGATCCGAGAAGCAATTGGCTTCAAATACAAGCCTTTATGATTCGTGAAGTCGAAGAGAGCCAACTCGTTGGTGCTTATTGATCCGAGAAACCGAATTGGATCACATTGTGCGTACTTGGTGACTTGGTAAAACAAATGGATCAAGTTATGGATACTTGTTGATCAGAGAAGCCGAATTGGGTCACATGGAAGACTTGTTGATCCGAGAAGTCAATTGTGGCCAAATACAAGCCTTAATGTTTTGTGAAGTCGAATCGAGTCAAATAGTTGGTGCTTGTTGACCCGAGAAGCCGAATTAGGTCACATTGTGCGTACTTGGTGACTTGGTAAAACAAACGGATCATGTTATGGATACTTGTTGATTCGAGAAGCCGAATTAGGTCAATTTAAAGACATGCTGATCCGAGAAGTCAATTGGGTTCAAATACAAGCCTTAATGATTCGTGAAGTCGAACGGAGTCAAATAGTTGGTGCTTGTTGATCCGAGAAGCCGAATTGGATCACATTGTGCGTACTTGGTGACTTGGTAAAACAAACGGATCAAGTTATGGATACTTGTTGATCCTAGAAGCCGAATTGGGTCAATTGAAAGACTAGTTGATCCGAGAAGTCAATTGGGTTCAAATACAAGCCTTAATGATTCGTGAAGTCGTTCGGAGTCAAATAGTTGATGCTTGTTGATCCGAGAAGCCGAATTGGGTCACATTGTGCGTACTTGGTGACTTGGTAAAATAAACGAATCAAGTTATGCATACTTGTTGATCCGAGAAGCCGAATTGAGTAAATTGAAAGACTTGTTGATCCGAGAAGTCAATTGGGTTTAAATACAAGCCTTAATGATTCGTGAAGTCGAACGGAGTAGAATAGTTAGTGCTTGTTGATCCGAGAAGCCGAATTGGATCACATTGTGCGTACTTGGTGACTTAGTAAAACAAATGGACCAAGTTATGAATACTTGTTGATCAGAGAAGCGGAATTGGTTCAATTGAAAGACTTGTTGATCCGAGAAGCAATTGGCTTCAAATACAAGCCTTTATGATTCGTGAAGTCGAACAGAGTCAAATCGTTGGTGCTTGTTGATTCGAGAAGCCGAATTGGATCACATTGTGCGTACTTGGTGACTTGGTAAAATAAATGGATCAAGTTATGAATACTTGTTGAATAGAGAAGGTGAATTGGGTCACATGGAAGACTTGTTGATCCGAGAAGTCAATTGTAGCCAAATACAAGCCTTAATGTTTCATGAAGTCGAATCGAGTCAAATAAATGGTGCTTGTTGATCCGAGAAGCCGAATTAGGTCACATTGTGCGTACTTGGTGACTTGGTAAAACAAACGAATCATGTTATGGATACTTGTTGATCCGAGAAGCCGAATTGGGTACATTGAAAGACTTGTTGATCCGAGAAGTCAATTGGGTTCAAATACAAGCCTTAATGATTCGTGAAGTCGAACGGTATCAAATAATAGGTGCTTGTTGATCCGAGAAGCCGAATTGGGTCACACTGTGCGTACTTGGTGACTTGGTAAAACGAACGGATCAAGTTATGGATACTTGTAGATCCGAGAAGCCGAATTGGGTCAATTGAAAGACTTGTTGATCCGAGATGTCAATTGGGTTCAAATACAAGCCTTAATGATTCGTGAAGTCGAACGGAGTCAAATCGTTGGTGCCTATTGATCCGGGAAGGCGAATTGGGTCACATTGTGCGTACTTGGTGACTTGGTAAAATAAACGAATCAAGTTATGGATACTTGTTGATCCGAGAAGCCGAATTGGGTAAATTGAAAGACTTGTTAATCCGAGAAGTCAATTGGGTTTAAATACAAGCCTTAATGATTCGTGAAGTCGAACGGAGTAGAATAGTTGGTGCTTGTTGATCCAAGAAGCCGAATTGGATCACATTGTGCATACTTGGTGACTTGGTAAAACAAATGGATCAAGTTATGGATACTTGTTGATCCGAGAAGCTGAATTGGGTCAATTGAAAGACTTGTTGATCCGAGAAGCAATTGGCTTCAAATACAAGCCTTTATGATTCGTGAAGTCGAAGAGAGCCAACTCGTTGGTGCTTGTTGATCCGAGAAACCGAATTGGATCACATTGTGCGTACTTGGTGACTTGGTAAAACAAATGGATCAAGTTATGGATACTTGTTGATCAGAGAAGCCGAATTGGGTCACATGGAAGACTTGTTGATCCGAGAAGTCAATTGTGGCCAAATACAAGCCTTAATGTTTTGTGAAGTCGAATCGAGTCAAATAGTTGGTGCTTGTTGACCCGAGAAGCCAAATTAGGTCACATTGTGCGTACTTGGTGACTTGGTAAAACAAACGGATCATGTTATGGATACTTGTTGATTCGAGAAGCCGAATTGGGTCAATTTAAAGACATGTTGATCCGAGAAGTCAATTGGGTTCAAATACAAGCCTTAATGATTCGTGAAGTCGAACGGAGTCAAATAGTTGGTGCTTATTGATCCGAGAAGCCGAATTGGATCACATTGTGCGTACTTGGTGACTTGGTAAAACAAACGGATCAAGTTATGGATACTTGTTGATCGTAGAAGCCGAATTGGGTCAATTGAAAGACTAGTTGATCCGAGAAGTCAATTGGGTTCAAATACAAGCCTTAATGATTCGTGAAGTCGTTCGGAGTTAAATAGTTGATGCTTGTTGATCCGAGAAGCCGAATTGGGTCACATTGTGCGTACTTGGTGACTTGGTAAAATAAACGAATCAAGTTATGGATACTTGTTGATCCGAGAAGCCGAATTGAGTAAATTGAAAGACTTGTTGATCCGAGAAGTCAATTGGGTTTAAATACAAGCCTTAATGATTCGTGAAGTCGAACGGAGTAGAATAGTTGGTGCTTGTTGATCCGAGAAGCCGAATTGGATCACATTGTGCGTACTTGGTGACTTGGTAAAAGAAATGGATCAAGTTATGGATACTTGTTGATCAGAGAAGCTGAATTGGGTCAATTGAAAGACTTGTTGATCCGAGAAGCAATTGGCTTCAAATACAAGCCTTTATGATTCGTGAAGTCGAACAGAGTCAAATCGTTGGTGCTTGTTGATCCGAGAAGCCGAGTTGGATCACATTGTGCGTACTTGGTGACTTGGTAAAACAAATGGATCAAGTTATGAATACTTGTTGATCAGAGAAGCCGAATTGGGTCACATGGAAGACTTGTTGATCCGAGAAGTCAATTGTGGCCAAATACAAGCCTTAATGTTTCATGAAGTCGAATCGAGTGAAATAAATGGTGCTTGTTGATCCGAGAAGCCGAATTAGGTCACATTGTGCGCACTTGGTGACTTGGTAAAACAAACGAATCATGTTATGGATACTTGTTGATCCGAGAAGCCGAATTGGGTACATTGAAAGACTTGTTGATCCGAGAAGTCAATTGGGTTCAAATAGAAGCCTTAATGATTCGTGAAGTCGACGGTATCAAATAATTGGTGCTTGTTGATCCGAGAAGCCGAATTGGGTCACATTGTGCGTACTTGGTGACTTGGTAAAACGAACGGATCAAGTTATGGATACTTGTAGATCCGAGAAGCCGAATTGGGTCAATTGAAAGACTTGTTGATCCGAGATGTCAATTGGGTTCAAATACAAGCCTTAATGATTCGTGAAGTCGAATGGAGTCAAATCGTTGGTGCCTATTGATCCGGGAAGGCGAATTGGGTCACATTGTGCGTACTTGGTGACTTGGTAAAATAAACGAATCAAGTTATGGATACTTGTTGATCCGAGAAGCCGAATTGGGTAAATTGAAAGACTTGTTAATCCGAGAAGTCAATTGGGTTTAAATACAAGCCTTAATGATTCGTGAAGTCGAACGGAGTAGAATAGTTGGTGCTTGTTGATCCGAGAAGCCGAATTGGATCACATTGTGCGTACTTGGTGACTTGCTAAAACAAATGGATCATGTTATGCATACTTGTTGATTCGAGAAGCCGAATTGGGTCAATTTAAAGACATGTTGATCCGAGAAGTCAATTGGGTTCAAATACAAGCCTTAATGATTCGTGAAGTCGAACGGAGTCAAATAGTTGGTGCTTGTTGATCCGAGAAGCCGAATTGGATCACATTGTGCGTACTTGGTGACTTGGTAAAACGAACGGATCAAGTTATGGATACTTGTAGATCCGAGAAGCCGAATTGGGTCAATTGAAAGACTAGTTGATCCGAGAAGTCAATTGGGTTCAAATACAAGCCTTAATGATTCGTGAAGTCGTTCGGAGTCAAATAGTTGATGCTTGTTGATCCGAGAAGCCGAATTGGGTCACATTGTGCGTACTTGGTGACTTGGTAAAACAAACGGATCAAGTTATGGATACTTGTTGATCCGAGAAGCCGAATTGGGTAAATTGAGAGACTTGTTGATCCGAGAAGTCAATTGGGTTTAAATACAAGCCTTAATGATTCGTGATGTCGAACGGAGTAGAATAGTTGGTGCTTGTTGATCCGAGAAGCCGAATTCGATCACATTGTGCGTACTTGGTGACTTGGTAAAACAAACGGATCAAGTTATGGATACTTGTTGATCCGAGAAGCCGAATTGGGTAAATTGAGAGACTTGTTGATCCGAGAAGTCAATTGGGTTTAAATACAAGCCTTAATGATTCGTGATGTCGAACGGAGTAGAATAGTTGGTGCTTGTTGATCCGAGAAGCCGAATTCGATCACATTGTGCGTACTTGGTGACTTGGTAAAACAAACGGATCAAGTTATGGATACTTGTTGATCCGAGAAGCCGAATTGGGTAAATTGAAAGATTTGTTGATCCGAGAAGTCAATTGGGTTCAAATACAAGCCTTAATGATTCGTGAAGTCGAACGGTATCAAATAATTGGTGCTTGTTGATCCGAGAAGCCGAATTGGGTCACATTGTGCGTACTTGGTGACTTGGTAAAACGAACGGATCAAGTTATGGATACTTGTAGATCCGAGAAGCCGAATTGGGTCAATTGAAAGACTTGTTGATCCGAGATGTCAATTGGGTTCAAATACAAGCCTTAATGATTCGTGAAGTCGAACGGAGTCAAATCGTTGGTGCCTATTGATCCGGGAAGGCGAATTGGGTCACATTGTGCGTGCTTGGTGACTTGGTAAAATAAACGAATCAAGTTATGGATACTTGTTGATCCGAGAAGCCGAATTGGGTAAATTGAAAGACTTGTTAATCCGAGAAGTCAATTGGGTTTAAATACAAGCCTTAATGATTCGTGAAGTCGAACGGAGTAGAATAGTTGGTGCTTGTTGATCCGAGAAGCCGAATTGGATCACATTGTGCGTACTTGGTGACTTGGTAAAACAAATGGATCAAGTTATGGATACTTGTTGATCCGAGAAGCTGAATTGGGTCAATTGAAAGACTTGTTGATCCGAGAAGCAATTGGCTTCAAATACAAGCCTTTATGATTCGTGAAGTCGAAGAGAGCCAACTCGTTGGTTCTTGTTGATCCGAGAAACCGAATTGGATCACATTGTGCGTACTTGGTGACTTGGTAAAACAAATGGATCAAGTTATGGATACTTGTTGATCAGAGAAGCCGAATTGGGTCACATGGAAGACTTGTTGATCCGAGAAGTCAATTGTGGCCAAATACAAGCCTTAATGTTTTGTGAAGTCGAATCGAGTCAAATAGTTGGTGCTTGTTGACCCGAGAAGCCGAATTAGGTCACATTGTGCGTACTTGGTGACTTGGTAAAACAAACGGATCATGTTATGGATACTTGTTGATTCGAGAAGCCGAATTGGGTCAATTTAAAGACATGTTGATCCGAGAAGTCAATTGGGTTCAAATACAAGCCTTAATGATTCGTGAAGTCGAACGGAGTCAAATATTTGGTGCTTGTTGATCCGAGAAGCCGAATTGGATCACATTGTGCGTACTTGGTGACTTGGTAAAACAAACGGATCAAGTTATGGATACTTGTTGATCCTAGAAGCCGAATTGGGTCAATTGAAAGACTAGTTGATCCGAGAAGTCAATTGGGTTCAAATACAAGCCTTAATGATTCGTGAAGTCGTTCGGAGTCAAATAGTTGATGCTTGTTGATCCGAGAAGCCGAATTGGGTCACATTGTGCGTACTTGGTGACTTGGTAAAATAAACAAATCAAGTTATGGATACTTGTTGATCCGAGAAGCCGAATTGGGTAAATTGAAAGACTTGTTAATCCGAGAAGTCAATTGGGTTTAAATACAAGCCTTAATGATTCGTGAAGTCGAACGGAGTAGAATAGTTGGTGCTTGTTGATCCGAGAAGCCGAATTGGATCACATTGTGCGTACTTGGTGACTTGGTAAAACAAATGGATCAAGTTATGGATACTTGTTGATCCGAGAAGCTGAATTGGGTCAATTGAAAGACTTGTTGATCCGAGAAGCAATTGGCTTCAAATACAAGCCTTTATGATTCGTGAAGTCGAAGAGAGCCAACTCGTTGGTGCTTGTTGATCCGAGAAACCGAATTGGATCACATTGTGCGTACTTGGTGACTTGGTAAAACAAACGGATCAAGTTATGGATACTTGTTGATCCGAGAAGGCGAATTGGGTAAATTGAGAGACTTGTTGATCCGAGAAGTCAATTGGGTTTAAATACAGGCCTTAATGATTCGTGAAGTCGAACGGAGTAGAATAGTTGGTGCTTGTTGACCCGAGAAGCCGAATTGGATCACATTGTGCGCACTTGGTGATTTGGTAAAACAAATGGATCAAGTTATGGATACTTGTTGATCCGAGAAGCTGAATTGGGTCAATTGAAAGACTTGTTGATCCGAGAAGTCAATTGGCTTCAAATACAAGCCTTTATGATTCGTGAAGTCGAACAGAGTCAAATCGTTGGTGCTTGTTGATCCGAGAAGCCGAATTGGATCACATTGTGCGTACTTGGTGACTTGGTAAAACAAATGGATCAAGTTATGGATACTTGTTGATCAGAGAAGCCGAATTGGGTCACATGGAAGACTTGTTGATCCGAGATGTCAATTGTGGCCAAATACAAGCCTTAATGTTTCATGAAGTCGAATCGAGTCAAATAGTTGGTGCTTGTTGACCCGAGAAACCGAATTAGGTCACATTGTGCGTACTTGGTGACTTGGTAAAACAAACGGATCATGTTATGGATACTTGTTGATCCGAGAAGCCGAATTGGGTCAATTGAAAGACTTGTTGATCCGAGAAGTCAATTGGGTTCAAATACAAGCCTTAATGATTCGTGAAGTCGAACGGTATCGAATAATTGGTGCTTGTTGATCCGAGAAGCCGAATTGGATCACATTGTGCGTACTTGGTGACTTGGTAAAACAAACGGATCAAGTTATGGATACTTGTTGATCCGAGAAGCCGAATTGGGTAAATTGAAAGACTTGCTAATCCGAGAAGTCAATTGGGTTTAAATACAAGCCTTAATGATTCGTGAAGTCGAACGGAGTAGAATAGTTGGTGCTTGTTGATCCGAGAAGCCGAATTGGATCACATTGTGCGTACTTGGTGACTTGGTAAAACAAATGGATCAAGTTATGGATACTTGTTGATCCGAGAAGCTGAATTGGGTCAATTGAAAGACTTGTTGATCCGAGAAGCAATTGGCTTCAAATACAAGCCTTTATGATTCGTGAAGTCGAAGAGAGCCAACTCGTTGGTGCTTGTTGATCCGAGAAACCGAATTGGATCACATTGTGCGTACTTGGTGACTTGGTAAAACAAATGGATCAAGTTATGGATACTTGTTGATCAGAGAAGCCGAATTGGGTCACATGGAAGACTTGTTGATCCCAGAAGTCAATTGTGGCCAAATACAACCCTTAATGTTTTGTGAAGTCGAATCGAGTCAAATAGTTGGTGCTTGTTGACCCGAGAAGCCGAATTAGGTCACATTGTGCGTACTTGGTGACTTGGTAAAACAAACGGATCATGTTATGGATACTTGTTGATTCGAGAGGCCGAATTGGGCCAATTTAAAGACATGTTGATCCGAGAAGTCAATTGGGTTCAAATACAAGCCTTAATGATTCGTGAAGTCGAACGGAGTCAAATAGTTGGTGCTTGTTGATCCGAGAAGCCGAATTGGATCACATTGTGTGTACTTGGTGACTTGGTAAAACAAACGGATCAAGTTATGGATACTTGTTGATCCTAGAAGCCGAATTGGGTCAATTGAAAGACTAGTTGATCCGAGAAGTCAATTGGGTTCAAATACAAGCCTTAATGATTCGTGAAGTCGTTCGGAGTCAAATAGTTGATGCTTGTTGATCCGAGAAGCCGAATTGGGTCACATTGTGCGTACTTGGTGACTTGGTAAAACAAACGGATCAAGTTATGGATACTTGTTGATCCGAGAAGCCGAATTGGGTAAATTGAGAGACTTGTTGATCCGAGAAGTCAATTGGGTTTAAATACAAGCCTTAATGATTCGTGAAGTCGAACGGAGTAGAATAGTTGGTGCTTGTTGATCCGAGAAGCCGAATTCGATCACATTGTGCGTACTTGGTGACTTGGTAAAACAAACGGATCAAGTTATGGATACTTGTTGATCCGAGAAGCCGAATTGGGTAAATTGAAAGACTTGTTGATCCGAGACGTCAATTGGGTTTAAATACAGGCCTTAATGATTCGTGAAGTCGAACGGAGTAGAATAGTTGGTGCTTGTTGATCCGAGAAGCCCAATTGGATCACATTGTGCGTACTTGGTGACTTGGTAAAACAAATGGATCAAGTTATGGATACTTGTTGATCCGAGAAGCTGAATTGGGTCAATTGAAAGACTTGTTGATCCGAGAAGTCAATTGGCTTCAAATACAAGCCTTAATGACTCGTGAAGTCGAACGGAGTAGAATAGTTGGTGCTTGTTGATCCGAGAAGCCGAATTCGATCACATTGGGCGTACTTGGTGACTTGGTAAAACAAATGGATCAAGTTATGGATACTTGTTGATCCGAGAAGCCGAATTGGGTAAATTGAAAGATTTGTTGATCCGAGAAGTCAATTGGCTTCAAATACAAGCCTTTATGATTCGTGAAGTCGAACAGAGTCAAATCGTTGGTGCTTGTTGATCCGAGAAGCCGAATTGGATCACATTGTGCATACTTGGTGACTTGGTAAAACAAATGGATCAAGTTATGGATACTTGTTGATCCGAGAAGCTGAATTGGGTCAATTGAAAGACTTGTTGATCCGAGAAGTCAATTGGCTTCAAATACAAGCCTTTATGATTCGTGAAGTCGAACAGAGTCAAATCGTTGGTGCTTGTTGATCCGAGAAGCCGAATTGGATCACATTGTGCGTACTTGGTGACTTGGTAAAACAAATGGATCAAGTTATGGATACTTGTTGATCAGAGAAGCCGAATTGGGTCACATGGAAGACTTGTTGATCCGAGAAGTCAATTGTGGCCAAATACAAGCCTTAATGTTTCATGAAGTCGAATCGAGTCAAATAGTTGGTGCTTGTTGACCCGAGAAGCCGAATTAGGTCACATTGTGCGTACTTGGTGACTTGGTAAAACAAACGGATCATGTTATGGATACTTGTTGATCCGAGAAGCCGAATTGGGTCAATTGAAAGACTTGTTGATCCGAGAAGTCAATTGGGTTCAAATATAAGCCTTAATGATTCGTGAAGTCGAACGGTATCAAATAATTGGTGCTTGTTGATCCGAGAAGCCGAATTGGGTCACATTGTGCGTACTTAGTGACTTGGTAAAACGAACGGATCAAGTTATGGATACTTGAAGATCCGAGAAGCCGAATTGGGTCAATTAAAAGACTTATTGATCCGAGAAGTCAATTGGGTTCAAATACAAGCCTTAATGATTTGTGAAGTCGAACGGAGTCAAATCGTTGGTGCTTGTTGATCCGGGAAGGCGAATTGGGTCACATTGTGCGTACTTGGTGACTCGGTAAAATAAACGAATCAAGTTATGGATACTTGTTGATCCGAGAAGCCGAATTGGGTAAATTGAAAGACTTGTTAATCCGAGAAGTCAATTGGGTTTAAATACAAGCCTTAATGATTCGTGAAGTCGAACGGAGTAGAATAGTTGGTGCTTGTTGATCCGAGAAGCCGAATTGGATCACATTGTGCGTACTTGGTGACTTGGTAAAACAAATGGATCAAGTTATGGATACTTGTTGATCCGAGAAGCTGAAGTGGGTCAATTGAAAGACTTGTTGATCCGAGAAGCAATTGGCTTCAAATACAAGCCTTTATGATTCGTGAAGTCGAAGAGAGCCAACTCGTTGGTGCTTGTTGATCCGAGAAACCGAATTGGATCACATTGTGCGTACTTGGTGACTTGGTAAAACAAATGGATCAAGTTATGGATACTTGTTGATCAGAGAAGCCGAATTGGGTCACATGGAAGACTTGTTGATCCGAGAAGTCAATTGTGGCCAAATACAAGCCTTAATGTTTTGTGAAGTCGAATCGAGTCAAATAGTTGGTGCTTGTTGACCCGAGAAGCCGAATTAGGTCACATTGTGCGTACTTGGTGACTTGGTAAAACAAACGGATCATGTTATGGATACTTGTTGATTCGAGAAGCCGAATTGGGTCAATTTAAAGACATGTTGATCCGAGAAGTCAATTGGGTTCAAATACAAGCCTTAATGATTCGTGAAGTCGTTCGGAGTCAAATAGTTGATGCTTGTTGATCCGAGAAGCCGAATTGGGTCACATTGTGCGTACTTGGTGACTTGGTAAAACAAACGGATCAAGATATGGATACTTGTTGATCCGAGAAGCCGAATTGGGTAAATTGAGAGACTTGTTGATCCGAGAAGTCAATTGGGTTAAAATACAAGCCTTAATGATTCGTCAAGTCGAACGGAGTAGAATAGTTGGTGCTTGTTGATCCGAGAAGCCGAATTGGATCACATTGTGCGTACTTGGTCACTTGGTAAAACAAACGGATCAAGTTATGGATACTTGTTGATCCCAGAAGCCGAATTGGGTAAATTGAGAGACTTGTTGATCCGAGAAGTCAATTGGGTTTAAATACAGGCCTTAATGATTCGTGAAGTCGAACGGAGTAGAATAGTTGGTGCTTGTTGATCCGAGAAGCCGAATTGGATCACATTGTGCGTACTTGGTGACTTGGTAAAACAAATGGATCAAGTTATGGATACTTGTTGATCCGAGAAGCTGAATTGGGTCAATTGAAAGACTTGTTGATCCGAGAAGTCAATTGGCTTCAAATACAAGCCTTTATGATTCGTGAAGTCGAACAGAGTCAAATCGTTGGTGCTTGTTGATCCGAGAAGCCGAATTGGATCACATTGGGCGTACTTGGTGACTTGGTAAAACAAATGGATCAAGTTATGGACACTTGTTGATCAGAGAAGCCGAATTGGGTCACATGGAAGACTTGTTGATCCGAGAAGTCAATTGTGGCCAAATACAAGCCTTAATGTTTCATGAAGTCGAATCGAGTCAAATAGTTGGTGCTTGTTGACCCGAGAAACCGAATTAGGTCACATTGTGCGTACTTGGTGACTTGGTAAAACAAACGGATCAAGTTATGGATACTTGTTGATCCGAGAAGCCGAATTGGGTAAATTGAAAGACTTGTTAATCCGAGAAGTCAATTGGGTTTAAATACAAGCCTTAATGATTCGTGAAGTCGAACGGAGTAGAATAGTTGGTGCTTGTTGATCCGAGAAGCCGAATTGGATCACATTGTGCGTACTTGGTGACTTGGTAAAACAAATGGATCAAGTTATGGATACTTGTTGATCCGAGAAGCTGAATTGGGTCAATTGAAAGACTTGTTGATCCGAGAAGCAATTGGCTTCAAATACAAGCCTTTATGATTCGTGAAGTCGAAGAGAGCCAACTCGCTGGTGCTTGTTGATCCGAGAAACCGAATTGGATCACATTGTGCGTACTTGGTGACTTGGTAAAACAAATGGATCAAGTTATGGATACTTGTTGATCAGAGAAGCCGAATTGGGTCACATGGAAGACTTGTTGATCCCAGAAGTCAATTGTGGCCAAATACAAGCCTTAATGTTTTGTGAAGTCGAATCGAGTCAAATAGTTGGTGCTTGTTGACCCGAGAAGCCGAATTAGGTCACATTGTGCGTACTTGGTGACTTGGTAAAACAAACGGATCATGTTATGGATACTTGTTGATTCGAGAGGCCGAATTGGGTCAATTTAAAGACTTGTTGATCCGAGAAGTCAATTGGGTTCAAATACAAGCCTTAATGATTCGTGAAGTCGAACGGAGTCAAATAGTTGGTGCTTGTTGATCCGAGAAGCCGAATTGGATCACATTGTGTGTACTTGGTGACTTGGTAAAACAAACGGATCAAGTTATAGATACTTGTTGATCCTAGAAGCCGAATTGGGTCAATTGAAAGACTAGTTGATCCGAGAAGTCAATTGGGTTCAAATACAAGCCATAATGATTCGTGAAGTCGTTCGGAGTCAAATAGTTGATGCTTGTTGATCCGAGAAGCCGAATTGGGTCACATTGTGCGTACTTGGTGACTTGGTAAAACAAACGGATCAAGTTATGGATACTTGTTGATCCGAGAAGCCGAATTGGGTAAATTGAGAGACTTGTTGATCCGAGAAGTCAATTGGGTTTAAATACAAGCCTTAATGATTCGTGAAGTCGAACGGAGTAGAATAGTTGATGCTTGTTGATCCGAGAAGCCGAATTCGATCACATTGTGCGTACTTGGTGACTTGGTAAAACAAACGGATCAAGTTATGGATACTTGTTGATCCGAGAAGCCGAATTGGGTAAATTGAAAGACTTGTTGATCCGAGAAGTCAATTGGGTTTAAATACAGGCCTTAATGATTCGTGAAGTCGAACGGAGTAGAATAGTTGGTGCTTGTTGATCCGAGAAGCCGAATTGGATCACATTGTGCGTACTTGGTGACTTGGTAAAACAAATGGATCAAGTTATGGATACTTGTTGATCCGAGAAGCTGAATTGGGTCAATTGAAAGACTCGTTGATCCGAGAAGTCAATTGGCTTCAAATACAAGCCTTTATAATTCGTGAATCGAACAGAGTCAAATCATTGGTGCTTGTTGATCCGAGAAGCCGAATTGGATCACATTGTGCGTACTTGGTGACTTGGTAAAACAAATGGATCAAGTTATGGATACTTGTTGATCAGAGAAGCCGAATTGGGTCACATGGAAGACTTGTTGATCCGAGAAGTCAATTGTGGCCAAATACAAGCCTTAATGTTTCATGAAGTCGAATCGAGTCAAATAGTTGGTGCTTGTTGACCCGAGAAGCCGAATTAGGTCACATTGTGCGTACTTGGTGACTTGGTAAAACAAACGGATCATGTTATGGATACTTGTTGATCCGAGAAGCCGAATTGGGTCAATTGAAAGACTTGTTGATCCGAGAAGTCAATTGGGTTCAAATACAAGCCTTAATGATTCGTGAAGTCGAACGGTATCAAATAATTGGTGCTTGTTGATCCGAGAAGCCGAATTGGGTCACATTCTGCGTACTTGGTGACTTGGTAAAACGAACGGATCAAGTTATGGATACTTGAAGATCCGAGAAGCCGAATTGGGTCAATTAAAAGACTTATTGATCCGAGAAGTCAATTGGGTTCAAATACAAGCCTTAATGATTCGTGAAGTCGAACGGAGTCAAATCGTTGGTGCTTGTTGATCCGGGAAGGCAAATTGGGTCATATTGTGTGTACTTGGTGACTTGGTAAAATAAACGAATCAAGTTATGGATTCTTGTTGATCCGAGAAGCCGAATTGGGTAAATTGAAAGACTTGTTAATCCGAGAAGTCAATTGGGTTTAAATACAAGCCTTAATGATTCGTGAAGTCGAACGGAGTAGAATAGTTGGTGCTTGTTGATCCGAGAAGCCGAATTGGATCACATTGTGCGTACTTGGTGACTTGGTAAAACAAATGGATCAAGTTATGGATACTTGTTGATCCGAGAAGCTGAATTGGGTCAATTGAAAGACTTGTTGATCCGAGAAGCAATTGGCTTCAAATACAAGCCTTTATGATTCGTGAAGTCGAAGAGAGCCAACTCGTTGGTGCTTGTTGATCCGAGAAACCGAATTGGATCACATTGTGCGTACTTGGTGACTTGGTAAAACAAATGGATCAAGTTATGGATACTTGTTGATCAGAGAAGCCGAATTGGGTCACATGGAAGACTTGTTGATCCGAGAAGTCAATTGTGGCCAAATACAAGCCTTAATGTTTTGTGAAGTCGATTCGAGTCAAATAGTTGGTGCTTGTTGACCCGAGAAGCCGAATTAGGTCACATTGTGCGTACTTGGTGACTTGGTAAAACAAACGGATCATGTTATGGATACTTGTTGATTCGAGAAGCCGAATTGGGTCAATTTAAAAACATGTTGATCCGAGAAGTCAATTGGGTTCAAATACAAGCCTTAATGATTCGTGAAGTCGAACGGAGTCAAATAGTTGGTGCTTGTTGATCCGAGAAGCCGAATTGGATCACATTGTGCGTACTTGGTGACTTGGTAAAACAAACGGATCAAGTTATGGATACTTGTTGATCCTAGAAGCCGAATTGGGTCAATTGAAAGACTAGTTGATCCGAGAAGTCAATTGGGTTCAAATACAAGCCTTAATGATTCGTGAAGTCGTTCGGAGTCAAATAGTTGATGCTTGTTGATCCGAGAAGCCGAATTGGGTCACATTGTGCGTACTTGGTGACTTGGTAAAACAAACGGATCAAGTTATGGATACTTGTTGATCCGAGAAGCCGAATTGGGTAAATTGAGAGACTTGTTGATCCGAGAAGTCAATTGGGTTTAAATACAGGCCTTAATGATTCGTGAAGTCGAACGGAGTAGAATAGTTGGTGCTTGTTGATCCGAGAAGCCGAATTGGATCACATTGTGCGTACTTGGTGATTTGGTAAAACAAATGGATCAAGTTATGGATACTTGTTGATCCGAGAAGCTGAATTGGGTCAATTGAAAGACTTGTTGATCCGAGAAGTCAATTGGCTTCAAATACAAGCCTTTATGATTCGTGAAGTCGAACAGAGTCAAATCGTTGGTGCTTGTTGATCCGAGAAGCCGAATTGGATCACATTGTGCGTACTTGGTGACTTGGTAAAACAAATGGATCAAGTTATGGATACTTGTTGATCAGAGAAGCCGAATTGGGTCACATGGAAGACTTGTTGATCCGAGAAGTCAATTGTGGCCAAATACAAGCCTTAATGTTTCATGAAGTCGAATCGAGTCAAATAGTTGGTGCTTGTTGACCCGAGAAACCGAATTAGGTCACATTGTGCGTACTTGGTGACTTGGTAAAACAAACGGATCATGTTATGGATACTTGTTGATCCGAGAAGCCGAATTGGGTCAATTGAAAGACTTGTTGATCCGAGAAGTCAATTGGGTTCAAATACAAGCCTTAATGATTCGTGAAGTCGAACGGTATCGAATAATTGGTGCTTGTTGATCCGAGAAGCCGAATTGGGTCACATTGTGCGTACTTGGTGACTTGGTAAAACAAACGGATCAAGTTATGGATACTTGTTGATCCGAGAAGCCGAATTGGGTAAATTGAAAGACTTGTTAATCCGAGAAGTCAATTGGGTTTAAATACAAGCCTTAATGATTCGTGAAGTCGAACGGAGTAGAATAGTTGGTGCTTGTTGATCCGAGAAGCCGAATTGGATCACATTGTGCGTACTTGGTGACTTGGTAAAACAAATGGATCAAGTTATGGATACTTGTTGATCCGAGAAGCTGAATTGGGTCAATTGAAAGACTTGTTGATCCGAGAAGCAATTGGCTTCAAATACAAGCCTTTATGATTCGTGAAGTCGAAGAGAGCCAACTCGTTGGTGCTTGTTGATCCGAGAAACCGAATTGGATCACATTGTGCGTACTTGGTGACTTGGTAAAACAAATGGATCAAGTTATGGATACTTGTTGATCAGAGAAGCCGAATTGGGTCACATGGAAGACTTGTTGATCCCAGAAGTCAATTGTGGCCAAATACAACCCTTAATGTTTTGTGAAGTCGAATCGAGTCAAATAGTTGGTGCTTGTTGACCCGAGAAGCCGAATTAGGTCACATTATGCGTACTTGGTGACTTGGTAAAACAAACGGATCATGTTATGGATACTTGTTGATTCGAGAGGCCGAATTGGGTCAATTTAAAGACATGTTGATCCGAGAAGTCAATTGGGTTCAAATACAAGCCTTAATGATTCGTGAAGTCGAACGGAGTCAAATAGTTGGTGCTTGTTGATCCGAGAAGCCGAATTGGATCACATTGTGTGTACTTGGTGACTTGGTAAAACAAACGGATCAAGTTATGGATACTTGTTGATCCTAGAAGCCGAATTGGGTCAATTGAAAGACTAGTTGATCCGAGAAGTCAATTGGGTTCAAATACAAGCCTTAATGATTCGTGAAGTCGTTCGGAGTCAAATAGTTGATGCTTGTTGATCCGAGAAGCCGAATTGGGTCACATTGTGCGTACTTGGTGACTTGGTAAAACAAACGGATCAAGTTATGGATACTTGTTGATCCGAGAAGCCGAATTGGGTAAATTGAGAGACTTGTTGATCCGAGAAGTCAATTGGGTTTAAATACAAGCCTTAATGATTCGTGAAGTCGAACGGAGTAGAATAGTTGGTGCTTGTTGATCCGAGAAGCCGAATTCGATCACATTGTGCGTACTTGGTGACTTGGTAAAACAAACGGATCAAGTTATGGATACTTGTTGATCCGAGAAGCCGAATTGGGTAAATTGAAAGACTTGTTGATCCGAGACGTCAATTGGGTTTAAATACAGGCCTTAATGATTCGTGAAGTCGAACGGAGTAGAATAGTTGGTGCTTGTTGATCCGAGAAGCCGAATTGGATCACATTGTGCGTACTTGGTGACTTGGTAAAACAAATGGATCAAGTTATGGATACTTGTTGATCCGAGAAGCTGAATTGGGTCAATTGAAAGACTTGTTGATCCGAGAAGTCAATTGGCTTCAAATACAAGCCTTAATGACTCGTGAAGTCGAACGGAGTAGAATAGTTGGTGCTTGTTGATCCGAGAAGCCGAATTCGATCACATTGGGCGTACTTGGTGACTTGGTAAAACAAATGGATCAAGTTATGGATACTTGTTGATCCGAGAAGCCGAATTGGGTAAATTGAAAGATTTGTTGATCCGAGAAGTCAATTGGCTTCAAATACAAGCCTTTATGATTCGTGAAGTCGAACAGAGTCAAATCGTTGGTGCTTGTTGATCCGAGAAGCCGAATTGGATCACATTGTGCATACTTGGTGACTTGGTAAAACAAATGGATCAAGTTATGGATACTTGTTGATCCGAGAAGCTGAATTGGGTCAATTGAAAGACTTGTTGATCCGAGAAGTCAATTGGCTTCAAATACAAGCCTTTATGATTCGTGAAGTCGAACAGAGTCAAATCGTTGGTGCTTGTTGATCCGAGAAGCCGAATTGGATCACATTGTGCGTACTTGGTGACTTGGTAAAACAAATGGATCAAGTTATGGATACTTGTTGATCAGAGAAGCCGAATTGGGTCACATGGAAGACTTGTTGATCCGAGAAGTCAATTGTGGCCAAATACAAGCCTTAATGTTTCATGAAGTCGAATCGAGTCAAATAGTTGGTGCTTGTTGACCCGAGAAGCCGAATTAGGTCACATTGTGCGTACTTGGTGACTTGGTAAAACAAACGGATCATGTTATGGATACTTGTTGATCCGAGAAGTCGAATTGGGTCAATTGGAAGACTTGTTGATCCGAGAAGTCAATTGGGTTCAAATATAAGCCTTAATGATTCGTGAAGTCGAACGGTATCAAATAATTGGTGCTTGTTGATCCGAGAAGCCGAATTGGGTCACATTGTGCGTACTCGGTGACTTGGTAAAACGAACGGATCAAGTTATGGATACTTGAAGATCCGAGAAGCCGAATTGGGTCAATTAAAAGACTTATTGATCCGAGAAGTCAATTGGGTTCAAATACAAGCCTTAATGATTCATGAAGTCGAACGGAGTCAAATCGTTGGTGCTTGTTGATCCGGGAAGGCGAATTGGGTCACATTGTGCGTACTTGGTGACTTGGTAAAATAAACGAATCAAGTTATGGATACTTGTTGATCCGAGAAGCCGAATTGGGTAAATTGAAAGACTTGTTAATCCGAGAAGTCAATTGGGTTTAAATACAAGCCTTAATGATTCGTGAAGTCGAACGGAGTAGAATAGTTGGTGCTTGTTGATCCGAGAAGCCGAATTGGATCACATTGTGCGTACTTGGTGACTTGGTAAAACAAATGGATCAAGTTATGGATACTTGTTGATCCGAGAAGCTGTTTGGGTCAATTGAAAGACTTGTTGATCCGAGAAGTAATTGGCTTCAAATACAAGCCTTTATGATTCGTGAAGTCGAAGAGAGCCAACTCGTTGGTGCTTGTTGATCCGAGAAACCGAATTGGATCACATTGTGCGTACTTGGTGATTTGGTAAAACAAATGGATCAAGTTATGGATACTTGTTGATCAGAGAAGCCGAATTGGGTCACATGGAAGACTTGTTGATCCGAGAAGTCAATTGTGGCCAAATACAAGCCTTAATGTTTTGTGAAGTCGAATCGAGTCAAATAGTTGGTGCTTGTTGACCCGAGAAGCCGAATTAGGTCACATTATGCGTACTTGGTGACTTGGTAAAACAAACGGATCATGTTATGGATACTTGTTGATTCGAGAGGCCGAATTGGGTCTATTTAAAGACATGTTGATCCGAGAAGTCAATTGGGTTCAAATACAAGCCTTAATGATTCGTGAAGTCGAACGGAGTCAAATAGTTGGTGCTTGTTGCTCCGAGAAGCCGAATTGGATCACATTGTGTGTACTTGGTGACTTGGTAAAACAAACGGATCAAGTTATGGATACTTGTTGATCCTAGAAGCCGAATTGGGTCAATTGAAAGACTAGTTGATCCGAGAAGTCAATTGGGTTCAAATACAAGCCTTAATGATTCGTGAAGTCGTTCGGAGTCAAATAGTTGATGCTTGTTGATCCGAGAAGCCGAATTCGATCACATTGTGCGTACTTGGTGACTTGGTAAAACAAACGGATCAAGTTATGGATACTTGTTGATCCGAGAAGCCGAATTGGGTAAATTGAGAGACTTGTTGATCCGAGAAGTCAATTGGGTTTAAATACAAGCCTTAATGATTCGTGAAGTCGAACGGAGTAGAATAGTTGGTGCTTGTTGATCCGAGAAGCCGAATTCGATCACATTGTGCGTACTTGGTGACTTGGTAAAACAAACGGATCAAGTTATGGATACTTGTTGATCCGAGAAGCCGAATTGGGTAAATTGAAAGACTTGTTGATCCGAGACGTCAATTGGGTTTAAATACAGGCCTTAATGATTCGTGAAGTCGAACGGAGTAGAATAGTTGGTGCTTGTTGATCCGAGAAGCCGAATTGGATCACATTGTGCGTACTTGGTGACTTGGTAAAACAAATGGATCAAATTATGGATACTTGTTGATCCGAGAAGCTGAATTGGGTCAATTGAAAGACTTGTTGATCCGAGAAGTCAATTGGCTTCAAATACAAGCCTTAATGACTCGTGAAGTCGAACGGAGTAGAATAGTTGGTGCTTGTTGATCCGAGAAGCCGAATTCGATCACATTGGGCGTACTTGGTGACTTGGTAAAACAAATGGATCAAGTTATGGATACTTGTTGATCCGAGAAGCCGAATTGGGTAAATTGAAAGATTTGTTGATCCGAGAAGTCAATTGGCTTCAAATACAAGCCTTCATGATTCGTGAAGTCGAACAGAGTCAAATCGTTGGTGCTTGTTGATCCGAGAAGCCGAATTGGATCACATTGTGCATACTTGGTGACTTGGTAAAACAAATGGATCAAGTTATGGATACTTGTTGATCCGAGAAGCTGAATTGGGTCAATTGAAAGACTTGTTGATCCGAGAAGTCAATTGGCTTCAAATACAAGCCTTTATGATTCGTGAAGTCGAACAGAGTCAAATCGTTGGTGCTTGTTGATCCGAGAAGCCGAATTGGATCACATTGTGCGTACTTGGTGACTTGGTAAAACAAATGGATCAAGTTATGGATACTTGTTGATCAGAGAAGCCGAATTGGGTCACATGGAAGACTTGTTGATCCGAGAAGTCAATTGTGGCCAAATACAAGCCTTAATGTTTCATGAAGTCGAATCGAGTCAAATAGTTGGTGCTTGTTGACCCGAGAAGCCGAATTAGGTCACATTGTGCGTACTTGGTGACTTGGTAAAACAAACGGATCATGTTATGGATACTTGTTGATCCGAGAAGCCGAATTGGGTCAATTGAAAGACTTGTTGATCCGAGAAGTCAATTGGGTTCAAATATAAGCCTTAATGATTCGTGAAGTCGAACGGTATCAAATAATTGGTGCTTGTTGATCCGAGAAGCCGAATTGGGTCACATTGTGCGTACTCGGTGACTTGGTAAAACGAACGGATCAAGTTATGGATACTTGAAGATCCGAGAAGCCGAATTGGGTCAATTAAAAGACTTATTGATCCGAGAAGTCAATTGGGTTCAAATACAAGCCTTAATGATTCATGAAGTCGAACGGAGTCAAATCGTTGGTGCTTGTTGATCCGGGAAGGCGAATTGGGTCACATTGTGCGTACTTGGTGACTTGGTAAAATAAACGAATCAAGTTATGGATACTTGTTGATCCGAGAAGCCGAATTGGGTAAATTGAAAGACTTGTTAATCCGAGAAGTCAATTGGGTTTAAATACAAGCCTTAATGATTCGTGAAGTCGAACGGAGTAGAATAGTTGGTGCTTGTTGATCCGAGAAGCCGAATTGGATCACATTGTGAGTACTTGGTGACTTGGTAAAACAAATGGATCAAGTTATGGATACTTGTTGATCCGAGAAGCTGAATTGGGTCAATTGAAAGACTTGTTGATCCGAGAAGTAATTGGCTTCAAATACAAGCCTTTATGATTCGTGAAGTCGAAGAGAGCCAACTCGTTGGTGCTTGTTGATCCGAGAAACCGAATTGGATCACATTGTGCGTACTTGGTGATTTGGTAAAACAAATGGATCAAGTTATGGATACTTGTTGATCAGAGAAGCCGAATTGGGTCACATGGAAGACTTGTTGATCCGAGAAGTCAATTGTGGCCAAATACAAGCCTTAATGTTTTGTGAAGTCGAATCGAGTCAAATAGTTGGTGCTTGTTGACCCGAGAAGCCGAATTAGGTCACATTGTGCGTACTTGGTGACTTGGTAAAACAAACGGATCATGTTATGGATACTTGTTGATTCGAGAAGCCGAATTGGGTCAATTTAAAGACATGTTGATCCGAGAAGTCAATTGGGTTCAAATACAAGCCTTAATGATTCGTGAAGTCGAACGGAGTCAAATAGTTGGTGCTTGTTGATCCGAGAAGCCGAATTGGATCACATTGTGCGTACTTGGTGACTTGGTAAAACAAACGGATCAAGTTATGGATACTTGTTGATCCTAGAAGCCGAATTGGGTCAATTGAAAGACTAGTTGATCCGAGAAGTCAATTGGGTTCAAATACAAGCCTTAATGATTCGTGAAGTCGTTCGGAGTCAAATAGTTGATGCTTGTTGATCCGAGAAGCCGAATTGGGTCACATTGTGCGTACTTGGTGACTTGGTAAAACAAACGGATCAAGTTATGGATACTTGTTGATCCGAGAAGCCGAATTGGGTAAATTGAGAGACTTGTTGATCCGAGAAGTCAATTGGGTTTAAATACAAGCCTTAATGATTCGTGAAGTCGAACGGAGTAGAATAGTTGGTGCTTGTTGATCCGAGAAGCCGAATTCGATCACATTGTGCGTACTTGGTGACTTGGTAAAACAAACGGATCAAGTTATGGATACTTGTTGATCCGAGAAGCCGAATTGGGTAAATTGAAAGACTTGTTGATCCGAGAAGTCAATTGGGTTTAAATACAGGCCTTAATGATTCGTGAAGTCGAACGGAGTAGAATAGTTGGTGCTTGTTGATCCGAGAAGCCGAATTGGATCACATTGTGCGTACTTGGTGACTTGGTAAAACAAATGGATCAAGTTATGGATACTTGTTGATCCGAGAAGCTGAATTGGGTCAATTGAAAGACTTGTTGATCCGAGAAGTCAATTGGCTTCAAATACAAGCCTTAATGACTCGTGAAGTCGAACGGAGTAGAATAGTTGGTGCTTGTTGATCCGAGAAGCCGAATTCGATCACATTGGGCGTACTTGGTGACTTGGTAAAACAAACGGATCAAGTTATGGATACTTGTTGATCCGAGAAGCCGAATTGGGTAAATTGAAAGACTTGTTGATCCGAGAAGTCAATTGGCTTCAAATACAAGCCTTTATGATTCGTGAAGTCGAACAGAGTCAAATCGTTGGTGCTTGTTGATCCGAGAAGCCGAATTGGATCACATTGTGCATACTTGGTGACTTGGTAAAACAAATGGATCAAGTTATGGATACTTGTTGATCCGAGAAGCTGAATTGGGTCAATTGAAAGACTTGTTGATCCGAGAAGTCAATTGGCTTCAAATACAAGCCTTTATGATTCGTGAAGTCGAACAGAGTCAAATCGTTGGTGCTTGTTGATCCGAGAAGCCGAATTGGATCACATTGTGCGTACTTGGTGACTTGGTAAAACAAATGGATCAAGTTATGGATACTTGTTGATCAGAGAAGCCGAATTGGGTCACATGGAAGACTTGTTGATCCGAGAAGTCAATTGTGGCCAAATACAAGCCTTAATGTTTCATGAAGTCCAATCGAGTCAAATAGTTGGTGCTTGTTGACTCGAGAAGCCGAATTAGGTCACATTGTGCGTACTTGGTGACTTGGTAAAACAAACGGATCATGTTATGGATACTTGTTGATCCGAGAAGCCGAATTGGGTCAATTGAAAGACTTGTTGATCCGAGAAGTCAATTGGGTTCAAATACAAGCCTTAATGATTCGTGAAGTCGAACGGTATCAAATAATTGGTGCTTGTTGATCCGAGAAGCCGAATTGGGTCACATTGTGCGTACTTGGTGACTTGGTAAAACGAACGGATCAAGTTATGGATACTTGAAGATCCGAGAAGCCGAATTGGGTCAATTAAAGGACTTATTGATCCGAGAAGTCAATTGGGTTCAAATACAAGCCTTAATGATTCGTGAAGTCGAACGGAGTCAAATCGTTGGTGCTTGTTGATCCGGGAAGTCGAATTGGGTCACATTGTGCGTACTTGGTGACTTGGTAAAACGAACGGATCAAGTTATGGATACTTGAAGATCCGAGAAGCCGAATTGGGTCAATTAAAAGACTTATTGATCCGAGAAGTCAATTGGGTCCAAATACAATCCTTAATGATTCGTGAAGTCGAACGGAGTCAAATCGTTGGTGCTTGTTGATCCGGGAAGGCGAATTGGGTCACATTGTGCGTACTTGGTGACTTGGTAAAATAAACGAATCAAGTTATGGATACTTGTTGATCCGAGAAGCCGAATTGGGTAAATTGAAAGACTTGTTAATCCGAGAAGTCAATTGGGTTTAAATACAAGCCTTAATGATTCGTGAAGTCGAACGGAGTAGAATAGTTGGTGCTTGTTGATCCGAGAAGCTGAATTGGATCACATTGTGCGTACTTGGTGACTTGGTAAAACAAATGGATCAAGTTATGGATACTTGTTGATCCGAGAAGCTGAATTGGGTCAATTGAAAGACTTGTTGATCCGAGAAGCAATTGGCTTCAAATACAAGCCTTTATGATTCGTGAAGTCGAAGAGAGCCAACTCGTTGGTGCTTGTTGATCCGAGAAACCGAATTGGATCACATTGTGCGTACTTGGTGATTTGGTAAAACAAATGGATCAAGTTATGGATACTTGTTGATCAGAGAAGCCGAATTGGGTCACATGGAAGACTTGTTGATCCGAGAAGTCAATTGTGGCCAAATACAAGCCTTAATGTTTTGTGAAGTCGAATCGAGTCAAATAGTTGGTGCTTGTTGACCCGAGAAGCCGAATTAGGTCACATTGTGCGTACTTGGTGACTTGGTAAAACAAACGGATCATGTTATGGATACTTGTTGATTCGAGAAGCCGAATTGGGTCAATTTAAAGGCATGTTGATCCGAGAAGTCAATTGGGTTCAAATACAAGCCTTAATGATTCGTGAAGTCGAACGGAGTCAAATAGTTGGTGCTTGTTGATCCGAGAAGCCGAATTGGATCACATTGTGCGTACTTGGTGACTTGGTAAAACAAACGGATCAAGTTATGGATACTTGTTGATCCTAGAAGCCGAATTGGGTCAATTGAAAGACTAGTTGATCCGAGAAGTCAATTGGGTTCAAATACAAGCCTTAATGATTCGTGAAGTCGTTCGGAGTCAAATAGTTGATGCTTGTTGATCCAAGAAGCCGAATTGGGTCACATTGTGCGTACTTGGTGACTTGGTAAAACAAACGGATCAAGTTATGGATACTTGTTGATCCGAGAAGCCGAATTGGGTAAATTGAGAGACTTGTTGATCCGAGAAGTCAATTGGGTTTAAATACAAGCCTTAATGATTCGTGAAGTCGAACGGAGTAGAATAGTTGGTGCTTGTTGATCCGAGAAGCCGAATTCGATCACATTGTGCGTACTTGGTGACTTGGTAAAACAAACGGATCAAGTTATGGATACTTGTTGATCCGAGAAGCCGAATTGGGTAAATTGAAAGACTTGTTGATCCGAGAAGTCAATTGGGTTTAAATACAGGCCTTAATGATTCGTGAAGTCGAACGGAGTAGAATAGTTGGTGCTTGTTGATCAAAGAAGCCGAATTGGATCACATTGTGCGTACTTGGTGACTTGGTAAAACAAATGGATCAAGTTATGGATACTTGTTGATCCGAGAAGCTGAATTGGGTCAATTGAAAGACTTGTTGATCCGAGAAGTCAATTGGCTTCAAATACAAGCCTTTATGATTCGTGAAGTCGAACAGAGTCAAATCGTTGGTGCTTGTTGATCCGAGAAGCCGAATTGGATCACATTGTGCGTACTTGGTGACTTGGTAAAACAAATGGATCAAGTTATGGATACTTGTTGATCAGAGAAGCCGAATTGGGTCACATGGAAGACTTGTTGATCCGAGAAGTCAATTGTGGCCAAATACAAGCCTTAATGTTTCATGAAGTCCAATCGAGTCAAATAGTTGGTGCTTCTTAACTCGAGAAGCCGAATTAGGTCACATTGTGCGTACTTGGTGACTTGGTAAAACAAACGGATCATGTTATGGATACTTGTTGATCCGAGAAGCCGAATTGGGTCAATTGAAAGACTTGTTGATCCGAGAAGTCAATTGGGTTCAAATACAAGCCTTAATGATTCGTGAAGTCGAACGGTATCAAATAATTGGTGCTTGTTGATCCGAGAAGCCGAATTGGGTCACATTGTGCGTACTTGGTGACTTGGTAAAACGAACGGATCAAGTTATGGATACTTGAAGATCCGAGAAGCCGAATTGGGTCAATTAAAGGACTTATTGATCCGAGAAGTCAATTGGGTTCAAATACAAGCCTTAATGATTCGTGAAGTCGAACGGAGTCAAATCGTTGGTGCTTGTTGATCCGGGAAGTCGAATTGGGTCACATTGTGCGTACTTGGTGTCTTGGTAAAATAAACGAATCAAGTTATGGATACTTGTGGATCCGAGAAGCCGAATTGGGTAAATTGAAAGACTTGTTGATCCGAGAAGTCAATTGGCTTCAAATACAAGCCTTTATGATTCGTGAAGTCGATCGGAGTCAAATAGTTGATGCTTGTTGATCCGAGAAGCCGAATTGGGTCACATTGTGCGTACTTGGTGACTTGGTAAAACAAACGGATCAAGTTATGGATACTTGTTGATCCGAGAAGCCGAATTGGGTAAATTGAGAGACTTGTTGATCCGAGAAGTCAATTGGGTTTAAATACAAGCCTTAATGATTCGTGAAGTCGAACGGAGTAGAATAGTTGGTGCTTGTTGATCCGAGAAGCCGAATTCGATCACATTGTGCGTACTTGGTCACTTGGTAAAACAAACGGATCAAGTTATGGATACTTGTTGATCCGAGAAGCCGAATTGGTAAATTGAAAGACTTGTTGATCCGAGAAGTCAATTGGCTTCAAATACAAGCCTTTATGATTCGTGAAGTCGAACAGAGTCAAATCGTTGGTGCTTGTTGATCCGAGAAGCCGAATTGGATCACATTGTGCGTACTTGGTGACTTGGTAAAACAAACGGATCATGTTATGGATACTTGTTGATCCGAGAAGCCGAATTGGGTCAATTGAAAGACTTGTTGATCCGAGAAGTCAATTGGGTTCAAATACAAGCCTTAATGATTCGTGAAGTCGAACAGAGTCAAATAGTTGGTGCTTGTTGATCTGAGAAGCCGAATTGGATCACATTGTGCGTACTTGGTGACTTGGTAAAACAAACGGATCAAGTTATGGATACTTGTTGATCCTAGAAGCCGAATTGGATCAATTGAAAGACTAGTTTATCCGAGAAGTCAATTGGGTTCAAATACAAGCCTTAATGATTCATGAAGTCGTTCGGAGTCAAATAGTTGATTCTTGTTGATCCGAGAAGCCGAATTGGGTCACATTGTGCGTACTTGGTGACTTGGTAAAACAAACGGATCAAGTTATGGATACTTGTTGATCCGAGAAGCCGAATTGGGTAAATTGAGAGACTTGTTGATCCGAGAAGTCAATTGGGTTTAAATACAAGCCTTAATGATTCGTGAAGTCGAACGGAGTAGAATAGTTGGTGCTTGTTGATCCGAGAAGCCGAATTGGATCATATTGTGCGTACTTGGTGACTTGGTAAAACAAATGGATCAAGTTATGGATACTTGTTGATCCGAGAAGCTGGATTGGGTCAATTGAAAGACTTGTTGATCTGAGAAGTCAATTGGCTTCAAATACAAGCCTTTATGATTCGTGAAGTCGAACAGAGTCAAATCGTTGGTGCTTGTTGATCCGAGAAGCCGAATTGGATCACATTGTGCGTACTTGGTGACTTGGTAAAACAAATGGATCAAGTTATGGATACTTGTTGATCAGAGAAGCCGAATTGGGTCACATGGAAGACTTGTTGATCCGAGAAGTCAATTGTGGCCAAATACAAGCCTTAATGTTTTGTGAAGTCGAATCGAGTCAAATAGTTGGTGCTTGTTGACCCGAGAAGCCGAATTAGGTCACATTGTGCGTACTTGGTGACTTGGTAAAACAAACGGATCATCTTATGGATACTTGTTGATTCGAGAAGCCGAATTGGGTCAATTTAAAGGCATGTTGATCCGAGAAGTCAATTGGGTTCAAATACAAGCCTTAATGATTCGTGAAGTCGAACGGAGTCAAATAGTTGGTGCTTGTTGATCCGAGAAGCCGAATTGGATCACATTGTGCGTACTTGGTGACTTGGTAAAACAAACGGATCAAGTTATGGATACTTGTTGATCCTAGAAGCCGAATTGGGTCAATTGAAAGACTAGTTGATCCGAGAAGTCAATTGGGTTCAAATACAAGCCTTAATGATTCGTGAAGTCGTTCGGAGTCAAATAGTTGATGCTTGTTGATCCGAGAAGCCGAATTGGGTCACATTGTGCGTACTTGGTGACTTGGTAAAACAAACGGATCAAGTTATGGATACTTGTTGATCCGAGAAGCCGAATTGGGTAAATTGAGAGACTTGTTGATCCGAGAAGTCAATTGGGTTTAAATACAAGCCTTAATGATTCGTGAAGTCGAACGGAGTAGAATAGTTGGTGCTTGTTGATCCGAGAAGCCGAATTCGATCACATTGTGCGTACTTGGTGACTTGGTAAAACAAACGGATCAAGTTATGGATACTTGTTGATCCGAGAAGCCGAATTGGGTAAATTGAAAGACTTGTTGATCCGAGAAATCAATTGGGTTTAAATACAGGCCTTAATGATTCGTGAAGTCGAACGGAGTAGAATAGTTGGTGCTTGTTGATCAAAGAAGCCGAATTGGATCACATTGTGCGTACTTGGTGACTTGGTAAAACAAATGGATCAAGTTATGGATACTTGTTGATCCGAGAAGCTGAATTGGGTCAATTGAAAGACTTGTTGATCCGAGAAGTCAATTGGCTTCAAATACAAGCCTTTATGATTCGTGAAGTCGAACAGAGTCAAATCGTTGGTGCTTGTTGATCCGAGAAGCCGAATTGGATCACATTGTGCGTACTTGGTGACTTGGTAAAACAAATGGATCAAGTTATGGATACTTGTTGATCAGAGAAGCCGAATTGGGTCACATGGAAGACTTGTTGATCCGAGAAGTCAATTGTGGCCAAATACAAGCCTTAATGTTTCATGAAGTCCAATCGAGTCAAATAGTTGGTGCTTGTTGACCCGAGAAGCCGAATTAGGTCACATTGTGCGTACTTGGTGACTTGGTAAAACAAACGGATCATGTTATGGATACTTGTTGATCCGAGAAGCCGAATTGGGTCAATTGAAAGACTTGTTGATCCGAGAAGTCAATTGGGTTCAAATACAAGCCTTAATGATTCGTGAAGTCGAACGGTATCAAATAATTGGTGCTTGTTGATCCGAGAAGCCGAATTGGGTCACATTGTGCGTACTTGGTGACTTGGTAAAACGAACGGATCAAGTTATGGATACTTGAAGATCCGAGAAGCCGAATTGGGTCAATTAAAGGACTTATTGATCCGAGAAGTCAATTGGGTTCAAATACAAGCCTTAATGATTCGTGAAGTCGAACGGAGTCAAATCGTTGGTGCTTGTTGATCCGGGAAGGCGAATTGGGTCACATTGGGCGTACTTGGTGTCTTGGTAAAATAAACGAATCAAGTTATGGATACTTGTGGATCCGAGAAGCCGAATTGGGTAAATTGAAAGACTTGTTGATCCGAGAAGTCAATTGGCTTCAAATACAAGCCTTTATGATTCGTGAAGTCGATCGGAGTCAAATAGTTGATGCTTGTTGATCCGAGAAGCCGAATTGGGTCATATTGTGCGTACTTGGTGACTTGGTAAAACAAACGGATCAAGTTATGGATACTTGTTGATCCGAGAAGCCGAATTGGGTAAATTGAGAGACTTGTTGATCCGAGAAGTCAATTGGGTTTAAATACAAGCCTTAATGATTCGTGAAGTCGAACGGAGTAGAATAGTTGGTGCTTGTTGATCCGAGAAGCCGAATTCGATCACATTGTGCGTACTTGGTGACTTGGTAAAACAAACGGATCAAGTTATGGATACTTGTTGATCCGAGAAGCCGAATTGGTAAATTGAAAGACTTGTTGATCCGAGAAGTCAATTGGCTTCAAATACAAGCCTTTATGATTCGTGAAGTCGAACAGAGTCAAATCGTTGGTGCTTGTTGATCCGAGAAGCCGAATTGGATCACATTGTGCGTACTTGGTGACTTGGTAAAACAAACGGATCATGTTATGGATACTTATTGATCCGAGAAGCCGAATTGGGTCAATTGAAAGACTTGTTGATCCGAGAAGTCAATTGGGTTCAAATACAAGCCTTAATGATTCGTGAAGTCGAACAGAGTCAAATAGTTGGTGCTTGTTGATCTGAGAAGCCGAATTGGATCACATTGTGCGTACTTGGTGACTTGGTAAAACAAACGGATCAAGTTATGGATACTTGTTGATCCTAGAAGCCGAATTGGGTCAATTGAAAGACTAGTTGATCCGAGAAGTCAATTGGGTTCAAATACAAGCCTTAATGATTCGTGAAGTCGTTCGGAGTCAAATAGTTGATTCTTGTTGATCCGAGAAGCCGAATTGGGTCACATTGTGCGTACTTGGTGACTTGGTAAAACAAACGGATCAAGTTATGGATACTTGTTGATCCGAGAAGCCGAATTGGGTAAATTGAGAGACTTGTTGATCCGAGAAGTCAATTGGGTTTAAATACAAGCCTTAATGATTCGTGAAGTCGAACGGAGTAGAATAGTTGGTGCTTGTTGATCCGAGAAGCCGAATTGGATCATATTGTGCGTACTTGGTGACTTGGTAAAACAAATGGATCAAGTTATGGATACTTGTTGATCCGAGAAGCTGGATTGGGTCAATTGAAAGACTTGTTGATCCGAGAAGTCAATTGGCTTCAAATACAAGCCTTTATGATTCGTGAAGTCGAACAGAGTCAAATCGTTGGTGCTTGTTGATCCGAGAAGGCGAATTGGGTCACATTGGGCGTACTTGGTGTCTTGGTAAAATAAACGAATCAAGTTATGGATACTTGTGGATCCGAGAAGCCGAATTGGGTAAATTGAAAGACTTGTTGATCCGAGAAGTCAATTGGCTTCAAATACAAGCCTTTATGATTCGTGAAGTCGAACGGAGTAGAATAGTTGGTGCTTGTTGATCCGAGAAGCCGAATTCGATCACATTGTGCGTACTTGGTGACTTGGTAAAACAAACGGATCAAGTTATGGATACTTGTTGATCCGAGAAGCCGAATTGGGTAAATTGAAAGACTTGTTGATCCGAGAAATCAATTGGGTTTAAATACAGGCCTTAATGATTCGTGAAGTCGAACGGAGTAGAATAGTTGGTGCTTGTCGATCAAAGAAGCCGAATTGGATCACATTGTGCGTACTTGGTGACTTGGTAAAACAAATGGATCAAGTTATGGATACTTGTTGATCCGAGAAGCTGAATTGGGTCAATTGAAAGACTTGTTGATCCGAGAAGTCAATTGGCTTCAAATACAAGCCTTTATGATTCGTGAAGTCGAACAGAGTCAAATCGTTGGTGCTTGTTGATCCGAGAAGCCGAATTGGATCACATTGTGCGTACTTGGTGACTTGGTAAAACAAATGGATCAAGTTATGGGTACTTGTTGATCAGAGAAGCCGAATTGGGTCACATGGAAGACTTGTTGATCCGAGAAGTCAATTGTGGCCAAATACAAGCCTTAATGTTTCATGAAGTCCAATCGAGTCAAATAGTTGGTGCTTGTTGACCCGAGAAGCCGAATTAGGTCACATTGTGCGTACTTGGTGACTTGGTAAAACAAACGGATCATGTTATGGATACTTGTTGATCCGAGAAGCCGAATTGGGTCAATTGAAAGACTTGTTGATCCGAGAAGTCAATTGGGTTCAAATACAAGCCTTAATGATTCGTGAAGTCGAACGGTATCAAATAATTGGTGCTTGTTGATCCGAGAAGCCGAATTGGGTCACATTGTGCGTACTTGGTGACTTGGTAAAACGAACGGATCAAGTTATGGATACTTGAAGATCCGAGAAGCCGAATTGGGTCAATTAAAGGACTTATTGATCCGAGAAGTCAATTGGGTTCAAATACAAGCCTTAATGATTCGTGAAGTCGAACGGAGTCAAATCGTTGGTGCTTGTTGATCCGGGAAGGCGAATTGGGTCACATTGGGCGTACTTGGTGTCTTGGTAAAATAAACGAATCAAGTTATGGATACTTGTGGATCCGAGAAGCCGAATTGGGTAAATTGAAAGACTTGTTGATCCGAGAAGTCAATTGGCTTCAAATACAAGCCTTTATGATTCGTGAAGTCGATCGGAGTCAAATAGTTGATGCTTGTTGATCCGAGAAGCCGAATTGGGTCACATTGTGCGTACTTGGTGACTTGGTAAAACAAACGGATCAAGTTATGGATACTTGTTGATCCGAGAAGCCGAATTGGGTAAATTGAGAGACTTGTTGATCCGAGAAGTCAATTGGGTTTAAATACAAGCCTTAATGATTCGTGAAGTCGAACGGAGTAGAATAGTTGGTGCTTGTTGATCCGAGAAGCCGAATTCGATCACATTGTGCGTACTTGGTGACTTGGTAAAACAAACGGATCAAGTTATGGATACTTGTTGATCCGAGAAGCCGAATTGGTAAATTGAAAGACTTGTTGATCCGAGAAGTCAATTGGCTTCAAATACAAGCCTTTATGATTCGTGAAGTCGAACAGAGTCAAATCGTTGGTGCTTGTTGATCCGAGAAGCCGAATTGGATCACATTGTGCGTACTTGGTGACTTGGTAAAACAAACGGATCATGTTATGGATACTTATTGATCCGAGAAGCCGAATTGGGTCAATTGAAAGACTTGTTGATCCGAGAAGTCAATTGGGTTCAAATACAAGCCTTAATGATTCGTGAAGTCGAACAGAGTCAAATAGTTGGTGCTTGTTGATCTGAGAAGCCGAATTGGATCACATTGTGCGTACTTGGTGACTTGGTAAAACAAACGGATCAAGTTATGGATACTTGTTGATCCTAGAAGCCGAATTGGGTCAATTGAAAGACTAGTTGATCCGAGAAGTCAATTGGGTTCAAATACAAGCCTTAATGATTCGTGAAGTCGTTCGGAGTCAAATAGTTGATTCTTGTTGATCCGAGAAGCCGAATTGGGTCACATTGTGCGTACTTGGTGACTTGGTAAAACAAACGGATCAAGTTATGGATACTTGTTGATCCGAGAAGCCGAATTGGGTAAATTGAGAGACTTGTTGATCCGAGAAGTCAATTGGGTTTAAATACAAGCCTTAATGATTCGTGAAGTCGAACGGAGTAGAATAGTTGGTGCTTGTTGATCCGAGAAGCCGAATTGGATCATATTGTGCGTACTTGGTGACTTGGTAAAACAAATGGATCAAGTTATGGATACTTGTTGATCCGAGAAGCTGGATTGGGTCAATTGAAAGACTTGTTGATCCGAGAAGTCAATTGGCTTCAAATACAAGCCTTTATGATTCGTGAAGTCGAACAGAGTCAAATCGTTGGTGCTTGTTGATCCGAGAAGGCGAATTGGGTCACATTGGGCGTACTTGGTGTCTTGGTAAAATAAACGAATCAAGTTATGGATACTTGTGGATCCGAGAAGCCGAATTGGGTAAATTGAAAGACTTGTTGATCCGAGAAGTCAATTGGCTTCAAATACAAGCCTTTATGATTCGTGAAGTCGATCGAAGTCAAATAGTTGATGCTTGTTGATCCGAGAAGCCGAATTGGGTCACATTGTGCGTACTTGGTGACTTGGTAAAACAAACGGATCAAGTTATGGATACTTGTTGATCCGAGAAGCCGAATTGGGTAAATTGAGAGACTTGTTGATCCGAGAAGTCAATTGGGTTTAAATACAAGCCTTAATGATTCGTGAAGTCGAACGGAGTAGAATAGTTGGTGCTTGTTGATCCGAGAAGCCGAATTCGATCACATTGTGCGTACTTGGTGACTTGGTAAAACAAACGGATCAAGTTATGGATACTTGTTGATCCGAGAAGCCGAATTGGTAAATTGAAAGACTTGTTGATCCGAGAAGTCAATTGGCTTCAAATACAAGCCTTTATGATTCGTGAAGTCGAACAGAGTCAAATCGTTGGTGCTTGTTGATCCGAGAAGCCGAATTGGATCACATTGTGCGTACTTGGTGACTTGGTAAAACAAACGGATCATGTTATGGATACTTATTGATCCGAGAAGCCGAATTGGGTCAATTGAAAGACTTGTTGATCCGAGAAGTCAATTGGGTTCAAATACAAGCCTTAATGATTCGTGAAGTCGAACAGAGTCAAATAGTTGGTGCTTGTTGATCTGAGAAGCCGAATTGGATCACATTGTGCGTACTTGGTGACTTGGTAAAACAAACGGATCAAGTTATGGATACTTGTTGATCCTAGAAGCCGAATTGGGTCAATTGAAAGACTAGTTGATCCGAGAAGTCAATTGGGTTCAAATACAAGCCTTAATGATTCGTGAAGTCGTTCGGAGTCAAATAGTTGATTCTTGTTGATCCGAGAAGCCGAATTGGGTCACATTGTGCGTACTTGGTGACTTGGTAAAACAAACGGATCAAGTTATGGATACTTGTTGATCCGAGAAGCCGAATTGGGTAAATTGAGAGACTTGTTGATCCGAGAAGTCAATTGGGTTTAAATACAAGCCTTAATGATTCGTGAAGTCGAACGGAGTAGAATAGTTGGTGCTTGTTGATCCGAGAAGCCGAATTGGATCATATTGTGCGTACTTGGTGACTTGGTAAAACAAATGGATCAAGTTATGGATACTTGTTGATCCGAGAAGCTGGATTGGGTCAATTGAAAGACTTGTTGATCCGAGAAGTCAATTGGCTTCAAATACAAGCCTTTATGATTCGTGAAGTCGAACAGAGTCAAATCGTTGGTGCTTGTTGATCCGAGAAGCCGAATTGGATCACATTGTGCGTACTTGGTGACTTGGTAAAACAAACGGATCATGTTATGGATACTTATTGATCCGAGAAGCCGAATTGGGTCAATTGAAAGACTTGTTGATCCGAGAAGTCAATTGGGTTCAAATACAAGCCTTAATGATTCGTGAAGTCGAACAGAGTCAAATAGTTGGTGCTTGTTGATCTGAGAAGCCGAATTGGATCACATTGTGCGTACTTGGTGACTTGGTAAAACAAACGGATCAAGTTATGGATACTTGTTGATCCTAGAAGCCGAATTGGGTCAATTGAAAGACTAGTTGATCCGAGAAGTCAATTGGGTTCAAATACAAGCCTTAATGATTCGTGAAGTCGTTCGGAGTCAAATAGTTGATTCTTGTTGATCCGAGAAGCCGAATTGGGTCACATTGTGCGTACTTGGTGACTTGGTAAAACAAACGGATCAAGTTATGGATACTTGTTGATCCGAGAAGCCGAATTGGGTAAATTGAGAGACTTGTTGATCCGAGAAGTCAATTGGGTTTAAATACAAGCCTTAATGATTCGTGAAGTCGAACGGAGTAGAATAGTTGGTGCTTGTTGATCCGAGAAGCCGAATTGGATCATATTGTGCGTACTTGGTGACTTGGTAAAACAAATGGATCAAGTTATGGATACTTGTTGATCCGAGAAGCTGGATTGGGTCAATTGAAAGACTTGTTGATCCGAGAAGTCAATTGGCTTCAAATACAAGCCTTTATGATTCGTGAAGTCGAACAGAGTCAAATCGTTGGTGCTTGTTGATCCGAGAAGCCGAATTGGATCACATTGTGCGTACTTGGTGACTTGGTAAAACAAATGGATCAAGTTATGGATACTTGTTGATCAGAGAAGCCGAATTGGGTCACATGGAAGACTTGTTGATCCGAGAAGTCAATTGTGGCCAAATACAAGCCTTAATGTTTCATGAAGTCCAATCGAGTCAAATAGTTGGTGCTTGTTGACCCGAGAAGCCGAATTAGGTCACATTGTGCGTACTTGGTGACTTGGTAAAACAAACGGATCATGTTATGGATACTTGTTGATCCGAGAAGCCGAATTGGGTCAATTGAAAGACTTGTTGATCCGAGAAGTCAATTGGGTTCAAATACAAGCCTTAATGATTCGTGAAGTCGAACGGTATCAAATAATTGGTGTTGTTGATCCGAGAAGCCGAATTGGGTCACATTGTGCGTACTTGGTGACTTGGTAAAACGAACGGATCAAGTTATGGATACTTGAAGATCCGAGAAGCCGAATTGGGTCAATTAAAAGACTTATTGATCCGAGAAGTCAATTGGGTTCAAATACAAGCCTTAATGATTCGTGAAGTCGAACAGAGTCAAATAGTTGGTGCTTGTTGATCCGAGAAGCCGAATTGGATCATATTGTGCGTACTTGGTGACTTGGTAAAACAAACGGATCAAGTTATGGATACTTGTTGATCCTAGAAGCCGAATTGGGTCAATAGAAAGACTAGTTGATCCGAGAAGTCAATTGGGTTCAAATACAAGCCTTAATGATTCGTGAAGTCGATCGGAGTCAAATAGTTGATGCTTGTTGATCCGAGAAGCCGAATTGGGTCACATTGTGCGTACTTGGTGACTTGGTAAAACAAACGGATCAAGTTATGGATACTTGTTGATCCGAGAAGCCGAATTGGGTAAATTGAGAGACTTGTTGATCCGAGAAGTCAATTAAGTTTAAATACAAGCCTTAATGATTCGTGAAGTCGAACGGAGTAGAATAGTTGGTGCTTGTTGATCCGAGAAGCCGAATTCGATCACATTGTGCGTACTTGGTGACTTGGTAAAACAAACGGATCAAGTTATGGATACTTGTAGATCCGAGAAGTCGAATTGGGTAAATTGAAAGACTTGTTGATCCGAGAAGTCAATTGGGTTTAAATACATGCCTTAATGATTCGTGAAGTCGAACGGAGTAGAATAGTTGGTGCTTGTTGATCCGAGAAGCCGTATTGGATCACATTGTGCGTACTTGGTGACTTTGTAAAACAAATGGATCAAGTTATGGATACTTGTTGATCCGAGAAGCTGAATTGGGTCAATTGAAAGACTTGTTGATCCGAGAAGTCAATTGGCTTCAAATACAAGCCTTTATGATTCGTGAAGTCGAACAGAGTCAAATCGTTGGTGCTTGTTGATCCGAGAAGCCGAATTGGATCACATTGTGCGTACTTGGTGACTTGGTAAAACAAATGGATCAAGTTATGGATACTTGTTGATCAGAGAAGCCGAATTGGGTCACATGGAAGACTTGTTGATCCGAGAAGTCAATTGTGGCCAAATACAAGCCTTAATGTTTCATGAAGTCCAATCGAGTCAAATAGTTGGTGCTTGTTGACCCGAGAAGCCGAATTAGGTCACATTGTGCGTACTTGGTGACTTGGTAAAACAAACGGATCATGTTATGGATACTTGTTGATCCGAGAAGCCGAATTGGGTCAATTGAAAGACTTGTTGATCCGAGAAGTCAATTGGGTTCAAATACAAGCCTTAATGATTCGTGAAGTCGAACGGTATCAAATAATTGGTGCTTGTTGATCCGAGAAGCCGAATTGGGTCACATTGTGCGTACTTGGTGACTTGGTAAAACGAACGGATCAAGTTATGGATACTTGAAGATCCGAGAAGCCGAATTGGGTCAATTAAAGGACTTATTGATCCGAGAAGTCAATTGGGTTCAAATACAAGCCTTAATGATTCGTGAAGTCGAACGGAGTCAAATCGTTGGTGCTTGTTGATCCGGGAAGGCGAATTGGGTCACATTGGGCGTACTTGGTGTCTTGGTAAAATAAACGAATCAAGTTATGGATACTTGTGGATCCGAGAAGCCGAATTGGGTAAATTGAAAGACTTGTTGATCCGAGAAGTCAATTGGCTTCAAATACAAGCCTTTATGATTCGTGAAGTCGATCGGAGTCAAATAGTTGATGCTTGTTGATCCGAGAAGCCGAATTGGGTCACATTGTGCGTACTTGGTGACTTGGTAAAACAAACGGATCAAGTTATGGATACTTGTTGATCCGAGAAGCCGAATTGGGTAAATTGAGAGACTTGTTGATCCGAGAAGTCAATTGGGTTTAAATACAAGCCTTAATGATTCGTGAAGTCGAACGGAGTAGAATAGTTGGTGCTTGTTGATCCGAGAAGCCGAATTCGATCACATTGTGCGTACTTGGTGACTTGGTAAAACAAACGGATCAAGTTATGGATACTTGTTGATCCGAGAAGCCGAATTGGTAAATTGAAAGACTTGTTGATCCGAGAAGTCAATTGGCTTCAAATACAAGCCTTTATGATTCGTGAAGTCGAACAGAGTCAAATCGTTGGTGCTTGTTGATCCGAGAAGCCGAATTGGATCACATTGTGCGTACTTGGTGACTTGGTAAAACAAACGGATCATGTTATGGACACTTGTTGATCCGAGAAGCCGAATTGGGTCAATTGAAAGACTTGTTGATCCGAGAAGTCAATTGGGTTCAAATACAAGCCTTAATGATTCGTGAAGTCGAACAGAGTCAAATAGTTGGTGCTTGTTGATCTGAGAAGCCGAATTGGATCACATTGTGCGTACTTGGTGACTTGGTAAAACAAACGGATCAAGTTATGGATACTTGTTGATCCTAGAAGCCGAATTGGGTCAATTGAAAGACTAGTTGATCCGAGAAGTCAATTGGGTTCAAATACAAGCCTTAATGATTCGTGAAGTCGTTCGGAGTCAAATAGTTGATTCTTGTTGATCCGAGAAGCCGAATTGGGTCACATTGTGCGTACTTGGTGACTTGGTAAAACAAACGGATCAAGTTATGGATACTTGTTGATCCGAGAAGCCGAATTGGGTAAATTGAGAGACTTGTTGATCCGAGAAGTCAATTGGGTTTAAATACAAGCCTTAATGATTCGTGAAGTCGAACGGAGTAGAATAGTTGGTGCTTGTTGATCCGAGAAGCCGAATTGGATCATATTGTGCGTACTTGGTGACTTGGTAAAACAAATGGATCAAGTTATGGATACTTGTTGATCCGAGAAGCTGGATGGGATCAATTGAAAGACTTGTTGATCCGAGAAGTCAATTGGCTTCAAATACAAGCCTTTATGATTCGTGAAGTCGAACAGAGTCAAATCGTTGGTGGTTGTTGTTCCGAGAAGCCGAATTGGATCACATTGTGCGTACTTGGTGACTTGGTAAAACAAATGGATCAAGTTATGGATACTTGTTGATCAGAGAAGCCGAATTGGGTCACATGGAAGACTTGTTGATCCGAGAAGTCAATTGTAGCCAAATACAAGCCTTAATGTTTCATGAAGTCCAATCGAGTCAAATAGTTGGTGCTTGTTGACCCGAGAAGCCGAATTAGGTCACATTGTGCGTACTTGGTGACTTGGTAAAACAAACGGATCATGTTATGGATACTTGTTGATCCGAGAAGCCGAATTGGGTCAATTGAAAGACTTGTTGATCCGAGAAGTCAATTGGGTTCAAATACAAGCCTTAATGATTCGTGAAGTCGAACGGTATCAAATAATTGGTGCTTGTTGATCCGAGAAGCCGAATTGGGTCACATTGTGCGTACTTGGTGACTTGGTAAAACGAACGGATCAAGTTATGGATACTTGAAGATCCGAGAAGCCGAATTGGGTCAATTAAAGGACTTATTGATCCGAGAAGTCAATTGGGTTCAAATACAAGCCTTAATGATTCGTGAAGTCGAACGGAGTCAAATCGTTGGTGCTTGTTGATCCGGGAAGGCGAATTGGGTCACATTGTGCGTACTTGGTGTCTTGGTAAAATAAACGAATCAAGTTATGGATACTTGTGGATCCGAGAAGCCGAATTGGGTAAATTGAAAGACTTGTTGATCCGAGAAGTCAATTGGGTTCAAATACAAGCCTTAATGATTCGTGAAGTCGATCGGAGTCAAATAGTTGATGCTTGTTGATCCGAGAAGCCGAATTGGGTCACATTGTGCGTACTTGGTGACTTGGTAAAACAAACGGATCAAGTTATGGATACTTGTTGATCCGAGAAGCCGAATTGGGTAAATTGAGAGACTTGTTGATCCGAGAAGTCAATTAAGTTTAAATACAAGCCTTAATGATTCGTGAAGTCGAACGGAGTAGAATAGTTGGTGCTTGTTGATCCGAGAAGCCGAATTCGATCACATTGTGCGTACTTGGTGACTTGGTAAAACAAACAGATCAAGTTATGGATACTTGTAGATCCGAGAAGCCGAATTGGGTAAATTGAAAGACTTGTTGATCCGAGAAGTCAATTGTGTTTAAATACATGCCTTAATGATTCGTGAAGTCGAACGGAGTAGAATAGTTGGTGCTTGTTGATCCGAGAAGCCGCATTGGATCACATTGTGCGTACTTGGTGACTTTGTAAAACAAATGGATCAAGTTATGGATACTTGTTGATCCGAGAAGCTGAATTGGGTCAATTGAAAGACTTGTTGATCCGAGAAGTCAATTGGCTTCAAATACAAGCCTTTATGATTCGTGAAGTCGAACAGAGTCAAATCGTTGGTGCTTGTTGATCCGAGAAGCCGAATTGGATCACATTGTGCGTACTTGGTGACTTGGTAAAACAAATGGATCAAGTTATGGATACTTGTTGATCAGAGAAGCCGAATTGGGTCACATGGAAGACTTGTTGATCCGAGAAGTCAATTGTGGCCAAATACAAGCCTTAATGTTTCATGAAGTCGAATCGAGTCAAATAGTTGGTGCTTGTTGACCCGAGAAGCCGAATTAGGTCACATTGTGCGTACTTGGTGACTTGGTAAAACAAACGGATCATGTTATGGATACTTGTTGATCCGAGAAGCCGAATTGGGTCAATTGAAAGACTTGTTGATCCGAGAAGTCAATTGGGTTCAAATACAAGCCTTAATGATTCGTGAAGTCGAACAGAGTCAAATAGTTGGTGCTTGTTGATCCGAGAAGCCGAATTGGATCACATTGTGCGTACTTGGTGACTTGGTAAAAGAAACGGATCAAGTTATGGATACTTGTTGACCCTAGAAGCCGAATTGGGTCAATTGAAAGACTAGTTGATCCGAGAAGTCAATTGGGTTCAAATACAAGCCTTAATGATTCGTGAAGTCGATCGGAGTCAAATAGTTGATGCTTGTTGATCCGAGAAGCCGAATTGGGTCACATTGTGCGTACTTGGTGACTTGGTAAAACAAACGGATCAAGTTATGGATACTTGTTGATCCGAGAAGCCGAATTGGGTAAATTGAGAGACTTGTTGATCCGAGAAGTCAATTGAGTTTAAATACAAGCCTTAATGATTCGTGAAGTCGAACGGAGTGGAATAGTTGGTGCTTGTTGATCCGAGAAGCCGAATTCGATCACATTGTGCGTACTTGGTGACTTGGTAAAACAAACGGATCAAGTTATGGATACTTGTAGATCCGAGAAGCCGAATTGGGTAAATTGAAAGACTTGTTGACCCGAGAAGCCGAATTAGGTCACATTGTGCGTACTTGGTGACTTGGTAAAACAAACGGATCATGTTATGGATACTTGTTGATCCGAGAAGCCGAATTGGGTCAATTGAAAGACTTGTTGATCCGAGAAGTCAATTGGGTTCAAATACAAGCCTTAATGATTCGTGAAGTCGAACGGAGTCAAATCGTTGGTGCTTGTTGATCCGGGAAGGCGAATTGGGTCACATTGTGCGTACTTGGTGTCTTGGTAAAATAAACGAATCAAGTTATGGATACTTGTGGATCCGAGAAGCCGAATTGGGTAAATTGAAAGACTTGTTGATCCGAGAAGTCAATTGGCTTCAAATACAAGCATTTATGATTCGTGAAGTCGATCGGAGTCAAAGAGTTGATGCTTGTTGATCCGAGAAGCCGAATTGGGTCACATTGTGCGTACTTGGTGACTTGGTAAAACAAACGGATCAAGTTATGGATACTTGTTGATCCGAGAAGCCGAATTGGGTAAATTGAGAGACTTGTTGATCCGAGAAGTCAATTGGGTTTAAATACAAGCCTTAATGATTCGTGAAGTCGAACGGAGTAGAATAGTTGGTGCTTGTTGATCCGAGAAGCCGAATTCGATCACATTGTGCGTACTTGGTGACTTGGTAAAACAAACGGATCAAGTTATGGATACTTGTTGATCCGAGAAGCCGAATTGGTAAATTGAAAGACTTGTTGATCCGAGAAGTCAATTGGCTTCAAATACAAGGCTTTATGATTCGTGAAGTCGAACAGAGTCAAATCGTTGGTGCTTGTTGATCCGAGAAGCCGAATTGGATCACATTGTGCGTACTTGGTGACTTGGTAAAACAAATGGATCATGTTATGGATACTTGTTGATCCGAGAAGCCGAATTGGGTCAATTGAAAGACTTGTTGATCCGAGAAGTCAATTGGGTTCAAATACAAGCCTTAATGATTCGTGAAGTCGAACAGAGTCAAATAGTTGGTGCTTGTTGATCTGAGAAGCCGAATTGGATCACATTGTGCGTACTTGGTGACTTGGTAAAACAAACGGATCAAGTTATGGATACTTGTTGATCCTAGAAGCCGAATTGGGTCAATTGAAAGACTAGTTGATCCGAGAAGTCAATTGGGTTCAAATACAAGCCTTAATGATTCGTGAAGTCGTTCGGAGTCAAATAGTTGATTCTTGTTGATCCGAGAAGCCGAATTGGGTCACATTGTGCGTACTCGGTGACTTGGTAAAACAAACGGATCAAGTTATGGATACTTGTTGATCCGAGAAGCCGAATTGGGTAAATTGAGAGACTTGTTGATCCGAGAAGTCAATTGGGTTTAAATACAAGCCTTAATGATTCGTGAAGTCGAACGGAGTAGAATAGTTGGTGCTTGTTGATCCGAGAAGCCGAATTGGATCATATTGTGCGTACTTGGTGACTTGGTAAAACAAATGGATCAAGTTATGGATACTTGTTGATCCGAGAAGCTGGATTGGGTCAATTGAAAGACTTGTTGATCCGAGAAGTCAATTGGCTTCAAATACAAGCCTTTATGATTCGTGAAGTCGAACAGAGTCAAATCGTTGGTGCTTGTTGATCCGAGAAGCCGAATTGGATCACATTGTGCGTACTTGGTGACTTGGTAAAACAAATGGATCAAGTTATGGATACTTGTTGATCAGAGAAGCCGAATTGGGTCACATGGAAGACTTGTTGATCCGAGAAGTCAATTGTGGCCAAATACAAGCCTTAATGTTTCATGAAGTCCAATCGAGTCAAATAGTTGGTGCTTGTTGACCCGAGAAGCCGAATTAGGTCACATTGTGCGTACTTGGTGACTTGGTAAAACAAACGGATCATGTTATGGATACTTGTTGATCCGAGAAGCCGAATTGGGTCAATTGAAAGACTTGTTGATCCGAGAAGTCAATTGGGTTCAAATACAAGCCTTAATGATTCGTGAAGTCGAACGGTATCAAATAATTGGTGCTTGTTGATCCGAGAAGCCGAATTGGGTCACATTGTGCGTACTTGGTGACTTGGTAAAATGAACGGATCAAGTTATGGATACTTGAAGATCCGAGAAGCCGAATTGGGTCAATTAAAGGACTTATTGATCCGAGAAGTCAATTGAGTTCAAATACAAGCCTTAATGATTCGTGAAGTCGAACGGAGTCAAATCGTTGGTGCTTGTTGATCCGGGAAGGCGAATTGGGTCACATTGTGCGTACTTGGTGTCTTGGTAAAATAAACGAATCAAGTTATGGATACTTGTGGATCCGAGAAGCCGAATTGGGTAAATTGAAAGACTTGTTGATCCGAGAAGTCAATTGGGTTCAAATACAAGCCTTAATGATTCGTGAAGTCGAACAGAGTCAAATAGTTGGTGCTTGTTGATCTGAGAAGCCGAATTGGATCACATTGTGCGTACTTGGTGACTTGGTAAAACAAACGGATCAAGTTATGGATACTTGTTGATCCTAGAAGCCGAATTGGGTCAATTGAAAGACTAGTTGATCCGAGAAGTCAATTGGGTTCAAATACAAGCCTTAATGATTCGTGAAGTCGTTCGGAGTCAAATAGTTGATTCTTGTTGATCCGAGAAGCCGAATTGGGTCACATTGTGCGTACTTGGTGACTTGGTAAAACAAACGGATCAAGTTATGGATACTTGTTGATCCGAGAAGCCGAATTGGGTAAATTGAGAGACTTGTTGATCCGAGAAGTCAATTGGGTTTAAATACAAGCCTTAATGATTCGTGAAGTCGAACGGAGTAGAATAGTTGGTGCTTGTTGATCCGAGAAGCCGAATTGGATCATATTGTGCGTACTTGGTGACTTGGTAAAACAAATGGATCAAGTTATGGATACTTGTTGATCCGAGAAGCTGGATTGGGTCAATTGAAAGACTTGTTGATCCGAGAAGTCAATTGGCTTCAAATACAAGCCTTTATGATTCGTGAAGTCGAACAGAGTCAAATCGTTGGTGCTTGTTGATCCGAGAAGCCGAATTGGATCACATTGTGCGTACTTGGTGACTTGGTAAAACAAATGGATCAAGTTATGGATACTTGTTGATCAGAGAAGCCGAATTGGGTCACATGGAAGACTTGTTGATCCGAGAAGTCAATTGTGGCCAAATACAAGCCTTAATGTTTCATGAAGTCCAATCGAGTCAAATAGTTGGTGCTTGTTGACCCGAGAAGCCGAATTAGGTCACATTGTGCGTACTTGGTGACTTGGTAAAACAAACGGATCATGTTATGGATACTTGTTGATCCGAGAAGCCGAATTGGGTCAATTGAAAGACTTGTTGATCCGAGAAGTCAATTGGGTTCAAATACAAGCCTTAATGATTCGTGAAGTCGAACGGTATCAAATAATTGGTGCTTGTTGATCCGAGAAGCCGAATTGGGTCACATTGTGCGTACTTGGTGACTTGGTAAAACGAACGGATCAAGTTATGGATACTTGAAGATCCGAGAAGCCGAATTGGGTCAATTAAAGGACTTATTGATCCGAGAAGTCAATTGGGTTCAAATACAAGCCTTAATGATTCGTGAAGTCGAACGGAGTCAAATCGTTGGTGCTTGTTGATCCGGGAAGGCGAATTGGGTCACATTGTGCGTACTTGGTGTCTTGGTAAAATAAACGAATCAAGTTATGGATACTTGTGGATCCGAGAAGCCGAATTGGGTAAATTGAAAGACTTGTTGATCCGAGAAGTCAATTGGGTTCAAATACAAGCCTTAATGATTCGTGAAGTCGATCGGAGTCAAATAGTTGATGCTTGTTGATCCGAGAAGCCGAATTGGGTCACATTGTGCGTACTTGGTGACTTGGTAAAACAAACGGATCAAGTTATGGATACTTGTTGATCCGAGAAGCCGAATTGGGTAAATTGAGAGACTTGTTGATCCGAGAAGTCAATTAAGTTTAAATACAAGCCTTAATGATTCGTGAAGTCGAACGGAGTAGAATAGTTGGTGCTTGTTGATCCGAGAAGCCGAATTCGATCACATTGTGCGTACTTGGTGACTTGGTAAAACAAACGGATCAAGTTATGGATACTTGTAGATCCGAGAAGCCGAATTGGGTAAATTGAAAGACTTGTTGATCCGAGAAGTCAATTGGGTTTAAATACATGCCTTAATGATTCGTGAAGTCGAACGGAGTAGAATAGTTGGTGCTTGTTGATCCGAGAAGCCGCATTGGATCACATTGTGCGTACTTGGTGACTTTGTAAAACAAATGGATCAAGTTATGGATACTTGTTGATCCGAGAAGCTGAATTGGGTCAATTGAAAGACTTGTTGATCCGAGAAGTCAATTGGCTTCAAATACAAGCCTTTATGATTCGTGAAGTCGAACAGAGTCAAATCGTTGGTGCTTGTTGATCCGAGAAGCCGAATTGGATCACATTGTGCGTACTTGGTGACTTGGTAAAACAAATGGATCAAGTTATGGATACCTGTTGATCAGAGAAGCCGAATTGGGTCACATGAAAGACTTGTTGATCCGAGAAGTCAATTGTGGCCAAATACAAGCCTTAATGTTTCATGAAGTCGAATCGAGTCAAATAGTTGGTGCTTGTTGACCCGAGAAGCCGAATTAGGTCACATTGTGCGTACTTGGTGACTTGGTAAAACAAACGGATCATGTTATGGATACTTGTTGATCCGAGAAGCCGAATTGGGTCAATTGAAAGACTTGTTGATCCGAGAAGTCAATTGGGTTCAAATACAAGCCTTAATGATTCGTGAAGTCGAACGGTATCAAATAATTGGTGCTTGTTGATCCGAGAAGCCGAATTGGGTCACATTGTGCGTACTTGGTGACTTGGTAAAACGAACGGATCAAGTTATGGATACTTGAAGATCCGAGAAGCCGAATTGGGTCAATTAAAAGACTTATTGATCCGAGAAGTCAATTGGGTTCAAATACAAGCCTTTATGATTCGTGAAGTCGAACAGAGTCAAATCGTTGGTGCTTGTTGATCCGGGAAGCCGAATTGGATCACATTGTGCGTACTTGGTGACTTGGTAAAACAAACGGATCAAGTTATGGATACTTGTTGATCCGAGAAGCCGAATTGGGTAAATTGAGAGACTTGTTGATCCGAGAAGTCAATTGGGTTTAAATACAAGCCTTAATGATTCGTGAAGTCGAACGGAGTAGAATAGTTGGTGCTTGTTGATCCGAGAAGCCGAATTCGATCACATTGCGCGTACTTGGTGACTTGGTAAAACAAACGGATCAAGTTATGGATACTTGTTGATCCGAGAAGCCGAATTGGTAAATTGAAAGACTTGTTGATCCGAGAAGTCAATTGGCTTCTCGTTGGTGCTTGTTGATCCGAGAAGCCGAATTGGATCACATTGTGCGTACTTGGTGACTTGGTAAAACAAACGGATCATGTTATGGATACTTGTTGATCCGAGAAGCCGAATTGGGTCAATTGAAAGACTTGTTGATCCGAGAAGTCAATTGGGTTCAAATACAAGCCTTAATGATTCGTGAAGTCGAACAGAGTCAAATAGTTGGTGCTTGTTGATCCGAGAAGCCGAATTGGATCACATTGTGCGTACTTGGTGACTTGGTAAAAGAAACGGATCAAGTTATGGATACTTGTTGACCCTAGAAGCCGAATTGGGTCAATTGAAAGACTAGTTGATCCGAGAAGTCAATTGGGTTCAAATACAAGCCTTAATGATTCGTGAAGTCGATCGGAGTCAAATAGTTGATGCTTGTTGATCCGAGAAGCCGAATTGGGTCACATTGTGCGTACTTGGTGACTTGGTAAAACAAACGGATCAAGTTATGGATACTTGTTGATCCGAGAAGTCGAATTGGGTAAATTGAGAGACTTGTTGATCCGAGAAGTCAATTGAGTTTAAATACAAGCCTTAATGATTCGTGAAGTCGAACGGAGTAGAATAGTTGGTGCTTGTTGATCCGAGAAGCCGAATTCGATCATATTGTGCGTACTTGGTGACTTGGTAAAACAAACGGATCAAGTTATGGATACTTGTAGATCCGAGAAGCCGAATTGGGTAAATTGAAAGACTTGTTGATCCGAGAAGTCAATTGGGTTTAAATACAGGCCTTAATGATTCGTGAAGTCGAACGGAGTAGAATAGTTGGTGCTTGTTGATCCGAGAAGCCGAATTGGATCTCATTGTGCGTACTTGGTGACTTGGTAAAACAAATGGATCAAGTTATGGATACTTGTTGATCCGAGAAGCTGAATTGTGTCAATTGAAAGACTTGTTGATCCGAGAAGTCAATTGGCTTCAAATACAAGCCTTTATGATTCGTGAAGTCGAACAGAGTCAAATCGTTGGTGCTTGTTGATCCGAGAAGCCGAATTGGATCACATTGTGCGTACTTGGTGACTTGGTAAAACAAATGGATCAAGTTATGGATACCTGTTGATCAGAGAAGCCGAATTGGGTCACATGGAAGACTTGTTGATCCGAGAAGTCAATTGTGGCCAAATACAAACCTTAATGTTTCATGAAGTCGAATCGAGTCAAATAGTTGGTGCTTGTTGACCCGAGAAGCCGAATTAGGTCACATTGTGCGTACTTGGTGACTTGGTAAAACAAACGGATCATGTTATGGATACTTGTTGATCCGAGAAGCCGAATTGGGTCAATTGAAAGACTTGTTGATCCGAGAAGTCAATTGGGTTCAAATACAAGCCTTAATGATTCGTGAAGTCGAACGATATCAAATAATTGGTGCTTGTTGATCCGAGAAGCCGAATTGGGTCACATTGTGCGTACTTGGTGACTTGGTAAAACGAACGGATCAAGTTATGGATACTTGAAGATCCGAGAAGCCGAATTGGGTCAATTAAAAGACTTATTGATCCGAGAAGTCAATTGGGTTCAAATACAAGCCTTAATGATTCGTGAAGTCGAACGGAGTCAAATCGTTGGTGCTTGTTGATCCGGGAAGGCGAATTGGGTCACATTGTGCGTACTTGGTGTCTTGGTAAAATAAACGAATCAAGTTATGGATACTTGTGGATCCGAGAAGCCGAATTGGGTAAATTGAAAGACTTGTTGATCCGAGAAGTTAATTGGCTTCAAATACAAGCCTTTATGATTCGTGAAGTCGATCGGAGTCAAATAGTTGATTCTTGTTGATCCGAGAAGCCGAATTGGGTCACATTGTGCGTACTTGGTGACTTGGTAAAACAAACGGATCAAGTTATGGATACTTGTTGATCCGAGAAGCCGAAATGGGTAAATTGAGAGACTTGTTGATCCGAGAAGTCAATTGGGTTTAAATACAAGCCTTAATGATTCGTGAAGTTGAACGGAGTAGAATAGTTGGTGCTTGTTGATCCGAGAAGCCGAATTCGATCACATTGTGCGTACTTGGTGACTTGGTAAAACAAACGGATCAAGTTATGGATACTTGTTGATCCGAGAAGCCGAATTGGTAAATTGAAAGACTTGTTGATCCGAGAAGTCAATTGGCTTCAAATACAAGCCTTTATGATTCGTGAAGTCGAAAAGAGTCAAATCGTTGGTGCTTGTTGATCCGAGAAGCCGAATTGGATCACATTGTGCGTACTTGGTGACTTGGTAAAACAAACGGATCATGTTATGGATACTTGTTGATCCGAGAAGCCGAATTGGGTCAATTGAAAGACTTGTTGATCCGAGAAGTCAATTGGGTTCAAATACAAGCCTTAATGATTCGTGAAGTCGAACAGAGTCAAATAGTTGGTGCTTGTTGATCTGAGAAGCCGAATTGGATCACATTGTGCGTACTTGGTGACTTGGTAAAACAAACGGATCAAGTTATGGATACTTGTTGATCCTAGAAGCCGAATTGGGTCAATTGAAAGACTAGTTGATCCGAGAAGTCAATTGGGTTCAAATACAAGCCTTAATGATTCGTGAAGTCGTTCGGAGTCAAATAGTTGATTCTTGTTGATCCGAGAAGCCGAATTGGGTCACATTGTGCGTACTTGGTGACTTGGTAAAACAAACGGATCAAGTTATGGATACTTGTTGATCCGAGAAGCCGAATTGGGTAAATTGAGAGACTTGTTGATCCGAGAAGTCAATTGGGTTTAAATACAAGCCTTAATGATTCATGAAGTCGAACGGAGTAGAATAGTTGGTGCTTGTTGATCCGAGAAGCCGAATTCGATCACATTGTGCGTACTTGGTAACATGGTCAAACAAACGGATCAAGTTATGGATACTTGTTGATCCGAGAAGCCGAATTGGGTAAATTGAAAGACTTGTTGATCCGAGAAGTCAATTGGGTTTAAATACAGGCCTTAATGATTCGTGAAGTCGAACGGAGTAGAATAGTTGGTGCTTGTTGATCCGAGAAGCCGAATTGGATCACATTGTGCGTACTTGGTGACTTGGTAAAACAAATGGATCAAGTTATGGATACTTGTTGATCCGAAAAGCTGGATTGGGTCAATTGAAAGACTCGTTGATCCGAGAAGTCAATTGGCTTCAAATACAAGCCTTTATGATTCGCGAAGTCGAACAGAGTCAAATCGTTGGTGCTTGTTGATCCGAGAAGCCGAATTGGATCACATTGTGCGTACTTGGTGACTTGGTAAAACAAATGGATCAAGTTATGGATACTTGTTGATCAGAGAAGCCGAATTGGGTCACATGGAAGACTTGTTGATCCGACAAGTCAATTGTGGCCAAATACAAGCCTTAAGGTTTCATGAAGTCGAATCGAGTCAAATAGTTGGTGCTTGTTGACCCGAGAAGCCGGATTAGGTCACATTGTGCGTACTTGGTGACTTGGTAAAACAAACGGATCATGTTATGGATACTTGTTGATCCGAGAAGCCGAATTGGGTCAATTGAAAGACTTGTTGATCCGAGAAGTCAATTGGGTTCAAATACAAGCCTTAATGATTCGTGAAGTCGAACGGTATCAAATAATTGGTGCTTGTTGATCCGAGAAGCCGAATTGGGTCACATTGTGCGTACTTGGTGACTTGGTAAAACGAACGGATCAAGTTATGGATACTTGAAGATCCGAGAAGCCGAATTGGGTCAATTAAAAGACTTATTGATCCGAGAAGTCAATTGGGTTCAAATACAAGCCTTAATGATTCGTGAAGTCGAACGGAGTCAAATCGTTGGTGCTTGTTGATCCGGGAAGGCGAATTGGGTCACATTGTGCGTACTTGGTGTCTTGGTAAAATAAACGAATCAAGTTATGGATACTTGTGGATCCGAGAAGCCGAATTGGGTAAATTGAAAGACTTGTTGATCCGAGAAGTCAATTGGCTTCAAATACAAGCCTTTATGATTCGTGAAGTCGATCGGAGTCAAATAGTTGATGCTTGTTGATCCGAGAAGCCGCATTGGGTCACATTGTGCGTACTTAGTGACTTGGTAAAACAAACGGATCAAGTTATGGATACTTGTTGATCCGAGAAGCCGAATTGGGTCAATTGAAAGACTTGTTGATCCGAGAAGTCAATTGGCTTCAAATACAAGCCTTTATGATTCGTTAAGTCGAACAGAGTCAAATCGTTGGTGCTTGTTGATCCGAAAAGCCGAATTGGATCACATTGTGTGTACTTGGTGACTTGGTAAAACAAATGGATCAAGTTATGGATACTTGTTGATCGGAGAAGCCGAATTGGGTAAATTGAAAGACTTGTTGATCCGAGAAGTCAATTGGGTTTAAATACAAGCCTTAATGATTCGTGAAGTCAAACGGAGTAGAATAGTTGGTGCTTGTTGATCCGAGAAGCCAAATTTGATCACATTGTGCGTACTTGGTGACTTGGTAAAACAAATGGATTAAGTTATGGATACTTGTTGATCTGAGAAGCTGAATTGGGTCAATTGAAAGACTTGTTGATCCGAGAAGTCAATTGGCTTCAAATACAAGCCTTTATGATTCGTGAAGTCGAAGAGAGTCAAATCGTTGGTGCTGGCTGATCCGAGAAGCTGAATTGGATCACATTGTGCGTACTTGGTGACTTGGTAAAACAAATGGATCAAGTTATGGATACTTGTTGATCAGAGAAGCCGAATTGGGTCACATGGAAGACTTGTTGATCCGAGAAGTCAATTGTGGCCAAATACAAGCCTTAATGTTTCGTGAAGTCGAATCGAGTCAAATAGTTGGTGCTTGTTGACCCGAGAAGCCGAATTAGGTCACATTGTGCGTACTTGGTGACTTGGTAAAACAAACGGATCATGTTATGGATACTTGTTGATCCGAGAAGCCGAATTGGGTCAATTGAAAGACTTGTTGATCCGAGAAGTCAATTGGGTTCAAATACAAACCTTAATGATTCGTGAAGTCAAACGGTATCAAATAATTGGTGCTTGTTGATCCGAGAAGCCGAATTGGGTCACATTGTGCGTACTTGGTGACTTGGTAAAACGAACGGATCAAGTTATGGATACTTGTAGATCCGAGAAGCCGAATTGGGTCAATTAAAAGACTTGTTGATCCGAGAAGTCAATTGGGTTCAAATACAAGCCTTAATGATTCGTGAAGTCGAACGGAGTCAAATCGTTGGTGCTTGTTGATCCGGGAAGGCGAATTAGGTCACATTGTGCGTACTTGGTGACTTGGTAAAATAAACGAATCAAGTTATGGATACTTGTTGATCCGAGAAGCCGAATTGGGTAAATTGAAAGACTTGTTGATCCGAGAAGTCAATTGGGTTTAAATACAAGCCTTAATGATTCGTGAAGTCGAACGGAGTAGAATAGTTGGTGCTTGTTGATCCGAGAAGCCGAATTGGATCACATTGTGCGTACTTGGTGACTTGGTAAAATAAATGGATCAAGTTATGGATGCTTGTTGATCCGAGAAGCTGAATTGGGTCAATTGAAAGACTTGTTGATCCGAGAAGCAATTGGCTTCAAATACAAGCCTTTATGATTCGTGAAGTTGAACAGAGTCAAATCGTTGGTGCTTGTTGATCCGAGAAGCCGAATTGGATCACATTGTGCGTACTTGGTGACTTGGTAAAACAAATGGATCAAGTTATGAATACTTGTTGATCAGAGAAGCCGAATTGGGTCACATGGAAGACTTGTTGATCCGAGAAGTCAATTGTGGCAAAATACAAGCCTTAATGTTTCATGAAGTCGAATCGAGTCAAATAAATGGTGCTTGTTGATCCGAGAAGCCGAATTAGGTCACATTGTGCGTACTTGGTGACTTGGTAAAACAAACGAATCATGTTATGGATACTTGTTGATCCGAGAAGCCGAATTGGGTACATTGAAAGACTTGTTGATCCGAGAAGTCAATTGGGTTCAAATACAAGCCTTAATGATTCGTGAAGTCGAACGGTATCAAATAATTTGTGCTTGTTGATCCGAGAAGCCGAATTGGATCACATTGTGCGTACTTGGTGACTTGGTAAAACGAACGGATCAAGTTATGGATACTTGTAGATCCGAGAAGCCGAATTGGGTCAATTGAAAGACTTGTTGATCCGAGAAGTCAATTGGGTTCAAATACAAGCCTTAATGATTCGTGAAGTCGAACGGAGTCAAATAGTTGGTGCTTGTTGATCCGAGAAGCCGAATTGGATCACATTGTGCGTACTTGGTGACTTGGTAAAACAAACGGATCAAGTTATGGATACTTGTTGATCCTAGAAGCCGAATTGGGTCAATTGAAAGACTAGTTGATCCGAGAAGTCAATTGGGTTCAAATACAAGCCTTAATGATTCGTGAAGTCGATCGGAGTCAAATAGTTGATGCTTGTTGATCCGAGAAGCCGAATTGGGTCACATTGTGCGTACTTGGTGACTTGGTAAAACAAACGGATCAAGTTATGGATACTTGTTGATCCGAGAAGCCGAATTGGGTAAATTGAGAGACTTGTTGATCCGAGAAGTCAATTGAGTTTAAATACAAGCCTTATTGATTCGTGAAGTCGAACGGAGTAGAATAAGTTGGTGCTTGTTGATCCGAGAAGCCGAATTCGATCACATTGTGCGTACTTGGTGACTTGGTAAAACAAACGGATCAAGTTATGGATACTTGTAGATCCGAGAAGCCGAATCGGGTAAATTGAAAGACTTGTTGATCCGAGAAGTCAATTGGGTTTAAATACAGGCCTTAATGATTCGTGAAGTCGAACGGAGTAGAATAGTTGGTGCTTGTTGATCCGAGAAGCCGAATTGGATCACATTGTGCGTACTTGGTGACTTGGTAAAACAAATGGATCAAGTTATGGATACTTGTTGATCCGAGAAGCTGAATTGGGTCAATTGAAAGACTTGTTGATCCGAGAAGTCAATTGGCTTTAAATACAAGCCTTTATGATTCGTGAAGTCGAACAGAGTCAAATCGTTGGTGCTTGTTGATCCGAGAAGCCGAATTGGATCACATTGTGCGTACTTGGTGACTTGGTAAAACAAATGGATCAAGTTATGGATACTTGTTGATCAGAGAAGCCGAATTGGGTCACATGGAAGACTTGTTGATCCGAGATGTCAATTGTGGCCAAATACAAGCCTTAATGTTTCGTGAAGTCGAATCGAGTCAAATAGTTGGTGCTTGTTGACCCGAGAAGTCGAATTAGGTCACATTGTGCGTACTTGGTGACTTGGTAAAACGAACGGATCATGTTATGGATACTTGTTGATCCGAGAAGCCGAATTGGGTCAATTGAAAGACTTGTTGATCCGAGAAGTCAATTGGGTTCAAATACAAGCCTTAATGATTCGTGAAGTCGAACGGTATCAAATAATTGGTGCTTGTTGATCCGAGAAGCCGAATTGGGTCACATTGTGCGTACTTGGTGACTTGGTAAAACAAATGGATCAAGTTATGGATACTTGTTGATCGGAGATCTGTTTGTTTTACCAAGTCACCAAGTACGCACAATGTGACCCAATTCGCCTTCCCGGATCAACAAGCACCAATGATTTGACTCCGTTCGACTTCAAGAATCATTAAGGCTTGTATTTGAACCCAATTGACTTCTCGGATCAACAAGTCTTTCAATTGACCCAATTCGGCTTCTCGGATCTACAAGTATCCATAACTTGATACGTTTGTTTTACCAAGTGACCACGTATGCACAATGTGACCCAATTCGGCTTCTCGGATCATCAAGCCCCAACTATTTGACTACGTTCGACTTCACGAATAATTAAGGCTTGTATTTGAACCCAATTGACTTCTCGGATCAACAAGTCTTTCAATTGACCCAATTCGGCTTCTCGGATCAACAAGTATCCAAAACTTGATCCGTTTGTTTTACCAAGTCACCAAGTACGCACAATGTGACCCAATTCGGCTTCTCGGATCATCAAGCACCAACTATTAGACTACGTTCGACTTCACGAATCATTAAGGCTTGTATTTGAACCCAATTGACTTCTCGGATCAACAAGTCTTTCAATTGACCCAATTCGGCTTCTCGGATCTACAAGTATCCATAACGTGATCCGTTTGTTTTACCAAGTCCCCAAGTATGCACAATGTGACCCAATTCGGCTTCTCGGATCATCAAGCACCAACTATTTGACTACGTTCGACTTCACGAATCATTGAGGCTTGTATTTGAACCCAATTGACTTCTCGGATCAACAAGTCTTTTAATTGACCCAATTCGGCTTCTCGGATCTACAAGTATCCATAACGTGATCCGTTTGTTTTACCAAGTCCCCAAGTATGCACAATGTGACCCAATTCGGCTTCTCGGATCATCAAGCACCAACTATTTGACTACGTTCGACTTCACGAATCATTGAGGCTTATATTTGGCCACAATTGACTTCTCGGATCAACAAGTCTTCCATGTGACCCAATTCGGCTTCTCTGATCAACAAGTATCCATAACTTGATTCATTTGTTTTTCCAAGTCACCAAGTACGCACAATGTGACCCAATTCGGCTTCTCGGATCAACAAGCACCAACTATTTGATTTCGTTCGACTTCACGAATCATTAAGGCTTGTATTTGAACCCAATTGACTTCGCGGATCAACAAGTCTTTTAATTAACCCAATTCGGCTTCTCGGATCAACAAGTATCCATAACTTGATCCATTTGTTTTACCAAGTCACCAAGTAGGCACAATGTGATCCAATTCGGCTTCTCGGATCAACAAGCACCAACTATTTGACTATGTTCGACTTCACGAATCATTAAGGCTTGTATTTGAACCCAATTGACTTCTCGGATCAACAAGTCTTTCAATTTACCCAATTCGGCTTCTCGGATCAACAAGTATTGACAACTTGATCCGTTTGTTTTACCAAGTCACCTAGTACGCACAATGTGACCCAATTCGCCTTCCCGGATCAACAAGCACCAACGATTTGACTCCGTTCTACTTCACGAATCATTAAGGCTTGTATTTGAACCCAATTGACTTCTCAGATCAACAAGTCTTTCAATTGACCCAATTCGGCTTCTCGGATCTACAAGTATCCATAACTTGATCCGTTTGTTTTACCAAGTCACCAAGTACGCACAATGTGACCCAATTCGGCTTCTCGGATCATCAAGCACCAACTATTAGACTACGTTCGACTTCACAAATCATTAAGGCTTGTATTTGAACCTAATTGACTTCTCGGATCAACAAGTCTTTCAATTGACCCAATTCGACTTCTCGGATCAACAAGTTTCCATAACTTGATCCGTTTGTTTTACCAAGTCACCAAGTACGCATAATGTGACCTAATTCGGCTTCTCGGATCAACAAGCACCGACTATTTGACTCGATTCGACTTCACGAATCATTAAGGCTTGTATTTGGCCACAACTGACTTCTCGGATCAACAAGTCTTCCATGTGACCCAATTCGGCTTCTCGGATCAACAAGTATCCATAACTTGATCCATTTGTTTTACCAAGTCACCAAGTACGCACAATGTGATCCAATTCGGCTTCTCGGATCAACAAGCACCAACTATTTGACTCCGTACGACTTCACGAATCATTAAGGCTTGTATTTGAACCCAATTGACTTCTCGGATCAACAAGTCTTTCAATTGACCCAATTCGGCTTCTCGGATCAACAAGTATCCATAACTTGATCCGTTTGTTTTACCAAGTCGCCAAGAACGCATAATGTGACCTAATTCGGCTTCTCGGATCAACAAGCACCGACTATTTGACTCGATTCGACTTAACGAAACATTAAGGCTTGTATTTGGCCACAATTGACTTCTCGGATCAACAATTCTTCCATGTGACCCAATTCGGCTTCTCTGATCAACAAGTATCCATAACTTGATTCATTTGTTTCTCCAAGTCACCAAGTACACACAATGTGACCCAATTCGGCTTCTCGGATCAACAAGCACCAACTATTTGATTCCGTTCGACTTCACGAATCATTAAGGCTTGTATTTGAACCCAATTGACTTCTCGGATCAACAAGCCTTTAAATTGACCCAAATCGGCTTCTCGGATCAACAAGTATCCATAACTTGATCCATTTATTTTATCAAGTCACCAAGTACGCACAATGTGATCCAATTCAGCTTCTCGGATCAACAAGCACCAACCATTTGACTCCGTTCGACTTCATGAATCATTAAGGCTTGTATTTGAACACAATTGACTTCTCGGATCACCAAGTCTTTCAATTTACCCAATTCGGCTTCTCGGATCAACAAGTATTCATAACTTAATCCGTTTGTTTTACCAAGTCACCAAGTACGCATAATGTGACCCAATACGCCTTCCCGGATCAACAAGCACCAACGATTTGACTCCGTTCTACTTCACGAATCATTAAGGCTTGTATTTGAACCCAATTGACTTCTCGGATCACCAAGTCTTTCAATTGACCCAATTCAGCTTCTCGGATCTACAAGTATCCATAACTTGATCCGTTTGTTTTACCAAGTCACCAAGTACGCACAATGTGACCCAATTCGGCTTCTCGGATCATCAAGCACCAACTATTAGACTACGTTCGACTTCACGAATCATTAAGGCTTGTATTTGAACCCAATTGACTTCTCGGATCAACAAGTCTTTCAATTGACCCAATTCGGCTTCTCGGATCAACAAGTATCCATAACTTGATCTGTTTGTTTTACCAAGTCACCAAGTACGCACAATGTGACCCAATTCGCCTTCCCGGATCAACAAGCACCAATGATTTGACTCCGTTCGACTTCACGAATCATTAAGGCTTGTATTTCAACCCAATTGACTTCTCGGGTCAACAAGTCTTTCAATTGACCCAATTCGGCTTCTCGGATCAACATGTATCCATAACTTGATCCATTTGTTTTAGCAAGTCACCAAGTAGGCACAATGTGATCCAATTCGGCTTCTCGGATCAACAAGCAACAACTATTTGACTCCGTTCGACTTCACGAATCATTAAGGCTTGTATTTGAACCCAATTGACTTCTCGGATCAACAAGTCTTTCAATTTACCCAATTCGGCTTCTCGGATCAACAAGTATTAACAACTAGATCCGTTTGTTTTACCAAGTCACCTAGTACGCACTATGTGACCCAATTCGCCTTCCCGGGTCAACAAGCACCAACGATTTGACTCCGTTCTACTTCACGAATCATTAAGGCTTGTATTTGAACCCAATTGACTTCTCGGATCAACAAGTCTTTCAATTGACCCAATTCAGCTTCTCGGATCTACATGTATCCATAACTTGATCCGTTTGTTTTACCAAGTCACCAAGTACGCACAATGTGACCCAATTCGGCTTCTCGGATCATGAAGCACCAACTATTAGACTACGTTCGACTTCACGAATCATTAAGGCTTGTATTTGAACCCAATTGACTTCTCGGATCAACAAGTCTTTCAATTGACCCAATTCGGCTTCTCGGATCAACAAGTATCCATAACTTGATCTGTTTGTTTTACCAAGTCACCAAGTACGCACAATGTGACCCAATTCGCCTTCCCGGATCAACAAGCACCAATGATTTGACTCCGTTCGACTTCACGAATCATTAAGGCTTGTATTTGAACCCAATTGACTTCTCGGATCAACAAGTCTTTCAATTGACCCAATTCGGCTTCTCGGATCAACAAGTATCCATAACTTGATCCATTTGTTTTACCAAGTCACCAAGTAGGCACAATGTGATCCAATTCGGCTTCTCGGATCAACAAGCACCAACTATTTGACTCCGTTCGACTTCACGAATCATTAAGGCTTGTATTTGAACCCAATTGACTTCTCGGATCAACAAGTCCTTCAATTTACCCAATTCGGCTTCTCGGATCAACAAGTATTGACAACTTGATCCGTTTGTTTTACCAAGTCACCTAGTACGCACAATGTGACCCAATTCGCCTTCCCGGATCAACAAGCACCAACGATTTGACTCCGTTCTACTTCACGAATCATTAAGGCTTGTATTTGAACCCAATTGACTTCTCGGATCAACAAGTCTTTCAATTTACCCAATTCGGCTTCTCGGATCAACCAGTATTCATAACTTGATCCGTTTGTTTTACCAAGTCACCAAGTACGCATAATGTGACCCAATACGCCTTCCCGGATCAACAAGCACCAACGATTTGACTCCGTTCTACTTCACGAATCATTAACGCTTGTATTTGAACCCAATTGACTTCTCGGATCAACAAGTCTTTCAATTGACCCAATTCAGCTTCTCGGATCTACAAGTATCCATAACTTGATCCGTTTGTTTTACCAAGTCACAAAGTACGCACAATGTGACCCAATTCGGCTTCTCGGATCATCAAGCACCAACTATTAGACTACGTTCGACTTCACGAATCATTAAGGCTTGTATTTGAACCCAATTGACTTCTCGGATCAACAAGTCTTTCAATTGACCGAATTCGGCTTCTCGGATCAACAAGTATCCATAACTTGATCTGTTTGTTTTACCAAGTCACCAAGTACGCACAATGTGACCCAATTCGCCTTCCCGGATCAACAAGCACCAATGATTTGACTCCGTTCGACTTCACGAATCATTAAGGCTTGTATTTCAACCCAATTGACTTCTCGGGTCAACAAGTCTTTCAATTGACCCAATTCGGCTTCTCGGATCAACATGTATCCATAACTTGATCCATTTGTTTTAGCAAGTCACCAAGTAGGCACAATGTGATCCAATTCGGCTTCTCGGATCAACAAGCAACAACTATTTGACTCCGTTCGACTTCACGAATCATTAAGGCTTGTATTTGAACCCAATTGACTTCTCGGATCAACAAGTCTTTCAATTTACCCAATTCGGCTTCTCGGATCAACAAGTATTAACAACTAGATCCGTTTGTTTTACCAAGTCACCTAGTACGCACTATGTGACCCAATTCGCCTTCCCGGGTCAACAAGCACCAACGATTTGACTCCGTTCTACTTCACGAATCATTAAGGCTTGTATTTGAACCCAATTGACTTCTCGGATCAACAAGTCTTTCAATTGACCCAATTCAGCTTCTCGGATCTACAAGTATCCATAACTTGATCCGTTTGTTTTACCAAGTCACCAAGTACGCACAATGTGACCCAATTCGGCTTCTCGGATCATCAAGCACCAACTATTAGACTACGTTCGACTTCACGAATCATTAAGGCTTGTATTTGAACCCAATTGACTTCTCGGATCAACAAGTCTTTCAATTGACCCAATTCGGCTTCTCGGATCAACAAGTATCCATAACTTGATCTGTTTGTTTTACCAAGTCACCAAGTACGCACAATGTGACCCAATTCGCCTTCCCGGATCAACAAGCACCAATGATTTGACTCCGTTCGACTTCACGAATCATTAAGGCTTGTATTTGAACCCAATTGACTTCTCGGATCAACAAGTCTTTCAATTGACCCAATTCGGCTTCTCGGATCAACAAGTATCCATAACTTGATCCATTTGTTTTACCAAGTCACCAAGTAGGCACAATGTGATCCAATTCGGCTTCTCGGATCAACAAGCACCAACTATTTGACTCCGTTCGACTTCACGAATCATTAAGGCTTGTATTTGAACCCAATTGACTTCTCGGATCAACAAGTCTTTCAATTTACCCAATTCGGCTTCTCGGATCAACAAGTATTAACAACTTGATCCGTTTGTTTTACCAAGTCACCTAGTACGCACTATGTGACCCAATTCGCCTTCCCGGGTCAACAAGCACCAACGATTTGACTCCGTTCTACTTCACGAATCATTAAGGCTTGTATTTGAACCCAATTGACTTCTCGGATCACCAAGTCTTTCAATTGACCCAATTCAGCTTCTCGGATCTACAAGTATCCATAACTTGATCCGTTTGTTTTACCAAGTCACCAAGTACGCACAATGTGACCCAATTCGGCTTCTCGGATCATGAAGCACCAACTATTAGACTACGTTCGACTTCACGAATCATTAAGGCTTGTATTTGAACCCAATTGACTTCTCGGATCAACAAGTCTTTCAATTGACCCAATTCGGCTTCTCAGATCAACAAGTATCCATAACTTGATCTGTTTGTTTTACCAAGTCACCAAGTACGCACAATGTGACCCAATTCGCCTTCCCGGATCAACAAGCACCAATGATTTGACTCCGTTCGACTTCACGAATCATTAAGGCTTGTATTTGAACCCAATTGACTTCTCGGATCAACAAGTCTTTCAATTGACCCAATTCGGCTTCTCGGATCAACAAGTATCCATAACTTGATCCATTTGTTTTACCAAGTCACCAAGTAGGCACAATGTGATCCAATTCGGCTTCTCGGATCAACAAGCACCAACTATTTGACTCTGTTCGACTTCACGAATCATTAAGGCTTGTATTTGAACCCAATTGACTTCTCGGATAAACAAGTCCTTCAATTTACCCAATTCGGCTTCTCGGATCAACAAGTATTGACAACTTGATCCGTTTGTTTTACCAAGTCACCTAGTACGCACAATGTGACCCAATTCGCCTTCCCGGATCAACAAGCACCAACGATTTGACTCCGTTCTACTTCACGAATCATTAAGGCTTGTATTTGAACCCAATTGACTTCTCGGATCAACAAGTCTTTCAATTTACCCAATTCGGCTTCTCGGATCAACCAGTATTCATAACTTGATCCGTTTGTTTTACCAAGTCACCAAGTACGCATAATGTGACCCAATACGCCTTCCCGGATCAACAAGCACCAACGATTTGACTCCGTTCTACTTCACGAATCATTAAGGCTTGTATTTGAACCCAATTGACTTCTCGGATCAACAAGTCTTTCAATTGACCCAATTCAGCTTCTCGGATCTACAAGTATCCATAACTTGATCCGTTTGTTTTACCAAGTCACAAAGTACGCACAATGTGACCCAATTCGGCTTCTCGGATCATCAAGCACCAACTATTAGACTACGTTCGACTTCACGAATCATTAAGGCTTGTATTTGAACCCAATTGACTTCTCGGATCAACAAGTCTTTCAATTGACCGAATTCGGCTTCTCGGATCAACAAGTATCCATAACTTGATCTGTTTGTTTTACCAAGTCACCAAGTACGCACAATGTGACCCAATTCGCCTTCCCGGATCAACAAGCACCAATGATTTGACTCCGTTCGACTTCACGAATCATTAAGGCTTGTATTTCAACCCAATTGACTTCTCGGGTCAACAAGTCTTTCAATTGACCCAATTCGGCTTCTCGGATCAACATGTATCCATAACTTGATCCATTTGTTTTAGCAAGTCACCAAGTAGGCACAATGTGATCCAATTCGGCTTCTCGGATCAACAAGCAACAACTATTTGACTCCGTTCGACTTCACGAATCATTAAGGCTTGTATTTGAACCCAATTGACTTCTCGGATCAACAAGTCTTTCAATTTACCCAATTCGGCTTCTCGGATCAACAAGTATTAACAACTTGATCCGTTTGTTTTACCAAGTCACCTAGTACGCACTATGTGACCCAATTCGCCTTCCCGGGTCAACAAGCACCAACGATTTGACTCCGTTCTACTTCACGAATCATTAAGGCTTGTATTTGAACCCAATTGACTTCTCGGATCAACAAGTCTTTCAATTGAACCAATTCGGCTTCTCGGATCTACAAGTATCCATAACTTGATCCGTTTGTTTTACCAAGTCACCAAGTACGCACAATGTGACCCAATTCGGCTTCTCGGATCATCAAGCACCAACTATTAGACTACGTTCGACTTCACGAATCATTAAGGCTTGTATTTGAACCTAATTGACTTCTCGGATCAACAAGTCTTTCCATTGACCCAATTCGACTTCTCGGATCAACAAGTATCCATAACTTGATCCGTTTGTTTTTCCAAGTCACCAAGTACGCATAATGTGACCTAATTCGGCTTCTCGGATCAACAAGCACCGACTATTTGACTCGATTCGACTTCAAGAATCATTAAGGCTTGTATTTGGCCACAATTGACTTCTCGGATCAACAAGTCTTCCATGTGACCCAATTCGGCTTCTCTGATCAACAAGTATCCATAACTTGATTCATTTGTTTTTCCAAGTCACCAAGTACACACAATGTGACCCAATTCGGCTTCTCGGATTAACAAGCACCAACTATTTGATTCCGTTCGACTTCACGAATCATTAAGGCTTGTATTTGAACCCAATTGACTTCTCGGATCAACAAGCCTTTAAATTGACCCAATTCGGCTTCTCGGATCAACAAGTATCCATAACTTGATCCATTTATTTTATCAAGTCACCAAGTACGCACAATGTGATCCAATTCGGCTTCTCGGATCAACAAGCACCAACTATTTGACTCCATTCGACTTCATGAATCATAAAGGCTTGTATTTGAACCCAATTGACTTCTCGGATCAACAAGTCTTTCAATTTACCCAATTCGGCTTCTCGGATCAACAAGTATTCATAACTTGATCCGTTTGTTTTACCAAGTCACCAAGTACGCACAATGTGACCCAATACGCCTTCCCGGATCAACAAGCACCAACGATTTGACTCCGTTCTACTTCACGAATCATTAAGGCTTGTATTTGAACCCAATTGACTTCTCGGATCAACAAGTCTTTCAATTGACCCAATTCAGCTTCTCGGATCTACAAGTATCCATAACTTGATCCGTTTGTTTTACCAAGTCACCAAGTACGCACAATGTGACCTAATTCGGCTTCTCGGATCATCAAGCACCAACTATTAGACTACGTTCGACTTCACGAATCATTAAGGCTTGTATTTGAACCCAATTGACTTCTCGGATCAATAAGTCTTTCAATTGACCCAATTCGTCTTCTCGGATCAACAAGTATCCATAACTTGATCTGTTTGTTTTACCAAGTCACCAAGTACGCACAATGTGACCCAATTCGCCTTCCCGGATCAACAAGCACCAATGATTTGACTCCGTTCGACTTCACGAATCATTAAGGCTTGTATTTGAACCCAATTGACTTCTCGGATCAACAAGTCTTTCAATTGACCCAATTCGGCTTCTCTGATCAACAAGTATCCATAACTTGATTCATTTGTTTTTCCAAGTCACCAAGTAGGCACAATGTGATCCAATTCGGCTTCTCGGATCAACAAGCGCCAACTATTTGACTATGTTCGACTTCACGAATCATTAAGGCTTGTATTTGAACCCAATTGACTTCTCGGATCAACAAGCCTTTCAATTTACCCAATTCGGCTTCTCGGATCAACAAGTATTGACAACTTGATCCGTTTGTTTTACCAAGTCACCAAGTAGGCACAATGTGATCCAATTCGGCTTCTCGGATCAACAAGCGCCAACTATTTGACTATGTTCGACTTCACGAATCATTAAGGCTTGTATTTGAACCCAATTGACTTCTCGGATCAACAAGCCTTTCAATTTACCCAATTCGGCTTCTCGGATCAACAAGTATTGACAACTTGATCCGTTTGTTTTACCAAGTCACCTAGTACGCACAATGTGACCCAATTCGCCTTCCCGGATCAACAAGCACCAACGATTTGACTCCGTTCTACTTCACGAATCATTAAGGCTTGTATTTGAACCCAATTGACTTCTCGGATCAACTAGTCTTTCAATTGACCCAATTCGGCTTCTCGGATCTACAAGTATCCATAACTTGATCCGTTTGTTTTACCAAGTCACCAAGTACGCACAATGTGACCCAATTCGGCTTCTCGGATCATCAAGCACCAACTATTAGACTACGTTCGACTTCACGAATCATTAAGGCTTGTATTTGAACCTAATTGACTTCTCGGATCAACAAGTCTTTCAATTGACCCAATTCGACTTCTCGGATCAACAAGTTTCCATAACTTGATCCGTTTGTTTTACCAAGTCACCAAGTACGCATAATGTGACCTAATTCGGCTTCTCGGATCAACAAGCACCGACTATTTGACTCGATTCGACTTCACGAATCATCAAGGCTTGTATTTGGCCACAATAGACTTCTCGGATCAACAAGTCTTCCATGTGACCCAATTCGGCTTCTCGGATCAACAAGTATCCATAACTTGATCCATTTGTTTTACCAAGTCACCAAGTACGCACAATGTGATCCAATTCGGCTTCTCGGATCAACAAGCACCAACTATTTGACTCCGTACGACTTCACGAATCATTAAGGCTTGTATTTGAACCCAATTGACTTCTCGGATCAACAAGTCTTTCAATTGACCCAATTCGGCTTCTCGGATCAACAAGTATCCATAACTTGATCCATTTGTTTTACCAAGTCACCAAGTAGGCACAATGTGATCCAATTCGGCTTCTCGGATCAACAAGCACCAACTATTTGACTCCGTTCGACTTCACGAATCATTAAGGCTTGTATTTGAACCCAATTGACTTCTCGGATCAACAAGTCCTTCAATTTACCCAATTCGGCTTCTCGGATCAACAAGTATTGACAACTTGATCCGTTTGTTTTACCAAGTCACCTAGTACGCACAATGTGACCCAATTCGCCTTCCCGGATCAACAAGCACCAACGATTTGACTCCGTTCTACTTCACGAATCATTAAGGCTTGTATTTGAACCCAATTGACTTCTCGGATCAACAAGTCTTTCAATTTACCCAATTCGGCTTCTCGGATCAACCAGTATTCATAACTTGATCCATTTGTTTTACCAAGTCACCAAGTAGGCACAATGTGATCCAATTCGGCTTCTCGGATCAACAAGCACCAACTATTTGACTCCGTTCGACTTCACGAATCATTAAGGCTTGTATTTGAACCCAATTGACTTCTCGGATCAACAAGTCCTTCAATTTACCCAATTCGGCTTCTCGGATCAACAAGTATTGACAACTTGATCCGTTTGTTTTACCAAGTCACCTAGTACGCACAATGTGACCCAATTCGCCTTCCCGGATCAACAAGCACCAACGATTTGACTCCGTTCTACTTCACGAATCATTAAGGCTTGTATTTGAACCCAATTAACTTCTCGGATCAACAAGTCTTTCAATTTACCCAATTCGGCTTCTCGGATCAACCAGTATTCATAACTTGATCCGTTTGTTTTACCAAGTCACCAAGTACGCATAATGTGACCCAATACGCCTTCCCGGATCAACAAGCACCAACGATTTGACTCCGTTCTACTTCACGAATCATTAAGGCTTGTATTTGAACCCAATTGACTTCTCGGATCAACAAGTCTTTCAATTGACCCAATTCAGCTTCTCGGATCTACAAGTATCCATAACTTGATCCGTTTGTTTTACCAAGTCACAAAGTACGCACAATGTGACCCAATTCGGCTTCTCGGATCATCAAGCACCAACTATTAGACTACGTTCGACTTCACGAATCATTAAGGCTTGTATTTGAACCCAATTGACTTCTCGGATCAACAAGTCTTTCAATTGACCGAATTCGGCTTCTCGGATCAACAAGTATCCATAACTTGATCTGTTTGTTTTACCAAGTCACCAAGTACGCACAATGTGACCCAATTCGCCTTCCCGGATCAACAAGCACCAATGATTTGACTCCGTTCGACTTCACGAATCATTAAGGCTTGTATTTCAACCCAATTGACTTCTCGGATCAACAAGTCTTTCAATTGACCCAATTCGGCTTCTCGGATCAACATGTATCCATAACTTGATCCATTTGTTTTAGCAAGTCACCAAGTAGGCACAATGAGATCCAATTCGGCTTCTCGGATCAACAAGCAACAACTATTTGACTCCGTTCGACTTCACGAATCATTAAGGCTTGTATTTGAACCCAATTGACTTCTCGGATCAACAAGTCTTTCAATTTACCCAATTCGGCTTCTCGGATCAACAAGTATTAACAACTTGATCCGTTTGTTTTACCAAGTCACCTAGTACGCACTATGTGACCCAATTCGCCTTCCCGGGTCAACAAGCACCAACGATTTGACTCCGTTCTACTTCACGAATCATTAAGGCTTGTATTTGAACCCAATTGACCTCTCGGATCAACAAGTCTTTCAATTGACCCAATTCGGCTTCTCGGATTTACAAGTATCCATAACTTGATCCGTTTGTTTTACCAAGTCACCAAGTACGCACAATGTGACCCAATTCGGCTTCTCGGATCATCAAGCACCAACTATTAGACTACGTTCGGCTTCACGAATCATTAAGGCTTGTATTTGAACCTAATTAACTTCTCGGATCAATAAGTCTTTCCATTGACCCAATTCGACTTCTCGGATCAACAAGTATCCATAACTTGATCCGTTTGTTTTACCAAGTCACCAAGTACGCATAATGTGACCTAATTCGGCTTCTCGGATCAACAAGCACCGACTATTTGACTCGATTCGACTTCAAGAATCATTAAGGCTTCTATTTGGCCACAATTGACTTCTCGGATCAACAAGTCTTCCATGTGACCCAATTCGGCTTCTCTGATCAACAAGTATCCATAACTTGATTCATTTGTTTTTCCAAGTCACCAAGTACACACAATGTGACCCAATTCGGCTTCTCGGATTAACAAGCACCAACTATTTGATTCCGTTCGACTTCACGAATCATTAAGGCTTGTATTTGAACCCAATTGACTTCTCGGATCAACAAGCCTTTAAATTGACCCAATTCGGCTTCTCGGATCAACAAGTATCCATAACTTGATCCATTTATTTTATCAAGTCACCAAGTACGCACAATGTGATCCAATTCGGCTTCTCGGATCAACAAGCACCAACTATTTGACTCCATTCGACTTCATGAATCATTAAGGCTTGTATTTGAACCCAATTGACTTCTCGGATCAACAAGTCTTTCAATTTACCCAATTCGGCTTCTCGGATCAACAAGTATTCATAACTTGATCCGTTTGTTTTACCAAGTCACCAAGTACGCACAATGTGACCCAATACGCCTTCCCGGATCAACAAGCACCAACGATTTGACTCCGTTCTACTTCACGAATCATTAAGGCTTGTATTTGAACCCAATTGACTTCTCGGATCAACAAGTCTTTCAATTGACCCAATTCAGCTTCTCGGATCTACAAGTATCCATAATTTGATCCGTTTGTTTTACCAAGTCACCAAGTACGCACAATGTGACCTAATTCGGCTTCTCGGATCATCAAGCACCAACTATTAGACTACGTTCGACTTCACGAATCATTAAGGCTTGTATTTGAACCCAATTGACTTCTCGGATCAATAAGTCTTTCAATTGACCCAATTCGGCTTCTCGGATCAACAAGTATCCATAACTTGATCTGTTTGTTTTACCAAGTCACCAAGTACGCACAATGTGACCCAATTCGCCTTCCCGGATCAACAAGCACCAATGATTTGACTCCGTTCGACTCCACGAATCATTAAGGCTTGTATTTGAACCCAATTGACTTCTCGGATCAACAAGTCTTTCAATTGACCCAATTCGGCTTCTCTGATCAACATGTATCCATAACTTGATTCATTTGTTTTTCCAAGTCACCAAGTACGCACAATGTGACCCAATTCGGCTTCTCGGATCAACAAGCACCAACTATTTGATTCCGTTCGACTTCACGAATAATTAAGGCTTGTATTTGAACCCAATTGACTTCGCGGATCAACAAGTCTTTTAATTAACCCAATTCGGCTTCTCGGATCAACAAGTATCCATAACTTGATCCATTTGTTTTACCAAGTCACCAAGTAGGCACAATGTGATCCAATTCGGCTTCTCGGATCAACAAGCACCAACTATTTGACTCTGTTCGACTTCACGAATCATTAAGGCTTGTATTTGAACCCAATTGACTTCTCGCATCAACAAGTCTTTCAATTTACCCAATTCGGCTTCTCGGATCAACAAGTATTGACAACTTGATCCGTTTGTTTTACCAAGTCACCTAGTACGCACAATGTGACCCAATTCGCCTTCCCGGATCAACAAGCACCAACGATTTGACTCCGTTCTACTTCACGAATCATTAAGGCTTGTATTTGAACCCAATTGACTTCTCGGATCAACAAGTCTTTCAATTGACCCAATTCGGCTTCTCGGATCTACAAGTATCCATAACTTGATCCGTTTGTTTTACCAAGTCACCAAGTACGCACAATGTGACCCAATTCGGCTTCTCGGATCATCAAGCACCAACTATTAGACTACGTTCGACTTCACGAATCATTAAGGCTTGTATTTGAACCTAATTGACTTCTCGGATCAACAAGTCTTTCAATTGACCCAATTCGACTTCTCGGATCAACAAGTTTCCATAACTTGATCCGTTTATTTTACCAAGTCACCAAGTACGCATAATGTGACCTAATTCGGCTTCTCGGATCAACAAGCACCGACTATTTGACTCGATTCGACTTCACGAATCATTAAGGCTTGTATTTGGCCACAATTGACTTCTCGGATCAACAAGTCTTCCATGTGACCCAATTCGGCTTCCCGGATCAACAAGTATCCATAACTTGATCCATTTGTTTTACCAAGTCACCAAGTACGCACAATGTGATCCAATTCGGCTTCTCGGATCAACAAGCACCAACTATTTGACTCCGTACGACTTCACGAATCATTAGGGCTTGTATTTGAACCCAATTGACTTCTCGGATCAACAAGTCTTTCAATTGACCCAATTCGACTTCTCGGATCAACAAGTATCCATAACTTGATCCATTTGTTTTACCAAGTCACCAAGTAGGCACAATGTGATCTAATTCGGCTTCTCGGATCAACAAGCACCAACTATTTGACTCTGTTCGACTTCACGAATCATTAAGGCTTGTATTTGAACCCAATTGACTTCTCGGATCAACAAGTCTTTCAATTTACCCAATTCGGCTTCTCGGATCAACAAGTATTGACAACTTGATCCGTTTGTTTTACCAAGTCACCTAGTACGCACAATGTGACCCAATTCGCCTTCCCGGATCAACAAGCACCAACGATTTGACTCCGTTCTACTTCACGAATCATTAAGGCTTGTATTTGAACCCAATTGACTTCTCGGATCAACAAGTCTTTCAATTGACCCAATTCGGCTTCTCGGATCAACAAGTATTCATAACTTGATCCGTTTGTTTTACCAAGTCACCAAGTACGCATAATGTGACCCAATACGCCTTCCCGGATCAACAAGCACCAACGATTTGACTCCGTTCTACTTCACGAATCATTAAGGCTTGTATTTGAACCCAATTGACTTCTCGGATCACCAAGTCTTTCAATTGACCCAATTCAGCTTCTCGGATCTACAAGTATCCATAACTTGATCCGTTTGTTTTACCAAGTCACCAAGTACGCACAATGTGACCCAATTCGGCTTCTCGGATCATCAAGCACCAACTATTAGACTACGTTCGACTTCACGAATCATTAAGGCTTGTATTTGAACCCAATTGACTTCTCGGATCAACAAGTCTTTCAATTGACCCAATTCGGCTTCTCGGATCAACAAGTATCCATAACTTGATCTGTTTGTTTTACCAAGTCACCAAGTACGCACAATGTGACCCAATTCGCCTTCCCGGATCAACAAGCACCAATGATTTGACTCCGTTCGACTTCACGAATCATTAAGGCTTGTATTTCAACCCAATTGACTTCTCGGATCAACAAGTCTTTCAATTGACCCAATTCGGCTTCTCGGATCAACATGTATCCATAACTTGATCCATTTGTTTTAGCAAGTCACCAAGTAGGCACAATGTGATCCAATTCGGCTTCTCGGATCAACAAGCAACAACTATTTGACTCCGTTCGACTTCACGAATCATTAAGGCTTGTATTTGAACCCAATTGACTTCTCGGATCAACAAGTCTTTCAATTTACCCAATTCGGCTTCTCGGATCAACAAGTATTAACAACTTGATCCGTTTGTTTTACCAAGTCACCTAGTACGCACTATGTGACCCAATTCGCCTTCCCGGGTCAACAAGCACCAACGATTTGACTCCGTTCTACTTCACGAATCATTAAGGCTTGTATTTGAACGCAATTGACTTCTCGGATCAACAAGTCTTTCAATTGACCCAATTCGGCTTCTCGGATCTACAAGTATCCATAACTTGATCCGTTTGTTTTACCAAGTCACCAAGTACGCACAATGTGACCCAATTCGGCTTCTCGGATCATCAAGCACCAACTATTAGACTACGTTCGACTTCACGAATCATTGAGGCTTGTATTTGAACCTAATTGACTTCTCGGATCAATAAGTCTTTCCATTGACCCAATTCGACTTCTCGGATCAACAAGTATCCATAACTTGATCCGTTTGTTTTACCAAGTCACCAAGTACGCATAATGTGACCTAATTCGGCTTCTCGGATCAACAAGCACCGACTATTTGACTCGATTCGACTTCAAGAATCATTAAGGCTTGTATTTGGCCACAATTGACTTCTCGGATCAACAAGTCTTCCATGTGACCCAATTCGGCTTCTCTGATCAACAAGTATCCATAACTTGATTCATTTGTTTTTCCAAGTCACCAAGTACACACAATGTGACCCAATTCGGCTTCTCGGATTAACAAGCACCAACTATTTGATTCAGTTCGACTTCACGAATCATTAAGGCTTGTATTTGAACCCAATTGACTTCTCGGATCAACAAGCCTTTAAATTGACCCAATTCGGCTTCTCGGATCAACAAGTATCCATAACTTGATCCATTTATTTTATCAAGTCACCAAGTACGCACAATGTGATCCAATTCGGCTTCTCGGATCAACAAGCACCAACTATTTGACTCCATTCGACTTCATGAATCATTAAGGCTTGTATTTGAACCCAATTGACTTCTCGGATCAACAAGTCTTTCAATTTACCCAATTCGGCTTCTCGGATCAACAAGTATTCATAACTTGATCCGTTTGTTTTACCAAGTCACCAAGTACGCACAATGTGACCCAATACGCCTTCCCGGATCAACAAGCACCAACGATTTGACTCCGTTCTACTTCACGAATCATTAAGGCTTGTATTTGAACCCAATTGACTTCTCGGATCAACAAGTCTTTCAATTGACCCAATTCAGCTTCTCGGATCTACAAGTATCCATAACTTGATCCGTTTGTTTTACCAAGTCACCAAGTACGCACAATGTGACCTAATTCGGCTTCTCGGATCATCAAGCACCAACTATTAGACTACGTTCGACTTCACGAATCATTAAGGCTTGTATTTGAACCCAATTGACTTCTCGGATCAATAAGTCTTTCAATTGACCCAATTCGGCTTCTCGGATCAACAAGTATCCATAACTTGATCTGTTTGTTTTACCAAGTCACCAAGTACGCACAATGTGACCCAATTCGCCTTCCCGGATCAACAAGCACCAATGATTTGACTCCGTTCGACTTCACGAATCATTAAGGCTTGTATTTGAACCCAATTGACTTCTCGGATCAACAAGTCTTTCAATTGACCCAATTCGGCTTCTCGGATTAACAAGTATCCATAACTTGATCCATTTGTTTTACCAAGTCACCAAGTAGGCACAATGTGATCCAATTCGGCTTCTCGGATCAACAAGCACCAACTATTTGACTCCGTTCGACTTCACGAATCATTAAGGCTTGTATTTGAACCCAATTGACTTCTCGGATCAACAAGTCTTTCAATTTACCCAATTCGGCTTCTCGGATCAAGAAGTATTGACAACTTGATCCGTTTGTTTTACCAAGTCACCTAGTACGCACAATGTGACCCAATTCGCCTTCCCGGATCAACAAGCACCAACGATTTAACTCCGTTCTACTTCACGAATCATTAAGGCTTGTATTTGAACCCAATTGACTTCTCGGACCAACAAGTCTTTCAATTGACCCAATTCGGCTTCTCGGATCTACAAGTATCCATAACTTGATCCGTTTGTTTTACCAAGTCACCAAGTACTCACAATGTGACCCAATTAGGCTTCTCGGATCATCAAGCACCAACTATTAGACTACGTTCGACTTCACGAATCATTAAGGCTTGTATTTGAACCTAATTGACTTCTCGGATCAACAAGTCTTTCAATTGACCCAATTCGTCTTCTCGGATCAACAAGTATTCATAACTTGATCCGTTTGTTTTACCAAGTCACCAAGTACGCATAATGTGACCTAATTCGGCTTCTCGGATCAACAAGCACCGACTATTTGACTCGATTCGACTTCACGAATCATTAAGGCTTGTATTTGGCCACAATTGACTTCTCGGATCAACAAGTCTTCCATGTGACCCAATTCGGCTTCTCGGATCAACAAGTATCCATAACTTGATCCATTTGTTTTACCAAGTCACCAAGTACGCACAATGTGACCCAATTCGGCTTCTCGGATCAACAAGCACCAACTATTTGATTCCGTTCGACTTCACGAATCATTAAGGCTTGTATTTGAACCCAATTGACTTCTCGGATCAACAAGCCTTTAAATTGACCCAATTCGGCTTCTCGGATCAACAAGTATCCATAACTTGATCCATTTATTTTACCAAGTCACCAAGTACGCACAATGTGATCCAATTCGGTTTCTCGGATCAACAAGCACCAACTATTTTACTCCGTTCGACTTCATGAATCATTAAGGCTTGTATTTGAACCCAATTGACTTCTCGGATAAACAAGTCTTTCAATTTACCCAATTCGGCTTCTCGGATCAACAAGTATTCATAACTTGATCCGTTTGTTTTACCAAGTCTCCAAGTACGCACAATGTGACCCAATACGCCTTCCCGGATCAACAAGCACCAACGATTTGACTCCGTTCTACTTCACGAATCATTAAGGCTTGTATTTGAACCCAATTGACTTCTCGGATCAACAAGTCTTTCAATTGACCCAATTCGGCTTCTCGGATCAACAAGTATCCATAACTTGATCTGTTTGTTTTACCAAGTCACCAAGTACGCACAATGTGACCCAATTCGCCTTCCCGGATCAACAAGCACCAATGATTTGACTCCGTTCGACTTCACGAATCAGTAAGGCTTGTATTTGAACCCAATTGACTTCTCGGATCAACAAGTCTTTCAATTGACCCAATTCGGCTTCTCTGATCAACAAGTATCCATAACTTGATTCATTTGTTTTTCCAAGTCACCAAGTACGCACAATGTGACCCAATTCGGCTTCTCGGATCAACAAGCACCAACTATTTGATTCCGTTCGACTTCACGAATCATTAAGGCTTGTATTTGAACCCAATTGACTTCGCGGATTAACAAGTCTTTTAATTAACCCAATTCGGCTTCTCGGATCAACAAGTATCCATAACTTGATCCATTTGTTTTACCAAGTCACCAAGTAGGCACAATGTGATCCAATTCGGCTTCTCGGATCAACAAGCACCAACTATTTGACTCCGTTCGACTTCACGAATCATTAAGGCTTGTATTTGAACCCAATTGACTTCTCGGATCAACAAGTCTTTCAATTTACCCAATTCGGCTTCTCGGATCAACAAGTATTGACAACTTGATCCGTTTGTTTTACCAAGTCACCTAGTACGCACAATGTGACCCAATTCGCCTTCCCGGATCAACAAGCACCAACAATTTGACTCCGTTCTACTTCACGAATCATTAAGGCTTGTATTTGAACCCAATGGACTTCTCGGATCAACAAGTCTTTCAATTGACCCAATTCGGCTTCTCGGATCTACAAGTATCCATAACTTGATCCGTTTGTTTTACCAAGTCACCAAGTACGCACAATGTGACCCAATTCGGCTTCTCCGATCATCAAGCACCAACTATTAGACTACGTTCGACTTCACGAATCATTAAGGCTTGTATTTGAACCTAATTGACTTCTCGAATCAACAAGTCTTTCAATTGACCCATTCAACTTCTCGGATCAACAAGTATCCATAACTTGATCCGTTTGTTTTACCAAGTCACCAAGTACGCCTAATGTGACCTAATTCGGCTTCTCGGATCAACAAGCACCGACTATTTGACTCGATTCGACTTCACGAATCATTAAGGCTGGTATTTGTCCACAATTGACTTCTCGGATCAACAAGTCTTCCATGTGACCCAATTCGGCTTTTCGGATCAACAAGTATCCATAACTTGATCCATTTTGGTTTACCAAGTCACCAAGTACGCACAATGTGATCCAATTCGGTTTCTCGGATCAACAAGCACCAACTATTTGACTCTGTTCGACTTCACGAATCATTAAGGCTTGTATTTGAACCCAATTGACTTCTCGGATCAACAAGTGTTAGAAAAATCAACTCCTAATCACACAACACTAAGAATCTGGAATGCGTTCGAAGAATAACAGTTTGAAAAACACACAACTAGTTCGGCCAGAGTTGTGGCCGAGGTGAACTTGCGCAGTACTGAAAAATAAATGAATCACACACTCGTTTTACGTGGTTCGTTCAAGATGAACTACATCCACGGAGGCATGGCACACCTCAATTCACTAAGATATCCAATCAATTACAGAAATTACACTCAGAAATGAAAACGCCCAATTCTGGAACAAATTAGGGCAGAAAACAATCACTCTCAAATTCTCTCTGTAATCTATGAAAGAAGGAAATTGCTTGACGTAGTGTTGTTCTCCTGGAAGAGAGCTTTCCAATGATATATGAATTGCAGCTCGAATGTAACTGACCAAGAAGTTCTAACTGAAACAAGTTGGCATCTACTACCGGACAAATGTGACGGTTTTTCCCGTCACAAACCTGAAACAGACTCGTCACAAACGACGGTTATCCCCAACAACCATGAACCCGGTTTATTCTGCACAGATTCACTTCTTCATGCTAAAACCCGGTTCATCCATCCGGTTCTTCACCTCCTGATCCCGGTTCCACATTCCTAACACATTCTACTTCAAAGTATAGCTCACTTGATGAGATTGAGCACTTCCTCACAAATCTCCACCTCAATGAATCAAGTGTACCTCTTCCTGCCTCATCACTGCCTCTGTTAATGCTCTTCATGACATTGCTCCAGCTGCTGCAAGCTCGAGCAATGATCCACCTTGTTTCCAGGTACACCCTTTGTAAGAAAATCAGCAGGATTATGCAATGTGTGTACCTTCTTCACCTCCACAGTCCCAGAATCTATGATATCTCTAGCAAAGTGTAACCTAACATCAATGTGTTTTGATCTTTCATGAAATGCTTGGTGTTTCACAAGATGTAAAGCACTTTGATTATCACAGTAGATTACCACACACTTCTGCTTGATATCCAAATCTCTTAACACCCCTTTCAACCAGATTGACTCTTTGATAGCTTCAGTTAAAGAGATATATTCTGCTTTTGTAGTTGATAGTGCCACAACAGATTGTTGTGCACTCCTCCAGCTGATGGCTGTCCCATATAAGGTAAACACAAATCCAGAGATTGACTTCCTTGTGTCCACGTTTGCTGCAAAATCAGAATCAGCAAACCCCTCCAATGCAACAGTACTTCCATCTACTTTCTTCTCAAATTTCAGTGACATGTTCACTGATCCTTTTAAATACCTCATCACATGTTTCAAAGCTTCCCAATGTTCAACTCCTGGATTTGACATGAACCTGCTTACCAAAGATACAGCATATGCCAAATCAGGCCTGCTACAGATCATTCCATACATAAGACTTCCAACTCCACTTGCATAAGGGATATTGCTCATCTGTATGATTTCCTCTTCAGTCTTTGGGCATTGTTCTTTGGAAAGTTTCTTCTGTAGATTAACTGGAGTAGAGAGAGGTTTGGCTTCATGCATATGAAACCTCTCCAGTACTTTCTGTAGGTATTGTCTCTGAGATAACCAAAGTACTCCAGCTTCTCTATTTCTTAGAATGTTCATGCCCAATATCTTCTTGGCTTCTCCCAGATCTTTCATGTCAAATTCAGCATTAAGTCTATCCTTCAACCATTGTATTCTGTTCTTGTTCCTGCTGGCAATTAGCATGTCATCCACATACAATAGAAGAAAAACTTTATCTTGCTTTGAACCTTTGTTGAAGTAAACACAACTGTCATAAAGACTTCTTACAAAGCCAACACTGATCATGAAGTCATTGAACCTCTTGTTCCACTGTCTTGGACTTTGTTTAAGTCCATATAGTGACTTCTTCAGTAAACATACTTTGTCTTCTTTCCCAGGAACAACAAAGCCTTCTGGCTGTTTCATATATATCTCCTCATTGAGTTCTCCATGTAAGAATGTTGTCTTTACATCCAGTTGTTGTAGTTCCATGTCCTCCTGTGTGACCTTTGATAAAAGCAGCCTGATTGAGCAGTGCTTCACTACTGGAGAGAAAACCTCATTGAAATCAATTCCTTCTCTTTGTGTAAAGCCCCTAGCCACCAATCTTGCTTTAAACCTCACCTGTTTGGATCCTGCTGTCTCTAGTTTCTTCTTGTATATCCATTTGGAGCTTACCAGCTTCTGACCTTTTGGTTTTTCCACCAATATCCAGGTTTTATTCTTTTCCAGAGACTCCATCTCTTCTGTCATTGCCTGTATCCAGTGTTCACCTTCCTCACAGTCTAGTGCTTCTTGAAAACTACTAGGCTCTTGTGATTCCAAGTCTTCAGCAACACTTAAGGCATAATAGACACTCCCTGCTTGGCCATAGAAATCAGGTCTGTTGATTGTTCTTCTAGGCCTATCTCTTCCAATGCTGTATTCCCTGATATTTTGTGAAGGTCCAGTTTGTGCCTCTTCTTCAGATGATGAATCACTTTCTTGTAAATCTTCATGTGGTTGAGGTGTGTGATCATCTTCTGCAGGGTGCTCCACCTGAATTGATATCTCCTCTGTGTCTTTAGCACCATCAAATTCTTCCTTAGAGCCTGTAGAAGTGTAAGCCATCACATTCTCATTAAACTTCACATCTCTACTTGTGATTATCTTCTGATTTCCTTTTTCTAAGCACCACAATCTGTAACCCTTCATTCCATCCGGATATCCAAGAAACACACATCTGAGAGCCCTTGCATCTAGCTTGTCTTGCTTGACATGGGCAAAAGCAAGACACCCAAACACCCTTAACCCTTCATAACTTGGTTTCTGTCCACTCCACACCTCTTCAGGTGTTTTGAACCCAATTACTGATGAAGGTGACCTGTTTATGAGATAGCATGCTGTAGCAATGGTTTCTCCCCAAAACACCTTTGGCAACCCAGCATCCAACAGCATACACCTCACTCTTTCAAGAAGAGTCATGTTGAACCTTTCTGCAACTCCATTCTGTTGAGGATTCATTGGTACTGTCCTGTGTCTTTTGATTCCTCTTTCTTCACAGAAGTTTGTAAACTCTGTAGAGAGATACTCTAGTCCATTATCAGTCCTAAGATGCTTCAGCTTCTTCCCTTTGACATTTTCCAGTTGGATCAACCATGTTTTGAACTTATGAAAGGCATCACTCTTGTTCTTCATCAACATGATCCACACCTTTCTGCTGTAGTCATCAATCAAGGACATGAAATACCTTGCACCACCATGAGATTCTGTTCTTGCAGGACCCCATATGTCAGAGTGAACATAATCTAATGGTTCTTGAGTTGTGTGAGCTCCCTTTCCATAGGGCAACTTCTTGGATTTGCCCAGAGCACACTGATCACAGAACTCCAGTTCTTGATTTCCCAGATTTCCAATTACTCCACTCCTTGACAATTCCTTCAATCCCTTCACTCCTATGTGTCCAAGTCTCTTATGCCATTTAACCATCTCAGAGCTGTTCAAGACCATATCCACACTCCCAACAATAGGTGAACCAATCAAGATAAATAGTCCATTGTGCTGTCTACCTTTTATCACCATTTTTCCATGTTTTGTGATATGCAAGAATCCATCTACTGAGCTAAACTGACATCCACTGGTTACCAAAGAACCAAGAGATAGAAGGTTCCTTTTGAGGCCAGGAACATACCTAACATTTGAGATGACTCTGACCACACCATCAAACATCCTTATGCTCACTGATCCAACTCCTTTGACCTTGCATGATTGGTCATTTCCCAGGAGAACATTTCCACCATCTTCTTTCTTCAGTTCATTAAACCATGACTGATGAGGACACATGTGAAAGGAACACCCGGTGTCCAGGACCCATTCCTTTACCATTCTTGAGTCAGTTACATTTAACACTTCTGGAGGGTCTTGTTGATGATCAATGGCAGCAGCTTCTGCCCCTTGATTTCCAGCTTTCTTATTTCTTTTAGGACAATCCTTCTTCAAGTGACCTGGCTGTTTACACTTGAAGCATTTCCTCTTCTCAACCCAGTCATTTCCCTTCTTAGGATTTGAATCCCCAGACTTTGGATCCTTAGCATTCTGTCCCTTCTTGCCTTGCCAAGGTTTCCTGAATTTAACATTCAGTCCTTCTCCAGGTTGCACCATGCCTTTATCACCTTGAGTCTGAAAGCATTTAGATCTCAGAGCCTTCACTATTCCATCATAGGATAGCTGATCATCTCTTCCATACATCAAGGCATCCTTAAAGCTTTCCATGGATTTTGGAAGAATGTTTAACACCATCAATGCCTTGTCATCCTCCTCCAATTTCACATCCAGATCTTCCAATTCTTCAATCATCTTAATGAATTCATCAAGTTGATCAGAAATTACCTTGTCTTCAGTGATCTTGAAGGCCAACATCTTCTGCTTCAGGAACAGTTTGTTGGAAACTGACTTTGATTGATACAGTTCTTCCAATCTCCTCCATGCTTCTGAGGAACTCTTGCACCTCGAAACCTCCCTCAACGGTTTATCACCCAAGCACAAGAAGATAAGACTTAGGGCCTTCTTATCTACTGATGCAAACTTAGGTTTCTCAGTTTCTTCCCATGACTCCAGAGGTATCAATGCAAGATCAAGGCCATTGTGAACCAGTACTGCGTTCATCTTGATTTTCCACAATGTGAAATCATTCCTTCCAGTAAACTTTTCAAAATCCATCTTCATACCAGCCATTCCTTCTCTTCTTCAAACTGTGCGAGTTGATTCCCACAGACGGCGCCACTTGTTAGAAAAATCAACTCCTAATCACACAACACTAAGAATCTGGAATGCGTTCGAAGAATAACAGTTTGAAAAACACACAACTAGTTCGGCCAGAGTTGTGGCCGAGGTGAACTTGCGCAGAACTGAAAAATAAATGAATCACACACTCGTTTTACGTGGTTCGTTCAAGATGAACTACATCCACGGAGGCAAGGCACACCTCAATTCACTAAGATATCCAATCAATTACAGAAATTACACTCAGAAATGAAAACGCCCAATTCTGGAACAAATTAGGGCAGAAAACAATCACTCTCAAATTCTCTCTGTAATCTATGAAAGAAGGAAATTGCTCGACGTAGTGTTGTTCTCCTGGAAGAGAGCTTTCCAATGATATATGAATTGCAGCTCGAATGTAACTGACCAAGAAGTTCTAACTGAAACAAGTTGGCATCTGCTACCGGACAAATGTGACGGTTTTTCCCGTCACAAACCTGAAACAGACTCGTCACAAACGACGGTTATCCCCAACAACCATGAACCCGGTTCATTCTGCACAGATTCACTTCTTCATGCTAAAACCCGGTTCATCCATCCGGTTCTTCACCTCCTGATCCCGGTTCCACATTCCTAACACATTCTACTTCAAAGTATAGCTCACTTGATGAGATTGAACACTTCCTCACAACAAATCTTTCAATTGACCCAATTCGGCTTCTCGGATCAACAAGTATCCATAACTTGATCCGTTTGTTTTACCAAGTCACCAAGAACGCATAATGTGACCTAATTCGGCTTCTTGGATCAACAAGCACCGAATATTTGACTCGATTTGACTTAACGAATCATTAAGGCTTGTATTTGGCCACAATTGACTTCTCGGATCAACAAGTCTTCCATGTTACCCAATTCGGCTTCTCTGATCAACAAGTATCCATAACTTGATTCATTTGTTTTTCCAAGTCACCAAGTACACACAATGTGACCCAATTCGCCTTCTCGGATCAAAAAGCACCAACTATTTGATTCCGTTCGACTTCACGAATCATTAAGGCTTGTATTTGAACCCAATTGACTTCTCGGATCAACAAGCCTTTAAATTGACCCAATTCGGCTTCTCGGATCAACAAGTATCCATAACTTGATCCATTTATTTTACCAAGTCACCAAGTACGCACAATGTGATCCAATTCGGCTTCTCGGATCAACAAGCACCAACTATTTGACTCCGTTCGACTTCATGAATCATTAAGGCTTGTATTTGAACCCAATTGACTTCTCGGATCAACAAGTCTTTCAATTTACCCAATTCGGCTTCTCGGATCAACAAGTATCCATAACTTGATCCATTTGTTTTACCAAGTCACCAAGTAGGCACAATGTGATCCAATTCGGCTTCTCGGATCAACAAGCACCAACTATTTGACTCCGTTCGACTTCACGAATCATTAAGGCTTGTATTTGAACCCAATTGACTTCTCGGATCAACAAGTCTTTCAATTTACCCAATTCGGCTTCTCGGATCAACAAGTATTGACAACTTGATCCGTTTGTTTTACCAAGTCACCTAGTACGCACAATGTGACCCAATTCGCCTTCCCGGATCAACAAGCACCAACGATTTGACTCCGTTCTACTTCACGAATCATTAAGGCTTGTATTTGAACCCAATTGACTTCTCGGATCAACAAGTCTTTCAATTGACCCAATTCGGCTTCTCGGATCTACAAGTATCCATAACTTGATCCGTTTGTTTTACCAAGTCACCAAGTACGCACAATGTGACCCAATTCGGCTTCTCGGATCATCAAGCACCAACTATTAGACTACGTTCGACTTCACGAATCATTAAGGCATGTATTTGAACCTAATTGACTTCTCGGATCAACAAGTCTTTCAATTGACCCAATTCGTCTTCTCGGATCAACAAGTATCCATAACTTGATCCGTTTGTTTTACCAAGTCACCAAGTACGCATAGTGTGACCTAATTCGGCTTCTCGGATCTACAAGCACCGACTATTTGACTCGATTCGACTTCACGAATCATTAAGGCTTGTATTTGGCCACAATTGACTTCTCGGATCAACAAGTCTTCCATGTGACCCAATTCGGCTTCTCGGATCAACAAGTATCCATAACTTGATCCATTTGTTTTACCAAATCACCAAGTACGCACAATGTGACCCAATTCGGCTTCTCGGATCAACAAGCACCAACTATTTGATTCCGTTCGACTTCACGAATCATTAAGGCTTGTATTTGAACCCAATTGACTTCTCGGATCAACAAGTCTTTCAATTGACCCAATTCGGCTTCTCGGATCAACATGTATCCATAACTTGATCCATTTGTTTTAGCAAGTCACCAAGTAGGCACAATGTGATCCAATGCGGCTTCTCGGATCAACAAGCAACAACTATTTGACTCCGTTCGACTTCACGAATCATTAAGGCTTGTATTTGAACCCAATTGACTTCTCGGATCAACAAGTCTTTCAATTCACCCAATTCGGCTTCTCGGATCAACAAGTATTAACAACTTGATCCGTTTGTTTTACCAAGTCACCTAGTACGCACAATGTGACCCAATTCGCCTTCCCGGGTCAACAAGCACCAACGATTTGACTCCGTTCTACTTCACGAATCATTAAGGCTTGTATTTGAACCCAATTGACTTCTCGGATCAACAAGTCTTTCAATTGACCCAATTCGGCTTCTCGGATCAACAAGTATCCATAACTTGATCTGTTTGTTTTACCAAGTCACCAAGTACGTACAATGTGACCCAATTCGCCTTCCCGGATCAACAAGCACCAATGATTTGACTCCGTTCGACTTCACGAATCATTAAGGCTTGTATTTGAACCCAATTGACTTCTCGGATCAACAAGTCTTTCAATTGACCCAATTCGGCTTCTCGGATCAACAAGTATCCATAACTTGATCCATTTATTTTACCAAGTCACCAAGTACGCACAATGTGACCCAATACGCCTTCCCGGATCAACAAGCACCAACGATTTGACTCCGTTCTACTTCACGAATCATTAAGGCTTGTATTTGAACCCAATTGACTTCTCGGATCAACAAGTCTTTCAATTGACCCAATTCAGCTTCTCGGATCTACAAGTATCCATAACTTGATCCGTTTGTTTTACCAAGTCACCAAGTACGCACAATGTGACCCAATTCGGCTTCTCAGATCATTAAGCACCAACTATTAGACTACGTTCGACTTCACGAATCATTAAGGCTTGTATTTGAACCCAATTGACTTCTCGGATCAACAAGTCTTTCAATTGACCCAATTCGGCTTCTCGGATCAACAAGTATCCATAACTTGATCTGTTTGTTTTACCAAGTCACCAAGTACGCACAATGTGACCCAATTCGCCTTCCCGGATCAACAAGCACCAATGATTTGACTCCGTTCGACTTCACGAATCATTAAGGCTTGTATTTGAACCCAATTGACTTCTCGGATCAACAAGTCTTTCAATTGACCCAATTCGGCTTCTCGGATCAACAAGTATCCATAACCTGATCCATTTGTTTTACCAAGTCACCAAGTAGGCACAATGTGATCCAATTCGTCTTCTCGGATCAACAAGCACCAACTATTTGACTCCGTTCGACTTCACGAATCATTAAGGCTTGTATTTGAACCCAATTGACTTCTCGGATCAACAAGTCTTTCAATTTACCCAATTCGGCTTCTCGGATCAACAAGTATTGACAACTTGATCCGTTTGTTTTACCAAGTCACCTAGTACGCACAATGTGACCCAATTCGCCTTCCCGGATCAACAAGCACCAACGATTTGACTCCGTTCTACTTTACGAATCATTAAGGCTTGTATTTGAATCCAATTGACTTCTCGGATCAACAAGTCTTTCAATTGACCCAATTCGGCTTCTCGGATCTACAAGTATCCATAACTTGATCCGTTTGTTTTACCAAGTCACCAAGTACGCACAATGTGACCCAATTCGGCTTCTCGGATCATCAAGCACCAACTATTAGACTACGTTCGACTTCACGAATCATTAAGGCTTGTATTTGAACCTAATTGACTTCTCGGATCAACAAGTCTTTCAATTGACCCAACTCGTCTTCTCGGATCAACAAGTATCCATAACTTGATCCGTTTGTTTTACCAAGTCACCAAGTACGCATAGTGTGACCTAATTCGGCTTCTCGGATCAACAAGCACCGACTATTTGACTCGATTCGACTTCACGAATCATTAAGGCTTGTATTTGGCCACAATTGACTTCTCGGATCAACAAGTCTTCCATGTGACCCAATTCGGCTTCTCGGATCAACAAGTATCCATAACTTGATCCATTTGTTTTACCAAGTCACAAAGTACGCACAATGTGACCCAATTCGGCTTCTCGGATCAACAAGCACCAACTATTTGATTCTGTTCGACTTCACGAATAATTAAGGCTTGTATTTGAACCCAATTGACTTCTCGGATCAACAAGCCTTTAAATTGACCCAATTCGGCTTCTCGGATCAACAAGCACCAACTATTTGACTCCGTTCGACTTCATAAATCATTAAGGCTTGTATTTGAACCCAATTGACTTCTCGGATCAACAAGTCTTTCAATTTACCCAATTCGGCTTCTCGGATCTACAAGTATCCATAACTTGATCCGTTTGTTTTACCAAGTCACCAAGTACGCACAATGTGACCCAATTTGGCTTCTCAGATCATCAAGCACCAACTATTAGACTACGTTCAACTTCACGAATCATTAAGGCTTGTATTTGAACCCAATTGACTTCTCGGATCAACAAGTCTTTCAATTGACCCAATTCGGCTTCTCGGATCAACAAGTATCCATAACTTGATCTGTTTGTTTTACCAAGTCACCAAGTACGCACAATGTGACCCAATTCGCCTTCCCGGATCAACAAGCACCAATGATTTGACTCCGTACGACTTCACGAATCATTAAGGCTTGTATTTGAACCCAATTGACTTCTCGGATCAACAAGTCTTTCAATTGACCCAATTCGGCTTCTCGGATCAACAAGTATCCATAACCTGATCCATTTGTTTTACCAAGTCACCAAGTAGGCACAATGTGATCCAATTCGGCTTCTCGGATCAACAAGCACCAACTATTTGACTCCGTTCGACTTCACGAATCATTAAGGCTTGTATTTGAACCCAATTGACTTCTCGGATCAACAAGTCTTTCAATTTACCCAATTCGGCTTCTCGGATCAACAAGTATTGACAACTTGATCCGTTTGTTTTACCAAGTCACCTAGTACGCACAATGTGACCCAATTCGCCTTCCCGGATCAACAAGCACCAACGATTTGACTCCGTTCTACTTCACGAATCATTAAGGCTTGTATTTGAACCCAATTGACTTCTCGGATCAACAAGTCTTTCAATTGACCCAATTCGGCTTCTCGGATCTACAAGCATCCATAACTTGATCCGTTTGTTTTACCAAGTCACCAAGTACGCACAATGTGACCTAATTCGGCTTCTCGGATCATCAAGCACCAACTATTAGACTACGTTCGACTTCACGAATCATTAAGGCTTGTATTTGAACCTAATTGACTTCTCGGATCAACAAGTCTTTCAATTGACCCAATTCGTCTTCTCGGATCAACAAGTATCCATAACTTGATCCGTTTGTTTTACCAAGTCACCAAGTACACATAGTGTGACCTAATTCGGCTTCTCGGATCAACAAGCACCGACTATTTGACTCGATTCGACTTCACGAATCATTAAGGCTTGTATTTGGCCACAATTGACTTCTCGGATCAACAAGTCTTCCATGTGACCCAATTCGGCTTCTCGGATCAACAAGTATCCATAACTTGATCCATTTGTTTTACCAAGTCACCAAGTACGCACAATGTGAACCAATTCGGCTTCTCGGATCAACAAGCACCAACTATTTGATTCTGTTCGACTTCACGAATCATTAAGGCTTGTATTTGAACCCAATTGACTTCTCGGATCAACAAGCCTTTAAATTGACCCAATTCGGCTTCTCGGATCAACAAGTATCCATAACTTGATCCATTTATTTTACCAAGTCACCAAGTACGCAAAATGTGATCCAATTCGGCTTCTCGGATCAACAAGCACCAACTATTTGACTCCGTTCGACTTCATAAATCATTAAGGCTTGTATTTGAACCTAATTAACTTCTCGGATCAACAAGTCTTTCAATTTACCCAATTCGGCTTCTCGGATCAACAAGTATTCATAACTTGATCCGTTTGTTTTACCAAGTCACCAAGTACGCACAATGTGACCCAATACGCCTTCCCGGATCAACAAGCACCAACGATTTGACTCCGTTCTACTTCACGAATCATTAAGGCTTGTATTTGAACCCAATTGACTTCTCGGATCAACAAGTCTTTCAATTGACCCAATTCGGCTTCTCGGATCAACAAGTATCCATAACTTGATCTGTTTGTTTTACCAAGTCACCAAGTACGCACAATGTGACCCAATTCGCCTTCCCGGATCAACAAGCACCAATGATTTGACTCCGTTCGACTTCACGAATCATTAAGGCTTGTATTTGAACCCAATTGACTTCTCGGATCAACAAGTCTTTCAATTGACCCAATTCGGCTTCTCGGATCAACAAGTATCCATAACCTGATCCATTTGTTTTACCAAGTCACCAAGTAGGCACAATGTGATCCAATTCGGCTTCTCGGATCAACAAGCACCAACTATTTGACTCCGTTCAACTTCACGAATCATTAAGGCTTGTATTTGAACCCAATTGACTTCTCGGATCAACAAGTCTTTCAATTTACCCAATTCGGCTTCTCGGATCAACAAGTATCCATAACATGATCCGTTTGTTTTACCACGTCACCAACTACGCACAATGTGACCTAATTCGGCTTCTCGGATCAACAAGCACCAACTATTTGACTCGATTCGACTTCACGAATCATTAAGGCTTGTATTTGGCCACAATTGACTTCTCGGATCAACAAGTCTTCCACGTGACCCAATTCGGCTTCTCTGATCAACAAGTATCCCTAACTTGATCCATTTGTTTTACCAAGTCACCAAGTACGCACAATGTGATCCAATTCGGCTTCTCGGATCAACAAGCACCAACTATTTGACTCCGTTCGACTTCACGAATCATTAAGGCTTGTATTTGAACCCAATTGACTTCTCGGATCAACAAGTCTTTCAATTTACCCAATTCGGCTTCTCGGATCAACAAGTATTCATAACTTGATCCGTTTATTTTACCAAGTCACCAAGTACGCACAATGTGAACCAATTCGGCTTCTCGGATCAACAAGCACCAACTATTTGATTCTGTTCGACTTCACGAATCATTAAGGCTTGTATTTGAACCCAATTGACTTCTCGGATCAACAAGTCTTTCAATTGACCCAATTCGGCGTCTCGGATCAACAAGTATCCATAACTTGATCTGTTTGTTTTACCAAGTCACCAAGTACGCACAATGTGACCCAATTCGCCTTCCCGGATCAACAAGCACCAATGATTTGACTCCGTTCGACTTCACGAATCATTAAGGCTTGTATTTGAACCCAATTGACTTCTCGGGTCAACAAGTCTTTCAATTGACCCAATTCGGCTTCTCGGATCAACAAGTATCCATAACTTGATCCATTTGTTTTACCAAGTCACCAAGTACGCACAATGTGACCCAATACGCCTTCCCGGATCAACAAGCACCAACGATTTGACTCCGTTCTACTTCACGAATCATTAAGGCTTGTATTTGAACGCAATTGACTTCTCGGATCAACAAGTCTTTCAATTGACCCAATTCAGCTTCTCGGATCTACAAGTATCCATAACTTGATCCGTTTGTTTTACCAAGTCACCAAGTACGCACAATGTGACCCAATTCGGCTTCTCAGATCATCAAGCACCAACTATTGGACTACGTTCGACTTCACGAATCATTAAGGCTTGTATTTGAACCCAATTGACTTCTCGGATCAACAAGTCTTTCAATTGACCCAATTCGGCTTCTCGGATCAACAAGTATCCATAACTTGATCTGTTTGTTTTACCAAGTCACCAAGTACGCACAATGTGACCCAATTCGCCTTCCCGGATCAACAAGCACCAATGATTTGACTCCGTTCGACTTCACGAATCATTAAGGCTTGTATTTGAACCCAATTGACTTCTCGGATCAACAAGTCTTTCAATTGACCCAATTCGGCTTCTCGGATCAACAAGTATCCATAACCTGATCCATTTGTTTTACCAAGTCACCAAGTAGGCACAATGTGATCCAATTCGGCTTCTCGGATCAACAAGCACCAACTATTTGACTCCGTTCGACTTCACGAATCATTAAGGCTTGTATTTGAACCCAATTGACTTCTCGGATCAACAAGTCTTTCAATTTACCCAATTCGGCTTCTCGGATCAACAAGTATTGACAACTTGATCCGTTTGTTTTACCAAGTCACCTAGTACGCACAATGTGACCCAATTCGCCTTCCCGGATCAACAAGCACCAACGATTTGACTCCGTTCTACTTCACGAATCATTAAGGCTTGTATTTGAACCCAATTGACTTCTCGGATCAACAAGTCTTTCAATTGACCCAATTCGGCTTCTCGGATCTACAACTATCCGATCCGTTTGTTTTACCAAGTCACCAAGTACGCACAATGTGACCCAATTCGGCTTCTCGGATCATCAAGCACCAACTATTAGACTACGTTCGACTTCACGAATCATTAAGGCTTGTATTTGAACCTAATTGACTTCTCGGATCAACAAGTCTTTCAATTGACCCAATTCGTCTTCTCGGATCAACAAGTATCCATAACTTGATCCGTTTGTTTTACCAAGTCACCAAGTACGCATAGTGTGACCTAATTCGGCTTCTCGGATCAACAAGCACCGACTATTTGACTCGATTCGACTTCACGAATCATTAAGGCTTGTATTTGGCCACAATTGACTTCTCGGATCAACAAGTCTTCCATGTGACCCAATTCGGCTTCTCGGATCAACAAGTATCCATAACTTGATCCATATGTTTTACCAAGTCACCAAGTACGCACAATGTGACCCAATTCCGCTTCTCGGATCAACAAGCACCAACTATTTGATTCTGTTCGACTTCACGAATCATTAAGGCTTGTATTTGAACCCAATTGACTTCTCGGATCAACAAGCCTTTAAATGGACCCAATTCGGCTTCTCGGATCAACAAGTATCCATAACTTGATCCGTTTATTTTACCAAGTCACCAAGTACGCACAATGTGAACCAATTCGGCTTCTCGGATCAACAAGCACCAACTATTTGATTCTGTTCGACTTCACGAATCATTAAGGCTTGTATTTGAACCCAATTGACTTCTCGGATCAACAAGTCTTTCAATTGACCCAATTCGGCGTCTCGGATCAACAAGTATCCATAACTTGATCTGTTTGTTTTACCAAGTCACCAAGTACGCACAATGTGACCCAATTCGCCTTCCCGGATCAACAAGCACCAATGATTTGACTCCGTTCGACTTCACGAATCATTAAGGCTTGTATTTGAACCCAATTGACTTCTCGGGTCAACAAGTCTTTCAATTGACCCAATTCGGCTTCTCGGATCAACAAGTATCCATAACTTGATCCATTTGTTTTACCAAGTCACCAAGTACGCACAATGTGACCCAATACGCCTTCCCGGATCAACAAGCACCAACGATTTGACTCCGTTCTACTTCACGAATCATTAAGGCTTGTATTTGAACGCAATTGACTTCTCGGATCAACAAGTCTTTCAATTGACCCAATTCAGCTTCTCGGATCTACAAGTATCCATAACTTGATCCGTTTGTTTTACCAAGTCACCAAGTACGCACAATGTGACCCAATTCGGCTTCTCAGATCATCAAGCACCAACTATTGGACTACGTTCGACTTCACGAATCATTAAGGCTTGTATTTGAACCCAATTGACTTCTCGGATCAACAAGTCTTTCAATTGACCCAATTCGGCTTCTCGGATCAACAAGTATCCATAACTTGATCTGTTTGTTTTACCAAGTCACCAAGTACGCACAATGTGACCCAATTCGCCTTCCCGGATCAACAAGCACCAATGATTTGACTCCGTTCGACTTCACGAATCATTAAGGCTTGTATTTGAACCCAATTGACTTCTCGGATCAACAAGTCTTTCAATTGACCCAATTCGGCTTCTCGGATCAACAAGTATCCATAACCTGATCCATTTGTTTTACCAAGTCACCAAGTAGGCACAATGTGATCCAATTCGGCTTCTCGGATCAACAAGCACCAACTATTTGACTCCGTTCGACTTCACGAATCATTAAGGCTTGTATTTGAACCCAATTGACTTCTCGGATCAACAAGTCTTTCAATTTACCCAATTCGGCTTCTCGGATCAACAAGTATTGACAACTTGATCCGTTTGTTTTACCAAGTCACCTAGTACGCACAATGTGACCCAATTCGCCTTCCCGGATCAACAAGCACCAACGATTTGACTCCGTTCTACTTCACGAATCATTAAGGCTTGTATTTGAACCCAATTGACTTCTCGGATCAACAAGTCTTTCAATTGACCCAATTCGGCTTCTCGGATCTACAACTATCCGATCCGTTTGTTTTACCAAGTCACCAAGTACGCACAATGTGACCCAATTCGGCTTCTCGGATCATCAAGCACCAACTATTAGACTACGTTCGACTTCACGAATCATTAAGGCTTGTATTTGAACCTAATTGACTTCTCGGATCAACAAGTCTTTCAATTGACCCAATTCGTCTTCTCGGATCAACAAGTATCCATAACTTGATCCGTTTGTTTTACCAAGTCACCAAGTACGCATAGTGTGACCTAATTCGGCTTCTCGGATCAACAAGCACCGACTATTTGACTCGATTCGACTTCACGAATCATTAAGGCTTGTATTTGGCCACAATTGACTTCTCGGATCAACAAGTCTTCCATGTGACCCAATTCGGCTTCTCGGATCAACAAGTATCCATAACTTGATCCATATGTTTTACCAAGTCACCAAGTACGCACAATGTGACCCAATTCCGCTTCTCGGATCAACAAGCACCAACTATTTGATTCTGTTCGACTTCACGAATCATTAAGGCTTGTATTTGAACCCAATTGACTTCTCGGATCAACAAGCCTTTAAATGGACCCAATTCGGCTTCTCGGATCAACAAGTATCCATAACTTGATCCATTTATTTTACCAAGTCACCAAGTACGCACAATGTGATCCAATTCGGCTTCTCGGATCAACAAGCACCAACTATTTGACTCCGTTCGACTTCATAAATCATTAAGGCTTGTATTTGAACCCAATTGACTTCTCGGATCAACAAGTCTTTCAATTTACCCAATTCGGCTTCTCGGATCTACAAGTATCCATAACTTGATCCGTTTGTTTTACCAAGTCACCAAGTACGCACAATGTGACCCAATTCGGCTTCTCAGATCATCAAGCACCAACTATTAGACTACGTTCGACTTCACGAATCATTAAGGCCTGTATTTGAACCCAATTGACTTCTCGGATCAACAAGTCTTTCAATTGACCCAATTCGGCTTCTCGGATCAACAAGTATCCATAACTTGATCTGTTTGTTTTACCAAGTCACCAAGTACGCACAATGTGACCCAATTCGCCTTCCCGGATCAACAAGCACCAATGATTTGACTCTGTTCGACTTCACGAATCATTAAGGCTTGTATTTGAACCCAATTGACTTCTTGGATCAACAAGTCTTTCAATTGACCCAATTCGGCTTCTCGGATCAACAAGTATCCATAACCTGATCCATTTGTTTTACCAAGTCACCAAGTAGGCACAATGTGATCCAATTCGGCTTCTCGGATCAACAAGCACCAACTATTTGACTCCGTTCGACTTCACGGATCATTAAGGCTTGTATTTGAACCCAATTGACTTCTCGGATTAACAAGTCTTTCAATTTACCCAATTCGGCTTCTCGGATCAACAAGTATTGACAACTTGATCCGTTTGTTTTACCAAGTCACCTAGTACGCACAATGTGACCCAATTCACCTTCCCGGATCAACAAGCACCAACGATTTGACTTTGTTCTACTTCACGAATCATTAAGGCTTGTATGTGAACCCAATTGACTTCTCGGATCAACAAGTCTTTCAATTGACCCAATTCGGCTTCTCGGATCTACAAGTATCCATAACTTGATCCGTTTGTTTTACCAAGTCACCAAGTACGCACAATGTGACCCAATTCGGCTTCTCGGATCATCAAGCACCAACTATTAGACTACGTTCGACTTCACGAATCATTAAGGCTTGTATTTGAACCTAATTGACTTCTCGGATCAACAAGTCTTTCAATTGACCCAATTCGTCTTCTCGGATCAACAAGTATCCATAACTTGATCCGTTTGTTTTACCAAGTCACCAATTACGCATAGTGTGACCTAATTCGGCTTCTCGGATCAACAAGCACCGACTATTTGACTCGATTCGACTTCACGAATCATTAAGGCTTGTATTTGGCCACAATTGACTTCTCGGATCAACAAGTCTTCCATGTGACCCAATTCGGCTTCTCGGATCAACAAGTATCCATAACTTGATCCATTTGTTTTACCAAGTCACCAAGTACGCACAATGTGAACCAATTCGGCTTCTCGGATCAACAAGCACCAACTATTTGATTCTGTTCGACTTCACGAATCATTAAGGCTTGTATTTGAACCCAATTGACTTCTCGGATCAACAAGCCTTTAAATTGACCCAATTCGGCTTCTCGGATCAACAAGTATCCATAACTTGATCCATTTATTTTACCAAGTCACCAAGTACGCACAATGTGATCCAATTCGGCTTCTCGGATCAACAAGCACCAACTATTTGACTCCGTTCGACTTCATAAATCATTAAGGCTTGTATTTGAACCCAATTGACTTCTCGGATCAACAAGTCTTTCAATTTACCCAATTCGGCTTCTCGGATCAACAAGTATTCATAACTTGATCCGTTTGTTTTACCAAGTCACCAAGTACGCACAATGTGACCCAATACGCCTTCCCGGATCAACAAGCACCAACGATTTGACTCCGTTCTACTTCACGAATCATTAAGGCTTGTATTTGAACCCAATTGACTTCTCGGATCAACAAGTCTTTCAATTGACCCAATTCGGCTTCTCGGATCAACAAGTATCCATAACTTGATCTATTTGTTTACCAAGTCACCAAGTACGCACAATGTGACCCAATTCGCCTTCCCGGATCAACAAGCACCAATGATTTGACTTCGTTCGACTTCACGAATCATTAAGGCTTGTATTTGAACCCAATTGACTTCTCGGATCAACAAGTCTTTCAATTGACCCAATTCGGCTTCTTTGATCAACAAGTATCCATAACTTGATTCATTTGTTTTTCCAAGTCATCAAGTACGCACAATGTGACCCAATTCGGCTTCTCGGATCAACAAGCACCAACTATTTGATTCCGTTCGACTTCACGAATCATTAAGGCTTGTATTTGAACCCAATTGACTTCTCGGATCAACAAGTCTTTTAATTGACCCAATTCGGCTTCTCGGATCAACAAGTATCCATAACATGATCCGTTTGTTTTACCACGTCACCAAGTACGCACAATGTGACCTAATTCGGCTTCTCGGATCAACAAGCACCAACTATTTGACTCGATTCGACTTCACGAATCATTAAGGCTTGTATTTGGCCACAATTGACTTCTCGGATCAACAGGTCTTCCACATGACCCAATTCGGCTTCTCTGATCAACAAGTATCCCTAACTTGATCCATTTGTTTTACCAAGTCACCAAGTACGCACAATGTGATCCAATTCGGCTTCTCGGATCAACAAGCACCAACTATTTGACTCCGTTCGACTTCACGAATCATTAAGGCTTGTATTTGAACCCAATTGACTTCTCGGATCAACAAGTCTTTCAATTTACCCAATTCGGCTTCTCGGATCAACAAGTATTCATAACTTGATCCGTTTGTTTTACCAAGTCACCAAGTACGCACAATGTGAGCCAATACGCCTTCCCGGATCAACAAGCACCAACGATTTGACTCCGTTCTACTTCACGAATCATTAAGGCTTGTATTTGAACCCAATTGACTTCTCGGATCAACAAGTCTTTCAATTGACCCAATTCAACTTCTCGGATCTACAAGTATCCATAACTTGATCCGTTTGTTTTACCAAGTCACCAAGTACGCACAATGTGACCCAATTCGTCTTCTCGGATCATCAAGCACCAACTATTAGACTACGTTCGACTTCACGAATCATTAAGGCTTGTATTTGAACCCAATTGACTTCTCGGATCAACAAGTCTTTCAATTGACCCAATTCGGCTTCTCGGATCAACTAGTATCCATAACTTGATCTGTTTGTTTTACCAAGTCACCAAGTACGCACAATGTGACCCAATTCGCCTTCCCGGATCAACAAACACCAATGATTTGACTCCGTTCGACTTCACGAATCATTAAGGCTTGTATTTGAACCCAATGGACTTCTCGGATCAACAAGTCTTTCAATTGACCCAATTCGGCTTCTCGGATCAACAAGTATCCATAACTTGATCCATTTGTTTTACCAAGTCACCAAGTAGGCACAATGTGATCCAATTCGGCTTCTCGGATCAACAAGCACCAACTATTTGACTCCGTTCGACTTCACGAATCATTAAGGCTTGTATTTGAACCCAATTGACTTCTCGGATCAACAAGTCTTTCAATTGACCCAATTCGGCTTCTCGGATCTACAAGTATCCATAACTTGATCCGTTTGTTTTACCAAGTCACCAAGTACGCACAATGTGACCCAATTCGGCTTCTCGGATCATCAAGCACCAACTATTAGACTACGTTCGACTTCACGAATCATTAAGGCTTGTATTTGAACCTAATTGACTTCTCGGATCAACAAGTCTTTCAATTGACCCAATTCGTCTTCTCGGATCAACAAGTATCCATAACTTGATCCGTTTGTTTTACCAAGTCACCAAGTACGCATAATGTGACCTAATTCGGCTTCTCGGATCAACAAGCGCCGACTATTTGACTCGATTCGACTTCACGAATCATTAAGGCTTGTATTTGGCCACAATTGACTTCTCGGATCAACAAGTCTTCCATGTGACCCAATTCGGCTTCTCGGATCAACAAGTATCCATAACTTGATCCATTTGTTTTACCAAGTCACCAAGTACGCACAATGTGACCCAATTCGGCTTCTCGGATCAACAAGCACTAACTATTTGATTCCGTTCGACTTCACGAATCATTAAGGCTTGTATTTGAACCCAATTGACTTCTCGGATCAACAAGTCTTTCAATTGACCCAATTCGGCTTCTCGGATCAACTAGTATCCATAACTTGATCTGTTTGTTTTACCAAGTCACCAAGTACGCACAATGTGACCCAATTCGCCTTCCCGGATCAACAAACACCAATGATTTGACTCCGTTCGACTTCACGAATCATTAAGGCTTGTATTTGAACCCAATTGACTTCTCGGATCAACAAGTCTTTCAATTGACCCAATTCGGCTTCTCGGATCAACAAGTATCCATAACTTGATCCATTTGTTTTACCAAGTCACCAAGTAGGCACAATGTGATCCAATTCGGCTTCTCGGATCAACAAGCACCAACTATTTGACTCCGTTCGACAATGTGACCCAATTCGCCTTCCCGGATCAACAAACACCAATGATTTGACTCCGTTCGACTTCACGAATCATTAAGGCTTGTATTTGAACCCAATTGACTTCTCGGATCAACAAGTCTTTCAATTGACCCAATTCGGCTTCTCGGATCAACAAGTATCCATAACTTGATCCATTTGTTTTACCAAGTCACCAAGTAGGCACAATGTGATCCAATTCGGCTTCTCGGATCAACAAGCACCAACTATTTGACTCCGTTCGACTTCACGAATCATTAAGGCTTGTATTTGAACCCAATTGACTTCTCGGATCAACAAGTCTTTCAATTGACCCAATTCGGCTTCTCGGATCTACAAGTATCCATAACTTGATCCGTTTGTTTTACCAAGTCACCAAGTACGCACAATGTGACCCAATTCGGCTTCTCGGATCATCAAGCACCAACTATTAGACTACGTTCGACTTCACGAATCATTAAGGCTTGTATTTGAACCTAATTGACTTCTCGGATCAACAAGTCTTTCAATTGACCCAATTCGTCTTCTCGGATCAACAAGTATCCATAACTTGATCCGTTTGTTTTACCAAGTCACCAAGTACGCATAATGTGACCTAATTCGGCTTCTCGGATCAACAAGCGCCGACTATTTGACTCGATTCGACTTCACGAATCATTAAGGCTTGTATTTGGCCACAATTGACTTCTCGGATCAACAAGTCTTCCATGTGACCCAATTCGGCTTCTCGGATCAACAAGTATCCATAACTTGATCCATTTGTTTTACCAAGTCACCAAGTACGCACAATGTGACCCAATTCGGCTTCTCGGATCAACAAGCACTAACTATTTGATTCCGTTCGACTTCACGAATCATTAAGGCTTGTATTTGAACCCAATTGACTTCTCGGATCAACAAGTCTTTCAATTGACCCAATTCGGCTTCTCGGATCAACTAGTATCCATAACTTGATCTGTTTGTTTTACCAAGTCACCAAGTACGCACAATGTGACCCAATTCGCCTTCCCGGATCAACAAACACCAATGATTTGACTCCGTTCGACTTCACGAATCATTAAGGCTTGTATTTGAACCCAATTGACTTCTCGGATCAACAAGTCTTTCAATTGACCCAATTCGGCTTCTCGGATCAACAAGTATCCATAACTTGATCCATTTGTTTTACCAAGTCACCAAGTAGGCACAATGTGATCCAATTCGGCTTCTCGGATCAACAAGCACCAACTATTTGACTCCGTTCGACAATGTGACCCAATTCGCCTTCCCGGATCAACAAACACCAATGATTTGACTCCGTTCGACTTCACGAATCATTAAGGCTTATATTTGAACCCAATTGACTTCTCGGATCAACAAGTCTTTCAATTGACCCAATTCGGCTTCTCGGATCAACAAGTATCCATAACTTGATCCATTTGTTTTACCAAGTCACCAAGTAGGCACAATGTGATCCAATTCGGCTTCTCGGATCAACAAGCACCAACTATTTGACTCCGTTCGACTTCACGAATCATTAAGGCTTGTATTTGAACCCAATTGACTTCTCGGATCAACAAGTCTTTCAATTGACCCAATTCGGCTTCTCGGATCAACAAGTATCCATAACTTGATCCGTTTGTTTTACCAAGTCACCAAGTACGCACAATGTGACCCAATTCGGCTTCTCGGATCATCAAGCACCAACTATTAGACTACGTTCGACTTCACGAATCATTAAGGCTTGTATTTGAACCTAATTGACTTCTCGGATCAACAAGTCTTTCAATTGACCCAATTCGTCTTCTCGGATCAACAAGTATCCATAACTTGATCCGTTTGTTTTACCAAGTCACCAAGTACGCATAATGTGACCTAATTCGGCTTCTCGGATCAACAAGCGCCGACTATTTGACTCGATTCGACTTCACGAATCATTAAGGCTTGTATTTGGCCACAATTGACTTCTCGGATCAACAAGTCTTCCATGTGACCCAATTCGGCTTCTCGGATCAACAAGTATCCATAACTTGATCCATTTGTTTTACCAAGTCACCAAGTACGCACAATGTGACCCAATTCGGCTTCTCGGATCAACAAGCACTAACTATTTGATTCCGTTCGACTTCACGAATCATTAAGGCTTGTATTTGAACCCAATTGACTTCTCGGATCAACAAGTCTTTCAATTGACCCAATTCGGCTTCTCGGATCAACTAGTATCCATAACTTGATCTGTTTGTTTTACCAAGTCACCAAGTACGCACAATGTGACCCAATTCGCCTTCCCGGATCAACAAACACCAATGATTTGACTCCGTTCGACTTCACGAATCATTAAGGCTTGTATTTGAACCCAATTGACTTCTCGGATCAACAAGTCTTTCAATTGACCCAATTCGACTTCTCGGATCTACAAGTATCCATAACTTGATCCGTTTGTTTTACCAAGTCACCAAGTACGCACAATGTGACCCAATTCGGCTTCTCGGATCATCAAGCACCAACTATTAGACTACGTTCGACTTCACGAATCATTAAGGCTTGTATTTGAACCTAATTGACTTCTCGGATCAACAAGTCTTTCAATTGACCCAATTCGTCTTCTCGGATCAACAAGTATCCATAACTTGATCCGTTTATTTTACCAAGTCACCAAGTACGCATAATGTGACCTAATTCGGCTTCTCGGATCAACAAGCGCCGACTATTTGACTCGATTCGACTTCACGAATCATTAAGGCTTGTATTTGGCCACAATTGACTTCTCGGATCAACAAGTCTTCCATGTGACCCAATTCGGCTTCTCGGATCATCAAGTATCCATAACTTGATCCATTTGTTTTACCAAGTCACCAAGTACGCACAATGTGACCCAATTCGGCTTCTCGGGTCAAGAAGCACCAACTATTTGATTCCGTTCGACTTCACGAATCATTAAGGCTTGTATTTGAACCCAATTGACTTCTCGGATCAACAAGCCTTTAAATTGACCCAATACGGCTTCTCGGATCAACAAGTATCCATACCCTGATCCATTTATTTTACCAAGTCACCAAGTACGCACAATGTGATCCAATTCGGCTTCTCGGATCAACAAGCACCAACTATTTGACTCCGTTCGACTTCATGAATCATTAAGGCTTGTATTTGAACCCAATTGACTTCTCGGATCAACAAGTCTTTCAATTTACCCAATTCGGCTTCTCGGATCAACAAGTATTCATAACTTGATCCGTTTGTTTTACCAAGTCACCACGTACGCACAATGTGACCCAATACGCCTTCCCGGATCAACAAGCACCAACGATTTGACTCCGTTCTACTTCACGAATCATTAAGGCTTGTATTTGAACCCAATTGACTTCTCGGATCACCAAGTCTTTCAATTGACCCAATTCGGCTTCTCGGATCAACAAGTATCCATAACTTGATCTGTTTGTTTTACCAAGTCACCAAGTACGCACAATGTGACCCAATTCGCCTTCCCGGATCAACAAGCACCAATGATTTGACTCCGTTCGACTTCACGAATCATTAAGGCTTGTATTTGAACCCAATTGACTTCTCGGATCAACAAGTCTTTCAATTGACCCAATTCGGCTTCTCTGATCAACAAGTATCCATAACTTGATTCATTTGTTTTTCCAAGTCACCAAGTACGCACAATGTGACCCAATTCGGCTTCTCGGATCAACAAGCACCAACTATTTGATTCCGTTCGACTTCACGAATCATTAAGGCTTGTATTTGAACCCAATTGACTTCGCGGATCAACAAGTCTTTTAATTAACCCAATTCGGCTTCTCGGATCAACAAGTATCCATAACTTGATCCATTTGTTTTACCAAGTCACCAAGTAGGCACAATGTGATCCAATTCGGCTTCTCGGATCAACAAGCACCAACTATTTGACTCCGTTCGACTTCACGAATCATTAAGGCTTGTATTTGAACCCAATTGACTTCTCGGATCAACAAGTCTTTCAATTTACCCAATTCGGCTTCTCGGATCAACAAGTATTGACAACTTGATCCGTTTGTTTTACCAAGTCACCTAGTACGCACAATGTGACCCAATTCGCCTTCCCGGATCAACAAGCACCAACGATTTGACTCCGTTCTACTTCACGAATCATTAAGGCTTGTATTTGAACCCAATTGACTTCTCGGATCAACAAGTCTTTCAATTGACCCAATTCGGCTTCTCGGATCTACAAGTATCCATAACTTGATCCGTTTGTTTTACCAAGTCACCAAGTACGCACAATGTGACCCAATTCGGCTTCTCGGATCATCAAGCACCAACTATTAGACTACGTTCGACTTCACGAATCATTAAGGCTTGTATTTGAACCTAATTGACTTCTCGGATCAACAAGTCTTTCAATTGACCCAATTCGTCTTCTCGGATCAACAAGTATCCATAACTTGATCCATTTGTTTTACCAAGTCACCAAGTACGCACAATGTGACCCAATTCGGCTTCTCGGATCAACAAGCACCAACTATTTGATTATGTTCGACTTCACGAATCATTAAGGCTTGTATTTGAACCCAATTGACTTCTCGGATCAACAAGCCTTTAAATTGACCCAATTCGGCTTCTCGGATCAACAAGCACCAACTATTTGACTCCGTTCGACTTCATAAATCATTAAGGCTTGTATTTGAACCCAATTGACTTCTCGGATCAACAAGTCTTTCAATTTACCCAATTCGGCTTCTCGGATCTACAAGTATCCATAACTTGATCCGTTTGTTTTACCAAGTCACCAAGTACGCACAATGTGACCCAATTTGGCTTCTCAGATCATCAAGGACCAACTATTAGACTACGTTCGACTTCACGAATCATTAAGGCTTGTATTTGAACCCAATTGACTTCTCGGATCAACAAGTCTTTCAATTGACCCAATTCGGCTTCTCGGATCAACAAGTATCCATAACTTGATCTGTTTGTTTTACCAAGTCACCAAGTACGCACAATGTGACCCAATTCGCCTTCCCGGATCAACAAGCACCAATGATTTGACTCCGTTCGACTTCACGAATCATTAAGGCTTGTATTTGAACCCAATTGACTTCTCGGATCAACAAGTCTTTCAATTGACCCAATTCGGCTTCTCGGATCAACAAGTATCCATAACCTGATCCATTTGTTTTACCAAGTCACCAAGTAGGCACAATGTGATCCAATTCGGCTTCTCGGATCAACAAGCACCAACTATTTGACTCCGTTCGACTTCACGAATCATTAAGGCTTGTATTTGAACCCAATTGACTTCTCGGATCAACAAGTCTTTCAATTGACCCAATTCGGCTTCTCGGATCTACAAGTATCCATAACTTGATCCGTTTGTTTTACCAAGTCACCAAGTACGCACAATGTGACCCAATTCGGCTTCTCGGATCATCAAGCACCAACTATTAGACTACGTTCGACTTCACGAATCATTAAGGCTTGTATTTGAACCTAATTGACTTCTCGGATCAACAAGTCTTTCAATTGACCCAATTCGTCTTCTCGGATCAACAAGTATCCATAACTTGATCCGTTTGTTTTACCAAGTCACCAAGTACGCATAATGTGACCTAATTCGGCTTCTCGGATCAACAAGCGCCGACTATTTGACTCGATTCGACTTCACGAATCATTAAGGCTTGTATTTGGCCACAATTGACTTCTCGGATCAACAAGTCTTCCATGTGACCCAATTCGGCTTCTCGGATCAACAAGTATCCATAACTTGATTCATTTGTTTTACCAAGTCACCAAGTAGGCACAATGTGATCCAATTCGGCTTCTCGGATCAACAAGCACCAACTATTTGACTCCGTTCGACTTCACGAATCATTAAGGCTTGTATTTGAACCCAATTGACTTCTCGGATCAACAAGTCTTTCAATTGACCCAATTCGGCTTCTCGGATCTACAAGTATCCATAACTTGATCCGTTTGTTTTACCAAGTCACCAAGTACGCACAATGTGACCCAATTCGGCTTCTCGGATCATCAAGCACCAACTATTAGACTACGTTCGACTTCACGAATCATTAAGGCTTGTATTTGAACCTAATTGACTTCTCGGATCAACAAGTCTTTCAATTGACCCAATTCGTCTTCTCGGATCAACAAGTATCCATAACTTGATCCGTTTATTTTACCAAGTCACCAAGTACGCATAATGTGACCTAATTCGGCTTCTCGGATCAACAAGCGCCGACTATTTGACTCGATTCGACTTCACGAATCATTAAGGCTTGTATTTCGCCACAATTGACTTCTCGGATCAACAAGTCTTCCATGTGACCCAATTCGGCTTCTCGGATCATCAAGTATCCATAACTTGATCCATTTGTTTTACCAAGTCACCAAGTACGCACAATGTGACCCAATTCGGCTTCTCGGGTCAACAAGCACCAACTATTTGATTCCGTTCGACTTCACGAATCATTAAGGCTTGTATTTGAACCCAATTGACTTCTCGGATCAACAAGCCTTTAAATTGACCCAATTCGGCTTCTCGGATCAACAAGTATCCATAACCTGATCCATTTATTTTACCAAGTCACCAAGTACGCACAATGTGATCCAATTCGGCTTCTCGGATCAACAAGCACCAACTATTTGACTCCGTTCGACTTCATGAATCATTAAGGCTTGTATTTGAACCCAATTGACTTCTCGGATCAACAAGTCTTTCAATTTACCCAATTCGGCTTCTCGGATCAACAAGTATTCATAACTTGATCCGTTTGTTTTACCAAGTCACCACGTACGCACAATGTGACCCAATACGCCTTCCCGGATCAACAAGCACCAACGATTTGACTCCGTTCTACTTCACGAATCATTAAGGCTTGTATTTGAACCCAATTGACTTCTCGGATCACCAAGTCTTTCAATTGACCCAATTCGGCTTCTCGGATCAACAAGTATCCATAACTTGATCTGTTTGTTTTACCAAGTCACCAAGTACGCACAATGTGACCCAATTCGCCTTCCCGGATCAACAAGCACCAATGATTTGACTCCGTTCGACTTCACGAATCATTAAGGCTTGTATTTGAACCCAATTGACTTCTCGGATCAACAAGTCTTTCAATTGACCCAATTCGGCTTCTCTGATCAACAAGTATCCATAACTTGATTCATTTGTTTTTCCAAGTCACCAAGTACGCACAATGTGACCCAATTCGGCTTCTCGGATCAACAAGCACCAACTATTTGATTCCGTTCGACTTCACGAATCATTAAGGCTTGTATTTGAACCCAATTGACTTCGCGGATCAACAAGTCTTTTAATTGACCCAATTCGGCTTCTCGGATCAACAAGTATCCATAACTTGATCCATTTGTTTTACCAAGTCACCAAGTAGGCACAATGTGATCCAATTCGGCTTCTCGGATCAACAAGCACCAACTATTTGACTCCGTTCGACTTCACGAATCATTAAGGCTTGTATTTGAACCCAATTGACTTCTCGGATCAACAAGTCTTTCAATTTACCCAATTCGGCTTCTCGGATCAACAAGTATTGACAACTTGATCCGTTTGTTTTACCAAGTCACCTAGTACGCACAATGTGACCCAATTCGCCTTCCCGGATCAACAAGCACCAACGATTTGACTCCGTTCTACTTCACGAATCATTAAGGCTTGTATTTGAACCCAATTGACTTCTCGGATCAACAAGTCTTTCAATTGACCCAATTCGGCTTCTCGGATCAACAAGTATCCATAACTTGATCTGTTTGTTTGACCAAGTCACCAAGTACGCACAATGTGACCCAATTCGCCTTCCCGGATCAACAAGCACCAATGATTTGACTCCGTTCGACTTCACGAATCATTAAGGCTTGTATTTGAACCAAATTGACTTCTCGGATCAACAAGTCTTTCAATTGACCCAATTCGGCTTCTCGGATCAACAAGTATCCATAACCTGATCCATTTGTTTTACCAAGTCACCAAGTAGGCACAATGTGATCCTATTCGGCTTCTCGGATCAACAAGCACCAACTATTTGACTCCGTTCAACTTCACGAATCATTAAGGCTTGTATTTGAACCCAATTGACTTCTCGGATCAACAAGTCTTTCAATTTACCCAATTCGGCTTCTCGGATCAACAAGTATCCATAACATGATCCGTTTGTTTTACCACGTCACCAACTACGCACAATGTGACCTAATTCGGCTTCTCGGATCAACAAGCACCAACTATTTGACTCGATTCGACTTCACGAATCATTAAGGCTTGTATTTGGCCACAATTGACTTCTCGGATCAACAAGTCTTCCACGTGACCCAATTCGGCTTCTCTGATCAACAAGTATCCCTAACTTGATCCATTTGTTTTACCAAGTCACCAAGTACGCACAATGTGATCCAATTCGGCTTCTCGGATCAACAAGCACCAACTATTTGACTCCGTTCGACTTCACGAATCATTAAGGCTTGTATTTGAACCCAATTGACTTCTCGGATCAACAAGTCTTTCAATTTACCCAATTCGGCTTCTCGGATCAACAAGTATTCATAACTTGATCCGTTTATTTTACCAAGTCACCAAGTACGCACAATGTGAACCAATTCGGCTTCTCGGATCAACAAGCACCAACTATTTGATTCTGTTCGACTTCACGAATCATTAAGGCTTGTATTTGAACCCAATTGACTTCTCGGATCAACAAGTCTTTCAATTGACCCAATTCGGCTTCTCGGATCAACAAGTATCCATAACTTGATCTGTTTGTTTTACCAAGTCACCAAGTACGCACAATGTGACCCAATTCGCCTTCCCGGATCAACAGGCACCAATGATTTGACTCCGTTCGACTTCACGAATCATTAAGGCTTGTATTTGAACCCAATTGACTTCTCGGATCAACAAGTCTTTCAATTGACCCAATTCGGCTTCTCGGATCAACAAGTATCCATAACTTGATCCATTTGTTTTACCAAGTCACCAAGTACGCACAATGTGACCCAATACGCCTTCCTGGATCAACAAGCACCAACGATTTGACTCCGTTCTACTTCACGAATCATTAAGGCTTGTATTTGAACCCAATTGACTTCTCGGATCAACAAGTCTTTCAATTGACCCAATTCCGCTTCTCGGATCTACAAGTATCCATAACTTGATCCGTTTGTTTTACCAAGTCACCAAGTACGCACAATGTGAACCAATTCGGCTTCTCGGATCAACAAGCACCAACTATTTGATTCTGTTCGACTTCACGAATCATTAAGGCTTGTATTTGAACCCAATTGACTTCTCGGATCAACAAGTCTTTCAATTGACCCAATTCGGCTTCTCGGATCAACAAGTATCCATAACTTGATCTGTTTGTTTTACCAAGTCACCAAGTACGCACAATGTGACCCAATTCGCCTTCCCGGATCAACAAGCACCAATGATTTGACTCCGTTCGACTTCACGAATCATTAAGGCTTGTATTTGAACCCAATTGACTTCTCGGATCAACAAGTCTTTCAATTGACCCAATTCGGCTTCTCGGATCAACAAGTATCCATAACTTGATCCATTTGTTTTACCAAGTCACCAAGTACGCACAATGTGACCCAATACGCCTTCCTGGATCAACAAGCACCAACGATTTGACTCCGTTCTACTTCACGAATCATTAAGGCTTGTATTTGAACCCAATTGACTTCTCGGATCAACAAGTCTTTCAATTGACCCAATTCAGCTTCTCGGATCTACAAGTATCCATAACTTGATCCGTTTGTTTTACCAAGTCACCAAGTACGCACAATGTGACCCAATTCGGCTTCTCAGATCATCAAGCACCAACTATTAGACTACGTTCGACTTCACGAATCATTAAGGCTTGTATTTGAACCCAATTGACTTCTCGGATCAACAAGTCTTTCAATTGACCCAATTCGGCTTCTCGGATCAACAAGTATCCATAACTTGATCTGTTTCTTTTACCAAGTCACCAAGTACGCACAATGTGACCCAATTCGCCTTCCCGGATCAACAAGCACCAATGATTTGACTCCGTTCGACTTCACGAATCATTAAGGCTTGTATTTGAACCCAATTGACTTCTCGGATCAACAAGTCTTTCAATTGACCCAATTCGGCTTCTCGGATCAACAAGTATCCATAACCTGATCCATTTGTTTTACCAAGTCACCAAGTAGGCACAATGTGATCCAATTCGGCTTCTCGGATCAACAAGCACCAACTGTTTGACTCCGTTCGACTTCACGAATCATTAAGGCTTGTATTTGAACCCAATTGACTTCTCGGATCAACAAGTCTTTGAATTTACCCAATTCGGCTTCTCGGATCAACAAGTATTGACAACTTGATCCGTTTGTTTTACCAAGTCACCTAGTACGCACAATGTGACCCAATTCGCCTTCCCGGATCAACAAGCACCAACGATTTGACTCCGTTCGACTTCACGAATCATTAAGGCTTGTATTTGAACCCAATTGACTTCTCGGATCAACAAGTCTTTCAATTGACCCAATTCGGCTTCTCGGATCAACAAGTATCCATAACCTGATCCATTTGTTTTACCAAGTCACCAAGTAGGCACAATGTGATCCAATTCGGCTTCTCGGATCAACAAGCACCAATGATTTTACTCCGTTCGACTTCACGAATCATTAAGGCTTGTATTTGAACCCAATTGACTTCTCGGATCAACAAGTCTTTCAATTTACCCAATTCGGCTTCTCGGATCAACAAGTATTGACAACTTGATCCGTTTGTTTTACCAAGTCACCTAGTACGCACAATGTGACCCAATTCGCCTTCCCGGATCAACAAGCACCAACGATTTGACTCCGTTCTACTTCACGAATCATTAAGGCTTGTATTTGAACCCAATTGACTTCTCGGATCAACAAGTCTTTCAATTTACCCAATTCGGCTTCTCGGATCAACAAGTATCCATAACATGATCCGTTTGTTTTACCACGTCACCAACTACGCACAATGTGACCTAATTCGGCTTCTCGGATCAACAAGCACCAACTATTTGACTCGATTCGACTTCACGAATCATTAAGGCTTGTATTTGGCCACAATTGACTTCTCGGATCAACAAGTCTTCCACGTGACCCAATTCGGCTTCTCTGATCAACAAGTATCCCTAACTTGATCCATTTGTTTTACCAAGTCACCAAGTACGCACAATGTGATCCAATTCGGCTTCTCGGATCAACAAGCACCAACTATTTGACTCCGTTCGACTTCACGAATCATTAAGGCTTGTATTTGAACCCAATTGACTTCTCGGATCAACAAGTCTTTCAATTTACCCAATTCGGCTTCTCGGATCAACAAGTATTCATAACTTGATCCGTTTATTTTACCAAGTCACCAAGTACGCACAATGTGAACCAATTCGGCTTCTCGGATCAACAAGCACCAACTATTTGATTCTGTTCGACTTCACGAATCATTAAGGCTTGTATTTGAACCCAATTGACTTCTCGGATCAACAAGTCTTTCAATTGACCCAATTCGGCTTCTCGGATCAACAAGTATCCATAACTTGATCTGTTTGTTTTACCAAGTCACCAAGTACGCACAATGTGACCCAATTCGCCTTCCCGGATCAACAGGCACCAATGATTTGACTCCGTTCGACTTCACGAATCATTAAGGCTTGTATTTGAACCCAATTGACTTCTCGGATCAACAAGTCTTTCAATTGACCCAATTCGGCTTCTCGGATCAACAAGTATCCATAACTTGATCCATTTGTTTTACCAAGTCACCAAGTACGCACAATGTGACCCAATACGCCTTCCTGGATCAACAAGCACCAACGATTTGACTCCGTTCTACTTCACGAATCATTAAGGCTTGTATTTGAACCCAATTGACTTCTCGGATCAACAAGTCTTTCAATTGACCCAATTCAGCTTCTCGGATCTACAAGTATCCATAACTTGATCCGTTTGTTTTACCAAGTCACCAAGTACGCACAATGTGAACCAATTCGGCTTCTCGGATCAACAAGCACCAACTATTTGATTCTGTTCGACTTCACGAATCATTAAGGCTTGTATTTGAACCCAATTGACTTCTCGGATCAACAAGTCTTTCAATTGACCCAATTCGGCTTCTCGGATCAACAAGTATCCATAACTTGATCTGTTTGTTTTACCAAGTCACCAAGTACGCACAATGTGACCCAATTCGCCTTCCCGGATCAACAAGCACCAATGATTTGACTCCGTTCGACTTCACGAATCATTAAGGCTTGTATTTGAACCCAATTGACTTCTCGGATCAACAAGTCTTTCAATTGACCCAATTCGGCTTCTCGGATCAACAAGTATCCATAACTTGATCCATTTGTTTTACCAAGTCACCAAGTACGCACAATGTGACCCAATACGCCTTCCTGGATCAACAAGCACCAACGATTTGACTCCGTTCTACTTCACGAATCATTAAGGCTTGTATTTGAACCCAATTGACTTCTCGGATCAACAAGTCTTTCAATTGACCCAATTCAGCTTCTCGGATCTACAAGTATCCATAACTTGATCCGTTTGTTTTACCAAGTCACCAAGTACGCACAATGTGACCCAATTCGGCTTCTCAGATCATCAAGCACCAACTATTAGACTACGTTCGACTTCACGAATCATTAAGGCTTGTATTTGAACCCAATTGACTTCTCGGATCAACAAGTCTTTCAATTGACCCAATTCGGCTTCTCGGATCAACAAGTATCCATAACTTGATCTGTTTGTTTTACCAAGTCACCAAGTACGCACAATGTGACCCAATTCGCCTTCCCGGATCAACAAGCACCAATGATTTGACTCCGTTCGACTTCACGAATCATTAAGGCTTGTATTTGAACCCAATTGACTTCTCGGATCAACAAGTCTTTCAATTGACCCAATTCGGCTTCTCGGATCAACAAGTATCCATAACCTGATCCATTTGTTTTACCAAGTCACCAAGTAGGCACAATGTGATCCAATTCGGCTTCTCGGATCAACAAGCACCAACTGTTTGACTCCGTTCGACTTCACGAATCATTAAGGCTTGTATTTGAACCCAATTGACTTCTCGGATCAACAAGTCTTTGAATTTACCCAATTCGGCTTCTTGGATCAACAAGTATTGACAACTTGATCCGTTTATTTTACCAAGTCACCTAGTACGCACAATGTGACCCAATTCGCCTTCCCGGATCAACAAGCACCAACGATTTGACTCCGTTCGACTTCACGAATCATTAAGGCTTGTATTTGAACCCAATTGACTTCTCGGATCAACAAGTCTTTCAATTGACCCAATTCGGCTTCTCGGATCAACAAGTATCCATAACCTGATCCATTTGTTTTACCAAGTCACCAAGTAGGCACAATGTGATCCAATTCGGCTTCTCGGATCAACAAGCACCAATGATTTTACTCCGTTCGACTTCACGAATCATTAAGGCTTGTATTTGAACCCAATTGACTTCTCGGATCAACAAGTCTTTCAATTTACCCAATTCGGCTTCTCGGATCAACAAGTATTGACAACTTGATCCGTTTGTTTTACCAAGTCACCTAGTACGCACAATGTGACCCAATTCGCCTTCCCGGATCAACAAGCACCAACGATTTGACTCCGTTCTACTTCACGAATCATTAAGGCTTGTATTTGAACCCAATTGACTTCTCGGATCAACAAGTCTTTCAATTTACCCAATTCGGCTTCTCGGATCAACAAGTATTGACAACTTGATCCGTTTGTTTTACCAAGTCACCTAGTACGCACAATGTGACCCAATTCGCCTTCCCGGATCAACAAGCACCAACGATTTGACTCCGTTCTACTTCACGAATCATTAAGGCTTGTATTTGAACCCAATTGACTTCTCGGATCAACAAGTCTTTCAATTTACCCAATTCGGCTTCTCGGATCAACAAGTATTCATAACTTGATCCGTTTATTTTACCAAGTCACCAAGTACGCACAATGTGAACCAATTCGGCTTCTCGGATCAACAAGCACCAACTATTTGATTCTGTTCGACTTCACGAATCATTAAGGCTTGTATTTGAACCCAATTGACTTCTCGGATCAACAAGTCTTTCAATTGACCCAATTCGGCTTCTCGGATCAACAAGTATCCATAACTTGATCTGTTTGTTTTACCAAGTCACCAAGTACGCACAATGTGACCCAATTCGCCTTCCCGGATCAACAAGCACCAATGATTTGACTCCGTTCGACTTCACGAATCATTAAGGCTTGTATTTGAACCCAATTGACTTCTCGGATCAACAAGTCTTTCAATTGACCCAATTCGGCTTCTCGGATCAACAAGTATCCATAACTTGATCCATTTGTTTTACCAAGTCACCAAGTACGCACAATGTGACCCAATACGCCTTCCTGGATCAACAAGCACCAACGATTTGACTCCGTTCTACTTCACGAATCATTAAGGCTTGTATTTGAACCCAATTGACTTCTCGGATCAACAAGTCTTTCAATTGACCCAATTCAGCTTCTCGGATCTACAAGTATCCATAACTTGATCCGTTTGTTTTACCAAGTCACCAAGTACGCACAATGTGAACCAAATTCGGCTTCTCGGATCAACAAGCACCAACTATTTGATTCTGTTCGACTTCACGAATCATTAAGGCTTGTATTTGAACCCAATTGACTTCTCGGATCAACAAGTCTTTCAATTGACCCAATTCGGCTTCTCGGATCAACAAGTATCCATAACTTGATCTGTTTGTTTTACCAAGTCACCAAGTACGCACAATGTGACCCAATTCGCCTTCCCGGATCAACAAGCACCAATGATTTGACTCCGTTCGACTTCACGAATCATTAAGGCTTGTATTTGAACCCAATTGACTTCTCGGATCAACAAGTCTTTCAATTGACCCAATTCGGCTTCTCGGATCAACAAGTATCCATAACTTGATCCATTTGTTTTACCAAGTCACCAAGTACGCACAATGTGACCCAATACGCCTTCCTGGATCAACAAGCACCAACGATTTGACTCCGTTCTACTTCACGAATCATTAAGGCTTGTATTTGAACCCAATTGACTTCTCGGATCAACAAGTCTTTCAATTGACCCAATTCAGCTTCTCGGATCTACAAGTATCCATAACTTGATCCGTTTGTTTTACCAAGTCACCAAGTACGCACAATGTGACCCAATTCGGCTTCTCAGATCATCAAGCACCAACTATTAGACTACGTTCGACTTCACGAATCATTAAGGCTTGTATTTGAACCCAATTGACTTCTCGGATCAACAAGTCTTTCAATTGACCCAATTCGGCTTCTCGGATCAACAAGTATCCATAACTTGATCTGTTTGTTTTACCAAGTCACCAAGTACGCACAATGTGACCCAATTCGCCTTCCCGGATCAACAAGCACCAATGATTTGACTCCGTTCGACTTCACGAATCATTAAGGCTTGTATTTGAACCCAATTGACTTCTCGGATCAACAAGTCTTTCAATTGACCCAATTCGGCTTCTCGGATCAACAAGTATCCATAACCTGATCCATTTGTTTTACCAAGTCACCAAGTAGGCACAATGTGATCCAATTCGGCTTCTCGGATCAACAAGCACCAACTATTTGACTCCGTTCGACTTCACGAATCATTAAGGCTTGTATTTGAACCCAATTGACTTCTCGGATCAACAACTCTTTGAATTTACCCAATTCGGCTTCTCGGATCAACAAGTATTGACAACTTGATCCGTTTGTTTTACCAAGTCACCTAGTACGCACAATGTGACCCAATTCGCCTTCCCGGATCAACAAGCACCAACGATTTGACTCCGTTCTACTTCACGAATCATTAAGGCTTGTATTTGAACCCAATTGACTTCTCGGATCAACAAGTCTTTCAATTGACCCAATTCGGCTTCTCGGATCTACAAGTATCCGATCCGTTTGTTTGACCAAGTCACCAAGTACGCACAATGTGACCCAATTCGGCTTCTCGGATCATCAAGCACCAACTATTAGACTACGTTCGACTTCACGAATCATTAAGGCTTGTATTTGAACCTAATTGACTTCTCGGATCAACAAGTCTTTCAATTGACCCAATTCGTCTTCTCGGATCAACAAGTATCCATAACTTGATCCGTTTGTTTTACCAAGTCACCAAGTACGCATAGTGTGACCTAATTCGGCTTCTCGGATCAACAAGCACCGACTATTTGACTCGATTCGACTTCACGAATCATTAAGACTTGTATTTGGCCACAATTGACTTCTCGGATCAACAAGTCTTCCATGTGACCCAATTCGGCTTCTCGGATCAACAAGTATCCATAACTTGATCCATATGTTTTACCAAGTCACCAAGTACGCACAATGTGACCCAATTCGGCTTCTCGGATCAACAAGCACCAACTATTTGATTCTGTTCGACTTCACGAATCATTAAGGCTTGTATTTGAACCCAATTGACTTCTCGGATCAACAAGCCTTTAAATGGACCCAATTCGGCTTCTCGGATCAACAAGTATCCATAACTTGATCCATTTATTTTACCAAGTCACCAAGTACGCACAATGTGATCCAATTCGGCTTCTCGGATCAACAAGCACCAACTATTTGACTCCGTTCGACTTCATAAATCATTAAGGCTTGTATTTGAACCCAATTGACTTCTCGGATCAACAAGTCTTTCAATTTACCCAATTCGGCTTCTCGGATCTACAAGTATCCATAACTTGATCCGTTTGTTTTACCAAGTCACCAAGTACGCACAATGTGACCCAATTCGGCTTCTCAGATCATCAAGCACCAACTATTAGACTACGTTCGACTTCACGAATCATTAAGGCCTGTATTTGAACCCAATTGACTTCTCGGATCGACAAGTCTTTCAATTGACCCAATTCGGCTTCTCGGATCAACAAGTATCCATAACTTGATCTGTTTGTTTTACCAAGTCACCAAGTACGCACAATGTGACCCAATTCGCCTTCCCGGATCAACAAGCACCAATGATTTGACTCTGTTCGACTTCACGAATCATTAAGGCTTGTATTTGAACCCAATTGACTTCTTGGATCAACAAGTCTTTCAATTGACCCAATTCGGCTTCTCGGATCAACAAGTATCCATAACCTGATCCATTTGTTTTACCAAGTCACCAAGTACGCACAATGTGATCCAATTCGGCTTCTCGGATCAACAAGCACCAACTATTTGACTCCGTTCGACTTCACAGATCATTAAGGCTTGTATTTGAACCCAATTGACTTCTCGGATCAACAAGTCTTTCAATTTACCCAATTCGGCTTCTCGGATCAACAAGTATTGACAACTTGATCCGTTTGTTTTACCAAGTCACCTAGTACGCACAATGTGACCCAATTCACCTTCCCGGATCAACAAGCACCAACGATTTGACTCCGTTCTACTTCACGAATCATTAAGGCTTGTATGTGAACCCAATTGACTTCTCGGATCAACAAGTCTTTCAATTGACCCAATTCGGCTTCTCGGATCTACAAGTATCCATAACTTGATCCGTTTGTTTTACCAAGTCACCAAGTACGCACAATGTGACCCAATTCGGCTTCTCGGATCATCAAGCACCAACTATTAGACTACGTTCGACTTCACGAATCATTAAGGCTTGTATTTTAACCTAATTGACTTCTCGGATCAACAAGTCTTTCAATTGACCCAATTCGTCTTCTCGGATCAACAAGTATCCATAACTTGATCCGTTTGTTTTACCAAGTCACCAATTACGCATAGTGTGACCTAATTCGGCTTCTCGGATCAACAAGCACCGACTATTTGACTCGATTCGACTTCACGAATCATTAAGGCTTGTATTTGGCCACAATTGACTTCTCGGATCAACAAGTCTTCCATGTGACCCAATTCGGCTTCTCGGATCAACAAGTATCCATAACTTGATCCATTTGTTTTACCAAGTCACCAAGTACGCACAATGTGAACCAATTCGGCTTCTCGGATCAACAAGCACCAACTATTTGATTATGTTCGACTTCACGAATCATTAAGGCTTGTATTTGAACCCAATTGACTTCTCGGATCAACAAGCCTTTAAATTGACCCAATTCGGCTTCTCGGATCAACAAGTATCCATAACTTGATCCATTTATTTTACAAAGTCACCAAGTACGCACAATGTGATCCAATTCGGCTTCTCGGATCAACAAGCACCAACTATTTGACTCCGTTCGACTTCATAAATCATTAAGGCTTGTATTTGAACCCAATTGACTTCTCGGATCAACAAGTCTTTCAATTGACCCAATTCGGCTTCTCGGATCAACAAGTATCCATAACTTGATCCGTTTGTTTTACCAAGTCACCAAGTACGCACAATGTGACCCAATTCGGCTTCTCGGATCATCAAGCACCAACTATTAGACTACGTTCGACTTCACGAATCATTAAGGCTTGTATTTGAACCTAATTGACTTCTCGGATCAACAAGTCTTTCAATTGACCCAATTCGTCTTCTCGGATCAACAAGTATCCATAACTTGATCCGTTTATTTTACCAAGTCACCAAGTACGCATAATGTGACCTAATTCGGCTTCTCGGATCAACAAGCGCCGACTATTTGACTCGATTCGACTTCACGAATCATTAAGGCTTGTATTTGGCCACAATTGACTTCTCGGATCAACAAGTCTTCCATGTGACCCAATTCGGCTTCTCGGATCATCAAGTATCCATAACTTGATCCATTTGTTTTACCAAGTCACCAAGTACGCACAATGTGACCCAATTCGGCTTCTCGGGTCAACAAGCACCAACTATTTGATTCCGTTCGACTTCACGAATCATTAAGGCTTGTATTTGAACCCAATTGACTTCTCGGATCAACAAGCCTTTAAATTGACCCAATTCGGCTTCTCGGATCAACAAGTATCCATAACCTGATCCATTTATTTTACCAAGTCACCAAGTACGCACAATGTGATCAATTCGGCTTCTCGGATCAACAAGCACCAACTATTTGACTCCGTTCGACTTCATGAATCATTAAGGCTTGTATTTGAACCCAATTGACTTCTCGGATCAACAAGTCTTTCAATTTACCCAATTCGGCTTCTCGGATCAACAATTATTCATAACTTGATCCGTTTGTTTTACCAAGTCACCACGTACGCACAATGTGACCCAATACGCCTTCCCGGATCAACAAGCACCAACGATTTGACTCCGTTCTACTTCACGAATCATTAAGGCTTGTATTTGAACCCAATTGACTTCTCGGATCACCAAGTCTTTCAATTGACCCAATTCGGCTTCTCGGATCAACAAGTATCCATAACTTGATCTGTTTGTTTTACCAAGTCACCAAGTACGCACAATGTGACCCAATTCGCCTTCCCGGATCAACAAGCACCAATGATTTGACTCCGTTCGACTTCACGAATCATTAAGGCTTGTATTTGAACCCAATTGACTTCTCGGATCAACAAGTCTTTCAATTGACCCAATTCGGCTTCTCTGATCAACAAGTATCCATAACTTGATTCATTTGTTTTTCCAAGTCACCAAGTACGCACAATGTGACCCAATTCGGCTTCTCGGATCAACAAGCACCAACTATTTGATTCCGTTCGACTTCACGAATCATTAAGGCTTGTATTTGAACCCAATTGACTTCGCGGATCAACAAGTCTTTTAATTAACCCAATTCGGCTTCTCTGATCAACAAGTTTCCATAACTTGATCCATTTGTTTTACCAAGTCACCAAGTAGGCACAATGTGATCCAATTCGGCTTCTCGGATCAACAAGCACCAACTATTTGACTCCGTTCGACTTCACGAATCATTAAGGCTTGTATTTGAACCCAATTGACTTCTCGGATCAACAAGTCTTTCAATTTACCCAATTCGGCTTCTCGGATCAACAAGTATTGACAACTTGATCCGTTTGTTTTACCAAGTCACCTAGTACGCACAATGTGACCCAATTCGCCTTCCCGGATCAACAAGCACCAACGATTTGACTCCGTTCTACTTCACGAATCATTAAGGCTTGTATTTGAACCCAATTGACTTCTCGGATCAACAAGTCTTTCAATTGACCCAATTCGGCTTCTCGGATCTACAAGTATCCATAACTTGATCCGTTTGTTTTACCAACTCACCAAGTACGCACAATGTGACCCAATTCGGCTTCTCGGATCATCAAGCACCAACTATTAGACTACGTTCGACTTCACGAATCATTAAGGCTTGTATTTGAACCTAATTGACTTCTCGGATCAACAAGTCTTTCAATTGACCCAATTCTACTTCTCGGATCAATAAGTATCCATAACTTGATCCGTTTGTTTTACCAAGTCACCAAGTACGCATAATGTGACCTAATTCGGCTTCTCGGATCAACAAGCACCGACTATTTGACTCGATTCGACTTCACGAATCATTAAGGCTGGTATTTGGCCACAATTGACTTCTCGGATCAACAAGTCTTCCATGTGACCCAATTCGGCTTCTCGGATCAACAAGCATCCATAACTTGATTCATTTTTTTACCAAGTCACCAAGTACGCACAATGTGATCCAATTCGGCTTCTCGGATCAACAAGCACCAACTATTTGACTCCGTTCGACTTCACGAATCAATAAGGCTTGTATTTGAACCCAATTGACTTCTCGGATCAACAAGTCTTTCAATTGACCCAATTCGGCTTCTCGGATCAACAAGTATCCATAACTTGATCCGTTTGTTTTACCAAGTCACCAAGAACGCATAATGTGACCTAATTCGGCTTCTCGGATCAACAAGCACCGACTATTTGACTCGATTCGACTTAACGAATCATTAAGGCTTGTATTTGGCCACAATTGACTTCTCGGATCAACAAGTCTTCCATGTGACCCAATTCGGCTTCTCTGATCAACAAGTATCCATAACTTGATTCATTTGTTTTTCCAAGTCACCAAGTACACACAATGAGACCCAATTCGGCTTCTCGGATCAACACACCAACTATTTGATTCCGTTCGACTTCACGAATCATTAAGGCTTGTATTTGCACCCAATTGACTTCTCGGATCAACAAACCTTTAAATTGAACCAATTCGGCTTCTCGGATCAACAAGTATCCATAACTTGATCCATTTGTTTTACCAAGTCACCAAGTACGCACAATGTGAACCAATTCGGCTTCTCGGATCAACAAGCACCAACTATTTGATTATGTTCGACTTCACGAATCATTAAGGCTTGTATTTGAACCCAATTGACTTCTCGGATCAACAAGCCTTTAAATTGACCCAATTCGGCTTCTCGGATCAACAAGTATCCATAACTTGATCCATTTATTTTACAAAGTCACCAAGTACGCACAATGTGATCCAATTCGGCTTCTCGGATCAACAAGCACCAACTATTTGACTCCGTTCGACTTCATAAATCATTAAGGCTTGTATTTGAACCCAATTGACTTCTCGGATCAACAAGTCTTTCAATTGACCCAATTCGGCTTCTCGGATCAACAAGTATCCATAACTTGATCCGTTTGTTTTACCAAGTCACCAAGTACGCACAATGTGACCCAATTCGGCTTCTCGGATCATCAAGCACCAACTATTAGACTACGTTCGACTTCACGAATCATTAAGGCTTGTATTTGAACCTAATTGACTTCTCGGATCAACAAGTCTTTCAATTGACCCAATTCGTCTTCTCGGATCAACAAGTATCCATAACTTGATCCGTTTATTTTACCAAGTCACCAAGTACGCATAATGTGACCTAATTCGGCTTCTCGGATCAACAAGCGCCGACTATTTGACTCGATTCGACTTCACGAATCATTAAGGCTTGTATTTGGCCACAATTGACTTCTCGGATCAACAAGTCTTCCATGTGACCCAATTCGGCTTCTCGGATCATCAAGTATCCATAACTTGATCCATTTGTTTTACCAAGTCACCAAGTACGCACAATGTGACCCAATTCGGCTTCTCGGGTCAACAAGCACCAACTATTTGATTCCGTTCGACTTCACGAATCATTAAGGCTTGTATTTGAACCCAATTGACTTCTCGGATCAACAAGCCTTTAAATTGACCCAATTCGGCTTCTCGGATCAACAAGTATCCATAACCTGATCCATTTATTTTACCAAGTCACCAAGTACGCACAATGTGATCAATTCGGCTTCTCGGATCAACAAGCACCAACTATTTGACTCCGTTCGACTTCATGAATCATTAAGGCTTGTATTTGAACCCAATTGACTTCTCGGATCAACAAGTCTTTCAATTTACCCAATTCGGCTTCTCGGATCAACAATTATTCATAACTTGATCCGTTTGTTTTACCAAGTCACCACGTACGCACAATGTGACCCAATACGCCTTCCCGGATCAACAAGCACCAACGATTTGACTCCGTTCTACTTCACGAATCATTAAGGCTTGTATTTGAACCCAATTGACTTCTCGGATCACCAAGTCTTTCAATTGACCCAATTCGGCTTCTCGGATCAACAAGTATCCATAACTTGATCTGTTTGTTTTACCAAGTCACCAAGTACGCACAATGTGACCCAATTCGCCTTCCCGGATCAACAAGCACCAATGATTTGACTCCGTTCGACTTCACGAATCATTAAGGCTTGTATTTGAACCCAATTGACTTCTCGGATCAACAAGTCTTTCAATTGACCCAATTCGGCTTCTCTGATCAACAAGTATCCATAACTTGATTCATTTGTTTTTCCAAGTCACCAAGTACGCACAATGTGACCCAATTCGGCTTCTCGGATCAACAAGCACCAACTATTTGATTCCGTTCGACTTCACGAATCATTAAGGCTTGTATTTGAACCCAATTGACTTCGCGGATCAACAAGTCTTTTAATTAACCCAATTCGGCTTCTCTGATCAACAAGTATCCATAACTTGATCCATTTGTTTTACCAAGTCACCAAGTAGGCACAATGTGATCCAATTCGGCTTCTCGGATCAACAAGCACCAACTATTTGACTCCGTTCGACTTCACGAATCATTAAGGCTTGTATTTGAACCCAATTGACTTCTCGGATCAACAAGTCTTTCAATTTACCCAATTCGGCTTCTCGGATCAACAAGTATTGACAACTTGATCCGTTTGTTTTACCAAGTCACCTAGTACGCACAATGTGACCCAATTCGCCTTCCCGGATCAACAAGCACCAACGATTTGACTCCGTTCTACTTCACGAATCATTAAGGCTTGTATTTGAACCCAATTGACTTCTCGGATCAACAAGTCTTTCAATTGACCCAATTCGGCTTCTCGGATCTACAAGTATCCATAACTTGATCCGTTTGTTTTACCAACTCACCAAGTACGCACAATGTGACCCAATTCGGCTTCTCGGATCATCAAGCACCAACTATTAGACTACGTTCGACTTCACGAATCATTAAGGCTTGTATTTGAACCTAATTGACTTCTCGGATCAACAAGTCTTTCAATTGACCCAATTCTACTTCTCGGATCAATAAGTATCCATAACTTGATCCGTTTGTTTTACCAAGTCACCAAGTACGCATAATGTGACCTAATTCGGCTTCTCGGATCAACAAGCACCGACTATTTGACTCGATTCGACTTCACGAATCATTAAGGCTGGTATTTGGCCACAATTGACTTCTCGGATCAACAAGTCTTCCATGTGACCCAATTCGGCTTCTCGGATCAACAAGCATCCATAACTTGATTCATTTTTTTACCAAGTCACCAAGTACGCACAATGTGATCCAATTCGGCTTCTCGGATCAACAAGCACCAACTATTTGACTCCGTTCGACTTCACGAATCAATAAGGCTTGTATTTGAACCCAATTGACTTCTCGGATCAACAAGTCTTTCAATTGACCCAATTCGGCTTCTCGGATCAACAAGTATCCATAACTTGATCCGTTTGTTTTACCAAGTCACCAAGAACGCATAATGTGACCTAATTCGGCTTCTCGGATCAACAAGCACCGACTATTTGACTCGATTCGACTTAACGAATCATTAAGGCTTGTATTTGGCCACAATTGACTTCTCGGATCAACAAGTCTTCCATGTGACCCAATTCGGCTTCTCTGATCAACAAGTATCCATAACTTGATTCATTTGTTTTTCCAAGTCACCAAGTACACACAATGAGACCCAATTCGGCTTCTCGGATCAACACACCAACTATTTGATTCCGTTCGACTTCACGAATCATTAAGGCTTGTATTTGCACCCAATTGACTTCTCGGATCAACAAACCTTTAAATTGAACCAATTCGGCTTCTCGGATCAACAAGTATCCATAACTTGATCCATTTATTTTACCAAGTCACCAAGTACGCACAATGTGATCCAATTCGGCTTCTCGGATCAACAAGCACCAACTATTTGACTCCGTTCGACTTCATGAATCATTAAGGCTTGTATTTGAACCCAATTGACTTCTCGGATCAACAAGCCTTTAAATTGACCCAATTCGGCTTCTCGGATCAACAAGTATCCATAACTTGATCCATTTATTTTACAAAGTCACCAAGTACGCACAATGTGATCCAATTCGGCTTCTCGGATCAACAAGCACCAACTATTTGACTCCGTTCGACTTCATAAATCATTAAGGCTTGTATTTGAACCCAATTGACTTCTCGGATCAACAAGTCTTTCAATTGACCCAATTCGGCTTCTCGGATCAACAAGTATCCATAACTTGATCCGTTTGTTTTACCAAGTCACCAAGTACGCACAATGTGACCCAATTCGGCTTCTCGGATCATCAAGCACCAACTATTAGACTACGTTCGACTTCACGAATCATTAAGGCTTGTATTTGAACCTAATTGACTTCTCGGATCAACAAGTCTTTCAATTGACCCAATTCGTCTTCTCGGATCAACAAGTATCCATAACTTGATCCGTTTATTTTACCAAGTCACCAAGTACGCATAATGTGACCTAATTCGGCTTCTCGGATCAACAAGCGCCGACTATTTGACTCGATTCGACTTCACGAATCATTAAGGCTTGTATTTGGCCACAATTGACTTCTCGGATCAACAAGTCTTCCATGTGACCCAATTCGGCTTCTCGGATCATCAAGTATCCATAACTTGATCCATTTGTTTTACCAAGTCACCAAGTACGCACAATGTGACCCAATTCGGCTTCTCGGGTCAACAAGCACCAACTATTTGATTCCGTTCGACTTCACGAATCATTAAGGCTTGTATTTGAACCCAATTGACTTCTCGGATCAACAAGCCTTTAAATTGACCCAATTCGGCTTCTCGGATCAACAAGTATCCATAACCTGATCCATTTATTTTACCAAGTCACCAAGTACGCACAATGTGATCAATTCGGCTTCTCGGATCAACAAGCACCAACTATTTGACTCCGTTCGACTTCATGAATCATTAAGGCTTGTATTTGAACCCAATTGACTTCTCGGATCAACAAGTCTTTCAATTTACCCAATTCGGCTTCTCGGATCAACAATTATTCATAACTTGATCCGTTTGTTTTACCAAGTCACCACGTACGCACAATGTGACCCAATACGCCTTCCCGGATCAACAAGCACCAACGATTTGACTCCGTTCTACTTCACGAATCATTAAGGCTTGTATTTGAACCCAATTGACTTCTCGGATCACCAAGTCTTTCAATTGACCCAATTCGGCTTCTCGGATCAACAAGTATCCATAACTTGATCTGTTTGTTTTACCAAGTCACCAAGTACGCACAATGTGACCCAATTCGCCTTCCCGGATCAACAAGCACCAATGATTTGACTCCGTTCGACTTCACGAATCATTAAGGCTTGTATTTGAACCCAATTGACTTCTCGGATCAACAAGTCTTTCAATTGACCCAATTCGGCTTCTCTGATCAACAAGTATCCATAACTTGATTCATTTGTTTTTCCAAGTCACCAAGTACGCACAATGTGACCCAATTCGGCTTCTCGGATCAACAAGCACCAACTATTTGATTCCGTTCGACTTCACGAATCATTAAGGCTTGTATTTGAACCCAATTGACTTCGCGGATCAACAAGTCTTTTAATTAACCCAATTCGGCTTCTCTGATCAACAAGTATCCATAACTTGATCCATTTGTTTTACCAAGTCACCAAGTAGGCACAATGTGATCCAATTCGGCTTCTCGGATCAACAAGCACCAACTATTTGACTCCGTTCGACTTCACGAATCATTAAGGCTTGTATTTGAACCCAATTGACTTCTCGGATCAACAAGTCTTTCAATTTACCCAATTCGGCTTCTCGGATCAACAAGTATTGACAACTTGATCCGTTTGTTTTACCAAGTCACCTAGTACGCACAATGTGACCCAATTCGCCTTCCCGGATCAACAAGCACCAACGATTTGACTCCGTTCTACTTCACGAATCATTAAGGCTTGTATTTGAACCCAATTGACTTCTCGGATCAACAAGTCTTTCAATTGACCCAATTCGGCTTCTCGGATCTACAAGTATCCATAACTTGATCCGTTTGTTTTACCAACTCACCAAGTACGCACAATGTGACCCAATTCGGCTTCTCGGATCATCAAGCACCAACTATTAGACTACGTTCGACTTCACGAATCATTAAGGCTTGTATTTGAACCTAATTGACTTCTCGGATCAACAAGTCTTTCAATTGACCCAATTCTACTTCTCGGATCAATAAGTATCCATAACTTGATCCGTTTGTTTTACCAAGTCACCAAGTACGCATAATGTGACCTAATTCGGCTTCTCGGATCAACAAGCACCGACTATTTGACTCGATTCGACTTCACGAATCATTAAGGCTGGTATTTGGCCACAATTGACTTCTCGGATCAACAAGTCTTCCATGTGACCCAATTCGGCTTCTCGGATCAACAAGCATCCATAACTTGATTCATTTTTTTACCAAGTCACCAAGTACGCACAATGTGATCCAATTCGGCTTCTCGGATCAACAAGCACCAACTATTTGACTCCGTTCGACTTCACGAATCAATAAGGCTTGTATTTGAACCCAATTGACTTCTCGGATCAACAAGTCTTTCAATTGACCCAATTCGGCTTCTCGGATCAACAAGTATCCATAACTTGATCCGTTTGTTTTACCAAGTCACCAAGAACGCATAATGTGACCTAATTCGGCTTCTCGGATCAACAAGCACCGACTATTTGACTCGATTCGACTTAACGAATCATTAAGGCTTGTATTTGGCCACAATTGACTTCTCGGATCAACAAGTCTTCCATGTGACCCAATTCGGCTTCTCTGATCAACAAGTATCCATAACTTGATTCATTTGTTTTTCCAAGTCACCAAGTACACACAATGAGACCCAATTTGGCTTCTCGGATCAACACACCAACTATTTGATTCCGTTCGACTTCACGAATCATTAAGGCTTGTATTTGCACCCAATTGACTTCTCGGATCAACAAACCTTTAAATTGAACCAATTCGGCTTCTCGGATCAACAAGTATCCATAACTTGATCCATTTATTTTACCAAGTCACCAAGTACGCACAATGTGATCCAATTCGGCTTCTCGGATCAACAAGCACCAACTATTTGACTCCGTTCGACTTCATGAATCATTAAGGCTTGTATTTGAACCCAATTGACTTCTCGGATCAACAAGTCTTTCAATTTACCCAATTCGGCTTCTAGGATCAACAAGTATTCATAACTTGATCCGTTTGTTTTACCAAGTCACCAAGTACGCACAATGTGACCCAATACGCCTTCCCGGATCAACAAGCACCAACGATTTGACTCCGTTCTACTTCACGAATCATTAAGGCTTGTATTTGAACCCAATTGACTTCTCGGATCAACAAGTCTTTCAATTGACCCAATTCAGCTTCTCGGATCTACAAGTATCCATAACTTGATCCGTTTGTTTTACCAAGTCACCAAGTACGCACAATGTGACCCAATTCGGCTTCTCGGATCATCAAGCACCAACTATTTGACTACGTTCGACTTCACGAATCATTAAGGCTTGTATTTGAACCCAATTGACTTCTCGGATCAACAAGTCTTTCAATTGACCCAATTCGGCTTCTCGGATCAACAAGTATCCATAACTTGATCCGTTTGTTTTACCAAGTCACCACGTATGCACAATGTGACCCAATTCGGCTTCTCGGATCATCAAGCACCAACTATTTGACTACGTTCGACTTCACGAATCATTAAGGCTTGTATTTGAACCCAATTGACTTCTCGGATCAACAAGTCTTTCAATTGACCCAATTCGGCTTCTCGGATCAACAAGTATCCATAACTTGATCCGTTTGTTTTACCAAGTCACCAAGTACGCTCAATGTGACCCAATTCGGCTTCTCGGATCATCAAGCACCAACTATTAGACTACGTTCGACTTCACGAATCATTAAGGCTTGTATTTGAACCCAATTGACTTCTCGGATCAACAAGTCTTTCAATTGACCCAATTCGGCTTCTCGGATCTACAAGTATCCATAACTTGATCCGTTTGTTTTACCAAGTCACCAAGTATGCACAATGTGACCCAATTCGGCTTCTCAGATCATCAAGCACCAACTATTTGACTACGTTCGACTTCACGAATCATTAAGGCTTGTATTTGAACCCAATTGACTTCTCGGATCAACAAGTCTTTTAATTGACCCAATTCGGCTTCTCGGATCAACAAGCATCCATAACATGATCCGTTTGTTTTACCACGTCACCAAGTACGCACAATGTGACCTAATTCGGCTTCTCGGATCAACAAGTACCAACTATTTGACTCGATTCGACTTCACGAATCATTAAGGCTTGTATTTGGCCACAATTGACTTCTCAGATCAACAAGTCTTCCACATGACCCAATTCGGCTTCTCTGATCAACAAGTATCCATAACTTGATCCATTTGTTTTACCAAGTCACCAAGTACGCACAATGTGATCCAATTCGGTATCTCGGATCAACAAGCACCAACTATTTGACTCTGTTCGACTTCACGAATCATTAAGGCTTGTATTTGAACCCCAATTGACTTCTCGGATCAACAAGTCTTTCAATTGACCCAATTCGGCTTCTCGGATCAACAAGTATCCATAACCTGATCCATTTGTTTTACCAAGTCACCAAGTAGGCACAATGTGATCCAATTCGGCTTCTCGGATCAACAAGCACCAACTATTTGACTCCGTTCGACTTCACGAATCATTAAGGCTTGTATTTGAACCCAATTGACTTCTCGGATCAACAAGTCTTTCAATTTACCCAATTCGGCTTCTCGGATCAACAAGTATTGACAACTTGATCCGTTTGTTTTACCAAGTCACCTAATACGCACAATGTGACCCAATTCGCCTTCCCGGATCAACAAGCACCAACGATTTGACTCCGTTCTACTTCACGAATCATTAAGGCTTGTATTTGAACCCAATTGACTTCTCGGATCAACAAGTCTTTCAATTGACCCAATTCGGCTTCTCGGATCTACAAGTATCCATAACTTGATCCGTTTGTTTTACCAACTCACCAAGTACGCACAATGTGACCCAATTCGGCTTCTCGGATCATCAAGCACCAACTATTAGACTACGTTCGACTTCACGAATCATTAAGGCTTGTATTTGAACCTAATTGACTTCTCGGATCAACAAGTCTTTCAATTGACCCAATTCTACTTCTCGGATCAACAAGTATCCATAACTTGATCCGTTTGTTTTACCAAGTCACCAAGTACGCATAATGTGACCTAATTCGGCTTCTCGGATCAACAAGCACCGACTATTTGACTCGATTCGACTTCACGAATCATTAAGGCTGGTATTTGGCCACAATTGACTTCTCGGATCAACAAGTCTTCCATGTGACCCAATTCGGCTTCTCGGATCAACAAGCATCCATAACTTGATTCATTTTTTTACCAAGTCACCAAGTACGCACAATGTGATCCAATTCGGCTTCTCGGATCAACAAGCACCAACTATTTGACTCCGTTCGACTTCACGAATCAATAAGGCTTGTATTTGAACCCAATTGACTTCTCGGATCAACAAGTCTTTCAATTGACCCAATTCGGCTTCTCGGATCAACAAGTATCCATAACTTGATCCGTTTGTTTTACCAAGTCACCAAGAACGCATAATGTGACCTAATTCGGCTTCTCGGATCAACAAGCACCGACTATTTGACTCGATTCGACTTAACGAATCATTAAGCCTTGTATTTGGCCACAATTGACTTCTCGGATCAACAAGTCTTCCATGTGACCCAATTCGGCTTCTCTGATCAACAAGTATCCATAACTTGATTCATTTGTTTTTCCAAGTCACCAAGTACACACAATGAGACCCAATTCGGCTTCTCGGATCAACAAGCACCAACTATTTGATTCCGTTCGACTTCACGAATCATTAAGGCTTGTATTTGCACCCAATTGACTTCTCGGATCAACAAGCCTTTAAATTGAACCAATTCGGCTTCTCGGATCAACAAGTATCCATAACTTGATCCATTTATTTTACCAAGTCACCAAGTACGCACAATGTGATCCAATTCGGCTTCTCGGATCAACAAGCACCAACTATTTGACTCCGTTCGACTTCATGAATCATTAAGGCTTGTATTTGAACCCAATTGACTTCTCGGATCAACAAGTCTTTCAATTTACCCAATTCGGCTTCTCGGATCAACAAGTATTCATAACTTGATCCGTTTGTTTTACCAAGTCACCAAGTACGCACAATGTGACCCAATACGCCTTCCCGGATCAACAAGCACCAACTATTTGACTCCGTTCTACTTCACGAATCATTAAGGCTTGTATTTGAACCCAATTGACTTCTCGGATCAACAAGTCTTTCAATTGACCCAATTCAGCTTCTCGGATCTACAAGTATCCATAACTTGATCCGTTTGTTTTACCAAGTCACCAAGTACGCACAATGTGACCCAATTCGGCTTCTCGGATCATCAAGCACCAACTATTTGACTACGTTCGACTTCACGAATCATTAAGGCTTATATTTGAACCCAATTGACTTCTCGGATCAACAAGTCTTTCAATTGACCCAATTCGGCTTCTCGGATCAACAAGTATCCATAACTTGATCCGTTTGTTTTACCAAGTCACCACGTATGCACAATGTGACCCAATTCGGCTTCTCGGATCATCAAGCACCAACTATTTGACTACGTTCGACTTCACGAATCATTAAGGCTTGTATTTGAACCCAATTGACTTCTCGGATCAACAAGTCTTTCAATTGACCCAATTCGGCTTCTCGGATCAACAAGTATCCATAACTTGATCCGTTTGTTTTACCAAGTCACCAAGTACGCTCAATGTGACCCAATTCGGCTTCTCGGATCATCAAGCACCAACTATTAGACTACGTTCGACTTCACGAATCATTAAGGCTTGTATTTGAACCCAATTGACTTCTCGGATCAACAAGTCTTTCAATTGACCCAATTCGGCTTCTCGGATCTACAAGTATCCATAACTTGATCCGTTTGTTTTACCAAGTCACCAAGTATGCACAATGTGACCCAATTCGGCTTCTCAGATCATCAAGCACCAACTATTTGACTACGTTCGACTTCACGAATCATTAAGGCTTGTATTTGAACCCAATTGACTTCTCGGATCAACAAGTCTTTTAATTGACCCAATTCGGCTTCTCGGATCAACAAGCATCCATAACATGATCCGTTTGTTTTACCACGTCACCAAGTACGCACAATGTGACCTAATTCGGCTTCTCGGATCAACAAGTACCAACTATTTGACTCGATTCGACTTCACGAATCATTAAGGCTTGTATTTGGCCACAATTGACTTCTCAGATCAACAAGTCTTCCACATGACCCAATTCGGCTTCTCTGATCAACAAGTATCCATAACTTGATCCATTTGTTTTACCAAGTCACCAAGTACGCACAATGTGATCCAATTCGGTATCTCGGATCAACAAGCACCAACTATTTGACTCCGTTCGACTTCACGAATCATTAAGGCTTGTATTTGAACCCCAATTGACTTCTCGGATCAACAAGTCTTTCAATTGACCCAATTCGGCTTCTCGGATCAACAAGTATCCATAACCTGATCCATTTGTTTTACCAAGTCACCAAGTAGGCACAATGTGATCCAATTCGGCTTCTCGGATCAACAAGCACCAACTATTTGACTCCGTTCGACTTCACGAATCATTAAGGCTTGTATTTGAACCCAATTGACTTCTCGGATCAACAAGTCTTTCAATTTACCCAATTCGGCTTCTCGGATCAACAAGTATTGACAACTTGATCCGTTTGTTTTACCAAGTCACCTAATACGCACAATGTGACCCAATTCGCCTTCCCGGATCAACAAGCACCAACGATTTGACTCCGTTCTACTTCACGAATCATTAAGGCTTGTATTTGAACCCAATTGACTTCTCGGATCAACAAGTCTTTCAATTGACCCAATTCGGCTTCTCGGATCTACAAGTATCCATAACTTGATCCGTTTGTTTTACCAACTCACCAAGTACGCACAATGTGACCCAATTCGGCTTCTCGGATCATCAAGCACCAACTATTAGACTACGTTCGACTTCACGAATCATTAAGGCTTGTATTTGAACCTAATTGACTTCTCGGATCAACAAGTCTTTCAATTGACCCAATTCTACTTCTCGGATCAACAAGTATCCATAACTTGATCCGTTTGTTTTACCAAGTCACCAAGTACGCATAATGTGACCTAATTCGGCTTCTCGGATCAACAAGCACCGACTATTTGACTCGATTCGACTTCACGAATCATTAAGGCTGGTATTTGGCCACAATTGACTTCTCGGATCAACAAGTCTTCCATGTGACCCAATTCGGCTTCTCGGATCAACAAGCATCCATAACTTGATTCATTTTTTTACCAAGTCACCAAGTACGCACAATGTGATCCAATTCGGCTTCTCGGATCAACAAGCACCAACTATTTGACTCCGTTCGACTTCACGAATCAATAAGGCTTGTATTTGAACCCAATTGACTTCTCGGATCAACAAGTCTTTCAATTGACCCAATTCGGCTTCTCGGATCAACAAGTATCCATAACTTGATCCGTTTGTTTTACCAAGTCACCAAGAACGCATAATGTGACCTAATTCGGCTTCTCGGATCAACAAGCACCGACTATTTGACTCGATTCGACTTAACGAATCATTAAGCCTTGTATTTGGCCACAATTGACTTCTCGGATCAACAAGTCTTCCATGTGACCCAATTCGGCTTCTCTGATCAACAAGTATCCATAACTTGATTCATTTGTTTTTCCAAGTCACCAAGTACACACAATGAGACCCAATTCGGCTTCTCGGATCAACAAGCACCAACTATTTGATTCCGTTCGACTTCACGAATCATTAAGGCTTGTATTTGCACCCAATTGACTTCTCGGATCAACAAGCCTTTAAATTGAACCAATTCGGCTTCTCGGATCAACAAGTATCCATAACTTGATCCATTTATTTTACCAAGTCACCAAGTACGCACAATGTGATCCAATTCGGCTTCTCGGATCAACAAGCACCAACTATTTGACTCCGTTCGACTTCATGAATCATTAAGGCTTGTATTTGAACCCAATTGACTTCTCGGATCAACAAGTCTTTCAATTTACCCAATTCGGCTTCTCGGATCAACAAGTATTCATAACTTGATCCGTTTGTTTTACCAAGTCACCAAGTACGCACAATGTGACCCAATACGCCTTCCCGGATCAACAAGCACCAACTATTTGACTCCGTTCTACTTCACGAATCATTAAGGCTTGTATTTGAACCCAATTGACTTCTCGGATCAACAAGTCTTTCAATTGACCCAATTCAGTTTCTCGGATCTACAAGTATCCATAACTTGATCCGTTTGTTTTACCAAGTCACCAAATACGCACAATGTGACCCAATTCGGCTTCTCGGATCATCAAGCACCAACTATTTGACTACGTTCGACTTCACGAATCATTAAGGCTTATATTTGAACCCAATTGACTTCTCGGATCAACAAGTCTTTCAATTGACCCAATTCGGCTTCTCGGATCAACAAGTATCCATAACTTGATCCGTTTGTTTTACCAAGTCACCACGTATGCACAATGTGACCCAATTCGGCTTCTCGGATCATCAAGCACCAACTATTTGACTACGTTCAACTTCACGAATCATTAAGGCTTGTATTTGAACCCAATTGACTTCTCGGATCAACAAGTCTTTCAATTGACCCAATTCGGCTTCTCGGATCAACAAGTATCCATAACTTGATCCGTTTGTTTTACCAAGTCACCAAGTACGCTCAATGTGACCCAATTCGGCTTCTCGGATCATCAAGCACCAACTATTAGACTACGTTCGACTTCACGAATCATTAAGGCTTGTATTTGAACCCAATTGACTTCTCGGATCAACAAGTCTTTCAATTGACCCAATTCGGCTTCTCGGATCTACAAGTATCCATAACTTGATCCGTTTGTTTTACCAAGTCACCAAGTATGCACAATGTGACCCAATTCGGCTTCTCAGATCATCAAGCACCAACTATTTGACTACGTTCGACTTCACGAATCATTAAGGCTTGTATTTGAACCCAATTGACTTCTCGGATCAACAAGTCTTTTAATTGACCCAATTCGGCTTCTCGGATCAACAAGCATCGATAACATGATCCGTTTGTTTTACCACGTCACCAAGTACGCACAATGTGACCTAATTCGGCTTCTCGGATCAACAAGTACCAACTATTTGACTCGATTCGACTTCACGAATCATTAAGGCTTGTATTTGGCCACAATTGACTTCTCAGATCAACAAGTCTTCCACATGACCCAATTCGGCTTCTCTGATCAACAAGTATCCATAACTTGATCCATTTGTTTTACCAAGTCACCAAGTACGCACAATGTGATCCAATTCGGTATCTCGGATCAACAAGCACCAACTATTTGACTCCGTTCGACTTCACGAATCATTAAGGCTTGTATTTGAACCCCAATTGACTTCTCGGATCAACAAGTCTTTCAATTGACCCAATTCGGCTTCTCGGATCAACAAGTATCCATAACCTGATCCATTTGTTTTACCAAGTCACCAAGTAGGCACAATGTGATCCAATTCGGCTTCTCGGATCAACAAGCACCAACTATTTGACTCCGTTCGACTTCACGAATCATTAAGGCTTGTATTTGAACCCAATTGACTTCTCGGATCAACAAGTCTTTCAATTTACCCAATTCGGCTTCTCGGATCAACAAGTATTGACAACTTGATCCGTTTGTTTTACCAAGTCACCTAATACGCACAATGTGACCCAATTCGCCTTCCCGGATCAACAAGCACCAACGATTTGACTCCGTTCTACTTCACGAATCATTAAGGCTTGTATTTGAACCCAATTGACTTCTCGGATCAACAAGTCTTTCAATTGACCCAATTCGGCTTCTCGGATCTACAAGTATCCATAACTTGATCCGTTTGTTTTACCAAGTCACCAAGTACGCACAATGTGACCCAATTCGGCTTCTCGGATCATCAAGCACCAACTATTAGACTACGTTCGACTTCACGAATCATTAAGGCTTGTATTTGAACCTAATTGACTTCTCGGATCAACAAGTCTTTCAATTGACCCAATTCTACTTCTCGGATCAACAAGTATCCATAACTTGATCCGTTTGTTTTACCAAGTCACCAAGTACGCATAATGTGACCTAATTCGGCTTCTCGGATCAACAAGCACCGACTATTTGACTCGATTCGACTTCACGAATCATTAAGGCTTCTATTTGGCCACAATTGACTTCTCGGATCAACAAGTCTTCCATGTGACCCAATTCGGCTTCTCGGATCAACAAGTATCCATAACTTGATCCATTTTTTTACCAAGTCACCAAGTACGCACAACGTGATCCAATTCGGCTTCTCGGATCAACAAGTCTTTTAATTGACCCAATTCGGCTTCTCGGATCAACAAGCATCCATAACATGATCCGTTTGTTTTACCACGTCACCAAGTACGCACAATGTGACCTAATTCGGCTTCTCGGATCAACAAGTACCAACTATTTGACTCGATTCGACTTCACGAATCATTAAGGCTTGTATTTGGCCACAATTGACTTCTCAGATCAACAAGTCTTCCACATGACCCAATTCGGCTTCTCTGATCAACAAGTATCCATAACTTGATCCATTTGTTTTACCAAGTCACCAAGTACGCACAATGTGATCCAATTCGGTATCTCGGATCAACAAGCACCAACTATTTGACTCCGTTCGACTTCACGAATCATTAAGGCTTGTATTTGAACCCCAATTGACTTCTCGGATCAACAAGTCTTTCAATTGACCCAATTCGGCTTCTCGGATCAACAAGTATCCATAACCTGATCCATTTGTTTTACCAAGTCACCAAGTAGGCACAATGTGATCCAATTCGGCTTCTCGGATCAACAAGCACCAACTATTTGACTCCGTTCGACTTCACGAATCATTAAGGCTTGTATTTGAACCCAATTGACTTCTCGGATCAACAAGTCTTTCAATTTACCCAATTCGGCTTCTCGGATCAACAAGTATTGACAACTTGATCCGTTTGTTTTACCAAGTCACCTAATACGCACAATGTGACCCAATTCGCCTTCCCGGATCAACAAGCACCAACGATTTGACTCCGTTCTACTTCACGAATCATTAAGGCTTGTATTTGAACCCAATTGACTTCTCGGATCAACAAGTCTTTCAATTGACCCAATTCGGCTTCTCGGATCTACAAGTATCCATAACTTGATCCGTTTGTTTTACCAACTCACCAAGTACGCACAATGTGACCCAATTCGGCTTCTCGGATCATCAAGCACCAACTATTAGACTACGTTCGACTTCACGAATCATTAAGGCTTGTATTTGAACCTAATTGACTTCTCGGATCAACAAGTCTTTCAATTGACCCAATTCTACTTCTCGGATCAACAAGTATCCATAACTTGATCCGTTTGTTTTACCAAGTCACCAAGTACGCATAATGTGACCTAATTCGGCTTCTCGGATCAACAAGCACCGACTATTTGACTCGATTCGACTTCACGAATCATTAAGGCTTCTATTTGGCCACAATTGACTTCTCGGATCAACAAGTCTTCCATGTGACCCAATTCGGCTTCTCGGATCAACAAGTATCCATAACTTGATCCATTTTTTTACCAAGTCACCAAGTACGCACAACGTGATCCAATTCGGCTTCTCGGATCAACAAGCACCAACTATTTGACTCCGTTCGACTTCACGAATCATTAAGGCTTGTATTTGAACCCAATTGACTTCTCGGATCAACAAGTCTTTCAATTGACCCAATTCGGCGTCTCGGATCAACAAGTATCCATAACTTGATCCGTTTGTTTTACCAAGTCACCAAGAACGCATAATGTGACCTAATTCGGCTTCTCGGATCAAAAAGCACCGACTATTTGACTCGATTCGACTTAACGAATCATTAAGGCTTGTATTTGGCCACAATTGACTTCTCGGATCAACAAGTCTTCCATGTGACCCAATTCGGCTTCTCTGATCAACAAGTATCCATAACTTGATTCATTTGTTTTTCCAAGTCACCAAGTACACACAATGAGACCCAATTCGGCTTCTCGGATCAACAAGCACCAACTATTTGATTCCGTTCGACTTCACAAATCATTAAGGCTTGTATTTGCACCCAATTGACTTCTCGGATCAACAAGCCTTTAAATTGAACCAATTCGGCTTCTCGGATCAACAAGTATCCATAACTTGATCCATTTATTTTACCAAGTCACCAAGTACGCACAATGTGATCCAATTCGGCTTCTCGGATCAACAAGCACCAACTATTTGACTCCGTTCGACTTCATGAATCATTAAGGCTTGTATTTGAACCCAATTGACTTCTCGGATCAACAAGTCTTTCAATTTACCCAATTCGGCTTCTCGGATCAACAAGTATTCATAACTTGATCCGTTTGTTTTACCAAGTCACCAAGTACGCACAATGTGACCCAATACGCCTTCCCGGATCAACAAGCACCAACTATTTGACTCCGTTCTACTTCACGAATCATTAAGGCTTGTATTTGAACCCAATTGACTTCTCGGATCAACAAGTCTTTCAATTGACCCAATTCAGCTTCTCGGATCTACAAGTATCCATAACTTGATCCGTTTGTTTTACCAAGTCACCAAGTACGCACAATGTGACCCAATTCGGCTTCTCGGATCATCAAGCACCAACTATTTGACTACGTTCGACTTCACGAATCATTAAGGCTTGTATTTGAACCCAATTGACTTCTCGGATCAACAAGTCTTTCAATTGACCCAATTCGGCTTCTCGGATCAACAAGTATCCATAACTTGATCCGTTTGTTTTACCAAGTCACCACGTATGCACAATGTGACCCAATTCGGCTTCTCGGATCATCAAGCACCAACTATTTGACTACGTTCGACTTCACGAATCATTAAGGCTTGTATTTGAACCCAATTGACTTCTCGGATCAACAAGTCTTTCAATTGACCCAATTCGGCTTCTCGGATCAACAAGTATCCATAACTTGATCCGTTTGTTTTACCAAGTCACCAAGTACGCTCAATGTGACCCAATTCGGCTTCTCGGATCATCAAGCACCAACTATTAGACTACGTTCGACTTCACGAATCATTAAGGCTTGTATTTGAACCCAATTGACTTCTCGGATCAACAAGTCTTTCAATTGACCCAATTCGGCTTCTCGGATCTACAAGTATCCATAACTTGATCCGTTTGTTTTACCAAGTCACCAAGTATGCACAATGTGACCCAATTCGGCTTCTCAGATCATCAAGCACCAACTATTTGACTACGTTCGACTTCACGAATCATTAAGGCTTGTATTTGAACCCAATTGACTTCTCGCATCAACAAGTCTTTTAATTGACCCAATTCGGCTTCTCGGATCAACAAGCATCCATAACATGATCCGTTTGTTTTACCACGTCACCAAGTACGCACAATGTGACCTAATTCGGCTTCTCGGATCAACAAGTACCAACCATTTGACTCGATTCGACTTCACGAATCATTAAGGCTTGTATTTGGCCACAATTGACTTCTCAGATCAACAAGTCTTCCACATGACCCAATTCGGCTTCTCTGATCAACAAGTATCCATAACTTGATCCATTTGTTTTACCAAGTCACCAAGTACGCACAATGTGATCCAATTCGGTATCTCGGATCAACAAGCACCAACTATTTGACTCCGTTCGACTTCACGAATCATTAAGGCTTGTATTTGAACCCCAATTGACTTCTCGGATCAACAAGTCTTTCAATTGACCCAATTCGGCTTCTCGGATCAACAAGTATCCATAACCTGATCCATTTGTTTTACCAAGTCACCAAGTAGGCACAATGTGATCCAATTCGGCTTCTCGGATCAACAAGCACCAACTATTTGACTCCGTTCGACTTCACGAATCATTAAGGCTTGTATTTGAACCCAATTGACTTCTCGGATCAACAAGTCTTTCAATTTACCCAATTCGGCTTCTCGGATCAACAAGTATTGACAACTTGATCCGTTTGTTTTACCAAGTCACCTAATACGCACAATGTGACCCAATTCGCCTTCCCGGATCAACAAGCACCAACGATTTGACTCCGTTCTACTTCACGAATCATTAAGGCTTGTATTTGAACCCAATTGACTTCTCGGATCAACAAGTCTTTCAATTGACCCAATTCGGCTTCTCGGATCTACAAGTATCCATAACTTGATCCGTTTGTTTTACCAACTCACCAAGTACGCACAATGTGACCCAATTCGGCTTCTCGGATCATCAAGCACCAACTATTAGACTACGTTCGACTTCACGAATCATTAAGGCTTGTATTTGAACCTAATTGACTTATCGGATCAACAAGTCTTTCAATTGACCCAATTCTACTTCTCGGATCAACAAGTATCCATAACTTGATCCGTTTGTTTTACCAAGTCACCAAGTACGCATAATGTGACCTAATTCGGCTTCTCGGATCAACAAGCACCGACTATTTGACTCGATTCGACTTCACGAATCATTAAGGCTTCTATTTGGCCACAATTGACTTCTCGGATCAACAAGTCTTCCATGTGACCCAATTCGGCTTCTCGGATCAACAAGTATCCATAACTTGATCCATTTTTTTACCAAGTCACCAAGTACGCACAACGTGATCCAATTCGGCTTCTCGGATCAACAAGCACCAACTATTTGACTCCGTTCGACTTCACGAATCATTAAGGCTTGTATTTGAACCCAATTGACTTCTCGAATCAACAAGTCTTTCAATTGACCCAATTCGGCGTCTCGGATCAACAAGTATCCATAACTTGATCCGTTTGTTTTACCAAGTCACCAAGAACGCATAATGTGACCTAATTCGGCTTCTCGGATCAACAAGCACCGACTATTTGACTCGATTCGACTTAACGAATCATTAAGGCTTGTATTTGGCCACAATTGACTTCTCGGATCAACAAGTCTTCCATGTGACCCAATTCGGCTTCTCTGATCAACAAGTATCCATAACTTGATTCATTTGTTTTTCCAAGTCACCAAGTACACACAATGAGACCCAATTCGGCTTCTCGGATCAACAAGCACCAACTATTTGATTCCGTTCGACTTCACAAATCATTAAGGCTTGTATTTGCACCCAATTGACTTCTCGGATCAACAAGCCTTTAAATTGAACCAATTCGGCTTCTCGGATCAACAAGTATCCATAACTTGATCCATTTATTTTACCAAGTCACCAAGTACGCACAATGTGATCCAATTCGGCTTCTCGGATCAACAAGCACCAACTATTTGACTCCGTTCGACTTCATGAATCATTAAGGCTTGTATTTGAACCCAATTGACTTCTCGGATCAACAAGTCTTTCAATTTACCCAATTCGGCTTCTCGGATCAACAAGTATTCATAACTTGATCCGTTTGTTTTACCAAGTCACCAAGTACGCACAATGTGACCCAATACGCCTTCCCGGATCAACAAGCACCAACTATTTGACTCCGTTCTACTTCACGAATCATTAAGGCTTGTATTTGAACCCAATTGACTTCTCGGATCAACAAGTCTTTCAATTGACCCAATTCAGCTTCTCGGATCTACAAGTATCCATAACTTGATCCGTTTGTTTTACCAAGTCACCAAGTACGCACAATGTGACCCAATTCGGCTTCTCGGATCATCAAGCACCAACTATTTGACTGCGTTCGACTTCACGAATCATTAAGGCTTGTATTTGAACCCAATTGACTTCTCGGATCAACAAGTCTTTCAATTGACCCAATTCGGCTTCTCGGATCAACAAGTATCCATAACTTGATCCGTTTGTTTTACCAAGTCACCACGTATGCACAATGTGACCCAATTCGGCTTCTCGGATCATCAAGCACCAACTATTTGACTACGTTCGACTTCACGAATCATTAAGGCTTGTATTTGAACCCAATTGACTTCTCGGATCAACAAGTCTTTCAATTGACCCAATTCGGCTTCTCGGATCAACAAGTATCCATAACTTGATCCGTTTGTTTTACCAAGTCACCAAGTACGCTCAATGTGACCCAATTCGGCTTCTCGCATCATCAAGCACCAACTATTAGACTACGTTCGACTTCACGAATCATTAAGCCTTGTATTTGAACCCAATTGACTTCTCGGATCAACAAGTCTTTCAATTGACCCAATTCGGCTTCTCGGATCTACAAGTATCCATAACTTAATCCGTTTGTTTTACCAAGTCACCAAGTATGCACAATGTGACCCAATTCGGCTTCTCAGATCATCAAGCACCAACTATTTGACTACGTTCGACTTCACGAATCATTAAGGCTTGTATTTGAACCCAATTGACTTCTCGGATCAACAAGTCTTTTAATTGACCCAATTCGGCTTCTCGGATCAACAAGCATCCATAACATGATCCGTTTGTTTTACCACGTCACCAAGTACGCACAATGTGACCTAATTCGGCTTCTCGGATCAACAAGTACCAACTATTTGACTCGATTCGACTTCACGAATCATTAAGGCTTGTATTTGGCCACAATTGACTTCTCAGATCAACAAGTCTTCCACATGACCCAATTCGGCTTCTCTGATCAACAAGTAACCATAACTTGATCCATTTGTTTTACCAAGTCACCAAGTACGCACAATGTGATCCAATTCGGTATCTCGGATCAACAAGCACCAACTATTTGACTCCGTTCGACTTCACGAATCATTAAGGCTTGTATTTGAACCCCAATTGACTTCTCGGATCAACAAGTCTTTCAATTGACCCAATTCGGCTTCTCGGATCAACAAGTATCCATAACTTGATCCGTTTGTTTTACCAAGTCACCAAGTACGCATAATGTGACCTAATTTGGCTTCTCGGATCAACAAGCACCGACTATTTGACTCGATTCGACTTCACGAATCATTAAGGCTTCTATTTGGCCACAATTGACTTCTCGGATCAACAAGTCTTCCATGTGACCCAATTCGGCTTCTCGGATCAACAAGTATCCATAACTTGATCCATTTTTTTACCAAGTCACCAAGTACGCACAACGTGATCCAATTCGGCTTCTCGGATCAACAAGCACCAACTATTTGACTCCGTTCGACTTCACGAATCATTAAGGCTTGTATTTGAACCCAATTGACTTCTCGGATCAACAAGTCTTTCAATTGACCCAATTCGGCGTCTCGGATCAACAAGTATCCATAACTTGATCCGTTTGTTTTACCAAGTCACCAAGAACGCATAATGTGACCTAATTCGGCTTCTCGTATCAACAAGCACCGACTATTTGACTCGATTCGACTTAACGAATCATTAAGGCTTGTATTTGGCCACAATTGACTTCTCGGATCAACAAGTCTTCCATGTGACCCAATTCGGCTTCTCTGATCAACAAGTATCCATAACTTGATTCATTTGTTTTTCCAAGTCACCAAGTACACACAATGTGACCCAATTCGGCTTCTCGGATCAACAAGCACCAACTACTTGATTCCGTTCGACTTCACGAATCATTAAGGCTTGTATTTGCACCCAATTGACTTCTCGGATCAACAAGCCTTTAAATTGACCCAATTCGGCTTCTCGGATCAACAAGTATCCATAACTTGATCCATTTATTTTACCAAGTCACCAAGTACGCACAATGTGATCCAATTCGGCTTCTCGGATCAACAAGCACCAACTATTTGACTCCGTTCGACTTCATGAATCATTAAGGCTTGTATTTGAACCCAATTGACTTCTCGGATCAACCAGTCTTTGAATTTACCCAATTCGGCTTCTCGGATCAACAAGTATTCATAACTTGATCCGTTTGTTTTACCAAGTCACCAAGTACGCACAATGTGACCCAATACGCCTTCCCGGATCAACAAGCACCAACGATTTGACTCCGTTCTACTTCACGAATCATTAAGGCTTGTATTTGAACCCAATTAACTTCTCGGATCAACAAGTCTTTCAATTGACCCAATTCAGCTTCTCGGATCTACAAGTATCCATAACTTGATCCGTTTGTTTTACCAAGTCACCACGTACGCACAATGTGACCCAATTCGGCTTCTCGGATCATCAAGCACCAACTATTTTACTACATTCGACTTCACGAATCGTTAAGGCTTGTATTTGAACCCAATTGACTTCTCGGATCGACAAGTCTTTCAATTGACCCAATTCGGCTTCTCGGATCAACAAGTATCCATAACTTGATCCGTTTATTTTACCAAGTCACCAAGTACGCACAATGTGACCCAATTCGGCTTCTCGGATCATCAAGCACCAACTATTAGACTACGTTCGACTTCACGAATCATTAAGGCTTGTATTTGAACCCAATTCACTTCTCGGATCAACAAGTCTTTCAATTGACCCAATTCGGCTTCTAGGATCTACAAGTATCCATAACTTGATCCGTTTGTTTTACCAAGTCACCAAGTATGCACAATGTGACCCAATTCGGCTTCTCGGATCATCAAGCACCAACTATTTGACTACGTTCGACTTCACGAATCATTAAGGCTTGTATTTGAACCCAATTGACTTCTCGGATCAACAAGTCTTTTAATTGACCCAATTCGGCTTCTCGGATCAACAAGTATCCATAACTTGATCCGTTTGTTTTACCAAGTCACCAAGTACGCACAATGTGACCCAATTCGGCTTCTCGGATCATCAAGCACCAACTATTAGACTACGTTCGACTTCACGAATCATTAAGGCTTGTATTTGAACCCAATTCACTTCTCGGATCAACAAGTCTTTCAATTGACCCAATTCGGCTTCTAGGATCTACAAGTATCCATAACTTGATCCGTTTGTTTTACCAAGTCACCAAGTATGCACAATGTGACCCAATTCGGCTTCTCGGATCATCAAGCACCAACTATTTGACTACGTTCGACTTCACGAATCATTAAGGCTTGTATTTGAACCCAATTCACTTCTCGGATCAACAAGTCTTTCAATTGACCCAATTCGGCTTCTAGGATCTACAAGTATCCATAACTTGATCCGTTTGTTTTACCAAGTCACCAAGTACGCATAATGTGACCTAATTCGGCTTCTCGGATCAACAAGCACCGACTATTTGACTCGATTCGACTTCACGAATCATTAAGGCTTCTATTTGGCCACAATTGACTTCTCGGATCAACAAGTCTTCCATGTGACCCAATTCGGCTTCTCGGATCAACAAGTATCCATAACTTGATCCATTTTTTTACCAAGTCACCAAGTACGCACAACGTGATCCAATTCGGCTTCTCGGATCAACAAGCACCAACTATTTGACTCCGTTCGACTTCACGAATCATTAAGGCTTGTATTTGAACCCAATTGACTTCTCGGATCAACAAGTCTTTCAATTGACCCAATTCGGCGTCTCGGATCAACAAGTATCCATAACTTGATCCGTTTGTTTTACCAAGTCACCAAGAACGCATAATGTGACCTAATTCGGCTTCTCAGATCAACAAGCACCGACTATTTGACTCGATTCGACTTAACGAATCATTAAGGCTTGTATTTGGCCACAATTGACTTCTCGGATCAACAAGTCTTCCATGTGACCCAATTCGGCTTCTCTGATCAACAAGTATCCATAACTTGATTCATTTGTTTTTCCAAGTCACCAAGTACACACAATGAGACCCAATTCGGCTTCTCGGATCAACAAGCACCAACTATTTGATTCCGTTCGACTTCACAAATCATTAAGGCTTGTATTTGCACCCAATTGACTTCTCGGATCAACAAGCCTTTAAATTGAACCAATTCGGCTTCTCGGATCAACAAGTATCCATAACTTGATCCATTTATTTTACCAAGTCACCAAGTACGCACAATGTGATCCAATTCGGCTTCTCGGATCAACAAGCACCAACTATTTGACTCCGTTCGACTTCATGAATCATTAAGGCTTGTATTTGAACCCAATTGACTTCTCGGATCAACAAGTCTTTCAATTTACCCAATTCGGCTTCTCGGATCAACAAGTATTCATAACTTGATCCGTTTGTTTTACCAAGTCACCAAGTACGCACAATGTGACCCAATACGCCTTCCCGGATCAACAAGCACCAACTATTTGACTCCGTTCTACTTCACGAATCATTAAGGCTTGTATTTGAACCCAATTGACTTCTCGGATCAACAAGTCTTTCAATTGACCCAATTCAGCTTCTCGGATCTACAAGTATCCATAACTTGATCCGTTTGTTTTACCAAGTCACCAAGTACGCACAATGTGACCCAATTCGGCTTCTCGGATCATCAAGCACCAACTATTTGACTGCGTTCGACTTCACGAATCATTAAGGCTTGTATTTGAACCCAATTGACTTCTCGGATCAACAAGTCTTTCAATTGACCCAATTCGGCTTCTCGGATCAACAAGTATCCATAACTTGATCCGTTTGTTTTACCAAGTCACCACGTATGCACAATGTGACCCAATTCGGCTTCTCGGATCATCAAGCACCAACTATTTCACTACGTTCGACTTCACGAATCATTAAGGCTTGTATTTGAACCCAATTGACTTCTCGGATCAACAAGTCTTTCAATTGACCCAATTCGGCTTCTCGGATCAACAAGTATCCATAACTTGATCCGTTTGTTTTACCAAGTCACCAAGTACGCTCAATGTGACCCAATTCGGCTTCTCGCATCATCAAGCACCAACTATTAGACTACGTTCGACTTCACGAATCATTAAGCCTTGTATTTGAACCCAATTGACTTCTCGGATCAACAAGTCTTTCAATTGACCCAATTCGGCTTCTCGGATCTACAAGTATCCATAACTTAATCCGTTTGTTTTACCAAGTCACCAAGTATGCACAATGTGACCCAATTCGGCTTCTCAGATCATCAAGCACCAACTATTTGACTACGTTCGACTTCACGAATCATTAAGGCTTGTATTTGAACCCAATTGACTTCTCGGATCAACAAGTCTTTTAATTGACCCAATTCGGCTTCTCGGATCAACAAGCATCCATAACATGATCCGTTTGTTTTACCACGTCACCAAGTACGCACAATGTGACCTAATTCGGCTTCTCGGATCAACAAGTACCAACTATTTGACTCGATTCGACTTCACGAATCATTAAGGCTTGTATTTGGCCACAATTGACTTCTCAGATCAACAAGTCTTCCACATGACCCAATTCGGCTTCTCTGATCAACAAGTAACCATAACTTGATCCATTTGTTTTACCAAGTCACCAAGTACGCACAATGTGATCCAATTCGGTATCTCGGATCAACAAGCACCAACTATTTGACTCCGTTCGACTTCACGAATCATTAAGGCTTGTATTTGAACCCCAATTGACTTCTCGGATCAACAAGTCTTTCAATTGACCCAATTCGGCTTCTCGGATCAACAAGTATCCATAACTTGATCCGTTTGTTTTACCAAGTCACCAAGTACGCATAATGTGACTTAATTCGGCTTCTCGGATCAACAAGCACCGACTATTTGACTCGATTCGACTTCACGAATCATTAAGGCTTCTATTTGGCCACAATTGACTTCTCGGATCAACAAGTCTTCCATGTGACCCAATTCGGCTTCTCTGATCAACAAGTATCCATAACTTGATTCATTTGTTTTTGCAAGTCACCAAGTACGCACAATGCGACCCGATTCGGCTTCTCGGATCAACAAGCACCAACTATTTTATTCCATTCGACTTTACGAATCATTAAGGCTTGTATTTAAACCCAATTGACTTCTCGGATCAACAAGTCTTTCAATTGACCCAATTCGGCTTCTCGGATCAACAAGTATCCATAACTTGATCCATTTATTTTACCAAGTCACCAAGTACGCACAATGTGATCCGATTCGGCTTTTCGGATCAACAAGCACCAACTATTTGACTCCGTTCGACTTCACGAATCATTAAGGCTTGTATTTGAACCCAATTGACTTCTCGGATCAACAAGTCTTTCAATTTACCCAATTCGGCTTCTCGGATCAACAAGTATTGACAACTTGATCCGTTTGTTTTACCAAGTCACCTAGTACGCACAATGTGATCCAATTCGCCTTCCCGGATCAACAAGCACCAACGATTTGACTCCGTTCTACTTCACGAATCATTAAGGCTTGTATTTGAACCCAATTGACTTCTCGGATCAACAAGTCTTTCAATTGACCCAATTCGACTTCTCGGATCTACAAGTATCCATAACTTGATCCGTTTGTTTTACCAAGTCACCAAGTACGCACAATGTGATCCAATTCGTCTTCTCGGATCAACAAGCACCAACTATTTGACTCCGTTCGACTTCACGAATCATTAAGGCTTGTATTTGAACCCAATTGACTTCTCGGATCAACAAGTCTTTCAATTGACCCAATTCGGCTTCTCGGATCAACAAGTATCCATAACTTGATCCGTTTGTTTTACCAAGTCACCAAGTATGCACAATGTGACCCAATTCGGCTTCTCGGATCATCAAGCACCAACTATTTGACTACGTTCGACTTCACGAATCATTAAGGCTTGTATTTGAACCCAATTGACTTCTCGGATCAACAAGTCTTTTAATTGACCCAATTCGGCTTCTCGGATCAACAAGCATCCATAACATGATCCGTTTGTTTTACCACGTCACCAAGTACGCACAATGTGACCTAATTCGGCTTCTCGGATCAACAAGTACCAACTATTTGACTCGATTCGACTTCACGAATCATTAAGGCTTGTATTTGGCCACAATTGACTTCTAAGATCAACAAGTCTTCCACATGACCCAATTCGGCTTCTCTGATCAACAAGTATCCATAACTTGATCCATTTGTTTTACCAAGTCACCAAGTACGCACAATGTGATCCAATTCGCTTTCTCGGATCAACAAACACCAACTATTTGACTCCGTTCGACTTCACGAATCATTAAGGCTTGTATTTGAACCCCAATTGACTTCTCGGATCAACAAGTCTTTCAATTGACCCAATTCGGCTTCTCGGATCAACAAGTATCCATAACTTGATCCGTTTGTTTTACCAAGTCACCAAGTACGCATAATGTGACCTAATTCGGCTTCTCGGATCAACAAGCACCGACTATTTGACTCGATTCGACTTCACGAATCATTAAGGCTTCTATTTGGCCACAATTGACTTCTCGGATCAACAAGTCTTCCATGTGACCCAATTCGGCTTCTCTGATCAACAAGTATCCATAACTTGATTCATTTGTTTTTGCAAGTCACCAAGTACGCACAATGCGACCCGATTCGGCTTCTCGGATCAACAAGCACCAACTATTTTATTCCATTCGACTTTACGAATCATTAAGGCTTGTATTTAAACCCAATTGACTTCTCGGATCAACAAGTCTTTCAATTGACCCAATTCGGCTTCTCGGATCAACAAGTATCCATAACTTGATCCATTTATTTTACCAAGTCACCAAGTACGCACAATGTGATCCGATTCGGCTTTTCGGATCAACAAGCACCAACTATTTGACTCCGTTCGACTTCACGAATCATTAAGGCTTGTATTTGAACCCAATTGACTTCTCGGATCAACAAGTCTTTCAATTTACCCAATTCGGCTTCTCGGATCAACAAGTATTGACAACTTGATCCGTTTGTTTTACCAAGTCACCTAGTACGCACAATGTGATCCAATTCGCCTTCCCGGATCAACAAGCACCAACGATTTGACTCCGTTCTACTTCACGAATCATTAAGGCTTGTATTTGAACCCAATTGACTTCTCGGATCAACAAGTCTTTCAATTGACCCAATTCGACTTCTCGGATCTACAAGTATCCATAACTTGATCCGTTTGTTTTACCAAGTCACCAAGTACGCACAATGTGATCCAATTCGGCTTCTCGGATCAACAAGCACCAACTATTTGACTCCGTTCGACTTCACGAATCATTAAGGCTTGTATTTGGACCCAATTGACTTCTCGGATCAACAAGTCTTTCAATTGACCCAATTCGGCTTCTCGGATCAACAAGTATCCATAACTTGATCCGTTTGTTTTACCAAGTCACCAAGTACGAATAATGTGACCTAATTCGGCTTCTCGGATCAACAAGCACCGACTATTTGACTCGATTCGACTTCACGAATCATTAAGGCTTCTATTTGGCCACAATTGACTTCTCGGATCAACAAGTCTTCCATGTGACCCAATTCGGCTTCTCTGATCAACAAGTATCCATAACTTGATTCATTTGTTTTTCCAAGTCACCAAGTACGCACAATGCGACCCGATTCGGCTTCTCGGATCAACAAGCACCAACTATTTAATTCCATTCGACTTTACGAATCATTAAGGCTTGTATTTAAACCCAATTGACTTCTCGGATCAACAAGTCTTTCAATTGACCCAATTCGGCTTCTCGGATCAACAAGTATCCATAACTTGATCCATTTATTTTACCAAGTCACCAAGTACGCACAATGTGATCCGATTCGGCTTCTCGGATCAACAAGCACCAACTATTTGACTCCGTTCGACTTCACGAATCATTAAGGCTTGTATTTGAACCCAATTGACTTCTCGGATCAACAAGTCTTTCAATTAACCCAATTCGGCTTCTCGGATCAACAAGTATTGACAACTTGATCCGTTTGTTTTACCAAGTCACCTAGTACGCACAATGTGACCCAATTCACCTTCCCGGATCAACAAGCACCAACGATTTGACTCCGTTCTACTTCACGAATCATTAAGGCTTGTATTTGAACCCAATTGACTTCTCGGATCAACAAGTCTTTCAATTGACCCAATTCGGCTTCTCGGATCTACAAGTATCCATAACTTGATCCGTTTGTTTTACCAAGTCACCAAGTACGCACAATGTGACCCAATTCGGCTTCTCGGATCATCAAGCACCAACTATTAGACTACGTTCGACTTCACGAATCATTAAGGCTTGTATTTGAAACTAATTGACTTCTCGGATCAACAAGTCTTTCAATTGACCCAATTCGACTTCTCGGATCAACAAGTATCCATAGCTTGATCCGTTTGTTTTACCAAGTCACCAAGTACGCATAATGTGACCTAATTCGGCTTCTCGGATCAACAAGCACCGACTATTTGACTCGATTCGACTTCACGAATCATTAAGGCTTGTATTTGGCCACAATTGACTTCTCGGATCAACAAGTCTTCCACGTGACCCAATTCGGCTTCTCGGATAAACAAGTATCCATAACTTGATCCATTTGTTTTACCAAGTCACCAAGTACGCACAATGTGATCCAATTCGGCTTCTCGGATCAACAAGCACCAACTATTTGACTCCGTTCGACTTCACGAATCATTAAGGCTTGTCTTTGAACCCAATTGACTTCTCGGATCAACAAGTCTTTCAATTGACCCAATTCGGCTTCTCGGATCTACAAGTATCCATAACTTGATCCGTTTGTTTTACCAAGTCACCACGTACGCACAATGTGACCCAATTCGGCTTCTCGGATCATCAAGCACCAACTATTTGACTACATTCGACTTCACGAATCATTAAGGCTTGTATTTGAACCCAATTGACTTCTCGGATCAACAAGTCTTTCAATTGACCCAATTCGGCTTCTCGGATCAACAAGTATCCATAACTTGATCCGTTTGTTTTACCAAGTCACCAAGTACGCACAATGTGACCCAATTCGGCTTCTCGGATCATCAAGCACCAACTATTAGACTACGTTCGACTTCACGAATCATTAAGGCTTGTATTTGAACCCAATTCACTTCTCGGATCAACAAGTCTTTCAATTGACCCAATTCGGCTTCTAGGATCTACAAGTATCCATAACTTGATCCGTTTGTTTTACCAAGTCACCAAGTATGCACAATGTGACCCAATTCGGCTTCTCGGATCATCAAGCACCAACTATTTGACTATGTTCGACTTCACGAATCATTAAGGCTTGTATTTGAACCCAATTGACTTCTCGGATCAACAAGTCTTTTAATTGACCCAATTCGGCTTCTCGGATCAACAAGCATCCATAACATGATCCGTTTGTTTTACCACGTCACCAAGTACGCACAATGTGACCTAATTCGGCTTCTCGGATCAACAAGTACCAACTATTTGACTCGATTCGACTTCACGAATCATTAAGGCTTGTATTTGGCCACAATTGACTTCTCAGATCAACAAGTCTTCCACATGATCCAATTCGGCTTCTCTGATCAACAAGTATCCATAACTTGATCCATTTGTTTTACCAAGTCACCAAGTACGCACAATGTGATCCAATTCGGTTTCTCGGATCAACAAACACCAACTATTTGACTCCGTTCGACTTCACGAATCATTAAGGCTTGTATTTGAACCCCAATTGACTTCTCGGATCAACAGGTCTTTCAATTGACCCAATTCGGCTTCTCGGATCAACAAGTATCCATAACTTGATCCGTTTGTTTTACCAAGTCACCAAGTACGCATAATGTGACCTAATTCGGCTTCTCGGATCAACAAGCACCGACTATTTGACTCGATTCGACTTCACGAATCATTAAGGCTTCTATTTGGCCACAATTGACTTCTCGGATCAACAAGTCTTCCATGTGACCCAATTCGGCTTCTCTGATCAACAAGTATCCATAACTTGATTCATTTGTTTTTGCAAGTCACCAAGTACGCACAATGCGACCCGATTCGGCTTCTCGGATCAACAAGCACCAACTATTTTATTCCATTCGACTTTACGAATCATTAAGGCTTGTATTTAAACCCAATTGACTTCTCGGATCAACAAGTCTTTCAATTGACCCAATTCGGCTTCTCGGATCAACAAGTATCCATAACTTGATCCATTTATTTTACCAAGTCACCAAGTACGCACAATGTGATCCGATTCGGCTTTTCGGATCAACAAGCACCAACTATTTGACTCCGTTCGACTTCACGAATCATTAAGGCTTGTATTTGAACCCAATTGACTTCTCGGATCAACAAGTCTTTCAATTTACCCAATTCGGCTTCTCGGATCAACAAGTATTGACAACTTGATCCGTTTGTTTTACCAAGTCACCTAGTACGCACAATGTGATCCAATTCGCCTTCCCGGATCAACAAGCACCAACGATTTGACTCCGTTCTACTTCACGAATCATTAAGGCTTGTATTTGAACCCAATTGACTTCTCGGATCAACAAGTCTTTCAATTGACCCAATTCGACTTCTCGGATCTACAAGTATCCATAACTTGATCCGTTTGTTTTACCAAGTCACCAAGTACGCACAATGTGATCCAATTCGGCTTCTCGGATCAACAAGCACCAACTATTTGACTCCGTTCGACTTCACGAATCATTAAGGCTTGTATTTGGACCCAATTGACTTCTCGGATCAACAAGTCTTTCAATTGACCCAATTCGGCTTCTCGGATCAACAAGTATCCATAACTTGATCCGTTTGTTTTACCAAGTCACCAAGTACGAATAATGTGACCTAATTCGGCTTCTCGGATCAACAAGCACCGACTATTTGACTCGATTCGACTTCACGAATCATTAAGGCTTCTATTTGGCCACAATTGACTTCTCGGATCAACAAGTCTTCCATGTGACCCAATTCGGCTTCTCTGATCAACAAGTATCCATAACTTGATTCATTTGTTTTTCCAAGTCACCAAGTACGCACAATGCGACCCGATTCGGCTTCTCGGATCAACAAGCACCAACTATTTAATTCCATTCGACTTTACGAATCATTAAGGCTTGTATTTAAACCCAATTGACTTCTCGGATCAACAAGTCTTTCAATTGACCCAATTCGGCTTCTCGGATCAACAAGTATCCATAACTTGATCCATTTATTTTACCAAGTCACCAAGTACGCACAATGTGATCCGATTCGGCTTCTCGGATCAACAAGCACCAACTATTTGACTCCGTTCGACTTCACGAATCATTAAGGCTTGTATTTGAACCCAATTGACTTCTCGGATCAACAAGTCTTTCAATTAACCCAATTCGGCTTCTCGGATCAACAAGTATTGACAACTTGATCCGTTTGTTTTACCAAGTCACCTAGTACGCACAATGTGACCCAATTCACCTTCCCGGATCAACAAGCACCAACGATTTGACTCCGTTCTACTTCACGAATCATTAAGGCTTGTATTTGAACCCAATTGACTTCTCGGATCAACAAGTCTTTCAATTGACCCAATTCGGCTTCTCGGATCTACAAGTATCCATAACTTGATCCGTTTGTTTTACCAAGTCACCAAGTACGCACAATGTGACCCAATTCGGCTTCTCGGATCATCAAGCACCAACTATTAGACTACGTTCGACTTCACGAATCATTAAGGCTTGTATTTGAAACTAATTGACTTCTCGGATCAACAAGTCTTTCAATTGACCCAATTCGACTTCTCGGATCAACAAGTATCCATAGCTTGATCCGTTTGTTTTACCAAGTCACCAAGTACGCATAATGTGACCTAATTCGGCTTCTCGGATCAACAAACACCGACTATTTGACTCGATTCGACTTCACGAATCATTAAGGCTTGTATTTGGCCACAATTGACTTCTCGGATCAACAAGTCTTCCACGTGACCCAATTCGGCTTCTCGGATAAACAAGTATCCATAACTTGATCCATTTGTTTTACCAAGTCACCAAGTACGCACAATGTGATCCAATTCGGCTTCTCGGATCAACAAGCACCAACTATTTGACTCCGTTCGACTTCACGAATCATTAAGGCTTGTCTTTGAACCCAATTGACTTCTCGGATCAACAAGTCTTTCAATTGACCCAATTCGGCTTCTCGGATCTACAAGTATCCATAACTTGATCCGTTTGTTTTACCAAGTCACCACGTACGCACAATGTGACCCAATTCGGCTTCTCGGATCATCAAGCACCAACTATTTGACTACATTCGACTTCACGAATCATTAAGGCTTGTATTTGAACCCAATTGACTTCTCGGATCAACAAGTCTTTCAATTGACCCAATTCGGCTTCTCGGATCAACAAGTATCCATAACTTGATCCGTTTGTTTTACCAAGTCACCAAGTACGCACAATGTGACCCAATTCGGCTTCTCGGATCATCAAGCACCAAGTATTAGACTACGTTCGACTTCACGAATCATTAAGGCTTGTATTTGAACCCAATTCACTTCTCGGATCAACAAGTCTTTCAATTGACCCAATTCGGCTTCTAGGATCTACAAGTATCCATAACTTGATCCGTTTGTTTTACCAAGTCACCAAGTATGCACAATGTGACCCAATTCGGCTTCTCGGATCATCAAGCACCAACTATTTGACTATGTTCGACTTCACGAATCATTAAGGCTTGTATTTGAACCCAATTGACTTCTCGGATCAACAAGTCTTTTAATTGACCCAATTCGGCTTCTCGGATCAACAAGCATCCATAACATGATCCGTTTGTTTTACCACGTCACCAAGTACGCACAATGTGACCTAATTCGGCTTCTCGGATCAACAAGTACCAACTATTTGACTCGATTCGACTTCACGAATCATTAAGGCTTGTATTTGGCCACAATTGACTTCTCAGATCAACAAGTCTTCCACATGATCCAATTCGGCTTCTCTGATCAACAAGTATCCATAACTTGATCCATTTGTTTTACCAAGTCACCAAGTACGCACAATGTGATCCAATTCGGTTTCTCGGATCAACAAACACCAACTATTTGACTCCGTTCGACTTCACGAATCATTAAGGCTTGTATTTGAACCCCAATTGACTTCTCGGATCAACAAGTCTTTCAATTGACCCAATTCGGCTTCTCGGATCAACAAGTATCCATAACTTGATCCGTTTGTTTTACCAAGTCACCAAGTACGCATAATGTGACCTAATTCGGCTTCTCGGATCAACAAGCACCGACTATTTGACTCGATTCGACTTCACGAATCATTAAGGCTTCTATTTGGCCACAATTGACTTCTCGGATCAACAAGTCTTCCATGTGACCCAATTCGGCTTCTCTGATCAACAAGTATCCATAACTTGATTCATTTGTTTTTGCAAGTCACCAAGTACGCACAATGCGACCCGATTCGGCTTCTCGGATCAACAAGCACCAACTATTTTATTCCATTCGACTTTACGAATCATTAAGGCTTGTATTTAAACCCAATTGACTTCTCGGATCAACAAGTCTTTCAATTGACCCAATTCGGCTTCTCGGATCAACAAGTATCCATAACTTGATTCATTTGTTTTTCCAAGTCACCAAGTACGCACAATGCGACCCGATTCGGCTTCTCGGATCAACAAGCACCAACTATTTAATTCCATTCGACTTTACGAATCATTAAGGCTTGTATTTAAACCCAATTGACTTCTCGGATCAACAAGTCTTTCAATTGACCCAATTCGGCTTCTCGGATCAACAAGTATCCATAACTTGATCCATTTATTTTACCAAGTCACCAAGTACGCACAATGTGATCCGATTCGGCTTCTCGGATCAACAAGCACCAACTATTTGACTCCGTTCGACTTCACGAATCATTAAGGCTTGTATTTGAACCCAATTGACTTCTCGGATCAACAAGTCTTTCAATTAACCCAATTCGGCTTCTCGGATCAACAAGTATTGACAACTTGATCCGTTTGTTTTACCAAGTCACCTAGTACGCACAATGTGACCCAATTCACCTTCCCGGATCAACAAGCACCAACGATTTGACTCCGTTCTACTTCACGAATCATTAAGGCTTGTATTTGAACCCAATTGACTTCTCGGATCAACAAGTCTTTCAATTGACCCAATTCGGCTTCTCGGATCTACAAGTATCCATAACTTGATCCGTTTGTTTTACCAAGTCACCAAGTACGCACAATGTGACCCAATTCGGCTTCTCGGATCATCAAGCACCAACTATTAGACTACGTTCGACTTCACGAATCATTAAGGCTTGTATTTGAAACTAATTGACTTCTCGGATCAACAAGTCTTTCAATTGACCCAATTCGACTTCTCGGATCAACAAGTATCCATAGCTTGATCCGTTTGTTTTACCAAGTCACCAAGTACGCATAATGTGACCTAATTCGGCTTCTCGGATCAACAAGCACCGACTATTTGACTCGATTCGACTTCACGAATCATTAAGGCTTGTATTTGGCCACAATTGACTTCTCGGATCAACAAGTCTTCCACGTGACCCAATTCGGCTTCTCGGATAAACAAGTATCCATAACTTGATCCATTTGTTTTACCAAGTCACCAAGTACGCACAATGTGATCCAATTCGGCTTCTCGGATCAACAAGCACCAACTATTTGACTCCGTTCGACTTCACGAATCATTAAGGCTTGTCTTTGAACCCAATTGACTTCTCGGATCAACAAGTCTTTCAATTGACCCAATTCGGCTTCTCGGATCTACAAGTATCCATAACTTGATCCGTTTGTTTTACCAAGTCACCACGTACGCACAATGTGACCCAATTCGGCTTCTCGGATCATCAAGCACCAACTATTTGACTACATTCGACTTCACGAATCATTAAGGCTTGTATTTGAACCCAATTGACTTCTCGGATCAACAAGTCTTTCAATTGACCCAATTCGGCTTCTCGGATCAACAAGTATCCATAACTTGATCCGTTTGTTTTACCAAGTCACCAAGTACGCACAATGTGACCCAATTCGGCTTCTCGGATCATCAAGCACCAACTATTAGACTACGTTCGACTTCACGAATCATTAAGGCTTGTATTTGAACCCAATTCACTTCTCGGATCAACAAGTCTTTCAATTGACCCAATTCGGCTTCTAGGATCTACAAGTATCCATAACTTGATCCGTTTGTTTTACCAAGTCACCAAGTATGCACAATGTGACCCAATTCGGCTTCTCGGATCATCAAGCACCAACTATTTGACTATGTTCGACTTCACGAATCATTAAGGCTTGTATTTGAACCCAATTGACTTCTCGGATCAACAAGTCTTTTAATTGACCCAATTCGGCTTCTCGGATCAACAAGCATCCATAACATGATCCGTTTGTTTTACCACGTCACCAAGTACGCACAATGTGACCTAATTCGGCTTCTCGGATCAACAAGTACCAACTATTTGACTCGATTCGACTTCACGAATCATTAAGGCTTGTATTTGGCCACAATTGACTTCTCAGATCAACAAGTCTTCCACATGATCCAATTCGGCTTCTCTGATCAACAAGTATCCATAACTTGATCCATTTGTTTTACCAAGTCACCAAGTACGCACAATGTGATCCAATTCGGTTTCTCGGATCAACAAACACCAACTATTTGACTCCGTTCGACTTCACGAATCATTAAGGCTTGTATTTGAACCCCAATTGACTTCTCGGATCAACAAGTCTTTCAATTGACCCAATTCGGCTTCTCGGATCAACAAGTATCCATAACTTGATCCGTTTGTTTTACCAAGTCACCAAGTACGCATAATGTGACCTAATTCGGCTTCTCGGATCAACAAGCACCGACTATTTGACTCGATTCGACTTCACGAATCATTAAGGCTTCTATTTGGCCACAATTGACTTCTCGGATCAACAAGTCTTCCATGTGACCCAATTCGGCTTCTCTGATCAACAAGTATCCATAACTTGATTCATTTGTTTTTGCAAGTCACCAAGTACGCACAATGCGACCCGATTCGGCTTCTCGGATCAACAAGCACCAACTATTTTATTCCATTCGACTTTACGAATCATTAAGGCTTGTATTTAAACCCAATTGACTTCTCGGATCAACAAGTCTTTCAATTGACCCAATTCGGCTTCTCGGATCAACAAGTATCCATAACTTGATCCATTTATTTTACCAAGTCACCAAGTACGCACAATGTGATCCGATTCGGCTTTTCGGATCAACAAGCACCAACTATTTGACTCCGTTCGACTTCACGAATCATTAAGGCTTGTATTTGAACCCAATTGACTTCTCGGATCAACAAGTCTTTCAATTTACCCAATTCGGCTTCTCGGATCAACAAGTATTGACAACTTGATCCGTTTGTTTTACCAAGTCACCTAGTACGCACAATGTGATCCAATTCGCCTTCCCGGATCAACAAGCACCAACGATTTGACTCCGTTCTACTTCACGAATCATTAAGGCTTGTATTTGAACCCAATTGACTTCTCGGATCAACAAGTCTTTCAATTGACCCAATTCGACTTCTCGGATCTACAAGTATCCATAACTTGATCCGTTTGTTTTACCAAGTCACCAAGTACGCACAATGTGATCCAATTCGGCTTCTCGGATCAACAAGCACCAACTATTTGACTCCGTTCGACTTCACGAATCATTAAGGCTTGTATTTGGACCCAATTGACTTCTCGGATCAACAAGTCTTTCAATTGACCCAATTCAGCTTCTCGGATCAACAAGTATCCATAACTTGATCCGTTTGTTTTACCAAGTCACCAAGTACGAATAATGTGACCTAATTCGGCTTCTCGGATCAACAAGCACCGACTATTTGACTCGATTCGACTTCACGAATCATTAAGGCTTCTATTTGGCCACAATTGACTTCTCGGATCAACAAGTCTTCCATGTGACCCAATTCGGCTTCTCTGATCAACAAGTATCCATAACTTGATTCATTTGTTTTTCCAAGTCACCAAGTACGCACAATGCGACCCGATTCGGCTTCTCGGATCAACAAGCACCAACTATTTAATTCCATTCGACTTTACGAATCATTAAGGCTTGTATTTAAACCCAATTGACTTCTCGGATCAACAAGTCTTTCAATTGACCCAATTCGGCTTCTCGGATCAACAAGTATCCATAACTTGATCCATTTATTTTACCAAGTCACCAAGTACGCACAATGTGATCCGATTCGGCTTCTCGGATCAACAAGCACCAACTATTTGACTCCGTTCGACTTCACGAATCATTAAGGCTTGTATTTGAACCCAATTGACTTCTCGGATCAACAAGTCTTTCAATTAACCCAATTCGGCTTCTCGGATCAACAAGTATTGACAACTTGATCCGTTTGTTTTACCAAGTCACCTAGTACGCACAATGTGACCCAATTCACCTTCCCGGATCAACAAGCACCAACGATTTGACTCCGTTCTACTTCACGAATCATTAAGGCTTGTATTTGAACCCAATTGACTTCTCGGATCAACAAGTCTTTCAATTGACCCAATTCGGCTTCTCGGATCTACAAGTATCCATAACTTGATCCGTTTGTTTTACCAAGTCACCAAGTACGCACAATGTGACCCAATTCGGCTTCTCGGATCATCAAGCACCAACTATTAGACTACGTTCGACTTCACGAATCATTAAGGCTTGTATTTGAAACTAATTGACTTCTCGGATCAACAAGTCTTTCAATTGACCCAATTCGACTTCTCGGATCAACAAGTATCCATAGCTTGATCCGTTTGTTTTACCAAGTCACCAAGTACGCATAATGTGACCTAATTCGGCTTCTCGGATCAACAAGCACCGACTATTTGACTCGATTCGACTTCACGAATCATTAAGGCTTGTATTTGGCCACAATTGACTTCTCGGATCAACAAGTCTTCCACGTGACCCAATTCGGCTTCTCGGATAAACAAGTATCCATAACTTGATCCATTTGTTTTACCAAGTCACCAAGTACGCACAATGTGATCCAATTCGGCTTCTCGGATCAACAAGCACCAACTATTTGACTCCGTTCGACTTCACGAATCATTAAGGCTTGTCTTTGAACCCAATTGACTTCTCGGATCAACAAGTCTTTCAATTGACCCAATTCGGCTTCTCGGATCTACAAGTATCCATAACTTGATCCGTTTGTTTTACCAAGTCACCACGTACGCACAATGTGACCCAATTCGGCTTCTCGGATCATCAAGCACCAACTATTTGACTACATTCGACTTCACGAATCATTAAGGCTTGTATTTGAACCCAATTGACTTCTCGGATCAACAAGTCTTTCAATTGACCCAATTCGGCTTCTCGGATCAACAAGTATCCATAACTTGATCCGTTTGTTTTACCAAGTCACCAAGTACGCACAATGTGACCCAATTCGGCTTCTCGGATCATCAAGCACCAACTATTAGACTACGTTCGACTTCACGAATCATTAAGGCTTGTATTTGAACCCAATTCACTTCTCGGATCAACAAGTCTTTCAATTGACCCAATTCGGCTTCTAGGATCTACAAGTATCCATAACTTGATCCGTTTGTTTTACCAAGTCACCAAGTATGCACAATGTGACCCAATTCGGCTTCTCGGATCATCAAGCACCAACTATTTGACTATGTTCGACTTCACGAATCATTAAGGCTTGTATTTGAACCCAATTGACTTCTCGGATCAACAAGTCTTTTAATTGACCCAATTCGGCTTCTCGGATCAACAAGCATCCATAACATGATCCGTTTGTTTTACCACGTCACCAAGTACGCACAATGTGACCTAATTCGGCTTCTCGGATCAACAAGTACCAACTATTTGACTCGATTCGACTTCACGAATCATTAAGGCTTGTATTTGGCCACAATTGACTTCTCAGATCAACAAGTCTTCCACATGATCCAATTCGGCTTCTCTGATCAACAAGTATCCATAACTTGATCCATTTGTTTTACCAAGTCACCAAGTACGCACAATGTGATCCAATTCGGTTTCTCGGATCAACAAACACCAACTATTTGACTCCGTTCGACTTCACGAATCATTAAGGCTTGTATTTGAACCCCAATTGACTTCTCGGATCAACAAGTCTTTCAATTGACCCAATTCGGCTTCTCGGATCAACAAGTATCCATAACTTGATCCGTTTGTTTTACCAAGTCACCAAGTACGCATAATGTGACCTAATTCGGCTTCTCGGATCAACAAGCACCGACTATTTGACTCGATTCGACTTCACGAATCATTAAGGCTTCTATTTGGCCACAATTGACTTCTCGGATCAACAAGTCTTCCATGTGACCCAATTCGGCTTCTCTGATCAACAAGTATCCATAACTTGATTCATTTGTTTTTGCAAGTCACCAAGTACGCACAATGCGACCCGATTCGGCTTCTCGGATCAACAAGCACCAACTATTTTATTCCATTCGACTTTACGAATCATTAAGGCTTGTATTTAAACCCAATTGACTTCTCGGATCAACAAGTCTTTCAATTGACCCAATTCGGCTTCTCGGATCAACAAGTATCCATAACTTGATCCATTTATTTTACCAAGTTACCAAGTACGCACAATGTGATCCGATTCGGCTTTTCGGATCAACAAGCACCAACTATTTGACTCCGTTCGACTTCACGAATCATTAAGGCTTGTATTTGAACCCAATTGACTTCTCGGATCAACAAGTCTTTCAATTTACCCAATTCGGCTTCTCGGATCAACAAGTATTGACAACTTGATCCGTTTGTTTTACCAAGTCACCTAGTACGCACAATGTGATCCAATTCGCCTTCCCGGATCAACAAGCACCAACGATTTGACTCCGTTCTACTTCACGAATCATTAAGGCTTGTATTTGAACCCAATTGACTTCTCGGATCAACAAGTCTTTCAATTGACCCAATTCGACTTCTCGGATCTACAAGTATCCATAACTTGATCCGTTTGTTTTACCAAGTCACCAAGTACGCACAATGTGATCCAATTCGGCTTCTCGGATCAACAAGCACCAACTATTTGACTCCGTTCGACTTCACGAATCATTAAGGCTTGTATTTGAACCCAATTGACTTCTCGGATCAACAAGTCTTTCAATTGACCCAATTCGGCTTCTCGGATCAACAAGTATCCATAACTTGATCCGTTTGTTTTACCAAGTCACCAAGTACGAATAATGTGACCTAATTCGGCTTCTCGGATCAACAAGCACCGACTATTTGACTCGATTCGACTTCACGAATCATTAAGGCTTCTATTTGGCCACAATTGACTTCTCGGATCAACAAGTCTTCCATGTGACCCAATTCGGCTTCTCTGATCAACAAGTATCCATAACTTGATTCATTTGTTTTTCCAAGTCACCAAGTACGCACAATGCGACCCGATTCGGCTTCTCGGATCAACAAGCACCAACTATTTAATTCCATTCGACTTTACGAATCATTAAGGCTTGTATTTAAACCCAATTGACTTCTCGGATCAACAAGTCTTTCAATTGACCCAATTCGGCTTCTCGGATCAACAAGTATCCATAACTTGATCCATTTATTTTACCAAGTCACCAAGTACGCACAATGTGATCCGATTCGGCTTCTCGGATCAACAAGCACCAACTATTTGACTCCGTTCGACTTCACGAATCATTAAGGCTTGTATTTGAACCCAATTGACTTCTCGGATCAACAAGTCTTTCAATTTACCCAATTCGGCTTCTCGGATCAACAAGTATTGACAACTTGATCCGTTTGTTTTACCAAGTCACCTAGTACGCACAATGTGACCCAATTCACCTTCCCGGATCAACAAGCACCAACGATTTGACTCCGTTCTACTTCACGAATCATTAAGGCTTGTATTTGAACCCAATTGACTTCTCGGATCCACAAGTCTTTCAATTGACCCAATTCGGCTTCTCGGATCTACAAGTATCCATAACTTGATCCGTTTGTTTTACCAAGTCACCAAGTACGCACAATGTGACCCAATTCGGCTTCTCGGATCATCAAGCACCAACTATTAGACTACGTTCGACTTCACGAATCATTAAGGCTTGTATTTGAAACTAATTGACTTCTCGGATCAACAAGTCTTTCAATTGACCCAATTCGACTTCTCGGATCAACAAGTATCCATAGCTTGATCCGTTTGTTTTACCAAGTCACCAAGTACGCATAATGTGACCTAATTCGGCTTCTCGGATCAACAAGCACCGACTATTTGACTCGATCCGACTTCACGAATCATTAAGGCTTGTATTTGGCCACAATTGACTTCTCGGATCAACAAGTCTTCCACGTGACCCAATTCGGCTTCTCGGATCAACAAGTATCCATAACTTGATCCATTTGTTTTACCAAGTCACCAAGTACGCACAATGTGATCCAATTCGGCTTCTCGGATCAACAAGCACCAACTATTTGACTCCGTTCGACTTCACGAATCATTAAGGCTTGTATTTGAACCCAATTGACTTCTCGGATCAACAAGTCTTTCAATTGACCCAATTCGGCTTCTCGGATCTACAAGTATCCATAACTTGATCCGTTTGTTTTACCAAGTCACCACGTATGCACAATGTGACCCAATTCGGCTTCTCGGATCATCAAGCACCAACTATTTGACTACGTTCGACTTCACGAATCATTAAGGCTTTTATTTGAACCTAATTGACTTCTCGAATCAACAAGTCTTTCAATTGACCCAATTCGGCTTCTCGGATCAACAAGTATCCATAACTTGTTCCGTTTGTTTTACCAAGTCACCAAGTACGCACAATGTGACCCAATTCGACTTCTCGGATCATCAAGCACCAACTATTAGACTACGTTCGACTTCACGAATCATTAAGGCTTGTATTTTAACCCAATTGACTTCTCGGATCAACAAGTCTTTCAATTGACCCAATTCGGCTTCTCGGATCTACAAGTATCCATAACTTGATCCGTTTGTTTTACCAAGTCACCAAGTATGCACAATGTGACCCAATTCGGCTTCTCGGATCATCAAGCACCAACTATTTGACTACGTTCGACTTCACGAATCATTAAGGCTTGTATTTGAACCCAATTGACTTCTCGGATCAACAAGTCTTTTAATTGACCCAATTCGGCTTCTCGGATCAACAAGCATCCATAACATGATCCGTTTGTTTTACCACGTCACCAAGTACGCACAATGTGACCTAATTCGGCTTCTTGGATCAACAAGTACAAACTATTTGACTCGATTCGACTTCACGAATCATTAAGGCTTGTATTTGGCCACAATTGACTTCTCAGATCAACAAGTCTTCCACATGACCCAATTCGGCTTCTCTGATCAACAAGTATCCATAACTTGATCCATTTGTTTTACCAAGTCACCAAGTACGCACAATGTGATCCAATTCGGCTTCTCGGATCAACAAGCACCAACTATTTGACTCCGTTCGACTTCACGAATCATTAAGGCTTGTATTTGAACCCAATTGACTTCTCGGATCAACAAGTCTTTCAATTGACCCAATTCGGCTTCTCGGATCAACAAGTATCCATAACTTGATCCGTTTGTTTTACCAAGTCACCTAGTACGCACAATGTGACCCAATTCGCCTTCCCGGATCAACAAGCACCAACGATTTGACTCCGTTCTACTTCACGAATCATTAAGGCTTGTATTTGAACCCAATTGACTTCTCGGATCAACAAGTCTTTCAATTGACCCAATTCGGCTTCTCGGATCTACAAGTATCCATAACTTGATCCGTTTGTTTTACCAAGTCACCAAGTACGCACAATGTGACCCAATTCGGCTTCTCGGATCATCAAGCACCAACTATTAGACTACGTTCGACTTCACGAATCATTAAGGCTTGTATTTGAACCCAATTGACTTCTCGGATCAACAAGTCTTTTAATTGACCCAATTCGGCTTCTCGGATCAACAAGCATCCATAACATGATCCGTTTGTTTTACCACGTAACCAAGTACGCACAATGTGACCTAATTCGGCTTCTCGGATCAACAAGTACCAACTATTTGACTCGATTCGACTTCACGAATCATTAAGGCTTGGATTTGGCCACAATTGACTTCTCAGATCAACAAGTCTTCCACATGACCCAATTCGGCTTCTCTGATCAACAAGAATCCATAACTTGATCCATTTGTTTTACCAAGTACGCACAATGTGATCCAATTCGGCTTCTCGGATCAACAAGCACCAACTATTTGACTCCGTTCGACTTCACGAATCATTAAGGCTTGTATTTGAACCCAATTGACTTCTCGGATCAACAAGTCTTTCAATTGACCCAATTCGGCTTCTCGGATCAACAAGTATCCATAACTTGATCCGTTTGTTTTACCAAGTCTTCAAGTACGCATAATGTGACCTAATTCGGCTTCTCGGATCAACAAGCACCGACTATTTGACTCGATTTGACTTCACGAATCATTAAGGCTTCTATTTGGCCACAATTGACTTCTCGGATCAACAAGTCTTCCATGTGACCCAATTCGGCTTCTCTGATCAACAAGTATCCATAACTTGATTCATTTGTTTTTCCAAGTCACCAAGTACGCACAATGCGACCCGATTCGGCTTCTCGGATCAACAAGCACCAACTATTTTATTCCATTCGACTTCACGAATCATTAAGGCTTGTATTTAAACCCAATTGACTTCTCGGATCAACAAGTCTTTCAATTGACCCAATTCGGCTTCTCGGATCAACAAGTATCCATAACTTGATCCATTTATTTTACCAAGTCACCAAGTACGCACAATGTGATCCGATTCGGCTTCTCGGATCAACAAGCACCAACTATTTGACTCCGTTCGACTTCACGAATCATTAAGGCTTGTATTTGAACCCAATTGACTTCTCGGATGAACAAGTCTTTCAATTGACCCAATTCGGCTTCTCGGATCTACAAGTATCCATAACTTGATCCGTTTGTTTTACCAAGTCAACAAGTATGCACAATGCGACCCAATTCGGCTTCTCGGATCATCAAGCACCAACTATTTGACTACGTTCGACTTCACGAATCATTAAGGCTTGTATTTGAACCCAATTGACTTCTCGGATCAACAAGTCTTTTAATTGACCCAATTCGGCTTCTCGGATCAACAAGCATCCATAACATGATCCGTTTGTTTTACCACGTAACCAAGTACGCACAATGTGACCTAATTCGGCTTCTCGGATCAACAAGTACCAACTATTTGACTCGATTCGACTTCACGAATCATTAAGGCTTGGATTTGGCCACAATTGACTTCTCAGATCAACAAGTCTTCCACATGACCCAATTCGGCTTCTCTGATCAACAAGAATCCATAACTTGATCCATTTGTTTTACCAAGTACGCACAATGTGATCCAATTCGGCTTCTCGGATCAACAAGCACCAACTATTTGACTCCGTTCGACTTCACGAATCATTAAGGCTTGTATTTGAACCCAATTGACTTCTCGGATCAACAAGTCTTTCAATTGACCCAATTCGGCTTCTCGGATCAACAAGTATCCATAACTTGATCCGTTTGTTTTACCAAGTCTTCAAGTACGCATAATGTGACCTAATTCGGCTTCTCGGATCAACAAGCACCGACTATTTGACTCGATTCGACTTCACGAATCATTAAGGCTTGTATTTGGCCACAATTGACTTCTCGGATCAACAAGTCTTCCATGTGACCCAATTCGGCTTCTCTGATCAACAAGTATCCATAACTTGATTCATTTGATTTTCCAAGTCACCAAGTACGCACAATGTGACCCAATTCGGCTTCTCGGATCAACAAGCACCAACTATTTGATTCCGTTCGACTTCACGAATCATTAAGGCTTGTATTTGAACCCAATTGTCTTCTCGGATCAACAAGCCTTTAAATTGACCCAATTCGGCTTCTCGGATCAACAAGTATCCATAACTTGATCCATTTATTTTACCAAGTCACCAAGTACGCACAATGTGATCCAATTCGGCTTCTCGGATTAACAAGCACCAACAATTTGACTCCGTTCGACTTCGTGAATCACTAAGGCTTGTATTTGAACCCAATTGACTTCTCGGATCAACAAGTCTTTCAATTTACCCAATTCGGCTTCTCGGATCAACAAGTATTCATAACTTGATCCGTTTGTTTTACTAAGTCACCAAGTACGCACAATGTGACCCAATACGCCTTCCCGGATCAACAAGCACCAACGATTTGACTCCGTTCTACTTCACGAATCATTAAGGCTTGTATTTGAACCCAATTGACTTCTCGGATCAACAAGTCTTTCAATTGACCCAATTCAGCTTCTCGGATCTACAAGTATCCATAACTTGATCCGTTTGTTTTACCAAGTCACCAAGTACGCACAATGTGACCCAATTCGGCTTCTCGGATCATCAAGCACCAACTATTAGACTACGTTCGACTTCACGAATCATTAAGGCTTATATTTGAACCCAATTGACTTCTCGGATCAACAAGTCTTTCAATTGACCTAATTCGGCTTCTCGGATCAACAAGTATCCATAACTTGATCTGTTTGTTTTACCAAGTCACCAAGTACGCACAATGTGACCCAATTCGCCTTCCCGGATCAACAAGCACCAATGATTTGACTCCGTTCGACTTCACGAATCATTAAGGCTTGTATTTGAACCCAATTGACTTCTCGGTTCAACAAGTCTTTCAATTGGCCCAATTCGGCTTCTCGGATCTACAAGTATCCATAACTTGATCCGTTTGTTTTACCAAGTCACCACGTATCCACAATGTGACCCAATTCGGCTTCTCGGATCATCAAGCACCAACTATTTGACTACGTTCGACTTCACGAATCATTAAGGCTTGTATTTGAACCCAATTGACTTCTCGGATCAACAAGTCTTTCAATTGACCCAATTCGGCTTCTCGGATCAACAAGTATCCATAACTTGATCCGTTTGTTTTACCAAGTCACCAAGTACGCACAATGTGACCCAATTTGGCTTCTCGGATCATCAAGCACCAACTATTAGACTACGTTCGACTTCACGAATCATTAAGGCTTGTATTTGAACCCAATTGACTTCTCGGATCAACAAGTCTTTCAATTGACCCAATTCGGCTTCTCGGATCAACAAGTATCCATAACTTGATCCGTTTGTTTTACCAAGTCACCAAGTACGAATAATGTGACCTAATTCGGCTTCTCGGATCAACAAGCACCGACTATTTGACTCGATTCGACTTCACGAATCATTAAGGCTTCTATTTGGCCACAATTGACTTCTCGGATCAACAAGTCTTCCATGTGACCCAATTTGGCTTCTCTGATCAACAAGTATCCATAACTTGATTCATTTGTTTTTCCAAGTCACCAAGTACGCACAATGCGACCCGATTCGGCTTCTCGGATCAACAAGCACCAACTATTTAATTCCATTCGACTTTACGAATCATTAAGGCTTGTATTTAAACCCAATTGACTTCTCGGATCAACAAGTCTTTCAATTGACCCAATTCGGCTTCTCGGATCAACAACTATCCATAACTTGATCCATTTATTTTACCAAGTCACCAAGTACGCACAATGTGATCCGATTCGGCTTCTCGGATCAACAAGCACCAACTATTTGACTCCGTTCGACTTCACGAATCATTAAGGCTTGTATTTGAACCCAATTGACTTCTCGGATCAACAAGTCTTTCAATTTACCCAATTCGGCTTCTCGGATCAACAAGTATTGACAACTTGATCCGTTTGTTTTACCAAGTCACCTAGTACGCACAATGTGACCCAATTCGCCTTCCCGGATCAACAAGCACCAACGATTTGACTCCGTTCTACTTCACGAATCATTAAGGCTTGTATTTGAACCCAATTGACTTCTCGGATCAACAAGTCTTTCAATTGACCCAATTCGGCTTCTCGGATCTACAAGTATCCATAACTTGATCCGTTTGTTTTACCAAGTCACCAAGTACGCACAATGTGACCCAATTCGGCTTCTCGGATCATCAAGCACCAACTATTAGACTACGTTCGACTTCACGAATCATTAAGGCTTGTATTTGAACCCAATTGACTTCTCGGATCAACAAGTCTTTTAATTGACCCAATTCGGCTTCTCGGATCAACAAGCATCCATAACATGATCCGTTTGTTTTACCACGTCACCAAGTACGCACAATGTGACCTAATTCGGCTTCTTGGATCAACAAGTACAAACTATTTGACTAGATTCGACTTCACGAATCATTAAGGCTTGTATTTGGCCACAATTGACTTCTCAGATCAACAAGTCTTCCACATGACCCAATTCGGCTTCTCTGATCAACAAGTATCCATAACTTGATCCATTTGTTTTACCAAGTCACCAAGTACGCACAATGTGATCCAATTCGGCTTCTCGGATCAACAAGCACCAACTATTTGACTCCGTTCGACTTCACGAATCATTAAGGCTTGTATTTGAACCCAATTGACTTCTCGGATCAACAAGTCTTTCAATTGACCCAATTCGGCTTCTCGGATCAACAAGTATCCATAACTTGATCCGTTTGTTTTACCAAGTCACCAAGTACGCATAATGTGACCTAATTCGGCTTCTCGGATCAACAAGCACCGACTATTTGACTCGATTTGACTTCACGAATCATTAAGGCTTCTATTTGGCCACAATTGACTTCTCGGATCAACAAGTCTTCCATGTGACCCAATTCGGCTTCTCTGATCAACAAGTATCCATAACTTGATTCATTTGTTTTTCCAAGTCACCAAGTACGCACAATGCGACCCGATTCGGCTTCTCGGATCAACAAGCACCAACTATTTTATTCCATTCGACTTCACGAATCATTAAGGCTTGTATTTAAACCCAATTGACTTCTCGGATCAACAAGTCTTTCAATTGACCCAATTCGGCTTCTCGGATCAACAAGTATCCATAACTTGATCCATTTATTTTACCAAGTCACCAAGTACGCACAATGTGATCCGATTCGGCTTCTCGGATCAACAAGCACCAACTATTTGACTCCGTTCGACTTCACGAATCATTAAGGCTTGTATTTGAACCCAATTGACTTCTCGGATGAACAAGTCTTTCAATTGACCCAATTCGGCTTCTCGGATCTACAAGTATCCATAACTTGATCCGTTTGTTTTACCAAGTCAACAAGTATGCACAATGCGACCCAATTCGGCTTCTCGGATCATCAAGCACCAACTATTTGACTACGTTCGACTTCACGAATCATTAAGGCTTGTATTTGAACCCAATTGACTTCTCGGATCAACAAGTCTTTTAATTGACCCAATTCGGCTTCTCGGATCAACAAGCATCCATAACATGATCCGTTTGTTTTACCACGTAACCAAGTACGCACAATGTGACCTAATTCGGCTTCTCGGATCAACAAGTACCAACTATTTGACTCGATTCGACTTCACGAATCATTAAGGCTTGGATTTGGCCACAATTGACTTCTCAGATCAACAAGTCTTCCACCTGACCCAATTCGGCTTCTCTGATCAACAAGAATCCATAACTTGATCCATTTGTTTTACCAAGTACGCACAATGTGATCCGATTCGGCTTCTCGGATCAACAAGCACCAACTATTTGACTCCGTTCGACTTCACGAATCATTAAGGCTTGTATTTGAACCCAATTGACTTCTCGGATCAACAAGTCTTTCAATTTACCCAATTCGGCTTCTCGGATCAACAAGTATTGACAACTTGATCCGTTTGTTTTACCAAGTCACCTAGTACGCACAATGTGACCCAATTCGCCTTCCCGGATCAACAAGCACCAACGATTTGACTCCGTTCTACTTCACGAATCATTAAGGCTTGTATTTGAACCCAATTGACTTCTCGGATCAACAAGTCTTTCAATTGACCCAATTCGGCTTCTCGGATCTACAAGTATCCATAACTTGATCCGTTTGTTTTACCAAGTCACCAAGTACGCACAATGTGACCCAATTCGGCTTCTCGGATCATCAAGCACCAACTATTAGACTACGTTCGACTTCACGAATCATTAAGGCTTGTATTTGAACCCAATTGACTTCTCGGATCAACAAGTCTTTTAATTGACCCAATTCGGCTTCTCGGATCAACAAGCATCCATAACATGATCCGTTTGTTTTACCACGTCACCAAGTACGCACAATGTGACCTAATTCGGCTTCTTGGATCAACAAGTACAAACTATTTGACTAGATTCGACTTCACGAATCATTAAGGCTTGTATTTGGCCACAATTGACTTCTCAGATCAACAAGTCTTCCACATGACCCAATTCGGCTTCTCTGATCAACAAGTATCCATAACTTGATCCATTTGTTTTACCAAGTCACCAAGTACGCACAATGTGATCCAATTCGGCTTCTCGGATCAACAAGCACCAACTATTTGACTCCGTTCGACTTCACGAATCATTAAGGCTTGTATTTGAACCCAATTGACTTCTCGGATCAACAAGTCTTTCAATTGACCCAATTCGGCTTCTCGGATCAACAAGTATCCATAACTTGATCCGTTTGTTTTACCAAGTCACCAAGTACGCATAATGTGACCTAATTCGGCTTCTCGGATCAACAAGCACCGACTATTTGACTCGATTTGACTTCACGAATCATTAAGGCTTCTATTTGGCCACAATTGACTTCTCGGATCAACAAGTCTTCCATGTGACCCAATTCGGCTTCTCTGATCAACAAGTATCCATAACTTGATTCATTTGTTTTTCCAAGTCACCAAGTACGCACAATGCGACCCGATTCGGCTTCTCGGATCAACAAGCACCAACTATTTTATTCCATTCGACTTCACGAATCATTAAGGCTTGTATTTAAACCCAATTGACTTCTCGGATCAACAAGTCTTTCAATTGACCCAATTCGGCTTCTCGGATCAACAAGTATCCATAACTTGATCCATTTATTTTACCAAGTCACCAAGTACGCACAATGTGATCCGATTCGGCTTCTCGGATCAACAAGCACCAACTATTTGACTCCGTTCGACTTCACGAATCATTAAGGCTTGTATTTGAACCCAATTGACTTCTCGGATGAACAAGTCTTTCAATTGACCCAATTCGGCTTCTCGGATCTACAAGTATCCATAACTTGATCCGTTTGTTTTACCAAGTCAACAAGTATGCACAATGCGACCCAATTCGGCTTCTCGGATCATCAAGCACCAACTATTTGACTACGTTCGACTTCACGAATCATTAAGGCTTGTATTTGAACCCAATTGACTTCTCGGATCAACAAGTCTTTTAATTGACCCAATTCGGCTTCTCGGATCAACAAGCATCCATAACATGATCCGTTTGTTTTACCACGTAACCAAGTACGCACAATGTGACCTAATTCGGCTTCTCGGATCAACAAGTACCAACTATTTGACTCGATTCGACTTCACGAATCATTAAGGCTTGGATTTGGCCACAATTGACTTCTCAGATCAACAAGTCTTCCACCTGACCCAATTCGGCTTCTCTGATCAACAAGAATCCATAACTTGATCCATTTGTTTTACCAAGTACGCACAATGTGATCCAATTCGGCTTCTCGGATCAACAAGCACCAACTATTTGACTCCGTTCGACTTCACGAATCATTAAGGCTTGTATTTGAACCCAATTGACTTCTCGGATCAACAAGTCTTTCAATTGACCCAATTCGGCTTCTCGGATCAACAAGTATCCATAACTTGATCCGTTTGTTTTACCAAGTCTTCAAGTACGCATAATGTGACCTAATTCGGCTTCTCGGATCAACAAGCACCGACTATTTGACTCGATTCGACTTCACGAATCATTAAGGCTTGTATTTGGCCACAATTGACTTCTCGGATCAACAAGTCTTCCATGTGACCCAATTCGGCTTCTCTGATCAACAAGTATCCATAACTTGATTCATTTGATTTTCCAAGTCACCAAGTACGCACAATGTGACCCAATTCGGCTTCTCGGATCAACAAGCACCAACTATTTGATTCCGTTCGACTTCACGAATCATTAAGGCTTGTATTTGAACCCAATTGTCTTCTCGGATCAACAAGCCTTTAAATTGACCCAATTCGGCTTCTCGGATCAACAAGTATCCATAACTTGATCCATTTATTTTACCAAGTCACCAAGTACGCACAATGTGATCCAATTCGGCTTCTCGGATTAACAAGCACCAACAATTTGACTCCGTTCGACTTCGTGAATCACTAAGGCTTGTATTTGAACCCAATTGACTTCTCGGATCAACAAGTCTTTCAATTTACCCAATTCGGCTTCTCGGATCAACAAGTATTCATAACTTGATCCGTTTGTTTTACTAAGTCACCAAGTACGCACAATGTGACCCAATACGCCTTCCCGGATCAACAAGCACCAACGATTTGACTCCGTTCTACTTCACGAATCATTAAGGCTTGTATTTGAACCCAATTGACTTCTCGGATCAACAAGTCTTTCAATTGACCCAATTCAGCTTCTCGGATCTACAAGTATCCATAACTTGATCCGTTTGTTTTACCAAGTCACCAAGTACGCACAATGTGACCCAATTCGGCTTCTCGGATCATCAAGCACCAACTATTAGACTACGTTCGACTTCACGAATCATTAAGGCTTATATTTGAACCCAATTGACTTCTCGGATCAACAAGTCTTTCAATTGACCTAATTCGGCTTCTCGGATCAACAAGTATCCATAACTTGATCTGTTTGTTTTACCAAGTCACCAAGTACGCACAATGTGACCCAATTCGCCTTCCCGGATCAACAAGCACCAATGATTTGACTCCGTTCGACTTCACGAATCATTAAGGCTTGTATTTGAACCCAATTGACTTCTCGGTTCAACAAGTCTTTCAATTGGCCCAATTCGGCTTCTCGGATCTACAAGTATCCATAACTTGATCCGTTTGTTTTACCAAGTCACCACGTATCCACAATGTGACCCAATTCGGCTTCTCGGATCATCAAGCACCAACTATTTGACTACGTTCGACTTCACGAATCATTAAGGCTTGTATTTGAACCCAATTGACTTCTCGGATCAACAAGTCTTTCAATTGACCCAATTCGGCTTCTCGGATCAACAAGTATCCATAACTTGATCCGTTTGTTTTACCAAGTCACCAAGTACGCACAATGTGACCCAATTTGGCTTCTCGGATCATCAAGCACCAACTATTAGACTACGTTCGACTTCACGAATCATTAAGGCTTGTATTTGAACCCAATTGACTTCTCGGATCAACAAGTCTTTCAATTGACCCAATTCGGCTTCTCGGATCAACAAGTATCCATAACTTGATCCGTTTGTTTTACCAAGTCACCAAGTACGAATAATGTGACCTAATTCGGCTTCTCGGATCAACAAGCACCGACTATTTGACTCGATTCGACTTCACGAATCATTAAGGCTTCTATTTGGCCACAATTGACTTCTCGGATCAACAAGTCTTCCATGTGACCCAATTCGGCTTCTCTGATCAACAAGTATCCATAACTTGATTCATTTGTTTTTCCAAGTCACCAAGTACGCACAATGCGACCCGATTCGGCTTCTCGGATCAACAAGCACCAACTATTTAATTCCATTCGACTTTACGAATCATTAAGGCTTGTATTTAAACCCAATTGACTTCTCGGATCAACAAGTCTTTCAATTGACCCAATTCGGCTTCTCGGATCAACAACTATCCATAACTTGATCCATTTATTTTACCAAGTCACCAAGTACGCACAATGTGATCCGATTCGGCTTCTCGGATCAACAAGCACCAACTATTTGACTCCGTTCGACTTCACGAATCATTAAGGCTTGTATTTGAACCCAATTGACTTCTCGGATCAACAAGTCTTTCAATTTACCCAATTCGGCTTCTCGGATCAACAAGTATTGACAACTTGATCCGTTTGTTTTACCAAGTCACCTAGTACGCACAATGTGACCCAATTCGCCTTCCCGGATCAACAAGCACCAACGATTTGACTCCGTTCTACTTCACGAATCATTAAGGCTTGTATTTGAACCCAATTGACTTCTCGGATCAACAAGTCTTTCAATTGACCCAATTCGGCTTCTCGGATCTACAAGTATCCATAACTTGATCCGTTTGTTTTACCAAGTCACCAAGTACGCACAATGTGACCCAATTCGGCTTCTCGGATCATCAAGCACCAACTATTAGACTACGTTCGACTTCACGAATCATTAAGGCTTGTATTTGAAACTAATTGACTTCTCGGATCAACAAGTCTTTCAATTGACCCAATTCGACTTCTCGGATCAACAAGTATCCATAGCTTGATCCGTTTGTTTTACCAAGTCACCAAGTACGCATAATGTGACCTAATTCGGCTTCTCGGATCAACAAGCACCGACTATTTGACTCGATTCGACTTCACGAATCATTAAGGCTTGTATTTGGCTACAATTGACTTCTCGGATCAACAAGTCTTCCACGTGACCCAATTCGGCTTCTCGGATCAACAAGTATCCATAACTTGATCCATTTGTTTTACCAAGTCACCAAGTACGCACAATGTGATCCAATTCGGCTTCTCGGATCAACAAGCACCAACTATTTGACTCCGTTCGACTTCACGAATCATTAAGGCTTGTATTTGAACCCAATTGACTTCTCGGATCAACAAGTCTTTCAATTGACCCAATTCGGCTTCTCGGATCAACAAGTATCCATAACTTGATCCGTTTGTTTTACCAAGTCTTCAAGTACGCATAATGTGACCTAATTCGGCTTCTCGGATCAACAAGCACCGACTATTTGACTCGATTCGACTTCACGAATCATTAAGGCTTGTATTTGGCCACAATTGACTTCTCGGATCAACAAGTCTTCCATGTGACCCAATTCGGCTTCTCTGATCAACAAGTATCCATAACTTGATTCATTTGATTTTCCAAGTCACCAAGTACGCACAATGTGACCCAATTCGGCTTCTCGGATCAACAAGCACCAACTATTTGATTCCGTTCGACTTCACGAATCATTAAGGCTTGTATTTGAACCCAATTGTCTTCTCGGATCAACAAGCCTTTAAATTGACCCAATTCGGCTTCTCGGATCAACAAGTATCCATAACTTGATCCATTTATTTTACCAAGTCACCAAGTACGCACAATGTGATCCAATTCGGCTTCTCGGATTAACAAGCACCAACAATTTGACTCCGTTCGACTTCGTGAATCACTAAGGCTTGTATTTGAACCCAATTGACTTCTCGGATCAACAAGTCTTTCAATTTACCCAATTCGGCTTCTCGGATCAACAAGTATTCATAACTTGATCCGTTTGTTTTACTAAGTCACCAAGTACGCACAATGTGACCCAATACGCCTTCCCGGATCAACAAGCACCAACGATTTGACTCCGTTCTACTTCACGAATCATTAAGGCTTGTATTTGAACCCAATTGACTTCTCGGATCAACAAGTCTTTCAATTGACCCAATTCAGCTTCTCGGATCTACAAGTATCCATAACTTGATCCGTTTGTTTTACCAAGTCACCAAGTACGCACAATGTGACCCAATTCGGCTTCTCGGATCATCAAGCACCAACTATTAGACTACGTTCGACTTCACGAATCATTAAGGCTTATATTTGAACCCAATTGACTTCTCGGATCAACAAGTCTTTCAATTGACCTAATTCGGCTTCTCGGATCAACAAGTATCCATAACTTGATCTGTTTGTTTTACCAAGTCACCAAGTACGCACAATGTGACCCAATTCGCCTTCCCGGATCAACAAGCACCAATGATTTGACTCCGTTCGACTTCACGAATCATTAAGGCTTGTATTTGAACCCAATTGACTTCTCGGTTCAACAAGTCTTTCAATTGGCCCAATTCGGCTTCTCGGATCTACAAGTATCCATAACTTGATCCGTTTGTTTTACCAAGTCACCACGTATCCACAATGTGACCCAATTCGGCTTCTCGGATCATCAAGCACCAACTATTTGACTACGTTCGACTTCACGAATCATTAAGGCTTGTATTTGAACCCAATTGACTTCTCGGATCAACAAGTCTTTCAATTGACCCAATTCGGCTTCTCGGATCAACAAGTATCCATAACTTGATCCGTTTGTTTTACCAAGTCACCAAGTACGCACAATGTGACCCAATTTGGCTTCTCGGATCATCAAGCACCAACTATTAGACTACGTTCGACTTCACGAATCATTAAGGCTTGTATTTGAACCCAATTGACTTCTCGGATCAACAAGTCTTTCAATTGACCCAATTCGGCTTCTCGGATCAACAAGTATCCATAACTTGATCCGTTTGTTTTACCAAGTCACCAAGTACGAATAATGTGACCTAATTCGGCTTCTCGGATCAACAAGCACCGACTATTTGACTCGATTCGACTTCACGAATCATTAAGGCTTCTATTTGGCCACAATTGACTTCTCGGATCAACAAGTCTTCCATGTGACCCAATTCGGCTTCTCTGATCAACAAGTATCCATAACTTGATTCATTTGTTTTTCCAAGTCACCAAGTACGCACAATGTGATCCGATTCGGCTTCTCGGATCAACAAGCACCAACTATTTGACTCCGTTCGACTTCACGAATCATTAAGGCTTGTATTTGAACCCAATTGACTTCTCGGATGAACAAGTCTTTCAATTGACCCAATTCGGCTTCTCGGATCTACAAGTATCCATAACTTGATCCGTTTGTTTTACCAAGTCAACAAGTATGCACAATGCGACCCAATTCGGCTTCTCGGATCATCAAGCACCAACTATTTGACTACGTTCGACTTCACGAATCATTAAGGCTTGTATTTGAACCCAATTGACTTCTCGGATCAACAAGTCTTTTAATTGACCCAATTCGGCTTCTCGGATCAACAAGCATCCATAACATGATCCGTTTGTTTTACCACGTAACCAAGTACGCACAATGTGACCTAATTCGGCTTCTCGGATCAACAAGTACCAACTATTTGACTCGATTCGACTTCACGAATCATTAAGGCTTGGATTTGGCCACAATTGACTTCTCAGATCAACAAGTCTTCCACATGACCCAATTCGGCTTCTCTGATCAACAAGAATCCATAACTTGATCCATTTGTTTTACCAAGTACGCACAATGTGATCCAATTCGGCTTCTCGGATCAACAAGCAACAACTATTTGACTCCGTTCGACTTCACGAATCATTAAGGCTTGTATTTGAACCCAATTGACTTCTCGGATCAACAAGTCTTTCAATTGACCCAATTCGGCTTCTCGGATCAACAAGTATCCATAACTTGATCCGTTTGTTTTACCAAGTCTTCAAGTACGCATAATGTGACCTAATTCGGCTTCTCGGATCAACAAGCACCGACTATTTGACTCGATTCGACTTCACGAATCATTAAGGCTTGTATTTGGCCACAATTGACTTCTCGGATCAACAAGTCTTCCATGTGACCCAATTCGGCTTCTCTGATCAACAAGTATCCATAACTTGATTCATTTGATTTTCCAAGTCACCAAGTACGCACAATGTGACCCAATTCGGCTTCTCGGATCAACAAGCACCAACTATTTGATTCCGTTCGACTTCACGAATCATTAAGGCTTGTATTTGAACCCAATTGTCTTCTCGGATCAACAAGCCTTTAAATTGACCCAATTCGGCTTCTCGGATCAACAAGTATCCATAACTTGATCCATTTATTTTACCAAGTCACCAAGTACGCACAATGTGATCCAATTCGGCTTCTCGGATTAACAAGCACCAACAATTTGACTCCGTTCGACTTCGTGAATCACTAAGGCTTGTATTTGAACCCAATTGACTTCTCGGATCAACAAGTCTTTCAATTTACCCAATTCGGCTTCTCGGATCAACAAGTATTCATAACTTGATCCGTTTGTTTTACTAAGTCACCAAGTACGCACAATGTGACCCAATACGCCTTCCCGGATCAACAAGCACCAACGATTTGACTCCGTTCTACTTCACGAATCATTAAGGCTTGTATTTGAACCCAATTGACTTCTCGGATCAACAAGTCTTTCAATTGACCCAATTCAGCTTCTCGGATCTACAAGTATCCATAACTTGATCCGTTTGTTTTACCAAGTCACCAAGTACGCACAATGTGACCCAATTCGGCTTCTCGGATCATCAAGCACCAACTATTAGACTACGTTCGACTTCACGAATCATTAAGGCTTATATTTGAACCCAATTGACTTCTCGGATCAACAAGTCTTTCAATTGACCTAATTCGGCTTCTCGGATCAACAAGTATCCATAACTTGATCTGTTTGTTTTACCAAGTCACCAAGTACGCACAATGTGACCCAATTCGCCTTCCCGGATCAACAAGCACCAATGATTTGACTCCGTTCGACTTCACGAATCATTAAGGCTTGTATTTGAACCCAATTGACTTCTCGGTTCAACAAGTCTTTCAATTGGCCCAATTCGGCTTCTCGGATCTACAAGTATCCATAACTTGATCCGTTTGTTTTACCAAGTCACCACGTATCCACAATGTGACCCAATTCGGCTTCTCGGATCATCAAGCACCAACTATTTGACTACGTTCGACTTCACGAATCATTAAGGCTTGTATTTGAACCCAATTGACTTCTCGGATCAACAAGTCTTTCAATTGACCCAATTCGGCTTCTCGGATCAACAAGTATCCATAACTTGATCCGTTTGTTTTACCAAGTCACCAAGTACGCACAATGTGACCCAATTTGGCTTCTCGGATCATCAAGCACCAACTATTAGACTACGTTCGACTACACGAATCATTAAGGCTTGTATTTGAACCCAATTGACTTCTCGGATCAACAAGTCTTTCAATTGACCCAATTCGGCTTCTCGGATCAACAAGTATCCATAACTTGATCCGTTTGTTTTACCAAGTCACCAAGTACGAATAATGTGACCTAATTCGGCTTCTCGGATCAACAAGCACCGACTATTTGACTCGATTCGACTTCACGAATCATTAAGGCTTCTATTTGGCCACAATTGACTTCTCGGATCAACAAGTCTTCCATGTGACCCAATTCGGCTTCTCTGATCAACAAGTATCCATAACTTGATTCATTTGTTTTTCCAAGTCACCAAGTACGCACAATGCGACCCGATTCGGCTTCTCGGATCAACAAGCACCAACTATTTAATTCCATTCGACTTTACGAATCATTAAGGCTTGTATTTAAACCCAATTGACTTCTCGGATCAACAAGTCTTTCAATTGACCCAATTCGGCTTCTCGGATCAACAACTATCCATAACTTGATCCATTTATTTTACCAAGTCACCAAGTACGCACAATGTGATCCGATTCGGCTTCTCGGATCAACAAGCACCAACTATTTGACTCCGTTCGACTTCACGAATCATTAAGGCTTGTATTTGAACCCAATTGACTTCTCGGATCAACAAGTCTTTCAATTTACCCAATTCGGCTTCTCGGATCAACAAGTATTGACAACTTGATCCGTTTGTTTTACCAAGTCACCTAGTACGCACAATGTGACCCAATTCGCCTTCCCGGATCAACAAGCACCAACGATTTGACTCCGTTCTACTTCACGAATCATTAAGGCTTGTATTTGAACCCAATTGACTTCTCGGATCAACAAGTCTTTCAATTGACCCAATTCGGCTTCTCGGATCTACAAGTATCCATAACTTGATCCGTTTGTTTTACCAAGTCACCAAGTACGCACAATGTGACCCAATTCGGCTTCTCGGATCATCAAGCACCAACTATTAGACTACGTTCGACTTCACGAATCATTAAGGCTTGTATTTGAAACTAATTGACTTCTCGGATCAACAAGTCTTTCAATTGACCCAATTCGACTTCTCGGATCAACAAGTATCCATAGCTTGATCCGTTTGTTTTACCAAGTCACCAAGTACGCATAATGTGACCTAATTCGGCTTCTCGGATCAACAAGCACCGACTATTTGACTCGATTCGACTTCACGAATCATTAAGGCTTGTATTTGGCTACAATTGACTTCTCGGATCAACAAGTCTTCCACGTGACCCAATTCGGCTTCTCGGATCAACAAGTATCCATAACTTGATCCATTTGTTTTACCAAGTCACCAAGTACGCACAATGTGATCCAATTCGGCTTCTCGGATCAACAAGCACCAACTATTTGACTCCGTTCGACTTCACGAATCATTAAGGCTTGTATTTGAACCCAATTGACTTCTCGGATCAACAAGTCTTTCAATTGACCCAATTCGGCTTCTCGGATCTACAAGTATCCATAACTTGATCCGTTTGTTTTACCAAGTCACCACGTATGCACAATGTGACCCAATTCGGCTTCTCGGATCATCAAGCACCAACTATTTGACTACGTTCGACTTCACGAATCATTAAGGCTTTTATTTGAACCCAATTGACTTCTCGAATCAACAAGTCTTTCAATTGACCCAATTCGGCTTCTCGGATCAACAAGTATCCATAACTTGATCCGTTTGTTTTACCAAGTCACCAAGTACGCACAATGTGACCCAATTCGACTTCTCGGATCATCAAGCACCAACTATTAGACTACGTTCGACTTCACGAATCATTAAGGCTTGTATTTGAACCCAATTGACTTCTCGGATCAACAAGTCTTTCAATTGACCCAATTCGGCTTCTCGGATCTACAAGTATCCATAACTTGATCCGTTTGTTTTACCAAGTCACCAAGTATGCACAATGTGACCCAATTCGGCTTCTCGGATCATCAAGCACCAACTATTTGACTACGTTCGACTTCACGAATCATTAAGGCTTGTATTTGAAACCAATTGACTTCTCGGATCAACAAGTCTTTTAATTGACCCAATTCGGCTTCTCGGATCAACAAGCATCCATAACATGATCCGTTTGTTTTACCACGTCACCAAGTACGCACAATGTGACCTAATTCGGCTTCTTGGATCAACAAGTACAAACTATTTGACTCGATTCGACTTCACGAATCATTAAGGCTTGTATTTGGCCACAATTGACTTCTCAGATCAACAAGTCTTCCACATGACCCAATTCGGCTTCTCTGATCAACAAGTATCCATAACTTGATCCATTTGTTTTACCAAGTCACCAAGTACGCACAATGTGATCCAATTCGGCTTCTCGGATCAACAAGCACCAACTATTTGACTCCGTTCGACTTCACGAATCATTAAGGCTTGTATTTGAACCCAATTGACTTCTCGGATCAACATGTCTTTCAATTGACCCAATTCGGCTTCTCGGATTAACAAGTATCCATAACTTGATCCGTTTGTTTTACCAAGTCACCAAGTACGCATAATGTGACCTAATTCGGCTTCTCGGATCAACAAGCACCGACTATTTGACTCGATTTGACTTCACGAATCATTAAGGCTTCTATTTGGCCACAATTGACTTCTCGGATCAACAAGTCTTCCATGTGACCCAATTCGGCTTCTCTGATCAACAAGTATCCATAACTTGATTCATTTGTTTTTCCAAGTCACCAAGTACGCACAATGCGACCCGATTCGGCTTCTCGGATCAACAAGCACCAACTATTTTATTCCATTCGACTTCACGAATCATTAAGGCTTGTATTTAAACCCAATTGACTTCTCGGATCAACAAGTCTTTCAATTGACCCAATTCGGCTTCTCGGATCAACAAGTATCCATAACTTGATCCATTTATTTTACCAAGTCACCAAGTACGCACAATGTGATCCGATTCGGCTTCTCGGATCAACAAGCACCAACTATTTGACTCCGTTCGACTTCACGAATCATTAAGGCTTGTATTTGAACCCAATTGACTTCTCGGATCAACAAGTCTTTCAATTTACCCAATTCGGCTTCTCGGATCAACAAGTATCCATAACTTGATCCGTTTGTTTTACCAAGTCACCAAGTACGCACAATGTGACCTAATTCAGCTTCTCGGATCATCAAGCACCAACTATTAGACTACGTTCGACTTCACGAATCATTAAGGCTTGTATTTGAACCCAATTGACTTCTCGGATGAACAAGTCTTTCAATTGACCCAATTCGGCTTCTCGGATCTACAAGTATCCATAACTTGATCCGTTTGTTTTACCAAGTCACCAAGTATGCACAATGCGACCCAATTCGGCTTCTCGGATCATCAAGCACCAACTATTTGACTACGTTCGACTTCACGAATCATTAAGGCTTGTATTTGAACCCAATTGACTTCTCGGATCAACAAGTCTTTTAATTGACCCAATTCGGCTTCTCGGATCAACAAGCATCCATAACATGATCCGTTTGTTTTACCACGTAACCAAGTACGCACAATGTGACCTAATTCGGCTTCTCGGATCAACAAGTACCAACTATTTGACTCGATTCGACTTCACGAATCATTAAGGCTTGGATTTGGCCACAATTGACTTCTCAGATCAACAAGTCTTCCACATGACCCAATTCGGCTTCTCTGATCAACAAGAATCCATAACTTGATCCATTTGTTTTACCAAGTACGCACAATGTGATCCAATTCGGCTTCTCGGATCAACAAGCACCAACTATTTGACTCCGTTCGACTTCACGAATCATTAAGGCTTGTATTTGAACCCAATTGACTTCTCGGATCAACAAGTCTTTCAATTGACCCAATTCGGCTTCTCGGATCAACAAGTATCCATAACTTGATCTGTTTGTTTTACCAAGTCACCAAGTACACACAATGTGACCCAATTCGCCTTCCCGGATCAACAAGCACCAATGATTTGACTCCGTTCGACTTCACGAATCATTAAGGCTTGTATTTGAACCCAATTGACTTCTCGGATCAACAAGTCTTTCAATTGGCCCAATTCGGCTTCTCGGATCTACAAGTATCCATAACTTGATCCGTTTGTTTTACCAAGTCACCACGTATGCACAATGTGACCCAATTCGGCTTCTCGGATCATCAAGCACCAACTATTTGACTACGTTCGACTTCACGAATCATTAAGGCTTGTATTTGAACCCAATTGACTTCTCGGATCAACAAGTCTTTCAATTGACCCAATTCGGCTTCTCGGATCAACAAGTATCCATAAGTTGATCCGTATGTTTTACCAAGTCACCAAGTACGCACAATGTGACCCAATTTGGCTTCTCGGATCATCAAGCACCAACTATTAGACTACGTTCGACTTCACGAATCATTAAGGCTTGTATTTGAACCCAATTGACTTCTCGGATCAACAAGTCTTTGAATTGACCCAATTCGGCTTCTCGGATCTACTAGTATCCATAACTTGATCCGTTTGTTTTACCAAGTCACCAAGTATGCACAATGTGACCCAATTCGGCTTCTCGGATCATCAAGCAACAACTATTTGACTACGTTCGACTTCACGAATCATTAAGGCTTGTATTTGAACCCAATTGACTTCTCGGATCAACAAGTCTTTTAATTGACCCAATTCGGCTTCTCGGATCAACAAGTATCCATAACATGATCCGTTTGTTTTACCACGTCACCAAGTACGCACAATGTGACCTAATTCAGCTTCTCGGATCAACAAGTACCAACTATTTGACTCGATTCGACTTCACGAATCATTAAGGCTTGTATTTGGCCACAATTGACTTCTCAGATCAACAAGTCTTCCACATGACCCAATTCGGCTTCTCTGATCAACAAGTATCCATAACTTGGTCCATTTGTTTTACCAAGTCACCAAGTACGCACAATGTGATCCAATTCGGCTTCTCGGATCAACAAGCGCCAACTATTTGACTCCGTTCGACTTCACGAATCATTAAGGGTTGTATTTGAACCCAATTCACTTCTCGGATCAACAAGTCATTCAATTGACCCAATTCGGCTTCTCGGATCAACAAGTATCCATAACTTGATCCGTTTGTTTTACCAAGCCACAAAGTACGCATAATGTGACCTAATTCGGCTTCTCGGATCAACAAGCACCGACTATTTGACTCGATTCGACTTCACGAATCATTAAGGCTTCTATTTGGCCAAAATTGACTTCTCGGATCAACAAGTCTTCCATGTGACCCAATTCGGCTTCTCTGATCAACAAGTATCCATAACTTGATTCATTTGTTTTTCCAAGTCACCAAGTACGCACAATGCGACCCGATTCGACTTCTCGGATCAACAAGCACCAACTATTTTATTCCATTCGACTTCACGAATCATTAATGATTGTATTTAATCCCAATTGACTTCTCGGATCAACAAGTCTTTCAATTAACCCAATTTGGCTTCTCGGATCAACAAGTATCCATAACTTGATCCATTTATTTTACCAAGTCACCAAGTACGCACAATGTGATCTGATTCGGCTTCTCGGATCAACAAGCACCAACTATTTGACTCCGTTCGACTTCACGAATCATTAAGGCTTGTATTTGAACCCATTTGACTTCTCGGATCAACAAGTCTTTCAATTTACCCAATTCAGCTTCTGGGATCAACAAGTATTCATAACTTGATCCGTTTGTTTTACCAAGTCACCAAGTACGCACAATGTGACCCAATTCGCCTTCCCGGATCAACAAGCACCAACGATTTGACTCCGTTTTACTTCACGAATCATTAAGGCTTGTATTTGAATCCAATTGACTTCTCGGATCAACAAGTCTTTCAATTCAACAAGTATCCATAACTTGATCCGTTTGTTTTACCAAGTCACCAAGTACGCACAATGTGACCCAATTCGGCTTCTCGGATCATCAAGCACCAACTATTAGACTACGTTCGACTTCACGAATCATTAAGGCTTGTATTTGAGCCCAATTGACTTCTCGGATCAACAAGTCTTTCAATTGACCCAATTCGGCTTCTCGGATCAACAAGTATCCATAACTTGATCCATTTATTTTACCAAGTCACCAAGTACGCACAATGTGATCCAATTCGGCTTCTCGGATCAACAAGCACCAACTATTTGACTCCTTTCGACTTCACGAAGCATTAAGGTTTGTATTTGAACCTAATTGACTTCTCGGACTAACAAGTCTTTCAATTGACCCAATTCGACTTCTCGGATCAACAAGTATCCATAACTTGATCCTTTTATTTTACCAAGTCACCAAGTACGCACAATGTGACCCAATTCGGCTTATCGGATCAACAAGTACCAACTATTTGACTCCGTTCGACTTCACGAATCATTAAGGCTTGTATTTGAAACCAATTGACTTCTCGGATCAACAAGTATCCATAACTTGATCCGTTTGTTTTACCAAGTCACCAAGTATGCACAATGTGACCCAATTCGCCTTCCCGGATCAACAAGCACCAATTATTTGACTCTGTTCGACTTCACGAATCATTAAGGCTTGTATTTGAACCCAATTGACTTCTCGGATCAACAAGTCTTTCAATTGACCCAATTCGGCTTCTCGGATCTACAAGTATCCATAACTTGATCCGTTTGTTTTACCAAGTCACCACGTATGCACAATGTGACCCAATTCGGCTTCTCGGATCATCAAGCACCAATTATTTGACTCTGTTCGACTTCACGAATCATTAAGGCTTGTATTTGAACCCAATTGACTTCTCGGATCAACAAGTCTTTCAATTGACCCAATTCGGCTTCTCGGATCAACAAGTATCCATAACTTGATCCGTTTGTTTTACCAAGTCACCAAGTATGCACAATGTGACCCAATTCGCCTTCCCGGATCAACAAGCACCAATTATTTGACTCCGTTCGACTTCACGAATCATTAAGGTTTGTATTTGAACCCAATTGACTTCTCGGATCAACAAGTCTTTCAATTAACCCAATTCGGCTTCTCGGATCAACAAGTATCCATAACTTGATCCGTTTGTTTTACCAAGTCACCAAGTACGCACAATGTGACCCAATTCGCCTTCCCGGATCAACAAGCACCAATGATTTGACTCTGTTCGACTTCACGAATCATTAAGGCTTGTATTTGAACCCAATTGACTTCTCGGATCAACAAGTCTTTCAATTGACCCAATTCGGCTTCTCGGATCTACAAGTATCCATAACTTGATCCGTTTGTTTTACCAAGTCACCACGTATGCACAATGTGACCCAATTCGGCTTCTCGGATCATCAAGCACCAACTATTTGACTACGTTCGACTTCAGGAATCATTAAGGCTTGTATTTGAACCCAATTGACTTCTCGGATCAACAAGTCTTTTAATTGACCCAATTCGGCTTCTCGGATCAACAAGTATCCATAACATGATCCGTTTGTTTTACCACGTCACCAAGTACGCACAATGTGACCTAATTCGGCTTCTCGGATCAACAAGCACCAACTATTTGACTCCGTTCGACTTCATGAATCATTAATGCTTGTATTTGAACCCAACTGACTTCTCGGATCAACAAGTCTTTCAATTGACCCAATTCGGCTTCTCGGATCAACAAGTATCCATAACTTGATCCGTTTGTTTTACCAAGTCACCAAGTACGCATAATGTGACCTAATTCGGCTGCTCGGATCAACAAGCACCGACTATTTGACTCGATTCGACTTCACGAATCATTAAGGCTTGTATTTGGCCACAATTGACTTCTCGGATCAACAAGTCTTCCATGTGACCCAATTCGGCTTCTCTGATCAACAAGTATCCATAACTTGATCCGTTTGTTTTACCAAGTCACCAAGTACGCACAATGTGACCCAATTCGGCTTCTCGGATCATCAAGCACCAACTATTTGACTCCGTTCGACTTCACGAATCATTAAGGCTTGTATTTGAACCCAATTGACTTCTCGGATCAACAAGTCTTTTAATTTACCCAATTCGGCTTCTCGGATCAACAAGTATTCATAACTTGATCCGTTTGTTTTGCCAAGTCACCAAGTACGCACAATGTGACCCAATTCGCCTTCCCGGATCAACAAGCACCAACGATTTGACTCCGTTCTACTTCACGAATCATTAAGGCTTGTATTTGAACCCAATTGACTTCTCGAATCAACAAGTCTTTCAATTGACCCAATTCGGCTTCTCGGATCTACAAATATCCATAACTTGATCCGTTTGTTTTACCAAGTCACCAAGTATGCACAATGTGACCCAATTCGGATTCTTGGATCATCAAGCACCAACTATTAGACTACGTTCGACTTCACGAATCATTAAGGCTTGTATTTGAACCCAATTGACTTCTCGGATCAACAAGTCTTTCAATTGACCCAATTCGGCTTCTCGGATCAACAAGTATCCATAACTTGATCCATTTGTTTTACCAAGTCACCAAGTACGCACAATGTGATCCAATTCGGCTTCTCGGATCAACAAGCACCAACTATTTGACTCCTTTCGACTTCACGAATCATTAAGGTTTGTATTTGAACCTAATTGACTTCTCGGACTAACAAGTCTTTCAATTGACCCAATTCGACTTCTCGGATCAACAAGTATCCATAACTTGATCCTTTTATTTTACCAAGCCACCAAGTACGCACAATGTGACCCAATTCGGCTTATCGGATCAACAAGCACCAACTATTTGACTCCGTTCGACTTCACGAATCATTAAGGCTTGTATTTGAAACCAATTGACTTCTCGGATCAACAAGTATCCATAACTTGATCCGTTTGTTTTACCAAGTCACCAAGTATGCACCATGTTACCCAATTCGGCTTCTCGGATCAACAAGCACCAATTATTTGACTCCGTTCGACTTCACGAATCATTAAGGTTTGTATTTGAACCCAATTGACTTCGCGGATCAACAAGTCTTTTAATTAACCCAATTCGGCTTCTCGGATCAACAAGTATCCATAACTTGATCCATTTGTTTTACCAAGTCACCAAGTACGCACAATGTGATCTAATTCGGCTTCTCGGATCAACAAGCACCAACTATTTGACTCCGTTCGACTTCACGAATCATTAAGGCTTGTATTTGAACCCAATTGACTTCTTGGATCAACAAGTATCCATAACTTGATCCGTTTGTTTTACCAAGTCACCAAGTATGCACCATGTTACCCAATTCGGCTTCTCGGATCAACAAGCACCAACTATTTGACTCCTTTCGACTTCACGAATCATTAAGGTTTGTATTTGAACCTAATTGACTTCTCGGACTAACAAGTCTTTCAATTGACCCAATTCAACTTCTCGGATCAACAAGTATCCATAACTTGATCCTTTTATTTTACCAAGTCACCAAGTACGCACAATGTGACCCAATTCGGCTTATCGGATCATCAAGTACCAACTATTTGACTCCGTTCGACTTCACGAATCATTAAGGCTTGTATTTGAAACCAATTGACTTCTCGGATCAACAAGTATCCATAACTTGATCCGTTTGTTTTACCAAGTCACCAAGTATGCACCATGTTACCCAATTCGGCTTCTCGGATCAACAAGCACCAATTATTTGACTCCGTTCAACTTCACGAATCATTAAGGTTTGTATTTGAACCCAATTGACTTCTCAGATCAACAAGTCTTTCAATTGACCCAATTCGGCTTCTCGGATCAACAAGTATCCATAACTTGATCCGTTTGTTTTACCAAGTCACCAAGTACGCACAATGTCACCCAATTCACCATCCCGGATCAACAATCACCAATGATTTGACTCTGTTCGACTTCACGAATCATTAAGGCTTGTATTTGAACCCAATTGACTTCTCGGATCAACAAGTCTTCCACGTGACCCAATTCGGCTTCTCTGATCAACAAGTATCCATAACTTGATTCATTTGTTTTTCCAAGTCACCAAGTACGCACAATGTGATCCAATTCGGCTTCTCGGATCAACAAGCACCAACTATTTGACTCCGTTCGACTTCACGAATCATTAAGGCTTGTATTTGAACCCAATTGACTTCTCGGATCAACAAGTCTTTCAATTTACCCAATTCAGCTTCTCGGATCAACAAGTATTGACAACTTGATCCGTTTGTTTTACCAAGTCACCAAGTACGCACAATGTGACCCAATTCGCCTTCCCGGATCAACAAGCACCAACGATTTGACTCCGTTCTACTTTACGAATCATTAAGGCTTGTATTTGAACCCAATTGACTTCTCGGATCAACAAGTCTTTCCATTGACCCAATTCGGCTTCTCGGATCTACAAGTATCCATAACTTGATCCGTTTGTTTTACCAAGTCACCAAGTACGCACAATGTGACCCAATTCGGCTTCTCGGATCATCAAGCACCAACTATTTGACTCCGTTCGACTTCACGAATCATTAAGGCTTGTATTTGAACCCAATTGACCTCTCGGATCAACAAGTCTTTCAATTTACCCAATTCGGCTTCTCGGATCAACAAGTATTCATAACTTGATCCGTTTGTTTTACCAAGTCACCAAGTACGCACAATGTGACCCAATTCGCCTTCCCGGATCAACAAGCACCAACGATTTGACTCCGTTCTACTTCACGAATCATTAAGGCTTGTATTTGAACCCAATTGACTTCTCGGATCAACAAGTCTTTCAATTTACCCAATTCGGCTTCTCAGATCTACAAGTATCCATAACTTTATCCGTTTGTTTTACCAAGTCACCAAGTACGCACAATGTGACCCAATTCGGCTTCTCGGATCAACAAGCACCAACTATTTGACTCCTTTCGACTTCACGAATCATTAAGGTTTGTATTTGAACCTAATTGACTTCTCGGACTAACAAGTCTTTCAATTGACCCAATTTGACTTCTCGGATCAACAAGTATCCATAACTTGATCCTTTTATTTTACCAAGTCACCAAGTACGCACAATGTGACCCAATTCGGCTTATCGGATCAACAAGCACCAACTATTTGACTCCGTTCGACTTCACGAATCATTAAGGCTTGTATTTGAAACCAATTGACTTCTCGGATCAACAAGTATCCATAACTTGATCCGTTTGTTTTACCAAGTCACCAAGTATGCACCATGTTACCCAATTCGGCTTCTCGGATCAACAAGCACCAATTATTTGACTTCGTTCGACTTCACGAATCATTAAGGTTTGTATTTGAACCCAATTGACTTCTCAGATCAACAAGTCTTTCAATTTACCCAATTCGGCTTCTCGGATCAACAAGTATCCATAACTTGATGCGTTTGTTTTACCAAGTCACCAAGTACGCACAATGTGACCCAATTCGCCTTCCCGGATCAACAAGCACCAATGATTTGACACCGTTCGACTTCACGAATCATTAACGCTTGTATTTGAACCCAATTGACTTCTCGGATCAACAAGTCTTTCAATTGACCCAGTTCGGCTTCTCGGATCTACAAGTATCCATAACTTGATCCGTTTGTTTTACCAAGTCACCACGTATGCACAATGTGACCCAATTCGCCTTCTCGGATCATCAAGCACCAACTATTTGACAATGTTCGACTTCACGAATCATTAAGGCTTGTATTTGAACCCAATTGACTTCTCGGATCAACAAGTCTTTCAATTGACCCAATTCGGCTTCTCGGATCAACAAGTATCCATAACATGATCCGTTTGTTTTACCACGCCACCAAGTACGCACAATGTGACCTAATTCGGCTTCTCGGATCAACAAGCACCAACTATTTGACTCGATTCGACTTCACGAATCATTAAGGCTTGTATTTGGCCACAATTGACTTCTCGGATCAACAAGTCTTCCACGTGACCCAATTCGACTTCTCTGATAAACAAGTATCCATAACTTGATCCTTTTGTTTTACCAAGTCACCAAGTACACACAATGTGATCCAATTCGGCTTCTCGGATCAACAAGCACCAACTATTTGACTCCGTTCGACTTCACGAATCATCAAGGCTTGTATTTGAACCCAATTGACTTCTCGGATCAACAAGTCTTTCAATTGACCCAATTCGGCTTCTCGGATCAACAAGTATCCATAACTTGATCCGTTTGTTTTACCAAGTCACCAAGTACGCATAATGTGACCTAATTCGGCTTCTCGGATCAACAAGCACCGATTATTTGACTCGATTCAACTTCACGAATCATTAAGGCTTGTATTTGGCCACAATTGACTTCTCGGATCAACAAGTCTTCCATGTGACCCAATTCGGCTTCTCGGATCAACACGTATTGACAACTTGATCCGTTTGTTTTACCAAGTCACCAAGTACGCACAATGTGACCCAATTCGCCTTCCCGGATCAACAAGCACCAACTATTAGACTACGTTCGACTTCACGAATCATTAAGGCTTGTATTTGAACCCAATTGACTTCTCGGATCAACAAGTCTTTCAATTGACCCAATTCGGCTTCTCGGATCTACAAGTATCCATAACTTGATCCGTTTGTTTTACCAAGTCACTAAGTACGCACAATGTGACCCAATTCAGCTTCTCGGATCATCAAGCACCAACTATTAGACTACGTTCGACTTCACGAATCATTAAGGCTTGTATTTGAACCCAATTGACTTCTCGGATCAACAAGTCTTTCAATTGACCCAATTCGGCTTCTCGGATCAACAAGTATCCATAACTTGAACCGTTTGTTTTACCAAGTCACCAACTATGCATAATGTGACCTAATTCGGCTTCTCGGATCAACAGGCACCGACTATTTGACTCGATTCGACTTCACGAATCATTAAGGCTTTTATTTGGCCACAATTGACTTCTCGGATCAACAAGTCTTCCACGTGACCCAATTCGGCTTCTCTGATCAACAAGTATCCATAACTTGATCCATTTGTTTTACCAAGTCACCAAGTACGCACAATGTGATCTAATTCGGCTTCTCGGATCAACAAGCACCAACTATTTGACTCCGTTCGACTTCACGAATCATTAAGGCTTGTATTTGAACCCAATTGACTTCTCGGATCAACAAGTCTTTCAATTGACCCAATTCGGCTTCTCGGATCAACAAGTATCCATAACTTGATCCGTTTGTTTTACCAAGTCACCAACTACGCATAATGTGACCTAATTCGGCTTCTCGGATCAACAAGCACCGACTATTTGACTCGATTCGACTTCACGAATCATTAAGGCTTGTATTTGGCAACAATTGACTTCTCGGATCAACAAGTCTTCCATGTGACCCAATTCGGCTTCTCTGATCAACAAGTATCCATAACTTCATTCATTTGTTTTTCCAAGTCACCAAGTACGCACAATGTGACCCAATTCGGCTTCTCGGATCAACAAGCACCAACTATTTGATTCCATTCGACTTCACGAATCATTAAGGCTTGTATTTGAACCCAATTGACTTCTCGGATCAACAAGTCTTTCAATTGACCCAATTCGGCTTCTCGGATCAACAAGTATCCATAACTTGATCTATTTATTTTACCAAGTTACCAAGTACGCACAATGTGATCCGATTCGGCTTCTCGGATCAACAAGCACCAACTATTTGACTCCGTTCGACTTCACGAATCATTAAGGCTTGTATTTGAACCCAATTGACTTCTCGGATCAACATGTCTTTCAATTTACCCAATTCGGCTTCTCGGATCAACAAGTATTCATAACTTGATCCGTTTGTTTTACCAAGTCACCAAGTACGCACAATGTGACCCAATTCGGCTTCTCGGATCATCAAGCACCAACTATAAGACTACGTTCGACTTCACGAATCATTAAGGCTTGTATTTGAGCCCAATTGACTTCTCGGATCAACAAGTCTTTCAATTGACCCAATTCGGCTTCTCGGATCAACAAGTATCCATAACTTGATCCATTTGTTTTACCAAGTCACCAAGTACGCACAATGTGATCCAATTCGGCTTCTCGGATCAACAAGCACCAACTATTTGACTCCTTTCGACTTCACGAATCATTAAGGTTTGTATTTGAACCTAATTGACTTCTCGGACTAACAAGTCTTTCAATTGACCCAATTCGACTTCTCGGATCAACAAGTATCCATAACTTGATCCTTTTATTTTACCAAGTCACCAAGTACGCACAATGTGACCAAATTCGGCTTATCGGATCAACAAGCACCAACTATTTGACTCCGTTCGACTTCACGAATCATTAAGGCTTGTATTTGAAACCAATTGACTTCTCGGATCAACAAGTATCCATAATGTGAGGAAGTGTTCAATCTCATCAAGTGAGCTATACTTTGAAATAGGATGTGTTGGGAATGTGGAACCGGGATCAGGAGGTGAAGAACCGGATGGATGAACCGGGTTTTTTCATGAAGAAGTCAATCTGTTCAGAATAGACCGGGTTCAGGGTTGTTGGGGATAACCGTCAGTTGTGACGAGTCTGTTTCAGGTTTGTGACGGGAAAAACCGTCACATTTGTCCGGTAGCAGATGTCAACTTCATTCAGTTAGAACTTCTTGGTCAGTTACATTCGAGCTACAATACATATATCATTGGAAAGCTCTCTTCCAGGAGAACAACACTACGTCGAGCAATTTCCTTCTTTCATAGATTACAGAGAGAATTTGAGAGTGATTGGTTTTCTGCCCTAATTTGGTCCAGAATTGGGCGTTCTCATTTCTGAGTGTAATTTCTGTAATTGATTGGATATCTTAGTGAATTGAGGTGTGCCTTGCCTCCGTGGATTTAGTTCATCTTGAACGAACCACGTAAAACGAGTGTGTGATTCATTTATATTTCCAGTTCTGCGCAAGTTCACCTCGGCCACAACTCTGGCCGAACTAGTTGTGTGTTTTCAAATTGTTATTCTTCGAACTCATTCCAGATTCTTAGTGTTGTGTGATTAAGAGTTGATTTTACTAACAAGTGGCGCCGTCTGTGGGAATCAACTCGCACAGTTTGGAGAAGAGAATGAATGGCTGGTATGAAGATGGATTTTGAGAAGTTCACTGGAAGGAATGATTTCACATTGTGGAAAATCAAGATGAACGCAGTACTGGTTCACAATGGCCTTGATCTTGCATTGATACCTCTGGAGTCATGGGAAGAAGCTGAGAAACCTAAGTTTGCATCAGTGGATAAGAAGGCCCTAAGTCTTATCTTCTTGTGCTTGGGTGATAAACCGTTGAGGGAAGTTTCAAGATGCAAGAGTTCCTCAGAAGCATGGAGGAGATTGGAAGAACTGTATCAATCAAAGTCAGTATCCAACAAGCTGTTCCTGAAACAGAAGATGTTGGCCTTCAAGATCACTGAAGACAAGGTAATTTCTGATCAACTTGATGAGTTCATTAAGATGATTGAAGAATTGGAAGATCTGGATGTGAAATTGGAGGAGGATGACAAGGCATTGATGGTGTTAAACATTCTTCCAAATTCCATGGAAAGCTTTAAGGATGCCTTGATGTATGGGAGAGATGATCAGCTATCCTATGATGGAATAGTGAAGGCTCTAAGGTCTAAACGTTTCCAGACTCAAGGTGATAAAGGCATGGTGCAACCTGGAGAAGGACTGAATGTTAAATTCAAGAAACCTTGGCAAGGCAAGAAGGGACAGAATGCTAAGGATCCAAAGTCTGGGGATTCAAATCCTAAGAAGGGGAATGACTGGGTTGAGAAGAGGAAATGCTTCAAGTGTAAACAGCCAGGTCACTTGAAGAAGGATTGTCCTAAGAGGAATAAGAAAGCTGGAAATCAAGGGGCAGAAGCTGCGGCCATTGATCATCAACAAGACCCTCCAGAAGTGTTAAATGTTACTGATTCAAGAATGGTAAAGGAATGGGTCCTGGACACCGGGTGTTCCTTTCACATGTGTCCTCATCAGTCATGGTTTAATGAACTGAAGAAAGAAGATGGTGGAAATGTTCTCCTGGGTAATGACCAATCATGCAAGGTCAAAGGAGTTGGATCAGTGAGCATAAGGATGTTTGATGGTGTGGTCAGAATCATCTCAAATGTTAGGTATGTTCCTGGCCTCAAAAGGAATCTTCTATCTCTTGGTTCTTTGGTAACCAGTGGATGTCAGTTTAGCTCAGTAGATGGATTCTTGCATATCACAAAACATGGAAAAATGGTGATAAAAGGCAGACAGCAAAATGGACTATTTATCCTGATTGGTTCACCTGTTGTTGGGAGTGTGGATATGGTCTTGAACAGCTCTGAGATGGTTAAATGGCACAAGAGACTTGGACACATAGGAGTGAAGGGATTGAAGGAATTGTCAAAGAGTGGAGTAATTGGGAATTTGGGAAATCAAGAACTGGAGTTCTGTGATCAGTGTGCTCTGGGCAAATCCAAGAAGTTGCCCTATGGAAAGGGAGTTCACACAACTCAAGAACCATTAGATTATGTTCACTCTGACCTATGGGGTCCATCAGGAACAGAATCTCATGGTGGTGCAAGGTATTTCATGTCCTTGATTGATGATTACAGCAGAAAGGTGTGGATCATGTTGATGAAGAACAAGAGTGATGCCTTTCATAAGTTCAAAACATGGTTGATCCAACTGGAAAAAGTCAAAGGGAAGAAGCTGAAGCATCTGAGGACTGATAATGGACTGGAGTACCTCTCTACAGAGTTTACAAACTTCTGTAAAGAAAAAGGAATCAAGAGACACAGGACTGTACCAATGAATCCTCAACAGAATGGAGTTGCAGAAAGGTTCAACAGGACTCTTCTTGAAAGAGTGAGGTGTATGCTGCTGGATGCTGGGTTGCCAAAGGTGTTTTGGGGAGAAACCATTGCTACAGCATGCTATCTCAACAACAGGTCACCCTCATCAGTAATTGGGTTCAAAACACCTGAAGAGGTGTGGAGTGGACAGAAACCAAGTTATGAGGGGTTAACGGTGTTTGGGTGTCTTGCTTTTGCCCATGTCAAGCAAGACAAGCTAGATGCAAGGGCTATCAGATGTGTGTTTCTTGGATATCCGGATGGAATGAAGGGTTACAGATTGTGGTGCTTAGAAAAAGGAAATCAGAAGATAATCACAAGTAGAGATGTGAAGTTTAATGAGAATGTGATGGCTTACACTTCTACAGGCTCTAAGGAAGAATTTGATGGTGCTAAAGAGACAGAGGAGATATCAATTCAGGTGGAGCACCCTGCAGAAGATGATCACACACCTCAACCACAAGAAGATTTACAAGAAAGTGATTCATCATCTGAAGAAGAGGCACAAACTGGACCTTCACAAAACATCAGGGAATACAGCATTGGAAGGGATAGGCCTAGAAGAAAAATCAACCGACCTGATTTCTATGGCTAAGCAGGGAGTGTCTATTATGCCTTAAGTGTTGCTGAAGACTTGGAATCACAAGAGCCTAGTAGTTTTCAAGAAGCACTAGACTGTGAGGAAGGTGAACACTGGATACAGGCAATGACAGAAGAGATGGAGTCTCTGGAAAAGAATAAAACCTGGATATTGGTGGAAAAACCAAAAGGTCAGAAGCTTGTAAGCTCCAAATGGATATACAAGAAGAAACTAGAGACAGCAGGATCCAAACAGGTGAGGTTTAAAGCAAGATTGGTGGCTAGGGGCTTTACACAAAGAGAAGGAATTGATTTCAATGAGGTTTTCTCTCCAGTAGTAAAGCACTGCTCAATCAGGCTGCTTCTGTCAAAGGTCACACAGGAGGACATGGAACTACAACAACTGGATGTAAAGACAGCATTCTTACATGGAGAACTCAATGAAGAGATATATATGAAACAGCCAGAAGGCTTTGTTGTTCCTGGGAAAGAAGACAAAGTATGTTTACTGAAGAAGTCACTATATGGACTTAAACAAAGTCCAAGACAGTGGAACAAGAGGTTTAATGACTTCATGATCAGTGTTGGCTTTGTAAGAAGTCTTTATGACAGTTGTGTTTACTTCAACAAAGGTTCAAAGCAAGATAAAGTTTTTCTTCTATTGTATGTGGATGACATGCTAATTGCCAGAAGGAACAAGCAGAGGGTACAATGGTTGAAGGACAAACTTAATGCTGAATTTGACATGAAAGATCTGGGAGAAGCCAAGAAGATATTGGGCATGAACATTCTAAGAAACAGAGAAGCTGGAGTACTATGGTTATCTCAGAGACAATACCTACAGAAAGTATTGGAGAGGTTTCATATGCATGAAGCCAAACCTCTCTCTACTCCAGTTAATCTACAGAAGAAACTTTCCAAAGAACATTGCCCAAAGACTGAAGAAGAAATCATACAGATAGCAATATCCCTTATGCAAGTGGAGTTGGAAGTCTTATGTATGGAATGATCTGTAGCAGGCCTGACTTGGCATATGCTGTATCTTTGGTAAGCAGATTCATGTCAAATCCAGGAGTTGAACATTGGGAAGCTTTGAAACATGTGATGAGGTATTTAAAAGGATCAGTGAACATGTCACTGAAATTTGAGAAGAAAGTAGATGGAAGTACTGTTGCATTGGAGGGATTTGCTGATTCTGATTTTGCAGCAAACGTGGACACAAGGAAGTCCATTTCTGGATTTGTGTTTACCTTATATGGGACAGCCATCAGCTGGAGGAGTGCACAACAATCTGTTGTGGCACTATCAACTACAGAAGCAGAATATATCTCTTTAACTGAAGCTATTAAAGAGTCAATCTGGTTGAAAGGGGTGTTAAGAGATTTGGATATCAAGCAGAAGTGTGTGGTAATCTACCGTGATAATCAAAGTGCTTTACATCTTGTGAAACACCAAGCATTTCATGAAATATCAAAACACATTGATGTTAGGTTACACTTTGCTAGAGATATCATAGATTCTGGGACTGTGGAGGTGAAGAAGGTACACACATTGCATAATCCTGCTGATTTTCTTACAAAGGGTGTACCTGGAAACAAAGTGGAGCATTGCTCGAGCTTGCTGCAGCTTGAGCAATGTCAGGAAGAGCATTAACAAAAAGGCAGTGATGAAGCAGGAAGAGGTACACTTGATTCATTGAGGTGGAGATTTGTGAGGAAGTGTTCAATCTCATCAAGTGAGCTATACTTTGAAATAGGATGTGTTGGGAATGTGGAACCGGGATCAGGAGGTGAAGAACCGGATGGATGAACCGGGTTTTTTCATGAAGAAGTCAATCTGTTCAGAATAGACCGGGTTCAGGGTTGTTGGGGATAACCGTCAGTTGTGACGAGTCTGTTTCAGGTTTGTGACGGGAAAAACCGTCACATTTGTCCGGTAGCAGATGTCAACTTCATTCAGTTAGAACTTCTTGGTCAGTTACATTCGAGCTACAATACATATATCATTGGAAAGCTCTCTTCCAGGAGAACAACACTACGTCGAGCAATTTCCTTCTTTCATAGATTACAGAGAGAATTTGAGAGTGATTGGTTTTCTGCCCTAATTTGTTCCAGAATTGGGCGTTTTCATTTCTGAGTGTAATTTCTGTAATTGATTGGATATCTTAGTGAATTGAGGTGTGCCTTGCCTCCGTGGATGTAGTTCATCTTGAACGAACCACGTAAAACGAGTGTGTGATTCATTTATATTTCCAGTTCTGCGCAAGTTCACCTCGGCCACAACTCTGGCCGAACTAGTTGTGTGTTTTCAAATTGTTATTCTTCGAACTCATTCCAGATTCTTAGTGTTGTGTGATTAAGAGTTGATTTTACTAACACATAACTTGATCCGTTTGTTTTACCAAGTCACCAAGTATGCACCATGTTACCCAATTCGGCTTCTGGGATCAACAAGCACCAATTATTTGACTCCGTTCGACTTCACGAATCATTAAGGTTTGTATTTGAACCCAATTGACTTCTCGGATCAACAAGTCTTTCAATTGACCCAATTCGGCTTCTCGGATCAACAAGTATCCATAACTTGATCCGTTTGTTTTACCAAGTCACCAAGTACGCACAATGTGACCCAATTCGCCTTCCCGGATCAACAAGCACCAATGATTTGACTCCGTTCGACTTCACGAATCATTAAGGCTTGTATTTGAACCCAATTGACTTCTTGGATCAACAAGTCTTTCAATTGACCCAATTCGGCTTCTCGGATCAACAAGTATCCATAACTTGATCCGTTTGTTTTACCAAGTCACCAACTACGCATAATGTGACCTAATTCGGCTTCTCGGATCAACAAGCACCGACTATTTGACTCGATTCGACTTCACGAATCATTAAGGCTTGTATTTGGCCACAATTGACTTCTCGGATCAACAAGTCTTCCATGTGACCCAATTCGGCTTTTCTGATCAACAAGTATTGTGAGGAAGTGTTCAATCTCATCAAGTGAGCTATACTTTGAAGTAGAATGTGTTAGGAATGTGGAACCGGGATCAGGAGGTGAAGAACCGGATGGATGAACCGGGTTTTAGCATGAAGAAGTGAGTCTGTGCAGAATAAATCGGGTTCATGGTTGTTGGGGATAACCGTCATTTGTGACGAGTCTGTTTCAGGTTTGTGACGGGAAAAACCGTCACATTTGTCCGGTAGCAGATGCCAACTTGTTTCAGTTAGAACTTCTTGGTCAGTTACATTCGAGATGCAATTCATATATCATTGGAAAGCTCTCTTCCAGGAGAACAACACTACGTCGAGCAATTTCCTTCTTTCATAGATTACAGAGAGAATTTGAGAGTGATTGGTTTTCTGCCCTAATTTGGTCCAGAATTGGGCGTTTTCATTTCTTAGTGTAATTTCTGTAATTGATTGGATATCTTAGTGAATTGAGGTGTGCCTTGCCTCCGTGGATGTAGTTCATCTTGAACGAACCACGTAAAACGAGTGTGTGATTCATTTATTTTTCAGTTCTGTGCAAGTTCACCTCGGCCACAACTCTGGCCGAACTAGTTGTGTGTTTTTCAAATTGTTATTCTTCGAACGCATTCCAGATTCTTAGTGTTGTGTGATTAGGAGTTGATTTTACTAACAAGTGGCGCCGTCTGTGGGAATCAACTCGCACAGTTTGAAGAAGAGAAGGAATGGCTGGTATGAAGATGGATTTTGAAAAGTTTACTGGAAGGAATGATTTCACATTGTGGAAAATCAAGATGAACGCTGTACTGGTTCACAATGGCCTTGATCTTGCATTGATACCTCTGGAGTCATGGGAAGAAACTGAGACACCTAAGTTTGCATCAGTAGATAAGAAGGCCCTAAGTCTTATCTTCTTGTGCTTGGGTGATAAACCGTTGAGGGAGGTTTCGAGGTGCAAGAGTTCCTCAGAAGCATGGAGGAGATTGGAAGAACTGTATCAATCAAAGTCAGTTTCCAACAAACTGTTCCTGAAGCAGAAGATGTTGGCCTTCAAGATCACTGAAGACAAGGTAATTTCTGATCAACTTGATGAATTCATTAAGATGATTGAAGATTGGAAGATCTGGATGTGAAATTGGAGGAGGATGACAAGGCATTGATGGTGTTAAACATTCTTCCGAAATCCATGGAAAGCTTTAAGGATGGCTTGATGTATGGGAGAGATGATCAGCTATCCTATGATGGAATAGTGAAGGCTCTGAGATCTAAATGTTTTCAGACTCAAGGTGATAAAGGCATGCTGCAACCTGGAGAAGGACTGAATGTTAAATTCAAGAAACCTTGGCAAGGCAAGAAGGGACAGAATGCTAAGGATCCAAAGTCTGGGGATTCAAATCCTAAGAAGGGGAATGACTGGTTTGAGAAGAGGAAATGCTTCAAGTGTAAACAGCCAGGTCACTTGAAGAAGGATTGTCCTAAGAGGAATAAGAAAGCTGGAAATCAAGGGGCAGAAGCTGCTGCCATTGATCATCAACAAGACCCTCTAGAAGTGTTAAATGTAACTGATTCAAGAATGGTAAAGGAATGGGTCCTGGACACCGGGTGTTCCTTTCACATGTGTCCCCATCAGTCATGGTTTAATGAACTGATGAAAGAAGATGGTGGAAATGTTCTCCTGGGAAATGACCAATCATGCAAGGTCAAAGGAGTTGGATCAGTGAGCATAAGGATGTTTGATGGTGTGGTCAGAGTCATCTCAAATGTTAGGTATGTTCCTGGCCTCAAAAGGAACCTTCTATCTCTTGGTTCTTTGGTAACCAGTGGATGTCAGTTTAGCTCAGTAGATGGATTCTTGCATATCACAAAACATGGAAAAATGGTGATAAAAGGTAGACAGCACAATGGACTATTTATCTTGATTGGTTCACCTATTGTTGGGAGTGTGGATATGGTCTTGAACAGCTCTGAGATGGTTAAATGGCATAAGAGACTTGGATACATAGGAGTGAAGGGATTGAAGGAATTGTCAAGGAGTGGAGTAATTGGAAATCTGGGAAATCAAGAACTGGAGTTCTGTGATCAGTGTGCTCTTGGCAAATCCAAGAAGTTGCCCTATGGAAAGGGAGCTCACACAACTCAAGAACCATTAGATTATGTTCACTCTGACATATGGGGTCCTGCAAGAACAGAATCTCATGGTGGTGCAAGGTATTTCATGTCCTTGATTGATGACTACAGCAGAAAGGTGTGGATCATGTTGATGAAGAACAAGAGTGATGCCTTTCATAAGTTCAAAACATGGTTGATCCAACTGGAGAATGTCAAAGGGAAGAAGCTGAAGCATCTTAGGATTGATAATGGACTGGAGTATCTCTCTACAGAGTTTACAAACTTCTGTGAAGAAAGAGGAATCAAAAGACACAGGACAGTACCAATGAATCCTCAACAGAATGGAGTTGCAGAAAGGTTCAACAGGACTCTTCTTAAAAGAGTGAGGTGTATGCTGTTGGATGCTGGGTTACCAAAGGTGTTTTGGGGAGAAACCATTGCTACAGCATGCTATCTCATCAATAGGTCACCTTCATCAGTAATTGGGTTCAAAACACCTGAAGAGGTGTGGAGTGGACAGAAACCAAGCTATGAGGGGTTAAGGGTGTTTGGGTGTCTTGCTTTTGCCCATGTCAAGCAAGACAAGCTAGATGCAAGGGCTCTCAGATGTGTGTTTCTTGGATATCCGGATGGAATGAAGGGTTACAGATTGTGGTGCTTAGAAAAAGGAAATCAGAAGATAATCACAAGTAGAGATGTGAAGTTTAATGAGAATGTGATGGCTTACACTTCTACAGGCTCTAAGGAAGAATTTGATGGTGCAAAAGACACAGAGGAGATATCAATTCAGGTGGAGCACCCTGCAGAAGATGATCACACACCTCAACCACAAGAAGATTTACAAGAAAGTGATTCATCATCTGAAGAAGAGGCACAAACTAGACCCTCACAAAATATCAGGGAATACAGCATTGGAAGAGATAGGCCTAGAAGAACAATCATCAGACCTGATTTCTATGGCCAAGCAGGGAGTGTCTATTATGCCTTAAGTGTTGCTGAAGACTTGGAATCACAAGAGCCTAGTAGTTTTCAAGAAGCACTAGACAGTGAGGAAGGTGAACACTGGATACAGGCAATGACAGAAGAGATGGAGTCTCTGGAAAAGAATAAAACCTGGATATTGGTGGAAAAACCAAAAGGTCAGAAGCTGGTAAGCTCCAAATGGATATACAAGAAGAAACTAGAGACAGCAGGATCCAAACAAGTGAGGTTTAAAGCAAGATTGGTGGCTAGGGGCTTTACACAAAGAGAAGGAATTGATTTCAATGAGGTTTTCTCTCCAGTAGTGAAGCACTGCTCAATCAGGCTGTTTTTATCAAAGGTCACACAGGAGGACATGGAACTACAACAACTGGATGTAAAGACAGCATTCTTACATGGAGAACTCAATGAGGAGATATATATGAAACAGCCAGAAGGCTTTGTTGTTCCTGGGAAAGAAGACAAAGTATGTTTACTGAAGAAGTCACTATATGGACTTAAACAAAGTCCAAGACAGTGGAACAAGAGGTTCAATGACTTCATGATCAGTGTTGGCTTTGTAAGAAGTCTTTATGACAGTTGTGTTTACTTCAACAAAGGTTCAAAGCAAGATAAAGTTTTTCTTCTATTGTATGTGGATGACATGCTAATTGCCAGCAGGAACAAGAACATAATACAATGGTTGAAGGATAGACTTAATGCTGAATTTGACATGAAAGATCTGGGAGAAGCCAAGAAGATATTGGGCATGAATATTCTAAGAAATAGAGAAGCTGGAGTACTTTGGTTATCTCAGAGACAATACCTACAGAAAGTACTGGAGAGGTTTCATATGCATGAAGCCAAACCTCTCTCTACTCCAGTTAATCTACAGAAGAAACTTTCCAAAGAACAATGCCCAAAGACGGAAGAGGAAATCATACAGATGAGCAATATCCCTTATGCAAGTGGAGTTGGAAGTCTTATGTATGGAATGATCTGTAGCAGGCCTGATTTGGCATATGCTGTATCTTTGGTAAGCAGGTTCATGTCAAATCCAGGAGTTGAACATTGGGAAGCTTTGAAACATGTGATGAGGTATTTAAAAGGATCAGTGAACATGTCACTGAAATTTGAGAAGAAAGTAGATGGAAGTACTGTTGCATTGGAGGGGTTTGCTGATTCTGATTTTGCAGCAAACGTGGACACAAGGAAGTCTATTTCTGGATTTGTGTTTACCTTATATGGGACAGCCATCAGCTGGAGGAGTGCACAACAATCTGTTGTGGCACTATCAACTACAGAAGCAGAATATATCTCTTTAACTGAAGCTATCAAAGAGTCAATCTGGTTGAAAGGGGTGTTAAGAGATTTGGATATCAAGCAGAAGTGTGTGGTAATCTACTGTGATAATCAAAGTGCTTTACATCTTGTGAAACATCAAGCATTTCATGAAAGATCAAAACACATTGATGTTAGGTTACATTTTGCTAGAGATATCATAGATTCTGGGACTGTGGAGGTGAAGAAGGTACACACATTGCATAATCCTGCTGATTTTCTTACGAAGGGTGTACCTGGAAACAAGGTGGATCATTGCTCGAGCTTGCTGTAGCTGGAGCAATGTCATGAAGAGCATTAACAGAGGCAGTGATGAGGCAGGAAGAGGTACACTTGATTCATTGAGGTGGAGATTTGTGAGGAAGTGTTCAATCTCATCAAGTGAGCTATACTTTGAAGTAGAATGTGTTAGGAATGTGGAACCGGGATCAGGAGGTGAAGAACCGGATGGATGAACCGGGTTTTAGCATGAAAAAGTGAGTCTGTGCAGAATAAACCGGGTTCATGGTTGTTGGGGATAACCGTCGTTTGTGACGAGTCTGTTTCAGGTTTGTGACGGGAAAAACCGTCACATTTGTCCGGTAGCAGATGCCAACTTGTTTCAGTTAGAACTTCTTGGTCAGTTACATTCGAGCTGCAATTCATATATCATTGGAAAGCTCTCTTCCAGAAGAACAACACTACGTCGAGCAATTTCCTTCTTTCATAGATTACAGAGAGAATTTGAGAGTGATTGGTTTTCTGCCCTAATTTGTTCCAGAATTGGGCGTTGTCATTTCTGAGTGTAATTTCTGTAATTGATTGGATATCTTAGTGAATTGAGGTGTGCCTTGCCTCCGTGGATGTAGTTCATCTTGAACGAACCACGTAAAACGAGTGTGTGATTCATTTATTTTTCAGTTCTGCGCAAGTTCACCTCGGCCACAACTCTGGCCGAACTAGTTGTGTGTTTTTCAAATTGTTATTCTTCGAACGCATTCCAGATTCTTAGTGTTGTGTGATTAGGAGTTGATTTTACTAACAAGTATCCATAACTTGATTCATTTGTTTTTCCAAGTCACCAAGTACGCACAATGTGACCCAATTCGGCTTCTCGGATCAACAAGCACCAACTATTTGATTCCATTCGACTTCACGAATCATTAAGGCTTGTATTTGAACCCAATTGACTTCTCGGATCAACAAGTCTTTCAATTGACCCAATTCGGCTTCTCGGATCAACAAGTATCCATAACTTGATCTATTTATTTTACCAAGTTACCAAGTACGCACAATGTGATCCGATTCGGCTTCTCGGATCAACAAGCACCAACTATTTGACTCCGTTCGACTTCACGAATCATTAAGGCTTGTATTTGAACCCAATTGACTTCTCGGATCAAGAAGTCTTTCAATTTACCCAATTCGGCTTCTCGGATCAACAAGTATTCATAACTTGATCCGTTTGTTTTACCAAGTCACCAAGTACGCACAATGTGACCCAATTCGGCTTCTCGGATCATCAAGCACCAACTATTAGACTACGTTCGACTTCACGAATCATTAAGGCTTGTATTTGAGCCCAATTGACTTCTCGGATCAACAAGTCTTTCAATTGACCTAATTCGGCTTCTCGGATCAACAAGTATCCATAACTTGATCCATTTGTTTTACCAAGTCACCAAGTACGCACAATGTGATCCAATTCGGCTTCTCGGATCAACAAGCACCAACTATTTGACTCCTTTCGACTTCACGAATCATTAAGGTTTGTATTTGAACCAAATTGACTTCTCGGACTAACAAGTCTTTCAATTGACCCAATTCGACTTCTCGGATCAACAAGTATCCATAACTTGATCCTTTTACTTTACCAAGTCACCAAGTACGCACAATGTGACCAATTTCGGCTTATCGGATCAACAAGCACCAACTATTTGACTCCGTTCGACTTCACGAATCATTAAGGCTTGTATTTGAAACCAATTGACTTCTCGGATCAACAAGTATCCATAACTTGATCCGTTTGTTTTACCAAGTCACCAAGTATGCACCATGTTACCCAATTCGGCTTCTCGGATCAACAAGCACCAATTATTTGACTTCGTTCGACTTCACGAATCATTAAGGTTTGTATTTGAACCCAATTGAGTTCTCGGATCAACAAGTCTTTCAATTGACCCAATTCGGCTTCTCGGATCAACAAGTATCCATAACTTGATCCGTTTGTTTTACCAAGTCACCAAGTACGCACAATGTGACCCAATTCGCCTTCCCGGATCAACAAGCACCAATGATTTGACTCCGTTCGACTTCACGAATCATTAAGGCTTGTATTTGAACCCAATTGACTTCTCGGATCAACAAGTCTTTCAATTGACCCAATTCGGCTTCTCGGATCTACAAGTATCCATAACTTGATCCGTTTGTTTTACCAAGTCACCACGTATGCACAATGTGACCCAATTCGGCTTCTCGGATCATCAAGCACCAACTATTTGACTACGTTCGACTTCACGAATCATTAAGGCTTGTATTTGAACCCAATTGACTTCTCGGATCAACAAGTCTTTTAATTGACCCAATTCGGCTTCTCGGATCAACAAGTATCCATAACATGATCCGTTTGTTTTACCACGCCACCAAGTACGCACAATGTGACCCAATTCGCCTTCCCGGATCAACAATCACCAATAATTTGACTCCGTTCGACTTCACGAATCATTAAGGCTTGTATTTGAACCCAATTGACTTCTCGGATCAACAAGTCTTCCACGTGACCCAATTCGGCTTCTCTGATCAACAAGTATCCATAACTTGATTCATTTGTTTTTCCAAGTCACCAAGTACGCACAATGTGATCCAATTCGGCTTCTCGGATCAACAAGCACCAACTATTTGACTCCGTTCGACTTCACGAATCATTAAGGCTTGTATTTGAACCCAATTGACTTCTCGGATCAACAAGTCTTTCAATTTACCCAATTCAGCTTCTCGGATCAACAAGTATTGACAACTTGATCTGTTTGTTTTACCAAGTCACCAAGTACGCACAATTTGACCCAATTCGCCTTCCCGGATCAACAAGCACCAACGATTTGACTCCGTTCTACTTCACGAATCATTAAGGCTTGTATTTGAACCCAATTGACTTCTCGGATCAACAAGTCTTTCAATTTACCCAATTCGGCTTCTCGGATCAACAAGTATTCATAACTTGATCCGTTTGTTTTACCAAGTCACCAAGTACGCACAATGTGACCCAATTCGCCTTCCCGGATCAACAAGCACCAACGATTTGACTCCGTTCTACTTCACGAATCATTAAGGCTTGTATTTGAACCCAATTAACTTCTCGGATCAACAAGTCTTTCAATTGACCCAATTCGGCTTCTCGGATCTACAAGTATCCATAACTTTATCCGTTTGTTTTACCAAGTCACCAAGTACGCACAATGTGACCCAATTCGGCTTCTCGGATCAACAAGCACCAACTATTTGACTCCTTTCGACTTCACGAATCATTAAGGTTTGTATTTGAACCTAATTGACTTCTCGGACTAACAAGTCTTTCAATTGACCCAATTCGACTTCTCTGATCAACAAGTATCCATAACTTGATCCTTTTATTTTACCAAGTCACCAAGTACGCACAATGTGACCCAATTCGGCTTATCGGATCAACAAGCACCAACTATTTGACTCCGTTCGACTTCACGAATCATTAAGGCTTGTATTTGAAACCAATTGACTTCTCGGATCAACAAGTATCCATAACTTGATCCGTTTGTTTTACCAAGTCACCAAGTATGCACCATGTTACCCAATTCGGCTTCTCGGATCAACAAGCACCAATTATTTGACTCCGTTCGACTTCACGAATCATTAAGGTTTATATTTGAACCCAATTGACTTCTCAGATCAACAAGTCTTTCAATTGACCCAATTCGGCTTCTCGGATCAACAAGTATCCATAACTTGATCCGTTTGTTTTACCAAGTCACCAAGTACGCACAATGTGACCCAATTCGCCTTCCCGGATCAACAAGCACCAATGATTTGACTCCGTTCGACTTCACGAATCATTAAGGCTTGTATTTGAACCCAATTGACTTCTCGGATCAACAAGTCTTCCACGTGACCCAATTCGGCTTCTCTGATCAACAAGTATCCATAACTTGATTCATTTGTTTTTCCAAGTCACCAAGTACGCACAATGTGATCCAATTCGGCTTCTCGGATCAACAAGCACCAACTATTTGACTCCGTTCGACTTCACGAATCATTAAGGCTTGTATTTGAACCCAATTGACTTCTCGGATCAACAAGTCTTTCAATTTACCCAATTCAGCTTCTCGGATCAACAAGTATTGACAACTTGATCCGTTTGTTTTACCAAGTCACCAAGTACGCACAATTTGACCCAATTCGCCTTCCCGGATCAACAAGCACCAACGATTTGACTCCGTTCTACTTCACGAATCATTAAGGCTTGTATTTGAACCCAATTGACTTCTCGGATCAACAAGTCTTTCCATTGACCCAATTCGGCTTCTCGGATCTACAAGTATCCATAACTTGATCCGTTTGTTTTACCAAGTCACCAAGTACGCACAATGTGACCCAATTCGGCATCTCGGATTATCAAGCACCAACTATTTGACTCCGTTCGACTTCACGAATCATTAAGGCTTGTATTTGAACCCAATTGACTTCTCGGATCAACAAGTCTTTCAATTTACCCAATTCGGCTTCTCGGATCAACAAGTATTCATAACTTGATCCGTTTGTTTTACCAAGTCACCAAGTACGCACAATGTGACCCAATTCGCCTTCCCGGATCAACAAGCACCAACGATTTGACTCCGTTCTACTTCACGAATCATTAAGGCTTGTATTTGAACCCAATTGACTTCTCGGATCAACAAGTCTTTCAATTGACCCAATTCGGCTTCTCGGATCTACAAGTATCCATAACTTTATCCGTTTGTTTTACCAAGTCACCAAGTACGCACAATGTGACCCAATTCGGCTTCTCGGATCAACAAGCACCAACTATTTGACTCCTTTCGACTTCACGAATCATTAAGGTTTGTATTTGAACCTAATTGACTTCTCGGACTAACAAGTCTTTCAATTGACCCAATTCGACTTCTCTGATCAACAAGTATCCATAACTTGATCCTTTTATTTTACCAAGTCACCAAGTACGCACAATGTGACCCAATTCGGCTTATCGGATCAACAAGCACCAACTATTTGACTCCGTTCGACTTCACGAATCATTAAGGCTTGTATTTGAAACCAATTGACTTCTCGGATCAACAAGTATCCATAACTTGATCCGTTTGTTTTACCAAGTCACCAAGTATGCACCATGTTACCCAATTCGGCTTCTCGGATCAACAAGCACCAATTATTTGACTCCGTTCGACTTCACGAATCATTAAGGTTTGTATTTGAACCCAATTGACTTCTCAGATCAACAAGTATTTCAATTGACCCAATTCGGCTTCTCGGATCAACAAGTATCCATAACTTGATCCGTTTGTTTTACCAAGTCACCAAGTACGCACAATGCGACCCAATTCGCCTTCCCGGATCAACAAGCACCAATGATTTGACTCTGTTCGACTTCACGAATCATTAAGGCTTGTATTTGAACCCAATTGACTTCTCGGATCAACAAGTCTTCCACGTGACCCAATTCGGCTTCTCTGATCAACAAGTGTCCATAACTTGATTCATTTGTTTTTCCAAGTCACCAAGTACGCACAATGTGATCCAATTCGGCTTCGCGGATCAACAAGCACCAACTATTTGACTCCGTTCGACTTCACGAATCATTAAGGCTTGTATTTGAACCCAATTGACTTCTCGGATCAACAAGTCTTTCAATTTACCCAATTCAGCTTCTCAGATCAACAAGTATTGACAACTTGATCCGTTTGTTTTACCAAGTCACCAAGTACGCACAATTTGACCCAATTCGCCTTCCCGGATCAACAAGCACCAACGATTTGACTCCGTTCTACTTCACGAATCATTAAGGCTTGTATTTGAACCCAATTGACTTCTCGGATCAACAAGTCTTTCCATTGACCCAATTCGGCTTCTCGGATCTACAAGTATCCATAACTTGATCCGTTTGTTTTACCAAGTCACCAAGTACGCACAATGTGACCCAATTCGGCATCTCGGATTATCAAGCACCAACTATTTGACTCCGTTCGACTTCACGAATCATTAAGGCTTGTATTTGAACCCAATTGACTTTTCGGATCAACAAGTCTTTCAATTTACCCAATTCGGCTTCTCGGATCAACAAGTATTCATAACTTAATCCGTTTGTTTTACCAAGTCACCAAGTACGCACAATGTGACCCAATTCGCCTTCCCGGATCAACAAGCACCAACGATTTGACTCCGTTCTACTTCACGAATCATTAAGGCTTGTATTTGAACCCAATTGACTTCTCGGATCAACAAGTCTTTCAATTGACCCAATTCGGCTTCTCGGATCTACAAGTATCCATAATTTTATCCGTTTGTTTTACCAAGTCACCAAGTACGCACAATGTGATCCAATTCGGCTTCTCGGATCAACAAGCACCAACTATTTGACTCCTTTCGACTTCACGAATCATTAAGGTTTGTATTTGAACCTAATTGACTTCTCGGACTAACAAGTCTTTCAATTGACCCAACTCGACTTCTCGGATCAACAAGTATCCATAACTTGATCCTTTTATTTTACCAAGTCACCAAGTACGCACAATGTGACCCAATTCGGCTTATCGGATCAACAAGCACCAACTATTTGACTCCGTTCGACTTCACGAATCATTAAGGCTTGTATTTGAAACCAATTGACTTCTCGGATCAACAAGTATCCATAACTTGATCCGTTTGTTTTACCAAGTCACCAAGTATGCACCATGTTACCCAATTCGGCTTCTCGGATCAACAAGCACCAATTATTTGACTCCGTTCGACTTCACGAATCATTAAGGTTTGTATTTGAACCCAATTGACTTCTCAGATCAACAAGTCTTTCACTTGACCCAATTCGGCTTCTCGGATCAACAAGTATCCATAACTTGATCCGTTTGTTTTACCAAGTCACCAAGTACGCACAATGTGACCCAATTCGCCTTCCCGGATCAACAAGCACCAATGATTTGACTCCGTTCGACTTCACGAATCATTAAGGCTTGTATTTGAACCCAATTGACTTCTCGGATCAACAAGTCTTCCACGTGACCCAATTCGGCTTCTCTGATCAACAAGTATCCATAACTTGATTCATTTGTTTTTCCAAGTCACCAAGTACGCACAATGTGATCCAATTCGGCTTCTCGGATCAACAAGCACCAACTATTTGACTCCGTTCGACTTCACTAATCATTAAGGCTTGTATTTGAACCCAATTGACTTATCGGATCAACAAGTCTTTCAATTTACCCAATTCAGCTTCTCGGATCAACAAGTATTGACAACTTGATCCGTTTGTTTTACCAAGTCACCAAGTACGCACAATGTGACCCAATTCGCCTTCCCGGATCAACAAGCACCAACGATTTGACTCCGTTCTACTTCACGAATCATTAAGGCTTGTATTTGAACCCAATTGACTTCTCGGATCAACAAGTCTTTCCATTGACCCAATTCGGCTTCACGGATCTACAAGTATCCATAACTTGATCCGTTTGTTTTACCAACTCACCAAGTACGCACAATGTGACCCAATTCGGCTTCTCGGATTATCAAGCACCAACTATTTGACTCCGTTCGACTTCACGAATCATTAAGGCTTGTATTTGAACCCAATTGACTTTTCGGATCAACAAGTCTTTCAATTTACCCAATTCGGCTTCTCGGATCAACAAGTATTCATAACTTGATCCGTTTGTTTTACCAAGTCACCAAGTACGCACAATGTGACCCAATTCGCCTTCCCGGATCAACAAGCACCAACGATTTGACTCCGTTCTACTTCACGAATCATTAAGGCTTGTATTTGAACCCAATTGACTTCTCGGATCAACAAGTCTTTCAATTGACCCAATTCGGCTTATCGGATCTACAAGTATCCATAACTTTATCCGTTTGTTTTACCAAGTCACCAAGTACGCACAATGTGACCCAATTCGGCTTCTCGGATCAACAAGCACCAACTATTTGACTCCTTTCGACTTCACGAATCATTAAGGTTTGTATTTGAACCTAATTGACTTCTCGGACTAACAAGTCTTTCAATTGACCCAACTCGACTTCTCGGATCAACAAGTATCCATAACTTGATCCTTTTATTTTACCAAGTCACCAAGTACGCACAATGTGACCCAATTCGGCTTATCGGATCAACAAGCACCAACTATTTGACTCCGTTCGACTTCACGAATCATTAAGGCTTGTATTTGAAACCAATTGACTTCTCGGATCAACAAGTATCCATAACTTGATCCGTTTGTTTTACCAAGTCACCAAGTATGCACCATGTTACCCAATTCGGCTTCTCGGATCAACAAGCACCAATTATTTGACTCCGTTCGACTTCACGAATCATTAAGGTTTGTATTTGAACCCAATTGACTTCTCAGATCAACAAGTCTTTCAATTGACCCAATTCGGCTTCTCGGATCAACAAGTATCCATAACTTGATCCGTTTGTTTTACCAAGTCACCAAGTACGCACAATGTGACCCAATTCGCCTTCCCGGATCAACAAGCACCAATGATTTGACTCCGTTCGACTTCACGAATCATTAAGGCTTGTATTTGAACCCAATTGACTTCTCGGATCAACAAGTCTTTCAATTGACCCAATTCGGCTTCTCGGATCAACAAGTATCCATAACTTGATCCGTTTGTTTTACCAAGTCACCACGTATGCACAATCTGACCCAATTCGGCTTCTCGGATCATCAAGCACCAACTATTTGACTACGTTCGACTTCACGAATCATTAAGGCTTGTATTTGAACCCAATTGACTTCTCGGATCAACAAGTCTTTTAATTGACCCAATTCGGCTTCTCGGATCAACAAGTATCCATAACATGATCCGTTTGTTTTACCAAGTCACCAACTACGCATAATGTGACCTAATTCGGCTTCTCGGATCAACAAGCACCGACTATTTGACTCGATTCGACTTCACGAATCATTAAGGCTTGTATTTGGCCACAATTGACTTCTCGGATCAACAAGTCTTCCATGTGACCCAATTCGGCTTCTCTGATCAACAAGTATCCATAACATGATTCATTTGTTTTTCCAAGTCACCAAGTACGCACAATGTGACCCAATTCGGCTTCTCGGATCAACAAGCACCAACTATTTGATTCCATTCGACTTCACGAATCATTAAGGCTTGTATTTGAACCCAATTGACTTCTCGGATCAACAAGTCTTTCAATTTACCCAATTCGGCTTCTCGGATCATCAAGTATCCATAACTTGATCCATTTATTTTACCAAGTTATTAAGTACGCACAATGTGATCCGATTCGGCTTCTCGGATCAACAAGCACCAACTATTTGACTCCGTTCGACTTCACGAATCATTAAGGCTTGTATTTGAACCCAATTGACTTCTCGGATCAACAAGTCTTTCAATTTACCCAATTCGGCTTCTCAGATCAACAAGTATCCATAACTTGATCCGTTTGTTTTACCAAGTCACCAAGTACGCACAATGTGACCCAATTCGCCTTCCCGGATCAACAAGCACCAATGATTTGACTCCGTTCGACTTCACGAATCATTAAGGCTTGTATTTGAACCCAATTGACTTCTCGGATCAACAAGTCTTTCAATTGACCCAATTCGGCTTCTCGGATCAACAAGTATCCATAACTTGATCCGTTTGTTTTACCAAGTCACCACGTATGCACAATCTGACCCAATTCGGCTTCTCGGATCATCAAGCACCAACTATTTGACTACGTTCGACTTCACGAATCATTAAGGCTTGTATTTGAACCCAATTGACTTCTCGGATCAACAAGTCTTTTAATTGACCCAATTCGGCTTCTCGGATCAACAAGTATCCATAACATGATCCGTTTGTTTTACCAAGTCACCAACTACGCATAATGTGACCTAATTCGGCTTCTCAGATCAACAAGCACCGACTATTTGACTCGATTCGACTTCACGAATCATTAAGGCTTGTATTTGGCCACAATTGACTTCTCGGATCAACAAGTCTTCCATGTGACCCAATTCGGCTTCTCTGATCAACAAGTATCCATAACTTGATTCATTTGTTTTTCCAAGTCACCAAGTACGCACAATGTGACCCAATTCGGCTTCTCGGATCAACAAGCACCAACTATTTGATTCCATTCGACTTCACGAATCATTAAGGCTTGTATTTGAACCCAATTGACTTCTCGGATCAACAAGTCTTTCAATTTACCCAATTCGGCTTCTCGGATCATCAAGTATCCATAACTTGATCCATTTATTTTACCAAGTTATTAAGTACGCACAATGTGATCCGATTCGGCTTCTCGGATCAACAAGCACCAACTATTTGACTCCGTTCGACTTCACGAATCATTAAGGCTTGTATTTGAACCCAATTGACTTCTCGGATCAACAAGTCTTTCAATTTACCCAATTCGGCTTCTCGGATCAACAAGTATTCATAACTTGATCCGTTTGTTTTACCAAGTCACCAAGCACGCACAATGTGACCCAATTCGGCTTCTCTGATCATCAAGCACCAACTATTAGACTACGTTCGACTTCACGAATCATTAAGGCTTGTATTTGAGCCCAATTGACTTCTCGGATCAACAAGTCTTTCAATTGACCAAATTCGGCTTCTCGGATCAACAAGTATACATAACTTGATTCATTTGTTTTTCCAAGTCACCAAGTACGCATAATGTGACCCAATTCGGCTTCTCGGATCAACAAGCACCAACTATTTGATTCCATTCGACTTCACGAATCATTAAGGCTTGTATTTGAACCCAATTGACTTCTCGGATCAACAAGTCTTTCAATTGACCCAATTCGGCTTATCGGATCTACAAGTATCCATAACTTTATCCGTTTGTTTTACCAAGTCACCAAGTACGCACAATGTGACCCAATTCGGCTTCTCGGATCAACAAGCACCAACTATTTGACTCCTTTCGACTTCACGAATCATTAAGGTTTGTATTTGAACCTAATTGACTTCTCGGACTAACAAGTCTTTCAATTGACCCAACTCGACTTCTCGGATCAACAAGTATCCATAACTTGATCCTTTTATTTTACCAAGTCACCAAGTACGCACAATGTGACCCAATTCGGCTTATCGGATCAACAAGCACCAACTATTTGACTCCGTTCGACTTCACGAATCATTAAGGCTTGTATTTGAAACCAATTGACTTCTCGGATCAACAAGTATCCATAACTTGATCCGTTTGTTTTACCAAGTCACCAAGTATGCACCATGTTACCCAATTCGGCTTCTCGGATCAACAAGCACCAATTATTTGACTCCGTTCGACTTCACGAATCATTAAGGTTTGTATTTGAACCCAATTGACTTCTCAGATCAACAAGTCTTTCAATTGACCCAATTCGGCTTCTCGGATCAACAAGTATCCATAACTTGATCCGTTTGTTTTACCAAGTCACCAAGTACGCACAATGTGACCCAATTCGCCTTCCCGGATCAACAAGCACCAATGATTTGACTCCGTTCGACTTCACGAATCATTAAGGCTTGTATTTGAACCCAATTGACTTCTCGGATCAACAAGTCTTTCAATTGACCCAATTCGGCTTCTCGGATCAACAAGTATCCATAACTTGATCCGTTTGTTTTACCAAGTCACCACGTATGCACAATCTGACCCAATTCGGCTTCTCGGATCATCAAGCACCAACTATTTGACTACGTTCGACTTCACGAATCATTAAGGCTTGTATTTGAACCCAATTGACTTCTCGGATCAACAAGTCTTTTAATTGACCCAATTCGGCTTCTCGGATCAACAAGTATCCATAACATGATCCGTTTGTTTTACCAAGTCACCAACTACGCATAATGTGACCTAATTCGGCTTCTCGGATCAACAAGCACCGACTATTTGACTCGATTCGACTTCACGAATCATTAAGGCTTGTATTTGGCCACAATTGACTTCTCGGATCAACAAGTCTTCCATGTGACCCAATTCGGCTTCTCTGATCAACAAGTATCCATAACATGATTCATTTGTTTTTCCAAGTCACCAAGTACGCACAATGTGACCCAATTCGGCTTCTCGGATCAACAAGCACCAACTATTTGATTCCATTCGACTTCACGAATCATTAAGGCTTGTATTTGAACCCAATTGACTTCTCGGATCAACAAGTCTTTCAATTTACCCAATTCGGCTTCTCGGATCATCAAGTATCCATAACTTGATCCATTTATTTTACCAAGTTATTAAGTACGCACAATGTGATCCGATTCGGCTTCTCGGATCAACAAGCACCAACTATTTGACTCCGTTCGACTTCACGAATCATTAAGGCTTGTATTTGAACCCAATTGACTTCTCGGATCAACAAGTCTTTCAATTTACCCAATTCGGCTTCTCAGATCAACAAGTATCCATAACTTGATCCGTTTGTTTTACCAAGTCACCAAGTACGCACAATGTGACCCAATTCGCCTTCCCGGATCAACAAGCACCAATGATTTGACTCCGTTCGACTTCACGAATCATTAAGGCTTGTATTTGAACCCAATTGACTTCTCGGATCAACAAGTCTTTCAATTGACCCAATTCGGCTTCTCGGATCAACAAGTATCCATAACTTGATCCGTTTGTTTTACCAAGTCACCACGTATGCACAATCTGACCCAATTCGGCTTCTCGGATCATCAAGCACCAACTATTTGACTACGTTCGACTTCACGAATCATTAAGGCTTGTATTTGAACCCAATTGACTTCTCGGATCAACAAGTCTTTTAATTGACCCAATTCGGCTTCTCGGATCAACAAGTATCCATAACATGATCCGTTTGTTTTACCAAGTCACCAACTACGCATAATGTGACCTAATTCGGCTTCTCAGATCAACAAGCACCGACTATTTGACTCGATTCGACTTCACGAATCATTAAGGCTTGTATTTGGCCACAATTGACTTCTCGGATCAACAAGTCTTCCATGTGACCCAATTCGGCTTCTCTGATCAACAAGTATCCATAACTTGATTCATTTGTTTTTCCAAGTCACCAAGTACGCACAATGTGACCCAATTCGGCTTCTCGGATCAACAAGCACCAACTATTTGATTCCATTCGACTTCACGAATCATTAAGGCTTGTATTTGAACCCAATTGACTTCTCGGATCAACAAGTCTTTCAATTTACCCAATTCGGCTTCTCGGATCATCAAGTATCCATAACTTGATCCATTTATTTTACCAAGTTATTAAGTACGCACAATGTGATCCGATTCGGCTTCTCGGATCAACAAGCACCAACTATTTGACTCCGTTCGACTTCACGAATCATTAAGGCTTGTATTTGAACCCAATTGACTTCTCGGATCAACAAGTCTTTCAATTTACCCAATTCGGCTTCTCGGATCAACAAGTATTCATAACTTGATCCGTTTGTTTTACCAAGTCACCAAGCACGCACAATGTGACCCAATTCGGCTTCTCTGATCATCAAGCACCAACTATTAGACTACGTTCGACTTCACGAATCATTAAGGCTTGTATTTGAGCCCAATTGACTTCTCGGATCAACAAGTCTTTCAATTGACCAAATTCGGCTTCTCGGATCAACAAGTATACATAACTTGATTCATTTGTTTTTCCAAGTCACCAAGTACGCATAATGTGACCCAATTCGGCTTCTCGGATCAACAAGCACCAACTATTTGATTCCATTCGACTTCACGAATCATTAAGGCTTGTATTTGAACCCAATTGACTTCTCGGATCAACAAGTCTTTCAATTGACCCAATTCGGCTTCTCGGATCTACAAGTATCCATAACTTGATCCGTTTGTTTTACCAAGTCACCAAGTACGCACAATGTGACCCAATTCGGCTTCTCGGATCATCAAGCACCAACTATTAGACTACGTTCGACTTCACGAATCATTAAGGCTTGTATTTGAGCCCAATTGACTTCTCGGATCAACAAGTCTTTCAATTGACCCAATTCGGCTTCTCGGATCAACAAGTATCCATAACTTGATCCATTTGTTTTACCAAGTCACCAAGTACGCACAATGTGATCCAATTCGGCTTCTCGGATCAACAAGCACCAACTATTTGACTCCTTTCGACTTCACGAATCATTAAGGTTTGTATTTGAACCTAATTGACTTCTCGGACTAACAAGTCTTTCAATTGACCCAATTCGACTTCTCGGATCAACAAGTATCCATAACTTGATCCTTTTATTTTACCAAGTCACCAAGTACGCACAATGTGACCAAATTCGGCTTATCGGATCAACAAGCACCGACTATTTGACTCCGTTCGACTTCACGAATCATTAAGGCTTGTATTTGAAACCAATTGACTTCTCGGATCAACAAGTATCCATAACTTGATCCGTTTATTTTACCAAGTCACCAAGTATGCACCATGTTACCCAATTCGGCTTCTCGGATCAACAAGCACCAATTATTTGACTCCGTTCGACTTCACGAATCATTAAGGTTTGTATTTGAACCCAATTGACTTCTCGGCTCAACAAGTCTTTCAATTGACCCAATTCGGCTTCTCGGATCAACAAGTATCCATAACTTGATCCGTTTGTTTTACCAAGTCACCAAGTACGCACAATGTGACCCAATTCGCCTTCCCGGATCAACAAGCACCAATGATTTGACTCCGTTCGACTTCACGAATCATTAAGGCTTGTATTTGAACCCAATTGACTTCTCGGATCAACAAGTCTTTCAATTGACCCAATTCGGCTTCTTGGATCTACAAGTATCCATAACTTGATCCGTTTGTTTTACCAAGTCACCACGTATGCACAATGTGACCCAATTCGGCTTCTCGGATCATCAAGCACCAACTATTTGACTACGTTCGACTTCACGAATCATTAAGGCTTGTATTTGAACACAATTGACTTCTCGGATCAACAAGTCTTTTAATTGACCCAATTCGGCTTCTCGGATCAACAAGTATCCATAACATGATCCGTTTGTTTTACCACGCCACCAAGTACGCACAATGTGACCCAATTCGCCTTCCCGGATCAACAAGCACCAATGATTTGACTCCGTTCGACTTCACGAATCATTAAGGCTTGTATTTGAACCCAATTGACTTCTCGGATCAACAAGTCTTCCACGTGACCCAATTCGGCTTCTCTGATCAACAAGTATCCATAACTTGATTCATTTGTTTTTCCAAGTCACCAAGTACGCACAGTATGTTCCAATTCGGCTTCTCGGATCAACAAGCACCAACTATTTGACTCCGTTCGACTTCACGAATCATTAAGGCTTGTATTTGAACCCAATTGACTTCTCGGATCAACAAGTCTTTCAATTTACCCAATTCAGCTTCTCGGATCAACAAGTATTGACAACTTGATCCGTTTGTTTTACCAAGTCACCAAGTACGCACAATGTGACCCAATTCGCCTTCCCGGATCAACAAGCACCAACGATTTGACTCCGTTCTACTTCACGAATCATTAAGGCTTGTATTTGAACCCAATTGACTTCTCGGATCAACAAGTCTTCCACGTGACCCAATTCGGCTTCTCTGATCAACAAGTGTCCATAACTTGATTCATTTGTTTTTCCAAGTCACCAAGTACGCACAATGTGATCCAATTCGGCTTCGCGGATCAACAAGCACCAACTATTTGACTCCGTTCGACTTCACGAATCATTAAGGCTTGTATTTGAACCCAATTGACTTCTCGGATCAACAAGTCTTTCAATTTACCCAATTCAGCTTCTCAGATCAACAAGTATTGACAACTTGATCCGTTTGTTTTACCAAGTCACCAAGTACGCACAATTTGACCCAATTCGCCTTCCCGGATCAACAAGCACCAACGATTTGACTCCGTTCTACTTCACGAATCATTAAGGCTTGTATTTGAACCCAATTGACTTCTCGGATCAACAAGTCTTTCCATTGACCCAATTCGGCTTCTCGGATCTACAAGTATCCATAACTTGATCCGTTTGTTTTACCAAGTCACCAAGTACGCACAATGTGACCCAATTCGGCATCTCGGATTATCAAGCACCAACTATTTGACTCCGTTCGACTTCACGAATCATTAAGGCTTGTATTTGAACCCAATTGACTTTTCGGATCAACAAGTCTTTCAATTTACCCAATTCGGCTTCTCGGATCAACAAGTATTCATAACTTAATCCGTTTGTTTTACCAAGTCACCAAGTACGCACAATGTGACCCAATTCGCCTTCCCGGATCAACAAGCACCAACGATTTGACTCCGTTCTACTTCACGAATCATTAAGGCTTGTATTTGAACCCAATTGACTTCTCGGATCAACAAGTCTTTCAATTGACCCAATTCGGCTTCTCGGATCTACAAGTATCCATAATTTTATCCGTTTGTTTTACCAAGTCACCAAGTACGCACAATGTGACCCAATTCGGCTTCTCGGATCAACAAGCACCAACTATTTGACTCCTTTCGACTTCACGAATCATTAAGGTTTGTATTTGAACCTAATTGACTTCTCGGACTAACAAGTCTTTCAATTGACCCAACTCGACTTCTCGGATCAACAAGTATCCATAACTTGATCCTTTTATTTTACCAAGTCACCAAGTACGCACAATGTGACCCAATTCGGCTTATCGGATCAACAAGCACCAACTATTTGACTCCGTTCGACTTCACGAATCATTAAGGCTTGTATTTGAAACCAATTGACTTCTCGGATCAACAAGTATCCATAACTTGATCCGTTTGTTTTACCAAGTCACCAAGTATGCACCATGTTACCCAATTCGGCTTCTCGGATCAACAAGCACCAATTATTTGACTCCGTTCGACTTCACGAATCATTAAGGTTTGTATTTGAACCCAATTGACTTCTCAGATCAACAAGTCTTTCACTTGACCCAATTCGGCTTCTCGGATCAACAAGTATCCATAACTTGATCCGTTTGTTTTACCAAGTCACCAAGTACGCACAATGTGACCCAATTCGCCTTCCCGGATCAACAAGCACCAATGATTTGACTCCGTTCGACTTCACGAATCATTAAGGCTTGTATTTGAACCCAATTGACTTCTCGGATCAACAAGTCTTCCACGTGACCCAATTCGGCTTCTCTGATCAACAAGTATCCATAACTTGATTCATTTGTTTTTCCAAGTCACCAAGTACGCACAATGTGATCCAATTCGGCTTCTCGGATCAACAAGCACCAACTATTTGACTCCGTTCGACTTCACTAATCATTAAGGCTTGTATTTGAACCCAATTGACTTATCGGATCAACAAGTCTTTCAATTTACCCAATTCAGCTTCTCGGATCAACAAGTATTGACAACTTGATCCGTTTGTTTTACCAAGTCACCAAGTACGCACAATGTGACCCAATTCGCCTTCCCGGATCAACAAGCACCAACGATTTGACTCCGTTCTACTTCACGAATCATTAAGGCTTGTATTTGAACCCAATTGACTTCTCGGATCAACAAGTCTTTCCATTGACCCAATTCGGCTTCACGGATCTACAAGTATCCATAACTTGATCCGTTTGTTTTACCAACTCACCAAGTACGCACAATGTGACCCAATTCGGCTTCTCGGATTATCAAGCACCAACTATTTGACTCCGTTCGACTTCACGAATCATTAAGGCTTGTATTTGAACCCAATTGACTTTTCGGATCAACAAGTCTTTCAATTTACCCAATTCGGCTTCTCGGATCAACAAGTATTCATAACTTGATCCGTTTGTTTTACCAAGTCACCAAGTACGCACAATGTGACCCAATTCGCCTTCCCGGATCAACAAGCACCAACGATTTGACTCCGTTCTACTTCACGAATCATTAAGGCTTGTATTTGAACCCAATTGACTTCTCGGATCAACAAGTCTTTCAATTGACCCAATTCGGCTTATCGGATCTACAAGTATCCATAACTTTATCCGTTTGTTTTACCAAGTCACCAAGTACGCACAATGTGACCCAATTCGGCTTCTCGGATCAACAAGCACCAACTATTTGACTCCTTTCGACTTCACGAATCATTAAGGTTTGTATTTGAACCTAATTGACTTCTCGGACTAACAAGTCTTTCAATTGACCCAACTCGACTTCTCGGATCAACAAGTATCCATAACTTGATCCTTTTATTTTACCAAGTCACCAAGTACGCACAATGTGACCCAATTCGGCTTATCGGATCAACAAGCACCAACTATTTGACTCCGTTCGACTTCACGAATCATTAAGGCTTGTATTTGAAACCAATTGACTTCTCGGATCAACAAGTATCCATAACTTGATCCGTTTGTTTTACCAAGTCACCAAGTATGCACCATGTTACCCAATTCGGCTTCTCGGATCAACAAGCACCAATTATTTGACTCCGTTCGACTTCACGAATCATTAAGGTTTGTATTTGAACCCAATTGACTTCTCAGATCAACAAGTCTTTCAATTGACCCAATTCGGCTTCTCGGATCAACAAGTATCCATAACTTGATCCGTTTGTTTTACCAAGTCACCAAGTACGCACAATGTGACCCAATTCGCCTTCCCGGATCAACAAGCACCAATGATTTGACTCCGTTCGACTTCACGAATCATTAAGGCTTGTATTTGAACCCAATTGACTTCTCGGATCAACAAGTCTTTCAATTGACCCAATTCGGCTTCTCGGATCAACAAGTATCCATAACTTGATCCGTTTGTTTTACCAAGTCACCACGTATGCACAATCTGACCCAATTCGGCTTCTCGGATCATCAAGCACCAACTATTTGACTACGTTCGACTTCACGAATCATTAAGGCTTGTATTTGAACCCAATTGACTTCTCGGATCAACAAGTCTTTTAATTGACCCAATTCGGCTTCTCGGATCAACAAGTATCCATAACATGATCCGTTTGTTTTACCAAGTCACCAACTACGCATAATGTGACCTAATTCGGCTTCTCGGATCAACAAGCACCGACTATTTGACTCGATTCGACTTCACGAATCATTAAGGCTTGTATTTGGCCACAATTGACTTCTCGGATCAACAAGTCTTCCATGTGACCCAATTCGGCTTCTCTGATCAACAAGTATCCATAACATGATTCATTTGTTTTTCCAAGTCACCAAGTACGCACAATGTGACCCAATTCGGCTTCTCGGATCAACAAGCACCAACTATTTGATTCCATTCGACTTCACGAATCATTAAGGCTTGTATTTGAACCCAATTGACTTCTCGGATCAACAAGTCTTTCAATTTACCCAATTCGGCTTCTCGGATCATCAAGTATCCATAACTTGATCCATTTATTTTACCAAGTTATTAAGTACGCACAATGTGATCCGATTCGGCTTCTCGGATCAACAAGCACCAACTATTTGACTCCGTTCGACTTCACGAATCATTAAGGCTTGTATTTGAACCCAATTGACTTCTCGGATCAACAAGTCTTTCAATTTACCCAATTCGGCTTCTCAGATCAACAAGTATCCATAACTTGATCCGTTTGTTTTACCAAGTCACCAAGTACGCACAATGTGACCCAATTCGCCTTCCCGGATCAACAAGCACCAATGATTTGACTCCGTTCGACTTCACGAATCATTAAGGCTTGTATTTGAACCCAATTGACTTCTCGGATCAACAAGTCTTTCAATTGACCCAATTCGGCTTCTCGGATCAACAAGTATCCATAACTTGATCCGTTTGTTTTACCAAGTCACCACGTATGCACAATCTGACCCAATTCGGCTTCTCGGATCATCAAGCACCAACTATTTGACTACGTTCGACTTCACGAATCATTAAGGCTTGTATTTGAACCCAATTGACTTCTCGGATCAACAAGTCTTTTAATTGACCCAATTCGGCTTCTCGGATCAACAAGTATCCATAACATGATCCGTTTGTTTTACCAAGTCACCAACTACGCATAATGTGACCTAATTCGGCTTCTCAGATCAACAAGCACCGACTATTTGACTCGATTCGACTTCACGAATCATTAAGGCTTGTATTTGGCCACAATTGACTTCTCGGATCAACAAGTCTTCCATGTGACCCAATTCGGCTTCTCTGATCAACAAGTATCCATAACTTGATTCATTTGTTTTTCCAAGTCACCAAGTACGCACAATGTGACCCAATTCGGCTTCTCGGATCAACAAGCACCAACTATTTGATTCCATTCGACTTCACGAATCATTAAGGCTTGTATTTGAACCCAATTGACTTCTCGGATCAACAAGTCTTTCAATTTACCCAATTCGGCTTCTCGGATCATCAAGTATCCATAACTTGATCCATTTATTTTACCAAGTTATTAAGTACGCACAATGTGATCCGATTCGGCTTCTCGGATCAACAAGCACCAACTATTTGACTCCGTTCGACTTCACGAATCATTAAGGCTTGTATTTGAACCCAATTGACTTCTCGGATCAACAAGTCTTTCAATTTACCCAATTCGGCTTCTCGGATCAACAAGTATTCATAACTTGATCCGTTTGTTTTACCAAGTCACCAAGCACGCACAATGTGACCCAATTCGGCTTCTCTGATCATCAAGCACCAACTATTAGACTACGTTCGACTTCACGAATCATTAAGGCTTGTATTTGAGCCCAATTGACTTCTCGGATCAACAAGTCTTTCAATTGACCAAATTCGGCTTCTCGGATCAACAAGTATACATAACTTGATTCATTTGTTTTTCCAAGTCACCAAGTACGCATAATGTGACCCAATTCGGCTTCTCGGATCAACAAGCACCAACTATTTGATTCCATTCGACTTCACGAATCATTAAGGCTTGTATTTGAACCCAATTGACTTCTCGGATCAACAAGTCTTTCAATTGACCCAATTCGGCTTCTCGGATCTACAAGTATCCATAACTTGATCCGTTTGTTTTACCAAGTCACCAAGTACGCACAATGTGACCCAATTCGGCTTCTCGGATCATCAAGCACCAACTATTAGACTACGTTCGACTTCACGAATCATTAAGGCTTGTATTTGAGCCCAATTGACTTCTCGGATCAACAAGTCTTTCAATTGACCCAATTCGGCTTCTCGGATCAACAAGTATCCATAACTTGATCCATTTGTTTTACCAAGTCACCAAGTACGCACAATGTGATCCAATTCGGCTTCTCGGATCAACAAGCACCAACTATTTGACTCCTTTCGACTTCACGAATCATTAAGGTTTGTATTTGAACCTAATTGACTTCTCGGACTAACAAGTCTTTCAATTGACCCAATTCGACTTCTCGGATCAACAAGTATCCATAACTTGATCCTTTTATTTTACCAAGTCACCAAGTACGCACAATGTGACCAAATTCGGCTTATCGGATCAACAAGCACCGACTATTTGACTCCGTTCGACTTCACGAATCATTAAGGCTTGTATTTGAAACCAATTGACTTCTCGGATCAACAAGTATCCATAACTTGATCCGTTTATTTTACCAAGTCACCAAGTATGCACCATGTTACCCAATTCGGCTTCTCGGATCAACAAGCACCAATTATTTGACTCCGTTCGACTTCACGAATCATTAAGGTTTGTATTTGAACCCAATTGACTTCTCGGCTCAACAAGTCTTTCAATTGACCCAATTCGGCTTCTCGGATCAACAAGTATCCATAACTTGATCCGTTTGTTTTACCAAGTCACCAAGTACGCACAATGTGACCCAATTCGCCTTCCCGGATCAACAAGCACCAATGATTTGACTCCGTTCGACTTCACGAATCATTAAGGCTTGTATTTGAACCCAATTGACTTCTCGGATCAACAAGTCTTTCAATTGACCCAATTCGGCTTCTTGGATCTACAAGTATCCATAACTTGATCCGTTTGTTTTACCAAGTCACCACGTATGCACAATGTGACCCAATTCGGCTTCTCGGATCATCAAGCACCAACTATTTGACTACGTTCGACTTCACGAATCATTAAGGCTTGTATTTGAACACAATTGACTTCTCGGATCAACAAGTCTTTTAATTGACCCAATTCGGCTTCTCGGATCAACAAGTATCCATAACATGATCCGTTTGTTTTACCACGCCACCAAGTACGCACAATGTGACCCAATTCGCCTTCCCGGATCAACAAGCACCAATGATTTGACTCCGTTCGACTTCACGAATCATTAAGGCTTGTATTTGAACCCAATTGACTTCTCGGATCAACAAGTCTTCCACGTGACCCAATTCGGCTTCTCTGATCAACAAGTATCCATAACTTGATTCATTTGTTTTTCCAAGTCACCAAGTACGCACAGTATGTTCCAATTCGGCTTCTCGGATCAACAAGCACCAACTATTTGACTCCGTTCGACTTCACGAATCATTAAGGCTTGTATTTGAACCCAATTGACTTCTCGGATCAACAAGTCTTTCAATTTACCCAATTCAGCTTCTCGGATCAACAAGTATTGACAACTTGATCCGTTTGTTTTACCAAGTCACCAAGTACGCACAATGTGACCCAATTCGCCTTCCCGGATCAACAAGCACCAACGATTTGACTCCGTTCTACTTCACGAATCATTAAGGCTTGTATTTGAACCCAATTGACTTCTCGGATCAACAAGTCTTTCCATTGACCCAATTCGGCTGCTCGGATCTACAAGTATCCATAACCTGATCCGTTTGTTTTACCAAGTCACCAAGTACGCACAATGTGACCCAATTCGGCTTCTCGGATCATCAAGCACCAACTATTTGACTCCGTTCGACTTCACGAATCATTAAGGCTTGTATTTGAACCCAATTGACTTCTCGGATCAACAAGTCTTTCAATTTACCCAATTCAGCTTCTCGGATCAACAAGTATTGACAACTTGATCCGTTTGTTTTACCAAGTCACCAAGTACGCACAATGTGACCCAATTCGCCTTCCCGGATCAACAAGCACCAACGATTTGACTCCGTTCTATTTCACGAATCATTAAGGCTTGTATTTGAACCCAATTGACTTCTCGGATCAACAAGTCTTTCCATTGACCCAATTCGGCTGCTCGGATCTACAAGTATCCATAACCTGATCCGTTTGTTTTACCAAGTCACCAAGTACGCACAATGTGACCCAATTCGGCTTCTCGGATCATCAAGCACCAACTATTTGACTCCGTTCGACTTCACGAATCATTAAGGCTTGTATTTGAACCCAATTGACTTCTTGGTTGAACAAGTCTTTGAATTTACCCAATTCGGCTTCTCGGATTGTGAGGAAGTGTTCAATCTCATCAAGTGAGCTATATTTTGAAACAGGATGTGTCTAGAATGTGGAACCGGGATCAGGATGTGGTGAACCGGGTAGATGAACCGGGTTTTAGCGTGTAGAAGTGAGTCTGTGCAGAATAAACCGGGTTCCGGGTTGTTGGAGGATAACCGTCAGTTGTGACGAGTTTTTTACAGTTTTGTGACGGAATAAACCGTCACATTTGTCCGGTAGCAGCAGTCGTCTTCAATCAGTTAGAACTTCTTCATCAGTTACATTCGAGCTACAAGACCTATATCATTGGAAAGGGAGTTCATACAACTCAAGAACCATTAGATTATGTTCACTCTGACATATGGGGCCCTGCAAGAACAGAATCCCATGGTGGTGCCAGATATTTCATGTCCTTGATTGATGATTACAGCAGAAAGGTATGGATCATGTTGCTAAAGAACAAGAGTGATGCCTTTCATAAGTTCAAAACATGGTTGATCCAACTGGAAAATGTCAAAGGGAAGAAGCTGAAGCATCTGAGGACTGATAATGGACTGGAGTACCTCTCTACAGAGTTTACAAACTTCTGTGAAGAAAGAGGAATCAAGAGACACAGGACTGTGCCAATGAATCCTCAACAGAATGGAGTTGCAGAAAGGTTTAACAGGACTCTCCTTGAAAGAGTAAGGTGTATGCTGTTGGATGCTGGGTTGCCAAAGGTGTTTTGGGGAGAAACCATTGCTACAGCATGCTATCTTATTAACAGATCACCCTCATCAGTGATTGGGTTCAAAACACCTGAAGAGGTGTGGAGTGAACAGAAACCAAGTTATGAAGGATTAAGGGTGTTTGGGTGTCTTGCTTATGCCCACATCAAGCAAGACAAATTAGATGCAAGGGCTCTCAGATGTGTGTTTCTTGGATATCCGGATGGAATTAAGGGTTACAGATTGTGGTGCCTGGAACAAGGAAATCAGAAGATAATCACAAGTAGAGATGTGAAGTTTAATGAGAATGTGATGGCTTATACTTCTACAGGCTCTAAGGAAGAATTTGATGCTGCAAAAGAGGCAGAGGAGATATCAATTCAGGTGGAGCAACCTGCAGAAGATAATCACACACCTCAACCACAAGCAGATTTACAAGATAATGATTCATCATCTGAAGAAGAGGCACAAACTGGACCTGTACAAAATATCAGGGAATATAGCATTGGAAGAGATAGGCCTAGAAGAACAATCAACAGACCTGATTTCTATGGCCAAGCAGGGAGTGTATATTATGCCTTAAGTGTTGCTGAAGACCTGGAATCACACGAGCCTAGCAGCTTTCAAGAAGCACTAGATTGTGAAGAAGGTGAACACTGGATACAGGCAATGACTGAAGAAATGGAGTCTCTGGAAAAGAATAAGACCTGGATATTGGTGGATAAACCAAAAGGTCAGAAACTTGTAAGCTCCAAGTGGATATACAAGAAGAAACTAGAAACTGCAGGGTCCAAACAGGTGAGGTTTAAAGCAAGGTTGGTAGCCAGGGGCTTTACACAAAGAGAAGGGATTGATTACAATGAGGTCTTCTCTCCTGTAGTAAAGCACTGCTCAATCAGGTTGCTTCTATCAAAAGTCACACAAGAGAACATGGAACTACAGCAACTGGATGTAAAGACAGCTTTCTTAGATGGAGAACTCAATGAGGAAATATATATGAAACAGCCAGAAGGCTTTGTTATTCCTGGGAAAGAAGACAAAGTATGTTTACTGAAGAAGTCACTATATGGACTTAAACAAAGTCCTAGACAGTGGAACAAGAGGTTCAATGACTTCATGATCAGTGCTGGTTTTGTAAGAATCCTTTATGACAGTTGTGTTTACTTCAACAAAGTTTCAAAGCAAGATAAAGTGTTTCTTCTATTGTATGTGGATGACATGCTAATTGCCAGCAGAAACAAGGAGAGGGTACAATGGTTGAAGGATAGACTTAATGCTGAGTTTGACATGAAGGACCTGGGAGAAGCTAAGAAGATATTGCGAATGAACATTCTAAGAAACAGAGAAGCTGGAGTACTTTGGTTATCTCAGAGACAATACCTACAGAAAGTATTGGAGAGGTTCCATATGCATGAAGCCAAACCTCTCTCCACTCCAGTTAATCTACAGAAGAAACTTTCCAAAGAACAATGCCCAAATACTGAAGAGGAGATCATACAGATGAGCAATATTCCCTATGCAAGTGGAGTTGGAAGTCTTATGTATGGAATGATCTGTAGCAGGCCTGACTTGGCATATGCTGTATCTTTGGTAAGCAGGTTCATGTCAAATCCAGGAGTTGAACACTGGGAAGCTTTGAAACACGTGATGAGGTATCTAAAAGGATCAGTGAACATGTCACTGAAATTTCAGAAGAAAGCAGATGGAAGTACTGTTGCATTGGAGGGGTTTGCTGATTCTGACTTTGCAGCAAACGTGGACACAAGGAAGTCAATCTCTGGATTTGTGTTTACCTTATATGGGACAGCCATCAGCTGGAGGAGTGCACAACAATCTGTTGTGGCACTATCAACTACAGAAGCAGAATATATCTCTTTAACTGAAGCTATCAAAGAATCAATCTGGTTGAAAGGGGTGTTGAGAGATTTGGATATCAAGCAAAAGTGTGTGGTAATCTACTGTGATAATCAAAGTGCTTTACATCTTGTGAAACACCAAGCATTTCATGAAAGATCAAAACACATTGATGTGAGGTTACATTTTGCTAGAGATGTCATAGATTCTGGGTCTGTGGAGGTGAAGAAGGTGCATACTTTGCATAATCCTGTTGATTTTCTTACAAAGGGTGTACCTGGAAACAAAGTGGAGCATTGCTCGAGCTTGCTGCAGCTTGAGCAGTGTCATGAAGAGCAGTGACAGATAAGCAGTGAAGAGGCAGGATGAGGCATACTTGATTCATTGAGGTGGAGATTTGTGAGGAAGTGTTCAATCTCATCAAGTGAGCTATATTTTGAAATAGGATGTGTCTAGAATGTGGAACCGGGATCAGGATGTGGTGAACCGGGTAGATGAACCGGGTTTTAGCGTGTAGAAGTGAGTCTGTGCAGAATAAACCGGGTTCCGGGTTGTTGGAGGATAACCGTCAGTTGTGACGAGTTTGTTACAGTTTTGTGACGGAATAAACCGTCACATTTGTCCGGTGGCAGCAGTCGTCTTCAATCAGTTAGAACTTCTTCATCAGTTACATTCGAGCTACAAGACCTATATCATTGGAAAGCTCTCTTCAAGGAGAACAACACTACGTCGAGCAATTTCCAGTTTTCATAGATTACAGAGAGAATTTGAGAGTGATAGTTTTTCTGCCCTAATTTGTTCCAGAATTGGGCATATTCATTTCTGAGTGTAATTTCTGTAATTGATTGGATATCTTAGTGAATTGAGGTGTGCCTTGCCTCCGTGGATGTAGTTCATCTTGAACGAACCACGTAAAATTGATTGTGTGATTCATTTATTTTCAGTTCTGCGCGAAGCTCACTTCGGCCACAACTCTGGCCGAACAGTTGTGTGTTTTTCAGAAGTTTCATTTTCGAACTCGTTCCAGCTTCTTACTGTTGTGTGATTAGGAGTTGATTTGTCTAACACGGATCAACAAGTATTCATAACTTGATCCGTTTGTTTTACCAAGTCACCAAGTACGCACAATGTGACCCAATTCGCCTTCCCGGATCAACAAGCACCAACGATTTGACTCCGTTCTACTTCACGAATCATTAAGGCTTGTATTTGAACCCAATTGACTTCTCGGATCAACAAGTCTTTCAATTGACCCAATTCGGCTTCTCGGATCTACAAGTATCCATAACTTTATCCGTTTGTTTTACCAAGTCACCAAGTACACACAATGTGACCCAATTCGGCTTCTCGGATCAACAAGCACCAACTATTTGACTCCTTTCGACTTCACGAATCATTAAGGTTTGTATTTGAACCTAATTGACTTCTCGGACTAACAAGTCTTTCAATTGACCCTATTCGACTTCTCGGATCAACAAGTATCCATAACTTGATCCTTTTATTTTACCAAGTCACCAAGTACGCACAATGTGACCCAATTCGGCTTATCGGATCAACAAGCACCAACTATTTGACTCCGTTCGACTTCACGAATCATTAAGGCTTGTATTTGAAACCAATTGACTTCTCGGATCAACAAGTATCCATAACTTGATCCGTTTGTTTTACCAAGTCACCAAGTATGCACCATGTTACCCAATTCGGCTTCTCGGATCAACAAGCACCAATTATTTGACTCCGTTCGACTTCACGAATCATTAAGGTTTGTATTTGAACCCAGTTGACTTCTCAGATCAACAAGTCTTTCAATTGACCCAATTCGGCTTCTCGGATCAACAAGTATCCATAACTTGATCCGTTTGTTTTACCAAGTCACCAAGTACGCACAATGTGACCCAATTCGCCTTCCCGGATCAACAAGCACCAATGATTTGACTCCGTTCGACTTCACGAATCATTAAGGCTTGTATTTGAACCCAATTGACTTCTCCGATCAACAAGTCTTTCAATTGACCCAATTCGGCTTCTCGGATCTACAAGTATCCATAACTTGATCCGTTTGTTTTACCAAGTCACCACGTATGCACAATGTGACCCAATTCGGCTTCTCGGATCATCAAGCACCAACTATTTGACTACGTTCGACTACACAAATCATTAAGGTTTGTATTTGAACCCAATTGACTTCTCGGATCAACAAGTCTTTTAATGGACCCAATTCGGCTTCTCGGATCAACAAGTATCCATAACATGATCCGTTTGTTTTACCACGCCACCAAGTACGCACAATGTGACCTAATTCGGCTTCTCGGATCAACAAGCACCAACTATTTGACTCGATTCGACTTCACGAATCATTAAGGCTTGTATTTGGCCACAATTGACTTCTCGGATCAACAAGTCTTCCACTTGACCCAATTCGACTTCTCTGATCAACAAGTATCCATAACTTGATCCTTTTGTTTTACCAAGTCACCAAGTACGCACAATGTGATCCAATTCGGCTTCTCGGATCAACAAGCACCAACTATTTGACTCCGTTCGACTTCACGAATCATTAAGGCTTGTATTTGAACCCAATTGACTTCTCGGATCAACAAGTCTTTCAATTGACCCAATTCGGCTTCTCGGATCAACAAGTATCCATAACTTGATCCGTTTGTTTTACCAAGTCACCAAGTACGCATAATGTGACCTAATTCGGCTTCTCGGATCAACAAGCACCGACTATTTGACTCGATTCGACTTCACGAATCATTAAGGCTCGTATTTGGCCACAATTGACTTCTCGGATCAACAAGTCTTCCATGTGACCCAATTCGGCTTCTCTGATCAACAAGTATCCATAACTTGATTCATTTGTTTTTCCAAGTCACCAAGTACGCACAATGTGACCCAATTCGACTTCTCGGATCAACAAGCACCAACTATTTGATTCCGTTCGACTTCACGAATCATTAAGACTTGTATTTGAACCCAATTGACTTCGCGGATCAACAAGTCTTTTAATTAACCCAATTCGGCTTCTCGGATCAACAAGTATCCATAACTTGATCCATTTGTTTTACCAAGTCACCAAGTACGCACAATGTGATCCAATTCGGCTTCTCGGATCAACAAGCACCAACTATTTGACTCCGTTCGACTTCATGAATCATTAAGGCTTGTATTTGAACCCAATTGACATCTCGGATCAACAAGTCTTTCAATTTACCCAATTCGGCTTCTCGGATCAACAAGTATTGACAACTTGATCCGTTTGTTTTACCAAGTCACCAAGTACGCACAATGTGACCCAATTCGCCTTCCCGGATCAACAAGCACCAACGATTTGACTCCATTCTACTTCACGAATCATTAAGGCTTGTATTTGAACCCAATTGACTTCTCGGATCAACAAGTCTTTCAATTGACCCAATTCGGCTTATCGGATCAACAAGTATCCATAACTTGAACCGTTTGTTTTACCAAGTCACCAACTACGCATAATGTGACCTAATTCGGCTTCTCGGATCAACAAGCACCGACTATTTGACTCGATTCGACTTCACGAATCATTAAGGCTTGTATTTGGCCACAATTGACTTCTCGGATCAACAAGTCTTCCACGTTACCCAATTCGGCTTCTCTGATCAACAAGTATCCATAACTTGATCCATTTGTTTTACCAAGTCACCAAGTATGCACATTGTGATCTAATTCGGCTTCTCGGATCATCAAGCACCAACTATTTGACTACGTTCGACTACACAAATCATTAAGGTTTGTATTTGAACCCAATTGACTTCTCGGATCAACAAGTCTTTTAATGGACCCAATTCGGCTTCTCGGATCAACAAGTATCCATAACATGATCCGTTTGTTTTACCACGCCACCAAGTACGCACAATGTGACCTAATTCGGCTTCTCGGATCAACAAGCACCAACTATTTGACTCGATTCGACTTCACGAATCATTAAGGCTTGTATTTGGCCACAATTGACTTCTCGGATCAACAAGTCTTCCACTTGACCCAATTCGACTTCTCTGATCAACAAGTATCCATAACTTGATCCTTTTGTTTTACCAAGTCACCAAGTACGCACAATGTGATCCAATTCGGCTTCTCGGATCAACAAGCACCAACTATTTGACTCCGTTCGACTTCACGAATCATTAAGGCTTGTATTTGAACCCAATTGACTTCTCGGATCAACAAGTCTTTCAATTGACCCAATTCGGCTTCTCGGATCAACAAGTATCCATAACTTGATCCGTTTGTTTTACCAAGTCACCAAGTACGCATAATGTGACCTAATTCGGCTTCTCGGATCAACAAGCACCGACTATTTGACTCGATTCGACTTCACGAATCATTAAGGCTCGTATTTGGCCACAATTGACTTCTCGGATCAACAAGTCTTCCATGTGACCCAATTCGGCTTCTCTGATCAACAAGTATCCATAACTTGATTCATTTGTTTTTCCAAGTCACCAAGTACGCACAATGTGACCCAATTCGACTTCTCGGATCAACAAGCACCAACTATTTGATTCCGTTCGACTTCACGAATCATTAAGACTTGTATTTGAACCCAATTGACTTCGCGGATCAACAAGTCTTTTAATTAACCCAATTCGGCTTCTCGGATCAACAAGTATCCATAACTTGATCCATTTGTTTTACCAAGTCACCAAGTACGCACAATGTGATCCAATTCGGCTTCTCGGATCAACAAGCACCAACTATTTGACTCCGTTCGACTTCATGAATCATTAAGGCTTGTATTTGAACCCAATTGACATCTCGGATCAACAAGTCTTTCAATTTACCCAATTCGGCTTCTCGGATCAACAAGTATTGACAACTTGATCCGTTTGTTTTACCAAGTCACCAAGTACGCACAATGTGACCCAATTCGCCTTCCCGGATCAACAAGCACCAACGATTTGACTCCATTCTACTTCACGAATCATTAAGGCTTGTATTTGAACCCAATTGACTTCTCGGATCAACAAGTCTTTCAATTGACCCAATTCGGCTTATCGGATCAACAAGTATCCATAACTTGAACCGTTTGTTTTACCAAGTCACCAACTACGCATAATGTGACCTAATTCGGCTTCTCGGATCAACAAGCACCGACTATTTGACTCGATTCGACTTCACGAATCATTAAGGCTTGTATTTGGCCACAATTGACTTCTCGGATCAACAAGTCTTCCACGTTACCCAATTCGGCTTCTCTGATCAACAAGTATCCATAACTTGATCCATTTGTTTTACCAAGTCACCAAGTATGCACATTGTGATCTAATTCGGCTTCTCGGATCAACAAGCACCAACTATTTGACTCCGTTCGACTTCACGAATCATTAAGGCTTGTATTTGAACCCAATTGACTTCTCGGATCAACAAGTCTTTCAATTGACCCAATTCGGCTTCTCGGATCAACAAGTATCCATAACTTGATCCGTTTGTTTTACCAAGTCACCAACTACGCATAATGTGACCTAATTCGGCTTCTCGGATCAACAAGCACCGACTATTTGACTCGATTCGACTTCACGAATCATTAAGGCTTGTATTTGGCCACAATTGACTTCTCGGATCAACAAGTCTTCCACGTGACCCAATTCGGCTTCTCTGATCAACAAGTATCCATAACTTGATCCATTTGTTTTACCAAGTCACCAAGTACGCACATTGTGATCTAATTCGGCTTCTCGGATCAACAAGCACCAACTATTTGACTCCGTTCGACTTCACGAATCATTAAGGCTTGTATTTGAACCCAAATGACTTCTCGGATCAACAAGTCTTTCAATTGACCCAATTCGGCTTCTCGGATCAACAAGTATCCATAACTTGATCCGTTTGTTTTACCAAGTCACCAACTACGCATAATGTGACCTAAGTCGGCTTCTCGGATCAACAAGCACCGACTATTTGACTCGATTCGACTTCACGAATCATTAAGGCTTGTATTTGGCCACAATTGACTTCTCGGATCAACAAGTCTTCCATGTGACCCAATTCGGCTTCTCTGATCAACAAGTATCCATAACTTGATTCATTTGTTTTTCCAAGTCGCCAAGTACGCACAATGTGACCCAATTCGGCTTCTCGGATCAACAAGCACCAACTATTTGATTCCATTCGACTTCACGAATCATTAAGGCTTGTATTTGAACCCAATTGACTTCTCGGATCAACAAGTCTTTCAATTGACCCAATTCGGCTTCTCGGATCAACAAGTATCCATAACTTGATCCATTTATTTTACCAAGTTACCAAGTACGCACAATGTGATCCGATTCGGCTTCTCGGATCAACAAGCACCAACTATTTGACTCCGTTCGACTTCACGAATCATTAAGGCTTGTATTTGAAACCAATTGACTTCTCGGATCAACAAGTATCCATAACTTGATCCGTTTGTTTTACCAAGTCACCAAGTATGCACCATGTTACCCAATTCGGCTTCTCGGATCAACAAGCACCAATTTTTTGACTCCGTTCGACTTCACGAATCATTAAGGTTTGTATTTGAACCCAATTGACTTCTCGGATCAACAAGTCTTTCAATTGACCCAATTCGGCTTCTCGGATCAACAAGTATCCATAACTTGATCCGTTTGTTTTACCAAGTCACCAAGTACGCACAATGTGACCCAATTCGCCTTCCCGGATCAACAAGCACCAATGATTTGACTCCGTTCGACTTCACGAATCATTAAGGCTTGTATTTGAACCCAATTGACTTCTCGGATCAACAAGTCTTTCAATTGACCCTATTCGGCTTCTCGGATCTACAAGTATCCATAACTTGATCCGTTTGTTTTACCAAGTCACCACGTATGCACAATGTGACCCAATTCGGCTTCTCGGATCATCAAGCACCAACTATTTGACTACGTTCGACTTCACGAATCATTAAGGCTTGTATTTGAACCCAATTGACTTCTCGGATCAACAAGTCTTTTAATTGACCCAATTCGGCTTCTCGGATCAACAAGTATCCATAACATGATCCGTTTATTTTACCACGCCACCAAGTACGCACAATGTGACCTAATTCGGCTTCTCGGATTAACAAGCACCAACTATTTGACTCGATTCGACTTCACGAATCATTAAGGGTTGTATTTGTCCAAAATTGACTTCTCGGATCAACAAGTCTTCCACGTGACCCAATTCGGCTTCTCTGATCAACAAGTATCCATAACTTGATCCATTTGTTTTACCAAGTCACCAAGTACGCACAATGTGATCCAATTCGGCTTCTCGGATCAACAAGCACCAACTATTTGACTCCGTTCGACTTCACGAATCATCAAGGCTTGTATTTGAACCCAATTGACTTCTCGGATCAACAAGTCTTTCAATTGACCCAATTCGGCTTCTCGGATCAACAAGTATCCATAACTTGATCCGTTTGTTTTACCAAGTCACCAAGTACGCATAATGTGACCTAATTCGGCTTCTCGGATCAACAAGCACCGACTATTTGACTCGATTCAACTTCACGAATCATTAAGGCTTGTATTTGGCCACAATTGACTTCTCGGATCAACAAGTCTTCCATGTGACCCAATTCGGCTTCTCTGATCAACAAGTATCCATAACTTGATTCATTTGTTTTTCCAAGTTACCAAGTACGCACAATGTGACCCAATTCGGCTTCTCGGATCAACAAGCACCAACTATTTGATTCCGTTCGACTTCACGAATCATTAAGGCTTGTATTCGAACCCAATTGACTTCGCGGATCAACAAGTCTTTTAATTAACCCAATTCGGCTTCTCGGATCAACAAGTATCCATAACTTGATCCATTTGTTTTACCAAGTCACCAAGTACGCACAATGTGATCCAATTCGGCTTCTCGGATCAACAAGCACCAACTATTTGACTCCGTTCGACTTCATGAATCATTAGGGCTTGTATTTGAACCCAATTGACATCTCGGATCAACAAGTCTTTCAATTTACCCAATTCGGCTTCTCGGATCAACAAGTATTGACAACTTGATCCGTTTGTTTTACCAAGTCACCAAGTACGCACAATGTGACCCAATTCGCCTTCCCGGATCAACAAGCCACAACGATTTGACTTCGTTCTACTTCACGAATCATTAAGGCTTGTATTTGAACCCAATTGACTTGTCGGATCAACAAGTCTTTCAATTGACCCAATTCGGCTTCTCGGATCTACAAGTATCCATAACTTGATCCGTTTGTTTTACCAAGTCACCAAGTACGCACAATGTGACCCAATTCGGCTTCTCGGATCATCAAGCACCAACTATTAGACTACGTTCGACTTCACAAATCATTAAGGCTTGTATTTGAACCAAATTGACTTCTCGGATCAAGAAGTCTTTCAATTGACCCAATTCGGCTTCTCGGATCAACAAGTATCCATAACTTGAACCGTTTGTTTTACCAAGTCACCAACTACGCATAATGTGACCTAATTCGGCTTGTCAGATCAACAAGCACCGACTATTTGACTCGATTCGACTTCACGAATCATTAAGGCTTGTATTTGGCCACAATTGACTTCTCGGATCAACAAGTCTTCCACGTGACCCAATTCGGCTTCTCTGATCAACAAGTATCCATACCTTGATCCATTTGTTTTACCAAGTCACTAAGTACGCACAATGTGATCCAATTCGGCTTCTCGGATCAACAAGCACCAACTATTTGACTCCGTTCGACTCCACGAATCATCATGGCTTGTATTTGAACCCAATTGACTTCTCGGATCAACAAGTCTTTCAATTGACCCAATTCGGCTTCTCGGATCAACAAGTATCCATAACTTGATCCGTTTGTTTTACCAAGTCACCAAGTACGCATAATGTGACCTAATTCGGCTTCTCGGATCAACAAGCACCGACTATTTGACTCGATTCGACTTCACGAATCATTAAGGCTTGTATTTGGCCACAATTGACTTCTCGGATCAACAAGTCTTCCATGTGACCCAATTCGGCTTCTCTGATCAACAAGTATCCATAACTTGATTCATTTGTTTTTCCAAGTCACCAAGTACGCACAATGTGACCCAATTCGGCTTCTCGGATCAACAAGCACCAACTATTTGATTCCGTTCGACTTCACGAATCATTAAGGCTTGTATTTGAACCCAATTGACTTTGCGGATCAACAAGTCTTTTAATTAACCCAATTCGGCTTCTCGGATCAACAAGTATCCATAACTTGATCCATTTGTTTTACCAAGTCACCAAGTAGGCACAATGTGATCCAATTCGGCTTCTCGGATCAACAAGCACCAACTATTTGACTCCGTTCGACTTCATGAATCATTAAGGCTTGTATTTGAACCCAATTGACATCTCGGATCAACAAGTCTTTCAATTTACCCAATTCGGCTTCTCGGATCAACAAGTATTGACAACTTGATCCGTTTGTTTTACCAAGTCACCAAGTACGCACAATGTGACCCAATTCGCCTTCCCGGATCAACAAGCACCAACGATTTGACTTCGTTCTACTTCACGAATCATTAAGGCTTGTATTTGAGCCCAATTGACTTCTCGGATCAACAAGTCTTTCAATTGACCAAATTCGGCTTCTCGGATCTACAAGTATCCATAACTTGATCCGTTTGTTTTACCAAGTCACCAAGTACGCACAATGTGACCCAATTCGGCTTCTCCGATCATCAAGCACCAACTATTAGACTACGTTCGACTTCACAAATCATTAAGGCTTGTATTTGAACCCAATTGACTTCTCGGATCAACAAGTCTTTCAATTGACCCAATTCGGCTTCTCGGATCAACAAGTATCCATAACTTGAACCGTTTGTTTACCAAGTCACCAACTACGCATAATGTGACCTAATTCGGCTTCTCGGATCAACAAGCACCGACTATTTCACTCGATTCGACTTCACGAATCATTAAGGCTCGTATTTGGCCACAATTGACTTCTCGGATCAACAAGTCTTCCATGTGACCCAATTCGGCTACTCTGATCAACAAGTATCCATAACTTGATTCATTTGTTTTTCCAAGTCACCAAGTACGCACAATGTGACCCAATTCGACTTCTCGGATCAACAAGCACCAACTATTTGATTCCGTTCGACTTCACGAATCATTAAGACTTGTATTTGAACCCAATTGACTTCGCGGATCAACAAGTCTTTTAATTAACCCAATTCGGCTTCTCGGATCAACAAGTATCCATAACTTGATCCATTTGTTTTACCAAGTCACCAAGTACGCACAATGTGATCCAATTCGGCTTCTCGGATCAACAAGCACCAACTATTTGACTCCGTTCGACTTCATGAATCATTAAGGCTTGTATTTGAACCCAATTGACATCTCGGATCAACAAGTCTTTCAATTTACCCAATTCGGCTTCTCGGATCAACAAGTGTTGACAACTTGATCCGTTTGTTTTACCAAGTCACCAAGTACGCACAATGTGACCCAATTCGCCTTCCCGGATCAACAAGCACCAACGATTTGACTCCATTCTACTTCACGAATCATTAAGGCTTGTATTTGAACCCAATTGACTTCTCGGATCAACAAGTCTTTCAATTGACCAAATTCGGCTTCTCGGATCTACAAGTATCCATAACTTGATCCGTTTGTTTTACCAAGTCACCAAGTACGCACAATGTGACCCAATTCGGCTTCTCGGATCATCAAGCACCAACTATTAGACTACGTTCGACTTCACGAATCATTAAGGCTTGTATTGGAACCCAATTGACTACTCGGATCAACAAGTCTTTCAATTGACCCAATTCGGCTTCTCGGATCAACAAGTATCCATAACTTGAACCGTTTGTTTTACCAAGTCACCAACTACGCATAATGTGACCTAATTCGGCTTCTCGGATCAACAAGCACCGACTATTTCACTCGATTCGACTTCACGAATCATTAAGGCTTGTATTTGGCCACAATTGACTTCTCGGATCAACAAGTCTTCCACGTTACCCAATTCGGCTTCTCTGATCAACAAGTATCCATAACTTGATCCATTTTTTTTACCAAGTCACCAAGTATGCACATTGTGATCTAATTCGGCTTCTCGGATCAACAAGCACCAACTATTTGACTCCGTTCGACTTCACGAATCATTAAGGCTTGTATTTGAACCCAATTGACTTCTCGGATCAACAAGTCTTTCAATTGACCCAATTCGGCTTCTCGGATCAACAAGTATCCATAACTTGATCCGTTTGTTTTACCAAGTCACCAACTACGCATAATGTGACCTAATTCGGCTTCTCGGATCAACAAGCACCGACTATTTGACTCGATTCGACTTCACGAATCATTAAGGCTTGTATTTGGCCACAATTGACTTCTCGGATCAACAAGTCTTCCACGTGACCCAATTCGGCTTCTCTGATCAACAAGTATCCATAACTTGATCCATTTGTTTTACAAAGTCACCAAGTACGCACATTGTGATCTAATTCGGCTTCTCGGATCAACAAGCACCAACTATTTGACTCCGTTCGACTTCACGAATCATTAAGGCTTGTATTTGAACCCAATTGACTTCTCGGATCAACAAGTCTTTCAATTGACCCAATTCGGCTTCTCGGATCAACAAGTATCCATAACTTGATCCGTTTGTTTTACCAAGTCACCAACTACGCATAATGTGACCTAAGTCGGCTTCTCGGATCAACAAGCACCGACTATTTGACTCGATTCGACTTCACGAATCATTAAGGCTTGTATTTGGCCACAATTGACTTCTCGGATCAACAAGTCTTCCATGTGACCCAATTCGGCTTCTCTGATCAACAAGTATCCATAACTTGATTCATTTGTTTTTCCAAGTCGCCAAGTACGCACAATGTGACCCAATTCGGCTTCTCGGATCAACAAGCACCAACTATTTGATTCCATTCGACTTCACGAATCATTAAGGCTTGTATTTGAACCCAATTGACTTCTCGGATCAACAAGTCTTTCAATTGACCCAATTCGGCTTCTCGGATCAACAAGTATCCATAACTTGATCCATTTATTTTACCAAGTTACCAAGTACGCACAATGTGATCCGATTCGGCTTCTCGGATCAACAAGCACCAACTATTTGACTCCGTTCGACTTCACGAATCATTAAGGCTTGTATTTGAAACCAATTGACTTCTCGGATCAACAAGTATCCATAACTTGATCCGTTTGTTTTACCAAGTCACCAAGTATGCACCATGTTACCCAATTCGGCTTCTCGGATCAACAAGCACCAATTTTTTGACTCCGTTCGACTTCACGAATCATTAAGGTTTGTATTTGAACCCAATTGACTTCTCGGATCAACAAGTCTTTCAATTGACCCAATTCGGCTTCTCGGATCAACAAGTATCCATAACTTGATCCGTTTGTTTTACCAAGTCACCAAGTACGCACAATGTGACCCAATTCGCCTTCCCGGATCAACAAGCACCAATGATTTGACTCCGTTCGACTTCACGAATCATTAAGGCTTGTATTTGAACCCAATTGACTTCTCGGATCAACAAGTCTTTCAATTGACCCTATTCGGCTTCTCGGATCTACAAGTATCCATAACTTGATCCGTTTGTTTTACCAAGTCACCACGTATGCACAATGTGACCCAATTCGGCTTCTCGGATCATCAAGCACCAACTATTTGACTACGTTCGACTTCACGAATCATTAAGGCTTGTATTTGAACCCAATTGACTTCTCGGATCAACAAGTCTTTTAATTGACCCAATTCGGCTTCTCGGATCAACAAGTATCCATAACATGATCCGTTTATTTTACCACGCCACCAAGTACGCACAATGTGACCTAATTCGGCTTCTCGGATTAACAAGCACCAACTATTTGACTCGATTCGACTTCACGAATCATTAAGGGTTGTATTTGGCCACAATTGACTTCTCGGATCAACAAGTCTTCCACGTGACCCAATTCGGCTTCTCTGATCAACAAGTATCCATAACTTGATCCATTTGTTTTACCAAGTCACCAAGTACGCACAATGTGATCCAATTCGGCTTCTCGGATCAACAAGCACCAACTATTTGACTCCGTTCGACTTCACGAATCATCAAGGCTTGTATTTGAACCCAATTGACTTCTCGGATCAACAAGTCTTTCAATTGACCCAATTCGGCTTCTCGGATCAACAAGTATCCATAACTTGATCCGTTTGTTTTACGAAGTCACCAAGTACGCATAATGTGACCTAATTCGGCTTCTCGGATCAACAAGCACCAACTATTTGACTCGATTCAACTTCACGAATCATTAAGGCTTGTATTTGGCCACAATTGACTTCTCGGATCAACAAGTCTTCCATGTGACCCAATTCGGCTTCTCTGATCAACAAGTATCCATAACTTGATTCATTTGTTTTTCCAAGTTACCAAGTACGCACAATGTGACCCAATTCGGCTTCTCGGATCAACAAGCACCAACTATTTGATTCCGTTCGACTTCACGAATCATTAAGGCTTGTATTCGAACCCAATTGACTTCGCGGATCAACAAGTCTTTTAATTAACCCAATTCGGCTTCTCGGATCAACAAGTATCCATAACTTGATCCATTTGTTTTACCAAGTCACCAAGTACGCACAATGTGATCCAATTCGGCTTCTCGGATCAACAAGCACCAACTATTTGACTCCGTTCGACTTCATGAATCATTAGGGCTTGTATTTGAACCCAATTGACATCTCGGATCAACAAGTCTTTCAATTTACCCAATTCGGCTTTTCGGATCAACAAGTATTGACAACTTGATCCGTTTGTTTTACCAAGTCACCAAGTACGCACAATGTGACCCAATTCGCCTTCCCGGATCAACAAGCCACAACGATTTGACTTCGTTCTACTTCACGAATCATTAAGGCTTGTATTTGAACCCAATTGACTTGTCGGATCAACAAGTCTTTCAATTGACCCAATTCGGCTTCTCGGATCTACAAGTATCCATTACTTGATCCGTTTGTTTTACCAAGTCACCAAGTACGCACAATGTGACCCAATTCGGCTTCTCGGATCATCAAGCACCAACTATTAGACTACGTTCGACTTCACAAATCATTAAGGCTTGTATTTGAACCAAATTGACTTCTCGGATCAAGAAGTCTTTCAATTGACCCAATTCGGCTTCTCGGATCAACAAGTATCCATAACTTGAACCGTTTGTTTTACCAAGTCACCAACTACGCATAATGTGACCTAATTCGGCTTGTCAGATCAACAAGCACCGACTATTTGACTCGATTCGACTTCACGAATCATTAAGGCTTGTATTTGGCCACAATTGACTTCTCGGATCAACAAGTCTTCCACGTGACCCAATTCGGCTTCTCTGATCAACAAGTATCCATACCTTGATCCATTTGTTTTACCAAGTCACTAAGTACGCACAATGTGATCCAATTCGGCTTCTCGGATCAACAAGCACCAACTATTTGACTCCGTTCGACTCCACGAATCATCATGGCTTGTATTTGAACCCAATTGACTTCTCGGATCAACAAGTCTTTCAATTGACCCAATTCGGCTTCTCGGATCAACAAGTATCCATAACTTGATCCGTTTGTTTTACCAAGTCACCAAGTACGCATAATGTGACCTAATTCGGCTTCTCGGATCAACAAGCACCGACTATTTGACTCGATTCGACTTCACGAATCATTAAGGCTTGTATTTGGCCACAATTGACTTCTCGGATCAACAAGTCTTCCATGTGACCCAATTCGGCTTCTCTGATCAACAAGTATCCATAACTTGATTCATTTGTTTTTCCAAGTCACCAAGTACGCACAATGTGACCCAATTCGGCTTCTCGGATCAACAAGCACCAACTATTTGATTCCGTTCGACTTCACGAATCATTAAGGCTTGTATTTGAACCCAATTGACTTTGCGGATCAACAAGTCTTTTAATTAACCCAATTCGGCTTCTCGGATCAACAAGTATCCATAACTTGATCCATTTGTTTTACCAAGTCACCAAGTAGGCACAATGTGATCCAATTCGGCTTCTCGGATCAACAAGCACCAACTATTTGACTCCGTTCGACTTCATGAATCATTAAGGCTTGTATTTGAACCCAATTGACATCTCGGATCAACAAGTCTTTCAATTTACCCAATTCGGCTTCTCGGATCAACAAGTATTGACAACTTGATCCGTTTGTTTTACCAAGTCACCAAGTACGCACAATGTGACCCAATTCGCCTTCCCGGATCAACAAGCACCAACGATTTGACTTCGTTCTACTTCACGAATCATTAAGGCTTGTATTTGAGCCCAATTGACTTCTCGGATCAACAAGTCTTTCAATTGACCAAATTCGGCTTCTCGGATCTACAAGTATCCATAACTTGATCCGTTTGTTTTACCAAGTCACCAAGTACGCACAATGTGACCCAATTCGGCTTCTCCGATCATCAAGCACCAACTATTAGACTACGTTCGACTTCACAAATCATTAAGGCTTGTATTTGAACCCAATTGACTTCTCGGATCAACAAGTCTTTCAATTGACCCAATTCGGCTTCTCGGATCAACAAGTATCCATAACTTGAACCGTTTGTTTACCAAGTCACCAACTACGCATAATGTGACCTAATTCGGCTTCTCGGATCAACAAGCACCGACTATTTCACTCGATTCGACTTCACGAATCATTAAGGCTCGTATTTGGCCACAATTGACTTCTCGGATCAACAAGTCTTCCATGTGACCCAATTCGGCTACTCTGATCAACAAGTATCCATAACTTGATTCATTTGTTTTTCCAAGTCACCAAGTACGCACAATGTGACCCAATTCGACTTCTCGGATCAACAAGCACCAACTATTTGATTCCGTTCGACTTCACGAATCATTAAGACTTGTATTTGAACCCAATTGACTTCGCGGATCAACAAGTCTTTTAATTAACCCAATTCGGCTTCTCGGATCAACAAGTATCCATAACTTGATCCATTTGTTTTACCAAGTCACCAAGTACGCACAATGTGATCCAATTCGGCTTCTCGGATCAACAAGCACCAACTATTTGACTCCGTTCGACTTCATGAATCATTAAGGCTTGTATTTGAACCCAATTGACATCTCGGATCAACAAGTCTTTCAATTTACCCAATTCGGCTTCTCGGATCAACAAGTGTTGACAACTTGATCCGTTTGTTTTACCAAGTCACCAAGTACGCACAATGTGACCCAATTCGCCTTCCCGGATCAACAAGCACCAACGATTTGACTCCATTCTACTTCACGAATCATTAAGGCTTGTATTTGAACCCAATTGACTTCTCGGATCAACAAGTCTTTCAATTGACCAAATTCGGCTTCTCGGATCTACAAGTATCCATAACTTGATCCGTTTGTTTTACCAAGTCACCAAGTACGCACAATGTGACCCAATTCGGCTTCTCGGATCATCAAGCACCAACTATTAGACTACGTTCGACTTCACGAATCATTAAGGCTTGTATTGGAACCCAATTGACTACTCGGATCAACAAGTCTTTCAATTGACCCAATTCGGCTTCTCGGATCAACAAGTATCCATAACTTGAACCGTTTGTTTTACCAAGTCACCAACTACGCATAATGTGACCTAATTCGGCTTCTCGGATCAACAAGCACCGACTATTTCACTCGATTCGACTTCACGAATCATTAAGGCTTGTATTTGGCCACAATTGACTTCTCGGATCAACAAGTCTTCCACGTTACCCAATTCGGCTTCTCTGATCAACAAGTATCCATAACTTGATCCATTTTTTTTACCAAGTCACCAAGTATGCACATTGTGATCTAATTCGGCTTCTCGGATCAACAAGCACCAACTATTTGACTCCGTTCGACTTCACGAATCATTAAGGCTTGTATTTGAACCCAATTGACTTCTCGGATCAACAAGTCTTTCAATTGACCCAATTCGGCTTCTCGGATCAACAAGTATCCATAACTTGATCCGTTTGTTTTACCAAGTCACCAACTACGCATAATGTGACCTAATTCGGCTTCTCGGATCAACAAGCACCGACTATTTGACTCGATTCGACTTCACGAATCATTAAGGCTTGTATTTGGCCACAATTGACTTCTCGGATCAACAAGTCTTCCACGTGACCCAATTCGGCTTCTCTGATCAACAAGTATCCATAACTTGATCCATTTGTTTTACAAAGTCACCAAGTACGCACATTGTGATCTAATTCGGCTTCTCGGATCAACAAGCACCAACTATTTGACTCCGTTCGACTTCACGAATCATTAAGGCTTGTATTTGAACCCAATTGACTTCTCGGATCAACAAGTCTTTCAATTGACCCAATTCGGCTTCTCGGATCAACAAGTATCCATAACTTGATCCGTTTGTTTTACCAAGTCACCAACTACGCATAATGTGACCTAAGTCGGCTTCTCGGATCAACAAGCACCGACTATTTGACTCGATTCGACTTCACGAATCATTAAGGCTTGTATTTGGCCACAATTGACTTCTCGGATCAACAAGTCTTCCATGTGACCCAATTCGGCTTCTCTGATCAACAAGTATCCATAACTTGATTCATTTGTTTTTCCAAGTCGCCAAGTACGCACAATGTGACCCAATTCGGCTTCTCGGATCAACAAGCACCAACTATTTGATTCCATTCGACTTCACGAATCATTAAGGCTTGTATTTGAACCCAATTGACTTCTCGGATCAACAAGTCTTTCAATTGACCCAATTCGGCTTCTCGGATCAACAAGTATCCATAACTTGATCCATTTATTTTACCAAGTTACCAAGTACGCACAATGTGATCCGATTCGGCTTCTCGGATCAACAAGCACCAACTATTTGACTCCGTTCGACTTCACGAATCATTAAGGCTTGTATTTGAAACCAATTGACTTCTCGGATCAACAAGTATCCATAACTTGATCCGTTTGTTTTACCAAGTCACCAAGTATGCACCATGTTACCCAATTCGGCTTCTCGGATCAACAAGCACCAATTTTTTGACTCCGTTCGACTTCACGAATCATTAAGGTTTGTATTTGAACCCAATTGACTTCTCGGATCAACAAGTCTTTCAATTGACCCAATTCGGCTTCTCGGATCAACAAGTATCCATAACTTGATCCGTTTGTTTTACCAAGTCACCAAGTACGCACAATGTGACCCAATTCGCCTTCCCGGATCAACAAGCACCAATGATTTGACTCCGTTCGACTTCACGAATCATTAAGGCTTGTATTTGAACCCAATTGACTTCTCGGATCAACAAGTCTTTCAATTGACCCTATTCGGCTTCTCGGATCTACAAGTATCCATAACTTGATCCGTTTGTTTTACCAAGTCACCACGTATGCACAATGTGACCCAATTCGGCTTCTCGGATCATCAAGCACCAACTATTTGACTACGTTCGACTTCACGAATCATTAAGGCTTGTATTTGAACCCAATTGACTTCTCGGATCAACAAGTCTTTTAATTGACCCAATTCGGCTTCTCGGATCAACAAGTATCCATAACATGATCCGTTTATTTTACCACGCCACCAAGTACGCACAATGTGACCTAATTCGGCTTCTCGGATTAACAAGCACCAACTATTTGACTCGATTCGACTTCACGAATCATTAAGGGTTGTATTTGGCCACAATTGACTTCTCGGATCAACAAGTCTTCCACGTGACCCAATTCGGCTTCTCTGATCAACAAGTATCCATAACTTGATCCATTTGTTTTACCAAGTCACCAAGTACGCACAATGTGATCCAATTCGGCTTCTCGGATCAACAAGCACCAACTATTTGACTCCGTTCGACTTCACGAATCATCAAGGCTTGTATTTGAACCCAATTGACTTCTCGGATCAACAAGTCTTTCAATTGACCCAATTCGGCTTCTCGGATCAACAAGTATCCATAACTTGATCCGTTTGTTTTACGAAGTCACCAAGTACGCATAATGTGACCTAATTCGGCTTCTCGGATCAACAAGCACCAACTATTTGACTCGATTCAACTTCACGAATCATTAAGGCTTGTATTTGGCCACAATTGACTTCTCGGATCAACAAGTCTTCCATGTGACCCAATTCGGCTTCTCTGATCAACAAGTATCCATAACTTGATTCATTTGTTTTTCCAAGTTACCAAGTACGCACAATGTGACCCAATTCGGCTTCTCGGATCAACAAGCACCAACTATTTGATTCCGTTCGACTTCACGAATCATTAAGGCTTGTATTCGAACCCAATTGACTTCGCGGATCAACAAGTCTTTTAATTAACCCAATTCGGCTTCTCGGATCAACAAGTATCCATAACTTGATCCATTTGTTTTACCAAGTCACCAAGTACGCACAATGTGATCCAATTCGGCTTCTCGGATCAACAAGCACCAACTATTTGACTCCGTTCGACTTCATGAATCATTAGGGCTTGTATTTGAACCCAATTGACATCTCGGATCAACAAGTCTTTCAATTTACCCAATTCGGCTTTTCGGATCAACAAGTATTGACAACTTGATCCGTTTGTTTTACCAAGTCACCAAGTACGCACAATGTGACCCAATTCGCCTTCCCGGATCAACAAGCCACAACGATTTGACTTCGTTCTACTTCACGAATCATTAAGGCTTGTATTTGAACCCAATTGACTTGTCGGATCAACAAGTCTTTCAATTGACCCAATTCGGCTTCTCGGATCTACAAGTATCCATTACTTGATCCGTTTGTTTTACCAAGTCACCAAGTACGCACAATGTGACCCAATTCGGCTTCTCGGATCATCAAGCACCAACTATTAGACTACGTTCGACTTCACAAATCATTAAGGCTTGTATTTGAACCAAATTGACTTCTCGGATCAAGAAGTCTTTCAATTGACCCAATTCGGCTTCTCGGATCAACAAGTATCCATAACTTGAACCGTTTGTTTTACCAAGTCACCAACTACGCATAATGTGACCTAATTCGGCTTGTCAGATCAACAAGCAGCGACTATTTGACTCGATTCGACTTCACGAATCATTAAGGCTTGTATTTGGCCACAATTGACTTCTCGGATCAACAAGTCTTCCACGTGACCCAATTCGGCTTCTCTGATCAACAAGTATCCATACCTTGATCCATTTGTTTTACCAAGTCACTAAGTACGCACAATGTGATCCAATTCGGCTTCTCGGATCAACAAGCACCAACTATTTGACTCCGTTCGACTCCACGAATCATCAAGGCTTGTATTTGAACCCAATTGACTTCTCGGATCAACAAGTCTTTCAATTGACCCAATTCGGCTTCTCGGATCAACAAGTATCCATAACTTGATCCGTTTGTTTTACCAAGTCACCAAGTACGCATAATGTGACCTAATTCGGCTTCTCGGATCAACAAGCACCGACTATTTGACTCGATTCGACTTCACGAATCATTAAGGCTTGTATTTGGCCACAATTGACTTCTCGGATCAACAAGTCTTCCATGTGACCCAATTCGGCTTCTCTGATCAACAAGTATCCATAACTTGATTCATTTGTTTTTCCAAGTCACCAAGTACGCACAATGTGACCCAATTCGGCTTCTCGGATCAACAAGCACCAACTATTTGATTCCGTTCGACTTCACGAATCATTAAGGCTTGTATTTGAACCCAATTGACTTCGCGGATCAACAAGTCTTTTAATTAACCCAATTCGGCTTCTCGGATCAACAAGTATCCATAACTTGATCCATTTGTTTTACCAAGTCACCAAGTAGGCACAATGTGATCCAATTCGGCTTCTCGGATCAACAAGCACCAACTATTTGACTCCGTTCGACTTCATGAATCATTAAGGCTTGTATTTGAACCCAATTGACATCTCGGATCAACAAGTCCTTCAATTTACCCAATTCGGCTTCTCGGATCAACAAGTATTGACAACTTGATCCGTTTGTTTTACCAAGTCACCAAGTACGCACAACGTGACCCAATTCGCCTTCCCGGATCAACAAGCACCAACGATTTGACTTCGTTCTACTTCACGAATCATTAAGGCTTGTATTTGAGCCCAATTGACTTCTCGGATCAACAAGTCTTTCAATTGACCAAATTCGGCTTCTCGGATCTACAAGTATCCATAACTTGATCCGTTTGTTTTACCAAGTCACCAAGTACGCACAATGTGACCCAATTCGGCTTCTCGGATCATCAAGCACCAACTATTAGACTACGTTCGACTTCACAAATCATTAAGGCTTGTATTTGAACCCAATTGACTTCTCGGATCAACAAGTCTTTCAATTGACCCAATTCGGCTTCTCGGATCAACAAGTATCCATAACTTGAACCGTTTGTTTACCAAGTCACCAACTACGCATAATGTGACCTAATTCGGCTTCTCGGATCAACAAGCACCGACTATTTGACTCGATTCGACTTGACGAATCATTAAGGCTTGTATTTGGCCACAATTGACTTCTCGGATCAACAAGTCTTCCACGTTACCCAATTCGGCTTCTCTGATCAACAAGTATCCATAACATGATCCATTTGTTTTACCAAGTCACCAAGTACGCACAATGTGATCTAATTCGGCTTCTCGGATCAACAAGCACCAACTATTTGACTCCGTTCGACTTCACGAATCATTAAGGCTTGTATTTGAACCCAATTGACTTCTCGGATAAACAAGTCTTTCAATTGACCCAATTCGGCTTCTCGGATCAACATGTATCCATAACTTGATCCGTTTGTTTTACCAAGCCACCAACTACGCATAATGTGACCTAATTCGGCTTCTCGGATCAACAAGCACCGACTATTTGACTCGATTCGACTTCACGAATCATTAAGGCTTGTATTTGGCCACAATTAACTTCTCGGATCAACAAGTCTTCCATGTGACCCAATTCGGCTTCTCGGATCAACAATCACCAACTATTTGATTCCATTCGACTTCACGCATCATTAAGGCTTGTATTTGAACCCAATTGACTTCTCGGATCAACAAGTCTTTCAATTGACCCAATTCGGCTTCTCGGATCAACAAGTATCCATAACTTGATCCATTTATTTTACCAAGTTACCAAGTACGCACAATGTGATCCGATTCGGCTTCTCGGATCAACAAGCACCAACTATTTGACTCCGTTCGACTTCGCGAATCATTAAGGCTTGTATTTGAACCCAATTGACTTCTCGGATCAACAAGTCTTTCAATTTACCCAATTCGGCTTCTCGGATCAACAAGTATTCATAACTTGTTCCGTTTGTTTTACCAAGTCACCAACTACGCATAATGTGACCTAATTCGGCTTCTCGGATCAACAAGCACCGACTATTTGACTCGATTCGACTTCACGAATCATTAAGGCTTGTATTTGGCCACAATTGACTTCTCGGATCAACAAGTCTTCCACGTGACCCAATTCGGCTTCTCTGATCAACAAGAATCCATAACTTGATCCATTTGTTTTACCAAGTCACCAAGTACGCACATTGTGATCTAATTCGGCTTCTCGGATCAACAAGCACCAACTATTTGACTCCGTTCGACTTCACGAATCATTAAGGCTTGTATTTGAACCCAATTGACTTCTCGGATCAACAAGTCTTTCAATTGACCCAATTCGGCTTCTCGGATCAACAAGTATCCATAACTTGATCCGTTTGTTTTACCAAGTCACCAACTACGCATAATGTGACCTAATTCGGCTTCTCGGATCAACAAGCACCGACTATTTGACTCGATTCGACTTCACGAATCATTAAGGCTTGTATTTGGCCACAATTGACTTCTCGGATCAACAAGTCTTCCATGTGACCCAATTCGGCTTCTCTGATCAACAAGTATCCATAACTTGATTCATTTGTTTTTCCAAGTCACCAAGTACGCACAATGTGACCCAATTCGGCTTCTCGGATCAACAAGCACCAACTATTTGATTCCATTCGACTTCACGAATCATTAAGGCTTGTATTTGAACCCAATTGACTTCTCGGATCAACAAGTCTTTCAATTGACCCAATTCGGCTTCTCGGATAAACAAGTATCCATAACTTGATCCATTTATTTTACCAAGTTACCAAGTACGCACAATGTGATCCGATTCGGCTTCTCGGATCAACAAGCACCAACTATTTGACTCCGTTCGACTTCACGAATCATTAAGGCTTGTATTTGAACCCAATTGACTTCTCGGATCAACAAGTCTTTCAATTTACCCAATTCGGCTTCTCGGATCAACAAGTATTCATAACTTGATCCGTTTGTTTTACCAAGTCACCAAGTATGCACCATGTTACCCAATTCGGCTTCTCGGATCAACAAGCACCAATTATTTGACTCCGTTCGACTTCACGAATCATTAAGGTTTGTATTTGAACCCAATTGACTTCTCAGATCAACAAGTCTTTCAATTGACCCAATTCGGCTTCTCGGATCAACAAGTATCCATAACTTGATCCGTTTTTTTTACCAAGTCACCAAGTACGCACAATGTGACCCAATTCGCCTTCCCGGATCAACAAGCACCAATGATTTGACTCCGTTCGACTTCACGAATCATTAAGGCTTGTATTTGAACCCAATTGACTTCTCGGATCAACAAGTCTTTCAATTGACCCAATTCGGCTTCTCGGATCTACAAGTATCCATAACTTGATCCGTTTGTTTTACGAAGTCACCACGTATGCACAATGTGACCCAATTCGGCTTCTCGGATCATCAAGCACCAACTATTTGACTACGTTCGACTTCACGAATCATTAAGGCTTGTATTTGAACCCAATTGACTTCTCGGATCAACAAGTCTTTTAATTGACCCAATTCGGCTTCTCGGATCAACAAGTATCCATAACATGATCCGTTTGTTTTACCACGCCACCAAGTACGCACAATGTGACCTAATTCGGCTTCTCGGATCAACAAACACCAACTATTTGACTCGATTCGACTTCACGAATCATTAAGGCTTGTATTTGGCCACAATTGACTTCTCGGATCAACAAGTCTTCCACGTGACCCAATTCGACTTCTCTGATCAACAAGTATCCATAACTTGATCCATTTGTTTTACCAAGTCACCAAGTACGCACAATGTGATCCAATTCGGCTTCTCGGATCAACAAGCACCAACTATTTGACTCCGTTCGACTTCACGAATCATTAAAGCTTGTATTTGAACCCAATTGACTTCTCGGATCAACAAGTCTTTCAATTGACCCAATTCGGCTTCTCGGATCAACAAGTATCCATAACTTGATCCGTTTGTTTTACCAAGTCACCAACTACGCATAATGTGACCTAATTCGGCTTCTCGGATCAACAAGCACCGACTATTTGACTCGATTCGACTTCACGAATCATTAAGGCTTGTATTTGGCCACAATTGACTTCTCGGATCAACAAGTCTTCCATGTGACCCAATTCGGCTTCTCTGATCAACAAGTATCCATAATTTGATTCATTTGTTTTTCCAAGTCACCAAGTACGCACAATGTGACCCAATTCGGCTTCTCGGATCAACAAGCACCAACTATTTGATTCCATTCGACTTCACGAATAATTAAGGCTTGTATTTGAACCCAATTGACTTCTCGGATCAACAAGTCTTTCAATTGACCCAATTCGGCTTCTCGGATCAACAAGTATCCATAAGTTGATCCATTTATTTTACCAAGTTACCAAGTACGCACAATGTGATCCGATTCGGCTTCTCGGATCAACAAGCACCAACTATTTGACTCCGTTCGACTTCACGAATCATTAAGGCTTGTATTTGAACCCAATTGACTTCTAGGATCAACAAGTCTTTCAATTTACCCAATTCGGCTTCTCGGATCAACAAGTATTCATAACTTGATCCGTTTGTTTTACCAAGTCACCAAGTACGCACAATGTGACCCAATTCGGCTTCTCGGATCATCAAGCACCAACTATTAGACTACGTTCGACTTCAAGAATCATTAAAGCTTGTATTTGAGCCCAATTGACTTCTCGGATCAACAAGTCTTTCAATTGACCCAATTCGGCTTCTCGGATCAACAAGTATCCATAACATGATCCATTTGTTTTACCAAGTCACCAAGTACGCACAATGTGATCCAATTCGGCTTCTCGGATCAACAAGCACCAACTATTTGACTCCTTTCGACTTCAGGAATCATTAAGGTTTGTATTTGAACCTAATTGACTTCTCGGACTAACAAGTCTTCCAATTGACCCAATTCGACTTCTCGGATCAACAAGTATCCATAACTTGATCCTTTTATTTTACCAAGTCACCAAGTACGCACAATGTGACCCAATTCGGCTTATCGGATCAACAAGCACCAACTATTTGACTCTGTTCGACTTCACGAATCATTAAGGCTTGTATTTGAAACCAATTGACTTCTCGGATCAACAAGTATCCATAACTTGATCCGTTTGTTTTACCAAGTCACCAAGTATGCACCATGTTACCCAATTCGGCTTCTCGGATCAACAAGCACCAATTATTTGACTCCGTTCGACTTCACGAATCATTAAGGTTTGTATTTGAACCCAATTAACTTCTCGGATCAACAAGTCTTTCAATTGACCCAATTCGGCTTCTCGGATCAACAAGTATCCATAACTTGATCCGTTTGTTTTACCAAGTCACCAAGTACGCACAATGTGACCCAATTCGCCTTCCCGGATCAACAAGCACCAATGATTTGACTCCGTTCGACTTCACGAATCATTAAGGCTTGTATTTGAACCCAATTGACTTCTCGGATCAACAAGTCTTTCAATTGACCCAATTCGGCTTCTCGGATCTACAAGTATCCATAACTTGATCCGTTTGTTTTACCAAGTCACCACGTATGCACAATGTGACCCAATTCGGCTTCTCGGATCATCAAGCACCAACTATTTGACTACGTTCGACTTCACGAATCATTAAGGCTTCTATTTGAACCCAATTGACTTCTCGGATCAACAAGTCTTTTAATTGACCCAATTCGGCTTCTCGGATCAACAAGTATCCATAACATGATCCGTTTGTTTTACCACGCCACCAAGTACGCACAATGTGACCTAATTCGGCTTCTCGGATCAACAAGCACCAACTATTTGACTCGATTCGACTTCACGAATCATTAAGGCTTGTATTTGGCCACAATTGACTTCTCGGATCAACAAGTCTTCCACGTGACCCAATTCGGCTTCTCTGATCAACAAGTATCCATAACTTGATCCATTTGTTTTACCAAGTCACCAAGTACGCACAATGTGATCCAATTCGGCTTCTCGGATCAACAAGCACCAACTATTTGACTCCGTTCGACTTCACGAATCATTAAGGCTTGTATTTGAACCCAATTGACTTCTCGGATCAACAAGTCTTTCAATTGACCCAATTCGGCTTCTCGGATCAACAAGTATCCATAACTTGATCCGTTTGTTTTACCAAGTCACCAAGTACGCATAATGTGACCTAATTCGGCTTCTCGGATCAACAAGCACCGACTATTTGACTCGATTCGACTTCACGAATAATTAAGGCTTGTATTTGGCCACAATTGACTTCTCGGATCAACAAGTCTTCCATGTGACCCAATTCGGCTTCTCTGATCAACATGTATCCATAACTTGATTCATTTGTTTTTCCAAGTCACCAAGGACGCACAATGTGACCCAATTCGGCTTCTCGGATCAACAAGCACCAACTATTTGATTCCGTTCGACTTCACGAATCATTAAGGCTTGTATTTGAACCTAATTGACTTCGCGGATCAACAAATCTTTTAATTAACCCAATTCGGCTTCTCGGATCAACAAGTATCCATAACTTGATCCATTTGTTTTACCAAGTCACCAAGTACACACAATGTAATCCAATTCGGCTTCTCGGATCAACAAGCACCAACTATTTGACTCCGTTCGACTTCATGAATCATTAAGGCTTGTATTTGAACCCAATTGACATCTCGGATCAACAAGTCCTTCAATTTACCCAATTCGGCTTCTCGGATCAACAAGTATTGACAACTTGATCCGTTTGTTTTACCAAGTCACCAAGTACGCACAATGTGACCCAATTCGCCTTCCCGGATCAACAAGCACCAACGATTTGACTCCGTTCTACTTCACGAATCATTAAGGCTTGTATTTGAACCCAATTGACTTCTCGGATCAACAAGTCTTCCACGTGACCCAATTCGGCTTCTCTGATCAACAAGTATCCATAACTTGATCCATTTGTTTTACCAAGTCACCAAGTACGCACAATGTGATCCAATTCGGCTTCTCGGATCAACAAGCACCAACTATTTGACTCCGTTCGACTTCACGAATCATTAAGGCTTGTATTTGAACCCAATTGACTTCTCGGATCAACAAGTCTTTCAATTGACCCAATTCGGCTTCTCGGATCAACAAGTATCCGTAACTTGATCCGTTTGTTTTACCAAGTCACCAAGTACGCATAATGTGACCTAATTCGGCTTCTCGGATCAACAAGCACCGACTATTTGACTCGATTCGACTTCACGAATAATTAAGGCTTGTATTTGGCCACAATTGACTTCTCGGATCAACAAGTCTTCCATGTGACCCAATTCGGCTTCTCTGATCAACAAGTATCCATAACTTGATTCATTTGTTTTTCCAAGTCACCAAGGACGCACAATGTGACCCAATTCGGCTTCTCGGATCAACAAGCACCAACTATTTGATTCCGTTCGACTTCACGAATCATTAAGGCTTGTATTTGAACCCAATTGACTTCGCGGATCAACAAGTCTTTTAATTAACCCAATTCGGCTTCTCGGATCAACAAGTATCCATAACTTGATCCATTTATTTTACCAAGTCACCAAGTACACACAATGTGATCCAATTCGGCTTCTCGGATCAACAAGCACCAACTATTTGACTCCGTTCGACTTCATGAATCATTAAGGCTTGTATTTGAACCCAATTGACATCTCGGATCAACAAGTCCTTCAATTTACCCAATTCGGCTTCTCGGATCAACAAGTATTGACAACTTGATCCGTTTGTTTTACCAAGTCACCAAGTACGCACAACGTGACCCAATTCGCCTTCCCGGATCAACAAGCACCAACGATTTGACTCCGTTCTACTTCACGAATCATTAAGGCTTGTATTTGAACCCAATTGACTTCTCGGATCAACAAGTCTTCCACGTGACCCAATTCGGCTTCTCTGATCAACAAGTATCCATAACTTGATCCATTTGTTTTACCAAGTCACCAAGTACGCACAATGTGATCTAATTCGGCTTCTCGGATCAACAAGCACCAACTATTTGACTCCGTTCGACTTCACGAATCATTAAGGCTTGTATTTGAACCCAATTGACTTCTCGGATCAACAAGTCTTTCAATTGACCCAATTCGGCTTCTCGGATCAACAAGTATCCATAACTTGATCCGTTTGTTTTACCAAGTCACCAACTACGCATAATGTGACCTAATTCGGCTTCTCGGATCAACAAGCACCGACTATTTGACTCGATTCGACTTCACGAATCATTAAGGCTTGTATTTGGCCACAATTGACTTCTCGGATCAACAAGTCTTCCATGTGACCCAATTCGGCTTCTCTGATCAACAAGTATCCATAACTTGATTCATTTGTTTTTCCAAGTCACCAAGTACGCACAATGTGACCCAATTCGGCTTCTCGGATCAACAAGCACCAACTATTTGATTCCATTCGACTTCACGAATCATTAAGGCTTGTATTTGAACCCAATTGACTTCTCGGATCAACAAGTCTTTCAATTGACCCAATTCGGCTTCTCGGATCAACAAGTATCCATAACTTGATCCATTTATTTTACCAAGTTACCAAGTACGCACAATGTGATCCGATTCGGCTTCTCGGATCAACAAGCACCAACTATTTGACTCCGTTCGACTTCACGAATCATTAAGGCTTGTATTTGAACCCAATTGACTTCTCGGATCAACAAGTCTTTCAATTTACCCAATTCGGCTTCTCGGATCAACAAGTATTCATAACTTTATCCGTTTGTTTTACCAAGTCACCAAGTACGCACAATGTGACCCAATTCTGCTTCTCGGATCATCAAGCACCAACTATTAGACTACGTTCGACTTCACGAATCATTAAGGCTTGTATTTGAGCCCAATTGACTTCTCGGATCAACAAGTCTTTCAATTGACCCAATTCGGCTTCTCGGATCAACAAGTATCCATAACTTGATCCATTTGTTTCACCATGTCCCCAAGTACGCACAATGTGATCCAATTCGGCTTCTCGGATCAACAAGCACCAACTATTTGACTCCTTTCGACTTCAGGAATCATTAAGGTTTGTATTTGAACCTAATTGACTTCTCGGACTAACAAGTCTTTCAATTGACCCAATTCGACTTCTCGGATCAACAAGTATCCATAACTTGATCCTTTTATTTTACCAAGTCACCAAGTACGTACAATGTGACCCAATTCATAACTTGATCCGTTTGTTTTACCAATTCACCAAGTACGCACAATGTGACCCAATTCGCCTTCCCGGATCAACAAGCACCAATGATTTGACTCCGTTCGACTTCACGAATCATTAAGGCTTGTATTTGAACCCAATTGACTTCTCGGATCAACAAGTCTTTCAATTGACCCAATTCGGCTTCTCGGATCTACAAGTATACATAACTTGATCCGTTTGTTTTACCGAGTCACCACGTATGCACAATGTGACCCAATTCGGCTTCTCGGATCATCAAGCACCAACTATTTGACTACGTTCGACTTCACGAATCATTAAGGCTTGTATTTGAACCCAATTGACTTCTCGGATCAACAAGTCTTTTAATTGACCCAATTCGGATTCTCGGATCAACAAGTATCCATAACATGATCCGTTTGTTTTACCACGCCACCAAGTACGCACAATGTGACCTAATTCGGCTTCTCGGATCAACAAGCACCAACTATTTGACTCGATTCGACTTCACGAATCATTAAGGCTTGTATTTGGCCACAATTGACTTCTCGGATCAACAAGTCTTCCACGTGACCCAATTCGGCTTCTCTGATCAACAAGTATCCATAACTTGATCCATTTGTTTTACCAAGTCACCAAGTACGCACAATGTGATCCAATTCGGCTTCTCGGATCAACAAGCACCAACTATTTGACTCCGTTCGACTTCACGAATCATTAAGGCTTGTATTTGAACCCAATTGACTTCTCGGATCAACAAGTATTTCAATTGACCCAATTCGGCTTCTCGGATCAACAAGTATCCATAACTTGATCCGTTTGTTTTACCACGCCACCAAGTACGCACAATGTGACCTAATTCGGCTTCTCGGATTAACAAACACCAACTATTTGACTCGATTCGACTTCACGAATCATTAAGGCTTGTATTTGGCCACAATTGACTTCTCGGATCAACAAGTCTTCCACGTGACCCAATTCGACTTCTCTGATCAACAAGTATCCATAACTTGATCCATTTGTTTTACCAAGTCACCAAGTACGCACAATGTGATCCAATTCGGCTTCTCGGATCAACAAGCACCAACTATTTGACTCCGTTCGACTTCACGAATCATTAAGGCTTGTATTTGAACCCAATTGACTTCTCGGATCAACAAGTCTTTCAATTGACCCAATTCGGCTTCTCGGATCAACAAGTATCCATAACTTGATCCGTTTGTTTTACCAAGTCACCAAGTACGCATAATGTGACCTAATTCGGCTTCTCGGATCAACAAGCACCGACTATTTGACTCGATTCGACTTCACGAATAATTAAGGCTTGTATTTGGCCACAATTGACTTCTCGGATCAACAAGTCTTCCATGTGACCCAATTCGGCTTCTCTGATCAACAAGTATCCATAACTTGATTCATTTGTTTTTCCAAGTCACCAAGGACGCACAATGTGACCCAATTCGGCTTCTCGGATCAACAAGCACCAACTATTTGATTCCGTTCGACTTCACGAATCATTAAGGCTTGTATTTGAACCCAATTGACTTCGCGGATCAACAAGTCTTTTAATTAACCCAATTCGGCTTCTCGGATCAACAAGTATCCATAACTTGATCCATTTGTTTTACCAAGTCACCAAGTACACACAATGTGATCCAATTCGGCTTCTCGGATCAACAAGCACCAACTATTTGACTCCGTTCGACTTCATGAATCATTAAGGCTTGTATTTGAACCCAATTGACATCTCGGATCAACAAGTCCTTCAATTTACCCAATTCGGCTTCTCGGATCAACAAGTATTGACAACTTGATCCGTTTGTTTTACCAAGTCACCAAGTACGCACAACGTGACCCAATTCGCCTTCCCGGATCAACAAGCACCAACGATTTGACTCCGTTCTACTTCACGAATCATTAAGGCTTGTATTTGAACCCAATTGACTTCTCGGATCAACAAGTCTTCCACGTGACCCAATTCGGCTTCTCTGATCAACAAGTATCCATAACTTGATCCATTTATTTTACCAAGTCACCAAGTACGCACAATGTGATCTAGTTCGGCTTCTCGGATCAACAAGCACCAACTATTTGACTCCGTTCGACTTCACGAATCATTAAGGCTTGTATTTGAACCCAATTGACTTCTCGGATCAACAAGTCTTTCAATTGACCCAATTCGGCTTCTCGGATCAACAAGTATCCATAACTTGATCCGTTTGTTTTACCAAGTCACCAACTACGCATAATGTGACCTAATTCGGCTTCTCGGATCAACAAGCACCGACTATTTGACTCGATTCGACTTCACGAATCATTAAGGCTTGTATTTGGCCACAATTGACTTCTCGGATCAACAAGTCTTCCATGTGACCCAATTCGGCTTCTCTGATCAACAAGTATCCATAACTTGATTCATTTGTTTTTCCAAGTCACCAAGTACGCACAATGTGACCCAATTCGGCTTCTCGGATCAACAAGCACCAACTATTTGATTCCATTCGACTTCACGAATCATTAAGGCTTGTATTTGAACCCAATTGACTTCTCGGATCAACAAGTCTTTCAATTGACCCAATTCGGCTTCTCGGATCAACAAGTTCCATAACTTGATCCATTTATTTTACCAAGTTACCAAGTACGCACAATGTGATCCGATTCGGCTTCTCGGATCAACAAGCACCAACTATTTGACTCCGTTCGACTTCACGAATCATTAAGGCTTGTATTTGAAACCAATTGAATTCTCGGATCAACAAGTCTTTCAATTTACCCAATTCGGCTTCTCGGATCAACAAGTATTCATAACTTTATCCGTTTGTTTTACCAAGTCACCAAGTACGCACAATGTGACCCAATTCGGCTTCTCGGATCATCAAGCACCAACTATTAGACTACGTTCGACTTCACGAATCATTAAGGCTTGTATTTGAGCCCAATTGACTTCTCGGATCAACAAGTCTTTCAATTGACCCAATTCGGCTTCTCGGATCAACAAGTATCCATAACTTGATCCATTTGTTTTACCAAGTCCCCAAGTACGCACAATGTGATCCAATTCGGCTTCTCGGATCAACAAGCACCAACTATTTGACTCCTTTCGACTTCAGGAATCATTAAGGTTTGTATTTGAACCTAATTGACTTCTCGGACTAACAAGTCTTTCAATTGACCCAATTCGACTTCTCGGATCAACAAGTATCCATAACTTGATCCTTTTATTTTACCAAGTCACCAAGTACGTACAATGTGACCCAATTCATAACTTGATCCGTTTGTTTTACCAATTCACCAAGTACGCACAATGTGACCCAATTCGCCTTCCCGGATCAACAAGCACCAATGATTTGACTCCGTTCGACTTCACGAATCATTAAGGCTTGTATTTGAACCCAATTGACTTCTCGGATCAACAAGTCTTTCAATTGACCCAATTCGGCTTCTCGGATCTACAAGTATCCATAACTTGATCCGTTTGTTTTACCAAGTCACCACGTATGCACAATGTGACCCAATTCGGCTTCTCGGATCATCAAGCACCAACTATTTGACTACGTTCGACTTCACGAATCATTAAGGCTTGTATTTGAACCCAATTGACTTCTCGGATCAACAAGTCTTTTAATTGACCCAATTCGGATTCTCGGATCAACAAGTATCCATAACATGATCCGTTTGTTTTACCACGCCACCAAGTACGCACAATGTGACCTAATTCGGCTTCTCGGATCAACAAGCACCAACTATTTGACTCGATTCGACTTCACGAATCATTAAGGCTTGTATTTGGCCACAATTGACTTCTCGGATCAACAAGTCTTCCACGTGACCCAATTCGGCTTCTCTGATCAACAAGTATCCATAACTTGATCCATTTGTTTTACCAAGTCACCAAGTACGCACAATGTGATCCAATTCGGCTTCTCGGATCAACAAGCACCAACTATTTGACTCCGTTCGACTTCACGAATCATTAAGGCTTGTATTTGAACCCAATTGACTTCTCGGATCAACAAGTATTTCAATTGACCCAATTCGGCTTCTCGGATCAACAAGTATCCATAACTTGATCCGTTTGTTTTACCACGCCACCAAGTACGCACAATGTGACCTAATTCGGCTTCTCGGATCAACAAACACCAACTATTTGACTCGATTCGACTTCACGAATCATTAAGGCTTGTATTTGGCCACAATTGACTTCTCGGATCAACAAGTCTTCCACGTGACCCAATTCGACTTCTCTGATCAACAAGTATCCATAACTTGATCCATTTGTTTTACCAAGTCACCAAGTACGCACAATGTGATCCAATTCGGCTTCTCGGATCAACAAGCACCAACTATTTGACTCCGTTCGACTTCACGAATCATTAAGGCTTGTATTTGAACCCAATTGACTTCTCGGATCAACAAGTCTTTCAATTGACCCAATTCGGCTTCTCGGATAAACAAGTATCCATAACTTGATCCATTTATTTTACCAAGTTACCAAGTACGCACAATGTGATCCGATTCGGCTTCTCGGATCAACAAGCACCAATTACTTGACTCCGTTCGACTTCACGAATCATTAAGGCTTGTATTTGAACCCAATTGACTTCTCGGATCAACAAGTCTTTCAATTTACCCAATTCGGCTTCTCGGATCAACAAGTATTGACAACTTGATCCGTTTGTTTTACCAAGTCACCAAGTACGCACAATGTGACCCTATTCGCCTTCCCGGATCAACAAGCACCAACGATTTGACTCCGTTCTACTTCACGAATCATAAAGGCTTGTATTTGAACCCAATTGACTTCTCGGATCAACAAGTCTTTCAATTGACCCAATTCGGCTTCTCGGATCTACAAGTATCCATAACTTGATCCGTTTATTTTACCAAGTCACCAAGTACGCACAATGTGACCCAATTCGGCTTCTCGGATCATCAAGCACCAACTATTAGACTACGTTCGACTTCACGAATCATTAAGGCTTGTATTTGAACCCAATTGACTTCTCGGATCAACAAGTCTTTCAATTGACCCAATTCGACTTCTCGGATCAACAAGTATCCATAACTTGAACCGTTTGTTTTACCAAGTCACCAACTACGCATAATGTGACCTAATTCGGCTTCTCGGATCAACAAGCACCGACTATTTGACTCGATTCGACTTCACAAATCATTAAGGCTTGTATTTGGCCACAATTGACTTCTCGGATCAACAAGTCTTCCACGTGACCCAATTTGGCTTCTCTGATCAACAAGTATCCATAACTTGATCCATTTGTTTTACCAAGTCACCAAGTACGCACAATGTGATCTAATTCGGCTTCTCGGATTAACAAGCACCAACTATTTGACTCCGTTCGACTTCACGAATCATTAAGGCTTGTATTTGAACCCAATTGACTTCTCGGATCAACAAGTCTTTCAATTGACCCAATTCGGCTTCTCGGATCAACAAGTATCCATAACTTGATCCGTTTATTTTACCAAGTCACCAACTACGCATAATGTGACCTAATTCGGCTTCTCAGATCAACAAGCACCGACTATTTGACTCGATTCGACTTCACGAATCATTAAGGCTTGTATTTGGCCACAATTGACTTCTCGGATCAACAAGTCTTCCATGTGACCCAATTCGGCTTCTCTGATCAACAAGTATCCATAACTTGATTCATTTGTTTTTCCAAGTCACCAAGTACGCACAATGTGACCCAATTCGGCTTCTCGGATCAACAAGCACCAACTATTTGATTCCATTCGACTTCACGAATCATTAAGGCTTGTATTTGAACCCAATTGACTTCTCGGATCAACAAGTCTTTCAATTAACCCAATTCGGCTTCTCTGATCCACAAGTATCCATAACTTGATCCATTTGTTTTACCAAGTCACCAAGTACGCACAATGTGATCCAATTCGGCTTCTCGGATCAACAAGCACGAACTACTTGACTCCGTTCGACTTCATGAATCATTAAGGCTTGTATTTGAACCCAATTGACATCTCGGATCGACAAGTCTTTCAATTTACCCAATTCGGCTTCTCGGATCAACAATTATTGACAACTTGATCCGTTTGTTTTACCAAGTCACCAAGTACGCACAATGTGACCCAATTCGCCTTCCCGGATCAACAAGCACCAATGATTTGACTCCGTTCGACTTCACGAATCATTAAGGCTTGTATTTGAACCCAATTGACTTCTCGGATCAACAAGTCTTTTAATTGACCCAATTCGGATTCTCGGATCAACAAGTATCCATAACATGATCCGTTTGTTTTACCACGCCACCAAGTACGCACAATGTGACCTAATTCGGCTTCTCGGATCAACAAGCACCAACTATTTGACTCGATTCGACTTCACGAATCATTAAGGCTTGTATTTGGCCACAATTGACTTCTCGGATCAACAAGTCTTCCACGTGACCCAATTCGGCTTCTCTGATCAACAAGTATCCATAACTTGATCCATTTGTTTTACCAAGTCACCAAGTACGCACAATGTGATCCAATTCGGCTTCTCGGATCAACAAGCACCAACTATTTGACTCCGTTCGACTTCACGAATCATTAAGGCTTGTATTTGAACCCAATTGACTTCTCGGATCAACAAGTATTTCAATTGACCCAATTCGGCTTCTCGGATCAACAAGTATCCATAACTTGATCCGTTTGTTTTACCACGCCACCAAGTACGCACAATGTGACCTAATTCGGCTTCTCGGATCAACAAACACCAACTATTTGACTCGATTCGACTTCACGAATCATTAAGGCTTGTATTTGGCCACAATTGACTTCTCGGATCAACAAGTCTTCCACGTGACCCAATTCGACTTCTCTGATCAACAAGTATCCATAACTTGATCCATTTGTTTTACCAAGTCACCAAGTACGCACAATGTGATCCAATTCGGCTTCTCGGATCAACAAGCACCAACTATTTGACTCCGTTCGACTTCACGAATCATTAAGGCTTGTATTTGAACCCAATTGACTTCTCGGATCAACAAGTCTTTCAATTGACCCAATTCGGCTTCTCGGATAAACAAGTATCCATAACTTGATCCATTTATTTTACCAAGTTACCAAGTACGCACAATGTGATCCGATTCGGCTTCTCGGATCAACAAGCACCAACTACTTGACTCCGTTCGACTTCACGAATCATTAAGGCTTGTATTTGAACCCAATTGACTTCTCGGATCAACAAGTCTTTCAATTTACCCAATTCGGCTTCTCGGATCAACAAGTATTGACAACTTGATCCGTTTGTTTTACCAAGTCACCAAGTACGCACAATGTGACCCTATTCGCCTTCCCGGATCAACAAGCACCAACGATTTGACTCCGTTCTACTTCACGAATCATAAAGGCTTGTATTTGAACCCAATTGACTTCTCGGATCAACAAGTCTTTCAATTGACCCAATTCGGCTTCTCGGATCTACAAGTATCCATAACTTGATCCGTTTATTTTACCAAGTCACCAAGTACGCACAATGTGACCCAATTCGGCTTCTCGGATCATCAAGCACCAACTATTAGACTACGTTCGACTTCACGAATCATTAAGGCTTGTATTTGAACCCAATTGACTTCTCGGATCAACAAGTCTTTCAATTGACCCAATTCGACTTCTCGGATCAACAAGTATCCATAACTTGAACCGTTTGTTTTACCAAGTCACCAACTACGCATAATGTGACCTAATTCGGCTTCTCGGATCAACAAGCACCGACTATTTGACTCGATTCGACTTCACAAATCATTAAGGCTTGTATTTGGCCACAATTGACTTCTCGGATCAACAAGTCTTCCACGTGACCCAATTTGGCTTCTCTGATCAACAAGTATCCATAACTTGATCCATTTGTTTTTCCAAGTCACCAAGTACGCACAATGTGACCCAATTCGGCTTCTCGGATCAACAAGCACCAACTATTTGATTCCATTCGACTTCACGAATCATTAAGGCTTGTATTTGAACCCAATTGACTTCTCGGATCAACAAGTCTTTCAATTGACCCAATTCGACTTCTCGGATCAACAAGTATCCATAACTTGAACCGTTTGTTTTACCAAGTCACCAACTACGCATAATGTGACCTAATTCGGCTTCTCGGATCAACAAGCACCGACTATTTGACTCGATTCGACTTCACAAATCATTAAGGCTTGTATTTGGCCACAATTGACTTCTCGGATCAACAAGTCTTCCACGTGACCCAATTTGGCTTCTCTGATCAACAAGTATCCATAACTTGATCCATTTGTTTTACCAAGTCACCAAGTACGCACAATGTGATCTAATTCGGCTTCTCGGATTAACAAGCACCAACTATTTGACTCCGTTCGACTTCACGAATCATTAAGGCTTGTATTTGAACCCAATTGACTTCTCGGATCAACAAGTCTTTCAATTGACCCAATTCGGCTTCTCGGATCAACAAGTATCCATAACTTGATCCGTTTATTTTACCAAGTCACCAACTACGCATAATGTGACCTAATTCGGCTTCTCAGATCAACAAGCACCGACTATTTGACTCGATTCGACTTCACGAATCATTAAGGCTTGTATTTGGCCACAATTGACTTCTCGGATCAACAAGTCTTCCACGTGACCCAATTTGGCTTCTCTGATCAACAAGTATCCATAACTTGATCCATTTGTTTTACCAAGTCACCAAGTACGCACAATGTGATCTAATTCGGCTTCTCGGATTAACAAGCACCAACTATTTGACTCCGTTCGACTTCACGAATCATTAAGGCTTGTATTTGAACCCAATTGACTTCTCGGATCAATAAGTCTTTCAATTGACCCAATTCGGCTTCTCGGATCAACAAGTATCCATAACTTGATCCGTTTATTTTACCAAGTCACCAACTACGCATAATGTGACCTAATTCGGCTTCTCGGATCAACAAGCACCGACTATTTGACTCGATTCGACTTCACAAATCATTAAGGCTTGTATTTGGCCACAATTGACTTCTCGGATCAACAAGTCTTCCACGTGACCCAATTTGGCTTCTCTGATCAACAAGTATCCATAACTTGATCCATTTGTTTTACCAAGTCACCAAGTACGCACAATGTGATCTAATTCGGCTTCTCGGATCAACAAGCACCAACTATTTGACTCCGTTCGACTTCACGAATCATTAAGGCTTGTATTTGAACCCAATTGACTTCTCGGATCAACAAGTCTTTCAATTGACCCAATTCGGCTTCTCGGATCAACAAGTATCCATAACTTGATCCGTTTGTTTTACCAAGTCACCAACTACGCATAATGTGACCTAATTCGGCTTCTCGGATCAACAAGCACCGACTATTTGACTCGATTCGACTTCACGAATCATTAAGGCTTGTATTTGGCCACAATTGACTTCTCGGATCAACAAGTCTTCCATGTGACCCAATTCGGCTTCTCTGATCAACAAGTATCCATAACTTGATTCATTTGTTTTTCCAAGTCACCAAGTACGCACAATGTGACCCAATTCGGCTTCTCGGATCAACAAGCACCAACTATTTGATTCCATTCGACTTCACGAATCATTAAGGCTTGTATTTGAACCCAATTGACTTCTCGGATCAACAAGTCTTTCAATTGACCCAATTCGGCTTCTCGGATCAACAAGTTTCCATAACTTGATCCATTTATTTTACCAAGTTACCAAGTACGCACAATGTGATCCGATTCGGCTTCTCGGATCAACAAGCACCAACTATTTGACTCCGTTCGACTTCACGAATCATTAAGGCTTGTATTTGAAACCAATTGACTTCTCGGATCAACAAGTCTTTCAATTTACCCAATTCGGCTTCTCGGATCAACAAGTATTCATAACTTTATCCGTTTGTTTTACCAAGTCACCAAGTACGCACAATGTGACCCAATTCGGCTTCTCGGATCATCAAGCACCAACTATTAGACTACGTTCGACTTCACGAATCATTAAGGCTTGTATTTGAGCCCAATTGACTTCTCGGATCAACAAGTCTTTCAATTGACCCAATTCGGCTTCTCGGATCAACAAGTATCCATAACTTGATCCATTTGTTTTACCAAGTCCCCAAGTACGCACAATGTGATCCAATTCGGCTTCTCGGATCAACAAGCACCAACTATTTGACTCCTTTCGACTTCAGGAATCATTAAGGTTTGTATTTGAACCTAATTGACTTCTCGGACTAACAAGTCTTTCAATTGACCCAATTCGACTTCTCGGATCAACAAGTATCCATAACTTGATCCTTTTATTTTACCAAGTCACCAAGTACGTACAATGTGACCCAATTCATAACTTGATCCGTTTGTTTTACCAATTCACCAAGTACGCACAATGTGACCCAATTCGCCTTCCCGGATCAACAAGCACCAATGATTTGACTCCGTTCGACTTCACGAATCATTAAGGCTTGTATTTGAACCCAATTGACTTCTCGGATCAACAAGTCTTTCAATTGACCCAATTCGGCTTCTCGGATCTACAAGTATCCATAACTTGATCCGTTTGTTTTACCAAGTCACCACGTATGCACAATGTGACCCAATTCGGCTTCTCGGATCATCAAGCACCAACTATTTGACTACGTTCGACTTCACGAATCATTAAGGCTTGTATTTGAACCCAATTGACTTCTCGGATCAACAAGTCTTTTAATTGACCCAATTCGGATTCTCGGATCAACAAGTATCCATAACATGATCCGTTTGTTTTACCACGCCACCAAGTACGCACAATGTGACCTAATTCGGCTTCTCGGATCAACAAGCACCAACTATTTGACTCGATTCGACTTCACGAATCATTAAGGCTTGTATTTGGCCACAATTGACTTCTCGGATCAACAAGTCTTCCACGTGACCCAATTCGGCTTCTCTGATCAACAAGTATCCATAACTTGATCCATTTGTTTTACCAAGTCACCAAGTACGCACAATGTGATCCAATTCGGCTTCTCGGATCAACAAGCACCAACTATTTGACTCCGTTCGACTTCACGAATCATTAAGGCTTGTATTTGAACCCAATTGACTTCTCGGATCAACAAGTATTTCAATTGACCCAATTCGGCTTCTCGGATCAACAAGTATCCATAACTTGATCCGTTTGTTTTACCACGCCACCAAGTACGCACAATGTGACCTAATTCGGCTTCTCGGATCAACAAACACCAACTATTTGACTCGATTCGACTTCACGAATCATTAAGGCTTGTATTTGGCCACAATTGACTTCTCGGATCAACAAGTCTTCCACGTGACCCAATTCGACTTCTCTGATCAACAAGTATCCATAACTTGATCCATTTGTTTTACCAAGTCACCAAGTACGCACAATGTGATCCAATTCGGCTTCTCGGATCAACAAGCACCAACTATTTGACTCCGTTCGACTTCACGAATCATTAAGGCTTGTATTTGAACCCAATTGACTTCTCGGATCAACAAGTCTTTCAATTGACCCAATTCGGCTTCTCGGATAAACAAGTATCCATAACTTGATCCATTTATTTTACCAAGTTACCAAGTACGCACAATGTGATCCGATTCGGCTTCTCGGATCAACAAGCACCAATTACTTGACTCCGTTCGACTTCACGAATCATTAAGGCTTGTATTTGAACCCAATTGACTTCTCGGATCAACAAGTCTTTCAATTTACCCAATTCGGCTTCTCGGATCAACAAGTATTGACAACTTGATCCGTTTGTTTTACCAAGTCACCAAGTACGCACAATGTGACCCTATTCGCCTTCCCGGATCAACAAGCACCAACGATTTGACTCCGTTCTACTTCACGAATCATAAAGGCTTGTATTTGAACCCAATTGACTTCTCGGATCAACAAGTCTTTCAATTGACCCAATTCGGCTTCTCGGATCTACAAGTATCCATAACTTGATCCGTTTATTTTACCAAGTCACCAAGTACGCACAATGTGACCCAATTCGGCTTCTCGGATCATCAAGCACCAACTATTAGACTACGTTCGACTTCACGAATCATTAAGGCTTGTATTTGAACCCAATTGACTTCTCGGATCAACAAGTCTTTCAATTGACCCAATTCGACTTCTCGGATCAACAAGTATCCATAACTTGAACCGTTTGTTTTACCAAGTCACCAACTACGCATAATGTGACCTAATTCGGCTTCTCGGATCAACAAGCACCGACTATTTGACTCGATTCGACTTCACAAATCATTAAGGCTTGTATTTGGCCACAATTGACTTCTCGGATCAACAAGTCTTCCACGTGACCCAATTTGGCTTCTCTGATCAACAAGTATCCATAACTTGATCCATTTGTTTTACCAAGTCACCAAGTACGCACAATGTGATCTAATTCGGCTTCTCGGATTAACAAGCACCAACTATTTGACTCCGTTCGACTTCACGAATCATTAAGGCTTGTATTTGAACCCAATTGACTTCTCGGATCAACAAGTCTTTCAATTGACCCAATTCGGCTTCTCGGATCAACAAGTATCCATAACTTGATCCGTTTATTTTACCAAGTCACCAACTACGCATAATGTGACCTAATTCGGCTTCTCAGATCAACAAGCACCGACTATTTGACTCGATTCGACTTCACGAATCATTAAGGCTTGTATTTGGCCACAATTGACTTCTCGGATCAACAAGTCTTCCATGTGACCCAATTCGGCTTCTCTGATCAACAAGTATCCATAACTTGATTCATTTGTTTTTCCAAGTCACCAAGTACGCACAATGTGACCCAATTCGGCTTCTCGGATCAACAAGCACCAACTATTTGATTCCATTCGACTTCACGAATCATTAAGGCTTGTATTTGAACCCAATTGACTTCTCGGATCAACAAGTCTTTCAATTAACCCAATTCGGCTTCTCTGATCCACAAGTATCCATAACTTGATCCATTTGTTTTACCAAGTCACCAAGTACGCACAATGTGATCCAATTCGGCTTCTCGGATCAACAAGCACGAACTACTTGACTCCGTTCGACTTCATGAATCATTAAGGCTTGTATTTGAACCCAATTGACATCTCGGATCGACAAGTCTTTCAATTTACCCAATTCGGCTTCTCGGATCAACAATTATTGACAACTTGATCCGTTTGTTTTACCAAGTCACCAAGTACGCACAATGTGACCCAATTCGCCTTCCCGGATCAACAAGCACCAATGATTTGACTCCGTTCGACTTCACGAATCATTAAGGCTTGTATTTGAACCCAATTGACTTCTCGGATCAACAAGTCTTTTAATTGACCCAATTCGGATTCTCGGATCAACAAGTATCCATAACATGATCCGTTTGTTTTACCACGCCACCAAGTACGCACAATGTGACCTAATTCGGCTTCTCGGATCAACAAGCACCAACTATTTGACTCGATTCGACTTCACGAATCATTAAGGCTTGTATTTGGCCACAATTGACTTCTCGGATCAACAAGTCTTCCACGTGACCCAATTCGGCTTCTCTGATCAACAAGTATCCATAACTTGATCCATTTGTTTTACCAAGTCACCAAGTACGCACAATGTGATCCAATTCGGCTTCTCGGATCAACAAGCACCAACTATTTGACTCCGTTCGACTTCACGAATCATTAAGGCTTGTATTTGAACCCAATTGACTTCTCGGATCAACAAGTATTTCAATTGACCCAATTCGGCTTCTCGGATCAACAAGTATCCATAACTTGATCCGTTTGTTTTACCACGCCACCAAGTACGCACAATGTGACCTAATTCGGCTTCTCGGATCAACAAACACCAACTATTTGACTCGATTCGACTTCACGAATCATTAAGGCTTGTATTTGGCCACAATTGACTTCTCGGATCAACAAGTCTTCCACGTGACCCAATTCGACTTCTCTGATCAACAAGTATCCATAACTTGATCCATTTGTTTTACCAAGTCACCAAGTACGCACAATGTGATCCAATTCGGCTTCTCGGATCAACAAGCACCAACTATTTGACTCCGTTCGACTTCACGAATCATTAAGGCTTGTATTTGAACCCAATTGACTTCTCGGATCAACAAGTCTTTCAATTGACCCAATTCGGCTTCTCGGATAAACAAGTATCCATAACTTGATCCATTTATTTTACCAAGTTACCAAGTACGCACAATGTGATCCGATTCGGCTTCTCGGATCAACAAGCACCAACTACTTGACTCCGTTCGACTTCACGAATCATTAAGGCTTGTATTTGAACCCAATTGACTTCTCGGATCAACAAGTCTTTCAATTTACCCAATTCGGCTTCTCGGATCAACAAGTATTGACAACTTGATCCGTTTGTTTTACCAAGTCACCAAGTACGCACAATGTGACCCTATTCGCCTTCCCGGATCAACAAGCACCAACGATTTGACTCCGTTCTACTTCACGAATCATAAAGGCTTGTATTTGAACCCAATTGACTTCTCGGATCAACAAGTCTTTCAATTGACCCAATTCGGCTTCTCGGATCTACAAGTATCCATAACTTGATCCGGTTATTTTACCAAGTCACCAAGTACGCACAATGTGACCCAATTCGGCTTCTCGGATCATCAAGCACCAACTATTAGACTACGTTCGACTTCACGAATCATTAAGGCTTGTATTTGAACCCAATTGACTTCTCGGATCAACAAGTCTTTCAATTGACCCAATTCGACTTCTCGGATCAACAAGTATCCATAACTTGAACCGTTTGTTTTACCAAGTCACCAACTACGCATAATGTGACCTAATTCGGCTTCTTGGATCAACAAGCACCGACTATTTGACTCGATTCGACTTCACAAATCATTAAGGCTTGTATTTGGCCACAATTGACTTCTCGGATCAACAAGTCTTCCACGTGACCCAATTTGGCTTCTCTGATCAACAAGTATCCATAACTTGATCCATTTGTTTTACCAAGTCACCAAGTACGCACAATGTGATCTAATTCGGCTTCTCGGATTAACAAGCACCAACTATTTGACTCCGTTCGACTTCACGAATCATTAAGGCTTGTATTTGAACCCAATTGACTTCTCGGATCAACAAGTCTTTCAATTGACCCAATTCGGCTTCTCGGATCAACAAGTATCCATAACTTGATCCGTTTATTTTACCAAGTCACCAACTACGCATAATGTGACCTAATTCGGCTTCTCAGATCAACAAGCACCGACTATTTGACTCGATTCGACTTCACGAATCATTAAGGCTTGTATTTGGCCACAATTGACTTCTCGGATCAACAAGTCTTCCATGTGACCCAATTCGGCTTCTCTGATCAACAAGTATCCATAACTTGATTCATTTGTTTTTCCAAGTCACCAAGTACGCACAATGTGACCCAATTCGGCTTCTCGGATCAACAAGCACCAACTATTTGATTCCATTCGACTTCACGAATCATTAAGGCTTGTATTTGAACCCAATTGACTTCTCGGATCAACAAGTCTTTCAATTAACCCAATTCGGCTTCTCTGATCCACAAGTATCCATAACTTGATCCATTTGTTTTACCAAGTCACCAAGTACGCACAATGTGATCCAATTCGGCTTCTCGGATCAACAAGCACGAACTACTTGACTCCGTTCGACTTCATGAATCATTAAGGCTTGTATTTGAACCCAATTGACATCTCGGATCGACAAGTCTTTCAATTTACCCAATTCGGCTTCTCGGATCAACAATTATTGACAACTTGATCCGTTTGTTTTACCAAGTCACCAAGTACGCACAATGTGACCCAATTCGCCTTCCCGGATCAACAAGCACCAATGATTTGACTCCGTTCGACTTCACGAATCATTAAGGCTTGTATTTGAACCCAATTGACTTCTCGGATCAACAAGTCTTTTAATTGACCCAATTTGGATTCTCGGAACAACAAGTATCCATAACATGATCCGTTTGTTTTACCACGCCACCAAGTACGCACAATGTGACCTAATTCGGCTTCTCGGATCAACAAGCACCAACTATTTGACTCGATTCGACTTCACGAATCATTAAGGCTTGTATTTGGCCACAATTGACTTCTCGGATCAACAAGTCTTCCACGTGACCCAATTCGGCTTCTCTGATCAACAAGTATCCATAACTTGATCCATTTGTTTTACCAAGTCACCAAGTACGCACAATGTGATCCAATTCGGCTTCTCGGATCAACAAGCACCAACTATTTGACTCCGTTCGACTTCACGAATCATTAAGGCTTGTATTTGAACCCAATTAACTTCTCGGATCAACAAGTATTTCAATTGACCCAATTCGGCTTCTCGGATCAACAAGTATCCATAACTTGATCCGTTTGTTTTACCACGCCACCAAGTACGCACAATGTGACCTAATTCGGCTTCTCGGATCAACAAACACCAACTATTTGACTCGATTCGACTTCACGAATCATTAAGGCTTGTATTTGGCCACAATTGACTTCTCGGATCAACAAGTCTTCCACGTGACCCAATTCGACTTCTCTGATCAACAAGTATCCATAACTTGATCCATTTGTTTTACCAAGTCACCAAGTACGCACAATGTGATCCAATTCGGCTTCTCGGATCAACAAGCACCAACTATTTGACTCCGTTCGACTTCACGAATCATTAAGGCTTGTATTTGAACCCAATTGACTTCTCGGATCAACAAGTCTTTCAATTGACCCAATTCGGCTTCTCGGATAAACAAGTATCCATAACTTGATCCATTTATTTTACCAAGTTACCAAGTACGCACAATGTGATCCGATTCGGCTTCTCGGATCAACAAGCACCAACTACTTGACTCCGTTCGACTTCACGAATCATTAAGGCTTGTATTTGAACCCAATTGACTTCTCGGATCAACAAGTCTTTCAATTTACCCAATTCGGCTTCTCGGATCAACAAGTATTGACAACTTGATCCGTTTGTTTTACCAAGTCACCAAGTACGCACAATGTGACCCTATTCGCCTTCCCGGATCAACAAGCACCAACGATTTGACTCCGTTCTACTTCACGAATCATAAAGGCTTGTATTTGAACCCAATTGACTTCTCGGATCAACAAGTCTTTCAATTGACCCAATTCGGCTTCTCGGATCTACAAGTATCCATAACTTGATCCGTTTATTTTACCAAGTCACCAAGTACGCACAATGTGACCCAATTCGGCTTCTCGGATCATCAAGCACCAACTATTAGACTACGTTCGACTTCACGAATCATTAAGGCTTGTATTTGAACCCAATTGACTTCTCGGATCAACAAGTCTTTCAATTGACCCAATTCGACTTCTCGGATCAACAAGTATCCATAACTTGAACCGTTTGTTTTACCAAGTCACCAACTACGCATAATGTGACCTAATTCGGCTTCTCGGATCAACAAGCACCGACTATTTGACTCGATTCGACTTCACAAATCATTAAGGCTTGTATTTGGCCACAATTGACTTCTCGGATCAACAAGTCTTCCACGTGACCCAATTTGGCTTCTCTGATCAACAAGTATCCATAACTTGATCCATTTGTTTTACCAAGTCACCAAGTACGCACAATGTGATCTAATTCGGCTTCTCGGATTAACAAGCACCAACTATTTGACTCCGTTCGACTTCACGAATCATTAAGGCTTGTATTTGAACCCAATTGACTTCTCGGATCAACAAGTCTTTCAATTGACCCAATTCGGCTTCTCGGATCAACAAGTATCCATAACTTGATCCGTTTATTTTACCAAGTCACCAACTACGCATAATGTGACCTAATTCGGCTTCTCAGATCAACAAGCACCGACTATTTGACTCGATTCGACTTCACGAATCATTAAGGCTTGTATTTGGCCACAATTGACTTCTCGGATCAACAAGTCTTCCATGTGACCCAATTCGGCTTCTCTGATCAACAAGTATCCATAACTTGATTCATTTGTTTTTCCAAGTCACCAAGTACGCACAATGTGACCCAATTCGGCTTCTCGGATCAACAAGCACCAACTATTTGATTCCATTCGACTTCACGAATCATTAAGGCTTGTATTTGAACCCAATTGACTTCTCGGATCAACAAGTCTTTCAATTAACCCAATTCGGCTTCTCTGATCCACAAGTATCCATAACTTGATCCATTTGTTTTACCAAGTCACCAAGTACGCACAATGTGATCCAATTCGGCTTCTCGGATCAACAAGCACGAACTACTTGACTCCGTTCGACTTCATGAATCATTAAGGCTTGTATTTGAACCCAATTGACATCTCGGATCGACAAGTCTTTCAATTTACCCAATTCGGCTTCTCGGATCAACAATTATTGACAACTTGATCCGTTTGTTTTACCAAGTCACCAAGTACGCACAATGTGACCCAATTCGCCTTCCCGGATCAACAAGCACCAACGATTTGACTCCGTTCTACTTCACGAATCATTAAGGCTTGTATTTGAACCCAATTGACTTCTCGGATCAACAAGTCTTTCAATTGACCCAATTCGGCTTCTCGGATCTACAAGTATCCATAACTTGATCCGTTTGTTTTACCAAGTCACCAAGTACGCACAATGTGACCCAATTCGGCTTCTCGGATCATCAAGCACCAACTATTAGACTACGTTCGACTTCACGAATCATTAAGGCTTGTATTTGAACCCAATTGACTTCTCGGATCAACAAGTCTTTCAATTGACCCAATTCGACTTCTCGGATCAACAAGTATCCATAACTTGAACCGTTTGTTTTACCAAGTCACCAACTACGCATAATGTGACCTAATTCGGCTTCTCGGATCAACAAGCACCGACTATTTGACTCGATTCGACTTCACAAATCATTAAGGCTTGTATTTGGCCACAATTGACTTCTCGGATCAACAAGTCTTCCACGTGACCCAATTTGGCTTCTCTGATCAACAAGTATCCATAACTTGATCCATTTGTTTTACCAAGTCACCAAGTACGCACAATGTGATCTAATTCGGCTTCTCGGATCAACAAGCACCAACTATTTGACTCCGTTCGACTTCACGAATCATTAAGGCTTGTATTTGAACCCAATTGACTTCTCGGATCAATAAGTCTTTCAATTGACCCAATTCGGCTTCTCGGATCAACAAGTATCCATAACTTGATCCGTTTATTTTACCAAGTCACCAACTACGCATAATGTGACCTAATTCGGCTTCTCGGATCAACAAGCACCGACTATTTGACTCGATTCGACTTCACGAATCATTAAGGCTTGTATTTGGCCACAATTGACTTCTCGGATCAACAAGTCTTCCATGTGACCCAATTCGGCTTCTCTGATCAACAAGTATCCATAACTTGATTCATTTGTTTTTCCAAGTCACCAAGTACGCACAATGTGACCCAATTCGGCTTCTCGGATCAACAAGCACCAACTATTTGATTCCATTCGACTTCACGAATCATTAAGGCTTGTATTTGAACCCAATTGACTTCTCGGATCAACAAGTCTTTCAATTAACCCAATTCGGCTTCTCTGATCCACAAGTATCCATAACTTGATCCATTTGTTTTACCAAGTCACCAAGTACGCACAATGTGATCCAATTCGGATTCTCGGATCAACAAGCACGAACTACTTGACTCCGTTCGACTTCATGAATCATTAAGGCTTGTATTTGAACCCAATTGACATCTCGGATCAACAAGTCTTTCAATTTACCCAATTCGGCTTCTCGGATCAACAAGTATTGACAACTTGATCCATTTGTTTTACCAAGTCACCAAGTACGCACAATGTGACCCAATTCGCCTTCCCGGATCAACAAGCACCAACGATTTGACTCCGTTCTACTTCACGAATCATTAAGGCTTGTATTTGAACCCAATTGACTTCTCGGATCAACAAGTCTTTCAATTGACCCAATTTGGCTTCTCGGATCTACAAGTATCCATAACTTGATCCGTTTGTTTTACCAAGTCACCAAGTACGCACAATGTGACCCAATTCGGCTTCTCGGATCATCAAGCACCAACTATTAGACTACGTTCGACTTCACGAATCATTAAGGCTTGTATTTGAACCCAATTGACTTCTCGGATCAACAAGTCTTTCAAGTGACCCAATTCGACTTCTCGGATCAACAAATATCCATAACTTGAACTGTTTGTTTTACCAAGTCACCAACTACGCATAATGTGACCGAATTCGGCTTCTCGGATCAACAAGCACCGACTATTTGACTCGATTCGACTTCACGAATCATTAAGGCTTGTATTTGGCCACAATTGACTTCTCGGATCAACAAGTCTTCCACGTGACCCAATTCGGCTTCTCTGATCAACAAGTATCCATAACTTGATCCATTTGTTTTACCAAGTCACCAAGTACGCACAATGTGATCTAATTCGGCTTCTCGGATCAACAAGCACCAACTATTTGACTCCGTTCGACTTCACGAATCATTAAGGCTTGTATTTGAACCCAATTGACTTCTTGGATCAACAAGTCTTTCAATTGACCCAATTCGGCTTCTCGGATCAACAAGTATCCATAACTTGATCCGTTTATTTTACCAAGTCACCAACTACGCATAATGTGACCTAATTCGGCTTCTCGGATCAACAAGCACCGACTATTTGACTCGATTCGACTTCACGAATCATTAAGGCTTGTATTTGGCCACAATTGACTTCTCGGATCAACAAGTCTTCCATGTGACCCAATTCGGCTTCTCTGATCAACAAGTATCCATAACTTGATTCATTTGTTTTTCCAAGTCACCAAGTACGCACAATGTGACCCAATTCGGCTTCTCGGATCAACAAGCACCAACTATTTGATTCCATTCGACTTCACGAATCATTAAGGCATGTATTTGAACCCAATTGACTTCTCGGATCAACAAGTCTTTCAATTAACCCAATTCGGCTTCTCTGATCCACAAGTATCCATAACTTGATCCATTTGTTTTACCAAGTCACCAAGTACGCACAATGTGATCCAATTCGGCTTCTCGGATCAACAAGCACGAACTACTTGACTCCGTTCGACTTCATGAATCATTAAGGCTTGTATTTGAACCCAATTGACATCTCGGATCAACAAGTCTTTCAATTTACCCAATTCGGCTTCTCGGATCAACAAGTATTGACAACTTGATCCATTTGTTTTACCAAGTCACCAAGTACGCACAATGTGACCCAATTCGCCTTCCCGGATCAACAAGCACCAACGATTTGACTCCATTCTACTTCACGAATCATTAAGGCTTGTATTTGAACCCAATTGACTTCTCGGATCAACAAGTCTTTCAATTGACCCAATTTGGCTTCTCGGATCTACAAGTATCCATAACTTGATCCGTTTGTTTTACCAAGTCACCAAGTACGCACAATGTGACCCAATTCGGCTTCTCGGATCATCAAGCACCAACTATTAGACTACGCTCGACTTCACGAATCATTAAGGCTTGTATTTGAACCCAATTGACTTCTCGGATCAACAAGTCTTTCAATTGACCCAATTCGACTTCTCGGATCAACAAATATCAATAACTTGAACTGTTTGTTTTACCAAGTCACCAACTACGCATAATGTGACCTAATTCGGCTTCTCGGATCAACAAGCACCGACTATTTGACTCGATTCGACTTCACGAATCATTAAGGCTTGTATTTGGCCACAATTGACTTCTCGGATCAACAAGTCTTCCACGTGACCCAATTCGGCTTCTCTGATCAACAAGTATCCATAACTTGATCCATTTGTTTTACCAAGTCACCAAGTACGCACAATGTGATCTAATTCGGCTTCTCGGATCAACAAGCACCAACTATTAGACAACGTTCGACTTCACGAATCATTAAGGCTTGTATTTGAACCCAATTGACTTCTCGGATCAACAAGTCTTTCAATTGACCCAATTCGACTTCTCGGATCAACAAATATCCATAACTTGAACTGTTTGTTTTACCAAGTCACCAACTACGCATAATGTGACCTAATTCGGCTTCTCGGATCAACAAGCACCGACTATTTGACTCGATTCGACTTCACGAATCATTAAGGCTTGTATTTGGCCACAATTGACTTCTCGGATCAACAAGTCTTCCACGTGACCCAATTCGGCTTCTCTGATCAACAAGTATCCATAACTTGATCCATTTGTTTTACCAAGTCACCAAGTACGCACAATGTGATCTAATTCGGCTTCTCGGATCAACAAGCACCAACTATTTGACTCCGTTCGACTTCACGAATCATTAAGGCTTGTATTTGAACCCAATTGACTTCTCGGATCAATAAGTCTTTCAATTGACCCAATTCGGCTTCTCGGATCAACAAGTATCCATAACTTGATCCGTTTATTTTACCAAGTCACCAACTACGCATAATGTGACCTAATTCGGCTTCTCGGATCAACAAGCACCGACTATTTGACTCGATTCGACTTCACAAATCATTAAGGCTTGTATTTGGCCACAATTGACTTCTCGGATCAACAAGTCTTCCACGTGACCCAATTTGGCTTCTCTGATCAACAAGTATCCATAACTTGATCCATTTGTTTTACCAAGTCACCAAGTACGCACAATGTGATCTAATTCGGCTTCTCGGATCAACAAGCACCAACTATTTGACTCCGTTCGACTTCACGAATCATTAAGGCTTGTATTTGAACCCAATTGACTTCTCGGATCAATAAGTCTTTCAATTGACCCAATTCGGCTTCTCGGATCAACAAGTATCCATAACTTGATCCGTTTATTTTACCAAGTCACCAACTACGCATAATGTGACCTAATTCGGCTTCTCGGATCAACAAGCACCGACTATTTGACTCGATTCGACTTCACGAATCATTAAGGCTTGTATTTGGCCACAATTGACTTCTCGGATCAACAAGTCTTCCATGTGACCCAATTCGGCTTCTCTGATCAACAAGTATCCATAACTTGATTCATTTGTTTTTCCAAGTCACCAAGTACGCACAATGTGACCCAATTCGGCTTCTCGGATCAACAAGCACCAACTATTTGATTCCATTCGACTTCACGAATCATTAAGGCTTGTATTTGAACCCAATTGACTTCTCGGATCAACAAGTCTTTCAATTAACCCAATTCGGCTTCTCTGATCCACAAGTATCCATAACTTGATCCATTTGTTTTACCAAGTCACCAAGTACGCACAATGTGATCCAATTCGGCTTCTCGGATCAACAAGCACGAACTACTTGACTCCGTTCGACTTCATGAATCATTAAGGCTTGTATTTGAACCCAATTGACATCTCGGATCAACAAGTCTTTCAATTTACCCAATTCGGCTTCTCGGATCAACAAGTATTGACAACTTGATCCATTTGTTTTACCAAGTCACCAAGTACGCACAATGTGACCCAATTCGCCTTCCCGGATCAACAAGCACCAACGATTTGACTCCGTTCTACTTCACGAATCATTAAGGCTTGTATTTGAACCCAATTGACTTCTCGGATCAACAAGTCTTTCAATTGACCCAATTTGGCTTCTCGGATCTACAAGTATCCATAACTTGATCCGTTTGTTTTACCAAGTCACCAAGTACGCACAATGTGACCCAATTCGGCTTCTCGGATCAACAAGCACCAACGATTTGACTCCGTTCTACTTCACGAATCATTAAGGCTTGTATTTGAACCCAATTGACTTCTCGGATCAACAAGTCTTTCAATTAACCCAATTCGGCTTCTCTGATCCACAAGTATCCATAACTTGATCCATTTGTTTTACCAAGTCACCAAGTACGCACAATGTGATCCAATTCGGCTTCTCGGATCAACAAGCACGAACTACTTGACTCCGTTCGACTTCATGAATCATTAAGGCTTGTATTTGAACCCAATTGACATCTCGGATCAACAAGTCTTTCAATTTACCCAATTCGGCTTCTCGGATCAACAAGTATTGACAACTTGATCCATTTGTTTTACCAAGTCACCAAGTACGCACAATGTGACCCAATTCGCCTTCCCGGATCAACAAGCACCAACGATTTGACTCCGTTCTACTTCACGAATCATTAAGGCTTGTATTTGAACCCAATTGACTTCTCGGATCAACAAGTCTTTCAATTGACCCAATTTGGCTTCTCGGATCTACAAGTATCCATAACTTGATCCGTTTGTTTTACCAAGTCACCAAGTACGCACAATGTGACCCAATTCGGCTTCTCGGATCATCAAGCACCAACTATTAGACTACGTTCGACTTCACGAATCATTAAGGCTTGTATTTGAACCCAATTGACTTCTCGGATCAACAAGTCTTTCAAGTGACCCAATTCGACTTCTCGGATCAACAAATATCCATAACTTGAACTGTTTGTTTTACCAAGTCACCAACTACGCATAATGTGACCGAATTCGGCTTCTCGGATCAACAAGCACCGACTATTTGACTCGATTCGACTTCACGAATCATTAAGGCTTGTATTTGGCCACAATTGACTTCTCGGATCAACAAGTCTTCCACGTGACCCAATTCGGCTTCTCTGATCAACAAGTATCCATAACTTGATCCATTTGTTTTACCAAGTCACCAAGTACGCACAATGTGATCTAATTCGGCTTCTCGGATCAACAAGCACCAACTATTTGACTCCGTTCGACTTCACGAATCATTAAGGCTTGTATTTGAACCCAATTGACTTCTCGGATCAACAAGTCTTTCAATTGACCCAATTCGGCTTCTCGGATCAACAAGTATCCATAACTTGATCCGTTTATTTTACCAAGTCACCAACTACGCATAATGTGACCTAATTCGGCTTCTCGGATCAACAAGCACCGACTATTTGACTCGATTCGACTTCACGAATCATTAAGGCTTGTATTTGGCCACAATTGACTTCTCGGATCAACAAGTCTTCCATGTGACCCAATTCGGCTTCTCTGATCAACAAGTATCCATAACTTGATTCATTTGTTTTTCCAAGTCACCAAGTACGCACAATGTGACCCAATTCGGCTTCTCGGATCAACAAGCACCAACTATTTGATTCCATTCGACTTCACGAATCATTAAGGCATGTATTTGAACCCAATTGACTTCTCGGATCAACAAGTCTTTCAATTAACCCAATTCGGCTTCTCTGATCCACAAGTATCCATAACTTGATCCATTTGTTTTACCAAGTCACCAAGTACGCACAATGTGATCCAATTCGGCTTCTCGGATCAACAAGCACGAACTACTTGACTCCGTTCGACTTCATGAATCATTAAGGCTTGTATTTGAACCCAATTGACATCTCGGATCAACAAGTCTTTCAATTTACCCAATTCGGCTTCTCGGATCAACAAGTATTGACAACTTGATCCATTTGTTTTACCAAGTCACCAAGTACGCACAATGTGACCCAATTCGCCTTCCCGGATCAACAAGCACCAACGATTTGACTCCGTTCTACTTCACGAATCATTAAGGCTTGTATTTGAACCCAATTGACTTCTCGGATCAACAAGTCTTTCAATTGACCCAATTTGGCTTCTCGGATCTACAAGTATCCATAACTTGATCCGTTTGTTTTACCAAGTCACCAAGTACGCACAATGTGACCCAATTCGGCTTCTCGGATCATCAAGCACCAACTATTAGACTACGTTCGACTTCACGAATCATTAAGGCTTGTATTTGAACCCAATTGACTTCTCGGATCAACAAGTCTTTCAATTGACCCAATTCGACTTCTCGGATCAACAAATATCCATAACTTGAACTGTTTGTTTTACCAAGTCACCAACTACGCATAATGTGACCTAATTCGGCTTCTCGGATCAACAAGCACCGACTATTTGACTCGATTCGACTTCACGAATCATTAAGGCTTGTATTTGGCCACAATTGACTTCTCGGATCAACAAGTCTTCCACGTGACCCAATTCGGCTTCTCTGATCAACAAGTATCCATAACTTGATCCATTTGTTTTACCAAGTCACCAAGTACGCACAATGTGATCTAATTCGGCTTCTCGGATCAACAAGCACCAACTATTTGACTCCGTTCGACTTCACGAATCATTAAGGCTTGTATTTGAACCCAATTGACTTCTCGGATCAACAAGTCTTTCAATTGACCCAATTCGGCTTCTCGGATCAACAAGTATCCATAACTTGATCCGTTTATTTTACCAAGTCACCAACTACGCATAATGTGACCTAATTCGGCTTCTCGGATCAACAAGCACCGACTATTTGACTCGATTCGACTTCACGAATCATTAAGGCTTGTATTTGGCCACAATTGACTTCTCGGATCAACAAGTGTTCAATGTGACCCAATTCGGCTTCTCTGATCAACAAGTATCCATAACTTGATTCATTTGTTTTTCCAAGTCACCAAGTACGCACAATGTGACCCAATTCGGCTTCTCGGATCAACAAGCACCAACTATTTGATTCCATTCGACTTCACGAATCATTAAGGCTTGTATTTGAACCCAATTGACTTCTCGGATCAACAAGTCTTTCAATTAACCCAATTCGGCTTCTCTGATCCACAAGTATCCATAACTTGATCCATTTATTTTACCAAGTTACCAAGTACGCACAATGTGATCCGATTCGGCTTCTCGGATCAACAAGCACCAACTATTTGACTCCGTTCGACTTCACGAATCATTAAGGCTTGTATTTGAACCCAATTGACTTCTCGGATCAACAAGTCTTTCAATTTACCCAATTCGGCTTCTCGGATCAACAAGTATTCATAACTTGATCCATTTGTTTTACCAAGTCACCAAGTACGCACAATGTGACCCAATTCGGCTTCTCGGATCATCAAGCACCAACTATTAGACTACGTCCGACTTCACGAATCATTAAGGCTTGTATTTGAACCCAATTGACTTCTCGGATCAACAAGTCTTTCAATTAACCCAATTCGGCTTCTCGGATCAACAAGTATCCATAACTTGATCCATTTGTTTTACCAAGTCACCAAGTACGCACAATATGATCCAATTCGGCTTCTCGGATCAACAAGCACCAACTATTTGACTCATTTCGACTTCACGAATCATTAAGGTTTGTATTTGAACCTAATTGACTTCTCGGACTAACAAGTCTTTCAATTGACCCAATTCGACTTCTCGGATCAACAAGTATCCATAACTTGATCCTTTTATTTTACCAAGTCACCAAGTACGCACAATGTGACCCAATTCGGCTTATCGGATCAACAAGCACCAACTATTTGACTCCGTTCAACTTCACGAATCATGAAGGCTTGTATTTGAAACCAATTGACTTCTCGGATCAACAAGTATCCATAACTTGATCCGTTTGTTTTACCAAGTCACCAAGTATGCACCATGTTACCCAATTCGGCTTCTCGGATCAACAAGCACCAATTATTTGACTCCGTTCGACTTCATGAATCATTAAGGTTTGTATTTGAACCCAATTGACTTCTCGGATCAACAAGTCTTTCAATTGACCCAATTCGGCTTCTCGGATCAACAAGTATCCATAACTTGATCCGTTTGTTTTACCAAGTCACCAAGTACGCACAATGTGACCCAATTCGCCTTCCCGGATCAACAAGCACCAATGATTTGACTCCGTTCGACTTCACGAATCATTAAGGCTTGTATTTGAACCCAATTGACTTCTCGGATCAACAAGTCTTTCAATTGACCCAATTCGGCTTCTCGGATCTACAAGTATCCATAACTTGATCCGTTTGTTTTACCAAGTCACCACGTATGCACAATGTGACCCAATTCGGCTTCTCGGATCATCAAGCACCAACTATTTGACTACGTTCGACTTCACGAATCAATAAAGCTTGTATTTGAACCCAATTCACTTCTCGGATCAACAAGTCTTTTAATTGACCCAATTCGGCTTCTCGGATCAATAAGTATCCATAACATGATCCGTTTGTTTTACCACGTCACCAAGTACGCACAATGTGACCTAATTCGGCTTCTCGGATCAACAAGCACCGACTATTTGACTCGATTCGACTTCACGAATCATTAAGGCTTGTATTTGGCCACAATTGACTTCTCGGATCAACAAGTCTTCAATGTGACCCAATTCGGCTTCTCTGATCAACAAGTATCCATAACTTGATTCATTTGTTTTTCCAAGTCACCAAGTACGCACAATGTGACCCAATTCGGCTTCTCGGATCAACAAGCACCAACTATTTGATTCCATTCGACTTCACGAATCATTAAGGCTTGTATTTGAACCCAATTGACTTCTCGGATCAACAAGTCTTTCAATTAACCCAATTCGGCTTCTCTGATCCACAAGTATCCATAACTTGATCCATTTATTTTACCAAGTTACCAAGTACGCACAATGTGATCCGATTCGGCTTCTCGGATCAACAGGCACCAACTATTTGACTCCGTTCGACTTCACGAATCATTAAGGCTTGTATTTGAACCCAATTGACTTCTCGGATCAACAAGTCTTTCAATTTACCCAATTCGGCTTCTCGGATCAACAAGTATTCATAACTTGATCCGTTTGTTTTACCAAGTCACCAAGTACGCACAATGTGACCCAATTCGGCTTCTCGGATCATCAAGCACCAACTATTAGACTACGTCCGACTTCACGAATCATTAAGGCTTGTATTTGAACCCAATTGACTTCTCGGATCAACAAGTCTTTCAATTGACCCAATTCGGCTTCTCGGATCAACAAGTATCCATAACTTGATCCATTTGTTTTACCAAGTCACCAAGTACGCACAATATGATCCAATTCGGCTTCTCGGATCAACAAGCACCAACTATTTGACTCATTTCGACTTCACGAATCATTAAGGTTTGTATTTGAACCTAATTGACTTCTCGGACTAACAAGTCTTTCAATTGACCCAATTCGACTTCTCGGATCAACAAGTATCCATAACTTGATCCTTTTATTTTACCAAGTCACCAAGTACGCACAATGTGACCCAATTCGGCTTATCGGATCAACAAGCACCAACTATTTGACTCCGTTCAACTTCACGAATCATTAAGGCTTGTATTTGAAACCAATTGACTTCTCGGATCAACAAGTATTCATAACTTGATCCGTTTGTTTTACCAAGTCACCAAGTATGCACCATGTTACCCAATTCGGCTTCTCGGATCAACAAGCACCAATTATTTGACTCCGTTCGACTTCATGAATCATTAAGGTTTGTATTTGAACCCAATTGACTTCTCGGATCAACAAGTCTTTCAATTGACCCAATTCGGCTTCTCGGATCAACAAGTATCCATAACTTGATCCGTTTGTTTTACCAAGTCACCAAGTACGCACAATGTGACCCAATTCGCCTTCCCGGATCAACAAGCACCAATGATTTGACTCCGTTCGACTTCACGAATCATTAAGGCTTGTATTTGAACCCAATTGACTCTCGGATCAACAAGTCTTTCAATTGACCCAATTCGGCTTCTCGGATCTACAAGTATCCATAACTTGATCCGTTTGTTTTACCAAGTCACCACGTATGCACAATGTGACCCAATTCGGCTTCTCGGATCATCAAGCACCAACTATTTGACTACGTTCGACTTCACGAATCAATAAAGCTTGTATTTGAACCCAATTCACTTCTCGGATCAACAAGTCTTTTAATTGACCCAATTCAGCTTCTCGGATCAATAAGTATCCATAACATGATCCGTTTGTTTTACCACGTCACCAAGTACGCACAATGTGACCTAATTCGGCTTCTCGGATCAACAAGCACCGACTATTTGACTCGATTCGACTTCACGAATCATTAAGGCTTGTATTTGGCCACAATTGACTTCTCGGATCAACAAGTCTTCCATGTGACCCAATTCGGCTTCTCTGATCAACAAGTATCCATAACTTGATTCATTTGTTTTTCCAAGTCACCAAGTACGCACAATGTGATCTAATTCGGCTTCTCGGATCAACAAGCACCAACTATTTGACTCCGTTCGACTTCACGAATCATTAAGGCTTGTATTTGAACCCAATTGACTTCTCGGATCAACAAGTCTTTCAATTAACCCAATTCGGCTTCTCTGATCCACAAGTATCCATAACTTGATCCATTTGTTTTACCAAGTCACCAAGTACGCACAATGTGATCCAATTCGGCTTCTCGGATCAACAAGCACGAACTACTTGACTCCGTTCGACTTCATGAATCATTAAGGCTTGTATTTGAACCCAATTGACATCTCGGATCAACAAGTCTTTCAATTTACCCAATTCGGCTTCTCGGATCAACAAGTATTGACAACTTGATCCATTTGTTTTACCAAGTCACCAAGTACGCACAATGTGACCCAATTCGCCTTCCCGTATCAACAAGCACCAACGATTTGACTCCGTTCTACTTCACGAATCATTAAGGCTTGTATTTGAACCCAATTGACTTCTCGGATCAACAAGTCTTTCAATTGACCCAATTTGGCTTCTCGGATCTACAAGTATCCATAACTTGATCCGTTTGTTTTACCAAGTCACCAAGTACGCACAATGTGACCCAATTCGGCTTCTCGGATCATCAAGCACCAACTATTAGACTACGTTCGACTTCACGAATCATTAAGGCTTGTATTTGAACCCAATTGACTTCTCGGATCAACAAGTCTTTCAAGTGACCCAATTCGACTTCTCGGATCAACAAATATCCATAACTTGAACTGTTTGTTTTACCAAGTCACCAACTACGCATAATGTGACCGAATTCGGCTTCTCGGATCAACAAGCACCGACTATTTGACTCGATTCGACTTCACGAATCATTAAGGCTTGTATTTGGCCACAATTGACTTCTCGGATCAACAAGTCTTCCACGTGACCCAATTCGGCTTCTCTGATCAACAAGTATCCATAACTTGATCCATTTGTTTTACCAAGTCACCAAGTACGCACAATGTGATCTAATTCGGCTTCTCGGATCAACAAGCACCAACTATTTGACTCCGTTCGACTTCACGAATCATTAAGGCTTGTATTTGAACCCAATTGACTTCTCGGATCAACAAGTCTTTCAATTGACCCAATTCGGCTTCTCGGATCAACAAGTATCCATAACTTGATCCGTTTATTTTACCAAGTCACCAACTACGCATAATGTGACCTAATTCGGCTTCTCGGATCAACAAGCACCGACTATTTGACTCGATTCGACTTCACGAATCATTAAGGCTTGTATTTGGCCACAATTGACTTCTCGGATCAACAAGTCTTCCATGTGACCCAATTCGGCTTCTCTGATCAACAAGTATCCATAACTTGATTCATTTGTTTTTCCAAGTCACCAAGTACGCACAATGTGACCCAATTCGGCTTCTCGGATCAACAAGCACCAACTATTTGATTCCATTCGACTTCACGAATCATTAAGGCATGTATTTGAACCCAATTGACTTCTCGGATCAACAAGTCTTTCAATTAACCCAATTCGGCTTCTCTGATCCACAAGTATCCATAACTTGATCCATTTGTTTTACCAAGTCACCAAGTACGCACAATGTGATCCAATTCGGCTTCTCGGATCAACAAGCACGAACTACTTGACTCCGTTCGACTTCATGAATCATTAAGGCTTGTATTTGAACCCAATTGACATCTCGGATCAACAAGTCTTTCAATTTACCCAATTCGGCTTCTCGGATCAACAAGTATTGACAACTTGATCCATTTGTTTTACCAAGTCACCAAGTACGCACAATGTGACCCAATTCGCCTTCCCGGATCAACAAGCACCAACGATTTGACTCCGTTCTACTTCACGAATCATTAAGGCTTGTATTTGAACCCAATTGACTTCTCGGATCAATAAGTCTTTCAATTGACCCAATTTGGCTTCTCGGATCTACAAGTATCCATAACTTGATCCGTTTGTTTTACCAAGTCACCAAGTACGCACAATGTGACCCAATTCGGCTTCTCGGATCATCAAGCACCAACTATTAGACTACGTTCGACTTCACGAATCATTAAGGCTTGTATTTGAACCCAATTGACTTCTCGGATCAACAAGTCTTTCAATTGACCCAATTCGACTTCTCGGATCAACAAATATCCATAACTTGAACTGTTTGTTTTACCAAGTCACCAACTACGCATAATGTGACCTAATTCGGCTTCTCGGATCAACAAGCACCGACTATTTGACTCGATTCGACTTCACGAATCATTAAGGCTTGTATTTGGCCACAATTGACTTCTCGGATCAACAAGTCTTCCACGTGACCCAATTCGGCTTCTCTGATCAACAAGTATCCATAACTTGATCCATTTGTTTTACCAAGTCACCAAGTACGCACAATGTGATCTAATTCGGCTTCTCGGATCAACAAGCACCAACTATTTGACTCCGTTCGACTTCACGAATCATTAAGGCTTGTATTTGAACCCAATTGACTTCTCGGATCAACAAGTCTTTCAATTGACCCAATTCGGCTTCTCGGATCAACAAGTATCCATAACTTGATCCGTTTATTTTACCAAGTCACCAACTACGCATAATGTGACCTAATTCGGCTTCTCGGATCAACAAGCACCGACTATTTGACTCGATTCGACTTCACGAATCATTAAGGCTTGTATTTGGCCACAATTGACTTCTCGGATCAACAAGTGTTCAATGTGACCCAATTCGGCTTCTCTGATCAACAAGTATCCATAACTTGATTCATTTGTTTTTCCAAGTCACCAAGTACGCACAATGTGACCCAATTCGGCTTCTCGGATCAACAAGCACCAACTATTTGATTCCATTCGACTTCACGAATCATTAAGGCTTGTATTTGAACCCAATTGACTTCTCGGATCAACAAGTCTTTCAATTAACCCAATTCGGCTTCTCTGATCCACAAGTATCCATAACTTGATCCATTTATTTTACCAAGTTACCAAGTACGCACAATGTGATCCGATTCGGCTTCTCGGATCAACAGGCACCAACTATTTGACTCCGTTCGACTTCACGAATCATTAAGGCTTGTATTTGAACCCAATTGACTTCTCGGATCAACAAGTCTTTCAATTTACCCAATTCGGCTTCTCGGATCAACAAGTATTCATAACTTGATCCGTTTGTTTTACCAAGTCACCAAGTACGCACAATGTGACCCAATTCGGCTTCTCGGATCATCAAGCACCAACTATTAGACTACGTCCGACTTCACGAATCATTAAGGCTTGTATTTGAACCCAATTGACTTCTCGGATCAACAAGTCTTTCAATTGACCCAATTCGGCTTCTCGGATCAACAAGTATCCATAACTTGATCCATTTGTTTTACCAAGTCACCAAGTACGCACAATATGATCCAATTCGGCTTCTCGGATCAACAAGCACCAACTATTTGACTCATTTCGACTTCACGAATCATTAAGGTTTGTATTTGAACCTAATTGACTTCTCGGACTAACAAGTCTTTCAATTGACCCAATTCGACTTCTCGGATCAACAAGTATCCATAACTTGATCCTTTTATTTTACCAAGTCACCAAGTACGCACAATGTGACCCAATTCGGCTTATCGGATCAACAAGCACCAACTATTTGACTCCGTTCAACTTCACGAATCATTAAGGCTTGTATTTGAAACCAATTGACTTCTCGGATCAACAAGTATTCATAACTTGATCCGTTTGTTTTACCAAGTCACCAAGTATGCACCATGTTACCCAATTCGGCTTCTCGGATCAACAAGCACCAATTATTTGACTCCGTTCGACTTCATGAATCATTAAGGTTTGTATTTGAACCCAATTGACTTCTCGGATCAACAAGTCTTTCAATTGACCCAATTCGGCTTCTCGGATCAACAAGTATCCATAACTTGATCCGTTTGTTTTACCAAGTCACCAAGTACGCACAATGTGACCCAATTCGCCTTCCCGGATCAACAAGCACCAATGATTTGACTCCGTTCGACTTCACGAATCATTAAGGCTTGTATTTGAACCCAATTGACTCTCGGATCAACAAGTCTTTCAATTGACCCAATTCGGCTTCTCGGATCTACAAGTATCCATAACTTGATCCGTTTGTTTTACCAAGTCACCACGTATGCACAATGTGACCCAATTCGGCTTCTCGGATCATCAAGCACCAACTATTTGACTACGTTCGACTTCACGAATCAATAAAGCTTGTATTTGAACCCAATTCACTTCTCGGATCAACAAGTCTTTTAATTGACCCAATTCAGCTTCTCGGATCAATAAGTATCCATAACATGATCCGTTTGTTTTACCACGTCACCAAGTACGCACAATGTGACCTAATTCGGCTTCTCGGATCAACAAGCACCGACTATTTGACTCGATTCGACTTCACGAATCATTAAGGCTTGTATTTGGCCACAATTGACTTCTCGGATCAACAAGTCTTCCATGTGACCCAATTCGGCTTCTCTGATCAACAAGTATCCATAACTTGATTCATTTGTTTTTCCAAGTCACCAAGTACGCACAATGTGACCCAGTTCGGCTTCTCGGATCAACAAGCACCACCTATTTGATTCCGTTCGACTTCACGAATCATTAAGGCTTGTATTTGAACCCAATTGACTTCGCGGATCAACAAGTCTTTTAATTAACCCAATTCGGCTTCTCGGATCAACAAGTATCCATAACTTGATCCATTTGTTTTACCAAGTCACCAAGTACGCACAATGTGATCCAATTCGGCTTCTCGGATCAACAAGCACCAACTATTTGACTCCGTTCGACTTCACGAATCATTAAGGCTTGCATTTGAACCCAATTGACTTCTCGGATCAACAAGTCTTTCAATTTACCCAATTCAACTTCTCGGATCAACAAGTATTGACAACTTGATCCGTTTGTTTTACCAAGTCACCAAGTACGCACAATGTGACCCAATTCGCCTTCCCGGATCAACAAGCACCAACGATTTGACTCCGTTCTACTTCACGAATCATTAAGGCTTGTATTTGAACCCAATTGACTTCTCGGATCAACAAGTCTTTTAATTGACCCAATTCGGCTTCTCGGATCTACAAGTATCCATAACTTGATCCGTTTGTTTTACCAAGTCACCAAGTACGCACAATGTGACCCAATTCGGCTTCTCGGATCATCAAGCACCAACTATTTGACTCCGTTCGACTTCACGAATCATTAAGGCTTGTATTTGAACACAATTGATTTCTCGGATCAACAAGTCTTTCAATTTACCCGATTCGGCTTCTCGGATCAACAAGTATTCATAACTTGTTCCGTTTGTTTTACCAAGTCACCAAGTACGCACAATGTGACCCAATTCGCCTTCCCGGATCAACAAGCACCAACGATTTGACTCCGTTCTACTTCACGAATCATTAAGGCTTGTATTTGAACCCAATTGACTTCTCGGATCAACAAGTCTTCCAATTGACCCAATTCGGCTTCTCGGATCTACAAGTATCCATATCTTTATCCGTTTGTTTTACCAAGTCACCAAGTTCGCACAATGTGACCCAATTCGGCTTCTCGGATCATCAAGCACCAACTATTAGACTACGTTCGACTTCACGAATCATTAAGGCTTGTATTTGAACCCAATTGACTTCTCGGATCAACAAGTCTTTCAATTGACCCAATTTGGCTTCTCGGATCAACAAGTATCCATAACTTGATCCATTTGTTTTACCAAGTCACTAAGTACGCACAATGTGATCCAATTCGGCTTCTCGGATCAACAAGCACCAACTATTTGACTCCTTTCGACTTCACGAATCATTAAGGTTTGTATTTGAACCTAATTGACTTCTCGGACTAACAAGTCTTTCAATTGACCCAATTCGACTTCTCGGATCAACAAGTACCCATAACTTGATCCTTTTATTTTACCAAGTCACCAAGGACGCACAATGTGACCCAATTCGGCTTATCGGATCAACAAGCACCAACTATTTGACTCCGTTCGACTTCACGAATCATTAAGGCTTCTATTTGAAACCAATTGACTTCTCGGATCAACAAGTATACATAACTTGATCCGTTTGTTTTACCAAGTCACCAAGTATGCACCATGTTACCCAATTCGGCTTCTCGAATCAACAAGCACCAATTATTTGACTTTGTTCGACTTCACGAATCATTAAGGTTTGTATTTGAACCCAATTGACTTCTCGGATCAACAAGTCTTTCAATTGACCCAATTCAGCTTCTCGGATCAACAAGTATCCATAACTTGATCCGTTTGTTTTACCAAGTCACCACGTATGCACAATGTGACCCAATTCGGCTTCTCGGATCATCAAGCACCAACTATTTGACTACGTTCGACTTCACGAATCAATAAAGCTTGTATTTGAACCCAATTCACTTCTCGGATCAACAAGTCTTTTAATTGACCCAATTCGGCTTCTCGGATCAATAAGTATCCATAACATGATCCGTTTGTTTTACCACGTCACCAAGTACGCACAATGTGACCTAATTCGGCTTCTCGGATCAACAAGCACCGACTATTTGACTCGATTCGACTTCACGAATCATTAAGGCTTGTATTTGGCCACAATTGATTCCTCGGATCAACAAGTCTTCCATGTGACCCAATCCGGCTTCTCTGATCAACAAGTATCCATAACTTGATTCATTTGTTTTTCCAAGTCACCAAGTACGCACAATGTGACCCAGTTCGGCTTCTCGGATCAACAAGCACCAACTATTTGATTCAGTTCGACTTCACGAATCATTAAGGCTTGTATTTGAACCCAATTGACTTCGCGGATCAACAAGTCTTTTAATTAACCCAATTCGGCTTCTCGGATCAACAAGTATCCATAACTTGATCCATTTGTTTTACCAAGTCACCAAGTACGCACAATGTGATCCAATTCGGCTTCTCGGATCAACAAGCACCAACTATTTGACTCCGTTCGACTTCATGACTCATTAAGGCTTGTATTTGAACCCAATTGACTTCTCGGATCAACAAGTCTTTCAATTTACCAAATTCAGCTTCTCGGATCAACAAGTATTGACAACTTGATCCATTTGTTTTACCAAGTCACCAAGTACGCACAATGTGACCCAATTCGCCTTCCCGGATCAACAAGCACCAACGATTTGACTCCGTTCTACTTCACGAATCATTAAGGCTTGTATTTGAACCCAATTGACTTCTCGGATCAACAAGTCTTTTAATTGACCCAATTCGGCTTCTCGGATCTACAAGTATCCATAACTTGATCCGTTTGTTTTACCAAGTCACCAAGTACGCACAATGTGACCCAATTCGGCTTCTCGGATCATCAAGCACCAACTATTTGACTCCGTTCGACTTCACGAATCATTAAGGCTTGTATTTGAACACAATTGACTTCTCGGATCAACAAGTCTTTCAATTTACCCGATTCGGCTTCTCGGATCAACAAGTATTCATAACTTGTTCCGTTTGTTTTACCAAGTCACCAAGTACGCACAATGTGACCCAATTCGCCTTCCCGGATCAACAAGCACCAACGATTTGACTTCGTTCTACTTCACGAATCATTAAGGCTTGTATTTGAACCCAATTGACTTCTCGGATCAACAAGTCTTTCAATTGACCCAATTCGGCTTCTCGGATCTACAAGTATCCACAACTTTATCCGTTTGTTTTACCAAGTCACCAAGTTCGCACAATGTGACCCAATTCGGCTTCTCGGATCATCAAGCACCAACTATTAGACTACGTTCGACTTCACGAATCATTAAGGCTTGTATTTGAACCCAATTGACTTCTCGGATCAACAAGTCTTTCAATTGACCCAATTTGGCTTCTCGGATCAACAAGTATCCATAACTTGATCCATTTGTTTTACCAAGTCACCAAGTACGCACAATGTGATCCAATTCGGCTTCTCGGATCAACAAGCACCAACTATTTGACTCCTTTCGACTTCACGAATCATTAAGGTTTGTATTTGAACCTAATTGACTTCTCGGACTAACAAGTCTTTCAATTGACCCAATTCGACTTCTCGGAACAACAAGTATCCATAACTTGATCCTTTTATTTTTCCAAGTCACCAAGTACGCACAATGTGACCCAATTCGGCTTATCGGATCAACAAGCACCAACTATTTGACTCCGTTCGACTTCACGAATCATTAAGGCTTGTATTTGAAACCAATTGACTTCTCGGATCAACAAGTATCCATAACTTGATCCGTTTGTTTTACCAAGTCACCAAGTATGCACCATGTTACCCAATTCGGCTTCTCGGATCAACAAGCACCAATTATTTGACTCCGTTCGACTTCACGAATCATTAAGGTTTGTATTTGAACCCAATTGACTTCTCGGATCAACAAGTCTTTCAATTGACCCAATTCGGCTTCTCGGATCAACAAGTATCCATAACTTGATCCGTTTGTTTTACCAAGTCACCAAGTACGCACAATGTGACCCAATTCGCTTTCCCGGATCAACAAGCACCAATGATTTGACTCCGTTCGACTTCACGAATCATTAAGGCTTGTATTTGAACCCAATTGACTTCTCGGATCAACAAGTCTTTCAATTGACCCAATTCGGCTTCTCGGATCTACAAGTATCCATAACTTGATCCGTTTGTTTTACCAAGTCACCACGTATGCACAATGTGACCCAATTCGGCTTCTCGGATCATCAAGCACCAACTATTTGACTACGTTCGACTTCACGAATCATTAAGGCTTGTATTTGAACCCAATTGACTTCTCGGATCAACAAGTCTTTTAATTGACCCAATTCGGCTTCTCGGATCAACAAGTATCCATAACATGATCCGTTTGTTTTACCACGTCACCAAGTACACACAATGTGACCTAATTCGGCTTCTAGGATCAACAAGCACCAACTATTTGACTCGATTCGACTTAACGAATCATTAAGGCTTGTATTTGGCCACAATTGACTTCTCGGATCAACAAGTCTTCCACGTGACCCAATTCGGCTTCTCTGATCAACAAGTATCCATAACTTGATCCATTTGTTTTACCAAGTCACCAAGTACGCACAATGTGATCCAATTCGGCTTCTCGGATCAACAAGCACCAACTATTTGACTCCGTTCGACTTCACGAATCATTAAGGCTTGTATTTGAACCCAATTGACTTCTCGGATCAACAAGTCTTTCAATTGACCCAATTCGGCTTCTCGGATCAACAAGTATCCATAACTTGATCCGTTTGTTTTACCAAGTCACCAAGTACGCATAATGTGACCTAATTCGGCTTCTCGGATCAACAAGCACCGACTATTTGACTCGATTCGACTTCACCAATCATTAAGGCTTGTATTTGGCCACAATTGACTTCTCGGATCAACAAGTCTTCCATGTGACCCAATTCGGCTTCTCTGATCAACAAGTATCCATAACTTGATTCATTTGTTTTTCCAAGTCACCAAGTACGCACAATGTGACCCAATTCGGCTTCTCGGATCAACAAGCACCAACTATTAGATTCCGTTCGACTTCACGAATCATTAAGGCTTGTATTTGAACCCAATTGACTTCGCGGATCAACAAGTCTTTTAATTAACCCAATTCGGCTTCTCGGATCGACAAGTATCCATAACTTGATCCATTTGTTTTACCAAGTCACCAAGTACGCACAATGTGATCCAATTCGGCTTCTCGGATCAACAAGCACCAACTATTTGACTCCGTTCGACTTCATGAATCATTAAGGCTTGTATATGAACTCAATTGACTTCTCGGATCAACAAATCTTTCAATTTACCCAATTCGGCTTCTCGGATCAACAAGTATTGACAACTTGATCCGTTTGTTTTACCAAGTCACCAAGTACGCACAATGTGACCCAATTCGCCTTCCCGGATCAACAAGCACCAACGATTTGACTCTGTTCCACTTCACGAATCATTAAGGCTTGTATTTGAACCCAATTGACTTCTCGGATCAACAAGTCTTTCAATTGACCCAATTCGGCTTCTCGGATCTACAAGTATCCATAACTTGATCCGTTTGTTTTACCAAGTCACCACGTATGCACAATGTGACCCAATTCGGCTTCTCGGATCATCAAGCACCAACTATTTGACTACGTTCGACTTCACGAATCATTAAGGCTTGTATTTGAACCCAATTGACATCTCGGATCAACAAGTCTTTTAATTGACCCAAATCGGCTTCTCGGATCAACAAGTATCCATAACATGATCCGTTTGTTTTACCACGTCACCAAGTACACACAATGTGACCTAATTCGGCTTCTAGGATCAACAAGCACCAACTATTTGACTCGATTCGACTTAACGAATCATTAAGGCTTGTATTTGGCCACAATTGACTTCTCGGATCAACAAGTCTTCCACGTGACCCAATTCGGCTTCTCTGATCAACAAGTATCCATAACTTGATCCATTTGTTTTACCAAGTCACCAAGTACGCACAATGTGATCCAATTCGGCTTCTCGGATCAACAAGCACCAACTATTTGACTCCGTTCGACTTCACGAATCATTAAGGCTTGTATTTGAACCCAATTGACTTCTCGGATCAACAAGTCTTTCAATTGACCCAATTCGGCTTCTCGGATCAACAAGTATCCATAACTTGATCCGTTTGTTTACCAAGTCACCAAGTACGCATAATGTGACCTAATTCGGCTTCTCGGATCAACAAGCACCGACTATTTGACTCGATTCGACTTCACCAATCATTAAGGCTTGTATTTGGCCACAATTGACTTCTCGGATCAACAAGTCTTCCATGTGACCCAATTCGGCTTCTCTGATCAACAAGTATCCATAACTTGATTCATTTGTTTTTCCAAGTCACCAAGTACGCACAATGTGACCCAATTCGGCTTCTCGGATCAACAAGCACCAACTATTAGATTCCGTTCGACTTCACGAATCATTAAAGCTTGTATTTGAACCCAATTGACTTCGCGGATCAACAAGTCTTTTAATTAACCCAATTCGGCTTCTCGGATCGAGAAGTATCCATAACTTGATCCATTTGTTTTACCAAGTCACCAAGTACGCACAATGTGATCCAATTCGGCTTCTCGGATTAACAAGCACCAACTATTTGACTCCGTTCGACTTCATGAATCGTTAAGGCTTGTATATGAACCCAATTGACTTCTCGGATCAACAAGTCTTTCAATTTACCCAATTCGGCTTCTCGGATCAACAAGTATTGACAACTTGATCCGTTTGTTTTACCAAGTCACCAAGTACGCACAATGTGACCCAATTCGCCTTCCCGGATCAACAAGCACCAACGATTTGACTCTGTTCCACTTCACGAATCATTAAGGCTTGTATTTGAACCCAATTGACTTCTCGGATCAACAAGTCTTTCAATTGACCCAATTCGGCTTCTCGGATCGACAAGTATCCATAACTTGATCCGTTTGTTTTACCAAGTCACCAAGTACGCACAATGTGACCCAATTCGGCTTCTCGGATCATCAAGCCCCAACTATTAGACTACGTTCGACTTCACGAATCATTAAGGCTTGTATTTGAACCCAATTGACTTCTCGGATCAACAAGTCTTTCAATTGACCCAATTCGGCTTCTCGGATCAACAAGTATCCATAACTTGAACCGTTTGTTTTACCAAGTCACCAACTACGCATAATGTGACCTAATTCGGCTTCTCGGATCAACAAGCACCGACTATTTGACTCGATTCGACTTCACGAATCATTAAGGCTTGTATTTGGCCACAATTGACTTCTCGGATCAACAAGTCTTCCACGTGACCCAATTCGGCTTCTCTGATCAACAAGTATCCATAACTTGATCCATTTGTTTTACCAAGTCACCAAGTACACACAATGTGATCCAATTCGGCTTCTCGGATCAACAAGCACCAACTATTTGACTCCGTTCGACTTCACGAATCATTAAGGCTTGTATTTAAACCCAATTGACTTCTCGGATCAACAAGTCTTTCAATTGACCCAATTCGACTTCTCGGATCAACAAGTATCCATAACTTGATCCGTTTGTTTTACCAAGTCACCAAGTACGCATAATGTGACCTAATTCGGCTTCTCGGATCAACAAGCACCGACTATTTGACTCGATTCGACTTCACGAATCATTAAGGCTTGTATTTGGCCACAATTGACTTCTCGGATCAACTAGTCTTCCATGTGACGCAATTCGACTTCTCTGATCAACAAGTATCCATAACTTGAGTCATTTGTTTTTCCAAGTCACCAAGTACGCACAATGTGACCCAATTCGGCTTCTCGGATCAACAAGCACCAGCTATTTGATTCCGTTCGACTTCACGAATCATTAAGGCTTGTATTTGAACCCAATTGACTTCGCGGATCAACAAGTCTTTTAATTAACCCAATTCGGCTTCTCGGATCAACAAGTATCCATAACTTGATCCATTTGTTTTACCAAGTCACCAAGTATGCACAATGTGATCCAATTCGGCTTCTCGGATCAACAAGCACCAACTATTTGACTCCGTTCGACTTCATGAATCATTAAGGCTTGTATTTGAACCCAATTGACTTCTCGGATCAACAAGTCTTTCAATTTACCCAATTCGGCTTCTCGGATCATCAAGTATTGACAACTTGATCCATTTGTTTTACCAAGTCACCAAGTACGCACAATGTGACCCAATTCGCCTTCCCGGATCAACAAGCACCAACGATTTGACTCCGTTCTACTTCACGAATCATTAAGGCTTGTATTTGAACCCAATTGACTTCTCGGATCAACAAGTCTTTCAATTGACCCAATTCGGCTTCTCGGATCTACAAGTATCCATAACTTGATCCGTTTGTTTTACCAAGTCACCAAGTACGCACAATGTGACCCAATTCGGCTTCTCGGATCATCAAGCACCAACTATTAGACTACGTTCGACTTCACGAATCATTAAGGCTTGTATTTGAACCCAATTGACTTCTCGGATCAACAAGTCTTTCAATTGACCCAATTCGGCTTCTCGGATCAACAAGTATCCATAACTTGAACCGTTTGTTTTACCAAGTCACCAACTACGCATAATGTGACCTAATTCGGCTTCTCGGATCAACAAGCACCAACTATTTGACTCGATTCGACTTCACGAATCTTTAAGGCTTGTATTTGGCCACAATTGACTTCTCGGATCAACAAGTCTTCCACGTGACCCAATTCGGCTTCTCTGATCAACAAGTATCCATAACTTGATCCATTTGTTTTACCAAGTCACCAAGTACGCACAATGTGATCTAATTCGGCTTCTCGGATCAACAAGCACCAACTATTTGACTCCGTTCGACTTCACGAATCATTAAGGCTTGTATTTGAACCCAATTGACTTCTCGGATCAACAAGTCTTTCAATTGACCCAATTCGACTTCTCGGATCAACAAGTATCCATAACTTGATCCGTTTGTTTTACCAAGTCACCAACTACGCATAATGTGACCTAATTCGGCTTCTCGGATCAACAAGCACCAACTATTTGACTCGATTCGACTTCACGAATCTTTAAGGCTTGTATTTTGCCACAATTGACTTCTCGGATCAACAAGTCTTCCACGTGACCTAATTCGGCTTCTCTGATCAACAAGTATCCATAACTTGATCCATTTGTTTTACCAAGTCACCAAGTACGCATAATGTGATCCAATTCGGCTTCTCGGATCAACAAGCACCAACTATTTGACTCCGTTCGACTTCACGAATCATTAAGGCTTGTACTTGAACCCAATTGACTTCTCGGATCAACAAGTCTTTCAATTGACCCAATTCGACTTCTCGGATCAACAAGTATCCATAACTTGATCCGTTTGTTTTACCAAGTCACCAAGTACGCATAATGTGACCTAATTCGGCTTCTCGGATCAACAAGCACCGACTATTTGACTCGATTCGACTTCACGAATCATTAAGGCTTGTATTTGGCCACAATTGACTTCTCGGATCAACTAGTCTTCCATGTGACCCAATTCGGCTTCTCTGATCAACAAGTATCCATAACTTAATTCATTTGTTTTTCCAAGTCACCAAGTACGCACAATGTGACCCAATTCGGCTTCTCGGATCAACAAGCACCAACTATTTGATTCCGTTCGACTTCACGAATCATTAAGGCTTGTATTTGAACCCAATTGACTTCGCGGATCAACAAGTCTTTTAATTAACCCAATTCGGCTTCTCGGATCAACAAGTATCCATAACTTGATCCATTTGTTTTACCAAGTCACCAAGTACGCACAATGTGATCCAATTCGGCTTCTCGGATCAACAAGCACCAACTATTTGACTCCGTTCGACTTCATGAATCATTAAGGCTTGTATTTGAACCCAATTGACTTCTCGGATCAACAAGTCTTTCAATGTACCCAATTCGGCTTCTCGGATCAACAAGTATTGACAACTTGATCCGTTTGTTTTACGAAGTCACCAAGTACGCACAATGTGACCCAATTCGCCTTCCCGGATCAACAAGCACCAACGATTTGACTCCGTTCTACTTCACGAATCATTAAGGCTTGTATTTGAACCCAATTGACTTCTCGGATCAACAAGTCTTTCAATTGACCCAATTCGGCTTCTCTGATCTACAAGTATCCATAACATGATCCGTTTGTTTTACCAAGTCACCAAGTACGCACAATGTGACCCAATTCGGCTTCTCGGATCATCAAGCACCAACTATTAGACTACGTTCGACTTCACGAATCATTAAGGTTTGTATTTGAACCCAATTGACTTCTCGGATCCACAAGTCTTTCAATTGACCCAATTCGGCTTCTCGGATCAACAAGTATCCATAACTTGAACCGTTTGTTTTACCAAGTCACCAACTACGCATAATGTGACCTAATTCGGCTTCTCGGATCAACAAGCACCGACTATTTGACTCGATTCGACTTCACGAATCATTAAGGCTTGTATTTGGCCACAATTGACTTCTCGGATCAACAAGTCTTCCACGTGACCCAATTCGGCTTCTCTGATCAACAAGTATCCATAACTTGATCCATTTGTTTTACCAAGTCACCAAGTACGTACAATGTGATCTAATTCGGCTTCTCGGATCAACAAGCACCAACTATTTAACTCCGTTCGACTTCACGAATCATTAAGGCTTGTATTTGAACCCAATTGACTTCTCGGATCAACAAGTCTTTCAATTGACCCAATTCGGCTTCTCGGATCAACAACTATCCATAACTTGATCCATTTATTTTACCAAGTCACCAAGTACGCACAATGTGATCCGATTCGGCTTCTCGGATCAACAAGCACCAACTATTTAACTCCGTTCGACTTCACGAATCATTAAGGCTTGTATTTGAACCCAATTGACTTCTCGGATCAACAAGTCTTTCAATTGACCCAATTCGGCTTCTCGGATCAACAACTATCCATAACTTGATCCATTTATTTTACCAAGTCACCAAGTACGCACAATGTGACCCAATTCGCCTTCCCGGATCAACAAGCACCAACGATTTGACTCCGTTCTACTTCACGAATCATTAAGGCTTGTATTTGAACCCAATTGACTTCTCGGATCAACAAGTCTTTCAATTGACCCAATTCGGCTTCTCTGATCTACAAGTATCCATAACATGATCCGTTTGTTTTACCAAGTCACCAAGTACGCACAATGTGACCCAATTCGGCTTCTCGGATCATCAAGCACCAACTATTAGACTACGTTCGACTTCACGAATCATTAAGGTTTGTATTTGAACCCAATTGACTTCTCGGATCCACAAGTCTTTCAATTGACCCAATTCGGCTTCTCGGATCAACAAGTATCCATAACTTGAACCGTTTGTTTTACCAAGTCACCAACTACGCATAATGTGACCTAATTCGGCTTCTCGGATCAACAAGCACCGACTATTTGACTCGATTCGACTTCACGAATCATTAAGGCTTGTATTTGGCCACAATTGACTTCTCGGATCAACAAGTCTTCCACATGACCCAATTCGGCTTCTCTGATCAACAAGTATCCATAACTTGATTCATTTGTTTTTCCAAGTCACCAAGTACGCACAATGTGACCCAATTCGGGTTCTCGGATCAACAAGCACCAACTATTTGATTCCATTCGACTTCACGAATCATTAAGGCTTGTATTTGAACCCAATTGACTTCTCGGATCAACAAGTCTTTTAATTGACCCAATTCGGCTTCTCGGATCAACAAGTATCCATAACTTGATCCATTTATTTTACCAAGTCACCAAGTACGCACAATGTGATCCGATTCGGCTTCTCGGATCAACAAGCACCAACTATTTGACTCCGTTCGACTTCACGAATCATTAAGGCTTGTATTTGAACCCAATTGACTTCTCGGATCAACAAGTCTTTCAATTTACCCAATTCGGCTTCTCGGATCAACAAGTATTCATAACTTGATCCGTTTGTTTTGCCAAGTCACCAAGTACGCACAATGTGACCCAATTCGGCTTCTCGGATCTTCAAGCACCAACCATTAGACTACGTTCGACTTCACGAATCATTAAGGCTTGTATTTGAGCCCAATTGACTTCTCGGATCAACAAGTCTTTCAATTGACCCAATTCGGCTTCTCGGATCAACAAGTATCCATAACTTGATCCATTTATTTTACCAAGTCACCAAGTACGCACAATGTGATCCGATTCGGCTTCTCGGATCAACAAGCACCAACTATTTGACTCCGTTCGACTTCACGAATCATTAAGGCTTGTATTTGAACCCAATTGACTTCTCGGATTAATAAGTCTTTCAATTTACCCAATTCGGCTTCTCGAATCAACAAGTATTCATAACTTGATCCGTTTGTTTTACCAAGTCACCAAGTACGCACAATGTGACCCAATTCGCCTTCCCGGATCAACAAGCACCAACGATTTGAGTCCGTTCTACTTCACGAATCATTAAGGCTTGTATTTGAACCCAATTGACTTCTCGGATCAACAAGTCTTTCAATTGACCCAATTTGGCTTCTCGGATCTACAAGTATCCATAACTTGATCCGTTTGTTTTACCAAGTCACCAAGTACGCACAATGTGACCCAATTCGGCTTCTCGGATCATCAAGCACCAACTATTAGACTACGTTCGACTTCACGAATCATTAAGGTTTGTATTTGAAACCAATTGACTTCTCGGATCAACAAGTCTTTCAATTGACCCAATTCGGCATCTCGGATCAACAAGTATCCATAACTTGATCCATTTGTTTTACCAAGTCACCAAGTACGCACAATGTGATCCAATTCGGCTTCTCGGATCAACAAGCACCAACTATTTGACTCCTTTCGACTTCACGAATCATTAAGGTTTGTATTTGAACCTAATTAACTTCTCGCACTAACAAGTCTTTCAATTGACCAAATTCGACTTCTCGGATCAACAACTATCCATGACTTGATCCTTTTACTTTACCAAGTCACCAAGTACACACAATGTGACCCAATTCGGCTTATCGGATCAACAAGCACCGACTATTTGACTCCGTTCGACTTCACGAATCATTAAGGCTTGTATTTTAAACCAATTGACTTCTCGGATCAACAAGTATCCATAACTTGATCCGTTTGTTTTACCAAGTCACCAAGTATGCACCATGTTACCCAATTCAGCTTCTCGGATCAACAAGCACCAATTATTTGACTCCGTTCGACTTCACGAATCATTATGGTTTGTATTTGAACCCAATTGACTTCTCGGATCAAAAAGTCTTTCAATTGACCCAATTCGGCTTCTCGGATCAACAAGTATCCATAACTTGATCCGTTTGTTTTACCAAGTCACCAAGTACGCACAATGTGACCCAATTCACCTTCCCGGATCAACAAGCACCAATGATTTGACTCCGTTCGACTTCACGAATCATTAAGGCTTGTATTTGAACCCAATTGACTTCTCGGATCAACAAGTCTTTCAATTGACCCAATTCGGCTTCTCGGATCTACAAGTATCCATAACTTGATCCGTTTGTTTTACCAAGTCACCACGTATGCACAATGTGACCCAATTCGGCTTCTCGGATCATCAAGCACCAACTATTTGACTACGTTCGACTTCACGAGTCATTAAGGCTTGTATTTGAACCCAATTGACTTCTCGGATCAACAAGTCTTTTAATTGACCCAATTCGGCTTCTCGGATCAACAAGTATCCATAACATGATCCGTTTGTTTTACCACGTCACCAAGTACGCACAATGTGACCTAATTCGGCTTCTCGGATCAACAAGCACCAACTATTTGACTCGATTCGACTTCACGAATCATTAAGGCTTGTATTTGGCCACAATTGACTTCACGGATCAACAAGTCTTCCACGTGACCTAATTTGGCTTCTCTGATCAACAAGTATCCATAACTTGATCCATTTGTTTTATCAAGTCACCAAGTACGCACAATGTGATCCAATTCGGCTTCTCGGATCAACAAGCACCAACTATTTGACTCTGTTCGACTTCACGAATCATTAAGGCTTGTATTTGAACCCAATTGACTTCTCGGATCAACAAGTCTTTCAATTGACCCAATTCGGCTTCTCGGATCAACAAGTATCCATAACTTGATCTGTTTGTTTTACCAAGTCACCAAGTACGCATAATGTGACCTAATTCGCCTTCTCGGATCAACAAGCACCGACTATTTGACTCGATTCGACTTCACGAATCATTAAGGCTTGTATTTGGCCACAATTGACTTCTAGGATCAACAAGTCTTCCACGTGACCGAATTCGGCTTCTTGGATCAACAAGTATCCATAACATGATCCATTTGTTTTACCAAGTCACCAAGTACGCACAATGTGATCCAATTCGGCTTCTCGGATCAACAAGCACCAACTATTTGACTCCGTTCGACTTCACGAATCATTAAGGCTTGTATTTGAACCCAATTGACTTCTCGGATCAACAACTCTTTCAATTGACCCAATTCGGCTTCTCGGATCAACAAGTATCCATAACTTGATCCGTTTGTTTTACCAAGTCACCAAGTACGCACAATGTGATCCAATTCGGCTTCTCGGATCAACAAGCACCAACTATTTGACTCCGTTCGACTTCACAAATCATTAAGGCTTGTATTTGAACCCAATTGACTTCTCGGATCAACAAGTCTTTCAATTTACCCAATTCGGCTTCTCGGATCAACAAGTATTGACAACTTGATCCGTTTGTTTTACCAAGTCACCAAGTACGCACAATGTGACCCAATTCGCCTTCCCGGATCAACAAGCACCAACGATTTGACTCCGTTCTCTTCACGAATCATTAAGGCTTGTATTTGAATCCAATTGACTTCTCGGATCAACAAGTCTTTCAATTGACCCAATTCGGCTTCTCGGATCTACAAGTATCCATAACTTGATCCGTTTGTTTGACCAAGTCACCAAGTACGCATAATGTGACCTAATTCGGCTTCTCGGATCAACAAGCACCGACTATTTGACTCGATTCGACTTCACGAATCATTAAGGCTTGTATTTGGCCACAATTGACTTCTCGGATCAACAAGTCTTCCACGTGACCCAATTCGGCTTCTCGGATCAACAAGTATCCATAACTTGATCCATTTGTTTTACCAAGTCACCAAGTACGCACAATGTGATCCAATTCGGCTTCTCGGATCAACAAGCACCAACTATTTGACTCCGTTCGACTTCACGAATCATTAAGGCTTGTATTTGAACCCAATTGACTTCTCGGATCAACAAGTCTTTCAATTTACCCAATTCGGCTTCTCGGATCAACAAGTATTCATAACTTGATCCGTTTGTTTTACCAAGTCACCAAGTACGCACAATGTGACCCGATTCGGCTTCTCGGATCATCAAGCACCAACTATTAGACTACGTTCGACTTCACGAATCATTAAGGCTTGTATTTGAGCCCAATTGACTTCTCGGATCAACAAGTCTTTCAATTGACCCAATTCGGCTTCTCGGATCAACAAGTATCCATAACTTGATCCATTTGTTTTACCAAGTCACCAAGTACGCACAATGTGATCCAATTCGGCTTCTCGGATCAACAAGCACCAACTATTTGACTCCGTTCGACTTCACGAATCATTAAGGCTTGTATTTGAACCCAATTGACTTCTCGGATCAACAAGTCTTTCAATTTACCCAATTCGGCTTCTCGGATCAACAAGTATTCATAACTTGATCCGTTTGTTTTACCAAGTCACCAAGTACGGACAATGTGACCCGATTCGGCTTCTCGGATCATCAAGCACCAACTATTAGACTACGTTCGACTTCACGAATCATTAAGGCTTGTATTTGAACCCAATTGACTTCTCGGATCAACAAGTCTTTCAATTTACCCAATTCGGCTTCTCGGATCAACAAGTATTCATAACTTGATCCGTTTGTTTTACCAAGTCACCAAGTACGCACAATGTGACCCAATTCGCCTTCCCGGATCAACAAGCACCAACGATTTGACTCCGTTCGACTTCACGAATCATTAAGGCTTGTATTTGAACCCAATTGACTTCTCGGATCAACAAGTCTTTCAATTGACCCAATTCGGCTTCTCGAATCTACAAGTATCCATAACTTGATCCGTTTGTTTTACCAAGTCACCAAGTACGCACAATGTGACCCAATTCGGCTTCTCGGATCATCAAGCACCAACTATTAGACTACGTTCGACTTCACGAATCATTAAGGTTTGTATTTGAAACCAATTGACTTCTCGGATCAACAAGTCTTTCAATTGACCCAATTCGGCTTCTTGGATCAACAAGTATCCATAACTTGATCCATTTGTTTTACCAAGTCACCAAGTACGCACAATGTGATCCAATTCGGATTCTCGGATCAACAAGCACCAACTATTTGACTCCTTTCGACTTCACGAATCATTAAGGTTTGTATTTGAACCTAATTAACTTCTCGCACTAACAAGTCTTTCAATTGACCAAATTCGACTTCTCGGATCAACAACTATCCATGACTTGATCCTTTTACTTTACCAAGTCACCAAGTACGCACAATGAGACCCAATTCGGCTTATCGGATCAACAAGCACCGACTATTTGACTCCGTTCGACTTCACGAATCATTAAGGCTTGTATTTTAAACCAATTGACTTCTCGGATCAACAAGTATCCATAACTTGATCCGTTTGTTTTACCAAGTCACCAAGTATGCACCATGTTACCCAATTCGGCTTCTCGGATCAACAAGCACCAATTATTTGACTCCGTTCGACTTCACGAATCATTATGGTTTGTATTTGAACCCAATTGACTTCTCGGATCAACAAGTCTTTCAATTGACCCAATTCGGCTTCTCGGATCAACAAGTATCCATAACTTGATCCGTTTGTTTTACCAAGTCACCAAGTACGCACAATGTGACCCAATTCACCTTCCCGGATCAACAAGCACCAATGATTTGACTCCGTTCGACTTCACGAATCATTAAGGCTTGTATTTGAACCCAATTGACTTCTCGGATCAACAAGTCTTTCAATTGACCCAATTCGGCTTCTCGGATCTACAAGTATCCATAACTTGATCCGTTTGTTTTACCAAGTCACCACGTATGCACAATGTGACCCAATTCGGCTTCTCGGATCATCAAGCACCAACTATTTGACTACGTTCGACTTCACGAGTCATTAAGGCTTGTATTTGAACCCAATTGACTTCTCGGATCAACAAGTCTTTTAATTGACCCAATTCGGCTTCTCGGATCAACAAGTATCCATAACATGATCCGTTTGTTTTACCACGTCACCAAGTACGCACAATGTGACCTAATTCGGCTTCTCGGATCAACAAGCACCAACTATTTGACTCGATTCGACTTCACGAATCATTAAGGCTTGTATTTGGCCACAATTGACTTCTAGGATCAACAAGTCTTCCACGTGACCGAATTCGGCTTCTTGGATCAACAAGTATCCATAACTTGATCCATTTGTTTTACCAAGTCACCATGTACGCACAATGTGATCCAATTCGGCTTCTCGGATCAACAAGCACCAACTATTTGACTCCGTTCGACTTCACGAATCATTAAGGCTTGTATTTGAACCCAATTGACTTCTCGGATCAACAAGTCTTTCAATTTACCCAATTCGGCTTCTCGGATCAACAATTATTCATAACTTGATCCGTTTGTTTTACCAAGTCACCAAGTACGCACAATGTGACCCGATTCGGCTTCTCGGATCATCAAGCACCAACTATTAGACTACGTTCGACTTCACGAATCATTAAGGCTTGTATTTGAGCCCAATTGACTTCTCGGATCAACAAGTCTTTCAATTGACCCAATTCGGCTTCTCGGATCAACAAGTATCCATAACTTGATCCATTTGTTTTACCAAGTCACCAAGTACGCACAATGTGATCCAATTCGGCTTCTCGGATCAACAAGCACCAACTATTTGACTCCGTTCGACTTCACGAATCATTAAGGCTTGTATTTGAACCCAATTGACTTCTCGGATCAACAAGTCTTTCAATTTACCCAATTCGGCTTCTCGGATCAACAAGTATTCATAACTTGATCCGTTTGTTTTACCAAGTCACCAAGTACGGACAATGTGACCCGATTCGGCTTCTCGGATCATCAAGCACCAACTATTAGACTACGTTCGACTTCACGAATCATTAAGGCTTGTATTTGAACCCAATTGACTTCTCGGATCAACAAGTCTTTCAATTTACCCAATTCGGCTTCTCGGATCAACAAGTATTCATAACTTGATCCGTTTGTTTTACCAAGTCACCAAGTACGCACAATGTGACCCAATTCGCCTTCCCGGATCAACAAGCACCAACGATTTGACTCCGTTCGACTTCACGAATCATTAAGGCTTGTATTTGAACCCAATTGACTTCTCGGATCAACAAGTCTTTCAATTGACCCAATTCGGCTTCTCGAATCTACAAGTATCCATAACTTGATCCGTTTGTTTTACCAAGTCACCAAGTACGCACAATGTGACCCAATTCGGCTTCTCGGATCATCAAGCACCAACTATTAGACTACGTTCGACTTCACGAATCATTAAGGTTTGTATTTGAAACCAATTGACTTCTCGGATCAACAAGTCTTTCAATTGACCCAATTCGGCTTCTTGGATCAACAAGTATCCATAACTTGATCCATTTGTTTTACCAAGTCACCAAGTACGCACAATGTGATCCAATTCGGATTCTCGGATCAACAAGCACCAACTATTTGACTCCTTTCGACTTCACGAATCATTAAGGTTTGTATTTGAACCTAATTAACTTCTCGCACTAACAAGTCTTTCAATTGACCAAATTCGACTTCTCGGATCAACAACTATCCATGACTTGATCCTTTTACTTTACCAAGTCACCAAGTACGCACAATGAGACCCAATTCGGCTTATCGGATCAACAAGCACCGACTATTTGACTCCGTTCGACTTCACGAATCATTAAGGCTTGTATTTTAAACCAATTGACTTCTCGGATCAACAAGTATCCATAACTTGATCCGTTTGTTTTACCAAGTCACCAAGTATGCACCATGTTACCCAATTCGGCTTCTCGGATCAACAAGCACCAATTATTTGACTCCGTTCGACTTCACGAATCATTATGGTTTGTATTTGAACCCAATTGACTTCTCGGATCAACAAGTCTTTCAATTGACCCAATTCGGCTTCTCGGATCAACAAGTATCCATAACTTGATCCGTTTGTTTTACCAAGTCACCAAGTACGCACAATGTGACCCAATTCACCTTCCCGGATCAACAAGCACCAATGATTTGACTCCGTTCGACTTCACGAATCATTAAGGCTTGTATTTGAACCCAATTGACTTCTCGGATCAACAAGTCTTTCAATTGACCCAATTCGGCTTCTCGGATCTACAAGTATCCATAACTTGATCCGTTTGTTTTACCAAGTCACCACGTATGCACAATGTGACCCAATTCGGCTTCTCGGATCATCAAGCACCAACTATTTGACTACGTTCGACTTCACGAGTCATTAAGGCTTGTATTTGAACCCAATTGACTTCTCGGATCAACAAGTCTTTTAATTGACCCAATTCGGCTTCTCGGATCAACAAGTATCCATAACATGATCCGTTTGTTTTACCACGTCACCAAGTACGCACAATGTGACCTAATTCGGCTTCTCGGATCAACAAGCACCAACTATTTGACTCGATTCGACTTCACGAATCATTAAGGCTTGTATTTGGCCACAATTGACTTCTAGGATCAACAAGTCTTCCACGTGACCGAATTCGGCTTCTTGGATCAACAAGTATCCATAACTTGATCCATTTGTTTTACCAAGTCACCATGTACGCACAATGTGATCCAATTCGGCTTCTCGGATCAACAAGCACCAACTATTTGACTCCGTTCGACTTCACGAATCATTAAGGCTTGTATTTGAACCCAATTGACTTCTCGGATCAACAACTCTTTCAATTGACCCAATTCGGCTTCTCGGATCAACAAGTATCCATAACTTGATCCGTTTGTTTTACCAAGTCACCAAGTACGCATAATGTGACCTAATTCGGCTTCTCGGATCAATTAGCACCGACTATTTGACTCGATTCGACTTCACGAATCATTAAGGCTTGTATTTGGCCACAATTGACTTCTAGGATCAACAAGTCTTCCACGTGACCGAATTCGGCTTCTTGGATCAACAAGTATCCATAACTTGATCCATTTGTTTTACCAAGTCACCAAGTACGCACAATGTGATCCAATTCGGCTTCTCGGATCAACAAGCACCAACTATTTGACTCCGTTCGACTTCACGAATCATTAAGGCTTGTATTTGAACCCAATTGACTTCTCGGATCAACAACTCTTTCAATTGACCCAATTCGGCTTCTCGGATCAACAAGTATCCATAACTTGATCCGTTTGTTTTACCAAGTCACCAAGTACGCACAATGTGATCCAATTCGGCTTCTCGGATCAACAAGCACCAACTATTTGACTCCGTTCGACTTCACAAATCATTAAGACTTGTATTTGAACCCAATTGACTTCTCGGATCAACAAGTCTTTCAATTGACCCAATTCGGCTTCTCGGATCAACAAGTATCCATAACTTGATCCGTTTGTTTTACCAAGTCACCAAGTACGCACAATGTGACCCAATTCACCTTCCCGGATCAATAAGCACCAATGATTTGACTCCGTTCGACTTCACGAATCATTAAGGCTTGTATTTGAACCCAATTGACTTCTCGGATCAACAAGTCTTTCAATTGACCCAATTCGGCTTCTCGGATCTACAAGTATCCATAACTTGATCCGTTTGTTTTACCAAGTCACCACGTATGCACAATGTGACCCAATTCGGCTTCTCGGATCATCAAGCACCAACTATTTGACTACGTTCGACTTCACGAGTCATTAAGGCTTGTATTTGAACCCAATTGACTTCTCGGATCAACAAGTCTTTTAATTGACCCAATTCGGCTTCTCGGATCAACAAGTATCCATAACATGATCCGTTTGTTTTACCACGTCACCAAGTACGCACAATGTGACCTAATTCGGCTTCTCGGATTAACAATCACCAACTATTTGACTCGATTCGACTTCACGAATCATTAAGGCTTGTATTTGGCCACAATTGACTTCACGGATCAACAAGTCTTCCACGTGACCTAATTTGGCTTCTCTGATCAACAAGTATCCATAACTTGATCCATTTGTTTTATCAAGTCACCAAGTACGCACAATGTGATCCAATTCGGCTTCTCGGATCAAGAAGCACCAACTATTTGACTCTGTTCGACTTCACGAATCATTAAGGCTTGTATTTGAACACAATTGACTTCTCGGATCAACAAGTCTTTCAATTGACCCAATTCGGCTTCTCGGATCAACAAGTATCCATAACTTGATCCGTTTGTTTTACCAAGTCACCAAGTACGCACAATGTGACCCAATTCACCTTCCCGGATCAATAAGCACCAATGATTTGACTCCGTTCGACTTCACGAATCATTAAGGCTTGTATTTGAACCCAATTGACTTCTCGGATCAACAAGTCTTTCAATTGACCCAATTCGGCTTCTCGGATCTACAAGTATCCATAACTTGATCCGTTTGTTTTACCAAGTCACCACGTATGCACAATGTGACCCAATTCGGCTTCTCGGATCATCAAGCACCAACTATTTGACTACGTTCGACTTCACGAGTCATTAAGGCTTGTATTTGAACCCAATTGACTTCTCGGATCAACAAGTCTTTTAATTGACCCAATTCGGCTTCTCGGATCAACAAGTATCCATAACATGATCCGTTTGTTTTACCACGTCACCAAGTACGCACAATGTGACCTAATTCGGCTTCTCGGATCAACAATCACCAACTATTTGACTCGATTCGACTTCACGAATCATTAAGGCTTGTATTTGGCCACAATTGACTTCTAGGATCAACAAGTCTTCCACGTGACCGAATTCGGCTTCTTGGATCAACAAGTATCCATAACTTGATCCATTTGTTTTACCAAGTCACCAAGTACGCACAATGTGATCCAATTCGGCTTCTCGGATCAACAAGCACCAACTATTTGACTCCGTTCGACTTCACGAATCATTAAGGCTTGTATTTGAACCCAATTGACTTCTCGGATCAACAACTCTTTCAATTGACCCAATTCGGCTTCTCGGATCAACAAGTATCCATAACTTGATCCGTTTGTTTTACCAAGTCACCAAGTACGCATAATGTGACCTAATTCGGCTTCTCGGATCAACAAGCACCGACTATTTGACTCGATTCGACTTCACGAATCATTAAGGCTTGTATTTGGCCACAATTGACTTCTAGGATCAACAAGTCTTCCACGTGACCGAATTCGGCTTCTTGGATCAACAAGTATCCATAACTTGATCCATTTGTTTTACCAAGTCACCAAGTACGCACAATGTGATCCAATTCGGCTTCTCGGATCAACAAGCACCAACTATTTGACTCCGTTCGACTTCACGAATCATTAAGGCTTGTATTTGAACCCAATTGACTTCTCGGATCAACAACTCTTTCAATTGACCCAATTCGGCTTCTCGGATCAACAAGTATCCATAACTTGATCCGTTTGTTTTACCAAGTCACCAAGTACGCACAATGTGATCCAATTCGGCTTCTCGGATCAACAAGCACCAACTATTTGACTCCGTTCGACTTCACAAATCATTAAGGCTTGTATTTGAACCCAATTGACTTCTCGGATCAACAAGTCTTTCAATTTACCCAATTCGGCTTCTCGGATCAACAAGTATTGACAACTTGATCCGTTTGTTTTACCAAGTCACCAAGTACGCACAATGTGACCCAATTCGCCTTCCCGGATCAACAAGCACCAACGATTTGACTCCGTTCTACTTCACGAATCATTAAGGCTTGTATTTGAACCCAATTGACTTCTCGGATCAACAAGTCTTTCAATTGACCCAATTCGGCTTCTCGGATCTACAAGTATCCATAACTTGATCCGTTTGTTTGACCAAGTCACCAAGTACGCATAATGTGACCTAATTCGGCTTCTCGGATCAACAAGCACCGACTATTTGACTCGATTCGACTTCACGAATCATTAAGGCTTGTATTTGGCCACAGTTGACTTCTCGGATCAACAAGTCTTCCACGTGACCCAATTCGGCTTCTCGGATCAACAAGTATCCATAACTTGATCCATTTGTTTTACCAAGTCACCAAGTACGCACAATGTGATCCAATTCGGCTTCTCGGATCAACAAGCACCAACTATTTGACTCCGTTCGACTTCACGAATCATTAAGGCTTGTATTTGAACCCAATTGACTTCTCGGATCAACAAGTCTTTCAATTGACCCCATTCGGCTTCTCGGATCAACAAGTATCCATAACTTGATCCGTTTGTTTTACCAAGTCACCACGTACGCATAATGTGACCTAATTCGGCTTCTCGGATCAACAAGCACCGACTATTTGACTCGATTCGACTTCACGAATCATTAAGGCTTGTATTTGGCCACAATTGACTTCTCGGATCAACAAGTCTTCCATGTGACCCAATTCGGCTTCTCTGATCAACAAGTATCCATAACATGATTCATTTGTTTTTCCAAGTCACCAAGTACGCACAATGTGACCCAATTCGGGTTCTCGGATCAACAAGCACCAACTATTTGATTCCATTCGACTTCACGAATCATTAAGGCTTGTATTTGAACCCAATTGACTTCTCGGATCAACAAGTCTTTCAATTGACCCAATTCGGCTTCTCGGATCAACAAGTATCCATAACTTGATCCATTTATTTTACCAAGTCACCAAGTACGCACAATGTGATCCGATTCGGCTTCTCGGATCAACAAGAACCAACTATTTGACTCCGTTCGACTTCACGAATCATTAAGGCTTGTATTTGAACCCAATTGACTTCTCGGATCAACAAGTCTTTCAATTTACCCAATTCGGCTTCTCGGATCAACAAGTATTCATAACTTGATCCGTTTGTTTTACCAAGTCACCAAGTACGCACAATGTGACCCAATTCGGCTTCTCGGATCATCAAGCACCAACTATTAGACTACGTTCGACTTCACGAATCATTAAGGCTTGTATTTGAGCCCAATTGACTTCTCGGATCAACAAGTCTTTCAATTGACCCAATTCGGCTTCTCGGATCAACAAGTATCCATAACTTGATCCTTTTACTTTACCAAGTCACCAAGTACGCACAATGTGACCCAATTCGGCTTATCGGATCAACAAGCACCGACTATTTGACTCCGTTCGACTTCACGAATCATTAAGGCTTGTATTTTAAACCAATTGACTTCTCGGATCAACAAGTATCCATAACTTGATCCGTTTGTTTTACCAAGTCACCAAGTATGCACCATGTTACCCAATTCGGCTTCTCGGATCAACAAGCACCAATTATTTGACTCCGTTCGACTTCACGAATCATTATGGTTTGTATTTGAACCCAATTGACTTCTCGGATCAACAAGTCTTTCAATTGACCCAATTCGGCTTCTCGGATCAACAAGTATCCATAACTTGATCCGTTTGTTTTACCAAGTCACCAAGTACGCACAATGTGACCCAATTCACCTTCCCGGATCAATAAGCACCAATGATTTGACTCCGTTCGACTTCACGAATCATTAAGGCTTGTATTTGAACCCAATTGACTTCTCGGATCAACAAGTCTTTCAATTGACCCAATTCGGCTTCTCGGATCTACAAGTATCCATAACTTGATCCGTTTGTTTTACCAAGTCACCACGTATGCACAATGTGACCCAATTCGGCTTCTCGGATCATCAAGCACCAACTATTTGACTACGTTCGACTTCACGAGTCATTAAGGCTTGTATTTGAACCCAATTGACTTCTCGGGTCAACAAGTCTTTTAATTGACCCAATTCGGCTTCTCGGATCAACAAGTATCCATAACATGATCCGTTTGTTTTACCACGTCACCAAGTACGCACAATGTGACCTAATTCGGCTTCTCGGATCAACAAGCACCAACTATTTGACTCGATTCGACTTCACGAATCATTAAGGCTTGTATTTGGCCACAATTGACTTCACGGATCAACAAGTCTTCCACGTGACCTAATTTGGCTTCTCTGATCAACAAGTATCCATAACTTGATCCATTTGTTTTATCAAGTCACCAAGTACGCACAATGTGATCCAATTCGGCTTCTCGGATCAAGAAGCACCAACTATTTGACTCTGTTCGACTTCACGAATCATTAAGGCTTGTATTTGAACCCAATTGACTTCTCGGATCAACAAGTCTTTCAATTGACCCAATTCGGCTTCTCGGATCAACAAGTATCCATAACTTGATCCGTTTGTTTTACCAAGTCACCAAGTACGCATAATGTGACCTAATTCGCCTTCTCGGATCAACAAGCACCGACTATTTGACTCGATTCGACTTCACGAATCATTAAGGCTTGTATTTGGCCACAATTGACTTCTAGGATCAACAAGTCTTCCACGTGACCGAATTCGGCTTCTTGGATCAACAAGTATCCATAACTTGATCCATTTGTTTTACCAAGTCACCAAGTACGCACAATGTGATCCAATTCGGCTTCTCGGATCAACAAGCACCAACTATTTGACTCCGTTCGACTTCACGAATCATTAAGGCTTGTATTTGAACCCAATTGACTTCTCGGATCAACAACTCTTTCAATTGACCCAATTCGGCTTCTCGGATCAACAAGTATCCATAACTTGATCCGTTTGTTTTACCAAGTCACCAAGTACGCACAATGTGATCCAATTCGGCTTCTCGGATCAACAAGCACCAACTATTTGACTCCGTTCGACTTCACAAATCATTAAGGCTTGTATTTGAACCCAATTGACTTCTCGGATCAACAAGTCTTTCAATTTACCCAATTCAGCTTCTCGGATCAACAAGTATTGACAACTTGATCCGTTTGTTTTACCAAGTCACCAAGTACGCACAATGTGACCCAATTCGCCTTCCCGGATCAACAAGCACCAACGATTTGACTCCGTTCTACTTCACGAATCATTAAGGCTTGTATTTGAATCCAATTGACTTCTCGGATCAACAAGTCTTTCAATTGACACAATTCGGCTTCTCGGATCTACAAGTATCCATAACTTGATCCGTTTGTTTGACCAAGTCACCAAGTACGCATAATGTGACCTAATTCGGCTTCTCGGATCAACAAGCACCGACTATTTGATTCGATTCGACTTCACGAATCATTAAGGCTTGTATTTGGCCACAATTGACTTCTAGGATCAACAAGTCTTCCACGTGACCGAATTCGGCTTCTTGGATCAACAAGTATCCATAACTTGATCCATTTGTTTTACCAAGTCACCAAGTACGCACAATGTGATCCAATTCGGCTTCTCGGATCAACAAGCACCAACTATTTGACTCCGTTCGACTTCACGAATCATTAAGGCTTGTATTTGAACCCAATTGACTTCTCGGATCAACAACTCTTTCAATTGACCCAATTCGGCTTCTCGGATCAACAAGTATCCATAACTTGATCCGTTTGTTTTACCAAGTCACCAAGTACGCACAATGTGATCCAATTCGGCTTCTCGGATCAACAAGCACCAACTATTTGACTCCGTTCGACTTCACAAATCATTAAGGCTTGTATTTGAACCCAACTGACTTCTCGGATCAACAAGTCTTTCAATTTACCCAATTCAGCTTCTCGGATCAACAAGTATTGACAACTTGATCCGTTTGTTTTACCAAGTCACCAAGTACGCACAATGTGACCCAATTCGCCTTCCCGGATCAACAAGCACCAACGATTTGACTCCGTTCTACTTCACGAATCATTAAGGCTTGTATTTGAATCCAATTGACTTCTCGGATCAACAAGTCTTTCAATTGACACAATTCGGCTTCTCTGATCAACAAGTATCCATAACTTGATCCATTTGTTTTACCAAGTAACCAAGTACGCACAATGTGACCCAATTCGGCTTCTCGGATCAACAAGCACCAACTATTTGATTCCGTTCGACTTCACAAATCATTAAGGCTTGTATTTGAACCCAATTGACTTCTCGGATCAACAAGTCTTTCAATTAACCTAATTCGGCTTCTCGAATAAACAAGTATCCATAACTTGATCCATTTTTTTAACCAAGTCACAAAGTACGCACAATGTGACCCAATTCGCCTTCCCCGATCAACATGCACCAACAATTTGAATCGATTCGATTCCATGAATCATTAAGGCTTGTATTTGACCACAGTTGACTTCTCGAATCAACAAGCCTTCCATTTGACCCAATTCGGATTCTCGGATCAACAAGTATCCATAACTTGATCCATTTGTTTTCCCAAGTCACCAAGTATGCACAATGTGACCCAATTCGCCTTCTAGGATCAACAAGTACCAACTATGTGACTCTGTTCGACTTCACGAATCATAAAGGCTTGTATTTGAAGCAAATTGACTTCTCGGATCAACAAGTCTTTCAATTGACCCAATTCGGCTTCTCGGATCAACAAGTATCCATAACTTGATTCGTTTGTTTTACCAAGTCACCAAGTACGCACAATGTGACCCAATTCGGCTTCTCGGATCAACTAGCACCAACTATTTGATTCCGTTCGACTTCACGAATCATTAAGGCTTGTATTTGAACCCAATTGACTTCTCGGATCAACAAGTCTTTCAATTAACCCAATTCGGCTTCTCGAATCAACAAGTATCCATAACTTGATCCGTTTGTTTTACCAAGTCACCAAGTACGCACAATGTGACCCAATTCGCCTTCCCGGATCAACATGCATCAACAATTTGAATCGATTTGATTCCATGTATCATTAAGGCTTGTATTTTACCACAATTGACTTCTCGAATCAACAAGCCTTCCATTTGACCCAATTCGGATTCTCGGATCAACAAGTATGCATAACTTGATCCATTTGTTTTACCAAGTCACCAAATACGCACAATGTGACCCAATTCGCCTTCTCGGATCAACAAACACCAACTATTTGATTCCGTTCGACTTCACGAATCATTAAGGCTTGTATTTGAACCCAATTGACTTCTCGGATCAACAAGTCTTTCAATTAACCCAATTCGGCTTCTCGAATAAACAAGTATCCATAACTTAATCCGTCTGTTTTACCAAGTCACCAAGTACGCACAATATGACCCAATTCGCCTTCCCGGATCAACATGCACCAACAATTTGAATCTATTCGATTCCATGTATCATTAAGGCTTGTATTTGACCACAATTGACTTCTCGAATCAACAAGCCTTCCATTTGACCCAATTCGGATTCTCGGAACAACAAGTATCCATAACTTGATCCATTTGTTTTACCAAGTCACCAAGTACGCACAATGTGACCCAATTCGCCTTCTCGGATCAACAAGTGCCAACTATGTGACTCTTTTCGACTTCACGAATCATAAAGGCTTGTATTTGAAGCAAACTGACTTCTCGGATCAACAAGTCTTTCAATTGACCCAATTCGGCTTCTCGGATCAACAAGTATCCATAATTTGATCCATTTGTTTTACCAAGTCACCAAGTACGCACAATGTGATCCAATTCGGCTTCTCGGATGAACAAGCACCAACTATTTGACTCCTTTCGACTTCACGAATCATTAAGGTTTGTATTTGAACCCAATTGAGTTCTCGGATTATCAAGTCTTTCAATTGACCCAATTCGGCTTCTCGGATCAACAAGTATCCCTAACTTGATCCGTTTGTTTTACCAAGTCAACAAGTACGCACAATGTGACCCAATTCGGCTTCTAGGATCAACCAGCACCAACTATTTGACTTCGTTCGACTTCACGAATCATTAAGGCTTGTATTTGAACCCAATTGACTTCTCGGATCAACAAGTCTTTCAATTGACCCAATTCGGCTTCTCGGATCAACAAGTATCCATAACTTGATCCATTTATTTTACCAAGTCACCAAGTACGCACAATATGACCCAATTCGCCTTCTCGGATCAACAAGCGCCAACTATTTGACTCTGTTCGACTTCACGAATCATAAAGGCTTGTATTTGAAGCAAACTGGCTTCTCGGATCAACAAGTCTATCAATTGACCCAATTCGGCTTCTCGGATCAACAAGTAATCATAACTTAATCCATTTGTTTTACCAAGTCACCAAGTACGCACAATGTGATCCAATTCGGCTTCTCGGATCAACAAGCACCAACTATTTGACTCCTTTCGACTTCACGAATCATTAAGGTTTGTATTTGAACCCAATTGACTTCTCGGATTAACAAGTCTTTCAATTGACCCAATTCGGCTTCTCGGATCAACAAGTATCCATAACTTGATCCGTTTGTTTTACCAAGTCACCAATTACGCACAATGTGACCCAATTCGTCTTCTCGGATCAACAATTGCCAACTATTTGACTCTGTTGGACTTCACGAATCATAAAGGCTTGTATTTGAAGCAAATTGGCTTCTCGGATCAACAAGTCTTTCAATTGACCCAATTCGGCTTCTCGGATCAACAAGTATCCATAACTTGATCCATTTGTTTTACCAAGTCACCAAGTACGCACAATGTGATCCAATTCGGCTTCTCGGATGAACAAGCACCAACTATTTGACTCCTTTCGACTTCACGAATCATTAAGGTTTGTATTTGAACCCAATTGACTTCTCGGATTAACAAGTCTTTCAATTGACCCAATTCGGCTTCTCGGATCAACAAGGATCCATAACTTGATCCGTTTGTTTTACCAAGTCACCAAGTACGCACAATGTGACCCAATTCGGCTTCTCGGATCAACAAGCACCAACTATTTGACTCCGTTCGACTTCACGAATCATTAAGGCTTGTATTTGAACCCAATTGACTTCTCGGATCAACAAGTCTTTCAATTGACCCAATTCGGCTTCTCGGATTAACAAGTATCCATAACTTGATCCGTTTGTTTTACCAAGTCACCAAGTACGCCCAATGTGACCTAATTCGGCTTCTCGGATCAACAAGCACCAACTATTTGACTCGATTCGACTTCACGAATCATTAAGGCTTGTATTTGGCCACAATTGACTTCTCGGATCAACAAGTCTTCCATGTGACCCAATTCGGCTTCTCTGATCAACAAGTATCCATAACTTGATCCATTTGTTTTACCAAGTCACCAAGTACGCACAATGTGACCCAATTCGGCTTCTCGGATCAACAAGCACCAACTATTTGATTCCGTTCGACTTCACGAATCATTAAGGCTTGTATTTGAACCCAATTGACTTCTCGGATCAACGAGTCTTTCAATTAACCCAATTCGGCTTCTCGCATAAACAAGTATCCATAACTTGATCCGTTTGTTTTACCAAGTCACCAAGTACGCACAATGTGACCCTTCGCCTTCCCGGATCAACATGCACCAACAATTTGAATCGATTCGATTCCATGAATCATTAAGGCTTGTATTTGACCACAATTGACTTCTCGAATCAACAAGCCTTCCATTTGACCCAATTCGGATTCTCGGATCAACAAGTATTCATAACTTGATCCATTTGTTTTACCAAGTCACCAAGTACGCACAATGTGACCCAATTCGCCTTCTTGGATCAACAAGCGCCAACTATTTGACTCTGTTCGACTTCACGAATCATAAAGGCTTGTATTTGAAGCAAATTGGATTCTCGGATCAACAAGTCTTTCAATTGACCCAATTCGGCTTCTCGGATCAACAAGTATCCATAACTTGATCCATTTGTTTTACCAAGTCACCAAGTACGCACAATGTGATCCGATTCGGCTTCTCGGATCAACAAGCACCAACTATTTGATTCCGTTTGACTTCACGAATCATTAAGGCTTGTATTTGAACCCAATTGACTTCTCGGATCAACAAGTCTTTCAATTAACCCAATTCGGCTTCTCGGATCAACAAGTATCCATAACTTGGTCCGTTTGTTTTACCAAGTCACCAAGTACGCACAATGTGACCCAATTCGCCTTCTCGGATCAACAAGTGCCAACTATTTGACTCTGTTCGACTTCACGAATCATTAAGGCTTGTATTTGAACCCAATTGACTTCTCGGATCAACAAGTCTTTCAATTGACCCAATTCGGCTTCTCGGATCAACAAGTATCCATAACTTGATCCGTTTGTTTTACCAAGTCACCAAGTACGCCCAGTGTGACCTAATTCGGCTTCCCGGATCAACAAGCACCAACTATTTGACTCGATTCGACTTCACGAATCATTAAGGCTTGTATTTGGCCACAATTGACTTCTCGGATCAACAAGTCTTCCATGTGACCCAATTCGGCTTCTCTGATCAACAAGTATCCCTAACTTGATCCATTTGTTTTACCAAGTCACCAAGTACGCACAATGTGACCCAATTCGGCTTCTCGGATCAACAAGCACCAACTATTTGATTTCGTTCGACTTCACGAATCATTAAGGCTTGTATTTGAACCCAATTGACTTCTCGGATCAACAAGTCTTTCAATTAACCCAATTCGGCTTCTCGAATAAACAAGTATCCATAACTTGATCCGTTTGTTTTACCAAGTCACCAAGTACGCACAATGTGACCCTTCGCCTTCCCGGATTAACATGCACCAACAATTTGAATCGATTCGATTCCATGAATCATTAAGGCTTGTATTTGACCACAATTGACTTCTCCAATCAACAAGCCTTCCATTTGACCCAATTCGGATTCTCGGATCAACAAGAATCCATAACTTGATCCATTTGTTTTACCAAGTCACCAAGTACGCACAATGTGACCCAATTCGCCTTTTCGGATCAACAAGCGCCAACTCTGTGACTCTGTTCGACTTCACGAATCATAAAGGCTTGTATTTGAAGCAAATTGACTTCTTGGATCAACAAGTCTTTCAATTCACCCAATTCGGCTTCTCGGATCAACAAGTATCCATAATTTGATCCATTTGTTTTGCCAAGTCACCAAGTGCGCACAATGTGACCTAATTCACCTTCCCGGATCAACAAGCACCAACTATTTGACTCGATTCGATTCCACGAATCATTAAGGCTTGTATTTAACCACAATTGACTTCTCGAATCAACAAGTCTTCCATTTGACCCAATTCGGATTCTCGGATCAACAAGTATCCATAACTTGATCCATTTGTTTTACCAAGTCACCAAGTACGCACAATGTGACCCAATTCGCCTTCTTGGATCAACAAGCGCCAACTATTTGACTCTGTTCGACTTCACGAATCATAAAGGCTTGTATTTGAAGCAAATTGGCTTCTCGGATCAACAAGTCTTTCAATTGACCCAATTCGGATTCTCGGATCAACAAGTATCCATAACTTGATCCATTTGTTTTGCCAAGTCACCAAGTGCGCACTATGTGATCCAATTCGGCTTCTCGGATCAACAAGCACCAACTATTTGACTCCTTTCGACTTCACGAATCATTAAGGTTTGTATTTGAACCCAATTAACTTCGGATTAACAAGTCTTTCAATTGACCCAATTCGGCTTCTCGGATCAACAAGTATCCATAACTTGATCCGTTTGTTTTACCAAGTTACCAAGTACGCACAATGTGACCCAATTCGCCTTCTCGGATCAACAAGTGCCAACTATTTGACTCTGTTCGACTTCACGAATCATTAAGGCTTGTATTTGAACCCAATTGACTTCTCGGATCAACAAGTCTTTCAATTGACCCAATTCGGCTTCTCGGATCAACAAGTATCCATAACTTGATCCGTTTGTTTTACCAAGTCACCAAGTACGCCCAGTGTGACCTAATTCGGCTTCCCGGATCAACAAGCACCAACTATTTGACTCGATTCGACTTCACGAATCATTAAGGCTTGTATTTGGCCACAATTGACTTCTCGGATCAACAAGTCTTCCATGTGACCCAATTCGGCTTCTCTGATCAACAAGTATCCCTAACTTGATCCATTTGTTTTACCAAGTCACCAAGTACGCACAATGTGACCCAATTCGGCTTCTCGGATCAACAAGCACCAACTATTTGATTTCGTTCGACTTCACGAATCATTAAGGCTTGTATTTGAACCCAATTGACTTCTCGGATCAACAAGTCTTTCAATTAACCCAATTCGGCTTCTCGAATAAACAAGTATCCATAACTTGATCCGTTTGTTTTACCAAGTCACCAAGTACGCACAATGTGACCCTTCGCCTTCCCGGATTAACATGCACCAACAATTTGAATCGATTCGATTCCATGAATCATTAAGGCTTGTATTTGACCACAATTGACTTCTCCAATCAACAAGCCTTCCATTTGACCCAATTCGGATTCTCGGATCAACAAGAATCCATAACTTGATCCATTTGTTTTACCAAGTCACCAAGTACGCACAATCTGACCCAATTCGCCTTCTCGGATCAACAAGCGCCAACTATGTGACTCTGTTCGACTTCACGAATCATAAAGGCTTGTATTTGAAGTAAATTGACTTCTCGGATCAACAAGTCTTTCAATTGACCCAATTCGGCTTCTCGGATCAACAAGTATCCATAATTTGATCCATTTGTTTTACCAAGTCACCAAGTACGCACAATGTGATCCGATTCGGCTTCTCGGATCAACAAGCACCAACTATTTGATTCCGTTTGACTTCACGAATCATTAAGGCTTGTATTTGAACCCAATTGACTTCTCGGATCAACAAGTCTTTCAATTAACCCAATTCGGCTTCTCGGATCAACAAGTATCCATAACTTGGTCCGTTTGTTTTACCAAGTCACCAAGTACGCACAATGTGACCCAATTCACCTTCCCGGATCAACAAGCACCAACTATTTGACTCGATTCGATTCCACGAATCATTAAGGCTTTTAGTTAACCACAATTGACTTCTCGAATCAACAAGTCTTCCATTTGACCCAATTCGGATTCTCGGATCAACAAGTATCCATAACTTGATCCATTTGTTTTACCAAGTCACCAAGTACGCACAATGTGACCCAATTCGCCTTCTCGGATCAACAAGCGCCAACTATTTGACTATGTTCGACTTCACGAATCATAAAGGCTTGTATTTGAAGCAAATTGGCTTCTCGGATCAACAAGTCTTTCAATTGACACAATTCGGCTTCTCGGATCAACAAGTATCCATAACTTGATCCATTTGTTTTACCAAGTCACCAAGTGCGCACAATGTGATCCAATTCGGCTTCTCGGATCAACAAGCACCAACTATTTGACTCCTTTCGACTTCACGAATTGTGAGGAAGTGTTCAATTTCATCAAGTGAGCTATACAATGTAATAGGATGCGTCTAGAATGTGGAACCGGGATCAGGGGGTGAAGAACCGGTTGGATAAACCGAGTTTTAACATGAAGAAGTGAAACTGTCTAGAGTGAACCGGGTTCGGGGTTGTTGAGCATAACCGTCAGTTGTGACGAGGTGGTTTCAGCTTTGTGACGGAATAAACCGTCACATTTGTCCGGTAGCAGCAGTCATCTTCAATCAGTTAGAACTTCTTGGTTGGTTACATTCGAGCTACAAGACCTATATCATTGGAAAGCTCTCTTCCTGAAGAACAACACTGCGTCGAGCAATTTCCAGTTTTCATAGATTACAGAGAGAATTTGACAGTTTTGTCACTACAGATTGAGGCATATACTCTGTCTCACGACTCAAACATTTCTCTCTCTAAAAAAGCTCTCTCCTCTCTCTAAAAACTAGGAAAACAAGTCTTCTCCTTTTTGGCCGGCGGCAACAGCCGCCGGCAGCCGCCGACCACATCTTTATTCTATTGTGCTTTTATTTTTTGTTTCTTTTGCTTTCCTATTTATTTTCCTGTTTTCGTCCAGCTCTTGGGTTTGTTATTCAAGAATTTCTTCCATTTTTTTGTCCAGTTCTTGGGTTTATTACTCAAGAATTTCTTGTTGATATGCTTTAATGGAGGCTTGCGGTCGTCCCAACTACTGCAATCATCAGGGCCCTTTGTCGAGACCCAGCTTTTGGTTTTCGACTTTCGAGCAGCCAGCTTTCGCTGATCGAGGCTCAGATTCAGATCTGTACATAGGCCATAGGGAACCAGATTCCAGGTGGCCTTCATTTATAGAGGTGGATCTGCTCAAAGGGCCCGTCTCTGGCCGGAGCTCCATTGTTTCTGAACCGGTTCTGTTCAGCTCCGGATTTACGTTCATAGCTGCCGCCATTGATGGCGTCCTCCTTCTGGTATCAAGAAGCTCGAAGCCTCTCGCGCTTCATACCTCTTCCTTCTGGGTTCGATGATTCCGAAGCCTTTCGCGCTTCATATCTATGCCTTCTGGGTTCAAGGATTTCTGGGTGAGTTCTCGTCTGTTCTTGAGGATTCCATCCACGAAGGAGCTGGTTGACTCAAGGCACGTCTGCTGCCATTGAAGCACCTCAAGGATTTCTCAGGCCTTTCTTCTTCGCGACACTTTTCTGAGTCTGGCTTTTGGAAGTCTCAGATCTACCACTTCACGTTTCACCATCGCGCTGTTCAATGGTGGTGAAAACCAGATCCGTTCTCGATATGTGCGAACCCACTTTGGAAGGTTGCCGATTGCAGCGCAGTCCTATGGCGGCGCACTCCTGGTGGTGCATTTCGAGTCCGCCCTCGGCTCTGGCAACGCACCCCGTCCGAGAACAGGTGAGGCTCTGTTTCCCCTAACTCACTGAGTCATATCATCTCAGTGAGTCGACCCAGCCGATTATTTCGACCCAGCAGCTTCTTCGCCTGAGGAAGGAACTCTTCTGCAGATTCGAAGTCCAGGTTTTTTATATGTGGTTTCAGGCGTAGCTTCAGGGAACTGATTTCATGTTTAGGTCCACTTCTACGAGACCTCTGATTCGGGCCTGACGTAGGAGACGTCTTCAGCCTCCCCATGTGGGTCTGCGATTTTGGCCTTGTCTTGGAGCTTATTTCGTGGATTGGCATTTGTATTTACTGCTGCTTGACTTTGGGACCCATTTGGTACTGTTGTTGGGTTAGTTGCTTGTGGTCCCAACTCAGCCATGATGATCACGATTATCAGCCGTGCCTAAGCTGAAGTAGCCTTTACGTGGCTCTTCTATTAACTAGATTTGGATTTGGTGCTTTGGCTCGGCAATCCCGGGTGTTGCTTGGAGGCAGTCCCTCCATTGTCATGATCATGTTTTGACATTTGATGGATTATTTGGAATTGACTACAACTCCAATGCTTTGACTCGGCAATCCCGGGTTTGTTTGGAGGCAATCCCTCCATTGCTTTAAGCAGAGCAGGGTTTTCTACTGCTTCTTCGGGATTTTGATTTGTTCAGCTGGACTCTATTGGGCTAGTTTTGGAGATTTGTACACGTCTTGGATTTGTTGTTGGGTCACAACTACAGATTTTACGGCTCTGAGCTAAGGCATTGAAATCCTCAGAGGGACTTTTAGACTCACACCGATGTGAGGAGCGTTGCTAATCCCCCACGCTCGGGTTTCGTGACATAGAGCAACATGATTGGGAGGTCGACCTCTGTAGTTTGCTCGGCAACAGTTCTATATTGGTTCTTCTCTCCAACCGAACCAGTCATTTCCAGTTTTATTTACACTAAATTGGCTCTGTCTTGTACTTGATTTATTCTATTTAGCCATTTTTAGTTTATTTTGGATACCTTTATCTGCCGGCTTGTGGCATGAAAAGGATTCTCGTTTGACCCTTGTGAGTGACCAATTTGTGGTCTCCACATTTCTTGTTCCGTTTGTTTTCTTTTCATTTTTATAATACTACCTATTTAGTATCACTCTTGACCTATATGCGTACACAAATAGCTTAATTAATTAATAAGTAATGAAAAATAATTTTCAAAATAATTATCATATGTAAAGTTATATATATGCGAGAAAGTAATAGGCCAGTGATATAACAAATAAAAATTTGCAAATTAGTAATCTAATAATCTGAGTATAAATAAAATATTAAATTTTACTTTTAATTTAATAAAGTACGTGTTCAATTATACATTCATTGATTTTCCTCTCAACTTAATAAATGAAGAAACTTTGAAAAAATTCACATCGGATAAAATAAATTGATTAGTTATGGTTTTAATGAGATAGTCAAGTAATTTTTTTTTATAAGATAATTATTTGAGTGATTTTTAGTTGTATTCCAAATCAATACTATACATTACAACCCACAATATACGGTAAACTCTAACTCAAATATGCATGATTAAATAATTTAATATTTTAAATTGAATATCTTATTATAATATATGTAGTATGGATGCTATATGGAACATCGTCAATAGAGAATTAATTTGATATATTATACATAATAAATAAATTGTAAATGGAATAGGTTATTTGCAACTTTAAAAAGTAAAATACATTTTGATTCTAACAAAGTGTAACAACAACTTACCGATTATAGTCCAAAATTTTAGGTTGAAAAATATTAATTGCGGAATTGCCCCTGTTGTGGCTTTATATATATATATATATATATATATATATATATATATATATATATACACACACTCACACACACACACACACACATATATATACATATTTTAATTTATGAAAATAATTTTTCAATTCTAACCTTAAATAGTTAAAAAAATAATCATGAAATATATAGTAAAGGAAATAGTAATAATTTAGTTGGATATTTTAGATATAATGTGAAATTTTATATTTTTTTCCTATTTTTGTTTTATATGTTTAATTTATCTAAATATTTTTTTATTTGTAACTAACATATTTAAAATCTTCTTGTTACGCTTGCAACTACTAACATTTTACTTGGTGGTTTCACATATATGTAGATACTTCTTATTTTTTAATAAATCATTACTTTAATAAAATAAAGTCTAAAAGTTATTTAATAATTCGAAAAACAAATTAAAGTCTGTGAGTTCTTCAAAATATTTTAATATTTTAATTGATGTTGTAATTTATTTATATAAATGTTACATATTTCTTATAAATAGTTTATTTATATAAAGATAAAAATTGATTAATGCGAATAAAGTTACTTAGGTTGTTAAGAGTAGAAAATGCATAGTTGAGGTTAGTTAGTACGACAAAGTATTGTTTATGTTACAAAGTGTAAGAAACATACTTAAAGTTTAGGGGGTGTTTGGCTATACTTATTTCAAACAATCTTATAAGCTGTTTAAAGAGCTTGTATGATGTAATTTATTAAGAATTTATAAGTTAGTAAAGTGTTTGGATAAAAGAGTTTCTAAGTTTGCAATTGAATGAAGCAATTTAGCTATGAATTTGTGGTTTAATATGAAAGTTAATATCAAATACACTTTTTGATTAGTGTGTGAAGTGTGCGTGGTGTGTGAAATATGTGTAGTGTGTGGGAAAAAAAAATATGTGAAGGGTGTGTAGTGTGTGAAGTGTGTTTGAAGTGTGTGAAATATGTGTAGTGTGTGAAATGTGTGGTGTGTGAATTGTGTGTTAAGTGTGTGTAGTGTATGAACTGTGTGTTAAGTGTGTGTAGTGTGTGAACTGTGTGTAGTGTGTATGAAGTGTGTAGTATGTGAATTTTAAGTGTAACTTATAAGATCTTAAAAAATAAGATGGACATGAAGAACTTTTTTTTTTTTTTTTTTTTTTTTTGGAGCTTATAAGCTCTAAGAGTTTATTTTTACATAATATAAGTTGTCTAAAATTTAATTTTGCCAAACACATTTCAAGAGCTTATAAGCTCTTTAACATCTTATAAAATATTTTACGGAGCTTATAAGTTTAGTCAAACACCCTCTTAGATAACTTAAACAAAAAAAGATAGCAAAGTGTAACAAATATCATAATTTCAGTTGCAAAGAGTAAATTTCCTTAAAAAAGTCATTCTAACAAAATATACATTATAAAAAATATAAATAAGTAATTAAAAATAATTTCAATAATATTGTTAGTACATAATAATATATGCTTAAAGCTTCCATACACTCGTGATAAAATAGTATAAGCAGACTTAATGATTTAATAAACTGAGTATATTTTTTGCCTTTGATTTAATAAAGTAGGATTTTTCTATCTGCGTAACTTAAATAACGAAATATTTGAAAATTCATGTCAAGCAAAATAAATTGATTAGCTGTATTTCTATTAAAAAAATAATCAATTAATATTTTTATTTGAGAATTACTATACTAAATTTAGTCGTGCCCAATTCACAATAAACACTCAAATATAATATTAATAATTAACCAACAAACAATCTACTTTTTCAAATAAATATCTCGTTATAATATAAGCGATATGGATGTCAAATCGGATATCGTGAAAAGATGAATAATTTGATATATTATACATTAAAAACGAAAAAGAAATGAAAAAGATATTTGCATTTAAAAAAAAAATGAAAGAAAATTATTACTTACCAAAAGTGACTAAAACTTACTATTTATGGCCCAAAAATTTAGGCGGGAAAGATGAAATTACATAAAAGCCCTTCATTTGGCTTTTATATATATATAGATTTAATGTAAAGTACATTACCTAACAATTAAAATACACTACAGATCATACATATTGAATTATTAAAAAAAATGTAAACCATCATATTTTTAAAATACATTTATCAAAATATAGTGTAACAACATATATTAAAAAATATTTTAATTGACCCATTCTAAACCATATTCTATTAAATTATTGAATAATAACAATGAAATATATTCAACAGATTTCAAAATAAGAATCTTCAAAATCATTCAAAAGAAATTGAAAACGAAATATCCCAAAGCTTCCAAAAGCATGATCAATAAGAGTACTGAAAACAAAAAAATATCCCAAGTGTGAAAAAAGTTTATTCATTCTCAATCTTGACAATCACAATGGGCTTCAATTTCTTCGAGTTAACACTCGAACAAAAGTCATGTGCCAAAGTCCTCTTAACTGCTGAGTCCTCACTCAAGTCCACAACTGAATTATTTGTTCCATGTAACATATTAGGAGAATTGACCTCATCTCCTGTCGAATCAACATATACATAAAGAATCACAAACACGATTAATTAAAAAAGTATTGATTTAAAATAATGTAATTGACTTGCCAAATTCTGTATAATATATAACCTTTGAACACCTTCCACTTTCCTCACCAACTAATTTTGACAAATAACCAGGCTCCTGTGTCAAGGTGGCACTTGAATAAACATTAAAACTAATAGACTGATGAAGGTGATAAATAAGAATTTGCATAGAATGAAGTATCTGTTTACTGTAGAGCTCGGTTGAGAACTTCTTCACCGTGTTTGGATCAGTATTGACATTAACAACACTAAACGTGTTATTAATTAAGCCCAATCGTTCAGGCTTAACATGCACCTTAAACATCATCTCCTTACCGATGAGGTCTCGGATTTCCTGTGCACAATCAATTGAAGACTAATATGAAACATCATGAATGAAATTAATAATTAACTAAATTAATAGGACTTAAGTAAGTTATCCTAAAAAATTGAGGCCAATATGAAGTCGAATATCTTACTTAACAGTTTGCAATTGGATCGCAAATTTGCCCAATAATTCTTGACTGCCAGCACCCCACAATAAGAAAGAAGCATTGTTTATCTCGTCTAGCACTAACACTTTAATCTTGTATCTAAAATAATACAATAATTATAAACTATGTAATAAAAAATCATAATTATTGTCAAGTTTCTTAGTTCTTCATTTTTTAGTATCCCATATTAATACCTCAAATTTCCACTTGGATCAATTCGAGAACAATTCATGCACCACATTCTTCCTTCCCTTTTAGTTAATTTCCTTAGACATTTTTTGCATGATGCAATACACCAATCGTCCAACCTCTCAATATCTACAATTGTCCCATAAATCCAGAAACTCCCAACCTCCTCAATTCAATCATCAAAGAAAATGTTAAAATAAAAATAAATTTATATTCGAAAAAAGCTTTTCCTTAATTAATACTAATAATTTATACCTTTGGGTTATTTGGCAAGTCGCCAATTTTCCTTATTTTTGGGTTTCCATTGACCAAACCGTCATCATTTGGAGAGCATGTGTCAAAAGAAATTATAGCCAAAATGTTATTAGAAGTGCATTCACCATCAGCAAGCCTATTGATTGAATTTTTTAAAATAATAATTAACAATATAGAGGATTGAGGCATATATATTAATACAGTCAGGAAAAAATAGATGCATTTTTTTATTATTTAATACGTGTAATCTCCCTGCTTTCATCCCAATAAATCATCTTTGAAACATTACGAATGAAACTGAAACGTGTCCTATATGTATTAACGTATATGGGAAAAAATTATACAAACTACTAACATAGATAATAAAAAAATATGAAGATCAAATATGTTAGGACATACCCAACCATGGCTTCACTCAGAACATTTTGTAACATCCCGTTTTCGGAAAGAAGAAGCTTCAGGGAAAGGGGCACTACAAACTTTGTTTGAGGTTATATTTTTATTTTTCTTTTGTAAATAATAAAATTTAAATAGAAATTTGAGTTATAAAAATAACTTCATATCGTTGGATAAATATCAACAACAAAACATACTTTGGTGCAGAAGCTCTTTTCTTAAGAAACATAAGTTCACTTTCAAACTTTGGACAATCCTCAAGTACTTTTTCATCAACTAAATATATCTTCATTCAAATAAATAAACAATTGAAATATCACCTTTGAAAAACTATTATGATTGAAAATAAACTTTACTTTGAAATTCCATGAGTTGGAGTGGTGCAGGGCCATGCTATCCGTGTCAGTTCTCCACACCGGCCTTGGTACCTGAAATGTTAGGGGGTGAGTGCTTGGAAAACACCCCGTGGGTTCACTCGGTTGCCCACTTAGATGTCATAAAAAAAATTACAATAACGGACAGTTACATAAATAATGCATATACCATCAACACATAAAACACATCCGAAAACATGTTGGAATCTAAATTAAAATAAATATACACATATATACATACTATATAGATACACATAGAAGCACATAGGTGGGGCACGTGTTGCCCCGCTCGAGCAGCATGGCATATTCGGGAGCGACCGGAGGATGATCTTTCAATCCATAACATGTACGGTGTTATCCATAGAGCATAATCATATACGGTTTTACCCGTAAGCATAATCATGTACGGTTTTACCCGTAAGCATAATCATATACGGTTTTACCCGTAAGCATAATCGTGTACGATTTTACCCGTAAAACATAGCATGCGCGGTTTTACCTGTAAGGTTTTTGAAGAACATAGCATGTATGGTTTTACCCATAAGGTTTTTGAAAAGCATAACATGCATGGTGTTACCCGTAAGGTTTTTGAAAAGCGTAGCATGTATGGTTTTAATAAATTTTTTGAAAAGCATATCATATATGGTTTTACGCGTAAGGTTTCTGAAAAGCGTAGCATGTACGGTTTTACCCATAAGATTTTTTAAAAGAATAGCATATACGGTTTTACCCGTAAGGTTTTTGAAAAGCGTTGCATGTACGGTGATAATGCCGAAAACCGAATATCAAACGGATTACGATCGCGGTAATAACCCAAAATAATCAAAACATGCAAGAGCTTAGATGACACAAAGATTTACGTGGTTCGATCCGGAGATCTACGTCCACGGGAGAAGGCAATAACCTTCCGAGGTGTTTTCACTATTCTTCTTTGAATACCGGAGTACAATTTTGCAAGCTATAATTCTAGAATTGAAAATCGGAACCCTAAACTAAACAACAATTCTCTTATTTATACTCTACAATAGCAACCCTAACTAAATCACCAATCAAATCTACATGGCTGTTGGAAAAGATCATGGGGATCTTTTCCCAACTTCTAAAGATGCTGCGAGTGGGCTTGGCTGCGTTGGACTTGCGCTTTTGGGCCCAATTGACCCGACTGGCGGGCTAGTCCGACCAGGAGAGATTGGTCCATACCTATCAGATGCCCCCCACCAGCCGGAGCGAGGTAGGAGCTTCGGTTAAAAATATTTATTCATGCGCCGATGTGTATGCTGTAGCCGAAGTGGAGTTGGAGTAGTATCGGAGTCCTTTTGTGAAAGAATCAATCCTGTGCCGAACTGAACTACCCCCGAGGTAAAAGAATCAATCAGAGTCGAACTGAAGTATCCCCGAGATAAAAGAGTCAACCGGAGTCGAACTGAAGTACCCCCGGGGTAAAGTATCAGCCGGAGTCGAACTGAATTACCCCCGGGGTGAAGGAGTCAACCGGAGTCGAACTGAATTACCCCCGGGGTGAAGGAGTCAGCCGAGTTGAAGCACAAAGCTTCCTGGGGAAGGAATTGGCTTGATGTGATTGGTCACGTGATCATTGCGCGTGTGGCGCGTGTGAGGCACGCAGGTGCGCAACCCAAGGGCGCATGTAATGCACGCGCTATTGTGAGCCACTGAATTTGAACAGGCGCAATCTGGGCCGTTGAATCTTTGTATTAGAGGGAAAAGGGAGTGACAGTTTCACTTTACTCTTCATTCGCAACTTGTGATAAAAAAACTAGCGGGAAGACGAGAAAGAAACCAACAAATTTCTGGAAATCACTCCAACTTCGTGCCTGCATCTTTGAAAAATCAAGTAAGTATGTCTTCATCCTCAGAATCTTTTAGTGTGAGGGTAGTGGGTACCGATGAGAGCCCCTGCGATGCTAGACCTCTGCGAGCCATTTTCTCAAAGAGGAGGGAGAATAGGAAAGTTTTTAGGGCTGACCTGAGGGAAATTTGGACCCGGGAGGTGGGACTTCCCACCTGCTTAGAGGAGGAGGCGAATCTGGAGGTGGCCTCAAGGATGCCTCGGGTTACAGAAGCTCAAATCGAGGCGATGGTGCCAGGTTTTTATTTCCCTATAGATTTAGAGTATATAATTCCTGGACTCAATGATAGGGCTTGCTGTCCACCTAAAGGGTTTATAACCGTATATATAGATCAGCTTAGGGTAGGTTTAAGATTCCCACTGTGGGATTTTGTGGTGGAGCTGCTAGGATATTATGGTATAGCATTAGGGCAATACATTGCTCCAATAGACAACACTATTGTCAACATTTTGTGAAATTGTTGTAAAAAATGCATTTTAATTTACAATACTTTTATTATGTTGTAAAATTATGTGGTGTTATTTAAATTCATTAAAATTATGTTCTGGATATTTTAATAAACTCTTCAATATAATTTTAATAATTAATAATACATTTGAAATAAAATAATAATTATGCTTTTATTTTATAGATGGCATTTTATTTTATATATTTCATTCTATTTTAATAAACTCTTCATTGGAATTATCGTGCTGGCCCGATAATCTTAATATATTATAGGGGAATAAGCCGGGCCGGACCAACTAATTTTAGGCATGATTAAACATGGAAAAATGGAAGATGTGAAATAATATTTTCCAAAACAGTATAAGATAATAATAAAAAAGTACTTTCTTATCCCTCGGTGAGAAAATGATAATCATATTTTACTAGATTTCTTTGAAAAAAAAGTGAATGAGAGCTTATATTTTACACTAGATTTTGTTTCTTATATCAAATTTTCATTATCTTCTATGTTGCAAATTAAAAGTTCAGCTAAAAACCAAATATAGTTCATTTGTCAAATTGCAAGAGGATAGTTACAAAAGGAAAATTGATATAAGGAAAAAATATTTTATCGCTCAACAATCAGATTTTGCTTGACTTAAGTTAGAAATAACTGTAGATCAGTTCAGAATGTAAGAAATTGGGAAGTTCCTACTGTTAAAACAATCTGTTTTTCCCTTGGATCATTTAATCGCTTGTTTTTTTTTTTTTTTTTTTTTTTTTTGCGGGGATATTGGGTTTGATTGTTCTTCTTCTAGTGTGTGCTTTTGATTTGCTTGATGGTGTGTACTATGTCTAGTTTAGGCTCATGTGGGTTTTGATAAATTCGGATGAATGTAGAAACATACTTTTTGTGTAGCTCAGAATTGTTGGCTAAAGTTTTAAATGCATCATTCTTGTTTGTTGAAAAATTATAATATTAAGTTATTATTTGTCAAGTTCTTTTGGTTGCTACATTCAAATATATTGTTCTTTAGATTCAAACAAAGATAAGGCAGGAGAACATAATTGTTATTAGTCACTTGAAAAGTATATAAATCATCCTAGTGGCAAGAGAGATGGAGATCTGTTGTAGATTTTAGCTTTGTAATTTATTTTTTGTATTTGGGATGTGAAATATAATTAGTCTCTTAGTAGTTAGCATGAATGCTTACTTTTGTGCACCATTTGTAATTCATCTTTTTGTATCAGAAATGAAGGTTCTTACTAAATAACAAATCTTTGACAACTGTCTAACTATAAGTTTAGTCCGAAAAAATGGAATTGTTCCTCTTCCCAATATAAATTTGACTATAATCAGAAGTGGATTATTAAAAAGCGGGGTATGATAGCCAAACAATACTTATGTTAGCGAATTGGGAGATCACAACCTTTATTAGAATCGAACAACTAAACATAAGTCCTGTAAAATTATGTTCACTTGGTACGTTTTTCAGAATTTCAAACTTCAAATGAAGAATTTATGTTTTAACAGTTTAGTAGCTTCTAATTCAGATCGTAATCTCTTGTCTTGTTCTTCGGATTTCTCACAGGCGATTTCCTTCGAAGGTGAAAAGGTGTTTCTGGGACTCTTCAAGCTTCAAAGAAAGGGCCAAAAGTTGTTGGTTAGATTCCTCTGCATATTTATGGATTTAACACCTTTTTCAGAAATTTTCTTATGAATTTTGTCTCAACTCCCTTTGTTTGTTTTTCTAAATAGATGTCTCAAGGGTGTTCATAAACTAAAAGCTTAAGGTCGTTTTATTTTTCTTGGAAAATATATCAGATCTTAGCAATGATTGTTATAATCTAATCAAAGTATGAGTCTGTATGGATTATGATTGATGAGTACACTTAATATTCTTTGTTCTTTTCTCTAGTCCAATCATCCACCTTATATTGAGCAAGAGGTTGTGAACTGGAAAAATTCATTTTTGTGATTGATTGAACTATTCCGTCAAGTGATTTTGATGGATTTGAAAGAGGTAAGCAATAATATTTTCACTTAATAGAAGATTACATTAGCTTATAAATAAGTCGTTTACGTGCTGTTCTGATCCAAGTTTGGTCTCAGGCAGCTTTATATATCTCTTAGCTATACATAATCTGCATGTTCTGAATTGAGCTATACATCAGGGATTTGCATTTACAGCAGTGGGTGAAAAATGTTACTTGATAGTTAGCTATTCATGGGGAAAAAAAAGACCTTCAATTCCTGAAATCCATTCAGCCATAAGTAAGGCTCGATTACAACTAGTCCCCTAGATATGATAATAACAACCGAGACATCTAAATAGGTGCTTGTATAAATAACAACCGAGACCTCCCTAATAGTTCTTAGACCTAGTTCAATTAAAGTCACCATAAGGCTCACGACAATAGTGGCATAAAAATATGTACATGATTTTCGTAATGCACAAGCTTAAGCTTTTTGGTTGTAGTTCCTGTACGGGTGGTTTTTGACCTTTTATATGCTTCATAAAAACAAAGTCTATCGTCTATATTTTTCTTTTTCCATTTTTTTAGTTTCTTTAATGTGTATTTTTTAATTTCCTTCTGTTGATTCAGTATTTCAATATTTCTCCTAAATTTTGTCTTTATGCCTAAACATGTTTAATTAGGATAAAATTAAAAACAAATGGTAACTTCTGACATTTTGAGGTGCGTTGCATGTACCATCTTTTGTTGGATGGCTGATTTGAACATTTCAAAGATATCTTACTGCTGATTGACCTTAAGCATAAGTATGGATATTGATCAACTATCGATAGTGTAACTGTTAAATATATGAGCCTTTCAGAAATACTTACACTCCTTCTCTAGAAAGTTTATTGGTTTTCGTTCATGAACCCAACAAAACGAAATCGGAGTTCCAATTTGTTGCAAAAGAATATACTAATACTTGAAGTTTAGTTCAAGTTTCTGTGCTATGAATGAATATCTCAAAAGAAGTGTCTTTAACGATGCCTTCTGTAATTATGGAGTCTAATCATGTTATGATCAACTCACTCTCACTCACAAACAACTCACAACTGTATTGAATGAAAAACAACCAAGAAATCGGCCACTTGCAACCGAACCAAGAACAGGAAAGAAAAATGAAGAACACAGGACTTTTACGTGGTTCGATCAATGTGATCTACATCCACGGAGGTTCTATACACCTCAATACACTCCACTAATCAACCGATTACAAGAATTATCCAGAAAAACCAGAAAACCCAATTCACAGCTTGAATTGAGCAGAAAACCCTAGCATTCTAATTCTCTTGATTGAGTAATGGTTACAGAGGAAAAATTACGTCAATTAGCTCGCAACTACAAGTGTTTACAATGTATATAAATGCCGGAGCTCGAATCAGGGAGTTGAGGAAGTTGTAACCAATTTTGACTCAAGAACTCAAAACTGCTGCCGTGTGCTTTTTACAACGGTTTCTCAAGCAACGGTTTAAAACTGTTGCGAATGGCAGTTATAACAAACTCGGACCCGGTTTCCCTTTTAACCTCTTTTCTGAACTGGTTAAAATCCGATTCTATGACCCGGTTCCTTGCATTCCAAACCCGGTTCTGGAATCCTCAAAACCTCTACTACATACCACAAACACTTGATGATATTGAACTAATATCTACAAATCATTTTTAATTCAACAGGTTTGTATATCTCGCGATGGAGGGAACAAAAAGTACACATCCATTTTATCTCCTGGCCATCACAATTGTATAGGGTAAGAATTTGAACAGTTCAACTTTACCAAGTACTTCTCTTGAATTATTTACTTGACGAAAATTAAACATGTATCCTTTTCGGATTTTGATGCTTTTGTGGTCTATAGTCATATTAAATATCCCAAACTTCACATTTATGACCTGGAAACAGAAGCCTAATTCACATAATATGGGATTGTAGAAGTTTAACTACTTAGTTGTCTATGTTGGAGTAATATTTTATTTAAATGTTCATCAAATGTGTCACATTGACATTGTTATGTCTACTACTTAACTTTTGTGTAATTCTCTTACAGGAAACCAAATGATCAAGGTATTTCATCATGCAGATGGAATTTGAATGGTTAGCATTCAACATACTATGCTCGATTTACTAAGGCGTGGACGATATATGACGGTAATGTGCTACCTTGACTTTTTCTGGCTGATAGATATCAAATGGACCTTTCCCATTAAATAATTTTGTTGCTACAGGTGAACCAGACCCGGAATTAAAAATTTATGGTCGACAGATATCACCATTTATACCACATAATTATCGGGAGAGCAACCTTCCTACAACTGTATTTGTTTACATTGTAAGTAAAATAAATCATTAATTTTCAATGATACTCGATCTTTATGCTCCTTCATTATCATCACAAAACCTATAACATTATTCTTGTACTTAATGTTTTTGGGGGTGGGGGTGGGGGAGTGTTGGAAGATGAAGATTTCATTATATGACTATGAATTGATGCTATAACTTTACAACAAAAAGATGTTATGTATCCTTTTTATGATTATGCACGTGTCTCTAAGTATATAGCCAAAAAATATATCATCAAGCACAGTTGAACTCAGGAATCTTGATATCGTTGTTTATACAACATAATTATTAGGACAACAACCCTGTGCTTGTTTACAATGCGTGCAAAATTGCATCAACGCTAACACTTGTTCTCTGTGTGTATTGATCCTACATTTTGGGCAGTCAAGGTGGAAAATGAATATTTCATTAGACTGAGAATAAATAGATGCTATCATTTACAACGGAAGTTGTTATCTATCTATGAGTATGCATGCACTTCTAAGTATGTAGTCGAATACAAAGGGATTTTGCTTATTGGTTATTTCAGTCCTCTTGGTGAAGCACTTTTTTGTATGCTTGGTAATTACTAAGATCAATTTGAAAATGTATTTTATATGCTCTGTGATATTGGTGAACTTATCTTTCATATCAATAAAAATGATATTGTTGCCTTGTTCTTATCTACGATGGTTTATCTTCTGTAGTTGGTGAATACCAGAAATGATAGGGTAAAGGTTAGCCTTTGTTTCACCTGGGTGGTGAGTTTTGCTTCTACCCTTTGTGTTGAGTTAGACTGTATTAGTGCTACTCTCATTCAACACTCTATCTTCTATGCAAAATTGTATTGGAGGTGGCTCACATCTAACCGGAGATCATGTCAACGAGCCATTCATGTGAGTATATCTCATGAAGTATTATTTGATCATTCTTATGATTTGGCTGTATTTTGGTATTTATATTTCTTTTCCCTTCTCTTTACATGTTCCTTTTCAGAGGCAAAGATGGAGTGTCAGGCGTTCTGCTACATCACAAACAAGTCATCATACTATGTAGTTAAATATTGCGGTTGGTTTGTATAGTTTCTTTTTAGTTTTCGGAGTGCCATGGGTACTGTTCATTTCCTTCTTGGCAGAAGGAGGGAGGGGGGGGGGGGTTGAGGATCTTAATATAGAAGAGGTCAACTTATCATTTTGAAACTTGACAAGTTATAGCCTTTGAGAAAAAAGAGGCATGATGAAAAGGTAAGTGGCTTGATAGGTTGAGGAGTTGTGGTCTAGTATATTTGATGTATCTTTTTTTCATTGCATTAATCACATGTTTCATTTCATGTTGAACAACTAAGTCTTGAATACGAAAAGGCTGAAGAATTGAACACAACTCAAACTAGTAGCTCAAGGCACACCGGATCCCATCAATCATAAAATACGCTCTCTCCTCTCTCTAGAAACAAAAGCACAAACCCTCTTTCTCTGAAAAGCCGCCGGCCAAACTTTGTTTATTTTGTTTTCTTTTCGTTTCTCTTCTGTTCCCGTTTTATTTTTCGGTTTCTTTTACCCAGTTCTCCGTTTTATTTGTCATTTTATTATCAAAGAACTGTTCTTGTCCATTTGTCCGGATCTGTTCTCCATTTTGGAATATCGTGTATTTGGATATAGCTCTTTTCTGTAGCTTCTTCTATCTCGCCGCGGCTGTGCATCATTGAAGGTTATGGACTGCGAGTGTCATTGGTTACCATGTTTCTGAGACAGACTCAGGTTCACGTCTGAAGCGCGACTATTCGAGGTCGCGATCTTTGTGTATTTTCAGTCCCAATCTCAGAGTTGGGATCTACTAATGAGTATAATCAGTTCGGGTTCGAGGTCGCGATTCAGAGTTTAGGATCCCACCATTTCTGGATCTGGGTCGCCATTGAAGGAGCTTTCAAGCTTCTCCCTGAAATGGGAGATCTGGCAACGAACTGTTGGTGATTGCGACCCATGGTGGCCTGCTTGCCCGCTGCCTTGCCACGACTCTTGCAGCGAGCCCAAGGCTGCGCCCTTCACGACAGACTTGCTCTCACTGAGTCAGGTTGAGTCAACTCATTCTGGGCCTGAGTCTGGCGTATTTGCGAGTCGAACCGGGTCAGATTTCCTGCTTCGGAGCTGAGAACCAGAAGTCCGAAGCGGTTGCACATCTTCTTCCTCGTCATTCTTCTGCGTTTCATGTTGGGGTGCCGGTCTGCTCTGGTTTCTTGACAGCCATGGTCGGCTCCTGGAGATGCAGCGCAGATTTGCTGAGTCAACTCAGTGAGGCGAATCGGTACCGGGTTGGTGGGTTGGTCTCCACTGCGCTGAGTTGGGTTGCTGCGAACTGGGTTGACTGGTTCCAGCTTCGCATCACAAGCGGCGACCTTTCTCGACGGCGGCTCGGCTTCCCCACCTTCGCCGGATTCTGGGGTTGGGCAGATCCCTTGAGTTTCAACCTTCTTGGCTGCGAGAAGCATTTTCCCGATATTCTGGTGGTTCAAGAGAAGCGCATTTGTGCAAGCTATCTAGTAGCTTCCAGCTTATTCTCGTAGACCTGCTTCGAGAATTTGAAGATCATCCATACAGTATTTCTGGGATTATTGACGAGGCATGTGCGCCTTTTTGCGTGAATGAAGCTGTATTTGGGCTGCAATGATTTTCTGTTGGCTTTGTTTTGGAGATGACTTCGTGGATTAATTTTCCGATTTTCCGCTGCTTGAATCTGGGATCATTTGGTGATATTTAACTGAATTTTGGATTTGGTGCTTTGGCTCGGCAATCCCGGGTTTTATTTGGAGGCAGTCCCTCCATTGTGTTTAGCAGGGTTGGCTACATGTCACGATGATGTTTTGGCATTTGATGGATTTTTTGGAATTGACTACAATTCCAACGCTTTGACTCGGCAATCCCGGGTTTTGTTTGGAGGCAGTCCCTCCATTGTTTTTAGCATGGTTTTCTATTGCTTCTTCGGGATTTTGATTTGTTTAGCTGGACTCTATTGGGTTAGTTTTGGAGATTTGTACACGTCTTGGGATTTGTTGTTGGGCCACAATTACAGATTTTACGGCTCTGAGCTAAGGCATTGAAATCCTCAGAGGGACTTTTAGACTCACACCGATGTGAGGAGCGTTGCCAATCCCCCACGCTCGGGTTTCGTGACATAGAGCAAAATGATTGGGAGCTCGACCTTTGTAGTTTGCTCGGCGACAGTTCTAATTTGGCTCTTCTCTCCAACCGAACCGGTCATTTCCAGTTTTATTTACACTAACTTGGCTTTGTCTTGTAATTGCTTTATTTTAATTAGCCATTTTTAGTTTATTCTGGATACCTTTATCTGCCGGCTTGTGGCATGTAAAGGATTTTCGTTTGACCTTTGTGAGTGACCAACTTGTGGTCTCCACATTTCTTGTTCCCTTTGTTTTCTTTTCTTTATTTATAATACTACCTATTTAGTCTAGTATATTTGATGTCCTTAAGTGAGATTGAGTGAGATCATATTGTGCATTTGTGGTTTCTTTAATGAAGTCATTTCATTGAATTTCTTTATATTTTCCATAGTAACATTCTCTCAATTGAACGAAGAATCCCATTTTATGGTGAGAATTATGATGCAAACTTGATACTGATACTTGTTTTATTCTAATAAGATTTATCACTTGACTTATGCAATTATTGCATGTGAAACTCAGAATGTGAGTGTTTCAGTCCTGCCCACTTTTGGCTTGAATGAAGGAAGTTGTGTAACTGCAAAAGATATGCTGGTAAAACGGTGCAGGTGAATACTGATACCTAAAATCAATTCATGCACCTTCCTCCCTCCCCCCTCTTTCTGTATATTTTGTATTCTTAACTTATCTGAATCTGCAGGATGGACACTTTGATAGAGAGAACTTCAGCAAAGGACCCAACATGCCGTCCTCACCGGGAGATACACCTTGTGTTGCAGTTTCTGCTTCTACATGGGTTGAGCCTCACAGAAAGTGCACAATTGCATTTTTTGTTGCTTGGTCATCTCCCAAAGTTAAGTTTTGCAAGGGAAAGTCCTATCATAGGTAATTCATGCACTGTTCTCTATGTTATGCTACATGTTAAGTATCTTATCTTCTTTATATAGCATTTTGGGTTTATTTGCATCGTGTTTCATCAAAATGTTCTGTTGTGCATCATGTTTCATCAAAATGTTCTGCTGTGCAGCATATATGTTCATTCTGCTCTCTTTCTTTTGGGAACGTTTCATATTATCACATACGGTGTTTTCTGAATAAATTTTTGTTGTCGTTCTTTTCCACCTCCTATTTATTTTTTCCAACTTTTGTAGTCATATAAAATATATTGGTTTTACGGATCGGATCATGTTTTGCATATTCCTGTTCTTCCATTGGGAGCCTAGGAGATATACTAAATACTATGGCACTTCTAAAATGGCAGCGAAGGACATAGTGCATGATTCCTTCACAAGTGAGTCATTTTCAACTAAACTGTATGGTATCTTTTCTTTGATAGATTAGCAAACCAGAGACTTGAGAAGGGTGAGTATTTGATCGATTGTATATTCGATCTTTTTATTGTTTGGACTTGTATAAGATTATATTGTGGGAAGAGGAGATTGAGAAATTGTAAAACCCCATCCTAAAACATGAACTGCCTAAATGGTAAGCAATGGCTGAGCTGCATTCGTTATTTCAGTTTCTTTTTAATATTATAATCTGAGTCACTAAGAAAAGCAAGATTTTGTTCAAGTCAGTTGCTCTTAATGCTATATGCTGCTTTGTAGGTACAAATTTACCCTGTTCAACGAGTTCTATTTTCTAGTTGCTGGCGTAACATTTTGGATCGGCACGAATTCATCTTTAACTTCTTTATTCTTTTCTCTTATTCCAATATTATCTGCACTCCGCTTATCGGTCTAAAGAAAGTTAAGTATTTAACTATCATTGAGTAAAGTGTGAAGCATCACTCACCTAGTAAACTGATTCATTATTGGCCGTAGTTACGACAGTGTCTATTATTTTAATAATTCAAGGGTACCACCACTAACTAATTAAAGTCATCAGACAACTTCCTAAATATTTATTAAACTTCTTGATTCGTTTTGTATAGACTCGGCCGTACTGACTGAGGTCTCAAACGGTATCAAGTCGATAATCACAGACAAAAAGAGGGCATAAAAAATGTAAGCAAGTATAGTTCATAGATCAGTTAGGTTTGTCAATGAGACTACAATTAATGGTTCAGATTCTTCCGAAATGTCATCTGAAAGAAACTCAGATGACGACGAGGTAAGCAATTATGGAGGTGCTGCTTCTAGAAAGTTGTTGGGGCCCATGAATGATGACGATGACGTAGGCAAGTTTTCTGTACCTAGAAGGCGTTGAATACATCATGTGGTGCATGTACAACGTCCATTTTTATGCCTCATTTGACTTGGGGGGAGTGCACCAGTCGCAAGGAGAACATATCTTATCATTTTTTATGAATTGCACATTTTTAGATATTACACAATCATGTTTGCCTTGGATTGAAGAGAACTATTTTGATCTATGAATGCATATTTGCGACGTCCTGAAAACATATTTCAATTTAAATTATTTTTAATAAATTGTCTGTTAAATAGACATGATTTAAAATGAAGAACAACGGGTAAAAGACAACTGCTAAAAAGAGCTGCTAAATTTGAAAATTAACACTAAATAGACAACGATTTAAATTATAGAACAACGGGGAAAAACTGTTGTTAAAACTAACAAAGACAACGGTTTTAAGATTAAACAACGGATACAAACTGTAGTTAAAATTAACAAAGATAACAGATTATATCTGTATATAGAGTGTTGTTGTTCATGGAACAGACAACGGTTTTTACTTATAGTTAAAAGGATACTTCTAACAACATCACTATTAATAACGGACTTATTTACGACTAAACAACATATAAAATATGTTTATTTCAAAAATTCTTGTTGTGAAGAACTGCACATATCCACTACTGCAACAGTTAATGGACAACCGTTCCATAAAGAGATTGATGTGGTAGGCTGAAGCAGTTTATGAATGTCACTTTAAATTATTATTATTATTATTATTATTATTATTATTATTATTATTATTATTACTATTATTATTATTATTATTATTATTATTATTATTATTATTATTATTATTATTATTAATAATGTGATATTTTTTTGTATATTCGTAGTATGAATAAATTAAGAGATTTACCGAATCTAACTAATGTTATTTTGGAATTTAGGAATTTAATAAATTAAATTCTAATGTGGTTGGAACAACAAATAATTTGTTTTTAGTGGGTAGTTTTTTAGAAAACGTAGGACACTATCTTGAATTGCAAGTTAGGTTAAGGGTTCAAATTTGTCCCTGGACAAAATTTGTATTGTTTGTTTTAGTGATTTTTAAGTTAAAGAGAAACGGGGTATTTGGGGAAATAAGAGATTGACAACTGGCTAAAACTACAGAAAAAAAAAAAAAGATAATTTTCGGCAAATGAACTACAATGCGACACGTGTTTTTCCCCTTTTTGTCGCCTCCTTTTTTTTAGTAGAAGAGGTTGATTATAATATCATTAGTTACCTCATTTAATATCAAAATTAAGATTTAGTCAATTTGTTACTAACATTATGGGTTCACAAATTACTTAAAAGATGATAAATTTATCTTAAATTGTTTAGGTATTATTTAGGTTACTTTTAAAAACGCATTTATATACATGTTATTCATATATATATATATATATATATATATATATATATATATATATATATATATTAACGTACTACCACAAATAAGACTAATAATATATTATTCCAAATTTGATTCAGTAACTTAAATGTATCTTTTGCTTAATTATCCTAATCATGAAATTGTATCACTTAAATTTTGCTCTAAAAATCTCCACTTCAGTCCATATAGACTAAATTTAGAACCAACATGAATTTAAATTTATCTAATTGTAATCTACATTAATTTAACAAAATGATAACCTTGTATAGGATAACACTTACATTAGCAATAAAAAAATGTGAACAATAATGTTAACGATACATAATACACTTACAACATAATGTATACTAAAAATAGTCATACACATTAAATGTCAACTGATCAAAGTGAGGTTGAATTTCAAACATGCATCTACAAACCCTAGCGTACTTTAAGGAATGGATCATATCATGACAACCGGTGAGACGACATACACCATTTCTCAACTGCATCAGGCCGAAAATAAACTCTTGTTCGCAAGTATTAACAACCGCGAGTTCGTCACGTAAATTATCAAGAGTTATATGTTGCCTCACAAAGTCTTTCGGAATAGTCTACATAAACACGTATAAAAAATATTTATTAATTAAGAAGAATTTTAAAAAATTTGAATGAAATTATACATAAATAAATTTACGATTTTTCCTCTGGGATGTTTGGTAACTATAAAATCAACTATGACAGTTGAAAAATCGTCATCATTGATTACAATGGGATTGTTAACATTTCCTGAAAATTCAAAAGTTACCGATGCAGTCATATATGAAAATAAATAACTTCAATATACCAAAAATATATGTTAACTTTAAATTCACAACTCGGTGTAAGTTTCACATAAAAAATATGTTTTAGATGATGTTGAGAAAACAAAGGAATATATAAAAGATTATATTTATATTAGTTATCTTTAAAAATGTTGAATATGAAAAACCATTAAATTTGAAATAAGATGAAACTTACCATATACAGCTCCATTATGTCCGGCCATATTTGATTGTTGCTTTTGGAGAAATGTACTTTTTTTCTTTTTTTCTTTTTGGTAAATTATCCTCAATTCGCATGAGCTCTATATTGTAACTTGAAGTATGGTTCTAAAAGTGTGTAATAGGGCTTTTTATAGTGGGGTGACCATAATTTGATGTAATGAATATTTTTTTCTGTTTTAATTTGTAATATCATTTCATCTTATTTCTTGACACTAAGTGAATTGACCAATATTTCATATTGGACATATAAAGTAACCTCGATCATCACCCCTCCGAAGCACAGGAGCAGCCATAAGACCTAAGACCGATGCCCAGCAGCGTACGAAAATCCTTGAACAAGTCTGTCACCGTTTCAATGTGAAAGGACTTTTGGATGAAATTCCTTCCAAGATCATTGTCACACCCAATTTTCGTAGCTTTAAATAAAATATATTTTTGAAGGGATGTGAGCTAAATCTATAATGACCCGAACTTCTAGTTGCATCATCTTATTTGATTTATGTGAAACTATATGAGTTGCACTATTTTTTTGTGCATTTTTACTTGTTTTAGTTATTTTCTTACACTTGCATAAAATATCAGTTTCATAATTAATATTTTGAATGGGTCGGGAAACGGGAGTTTAATTAGACAACAATTAGACACTATATTGCCCAATGATATAGAGAAGCCTACATTTTTATGATAAGCCCTCTCCATAAGATTACTAACCTAAAAACCAACGGCCGAATTTCACGGTTTTATGCTCACAATATCGTCCAAAACCAATGGTTAAATTCCAGTTTTATGCCCACAATATTTTTCAAAACCAATGGTTAAATTTCACGGTTTTATGCCCACAATATTGCCCAAAACCAGCAGCCGAACCACCATTTTATTCCCATGGTTTGGTAGGTCTATAAATAGAGGTGTGAGAAAACCTTCATTCCATCACCTCCTCCCACCAAAACATTACTTGAAGTCTTTCTTTCTTCTCCCACAAAGCATAGCGGGTAAGTCTTTTCTCTTTCCATCTCAAATGTTTCATCCCCAGCCACCGATATTAGGCGAAGTCGCCGGAAAACTGACCCGACAGCTTTTTAGGCTTGTCAGAGTAGCTACTGCCTCATTTTCATTTTTGTCCCTTTATCAAAACTCATATTTTCTTATACCATATGATAGGTCTCGATGAGAGGATTCCAGAACAGTTTTTGAAATCGTAATCCGAGCTCTAGAACTCCAGTTATGGCCGGTCAAAATTTAGACAAAACCCATATAACCGAACCATCTTCAAGGAGCCATAACTTTTTGTTCCGAATTTCGATTCTGTTATGGCTGGTCATTCTAGAAAGCTCTTGAGCTTTCTATAGCCATGTCCTAGCTGAAATTCCGAAGACCAAGTCGCCAAAAAAGTTTGGTCAAAGTTGCTACAGAAATTCATGTACCATCTTTTTAAAATTAGATATTCTTTAAGGGTTAAAATGAAATTTTCGATCTTCAATTCTGCCCCTAGTCAAAGTCAGCCTTTTTGAAAGTCAACCGATCCATGTATTTACGAAAATTCCACTGCCCTTTTTACAAAATTGCCACTCCTTTTCTAGAAATTGCTACAATGACACTAGATCTTTAAAGTTTCGTAAAATGCTCGTTTTTAATTTGATTCGGCTCAAACCAATTGCCATAGAGCTCAAATTCCAAATTCTACAGTTTTCATAAAAATATGAATCTTGAATATTTTATAAATTGAAAAATGGTCCCTCAACTTTTATAAAATTACGAATCTTGCCCAAATCTTCAATTTATATTTAAAGCCTGGTACTCACCTATGCTAAGACTAATAATCTATATTGTAGTACTAAAAGAAGTTGAAGTAGAAGAGGACTCCTGTCTGGAGAAGGACTATACGACCAACTAGCCGTACACACTTCTAGGTGGGATAACTCTATGTATCTATTTTATGTTGTCTGCTTATTTTCATGCAAATTGTTGTTATAATGGTTTTTACATGAATGATGCTTACGCCTATGTTTATGTGACAAGTATGTGAAATTTATGAGAAATTTATGTGAAGTTATGGGTAAAACCATATTATGTGTATTGTATACGGGTAATACTGTACTAGCTATGTTAGGACTGCGGGAAAAACCGTACAAAATCCTCGGGTCACTCCGAAATATGCTTTTCAAAAACCTTACGGGTAAAACCGTACATGCTATACTTTATGGGTAAAACCTTACACGATTATGCTTACGGGTAAAAATATATATGATTATGTTTACGGGTAAAATCGTATATGATTATGCTTAGGGGTAAAACCGTATATGATTATGGATCGAAAGATCACCCTCAGGTCGCTCCCGAATATGCTATGTTGCTCGAGCGGGGCAACGTGTGCCCTACCTATGTGCTCCTATGTGTACCTATATAATATGTATACATATGTGTATATTTATTTTAATTTAGTTTCCAATATATTTTCAGATGTGTTTTATGTGCTAATGGTATATGCATTATTTATGTAATTGTTCATTATTGTAATTCTGTGTATGACATCTAAGTGGGCAATCGAGTGAACCCACGGAGTGTTTCTCTCGAACACTCAACCCCCCCCCCCCCCCCCAAAACTTCAGGTATCAAGGCCGATGTAGAGGACTTACACGGATAGCATGGCCCTGCACCACTCCAACTCATGGAATTTCAAAGTAAACATTTATTTTCAATCATAATAGTTTCTCAAAGGTGATATTTCAACTGTTTATTTATTTGAACGAAAGATATATTTAGTTGATGTAAAAATACTTGAGGATTGTCCTCTAAAGTTTAAAGGTGAACTTGTATTTCTTATTAAAAGAGAGCTTCCGCATCAAAATATGTTTTGCTGTTGATATTTATCTTACGATTTGAAATTATTTTTATAACTCAAATTTCTATTTAAAATTTATTATTTGCAAAAGAAAAATGAAAATATATCCTCCAACAAAGTTTGTAGCGTCCCTTTTCCCGAAATTTCTTCCTTTTGAAAATGGGACGTTATAGTGTGGTATTAGAGCAAGGTCTACCTTTCTGTAGACTTGCGCATTCTTAACCTTTGGGAAATTATTTTTGAATTGAAGCAGGTCTACCTTTGTGTAGATTTGTGCATTATTAATTTTTGGAAATGATTATTTTTTAGTCAAAAACCTTTTTTTTTGGTATGTACTATATCTTATGTTCACATGTGTTATTTATGATTGGTAATATGTATCTTAAGTGGTAAATGAATATCATATCTTGTGTAAATCTTCATATTGGCTCCCACTAGTAGTGTTTTTGCAAAAGAAGTATACGTATGTTCATCTCATGCTAGTGCATGATATTTCTTAAATCAACGCCTCAAGTATCCACTTCTATAAAAAATTATTTCCCCAACTTGCTACATTGATCATCCAAATGAAATTGTTGCATGATTCCAAAGTAAAATTACGCCCGATTTTCTCGAATAAGAAAAAACAGATATGCAGTATCTATTTAATGCATTTATTTGAAAGCCAAATTTTCAACGAATCAGGACATTTTTGGAACAAAATTATGATTTATAAGATTACATGAATTTTTCTATAGCTAAAATTTCCACAAAAAATATTTAGACAATGATTGAATGGTCTAAAGTTATTTATAAAAATTACACAAAAGCCCTAATTTATAATTTTATGCCCCCTTAGTTAATGAACCAAATTTTCTTAAAACGACATAAACCAAAATGATTTGAAAACAAAAGCTCATTTTTAAAGAGATAGTATTTTGATTTCTGATAAAGCGCGATCCGTTATCAAGAAGATGCAAGCCAAAAGACAACCAATTAGAATGCAAAGAGAAAACAGAACGCAAGATGTACGTGGTTCGATCCGGAGATCTACGTCCACGAGGGGAATAATGTCCCTTCCGGGCACTTTTCTCCTCTTCTTTCGTTAGTTTTACAGGCTATAATTTCAGAGTACTAGAGTCCGAACCCCTCAAACGTCCTTAATTCTACTATTTATATCATACAAATCACAACCCTAACTATATTCCTACAATTCTGGCCACCAAATCTGCCTTCGTGATTGAGAGAAGATCGTGGGAGGAATCTTCAATCCCCCATGCGTCGCTGCCGCCACCCCAATTACCAAATCTGTAATTGGGCCGATTGTTGGGCTTGTAACCCTAGACAACTGGGCCAATTGGACTGGGCCACACCTATCAGATGCCCCCCCTCCCCAAGAAAGCCGGAGCGGGAGGCTTCGGTTTGTGGAGTAAATAAAAGTAGGCGGAAGGTGACGTGAAGGAGAAGACCCGCGTGTATCACGAGCTGGAACAACTAGACACCCCCGTGGTTATCCCCGGAGTCCATCAAACGGAGTTGAGAAAATGCGAAACCCCCGGGGTCCCTCAACCGGAGTTGAGAAAATGTGAAACCCCCGGGGTCCCTCACCCGGAGTTGAGAAACTTTCCCGACACGAGTGCTGAAGAAAATTGGGTCGCGTGACTGGCAGGTGCGCACAAAATTCGAGTAGGCGCGTATGAAACAGCGCATATTGTGGGTTTCGAGGCGCGTGCATTGCATGTGAATATCATAATCGTTGATTTTAAACCATTGAATCTGAACCGTTGCTGAAATTATAAGAAAATGAGGGAAATCAAAACCCTTCACCTTCTTCACTTGCAGATAACTGAATCACGCATCAGGGAGATCAGCGATTTTTCCAACTTGAAGATTATCACCGCACCGATCAAAGAAAACAAGTAAGTATGTCTATCTCGTCTTCATCTTCGTCTAGAGTTGAGGAGGTGGGCAGAGAAGGGGAGCCTTTTAGAGCGGCCCCTATACGGGTGATTTTCCCAGATAATAGTGAAACTAGGAAGATATACCGGGGCGATCTGGGTGAAATTAGGATGGAGGCAGTTAGTTTCCCCCATTGTGAGGAGGAAGTGGAAGAGTTCGAAGTAGCAGGAGTGAGGCCCAGCATAACTGAGGCCCAAATCAGAATATGGATTCCAAATTTCTTCTTGCCCTTTGACCTGGAATATATTATTCCTGAATATAAGGATAAGGCGTGTTGCCCTCCTAAAGGATTTATATCCGTATACATAGATCAGCTGGCTGTAGGATTGAGGTTTCCCCTGTGGGATTTTTTGGTAAATTTGTTGGAGTTTTACGGAATAGCCCTGGGATAATTAGGACCCAATGCCATGAGGCGGGTGGTAGGATTTTTAGTTGAATGTAGTAAGGGGGGATTGAAGCCCAGTGTTAGTTTATTTAGACATTTCTTTCAGCTTAAGACTATGGGGAGGAATAAAGGCTGGTATTACCTTAACCCCAGGCCAGGTAAAAAATTCAAAGTTAAAAACCCGAGAAAAATTGAAGGATGGAGAGGTAAATTTATATATGTTAGGCAAGATAGGGTACTGCCGAAGTGGCAGAGGTTGGAGGTAGTAGATAGTGCACCGGCGGGGGACCCTAGAGGTGTAGATGTACTGAAAAGAGCAGGTGTCCTGGGGTCCAAATTTTCAGAAGAAGTCCTAGACGAGGCCGGGTTGAGCCCGTATTATTCCAGATGGACCGCTGGGTCCTCGGATTCCCAGGAGGAGGATACCTCAGCTGAAACTAACTCAGAAGAGGCGCCAGGCGTAGCTGAGGTAGAGGGGTCTAAAGCCGGGGCAGAAATAGAGGGTAGGACTTTTATTTTTTGTATAAGTTTTGTAAGAGTGAGTTTAATATCTCTGAATGCATTCTGTGTCATGTGCAGTAGGTAAGTTCAAGAGTTCCGCAAAGAAGGGAGCCGGAGCCAGCTCCGGTGGGCTAGGTGATAGATCCAAGACCCCGGAGTTACAGAAAACAACGGCAGGGGGTGGTCATGGAGATGATCACGAGGACAATGTTCCTGTCTCGGGGTTGACCCCGAGCTCTAAGAGGAGGATGACGTCGCCACCAACACCGCCACCTCCCAAAAAAGCGCACGTGACCCCTTCTCACGAGGTGTGTGTGTGAATAGTGCTCTGTTACTTGCCTCATAAGCTCAACATGACAGTGAGATAATGCAGGAGCAAGGAATGGCAATAACTGCGGCCGGGGCCGAGCTGGAACAACTGCTGGAGCCTATCCGCGGACTGGTGGGAAGACTCGAGAAGGAATCTTCCAGAAATAGAATAGCCGAACTGGAGACCGAAGTCACCAAACTACGTGCTGGGTTCGCGGAGGCCCAAAAAAATGCCAGAGTGGCCCGAGACAGAGCTGTGCTCGCTGAGAGAGAGGCAGCAAGACTGCGAGAACAAGCTGTGGAGGTCACCGTGATCCGGGGTGACCTCACGGCGGCGCAGGAAGAACTGAGCAGAGCGGTCGAGGGCCAGGGAGCTATGTTAGAGGCCTTCACCGAGAAGTTGATGCAAACAGAAACTTTCCTGAAGTTTCTGAGCACCTTTGTGGCTACAGGTGACACAACCACAAAGAGTGAGCTGTTGGAGGCCGTATACGACAAATACCCGGAGGTCGATGTATATGACGAAGACTTCGGGTATAACTACGATGCAGTGGGGAATGAAGATGGGGCATACTTCGAAGCATTGACACAAGCACCAAAGTGGCCGCTGATCGAGGCCCTAGCTAAAAGGAACGTGCTCTTGACTCCCGAGGTGATAAGACGCTGCAACGAAGACCAGGACAAAGATTTCTTGGGATTCCGCAACGGCTTTCATGTGCGGGAATTAAGGAACAGAGCTCCCATCCCTCACAAAGGAGTCGTGGTGCCAACTGTGATTTCCGGGGGGGGGGGGAACTTACCTGGAAGCTCCGGGAAGGCGATAGAGGCAACCGGGAAACCTGCAGAGCTCCCAGCTGTACTAGGGACCACCTCTACCCCTGGAGAGGTCAGTGACCCTCCGACTCATGACAAGCATGTAGAGTAGGTGATCTGTAAAAAGATGGAAATTCCTTTGTAATATCTTGTTTTGTAATGAAGCAATTTGTACTTATGAAGAAATGAACAATGATGAATTGGTTTGGTAGCCGTCATATGACGCAACGCATTTTTACTTGTAACAATGTTCATGTGTCTGTACGTACTAAATACCAAGGTGTCCCCTCTGTCAGGGAAACATTGAAAACCCATATGAGGTGATATAGCAACTCCGGTTTTCGATAGCTTGGTTACAGAAAGACAGAGACATCTGGATGTTGAAAGAGGTCCCGCGGTTATCGAAGAAGTTAGCATCAGTAGAAAAGAGATGTGCGGAGGCAGAAAACTCCTGGACGAAAGCTGCGAAACAGATGCGGCAGTATAAAGCAGAGTGCGTGCTAAAAGATATGGAGTTGGAACAACTCCGCATAAACCAACAAGAATGCGAACACTTGCTTGTCGACAGCGGGCGACTATCAATCAACAAGGTTCGTGCTCGGAGAGCAGAAATTCGGGAGACGTCAAGCAACGGAGCAAGCAAGGCGATGCCAATAACCCCGAGGTAATCAGAAACCGATTGGTGTTAGGATTTCTCATGGAGCTGCAAAAGAAAATAGAGGCCCGCAACGATGCTCTAGACGTTGCAGAGTAGGAGAAACAAGAGCGCAACGATGTGCAGAGACCTCGGGGCAAGAAAGCAGGGACTTTTGCTCGGAGGGAGACGGGGTCCGGAGACCACACCACGGCTGCAGGAAAAGCAGAGAAGATGCCCGAAGCGAGATCGGGTCTCCCCAAAGAACTTAGGGAGACATGTGTGGATGAGCCGGAGCCCAGTGGAACAACAGTTGTAGCCCTGGCGAAGGAAATTGATGAGATGCCTGTAGAAGAATGGGATGATGTAGAGTGGGCAAACACACTGGGGAGTACACGGAGAGCAAACCCGGTATTGCGAAAAACAAAGGACCCTCATCAGCGTAAAACGGGGGCGTGCGTTACACAAACCCCAGAGGAAATGGACCCCTTGGCGCCGTTAGAGTGGGACCACACGGAGTGGGACAACATGTCAGGCCCAAGTAGAAGATCCGGGCACCCAAGAACAGACCGTGGTCCGCAAGGGACGGTTGCCATGCCTAGGACCGGGGTCCTCGACCGAGACCATGAAGGACGGCGTCGGAACACGCAGCAGACCTCCCAGAGGACTAGAAGTATTCGATCAGAAACAAAGCGACGAGGTTTTGCATTCTGGTTCGGAGAGGACTAAAAAAAGTGACAGTAGGACGTAGTGTAGCCAAATGCAAAACCAAAACAATGCATTGAAAAAATATTTATTTCACTGTATGCAATATTTTACAATATTTAGTGTATACTATGGGGAAATAACTTTTGTAATGACCAACAGAGTGTATATATATATTATTTGTGTTAGTCACATGCCAAGTACGAGGCACTGGGGTGCCATCCACGCGTGCGAGCTGATAACTCCCGAGGGAATGGACGGCAACCACACGATAGGGTCCTTCCCGTGCCGCATGGAGTTTGCCTTCGGGATTAACTTTACTGGCGGAATTGCGCCGGAGCACGAGGTCGCCGACTTTAAACTGGGTGCCTCGAACTCGAGCATTGTAGTATTTTGCGGTTTGCTGTTTATATTTGGCTTGTCGAATAAGGGCCTGTTCCCTGTGATATTCTACTTCGTCGAGGTTAGTACGAAGGGCTTCCTCATTTTTCTCCGGGCCGATAGTCAACAACCTAGGGCTGGGTACCCCAATTTCTGCCAGGATGACGGCCTCGGAGCCGTAGGTTAGGCTGAAAGGAGTCTCGCCTGTAGAAGAGTGAGGCGTAGTACGATAAGCCCATAATACTTGAGGTAGGGTATCAGCCCAAAGCCCTTTAGATTCGCCCAAACGTTTTTTGATGCCGTCAATAAGTGTTCTATTCGTCACCTCTACCTGACCATTAGCCTGGGGGTGAGCCACCGAAGTGAATGCCTGTTTAATGTGTAACTCCTCACACCAAGAGCGGAAAGAATCGTTTGCAAACTGTTTCCCATTGTCGGAAACAATGGTGCTAGGAATACCGAATCGGCAAACAATATTCTTCCGAACGAAATTAAGAATTTTCCTTCCAGTGGTGGTGGTAAGTGGTTCGGCCTCAACCCACTTGGTAAAGTAATCCACATCGACCACTAAAAATTTAAAACCTCCTGGAGCCACAGGGAAAGGACCCACAATGTCTATGCCCCATTGAATGAAAGGCCATGCACTCTGTATGCCTACCAGCTCGGTTTGAGGTAAGTGCTTTATCCGTGAGTGCCGCTGACACTTTTCACATTTTGACACTAAGTCATGTGCATCGTTAAAAAGAGTAGGCCAGTAATACCCCCACCGTAGTGCCTTCTTAGCTAGAGTTCGGGAACCAATATGGCTCGCACAGGAGCCCTCGTGTAATTCCCAGAGGATATAATCAGCTTGGACTAGGTCAAGGCATCGAAGACTGGGCTGGAGTAGGATTGTCTGTATAAGACCCCATCATGGAGTGTATACTTCGGTGCTTTCAAGATGATCTGGCGAGCTCGCGTCTTGTCATCGGGTAGAGTCCCGTCCTGGAGGTATCGGACAATGGGTGTCATCCAAGTGGGTTTAGCATCAGTGATCACCGAGATATTCTTTTCATAGATGGACTGATGGGATGCCTCTTCTACAAGTATGTCGGAATGTATGCTTGAAGGGACCGCAGAGGCCAGCTTGCTTAGAGTATCAGCCTTTGTGTTCTCTTCTCGGGAATCTTGTGGATATCAGCAGAGGAAAATGTGAGCAAGAGATTTTTGGTTAAAGCTAAGTACCTTTTCATGGTTTCCTCCTTTGCTGCATATGAGCCATTGATTTGGCTAGAGACTACCTCTGAGTCAGTATATACTCGGATGTATGAGGCTCCTAAAGTCTTTGCAAGGCGAAGACCAGCAAGAACCGCCTCATATTCGGCTTCATTATTCGTGACTTTAAATTTGAAGCGTAAAACATACTTGACTTCTACGTCGTCGGGCCCATTGACGATGACCCCAGCACCGCTTCCCCGGGTAGCGGATGCGCCATCTACATGTATATGCCATCGTTTGGCGTCGATGCCGAGATCAGTAGGGGGAATGACCTTAGGATGTGGGTTGGATTCAGAGCCCTCAAAGGGAGCCTCAGCAAGAAAATCGGCTAGGGCTTGACCTTTAATTGCTCGGCGGGGAAGAAATTGAATATCATGCTCTCCCAGCTCAATTGCCCATTTAACGAGTCGGCCGGAATGATCGGGCTTACTTAAGATCTGACGGATTGGTTGGTTTGTGAGGACGTTAATAACATGCCCCTGGAAATAGGGACGGAGGCGGCGGGCCGCCATAACCAGTGCTAATATTGTCTTCTCGATAACGGAGTATCGTGTTTCCGCTCCTTGTAAGGCTCGGCTAGCAAAATATACAACCTTCTGAGTCCCTTGGTCTTCACGGACAAGGGCCGCACTGATGGCTTCATCGGAGGTGGATAAATATATATACAGGGGTCCTCCAGCAATTGGGGCAGAGACAATAGGGAGTTGGCTGATGTGCTGTTTTAGGGCTGCCAAAGCTTCTTTACATTGGGGAGTCTATTTGAATCTTTTAGCTTGCCTCAGAATTTTAAAGAAAGGAAGTTGTCGTTCAGCTGCCTTAGATAAAAACCTATTCAGTGCAGCCAGTCGCCCAGTAAGGCGCTGAACATCTTTCTCTTTTTCAGGTGTCTTGAGGTTGAGTATATCCCGAATTTTGGAAGGGTTAGCTTGGAGCCCCTGAGGGGAAACCATGTATCCCAAAAATTTCCCGGAACCGACCCCAAAGGTGCATTTAGCCGAATTTAATCGGAGATTGTGACGTCTGAGTATGTCCAATGTTTCAGCAATATCTCGAACACATGCATCGAAAGTTCAATTTTTGATGACGAGGTCATCGACATAAACCTCTATATTTTGGCCAATTTGGTCCCGGAAAACGTGATCCATCAACCGTTGATAAGTGGCCCCGGCGTTCGTAAGCCCAAAGGGCATTTTCTTGTACGCGAAAATGCCAAAGTCCGTTATAAAGGCCGTTTTAATAGCATCCTTCCGATCCATGTGAATTTGGTGGTACCCTTTATAGAGGTCCAAGAAGCAGAGTGCGGGATGTCCGGTAATGGCCTCGGCCTTTTGGTCAATCGGAGGTAGTGGATAGCAGTCCTTTGGGCAGTATTTGTTTAGATCAGTAAAGTCCACACACATTCTCCACGTATTATCAATCTTCTGAACCAAAACAGGATTCGCTAACCAGGTCGGATAATGAACTTCGAAGAGGATATCCGTCTACACAAGCGCTTCAACCTCTACGCAGATAGCAGCTTTTCTGTCCGCAACAAACTGCCTACGCTTATGCTGTACTGGTTTGACTGTTGGATCAATATTCAATTTGTGGGTGATCAAGTCTGGCGAGACACCGGGCATGTCCAAGGGTGACCAGGCGAAGACCTCGGAATATTCGCGCGGTATCTGAACAATGGCGCTGTGAAGTAGAGGTAAATGTACTGCACCGACCTTAACAGTCTACTCGGGTTTGTTCGGATCAAGGGGTACCTCAACTACCTCGTCGCCAAGAGGCTGAATCGGGGTCGACGTGAGTCCCGGGGTATCTATTTGAAACTGAGGGCGGGCAGCAGGTGTAGTCCGCTGTTTGAGTGCAATGTGCATACATTGTTTAGCCATCTTCTAGTCGCCACGGATGGTAATTGCCCCCGTAGGGTGAAGGACACTTCATCGTCAAGTGATACGTGGAACAGACAGCTTGTGCAGGGGTAAGCCAATCTCGCCCAAGGATCATATTATAAGGGGATGTAGATGACACCACATAAAAATCAACAAAAACAGTTTTGATGGCAGGATGAATACCTACCGAGGCTGCGAGATTAATGATTCATTCCGCCCGAACTTCTCCCTGTGTAAATGTCTGTAGGGGTCCCGGTACAGGTCGGAGCAGATCACGAGATATACCCATATTTGGAAACAATCTGAGAAGATAACACTCACGGCGGCACCATTATCAACATACACCCGTTTGATGATAATATTGGCTACAGTCATATCAATGATGATAGCATCAGTGTGGGGTGTGCGCTCGGGTACGGGGTCGTCTTCGGTGAAACTAACTGTTTCAGTTTTGTGGAAACGCTTGTGACGGGGTTCCTCGGGAGGAGGCCTATGGGCTTCTGCAAGAAGAGCTTTGCGAGACACTCCTGTAATACCCGCGCCTCTCACAACTCACTGGCCAATATAATTTTTGCATTTCATGCATTCCATATTTTTATGTGCTATTTGCGTGATAGTTTTATAGTAATTAATTTGTTATATTTATTGCGTTATTTTATATTTTGCGACTAATTTGGAGATGTTTAATTTGGTAGTCAAGAACCCCCTAGTCTAAAATATTGGGACATGCTACAAAATTTAAGACTACGCGTGACAAGTTTAAAATATAGAATATTATGTAGTACGTGGAAGTGTTAGATGTGTAAAGGATTTTATTGTCGGAACAACAACAACAACAACAACAATAATAATAATAATAATATAATAATAATAGATTTTAACCGCATTATCACATAAGAAGGCGGTTAATAATCTTATATAATACTTATCCTATATATATTATCAAGCATACTTAGTAAACAAGATAAGAACAGGTGAGGCGGTGCTGGCAACTGGGAGAACACAAAGTTGGTAAGTGGAAATTCTCCTCTCAAAACATGCAATCAATCTCAAGGATTGTATAAGGAATACATCAAGTAGTTTTCATATTATAATTTACAAGTTGAGAACCTAGTTGCTATAATGACTAAATTATATTGACAGTGACTTCCATTAATGAAGAGTACTCAAATAGTATCCATAGCATCTATAACTAGGACGTTAAAACAAGGAGAAGAATGTTAATCTGCCTAGATTTTTAAAGTAAATGTTCAATAGTTAGCCGATTTTGACCATTTTATGAGCTGAATTAGAAAAAGTGTAAAACATGAAAGTTGTAGCCTTATGTATTAGCTTTATAACCCAACTTGAATCATATAAATATCAATTTTGTAGAAACAGTTAGAGCCTTATTACTAAAATGCAACGAAATTGGAAATTCCGAATTAAAAGTACTTAATAACCTAGAATTTGATAAATTGTGTATTAATTCGATTTAAAATTGTCGTAGATTGATTACCACTGTGGAATAGGAAATTTCAAAAGCTACTTCGGAGGAGAGGTAAGTAGAAATCCATCCCCAACTACAATGCTTGAACATAGTATTTATGTTTATTATTTGTGATAATTAATTGTTATATGTGTTGTTGTATAAAGTGTATTATTCCGTTGCTAAAAACAAACTGATGTGCATCAATCATGAGCATTAGCATCTACAAGAATTACATGTGTACATATAAGAAGTCAAGATAGCATAATTTCATAAGTTGATAATGTTTTGGGGTTGGTCACCACTGGCACATTGAGAGTTATATATTATATATAGTGTCTCTTGGGATGCTTCCGGTGACAGACGTGCACGCGGAAGAGGTTCCCACTTCAGCACCTTTATGATGAGGGGTACGGGAAGAGGTAGACTTTCTGGTGGACTGCAGGGGCAGGCAGGAGACGGACCCCTGGTAGTCTCGGAAGGATAGCCACTTGGTCGTACCAACCATCACTAATATCTCGGGTGGACTATAAGAAGGGAGGAGGGACCCTTGGTAGTCACGAGTATGGAGGGATATTCTGGTGAGGTTGTGCTAGTGAAGGGAGTCATTTCCCACCAAAAAGGGTTTCCTTTTGAGAAAACAGTTGAAAGAAATGACTTTATAACATGAATCCATCATATATGCATTTCTCATGCATGATTTCTGCTTACTGAGCTCTAGCTCACATAGTTCTTGCATTGTAGGTGAATTTGACTACGCATGAGCTCGTGAGCTGATCTGGCATGCTGTTGGAGCTGATGCAAGTTTTGAAACCTCATGTATATGAATGACGATCTGTGGGGCTAAACCTTGGACTCACTATGTTTTTGCTAGTATTCTAATAATCCTTTTTGAATATGTTCAAATTAAAGAACTTTAATATGTATATTTCTGTAAATATGGTGTTGAATGGAGTGTGACACTTTTGTATTCGATCTGAACCTATGCAAGTATATGTAGGTGAGATTTTGGTCTTGAAGGAGTATTCTAAAACGTTAATTTTGAAAAAAAAAAAAAATATATACATATATATACAGGTTTTGTAAGGCTAAAAGTTAGTGTAAAATAAGTTTTTAATTTACAAGGGTGGGTGTGACAACTCCTGCTGGCTGCGTGCCATAAATCATATGAATGACACTATTAACAACACGATTTGGAGGATTGTTCCCTTCTTCTTGAGGAGGGGGAGCTGGCAATAAGCGAGGTTGTTGCTGCTGAGTGCCTTGCTTATTTCCCTGATCATGCTTTGGGTAGTTGTTGTTCCCGGATAGATTATTCGGCCATTGTGACCGACCTTGTTGCGAGCCCCGATTATTATAGCCAGCCCGATTTTGTTGCTGGTTGCCACCTCTGTGCTGTTGTCGATTATCTGGTTGAGCAATATACTGGCAAAAATATCCCTGTTTTATACACTCTTCAATTTCTTTGCTGAGTTCTCGGCATTCTTCTGTATCGTGCCCGTGGTCATGGTGATAATCGCACCACTTGGTGCGATTTCGTTTATCGGCCGGCGCAGTCATGCGAGGGCAAGATCTCAGATCAGCCTTGTGGATGGCATGTATTTCGGTTCGGGACCGATTCAAAGGTGTGAGCTGAGGTAGATCGTGACGGGTTTCTAATCGCCCTCTGCTTAGCCGGTTAAAGGTGCTGGTGCGAGTATTAGACCGGATTGTCCTTTATCTGACTGTCTCTTAGCAATAGACTTCTCTCTCTTGCGTCGGGTTTGCTTGTCTGCCTTAGCGAACTTACCAACCACATGATAGAGAGCTCGGGTAGTGGCTGGGGTATTACGGGCCAGCTCGGTGTACAATGGTCCAGCGCGTAATCCGTTCATGAAGGCTATGACAATAATGCTGTCAGACTGACTCCCCACTTTCAAGCTTTCAGTTGTAAAGCGTTCCAGGATTTGAGAGATGGTTTCTCCTTCTTTTTGTTCCACGTTCATCAGATCGGCCAAAGTGGACATGGGCTTTGCTCGTGCTTCAAAACGCGCCCAAAAGTGTTCAGCAAGTTCTCTAAAAGAGGATATACTATTGCACGGAAGGGAGTCAAACCAAACCCGGGCCTCATCCTGAAGATATTCAGGGAAAATCTTACAATAGTGAAGAGACACGGTATGATCTCGACTGAGCATGTTGTGCCTAAAAGCCCCTAGAAAGTTGGCCGCGTCTCCAGTTCCATCATAAGGTGATATGGCAGGTCTCTTGAACCCTTCGGGAAGGGCGTAGCCAGTATTTCTTGGGAGAATGGGGTGATAATGTCTCCGTTGACATCAAGACCTAGAATCATGTCTAGTTCAACATTGCGTTGTACTCGCTCATACTCCTGAAGATCTAAAGTATGGGGATGGGCGTGGCGAGCTCTTTTAGTCGCGTTAAGTGGACGGCGTCGATCAGCATCGGCAAGTTCTTCATTGCGTTGCCTTGACCCATTAGAACTCCCATGGTCCTCGGGGGAACCAGGTCGCTCTCGTCGTCGATCTCGTCGCACATTATGCACAGGATCTTGTTGGTTGGGCGGGTTTCGACGAGGTGGATGTGCTGCGAGGTTGGTCGCATTTCCAGCAGGTCCATCGAGGTTTAAACGATTGGCTGCCCAGTCCTGGAGGACATGAGCATGTTCTTGGAGAAAGGCCTAGAGCAATTCCGGGGTCATTTGAATATTAATCTGCGGCTGTGCAGCAGCGGGATTAGGATTTTGTACATCTTGTTGAGGTAGGGGTAGGAATTGGTCGTCCAGATTCACGACTGGGTCTTGATTGCCCTGATGGTGAGATATATTTCGCATCAGCTGTTGCCTTGACGGCAAAGTTTGATCCACGGGTGGGTCTTGATTAGTCTGATCACCTTGGCGAGATTGAGTTAGGCGGGTGGTCACCATGGTGTAACAAGTGCAGTATCAATATTTTGTTCGTTCCCACAGACGGCGCCAATTGATAAAGCGCGATCTGTTATCAAGAAGATACAAGCCAAAAGACAACCAATTAGAATGCAAAGAGAAAACAGAACGCAAGATGTACGTGGTTCGATCCGGAGATCTACGTCCACGAGGGGAATAATGTCCCTTCCAGGCACTTTTCTCTTCTTCTTTCGTTAGTTTTACAGGCTATAATTTCAGAGTACTAGAGTCCGAACCCCTCAAACGTCCTTAATTCTACTATTTATATCATACAAATCACAACCCTAACTACATTCCTACAATTCTGGCCACCAAATCTGCCTTCGTGATTGAGAGAAGATCGTGGGAGGAATCTTCAATCCCCCATGCGTCGCTGCCGCCACCCCAATTACCAAATCTGTAATTGGGCCGATTGTTGGGCTTGTAACCCTAGACAACTGGGCCAATTGGACTGGGCCACACCTACCAATTTCAAAACTACTTTTTGTACTTTTGAATGAAATCAAAAGGGGTGTTTCGATTTTGAGAAAGGAAGGAAAAGTGAATTCGACATTTTTTAAGTGAAATATTGGAGCGGGTTTGAGTTTTTATGACAATAATTTGAGTGTCCAAGATATACCGTTTTTTCTTCTATCCTCAAATGACCATAATGTCTTCACATTTTCTTCGAATCTGCCCATGATTTTTTAAAAATATTCGATTTTCTAATCTCATTCTCACCTTGTGGAGTCATAATCAAGCTCAAACACTTTTGTCAATTTTAATATAGATCACAAATGTTTATAAAATTAGGTTCGTCTCTTAAAATCTCATTTTTTACTTAGTCAAGTCCTCAAGTGATTTCGAAGCATGTTTTCATTCTCAAGATATATCCTTACCCTTCTCAAAATCTCGAATAGTAGAAAAAGTGGAAATAAAGTTTCCAATTTTAAATACACATCCTTTCCAATCTAAGGTTATGACACATAGTTGTTTCACGAGTTCATATGAAAGAGTTACACAAGGTATGTTATCTGACAAGAAGTACTCCTCCAAATTTTATTTCTCATGCAAGACGTATGTGATTTATAAAGATGCATATGACTAGATTTTTATGTGAACTATGTGTCTATGTGTATGTTGGGTTTTGATGATGCCACTAGCAACTGTCCACAATAGTGTGCTAGTGTACTTGTCTTACCCACATTGTGTGTTATTTGGGCTCGAAACTATCACAAACCACTGTTTGTGGTGTACTAGTGTGCATGTTTCACCCATTTGATGTTTTACATTTGTTGGCTTGGTATGGAATGCATGTTGAATTTGGAGGAATTTATTTATTGCTAGTTGTTACCTCACTACTTCGTAACAGCATTGCAAACCAACATACTAGACTTGATTGTCGTCACTTAACCGCTGACGGCCGCAGTGAGTACCCGTGCACGTGCATGAAAGGGTTTTTTTTTTTTTTTTGGTAGTAGTGTGAGCTCCTATATTTAAGGCATAAGAGCGTTTAAGCTTATGTTTTAGAATTGACAGGGATAGAGATGAAGTAGTATGTTTGAGAATAACCTATAAGCGTGTTTTAGTCTCACGTCACACTCCAAGTTGAGCGTCGGTGGCGACTTTTTCCTGACGGTCATGATTCAAAGCACGATGCAAGAGTGTCAAGAATCCGCACAACACTGAAGATGAAGTTGATTTGAATGCTGACCTGAAAACCTTAGGTCTGCCTACTCCTTCCATTCACAAGATGATCCTTATGTGCCAAATTGCCCTACAACATATCCCCATCCTTCTTGAAAGGGCTTGTACCTTCTTAAGCCATCATCAGCCTTGCACCCTCATTTTCAAAACTTCAATTTTCAGATCTTGAACTAAATGATATCCTTATTTCAACTATTTTCTGGTAAGGCCACATTTTGAATCCCTAAGCATTTCACTAAATTCGATCTAAAACATATTAGTATGAACAAATTCATTCTTAATCAATTTCTACCTTATATTCATTTACTTGTATATATATGTATTAAATTTACTTGATTCCATCACTATTAAAGTTTAGTTGACCCATTATGTTGAATTTCATGCCACTACAACTTTGAAGCCCAAAGTTTGAGCCCCTAATTTTAACTGGGAAAAAAATGGTTCTTTCCAATGTATTTTAATGTAGCCTATGATTTTAAAATTTATCTAAAATAAAAATGACATTGTCCAAATTGAATCTACTCCCTATTTGAGTCAAAAGCAAAATTTTCATACTTCATGGATGAAAATCCTTGATTCTAAGTGTAATGGTATCGAAGTAGTACATTTTCATTGAATGCCAAATCATCCTACTCCCCTTTTATCTAAAAAAAAAAGAAAAGAAATTCCTGATATATTCAATATGTTCTTGAAATTATCTATGAATATGTGATATTGATCTACACTTATATAAAGCATCTCGTAAATATTTTTGTCATTGTTTCCTTTCCAAAATTCATGATATCTTTAAAAAGTACTAAAGTTTTAAAAACACCTATTTGTTCAAACACTCTCATGTTAAATTATTTATATATATTAATTTCACTTGGTCCAACTACTATTAAAATCTTTTTTAAGCCATCATCTTAAATTTTACTACAACGTTCAAGCCCCAATTTCAAAGCATCTACTTTTAATTGGAAAAAAACCAGTGCATTAGTTTCACTTAATCTTTCCAAATTTTCAACTTACCCAAAAAAAATTGGTTCTTCTCAATGTATTTTAAAGTGGCTCGTGATTTCTTAAAATTTATCTCAGAAGATTTGAGATTTTCCACATTTGAATCAATTCCAAGTCAACTAAGCCAAAAGTTATATTTTGATAAAAAAATCTTGATTCCAAGTTTTAAATTTAATAAGTAAATACTAATTTGGCCTCACTAAAATTTCATCTCATCCCTGAAGATTTTTTCATGAAATTGATTCACACACACGCACACACATATATATAGACTTATATAAAGTATGCCAATAATACTTTTGTCACGATACTTTTGAAAATTCATAGTGTCTCTAAAAAAAATTACTTATGTTATCCATCAAATTTTCAACACACTTTGTTGAATTATTTTGGAAACCCACCAAACCTCGATTTAATTTCTTTCTTCAGTTACATTCTTGTGTTTAAAGTCATTGGTCCAATCAAATTTCGAGGACAAAAATTTTCTAAGAGGGGGAGGTTGTAACGACCTGAAATTCTAGTTGCATCATCTTATTTGATTTATGTGAAACTATATGAGTTGCATTATTTTTGTGTGCATTTTTACTTGTTTTAGTTATTTTTCTTAGACTTGCGTAAATGATCATTTTCATAATTAATATATTGAATGGGTCGGGAAACAGGAGTTTAATTAGACAACACTTAGACGCTACATTACCCAAGGATATAGAGAAGCCTACATTTTTATGGTAAGCCCTCTCCATAGGATTACTAACCTAAAAACCAACGGCCGAATTCCACGGTTTTATGCCCACAATATTGTCCAAAACCAATACTTAAACTACAGGGTTTTATGTCCACAGAATTGCCCAAAACCAATGGTTAAATTCCACGGTTTTATGCCCACAATATTGCCCAAAATCAGCAGCCGAACCACGATTTTATTCCCTCGGTTTGGTGCTTCGTTGGTCTATAAATAGAGGTGTGAGGAAGTCTTCATTCCATCACCTCCTCCCACCAAAACATAACTTGAAGTCTTCCTTTCTTCTACCATAAAGCATAGCTGGTAAGTCTTCTCTCTTTCCATCTCAAATGTTTCATCTCCAGCCACCAAAATTTGGCGAAGTCGCCGAAAAACTGACCCGACAGCTTTTTAGGCTCATCAGATCAGCTACTGCCCATTTTTAATTTTGTCCTTTTATCAAAACCCATATTTTCTTATACCATATGATATCTCTCGATGAGAAGATTCCGGAACAGTTTTTGGAATCACAATCCGAGCTCTAGAACTCCAGTTATGGCCGGTCAAAGTTTAGACGAAACCCATATAATCGAACCACATTCAAGTAGCCATAACTTTTTTATCCGAACTCCGATTCTGTTATGGCTGGTCATTCTAGAAAGCTCTCGACGAGAGCTTTCCATAGCCATGTCTCAGTTAAAATTCTAAGGATCGAGTTACCGGAAAAATTTGGTCAAAGTTGCTACAGAAATTCATGTACCATCTTTTAAAAATTAGATATTTTTAAGGGCTAAAATGCAATTTTCGATTTTCAATTCTGCCTCTAGTCAAAGTCAGCCTTTTTGAAAGTCAATCAATCCATGAATTTACGAAAATGATACTGACCTTTTTACAAAATTGCCACTCTTTTTCTAGAAATTACAATGCCACTAGACTTTTAAAGTGTCATAAATTGCTTTGAAAACCCGATTCAGCTCAAACAAATTACCATAGAACACGAATTCCAAAATCTATAGTTTTTCATAAAAATATGAATCTTGAATATTTTATAAATTGCAAAATGGTCCCTCAACTTTTATAAAACTACCAATCTTCCTCCAAATCCTCAATTTATATTTAGGAAAAATTGGTATAAATACCCAGTATGTTTCCCCTATTTAGAAACTAGGACACTAAGTATACCACTTTTTAAAAATGTCTTCTAACTTACGAAAAATTGGTGAAAATGCCCTGTGACCGGCTATAGGCTGTTAACCAGTCGGTTACCTGTAAGCTGTCTTTTTACTTTCGAGAAAATTGATATAAATACTAATATTCTATATTGTAGTACTAAAAGAAGTTGAAGTAGAAAAGGACTCATGTCTAGAGAAGGACTATACGAGCAACTAGCCATACGTACTTCTAGGTGACGCAACTCTATGTGGCTATTTTATGTTGTCTACTTTTTTTCATGCAAATTGTTGGTATAATGACTTTTACATGAATGATGCTTACGCCTATGTTTATGTGACAAGTATGTGAAATTCATGTGAAACTTGTGTGAAATTTATGTGAAGTTATGGGTAAAACCATATTATGTATATTTTATACGGGTACTACCATACTAGTTATGTTAGGACAGCAGGTAATACCGTACAAAATCCTCGGGTCACTTCCGAATATGCTTTTAAAAAACCTTACGGGTAAACCGTACATGCTATGCTTTATGGGTAAAACCTTACACAATTATGCTTACTGGTAAAACTGTATATGATTATGCTCTACGGATAACACCGTACATGTTTATGGATGGTACACGTGTTTCGTGCACGCACTTTAGGGCATTTTTAGTGTCATTTTAGTGTCAATAATGTGCATAATCACGTGTATTTAGTGCTTTTATACTCTCATGGGCAAAATAATGCGTTTGTGCTATTTTTATGTTAAGACAGGTGAAAAAGGGTCGAAAAAGAACATCAAACGACCGCGGAGTCGAGGGATCGATCGAGGCAACAAAAGGAAGGGCTACCTGAAGATCTCGGCCGAGACAGGATGCAAATCTCGGCCGAGATGAGTCTCCAGGGGATTTCATGAAGAATTGCAAAATTGCAAATCTAGGCCGAGACAGACTTTGCATCTAGGCCGAGATGGAAATCTAGGCCGAGACAGATAATGCGTCTAGGCCTAGATGAGTCTGCAGGGGATTTCAGAAATTCCAGAAATGGAGATCTCGGCCGAGATGCAATCCAATCTCGGCCGAGATGAGTCAAATCCTAAAAATTCCAAATTTTCTCTTTTTCACGTCTCGGCCGAGACACACTTGCATCTCGGCCGAGATTCCTTACCCTGTTTTAAAATCCTGAATGCGATTTTGCCTATTTTTTACTAGCACTTTCTCTCCTTATATATATATCATCCCATTCGAATTTAACCTAACTTAGAACAACCTAGAACCCATCCCCCACACATAATCAGCCACTTTTCTCCATTGGAAGCAAGGAAATGGAAGGGGGTTGAAGATCTTGATCTTCAACCCCTAACCTTTGGTTCTTTCTATCCTATGTTCATGTTTTTCTTTAATTTTCTGTTAGTTTATCTTTGTATTAGGTAAAATGGGTGGCTAGCACCCTTAGTTCACTCTTGATTATTGTGGAACCTTGAGTCCAAGACATTTATGTGATTATTACGGTTAATGTTACCGAAAATATTGTGTATTCAAGTGTTTTGTGTTATTTGCTGTTATTGACTCACATTTATGAATTTATTATTGGATTGATCACCCTTTAAGGGATTTGTGAATGTGTTGCTAGAATAGGAGGTCACTATCCGTAATTGTAGGATTTCCGATTCCCGAGTAGCAAACAATAATTATTTATTGGTGATAACACAAAGTTCAACCTCTAAAACCGAGCTTGCGAGTTTTATGTTGAATTTATCTCGTTGTCCTAGTGTTTAATGCATTTGGTGATTGAATCTAAGAGAGCTTTTTCGAGGATTCGGTTAAACTGAATAGGGTTAGTCGAAGAGCTTGTTTTGATTAACTAAGATTAAGGGATAACAAGGCTATTAGAGCTTGTTAATAGTCTTGAGATAAGGGCTAGAATCACAATTGAATAGGGCATTGACAATAGTTACATAAATCGTCCAAAACCTCGGTGAAACATGATCAAGGGTGAATCGTTTTCTTATTTAAAAACCAAAAACCTATAAAAATCTCTTTATTTGTCTTTGTTTATTTAGGTGTAGTTGTTATTTCATTAACCCCCCACTTCTTTATTGTTTTCTAGCTTATTTACTTTATGTTTCTTCATAATAATAGCTTAACACATAAAAGCAAAATTTGTTCGACCGTTCCTCGTGGGATCGACCCTTGCTTGCCACTCTACTAGTTAGAGTAGTCGGTAAGGTTTAAGTGTATCTTCATACACGATTTAATTTGGTAGTCGGAAACGACGCTACCAATGGATCGAAAGATCACCCTTGGGTCGCTCCCGAATATGCTATGTTGCTCGATTGGGGCAATGCGTGCCCCACCTATGTGCTCCTATGTGTACCTATATAATATGTATATATGTGTATATTTATTTAATTTAGATTCCAACATGTTTTCAGATGTGTTTTATGTGTTAATGGTATATGCATTATTTATGTAACTGTCAATTATTGTAATTCTTTGTATGACATCTAAGTGGTCAACCAAGTGAACCCACAGAGTGTTTCTCTCTAACACTCACCCCCCCAACATTTCAGGTACCAAGGCCGATGTGGAGGACTTACACGGATAGCATGGCCCTGCACCACTCCAACTCACATAATTTCAATGTAAAAGTTTATTTTCAATCATAATAGTTTCTCAAAGGTGATATTTCAACTGTTTACTTATTTGAACGAAAGATATATTTAGTTGATGTAAAAATACTTGAGGATTGTCCTCTAAAGTTTGAAGGTGAACTTGTGTTTCTTATTAAAAGAACTTCTGCATAAAAGTATGTTTTGCTGTTGATATTTATCTTACGTTTTGAAGTTATTTTTATAACTCAAGTTTCTATTTATAATTTATTATTTGCAAAAGAAAAATGAAAATATATCCTCAAACAAAGTTTGTACCATCCTTTTTCCCGAAATTTCTTCCTTACGAAAATGGGACGTTACAAAATCACATGGTTTTAAGTTAAAGTAAAGCTTGATTTATCAATGGGAGACGTATTTGAAAGTAAAATAGCAATTTTGAAATATGTCAAATAAAATACTTTTTATGAAAAAATAATTATTGGGGGCAGCGTAATTTGAATAAAATTACATAAGTTGACTCAAAACTTTTTGTACTAAATCATCAATAGAAACCTTTTTTTTTTAATCAAAATCAAACATCAGTATAAATCACTTTTTGACCTGAAATAAATTTAGATGTAATTCTTTGACTCTTTGACAACCTTTTGACCATAACATCCACCGCCTCCAATGGCTTGTAGAAACAGAAATGGAATGGGGTGAGCAAACCACAAACTCAGTGGGGACATGTTTGTTATTATTAAATACAAATCATGCAATAATAAATGAATGCATACAAGACACTGCAAAATAGATGTTAGCATAGCAAACACATAGCATAGCGTAGCATAACCTTGTTGCCTATTGAGCATAGCGTAGCACAACACATATCATAGTGTAGCATAGAATGTAATTAACATGTGACTAGCATAGCACAACACAAAGCATAAAATGACATAGTATATAGTCTGTTGCTTATAGCCTAAATGTTATGCTTAGACATTATTATCACAATCAAAGAATTTAAAATAGACAAACAACCCATAGTCTATAAATATCCCCACCTTGAAAATACGGATGAAACCTTATATGTAGATGCATGCTCTTATGTCTATAGCCATTGATAGCCTCGTTCTCCTTTCCTCTTAGGTATACATGAATCTATCTTGTCATCAATATATATTTGGGATTTGAAAATTGGTAGGAAATTGGAAATTTAGGGCTTGGTAGAGACCTTAGGAAAATTTTGAATGAAATAGAGAATTTGTAGGAATGGATTTGTTGCGTAGTAATAAATAAATAATTTTTAATTTATAAACAACATGGAATAAAACTTAAAAAATTTACTAGTAGCTAATAGACACATTTAAAAAGATCATATTAAAAGTCTGAAATTTTTCAAAACGTATAACTATGGATTTTGAATTTTTTAAATCAGATTTGTTGAAACTGAAAATTCTATTCCGTGGTAGTAAAACCTTTGTTGAATATGGAATAAGCTAGTAGCTAATTCATAAAGCTTATAGAAAAGCACTTAATGCACGATAAGCACGTGATCTAATCAGTTTAAGAAGCTGTTAGAGTCATTAATGCAAGTCAGTTGGTTATTTCAGTTATGCATGGAAAATGGCTGCGTTGGTTACAAAAGCAGTTTCGTAGCAATTTTCATCTCAGTTTATTATTCTTCTTTTCTATGTTAATTGTATACGAAGAGAGAAAAGAGAGAGATAGAGTAAAACAGAGTGTATTCTTGTAAGTCAAAACAAGAGTGAGCTTTCATGGAGTCTTGAAGGTGTGAGTTTGTATTGTTTCTTGTATTAATGATCTGGTGATAGATCATTGGATTTTTTTTGTGTGAGCTGCGAAGAACATAGTAAAGATTTCTTTTCCGTAGATGTAGGCTTCATTAACAACCGAACCACGTAATCTTGGTCTTTTGTGTGTGTGCTCTACAAGTTTTTTATGCTTTGTCTCTTAGATTGTATTGGTAAACTCTGCAACTCATTGATCTTGCGCAACAAGTGACGCCATCTGTGGAGAGAGGAGACCCACGATCACCATGTCTGCAACAAGATTTGATACGGAGAAATTCTCTGGGAAGAATGAGTACAATTTGTGGAAGATAAATATGAAAGCCATCCTAACTCAACAAGGACTGGTTAGTGCGTTGAAAGGGGAAGAGGGATTGCTTAAGAAGTTGATTATTGCGCAGAAGGAGGAAATTCTTGAAAAGGCCCATAGCATGATTATACTTTGTCTAACGAATAAAGTATTGCAAGAAGTTGCAAAAGAGAAGTCAGCAGCTACAGTGTTGGCAAAATTGGACAGTTTATACTTGACAAAATCAATGTCCAATCGCTGTATACCAAACAAAGGTTATACTCTGTCAGTTTTTCAAAAGATAAAAGCACAGAGGATCAACTTGATGAATTTAACAAGCTCCTGGACGATTTAGAGAGTATTGATGTGATGGTTAAAGATAAAGATAAGGCGATCATGCTTTAGATGCACTGCCAAGATCCTTTGAACATTTGAAAGATGCTTTCCTGTATGGAAGACAATCTGTCATTACACTCACAGAGGTTCAGACTGCATTGAGAGAAAAAGAAATGCAAAAGTCACAAGACATGAGAAGTGATACATGAGGTGAGGGTTTGAATATCATAACAGGAAACCAATTCAAGAACAAGAAACAACATCAAGGAAGAAATGATAAAATGTCATCTCAAGAAAAAATCAAGAATTCTGAGACAAAGGAAACTAGAAAATTCCATTATTATAAGAAGCCAGGGCACTTAAAAAAAAAGTTGTTTCGAGTGAAAAAAGAAGCAAACCATGAAAGCTCAAGCAACAAATTCTGCAGAAATGGTAGAAGCTGATCAAGATGCTGAAGTGATGAATATGATTGGAAAGTCAGTTGAAGGTACAAGGATCCTAGACTCTAGTTGTAGCTTTCGTATGACACCACATAGGAATTGGTTTATTCAATACGCTGAACAACAGTCTGGTTCCGTTATGCTAGGTAATTATCACATGTGTGCTGTAAAGGGCATATGGTGAAACAGAAAATTGTTGATGGGTCATTTAAAATATTAAGTGATGTTAGATACATTCCTAACCTCAAAAGGAACTTGATAAGTTTGGGAACATTAGAGGCAAGGGGATGTAATTTCAGAAGTCAAAATGGTTGCATGCATGTGATAAAGAATGGAAATATGGTGATGAAAGGAGTTAGGAAATCTAGTTTCTACTATTTTGCTTGCAGAAACTGTTGTGGGAGAGTGTGAGAGTGCTGCTAAGGATAGCTATATGATTTGGCATAAAAGATTAGCCCATCTCAGTGATAAAGGGATGAATGAGCTGCTGAAGAGAAAGCTTATAACAGGGACCACAAGATCAAGCTTAAGCAAATGTGAAAAGTGCATTCTGGGGAAAAGCAAGAAAGCACCATTCCCTATTGGAAAGAAAAGTTCAAACTCTCTATTGGATTATGCGCATTCTGATCTATGGGGTCCATCTACAGTAAGCTCACTAGGTGGTGGAAGATACTTCATGATTATTAATGATGATTACTCATGAAGATTGTGGGTATACATATTCAAATCCAAATCTGAAGCATTTGGGAAGTTTAAAGAGTGGTGTGCAGAGGTTGAGTTGGAAAAGGGGACAAGTTTAAAATGCTTGCGGACTGACAATGGATTATAATTTCTATCAGAGGAGTTCGTGGATTATTGTAAGTCAAAAGGGATTAAGAGACATAGAACAGTCCCTGGAACACATCAGCAAAATGGCATTGTTGAGAGAATGAATAGGACTATTCTAGAGAGAGTAAGATGCATGCTCATAGAGTTTGGACTGCCTAAGAAGTTTTAGGCAGAAGCTGTGTCTACATCAGCTTTTCTAATTAACAGGCCTCCTTCTCATGCTTTAAATCTGCACACACTTGATGAGATGTGAAATGGCAAGGCAACTGACTACTCAAGACTAAGAGTGTTTGAATGTTTGGCTCATGCTCACCATAAACAAGATAAATTAGAACCAAGAGCTCTGAGAAATGTTATGCTGGGTTACCAACAAGGGGTAAAAGAGTACAGGTTATGGTGTATATAACCAGGACTGAATAAAATAATGGTGAGCCGAAATATGGTGTTCAATGAATCAAGAATGCCATTTCTGGATAACAATCATGGTGGATGTGAACTTCAAAAGGAAGCTATATCACCTTAGAGATCACCTTTCAAGGTGGAGTATGTTGAATCTGATGAAGAAGGTATAACAGAAGAAAATCAACCAGAAATTGAAGAATAACATACTGAGGAACATGAAACAGATTTAGGAGACTATATATATGTCTCAACCTGAGGGGTTTGTGCTTCCTGAAAATTCTGGAAAAGCATGTTTGTTGAAGAAGTCCCTGTGTGGATTAAAATAGAGTTCCAGACAGGTATATCAAATTTTACAAACACATGAAGAAGATTGATTTTATGAATTCTTAGCACAACAACTGTGTTTTTGTGAAGAAACATGGATAAGCAGCAGTGGTGTATATCCTCTTGTATGTGGATGATATGTTAATAGCCAGCAAATACCATAATGAGATTCAAAAGGTAAAGAATGAGTTAAGCTTAGTATTTGAAATGAAGGTACTTGGAGAAGTAAGAAGGATTTCGGGGATAGACATAACCAGAGATAGAAGCAAAGGTGTATTGTGGCTTCACCAAAATGAGTATATCAGTAAAAGACTTCAAAGGTTCAATATGCATGAGGCAAGAAGTGTTTCAGTTCCTCTTGCTCAGCATTTTAAGCTATCTGAACAACAGAAGCCAGTAACTGAAGATGAGAATAGAGAAATGAATTAGGTTCCCTATGCAAGTGCAGTGGGCATATTATGTACTGTATGGTATACTCAAGACCAGATGTGGCTTATGTTGTGAGCTTAGTTAGCAAGTACATGGCAAACCCAGGAAGAAGGCATTAGGATGCACTTAAATGGGTTTTGAGATACTTGAAACACACTTCAAACTACAATTAGGTGTTCAAGATTGAGGCAGGTACATTTTCAGTAGAGTTTCTTACTCATTTCAGTCAACAGGAACCAAGAAACAGAAACATCATATACCTAGTCATTTGTCCACTGAATTTCAGTTCATGTACAAGCGGTCAAAAATATGATAAGCCTACCCACAATCGAAATGATACACAATAGGAAGATAATTTCTTTCAATGTGGATGTCTAGGTTTCTTATTGTATCATGAAGATTTACATGCCGCAGATAAGCTCTTTGAAGATTTGCTCCTTTCAGATTTGCATTCGTTAACTTTGCACCCTGGAGGAAGGTAAAGTATAAGAGTTCAACTTTAATGTCCATATACTGATGCTCATAACCTAAACTGATATTATATACAGATATATGTATTTAACTTGAAGAAGAATCGATTGAGAACTAGGCCGAGGCATTGTGCTTCTAGACTAGATTCAGAGAAATTTGGCTGACTACATATCTAAAATTTGACATGAATCTATGTTTCACGAACAAGGAATGCATTCAAACATTAACACAAGCATGAAGATTCATCATATTACAGAAGCATTGCAGTTTTTACTGAAGATACTTAATGCATAACATGAACGATGGAGTCGGTTTTCCGGCAAGATGGTTGGAACACTAGCTTCAGATAGCCAGAAATTGGAAAAACAAACACCGACAAAGAATTAATGAGATTTACCTTCAAGTTCGATTGCTCACAGTTTTCATAAGTCTCAATTCTTGCCCTAATAAGGGGAATTTTCATTTTTGTAGGTAAAACTTTGGGATAAGGTAAAAAACCAGACAATTAGACACTTTATCTTTTTAATTGGGACAATTAAGCACTTCCGTTAAACTAATCACTAACAAAATTAATTGTTTCTGCTGCTACAATTGGCTTCTAACCCTGAAAGTATACTCTAGTTCATCATAATGACAAAAAAGATAAGGCAATCAGATGAATGCTAATTTAAACGCAGGTAATCACAACTCAAATAGTTCAGTTAAACTGAAAATAGGAGAAGCAAAAATCTGAGGAAACCGACGAGAAGCTTCACGAAGAAGGCGAGAGAACGGAAGAAGCGAGAATTCTACTGAAATCCTTCAAAATTTACAGTGCATTCAAAAATCCACCACTAAATACTAGCAAAATTCTACTGAAATCCTTCATTACTTTTGTGAAATTCCACTGAAATTGTGATTTGAGAGAGAAGCGAGAGAACAGAAGAAGGGCGCACTCTTGCGCGCTTTTCTGATTTGGCTGATTTGTGCTTTTCTGATTTGGGCTGATTTGTGTGTATTTCTGATTTGGGCTTTTCTGATTTGCGAGAGAACGGAATAAGCGAGAGTCAACTAAATTGATTCTCATAGAGGTTGTTAATTGGGCCAGAGAAGAATGAGCGTTGGGCCTTGCACTGAATTTTAGATTAGCGGAATCCCTATATTCTGTTACCTTATGTAATTTGTATTTTGTAGGTATTTTTTCTTCTTTTTTCTCTATTCACTATCTCAATATCTAAAAATTGATATAAAATTATTTAAGAAAATAAAGTGTTTGTATACGAAGAAAAGAAAAAGGTGATATATGATGTTTAACTTGTGTAACAAAAATTAAAATTAAAAGTACATTTTGCAATCGAATTATTTATAGCGATTAATGATGGAGCCTCAAAAAAGTTAATCGGGTCAGGCCGAGCAAAAATTTAATCTGGCCTAAAATTAGTTGGCCCGTCCCAGCTTATTACCCTATAATAACTTAAGATTATCAGGCCGGCCCGATAATTCCAATGAAGACTTTATTAAAATAAAATGCAATCTATAAAATAAAATCATAATTATTATTTTATTTCAAATATATTATTAATTATTAAAATTACATTGAAGAGTTTATTAAAATAATAATTTTACAACATAATAAAAGTATTGTAAATTAAAATACCTTTTCTACAACAATTTTGCAAAAATGTTGACATATATGTTGTCTATTGGAGCAATGTATTGTCAATAAACAATATATTTGGGCAAATGTCATTAAAAATGTTGTCTATTTGTGAAAAAATGCGCTAATAGACGACAGGTGTTGAAAACAGTTGTAAAAAAAACTGTTGTCTTTTAACTGTTGTCTATTTATGAAATTGTTGTAGTGATAAAGACATGCCTTAATAAACATTAAAGGCATTTTCATCATTTTATATGGAGTGAATATAGTATATAATTATATGTCCAATATTTAGTTTGTAAGTTTTTTTTATTTTAAATATAAAAGTGATTTTTACCGTATTAACAATGATAAAGAGTAGTGAAACAATACACTAAATATATCTAAAAACAGTGTTATTGGGCTTGAGTTTGGAAACAACTATATATTCAGATTATACTAAAGTGATCTACAAACTGCCAAACCTGATATTTGACTTTGCGTGATTCTATAATATTTATTACATTAATTAGGTGTAAGTGTATTGAATCATTATGTTTTTAGGGATTTAAAATCAGTAATTTCACAATGAAATAACCATTGGAAACGTTTTTCATGCAAACTTACACTTCACACTTGTCAAGTTTGAAGTTTTTTCAACATTCAATAGTAGGAGGCTTTTGAGAGAGACGGTATATACTACCTAATGTTAATAACAATATAAGACATGCATGAATATGAATTACCCTTAAATATTTCATTTTTTTAGATGATTAACAGTACACTACCAGCTCTTAATTACATGAGTCCAATTAGTTGGATTTTGTAAAATACTGTATTAATAACTATAAGATAATTTTTTTCACTTTAAATAACTTGTTGGGAAAAAAATTGTAATTAATTAAAATAAAACATGTAACAAAAACTCAATTGGTTTACTGCAAACCCACTATATAATATATTGTGTTACAATTTTGTTTGCGTTGAATTCCAAGGCCTTCTCATTCAATATGTGGAAGTGAATAGAATCACTATGTTTGTTATATGGAAATTGGAATCCCTTTTTGAAATGATGTTTGGAAAAAATTTCATCCAAAATAATGTTTCACGTCTTCAAGTTTATTCATGAATACAAATGATGTTAAATCCATTTGCAAGTTAGTCCCTCCGTCCTGACTTAATTTACACACTTGCTTCGACGCGTATATTAAGAAAAATTTATTTTGTACTTTTTAGTTGATTTTTTCAAATATGGAGATTGAGGGTGGAGATTTTAAGGGGGAAAATTGGAAAATTTCTTTCCATTTTGGGAGTGTGCAAAATAAAATGAGACGACCAAAAAAGAAAGTGTGCAAATTAAAACGGAACGGAGGAAGTATACGAGATAAAATAACAATATATGAAATTCGTTAACATTTAGAATCGAATATTTGAGACATAATATATACTAAATAATTTAAAGGTATTAAAATATTAATCTATCCAAAAAGACATCAACCATTCAGAGGCATTGTTATATTACACGTCCAACAACTTAAGAAAAATTATAAAATTAACAAACAACTAATTATCAGTTTGAGCAATAACAACATCAAATGTCCAAGAGGGTGAAGTTGAGGATTACTCCATAACCGAGTGAGTTGTCATAAAAAAACTTTGGAACACCTCTTTAAAATATCTACTTCCCATTCTTTTAAATCCATCCTAAGTTTCGCATCTGTCATTACTCCATTGGTTAGCTTATTTTCCATTTCAAATTCACCCCATCCCATTTTCAGAACCTAGTCATTTGGGTTAACTCTGGCTGTAACATCTCATTCTTCTTCAGAAGTTGTCCTCATAATGCACAGTGGAGGCAAATACCAAATTTTACGGAAGCCATGAAATATGTGGAATGTACTGAAGAAAGAGGAATAATATGTTATTATGTTTAATGTAAAAGAATATAAGGAAAGGAAATATGTTGTTATATTAGATCATAAATAAGAATAATACCAGAACATCTCCATTTGTATCAACTCCGACTCTCACATAAAACATGAACCGATGAATACAGTGAAGACCAAACAACTTTTTACTCTTTTCTAAACCTTATTAATTTTGCAAATAAACATGTTATAATAGGATTAAAAACACAAAAAAATAATATAAATAAATAAATATATAGCGAATTTAAAAATGACAATTTATAACTAAATGGTACCTTCAGGGCCCGTACTAAGGCTGCTCTCCAACATAGTTTTGCAATTATTTTTAATGTGCTCGAAAACATTAAAAATTTAACCCAAAACTCCTTCCATTATTATACTTACATAGTAGTAGATCTTTCTCCGTGGAGTTATCGAAAAAAAATCTTTTGGTGTCACCTACTAACCTCCATATATTATTATCCTTTTGGATGCAAAAGATCCAAGATCCTCCAAAATAGCCTTAGACAAAACATGAACGTGAATGATTAGTGCCAAGAGCACCAAAAAAGTTGGATGGAATAACCTATTAAATAAACTTGAAATCAATTGATAAATAATGAATTAATAACAAAGGGACGGTTCATATAAATAATTAACCAATTCTGAAATGCTCGGATCATAAATTACTAAGAATTCACGATCATCATAAAATCCTTTACATAAAGGCATTTTGACTGGATGAACATCTGAGAAAAAGAGGAAAATAACAAACAAGATAAGTAAGTCAGTGACTATATATCATATATAACGTGATCATTAATGTTACAAATATAATTGGTATACTTCTATCTAAAGTAGAGAACAAAGATATCACATAGATTGTTTTATTAAGTCTGCATAACAAAACATAATTTTAATCAAACAAATTGAAATTCAGGATAAGGATATAACAACCCAGATCAACCAATTTTCATACATGAAGAGAACAACATCATAATCAATCAATTCATTTGCATTTGTAAACTTTTTTCATTAAAAAAAGTGAACAAATACTGATCAATAATGTTCTCAATCAAAACCAATCGAACTTCTCTATCTATATTCTCCAGTGCAAAACAATTTGGAATTTTAACCTCCAAACGTTCTCCAATTTTCTTTGGCATCAAAACAAAACTAAAAACCAAAAAAAAAAATATATATACAAAATAGCCTGAAACTTAAAGATTTATTAATTAAAAGAACAAATCTGTTTAAATCAATGTCGAATTACACATTGTTAATATTCTTTTATATTACCTAATTTCCAAAACTTCATGTCGATTAAAAATCGCGTAGAATGCCCTTATTTTATCTGGAACATCTATCGCACACCCATCATGATCATGTATATAAACATGTAATATATATGAGGTAGAGTCATATTTGATAAATAAGTAATAATCATCTTTCAATGGATTCATGTCTACAAATTGTCTCCCACCTTTACTCAAATAAGTTTTCTCATCTCTTGTTTAAATTTCCTAGCAAAACCTCCACAAATCCTGTTGGAAATTCCTACAAAAAATAAAATATACTGATTTAACAATAAAATAGTTCATTATACCCAGTGAAAATGCGTAATCAAAGTTCATGTTATTAATTTCACATACCAACTTGTCATGTAATGACCCGGATTTTCTAGTTGCATTATTTTATTTGAATTGAGTGAAAATATATATTAGTTGCATTATTTCGTGCACATTTTACTCGTTGTTATTATTTTTCTTACAGTTGCATAATTATTGATCTTTATAAGTAATGGTATGAATAAATAATTTTTTTTAACGGGTCGGGATACGGAAGTTTAATTAGACAACACCTAGACGCTATATTACCCAATGATAAGAGAAATCTACATTTTATGGTAAGCCCTCTCCATAGGATTATTTCCCAAAACTAATGGCTAAATTCCATGATTTTATGCCCACAATATTTTCCAAAACCAATGGCTAAATTCCATGGTTTTATGCCCACAATATTTCCCAAAACCAATGGCTAAATTCCATGGGTTTATACCCACAATATTGCTCAAAATCAATGGCTAAATTCCATGGTTTTGTACCCACAATGTTGCCCGAAACTAGTAGCCGATACCACGGTTTTATTCCCACGGTTTTGTGTTTGATAGGTCTATCAATAGAGGTGTGAGGAAGTCTTCATTCCATCACCTCCTCCCATTCAAAACTTAGCTTGAAGTCTTCCTTTCTTCTCCCACAAAGCATAGCTGGTAAGTCTTCTTTCTTTCCATCTCAAATGTTTCATCCCTAGCCACCGAAATACGGCGAAGTCGCCGAAAAACTGACCCGACGGCTTTTTAGACTCGTCGGATCTGCTACTGCCCCATTTTCATTTTTGTCCCTTTATCAAAACTCATATTTTATTATATAATATGATAGTGCTCGACGAGAGAATTCCGGAACAACTTTCAGAATCGCAATCCGAGCTCTAGAACTTCGATTATGCTCTGCGGGTAACACCGTACATGTTATGGATCGAAAGATCACCCTCGGGTCGCTCCCGAATATGCTATGTTGCTCGAGCGGGGCAACACATGCCCCACCTATGTGCTCCTATGTGTATCTATATAGTATGCATATATGTGTATAATTATTTTAATTTAGAGTCCAACATGTTTTCGGCTGTGTTCTTAGGTAACGATGGTATATGCATTATTTATGTAACTGTCCATTATCACAATTCTTTGTATAACATCTAAGTGGGCAACCGAGTGAACCCACTGAGTGTTTTTCTTGAACACTCACTCCCCTCCTTCCAGGTACTAACGTGGAAGAGGAATGAAGATGGATGTGAGCCCTTGTCCGAAGTGAAAGCTACTAATAATTGATAATGAACTTTATGAAATTCTATTTTGTGGGTCATGTAAGCAAACTATGAAGATTTTGTTATGCGCTTCCGCCTTAAACTTTTTCAAACTACTTTTTTAAACTATGAGATCTCTATTTAAAAGTTATGATGAACTATCTTGAAGTAATCATGAGCTTCCGCTTATTTTAAGATTGTGTTAACGTGATTTACAAATGTCTTTTAAGTATTAATTATTTCGAGCAAAATTTTATCATCAATTAAAGTTCAATAATTTTAAAGATTTTAGTGATGTTGCCCATTTTTCTAATAAATATAAGTTTCATTGAGATGGGGAAGTCACAGTGTGGTATCAGAGCAAGATCTACCTTTCTGGAGACTTGCTCACTAACGTTTTCCAAAGGTTCGTCTCAAGAAGGAAATTTTTTTTCCATATTTTTTTTTTCAAATTTATGTTCTCCAAATTTCTTTTCAAAGGTTAAAAGTATTCAAAAAGTATTTCCTTTCAAAATCAATCAAATAGAACTTCGAGACGAGACTTACAACCAACTTCAATCTGCCCCGAATCTTGGTATGTTTACTTAGTTTATATGTAAACTTTTGATGATACTTTATGAGTCGTGATGTACAAAAGCCTCCCCTGGTATTGAACGAGGAGTTAGGATGAGAAGAATGGGTTAACTTGGGCATTTAAGGATTTTGCTTGGTTATTGGAATAGACCATGGCTCGTAGAGGTCGCCCTCGTCGAAATGAACCACCTGCCCAAGATCCCCCTACTCCAAGACGAAATAGTCCAGCTCGGGAGCAAGTTGCACCGAATGCTGAGTTTCCAACCCAGGATTTTCTCGCCATACTTAGATGACTGGCTCAACACTTTAATGCCACCCAAGCACCCGTTGCACCCCCAGCACCGCACGCCAATGTAAACTCTGTGGTTCATCAATTTCGAAGGTTTCAGCCACCCACCTTTAATGGAAAAGGAGACCCTGCTAAAGCTGAGGAGTGGCTTAGAGCGCTTGAAAGACTTTTCACTCACCTGAACTGCACCGATGAACAGAAAATATCGTGTGCCACCTTCCAACTAATAGAGGATGCTGGATTTTGGTGGGAGTCCTGCTGTAGGACCCGAACTCAGGCTCATATGGAAACAATGACGTGGAATGATTTCGAGGAAGTGGTCATGCAAAACTATCTGCCACGCTTTTATCGTGAGGGGAAGGAAACGAAGTTCATGTACCTGAAGCAAGGGATTATGACTATAATGGAGTATGAGAGAAAGTTCACACAGCTCTCCCGCTATGTCATTCACATGGTCGATTCAGATGAGAAGAAGTCTCGTCGTTTCGAAAGGGGACCACGCCCCGAGATCGGATGCATTCTAGCTGGACAAGGGGCTATGACTTATGGTGAAGTGGTCAAACGAGCTCATGAGATTGCTACCAGATTGAGGCTGGACAATGCGCTTAAGAAGCCAGTGGGAACCACAAGCAAAAAGAGATGGGCAAATCAGGTGCCGGTTCAGAACAAGCAAGCTAGGACCGGGGGCAATCGTGGACCTAATACATTCAAGGATATACCTGCTTGCCCTAAGTGTGGGAAACACCATAGTGGAGAGTGTCTCTATGGATCTGGAAGATGTTTTCATTGTCACCAGCCGGGTCACACCATTAATAACTGTCCAAACCCAGGGAACAGAGACAATGAAAAAGGAAAGGCCAAGGTAGGACAACCCATTGGCGGCAGAGCTCGTGCTTATGCTTTGACCGTAGAAGAAGCAGTTGAGGACCCACGAACCATGAAAGGCATGCTAACTGTATACAATATACCCGCTCTCTCACTTTTTGATACTGGTGCCACACATTCTTTTATTCTGCCTGGATGTACGAAAAGCTGAGAGGCAAGAACCTCAATGTAGTTAATGATTATCTAGAAGTTAGTATTCCTTCTAATGAAGTTATTAGAACGAACTGGTTATGTAAGGTTGTAGTAATCAGTATCGGGGATAGGGTCTTGAACGCCGATCTGCATGTCATTAACATGAAGGACTTCGATATAATTTTGGGAATGGGCTGGCTTCAAACACATCATGCGACGATCAAGTATCGGGACAAGGAGGTGTTGTTCCAAAAACCCGAAGGGGAAGAGTTTACCTTCATTGGTTCGAAGGTGGGGGGTCTAGTGCCTGCATTATATCAATAGTGAAGGCAACCCAATTGCTCAAAAAGAAAGGCGTGCAGGCTTTCTTGGTGAACATAATGGAAACCAAGAAAGAGATGCCAACAGTTGAGGATGTGCCAATAGTAAGGGAATACAGTGATGTTTTCCCAGAAGACTTGCCCGGTTTACCACCAACCCGATAAGTGGAGTTCACGTTAGACCTACTTCCAGGAGCAGCACCTGTGTCAAAGGCACCCTACAGAATGGCACCAAAGGAACTGCAGGAACTAAAGGTTCAACTACAAGAGTTACTGGATAAAGGATTTATCCGACCAAGTGTGTCACCTTGGGGAGCTCCGGTATTGTTCGTTAAGAAGAAGGATGGGACCTTTCGAATGTGCATTGACTACCAAGAATTGAACAAACTCACGATTAAGAATAAATATCTGCTTCCCCGGATTGAGGATCTTTTCGATCAATTAAAGGGAGCCAGCGTGTTCTCTAAGAATAAATATACTTAAGACAGCGTTTAGAACACGTTATGGACATTATGAGTTCGTGGTTATGCCTTTTGGACTGAGCAATGCACCGGCAATATTTATGGATCTCATGAATCGAGTTTTCCACCCTTATCTAGACAAGTTTGTGATTGTCTTCATTGATGACATTTTGGTCTTCTCACGAGATAGGACTCAACACGAGGAACATTTGAGGATCACCTTAGAAACCCTTCGCAAGGAGAGACTTTATGCCAAATTCAAGAAGTGTGAATTTTGGTTGGACAATGTAGTCTTTCTTGGACATATATTCTCAGCCAGAGGAATTGAAGTTGACCCAGCTAAAGTAGAGGTAGTCAGTAACTGGAAGACGCCGACCAATGTGAACGAAGTTCATACTTTTCTTGGTTTAGCAGGGTACTACAGAAGATTCATCGGAGGTTTTGTGAAGATTGCAGTACCCCTAACACGTCTAACCCAGAAAGGTGTTAGTTATCAATGGATGGATAAGTGTGAGAAAAGTTTCCAGGAGCTAAAGAAGAGGTTGATTACTGCACCAATCCTGACTATACCCGATGGAAGTGAGGGATTCGTTATCTACAGAGATGCATCTAAACTTGGTCTTGGTTGCGTCGTGATGCAAAATGGAAAGGTAGTATCCTACGCCTCTAGACAATTGAAGAAACATGAGGAAAACTATCCAACCCATGACTTAGAACTTGCAGCTGTTGTTCATGCTTTGAAGATATGGCGACACTACCTCTATGGTGGGAGCTGCGAGATATACACGGACCACAAGAGCCTCAAGTACCTATTTGAACAGAAAGAGTTGAATATGAGGCAAAGGAGGTGGTTGGAATTAGTCAAGGACTACGACTGCACCATCCTTTATCACTCAGGGAAAGCTAATGTGGTTGCTGATGCTTTGAGCCATAAAGGAGGAGGAAGCATAACTTGTATGTTGACTAGTCAAGAACGATTGGTTGAAGAGTTCAATAAGGTGAAGCAGGAAGTTGTAGTGCCACCAGCTAGGACTAATGCAGTCATAGAAACCTTCGTTGCAAAGCCCACACTTCGAGAGAAGATAGTCGAAGCTCAGCGTAGAGCTGAATTTCTGGAGAAGCTGAGGAGAAGAGTCACAGATGGTACTATCAAGGGATTTACCATAGCTGGCGACGGTGCTTTACTATTTTGCAGTAGAATATGTGTGCCAAAGGATGAGGATATCCGCAGAGAGATTCTAGAAGAAGCGTATAGTACTCCATATGCTGCTCACCCGGGTGGAGGAGTATGAGAAAGTCTTCTGGTGGAGGAGTATGAAGAGGAGTATAGTCTTGTTCGTCCAAAGATGCTTTATTCGCCAACAGATTAAGGCCGAACACCAATGACCAACTGGTCTCCTACAACCGCTGGAGATACCAGAATGGAAGTGGGAACACATCACAATAGATTTTGTCGTTGGATTACCAAGATCAAAACGTGAAAACGATGCAATTTGGGTGGTTGTGGACCGCTTGACCAAGTCAGCCCACTTTTTGCCAATTAAGATGACATTTAGCTTGGATAAACTAGTACAGATATATCTAGAAGAAGTGTTAAAACTCCATAGGGTCCCGTATCCATCGTCTCCGATCGAGATCCAAGGTTCACTTCTCAATATTGGCGAAGCCTGCAGAAGGCCATGGGAACTAATCTCAATTTTGGCACTGCTTTCCACCCACAATCAGATGGACAGACTGAGAAGTCAATTCAAACACTGGAGGATATGCTGAGTGCATGTGTTTTGGATTTTGGAGGAAAGTGGGAGGAATATCTACCCTTAGTCGAACTCGCCTATAATAATAGTTTTCAAGCCACCATAGGAATGGCACCCTATGAAGCACTTTATGGGAGAAAGTGTAGATTGCCTTCGTATTGGGATGAGGTTGGAGAAAGAAAGATTCCAGGCCCCGAGATAATTGAAAGGACAATTAAGGCCATTGAGAAGATTCGAGTGAGGGTCAAGATGGCTCAGGATAGACAAAAATCCTATGCAGATAGAAGACAGAAGAAGTTGGAATTTGAGGTCGGGGATAAAGTTTTTCTCAAGGTAGCACCCACAAGAGGAGTTGTGCATTTCGGCAAGAAAGGAAAGTTATGACCGAGGTTTATTGGACCATATGAGATCTTGGAACGTGTGGGAGAGATGGCGTATCGCCTTATACTACCACCCGCTCTTTCCGGAGTACATAATGTTTTCCATGTTTCCATGCTGAGGAAGTATGTATTTGATCCGAAACACGTGATTCTCCATGAAGGGCTAGAATTTGAGGATGATTTGTCCTACGAGGAAAGGCCGATTGTTGTACTCGATCGAAAGATCAATAAGCTACGAAATCGGGAGATTCCCCTAGTCAAGGTCTAATGGAGCTACCATGGCAAGGAAGAGGCTACTTGGGAGCTCGAGACAGAGATTTTGGCCCTATACTTAGAATTGCCAAGATTAGGTAATTTCTATTATTTTAATATAAATTATAAGTATAGTTAATAATTTAAAAGGTTAATTGTAATAAATAATAAAACAAAATGCAATTATGAAATATATATTTAAGTAAAAAAATGGATACAACTCTGGTAGGTGCATTGTGCATCATTGTTGAAATCTCATTATTTTCACTAATTATTTTTTTATGTTTAAATTAAAACGGTAATAAATCTATTAGTGTCCTTTATCCATTCATTGTCTTCATTATTTGACTTTATAATTAAATTGATTCATCACAATCAAAATTTACAACAAATATGGGGAAATAGTAACAATAAATTAAATAGAACGGACTGCATCAATGGAAGAAATAGAAAACACATTCAAAAAAATGTTCAAAATAAATATTGTAGTTCAACATCGGATAATTAAAAAAAGGCTTCAAAGATTGATTGAAATGGTGATAGAAATATTATCCTCGGAAATTGTCCCTAAAAGGTTGAGCTGAAAAAAAAAATAACAAAAAAGTCAGTAAAAATATTGTAAAGGAATATTATAATTAAAAAAATAAACTTAAATCATTCTATAAAAAAAAATAAAAAATACCCGGAACAGGCCAATTTTCAAAATAAACAGTCTTCATCACTAAATCGTCAGCAAATTTTGTAATACGAAACTGTTTATTTCCAGCATATGAAACGACAATATAGTCGTGTATTTCAATATCAACGTCATAAACCGATGCTTCCTACCCCACTGTTGAAGAAGAATTTTCCTTCTTTTCTTTTTAAAAGAACATTCCAACTTTTAGTTTCTCCATATACAAATATCTTGCAAGTCATATTAGAAATATGATTGATATGTCTCGCAAATCTATTCGGTATTTCCTGCATAGACAATAACCATAAAGTTAGGATTTTTTTTTTTATAAAAAATAAAAACTTTATTAATAGGGTAAGGATGCGTGTAAATTTAAATATTACCAATTCATGACACTGATTGTGCTCTGGGAATTGATATATAAATTTAGGAAAATGATCAAAATCGGGTATACATTCATTTTCAACAACGCTGCTTGATGAACTGCATAGATGAATAATCTATCACAATCTATAATACAAAAACATTTTAAATTTATTTTATAAATTGTTAGTTTAGATTATAAATGCATAAAGTATAAGAAATGAGTGTTACCTGCTTGACATTAGAAAAATGTTCACTATAATACAGGCATACAGCTTGATATTGTTGGAGAGTAATGAGGAGAATAGTACAATACTCTTAATTTATAAAAAGAAGATTATATTTTTGGGGTTAGATTAGATATAGGTTTATTACAAATCATCTTCCAAATTAGCGCATTTTAATAATATAATTGAAAATTATATTAATTTATAAAGGTAAGCAAATCAGTTTATTTAGAATTAAACTAAACATTATTCAAAATCAATAAATATCAATAAATTATTCGATTTTACATATACAAAAAAAAATATAGAAAATAATGTATGAAAATAAAGTGAACGATTTTTATAGAATAACAAATTTTAAAGATTTGTACAAATATTTTAGTGTATAAAGACTATAGAGGAAAATAATTAAACTTTTTGATCCATTGTAATCAAAATTTCTGGTACTAAAGTCAAATATATTGATTTTGTTAATTATATACGTCTCTTCGACTATCAAGTGTTATATAATGATACAATGTTTGAATGATAATAATAATTCTGGAAGAAATAACTTATAAATAATATCAAATATTTTTATTTGAATGAATTTAAGAGTTGTTTTAATTTGTTACATATACTGTTAATGTAATGTCCCGTTTCAGAAAGAAGAAATTTTGGGGAAATGGACGCCATAAACTTTGTTTGAGGATATATTTTCATTTTTCTTTTGTAAATAATAAATTTTAAATAGAAATTCGAGTTATAAAAATAACTTCATATCGTTAGATAAATATCAACGACAAAACATACTTTGATGCGGAAGCTCTTTCTTTAAGAAACATAACTTCACTTTCAAACTTTAGAGGACAATCTTCAAGTACTTTTACATCAACAAAATATATCTTTCGTTCTAGTAAATAAACCTTTGAATTAGCACCTTCGAGAAACTACTATGATTGAAAATAAACTTTTACTTTGAAATTTCGTGAGTTGGAATGGTGCAGGGCCACGCTATCCGTGTCAGTCCTCCACATCGGTCTTCGTACCTGAAATGTTAGGGGGTGAGTGTTTGGAAAACACTCTGTAGGTTCACTCGATTGCCCACTTAGATGTCATACAAAGAATTACAATAACAGACAGTTACATAAATAATGCATATACCATCACGCATAAAATACATCCGTAAACATATTGGACTCTAAATTAAGATAAATATATACATACATACATACATACTATATAGATACACATAGGAGCACAGCATATTCGGGAGCAACCCAAGGGTGATCTTTCGACCCATAACATGTACGGTGTTACCCGTAGAGTATAATCATATACGGTTTTACCCGTAAGCATAATCATATATGGTTTTACGCATAAGCATAATCATATACGGTTTTTCCGTAAGCATATTCATATACGATTTTACCCGTAAGCATAATCATGAACGGTTTTACCCGTAAAGAATAGCATATACGGTTTTACCCGCAAGATTTTTTAAAAGCATAGCATGTACGGTTTTAACAGTAAGGTTTTTTTTTTTGAAAAAAACATAGCATGTACGGTTTTACCCGTAAGTTTTTTTTGAAAAGCATAGCATGTACGGTTTTACCTGTATGGTTTTTGAAAAGCATAGCATGTACAGTTTTACCCATAAGGTTGTTGAAAAGCATAGCATGTACGGTTTTACCCGTAATGTTCTTGAAAAAGCTGCTCATGTACTATTTTACCCGTAAGGTTTTTGAAAAGAATAGCATGTACGGTTTTACCCGTAGGGTTTTTGAAAAGTATAACATGTACGGTTTTACCCGTAATGTTTTTTTTAAAGCATAGCATGTACGATTTTACCCGTAAGGTTTTCTGAAAAAGCATAGCATGTACTGTTTTACCCGTAAGTTTTTTGAAAAACATAGCATGTACGGTTTTACCCGTAAGCATAATCGTGTACAATTTTACCCGTAAAGCATAGCATATACGGTTTTACCCGTAAAGATTTCTAAAAGCATATTCGGGAGTGACCCGACGGCGTTACCCGTAGTCCTAACATAACTAGTACGGTATTACCCGTATACAATACACATAATATGGTTTTACCCATAACTTCACATAATTTCACACAAGTTTCACATAAATTTCACATACATCAACATTTATGTAAAAGTCATTATAACAATAATTTGCATGAAAACAAGTAGACAACATAAAATAGCCACATAGAGATTCCCCACCTAGAAGTGTGTATAGCTAGTTGGTCGTATAGTCCTCTTCTACTTCCACTTTAGTCCTACAATATAGAATATTTGTCTTAGCATTGGTGGATACTAAGCGTAAACATAAATTGAAGATTTAGGGCAAGATTTGTAATTTTATAAAAGTTGAGGGATCATTTTATAATTTCATAAAATATTTCAGATTCATAGTTTTATGTAAAACTGTAGATTTTGAATTTGGGTTCTTTGGCAATTGGATTGAGCCGAATCGGGTTAAAAACGAGCATTTTATGCCACTTTGAAAATCTAGTACCATTGTTGTAATTTCTAAAAAAAGAGTGATAATTTTGTAAAAAGAGCAGTGGCATTTTCGTAAAAATATGGGTTGGTTGACTTTCAAAAAGGCTGATTCCACAAGGGACAGAATAAAAAATCAAAAATTGCATTTTAGCCCTTAAAGAATATCTAATTTTAAAAAGATGGTACATTAATTTCTGAAGCAACTTTGACCAAACTTTTACCGCGACTCGATCGTCGGAATTTCAATTGGGATATGGCTACAGAATGACTAGCCACATACCAGCCACAAAAGAATCGGAGTTCGGAACCAAAAGTTATGGCTCTGGTTCGGTTATATAAGTTTCGCCTAAATTTTGACCAGCCATAACCGGAGTTCTAGAGCTCGGATTATGATTGCAAAAACTATTCTGGAATCCTCTCGCCGAGCCCTATCATATTGTACAAGAAAATATAGGTTTTGATAAAGAGAAGAAAATAAAAATGGGGCAGTAGCTGATCCGACGAGCCTAAAAAGTTGTCGGGTCAGTTTTCTGGCGACTTCGCCGGGTTTCGGTGGCTGAAGATGGAACATTTGAGAGAGAAAGATGGAAGACTTAACAGCTATGCTTTGTAGGAGAAGAAAGGAAGACTTCAAGCTATGTTTTGGTGGAAGGAGGTGGTGGAATGACGGCTTCCTCACAACTCTATTTATAGACCTACCAATCACAAAATCGTGGGAATAAAATCGTGGTTTGGCTGTTGATTTTTTGACAATATAGTGGGTATAATACCATGGAACTAAGCCATTGGTTTTGGGAAATATTGTGGGCATAGAACCATGGAACTTAGCCATTGGTTTTAGGCAATATTGTGGGCATAAAACCATGGTTTTCGGCTGTTGGTTTTTAGGTTAGTAATCCTATGCAATAGGCATATCATAAAAAATGTAGGATTCTCCTATTTTATTGGGTAATATCGCGTCTAAGTATTGTCTAATTAAACTCCCATTTTCTCGACTCATTCATACCATTAATTATGAAAAATGATAATTTATAAAAGTGTAAGAAAATAACTAAAACGAGTAAAATGCATACAAAAATAATGTAACTCATATAGTTTTTCATAAATCAAATAAAATGATGCAACTGGAAATTTGGGTCATTACATTTAATATGTACGAAAAATATCAAATAGATAATGATTATAATCAATATTAATTAGCAATCAAATCTATTACAATAAGTAAAATATATTGTACGTAAAAAACAAAATATATCGATTGACTATTAAGATGAGAAAATATGTATTCAATCATTCACAAAATTAGATGATACTTACCATTTAGGACGATAATAATCCCATATAATAATCAAACTAATTATTCCATCAATTAAGAATAATTCATATTGAATTTCATGATAACACAACCTTAAGGAAAACGTGAGAAAATAATTAATATTTAAAATATTTTTAATTTAATAATTTACATTAAATTTTTGTTTTCATTGATTTATTCATTTATACTTGAAATTGTATAGATTTTTTTTGATATTTTTTATTAGTTAAATACATCAATATATTTGACTATGAAGTTTTCTGAATCCCTTAAAAATTTAAAAAAAAAAAATCAGATGATACAACTTTTGGATGACAATAATCTGGAAAAAAATATACAATTTATATTTGAGAAAACTAAACATTATCTCAAATACTCAATATAACATTTGATAAAAGAAAATTTATAGAACAAATAAACAAATAATTAATACGTAAGAAATAAAAGACAAAAATTTATATAATTTTTTTTTATTTGACAAATATTTAAGTTGTCATCTTATTTTTTTACAAATATATGTTATGCATGAAAAAATCTCAAATAGAAAATGATTTTTTAATATAAATAAATATGGATACAATTTTTTAATGACAATAATAATCTCTGGAAGAAAAAACTTAAAAATTATATCAAATATTTTTATTTGAATGAGCTTAAGTGTTTTTTTAATTTTTTATAAATATTTGGTATGTACGAAAAATATCAAATGGATAATGATTGTAATCAATATTAATTAGCCATCAAGTCTATTATAATAAGTAAAATATCATTGTATGTAAAAACAAATATATGGATTGATTATTAAGATGGAAAAATATCCATTCAATCATTCAAAACATTAGAGGATAATTACCATTTAGGATGATAATAACCAGATATAATAGGCAAACTAATTATTCCATCAATTAAGAATAATTCATATCTAATTTCATGCTAACACAATCTTAACGCCAATATGACAAAATAATTAATATTTATAATATTTTTAAGTAATAAATTAAATTATATTAGCGTTTTCATTGATTTATTTGTATATAATTAAAATTGTATAGAAATTTTTTATATTTTTTATTAGTTAAGTACATCAATACTATCAAGTTTGCTAAATCCCTTAAAATTTTATAAAATTAGATGATACAATTTTCGGATGACAATAATCCGAAAAATAATATGCATATATTTGACAAATAAACAAATAATAAATATGTAAGAAATAAAAATAATAAATTATATAAATTCATTTTATTTGACAAATATTTAAGTTCACATCTTATTCTTTTACAAATATATGGTATGTACGAATAAATCTCAAATAGAAAATGATTCAAATTTATATATATTAAAAAAATTAATTTTATTTATAATAAGTAAAATATCTTTATTCTTGCTACAAAATATATGAATTGACTATTAACAGTATAAAAAATCTATTCAGTCATTTCAACAGTTTTTATGAACAAATACTATATAAAATTTGATAAAAGATTCTTTATAAATAAAATAAATTAATTTATTTTAATATGCAAGAAATAAAAGTAATAAATTTTATAATATTTTTTTATTTTAAGGGATTTAAGTTTTATTAAAATTTTACAAATATTTTGGTATGTACGAAAAAAACTCAAATACATAATGATTCAAATTTATATTAATTGTTAATCAAGTTTTTCAATAATAAGTAAAATTTCATTGAAAGTAGAAACAAAATATATGAATTGCCTGTTAAGATGGGATTTCATTCAATCAGTTTAAAAATTAGATGATACATACCATTTATGATGACAATAATCACATACAATAAGGAGCTTAAATATTGTTAATTAAGAATAATACACATACAAATTCATGATAACAACATTGACGCCAATATGAAAATAAAAACTTCTCATTTATATATTTTTAAATTAATAATCTAAATTCATAATAATTAATTTAAAAGTAACTTTGTAGATCTAATAAACAAATAATTAATAAATATATAAAAAAAATACTCCCTCCATCCTGGCTTATTTTGCACATTTTTCATTTTCGGTTGTCCCAGCTTATTTTGTACACCCGTAAAATAGAAACTAATTCCCATAATCTTCACCCTCAAAATCTCAACCCTCAATCTCCACCTTTAAAAAAAGTCAAAGAAAAAGCAAAATTCATTTTTTCTTAACATCCGTGCCTGATCAACTGTGCAAAATAACCCAAACAGAGGGAGTATTTATATTATTTTAAAATAATAATTTAAATTAAACATCTATAAATAACTTGTAGCAAACAAAACGTCTGTACATAATTAATTTAGAAGTAACTTTATAGATGCAATAAACAAATAATTAATAGATTTAAAAATTTGTAACAAATACTTGGTATGTATGAAGGATTTGTAAATGGAGAACGACTTTAATTTGGATCGCATAATTGTCTATCAAGACATCTAAAAATAAGATTAATCTATCCATCAACATTAAACATCAATAAGTTTGTCATAAACCCTACATATTTAAAAAATATCTCAAATAAAATAGTTATGAATATCATATAAAACATTAAATAATTCTCAAATAGACATTAAAAGCAAAAGTTTTTCTTCCTCTATAAGCTTGAAAGTGCAGGTACTCCCAACCTCGAGACCACTATTTGTAAAGAAGTCTTTCATTCCATTCTTGAGCAATATTTTTTCTCCTTCACACTTCAAAGATACTTCTCACTTCTTGTCTTAAAAAAGAAGATGAACAGTGTTGCCATGAGGGTTGAGATATTCCAAATGATTTTTCCAGAAATCTTTGCATATCAACTGCAAGTCAAAATCAACAATTCAACAATAGTTATTCAATCCCTCTCTATAAAAAACACATAAATGATACTACATTATAATTATTTTTGGACAATGAATTATCATTCTTGAATAAGTGACTTTTACCTGATCTTCGAAACTGCATCCTCTCTGAAAATACAGTAGAACGACGATGGTCTCTCTTGATAGTTTATCAAACATCCTTCATTATCATGCACATCAACATAGAAATTACATATAGTAACATCATACTCAATGAACAAATAATTTCCATCGGATAGCCTATTTTCGTCTACGAATTGTCTCCAACCTTTAGTCAATTTTCTTTTTCCATCAAAATCAGTACTTATCTCCACATCAACTTTTATTTATTTTTTATTGATTTCTACTGTGCATTTTTTGCGGATTTGATGTCCTATAAAATTAAAAAAATGCTACAGGAAGCTCCTACATAAACAACTAACAAAACTAATAAACGACAATTATATCCTAATAAAATATATGAAATACAAATTACAAAAAAAATCACAGACCATGGATTCGTAGCAAGAACAAAGAGTGAATATTTGGTAGAAATAACATAGATTGACTAAATCTGCAAAAAACAAAATATGGTTAATTGGGAAACTTTTATAAGTTATAATTCAGTGTAGCAGTTCACATGTAACAAAACAAACATAAATTAAACTTGAATTGCAATTAGAATTTCTTCAAGCAGGGCTAAGTAATATTCATTAAATTTAATTAACATTACAGTCAATGATTGATATATATTGTTTAATTAGAAATACAAATTAAAAAAAATGTCACAAAAAAATTAAACAAACTTACTATTTTCCGAAGACATTCTCCTAGTACGGGCTATTGAATCAATTAGAGCTGGAAGCGTAAAAATAGGTGGCGTACCTATTGCCAAATTTCAATATCAAATCTGGTATTACTAATGAAACATTCAAGGTGCAAAAATATAAGGGTTTATTACCCAAAGCAACCCGAGGTATACCCGTTTTTACCACTTGCAACCTATTTTAAAATTCGTCGCCGATTGCAACCTGAATTACTCGCGTTTTACCGATTACAACCTATTTTATAAATTCCGGCCAAAATCAAGAGCGTGCCACACACGTGCAATTTTGAGCAAGTGGTAAAAACGGGTATACTTCAGGTTGCTTTTGGTAATAAACTCTTTTATTTTTTTCTTTTTTTCTTTTCTTCCCTCCATCATTTTCAACAGGAGAATTTGATGAAATGACTGAGTATAGATACAAATACATACAAATTAGAACAATTTCTACCTAGATCTTCGTCTGGGAAATAAATTGAAGAAAATTAAACTATCCTCAACAGGAGAATTTGAAGAAATGAATGAGTATAGATACAAAAACATACAAATTAGAACAACTCCAAGCTAGATTTTCTACTGAGAAATAAATCGAAGAGAATTGAACCCTTATCCAACAGTAGCATAGAATCTTCCAGTAGCTTTATCAATTATAACCACAACTTCCAAAATTTTACCGAATTGTTCAATGTACTTCTTCTGGATAATGATCGAAATTTTGATGATTCAGAGTTAGTTTCTTCTGGATCTGTAAATTAGAAATGAAGAAGAGGATTCGTATTGAAGAAACTTACGGAGATTAGTGGAGAGAGGAGACGAAGTGGTGTTAGGATGAGGGAGAATTAGGTCAGAGAGAGAAGGGAGGAATAAGGATGTACACGAACTAATTCACTTGTAAACTATTCAGATCTCGATTCGTGAAAAGCTCAATCGGGATAGTCTAATGTGGCTCGTTAAAATAAACGAACCAAACTCAAGATTGATGATATTCGATTCGTCAGCTCGCGAGCAATTTCATTTGTTGGCTCGAGAGCTAGTTCGTAAATATTAAGCTAATGTACTTATAATTAATTTCTAATTTTATGGTTATACTTATAAAAAATATAGAATTATATAATTAAAATCATGCATTTGTATATATGTAATTAATTAATCTTAGTAGGTATATTATAATTTTAAGAATTTATAGCTTATTTTTAATTAAATGATTAGTAACATATTTGTAATTTATATTTATTGAATTCATTTGGGCTCGATTAGACTCGCTAGAGGCTTGAGTAAGTTCACGAGCCGTCCATATATTTGATAAATTAAGCTCGAGTTCGGCTCGATAATTAATGAACTAAACTCAAACTCTTAGATATTCGATTCAATTTTGTTTGTGTACATCCCTGGGGGGGGGGGGGGAAGGAGGATGAGAGAGAAAATGATGGAGGGAAGAAAAGAAAAAATAAACAAGAAAATGATTTATTACCAAAAGCAACCCGAGGTATACTCATTTTTACCACTTGCTCAAAATTACGCGCGTGTGGCACACGCTCTTAATTTTGACCGAAATTTATAAAATAGGTTGTAATCGGTAAAACGAGAGTAAGTCAGGTTGCAATCGGCGATGACTTTTAAAATAGGTTGCAAGTGGTAAAAACGGGTATACATCAGGTTGGTTTTGGTAATAAACCCAAAATATAATGTAAAATAAAAAATAAAAAACAAAAAGTTCATAATTAAACAAAAAACATTAAACGTGTAAGGGTTCTTGATTAGAAGATATCAATTTCTACAAAATTATTAGTAATGAGTTTTTCTAAACAATCTACAACTTTTATAATTGGATATATCATTAAATAGTTATAAGATACAATCACAAAACAAAATCATCAAAATAGTCAATTTACCAAAGCAATATAGAAGTTTACAACCAAGACAATTTTTAAAAAGAAGGCCATTATTCTTGACTATAAGTCAAGAAACATTTAGTAATGAAAACTTGAATGTCCAAAATCTGGAAAAATAAAAATAAAAATAACAATAATAAACAACAAATCTATATATATATCCTAGTTATAAGAATAGAATATTATTCTTGATTATAAGTTTTTTTTTTTTAAAAAAAAACTTGTACTAATGATGACTGCAATGTCCAAAATTTGGATATATAAAAACCATAAAACAATGATAATTAACAAATCTATATATATCCTGATTATAAGAAGACATTATTCTTGATTATAAGTGAAAAAAAAAAAAAAAAAAAAAAAAAAAAAAAACCTCTACTAATGAAAACTTCAATGTCCGAAATCTGGAAAAATAAAAAAATATAAATAAATTATAAAGAACAAATCTATATCATACTGTTTGTAAGAGTATATTATTGTTGATTATAAGACAAGAAACCTTTACTAATGAAAATTTCAATATCCAAATTTTGGAAAAGGAAAAAACAAAAACAAAAAAAAAAATAAAAAAAGCCACCATAAACAACATATCTATACATATTGAACAATATCAACTCAATATTTAAAACTTGAATCGGTGTTTTTACTTAATACACCAAAAAAAAAAAAAAAAAAAAACCATAATCACCAAAAGTTTAGCAATGTAAAAAATAACAAGGCCATTATTATTGATTATAAGTCAAGAAACCTTTACTAATGAAAACTTCAATGTCCAAAATCTGGAAAAATTAAAAACTTAAAAAAATAATAACCAACCAATCTATATATATCATGATTATAAGAAGACATTATTCTTGATTATAAGTCAAAATAGAACCTTTACTAATGAAAGCATAAATGTCCAAAAAATGGAAAAAGAAAAAACATAAAAAAATAATAATCAACAAATCTTTATATATCATGATTATAAGAAGACATTATTCTTGATTATAAGTAAAAAAACCTTAACTAATGAAAACTTCAAATCCAAAATATGAAAAAATAAAAAAAAACATAAACAATAAATCTATACACATTGACCAATATCAACACAAGATTTAAAACTTGATTCACTGCTTTTACTTAATACACAAAAAAAAAAAAAAAAAAAGAATATCACCAAAAGTTTAGGAATGTAAAAAAAGTAAGAAGACCATTATTCTTGATTATAAGTCAAGAAACCTTATCTAATAAAAACTTCAATATCCAAATTTTGAAAAAATAATAAACATAAAAAATCATAAACAACAAATCTATACATATTGATCAATATCAAATCCATATTTAAAACTTGATTCGGTGCTTTTACTTAATACACAAAAAAGAAATAATCACCAAAAGTTTAGGAATGTAAAAAATAAGGTCATTATTCTTGCTTACAAGTCAAGAAACCTTTATTAATAACAACTTCAATGTCAAAATCTGAAAAAATAAAAAACATAAAAAAATAATAATCAACAAATCTATATATATCGTGATTATAAGAAAACATTATTCTTGATTATAAGTCAAGAAACTTTTACTAATGAAAATTTCAATATCCAAATTCTGGAAAAAAACTAAATAATAATAATAATAATAAAAAACATAAAAACCATAAACAACATATCTATACATATTGAACAATATCAAGTCAATATTTAAAACTTGAATTGGTGCTTTTACTTAATATACAAAAAACAATGATCACCCTAAACATGAACACAAGATTAACTTTAAACATAGAAGATTAGAAGATTAAAAACCTAACTATAATCTGTTCAAGTTAATAAACGGAAAAACTCTAACAAAACCAAAGGTGAAGATCATGTATGAAATACCTTTAATAATATAAGATTAACTTGTATAATCTGGAAAAAACAAACAAACAAACAAACAAACTATATCAAATACCATATACATTAATAAAAACGATAACAAAAAGAATATCACAACTCAATAATCTAGCAATGTAAAAGTCAAGACACAAACATGAACAAAATATTAAGATTAACAAACCAACATTATCTAACAAAAACGATTAAAAAAAATAATAAATAAATATGCTCTTCTAAATAATAAACAAAAAAACCATAACCGATTATAAATTAAAATAAAAGTCACGATGCATGAAATACGTTTAGTATTGTGAGATGAAATTATACAACCTGCAAAAAATGACAAAAACGAACAAAAATAAATCAAAGAAAAATATAAATTAATAACTACGACAACAAAATTTTTATTACTTCAAGTCAATAATCTAGCAATGTAAAAGTGGAGAAAAAAACCATTACCTGGAGAGGATGATAAGTGAGAAGATGAAATAGAGGGAGAGAAAACAATGACATGTGGAGGCCAAAATTAAATGTGTGCGTATATGAGAGCACATTTAATCTAGCAGTTGCATTTTGGTCCCAAAGGTTTTACATTTGATCTCACAAATACAAAATCGAGCACATTTAGTCCCATAAGAAATTTCACAAGCATTTATAGTCCCAAGTTTTTGCATTTTCAGTCCCACAGTGCACTTTTAGTCCCACTGGACATGAGGCAGTTGCATTTTGGTCCCAAAGTTTCACTTTTGATCCCACAAATTCCAAATCGAACACTTTTAGTCCCATAAGAAATTTCGCAAGCATTTATAGTCCCAAGTTTTTTCATTTTCAGTCCCATCTTTCCTTTTTTATCGCATCTTGATTCGACCCAATTTTTTCGGACATGATTAAAGGGAATAAGGGTGTTGCTTCAACACATGGGTGATGGTGATGGATCTGGAGAGATGGAGAATGAAGGATTACACAAAACAAATTGAAAAATGGATGAAGATACAGAGGGAGATGATGATATATGAGTTGGGGTCTTTGCCCCCCTTCATGTTGGTTATGATTGATCATAGGTGGAATCAACATGATCTAGATGAATATAATGCAGAGAATAATTTTTGCGGTTTGCATGCGGGTCGGGTCAGTTTGATGCATTAGAGCAGGAAGGGGAAGCCATGGGTGAGGCCGATGAAGGGTGGCCTTGCCCCGTGGATCATTTGTGGGCCTTTCAAGATCTAGACAAATTAATTTTCGAAAGTATAATAGATTAATATAGAGGAGAACGTTGATGATCTCATGTACAAGGTATTTTTTTGTTGAAATTCGAATGAATTTGGATTTGAGAATGTGGAGACATAAGGTGTTACAGACCATTTTTCATGCAATTATACAAGTACAAATTACTAATAATGAAGACCTTTTCAGATCCTACAGTTTTTAATCAGTTTTTCTACATTTTCAAAAGCTAATTAGAATGTTCTCATTTAAATGAATTTCATAGAGTATCAAATCTCTTGTTGTTTCAATGGTCATAGATTTGAAAACCATTAATTTCTTTTAACTACGTTCTAATGTTCTATTTGGCTAGGATCAAAAAAGAATTTTGCTTGCTGACATTTCTCACTTATATAGGATATATGTTCAATATAAGGTTCATGATCCATTATTTTGCATTCATAATATCCATAAAAAGAGCTGTGGAGTATTGTACCATTATTATGCTTCACATAATTTTCATGATACGTGTGTTTAAATTATTGAAATATTGGTTGTAAGAGGTGGAAGCAATATGACAGAAAGATTGTTGTTTTCCTATTGCATCTTCATAGCTTACTCACGGAGAATCAGTTTATATTTATACTATTTTTTTGGTTAAGTGGCTTGGATGAATTGGTGTAGCAAAATCAAATATCAAGCAAAAACTAAGAGGCGAGATTCAGTTACTTTATATTGGTGATTTATATATTTGATCATATTCCTAAGTGTGCCATATTAATCAAAAGCTCCAAATATTTCAGATATTGATAGCCAAGTCTGGAGACGAAAATGCAGGTTGATGTAAAGAGGAGTATGGAAGGGGAGGAAAAGAGATCCAATCAACTATAAATCGAAAAATTAATTTCTGCTGGGAAAAAATGATTATTTGGTTTGGGACGAAAAATGCAAAAAATCTTGGGACGAAAAGTGCTTGTTTGGTTGAGACCTAAACTGCACAAAAACTTTGGGACTAATAATGCTTGTTTTGTTGGGACCAAAGCCGCACAAAAACTTTGGGACTAAATGTGCTCATCTTTGTATTTATGGGATCAAACGTGAAAACTTTAGGACCAAAATGCAACTGATCTGTGTCCTGTGGGACCAAAACCATAATTTCCTCCGCATATGATTTATTTGTTGTTGGAGAGAATTAAATATTGGGTTAATTACCAAAAAAATCACGACCTTTGGTCCAATTTTCAATTGCAACATGACTTTTAAAACTTATCAATGTTGCTCACCAACTATAACTTTTTTTCAATTATAACATCGGCTAATTTTTTTTAACATCTGATTGTGTCGACATCACCACCATTAGATGCACATGGACAAGATCGTCATTTACCCTCGATCAATTTCACAATCCGTCATTTTCATTGTCGTTAATCGGTGATTGAAGTTATTGTGTCACTTCTTCGACTCTCAATTAACGACAGGAGAATTGACGGATTGTGAAATTGATCGAGGGCAAATGAAGGTCGTGTCCAGACGCATCTAATGGTAGCGATGGAGACACAATCAAGTGTCAAAATTTTTTGCCGATGTTGTAATTGAAAGAGAATTATAGTTGGTGACCAACATTGATAAGTTTTAAAAGTCATGTTGCAATTGAAAATTGGACCAAAGGTCGTGATTTTTTTGGTAATTAACCCTTAAATATTTAGGGTTGTAAATTAGGTATATTTGACTAAAACTAAAAGATGGCCCATTATCTTCCAAATTCAAAAAACTAAGTAATGTGATGAGTATGCAAAAATGATATAATTTGACCTTTATATCACTAATTATCCACCTAATTGATATGTAATAATAATTGAACATTATTTTATTAATTATTAATAATGGTGGACGAATTATTGTGCGAGACGTGTCCTTCCCGATTGGGTAATGTAAAATGGGCGGAAAAATGCAAAAATTGCCAATAACGGCAAGGATTATGTTATTTTATATATATATATATATATATATATATAGATTGGGTGGATAAAGATTGTGTACATAGTATATTGTGTCATTGTTTATTAGTTTTATTTACAAGTTTTGTTAAATTATGTATTGTTTTTTTGTTAACTTTTATTTTAGTAATTGTATAAACAGATAAAGTAATAAAGTAAGGTTGAATAATTATTTTAAAATATAAAAAACAACCCATAAGAAGCAACACAAAATACAATGGGTAAAATTTGTTGTCTAAAAATAGAAAGAGAACAGACAAATTTGTTTTTTAAATGTAAAGATAATGGATGTAAACCATTGTCTAAGGGTGAAAATTTCCTAAAACAGGCAAATTGAAACAATCTGATGTCGATTACTATAAAAGACAACGAATACAAATTATTGTCTTTGACTTAAAATAAATGTTGTTATATTCGCTGTTGTCTTTGACTTCATGGATAAACGACGGTTTATAGCTATTTTTATAGGAAAGAATAACAGTTTAAACCGTCGTATAAGGTGGAAGACAACGGATTTGAAAAGATGAATGACTGTTGTCTTTGTATGGAAACACAACAGTAAGAAATCGTTATTTTATGTTTGAAAGACACCGGTAGTAAGTGTTGTCTATTGTCGTTGTTTTGTTGATGAAAGACGACGATTTTTCTAAAGTGACGTAGAAACATTGTCTTTGTCTTGAAATACATCTGTTTGAAATTGTTCTCTAGACAACAGTGGATTTAACAACATTGTCTTTCTGCCATGCACAACAGATAAAGAACTGTTGCCTATCAGCATTTTGTTGTAGTGATATATATTGAGTATGATTCCAAATGTTTGGTAGATTCACTAGTAGAATGATCGTTGTGGATGACATTAGAACCCTCCTACATTTGATAAAATATGGGGGTACTGGACATGTACCGAGATAGGGTAATAAGCATGCTTGTTCTTTGGCAAGACATGGTAAAACTGTGGATTATCAGGAGATTTGGATTGAAGACCCACCACACAAGTTTCAGTTGTATTTGTTTATGTGAGGAATTTGTTGATCATATTGTGCCTTGCAATTTCAAATTTTCGTCATGCATGTTAACTGAAGTGATAGATCAACCAAATTTTAGGCCTATATTATTGTCTGGTACATTAAAGAAGAAATAACGTAAGTCATATGTCCGACATCAGCTTTTGTGCAACGTTGAAAGGGTCCTGATGTTGTGGGATCGTTTACAAGCACAATATTTAGATAAAAAATATTTTTCCCTTTAGCAGAGTTTTTGTCGTCCTATGATGAATTGCATTTCAGAAAGGATGTCGGTAACCATGCACCAAGAAAGGGATTTTAAATGCATGACTATTCAAAGCAGCCCCTTAGTCTGCAAGCCCCATAGGCATAGGAGAACTATATACTTCATTTATGTATGTGTTGTTGTAAACCTATCTTCTATTAGTATATGATTCACATACTTTCCAATATAAAACCTTTATTAGTTGTAGGAGCCCTATATTCTATTTAAAAAATTCAAGGTGCACAAAATAATGCTTAATAATTTTTTTTCTTTTATTCTGATTTTGTCTCCTTCTACCTTTATATTTTAATCATAAAATATCGTACTGGTTATGTGTATTATCACACAAATATTGAACTAATTTTTTAAGAAAAACCTAATATGAAACTCAATAGTTAAATGATAATAATATATCAATATATGTATGTATACATAAATATGGTATGAATATAACATTTAAGTCCAGTGGCTATAGATTAATATGCAATCAAATTTAATGAAAAAAATTTAATTTAGATATTCTTAATTGATGTCAGTGATTACATGCATTAACCTTTTGCATATAACTACCAAGGGAAATTTTAATTTTTATTCATGTATGTTAGAGCTTGTCTAGCAAAAATTATGTATATTATGAAATTTCAATTTTAATTTACTATATTTTAAAAAATGTCCAATTTAAGATGTCATTGACGATCACTAATTTGGTCGGAGTCGAACACGTGACTAGCACATGACATATAAAATTGGGCTTTTCGGTCAAGTATCTCACATGGCATTACATTGTCCACTTGTACATGACACATAATAAAATAATAAAATTGTAAAATTAAAAGAAAAAAAGCATTTACACATCAACATTGGTCCTCGCCTCCCTTGAGGTCGCCCCAGTTTGTTATGGATATTGATAAAGCCGAAACCCGGATATCGAACGGATCACAATCACAGCAATAATCCAAAATAATCAAACATGCAAGAACATAAACGACACGAGAATTTACGTGGTTCGATCCGGAGATCTACGTCCACGGATGAAGGTAATAACCTCCCGAGGTGTTTCACTATCTTTTCTTGAATATCGAAGTACAATCTTACAAGTATTGATTCTAGAATTGAGAGTTGGAACCCTAATCCCCACGCTAATTCTCCTATTTATACTATAAAATAACAGCCCTAACAAAAATTCCTACAAATCCGCCAATCATATCTGCATGGCCGTTTGGAAAAGATCATGGGCATCTCTTCCCAACTTCCCAAGGACGCCGCATATGGGCTTGGCTGCGTTGGGCTTGCGCTCTTAGGCTCAATTGACCTGTCCGGCGGGCTAGGCCAACCCGGGGAGATTGGACCACACCTATCAGATGCCCCCCCACCAGCCGGAGCGAGGTAGGAGCTTCGGTTTTAAAAGATGCGTGTGTTGGCCAAGGTGCAATTGCTGTGGCTGAAGTTGATGTGGAGTAGTATCGGAGTCCTGTGAAGTGACCAGATGATATAGACACGAGTGTGTGGGAACCGAGAAATTTACGGTGTGAAAGCGTCCTCCGGAGTCGGACTGAAAGCTCTCCAGGGTGAAAGAGTCAACCGGAGTCGGATTGAGGTACCCCCGGGTGAAAGAGTCAATTGGAGTTGAATTGAGTTGCCCGGGGGTGAAAGAGTCAACCGGAGTCAAATTGAGGTACCCCCGGGGTGAAAGAGTCAACCGAAGTCGAATAGAGGTACCTCCGAGGTGAAAGAGTCAACGAGAGTCGATTTAAGGTACCCCCGGGGTGAAATAGTCAACCGGAGTCGAATCACAAAGCTTCCTGGGGAAGGAATTAGCTTGATTTGATGGGTCACGTGATCAACATGTGCGTGGCGCGTGTGAGACACGCGGGTGCTCAATCCAAGGGCGCGTGCTTTGCACGCGCTAATGTTAGCCACTGAATTTGAACAGGCGCAATCTGGGCCGTTGATTCTCTGTATTAGAGGGAAAGGGAAGTGATAGTTTCACTTTACTCTTCATTTGCAATTTGCGATAAAAAAACCAGCGAGAAGACGAGAAATAAACCAACAAATTTCTGGCAATTGCACCAACCTTTGGCATTCTTCTTCTTCCAAATATCAAGTAAGTATGTCTTCTTCCTCAAAGTCCTCTAGTGTTAGGGAGGTGGGAACTGACGAGGTCCCGTTCGATGCTGCACCGCTGCGGGTTATCTTCCCAGAGAGGAGTGAAAGTAGGAAAGTTTATAGGGCCGATTTAAGAGAAATATGGACCCAGGTGGTGAAATTTCCCACTTGTTTAGAGGAGAGGGCGAATCTGGAGGTGGCTTCAATGGTGCCTCGGGTTACTGAAGCCCAAATCGAGGCGTTGGTGCAGGGTTTTTATTTTCCAATAGATTTAGAGTATATAATACCCGGACCCAATGATAGGGCTTGTTGTCCACCAAGAGGGTTTATAACAGTATATATAGATTAGCTTAGGGTAGGTTTAAGGTTCCCGTTGTGGGATTTTGTGGTTGAGCTGTTGGAGTATTACGGAATTGCTTTAGGGCAGTTAGTGCCAAATGTCGTAAGGCAGATAGTCGGCTTTATGGTAGTATGTAAGACCTCGGGGGTAGACCCCTCTGTAGAGTTATTTAGGTATTTTTTCCAGTTGAAATCGATCGGGAAGGGGAAGGGTTGGTGCTCGCTAAACCCGAGGCCGCAAAGAGGGTTCTGGGTGCAGAACCAGAGTAAAGTAGAAAACTGGAAGGTAAAGTTTTTGTACGTAAATGAGTCGAAACCAATCCCGGGGTGGAGACGGAAAAAAGTCGGAGACGGGGTACCGAAGGGAGTACCTGCGTCAGTCGAGGTTTTTGAGTAGGCGGGGACGGTGAAGCAAGTGTTTACCGAGGAGGAGTTGGAGGAGGCCGGGTTGTCCCTGTATTATACGAAGGGGCCAGAGGCGAGGACGTCGCCGCCCTAGAGCGAGGGCTCTTCAGCCGGGGCTGAAGTGGAGGGTAGGAATTCTTTATCATAAGTGTTTGTAGCTAATAATATTTCTTGCTAATGTGTTGACTGTTTCTTGCAGTGAGACGCTTTAAAGCTAGTCTTCAAAAGAAAGCCGCCGGGAGTACGCAACAGACCCTGGTGCCGGAGAAAGTCGCCACTCCAAAGATCACAACTCCCGAGGTAGAGAAGGCCTCGGGGAGGAGGCACGGCGAGGAGGTCGAAGGGGTTGCCGTTCGATCGGACACGACTCCGAAGGCGAAGAAGAGGCCGGGGCCTATGCTGACGCTGCCCTCTGTTTTAAAGAGGATGCGCATGGACCCTACCTCGGAGGTATGTTTTATCATGCGTCAAGTTCTTATTGATGTGCCATGCCTTATAAAATTCCTGCAGGGCCAGATAGGAGTAGAGGGCCACGAGGTGTTCGAGATGGAGGAGGTGTGGACCCTGAGCCAAGGGATCATTGGGTTCGGGCGCCGCCTGCAGAGGGAGGAAACGGAGGAGCTGGCCGAAGAGCTGAGGAAGCTGCGCGGGGAGTGCGATAAGCTCCGCGCTGAGGCGGCTGAGGCCAAGAGTGGCCAGGTGACAGCTCGGGGCAGAGCACTCGAGGCTGAGAAGGAAGTTGCCCGCCTCAGAGGCGAAGTTGCGGAGATGGCCCTTCTCCGGGGAGAGTTGACCGCAGCTCGGGAGGAGTTGAAGAAGAAGGCCGAGGGCCAGGGAGCGATGCTGATGGCATTCGTCGAGAAGTTGTCACAGACGGAAACGTTTGTGAACTTTTTGACGAACTTCGTGGCGGTGGGCGACGTAGCCACGCGCTCCGAGGTGCTGGAGGTGGTGAAGGAGTCGTACCCGAAGGTGGATGCGTACAAAGAGAATTCGGGTACGATTACGCGGCTGTAGGCAACGTGGACGCCGCCTACTACAGCGCCCTGACGCAGATGCCGGAGTGGCCACTGGTGGAGGCATTGGCCCAGAAGGGGACCATCTTGATGGCGCAGGATGTGTCAAGCTGTTTGGTGGACCAGGACGAGGAGTTCCTGGGATACCGAATGGGAATGCACGTGCCGGAGCCACGGCAGAGGGCCCCTCCTCCGAGAATTGAGCCCAAGACGCTGGAACTAGCTCCCGAGGAGGGTGGTGCTCTACAGCTGGCAGCCAACCCAGTCGCAGACCCGGGTGCTACCACCTCGGCCCCAGGGGAGGTCAGTGCCCCTCTTAACTCAGGCGAAGGCGTAGCATAGGAGCTAATTTACTTTGTATTTTTTGAAAATTTATAACTGTAACAAAAACTGTCCTGTACTTGTGGCCTTGTCGATTGATAAATGATAACTTGTCGATGACTGCTTGATGCGAATATCGAAATCATGCCATGATCTAGAATAAAATATGTGTTGTGTATTGGTGATGTTATAATTGTGCTCTATATATCACATGTGCAGCAGGAGAACACCGAGGACCTTCACGAGGTCATTCAAAAGTTGATGCAGTCAATGAACTGGCTGCAAAGGGAGAGAGATGATTTGAGGATGTCGGTGGTCCCTAAGCTGAAAAAAAGACTTGTCGTTGCAGAGAAGAAGGCAACCGAGGCCGAAAAGGCAAGAACCGAGGTTGCAGAAAAAGCCTTAGATCACCAGCTGAAGTACTTGTCAAAATGCGCCGAGGTGGAGCGGCTTTTTGTCCATCAAAGGGAGTACGAGCGGATATTGTCGGAGTTCGGCCTATTAACCTTCGAGGAGCTCGAGGAGCGAACTGCTGAAATTCAGAAGGAGATAGCAGTATTGATTGAGGCCGGACACACTGACTCCGCCGAGCTGGTGAGGAAGCGGGAAGTGCTAGAGATACTCCTCAGCATGTACGAGGACGTAAAAGGTCGTAGAAGGTGGCAGCGTGCTGCGGAGGAGAATATTGCCAGCTCTAGCTAGGGGAACTCTTTGAAAGCTCCTCGGAGGAGGCCAAAGGGCTCGGTGAAAAAACCAACCGTTGTGATCCGAGAACCGAGCCCGGTAGTGGTCACAGAGGAGGAAGTCCAAAGACTGGCCGAGGAGATCGAAGTGATGGCCCCTGCGAAGTGGGACCCTTTGGGATGGGCTAACACTGCAGGGCCAGCTCGGCAACCGAGTCCCCGCCGGCGAGGACGCGGAGGAGCTCCCGAGGCGGGTCTCAACGCCGAAGTGCTGGGTATTGGTTAGGGAGTGATAGGTAGAGAAATGTGATGCATTTTTTTAAATAAAATGTAGTGAAAAAATAATCATGTATGTAACAAGTTCTTTTGCAAATAATAGATTAGTGATGTATGTGCAGTAAGATGTGATGCTCTTTTTAATTGTGCTAATTCGATGTGATGCAAGAAATGTATTAGCTAGTACTCGGGAGTATAGGATGTAGATAAGCCCTTGTTCGGAAACAAGGCATAAAATCTCCCCGGACGGATCAGGTGGGAGTCAATGTTTGTACGATGACAAAGTTGATAACATCTCCGGATGAATCAGGCGAGAGGGAATTCATGTCCGGGGACAAAGTTTATGGTCTCTCCGGACGGATCAGGCGAGAGACCAATGTGTCCGGAGACAATTAACGATTGACGCAATAAATATTCTTGCAGTTTAGGCCGGGGCGTCCCCGCGACACAAAAGAGAAGCAGTGCATGCCTTTGTAGTAAAAACTTTTATTCATAGTTATTGTCGGAACAATTAAAAAATACAAGAGTAATCTGAAAAAATAAAGTATCGCGGCGTAGAAGTAAAAGTATGTACAGAAAATGTAAAGGAAAAATAAGTAATTGAAATGAGAAACTACAGATAGAAACGCCGTAAATTGCTGACGTGCCAAGTGCTAGGCATCGGTATGCCATCCAAATGTTCTAACTGGTAGCTCCCGGAGGCGTGAGCGGCAGTGACGGGATAAGGCCCTTCCCAAGTGGCGTGCAATTTGCCCTCGGGGGCAGCTTTGCTAGCAGAATTTAGCCGGAGTACTAGGTCTCCGACCTAGAACTGTGTACCCCGGACTCGGTGGTTGTAATACTGAGCTGCCTATTGCTTGCATTTAGCTTGTCGGATGAAAGGTTGTTTGCGGCGATGTTCAAGCTCGTCTAGGTTGGTACGGAGTGCTTCCTTGTTAGCCTCGGTTCGAGGTGTAAAAGTATAGGGCTGGGTACTCCCACCTCGGCAGGAATGACAGCCTCAGAGCCGTAGGTGAGGCTATAAGGAGTATCCCCAGTGAAGGAATGTGGCGTTGTGCGGCAGATGCTCAGCCCAAAGACCCTTGGCCTGATCCAATCGTTTCTTGAGGCCGTCGACTAGAGTGCAGTTCGTGACTTCGACCCGGCCATTAGCTTGGGGGTGAGGTACCGAGGTGAAAGCCTGCTTGATGTGCAACTCCTCGCACCAGGACCGAAAATGATCATTGGCAAATTGTTTGCCGTTGTCAGATACAATCGTACTTGGAATGCCAAAGCGGCATATAATGCTACGCCAAACAAATTTTAGGATATTCTGACCAGTAATAGCGGTGAGTGGCTCGGCTTCACCCCATTTAGTGAAATACTCTACGGCGACCACAAGAAATTTAAATCCCCCTGGAGCAACAGGAAACGGACCTACAATGTCAATACCCCACTGTATGAATGGCCAAGCGCTTTGTATGCCGATGAGTTCGGTTTGCGACAGGTGCTTTACTCGGGAGTGTCGCTGACACTTGTCACACTTCGACACCAAGTTGTGGGCATCATTGAACAAGGTGGGCCAGTAGTATCCCCACCGAAGCACTTTCTTGGCCAACGTTTGTGACCCAATGTGACTTGCGCATGCTCCCTCGTGAAATTCCCAAAGAACATAGTCGACTTGGACCGGGCCAAGACATCGGAGGCTCAGCTGCAGGTATGACTGGCGGTATAAGACCCCATCGTGAAGCGTATACTTCGGTGCTTTTAAAAGTATCTGCAGAGCAAGCAGCTTATCTTCGAGCAGGGTGCCATTCTGGAGATACTGGAGGATCGGAGTCATCCAATTGGGATCGACATCAGTCAACACAGAGACCACATGTTCATTAATTCAAGGCTGGGTAGCTTCTTCGACAATTATGTCCGGAGACACATTTGACGGGACTGCGGAGGCCATTTTACTGAGAGTATTGGCTTTAGTATTTTTCGTCGCGGGGGATCTGCTGGACATCAATCGAGGTAAAAGTTAACAAAAATTTATGAGTTAAAGCCAGATACCTTTTCAATGTATCATCTTTTGCCGCATATGTGCCCTTGATCTGGCTTGAGACCACCTCGAAATCGGTGTATAGCTGGATATGCGAAGCCCCGAAGGTTTGAGCGAGCCGGAACCCAGCAATGACGGCCTCGTATTCAGCCTCGTTGTTTGTCACTTTAAACTTAAAGCGCAGGACATATTTGACTTCGATGCTATTGGGACCAATGAGAAGGACCCAGGGACCACTACCTCGGGTAGCAGAAGCACCGTCTACATATACATGCCACTTGTTGGCTTCGGCTTCGGAGTCGGTTTGAGGCGTATTCTCAGCACCTGTGGCTGCCTCGGGGCTATTGAACAGGACCTCGACCAGAAAATCCGCGAGAGCTTGACCTTGATGGCTTGGCCTGGTAGGAATTGTATATCATGCTCCCCGAGCTCAATTGCCCACTTGGCCAAACGTCCCGATACATCGGGCTTGGTAAGAACTTGATGAATGGGTTGATTTGTGAGGACCCGAATAGTGTGTCCCTGAAAGTAGGGACGCAGGCGGCGAGCCGCCATGACTAGGGCCAAAACTGTTTTTTCCGCCACAGAGTAGCGGGTTTCTGCCCCTTGGAGGGCTCGACTAACGAAGTATACGGGTTGTTGACTGCCATGGTCCTCACGGACAAGGGCCGCACTAATGGCTTCATCGACGGAGGCCAAGTATATATAGAGAGAGGCTCTCCGGGGAGAGGCGCTGACATAGTGGGTAACTGACTGATATGTTGTTTCAGGGCTTCAAAGGCTTCGTCGCACTGCGAAGTCCATTCAAATTTCTTCGCTTGGCACAAAATTTTGAAGAAGGGAAGCTGGCGCTCAGCTGCCTTGGATAAAAAACGATTCAGAGCAGCGAGACCGCCAGTCAAACGTTGGACGTCTTTCACGGTCTTCAGCGGCTGAAGATCCAGCACATCCCTGATCTTGGTTGGGTTGGCCTGGAGACCGTGCTGCGAGACCATGTACCCAAGGAATTTTCCTGACCCAACACCGAAGGTACACTTAGCTGGATTGAGTCGAAGATTATGGCGGCGCAGTGTGCTTAATGTCTCGGCGATGTCCTGCACACATGATGTAGGAGAATGACTCTTAATAACGAGGTCATCGACATATACCTCAACATGGCGGCCTATCTGATCCCGGAAGACGTGGTCCATAAGACGCTGATAGGTGGCTCCGGCATTTTTGAGTCCGAAGGGCATTTTCTTGAAAGCGAAGCATCCAAAATCAGTGATGAAGGCTGTTCTGATAGCATCTCGGCGGTCCATATGGACTTGGTGATACCCCTTATACAAATCCAAAAAGCAAAGCATCTTGTACCCTGTAATAGCCTCGGCTTTTTGGTCAATAGGCGGTAGAGGATAGCAGTCCTTTGGGCAGTGTTTGTTGAGATCAGAAAAATCAACACACATCCTCCAAGCCCCGCTGGACTTCGTCGCCATTACTGGATTAGAGACTCTCGGCATATCTAGGGGAGGCCAAGCAAAGACCTCGGGGTACTCTCTTAATGTCTGAATGATGGCATCGTGCAACAAGGGCATGCCCACTGCGCCTATTTTAACAGTTTGCTCTAGTTTAGCAGGATCAAGTGGCACTTTAGCGGTATCGTTTCCAAGTGGCTCGGAAGCACCTAGGGCAGGTTCCGAAGTGGCTATTCGAAATTGAGGCTTAGGAGGAGCTTTGGTTGTCTTCTTGACTGCGACATACATGCAATCTTTGGAAATTCTTTGGTTGCCACGGATGGCGACTTCTCCATGGGGGGGTAGGAAACTTCAAAGTTAAGTGATATGTGAAACAAATGGCCTTGGCTGGGCTAAGTCAGTCCCGTCCAAGGATCATGTTGTATGGCGACGAGGAAGATACCACATAAAAATCCACAAAAATAGTTTTTATCGCTGGATACGTACCAAGCGACGCAGAGAGGTTGATAATTCCCTTAGGTTGGAGCTGCTCGTGGGGTATACCCATCTTCTGGAAACAGTCAGTGAATATGACACTTACAGCGGCACCGTTGTCGACAAAAACTGTCTCAATAGTGACATTGGCCACGGTCATGTCGATGACGATGGCATCAGTGTGAGGAGTGAGCTCGGGGACAGAATCGTCCTCGGTAAAGCTCACTATTTCAGATCTGTAGAAACGCTTGTGGCGCGGCTCCTAGGGAGGAGACATGTGCGCTTCAGTTTTAAGGGCACTTCGGGAAGTCCCTGTTGGCATGGCGCCATAGATCACATTTATTATCCCTTAGACAACGTGGTTCGGTGGATTGTCCCCAGGACATCCATGAGGCGGTGGAGGTGGCAACAATTGAGGTTGTTGTGGCTGATTTTGTTGACGATTACCCTGGTCTTGCCTTTGGTAACTGTTATACCCCGACCTGTTGTTTTGCCATTGTGGTCTGTTTTGTCTTGGGCCTCGGCCATTGTAACCTCCCCGACCTTGTTGTGTTCCTCCATTTTGGTTCGGCTGAGGCCTGTCTTCAGACCGAGCGATGTATTGTCGGAGAAAACTTCACTTCAAACAGTCCTCGATTTCTTTACAAAGTTCGCGGCACTCCTCGGTGTCGTGTCCATGATCGTGATGATATGCACACCACTTTTCACGATTACGTTTCTCTGCCGGAGCAGTCATCTGTGGGCATGGTCGCAAATCATTTTTGTGAACAGAAAATATTTCTATCCTTGATCGCGTCAGGGGTGTGAATTGAGGGAGATCGCTGCGAGGTTCCAACCTGCCTCTGCCCAAACGACTAAAGGCACTGGGCCGGGTACTAGTCCCGACTTGCATTTTGTCTAACTGTTTCTTGGTAGTATACTTCTCCCGCTTGCGCCGGGTTTGCTCTTCAGCTTTGGCAAACCTGCTTACAGTGCCAAATAGAGCCCGGCTAGTGGTCGGAGGATGTCGCGCGAGCTCGGTGTAAAGCGGCCCGGCTCGAAGGCCGTTCATGAAAGCAGTGATGATAACATCATCAGATCGACTACCTACCTTTAGGCTTTCCGCAGTGAAACATTCAAGAAACTGGGAAACGGTCTCCCCATCTTGCTGCTCCAGGTTCATGAGATCGGCCAAAGTGGCCATTGGCTTTGCTCGTGTATGGAAATGAGCCTAGAACTGCTCGGCAAGATCCCAAAAAGAAGTAACGCTGCCGCGCGGCAAAGAATCAAACCAAATTCTGGCCTTGTCTTGAAGGTATTCGGGGAACACTTTACACAAGTGATGCGGCGTGCAGCTCCGATTGAACATGGCATATTTAAAGGCACTCAGGAAGTTACCTGGGTCCACGGTGCCATTGTAGATTGGTACTGGTGGAAGTTTAAACCCCTCAGGGAGTGGTGTGTCGAGGATCTCCGAGGAGAAAGGGGTGATTATTTCCCCGTTAGCGTCGAGGCCTAACACCTTGTCCAACTCGGCATCAAATTGAGCCTGTTCCTGTTCCACGGGGTCAAGTAAACGGGATTTCTCCAGGCGAGCCCGCTTCGTAACATCAACTAGTCGGCGCCCGTCAGCGGCGGCTTGGTCAGTACAGCGTGGCCTCGAGCCATTAGAACTTCGATCCTCCCCGGGTGACACGGACCGGTGACAACGGCAATCGTGCCTGGCTCTACGAGGCGGATCCTCGTTGAATGCGTGAGATCGATCTTGGCGGGAATGTCCTGCCACCTGATTGGCACCGTTGTCGGCGTGCATACTGGAGTCGGCACGCCGATGATTCCATTCTTGGAATAAGGCAGCGTGTTCCGGTAGAAACGCCTGTTGTGCCTGCAATAGTTCAGGGGTTAGGTGAGGGTCAACCTGCGCTGGCGCATCGGCGGGCGCGGGATGTTGTGCATCTATTTGCCTCAGCGGGTGGGTCCTGGACTGGTTGAGGTGGCAACGGGGGATTTTGATCGACGATAGGATTTAGACGAGATCGGGTTGGATTGGCTGATTGGCGACTATTCACCATGACTGACATAACTCGGCTATGGATGATGTTAGGGTTTGCTTCTCGTTCGTTCCCGCAGACGGCGCCAATTGATAAAGCCAAAACCCGGATATCGAACGGATCACAATCACAGCAAACGACACGAATTTATGTGGTTCGATCCGGAGATCTACGTCCACGGATGAAGGTAATAACCTCCCGAGGTATTTCACTATCTTTTCTTGAATATCGAAGTACAATCTTACAAGTATTTATTCTAGAATTGAGAGTTGGAACCCTAATCCCCACGATAATTCTCCTATTTATACTATACAATAACAGCCCTAACAAAAATCCCTATAAATCCACCAATCATATCTGCATGGCCGTTTGGAAAAGATTATGGGGATCTCTTCCCAACTTCCCAAGGACGCCGCATATGGGCTTGGCTGCGTTGGGCTTGCGCTCTTGGGCCCAATTGACCTGTCTGGCAGGCTAAGCCGACCCGGAGAGATTGGGCCATACCTATCAGATATCAAGATCAGGGTACCATAGTAATTTGTTTGCAAATAGAGAACATGTGGAAAAATATACATAATCTAGTGCAATGGTGGCATAACTTTGCAGGGGCGGCGATGTTATTATGAAGAATGTGGACCTTTGCCCGGGATGTTACGCTTCTCTATCAATTGAAAAAAATGTTGGGGGAAGTCTGGGTTGTGTGCGTTGAATTGAGGGAGTGGAAAAAGTTAGGAGGGAGAGACAAAATAGATGATGGAGACTTAGAGGGTGTTTGACTGAACTTTTTAGGAGCTTATAATCTCTTGCAAAATGTTTGGCAAAAAAAAGATGTTTAGGAGCTTATAAGACACAAAAATAAGTTCTAAGAGCTTATAACATCTAAAAAAAATAAGTTGTTATACCCCATCTTATTTCCTATCTTATTTTTTAAGATCTTAATTATTACACTTAAATTTCACACTCAATTCATACACTTACACACATTTCACACATTTCACACAATTCATACACTACACATATTTCACACACTACACACACTATACACATTTCACACACTACACACATTTCACACACTTCACACACTTCACACACAACACACTTCACACACTACACACACCACACACAAAACACACTTCACACACCACACACACTACACATACCACACACTTCACAAATTACACACACTACCCACATACTACACACATTCCACACACAACACACACTTCACACACTACACATATTTCACACACTAATTAAAGTGTGTGTTTAATATTAACTTTAAATTAGGCCCCAAATTTATACCTAAATCACTATATTCAATTGCAAGCATATAAGATCTTTTATCCAAATACTTTGTTAACTTATAAGCTCCTTAAAAATTACATCTTATAAGCTCTTGAAACAACTTATAAGATGTTGGAGCTTATAAGATGTTTAAAATAAGTTTAGCCAAATGCCCTCTTAGTGAGGAGAGGGGAACGATGGTGCCGACCTTGGGGGAAGGGGTAGAGGGAAGGGGTGACCTCGGTAGCGACCAATGTTGATGTGTCAATGGTTCTTTTAATTTTACTGTTATATGGTTTTATTATTTTATTATATGTTATGTACAGGTGGACAATGTGATGTCACGTGAGATACTTGGCTGGAAAGTCCTAATTTTATGGATCATGTGTGAGGCACGTGTTCGATTCTGGCCAAATCAGTTGCCGCTGATCACTTGTGTCCTTAAATCGAACATTTTTCGAAACATACTGGACTAAAATTGAAATTTTATAACATACATGATTTTTCCTAGACAAGCCCTAACATATATAACTAAAAATGATTATTTCCCTAACTACCAATTCCAAGTATATTGAAGAAAGGGTAAATATGACACTAACACACAATATCATTGAGGTGGTTAATGAGTATATTCGAGAATTACCAGGAAAAAATAGAGTACACTTTTGTCGATAGTATAGATAAGGCTGACCGACAATCAAGTGTGAATGCACAAATTTTTATGGATGATTTATTGAATAGCATATGGTCTAATCATAGGTTGGTGTGAGTACAATGTTACTGTTAGTAATTAATACATATAAAACATATACTCACGTATATAGGGAATCAATATACCTCAATTAAGTTGCAGCGGAAAAGTATTTGGTTGATTCCCCAAATGATGTATCATACTCTGATTCGTCTACTAGCCCGTTTTGACGAACACTACTAGAGCATCCGCCTTTTACTACACACCTTAGGCTCTTGGAGGACTTTGGTGATACTCCAAGAAAAAGAATAGAGAGAACAATTGGGAGAATTGTATTCTGTGGCGTATTATTTCCGTAGTCTACGAGTATCAGATATATTCGTATATATAGTAGTATGGGAGAGATCTGTCTCCTATTATGGATTAGATCTCCATCCCTATCAGGAATATATCTTATAAGATATCAAAATATCTAATCAAATATATATCCCAACTATATTGGGATCCATCAGATATGGATGCAACCAACATCTCCCACTCATACAAATCTGATCTGACTCATTCGAATCTAAAGACTCCACAATTCTCATCATCACATCTCTTTTTTCATACAGAGATTAAGGCGTGCGACCGAGTGAGAATAATATAGAACAAAGTGAGGAGAGTTATATTAAGTTATCACCCAACTAACATAACTCATAAACTCAGGAGACTCGCTGTGTACCCCAAACTACGTGGTTGCACTAGACCAAACATCTCTGACCCCTCTTATGCATATAGAGCATGTTTGACCCCTAAATTGTATCTATGCTCATGATTATGTCAAAACTAATTAGACTTAGTCGGCCAACCTATGAGCCATTGTACACAAGTGCATTACCAGCTTAATTTTTCCTTGGCCTCTTATGTCAATCTGCTTGGACTTGACAGCTTTCTTAGTCATGCTCCGACAGACCGTATCAACCATGGCCATAGAACACATGTTAAAGTAGCGTCATCAAGCTTACACTTCATGACAAAGTCCAAAGTCCCAAAGGGCACAAAAAATTACTATAAGAGCTCACACAGTGACGAAGCAGGGATCTATTCGGTCACTCCTCTTACTAAGGTCGTCATTGAGCACATGTAGTATGAATACATGTTATGATGGAGCTCCCACTCAAATTTGTTCATGTCACGCTCTAAACATCATACGAGTCTTAGTCCAGTCGCTCTTCTAGCGTTTGACCTGCGTACCACTAGGAATTTGTCTCCAACACAACTCCTAATGATTCACAGACTCGGCTATTAAGAGGCTTATATGAAGTTAGGGCATTGTTCATAATCGATCAAGTATGATCTCATCCTGGCCTCTTACCAAGGCCACTATGGGCAACAACCTTTCGTGTTGTTCCTTACACGAAGGTGATCACTTAAGTGTTTGATCTGCTAGTCTCATCCTGCTCGCTTACCAAAGCGCCAGGGTGATTTCCCGTGTGAGTGGATAATCCATGCCTTGTGACAAATCACATATAATAGACACAGTACTTCTAACATATAATAAGGGCACATTTCATTGATAAATAAAATTGTTCATACAGGCTAAAAGAATTTAAATTCTACGAAGTCCCATACTCCGAACATGCCTTTGAAATACATCTCTACTTAAAGGCTTGGTGAAAGGATCAGCTATCATTTCACTAGTGGGAACGTGCCTGAGAACCACTTGCCCCTGCGCAATATTATCTCGGATGAAGTGGTATCTGGTGTCAATATGCTTGGTCCTCCCATGATACTTGGAGTCCTTAGCATATGCTAGTGCAGTTGTGTTGTCACAAAGGACAACTACTGCATCATCTACTTGCGCCGTAACGTGCAAAGTCTGGAGAAATCTTCTCAAACAGATAGCCTCTTGAACTGCAGACGTACAGGCGATGTACTCTGCTTCCATAGTGGATAGAGATATACAAGGTTGCTTCTTGCTACACCAAGTGATAGCAGCGCCACCTAACAAGAATGCATATCCCGATGTGGATTTGCGTTCATCTCTATCCACTGATCCATCAGCATCGCTGTAACCAAGTAGCTTCAGAGTGCCACCGTGATAGCACAAAGCTAAATCACTTGTCCCCTTTAAATATCTAAGTATCCTTTTGACTGCAGCCCAGTGAGCGCGTCCGGGATTACTTTGATACCTATTCACCATCTCAACTGCAAAGCATAGGTCTGGTCGAGTACACATCATTGCATACAAAAAACTCCCTACTGTGCTTTCATAAGGAATCTTAGCCATGCTTTCCTTTTCATCATCTGTCTTTGGCCATAAATATTTGCTAAGAACACAATGTGTTTCCATAAGCGTGTCAACGGGTTTAGCATTATGCATACGAAATTGCTCCAGAACCCTCTTAATATAAGTCTCTTGAGACAAAGTTAAGAGTCTCTTTGAGCGGTCTCGGTGTATCTTAACACCAAGTATGTATTCTGCCTCTCCCATGTCTTTCATCTCAAAAGTAGATGACAGCCACTGCTGAGTGGCGACAATCATCTCCGTATCATTTCCAGCCAACAGAATGTCATCCACATATAATGAGAGAATTGTGAATTTTTTCTCATCCCTTTTGACATACACACAGTGATCTTCCTCAACCATCCTAAAGCCTATCGAAGTGATAGTTTGATGAAATCTAAGGTACCACTGTCTGGATGACTGGTTCAGTCCATAAATGGAACGTTTTAAGCGGCACACTTTGAGCTCTTGTCCCTTTACCTGAAAACCTTCAGATTAATCCATATAGATCTCATCACCCAGTTCTCCATTGAGAAATGCTGTCTTTACATCCATTTCGAACAGTTCCAAATCAAGGTGGGTGACAATTGCTAAAATGAGACGGATAGAGGCAAACCTCACCCACTGGGGAGAATGTCTCTTCATAGTCCACATCACTAAGGAGCAGCTCGCGCCCAGTGCTAAGTTTAAGCTGGTATGACCCAACTCCCACCACCTCTTCTTGAGTGCCATTTCCCATAGCAATGTAGTGGCTGCCCGTTGGTACTCGATGATAATCTACAAATCTTGCTCTATCTCCTGTCACATGTTTGGTTGCTCTCGAGTCTAAAATCCAACCATGGAGAGAATTAGCAACGAACACATGTGAGCAAACAAATGAATCAGAAGAGCTAGGAGCAGGTCTTACCTTCTTTGACTCAGTACAATTACGAGCAAAGTGACCCGTCTTCCAACAGTTATAGCAAGTGTCTTTCTTCTTTCCGCCCCTTTTACCACGGTGACGCTTTTTAGCCTTTTCACCTTGGGGCCCTAAGTTTTGGTTTTTGGCGTTGCTTTGTCCTGCATTCTTTTGCTTTTTCCAACGGTTGCCTGTGTTAGGCTTGCGTTGCCCAGCATTTGCGACAAAAGCAGCTGCTTGTGCTCTTTCCGCCTCTCGACGGTCAGCCTCGAGTCTAAGATGACTGGCGACACTGCCAAAGGTCTGGATTTGTTCGTTGTGTGTGAGCACAAGTTTAACTTGTCTCCAAGTCTGCTCAGGTAGCAATCTTAGGACTGCCAAAACTTGTTGTTCATTGGTGAGTTCATTTCCAGCGTTTTGAAGCTCTCGAATCATGTCTTTCATGACATCAAGATGCTGGCCCATTTTGTGCTTTGGGTCAAGTACATACTGATTAAACTTAAGGGTTAAGGCCCTTAGTCTCGTTATCGAGGTAGTGTCGTACGTGACCTTTAAGCCGTCCCACAGCTCTTTAGTTGTAGGAAACATCTCGAACTCACGAATCAAATGATCCTGCATGCAGCTAAGCATTGTATAGCGCACAGACCAATCTTGATTCACCCACTTATTGTACGCATTCAAATCGAGACAATATTGGGCATTTTGATCGTTCTCTGGCTCAACCGGCATAGTCATAGTTTTGGTGAGATGGTCAAGGACCTTCATATTATGTAGCAGAAACTGGATCTTACGGTGCCACATGGCATAATTTTGGCCATCTAATTTGCCAGAACCGTAAAGATCAGAAAAAGCTATTTGGACATCCATTTCAGTTAATATTATGCGCAATATGTTAGAAGTTTGTCTATTTAATTTTTTTATTCGTGTCCAAATAAAATTTTATTATTTCTCACAAGTAAATGAGATCGAAAATTTGCCACTTAGGCTCATAATCATCTCCCACTCAATTGAAGAAGATAATAAAAAATTAAATGATCGCGAATGAGAAAAAATATGTCCATCTCAAGAAACATCCATAAAAATAATATAGTGAGATGTCAATGACCTATGGTGGTAAATATGAAACAATAAAAATTACATGGCCTCAAAAATGGCCACTCTAATACATGTGCCTTAGTGAGAAACGAAAAATAAATAAATAAATAAAAATACAATTTCGTTCCTACTACATGATTCTATAAAAGAAAAATTACAACGGGACATCGTATAACCACCATTGTCATCAACATCTCATACATACAATCAACATCACATCACGTAACACAAACAATAAATTAAATCACATAATTGATGTATGTAATAAAAAAAATAATAGGTCTAGTTCAAATCTTTATTTATTTTTTAGTGTTTATTATCAGTCCAATTAAAAATTAGACATTTGAATATCACGTTCGGTCCAAAAAAAAAAAAAGAGAAGTAGTCTGATTTAATGGGCAGCCCATATATGCCCTTTTTTTACAAATTTATTTAGACCAAAAAAAAAAAAAAAAAAAGACCTACTTGTAGAGCCCAACATCTCAGCCCAATAGACCAAAATTTTTTTTAAAAAAAAAAAACTAGTTTAGGCCCAAAAAAAAAAAAAAATTATTCAGACCAGCCTAAGACTGGGCCCAATCCAATCCAGCCCAACAACTATTAAACCCTAGTCCAGGAAGAGGCAGCCGCCGCTGCTGCCACCATCACCGCCTCCGCAATGGCCGCTGGCGAGTAGCAGCAGCGCAGCAGCAATAGCGGAGAAGCAGCACTGCAGCAGCGGGGCAGCGGCAAAGCCGCAGGGGAGAAGCAGCGCTGCAGCAGCGGCAGCGGCAAAGTCGTGCGCAGAACAGCTGCGCCAAGGGCGGCCGCGTCGCCGGACAGCCGCGCGCAAAGGAGGGTAGGACAGCGACGGTGCCGCGCACCGGGCAGCAGCGCAACAGAGGTGCTTAGGGAAGCGCACGCTATCGCCGCTGCAATCCCCCCGCCAGAGCAGCACAGCCGCGTGCAGGGGAGGCGTGCGCAGGGCGGCTGCGCCGTCGGGGCCGCCTTCGCCTTTGAACCCTCGTCGAGCTTCCCCGGATCCCACCACCGCCTCACGCAGCAGCGGCGAGCGCCGCCGCAGTCGCCGCCGCTAAGGCCGGCAGACAGGTGCAAGGGTGAGAACAAAATATTACATTCTGTTTTCGTTTTCAATATTTTCATAGTGGTTGTTTTATTCATTTATGATCTTGAATTAAAAAAACGTAAGTCAATTTAATTCAGCCGAGAACGAATTAACTCGCTCTGATACCACTGTTAGTAATTAATACATATAAAACATATACTCACGTATATAGGGAATCGATATACCTCAATTAAGTTGCAGCGGAAAAGTATTTGGTTGATTCCCCAAACGATGGATCGTACTATGATTCGTCTACTAGCCCGTTTTGACAAACACTACTAGAGCATCTGCCTTTTACTACACACCTTAGGCTCTTGGAGGACTTTGATGATACTCCAAGAAGAAGAATAGAGAGAGCAATTGGGAGAATTGTATTCTGTGATGTATTATCTTCGTAGTCTACGAATATCAGATATATTCGTATATATAGTGGTATGAGAGAGATTTGTCTCCTATTATGGATAGGATCTCCATCCCTATCAGGAATATATCTGATAAGATATCAAAATATCTAATCAAATATATATCTCAACTATATTGGGATCCATCAAATATGGATGCAACCAACAGTTACTAAAAAAAATTGACCAATCCACCTGCTTGTGTAATGAAACAGGTTTGGCAGTTACATGGCTCAGAAAAATACGTTATTGAATAAAAAGTTCTATCAAGGAAGAACACTAGGATAAATGTCCACATCCCTTGAATGTCTATGAGTTTTTCAGGTAGCAAGTTATCCATGAAGTTTGAAATAAGATAATTTGCAATGTTAGTGTTTCTAATGATAACAATAAACAAGAGTCACGGGAATCCCTTTCATCAGTTGAGTTGTATCCCCGACACCAATCTTTACTCATGGACAATTGTATTTTAGTATATCCCAGGTTAAAATTAGAGATGGACTAAAGATACTTATATGATAGAGATAACAAGAATGTTGCTTTCAAAGAAGAATTTCAAACTTTAAAATACTCAATTCTTATAGAAAAACAAAACAAAAGATTTCATACATTAATAACATTTCCTATAAAAATAAGTTCAGTAAATTCATGAAAATCTTTCATGAGTACTATACTAGTAATTATATAAACGAAAGAAAAAGTCTAGAATATTTCTTGCACTAATTCTCGATTGAATGTTCGCCACACTATAGTTGAGTCTGATACCAATGGCCCATTCTTATGAGCTATTAAAAAGAAATCTTGATTATACGAAAATGTAAGTTTAGAAGTTTAGAAGTATAAACTCTTTAAAATATCTTATAAAATAATTAGGAGCTTATAAACTTTTGAAAAACATTTGGCAAAAATAAGACCCTAAATCACTTATATATATGATATAAAAATAAGCTCAATTTTTTCTCTTCAAAATCTTATAAGCTACACTCAATTTACAAAAATACACATACTATCTTAATATAATTTGATTTGTAGTGGGATTGAAGAGGGGATGGGGGTTTTAGGTAGGGGCGGATGAGTGTCGGGGAAATCAATAATAATGAATTTTTTTTGTCATTAAACAGTTAAAAATCTTATAATGTCAAATACTTCACCATCTTATAATATTTTAAAAGAACTTATACACTCAATTATTCAAACATTTTGATAACTTATAAGCTCTTGAGACATTTTATCTTATAAGGTTTTGAGATATCTTATTAGACATTGGCGTTTATAAGATGTTTAAAACAAGTCATAATATGACAAGATCTCATAATTATATTTTGCCTTTCTAAAAAATCAATGATCATTAAGGGTATTATCAGACCAATTCTATTGTTTCGGGTTAACCGTAGTAGATTTTGGGCTAATTGAGCCTCAGTTTAATTATATCATTTTAACAGGTCGGCAAAATTGTGAACTTAACTCTATTCCTAACGATTTTCGGGCTACTCGGGCCACTATCAGGTTATGAGTCAAGATGCTCAAAACTTCATATTTTAAATCCAAAATTTACAAAACATACTTAATTTTGATGTTCTTGTTCGTTAGCAGTGCACATTATTTTAAAAAAAATTGTTATCAAGAATGTAAACACCCTCGTCAAGGCTAGGAGATCTAGATGTCAAAGCCTCCAAAGCATCAACATTACTTCAAACAAATTGATAATCCGTAGTTGTTGTAAGAAATATGTTTAAAAACAATTAAAATTATAGTATTGGAAAGAACATATAATCTCTTAAAAAACAAATATAAAAATTATTATCGCATAACATTAAGTTCATTAAAATAGTACAACATTAATTCATAAAAATTATACAAAACAACAACATCTATGTACAAGTGTCTACTATATCTACATAAAAATACATTATTAATTAATGAAAGTTATAATCCACAATATTACAAACAGATTAAGATAATATTAATGGATGTTACTCTCTTTAATTAAATATGAAAGTGTTAATTCAACTACTTTAGAGATAAAGACTTTATAGGCAAAGGCGGAGCTATATGCGGCTCGTACCAGGCTCCAGCCCAGTGCAAAATTTGTCTTAATTTTAAATGTATAATTTTTATTATTTTAATTATTTAGTACTCTAAATTTTGACTAAGCCCACCTCATTTAAGTCGCAACTTCACCAAACACTGATAAATTTTTAACATCTCAGCCCACCCCATTTATAAATCCTGGATCCGCCCCTGTTTACAGTTACAATTTATATACATATATATTCCATATATATATATGTGTGTGTGTGTGTGTTTTAACACCCCGAAACCAAAAGTAGCAGACCTTTCTGTTTGCATTTTTTTAGTTAATTTTATATAAGAAATTGTATAAAGTTTATTTTATTTCTTATAAATATAGTTAAATTATTTATTTATTCAAATGTTGAGGTTAATGACTTTTGAATAGACAATTTTTTTTTCAATTAATTTACAAGAAGACTACCAAGGGGACCGAGCTTACTCGTATCAGTCATAGGGCATAAGAAAGAAAGATACATATAATAAAAAAAAATATTAAAAGAAACTTTGATTTTGTTTTGTATACAAGTATAATTTAATTTAGGAATTACGGGTAGAATTTTAATTATACGTATTGATTATTTATATGAATTTACGTAAATCTTAGTGTATGTATAATGTAATCAAAATATTTTTAAAATTCACACCCTAATTTTCAGAACATACGGAGAATGAGATTGAACTAATTAGTAATCCCCCTACTTAATAATCACTTGAAATCAATTAAATTATAATATTGATATTATCTTAAGTAAATTATAGTACTAGTTAAGAATTTAACTAGAACATCTTATTAATTTAGTAGCATCAGTTCATCCACCTAAGTTTATGTTGGAAAAAAACATATTTTGGGCAGCCTGGTTTGGGCCTGTTTCGGGTACGACCCGGTAACGGAACATAGAATTTTAAGTTACGCATCCTGTTCTCCTCTGGAAGAGGTTCGAGACGATATTTATTTGCCCAAATCGGAGTTTGGGTGAATGAGAAATTTAAGCTCAAAGTAGAGCACTTGAAGTTAATTTTGGGGCTTTGTTCCACATTGGAAAATTAGAATTTTTTGGCTAGTATATATAAAATTCTCCTTTTAAGGAGTATGTGAATGTGTAGCATAAATGCTCTCTCTCGGGCACCCAGGCGCAGGGGGTGCAAATCAAGGGCCGATGCGAGCCTCAGACCAAGGGACTTGTGTGCGAGCGCGACCCGCGTACACGGATGTCGGTCCGGTCTAGGGGCAGCCTTGCGAGCCAATTGTTGCTATTTTTTTTCAATTTTGCATGGCTTTTCAACTTCATGGTTGTTAAACTCTCCACGTTTTTCAGCTTGAGTAGTCTTAATTTTTGTAACTTCCGAAGTTAACTTGAATATTAATTCAAAAGTAGTGGCTCAACCAACAGTCAGATTGAGCCCATTTGTAATGGTTTTTTCTAGTCCATTTGATACAACTTCAAAAATACCTTCTGCAATTGTAATTCCTCTCTTACAATTTCCAGTAAACTTCCATGACCCTCTGTTGTTTGGTGATATCGTTCAGGCATATATTTGAGTTCGCTGTAGAGCCGAAACTATATGCTACGATTCTTGCTAAATCTATTGTATCATAGGAAACTAACGTCTTGTTGTTCTCCTAGCACTATCGAAGAGAGGACGAATTAATTTTAAGGAAACTGTATCAATCATAGGCCTCGGTTTGTTCTGTCACAATCATCAACTTTATTTTCTTCTTACAAGCTTAAAATTATTCCTACAATGGCTTCAAAGAATTATGTTGATTCTACCAACACCTCACTGCCGGCAGCAAAAGATGTTGTTTTACCTCATCACCTTGAACCTTGTGAGGTTCTTGACTGAAGATCCACCCAAGTTGGGTGAGGATGTTGGTGTTCAAGTTGTCAATGCACTTGATGCTTGGAGGCATTCTGATTTCTTGTGTCGGAATTAAGTGATGAATGGCTTAGTTGATTCGCTATACAATGTGTACAGCTCAATGAAATCGGCTAAGGAACTTTGGGACTCCCTTGATAAGAAATACAAGATAGAGGATGCGGGGGCCAGAAAGTTCATTGTTGGTCAGTTCCTTAACTACAAGATGATTGATGCGGATACCGTCATAAGCCAAGTGCAAGAGATTCAAGTCGTCTTGCATGAAATTCATTCGGAAGGAATGGTGTTGAGCGAAACTTTCCAAGGGGCTGCCGTAATCGAGAAGTTACCACTTGCTTGGAAATATTTCAAGAACTACTTGAAACACAAACAGAAGGAGATGATCATCGAAGAATTAGTTGTTCAGCTTTGTATCGAAGAGGACAATAGAGGTGAGGAGAAGAAGTTCACTCCGGAGGTGGCTAGGGCCCATGTTGTTGAGCATGGTGAGGGCTCAAGGAAAAACTTCAAGAAGAAATCCGATCCGATTGGCAAGGGTGCTTTAAGACTGAAGAAAGAAAATTTCAAGAAGAAATTTATTGGCAACTACTTTAATTGTGACAAACCGGGTCACCGTGCTGTCGAGTGTAGAAAGTCGAAGAAGAAACCAGAGGCTAATATAGTGGATGAGATCACCAAAGATGTTGATGAAATGTATCTTGCGGTTGCGGTCTCGGAGGTGAATTTGCTAGGTTCAACCTAAGTGAATGGTGGATAGACACGGGTGCAACCCGTCATGTTTGCTCGAACAAGGAACTCTTTAGCTTCCTTGATGAAACTGTTAATGATGAAAAGCTCTACATGGGCAATTCTGCCACTTCAGATGTGAAAGTTCAAGGTAAGGTGGTTTTGAAGATGACTTCGAGGAAGGAGGTGCCTTTTAACAATATGCTATATATATTGGATATTCGCAAGAATTTGGCGTGCGGCTCGTTGTTAAACATGCATGGCTTTCGCATTAAGGTTATTTTGTCTAAGAATGGGATGTTTGTATGAAAGAGTTATGTAAGTGGTGGCTTGTTTAAGCTAAATGTAATGATCATTAAGCCAAACGTGAATGAAAAAGTTAACTTTTCCATTTATTTGCTTGAGTCTTCCATTGTGTGGCATGGTAGACTAGGACATGTCAATTTTGAGAGCCTGCGCAGGTTGATGAACTTAAAAAGCATACCTACATTCCATATTGATACGAAAGACAAGTGCGAAACTTGTGTTGATGTAAAATTAACCCGGTCATCTTTTCAAACTATTGAAATAAATAGTGAACCACTATGCATAATTCATACTGATGTGTGTGATTTAAAAGTTGTGCAAACTTGTGGTGGAAATAAATATTTCATTACTTTTGTAGATGATTACACTATACATTGTTATGTGTATCTTCTTAAAAGTAAATATGAAGCCACGGAAAAATTTATCCTATATGAGAGTGAAGTTGAAAATCAACATAATTAAAAGATTAAGGTGCTATGAAGTGATAGGGGAGGAGAGTATGAATCTTCATTTGCTGATTTTTGTGCTCAACAATGAATCAAGCATGTAACCGTTGCACCGTATTCACCTAAAAAAATGCATTGCCGAACGAAAGAATAGGACGTTAAAGGAAATGATGAATGCATTATTGTTGAGTTCTGGGTTACCCTAGAATATGTGGGGGGAAGTTGTGCGGCCAACTAACTACCTTTTAAATAAGATCCCTCTGAAAAAGGTGGAAAAAAGCCTATATGAGCTATAGCACAGGAGACCACCATCCTAAAAATACTTGAAAGTGTGGGGGTGTCTTGCTAAGGTGGACATACCTTTACCCAAGAAGGTGAAGGTTAGACCAAATTGATTAATTGAGTATTCATTGGATATGCACATAACAGTAATGCTTATCGGTTTCTTGTGCATGAATCTAAGATTGATGACATACGCAAGAACACGATAATGGCGTCTCGAAACGCATCGTTCTTTGAACATGTGTTTCCTTATAAAACTCAAGTGGAAGTAGCGCCCACAAGTAAGACTATGGAAACAGTGGATGAAGAGCAAGTCAAAGAGATTGAGGTTAAGCCTAGAAAAAGTAAAAGGGCAATGATAGAAAAGACCTTTGGTCCAGATTTCCTTACCTATATGCTTGAAAGGGAACTTCAAAGTTTCTCAGAAGCCATAAATTCGTCAGAAGGACCTCTTTGGGAAGAGACCATTCAAAGTGAGATTGATTCCATTTTGCAAAATCATACTTGGGAGCTAGTGAATCTACCTCCTAGAAGTAAACCACTAGGATACAAATGAATTTTCAAAAGGAAAATGAAAGCGGATGGGTAAATCAATAAGTACAAGGCGAGATTTGTGATAAAAGGTTATAGGCAAAGAGTAGGTCTTCAGTACTTTGACACTTAATCTCTTGTGACAAGAATAACCTCCATACGAATGGTTTTAGCCATTACTTCCTTGTCAAATCTAAGTACAAGGCAAGATTTGTGATCTCAGATTTTATTGCTCTAGACAAGCATGGAGAAGAAGTCGAATGGCTATGCCATTTCTTAAAAGATATTCCAATGTGGCCTAAGCCTATGCCCGCAATTGGTATACATTATGATAGTCAATCGGCTATTAGGAGAGCATAGAGCAACATGTACAATGGTAAGTCTAGGCACATATGTCGTAGACATAATACCATTAGGCAACTACTCTCAACTGGCGTAATTTCTATCGATTATGTAAAATCAAAGATAATATAGTGGATCCATTAACCAAAGGGTTAAATAGAGAGTTAGTTGCAATATCATCAAGGGGAATGGGACTAAAGCCTTTGAAAGAAAGATTTGAGGCAATAGAAACCCATCCTAGTTGACTGGAGATCCATAGATCTAGGTTTAATGGGACAACCTAATTGTTGAGACTCTGAGATCATTGTGGATCACTACTAAGCCCATTCCTAGGATGAAACAGTGATGCCCATGTGTATAAGGTTAAGCTTGAGGCTTTTAATGATTCTTACACATCGGTTTGAGCGGCGTAATACGGGTTACTCTTAGTTAAGAATCACCTATGTAAGAGAGAAATGGGGTTTCTTCAAAGGGAATTGTGAAAGGCTCAATTCCTAGAAACTCTTGCAGAATTAGAAAGATGTTCATGCTCAAAATGAACATAATCATGAGAACATAAATGTGTTAGGGAGAATCTTGTGTGAAGCACATCATTATTTACATAAAATGGAAGAACAGTTCAAAGACATCATGTCTCATATTAGCTAGTAAAGTAAATGTGTTTTCACAAGGGAATGTTCAAAGGGTAACACCTACCGGTCCTATGCAAGATTCAACTATTGATTTGTATCGCTGAGCATTTTTAAGTCTGTGTCAATTTCCTATCATGTGGGGCACTATTGGAAAAAAAGCCTATTTTGGGCAGCCCGATTTGGGCATGTTTCGGGTACAACCCAGTAACGGAACGTGAAATTTTAAGTTGGTATCATGCTCTCCTCCAAAATAGGTTTGAGACATTATTATTTGCCCAAATCGAAGTTTGGATGAATGAGAAATTGAAGCTCAAAGTAGATCAATTGAAGTTGATTTTGGGGCTTTGTCCCACATTGGAAAATTGGAAATTTTTTGGCTAATATATATATAATTCTCCTTCTAAGGAGTATGTGAATATGTAGCATAACTCTTTCTTGCACACCTAGACGCGGGGGGAGGGAGGGTGTGTAAATCAAGAGCCGATTCGAGCCTCAGACTAAGGGACTTATGTGCTAGCACAACCTGCACGCACGAATGTTGGTACGGTCGAGGGGCGGCCCCGCGAACCAATTTATTGCTATTTTTTTTCAATTCTACATGGCTTTTTAACTTCATGGCTATTAAACACTCAACGTTTTTCACCTGAAGTAACCTTAAGTTTTGTAACTTATGAAGTTAATTTGAATATTAATTCAAAAGTAGTGGCTCAACCAACGGTCAATTTGAGCCTATTTATAGTGGCTTTTTCCAATCCATTTGATACACCTTCGAAAATACCTTCTGTAATTGTAATTGCTCTCTTATAATTTCCAGTAAACTTCCTTGGCACTCTGTTGTTTGGTGATACAGTTCAGCATATCTTTTAGTTCGTTGTAGAGCCAAAACTGTGTACTATGGTTTCTGCTATATCTGTTGTATCCTAGGAAACTAATGTCTTGTTGTTCTCTTAGCACTATCTAACAGAGGATGAATTAGTAATAAGAAAACTGTGTTAATCACAGGCCTTAGTTTGTTCGATTTCATAGCCATCGGCTTTATTTTGTTCCTACAGTTTATGCATGTATAACACCTCATGCTTTATACAATTCCACTCACCCTGACTACCATTCAGCCCATGAAACAGTTGCACATACACAAGTAACTATGTAATCATTAATAAAAACTAGAATAATATTAACTAAATCATTTTACCCTAGCTATTACACGTATAAAATGAATAGTCGTCCACTAACTCACCATCCCTTCTCCCACGTCATTCAGTTGTCCTTAATCATGCGAATTTGTTTGGAAATGAATACACAGTCATGTAGATTTTATAATCAAATATCTAATAATTACTATTAAGCTTATGAAATTCTCTCTTTCAGGTAAAGTCACCCCTGCTTAAGTACAAACTCTCTTGGGTAAAACTCTATGGTCCTTTTAACTGTGATGATTGGTGACTTGAGCACATTCAGAATGATGTGTAATTACTCGAAGAATCGGATTTGGACTCCAATTTCAGGTTTAAACAGAAATTAGAAGAATCAATTGAAATCTGTTAAAAACGGTTACAACAGTTTTTCACAACGGTTTTTATTAAAACCATTGTCTTTCAGCTTGCAACAGTTTTGGCAGTTATTCTATTAGGAGTTTCTGGAGCTGTTTTGGGTCAGTTTAAAAGGGATATTTTTCCCCTTTTTGTAGGTAGATTGTGAGAGGTCATTTTGGAGAAAATATCACCTATCTAGAGAAAGAAGGGGGTGGATTTTAGAGTGAGAAACACAAGAGGGATTATCTTGGTTTAAGCTTGTTCTTGTGTTTAGGTTTTCTTTCAATCTTGTTTTGAGTGATTGCTCTTGTAACTCTGTACTGATTTTGATCATAGTGAATGTGGCATTCTCTTCTGCTCCGTGGACGTAGACTTTACAGTCGAACCACGAAACATCGTTGTGCATTTGTTCATGCGTTTTTCTTTTCATTTCTTGAAGATCATTTGTTATTTTATGGTGATTCTTTTGATTCCCACAACAAATTGGCGCCGTCTGTGGGAAACTTGAATCACGTTGATCACTGCGGATTTTTTTTCCAGAAGAAACAATGGCAGCCATGAGATTTGATGTAGAGAAGTTTGACAGCAGAAACAATTTTGGATTGTGGCAAGTCAAGATGCGGGCATTGATGGTACAACAAGGATTAGTTGGCGCTTTGATAGGGATTAAAGGTTTTCTGGAGTCCATGGATGCAGATCAAAGAGCCGAGCGCATGGAAAAGGCTCATTCCACCATCATTCTATCATTAGCAGAAAAAGTGCTAAGAGAAGTGGCAAAGGAACAGATTGCTGAAGGAGTCTGGAATAAACTGGAGGAGTTGTACAAGAAGAAAACCATGGTTAACCATTTGTACATCAAACAGAAACTATACTCCTTCAAGATTTAAGAAGGCAAATCCATAGATGACCAGCTGGAGGAGTTTAGCAAGCATCTGGATGACTTGGAAGGAATAGAAGCAAAGGTGGAGGATGAAGACAAGGCCATCATCCTGTTAAATGCCTTACCCAAATGTTATGAACATCTAAAAGATGCCATGTTATATGGCAGAGAAACCAAAATTAGGCTTGCTGAGGTCCAAACCGCATTAAGGGCAAAGGAGATGCAACATTCAAGTGGTCACAAAGTGGATTTGCAGGCTGAGGGGTTAAGCATAAGACTAGGAAACCATCCCAAGAAGAAGCAGTTTCCAGGAAATCAAAACAAGAGGAATCAGCAGTTGAAATCTAAGACAGCAGATGAAAAGGAAACAAGGAAATGTTTCCATTGCAAGAAACCTGGACATCTGAAGAAAAATTGTTATGAGTTCAAGAGAAAGCAAGCTCAGAAAGGCCAAAACACAAGCACTGCTGATTTGGCTCAAGTAGAAGAAAATTCTGATGTCTTGAACAGATGTCAAGACTGGTGATAAGTGGATTCTTGACTCTGGATGTAGTTTCCATATGTGTCCAAACATTGACTGGTTTCATGAATTCAAGAAATCAAGATCTGGAATTGTTATGCTGGGGAATGATCAAGCATGTCTAGTGGAAGGGATTGGCAACATCAAGCTGAGGGTGCATGATGGATCAGAAAAGATCCTGACAGAGGTAAGGTACATTCCCCTCCTTAAAAGAAACATCATAAGTCTTGGCACTCTTGAAAACAAAGGTTGTGATTTCAAATCTGAAAATGGATCCCTGCATGTGTACAAGAATTCAAAACTGGTCATGAAAGGGATCAAGAAATCTAGTCTGTATTATCTCTTAGCAGAAACTGTGATAGGGGATGTAAACAGTGTCATGAAAAATGAGTCAGAAATATGGCATAAAAGGTTAGGCCATATGAGTGAAAATGGTATGAATGCATTGTTGAAACAAAACCTACTGCAAAGCAAGACCAGTTTCAAAATTGATCCCTGTGAAGAGTGTATTTTAAGTAAGAGTGTAAAGAAATCATTCCCAGTTGGAAGGCACACTTCAAAGAAACCCCTGGACTATGCACATTCTGACTTGTGGGGACCCTCAAAGACTGAGACAATGGGAGGAGGAAGGTATTTCTTGAGTATAATTGATGATTACTCAAGAAAGGTTTGGATATATATACTCAAGAATAAATCTGATGCATTCAAAAGTTCCAAGAATGGTGTGCTGAAGTAGAGACTGGGAAAGGGTCATCTTTGAAATGTCGTAGAACAGACAATGGACTTGAGTTCCTCTCAGAGGAATTTTAGGAATTCTGTAAAAAGAAGGGAATGAAGAGGCATAGGACTGTCCCTGGCCATCCTCAGCAAAATGGGGTTGCTAAGAGGATGAACAGAACAATCACAGAGAGAATCAGATGTCTACTTCTGAGTTCAGGGTTACAGAAGAAATTCTGGGGGGAAGCTGCAACAACAGCATCATATTTGATCAATAGGAGTCCATCAACAGCAAATGAGTTTATGACACCAGAAGAAAGGTGGAGTGGAAACCCACCCAAATATTCACACCTAAGGGTATTAGGATGTATGGCATATGCCCATATAAAGCAGGACAAGCTGGAGGCAAGAACCATAAAGTGCATAATGCTTGGATATCCCAAAGGGGTAAAAGGTTATAGACTCTGGTGCATTGAAAATGGGATGAACAAGATCATTATCAGCATGGATGTCACATTTGATGAAAGCAAAATGCCAATGAAAAAGGAGCAACAGATTAAGTTCAACCATGAAGAGGACAGAATACATGCTGAAATGGAGCATGATGATAAAGAAGAAAACTCTGATCAAGATGCTTATGATAGGGAAGATCCAAATGATGGATATGATGAGGCAGAAGATATCAGTCAATATCAACTTGTAAGGGATAGGCAGAGAAGGGTAATTAAACCATCTACTAGATATGGAAGTGACTATCTTACTGCTTATGCCTTGACTGTAGCAGAAGAAATTGAATATTCTGAGCCTAGAACTTATAGAGAAGCCAAAGAAAGCAAGGATAAAGAAAACTGGATTGTTTCTATGAAGGAAGAGATAGATTCACTTGAAAAGAATGGAACCTGGATTCTGCTGAAAAGGCCAATAAATCATAAATTAGTGAGCTGCAAATGGATTTATAAGAAAAAGGTGGAGTTTGTTGGAGTAGAGAAAATAAGATTCAAAGCCAGATTAGTAGCCAGAGGCTTCACCCAGAAAGAAGGGATAGACTACAATGAGATTTTTTCTCCTGTAGTCAAACATTGCTCCATAAGAATATTGCTTGCTTTAGTTGCTCAAATGGATTTAAAACTGGAGCAATTAGATGTTAAGACAGCCTTCTTACATGTAGAGCTTAAGGAGACTATCTTCATGACACAACCAGAAGGTTTTATACTTCCTGGAGATGAAGATAAAGCTTGCTTGTTGAATAAATCCTTGTATGGACTCAAACAAAGTTCAAGACAGTGGTATACAGATTTGGCAGATGTATGAAGAAGATTGGCTATATCAAATCCAAGTATGATAACTGTGTGTTCATGAAAAAGGCTGGACAGAAGATTGTTAGTTTCTTGTTGCTTTATGTGGATGACATGCTTATAGCAAGTCAAGATCAAGCTGAAATAGATAAGCTAAAGAAAGATTTGCAATGTGAATTTGAAATGAAACAGCTGGGAGAAGCCAGAAGAATACTTGGCATGGATATTGTCAGAGATCAGGAAAAGGGATTACTATGCTTACAACAGAGGAGTTATATCTACAAAGTGTTGAAGAAATTCAACATGGATGAGTCAAGACATGTGTCAACCCCTTTAGCTCAACATTTTAAGCTTTCAGAACAACAGAAGCCAAGAGATGAGCAGGAGATTCATGAGATGAACAGCATTCCATATTCAAATGTTGTTGGAAGTATTATGTATGTGATGGTATGTACAAGACCAGACATATCACATGCTGTGAGTGTTGTCAGCAGGTATATGTCCAATCCAGGAAGGCAACACTAGGAAGCTCTAAAGTGGATAATGAGGTACTTAAAAGGTGCAGCAGATTATGGGATAATGTTCAAAAGATGTGATGATTCATCAGAAGCTTTGAAGGGTTATGTGGATTCTAATTATGCAGCAAATTTGGACAACAGAAGGTCACAATCAGGTTATGTTTTCACTTTGTTTGGTGCTGCAATCAGCTGGAGGTCAATGTTGCAACCTGTAGTAGCATTGTCAACAACAGAAGCTGAATTTATGGCAATGACAGAGGCAGTGAAAGAAGCAATCTGGTTGAGAGGGATTTTGTCTGAATTTGGAATAAAGCAGAAGTCAGTTAAAGTGTTATGTGATTCTCAAGGTGCATTACACTAAGTCAAGCATCAAGTCTTCCATGACAGGTCAAAACACATAGATGTGAAGCTGCATTATGTGAGAGATATAATCGAGAGAGGAGATGAAGAAGTTCATAAGATATGCACAAAAGAGAATGCTGCAGATATGCTTACAAAAGCATTGCCCTCTGAGAAGTTTGGATACTGCTTGGAATTAATCCAAGTAGTAAAATGTAGTTGATGCGTTATCAGAGATTAAAACATGTCCAGATTTTGGACATGTGTAGAGTGGGGAGGATTCCATTGAAGTTTTGGTTGAAAGAAGTGTTGTATCTTCATGTGCAAGTCAGGTGGAGATTGTGATGATTGGTGACTTGAGCACATTCAGAATGATGTGTAATTACTCGAAGAATCGGATTTGGACTCCAATTTCAGGTTTAAACAGAAATTAGAAGAATCAATTGAAATCTGTTAAAAAACGGTTACAATGGTTTTTCGCAACGGATTTTATTAAAACCGTTGTCTTTCAGCTTGCAGTAGTTTTGGCAGTTTTTCTGTTAGGAGTTTCTGGAGCTGTTTTGGGTCAGTTTAAAAGGGCTGTTTTTCCCGGTTTTGTAGGTAGATTGTGAGAGGTCATTCTGGAGAAAATATCACCTATCTAGAGAAAGAAGGAGGTGGATTTAGAGTGAGAAACACAAGAGGGATTAGCTTGGTTTAAGCTTGTTCTTGTGTTTAGGTTTTCTTTCAATCTTGTTTTGAGTGATTGCTCTTGTAACTCTGTACTGATTTTGATCATAGTGAAGGTGGCATTCTCTTCTGCTCCGTGGACGTAGACTTTACAGTCGAACCACGTAAATCGTTGTGCATTTGTTCATGCGTTTTTCTTTTCATTTCTTGAAGATCATTTGTTATTTTATGGTGATTCTTTTGATTCCCACAACATTAAATTTAATCATTTTGGAAGCCATATATCTCAGAGCTCAAGAACATGACGCAAGGGTTCCGAGTTTGATTCAAACCTAGGTAAAATGTCATAATTCTTCACTAGTAAATATGTATACTTAGGACTTAATCTTACATTATTTGATTGATCGAGGGTGTTTCCATTTAGTTTTAAGTTTGAAAATATTGCTTGTTGGTAGTATACATGTATTAGGGGTCTTATATGGTTGATCGTTGACACGTCGGTTTTCTAACTTAGTGTTCTGCAAGTGTACGTTTGTAGGTGTAGTAACGGCAGTCAAGGTCGATCCCACAAGGAATAGATTTTAGGTAGTTCGATACCTCGATACTCTAGGATTGTCCTAACTAGATACTAGGTTGCAAAAAGTTGATTTTACCATAAACTGAAGAATTTAACTAATTAACTATGACTTAACACTTGGCAAACAAAGAGGATTAACAATCAGTGAGAAAAGGTATCCTAGGGCTTCGATTTCAGGATATTACTTCAACGTTGAATATGATTAACCTATAGATTTACCAATTCTAGTGTTTATTACGCGGCACGACAATAATATAACCCTTCTCTCGAAGTGATTAAACCGTTGATTAATTAAGTTAATTACCCATCAATTAAACCTAATAACTCCCAAACGATCCTAAGCCACGGCCTACACAGTCATAGACATTGTGTTCTATGTCATCAGTCTGATAACGATTCCCTCCTCTCAAAGTGGAATTGCTAAACTAAATTACTAAATCTAGGCGATTAAGCTAAATTTAGTTATAAGCACAAACATAGAGATAAACACGTAAAGAATGGAATTAATAAATTAAATCATAATCAAAACATTATCATAATAATCCCTACTCTCTAACCCTAAAACATGAATAGCTTAGCTACTCATGCCTAGCAATAACCCAATACAAGATTCTACGAAAAATATTGTAAAAGATTAAACTAGAAAAGAACAACTAAACCCGGATGGATCCGTCTCAATGATCTTTGTCTTCTTCGTCCTCCAAGTCTTCTAACTCTTTTTCTATGTGTATGTGAGAATATGGAGTGTCTCCTTTTTAATTTGCAAGTTTGGGGACCTATTTATAGTTATGGGTTGAAATCCTTGAGAGATTGGGACAAAAAAACCCAACTAAAACCCGATTTGGTGTTCCGGAAGGCTTTTGACGCGGCCTTGAACCATCTGGACATGGCCTCGTCGAGGTGTATTATGCTAACAGCATAAAAATCCACATTTTGACGCGGCCTTGAAGGGTGGTGACACGGCCGCGTCACTTCTTGCTCCGAAATAGTGATTTTCTGTCAGCTTGACACACCTCCAGTGTTTTGGCCATAACTTGAGTTATACAACTCCTATTAAGATGAAATTGGTGATGTTGAAAAGATAATTCGAATATCTACAAATTTGTATGAAAGGAGAAAATCCCAAAACGGGTCGGAAGACCCTCAAAAATTGGTTTGAAGTCAGACTTGAAATCCTGTTCCGAGCCCATTTCACCTCTTCTTGGTCCGTTTTTAGTTCGCCATATACTCGATATTTTGGCCTAAAATCCACAAAACTTCACAAAAATGTCAAATGGTCCAATGTATACAATATAAGCAATTCTCGACCATATATGCATGCAAATTCTATAAATACATACCTAAAATCGACCTAAATGCATGGATACACAACGTGTATCAATCGTAAATTTACCGATTCTGCTATGTGACGCAAAAACAGTATACGTATGTTAGCTAAAAGTGTCTTGTGTCCTTAGATATTTTTATTACTTATTGTTTACTAGATTTATATATTTATAAGTAGAGATTATATATTATCTAAATGTGTGAATTTTACGTGAATATATTGTTTGTCAAAATTTATATTCTAGATGTGACTTTAGAAAATTATATAATATTATTTACTAAGAAATTTTCAAACCTGTTTTAGTATGTTGTACTATAATATGGTGTTAGGAGTCTTTGATTAAAATTTGAGGGTGTTTTGGTAATACTATGATTTTTTTATGAACTTTGCAATAAGATGAATTTAGGTCTAAACTTTGTCGATTTTGATCCTTGGAAACATTCTTTTATAAATTTATTCTTGAGTATTTGGAAGTTGTTTTACTAATATGAAATATTTGAAGTTAGGAGTATATGATTAAATTTTGAGAGTTTTCAAAGAATATATGATTTATAGTAAATTTTACAAGACAAACTAGTCATATGATCTAAAATTGTCAATCTACACTCTAGTAGAAGATTTTTATAAAAATGTTCACTTGGAATTTTAACAAACTATTTTAGTACAAAAAATAATAACATATAATCTATAGTTATATAATTTTTTATTATTTTTCGATATTGTGAATTATTGAATTATTTGTGTATAAGTGTTTGTTTAGTTATAAATTGCTATCTTTGCAACTCTAAAAATTATAGTTGTCTAAATGATGTTTTTATCATACATGAATCTAACATTTTGTTATTATGTGAATATGAGTGCTATAATAAGTTAGCTAAGTTACACTTATATTACCATGCCCTTATTATTTACAAGTATAATGTGTTATGTGTTACAAACTACTATATTACTATGATCTCGATGTAGCAATATGTGTAAGTATAAGTACCCGTATTAGATAATTATATGTACAAAGTAAGATTAGGATAAATAGAATAAATTATGACAAAGAAAAGAAGAGTAATAAAGAAAGTTATATGACTAAAGGGCTCAATTCGGAGAGTGCAGTACGAGTTGGACCGGAAAACCTTGGAGCTTCTCCAGAGCAATTCAATTAAAGAACGTCCACTTTAGTCAAAGAAAGTCTGTAGGAAGGTGGATTAACTTCCACTCTCTCTTATGAGCTTAAACATTCACATGTTATGATTGTTATGGCTAAGATGTGTTTATGTGATTTACATGCGTTGTGATATATGTCATGGTATGCTACAGATATGCAAACAACTTCTGCTCTATCATGACGGACATGTTCTGCTATGTGTTGGGACAACCCTCCCGTTGTGGATTCGCTCACTCGTGATTCGTTTATCCTTCATAGATTAGATATGTGCACCACTCTATCATGACGGGTGTACCCTGTCCTCGGCTAGGAATAGATCTACAAGTTGGAATGGCCCAATTGTGTAGGTTTTTCCTGCCTTAGGCTAGATGTACACACTGTCCCATCATGACGGGTATAGTCTATGGACATACACCGGCCCATATTGACGGGTTTACTCTGTTATGGGTCTGGCCAACTTACCATATAGGTATAGCACCTTTCTATGTTAGGTTTGTTTTATCTTACGGTGGATATGATTTGCCATATTGTCGGTTTCACCCAAATATACACCGCCCACGTTGAGTTTATTCCGGGGGGTATTACGTTGCTATGGATATGGTCGAGTTCGCCCGAATATACGGTGCCCGCGTTGAGTTTATTGCAGGGGGTACCACACATATTTGATGCTATGGATTAGATTCTATGTCTTATATGTGAAGTTATGATGAGTTACTTGAAGCCTTTTAGCTTAAGAAATCATGAGGTTATGGTACACGTGATCGTACACGCACTTTAGGTTGATTTAAGTGTCAATTTAGTTATAATTGTGTGCATATTCATGTGCATTTTCGGCATTTATTTCTTATTGACGAGATTAACGCATTCATCTATGTCAAAACAGGTACAATTAGACCAAAAACGAGCATCAGAGATTGCAAAGTTGACAGATCGAATGAAGTAAATAGAGGATAAGGCGGAGGAAGCACCTCGGCCGAGACATGTATTCACCTCGGCTGAGGCCACCTTCCAGGAGAATTGGGAAGAAAATCAGAGCTCAAGGACTCGATTGAGACATGTATTCACCTCGGCCGAGGTGACCTTCCAAGGGAAAATGAAGGTTTTCAAGTTTTCAACGCCTCGGCCGAGGTGAGTACATACCTCGATCGAGGTGATCCATAACCCTAAAACCCTGAAAATCTCCTCTTTACAGCCTCGGCCGAGACGAGTACATGCCTCGGCCAAGGCCAGCCTTAAGATGAAACTCTATCAGCTTTACCTCGACCGAGGTAAACTTGTGTCTCGACCGAGGTCTGACCCTCTGTTTTAAACTGCAAATGCGTTTTTGGCTTAAAATCCAACTAGCAACTTCTCCTCTATCTATATCCTCCGATTCGAATTTTAACCTATCTTGGGACATTTAATCATCCATTTCCAGCCTCCATTCCACCAAGAAGAAGGATTGGGCAAGAGGATTGAAGAACATCTTCTCCAATCACCATTTTTAGGTTCTTTTATCTTAATATTATGTTTTTTTGCATTTTAATCAATTTTCTACTTGTGATAGTTAATATGGGTGAGTAGCACCCTAATTTCTACCCTTGATCGAATGTGGAACTTAGAGTCGACATTATTTATGTGATTATTACGGTTGATGTTACCTTTTAATTGTGTATTCAAGTGTTTTATATTATTTGTTGTTATTGACTTATATTTATGAGTTGAATTTAGGATTGATCACCCTTTAGCAAGCTTATAAATGTATTGCTAGAAATCGGGATCACTATCCGTAATTGTAGGGTCTTCGATTCATGTGTAGTGAACAATGATTAATTCATTGGTGAGAGTATAAAGTTTGACCTCTAAAACCGAGCTTGTGAGTTTTATGTCTTATCTATCACGTTGTCTTGGTGCTTCTATCGTTTGGTTATCGAGTTGGAGAGAGCTTGTTCGAGGGTTGGATTAAATCAAATAGGGTTAGTAAAAAAAGAGCTTGTTTTGGCTAGCTAGGATTAAGAGACAACAAGGCTATTAGAGCGTGTTAATAGTCTCGAGATAGGGACTTGAATTGCAATTGATTGGGCATCAACAATAGTCGAGTAAATCAATTAGACCGAAAGAAAACGAGATTAAGGGTGGGTCCTTTTATATATTTGGAAAACCGAAAAATCAATTTACTTGTCCTTAGATTACTTGTTATTTGAATCTTGGTATTAATTGCTTTCTAGTTTATTTGTTGGCTTAGTTTATTGTTAGTAGTCGTTTAGTTTTTAATCACAACCGACCCACCCACCCACACACACAACCTTTATTGCTTTTGCTTGTTTGTTACTAATTCTATTTCAAATTCCTAGTTGCTTGAGTACTCGAAACGATACTATTCCTCCATTCCCTGTGGATTCGACCTGACTTGCCACTCTACTTAATAGAGTTGAGAGTTTGGAAAATAATTAATTTGGTAGTAACGTGTAACGATGCGCGTTCTTTAACTTACCAAATTTTGGCGCCGTTGCTGGGGACCGGTGTTAAGAGTAGTATTATTTTGGTGTTCAAGCATTATCTTTATTTACATAGATAGTTATTTGCTTGTTTATTTAGTAATTTTGATACTTACTTTGGTTCTTTGTTTGATTGAGTTGTAGTGGATGTTCTTGCGCTCACAAGGGGAGAAAGGGCTATTATTTGAATCGGATATCATTGAACGTGAGCGGGTGTTAAGAAGAAGAGCCCGAGTTTTGGAACAAATCTGGGAAGAATTTGAAGATTTGAGCATCAAGAGTGACGAAACCACTGAATTGGAAGAAATGGCTGCTGAACAAGTTCAGGAGAGGACTATGAAAGAGCTTGCAAACATAAGGGTTGCACATGAACCCTTGTGTATCACATTTCCGGAGATAGGGAACGACACTACCTTTGAACTCAAGTCGGGACTCATTCATCTCTTGCCATCATTTCACGGGTTATCCGAGGAAGACTCACATAAGCATTTGAAAGAGTTCCATGTGGTATGCTCAAGTATGAAACCGACAAGAGTGACCGAGGAGCGGATTAAATGGAGGGTGTTCCCTTTCTCACTCAAGGACCTTGCAAGAGATTGGGAAATGTAAGGAGAAACCTTATACGAATATTGGGAAAGGTTTAAGAAACTTGTGGCAAGCTGCCCACAACATCAAATCACTGCGCAACTTTTAATCCAATATTGGTATGAAGGAATTTGTCTAACTGACAGAAACATGATTGACTCAGCCAGTGGTGGAGCTTTGGTCGACAAGACCCCTACTGAAGCCCGAGCATTAATTTAAAAAATGGCAGCCAATACTCAACAATTTGGGTGTCGAGAGCCCGTGAGACGTGTTAAGGAAGTCATCGATTCAAGTATGCTTACCGACCTAGTGAAGAAAGTGGCTTCGGGTAGCACTCCTACTCCAAGACCTTGTAGAATCTATCAAATAACCAAACACTCCACTGATATGTGTCCTATTCTCGGAGAGGAGATGGAGGCTCATGCCAATGCAGTGCACAACTTCTATCCTAACCATGCCGGCAGAAAGTATGATCCATACTCACAGACATACAATCTGGGACGGAAAGATCATCCCAACTTCAAGTACGGGAACCAAAATCCGAATGTACAACAACAAGGCGAACAAAGTGGGCATAATCGACTCCCATACCCTAAGGGGATGTTCCAGCAGAGACAGCCCACCGAGCCAATACCCTCTTATCTATCATTGTCTGATATAGTGAAAAGTTTGGAAACCAGTACCCTTCAGCTTCAACAAGAATCAAATTCGAGGTTCCAAAATATTGAGACCCAAGTCAGCCAAATCACATCAGCAGTATCTCGTTTGGAAAGTGCTCAGAGTGGGAAGTTGCCCGCACAGCCAGAGATAAATCCCAGGAATGTCAGTGCAATCACCTTGAGAAGCGGGGTGATGCTTGGAGAGCCTAAAAAGCCCGGGCATCACTCTAGGACGGAAAGAAAAGCTGAAAGTGAAGAAGTGAATGCTGAAGAGAAGGCCTTGGCCACGGCACGCACTGAACTCGGCCGAGGTGCTCTGCATCGCTTGGAAGCGAATTCACCCTGTAAACTCACATCGGCCGAGGCGGATGAGAACCTCAGCTAAGGTCAACTGCAACATGTTACAGGGAATTCACCCTATAAGATCACCTCGGTCGAGGCCACTCCAATCTCGGCCGAGGCACTTCAAGATCCAAAACTTTGCACTTCCACTCCGCTACTCCCCTTCCCGAGTTAAATCAAGAAGGTGGAAAATAGAAGTAAAGACCGGGAGATTCTTGAGCTGTTCAGAAAATTAGAAATCAACATTCCTCTGATTGAAGCCGTGAAGCAGATCCCACGGTACGCCAAGTTCTTGAAAGACCTATGTACCAATAAGAGGAGGCTTCAAGGGAATGAAAAAGTGTTCGTGAGTGAAAGCGTATCAGCCATTTTTCAAAAGAAGCTTCCACAAAAATGCAAAGATCCCAGTATGTTTGTCATTCCTTGCAAAATAAATAACCGAAAAATTGAAAATGTTATGCTAGAATTAGGAGCATCAATCAATATTATGCCTCGTTCTATTTTTCGATACTTGAAATTGGGTCCTCTCAAGGAAACACAAGTAGTCATTCAACTATCCGATCAAAGTGCTTCATACCCCGATGGAGTGATTGAAGACGTGCTAGTTGAAGTTGATAACCTAGTGTTTCCGGCTGATTTCTATGTTTTGGAGATGCAAGGGGATTCATCAATCTCTACGACTATCTTATTGGGGAGGCCGTATCTAAACACCTCCCGAACTAAGATAGACGTTAATGGAGGCACACTCACAATGGAGTTTGATGGAAGAACCGTGCAACTTAACATTTTTATGCTGAGCAGTGTCCCAAAGATTCCCATCTTGTTTTTCCTCATGATGTTGCTAACCCTCCTGTCGAGGAAGAATTTGAGATAAGATGCAGGAATAAGTCGAACATTTCCACATTCTTGAAACATCATAAAGAGGAAGGTGAGAAGCTGCATGAAGTGAAGTGCTTGAACTAGTCCAGACCAATTTGTAAACCACCTTGGAATTAACGATGAGGGAAAGAGCATCCGTCGATGCCAACGATGTTAAATAAAGGCGCTTGTCGGGAGGCAACCCGGCGGTTACTCGTTTTCTTGCATTTTGAATTCATAGTTTAGTAGTAGTTTTACTATTATTGTAGTGTTTTGAATTGTTTTGTTTAAATGTGTGTAGGTACCAAACAATCCATTCAAAGAGATAGTGTGAAATGGTGGTGAAGGAGTCCAAAATGGAGGTATTAGACTGGAGAAATCACCACGGCCGAGGTGAAATACGCCTCGCCCGAGGGCCTCCAACAAAGAAAAATGTGATGCCATTCTGGACAATCAACCTCGGCCGTGGTGTTTTCATGCCACGCCCAAGGCGAAGTCATGCCTCGCCCGAGGCCTTTCCATGACACGGTCGTGGCATAAGAAACTGAAAATCCACCAAGTCCACTGGACAAAATACCACGACCATGGCAAGATGGACCGTGCCCGTGGTGGGTATCACGCCTTGCTCATGGCGAGTACACGCCGCGTCCGTGGCCCAAGGAGCAGAAAAATACAAAGTTTACTGGACAAAATGCCACGGTCGAGGCAAGAGTAGACCTCGACAGCGGCAAAGACGAGCCTCGCCCATGGTGTTCCCAAACCACGTCCGAGGCCAAACATGCTCAAAATCCTTCAAACCCACTGGAAGAAATGCCACGGCCGCGGCAGGGCCACGCCATGCTCGCGGTGCACGAGGACACACACCACGACCGTGGCATACACATCGCCTCGGCTGCGGCGATTCACCAGGTATAAATACCTGACGCGGGCGAGGTAGGGCATTTTCTTCCCCCCTCCCCCCCCACCTTCGCGAATTTGCACAGCACACACTCCCACACACACTAAATCCACCATTTTTACTCAATCAAAGTCACTCAAACTCACACAATCACTCACCCACATCACCACACACACTTCTATCCGAGAAATTTTGAATTTGGAGTTGGGTCGAAAAAGGGTGCGAAAAAATAAACTTCAAATTTTTCGATTAAAATCCCACCAGTAAGTACAACTATCCCTTTCCCGTAGTCTTTTATTTCTTATTATGAACTTTGTTGTTAGATTTGGGGCAAATTTTGTATTAGAATAGCTATTACATTGATGTTGGTTATACACGAGCCTAGTGTTGTGATTTTTTGCCAATTTTGATTCGTTTTGTGCATTCTAAGACTCAATTTGTAGTGATAGCTCTAGTATTTACATGATAGTTGATGTGGGATGATGATTAGGGTGATAAACTTTAAATTTGGAGTTGAAATTGGTTGTGGCATATCACCGAAAACATGGCATGCATTTCACTATTGTTATTCTTTTGTAGTTTGCTTTGATTGACATGCTCAATTATTAGGTCGATTAGTTGAAATTGTGGTGAAAACTAGAAAATTTTATACTCTTATTTTGTAATGAAAAAAATTTGACCTATTTTTGTTGAGTATTGATCGATTTTAGTTGCAATAGGATAGAAATTGGAAATATTTGACATATGTTCAAATTTTGTCAAGTTGATTGAATTATCCATTTTTTTAAGTTCATTTGTTAGGTACTTGTTGATTGAATGCAAGTAATTAATTTAATGAACTTGATTTTTTATTGGATTTTTTTTTTCAATTGAACTTGATGTGTAAATTGGCGATGAAGTTGTCAAACTCGGGGATTTTAAATGAGTGTGATTGTTCTTTGTAGGCCAAATGGGACCATCTAAGCAGACATCCAAGAAACCTACTAGCAAAAGTGCCACCACAAGCAAAGGGCAAATTAGTGATTCGGGACCCCATCCCGGACGAACCTAAGATCGAAATCCCGGAGGTTCCAAAGTCCACAGAGCCAGATAGCCGGATCTTCGACATAGTATTGGAGGACCCGGATCACCAAAACAGATTTGCTGGATTATTGAAGCGCCAGATTGTTGCCACCCGCTACTTCAAAGCTGAGTGCTTAACTGCTATGGGGATCAAGGACGATATAGACAAAATTCTGAGAGCGTCGGGACTCATTAGACTATTCACTCCACGGCCCACCTATCAAAGATTTGTCCTTGAGTTCTTGAGCATGCTCTCGGTCCGAGCCAACTTCGAAAAACGTGGAAACAGAACCCACAACATTTCATTCCATCTGATGAATGAAAAGAAGACACTCACTATCTCGGAGTTGAGGAGGATTTATGGGTTCAAGAAAGACCCTTCCTCCACAGACATAGACAAGATAGACGAGTTCGACGTCGGGCGGTTCTGGGGGTAAATAACTATTGCTCCCAGCTTGGTTGAACCGCAAGCTTTTGATTCGAAGAGCTAAAAAATGAGCTGGATTAGAAGTCCAGTCGTAAAAGTCTTGCAAAAGCTCCTGGCGTTGACACTTTTTGGGAGGAAAGAGACGGGGGCAACAAGGATGTCTGAGCTTAGTATCCTATGGTCCATCCTCAACAGGACCGATATGAGATATGAGGAGGTTCTGATCGAGTCTTTTGAGAGGATGGTGAAGGAGTTGACAGCAAAAAGAAAGAAAGAGCCAAAGCAGTTCGATCCGGTCTTCAACGGGGCTCTTATCACACCCATTTTCGAGCACTTTGGTGTTTCGTTGACCGACTTCAAGCTTGTATCAGAGTCATTCCTTCTGGGTTGGGAGGATTTAGCCAACATGAGGATTGCTGCTTTGGGCCAAGAAGACGGAGTCTCCGTCCCCTATGTGATCCAAAATGTAGGGCCAACGCTACGCCTTCCCAACCCAGACCTCACCCACATCAAAGACCTCAGATCCACAGACAACTTGGCCTTGAGCTCAGAGGCACACCGGGCAGCTTCGAAGGAACCAAGTGCCCTTGAGTTCCGGAAGTATCAGAGAGGCCAGGTGTCAGAACCTGCTGCAGAAGGGGCTGGCCCCGAAGGTGAGGGTGCGAGCAACCGTCACTCAAGAAAAAGATCAGTATCCATTGTTCAGTCTCACACAGAATTTTGACAACAGGTGGATGAAAGATTGAGCACAGTTGAGGCAGATATCGGGGAGATCAAGGCGGACATCAAGGAGATCAAGATGAATCAAAAAAAGATCCTCGATGCACTCAACAACATTCGAGCATGTTTTGGTAGCCAAAGCTCTCAATCTTCACGACCCTCCAAAACGTTGTGAGTAGGAGCACCAAGAATATCCTTCCTCTTCTTCAAAAATTTAGTTTTCAACCAAGTTTTGGGAGAAAATAGGGGGTAGGATGTTCTTGGCCGCTCTAATTTTCAAATCTCTCGTGCTTCCTTTCCATATTTTATTGCCTGTTGAATATTTAGGCCTGTGTGCCCTTTCTGATTTGCTTGTACTTTGGATTCACGGTGTGTGTACCATTTTGTGACTTTTGCTTGTACGGTTTTGTTGGATGATTTGTTAGGATGTTGTTTATTGATTGGCCTGTGTACCACTTTCTACTATCTTATTTGATTGGTCAAGCTAATTTGGGATTTGTCATTTTTATATGTTGAATTTTTGGTACTTACACACATAGGAATAATAATTTTGGTAGTTTTAGTTTATTTTTGGATTGATGGTGCTAAAGACTGGTTGAGTTCGTTAAGCACCAATCCATACCCCTTCTTTCTACAAACTTTGGTTTTCAACCAAGTTTTGGGGGGGTGGTAGGTGTAAGGATTTGGCTGCTTGAAAAAATTGATTGGACCAAATTGGAATGAGAAATGTGGCAATGGTTAATGATGAAAATTTTTGGTCAAAATTTTTTAAAATGGACCATGGTAGAGCATGATAGGCTTTTGAAGCAAAAATTAAGCTTGCATTCAAAACTTATGATCAAAATTTTGCCAAAATGAGCTTTTGAGCCTTAAAAAGATACTCCCATTTTAGAAGTAATTCAAATCTTCTTTCGGTGTGAAAATTCATTGAATGCATGTATTCGTCTCTAGAACTTGCCTTGAATCTTTATATTGAATAAGTCGGTACATCATGCGACCTTGAAAGTGATCTTAGGCATTTCTTGATTTAAGCCTATTTCAAAAACTTGAAAATGCTTCCTTTTCACTATATATTTAAAAGAATTTGCCTCTAGTTAGCCCGTTGAGATTTTAGCCTTTTTATTTGATAACCAACTCTACAAGCCAAATCTCTTTCCATTAGCCTTCAAACCTAAATGGACTAATTGAGTATGAGGAAGGTGGTTGGAGGTAGTCGGGTTGGGAAATTGGGATCAAACTAGGTAGAATAGTGGAATCATTGAAGGGTGAAGAAAAATTACACAAAATAGGCAAGAGTTGAGAACATAGGCCTCTCCAGTGTTTGTAAATATTTATTAGTAAAAAAAAAAACTCAAGTCGAAAAATAGAAAAAAGTTGAAAAATCAGAAAAACAAGAGAAAGAGTTGTTTGTATATGTCTTGCTAGTGTTTAGGTTTGGAGAGGCTAGTGAAGACTACAATGATCTTTGATCAACATTCTCAAAGTTTTAAAATTCATAAAAAGCACACTCCAAGTGAGAATTAAAAAAAATGGAGTTGTAGGTTGGGTTGAGATAAATAAATCGAACCTAAGGATCGATGTGATTGGGAAGTGAGAGAGTGAGGTAGAGTAATTATTGTTGAGGGGTAGATGAGAGTAGCTAACTCATTTAGTCCAATTTATAGTAACTTTTACCCAAAAATGGTCCCACCTTACCCCAAGCCAACACTACAACCCTTGTAAAGACCTTTTTTATTCTTTGTCACACATGTTGAGTACACGTTCTAATTTAGATGATTGGCAAGCCTATGGTAGGCGATTCATGCATTTCAATGTGAGTGCATACACTATCCACTTGATACACTCAAGAGTTGAGAGATACACTCACCCAATGAGGATCTCAAGTCGAGAATGTCAAGTCTTGAAAGTAGTCGAATTAGTCTATCACATATGCTCATTATTACCATGATTGCCTAACTTTTGAGAAAATCTTCTGAAACCAATTTGCCACTTAAAATCTGCCCTAACACGTGTCCTTTCTTCTTTTTCTTTATTTGTTCAGGACGAACAAAAGTTTAAGTTTTGAGGGATTTGTTACACGTGATCGTGCACGCACTTTAGGTTGATTTAAGTGTCAATTTAGTTATAACTGTGTGCATATTCATGTGTATTTGGGCATTTCTTTCTTATTGAGTAGATTAACGCGTTTAGTTCATTTCTACGTCAAAACAGGTACAATAAGACAAAAAAAAAAAAAGCATCAAAGATTGCAAAGTTGATAGATCGAACGAAGTAAACAGAGGACAAGGCGGAGGAAGCACCTCGGTCGAGACATGTATTCACCTCGGCCGAGGCAACCTTATAGGGGAATTGGGAAGAAAACCAGAGCTCAAGGCCTCGGCCGAGACATGTATTCACCTCGGCCGAGGTAACCTTCTAGGGGAAAATGAAGGTTTTCAAGTTTTCAAGTCCTCGGCCGTGGTGAGTACATACCTCGGCCGAGGTGATCCATAACCCTAAAACCCTGAAAATCCCCTCTTTACCGCCTCGGACGAGACAAGTACATGCCTCAGCCAAGGCCAGCCTTAAGATAAAACCATATCAGCTTCGTCTCGGCCGAGGTAAACTACCTCGGCCGAGGTCTGACCCTCTGTTTTAAACTACAAATGCGTTTTTGGCTTAAAATTCAACTAGTAACTTCTCCTCCCATTCGAATTTTAACCTATCCTGGGACATTTTATCATCCATTTCCAGCCTCCATTCCACCAAGAAGAAGGATTGGGCAAGAGGATTGAAGATCATCTTCTCCAATCACCATTTTTGGGTTCTTTTATCTTAATATTATATTTCTTTGCATTTTAATCAATTGTTTGCTTGTAATAGTTAATATGGGTGATAGTTAATATGAGTGAGTCGCACCCTAATTTCTACGCTTGATCGAATGTGGAACTTCGAGTCGACATTATTTATGTGATTATTACGGTTGATGTTACCTTTTAATTGTGTATTCAAGTGTTTTATACTATTTGTTTTTATTGACTTGTATTTATGAGTTGAATTTAGGATTGATCACCCTTTAGGAAGCTTATAAATGTATTGCTAGAAATCGAGATCACTATCCGTAATTGTAGGGTCTTCGATTCATGTGTAGCGAACAATGATTAATTCATTGGTGATAGTATAAAGTTGGACCTCTAAAACCGAGGTTGTGAGTTTTATGTCTTATCTATCTCGTTGTCTTGGTGCTTCTATCATTTGGTTATCGAGCCGAAGAGAGCTTGTTCGAAGGTTGGATTAAATCAAATGGGGTTAGTCGAAGCGTTTGTTTTGGCTAGCTAGGATTAAGAGACAACAAGGCTATTAGAGCTTGCTAATAGTCTTGAGATAGGGACTTGAATTGCAATTGATTGGGCATCAACAATAGTCGTGTAAATTGATTAGACCAAAGGGAAACGAGATCAACGATGGATCCTTTTATATATATGAAAAACCGAAAAATCAATTTACTTGTCCTTAGATTACTTGTTATTTGAATCTTCGTATCAATTAATCTAGTTTATTTGTTGGTTTTGTTTATTGTTAGTAGTCGATTAGTTGTTAATCACAACCCCCCCCCCCTCCCCTCAAGAACCTTTATTGCTTTTGCTTGTTTGTTACTAATTTTATTTCAAATTCCTAGTTGCTTGAGTACTCGAAACAATACATTCCTCCGGTCCCTGTGGATTCGACCCGATTTGCCACTCTACTTAGTAGAGTTGAGAGTTTGGATAAAATAAATAATTTGGTAATAACATGTAACGACGCGCGTTCTTTAACTTACCAGGTTACCCCACCATTTTCAAATTATTTTGTAGGTCAAATGACTTACGCAAGAATTTGGAGTTTAACGTGAAAAGGCGATGATGGATGTGTGGGACCCTATTCGTAATGAGTTTAGTCTATATTACTTAGTTTGAAGATCTTTTTATAACTTTGCATAGTTGTTTAACTTTTATTATCTACCTCGTTTGTGAGAAGGGAATATACTTTTGTCGTAACTCTGGGTCTATATATATATATATATATATATATATATATATATATATATATATGTTTCAAATAGATTTTGACTTGGTTATTTAAGTTTGATCCATTTCATTACGCTAAAAGGTATTTTTGACCAGTCTGTATCTTGATGTTACTTAACATGTATATCTATTTATTATAAGTGATGGGCTAAATCATAGGTTATTTCATATCTTTTATAAAAAAAACAATCATAAAGCATTAAGTTATGGGTATTTTTGTGACAGATTTGCAAATTGTATTTTTTTTTTTTAGAACGGGGCGTTTCATATATATGTGTGTGTGTGTGTTGTCATAATTCGTCCATCAAGTCATCTATTAAGGGTATAGGATAGCTATCTTTCATGGTCACTGAATTTAGTTTTCTATAGTCTATACAAAACCTCCAAGAACCATCCTCCTTTTTCACTAGCAATACGGGTGATAAGAACGAACTTGTGTTAGGCTGAATTATTCCGGTTTCTAACATCTCCTATACTAACTTCTCTATCTCCTGTTTTGCAAATATGGGTACCTATAGGGTGGTTGCTTGAAGGGAATGGTCCCTAGCTTTAAAGGGATACTATGGTCATAGGATCGGTGAGGTAGCAAGTTGGTTGGGATTTCGAATATATGCACATATTAGAGATAAGAGGCTTAAGTTCCTCGGCCGGCTTACTCTCCTAGACTACTTGTTCGGTTGTTACCATGCATAAACACCTAAATACTGCCTCCTTTTCCTTTCCGAGAAACCCTTTGGAATTGCTTTCCCGTCATTATTTTTAAAGTCGTTTCTTGTTGTATGCATTGCAACTCTGATTTCCTGCCATACCTTTCAAACTGAACTTTGTGAGCTTCGTAGTCGAACATCATCAGTCCCAATTTTCTTAGGAAGTCTACACCCACCATCATATCACAGCCCCCTAGCCATAAAATTCTCACAAGGGAACTAAACTTATACTTTCCCATCTCCCAATCTAACTTGGGACACTTGTTATTACACTCCAGTTGTCCCCCTTCAGCTACCATTACCACTAGAGGATTGGTTATCTGTAGATCGCACCCCAGTCTCTTAGTCATCTCCTCATCCAAGAAACTATGTGTACTCACTGTGTCGATCGAGATTGTGATCTTCTGCTTGCCTACGGTAACTAGTAATTTAATTGTGTCGGGTATTACCCGCTAAAGCATGCATGGACACCCTCAAGTTTTCACTCTCCTTGTCCCTATCTTGTAATAGTAGTTTGAGTTTGTCTCGTCCTCTCTCGGCTCACACACTATCACAAACAACTTTTTACACTTATGTCCTAGGAAATAAGGTTCGTCATAGTTGAGGCATTACTTCTTTTTCATTCTAGCGTCTATTTCTTCCGGGGTTAGCTTCCTAAAGGGTGGATTTTCTGTACTAAGCTGACTTCTTATTGCGCTAGGGCTTTCTTGGGTAATTTTTTAGTTTTCTTGAGGTTTTTTCCAGTTATTAGAACTAGGTGTCGTAGAAGGTCTCATTGTAGTCTTAGACCCTTTCCATAGTGACATCAGAAATTCTTGCTGCTCTGCTAATTGCATAGCCTGATTTAGTGAGGTAGGGGCAAATATCTCCACCATCCCACCTATCTCATCTTTCAAGCCACTAAGATAACTTTGTATGAAGTAATCCTTTGTTAAGCTTCGATTAACACTCACCATGAATGCCTTAAGTTCTTCAAACTGCTAGTTATAATCTCCAATTTCACCCTCTTTTTCTAATTTGTTAAATTGGGCCACTAAGTTTTCCCCCCCTACCTAAGAGAACCTCTATAAGACCTGCTCACAGAAATCGTCCCAGCTTATCCTCTCTTTACCATCTACATACTATAAGTACCACAGATTATTGGCATAACCCCTAACCTTAAGCGAGCTATTCGTGTGGGGCTTCGAGTTAAGTGAACATTGATTAAATCGGATACTTTTAACAAGCCGACAATATGATAAATCCAATTCTGCACGTTTTAGGGTGGGTCCAGGCTTACCTTACGCTTTCGGACCCTTCTAAGTATAAATGACTCAACTATTAAGTCCATAATATAGACCTCTGTTGTAAATTTCCAACCTGCTCCCACTAATTTCCACCTAGATGCTAGGCTCTCATTGGCCTCTTTTATTTAATTTTTTTATTCCTCCACACCTAACAACGCATATGCATCGCATAACCCCACCTAGATCCCTACTAATTGCTATGCTCCAATTTATCACCTTACCAGCGGTTAACGCCTTGTTAACGACTTTAACGTCTAGCGTTAGGTAATATAAGATGTGAGCATCGTGCGAGATTTGCAGCCAAGGTAATGCCACATAAACAACTAAACTAAGGAAAAAATCGAAACTAGTCATGTATGTTAGGCCTGTCAGAAACTGGTTATGTATGTTCAATAATTTTAATTTTAGTCTTGTATGTTTGTTAGATTGTCCAATTTTAGGACAAATTTATGTATGTCCAGCTAATCAGAATGTCTAACGTGGCACCAAGATTTGGGGCTTTTCGAGGAATGATTTGGTGTGGCGTTAATTTGACTAAGAGTAGTGCCACATATTTATCATTATTTTGTGATAATAATATTTAATTTTGTTTCTTTTTATTTTTCTATTTTTTTACGTGTTTATGTTTTCTTTTTCTCTCTTTATTTTCTTCTCCAGTAACACTAAGACATCACCACCACCGCGTATGCAAGTTCGTGTCGTCTCTGCCGCCACCACCACTACCATAAGTTTCTTTATATCCTTCCATTCACAGATATTTGACCCTCAATCTATTTTTTTAGAAGTAATTTAGAAGAAAAAAAAGGGGGAGAAACCCATTTGGCCCCCAAGTCAATCATCTTAAACCTCAAAGTCTTATCGTCGCTTCACTACCCGTCGAACCCTAAGTCAGCAGCAAACAAATATGAGGAGGGCTTCTACCTACCCTTTGGAATCACCATCACGATAAATTTGGCTTCGTTGCGGAATAGAGAATCACATGGAGAATTGCAATAACATGCGGGACCCCAGCGCAGTAGCAACCGGTGAAGGAGGCGTTCGAAGAGATAGATCGGGTAGATCTGCTAGCCATCAATGGATAAATGCAACCCTAACCCTGACTTTCAGCTTTTTCTGCAATTTTGTTAGGGAAGAAGGAAATTAGTGGGGCTCCAACGGGGTATGGTTGGTAGTGGGGTGGGAATCCCCATTCCCCGGCGGGATCCGCCCAGAAGGGGACTTTTTTCCTTAGTGGGGCGGGGATAAGGGGAATTTTTACCCCGGTCTGGGAGCGGGGATCCCTACACGTTCCCAGCGGGGCCCACTACATAAAATTATTGTATTACTCTTATATATGTATTGGAGAATGCACTCCCCGTCACATTCTCCGCGGGGATCTGATAATATTATGTAATTCTATATATTTATTTAGTAAAAATATATTTTATTTTTATTATATTCCTATTATTGTAATATTAAAATGACTTAAATATACTATACCCTATTTTTTTGTTGACTTTGTTAAATTTAAGTCTATTAATTATTTCTAAATTTATTTTATTTAAAATTCTATAAGTAGAAATATTAGATAAAATTAAAAATAATAAATAAAAATGGGGACGGGGATCCCCGCGGAGATGGGGACAAAAAAATCCCCGTCAATTTCGCAAGGACGCGGATGGGGACTTGCCCGGGCCCTCGGCCCGCCCCGTTACCAAGCCTACAAGGGGGTTATGTTTTCAAAACACATTTTTTGCTGATTTAAATGAGGATTTTTTTTAATCTAATTTCTGTTTTAATGACATGGATTTCCTACTCAGCAAGGGATATACACGCGTCGACATTTCCCAAATTTAGTCATCACATGACTAATACATGCAACTCTTCGGCTACTGAAGTGAATGGAATTTGATTTTGTCCTTAAATTGGACAAATCAAATAGGATGAAGAACCAAAATTGAAATTATTAAATATACGAGACCAATTCAGACAAGACCTAACATCCATGACTAGTTTCAAAGATTTCCCATTACTAAAAAAAAAAAAATACTATTAAACCTGATGTGATTTGAGGATTCAATTCATAATCAAGAATTTTTTTAGAAGAGAAAAGTTATGAATCAATAGGGCAAAAATAGAAAATTAATCCACGGGACTAAAAATAAAGGATATGTTTTATCTTCACCCCTCTAGTCGGAATAGCCTTGATAATCCCTACAAAACCACCGGAATGATTTCCAGTGGAGAGACCTCCGATGCCGCAGTCAGAAAAAGACCGGTGGCAAAAGAGAGAAATAAAGGAGATGAAGTAGAAAAGTGAGTAGTGGGTTGTGAATGTGTGTGTTTCTAGAAGGAATGAATACTTATACCTATTACCCGAAGGGTGAAATGGTTATTTCCTTTACTTCCTTAACCTGAACTCCGTATAATTCTGATCGCCCTCAAATCGTCTGTCCGTCACTACAGCTCTGAGATATACCGTCATGAGCCCAACTTGGTTGGACCTTCTTCAAGAGTAGGCAGACGTGCAACTTTTAAGGTGTCTGGTCTGATAATCATGCTCTTATTCCTTTAACTCAGCTCTGTAGTTTCAGCTCTGATTTTCCTATTTTATTGGGCCTAAAAGGGATATAATTTTACCCACATCAGCTGTGAGATAGTGTTCAATCTCATCAAGTGAGCTATACTTGGTAATATGGTGTGTTGGGAATGTGGAACCGGGTTCAAGAGGTGAAGAACCGGAGGTTTGGACCGGGTTTGAGCATCAAGAAGCAAAGCTGGTCAGGATGAGCCGGGTTCGTGGCAGTTGTGAATAACCGCTGATTGTGACGAGTTAGTTTCAGGATATGTGACGAAGAAAACCGTCACTTTTGTCCGGTAGCTGAGCTCAACTTGATTCAGTTAGAACTTTTTGTACGGTTACATTCGAGCTTCAATTCATATATCATTGTAAAGCTCTCATCAAGGAGAACAACACTACGTCGAGCAATTTTCCTGTTTCTTAGATTAGAGAGAATATTTTGAAAGGGAACGGTTTCTGCCCTAGTTTGTTCCAGAATTGGGCATTTTTGTTTCTGAGTGTATTCTCTGTAATTGATTGGATTTCTTAGTGGATTGGGGTGTGCCTTGCCTCCGTGGATGTAGTTCATCTTGAACGAACCACGTAAAACTTGTGTGTGATTCATTTATATTTCCTGTTCTGCGCAAGTAGTGTTCGGTCACAACTTTGGCCGAATTAAGTGTGTGTTTTCAGATTGATCTTTGTGCGATTTCCAGATTCAGTTTTGCTGTGTGTTTAGGAGTTGAAATCACTAACAAGTGGCGCCGTCTGTGGGAAATCAACTCTCACAGCTTGAAGAAGGGAAGGAATGGCTGGTATGAAGATGGATTTTGAGAAGTTCACAGGAAGGAATGACTTCACATTGTGGAAGATCAAGATGAATGCAGTATTGGTTCACAATAGCCTTGATCTTGCATTGATACCTCTGGATTCATGGGAAGAAACTGAGAAATCCAAGTTTGCATCAGTGGATAAAAAGGCCCTAAGTCTTAACCTAAACATGTGCATGCTATTAAAGTCAAGTGCTACATTCAATTATGACAAGGGCTAAAATAATTTAAAATGTGTTTGATCAATTACGGAAATCACACAACAACAGCATTGCTCAAGTATGAAAGTCACGCGACAACAAAGCTGATCAATATGATAGGTGCCCTGAATAATGAAACACATTAATTACCTTCTTGACCAATAGTAGAGCTAAGAATCCTTTACTTGTTCCAATCTGCTACTCAGACTTGCTAAGAATTCATCATGTGAGTAAATGAGGTTAGTAAACATTAATCAAATAACATACCACCACGAGGCGTCAAACAATAAATTTTATGTACTCGATGGCCCTGCAATCCATGTATAAAAATCATGTTGATATTTATGACGATGTATAGGAAAAATTCATGTATTTATCATCAAGTTACTCCACAGTCTTCAAAAAAACTACAGTGTCCCAATACCATTAGAACTGCGACTGAGCAAGTGTAGGACAACACTGAAACTAATTCAAAATGCATGAGCTATATTGTTGTAAAGTATCTAAACACAATTATAACTAGAAAATTCACTCTCAACACAAGTATAACGCGATTTTTTTTCCAATTTGTCGGAATATGGTGAGTCCACTAGGGCTAGGTCCCTCCCTGGCATGCTACTCCCCCAGTCACATGTTCAAAGTTAGGGCTAGGTCCCTCCCTGGCATACTACTCCCCCAGTCACATGTTCAGAGTTATCTTTGAGTATGTGACTCATATAAGTCTCCAAGAGTGATTTTTTTTTTTTTAATTTCTCAGAATAAGGTAAATCCATTAGGGCTAGGTTCTTCCCTGGGCATACTACTCCCCCAGTCATATGTTCAGAGTTGACTCTGTGCATGTGACTCAAATAAATATCGATTTTTCTATTCTGGGTGTCAAGGCTTCTATCTAAATGGTCAAGACTAGGTGGTATCTAAGTTTGAGTCAGTAGTGCATTTGGGTTTTATGAAATTGAAAGTTATCCTGGATAGAGCTGAAATTCTAGATGAGAAGATGGTTGAGACCTAAGGCCCTTCAGAGCTATCTTGGATCACGATAGGAGGTAAGTCTTTGAGGTATTCAGGGTTGTGGACTCTAAGCATCGCGATGGTTGGAGTCAAATATTGGCCATGTGGTTAAATTGGAGATTATGTTAGGTAATTAAGTGTTTTCATGAGCAATCCTTACATCCAGAATGTTGTAGAGTTGTTTTACACGGTGTTAGAGGCGTAACCTCCAATTCATACTGCACATCAGTGCCCAAGCCTATGTTGCCAGAAGTGCAACTCTGGGCTTATGCAGTACGGAAGTACTCAAGTCGGTGTTGCCAGAAGTGCAACTCTAGACTTATGCAACACGTAAGTGCTCAAGTCGGTGCTGCCAGAAGTGCAACTCTGGACTTATGCAGCACGTAAATGCTCAAGTTGGTCCTGCCAGAAGTGCAACTCTGGACTTATGCAGTACGTAAGTGCTCAAGTTTGTGCTGCCAGAAGTGCAACTCTAGACTTATGCAGCACGTAAGTGCTCAAGTTAGTGCTGCCAGAAGTGCAACTCTAGGCTTATGCAGATGAAGCTACCACAGAGGGGACTGTGGGATTACGCAAGCTTTTTTTTTTTCTCTCTTTTGTTCATTTAATAACCGGGAGCTTGTCCGGGATTATGTTGATTCAATGCGACCACAGCGTGGACTGTGGGATTACACGAGCCTCGCTTTCTCTTTTGTTCATTTGGCAACCGGGAGCTTGTCCGGGATTACGCCAATTTAATGCAACCAGGGCTTGCCTGGGATTACGTGAAATTCAATGCAGCCAGGGCTGAAAGTTTTGGACTTACGCGAAGTTTAATGCTACCACAGGGGGAGCTGTGGAATTATGCACGAGGTGACACACCCAATTCACTGCGGCCAGATTAGCTGGACTTACGCATTTCCGAGGTGAAAGACAGAGCGGGAGCTCTGGGGCTTATAATGCAAGAAGTATTTCTGAGACGTAAGGCAGAGCTGGGGCTCCGGGGCTTATACTGCAGGAAATATTAGGTCGAAGACAGAGCTCCAGACCCTCTCAACATCTGTAAATTTATTGCACATCTAGGGAGAGGGTTAAATTCAAGTAACACAGACGAAAACGTATCAGAGTAATTTATCCGTCATTTCTAAATAGTTCCTTAAATAATAATTATATTCAAGAATAGAGCGAATTCCTCCCTAAATTCAAGTCATAAGATAGAAATACTAAAAATAAACACATATTTACCCTTGAGCTTCCCCTCCTAGAAAACCTATTTATGCGGTTATTCTATAGTTATGAATGCAAGCATTTTTATTTTATAAATACATTGTAAAAATGTTTCTTATGTGGCAGTATTTAACAAAAGATTCAAATCCTTAGAATTGATAAGGAAAATAAAATACCAAAAGTAAAGAATTGAAGGGAAGACTTGGCCTAAATAGGAAACAATCAGTGAAATTACGTCAAATTGAAATAACTCTGAATTTTTATGCGAACAAATATAATGTTATATTTTTATTTTATTTCATTTCAGCTTTGACAGTATCTTTTCAGTTCTGAAACTTCAATTATGAAATTTAAATCTGAAAATTCATTTTTTCCCAATTTTGAAACAATGTTCTTCGGCCCTAAAACCTAAAATTTAAATCTGAAAACGCTTTTATAATTCTGAAACTCGTAATTTCAACTCTGAAACTTGAAATTCAGATCTAAAAAGTCGTGTTTTTTTTTAATATGTAAGTATTTTTGTAGCTCTGCAAATTCGAATCTGAAATTATTTTTCAATTTTAAGTCTATTTCTCAACTTTGAAAATTCAAATCTGAAAGTGCTTTTTTAATCATAACATTATTTTTCAGCTCTGAAAATCTACGACTTTATTCAAATCTGAAAATTCCCCCTCTTTTTAGTTCTGAAATTGAAACACTTGTTCATATCTGAAATCATATTTCAATCTTTCAAAACAATTTTTCAATTCCAAATCTATTTTTTCAGTTCTAAAACTTTGTTCAAATTTAAAAACATTTTTCCTCTCAATTCTAGAACTATCCTCTCAGTTTTGGAATCCAAAACTTTGTTCAACTTCGAAAATAGTTTTTCAGTTTTGAAATTATCCGGCTATGTTTCTGATAGGGATAACCTGGTTACTTCGGGTCGGGTTAATACATGAGCCTACTTACCGGCCCAGCAAACGCGCCAGCAAGCGCGAAGGCCCAGGCCCGGCAGGCCCGGCAGGCCCGCGAATCAAGTCTGTTCCGCGAATCAAGGCCCATGATCTTTTCCCAACTGCCATGCAGATTTGATGGGCAAGATTATAGGGATTTAGTTAGGGTTTTGATTTGGTAGTATAAATAGGTGAAAAGAACTCGGAATTAGGGTTCGGACTTTGTATTCTGTAATACTATCTGTAAACTCAAAATTCTAGTGAAAGAAACACCTCGGCAAGAGTGATTTTCTGCCCGTGGATGTAGATCTCCGGGTCGAACCACATAAATCCTGTGTTTTTCCATATTGTTTACGTCGATTATAGTTATAGTTCTCGATAACCGGATTGCGCATTATCAATTGGCGTCGTCTGTGGGAACGCTTTTACCAACAACTTTTGCCGTTTGCATCGCATTCAAGAATCATGGTGACAACACGCTTGAATCAATCTCGTCACGGTGATCAATCTAACCAGGATCCACCTGTGGATCAAGTTTTGCCGCCGAGGCAATTGCCGGCAGGGAGTACATCTAATCATCAGGGTAATCAAAACCCTCCACCCCCTCAAGACCAGCAAAACCCTAATCTTGATGCTGCTCAACCCCCGGTTAACATTCAAATTACCCCAGAACTGCTCCAGGCTTTCTTACAAGAGCATGCACATGTTCTTCAAGATTGGGCAGTTAATCGCCTACATCCCGCGGAGCCTGCCGCGGGGCCTGCCGGCCATAATGCTAATCCCGTGGTGCCTCCACCCCGTTCGCGTGATCAACAGGACCCGGGGCACCGCGGGCGTCAGGATCGACGACGGGACCGACCTGGTTCTTCCGAGGACCATGGAAGTTCTAATGAATCACGACCTCGCAATGAGGAACCTACTGATATGGATCGCCGCCGTCCACTTAATGCGGCTAAGAGAGTTCGCTATGCCAATCCTCATGCTCTAGATCTTCAGGAGTATGAGCAAGTTCAACGCAATGTTGAACTAGACAGGATTCTGGGTCTAGATGCCAATGGAGATATCATCACACCGTTCTCCCGGGAAATCATGACCACTTCCCTTCCCGAAGGGTTCAAACGGCCAGCTATACCACCTTACAATGGCACCGGAGATCCGGCCAATTTTCTTGGAGCTTTTAGGCACAGCATGCTTAGCCATGATAACATCACATCCCTTCAGTACTGCAAGATTTTTCCGGAGTACTTACAGGATGAAGCTCGGGTTTGGTTTGATTCTCTCCCACGCAACAGTGTATCCTCCTTCAGAGAACTCGCCGAGCACTTTTGGGCACGGTTTGAAGCACGGTTTGAAGCACGGGCGAAGCCCATGGCCACCCTGGCCGATGTCATGAACATGGAACAGCGGGAAGGTGAAACCGTTACGCAATTTCTTGACCGCTTCACAGCGGTAAGTCTCAAGGTGGGAAATTGCCCTGACGACGTCGTCATCAACGCATTTATGAATGGACTCCGCCCCGGAGCACTTTACACCGAGTTAGCTCGGAACACACCGGTCACAACTCGAGCACTATTCAAAACAGTGTGCAAATTTGCTAAGGCCGAGGAGCAGACTCGCCAGAAGAGAGAGAAACATGCTAGCAAGTGGCAGTCCGACAAAGCACAAACCGGGCCTAGTACTCGACCTAGTGCATTTTCCCGCCTGACACCGGGGCGTTCAGAATCCCGAAGTGAAATTCCACAATTGACTCCGTTGACGAAGTCACGAGCTGAAATCCTATCTACCCACAAGCACGATCTGCGACCTTGTCCGCGGATGACCGCGCCTCCTGAGAAGAGAAATCGTGGAAAGTGGTGTGCGTACCACCGAGATCATGGGCACGAGACCGAGGAGTGCCGAGAACTCGGTAAGGAAATCGAGGAGTGCCTCAAGAAGGGTCTCTTGTGGCAATACGTTGCGCGAACCAATGACCAACCTCGGACAAACCACAATGGGGGTTCGTCCCATAACCGCGGAGGTCATCATGACCGGGGCACTCAACAAAATCGGCCACCGTGGCAGAATAATCGGCCAGGACCTAACAACTACGCACGGCAAGATTCCGGCAATTGCCAGCAACCACGTCTCCCACCACCACCTCCTCCTCCAGGAGGACCCGAAGACAACGCACCTCCTCACGTGATAAACGTGATATATGGAGCCCTTCCCACCGGGGCCTCGCGACACGCCTTGAAGACAGAGGCTCGACGTCCTCCTCCCGAGGAGCCACGTCACAAACGCCTCCATCAGTCCGAGACTGTCAGCTTCACGGATAGGGACCCAGTTCCGGAGATAACACCTCACACAGACGCTATTGTCATCGACATGACTGTAGCCAACATAACAGTAAGGCGGGTCTTCGTGGATAATGGGGCCGCGGTGAGTGTTATATTTGCCGACTGTTTCCAAAGGATGGGGATTTCTCGGGACCAACTTCGGCCGGCCCCCGGGCCACTGCAGACTTTCACTCAAGGTGAAGTCCAGCCGGAAGGTGTCATCACTCTCCCGGCATCTTTGGGGACTTATCCGAAGATAAAAACCATCTTCGTGGATTTCTATGTGGTGAATTCCCCGTCACCGTACAACATGATATTGGGCCGGGATTGGCTCACCCCTGCTAAAGCCATTTGCTCCACGTATCACCTCGCGCTGAAGTTTCCCACCTCGCATGGCGAAGTGGCTATCCGCGGGAGTCAGCGGGTTTCAAAAGAGTGCATGTATGTGGCACTCAAAAAAACTGCCAAGGTTCCACCTAAACAGCAGCTTCAAGTGGCATCATCGGTTCTGGAGCCTCGGGAATGTACCTCGTTGGGGGATGCCACTGCACAAGTCCCGCTTGATCCATCCAAGCCGGAACAGACAGTGACCGTAGGAGCCGTGGATGTGCCATGGCTACACCAGGCTATCATTCAGACCTTGCGAGAATATTCCGATGTCTTCGCATGGTCTCCTCTGGATATGCCCGGGGTCTCTCCCGAGATAATAACGCACAAGCTGAACATCGATCCCAGTGTAAAGCCAATCCAGCAGAAGCAGAGGAAATTCGCTCCGGAGCGAAATGAAGCCATTCGAATCGGGGTACAACAACTCCTGGATGCGGACATCCTGTTTGAGGTATTCTACCCCTCTTGGTTATCCAATCCGGTAATGGTGACAAAAACCAGTGGGGCATGGCGAATGTGTGTTGACTTCTCCGATCTCAACAAGCACTGTCCGAAAGACTGTTATCCTTTGCCCTCAATCGACCAAAAGGCCGAAGCCATTACAGGGTACGTGGCACTTTGCTTCCTAGATCTATACAAGGGATACCATCAGATTTTTATGGATCCGCAGGACGCCTTCAAAACGGCATTTATCACTGCCTTTGGGTGCTTCGCTTTTAAGAAAATGCCCTTCGGGCTCAAGAACGCTGGAGCCACCTATCAACGTCTCATGGACTGCGTTTTCCACGACCAGATTGGTCGTAACGTTGAAGTTTACGTCGATGACCTGGTCATCAAAAGCTCCTCCCATCCTTCATGTGTGCAAGACATTGCCGAAACCTTGCGCACTCTGCGGCGCTATAACTTGCGACTCAATCCAGCGAAATGCACTTTTGGTGTTGGCTCCGGGAAGTTTCTCGGTTACTTGGTTTCGCAAAATGGCCTGCAGGCCAATCCGGCCAAACTTCGTGATGTGTTAGATCTGCAGCCACCAAAAACATTCAGGGACGTTCAACGCCTCACAGGTGGTTTGGCGGCTTTGAATCGATTTTTGTCTAAAGCGGCGGAGCGCCAGCTCCCATTCTTTAAAGTCTTGAGACAAGCGAAGTCCTTTGAGTGGACACCGGAATGCACCGAGGCCTTCGAGGCTTTGAAATGTCACATACAGCAGCTACCTACTTTGGCAGTTCCTCTCCCCGGAGAGCCGCTTTACCTATATTTGGCTTCCTCCGAGGAAGCTATTAGCGCTGCACTTGTACGTGAAGTCGATGGGGTTCAGCATCCCGTGTATTTCGCAAGTCGTGTTCTCCACGGGGCAGAGACACGGTACTCCGTGTTAGAAAAAACTGCTTTGGCAATTGTTATGGCAGCTCGGCGTTTACGGCCTTATTTCCAAGGACGAGAAATACGGGTCCTGACCAATCATCCTATCCGCCAGATTCTTGTCAAGCCCGAGGTGTCGGGGCGCCTCGCAAAATGGGCCGTTGAGCTAGGTGAATACGATATTCAGTACCTTCCCCGCCGAGCAATCAAGGGCCAAGCACTCGCTGACTTTTTGGCCGAAACCCCGGGAGACAATCATGAGTCTCCGACAAACAATGATACACATCACCCCGGTACCCTCGTGTCCTCACCTCAGAAATGGAAACTATACGTGGATGGAGCATCCACGACTCGAGGAAGTGGTGCCGGGGTGCTTCTCATCGACCCCGAGGAGGTTGAGATTAAATACGTCATCCGGTTCAAATTCAAGGTGACTAATAATGAAGCGAAATACGAGGCAGTTCTCGCCGGGCTCAGGCTCGCTCAATCCTTAGACATTCGTCATCTTGAGCTCTTCACGGACTCCGAGGTCGTGTCCAGACAGATCCAGGGGACTTATGTCGCCAAGGATGAAACAATGGTCAGGTATCGTGCTTTAACACTAAAGCTTATCTCCACTTTTGATGCAGTTGTTGTACAGAAAATACCACGAGCTCAGAACACAAGAGCAGATGCGCTCAGCAAATTGGCCTCCGCGGTCCGAACTAATATATCTCCGGATATCATGGTTGAAGATCTACCTCATCCAGCAATTCATGAGGCCACGGTTTCGGTACTGACCGATAATGATTCGAATTGGATGACTCCTATCATCCAATATCTCCGAGATGGAGTCCTGCCCATTGACAAGCTACGAGCTCGGCAAGTTGTCCTCAAAGCCCCCAAATACTCCTTTCATGATGGAGTCTTATACCGGCGATCATACCTACAACCGAGTCTCCGGTGTCTTGCTCCTGCCGAAGCTACCCAAGTTCTGCGGGAGGTTCACGAAGGGGCCTGTGCTAGCCATATCGGTTCTCGCACATTAGCCAAGAAAGTTCTCCGCTGGGGATACTATTGGCCAACCCTGTTCAATGATGCTCATGACTTAGTGTCCAAATGCAGCAAGTGCCAACTGCACTCCCGTGTAAAGCATCTGCCACAGACCGAACTCACGGGAATCCAGAGTGCGTGGCCATTTATTCAGTGGGGTATCGATATTGTTGGGCCATTCCCCGTTGCTCCGGGAGGGCTGAAGTTCCTGGTCGTTGCCGTGGACTACTTCACTAAGTGGGTCGAAGCCGAACCACTTACAGCCATTACTGGTCAGAATATCTTGAAATTCGTGTGGCGCAATATTGTTTGTCGCTTCGGCATCCCGAGCACTATCATCTCGGACAATGGTAAACAGTTTGCCAACGATCCATTCCGCTCATGGTGTGAAGAGCTCCACATCAAACAGATTTTCACTTCGGTCGCACACCCTCAAGCCAACGGGCAGGTTGAGGTAACCAATAGGACACTGCTCACAGGAATAAAGAAGCGCCTGGATAATGCCAAAGGTCTCTGGGCTGAAAACCTTCCACAAGTCCTATGGGCTTATCGCCCAACACCTCATACATCTACCGGGGAGACTCCTTACAGTCTTACCTACGGTTCCGAAGCCGTAATCCCTGCTGAAATCAGTGTGCCGAGCCCCCGCCTCCTTACATTGGTTCCAGAGGATAATGATGAAGCTCTCCGGGCAAATTTGGATGAACTTGAACACCGCCGCGAACAGTCATTCATTCAACAGGCCAGATGTAAGCAACGAGCAGCCCGGTATCATAGCCTCCGGGTCCGAGGCACTCAGTTCAATATCGGGGACTTAGTCCTTCGGCTCAACTCAGCCAGCAAAGCTGCCCCCGAAGGGAAATTACATGCTTCTTGGGAAGGTCCTTACCGAGTTGTTGCCGCGCACGACTCGGGATCCTATCAGCTTGAACATCTTAACGGGACCCCGATTCCCCGAAGCTGGCATGTCGCTAACTTGAGGCGCTTCTATCTGTGAAGGCCACATCACAAGTACTATCTTATCTTTAATTTCTTTTATAGTTGTTATCTCTCCTTGTACTTTTAAGTTTGCTCCGGCACTTATTATTGAATAAAAATTCTTTGCTTATATAACCCGTTGTGTTATTCTTTAAGTTACGGGGACGCCCTAACGCAGTCATATTATCATTACTAGTCTCCGGACAATTAAAAATCTTTCTCTCGGCCCGTCCGAGGAGGTTCGCATTTTAGTCCCCGGACTCATATCACTTTCTCGTCTGTTTAACCGGAGAAGTGTTTACTCCCGCCTGATCCGTCCGGGGAGATATATTACTCCCGCCTGATCCGTCCGGGGAGATTGGACTAATCCATACTATGTTCCCGAACACCCAATTAAACAGTTAATAATCTTTCCCGTTGTGTTCCCGAACACCCGATTAAGTTGGTTCGTAACCTGTTACCTTTATTAAACCAGTTCGTACGCACTACAACAGTTTTATTATTATCTGAATATTACAACATTAAGAAGTTTTTTACATAGGACTTCGCAAAAAAAAAAAAAAAAAAAAAAAAAAAAAACACAAAACATAAAATAACTATCTACGGCCCCCGAGCCAATATTCAGCGCTCCGGCGTTGGGACCCGCTTCTCGGTCTGCGTTGGGTCCTCCGGGATCTTGTAGATCCTCGACCTCGGGCTCCGGCTCTGTTATCCCCTCGGGATCCGGCTCTGTAACTCTCTTGGGTTTCCCTGCGCCGGGGACTTGCTCTAGGCACTTGCCTGGGGGCTTCATCTCTGGTCCGCGCTTGTCTGCTTTGTTGGGGCACGGACCTTGGAGTTTGGGCCCATTGCTCAGGGTCCCATTCCTCCGGAACCATCACCTCGATTTCCCTGGCCAGCTCTTCGACCACCTCTTCGGCAACCGCTGCGGGTTCTTCTTCGGCTGTGACTACTGGAGCTGGCTCTTGGATAACTATGCCTTTGGTCTTTCCGGAGGGTTTTTTCTTATCCTTCCGAGGAGCTCTCTGCGTACTTCGGTCCCGACTGGAGCTCGCGATGAATTCTTCAGCAGTAGGCCTCCACCTGCCTCGGCTCTTCAGCCCTTCATACATACTGAGAAGCAGCTCCAGGACTTCTCGTTTCCTCACGAGTTCCGCGAACTCGACAGAGCTCCTCGACATCAATGCCGCGATGTCACTCTGGATTTCAACGACCCGCTCCTCTACTTCTTCAAAAGTCAGCAGACCGAACTCTGAAAGAATTCGTTCATACTCCTTCTGATGAACACGGACGCGGCTCATCTCGGCAGCTATAGTTCGATACTTCATCTCGAAGTCTTTGGCTCTTTCATTGGCCTCAACCACCTTCTTCTCTGCCGAGGCAATCTGCTTTTCCAGCTTTGGCACTACGTGCGTCTGCAGATGATTCTTCTCTCCGCGGAACCACTCAAGTGATCGCATGAGCTTCTTTATTGTTTCGTGTAGCTCCGCGGTGTTCTAAACAGACAACGAAGACAACCAGATCGATTACTCTCAAGTATGTAAAGAGTTACATTCAGTTCGACAACGGACATAAAAATTGCTCATGCAAGTAAAACAAGAAGTTCAAGAGACTGGGAAACATGATTATATTTCACAAGGCAGATTACAATTGTTCAACACAGTACATGATTCCTAACATTTCTAAAAAAGTACAACTTTAAATCTGCGGGGATCGACTGACCTCCCGCTCAATTGCCTCAGTCTCTTCGGGCAACTCCTCACACCGGCCCTCGGACACTTCGGCTTCTTCTCCTTCAGCTGCTGCGACGGCCTCGATCGCAGCTGGGGCTTCAACCTCCATCTGTGGGGGGGCCTCGGTGCTCCAGGGTGCGGTAGCTAGTTCACCTCGGCAGAATGCCAGGAATTCTTCGTCTTGGTCAGCTTCGCAGGTTGCAACTTCCGCGGCAGTCAGAAGCTGCTTCTTCTCCCCGAGCACCTTCACCAGGGGCCATTCTGGCAGCTTCGCTAGAGAGGCGTAATAGGCCTTTTCCACCTCGGCCACCGCCTCAGGGTCATACCCGAATTCTGGACGATTGATGTCCACATTCGGGTACGCTTCCTTCACCTCCTCCAGCACCAAGGCTCGTGTGGCTTTGTCCCCTATTGCCACAAACCCCGTCTGGAAGTCAAGGAACGTGCTGGTGTGTAGTAACTTTTCGGCGAACGTTTTCAGCATCGCTCCTTGCCCCTCGATCACAGCGGCTTCCCGCGCCTCCATCTCCGTCCGAAGCTACAGATTTTCTCCCCGCAGAGCAGCATTCTCGGCCCTCACACTGCGCAAGCGCACCACTTCTTCCTCGACCAACGACGCCCTTTTACGCGCCTCGGACAAGTCTTGAGCTAACTTGTCGTTTCGCGCGCGAAGATCCCGCGCTGCCGCGGCCAGCTCTTCTCTGGCCTCCACCTCGCTCTTCAGGCCAACCTCTATTATTCCTCTGGCCAGCTGCAGAATCTTCTCGGCGTCCGCGCCGTCAAACCCCAGCATATTAGGGGTCGCCTGTCCTACCTGGATAAGTTGAATACAACACGCCACTGCGCTCAAACCTCATACTATACACCTCGCTTACGTAAAAGTTGTGATCAGTGTTTTGAGTATTACCTCCGTACTCTCCCCTACTCGAGGTCTTTTGGACGGTGCCAGCGGAGTGCCGGTAGGCTCCGGCCTCCTTTTCATCACGGGAGATGGCTCCGCCGACATACCAGACCCCGCCTCTGGTCGCGCACTGGGGGGCATCTTCCCCCGGGGGGACACCTCAGCGGCTTTCCCCTTCTTCTTGGCCGCTGCAGTCTTCGCGGGGCTTCCTGCTGATGGTTGCTTTCCGAAGCGTCCCACTGCATATATGTCTATGGTTAGTTCTGTGAAAAATGACAAGTTTAAAATGTCAAGGAAAGAAAAAACTCCTACCCTCTTCGGCGCCTCCATTGCCCGAATAATACAGACTAAGCCCAGCCTTCTCCAATTCCTCCTCGGAGCAGAGGGTTTTGAAAGTCCCCACTGTCCGGAATGTATGCTTCACTTCGGCCCCCGGGCTCTCCACGGGGGCGGTATCAAGCACCTCGTCACTCCTCCACTTCGGGAGAGCTATTTTATTCCTAATGAATATGAACCTCTCCTTCCACCCCTCTACTTTGCTCGGATTCTGAACCTTGAACCCTCCTCGGGCTCGGGGACTAAAGGAATACCACCCCTTGGACTTCCCGAAGTTCTTTAGTTGGTAGAAGAACCTAAAGAGATCTACGGTCGGTTCTAATCCGGCCTGTTTACAAACTACGGTGAATCCCACCATCTGCCTCACCGCGTTCGGCGCTAATTGACAGAGGGCAATACCGTAGTATTTCAGCAGTTGGACGACGACGTCCCACAGCGGCAATCTCAATCCTACTCTAAGGGTATCTATATACACGGTAATAAACCCTTGCGGTGGGCAACAGGCCCTATCCTCGGGGGTAGGGATTATGTACTCAAGGTCGAAGGGGAGGTAAAAAGACGGGAGCTCCCTCAAAATTTGTTCTCGCGACATCCTTAGCGCTATAGAGGACACCTCAAGATCCTCCACCGTGCATTCATAAAATGAAACCATCATGACATTGCACTCTAAGCCATCAACTCTGTCTACAGTTCTAACCTCATTCCTCTCCGGAATGAGATATGATAGGGGGGGGACGTCTAACGGGGTACTCGAAGTCCCTAATTCTTCAATCGAGCCCGAAGATGAGGCAGAAGTTGAAGAAGATGAAGAGGAAGACATACTTACTTGGTTTGAATTTGAAAGGGTTGATTCGAGAAGTTTTTTTATCTGAGATGAATCACGAATGCAGATTTCCTCTTTTTCCCGCTTTCTAAACTGATGAATCGCAATGAAGAAGATGAAAGGTTACTGTGCAATTACTCCAATTATATACGCAAAAATCAACGGCGTTGATGCAAACAATTCAAATTCAATAGTGGGGATTTAAACGTGCGCCACACGCGCTTTACAGTTCCCAAGGCGCGTGGGGAACAGGTTTCTTGGAAGTTGCAGAGCGTGTCACTTCACATCCCTCTCTCTCATGATGGCGCCGCCAATCACATCAGCCTCACCCTTCTTCAGGAAGATTCAAACTACACTCCGGTGTATCTTCCACCTTGGTCATGCTACCACACTCCGGTGTTCCCTTCATGTTGGCCAAGCAACTCACTCCGGTGAACCTCCCACCTCGGCCAGGTTGTTACGTACTTACACCGCGTTTCTTGCTTTTGGGAAGTTTGGCATCCCGATAAAGGTCTTAGACACTCCGGCCTAGCTCGACTTCGTGTCCACAAACTGCTCCACCAAGTCCTCCGGGGACTCGGATCGACTTATTCGACCGTAAACACTTCGGCCGGCCAGTGACCACGGCCCTTCCTGCTTACAGTACCACTCCAGTGACAACCGAAGCTCCCTCCTCGCTTCGGCTGGGGGGGGGGCATCTGATAGGGATAACCTGGTTACTTCGGGTCAGGTTAATACATGAGCCTACTTACCGGCCCAGCAAACGCGCCAGCAAGCGCGAAGGCCCAGGCCCGGCAGGCCCGCGAATCAAGTCTGTTCCGCGAATCAAGGCCCATGATCTTTTCCCAACTGCCATGCAGATTTGATGGGCAAGATTATAGGGATTTAGTTAGGGTTTTGATTTGGTAGTATAAATAGGTGAAAAGAACTCGGAATTAGGGTTCGGACTTTGTATTCTGTAATACTGTCTGTAAACTCAAAATTCTAGTGAAAGAAACACCTCGGCAAGAGTGATTTTCTGCCCGTGGACGTAGATCTCCGGGTCGAACCACGTAAATCCTGTGTTTTTCCATATTGTTTACGTCGATTATAGTTATAGTTCTCGATTACCGGATTGCGCATTATCAGTTTCCTTGTCCAATTGATCATCAAATTCATGTCAATTAACGTCAAAGAACTACAAGCCAAAAAATGTCTTTTCGAAAGCTAAAGCATTGGTCAAAGACCAAAATTCAATTATCAGAGAAATGAATTGAAGACCCTTTCAATTTGCCTATTTTCCACTTAGCAACTATCAAATGTCTTGTCATGTGCTCTGATGATAAGAAATTGCAGCTTTGTTTTATCTTTTGAAGCGATAAAAAATCTCAAAGTAGTTTTAATTCAAGATGGCATAGAATCATACTACTTATGCAAAATAATTTTAGCTATTTAGCACCATGCGTTATCAGTGGGTGGTTGTACTCAACATCAATGTTTCAAGATAGATTCAAAGCATATACGCATTTTAGCAAGCTACTCTGTTGGACTTCACATTACATGATTTAGGATGATTTTGAAAATATTCGAGAGGTGAACTTATGGAAATTCAGATATCAATTCAAGCAATATATGATGAAAGAAGCATTAATAACTGAGATACTAGTGAGAAAGCTCGACCAGACACTCGCACGAATTCTAGTCGAGGGACAAAGGGAGGTTGCATCCCTCCTTGTATATCTTGACACGGTTGCCGCCAAACATAGTCTAGATGACCAGCAACACAATCACGAAGCAACATAATCCCGGTTCGTTCCGCTGTGGCGATTGAAGATTGATTAGTTGAATGGCGAAATAGTTGCACTAAAAAACAGAAGGAAAGATTTGAGCGAAGGCAGCTCTGAGAGAGTCATCTCTGAAGTATACTCATACTGCTCTGTAAGTTCAGAGCTGAATAGTGTGGGGCTGACTCGATCTCGGTTCAGCTCCAAATATGAGATTCACGGCTAAAAACCTAGCTCTGTACATATCCATACTTAGAAAGCCCTCTTCATCGCCAAGTCTGACCTGAGGATTGGCTTGGGTCTCGGCTCTGCTCCACTGAAGAATACCCCCAACTGAAAACTCAGGTCTATAATAGGGCAGGTCTTGAAAGCAATTATACTCGGCTTTGCAGCCAAAACTCTGTTATTCCACTAAAACATAGTTCGCCAGCATCCATTAAATCTCTCGCTACGTCAGTCTCGAGTAACTCGGGTCTGAACTGATAGGGGAGAAATATACTTCACCCTTGCACGGGAATCTAGCCACTGAGGATACGAGTAAAAGACACCGTCATTGACTTAAGAACATGAGACCCCTCCAGCTCTGATTTCTCGGGAGCACGGCAGGTCTGCGATCACCCCTGCAGGGATGAGTCTTGCGTACCGGCCAAGGTTGATTCTGCCCTGCAGGGTTGAGATGTCATGGTATAACTATCATTGGTACCAGTTCTAGTGAAAGTGCCAACTCTGATGACCCCGCAGTTGGGTTATTGGCTCTGAACGGAAAGGTTCAAGGTAATCCTCCAGGCGCACCAGTGGGCAGCACCGGAGCAGGACCAAAGCTCTGAGAATGGGGATGCCTACATCGGTAACTTAGGGACCAAGATATGTGTTTCCCAAACTCCGACAGCAAGTACAGACAACTAGAGTTAAAGGTACAGACAACTGAGAGTTGTCCTGGAAAAAGTACTGTACCCTCTGACACCGCCGCCGGGTACAGAGAGACAGCTGGCACGATCTTATTAGGCAACGCAAAATGACATTTTGTCCCTTTGCCCTAGTAAACAGTAAGTATAAATAGGGAGCTCATTCATCTTCAAGAAGGTTACACACTCTTAACTCACTATTCTTCTTGCTTGAATATCACTCTTTGAGCAGAGCACTGATTTGAGCATTGGAGGGTTTACGTCGGGGCATCCCCCGGCTCTTGTTTGTAGGCACGTGGAAGTAGCAGCAAAGGAGAGGGAGTTTGTCCCTGTCTCACGGATCTTTTCTGGAGATTGTTCATAGGTATTCCTTCAAACTTTCAAACCTTCAAACACTGTTGGGTGGATTTCAAACCGCCTCTATCAACTAGCACCGTCTGTGGGAACTTGGGTTTAAGGCATGAGGCTTACCTTCGTTCCTATTAACTAAAAGTCGCTTATCACCTCTGAGGGAATTCTAGATTTTTGGGGGGAATTATAAGGTTGTTAATAGGTCGTTTGCTAAATTGTTCATAGCATGGCTAGAGATAGCACTACACGGGATTTGACAGCTGCATTCGAGGAAGAGGCGGCAGAGAGGGGTCTCCTTGAGGCAACTGGGCTTACCCCTCCAGTGAATACTCCGACGGGGGTTACTGTGGACACTACCCCGGCTACGGAGGGCCGACGTGGAATCACTCTGCCCCCTCCACCAGGGGGCACAACCGTGACAATGACAACGGAACATCTCAATAATTTGATAAAAATGGCCATTGACAGTGCAATAGCAAATAAAGGGGGATTCTCAGGGCCATCGCCTGGTCTCGTGCCAGTGGAGAACAGGGAGCAGGCTCAGGGCACTGCCAGAAGGCCCATCCCTGCGGAGGGCATGGCACAAACGGAGGTAAATTCGACTAGGAGGGCACTTTCCCCCCGGGGGGGCAGTAACAGGCTATGGGGGATCGTCGAGCCCCACGACTACAACGAACACCACCCGGGGGAAGGGTGGGACCTCCCAGGGATGAGGTGGAGGATACGAATTATTACGATGCGAGTTATGCGGACACTGTGAATACAGTGAATCAGCAAATGCAGGACCTGCACAGGGAGATGGAGGAGTTGCGAAGAAGTAGAGATGAGAGTACTCGCAGGCCGTGCAGAGCTGTGGATTCTCCATTCACGGAGGAAATTCTGGCAGACCCGCTGCCTCCGAACTTTAAAATGCTGCCGTATGAATATGATGGAACTGCAGATCCACACGACCACTTGCTGAGGTTTGAGAACGGGGCCTTCCTCCACCAACGCTGACCAAATCTGCCCAACAGTGGTTCAGCCAACTACCAGCGGGATCGGTGACTTCTTTTGGGGAGTTGAGTTCTTTGTTCGTACATCAATTTGCCAGTGCAAGGAGACAACAAAAGTCAGCCCTGGCATTGATGAGTCTGAAACAGGGTCAATCAGAGAGCCTTAGGAAATATGTGGGAAGGTTTAACGCTGCAGCCTTGGAGTTGTCATCTGCTACCTCAGAGGTCAAAATTAATGCACTGGCGCAGGGCTTGGTGGATGGAGACTTTTTTCGATCTTTGGCGAGAAGCACGCCACGAACTTTTGATGAACTTCTGGAGAGAGCGGACAAGTACATTAATTTGGAGGAGGCTCGCAGTGGTCGGAGAAGGGAGGAAAAGGTAGTAGAGAAGAAAAGGGAGACGATGGATAAGGAGCGTAAGCCGAAGGAAAAGAGCAGGTCTGTGGAGGGGCCTCGTTCCGAGAATTACACCCCATTAACTCTGAGACCAGACCCTCTTTGTTGGAGATAGCAACGGAGATCCCAGAGTATAAGTACCCTACCACTGCATATATGGTCCCCAAGCACCCGAGGTCGGACACGTACTGTCGATACCACAACGACTACGGCCATGAGACTGACAAGTGTCATCATCTAAAAGATATGATAGAAAAGCTTATAAAGGAGGGGCATCTGGTGGAGTATGTTAAGAAGGAAAGAGACAAGGGAAGAAGTTACAAACGCAGGGACCGTGAGCACGAGGGCAAAGAGCCTGCAGAAGAGCCCAGGGCCAGGGAGGATTCTAGCCAAAAGAAGGCCTATATCCAGATGATAGTTGGCGGACCGGAGGATGGTGATTCCCACCGGGCAAGGAAAGCCTCTGCACGAGAGGTGACCAGGTTTCCCAGGAGTGAGGTTTCGGAGGTGACCACTGGGGGAAGAGAGTTCCCCCATATTGAGTTTGGCCCTGGCGATGCAGGGTTGACAAAGAATCCTCATAAGGATGCACTGGTGATCACTGCTGATATTGGAGGGGCCACGGTAGCCCGAATTTTTGTAGACACTGGGAGCTCTGCTAATATCCTTTTCCAAGATTGCTTCCTAAAGATGGGATTGAATGTGAAACTGACCCCCTTAAACACGGCCCTGTATGGGTTTGCTGGAGGATCGGTGCAGCCACTAGGGCAGATGACTTTGCAGGTGGAGCTGGGCAAGGAGTCGTTGCGGCGGGTGCAGATGCTGAATTTCCTGGTAGTGGAGGCCCCTAGCTCTTACAACGTTATTTTCAGAAGACCTATGTTGAACTGCTTCGCAGTTATCGTCTCTCTAACCCATATGAAGTTGAAGTTCCCAATAGGAACTAGAGTGGGGGAGGTCAGTGGTGACCAACTCACTGCAAGGAGGTGTTATGCTGATATTGTCAAAAGATCCACCCATATGGTACACGGAGTTCTGGATCAGCAGGGCAGAGGCCCAGAGAAGAGGAAGAGAATGACAGAGATGGAGGAACTCAATCCAGGGCTGAGGGTCAGACCTGAGGAGGAATTAATGCAAGTGGAGTTGTATCCTAACAAGGTGGGCTTCACCACTCGAATAGGGACTCAGATGAGTCACGAGGTTGCTGAGGCAATGGTGCAGAGCCTAAGGAAGAATGCTGACTTATTTGCCTTTGAACCAAGCGACATGATCGGGATCGACCCCAATATAGCGCTCCACAGGCTGAACATGGACCCACGAGCTAAGCCAGTCAAACAAAAGTTGCGGCAATTCGGTCCGGAAAAGGACAGGGCGATAAAGGAGGAAGTGGCAAAGCTGTTAGAAGCAGGGCACATAGTTGAGGTACAGTTCCCAGAATGGCTCTCCAACGCTGTCATGGTAGCTAAGGAGTCGGGTTCATGGAGGATGTGTATAGATTTTAAGGACCTCAATAAGGCGTGCCCTAAAGATCATTATCCACTGCCTAGGATCGACCGTTGGTCGATTCCACCTCTGGGTGTGAACTGTTGTTCATGATGGACGCCTATCAGGGCTATCACCAAATTCAACTCTCCACGGAGGACATCCCTAAAGTCTGCTTTGTAGTATCGTGTGGAACATATGGGTATGTGAAGATGCCCTTCGGATTGAAGAACGCCGGAGCTACCTACCAGAGGATGGTGGACACAGTGTTCAAGGCACAGGTGGGTCGTAACATGGAGGCTTATGTGGATGATATGCTGGTTAAGAGCGTTGCAGCGTTGGATCATTCTGCAGATCTGGAGGAGGTCTTCGGGATAATTCGACAATGTGGAATGAGGCTGAATCCATCCAATGCTCCTTCGGGGTGCAAACGGAGAAATTCCTAGGATATATGGTGACTAGGTAGGGGATCGAGGTGAACCCCTCCAAGGTTAGGGCTGTTCGAGAAATGCAGTCTCCAAGAAATATAAAGAAAATCCAAAGGTTGAATGGGCGTATTGCAGCTCTGAGCCGATTTATCTCGAAGTTAGCAAAACGAGGTCTCCCTTTCTTCAAAATATTGAGGAAGGGATCAAAATTCGAGTGGACAGAGGAGTGTGAGAAGGCCTTTCAGGAGTTGAAGGACCATCTCACTACATTGCCCCTGCTTACTAAGCCGGTGCAGGGGGAAGTATTATATTTGTATTTCTCTATCGGAGATATAGCTCTGAGTTCAGTGCTCCTCAGGGAGGAGAGATCGATGCAACACCCTATCTATTATGTCAGCAAAATGATACAAGGGCCAGAGATGAGATATTCCGAGATAGAAAAGTCAGCTCTGGTAGTCATGGTTGCAGCAAGGAGGTTGAGGCCCTATTTTTTGTCCCACAAAGTGATCGTGAGACGAATACTCAGCTCCGACAAACACTCAGTCCCCCAGACCTGTCAGGGAGGATGATGAAGTAGGTTGTTGAGCTGGGAGAATATGATGTGGAATTCGAGCCCAGAGTGGCCATCAAAGCTCAAGCTCTGGCCGACTTCATACAAGCAACAACTCGGGTCGCAGAGTTGGAATTATGGAAGATATTTGTGGACAGATTGGTTTCCTAAGCGGGATGCGGTGCAGGGGTAGTGGTGATTTGCCCAGCGGGCGAGGAGCTCCAGTTCGCGGTTAGATTTAAGTTTCGAACCTCTAACAACGAAGCTTTAATCCAGGGACTAACCATAGCTTCAGAGTTGGGGGCGCAGAGAGTGGTTGTCCATTCGGACTCACAGTTGGTACCTCAGCAGGTATTGGGGACGTATGAGAAACGAAGCGAGAAATGATTAAGTATGTAGAGCTGGTAGATAGATGGAGGGAGAAGTTCACAAAGCTGAATATTGAACAAATCCCAAGAGAGGAAAACAATAAGGCGGATGCGTTAGCCAAGATGGCGGGAGCAATGAGTGAGGGGGTAAGGGGTAAGATCACCCTCATCACGTTGGAGAGAGGGACGCTAGAAATGAATATAGTTGCTGTGGAGGAACAGGATGATTGGAGAGCCCCCATTGTGCGTTGCCTCAAGACTGGGAGAAGTGAGGTGGGAGGACCACGAAGCTCAACGTATGCCAAATACTGTCTCATAGGTGATTAGTTGTATAAAAGGTTGTTTGCTCAGCCGCATGCAAGGTGCTTGTCCAGGGAAGAGGGGAATTATGTCCTCCGCGAGCTTCACGAAGGCTGCGCCGACAGCCACACTGGCCCGCGGGATATTGTGAGAAGGGTAATCAGAGCTAGATATTATTGGCCCACCATGGTCCACGATGCAGAAGAGCTGATTCGAAGGTGTGACAAGTGCCAAAGACATGGACCACTCATTCATACACCGGCGGAAGAGATGGGGGTTATGTATTCCCGATGCCCTTTTGATAAATGGGGGATAGACATAGTTGGAAAGTTCACTGCTGCTCCAGGAAAGAAGGTGTTTTTGATAGTTGCACTGGATTACTTCACCAAATGGGTGGAGGCTAAGGCGGTGGTCAAGATTGAAGAGGGTAATATCCTAAGGTTTTTATGGAAAAACATATGCTGCAGGTATAGCATCCCAAGGATCCTTGTATTGGATAATGGAACCCAGTTCTGTGGGTCAAAAGTGCAGAGTTGGTGTAAGGAAATGAGGATTAGGCAGCGCTTCACGTCGGTGGCCCATCCTCAAGCGAATGGGCAAGTGGAAGTCACAAACCGTACACTGCTGGAGGGCATAAGAACTCGCCTGGAGAAGGCCGGTGGAAAGTGGGCTGAGGAGCTGGATTCCGTCTTGTGGTCCTATCGAACAGGTCCTAAGACCACTACAGGAGAAACCCCCTTCAACTTAGTCTATGGAGCGTCAGCTGTATTCCCGGCAGAGGTAGGGACAGAAACGCACCGCATAATGAGTTATGATGAAGTCCAGAATGAGATCCTAATGAGGGAGAACCTGGACATGCTGGAGGAGGTGAGAGAAAAGGCCAGACTCAGAGCTGATAAATACAAGGGGAAAATATGTGCCGCTTACAATAGGAGAGTGAAGCCTAGAAGGTTCGAGGTTGGGGACCTAGTGCTGAGGAGGGCGGATGCTCTCAAAGCAACAGGGAAGTTGGAGCCTAATTGGGAGGGCCCATTTATCATTGCCAAAGTGTTGGGAGGTGGAGCCTATGAGCTACAGAATGAAGAAGGACGGCCGGTGCTGAGGCCCTGGAACGTGAGTAATCTGAAAAAGTACTATGTATAGCTGAGGGCAGGATATCTTCATGTTTTCAATTAAGGATGAACCCAAGTTGTAAAATCTTCCTAGTTTAATGAAAGAGGAGGGTCCAAGTTATAAGGGCCTCTCCATCGGTGAAAAGTCATGAATGTGTTACTTAAACAGGAAAATAACCTTAAGGGGCATTGGATTACGAGCGGCCCACGAGAGAGGAGTGTTCAGGCATGGGGTTGACCCAGCCTTGGCTCAAAATGATGCAAGCCAAGGGTTTGAGAAAGAACCTCGCCCTTGGCCCTAGAGATGAGTCTTCAAGGCATGTGGTTGACCCAGCCCTGGCTCAAAATGATGCAAGCCAAGGGTTTAAGAAAGAACCTCGCCCTTGGCCCCAGAGATGAGTCTTCAGGGCATGGGGTTGACCCAGCCATGGCTCAAAATGATGCAAGCCAAGGGCTTGAGAAAGAACCTCGCCCTTGGCCCCAAAGGTGAGTCTTCAGGGCGTGAGGTTGACCCAGCTCTAGCTCTGGTACGAATTCTCTTCAGATGCCCTGAAGAGAACTCAGAGGGGAGAACGCTGCACATTTCGGCACACAGCAGCTCTGGTATGAATTCCCTTCAGATGCCCTGAACAGAACTCAGGGGGGGAGAACGCTGCGCGTTTCGGCGCACAGCAGCTCTAGAACGAATTCCATTCATAATACAAAAAAAAAAAAAAAAAAAAAAAAAAAAGAGGAATATAGTAATAAAAGCGGAGAGAAGGAAGAAAGTTGATTTCATTGAGAAATAGGAAGAGTTATAGAAAAGTTGAGGCCCTGGTCTATTACAGAATGAAAAAATATATGCTAAGGCACTCAGGGCGAATCCTCAGCTTCCGAGCCCTCCTTCTCTGCGTCATCCTCGCGCTGATAAGCACCTGATTCCGGCGCTGGGGCATTCGAGGAGGATGGTGCCGTTGTCAGTGGTGCAGGGGCAAGGGAGGCCTTCTCCGGGGCATTGGAGAGGTCAACGAAAGGTTCCTTCGCCTCCCTTAACGCCGCTGGCTCTACAGCTTTAGCAGACAACATGGCCGCAGCTCTGCGGATGGCAGGAATCCACCAGGGAGCGGTAGGCGGCTGAGAAGGGTCACCTTTGAAGCTGTCATGGAGCTGCAATTTGGGGTGATCTTTGACAAGTCAAAAGGTAGCTCCCCTTCAAAGCCCTTGCCATGGGCATCAGTGGCAGCGACAGTAAATCCTGCACGGATGAAACCCCTCAGGAAGGGAGCCATATCGCGGATATAAGCAGCACTGTTGCGATAGTCTTCAACAAGTTTCTGCTGCAGCTCCTTCAAGAAGGATTGGCCCAGCTCACTGGAAAGGAGGCGGTGACGGCACTGTTCGATCCCCTCAGCTCTGCCTTGAGACAGTGCTTCAGCCTCTTTTCCCCTCAGATCCCTTAAGGTCTCCTGATGGTTGACCTCTGCAGCGGCGAGCTCAGCTTTCAATTTCTCATTCTCAGTAGTGAGGACGTCATTATGCCTCTGCAGCTCTGTCTGATCTAGATTTTGGACTAAGTAGTCTTCCGTGAGCTTAGTTAATTGCTCCTGGGACTTCTCAAAGTTGGCTCTGAGATCTTTCACCGCTGAGGAGCTGGTGCGGCTTCTATGACGGCCATAGTAAGCCAGGAGCTGCATCAAGAAGAAGGAGATGAATATTTCACAAAAAATAAAAGACGGATAAAAAAGGGGGAAATTCAAAGCTCTTAAACACCTGGACAAGGTGTTGATCCAGGATTTCATCATTGCGCTCATCGCTGTCAGCGCTCATGGTCGCATTATCCTCCACCGTGGGGATCTCCTTCAAGAAGGTGGTGTACTGAGCCTTGGAAAGGGCTAGGAATCCTTTCGGCAGGTTCAGAGTGTAATAGTCGTTCGCAGCTCTGTGAACGTCTCCCCTGCCTTTTCCGCGATGCTTATCTACGGCCTTATCAGAGCTACCAGACTTGCCCTGTTTGGACTTCTTCGAGGGAGGGAGCTCAGCGCTAGAAGGGGGCTGGTCTTTTCCCCTTGTCCTTAGGAGGAGCCAGAGTCGCCGCAACGGCGGAAGAACTTACACTCTTGCCCTTAGCAACGCCTTTTGACCACAGCGGGCAGGAGTGGAGGTCAGAGTTGCAGACGGCAGGCTAGGATCCTGGTCTATGATCTGGAGGGCATCAGATGTATCTTCCTCCGTCCCTCCAGAGGGTTGGTCATGAGCTGCAGTGCCCTCGTCATCAGCTAATAGAAAGTTAAAATTCATACCTGCGCACGAAAAATAATCATTTAGAAAATAGGACAGGAAGAGAGCTGACAATTACCAGGGGCAGTCACGGGTTTATCCTCATTCCCCAGGAATCCATACTTTGCTAGCACCACATCATCTCTAAGGAAGGATATTACGGGGAAGTGAGATCTTTTTCTCCTGACGTGGGAGTTCAACTTCCTCATGACTTCCCTGTCCTCCTCAAGGATGCAGGTGATGGAAGGACGAGAGCTGCGAGGGGTAGAGCTTACCCATTCGCAGGGAAAGGGCCAGCCTACGTGGCGAGGGGTAATTATAGCCCAACGAGGTTTCCAATTCCCGTCACAGCTGGAGGGTTTTCCCACAAAATGAGCAGGGCCACTAGGTCTAGAGCTGAAGTAGAAGAAATCATTTCCCCCCTTTTTAAAATCATGACAAGCTAGGAAGTAGTCAGGGGTACACTGACCTCCATTAGCCCTCATCAAAATGTAGAAGGATATTAAAATTCTCAGAGATGAGGTATTGATTTGGCAAACAGGAATCCTAAGACGGTTGCACACCCCGACAATGTAGGAGTGGATAGGGAATCGGAGCCCTGCATCTATGTGAGCCCTCCAGAGGGCCATGGAGGGAGGAGAAAGCCAGTTAGGTCGCTCGTCAGGACCAGGGATGTCAAAGAGGAAATTACGGTGCAAGGCATGGTGGTCTCTAAGGAAAGTCATATCCTCTTCAGAGAAAGTGGGGGCCCTAGTTACTAAGTCCCACTCTTGCCTCTGCGCGCAGGAACAATGATTATATGCCTATGGCGGCGAAGGGGAATTCCCCCCTCAGTATCAGGGCTGGAAGAAGGGCTATCTACAGTGGAGTAGGGAACTAAGGCGTGGGAACTCGCCTTAGCTCTGGAGGACTGCTGGAGGGAGCAGCTCCGACCTGCTCTACCCTCCAGTGGTGCGGAAAGGGTTGTTTCACTATCGAAGAACCAGAGGTAGAAGCAGAAGACTGCTCAGCAGACTCCTGCTCTGAATGAGTGCAAGAGGAAGAATCCTCAGAGGTGGGTGAAGACTTGGATGAAGACATGTGTTTTCGAGAGAAAATCCCAGGAAAAAGACTAGGGAATGAGGAATAAACGCAAAATCCAGGAGGAGAGAGAAAATACCTGGATAATTTGGAAGAAAAACAAAGATCGACAGAAGAAGTAGCTTGAAGATCGCCGGAAATCTCTGGAAGCACTTGAAGATCGCCGGAAGTAAACAGTAGAAGAGGGTAAAGCTCATAAAATGGGGTGAATGGGGGTATTTATAGGCAGGGTAAAATGCAAAAAGTAACCGCCTACATCAGAGCTCGACACGTGTATGGGCAACGATCAGTAGAAGCCCAAAGGTCAGGACACGTGGACTGCTGAGATCACCCCATCACAAATTTGAAAAATTGTGGGCGAGAAAAAATTGGTAGAGGAAAGGAGCCGTACCTCCTCAGTCAATTGTCTTTGCCCCAGAGCTGAGAAGGAACTTACTCTGAATTAGTTCCTCCTAAACTATCCAGAGTAGGGGGAGGAGTTGATAGGGGAGAGATATTTTTCATCCTTGCACGGGAATCTAGCCACAGAGGATACGAGTCAAAGACACCGCCCTTGACTTAAGAACATGAGACCCCTCCAGCTCTGATTTCTCGGGAGCACGGCAGGTCTGCGATCACCCCTGCAGGGATGAGTCCCGCGTACCGGCCAAGGTTGATTCTGCCCTGCAGGGTTGAGATGTCATGGTATAACTATCATTGGTACCAGCTCTAGTGAAAGTGCCAACTCTGATGACCCCGCAGTTGGGTTATTGGCTCTGAACGAAAAGGTTCAAGGTAATCCTCCAGGCGCACTAGTGGGCAGCACTGGAGCAGGACCCGAGTTCTGAGAATGGGGATGCCCACATCGGTAACTTAGGGACCAAGATATGTGCTCCCCAAACTTCGACAGCAAGTACAAACAACTGGAGTTAAAGGTACAGACAACTGAGAGTTGTCCTGGAAAAAGTACTGTACTTTCTGACACCGCCGCCGGGTACAGAGGGACAGCTGGCACGATCTTATTGGGCAACCCAAAATGACATTTTGGCCCTTTGCCCTAGTAAACAGTAAGTATAAATAGGGAGCTCATTCATCTTCAAGAAGTTTACACACTCTTAACTCACTATTCTTCTTGCTTAAATATCACAATTTAAGCAGAGCACTAATTTGAGCGTCGGAGGATTTACGCCGGGCACCCCTCGGCTCTATTTTGTAGGCAGGTGGAAGAAGCAGTAAAGGAGAGGGAGTTTGCCCCTGTCTCACGGATCTTTTCTGGAGATTTTTCATAGGTATTCCTTCAAACGTTCAAACCTCCAAACACTGTTGAGGGGTGGATTTCAAACCGCCTCTATCATGAACGATCCTCAGTCTGGTTCAGCTCCAAAGAAGAAATACATTGTTGCTAGCCTGACTCTATCATTCCAAGAAAGTCAACTTCGTCCAGGTGGATGAGGGATGCAGCTTTGCTCTTCTAATCGGTTAGATCGGTAATCTACTTCAAAGTCAGGAAAACTCTGCTCGGCGTGACCGATTCTGGAGAAATAGAGACGAGACGTTCTAGTCGGGATCGGGATTTTGATTCTTGATTGGGTGATCGAAGCTGTATGAGGGACATAATATGAGTTCCTGCAATAGAAGCGTTAGGCAAATATAACAGAGGTGCTGAATATAACTTATAATCTGGACCGAACCAGTTCGGTTGACTTATGCGAGAACCAGGTCAGCCCCCAAACTGATCCGGACCAAAGGAAAACCGGTTCAAGGTAGTGTTAGCTCAGCATAAAAATGCCCTTTAGAGATAGGACTGATTCAGCGCTGCGGATCTGGGCTCGGAAACAACTTAGTGAGCTCGAATGCGACTCAGTTCGAACCAGGTCCCGTTCGCAGATCTAAACACGGAGAGACTTAGCAACTCAGTCTTTGATAGCAGGCTGAGAATCGTCACACTTACAAAGAATAGGGCTTGAAGGATCTTCAATGGCACTCTGGGAATCTTCGATTTCTCGAGGAAGGAGGCAGGTTCCTCAATGGTGATCTGAAGCTTGAAACAAAGTCTGAAAATTCTTCAAACTGGACATCCCTCAGAAGATCTTCAGATTTCCAGCCTCTAATGGAGCAACGAATAATGTGGTAACATATTAGAGAGAGAAAATAGCGGGTTTAGGGCTTTTGCCCTAGCTGCGATGAGAGAGAGAGAGAAAGAGAGAGAGTGATTTAATTTCCAATTTGATTTTGGGGATCACTGGAAATGAAGAAAGAGAGGTAGTGGATGGTGATGATTTTTAATTCAAATTCCATTTTGAATGCCTCACTCGTGAACTCAAGAGCAGTGGACAAAAGTAGATGTAACATATATATTTATATACAGATATTTTAATCAACAATGCAACAGATTATACACGAGAGTTAAAAAATGGGCTACATCAGAAAAATGAGATCTAAATTTGAAATTCAGATTTGAAAACTCACGCCTCAGCTCATAAACATAGTTCCCACAGACGGCGCCATTGATGTGATTTGAGGATTCAACTCATAATCAAGAAATTCTTTAGAAGAGAAAAGTTGTGAATCAATGGGGCAAAATCCAAAAAATTAATCTAGGGGACTAAAAATAAAGGATATTCTTGATCTCCACCCCTCCAGTCGGAATAGTCTTGATAATCCCTACAAAACCACCTAAATGATTTCCGATGGAGAGATCTCCGATGCCAAAGTTAGAAAAAGACCCGTGGCGGAAGAGAGAAATAAAGGCGATGAAGTAGAAAAGTGAGTAGTGGGTTGTGAATGCCTATTACTGGAAGGGTAAAATGGTTATTTCCTGGACTTCCTTAACCTAAACTCCGTATAATTCTGATCACCCTCAAATCGTCTGTCCACCACTACAGCTCTGAGGTATACGGTCCTGAGTCCAATCGGATCGAACCTTTTTCAAGAGTAGGCAGACGTACAACTTTTAAAATGTCCGCTCTAATAATCATGTCCCTATCCCTTTAACTCAGTCTGTAGTTTCATCTCAGATTTTCCTCCCGAAAGGGATATAATTTAACACACATCAAAGCCGATCGTATCGGCTCAAGCTGCTGAGTCGATTCTTGAGGCGTCCGAGCAAACGAGCTTTATTAATTAACGGCCAATTGTTTTTTCTACTTACGTGTACAGACTCTAAAACCCTCTCGTAAACCACAAAAAAACCCCTTTCTAGCTTCTTCGGCGTTCTTCCTTCTTCATAATCTGAGATCACGAATGAGGAGGGTTACCGGACTCGCCGCCGTCTGCCGCGCCATGGATGGCGTCTCCGCCGTTCCTTCAGTTACTGGAAGCTGGACCTGCGAACCCCGCCTCTTCCAGGCTGCTCTTTTCAGCTCCTCCACCAACAACAGCTCCTCGGCTAGATCTCATTGGTTTTTCTCGTTTAATAGGATCTCTGGCAATCATCCTGGTGGCAGAGCCACAAGCGCCGCAATTGCAGGGACGATCTTGTTCTCTGTAGCTGCCATTGCCGTCGTCGAAGAGGTCCGCGCAAAGGAGCCGGTGCGCTCGGAAGTCTTGCCCAAAGACATCGTTCTCTATCAATATGAAGTTTGCCCTTTCTGTAACAAAGTCAAGGGTATTTTTCTCTTCTCGCCTATCATTATATTTTGATAATTCACTTTGGGAGGTGTGAGCGCGTCTGTTAGATTATCCTTAAAAATTGCATTTATGATGGCACATTTTGGTTACTTGTATTTTTCTTTTTGTTTTTTCCTCCCTGAATCTAATTAAAGCTATTAATTATACAGTGTCTGGGATTACAGGCATGTATTATGTATTACAGGGACTCCGATGAGAATCTTGGAATTGTTCCTTATACATGTCAAGGAATTAGGTTAGTATAGGCCGTAGTTAACTAGTGGTCATGTATAATTATTTGAAATATCTGTTTCCTATGAGTAGAATCGGAATGTTAATGATAAGATGTTCGAAAGGAGGCAAAATCTTTTGCTATCATTGAAGGGTTCCGTCTACTATTATATGGTTACGTTCTGGTGCCTAGAATATGAGAGTTCCTAACAAAAATATGCTATTCTTAATCCAAAAGTCCAAATTCGCCCTAGAGCTTTCAAATAGAACAACTTTGTGTCATAAAATTTGTGAACTTAGAAACAAATCTGTAAAAGGTAATGGTGAAATCTTGGAGATATATATCATGCAAAGAAAAAAAATGTTGAGAAATGGAATCAGTAGCTGAATGTTATTTCTTTCATCAAATTTTTTGGCATAAGAATGGTATACAAGCAATAAACTCTAGTGTCAGGATATACAAGATGGTTTTATCTAAAATATTATCGTTAATTATTTTAGCTTCCAGAGCAGCCAATAAAGTTGCGCAACTCATAATCCATGTAAAAGGTGTGGGTAAGTTCCTCCTCGCTTGCAATGAATATGTCCTACTATAGAATATTTATAAATTAGAAGAATCCTCCTTTTTCTAGAGGACACATTTACCCGTACCTTAGTAATGGCTTATACGAAAATGTTGGATATGGCTACTGAACCAGACCATGTGATACTTCTGGATAGTTAATTATGCCATCTGCAGAGTTTCCAGATTGTGCCAAAATGAGATGCCATAATCTTGTGCATTTTTCTGAGTATATTTTCGAACCACAAGAAAGAAAAGTAAAATGGATGTGTTTTTAGTTGCATGGTTTTAATTATCTCAACTTCCCTCTGATTTGTTTTTATTTGCATTGGATTTGCAGCATTCCTGGACTACTATGATATTCCATACAAGGTTGTTGAGGTCAACCCCATCAGCAAAAAGGAACTTAAGTGGTCTGATTACAAGAAAGTGCCTGTAGTAACGGTTGATGGAGACCGATTAATTGAGTCATCAGGTATTTAACAAATTAGAGTGACTGTCATCAAGTATTTGCTGATGTGGTTTAATGAAAATGAGATAGATGGTGATATATGCTTTCTTATCTTCGGTTCTAGAATCAGTTGTAATTTTGTTCGCGCCTCATCTATGTAGATATAATTAATCAGTTGAGAGAAAGGATCGATCAAGATGGGGCTGCTGGTTCTAGTGCAGAAGATGATGAAGAGAAGAAGTGGCGAGGGTATGACTTTTGGCCTTTTATCAGATCATTGTCATAGAACTATGATTTCTTTGTGGATTTTTTTTCTGAGATCTGCTTTTCCACATCATTCATGTTGTTGTGACAGGCCATGTGATAATAGTTAAGTAAAGTTTGGCGATGTTGTCATTTGTTTTACTTTGTCTAGAATAATGCTCTCTAGGTATATTCTTCTTTTCTATCACAGTTGTCACAAACTATAATTCCTTACAAGTGACATGGTTCTACCATCAACGAACATATGTTTTTTACTTTATAAATATCTAGCACATGCCCATTATGACTAGTTATTCGAAATGCTATGCTTGCAGCTGGGTGGACAGTTACTTGGTGCATTTATTGTCACCTAATATATATCGGACTACTTCAGAAGCCCTTGAGTCGTTTGAATATATCACTACCAATGGTAAGCCTTTAATAGCACTATGTAGGTTTTGTTCCTTTCTGAAATCCCGAGCTTGTGGATGATTTCAAGATGAGTATTAGATTGTTATCACCTAACATAATTAGGCAATCGTGTAACCATAAAGAAATGCTTTTGAAGGAAAAAGGAAAAAGGGAAAATGAAAAATGAAAATAAAATTAATTCTCATTCTATGGTTGCTCTAGCCATTTTACATACAATGATGGAAGTGTGGATGTTTTATCTTCAGTATGTTTAGTGAGGTTTTACTGTAACTGTAGTTGCTAATTTATATGATTATGAGACTCAGGACATTTGACAGTATATGTTTGGACCCTAATTAGTCTCTCTGTATTGATCCTTCCTCCTCTCTCTCTGTGTGTAGTCTGATCCTTCCTCCTCCTCTATCTGTATGTGTAGTCTGATCCTTCCTTCCTCCTCTCTCTGTGTGTGTAGTCGGTATGTGCTTGTTACTAATTTGGTTTTGGACCTGAGGGTACTAAGGCCGTTGGTTTGGTTGCATAATCTACAATGCTATTTCATTCATAAGTTTTGAAATATATAAATTAGTAATGGATAATTTATGAATTATTTCCTTGATAATTTTATTGATGGTGTTATAAGTTTGGCTAAAATTTTGTCTGTGGCATCTACCAGAGTTACTAAATCTTAGTAAAATATTACTGTGACTTTGCAACCTTTAACTTAAAGTGTCTCATGATGAGGATGTGCACTTGATTTTGTTCTTTTTATGTGAATGTTCTTTTATCTACTTTCTTTATTGTTTTTTCCATTTCTTTGATAAGTTATGTATTGCATATTCTGAATCAACTGTTTATGTCACAATTTAATCGTATGTGCATCCTTAATAAGGTATGCGTTACATTTCACAGCTTCCAAGAGACTTGTAATATTCTATGTTTACGGGATTCCGATACGCAGGTTAGGTAGTATTTGGGGTTGTCTTCCATCAAATCCATATCATATGCTTGATGCTGGTCTTTGTCTAGATTTTGTCATAGTTCGAGTCTGCGCATCGGTTAAGATTAAAATTTTGTATGAACTGGTATTTGTAGTATGTGACGGTTTGGAGAAGCAGGTCATGTATGAATTGAGTATTGCTTTTGAATGACATAACAGTATGCATAAATTTTATCAGAGAAGGTTCCACAATGCCCTTGAAGATTTTCAACACGACTGCTTTATAACTTCACTTTTAGGTGCTTGTATAAGATTGTCATTATTTCTTTTGTTCATTTTACGTTGAAATCTGGCTTTTTTATTCTTTTTTTTTTGGGTGGGATGCAGGCAACTTCAGCTTTTCAGAGAGAATATCAGCAAGATATGCAGGAGCAGCTGCAATGTATTTGGTCTCGAAGAAGCTGAAGAAAAAATATAACATTGCTGATGAACGGACTGCTTTATATGAAGCTGCAGAAACATGGGTTAATGCACTTAATGGTCGAGATTTTCTAGGTTGGTTTAACTCTTTCTGAAGTATGTTGACTATGGAAAGTATTCACCTAGCCCACCTTAGGCATAAGTTAACATGTCCATTGTTGATGTGGCCCGAGGGGGATCAATTTCAGATCATGATATTAAAACACCTGATGGATTATTAAAAACACCTTGTTATCCTTCCGTGACATCATCAATGCATTAAGCTGTGCCATAGTTGGTAGGAAGCAGTCTTGTATTTACCATTTGGATACAGCTCATAAGTTAATGGTGAATTTCTCTTACCCAGTCCATTTTTGTTTTAATACGTCAGGTGGATCGAAGCCTAACTTAGCTGACCTGGCAGTTTATGGTGTTTTGAAACCTGTTCGCAACCTCAGATCGGGTAGAGAAATGGTAGAGCACACACGAATTGGTGATTGGTACAATCGCATGGAAGCTGCTGTGGGACAATCCTCCAGAATTCAGGCCTAGATCAATGGTACCATAGCAGCACGTAATTTAGACTGCCTTCTGAAAAAATCATGGTGAATTTTTTTGGTAATTTTGAAAAAGAAACTCCTATTTTTGAGATAGCTTGAGTACAAAATGGTCTTTGGGAGTCTACTAATTCTTTGCAGAATAGTACTTTGCATATTGGTTGGGGGGATGGAATATTATATAGATGACACAGCATTATGTGTTTGGGAATAAAGGATAAAATTTGCAGGATCTATGTGTCCGAATAGTGCCTTTGAAGCATGTTTAAACTACCATCTTTTGTCTTTGGCTTGTTTACTTTGATGGATGATTTGCCTCGGTTATTGGGTTTTGTATGATGAGTGAATGTTGGATAAGTTGAGACATGGTCGTCTTGTTTTGGAGTTTAATGATCATTTGTGCTTGTCTGAAGTCATTTTGAAGAAGTGAATGGAATAAAATACCCTAATGAATACGTAATTCAATAGTGTCTTGTTGCTATGGTGGTAATGTTAGAGTAGCGTGTTCAACGCACTAAATCGATTGGCTTATTATACTTCCGTTTTATCTTGTTTTTTCATTACCATCAGATGCGCGGTAATGATTAATATTTCAATTCAAATTTTGGATTAACATAATTGAATCAATTGGATAATTCGATTATTTAATTAACATCGATAGTGTGAAAGAATTAGGGCCCGTTTACTTTAGGTTGTGGTTAATAGGGTCTATAAAATTAGGGTGTATTAAAATGAGGGATTGAAAAAATATGTATTATCATATCCAGTGTTTACTAGGGATGATTATGTTGAATTTTTTATAGAGGACTATTCTTATCCTGTGTTTACTTTGACTTGTTGGTTTCTTGAAGGTTACTAGATGTCCGCCCGTGCGATGCACGGGACAAAATTCGTGATTAAATTTTTTTATTGTTGTAAATGAATATAAAATGTGCAAGTAATTTGATATAAAAATGTCGTTAATATATTATTCCTAATGTTAGTATTATCGTTAAAAATATTGGTTTCCAAAAATAGAACATGTAATAATAATAATATTGATACAATTATTATACAAAAGTAATAGTTATTGTAGTATATATTATAATATTATATATACCAATATACTAATATTTCAATGTAGGCCATCGTAATGAAGATAATAATGTAAATACTATTATTATATTACATTGATACTATTATAAAAACAATAGTACTTCCAATATTAACAACACTATGGTTACCGCACTAACATTTTTATTGTACTAAAGATATAATAATAATAATAATAATAATAATAATAATAATAATAATAATAATAATAATAATAATAATAATAATGGTGAACAGAGTTCAGACGGTTATGATGAAAGCGAAAATTGCATTAATGCTCAAACATTCGGTACTTTATAACTTATTAGTGGGGCTAATTGACAAATATATGAATTTACAACCAAGAAAATATAAATTAAAGAAGAAAGAAAATAAAGTTGATGCTTACCCCTAGTGTCTTATAATAAGATTTTCTTTGCCCAATTCACCGTATTCACATATGTGCTGTTTTCTGATAATGTTCTTCTCCTACATTATGTCCATCTGGGAGCCATAAGCTTCACTTCTTCCTCAGTTTCATTTGCTTACCAAATACAGAATGAATATATATATGTTTGTGTAAGAGAAAAACAAACAACCAAAATGCAAAGGATTTGGATCAAATCTCGTAACATAATACTCATCTTTTAGCATGTAGTATGTGCAAACTACAAATAAAATTGTAACAGAGCCAAAAGTTGACACCGTATATGCCTTGTGAGATCATTATCTTTGGGTTAAAACCCAAAATAATCAACCAAGACAACTATTAATAGGGTAATATATCTGAAAATTAAAAAAAGCTTTCCCCTTAAAGAGATTTCAACAGCTGGTTTTCTTTAAGAAACATAAAAAAAAAAAACTATAAAAGATAATAACAACAAAAGGGATAGTTCTCTTGCTCAAAAAAAAAAAAAAAACATTAGGGATAGTTCTCCTATTCATCAAATACTAAATGGGTAATTAACACATTCAATCTAAAATTATACATAAAAAAGTCTGTAACTCAAACGATTATGCTGATCAAAAGATGTTGACCAAAAGAAGCTTGCTTCATCTGTCTTCTCAAACAAAGTTGAAATAAATAAAAATCAAGAAACTACAGGCGTTATCATATATTTATTTACCAAGTATGGCATTATCTCGAGAGACTAATAAACATCTCCAATAATATACATGTTTTTGAACATCTTGAACAACACACAAAACTACAGAGTGAATATCAGACAGAAAGGTGTAGAAAATGCAATGACATTAGTTATCAAAATGTTTACATATAGAGAAAACATCCACACCAACGTTGGGGTCAAGCGTATGTGAAGAGCAATGACGTAATTGCTGTTATACCAACCAAAGGTTATCTCCTAGGCCCCAACTTGACACCACCACCACCATTGGAAGGAAGGGGATGCGAGAAGTCAAAATTGTTCGTCAAATCTGAAAGGTGCAGAGAAATCATTGTAAAAAATATCCACACAAAATTTGAGAAAAACAAAGAAAATAGAAACGGTAAAAGAGATTCCAACCAAAATACAATCACAATTTCATGGATGCTCGATTTTGATGGCAGGAAGGGTTATCAATTTATTAAAGATAACAAAGAGAAAAGTTTTTGAGAAAATAAAATTGTAAATCAGAGAATCCGACATAGGAAGAGGGGAGAAAGGAGACCTCCATATTTTTCTATCCAGTTTTCCATGGAAGAAAAGTTTTTATCAGCCCAAGACACTAAACCCACGTCGTAACCGTCAAATCCTTCTTATCAGTTACCATATGGGCAACTTATCCGATTATAACTGCAGAGTTCATTTTTATATTTAAGCAAAAATGAGAGAAGTTTGTATAGAAAAAGGAACTGCAGACACGTGTAAATAGAGGAGAGTCAACGATTCTCCTTTTATATTAAAGGAGGATTAGAGATTGTTTTTTTAGAAAGTATCAAGTATTTTAAAATTACATAAAAGTACCGGATACCTTATATTGGACCTCTCTAAACCACACAAATCTTCAATGAAGAACAGTTCAACGCAGACCTAAACCCACTTAAAATTTAACTCGTTACTTATTTAATGTGTATTTCAAAACATATGAAAACGAAGAAGAAAAATATAATGACTTGGTGAGCGGAGAAGAAAAAATAAATAAACTCAGTGATCATGGTCCTCTTCATCATCACACGGTGCGAAATGAAAATAGAAATTCATTTGTTGCTAAGGTCGAAGGTAGTGGAAAGAAATCAGACATCAAAAGAATTAATTTCAAGCTTGAAAAAATTGATAATGGGCCGAAGTTAACAACTGTAAAATTAGAAAGAAAAGACGTACGGAAAGAGGACGAAAGTTATCCTTGAACCCACCTCTAGAGGTGGGATTACTAATGGGGATATTTTGCCTCGAATTATGTGTTATCCCGGGTATCCGGGATAAGCTGACTTTTGTAATCCCATCAAGTAAACATTGGATTGTCCTTATTTAGGCTTATCCTATGAAGTAAACGGGCCCTTAGTTGATTGGCTTGAGTGAAGTTAATAAATGGGGTCAACAAATTAATTGGATTACCTACTCTGAACTCAACAGTAAATTATGAAAGTTCACTAATAATCTTAGTATCTAATAAAGTGGAATTATAAAAAGGAAGTATTTCACTTATCTTTTGTTTTACAACATGGAAACTTTGCCAAAATATTAGTGCGTACAACGCTATTTGCATATTATGCGCCCGCCCACTTGCAGAGCAAATTTTGGTGCAAACTATATGGCACAGGATAGGAGCACCCAATCGAGGAGAAACTGCCAGAGTTGCACCGAACGGAGCCCAACTGCCAGACATTCTGCCTCGCTCCGTGAGGAGCTAGCGGTAGATCCTCGCTTTGGCCCCGTCCCTGTTTTAGTTTAGTTACTCGTATTTCTCTCGTTCGATGTCGGATTTCAGTGATTCAAAAATTTACCAAAAGTTAATGTTGAGATATACAACTTTGTTAGAGTCGAGAGCTAATTCCCAGATGATTGTTCCCAGAATCGTCGAGAAGACTGATCAAGTTACATGTCAATACTTCAACTCGACCTAACTTAAAATCGAGCACTCTCTTTTATTATTATACGTTTTTGCCCTCGTTTAGGGGCCTTTTCAGCATATTTTTATGTCTTTTACTTAGTTAGAGTTTGAGATCTATAAATACTCTTTCCCCTCTCATTTGAAAGCGATCTCTATCGAATTTACTTTTCTTTCATTTTCTTTTAAGTTCTAGTTAGGATTTTCTTTCCTCTTCAAGGGAGAAATCCATACTGGAGTCGAATTTCGGAGAACACTCGAAGATTTCTAATGCTTATCAAATTATTAAAGTTCTTCAAGGAGTCAACTATTATTAAGCATCCTCTTACCTCTCTTCTCTTTATTTCAATTTATGTTTTATTCTTGCTCAATTATATTAGTTCTTATTTGTTCTTTGATGATTAGTGAGACCCTTTGTTTCGTGGGGTAAGAGAGTAACCCGATCTTTAGGTTTGATGTGTCATTAAATTATTGTTCAATTTATTGTGGATGCTGATAAACCTATGATTTGAATTTAACTAATGTGCATTACTTACTCATATCTTTTAATTGATTGTTATTGAATATGCTAGGGATTAGGTATATAGGCCAATTATTGCGTTGTTTGGCTCGATGATTTTAATACCAGAAATTACATTAGTTAAACTCTTCATAACACAAGGGGAAAAGGAAAAAACTACGTTATGAAGAGGAGTTAAGTTTCAGTTATCTCTTGTTAGGACTAACTTGATTGCCTTGTGCCCTCGTGTTTATACGACGCCCCACGTCGGTCTATAGTGGGAAGATAATAGTGTATTCGACTTTTACTCAATAAAGAATATCTGAACCCGATGTTGATTTTCACAATTATATCTTTATGTTGGTATTCTTCGTAGGATCTTGTTATACTATTCATCTAAGGTTGGAATCGATTGACTTCCGAGTTAATCAAACCACAAAAGGGTGTCAGTAACTTCGTGGGGATTTAATTCTTAGGTTTGTGGCCTTCTTGGCCGCCTATTTGTGTTTGCTTTCCTTTCCCTATTAATTTCCACAATAAATTGTTGAATTATCTACAGTACATTAAACTTGTACTGGTTCAAGTGAAACTAGACCTTGGGAAACTCTTCTCCATTTTTTATTTCATTTGTTTATTGCTTACTTTTATGATAGTCTTGTCACACTCACAATTATCGATTTGCTAATCTTATGCCGATCGAATAATTTAGTTGGTTCACAAGGAGAATCCTGCTTGTGGATATGGTAATCTTTTATATTACCTCTGTTTATAGGTTGTATCCGTGCAACCGATATAATGCACTAATTGAGTAAATCAAGAGCGTTTTTCATGACAAGTTCATGATGTTGTTGCCGGGGAAGGATTACCTCCCAGTGTAATTAGTCAGTTCTTTTGTTCATAATGGGACTTAAATTTTTATTTCTTGTTATTTATTATCTTACGCTTTATCGATGAATTACTCCATTACTCAGTTAACCTCTAGACTTCTTATATAGGTCCCTATGTAAGAATGTTGGAGGAATTCATCTACCAATGCAATGTTGAGAGAGCACGGAAGCTCCTCCATCCCATTTACACAAACAAGGAGGAAGAACATGTGGGTATATGTGATAGATTCTCCAATATCTTTGATGGTTGCCATCAAAATGAATCATCTTCATTTCTTGTGATGTTCGAGCGCCGATTTTTGGTGTAAGTTTTGTAGAGAAGACCATGACCTCTATGAATATCCAAAGTAAGATAACTTCAAAGTTATGTTCTATGCGATGGCATCAACATATCACCTCAATGGATCCCTCGGAGATGATGCGAGTGATGAAGATTAAGATAGAGCGACCAAAGTTTCATTAAAGAACCCCCAATCTTTAACTACAAATCCCCAAGGAGAAAAAACTAATACTTCCACATCTCATCAAGAGCAAGGTTTAATGAATGATGTACGAGAGGAGGAGACGGGAGAAGTGATGTGGAGGTCCTGAAAAAGAGCATGTTGGATGAGATCCTTGAATACACGGGGTACGATGACTCCATCAGTGATGAAATAAGAGAAGCCTTTAAAGGCCATTTCATGGCGGTTGTGATATAAACCCAAATGAAGAGCTTCGAGAGATTTGAGATGTGGAATGGACTCGAGGAGGAAGAGTATGGGCTAATTGAGATAGACCTCAATCTTCCATTGTAATGCCCGATGAAGCAGGAGACAATTCATTCACATCTCACCAAAGTGCATCACCTCATCTATACATCATTCTTCAAGTAGAAGAAAAAAACAAGGGTGTGAGCATATATTCAGTTGAGGTATCAAAAGAAATCGAAAGGCCCACCCTTAAATTGAAGATGCGGACTAATCAGGAATCAAGGAGTCACTTCCCTTTGCAAGCAATTTAAGCTTGTTTTTTAACATTTTCATTCGTCAAGCCCAAACCAAGAAAGTTCATGAGGCAATCCTCTTTTTGAGGATCAAAACTCCATTTCTTGGGATGATAAACTTGGGAAAGAAATAGGATTTAGGGATGAATCCGGGCGTTTGGAAATTAAATATGATGTTACATTTGAGAATAAGCTTGAAGAGAGTGAAAACCTGAATACAGTTAACCTAGAGTTGAACTGTGAAGAGTGTAAACCGAATCACCCCTCGTTGGCTAATGAACCTTTAGGAATTGAAAATGATGGGTCGGATGTTTCATAGATTCCAAAGGCACTTTCTTGAACAACTATCCTCGTGACATTCTTGAAATTGAACTTCATCCCTTGTTGCACATGATGCTCCTTCAATTCCTAAAACCAGGGGTGCTCACGGCAAGGACGGAGCTAGAGGAGGGCCAACGGGGTCGTTGGGGCCCCCTCAAATCTTAATAATTTCGTAGGGGTATTTTTCGTAATTTTAAAATATTTATTTTATTTAAATAAAAATGAAAACCCCATCCTTAAAAAATAACTAATTTTTATATTAGATTAAATTAGTATGTCTTATTTGAATTTAACTACGTTAGTATTTATATACAACTTACGTGCACAATTACCAAATACATAGACATAGCCTCTAGAAAATAGAATTAGTTATTTCTAAGTAATTTTTATGAGCATTTCTACTGAAAACATAAAATGTAATATATTAAACTTAGAGGGAAAAGTACCTGGAAAACATTTATATTTTTCTTTATAACTAATGTTTCATTACTTATTTTTCTATATTGAGTTTTTACATCTTTTTATTTTTTTACTGTTAGTAGCCACATTTATGATTATGGAGTAATGATTTCTTATTTTTAGCTAAAGGGACTGAGTAAGAATTATTCATTTCAATTTTCTTATTATATAATTGATTATCTACGTATGTGAATGTAGTAACCTATATTTATTTTAATTAACTTTACACAAATAATATTTTCTTATATTTTAAATTTTAGAATTCATTATTTTAACTTTATAATTGAGCCCCCCTGACTAAAAATTCTGGCTCCGTCATTGGCTCACGGTGCAGTTTTTGGTTTTATTCAATAAATTTAAACCACACCGTAATATGTGGTTCGGTTTCTTATTTAAAATTAAACCACAGTTTAAGTGAAAAAAAAATGAGTACATGTTTATGTGCGGCTACGGTCAGTTTATGACGGTCCCGCGATTTCGATCAAATATAAAAGTGTGGGCATATCTAACAAGCAAATATGATGTTGGAAAACATCAAACAACACATGATTATAGAGATGTTGTGGTTCTAATATGTGATGTAGCAAGAAAATACAACTATACAAGTATATACGCGAACACCCTAATTTTGGAGTACTAACTATTAGATTCATACCATATTGACTATTGTGTAATATTATAGGAGTCAACTCATAAAATTTAGATATATACTAACAAATATGTGGTGTAGTCAGTAAGATTATTGAGAAAAAAAATTAAACTGCACTGCAAATACGGTGCGATTTTTTGTCAAAAATCAACGACGAATTATCTAACAAAATTATGAATAACGTGCAATGCGGTTTGGCTTGGGCCACATGGGAAATTTTATAAATTTATGCTCAGCGCTACCTCAAGCTACCAGTTGGAGTGAAACCAAACCTCAGAAAATTCTTCTCCACTGTAATTTCATCTATTTATTGTTTGGTTTTATAGCCTTGCCTCACACACATAATTATCGATTTGCTAAATTTATGCTGACCGAATAATTTTGCTGGTTCACACGGAGAATCCTCCTCGGGGATACTATAATTTTTTTATACTACCTCCGCCAATAGGATGTACAATTACAACCAGGAGAACACACTAATTTAGTAAAAATTGAGTGTTTTCCACGACAAGTTCAGATATGAACGTAGTTTGTGGAATTTCTTAAAATTAATTTTTGGTGAGTGGGAAATTGATGGTGGAAGGTTAGCCATGTTAAATTATATGTAACCACATGGGTAGTGGTTAAGTGGAAAGAGATGTAACAACTTTAAATGAAATTAAGTAGTGCAATAATTACAGGCATCATGTACAAGTGTGGTAGCTCAGTCGTTTCTTACCACCAAATTAAACGTATATATATAAGAATATGTATACGCGATACCTAGCCTACGACTCTAACGAGTAGAGTGGTAAGTAAGGGTCGATCCCACAGAGAACGGGGGATTAGTGTTGTTCGGATATTACAAGCAACTAATAATTTACGATGGATAGGGTAATAAACTTAAACAAGTAAATTGGGGGGGGGGGGGGGGGTTGGATTGAGTTAACAACTAAATACTAACAAGTGATCAACTAAAATTCTAGATAAGCAATAAATATTTTTGGTATTTATATCAAACAAAGAAAGACAAATAACAATTTTTTTTCGGGTTTAGAATATGATAAAAGGTCTACCCTCGATCTAGTATCCCCTTAAATCCGACTACCTAATGATTATCGTTGATGTCCCAAATTCAATGCGATTTAAACCCTTATCCCACAATCTACAAGGTCCGCTTATGTAGACCGTGTTGTCCCTTAATTGTGGATAATCGAAGGTACGCTTATCGATTTATCCCTACCCAAATCAATTAGTAATCCAAACAAGCTCTTTTCACACTAATTGATAATGGGTGGTCACGAGCTAGAACAACGGGATAAATTAAGCATAAACCTCGGCACAATCGGGTTTAGAGGCCAAACTCTATAATGCCACCAATGATATCAAGCATTGTTCGCTACTAAGGGAGGTTGAAGCTTCAACAATCACGGAAAGTGAAGTTCAATCTCTAGCAACATACAATAAATGTCTCCCAAAGGGTGATTAATCCTAAAAGAAGCATCTAGGCATGAGATAATCCAATCAAGCATTATAGAACATTTAAATTGCATAAATAAGGTAACATCAAGAGTCAATAATCACATTCTCATCATCAATCAAGGTTCAACATGATCAAGGGTAGAATTTAGGGTGCTAGCCACCCATTACAACTAATACAATCAAGAAATTACAGAAAATACAAGAATTCATAAAGATAGAGTGATAAAACCCAAGGATGATCAATGGGGAAGATGATGTGTCTTCTTCTTGCCCTTCTATCCTCCTTGGATGTGATGGTGGCTGAATAGTGCTTCCAAAAGTGTCAAAAGGTTAGGTCAAATTCGAATGGGATGAGATATATATAAGGGGAGAAAGTGCTAGTAAAAAATAGGCAAAATCGCATTCAGGGTTTTAAAACAGGGTAAGGAATCTCAGCTGAGATGCAAGTGTGTCTCAGCCGAGACGTAAAAAGAGATTTTTCAGCTAGTGGGTCGAAGGCTGATCTCGGCCGAGATTCAACTTCATCTCGGCCGAGACGTAAAAAGGGAAAACTGGGGCTGGCTAGGGTTTGACTCATCTCGGCCGGGATTGGATTTCATCTCGGCCGAGATCTTGGTCTTTTGAAAATCCTGAAATCTCTGGAAACTCATCTCGGCCGAGATGTGTTACTTGTCTCGGCCGAGATCTTCAGTTCTGCAAATCTTCATGTTTACCCTGGAGACTCATCTCGGTCGAGATTTTCATCCTGTCTCGGTCGAGATCTTCAGTTGGCCCTTCCTTTTGTTGCCTCGATCGATCCCTCGACTCCGCGGTCATTTGATGTTCTTTTTCGATTCTTTTTCACCTGTCTTAACACAAAAACAACACAAACGCATTATTTTGCCCATGAGAGTACAAAAGCACTAAATACACGTGATTATGCACATTATTGACACTAAAATGATACTAAAAGTGCCCTAAAGTGTGTGCACGGGACACGTGTACCAAAGTGGACCACCAGTGCTCGGCTAGACCTGAGACATTTAATTGGAGAATGTGGTTAGAGGTTGGATTTTGTGGAATCGAACCGAGACTTGCCCGGTTCACCTCGTGACTATTGGATATCAAAGGTGAATCTAGACAACCTTGTATCCAGATCGTACTTTGCTATTACTAACTGGAAGTTAGTGGTACCGCTACTTAAGATAAGCGGTAGTGCGGCATTTAATTGGAGAATGTGTTTAATTAGCCACTAACACCACTACCAAAGGCCATTTATATTTTTACAAGTGGAGCCCTTTAAATAGCAGTTCTCCATGCCATTTCAAAGATTTTTCATAAGTTTTTTCATAAGATTTTTGTAGGAAATTGACAAATGGGGTGTTTAGGGTGAAAAACAGGCTTAGAGTATGTGTTTTTAACATACATTGTAGATTCTAAGCACCCATTTGTTATATTCTTCGCATTTCCTTTCTCTTGTCGAAAAACCTCGTTTTTAAGCATTTTGCAGGTAAAAAAGTGTACAACGAGGCGACGAGTGGAAGAGAGTCGAAAAAATCGAGAAAAAACCCGAAGAATGAAGAAACGGGCTAAAATTGGGCCGTGCACGGTCATAACCGTACAAACCTTCACAACCGTGCACGGCCCATGCGCGCAAAAGGCAAGGGGCAGGCCATGCACAGACGGACGGTCATGACCGTGCGACCATGCACGGACCGTGCATGGTCTTCCAGAGAATAGGCATTTTCAGGGGTTGTGCACGGTCCGTGCAGCCTTGCACGGGCACGACCGTGCACGAACTCCGGAATTCGAAGATTTTAGCCCATTTATGTAATTTTTGAGCCCAATACTTTAAAAAAGCCCCAAATGGGGTGTATAGGACCCTAACTTTCAGTTTTTGCTATCTATCACTTTTTCATTTAGTCATTTTTAGAGAGAGAAAGGCAAGAAGAGCATTTGTGGGAGATTTACTTGGGGATCAAAAATTGTCTTCTCAATAGGTTTTATCCTTCCATTTTCATTTAATATTTGTATGAACATGATCATGTCTATATATTTGTGTTTATTTCTTATTATGATCATGGTTGGCTAATTTCCTTAATCTAAGTTTAGAGGGTAAATTATGGGTGTTTAGTTATTATTAGCCGATTAATTCAACTCCGTGTTATGCTATTGATTGATTAATTGTTTAAAAATATTTGTTGAATGATTTGATCACTTATTTAACATTATTGAGGATTAAATTGCAACCGAGAGGGGAGATTTGATCCGAGATCACATTAATCGACATGATTAAGCAATAAAACCGAGAGGTTTGAGCTAATTGTGGGAACTTAGGTCTTAAAATCGATTAGGAGTTATATTTGATTAATCGACCGGAGACGGTGATTAATTATATACAATCAACACGTAATTTCACTCCGAGAGGGGGTTTTGCAAATGCTGATATATTGGCTTTGCTAAGGCTTAGTTGAATGCTTTAGCAGAGCCAATATATCAGCATGTGAACAATAGTTGAAAAGAGAGCCCGAGGCTTAGTTGTGTAATTAAAGTGATGTATAAAAGATGAACACTTATACTCAAGACTTGCAAGACAGCCTCGTGCTGCAATGAGTTTTGAAAAGCAAAGTTATGAGCTATGACCCAGAGCCATGTTGGAAATAAAATGTTAACTTCATGACTTGCTTGAAAAATTGTGATTCGCACTCAACCATAACATAATGAATGGACTACGAAATCATGGTTCACGTTTGTGAATGTCTATTCGAAGACGAGACCAACATGTCAAACTATTGACTCTTGGAAAAGCCAAGGGTAAGTCTCAATGTTCACCCAATGTTTAGGTAAATTATTGCTTATTGGCTGAGTATAGTTTGTTTCTAAGTTTACATTGTGATAATGTTGTTAATTTACATGATTATATTGGCTTTACCCTGAAAGAGGGAGCATGTTCAAACATGATTTATGTATAGATTCGACCTTGCTATGGTTTAATAGATACATAGGTAATGTATACTAAACACTTGATATACACATTTTTTCAAGGAAATTATATTATGATCTCCATCTAGTTGTCCTAGAAATAGTCTATCAAGCTAATTGGTCAGTCATTTTCCAATAATGGGTAAACAATTTTTTGTGCGAATCTCAAATTTCATTAAAGTGATGAATTATGAGGGTGGATAACTTAGGTGATACCAAATGATAATCCACACGAATGAGTAATAGTTAACATCGGAAGTGTGAGTTATGAACCTAGAATATGAAAACAACGGTTCGACTTGTGAAGAATTATAAGAGATTAAGGTTTCCTTAAAGAAAGTTCCATGTAACTGGTAAACTTGTGCATATATATATATATATATATATATATATATAGAGAGAGAGAGAGAGAGAGAGAGAGAGTAGTAAAATGCATAAAGCAAGTTGGCAGTAGACCTTGAATAAAGTAATTCCACGTGTTGAATTGTACGTTAAACCAGGAGTTTTGGAGGTCGCTTAAACTACATGTCTAGAGGAATGGATCTAAAAGGTTTACACAATAAAGAACAACCATAGCGGCCCAACTATGATGGCTAGAGATCCTAGAGACTTGGTGCAATGGAACAACTACGTTAAGAAAGTTAAGTGGTGCACCTGGATCTTATTTTGAACTCATTGCCTGAAGACAACCGAGTGTTGTAACCGGCAATAGTTGTGAGGTTAAGACCACGTGACTTAACTAAAATATGGGGGAATACCGCAAGATACTCTAGATAGGAAACTACTCATGTAAGTGTGAGGAAGGCCGTCTCAATGAAACACTTATGAATCTAATATTGATCTATGGTCGAAGCAGACACAACTATGAGAATAGAAGTGATAAGACGTTATTGTGTAAATACTGTTGTTCCACTATATTCAATAGTTTCTTACTAAGAAATGTTCAAAGCCCTAAGCTACCTCTTTTGATGCACTATTGTCTATTGTGAACTAAGTATGTGAGTCTACATTCATAACATGCATTAATTTCCACTCATGTAGGGGATATTTGGAAAATAGGTTTAATTAGGAGGGTGTTGACCCGGTTTGAACAAAATAAGATGTGGCATAACTTTAATTCAAGTAGAATTAACTAGTAAATTGAGAAATTATGTTCTGCGAGCATGAACATAGTTTGTGGAGTTTCTCAAAAATAATTTTTAGTGAGTGAGAAAATTTATGGTTAAGGTTAGCCATGTTAAATTATGCGTAACCATATATTAGGGTAGTGGTTAAGTAGGAAGAGATGTAATTAGTCTCTCAAATTGAATAATCAATGTGATTTAAACCACTTTAAAATTAATTAAGTGGTGTAGTAGTTACAAACATCATATACAAGTGGACCGCCAGTGTATATCCCACACATGCTTGGCGCAGCCTGCGCTTGGACGTGGACTTGGGCCAGGCTAGCCCGAGTATTTTTTAGTCTGTCTTTTGTCCTGGTCGGGTCAGCAAAGTTGGGTTTTGTGGAAGCGTATTAGGGTCGACCTGGTTCAACTTGTAACTATATGATATCCAAAATGAAGCTGGACAACCTTGTGTCCAGATTCGTACTCCACTATTACTACATGGCAGTTAGTGGTACCACTACTTAAGATAGTAGGTAGTGGGGCATTCAATTAGAGAGTTCTGCTGGAGGTTACATACCTCCAAAAGGCTACTAAACCCACTATCAATGGCTATTGATTCCCCTACAAGTGGAGGCCTATAAATAGGAGTTCTCCATGCCATTTTAGAAGATTTTCCATGAGGGTTTTTTTTAGTTTTCAATAGGAAATCCATAGGAACATGTAAATGCATACATGAGTTATTGTGATGGCACATGCCTAGTTTCTCAATACTTTTTAGTTCGTCAGAGCTCAAATATTTGGAGTGCTACTATCTTTGAGACAATCAACTATTGTATCTCGGGGACATTATGCCAGTAACAATGAGCACCTAGATGGGTCGTATTTTTCTAAAGAAAAGAGTCCTAGATCGCCTCGGTGCCCTGTTCTAACTTATGTTTTGTTAGTACATGTATATGGTCTTGAAGATCCAAAATTTCCGATTTATGAAATAAGAAGCTCTAAAAGTGTAATGTCCAATTGTTGTGTTGCAACATGTTGAGTGCAACAATATCTACAACAAACATATGTAGTTGTCCAAAACTTGTCGTAATAGAACAAATTATGATGTCTTGAGGAATGTGTGTTCCAATCACTTATACATGTTGGAATAAATTGGTGTACTAGTAGTGTCAATATAAAACATATCCGTTGTAACGTCATTGCAACACTATTTTCCTGTAGTAGGAACAAAGCTATTGATAAAATATTTGTAGTTGCATATGATAACAATTAAAATCGACATTGCATGATAAGTTGTGATAATCTGAATACACCTATGGTGTGTGTTTTTTTTTTTTCTCTATATTTCTTGTTCACTATTTTGTTAATTGATAATATATAATTATCCATCCAATTCTGTAATCTAGATAAACTAGGGCTAGGTCACTATAGTACTTTGCGAACATTATATATTGGTCCTTGTGGGACACGACCTTACTTACCACTAACTACTAAGAAACGAACAAAGCTAGTATTTATTTAATGCTTTATACTTGTTCGGACCGACCTGGGGACGGTTAAAGTGGCACCACCGCACCGGGCCCGGCCGACAAGGGCCCATTTTTTCTCTTTTCATTTTTAAATTTAACCAACCAAAATATTTTTATTGTTATATATATATATATATATATATATATATATATATATATATAAGTTCGCAAATAATTACAAGATATAGCATCAACCATATCGGTACGTTTTTCTCTCTACACATCAGGTCACAAGTTCAATACTAGTTTTTTTCATATTTTTAAAATAACAGCTATAATTAATATTCGTTACATTTAATTAACTTAATTTTTTATCCTAACTAAAATTACTCTAACTTATTTCCCCAACTTTTTCTTATTTAACTTCTACTTACGATCACAACTCTTTCTAAGCTCCGTCAGTAGGAATGAGTAAATTAGGAAACCTCATAATACTAGGAGTGGGTAAATTAGGATGACTATCTTTGGTTGCATTTATAATTTATTCTGAAATCTATAACTCTAGAATGTTTTAGTACTTGAATTTAGTCCTTAAAGTGTCAAGTTTGTCAGTACGCTACTACTTCAATTGCTTTTATACTTTAGGATTAAATTAGAATAGTTAGGAACACTAGATTAATACCATTCGACAGTCTAAACAGTTCAGTATTATCCTTACGGTAGTAATTTGATTTGAAGCCTTTACTGGTTTCTGTTGGATACGACTTTGCTCACCGCTGCACTAGCAACTACACCGTGCACTTGAGGTTTAGGCTGCTAGAGAAAACACTGATCTGCTACCAGATTCAATTTTCACCAATCTCAATTGTTGACATGTTGGAAAATCCACTTCAAAAAAATGTCCGCTCAATGCTTTCTTTGTAGCCGACACGTGACGATGTGATTTCAATAGATGTATTTTTCTTTGTGTTGTAAGTCCATGATTGTGATTATTAATAAATGGACTCACAATCCATGTTAGTCTTGTTTGCCGCATTACAATTGGAAACTTAGCCTTGCATCTCATTCAAACTACTCCTTAATTTGTTACATCGGCTACGTTTTTCATGTTTGGCCTTTTTTATGACAAACAAATAATTTCCATTCAACTTCACCCGTGTCCCTTTTCTTCTCACTATTATTTTGTCTTACACTAAATCCAACCTCCTTTGCATACACATTATAAAATTGAAATGTTTCTTTAATTGAAAGAAACTTCTTACCAATTTTCGGTTTGCATTCTTCTGGAACTCTTGGAGTGTAAAATTTACTTGAGGAGTCTTCTTCCACCTATATCATACATTAAACCTATTGGTCCCAAGTGGTAGAGGCATAGAGGGAGGAGGGGGTGAATAGACTTCTATAATTTTCAAAATTTCTTTGAATATAGTAGGTAGAATATGTTGTCGATCGTAAGAAACTTGTTCTTGTAGCAGAGCTTATGAAGTAAGTTTCTATCTAATAATAAGCTTGTTTTAAGTTCCTATCTAACAGTGAGCTTGTAGCTAGTTGTTACCTTCGAAACTTACAACGAGCAATGCCTTGTGAGTTTTGTGCGAAAAAAATATAAAGAACATTTTTTCAAACAATGTAAGAGCTGGTTAGTTAAAGCGAGAAGGTAATTTTGCAAATGGAATTAGTAAAAACATGCAAATAGTTTATAATGTTCCGAAGGTGGGGTAATCCTTCTACGTCCACTCTACCGCCACTCAGAGAGTAAATTCACTATATTTTTTTTGTGCACACATTATAAGTTAGTTACAATGATGCACAAGTCCCAACTTGTTACCAGTAACTTATTTTCACATATGCTCAGAAGGCTACTCCTTTAACTATTCTTGTTTTTCTGTAGAACTCTCAGTCTTGTTGAATTCTTGACTTAATCAAGCCTCCTCTATACCTTACCTGAATGAGTTTGTTGTATAAGAATTTCTTCAACAGGAAGCTACCTCTAGATGTTCTTGCTTGACTCGAAAGTGGACTGCTTCAGTTAGGAATTCCAAGATTGAGAAGGCTTCTTGAAGTAATTGCTTGTAGATGCTTGAGAATTTGAATCGCAAGTTTAGTGAGTAAGTGTTTATCTTGATCTGCAGACTCCTCTATTTATAATTAGGGGGTCTATATTTGATGCACAAAACAACACAAATAGAAGAGCAAGAACACAAATACTGTTGATTCAAGAGATGAACACTAGCAATTTAGCGAGAAGAAGTTCTCAGTTTTATTAATATCATCAACATCCTCTTATAATCCTAGCAACAAACTTTAAATAGTTGTTGAAAGATTGAAAATCACAAAATATCCCCACAAAATAGAGGAATTTCAAGACTCACAAAATTTGCAAAATTAATAAGTAAAGAACAACAAGCGTTAAAGGAAATAAAGGAATAAATAAGAACTAGATAGTCTTTTTCTTGTCCTGGTGCTCCAAGTAGGCTAAAGCAACATGATCTGCATCATCTCCCTCGGGGTTAGGAACATTCAACCTTGAATCAAGAAGCTCTTCATTAGAGGAAGAGTCACCAATATAAGGAATGGGATGCTTCACATTGAAAGCATCATATGTGTGGATGTGACTAAGAAACTTAAGATGGTAAGCATTTAGAGTAATGCGTTCCACTATCTCAACATGACTAATTTTGCACGTTGCGAACTTGTTGTATTCGTGAGCATGTAACTTGTACCTTGAAGAGGTAGCAACCAAATTTGCATGAGTCAACTAGTGGTCATGCAGCACTTTATCAACAAAATCGGCTACAGCACCAGGGCGAATCAATTTGGGAAGCGTCAACAAACCCAAAGGACCACGAATGTATTCCGTAAACTACCTCAAAAGACTGAACATGATAGAGCGATTGGCATCTTGATTGTGGGCCAACTCGGCCTGAGCCAACTTAGAATCCTAAGCCTTTACATGTTCTCTAACAAGTGCTCCAAGTAGATGCCTAAAGATCGATTGACAACTTCAGTTTAGCCGTCAGTTTGGGGATGGTAGGCTGATCTGGAGTTTAAAGAAGTGATAACCATACGCAAAGGAGTACGCCGAAAATGGCTGAGAAAATGAATGTCCCTATCAGAGACAATTGTAAAAGGCAACCCATGCAAATAGTAAATGCCCTGAATGTAAAACTGTATGACAACCACAATGTTAGTAGTGCGCTTACAAGGTATGGAATGTGTTGTCTTGGAGAAGTGATCCACAATCACAAAAATAGAATACAATCCACATTGTGTACGCAGAAGGCCCAATACAAAGTTCATACTCACATCAGTCCAAGGTTGAGTGGAAATTGATAAAGGTAAATAAAGACCCGCATTGGTCGAGTGGCCCTTCTTAAGTTGACATATATGACAACGAGAAAAAAAGCCGTTGACATCACATCGCAACCTATCGGAAACTGCCATGTCCATGGCGATGGCGACTTCAAACCCATCTAGGGATTATTCTTCTTCGTCCACACTGTCGTTTGCGATGGCTCAACCGCTAAACCCTTATTCCAGCGTAGTTCGCTCACAACAATTGGACTCGGAGGCATATTTGGATCAACACTTTGCAGGCCTCTGCAATAGCCACCCATGGCTTCTACAATACCTTCTCTCTAAGGTACCTATTGTCCCATCGGTCGTAGACCCTTCACAAATAAGTCCTGATGCCCTTTCCTTGCTCAGTATGCCTAGGGATCTTTCTTCGAATTCTAGTATGAATATTTCTGACCCTAATTGTAGTTCTGAGATAGCAAATCATAACTGTTATCACTTTACTGTTAATTTGAGCTCCTGCATTAACCCAAATTTGAATACTCATATTGCTGCCTCTATGCTTAATCCCCCTGGACGTACTAATTGCATGAATATGAACCCCAATATTCCTCCTTTGAATAATATTGCTCATAATACCGCTCTATCTTCTTCGAAAGACTTAGGTAGTTCTTCTCTTACTTTGTCAAGTATGGACTCTTCTGCTACATCTTTGCATGCTTTGCGTGCTAGTGTTAATATGAGTGAACCTGCTGCACTCATTAATCTTATTGAATTGCTAAAGAATAATGATGCTTCCATTAACTCAAGTTGCATTAATGACAATTCTGTTTCTATGAATGGTACTTTTGCTGCGTGTAATTATGTGGTCCCGAGCTTCAACTCTAACACCGATGGGCTTCCAGCGTTGGGAAATAGTTTTGTTGCAGCTACTTCAGGTTATGGATCTGTTGTCGATATACTTCCGGCATTAGATGTTAGGAGTTGTACCTTGAATCTAGTTTAGTTTGAATCAACATTTGTATCAAGATGGAGGCATGGATTTGAATGTTGTTGGAATGGGTCGCGTTGGAGGACGCGGCTGCGATGGATGATCGCGGCTGCTGCGAGAAGTGGGCGTTTACAGAGGTCGCGGACTCGAATCCTAGTCGCAGGCGCGACCAGTTGGTCGAAATACTAATTTATTTTTTGGTCACGGGCGCGACATATAGTCGCATCTGACATCGTTCAATGTACATAGCCTACCATCATGTGTCCTCACCTTAACTGAGCCTATTCCAACCGTCTTTCATTTGGAACCATTGGACAATGAGATATTGCCACCTTCCTTCTGCTTATAGGTTGCGAACCACTCCTTATGCGGACATATGTGGTATGATGCTTAATAGTCGAGAACCCATGCATCAGATTTACTGTCTATTTCTCAGCAACTAGGACCGAATCTTCATTAGAGTCTACTTCAACTTCTACAACAGAATCAACAGCGCCTTCCTGCTTCTGCTTCAACCTCGGACACGCATATTTCCAATGCCCGTCTCCTTACAATAGTTGCAAATGTCTCCTAGTTTAGGACCTTTGGGGCCTGAATTCTTCTTGAACCTCCTTCTCCCGAATTTCCTGAACCTCGATTATTACTAACTGCTAAAGTTTCACCCGATTCTCCCGTCAAACCATTCGCCTGATGGAGCAACTCTCTAGAGTGTAGCGATGATCTCACTTCTTCTAGAGACACAGTCTTTTCCAACAACAAACGACTGCACAAAATTCTCATACGATGGTGGTAGAGAAACCAACAAGATCAAAGCAACATCCTCATCTTCTAATTTAACATTAATGTTACGCAATTCTAATAGGATTTTGTTAAGTTGATCTAAGTGATCGCAAAGAGACTGACCTTCATGCATACGCAACCCGAACAGATGTTGCTTCAAAAGCAACTTATTGGTGAGCGACTTCGTCATGAACAAACTCTCCAATTTCGACCATAATCCCCGTGCAGTTTCTTCCTCAGCTACCTCGATGATGATGTCATCATCGAGACACAACATGATTGTTGAGTGTGCTCTCTCATCCAGAGTGGCCATCTCGGTAGACACCGGGACCTCGGCCTCTTCCTTATCCGCTGCCTTGCCCTTGTCCTTCTTCGGCTTTGGCATTAGCGGCACCCACAATCCTTGTTGCTTCAACAAGGCTTTCATTTTAATCTGCCATAGACTAAAACTATCCCTCCCAGTTAATTTTTCAATCTGCACGCTCATCCTATACATATTTCCCACGAAAAACACAACGGAAACTCGAACCAAGCTCTTTATACCACTTGTTGGGAAATTAACTAATAACAAACGAATGATAAGCGTGAAGAAATAAAAATAAAGACACCAAGGATTAACATGGTTCGTTAACATCTTGTTAGCTACGTCCACGACCAAACGGGAGGATCCCAAATTCAATATCAACGAGAGTTCAAACAAATATTCAATCAAACTAAGACAAAATCGAGTATTAATCAATTGATACCCGACCCAAACTATCTCTCAACACTCGAATAACCAAGCCAAAATCAATCTCAAACAATTATAATCTCTCTATCTCAAAGGACTCCAATATGACTTATTTATAAGCCCCCAAACCCAATCCTATACATAAAGGAATCAAATTGGGCCTAAATCGCATAAGCCCAACATCAGAACCACCTATCAGTTCAACTCATGACGAGAAATCTTATTTCATTGAGTCGATTAGACAGCAGGGGTTTTAGTTTCAAAGGTGAAGGTGGAGTTTTGAACGTCTGCAAAGGTTCAAATGTAATTTTGAAGGACATCAACATGGGAGCTTTGTATTTGATGCAAGGTTCTACTTTGGTTGGGTCTGTTGCTGTTAGAAATTGTTAGTGTCCCATTGTTTGGGATAATCTGGGTACTTAAAGTGCATCCGGTACATTGGGTACAACTGGCACAATTGAATTTGGTTTGTTTGAGTTTGATTTGTTTGAATTTTTTTAGAAGGTTTGATTTGAGGTGGAGCTTTGTCCGAAGAAGTTGCATCGTTTGTGGATTCAAGGCAGGGTGGAGATTGTTAGGAATTGAATCTAGTTTGGTTTGAATCAACGTTTGTATCAAGGTGGAGGCTTGGATTTGAATGTTGTTGAAAAGGGTCGCGTTGGAGCAATCGCAGCCGCGGCGAGAAGTGGGTGTTTGCAGAGGTTGCAGGCGCGATTTAGGCCCGTTTGATTCCTTTTTTGTATAGGATTAGGTTTAGGGGCTTATAAATAAGTCCTATTGGATTCCTTTGAGATATAGTGATTAGAATTGTTTGAGATTGATTTTGGCTTGGTTATTCGAGTGTTGAGATAGTTTGGGTCGAGTATCAATTGATTGATACTCAATTTTATCTTAGTTTGATTGAATTTTTTTTAACTCTCGTTGGTATTGAATTTGGGATCCTCCCATTTGGTCGTGGACGTAGCTAACAAGTTGTTAGCGAACCACGTTAATTCTTAGTGTCTTTATTTTTATTTCTTCACGCTTGTTATTCGTTTGTCATTAGTTAATTTCCCAACATTAGATCCTCGCCGGCTACCCATTGTTAATTCGGCTTATCCACCAGCAAATAGTCTTCCGGGCAGGTCTCCAACGATACAGGTTAGTTCGCTGCCGGTTCAAATTGGCCCGATGACCCTCCCCCTTGCAGATCCTTCTCGTGTATCTAGCGAGTTGCCATGCTCCTCAGAACAACCTCCTATTTTGGCTCATACTACTCTCGGTTACCTTAAGCCTTATAAGCCAGTCCTCAAGGGTAATATTTTTTACATGACTATTGATGAAGAACGTTACAAACAAAGAGTTAAGTTCTTCTCCAACATGCTCATCGGCCGTCTTTTCTATATAAAAAATGATAAGTCCCATTTGATCTTAGCCCTCAAAGAGAATTTTATTGATATCTGGAAAACGGAGCATCAGAAGATTGTTCCTCTCGGGAGGGGATGCTACAATTTTAAGATTGATAACAACAGTGACCGAGCCAAGGCTACAACTCATTCCGCTTGGTCCCTAAAACCAGGCACTTTGCAGCTCTCGAAGTGGGTTCCAAACTTCAACCCATATTGGTTAAACACCTCCACAACATAGGTTTGGATTCGCATTTATGAATTCGGAATGGAGCATTAGAAGACTCCATGCATTTGGGGCATCACGAAATCTATGGGTAATCTGCTATAGATTAATGACTGTGCCTTGGAAGGTTCATTGGGACATTTCATTCGAGTTTTGGAGAAAATTGACTTTGCTACATCTCACCTCCCTGATCACGTGGTGGTTGAGGGCGACGCTAAATTCACTACTGCTTCCATAAGCTATGAGAATTGCCTATACTATTGCTCTTATTGTCGCATTGTTGGACATTATGTTACCTCGTGCAAGAAATGTTGCGATGCCTTAAAGGGTAAGGAGGCTGTCGCGGGCTCCGTGTATGGGCCTTCAATTTGTCAACGGTTAAAATCTCGCCCTCATTCTAATCATGGGGATGTTCACGCTGGAGACAACAACTGCAAATGGTATACCGTCAGAAGGTGGTTGCTTCAACTCTGAAAAATGTTACTTCTAGCTATTCTTGACCCTGATAGGCCTGGGGAATCTCCCATTTTAGTTCAGTCTACTTCCGCCACGGCTACTCCAATGCAGCACGCTGATCATGAATTTTCATTCAGGTAACAGGAGTTTCACGTTCCCTCATACTTTGTTCCTCCACTGCATGCTAGTACAGTGTCTTTTCAACGGTGCCTCACTTAACAGTGTCGGACCCTTCGGCTTTTACCTTGACTTTAGTTCCCTCAGCTTACCCTCCCGACAGGCACCATACTCTTGCCAATACTACTAATGGAGTGCATACTTCATCTACGACTTCTAAGGACCCTCTTCCTCTTGCTGAGCTTCCCCTAGCGCTAGGTGGACGCTCTTGGTCTCATTCCAAATCATACATGCCTACTAAGAGATCTACTCGATTGCAACAGAAGCAGACTGATGTTGGGACCTCGGATGCTTATGTGGACACTTCACTTAACCGAAATATATAGGACTTGGATGAGGTTGCTGTAAATACTGATTCAATTTCATCAAGTGATTTACTAATTCTGTATAAATCGGTTTACTAAGTTGGGAACCGGGTTTATTTGATGGAAAACCGGATTGAAGAGATGATTTGAAGGGTAAAACCGGATGTCTTAACAGCCGGTTCAAGGTTGCTGGAATCAGGCTTATGCAACGGTTTTAGAGGGCTTCAACGGTTTTCTCCATAATCGTTTTTCAACTGCAACCGCTTCAACTTGGTGCTCATGCAATGCGGTTTTATCGAGCCAATTATGTGCAAAATATCTATCTCTGGATGATTATGAATTCAGTTGTAACTTTCCTTCATGAAAACACAATACGGGTTGAGAGAATTGAGAGATTAGGGTTCTAAGCCAAATTTGGGATTTCAGTTTAGGGTTTTGTAATCTCTTGTACAATTCTTGTAATTTTGGGTTTCTGATAGTGAATTGAGGTGTGTGGAACCTCTGTGGATGTAGAACGCAAGTTCAAACCACGTAAAACTGGAGTTGTGTTTATTTCTTTTGTCAATGCTGCGCTAATTCTTGTTCGGACATTCTGGGATTCTTGTAGCCAAACAATTGTGATCTGTTCAATCTATCTTGATATAGTTCTGGCCGATCTTGTTGATTGAGTGATTTGTGTGTCAAGTTTAACAAGTGGCGCCGTCTGTGGGAAATCCAACTTGCAGAGCAAACATCAATGGCTGGAATGAAGATGGAGGTTGAAAGATTCACTAGTAAGAACGATTTCAGGCTGTGGAAGATCAAGATGAATGCCATCTTGATACAAAATGGTCTGGCCATGGCCCTAAAGCCTGAAGTTGAGTGGCCTGATGCTGAGAAGCCCAAATTCGCAGACATAGATCAAAGGGCACTGAGCTCTATCATTTTATACCTTGGGGACAAACCCTTGAGGGAGATTTCAAGGTCCAAGACTGCAATTGAAGCCTGGAGTAAATTGAAGGAGCTGTATCAATAAAAAACTGTCACAAATAAGCTGTTCCTTAAACAAAAGCTGTTGGCTTTCAAAATGACAGATGATAGGGAATTATTTGATCAATTAGATGAATTTAATCATTTGATTGATGATCTTGAAGATCTGGAAGTGAAATTGGATGAAGATGACAAGTCACTAATGCTGTTAAACTCATTGCCTAGGACAATCGAAAACTTCAAGGATACCCTGATGTTTGGAAGGCAAGAAAAACTGAGTTATGATTCTATCATCACTGCCTTGAAAACCAAAGGCTTGCAGTTTCAAGGAGAAAATAAATCCAACCCTACAGCTGAAGGGTTAAACATCATATTCAAGAAGAATAATCAGAAGAAGAAGGGGCAGTTTCAGAAAGACAACAAAACTGAAGGCTCAAAAAGGTCTTCTGATTGGGTGGATAAAAGAAGGTGTTTCTCCTACAAACAAGTAGGGCATTTGAAGAAAAAATGTCCTCGGAAGAAGAAGAAAGCTGAAGGACAAGAGGCTGATGCAGCTGTGGTTGAGGAAAATTTTGAATCTGCAGAAGTCCTAAACATCACAGAAGCAAGAATGGCAGATGAATAGGTCTTGGACACTGGCTGTTCCTTCCATATGTGTCCTAATGATAAATGGTTTCAAGATCTCAAGAAGGTTGATGGTGGATCTTTGCTGCTGGGAAATGATCAATCCTGTAAAGTACAAGGAACAGGATCTGTGAAGATTCGGATGTTTGATGGTGTGTCAAGAATAATTTCAAATGTCAGGTATGTTCCTGGTCTTAAAAGGAACCTAATATCCCTAGGATCTCTAAATACTTCAGGCTGTGAATTTAGTTATGTCAATGGTCTACTACATATAACCAAAGGAAATAAAGTAGTAATCAAAGGAAAGAAACATAATGGTCTGTTTATTTTGATTGGAAAACAAATCAGTGGATCTGTGAACACTGTTCTGAGTAAAACTGAACTTAGTTTATGGCATAAGAGATTGGGACATATTGGGGAGAAGGGAATGAAAGAATTATCTAAGAAAGGTGTTATTGGAGAATTAGGAACAAACAATCTTGAATTCTGTGAATATTGTGCACTTGGAAAATCAAAGAAGCTGCCTTATGGTAAAGGCACACACAACACCCAAGAAACCTTGGACTATGTTCATTCTGATATCTGGGGCGGCAGGACAGAACTCATGGTGGTGGTAGGTATTTCATGACTATCATTGATGATTTCAGCAGAAAAGTGTGGGTCTACATACTCAAGCACAAGAGTGATGCCTTTGTTAAGTTCAGAGATTGGCTTGTTCAAGCAGAGAATCAAAGAGGGAAGAAGTTGAAGCATCTTAGGACTGACAATGGCCTTGAATACCTGTCTACTGAGTTTAATGAGTTATGTCAAGAGAGAGGAATCACCAGGCATAAAACTGTCCCATTAAACCCACAACATAATGGGCTTGCTGAGAGACTAAACAGGACTATTCTGGAAAAAGTAAGGTGTATGTTGGTGGATGCTGGATTACCAAAGTCATTTTGGGGAGAGACAATAAGCACTGCATGTTATCTAATAAACAAATCACCCGCCTCAGCACTGAATTTCAGAACACCTGATGAAGTGTGGTTTGGAATACTGTCAAACTATTCAGAGCTAAAGGTGTTTGGATGTTTGGCTTTTGCACATCTCAAACAAGATAAGCTGGATCCAAGAGCTGTAAGATGTGTGTTTCTAGGATATCCTGAAGGAGTAAAAGGCTATAGATTGTGGTGTCTAGAAAGGGGACATCAAAGGCTGATAATCAGCAGGGATGTCAAGTTTAATGAACTTGTTATGGATATACTTCAACAGGGGATAAAAAGGAGATTTATGAAGCCGAGTTAGATAAAAGACTGTCGGTTGAGGTGGAGACTCCACAAAAAAAGACTCCAACTGAGCTCGAACACTTAAATACTGATGCAAGCAGCAGTTCATCAGATGAAGAAGAAACTCAAGTTGGAAATGCAAATCTCAGAAATTACAGCATTGCAAGGGATAGACCAAGAAGACAGATTCAAACACCAGACTTCTATGGCCAAGCTGGCATAGTTTATTATGCATTAAGTGTTGCTGAAGCACTTGAGCATAATGTACCACAGAACTATAAGGAGGCAATAAGTGGTAGTGAAAGAGAATACTGGATGAGTGCAATGGTGGAAGAAATGTAGTCCTTAGAAAGAAATCATACTTGGAACTTGGTTGATGAGCCAAAAGGACAGAAATTGTTGAGTTCAAAGTGGATTTTCAAGAAGAAAATAGAGGCTGGGGACAGTGAAAGAATCAGATACAAAGCATGGCTTGTAGCTAGAGGATTTACCCAAAGAGAAGGTATAGACTTTAATGAAGTATTCTCTCCTGTTGTTAAACATTGTTCCATCAGACTTTTGCTGGCCAAAGTTACTCAAGAAGATCTTGAGCTGCAGCAGCTAGATGTTAAAACAGCTTTTCTACATGGTGATCTGGTGGAGAACATCTATATGAAACAACCTGAAGGTTTTGTGTTTCCTGGAAATGAAGAGAAGATCTGTCATCTTAAGAAATCTCTTTATGGATTGATGCAAAGCCCTAGGCAATGGAATAAGAAGTTCAATGAGTTTATGATAAAAGCTGGGTTCACCAGAAGCTTATATGATAGCTGTTTGTATTTTGAGAAGAATGCTAAGGTTGATCAAGTCTATCTACTCTTGTATGTAGATGATATGCTAATAGCCAGCAAAAGTAAGCTGAAAATACAGCACTTGAAACATAAACTAAGTTCAGAATTTGACATGAAGGATCTGGGAAATGCTAAAAAGATTCTGGGAATGGATATTCTCAGAGACAGAGGTGCTGGTCTGTTGTGTCTGTCACATAGAAACTACTTGTAGAAGGTAATTGAGAGATTCAATATGCATGAAGCAAAGAGTGTGGTTACACCAGTAGGTCAGCAGATAAAACTTTCAAAGGATCAATGTCCTAAACCTCAGGCTGAAGAAGAATACATGAAACACATTCCTTATTCAAGTGGTGTGGGCAGTTTAATATATGGCATGATCTGTAGTAGACCAGATCTTGCCTATAGTGTGTCTCTTGTGAGCAGGTTTATGTCTAATCCTGGAAAGGATCACTGGGAAGCTTTGGAATATATTCTAAGGTACTTAAAGGGTACTGTTAGTCTTGGCTTGAAGTTTGAAAGAAGATCTACTACTGCAGAGCCACTACAGGGATATGTTGATGCTGATTTTGCTGGAAATATTGACACAAGGAAGTCTATTTCTGGATACATTTTCACTCTTTATGGAACTGCAGTGAGTTGGAGATCAATACATCAGTCTGTTGTAGCCTTATCAACTGCAGAAGCTGAATATATTGTAGTTACAGATGCATTCAAAGAAGCAGTTTGGTTGAGAGGCATTCTTTAGGATTTTGGAATTGATCAGAAGTGTGTTACTGTACTATGTGATAACCAGAGTACTTTGCATTAGGTTAAACATCAAGTGTTTCACGAGAGGTCTAAACATATTGATGTGAAGTTGTACTTTGTGAGAGACATAGTGGAAGCTGGTTCTGTTGCAGTAAGGAAAGTGCACACTGATGACAATGCAACTGACTTTCTTACTAAGCCTGTGCCTAGAGTTAAATTTGGTCGTTGCTCAAGCTTAGTAAAGCTTGTGCAGTGTAGTTGAAGTATGAATATGAAGGCAGATTGAGGTAATGAAACATCCTTGATTCATTGAGGTGGAGGATTGTAAATACTGATTCAAGTTCATCAAGTGATTTACTAATTCTGTATAAATCGGTTTACTAAGTTGGGAACCGGGTTTTATTGATGGAAAATCGGATTGAAGAGATGATTTGAAGACTAAAATCGGATGTCTTAACAGTCGGTTCAAGGTTGTTGGAATCAGGCTTATGCAACGTGACCGCACTATCGCGATGCGGTAAAATTAATTAAACCTAGCTACCCTTCTAGCTCGTAGAAGTGGCAAGTAGGGTCGATCCCACAGGGAGCAGGAAGACTCTTAGTGTTTAAGTAAATCCTAATACTAGCAACATATATAAATATATAAATAATGGGGGTTTATGAATTGATGTATATTAACTAAGGAACTAAAACAGAAATTAAGCAAATTAACTATGACGTGTTCTACTTATAAAATAACGAATCTCAGCCCTTAATCTTATCTCCCCCTAGTTATTACTACCCTGTGATAGATGCAATTATTAACTAATTTTATCCTTAAAACTCCTACCCCGAGGTTAGCAACAAGCTCTGCTAACCTCGTTATCCCTTATGTTTAACTAACCAAAACAAGCTCTTTGGTTAGTCTATCCAGTTGAGTGACCTCAGAATAAGCTCTCTGGATCTTATTAACAGGATGCCTAGAGAACTAGGATAACGGGATAGACACGGTGTGGACCTCGTAAGCTCGGACCCATTCAGACCGAGCTATATACTACCCTAGCGGTATCACTCACTATTCGCTACTAAGTGGCTATAGGTTCGTAACAATTACGGATTACGATTATAACCTAGCGTTACTTATGCAATTATAATCCTAGGTGATCAATCTAGCATATAAACACACAAGCATTGAAGGATAAACAAATAGTATAACAACGTTTCAAGGAATCAACTGATTAATAACCACTGTAAATATCACAAAATAGTAAAACTAGGGCTCGACTCGACTAAGGACTGAAATAACCTACTAGCCGCTCATGGCGGTGACAAAAGACAAATTAAACTGAAAATACATAATTAAAAGACTTAAGGACTAGAAAACCCGAGTATTGCCGATCTTGATTGCTCGTCCCCTTCGGAATCTCTCAATCTTGCTCTCTTGTAATGTCCAAGTCTCCTATTTCCGAGCATAAGGGTCCCTTTTTATAGAGGAAGTCAATTTGGGTTGATTTTGGGCTTCAAAACGGAATTCTTTTGGCCCAAGGATTAATTAGCCGCCTTAACGGGCCGCGACCGCGCCCATGGGCCGCGCCCGCGCCCGCTCTTGGTCCAACAGCACGCCGCAGCCGCGCAAGTATGCCTCGGCCGCGCTACTTGTCCAGAGCTTTTCCTCTTATTTCTTCACTTTGACCGCGGCCGCGCCATTGTGCCGCGGTCGCGGTACTCTGTTCTCATTTTCCGGAGATTTTTCCATCCTTTTGACATCCGGACTTCATTCCCTCGTTGTGCATCCGGCCGAGTACGAATACTTAGCCTTAAATCACCTATTTAGCTCAAAATGAAAACACAAACGTCAAATAGTCCAAAGGCACTAAAACAGACCAAATACTCTCCATTCTACACGCAAACATCACAATTCATCACTCTAACAGACTTAAAGTGCATAAATAAACGCGTGTACCAAAATCCCCCAAACTTAACCCTTTGTTCGTCCCGAATAAATCTAAATCAAACAACAATCAAGACACGGGTTTTAAGGCACTTTAAGTGGCAATTACGAGTTTCAGAAGGGTTTTCCAATAAAAACACAGCAACATGATGTAAACGAGCATATTTGACAGGGCAACTTCAACTACTTTCATTGCTTATGATTTTCAACAATTGATCCTCACCGGAGTTGTGTATCACTCTTCTCTCAAGTGTTTAAGGTATGCAAAGTACCACACTGACTTATATGCAACGACCACCATATGCTTGCCTATTATTTAAGTCGGACCTAGTGCTCAGCATGTGTGGCAAAGAATCAAAAAGGTCTTTAATTCGGTTGTAATTTAGGCTTAGGTAGGGTAGGATAAAATTTGGATGAAAGTGACTAAAACGTGGACTAACCGAGTTATTCCTACTCAACCACCCTCAAAACAATCACTCACATCTCACTCTCCAAATCTCAGTAAATCACCCCAAGGAATGACTTCTTCTCCCCACGACCGCATCTTTTACAACCAAGTGCTTCTCTTTTTTCTTACTATGTTTTTTTTTTCTCTTTTTTTTCCTCTTTTTTTTTTTTCTCTTTTTTTTTTCACGTGGGTACCACATTTTCTGGGACTACCCGAATTCCTCTCTCTTTTTTTCTTCAATAAGCACTTTTCTTACTCCCCTCCTCAAATCATGCTTCATATGTACCCAACTCATTTATTTTCTTACTTTTTGCATTGTACAAATCAACAAGTCTAAACTTTTTAGCACATAGGAGGGTAAACCTTCTTGATTTTCCTATCACCAATTCCCTTTTCATTTCTCACGTTATTCCCCTTTTTCAACCCATAGGCATCCCAAATAACATCCTCGACTACCTCTCATTTCGCCTCCCTCTTAACTAGATTAGTCCGATAAGGTCAAAGGCCAATTGGAAAGATATTCGGCTTGTAATATTCGGCTAACAAGTGATAGGCTCACGGCTCAAATGGGCTAACTAAGGAAAATTTATTTTTCAAGTTTGCGGTCAAAAAGGTAATTATGTTGAGTGTCTGAAATAGGCTAAAATCAAGAAATGCCTAAGATCACTTTCTACGCAACAACACACATTGACTTATTCACGACAGACATGCAAGGCAAGTTCTAGGGTCTATATACACATAATCAATGAAAATCACACCGAAAGAATTTATACAAATTACTCCAAGACTGGAGATACAAAATAGGCTCAAAATCCTCACAGGGCAATTTTACTGATCAATGTTGCAAATTACAGCTCAATTTCATATCCATTACCCGTCATGCTCTATCATGTGCTATTGTAAATAAGTTTTAACAAAAATCATCATGAACTCATTGCCAACTTATCATCACCTTAATGTGTTCATTTTATCTTTAACAACACGATTCAGTTTTCTTTTCCCTTTCTAGACTCGATCTAGACTCTACCAAAATAAACACAATAAATCATAAAGACTCCACAAAACAAAATAACGAAACAGATGATTACGGCTCACAGGCCCACACACTATCAATGGCACACAGGCCCAATCCTCAACTAATGGCTCACAGGCCCAACAACAAAATAGAAACGGACAGCATATTAGAAACGCTGCTAAGTTGCCCCACTTTACACCCCCTCCCCCAAACTTGGTTGAAAACCAGAGTTTGAGGGAAGAAAAAGTGGTGCGGCTTGGTACGTACTTACAGTGCTTTACTGAGGCGGCAGCGGGGGTGGATGACCCCCTTTTCCCCAAAAGGACTGCATGTATTTCCTCTGAGCTTCTTGCTGCCTCTGCCAGTCCTACTGTTGCTCTGACCATGTCTGCATCTGTGCTCGACGATCATCCTCCGTCTTGTGGTTTATGGTAATCCTTATTATGTAAAAAATGCAAAAACATGGAAGAGAACTAATCTAATGCTGAATAAAATAACGAAAAAAATAAAGGACCGTAAACATCGAGTTGCCTCCCGACAAGCGCTGTTGTTTTACGTCGTTGGCTCGACGGCTGCACATTCCCTTAGCGTTTGTGCCAAGGTGGTTTCCACATGGGCTCAGACCAATTCAGGCACTTTATCCCATTCCGCCTTTCATCTTCCTTTTTACGATGCCGCACCAATGCGGACCAATTCAGCTTACTCCTGCACCTATTCTCACAATCTTTCTCAACCACAGGGTTAGTCGCATCAGGTAAGAAAATAGAATTGGCATCTTCAGGATGTCCGATAGCATCATAAATATTCAACTTAACCATATGGCCATCAAATTCCATACTTAGAGTCCCCTTACCTACATCAATCTTTGTTTGGGCGGTGTTCAAGAACGGCCGCCCTAACAAAATTGGAGGAGATGTAGAGGAATCTCCTTGCATGTCTAAAACATAAAAATCAGCGGGAAATACTAGTTCACCTACTTCTACTAAGACATCTTCAATTAGACCATCGGGGTATGTATTACTACGATATGCTAACTGAATTACTATCCTAGTTTCTTTCAGTGGTCCTAGTTTTAATGCATGAAATATCGCTCTTGGCATTACATTATTGGATGCTCCTAGGTCTAGCATGGCACGTTCAATGTTTTTGCCCTCTATTCTACATGGAGTGACAAACATACCTAGGTCCTTACATTTAGGTGGCATCTTCTTTTGGAAGATTGCAGAGACGTTTTCTCCCATCAGGACCTTTTCGTCCCCCTTGAGTTTACGCTTGTTGGTACATAGCTCCTTTAAGAACTTGGCGTATCTGGGGATCTGCTTGATAGCATCGATCAAGGGGATGTTGATGTCACCCTTGCGAAACACCTCCAATATCTCCTTCTCCTTGTCAGGTCGTGTCAGTCTGATCATACGACTGGGGAAAGGGAGTGGTTGAGACGGAATGGATACAGAATCCGCCGATTTTGGCTGAACAGGGGCCGCGGCCGCGCTGGGTTACCGCGGTCGCGCTATGTCTCCAGAACTTCCACCTTCAGGATCGTCAGGTTGGACGCGGCCGCGCGAGTCTGCCGCGGCCGCGGCTCTGTCTTCTGCTGTCTTGTCCGAACTGTCGTTTATATCATCTTCCAATGGTTGCCCGGGCTTCTTAAGCTCTCCAAGCTGGTTACCACTCCTCAATGTGATGGCACTGACATTTCTAGGGTTCATTTCAGGTTGTGATGGCAGTTTGCCACTCTGCATATTCTCTAGTCGACTTATAGCAGTTGCCATCTGGCTCATCTGTGTCTCGAGGTTCTTGATGCTTGATGTTGCATCCTTTTGAAACTGCACAGTGTTTGTTGCTAAAGTCTTCACAATATACGCCAAGGATGAGTCAGGTGCTTGTTCGGCTAGCTGCTTCGTGTAATACATACCTCTAGGTGGTGGAGGTCTGTTTTGCCCACTTGACTGGACTTGCTGATTACCATAGCTGAAATTCGGATGATCCCTCCATCCTGGGTTGTACGACTGGGAATATGGGTCGTACTTTCGGCCTTGGAAGTTTCCAATTCCGACAGCATTGGCGTGTGCTTCTAGCTCATTACCCAGAACTTCGCAATTATCGGTTGTGTGATCTGTGGTATCACATATTCGGCAGGGTTGGGTATTTGAGCTCCCCCCCAAAACAGCCTTCTGGACCATTTTGGTAAGCTGATCAATCTTCGCATCCATTTGAGAATCGTTCACCTCCCTTACTATCCGTGTTGAAGCATCCCTTGTCCCGAATTGTTGAGTCTTAGCCGCCATTTTCGAAATGAGTGCTCTAGCAGCTGTCGGGGTTTTGTCACATAGGTCTCCCCCACTGGCAGAGTCCAGCATGTTCCGGTTTGATTGCGTCAGCCCTTCATAAAAGTACTGGATGAGCAACTGTTCTATGATCTGATGTTGGGGACATCTGGCCACCAGCTTTTCAAAGCGTTTCCAATACTCGTACAAAGTTTCTCGGGGCAGTTGTATCGCTCCACTTATTTCCTTCCGGATGTTCGTGGCCTTAGATGCCGGAAAGTACTTCTCCAAGAATTGGGCCTCCATTTCCTCCCAAGTTTTTATAGATGCTGAGGGCAGGTAGTAGAGCCAATCCTTGGCCATATCCTTCAGAGAAAAAGGAAATGCCCGCAGTTTTATCTGCTCTTCTGTGACTTTCGTCGGCTTCATACTCGAACAGACGATGTGAAACTCCTTCAGATGTTTGTGCGGGTCTTCTCCTGCTAACCCATGGAAAGAGGGTAACAGGTGAATTAACCCTGATCGGAGTTCGAAAGTGGTGTCCTCCCCCAAATCAGGGAAGGTGATGCACAGAGGCTGGTGAGTAGTGCCAGTGGTGGCCAATTCCCGCATAGTCCTTTCGGCTGCCATTGCTTCTGGCTCAGGTTCAGACTCGGAAGAATTCTCGGTGACAAAAAGAAACTTAGGTGAGTTCAAGTGTGTCGCAGATATAAAAAAAAAAAAAATTACGAGACTCAATATAGAACAAATAAAAATAAACACTTAAAATCTTGCACCGCTCCCCGGCAATGGCGCCAAAATTTGACCGCACTGTCGCGATGCGGTAAAATTAATTAAACCTAGCTACCCTTCTAGCTCGTAGAAGTGGCAAGTAGGGTCGATCCGACAAGGAGCAGGAAGACTCTTAGTGTTTAAGTAAATCCTAATACTAGCAACATATATAAATATATAAATAATGGGGGTTTATGAATTGATGTATATTAACTAAGGAACTAAAACAGAAATTAAGCAAATTAACTATGACGTGTTCTACTTATAAAATAACGAATCCCAGCCCTTAATCTTATCTCCCCCTAGTTATTACTACCCTGTGATAGATGCAATTATTAACCAATTTTATCCTTAAAACTCCTACCCCGAGGTTAGCAACAAGCTCTACTAACCTCGTTATCCCTTATGTTTAACTAACCAAAACAAGCTCTTTGGTTAGTCTATCCAGTTGAGTGACCTCAGAATAAGCTCTCTGGATCTCATTAACCGGACGCCTAGAGAACTAGGATAACGGGATAGACACGGTGTGGACCTCGTAAGCTCGGACCCATTCAGACCGAGCTATATACTACCCTAGCGGTATCACTCACTATTCGCTACTAAGTGGCTATAGGTTCGTAACAATTACGGATTACGATTATAACCTAGCGTTACTTATGCAATTATAATCCTAGGTGATCAATCTAGCATATAAACACACAAGCATTGAAGGATAAACAAATAGTATAACAACGTTTCAAGGAATCAACTGATTAATAACCACTGTAAATATCACAAAATAGTAAAACTAGGGTTCGACTCGACTAAGGACTGAAATAACCTACTAGCCGCTCATGGCGGTGACAAAAGATAAATTAAACTGAAAATACATAATTAAAAGACTTAAGGACTAGAAAACCCGAGTATTGCCGATCTTGATTGCTCGTCCCCTTCGGAATCTCTTAATCTTGCTCTCTTGTAATGTCCAAGTCCCCTATTTCCGAGCATAAGGGTCCCTTTTTATAGAGGAAGTCAATTTGGGTTGATTTTGGGCTTTAAAACGGAATTCTTTGGCCCAAGGATTAATTAGCCGCCTTAACGGGCCGCGACCGCGCCCATGGGCCGCGCCCGCTTTTGGTCCAGCAGCACGCCGCGGCCGCGCAAGTATGCCTCGGCCGCGCTACTTGTCCAGAGCTTTTCCTCTTATTTCTTCACTTTGACCGCAGCCGCGCCAATGTGCCCCGGTCGCGGTACTCTGTTCTCATTTTCCGGCAATTTTTCCATCCTTTTGACATCCGGACTTCATTCCCTCGTTGTGCATCCGGCCGAGTACGAATACTTAGCCTTAAATCACCTATTTAGCTCAAAATGAAAACACAAACGTCAAATAGTCCAAAGGCACTAAAACAGACCAAATACTCTCCATTCTACACGCAAACATCACAATTCATCACTCTAACAGACTTAAAGTGCATAAATAAACGTGTGTACCACAACGGTTTCAGAGGGCTTCTACAACGGTTTTCTCCATAACCGTTTTTCAGCTGCGACCGCTTCAACTTGGTGCTCATGAAATGTGGTTTTATCAAGCCAATTATGTGCAGAATATCTATCTCTAGATGATTATGAATTCAGTTGTAACTTTCCTTCATGAAAACACAATACGGGTTGAGAGAATTGAGAGATTAGGGTTTGATAGGTATGGCCCAGCAACTCCGGGTCGGGTCAACACTTCGGGCCGGATCAACCCGACCCGAAGCAACTGAGCCCAAGAAAGCAAGCTCAACAACTGGCCCAGAAGCGCGCATGAACAGAGCAGCCCAATCGCGGCATATTTGGAAAGTAAGATCCCCACGATCTTCTACCAACTCCCATGCAGAGATGATAGGCGTAATTGTAGGGATTTAGTTAGGGTTTTGAATTGAGTAGTATAAATAGCAGAATTGTACTGAGAATTAGGGTTCGCACTTTGTACTCCTAAACTACTACGTGTAAGCTTGAAAAGGATAGTGAAAAAACACCTCGGCAGGTGATATTCTAAGCCCGTGGACGTAGATCTCCGGATCGAACCACGTACATCCTGTGTTCTTTAAGTTTCTCGCATTGATTTACGTTACAAACTGATTTTCGTTCGGAGTTCATTTCATAACCGGATTGCACCTTATCAGGGTTCTAAGCCAAATTTGGGATTTCAGTTTGGGGTTTTGTAATCTCTTGTACAATTCTTGTAATTTTTGGTTTTTGATAGTGAATTGAGGTGTGTGGAACCTCCCTGGATGTAGAACGCAAGTTCGAACCACGTAAAACTGGAGTTGTGTTTATTTCTTTTGTCAATGCTGCGCTGATTCTTGTTCGGACATTCTGGGATTCTTGTAGCCGAACAATTGTGATCTATTCGATCTATCTTGATATAGTTCTGGCCGATCTTGTTGATTGAATGATTTGTGTGTCAAGTTTAACAGTTGCTATTTCTAATTATCATATTATGCCGGCCGATACTTCAGCCGCCTTACAACTATGCACAAAACGACATACGGTAATTGGTCTAACCAAATTGACTTAGAAGATCCACCACATGAGCACGGTGCCTACCTCGGTTGGGTATGATGAGCTGTTTCGGCTTGTCTTGCTGGTGTTTCTCCTTAATCACTTTATCCCTCCCTAATTTATTTGTTTTGCAGGTCTACCATTTGGAGGTTAAGAGCTGTGATTTGGTACTAACCCACCCTCCTTAATGGTATTCTTTTTTAGGTATCATTCCATTGGGAGTATTTTTTTGGTATTGACGGATTTCGTCCTTGGGCATTTATGCTGGTACTCCTTTTCCCACTATTTGCTTTTTTCCCCAGAGGATTTTTCCAATAATGGCTTTTAACGAGGCCACCAGGGTGTCTCCCATCCTGGGTAGACTCACATATGCTTTCCTAAAAGCATTGGAATCAGTGTATCTTCATGTGTTGAACGTCTGACAGTTCTATCATAGCATCGGACTGGATCATCCCCGCTTTTCACTGCTTTGCCATCATAGCACTGGACTTGCTTGTTCCTGCTTAGCATCCCCTGCTCTTGTGCCGACTACTTGTACGTAATTAAGTGAAACCTGTTCTAAGAAACGGCATTGTTAATAAACATCCTGCAGGATTACTTGATAGAGACGAGGGTGAGAACACGCGATTGAGAAATCGCGACAATGCATGACAAAATGATTCAAAAGCCAGCAAAAAGCATCACTAAGTTCAAAATGTTAAAGACGACAAATTCAATTCCCATTAGCTCGAGTGTCCAAAATGCCAAAACTTCTTTATTTTATTAAAACTCATAAACTAACACAAGTTCAAACATTTTCCCACCATCGGAGAGTGATGCGGCGGCAACAACTGGTGGTAATTGGGAGCAGAAAGACGGAGGAGTGGTGGCAAGTATTAGTTATGACCTTCGTTCGATATTAGAGTTCTATCTAGCTGTTGTGCCAAAACCATCTTAGTTCAAGCATAACCAAGAGAAATGAAATAATACCTAAAAATAATGTGTGGATGCATCCATAGCTTCTTTTGGTGGAGGCGTTGGATTCCGAGCACAATTACAGAAACCAACATTGAAGGGGGTATTCGGCGAAGAGCCTCCGATGCTTAAGTTAGTAATCGGTGGTGATGTTTTAGCAAGAGTGATAGAAAATAAGCAATGGAATAGTGTAATGTGTATTACCTTGCACCTGAAGAAATGGAAGGTTTATATACTTACTCATTGAGGCTTTAGGGGTAGAATGGTCTTTTCCATGGGTGCCAATAAGCCCTAATCTTAGTCATCATAGTAGCCTTGTCAGTGGTCCCTTGCACTTTTGGCAGGAAAAGAACAACTATTAGTGTACCAAGTGATTCAAGGTACTTTTGTTTCGGGCAATCCACTGTGAAGTTCCCACTTGCTCCCCTTGACATTTGGTTGGGTTAGCGCATCGGGTATTGAGATACATCGTACTTCGTACTTCCCGCACTCCTTCCGATGTGGTCCCTGGGAGATTAGGGATAGTTAGTGCTTCGGGGCATTCCAATGACCCCAACGCTTCGTATAGGGTGAGTACCCTTTTCGCGATGAGAGAAGTGGATGAGATGGACTCATCAAGTGTTCACAGGGCGTGTGGAAATAATTGTAGTCTTTACATCGTGCATCTTATAGCATACTTATTCATTATGGCACATCACTAGCGACTGAGGCAGCTCTAGAAGAAGCGGACGTCGGGAGCAAAGGTTGGAGAGTAGTGGCGGCGACGACAAAAATGGATATGCGGGAAGGGTTTCTATACACCTGCAAAGTCGCGTATGAAACAAGAGTGAAATAACTGAAGTTTTTTATTTTTTTATTTCTTTACTTTTCCACAGCCTCAAAATTGGCTACCATGTGTGAAACTGATTGGGGGTTTAAGTGTGGCGGACTATCGTGGTTTCTCAGCCGCGTATTTGAATAGTTTTGTATAATATATAGACTAATTTGGTAGCCCATATAAAGAGCGAGTATTTGTATAGTTAGATTTTAACATTCGTCTGGTAGCCTTTACAGAGGTCGTTCACTAAAATAAGGTCCGTTAGAGAATACTGTACAAACCCCTTTAAGTAATCCTTGGCGATATAGCTTATACATGTTGCTACACTAACTATAATATGTTGAAGAAAAAATACAATTAGTGTGCCTTTATTAAAAGTAATTGATGAGGGACAATATATGTATTACTATCTTTTGTGTATTTACAGAACTATTATATTTAGCACCCTATATATAAGGATATTTGGTGAATGAAATAACCCTGATTTGATATGCATCTCCTCTCTTTCTTGTTTACTTTTCCACTTTTCCTACAACATGATACATAATTTTCTCTCTAAAATAGCATTCTCTCTGCAGTTCCATATCTTGGGAAGGTAGCACTGGGTCTCCGGCCAGCGAGCTGTTGCCTAATCCCATGCAACCCATCTGTGACTTCCAATTCTTTACCAAACGGGTTGAACTCCTTACTTATAGCGGCAGCGATCCCGTTGCCTGGATTACGAGAGTAGGACATTATTTTCGAATCCATAGAACAAAGGAGGACTTAAATGTGGATTTAGCCCTAATGTGTATAGATGGAGCTGCTTTGCACTTGGTTCATTGGTTGCTCGATAGATTCCCAAATCTATCTTAAAATCAATTGATGTACGTATTGATGAGACGATTTGGGGGAACCCGCCAACCAACCCTTTTGAAGCTCTTGCTGCAACCAAACAAATCGGATTAATGGATGACTATGTTGATAAATTTGTAACCCGAGCAACCTAGTTTGAATCTCAACGCTTGGGCCTTTTTCTCAATGGTCTTCGCGAGGAAATCCAAGTTAGAATTCGCTCAAAGAATTCAGTGGAAATCCTCGACACAATGCATGTGGTTAGGGAGATTGAGCGAGAATTAACCAGCGTCTCTAGCAATGGCTCGTATCTCTGCATGTGGATAGGAGGGTTCGGGCTCGGCCGGAGCATGGCAATGCTGTGTTTGCTGAATCGGGGTTGCCGTTGGGTGGGCCCAACTTCCAAACCACAATTTTAAAGGCGATATGGCTCAGAATCGGCCCCTCTAGGCGTGACAAAGAAATTGTCATATGAAGGTGGCAAAAACATTACCAGGGAATAAACATAGAGCAACGAGACAAATGTCTCACATCGAATTTAAATTGGCCTTCAGCTGACCAACATTTGCACGGAAATTGGTACATGTAATTATGCGTGCATAATAGGTCGATTAAAATGTCTAGTTAGTAACATTTGCATCCATAATTAGTCGTGTATTGCTCGTATTGGTATTATTGGACAAATTGATGTTGTTTGACTTGTTTTGAAGCATTAAGGTGAAATTAGACCAAAAAGTCGAACTCGACTTAATCTGAATGCGAGAACAAGTGTCGCATGTAAAAAACCGAGCGAAAGTTGATCCAAGTTGCTGGGAATTGGTCTCGGCCGAGCCAAAGGAGCTCGGCCGAGCTTGAAGGACAGTGAAAGACGCAGAAATTGGCTGTTAAGGATTCTCGGCCGAGCCAGCATTTCTCGGCCGAGCCACTTTTATAGGGAGCTCGGCCGAGCCAGAAATTCTCGGCCGAGACAGGCAATGGCCCAGCCCAAGACGCGCGGATTAATCCTTTTCTGGCCCAAATTGTGCCTAATTCATCCTCGACTATAAATAGAAGATCCAAAAGTCCGAAAATGACACTTTTGGGCCAGAAAATGATTAATCCGCGCGTCTTGGGCTGGGCCATTGCCTGTCTCGGCCGAGAATTTCTGGCTCGGCCGAGCTCCCTATAAAAGTGGCTCGGCCGAGAAATGCTGGCTCGGCCGAGAATCCTTAACAGCCAATTTCTGCGTCTTTCACTGTCCTTCAAGAAGGAGCTCGGCCGAGACCAATTCCCAGCAACTTAGATCAACTTTCGCTCGGTTTTTGACATGCGACACTTGTTCTCGCATCCAGATTAAGTCGAGTTCGACTTTTTGGTCTAATTTCACCTTAATGCTTCAAAACAAGTCAAACAACATCAATTTGTCCAATAATACCAATACGAGCAATACACGACTAATTATGGATGCAAATGTTACTAACTAGACATTTTAATCGACCTATTATGCACGCATAATTACGTGTACCAAAATCCCCCAAACTTAAACCTTTGTTCGTCCCGAACAATGCAAAACAAAGAAGAAACACAAAAGACACGTGTTTAAAAGCGACTTTAAGTGGCAAACCAGAGTTTCAGAACATATTTTAATAAAGCAAGACAATACGATAATGTGAGCATAACCAACATAGCAACTTAGACTACTTTCGAGACTCGATACTTTCAACAAGTGATCCTTACGGGTTAAGTGTATCACTCTTCTCTCAAGTGTATAATGTAAAGTTAATTCACTCGCATTGGATTACATGCAACGCCTACCATATGCTTGCCCGTTATCTAAATCAGACCTCGTACTTGACACATGTGATATAGGATAAAAAATGTCTTTATTCAGGTTGTAATGTAGGCTTAAGGTAAGGTGGGAAATATTTGGGTACAAGTGACTAATCTTTGGACTAATCGAGTTTTTCCTACTCAACCACCCCTCAAAACAATCACTCAAAAATCGTCCCGAATTTCCTTTTCAGTTTTCATCTACTATATATCTATTTTCTTTTTATCTTATAAAAATTTGATCTTTGCTCTATCAGATAATATAGTAAATCTAATATTTTAAGATTTAACGCGCTCGGGTTATTTCAGACTCTTTTTTGGCACTAGTTCCAAATGGGGCTTAGCGCGGATAAGCTAGCTTAGACGGATTCGAGCTTTCCCCTCTCTCTCTCTCTCATACACCATTCCACGCTCTTACCTGCTCCCTCTTTCCGCAACTATTTATTCATCGCCGTGATCAATCTATCACCGGAATATTCCTCTCTCACAATGCACAACGCCGATTACTCTTACTACCACCAACCCCAGAATCCAAATCCAAATCCTAACCCGAATTCCATCGAGCCTTTCTACCCTGCTCCGCCTTCCTACCCCCCGGCTGCGCCGTCTTACGCCTCCGCCCCGCCTTTCTCACCCAGTACTTACACTCCTCCGCCAGATTACTCCTCATCGTACCAACAGAATCCTTCCTCCTACCCACCACCGTTGCTCCAAACTCCAGATCCAGCGGCGTCCTATTCGCAACCTCAATCGTCCTACTCTTTTCCCCAATTCGAAGCCCATGGCCCCTACCAACCCCCATCGCATGCGCAATTGCCGTCCTATCATTCATCTTATGATCAGCCGGCGCCTAATTACACCTCAAACCCCAATCCTAATCCCGTTTCCCCTAATTCACGCTACCCATCAGTTAACCCATCTCATCCTCAATACTCTCAGGTAAATAGCAATCTCTATGAAACACCGTACGATAATCGAGACGTGAACTCGAGTCGGAGCAGGTCAGATTGGGGAGGCGAATTGTATGGCAAGCGAGCAGAGAGCGGCTTCAGTGAATATGGGAATGATGGTTCCTATGGCAATAACGAAGGGGTTTATGCGTACAAGGGTAGTAATGAGCCGTATGGAGCTCGGGGAACAGCTCCGAATTCTTCAACTTGGTCTGGGTTTGATGATTTTGGAAGGCCGATTGGGTACTCCTCTTCATCTTCTTCTTCGGGGAAAGAGCGATCTGGTAATTCTGGCTTGAAGGTTGTGAAGGCAGTTCCCAAGGCAGATGCACAGCAGGATGCGAAAAGCGGGGTTCAGAAGTTCAGGGTGAAGTTGTTAGCAGAAAGTGGCGGACAGAGCACCATGGATGTTCTTTGCCAGGTTTGTTAAGAAAAAGTAACCTGTTGATGGTTTGTTGTATTTTAAAGATGTGTTCCTCCATTATCTGCACGTGAAATACTTTGTTTTCGTAAATATGTTCACTTTTTGTTCATCGAATATAACTGTTCGGGGAGCTTGGACTAGGGCGGTTATGTCAGCCATAGTCAGTTGAAAAAATTACATGTCATTATTCTGTGTCTCCATCATGAGAAAATGGTTACCAAGTATCAACTGCATCAAGTTTGGTATTGCTGGAAGTTGATAAGTCATAGAGGATATTATACATCCTGCACGCTTTGGAGGTTGAATTAGTATTCCATTTGGTGACATGACGTTGGTTGTTGATGCTAAATGATGGTGTATGCTACCTGAGTGATGGAAGATTATTCCTTATATAAAGGATATAGGAATTAGAGGTCAGAATCAGATATTATGGACTTTTCTTTATATATTAAGTAAAGCAACATAAGTTTGGGATATCCGACCATGGGCTTGGTTATATTACTAAAAAATATTTACTTGGAAAAAGCTGTATCATTACTCCTGAAGAGAGTTTGTTAGGGAGTTAGAAAACTAAATATTGCATATTGAATTGCCGTTCGAATTGCTCTATTGCAAAGGCTATTCTAATGACTTAATATATGTGTGTTGGTGAAATGAGATTAGGATCTGAAATAGAGGATATCATGCGGCATTCTTGAGTGTTCCAAGTTTCAAATTGAATTTCGCGTAGTGGAAGTACCCTAAGCTTTTCAAGTTTGATATTCCTATCTCTCCTCTCCTGTCCTGACCTATAAGCTCATGTATTTTATATAGACAACACGCCCACAGATAGGCGGATCTACAATCAACCAACACCGGGCTCAAATTTGTAGAGCCTTACCTTTTAGTAGTGTAATTCTTTTTTTAAATTATTATTCACTCCAAATTTTATCTAAGCCTATAATCAAAATCTTGTCCAATTATTTCGTATCAAATTCATCTCAATCTTCTCTTAAAATAAAAGAAATAAAACTTCTATGTAGACCTATTATTAATGAATGTTTTTTCTTTTTAAAGCCTATAGTAAAACTTTTCAATGTATATTAATTTTTATGTTCCAGCCAACCCCATCACTAAATCCTGAATCTGCCCCTGCACCCACGTTGCACCCAATGACACACATCCCACAAATAAACACACACACACATTTGAATACATACAACACATACCCACCATTCACACCAACACATGCCACACTCATCAATCTATACTCACTATGCAAACAAACAAACACATATTATACCCCCTCATCAAACATGTGCACACACATGTGAATATGTTTACACATACACTCAAACAATAAACATTCAAGGCACCCCTAGTGCATTTTGTTGTGGAGCATTTAGGTTGCGTCGCCTTGAGTGCCACGATTATTAGACTTACGGTGGGGTAAGAGTTAAAGTACAGTTGGCGAGCAGGTAAACAATACAATGGCGTGTTGGTGACGGCATAAAAGTTGGGAAGGCTTAGTTGAGATTTGAGAAAAAATGGTGAAGGATGGAGAAACAAAAAAATAGAAAATCAAAACAGAAATAGAAGAGAAAAAGGAAGGAAAGGAGAAACCGTATCTCAGTAAAGAAAAAGGTTAAAGTTGGGAAAAGTAGTATTTAAATTGTAAATTTTATAACTGTTGTTATCCTTAGTGCATTGATGAGTTCCATTTTTGTCTTTTAAAAATTGAAATTAGTTAGTTGATTACTCCTTCCGTCCCGCCTAATTGTCTTACTTGCCTTATTTGTTTGTCCCAAGCTAATTGTTCTACCCCATAAATGGCAAATTTTCTCACAATCTTCACCATCAAAATCTCCACATTCAATCTCCACCTTTGAAAAAGTCAAAGAATCCACAAAAAATGTTTTTTCTTAGTCTCCGTGCCAGGCCAAGGTAGGACAATTAGCTTGGGACGGAGGGAGTATTTGATTAGCCAAGAATAAAAGATACTTGACTTGGTATTTGCAAAGGTAAAAGAATATTTTATTTTGTCAAAATTATACTACCTCCGTCCCGACTTATTTTGCACACTTTTCCTTTTCGGCCGTCCAACCTTATTTTGCACACTCCAAAAAAGGAAACTTCTCCCACAATCTCCACCCTCAAAATCTCAACATTAAATCTCCACCTTTAAAAAAGTCAAAGAAAAAGCAAAATCTGTTTTTTCTTAACATCCGTGCCCGGTCACCTGTGCAAAATAAGCCGGGACGGAGGGAGTATTTAACTAGTATCATAGTAAAGTTATGTTATCAACCAATAGATACTAAAACTAAGTTACCCTATACAGGTAGAGAAAAGATAATGAGCAAAAATAAATAAATATGAATAGCTGGATACCTGTAAATCAAACTTAATACTTTCTTTTCTCTTGGGATATGTGGCAACAACACCTGGACACCCGAAGATGGAAGCAGTGACTAAAAAAGCGCGCCTAGGCGCGAGGCGATGCGTTTTAGGGGTCTGGCGCCTCGGTATAGTGAGGCGAGGCGGATCTGAGAAAAGCGCCGCCTAGGCGAGCGCCTCGGTCGCCTTACAGTGCGACCGAGGCGCTAAAAAAGCGCGCTTTTTTTTATTAGTTGTTTTTTTTTTTTTTTAGGTTTAGGTTAGATATAAATACATAAATGGAGACTATTCAAAGTCTGAAAACCCTAAAATAAGAGCAGCAGCATCAGCCCTAAGTAAAAAAAAAACTCCCCTACTCTCTCCCTCTTACTCCAACAGCCGGCGACCACTGCCGGCGACCATCAGGAGTTGAACACAATATTGCAGGTTTAGGTTTGATGATGATGATTTGAGGTGGGATGATGTTGCAGCAGCTGCAGGAGTTGAAGAGCCTATTAGGAGTACAAGAACATATAGTAGAAGGGCAACAACTTCAAAGACTAATAGAACATCATCATCATCTTCTAGGCCTAGTGCTGTAAGACTTGTTGATGGGGAGGGAGATGAATGGGGAGATATAGGAGGGGAGTCGGATGACGGAAAAGAACAAGATGTTGACGGATATGCATCAGAGGATGATGCACAAATTGACTTAAGCTTTAATGATGATTAGTTAGTTAGTAGCGTATATGCCTAATATCTTTTGGATATTTTTATATTTTCATGCTATTATTATGTTTTTGGAGTCTAAGGACATTAATATTGTTATGTGTTGGTATTATGAAATGTTATATGATATATATGTGTGTTTTTTTAGTTTGGGCGCCTCGCTTCGGTGAGGCGAGCGCCTCGCCTAGCGCCTCGCGCCTAGGCAGTACAACAGGTTTGGCGCCTCGGGGCGCTTTTCGCTTTTTTAGTCACTGGATGGAAGATTGTTTTGTCTGCGAATGAAACGAACCTAAAGACAGATGAAATAGGTGTGTACTAGAAAAGTAACCTGCTTTTTTGGTTAACATCTTTAGTTTTCAGAATAAACACCCTAGGCTGGGAGATTTATGAGGACATTCCTATGGGGTGGTTTTTCTTTCTTCTGGTTAATACAACCAGAAATACTTGGAAGAAAGTGTTGGGGGGAGGGGGGGGGGGGAAGGTGGTGTTGGGGGCTGGGTGGGAGTAGTTGGTGAAATTATCGCTTGATTAATTTTGTATTGTGTTTGTTACGTTGTTCTGATCATTATCAATAATTTTTAGTCATAGCTGATTATGTCGGAATCTTTTCAATTGCTCAGCTCAACTTTTTAATCAGATGAATTTTGTCAAGAAAAGAAAATGGCGGTTTTGTTTCTTCCCAAGAATTCTTTCTGCTGGTTCTAAAATTTTATCCCGAAAAACTGAATTGAGTTCTTACAGGCATATCGGATGTTGCTTTTAAGATAGCCCTTCTAGCTACATCTTTCTTAACATTTTGTCATCTATTTTCTTCTGAAGACATCATCGGTATATATTTGAAACAATTTGTCTGGAAGCGAATGGTTATTGGTGAAATAGCGTCCTTCATATTGGATCAATTCATTGTTTATTTGTTTAAGAACTTTATTTGATTTTTGCACTATGTTTACTTCTCTTACCCGTGTTCCTTTCTTTTACATACACACGTACATACATACATATATTGATATATATATATATATATATATATATTAATATTAATAATTGGGTGGTGCTAATAACATCCCTCCTACTAAAACACCCCACAATTTTTTGGGGTGTTCGATCAATGTTGGTCAAACATCTTTCTATATTAAGATTTTGGGGTGTTTGATCAGCACTGACCGAACTCCTCTAATCATGCTTGGCAACTTCTCATGAATCATGTCTATATTTGTTCGACCAAAGTGGCCACACTCTTTTTTTGAGGTCTGTCCAGCCATTTCTAGAATGCAAATAGTCGTCCCCATATTTTCCTTCCATTTTAATAATTAATAAAATATATTTGTTTGGGATTGTGGTTGCTCTAGTTGTTATTTTGAAGATATCCACTTCTCTTTTCCACTCCCTTGTTAGAATGATATTGTTATCCATATTTCAGGTAAGGTTTTGCTGCTGTAGGTTATTGATTTTTTACCGTATGACTTTAATGGTTTGAGTTGAGTCGTTTCATTATTTTGCGCCTGGACAGCATTAAAGTTACTTTTCTTCTCATTAGTTATGTTCAGCATCAATATGCTTCTTAACTCCAAATATACTTTCTTTCAGATTGGCTTGGATGGAATACGTATGCTGGACCCGAGTACCAACCGCATATTGAGAATATATCTCCTGGACACAATAACTAAATGTGAAGTATGATTTGACTTACTCCTTTTCACCCACCCTTCCCCAAAGAAAAACAAAAGAACTGGTTTTGGGGTTTGCAAGGAGAGAATGTTATTTATGATGCTTCCTTGGAATATGTCATAATACATGGGCTCCTGATTACGACCAACAATCTCCTTTTAAGAAGCTCCATTTAGTGTATGGAAGAATTCATTTCTGTCCTTGGCATTTATTTAGAGACTCAGCTCTGATGATACATGTGAATCTAAGGTCTAGTGCTACTGAATTGTTCTTGCTATTCGGAAGACATCTAAACAAACTTAATAGATTGTGACTACTGGTGTGGCTAAATAGGTTATTTACTGTAGATTGTCATGCTGCGATCAGAGTTATTGAATGCTAATTGCTAGGATAAGTTGCTGTATTTGCTAAGGTTTTAGAGGATACAATGTCCGCTCTACTGTTCTCTAGTTTTTGTGTCTCTGCTTGCACACATATGTTTTCTCTTTATTAGAGTTTGCTCACTGGCTACTCATTTGCCTTTTTTAGGCTATTGAATCGTCGATTTTTGCTTTCTGGTCCAAAAGCTCTGTGGACATTGAACCAAGACGTATTAGGTTGAAGTCTAATAGCTATACCACCAACACCATTTTGGATACGGTTACTGCTGCAATTGCACAGGTTTGAAGTTATCTGTGCTAAATGGTTTTATCTTCCAATGAAAGTTTATAGTTCTATGGCACTGTTGACCAGAAATTTTTGTTTACCTCTGTGCTTGTTGTTTGCTTGTGTACGCAAGCGATAGTAAGTCATAGTATTTAAAGGCAGAAGGCGCAAAAGCGCAAAGGCTTCTGTAGCCTGAGGTGCAAAGCGCTAGGAAAGGCGCGCGCCTTTTTCATGTGAGGCGCAATGATAATAAAAAAATAAATATTTATGTGTATGTACATGCTTCCATCCAGGCCTTTTCTGTAATTAATATAGAAGGCTCAGAAGCAATAGCAGGCACCATAATGTTGAAATTCCAGAAGGGAGAGGCATCTGAAGTCTGAACCATGGAGAGATTAAACTTTCACTTGCTCTTATCAGATAGAAACCTGTGGGCTTCCAATTATAACAATAAAATTATTATAATAATAAAATACATATATGCATATGAAAAATATAGGTCATTTACAGATGGATCTAATTTTAACAATAAAATAACTAGTGTTACAAAAAGATATATGCCCATTTACAGCTGGCCCCAATTCTAACTAATAAATTTTAGAAAACAGCCAAAACATTACAAATAAATAAAGATAATGAATGAGTCGCAGAAAGGCTCAAGCGGCAAAAAGTCACCAATAGGCGCGCGCCTTTGCCAAGTGCTGCACCTCCGGGAAGACAAGGCAATCAGCTTGGAGCCTCAGGCTCCTTGCCCCTGAGGCGTGTCTTTAACTACTATGCAATTAAGTAAAATATATCCACGAGGAGGTTGTGGTAAATTAAGATGTTTTCTTCCCTTTTTAAAACTGCAGTATAAGGAGATGAACGGAAGAACCCGGCCATCTGAATATCCGAAGACCGCTGAACAACCTACTGAGAAGAAGAAAGGTTTTACTGATTTTATAAACTTGATAAAGCCTGTCAATGAAGAGAAAGATCACTGGGTAAACTGCACTCGTTTTTCATTTAAGTTCTATTTCAGTACAATTTCCAATTCTGCTTTTTATGCTTTCAGTGCATTATGTATGATTTATAACTTTGGAAGTGAAAGAATTTTAGAATTTCCTGTCAGTTTATTTATGCTATTTTAAACATTTCACTGCTCTATCTTTGAGTAGATACTCAGCATCTTACATAATTTATGTTATGACTTTAGAACTTGAAATGAAGAAAAATTATGAAGTTCCCATAAGTTAACATATGCTATTTTAGAAATTTTACCACCCTATTAGACACTCTATCTTATGTGTTATTTTCAAACTTGACCAGGTCCCTGATGAAGCAGTAACCAAATGCACTGGTTGTGGCACAGATTTTGGTGCTTTTGTGCGGAGGGTATGTCATATGTGATTTACCTTTTTTTCTCCTTGTTCAAGCTTGCTTCCTAAGCTTGAACTTGTTATATTACAATGTGGTATTACATAAATCTGTGCATGTAGTTGTGGGAGTAATTTGAGTATATTGTGTTAATACACACCCTTTCTTGTCAGCATCATTGCAGGAACTGTGGAGATATATTTTGCGATAAGTGCACTCAGGGCAGAACTGCTCTTACTTCTGATGAGAATGCTCCTGTTGTTAGAGTCTGTGATCGATGCTTGGTATGTGTGGACTGTGATTATTGTCCTTTTGGTCTTTCTGCAATTTTTTGTGAGATTTACCTCTCTGCCCTACCCAGGGATGTAATCAAGCCAAGCAATTCGTGAACTATTCGGAGTTCGATTCGATAAAGGCTCGGTTGATGCGGCTCGTTAAAATAAACAAACCAAACTAAACTTGATAATATTTGATTTGTTAGCTCGTGGGCAAGCTTGTTAGTAGGCTCGTGAGCTAGTTCGTAAAAAGTGAACTAAAATATTGACACTTTATTTATATTTTTTATAATTTTACTTATCATTAATATAGAATTATCTAATTAAAATTATATATTAGAATGTATGTAGTTAATTCTAGTAGGTATATTATAATTTAAGAATTTGTAATTTATTTTAAATAAATTTATGATGAATAATATAATTACATGTATATTTTTTAGCTTATCTGTGCTCAATCAGTCTTGAGTAATCTCGCGAGCCATGGATGCACTCAATAAATTAAGCCCGAGTTTGGCTTGACCGTCACAAACCAAAACTCAAGCTATTAGATATTCGGTTTGGTTTAGTTCGTTTAAATCCCTAGCCCTAGGTTTACAACAATCAAATGATTGCTTGATAAACTTGCTTATCTGTTCCAGTGAAACATTTAGTCAGACTCAGAGTACAACCTTTTTGTTTTTTCCCAAATAACCTCGGATACATCTCATGCTTGGAAAAACTTGTGTAAACCACTTTAAGTCTCTTCGATGTGTTTGTAGGCTGAAGTTTCTCGTAGATTGAACAGCGCTAAGGACGTTGCCTGTAGACCCACCTTTCAAAGTCACGAGGATCTTGCAAAGAAACTTCAGGTGATATAGAATGAGATACAATACTTATGAAGGTGCTAAATCTGATAGCTACGCCTGCAAGTTTACTCCTTTAACTGTGTTTTTTTAAATAGGGGAAAGATACTTATCTGAATTTTCATTTATATAATTTTTTTTGTTTTCAGCTTTTCCTTGATCAGAAATGCAGTAGTATTGCATTTCCACCGTTTCAGTATAATAATTTAGCTTGATACGGCTGTAGGTAGTTCTGCCGTTATCTGTTTTATTTTTTGGAATTTTGTAGCCTTATCAGAGTGCAACCTTTTGTTCTGGTTTGTCTTGATTGAAGTATATGTTGTTGGAAATATAAGCTGATATCCATTTTTTGTTCTGGACTTCACTCAGTTTATACCAACTTTTATGATATCCTATAGTTTTCAACATGAATTATTTATTTTACAGGAGGAGTTGGAGAGAAGCTGCAAAGTTTCATCAGGTAACATTAAAATTGAAAGTATATAATATTAGTTGCGACTTATGATTCAGCCTGCCGCCCTATGTTTTCTGTGGAACTATCTGTTTATCCTTTTGTTGACATGAGGACATGCAGTTTGTATTTTTGCTTTAAGATGTACAACAACCTTCTCTCTCTCTCTCTCTCTCCCTCTCCCCATTCCCCCCTCCCTCCTCCCTTGTTGCAGTAATAGTGGAAGAATGATTTTGGATGTCTCTCCCCTGCTCTTGTAAAAAGTAAATGCTTGAGATATTTATTGCAAATTTTGGGTCTGAGTATTTTAAATGATGGGCTTTAAGTGCATTAGCAGCTCGTTATACCTGTGTATACTTTTTCAGGTGCGAGATCAGATAGTTCTGGAAGACGAATGAAAGAGGTAGCTTGCCCAACTTGTACAGTCCATTTGCAGGTATTAATTATTCTTTACTTGTTGAATTTAATATGATTTGTGATCTACCATATAATCTTCATTAATTTGCTGCGTGTAGGTTCAAGTTCCCAGTTCCGGTTCAGAGACCATAGAGTGTGGGGTTTGCCAACATCCTTTTCTTGTAACCGGACATTGAACTCAACAATGTCGATCCTTGTGTTTGGTCCGTTTCGAAATCTAAAACATTCGCTTTATCTTTGGCATCTTGTTGCATCAGATATGTATATTGCGCATTCTGGTTTGTGGTGCTGTAATAAGGTCACTGACGTCAATTTGTAAATTGTATGTGGAAATTTAACAACTTTTCTAGAACTGGTTGACAATTTGGTATGGATAGATCACTCATCATTTTCTTAAAAAGGGCGAAAATGGAAAATTACTTAGATGTCCGTCGAATCATATCACCATCCAATTATTGAAGCTAAAGTAATGTCGGTAACAGTTTCTTTAGATATTTCTTTCTTAATGATAAAACACAAGTGCAACAATTTCTATGCCTACGCCGACAAGCCTTGCTTTGTGGTGCTGATAAGTGTAGCTCTGTGGTGCATTTACGGGAAAAACAAATTGAACGTATGAGTATGAGTTGTGAGGAGTTCGTCTCCTTTACCTATCAAAATCAATCTCTTTAATCTGTTTCTTTTCAACCTAAAATTTTGAACATATAGAGTATGTTTGTTTAAGTCTGGGGAATGTTGGGCAAAATTTAGCTGAGAGAATTAATGAGTGTTTTATTGAGATTTGGTCTTCTAAATTTACTGGGCTAAACCATAAACAAATATACCCATAGAAGTTTTCTATGTCTATTTCATGAAAAATATATCAAACCATTTCTTACTTCACGATCTTCAAACAGACATTTATAGTACATAATATAAATAAAATAATAATTTTTAAATATGAAATAGGTTTTGTTAGGTTAACTGTGTTATATTGAGATATTTAAATATTTTCATATAATCGTAAGAGTATTCAAAGAAAAATATATTTTTAGTTGCTTTTCCTAATTTTGTATTTTTACAAGTTTTGAATTTTCAGAATCATTTGTTTTGATGAAAAATTAATAAATGAAAATTGGTTAGATTTGTAGTTATGTCAAATCAAAATAGGGATATATGTTTAGTGAAATTTGTGGATAATATAAATAATTTAATTCATTTTTTATGAACTTAGACTTAATACTCATATTGTCTATATAAAAAAATATGTTGATATTTTTTTAATTTTAATACATAGCAATATTAGAACTTAATTCCATATTATTAATGTATTATAATATCTACACCTTGCATCGTATGCGACACATTAGTAATAATAATAATAATATGTTCAACTGTTCGATTTGTAAATTGTACGTGCTAGCAATAAAAAGATATTTGATTTATGACTTTTAGGGGGTGATTGCGGTTGCTTTTTCTAAGCTATAAGACGAAAATCACTTAAAGAAAGCTGTTTTGGGGTGTTTGAGAAAACAACTTCAACTTTAGTAAATGTGATTCTAGACAAAACATTAAAAGTAGAAAATAGTTGATATTTTGGTAAAGTAGAAGTTTTTTCTCTTGCTCATAAGTAAAAAACTGCTTAAGTATCCAACACTCCAACTTTTACATTTAATGAAAATCATTTTTATTCTTAGACATTACCCGTTTTTTTATTTTAAGTAATTTTAGCATAATCTCTATTTATAATCACTTATTTAAAAAGTTAGGAGGATACAGCATGTAATATATTTTAGAATTGTGATGAATCACTTTTCAATCTTCCCAGGAGGAATTTTTTCTGTTTTTTTATAAACTTTTTTTGTAATTGTAAATTGCAGGCATGATAAACTAGTATAATGAAGGACAGTTTATGTCTGTTGGTCTTTGTAATTATAGTTTAAAATAGAAAGGTCTCATAAACGACAATTTGTTAAGACATAATTATGGATATAGTGTGAGTAAAAGAGACATGAATGAATTGGAGGGGAAAAGTGAGTTGGGGTTTGAATAAATAAGTAGTGGAGTAGTATTGTTTATTTTAATCTTTTTTTTCATTCGGTATTCCTTTTAGGAGAATACCAATACCAATAGGACCTTGGTTGTGTTCCTCACTATAAATCTTCTTATAACTGTTTAAACTTACCACTAATTACGCACGTCATTCCTATATTTATGCACCTGAATGAGTTTTATTCCATAATAATATTTATCATTTTTAATTTATTTATATTTTAAATATATTTTTTCCACCTCTTTTATATTTTAATTTTCTCCATCTCTTTTATTGTCCACGTTTTGCATCTTTTTTTGTGCAGAACTTTTATATATATATATACCTTTTAAATTTGGGCCTTCGAATTTTCTGGACTTATTTTCTTTATTATTATTTTTCGTGTTTATTACCTATTTTTTTTTTTTTTTTTGCTTTCGTAATATGTACTTATTCCAATTTTGTATTTTCTTTCGACATATAAAATGATTGAGATAAAAAATGCCGTATTGACTTTAGAATTTTTTAAAAAAAGACGTACATAAAAAATATATATATCAGTTTTCGATTCAATTTCTCTCTTATTATGTTTAGGTTGTAGGTGTATTAATTCCAATATTTTCCAGGAATGAGGGAAACAAAAATGTTGATTTTAAATTAACACATATACATGTTTATGTCAGTTTTCAATTCAATCTTCTTCCTTATTATGTTTATGTCGCCAGTATGTTAATTCCAATATTATACCTGGAATCACAGGAATAAAAATTGTGATTTTAATTTGGCACATATACATTTTTATTCATAACAATACTTAAATAAACAATCAACATTTTGCTTACATATTTGATACGAGATTACTGTTATTATCGTGCCTAGTATTTGATTCGACGTTGTGCTATAAATATGGAAAATTATAAATTATACAATAGATTTATAATACTCAACATGCATCGACTGTTAGTAAAAGTATTGGTATTGTGTAAAGTATATAAGCTATGTGACAGATAATTATTCTACTTTAATCAGAATTCAATTGCTCGTTAGATTTAACAACTACATCCTTCAAATGAGTAACTGAACATTGAAGGGTGGATCAAATGTGTAGAAAAAGTAGCTTGGAAAGATTGTCTTAAACACACACAATAATAATATGTAATTGTGATATAAAATTGATTACATTCAGTAGAACAAGTCATTGTCATCTTCCGGACTCTTGCTTCGAACCGAGTCATCTGCTCTCGTTTCGTCTTTCAGCAATGGACAGTTGGACTTGTAGTGATCTGGTTCCTCGCATATACTGCAATGGCGAGTTTTTTCTTTACTGTTTTTGCTCTCAGGCTGAGACCCCTAGGTACGGACTACATCCAGATCCTTTATTATGTTTTTGCCATCAAAATGTAGGCGTCTGCGTTTGAAGCCGCCCTTCAGTGCGTTGTCCGATGTAGTTATTTCTGCCAACAACTTAGATATTGTGCTCTCCACATTAGTCATTGCACTTATGTACAATTCTTCAATTTTTTGTGCTACTTGACAAAGTTGATAAACCTTTGCATGTAAGGAACCGAATCTCCTTTCCACTGGCTGATGTGTAGTCGAGTGCATATTCGCACTGTCCTTAGTTCCTGTACTGCAGTCCCTTGCCCATCTCTTATTTAGCATAACATTAGGTATCGGCGTCATATTTAAAACTTTCATGGCACAAAACATATGTCTACACGGCCAGCCGTAAGATTTAAACCTCCCCCAACTACAAGAAAGAAATTTATCTGTATCATGTATGGTGACATTGACTTTCCTTGCTGGCTCCTCCCCGTGACAATTTCCACGTGACTGTATCTGTCATCATGTTCAATGTTTATTGGAGTGTATTTGCTTTATTTCTGAATTTTTGCCACATACCTGCATATCAGTAATTTGTAATGACATCAACTCAACAATATTATTAACGACTTGACTGAATTACGAACCTAAGATTATAATCCCTCCATTTCATTATAAATAACGATTTAGCAAATGAACATGTATTCAAGGTTTAAAAGTTATCAACCCAATATCCGCTCAAGGTGGTCATTATTCATGCATTGGGTAAGTAGATAAGTGGAGTTATAGGGATTAAACAACAAAGAGCAATGATATTCAACAATGGAATCTGCACAACTTCACTTATATTGTATAACCTCAAAGTTCCGAAAAAGTCAATCATAATGAATGAGGGAGTATTTCTCTATTGTTAGGTATTGCTAAGAAATTTTCGTGAAATGCCATAAAGGGGTAATTGTTGTATTTTATTGTTTTTGGAACGTCTAGAAAACATTACTCACAACATGTATTTGAAATTGATCTCTAACCAACTGGTGATTACCTTAATGAAAACACGTCTGCTGTAGAAGCTGAATGCCGCTTTCTCGATACCTTAAGATGCATAACTGGTCCAATTTTTGTGTGGTTGGTGGTGAAGTCTAGTTGAAGAGTGTTCTGCCTTAGCCGATTTATATCCCTGCAAAATTGCTTGACAAAATAGTACAAACTGAGGCCTATGTTGAGGAAACGGCTCATATAAGCATGTGTGCTTTCACATATTTGGGTCGTTGTCATGCCGGCATAGAAAACCCCTTTGAGATACGCCTTTGCCCATTTTTTTTATACAAATCACTCATCAACTCGTTTCATTCTAGGATGTGCTTCTCCATAAATGTCTTCCACCTTATTTCAAATTCCTTAACAAAGTAGCGACAACACATGCACTTGGCCAGGTCGGTGAGGAAGCTTGTTTGGGTCGAGACTACACGTGAGTTCCGCGTTAGGTGCCATGAGCATAGCCTGTGCCTTGAGCGTGGCATACACATGACCAACGCTGCAGCTATTGCCTTGTCGCCATCAGTGAGCACACACTTTGGCTGCCTTCCTTCCATAGTATGCATAAACGTGCTGAAAGTCCACGTGTATGCATCAACGGTTTCTTCAGATACCAAGCAACATAAAAAAACAACAGTAGTTCGATGATTGTTGACAACAACAAACTCAACAAGCGACACCTTGAATGTATTTATTTTGTATGTTGAGTTGATGACTAACATGTCGCCGAACATATTGTAATCCATTAGTGACTTGGAGTCTGGACAAAATATTCTGCTCAACTTGTTTTTGCCATCCAACCCGAACCTTATGTACAAGTCAGGATCATTGTCAACAAGGGCATTGAAATAGCCTATTGTGGTTTATGCATCCGTGCTCATCCTCCTTGTACATTCTTGATTGGAACTGATGAAATTATATAGATCCTTAACCGTGAAGCCTACCTTGTCATATCTACCTAATGTCGTGACCATGAAATCCATTATCTGACAGGTTATTATCCCTACTTCCTTCATGGTCATTATTCATGCATTGAGTAAGTAAATAAGTACTTTTATTTCTATGTTTGATCACAATAGAGAACCCGTTCCCATCACAAGATGCAATGATGCATAAGGTTATCAATTTTACCTTCGTACTCTATTGCATCTTTCGTAGGATTTATGGGTGAATGGTTCGATGAGTCGTTGTTGTACCCTATTTCATCACTAAAGTCAATACTAACGAAGAAATTATTGTCGGTGCTAGATATTTGCGTAACATTGTAATCTGCGAATAGACTATCCGTATCTTCGTCTGCCATGATCTTCTTGTATGCAAATTAAACTGAAATTTAACATACCAAAATTTGTTATATACACATTACAATAAACAATTAAAGGGCAAACAATTATCAGAATTGATATTCAAATCAAAATTTAAAGCACAAGATTAACATGAATAGCGAAATTCAGCTGCATAACTACAAAATTGCACGTAAATTTTTAATTTCGTTTTACAAGACGAAACTATGTAATCAGTGTTTAGAATCTGCATAATATTAGTATGATTAACCGTTGAATTGAGATTTCTAAGTAGAGAAAAGATTTCGATCACGAATTATACACCACGCCTTTATGAACAATTTAATAGCAATTACCTGTGGTTGATCTTGTGAACGATCCAACTTTCCGTCAATTTGCTCCTACGACACGAAGAAATTATGTGTTTGTGCAGTGTGTTGAAAAGACTAGGCAGTTTAGTTAGGATTTAGTGATATTAATTATTGATTAAAAAAAGCACTTTCCCCACTCAAGTAGCGCCAAACATGTTTTTTATTTTTTCTTTCCCTTTTTTTTCCCGTTTTGTGAGTTATTGGTGGAGTGATATGTGTATAACATTATCATAGGGATAATAATTTCAATTAGGAAAATAGGAGTCAAAAGTTGAATTATTTCATACATACGTATACATACATATATATATATATACATGTTTTTTTTAATGTTTCTTTCTCTTTTTTAATACACATATATAACATATGCAGGGACACACACAATCATATATATTTCTTACTAATAAAGTGATAGGTATGGCCCAGTAACACCGGGTCGGGTCAACACTCCGGGTCGGATCAACCCAACCCGAAGCAACTGAGCCCAGGAGAGCAAGCCCAACAATCGGCCCAGAAGCGCGCACGAGCCTGGAGCAGCCCAGTCGCGGCATATTTGGGAAGTAAGATCCCCACGATCTCCTTCCAACTCCCATGCAGATTAAGGGGGGCGTAATTGTAGGGAATTAGTTAGGGTTAGAGTTGAGTAGTATAAATAGCAGAATCGTTCTCAGATTTAGGGTTGGCACTTTGTACTCCTAAACTACGACGTGTAAGCTTGAAAGGAATATAGTGAAAAACACCTCGGCAGGTGATATTTGACGCCCGTGGACGTAGATCTCCGGATCGAACCACGTATATCCTGTGTTCTTTAATTTTCTTATATCTTGTATTGGGTCACGTTGAATTTTAATTGGAGTTCTCTTGATAACCGGATTGCGCTTTATCAATTGGCGCTGGTTATCTAATCCAGTGATGGTGACGAAGTCTAGCGGGGCATGGAGAATGTGCGTAGATTTCTCTGATCTTAATAAGCACTGCGCAAAAGATTGTTATCCTCTGCCCTCTATCGACCAAAAAGCCGAAGCCATTACTAGGCACAAGGCACTTTGCTTCTTGGATCTATACAAGGGATACCATCAAATCCATATGGATCGCTGGGACGCACTCAAAACAGCATTTATCACTGACTTCGGATGCTTTGCCTTCAAGAAAATGCCTTTTGGGCTCAAGAATGCGGGAGCCACTTACCAGCGCCTTATGGACCACGTCTTCCGAGGTCAAATTGGTTCGTAATGTTGACGATCTTGTTATAAAAAATACCTCTCAATCTGCATGTGTGCAAGATATTGCTGAAACGTTGAGCACCTTGCGGCGTTATAATTTACGTCTCAATCCGGCAAAATGCACCTTCGGCGTTGGCTCCGGAAAATTTTTGGGCTATGTGGTCTCACAGCACGGCCTCCAGGCCAATCCGGCCAAGATCCGAGATGTATTGGATTTGCAACCGCCGAGGACGGTAAAGGAAGTTCAGCGCCTTACTGGTGGTCTGGCGGCCTTAAATCGTTTCCTGTCTAAGGCCGTGGAGCACCAGCTTCCATTCTTCAAAATTCTACGGCAGGCAAAGCAATTTGAGTGGACCCCGCAGTGCACCGAAGCCTTTGAGGCTCTAAAGCACCATATTAAGGAGTTGCCCACTATGTCCGCTCCTCTCCCAGGAGAACCTCTATATGTATATTTAGCATCTGCAGAGGAAGCCATCAGCGCGGCTCTCGTGCGCGAGGCTCATGGAAGTCAGCACCCCGTATATTTTGTGAGCCGAGCACTCCAAGGGGCGGAGACCCGGTACTCCGTGATGGAAAAAACAGTGCTGGCTCTCGTCATGGCGGCCCGGCGCCTACGCCCTTATTTCCAAGAGCGTGATATCAGGGTTCTCACTAATCACCCAATTCGCCAAATTCTCGTCAAGCCCGATATGTCAGGGCGCTTGGCTAAGTGGGCTATCGAACTGGGAGAATATGATATTCAATTTCTCCCTCGCCGAGCCATCAAGGATCAAGCCCTCGCAAATTTTTTGGTAGAGGCGCCAGTGGTTAACCCCGAACCGTCTGTAAATAACGCTAGTCCTAACCATGCTGACCTCGAAGCTCCAACCCACAAGTGGCAACTATACGTGGATGGTGCCTCTGCGGTTCGAGGCAGTGGCGCCGGGTTCCTTCTCATTGGCCCTGAGGGCGTTGAAATCAAATACGTCCTGCGGTTTAAATTCACGGTGACTAACAATGAAGTGGAATATGAGGCAGTCATTGCTGGGCTCCGGCTCGCTCAATCCTTTGCAGCCTCCCATCTCCAGCTTTTCACGGATTCCGAGGTTGTCTCTAATCAAATCAAAGGCACCTACACGGCCAAGGATGAAACGTTGAAAAGGTACCTCGCTTTGACACACAAACTTTTGTCAACTTTTGCTTTGGTTGATATACAACAGGTACCTCGCAAGGAAAATGTTCAAGCTGATGCTCTCAGCAAAATGGCCTCCGTGGTCCTTACTAACATGTCTCCGGACATCATCGTCGAAGATGCCCTTCATCCTTCCATTCATGAGGCCACAGTCTCCGAATTGACTGCGAGCAGTCCCAATTGGATGACCCCGATCATCCATTATCTCCGGGATGGTACGTTGCCGGATGACAAATTACAAGCTCGGCGGATAGTTCTTAAAGCACCTAAGTATGCACTCCATGATGGGATTTTGTACCGCCGGTCGTACTTACAACCGAGTCTTCGTTGCCTTGCCCCTGCCCAGGCTGATCATGTTCTTCGGGAATTTCACGAGGGGGCCTGTGCCAGCCATATTGGGTCGCGAACGTTGGCCAAGAAAGTTCTTCGGTGGGGGTATTACTGGCCCACGTTGTTTAACGATGCCCATGATTTGGTGGCCAAATGCGACAAGTGTCAGCGACACTTTCAGGTGAAGCATTTACCACAAACCGAGCTCACTGGCATACAAAGTGTCTGGCCATTTATCCAGTGGGGAATTGATATTGTAGGCCCGTTTCTAGTCGCTCCGGGGGGACTAAAATTTCTTGTGGTCGCTGTTGATTACTTCACCAAATGGGTTGAAGCCGAACCTCTCACCGCTATCACTGGTCAGAACATTTTGAAGTTTGTCTGGCGTAATATCATATGCCGCTTCGGCATCCCGAGCGCCATTACCTCAGACAACGGCAAACAGTTTGCTAATGACCCCTTCCGGTCATGGTGCGAAGAGCTCCACATTAAGCAAATTTTCACCTCGGTCGCTCATCCTCAAGCCAACGGTCAAGTCGAAGTCACCAATCGCACACTGCTCACGGGTTTGAAAAAACGCTTAGATCAAGCTAAGGGTCTTTGGGCCGATAATCTTCCGTAGGTTCTTTGGGCTTATCGCACCACGCCGCACACCTCAACCGGAGAAACCCCCACAGCCTCACTTACGGTTCCGAGGCTGTCATTCCTGCGAAAATCGGAGTACCTAGTCCTCGCCTCGTTACTCTGGATCCCGAGGCTATTAATGAGGCCATCCCTGCTAACTTAGACGAGCTCGAGTATCGTCGCGATCAATCTTTTATTCAGCAAGCTAAATGTAAGCAACGCGCAGCTCAGTATCATAACCTCCGAGTTAGGGGTATTCAGTTCAACGTCGGAGACCTGGTACTCCGGCTCAACTCGGATAGCAAGGCTGCCCCTGAGGGTAAATTGCATGCCGCCTGGGAAGGGCCTTACCGTGTCATTGCCGCGCATGACTCCGGGTGCTATCAGTTAGCACATCCAGATGGAACTCCGATTCCCCGAACATGGCATGTTACCAATCTGAGGCGTTTTTATCTATGAGCACCAAGGGTCAAGTATCGTTTCTACCTTTACATTCGTTGTACGTTATTTTTTAATTTCCGTACTGTCGCGTATTCTTGTTTATGAACTCCCTTGTATTTTTTAATTGTTCCGAAAATTACTTTAATAAAGTTTTTACTTTACGAATCTTGCTGTACTTTCTTCTACAATACGGGGACGCCCTAGCTTAGACTTACTATTATTATCAGTCTCCGGACACTTTGATCTCTCGCCCGATCCGTCCGGAGAGGTCAACATTTGGTCCCCGGACTTATATACCCTCTCCCCCGTTTAACCGGAGAGGTCCTTAACTCCCGCCCGATCCGTCCGGGGAGATTCTTTGCCTTGTTTCTCTAACAGGCATCATGTACATATTGTGCTCCCGAGTACAAGTTAAATGATTACGCATGCATTCTGATCAAAAGTTCATTACTTTACTTTCAATATACATATCATTACATACCAAAATATTTCTACCGTTTTACTCCCTACAAAGACTTCTTTGCATATCTGCATACATAGCTACAAATGTCCGCATCATCTTCGGCCTCTGAGCCAGTACTCGGTGCTCCGGCGTTGAGATCCGTCCCGGGAGCTTCTCCGTGTACTCCGGGATCTCGAGCCTTCTCGGCTTTGAGCCCCTGCTCTTTCCCTACTTTGACTCCCTCTGCGCCGCGGACTCACCCTTGGCACCTGTCTTGGAGCGTCACCCCTTGCCCTGCCCCGAGGACTCGGTTGAGGCGCTGGTCTCGAAGTCTTAGCCCATTCCGCGGGGTCCATCACCTCGATCTCCTCAGCTAGCTTCTCGACCTCCTCTTTCGCAACAGCTACGGGGACTTCCTCGACTGCGGTCACCAGGGCCGACTCTTGGATTACTATCCTTTGCCTTTTCCCGCCGGTCTCTTTTTACTCTTCCGTGGCGCTTTCGCGATCTCTTGGCCCCGGCTGGAGCTCGCAATATACTCTTCGGCAGTGTGCCGCCACCTGCCGCGTCCTCTCAGACCTTCATACATATTAAGGAGTAACTCCAGCACCTCCCGCTTTCTTATCAGCTCCGAGGACTCAGCATGTCCGGCCGTCTCAGAGACGAAATTTTGCCCTGAATCTCAGTGCTTCGCTCCTCGACCTCTTCGAAAGTTAGCAGGCCGTACTCCGTCAGTATCCGTTCATATTCCCTTTGGTGGATCATGACACGGTCTAGTTCGGCTACGGTCGATACGTATTTCAGTTCCTGATCTCTAGCCTTCTCCGCGGCCTTGGCTCTTGCCTCCTCGGCCTCTTTAGCCCTTCTCTCCGCTATGGCCAGTCTCCTCTCCAACCGAGGAACCACTTGTTTTTGCAGGTTATCCTTCTCCCCACGGAACCAGTCTAAGGACTGCATGAGTTTCTTTATTGTATTATGCAGCTCCTCGGTATCCTCCTGATCGCAAAACACAATCAGTGCCACAGATTACACTCAACTGACCACAAGGCAATAACTCAATCGTATGGACACAAATCGACTTTATATTCAAAATGGAAATGAAGCATACATTGTCAGCGGTTTTTACATCAGAATTACAATTTTCTTTATCATCTACTATATTTAGACATGGCATCAAAATTGCGGGGAACGACTGACCTCCCCCCTCTTCAATTCTTTCAACTGCCTCCGGCACCTCCTCCTCCACCTCGTGCTCTCCCTCCGGCAGCTCTCCGATCACCCCTGCCTCATTTCCTGCGGCCTCCGCGGCAATCTCCATGCGTGGAGGTGGATCTTTGTCTCGGGGCTCTGGGACGAACTCACCACGACGAAATGCCAAGAACTCTTGATCTTGGTCCGCATCGCAGGTTGTGATCTCCTCGGCACTTAAGATTTTCTTCTTTTCCGCCAGTGCCTTCACGAGAGGCCACTCCGGGACACGCGCCAGGGCATGATAATACGCCTCCTCAACCCCTCCCACGACGTTGAAGTCATATCCGAACTCCGGACGATAGACGTCCACGTTCGGATAGACTTCTTTGATTTTCTCCAGCAGCACTGATCGGGTGGCCGTATCCCCTACTCTGACGAAGTTGGTCTGAAAATCGAGAAAGGTGCTCGTCTGGAACAGCTTCTCGGCAAATGCCCTCAACACCGCCTCTTGACCGTCCACCACAGCCGCTTCCCAGGCCTTTATCTCCGCTCGCAGTTCGGCCATTTCACCACGGAGAGCCCCGGCCTCCGCCTCCACTTCGCGCAACCGCGCGACCTCCTTCTCCACCAAGGCGGTTCTCTTGCGTGCCTCGGACAGATCGTGCGTTAATCTGTCGTTGCGCGCGCAGCTTCCTTACGACCTCGGCCAGCTCCTCTTTGGCCTCCCTCTTACTCCTTCGGCCGAGATCCATGATTCCCCGCGCCAAGCACAGCAGCTCCTCGGCATCCGCCCCCTCCAAGCCCAACACACTTATGGGCCCTTGCCCCTTCAACAAACCAAACACCAGAATCAACATCAGCAATTTAAAGAAAATATCAACCAAGTTTCCACCTCGGCGGAAGATTATGTATGCTTTACCTCGGCGCTCTGCTCCGTTTGGAGTCTTTTGGCCGCCCCCGGAGGTGTCATGGATGGTTCCGACCTTCTCTTAGTTCCTAGGGTTGACCCCGTTGCCACCACGCGCTCCTCCGACCCCGCTGATGGCCTCGGACTTGGCGACGCCCTCCCTCTGGGGGACACTTCGGTCACCATCCCCTTCTTCTTTGCTGCCACGGGCACCGCGGGGCTTCCAGCAGACTCCTTTCCAAAGCGTCCCACTGCACAAAAGATTTGGGGTTAAACTTGCACTAAATGCCAATATCACGCAGTTTTCAGAGTTCCTACCCTCCTCGCAGCCCCAGCTTCCGACTCCTGCCCCCGGGTGGATACCCCCTCTGCATCGCCCGAGTAATATGGGCTTAATCCTCCCTCCTCCACCTCGTGAGGGCCAAACCCGTCTTCACATAGATAAATTTCTCCTTCCACCCCTCCACCTTGCTCGGGTTTTGTACTTTGAAACCACCTGGGGCCCGGGGGCTGAAGGAGTACCATCCTTTTGATTTCCCGAAGGCCTTCAGTTGGAAAAAAAACCTGAACAACTCTATATTTGGTTCTACCCCGGCATTTTTACATACCACGGTAAACCCGACTACTTGCCTCACGACATTGGGCGCTAATTGACTCAAGGCGATGTTATAATACCTAAGCAGCTGTACAACGATGTCCCAGAGGGGGAATCTTATTCCTATTTTCAAATGGTCTATATACACGCTAATGAATCCCTTCGGTGGGAAACAGGCGCGGTCACTATCTCCGGCACTATGTATTCTAAGTTAAACGGGAAGTAAAAAGATGGAATCAGGACTTCTATTTGCACCCGCGTCATCCGCAGCGCCACCACAGACAATTCAAAGTCCTCCTCCAGTCATTCACCAAATCCTACTGCCCGGGTACCGGACTCCATGAAATCGGCCCTATACACCATCCTATTTACCAGTCTTTTCGGAATAATGAAACGTAGAGGAGGTACGTCTACTGGGGCTTTATCGGTCCCTACCTCCCTAATTGAAGATGAAGACGGTGAAGAAGACATATTTACTTGGTCTTGGTTTGAGATGGTTCACAAATGCACAGATGATACACGTTAATTATGCTTGTAATTAGGTCGAGTTATGATATTATTTTATATGAATTACGTGCATAGATGGTCAAGAATTGGATGAAATGTTATATAAGTGACCAATTAACGTACTCGGCTTGTTTTAAGGTGTTTTTGAGCTTTTTCAGGATTAAAGGTTGTGATTCACGACTACCGGACGAGGAAACAAGTTGGAAAAGAGTGAAAACCGGCCCAAAAGAGTGAAAACCGTCGAAGAACCGGTCCAAACCGGTCCGAACCGGCCTGAACCGGTCCAGGGGCAAAACGGGGCAAGAACCGACACGGCCGCGTCAAACCTTCAACACGGCTGTGTCAAAAAGTGGTGCACAATGTTCAAAACGGCTCTGGAACAGAACACGGCCGCGTCACAATTGCAACACGGCCGTGTCAAATGTTGCGCAGAAATTGAAGTTTACAAAGCAACACGGCCGTGTCAAAAAGACCGCCGATAATAGAGATCCTGTTTAAAAGGGGATTTGATTTCCTAATAGGATTTTGAGCCTATATTCTCAAAGATTCGTCCCCAACTCTATAAAAAGGACCTCAAGCTCTAGGAAGAGGGGGGAATCAATCACGGAAGAACATCAATTACATCATTTTACCTAGAAGAAATCTTGGAGGACAAAGAAGACGAAGATCATCGAGACGGAGTCATCCGGGTTTAATTATTCTTTTCTAGTTTGATTCTTTACAATGTTTTTAATAGAATTTTGTATTGGATTATTACTAGGCATGAGTAGCTAAGCTATTCGTGTCCTAGGGTTAGAAAGTAGGGATTTTTATGACAATGGTTTGATTATGATTTAATCTATTTATTCCTTTCTTTATGTGTTTATCTCTATGTTTGCGCTTGCAACTAAATTTAGCTTGATCACCTAGATTTAGTAATTTAGTTTAGCAATTCCGCTTCGAGAGGAGGGAATTGTTATCAGACTTAGAACATAGAGCGCAGTTGTCTATGACTGTGTAGGCCGTGGCTTAGGATCGTTTGGGAGTTATTAGGTTTAATTGACTCGAGAGGGTAATTAGCTTAATTAATCAACGGTTTAATCGCTTCGAGAGAAGGATTAGATTATTGTCGTGCCGCCTAATAAACATTAGAATTGGTAAATTTATAGGTTAAGTGTATTCAACATTGAATTAATAGCCTGAAATCGAAGCCCTAGGATACCCTTTCTCCTCGATAGTTAGTTCTCTTTGTTTACCAATTATTAGTTAAATTCCTCAGTTTTTATTGAAATTAATCTTTTACAACTTAGTATCTAGTTAGGACATTCCTAGAGTATTGAGGTATCAAACTACCTAAAACTATTCCTTGTGGGATCGACCTTGACAATAGTACTACGCCTACATCCGTACACTTGCGGAACACTAGGTTAGAAACCGATGTGTCAACAGATGAATCTCCTTTTTTCCCGCTTTCTGTAACTTGCAAATCGCAAATGAGGAAGATGAAGTATACTGTGCAACTATTTCTATATATATACTCTTGAATCAACGGCTTAGATCTGGCCTTTTTCAAATTTTGCGTCTCAGATTCGTGCGTGGTGGTCACGCGCGGTACAGTTATCAATGCGCGTGGGAGACACGCTCCTTGGAAATCTCAAAATGCGTCACTTCACATCTCTCTCTCTCATGATGGCGCCGCCAGTCACATCAACTTCATTCTTGGCCAGGAAGTTTTGGGGCTCACTCCGGTGTTCACTTCACCTTGGACAAATTACAGTTCGCTCCCGCTAAACCTTATTACCCTAGGGGTACTCCAGTTCGGCTCCGGTCGACTCCCTCCCCCCGGGGATACTTCACTTCGGATCAGGTCGACTCCTTCACCTCGGGGTACTTCAGTTTGGTCGAGTTTGGTCCTCGCGGATCCCATCACTCCGGGTGTGTATCATCTCGGCTCTAGCCGATTCTCGGACCCTAGGGGTACTTCGGCTCGCCAAAGACAACATCCCTTCTTGCTCGCCACTTCGTTGCCTCGCTCAACATCGGCACCTGTTACACCTTACCCTACTTATAACCGTAGCTCCTCCCTCGCTCCGGCTGGTGGGGGGGCATCTGATAGGTATGGCCCAGTAACTCCGGGTCGGGTCAACACTCCGGGTCGGATCAACCCGACCCGAAGCAACTGAGCCCAGGAGAGCAAGCCCAACAATCGGCCCAGAAGCGCGCACGAGCCTGGAGCAGCCCAGTCGCGGCATATTTGGGAAGTAAGATCCCCACGATCTCCTTCCAACTCCCATGCAGATTAAGGGGAGCGTAATTGTAGGGAATTAGTTAGGGTTAAAGTTGAGTAGTATAAATAGCAGAATTGTTCTCAGATTTAGGGTTGGCACTTTGTACTCCTAAACTACGACGTGCAAGCTTGAAAGGAATATAGTGAAAAACACCTCGGCAGGTGATATTTGACGCTCGTGGACGTAGATCTCCGGATCGAACCACGTATATCCTGTGTTTTAATTTTCTTATATCTTGTATTGGGTCAAGTTGAATTTTAATTGGAGTTCTCTTGATAACCGGATTGCGCTTTATCATAAAGAAAACTATATTTCTCGAAGTTATTTTTATAATACATGACATATATAGGTCCATAATACATGTAGTTTACTATGTTTTACATTTTGTAGTTAAAACGATTTTTTTTCATGTGTAAGTTTAACTTCGATAAAACAAAAAAAATTAGTCTGGAGAAAATTATTCATTTAGAGAATTTTTTTATTTTATTGATTAATGAATAAGTTATTAATTTGTTGAAAAATGAATATTATTATTTTAAAATTTTCTGTCTTTTTTTTTTTTTTTTTTTTTTTTTTTGTGTTTTATGGGCAATTTTTTGTTCTAGATTCATGGAGTAATGAAGTGAGAGGGTATACATAATCATCAACATCTTATAAGATGTTTCAAGAGCTTGTTAGATGTTAGTTTCGAAGAGCCTATAAGTTAATAAAGTATTTGGAATAAACAACTTATAAACGAGAAATTGAATGGAATGTGTAAACATGCATTTAGGGGACTAATTTGAAAAACTTGTTTTAAACACACATTGAATAGTTTGGGAGGTGTGTGTGGTGTGTGAAGTGTTATTATCGTGTGACAAAAGTGTGTAGTGTTTGTGTGTTTGTAGTGTGTGCATTGTGTCTAAGGATTGGGAAGGTGGTGTAGTGTGTGTGAGTTGTGTGTAGTGTGTGTGTAGAATTTGAAATTTGCTTTCATTATCAATATCTTAAAAAATTAAGTGGGATATACAAAGTTTTTTTTTTTTGGGTAGTATGGTAGTTGTATTGATAGGGCGATTTTTGAAGCTTATAAGACACGAGAGGTGATCTTCCCAAATTAGTACTTGTGAACCATATTAATTTTGATAAGTTGGCTCTTATCCTAGCTGCAATGCAATCAGTAAATTAATAATATTTCGGCGGAGTGTATGGATGCAAGAGTTGTACTCTTATTAGTGAATTGAATGTCCCTATTATGAAATCATGTGAATTGTTTTTGGTATAGTAACCTAGTAAAGATGAAATATAAATATGGTATAGTATGCATGGAACTGTTCTCATATATCTATAGAAAGACTTCCTTGAGTGCATGGTGTATTGTACTCCCTCCGTCCCGGTTAACTTGTCACAGTTGACCGGGCACGGATGTTAAGAAAAAGCAGATTTTGTGGACTATTTGACTTTTGTAAAGGTGGAGATTGAATGTGGATATTTGAGGGTGGAGATTGTTGCCTTTAATTGTCATTTATGGGTGTGACAAGTTAAGTGGGACGGACCGAAATGGAAAGTAGGACAAGTTAACTGGGACGGAGGGAGTAGAAACTAATCCGCATTCCCTTTTTTTTTTCTTTTGGAGGAAAAATAGACAACGGTTCAATAAAATAATTAACGTATGGTAAGCATAACTGTTTGTCGAGTATGTTAACTTTATTGTGACTACGTATGGTCATACAATTTAGAACAGTAGCAAAGTTCAAGTAGTAGAGTTAAAATCTACACAGACGAATCTTACAAAATACACATTTCCAATTATCACCTAACACCAATCGACAAAACATGCGAATGAAAAGTTTGTGAACTAGTGAGAAAAGTTTCCACATCCCCATATGAAAAAATCACATTGACAAAACACAATAGATGATTATTTTAGGGTTCAGGAGGGTTAACATGCATACCAAAGGCAGCCGTAGAAGAATTGGACTTGCTTGGGTTGAATTCGAACATAACATCATCTCCATCATTGAGCTCGTTGGTAACGTAAAAATCGTGCCAACCCTTGCCCATTCTAAGTCGAGTGTATGGAACATTATTTACCATCACATGCACATTGGTAGATGTTCCTCATCTTTCTGTCAAAATCACCGTCCGACCACTACGACCAAGGTTATTCGAGCGTACAAACTATATTGGGATGCTTTGGTATGTAATTGGAAAAAAATAAAAACATAAGGGATAAGTGTAAATTAAGTTAGACACAAACTGACGATACTCTAACAAGAAGCATACCACTCGACAGTTTTCCCGTGCATGTACACCTTCCATCTTCAGCACAAAATATGGTTTACAACTGATCTGAGATGATTCCCCTACCAAAAAAGAATACATTAATTATTTGGATTCAACTATGTGATATATTAAATCACAAATCAACCACAATTACTTCGAGAGCGATACATACCTCTCTGCATATCAGCATCATTTTTTTTCTCCATCATGGATTGTTGCAAAATCAATTCTGCATTCATCTGAATCAAACACAGTAGCGTTGAACTGCATCTCTCCTTTATGATCGAACACTATGAAATCCCATGTGCTGATGCAGCGATGCGAACAAACTCGTTCTAGCCTTCATGCAAAATTAATGCGACCGATGGTCCTAGTTACCACATCAAACATCCCAAATCGTGTTTTAATTCTTGCCCTAACCGAGATCTCTTCTGCCAATATGGGGCAGAAAGCACGTGGCACATCTTATAAACGAGAAGATACAAGTCATTTACATAGCAAGGACACCAGTACGAGGAATGATGATAATGTTTATCGATCGATATTACAACGGACGCATACCATAAACATTTAAATCAAACTAACCATCTTTTCCTCGTAGTTGGGTGCCATGACCTTGAAGAAAGATGAGGGTGTAGCAATGTATCTCACCATCGTTTCTGCCAAAAAAAGGAAAAAGAAAAAGATAATTTTTAATTTGAACATATTGTAAGCATAGTGTACTATTAATACAACCACACTACAGTACAATTTGTAGATTATTGAAAGAGAGCCATCTACAACCGTTACATTCCGACAACAACCAGGGACAGAGACGGTATGTATCTTTGAGGGGTTCAACTTGTAAAGAGCACATGTTCCGAAGGTAATATGTATATGACAACATGAAGTTTATATGATTTACGTTGCTTCAAAAAAATCAATTATCAAATATCTGCATATACATTACTGAAACCATTGAATAAAAAAAAAAAAATGATCCACCATACCCGTAGGTACCCAAAAAATGAGAATGTAACTTACTAATATTATTATTATTATTATGAGAACTCCATATATTAATAATTAGGATAACCAAAAAAGTCATATTCCTTCCTTTTGCATATTTGTGTATACCCTAGCTATTGTTACCACAATTAGGAAAACCAAAAAAGTCATATTCCTTCCTTTTGCATTATCTTTTTTAGTGTTATTGTTATTACATACACATACTAGTCACATTTAGGGCAGTCCAGCCCATTTGGGCTACATAATCGGTCCTACACTGTATTGGGCGGTGGGTTGGATTCGTCCAATATTTAATTGGTCCTAAAATTATTTGTCCTGGCTCGACCTCTACTCTAATACTATTCTAAGATTTTCGTACGTCCATGGACCGTTGGTATTTGTGGCCTAGTCGTGCATAATCGTAGTTTGGATCAAGATTTATTTCGGGTCATACCATTTAAAAAAAAAATTAATGGCATTTCAACATCGAATAATAGATTACAAAAATCAATGTTATACACGACAAATTAGAGTTTATCTCTCATGAGAGGATTATTTGGAGCTAGTCGGTGATTTTTACAGTATATACATACGTTCATTATAATATTCCTTTGTTCCTTTATTTTCGTCACTCTTTCTCTATCTCCGGCTCACTAGATCTCTCCATGTCTATTTCGTTCCCGAATCCTCAGTAGTTCATAGTTGTGCGTTTCGGTGCAGTTCACTCACAACATCCATCTACTATGTGGTTATTCACATTCTATCTCTACAAAGTAATCCAAACGTAAGGAGAGAGAGAAAGAGCGAGAGAGGCTAGAGAGAGAGAACTATATGGAAACGCACAAACTCATCTACAAAGGATCCAATAGAAGCCCCTCTATTTCTCTCTCCCGTTCCCCCTCCATGTTATTACCTCCAAAACATTCTTAAACTCTCTCTCTCTCTCTCTCTCTCTCCCTCCCTCTCTCTCTCTCTCTCTCCCCTCTACCCCGTACTCAATTTATTCTTTATTCTTTATTCTCTCTCTCTCTAATTATTATAACTGTCTCTCATCTACCTCGTACTCAATTTATTCTTTATTCATTACTCTCTCTCTCTCTCTCTCTCTCTCTCTCTCTGCCTAATTATTATCTCTCTCTCTCTGTCATCTACCCCATACATGGTTTATTCTTTATTCTTTATTCGTTACTCTCTCTCTCTCTCTCTCTCTCTCTCTCTCACCAATCCATCCATATTATCTCTATCTCTCTCACACTAAATCTCTCTCTCTCTCTCTCTCTCTCTCTCTCTCTCTCTCTCTATTTCCATTCTATATCTCCTTGTCCTTCTTCTCTGTATCTCTCTCTCTATTAATCTAGATTTATTTTTCTTCACTTCTCAATCTCTCTTTCACTTTCTCTCTTTATCTTAATGTCCCCCTCTCTCTTTCTCTATCTACATCTAGCTATCTCTCTCCATATCCCAATTTATTTTAATTTTCCTCAATCCCCAAATATGTGAAACCAATATCTGTTATTTCTCGATCTCTCGGCCTCGTTCTTGTGGCCGCTCCATACGCCGACCCTCTCAACCACGCCGGGAGTATAGGCCGAAACCCACTACTGCAACCCCTTCGACGACTCCTTCCACGTTGGGGACTCCCGCAACAGTGCCTGTCAATAATTCCTTTGCAGCTCTTAATGTTCTATGTGAGGATGATTCGGTGCCTACCTCTTCTACTTTTGACACAGAGTCCACAGCTGTCCATGTCCGCCTTTACAAACTGAATATGCCGCTGCCGACGGTACATGCTCATCGGGAGGCGACTATCCAACATTTGCCTCACCACAGGAAACCACTATTAGTCAGGTGGTCACTTCATTTCCGGACACCTCTCATACAGAGGCTACTATGCCCATGGGTCTCCCCCCTCTCACTACAGAGGCTAATATGCTAATGGGTCAACTTGTTGATGTTTCAGAACCGCCGAAAGAACCTATGACTAAATTTTTAACATTTGTGGGCTGTTATAAGTTAATAGGCAAGTTAGATATTCAAATGAAAGAAGCATGCACAAACTTAATGAGTTTTGTCTTCTATTTTTCAGAAATGAGTTCCAGCAATTGAAATTGTGAAAATTAGAAGTTTGTGGAAAAAAATAATAAAATATAGGCGATGGTTAATGCTACCACAAATATTTCTAAGTAAACCACATTTTTTATTGGACAAAAATATCCTTAGATTAAATGACTAAATTATCCTTTTAATAAATAAAATAACTAACACCACAAAATTTTCTAAGCATACCACATTCTTTTTTACAAAAATATACAATACTAGATTGGGAATTAAGTGTTCCCAACATCAATCACATCGCGTCCAGCCCCCCTATCTCGTCCCTGCCACCATCGTCTGCCACACAACCAGCAGCATCACCGGCACCTCCATCTTCTCCGGCAACCCAACCACCACAAAAAAAAAAAAAAAAAAAAAAAAGGAAAGAAACCCAAAACACTATGCAATACCTGATCCAAATCAGGAATATCTCACCTTGTCTGGTATTTATTTTCTTCACTTAACTGTAAAAGGTTTTAGATTACGTCGAAGAAACCCCAAAAATAGAAAACTAAAAGGGGTTGTGAGGTGTTTTGTGGCACTGATATTTCTGGAAATATAAATTGAAAAAGACAAATGAAACAGGAAAAAGAAAGAATGAAAATGAGAAGCACACTGAATCTGAAGGGACCAAGGATGTTACCAAGTTTACAAGCTCTTGATTCGATTAGTTTGTTAGTTCTTTTGCCTTGTTGTTTAGATAGAATTAGGGTTCCGCATAATAATGAATGTTTTTCATGTAAAAAAACTGAAAAGGAGAATACAGCAAAATCAGAAAATAAATAAAAATAACAATTCAGCAAAATCAATAACAACACTGCACAATTGAAGTAAAAATAGGCTCCTTGTTGTAAGGGTAAAGCAGGAAGCTAATGTGGTGTCCAAAGAAAAAAGAAACATTTAAATTATTTATATGTGATGTTTTTAGTAAATGTGATGTAATTAGAGATATTTGTGGTGGCATTAGCCGCCGCCGAAAATATATTACGCATCAATCAAACTATGATCAAGCGGGTGGAAATTTATACAAGCTTCACTTTTGCAAGCTTTTTTTAACAAGTTTCTTTTCCTTTTTTATTCTAATCGGGAATTTGAAGAAAATGAATCTGCTAGTTTCTTCTTTATTTTTTTGTAGTTTTACAATGAAACGTGCGCTTTTCAGTTGACATTCAAATTAAGAAAAATAAGAAGAAGAAAATAATTGTTTTCTTGGAAGAAAAAAATGAAGAGTTGGATCAGTATATAAGAAGGGGACATGATTGTTGAGGAAGAAAAAAAAAAGATGAAGGATGATTTGTGTTTTTGCAAAACAAGAATAGATGGCCAATTCAATTGATGATGAAGAAGATGATTTGTTTTGGGGAGAAAATACTATAATTAGCACGTTTGCAATTAACTAAAATAATAGTATTATTATTTTTTGTTAATCTAGAGGTGAATCAGTAGCATAGGTAACTTGTATGAGGAAGGAGATTATTTTTTTATCTAACGGTTAAGACAGGAGAAATCGTAATCTTATGATAATTAATAGTCCAGATGCATTGATACCCTAGCAACACTAAAGTTGGACTCTATTTTTAAATAAATTTAACATTAACAGAATAAACTCCACAAGTTCTTCAAGAATTCAAATGACAATTTAAAGCATAAGTTCTTCAAAATATTTGAATATTTTCATATTTTATTTGGTATTGTAATTTACTAGTAACACTCCCGTGCGATGCGCATAAATTTATTTGAAAATAATAATAATTAATTAAATTTAAATATTATATAATCTAACATTGAAAAATGGAGTTGTTGCATTCTAAACCAAATAAATTTTTGATAGTTTTGATTGAACATATAAAAATTATAAGTAATGTAATTATTCATTTGTGTTTACATGGTATGTGGATTAAATATAATGAATATTTTATAAATATATTATCTTATGGAGTAACATAAAGAAATCTATATATATATATAAAAGCTAAATGGAGGGCTTTATTGTCATTTTAACTTTCCCTCCAAAAACTTTTACGCTAATTTGGTAAGGTTTTGTCAATTTTGGTAACTTTATAATTTTTTTTTCAATTTTTGAAATTGCAAATAAACTTTATATTATTAATCTATTTTTTATGCATGATATATCAAATTATTCGTCTTTTCACAATCTTCAATTTGACATCCATATCACATATATTACAATGTGCGAGATATTTAATTTTAAAATAATAAATTATTTATTGATTAAATATATAGGTTATATTGAAGTGTTTATTGTAAAAATTAATAAAATAATTCCCCTTATAAAAAATATTAGTTGAGTATTTTCTCAAAGTTCAACAAATTTATTATATTTTACGTGAATTTTCAAATATATTCTTTACTTTAATTACGACCAGAATAAAAAATATTATTTAAGTAATTAAACTCATATTTCATTAAATTAAAGGCAAAAAAAATCAATAATTAATTTTATAAATAATTTATTAAATCATTATATCTGCTAATATATATATATATATATATATATATATATATATATAATAACAATGTTTGTTTTATAATAACAATGTTTGTTTTTATTACTTATTCATACTTTTATATAATGTATATTTTGTTAATATTATTTTATATATAGTAATCTAAATTTTACGACATTTGTTATACTTTTCAATCTTTTTTTTTTTCGTGAATCAATCTCAACTAGATACTTTTTACACTTTGCAACCTAAAAAATATTTTGTCGCACTAGCCAACTTCAGTTATATCTTTTTTTAATCCTTTAATTGCAACCTACGATTTTTTTTTTTTTTTGCATTAATCAATTTTACCTTAAATAATATAATATTTACAATAAAAGTATAAAATTTAATTGAATTACAAAAACAAATAAAGTATGAAAATATTTACATATTTTGAAGAACTCACATACTTTAAATTGTCTTCGAATTAATGAATAACTTTTGATTTTATTTTGTTAATGTTAGTATTTATTTAAAAATAAGAAGTACTTCAATATATCTGAAATTACCAAGTGAAATGTTTAAAGTTGCAAAGAGAATATAATTCTAGAAAGAAAATTTTTAAATATTTATAGTTTTAATTTGAAAATTTATTTCGATATATTAAATATTCATACCTATGTAAACGTTATAAGAGTGTTAAATTTTTAAGTTGTATTTTCCCACCAAAATATTTTATGTTATTTATGGTTTGTAGAAGTGTCAACTTTTGATATGTTATTTTTTCCTTTTTTCAAAGAATTAGTCATTTCCCAAATTTAAAAAAATAATAATAATTTTTATATCTCAACAATTTTTATATTTTATATATCAAATTAATCATTGTTTTATGATTTTTTTTCTGACATTCATATCACATATATAAAAGTGTGATATTATATAAAATAAATATAAATTATTTATTGGTTGATTATTTGGTTAAACCTGAGTACTTATTGCAAATGTTTACTAGTGTAATGTTTAGGCCACAATACGAATTGGTTGAAGAATTTTTCTAAAAAAATATTTCCAATTTAATTTTTTAAAATATTTTAATTAATTAATCTATTGTATTTACATTTCCATCTTAATTTTATTCTATAAATTAATCCATATATAAATATGTGTGTGTATAATAAAATAAAATGGAGCCAAATATGTAAAAAAATATTTTTTTAATTCAATTGTAAATCAGACATTTTCAAGAAAAAATATTCACGTATGTATTCCTTTTAGATATTTTAGTTTCAACATTTTGTTAGTGTGTTACTTTGTCAAAAACTATTTAGGAATTTTTATAATACTAACAAGTTTTTTGTTTTTAATATATTTTCATATATAATATATCAATTTAATTATCTTTTCACCTTCTTTAAGTTGAATTATGTTTGACTTTTTTATTGTGCATTAATCCATTTATATTGTGAATTAAATTATATAAAAATGAAGCAATAAAGTATTATCAAAAATAAATAATATAGGATTATTTGAAAAGAAAATCTACTATCCTTATAAATTGGTTAATTTATTTTATTTTATGATCTTATCTTATTTTTTTAATAAGTACTACCTCCGTCCCGACTTATTTTGCACACTTTCCCTTTTCGGCCGTCCCACCTTATTTTGCACACTCCATAAAAGGAAACTTCTTCCACAATCTCCACCCTCAAAATCTCACCACTCAATCTCTACCTTTAAAAAAGTCAAAGAAAAAGTAAAATCTGCTTTTTCTTAACATCCGTGCCCGATCACCTATGCAAAATAAGCCGGGACGGAGGGAGTAGTATGTTATTATATTTTTATTGCTTTAACATATGTAATTAATTGAACTATTTGCGGTCATTCGTATAGGTTAAGAAGGATACAGACCGACTAACGTTATGTCAGAGTTTTATAAAAAAAAAAATTTAACATAGGAATTTTTATTTTTATTTGTTATATACTTTGATATTTATTTCAATTTTATCTTGTAACAATAATTTATTTATAAATAACACATACACACGCACACACACACACACACACATATAATTCAAGAATTATACGGGAGAAACGGATATTTACACTATTTAAAATTTTACTATATGTTAAAAAAATAAAATATTTATTTATTAAGTATACAATATTCACATTTTCAAATAATATAACCGTATATTATTTAATTTAGTGAAAAACTTTACTCTATTAGCAGCCTTCCGTGCGATACTAGTGAATATTCAAAACAAAATAAAATATTTAAGAACATCAAAATGTTGTGTGAGCATATATTTTAAGTGATAATGAATATTCAAACAAACATTAATATTATTTTAATATTGAACTCAAACATATATTTAGTGTGTATGTATCCATATTGATATGGCTGGACACTCACAAATAACTTAAGTGATAAAGAATATTCAAACAAACACAAATATCTAGCTATCATAGAACCCATCAAAATATATTAAATATAACAAATTGAATAATGTTATATATAAATTAGTGTTTTTTAATATATTTTATTTAGATATTTTAACTTATCTAAATAATTTAAAATTTTGAATATAACTATTTAACTTCCTCTTTAAAAAGAGAATACTAATTTTATAGATTTAATATATACTCAAATATATTCCAGGTTTAAATGATTCTTGATACTAACAAAATAAAATATATGAATTTTTCAATATATCTTAAGAATTTCATATATGTTGAAGTTTATCCAAATAAATTCTACATTTTTATTATAAATATTAGATTTATTTAAAGATAAAATTTATTAATTTAAATAAATAAATAAATTAGGTTGAAAAATGAGAAAAATAGACATAGTTGAGGTTAAATAATGCGACAAAGTAATGTTTAGGTTGCAAAATCTAAAAATTATAAAGATCAAGCAGATTAATCTTATATTATTTAAAAGAAAAAATAGATTGCAACACGTATAAAATCTCACAGTTTAGGTTGCAAAGTGTAAATTTTTAATTAAAAATAACATAATAAATATAAACAATGAAAAAATGAATAAGTAATAAAAAAAAATCAATATTAATTTTCATATATAAGTATATAAATATGTGTGGAAGTCATAGTCTTGTGATTAACCAAACAAATTTATTATTATAACAAACTACACATTAATATTTGTAAATATAATTATTTAATAAGCCGATTATTAAATTATACTTTAACTTTTATTTTAAATTTAAGAAATTACATGCGTAATTATTTAAATAATGAATTTTATCTCGACACATAAATGAAGAAAACTTTCGGTCAAATTAAATAAATTAATTTAGTTTTGTTTTAATAAATAATCAAGATAGTTATTTCTTTATTAGAGAACTATTTACCTAATTTTAGTTGTATTCTGGTCATAGGTTATAGTACAAATCACCTTAAATGCTCAAATCTTATACAATAATCAACGAACAAACAATATAATATTTCCAAATGGAATATCTAATTATAATATATGTGATATGGATATCATATTTTCCTAAAAATATATATATAATCAAATTAAAGAAAGATCTTCAAAAGAGCTTTAATTTGATATATTATACATATTTAAAAATAGGTTCGAAATGAAAAAGTTATTTGCGATGTAAAAGATTAAAATAAAGTTTGATTTTTACTAAATGTGACAATAACATACTACATCCGTTGTTTTTTATATACAATTTTAATTTTGGATTAGAGAATCAAAATACAGGGGAAATAGTATATCCTCAACCAAATTTCCTATCTCCCCACGAATCCCTTAAATTTATCCTAACAGAATTTCAGTTGAAGGCTTGAATTTTGGAAAGTGCCATAATTAGGGGCCTAAATATTGGAGGTTCTCAATTCAAGACCTGAATTTTGAGTTTTTCTCAATTAGCGGGTCAGATTCTCATTCAGGATTATTCAAAAGTAGGATATATATTATTCGATGTGCGAAATATTCAATACGGAGTAGATTGAAAGTTCCAGTACATAGTATACTGAAATTATATATATATATATATATATATATATATATATATATATATATATATAATGAGCATTCCATATATAAGATAATGTGTCTTATTTTTTAAGACGTAAGAGTGAGAATAAAATTCAAAATCTAGACCTCTAATAAGAAAAAACTCAAAATTCAGGTCCCGAATTGAAAACTCCTAAAATTCAGGCCTCGAATTGATTTTCTGAAACCTTCTAATAAAATTTCTCAATATATCATCATATTTTCTTTATATTACATTTCTTCCTATTTATATATGATACTGGATATGGTAAATTAGAAAATTAGAGTTTTTAGAGATAATGGTACGAATAATATTGAAAAAATTAGAAAAAAACGTTATACAAACATCTATTTAAAAATAATTGACAAAACCTAAAACTATATCTTATAATTAAAAATCATCTATTAAAAATTAGAAAAATGACACGGATAGTAATGAAAAAATTAGTAAAAAAAAGAAGAAAAAAAGACATCTATTTAAAAATAAGTGACAAAACCTAAAATTACATCTAATAAAAACGGAGGTAGTACCAATTATGGTCCAAATTTCAGACGAAATACAACAAACCTATTTCACTAATCTAGTTTTGCAGGCCAATAAATAATATTTAATACATACATTTAGCAAAAAAAAAAATAATATTACTTTTCAACTCATTATAATATATGTGATATGGATGTCAAATTAAAACTCGTGAAAAGACCATTTAAATGATATATCTTACATAAAAATCAGATTAAAAATGAAAAAGTTATTAGTATTTAAAAAATTAAAATAAAATTTAAAACTTACTAAATATACAACAACTTACCAAATTATGGAGTAAAAATTAGGAGGGAAAGTAAAAATTACAAAAGTAACATCCATTTTACTTTTATATATATATATATATTCATATTTTTATTGTAAATATTATATTTATTTAAAGATAAAAAGTGATTAATGCGAGTAAAATTGATTAGATTATAAAGAATAAAAAATAGATAGTCCAAGTTATTGCAACAAAATAGGTTGTAAAGTGAAGTTGTTTCACATAAAAAAAAAATGTAAAAAATGTCATAATTTATGTTGCAAAGTGTAAACTTACTTGATAAAATAGTGATGACAACTATTTGCAACCCATTGTATTTCATCACGCATCCCACTAATTTAATAAATTAAACTGCTATTATAGAATGACTTAAATAGCCTTAATGATAATAAAATATAAATAATAAAAGACCCGGATACAATATTATCATTTATATTAAATAAAAATACAAATAATTAATACAAAACAAAGGAAAATTACATACAATTATCATGTCTCTGTTCTGAGTTATTATAGTAATGTTCATTCACGTATTCTTTAACCATTGTTTTCATTATTGCAGACTGTCGCCCAAGATCTCTCAAATTTATCTTAAACTCCAACTTATAAAGGCGTATCTTTAAGTGATTTTTAAAAATATCGATGTCTTTTCTTTCAAATTCGATGTCCCAAAATTTGATTACTTTATTTACAATTTTGATAAAATGAAAATTAGAGATTATGTCAATGATTTAAAAGAGAAGAACACAAAAGAGTTGTTGAGTTTTTGAATCACTGGATGTGAGGTGGGCGAAGGGAGAAGAAGGGGTGGGGTGGCAGTGGGTCAGAGGAGAGGCTTATTCTAACAGCACTGAAGGCGGCGTTAGGGTTTGGGAGGGGCGGCAGTTTTGGGGATTGGGCCTGGGGACGGTTAATTTTTCTTTATGTTAAATTATTTTTGTACTTTTTTATTATTATATAGGATATTATTATTCACTTTTATAACATTTAATTTTAAATAATTTAATTTAGAGAGAAGAGTAATATTGGTACCAAATGAGTTGTATTAAGAAGATCATACTTATTTTTAGATGTAAGTGAGCTACGTTGAATACTAGGCTGCGTTAAGAAATTTTTTGGATTGCGAATAGCCGCTACCTAAAATAATTTTAACAAAATATTCATTTTCATTATATAGAAATAAGAATAAGTAATAAGAAAATAATCTCGATAATAATTATGATTTATAAGTATAAATATGTTCACAGCTCATGTACTCCCGTGACTAATCAAACATATATTTTATTATATAGGGTTAATTACAGAATGCAACCTATACTTTCGACGATTTTTCACTTTGCAACCTAACGTAATTATTTTTTTCGATCACAACCTGTAATGCATAATTTTACTTTTGCAACCTCCGGCTATATATTCCGGCATGTATAGGCCATGTGTTTAGCACATGCCAAGAAGACCCAATAAGAATGTGACACATGGCCCACTTAATTAAAAAATTAAAATAATCTATTAAATAATATAAAAAAGATTTAAATTCTAAATAATTTTATATAAAATATAAGAAATATTAAAAACTTCAGAAAATAAATATAAAAATTTAGAAAATTTTAAAAAAATCTAAAATAATTTCGAAATTCTAAAATTCATTTAAAAATCCAAAAACAAAAAAAAAAAAAATTGAAAATTATTTTAAAAATAAAAAAAACTTCAGAAAATTAAAAAAGTTATTTCTAAAAATTATTTTGAAAACTTTTAAATTCATAGATTTAAAAAAAAATCAGAAAATTCTTTTAAAATTGAAAAAAAAACTTCAGAAAATACATATAAATTCAAAAAATTAAAATTTTATTTCTGAAAATTATTTAAAAAATTTTAAAATTATTTATAAACTTCAAAAAATTAAAAAATATGATTTGAAAATTCTGATATTCGATTAAATTAAAGAAACTAAAAAAATATTTTTTGAAAGTTATTTAAACAAATTTAAATCTCATTTAAAGTTAAAAAAATTTAAAAAAATATTTCATAAAATTATTTTCGAAGCGAAATATATTTCTAAAAGAATTAATATTAAACTAAAAAAATACTATTATAGTTAGTGTTGCAGCTGATTTTTCGAGAGATTGGGAGGAGGGCAGTGTCGTCGTGCGGCGGAGGAACTAGGTTTGACAGTGGCAGAACGGCGGATCTGGCGGAGAGGGAGTTGTATTTGTGGAGTTTTCTGTGGTCGGAGTCTGGTTTGGGCCAGCTAGTGTTTCATCCACAGATTGTTCAGCCGTTTGTCGAATTTGTGCACTTTTATTTTCAGAAGAAATTTGTTGAATTTATGCACTTTTTGTGTAAGAAAATTGAGAAATTTTGTTGAAAAGGGGGAAGATTCATGATGAGTTTGGGGGTAGGAGATCTTATTATTTTTTTTTAGAAAATATTTTTATTATATAATAAAATTTTCTAGAAATATATTTCGTTTCGAAAATAATTTTATGAAATAAACTTTTTAATTTTCTGAATTTTAAATAAAATCTAGAATTTTTTTAAATAATTTTAAAAAATCATCTCTTTAGTAATTTTAAATGAATATTAGAATTTTCAAAATAATTTTTTAATTTTCTGAAATTTTTAAATAATTTTCAGAAATAAAATTTAAATTTTCTGAATTTTTTTGAATTTTAAAATAATATTCTGATTTTTTTTAATTTTCATTTTTTAAATGAATTTTAAAAGTTTCAAAATCATTTTAGAATTTTTTTAATTTTCTAAATTTTATATTTTTTTTGAATTTTTTAATATTTCTTATATTTTATATAAAATTATTTAGAATTTAATTTTTTTATATTATTTAATAAATCATTTTAATTTCTTTAATTAAGATGACCACGTATCGCATTCCTATTGGGCCTTTTTGGCATGTGTTGAGCATATGGCCTATAGATGCCGGAATATATAACCGGATGTTGCAATAGTAAAATCCCGCATTATACAGGTTGTGATCGGAAAAAGTAATTACTTTAGATTGCAAAGTAAAAAATCGTTGAAAGTACAGACTGCATTCTGTAATTAACTCTATTATAATATATATATATATATATATATATATATATATATTAGCAGATGTAATGATTTAACAAATTATTTATAAAATTAAATATTAACTTTCTTACTTTAATTTAATAAAGTAGGAGCTTCATTGCTAAATAATGATTTCTCCCTCAGGTGTAACTTAAATAAATAAAATTAAAGTTTATGTCAAATGAAATAAAGGGTTAATTACAGAATGCAATTTATACTTTCTACGATTTTTCACTTTGCAACCTAAAGTAATTATTTTTTTCGATCACAACCTGTATAATGCGGAATTTACTTTTGCAACCTGTGGCTATATATTCCGGCATGTATCCATACAAAGAAAGCCCAATAAGAATGCGACATGTGGCCAATTTAATTAAAAAAAACTAAAATAATCTGTTAAATAATATAAAAAAAGATTTAAATTCTAAATATTTTTATATAAAATATAAGAAATATTAAAAAATTTAGAAAATTAAAACAAAATTCCAAAATTATTTTGGAATTTTAAAATTCATTTTAAAATCCGAAAACTAAAAAAAAAACCGAAAATTATTTTTAAAACTTTTAAATTCATAAATTCAAAAAAAAATCCGAAAATTATTTTTAAAATTGAAAAAAAATTCAGAAAATAAATATAAATTCAAAAATTTTATTTCTGAAAATTATTTAAAAAATTTTAAAATTAGTTTTAACTTCAAAAAATTAAAAACTATGTTTTGAAAATTCTGATATTCGTTTAAAATTAAAGAAACTAAAAGAATAATTTTTGAAAGTTATTTAAACAAATTTAAATCTCATTTAAAGTTCAAAAAATTAAAAAGTTTATTTCATAAAATTATTTTCAAAGCGAAATATATTTCTAAAAAAATAAATATTGAACCAAAAAAATACTATCACACTGAGTGTTGCAGCTGGTTTTTCGAGAGATTGGGAGGAGGGTAGTGTCGTCGTGCGGCGGAGGGACTAGGTTTGACAGTGGCACAACGGCGGATCTGGCGGAGAGGGAGTTGTATTTGTGGAGTTTTCTGTGGTCGGAGTCTGGATTGGGCCAGCTAGTGTTTCATCCACAGATTGTTCAGCCGTTTATCGAATTTTTGCACTTTTATTTTCAAAACAAATTTGTTGAATTTATGCACATTTTGTTGAAAAGGGGAAAGATTCATGATGAGTTTGGGGGTAGGAGATCTTATAATTTTTTTAGAAAATATATTTTTATTTTATAATTAAATTTTCTGAAAATATATTTCACTTCGAAAATAAGTTTATGAAATAAATTTTTTAATTTTCTGAATTTTAAATGAAATCTATAAATTTTTTTAAATAATTTTAAAAAATTATATTTTTAGTTTTTTGAATTTTAAATGAATATTAGAATTTTCAGAATAATTTTTTAATTTTCTGAAATTTTTAAATTCTTTTCAGAAATAAAATTTTAATTTTCTGAATTTATATTTATTTTCTAAAGTTTTTTTGAATTTGTAAAATAATATTAGGATTTTTTTTTCCGTATTTTTAAATGAATTTTAAAATTTTCAAAATAATTTTAGAATTTGTTTTTTATTTTCTGAATTTTTAAATATTTCTTATATTTTATATAAAATTATTTAGAATTTAAATCTTTTTCTATATTATTTAATAAAAATTTTAATTTTTTTAATTAAGATGGCCACGTGTCACATTCTTATTGGACCTTTTTGGCATGTGCTAAGCACATGGCCTATAAAATGCCGGAATATATAGCCGGAGGTTGTAAAAGTAAAATCGTGCATTATACAGGTTGTGATCGGAAAAAATAATTACTTTAGGTTGGAAAGTGAAAAATCATTGAAACTACAGACTGCATTCTGTAATTAACCCTATAATAATTTGTAATTTGTTGTGCTTTAAAAAGAACCCAACTAATACATTTATTAGGAAATTATTTTACTAATTTTTAGTTGCACCCTAGACCCAACATTATATTTCGATTCTCAATAAACTCAAACCTAACTCAAATAAATTAACCAATAAGCACTTTATTTTTTCAAATCAAATATCTCATTATAATGTAGATGATATGTATGTCAAATTGAAGATTGTGAAAAGATGAATAATTTGATATATTATACATAAAAACGGATTAGAGAAAAGAAAATTATTGAAAGAAAATTATGGACTTACAAAAATTGACAAAAAAAACTTACCAAATTATTGTTAGGGTTATACTGTAAAACATGCTTTTAAGTGTTGCTTTGTATAGAAACTATTTCTTGCACTTTATAGAATGAGAATAAAATTATCACGATTTGCTTAAATTTTTTTAATGTTATTTATATTTATTGCATATCGTTTTAAATGCCTTACATTGTAGACATTATGGTGTGTAGTAGATCACAGAAGATCACATTGTCAGTTCCTTGTAATAAGTATAATGATTCACAATCTAGATGGAATTAAATATTCCATTGATAGAAATTACTGTGTAAGGCTCGGATTGGTTTGTCTTGATCAAAAGATTACACTAGTACATTTGTTGCACTGAATTAGACCAACAACGAGATAGTTTTTCTAGACTGATTTGAATGAAAAATTAGATCTCAATAGTTATTGATTTCTTAATTTTTGTCATTTGATTGGGATTGTATATAATTAATTAATATTGCTTTGATTTATTATGGGTAAAGAATCATTGGGACTCAATGCTTTATACTTTGGGCAATATTAGTAATTAGGGTTAATTGCAGCAACCACACCAAACTATCAGCGTTGTTACACATAAACCACTAAACTTTTTTTTATTGCATTGATACATATAAACTATATGAGTATTGTAGATAAACCACCAAATTTATTTTTCAATTGCCAGATAAACCACCAAATTTATTTTTTAATTGACAGATAAACCACCAAACTTATTTTCCGATCATTTTTTGTCGAAAATCCACACGTGCCTTGCGCGTGATAAACTTTTAATGGTTTTTTTTTTTTTTTTTTTTTTTTTTTTTTTTTTTTTTTTTGTACAAACAACATTTTTAGTATGCTAAAAGCGTAAAATTCTTTCACACCTTTCTTTTCCATAACAATTTCTTTGAATCATCAATAGTTCTCTCTCCTAATATCTAGAATCTCCATTGTTGAAGATGAGCGACTCCTTTACCTGCCCAAAATCGTGTTTGGACAAAAACGCAAGTTAATGTGGAATTCCGGCGAAAAATGATTGAAAAATAAAATTGGTGTTATATATGCCAAAACCCTTATAGTTTATAAGTATAAGTGCCACAAAAAAAAGTTCAGTGGTTTATGTGCAAAAATGCTGATAGTTTGGTGTGATTGTTGTAATTAACCCTATTAATTATATGACAGATTGCTAAATTAATACAAAAAATCGTGTTTTGGTGAAACAAATTGATTATGTCCCCTTGATGGGCTCTGAATGTTTATCATATCAAACATGTATAGTGGATTAACTTCTGAAATGATAATAATGTTGAACTGTTTGTTCTCAATGGATAAAAGAAATTAATTAATTAAAGCATTCAGTAACTTAAATTAATTAATGGACATTGAATCTTAAAACAAGAAAAAATAACCGAGAGCTATATTTTGTAATAAGGATTAGAATGGGTAGTTCAATATTAATTCTACAGTGGAATGAGTTAATATTAATGAGCTAGAATAATATTGATGGCTCAATATTGATATCTTGGCCCATTGGGAGGTCCAATCATATTCTTCCTAAAGGCCCTTTGAGTAGCCCAATAGAAGTCCATGAACTAAGAGGATAAGGATTAATTATGAAGTAGGAGATGGGAAATAAAATATATGAAAAAATCTAATTCCAAAGGGGATAGGATTTTTGTCCATATTTTCATCTCCCAAGTGGGACAGGGTTTCGATCCCTCTCCTAAAACGGCCCTGAATTTTGCACAACCCCCCCTCCCCCCTGTTATAAATAGGGGAGGACCAATTTCGGTCCCCATATGATAAAAGAGTCGCTGTTTTTTTATGAAAAATTAATCTTTCCTCGAATGTTAAAAGTTTGTTTGATTCTCCACCGAATTGGCGAGCTTGGGCTTAGGGAATACTCAAGAAGATCTTTGGTTTGAAAGGATAATTCTTCTCAACGGTGTATCTCTGATTCGTAGGTAAATACGATAAACCTTAGTTCCGCATGTTTAGGGCTTATTGTATGATTACTGTTATTCAGTTACATGGATTGCATGATTTGATTATTTCATATCATGGTTATTTGATTTATGAAAATAGATATTCAAATTACATCCCGAATATTGGCAAAAAACTACGATTCCCAATAACTAGTATAAGAGACTTGATTCGGGTTGTGAAATTTCGAATTAAGTTTTCAAAAATCAAACTTACGTCTAATTGAAATTGGATAGTAGAACTGTTAGATCTGTTTTGTAGGTATTCAATTATCATGATTCTTTATGTATGTTTAACTTCATGTTGGATCGAATTATTTTAATCTGATTCGTTCAGATTTGTTTTTCTCTTGAGAAAATCCACGAGTAGATTAGGTCTTGTTTTTTGTAATAGATTAGTCCAGATTTTAGATTTATTTTTTGTAAATAAATTGTAACGGAAGACGAAGACGAAAACAGATTAAAGGGATCGGAATGGTGTGAACTGCAGCCTGAACCGCGATGGGTGATGCGATCTCGACACGAGGGACGCGACCGCGTTGGAGTTTTCTGGTCGCGAGCGGCGCGACCGCGCAGGGGTATTGTATCCGTGACGAATTTCAAAGGCCCAATCTTCGGACGTTGGGTTTTCTTGTATCAAAATGGAAAAATTAAATCATGGTAATTGAATTCAGTTGTCTAAAATGTGTTTAATTTTATGTTTTATTTTACTTTATGTGTGAGGAATCTAGAAAATCTCATTGATCAACATTAATAAATATTTTTTTAAATTTATTTTGGATAATAAATTAATCAATGGCCTCCATAACTGAATTATTAAAGTGAAGTCTTTGGCTACGCATTGGCATGCACCTTTCTCCCTATCGGATATGCCAAAAACAAGTTCACTAGAATAAATTTCATGTGATAACTGTGGGTTATTTTAAGTGGTGATATGACCTTCCCCACGAAGGCTTATATAAAACTTAAGTTATGGTTAATACTTAGATATAAAATTGATAAAATTACTTCCCCACGAGATCCTTGTCAATTTTATATGGTTAAGAGAGAGCCAACTGTTAATTTATGAATTAAAGGTTTGTAACTGTTTTGTTTGTAACCTACTTAAATGTATTTAAGTAAACGTTCACAATCAACGTGACTTTCTTGAATTGTTTTAAGATGTTGCCTGATGCATGTATATATCGTTTTATGAGATTTTTATATAAAACATGTGATAATGTTTATGTTAATCATATATTGATACAACTGTATGTTTTATTTTCAGTTCAACATGTCTAGCTTTAACATACTCAAAGAAAACAAACTAGAAGGAGAAAAATATGTAGATTGGAAAAGAAATTTAATGATTGTCCTGACTGCTGAAGGACACAAACTGATAATTGATGAACCTAAACTAGCTGGGTCTATGAACGAAACTAGATAAGGAATATCGTAGGCAATGGTTGAGATCCGATGAACTGGCTAGGTGCACTATTCTGACTTCAATGTCAGATGTGTTGCAGTACCAACACCAGAGCATGGGAACTGCTGCAGATATTATGATGAACCTTAATGAACTATTCTCTCACCAGAATCGTACGACTAAGCAAATGGCCATGTAGGATCTGTTGTCGCAGAAAATGGCTGAAGAGACGCCCGTTAAAGGATCACGTTTTCAAAATGATGGGATTCCTTAACAAGCTTGATATTCTTGGTGTTGATTTCGATGCGGATACCAAAGTCAACATCATACTCCATTCTCTGCCGAAAAGTTTTGAGCAGTTTAAGCTAAACTATACCATGAATGGTCAAGCGTATACATTGGTTTCACTCATGCAAACTATGGTCATGGCGGAGATGCTTTTGGGTTGAAAAGCCAAGCCCTGTTGACTTGCGGTGCATCTTCCTCTTCTATGCCGAAAGGTGGGAAGAAGAGGAAGAAGACTAAAGGTAAAAAACAAGCTGATCTCAAAGGTAAGGAAAATATCCCCGGTGAAGGTGGTATCAAGAAGAAAACAAACAAGGGAAAATGTTTCAACTGTGGTCTGAAAGGACATTTGAGGGCGGCCTGTCCCCAGCCTAAAAAGGTAGGAAAACAAGGTAAATCTCATGCACTAGTTATTGAAACTTGTTTAGCGGCATGTTCTTCCCAATCATGGGTGGTGGACACGAGAGCCACTGATCATATTGTTTCAATTCTCTGGGGTTCCAGCAAACCCGACAACTTAGTGGGAGTGAGATCACTATCACCTTAGGCAATGATGCAAGAGTAGCAGCTGTTGCAATGGGAGATGTGCACTTATCTTTTATGAACAAGACTTTAGTATTGAGAAATGTTCTTTATGTTCCAAGTTTTAGAAAAAAATTAATTTCAGTTTCTAACTTGTTTTTGGGTGGATATTCAGTTTCTTTAATAAGAATATTATTATTACTCATAATATATAATGAAGTTATCTGTTCAGGAACATTGGTGAACAATCTCTACACTATTAATTGTGCATAGCTCACAATCATACAAAATGTGTTATATAACACATCTACCGTTTCTAGAAAAAGAAAGTATTCTTTAAATATGAACGAAATACTACTTTGGCATCTTAGACCTTGTCATGTTAATCTAAAAAGGATTCAAAGGTTGGTGAATGACGGTTCGTTGGAATCACTCCAAGTAGAGTCGTTCCCAACATGCGAATCATGTTTAGAGGGTAAAATGATTAAGAGAGCCTTTAGGGCTAAGGGAAATAGAGCCACTAAAGTGTTAGAACTTGTCCATACTGATGTATGTGCTCCAATATCAATTCAAGCAAGATGTGGTTTTGAGTATTTCGTTACTTTTATCAATGATCACTCGAGGTATGGATACATTTTCCTAACGCGGCATAAGTCTGAAGTCTTTGATAAATTGAAAGAGTTTAAGGCTGGAGCAGAAAAGCATCTGGAAAAGAGTATCATGGTTCTAAGATCCAATCGTGGAGGCAAATACCTTAGCAATGAATTTTTGGGCTATTTGTTAGAGTAAGGGATTGTGTCCCAGTTAACTGCGCTTGGAACACTTTTGGAGATGGTAAGGTCTATGATGAGTTATTCTGACTTACCCAAGTCGTTCTGGGGTCATGCCTTGGAAACAACAACTTACATTTGACAAGCCTAATTCCTAACCCTAAAATACCGCAAGTATACGGGTGTAGATGTGTATATAGAAAGTCAAGGTCGATCCTCAGAGAACAGGTTAACATAGTTTGATACCCTAATTTTCTAGGATTATCCTAACTAAATAAATGAACTGTGAGATTGATTTTAATAGGGTTTATTACCAAATGCAACCCGATGTATACCCGTTTTTACCAGTTGCTACCTATTGTAAATTTCGTTGCCGATTGCAACCCGAATTAATCGCGTGTTACCGATTACAACCTAAACGCGTTTTTTTAATAATTTCCGGCCAAAAATAATCGCGTGAAACACACGCATTTTTGAGCGCGTCTATACTGAAATCATGTCCTCTACAGCAGAATTTAAGTGCCCAACGGTAATAAGCTTGTTTCTCTCTTCTATAAATTGGGGGTAGGGCATAAAATCTTAGGAACTCCATTGTTAGCTGAAGAAGGTTGGGGGTGACGCGAAATTGAACCGGAACCATGAGTCGTCGCTGCTACTGCGGTCGGTTCGTCGTAGAGAGGACGTCTTGGACAGATAACAATCCAGGACGGAGGTACATTTCGTGTGACGACTATCGGGTGAGTGTATATTTCAGTAAATTTCCATCGTTTGCCCTATTAAAATTGTGAAATAGGAAAGTTGGGTTCGTTCAACTACTAATTTGTTAGCAAATTTTGTTTAATTCAGTTGGGATGTGGCTTGTGTTTGTTGTGGAAAATTGATACTTTTTGAGTTTGAGGTTTCTGACCCATAATGATTCAAGAAAATTGTGGCAAATGTTGTTTGTTTCTTGATTGTAAGAATGGTCTGTTAGGGTGTGATTCATCATTTATGTGAAATTGCTTTATTTTAATTTTCAGGGCCCGGATGGTTGTCTTTTTTTCGATTGGATTGATCCCCCGGTTGGAGATAGAGCTCGCCACATAATACCCGGACTGCTAAGACGAATCAACAATCTCGAAGCAAATCTCGTCCGGTCGAATAACGCTGTTGCAGCTGGTCTAACTCGTGTTAATAACCTCGAGGCCGAGTTAGACCGAGCCAATGCTCTCGGACTAGAAGTTTGTGTGCTGAAAAAAAGAGTCAGATGGTTGTTGATTGCACTGTTTGTGGCACTTTTGTTGCTATACTGTAACTGTTAGTGTTACTGAGGAGCTTGTTAACCTGATTGTAGTGACTTTAGTTTAACTGTTGCGCTAGAACTTGTTGGCCTAATTTTGGTTTGCGCTTTGGCCAACCCGTTTGCTTATGATTTAGTAGTGTCTTGTTTGGATATAAATGTAGTGAGTAGCGTGTATTAGTTGGTTCGTTTAGTGTAAAGTTGGTCTAAGTTTGTCTTGTATAATATGGCAATTGAGACTTGTATTATGTGGCGATTGAGTGTTATTGCATCAAGAAAACAGACAAAGCCAAAACCAAGTAGAAACATTGAACATCATCCAATATTGGAGAGATAAAGGGAATTAATACAATGGTAAGTAAAATTTTCCATTGTTAACTGAATAAACGATCCAAAAAAAATATACCACATTGTACGCGATTACAGCATTCTAACTTGTAAAAAATTATTGCACTGCCCGATAACTTGTCACATGAAGACGGGCATATGCATAATTCCATGCTGTAGCACGTAGAGGAGGCAAAAACATTCTCAACTCTAACGGCCAAGGTAAGACCAAAATATACTAAAATTCAGCAAAAGGCAAGTGGAGGTGCCCAGGCCAATGTCCAAAATGAAAATTCATTTTACGAATTCCACATACTGTTAACCGACTACATTTGCTTGCAGCTCAGAGGGATTCCACTAGTCTCGCCACTCTGCGAAGTGATAAATGTACTGCATGTGGCCTCTTTCAATGTCGTGGAGAATCTGATTTCTGGCGGGATTATTGATCCCTCCTTATCTTGGACAGTATGGGCCAACGCCTTGACGCCCTCATTTTCATCTTCATTAGCAGTAGACGGCTGTGCCTGAGAGCTTTGGGTGGGTATAACCTTTGGAGCACGTCTAACCTAGAATCAAGATTTTTTTTTTTTTAATGGTTGGGTTAGGATCTCATCTCAAGAAGCCATAATAAAAATTCTTGCGTATTTGGAATACCTCAAGTTTCTTTCTTGCTGGTGTCCGTTGATTAACCACTTGAGCTTTTTTAGCATTTCTTGGTGGAGGGTACCTCTTTGGTGTGATCTCATCAGTTTTACCCGCTCCCTTTACATTCTTTGTAGACGTTGTCTGCTAAATATACTAACATGTCAAAGGAGAGCAAATCGATATTCAAATCTTATAGAAAGGATAAATTCTTACCCTTGTCACAATTTCACCGGGTGTCGAGGCACTGGGCTCTGTTGTAACAGTCTTCGTGACTCTCGCCTTCCTCGGGGGGCTGCAGGTTGGTAAAATAACAGCAGACGCAGCCCTGCTCTTACGATTCCGAACATTCTGATTCGGCAAATAAAATCATACAAAAGGTTCAGTAAATAAATGTAAAATTAAGAATCTAGTTGGGTTAATTGTCGAAGAAACCTTTTCTGATACGGCATTTACAGCAGCTGTAGGGGAACGAGAGGTCTTTATCCGAGATGATCTTCTAGTAGTGACCTGTAATTACAAGTATTTTAGCAATAACACTACAAAAATAAATGCTATATGCTCTTATTTTAAGCTGAACACAGAAGAAATTTTCAGAATTAACCGACTACATTTACTTGTGATTCCGTACCTGTTGGCCATCAATAGATTGATTCCCAGCAACCAGTGGGATCGAAGTATCCGTTAATGGTACAACATCATTAACAGATATTTGTGTGTTCACCTGTGCCATAATCAGGAATATTCAATATTAATAGGATAAAGTTTTGCAATCTACTATAAGACAAATAAATAACCTCACTATTTCTTCTCACATTTCTATCATTGGTCACCCCACTAGTAAATTTGTCCGCAACTGATTTAGAGGCAGAATAATCCCACCATTCATCTGGTATATCTCCATACCCCTCTCCTTCAATATCACTTCCAACCTTGTCTTCAACCTCATCCACTGCCGTCTTCCCCTTACCTTTCGATTTCTGGCCATCAACAATAAACAAGCACAACATAATACACTCTAAATAAACAAGCGCACCATAAACTTTGCTTGAGTAACATAATACAACAGTGAACATGATAATATGCCATCTAAAGAAGATCAAAATTAGAAATCCGACACCAAAGAAAATTTATTATCATGTTCGTTGAATCAGATAAATTACCTTCTTCGTAGTGCTGGGGTTTTTGGTTGGTCTTCCACATCCCACCTTTCTTTTCCTTGCCTAAAAATAGAAAAACAAAATTATTAAGTTTGCAAAGTCATAGCTGGAAATTAAGTAACAGATTGTGTTGTGCAAAGCAATTCTTACCCTGCTTGGACCTTCGGTATTTGTCGGAGGAATGTCCATCCCCTGCCTGACTCCGACTACAGGTGACGGTGGAGGTTTAAGTGGGCAACACCTTATATTATGATCAGCTTTGTGGCACAATGAGCATGACATGTTCATTCCTTTCCTTGACAGTTTCACGATACCATCCTTCTTCTTTGAATTACCTGTTTTTGTTTCACCGGGCTGCGATTTCCTCTTTTTGAGCTTCGGCCTTCCAGGCATTCGTTCGACCTTCGGAGGAATTATTTGTCGATATGTTGTCTCTGGCCACTCTTCTGAACTCTCAAGAGCCCCCAACATATGATTGTAGCTCTTAAAGAATGTATCCTTAGTATACCAATGCGAGACGTAATCTTCAACATCCCACTCCATGAAATTTAAACCACTAATCGCATGAGCACAAGGCATTCCACTTAGCTGCCATTTGCGACAACTACATGTCTTGTCACCGAGATGAACTTTAAACTTCGAACCACCAACCACCTCAATTTCGAACTGATCCAATCCATTCCAATGGGGTATGTACTCGCATGATTTCTTCTTCAGTTCCTCAAGAAGCTTATCTGCAACGGGACATAATGCACCATGATATTTGGCAACAAGGTCTCTCCTTGTGTATAGCCTCTTCATTAGATCTAGTCTGATGGACTCCAATAATTTTACTATGGGCAGATTACGTGCCTTGAGAATCATAGCGTTGAAAGACTCCGACATGTTGTTCTCAAGTTTGTCACAGCTAGAATGGGTCGAGAAATGTGATCTGGACCAGTGATGTGGAGGTCTAGCTACTAACCAATCATAGGCAGCCCGGTCCCGAGCCATTATCTCCCCCATTGTCGTCTTGAAATCCACAACTCTCGAGGCTCGGGCAGCTTTCCAAAGAAGATTCTTCAGTGCAAAACCCTTATGATGTACTTTAAAATTCTGATACAAATGTTGCACACAGAATCGGTGCTCACAACCCGGCATGAGGTGCTCAATAGCATCTACCAAACCCTTCTGTTTATCCGACATTACAGTCCAATGATGGTAGTTTTCGACCCCCAAATCTTCTAACACCAATTGCATAAACCATGTCCAGGTCTTCTTTTTTTCCTTCTCAACAATGGCATAAGCGAAAGGGAAAATGCCATTGTTACCATCTATACCAACCACGGATAGGATCATCCCACCCACGCTACCTTTCAAGTGACAGCCGTCTAAGAACATAATTGGCCGACAGCCCTCCATAAACCCTCTCTTCAAGCTGTCCCAACAGATGTAGAACCTTTTAAATCTAACGACGTCGCCTATTGGCTTCACTTTAAGCTTCACCGTGGTTCCCGGGTTTGTGTTTCTTATTTCCTCGGCATAACTCCACAGCATAGAGTATTGTTCATTATCACCAACAGATCCTCTCTTCAACACAAAATTCTTGGCTCGGTAAAGCTGATGCTTGTTAACATGAATATGCAAGTCCTTGCTAATCCATTTTTGCATGGAATCAACGGGCCATCTCGGGTCTGTGTATATTTTATCCTTGTAAACTTCCCCTAATAATCTTGCTGAAGTAGCCTTTACTTTCTGCTTTCTCGGACACTTATGCACCTCATTATACGTTTTTACTCTAAAAGTGTCCTCTCCGGCAGCCTTAGACCCGAGAATAACCCACTTGCACTTTGAGTGTTTGCATCTAGCCTGGACTTTGAATTTGTTATTAATAGTGAACTTGTAATCCCTTGCCACTGAAATCGAGTGCAACCTCACTTGCTTCCGGAATTCATTACTATCATTGAACGCTTGGCCAACATAAAATTCTGGATCCGGGAAGAGTTGCCTTCTAGGCTGACTCGTTGCCTTCGACTTAAGCTTGCCCTTACCCTTGCTTCTTGTTCTACTAGCACATGGTTCATCAGTTGGTGGAATGTCGTGGTTAACACCACCGAACTCCACTTCCTCATCAACATTTGCAACAAACTCCAAGTCATCATCCGTAATACCATCAAATTCACTGTCGGGAACTGTTTCGGACAGATCGGAATTCGACCCAAAGCTTTGGGCATCGCTGCTATCGTCACTCTCCGCATGCTCTACATAATCACATCTGTCTAACGACATCTGACCCACAGCCCCGTCGTTAACCTGAACTCCACTCCCAACATGAAAGTCATCCGCAACATCCTCAATCCCAACCAAACCTTCCTGGGTAACACCCTCACCAATTTCAGCATCCTGGTTTTGTACAGGTTCTACAAATACCCCAACCACTCTATTTGAATCCACATAATTCACTAAGTTCATCGCATCAAAATCCGTTTCTATTGGTATCAAATCTAAGCACTGATCCACCCCACTCCTACTACAAGAGATGCAGAGCACGTCAGACAGCCCTAGATCAGATATCATTGACTTCAGTTCAATGAAAGACATCTCGTCTGGGTGGCAGAAATCAATGTAGCTGACCTCACTTCCTAAGTAGCATGGAAACCCAAGGTTTTTAAAGAACTTCCCACCATGGTGCATTTTGATGGTAAAGAACTCGGTTGACGAATCAGTACCTGTATGATAAACAAAAAGAGGTCTTAAGGATATAAATGGCACCAGATTTAAATGTTTGAAAAGAAACGCCATCCACCCACCCACCCACCAAACCACAAACCCAGCTTTAACTACAAGAACCAGACAAAATATAGATAAACAGACAGCACACCCACCAATGCCATACCCTGCCAACTTAAAGCCCCCACCAACCACTAGGAATGTGGTCCCTCCATTAAACAAATATGGTCAAAAGTAGACAGTGAACACACATACTGATATAGTTTAGGAATAATTCAAAGGACAACAACTATAACAACACACATATCACTGTTATACGAAGACAACATAAAAACATTCAAATTTCCAGAAATTGTCTAAGGCTAGCCGACAATGTGCAAGCATAAATTAAACATCCATTCTCAACTGAAACAAACAACATAATAACTCAATTCCCTAAACCCTAAGACTTTGCTGACTACTAAAACAAAAGCCCATTCGAACAAAGAGGGAGACGAGCTCGTACCGTAGGCGGGGATATTCGACGATAATTCCTTCGGCCTGATCTTCCAGCCCATCTTCACCCTCCAAAATCGATTCCAAGTTCAGAAGCCGGTGATGAATCGCGTTCTACGAACAAATGCAAGGATTAAGCATCATTTTTTTTAGGGATTTCGTGGTGTTTGGGAATGGCAGGAGCGACGGGATTTCTGAAATTAGGGCATTTTTGATGTTGAGTTAGAAAGAGTCACGTGGATGGCACATGGAGTGATTTAGGACCGGCCAAAAATGCGTGTGTTTCACGCGATTATTTTTGGCCGGAAATTATTAAAAAAATGCATTTAGGTTGTAATCGGTAACACGCGATTAATTCGGGTTGCAATCGGCAACGAAATTTACAATAGGTAGCAACTGGTAAAAACGGGTATACATCAGGTTGCATTTGGTAATAAACCCTTTACAATATATCATAGCCTAAGTGTTTTTTAAATTCAATTTTTTTTATTGACACTAACCCCTAACTTTATATAAAATTTATCAAGCTTTTAAAAAACTATCAAAACTAACACTTTTGTCCTTATCTACACACTCCCTCCCCTCTCCCCCCCTCTCCCGGCCCAGCACCGCCCACAACCCCCCATTACCCCAACTGACACACGTCAGTTGACTTGACATGCTGCAGCCCAAGGAATCCCAAAATCCCCCTTTCTCTCATCTCATCTGGAAACATTACCCTCTTCTCACTATAACCCAAAAAACCCCACCTTTTCACTCTCAGTCTCATCTCTGAACCCTTTCATCTTCCCTTTTCACCCTATTCACAGTCCCACCATTTTTTTACTTGGAAGCTTTAAAAAATTTACAGAGTTTCTACCTGCCACGTTTTTGTGCATTATCCTATTGAGATATTTCGTGCCCAAAAACCTCCCACTGTTACCATGGCAAGATCCGTCCACCGCCGTTCAAGAAGATTCCACGAAGCTGGTCCTTCCACCGTGCCAGCCTCTTCACGTCGAGCAAGAAGTGTTGCACGAAACCGTTCAGCCATACGTGATGAGGGAAGAACAGTGCCTGAAACAAACCGTCAATCTATCGACCACCGCAGAGCTTCATCAAGAATCAGCCCACACCGGACTAGATCGCGTACCAACGTGCACCGCCGTAGCCCGACACCGTCTAACACCGATGTTTCTGTAGACAACTCGCCTGGACGTGCACACAGCGAGCCCGACATGTCGCTAGCCCTGATTCCGAACCCACACAGCCCTTCCAGGCCCTCATGCTCTCGAGGAAGCAGTCCACAACTGGAAGAAGATGTGGAGGTAAAGGTTATTTATTTATTTATTATTCGCGGTAAATTAGTGATTGGTAATGTTTCCAGCATCTCAATAGTACTCGTTTGATAATCTTGGTAAAGTTTTTTTGTCATTTATGATGCACTTGAGTAACGTAGTAAAGTCGATGTTTTTGTGATGATTTTTCGTTGTATATTCAATGTTTTACGACATTCCCACAATTTGATCTCATGTTGGGGTAAGCCAAGAACACAAACAGTTCACTTGTTGTATGTTACCGCATAACATGTTGTTCTAGCCACCCGATTGTAGTCGTGTTTAGGAAAGGTTATAAACCAAATCAAAACAAACCCAAACCCTGGACATAGTAGGTAATTTTTTTGGCGCGCTTTTATACAACATTCGTTCGTGCAGAGCTTCATTGTGATTATCAATTAGTGCACATGTATCATATTAAAAAATACGTGTTCGTATCCAAAATATGGACATTTCACACAAGCACCAAGTCCGCACAGTTGCGTGCTAATCGTGCAATGAAATTGCATTGGCACTATGCACGAAATATGGCTACACATGCATTAAGCACGAGTTAGTCAAACCATGGCACGAACTAGGCTTCTCACGATGGTAGGCATGCATATAGTTGATTTCGTAATAATTTGTGTCTCCATTTGGATAAGCCAACCCAATTGCATATATTTTCTTTTTCTATGTGCGTTATGTATTATGTAATTGGACAAAAAACATATGATGTCTTTATCGTAACATTGGTGTTTTATTTGCTACAACACGAATGGCTGTGGAAAAGGTCCCCGATAATGTACAAGACTTTCCGCATGAATTTGTATGGCAAGTTTGTGCTTGTTCCCAGCATCCGTAGTGGGTTGATAGCTGTGGGGAGGCGTTGGAACTATATATGAGATTTGCTTTTAGCCCATTGCTAGACTTTGACGTTGGAGGAGCCCATCTTCCAAACATTGCAATCGATGCCTTGTTGGCACAGGAGATAGTTAGTGATGAACACGATCTTGACGAACTATGGTTCCAGATTGGGAACAGGCCCATTCGTTTCTCAGCCCGTGAATACTGTCCTGTGACCGGGCTATGCTTTGGGGAATGCACGTATGACATAAATGCAATCCGAGACCTCCCAACGGACAGGATTTCGCACGGCGTTTAGGACCTTCCAATCTTGATGGATGAGTTGAGGACCAGATTTGAGAGGGATGAGTTCAGCGATAGCATAGAGGACTCGATGATGGTGGCAAAGTATTATATCTGTACTACATTCTGCTTGAAGTAGACGGTCTAAAGACCTCACTACAATCTTAGTTTTGGTGTCTGGTGAAAGATGCCGCATGGGGATACGTTTCCCTGGGGGACGTACACATACAGTTCCCTTATCCGATAGATGCGAAAGCTTGCGGTGAATATCCAGAATCGTCAGAATAGATATCACTCTTAAGGTTTTGTGAGTTCCTTAATGGTATATCACGACCCCTATGCTCAATGTGTTGATGCTATTAAAATACCTTGCATACGCTTCTCGAATTGTTGTTACTTTATTGTTCATTCTGTATGTCTTCACTGGCCTTACCCATTTATCGTTTCGGTGTGGGCGTTTGAGGCCGTTCCGAGGATAGGGCAGATATGCACAAACCGTCTTTCAGGGGATAGGTACCCACATTTTGTTCGTTGGAGGGTGAAGAAGACAAGATATAATTTCAAGAACAGAGGATTCTACGACGGTCTCGATGGGCCAGTATGTGTGCATTACTTACGTTCATTATCCGATATATGCATTATTAACTTTATTTCCATGCAGTGAGTAAAGTTGCCTTTTCGATATCATGCAGATTACATGCGTCTGAATTTGTATGCCGTTCTGCTGGCGTAATTGTATTTTGGGGTGTGATGCCCCGTTTGGTTTTGCTTGAACTGCACGAGTGATAATGACCCGAGTGATTTTGTACACTGTTTTGAAATGAGGTTACAGAGTCTGTGAAGAGTAGGATACGTGGTTTAGTATGTCAGTACAATTCATTTTTATGGCACGACTGAAAAGCACCACACGATATAGGCATGAACGAAATGTTCCACCTTGTTTGACACCTTTTGCCATCACGGTTATTGTGCATGACACATTTTAGTGTTGTTTATGATATTGCGAGCACTGAGATCTGGCTTAATGAGTTAATTCGGCTAATCTGTTTCTGTCCACAATTTGTGCAGGTTGACTGCTACGTTACTCTGCGCCCAGACGCTGTAGAGTCAGTATATGAATACTGGAGGAGTCTGCCACGAGAGCCAATGTCCATAACCTTTCCAAGACCGATGTAAGGCCACCCAGACCACCAGTTGCAAACAAAAAATGAGGTAAAGCTACCTGGAAAGGATCAAGGTTAGGAGATCAGGAAAGGTCAAACAGGGGTGCAGGAACTGCACACAGCAACAGGCGGAGGTGTCGGTCGGTAGACCCGGCTGAATTGCGCAGGACTACACGTAGTCAAACCGCTTATAATTCTGGGAGGCAGGGAAGAGAAATATCGGAGAGTGAGTCATCCAGCGAGAACACGGTAGATGAGAGCGAGGACACGGTCGAAGGTGTTGCCGGAACAAGCATCGATGCACCGACATCTGATTCGAGTGACGAATCGGATGTCCCACTGAAGGACTACGGCAGGAGGCGTGGTAAATCACCGGTAAATGAGCCCAGTGCAGCCCATGATAGAAACGCATCGGCGGAACGGGGTGTGCCTAGTTCTCCACCGGAGCAAGTTGATTTGAGAGGTGATGTAAGACAGATAATAAGGGATATTTTGCCGGAGGTACTGAGAAATGAACTGTCCTGTGTTATGCATGATGTTCTGCTACACAATGTCCGGATAGAGATTGAGGACTACTTTGTGAACAACCGAGAATAGATGTTTGAGAGAATGGTACGTGCGATATTCAACAATTTATTGGCGTACTGGCTTTTGTAAACATCTATTTGGCAAACACTTAGAATATGTTAATGCACAATGTACGTTGTGCGAATGCGCTGAATTTTGCATACAGTTTGCAGGAAGAAGTACACAACAACGTGAGAGGGACGTTACTGGCAAGGCCACTGATCAGGCAGGCCATGTCAGCTCCGAAAAGGCCAATGCGCCCACGGGTTCGCCTATCCGTACCCCTCCGGCGAGCCCGCACGAAGTCCCACAGGAAACCACACCAAAAAAAGTTGACGAATCGAATCGCGAAACACCAGTTGACAGTTTTTTGAAAACACCATAAGAGTTTGTTGAACCGTTAGAGGTTGAGACTGAACATGATGAAAGGGAGAGTCCAGATGTGAAGAAGGAAGGTGTTAGTATACCAGGGAGTCCCGCAATTGAACCGGATTTTGAGAAGGAAGCGTCCAGTCCACTACTCCTGACTCAGCCCGAGGGAACGTGGATAGGGCAGTAAGCGAAAACCTGGCCGATTTCGGCGAAATTTAGGACGAGGATAGTTTCTTTGACACGATTGGGATAGCGGTCGAGCCTCACTCAACCGACCAGGGCATTCGGCAGGTCAGGGCGCGCATGGAGTCACGACTTGTAATAAGCCCTTACAGGTCTTCCGAGCCATCCAAAAATAAGAAAGCATCTGTGGTTGCATATAAGCGTTTCCTGAATTCGGATGAGACGTAAGTCTGTGACGGTTTCAGTTTGTTCTCATGTTTAATTCCTATTTGTATGTCTTTACTTTCGTGATTCATGTTTTAATTATTTTTTTTCCTTTGCTTTTCTTTTTATTTTTGCACCATTGAGCCAGCCCATCTTGTTAGTTATACTGAAATCCTCAATTTTTTTCATGATGGCAGTCGAAATGTTGGGCTAGGATGGGTCGAAGATTCTAAGTTCTTCAAAACATACGATAGCCCGAAGTAAAGATTCGAAGCATCTGTATGTTACCCTGTTATACTCATACTGTGTTCGTCATGTGCTAGGGTCCTAGCGCACGATGACGATGCTCATATTAGTTTATTTCGATGGTCAACAATTTATACTAACTATATCACTTTGATTTATTTACAGCATATTGACGCGTACCTCGGTATCCTCATGTCCGATCCTGCCTTTGCAGGGGTTCAAGTGGACGAGTCAATTAAAGGAACATATGTTATCACTAATTCGAACTTCTGCGTAATTTTACTAATGCCTTCTCTCGTTTCATTAATAATCATTGGTATCGTATACATCGTCTACAAAATTAGAATCGTGTGGTTTTAACTGCTTGCCAACTTGCTACAACAAATAGTACAGGAACTTTGGTTTGGCCGCTTTCCACGAAATAATGAGGGTGATCCGCCGTATGACTCCCATCGTCACTTCGATTACACAACCGACACCCCTTTTTCAAAAGAAGAGCTCACAGGCTTAATTCCGTACGTCAATGGAAAACAACCGTTGTGGAGGAGGGTCATGCCCTGGGCCTGCGTGAACATGGTATTATTTTTTTGCCTATGCTAGAAGCTCGAATGTTGAATAATAATATCTGATTGGCTGAAGAACTAACATTACAGTGTCTTTGTTGCATGTAGGTGATTGCACCGTGGCATTTCAAGGACTTGCCACGGACCACTGGGCGCTTATCAATATATGCCTGGAGAAGGGGAAAGTCATCTTGTATGACTCATTATGGTGGAGATGGTCAGAAGAGATCAGTGACAAAAGGATGTTGTGGATTCAGTCCTTGCTGCGTATGCTTCCGTTAATTCTAAAAACCAAACGTTTTTTTAAAGATAGGCGTGGCATTCGTTATAATGCACGACAGTGGCGGGTTAAATTAGCGTCGGAGAAGTGGTCGTACGACCAGCATGACTCTATCCAGTGTGGGCCATATTTGTTGAAGATGGTCGAAACGTTACTGATGCAGACATTTGTGAAGGCCGGTTCAGAGGCAAAGATGAAAGGTTCATATAGGAAACACGTCAGAGAGAATATGTGGCGTTATAGTACGCCGACTGAAACACTGACTAAAGTCGAGGAAGAATAGTGCCGACGAAATGAAAGTCCAGGTAAGTTGGTAACTTTGGACTTGGACAAACAAATATGTTTTGGTTGTGGAGGTGGATTTCTTGTTGTGAATGTTTTTTATGATGCTTGGGATGGAGGTTTTAAACAATGGTTACAATGTGTGCCTTTTTGTGCACACTGGCTATTTTTGGTTGTCGTGTCTCAGCATTTGGTTATTTCGAAACAATGCACTTAGTAATTCGATATAGTTTGCCGTTATGAACTCATTTTTTCTTGTGCCTCTGTTAATATTGTTACCGCCTTAATCGTTTGGTATATTATTAATCATGACTGGTGATTGCTTAATCATGACTGGTGATCGCTTTTATTGTTAGCTTCGCATCGGTTATGCTATTTTCGTTGGCAAGCATCTTAGGTAAGAACGTGCATATCATGTTTGTCTTTAGCCCCCAACCAAAATCGGTTCTTCTAGTTGTCAGTATATTAGGTGAAGTCGTGCACATCTTAAAACGTAACACGGAAGAGGTGATTGGTTTTCGTTCATATTCTTTTCATTTGCATCACAAAAGCAGTCCTTTATAGACACCCATACTTAACAGAAGCTATGGCTAACTAGTCTTTGGTGCATACGTTATTTATGCTTTCGTTTTCCCACAATAAGCATGAAAATGAATTCATCGTTGTCTAGTACATTTCGTGCACAGAAATGCGATTGCACGAGAGAACATTCACACACAAATGTATGCAAGCCATAATAGCAGGGGGTTCTCAGCGATTCTTTAGTATTGTTAGGTGTGCAAAGGTTAATACATACAAACACTGTGGAAACCAAATAACTAGATGAGAAGCGTACATTCCATACTACCAGACATCATCAAACACATAGATCCACGATAAACAAACAACCTTATTTCCTACATCACGCCATGCTCCCTAACCTTTGCGTGCCTTCGTCTAGGGATGATAATTGCGGTGCGTTTGAGCTAGACCCGAAACGCCGTGGGAGAGGATGTTCGAATATTATCTGAAGTGAATCCCATATTGGTTCGCCCACTTCTCTATACTCTTGGGCTGCGTAATTTGTCTGCAGAGGAAAAATCTAAGTAAAAAATAAAAAATATATATAAAGAAAAACAAAATTTAAAAAGCAAAAAAGAGAGGGAGAAGAGATTGAAATGAATTAAGTATGCTAGATGATGCCGGTGGACAGTCGATTTTAATTTTCTATTACTATACTTATTGACCCGGTGCTGTGTGATACGAAACTTACCCCGAATTTTGCGTGCCATGTCTCTTTCGTGACGCTGATCTTATTCGTCCACGGATCATAAGCCACACCCTCAGTACTAGTTATGTCTTTGAAAAGTTCATATCGCCTATGGAGCTTAGCTAGCCTAGCCACGAGGTACGTAACGGCAAAGTTGCTGTCCATCTGCTGTTTTAGAAAGGACGCAGCCCTAGTTAGAGTCGGCTTAAGGTCCCCATGGAAGCATAAGTTACTCTTTAGTGTTTCATCGGCCAATGTACACCTGATGTACATCAAATGTCCAGTTATTATCGTATAGAACCCTATTCTGTGTCTTGTAGATGTCGGTGCACGGGAAACGGTTTGGTTCCCACATCCTCGAGTCCGCTCACTCATGGTAGGTGATCCGAATACTGGAGAGTTTGTGTTCTTTATGAGGTCCCTGTAGCCTCGCCTATTAAGTCAATGCGCACCAACATTCGTGACCGAGCAGTAGTCGATACAACTACCTTTAGACGTGTAAAAAGTGGTATTCATTAATTGCCTTCTTGGTTGACACGGACTACTGGGTACTCGGTTCGAGTGGAAGTAAATATTGCACTGCTATTTCTGTACTGTCAACAAGTTTCGTGCCAACCAAAATCGGTACTGAAGTAGCACAAATATTGCTCCCCCTGAAATATTCCGGAATAGCCATTACTGGTAACGGCTAGCAAAGGTCCTAATATTAACGGTCGACACCGTCTTCCATCTGGCACGAAACTGTGGGAGATGAATAGTGACTCCGCGTATGCACGAAATTCGGTTGACAACTTACTTGACTATGGGCCCTCCCCCCCAAGAAAAACCCATTAATCAAATAAAATATGGTCAACACGCGCTCCCTCCAATTAGAGAGGCTGAACTTCTTGTAGATAGACACGCCCTATCGCATTAATTTTGCTGTTTCTGGATTGAGACTGCATCCCCGCTAATTGCACCTGGCCAATTCAAATGATGGCGGCACTTCCCTAAACATCCCGGTATTCGAAATTTAATCAACCCCTGCATTAACCCACGACTTTCCAAACACGGTCGTCCAACCCCAAAACTGATTGGTCGTTTCCGGCGCGATCAAAATATCCATGAAGTATTTATCCAGTGGGACTTGTAGCAGTGGATAGGCTGCTTGTTTGGCGAATCATGTCATCATCCCTCTCATCAGAACTTGGGATCTCCATTCAGGGTAATTCTACTTTAGTAATTTCAGAATTTGAGTCACATTGTGTGACTTGTTTTGCAGTGTCTCGAGTTCACTGGTATTGGAAATACTCGCGTTTGAGGTTAGCATAACAAGTGTATAATTAAGTAATTAATTGTTGACTAAGACCGTCAGTGATAAACCACTATAAAATATGCGCGAGCATTGTTATTTTCGGTTTTGGCATCTATTTTTTCTGTTTTTTTCATATGTAGAATGTTATTTTATGTTTCTGGTTTTAAAGAAGTAGGTTTCACATTGGTGTTCCAATAATGAACCAGAGTCGGGATGCAGACGGATGTACGGCATATTGTAGTTGTCTCCAGTGGGCAATGGGTTGGAAACAGGTACGATGGAGGGGAGGAAAAATATTGTCCAATACCGGTAAGTGGGATTAGCAGGCCACAACTGTTGGACATCGTGCACGACATTGTTCAATCCAATAGGGATGCATACGAGTACAAATGCATTGCATAATGAAGCACGACGATGGTCAGTTGGTTAAGATGCACATTCGTAACGACATTGACATGGCAATAATGCTGGGTGGTGGAATGAACCCTGTTGTGCACGTCACAGTTAGAGTGAAAGAGGCATTATCTACAGATACGAGGCGATTCGTGCCAAGGAAGATCACAAACATTTCTGAAACTGAACTATCCTTTCTGCCTACCTTTTATGTGACTCCCCCTTCACCGGAGCATGCTGTAACGAACGTAACGACAAGCGCGAACCTGGGATCTTACTATCAGTTAAACAATGTACCGCGTGAGTTACAGTTCACTGCGTCCACTCAGTCGGATAGGGTTATTGTCCCAATCCCCCATCACTGTCAGTGGAATGTGAACTGACGTTACACATGTGTGATGATTATGCAAATATCGACACGGATAGGATTGCCATTGCAACCCAATGTACTAGTACAGACGCCTACCCCAATCACACAACGGACGATAGTACTTACGACTGCACGGGTGGATACGAGAACAACGTAATAGACGAAGAAGACGACGACGATGAGGTTGAGATTATAAACTTAGTCCAGCGCGCTAGTGACATGCGCCGGACCGACTATGGAAATTTGATTAGAGACGCATCCGAATCCCTACCACCTTATCCACCAGAAAACATCAATCAGTGCACGCAAGTTGTGCCTTTCATTCCTTCCTTTGGTAGAGATAATACCCGGTGGACAGTACCTGAGGCAGAATACCATAGGGACAATGGGACACCTAGGATTAGTGAAGTGGGGAGAACTTCGGATTCGAAGGTTACGTTAGGTAAAACGTATAACTCGAAAGGGGATCTAATTTGCGCCGCTGAGCTCGACCACATTGCAAAGAAAGCCGAATTCCGCATCAAGAGATCTAGTCAGACACGGTACTACATTGTGTGTAAGTTTCTAACCTGCAAGTTCCAACTTAATGCAAATGGTATTAACGGATTCTGGCAGGTGGTCGCTGTACGTGAGCATACATGCGATTTGGATCATACGACCACAGCAGAACATCGTGTGCCGACGAGAACAATTGCAGCATTGTACGCACCTAAACTGATGGAGGGTAGAACTCTGAACGCCAAAGACATGAAGAGGGATATGAAAGTGGATCATTCATCTACAGGGGATATGAGGAGTCCTTCCAGCGAATTCCCAAACCTTATTGATGTTAAAATCGATGACTCCAGGTAATGTAACCGATCATACGTTAGACAGTGCAGGTAGGTTCGAAAGATGCTTCTTCGCATTGAAGCCATGTCTCGATCATTTCCTACGATATAATCGACCCGTTTTCGTAATTGACGGCACACACCTGAAGAGCAGGTACATAGGTATTCTTTTTGTGGCTGTATCTCAAGACGGGAATGTTCAGGTTTGGCCTATGTCCTTCGCGATAGGACACGTAGAAAACAACACGACTTGGACCAGATTCTTGACTAAACTGAAAGAATGTATTGGTTGTCCTGAAGGCCTTATTATTGTTTTGGACAAGCATAAGAGCATTGAGAGCTGCATAATGGAAGTTTTTCCCGGTGTGCCGCAGGGTCTATGTTACTATCATCTGCGTGCCAACCTAGCCATACACGGCAAATTGTTGGCTTCGATTTTCTACAATGCGGCTTACACGTACAACCACGAAGAATTTAAACTTTGCATGGAGCACATTTGGGCGTGCTCACCAGACAGTGCCTTTAGAACTTTGGAGAAAGCATGATATGCACAGTGGGCACGAGTTCACTGCCCTGTTAGGAGGTTTAGTTTCATGACTTCCAACGCGGCGGAGACATGAAATCACCGAGTAGTATGGGGGAGACGGCTCCCAATCGCCTCACTATTAGAGTGTATACAAACCATTATTGAAGAATGGTTCAACGAACGATAGACAACATTATAATTCACGGGAAAATGAGCTTACATTGGTTATGTCAAGGAAGTTAAGAGATTGTATCAACAGGGTCAGGTCCATGATTGTAAAGAACTTATCAGACACGAAGTTTAGAGTTGACGATTCCACAAATATCTATATCGTCGACCTCAAAGCTCGTTCGTGCTCGTGCCAAGAATTCCAGATGGATATGGCACCTTGCGCGCATTCCTGTGCTTGCATCACACAGTATTTCTTTAGCCAAAATGCTGTCATACAAATATTTAATCGTGCCTAGTGCTTTATTATGTCTGTATATCAACACCATAATAATTATGCCCTATTTGCTACCTGACAGGAAAACATGGAGGAACACAGCAAACTATGTAGCGGATTATTATAAGATTGCGACCCTTCTGAAGCAATACGAAGGAGAGATCGTACCCGTACCCAATCCAGAGGATTGGTTGATGGATGAAAAGACCCGAGCCATCGAGGTTAACCCGCCAGACTGTTCAAAACAAGTAGATCGTCCCAAAACTGCACGTGTACCTAATCCATCAGAGAAAAGAACCAAGACCAGTGCCAGTGATAAGTCCAGGAGGACATGTAGTAGATGCGGTGAGCACGGCCACAATATCCAAAACTGAAAAACAGTGATGACTATCAGTGACAGTAACCAAAGCGCCAGCTAGACGGGGCACAGTGCGATCACGCCGAAAAAGAAAAAATGCAAGTGCAGTATATTTCTCGTGGAAGGGCATAGGGCGGACAGGTGCCCGGGGCCAGAAGATGTGGTGGAAGTAGAAGTTGTGGTGAGTGCTGCGAATACGGTAAGAGGTGTTCTGGGAAGTCTACACGATTCGACACCCGATAGTGCCAACGTCCCACAGAAGTCAGTTCTTGAAGAGGACCCCGATTATTCAACTGCTAAGAGGATGGGACCCACAACGGGTACATGCCTTTTGCCAGAGGCTGGTGGTAACGTGATAGACTTAAACAAAGAGCCGGGAGTTGTCGTGGGCGAGGGGCCAACCATTGCAGAGAACGAAGAAAACCCACCCACACAAGATGAAATGTTAGAAGGTTTAGAGGAGTTTGTGACCTCATTGTGAGAACTACGCTGTGCTATATGGGAGGTGGGGGGGGGGGGGGGGGAGAATGCAGATGATGAGATTTGAATTTGGATATAGCATTTTTTTCCTCTTTTATTTATTTATTTATTTTATTTTTTATCAATAGTCAGTATTAATGTTTTGAAATCCAAATAAATATAGTTGATTATGGAGTTAAGACAATATTCCAGTGTGGGTGATTTCGTACACTAATAGCACGAGTGCACGAACTCTGTTCGCCAATATACAGTACACTGCCCACTTATTTAAAAATGAATATAAAGACATGGTTTTTGTATCTGTATAAGTAGGTTGGATGTACTATATCGGTTGATGGGTCCAATTGGAAAAGAGAATAAATACAAACAACTAATGTATAACAATGCACCACTTCCACATCTCACATCCCTCTCATTGTTTCGAGTTAGTGCGATAATGTCCACACCCCTTTCTGACCGTTGGAGGCCCCATCTAGAGTACTTTTACACGCTCGGTTGGACAGCCGAAATGAACCGGTCTCTAGTTGCCTCCTTGTCGGATACTTATGTCAGGAGAGGATGTGTCTTGAAGGACTACGAAGCAATGACATTAAACTATGGGCTGTACAACATAACGGCGGACACGGGGCAGTGTTGGCCGCCTCTTAAGATATACGAGGAGGCGAACAAGCTGCAAAAAAGGTACAAGGTGTTCAGCTGGGTGAAGACTTACCCTGGAGTTTCTTACTATCCAAGATCAAACTTATTTATAGCGACGGAAGCGACGTGGGAGCGCATATGCCAGGTACTAAAATTAAACAAATTACAGTCCCTTATTGCTTTATACAAACCTGCATCGTTCATATGTTACTAACGTGTTTTCTGTACGTAGATTGATTTATTTGCAGTCGTGTACTACCAAGAAGCCGAGCGGGACTGGAAGAAACTACATGACATATTTCAACGTGTTAGTCCTCCAACGTCACCGGAAATTTCTGATGCGGACGACGATTGGTGCACAGATACGGATATGGACCACGGACTGGAACCTGAGTGGCCGAAATAAAAAATTATAGGTGGATAGGGGAAAATGATCGCCCCATACAACCTCAAATTGAACGTGGCTTCACCCCCTTTTTTTTATTCCCCAACTGAACCGAATGTAACGATTGTTATTACAACGGCTGATCCTGTTTCTTTTCCACCCATTCGCCCATGTTAGGATACGTTAGCGTTCTCGGTAAACATGTATGTGTTTGTATTGCTCTATGTGGAGACGTATTAATATTATTTCAACCACTGTACGACAATGTTTTGGAATAATAAAATTGAAGACTCGCGTCTAATGAGGATGTTATCTTTTTCTAGTGATTGGTATACGAAATGTTAAATGGGTAAAGTATCACTAAATAAACCATAGTGGACGGGTTGCTGTCGATGTGGGTAGGCTATAGGGATTCAGACGGTTGGTAAAAGAAATAATTGCAACATTTAATGTAAAGGATCACTTTGTGCCACATCGTTTAGCCCTAAATAGGCATGACTGTTTTGCGCAACAGCTGGTGTGGAGAAAATATAACTACATAGGTTGCACCACATCTCCCAATACAGAGTTACTGCATATAAGATACTTGTGCACTAAGTTTGGAAGCCGAACGTTCTAGGAAAACAACAAAATTAAATAGCCACAAATATTTGGGAGGTCATGTCAACATGGAACTGGAGGCCTCAAACCGAATTCTTGTACACAGAGGGATGGACGGAGTACATGGATGGTGTGCTGATACTGACGATCGAGGAAACGTGCCTGAAGAGGGGTCGCACTCTTGATATGTGTTGGGGGGAAGCTATACATAACGGCCGGGGCACGATAACAAAGTTTGCCAAACATTGATAGCAGTCACACAAGATAACTATTGAGATAGAGAAACTAAGAGCCAGGTACGACGTATTCAAGTGGCTTATAAACCATGCGGGCGTTAACTATGACCGTGAAAACAACAAGGTATATGCTACCGATGAAGTATGGAAGATTTTACGAGAGGTAATATATCAAGCACATCTTGCTTTTTAAGATACCTAATAATATAGTTGTTAAGTTTAAGAACTCTTACAACACACACAAAAGAATTCAATCCAGAAATGAATGAAAAATGAACTGAAAATCGGCTAAACAAAACCGAACGCAAAATCAGAAACAAAATGAAGAACACACAACTTTTACGTGGTTCGATCAATGTGATCTACATCCACGGAGGCTCTATACACCCCAATTCACTCCACTGAACAATCAATTACAAGAAACAACTCAGAGAACTAGAAACCCCAATTCACAATCCGAATTGAGCTCAAGAACCCTAGCTTTCAAATTCTAATGATTGTGTAGTGTTTACAGAGGGAAAACTACGTGTATCAACCCGTCTTTACAAGTAGAACAAATGTATATAAAGAGCGAAGCTCGAATCAAGAAGCTCTGGAAGCTGGAATCAATTCAGTTTCAACTGCTTCAAAAACTGGTACGCGTCTTCAACAACGGTTTCTCATGCAACGGTTCAAAACCGTTGCACAATTCTGTTATAACCGTCACAACCCGGTTCTTCAATAACCTCCAAAACTGAATTGATATAAACCCCTCTCTCCGGTCCGGTTCTTCCCAACCCAAACCCGGTTCCTGATTCTACTCAACCTCTACTACAAGACATGCTCACTTGATGATATTGAATTGACATCTACAATAGTTTCGAATTATTCACCACATTACCGATTCGACAAACAAATCCCCCCCCCCCCTCATTGAACTCAACGGCGCCGCCATAGTGCATTCATTTTGTGAAGCTAATCATAAACTCAAGAGTATTACTTACATGAAAATGTGTGTGTCGATGTAGGTTAACTTGTTTGTGGCTGCATACAAGCACAACGGGGATCCCACATGACGAAACCTCCAAAACATTTTTGGACAAATTGATCAGCCTTCAACCATGACTACATCTCTACAAAGATTCGTGGACAATGGGAGCAGCTAATATAATAATAATATTGTTCCAAATTTGTAATTTATGGTTACAAGTTCCTGATTACTATGTGTTTAGGTGATCTATGACAAGTTTTGGTACGTCTCGTCCTTATTAAAATTTCAATGTCGTTACCGTTGTGTGAACAAAGACCTGGTATTAAATTATTCAGTAACCCTTCTGCTAAGGATAAAACATTCTCTACATGGTGACCATATACATCGACTAACCAACTAAACATGTCTCCTTCCTTTTCAATTAAAACAGTGATGATTAATGGTACCAACTAAACCCCTCAAAAGGTGCTGAATGTAGGGTGGGGAGGGGTGGAGGGTTGTGGGGGGAGGGGAGGAGAATGAGGTTAGATGTAATATGATAAACACCACATGGGAAGAAAAAAAATAACTTAAGGAACTTTTACAAAAAAAGGCTCCTACAACGGAGATGTGGCAACTGACCGACTATAGAAGGAAATGATTAGTTGTGGAATGTCATGGGTCGGCAACCGTCAAATAGTTGGGGAACCTGAAGAGCTTGAAGAACTTGACTCTAATGAGTTCACAGCAGCGGTGCTTGCTTCACCGTTACGTTCGGTGAATGGCCTGAAAATGTAGTCGAGCTCAGCTCTCCGTGGTTCCCTATGTTCGTTGTACGCGTTGACCAGTGGACCGTGCCTCTCAACAAGTTCTATTGACAACTCCTGGCTCATGTGAAACCTGTCATCTCGGCGGTCATACGATACCCCGATAGTGTTTAAAATAGAATTCCAAACACGGTACCTCTCCTCGAACCATTTTACCCGATCGTGAACACTCACATATGCAAACCATGGTTTTCGCCCGAAACGTTCCCTTAAGCATCGGCAAATGAAAGACACCGCACCGGAATTGTGGCCCCAATCACCGAGAATCCAGTTCCCCTGCATCCTCTATCCCTGCAGCAATATTAATAGGTAGTCATCCATTCTTTTAGTCCAATCGGACTCAACATACCATTCCCAGTCTTCGTCCGTAAGGGGAGGAGAGCCGGGGCTGCCCGAAAGGGACATGTTTTCAGGTTGGCAGTTCGTTAGAGATTTAGGAACGATCTACTCTGAGGTCAAGTAATTGTGGGTTGTGGTGAAAAATATACAACCCAATTAAGATGTAGCCATATAAACCGATCTCGGGATGGGTAGTGGTTTCGGGTCCAATGACTTGAATGTTAAGTCCCATCCGCATTGTAGTGCTTATATCGTGCTGGTGAAGATCTGACATAGCGTGCACGAATAAATCTTACATGTTTTCAATCTTCAAAATATCACGTATCAAGCCCTGTTTTGCCATTGGATGCGTCCACCCAGTTATCTCAGTGAGATTTCCCGGTTCGTGCCCTCGATAGATTTAACGTATAGAAGGGCATGATGTAGCAGAAAAGACATAACATAACTGTTGACACGTGGGCGTGCAGTTGCCTCACGGAATCTAATAAATTTGGACCAGTCAAACATGGAAAACACCCATGTACGGTTACGTTGAGAATGTGCACATATACGTCCACAAAACTGAACTTGCCATGCAGGCGGCATAAATTATAGTGGCGCGGAAACCCTAATAATAAACACGTCTATAACATATCACATATAAACCCTCAACCAATACAACGACCAACCACTCCCCCTCCCCCCATCCCCCAATCCTTCCCACCAGGCCATTCCACTCTTCGAGTAAGTAATGACTGATTCAAGCGGGAGCAGCCCTCCACAGTTGTTGTGCCGGTGTGGACACGTCTCGCCGGTAGCAACTTCTTGGAAGGACGACAATGTAAGATGATGATTCTACGGGTGTCTCAATGACAAGGTTTGTAGATTTTGACTAATCCTGATTCAATTATTTTCTCACACATAAACCTAAACTGTTTGACGGACGTTTTGGATGCCAGCGTGCTGTTTTCACGTTGTAAAAGACGAAGGCCGATTGCCATTTTTTTAGGTGGATTGATCCACCTCTATGTGCATGAGGGAGGCAGATTATCCGTGGGCTACTGCTGAGACTGGATGAAGAAAGGCCAATAGTTGAGAGGCTAAAAGCACATAATAGGCATTTGGAACGGTGATTAGTGGAGAGTCTAGCCAGTTGCAAACGTCAACCAGAGTTGGGAGTAATATAAGCGACGATATTCGAGTAGAGATGCTAGAGTGTACCGTCATCGAGTTAGAGTCCCAAAATGTTGAGCTGATGAACCGGCTAAAAGCATTGGAGAACAAACGACGCAACATGAACTTCAAAATTGTAGGCAGGACCATACCTATTTTAGCAACTTATGGTGTCATCTGGCAAGGATGGAACTGGCTAACAAACCTTGGAGTAACGAAAACATTTATGTTTACCTGAATTTACATTGGCTCAACGGATATCCGTACAAGCATTGGCGGATAGCTTAGTTTACATCTTCATTTTCAGTTGAAATTTACAGGGTGTTTCAACCGTCATTAGCCGATTCTGAACCATTAGTTATGTAATAGTCAATAACGGAGGTTTTCACCAAAATTACTAGTATCAATCAAATCCTGCGTTCGAAAACAGTGCATTCTTATTATCGTGTTATGTGTGCAATACCTAAACTAAACTTTTGTGCCAACAACGAATCTTATTTTAGACTTCGTGCCAAAGAAGAATAAGATTTCATACTCCCAGAAATCCAAAAATTCGAAAAAACTAACACTTCGTGCCATTAAATATTTCATGCATTATCATCTCTTGCTACTCTGGTGCACTGTACGACCCTTCGTGCCATCATTAATTTGTATCCATGGAAATTAGCCATTTAAATGCAACTTTCTGTTAAGTGAACAGTGGCTTCAGTGTCATCATTAAATCACAAGCAAAACTTACTGTTCATGGTCGAAATATGTTACACAGTGTTGATATTACTGGGCGGGAGAAATAACAAATTAGCTTCCTGATATTTGAAATTTCAAAATACATGTCTTCTGTAAATAAATGAGATAGCGAGACCTGCAAAAGTAAGTGTTGGCAGTCGACGTAGACATGATCCTGAGAAAAGTGATGTCTGTGTCAGTGTATGGGTTGGGCAGAAAAGGAGCGGCGGGGGGAGGGGGGGAGGATGGGGGCTTGCTGCGCATGGAAGGGGTGCTGGAGCGCGTCATTTTCGCGAGACTAGATGCTACAGTTACAAAAGTGTTACATTCTATACATTATTAGAAAACAAGTAAAATCTATACAAACTTAGGGAGAGGTACTACATCCTACCCTTTTCACTTTTAAATTATTATCCAAGAATGGTACTTATATCATACGTACTATTTTACAAGGCTAAAGTTCTAATAGTTCAAGTCTAATTGATTTAGGTATTAATTTAGATCTATTGTGTACTATGGTAATCCAATTTATAAGATAATATATCCTATGTGTATTTCATATGATAGTGAAAATCATATATTTCCTAGCCTAAGGTTTCGAGTTGCAAAAAACTTTACATGCCTAATTTCTAACCCTCAAAATACCGCAAGTATACGGGTGTAGATGTGTATAGGGAAAGTCAAGGTCGATCCTCAGAGAATAGGCTAACGTAGTTTGATACTCTAATTGTCTAGGATTATCCTAACTAGATACTCGAATGGTGTGAATAATTGATTAACTATTAAACTACTAATCTCGTATAAGTATCAACTTTACATAACAAACGGGAAAATTCCAATTGACAAGAATGTATCCTAGGGTATCGATTTCATGAATTACTTCAATAATAATTAAGTTCAACTTATAGACCTTTAAACCAACTTGAGTATCTATTAGACGGTACTTAAATAACTTAGTCCTTCTCTCGAAGCAACCAAGTCGTGGGTTGATTAGAGTAACTACCCTCTCGAGTTAATTAACCCTAACAACTCCCAAAAGACCCTTAACCCTTGCGTACGCAGTCATAGATAACTATGCTATATGTCGTACGTCTACTAACACTTCCCTTCTCTCAAAGAGAAATTGTAAACGAGTAAACTAAGCCTAAGTGATCAATTTATGCTTAGTTATGGAATAAAATAAACATATAGATAGATAACCAAAATAGGAGTCTATAAATCAAAACTTATATCAAAATTGTCACAAAACACTACTCTCTACCCCTAGGACACGAGTAGTTTAGCTACTCATGCCTAGTATTAAATCCATACAACCATCCGTTGAATACATTGTACATAAATAAAAACTAGAAAAGAAGTAAATAAACCCCATTATATCGGCGCGTCGATCTTCGTCTTCTCGCTCTCACCCTTCTACTCCAATGTAAAAGTATGAGAAAGTATGTAATGTGATCTCCTTAATTGTTCTATGAGTGTTCTCACCCTAAATCTCGAGTTTGGGGTACTTTTTATAGAGTTGGGGACGAATCTTTGGGAAGATAGGATCAAAATCCTACTAAAATTAGGAAATCTTCGTAAAACAAGACTTTTGACGCGACCGTGCACAAGCTATGTCACGACCGCGACAAGTTGTACCCAAAAATACCATAAAACGACCAATTTTGACGCGGCAGCGAAGGCCTTTTGTCGCGCCCGTGCGCTGTATGCATAGACGAGTTTTCAGGTCTGACTTCCAAGCCATTTTTAGGGTCTTCCGATCATTTTTGGGATTTATCTCTTTCAAAAAACGTTGTAGCCCTTTGAGTCAACTTCCTAACGCCAGCAATTGCACTTCAATCAGAGTTGTAGATCTCAAGATATGGTCAAAATGCTACAGATGTGTCAAGCTGACAAAAACTTTCACTTTCGGGACACTTTTTGGTGCAGTCGCTTTGCGTGTTTTGCGCAAATAATTGTTCTTTCGTCCGATAGTCGTAAAATACGACTTTTAGCCCTGAAATACTCAAAATACCTCCAAAATAAGTCAAACACGTTAAATGGTCCAAATATTACAAATCTACACAATTCTCGACCACATATGCATGTAAATGCTATCAAATAAAATCCTAAATCGACCTAAATACATTTATAATTAACGTGTATCAAAACCCCCAAAACATAAACTACTGTTAGTCATGAACAACAAAACAAAAGAAAAAGAATACAAGTGATTATGCAATGGTTTAGGGCGATTGGATGACGAACTAAGTTTCCGACTGATTTTTCTTCAAACAACTAGGCAACATAATACAAGTGAGCATATGTGATAACGCAAAAATCAACTAATGTCGAGACTTTGAACTTTCAATTTGTTCAATCCTCACCGGGTACGTGTTTCACTCATCTCTAAAGTGTTTAGGCTAACATATATTTCTGCTCAAATTGAACAACAAGCAAAGCCTACCATATGCTTGCCAATCGTCTAAACTAGACCTCGTACGCTGGTAGCGTCGTTTCTTACTACCAAATTAAATGTGTATGAAGAATACACTTAAACCTTACTAACTATCCTACTTAGTAGAATGGTAAATAAGGGTCGATCCCACAGGGAACGGCCGAACATTTTTGATTACGATGTCAAGCAGTTTATGATTAAGTATGGAAGAAATAAATATTTAAGAAAGCAATAAAGATGGGGGGTTGATAAAGAACTAACAATCTACTATTGACAAATAAAAGCAACTAAACACAATTGAATGAAACAAGTAATCAAAAACAATAGAAGAGATCTTTTTCGGTTTTAGTTTTCAAATAGTAAAACAAGTCACCCTTGATCATGCTTCCCCTTGGTCTTGAACAATTGATGCAACTATTGTTAATGCCCAATTAAATTGTGATTCAAGCCCTTATCTCAAGACTATTAACAAGCTCTAATAGCCTTGTTGTCCCTTAATCTTAGTTAATCAAAATAAGCACTTCGACTAACCCTGTTCAGTTTAACCGAATCCTCGAACAAGCTCTCTTAGATTCAATCACCAAAAGCATTAAACACTAGGACGATGAGATAAATTCAACATAAAACTCGAAAGCTCGGTTTTAGTGGTTGAACTTTGTGTTATCCCCAATAAATAACTATTGTTTGCTACACGGGAATCGGAAATCCTATAATTACGGATAGTACTCTCATATTCTAGCAACATATTCATAAATCCCTTAAAGGGTGATCAATCCAATAATCAATTCATAAATGTGAGTCAATAAGAGCAAATAACACAAAATACTTAAATACAAAATAATCTCGGTAACATTAACCGTAATAATCACATCAATGTCTCGACTTAAGGTTCCACAATAATCAAGGATGAACTAAGGGTGCTAGCCACCCATATTAACTAATACAATCAGAAAATAGATGGACAAATAAGGAAACATGATACTGATATGGATGAATCCAAAGATGTCAGTTGGAGAAGATGATCCTTCAATCTCTAGTCTAATCTCCTTCCTAGGTGCTGAATAGTGCTCTCCAAGTATAAAAAAGGTATCAAAAGTTATCCAAAAGTTAGGTTAAATTCGAATGGGATGATATATATATAAGGAGAGAAAGTGCTAATAAAAAATAGGCAAAAACGTATTCAGGATTTCAAAACAGGGTAGTGAATCTCGGCCGAGACGGAAGTGTGTCTCGGCCGAGACATGAAAAAGGGTTTTCAGGAATTTTGGGTCGAAGGCTGATCTCGGCCGAGATTAGGTTGCATCTCGGCCGAGACGTGAAAAGAGGAAATTAGGGATTTTTGGGATTTGACTCATTTCGGCCGAGATTGGATTGCATCTCGGCCGAGATCTTCATCTTTAAGATTCTTCAAGAATTCCCTGGAGACTCATCTCGGCCGATAGTGGATTGTATCTCGGATGAGATCTTCAGTCTTGCATTTCTTCATGAAATCCCCTGGAGATTCATCTCGGCTGAGATTTGCATCCTGTCTCGGCCGAGATCTTCAGTTGGCCCTTTCTTTTGCTGCCTCGATCGATCCCTCTACTCCGCGGTCGTTTGATGTTCGTTTTCGACCCTTTTTTCAGTCTTAATACAAAAATAGCGCAAACGCATTATTTTGCCCATTAGAATATAAAAGCACTAAATACACATAATTATGCACATTATTGACACTAAAATGACACTAAAAGTGCCCTAAAGTGCGTGCACGGAACACGTGTACCAAATCTCCCCAAACTTAAAACTTGTTCGTCCCGATCAATAAAGAGAAAGACAAAAGGACACGTGTTTAGGGAAAAGTTTAGTTGCATTTGATTTCAAAATTTTCATGAAAAAGAGTAAGAGATCATGATAAAAATGAGCATGTGTGATAGACTAGATCCACTACTCTCGAGACAAAACACTCTCAACTTAAGATCCTCACACGGTGAGTGTAACTCTCGACTCTCAAGTGTATCAAAAGAGAAGTGTATGCGCTCTCATTGAAATGCATAAAATGCCTACCATAGGCTTGCCAATCATCTAAACTTTGATGTATACCGACATGTGTGACAAAGAATCAAAAAGGTCTTTAATAGGTTGTAATGTTGGCCTGGGGTAAGGTGGGAATTTTTTTGGTATAAGTGACTATAAAACGGACTAAATGAGTCGTGCATTACCCATCTACCCCTCAAACAATGGTCACTCAACCTCACTCTATATTTCCTTAGTAAACCAATTTCAAAAATTGATTTCTTCTCCCTACCACAAATTCCACAACCTAAATGCTCTCTCAATTCTCCTTTGGAGTGTATTTTCTTTTGAATTTCTGCAACTTTGAGAACATCTATCAAAAGGCATTTTTATTACTAGCCTCTCCAAATCAAAAGCATCAATTGAGTATATACAACTAACTTTTTCTTTTGTTTTTCTGATTTTTCGACTTTTTTCGATTTTCGACTTTTTTTTTTTGTTTTTTTTTTTTTTTAAAACAAAAATTGGAGAGGACTAGTATTCTTGATTCTTTGCCTATTGTTTCAATTCCTTTTACCCTTCAATATTCCCAATAGATTACTCCTTTCAATCCCAAACTACCCGACTACCTTCCAACCGCCTTCCTCGTACTCAAATAGTCCAATTAAGGTCAAAGGCTAAATCGAAAGGTACTTGGCTTGTAGAGTTGGGCTGTCAAACAAGAGGTTCAAAGCTCAAGGGGGTAACTAGGGGCAATTATCAAATTTTTGGTGAAAAGGTGTGACATTTTCAAGTTTACAAATAGGCTAAAAAATTTCAAGAATTGCCTAAGATCATTTTCTAAGTCACACACCGAATTATTCAAAATAGAGAATCAAGGCAAGTTCTAGAGACAATTAAATGCATTCAAAGAATTTCACACCGAAAGAAAGTTTAAATTACTCCAACTGTGGGAGTATCTTTTAAGGCTCAAAAACTCACAAGGCAAAATTTTTGATCAAAGGTTTTGAGTGTAAGTTCGATTTTGCTTCAAAAATTATATCATGCTCTACCATGTGCTTCTTTCAAAAATATTTGTCAAAATTTTTCATCATTAATCAATGCCACATTTTTCTATCCTAAACTCATCCAATTGCTTTCTCGAGCTGCCAATTTGTACGAATCCCACCCCCTCCCCAAACTTAGTTGCAAACTCAGTTTGTGGAAAAAGAGGAGTACAATTTGGTGGCTCGCCGAACTTAACCATTTTATTGCACCTTTATTCGCAAACATTGACTAAATGAACTAATTTATTAAGAATCCTACTCCTATAACAATAAAGGGAAAATGTGTGTGTACTTATCAACACAAACAAACAATTTGACTTTAAGGCACCCAATGATTATTCAAAAATCCGAAGCATCCAAATGCATATGTAATAATATTACCAACCAAGGCTAATAAAAAAAATGGCAATTAGCTCACAGGCCGGCAATATTACCAACAATCAAAATAGACAAATATCAAAAAGGAAATCAATATACAAATCAGTATTGGCACACAGGCCATCACATGAAATCCATCAAACAAGTCATGCCAAGTGGCTCACAGGCCAACAGTAAAGATAGTGAAAGAAGAAAAACGAGGGTTGGGGTTTCGAGCTGCCGAAATGGTCTTATCTCTTTGTTTTCCCCCAAACTTAGTTTTTCAACTAAGTTTGGGACAAAAAGGTAAGACTTCTCGGTACTCTACTCACAGAGAGCGGGAAGGTCGGGGGTTCGAGCCGGTGAAACATCCCTTGATGGACTTGAAGAGATCGAGGAGTTTTGTCTGATTTTCGTGGATAGTCTCCTTGATCCCCCTCAGCTCAGCTCCAATGGATGTCCGCATCTCCACCAACTTGGCTCTGATTCCTTTGATTTCATCCCCCATAGCCGCCATCAAGCCCTCTTGCCATTCTTGGAACTCGGACTGAGATAGAACGGCCGTGGATGATCTCTTCCTTGACGGTTGCTCTGGCTGGCTACTGCCTTCCCCTTCAGCCCCCATGCTCCGAACCCGTGCCACCGGACGTGGCTTTTTAGCTCGCTTGAACTTGGTCAATTCTTCACGGTTTGGCTCCAAGGAGGCATTGAGGTGTGCCTCAGAGCTCAGTTCCAAATTAAGCTTACTTTCCAAGTTTGTGATGTATGTCAGTCCGGGGTTGGGTAGGCGGAGGTAAGGTCCCTCGTTTTGGAGAACATAAGGGACAACCGGACCCGATATGCCTTCTTTGTACCCGAGCATGGCAATGCGCATGTTCTCCATCTCCTCCCAATCCAAATAGTAATCGGCAGTGATAGGTGTGTACTCTGGAAGGGGGATATGGTAGTGCTCGAGTATAGGGGTTATCAATGCCCCACAGTAGATCGGGTCGGGCATCTTCGTTTCTCGTTTCCTGTCTGTCCGCAGTTCTTTCACTATCTTCTGAAAACTTGAAACCAGATCTTGTTGGAAGTTCCTCGACTTCCTATCCACAATGGGCCAAAGAATTTCTATTTCGTACAACCGAGGGGAGCTGATCTCCTTCCTTCCACAGATAGTGGAGCTCAACAGCTTCTGAAGATACTTCACAACGGGGCTTCGAATGGTAGTGAGCCTGGAGCTCCTTGGATCATATGCTTAAGGTGCAACTATTCCAGGGGCGGCAGTGATTTGCCCCCAGAATTGTTGCACGTTGAACTCTCTCGAAACATGGCTATCATAAATATCTCGACTCTTGAAGCCATAAATGCTTTTCAAACTGTCGTGGCGTAGTATCTTCTCTTCGTTTAGAAGCTGAAATTTGAAATGATGGATTGTAGTTGAGCCGAAAATGACCTCTTCCTCGATTTCGAGTGTGCTGAAAAACTCGAGCACAAATTTAAGGAAAGTTGGGCGAGGTGCGAGGCACTGAACTACACCTGCTGTGTCTAACAGCTCCAGAACGTTTTGCTGGATTCCCATGGCGTCCAAATCTTGGGATCGCCATAGCGGATAGCTGACACCCCCCTCTTCATCAATTTGTCAAAACGTTTTCTTTGATCCTCTGTTTCCAGCACTATATCAAAATCAATGGGTTTCGTGGACTTGTCAGTGGAAGTCGGTGGAACTTCCGGCGGCGGAACCTCCGGAGTAGGCTCAACAACTTTCTCCTTGCCTTTAGCTTGACTTCTTCTAATTTTTTTGTGTGACTCTTCTGCCAGACGTGCCTTCTTGAGTGTTTCCTTTTGTGATTTTTGGAGGTGCCATGGGTACCTAAAATCAACAATACAATCATCAAAACTAGTGGCATCAACAATTCAAATTCAAGTAGGAAATGCCTAAGTTCACTTGAATCCGACTACATATCCAACAAAAACAAGGCAAAATGTATCAACCATGCAATGCAACCAAATCACACTCAAATGAGGTTATACATTATGATAATATCAACAATTAGTCTTAAAAACTAGAGAATATAGTCGAATTTAGCTAACTTAGGCACAACAATTTAACGCCTAGCACATGTTTGATGATTTGCCACAATGAATTTAGCTTTTCCAAACTCACAAAAATATACTCAACAATCCACCCACTCAATCATCAAGCAATTATACGAACTATCATGTCAATTCTATCATTTAAATGCATAAACACGTATCAATTGGCAAAAAATCAATACAAGTAGTTGTATGTATAACCAATTTCAATGAACATGAAAATAAACATAAAATTAACCCCCAATCTCAACAATGTATACACTAATACGCAATAATAAATCGAAAGAAGGAGATAGCCGTACTTATAAGTTGAGTTTAATCGAAAAGATTTTTGAACTTGGATTGTTCGCGCCCTTTTTGACTCGACCTCAAGTCTGCTCCAAATCCAAATATTTTCGGAGGCGAGTGGGTGTGGTGATGTAAGTGAGGTGTGGTGTGAATTTGAAGGGTGGAAAGATAGTGCAAGGGTGATTATTGGAGTGGTGTGTGCGTGAGTGTGTGAAAATCGCAAGTTTTGGGGAAGAAATGACCTAATTATGCGCGAATGGGTATTTATACCTGAGCTGCGTCTCGGCCGAGATTCGAATTTGGGCTCAGTATCTCGGCCGAGATGCGTTCTTCGCTTTCAGGACAACTTGACCCGGCCATGGATCTCGGCCGAGATTATGTAGTGTCTCGGCCGAGATGAAGTCCCAGCAATTTTTACCCCATTTTGGACAAGTGGTTCTCGGCCGAGATGAATGTGTGTCTCGGCCGAGATTATCCTCCAGCAAAATTGGCTCAGTTTCCATTCAAACCCATCTCAGCCGAGATGCTGTAGTGTCTCGGCCGAGATACTCTTCCAGAGAATTTTCTCCATTTTGGGCCCTTCTGCATCTCGGCCGAGATGATGTTGTGTCTCGGCCGAGAATGTCTTCCAGAGAATTTTTCAACTTTTGGCCTGTCTGAATCTCGGCCGAGATTAGGAATGTGTCTCGGCCGAGAATTTCTTCCAGGGAAGATTTGCACTTTTCACCCACATGGAGTCTCGGCCGAGATTGTCCTCCCCTGCATTTTTCCACCTTTTTGGTGTTCTTCCCCCCATTCCACACCATGTCTTGGCTTTGATTTGCTTGTTTGGTACGTACACACATTTTGACCAACACAATTCAAAATATGTAAATAATAGTAAAACTACTAAACTATGAATTTAAAATATGAGAAAACGAGTAACCGCCGGGTTGCCTCCCGACAAGCGCCTTTGTTTAACGTCGTTGGCTCGACGGAAGCACTTTCAGTTTGGTGGTGAGTCTTCCACTCGTTCTTCTTCACCGGGGCTTTCTTGAATATGCTCTAGATAAGGCTTGAGAAGATGCCCATTGACCTTGAAGGTTTTTCCGGTTTTACCACTTTCAATTTCGATGGCTCCATGATCGAACACCTTAGTGAAAATAAAGGGTCCTACCCACCTCGAACGGAGCTTGCCCGGAAATAACTTCAACCGAGAGTGATATAATAACACTTTCTCCCCAACCACAAACGTTTTCCGGGTAATTCTCGAGTCATGAAAAGCCTTCGTTTTCTCCTTGTAGATCATGGCGTTTTCAAAGGCTTCATTTCGAATTTCTTCGAGCTCTTGCAATTGGAGCTTTCGGTGTACACCGGCTTCATCAAGGTTCATGTTGCATCTCCGAATAGCCCAGTAGGCTCTATGTTCAAGTTCAACCGGGAGATGGCATTGCTTTCCATAAATGAGTCGAAAGGGAGACATACCAATTGGAGTTTTATAGGCAGTCCTATACGCCCATAATGCATCATTGAGCCTCAAACTCCAATCCTTGCGATTTGGTTGCACGGTCTTCTCCAATATCGACTTGATTTCCCGATTCGAAGTTTCGGCTTGCCCATTGGTTTGTGGATGATAAGGTGTCGAAACCTTATGCAATACAGCGTATTTCTTCAATAATGCATCGATTGTTCGGTTGTAAAAGTGTGTGCCTCTATCACTTATGATGGCTTTTGGTATCCCAAACCGAGCAAAAATGTTGGATTGGACGAACTCGGCCACAACTTTAGAGTCATTGGTTCGGGTTGCTTTCGCCTCCACCCACTTGGACACATAGTCAACAACCAACAATATGTACAAATTCCCATAAGACAAGGGAAACGGTCCCATGAAGTCCATACCCCAAACATAAAAAAATTCACAGACTACAATCGGGTTTTGGGGCATTTGATTTCTTTGAGAGGTATTTCCCGTCTTTTGACAGTTGTCACAGGACTTGCAAAAAGCAAGGGCATCTCTAAATATGGTGGGCCAAAACAGCCCACTCTCAAGCACTTTGTATGTCGTCCTCTTCGTCCCGAAGTGGCCTCCACAAGCATGTGAGTGGCAAAAATTCAACACCGACTGCACTTCGTCTTCGGGGATGCATCTCCTGATTACTTGATCTGAACCATATTTCCACAGGTATGGATCATCCCAAACAAAATGCTTCAACTCACTCTTCAACCTATCCCTTTGCGATTTACTCATCCCAATAGGAAATCTCTTGGACACCAAATAATTCACCATGTTGGCATACCAAGGAACCTTCGTGCCTGTCATTGCTAGTAATTGCTCGTCTGGAAAGCTTTCCCGGAGAGGCAAGTTCGTTTCCTGTGGGATTATTCTGCTGAGATGATCTGCAACACAATTTTCTGACCCTTTCTTATCCTTGATCTCTAGGTCAAATTCCTGGAGAAGTAATATCCAGCGAATAAGCCTAGGCTTCGCCTCCTTTTTAGCCATGAGGTGCCTCAATGTTGCGTGGTCGGTATATACGATGATCCGTGTCCCAACAAGGTAAGACCGAAACTTTTCTAATGCAAACACAACAGCTAGCAACTCCTTTTCTGTGGTAGTATAATTCATCTGAGCTGGGTTTAAAGTACGTGAAGCATAGTAGATGACATGGGTCACCTTTCCTCTTTTCTGTCCCAAAACTACCCCCAAGGCTTGTTCACTAGCATCGCACATCAGCTCAAAAGGCAATTCCCAATCTGGCGGTTGAATAATTGGAGGAGTAACCAATCTCTTTTTCAACTCATCAAATGCCAACTTGCATTCCTTGCTCACATCAAACTCCACATCTTTTTGTAGCAACCGGCACAAAGGAGCAGCTATTTTCGAAAAATCTTTGATAAACCTCCTGTAAAATCTTGCATGGCCTAAAAAAGAACGCACTTCCCGCACATTTGCGGGGTAAGGGAGAGAAGAAATAATATCAATTTTCGCTTTGTCTACTTCTATTCCCTTACTAGAAACTACATGGCCCAGCACAATTCCTTATTCCACCATGAAGTGGCATTTTTCCCAATTCAATACAAGATTTGTCTCTATGCACCTTTTCAGAATTTTAGCAAGATTATCAAGGCATTTTTCGAAAGACTCACCATACACACTAAAATCATCCATGAAGACTTCAATAATATGCCCAACATATTCGGAAAAAATGCTTACCATACACCTTTGAAAGGTGGCCGGGGCATTGCATAGCCCAAATGGCATTCTCCTCCATGCAAAGGTGCCGAAGGGACATGTAAAAGTGGTCTTCTCTAGATCTTCTGGAGAGATGGCTATTTGAAAATATCCGGAGTATCCATCCAAAAAGCAATAGAAGGAATGCCCGGCCAATTTCTCAAGCATTTGGTCAATGAATGGCAAGGGGAAGTAATCCTTGCAGGTCATGGCATTTAGCTTGCGGTAATCGATGCATACCCTCCATCCGGTTTGTAAACGGGTGGGAACCGATTCCCCGTCTTTGTTCTCCACTACCGTCACTCCCAACTTTTTGGACACGACTTGTGTTGGGCTCACATATTTGCTTTCCGATATTGGGTAGATAATCCCAACATCGAGTAGCTTGATGATCTCCATTTTCACCACCTCCATCATAGGTGGGTTAAGTCGCCTTTGGGGTTCCCGACTTGGTTTGGCATTATCCTCCAACAATATCCAGTGCATGCATAGGGATGGACTAATGCCTTTGATATTGGCAATATCCCACCCTATAGCTTCTTTGTTCACCTTGAGGACCCCGATCAATGCTTGTTCTTGAGTGGATGTGAGCTTTGATGAGATAATCACCGGTAGGGTTTCGTCATCCCCAAGATATGTGTATTTGAGATGGGGGGAAGGGCTTTGAGCTCAAGGGTTGGTGCTTTGATGGTAGAAGGTAGCAGCTTTTCTTGAGATTCCAGCAAGGGTATGAACTTGGGAAAGGACTTGGTCTGGAAAGGCTTTGAGAATTTCGATTGTCCCACTATCCCCACCAACTCTTTCTTGGTGTCCATTGGCTCTTTCGTCTCTAGATCAGTCGCCAATTCAATTGCTTCTTGGTCCCTGCAATAACACTCAAACACTTCCTCCACAAAGGGATCAATAACATCAATAGCATCAATAGAGCATACACTATGTAATTCCTCAGGATACTTCATTGAATCAATGATATTGAATTGCGCCACTTGGCCAGCAAATTCCATGCTAAGAGTTCCCTCTCGCACATCAATCTTTGTTTGGGAGGTATTCAAGAACGGCTTCCCAAGCAAGATTGGAGTGGAATCGGACGAATTTCCATGCATGTCCAGTACATAGAAATCTGCTGGAAAGATGAGGTTATCCACCTCAACTATCACGTCCTCAATCACCCCGTCCGGAAATGAGGTGCTTCGGTCCGCCAGTTGGATGACTACCCTCGTATCTTTCAGTGGACCCAAGTTTAAGCTATTGAAAATGGAACGGGGCATCACATTGATCGATGCCCCCAAATCAAGCATAGCTTTCTCAATTAGACAATTACCAATCTTACACTGGATGGTGAACATTCCCGGGTCCTTGCACTTTTGAGGGAGTTTCTTTTGAAAAACCGCTGAGACATTTTCTCCCATTAAGACCTTTTCATTCCCATGCAACCGCCTCTTGTTAGTGCATAAATCTTTCAAAAACTTTACGTACCGAGGAATCTGTTTTACGGCCCCCATCAAGGGAATACTGATTTCCACCTTCCTGAATACCTCCATTGTCTCCTTGTCTCTATTTTTGTCGGGAATCTTCTTCATTTGACTCGGAAACGGAAGTGGTGACATTTCAGGATCTTTGTTGGCCTTCTGAGAATTTCGGCCGAGATCTTTATGTGTCTCGGCCGAGACAAGTGGACAGAGGATTTTGTCTTCTGGACGAGGTGGGACATCTCGGCCGAGATCTTGATATATCTCGGCCGAGATTTCATGTTTTGCACACTCCCTTTCACTTCCGACTCTTCTTGCTCCTTCATTTGACTTCCCCTTTTCAAGGACCTTCCCGCTTCTCAAAATCCCCACACTGACATTCTCAATTTCACTTTGTGGAGAGTATTTTATGGTAGGAAAAGGCAATAGGTGGTCGGGGAAGCATGCAGCTAATGCCTCCTTTTGCTTATGCAACTCCTTGGCAATCTTCCACTTAGGTGTCCGAACTTTAATTTCAACCACATGGAGAGTTGATGTCTCTTCTTTCCTCGGACCATCATCCACGTCCTCATTCTTTCCTTGTGAAGTATACCCGGGCTTTTCAGGCTCTCCAAGTAACTCCTCATTCATAACAACAATGGCACTCACATTTTTCGGGTTGACTTGCGGTTGAGCCGGTAATCTTCCTCCTTGTGCATTTTCTAATCGAGATACCGCTGATGCTATCTGAATGACTTGATTTTTGATACTCTGAAACCTAGAACTTGATTCCTTCTGTAATTGGAGCGTACTAGTGGCTAGGCTTTTCACTATGTCAGAAAGAGATGGATCACAGGGTACCTGTTCGGGTTGCTGTCTTTGCTGGAACATTCCCCTAGGAAAAGGGGGTCAGTTTTGCCCACTGTGATCACCTTGTTGATTATTGCTCGGATTCTGATTGCCGTATTTGAAATTCGGAGGGTCCCTCCAACCCGGGTTGTATGATTGTGAATAAGGGTCATACTTCCTCCCGGATGAGTTAGGATTAAAGTTGTGAACCGCATTGGCATGGGGCTCCATCTCTTCACCAAGAACCAGGCAAGTGTCAGTGGAGTGTTCAGTGACTTGGCAAATTCTGCAAGGCTTGGAAGTAGGTGTGCTACCCGAGATTACCTTCTTCACCAAGTCGGTGAGTTGGTCTAACCTCTCTTCAACAGTTGAGTCTATCACATCCCTGACCCGTCTAACCGGCTCTCTGCATCCAAACTGTTGAGTATTAGCAGCTATTTTGGATATCAGTGCTCGAGCCTCAGTAGGTGTCTTATCAGATAGAACCCCTCCACTCGCCGAATCAATCATATTTCAATCGGCCAGGCAAAGTCCTTCGTACCAGTACTGAATTAGCAGTTGTGGAGTGATTTGATGTGGAGGGAAACTTCAGACAAGTCTCTTAAAACGTTCCCAGTACTCATATAGTGTTTCCCCTTGCATCTGCCTCACTCCACTGATCTCCTTTCGAATGGTGGTGGCTCGAGAAGCTGGGAAGAATTTTTCAAGGAATTGGGTTTCCATCTGCTCCCAGGTGGTGATTGATCCGGATGGAAGGTAGTATAGCCAATCCCGAGCAAGATCCTTCAGGGAAAACGGGAATGCTCGAAGTTTAATCTGTTCTCCCGTCACCCTCGATGGCTTCATACTTGAACAAACCACATGAAACTCTTTGAGGTGCTTATGAGGGTCCTCTCCGGACAGCCCATGAAAGGAAGGTAGTAGGTGGATGAGTCCGGATTTCAACTCGAAAGCAGTGTCGTTTCCTATAGCTGGGAAGGTGATGCACAAGGGCTCTTAAGCAACCCTTGTGTTAGCCAACTCCTTCATTGTTCTTTCTTGACCTTGATCCTCAGCCATTTCTTCCAAGTTAATGATCTCTTCACCCTCCAAATTCAATACTTCGATTCTTTTTCGGACTTGCTCCAAATCTCGAGCTCCCCTTCTCAATTCACGTTCACATTCCTTAATATCCGGTTCAAATAACAATTCTTTTTCTCCTTGCGAACGCAAGAACATTCACTACATGTAAACAAAAATAAGGAAACAAAGTGAGATTATGAAATTACTGATCTAAACAAGAAGATAACTATATATGTAATTAATCATAATGCTTGATCAACAAATCAACTCTATTCTAATCACCGTTCCCCGGCAACGGCACCAAAATTTGGTAGCGTCGTTTCTTACTACCAAACTAAATGTGTATGAAGAATACACTTAAACCTTACTAACTATCCTACTTAGTAGAATGGTAAATAAGGGTCGATCCCACAGGGAACGGCCGAACAGTTTTGATTACGATGTCAAGCAGTGTATGATTAAGTATGCAAGAAATAAATATTTAAGAAAGCCATAAAGATGGGGGGTTGATAAAGAACTAACAATCTACTATTGACAAATAAAAGCAACTAAACACAATTGAAAGAAACAAGTACTCAACAACAATAGAAGAGATCTTTTTCGATTTTAGTTTTCAAATAGTAAAACAAGTCACCCTTGATCATGCTTCCCCTTGGTCTTGAACAATTGATGCAACTATTGTTAATGCCCGATTAAATTGTGATTCAAGCCCTTATCTCAAGACTATTAAGAAGCTCTAATAGCCTTGTTATCCCTTAATCTTAGTTAATCAAAATAAGCTTTTCGACTAACCCTATTCAGTTTGACCGAATCCTCGAACAAGCTCTCTTAGATTCAATCACCAAAAGCATTAAACAGTAGGACAATGAGATAAATTCAACATAAAACTCGAAAGCTCGGTTTTAGTGGTTGAACTTTGTGTTATCCCCAATAAATAACTATTGTTTGCTACACGGGAATCGGAAATCCTACAATTACGGATAGTAATCTCCTATTCTAGCAACATATTCATAAATCCCTTAAAGGGTGATTAATCCAATAATCAATTCATAAATGTGAGTCAATAAGAGCAAATGACACAAAATACTTAAATACAAAATAATCTCGGTAACATTAACCGTAATAATCACATCAATATCTCGACTCAAGGTTCCACAATGATCAAGGATGAACTAAGGGTGCTAGCTACCCATATTAACTAATACAATCAGAAAATAGATGGACAAATAAAGAAACATGATACTGATATGGATGAATCCAAAGATGTCAATTGGAGAAGATGATCCTTCAATCTCTAGTCTAATCTCCTTCCTTGGTGGCTGAATAGTGCTCTCCAAGTATCAAAAAGGTATCAAAAGTTATCCAAAAGTTAGGTTAAATTCGAATGGGATGATATATATATATAAGGAGAGAAAGTGCTAATAAAAAATAGGCAAAAACGTTTTCAGGATTTCAAAACAGTGTAGTGAATCTCGGCCGAGACGGAAGTGTGTCTCGGCCAAGACGTGAAAAAGGGTTTTCAGAAATTTTGGGTCGAAGGCTGATCTCGGCCGAGATTAGGTTGCATCTCGGCCGAGAAGTGAAAAGAGAAAATTAGGGATTTTTGGGATTTGACTCATTTCGGCCGAGATTGGATTGCATCTCGGCCGAGATCTTCATCTTTAAGATTCTTCAAGAATTCCCTGGAGACTCATCTCGGCCGATATTGGATTATATCTCGGCCGAGATCTTCAGTCTTGCAATTCTTCATGAAATCCCCTGGAGATTCATCTCGACTGAGATTTGCATCCTGTCTCGGCCGAGATCTTCAGTTGGCCCTTCCTTTTGCTGCCTCGATCGATCCCTCGACTCCGCGGTCGTTTGATGTTCGTTTTCAACCCTTTTATCACCTTTCTTAATACAAAAATAGCACAAACGCATTATTTTGCCCATTAGAATATAAAAGCACTAAATACACATAATTATGCACATTATTGACACTAAAATGACACTAAAAGTGCCCTAAAGTGCGTGCACGGAACACGTGTACCATACGCGATGTGTGTGACAAAGGATAAAAAAGGTCTTTCTTTTGGTTGTAATGTGGGCTTAACGTAAGGTGGGATACATTTGGATAAAAGTGACTACTTTTAGATTAATCAAGTTATTCCTAAATCGACTACCCCTCAATATAATCACTCAACCTCATTTTTCAGATCTCAGCAAATCATCTCAAAGAAATGACTTCTTCACCTTAAAAAATCCTTACAACTTAAGTGGTTTTCAACTATATGAGTACCACATTTTTGGGATTACCCGACTGTTCTAATCAGCTCAAATAATTTAAGCATTTTATTTTATAGCCTCTTCTCAAAAGTACTAAACAACGAATATCCAAACTTTTTCTTTTCCTTTTCCACATTTTTTTTTATATATCGATTAAAAGAGGCTATTCTTCCTTGTTTTTCACCTATCCCTTTTAGTGTTCCCTTCATCTTTGGAATATCCACTAGTTTTCCCATTTCTTCCCAAAATTCTTCACTGAACTACCTTCCAATCCTCCTCCTTCTTACTTGATTAATCCAGTTAAGGCCAAAGGCTTAAATCGAAAGGTTTTCGGCTTATATTGTTAGGCTATGAAAAAATAAGGCTATAAAACTCAAGCGGGTTAACTAGGGATACATTATGGACTTTTGATACAAAGGGTAACTTTTTAAGGCTAAAAAATAGGTTAAAAACAAAAACTGCGTATGATCAATTCCTAAGTCACAACAAATACTTGACACATTCTTATAAAAGACTCAAGGCAAGTTCTAGAGACTATCACACATATTCAATCAAAATTCACAGCAGAAAAAGGTATGTTATTCCGAAAATAGGAGTACAATTAGGCTCAACTTCTCACAAGGTTAGTTTTGATCAAATATTCTAGGTTCAAGCTAAATTTCGTCTCAAATCACCTCTCATGCTCTATTGTGTGCCAAATTTTCATATAATTCCCAAAATCGTCTCATCATTAACTTCTCGGGTTTATCTCATTCTTATAGACTCTTCCTAACAATTTAGACATAAATTCTAAAACTAAACTATTAAGATACTCAAAACAAAGCAAGTAAACTAATGACTCCTACTACCCAACATGGTATGTAAAAATAATAGAAATGGGCTCATAGACCTAATAACTCCAAAAAGACACAATTAAATGGGCTCACAGATCCAGTACTCCAATGAATGTAGCAAGAATAAACAAGTTGGCATAAAGACCCAACAAAAAAAGAAACCAAAACAGCAGCACAAAGCACATCAAACGACTAAGCAATAGAAGTAAAAGACCATAAACAACAATAAAAAACAGCAAGCAAAAGAGCATAAACAACAATAAAAAACAGCAACAAAATATAAACAACGGCCAAGACGTCCCACAGTACACCCCCTCCCCCAAACTTGGCTAAAGGCTAAGGTTTAGAGGAAAAAAGCGGTACGCCTTGGTGCTAACTTACAGTCACTATGGTGGTGGAGGTGGTTGAAACACATGTTGGCTCCAAAATTGAGCCAATGCCTCCCACTGACTTTGATGCTGCTGTCTCCATGCTTGTTCTTCGTTGCTCCTTTCAAGGAGCGTGGTTAAAATTGCTAGCTGGTCATGCATCTTGGTGCTACAGTTTCTTCCACCATAGGTTGTTTACCTTTGCTATGCCTGGAGCTAGCTTTTTGGGTGCCATTTTAGTGAACCTGATTTGGGATGTCGAATTTTATCCTGACTTTAGTGGAACACGGCCGTGCGGAGCATGCATCCCAGTCGCGTCACTTTGAGCTCGAATGTGAGCTTTCTGGGCCATTTATGGGGCGGCCGCGCAAAAGATTCAGGGCGGTCGCGTTGAAGCACCAGCGTCGAATCCTTATTGCGGCTAGTTTTGGCGCGGCCGCGTTGAGTGTCCCACGGGGTCGCGATCATCAGGCTATTTTCTTCATTTTGAAGCTTTTGTCGCGGCCGCGAGAGGTGTTCCTCGCAGCCGTGACTGCTCTGCCTCGCCTCAGCTTAATTTTCTCCGTCTTTCGACCCTCGTTTCTTGCTACACGCATTCATGTTGATTCCTAAACATTAAAAACACTAAATACACACGTAAAACATAAAATAAATAAAAATAATAACAAAAATTACGAAAAAATAATAAACATCGGGTTGCCTCTCGACAAGCGCTACATTTTACGTCTTCAGCCCGACGACCCTTTTGACTTCATTATTAACCAAAGCCCAACCAACTATCTTCACTTGCCTTCAGATTAGTTAAGACTCTATTTAGCAAGTTTGGACTCTTCTTAGCAATGTAAAGAACACAACATTTGTCTATTTCTTTTAGGTTCGTCCTATCAGAATTGGGGAGTTGTATGCGAAACGTCAACTTTCCTTTAGGCATGTCTATGATAGCTTTGCTTGTGGCCAAGAATGGTTGACCTAAAATGAAAGGGACATCCATGTTCCCTTGCATATCAATAATTAGAAAGTCACTAGGGAATTCAAAATTTTCAACTCAAATAAGCACGTCTTCTATTACTCCCAATGGCATTAGTATTGATTCATCCGCCAATTGGATAGTAGTAAAGGATTTCTTTACTTCCCCTATTCCTAATTGTGCATACATTTTAAGAGGCATTAAGTTGACACTTCACACAACACATTTTTAAACATTTGACTACCAATAGAGCAAGATATGGAAAAACTCCCTGGATCTTTCTTTTTGGTTGCTCTTTTTGCATGAATGTTTGTGTTCTTCAAGGGCCTCGCATCCTCCTTCGACTTTGCCTCTTTTTCAGCATGTATCATCTCTGCATCCTTTAGCTCACAATCAGCTTCCAAGACCCTTCTAACCGGGGACTCGGTCATGACCCCCTTATTCTCACTTTCTTCCTTGGGTTTGTCCTACACTACAAAAAACGTACTAGAACATTCTAAAAGAACTTGATTAGAAGAAATATTATCATGTAAATCGAATTTAGAAGAATCATTAAAAGAAGAAAATAGTATTTTCTTATCTTTGTCGTCCCTGCTTTCTTTCTTTTGATGTTCCGCTTTCTCTTGCTTTCTGCCCCTTCTTCCTTTGCCAACTTCTTCTTGGCTTCATGTCTTCCAAACGCTTAGCATGTTCGATGCGGAGTTGCTCATTCCTCTTTTTAACAGCTCCTAGAGGAAATGCAATAAGAGGTATGTATTTGGGGACTTCTTTTCTTTTTGATGGTGCAAACTCAGATTCGACCACTTCCTCTTAGTTTCATTCAGTCTCGTCCCTTGAATGGATAGCATTACATTGCTCCCTTTGGTTGATGACGTGTCGTGGGAAACTGTCCCTGCTTGTGTTGAGCCTCAACAATCTTTATTAACTGACTTAGGTTGCTGGATATTTCTTTCATGTTCTCTCCCAACTATTTGATCTCCGCTCCTTGACAAGTCACTTGCTTATTTAGCTCAATAAATCTTCCATCCATTTTTCTTTCCGCTTGAGCTAATTTCTCATCTTACTTTGCAAAATGTGATTGTACAATCTCTTCTTGTGTCGGCTTGTGGCCCTCATGGATCATGCCGTTTGTGACAACAAAGCCTGGTGTTGGATTAAGCGAATTTTTTGTGTTGCCATAAGGGAAGTTCTAGTTATTCTGGTTAGGTGGATATTGATTGTGTCTTGGATGATTGTTCTAGAAATTGTTGAAGTTCCTCTGGTTTACAAAGTTTACATCCTCAACCTTCTCCTGGCCCACTAATTGCTGCGGTGTAGTGTCATAAAGTTGTGCTAACGTCAGACTAGTTAGTAAACTTACTTGATTCGTCAAAGCAGACATCTGAGATGTAAGAGTTTCAATTGGCTCATTCTTGACGGGCTCCGCTTCTTTGACACTAGCCACTCTTCTTGGCTGATTTCTCTCACTAGGCCACTAATAGCTGGTTCTGGCCATTGCATCCAAGACTTAGAACGCATCCCTCACACTCTTTTCCATCAGGCTACCCCATGCTACTACATCTACCTGGTTCCGTGCTGGAGCAAGCAATCCATTATAAAATTTGCAATCCTGCTGCTTCTTTGAAAATCCATGTTGGGCACAACTCCGGATAAGATCCCAGAATCGTTCTCAAGCCTCGCCGAATGGTTCTTGATCCATCTGCCTAAACTGATTGATCTTATTTTGCAAATCTAACATCTTGCTCGGTGGAAAGTACTTCAATAAAAATTGTGTGCTCAAGTCTTCCCACTCAGTGACATCGTCTAATGAATTATACCACTGCAATGCTTTGTCTGTCAGAGAGAATGGAAATAATCTCATCTTAACTTGCTCGTGTGGCACATGGTTTATCTTTATAGTATCAGCCAATCTTCGGAACTTGTTCAGATGTACATTGGGATCTTCTAATGCGCTTCCAAAAAACTGATTTTGCTGCACAATATTTATGAGCGCATGTTTTAACTCAAAGTTGTTTGCATTCAGCGGTGGTGGTTGCACTCCTCCAATTGGTTGATTTGACATAGATCGAAGACAATCACTTATGGGTGTGATGTCCTCGTCTATAACATCATGCACAATCTGGGCATGCCTCCACTGCTATGGTGGTTGTTGCTGCTGCAAATTGGTGACTCTGTCATCTAAACTGGCTAAAGCCCACAATATTCGATTCAACGCTTCTTCTTGAGTCAGGTTCTGCGTCACGTTCTCCATTTTGCATGTAGGATTTCTTCTCGTACGGTATTTGCAGCCAATTGCTTCAATTTCAGGATCTAAAGGAACAAAATATTCTTTTTCTTTTGATCTGGTTTACATGCGAAACCTGAAAACACCGTAAAAATGAAATACCACGTAATATAAAAATTAAATAAATAAATGAAAACGTAAATTAAAAAAAAAATTGAAATTACAAAAATAAAAATAAAAAATCTAGTCTAGAATCCTCCTATTATTCAAGATAAAGACTAAAACGCTATACCTACTCCCCGGCAACGGTACCAAAAACTTAACAGGTCTAATTTCTAACCCTTAAAATACCCGACAAAAACTTAACAGGCGTAATTTCTAACCCTTAAAATACCGCAAGTATACGGGTGTATATGTGTATAGGGGAAGTCAAGGTCGATCCTCAAAGAATAGACTAACGTAGTTTGATACCCTAATTGTCTAGGATTATCCTAACTAGATACTCGAATGGTGTTAATAATTGATTAACTATTAAACTACTAATCTCATATAACTATCAACTTTACTTAACAAACGGGAAAATTCCAATTGACAAGAATGTATCCTAGGGTGTTGATTTCATGAATTACTTCATTAATAATTCTTTAAGCCAATTTTAGTATCTATTAGACGACACTTAAATAACTTAGCCCTTCTCTCGAAGCAACCAAGTCGTGGATTGATTAGAGTAACTACCCTCTCACGTTAATTAACCCTAACAACTCCCAAAAGACCCTTAACCCTTGCCTACACAGTCATAGACAACTAAGCTATATGTCGTACGTCTATTAACACTTTTCTTCTCTCGAAGAGAAATTGCTAAACGAGTAAACTAAGCCTAAGTGATCAATTTATGCTCAGTTATGGGATAAAACAAACATATAGATAGATAACTCAAATAGGAGACTATAAATCAAAACTTAGATCAAAATTATCATAAAGCACTACTCTCTACCCCTAGGACACGAGTAGTTTACCTACTCATGCCTAGTATTAAATCCATACAACTATCCATTGATTACACTGTAAAGAAATAAAAACTAAAAAAGAAGTAAATAAACCCGATTATGTCGGCTCGTCGATCTTCATCTTCTCGCTCTCACCCTTCTACTCCAATCTAAAAGTATGAGAAAGTGTGTAATGTGATCTCCTTAATTGTTCTACGAGTGTTCTCATCCTTAAACTCGAGCTTGCGATCCTTTTTATAGAGTTGGGGATGGATCTTTGGGAAGATAGGATCAAAATCCTAATAAAATTAGGAAATCTTTGTAAAAATGGACTTCTGATGTGGCCACGCAAAATCTATGTTGCGACCGTGACAAATTGTACCCAAAACTACCGTAAAATAGCCAACTTTGACGCGGCCGAAAAGGCCTTTTGTAGCGCCCGCGCGCCGTATGCGCAGACGAGCTTTCAGGTCTAACTTCCAAGCAATGTTTTAGGGTCTTTTGATTATTTTTGGGATTTGTCTCTTTCACACAAATTTTAGCTCTTTGAATCAACTTTCTAACACCATCAATTTCACTTTAATCGGAGTAGTAGATCTCAAGATATGGCCAAAATATTAGAGGTGTGTCAAGCTAACATAAAACTTCACTTTCCAGACACTTTTTGGTGCGGTCGTTTTGCATGTTTTGCGCGGCCGCGTTGCATTGCGGTTGAGACAGCTTCAAAACAACACTTTTGGCGCAGCTGCTTTGTTTGTTTGACGCGGCCGCGTGCCTTTATGTGTCGCGGTTGCGACGGTTCATCTCCAAACAGGTTTAGACTGGTTTAGGCCGTTTTTTTCTTCCTTTGACTTTTTCTTTCGTCCGATAGTCATAAACTACGACTTTTAGCCCTGAAATACTGAAAATACCTCCAAAACAAGTTAAACACGTTAAATGACCTAAATATTACAAATCTACACAATTCTCGACCACATATGCATGTAAATGCTATCAAATATAATCCTAAATCAACCTAAATACATGCATAATTAACGTGTATTAGTTAGTATCACCTAAGACATACAAAATTGATCATTTTGTTGCTAAGGGGGTTCGAACCCATACCCTATAATTCCCCCAACATTTTAAGTCACAATTTATGACATTAAGTGGAAATTGAGCAGCAATGTACAAGCACATCTAAAGTACAATCCTATAATGAAATTTTAAAATCAAAGTAAAACCATTCTAATAGTGACGAATTTAATTTTCGTCGTAACTATATTCATTATTGTGACAACTTTTGTATTTATAATTATGTAAAATAAATTTTATTGCTAAATTGGATATATCAAGATGATTACCGAAAATGCGTCACCTTCATTTTTAGAGATAGAATTTCGTACCAAATTTTCGGAAGGTAACCTTTTAATGGCAACTTCAAAATAACTAGTGACGACATTTAGTGTCACCAATTATATTCTTTCGTTACAATGTCATATATTGTCACTAATTGTTTAAAGAAATTAATGACTAATTCTTCTTTGTCACTTATTCTTATATTTAGTGACGATATGAATAAATGCATCACCACTTATTTTAGAGACAAAAATGATTATTAATTTATGACGATGTTTATTGTCACAATCACGTTTTTTTATGACAAAAAAATATTTCACTATTGATACTCGTGCGAATAGGTGACATAATTATTTCATCATGTTTAGTTAAATTCGGTGACGATGGGCAATCAGTTCGTCATACTTTAATTTGTGACAACATTGAATTTTGTTATAAATGTTTAAAAATATTAAAGAATAAAATTATTCCGTCGTGGAAGTTCATATTTAGTGACGATGAGTACCAATTCATCACCTTTATTATTTTGCGAAAGGACAACAATATTATTTTGTCACAAATGTCATATTTGGTGACAATGTAAGGTATTTCATCACAATTCAATATTTTTGTGCGCTATGGTGACGAATATGAATATCATCAGTAAAATATTTTCAATTTTTTATAATTAAGTTTTTTTATTTTCAAAATTTGATAATTAATTTTTTTTGTTGCGTTATAGTAATTAAAACATGATGATGATTTTTCGTCTAAGATATTTAAATTTGTTGATAATATCCATTAATTTGTCTATTAGAGATGCGAACTAGAAAATTAAAAAATTATTATTAGGATTTGAACTCAAGACCTTGAATGAAAGGTCCCGAAGTTTTACAAATAAGTCTAAACCTCCTACATTTGATTACTTAATACTCAATATATTTAACATATTTTGTTAAAGTAAAAATAGTAAAATATATTTTGACTTGGATTCAAACCCAAAACCTGGTATAATTTCCGTAAGCAGTCTACCAACTCAGCTGCTAATAAGAAAAGGAATCATGATGTCTTAGATTATTAAGAGATGAAACTGTCTTATACATTAAAAAAATCGTGCCAATAAGGAATTGAAACCACAATTAAAGACATTATTGACAGAGGTCCTAGCAACTAGGCTACACCACATACTTGCCGCAAGTTTTTCAATTTATTTATATAGCAAATTATGATAAGTGTCTAACATTAAAAATAAAAAATTGCAATAGCGCGGAATCGAACACACGACCAATGATAATACTGACAAATGTCTTACTAACTAGACTACACAACAGATTTGAACCTTTTCTCATTTACTAATATAGCTCATTAAGAAAAGTAAGTGTAATAAATTTGAAATAAAACTTAAGTCAACGCAGAGTCAAACCAACGACTATCGAGACTATTGACAAATGTTATACCAACTAGGCTGCGCAAATACTTGTTGATGGCTTTTTCATTATTGATTATTAATATAGATACTATATCTCTAGCGTCACTATATTATTCAAAGACTTAGTTTTACATTATTTTTTTCTTTTTATTTTAAAAAGATATCTAAACTTCAGAATAATTTTGGTACCAAATACATTTTAATTGGATCCTTATCCCGGGGAGGGAGGGGGAGGAATCACAACAGAGAGGCTATGGGGGCCAATGGTGACGTTTGGGCAAAAACAAAATTTCTTTCTAATTTTGCCATTGACTTTTTCTTCTTTTTTTTTTTCACTTTTTATTTTTCATTTTTTTCCTTATCTTTACCGACACCTAGAGGTGGTAATTCGGCGATTTGGCCCGGTCGGGGCCAGGAGTCGGACCAACGCCATATCTCAAGTCAAACCAAAATTTGATCTGACTTAAAATTAGTCAGCCCAGTTCGGGGTATTTCTCTATAATATACTAAGATTATTGGGCCATCCCGGGACCCGTCGGACTTTTATTATGAACATGAATGTAAATGTTGACCTAGGTGGTGCTTTGCCCACCTAATTTTATGATAAATAACAAAATTAGATATTTTTTTAGGTGAGCTAGTCAAACAATTAATCAGCCTAGGCAGACGCCTATTCAACAACCTAAAATGCTCGACTATGAGTTGTGACATAACTAGAGGTGGCAAAATCGGTTTGGTGCGATGGGTTGGGTCATAAAAATATTGGTCCGAAGTACTATTTGATTCCATTGGATTGAATATCCCGGGCCGGGCTGACTAATTTTAGACCTGATCAAATTTTATTTGTCACTTCTAGGCATAACAACAAAAGGAAGTGCTGGTAAAGATAAGAAAAAAAAAATGGGAAAGAAAAAAGTGAAAAACAAAAAGAGAAAAAGCCAATAGCAAAATTGGAAAAGAAAAAAAAAAAGAAAAAGCCCAAACAACACCGTTTTCCCCCCACAGCCTCCCTACTGTGATTTTCCCCTACTGTAGGGGATACAGATCCATTTTCCTTATCCCCTACTGTGGGGGGGAATTTATCATTGAACTCTCCTCTACCCCTCTCTCTCTAGCTTCCCACCATAGCTATTGGAAAAGATGAGGTGCTCGCCGGGTACGAGATTGGAGCTTGCTTTCTAGCTCCTCTGTCTTTTCCGTCAGATGACGACTAGAAAGAATTTGTTATTCTAAGATTATTTTCTTATGATATGTTCATTATAAATATTATTATTGTGATATTATTTCTATTTTTCACTCAATTAAATGAAGGTACAAACTTTAAAAAACATATATAAATGTGCACATATTCACTCACTATTTTTTTTTTTTTACTTATTCGACCACATTAATATTCTTAAAATTAATATTTTTTTTGTTATCTAAGTGATATAACGAAGCATTGATCGTTGGAACACGGCTATTTATTTGAGAGAACAAAATATGTTTAAAACAAGATTTTTTTTATGAGATAGAATGAGTAACCCACCCGCCCAGAAATGCAACGAAAACAAATAAAATATTTTAAAGATGACGCTTGAATAAAGTATAAACTAAACAGCATAATTTTAAAATGAATACACAAGCGAGTCAAATAACTCAAATAAGTCACATCTATTATCCATTCAATAAAAAAATAAGCATATATAAGACATACAGAAATGCATTAACATCCCATGAATCATGCAAAATCCTAAAAAAACATTAAAATTAAAACAAATCATCATCACCATGTGTTTGAGGTGGTGTGGACTATTTAAAAACAACTTAACTTGAGTTATGTATTTGTGAAACTATAAAATATGTATACAGTAAAACCTCTATAAATTAATAACCTTGGGACCATGAAATTTTATTAATTTAGAGAGATATTAATATATCGATAAATTAATATTTTATTAATTAAAAGAGGAGACTTTTTAAATTCAGCAAATTTAATACATATGTATTGAAAATAAATGAATTCATATATGTTTCATTGATTATATTCATGCATCAACCAATTCTTTGTAACTAATTAAATATATTCATGTATAATATCAATTCAATGTATACAAGTTAACTATTATATTCATGGACGCATGTATCAATTCATTGAAATTATTTAAATATACATGTTTACATTAATTCGTTGCACTTAAATAACTATTATAGCCAATTAAATATATTCATGCATGATGAATGAAACATATACTATATAAATCTCAATATGGAAATCAAATAATTCATAACACCCAACCATGTCTTCTCATCTAAAAGGCATCGCAAAATCATCCATGAATGATCAAATGTGTAAAGCATTAGGTGAGTATAAGAGAGACCATCCCACATGCACTCAAAAAGATTTACAACAGTGTGTTGATGAAAAATATCGTTTGAAAGTTAGTCAAGGTAAAATATCAAACACTCTCAAGAGATCATCGGAGTACCTTTCAGCCAACTTTGAGAAGGGTGGGGATATTAAGCGACACAAATCGGCGAAATATCCAGATATGAAGAAGGTTCTTTATGAATGGCTTCTTCAGTACCAAGATCAAGTCAACATGACCGGAGAGCTTATTTTGGAGAAAACAAAGGATATAATGAAGCTTTTGTATCCTCAACACCCTCCTGAACATCGATTTTCTCAAGGTTGGCTTGAAAAATTCAAGGTAAGACATGGTATTAAATCATTCCGTCGTTTTGGAGAAAGTGGTTCGGTTGACATGCAGGACATTAAAATGAAACTGGAGGCTATAAGGGAGAAAATAAACCAATTTCCCATGAAGGATGTTTTTAGTTTGGATGAAACAGGTCTGTTTTACAGGTTACAAGCTGATCACTTTCTTGCAACCAAGCAACTTGAGGGAAGAAAGCAAGACTAAGAGAGGCTTACAATTGTTATTTGTTGCAACGAGGATGGTTCGGAAAAAATTCCTTTATGGATTATTGGAAAATATGCTAAGCCACGTTGCTTCAAAAATATCAACATGAGCAGCATCAATTGTCATTATCGTGCCAACAAGAGGGCATGGATGACTAGTGTGCTTTTTGATGAATATGTTCGCTGGTTTGATCACAAAATGAATGGCAGAAGAATCTTGTTGATGGTGGACAATTGTCCAGCCCATCCAAAAAATATTGAAGGGTTACGAAATGTTGAGTTGTTTTTTTTGCCACCTAACATGACATCAAAGATTCAACCATGTGATGCAGGAATAATTAGAGCTTTTAAGATGCACTATCGTAGGAGATTCTACAAAAATCTACAGGAAGGTCATGAGTTGGGGCTACCTAATCCTGAAAAGATTAATGTTTTAGATGCAATCAATTTTGCAGTCTCCGCTTGGACAACCAATGTTTCTCAAGTGTCAATAGCAAATTGCTTTCGGCACTGCAAAATCCGTTCAAATAAAGAAATCTCAAGCGACTCAAGTGAGATAAACTTTGAAGAAAGCCTACATGAGCTTGAGTATATGGTTAAGGATATTGGTTATCGCAATGAAATGGACGTCAACAAATTGGTGGACTATATGGGTGAAAATGATGAATGTTCAATGGTTCAAAGTTTAGAGAAAATTGTTGCTAATATTATTGAAGATCCTACTAATGATGAAGTTGAAGATGATTCAATACCGTTGGAACTAGTCATGAGAAAGGAGGCTTTGAGCGCGACAACAACTCTTCACAATTTTTTGTTGCAGCTAGAGAACTCGATACCGGAACTCTTGGTTGCAATTAAAAAAGTTAGGGATGAAATCCAATTAGATTTAAATTTTAAGAAAAATCAAGTAACAATAGATTCATATTTTAGCAAATTACCATTATATTTATAATTGTAATATTTATGAATTATTAATTTAGAGTTTTAATGGGACCTAATATTTATAAACGGATTTTTCGAAAAATTATTATCTTATTATCTTATCGAATTTGATGATTTTTTACAAAGGCCCAAGTCGGGACCGGAAGATTTTATTATTTTAGAGAGTTCATTAATTCATAGAGTATTAATTTATAGAGGTTTTACTATATATCTAATATGTAAGGATTGAGGTATGGGCTGTTTTACCAAAACCTTTACCTGCTTCAAAGCCGCTAAAACCCTTTTGACTGGATTTTTAGTTGCTTTTACCATGACAGGTTTCATGCTGGTTTGGATTTTGTCCAATTTCTTTTATTGGTTAATATGACTTCTTTAGTAAAATAACTTTTTAGTGTAATTTAATATTTTCATTTTTATTTTGAATAATAAAACAAGACATTAATATTTAAAATATGACTTGAATTATTTGAGTACACATAAAAATTTTCCATGTAAAGATATTTTAAATATCAAAATTAAAATTAATAATATGGAAATCAAATTCTCACTACAACAATTTCATCAATAGACAATAAAGAAAAAACAACAATTTTTTCTAGCATTGTTGTGCATTCATGAATTAATGATAATTTTACCACAATATGTTTTTTATTAGCTACAAGACACGCTAATAGACAACACTTATACAACAATTTTCAGTGTATGTCGTCTATTCGCATCTTTTTACGTAGATAGACAACAGTTTTACCAACGGTTCGACAAATCTGTTGTCCATTGGCAATAATTTACTACAATAGACAACACTAACATCAACATTTATGCAAAATCATTGTAAAGCCAAAAGAATTTTAATTTACAACAGTTTTATTACTCCCTCCTTTTCACCTTAATTGATCTTTTAGAAAAAAAATGTGGAAGTATTAAGAAATCAATTTTTTTTCTATATATACACCCAGGTGATAAGATTTGATGAAATATAGGTTGAAAACTAGAGTGGCGAAGGGGCAAAATTGAGAGAAATGATGAAGAATAGCTAAAAGATTAATTAATTCAAAAAATCGTCAAGAAGCTACAAGATTAATTAAAAATAAATGCAGGGAGTATATTATAAGAATGTGTTGTGTTATTTAAAATTTATCAAGTTTATGTTCAAAATATTTTAGTAAACTCTTCATTGAAATTTTAGTAATTAATACTCCCTCCGTCCCGGCCTAATTGTCCTACTTGTCTTATTTGTTTGTCCCAAGCTAATTGTCCTACCCCATAAATGGCAAATTTTCCCACAATCTTCACCATCAAAATCTCCACATTCAATCTCCACCTTTGAAAAAGTCAAATAATCCACAAAATCTGTTTTTTCTTAGTCTCTGTGTCAGGCCAAGATAGGACAATTAGCTTGGGATGGAGGGAGTAATATATTTGAAATAAAAAATAATTATGATTTTATTTTATAGTTTGTATTTTACAGTCTCGTATGATATATTCAATCATTTTAAAACATAGCTAGATCCATATATATCATTGCAATAAATAAAATAAAACACCCTTTCTAAAGAGCATATTTACATTTAAAAATCACAAGTCCCGAAATTAATGAATTAAGTAATGATATAACTCAACAACATTGATAATAGTTATATATATATATATATATTATTTTTTAAAATCATGCATATAAAAAAATTCCACACATGTCATCCTTTATTCTCCATAATTTAATTAAACCCCACCCTAACTAGATGTGGCAATTTGGGCCAACACCAAATATCGGGCCCTATCTGGCCGGACCAAAATTTCGTTGGGCCTAAAATTATCAAGTCAAGATTAGTCTATCCTCCTTAAATATACTACTTTGGGTCAGTCTAACTTTTCAACCCATGGAGTCGGTGCTCAACCAACAACAATAATAGTGTGTAATTTTGTAAGAAAAATGTGGTTTATATTACAAATGAATTACTAATATGGTTTATATGATAATTTGTCACTAGAGAAAGATCCATTAGACGTTGTAGCCAAACATGCCATAGTAGTATATTTGAAGTAGGGGTGAGCACAGTCCGTTGCGGTTCGGAGATTTGAAAATCTCCATAATCGAACCAAACCTCAGAGATATTTGGAGATTTTCAAAATAAAATCTCCAGAACCGCTCCGTTGATCGGTTCAGTTCCTTCCGGAGATCGGATCTTTCGGTCCGATTTTTCGAAGCTGTTCGGAGTTTTTCCTTTAATATTTTTAGTAAAATGCACGAAAGAATTATAATGTTGTCTTTACAATAATATCATATTATTAAAGAAAAAGGTGTAATATTAAGCAACTTATAAGGTATATATTAAGGCAAGTTTCGAAACCCTAACTTATAAAAAACAAATACAAGTTGCTGAAGTAGTTATCTCGTCCAAAGAAGAATAACTCTAAATTATAAAGTTATCAGCTATCGATAACCTCTTTGTATGTTTATCGATTAGTTTTCATCGATAAAACTTTAGTTGTATACGTTGTCAATAAGTAAAGGTAAGCTTAATATGACTAACTACAGTAAAATTAAAGTTGACTTCAAGAGAAAAATGTGAGTGAACGAGAAAGATGGAGAATCAAAGAAGAAGAGAATGAGCAACGAGTCACTACTTGGAATTCAGGTGTAGGATATTAACAATGTGCAGTGAGTTCGGGTCTAGAATTTTGACCTTTATATATGAAAATAATTAAATATTAGGTATAATAATAAATCTTAGTATATGGATTAAAGAAATGTAAAATTGAATTGAAACATATCATAGTAATGTATTTCTTTATATAAACTATAAATATAATAATTGTTCATACTTCCTCCGTCCCGGTTAACTTGTCATAGTTGACCGGGCACGGATGTTAAGAAAAAACAGAAATGTTAAGAAAAAAACAGATTTTGTGGAATCTTTGACTTTTTTAAAGGTGGAGATTGAATGTGGGTATTTTGAGGGTGGAGGTTGTTGCCTTTAATTGTCATTTATGGATGTGACAAGTTAAGTGAGACGGACCGAAATGGAAAGTAGGAAAAGTTAACTGGGACGGAGGGAGTATTATCTATAGTTAATAGATACTTCCTCCGTCCCGACCTAATTGTCCAACTTGTCATATTTGTTTATCCCAAACTAATTGTCCAAGCCCATAAATTGCAATTCTCTCACAATCTCCACCCTCAAAATCTCTACTTTTAATCTCCACCTTTGAAAAAGTCAAAGATTCCACAAAATCTGCTTTTTCTTAGTCTCCGTGCCCGACCAAGGTTGGACAATTAGGCTGGGACGGAGGGAGTATATGTTTGTTATGAAAATTATTTATTATAAATATTGTACTCTATTATTAATTACTAAACCTTTTATAAATACTAAAACAGTAGTTATATTATTGTTAAAATCTACTAAAATATATAATGATTCAATATTATAGTATAAAAGAAATGAATTAAATGATATATTAAAAAAATTTCATAGTCAATTACTTAGAATCGGTTCTACTTGATTCAATTTCGATTTTTCGATTCGAATCGGTTCGGGTTTACAACAAAAAAGAATTTGAATTGATTCGATTCGGATAAATAGTCAACGAATATTATCTGTTTGAAATACTTTTTGTCCGGGATTTGATGCGGAGCGGATTATCTCGAGAGACCCATGCTCACCCTTAATTCGAAGAGCATTGACTAATTAATTTTTGGCTGCCTTGAGTTTATTTTCTTTCTATCTTTTGGGTTTGGATTTAATTTCTTACTTTAGTCTGAATTGAGGAGAAGTTCCGATTTTAGGAAATTTCTGGTGGCAACCGGGAATAAGTCAATACTGGTGGTGGAGGATATTAGTTGCACCATTGATTTGCTGGAGAAGCTCGCCGATCAAACTTCTTCGCATGAATTTCATCTCCGGGATCAAAACCAGGTTTCCTTATGCCTGTACGGCCGCTGATTCATCAATTTTGTTGTCGTCAGTGCAACACCATCGTCGCGTCTCACCTGCAAAATCCGACGACACATATTCCGCTATCATGACCTACATCCAATCTGGAAAGCCGACAGTGCCATCAATTCCTCTGCCTCGCTCCAATAGAAACCTTAATCTCGTCACCGAGGATTCTTCGGTGTGGTAGTCCAGCACCTCCGGGCTAGGCATCGACTCCGCCTCACATGAGAATTCAGGTAATTTTGTATTTAAAAAATGAAACCTTAGCTGGGTCGGCAATCTTTGACAATCCAACTGTTACGATTTTTCCTGAGCAGAATTTTACTGTTGATAATGTTTTATGGTGTGGATTTTACTCTTTCCATTTGTCGAGATGCGTGCAAGCGAATACACTGATGTATTCATGTTGTATTAGATCAAAGATTAGCTAATAGGACTATAAATGAGTCGCCTTACTGATATTCGAGTTCATAAATATTATCGAGATTTAGATATTTTATCGAACGTAAAACTATGTTCAAGCTTATTTGATACATTTGTCAAATGAGGTTTTTGCGAACAATATCGAATCGGATTTCTAGTAGATTGATTTAATTTCACCCCTACATAGGAATCAAGACATATGATGCATTATCCTACAAACTGAATTTATGTAGCTACATGGGAATCAAGATATATGATGAATTGCCGAGTTCAGAGATAGAAGAAAAATTATACGAAAACAGTTACGCTTGTTTCCCAGGATGGATCTATGGGGCGCGGGCGAGGCAGTGGCCCTCATTGGACTTTCAATTTTTTACAAGTAATTTTATCTAATAATTTTTATTAATACTCTTTACATATAAGAGTTCGTCCCCCTTAATTTGTAAAAGTTCGCCCCCATATATTTCATCTCAATACTCTATAATATAGTTGAAAAAATTCGCCCCCCTTTAAAGAACTTTCTAAATCCATCCCTGTTCCTCCCTTTGTATAATAGACTCGTCGGAAGAAATTTAGTCTTGGTGGGGCCCAACTCTAAGGCCAAAGAGGATAAATTTTTTCTCCTAATCTAGGAAACAAAGAAAAAATCCTCCCCTCCCCTCCCCCCACGATGACTCGAACCCAGGACCAAAGATCTAGGTAGTAGATGTTCTGCCACTTGAGCTATCCAACTTCGTCCTAAGGCCAAAGAGGATATTGCACAAGAAAAACATCTTTTTAGGAATGCCCCACTTTGTTAAAATAACATCGAGTACACAATTTCTTTTTTTTATTTATTTATTTAAAAGAAATAAGCCTAATATTATATAGTTTTATTATAATAATAATTTAGGCTGGAAATGAACCTACAAACATAATGCTTAATTCTTACATATATCTTCTCATGCCCTTTTTTATTCTATTTGTACGTTTTTCGTTTTACTTTCGAAAAAGGATTTCGGGAGGTTGTGGAAGTATATGACTATATAGAAATATTCTTTTTCACTACATGATCTACATATAAACACTGTGAATTGGAAAAAAAATTCAATATCATCTTTAGATTTTCTTTTTTGGAATTCTTGTAGCAACAGTAATAGTGCCTACAATATTTAGGTTGATGTCGAACTATCACATTAGATCTCATTGTTAAGATCGTATTCCATCTTTAATTATTTATAATAAAAGAATTTTAATGATACTTCTTATGACCTTTTTAAATTTTTTTTCCCTTCTTTTATTTTGTGGTTATGATTTTTTTTGTTTACTTGTTTCAGTCTAAGAACGAGCTAAATGGAAAACCATGTGATAAAAATTGAGCTGTATATACGTACACATTATTCAGATAATGGCACATGGAGCTAACGAGGTAAAAGAAAGTTAGGTAAGTTACATACATTTATTTTTGTTAATGGAAATTATGTTATTTATAACTTTTAAAAATCCACATGTTCAAAAAGGATTTGATGGTCAAGAAGCACGACCATTACGAAGAAGAATGAATCAGAATACTGATGATGAAATTGTTCTCGAGGTCTTAGGCCATGGATCAGGCTACATAGAAGGCCTCGGATATGGTCCAAAACCACCAAGCAGGCGTAACGCATCATGCGATTCAATCGGCCAACAACTGCAGCAAGAACTTCAAGAGACACGGGAAAGTTACAAGATTCTGAAAATCAAGTGAATGAGCTCAAATCACAAGCATTTGGGTTCGAAAATGAAGTGACCGATTTGACAGACCAGATGGTTCAACATGGTGCAACTATGAACAAACTTATCGCTTATTTGAAAAGTATTGCAGCATAGCTCTCAAACATTTATAAGGTTAAGCTTACTCTCTCTGAACTAATGACATTTTTCTTTTTATTTCTTTTGATATTGAACAATCAATTTGATATATTTCTTGTTGTCCATTTTTTTTACCTTTTTAGATTTGATGCATTTGTGAAGAAGTTGGAGGACAAGAAAAATTTGATCATTAGCATTTTGGAGTATGGAATGAGGGAAGTTTAAAAATAAGATCTAGGATTTTTATTTTTATTTTTCTGCAAGGCACTCATGTTTCTTTTTTTACGTGACAATTACTAGCAAAACAATTTTTTATGTTCTAAAAGATTTTATTTATTTCGGATATTTATGTTGGATTTTTTAACTACTTTAGCATGCTAAATAATCTCATTCTACTTAGCATTCTTGCTTATTCATTTTTCTTTTTATCTTTTAGTATTTTTTAGTTTAATGCATTTATAATTTTATTAAGTAAAACAATATTGTGTTACTAAATTTTTTCACTATGAATCTAGATGTAACCATAAGATCCATAAGTGTCGTTTTTCATTTGTGTCCCCAAAATTACACTTTCATAACGAACTGCATCGTTGCATATAAATTTATTTTATGTCATATATGAATTTATTAGATGACAGTTTGAAAAAATTATCTCTAAAAGTAAATAATCTGTGACAACTAGTGTGTCACCCTACATATTTTTATTATGACGATATATATCTTGTCTTAAGATGCCATTTTATAATGACAAAACATAGCGTCACTATACTATGTCTTTAGTGACGGTTTATATTACCGCTGCTTATACAATTATACGGTGACACACTTTAGTCGTCACTACTTGTACTCATTTAGTGACATGAATTTTTTTTTGTCACTAGATGTCACTTTACAATCACAAAATTATATCGTTGGCATATCTATGTTTTTAGTGACAAATACAATTTCATCTCTCCATGAAATTTTATCATGACAAAATACGTCATCACCACTTGTATGTATTTGGTGACATTGAAATAATGTCACTGATTTTTAGTTGCTGACGTAATGCGTTGTCATTATAGATATTGATAAAATGACCATTATAGATATTGATAAAACGACGATAGGCATTTTGTAACTATAAAGTAACTCTTTTGTGACGATTTATTATAAACGTGACAAAATAATGAATATAGTTGTGATGATGAAAGTGTCACAAAAGTTTGATGAGTTGAGTAATACATTAATTTTTGTCACCAAAATTTGATGTTTTTATTAAAAAAAATAGATTTTGTCATATTTTATGTTTACTTTCAATGACGGAATACAATATAATATGATAAAAATTGGATGCTACAAGTGACGAATCAAGAGTCACTATAAATTATAGGGGAAAAAGTCACTGTCCCCATTCAGAAATTGCAAAAAACTTTTCTGATACTTTTTCTTTGAAACTGCAAAAATGACGCAAGTTTCACCTAAACTACACCAAATACCCCCCACTTAATTACTCTCACCCACCTCACCCTGAAAAACCTCCCCTCACCGTTATTTTTTCCTTTTCGTTTTATTCCCCAAAAATCAACATTACCATTTTCAGTGAAGAAAGAAGTGCGGCGATTCAACAGCTTCCAAAGTTGGGCAATTTCGGCGATGTAGTGCCATCCCAATTCCGGTGACCACCCCACATTCCAACGTGAGTAATTCAAACTTTTTTTAAAAAAAATCAGTCTTATCTGCCTCCATCTGATAATTGCATCAATTGGAGAATAATACACGACATTATAGAATAATTAGGTTGAACTAGATATTCAGCGTATGATTTTGACTGTTGGTTGTATGATAGTCTCTTCTATGATTCGGTGCATGTCGTGTATAATTATTTTATTAGGTTTTGTATAATATTTGACTGATCGTGTATGATAGCATACATGTGTTTTTATTGAATTTTCATGTATGTGTGATTTTTGTAGGTCGTGTATGATTTATGTAGGTCGTGTAATATAGCAGACATGTGTTTTAGATCGTGTATGAATTTATTTTTTGTGCGATTTGTTAGTGGGTATGATTTATATCATACACGGTTTTGACCGTGTATGCTTTGTATTTCATGTTGGATTTATTATACATCGTGTATGTTAGAAACCATACATGATGTATAGCAAATCATGATTTAGATCGTGTATGATTGTATATGATATGTGATTTGTTGGATTTAGGTCATACACGGTGTCATACACAACATCTATATCATACACGATTTATATGATACACGACTTAAATCATGTATGAGTTATATCATACACGCCTGTAGCTAAACATCACACACGACATATCACACACGATAATGTTTTCCCTTAAGTCGTGTATGACTTCTATAATATGTCTATCGTACACGATTTATTAATCGACCACAACGTCACTGGTCGTGTGTGATAAGGTTGAAGTCGTGTACGGACTTCTATAATATGTGTATCATACACGAACTCTCATGTATGAGAAAAGGAATATGATACACAACGTCGTGTGTAGTATTCTTATGAAATACTAGACACACGATTGTGTGTTAGTGTTTATAATGGTGTGATTTCCCCCCTTCATGTATTATTTTGTGGAATTGTCGTATGTTTTATTCTTTGTTCTACTTATGTGGATATTACGACAATATAATATTTAAAAATAATAAAATCAATAATAATAATAAAATTATTCATGATACAGACATCACTGATTATAGTATTATGAATAACAGTAGACGTTTGCCAAAAAAAATGTGAATTGTAGCTAAATATTTAGAAGTTACAGATGGGTTGGACAATGATTGTCGTCCATTTTGGAGGACATTGGGTGACCCTTGAGTATATTGGCGGGGAGGAAGGGATGTTGCCAGTTCCGCCGGAGGGGATAACATATACGACTTTAATGGAAAATGTGAAGTCCATTGTTCAAGTTGATGCGCACAACTCTGTGTGTTCTGTACTCGCTTGATGTGAGTGGTAGTAGAGCAATAAAGTGAAAGATGAAGAACGATACCGACGTAAAATATTTGTTGGAGTCCAATGATGAGCCGATATTATTTGTTACACTTAAATCGAACCGGACAAGAGATGGTGCTCTGAATAATGCTAGAGATGGCTACAATTTGCTTGAATCAGTTGTTCATTCACAATGCAGTGGTGAAACATTTTTCAGTCAGCAGGTACGACCTAAAGCGCTTGATGATGCCGGACTGAGTAGACTACACGTAGATGAATTCTATGACCTCCCTCAAGTTGTATATGGAAGTCAGGATTTTAATATCAATTTAGGCGACCCAGACTACTTTCGTGATCCCATTGCGAACGAGGTGGACTACGCCGATTTGAATGTTGCTGATAGTAACCTAGGTTTTGGGATTGATACTTGAAAAAAATAACAATCTTTTGCAGATTACTGCGGTTTTCGGCGTTGCACAGCCCATGCGGAGTCCGGGGATTTTGTTGAGCTTAACAACTCAAGGGATCCAATCCAAGACGCGGAGATGGACCCTAATTTGAACGATGATGACTATTCCTACGCTAGTTTCAGACCTGTTAAATATTAGCCATTTACGCCGATGAATGTCGAGGATCCCCCGACTCAAGATGATTCTACATTTGTTGGCTCTCTCAAGGACCTATTGGAAGACTCTATCTATGGTTCAAAAGGTGAGCTTGCCTTAGCCGTTGGGATCTACAAACTTAAAAATTCTACCGAGTTCAAGGTGGATCTTTCATGCAACACACATTACACTATAATCTACAAAATACATAATTGTTCATTCACTTTACACGCTGACAGCAAAGTGAGAGTTTGGCGGGTTTGGAAATTGATCCAGCACGATTGTGTATTAGACCCTAACCATAGTGTGACCCAGTCGGTTTCTGTGAAGGCACTTGGTACTTACTTTCTGATAATGCCGAAACTCGGATATCAAACGGATCACGGTCGCAGTAATACTCCAAAACAATCCAAACATGCAAGAACTTAGATGACACAAAGATTTACATGGTTCGATCCGGAGATCTACGTTCACGGGAGAAGGCAATAACCTTCCGAGGTGTTTCACTATTCCTCCTTGAATACCGGAGTACAATTTTACAAGTGATAGTTCTAGAATCCAAAATTGGAACCCTAAACTAAACAACAATTCTCTTATTTATACTCTACAATAGCGACCCTAACTAAATCCCTATAAATCCGCCAATCAAATCTGCATAGCTGTTGGAAAAGATCATGGGGATCTTTTCCCAACTTCCAAAGACGCCGTGAATGGCTCGGCCGCATTGGGCTTGCGCTTTTGGGCTCAATTGACCCATCTGGCGGGCTAGACCGACCCTGGATGATTGGGCCATACCCATCAGATGCCCCCCCACCAACCGGAGCGAGGTAGGAGCTTCGGTTTAAAAGATTGGTGTGGGCCGGTGTGTATGCGCTGTAGCCGAGGTTGAGATGGAGTAGTACCTGTGTCCGGTTGTGAAAGAGTCAACCGGTGTCAAACTAAGTTACCCTCCTAGGGTGAAAGAGTCAACCAGAGCCGAAATGAGTTACCCACCGGGGTGAAAGAGTCAACCAGTGTCGAACTGAGTTTCAACCCGAGGTGAAAGAGTCAACCAGTGTCGAACTGAGTTACCCCCCGGGGTGCAAGAGTCAACCGGAGTCAAACTAAGTTTCACCCCGAGGCGACATAGCCATCATGAGTTGAAGTGACGTGAAATGACGTTTAATAAAATCCCAAGACGCGTGTTCCCCACGCGCCTAGGTAACTGTGATGCGCGTGACAAGCACGCGCGCATCCAAAGAATTGAATTCGAAAAGACATGATCTGGGTCGTTGATTCTTGAGTATATATATAAGGCGTGTACATAAAGTTTTCCATCACTCTCATTTGCAATTTGCGATAGACAAAGAGCGGGAGAAAAAAGAGAATCAACCTTGCAAGGTCGTGAGCAATCACATATCTGCAACAAGTAAGTATGTCTTCTTCTACGTTTTTGTCTTCGATTAGGGAAGTGGGGACGACGGAAGCCCCTCTAGACGCAGAACCCTTACGGTATATTATCCCTGAGAGGAGGGAAATTAGAATGGTACATAGGACAGACGGTATGGAAACGGGCACCCGAGCAGTAAGTTTTAGTGGCTGTGGTGAGGAGGACTTCGAGGTTGCCGCGGAGGCTCCGCAAATGTCGCGGGTGCAAATAGAAGCCATCATACCGTCGTTTTATTTCCCCTTTAACTTAGAATATATTTTGCCGGAGCCCAGCGATCGAGCCTGTTGTCCACCCAAGGGGTTCATAGCAGTGTACATAGATCATCTGAAGGTAGGACTTAGGTTCCCGCTGTGGGAATTTGTAGTTTTGCTTTTGAGGTTTTATGGCATTGCATTGTGCCAGCTGGCGCCTAATGCGGTGAGGCAAGTAGTTGGGTTTTTGGTAGTATGTAAGAGGGCCGGGGTAGAGCCGGATGTAGAGATTTTTAGTTTTTTCTTCCAACTCAAAGCCTTCGGGAAGTCGAAGGGATGGTATTCGTTCAGCCCGGGCCCCCGGGGTGGGTTTAAGGTTAAAAACCCTAGTAAGGTAGAGGGTTGGAAGGAGAAATTTTTATTTGTGAAGGTTGGTGTGGCCCTCCCGAGGTGGAGGAGGGAGGAGGTTGTGGACAACGCCCCGGTGGTGGAGCCGGAGTTAGTGGACGATTTTCGCACCGTGGGTACGTTCAAACAACTCTGCACCGAGGAGGAGCTGGAGGAGGCAGGTTAAGCCTCTATTATTAGGGAGGAGCAGAAGAGAATCCTACCCGGAGTCAGGGGTCGTCTGCCGGGACGCCTGAGGCGGATAGGGAATTTAATGTTCAATTGAGCTGTTTTTTTATTGTATGATGCTAACTGCACGTTGTCTTTGCAGTGGGACGCATCGGGAAAGATACAACAGGAAGCCCGGCGATGCCACTAGTATTGAAGAAAAAGGGAACAACTGCTGAAGTGACCCCGAGAGGAGGGGTGTCTCCAAGCCAAAGGCCATCACAGGGGACAGAGGACGAGGTGGTGGTGACTGGCTCGACACCGAGGTTGAGGAAGAGGCCGGAGCCCTCCTCGACTCCGCCTGCAGAGGTGAAGAGACTGCGCGTGGACATGGTCCCCGAGGTACAGCCAATGATATTTGTCTTCGCAGAAAAGCGTGGCTTGCTGACAGGTTTTTTGTTGACAGGGGCAAACAAGTGTTGTGGGCCTTGAAGGGCCCGAGGAGCTGCTGCGCTTGGCTCGGGGGATAATGGACCTCGGCCGAAGGAGCGAGAGGGAGGCCAAGGAGGAGCTGGCCGGGGCGTTAAGGGAGCTCCGGTCTCGAAATGACAAGTTGACACACGACCTGTCCGAGGCTCGCAAAAGAGCTTCCGAGGTGGAGAAAGAGGTGGCGCGGCTGCGTGGGGTTGAGGCAGAGGCTGGAGTGCTCCGCGGTGTGGTGGCGGAGCTGCCGAGCTGAAGGCAAAAGACACAGCTGCGGTTGAGGGCCAAGGGGTCGTGCTGAAGACCTTTGCAGAGAAGCTGATGCAGACAAGCACGTTCCTCGATTATCAAATGAGGTTCGTGGCTGTTGGCGACACATCAACGCACTCCGCGCTGCTGGAGAAAGTCAAGGAGGTCTATCCGAACGTGGATGTGTATCGTCCAGAGTTCGGATATGACTACGACTTCGTGGGCGCCGTGGAGGAGGCGTACTACGAGGCATTGGCACAGGTCCCGGAGTGGCCTTTGGTGAAGGCGTTGGCGGAGAAGGGCACAGTGCTTAGCACCGAGGAGATTGCTGTCTGCAACGCCGACCAGGATGAAGAATTCCTAGCTTTCGGGAGGGGAGAGTTCACCGCAGAGCCGCGAACAAGGGCCCTACCCCCATGGGTGGAAATTCCCGCAGAGGCAGCGGAGGGTGATGCCGGGGGCAACCAAAGCTTGCCGGAAGAGGAGCTGGCGGAGGTGGAGGAGGAGTCAGAGGCAGCTGAGCGGACCGAGCAGGGGGAGGTCAGTTCCCCTCAATTTTGATCAATTGTAAACACTGTAGTTGATAGGATGAACTTTTATTTCTGACATGATGTATGTAGACTCAAAATTGTATGTGATAATTTTGTGGCAATGAAGTGTGAATGTTCGGTAAATGTTGTTGATTTGCTTCGGTTGTAATCATGAGATGTTTGTATATAGTATTGATTTTGTGCTGCTAACAAGAGAATACCGAGGAGCTACACAACGTAATGAAGCAGCTTATGCGTTCCCTGGAATAGTTCCGGGGTGAAAAGGACAACTTGCAGAAGCATGTTGTGCCCCAGTTGGAGAAAAAACTAGCCGCGGCAGAGAAGAGGGCAATCGAGGCCGAAAATGCAAGAACCGAGGATGCAGAAAAGGCCTTAGATCACCAGCTGAAGTACTTGTCTAAATATGCCGAGGTGGAGCGGCTCTTTGTACATCAAAAGGAGTATGAGCGGATCTTGTCGGAGTTTGACCTATTAACCTTCGAGGAGGTCGAGGAGCGAACTGCTGAAATCCAGAAAAAGATAGCAGTACTCATAGAGGCCGGACATGCTGACTCCGCCGAGCTAGTGAGGAAGCGGGAAGTGTTAGAGATACACCTCACCATGTATGAGGACGTAAAAGGCCGCAGAAAGTGGCGTCGGACTGCGGAGGAGAATATCGCCAGTTCCAGCCGGGGTAACTCCATGAAAGCTTCTCGGAGGAGACCAAAGGGCTCGGTGAAAAAACCGACCGGAGTGGTGATCCGAGAACCGAGCCCAGTAGTGGTCGTAGAGGAGGAAGTGCAGAAACTGGCCGAGGAGATCGAAGTGATGGCCCCCGCAGAGTGGGATCTTGTTGGATGGGCTAATACTTCAATGCCAGCTCGACAACCAAGTCCTCGCCCTCGAGGAGGCCAGAGTAGGGGGAGGACCGGAGTCCAGTCCCGGGGTACTTCCAAATCCCGGAGGACACGGAGGAGCTCCCGGGGCGGATCTTAGCGCCGAAGTGCTGAGTATTGGTTAGGTAGTAATAGATAGATAGACAAGTTGTGTTGTAAAGCATTTTTTGGATGTACAGCATTTTTGTAAATAAAACTGCAGTGAAATCAATCATGTATATAACAAGTTCTTTTTGCAAATAATAGACTAGTGATGCATCTGAGCATGATGCAATTTTCTTTTAACTGTGTGTCTACGGTGCGATGCAAATAATGTAATATTTAGTACTTGGGAGAACTGTAATGTAGATAAGCCCTTGTCCGGGAACGGCATAAAATCTCCCCGGACGGATTAGGCGGGTGTTAACGTTTGCACAATGACAAAGTTGCTGACCTCTCCGGATAAATCAGGCGAGAGGGAATTCATGTCGGGGGACAAAGTTTGTGGTCTCTCCGGACGGATCAGGCGAGAAACCAATATGTTCGGAGACAAATAATAATTTGACGCAATAAATATGTGTGTATTCTAGGCTGGGGCGTCCCCGCGGCGCAGAAGAGAAGCAGCGTATGTATTGGAAGTAAAAACTTTTATTCATAGCTATTGTCGAAATAATTGAAGAATACAAAAATAAAGATGAAACATAAAGTACCACGGTACGAAGTGAAAGTATGTACAGAAAATGTAAAAGAAGAAGAAGTACTTGAAAAGGGAAATTACAGGTAGAAACGCCGCAGATTGCTAACGTGCCATGGGCGAGGCATCGGTGTGCCATCTAAATGTTATAACTTATAGCTCCCGGAGGCGTGAGCGGCAGTGACACGATAAGGCCCTTCCCAGGTGGCATGCAGTTTGTCTTCGGGGGCAGCTTTGCTGGCCAAGTTTAGCCGGAGCACTAGGTCGCCGACCTAGAATTGTGTACCTCGGACCCGGTTGTTATGATACCGGGCTGCTTGTTGCTTGCACTTTGCTTGCCGTATGAAAGATTGCTCGAGACGGTGTTCAAGCTCGTCTAGATTGGTACAGAGTGCTTCCTCGTTAATCTCGGGATCAAGGTGTAAAATTCTAGGCCTGGGTACTCCCACCTCGGCAGGAATGACAGCCTCGGAGCCATAGGTGAGACTATAAGGAGTCTCCCCGGTGGAGGAATGTGGCATTGTGCGATAAGCCCAGAGAACTTGCGGGAGATTCTCCGCCTAGAGACCCTTGGCCTGATCCAGTCGTTTCTTGAGACCGTTGACAAGAGTGCGGTTCGTGACCTCTACCTGGCCATTAGCTTGGGGGTGAGCTACCGAGGTGAAAGCCTGCTTGATGTGCAACTCCTCGCACCAGGACCGAAAGGGATCATTGGCAAATTGTTTGCCGTTGTCGGATACAATCGTACTTGGAATGCCAAAACGGCATATAATGTTACGCCAGACAAACTTTAGAATATTTTGTCCAGTAATGGCAGTGAGGGGCTCGACTTCGACCCATTTAGTGAAATAGTCGACAGCAACCATGAGAAATTTAAGTCCCCCCGGAGCCACTAGGAACGGTCCAACGATGTCGATACCCCACTGTATGAATGGCCAGGCACTTTGTATGCCAATGAGCTCAGTTTGTGGCAGGTTCTTCACTCGGGAGTGCCGCTGACATTTGTCGCACTTCGACACCAAATTGTGGGCATCATTGAACAAGGTGGGCCAGTAGTATCCCCACCGAAGCACTTTCTTGGCCAACATACGGGACCCAATGTGACTTGCGCATGCACCTTCGTGAAATTCTCGAAGAACATATTCGGCCTGGATCGGGCCAAGACATTGGAGGCTCGGCTGCAAGTATGACTGACAGTATAAGATTCCGTCGTGAAGTGCGTACTTTGGTGCTTTCAGAAGTATCTGCCGAGCGTGTAATTTATCTTCGGGCAAAGTGCCATTCCGAAGATACTGGAGGATCGGGGTCATCCAATTGAGATCGGCATCAGTCAGAGACCACTTGCTTATCAATCGAAGGGTGGGTAGCCTCTTCGACAATTATGTCCGGAGACAGATTTGACGGGATCGTGGAGCCATTTTACTGAGAGTATCAGCTTTGACATTTTCTTCGCGGGGTATCTGCTGGACATCAATCGAAGTAAAAGTTAACAAAAGTTTGCGAGTTAAATCCAAATACCTTTTCAGTGTATCATCCTTTGCCATATATGTGCCTTTGATCTGGCTTGAAACCACCTCGGAATCAGTGTATAGCCGGATATGTGAAGCCCCGAGGGTTTGAGCGAGCCGGAGCCCAGCGATGATGGCCTCGTACTCAGCTTCGTTGTTGGTCACTTTAAACTTAAATCGCAGGACATATTTGACTTCAATGTCTTTGGGACCAGCTAGAAGGACCCCGGCGCCACTGCCTCGGGTAGCAGAAGCGCCGCCGACGTATACATGCCACCTGTTGGCTTCGGCTTCGGGGTCAATTTGGGGTATAACTTCAGCTTGTGTGACAGTGTCGGGATTATCAAACGGGACCTCAACCAAAAAATCCGCGAGAGCTTGACCCTTAATGGCTCGGCGAGGTAGAAATTGTATATCGTGTTCTCCAAGCTCAATTGCCCACTTGGCCAAACGACCTGCTACATCGAGCTTGATAAGAATCTGACGAATTGGTTGATTTGTGCGGACTCGGATAGCATGCCCTTGAAAGTAAGGATGCAAGCGGCGGGCCGCCGTGACTAGTGCTAAAACTATTTTTTCCGCCACGGAGTAGCGGGTTTCTGCCCCTTGGAGTGCTCGACTAACAAGTACACGGGTTGTTGACTTCCATGATCCTCACGGACGAGGGCCGCACTAATGGTTTCATCGGCGGTGGCCAAGTATACATAGAGGGGCTCTCCGGGGAGAGGCGCTGATATAGTGGGTAACTGGCTGATGTGTTGTTTCAGGGCCTCAAAGGCTTCGTCGCACTGCGAAGTCCATCCAAATTTCCTTGCTTGGTGCAGAATTTTATAGAAGGGAAGCTGGCGCTCCGCTGCCTTGGATAAAAAAACGATTTAGGGCGGCAAGTCCGCCAGTCAAGCGTTGGATGTCTTTCACGGTCCTCGGCGGCTGAAGATCCAGGACATCCTGATATTGGTTGGGTTGGCTTGGAGACCATGTTGTGAGACCAAGTACCCAAGGAATTTTCCTGACCCGACTCCGAAGGTACACTTAGCTGGATTGAGTCGGAGATTATGGCGCCGTAGTGTACTTAATCTCTCGGCAATGTCCTACTCACATGATGTAGGAGAATGACTCTTAATGACGAGGTCATCGACATATACCTCAACATTGCGGCCTATCAGATCCCGGAAGACGTGGTCCATAAGACGCTGATAGGTGGCTCCGGCATTTTTGAGTCCGAAGGGCATTTTCTTGAAAGCAAAGCATCCAAAATCAGTGATGAAGGCTGTTTTGATGGCAACTCGGCGGTCCATAAAGCCGACCAGGATGTCAAACGGATCACGATCGCAGTAATACTCCAAAATAATCCAAACATGCAAGAACTTAGATGACACAAAGATTTACGTGGTTCGATCTGGAGATCTACGTCCACGGAAGAAGGCAATAACCTTCCGAGGTGTTTCACTATTCCTCCTTGAATACCGGAGTACAATTTTACAAGTGATAGTTCTAGAATCCAAAATCGGAACCCTAAACTAAACAACAATTCTCTTATTTATATTCTACAATAGCAACCCTAACTAAATCCCTATAAATCCGGCAATCAAATCTACATGGCTGTTGGAAAAGATCATGGGGATCTTTTCCCAACTTCCAAAGACGCCATAAATGGGCTCGGCTGCGTTGGGCTTGCTCTTTTGGGCTCAATTGACCCGTCTGGCAGGCTAGACCGACCCGGGGAGATTGGGCCATACCCATCACTTTCAAAAGGACCTAATACGTGAGGGATCAACTCTAATTCCATGATAAATGATTGTTGAGTTATGTAGGGACCATTCTGTAGAAGTTAGCTACGACTTAGCCCTGAGGGCCAGGAGCTGTGCTTATGCTACGATCCATGGAGAAACTAAGGAGTCCTTTTGTATGATACCCGGATATGTTCACATGGCCCTCAGTGCATCAATATCCGGATTTGCATATTGTCGTCCTGTTATTGTAGTAGATAGTATTCATCTTAAAGGATCATACAAGGGCATAGTGTTTGTTGCGGTTTTGAAGGCCCAAATAATCAAATTTTCCCTTAGTCGTCGGGATTGGAGCGATCGAATCCGAAGAATCATGATTTTGGTTTCTGAGCAAGTTAAGGGTTGCATATGGATGCCACCCTCAACTCCTTATTGTGTCTGACGGACATCCGACCATTAGTGTTGTAATTAAGAGAGCTTTCCATAACCTCTAGCAGAATTTAGCCTTGTACGGGTGATAGGTAACCTGGTTTTCGAAAAAATAGCCTACACTTACACTGAAGAGGAGTTTGATACTGCATTTTGCGCTATTAGTGTTGTTAGCCCTAGTGCACATGCGTCTGTGAAACATAAAGAACCCGAGCGATGGGCAAGGTCACAGTGTCCCGTTAGGAGGTAATTCAAACATTGTTGAGAGCTTCAATAGTCGTATCTTGTATGCTAGACATTTGCCTGTTTGCTCCGTGTTGGAGGTGATCCGGGGCATTATTGACCAATAGTTTGTTGACCGGAGAAGTGTTGTTGTTGGAATGACCGATCCACTAACAAACCGTGCAGCTAATAGACTATCGAAGAACTTTCAGATGGGGGCAAGGGTTTGTGGTAGAGCAAATAGATGCTTGGATTTACAAGGTTGTTGTTGAGAAGCCAATATTTGTCGTTGATCTGGCAAATAAGACATGCACCTGCAAGGTGTCTCAACATCATTTGTTCCCCTATTCTCATGTAACAGTTGCGATCCCGTAAGTGCTTGGCTTATACCAATCTACTGATCTAACTTTGTTTTACAACATCTATGCTAAAACACGCTTATTTCATTGAATTATTTAAAAACTTGTACAATCTAACCTCTTTCGCTTCCGGTTAAAGTTCATTTGCAGGCGGCGGCGAGTTCTCCGAAGATTGTTCCGGCGGAATAGTAACTTCGCCTCCATGCTTCGGAGGTAATTCTACCCGCCTATTGCCGGCAATATTTCCAGTAGCCTCCGGTGGAATATCTATTAAAAGTGAAATATAGTATTGTACATGAAATGGTGATAGTGTTCCACATTTGGTTGAGTATGGTGCACGTTTGTATAAGAAATGGACAAAAAATTTAAATGGGGCAATGTGGTTGTGAGTCACAGCAGTGATGGCTTTAATTTAGCAGAAGAAAAAGTGGGGGTTGAACCGACCGTGTGGATATATTTGCAGTTTCAAAGGTGAAAGTTACAAATTAGTTTTTTTTTTTAACATTCTGAATGGGCACAGTAGCCCATTATCACTAATTGTAATATATGGTGAAGATAACATTGAACGCAATTAAAAATCATACCTTTGATGACGAATTCAAATATTGTCACATTACCTAATACCACGGACATACCATGACGATCGTTGTGATGCTAAAATTTCATCACCAAATACTTCTAAGACTCAGTTAAATTGTTGGAATGCCTTGAACCATGGTGCGAGTTGGGCAACGCCCCCAACCTAGACGGTGTATATGTTGTTTGGGCTCAGTTTTCTAATTGGGCTTATTTCCTAATCCCAGTCTGTTAGAAATTGGTTTATATGTAGCTTCTTTATTTGACCTAGAGTCATTCTGTATTACTGTTGCCACTCTGATTACTTATATATTGTCAGAAAAATTATGTATAGTTTTGCTAATGCCAAAACCACGTTGTAAGGTAAGAACTAGTGCCCCAATCAATCTGTAATCTTTGCAATAGATATGTCTAGTTCTACTTAGGTAGAAGTCACAACACAAGATACAACAAAATCAACAAGAAAGCTTACAACAAGAAGTCCACTATAGGAAGTAAGTAACATAAGCTGTAAGGAGCATACACCATAAAGCTTATGCTTGCGTAGCATACAAAAACTTCTATTGTAAGGGAGATCCACTACTTTCTCAAGTCAGGATCATGCAACAAGGACACACAACAACCACATTAGGATATAGTAGAAATGTTACTGGCTATAGCGACAGAATAAGAAGCTAAAGAGGCAGTGGCAAAGGTGAAGGCTAATGCAGCTTGTACTGAAGCAAGCTTAGCAAATGAAGCAACAACTCAAGCCATTGAAGGGAATCTGTCTATGGAGCAAGCAGATGCTACCTTAGAGAGATTTGATCGTACGCTGCAAGTAACTGAGTTCTCGGTACAACTACGGAGAACAATGAGCAATGATGCTTCTAGGGTTCAACCCTCTTGGGTCTATTTGCGAAGTATTATCCTTCATTCCGAATAGCATGCGAGACCTAAAGATCCAGTTCGTGAATGAAGCACGAGCTAAAAGGCAATGGATGGAGAAACTTGTCAAAAAGTTTAACAGTTACACCAACGGATAAATTACTACCCCCACATCCATCATGAAGGCACGGATGAAAGAGCAAATGGACGGTCTACAACCCTTAAAGGGTAAATTCTCCCTACTGCGGCAGGAGAAAGCAAAGGATAGAACAATATTGGTCAATATCTTGAACATACTAGGGTCAATATTGATGATGTCAAAAAGGGCGAAGAGGAGACAAGGAAAAGGCGTGTTGAGCAACAACAAAGAGAATAGCAAGAGCGGTTCATTATTGTACAAAGAAGATAAGAACAGGAAACTAAAGCAAGAGTCCAGCAAGAGAAAACTCGCGAACAACAAGATTTTGAAAGATCTTTGCAGGAGTCAAGTTGAGAGTGCATCATGTCCTTGAAAATGAAGAAGTTTAACTCCACAAATCTATCTTGCTACTGGAAGAGTTCATGACCCCACCTGTTTATCGAAAGCAGTCTACCACCTCAAGTGTAAGAAACCAGGATGCCCCACCCAATCTATAAATCCTCTCTAAGTATGAAGCGTGATTGCTGCATGACTGCACTGATGAACAACTAGATGATCTTCGTACTTATCAAATTCTATCAGAGAGAAATCCTACTGAAGAGGAAATTAATCATTGGAGGATGGGTACGTTCTCAGATACTTCAAGTATCTACTAAGTGAAGGCACATACAACAATGTTGAAGGTTCCACTAGAGACAAGCTACAAGAATATGGATGACAATTACACACATGAGTACTTCCATTCCATAATGAGCTCAAAGGCTTGAAGTAGGAAAGATACAGGATCTCCCCTTCTGATGAATAATAGCTGATGGAAGACCTCACTCCTGAGGTGTAGCTTGAATACATAAACTTCGAACAGAAGATGTACAGTAAATGGTGGAGGTATACTGAGAACGATGCTGACAGATCCAGAAGGAGTAAGGATCTGAAAAAAGAAGACAGAGCAAGGCACATATGCATAAAGCATGTAAAGCAGTTCTTCACAAAGCGTCACTGGAAGAAGAATAGACAGTGAATTACTGCTAGGTAAATCCTTCTTGTCTATAGCTCCGGATGTGTAAGATTGTTTTGATTTGGCACATGCTTACTGTAACTGTAACAGATAGACTTATCTAATGAAAACAATTATCACATTTGCCAAATGATTACAGCTCGCAATATTACATCATGCATGTTGAATTTTAAGAACTTTTTGATGAATAATTTTAATTCTTACAGTTTGTTGTTTTGTGACTTTAAGTACATTTTTACTTAGAGTTTTGACATCATCAAAAAGGAGAAAATTGTTAGTAAATTTATGATTAGTTTTAATGATGACAAAATCTCCTATAAGGTAGGAATAGTGTCCCTAGAAATTCTGTAAATCTTTGTAATAGATAAGGCTAGTTCTACTTAGAAAGAAGTTGTAGCACGCAAGCAGCAAGATCATCATGGTTACTTGAAGCAAAAATTTTGCTATCGCAGTAAGGAACAGAGAGTGCAGTGAGCAGGCAGCACGGTTGCTTATGTCCATCCAACATACAACATTGCTTGCAACAAGGAAGGTACCACAGTGTCAAAGTCAAAGTTAAAAATCGGGATATTCGAGCCAGTGTAAACAAGTTTAAAACCATGTACTAACTATCCAATAACGTGGGGACATGTCACCTGACACAAAGCAAAAGCAACACTGACACTGACAACAAGCCACAACCACTCCGACCTACACCCTACGAGAAAGGACAAACGACTCTTTTCTGTACAAGGAGCATTAAATGTCAACGAGATTATTTCTCTCTCTTCAATGAGAAGGAATCCTAACTACTATAAATAGAAGGAGATGGAGGACGAAGTAAAGGATACCAAAACTCAAGCATTCAAAATTACTTAGCATCAACCACTAAACATTCTTATCAAAAGCTTCAAAGCATACACTCTAATAATCATACCAGTGTTTATGCAAAGTATACAAGAGCAAGATAAGAAGCAGCAAGCATGCAAGTGAAGGTCCAAAGCTACAACAACACACAAGTCAAGCTAGCTCTGAAACTTTACTTCAGCCCTAATCCTTCTCAATTGTATTTAATTTAGAGGCAACTACCAGAAGTTGAAGAAAAAATTTCAATAGACCAATCTCACGAAATATTTTTGAAACGGGGAGTCTTAGTTTGAATTAGGAATTCAGAGCTACCTTGTGTTCCAAGAAACGTGTATACAATAGAGGAGTAGCTTTCCGAGAATGGGAAAAAAACCATAAGGAGCTAAGTTGTACTCAGACATCAGAGTAGCTAAGTTGTACCATGTGTAAACTTCTTATTGAATCTTCACACTGTGTGAGGAAAGAGTGCATGTAGAAGGATTACCTCCACCGTCGAACCATTATAAATATTGTGTCTATTGTTATACTATTTTTATAATTGTTGTTGGCATACTACTTATCCACTTCATAAATTAGTAAGAAAACGTTTAAGCATATTCCGTTGCACGTAAAACTCCCTTCAACATTGCTTATTGTAAGTTACTTAAGTTCAATCTGCTTTGTGCCTACTGGTTAAGTAAGCTTACTATTTTAACTTTGCTGCAAGAACCAGTTTCTTGTAGTAAGTAGCAATCTTGTGAAAAGGAGAAAATCGAGTTATAGGATTATTCAACCCCCTTTAAACCTCTACCACTTGGGACCAACACAAATAATGAATTGTAACGTGAAAAAAAAAGAGATATTCCTTATGCATTAATTGTTGGTAGCTTAATGTATGCACAAACTTGTACGAGACTAGAATGTTTAGCCTATTACCAAAACAATCTAATATTGAATCACTAGAAAGCTGTAAAGAAAGTAATAAGATACTTACAGGCAATGAAAGACCATAAGCTTATTTATCGAAATTTGATTAAAGAATATGAAGGTTTGTTACTAAAACATGCTTCTACTTTCAAAATATTTGTCGGCGGAAGACTTTAACTAATATACGAGTTAGAAAAATTTCTCATTAATTATTAATTAAACTATTCTTGGCATAAAACCTAACTCGTGTAAATCCACATCTTTGAGTTAAAATTTCTAAAGTATTTTTAGCATATCATAAGTAATAGAAACTTCTAATTTATAAATATTTGAAAGATACAATAGTTATAACATCAAAATCCAACAACTAAACTTAAAAACTACTTTAAATCACTTGTAAAGTTAGTCAATGTAAAATTAAGATGTCTACTTTGATTCTTAACTTCAAATGCATTTACATTATTCTTTATCCTTCTTATTGGGAACTTGTCCGCACCAGCTAGGTCCCCTGGCATCCATTGGTCCTGAAAATATTTTAAGCATAACATCATGAGTTATGCGAACTCGGTTGGAAAACTCTATAAGTAGTTACACTAAATAAAGATGTACTATAATAAATCCATCCTTGACTTATGTGCCTATCTTACGACACAAAAGCCTTTGACTTAGGAGCCAATCTTACGACTCAAAAGCCATATTGCATGACTAAGGAGTCCATCTTACGACTCTAAAGTCTGACTAGGAGCGCATCTTACGACTCGAAGCCATATTGTTAAGATCACTTAAGAGCCAATCTTACGACTAGAAAGTATTCAACCTATGAGTCAATCTTACGACTCAAAAGCCTTACTTCAGAATAATCATAAGCCCGAAAACGAACATATAAATCACAATACAAATTCAATAGTACAAATGCTACATAATGACCCACTTTTCATGAAGGCTTTCTTTGACAGGTGTTGATGCTCTTTGATTGGTTTGTTCTGGAGACGCTCCAAGGTTTTCCGATCCAACTTGTACTGCACTCACAGATTTGAGACATTTAGTCTTATAGCTTTCTTTAGTATTCTTTCCTCATTACTTATTATATCTATCATAGTCTTAGCTTGTATGTTTAATTAGTGCACATGTATACTTAAACGTACATTCAATAACATATGGATATTGTTAACATAGTGGTATATACCAAGCAAACATGTCGTATAAGTGTATAACCAGCTAGTGATTTACTTACAACTTAGCTAACCTATTTCCTTATTAACATAATTAATATAGTCATTAAAACTTATGAATATCTAGATATCTATACATTATATACTATAATTTCACATACAAAAATAGCTCATTAAATCCAAGTGTATGTTTTTTATAAAAATCTTCTATTATAGTTAAAAATAGATAGTTTTAGGTCTCTAACTAACCTGTCTTGTAAAAGTCATTATAAATCATATATTTCATAAAAACCTCTCAAATTTTAATTTTATACTCCTACGATTACACAATATATCATAGTAAAATAACTTTTCAAACTTTGAAGGGAATAATTTTATAAAAATCATCTTCTAGGAGCAAATTCGGCTATGTTATACCTAAACACTACAACAATTTCATAAATAGACAACAGTTAAAAAACAACAGATTTTTCCAGCAGTCTTTTGTATTCATGAAATAACAACATTTTTACCGCAATCTGTTGTCTATTAGCGACAACACACGCTAATAGACAACAGTTAGACAACAATTTTCAACGTATGTCGTCTGTTAGCGTCTTTTTCCACAGATAGACAACACTTTTAACGACGCTTTTCCAAACTTGTTGCCTATTGGCAATACTTTGCTCCAATAGACAACACTAATGTCAACATTTTTCCAAAACTGTTGTAAAAGACATTTTAATTTACAAAACTTTTTTTTATTACGATGCGAAAACATGTTTTGTTATCTAAAAATTCATTAAAATTATATTCTAGATATTTAATAAACTCTTCATTGAAATTTTAACAGTTAATACTATATTTAGTATATTTTTATTTAACTATATTTTTTATTTATTATATATAAATACATATATATATATATATATTGTGGATATTAACAGTTGGTTTTGATTTTAAATTAGAACCGGGACTTCATTTTTTTCAATTAATTAACAATTAATGGGCCTAATCTGGACAATATTTACCATGTGAACTATAAAAAAGTTTCCGAATAAAAAAGTAAAAAGAAAAAGAAAAAACTTGGTTCAATACATATTGTTTTTTATGTACTGCACAATTTGATGCATGCTTTTTTTCTCGCTTAACTCTATACCCATAATTCTCAACTAAATATTCTTAACTTAAATAATTTGTACTATCAAGTAGAGGTGGTAAAATCGGTCCGGTCCAATGGGCCTGTCCAGTCACATCGATATTTTAGATGCATTGGGTCATATAAATCTTGGTCCGATAGATCCAACTTGATGGGCTAAAAGTCCGACGGGCTATGAGTCGACCCGATAATCCTAGTATATTATAAGGGGATATGCTGGGTCGAACCGATTAATTTTAGGTCAGATCAAATTTTGACACGACCCAACCCGACCCGAAATATGGCGCTGGCCTAAGGCCTGAATTGCCACCACACTACTAAGCATGCACTACGAAGTCAACATTTTAATTTAAATTCGTCCAACTTTGTATTTGGTTGATTGATTATAATTTTCTAGGACCAGCACATTGATTAATTAAATAAAGTTATCAATATTCCACCTAATGACATTTTTGGACATGAAACAAATGTTGGTATTTAACAGTTAATAATAATTATTGGTCTGTTCCATAATGAAATCAAATTCTAAACATGTATCAATTTTTATTTTTGGTTAATAAAACAAATATATTATCTCTCTAAGTAATTAATTCACACTCCTTAATTTTTTTTGGTTATCTTTTTGTATTTAACTTATACTCCCTCCGTCCCGTTCAATCTTGCATGTAGGGACGGACACATATATTAAAAAAATACTACTTTTTGCTTTTTGGTTGATTTTTTTAAAGGTGGAGATTGATGGTGGAGATTGTAAGATAAATTTTCTTTTTAAGGGTATGCAAAACTGAATGGGACGGAACAAAACGAAAAGTGTGCAAAATTGAGCGGGACGGAGGGAGTATAATGTTATGTAATTTATTTGGACGAGTAAAATAAAGTATTAACTTTTAATACATAATTTCCATTTTCTGGATATACTTTTTTAAAAAACAGGACTCCTTTTAATATAAATAGAACATATTTTAGATATTATTATTATTATTATTATTATTATTATGATTATATATGAACAGCGCACAAACAAGCGCCTTCTTCCCCAAAAAGCGCGCAAACAATCGCGGCCCCAACTTCTTTCCCTTCTCTCAAATCACAATCTTAAAAACCCCAAGAAGAATTTCAGTTCTCTCCACCATCGTCGTTCTAAGGTTCAAGCGTAAGTGTAAATCTCTCTCTCTACCCGTATTTTCAGTCCAATTTGCTCAATTCGGGGTTCTCTCCATCACTTTGAACACTACCGTCTCTTGCACAGTGATCGGGGATCTCTACATCACTTCGAACTCCACCGTCGGCCCCTGGACAACGCCGGAAAAGGTACTCTATGCCTCTGCCTGTCTGATAGTTTTGACGATTCTAGCATTAATCAAAGTCATGTTCACTCTCTGTGCATAAACTTGAATCATTTTTCCAATCAGTCGATCAGATTAAGACTTAGTTGAAATTCTGTTATTATTAGTAAAATGGCAGTCAAACTCAAGGTTGCTCCGCATAAGATGGCTGGTTTTCCTAGCTATCAAGCCAGATTCGCAGGATTTCCATGGCTTCCTCTGTTCATTTGTAAGCTTGCCCTAATTTGTTCAATTCTTTGCTTTTGCTGGTTTAATTGGCATGTGAGATCAATTTTTTCTTCTTCTATTTGATAATTGAAGGAGGTGAGGACACCATTTGATTTTGTTTGTAGATTTTTATCAACATTTTAGTACTTTATCCGATACAAATTTCATGGTGGTAATCAACTAGGTTTCTATCCAATTCCTCTTCTTGTTTACGATTTCTCAAAGTTTGGTTGAAGATTGTATCTCTAAGATTATGAGATTTATATTAGTTAGTTTGTTGTTAAATTGCATGTCATTTGCTTCATTCTGAATTGCCTTCATGCGATTTAATACATTTATGCACTTCCTTTTCATAATGCAACTGAAGAAACTCTAATATAGCTAATTTCTTGTTTATATCTTAATTTATTACATTATATATACATTTGTGTGCACACATAATCAACATATTTATTAGTTTATCTCCTTCTCTATTTTTAATATTATATTGTTTGGAGGAAGGCCGTTGATATTTTCCTTGTTTTGTGTGTGTGTGCTTGATCTTGTGGTTGTCTTTTTTTGACTTGCCAGCAAATGAGATGCTCCTGGTTATATCTCAAGCAAGGTAGGTTAATTTTATATTAGTCAATGAAATTTCAAAGTGACAATGTTCACCTGTTAGAAAATGATCTATTACTTTCTTATTGCTTTTAATGACTTGTCTTGATAGTCAGTGATTTTATTTTGTCATTCACAATGTGTATTTTTTCTTTTTAAATATTGTTACGAATTAACTTGTATAAGAAGTGAAAGTGTGACTATATGTATGTATATTGTTTTCTTATTTTTTTCGTCTTCAATTCGATAAAATCTAGGTGGGATAGGTGAAGTGAAGGTGAAGTCATTTTCTCCCTGTATCTTTCTACATGACTTATGAGTTTGGTTGGAAACTTCGTACTTGAATAATCTTCAGCATATACCTAACTTCTAGACTTATTTTATTGTTTGTTTTGTGTTATTTTTTTAGGTAATCTCTAAATTCATATCCAGGATAATACTGTATTCGGTTCTACTCAGGCAGAGAAGCTTGAATCTCAAGAACTTTTTTACACTATTTTATTTCATTTTAAAATTATCACAGTGGAACTAACTTAATTTGGCCGAACTTCTGGGGGACCATTCACTACGACAAGCTATGATTATGATGCTCTAATAGATGAGTATGATAAGTTATTTATTTGCTTGTTAAATATGTTCTCACACTACAATTTGTAGTTTGTACATAAAAATCAATTACCAAACAACTCATAGTTGCCTATCTTGTCAGGATAGTAAATTTAGAGATGCATATAATGAACTAAAATGTAGTTTAGGGTCCATTACGACCTTATCTTGTTCATGGGTTCTCTTTTGCTGTTATAGGCCTTCTGAGGCAGCCAAAGTGGAGTCACTTAAAAGATGTACATAACGCTATAAAGCTTTGTGAAGATGCACTAGTGGCAACCGATTCGGAAACTACATCTCTTGGTCACAATTTTGAGGTACTTAAACTTCATATGATTCCAGAATTTCCCCTCTTTCTAACAGTGTTCAAGAGCTCTTGTGCATTGCGTAATAACCCGTTTCCTGTTTCAGGCTACTATTTACAAAACGTCAGGGCTGTGTGCTGCTTTTCTTGTAAATGTGGGCAATCAATCTGATTCAACTATCAACTTCAAAGGGAATTCCTATCACATGCCTGCTTGGTCAGCATCTTGCCCGACTGCAAGACTGTAGCACTCAATACAGCGAAAGTATGCCCCACTACCCTATACACCGTATTTCTCCTGTACAAAAATACTATAACTACAACACACAACAAACTTAAGTAAAAAAAAATATATATCATCCAAGCAATATACTAAATAAATTAGAGTGGGATATTGCAGCTGTCTAAGTTATGAATGAATTCTAGCAGCATAAGTTAATATATGATCACTTCTTTATGCTAATACAAGATTAGCTCTGTGGCGATCTCAAAATTTGTTCATCAGCCTTTGGAAGACAATATTACTACCCCAAATTCACTCTTCTCAGGGTGGAGCTAGATCAAGGAACCTGTAGGCATATCTAGCATAATACTTTCACAAAACTACGCTTACTTGAACAAATAATATATTCACATTATTATGAGTATGAGCAGGGAAATATTTGTTATGTCTATAAGGCTTTGAACTGGTAATACAGGATAAAATTTGTAAATACAAAGGAATACCAATGATTATAGGAATCGAGGTTTTGATGTGTATCGTAAGAGAAGAGAATTTCATTGTTTCTACATGAAAAGACAGGTTGATCTTCTCCTTCTCGCCAACTGTGCAGGGAGTGTGAAAGGAACCTACAGTAGTCCCAATGTGTCACTTGATGTTCCAATCAGTGTAGAGCCTGGAAACAACAAGATTGATCTCTTGAGTTTGACAATGGGATTACAGTTATAACTATTACTTGACTGAAGAAAATCTCATAACTGTTATGGAGCGTACTATGGTATGAAAGGTGTCGGAGTCACTGGTCTCGTGCTGGTGAAAGGTTTTCAAAATGGATCTACAAGTGTAGCAGCAACCTATAAACTTAAGCCCGATTCAATTTTAACTGCCACCAATAAAAACTTGTTTTCTATAAAAAAAACTTGGAGACACTTCGGTGCATGGGATTTTCTATGATATAAAATATATTTATGCAACTTTGTTCTTTCATATTTTCCTTCTTGTTAGTTCTTTCTTTGTTGCTTATATTCTCTATGTTCCCTTACGTCTTACTAAAAAAGAAAAGACATTTGCATCATACTATTTGGTGTTTAATTGTGGCTTCAATTCGGAAAAATGCACACTTTTCCTTACTAGTTATCTATGTGCACACGACCTCTCAGTAAATCAACTGGTGATATATTCATCCTTCGTCATTGATTTTCTAGAATGGGATATGGTCAGCATTGATTTTAATGTTTCTAGATCAGGTACATGTTGCTGGGGCAGGGGATTCCAGTTGTCAAAGATTGAACTTCTCAAGGATCCATGTCCACTGAATTTAAGGAAAGGAGTTGACTTAATGGACTCTAAGAATGATTGCCAGGTTCGTTATCCTAAAGAGTGGCCATGCTTTTATGCAAATGTTAGTTTGAACGAAAAAGAAAAGATAACCATTCACACAAAATTACTAGGATTGCATTTAATTTAACTTATCTTGTGATATAGGATACTTTAATTGTATAAAAGATGCTTTATGTCTGAATTTATGCTTATAACAACTCCTTTTAGCAGAAAGTTGTTCATAGGTAAGAAGGTTTCTAGATGACTGATTGTCCATGTGTAGCCCTTAACAGATTAATCAATACTACTATTGATTTGGTAAAGTTAAGATGGGTGCACAGAAATAAAGCCTGATTAAAACTGAAGCCACATTGGCTTTAAAAAAAAAATGAAGCCAGATTAATCAATACTACTATATGATATATTGATTCGTTTTCCTTGTTTTTTTTCAGGTCTCCCTATCTAGAAGGCAAATGTAATTTTGAGTGGTTTGGTTCAAAAAGCCTGGGGTTCCTTGCTGCCGCATTCTTGTAAGTTCAATTTTATTTTGGGTTGTTCTTTACTTTTTTTTGTTTTTTGAAGTATATGTATAGGATCGCATGAGATAGACAAAGACATATTGTTAACTTAGAAGTAATAATGTGTCAGTCTCATTTAAGCTAGGGAAAGCCTGTGGAGCAGTTTTTAGAAAGACAAATTAGGATAAGACCAAGCAGAAAGTCTTAGACGACTTATTTGCCAGACTGATTCCTGAGCTGAAATAATCAGTTCATCGTCCTGTTCTCGTAATTTGTTATCACCCTAATAGTTGGAAGCATACATGCGAAATCACTGGGACCTTAGGTATTTAGTTCCAAGAAAGTGATAGTGCTGATGCTAATTCAAATGTTTCTGCAGTTATTTTCCTCTAGAATTGGTGACTTTATCGAAATTGGATGTGGTGATCAAGGACACATATGCAAAAATTTCAGCAGGTTTCAAACTACTAAATTCGGTAATGCACTTCTCATTGCAATTAATATTTAAATGTTCATTGGGCGCCTGTACATGATTTTTTTTAGTTTTACTTTATAATTCTATGGAAAAATAGGATTCAACTAAATTTCCCTGATTATCGAAGAACCGTAGATTCATAAGCATCCTTTTCATTTTCTTTTCCTTTTCTTTCTATTTATTTTTTTCCCCAAAAGGAAATTGATGCTATAGAGAGAAATGAATTGAAACCATTAATTTCTTCACAAGGGCTAACACTAGCTTACTCCTGCTTGTCTTCTATTTGTCATTCTTATTCTTTGTCTTTATTGTTATACATGCATACTTGCACTAACAAATATTGACTGATTCTAATTTCCTTCCCCTGGTGATTTTTTTTCCTATTAATTTATCACTTTATACACCTGTCCATATGATACCTTCAAATCTTGGCTGCTTGAATCACCATCTGTTAACTTTATTTGTTGCCTTTTATTTCATTTTTTCTCAATCCTCGGTGGAATTTATTGGTGAACTCTTGATGGGAAATGCAAGTCTATCTTGGTATGTATATTGCATTGACTTATTCCTTCCTGAATTTGTTTAAAAACGTCAATTTTATTCGAAGAAATTACTTATAACGATCAAATAATAGTACTAGTTGCTGGTGATGAGTAGGTACTTATGATGATGAACAAGCAACTACACATGCATATAACTTGGATGCACTTAGGTATTTGGGTCCAGACACAATACGTAACTTTCTGGTTAGATGTTCATTATTGAAAATGAATTGTCTGAATAACTTATGTTGCATTTGGATCAAATGATTTGAAATGAGATGCTGATTGATATTTCTTTCACTTCCATTGTTATCAACAGACCAGAAGGAGCTAATGGACATGGATGGACAGTCCAGAGAGGAACATATCAGAAGGTTAGTGAAAATTTAATGACATTTTCAGTGAATATGTAATTGCTGTATTTGAGATGTGCTAATTATGGTATGGTCCAGAATCAATTGTCAATTTCAGCTTCAAATTTAATGTCTTTTACTACTCATCACATTCCATAATATCAAACTTTCACACTCTGAGTTGATCACAATATTATATCATTATCATATTATAATAAAATTCCAATTTGAGCTTGGAAAAAAAAAAAAAAAAAAGAGAGAAAAAATGAAACGGATGAACTTGGATTAAGTAATTTTCAAGTGTGTGTACAAACTTAAGTGCTCTTTTACATCAAGCTCCGGTTAAGTTAGAATTTAACTCATCTACAATCTAGATTATCGGACACATCTTATACTAACTTCGATCAATATGAAATGATAATAAAATTAAAGAAGGTATGTTTTCAACTTGTTTATTGAATGTTGGTGGAATTTTATTGCAGAAAATTGTTCTTTAAAGTTCTTTATCCTTTTATTAATAAACTTGCATGCATTATTTCTAGTTTTTAACAATATAAATATTTTGGAACAGATCTAGTGCTGCATTGGTTATGGACGGAGAGAGTTGTTCAACACAATGACGCAATCCCAAGACCTTAATATATAGATTATGATTTGGTTTTGGTTTATTAATTTAGTTAGACAATTCGAATTGTATTATAGTAATTTGATGTTGATGAGCTTCTTGACATATATTTTACATTTATTGTTCCATATTTAAATGTTATTATTTAGTCACTATTTGGTGTTCATACGAGAACATGCATATAAAAGCCTGTTTATAACAATAGAATCATTGTCTTTCAATGAAAGGCAACATATTTTTTTTTTATCATCTTTGCTAAGAAAAGACAACGGTTTTTAATTGTTGTCTTTACAAATAAAGACAACGATTTTACAAGAGAGGTCAACAGTTTTCAACTGTTGTCTATAAGTGAATAGACAACGGTTTTGTACTGTTGTGGACACTGTTGTTTATTGTTGAACAGACAACAGTTTTAAATTGTTGTCAAAATGGTACTTTTAACAACAGTACTATTAATAACAGACTTATTTATAACTTGACAACAGATAAAATATGTTGTCTATTTGCAAAATTCTTGTAGTGAAAATTAGCTTATTTTGTAAAATTTATTAAAAATCATTAACTAAACGAGACGCCCTCAAACTTTAACTATAGACTCATAACATCATATGTTATAACATAGTATAATAGTTTTTGAAAATATTAACCAAATATTTTTATATCAGTTTCCAAAGTTGCATGAATAATATGAACTTTCACTAATAAAGCATTCAAATAAAGTTCACACATTTAAATAATGGGTAATTACAAAATGGTTTCCGAACAATTAGCATTTTTTCACTTCGGCATATAAACTATTAACATTGACTAAACTGCCGCCATTCTATTTGAATATTACTAATCGAAAGTTGTCGGCCATAATATCGTCCAAATTATATCCCAAAAGGTGGTTTTGCAAAATCGGGTGTGCAATGTCTTTGGATGGTATTATGGCCGGCAGCTTTCGAGTAGTAATATTCAAATAAGTTGGCGGCTGTTTAGCCAATGTTATAGTTTATATGCCGAAGTGAAAAAGTGTCAATAGTTCAGCGATCATTTTGTAATTATCCCTTTAAATAATATAATATACACTTATAACTATATAAGTAACATAAATGATCAATATATTAAATATTACGAAACATATATACTTAACATTTGTATGTCGACTTTGCACCATATAGCAAAATCTGTAAATTGGCGGTCAACCATATGAGACCCCTAAGGCATATGCACTTACTATCTATATAACATCTATTTAGCATAAATTAATGAAATAATTAAATTCTAAATCTATATAAATTACAAAAATAAGAAAAGAAATTATTAAAGAAGACATACCTTAAAATAGATACACTAAAATAACGATGCCTAAAAATGTCGAAACTCCAAACATCGTTGGACAAACCGGACCTTTGAACAATGTTTAAAAATAAACTACTGAGGACCTCCTAATTAAAGGAATTCCAATTTTCTTTCACAGTATAAGTTTAATAACTAAGGTGCTATTTGTAGTAAATTTATTTCTTGTTCATTCTAATAGTTTCGATGTGGGACTCTTATTTGATTTGGGAGACTCATACTTTGAATTAGTTAGGGAAAGCTGAAGTTACTGCCAAACAAAGTTGATGGAGGTGGTATTCAGCTCACATATAAAAATATCTCTAGACCATTATTATTATAGTTGTTATATTATTATATGTATATGTTTCTTTAGCATATTTATATCAAATATCTACAGGGAATGTTTATATACATATATTGTAGTTGTGTAAGTAGCTACTTATATATAGTTTATGTATATATGTAAATATTCCATAATTATATATATATATACTTATATTTCACATTTTATAAAATATTTTGATTACTTTATAATTTTCATAAACTCATATAAATAATATATTGTAATTTGTATTAAAATTCTATCTGCAATTACTAAAGTAAATTCTACTTGTAAATTCAACGAAATTAAAATACATTTTAATATGTCTTATCCATGATACATTATTTTATGTACCAGACGAGTGTATGAGTGAGCTCGCTTCCCTTGATAGCTCCTCCTGTAAATTAAGTTAAAACACTGTCTCTTGAAAGATTATTAACCTCGACATTTTGATAAACAATTTGACTTGAAGAGCTTTAAAATAAACTCAAATCATCTTTCTAGAAAATTAATTAAAATGGCAACAAGAATGTCAGCTGATTTTAGTTTTGGGGTGTTACACTGTCCCCTCCTTTTAAAAATTATGTCCCCGAAATTGTTATATACTAGCTAAATAAATTGGATCTTTGGCCAAAGGGGTTATACATCATTGGTGCGGTCATACTAATGGGAAATTGTATTCGTTGATCCATTCTTAAGTAGTTTTCGACTAGTACCTCAAAAATAATTCAAAGCTCAGCTTAATCATAGACAATATACACCATGTATCTTACATGTATACTTATCTTACACATACAAGAACACATTGTCGCGTTCAGTGGCCCGTAGATGCAGCAAGCTATAGCATGTTGACAGTAGTGACATTGCATAAAACAAAGTAGAGAAAGTTCCTATCTATGTTGGCGATTCCTCCTTATTCATCGAACATTCTAAGTGTTCCGTTAATATATCTTTAGCCTCAAATATCCAATTAAACCTTAAGTCTGTCTCTGGATGTAACATAACTCAGTTTATAACTCAACTTAAACTTAGGCAATAAGCACAATTTATCTAACATGTAGACTTATTTTACAATACTCGAGCACACTGTTGTAATCGGTGGCCCATGGATGTATTAAGTTGTAGCATGTTGAAAAATGTGATATTGTGTAAGACGAAGTGAAAAAAGGTTCTACCTACATCATATCCCAATGGTTCAAGTATTCTTAGAGTCACTTCCTCAGCATATTAACCTCAGTTCCACAATTTAACCACAAATTTCCACCATGCTTTGATGCGCTACTCTGATATTCTCTTGTTCTTACTGTCATATCGATCTTTAGTGAATTCTGGTCATAGGACTTTAAGGTTAATTCCTTGTTCAGTACAATAAACTACAACCTTCTTTCTTTCTTCATTCATTTAATTCATTCTTAAAATGATATCAAAACCTTTCACTCCCATAACACATCAGTCAACCTCGAATTCTTGCTTACTCCAGTTCATCTTAACATTTCTTACTAACCTTGAAGTTCTTAGTTATTCTACTGGAGGTATTCTAACTTTCGAGTTGTCACTATTACTGCATCTTAATCCTAATTCTTTTCCCGGCCTTTTGTAAGCTTTTCCTTGTATATTCCAACCTTTAGTTGATTTCGGCTTAGTGCTACCCATCGGTCCAGACATTTCAACCATTAAAAATCTATTTGGGCTTGTTTGATTCTTCTAGGCAAATCCTTGCTGAAATATAGTCCATCCTAATCATTGGGCAAAAGGTAAAATCCTTAGTCTATCTTACGTGCTTTACCTTGATCCAACTTAATCAATATCACTAATATCTAAAATTTCAGATTCAACAATCTTTAGCAATTTATGGGAATATAAGTTATAAAGTGATGCTTGAAATTCCTAAACAAAGCTCATGGATAAATTTATGAACTTTTTTCAATCATCAGCTAAACTGATAAATAAGTTTATAAACATTTTTTGAGAAAAGTAAGTAGATAAATCATTAACTTGAAAATATATTTGTAAAAGTTACATTCTCCTTTTTTTTTTTTTTTTTTTCCTACTTACCTTTTCTCTTTTCTTTTTGAAAGATAAAAATTTTGGGACAAATCATAGAATCATAAATTCTGTAACATAAAATTATTCATGGATAATGTTTTCTTTCGTACACATGTCTTTCGCAAAATTTTGTTCATTTCTTTCGCTTCACACATTTAAACTCATTTCGTCTCATAAAAATCCTTTAAAACTTCTAAATGCATACCTCTGGATGACTCGACTATCTAGCTGAGTTGAGGTTCCCATCATAAACTTCTTGTATTTTATTTTCTTGCTTCATATGAGTACTGTTTTAGAAATTATTCTTTCTTGAATATTGCATCCTCTTTTGATGCACATCTCACTTATTTATTGCAACATCTGCTGCAATAGCCTTTTCTTTTCTTAACCTGTACATCATACTTTCTAACATATAAGTCTTGAACTTTCCAGTTCAATTCTCAATACTTCTCATAACTTAATCATTTGTCTTTATCTTTAAGAACTCCCTTAATGTTTTCAAGCAATTTTCTTTTTCAAAACTTCCTAAACTCATCTCTTTTGAAAAATAAAATATTTCCAAAGTTTTCTCTTTTTCCCCAAACATTTCATTATAATTGTAAAACAGCTAAGCCATTTTTTTTTTTTTTTTTTTAAAAAGAACATGTATATAGACTCAAACATTTCTCCAACATAACAACCTAGTAAACTAAAATATATATCTTCTTTTCAAAACATTTAGACACAAATGTTTTTTTCCCCAATAGCTAAATCATTTCATAAAATTGTTAACTCAAAGTCCGAGGTGAAAATGAAACTCGACTTTGATACCACCTGTAACACCCCAACCCCGCAAGCAGGTGAAGGATTGTTTCTAAAACATACTTCTACTTTCAGAACATTTATAAAAAAATTTCCAATAATTATTAATTAAACTATTATTGGCATAAAAATTAACTCATGTAAACCCACATCTTTGAGTTAAAATTTCTGAAGTATTTTTAGCATATCATAAGTAAAAGAAACTTCTAATTTATAAATATTTGAAAGATACAATAGTTATAACTTCAAAATCCAACAACTAAACTCAAAAACTACTTTAAATCACTTGTAAAGTTATTCAATGTAAAATTAAGATGTCTACTTTGATACTTAACTTCAAATGTATTTACATTATTCTTGACTTATGTGCCTATCTTACAACACAAAAACCTTTGACTTAGGAGGCAATCTTACGACTCAAAAGTCATATTGCGTGACTAAGGAGTCAATCTTTCGACTCCAAAACCTGACTAGGAGCCCATCTTACGACTCGAAGAAATATTGTTAAGATCACTTAAGAGCCAATCTTACGACTCGAAAGCATTCGTTTATGAGTCCATCTTACGATTCAAAAGTCCATCTTACGACTTGAGAGTAATCATAAGCCCGAAAGCGAATATATAAATCACAATACAAATTCAATAATACAAATGCTACATAGTTACCCACTTTTCATGAAGGCTTTCTTTGACAGATGTTGATGCTCTTTGATTAATTTGTTCTGGAGAGGCTCCAAGGTTGTCCGATCCAACTCGTACTGCACTCGCTGATTTGAGACATTTAGTCTTATAACTTTCTTTGTTATTCTTTCCTCATTACTTATTATATATATATATATATATATCATAGTCTTAGCTTGTACGTTTAACTAGTGCACATGTATACTTATACGTATACATTTAATAACATATGGATATTGTTAACATAGTGGTATGTACCAAGCAAACATGTAATGTGAGTGTATAAACACCTAGTGATTTACTTATAACTTAGCTAACTTATTTCCTTATTCACATAATTCATATAGTCATTAAACCTTATGAATATCTAGATATCTATACATTATATACTATAATTTAACATACCAAAATAGTTCATTAAATCCAATTGTATGTGTTTATAAAAATCGTCTATTATAGTTAAAAAGCTAGTTTTAGGTCTCTGGCTAGTCTGTCTTGTAAAATTCATTATAAATCATATATTTCATAGAAACCTCTCAAATTTTAATTATTAACTCCTAACTTTACATAATATATCATAGTAAAAGAGTTTTTACAACTTTGAAGGGAATAATTTTATATAAATCATCTTCTAAGAGCAGGTTCGGCTATGCTATACCTAAAATCAGTTTATTTTGTAAAATTTATTGAAAATCATTAACTCAATGAAACGCTATAACATTTTAACCATAGGCTCCTAACATCATATATTATAATATAATATAACATCTTTTGAAAATATTAAGTAAATAGTTTTATATAATTTTTCAAAATTGCATGAATAACATGAACTTCTATTAATAAAGTATTCAAATAAAGTTCACACATTTAAATAATATAATCTCTACTTATAAATATATAAATAACATAAATGATCAATATATTAAATATTACAAAATACATATACTTAACATTTGTATGCCAACTTTGCATCACATAGCAAAATCAGTAAATTGGCTGTCAATCATATAAGACCCCTAAGTCATATACACTTCCTAATATGCATTCTATATAACATCTACTTAGCACAAATTAATAAAATAATTAAATTCTAAATCTATATAAATTAAAAAAATAAGAAAGAAATTATGAAAGAAGACATACCTTATAATAGATGCACTAAAATAACGATGTCTAAAAATGTCAAACCTCCAACCGGACCTTCGAACATTGTTTAAAAATAAACTATCACTACAACAAAAACTGTTAATTACTACGCCTAAAAGACAACGGTTTTACGCAATAACCGTAGTCTTTTAGCGTTCAACCGTGGTCATTGTACAAACCGTAGTGTTTTACATTTTTTTTTCGCTAAAAGACTACGGTTTTGAAAAACCGTTGTGGTTTAACCGTAGTTGAATACCTATTTTTCGCTAAAAGACTACGGTACAAAAACCGTTGTGGTTTAACCGTAGTCAAATACCTAGTTTCGCTTAAAGACTACGGTTTGCAAAACCGTTGTGGTTTAACCGTAGTCGAATACCTATTTTCTCTAATTCCAATAATTCTAAAAAAATTCCAATAATTCCAATAATTCTCAGAATTTTTAACCTACGAACCTCACGACACACGAGCAACTCACTTCTCCGCCTGAAAACGCGGATCTACGCCCTTCGTTAGCTGATGCTGGTATTTTCATGTATTTCAGTTAACCATTTGATTGTCATATTCATTATTATCAATCAATTTATAGAAATTCATGGAAATTGAAATTTAGCTATTTAGTGAACGGAATCCGTCAAAGAAATTTTAGTTTCATGAGTTATGTTGGTTCTTACAAATCAAGTATCTTGTTGTCTAATTATTGTCTCCAAATTTTGTTACTGAGAAGTATCCTTGTTAGATCGTTGCTTGCTCTAGGTATTGATAATCTTGCTTTGCTCATCGTCATTGTGCTTGTTTTTTTATTAACTTGTTTCTCACAATTGACTTTCTAGATAATTAATATGATATTTCTCTACACCTAGCTTCGACCTTATATTTTGCTAATATAATTTCTTCAATTTATTTGCTTAATTTTTTTATGTCAAGTCCATCACTGTGGTGTATTTCATCATGATTATTCATTAAGTCACTTCTTGTAATGTTTAATTTGTCCCAAGTGTCTTCTGCTGATATATCTTTTGAGGTATTACTGAGCTTTTTAAGAGAAGCCTGACAAGTTCATTGACCTACATGTGCTGCTTAAATAATTTGGTTAGTTAATCATCGTTTTGTCAACCGGGTTCTTGAGTTAAATAAAGTGGGACAACTCATAGTACAAAAAATAAAATTCTATAAGTTTTACTCTATATTGGAACCCGGTATATTATTACCTCTGTATAGATTCGTCCATACTTTAATAATAAAATTATAACAATTACAAATAATTAGATAATCTTTATTATAATTTGGGATATACTTATATCTACAAAACTTTTAAATGCTTTAGTTGTAACAAATTATTTTCATAGATTGAAAGTAAATAGTGTATATAATTATTACACAAGCCTGTTCCAAGTTCACTAAAAAAAAAAAATCTATTCTAAGTTTTAATATTTGATTTCAGTAAGCCTTTCAAATTCAAAAGAACACGACTTAATATTATTTCAAAAAAGATTAAGTTGAGATTAACTTCAAATTAACTGAACACTATTCATTCTCACTCTTAGAAAAACTTGGATTCCTTCCCCTTCTCTCTATCGGCGCCTCCCCCTCCCTCTTCCTCTCGCCTCCTTGCCGCATACAGTCCACCATTATTTTTGAATCCCTCCACCGTATCTCCCCTGCTCTGTATCTCGTATATCCGCTCAACCATACGATGCGATTTGGCAATTGTACAGACGCTGTCCAGAGCGAGAATAAGACCCTAAAGCTTTAATGAGGTATTCCCCTAACTATTTCGAAGTTCTATATCGCATTTTCCCAACTATTAGGTGTTTATAGATTTCATTTGTTTTTTTACTTTTATTTGCATATTTGAATGCAAAGGCAGATCAATTTCGTATCGGATGGGGGGAAGTCGACGAGCGTCCTAGTGCCAGCGGATGACGAAGCGGAGACAGGAGGAGACAATGCTTCGGCGGCGGTGGTGGAGAAGGACTTGGGCCCTATCTGTATGCAGATTATAAATTAAAGGACACAATTTCTGTTATATGTGCATTGTCACTCATCTCCAGAACAAGAGTGATTGTCCATGCTGCGCTCAATTTCTTACTCCTTCTCAGCTCTGCCCCGATTTCCTCCTCGACAAGGTTCTCTTCGTCGGTTCAATTCTTCCAATTTGTGCATTTTCTAAATTTTCTAATTTTGAGTGGATTGAATTGTGGAGTAGCATAATCAATTTTAGGGATTGTCTACTCGTATAAAAATGTATTGACAAGAATTTAGTAATTTTTGGATAATGCCTTATTGACCAGCTTTTTCATGTGATTTGTAGAACCTGTGAAGATTAATGTATAGGTAATTGCTCGTGTGTAATTGTATTACCCATGCTAATTCAATTTTCCCCTCACTCCAGTTAGCAAGCTTGATCAGATGAAAGATTTGAACACTCAAGGTATCCCTTCATCTCTATATTTAGAGTCTGTGTTCTTATGTCCAATATTGTTATGGCCGATTAATGTTCTATTTTTATTAATTACAATTGGCAAGCTCTTTAGCAATACTTTTCAGCAAGTTCCTCAAAGAGTATACTATGCCCACCAAAAATAGAAAAGAGAATGTGGAAAAGATTAAGTTCTTGAGTATATAAAAGTTTCAAGTAGGCACTTTGCATAGGCATTTGGATCTGATTATTAGCAAATCAGCCTCTTGGATGTTTTAAAAAATATCAGAAGCCTTCATTTTGAGTGAAACTTTGTAGTGACGTTCATGCTAAAATTTCTAGTAATATAAGTCTTTCTCTTTACTGGGAATGTATAAGTTCTTACTTTAATAAATAAATTGGTTGCATATCAAACATCTTATTGCATGGATGATGCTTGTCATGTTTGACTTGTATTGTTCCGAATAATTGCCCTTTCATTCACATCTCTTGCCTAAATCGTATGCTTGACATAGAGTATCAAGTTCTTGCACATGTTTAATCTTACTTTTCTAATTTATTGAGCTGGTATATTCATGGAGATGTTGGTAGGTTTCTCTCAACTATAACTTTGTTACTAAAGGATCTTTGTGATTAATTGATAGATATGTAATTACCACCTAGATGACTTGGTTGAGCTGATCTTTTGCAGCTACTTTGGAAATTCAATCAGGTGAAGTTTTATATGTTTAATTGGTCTTTATCTAGTAATTAATCTAGTTAGCTAAGATAACTTAGTGAATTTAAATTCTATTGAAGTACTAATTTATCCTTTATGTGGTTGTCAGCTCGAGGTTGTTACCACCTTATTATGCACCAGATGTTATATAACCATTGGCATACTTTCAACAGAGAGATACAAGAGCTGTGCAGTGGTGGGAAAAAAAAGACATTACTTGATTTTCTGATTTGGGCCAATTGAATATCATTCTTCACTTTCAACCCAGCCCTATTCAGGTAATATAATCTTCCCGTTTATTTGGACGATTTATTAGAGATTTAGCCTTCAGAATCTTTAATTTTTTGTACTCTCTATTGTTCTCGATTTTTCGGTGGACTTTGCTTTGGTTGTTAATTGTTATAAGTTCATATGCCTTATGAACTTAACTAAGTCCCCATTGATTGTACAAAGTAGCTTGCGGGAAACAAGGAGGGCTCCATTTGCATAGAGGACCTATTATTTGGTATAGAAATAAAATACTTGTGGTAAATATTAGTTAGAACCTTCATGCATATGCTTCTGAATCTGGTAATTGCTTCGCGTGATTGATGACTGCCAGGATTTTTTAACTTGTTCTTTTTAAAATTTACAAGTCTTTTATTTTTTTCAATTTTTCTTTAAAAATTCTCATACTGCTATCTCAAAAGCATCTCATGTTTATCTGATTTTAAGGTAAAGGGAAAACAATAAAAATTGTGGAGAGAGAATATTAGCTATAGAATAAGGATATAGTGAAGGGTTCAAATTGGAGTAACCATAATTCACCTACTTAATTTGATATGTTCAAACTCCTTAAAGTAGACGTGCCAAAATGAATATAGTGGTGCAGTGTACTGTCAAATGAGTGCAAGTAATTATGTGTGAGGTAATAGCTAGGGTCAATCAGTTATGAGATAGGGTAATTAAAAGTACAATGTTTAGAAAATATTGTTGGACAACTACCCTAGAGTTATCTTGAGATAGAGACCAGGTTGTTTGGAAATTGATGTGAGATAAATTTCTAAAGCATCATAACCATATGGAAAAAACTTTGTCAATGTGTGCGTGTGTTCAATTGTGAAGCACTTTAATTGCATACTCAATGAAAATTATTATACTAATTCACATATTGTTATATATAATGCTTAGTTTTCTTACATACATATGCATATTACATATATACATGCAAGTGATATAATGGTGCTTTAGAAATTATTTTGAGTGCTCCATACCTAACAATATTGTCAAATGATTACATAATAAAGGTCCAATTAACCTATCATCTATTCATTTTCAGGTTTTAATTCAAACTGCATTCTATATCTTATTTTATAATATATTGATGATTGTGAATATGTGATCTATATACATGACATGTTTTTTACTAAGATATAGCATCAATCTTATCATGCATGTTAGTTATGGATTGTTTATGCTTTTCTTTAAACAATAAAAAATGCAATTATGGTATCTAAGATAGTTTTTGCCCTATGTTATTCACTTCATTTTTTGAATTTTTGAAGGAGCCTGGAAAAATCTGCAGCCTCAACTATCAAGAGGTAATCATAATTGTAGTTATCTTTTCATGTATGTGTGTGAACCCATTTTTAGATTCCGCCCTATGTTATTCACTTCATTTTCTGAATTTTCTGAATTTTTTTTGTTCTTTCTTTTAAAATTAAACACAGAATGCTTTCGCTTTTCGGAAAAGACTATCCAAAGAAGACGAACACCATGATATAATGTATTGGGACATTGATGTGGAACTCCATCGGCATTTCGAGTGGGAGCTGCTTTGAGTCCAATGTAATTGATTGCTTAATCTAGAAATAATGTTTATACTCCATTATTTTAGTAATTGTTGGTTGTACGTAAATGATTTGAGATGTTTGAGAGGAGTTATAATTCATTATCTTTTTTTATTACGCAAAATGTTGATCGTATGTTTAATTGTACATTAATTTCAGTAATATATATAATAAAAAATGTAAATTACAATTTTCAAATAGCATCAACAACCAATTTTTTTTTTTTTAAATTGAGAAACATCTACCACAACGGTTCAAGACCGTTGTCAATAAATAACCAACAACCGTAGTCATTTAAATCTACGACTACGGTTTTCAACAGTAGTCGTTAATATATATTACTACGGTTCAGACCGTAGTCAAAGGAAGTTTCTAACCGTGGTCATACATACCGTGGTGGTAGATATTAAGCATACGACTACGGTTCCCAACCGTAGTCTTTAGAATTAACCACTACGGTTATGAACCGTAGTTATTGGTTGAGGGTCTACGACTACGGTATCTACAACTACGGTCGCTGAATGCCTTTAACTACGGTTGTTGACCGTAGTCTTAAACGTTTTTTGTTGTAGTGTATTGAGGGCTTCCTAATTAAAGGAATCCCTATTTTCTTTTACAGTCTAAATTTAGCAACTAAGGTGCCATTTATAGTAAATTTATTTCTTGTTCATTCTAATAGTTTCGATGTGGGACTCTTATTTGATTTGGGAGTCTCATACTTTGAACTAGTTAGGGAACGCTGAAGTTACTGCCAAACTATAGTTGATGGAGGTGGTATTCAGCTCATGTATAGAACTATCTCTAGACCATTATTATTATAGTTGTTATATTATTACTATATGTATATATTTCTTAGCATATTTATCCACAAATATCTATAGGGGATATTTATATACATATATCGTAATTACGTAAGTAGCTACTTATGTATAGTTTATGTATATATGTATATATTTCATATATATATATATATGTATACTTATATTTCACATTTTATAAAATATTTTGATTACTTTATAATTTTCATAAACTCATATAAATAATTGATTGTAACTTGTATTAAAAGTCTCCCTGTAATTACTAAAGTAAATTCTACTCGTAAATTTAACGAAATTAAAATACCTTTTAATATGTCTTATCCATGATAACTTGTTTTATGTACTAGACGAGTGTATGAGTGAGCTCGTCTTCTTTCATAACTCCTCCTGTAAATTAAACACTTTGTCTCTTGAAAGACCATTGATCCCGATATTTGGATAAACAATTTGACTTGAAGAGCATTAAAATAAACTCAAATAATCTTTCTGGAAAATTAATTAAAATGTCAACAAGAATGTCAACTGCTTTTTGTTTTGGGGTGTTACACTGAAGAAGCAATCTCATTGAAGTGTGCGAAACAATTTGTAATTGTTGCATCCACTATGAAACTTGGATTTCTGGCATGTTTTGAGGCGATGGTTCAATGAAATTGGATGTGGAACTTTATTTAAGGACTTGGAATTATCGATAGGCCGCTAAAAAATTATTCTGATAATACGACAGTAGTATTCTTCTCTAAAAAAGACAAATATTCTGAAGGTGTTAACTTAAACATATGGAATTAAAGTATCTTGTTGTTAACGAAGAAGTTCACAAACAAAATATGCCAATTGAGCATAGTAGCACAAATCTCATGATCGCGGATCTGTTGACTAAATGATTTCCCCCAAAGATATTATTGGACATGCCGAAGGAATGATCATTGTTGAAAAGTCTTAATGAATTTATGACGTGCAATTGACACTTTGAGCTCTTTTGTGCATTTTTCTAAAACTGAATGATATTATGTTATGCCATTGATGTATGCATATATGTTGACATAAAGGTTCACATGATTTAGTCTTTAATGTGAACCATTATTGATATTATGAGTCATATTACGTAAAAAGCTAATATTGTGGAACATGGAAGGAACTACGTCGAGTGAATGATGTAGAAGCACCTTGACTTGTGTTAGACTATACTTGATATCGGCATACATTATAATTCGACTAATGAAATTGAACTTATCTTTATGTTGCACAAATTATGCATTATTGGAAAAATGAAATATCAGTTATGTGACATTGGTCAAGTGAGAGAACGTAAGATTTTTATGACCCATGTGCTATCAAATTAAGTTATTAAGATATTATTTAGATATCTCAATGGTTTAAATAAATAATGTTCCAGATAATTTGGTCAGTGTATATCTCATAAGATATGAAATGATTTTCGCGTTAATAAACCATGAATGGATAACAATCCTGATTGAATTAAAAGTCTAATCCTGTGAGGAACATAGTCAAATTATTTCTATCACCTAATTGATGATATTCAGTGCTCCTTTTGAATAGAAAGTTTAGGAGGAAGAAATAAATTTTTTCCATCAATCAGATATTTACGTCTATAAACAAGCTTCCATGCTACATGAAAAAATCAATATACGACGTCTAAGATGGGTACCCTAAATTTTTATCTTATTAGAATGTGAAATTCGCAAAGCTGAAGGATTCATTTTTAATTTTATAATTTGAATGGTGTATCCGTGATTAATCTTATGATAACGAACTGAGAGAAGTCGAAAGTTGTAAGAGTGTGATGTGCTCATAAGTTTAGAGGTTTTTAATTCCTAACGGAATTGTGATTGCACATGCCAAGATTTTGAGAATTTAATGTGGGCAGTTATTAGTTGAGAGATTTAGGCACCCATGCATCTCTTCATTGAAACACTACTTTACTGCACATGCATATATCTATCTAACCATTGCACCGCCTCAATAATGACATCGACTCGGACCCCACTAATTATGGTTGCTCCACTCTTGTTGGGAACAACGGAATAATCAATCATGGTTTATAATTAAATTACATGTTGAGGAATAATTACGCATACTTTTTGCGTAACTTAACCAGCGCAACTGAATTCACCACTTCAGGTATTCACGCGTATGTCGTCTGCCGCAGGAACAATTCTTGGTTCAATCATTCAATAAGAGATCGCTAACAAATCTCTTATTGAACTCTATGGTATCTCTCTGTTTCTTACTGATAAGATTTCATGTTCCCTATATGAAATAAATATATAATATCCATATAGCCCTATGTATATGAGTCTAATATTCTGGTCTGCTTTAATTATTAATTAACTAAAGTCTTTTCCCTGATCTAACCCAAACCTACGATTAGGGCGATCGCTTTAGGCCACCAACAACGGAGGCCCCGAAATGTATATATATTTGTATATATGTATTATATATAATATAATATTTATTTTTAGCTTAAAATTTAAAATAAAAATAAACTATTTCTACTAGCTTTGCATTTGATCCTAATAACAGTAATTAAATTTTAAATATATTACTTATTGATTACATAAAAAGAAGTACCGTAGTCTTATTTATTATCCCATAATTTACATACTTAATAAGTACTCCCTCCGTCTCGACCTAATTGTCCAATCTTGGTCGGGCACGGAAATTAAGAAAAAATAGATTTTGTGAAATCTTTGACTTTTTTAAAGGTGGAGATTAAAAGTAGAGATTTTAAGGGTGAAGATTGTGAGAGAATTTGTCATTATGGGCTTAAACAATTAACTTGGGACAAACAAATTGGACAATTAGACCGGGACGGAGAGAGTATTAACTACCTTCTGATTTCTAATAAAATACCCCAACAATAGATAAAAGAAAAAAAAAAGACATTTTAGTCTCCCGATGATTCTTACTGCTTTTCAATTCTCAAGGATTGAAACAACAAAATATGTTTTTGCTCTATTTCCTCTTTTATCTATTCCCCTAACAAATATATTACTTTGCTAATCACGATTCCTCATATCTTCAATAAATTATTTTTTTATAGAAACTCAAGCATTCAACTTCTCTAGTTGAATTTTATCAAAGTTTTGGTGAAAGAAATAAACAACTTAACAAGATTTTGACTTAATAAGCTATCAGAGATTTGCTAACTTGCTACTGCAGAGTTCAGAAATCATTGATTTAATAAATATCTTCAACAAGCATTGAAATGACAAAAATATTTTATTGCTCTATTTTTCTTTCATCAATTTTCAAAACAAATACGTTGATTTGCACATCCTCGGTTCCTCATATCTTGAATAAATTATTCTTTTAAGGGGAACTCAAGCACTCAACTCTCTGGTTGGATTTTATCATAGTTTTGGCGACAGAGAAAAAAACATAACAAGGTTTGGATTTAATAAGCTATCAGGGATTTGCTAATCTGCTACATCAGAGTTCAGAAATCTTGGGTTCTCCAGGTTTTATTGTTCTAGAACTTGTATTTTATCAATTTTATTTTCTCCAGTATTGATTCATTTCGTTTATTTGTGAACAATGTATATTTTATAAAGTTTTCTTATCTATTTGTGTTGAAATGATTGGTAGAATAAGAAAATACAATTCTGGATCACAAAAATTGAAGAAAAAAAAATTTTAAAAAATTAATGCAATCTCAAAAAGAACCTCTTAGAAAATATCTTATTGATAAAAATGAAATGCATTGAAATCAAGGGATAATAGGTGAAGAAACAATTATCCAAAATGAAATGCATTGAAATCAAGGGATAATAGGTGAAGAAACAATTATCCAAAAGAAGCTTTTCGAAATAAAAAATTGTAAAAAGTCATTTGTAAACAACTATACCTCAAGATAGATTAAATGTTTTAGAAATTTTATCAATTGAAAATGATTTACTAGCTAAACTTGATTATAAAATTTTAGTGAAAAACTTTGCATCTAAAAATACTACAAATAAATTTATGCTTTATAATTATTTGTTAATCTCTTTTAGATCAAAATGTCCTATTTTCTTGTATTTCCTAGAGGTGTATGAGTCAAGTCGAGTATTGGTAGGTTCGAGCTCGAGCTCAACTAAAAGACTATAGGATCGAGCCGGATTGAGTTCATTTTTTTCAAATCGATCTTGGCTCGATTAAAAAAAATAAAATATAAAAAATATATTTAAATTGAAAACATTAATTATATTACAAAAGGTTGCTAATGGAGACCTCATAAAATTAGGATATATCTATAATTATGTCAACTCTAAATGGTAAACTAGCACGAGTTTGGTTAAGCTCGCGAACTTGCCGAGCTGAGTATCAATGAGCTTGAACTCGAACTCAACACCTTGTCGAGAAGCTCGAGCTTGAGCTTAGCGCGTTCATCTCAAGTTGATTTCGATCTTTTTGCGAGTCAATCCCGAGTAACTAGCGAATTATCTCGACTCACTTACACCCTTAGTCTTGCTTAAGCCTCCAAAACATTTGAGCAGCCCATGAGGACAACTAAGATTCGTATGAATGTGGACATTGAGCAAATTGCTCCAAGAATTAGTGATTAGAGGAGCAACGGGACTCTATTTATAAATGGGTTGTTAGATCCTAGGATTATGCAAGCAACATCGACCCATTAGTCTTTTTATTTTATTTTCTTATTTTGCATATTTATTTCGCGCTACTTGTCTAGGGGCCTTTATGAATTTACTTGGATTTTGGTGTTTTTGTGTAATTTTAAATAAATTGGATGTTTAAATACAACTTGAGGTGCTATAGGGTTGTTTTTGGGTTGGGTTATTGATGAAAAACGGGGGTTCTTCTTTGCAATATTTCCTGTATTCTTTCTTGAATCAATTGTCGATTGTCCTATTCATTTCTGTCATACTCCATTGCTATCATTTAATATCAAACACCAGTTAATGGTGGTTTCGAGAACTGGTGTTTTTTAGATTTCAATTAGTTTACGGTACTATTTTTTATGAGGAATTGCATAAAGACCATCTTACGCAGATCCGCCAACAGAATAATTTGTTAGTAATGGATAATGATGGGTATGAGTTGTGATGGACCATTAATTTATGAAAAGGAGACTGATGTCAATATTAGTTTAATTGACAATCACTTTTCCCCGCGTGTATGCATGCATTTAGATCAATTTAGAAGAGGATTGTATATTATTTACATGCATAATTGGCCAATTTGTCCTTATATTCATCATATTATGCTGTGTGATGTGTGTGTGCTTGTTGGAAGTTATTTAGGTGATTTTCAGCTAAAAAGTCCGTTTGGACAAAGTTTGACCAGCATAAGAGCCAAAAGAGAGAAGAAACAATGAAGTTGGGAAGAAAAGATGAAGAAAAAAAGGGCAGAGAGACTCAACCGAGTCACAACAAGCAACTCGGCCGAGTAGGGAAACTACAAGATCAACTCGATCGAGTCACAACAGCAACTTGGTTGAGCTAAAGTATCATGTTTTATATAACAGTTGCCTGAAGAAATTGACTCGGTCGTGGCATATGTGCAACTCTGTTGAGTTGAGAGAAAAGATTAATGGCTCGCTCGAGTTACTTGAGGTAACTCGATCGAGTTGGTTATTTGGTTCATGCGTTTTGGCCTATTTTCAGTCCATTTCAACCCCTATCCATCTCAAAATATAAATACAATATCCCAAGTCTAAGAAAAGAGTGACACTCATGTGCATAAGATGCACATTAGTGTTAATGTACATCATGTGGGCCCCACTTATAATTTTTGCAGGCGCGATCTATATATATTAAGGTGTGTTTGCAATCACAAAATAGGCGCTAGCTTAGTTGGTAAAGGCGCGGCATTTTACCCTTCAGTGCACAGGTTCGAATCTTAACAGCACCTTTTTATTTTTCACCAACAGTATATTCAAATTCCGAGCATAGTATATGTTATAAAGCCTGAGAGTACATGAACAACACCTTTTTATTTTTCACCAGCAGTATATTCAAATTTTGAGCATAATATATGTTATGATGCATAACTGTATATTTAATATTTCGATGTAGTATACGTTATGTTTCTTGACAGTATACGTTGTTTTAGTTAAGTTTTGTTTTATACTAACTATTTATTTTTTCCAACTTACAATACTCATAGTATATTTAATATTTCGATACAATATACGTTATTATGCCTAACAATATACGTTGTTTTAGTTAATTTTTGTTTCATACTGCAAATTTTTTTTTTTCAACTTACAATACTCACAGTATATTTAATATTTCGATACAGTATACGTTGTGATGCCTGACATTATATGTTGTTTTAGTTAATTTTTGTTTCATACTGCGAAATATTTATTTTTTCCAACTTACAATACTCACAGTATATTTAATATTTCGATACAGTGTATATTATGATGTATGACAATATAGGTTTGGTTAGATTAATTTTTCTTGTATATTGTACAATATTTATGTTTCGAGCTTACAATACAATTATTGTTGCATTATAAAAAAAAATAATAATACAATTTATAATTTTTTCCAGACTCACAGGCTAAAAGATAAAAAAATTTAAGGGCAAAAAAAAAAAAAGAAAAAAAAAGAAAGAAGAAGGAAAAGGGAAAACAAAATGAAGGAAGAAGGAAAAAAGACGCAAACGAAATTGAACTCTTAACCTCAAGGTTGAGATATTTAAGGCTGCATCAAATACCACCAGACCACTTGCTTTTAGTGTTCAACAAACAGACCGTTAATTATATAAAATGTGCGCGCAAAAATATTAATATAATAATAGATGATGTACAATAAGCTATGGTGCATCATATGCACCCAAATTTTTGTCCTAAGAAAAACCATCTATTATCATTGTGAAACACTTGAAGCTTGGATTGCAGAGCAAGGAACGCGAGAAGATGATGATAAGGATTCAAGACTCGAGTTTTGTTTTCTTTAGCCATTTTTATTATTCAACGATGTTTGTTTATGAATGCATTTGGGTTTTAATTGTGACCATGACTAACTAATCATTTGTGTGTGACAGGTCTTATTTCTAACCCTAAAATACCGCAAGTATATGGGCGTAGATGTGTATAGGGAAAGTCAAGGTCGATCCTAAGAGAACAGATTAACGTAGTTTGATACCCCAATTTTCTAGAATTATCCTAACTAGACACTCGAATTGCAAGATTGATTTTAGTAAACTAAATTATTTCAACTAATTACTAACTTAACTAACGAGTAAATTCCAATTAACAAGAATGTATCCTAGGGTATCGATTTCATGAATTACTTCAATAATGACTAAGTTCAACTTATAGACTTTTAAACCAATTTTAGTATCTATTAGATGACATTTAAATAACTTAGCCCTTCTCTCGAAGAGACTAAATCGTGGATTAATTAGAATAACTATCATCTCGAGTTAATTGACTCTAACAACTCTCAAAAGACCCTTAACCTTGCCTACGCAGTCATAGACAACCACGCTATATGTCGTACGTCTATTAACAATTTTCTTCTCTCGAAGCGGAATTGCTAAACGAATAAACTAAGCCTAAGTGATCAATTTATGCTCAATTATGGAAGAAAATAAACATATGAATAAATACTAAAGGAGGAGTCTATAAATTAAAACTTAAATCAACATTTTCGTAAAATCATTACTATCTAACCCTAGGACACAAGTAGTTTAGCTACTCATGCATAGTATTATATCCATACAAATATACATTGAAAACAATGTAAAGAAATAAAAACTAGAAAATAAGTAATTAAACTCGATTATGTCGGCTTGTCAATCTTTGTCTTCTCGCTCTTCAATTGTTCTCTAAAAATTCTACGCTATGTGTACGATCTATTAATAAACGAGTTTGGCCTCTTATTTATAAGCTGGGGATGAATTCCTGGAGCGATTAGGACAAGAATTCTTTTGAAAAATTAGATTTCCTATAGAGCCTTCTTTTGACGCGACCGTGTCACATGCTTCTAACCTTTGACGTTTTAGCCTCTTTTTTACGCGACCGGGTCAAGTATAGCCGCGACCGCGTCACAAGCTTCTAGATTCGCCTTTCTAGCCTCGTTTCAACGCGACCGCGTCACGTCTTCAGTCATTGGGCCTTGTTTTTCAGCCCAATTCATGGCCTATCTCATCCTTTCTTCGACCCATTTCTTCGTGTTATCTCACAAAGCCTTCATTTTGACCTGAAAACTATAAAAATACTATAAAACAAGCCAATACACGTCAAATGGTCCAATATATCACAAATGATCGATTCTTGACCAATTATACACACAAATGTTACAAAATACCTACGTAAATTTCCCTAAATGCATGCGTACACAACATGTATCGAAATCCCCCAAACTTAAACTGTTGTTCGTCCCTGAACAACATACAAAATAGATCAAGACCAAAATGTATTTAGGGAAATTAGATGATGAATCTAGTTTCAAAAAGCTATGCAACACAGTATATTCGAGCATATGCGATAACCCAAAAATCAACTACTTTCGAGACTTTGAACTCTCAAATTTATTCGATCCTCACCATTAAGCATTTCTCTCATCTCTCAAGTGTTTAGGTTTAAACATGTTTTCACTCAAATTGAACTATATGCAAAGCTTACGATATGTCTGCCAATCATCTAAACTAGACTTCGTACTTTGATATGTGTGACAAAGGATCAGAAAGGTCTTTTAGTTTGGTTGTGATGTAGGCTTAAGGTAAGGTGGGATATATTTGGTTAAAAGTGACTACTTTTGGACTAATCAAGTTGGTCCAACCCGACTACCCCTCAATAACATCACTCAACCTCACTCTTCAATTCTCAGCAACTCATCCAAAAAAAATGACTTCTTCACCTTCAATAAACCTTACGACTTAAGTGCTTTTCAGCTCATAATCAATACAAGGGTACCGGATTTTTTGGACTACCCAACTGTTCTATTCAACTCAAACAACTTAAGCACTTTATTTTCTAGCCTCTCCTCAAAATTATGAACACAAACTCTTTCTTTTCTTTTTCCAATTGGTTTCTTCTTCTTTTTTTTTTTTTTTCTCTTCGAATTAGGAGAGGCTGTTCTTCTCGTCTTTTGACCTATCTTTCTTTCCTTCCCTTCATCTTTTGAATATCCTCTAATTTTCCCATGTTTCCCCAACATTTTTCATCCAACTACCTTCCAACCCTCCTCCCTCTTGCTTGATTAATCCAATTAGGGCCAAAGAGTTAAATCAAAAGGATTTCAGTTGACTTCGTTAGGTTATGAAACAAATAAGGCTTTCAGACTCAAGTGGGCTAACTAGGGATAAATATTAAGCTTGTGGTATAAAAGGGTATATTTTCAAGTCTCACAAATAGGCTAAAACAAGGAATGCCTAAAATCATTTTCCTAGGTAACAACACATACTTGACACATTCATAGTAAAAACTCAAGGTAAACTCTAGAAACTAGTATATATATTCAATCTAAATCACACCGAAAGAAATATTACTCCAAAAGTAGGAGTATAATTTGGCTCAAATTCTCACAAGGTTAAATTTTGATCAAATTTTCTCAATTCAAGCTCAATTTTGTCTCAAATTACCTCTCATGCTCTACTGTGTGCTAAATCATCAATGTTTTACTCAAAATCATTTCATCATTAATACATCATCGTCTATCATTTTCCTAATTTCCTCTTTCTTTCACAACTTAACCAACAACTTGGATTTATTACCTCTAGACTCTAATGACCAAAATAAACAACTAAAAACATCAACCTATTATGACCAACATGACTAACAATGCAAATATCACAAAGATGGGCTCACAGACCAATGTCTAGATGACAAGAATACCAACATAAATCGAGCTCACATGCTCTTCTAAGCATAAAATAACTAATTCAACAAAAAGAGACAAGGCGAATAAAGCCAAAAAACATAAATAGTGGCCAAATTCATTCCACGGTTCACCCTCTCCCCCAAACTTGGCCAAAGGCCAAGGTTGTGGGAAAAAAGTGGTAAAACTTGGTGCTGGACTTACAGATCATTGCGGAGGTGGTGGCTGGAATCCTTGTTAGCTCCAAAATTGAGCCATCATATCCCAATGACGATCTTGTTCTTGTCTCTAGGTTCGTGCCTCATTGCTTTGTGCTATTATCGTACGCAACATGGGGTTGAGTTCTTGAAAGACGCCTCGAGTTTCGAACCGATGTCTATCAAATCGAGTACTAAGAGCTGCCATGTCAGCTTGAAGAGAAGTGAACATCCCCTCAAGATCCTCAGCTCTTTCTGAAGATGATGCAACACCAGTGGCTGCTCTCTTTTTCCTCGATGGACGAGGACCCTGACGGCTTCCTTCCTCTGCGTGACCCGGTTGAAAGATCGGAGAATCTGGGCTTCGGGATTTGGCCAAATGCTCCTCGGAAGACATGACAAGGTTGAGTGTATCCTCAAGACTCAATACAACAGTGAATTCCGGATCAGGGAGACGAAAATATGGCCCAACATTTTGGAACACATATGGCACCCTTCTATCTTTTCCCATGACAACCACCTGCATATTCCCTAAGACTTCCCATTTGAAGTGAATGTCCCCTTTTACCGGGACCATATTATCAAAATTCACACCAACATACGAAGCAATCGAAGTAATAATACCTCCAATGGCAATGTTATCTTTTTGCTTTGTGATCACATTAACAAACTGCTCTGCCAGAAGAACCACATTATCAAGTCGTCAGTTATGGAGTACATTCCATATTAAGCAGAGTTCCTTCTGTCGGGCTGCGCCCGTTTTCTTTCTGGCAAATAGTGTATGTACTAATAACTTTTAAAAGTATCTTATTGTTGGATTCCGGATCCATGAGGCTTTAGCATTTTTCGAGACATAAGCCTGCGAAGGTAGTAGTGGAAGAGCTTCTGTCAATTGCCCCCAGATTTCATTTGGATTAAACATCTCTGTTGGCTCTTCTTCACTTGGAGCTAAAAACTTGAGGAGCTCATCAAGCTCATCAAATGTCATCTCTTGTGACTCTCCCATCAACTGAAAGGTAATTTTATCTGGTCGTTTCTGCTCAGGTTGACTGGCCACTACAATCTCAAAAGTGCTGAGAAATTCAATGGTCAGTCGCTCGTACGTTCGTTCATATTTCATGAATTCTGTCAATCCTGTAATTGTGAGGAATGATCTAACATCATCTTGTATCCCCATAGCGCGTGTCAATTCTGAATTTGTGAATCGGGTAGGCAACATTGTGCGCTGACGAAGCAATTTAAATCTTCGTCTATGCTTATCTCTCGCTAGTGCAAAACCATAGACAATACGGTTGTCACTTGGTAAAATATCCACCCTTTCCAGATCCGGATTTGAAGATCCTTCACCCACCTTTTTCTTGCCCTTGATCTTGCTTGTGTTAGCTTTTCTTGGAGGCATTTTAGTCACCCTAACACACATAAAACTCACTCAATTTTAACAACCAACCATGATGGACAAAGAATGAGTAACTTAAACAATCACATTGTCGTTCGTTAAACATGACTACAATTATGCCTCAGTTTTCGAAGGATTGGAAATTCAACACACTAATGTGGTTATAATATATCTCTATGGGGATCTTGTTTTAGAGATATATGAAAGTGTATGATGGACTTGCATTGCCCAACTCAAGTGATTCTAAACCACGGAACACATTTATAATAGTAGATCGAAATTCTCACTTCGATTGACAATCCGGACGAAAATGGTTGAGAAGGAATAATAGCAATTAACTTTGCCCCCTCACTTTATAAAGTAAGTTTCAGATTTTCATCTATAAAAATATATGTCGATATTATGGACATAATAGGTACTCTTAATGAAATAAGAGAAATGGTGAGATATTTGATATCTGAATTTTGAGATAAAAGGTCATGAGAAATCCAACATAATCTATGCTTTGAGTTAGAAGAACGAGTTTCTGGAGTAACTCCTTCAGTTTGCATATATCCAAACGATGATCCGGCGATTTAACATGGACAAAATGCAATCTTTTAGCACTCATGTGATTGGTTGAAGGGTGGACATAAGGAAAGATCTATTTACATTTAAAGGAAATGACAGAGTTATTGGGAGCTAGAATTCCATACTTAAGTGAAATGTGTGTGTTATTGTACGGAGCTCAATGCACTCAACCAGATATTACCTTCTCAAAGAACTTGCTACCTATAATTAACTGAGGACAATGTATAGTAGTGGAATGACATCAAAAAATATTTTTATACCATTGACATGAATTTGTGCTTCACATATTAGAGACATGAAAGATTACTAAGGAATTGTAAACTATGAGGTTGTGTTTGGACGGAGGAATTTGAAATGCATGGATTTCAAATCCACTCAAATCCTTCAAAAAATGCTCAAATTGGAACTGATGGATGTTAAAAATCCATGATAACGTAAATAAAATGAATGGACTTTAGACCATGAATTCCAAATCAATTATCAAATTTTTCCATCCAAATGCAACCTGAAACAAATGTCAAATACTCTCATACAAATAGACAAAAAAGATACAAATGAAACTGTAACTCCTAATAAACTGTTGAAGCTACCCCTGCTTTCAATACTAAATAATATTTTAGATGGTTCTGGTAGATGTTGTAACTCATTGGCTCATGCAAAAGTCATTTCCAAAATGATTATGTACTACCATGAGGAACACATCGACATCTTGGAGATCAATCATACGAACTCACATAGCTACTTTATAGATTATTCATAGACCATTATCCTACATGTAGCAGTTCGTGAGTGTCTAGGATTGAAGATTATCATCACACACATATAGAAGATCTTGCTATAAGTCCTACCACTGAAGAAGAAATCATATTTTATGAAGACAATGCAGTTTGTTACAAGCAAATGGATGTAGCCTATAATGAAGGTAACAATGCAAAGCATGTATCATTGAAGTTTTTCTACCACCAACAAGAATAGGCTTTTCTCATGATTTATGTAAAATCGAGGATAAGGAGACTTTCAAAACTCTTTTTATAGATGTTCATGTGAAGGGAGAGGTGTAGACTTCAGGGGGAGTGCGCAGCATAGGTGTGTTTGCACTCTTTTTTTCTTTTACCAAGGTTTAATTCTCCTACTAGGTTTTGTTACTCGGCAATTTTTTTAATGAGGCAAAAAATTATACACCATTTACCATTTGACTTGACACAAGGGGAAGTGTTGAAGGAAAAACAGAATTAGTGTGTCTTCGTCAATAGTAACAGATGAAGGGCAGTTTAGGTATTCATTGAAAATTATGTAATTGTGAAACCCTTGTATTTGACACACCCTATAGATAGGGAAAAATGTAATTTTAGTCCCTTATGTTTGACCTAGTTGCATTTTGGGACTCTACGCTTGTCATTACAACTTCACTCCTCTAATTTAATTTTCTTTGCGATTTATGGAAATATTTGGCCGGATTACATTCAAGTCGCCAAAGTGAAATGCTTGAGGCTTACGTGATCCTCAAAATTGGACATCTTCATCCATTTAAGCCACATGGCATAATTTGGAGTATTGAATTTATTAAAAACAAATATATTTCCACCCCAAAATTTTAAATTATAATTAAGCATTCAATTACATGTTAGGCACATAAAAGAAAAATGAAAAGAAAGATTTTGTTGAAGAATATAAAAAGGAGTTACATAAAAAAAAAAAAAAAAAAAAAAAAAAAAAAAAAAAGAGACCTGTTTGTTTAAGGTTGGGCCAATCGGTTGTGGATTGAGCCCAACTCATTATGTGTTTGGCTTGCGGTTGTGAGCAATAAATTTCCCCCACAACCCTAATCCTACCTCATTTTCTAATACAACTTTAATTAATAATTAATCTTCATTAACTACCTCTTACACACATAATCAATCAAACTTAATTCCCAATACACATTTATTCAATAACCAATCAATATTTAACTATCTCTTACACACATCATTAATCAAACTTAATTTTCAGTAGAACTTAAATCAATAACCAGTCATTCTTTAACTACCTCTTACACACATCAAATCACTTTTAACACCTTTTATAATATAATCCAACTCCAACCCAATCTTCAACCAACATAAACAAATACTCACTTATTTACCCCAACCTCCATATTCAACTATATTCCCCATAGCCTACAGTACTCTATATAGAGAGTATGAATTAATTCTCATTCATTAAAGGAAGAATTACACGTATAAGTACATTCAAAGTTAGCCCTATCACATACAACTAATTACACAAAATGAGCAACTGAATTACATAAAATCGGGGAAGTGAATCTAAATATATTTTAGGAAGATATATCCTTGATACGCCCCTCAAAATTGACGTTCCATCGACAACGGAAATTTTGGAACGGAGTTGAGTAAAACGTGAACGAGCTAGAGGTTTGGTGAGAATATCAGCAAGTTGATCGATGGTGTTGACATAGGAAACATTCAAAATGCCTTTAGAAGTAAGATCGCACAAAAAGTGAAGGTCGATGGCAATGTGCTTCATAGTCGCGCACATTGTCATAGTAAATAGTCGGAGGCTTGGAAGAAGTAAGGCCAAGATCACTTAAGAGATAGCGAACCGAACAGAGTTCAGAGGCTGCAGTTGCCCGGGCATGATGTTTGGCCATAGTTGAAGATCGAGCTACCCCTCGTTGTTTCTAAGACCGCCAAGAAATAGGATTTGAACCAAGAAAAACTATATATGCTAAGGTGGACTTGCAATCAGATAAATCACCGCCAAAATTAGAATCAGAATAAGCAGACAGAGTAAGTGTGGCAGACTTACTAGGAGAAGTCCATGATGAATAGTACCTTTGAGATAGCGAAGAATTCTTTAAACCTCGTCCCAATGCTCTAGTTTGGAGACGACATAGCCGATTAACAGTAAAGGCAATATCAGGACGAGTTATGGTGAGATATTGTAGGCCAGAAAAGGTACTGCGATAGGCGGATGAGTCAACCGAGCTAACATGTGGAGTGAATTTGGCCGAGATTGGTGTAGAGAAGGCTTGACACCGTCAAGCTGATGACGACGAAGAAGGTCCACGATGTACTTGTGTTGCGAAAGAAAGAGACCCTCCTTACATGTAGCAACTTCTACACCACGAAAGTAGGAAGAGGGCCGAGATCCTTGAGAGCAAAGCACGATCCCAAATGATCAGTGAGAGCTTGGATTTTGGAAGAGTGCGAGCCAGTGATGATTAAGTCATCAACGTAGGCAAGAACAAAGAGATGTTGAGGGCCGTGGTGATAAGTGAATAGAGAGGAGTCTGTTTTAGAGCGATGCATGCCAAAGGCCACAAGAGCGGAGCATGAAGACTCGTACTAGGCCCGTGGGGCTTGACGCAAGCCATAAAATGATCGACGGAGAAGGCAGACATGAGAAGGCTTCGTGGGGTTAACGAAACCAGGAGGCTGCTTCATATACACCGGAAGGTCCATATGACCGTGTAAGAAGGCGTTGGTAACATCCAACTGACGAAGCATCCATCTAGACGAGATAGCAATAGTTAGTACAGTCCGAATAGTGGCTGGTTTAATAACTAGGCTAAGGTCTCGGTGAAATCAAGACCAGGGCGCTGATGAAATCCTTTGGCGACCGGACGTGCTTTGTATTTGTCAATTGAGCGGCAGACGTTTGATTCGGAAGACCCATTTGCAGCCGATAGGGTGAATAGATGACGAGGAAGGAACGAGATCCCAAGTACCGTGTTTCTGAAGAGCGGTAAATTCCTCAGCTATAGCGGCGTGCCATTGTGGGCTTGCAAGGGCTTGTTTGACCGTGTCTAGTTCAATAGCAAGGGGTAAATGATGTTTTGTGGCAGCTAGGAGACGTTTGGTTTGTGAATATTGTTTAAAGCACGAGTGCGCTTATGATGAGTAGTTTCAATAGTAGGAGGTGGTGGCGCCATGGGATTAGGGACGACAATCGGAGCTGTTGCAGGCCGGAAGTAGATACATCACGAGGCAAGGGGGGCTGGAGTTGTGAATCTGAAGCTGCCGAATGAGCAGTAAATGGCAAGGCAATTGTGACAGGCGACAAAGCAGCGACTGAGGGTGGTGATCGTGTGAACCCAGGAAATTGATCTTCAATAAATTGAACATGACGAGAGATAAAGATACGACCAGAGGCTGGATCGAAGCACCGATATGCACTCTGAGACGGGCAATATCCAATAAAAATGCATGGAATGGACGGAGGTGTCAGCTTGCTGGGGAGATAAGGACGCAGCCAGGGGAAGCACAAACAACCAAAAGTACGAAGTTTATCATAATTAGGCGGGGTATTGAACAGTACATGGAATGGACTTCTACGTTGGAGCAACTAGGTAGACATGCGATTAATTAAATAAATCGCTGTTTGAACAGCAAGTGACCAGAATTCCAGTGGAAGGGAGGCATGATGAAGCAAGGCACGACCGACCTCAAGAATGTGACGCATGCGACGCTCCGAAATGCCATTCTGTTGAGGTGTATGTGGTGTCGTAGTAAGCCATGAAATCCCACGCTGTAAAAGAAGGGGCCGAATAGCTAAAAATTCACCACCGTTATCACTATAGAAATTCCGTATTATATGTTGAAATTGAGTCTCTACTAAAGGAAAAAACTGAGCAAAAACAGAAGTCACTTGAGATTTAGCATTAATCGGAAATATCCAGCAATACCGAGTAAAAATGTCCACAATTAAAAAAAAGTATTTAGAGCCATCCAAAGCAGTAACAGGGGCGGGGCCCCATACATCAGCAAAAACATAGTGTAGCGGATATAGAGCAGTAAAGGAAGATGCATGAAATGGTAAACGATGAGCCTTGCTCAAGTGACATGAACACAATCATTGCCCACATGTCGGGACTTAGCAAAAATAGGTAAACGAAACTTGCTAATAATATCTGTAGTACTAGAAGACGGATGCCCAAGACGAGCATGCCAACGAGGTGAGGATGCCTGAATCCCGAGACCAGCAATCTTGGGAGACTGACAGGATAGCGGCACGGTCAGGGAATACACACCCGTACGACAAGGCCCTTTGGCGAGAACTATCCCCGTAGTGTGATCCTTAATAATAAAATAAGTGGGAAAGAATTCCATCGAGACATTATTAGTTAAGGTAAAATTGCTGACAGATAGAAGATTATGACGAGCATGTGGAACGCACAGCACATCAGATAACACAAATTGGCTAGATGGCATATTTAAAAGAGATGTACTGGAGTGCGTTATTGGAAGAGAGGATCCATCAGCAAGATGGACTTCATAAGTACCATCATATTCTAAATGAATGGACAGATTGCCAAGATTGCTCATCAGATTATGAGAAGCCCCGGAGTCCACCAACCATTTGATTCGATGAGGGTATATTGGTTGGACATGTAGCCATATTTCCTTGGGGATAACGACCACAAAACGGAGCAGTGTGACCAGCCATGTCACACAGTTGAAAAATAATAGGTGGTCGAGCAGAGGCAGTGGTAAAAGATGACGAGTGGGGCGGGCGATTCGACGAGGAACGTCATTATTGAGCGAAACAAGGAGTGGAGCCACGTCCTTGGGAAGGAAATTTTCCAGTACGACGAGTGTTATTGCCACGATTAGATAAAGTATTATTTTTTCTTACCTGTCGAAGCTCGAGATTGAGCAACATTGGCCGAAGCCACAAGTTGACTAGAGTGGGAAATTTGTGCCTTGAGATACTATTCGTGGGTAACAAGGAGGTCATGCAATTCTTCAAACTTTAGAGTCGTCTCCCTCATGCGGATCGGGCCGACGATTGTGGCATATTCTGGACCAAGTCCATTAATGACAAACAAGGTCAGATCTTCGGTGCTAACAGGCTCGTCAATGAGTGACAGTTTGTAAGCCTTGGCTTTAACAAGATGCAGAAATTCGGTGATTGTGCGGTCACCAATTGTGATGCGATAAAGATCACTTTTCAGTGTGTTGACATGAGAATGGGAATGACCATTGCACAGTCGATCAAGAATGGATCAGGCCTCTTCGTCTTGGCGGTGGAGACGAGCAAAAAAAGTTCAGCCGAGAGAGAGCCAAAGATTGCAGCAAGAAGAAGTTGATCTTGTTGCACCCATAGTGCAATGGCTGATGCATTGGATTCGTCAGTGGAGCGCTTCGGACGGATTGGATCCGTCAACAAAATTGAGGAGATTGTGGCTACGTAAAAGTGCGACCAGATGGGCACGCCATGAGGAATAGTTTTTGTGGGACAACTTGATGGGCAGGTGGTGATGAGCGGTGATTGGAACAATCGCAGTGGGTGACGGCGTGAGCACACCGGTGGAAGTCGATTCAGTGGAGGAGGTAGTCATATGGTGGCTGATAAAGGAACGCTGAAGGAGGGATAAAAAGTGTAAAAGAAAAATTAGGATTTGATCACAGGTTGAAGGAGAACCTATCTGATACCAGATAGAGAGTATGAATTAATTATCATTCATTAAAGGAAGAATTACATGTATTAGTACATACAAAGTTAGCCCTGTCACATACATCTAATTACACAAAAATAGCAACTGAATTACATAAAATTAGGGAAGTGAATCTAAATATATTTTAGGAAGATATATCCTTGATACTCCATCGACCCACAGCCATAAACAAACAGAGCCATAGAGTTCTTGAGTCACCTTCATCATCTTCTTCGTTGGGTTCTTAATAAAATAAAGATTCTGCAACTTTTCATCTTCATATGTGAAGATTCTTGAATCATCTTCAGATCTGGACATTTTATTTCCATTTTCAGGCTTTCAAAAACATCATTTTCAAACTTGGACTTTTCATTCTCATTTTCAGAGCTTCAATACATTGGTTTCATTTTCAGATATGAACTTTTTCCGTCTGACCTTCAGCTGGATGCCACAGGAAGTCAAAACCTATGATTCTTCGCATCGCTGGTGGCGGAGCACGACCTGTCTTTCCTTATCTCTCGAGTTCAACTGAATTTCGTGAGGGATCTGAGTAACGAGGCTCGGAGAAACTGCAATAACATTGGTGTCGCTCAGGTGGTGGCAGCGTCGTGGTAAACAATCAAGTCGTTGGTCGGGGTTTAGATCAGTGTTGAAGATTAGATAAGAAGAAGATTACTTGCTTTTCTTTTTAGTGCTAAGATTTGTATCTGTAGAAATTTAACATGATGATGTTCAAATTAATTTAATTTTGAAAATTCAATTTCTTTTGTTTTATAATTGAGTTTATATTTTTATGAATGTATAAATTTATAGTTAATTCGATTTATTTTATTGTCAAATGTGGAATTTTTTAATGTGACATAGGTATGTAGTTGCTCATGTGTTATTAATTTAAGCGATAGTCGATATTTTTTCTTTATTTGAAATCTTGGATGCAACACGTGTACGCAATGGGATGAAGATGCTCAAATTCGTTGATCATGTCCGCTGCATGTGCATTTCTTGGACGGGCCCTACAAATTCCGGCAGCAGAAGTTAAAAAATTGGGAAAAATTTTATTGTTAGAGGACTAAGTTGCCAAATAGCAAATGGATATTTCCCAAAATTGCAACTAGTCAAAATATAAAGGACTAAATCCACAATTTTCCTCTATATAAACATATCTGATGAATAAGAGACCCATAATTGTTCTTCTGGTTCTCTTTTCATGTTTACTTTTCTTTCTTCTACAGCATGTTCTAATCTTTTCCTATTCCACAATATTCTAGAAAGAAATTTATTTTAATATTTTTTGAATTTATGGTCAATAATTTATAGTCCACAAATTTACGAGTTCATGATTTAGATTCAAATTTATATTCTTGGATTTAGACTTTGTAATTTGGCTATATTTTTATTCCCAGGTTCATGAATTCATATTTGATCAAGATTTATGTTTCACAGGTTTGATGAATAGTTGATGAGGTTTAAGATTCATGTTTTTTGGCGGGACCCGGAAAATGAAATAGATGATTTGGTCAGTATAAGTAGCGAGATTACCACACTGAGTTAAAGGTCTAATTTAGCCGCCACAGTGCGAAAAAAGAAAATCTGACTACAGATTGGGTCGGCGAGTAGTCACAGGATCTCTATTTTATGACTTTATTTTTGTTTTTTGCTGACGTGAAATCCTATACATCTCAACTTTGATGAATACAGAAATCAAGTTATGAACCACTTAAAAAATTATAATCTGGAAAAACACAAAGCCTTTCATCAATGAGATAATATGATGGACTGACCATGCCATAATGATGCACACAATAACACAGATCGATCATCCAATCAAAAAATTGGTAAAACAATGTTGGAATTTCGAAAAACTGCTCGGAAAGAAGGGACATTAATTGATCAACATCTTACTGTATGTAATGTAATGTAAGTGTTGAGAAATTGCAAACCAAATACTGAATCACAATGCATTACCATTTCTTTCCTTAATTTTGTCCTTTTCCATTGTTTGCGAAGCTGTGATAAACAAAACATTTCCAGCTGTGATTGTGTTCGGAGATTCAGTTGTAGATACTGGCAACAACAATAATCTTAAGACAATCATTAAGGTTAATTATCCTCCGTACGGCCACCGGAAGATTCTCGGATGGCAAAGTACCCTCAGACCTTATTGGTATCGAACTACTACTACTACTACTCTTTTATCTATCTTAATTACTGCATTATCTATCTGGTTTGAGCAATGCGCAGCGGAAGAGCTGGGAATTAAAGAACTTGTGCCAGCATATCTTGATCCATCACAAGATCTGTTAACCGGAGTTAACTTTGCCTCTGGAGACCCCCTAACGTCTGACGTTGTAATTAATATTAATGTTGTTATTGCTTAATTTTGGAAATTGAAGGTGGTAGTGCACTATCACTATCAGAGCAGTTAGAGATGTTCAAAGATTATATAAGTAAGGTTGGATACGAGAAAGCATCAAGGTTATTAAGTAGTAGTTGCTGGTAGCAATGACATTACCAACACCTATTTTGGGTCGATGCCTCTAAGAAAAACGCAGTACGATGTTTCTTCCTACATCGATTCCCTCCTCGGCTATGCTTCCGCCTTCGTGCAGGTAACTTGTCCAGAAAATACCACAAGATAAATGAAGTCAAACACTTTTTCTACCCTCAATTAATTTTAAATGAAAGCCCACTAGATGACACTCTCCTTATATTAGAACGCTTCAGTGTATGGAATTGTGCCGGACGCCAAATTTAATAATGGGAATTTAACAGCTAGTTAGATAAGGTATTCACCGTAACCCACCGCTCAACTTAATGGGATGAAAATTTTAACCCGACTCCACGCATTAATAATACAATAATCCAACATGACCCTACCAGCTTGTTAATATATATATATATATATATATATATATATATATATATTAAATAATACTACCTTTCTTCCAAATGAAATTGCACTTCTAAGAGTGCTATAGGGATGGCAATGGAATAGAGCGGGACGGGTACTTGGATCCTTCGAACGGGGCGGGGCAACCTGCAGTGGGTCACAGGACGAGGCAGGTCGACCCATTATTTTTGAAAAATAAATAAAATTTAGTTACTACTATAATTTAAAATAAATGTTGACTTAATACATTTTATACAAATATTACTTCAAAGAGTCATCGTAAACTATAAAAAAATAGTAAATGCTTAAAATACATTTATAATCCTATTTTGTACTCCCTCCGTCTCACCTTATCTTGCACACTTTCCTTAAACGGCCGTCCCACCTTATCTTGCACAACCTAAAAAAGGAAAGTTATAACATAATCTCCACCCTCAAAATTTCCACCCTCAATCTTCACCCTCAATTTACCTTTGAAAAGTCAACAAACAACCAAAAAGTAACTTTTCTTAATACCCGTGCCGACCCCCGAGACGGAGGGAGTAATATTTATTTATGTGTCTAAACTTAATTAATATTTTTTACGTTATATGTTGTCTATTATTTTGTATTATTTGATACATATTATTATTATAAATATTGCGTGATTATTAAATACTATATATTAAATTAATTCATTTATGTAAATAACACCATATTTATGTACATAGTACTGCGGGGTAGAGCGGGCCATGATGGGGCGAGGACATGACCCTTTCCCGCGCCGGCCCACCACGGGTCACAGTGCGGGGCAACCCATATGCCTCGGATCAGGACAGGTCAGGTTGATTGGAGGCTAGAGATTTTGAGGGTGATGATTGTGTTATAACTTTCCTTTTTAAGGGTATTGGAACGTACCGAAAAAGAAAATGTGCAACTTCATTCGGGACGGAGGGAGTAGTAGATATTTGCAAAAGTGGAAATTGTGGCATGTACCCGTTAGAGGGTTGTTACCATTTTTTTTATTAGAATGACTTTTTTACAAATAAAATATCCTCATAATCTTTTATGCCCCTATATTAGTGGGATGCCAACTAATGTGGATGACTTTGACTCACCCAATATATTATTGTTTGCATGATTTTCGTGTACATAATATCATGGTTACGATATCGTGTACTCGATAAAATATTATCGTGTACGCGTACAAGATTTCTTGTTATTGTATACACGATGATAATATACCTCGATATGTACATGATATAATGAGGGAGGTCACGTAATAGGAATAAAATGAGTTGGGTGAGACTAAATTAAAGTAAGGGTAAAATTGAGTTTTACAACATCAAATAAAGTAAGTATTTTTTAGGTAAAAGGTCAAAATGGCAAAAAGCTAAGCATCATCTGACATGACTACAGTACAGGGGTTCCCTTTGCGTAAAACAGAACACAAATTTTCATGTACATATAGGCCATGTTTACTTAGGGCTGGAGGTTGCTGGGCCAAATCTAATTGAGGAAGTTAATGAGTTTGAGCCCTTAAATCTATTGAGTCAAATTTTAAGTAAACATAGTGATAGATGTAAAGAAAAACGTCACAGCACAAGTGTTGTATAAGACAAATTTATTAAACAAATGCTTTTGAATTTTCAAATGAATAGTTCCCCTCAAGGTGTCTAGGCCTATGCCCTGTGTATTCCAGCACTTATCCAAGTAACTTTTTTCAGTTACATTTCCAAATAAATTTTAAAAATATTGTAGAATTTTTTGTTATGTTGTTGTTGGAGATGGTGTTGTAATAGTAATATATATGGTTATGTTTTGGAAGGATATTTACGAGTTGGGGTGGTGTTTTGGGTTTACCACCACTGGGATGCTTGCCTTCTCAAAGAAGTTTGAAAGGAGGGGGTGAAACAAACTGTATTGAATTATACAATGAAGTTGCAGAATTGTTGAACAAGGGGCTTTCAGACCCGAGAGCCAGGATGACATACATAGATATATATAAGCTTCCTCTTGATGTTATCCACAACCCACAGAAGTTCGGTATGCTATTGAAATAATATTGTGTGGTGTGGTGTGGTGTAGGTAATGAATATGCATATGTTTTTGCAGGTTTCAGAGTTTGGGTTGCTGTGGAACTGGGACAATAGAAGTGGCGTTTCTGTGCAAATATACGTGTACTAATGTGTCGAAATACGTAATTTCGGACAGCTATACAGGCTTCTTGTACACCAAATTCTTAAGGACTCCATCAAAACTCTCATCCTTTAATTTCACCACCAACTTTATTTTCACATTCTTTTACAGATCACAAGCCAACTTCGTCACACTTTCTATACCAACTTACTGTTTATTAAGGATCCTCAACTTGTTTCTAAGGATGTATTGTTATAATCCTTTCAATCACTGCAAATGGCTTTTTCTTGTTTTATGTATCATCAATATTCAGAATTGTATTCTTTCATACGTGGACAATGGTAAATATATTTATAAAATGATGAGTAAGTATTGACATCGACAATAGCATGAGAATGCAATAAATTAGAACAGCTAGCTTTACACCGTCTTACAAATACAAAGCTGTCAAAATTAAGATGACAAGTTGGTCCCATATATAAATTTCATGATGTGAGGCAACTCGAGCAAAAGGCAACAAGAATGAACTTTCTGAAACTAGTTCATTTATTTTTCTTCTCTGCTCAATTTCTTACCTGCATATCCATACAACTTCCACAAAACGTGTCATTTCCAGCAGTCATAGTGTTTGGAGATTCCATAGTTGATACTGGCAACAACAATTATCTCAACACTATTGCTAAATGTAATTATCCACCTTATGGCAAGGATTTCATGGGCGGAAAACCCACCGGAAGATTTTCTGATGGCATGGTTCCTCCAGATCTTATTGGTATGTCTCCCCCAAGTCCTTCCCTAGCTGCATCATTACAATTAATTTGATTTTGATCATTAATTATTGTGATTGTTTATCAGCTCAAGAGTTGGGTATCAAACCTCTTTTGCCTGCATATCTTGATCCATCTCTCCAACCTCAAGATCTTTTAACAGGTGTTAACTTTGCATCTGGAGCTTCTGGATATGATCCTTTGACATCTCAACTCGCGGTCTCTTTCTCACCCATAACTTTCTTTATCACTCATAAGTCTCTCTCTCTCTCTCTCTCATATTCATTTTTATGATAAGATATAGGCAGTATTATCACTATCGGATCAGTTAGAATTATTCAAACAATACATTAAAAGGCTGAAGAAGATTGCTGGAGAAGAAAGAACATCACAAATAGTGAGGGAAAGCCTGATTGCAGTGGCTACTGGAGCCAATGACATTACCAATACATATTACCTTACTCCTTTAAGACGATCACATTATGATATTCCGTCATACACCACACTACTAGTGAACTACGCTTCCAGCTTCGTGCAGGTAAACACTAGCTAGCGTCACTAAAATATGTACATTTTAGATATATGGGTTAATTGGAATTATGATAAATTAATTAAGGAGCTGTACGGGTTGGGGGCGCGTAGAATCGCTGTTCTTGGTTTGCCACCACTTGGTTGCCTTCCATCACAGAGAACTTTACAGGGAGGACCGGAAAGGAACTGCGTTGACGAATACAATAAAGCTGCACAGTTATTCAATCACAAGCTCAAATCTGAATTGACCTCTATCAACGCACAACTACCTCAAGCACGGATAGCCTATGCTGATATTTACAATCTTCCACTTAACATCTTTCTCAACCCGCAACAATATGGTACGTCAATCTTTTATTCGGGGAAATTTAATACATTACTCTCTTCATTTATTGATTTACCGTGACAGGATTCAAGTATGGAAATAAGGGATGCTGTGGAACAGGGACAATAGAAGTAGCATTTATTTGCAAATATGCATGTTCAGATGTATCTGAGTATGTATTTTGGGATAGTTTTCATCCAACACAAAGAACATACAAACTTCTCGTACATGATGTTCTCAAGAAATACGTCACTATATTTTCTTGTGGGAACTCAGTCTGCTGATTTAACTCTACCCACCAACCAAATGTTGTTCTATATATGTTATTACACACAGCCCAAAAATCGCTTTTTCCCATAATTATTTGATTTTACAATTTTAGTCCCGTCAGCTATTTACTTTTCAATTTAGTCTCATATCTGCAATTTTTGTCCAATTCGCCGGAGAATACAAAATTAGCCGGAAAAGGTCGCGTGACTAGCACGTGACCCTTTAATTTGGAGAAATCTGGCAGAAACAAATGACGTGGCTCAAAGAGGCCAACATGGACGATTTCTAATTATGTGTAAATTATTTTCAATTATGTAATTTTAAAATATGTTGGACAACTCAACAAATTGAATGTGCAAAAAAAAAACATAAAATCAATTCACGCTAACTAATAACTCAAACGTGTTAACATAAACAAATTAAAAGAAAACTTAACTTATTCCTCCATTTTATCTAATCGCAACTGTTGGGATTTTGTCGAAGAAACTCTAGCCGCACTCTCTTCCAAATCGGGCCAAAATCTCCATCTCCATCAAATCATCAAAAACGAACAGCAACCTTGCGATTCACCAAAGTGGGTTTTAATTGAGGCGCGAGGCGCAATGATTTTAATTGGTGCAATTTTCATTAGTTGAAAAATAATTCTGAAAAAACTTAGCTCTATATATATACCGAGCATGGGGGTGTGGGGTACGGAATGGATTGGTACAATAAGGTACGGTTTTTTTCTACGAGACAGTTCGATTTGGAATCTTGGATGTAAGGGAGTTGTTCAATTTAGTTTGGTTTAGTTCGGATAACTGAAGATTTTCTATCTTTCGGATAACTTATTTAATTTGAACAACATATATTAACATCTAACCAAAATAAACAATTTTATTACATCACATTTGTTTACAAATCACTAACTTGTGTTTTGAAAATTATAGAGTGATTAAATATAAGCCTCTTTTAATTATTTATATTAAACTTAATTGACAAAAGACTCACGAATAATTTAATATTAATTATTATGTCATTATTCCTATTAATTTATTTTTAAATTTATAATTTGTATTTTATTCGGTTATTCTGTTCAGTACAACTAGGTACAACTCAATATGATTCAATATGGGTTTTACTTGAAAAACTGAGAAATATTTAAATCATTTCAGAAAAAAATCAAACAGTGCAAGAAATTTGCTAAATAGTGACAATCAATTCCGTCGTTAAGAGGTGATAGCGACCAATTAGCGACAGAAAAAATCGGTAGTAATATGGCTAGTCGCTCTGAATACCGACGAACCTAACTGTCCGTCAGTAAAAATTACGACGGATTCATGACAGAATGCCGACATAAATTATCTATTTTTTTTTTTTACTTAATTACGACGATCTACCGACGCAAATATTGTCGGTACAATAATCAGTTGCTATTTCGCGACTACATTCTATCGTTAATATGTAGGGAGTTACCAACCACATTATCTGTCGGTAACTTTTTCTGTCGCTATTCCGTCACTAATTGTTAATAGTTTTAGTCGTTATTCGGTCACTAATTATCGTTGTCGATGTTTAGTCGGTAAATACCAACAGATTTTCACTAGCTCAATTTAATTTTTTAGGTATTTAATTAAAATCTTTTTAATTTTTGGTGCCCTGCTTTTTTTCATATAAATAACCGAACCAATCCAAAATATGCAAATTCAACACCCGAATATCAAATGAAGTCTAAATATCCAAACAAATAAACAAGTCACGTCCAAACTTTCAACATAAATCCATATGCTTAGCACAATACAAGAACGGATATGTGATATAAGTTTACACAAAAAAAGAAAATCTAAGGCGAGATCTAGAAATTCTTGTGCCATCTGGTGCAAGGTACCCACTAACTCCATTGGTATACTTCCTGGCTCCAATTGTTGAACATTCCAAATTCAAACTACTGGTGTTTTTCTAACAAATTCATGTGTTTTGCTTTTCAGCCACATACTGCCCATTTTCAACAACATTTCATTGCTTAGATTTGTGAAAATATCGATAAAAAAGGGGAAAACATACAATAATCAAAATTGATATCGATACTACATATCTATCAATATGATATTTTCATCCTTTTCACATGTTATTGTCAAAAGTTTATCCTTGTCAGATGCCATTTGTGCTAAAAGTCTTTTCATGCATTTGTATGATTCTCAACAAAGAAAGGATTAATGAGTGAAAGTGATGTACCTTGAGTTTGGTAAAGATTTCCATTCCCAGTGAATTTGATTATTTATCTAGGCTACTTGAAGTTCTCTTGCGCACAACATTATAACACTTCTTTCCAGTTGACCTACTCAATCTGAAACCCTGTTCGATAATTCAATAAACACCTTTCAGATATTTATCGTATTGCAAGTTATTGGATTAAAGACATATCGTAAAGAACATTAGAGGTAAAAATGGGAATTTGAGATCACTTGATTCAATTTAAGAAAGAAATTTCTCTATCAAATATCTAGGGCTCATAAACTAACACATCATCTGAAAATCTAAAAACATTTCCATATTAAATACATTATGCATGCTCTAACGAGACCAAATGCAAATTGCAGATCTCATTAAGTGTATCAAGTTCGGTATTTCTAAGTTGATTGAGTAGGCTGTTTCAGGTCTGATAATCTCATAGATAGATGAACTAAACCAAAAGTATGTGAGTTGACAATATATACTTAGTAACTATTATGCACTAATGATCAATAAGTTACTGAGAGTGTGAGCCAAATGAATCGAATGATTATCTGAATTAAACCATTTGATAAAACTACATACTTTAAGATGTAATGTTACAAGATGGTTACTTTTTTCTTTAATAAGAAACATAAATTTTATTTCTCATAAAATTTGGAAACACAAAAAAACCTGCATGTGTCCCTAATTATTATTTCCTCGTCTGCTAAACCCTCATGCGGAAAAAAACTCACATTCACCAAAACTTTGGTGATAGTACTATACTGGTGAAAGTTGCCTCGCCATCCGCCTCAACAACCAATGTCGCTTGCACATTTGCCAATGCAAGAGCCAACATAGCCCTTCAGCTGTTGAGTGGAACCCGCTACAGGAAGCTCTTCTTCGCTGCTGGCCGGAAGTTGTTACATCGACCAACTTAAATCACCTAAGGTAGACAAAATCGTAGTACAAAATGAGAAAAATAATGGAGATTTATTTTGATATTTGCAGATCTTAGATGAGGCAGAAGAATTTTACATTCTAAGTAAAAGAATATTAAGACTTCAATGGCTATAGAACTTTAACTTATATAATTTAACGTATTTTCACAAACTCACAAACTTCGAAATAAGTAGCCCTGAATATTAACAGTAGAAATGCACCATATAATATTGAACATTAACAGACCTGAATATTCTTATGTAATGTAGCCCTCATTGTTTGCATCGGCTATTCCACTGCATTCCTCATCAGGAATTTTGAGATTGATAAAAGATCAAGTAACTAAATTCGTAAATGAAAATAAAAATTATAATAATGAAGCACTTGAAAGAATTATTATTTTTTTAAATAATCATAGAAGTAGAAAACAACAAAATAAATCCTCGAAAAGAAGGGAAGAAAAAAAGTGAAAGAAAGACTTAAACAAAGTGATCAGATTCGTCGTTCACCCATGCCTGGTATTCCCTTCGACAATTTTGAGATAATATTATACCGATCTTCAGTGTTCACAGGTAGAAAACTTGAAGAAGAGAGTGACTCTACAGGAACTTAGCAAAAATGGTAAACTCATAATATCAACACTGTGCATCTGAAACCCTCGTAAATCGATTATGACAAGTATATCCTGTTTTCCAGGTGGGAGTTTGCAGAGTGCCTTCTCAATCATGTACGGACGTACCCACACAGCTTCACATCTTCATACGGATCATGTTTCAGTATTCATGCACATGATCATACCTATCCAATTAACTAAAATGATAATTGATCTTTGTTTCTTTTTTTTTTTTTTTTCAATTATGTATATATAAAAAAGATTCTTCTTATATCATGTTAAATTTACCCCTGGAATATGCTTGGAAACAGTCCTTATCAACACTGATGTGTTGGCCTGCCATGCACATAAACTGTCTCATCTTCAGCTACACTTGTCTCATGTTCAGCTACACTTCTCACTGATTCTTCTGTTAATTCCGATACACCAATTCACAAAACCATCTCTATTTAGCAACAAAAAACATTCGAGGTGAATGTAAGTCGGAAAAATATGAATGAATTTAGGAAGAATGACCAAGCAAAGGGGCTGACGCATAAGCTTGTTCAGGTATTTCTTTTTTCTTTTCTTTTTTTGTTACCATGAAAGTAATAATAGTAAGAGAATATGTATTTGTAATTACAATGACTTTAGGTAGCTTGGAGACGACATCTTTGATAGAATAGTGATGGTCCTTGAGAAACCAAAGGATCATCTCTTCCATATTTACCCACAAGGAGACTGTTATGCTCTTTGACATCTGCCACTGACTACAACATCATATATTCAATCAACTATGAAATCACTATAATCCAGAGAGATTTGGGGGGTATCACATTCGCCCACCATTCAGATGAGGCATATAAACAGTTCCATTAATTGTTGTGTTTTTGGAATTTATTTGGCTAATTAACAGTCTTGTTGGCACTACACTTGCTTAGACCATTTACAAATACAGAAATGGACAAAAACTAAATGAAGGCAAAAAAATATTCAATCCCCCTATAAAATTATAACCACATTTTTACTACAAATCAAACAGGAATGCGACATGAAACAACTAATCTAAGAAGATCATATTTCTTTTTTTCTTGGAAAAATGACATAAACAATTACATTGAATTAACAAAAATACATAACTGATATTGAAAAGTGAAAAGGATGCACCTTATGAGCATTTCTAGGGGGAGAGACCAATGCGATTGGTGAGGGCGAAAGCACAAAGGAGAGCTCCGATCTTCACAGACCACAAAGAAATAATTCTTTAATGATAACGTCATGTCCGCACCGCCACTGAAATGGAGTTTCTGTTGTGGAATTCTCACATCCTTGCATCCTGTAATATCGAAACACGGCTTCAACATGATCAAATCGGGTATCACATGCAAAAATTGAGGACAAATAGAGCAAAATGAGATATAGAAAATGCAATCTCAAAGCAAAATGATAAATGATGAAAAACACACGAGACCGATGATGAGGATCCGATGATAAATCGATTTGTAATCTCGCAAATTGAAGGAAATGATAGTAATACTTACATGGAAGAGATCTGTTAATACTGGTAGAATGCAAAAAGGAACGACAGAGCTGATGGAGAACGACGGAGAGAGGACGGAGTAGGGCGGGAGGACGATGAAGAGAAGCGGTGCAGGTGAAAGGATTCTGGTGAGCGCGCGGCGGAGCAGGCGATGAAATAAGGGATGGGATTAGGGCTCTCTTTTTTATTTTTTATTATTTTAATTGTTCAAGTACTACAATTATAGTTAATTCATTTTACGTGTAATTTGGGATAAGTTAGGAAATTTATGTGAAGTGTATATCTATGGAACTGCACTATCTAGTTAATTTATACTACAGACAAAAATTATGTCGGTATTTAGCGACTACTACATCCGTCCATATTTTTCACAAGACATTACGACATAATTATATTGGTCGGTATGACTTTGAAATTAGTCGGCACTTTAAAATACAAAATTTATCGATTGAATTTTTTCCGTCGATACATTTTTGTCACTAATTGGTCGGTATGTTATAAATAAAAAAAAATTACCGACCAAATTATATCCGTCGGTAGAATTCCGTCGCTAAATTGGTCGTTATTTTGTCGCCTAGAAAATTAGCATATCGGCCCTTAAATAGCGTTGTTAGTCTGTTAGTAGTCCGTCGACGAATTTTATTTTTTGAAAGATTTTTTATTTCTGTCGATATATAGTCGCAATTTTGTCGGTACTTAACGACAAAAAATCTTCTTGCTAAAATCAGTCGCTATTTTGGAAAATTCTTATAGTGAAAAGACCAATGAAATTCTCCAATTCAAAACTTATTTAAGCTTCATACAGTCCTAACACCAAGTGTAGATTAATCCATCTTGTGCAATATCACATTCCATTATGTAAATGATTATTCCCTCAATTTCGGAGTACACCACAAGAAAACTGTCAAATTTCATCGACATAAATATTGTTGGAATATGGTAAGTTTTCGTTGGAATTTCAATTCCAATAGTTTTGAGACATTGAAAGGTTTCGCCATTGAAATTATTTCCAACGATTCTTTTTGCCGATAAAATTTATATTGGAAGATTCCAACGGTTTATCTTTCCATTAGAATTGTCGTTGAAAATTTTAAAATTCCAACGAATTTGTGTTCCGTTGGAATTTGGCAGTTTTCTTGTGGTGATAATTACTCCCTCCGTTCCAAAATAGATGATGTTTTAGAAAAAAATAGAATAATTAAGAAACAAATATATTACCAAATATAGCCCCTAAAAAGATTTAATGAGATCAAATGTGAGTGGAAGGTTGAAAAGTCAAAGATATTTTTGGATTTACATAGGGCAAAATAGAGAAAAATGGTTAAAAAAAAAAAAATCTAAAACATCAATTATTTTGGAATTTGATTAAGAAGTTAAAACATCATCTATTTTGAAATGGAGGGAGTATTTTTTAGTAACAACATCTTAATTTCAAGATACTTGTTTTTCTACAATTTCAAGATGAAATTCATACTATTTTGCCAATAATTATAATAGCCAATGTTTTCTCTAAACGTTACTAATAAAATTTACCCTCATTTTAACAAGGGTAATGATGCAAAAATACTAGGAGCTAGATACATATTGCTCATATGAAGTAATTATAATTAGTCATATTTTTAGTTTATCATGTTTAGTTATTTATTGTATTTTCAATTATTTGATGCAGTTATATTATTTTAAAGGATAGAATATAGTTAATAAATTATTATGGGAAGTCAAGAGTTAATCGAGTTATAATTAATTTATTGGAGTCTATTTTAATTGGATCCAATCAGGTTCTTTTGGTGGCTCAAAATAAATTAAAATAAATTGTATATTATAATTTTATTACAATTAAATAGTTTATAAGAATACTATACTTGGGAAGATGAAGTTATCAGGATCTTTTACACTGATCAAGATATGAAGTTCTAATGGAAAGAATATCGTAATTCTCCAGACAAACAAGAAAACTATTGATCTTTGAGAAAAGAATTTGCATGTACACACACTAATTGCATAACAACTCTTAGAACTCCAGTAAAAGAAACAATTCTCTGAAAGGTTGAAGAAGCAATTGTCTGAAAGGTTGAAGAAGCAATTGTCTGAAAGGTTCTCCATGAAGGATCTTGGAGAAGCGAAGCAGATTTTGGGTATGAGGATCGAGAGAAAGGCGACAAATATGTTGTATCTTTCGCAGGCGGATTATGTCCAGAAGGTCCTGGAAAGATTTAGCATGGAGGGTTCGAAGCCGGTCAATGTTCCCTTGGGGGGACACTTTAAGCTGTCGAAGAAGGAGTCGCCGAGTACTAAGGAGGAGCGTACTCAAATGATGAATGTGCCATATGCATCGGCAATTGGGAGTATCATGTATGCCATGGTTTGTACTCGTCCGGATATTGCGCATGCAGTGGGAGTAGTGAGCCGGTTTATGGGTGATCCGGGTAAACAGCATTGGGAGGCGGTGAAGTGGATTCTAAGGTACTTGCGAGATACCACAAGTAAAGCTTTGTGTTTTGATGGAAGAAATTCTGAGTTATTTGCTTTCATTGATGCGGACCTAGCATCAAACGATCTTGATGGGAGAAAGAGTACGACCGGGTATGTGTTTACTTATGGTGGTACGACAATTTCTTGGACATCTAAGTTGCAAAAGGTGGTTGCACTGTCCACTACGGAGGCGGAGTACGTAGCCCTGACGGAGGCAAGTAAGGAGATAGTAGGGTTGCAAAGGTTCTTGGGTGAACTTGGAAAGGAGCATGGAAATAGTGTACTCTACAGTGATAGTCAGAGTGCAATCTTCTTGGCGAGTAATCCAGCATTTCATTCAAGAACTAAGCACGTTGAATTGAAGTATCATATCATCCGACACTTACTTGAGAAGAAAGCCTTGCGACTTGAGAAAATTCTCGGGAGTGAGAATCCAGCTGACATGTTTACTAAGATTGTAACCATAGAGAAATTGAAGTTGTGCATAACTTCAATTCGCCTCGGAACGTGAAGAAGAAGAGGAGATGGTGATACCAAGTGGAAACGGGAAGGAGAAAAGAGGAGGATGATTGCGTTGAAGGTGTTTTAGTCTCCAAGTGGGAGATTGTTGAGAATGGAGCCTAAATCACGTCTAGAGAGTCACGGCCACGATGGGTTTGACGAAGGTTGAAGGAGTTTCACGCTGGAAAGTGTCGCGGGCGCGAATTGGATTCGCGGCCGCGAAGGTTTTTGCTGGAATGCTGGAGCGGCCGAGAAAAGGAAGTCTCGGCCGAGCTTCTTTTATACAGCAGGGGGTTTGTGGCCGCGACAGGAGGTCGCGCCCGCGACCCGTTAACGCGGATTATTGCGTGGGCTTCAAGTTGAATCCTATTTGGGGCCCATAGAGCTATTATAAATAGTTGTTTCCTTCATTGCTTCATGTATTCCAAAAATTCATCATTCTAGTGCATATCCTGGCTTGGTATCGCCCCCAGACGTAGTTACACATCGTAACGAACTGGGTTACCAAATTGTTGTGTTATTGTGTGTGTGTTTTATTTGCTTTCTTTCTTTCGATTATCTAGTCGTATCGTGGTTGTGGGTGGGATAAAATCCCAACATACAAAGCACTTAGTCACAATCACCTCTCGAAGCCAGTACAGCCAAAATCTGAGAAAGGGTTTTGTGGGAAAGTTGAGCTTTTAGACTTAGTGGATAAAACTATATGATACCTAGAAATTTAACCACATACGCATGACCGCCTGAACAGCGTTGTGCCTACTGTTTTACTGGTTGGACTCTCGACATGTTTGTTCTTCGCTTAATCCCTTACCAGTTATTAGCCATATCATGTTGCGGCTCTAGTGGCACGCTCATTTCACAAACATATATATGAAATAAAAAGGTATAATATAGTGTTACCCACTTCCGTAGATTTAAGTTCGATTTCAGATACTGTTGGAGACTATCCGAGCCTGATCCTCATCGAGAGTTTGCAACCTATTGATTCCTATGTCATTATTCTCATTTTATGATTACTCTATATCTCTCTAATGTCCCGTTTGATAGTTTGTCTACTTATATTTTATGTCCAAATTTTAGGGTTTTCTAACTCTAATTCAATTATGCTCCACAAGACTAACTTATCATTTTGTTAATAAAACTCATATACTCAAATTGTACTTATTGAATCACTTAGCTAATACAACACATACACATATTAGAATTGCACAATCGAATTGCTAAATCAAACCCTAATTTCATCACTTTATATTATTTCTAAAACCCTAATTACCACTTAGTCGATTATGCAAACCCTAATCATATAAGTCCTAATTCTATCTTAACTGTTACTGCGAAACCCTAATTCTCATTTTAAGCAATCCACGTAAACCATAATTCCACCTTTTATTATCAACACTCATTTTTCTTCTACTTGTTCTCAGTTAACCTTATTGAAATGAAAATGAACCCTGTTATCTACAAAACTCCCAAGTGAACCCTAATTACTCTATACTTATACATTTATTCGAAACCTTGCCGCTTTGTTTCCTATTAATGCTATCTAGGGTTGTTTACTACTTATTTATTAGTTTTAATCCCACTTACCATCTAAGTTCCGTTTATTAATTCTAGTGGTTACCTCAGGCTCAATTAAACACTAAAGCATCTGTTATAGCAGAGTCCATAGCCGTTAATACAGTTGCTTTCCGTTATTACTGTTATTCTTATTTTTCTTGTTTACGTTAAAGTCGTGCTTCTCATTATCAGTAAGTATTAAACACGAGTATTAGAAAAGGGAGGGGTTGAATACGACACCGTTTTGGTCTGCAGAAGTTTGTTATAGATAGTACGTTGTACAGCAGAGAGGACATGTTTTTGGTGACAGCTCATTCTGTTGAATGAAAACTCTGATTCTCCTTCCTCCATTTCTCTGATTTTCTCCCATTTATGTTCTATCATATAGTGTGTGTGTGTGTGTGTGTATTACGTTTGTTAATTTGCCCAGAATAGGCATACGTAACAATCTGGTATCCAGAGCATGCTCCTGAATAAGGCTGGATTCAATGGCAAAGAATAATACAGTAAGAATCAAAACGTTGGAAGAAAGGGTGGCGGAACTCACACAAGGTCAGGCGGAGATCCTTCAGGCTCAAAAAGAGATGAACACGCGTATGGATAGCTTTGGTGAGCTAGTGAAGTTGCAAGTCACAGAAGCACTGAAAGAAATGGCGCCAAACAACAGAGGTAAAGAGCCTGTTAATCTTAATGTGAATACGGGAGCTGGATCTAGTATTCTTGGGAGAAATGATGTGGGAATTTTATCTCCCACCCCAAATACACGAGTCAATGAACCTGTGGTTAACCAAAGAGCCCCTAAATTTGATTTTCCTAAATTTAATGGTGAAAATCCTAGACCATGGCTTAGAAAATGCCACAGATATTTCACATTTAACCCAATGCCGGACTATGAGAAGATAATGTTGGCAGCTATGAATCTGGAAAGATTGGCAGACCAATGGTACGTCGACTATGTAGATGGGAAAGAAAATATGCCATGGGAAAAATTTACTGATATGGTTCTGGGGAGATTTCTGAACAGTGAAGGGGTTGGGATAGTGGCTCAGTTTAATAAACTGAGGCAAAAGGGGGATGTGCAGGCATATATCCAGGAGTTTGAGGAGTTGAAAGCGTTTATGGTGGAGAAGAACAAGTCATTGACTGAAGATTACTATATTGAGAGTTTTAGGAGTGGATTGAAAGAAGAGGTGGGTAAAATGCTGGAGATAATGAAACCTAGCAGTTTGTTGGATGCTATGCAGTTGGCTGTTAAGCAGGAACAGATGTTACAGCTTTTATTTAAGGGGCAAAGAGGAGTGTCAAGACCAACCAATACTTCACAATTTAGTAGCTGGAAGAGTGATAATGATGGAGGGTTACAGAAAGCCAAACAAAACACACTACCCCCTGTAAAAAGACTGAGTCAGGAAGAAATGGAAGCTCGAAGGAAGAAAAACTTATGTTTCAATTGCGATGAAGTATACCATGTTGGTCACAGATGCAAGAAGTTATTTGTTATCATGGGAGAAGATGATGGGGACCCACCTGATACCTTGGTATTAGAGGAATTAGATGAAGAGGAGAAGGATCCCATGATATCGCTTCATGCATTAGCTGGAAACATACATCCTGATACTATTAAACTAGAGGGGCAGTAAAAGGAAAGAAGATTACCATACTTCTAGACACTGGCAGCACCCATAGTTTTTTGGATCCATCCGTAGCTGATGAGGCAGGGTGTTTGGTAGAGTATACTAATCCAATGGTAGTGACAGTAGCTGATGGTGGAAAAGTGGATTGTAATTCTAAGTGCTCCCAATTTGAGTGGGAAATGGGGCACTATAAGTTTAACTCAACTGTAAGATTGTTGAAATTGGGCGGATGTGACATGGTGATTGGAGTAGACATGATGGCTCAGCTGGGGCCAATCACTTTCGATTACAAGAGACACTTGGTGCAGTTTAACAACAAAGGGAAATAATTACATTGGAAGCAATAAGACCAGAAATCAGGTTGAGTATGATCTCAATTAAACAAGCAAAGAAGACTTTAAGGAAGAAGGGAACTGATGTCCAAGCTTATTTGTGCTTGATTTCTGGAAGCAAAAACAAGAATGATGAGGGAAGGACAGTAGAATTCCAATCCCTAGTGGATGAATACAAGGGTGTGTTTGAATCACCTTCTGAGCTACCACCAGAGAGGCAATGGGACCATAAAATCGTGATCAAAGATGGGGCAGAACCCATCAAACAGAAACCTTACAGATATCCATTCTTATAGAGGATGGAAACTGAAAAGCTAGTAGAAGAGATGCTGAAGAGTGGGGTAATCCAGCCGAGCAATAGCCCATTCTCATCCCCAGTATTGCTGGTAAAGAAGAAAGATGGAAGCTGGAGATTTTGTGTGGATTACAGAAGATTGAATGCAATTACTGTAAAGGATAGTTACCCAATACCCTTAGTGGAAGACTTGCTGGATGAATTAGGGGGTGCCAAGGTATTTTCAAAAATTGATTTGAGAGCAGGATATCATCAAATCCGGGTAACACCAGAAGATGTGTACAAAACAGCCTTTGTGACTGCATCTGGACTCTACGAATTCAGGGTCATGCCTTTTGGTTTAACAAACGCACCAGTTACCTTTCAAACAGTAATGAACCAGGTATTTCACCCATTTCTGAAGGAGTTTGTATTGGTTTTTTTCGATGATATATTGGTATATAGCTCATCCCAGCAGAACATGTTGAGCATCTGAGGAAGGTATTCCAGCTGTTGGAGGAAAATCAGTTATATGCCAAAATGTCTAAATGCATTTTTGGACAAGCTCAAGTAGAATATTTGGGTCACATCATCAGTGGAGAGGGGGTAAATGTTGATCCTGAAAAAGTAAGAGTCAGGGTAGAATGGCCTCATCCTAAAACTCTAAAAGCCTTGAGGAGTTTCTTAGGATTAACAGGATATTACAGAAAATTTGTTAGAAATTATGGGATTATTGCCAAACCATTAACCATGCTGACAAAAAAGGGGCAATTTCAGTGGAGTGAAGAAGCAGCTAAAGCTTTTGAGTTGCTCAAATCAGCCATGGTATCTGCTCCAGTATTGAAGCTGCCAAATTTTTCAAAACCTTTTGTAGTAGAAACCGATGCTTGTTACGGAGGGATTAGGGTTGTACTAATGCAGGAACACCATCCGTTAGCTTATCTTAGCAAACCGTTGGGGATCAAGAGCTTGGGATTATCCATATATGAGAAAGAGTTCTTGACCATTTTGTTGGCCGTAGAAAAATGGAGACACTACTTGTTACATGGTCCTTTTATCATAAGAACCGATCAAAAGAGCTTGAAATATCTACTAGAACAGAAGATTACCACTCCATTGCAGCATAAGTACTTAACTAAGTTGCTGGGATTTGATTACACCATTGAATATAAGAAGGGAATAGAGAATAAGGCAGCAGATGCTTTATCAAGAGTTGAGGAAGGAAGCTGCTCTGCCTTGTCCATACTTAAACCTGTTTAGATGGAGGAAATACAGATGAGCTATGACGGAGATCAAGAGGTTCAAAAGATGATCATGGAGTGTTTGGCTGAGCCTTACAACACTTCCTTCTTTTCTTATAGTGCCGGTCTTTTGAGGTTTAAAGGAAAGCTGTATATTGGCAAGTATGGTGATCTTAAACAAAAGATACTGACATATATGCACGATTCAGCAGAAGGAGGGCACTCCGGGGAAACCGCAACTTTTCAAAGGATCAAAAGCTTATTTTGGTGGCCTGAATTGAGGAAAGATGTTCACAGTCATGTTTCAAAGTGTCACCAATGTCAGATTAGTAAACATGAAAATTTGAAATCACCAGGACTGCTGCAACCCTTGCCAATTCCAGATAGAGCTTGGAGACACATTTCTATGGACTTCATAGAGCAACTACCTAATTCTGCCGGGAGGGACACTATATGGGTAGTAGTAGACAGATTCACCAAGTATAGTCATTTCATTGCGCTCACACATCCCTTTATAGCCTCTAAACTAGCAACTATTTTCCTGGATATTATATACAAGTTGCATGGGTTACCACAAAGTGTGGTCTCCGACAGGGACAAAATTTTCACAAGCAAATTTTGGCAAGAATTGTTTCAATTGTTAGGCATTCAGCAGAGTATGAGCTCTGCATACCATCCCCAAACGGATGGCCAAAATGAGAGAGTGAATCAGTGCTTGGAGAATTATTTGAGGTGCATGTGTGGTGCAACACCGAAGAAATGGTATTCGTGGTTAGCTATGGCAGAATTCTGGTATAATACCAGTCACCACTCTGCTATTAAAATGACTCCCTTTGAGGCATTGTATGGATTTACACCCATACCTCTTACATTTGGACACTCTGTTCAAGGCTCTGTGGTTGGGGTAGAAGCCACACTCAGAGAAAAACAGGAGATCCAGCAACACCTGAAACACTTCTTGCAGAAAGCTCAGGAGAGGATGAAGTTTTATGCTGATAAGGGCCGAATTGATAGGGAGTTTGAATTAGGGGATTGGGTGTATCTGAAGCTAAAACCCTATCAGCAAAGGTCATTGCATGGAGGGAAGGTTTGGAAGTTGTGCCCTAAGTATGCTGGCCCCTTTCCAATAATTCAGAAGGTGGGTAAGGTAGCTTACAAGCTTCTGTTACCTAGCTCAGCAAAAGTGCACCCTGTGTTTCATGTATCTGTGCTTAAGAAGAGAGTAGGAACTGATACTCGAGTCACCTCGGAGCTTCCGACATTTGATGATGAAGGAAAAGTAGTACTCCAACCAGTTAAAATCCTAGCTCGCCGATTGGTTAAGCAACACAACAAACCAGTGACACAGCTTCTGGTACGGTGGGCTCATTTACCAGAGGAGGAAGCTACGTGGGAGGATTATTCCTCATTTTGTGACAGATTCCCGGAGGTGCTGTTGTCTTGAGGCCAAGACAGTTTTCAAGGAGGGGGAAATGTTATAGCAGAGTCCATAGCCGTTAATACAGTTGCTTTCCGTTATTACTGTGATTCTTATTTTTCTTGTTTACGTTAAAGTCGTGCTTCTCATTATCAGTAAGTATTAAACACGAGTATTAGAAAAGGGAGGGGTTGAATACGGCACCGTTTTGGTCTGCAGAAGTTTGTTATAGATAGTACGTTGTACAGCAGAGAGGACATGTTTTTTTTGACAGCTCATTCTGTTGAATGAAAACTCTGATTCTCCTTCCTCCTCTGATTTTCTCCCATTTCTGTTCTATCATACAGTGTGTGTGTGTGTGTTACGTTTGTTAATTCGCCCAGAATAGGCATACGTAACAGCATCACATCAACTAAATTTCTAATATCTAAGATTATTCCAAACCTAAATCCCTATTTGGTCTCATTCTCCTTCTTCACTCCTATATCATCTTATTATTGTTGTCGTTATTATTTTTATACCAAAATTTCTTAATTACTTCTAATCACTTAAATGATTGCTAATAATCCTTGATTGGGCTTGCCTTGGCCCGACCTTGGCCCACTAGGAACCCAAAAGTCCTTTCGGCCCAATGGGCCCAACCTTAGGCCCAAATTCTACAAGAAAAGACTTAAAGACCAAATATTGCTATCTAATACATCTAATATATTTTATTACCACACTAGTCCCTTTTTAGTTCACCATTTTATTCAGTAAATTCCTAAAAATCCCTATAAATAAACTAACACTTATGAATTCCATTTATCTCTCCAATTTTTTTTTTTTGCCGAATCTAGTCTAATCTTCGCTTCTTTTTGCTATTATCTAATTATCACCTCAAACATCCCTAAGACCTAATTACCCTTAAGCTTAGAGCAATCTAACTTAGGCCACAATTCTTCTATTTCTTCCAAATTTTAATCCCTTACTTCCATCTTAATTATCTAACACCCTAAATAAACATCAATGTCTAAACTAAACTAAACTAAACTAAACTAAACCTAAACCTAAACCTAAACCTAAACCTAAACCTAAACCTAAACCTAAACTAAACTAAACTAAACTAAACTGAATCTGATCTGAAACTAAACTAAACTAAACTAAAGTATATCTGACGAGATATTTAATATCTTATTAGATATATTCCCGATAGGGATGGAGATCCTATCCATAATAGGAGATTGATCTCTCCCGTACTAGTATATATACGAATATACTAATATTCGTATACTACGGAAAAACAATACCACAGAATACGTTTATCTTCCCTTTCTCTCTAATTCTCTTTCTTGGAGAATCGCCGGAGTCCTCCAAGAGCCTAGGGTGTGAAGAAGACGGCGGATGCTCTAATAGTGTTCGTCCAGACAGGCTAGTAGACGAATCAGAGTACGATCCATCACTTTGGGAATCAACCGAGTACTTTCCGCTACAACTCAATTGAGGTATATCGATTCCCATATACATGAGTATGTGATTTACGTGCTTTAATCTCTAACAGTGGTACCAGAGCAAGTTTACATTCATTCTCGCCTGTGTTAATTGTTTATTTCTTGTTTCGTTTTTTTTTCAATTGAGAAAAACAGTATTTTAAATTTTGAAAAACAAAATGTTTAAAATTGAATAAGAACAAAAAGAATTTGAAGATGACGGAGGCGCGACCGTGACCGCTGATGTTACTGTTGCGACTCCGGCGGCATTGGCTGCTGGGCGGTGTGCTGCTGCGCTATGGCTGCTCCTGCGCGCGCCGGTGGCGACATCCTACTGCTCCGGCTGCGCGACTCCGGTGGCTGCGCGCGGCTGCCGGCACACCGCTGCACTTGTCCCTGCTTCGCTTTTTTTTCTCGCGATGCCCTTGCGTAGCTGTGCTGCTGCGCGTCTTCCGGGTGCGAAGGCGACGTGGCCGCCCTATGCGCGGCTGCGCTGGACCTGCGCGCCGCCCCTCCACCGCGCAGCTTCTCCGCTGCTGCCCTGTTACGTCCGCTGCTGTCGCGCTGCTCCTGCTGCCCTTCTCCTCAGCTGCTGTCGCGCTGCTACTGCTGCTGCTGCTGCTCCGGCGGAGGCGGCGGCGGTGGTTGCGGCGGCAGCAGACTAGGGTTTGATAGTCTGGGAGTCTTGGGCTGATCTGGATTTTTTTAATTTTGGGCCTAAATTTTTTTTGGAAAATTGGGCCCGTTCTTCTATTAAGGTATGAATTAATAAATGGCTGCTTAACTCGTTTTTTAATGAACAAAGCAAGGGTCTAATATTTTTTTTTTTATTTGGGCCGAATCATATTTTTAACAAGTGGGCTGACAATTTTTTGGATGCGTAATTATTAAATATCAACCTCATTTTTTTTTCAAGATCATTATATAAATAATGGGCTAAGTTGCTTAGATATAGTTTTTATTACATGCATCATATTCTATGATTTAATTTAATTGTTTGCGTATTTGTTATTACGTTATATGATGATTGATGTGTGTGAGATGGTTGATGACAATGGTGGTTATACGATATTACAATGTAATTTTTCTTTTATAGAATTATGTAGTAGGAACGAAAATTGTAATTATTTATTTATTTTTCGTTTCTCACTAGGGCACTTGTATTAGAGGGGCCATTTTTTTAAGGCCATGTAATTTTATGTTGTTTCGTATTTACCACCATAGGTCATTAACATCTCAATTTATTATTATTATTATTATTTTTATGAATGTTCTGGAGATGGACAATTTTTATTCGCGATCATTTAATTTTTTATTATTGTCTTCAATTGAGTGGGAGATGATTATGAGCCTATGCGGCGAATTTTCGATCCCATTCACTTGTGAGAAATAATAAAATTTATTTGGACCCGAATAAAAATATTAAATAGACAAACTTCTAACATATTTTGCGCATAATATTAACAGAAATGGATGCCCAAATAGCTTTTTCTGTCTTTACGGTTCTGGCAAACTAGATGGCCAGAATTATGCCATGTGGCACCATAAGATCCAATTTCTGCTACATAATATGAAGGTCCTTGACCATCTCACCGAGACTATGGCCACGCTGGTTGAGCCAGAGAACGGTCAAAATGCCCAATATCGTTGCGATTTGGACGCGTACAATAAGTGGGCGAATCAAGATCGATCTGCGCGCTATACTATGCTTAGTTGCATGCAGGATCATCTGATTCGTGAGTTCCAGACGTTTCCTACAACTAAAGAGCTGTGGGACGGCTTAAAGGTCACGTACGGCACTACCTCGGCAACGAGACTAAGGGCTTTAACCCTTAAATTCAATCAGTACGTACTTGACCCTAAGCACACTATGGGCCAGCTTCTTGATGTCATGAAAGACATGATTCGAGAGCTTCAAAATGCTGGAAATAAACTCACCAATGAACAACAAGTTTTGGCAGTCTTAAGGTCGCTACCTGAGCAAACTTGGGGACAAGTTAAACTTGTGCTCACACACAACGAACAAATTCAGACCTTTGACAGCGTCGCCAGTCATCCTAGACTCGAGGCTGACCGTCGAGAGGCGGAAAGAGTACAAGCAGCTGCTTTCGTTGCACATGCTGGGCAACGCAAGCCTAACACAGGCAACCGTTGGAAACAGCAAAAGAATGCAGGACAAAGCAACGCCAAAAACCAAAACTTGGGCCCGCAAGGTGAAAAGGCTAAAAAGCGTCACCCTGGAAAAAGGGGCGGAAAGAAGAAAGACACCTGCTATAACTATGGAAAGACGAGTCACTTTGCTCGTAATTGTACTGAGCCAAAGAAGGTAAGACCTGCTCCTAGCTCATCTGATTCATTTGTTTATTCACATGTGTTCGTTGTTAATTCTCTCCATGGTTGGATTGTAGACTCAGGAGCAACCAAACATGTGACAAGAGATAGAGCAAGATTTGTAGATTATCATCGAATCCAGCGGGCAGCCACTACATTGCTATGGGAAATGGCGCGCAAGAAGAGGTGGTGGGAGTTGGGTCATACCAGCTTAAACTTAGCACTGGGCGCGAGCTGCTCCTTAGTGATGTGCTTTATGCGCCTAGTATTAGGTGTAATTTACTTTTAGTTTCAGCACTTTTGAGTCAAGATTTTTCTTTCCTGTTTGAAAAGACCATGTTATCTATTTTTTTCGGCAACAACCTTTATGGCGTAGGACATATGAACAATGGATTTTTCATGTTGGATTTATCTATTGATTGCACTTCTTTTATTTCTTCGTCTGTTGATATTTTGAATAATTCAAATAAATGGCATGCAAGGTTAGGACACATAGGACGTGAAAGGATGACTAGGTTAGCTCGAGAAGGCAATCTCGCTAAAGTCAACCTTCCGGTGTGCGAACCATGTCTGGCAGGAAAAACCTGCCGGAAGCCTTTTTGGAAAGGCAAAAAGAGCTACTCAACCTCTAGAGTTAGTTCACTCGGACATATGCGGACCCGTAAATGTGAAGGCACGACACGGTGCATCCTATTTCCTCACATTTATTGATGATTATTCGCGCTATGGTTCGGTGTATCTCCTGTCTCACCGCTCAGAAGCGCTTGATTGCTTTAAGCGATTCTTAGCGGAGGTTGAGAACCAAAGAGATAGGAAACTTAAAACTTTACGCACTGATAGAGAGCGAGAATACTCGTCTGATCAGTTCAGGCAATACTGTGAGGAAAAAGGGATCATAAGACAACTGTCAATTCCATACACTCCGCAACAAAATGGTGTTGCAGAGAGGAGGAATAGGACACTTCTGGACATGGCCAGATCAATGATGGCGCAAGCAAATCTACCAATATCTTTTTGGGGAAATGTAATCTTAACTGCTGCGTACATATTGAACCGTGTGCCGTCTAAGTCAGTTCTTTCGACGTCGTATGAGTTGTGGCATGAGAGAAAGCCTAACTTAGAAGGTTTGCGCCCTTGGGGGTCAGCAGGGTTTGTTCATAATACTTCCCATAAGCATGGGAAACTTGGTCCTAGAGCAGTCAAACATATCTTTGTAAGATACTGCGACCACTCGAAAGGCTATGTGATGTATGGTGAACATCCTGACGGAGGAATGACAGAAATTGAGTCACGCGATGTCAATTTCCTCGAGGAGGAATTTCCAACAATTGGAGAATTTAAAGGAGATCTTAAACTTTATGAGTTACAAGATCCCGAAGACAACGCTGGAATTCCTGGCGAGGATGCGGTTTTACAACCAAATCCAGCAAGCGACGGGAATAATGAGAGCAATCTTAGAGTCAGTGGGAGAATTCCATTGCATGAAGACTCTTAAGATCTAGAGTTGCGCAGGAGCAAGTGTGGAACGGTTCCCCGAAGACGTTTTGAACTCGAAGGGGAATCTTTCATGTGCGCAACAATGGATGTTGATGAGCCAGCCACTTATGAAGGGGCTATAACTTCTCCAAATGCTAAAGAGTGGATAAGTGCTATGGAGGAAAAGATGAGTTCGATGGCTAAGAACCAAGTTTGGGAGCTAGTCGATCTACCGTCTGGACGCAAGACAATTGGGAACAAGTGGGTTCTCAAAGTCAAGCGAAAAGCAGATGGCTCGATAGACAAGTGTAAGGTTCGCCTGGTGGCGAAAGGCTTTACCCAAAGAGAAGGTGTGGATTATGAAGAGACATTCTCCCTGGTGGTGAGGTTTGCCTCTATCCGTCTCATTTTAGCAATTGTCGCCCACCTTGATTTGGAACTGTTCCAAATGGATATGAAGACAACATTTCTCAATGGAGAACTGGGTGATGAGATCTATATGGATCAACCTAAGGGTTTTCAGGTAAAGGGACAATAGCGCAAAGTGTGCCGCTTAAAGCGTTCCATTTATGGACCGAAACAATCATCCAGACAGTGGTACCTTCGATTTCATCGAGCTATCACTTCGATAGGCTTCACGATGGTTGAGGAAGATCACTGTGTGTATGTCAAAAGGGATGAGAAAAATTTCACAATTCTCTTATTATATGTGGATGACATTTTGTTGGCTGATACGGAGATGATTGTCGCCACTCAGCAGTGGCTATCATCTACTTTTGAGATGAAAGACATGGGAGAGGCAGAAAACATACTTGGTGTTAAGATACACCGAGATCGCTCAAAGAGACTCTTAACTTTGTCTCAAGAGACTTATATTAAGAGGGTTCTGGAGCGGTTTCGTATGCATAATGCTAAACCCGTTGACACGCCTATGGAAAAATATTGTGTTCTTAGCAAAGATCTATGCCCGAAAACAGATGATGAAAAAGAAAGCATGGCTAAGGTTCCTTATACAAGCGCGGTAGGGAGTTTGATGTACGCAATGATGTGTACTCGACCAGACTTGTGCTTTGCAGTAGGGATGGTGAGTAGGTATCAAAGTAATCCCGGATGCGCTCCCTGGGCTGCAGTCAAAAGGATACTTAGATATCTAAACGGGATAAGTGATTTAGCTTTATGCTATCATGGTGGCAGTCTGAAGCTACTTGGTTACAATGATGGTGATGGATCAGCGGATAGAGATGAACGCAAATCCTCATCGGGATATGCATTCTTGTTAGGTGGCGCTGCTATCACTTGGTGTAGCAAGAAGCAGCCTTGTATATCTCTATTCACTATGGAAGTAGAGTACATCGCTTGTACATCTGTAGTTCAAGAGGCTATCTGGTTGAGAAGATAGCTTCAGACTTTGCGCGTCACGGCGCATGTAGATGATGCAGTAGTTGTCCTTTGTGATAACACAACTGCACTGACATATGCTAAGGACCCCAAGTATCATGGAAGGACCAAGTATATTGACACCAGATACCACTTCATCCGAGATAATATTGCGCAGGGGCAAGTGGTTCTCAGGCACGTTCCCACTGGTGAAATGATAGCTGATCCTTTCACCAAGCCTTTGAGTAGAGATGTATTTCAAAGGCATGTTAGGAGTATGGGACTTCGTAGAATTTAAAATTCTTTTAGCCTGTATGAACAATTTTATTTATCAATAAAATATGCCCTTATTATATGTTAGAAGTAATGTGTCTATTATATGTGATATGTCACAGGGCTTGGATTGTCCCACTCACACGGGAAATCGCCCTGGCGCTTTGGTAAGCGAGCAGGATGAGACTGGCGGATCAAACACTTAAGTGACCACCCTCGTGAAAGGAACAACACGAAAGGTTGTTGCCCATAGTCGCCTTGGCAAGAGGCCAGGATGAGATCATACTCGATCGATTATGAAGAATGTCCTAACTTCATAAAAGCTTCTTAATAGCCGAGTGTCCGAATCATTAGGAGTTGTGTTGGAGACAAATTCCTAAGTGGTCCACAGGTCAGACGCTAGAAGAGCGACTGGACTAAGACTTGTATGATGTTCAGAGCGTGACATGCCCAAATTTGAGTGGGAGCTCCATCATAGCATGTATTCATACTACATGTGCTTAATGACGACCTTAGTAAGAGGAGTGACCGAATAGATCCCTGCTTCGTCACTGTGTGAGCTCTTATAGTGTTTTTTTGTGCCCTTTGGGACTTTGGACTTTGTCATGAAGTGTAAGCTTGATGACGCTACTTTAGCATGTGTTCAATGGCCATGGTTAATTTGGTTTGTCGGAGCATGACTAAGAAAGCTGTCAAGTCCAAGCAGATTGGCATAAGAGGCCAAGGAAAAACTAAGCTAGTAATGCACTTGTGTACTATGGCTCATAGGCCGGCTAAGTCGAATTAGTTTTGACATAGTCATGAGCATAGATAGAATTAAGGGGTCAAACATGCTCTATATGAATAAGAGGGGTCAGAGATGTTTGGTCTAGTGCAACCACGTAGTTTGGGGTACACAGCGAGTCTCCTGAGTTGATGAATTATGTTAGTTGAGTGATAACTTAATATAACTCTCCTCACTTTGTTCCATTTTGTTCTCGCTCGGTCGCACGCCTTAGTCTTTGTATGAAAGAAGAGATATGATGATGAGAATTGTGGAGTCTTTCAGATTCGAATAAGCCTAATCAGATTTGTATGAGTGGAAGATGTTGGTTGCATCCATACCAATATAGTTGGGATATATATCTAACGAGATATTTAATATCTTATTAGATATATTCCCGATAGGGATGGAGATCCTATCCATGATAGGAGACAGATCTCTCCCATACTAGTATATATACGAATATACTAATATTCGTATATTACGGAAAAACAATACCACATAATACGTTTATCTCCCATTTCTCTCTAATTCTCTTTTTTGGAGAATCACCGGAGTCCTCCAAGAGCCTAGGGTGTGAAGTAGAAGACGAATGCTCTGGAGTGTTCGTCCAGACGGGCTAGTAAACGAATCAGAGTACGATCCATCACTTTGGGAATCAACCGAGTACTTTCCCCTACAACTCAATTGAGGTATATCGATTCCCATATACATGAGTATGTGATTTACGTGCTTTAATCTCTAACACTTCCAAATTTTAATCCCTTACTTCCATCTTAATTATCTAACACCCTAAATAAACATCAATGCCTCCCAATTCACTAATGGTTCGAAACTAATCGAGGATACCATTTTCACCATAAGTTCTCCTTTGGCTTATTTACAAAAGACTAACAATCAATTTTGACAACAAATTCGCATATTACCACTAAAATCATGCCATGCATAAATTTAACTCAAAATTAACTTACTTTCCACAAAATTTCACATAAACATACACAAATCATCTTTTGGCACTAGATTAAGACAAATAGCTCAATTCACCCTTAAGCCACAATTATTTCGAAACATTCATATCACATGAATTCAAAGCGTATTTGAGAACATCTTGCTGACAAGTTACACACATACACTTCTAACATGCTTGGCCTCAATTCACTATAATTGTTTCAAGATAAGCATGCAAATACATAAGGTGTTCGAAGTCATGTTTCCCTCTAGATTTCATATCATTTCTCATTACCATACTTAGATCAAAACATGCATGTGAGTAACAACAACTGTACAAGGACTAAACATAATAGTTCATGTATTGTAGCTACACATATCAGGGTTGTTTATAATACAATACATGCTTGGCTTAGTGCCACCTTGCTTTGCTTCCTTCTTGTTCCAAATTCTCATTGCACCTTCGAGTTTTGGAGGGATTAACTTGGGACCTAGTTTTAGCTTGAGAGTGATGAAGCTTGGTCGAAGCTTTTCTTCTTCAAGGGGGAGAGAGAGAAAGTTGAAATGTGATAGCTAGAGAGAGATTGAGAGAGGGATTTGGTTGGAATGAGATGAAAGAAAATGAAGGGAATGAAGGGGTGGTTTGTTCAAACATAAGGAGAAGGTGGAGGGTACTATTCATGCTTTTGAAGTGTCACATAAAGAGGTTGTATGGAGTGAGTTTTATAATGGTGTGTGTGTCTAAGGGCCACACGGAGTTGAGCAAATAAAATCATGGAGGCTTGAAAAGGGCGGATCCACCATGTATCTCAAAAATATGTATAATATGTTATATTGTGTGTTTATTTTAGAAAATGTGTGTGTTTTGGCCCCCCTCAAATTATTAAACACCCAGAGAAATTTAGATAAATTTGATGATATACAATAAAAATACTCTAAATTTTAATATATAGGCTACTAATGACACATTTCAACATATTTAATAATAAATATTGTTGATATTCTATTTAAATAATAAATTTAATATATTGAATATTTATTATTACGTGTATATTAATGTTAGTCGAAAAAAAAAATTTCGGCCACCCCTAACTATTCATCCTGGATCCGCCCCGCTTGATGAAGTGGAGGTGGTTCGGCTACCTCGGAGTCTTGTGGCTTGGTGAAGATGGTATGGTTCAAGGGTTTAGGCAACTATGTTTTGAGTCTAAGGGTGTAAGATACATATCTTCTAAATAGTATAAAATATGTAAGAGGGAAGCTACTGTAGTCATTCCTTAACATTTATCGGGATATGCATATCTCCATTTTAAGGGAATTTTATTGTCCTATGATATTAAGAAGCATCTCCTAAGACTAATTATGTAAGGATGTTACTCACTTATCTTTGAAATATAGTGTTATATGAAGCTATTGGATCATAAGTAAAGTGATGATTAAATTGCATTTTCAGTTGAGTTAGGAAAAAATCCTACTTGGTTTCAATTAAGAAATCCTATAATATAATCAGCGCAAACCTTAAAAAATATCTACTTCATTAATCAAATAATAAATTCATGACGAAATATGATTCATAAATTAAATAACAACAATTCTTATTGCACAAATTGGACAAAGAAGTCAAACATATAATCGGAGCAATTAAATAGGATAAATTTGGATGCATGCATGTTTTTATACGTATTTCCAAAGTGGTTTTTACTATTTGCATGGAATCTACATAAAACGAATAAAAAGAGTTTTCACTTTTGCATGTCATGTCAAGTCTTATAGATTGGATATAAATAAAACCATATTCAATCCACTAAGATGCATTTCTAGTATAGTAGGTGCATTTGTTGATTAAGTCATTTTATTTGTTTTCAAATTTAGCTTATGATACCTATATTTTTGCCTAATTCAATCATTTTGGTCTCTTATTGTAGTTAGTAATCATTCGTATCTCAATTCGGTACCGTATTGTTTGACCAGGGTCGTTCGGGTGTCTATGCACACTTGGTAAACACGTTCCTGATATCAACTAAAAAATGAAATGTAATATTAACTATTAAAAGATTTGGTTTAGGTGGCATGAGATGGCATAATACAGAGTAACGTAAACATGATATGCAAATGTAAAAATCAGGGTGTTACATTGCCCCCTCCTTTGAAAAATTTCATCCTCAAAATTTCATCTTTCTTAATTGAAAAGATACGGATATCTAATATCCTCCTATTTCTCCCAAGTAGCTTCATTCTCGTCGTGTCTACTCCACTTCAGCAAAACCAAAGGTATCATTTGGTTCCTTGGGGTTTGGTCTCGTCGTTAAGATATAATTGGTTGCTCTGAATCCATAAGGTTAGGTTTAATTTCAGTTCACTGAAGCCAACCGGATACTCCAGCCCTGGAAAGTATTTCCTCAACACCGGCGCATCGAATACATTATGTACCCTCTAGAAGATCTGGTGGCAAAGCCACACAATAGTCTACCTTGCCCTACCCTTTCCAAGATTCCAAAAGTCCTAGGTATAGAGGTTTTAGTTGTCCTTTCTAGCCAAATTGGGTTATGTCATTAAGTAGCGATACCTTCAGGAATACCTTCTCTCCCACCTCGAACCTTAAGTCTTTACGTCGCTTATCAGCGTAAGACTTCTATCGATCCTGTGCTGCTCATGTGTTGGCTTTGATCATTTCCACTAGCTTAGTGCTTTTCTGGATCATCTATGGCCCTAGGAAGTTTCCCTTGCCCGTGTCATGCCAACACAACAGGGTCCTATATCTCCTCCCGTATAGGGCTTTAAATAGGATCATCCCATAGATTGCTTGATAACTATTATTATAAGAAAACTCAACCAAAGATAGATGTTCTTCCCAAGAATCACCAAAGTCTAAGGTGCATGCTCAGGGCATATCTTCAAGTGTCTTGTTAGTTCTCTTGGTTTGTCCATCTGATTGAGGGTGATACGCTAAGCCAAAGTTCAGGGTAGTTCCCAAAGCTTCATGTAGACTCTTCGAGAACCTCAAGGTAAATTGAATTCCGATTCGATACGATTGTTACTGGCACTGTTATGAGAAGATCAAACTCACACAAAAACAAAGAAAAATAATGTTTGGACGAAATAAGAATGAAAACGGCCGAACAATGCTCACACGCAGAAAACCAGAAATAGAATTAAACACTTAGGGATTTACGTGGTTCGATCAAAGATGATCTACATCCACGGAGGCTCTATGCACCTCAATTCGCTTCACTACACAATCAATTACAAGAATCTCTCAGAAACTAGAAAATCCCCAAATCACAAGTCGAATCGGAGTAGAAACCCTAGATTTCTAATTCTCTCAATTGTGCAATGTTTACATAGGGAAAACTATATCACCTAGCTCGCATTTACAAGTGATACAAATGCATATAAGTACTGAAGCTCGAATCCTGAAGACGAGAGAGCTGTAACTAACTTTAGCTCAACTGCTGCAAGTTGCAGAAATAGGGCTTCCACAACGGTTTTTAGCACAACAGACTAAAACCGTTGTAACCGACAGTTATAGCTAATCTAAGCCCGGTTCCCTCCTAACCTCTTCTATTGATTTGAGTTTAAACCCGGTTTTCTAATCCGGTTCTTCAAATCATAACTCTGGTTCTGAATTCTTCACAACTCATACTTCATACAACAAACCACTTGATGAAATTGAACTAATATTCACAGGCACTCTATGAAGTCTCACTATCTAGTCCATGTAGAGACGACTTAACTATTGAAGGGAATACGTCGTCTTGATGGGGGTAGGAAATGGGATACCATAGTGAGTCTGTGTACTATAACCCACATGACATCGTGTCCCTTCAGTGATCTAGGTAAATTCACTATAAAATCCATGCTCATATTCTCCCATTAATTCTGGATTGACAGACGTTGCAATAATGCTGCTGGCTTTTCATATAGGGCCTTAACTTGTTGCCACACTAGACATTTTTCAGCATAGCATGCTATGCTATGTTTCATGCTCTCCACCAGAAACTAGTCCTTAGTTCCTGGTACATTTTATTGCCTCTTGGATTGGCAGTAAAAGGTGCGTTGTGAGCTTAAGTTGAGAGAATCAAGGATCTATTGTTTGATTACATATGCTGCAACTTGTTATTAACACCGGCGGAAGGCATATATGTACTTATACAAACTTAGAATCAATTACAATGACAAAATACTTTGTTCGGTACAAAAAATGTCGCTTTAAACTTTTTTGAAAAAATTAAGGGTAGATGGAACGGACAAATATAACAACACTGCACAATCCATTCTCACTACAAGAAAGAAGGTCTTTTATGACACATTTATTGAGACCACAATTGTGATCTCTTATAATAAGTTATTTGTGACCACTGTTTGTCACAATGCTCCCCACAAATTATTTGAGGACATTTTTAAAATACTTTTAGAGACAAGTAGTTATTACAAACAATGTGTAGAAAGGAAAAAAATATCACTCTAGATTTCTGAGACAGAATTCTTGCAAAAATTATGAGGCAAAAGAAGATCTATTGGAATGTGTTAGGGATAACATTGGAAAAACTTGTAATTTTTTTTTGCTAAAATAACATTTTTCTTAAACAATTTTATCTTCTCTAAAGAGACACTTTTTCTTAACCAGAGGGAGTAGAGTTGAGATTTTGAAGCCAAGAGGGTTCTCAAATAAATTACTGGGATAGAGACATTCAATTATTCTATCAAATTAATTTCATCTTCAAGAATCAAGAATTCCAACCGCTTGCCTTAACTTGATGCCAACTGTTACATATGTCTAATTACTCCAGAATAACATGAAAAGTTGAAAGAGAGTGACAGCTAATGAATATGGTGTTGGAAATATCCAATCTATGAGGAGGTCTTTTGTGAGATCCGTGCAATTCAAGTCATATGCAAAAATATATTAGTACTTATATATAAAGATATTACATGTTCTGAGTAAAGGTACCATGTTGAAAATGTATTAATGTTTATGCTTAAATGTATTACTTGTTTTGGGTAAAAGTATTATAATTTTAAACAAAAATCTTTATACTCACCCCGGATCGCACCGTGCACTGGTGCATATGAGACTTTATCTCAATTTGTTGGGCTAACCATTATCATAAAAAAGACTTTTGTAATACTATAGGCATATAAAATTTGTACCCAATGAAATAATCAATTAGATATTGTCAAGTGCTCAAATCTTTATTTCTTGGCAATCAAAAGATCAAATCTACCAATATGGAAGTGAATTACCAATATTTTGGTAATAAAATCATATAAAAACAATTCATTCTATGAAAGGAAAGAAGGATCAACAAATCAAATCAAATCTTCTATCCAAGGCGAAAAGCATCATCAAATCAAGAGTGACCAATAAAATGGCGGCATTCTATAGAAAGAGATTACATCCTCCTCCTATAAAGGGGTCTCTTCTTAATTCCAAGACACACCACAACAAAAGTTGGAGAATCCAAAGGGAAGGAAAAATTCCTCTCTAATTCGAAGACATTCAAAGTGTTCTTCGTCGAAGTCCACCAGAAGCAGCGTTTAGTACGAGATCAAGGTGCGGAGCCCCTCCGATTGACATTTATCCAAGTCAACTCCACCAAATTTCAAAGTCAACCAAAGAGAAGAATCATAGGAAAGAATAGACATTGTAACACAAGTTCTTAAAACCATAATTAAATTCAAATTGCGAAATTTATTTTGTTACGAATTTCGCATGCCCGTTGTGACAATCTCTACCTCCCATCTATTATCTTTGAAGCCAAGTTTGAAGTCCCAAGGACGAACTCTCCATCTTCCATCAATGACGGTAGTTCGATGATCTATGAAGACGTCATTCCAAACATAAAGCAAGTGGGGATAAAGCTTCCGCCAACACTCCAAGTGAAGAAAACTAGGTCCTTTATACGAGCATAAACTGTTCATAATGCTCCTAGATACAAGTTAAAACTATCTAACTCCCTCAAATCAAATTCAAATCAAGACTCCTTGGTACGAGTTTAAAAGGTCTACAAACCAATCCAAATCAAGGCTCCTTGACAAGAGTTAAAAAAGTCTTCAAATCAAGTTAAAATAAAGGTAAAAATCAATTGAAGAACTACTTGATATGAGTATAAACATTCTACCAAGCCTAATCCAAATTGAAGAACTCCTTGATACGAGTATAAACTATCTACAAATTCAAATCTAAGTTGAAGACTCCTAGATATGAGTAGAAACTATCTATCAAATGCAAATCTAAATTGAAGAACTCCTTGATACGAGTATAAATTATCTACAAATCTAAATCTGAATCCAAATGAAGACTTATTGATGTAAGTATAGACTATCCAGGTGTTTTGAAGAAGCTCCGGAAATAATTTCGAGACTCATTCACTCCAAGGCATGTTGTTCATGGGCAAGTCCCGGGGAGGCATTCGTAGGCACATAAATTTTGTTCCCAATTAAATAGTTAATTATATATCTCCAAGTGCCGAAATCATTTCTTGGCAATCAAGATAAAATCTAACCAATATTGGTAGTAAAATAATATCAAATCAAATCATTCTATGAAAGGCAAAAGACTCAACGGATCAAATCAAATCTTCTATGTAAGGCAACAAGCACACAAATCAAGAGTGACCAATCAAATAGCGGCATTCCATGGAATGAGATTACATCCTACATCTATGTAAAGGGACCTCTTCTTCATTCCAAGACACACCACAATAGAAGTTGGAGAATCCAGAGCGAGGGAAAAATTCCTCAACAACATTCAAGCTGTCTTTCAAAGACATTCAAAGTGTTCTTCGTCGAAGTCCTCCAAAAGCAGCGTTCGATCCGAGATCAAGGTGCGAAACTCCTCCAATCGGCGTTTATCCAAGTAATTATTCATCAAATTCCAAAGTCAACCGAAGAGAAGGAATCAGAGGAAGAAATAGAGATTTTAACATGACTTCTCAAATACATCACTAAGTTTAAATTTATTTGGGAAATTTATTTTGATACAAATTTTTTTATATCACAGTTGTGGTCACCAAAAATATATTAATTGTGACAACAAGTTGTCACATAACTCCATACACATTATTTCGGATCATTTTAGGACTAGTTTTAGAGTCACCTAGTAGTTGCAAATAATATTTGAGACGCATTTGAGAAGACTTTTATCGTTTCAAAGATATTATTTGCGTCCAAGTTATTGAGTGACTAATTGGTGACAACATTTTGTCTCTAATAATAAAGTTGTGATAACTACTCTTTATTTGAGATTATTTTTGTCGTCTCAAAAGACTTATAATGAACACTATCCAATTGATCGATTATCAAAAGCAGCGTGCACTATGGTTTTTTTTTTTTTTTACTTTTGCAACCAGAACTTTTAATTTTTTCCGATGACAACCTATATATACTAATTTTTTTTTTCAATTTTTAGCCTTCGGTTAGTTTTTTGGCTATATAGGCCATGTGACTCGCACATATTTCTTCTTGGGCCAAAGATGGCGACACGTGGTGACTAGTAAAATGTAAAAAAGAAATAATAACAATATATACTAAAATATTTTAAAAAATTCAGAAAATTCTGAAATTTTATTTATAAATTCAGAAAATTAAAAAAAAAATATTTCTGAAATTATTTAAAAATTCTAAAAAAATATCTAAAATTCAGAAAATTTATTAATCCAAAATTAAGAAAATTGAATGAATTTTGAATCAATTTTCTGATTTTTCTTAATATAACCAGTACAAAAAATTCAACTAGGAAAGTGCGATACCATTTTCATTTAGTCATTCGTTTCAAAGAGATTTCAACCTTATTCTTCTTTGATTTTAGTTCAAACGAAGAAACTCTCATTTTTCGAGATATAGCTAGTTGAGTTAGATCTAAGCATTTTGCGATAATTTTGCTCAGTCTTTTTGTTCGTAGAAAATTTTAGTCCATTGTGTGCGCAATGGCGGAAGTTATGCCGATGAAAATTGGCGGTGCAGATGAAAGGAAACCAAAACTAGATGGTTCAGATCTAAAGAAGAAGACTCTGAAAAGAAAACAGATAGAGCCAATTCTACACACAGGAAATCATGTTGCATCATAACCATCTAGTTTTGGTCCTTGTTAAGTTCGAAAGTTAGGAGATCTCCTACTAGCTGATCAATCTTCATATTTTCGACATCTTTTGAGGTGTCGATCGCTGTGACTTTCTCTAAAAATCGGTCCAAAAGAGTTCTCAGAAATTAGTCCACCATAAGTGATTCCGGAAATATCTCTCCAAGTAAGAGCCTCTCGTTCACGATGCGCATGAACCGTGAGTGATAGTCTCAACGGACTCGCTTTCCTCCATCTTGAGGCTATCAAACTGATTTCGCAAATTCCTTAGTTTGGACTTCTTCACTTCTTTGGTTCCTTCAAAGTAATTCTCGAGGAAATCCCAAGTTTCTTTGGCAGTTTTGCAGTTGCATATTTTCATGTATTAGACTTCATCAACAGTCGTTCGAATGAAAATGAGAGCCTTGTGATTCACCTTATACAGTCTCTTTTCAGCAGAAGACCACTCGGATTTAGGCTTTCGTATGGTCGAGCCTGTGGCAGTAGGTGGAAACCATCCGGATTCAACAACTCCGAGTATTCATCACCATCGCCTCCAAGTGAGTCATCGTAAGTGACTTCCAATAATCGTAATTTGTGCCATCAAGTAAAAGAAGTCGTACTGTATTGCCACGCAAATCCATAGCAGTGCAGTGTTCCAGAATCTACCATATTAGAATACGGACCCGCTCTAATACCACTTGTAATTTTATAGTCTGCATTGACTACGTTGCAACATAGAAACTGACGAAAAAAAAAAAGAAACAGAAAAACGAACACCAAAATAAACACGGGGCTGAATCCCTCAGACCCCTCGAACTTTATTGTTATTGATACTTCTTATAACAATAGGTTTTTCAAAGAGACTCGATTCTCTAACACCTAACCTATACTATACCAACAACGTCCGACGACTCTCGTCGACTTGTTCGACACTAACACGACAATCCATCGATGGCCGGACGAGCTCTCCGGATACTAACTAAAATACTCTATGTACTTCCGTTTTCTTGAATTCACGCTGCAATTGCATCTTTATATACACATTCTCTTGTTGATCTTCTATATGGGCTCGAGCCCATCGGCTACTTCCAAAAACATGGATTTTATATATTGTTTGTTAGCCAAGTCTTGAAAATTCATATATTTTAAAGATACTCCATTAAACTTTATTCATTTCTTGTGATCCGCCTATAAAAATAACAAAGTACTAAAGTAATGGAATATTATAGCACAACTAATTACGAACAATAGAACTACTAAAACTAATAAATTCAATAAAAATAACATTAAAAAATTTGACAAAAATACTGCCAACACAAAATATCCTAACAAAATTTGTTCTTCCTCGATATTTAATTTCAGTATTGATGTAGCTATTCATCTATTTCATGAAATATTCTTTATATAGATATCAAACGTATGGTACAATTCTAGCTTGATCGGCCATGACGTGTCCTGTACAAATTTAGATTAGGTTTGACTCGTGCCAAATTGGACAAATAACTAAAATCAGTAAATGCAAATTATGGAATCATATCGTTTAGAAATGCGTCTCTCTCATTCCATTCAAAGGAAACGATCTCTCAGCTACCATTCAAACGTACTTTTAAAAACTTAAATACTAAAACATTGTAAAAATACTCACAATTTTCATAAAACTACAATTATAACATATTAATAAAAAAAATTCTTTAACAAAATAAATCATCAACTTACGGTCAATATTGAACCGACACCTCTATACGGCATATCTCATTCTCCCAGAAATTTATAAATTAAAATATACACAATAATAATAGCATTCTTTTCTCTTTCCAAACCTAATATATTTCAAATATAATGACACCTTACGTTATCAAGCCTTAAGAAATTATGATTACTATAAGGTCTTATATATATGTGTATTAATTTTGTAATTCTTCAAATGAGCTGTTATCTGTTGTTCAAACTAATATTTACCAATTATTTCCGCAAGTTTGGGATAACACAACATCCAACGCATAAAACTTGGCTAGACAAGTTGGCAATTTTTTGCCGAAAAGTGAATAAAGGTAGTTTATTTCGTAAATTTTATAAAATCATGTTAAAAAATTTGTAATATTCTATAATAATTCATGTTTTATTATACAATTATTAAGCCTGCAAAGATTTTTGACTGGATTCATAACTTCAAATTGAAATACTACTTGCTATACAGTATTTCAGTTTATATAACCCTAAAACACTTGTGCTTTGGCACAACAAGAAAAAGGTCTTTTGAGACCACAAAAAATGGTCTCAAATTAATGAGTTTTTGTCACAACTTAAATGAAGTGGCCTCAAATAATGAGTATTTGTTATAATTTTATTGTCGTCATAATAACTTGGATGCAAATAATATATTTGTGACCACAAAAATGGTTGTCTTAAATATTTTTTGAAACTAGTTGTCTATAAAAGTAGTTTTAAAATTGTCTCAAATAATTTGTAGAAAGATTTGTGACAACTAACTTATTATTAGTGACTACAAATGTGATGTCAAAAAATGTTATATAAAAGACGTGTTTTGTTGTAGTGTTGAGATTATAATATGTAAACAAAATCCATTGTTACATTATTAGTTAGGACTATGTTTAATTAGTTTCTCTTAGCTTGTTAAGTTTGAAAAGAAGGTTGATGGCAAGAAGCAGCATTTAATTTTGCATTTAAAATAAAAGAAGCATTAGTTTCAGTAGACATATCACCAAACGCAATAAATTCAGGAAAAAATAAAGCTGGCACAACACAATTATTTGGTTTGGTACATAAATATATACACCATTCCTGGGCTGGAGTGATAGAGGCAGCCACAGAGATAATAATGCAGTATATTTATTTGGCGTTGTGTTTTTTGTTGCCATGGATTACTACTACTACTAGAGCAGCCATAACAGTTACACTGCCAAGTAATTTAACAGTTCCAGCCATCCTTGTATTCGGCGATTCCATAGTCGATACTGGCAACAACAACCACATCAATACCATTGCCAAATCCAATTTCCCCCCTTACGGCCAAGATTTTACCGGAGCCAGCCCCACTGGCAGATTTTCCAACGGAAAAGTTCCTTCCGATATCATAAGTATATATCAACCCTACCCTCTTTTTTTTATTAGTTACATCAGCTAATTCACTGTATTGTTTATTTGAAGAAAGAATAATCTTTGAGCGTAATAACTTCCTCAAATAAATATTATCTTCCAGCAGCATTACATTTTTTCAAAACAAGTATTATCTTTCAGCATAAATATTAATATATTTTATTGAAAAGATAACTACTTTATAGTCCGCTTTGTAGTATATGACAGATTGTCTGATTATTTAAATTGCAGCTGAACAGTTAGGCATTAAGGCCGTTCTGCCTGCGTATCTTGATCCATCTTTGCAGCCTAATGATCTGTTAACGGGCGTAAATTTTGCTTCCGGAGCCGCTGGATGGGACCCTTTAACATCTCAACTCTCGGTGAGCTAGCTAGTATCATGCAAAATTGAAAATAGTGTATTATTATTTGGATTGGATGTTTTTAAGATTTTGATAATGAAAATGCAGACAGTGTTGTCATTATCGGATCAGTTAGAGTTGTTCAAAGAATACATAAAAAAGGTGAAGAGTATTGTGGGAGAGGAAAGATTGTCGGAAATAGTGAGGGACAGTCTAATCGGAGTGGTGGTCGGCAGCAACGACATCACCAATACATACTTCCTTACGCCTTTTAGAAGGGCTCACTATGATATTCCTTCATACGTAAACCTGCTCGTACGCTACGCATCTACCTTCGTACAGGTAACATCCGACAAATTAACTTAGTTTGTGAAATTATAAGTTACCGAGTATGATGTGGTTTTTGTGAAAGGAATTGTATGGACTAGGGGTTCGTAGAATTGCGGTGACCGGTTTGCCGCCGGTTGGATGTCTGCCATCGCAGAGAACTTTACGTGGAGGAGTTGACAGAAAATGCATCGATGAATACAATGAAGCCGCAAAGTTATTCAATCAGAAGCTGTCAACAGAATTGGAATCTATGAATGATAAATTGGGTGAAGCGTTGATAGTCTACATTGATATTTACACTCTTCCTCTTGATTTCATTACAAGTCCCTTAAAATATGGTATGTTTGTTGTATACAATATGTATGTTAAAAAAATAGAAAGATAATAAATATGTTGATAAAACAGGGTTCAAAGTTGGAGATCGGGGATGCTGTGGAACAGGGAATATAGAGGTGACATATCTCTGTAAATTGGCAGCATACACATGTCCAGACGCAGACGACTACGTATTTTGGGACAGTTTCCACCCCACGGAGAAAGCCTATAGGATTCTTGTAGATGATATTATCAACCAATTCCTCAACAAAGCCTGTCAAAAGTTACAGTGCTGATTTATACTTCACCAAAACAAACAACTATTTTTATATACATCTTGCAAACTCAAAACAGGACTCAGCTCACAAGTTATATCAAATAAAAATGCTATGCTTATCATAATGCGCTTTCGATTCGTCCGCATCTTACAAAAGGGTATTTTGCATTGCCTTGCTTCTTGTTTTCAAAAAAGTCGTTTGGGTGTATTTGAGACGACAACTTACACTTAACTAAAAACTATTTTATGTAAAAATATGCAACCTAGTTGAGCTGCTTTTTCCTTTTTTTTTTCTGGTTGAATGGCTTGTTGTAAATCTACTTCTATTATAAAAGTGTGAGTTGTTTCTTACAAAATTTGATTTGTCTATTATATCCTTAATGAATTTGAATTTTTAAGGTTAGTTTGGTAACTATATTTTTAAAGTTTTATTTATAAACTATATCTTTGAATCTTTTTTTTTATATATAGTTAGACAAAATTTGATTTGCCTATTATATTATTAATGAATTTTAGTTTTTAAGGTTAGTTTATTTACTATATTCTCAAAGTTTTATTTATTTGGTTAGAACCCTATATAGTTCATCTATCAATTCATAGATATGATACCCTAAAAAAAATCATGGATATGATATGTAATTCATCTAACGGCGTAAGTTGAACCTACATATTAATCATATTCTATATTTTTTTATTAATATATATAACATTATTATTTTTATTTATTTTTATTTTTAAGTTTCTTTATAAATTTCTTATCTCTTTTATAATGAGATTCGTTTATATAATTGTCAAAAAAAAATATAGAAAAAGAAAAAAAAAACCATTAATTAGCAAAATTTTAAGGCTAATTTAGTAACTTTATTTTTTAAAGTTTTATTTATTTAGTAAGATTCATTTTATAATTGAAATTCATCTCTCAAGTCTCAACTTATGAAATTTTCTATCACATTTTATATAATATATAGTTCAACTGATGATATAAGCTGAACCTAAATATTCATAATATATTATTATTGTGGTAAAAATATATTATATTCTTTTTATTTGTTTATATTTTATTCGATCCTTCATAAATTTCTGATAATTTTTCTAATTGGTTTCTTCTATAATTGAAGAGAAATGAGAAAACCCGATTAGCACAAAGGTACTTACAATAAGTAAAATTACTTTACTATATGATTCTTAGGATATTGAATAATTGAAGTTACACAAAAGATATTTATGTATTTATAATAAAATTATAGAAATTTAAACATATTATAGGACTTTAATAATTCCTAAGTTTGACTTTTTTACTAAGATAATGATTCCAAGACTTTTAATTTCGAATAATGGTACTTTAGAGTTATTTAGATATTAAATGTTTGTAAAACTATTAATTTTTGGTGTTTTCATGGTCAAAAAAATACTAGAAGGTTTTACGATTAGCAACAATAAGAAAAAAAATTATACACATAAAAATTAGAACAATTGAATAATAGTGAAAGCTCTTATTTATCATTTTTCATTTTGGAGATATTTTTTATTTTTAGTTTACTTTTTCTTTTTAATTTAGGTACGTAGTTATAATATATATACTCATTCTACTAACCATAACCCACAAAAAAAAAAAAAAAAAAAAAGAATTGACACGACAACTATATTGTATCATATTCCTTTTATTTACTCTTAAATTTTGTGAATCGATCTTTCTCCTTTCTCTACAATTGTAAAAGAATCCAATTAGAAGAACTATATGAAATTTATGAAGAACTGAAGAAAGTATATTAAAAAATAATATAATGTATATTACTAAAAAGGAATAAGAATATAAGATATTATGAATATTAATGTACTTTAGTTTATGGTTCTCAAAATATTAAATAACTGAAATATACACAAAAGATATTTATATATGTATAAAAAATTATAGAAAATTTAGCATAGTATAATCGGAGTTTAATAGCTCCAAACTTTGACTTCTTTGTTAGGATAATAACCACAAGAATCTTAACTTGCAATAGTGGTATACAATAAAGATATTTAGGTACTGAATGTTATATTAAGTTTTTGTGTTTTCATGGCGAAAAAGTACTATTAGATTTTAGGATTAGCAACAAGAAGAAAAAACCATATATATAAAAATCAGAACAATGAATAATATTGAAAACTCTTATTGATTTAATTTATCATCTTTAATTTTTTGGAGATAATTTTTTAGTTTACTTTTTTTAATTTATGTACGGTACATAGCTATAATATATATATACTCATTCCAATAATTACAACAAAAAATATGTTGACAAGACAATGATAGTGTAGTATATAATATTTAATTTACCACAATATATGAATGACTCAAGATTAATAATACTTATATGATAAAATATTTTAAATATGTAAAATATAATAGTTTAATATGATTTCAATAGTTATAAGTTTGATTTCATAGTCGAATAATAGACACACGATTGTTGACATATGATCGTACTTATATTTTTTTATTATATAAAAATGATTGAAAGTTAAATTAAAAAAATGTCATCAAAGATTTTTTGAAAAAAATAGATGAGATTAAATTAAATCTTTTAGTCTATTTAAAAAATGTAAGAATAATATGTAAATGATTCACAATGATTTATATTACTATGTATAAATTATTAACAAATTCTTACATAGTATTTGGTCATAAATAAAACAGCCAATTCTTATTATAAATATAAATTATAATAATACTTATCTAATATTAACAATTTATTTGTCTAAATTTGAATATTATAAATTTGCTACTTGCAATAATCTCCCTAAATTTCTAAATTATTGAAGTATTAATATTACAACACTGGGAAACAATAATAGAATTTATATAAGTTATCTAATGAAAAATAAAATTTGAATATATAATATTTAGACTAAAGTGTAAACCATTGAATTGATCAAGTGTTAGAGCATAGTAACTTAAACTTTATTATAACATAAACTTGAAGCAAGTACTAAAATGAAAGAATAAAATGACTTTGCATGTGAAATTGCTAAGATTATATTTTAAATTGACTTTTGAGTAAGTAAAAAGACATGTTAAAAAATTGTATGTAATTTTGTGTATACCACTTTATCAAAGTCCAACAATAGAAAATAATGTCAAAATAATTTAATAAGAACTATATGATGATAAAATGAATAGAAGTGAGAAAATGCATTGTGAAGAAAGATAACACAAACTTATGAATAGACTTTATTATTAGTAGATATAACTTTATTAACATAATAAACAAAATTATATATATATATATATATATATATATATATATATAAACTAGCGTAAAAATTATGAATATTAAAGGGTCTAAGTAAATTTTCATTATGAAAAAAATTATAATAAACGAGTCTAGGTAATATAATAGAAAAATCAAAGGATAAACTAATATGATAGAGTTAGACATATTATACTATGAGAAAAGTATACAAAAACAAAAATTAAATATCTATATTATAGGTAGATGTACATACAAGTTAATTATTACAATGTAGTATTTCAAAATTTGGATTAAACTAGGCATACATTTAGCCTTACTGTTTAAATTTAGATTAACCTAGCAATATATATGTTTACAAGCTAAATTTCTTTGTATGAGCATTACTAAGTAAATATAAATCGAATTATTATACTTGTAGGAAATGAGATTATATATTATATTTATTTTCAATGATTTAGAAGAATGAAATCGATATATTTCATAAGTAACATTTATAAACATTACAACAAAAGAAAATAATAATTGATTTATGAATTTTATTGAATTAAAAAAGTATACGATAAAGTCATTTATATATATATATAAGATGAAAAAGATGGAGGAAAGCGGTAAAAGTAGCTTATATATGAAATCAGTAAAAGACATATACGAAGATATAAAAACTATAAATGCATCGGTAGTGATATTGTGTAAATTTAACTACTATTAGTCTATACAATGGATCGATCTTATTCAAATAAGTCTATAAGTTGAACATCATTTTTAATCACATACCTTACGTACCTACATAAATATACTCACTGATGTAATACTTGTAATAGGTGATGTAATTTTAGTAGACCAAAGAAAAAACTGTTATGTTAGAAAATTGGAGAGAGGCATAAAAATCACAAGGTTTATAATAATTGGAGTTTAGATCGAGGTGTGAAATTTTATTGTACTAATAAGAGAAATAATAAAATGGCAAATAAAAAAATTAGTGGACATGAATAGTTGCAATTCTTTTAAATATTTTAGATCTAACATTAAACAAATTATTAAATCAATAAAAATATTTTATATATATATTTAAGCTTATGTAATAACTTGATAGATGAATTTACTATGCTATATAAATTATAGGGTACAATAAAGAATAAAAAAGAACGATAAAGAAATAATGAACTAAGTTGTACTATGAATGATATTGTACTATGTGAATAAGTATCACATAATTAAATTAAAACATGCTGAAAAATAAAGAAAGTGTAATGTGAATGTTAATATTAACTTGACAATAGATTAGAAAAATAATTACGTCGAATAAAGTACGGTATAGTCTAAATAAAAAATGAAATGAGAAAAATAAAATCAGAATGCGTGGTTTAATCATGTATATATAAGACTTTTAAATGGATGTGCAATGTTTGAAAAAACTAGGAGTTTTTCACTATAACTAAATAAGAAATTAAAGACATTACAAATTAGTTAAAACATTTATTATATTTTATATAGATTGTAGCATGTGTCATGATTGAAGATTGTGAGACACTATGGGTCCGTTTGCTTAAGATTGGGCTCAGTTGATCATTTAGAGGATCGAATCTCAATAAGCACACTCATTAACTCCCTCAGTCAGGTTTGGCCCGGCACTCCCCAGTCTTAAACAAACGGACCCTATGTATATAGTCAACCTTCCATAAAAAATATTATTTATTTTGTAATTATATTATAGTATGATTTTTATTTTAAATCACACATAATTTTTAAATTTCGACGTTGCATTGATAAAATAATTAAGGAAAATTGCAATAAGCAATCTTAAATCAATAAGTAAATTATATTAAAGAGGGTTATACTTAATAATAATAAAAAAATTAGAAAATAACTTTCATGACAAAAGTTGGATGTTGGACCTTGATACTAAGTTGCTGGAAGTTTTTCCTCACATTAAAATATGTAAAGAATTTCATGTGCAAATGTTATTTGAAATCGAAATTATTTATTAGAGAATTATAGAAATGTACGTTAGGCCTAATATTTTGTGTGTGTATATAAACAAATAACTGACTTATGAATGTCAGTTGATGATATAATGAGACAATTAAATGTGTGTTTTTCTTCAAATGTCAGTGATTTGGTGCAAAACATAAAAATATATGCCTCATTATTTCGTATAACTTTATTCAAGATATATTAATGATGATCGAGTCTGTGTATAATAAGAAGTAAACAATAATTTGAATAAATCAAACTTTACATGTATAATAGAAAATTTTGTAAGACTAAATATTTCTACAATATATCATGATATGTAGTTTTTTACGAATATTTTAACATTAATTATTATAACTTATTTTATTAAGAATAAGGCAATTTAACTTTTTTATTTCTCTTTTGTGATTGTTTTAGTTCTTAGTTGATTTAAAATTATGTTTGTTTAATGGATTAATTTTTATTACATTGAATAATCTACGAAGTTATGTATATATATTACAGTGATCACAATGAACAATTATTTTATGTTCAAATTAATATTTTTTATTAAATAATAGTAAAAAATTATAACCACGTGCAACGTACGTGCGTAGTGCTAGTAAAATGAAGCGCTTTACTCTGAAAAAAAAAATGTTCACTTTTTATTAAAATCAATTTTATCTCTAAACAATACATACTTTTAATTAACTAACAATATGCACGTGCGTTGCACGTGAACATTATTTTTTTTACTATTATTTAATCAAAAAAATTCATGTGAACATAAGATAATTGTACTTCGGTGGTATTAGTTGATCATTCTATTAAAACCCAATATAGTTATTATTCATGATAATATATATACACAACTTCTTAGATTATTCAGTGCTAGAAAAAAATATGAAAGATTTAATCGATTGAGCAAACACAATTCAAAATCAAATACAAATTAAAAATAATCATACAAGAGGAAAAAAGAGGTTAAATAATCTTAGTTTAGCAAAACACATTATAATAATGTTAAAAGATTCATAAAAGCGACATACCATGATATAATGTATAATTCTTACAATTTTTTTAAAGTGTGATATATTCTAATTATTGTTACTTCTCAATACAGGTAGACTTCTGAATCATTAATATATTAGAAATGAAGTGATACAATTATTGAAAATCATAATAATGAAGATATAGATTTCCATGAAACAAAAGATACAAAGTCATTTTGTCTTATTACACCATCAACTGACATCCATAAGTTTAGAACTTGTTCGATACACACAGGAATATTAGGTCTAACATACTTTCTCTATAATTTCTTAATTGATAACTCTGATCTGAACATACATTTGCAAATAATAATCATTTGCATATTTTAATGTGAGGAAAAACTTCCAACAACTTGTATCATAATCCAACATCCAACTTCTATTATGAAACTTCTTTTTATTTTTTTTAATATTAGGAAGTATAACTTCTTTTAGTATAATTTACTTATTAATTTACGATTGCTTATTTCAATTTCGTTTAATTATTTCTTCAATTCTACATTGAAGTTTGATAATCATCCTTTCAAAAAAAAAAAAAAGTTTGAAAATCATATGTGATTTAAAATGAAAATCCTACTATAGTATATTTAAAAGATAAATAATATTTTTTTTGGAGGGTTGACTATATACATTGTGTCTCATAAACTTCAATCGATAATATATCCCGTTTTAACTATTTTTATGAATTTACTTCCATGTTTAGTTTTAGTGGAATACTCCAAATTTTTCATACATTGCACATTCATTTAAAAATCTTATATATACATGTACTTAAACCATTTTGATTTTTCTTCTCCTATTTTATTTTTTTTATTTGGATTATACCACATTTTATTCCAGTGTAGTTATTATTTATTTTTTTCTAATCTATCCTTGAAAGTTAATTACCATCTTTATTTTTCTGCATGTTTTAATTTAATCATCTGATACTGATTCATATAGTACAACTTTTTTAATCATTCACATAGCACAACATAGTTCATTATAGTTCTTTTTTGTTTCTTTATTGTACCTTATAATTTTATATAGCGTAATAAATAAATTTCACCAGTTCTTATATATGCTTAAAATATATTTATGATATTTCTATCGATTTAATAATTTACTTAAATGTTAAGTTTTAAATATTTAAAATAATTAGGTGCAATTATTCATATTCACTAATTTTCACGTTTTCCTTTTAATTACTTATAATATTATTACAATAAAACTTTAACATAAACCAAATTTCATCTTAGAAAATTCTTAAATATAGAAGAGTAAGAAAACTATTGAATTCTATGTAACATTCTTGACTTTCACAAATGTGTGAGTGTAAATTTGCCCCCCTCACGGCGCAGTGGAGCATTTTTCAGGGTGACCCCTCTTCCATATTTGTGTTGAAGTTTTTTCTTACATTTTACAATATTTACATATTTTTTCGCACATCCATGTGATTAAAATCTCCCGAACTGCACCCATTATCTCTCATCTCTTTTTGTGCAGATGACACAGTTCTATTTGCTGTTGCAACTATAGAGAAGGCCCAACATCTTAAGTTTGCTATCAATCTCTACAAGTGTGTTTCAGGGCAATGTATTAATTTTGAAAATTAGGAATCCTTTTTAGGCCTAATACACAAGGTTAGATTTCTCATTCAATCTGTCAATTGTTTGAGGTTGCTAAAGTGACTTTACATGGTAAATATCTCGACCTCCTTTCTATTATTGGCCGGAATAAACAAAAGATTTTTGCAGGTATTAAAGAATGCGTTAGTAAGCACATCAATGGTTCGAAAGGAAAAATTAAGCAAAGCGGGTAAACAAGTATTCATTAAATCTATTATATAAGCAATATCCATGTAGACAATGTCTTGTTTTCAGTTGCCGGACCATATTATTAATCTGGAGAATTTGGTAAAATCTCATTGGTGGGGGTAGGAGGTAGCTCGTCCACGAGAAAAATTTGGTGGAAGTCTTGGGATGTCCTCAAGCAACAAAAATCTCAAAGTGGCGTAGGCTTTTGCAATTTGAAAGCATTCAACATTAACATCTTGTCTAAGCAAGCATAGGACCCTTTAGTTTCTCCATCCAACCTCTTTGCCTCAATCATGCAGTCCAAGTACTACCCTTCCATGTTTGTGTTACATGCTACTCTTGGTTCTCGTCCCAGGTTTATATGGCATCGTATTATGACTGGTCATCGTGTTATTCTTCTTAGTTGTCAATGGTTAGACAACAACCCTCTTCCATGACAGATGGGTTCCTTTGCCTCCCCATTTTCCCATCAGATTAGCTACATCAGGCCTCCCACAAGATGGCTGAGTCAGCTCCATCACTGATTCAGATGGATTTCATTTTGGTATCTTTTCGATCCGATCGCATATCATTTTATTATGGATTCTTTCAAAGATTTTATTGGCACCTACTCCTTCCCGGTTAGTAGCTATGGCTCACACCTCATTTGGAAACTTAAATTATCAGCCTGTATCTTGCATTTACTTTAGAGATGTTGCTATAATTCTTGCTATTGTCCAATGACTTAGCTCGCCATCATCTTCATCATGAACCACGTTCTTTATGCTCACCACCTGATCACTCTTTAATGCATCTCTTCTTCACGGCCCCCTTGTCCTCATCAATTTGGCAAGCAGCTAGAATTTATGAAACTATCTTTTGATTCTGATAGCATATACACGACTTGTAGTTTCAAGAGATTTTACTTCTCGATGACTTAAATATAACATAATACTTTGTTTTCCTTGCCCACTTAATTTGGTTTCAACAAAATAAAATTGTCTTCTCTGATGTCTGTACATACTCACGAGTATTGTTTGCAACAACAACTCAGACCTTGCAAGATTTTGGGGATGTTAATTCCTTCACTCAAACGTCACAACTGCGCCCTTTTATCCCTTGCTTGTTCTTCCCCAGAGTTCCATTGTTCATATACACTTCAATGGGGGTACATCATATGTTCGTAGTTCAATGAAAGATGTTATGATCCCTACATTTTTTTTTTAAAAAAAAATTGGCATATTGTTGGCAAAGATGTTATTAATTTTATTTTGCACATGCTTACTCATAATTCTTTGAGTCCTTCTGTTAGTAACACTTACATTGTGCTTAATTAGAAAATTAGGAAACCAAATCTTACCCAATTCAGCCCGATTAGTTATGGAATGTTATTTATAAGTTAGCTACTAAAGTACTCTCCACTTAGGTACGGCCTTGCATCCCTTTTATAATCTTTGAATCTCAGTCAGTCTTTATCCTGGATCGATTAATTATGGATAATATTATTATTACTTATGAACTACACCATTGTATGAAGCTTAGGAATCCCGAAAAGAGAGACTCATATCTATTAAGTTGGATATGAGTAAAGCCTTTCACTGGGTTGAGTGGTCTTTCGTCTACCTTATGCTTTTTGCTTGAGGCTTTCCTAAGAGGTTTCATGAAATTATTTTGTTTTGCTTGTCATTTGTGCACTTTAGCTTCCTTCATTAAGGTATTAATTTTCGCCCACTCACGCTACATCGGGAAATTCTTCAGGGGGATCCCTTCCTCCCTATTTATGTTAAAGTTTTTTTCTTGCATTTTAATAAGTTTGTTATCAATCACTACAAGAGTGTTTCGGGGCAATATATTAATTTTGAGAAATCATAGATTCTTTGTAGGCCTAATACACAAGCTCAGATTCGTCACTCAGTCTGCCAATTGTTTGGAATTGCTGAAGTGGATTCACATGGTAGATATCTCGGCTCCTTTCTATTGTTGGCCGGAATAAAAAAGATAATTTTGCAGGCATTAAAGAACAGATTAGTAAGCTCATTAATGGTTGGTAAGAAAAGTAATTAAGTAAAGCGAGCAAAGAAGTGCACATTATATTTATTATATAAGCAATATCCACGAACAGATTGTATTGTTTTCAGTTGTCGAACCATGTTCGTAGTAATCTGGAGAATTCAAAAAATCTTATTAATGGGATGTGGGGGGAGGGGAGGGGGGAGGGATAGCTCGTCCATGAGGAAATTCTGTGGAATTCTTGGGACATCCTCAAGCAACTAAAATCTCAAGGTCACCTAGAACTTTGTAATTTAAAAACATTTAACTTTGCCTTGTTGCCTAAGCAAGCATGCCGCCCTTTAGTTTCTACAACCAGCCTCTATTCCTGAATCATGCAGTCCTAGTACAATGTTTATGTTACATGATGCTCTTGGTTCTTGGCCTAGCTTTACATGGCACAGTATATGGCAATCATCGTGTTATTTTTCTTGGTTGTTGCAGGCTCATGGGCAATGGCGAGACAATGACACTCTTGTTGGGAAATTACGAACATAACAAATAATAAATGATAAACGAGAAGCATCGACAAAGCCAAAACGAAGACACCAAATTTAACGTGGTTTGCTAACAACTTGTTTTGCTACGACCACAGCCAAACGAAAGGAACTAATCAAATTTAAAAGAGTGCTTACAACATAAGACAAAGACAAACTTGACCCTAGGTCAACTATCCAACTCTTCATCCTAACAAACGGAGACAAATTCGAGTATCAATCAATTGATACTCGACCAAATCCAAACTCTCCACACTCTATGACCAAACGACTCTAAACCCGAAAATAGAGTCTCAAAACCAAATTAAATATTATAGACCAAAAGAGTACCAAATACTCAACAAATACCAATTCTAGAATATTCCAAATCAACAGACAACCTCTCTCTTGTCTCTCAAATCAAATTCAATGACTGATCAATCAACCTATTCAATCAATTGACCAATACCAAATTCCAAAGGCTATAGGACTATTTATAAGCCCCCAAAAACCTAATCCTATACAAAGAAGAAATCAATTTGGGCCTAAAATCACGTAAGCCCAAAAACTGCCCTGCGTAAGTAGACTCGGTCGAGTCTACCTCGTCTCGGCCGAGACACCCCTCCAGCAGAAAACTTCCTTTTCCAACCACAAAATGACGTGGTCATGTTCACTGCCTGACGCGGCCGCGTCGTATTCAGCTCCAATGTGACGCGACTGCGTCGCCTTCCAACGCAGTCCCGTTGCTTTCCAACGCTTCTAAATTTGCTACAAATTCTTCTTCCACCTTGACACGAACGTCGACCCAAACCGAACCAGATTCAAGGCACAAATTCCTAACAACTCTTCCATGAAAGATGAATTCCTTTGCCTCCCTGCTTTTTCTTTATTCCATACCTTAAATAATTATATTACTTAGTACAATTTTTTAAAATATATGCAAATAACACATCACTGGAAAGCTCTTTAAATCTACTTTAATATGAAATTTATTTCATTTCAAAATTCAAAGTACTGAAAGTGTAGAAGAAGGATAATTTAAGCATGTAGTTTTTTAGGAGGAGTTTTTAATATAAAATGACTCTTACTTTTTATAATCAAGTAAGGAAAACATAAATTATTGTAAGTTACTTAACCACCCCTAAATTTAATTCTTAGTAAGGATATTTTAGATTTTATAATCAAGTAAGGAAAACACAAATTATTTTAAATTACTTAACTACCCTTAAATTTAATACTTAGTAAGGATATAATAGACATCACAAGAAAAGACGAAACCAAAAACAGAACAAAACAATTCATACTTTTATGTTAGTAATAGATTTGATACTCTAACAAGCTCTAATGTCGAATCAATTTTTTATAAACAAAATCAATCAGAACACCTCCTCATTTGAACTTTTAGTCGAGCTTGAACACACTGAAAATATTCCTCTATATACTATTTGTGAAGTTTAATCGACATACGTCAATCATTTACGTCCTCAGCGGTCTATTATGCAATAAAAATAAAATATTTTGCCAACTAATTTCTTGCATAGCCCATTTTTTTCTTTTGCTTAAAATTTAAAAAACCTACATTATTTAAAGGGAGAAAATCTAAAGTAGTCTTTTATACAACTTTTAGTATAATTCCAAACGCCATGTAAATTTTGTATAATATTAACCTTTTCCTATTCTTCTTGATAAATAGTCTTCATTGTCTCTCACCGATGTGCTGCACTTCCACGTAAGATAAACGATGCACACAGTACATTTTCCACCTCAGGGACTTTGCTATACAAAAACATGTTCTCTATAGTTCTTAGTCAATCTTCTACATATGTGGGATCCACTACATTCTCAAATATTGGTGGATAAAGCTTTCTAATTTTTTCTCTGATAACCTCTAATTGCTCAACTCGAGGTTGTGGCTAATTCACATTGTTCTTTGGTTGTCCATCCACATCACTTTGTGGGATAAGTTGTTGGATCTATTACGACCGTTTTTCTACTAATCCCGTAAACTGAGCCACGGTCGCTTCCAGGCCAACACCTATTGTCGGTGCATTTTGTTCTTGATCGTTATTTCCTTCAACACCTTTCTCTCTAATATTCTCCATGGATATCCTTCTAATTTTATTGTTCTCTATAACAAGCCAATATGATTCATGGAATGGTAAATGCAAATTAACAAAAAGTAAAACTTACTAGCATATCTGCACTTCAGAAGTTCTGAGCTCATGTACATGATTAATTGTCTACAGGGTACAAACCGAGCTCTGATACCACTCTGTCACATCCCCCCTTAAAAACTTATTTTATACTAATCTAACCTTACAAAACCTGTATTCTTCTTCCAAAACTGACAATCTAAAACAATTCTTCAACACCAAAATCTCGCTAACATATATTTAAATAGATCCAGATCAAGTACAAAAGTATCACACTCCATTCAACACCATATTTACCAAAATATACATATTAAAGTTCCTTAACTTGAAAATGTCCAAAAAGATCATTATAACACTAACAAAAGCATTATGAGTCCACGGTTTAGCCCCAAAGGTCGTCATTCATGTACACGGGGCTCCAAAACTCACAGAAGTTCCAACAGCACGCCAGGACAGTCCAAGACCTCATGCGTAGTCAAACTCACCTATTATGCAAGAACTACGTGAGCTAAAACTCAGTAAGCAAAAATCATGCATGAGTAGTGCACAATTACAACATACTATGTCGTGTCTGATATGCAATGATAAGATGCAAGTTATAAAACCATCTCTTTCAACTCGTTTATCAAAATGAATTCTTTTGGTGGGAATTGGCTCCCATCGGTACAAACCTCATAGAATGTCACTCATTGGCCATATTCGTGACTACCAAGAACACCTCCTTCTCCCTTTTAGTCTACTAGAGTCATCAATGATGGTTGGCACGAACAAGCGGGCTATCCTCACGAGACCACCAGGGGTTCGCCTCCTGCCTGCCCCCGCAATCCTCGGAAAAATCTGCCCCTTTTCGTACCCATCATCATAAAGGTGATCTCTAGATATTCTCTTCTATGTTACGCCTCTCACGGTATCCTCCCTAGAGTCACAGTATATATATAATATAGGGTCTCAGTGTACCAGTGGTAACCAACCACAAAACATTTTCAATTTATAAAATTAAGCTATTTTGACTTTGTCATGTACACATGCAAATCCTTGCAAATGCTAATGCTCATGATTGATATGCTCACCATTTTACTATTTAGAACGGAATGAAACACTTTATACAGAGATATACGATTGCACGTGTTATAATCAATTAACACAATAATAACCACAAATACTATATTCAAGCATTATAGTTGGAGATGGGTTTCTACGTACCTTTCTCTAACACGATTATCTAACAACTTTATCTCTTGTATGCCAACAAACTCAATCTAAATAAAGTTCTACAATAAATAAATAAACTCAATCTAAATAATAGATAAAATATTCTATTAGTCTAACATCAACAAAATGTAACTAAATTAGAATACCTCTTACTAATACCACTACCTAATTTGTACACTATCATGTTTTCTTGATTTTCCCAAACCACAAACTATTACTTGAAATTTGATAACTGGAGAACATTTGTTAATTTACTAGCAAAAGCGTTATAGAAAAGTATTTCCATTTAATCCACTAAAGCTGGCCGAAATAGAATGCTTTAAATATAAAATAAGATTAATGATATTTTCATGGAATAATCCAAAGAAAGGGTGTATTTGTATGCTTTCCTACTATAAGTCAAGTCACATATTAAATTTAAATAAGCTGAAATTTGACAACAGAATTCTTAGACGAAGTAATCATCCAATTTTTATGTATTCAATTTAAACTCTATTACGCTATTGCTTCTAGAAATTCTTTCAACTAACCTACTTAATTAAAATAAAATACGAAGTGGTAAGGATTAAATATTATGTATTAGCAAGCCATATGAAATAGGAAATTAAACAATAATGTCATAAGAAGAGATAAACCTATGATTTCCCCTTTCTTTTCTTCTTCACGGCCGTGACCTCTGAAGGTAGGAAAATCTTACTAATACTTTTCTAATACCATCAACACTGTATTACCTTATCTACTAATTATTTGAAATTGGTTTAAATCTACCTCCTCTCGAATAGAGTGTAAATGATTAAATATATAATGCAGTACCTTCATTTCTTAGTTTGTTTGGTTTTCTTCTTCTTCTTCTTCTTCTTCTTCTTCTTCTTCTTCTTCTTCTTATTATTATTATTATTATTATTATTATTATTATTATTATTATTATTATTATTATTATTATTATTATTATTATTATTAAAACAAGGGTTCGGATCTCGGCCGAGACACAGGTTGGTCTCAGCCGAGATGAAGCAGATATGGTTTCTTCTTGAAGGTTGGCCTCGACCGAGGTATGTACTCATCTCAGCGGAGGCAGTAATGAGGGGATTTTCAGGGTTCAGGGTTTATCGATCACCTCGGTCGAGATCAGTGCTCGTCTCGGCCGAGGCCTTGAAAACTTGAGAATCTTCATTTTCCCCTGGAAGGTTGTCTCGGCCGAGATCTATGCTTGTCTCGGCCGAGATTCTTTAGCTTTGATTTTTTTCCCAATTCCTCTGGATGGATGTCTTGGCCGAGATCTATATTTGTCTTAGTTGATATGCTTCTTCAGCCTTGTTCTCTGTGAACTTCATTCAATCTATCAACTTTGCGATCTCTGGTGCTCGTTTTTTGTCTAATTGTACCTGTTTTGACACAGAAATGAACTGAACGCATTAATTTGCTCAATAAGAAATAAATGCCCAAAATACACGTGAATATGAACATAATTATAACTAAAATGACACTTAAATCAACCTAAAGTGCGTGCACGATCACGTGTACCAAATCTCCCCAAACTTAAACTTTTGTTCGTCCCAAACAAATAAAGAAAAAGAAGAAAGATCACGTGTTAGGGCAGATTTAAGTGGCAAATTGGTTTCAGAAGATTTTCTCAAAAGCTAGGCAATCATGGTAATAATGAGCTATGTGATAGACTAATTCGACTACTTTCAAGACTTAACATTCTCGACTTGAGATCCTCACCGGGTGAGTGTATCTCTCAACTCTCCAATGTATCAAGTTGGTAGTGTATGCGCTCACATGGAAATGCATGAATCACATAGGCTTGCCAATCATCTAAATTCGAAACGTGTGCTCGACATGTGTGACAAAGAATAAAAAAGGTCTTTACAAGGATTGTCATATTGGATTGGGGTAAGTTGGGAATTTTAGGGAAAAAGTAACTATAAAACAGACTAAATGAGTTATCTACTCTCATCTATCCCTCAAAGAATAATTACTCTACCTCACTCTTTCACTTCCCAATCAAATCGATCCTAAGGTTCGATATATTTACCTCAACCCAACCTACAACTTCCTTGTTCTTAATTCTCACTTGAAGTGTGCTTTTTATGACTTTTATACTTTGAGAATGTTGATCAAAGATCGTTGTCCTCTTCACTAGCCTCTCCAAACCTAAACACTAGTAAGATATATACAAACAACTCTTTCTCTTGTTTTTCTGATTTTTCAACCTTTTTTTTTTTTTAGTAATAAATATCTACAAACATTGGAGAGGCTGATGTTCTCGACTCTTGCCTATTTTTTGTAAATGTCTCTTCATCCTTCAATGATTCCTCTATTCCACCCAATTTGATCCCAATTTCCTAAGCCAACTACCTTCCAATCACCTCCCTCATACTAAATTAGTCCATTTAGGTTCAAAGGCTTATGGAAAGAGATTCGGCTTGTAGAGTTGGCTATCAAACAAAAAGGCTGAAAGCTCAACGGGTTAACTAAAGACAATTTTTTAAAATATTTAGTGAAAAGGAAGCATTTTCAAGTTTCGAAATAGGCTCAAACCAAGAAATGCCTAAGATCACTTTCAAGGTCACATGATGTACCGACTTATTCAATATAAAGAATCAGGGCAAGTTCTGGAGACGAATACATGCATTTAATGAATTTCACACCGAAAGAAGATTTGAATTACTCCTAAAATAGGAGTATCTTTTTAAGGCTCAAAAGCTCACTTTGCCAAAATTTTGATCAAAAGTTTTGAATGCAAGCTTAATTTTGCTTCAAAAGCCTACCATGCTCTACCATGGCCCATTTCCAAATTTTTTGACAAAAAAATTTTCATCATTAACCATTGCCACATTTCTCATTCCAAATTGGTCCAATCAACTTGATGATAGTTATAAGGGGGAGAAGTGGGCCTCTTATTACGGGAGATGAGCCTCCCATAATAACCCACTTCCAGTAATTGACCAGCTCACTTAGGCGGCCTTGGATCGAGCCCAGTGACCCAGGTGAACCTGGCCCATGGCCCGGGTTAAACCAACAATTCTTTGTCTCAATGGTCTTAATTTTGGACATGTGAGGTAGCACTTATTTTAATAAAAGATACTAATTAAATGCTTCATTCTCAATACTGATTGCATGTATGTTATGATTCCTTCTAAATAATTAGATTCGGAAGTGGTGATTTTTTAAGATCTAGGAGTGCAAGAGTACTTATAAAGTTGTATCAGAAAGGTATTCTATTTTAACGTTGCTGGCATTGTTGAGTTTTTTTAAGTGACATATACTAATCCTTGATCAGTACTACTAGAAAAATAATTGCATGAGTGAGTTGGATTCTTCGATGCTAACAAATGGATATACTAGTTTGTAATTTAACATAAATTTGTGAAATTTATTGAGTAATTTTGACATCCAAAGTTCACCCTGACAAGCTTAAAACAGACAAGTCCAAAAGATTCACTATGCTCGTTTTGGTCCAAAAGCTCAATAGTCCACGAGCCGGCCAAAAACTTTATATAGTTAAGGAGTTGGGGTAGGCTCAATAATTATTAGCCTGATTAAATTTCGACCGGTCTTAACATATGATCTTGACCCGATAGGCTATGCTCGATTGAGTTGGGCGGGCCGAATTACCACCCTTAATCGTATCACTAACCTAAATAAATTATTAGCCATTTGCATTTGTTTGATGTTACATTTTGATCACTATATGCTCCAAGTCTTGAAATAACACTTTACATAATATATAAAAAATAAGCAAGCCTGCATCACTAAACATTCATTGAACATTGCCTGAAGTGCTTAGGCTATGCTCATGACCGATGGGTCGTAGAAATAATAACAAGAAGCAAATAAGAAATATTTAATATACAGTTCTTTTTCTAGCAAAATGAAAAGGTGACAACCTCTACCAAGAACTTGATGATGTCCAGATCAGGTAATCTGATTGTATTTGTCTGTTGTTGTTTGCTTATTTTACCATTCGTAGTAAGAAAATGTGATAGCCTTAATTATATTTCAATTAGGTAACTAGTTTTGTTTCTTCTTTACTGCATCATCAAACTTATGCACTCGCACCCATATTTGTCTGATATTTGCTTTGATTTGTGATGGAAATGTGAGAATTTAGTGATAATCGCATTTGAATTTGGAAATGTCATTTATGTTCCTTATTTGTGCTATTCATGTGTGTTTTCACCATTTGCTTGATTTTTCATTGGTAGTAAAGAATTTGTTGATCATCATTGAATTAGGTAATGTAATTTTGTTTCTTTGTTTCAGACATCTGCATCCCTGCTCAAAGTGTATGTGTGTTTGTGTTGCTATTTTTTATTTTTTCGTTGGCATCATAAAAATATGGAAGAAAACCATGTTCATGTATAGCCAATTTTTTAATCATGAAAGTAGTTTATGGATGAAGGAATTCATCTTTGTTGCTGTTGATGCATTGACAGGTGGCTTAGTGTAATATCGTGGCAGCTTCGCGATACGCCCACGTGGCACAACATGTTCTATTTTACGTGGGATTGTTGCTGCTATACCGAGATTTGAAGTTTTTTTGTGAAAATGATGGAATTTTAGTGTGATGAGACGATTAGCAAGATGATGCTACTCAAGATTTGGTCGCATAGTTAATTTTTTATATTAGTTAAATTTGATGATTTGACTATCAAAATAATTGTTGCTTTATGTTGTTTTATTTAGTTTCTTTGTCCTTTTATGTGATGTATTTTCTTCTTGAATTATTTATTATTAGAAAATATTAAAAAAAAATTGAAATAGGAAAACTATGGCTAATAACAGGTGCCTCAAACCGTTGTTGTAAAGGTTAAAACGACAATGGTAAAAAATGTTGTTACTATTATTGTAAAGGTTAACGAGAACTGTCGAAAAATGTGGTTATGACCGTTGTTGTAAAGGTATAAACGACAACAGTTAATATATGTTATTAACAATCGTTGTTGTAGATTCAAAAGACAACGGTTAATTTGTATTGTAAAGCTCGTTGTTGTAATGTTAAAACGACGGTTCAAATGCATTATAATGGCCGTTGTGGTAAACAAAAACACAACGGTTTATATGCATTGTAAAAGCGTTGTGGTATACATGTTTGACAACAGTGGAAAAGTGTTGGTAAGTTGGGGTCTACCACAACGCCATGTGCGACAACGCTCACTTTTCATAAACAACAAAGGTTTTTCACTGTTGTTGTTTAGCAGATTTCTTGTAGTGAACAGATTTCTCCCCTTTGATGATAACCTATTTTCCAATGATTTTGAGGTGGCTTCAAGGTGTTTGCCATCTATATATATATAAAAGTAAAATGGAGGGCATTAATGTAATTTTAGTTTTCCCTCCAAAAATTTAAGACCATAGTTGGCAACTTTTTCTTATTTTTGGTTAGTTCATAATTTTCTTCTATTTTTCTAAAATGCAAATAATTTTTTCATTTTTAATCTGATTTTTATGCATAATATACCAAATTATTCATCTTTTCACGATCTTCGATTTGACATCCATATCACATATATTATAATGACATATTTTATTTGAATAAATAAATTGTTTGTTGGTTAATTTTTTGTGCTAGAATTGATGTTTATTGTGAATTGGACTATAATATTTTGGTTTTAGTTGCAACTAAAATTAGTAAAATAATTTCTTTATAAAAAAATATGAGCATTATTTTTTATTTAAGTCATGCAGGGAGAAAACCCATTGTTTAAATAATGAAAATCCAAGGCAAAAACAATAACATTTATTTTATAATCAGCTTATTAAATCATCAAATCTGCTAAAATATCTTCTTATCATGAAATTAAAGAAGCTTTGAGCATATATATATTTATTCATTAAAATAGTTAGAAATTATTTTTAATTACCTATTTATATTTTTTAATAATGTGTATTTTGTTAAAATTACTCTTTTAAGAAAATGTATTCTTTGCAACCTAAATTGTGACTTTTATTATATTTGGACACTCATTTTAATTTTTTACTTTTACTAAAACTTCAATGCCTTTTTTATATTTGGTCGCACAAATCAACACCGACTTTTTTACTCTTAACAATCTAAATAAGTTTATTCGCATTAATCAATTTTAATCTTCAAATAAATCAAGTTTTTATAAGAATACTATAACATTTATAAAAATAATTTACAATACCAAATAAAATACGGGAATACTCAAATGTTTTGAAGTAACCAAAAAATTTAATTTGGTATTCAAATCATTAAATAAATGAATTTTATTTTGTTAAAATAAGATTTTATTAAATAAAAATTATTTAAGTATATTTAAAATCACCAAATGAAATGTTAAAAGTTGCAAATGAAAATTTAATGTTATAAAGAAAAAATTAAACATTTATAATTAGAACTTGGAAGTTTATTTAGATAAATTAAAAGTTAAATATAAAATAAAAGCAAGGACATAATGAGAAAAGTATTAAACTTTACGTTGCATATGATCCACATAAAATACCATTGTTCCTTTTATTACATATTTTATGGTTATTTTTAATTATTTATAGTTAGAATTGAAAAAATATATTATAAATATATATAAGCTACAGTAGTGACAATTCTGTAAGTAACACTTTCCAGCCTAAAATTTTAGACTATGATTGGTAAGTTGTTGTCACATTTGGTAAAAATCAAAATTTATATACTTTCTAAAGTTGCAAATATCTTCTTTTTTTTTTCCGTTTCTAATCTATTTATTATGTATACTATATCAAATTAATCAACTTTTGACGATGTTTGATTTGACATCCATATGAGATATATATAATAATAAGATATTCTATTTAAAATATTATATTATTTGTTCGTTGATTATTTAAGTAAGATTTCAGTATTTATTGTTGGTTGTACATAAAATATAGTATATGTTTAGAATACAATTAGAAATCATTCAAATAATTCTCTTTTACAAATTATTTTACTTGATTATTTCATTTAAAGCATAACTAATCAATTTATTTTATCTGACATGAATTGTCTCAAGTTAATATTTAATTTATAATCAGCTTATTAAATTATTAAATTTGCTAATGCTTATTTGCTATAATATTTATTTTTGTTGATAAATTAAAAAACTATGACTTTTTTTCATATATATACCTTTATATATGATAATTAATCTTAGAATTTCTTTTATTAATTTTTATATTTTATATATATTAATGTTATTTTTCTAATAAATAATTACATTTTGCAATCTATATATATATATTATAAAAGTTGCAACTAAACTCCTTTTAAATAAGCAAAATAAACCAACTAGAACTATATGTTTTTTAGACTTTGCAACCTAAACAATACTGGGTCACCTTAACCGATCTCAATTATATCTTATTCTTCTTTTTTTTTTTCACATTTTGCAACCTAAGCAATTTTTTTTTTTTGTTTTTTACATTAACCAATGTACTCCCTCTGTCCCGATCTAATTGGCCAACCTTGCCGGGCACGGAGACTAAGAAAAAACAGATTTTGTGGAATATTTGACTTTTTCAAAGGTAGAGATTAAGATTAGAGATTTTGAGGGTGGAGATTGTGAGAAAATTTGTCATTTATGGGCTAGGACAATTAGTTTGGGACAAACAAATATGGCAAATTGGACAATTAGGCCAGGACGGAGGGAGTATATCTTTAAATGAATCTACTATTTAAAATATAAATGTATAATTTAATTGAAACTTTTCAACATATATATGAAAGTATTAAGAAATATTGGGGCGCTCATGTATTTTATTTTATTTTATTATTCCAACTATTGAATTATTTCGTTATTCCAACTATTGAATAACTTTTTTATTTTGTTAATTCGTTATTCTTTGTATATCGGTAATACCAAGTAAAGTACTAAACCTTGCAAATAAGATTTTTTTAAAAGAGGATAGTTATAGTTAGAATTTAAAATTTTATTTGGATAAATTTAAATATTTAAAGTAAAATGGAAAAAAATAAAGAAAAATAAATTTCTTGTAACATTATTCAGTTTATTTTATTTAATAATATGAGTTGATAGTTAGATATTTATGTTTGTTTTAACATTCATAATTAATTAAGTTATTATACACATAGGTGAAGAATGATGCAAACATATTAAATGTGTGTTTGGATTTCAAAGATAAGAAATGATCATTTTGAAAAATATTTTTTTTATATTGAATATTTATCTTAATGTTAATCTATAATACACACACACACACATATATATATAAAGTAAGTTATATTAAATTCATATATGACGTGCGAGAAACTTATATTTATATTACTTATAACTTTATTTATGTTTTATCCTACATTTTAAAAAATATATATTTTATTAGGATAAAATCATCACATATTTAAATATTAGATTATATCATGTTTAATTTTATTAAAATCGTACTTTTTAAGAAAACCTCCGTGCATCGCACGGGAATATTACTAGTGTGTCTAATAGTACTAGAGACCTCTCGGCTTTATATACAATATCCAACATCCAAACAAGTTTACGGGTTTGGGATTATTTGTTTCTTGCTTCCAGATTGAGATTCCCTGGAGTTATTCTGTCTCAAATTCTTGTCATCTGGTTCCAAAAGATGCAAAGGTTATAAGCCTATTTGTATTGTCCTTGGTTTTCTGAATCATTGGTAAATATGGTGTGTTTATTAAATTTTAGCACAAAAACTACAGCTTCCCAAAATTCAAATTAAACACATGATAATTGATCTCCTTAATAATGGTAGAAGTTTTTGGAGAGGGTATCGGGTGTGTTTGCTTATTGTTTTCCTCAGTAGATTGAGGTGATCAAATCCCAATAAAGCACACTCATTAACTCTCTCGATTAAGTTTAACTTAGCACTTACCAGCCTTAAGCAAACACACCCATTGTATGCGGTAGTTGTGTGGGACTATGTAAAAATAAGCCACATATGACAATTGAATTAAATCAAACATCCCTTAAGGACTTTGTTTACATTGATGCTTTGGGTCTTCCAAGTTTAAAATTTCATTATAGCCCCTTTTGTTTATTTTGTAATATATTTTCCCTCTTTGTAAATGACTTTTTCGACTTTATGTACAAATCTATCTTGATTCTCATATCACTACATCATATTAGAAAAGAAAAAGCAAACATTTTATTGCGAAATGAAGTAAAATGTGAATTTACGAGTTCGCAAAATATATAAAGACTTCATTTGGACGGAGGAATTTGACGGACGAATTATGAAATCGATCGTCAAATTTACCCAACTTGTTTGGCAAAAAACATAAATTAAGGAATTTTAAATTCCTAAAAAATTTATAGGGAAAAAACTTGTATGAGACCGTCACACGGTGTGACGGTCCTGTGGCGGGAAAAAATATCATTTTTTGTAGCAAAAGTATCACTTTTATTTGTAATAGTATCATTGTAGTAAAAGTATCACTTTTATTTGTAAAAGTATCATTTTTTCTTATAAATTGTATTATGTCACACGTGAGACCATCACACACAAGACTCACTCAATTTCTAGTTCATTTTAGATGAATTTCAAATTCATCCCACCTGAGCCAGCCCTGGGACGGTAGGAGCGGCGCCACCGTACTGGGGCTCCCGCCAGCCAGGGCCCCTAAATTAATTGTCCTTGCCGGCCAGGGCCCTTAAATTAATTGTCTGTATAATTGTATGTTTCAGTGTGTGTATGTATATATATATATATATACATATATATACGCATACACTCCTAATCTATGAACAAAGTAAAAATTCTCCACTCCCTCTTCAAGGTGACTCGAACCCAGGATCAAAGGTTTTAGTAGTGGATATTCTCGCCACTTGAGTTATCTAACTTCGTCATTTTATAAATTAGTGTAGTATGCGTGTATTACATGGGATAGGAATAGAATAAATAGTGAATTGAAACTATTTTTTACACCGACTAATTAATAATATAATATATAACAACTTTTATCTTTTTAATATTTAATACATCATTAATTAAATAAAGAGTTTTTTTATTGATTTAACTAAAGAAATAGTTAACTACATAAAATAAATTGATTTCGTAAAACCCACATGATACATGGATTCGATGGAAATAGAAAGAAATGAAGAAATTGAATGAATTTTGACACACATAAGATCTTGGATCTAACTCAAAAAATTCACTTGAGCATAATTATCAAACGAAGGACGGATGACTTCGAAGTAATACAAAACAATAAAAATGAAAGACGGGATCTTGTATCAGTCTATGGTAGTTTTTAGATTTCAAATATAGAGCAACATAACTGACAGAATTTTCGGGTTCATGGAGTGGCGGTTTCTTAAGATGGATTTGTGCAAGCCATTAATTTAATTTATTAATTAAAAAAGAAAAGGTATTTTGTATCTGGAACTGCCGAGAATTGCAGCTGAACAGCCATGTGACTTGAACGGTCTTTGTTTTAGTATAGTACATATATATATGCCATGTGATATTGTTAGTTGGTTTAATAGCCTAGATGGTAGGCATTCATCTCTGTTTTGCCTTCCAACCATAAGGTTCGCAGATCGAGTCTAGCCTCTGTAAATTTTAGCTTTCTGTTGTAGGAGAAATGCAAATAAATAGGAAATAGAGACGAAAGAAAGACACGAAATAATTAAGGGTTCTCTTATTCATCAGATTCCCTTTATATAGGGTGTCAAATACAAGGGTTTCACAGTTACATAATATTTTGCCCTTCATTAATTACTTTTGACGAAGGCACACTAATTATGTTTTTACTTCAAACACTTCCCCTTGTGCCAAGTCAAAGGGGAAATTGGTGCATGACTTTTTGCCTCTTTAAAAACCTTGCCTAATAACAAAACTCAGTGGGAAAAAATAAACTTTGTTCGAAGGGAAAAAGAGCAACGCACCTTTGTTGAGACTCCCCCTGAAGTCTACATTTCTCCCTTGATACGTACACCTATCAAGAGAGTTTCCGAAATCTCTTCATCCTCAATTTTACATAAATCATGAGGATATGATGTGGTTGTTGGTTATAGAAAGGCGTTGGCGATACATGCTTGGTCTTGTCACATTTGATGTGTAGCATAATCCATCTATTTGTTGCAAATAACTTCAACTTCATAAATTCGGGAGGCTCTTCAGTGGTATAGCTCAAGTCACTAATACTTTGACTATATAAGTTAATGAACTTTTTGAGATATCATACATGAGTGATTTAATGAGGTAGCTATAGTAGTTGTGATTGGTTGATCTTCAAGATTTCGTCGTGTTCCTCATGGTAATACATAACCAGTTTGGTAATGACCTTTACATTGACCAATAAGATAACCAACATCTAAACCAACCAAAGTAGTATTTAGTATTTCGTAGTAGGGGATAGCTTCAACATTTATTTAAGAGTTACATATTCTTTTCTAATCCTTTTATCTCTCTATATGAGAGCATTTGACATTTTCTTTAGAGTTTACAATTTCATTTGTAATCTTTCTTGTCTCAAATATGGAAAGAACAAATATGTGTCAATGGTTTCTTTCAGATGTCAAAATACTATTTGATATCATTTCACTGATATTGTATTATCTTGAGTAAAATATAACCAACATGTTCTTTAAGAAAGTAATAAATGATTGAGTACATTGAGTTTGTTGTACAATAATTCGTACATTTCAATTAAGTATGAAATTTCATCTCTCAATAACTCTTTTGTCATATCCTTTAATCTCAGTTGGATCTTTCCTTATGTCCACACTTCAACTAATCATAGGAGTGCTAACAGATTGCACTTTATCCACGTTAATAGCCCGATAATCTTTTGGATATATGCAAACTAAAGAATTAATATTCCACAAACTATGTCTTCTTTTTTACAAGGTAGAGATAATTCCGAGTTTTCCCATGATCTACTTGTCTCAATTCTGATTTCAAATACATCATGATTTCTCTTATTTCTTTAAGAGTACCTATTACGTCCTTAACATCGACATAAGTTGCTATAGTTTCAAATATAGAACTTGTTCTTTATAAAAGCATAGGGAAAATGTTAGTTGTTCTTTCCCTTCCCAATCAAGTATTCACTTAGACGAGTATAGCATTTTCATGTAGATTTATTTCAATCAAAGTGAGCATTTCAATCTAATATTGTAAATGCACTCCGTGGTCTAGAGTCACTTGAGTTGGGCAATGCAAGTTCATATTACACTTTCACATATCTCAATAAAAAGCCCCAAAGAGATATGTTGTAACCACATTAATATGCTGCATTTACAATCCTTCAGAAACTTATCAATAAGATATTTATGACGTCCGTTGCGGGAGAATATATCTCCTCGTAGTCAATTCCAGGGGTTTTGTGAGAAAACCTTGTTCTATAAAGTAAGTTTTGTATCTCAGGACTTTATTATGATCACTATCTTATAAACAAATCATATTTTACCTCCTACAGGTTTTACACTTGGTAAGGCTAGCACTACCAAATCATATACTTGTCGTTTTGTCATAAAATCGACTTCTACCTGGATTGATTCCATATAGGTCAATATGCTCTTTGTTAATATCTTACAATAGAGCGTAGTTCAATATTATTGTGCTCTATAATTCATTGAGCAACAATGTATACATCATCAGTGCACGTGAAAGTTTTTTTCATTAACTCACATGCACTCTCATTATCTCTAGAATCATATTAAACTTCGGAGTGTCCTCCAGTGACGATTCATGGACATAATCAATTAGGATAATTTGAGAGTATTTCTTTTCATTGATGATTTGAAACGTACCACACCTGCCATCTTCCTTGAGCAGGTGTTTATCGAACCACATGGCATCCCCCATTTCGTTTTGGGAGCCATGACCTCAATCACACTCCACTAAGTGTGGTTCAACACATTTATCTGCGGTATTGTGCCCCTTAATGGAGACTTTTAACTTTACAGGCACATTTGCAGCTGGTACATATGATCTTGTCACTTTAGCAATTTTAGCAAATGCATCAACAATCAAATCTTCCATTCTTTGAGGATCGATGATTCATTTTACTTAACGTTTACATTATGAAGTGTGTGGATCCTAATGAGATATACTGGGAAACACTTCTTGTCGTCCCCTTAGAAAATTCTTTTTCTTATCTCCCCCTAACGACGGAAAGACCGTCTCATTAAAATGACAATCCGTCAATCTCACGGTAAAAAGATCTCGTATGTTAAAGGTTCCAAATAACGAATAATAGTTGGGAATCCATATCCAACATAAATACTTACTTGTCTTTAAAGACCCATTTTCATGCGTTGTGACGGCGCAACAGGCACATATACTGCATAACCAAATATGTGTAAATGTAAAAATATCAGGCTAAATTCAGTTTCCAACTGGTACGCATAAATTATTTATTAGTTGTGGGTCTGAGACAAATAAAGTAAAGTTGCAATGATATTGCATAACCTCATATCTGATAGGCATTTTAATGCACATTTCAATGCTTAATCCTCCATCTATATCCTTTTGATGGTAACTTATGTGAGACCATTTTTGTATAAGCATGTGGGTTAAAGGATGCTCTACATTGATCCTGATCAATATGCAATAATCATCAAATCTTTTTTATGGAAACTCTCTAGTGTTAAAAGTCTTATAGACTTTATGAAGTGAGGGTGGTGAGCCTCTATATAATATTTTCTAGGAGATTTTCAAGTGCAATATTTATTGTGGACAATAATATGATAGTCAGTTAGTGCGTCAAGGCATTTACCAGAACCATAGATACTTTAATGGCCCTCTAGTTTGATAAGTCCACATATATTATGTTGTGTTCTTTTGTAAGAATGAAATGTCTTCCTTTTGTATTTGGGATAAGAAAGTTTTGATCCTACTCTTTGCTAAATAGAAGACTTGCTAGAATGAGTGATGTGCCCTAAAACAGTTAATGAGGCAGAGTGGGATGTTGGTCGTGCTTTTAGTACTTTAGAAAGCATTAACTATGTTACAATAAAATTAGCACTGACATTGTACATCATATCAGATTTTCATCACTTTTGTATATCACTCGAAAGAAAAAAGTCCACATAATTTCTTAAATATGGATCGTCATGTCATGACTTGAATATCTGAAGCCCTTGTACCAAAGTCTACACGAGTCAACATCCCAAAGTCCATTATTCGTAATAACATATGAGTCCACATCCCAAAGTTCATTGTGGGTGACAATATATTAGTCTGTGCCTCTAAGTCCATTTTGGGTAACAACATATAAGTATGTGTATCAAAGTCCATTGTGGGTAATAACATATAACTTTGTGTCCCAAAGTTCATTTTGGATGACAATATTTGATCCAACGATCATCATAGTAGTGGAGTACATACCACTAGAGTAACTCATTAATTTCTCTAAGATGTGCTTCCTTTCACATTCATTACAAGTATCATAATATATTCAATTCCATTCTCACTTATTAGTTTATAAATGATAATCTTTGATATGAGTATCTTTACTTAATAATGTTTTAATAGTTCTTGGTGCATATAGAGCGTTTTGTGACTATGATTGTTATGTCATTAGGCATCTAGAGAATTCGACGAATTCCTCGTCCTTTTAGTACTTGTGATTCAATGATGGTCATTATGCAGTGATGCAGTGAGACTTTGTTCTTTGGACTTCCTGTATCGCTTATAGTTAACTGCTCTAGCAGTTCTTATACAAAAGTATAATATTTCCACACTTACTTAAAAGTTTATTACCAATTCTATCCCTTTTGTTTAGAGGGTTCCGAAGTATCTTTTGCACATTTTTTCCATAACCACTATGTCCATTTGGGGTAGGCACATCAAAAGGCCTCCAGGGCTCCTATGTCCCTTTATGATGTATCATTACCACAACTGTAGAGACAGACACATTCGTTCCTTTTACTTTGGGGTTATTTTCACTATTTAGCTTACCATAGTTATGCTAGGAAATTTTCTTTACCCAATGTGTTTGATGTTATTTTTTAGAAGAAATTGTTCATGCCTCTCGACTACTTGCATCGATTTATTAGCTAATTGAATATTGTAATTCTTTTATTTCATACTCTAACCTATACTAGTTCTCTAGTATAAGTGTTAAAGTGGAGAAATAAAAGATTTTAATGTATCATATCATCTTCTGTGATTTTATTTTCACAAAAAGTAAAACGTGCTTTTAGACGCAACATGTCCTCATTCAATACTTGACAATTTCTTTTTATGGCATTCTCGTGTATCCTTTACTATAGAATAATTTCAGAGGAAGTTAGGATCATAACGTGTCGCCTCAAAGTCAATGGGGCATTGATTGTGCCTTTACTTTGTCCGACACTGCTTTGTCATTAGGATTGGTGGATGATATGATTGTTAGAAGAGTAGTTCTTTTCATGGAAATCGCTTCCACATCAGATTATCAGTAGTGGTACTCAATTCCTTTTGAGTTTAGTGTTGCAAATTCAAGTTGAGTTGGTTTAGTCGTTTTCTTTTAAATTATATTTCAAGACCATATATGACAAGTTTTTTTATACTTTGAAAAATTACTTTATCATGTAGTTGATTTTTATTTATTAGTTAATGCCCATGAATTTTCATTATCATGGAAATATACAACTTATTGAGTTTGATCAAACTCGTAGGCAAAATAATTATCAATTCTCATATAGTCATGTAACTAAACTTATTTACAATTTCTAATTGTAAAATCCTCTAAGGCATACATAATTGATTCATAGCTTTCAATTCCATGAGAAATTATAATTAGCGCAAACATAATTGGGCTCCACGAGTATCATATAACCAAACAAAATTTCATTATTGCTAAAATTGTATATAATAAAATTTATGTGTACAAATAAATCATTCTCAATTTGTATAAAGCCCCCAAAAGTGATAAATTGTGCAAAATTTCATAAATGTTAAAATGTATAAACTCCATATGCACGTATAAATTTATCTCAATTTTCACAAATCTGTCGTATGCCATAGGAGAAACTTGTATTCATATAATTTTTCATGCTAACTTGACAAAAACTTGTATCGTATATAAGCAAATACACACCATGCCACTGCAAACAAATGCTAATATCCACATTTAATTCATAAAGTAGGGTAGTTAGGTGTACCTTACAGGAAAGACGCGATTCTTTCCTATGACACTCTCCAAACTTTGTAAAAAACGATTAATATGATGATTTTAAGAATGACAATTATGGAGTCGAGTCTTCACACCATGATTGCCGACCGATGCTCGGTTATATCAATTAATTCATATCAGAGAGAAAAAATAAAAAAATAAAATTGGAGATACATCTTAATTAGGGGTGTTCACTATTCGGTTGAAACCGAAAAAACCGCCCGTCGATTTTTCTCTTGATCAGTTCGATTTCGGTTTTATATATAACAATATTTCGGTTTTTGGTTCGGTTCGGTTTTTTCAATAAAAATCGCATTAGAAACTGAAAAACCGAATTAAGTACCCCTTAAATTAAAGCCCCCCTCCTCATTTGCATTTTAATTTCATTTCATTTAAATTTCATTTTCTATCTAATAAATAACAACTAAGGGGCAAATAAAACCTAATCTGCATCACCGTAGTTTGTTGCTTTCTCATGTCCATTCTGATTAGCATCATGTACTTTTTTAGATAACAAGAAAAGGTGATTCTTCGACCAATTCATTTTTATATCAATAATTTTTATTCAAATGCAGTTAATATTCAAAGTTTGATTTTAGTGAAAAACTTAAAAATTAGTGTAAAAATTCGGTTTTCGGTTCGGTTTCGATTAACAGTTTTTAAGGATTTCAATTTTCGATTTTGTTAATGCGATTCGGTTCGGTTCGGTTTCTGACCGATGAACACCCTTAATCTTAATAGCAAAGTAATAATGCTTTACAACAAGCAATATGTAAATCTATGGCCAAAATTAGGAAAATATTATGCAGACTAACTACACAATGAAAGTTATGAATGTTGAAATCGGTTTATGAGTAAAGAATTTGCATCAGGAAAAGCTTTATCAAATTCTTACTATATATCAAAGAGATAATCTTAAGATTGGATCATACTTTTCTTAATAGACATATATGTGTGGAGACAACCATAACAATTAATTGTGGAAACGTAAATCAGGCTGAGGACCTCAAGATATGTAAAGCATTATTAATCAAGTCACATAATGATATGTACAATTATATATTCATCAAATTAACTATTAAACAATGGTGTGTCAGATTCCATTTATAGGCAGCACAAGACTGGCAACATATAAAAGTGTAGGCATGACCATGAAACCGCTCACGAGATCAGCAACCTAAATAGAATCACTAACCTCGCCAGTATAGATGATAGGGATAGTCCGACCACTGAGCCCACTGGCCGGCCCAGCACGCGTAGGCCCAGCACGCGTAGGCCCAGCAGGTCTAGGAACACGCGTCAGCCCAACGGGTGGTTTGTTTCGCGAATCAAGGCCCACGATCCGTTCCCAACCGCCATGCAGCGGGAAATAGGCGTGAGAATAGGGAATTAGTTAGGGTTCAGTTAGGGTTTAGGAAAGTTGAGTATAAATATGAAAAAAGAACTCTGAATTAGGGTTCGCATTCTGTATTCTGAATTACTACGTGTAAACTCAAAGCTCGAGTAAAAGAAACACCTCGGCAAGTGTTATTTTCTGCCCGTGGACGTAGATCTCCGGATCGAACCACGTAAATCTTGTGTGTTTTCATATTGCTTACGTAGGTTTTTGTTAAATTTCTTGGATATCGGATTGCGCATTATCAATTGGCGCCGTCTGTGGGAACCGCAAAGCAATTTTTGACGTTAATAGTGCATTCAAATATCATGGTGATGACTCGACTGAATCAATCTCGCCACGGTGATCAATCCAATCAAGATCCACCCGTGGATCAGGTTTTGCCGCCGAGGCAGTCGCCGACAAGAGGTGCGTCTCATCATCAGGGCAACCAAGGCCCGGTTGTGAATCCAGACAATCAGTTCTTGCCTCCACCCCCACAAGACATGCAAAACCCTAATCTCGTTGCTGCCCAGCCACCGGTTAACATTCAAATCACTCCAGAATTGCTCCAGGCTTTCCTACAAGAGCATGCTCATGTTCTTCAAGACTGGGCGGCTAATCGCCTACACCCCGCGGGGCCTGCCGGACATGATGCCAATCCCGCGGTGCCTCCACATCGTCAGCACTCGCGTGATCAACAAGACCCGGGGCATCGCGGGCGTCAGGATCGGCGACGGGAACGACCTGGTTCTTCCGAGTACCATGGGAGTTCTAACGAATCACGACAACGCAAGGCCATCGGCCCTGTCTACGGTCCTAATCTCATTCCTTTCCGGAATGAGATACCGAAGGGGGGGGACATCTAACGGGGCACTCGTAGTCTCTACTTCTTGAATAGAGGCAGAAGATGAAGAAGAAGGCATACTTACTTGGGTAGAGTTTGAGAAGTTTGGATTTGAGATGAATCACAAGCACAGAATTCCCCTCTTTTTCCCGCTTTCTAAACTGGTAAATCGCAATGAAGAAGATGAAAAGTTACTGTGCAGTTATTCCAAATATATACGCAAAAAACCAACGGTTCTGATACAGCCTATTCAAATTCAGTGATGGGGATTTAGACGTGCTCCTCACGCGCTTTACAGTTCCCAAGGCGCGTGGGGAACAGGTTTATTGGAAATCGCAGAGCGTGTCACTTCACATCCCTCTCTCTCATGATGGCGCCGCCAATCACATCAACCTCACCCTTCGTCAGGAAGATTTAAACTGCACTCCGATGATCCCTTTACCTCGGCCATACTACCACACTCCGGCGCTCCCTTCATTGTGGCCAGACTACTACACTCCGGTGTACCCTCCACCTCGGCCAGGTCATTATATACTTCAGACACGTTTCTTGCTTTTGGGAAATTCGGTATCTCGCTATCTGTCCTGTGCAATTCGGCCTAGTTCGGTTCCGCTTCCGTAGACTGCGCCGCGGAGTCCCTGGGACGCGGATAGACTTAGTCATCCACAAACACTTCGGCGCGCCCGCGACCACGGCCCCTCTTGATTATGGTTCCACCCCGGTGACAACCGAAGCACCTTCCTCGCTTCGGCTGGGGGGGGGGGGCATCTGATAGGGATGGCCCGACCACTGAGCCCACTGGCCGGCCCAGCACGCGTAGGCCCAGCACGCGTAGGCCCAGCAGGTCCAGGAACACGCGTCAGCCCAACGGGTGGTTTGTTCCGCGAATCAAGGCCCACGATCCGTTCCCAACCGCCATGCAGCGGGAAATAGGCGTGAGAATAGGGAATTAGTTAGGGTTCAGTTAGGGTTTAGGAAAGTTGAGTATAAATATGAGAAAAGAACTCTGAATTAGGGTTCTCATTCTGTATTCTGAATTACTACGTGTAAACTCAAAGCTCGAGTAAAAGAAACACCTCGGCAAGTGTTATTTTCTGCCCGTGGACGTAGATCTCCGGATCGAACCACGTAAATCTTGTGTGTTTTCATATTGCTTACGTAGGTTTTTGTTAAATTTCTTGGATATCGGATTGCGCATTATCAATAGAAAAACTAGACTTTATGCCATCTCTTGAGTCATGTATGCTTTATGGAGACCAAATTCGTGCTCATTACATGTAGGAGAAACAGAAATAGAGACGAAAAAAAATACAGAATAATTAGGGTTTTTTTATTTATCAGATTCTCTTTATATAGAGTGTCAAATACAAGGTTTCACAGTTATATAATATTTACTGAATACTTAAATTGTCCTTCATCAATTACTCTTGACGAAGGTACACTAATTGTGTTTTTCCTTCAACACTTTTTATTTTTTTAGCTTTAAATTAGAACTCAACTTTTTTTTTAATGCCTTCATAGAATTGAGCATTTTGATTTTAAATTAGAACTAAACTTGACCTAACCTGGCAATATATAGTATGTCATAGCTATAAAAAAAATCTCCAATAAAAAAATTAAAGAGACCATTACATTCTTTTTTCACGACATAAATCATTATTTTTCTTTCTTTTTTATGTATAAAATGAAATTATCTTTATTATAGTTAAAAAAATTGGTCCAATATTTATTGTTACACTCTTTTGCTTATTCTTTAATTCTTAGCCTTTTCGTTTCAAAATATAAAATAATCATATTTTACTTGATATTTTTTTGTTGAAATATCATCTTCAAAGTAATCATCTATTTTGATGATGGAAACTATCTCCGTGAAAATAATATCATTTTAGTGATTTTAGTGATCTTAAAAAAGTGGGGCCTCTTTTAACCTAACAAAATATTGGGGCTTCTATTTCTTTTTCTCACCGAACCCCTTAACATATTAGACCGACTCTGCACCCCACAACCCAATCATTAATAATCCTATCTCACTTCTATCATTTATAGTCCTATCTCACATTTATCATATATGTATAATCACGTTATCACACACATTTCACACAACACATATCACGCACATACTTCACCCACATTTCATACTTCATGCACACACACTTCCTACACTACACACATGACACTACTACACGCGCACACACATACTACACCCCTCACACGCACTTACACGCTACACGCCTACACACATACTACACGAACATACTACACACTCACATCACACACAACACTACTACATGCACACGCACACACCGCCACACTTCACACACATATTACACACACCTCACATGTGCGTCACGCACTACACCCACAGACTACACCGACATACTACGCACATTTTGATTATTATCATCCTTTAAAAATATTATGAAATTCAAATTGACTGTTTGAATTTAAATATTCAAACAAAAAACTTAAAATAAGTAAATTTTCAAATACAAAATATTAAAAATTAAATTATTTAATTTTCAAATTCTTTCATTTAAACTCAACCTAAGAAATATATTTTGAAGAAGAAAATGTTGTGAAGAGGTCTTTCTTATGCTGGTAAAAAAGTAGTTTTGGAGGTAAGATTGTCGTTATCCCAAAAAAACAAGTCTTAAAATAAATGATCCATTCGCTCGTGAAACTACATTTGTCACTTTTGAAGCTAATTCATCGGTGGCCACATGGAACCAACTATATACTCTGCAAACCCTTTAGTCCACTTAAAATGAATCCCTCTCTCTCCCTCCCCCCTAACATTATCATACTACTACCGTGAATGCGTGATCATCATTCACCAAATCCTGACAAAATATTCGAAAGGCGCTTTCTCCTAAACCCATAATGCCAGAAATCAATGTTCCTTTTCCCTTTCCACCAACTGTTTTAATCATCATACCATGTGTCTCTTGAAATTCGGTGAATTTTTTTAGTGAAAACAACAGCTGCCGTTTCCCATGGCGGTTAAGAGTCTTCTCTAATCTCCACCCCCTTTATGTCCTCAAAATCGAGAAATCTTAACTGGACCTGAAGAAGAATTTTCAAAATGTCGTCGTGGGAGCACTTCGGTGAGGCGGCAAATATTATCCAGCTGACCGGGCTAAACGCTGTCGCTTTAGTAGGTTTAATCGTGAAGGCGGCGAACACTGCTAGAATGCACAAGAAGAATTGCCGGCAATTCGCCCAGCATGTTAAGTTGATCGGGAATTTGTTGGAGCAGCTCAAAATTTCGGAGCTGAAGAGGTATCCGGAGACGAGGGAGCCATTGGAGCAGCTTGAGGATGCTCTGAGGAGAGCGTATCTGCTGGTGAATAGTTGTCAGGAAAGGAGCTACTTGTATTTGATGGCTATGGGATGGAACATTGTGTACCAATTCAGAAGGGCTCAGGAAGAGATTGATCGATATTTGAGGATTATTCCTCTCATTGCACTACTTGATAATGCCAGAGTCAAGGTAATTGGATTTTATCCTCATCTTTCATTTCCATTTTTGTTAATTGCTGGTTTTCGATCGCGATTGATGATATTTGGTTGATAGGGATTCTGTCTTCTTTAATGCTCTATAATTCAAAAATTAAAGTCAAAAGGACCTTTACTTTATGTTGAAATGCTTAAGTAACCTTCTTTTTCTCCTTTCGTTTTTTGTAGATTATTTAGTTGGACCACTAAAATTGTAGTTTTGATTTGTAGCACCAAGGAGTTAATTGGAACATATTCCTCTTTAATTAACCTCAGGCTTTCTATTAAATTCTTTAAGAGTAAATAGGATTTCATGTTAAGCATCTGGATTATTCTGTTCTTGAATCTAAAGTTTTTGATTCCCGGGAGTTCTTAATTCTGCCTGTGATTATCTCAGTATACTCAATCTATGATCTACATAGTTGTTTCCATATGTTCGGAGGCCACTGGTCTAAGAACAGTCATATCCCCCACCCCCAAATATTTATCAATTACTCTCCCGTTATTTTTTTCTTTTCTCTTGAGGGAGACTACTCCCCCCCTTATACTCCGAGAAAGAATAAAATTCCTCTTGATATTGTAGAATAGAACAAATATTATGAAACTTTCTCTTTTTGCTAGGACAACAAGTACTGTAAAATGGCGAGAGTATTAATCGGTGTAAACATTATACTCTATTGTTCTCTGCAAAACAAGATTGACGTGCATCACTAAGTGCTGAAAACATGGAAAATCTCTAATATATTTAAGAATGTATATATAAATATATATATATATATATATTTCGTGAAAAACATCCAAATTCGATCTCCACATATTCTCCTATCCTAATATCTGATTAACTTTCTCCAGAATGCTGGAAATTACATTTAACAATCTTTCAGAAAAAAACATATGCATTAGTTTCCCTATTTTATTTAGTTTACTGTACACCTAAATTTTGTAATTCTTGCTGATATCGTTTGTTGGCTCAGACATATGCTTGTGTTTTTTCTTCAGGACTTAATATTTTTCTTAGCAGCATTTTAAGCATTCTATGGTCTTAGCCTCTTAGAGCTGTTTTGCTTTTTATTTAGTTTACTGTACACCTAAATTTTGTAATTCTTGCTGATATTGATTGTTGGCTCAGACCATATGCTTGTGTTTTTTCTTCAGGGCTTAATATTTTTCTTAGCAGTATTTTAAGCATACTATGGTCTTAGTCTCTTAGAGCTATTCTGCTTTTTATTTAGTTTACTGTACACCTAAATTTTGTAATTCTTGATGATATTGTTTGTTGGCTCAGACCATATGCTTGTGTTTTTTTCTTCAGGACTTAATATTTTTCTTAGCAGCATTTTAAGCATACTATGGTCTTAGTCTCTTAGAGCTATTTTGCTTTTTATTTAGTTTACTGTGCACCTAAATTTTGTAATTCTTGCTGATATTGTTTGTTGGCTCAGACCATATGCTTGTGTTTTTTTCTTCAGGACTTAATATTTTTCTGAGCAGCATTTTAAGCATCCTGTGGTATCAGTCTCTTAGAGCTGTTTTGCTTGCATTTTTAATCAGGATTTTGTTTTCCATGCAATGTTAAGCATACTATCGTCGCAGACTCTTATTGCTTTTGGAAATGCCTCAATTTGTTTTCTGAAACTATATTAGTTACAAAGGACTCCTTTCCATGATGGATATGTTGAACTCATTTGTGTAATTATACAGGATAGGCTTGATGAAATTGAGAGGGATCAGCGTGAGTACACATTAGACGAAGATGATAGAAAATTGCAAGTTGCAATTTCTGAAAATGACGTGATAGTCTTAAAGAAAAGTATATCTTGTTCGTATCCAAATCTACCTTTTGATAAGGCACTGCGGAAAGAACAGGAAAAGCTTCAAGCAGAGCTTCAACAGTCACAAGCTAATATGGATGTCCGTCAATGCGAAGTAATTGAGCGTCTGATGGAGGTTACTCAAATTGCTGCCAGTTCTGTAAAAGAGGATGTTTCACCACAAAAGGTTTCCAAAATGTCGGCCTCAGACAAAGAACAGTTTTCTAATGAGAGGAATTCTAGAAAAGTTGATACTTCAAGAAGCTCAAGGTTCATCTCCCTCCCCCATCTTAAATGCTTGTCCTTGTTTCAGATTTAGACAACCATACAATTATTTTGAGTTACTGACTGAGAGCTTATTCTGTTTTTGTGTGTTCCGCTTTTAGAGAAGCGACAATTTCAACGGACCATGATATGAAGTCAACCAATGAAGCATATTGGAATGGGGAATGGCATGCAGATCTACTCGGCTGTTGTTCTGAACCTTACTTATGTACGTTCTCTTGGAATTGTTATTGGTCAGTTACTGAATTATGTGGGAATGGGAATAGGGTTGAAACGTTGAATAAATATCAATAAACTGTCTCTTTTCTCTCTCTCAATTTTTTCCATCATTATACATTATAAATGAGACTTCAAGAGAGCAATTGTTCTGGTTCTCAGTTGATTAAGCAGCAGTTGAATTCGGAAGGTAAATTCTATGTAATCCCACTTAAAAAATAGACCAAATTCTAATCTTGACTCTTGAGCCTGTAGTGCCATTAGCTTTGTTTATTAGCAGTTACCTTTGGTCACATTTATTTGGATCCTTTCTCTTAGGCCTTTTCCAAGCGTTTTAGGCTTAACATTCTTTGAGTTTTCTTATCTTCCATTCATGTGTATTAGTTGCTGTTCCTTTTGCTAATACTGTTTGTGATCACTGTCCCTTATTCGAATTCTTTCGGGAATACGTTTAAAATATCATGATGGATTCTGAAAATATACCTTGAATGTCAATTTTCCAACTCCATGAAGAAACAAGCCAAGCATGAATACTTATGATGTTAGTATATGAGATGCTTCATGTAGTTCTTTTCTGTTTTATTAAATAAATCAGTATGTCATGATGGCAGGTGTAAAGACCTTAATCTGTCCATGTGATACAATTTCAAAGATAGCATCGGTAGCAACTAGCAAGGAAATATGTGAGTATAGTAGTATAATCATGTGAAGATTCTCATGATAATTGTTGTAATTTCAAACGGAAAGTAATTACGGGGTTTGTCTTATGACAGCTTCAGGGGAGGCTTGTAATGAGATAATGGCCTACTCGCTCATACTGTCATGCTGTTGCTACACATGTTGTATCAGAAGAAAGCTCCGGCAGACTCTTAACATCAGGGTAACTCCCCCATGTATTTCTTACTAGGTTTCAAGTGATGAGTAGGCAAAGAATGTAGTTTCTACTACCAGAAATCCAGTGGTCTAATACGTAAGGAATGCATTAGAAAATAATTGGAGGTAGCACCAGTGATGAGTAAAATTAGAGACATGTGCTGAATATAAATTGGACATGTGCATAGGATGTCCCTGTATGACTTATAGAAAGTAGAGAATCTTTAACCCATGGGCATTGCAAAGACCTAAATAGAATTGAAAAGAAACTATTAATTGACATGATATATTTAAATAAATATGAGAACATGTGTCTAGATTGAAAGCAATCAATATAGCATTCCCTGTAAGCAAGAGACAACTGGGGTTAGTGCTGTAGTTCTAACTTTTAAAAAAATTGTGTGTGTGTTTTTTTGCACCCATATTATGGAATAACTTTTACTAAAGTATATTCAAACAATGGAATGACTATCTAATTCAGAGACCATACTTGGGGACCAAAATGAGCTCAACTTCTGATAATGGGTGGAATATTCGAACTTTTGGTCGCTAGTTTTTAGAAGCAATTATTCTTACAACTTGCACTAACTCCAAATCCTTGTAGGGTGGGTGGCTTGATGATTTCTTGTCGCATTTCATGTGTTGTTGTTGTGCGCTCGTGCAGGAATGGAGAGAAGTGGAGATACGTGGTACTTTGTTTTGGGATAAAAATGTTTGTTTGATGTGTATAAACATGATTCTTAATCTTGATCACAAAACGTCGATCATTGTTTTTGTGATTGTGGCCGCAGGTCTAAAGAAGACGAAGACTAGCCCTCCAGCATTTCAGGAAATGGAGTACTGAGTGGTCAGCCACTGAAGGTTCTAAAGATGAAGCAGGAGCTTATCTGATTTGTGCAGATTAGATAAACTAACTTAATCGATGCTTTTAGTTAAACTACTTTGACATGTTGAAAGAAGCTTCAGGCAACAATTTATAATGTACAGTGGAACACCCACTTTCTTTTATGTTTATTGAGCATGAGCACAATTTATTTTTATCTTTATTAGTGGAGTCAGCAAAAACAATTGAAATCCACTTAAATCCTTTAAAAAATAGTTCAAGATTAAATTATGAATTTCTAAATTCATGGTAATCCAAACCACAACAATGGATTTGACTATGAATTGTAAATCCATCCTCAAATTCTTACATCCAAATGCAACCTAGGATGATCTTGTATTAAGCTTGATGATTAAAGACTACAACTTTAGACTCACTTTCTGTAACAAAATATATTGTAATATAAACAGAGATTCTCGAAACCAAACCAATACCAACACAATTAACCCAATTTTAACTCGAATTGATAAAAAAACTAATAATTTATTTTAAAATGTAAAAATTATATGCATCTTTAGATATATAATCCGAATCTACTGCAAAATCATACACCTGTCCGGATCATCCAAAATGCCGAGCCTAGTTTTAACCGATAAAGTGTGTCAATTAATTTGCAAACATGCAGAAGACAATCATGATCTTGGAAACCATAAGATTGTTTTTCATCTGTCAAGTCTCCATGAAGAAAAACATTTGCAATATCTAATTGTCTCACCTTCCAATTTTTACTGTAAAACACAATGGTATAGTTGTTAGGTTCAATGATAGGGTTGAACGTTTAGTTAAAATAAATGCTTGCAATCTGATGGCATCCTTCGGTCATGAAAGAGTATTTGTTAATTGTTTTATCCAAATAAAATTATCTATTCCATCTAAAAACTACTACATGTTACTTGACATCACCATTTAACATGCGTAGTGCATTAAAAGTCATGAAACATCAATTGGTACAACCACTGGGGCACTACAAGAAAAAGAGGGTATTTGCTGCTAACTTTTTGTGACTACAAGAGTGGTTACTAAAAGTAACCCCTTTGATAACTATTAGTAGTTACATAAAATATTTCATACAATTTTAACTAAATTTGCTACAATATGCCAAGCTCTTTTACAACTACTTGTAGTTACAAATACATTAGTAACTACAAAGTAGTTGCAAAAAATAGTTACAAATACATTAGTAACTATAAAGTAGTAACAAAAAAACTTTTTGCATCTTATTATAAGTGACTGCCCTATAGTAACTACTTTTAGATTTGTAGTTGCTAAAAATATTTTTACGACTACCCTCCATTTTTTGTAACTACATTTTGTAGTGACAAAAAATCTTATTTCTAGTAATTGGGGTAGTTCCCATGTATGATTTATAAGGTAAGCCAAATACTCACTTGTACACATCATACGATTCCTTAGAACCAAAACAATGCCTTTGATTTACCACTTGTAGCCTAGGGCATACTAAAGGATGTTCGTACTAGAAGCCAGGTACTGTACAATATGGAGTACACATCCAAGTTAGAATGACTAGTAAAAGAAAATGGAATATTCAGCAACATGAGTGTCTAAAAGATTGACCAGAAAAAGGGAAAACTTGTGGAATTAAGACATTTATAAGGTCTGAACTTGTATTATATGTTTACTACATAAATGTGTGTTGTGATAAAACAAATGGAATTCTGTAAAAATAAATAGTACACTAATAAACACTTTAGTTTTAGTAATCCTTCTACTCCACTCTACCTTAGCCTCATAGAAATTTACAAAAATGATTATAATACTATTTCGAGGATCCCACACTCGAGTATCTTGACCACTTTTCTTCACATTCTCAATCTACCTAGACACTGGTACACTTGGAACTAACTTTCTTCCAAGCCTCAATCTACCTAGACATTGGGATACTTAGACCACCTTTATTTAAGGCATTCAAATATAACTAACTACAAAAAACTAACTCTATCTCCAGGACTCACAAAGGACCCCTGGCTCCATTTTATTGCAGGAAAAATATACGAATTTGTCCTTCAATTAATACCACATGATCAAACTGGACCCTAAACTATCTTTTATCCAACTAGGCACTTAAACGTTTTAAATAGGTTAAATAAGTGAGCATTTCTAAACACACCACAAAAACCTCTCTCCACACCATTATTTCATTTTACAAAAATAACCTCCTTTAATATATCAAAATTACCCTTCGATCATTTTAAATTTTCCTCCATGCCCAATCACCTTCTCGATCAAGACCTTTTCATTTTCTTTTCACACCTTAGCCACTGCCACTAGAGCATCACATGGTGAGGGTGACAGCTTTGTGGTGGGGGAGATTTGCAACATCTTTGAGACGATATTAGGCGGTCTTTTCATCTGATCATGATCATATACAATAGCACATGATGCAGCTTTGTCCTTAATGATGTTTAAGTTATGGAAGAATCCAGATATTGGAATGTCGATGTCATACAGTACCGGATCTTTCAGGAAGGAAAATGGGTGCCCAAAATAGTTGGGTCGGTATGCCGGGTAGTTAATCGGATTGGTTGGAAACTGCCACTCGAGCAGGCGGCGTTACCTCAGGTGTGTATTATAATAAGTAGTGGTTATAGAAAAGTTTCCAACAGATGAACTGTATAATATGGTGTTGCTGCAAATATCAAGGGTCAACTTCTCCATTCATCTTATTTAAATGAAATTCTACACTTAATACCCATTCCAAGAAACGTAGGCGGATAATTTATGTGATGATTTCTCTTTTCTTTCTTTTCTTTCTTTCTTTCTTTCTTTTTTTTTTTTTTATTTTTTTTTTTTGGAGAGGGAAAAATAGTTTATTCATTAGTTGAAATCAGCCAGCACTAATTGACAAAGAAATAGGGGAACTGAGTCCCATATAGAATGTGACAAATAACAAGATTTGGCCAAAGGCGATCTTGCAATCAGTCGACATCTCAAATTCGACATCCTTTTGCAATAGCCAACACAGAGGGGCTGAGATCTTTGAAAAAACCTTAATTAAATGCCTGTAGAAACCTGCATGGCCGAGAAACGATCGCACTTCCCGCACAGTTGTGGGGTAAGGCAAGGCAGTAATAAGATCAACTTTAGATTTATCAACTTCAATGCCTTTTGATGAAATTATATGCCCAAGAACGATGCCTTGCTCAACCATAAAATGACATTTTTCCCAATTCAACATAAGATTTGTTTCCATGCACTTTCTCAGAAGACTAGCCATACACGCTAAAATCGTCCATGATAACCTCAATAATATGCCCAACATATTCAGAAAATATACTCACCATGCACCTTTGAAAAGTAGCCGGGGCATTGCATAGCCCAAATGTCATTCTTCTCCATGCAAAAGTGCTGAAGGGACATTTAAAGGTGGTCTTCTCTTGATCTTCGGGTGCAATGGCTATTTGGAAATACCCAGAGTATCCATCCAAGAGGCAGTAAAATGAATGTTCGGCCAACCTTTCTAGCATTTGGTCGATGAATGGTAAGGGGAAGTGATCTTTGCGGGTCATGGCGTTTAACTTGCGGTAATCTATGCAAACCCTCCACCCAGTTTGCAAACGGGTGGGAACCAATTCCCCATCTTTATTTTCCACTATCGTCACTCCCAACTTCTTGGGCACAACTTGTGTTGGGCTCACATACTTGCTATCCGATATAGGGTAGATAATCCCAACATCAAGTAGCTTGATAACTTCCTTCTTCACCACCTCCATCATAGGTGGGTTAAGTCTCCTTTGGGGTTCCCGACTTGGTTTTGGATCCTCCTCAAGTAGAATGCGGTGCATACAAAGAGATGGACTAATGCCTTGAATGTCGGCAATAGTCCAACCAATTGCTCCCTTGTGTTCTCTAAGGACCGCTATCAAAGTTGCTTCTTGGTTTAGGGACAACTTGGATGAGATGATCACTGGCAATGTCTCATTCACTCCTAGGTAAACATACTTCAAGTGGTCGGGAAGAGACTTGAGCTCAAGGGTTGGGGCCTCCACCATAGAAGGTAACATCTTCTTGTGTGTATCCGACAATGGAATGAACTTCTGCGCATATCTTGGTAGGGATGACTTTGGTGCATGCATTTGTGACAACTCAAACAACTCTTCCACAAGTGGATCAATAACATCAATGGAAAATATGGAATGAACATCCTCGGGGAACTGCGTTGCATCAAAGATATTGAAATTGATAATTCGACCATCAAATTCCATCGTGAGGGTGCCCTCACGAACATCGATCTTGGTTTAGGAAGTATTTAGAAATGGTCTTCCCAACAAGATCGGTGTGGACATTGATGGATCGCCTTGCATGTCCATCACATAGAAATCAGCGGGGAACACAACTTCGTCAACTTCAACTAGCACGTCCTCGATTACCCCATCGGGATATGAAGTGCTTCGATCAGCTAGTTGAATGGCGACTCTTGTTTCTTGAGTGGCCCCAAATTTAAAGAATGAAAAATTGAACATGGCATAACATTAATTGAAGCTCCTAAGTCGAGCATTGCACGTTCAATTTTTACAGTTATCTATTTTGTACGGGATCACGAACATTCTGGGATCTTTGCACTTCGGTGGGAGTCTCTTTTGGAAGATTGCAGTTACATTCTCTCCCATGATCACTTTTTCATTCCCCTTGAGCTTCCTCTTGTTAGTGCACAAGTCCTTGAGGAACTTAGCATATCTCGAAATTTACTTAACGGCATCAATCAGAGGGATGTTTATCTCCACCTTCCGAAATAATTCTAGAATGTCCCGATCCTTATTTCTATCTACCACCTTTTTTATCTGGCTGGGAAACGAAAGCGGTGGAACTGCAACATTGAATTGTGACCCCTGAGGATCTCGACCGAGATTGGCTTGTGTTTCGGTCGAGACGAGCTTACAACATTTTTCAGCTTCAGCCATGATTGAAGAATCTTGGCTGAGATTCTATTAGGAGAAGCTCAATCTCACACAAGACAGTCGGCCAAACACAAATGAACCAAGAGCATAAATGAAAATGATGAACATAAGGATTTTACGTGATTCGATCAAAGATGATCTACATCCACGGAGGTTCTATACACCTCAATTCACTCCATTATTCAATCAATTACAAGAATTATCCAGAAATCTAGCAAAACCCCAAATCACACCCCGATCTGGAACAGAAACCCTAGATATCTAATTCTCTTGATTGTGTAATGTTTTCAGAGGGAAAATTATATCTATCAGCTCGCAACTACAAGTGTTTACAATGTAAATAACTATCGGAGCTCGACTCTGGAAGTTGAGGGAGTTGTAACCACTTTGACTCAAGCTGTTTCAAACTGCTGCAGCGGGGCTTTCACAACGGTTTATCATGCAACAGAATGAAACCGTTGTGATTGACGGTTATAACTACCTCAAGCCCGGTTCCTTTTTAACCTCATTACTGAACTCGGCTAAAACCCGGTTTTTTTATCCGGTTCCTTACACATCAAGCTCGGTTCTAGAATCCTCAAAACTTCTACTTTATACCATAAGCCACTTGATGAAATTGAACTAATATCTACAAATCTCCACCTCAATGAATTCAAGTGCATGTCATTACCTCAACCTGCTTTGTTCTTTATCCATCAATCACATCGTTCAAGCCTAATCAGGCTTGAACAATGAACTAACTTGCTTCCAGGCACTGCTTTGGTTAAGAAATCAGCAGCATTGTCACTGGTGTGAACTTTATTAACCTCTACTGACCCTGCATCAATCACATCCCTTGCAAAATGTAACCTGACATCTATATGCTTGGATCTTTCATGGAAAGCCTGATGTTTTACTAAATGTAACGCACTCTGATTATCACAATATATAGTCACACACTCCTGCTTGATTCCCAGATCATTCAGAATTCCTTTCATCCACACAGCTTCCTTAATTGCTTCTGTCAAAGCTATGTACTTAGCTTCTGTAGTTGATAAAGCTACTACAAATTGCTGTACACTTCTCCAACTCACTACAGTACCATATAAAGTAAACACATACCCTGTAATTAACCTTCTGGTGTCAACATTCCCAGCAAAATCAGCATCTGCAAAACCTTCCAATGGAATATACACATTTGCCAGTTTTTGAAATTTCAACCCTAGATTGACTGTTCCTTTTAGGTATCTCAACATCTACTTCAAAGCCTCCCAGTGAGCTTTCCCTGGATTTGACATATACCTACTAACCAGAGACACACAATATGCTAAGTCTAGCCTGCTGCATATCATACCATACATTAAACTTCCAACACCACTTGCATAAGGCACACTTCTCATGTATCTCACTTCTTCTGCTGTTTTACAACTCTGTTCCTTTCATAATTTGAGTTGTTGGCTTACTGGAATACTCAATGTTTTAGCCTCATGCATCTGAAACCTCTCCACCACTTTCTGAAGATGTGCCTCTGAGACAACCATAGACTTCCAGCAACTCTATCTCTAATTATACTCATCCCTAGAATCTTTTTTGCATCTCCTAAATCTTTCATGTCAAACTCAGAACTCAACTTCTTCTTTAGCAGATGTATTTTATGTTTACTCCTACTTGCAATAAGCATGTCATCCACATAAAGCAACAGGTACATAGGATCAATACTAGTACTCTTATCAAAGTATACACAACTATCATACAGACTTCTGACAAAACCAGCTTTTATCATAAACTCATTGAACTTCTTATTCCACTGCCTTGGACTTTGTTTCAATCCATATAATGATTTCTTGAGAAAACATACCTTTTCTTCATTTCCAGGAATCACAAACCCCTCATGCTGCTTCATATATATGTTCTCAACTAAGTCTCCATGTAAGAATGTTGTTTTGACATCTAGCTGCTGTAACTCCATATCTTCTTGTGTTACTTTTGACAAAAGTAGTCTGATAGAGCAATGCTTCACCACAGGAGAGAAAACCTCATTGAAATCAATACCTTCTCTCTGAGTGAAACCTCTAACTACCAATCTTGCTTTATACCTTATCTTTTCTGAGTCTCCAGCTTCAACTTTCTTCTAGTATATCCATTTGGAACTTACCAGCTTCTGACCTTTTGGTTTATCCACCAGTTTCCAAGTACCATTCCTTTCCAGACATTTCATTTCTTCCATCATTGCACTAACCCAGTATTCACTTTCATCACCACTTACAGCTTCTTTGAAATTCTGTGGTTCATGGTGTTCTATGTCTTCAGCAATACTGAGTGCATAATGTACACTTCCAGCGTGTCCATAGAAGTCTGGTCTTTGAATTTGCCTCCTTGGTCTGTCTCTGGCAATGCCGTAGTCTCTTAAGTTTGTATTTCTGGGTGGCACATCCTCTTCTTCTGAAGAACTGTCACTTGAGTGTTCATCCAAGTTTTCAATCCTTTGTGACCCAGGATCCATCTGAGTCTCCACTTGAACTGATAATCTTTCTGATTCAGTACTGCCATCATGTTCTTCTTGATTTCCAGAGAAGTGATATCCCATAATTGACTCATTGAATTTAACATCTCTGCTTATCATTAGTTTCTGATTTCCAGGTTCCAAGCACCATAGCCTGTAACCTTTTATTCCCTCTGGATATCCCAGAGACACACACCTGTGTGCTCTTGGATCAAGTTTATCTGATTTCATATGAGCATATGCCAGGCATCCAAACACCTTTAGACCTGTATAATTTGGAACTCTTCCACTCCATACTTCTTCTGGTGTTTTGAACACTAGAGATGATGAAGGTGATCTGTTTATTAAGTAACATGTTGTATTGATTGTTTCTCCCCAGAACACCTTTGGCAGTTAGCATCAATTAACATACACCTTACTCTCTCAAGAATAGTTCTGTTGAATCTTTCTGCCACTCCATTCTGTTGAGGATTCATGGGAACTGTTCTATGTCTAGTAATCCCTTTCTCATTACAGAAGGTTGTAAACTCAGTAGATAGGTACTCTAAGCCATTGTCAGTTCTCAAATGCTTGAGTTCTTCCCCCTTAATGTTTCCATCTGAAGTAACCATGTCTTGAATTTAGTGAAGGCATCACTCTTGTTTCTTAAGACAAACACCCACACTTTCCTGCTGAAGTCATCAATAACAGACATGAAGTATTTTCCTCCTCCATGAGTTTCAGTTCTGGATGGTCCCCAGATATCAGAGTGAACATAATCTAGAGGTTCTTGGGTAATGTGTATCGATCCCCTTAGCATAAGGTAATTTATGTGATTTGCCTAATGCACATTTATCACAGAATTCAAGTGTCTGGTTTCCAACCTCTCCAATTATGCCTTTCTTGGATAGTTCTTTTAATCCCCTTTCCCCAATGTGTCCTAACCTTTTATGCCATAGTGTTAGTTCATCCTTGCCCAGAATGTTTCCCACATCTCCAACCACTGGTTTTCCCACCAAAATAAACAAGCCATTATGTTGTCTTCCTTTGATTACCAGTTTGTTCTCTTTGGTTATGTGTAACTGACCATCAACTGACTTGAATTCACACCTAGTAGCAATAAGAGATCCTAGGGAGATTAGGTTTCTTTTAAGTCCAGGCACATACCTTACATTAGTGATTTTTCTTGTAACTCCATCAAACATATTGATGTTTACTGATCCAGTGCCTTGAACTCTGCAGGATTGGTCATTTCCTAGCAGTACACACCCTCCACCTTCTTTCTTGAGATTCTGAAACCATTCTTCATGGGGACACATATGGAAAGAGCAACCAGTATCCAATACCCACTCCATCTCCATTTTTTACTCAGTAACATTCAAGACCTCTGGTGTGTCCTCTTCATGCTCAACTGTAGCAGCTTCAGCACCCTGGCCTTCCTTCTTCTTCATCTTCTGTGGGCAGTCTTTCTTTAGATGCCCAATTTGTTTACACTTGAAGCATTTTTTGTTTTCTACCCATTCTCCAGATTTCTTTTGAGCATTATTGCCACTCTTGAGGTTCTTTGAGGTTTGGCCCTTCTTCTTTTGATAGTTTCTTCTGAACTTGACATTTAATCATTTACCAGATTGAGTTGCCTTCTTGTCTCCTTGATTTTGTAAACATTTGGCCTTCAAAGCAGTAATAATTGAGTCATAACTTAGCTTATCCTGCTCCCAAACATCAGAGTGTCTTTGAACCCTTCCATAGATCTTGGTAAAGTATTCAACACCATCAAGGCTCTGTCATCATCTTTCATTGTTACCCCAAGATCTTCCAGCTCATCAAGACTCATCTAATTGATCAGAAATGTCTTTTTCCTCCACCATTTTGAAAGCCAGTAATCTCTGCTTGAGAAACAACTTGTTTGATACTGACTTAGATTGATAGAGATCCTCCAGTTTGGTCCAGGCCTCAATTGCATTCATACACCTCGAAACTTCCCTCGAAGGCTTATCACCAAGACACAAAATGATCAGGCTCAATGCCTTTTGGTCTATCTCTGCATATTTGGGTTTCTCAGTCTCTACCTAATCACTTTCAGGTTTGAGAGCACTCACCAACCCATTTTGCACCAGGATGGCCTTCATCTTGATCTTCCATAGGTAGAAATCATTCTTCCCTGAGAATTTATCCAGATCCATCTTCATTCCTGATATCTTTGCCTTTTGCTTGCGTGAGAGTGTTTCCCACAGACGGTGCCACTTGTTAGGATAAGCTCAATCTCACACAAGACAGAAAAACACAACAGAATTTGGACAAACAATAAACACGAAATCGGCCAAACACAAACGAACCAAGAGCAGAAATGAAAATGATGAAGACAAGGATTTTACGTGGTTCGATCAAAGATGATCAACATCACGGAGGTTCTATACACCTAAATTCACTCCACTATTCAATCAATTACAAGAATTATCCAGAAATCTAGCAAAACCCCAAATCACACCCCGATCTGGAATAAAAACCCTAGATATCTAATTCTCTTGATTGTGTAATGTTTTCAGAGGGAAAATTATATCTATCAGCTTGCAACTACAAGTGTTTACAATGTATATAAGTATCGGAGCTCGACTCTGGAAGTTGAGGGAGTTGTAACCACTTTGACTCAAGCTGTTTCAAACTGATGCAGCGGGGCTTTCACAACGGTTTATCATGCAACAGAATGAAACCGTTGTGATTGATGGTTATAACTACCTCAAGCCCGGTTCCTTTTTAACCTCATTACTGAACTCGGCTAAAACCCGGTCTTCTGATCCGGTTCCTTACACATCAAGCCCGGTTCTAGAATCCTCAAAACTTCTACTTTATACCATAAGCCACTTGATGAAATTGAACTAATATCTACATATTCACTCCCTTCTCGGCCAAGATGGGTGGGCAGGGAATTTTCCCTTGTGTTCGAAGTGAGCAATCTCGGCCGAGATCTTGGTGTTTCTCGGCCGAGATTCTATTCTCAACAATCTCTTCTTCATTTTCGATTCTCCTCTCCCCTTTAGAGTGATGCCCGGGCTTTTTAGGCTGTCCAAGCATCACCCCACTCCTTAGGGTGATTACACTGACATCCCGGGGGTTTATCTCTAGTTGTGCCGGCAGCTTTCCGCTTTGAGCACTCTCCAGACGGGATACCACTGATGCTATTTGACTAACTTGGTTCTCAATACTCTGGAACCTCGGGCTTGATTCTTTCTAAAGCTGGAGGGTACTGGTTGCCAAGCTTTTCACTATGTCGGACAATGATGGATCAGAGGGTATTGGCTCGGTGGGCTGTCTCTGCTGGAACATCCCCTACTTTGTTCACTCTGTTGTTGCACATTTAGATTCTGATGCCCATACTTGAAGTTGGGATGGTCTCTCCATCCTGGATTGTATGTCTGTGAATAAGGATCATACTTTCTGCCGGCATGGTTAGGATAGAAATTGTGCTGCATTGGCCTGACCCTCCCATCTCCTCTAATAGGACAAGTATCAGTGGAGTGTTCGGTTATTTGATAGATTCTGCAACGTCTTGGAGTAGGAGTGCTACCCGAAGCCACTTTTTTCACTAAGTTGCTAAGCTAATCCAACCTCTCTTCAATACTCGAACCGATGACATCCTTGTCACGTCTCACGGGCTCTCGACAGCCGAATTATTGAGTGTTGGCTGCCATTTTAGAGGTCAATGCTCAGGCTTCAGTAGGGGTCTTGTCGACCAAAGCCCCACCATTGGCTAAGTCAATCATATTTCGGTCAATTAGACAAAGCCCCTCATACCAATATTGGATTAACAGCTGCGGGGTGATTTGATGCGGTGAGCAGCTTGCTACAACTTTCTTGAACCTTTCCCAGTATTTGTATAAGGTTTCCCCTGCATTTGCCTAACTCCACTAATCTCCTTTCTGATGTTGGTAGCCCGTGAAACAGGAAAGTACTTCTCAAGAAACTGTGTTTCCATTTGCTCCCAAGTGGTAATGGAATTGGGTGGCAAATAGTATAACCAATCTCTTGCAAGGTCTTTGAGTGAGAAAGGGAATGCTCTCAGTTTAATCTGTTCCTCAGTCACTCTTTTCAGTTTCATGCTTGAGCAACCACATGAAACTCTTTCAAATGCTTATGCGGGTCTTCCCTGGATAGCCCACGAAATGATGGCAAGAGATGAATGAGCCCCGACTTGAGCTCCAAGGTAGTATCGTTCCCGATCTCCGGAAATGTGATACACAAGGGTTCATGTGCAATCCTTGTGTTAGCAAGCTCCTTCATGGTCCTCTCCTGAATCTGTTCATCAGTCATTTCTTCCAATTCAATGGTTTCCTCACTCTCTATATTCAAAGCTTCAAATTCTTCTCGGATTTGTTCCAATTCTCGGACTCTTCTCCTTAACACCCGCTCATGTTCAACGATGTCCAGCTCAAATAACAATCCTTTCTCTCCTTGTGAGCGCAAGAACATCCACTACACCTAAACCAAACAAAGAACCAAGGTAAGTATTTAGATTACTAAATAAAACAAGCAAACAACTACCTACGTAAATAAATAATATGCTTGAATACCAAAATAATACTATACTTAACACCATTCCCCAGCAACGGCACCAAAATTTGGTAGCGTTCGTTCTTTCCACCAAATTAATTGTATATAGATATATATACTTAACCTTATCCTACAACTCTAACTAGTAGAGTGGAAAGTAATGGTCGATCCCATGAGAAACGATAGTCTAGTGTTATTTTGATAGATCAAGTGATTCTATAATTTAAATAAAAGTAGGAATAAGTAACGAAAGCAATAAAATGGGGGGTTGATTAACCAAGTATAAACTACTAGTGATTACCAAGAACAACTATTAAACTATGATCAAATGAACTTAAGATTCAATTAACATAAGATGACAAGATAAGTACATTGATTTTTTGGATTTTAAAATATGATTAAAGGATTCAACCCTTGATCAAGTATCCCCTTGTTTCGAATAATCTATGTAATTGATGTTATTACCTAATTGGTTAGCCTTATAACTCCTACTCCAAGATTAATAACAAGCTCTATCAATCTTGTTGTCTCTTAAATATGATTAATCAAAACAAGCTCTTCAATTAATCCTACTCAACTTATCAATTCCTAAAACAAGCTCTTTAAGAATCAAGGCAATGGAGTAGATTCGACATAAACTCGTAAGCTCGATTTTAGTGGTCGAATTCCATGTTATCCTCAATAAAATTAAATCTATTGTTCGCTACATAGGAATCAAATTCATAACAATTACGGATTATAAGCCCAATTATAACAACACACAAACAAATATCCAAATGGGTGATCAGACCATAATTCAATTCATAAGTGTGAATCAACAATCCCAAAATAACATAGAACATTCCAAAAACATAATCCAATCGGTTAACAACCATAAAAATTACATAAACATTCTCAATCCAAGGTTCAACTAATGATCAAAGGCTGAAATAAAGGGTGCTAGCCACCCATTACACCTAATACAATAAGCAAATAGAAAGAAATACAAGAAGACATGATAAATTTATAGAATAAACCAAGAACTTGGGTTGTGTTAAGAAATGAATCACTTACAACACACAAACAAGTTCAAACCAGAAAAGAATGAAAAACAAACTGGAATTCGGCCAAACAAGAACCGAATGCAAAAACAGAAATAAAATGAAGAACACAAAGCTTTTACGTGGTTCGATCAATGTGATCTACATCCACGGAGGCTCTATACACCTCAATTCACTCCACTGAACAATCAATTACAAGAAACAACCCAGAAAACCAGAAGCCCCAATTCACAAACCGAATTGAGCTTAAGAACCCTAGCTTTCTAATTCTAATGATTGTGTAGTGTTTACAGAGGGAAAATAATGTGTATCAACTCGTCTCTACTAGTGGAACAAATGTATTAAAGGTCTAAGCTCGAATAAAAAACTATCAGGAGTTGTAACCAATTCTGTTTCAACTGCTCAAAATTGGTAGACGGGCCTTTCACAACGGTTTTACATGCAACGGTTCCAAACCGTTGCATAATTCTGTTATAACCGCTTTGACTCTGGTTCTTCACTAACCTTCAAAACTGATCTGTCTTAAAACCGATTCTCCAGCCCGGTTCTTCCCAACCTGAACCCGGTTCCTGATTCCTCACAACCTCTACTACAAACCATGACCACTTGATGAAATTGAACTAATATCTACAAATCTCCACCTCAATGAATTCAAGTGTACTTCATCACCTCAACCTGCCTTGTTTGCTCCAGGTTTAACTACTTTATTCAAGCCTTATCAGGCTCGAGCAATGAACCATCTTGCCCCCTGGAACTGCCTTAGTTAGGAAATCAGCTGCATTGTCCATGGTATGCACCTTCTTCACTTCAACAGATCCTGCTTCAATCACATCTCTTGCAAAATGAAGTCTAACATCAATATGCTTAGACCTCTCATGAAAAGCTTGATGTTTCACCAAGTGAAGAGCACTCTGATTATCACACTGAATGGTAACACATCCTTGTCTGATCCCTAAGTCTTTGAGAATCCCTTTGAGCCACAAAGCTTCCTTGATTGCCTCAGTTAAGGCAATGTATTCTGCCTCAGTTGTGGATAGAGCAACCACAGACTGTTGCACACTTTTCCAGCTTACAGGTGTTCCATACAAAGTAAAGACATATCCTGTAACAGATTTCCTAGTATCCAAGTTTCCAGCAAAGTCTGCATCTGCATATCCAACAAGAGGTATTGCACCAGCTTCTAGTTTCTGAAACTTTAAGCCCATATTTACTGATTCTTTCAGATACCTCAAGACTTGCTTCAAAGCTTCCCAATGTGATTCTCCAAGATTTGACATGTACCTGCTTACCAGAGATACACTATAGGCCAAGTCTGGCCTGCTGCATATCATTCCATACATCAAACTGTCAACACCACTGGCATATGGAATATTCTTCATGCGAATCTCCTCAGCTTTTGTTTTAGGACACTGATCCTTGGACAGCTTAGTCTGTAGATTAACTGGAATACTTACTGGCCTTGACTCATGCATGTGAAACCTCTCCACAACCTTCTGCAAATACTGTTCCTGTGAGAGCCTTAGTGTTCCAGTCTTCCTTCTTCTAATGATGTCCATTCCCAGAATCTTCCTTGCTTCCCCAAGATCCTTCATGTCAAATTCTGAACTCAATCTTCCCTTTAGTTGTTGTATCTTATCCATACTCTTACTGGCAACGAGCATATCATCCACATATAACAACAGAAATACCTGTTCAACTCTTGAACCTTTGTTGAAGTATACACAGCTGTCATATAAGCTTCTTATTAATCCTGCATTAATCATGAACTCATCGAACTTTTTATTCCACTGCCTTGGACTCTGCTTCAATCCATAAAGTGATTTCCTGAGAAAACAAACCTTCTCTTCATTTCCTGGAATCACAAAGCCCTCAGGTTGCTTCATGTATATCTTTTCAATTTGATCACCATGCAGGAATGCTGTCTTGACATCTAACTGTTGTAGTTCCATGTCTTCTTGAGTAACCTTTGATAGGAGTAACCTAATAAAGCAATGCTTCACTACTGGAGAAAATACCTCATTATAATCAATACCTTATCTTTGTGTAAAGCCCCTAGCCACCAGCCTTGCCTTGTATCTGATTTTATCAGCCTTTCCAGCCTCCACCTTCTTCTTGTAGATCCACTTTGAGCTGACTAGCTTCTACCCCTTTGGTTTGTCTACAAGCTTCCAGGTTTGGTTTTTCTTCAAAGATTCCATTTCCTCCATCATGGCCCCTATCCAGTGTTCACTTTCACTGCAACTTATTGCTTCCTTGAAACTGCTTGGCTCTTGAAACTCCAAGTCTTCTGCTACAATTAATGCATAATAGACACTTCCAGCTTGTCCATAGAAATCAGGCCTGTGGATTTGTCTTCTTGGTTTGTCTCTACCAATGCTATAAGTTCTGAGATTTGCAATCTCAGTTTAACCTTCTTCATCTTCTGATGAGCTGTCATCTTCTTGTTGAGCTTGAGCATCCTTCTCTGGTGATATCTGCTCCTCAGTAGGCTCCACCTGAATAGAAATTCTTTCAGATTCCACAGCACCATCAGCTTCTTCTTGACTTCCAGTAGAGTTATATCCCATCACATCCTCATTGAATCTTAAATCTCTACTTATCAAGAGCTTCCGGTTTCCCTGTTCCAAGCACCATAACCTGTAGCCTTTTATGCCCTCAGGATATCCTAGGAATACACACCTCTGTGCTCTTGCATCAAGTTTGTCTTGCTTAATGTGAGCACAGGCCAGACACCCAAACACTCTCAAATTGTAGTAGTTTGGTACCTTTCCACTCCAAACTTCTTGTGGAGTCTTAAATCCCAGAGTTGATGATGGTGATATGTTTATAAAATAGCATGTAGTATTTAGTGTTTCTCCCTAGAAGGATTTGGGTAATCCAGCATCAATCAGCATACATCTAACTCTCTCCAGCACAGTCCTGTTAAACCTTTCAACAACCCCATTTTGTTGAGGGTTTAATGGGACAGTTCTGTGCCTTGTGATGCCCTTATTTTCACAAAACCTTGTGAATTCAGTGGATAGATATTCCAAGCCATTATCTGTCCTAAGATGTTTCAATTTCTTCCCTCTTACATTCTCCACCTGGCTCAACCATGTTTTAAACTTAAGGAATGCATCACTCTTATTCCTTAAGAAATATACCCATATTTTCCTACTGTAGTCATCAATGATGGACATGAAATACCTTCCTCCTCCATGTGTCTCTGTTCTTGAAGGCCCCCATATATCATAGTGTACATAATCAAGTGGTTCTTGAGTAGAATGTATCCCTTTAGCATAAGGCAGCTTCTTAGCCTTTCCCAAAGCACATTTATCACAGAATCCAGTGTTCTATTTCCCATTTCACTAATGATGCCCCTCTTTGATAGCTCCTTCAATCCTTTCTCTCCAATATGACCCAGTCTTTTATGCCACTTCATGACATCTTCTCTACTTATCACATATTCAGCACAACCTAGCACAGGGGATCCAATCAAAATAAACAGGCCATTGTGTTGCCTTCCTTTGATTACCAGCTTGTTGTGTTTAGTGATATGAAGATAACCATCTAGGGAGTTGAACTTACAGCCATTTGCCACAAGAGATCCAAGGGATAGGAGGTTTCTTTTCAGTCCAGGAACATACCTTACTTGAGAAATGGTTCTGATGACTCCATCATACATTTTAATCTGAACTGATCCTGTGCCTTTAACTCTGCAGGAGTAATCATTTCCCAGCAATACACATCCACCATCTTCTTTCTGTAAATCCTTGAACCAGGATTCATTGGGACACATGTGGAATGAGCAACCAGTATCAAGAACCCATTCCTTTTCCATCTTTGTGTCTGTGATGTTTAAAACTTCTGGGGTGTCTTCTTGATGCTCAGTCATAGCCACTCCTGCCCTTTGATTTTCCTGCCTCTTCTTCTTCTGTGGACAGTCCTTCTTTAAATGTCCAGCTTGCTTGCATTTGAAACACTTTCTGGTTTCAACCCAATCGCCTTGTTTCTTTGCATTCTGAGTTCCAGATTTGTTGTCTTTGAATCCCTGGAACTTCTTCTTTTGATAATTCTTTTTGAACTTAATGTTCAAACCTTCTCCAACCTGTGTTGAGCCCTTTTCTCCCTGATTTTGGAAACACTTTGTCTTCAAGGCTGATAGGATAGATTCATAACTGATTTTTCCATTCCTTCCAAACATTAATGCATCCTTGAAGCTTTCCATAGACTTTGGAAGAACATTTAACACCATCAGAGCCTTATCATCATCCTCCAAGTTCACCTGTAGATCTTCTAATTCTTCAATCATCTTGACAAACTCATCAAGTTGATCAGAAATAACCTTATCATCAGTGATTTTGAAAGACATCAATTTCTGCTTCAGAATAATTTGTTTGATATAGACTTTGATTGATAGAGTTCTTCCAGTTTTCCCCATGCCTCCACTGCATTCTTACACCTTGATACGAGGAATATAAGACTCAAAGCCTTCTTATCCAGCTCTAGAAACTTAGATTTCTCAGCATCAGGCCATTGATGAACAGGATGAAGTGCAGAGTCTAGCCCATTTTGAATCAATACAGCATTCATTTTGATTTTCCAAAGTGAGAAGTCGTTTTTACCTGTAAACTTCTCCACATCCATCTTCACTCCAGCCATTCTCTCTTCTTCTTTGAATGTGTGTGCAAGTTTCCCACAGACGGCGCCACTTGTTAAGAAATGAATCACTTACAACACACAAACAAGTTCAAACCAGAAAAGAATGAAAAACAAACTGGAATTTGGCCAAACAAGAACCGAACGCAAAAACAGAAACAAAATGAAGAACACAAAGCTTTTACGTGGTTCGATCAATGTGATCTACATCCACGGAGGCTCTATACACCTCAATTCACTCCACTGAACAATCAATTACAAGAAACAACCCAGAAAACCAGAAGCCCCAATTCACAAACCGAATTGAGCTTAAGAACCCTAGCTTTCTAATTCTAATGATTGTGTAGTGTTTACAGAGGGAAAATAACGTGTATCAACTCGTCTCTACTAGTGAAACAAATGTATATAAAGGTCTAAGCTCGAATCCAAAACTATCAGGAGTTGTAACCAATTCTGTTTCAACTGCTCAAAACTGGTAGACGGGCCTTCCACAACGGTTTTACATGCAACGGTTCCAAACCGTTGCATAATTCTGTTATAACCGCTTTGACTCCGGTTCTTCACTAACCTTCAAAACTGATCCGTCTTAAAACCGATTCTCCAGCCCGGTTCTTCCCAACCTGAACCGGGTTTCTGATTCCTCACAACCTCTACTACAAACCATGAGCACTTGATGAAATTGAACTGATATCTACAGGTTGAGTAATGAAAGGCCTTCAATCTTTTATCCAATGTTGTCCTTGAGGATGATGGAGGCTGGAAAATGTGTTATTGGATAGGTTAAATTTGAAATGGAACTTATATATAGGAACTAGTGCCCCCAAAGACTATGTAATCTATTTAATAGATAGAGCTAGTTCTACTGAGCCAAAAGTCACAACACTAAGATTCAACAAGGTCATCGGCAATATATAGTAAGAGTGTCCACTATAGGATAATATGTCCGGCCGCTGTTAGGGTATCACACTGAAAATTTGCACAAAGATCGCGTATAGCAAAGTCTGTTAGCAACAGGATCTACTCCATTCAACAATCATGATCGTACAACATACCATGCACCAAGCAATTAGCAGAAGGGACAATGAGTCAACAGGCCAACGATTTCAATGTTAAAAATTATAGGCAGTGGATGCAAGAGTCAATCTTATTCTAACTATTCAATAATGTGAAGACACATATCCTGACAAAAGCAAAAGCAAAACTACCGACCAAAATTATCGCATCTACTCTAACTAAACCTCCTAGCAAAAGGATAATAATGACTCCAAGCTTTATAAATGTCAACCGGAAAACTCTTTACCCTTAAACAAAGAGAATTCCTACGGCTATTAATAGATGAGCCTAAAGACCGAGAAGATTACTAGAGCACTGAATGAATGAAGAAAGAGAATAACACTGCATTGCAATTCTTATACTCAAGTATACTTCTCAAAAGAGTTATGAAGGTTCTCAAGTATCTACAAAGCGAAGCACCTAAGAAGTTCACTCGCAATATCAGTCTTTCTCACTGAAGCCAGTCCATCTCTAAATATGTTCAAGAACATTTAAAGGCAGCTTCAAGTTGAAGAAACCACTTATACGCATTTCTCTGAGGTGTATAACATAGAGTTTTTTTTGTCGAATTAGGGATTTAAACTATATTATAATAGTTCCTGTGTGAGGGAAGAACCGATGTAGAAGGAATACTCCCACGTTAGAACCACTATAATTTTTGTGTATGTTCATTTTCCTTATATTTGTGTAGTTTAACTGTTGTTGTGGCATACTACATATATTTGCATTGATTTCGAAACATCTTACATATTGATGTGCATAAAACTTATAAAGCCTTGCTAGCAGTAAGTTTCAAAAAGAACGGCTTGCTATACATAACCTGCTATGTAGGAACTTATCGATGTAAGCTATGTTGTAATAATTAGTTCCTTACAGCCGATAGCAAACTACATCCTATTATTTTCGAAAGAGAAATTGCTAACAGATAAATATTTACTCACCCCCCCCCCTCTAAACATCTACTACTTGGGACTAACAAGTGTCATCATAGAGGTTAGTTTCTCACTCCAATCATATTAGTAAGTAACTAGATCCATCAGTATTTTCAAAGTCATCTTTGCATAAAACTTCAATTTCCTAATGGAAACCCCTTCTTATGAGCCTCCAATGTTTCCTTGAGGATTACGAGGAATGAGCCATTAGGATACAAGCACCCAGTTCATCTACGCATGATGAAATGTGGATCGTCATTACAGAAGGTCCACTAGTAATCTTAAAGTTAAATACAACTGCTAGAATGGATGGTTACCAACACCTCCTTCCCTGGTTGAAAGAGCACGCCATGAATAGAATGTTGAACGAAATTTTTTAACTTGGACAATCTGGCAAAGAGTGCCCTTTCCCCCCACATTGGACAAGAGAATCTTTAGTAGAGTCAAAGCGTTCAAGACTGCTAAGACAGTTGAGACTTGCTGAGAGATATCTACGTAAACTAACTTCATGAGAACAAAGTTGAAACTGCAACTCTGAACTTCAAGCTATTCAATGTAATGTTTGGAAATTATGAAACAACGAAAAAACGAAAAAATGAGAAAGATCGACAATGCCAAAACAAACACACCAGAACTGACGTGATTCGCTAACAATTTGTTAGCTATGTCCACAACCAAATGAAATTCGATATATCAGAGCGTATTACAAAATAGGACTATTCAAGCCTATCAAACAAAAACAAATCGAGTATTAATCGATTGATACTCGAATCAAATGAACTCTCTAGACTCTAATAACCAAAAACAAAACAAAACCAGAACAAATACTAACCCTATGACCTAAGATCATCAATGGGACTATATATAAGCTCCAAATCCGATCTAGACTCAAAATAGAACTGGGCCTAAAATACGTAAGCCTATAATCTAGACCGCCTAACGTGTCGCGACCGCGACCAGCAATTTTCGCGAAAAATAATTCAATCCTATAACGATATTACCACAGTTTCAAATCCATCAATCTAGCCATAATTGTTGCGGCCGCGATATTACTTCCAATGCCTTTCAAATCCAAGCCTCCACCTTGACACGAACGTCGATCCAATCCGAACTCGATTCAAAGCACAAATTCCTAACAACATCTACCTTGACTTGAATCCACAAACGATGTGACTTCTTCGGACAAAGCTCCATCTCAATTCAAATCATCTCACGAATTCAAACAGAATGTTCCCAATCAAACCAAATTCAAATGCGCCAGTTGTACCCAATGTACCAGATGCGCCTTAAATGCCAAAACGTATGAGTGACTCCTCGTACCCAAATTGTCTCAAGCGATGGGGCATAAACAACTTCTAATAGAAGTAGAACAAACCAAAGTTGAACCTTGCATTAAATACAAAGTTCCCCTTTTGACACCCTTTAAAATCACATTCGAACCTTTGCAGACGTTCAAAACTCCACCTTCACCTTTTAAACTGAAGCCATGCTGTCTAATCGACTCAGTGAAATCAAATTCTTCGCCATAAGTGGAACGTGCCTGACATTGTTAAACTTTCACAGTCTACCATCATGTGTCCTCACCATGATTGAGCCTATTCCAACCGTCTTGCATTTGGAACTATTGGCCAAAGAGATATTGCCACCTTCCTCCTGCTTATAGGTTGTGAACCACTCCCTACGCGGACATATGTGGTGTGACGCCCCAGAGTCGAGAACGCACGTACCAGATTTACTTGTTTGTTTCTCAGCAACTAGGACCGAATCTTCATCAGAGTCAGCTTCAACTTCTAAAATAGCATCAACAGTGATTTCCTGCTTCTGCTTCAACTTTTGACATGCATACCTCCAATGCACTGTCTCCTTACAATAGTTGCAAACATCTCTTGGTTTGGGACCTTTGGAGCTTGAATTCTTCTTGAACCTCTTTTTCCCCGAGTTTCCCCAACCCCGATTATCACTGACGGCTAGACTATTACCCACTTCTCCCATTGAAACAGTCACCTGATGGCACAACTCTCTAGAATCCAGCGATGATCTCACCTCTTCTAGAGACACAAAGTCTTTTCTAACAACAAATGACTGCATAAAATTCTCATATGACGGTGGTAGAGAAACCAACAAGATCAAAGAAACATCCTCATCTTCAATTTTAATATCAATGTTACGCAATTCTAATAGGATTGTGTTAAGTTGATCTAAGTGTTCACGAATAGGCTGACCTTCGCGCATACGCAGTCCGAACAAACGTTGCTTCAAAAAACTTATTGGTAAGTGACTTCGTCATGTACAAGCTCTCCAATTTCGACCATAACCCTTGTGCAGTTTCTTCTTCTACTACCTCGGTGGTGATTTCGTCTTCGAGACATAGCATGATCGTTGAGTGCGCTTTCTCATCCAGAATGGCCATCTCGGCAGACACCGGGACCTCGGCCTCTTCCTTATCCACCACCTTGCCCTTGTCCTTCTTTGGCTTTGGCATCAGCGGCACCCACAACCCTTGTTGCTTCAACAAGGCTCTCATCTTAATTTTCCATAGACTAAAGTTATTTCTCCTTGTGAATTTGTCGATCTTCACGTTTATCCCAAACATCTTTCCCACCAAATAGCGGAAACTCAAATCAGGCTCTTGATACCAGTTGTTGGGAAATTACGATCACAACGAACAAACGATAAACGAGAAAATCGACAATGCAAAGAACACAAGATTTAACGTGGTTCACAACCAAAAAAAATTCGATATATCAGAGCATATTATAAAATAGGCCTATTCAAGCCTATCAAACAAAAGATAAATCGAGTATCAATCGATTGATACTCGATCCAAATGAACTCTCTATGCTCTAATAACCAAAAACAAAGTAAAACCAAAACAAATACTAACCCTATAACCTAAGATCATCAATGGGACTATATATAAGCCCCAAATCCAATCAAGACCCAAAATAGGACCAAACTGGGCCTAAAACACATAAGCCCATAATCTGGACCACCTAAGGTGTCGCGGTCGCAACCAGCAATTGTTGCGACCGCGATCAAAATAATTCAATTCTGTCGCGACCGCGACACATATATGTCACGATCGCGATAGCGCCACAGTTTCAAATCTATCAATCTGGCCATAGTTTGTCGCGGCTGCAACACTCCTTGTTGCGGTTGCGTTTCTTCCAACATCTTTCAAATCCAAGCCTCCACCTTGAAATGAACGTCGATCCAATCCGAACTCGATTCAAAGCACGAATTCCTAATAGGTAAAGCCCGGAGAGTCTAAACAAAATAGATGTGAGATTTACCACAATCCTCAATGAGTTGGACTTTGTAGGGAAAGTTTACACCTAGAAGGAGATTAACTCAAAGCTATCGAGGGCTCTTACATCAGATTGAGATGTTAAAACCATTCCAATGAGAAGTTCCAATAAGCTTGGTAGAAAAAAAAAGCATCAATGAACTCTTCTCTGGCCTAAAATCATTTGAATATAATATTTACTGGATGAGGAGGGAAGAACAAAATGGTGATATTACCAAAGCTCTTGGAGCTAATAACACGAATCAGCAACAACAGATGGTTCTTGTAGCCACCATCGTGTCGCAGCAGCAACCTCAGGTTGCGGCTGTTGAACTATAACATGTGTGAGCTTAGGAAACACACAATTGTAACACTTTATTAATAACTTAATTTATGTAATATATCTTTGTAACACTTTCAAAGTTGTAATATATATGTAACACTCTTGTAACATTTTATCAATACGTAACACTTACATACAACATATTGAAATATGTAGCATTTTTTTCAAGTAAAACATTTCTTTAGATAATTTTTTTTTGTAACATAAATTGACAACACTCCTAATAAATAAATAATTTATATGTCAGTAATTTCCATCGTTAGTATGAAAATTTGTGGTGTCAACATTATTTAAAATTAATAATAGCAACTACTTATTTAATTTGCTAATATTACCAGGAAAAGACTCATTAGTTGCTATACTCAATGGCCTCGGGACTCTAATTGAGGTAGCATATGTTGAGACATTCTTAGTGTATACACTCAAGAGAGAGAGAGAGAATTAAAGTCTCGGTCCTTCTGGTGGCTGTTGTTGACATATTCTCCACGGTTGCTTGTATTTCTGTTATGGTCATCCCCATGACATAAATGTACAATAGGCAGGAGTTCTGTGGTTTTATAGCCACAAGTCAATCTGTCATCATGTATGCTTTGTCTTTTCAGTTATGGTGAATTATTATTTATAGCTATTCATGTATGTTATTGTCCATATGTGTGTGTATATATATATATATATATATATATATATATTCCTTGTATTTTTATTTGATGGTTGTGTCATTTTGCATGGATAGATGACGGTTATCAAAACTAAGAACGTGCAGTATTTTCCATTTCTTCCATCTTTGTTCATATCCTTTTAGCCACCATTTGGTCCTTCTACGGTCTAATCGTAAATGACAAAAATATTTTTGTAAGTTGTTAATTGTAATCCTATTCAAATTAAGAGTCTAACTTCGGTGCCATGTGAAATGCGCATGTGGAATGCACGTGATTAATATTATTATATGTATTATTAGAAGAAAATGCACATATGTGTGTGTGCATGCACGCTGAACAATATCATAATATAATTCTTAACAACTCCCGTCCAAATTAAACATTAGTGGAATTATTAAGCCAAGGCAAGTAAATTGATTATGCAATCCAATTAATCCTAAAACCACCACCCCCAATGAATATTGCCTTAGGATCGAGGTCTTAGGATATTCATCGAGATCGATATATGCGATTTGGGTTCTCCTGTTGTCCCCCATGGGTCCTCGAGGAAACCAATATACCCTAGGTAAGCCATGCCTAAGATACAACCCATACAGTGCCACAATATCAATTCCAATCACAAATTGTCAATAAATCAACTAAATAATCAACAACAAAATTAAATCGTAGCCCAACCTTAGAAACCACAAATAAACTACTCACAATCCATAAATATTATCAACCAATCATTATAAATGCAAGACACATGCATTAAATGAAGAGGGAAAAGGGACAATAATAAATGCAAGAAGAAATAAATGAAGAGAGATTAAGAAAGTTTACTCTTGAAATAAATATGATGACGATAATCTTTAATTCTTGTTAGTAGTCGTCTGCAATTGAAATCCTAGCAAAAGCCCTAAAAAAATTTCGAAGTCTCAAGAACCTTAATTTGGATCCTCAAGAACAATGAAGAACCATAGTTTACTTACTAGAGAAGAAAGAAGAGTTTCTAGAGAGAGAGGGAGAGAGAGAGAGACAGAATAATTAGAATTGAGAAATCCTGCAAATGAAATTAGTTATTTTTCCAAATGGGTGAGTAAGTGTAATATGAGAGACATTTTCCCACACACCCCTCACAAAATCTGTATAAAATTCTAAAGAAAGTAAGGGTAAACTAGTAAAAACACAATTAAATAGCTTGAACTTCTTAAATGTTGAGTCAGAACCTTCGAATGCGCTTGACTCAGAATTCTCATCAATTCTTCCACTTGCTCGGTCAGAATCAACTTTTCGACCCGAACACGAAAGTTGTCGATCTTTGTCTCCTCATCGCGTGACAACTTGAATCACTCGAATTCGAATCAGGATAAGGAAGATATGACTGAAATACAAACAAGATGCACGTGGGATGAGGGAGATTGGACCGAATACCGGCCAAAGGTTGCCGGTATTGGATTCTGTAGTGATTGCTGCTTCAAAACCTCGGCTCGATACTGGGTCGGTATCAGCTAAAAGGGGATCGATACTGGTCCAATGGTTTACCCCTTCGCCCAGTGCTCGTCCGCGGCGTGCCGTGTGTTGCGCGTCGTCTTCTTCCATCATCGTTTCGAGCCCTTTCCTCTAATCTTCTCGATCCAACTCCGTCATAACTTTTGTTTGCGACTCAAACTTATTTTGCGGGCCGGAATAGAAAAGTATGAGAGATTAATCTCCTTTCTTTGTCTACATTTCTCAACTATTAAAAAATATAACTAAAAAACACCCAAAAATGCATCAAATCGTATTAAAAAAGGAAATAAAGCCGAGTAATGGAATAAAACACAAACTCGCGCATAAAACATAATAAACACTCGCAAAGAACATAAGAATATGAGTGTGAAACATGCAAGAAAAGCGAGAATTTGTACATTCATCAATCAGCCACCTTGTTGGGAATTAGCCTTATGTTTAACAATAAATGTAAAATGTAGATCAGGAAGCCAGGACGTGTGATGGGTAGAACCTCATCCTGGCTACCATTGTGGCGCAAAGCATCATGATCTATCTGCATGTAAATAAGACAAACTCATGGTGAAATAGATAGTGCCATCAATGTTTAATCACATGGACTACAACAAACAGTTCCACATCATAAGCACTAAACTGTAATTTGACCTTTTAAGTTTCTTGCTGAAATAGACGACATGGTGCCCGCTCTGGCAAAGCACCGGTCTGATGCCCTGTATCAAAGTATTATAATGAAGTTCTTATAGCATGATAAAATCCGGAATAACCAGAATTGGCGCAAAAGTGAGGCGGGATTTTATCTCTAAAAAAGAAGCCACAACAACGCGTGTTCAGAAAAACATACAGTCAGCTAATGGGGCCATGATAGTGTTGAAATGTGGAATAAACCAACATTAGAAAGAAGCCAGATCGTGAAAGCTCTGAATATCAGTAATGGTTTGGGTATTGGCCAATTCCGAATAGCTTCTATGTTAGCTGGATCCCCTGCTAAACTTGCTACAAAGATTATATAACCCAAAAAAGTAAACACTAGAAACACAAAATATACATTTAGGCAGAGTGGCAAAAAGCTGTTCTCGCCGCTGAACTTGAAGGATACCCTACAAATGTTCTGAACAGGTGTCGAAAGAAGCACTGTGGATCAAATATCATCAATATAAACAACCAACTATTACCAATAAAGTGTTGTAAATCTTGATTCATAACACGCATAAACGTGCTAAGAGCATTGGATAACCCAAAGGCATAACTTGTCTTTTGTATATGCCACCGCTGTCTTAAACGACGGTCTTCCACTCATCACCTGAACAAACCCGAATTAGATGATATCCACCTTTAAATCCAAATTTATGAAGAAAGATGGACCATGTAATTGATTTAGTAAATCATCAAGGCGCATGTTGTAATTTTATTAATGGCACGACTATCGACACACGTGTGCCACGAGCCATCCTTCTTGAGACTAAGAAAAGCAGAGATGTCACAAGGACTAAAGCTTTCACAAATATAACCCATAGAAAACAGCTCATCAACTTGGCGTCGGAGTTCCTCATGTTCATATAGGCCCATCAAGTAATGGGGTCGATCAGCCTGGGGCACTAGGTTAATTTGTTGTTGGATGTCCCGAAGTGGTGGTAACTCAAATAGAACGTATCAGGAAATATATCAAAAGATTCAGTTAAAATAGCTTGCACAGGAGACGGAATATCCGACGAAGCAATGTATGTCTTGACAAGTAAAAGATAAGCAACCCCAGATTCAACATAACATATTCAAAGAAGCACGAGATAACAAATTAGTAGCAATATTCGGTGGAGAAGCACTACCACATAACTGGGCTTATGTAACAGCTAAAAAGTATTATGTATATACGAAAAATGTTACTATAAATTTTATGTAACACTTTTTGGTGATACATTTACCAGTGTTTGTCTAAGGTAACACTTTAAATGATCTTTAGTGATACTTTTCAAAAGTGCTACATTAGATTATAAATTGCAACATTTTATGGCAACACTAAAAAAATGTTACATACAACTCTATATGTCACACTTTAAAAAAAAAAAAAAGAAAGAATATTGAATGTTTGTCATTGGTAGGTCACGAGCCTAGGTTGTAAGCTTGTAGGCAGCTCACCTCTGAAGGTCAAACTACTAGGCTTTAATAACTATTTTGTTTTATTTTTATAAGAAAAATCATATATACATGATTTATTGTTGTAGCATCAATAAAATACTCCCAAGATTAAATTCCCATTAAACTCAACCTCAATTGATTTTATTTAGTCTATTATGCTATCTAAATAGATATAAAGTTTGCATTAATATTTTTTTCCAATTTTTTCCACTCACTATATATATATATATAAGTTATTTTGTATCATACTAATTTGTTGCATCTAATTATAGTACATAAATCTTAAGACACTATCATTAATTTTAGTTACAATAATTTTAGGTATATACTTGTTGTAGATAAATTAAAGACACCTTAAAATCACTTTTAAAATTAAGTAGTTAATTACTTTGGTGGTGTTTTATATAATATAGAATTATATAAAAAGATAAACTTCAAACATGAAAAGACATGACAAAATATTTTAAGTCTAGGTTTTGACACTCAAAAATGTATTCAAATTGTTAAGCTACAAAAATTCTTTGTTGTTGATGAGTAAAAATATAATGTGCATATATGTGTATCGCGTAGACACACAAAACACCCATATAAATTACTAATAAAATTTAAGGTTAATTATAGAATGCAACCTGTACTATGAGCATCTTTTTCACTTTGCAACCTCAACTAATTATTTTTTCCGATCACAACCTGTATTATACATTTTTTGCTCTTTTCAACCTCCGGCTATATATTCCGGCAAGTATAGGTCATGTGCTCAACACATGTTAAAAGGCCCAATAAGTTGGTGACATGTTTTCAACAATAAAAAAAATTAAAAAATAACATATGAAGAAAAGAAAATTCTCGAAATTAGAAATAACATAAAACAATAGAAAACTCTAGAAAATAAAAAAAAATAAAATGCAAAAATTTAATCAAAATTGATTTTTTTTTTTTTTAAATGGGATGAACCTTCCTCATTGCAGCTTAGAAAAGCTGAACCAAAGAGCTACAAACAAGATGAAGATTTCTCCAGAGATTTATGTCTGTAGATATGTAACATTGTAAATTAGACACGTGATATAACCTAAATCATGTTTTTTGTTTGGATTCAGATGGTGGATTTTAATCACTCTGTGCAGAAAACATTATGAGATTATAATGATATCAAAACCAGGATGGAAAAAGGGACGAAGATAACATTCTCGGAGAAAGGAAACAAACACCCAAATGTAATACCAAAATTAATTTGCCGGATGCAAATTACAAACAATAAATTTTCGATAGATCCGCCATTGAAGGAAAAGCCAAATGCAAATTGCAGGAAACAACACAAAACCCAGATGTAGATCTTGAATATGAGGCTATTTAAATACCTTGAAGATGTAGAACTTGTAGATTTCATGCACTTCAACCTCTTCTTGTCTCCGCCGGATTTAAAATCTTGTAGAATTTTCAGACGCTCTTGTTGATTTTCATATTTAAGATCTGAGATGTAAAAAATTAGGAGTCTAGATTTGATATGCCAATTGATATTCCGGATGTAAAATCTGAGATCCAATATTCTGGATTTTCAGAAATAAAAAAAAAAATTGATAATCTGAAATTGATATTCTGGATTTAAAAATTCTGATTTAAAATATGTTGCTGATTTTGAACTCCCAAAATATAAAATCCATAATATCAATCTTAAAAAATCTAAAATTCAAGAATCTGAGATCTTGTAACATTTTCTCTACTTTTCTAAAACTATTTTTATGTAATAATGTTGTCAAAGAAATTTAGATTTTATTTTCTGTATATATTTTTTGATTTGAGATCTTGTAACCTTATTTTAGTTTTTGGATTTTAAATGAATTTCAAAAAATAATTTTCAAAATTTTATAAATAATTTTCAAAAACAACTTTTTTTAATTTTCTGAACTTAAATAAATTTTTAGAATCTTAAAGATATATTTTTATATTTTATTTTCTTTATTTTTCATTTTTTTTATTGATTGACATGTGTTTCCATTTTATTGGCACTTTTTGGCATGTTTTGAGCGCATGGCCTATAATACAGGTTGCAAAGTGAAAAAAAAACGTGAAATACAGGTTGTGGTCATAAAAAAATAATTAGTTTAGGCTACAAAGTGAAAAAACGCGCATAGAACATGTTGCATTCTGTAATTCACCCTAAAATTTATTTTAGATAATAATAAGTAAATCCTTATGTGCTCTCATAATTTGTTGTTGGCCTACATTGCTTGTTTCCACCATCTTATGTTACGAATGTTCTATTGTGATAAGTATAATGAAACACGTCTATGAAATTTTGCCTAAAAAGTGTTAGTTTCAAGTAACTTCAAAGATATTTAAATAGTTTAAAGTAAAAGAAACATATAATTTTATCAAGTACAAGTGTTACCTAAAAAGTGTTACTTATTTGTAAGTGTGGCATTAAAGTGTTACGTATTTAAAAATGTTACTTGAAAGTGTAGGAATTATATCTATTATAATACTCTTGTAGAAAGTAATATAATTAATCCCTTTCCCTAGGACCCTTCTTGGTTGTCATAATTTGTATCTTTATTAATTAACCCTAGAGATGAATCTATAAATTTATATAAACCCTAACATGCGCCTTGAACACACAAGAGTTAAGGATTCGACCTGATAGTTGTTTACACAAGAGGTCGATTTCTGATTTGAATGATTTCTGACTCTTGTCTTAACCTTCTGGACTGTATCCCTTACTCAATCCTCCACGCCGGATGGACGACGAACCTTGAAGAATTTCAAGTGGGAAGGAACACCTTAAACTACCGCCGCCTACTCTCTCTTTCTCTCTATTCAGCGATCCTTTGGAATATTAATTCTTCTTCTGAGAGACCATGTATTATAAGGTTGAGTGTGGGCCAAGCCTGATAGTTTAATTCCTTCTAGGATTAGGAATTTAATTCCTTATTAGGAATTTAATTCTCTATTCCTTGGACTAGGAGTCTATATGGGCCAGTCCAGGGATCAAGTACAAGAAATAAAGATGGGTCTAACTATGAATTAATTCTTCCTTGTTCAGCCCACAACAATATTAATTCATAAATACTAATTCATTCCACTAGAGAATTAATACTGACTTACCCCTTTATTCCCGAGTTGAGTCGGGGCTTGAATTAGACTTAATTAATCCCCGTATTTAAGATATCGAATATTCATTAATTAATTAAAGCCTCTGACATCTTAAATCAATTAATTTCTTATTTATTCCTTAAGTAGTACCACTCAACTTTATTATTGTACCTGAACTTAATCAACCTGCAGGGTTTAGTACAATAAACCTTTTGAGCTCGTTAAGGGGATATCATCATCCTAAACGGATACGGTTATTTAAAAACAAATTACCAATTATTATATGCAAGTTGCTGTCACCCAAAATACATAGTATAAAAGTTATATCTTAACTCTTGCCCATAGTAAATCAAAGTGACACACAAACAAGCATTCATAACTGTAATCTTATTTAGACTTTAGATTATTATAAGTCACCGAGATCTCCAGTTCTTCACTAAGGTCAGGCAGAAGAACATATCTCACTGTGATCCTATTAATACGTAAATACGTACCAGTATAAGTAAATAGTCAAGATAAACTATTTCTACTTAATACTGCAGCCTAAACCAACAACTCGTCCTCAAGTTGTCTAAACTGTGATTTACATTTTATATCTCTTTAAGTTTAACCAATCATATGATCTTCTGTGATCTTCAACACACCATAGGATCTACTCATTTGCAAGAGATATGGGGACACATACATAGTGAAAATGCAAATATAATCAGATAGGAGATAAACAATGAATAACTGGAAACATTGTATATAAAAAGTTTTGCTTTCAGTATACAAATCCAACAATCTCCCACTTCTACTAAAGCAAACTTTTAGTATACTCGGTGTCTAACTATCTAGCTATTACATTCTCCCACTTATACTGAAAGTTTCCTAAGTGGGTGGCATCAATCACAATCCTAGTCCCTGAACATGCTTGTCATAGACTTTCTGCGGTAAGCTCTTCTTGAATGGATCAGCTAAATTCTCTGTCGTACAAATCTTCTCTATCCGCACATCTCCCCGTTTTACAATTTCTCGTATTATGTGGTACTTTCTCTCTATGTGTTTTGTCGCCTTGTGGGTCCTGGGTTCCTTTGAGTTTGCCACTGCACCTGAGTTGTCACAATAGATTGTGATACTCTTAGGCAAACTAGGTACCATGCCTAGATCCAAGAGGTAATTCCGGAGCCATACTGCTTCCTTAGCAGCCTCTGATGCGGCTACATATTCGGCTTCCATAGTGGAGTCTGCAATGCATCTCTGCTTTGAAACGGCTCCTCCTCCCTAGGTAAACACATAGCTTGAGGTAGATCTCTTCTCATCCCGGTCTGCCTGGAAATCCGAATCCGTATAACCAAGGGATTTAGACTGTCTGCCTGGTAACTAACCTGTAATCTCTAGTCCTTTTCAGGTACTTGAGTACATATTTTACCATAGTCTAATGCGCCTGTCCAGGGGTAGACTGATATCTTGCCACTATGCTGACTGCGTAGCAGATATCAGGTCTCGTGCATAGCATTGCATACATAAGATTTCCCACTGCGGAAGCGTAGGGTACCTGTCTCATTTCCTCTTTCTCCTTTGGTGTCTTAGGACACATCTCCTTAGAAAATGGAACGCCATGTCTGAAAGGTAGAAATCCTTTCTTGGCGGTTTGCATGCTAAAACGAGCAATCACAGTATTAATGTAGGCCGCTTGAGATAAGCTCAACATCCTTTTCTTGCGATCCCTTATAACTTTGATCCCAAGGATGTAAGGTGCCTCTCCTAAGTCCTTCATCTGAAACTGTTTGGATAACCATCTCTTTATGTCTGATAATACCTCCACATTGTTACCAATTAGGAGAATATCATCTACATAAAGTGCAAGAAATACTTTATCTCAGTTGACATCTATACGATACACACAACTTTCGTTTTCACTTTGAGTAAATTCATAGGATTTAATGACCTCGTCAAAACGTAAGTTTCATGACCTAGAAGCTTGCTTGAGTCCATAAATGGACTTCTTGAGCTTCCAGAACAGATGCTCTTCGCCTTGCCTCATATAACCTTCTGGTTGCTGCATATAGATGTCCCTACCTTCTTCAAGGTAACCGTTTAAGAAAGCAGTCTTGACATCCATTTGCCAAACCTCAAGATCAAAATGAGCTGCTATGGCGAGAAGGATCCGAATGGACTTGAGCATGGCTACTGGCGAAAAGGTTTCGTCATAATCTTTACCCTCCACCTGGGTATACCCTTTTGCCACTAGCCTGGCCTTAAAGGCTGTAACCTCTCCATCCCCTCCTCTCTTTCTCTTATATACCCACTTACTGCCTATAGCTTTACAGCCATCTGGCAGTTCAGTTTTCTCGTATACATCCATAGCAGTTATGGACTCATATTCTGAATCCATAGCACGACGCCATTCTTTCGCATCTTCGTCATTTACTGCCTCGACATAAGTCCAGGGATCGAGATCGGCATGTCCGTCTCCTGGGATCAACTCCGAAGATTCTCCCACAAACATGAACCGATCAGGCTGACGAACAACCCTCCCACTATGTCGAGGCTGTGTAGGCATTATGTCAACGGGTTGTGCAGTACTTAGTATTATTGCCTCTTGTACTTGTGGCTGTGGAATTGGAATCGTACTGACATTCCCTTCGAGTTTTTGAAGGATAATATCGGTTCTGGACTTGTGATTAATCATGTAGTCCTCTTCTAAGAATCGGGCGTTAGTGCTAATAATGACCTTCTGATCCTTAGGACTATAGAAATAACCACCTTTCGTTCCTTTTGGATACCCTATAAACATTCTTACCTCAAACCTAGATTCCAACTTACTAGCATCCTTGTTCAGCACGTGTGCTGAACTACCCCAAATCCTTATATGGTTCAAGTTAGGCTTGCGCCCTGACCATAACTCGACGGGGGTCTTGGGTACCGATTTGGATGGTACTAGGTTTAACAGATAAGAAGTTGTTTCTAAGGCATATCCCCAGAACGAAATGGGAAAAGATGCATAACTCATCATAGATCTGACCATCTCAAGTAAAGTTCGATTTCTTCTCTTTGCTACACCATTCTGTTGGGGAGTACCTGGTGTAGTCAATTGGGATGTTATCCCAACTTCTGACAAGTATCTTTGGAACTCGTTGCTGAGGTACTCGCCACCGCGATCAGACCGCAATGACTTGATACTTTTATCTAGCTTCTTCTCCACTTCCGCCTGAAACTCTTTGAATTTCTCAAAGCATTCAGACTTGCGGCGAAGTAGATAAACGTACCCGTATCTTGAGTAATCGTCAATGAATGTGACGAAGTACTCATACCCTCCACGAGCTTGGGTGGACATTGGTCCACATAAGTCAGAATGGATCAGTTCTAACACCTCTTTGGCCCTATTCCCCTTTGCCTTGAAAGGCCTTGTCGACATCTTTCCCTCTAGACAGGATTCGCAGACTCTAGTCTGAATTGGTTGGAACGAATCCAACACTCCATCAGACACTAGTCTTTGGATCCAGTTCAGACTGATGTGACCTAGTCTTAGGTACCAAAGATGTGTTTGATCCTCTTGAGAAGATAATTTCCTTTTCCTTGGGTTCGATGATGTTGATGCAATGAAGTTTTGGGTATTATGCAGACAAGTTATAGTATAAAGAGAATTGTTCAAAACACCAGTGCAGATAACTATGTTATTTCTCATGATAGAAACATTACTACAAAAAACAACTGAATATCCATCACAATAAAGTTTCGAAACAGAAATTAAATTGCGCCGAAAACTCGGCACAAACAAAACATCTCTTAAAACTAAAACAGTGTCATTAAAGCATAAAGAAAAATCTCCAATTGCAACTGCTGTGACTCTTGCTGCAAATCTCCAATTGCAACTGCTGCGACTCTTGCTGCATTGTCCATGGAGATGATGATCTCGCCATCCCTAAACTACCTTGTTGGCTGGAAGCCCTGCACGGTGTAACAAACATGATCAGTCGCACCTGTATCCACTACCCACGAATGGGCAAACACAGCGGCTAAACATGTTTCAGTTACTAAAGCTAATGGCGTACCTTGGTCCTTTGACTTTAGCACTGGACAATCTTTCTTCCAATGCCCAGTCTTACCGCATTTGAAACACTTTCCCTTAGGTTTCTTTACTCCACCACTAGGGCCCCCTCCGTTACTCCCACTATTTGCCTTGGCCTTGCCCTTTCGCCTCTTTTTCTTATTCTTACCTTTCGGTGGAACAGTGGGCCCATTGGCCCCATTGGCAGTGACCAAAGCCTGTGCATGCTTTCCCATCACCCCATCTGCTGTAACTAGGTCATGAAGCACCTCGTTAAGAGTATAGTCTTTCTTGGCCATAACAACATTGAGACGGAAGTTCTCAAAGGATTTGGGAAGAGTGTTGAGAATGATATCAACCTTGGCTTCGCCGTCGATACCTCCTCCTATCAAGTCAAGCTTGTCCATGAGATTAATCATGTGCATGACATGATTATGCACTGAGCTGCCGTCGGTCATCCGATTTTCCATGATTTGCCTCATTAAGTCAAACCGAGCAGCTCTGTCCGACTCCCCATACACCTCTTGAAGGTTCAACATGATGTTGGCAGCATCGTCCATGTCCTGATGCTGGAGCTTCAAGGCAGACGACATAGTGTTCATAATGTAGCACTTGGCCATATTATTAGACTTGTGCCACCTGTCATGCCTTGCCCGCTCCTCATCAGTGGACTGTGCAGTAAGGGGATCTGGACAAGGAGTAACTAACGCAAAATAGTGTTCCTCAGCGATAAGAATATACTCCAGATTACGTTTCCATTCTTTATAATTAGGACCGGTTAAGGGGTGTTGTGCGAGAATATTTATAACAGACGATAATGACATATCTGAAAATATTAAACAATAAACATGCAAGAGCACAATCACATATATTTTGAATCAACAATATTGTAACCTTTTGATAAAACAATATTGATTGAATCCTCCAATAGCCCAAGAGATTTACATATAAGCCACGCGGGTGGACGTTTATATGTAAATCCCTTAACCAGACTAAAATACCTAGTCATTTTAATTTCAATCCATGTCAACCTAACCTTTTGATAAATGAAATTAATAATTGGACTTTTATACTAGACCATATTATTTTTAAGAAGTGACTCCGCGGGGAGTTGTACTTAAAATTAATATCTAAGCAGTGACCACGTCCTAACACTTGTAAACAAATTCTTGGATTTGACACACTTTCGTGGACTACGTCGCTTCCAATTTATTTAACCTTCGTTATCCCATTTGTTTCCAACTATCTAGAAAACTTGTGAAAATCATACGTGTAAGCCACGCGTGTGAACGTTTACGCGTGTAGCTCCCACTTTTCTTTTGGAATTAAATGATTTATTTAGAAGTGCCAGCTAGCAAACTTATAAATAATAAATGTGAGCAAGCCAGGCGTGTGGACGTTTACTAAATTTATTATTCATTTTTCCTAGAGACCGGTTGTGGAGGTCTTTTGACTATTTTTAGAAATTAAAATTGTTGGGTTTTACTTAGTCTTTTACTTCAAAAGGTTTGTCCATGCAACAACACGTAATCCTAAGCATAAAAAACTAAGCACAACAAATAAAGCATGCTCGGAGAATTTAAATATGCTAATATACGAGAAGGTCCTAGCATGATAGTCTAAGCACAATTAATAAATCACGTAGACATAAAAAACATGATAATAAATATCATTCATCCATTGAGCAATAAAGAAACGATAAAAATAAATAAAAATCATTCTTCGTGGCTCAACATGGAAAAATTAAATCCTAAACTATTACAATAATTTAGGAAATACAAATCTTCAAGTCTCTTGGGCCTTCACGTCGGGCCTCACATACTCGGGTACGGATCGGGCCAAAACGAAAAACACACTGGGCTAATAAACAGGCTGCATGGCCCTATGGGCTGTCGGGCCGAAACCTTAGCCCACGCCCACACCACGGCCGAGGGTGCTGAGCCGTCTAGAGCCGTCGGGGCCTGCTGGGTCGAAGCCCAGCGCCTCGTGAATGCCCAGGCCCGTGCACAGCAACGATCTGCTAGGGTTTGCAAACCCTAGCCGCTGCCGTCCCTCCAACCACAATCTGTCGGTCGCCGGGGCCAGCTGCTGCCGGGCGTCGGGGCCTGCTGCTGCCGAGCGCCGGGCGCTGGCTGCCTGCTGCCGCCGAGTTCTTCGCGTTTTTTGTGTTCTTCGTCTTCGTTCTTCGACTTTTACAGATATTTCAACAAAATACAAGTAAAAACGAACCTATTCTAACCACGAATTTTCTCATGGTAAAAACAACCCAACGCCAACAAACATGACGTAAAACGAGCCACGATAAACGACAAAAATTAAACATACACATCTCACATTTATAATCAATAAACAAATTATATCTGACAGAGCCAAGAAGACAGACCTTGCTCTGATACCAGTTGTAGGAATTATATCTATTATAATACTCTTGTAGAAAGTAATATAATTAATCCCTTTCCTTAGGACCCTTCTTGGTTGTCATAATTTGTATCTTTATTAATTAACCCTAGAGATGAATCTATAAATTTATATAAACCCTAACATGCGACTAGAACACACAAGAGTTAAGGATTCGACCTGATAGTTGTTTACACAAGAGGTCAATTTCTGATTGAATGATTTATGACTCCCGTCTTAACCTTCTGAACTGTATCCCCTACTCAATCCTCAACGCCGGATGGACGACGAACCTTGAAGAATTCCAAGTGGGAAGGAACACCTTAAACCGCCGCCGCCTACTCTCTCTTTCTCTCTATTCAGTGATCCTTTCGAATGTTAATTCTTCTTCTTCTTTTTTTTTTTTTTTTTTTTTTTTTTTTTTTTTGCACAGAATGAGAAACCATGTGGGCCAAGCCTGGTAGTTTAATTCCTTCTAGGATTAGAAAGTTAATTCCTTATTAGGAATTTAATTCTCTATTCCTACTTGGACTAGGAGTCTATATGAGCCAGTCTAGGGATCAAGTACAAGAAATAAAGATGGGCCTAACTATGAATTAATTCTTCCTTGTTCATAATTATTAATTCTTTCCACTAGAGAATTAATACTGACTTACCCCTTTATTTTCGAGTTGAGTCGGGGCTTGAATTAGACTTAATTAATCCCCGTATTTAAGATATCGAATATCCATTAATTAATTAAAGCCTCTACATATCAATTAATTTCTTATTTATTCCTTAAGTAGTACTACTCAACTTTATTATTGTACCTGAACTTAATCAACCTGCAGGGTTTAGTACAATAAACTCTTTGAGCTCCTTAAGGGGATATCATCATCCTAAACGGATACGGTTGCTTAAATACAAATTACCAATTATTATATGCAAGTTGCTGTCACCCAAAATACATAGTATAAAAGTTATATCTTAACTCTTGCTCATAGTAAATCAAAGTGACACACAAACAAGCATTCAAAACTGTAATCTTATTTAGGCTTTAGATTATTATAAGTCACCGAGATCTCCAGCTTCACTAAGGTCAGGCAGAAGAACATATCTCACTGTGATCCTATCAATACGTAAATACGTACCAGTATAAGTAAATAGTCAAGATAAACTATTTCTACTTAATACTGCAGCCTAAACCAACAACTCGTCCTCAAGTTGTCTTAGCTGTGATTTGCATTTTATATCTCTTTAAGTTTAACCAATCATATGATCTTCTGTGATCTTCAACACGCCATAGGATCTGCTTATTTGCCTGAGATATGGGGACACATACATAGTGAAAATGCAAATATAATCAGATAGGAGATAAACAGTGAATAACTGGAAACATTGTATATAAAAAGTTTTGCTTTCAATATACAAATCCAACAGAAAGTTCCCAGTTTTAAAGTGTTATGTCCAAAGTGTCAACGAAATTTAAAAGGACTACGTGAAGGTGTTACATATTCGCAGCTACTACAAAAGTATTGCATATTCATAAGTGTTACAAAAAATGTTATATAAAAGTCAAAATTTTGATGAATAGAGGAGGTGTCAACAAAGTTTTTTCCATGAGGATGAAGTGGCAAAAAAGGGGGGTGAAGTGGCAAGAGAGAGGGTGGTGAGGTAGATTATGAATATTTGCTCCTATTAGCAACTTGTTGATCAAGGCTAGGAAAGGGGGTGCTTGGTTTAACTATCTAAGGCTAAGGGGGTGTGGTGTTTATATTGTACAATTTGGCTAGTTTAAGGTGTTAATCTAAGTGTATATAATATGATCTCAAGAATCATATTATTTTCTAACCTAATGTTCGAATTATTTATCCAAAGTCACAATAAGTTTTGGCCAATTTGATCCTAATGGGTTTCAAACCCTAAACCTTCCCAATCCCAAAATTTATTTCTTTTACAAGTATAAGTGTGTGTGCATGGATATGTACAACCAGATTCAAGGTACAAATATGTATATCAAATATAAAATGATCAAGGTACAAGTCATAAGGTACAAGCATCTACTTCATTTTATTATAAATATAAGGTTATATTATAATAATCACACACTTATGCATACTATCACATAAAATTCGAAGCACATTTAAACAATAATTCAAGCACTCAATCATATAATTTGAAATATAATCAAACATGTAAACAAGTAATGTCATTATTATTATTAGGTCGAATAAGTCCAATTATGAATTGTTCATTCGATATCTAACATTTACGCTTATTCAATTTTAATCTTTTATTAGTTTTTAGCCTTTATCGAATTTCACGCCGAGACCGGTACGTAAATATGTTCCTGACACTAAAGTAAGCGGTCAACATCACAGGCTTAGTATAATGATATGGCACATATATCCCTGTTAATCTCACTAAATGGCATGCAATGACAGTTAACTTATCAATAAAATGTGTTATGCATGCTAAAACGTATACTGGGATGTCATAGTAGCAATAGCATGGGGGATAAATTTTTTTAGCCTAGATGGCACGTTGATGAGCCTCTAAGATCGTGAAAGGGTCGAACATGTTCAATGTGTCCTAGAGAGGCAAGCACAAACCCCCTATATAGCGGGAAACTAATTGGGTAGGAGTTTCCATCAATTCTGTGCGGGATAAGAAATGATAGAAGTCACGGGTATAGTCGTCAATCGAATGAGAGCCTTGGCATAGGTGCTGGAGACGCTGATAAACCTCAAACTCATAATTGAATGGTAGGAAGGAGGCTTTGTCCTAGGTGGTAATTTTTTCTTTGGCTCAATGGGTGCACAATCCTTTTAATTGCTACCATCATGCTTGTCCACGACCACGTAACAAGGGCCATACGATGAGTACTTGGCACATTTTTAAACTCCGACACTTTTTCCATGGTGGCCATCCAATCGACGAAATCATCGGGCTCTAAATATCCAATGAACTCTGGGATTCCCAATAAAAATCCAAATTCCAATTGGCGATCATTAGTGTGTATTGGATGATCGTCTATAACAGTTGGTTTTTTTTTTTTTTTTTTTTTTTTTTTTTTTTTTTTGCCTCATCGTGAGATTCAGACGCTACGTCGGGTGGCGAGGGTGCATTTTGCATAGCAATAATTTGTTGCATCAACAGTTTGACTTGGTGGTGCAATTCTCGTCAAGGTGTAGCACATCATCCATTGAGGGCTTCATTCTAACATTTGTTTTGATTACGTGGAGGCATGGTTCTGGATCGATCAAAAACTAAATGTACACAACAACATGAGGAGTTCAAGCCTAATGAGATTACATTACTCATGAAGAAGTTCACACTATTCATGAAGAAGAATCCCAGAGGCAATCCATCCAAGTCCCACCACCCCAGACCTACAGAATCTCCACAAATAAAAAGGATATTGGGAATCTTTGTTATAATTGTAGGAAACATGGACAGTTTGCTAAACGCTGCCCATATCCTAAGGTGTGCATGTATCCGAAAGATGTTAGGAAGCAAAGGAGAGAGAAGAGGATGATTGAGAAAGCTCAGATGAAGGCACTCCTAGGAGGCACAAAAACAACCAAGGTCATTCTACTTGCTTCAAGGGAACCTATAGTTGGTGAAGAATTAGACTTTGACAGTGATTCTTCATACTCTGATAGTGAAGTGCTCGTTTGCTTCATGTGAAAGAAAGTAGATGATCATGAAGAGGTAGTTTCTTACCTCACCTTTTCACGAACTGATAACATAGAAGCTGAAAGCTTACTTATTTGAAGAGCTGAAAGCTGAGAACATGCAACTTATTGGAAATAATGTAGTGCTTACAACTGAAGTTAAAAAATTTACAATTGAAGCCACTGACTACAGCTATCTTTGAGAGAAAATAAGTAAGCTAAATGAGTTTCTAATCCTTCGAGAAAAGAATGAAAAAGGAATCGATGCCTGTTATTAAGACTTTCAGTAGATCATCACGAAATATGGATGAAATATTGTGTTCATGATAGGTTTCTTGTATACAGTCCTCAGTTGTAAAGCAGTCAGTACATCTATTGATGTTTCAGGGATGAGTATAATATAGAAACATGCAGTGCCCCGATAACAAGTAGATAGACCTAGAGAGGTAGTTAATGTCCCAATAGGGTTATCTAATATGAAGTCAGAAAGAACACCTGACAAAGGAAAGTAACCTAGACAAATCGGCCAACCTCAATGTAGGAGGTTAATGCTTACAACAAGCGCAACCTTCTGCAAGAAATGATAGCCTACAACAACCTATAGTTATACAACAGAAGACCAACCTTGTTTTTCAAAAGAAATGTAGGCAAAAAAAGGTAAATATAAGGATTACCAATATGGAGAAATTGAAGAGCTTCTACAAAAAGCTAGATGTAACTATCACAGTTCATCTAACCCCAAGAATCAATCTGCCTACACTACACCTATAATGGAAAACCTTCAAAGGTGGATAGCAAGCAAACTGACCTAGTAAAATAGGTTGATGTTCAGGAAATAAGTAGTACTTACTACAAAGATCCTGCTGTAAGGAAAACATAGGTTCTAAGAGAGACCACCGCTCAAGAACCCATACATCAGTAGGTATCTGGCCACACTAATATGAACAATAACAGGTTAATTATTGTGCATGCAAATGTCACTAAATAAACACTTAACTTAACCTACTATGCATGCATAAACACGTGTACCAGTATCTAAGTCCTCTTGATGGCTTGCAGATCAAATTGCCATACGAACATAATGATATTTGGTACATAAACAGTGGATGTGCTATACATATGATCGGCAATAAGGAGTCACTAAAGGGCTACAAAGACTGCAAAGGACCCAAGGTGGTGTTTGCAGAAAATGCTAAAGAATTCACCAAATGAGTTGGGACTTTCACCAATGGCAGAGTCAGTATTATAGAGGTATACTATGTCCAGGCTTACAATACAACCTATTAAGTATAAACCAATTCAGGGACAATGGACACTCTGTACTGCTCAATCAAGGGAAGTGCACATTCAGATATGCTCGTACAAACCAAATTAAGCTCACATGAACTAGAAATGTTACATCTATCTACCCGACTGGGACTCTACTGATGGGCAACTTACGTCATAGCAAAGAGCACCCTTAGATTCAGCTGGCTTTGGCACAAAAGAATGAGCATATGAACTTCAAGACTATCAACATATTGGCTCGAAAAGGTTTAGTGAGAGGAATACCATATGTTGCTTACAAGAAAAAAGAGAGTGAGCGATGCATGCTAGAAAGGCAAACAAATTAAAAAATCTTTCAAGGATAAACATGTAAGGTAATCACACAGACTACTCAACTTGTAACATATGGGCGGACCTCTTGGGGCAAATCGAACCAATAAGCCAAAACGGGATAAAGTACTTACTAGTAGTAGTGAGTGTCTTCTCCAGATATACTTGGATTGTGTTTTTGGCTAAGAAATCAAACACTCAACAGAAGCTTCCGGACCTTCTAAAACGAATTCAAAATAAGAAATGCCTCAAGATTGTCAAGATCATATTGTGTCGGATGACGTGTTTATGCTTGTTTTAAGATTATTTAGGTAATTTTATGCTAAAAAGTCCATTTGGACGAAGTTTTGGAGAAGAAACGAGCAAAGATAGTGGGAGGAAATGAAGAAAATAAAGAAATTGATCCAAGGAATATACAATTTGGACTCGACCGAGTCAGAAATTGAGTTATAGAAGGATGTAGTCCAGATAAAATAACTCGGGCGAGTTGTGTATGTGACGCGAACGAGTTCCGAAACCTTTAGAGATGAATCAATCAAGGCAGAGAGGCAACTCAGTTGAGGCCATGCTTCATAGGTTTTCCTTGTTGAGGTAGTGTGATCGACTTGGTCGAGACAGGTAAAGTAACTCGGTTGAGTTACTTAATCGGTTTATGATTTCCTTACGTATTTTGACCTATTTTCGGCCCGTTTCAACCGTAATCCATCCCAAACTATAAATACAAGGTCCCAAGTCCAAGAAGGACACACTTTGGTCATTGGAGAACATGGAAAACTTGGATTGACGAGAAAAAACGCAAGAGACGACAACCGAGATCGAGATTCCGGGTTTCGTTATTTCTTGTTTTAGTTTTAATCTTTCAACAATGTTTGTTTATGAATCTTGTTGGTTTCTATCTCTAATCATGAGTAGCTAAACTCTTTGTGTTCTAGGGTTAGAAAATAGATTACATTTTGACTATGTTTCAATTTAATTGTGTAATTCTAGACTCCATTTTAATCGTTTATCTATATGTTTGTTTTATTCACGTGATTTTATCAAATTGATCACTTGATATTTGTCTATAAGTTTAAAAATTCGGCGTCTGGGAGGAGGGTTTGTTAAGAGACTTACGACATATAAAGTAGATACCAATAATCATCCGAGAGAAGTGGTGTGTTTACATAGGCACTAATTTAGGGTCTTTAGTGAGTCGTTAGGTGATATTTAACCCGAGAGGGTAATTGTCCTTAATTAATCTACACGATAGCATAATAAACGATAGAATCAGTCTAAAAGTCTAGAACATAGATTAATCAAACATAGAAGATCGTAATTGAAATTGAAACCCTAGGATACATCTTAATCTCATCTGAATCTTTACTTGCTATTTGCTTCTTGTTAATCAAGCGTTTAATTAATTATTTTTTTTATTTAGGGTTTTAGTTAATCATAACAATCACTTCCTTTTTTAGAGTATAGATAGAGTAGAACTGTTAAAATCGGGGTATTTATTTAACATAGGACACGGTCTCTGTGGGATCAATGCTTTTGCCACTAGCTACGCTAGCACCGTACACTTGCAGGACAGTAGGGTTAGAATTTAGTACATCAAGTTTTTGGCACTGTTGTCGGGGACTAATAATTGTATTAGTTTTTATTCTGATAAATAGTCCGATACTAGACTAGACATTTATTTTTTGCACTTTTAAATTCTTTTTTAGTTTGTTTTCGGTTTTATGCCAGTTTTCTTTGTGGTGATCACAGGTAGCACATGCAAATATGATTTCAAGGAAAAGACAAGCTCGTTTCTTTTTATCCAGAAATTGATGCAACTGGTCATCTACAAAGAAGAAGGAAAAAGTAATGGCCAACTTACCACCGAACGCGACAATGGAAGACGTGGCCAGACAACTGTTTCGGGTGGTGACTAATATGCAAACTCAATGACCACTTTGCAACAGCAGCAACATCAGCCACAACCACAAGCAGAATTTGTACTAGAAGGTGATTAGACACCTATTAGGGACTACCTATGTCCCGTGCCTAATCAGCACTATGGAGGAGTCGAACTGCCACCAATCCAAGTCAACAACTTTGAACTCAAGCCGACTTTGGTATTGATAGTAAAACATAATTAGTTTGGTGGGGGGCCACTAGAAGACCCCAATGTTCACCTAGGCCGATTCAAGAAAGTGTCAGAGACCTTGAAAGTTAATCAAGTACCACATGATCAGGTCAAGCTGTGGTTGTTTCCTTTTTATCCAAAGGATAGAGCGCAACAATGGTTTAACTCTTTGAAAGATGTCACTACATGGGAGAATTTGAGCACTCGATTCATACTGAAGTAATTCCCATCGAGCAAGATGCTCGAATTGCAGACTGAAATCACCTAGTTCAAACAGATGGACGAACTATTTGGGAAAGCATAGGAGCAGTTCCGAGACCGGAATTCCCCTGAACACGAGTTCACTAAGATGCAGCAAATCTGTAAATTTTATAAGGAGCTACTTGGGCCCCTGAGAGTACTCGTAGACGCAGCAACGAGTGGATCCATATTGACAACGCACACAAGGGCTGGATTCACCATTCTAGATGAGATGGCCGCAACTAAATGGCAATGGTCAAATGAGAGAAATCAGCAAAGAAGAGTAGCCAGTGTCACGGAGACTGAAACCGACCCATTTACGACAAGATTGGACACTCTTACTAATCAGATGAATTGTTAACCACTTTAGCCTAGCATACTGAGTCACTAAGCCACCCATGCAGGAGATAATTGAAGATGCTAACTATGTTAATCAAAGAAACTTCAGTAATTTCCAAGGTAACCAGCAGCGATACAATCAATATCATCCAAGTGTGAGGAATAACCCTAATCTCTTGTACAACAATCTAAACAATTCACTCCAACCACCATGGGATTTTCAGTCATCAATGACATGATTCATGAAGGACGAGAACCGACCGAAGAGGATTTAATGCAGTCACAGTTCACCAAACATGAGGAAAGGATGGCTAAGAGGGAGAAGAAGACAGAAGGTAACTACATGGACTTGAATAACTCCATGGTCAATCAAGGGGCAGACATAAAAAGGGAGATGAAGGAGCTAAAGACTCATTTAAGTAATCTTGTACGAATCTTAGGCTCTCAACATCAGAAAGGGCAGTTCCTAAGCAATACCATAGAAAATTCAAATGAGTAATGCAATGTCGTCTATTTGATGGATGAGGCTAAGTATGAGAGCCCAAAGCCACTGGAAGCCAAAGATCGGGTGATAGAGCAAAAGCAAGAGGAGGACGATTGATACACGTTGTATATGCATCAATTTAGGTCAATTTTAATTGCGTATTTATAGCATTTGCATGTGTATATGGTCAATAATTGCTTATATTGTATATATTGGACCATTTGACGTGTTTTGTGGAGTTTTGTTGATTTTATGCCAAAATATCGAGTATATGATGGACTAGAGACAAAACGGACCAAGAATAGGTGAAATGGGCCAAGCTAGGCCCAAAAGACAGAAAAATCGAAGTTTGGAGCAAGTATTGACGCGGATGCATCAGTGCCATTCAAGGCTGCGTCAAAATATGCTCGTAACAACTGAAGTTAGTGTTGTTCGACGCGGCCGCGTCAAAAGCCTTCTGGAAAGCTAAATCGAGTTTAACTTGGGTTTTTTGTCCTAATCCTTTTAGGATTTTAACCCATAACTATAAATAGGTCCCCAAACTCGTGAATTAAAAGGTTAGATACTCCATAGTCTCAGAGATAGATAGAAAAAGAGTTAGAAAGCTTGGAGAACGAAAAAGACAAAGATCAAGCAAGACGATTCATCCGGGTTTAGTTTACTTTTCTAGTTTTAAATTCTTGCAATGTTTTTCTCAGAATTTCGTAATGAATTTATGCTAGGCATGTGTAGCTAAGCTATTCGTGTCCTAGGGTTAGAAATTAGGGATTTTTACAATAATGTATTGATTTATGTTTTGAATTATTGATTCAGTTCGTAAAGTGTTTATCTTTATGTTTGTTTTTATAACTGAATTTAGACTGGGCATCTAGGTTAGTAATCCCATTTAACAAATCCACTTCGAGAGAAGGGGTTTGTTATCAGATGTACGACATAGAACGCAGTTGTCTATGACCGTGTAAGCATAGGTTCAAGAGCTTTTGGGAGTTACTAGGATTAATTAACTCGAGAGGGTAATTGTTCTAGTTAATCAATGATTTAATCACTTTGGGAGAAGGGTTAGGTTAATAAACCGCTTCTTAATAAACATTAGATCGGTTTAAAAGTTAATAAGTTGAACATAATCATCATTGAAGTAATATCCTGAAATAGGATACCTTTTTTTCTTGATTATTATTCCTCTTTGTTTGCCAAGTGTTGAGTCATAATTCACTAAGTAATTTAATTAATTAGTTAAATTCTTTATTTTTTACTAAAATCAACTTTTGCAACTTAGTATCTAGTTAGGACAATCCTAGAGTATCGAGGTATCGAACTACCTAAAAATTTATTCCTTGTGGGATCGACCTTGACTGCCGCTACTACACCTATAACCGTAGACTTGCGGAACACTAGGTTAGAAAATCGACGTGTCAAAGATAACATAATCCAAGAGAATGATCACAAGTTGGTGAAAAAGTGGGTTGCGATCCCAAGATCGATTACTATCTAGGACGGTCTCAAATATATTTCTCCCCTCCCCTTTCCTCAAGTAAACCAAAAAAAGAAAATTGCTCCTAATTGTACTAATTGTGTTAAGCTTTTAGAGGAGCTTGGCGAGAAGAAAAAGTTAGAGAAGGTTGAGGTCGCAAAGCACAAGGAGGATGGTCGGGCAAGCGTCGATAAGAAAATTTTACCTTCTCTTATTGATGATTCTTTAGAATTTAGTTTATATGATACATTTTTTGCTGACCTTGATCCTATACATTGTGCTAATACATTTAATTTGATACATGAAGCATCCAAGGAGAGCATTGAGAGTGAGGGGCTAACCAAGAAGGCGTTGGATCCACTTGTGGAGAAATTTGGTTGTGCATGAGAGGAAAAGATAAAGAAGTACAAAGGAAAAAGGGAAAATAAGCAAAACATAGCAAGTGCTAAAAGGAGCATCAATACTAACAAACATCCAAGAAGAACATCAAAAGCGATTGATCCAAGGAGTTTTTCTCTCACTTGTTCTATTGGTAATTATAAATTTCAATATGTGTTGTGTGATCTAGCAAGACCTAATCTGATGCCTCTTAAAACATATAGGCATTTAGGGCTAGGGACTGTGAAACATACCTCTACTACTATCTAGTTGGTGGATGGATCTTTACTAACGCCATATAGAGTCGTAGAGGGCGTGTTAGTTTTTGTGTCTAATTTTGAATTCCCTAGTGATTTCTTAGTTGTCGATATGCAAGGGAATACTGATGTCCCTTTTATCTTAGGCCAGTCTTTCTTGGCGACTAGGCAAGCATTAATAGATGTGCAAAAATGGGAGATGACTTTTCGTATTAATAACAAGAAGATAACTTTTCCTACAGGTAATAGGCCTGAGCTAAATAGTAAAAACAAGTGGTGTATTGTCTATATTGTGGAACAAAATGGTAGACCTCTTTTAGAAAATCTAAGGAAGGGGTAAGAGTTTGCAATTGAAGATAACACTCCTGTCTCTGGTTGGTTGGAATTCGACTGAGTTGTTTAACTGGTCATTTGATTGAAGACGTAAACTTAGCGCTTGTCGGAGGCAACCCGACGTTTACTGTAATTTGTTTCATTTAATGTTTTTGGTTTGTTATTTTTATATTTTATTTTTAGAACACTGACATGATATGAGTGAAGAAGCAATTAGACGGGTCATAGAAGCACAAAAAAAGATATAGTTGAGCTCCCGAGGCGAGTATCAACTAGAAACAGAGCGATGAATTTATATTTGTCTCCAATTTTCAGGTTTTATCTTTTTAACTTGTCCCAAGTTTTAGTTTAGTGCTACCAAGGCGTACCACTTCTTTCCCACAAATATTGGTCTTAGACCAAGTTTAGGGGAGGGGGGTAGAGTGTGACGTCTTGGAAGCTATATTTATTTTGTTGATTTTCGTGCATTTGTATTGCTATTTAGTTACATCATGTTGTATACTAGGGTGCTTTTATATTTTTAATTTCTGCATTTTGTTTTACTTACCACTTTTTTGTGTTAGTTTGTTGAGTCAGTTGAGTCAACGCAGAGTTTGAAGATTAAATAGTGAAAAAGGGTTGATTTGCCATAATGTATCAACGATGAGTAGAATTTTAAAAAACTCTTTATGATACATAGACGAGCATGATAGACACTTTTGAGATGAAAACGATCATGCATGTAGAATGATCATTATAGTAGCCTATGAGATTTTGAGCCTTAGATTGAACTTCTATTTTTGGAGTTATAAATTGCTTTCTTTCAGTGTGATTTGTTAGTCATCATGCATGTATGTCTCTAGAACTTGCCTTGCATCTGTTTAAGAGTCTTCAAGTACACGTTGTGGACCTAGAAAATAATGTTAGACATAGCTTTTGAGCCTATTTTTTAGCCGAACATGGTCCTTTATCACCAAATATTAAACAAAAATAATCCCTAGTCAGTCACTTTGAGCTATAAACACTGTTTTTCATAGCCAAAATGATACAAGCATTAAATCTGTTCCTCTTAGCCTTTGACCTTTTTAAATCTGACTAATTGAGTATGATGGAGGAGAATTGAAAGGTAGAATGGGATGAAAAACAAGAGGTTAGAGTGAAATGGATAGTTGGATGAATTGGTGGAAAATAGTGAGTTGTGATAGGTGAAAGAGTAAAGAAATTGGCCCCTCCTATTATTTTTGTTATTATTTTCGTTTTTCAAAGAAGAAAAAAATCGAAAAAGGGAAAAAGAAAAAGAAAAAGAACTTGTATATATGTGTTTGTTTATTTTGTTATTTAAGAGCGGGTTAAATATGACAAGTGTTTAAGATGCCTAAGTATTTGAAGGGAATCGAGTTGTCCTAGTGTGGTACTCGAATATTATGACATTGAGAGTAATTGGTTGTTAAAGTAAGATAAAAGTGCTTTTGTGGGATGAAAAACCATAAATTATGGTTTTCTGAGAATTGAAGAGTGAGGATTGAGTGAAGTTGTTTGAGGGGTAGTTGGGTTAGTAATAACTTGATTAGTCCAAAAATAAGTCATTTTTGTCAAAATTTATCGCACATTACCTTAATTCTACATTACAATAAAAAACAAAGACTTTTTTGATTATTTGTTCACACGTGTCGAGTATGATACATAAGTTAGATAATAGGCAAGAATATGGTAGACTGTGCATGTGATTTAACTTGACTGTAAACACCCCCCCATATCATACACTTGAGAGATGAACGATACACTAATTGATGAGGATCATCTATTTGAAGTGTTGTGTGCCGAAAGTAGTTGATATATGTCATGTCAAGAATGCTCATGAGTTTGAGGTGTCTGTTTTTTTAAACTAATCTGAGACTAGAGCTGTCGACATAAATTGCTCTAATACTTGAAGTTCTTGTTCTGTATTTGTTTGTTGTTCGGGGATGAACAACCATTTATGTTTGGAGAATTTTGATACATGTCGTGTATGCATGCATTTAGGCCGATTTAGACGAGGATTTGATAGCATTTGCAAGCATAATTGGTTGATTTGTGCTCATATTCATTATATTGTGCCGGATGATGTGTTTGTGGTTGTTTTAATATTATTTAGCTAATTTTATGCCAAAAAGTCCATTTGGATCAAGTTTAAAGAAGAAACGAGCAAAGATAGTAATTGGTCCAGGGAATATAACTCGGTCGAGTCTAAATTTAAACTCGGTCGAGTCAGAGATCGAGTTATAGAAGGATGTAGTCCAGTGAAAATAACTCGAGTGAGTTGTGTATGTGACTCAATCGAGTTTCGAAGCCTTCAGAGACGACTCGGTCGAGGCACAGAAGCGACGTTCAAGATCGAGATTCAGGCTTTGTCATTTCTTATTTTAGTTTTAATCTTTCAATAATGGTTGTCTACGAATCTTGTTGGTTTTTATCTCTAGTCATGAGTAACTAAACTCTTTGTGTTCTAGGGTTAGAAAGTAGATCGCTTTCGACTATGTTTTGATTTAATCGTTTAATTCTAGACTCTGTTTTAACTGTTTAACTATATGTCTGTTTTATTCACATGATTGTATCAAATTGATCACTTGATATTTGTCTACAAGTTTAACAATTCAGCATCTGGGAGGAGAGTTTTGTTAAGAGATATACAAGATATAGCATAGATATCAATAATCGTACGAGAGGAGTGATGTGTTTACGTAAGCACTGGTTTAGGGTATTTAGGAGTCATAAGGTGATAGTTAACCCGAGAGGGCAATTGTCCTTAATCGATCTACACAATAGCATTGTCCGAGCGGAGGGCTAATCGATATTTGTGCCGCCTAATAAACGATAGTATCAGTCTAAAAGCCTAGAATTTAGGTTAATCAAACATAGAAGACCGTAATTGAAATCGAAGCCCTAGGGTCTTAATCTCATTTGAACCTTTACTTGATATTTGATCCTTGTTAGTCAAGCGTTTAATTAGTTTAATTATTTTTTTTTTTCTTTCTGCATTTGGGGTTTAGTTAATCATAACACTCACTTCCTGAGAAGATTGTTAAAATTGAGGTATTTAGTTAACATAGGACACAGTCTCGGTGAGATCTATCGTTTTGCCTTTAGCTACACTAACATCGAGCACTTGCACTACACTAGGGTTAGAAGTAGATCATCATCACACGAAACTTATTTCGTCTAAGATAAATTTATTTTTTGAATTGAGTTAAGACTTGAATATGGATTTGAATCATTTATTTAGTCATGGATTAAATTCAGAAATGATGTCCGTCTGACCGCTTGTCCTTTGCTATTAACTTAATGAACTTGAACTAACCAATGGGGGTAACTTTAAAAGCCTAGCATTAAAGGCTTATAGTAGAGTGGCATTGTGAACGTCAACTGATTAATTAATCAAATAATAGATAATTATGATTTAAGTTAGGCCAACAATCATGTACAGGGTAATATTGTCATTTACGATAATTCCTTTGGCAGAAAGAAAAACAAAATACAGATCTGGCGATATCGCTGACCAAAATAAACTTCAAAATCGGAAATTTCTAAAAGAAAAAAAAAAACACAATTGTTGGAAACAGACGCAAAATTCTCTCCTATATAAAATCTCCAATAAACAGTATCTTGGGGCATTCCCAAATCACAAATCTCTCTTTAGGTTTTTTGTCTGTCTTCTCAATTCGAGACGATGTCGTCCTCCGCTGCAGACAACGCCACCACCAAGAAGATGATAACTCTGCGTAGCTCCGACGGTGAGATGTTTGAGATTGAGGAGTCGGTGGCTCTCGAGTCGCAGACGATCAAGCACATGATCGAGGACGATTGCGCCGACAGCGCTATCCCTCTCCCCAACGTCACCGGAAAAATTCTCTCTAAAGTCATTGAGTATTGCAGGCGTCACGTCGATGCTGCAGCTTCCGCCACGGGCGACGACAAGGTCGCCTCCGCCGGCTCCGATGAAGAACTCAAGACTTTTGACAATGATTTTGTCAAAGTTGATCAGGCCACGCTCTTCGACCTTATTTTGGTATATATCTTTTAAACTATTTATGTTATTTTGATTGTGTTTGTGTGCGTTTTATTTTGTGCCCTGTACTCAGTTGTTGCGAATTGTATGCTAGGGTTTATATTAGATTCTGAGCTAATGACTATGTATAGATCATTGCTACCGATTGTGCTTGGTTGTTTTATTATGTGCACGAGACTTAATTTTGTATTGAGAGTTAGGCTTTGCTATTGTTAGGATGTATTTGGTGGTGTTTCCTTTTTTATTTTTCTTCTGACTCATATAGCTCTTATTGTTAGAGTAGTTTGTTTTCAGAGATGTTTTTGGAACACCTGTATTTGTTTCAGTCTCACAGTAATTGTTAATGTTTGTGTTATTGGATAGCTTGTTAATCTTGCTGTTTTGTGTTATTATTGTTTTTGTCTTCATTCTTCGAGTTCATCTCCAGTGTGTTGAGGCTATTGTGTTTGTTAGCTTGTTTTATTGGTGCTTCTGTTACTGTCTACCTCGAAGTTTTGCTTTGGTTGTTTCTGCTCCTGTTACTCTCTTTGATTATGTCTCTTGGATTATTTATATGCTGGGACACTTGAAGTTTGATTTTCATCTTTGCACATAATATTGTATCTACTGTTTCTAGCTTTTAGCTTGTATTTTTGTTGATTATGATTGGAACTATGATAACTCTACTGACGTATTAGAGTTATATGTATGTGTTGTATGATTTGACTAAAATAAAGTTAATATTTTGGTTATCTCATTCGGAGCAATAAATTGCTAGATAATGGTTCACGGCCTTGTTGAGTGGTATTATTTGAACATACTCCTCACCTCTAAAGCTGGATTCATATAAGTTATTGTGTACAACATAAAGTTATGCGATGATGTTAATGACTATTAATCTCATTCTTGCTACGTACTTTGTGATTTGAATGACTATAAAAATTTGGTGATTCTGCTCCGTTTGGCTGCATTATTGCTGGTGTTCAGTGAGATTCATTGCGTTCATGATATGATAATCTAGTAAAAAATAGTATGTTGCATAGGCTGGCACTTTGCACTGTGTTATATTGGATTTATGCTGATCAAGTGTTAACTTTATCTGCTTAACTGAAGCTTCTCTTTGCTGATTTTCATATTCCTAAATAAAGCAATGCTAGGTTATTTGTTTCAAAACAATGTTTAACAATTATACTTCCTTTGTTGCCTGACATTTTGTCTGTGGTTTTATTTCCAGGCTGCTAATTACTTGAACATCAAGAGTCTCCTGGATCTGACTTGCCAAACTGTTGCTGATATGATTAAGGGCAAGACTCCAGAGGAGATCAGGAAAACGTTCAACATCAAGAATGACTTCACACCTGAAGAGGAAGAGGAAGTCCGAAGAGAGAATCAGTGGGCTTTTGAGTAGAGAGCAATTGCAAATAAGTCTGATCTAATAGCTCTGAATCAAGTTTCTTATTTGACCCGTCGTATTAGTATTCTTAATATTACTTTTGTTCCATGAAGATTGCTACCCTCTGGGATTGATTTTTATTTTAGGTAACTATGTTCTTGCTTTGGTTGGATGATTTTTCGTTGTTAATTTGATATTATTGCATTATTGATTGCCTTTTCTGGTAATGTTGGGTGTGTGCCAAGTTGCCTTATTTTGCACAAGATTGGTAGACCAGCAACATGGGTGGATAAGATCTCATGTGATGAAGAAGTAATTGGAAGTTGTGGAACAAAAGCAGTTTCCATAACTAGTGAGGCCCACAGTGTTCATACTTTGACTTGATAATGCTTTTCTCCAGAAAAAAATATGTTCCTGAGGCCGAGTCTTGTATGTTGGTTCCAACTCTCATTGAGAATAATATGTAACTTATTAAATAAGTTGAACGACGGATTAATTGTGATGGAAGGATTATCCATTCATAGTTTTGCATGCATCAGTTCACTCTATTTTGCATATTGACTGCAACATGCACACGTTGTTATAACATGTGTTTCTTTGACACTTTACCTGAGCTTTAGTACTTGGAAGCTCATCCCAACACTTTTCGGAGCTCATGAAAATCGAGATATTTTTCTTTCTTCAAATCATTATATGATGTCCTATTTTGACAAAATTAATTCAACAAGCACTTTTATTAACACATGTATAGTGAGTTTATCTTCTTACTTGTTACAACTTATTCTATTTTGTTACGCATTGCTGACAGCAAACGGACTCCTGACTTTAAACTTCTCATTAGCCCACGTCACCGAACCAAACATATCTTCCTTGGAAGCTGTCAAAACCTTAAACTTCACTTGGAAGCTCAGTTTGTTAACATCCTTTGTGAACTGCAGTTTATTCGGCACCACTTCTACGTCCAAACTATCTGCCGGGGCCTCTACAGTGGCCGTGTAAGTCGACTCTTCTTCGCCAACATTCGTCACAGTCCGATCAACAGCTCTGCTCTCACCTGCTTTCAAATCGGTGACAGCTATCGAAGGATAGTTCATGTTTGGGACTGAATCAGAACTCGAGTTACTTGCGCACGAAAAGTTACTTGGAACAGACGACGACATCTTCTTAACTTTGTCTGTGTCATACCCAATGTTGCAGAGAAACTGAAGGTAGTCGATGGATTCGGTCTCGTAGACGAGCCCGGGCTGTAATGGGCCTGAAAGGCTTATTTCACCTGCACCGATGTCGTATGGGCTCGCTTGTGAGCCGGTGTTTGTTGTGATTGGGGCGTGCAGATTGTTCGTGGGGATCGCTGCAATGCAGCCAGATAAAATTACATATCCATTCTGTTGGAGTGAAATATATAAATTGGAGTTGTTTGTGTTTTTATGCTGAATTTGGCCTTAACGTGCCAATATATTCTATTCTAACCTGTGGTCATTATGGCTGAGCGGACAGCAGAGGGACCCCATGTAGGATGCTGAGACTTGACGGTGGCAGCCAGCCCGGAAACATGAGGGCAGGACATGGATGTGCCCGAGATTATGTTGAAGAGCGGCGGGTCCTTTCCGGGCAGCCCCTCTGCTTGGTCATTTGAGGGCCAAGCTGCCAGAATTGCCACTCCTGGTGCTGCAATATCCGGCTTTAAGACCAACCAAACAATCAATTCATGTTTGACCTTTCTAGAGAGAGAGAGAGAGAGCGCCAAGAGGCAAAAATCATTACCTTAATAAGGTTCCTAATGCCATCTGTAGGACCTCTTGATGAGAAGTATCCAACAGCAGGGGCAGGTTTGTAATCTTGTATGACCACAGTTGGTAGAATTGTTGCCACTGGATTGCTTTTTTTTGCAATGAAAAACAATCCATTTAGCTACAGTATATGTATGTTATTTCAGTTTCGCAATGCAACATGAATTACCTACCTATCTGATTTAATATAAGTTAGTATTTGATCTCCATCCTTTTCAGATACAGCAGCAATCGGAAAAGTTCCATATTTGGATGCAATTTGCCTCTCGTCATCGTCGATGAGTATCATGCCAATTGCACCTTGGCTCTGCAATAATTCGAATTTGGCTTTTGTTTCATAACTTTGATCCTTGTTGTAACATAGGACAATCTTCCCCTTTACTTTGCTGTCATCCAATGAACCTAGGGCGCAATTTCTGAAAGATTACCATGTTATTTGGGCACATGAATCTAAGGATAAAACAAAGGAGTTCATATCTATGTTTTGTACCTTGCATCTTCGTCATCATATGAGGACGATGCAGACTTTGCTGAGAGCCCGTCTATTAAGGGATACATGCTTGATTTATTGAGACTGGAAAAGTTGATACCTCCACCCTGTGTTACACTCACAAAAATGAGCATATGCCTATTATTTTTTTGTCTCAGTCACTCGTGTTCCACTATCAAAACTACGTGAGAAATGTGGTTTTAATTGTGGGGAGGTAGAAAAAGTGGTGCAGATGAGTCTTTCATGCAATCTTAAAAACTCTCCAATTACCTTGATCTCCTTGTTTCCTCCCAACAAGATGCCCGCCTCAAAATCGCGGTCAATTGTAGTAGCAGCAACGGTCAGTATCCAAGGGGCAACATTTACGACAGTCTTAGGAGACGGGCCGCTATTTCCGGCAGAGCAAACAACAGTGATTCCCTTCTCCACCGCGTGAAATGCTCCAAGCGCTATGGGGTCGGTGGTGAAATCCGACTGTCCTGGAGACGAGCCCAGCGAAAGGGACAGCACGTTAACGCCATCAGCAATGGCATCGTCAAATGCTTTAAGAATAGCAGACCCCATGCAACCCGAGCTCATACAAACACGGTACATGGCGATTCTTGCGGCCGGTGAGCCCCCTGCGGCTGTCCCTTTTGCTATGCCGTAGTAGGACGCCCCTGACACAGGCCTCCCGACTGCTGTAGACGACACGTGCGTGCCATGCCCAGTCTCGTCTCTTGGCGTCCCGAAGGGGATGCCGTCAGCACCAGGATAGTCATAATACCTTGCTCCAATCAATTTTCTACAGAATTTGAATTCAACAGTTTATCAAAAGTAGGAAAATGGTTGCATATGTGTTGTTTCTTTGTCTATTGAAAAATAAATAAATAAATAAATAAATTGGAAGTAGATAATCCAGATTTTCATATTGTGTTACCTATTGCACGTAGAGGAAGTGAAGTTTTTCCCTTCCATGCATTTCCCCTTCCAATGTGATGGGATTGGACCCATATCATCATCAATGAAACTCTCTGATTCAGGCCAAATTCCTGCAAATATTTTTTTAACAAATTTACAGCGTAAGTAATTCCATTAAAAATTATTAGAATAACCTAGTTGAATTGCTGTTTCTGTAATTTTTTAATGGCTATTGTTAAACATATCACTTTTTGTCTTGAAGCTCATGGCACATGTCAAAGCTTCAAGATGTACTGTGCGCATCTCTGAAGCTTTTCGAGATATCGTGTGGAACACTTTTAACTTAGAAATGACAAGTGGGCAACATTTTTAAAGCTTATATTGCCAAGATTAAAAATTGTTCGAGCTACACCAAGTGAGTAAGAAAATACATTTCCCCTAAAAAAGAAAAGAAAAAGTAAGAAAACATGTTTATTTAAAAATGTGGTTATAACTTATATAACATTTGAGTTTCTACTGTTCATGTTGAAATAACTTATACTAAACTAAGGGTGCGTCAGTTGAACGTCCAAAAGAGATAACAAAAGATATTTTGTATTCATATTTTTAAGTTTGTGATCTAAAACAAAAAATGAAATCATCCTCATCTACAAAATTCTCTTCTTTAGTTTTCCTTGATAATTTCTTAATGTGGAATACTGAAGTATATAACGCGACCGTAAGTATTAGTATTAGTATACCTGTATCCAAGATGCCAATAATAGTGTCAGCTCCGTCGGATGGAGAGGTGGGAGTTGAGTCGATTTTAACAGCAGTTTGGTACTTCAAGAAGTCCCATGAACGAGTTGTGTGCAGCTCTAAAACTGGGTCAGCGAAAACAGACACCACTCCAGGCCTTTGTGTCATCGTCTTGGCCTCTTCCTCTGATAAACGAGCCGCGAAACCCGCAAAACCATTGCTGTACGTTTGCAGCACAGATTTCTTGTTCCTCATGATCAAGGAGTTTAGAAGATGAAGATGATCATTTCTTGAGGCTCCCATGTAGACGATATAAACTTGATCATCATTCTCCGCATATGTTTCTCTAACAAGGAATGCCCAAACAAAAAACCCCAAACAAACCCCAACCGCCCTCATGATTGCTATCTCCACAACACACTTAGCTTCTTCACTTGTTTATAGAGTTTCTTTGTGGTGCTGCATAATGGATTCATGCGTGTTCCACTTTAGTGGAGTTTGCCCAAACAATTTAAACTAATTTAATTGCTCATATCAATATAGTAAGATAAACGCAATGTATTGTGCCCATGCCTTTCAAATGGTTACAACAGAAATGCAATGCTTAATCGTATGGACCTATATTTTTAGAATCCGCTAATTACAGACTTGGTATACTCCTACATTTACAAATTAACTTCTTATATCTTTTCAGAATATAAGAATATAGTGGTAAATGTACATAATACATAACAAGTTTTGGCCAGTGAATTAACGAAGCAAAGCAACGCCGGTTATGAATTTAACTTTTCTTTGCAACAAGTTATGATTTTAACAAAACCCGCTCTATTATCACTCCTGATTTTGGCTTCTCATCAAAACTCCTATTTTTTGTTTCCCTTTTTTTTAATAATCTTTTGAACCATCAGTTGCATAATTTGAGGATGTCGTGTAAAATGACTTTTGGAATGTTTTCACACTTTTGTTATGCTACACTTCCAAATACAAGTGTCAACGACATATTTGTATGTTTTCATTTGTTAGTAGCAATCTTGCACTAATATGTATGTCCAATATGACTTTCATCAAAAATTGCCAAATTCCAACGGCATAAAAACTGTTGGAATTTTTAAAAATTCCAATGGTAATTCCAACAGCAAATGAGCCGTTGGAATTGCTGTGGAAAAAAATTCCAACGGTAGAAGCCGTCGGAATAGCTGTTGGAAAAAAAATTCCAACGGTAAGAGGCTCCGTTGGAATTGCTGTTGGAATCATTTTTCCATTGGAATTTAATTGTTGGAACAAAAAAATTCCAACAGCCACTTTTCCAACGGCATAAAAACCGTTGGAATTGCCGTTGGAATTAACATTCCAATGGTAATTTACCAAAAACCATTGGAATATGGTAAATCTCCGTTGGAATTTTAATTCCAACATCAATTCCAACGGTTTTTATGCCGTTGGAAAAGTGGCTGTTGGAATTTTATTGTTCCAACAATTAAATTCCAACGGAAAATAATTCCAACGGCAATTCCAACGGACTTTTTACCGTTGGAATTTTTTTTCCAACAGCATTCCAACGGCTTCTGCCGTTGGAATTTTTTTCCAACAGCTATTCCAACGGCCTTTTTCCGTTGGAATTTTGGAAAAAATTCCAACGGCTCATTTGTCGTTGGAATTACCATTGGAATTTTTAAAAATTCCAACGACTTTTATGCCATTGGAAATTTTCCGTTGGAATTTGGCAATTTTCTTGTAGTAAATTAAACGATAACGAAAATATAAAAAGCTTCAAAATATCACATATTCAACACTTTCCGAAACTCATGAGCTTTCAATGTCAGTGATGTTGAAGATATATCAAATTAATACCTCCTCAAGAATATGATCTTGGGATTTTTTTTTTAATGAGCTTTAAGATATATGATGAGAATCAAGACATTGGTCAATTTTTCTTTTCAAAGATTAGCCACAATTTTTTTTTTTTTTTTTTCCTTGAGATTACGTATATAGGATATATATGTGTCAATAATGTGATAGTTTGTGTGTGTGGGTGGGGTGGGGAGAGGAAGGGAATAGGGGCCAAGAGCAAAAGCCCAACATTGGCTTTCATGTGGCGCCAAATGATATGACCGGAATATTTTCATTTTTAGTCCTGTAACTTAGGACTCGTTCGAAATAATTAAGTCTGGTATGTTAGAAATATTAATTTTAGTCTTATATATTAGTTGAAGCTATTTTTCGCCGAAAATTACTTAAGTGACCGAATTTTGTCACGTGCCACACATGGGGAGTAAAATTGAGACCTGCGTACGACATTGCACACATGGAAATACCATGTTGATGTGTATTATGCCACATATTTACTCTTTTTTCCTTTTATTCTTCAATAATAGAACACCACCACCACTTCATCTTCTACACTGCTTACATTCCCCGCTGCTCCGCCGCAGAAGGATCTCTAGCCGCAAAGCCCCCCACCTCTGCTCTAAGTTGGTCTACAAGTGTTAGTGTTAATCCCCATGCTGCAATTCATCTTCACAGTCCCATGCTTCTCGATCATCAATATCTTCACTTTCGTTGCAACCTCTATGTAGCTACTCATCGTCAGCAAACTTGATTGATATCTGGACCCAAACCTGAGTACGATAGGATCCGATCAATTATAACATCTACAGTCAAGTTCATCCTCATCGTTTGATGCATGCTCGACGGTCAACACGCCTCATCGATCGTCGTACTATGGTGGAGATCACTGTCGTCGTGTTCTAGTATTTGAACGAGGTGAAGTTTGTGGTTTTCACAAATATGTAGTCGGTACGATTCTTTAGAACTTGATCTTTATAGTATTGGTTGCATTCTTAGTTTGTGATTATGAGGATATTTGGTTGGGCTTATAAACAACTTCTATTATATTAACAAGTAGCATGTTCTTAAAGTATAAGGCAAAATAAGATGTTAAACAACTTGTAAGACATATGCTCTTAGAGCAATAATAATAATAATAATAATATAATAATAATAATAATAATAATAATAATAATAATAATAATAACAATAACAACAACAATAATAATAATAATAATAATAATAATAATAATAATAATAATAATAATAATAATAATAATAATAATAATAATAATAATACCACTTCCATCTTATTAATCAAGATCCTATAAGCGACACTTAAATTACACTTACTATACATACTTCATACACTACAGACACTACACACAAGATATTCCACACACACTACCCAACATACACGCCACACACACAATTCACAGACGCTTGACACTTCACACGTACCCCACACACCTTGTTCAGTGGGTGTATGGCGTTTTATGTGTTAATTCGTGCAATGACATTTTGGGATTAAATATAGTATTTAATTTACTTGCACGATAATTTATTTAAACTTGCATATGTCTTTGGATTGTAAGAATATTATAAATCGAGTGTTTAAGTTGTTAAACACGGAAAGAATCGATTTATAATTCAATTCTAAGTATTAGGGCCCCAATAATCTTTCATTCGGGGGGGGGGGGGGGGGGGGGGGGCACTATGTCCGCGATCAGTAAATATATTTGGACAATTTATTTTGATAAGATCGTCTCAATTTCATTGAAGTTTGTCTTTGACTTGGCAATGGAATTGTGGATACACGTACGAGGTATTGGGACAAGACCACATGAAATTTAGATTGTGATTTGACCATACAATTTAAATTCATTGAATGACGTACAACTACCTTAATCCTGAGCGAATAGTGTATCTTTATTATCAACTGGACATTCTTTGAGACATCAGTGAGTGAGATTTAATATATTAATCAAAATCTCGGGTGTTTTGGGAATTAAAGTGAAGTGATAAAGAACATATATGTACAATATTGGAATCCTTCACTTATTTAATAGGCATGATCATGATCTCATGGGTTCTTCTATAAACAGTAAATCTGAGCTCAGTATTCGACATTAGTTGTCGAATCATGTTGTGTGATGTAGTCACATAGGACTGTCGGATAGAAGATGAGTATTGAGATTGACAAGTGTTTGAATATAGGCTTATTGGTCATGGTAGCCTATTGCAAATACTTTAGTTGATCGAGCGAGGTAATATGTTGGATCGATCAATCAATGCGATTAAATTAAGAGTGCAATTATATTCTTTTAGTGGAATAGAATATAATTACTAAATTAATATGATAAGTCAATAGTTGATCGGGTCATATTTAATTTATTGGAGCTTAATTTAATTGGGTCCGACCAGGTCCATTCAGTGGCCCAGTATGAACTAGAATAAATTGTAATGATTATAATTTATTACTACAATATTTGGATTATAATATTATGATATTATAGAAGATGGAGATATCCAGTATCTTTTATATTTATCAGGATATGTTACTTGGGAAGAAAGAATATTGAGATATATTATAGATATCAGATACATATTTGGTCTACTCTGACACACACACACATATTATACATCCAAGAAGGTGTCCACACACTGTGTATTCTGGTGCAGTTCGTGAGGACACCGGAGAAGGCTTGGAGGTTTGGAGCGAGATTTGATAAAGCACGCTACAAAGGTTCCATAAAATCCTTCTTATATAAATTAATTAATATGTAGAACATAAAATAATACGGTCGATCCTATAATGATGTATCCGATTGTCAATATTTTATATAGTGTGGATCGGATTGGAATCGTGGTTCTAACACACTTCATGTGCTTCATAAACATATACATACACACACACACGTGCACACACACACACTTCACATATACTATGTAAATCCTTCCACTAAATTCATTTTCAAATATCTCAATCCAATGCAAACTTATAAGCTCCATGATCCAAACGCTATACTAACTTTTAAACTCTTGAGATATTACGTCTTATAACCTCTTAAGACAACATATAAGATATTGGAGCTTTAAGAAATTTGAAATAGTTTTAGCCAAAGACCCTCTATAAAGAAAAAAAAAATTAGGTTCTAAATAAAAAAAATATGGAACATTAATCTTCTCCCTATCTATAAAAGTGTGAGTTGCTTCTTACCATATAGTAACTAAAATATCAATGTATCTTATTATTTGCTATAAGGACAATTACGTAATTCATTATCTATTTAATATACACTTTACTCCCTTCGTTCATAAATAAATGTCATTTTAGACTTTCAGGTTGAATTTAAGAAATTATGGAATGGACAACAACATGCCTCCATTTTTCTCTCCATCAATTTTGCTACTACCATAAATTTCTCCATACCTTCTTTATTTACTATTATAAAGATTTGTATGGAAACTTCCTTTGGTTTAGCTAAGAACAATGCTGGAAGAAACGTTGAAAAAAATCATAGAATAACACTCTTTTGTGAAAAAATAGTTTTCACTAAAATGACACTTATTTGTGAACGGAGGAAGTATAATTTTGATGGGTAATTTTTCATTAATAAGTGATATTTTATTACAAATTGACAATGCTATTTTCTCTACGTCAACTTTTTGAAATTTTTAAATATTTGAATATTATAACAGATTTTAAGAGCTTACTAACAAAGTATCAAAGACAATAATTAAGAATTTATTTGATCTTGTTTTCATCACTTTGGGATAAGAATTATGAATAGTTTGATTCTTATGTTGTTTCTTTTCAAAAAATAAATAGTGAAAGTATTGTATAACTCTAGAGAAAAGTAAATGATGAATTTATAAATAAAACTCAGATTAAAGAGTTGATATTTCATAATCTATTATTGATGTAGATGCTTAAGAATAAATGATAAATGTATTCAAAATTGTGTAGATCAACCAATTGAGAATTCAAGCCAAGAACCTTGTAGGCCGACAATGTTTTGTAACCAAGAGATCTAGGGATGTAGATCCATTCCCCATCCTAATTATCCACTGCACTAAAACATAGTTGAGAATTCAAAGTCCTATATATTGTTGAAGTTTAATATAAACAATAGAGGGAATATGTGAAATATATTGAATTCTTTGATTAATTTTTTTCATAAGTGGTTTAATTCATTCTATTTTCTGCATTTTAAGTAGTGAATTGTTAACATTGACATAGTTATGGTATTCTTTTTTGAACTATTAATATCAACGCGTTACGATTCTGTATTAAATACATAAATTTATTTCATCGATACATTTTGGATTAATGAGTCGATATTTTAAGATAAAATTGTTAACATGTGTGTTCGACAAAAAATAACAATGGAACATCATAAATATCTAATATTTACTTACTGATATGCTTTAATTTAGTTGTGTCAATATTAACATGAACAATTTCAAAGGATTTTAATATGATGGCAAAAATTAAGGACCATAAATAAAATGTAATGTCTATAAGTTTACTATAGATCTTGAGGAAAGAATAATGATAGATTTCAAATAGAAATGGAAATAAAACTAAAATTAACTAGAGGAGTTTTAGACTACAAAACATATTGCAAGATAGGATAATTCTCCCTTGATTGCGTATTCTCATTAACCAACAATATAAAGAGGTTACAACCCTAATCAGAGTATTACAATAATACAAAGAAGTCCCTAAGAGATACCTATTTGCATAAAGATACAACAAATATAACATAATGACAACATAATATTTATTTGGCTAATACGCTCCCTCAGACGGAGCAGGAGGAGGACGGACGCTCAGACTGGATCTGAAGTCGAGAAAGAGTTGGCGAGGGAGACCTTTTGTGAAGATGTCTGCATACTGATTTGCGGAAGGAACATGCAGGACCCGAACACGGCCAAAAGCAACCTGTTCGCGAACAAAATGAATGTCAAGCTCCACGTGCTTCGTACATTGGTGTTGGACCGGATTTGCGGACAGGTAATAGTGGAGTTATTATCATAGTAGACAAGAGTCGCTTTATGAACCGGACAGTGCAGCTCGAGTAAAAGGTTACGAAGCCAACATGTTTCGGCAACAACGTTGGCAACCCACGTTACTCAGCTTCGGCGCTGGAGCGAGATATCGTAGCTTGGCGTTTAGAGGACCAAGAGATCAAGTTATTGCCCAAGAAAACACAAAAGTCGGAAGTGGAGCGACGCGTGTCCGGACAGCCGGCCTAATCGGCGTCCGTGTAAGTGATGAGGCGAGATGGGGCAGACGGCAGGAGATGAAGGCTGAGATCAATAGTGCCTTGCAGATAACGAAGAATTCGTTTGAGAGTGACGAAGTGTGGTTCTCGAGGAGCATGCATAAACAGACAACACTGCTGAACTGCATAAGTGATGTTAGGCTGGGTGAAGGTAAGATACTCAAGAACACCGACGAGACTACGGAAGAGAGTGGGATCGGCGAAAGGGTCGCCATCAAGGGAACAGAGCTTGGATTTAGTGTCAACCGCGTGGCAACCGGTTTGCAGTTCGACATGACGCGATATAATCTCCTGGGCATATTTGCGTTGACATAAAAACATAGATTGAGGCGAACGAGTAACAGAGATACCCAAGAAATAATTTAGTGACCCCAAGTCGGTCAAGGCAAATTCAGAATGCCCGCGGGAGATGATGCGGTTCTTCAGTAGTTAAGACGAAGTAGTGTGAACAATGTCGTCAACATATAGAAGGAGATATGCAGTATGTCCATCGTGGTGATATATGAAGAGAGAAGTATCGCTCTTGGCACACACAAAACCGAGTGGTTGGATGTATCCAGAGAACCGCTGATACTAGGTCCGAGGGGCTTGTTTTACGCCATACAGAGACTTACGCAATTTGCACACATGGTGAGAAAATTGAGGATTGACAAAACCGACGGGCTGATACATATACATTGTTTCGGGAAGAATGCCGTGTAGAAATGCGTTCTTTACATCGAGCTGGTGAATCGGCCAGTTCTTACCCTGGGCGATGCATAAGACAGTGACCGGTTTAATCACTGGGCTGAAAGTTTCACCACAATCGACTCCAACCTACTGAGAGTTGCCATTGACCACTAGACGGGCTTTGTGGCGTTCAAAAATCCCATGGTCCCTGTACTTGTACCTGAATAACCACAAACCACGAACAATATTAACCCCCTCGGGGGGTCTTGGGACAAGGTCCCAAGTGTGTTGTTTAATAAGAGCATGATATTCGACGGTCATGGCCGTATTCCAATTTGGATCAAGCAGGGCAAGTTTGGGATTTTTAGGTAGTGGGAGATGTAAGGGGTGGAGGATGTTTGAGAGTGCAAGTTGAAGATTTGTTTGGGTTTAAAACCCCGAGTTGAGATCGAGTGGTCATAGGGTGGCGCGAGGAGGAGGGGCCGGGGAGGTAGGGGGTTGGGAGCCACTGCCTGGTTCAGCCGGGGTGTTTGGCGAGGGAGCTGTGGCAGACAGCCGAGAAGAGTTGGAGATTGGGGGATTACTGTGGAGATGAGTGAGAAGTGGGGAGATTGTGTCTGAGCCATCCGTAGAGGAGGTAGAAGATGTACCTAAGTGAGCGAAGGGAAAAGTGTTTTCGATAAACGTAACATGGCGGGAGATAATGATTTTGTATGTGGACAAATCAAGATAATTATATCCTCGATGATTGGCGGGGTATCCGAGGAAAACACAAGGAGTAGATCGAGGAGATAAATTATGTGGAGTAGTGGAAGTGAGATTTGGGTAACATAAACAACCGAAAATGCGAAGGTGAGCATAGTCAGGTTGTTGACGGAAGAGGGTTGTGGTGGGGGTAAGGTTATTTAGAGTTCAGGTGGGGAGAATATTGACAAGTTAGGCTGCCATTTCTAAACCATAAACCCAAAAAGTCGTAGGAAACGATGCATGAATAAGAAGAGTACGAATAATATTATTGAGGGTGCGAATGAAACGTTTGGGCTTGCCATTTTGAGGGGAAGTGTGAGGGCAGGAGAAGTGAAAAACAATCTCGTGATCCGCAAAAAACTTAGTATACGAAGAATTGTTGAATTCGCGTCCATTATCGCACTGAAAAGATTTGATGTTTCGCTCAAATTGATTTTTGACAATAACTATAAAAATGCACAAAAACAGAGTAAGCTTGCGATTTGAATTTAAGAGGGTAAACCTAACAGAAATGAGAAAAATCATCCAAAAGAACCATGTAGTATTTGTGTCCTAAATTGCTAGCAATAAGCGAAGTCCATAAATCAACATGAATTATATCAAACGGAAATTGAGCAGTGGTAGTGGAAATTGAAAAAGGTAATCTAACATGTTTTCCAATTTGTCATGAATAGCAAGAATAAGAAACATGCGAATTACAAGAAATATGTTTATTTGTTCTAAGGAAACTAAAAACAAGGTCGTCGGGGTGTCCAAAACGATTATGCCAAAGAGTCAGCGAAATGGCAACAAGGGCAGCGGGCGAACCGGGACAGGCAATGGATGTGGTGGAAAAGGGGTAGAGGTCACCGGTATGATTGCATCTCGTGAGGATTTTCCCCGTATGTAGGTCCTTCACAGAGAAACCTAGTGGATCAAATTCGATTGAAATAGAATTATCACGAGAGAATTGACAAACAGAAATGAGATTTTTTATGATAAATGGAGTATATGGAACATTTTTTAGTGTGTAGGGTGGGGCAGGGGGGGGGGATGTAGGTGGTGCCATAACCATCAATTGATATATGGGAACCATTACCGACAAGTATAGATGGGGGGTCGCTCAAATTAAACAAACGAGGGAGGTTACCTGAATTGTTCTAAGGTGTGACGATGCCCCCGTATCCATATACCATTGTTCGTCTGGTTGTTGAAGGCTCAATGAGCTATAAGCTTAGCCCAAATCCGTTGGAGTCATGGGCTGAGAGGAGAATGAAGTGGGTTGTGGCATGAATAAGGCCTGCTGCTGATGGGGCTGAGAAAACTGAGGGCGTGGGCCCAATAAACCTGGTCGAGTTGAAGGCTACTGGGCTGGCCCGCTAGTTGGAAACGGGCATGGAGATGTGGCCCAAGAAAGATAGGATAATTCTCCCTTGATTGCGTATTCTCATTAACTAACAATATAAAGAGGTTACAACCGTAATCAGAGTATTACAATAATATAAAGAAGTCTCTAAGAGATACATATTTGCATAAAGATACAACAAATACAACATAATATTTATTTGGCTAATACATATAATAAATTTCTAAAATATAGCAAAAATAAGAAACATAAAGATTGAAACTTAATATTTGAAGCATATTTTATTTAAACTTTTCTATATCTATTGGTAAAAACATTCAAAGAATTATTCAAATATTAAAATAAAAGAGAATAACAAATAACGACAATATTATTTTTATATATTTAGAGGAAGATATTTTACACAGCGAGATGTGAAGTTATAATAACAAAATGGCATGTTTTCAATTATGTGAATAAGCATTTTTCCTGTAAAAGTGTATACTATTCCGGTATCTACTGATATAATTTTATTTTTCAAAATAAAAGAAGTCAGTCTAAAAAACATCAGATCTGTAATACATCCATATTAGTTTAACTTCAAAATTAGTGACGCTATTTCAACCTAGAAATAAGGAATAAATACAAAAATAAAGAAAAATTAATTCAACACGATATACAACAATGTTCTGTTGTATGCAAGTTGTTATTATACCCAACATGTTCGCTCTTCGTCTACTGAAACATTTTCGGTGTTAGTAGATACAATAATCTATCAGTGTCGTATCCTATTCAATATAAAAGTGTAATCGGCTATAAAAAGTAAGTTCTAAATTTTCCCGTCCAAATTTATATACTATTTGTAAAAATTACGATTATATAATAAATATTCTAACGACTTTAAATATATGGTAAATATTGTGTGCCGAATTTAAATACCACATTTATTCCTACTAGTTTTAGTCAAAATCTTTCACGTATGTTTGGACTTTTTTATGGTATAAATATTCTAATTCCGGTATATATATATATATATATATATATTATATTACATGTAAATCTACTACGAAATTTAGGGAAAATAAATGTGATATACTATTCTGATTAAACAATTCGAGTAATGATGAAAATATTCTAATTGATATAAATCTCATATTATATCAATACAAAATCTTACTGTATAATAAAAGATAGCTTCTTTAAAAGAAACCGGCCATATTTTCTCTCCCATTTTTTTTAAAAAAAATAGTAGATTTAAATCATAACTAACATATTAAGATTTTTTTTTTTTTTTTTTTTTTTGTGTGTGTGTGTATATGGAGTAAAGATTTGTATATATATAGCATTTTTTTCCAAAATTAGTTCAAAGTTTAAATATTATTGGCAATTTGCTATATAAAAAAAATCATAGGTGACACCATTTAATTGATTCATTTTATAATAAAAATAAATAAATTGAAAAGAAAATAATAAAATAAAATAAAGAGTAAATAATTTCTGATTATTTTTCTGTTTTTAATGTAAAACATAGAAAATTATATATTTTTTTTTTATGAGCTTTAATTTGACATCTACATTGCATATTTTAAAATAAGTTATACTAAAAAATCCAATAGTTTGTAGATTAAATTTGTTTATTTAATATGAGTTAAATTATTTGATTGGGTCTGAGACACAAATAAAATTAAATATATATTAAGGATATTTTATTTATAAGTATTTATTAAATAATCTTTTAAAAATATTAGTTAATTTTTTCATGTTTTTTTAAAACTTTATATTTGTTTTATGAACAAATCCATGAATGTATTTTTCCAACAATATTGCAATTGTTTGGAAATAGTAAAAACTGACTATTTTTTAATTTCGAGATTCGCATATAATATTTGATCTTTTATAAACAACAAAAAGAATAGTGGAGGAACACATGTGCCCCACGTTAGAGAAGGAAGAATTTAGAGATCACTTTATTTTTTGTAGCTCTCCTTTTCAAATGTTTTGATTTTTCAACATCTTAAATGCACTAATAACTTTTTTTATCCATTTCTTTTAATGGCAATAGATAAAAAGAAACTCTCTTTTCATGGTATTTAAAATGATACTCATATTAAATATTTCGATATAATACATTGCATATAAAATAAACAATTATTTGTTGGTTGATTATTGTGCTTAGATTTAAATATTTATTGTGAGTTGAACTATTTACATTGGATATGAGTTGCAAATATTAAAAAAATTAAATAATTTTTATTAATGAAATTAAAAGATATTAAATAATTTAATATTCTTATATTTGACAAAAAAATAAGATATTCAATTATATTGTCCGATTATTTACTTTAATTTTTTACAAATAAATATATTTTAAATCGTGCATCGCATGACGGGAAATTCTAATACAATATAATATAGTCTCAACTGCATAATCTATTTTTTTTTAAAATGTGTCTACGTTAATCTATATAATCATTCAACAAAAAGATTTTGAATAGATATAAGCGCACATAATTAGGGTGCAAAACCTAACATCAAATCCTAGTTGTTTTACTTTAAATACTATATCAACTCTTTTTTTTCTGAAACACAGATTCTAATGACTCCATATACTCTCGGTTGAATAACAGAGATTTCAGCATGCATCAAATCCTCATGTTTTTTTCAAAGATCAATTGATTGAATGTTATTAAATAAGATTGGGCAAAGTTGTGACTGGTGAGGGCGTACACCATACCTATCTAGAAAAATCCAAGTCAAGTTCAAAGCTTCGAATATATTCTCAAAGATGTTGAGGTAAAATATAGTACAATATATTTAGCATTAGATATCCTGATGTTTTAGACGTTTTGTATACTGATGTACTATGATTATACTAATCATAGAATGATAGTGGAAACCTAGTGAAATAACATTTTACCACTAGTTTGCATAGGAAAATAATAATAATTTCTGAGTTATTATATTTTTATGATTTACACAGTATACTACATTTCGAATACAGAAAATGGAACAGAATATGACCATATTCATAAAGGATGTTGTATTGAAAGTTCAGAATCCAGTACTACCAGTCAAGTCTGGAGTCACTGTACCACTACTTTGATTTATGAGTTATTGTATTTGTATAATTTAAATAGTATACTACTCTTTTAATTTAGGATATGTAATAGAGTACGAAAATCTATATAAGGCCCGTTGTATTACTGTACAAATACAAAAATATACCTTAAGTTTGAATTCCAAAAGGACCAAGCAATAGTTAACCCAGTCTATTAAGGAACTTAAACGTGAGTTGCATGTAGTACATAATGAAGACAGCTCATGTTCATCATATTAAGCTAAGGAAATGCTACAGTGGATTGGATCTCATGGCTGATAAAATGAACGAAGAGAATACCTACATGAATCTGAAAACGACCAATGGATGATAGACATGTGTCTAGGACAAACCTGTAGTTAGGGTTTTCACTTCTATCATAGCTTACTATTAATGGTTGTGTTGTTGTATAGTCTCATTCATTTCAATTAATGCAATACACACAATGAGTTGCTCTTATGAAATATCTGGTGTGTATTTACATGTTTTTTGTTTGTCATGTTTCTCTTTATGGTATCAGAGCACAGTTGCTAAAGCTGGTGTATGATCCCGATCACTTTTTCATCACACCTTTTTCCTTCATAAATGGCCGAAAGCGAACCAGCTACTCTCCAAAATATTTCTCCTCCACCAGCAATTATTCAACCCCAGGCCCAACTTATAACTATTAAACTAGGCGAATCCAATTTCCTAGTATGGAAACAATAAATTTTGGCAGCAACTCGAGGTTATGGTCTCGAAGGTTATCTTACTGGAGCCACAAAATGCCCAAAAAGGTTATCAGAGGGAGGAGATACAACAGAATCTCTCATTCTACGAGATGCATGGACCAGACAAGATCAGCTGCTTGTATCTTGGCTACTTTCATCCATTTCAAAGGACCTGCTGGTTACCACAGTGGGCATAAAGACGTCAAAAGACATCTGGGAGGCCTTGACATCCAGTTTTACTAATCAGTCGGTGGCAAAGATAATGCAATATAAGCTTAATTGCAGAACATTAAGAAGGCAAACATGGGGATGAGAGAGTACTTGAATAAAATTAAAGCATGCTGTGATGCCCTCACCGTATCTGGCCAAACTGTTTTAGGAACAGATCATATTCTTTACATTCTCAGTGGGTTGGGTGCAGACTACAATCCAATCATGGTCAGTGTTTCTGCCAAGATAGAAGGATGTACGTTGAGAGAGGTATATTCACTCCTGTTAAGCTTTGAAAGTAGAATCGAGAGCCTCGATGGGGCACAAATCAACTTTGATTGTTCATTGCCAACTGCTAATGTGGCAACTCAAGGAAAGAGAGGTGGTGCACAGTCTTGGAGAGGACGAGGATCCTCCAGTAGAGGTGGAAGAGGTGGTTCTCCAGGAAGAAATGCAGGAAGAACTAATTCTAGAAGAAGGGAAGGAAGGTACACCAATTTCAAAAAATGGTGTACCTACTGCAACCGGGATAATCATAACACTGCTCAATGTTTTTATAAAGATAATCCAGACCATCCTTGTATGCTGGCTCAACAACAAGGAAGAGGGTACACTCATCCAGGAAAAAATCCAGCAGCTAATGTTGCTTTAGTACCTAGAAATGAGTACTATAATGAACATGAGTGGTATCAAAATTCTGGAGCCACAAACCACCTTACCTATGACTTCAACAACCTCAACATAGCTGCTGAATATCAAGGAAATGAGAAAGTGCAGGTTGGAAATGGATCAGGTCTGTATATTTCTCATTCTGGTAATACAATATAAAGTCATCTCTCTCTAAATCCTCACATTCTTTCCTCCTTAAAAATCTGTTGCATGTACCTGAAACAACTAAAAATCTCCTTAGTGTCTCTCAGTTTGCTAAAGATAACTCAGTGTTTTTTTTAATTTCATCCTACCTTTTATTTGGTGAAGGATCAGTTCACAGGGGAAATTCTACCCAAGGGGATTGCTAAACATGGCCTTTATTCCTTTGCCTTGACCAAGCAAGATCACAGTTCATATCCATCATCATCTCTTCAGTTTTTCAATTCCAAGAAGTCCACTGCAGCTTACACTGCATAGTTACAAAATAGAAGCACTCTTAGCTTATGGCATTCTAGACTAAGGCATCCATCCTTTGATGTAGTGAGAAAAGTTTTACAGCTATGTAATGTTTCAATTCCATCTAATGAGAACAACTTTTTCTGTCCTACTTGCCCATTGTTAAAGATGCAAAAATTACCTTTTCCAGATTCTAGTTCTCATAATTATGGTCTTTTAGAACTTGTTCATATTGACTTATGGGGGCCACCTCCCATTAAATCTTATCAAGGTTTCAGTTATTATATGAATTTTATTGACCATTCTACCAGATTCACCTAGTTATACCTTCTCAAACATAAATCTGAAGCTATGATTGCCTTTTCCCACTTTCAAAAACTTGTGGAAACTCGGTTTGGTAAGTACATTAAACAAGTTCAAAGCGATGGTGGGACAGAGTATAAACTACTTCTTGACCTCTTTCACAAATCTGGTATAATCCATAAATTATCTTACCCATATGGCCTTGCTGAAATAAAGCATAGGCACATAGTTGAGGTTGGCTTGTCCCTGTTAGCGCATTCAGCTATTCCAACTCATCACTAGGATAGTGTTTTTCACACTACTGTTCATCTCATTAACAGATTTCCTTCTAAAGCCCTTCACCATAATATTCCTTGTCAAGCACTTACTGGTAAACCACCCTTTTATTCTGATTTTAGAGTCTTTGGCTGTCAAGCTTTCCCCCTTTTAAGACCTTATAATAAACACAAACTTCAATACAAAAGTGAGTCTGGTGTTTTTCTTGGCTATTCTCTTCAACACAAGGGTTATAAAGTATACTTGCCAAAGAGACACGAGATAATAATCACCAGGCATGTTCTCTTAATGAAACTTTTTTTCCATATCATACTTCATCTCATTCTCCTACACCTCAACAACCTGTCACTTCCACATCTCCTCCTCCAGTCATAAACGTACATGTATCAATTCCCATTGCTACTACTGCCTCTCCAGCTCAACCATCTTCTTCACAAACTTCATCCTCCACCTCTTCCTCACCTCCTTCACATTGATCTTCTCCAAATGATGACAATACTATTATTTTTCAGAATGAAAATAATACTAATCATGAGGAAATTTCCAACACTGCACTTGATCACTCTGTTGATATTGCAGGTTCTGAGCTCATTCCAAGGGGGCATCACATGGTTACAAGGTCTAAGGCTGGCATTTTCAGACCTAAAATTATTGGACTGAGCTCAAGGAATAGGAGGAGGAGCCCAGAAACCATACTCAGGCCTTGAAAGATTGTCACTGGAGGAGTGCTATGGAGGATGAATATACAGCCTTATTAAGAAATAAAACACGGAAGCTGACTGAACTACCACCTGGAAGAGATACAATTGGATGCAGATGGGTTTATAAACTCAAAAGACACTCAGATGGTTCAGTAGCTAGATAGAAAGCAAGGTTAGTGGCTAAGGGGTATAGTCAGATTCCTAGTTTTGATTACTTTGATACTTTTAGCTCATTAGTGAAACCAGCTACTATATGATATGTTCTTTCTATTGCTGTTTCGAAGCATTGGGATATAAGGCAGTTGGACATTGATAATACATTTCTTAATGGGGATATTGATGCAGAAATTTATATGCAACAGCCTCCTGGTTTTGAAAAACCTGGAAATCTTGTTTGCAAATTGCAGAAATCAATATATGGGTTGAAGTAGGCCTCTAGATCTTGGAGCATGAAGTTTAGGAATACCCTTCTCACTCTTGGTTTCACAATCTAAAGCAGATTCTTCATTGTTCTTTAAACATTCAGGCAAGTCTGTTATCTTTGTTCTAGCTTATGTGGATGAGATACTTGTCACTGGAGATAGCAAAAGAGGGGTTCAATTGTTTATTGATGATTTGAAGAGATTTTTTTCTCTCAAAGACCTTGGAAACTTAAGTTATTTCCTTGGAATGGAGGTCACTTACACTAATGAAGGAATTCATCTTTCACAAAAGAAATATATCAAAGGAATCCTTGAGAAGATGAAGATGATGATGCAAAGGCACTTGCTACCCCCATGATCACCAGTCCTGGTTTGTCTAAGTTTTGTGGAAATCCTATAGAGAATGGAACAGAATATAGATCTGTTGTTGGTGCATTAAAGTATGCTACTTTGACAAGACCAGATATTGCTTTTAGTGTGAATAAAGTGAGTCAATTCATGCAAAGCCCATTGGATACTCATTGGAGAGCAATCAAAAGAATTCTAAGGTATCTTAATGGCACTCTTGATTACAGAATACACCTTAGAGCATCAGATAAATCACAGCTCACATCCTACTGTGATTCAGATTGGGCTGCAGACCTTGATGATAGGAAGCCTGTCTCAGGTTATTGTGTTTATTTGGGAAAATGTTTGGTTTCATGGAGTTCTAAAAAATAACCTGTTGTATCTCGATCCTCAACGGAATTAGAGTACAGAAGTTTGGCAAACACTGTGTGTGAAGTGGTCTGGATCAGGAACTTATTATCAGAATTACATTTTGAACAAAGGGCAACCACACCAATTTGGGTAGATAATACAGAATCAGTATCTCTTTCAGCCAATCCAATTTTTCACTCATGGACTAAACACTTTGAGCTGGACTTGCACTTTATACGTGATAAGGTCAAGGATGGAAAGATCAGTGTCCACTACATTCCTTCCCTTGATCAAATTGCAGATGGCCTCACTAAACCATTGAGCGAGCGATTCTTCGGCAGGATCATAAATATGATGAGTGTTGTCCCCAATACCAACCTTGAATTGAGGGAGCATATTAAGGAATGTAAATGTGACTTGCATGTAGTACATAATGAAGACAACTCAGATGTGCATCATATTAAGCTAAGGAAGTGCTACAGTGGATTGGATCCCATGGCTGATAAAATGAACGAAGAGAATACTTGCATGAGTTCTAAAACGACTAATGGATGATAGACACTCGTCTAGGGCAAACCTGTAGCTAGGGTTTACACTTCTGTCATAGCTTACTATAAATGGATGTGCTGTTGTAAAATCTCATTCATTTCAATTAATGCAATACTCACTATGAGCTACTCTTATGAAATATCTGCTGTGTATTTACATGTTCTTTTTGTCATGTTTCTCTTTACAGTCAAATATGAAATATGTATTTACATGTACCACTACTTTAGAAAGAAAAAAAATAATCAAATACAAAAATATATAGAAAATTGAAAATTCAGAATAACCAAATCATGAGGAACACAATCAGCCAGAGCTCCAGTATACGACTACTTTGCAAAAAAGATCGCTAAATAAAAAAAACATATAAAGTTGGAAATACAAAAATAAAAATAAAAAAAATACAAGGAACCTAATCAGATCTGTAAACACTTTTAGATCACCCAGTTATGGGAATCTTTGATGGTTATTTATATGGTACTCCCTCCGTCCCAGTTAACTTGTCCTACTTTCTATTTCGGTCCGTCTCACTTAACTTGTCACACCCATAAATGACAATTAAAGGCAACAATCTCCACCCTCAAAATATCCACATTCAATCTCCACCTTTAAAAAAGTCAAAGATTCCATAAAATCTGCTTTTTCTTAACATCCGTGCCCGGTCAACTGTGACAAGTTAACCGGGACGGAGGGAGTAGTATTTAATATTTACCGTATTCTATTTAAAAATTTGCATAGGGTTCAGCCATAAGAGGATTTGAAAATCTCTATAACAACTAAATCAAATCTTTATATACAGAATAATTTCTATCAACTACCGAACTTCACGGATTAAGCCCATATAAAATCTATATCAAATATAATTATCGAGGAGCGTCTCATTTGGAATATAATCATAGCAGAAACACCTAAACCCTAAGCACTGATATATTTATCGACAACAACCATAGGACAATATGTCACAAAACTTGTTATTCATTCAGTAAAAAATGACTACAGAAACAATCAAACTCTAAGCACTCGCATACATAATGAGAAGTTATTTAAATTTTCTAATGGAGATGCCTATAGTACTATATGGATGATGCACTGGTATGCCATAGAAGGTCCTCAACATATAGTGCAACAGAGCTGAAGATCTAACAACATGGTAAAACTCTGTGGAAGCATTATAATAGGTAAAAAAATGTGAAAGAAATGGTATGCTCATGTTTTTTGCTTTGGTAGATGAGACAAGTATGTACTACAATTGTCAGTACATATCCCAGTGTGAAGCTGCTTGTAGGATTTATAGTTTTAAAATTTAATACCGGTATCTTTTTATGGAGCGCTTGAGTTTTCATCTCGAGAATCAACAATCAGTTGTCTTTACCTAGGAATGACTCTTTGGAAAATATTCTAGAACGACAAATTATCGGCTAGGGTTGTGCATGGAGCTTGGAGATTACCGGAAATTCATATTGAACCATACTGAACCATATCGAATTGTATTTAATCTAATAAAATAACAAATTATAAATTTAAAAATATATTAACCCTAAAGGATTAATTTAAATAAGTATTAAAAATTTAATTATTAAAAATTTATTAGTTAGTTATATTTAACATAAATAATTAAAGAAACTTATATTTAATTATTATATAATTTTCAAAATACAATTTAGTGAGTTTATAAACAAATTTGAAGTATTAAAATTATTTATTTTAATTAGACGTCAATATATTTTTTTTAAATAGAATCTGCTATTCAAAAGATATAAAAAAAAAAAAAAAAAAAGGAACCAAAGTTTGGTATGGATATGAATCCGTTAGTTCCAAAATTTTGAATTGAATTGTCCCAGAAAAAATAAATAACCGTACCATACAGTACCATTCCGAATTTTGGTATTGGTTTTGGATACTCATTTTATAAATAACCAAAGTTTGGTATAGATATGGATATTTTTAAATATCGGATCCACACCGTACTATGCACATCCCTAGTGTCAGCCAAAACATGTTTTTGGGATGGTTTAAGGTAATAAGATGTATCCTGAGACAAATGAGCTGACATAATCTAAGTTTCTAAAAATTATATGGAAATATAAAACAAGAAACTGGGAAAAGGGAAAAAAGTAAATGATTAGGTAGGCTTCATTATATCTCACCTAGATGTAGTGATCCTTACTATGCTAAGTGTTCTTTGAAAGTTGTGAAGGATTCCGTATACTATGATGATATCTAAAAGGAGGATAATTTACAATACGACACCTACCACGATTCTTTCTATGCTAGGGGGCTATAAGAGGATGACAGAGAATATATAGGTGTCATTTAAGAGCAAGCCACTAGGCATCTGCTCAGCACTTGAGAGAGTTATTTGTTATGCTCCTATTCTCATACTCAATAGGATACCTTGAGCATATGTGGGAGCAATGTAAGACTTATTTATCAGATGACATTCTTTACAGGCAATGTATTCTAAGAAAGAACAAAGGTATAATATGGTTTCAATTGCAATTTTTTATTACATGTGTAAAAAAGAAAAAAGAATTTTGACAACATTATTGACCTATGAAAACAATTTATTTTTTGTAGATTTAATTTTGAGCAACGGAGAAATAAAAAATCTTGCACTTGTAGAAATCGAAAAAATATTACATTGTCGTGGAAAGAGTCTTTCTAACCCATGTTGCAAACCTCTCAAATGAGGTGAGTTATGGATATCGGTTAGTTGATGATGAACTCATGTATGACCGTGAAGCTCTAGCTATCGAGCACGAGAAACTGGTTGCGATATGACTGAGGAACAATGGAATGTTTGTTCCTCTGTCATGAATTCATTAGACTCTAGTAACAGTGGATTATATATGGATATGGAGAAATTGGCAAGACTTTATTTGGAGGACACTGTCACCTACTCTTAAGATCTAGAGGTGAAATAGTTTAGAATGTTGCATCGAGTGACATTGCATAGCTATTACTACCGGGTAGAAGGACACCACGTTCGCATTTCGAAATACCACTACATGTTCATGAGGATTTGACATCCAACAGAATGCTAGGAAGTCCTCTTGCTGAGATGATTGAGAAATCCAATCTGATTATTTAAGATGAAGCCCCAATGATGCACAAGCACTGTTTTGAAACTTTGGATCTTTACTTCGTAACCTAACGAAGAAGGAGACCATTCTTTGTGGCAAGAGTGTTGTGTTGGGTGGAGATTTCTGATAAATTCTTCCGGTAGTCCAAAAAAAAAAAACGAGATATGATATAATTTATGCCACCGTTAGTTTTTATTATTTTTGGAAGCATTTCAAAGTCTTGTGAGTAACAAATAAAATGAGATTGCTGAATCTTGCTAATGACGCAGAAGGAGATGAACTCAAAGTATTTTTGGAATGGATAGCTAGTATAGAGGATGGTGTGATTGGTGTTCCAAATGATGGAGAAATGGAGATTGACATCCTAGAAGATAGAATACTATATAGTGGTGACAATCCTACTGTTGCAATAATTATTGAGAGTACGTATCCGAATTTTCGGCAAACGGTGACGATAATGCATATCAAGATGGTAGAGCAATATTGGCACCAACACTCAATATTGTGGAGTCTATTAACAAATAGTGACTTCAACGAAATTGTCAAAGTATAACGTACTTGAGTTCGGACACCACCTGTAGATCAAATTTGAATGACCATATCGTCCACATAGACGTCTATGTTCAGCCCAATTTGGTGGCAAAATACCTTATCCACCATGTGCTCGTACGTTGCCCCAACATTTTTCAGCCCAAAGGGCATGCAAACATAACCATATGTCCCACAAGCCACTACGAATCCTATTTTAGCCACGTCCTGGGGACTCATCGTGATCTAATGATATCCTTGGTAAGTGTCTATCATACTTAGTAGTTCTCTCCTTGATGTGGAATCGACCAGCTGATCGATCCTGACTAGGAGATAATGATCCTTGGGGCAAGCTTTGTTGAGATCACGGAAATCGTGGCACATTCGTCATGCACCTAGAACTTTTGACACCATCATCGCGTTTGACAACCACTCGGGGAATTGCACTTCCATGATGTGGCCAGCTTCCAGTAGTTTCGTTACTTCACTCTGCATTGCCCTATCCTTCTCTTCATTCAGCTGCCTGAGTTTTTTTTTTCACAGGCTTGATCACAGGAACCACATTCAGCAAGCGCATCGCGATGCTGGGGTCTATCCCCACCATGTCCGTCGACTGAAAAGCGATCAAGTCCGTGTTCTTTCTCAGGCATCCTATTATGGAGGAGAGCACTTCAGTTGCTAAAGACATTCCCACTCTTGTGGAAAATCCTGTCCGATCAGTGAATAGTTCCACGCTCATCAATTCCTCCTGTGGTATGATTTGGACCTTCCCGGATCTTCTTCATCTAGTTCCATTGCCTTCAATTTTTTGTTGTTCCCCTTCGTATAACTTTGTACTCTATTGTTCAGGTCAGATCCTAGGACCTCTTTTATCATGTTCATATAACACCTTCGTGCACTATACTGGTCACCCGAGACCTCCCCTATATCTTCATCTACCGCGAACTTTATCTTCCTGTGGTAGGTGGAGATGATTGCTTGGAAGAGATTGAGCGAAGGTCTCCCTAGAATGACATTATACTACGATGGGGCATCCATTATCATGAATTTAACCATTCTTGTTTTAACATTGGGATCCTTCCCCAGCTGGTTCTGAAGCGTGACCTGCTCTTTTGGGTGTATTGCACCCCCACTGAAGTCATACAAGGAAGTTTCAACAGGTTCCATTGTAACGTTGATGTCCATTTGCCTGAAGCATTCCTCAAACATCATGTCCACTGAACTTCCGTATCCACGAATATTTGCGCCATAGAATATCCTGCTATGACCAACGTTATGACTAGGGCATCGTGGTGGGGTTATTGTACCGACCCACAATCACGAGGTCCGAACTCGATCATGGGTGATGAACCTAGTTTACCCACATCATGATATTTTTTTTCGCGCAATGCATGGGCACTCCTTAGGTTGGCCTTATGCTTTCGGTTTGTGTCTCCATCCGTGGGTCCCCCCACTATCATTTGTATATACCCCTTCTTCCATTGGGTATTCTTCTTTGGTCCCTCCTGGATCTCATTTCCCTCTCTTTGACTTAGGCCCTTCTCATCATTCTCCTTCCTCTTGTATCTATTTTCTCGCTCTTTTTCAACAAACTCCACTAGCTAGCCGTCGTAGATCATCATCTCAATCTAATTGGCCAAGTGACGGCATGAGTTGGTTGTATGGCTAAATTCATTGTGGAACTTGCAGAATTCATCACAAGGTTTCTTACAAGGCCCCATATCATGTCCCAAGGGTAGCTGGAAGTTGGGGTGTTCGCACGCTATTTCAAATAACTCAACCTATTGTATAGTCAACGGGTATAGTTCATGTAACGATTATCTTGTCAACCGTCTCTTTCTTGACGGTTGTGGCATCTTTCTTTTTGGGCAGGTGCCTATTTCATTCTATCACATTATCTTCCCTTCTCTTACCACTTTAGGCTTCCTCCAGGTTAATGTACTTATCCGCCCTTTCAAGTAGTTTGTCGAAGGATCGCGGTGCCCTTTTAGCTAGAGATTGGAAAAAGTTTCCATCATGTAACCCTTGTGCCAAGGCATTGATCTTGACCTTTGTAGTGGCTGAGGGTACTTCCAGAGCAGCCTTGTTGAACCTCCTGATGTACGCTCTTAATGTCTCATTGGCCCCTTGTTTGAAACTGAGCAGGGATAGGGCCATTTTGTACTGCCTTCCTGGCGCTTGCGAACTGGTGCACAAGCTAGGAACAAAAGTCGCGAAGGACTGTATGGAGTTCGGGGCGAACTGCCCAAACCACTGCTGTGCAGCCTTGGTGAGTGTTGTGAGAAAGACACGACATTTTACCCCATTCGTGTACTGGTGCAGTAGGGCACCATTTTTAAATCGCAAGAAATGGTAGTAGGGATCGATCGTCCCATCGTACTCATATGCCTAAGGCTTGAAGTTCCCTAGTAGGGGGTCCTATGAAATCTCTTCTGAGAAAGGAGACCCTGTTGTGTGACGAAAATTTCTTGGTTCCTTATTCTGACGCAACTCTTCCAGTTCGTGCCTTAGTGCTCCCAGTTGCTGGGCCACGATGTTGACAACACTCACCGAATGAGCTACCTCCGTGTCTGCTACTTATTCTTGCTCATATCTTGCTTGAGTTGCTGCGGAGGGCTCTTCCCACGAGTGGTACCCTCTCGAGGAGGAGGAGGAGGCCGTGCATGACCAGCCCCCCGCATAGGCGTGGTATGGGCCTGGGGTATGAAGCCCGGAGGAGGACCTTACATTTTCCCCTACTGGCAAGGGCACTCTCGATAGCCATGTTTATTAGACCGTTCAGCTCGTCCTAGGTCATGGTTAAGACCCGACTGCCTCTTGTAGCCTATGTAGCCCTTCTGTGCACCTCTGTAGGGGGAGAAGTCTCCGTGTTTCCAGGGGGAGGATGTTCAGATCTCAGATCACGGCCAAGATCATTGTTTGCCATGTTAAAATAGTAGAATATTAGCGAAGGTGAAAAAGAAATCCACAGCGGACAACATCATGAAGGTGGGACTAATTTTCTCGTCATATCTCGAAACGAGAGAAATTAATTTCCCACAAATGGCGCTGATGTAGTGCCCTAATGAAAACAGTTTGGGCACTCACAAAAATATAACAAAAGATACCTAAAATAGTATTCAGTGGGATCAATATCTTGTTCTTCGAGTGTGTAAATTTTCGTGGTCAAAACCTGCAAAAACCAACACCGGAGGGGTGCTCTAATGAAGCGCCTCTGATGCTCAAGTCAGCGATCGAAGAGTTGTGATGAAGTGTATAAGTTTTGTAATGGAATAGTGAGAATAATGTGTCATACCTTGCTGAAGAAGAAATAAAATGCTTTATATACTTACCATTCTAGGGAGAAGGGTAGGGGTGTCTTTCTTCATGCACTACATAAGCTCTAATCTAAGTCAGCATTACTAGACCTGTACTTTTTGTATATGGACATGTCAGTGGTCCCCCCTTAATTTTTTTGCAGGAGGAAATATGGTTCGATGTCCTGGTGAGAGAATAACACAATCCTTCTCTCCTTGCGGTTCGATGTCCTGGGCGTACTGTTGGTTGGCTCTTCTCTATATAGCATGGTTCTTGCTTCAAGAGAGTGTGACCCTTTTATGGCACCACAAGAACCATATATTTTCAAATAATAAGATGTGATCTTATGTATGTAAAAAATTGGTTGTATCTCAATTAATATAGTATTTTGTAACTCAAACAATAGGTGAGGGCAATCAGAAAATAAAATGTACAAAAAAAAGTAGTTTTTATTTTTTAGGGAATAGAAAGAGTTAGAAAGATTAGATTAACGCGAAATTTTTTTGTTATGAAATTTGGCATCTATAAATGTGAATATTTTTTTAATTTATCTCGAGAAATGGCAATAATGTTGGTTGCCGCCTCGAACAAAACACAGTGGCGGTGGTTGGTAGAGCTTCTTTTTTTTCTGAGGCGGTGTTATTTGCATGAGCATAAAACTTATGGTTCCTAAGGTATAGGCCAAGCAACCTGAAGCGAATGGATATCATAGAGGATCATGGCCTTTTTCTCTTTTTTTTTTTTCTTAAGGAAAAAATTAGTCCTTCAGATGGCCCAATATGCAAGATCATTGACCTAATCTTTGAACTAGTGACTTAAAGCCCAAAGATTAAATGGTTCTTGAATCAATCTCTGTATCTATTTAAAAAAAAATTGACATCTAGAATAAACATTTTTTTTTCAAATTTAGTCATTTAACTAAGGCAATGCCCATGTGTGGTCCACTAAGTTTGTGATATGCCGATAGAGACTTTCAAATTGTGCGAAGTTTTTATCAGCTATGTATGGTGCACTTCTGAATAATATATTGCCATATATAATTTTCAACAAAAAGATATATATATATATATATATATATATATATATATATATAGCGAATTGAAATACAATGTGATACAACGAGATGCGTGGAAGAAAATAACATTCGGTTTCTATTTTCAATATAAGAAATCAATCATCTTAAACAATAAACAAGAATTATGTTTATACTAATAATTCAACCCTATATGTTAATAAACAATAGGTAACAAATCAAAAGATATATCCTAATAGATCAGGTATAATAAATCAAATATTTCCTAACAATTAAAAGGTACAACCAAATCATATTTGTTATCTCTATCACTCTTCTCTCCCTGTTGGCCGATCTCGTTAAAAAAGGTTCGTAGACGGGCATTAGCATTCTCGAATTCTTGTAGCCAAACACTATCCATAAATTGTTGTTGCACCAATGAAATAATAACGGAGGATGAACATAAGAAAATTCATCTTTAAAGACAAGCACATCTTTATAAACCTCTAACACTGTAAAATTCCCACATACCGCATCGAAACTTGGTAGTTCCTCATAACCATGTTGGCTAACCTCCACCAAAGAACCGTCATTCTCATCGTCAAAAAATGGAGGACCATCTTGGCCACCATCACCAATCTCATCCAAGAAGGACTCACGCAGCGAGGAAAATAGATCATCTCTTATTGACATCTGATTCCTTATCAAAAATTGGAGGTGCATCATAACCACCATGATCACTTGGCAATTGCGTAAGATAATCTTCATGCAACTTCTTGTAAAAAACCAGTTGCTGCCTCAGAACCATCACCATAAAAAAACTAGTTCGGAACCATCACTGAGGATCATAAATGATCGTAACTGGTGTCTTATTATCAGTTGATGCAGCGAGAAGCGTGTAAGAACAATGATAAGAATACCCGAAAAGAGATACAAACTAGAAATAAATCTCGTTTTTATTATCAATACTAGTATGGTATATGTGAAAAAATTTCACAGGCCTATTAAATTTATTTTTGTCTATAGAAATGTGAATAAGTTAATAATATATGAAATACTTTTTTTGTAAAAGGAATGTTATTAGTTTTAAGAGTATGTATATATATATATATATATATATATATATATATATATATATATATATATATATATATAGTATTGAAGAGTTGTACAAAGTATTAGTAAATATTTTTTTCTCCTAATCTAATAATTAAATATTATATAAGAAAATGACTATAATGACAATGTGTATCGTCTTCGCACACCCACTATTTTAAATTTTAAAACACTTCTTTGTAAATCACATTGCTTGTGGAAACCAAAATCTTATCACTCAGCAAAGTATTTGTAATTTTTCTACTTTTAACTCTGTACGTAGCAACATACAATTTGTCCATGAGTGAAGATGGTCTAGGTAAATATCATCCAACCGTAGAAGTGATTAACCCTTGCTCTTGTTTATTGTCATAGCAAAATACACCAACAATGAAAATTGCCTTCTTTCAAACTTGATTGATAATTTTTTGTATCCAAAGAACTCATGGACATTTGAGGGATATTAACCTTTGTTCGAATATTTTTCCTAACAAAACTCTACTTTTAATTACATGTTACCAGAGCTATGTTACTACTAGGGATGGTAAAATGTCCCAAAGCCGAACGGGTTATCCCATCCACCCCGAACCTGGCGGGGATTCCTTGCCTCGACCATGACAACGGGGGCAGGGAGGAGTTTGAGTTCCCCGCCGCGCCCACATCGATTCTCTAAAAAACCTATATATATTCACTATATTTATATTAAATATGTAAATGAAAACATATTATTATTTGAAAAATATATCTTACTTAGTAATATAATATAAAGTTTTAATATATTGCTAAATATGACACATAAAAATTAATATAAATATACATAATAATTAGTTAAAAGTATAAATATTATAAATTAAAATATTATTTTAAGTAAAAATTAATTCGATGGGGATACCTGATCCCGCCCGGACCATAGTTTGACCTCAGATTGACCCCGCGCCCGGTCCTTCACATGGCGGGGACGGGGATGCCAAAATCTGCCCGACCCGCCCCATTGTCACTCCTAGTTACCTCTAAGTTGGTTTAATTACATAGATTATAAATAATTTAAAATAACTTATAAATAAATTGTTTGGAATGTCTCTACACATTGTGTCCATCTAATTGACTCTTAAATATGACTATATATTTTACATAATAATATAAGTAAATTATAAACAAAGGAAAAAAATTACAAAAAGGGAAACAAATTGGTTCTATAGACACTACAATAAAAATGATTTTTTGAGCCCACAAAAAGTAGTCTCAAATAATGAGTACTTGGCATAACTTATTAGAAGTGGCCTCAAATAATGAGTAGATATCACAACTTATGAGTATTTATCACAACTTTATTGTTGTCTCAATAACTCGGATACAAATAATATATTTGTGACCACAAAAGCAGTCTCAAATGCGTCTAACATATTTTTTACAACAACTACTTGTCTCTAAAAGTAGTCTTAAAGTGGTCTCAAATAATTTATATAGAAATTTGTGACAACATGTGGCCACAAATAACTTAGTGACTACAATTGTGGTCTTGCACAAAAAACCTCTTTTGTTGTAGTAAAAATACAGAAGGTATTTATATATTGCGCCCATATAATAGGAACTACTCAATATTATATTTTTTTAAGAAAATAATACTGTATCAGAATAGAATAAAAAAGTTGGTTACTCCTTAAAAAGAATATAATAAAAAAACTAAAATATGAATTTTTAATAATCATCCTGATATATTAGAATTTGAATTCAATTTCCTTATAATTTTTTATTTTCAAATTTTTTATAGATTATTGAAATGTTTATATATCATAATTTGAAAGCACATACTTTTGATTTTTAATAACACTACTGAGAACTATAATTATAATTATCTGCAGTTATTTAATGAACTTATCTAGGGGAAATAAAAAATATAGAAATTTTAAATATTGAAATATTTTAAAATTTTAAATCACAACTATGCAGAACCTATAAACATGGATCATTAGTTGTAATAGTTATATCCATCTTATTGAGGAGAAATAACAAAAATAAATTTCTTTAATATTGAAATATTATAAATATAATTTATATTCCCAGAACTCTGAAGAATGATAGTTGCAAAGTGACTAAGAGAATGACAGTTGGTAAAGTGGTTTGCTTTTCAGTATACAAGAGATAACAAATCACCCTTGTTAAACAATAAAGAATACCCTTATTTATACTAATAATTCAACACTTGAATCTAACTAGATGTCCTCTCGTGCTATGCACGGGATTAATATATTCTATTATATTAATAAAATATAATGGAGTTATGTCATATACACTACTTAAGAGTATCAAGTGGATACGTGTCAATAAATTAACCTATCCATAAAATATATTTCACATTTAAAAAATTAATATTTAAATTAAATATATACATCATGGATGTTAAATCGAAGATCGTGAAAAGAAAAACTTTCATAGAAAACGAAATTGAGACGAAAAAGTTATCACACTTTTAAAATTTGAGGGGAAAAGATAAAAAAAAAAATAAAAAAAATAAAAATAAAATAAAAGTGAAACTAACGTGACATAGGATGGAAGTTAACAACCCAAAAAAATAGGGACAGTTAGGTTTTATATTATGACATTTAAAATTTTGAAAATTTTAATTCAAACTACACAATTTATGGTTACAAATAATATATTAAGTAGAAAAGAAAATTAAAAATGACACGTATCGCAACTAAAAAAAGAAATTTAAGTAGATGACTGTTTGACACGTGTCTTGAAGTTCTCTTTTAATAGTAAAGGAGGATTAACAAAAGATAACAAATCAAAAAATATATCTCAATAGATAAACTATAACAAATCAAATATTTCCTAACTATTAAAAGATCCAGCCAAATTATATTATTTTCTCCATCACAATGTAAATTGTCAACAAAAAATGAACAAATCTTGCACCAACATGTTTTTCTACATAAATAAAATATAGCATACTATCGAAAGACAATCATCAATTCAACGATTATAAATTTAAGCAAAAGTTCTTTAGTGTTTATAAAAGAATTATTCCTAAAGCACACATGTACTACACTTAAAAACACTAGTCGATCAATTCAGGAAATTATAACAAATCTTCAACTTGGTAAATTTATGGGGAAAAAAGGTCCCATAACATTTTACTTTTTCGAATTTAGTTTTATAAATTATTATTATTTTTTATTTATTCTTGCATTCTTAGTAGTTTCTTAATTTTAGTTAAATTTTGATCCAATGTTGACCAGCTAATCGAAGGTCACGTGACCTTCACGTGTCGGCTCGATTTTGGAAATTTCGACCAAAATAGTCACATAACTTTTTACTTTTTCGGATTTAGTCCCAGAAATTATTGCTTTTTCGATTTAGCCCCACATCTCTAGTAATTGATCAATTTTGGTCCAATTTTGACCCAATTTAACTAGGTGACCGAAAAAGGTCATGTGACCTTCATGTTGATCTATGCCTTGAATCTAGGTTCACTTGGAGTGCTGAACTCGCCGAGGTGTTGCAGCCACGATAGGAGGTGATACGGTCGCGACAAATTATGGGTGGAAAGAGGATCAGCATTGTGGAGTGAACGCGACCACATCATGCTGGACGCAGCCGCGTCAGGACGATGGTCGAGGGGCGTGAGAGAAGGCTTCGCGGGCGTGACAATTTGAGCTTGATTTAGAAGCTGAAAACGAGTTAGATAGGTCGCGACCGCGATAATGTTCTTCGCGGTCGCGAAAAGTGCCGTGCTAGTTAAGTTTTCAGCCCTTGAGACCCACTTAATTAGAGATTATATCTATCAGTTCTAATTAGTTTAGGGCTAATCTGGATCAATTTTTTATTATTATCTGATCATCTGTAACCTCTGAAGAAACATATGAATATAAGATTTTCTCTCTTCTGCCCTTATACGTAGCTAACACATCGTTAGTGAACCACGTAATTTTTGTGTCGATTTAATTTACTGTTTTATGTGTTCTTTCTCGTGTCTGATATAACACTTCACGTGTCAACGCGTTTTGGGAAATTCCGACGACTTATGACGTGTCGCCAGACTTCCGAGGTGGAATTTTTTTTTTTTTATTAGGAGACCACATCAGCAAATCATTTATCATGTCAGCTTATATTCTTTTATTTTGCCTGAATTGAATTAAACTCCAAAAATACAAATGTAAAATAAGAAAATGTAATATCTTATCGATCTAATCCATAAATCAGAATCTGCACCCCTTCTTCTTCTTCTTCTTCTTCTTCTTCTTCTTCTTCTTCTTCTTTAGTTCGCGTTCTTCTACGAGAAAAATGAGGACTCCTACGAAGGGTTAATGAGAAGAACGCTAAAAATGGGGCCCTGCATAATGTCCGCATGAATCTCGAAGAAATTATTTTCGTAACCGAGATAGAGAATGAGCTACTTGGTAAAGGAAAAAAAACAGGTGGAGTTAAAGAACAAAAAGTTGGAATCCATCAACAATGAGTTGGTAAAACATATAAATCGGCGAAATTCCCAAAATCGCGCCGGCCCGTGAAGGTCACCTGACATTTTCCGGTCAGCTGGTCAACATTAGGTTAAACTTGAGCAATTACTAAAGATGTGGGACTAAATTCAATAAACAATAACTTATGAGACTAAATCCAAAAAGTAAAAAGTTATGGGACCATTTGACCGGAATTTTCGAAATCGCGCTGGCACGTAAAGGTCACGTGGCATTTTCCAGTCAGTGGTCAATGTTGAGTCAAAATTGGAACAGAATTGAGCAATTACTAAAGATGAAAAATTAAAATAATAAAATAATAACTTATTAAACTAAATTCGAAAAATAAAAAGTTTTGGGACTATTATAAACTTTTTTTTTCCTAAATTTATGCGTATCACGTGCTAATTCATGGGTTGTTTAACTAGTTTAAAGAAATGGGGTGAATTTTTATGCAACTAATTTGTATGAGCACTTTGAAATTTGATGTCAGTTAGTTCAAGATTACGGTTGAAATTATATGTTTCAATATGTACATTTCACTTTGGTTAAGTTTGTTAAATAGGTTTATGGGCTACTGGACACTTTTGGTTGTAGTTAAAGGGATGAGGTGGACGAAGTTAGATAGCTCAAGTCGCAGAGCATTTACTATTTAGGTCTTTGGTCTTGGGTTCGAGTCACCGTGGAGGAGGGGAGGATTTTTTCTTTGTTCTTAGATTAAGAGAAAAAAAAAATTAAGGGGATGGGGTAAGTGATCGGAGAAGTTAAAAGGTGATTTTTGTTTGGGCGGTTATGACAGTAGTTATAATATTTGATATATTTATTAATTGTAAAAAGTAACATGATGCATAAAGTGTTGTTAATTGATGATTGATTTAATGATTAAACTAGTTTTGAAATTATTATTGGTTAATTGTTCGAGTGGTTGTGGAAGTAGTTATAGTGTTGGATATATAATTTATTTGTAAAAGAGAATGTAATGTGTGTAAGAAATTGTTAATTGATTATCAATTTAACTATTAATGCAGTATATGATTTATTGATTAAAGTAGAAAGGTTTGAGGGGATTGGGATACCTGACCAAACAACATGGTTTGGTTTGGGCCAACTTTTTTAGTTTGACTCAAAACCCAATAAACTTATTGTGCATTTTCCCTAAAAATTTCTAAAAAAATCCTAAAATCCAAAAAATTCTAAGAAAACTCTAAAATCAGTGACGGACCCAGAAACTTAATCGAGGGGGTGTATTCATTGGCGAATGTCGTAGTTCGTCTCAGGGTAAATTTTTAAAATATTTTTAACTACACTCCAAGGTTGTGGCAATTTTTTTGCAAAAATGGGCAAATTCTGAGTGCGCTAGAAAGAAAATTCTTTTATATTTGGGTTCTAAACTAAAAAAATTGAAAATATTACATTAAAAAAATATATCCATGAGTATATCAACTGTTCAAATAAAACTAGAAAAGTATTAACAATTTAGATGAAATCAATAAATTGTTTTAATTACAAAAGGCAAAAAAAATCAAGATATAATATTTCCGTATACATTGTATTTTCTAACATCTTTATATCTTTATTGTTTATACATAATAATACATCCATTTTGTTCAAGTTAACCAATATAATTATTTATTTATTTAATTAATTATACTAAAATTAAGTAAAATAAGCATATATAATAGCACATTATGACGGGAACCAAAGGGACACTAATATATAATAGTATTATGACGGGACCGGGGGGTCAGTGTCTCCCTTGACCCCAACGTAGGTCCGTCAGTGCCTAAAACCTTTAAAAATGCCTAAATATACAGTAAAACTTATTGTGCGCAAGTGTTTGTCAATAAACAAAGCGTTACGGTGAAATATTGTGGGATGATTTGGACAATCAAAGTGTTCGTGCACTACACATGTTTGCAGGGATGATTTGGACAATCAAAGATTGAGGCAACAGATTTAGTTGTGATTAGAATAAATGTGGTGATAAGAAGCAATAAGTCTTTAGCTAGTGCGCCACTGGACTCCTAATTGGGCACCTCCTACTTAGTGGCTTTTCATTAATGTATTGTTATCACCACTCACTGCCAACGACTAGAATCTTCTATAACACATCATCTACTTTAATAATCTTCATTACTTAAAAATTTACTGTATTTCATTAATTATTAATTACAATATAATTTTTTTAACTTAAACTAGAAAAGACGCCATCTATTATTATTTTTTCAATTCAATACATGCATGCTAAATTATGACTCACGTTGTTGAGGTGAATCCCGAAGCTCTTTTTAGGACTCCACGAGAGATATTTCAAATATTTTTTCAAATCTACCTAACGTAGAAAAAACGAAATAAAAATCAAAAGAAAAGCGTGACTTCTTCTCAAAAAGCAAACATATATCTAATTAATGATGAATAAAATAGATTAAGGTCATACTAGAAAAACAAAACTTTGAAGAGTAAGAATTGTGGTCTTGTACAATTGAACCCTAAGCATACCCAAGGAGTGAGATCTTCATCAAATTCAAGCAACTCAAAATCGGGGTGTTCCAATCCCACTGTGAAGAAACGTTATTATCAAATTTCGTTTGTTCTCCTAACATCCAAGACGGGTCTCCACACAGTCTAAAGATTATATGATGTCGTTTGAGAGATGTAAGAATAAAATAATAATCAAGAATAATATTTTCTTTTGTGACACTACAAGAAAATTGCCGAATTCCACAAAAAAAAATTTCCTAAGGAAGAAAAATTCGTTAGAAATTTTAAAATTTTCAACAGATATTCCAAAGTCAAAATGAACTATTGAACTACTCAAACAGAAATTTCAACTGCATTGACAATCCATGGAAAATATTGGAAAAATCATTAGAATTTTCAACGGATTGTCCATCGATAATGTCCCTTTGGAAAATATTTACAGATCTATATGGTGAGTTTATTGAGATTTGGTACTGCCAATGGCATCTCCTACGGTAACAAATTGTTGCAATATTTCCGATATTAAAATAATTACAACCCTTCTCCCCCCAAATTATCCTTTATGCCATTCCCCTTCCCAAGTGAAAATTCTAATTTGTTGCATGAACTTGTCGAGAAATACTTTCTATTACATTAATTGGCACATACAATCAACGATAGTGTTAGTATAAAAGAATATTGTAACCACGAGGATGATTCTCTTTGTGAACAGAATAAATCAATTATTCGGCATAAGTTTAGAAACTCGATTGCTTGAGAATGTGTACGACTGTACCATAAACAAGCAAGTAAACATTAAATTAAATTATTACAAATGGTGAAGAATTTTTCGAGGGCTGGTTGCACACAAACCAATAAGAGATTAATGTATTGAAGTAATTACACGATTTATTGTGGAGTTAATAGAAGGGAGGTTTGCAAATACCAAAATGGTGGCCTAAGCAGACTACAAAACCGCAGAATCAAAACCCCTAGGGAGATGTTGTCAATGTCCGTGGTTAGGTGAACCCAAAGGTCGATCAATTCCAACCTAGGGGTGGAGCATACGACAAAATATTGTGGTGAATACCAAACATTAATAAAGTAATTAAAGTTGAGTCCAAGTTGAGAAGGTCTTTATTACATAAGTCTTGAATACACTATAGTCTCTCAAACCATAGATAAGCATGGCAGCCTTAATTAACACTAGGGCACAAGGCAATATCGTCCATCGCAGCAAGAAGTTATCCAGTCCCAATCCCTCTTTGTTCTGTAGCTTCTCTTTTAGGTTTCCCTTACGGGGCAATGAGTTTAGCTAATGTAATTTTTTATATTGGAGAAGTCGAGAAAAGACAACACAAAAAACAACTTGTACCTCCTAATACCTATTCACATCCCATAAATAAATTGTTCTGAGATATGAATGATTAATACATTAATTAATTCCAACCCTAAGTTGATCAATATCCACAGTAAATCAAATAATATATCAATAATACATCAACCCTGAGGTTCAGGATACTCTCTAACCTCGAAAAATAAAGGAACTACTCACGATTCATCAAACTAACAACTAAAATTGACATTATTTTGCAAGAAAGCATCAAAAAGGAAAATAAAAGAAAATAGGGAAAGAAATGTTTAGGAATCATAGATTTTTTGGAGAACTTCGGCGGCCAAAATTTTCGTTACAAGCGTTGATCAAGTCCACCAATTTCTCAGCTCTAAGAGACCATCTCCTTAGAAGAAGGAGAAAACCCTAGCTAAAGCACTAAAATACCCAAACAAAATAAAAGAAGCTAGGTAAAAGTAAAAGGAAGGAGTTTGAGACAAGATGAGGGAGAGGAGTATTTATAGCCTGACATTCCCTCCCTCAAATCTGCAGAAAATATCTAACATTAAGGGTACAATAGTAAATAAACAAAGAAGAGCTGAAAGGTAGAGCTTTCGCCGAGTTCGTGTTTGGATTCAAGTGAGTTGGTATTCTCGGTGGATCTGAGAATAAACGGCTCCAATAGACTCTCAAATACTTCTACAAAGTTATGAAACTCTTTGTTAGCTTTCCGTAGTAACTTGAATCACTAGAATCCAACATCGGACGAGGATGATATGACCAAAACTAAAACCGCAACGACTTTACTCGGTTGATGCGCACGCGAGTTATACAGGTAACTTATATCGGACCGGTATGCATGCGTCTTTGCTTAGCCCAGATTCTGCCCTATAGGGGGGAATCCTCATTGGTATACGTTGCTTCTTCACGTGTTATCCTCTTGCATTATCTTTTCGGTCATTTTCTGCTTGTTTTCTCTTCTCCGCCTCTGCATGACTTTTATTCGTAACTCGATGAACTTCAATTTGGCCTAGCCAGAGAGGAAATAGGGAGAGAGAACATGATTATAACTGCCATAAATGTTTTTTATTCACCACTTGCAAAAATCGTCTGGTTACAACTAGATGCGCAAAATCCTTAGAAAATCCGTCGGGGACTTCACCATCTGCAACCGCGCCAACATGTCAAACCCTAATGAGTGGCTCAATTGGGTCTCTCCTAAATAAAAACCTTGGGCAATGAGGCCTCCTCGTCACCATAGCCAGAGAGAAAATAGGGAGAGTACATGACATTGAGATGCATAAGAGTGAGCGGGAGAGAATCACTGAGTTTGTGCTAGATATGAGAAACAAGGGCGTGAAAGAGAAGAACCTAAATTCATCGCTCTTTTTTTCCCCTAGTTTTTTTTTTCATTTAAGGAAAATCTATTGATCTTTTTTATACACAAATATATATATATATATATATATATATATATATATATTATTAATACATCACCAATATATTATTTTGAAAGTTTACTTTAGAAAGAAATATAAATTAAGAGGATTTTGCAAGAAAATGTGCTTTCAAAAAGTGATTTAAATTTATTTGTGTAAAATCAGAATTTGGTAGTGTGAGAAATAAAATGATTTATTCAAATCGACTTCTTACAATCTGTGGTCTTTTTAACTTATAAAAATTAGCTTTGAATCACTTTTGAAAAGTGATTATAGTAGTCAAGTATAACATTGCAAACACTTCTTAAAACTAGAAGCGCTTCTCAAAAGTGATTTTGATGGCTTAATTGTGTGCAAGCATCCTGTAAATGTTGTCTCTAATTTAGTGTTTCTTTAAAAGAAAAAAAATTACTTGAATTTACTAATTACTAGTATAGCCCCTGTGATGCACAATGTTTTACTCGATATCTTTAATTTATTATATTTTTTTATTTAATTTTTCAACTTATTGGATGTTATTTTATTTGTGAACATAACAATTTGGAGTAGGATTTATGACCGTATATATGGATATTTTTGTGTAGAACGAGTCAGACCAATTCTAGAAGTATTACTTTTTTTGTTAAAATGTATCACTTAATTGGCCAAAAGTAGGGGTAAACACGGATCTCGGAGATAATCCGCTCCGCATCGAACCCCGGACCAAAAGCAACCCGAACTGATAATATTCGTTGACTATTTGACTTGATCCGAACCGAACCAATCCAAACATTTTTTGTTGTAAAATTGAACCGCTCGAACTGAAAATTCGAAATAGAACCGAGTAGAACCGATTCTAAGTAATTGACTATAGAATTTTTTTTATATATAATTTAATTCATCTCTTCTATAATATGATACTGAATCATTGTAAAATTTAGTAAATTTTAACAGTGCATGTATGATACTAGTGCTGTTTTAGAATCCCATAAAAGAGTTTAGTAATTAATAGTAGAGTAAAATATTTATGACGAATAATTTTTAGAACAAACATATATCTATTAATATAGACATATGGATCCATTAATACGTTTATAGTTTATATAAAGAAATATATTACAAATATTTAAATTCAACTCAACGTTTCTTTGATCCAACCATTAAAATTTATTATTATATCTAATATTTAATCATTTTCATATATAAAGGTAAAAATTCTAGACGTGAACTAACTGCACATAGTTACTATCCTGCACATAGTTACTATCCTACACATGAATTCCACTGTAGACATATACCAGTAGCGACTCGTAGCTCGTTCTCTTCTTCTTTGATTCTCCATCTTTCTCGTGCACTCACATTTTCTCTTGAAGTCAATTGTGATTTCGTTGTAGTTAGTGATATTAATCTTATTTTTTCACATTCATAGTCCATCCTCTCTGTTGTTTGCAATTATTTATAAGAAAAAAATAAGGAAAACATGTGTATGAGACAAATCTTATTAAAAGTGTATAGGCCTAGAGATTTAAAGATTAAAATAATCGATAAAATGTCCAAAGAGGTTATCGATAACTGAAAACTTACTTTAGTAACTTGTAACTATTTCTATAGGTTACGGTTTGAAACTTGTCTTAATTAATATATAACTTAGTCTTTATTTATGCGAGAATTCCCACAATTCAATTAACTTGGGTGTCTATTTGCGTCCTAGCATATTTACATCTCATTTTATAAGGCCCAATAATATGAGTCCAAAATTAATTAAGGCCCTTTTACTTCATCCAATTGGCTATATTTGAAGTTCTTCAAACTTCTACATGCCTCTTGGACATGTCTGATTGTTCTTTACTGACCAATTTGGTCAAGTTCAATGACACTGCCAATTTAATTTGACTTAGGCCCATAGCCGTAGTAACAAGATACCAGACAAGGCCTCATCAAAAATACCATTAGGCCCCCACATTGCAAATATATCTTTTAGACTCGTAGAACCCCTTTTATATAATGACAAATTAGTCCCAAAATTAATTTCAGTTAAGCCAAAATCAATTCAAATTATGCTGAATGTCGGCTAGAGATTGATTTCTACATTGGGCAAATCAAATCTGATGTTGTCAGATTTCGTCATTGACTTATTTGAATTTGGGATCACCATTCAAACCCTCTAATTGAGTCGTTGTTTTTCATCTTTCGATGTTACTTTAACCAATTAATGCCACAACATATTAGGCCCAGTTTTTCAATCTTAGCATAGCCCAAATTAGAGACGTGTACCCTGAAAATTAATGGAAGTGTTTCCATCTTCGTCCACATACTGCCAATCACCCTGGATTTTACAGATGCAACATATCGATGCTTTGTTCACTTTACACTGGAAATTTTTTCATGAAAAGATGACAATCTTTCCGATCTACCGTAGACGGTGGATCACCAACCGAGACTCTTTTCTGAAGAGAATCACAACAACCTTTCTCTTCCAACCAAGCAATTTGTCTCTACCCCTAAAAAACAAAAATAAACAATGCATATACCAACGATTCTGTTGGTTTATTTTCCATCGCTTTTAGCCTCATCAATTGCGGCTTCGCCACTATCTCTCATCCGAAATTGGTTCAGTTTCTAAACATATCTTGCGCTTCAGCGATACCGTTTGTGTTGGATAATTTTATAATTAAAGTGTGTAAGTAGTCACTTTAATTAAATAATTAAGTGGTGGAAAGTTTAATTTTGTAGGAATTAAACTTTACACGATTAATCTACGTGTGAAGTAGATAATCGTAGGATTTTGAATTTTTCAAAACCGACTTTTGGTTAGTAAGAAATTAATTCATAAAGTGAGCCACTTAATTATCTGTTAATGTGGGATGGGAAATTAAATACATTTAATATTCCACATCCCACATTGAAACTTAAACTCCTTAATATCAACTATAAATATAAAAGCACATCATTAAGAGCATATCAAGTATGCTTGTGAGGGAGTCTTCTTGGAAGCCCACACGCGCTCGCTCGCTCGGCACGGCCACGGCCACGCCTCGGGCTTGGGCCTTGGACCTTGGACCTTGGAAAGGCCTCGGCCACGGCCTGTGGCCTTTGGGCCTTGGACTGCTAATTATCTTCTTGGAAGCCCAAAATGATTGGGCTTGCCTTGGTCTGCTAATTATCTTTTTGGAAGTCCAATTTGGAAGCCCAAAATGATTAGACTGCTAATTATCTTTTTGGAAGGCCAAATGTTGGGCTTGAGGATGGGTTTGAATTTCAAATTCAAACTTTTAACATCCATCTTAAACAGCCAGTAATGGGCTGAGTTAAGGAGGAATTAAGTGGGTTGTTACTCAGCCTGTAACAGCCAATATAATGGCTGAATAATGACGTTTAAAATGGCTATCCCCCAACAGGCCTATAAAAAGGTTGTCTCTTGCATGCATACAACACACAACATTTTCCACCTGAAATCCCATTCTGAGCATCTCAAATAAAATCATAGGATTCCAGTTCTAGACGAACATTACTTAGTTCGTTGGTACCTTTTCTGATAGTGGTGCTACTTCAGAAAATGGGGAAGTTGTTTTATCTTTGGAGTCGAATACTTCAATATGTGAGCACTAGCCGGGAAGTATTTCGTCTTAAGGAGAGTGTTCTACACGACTCGACTTATTGTTCCAGTTTCTACCTTGTTCCCAAATCATTTTCCAGATTTATCCATATTGTTTCTAACAATCTTAAGACGAAATATCATACTATTCTACTCTTCTACATTTCTGGAAAATGACTACTGGAAATAACACCTCTGCCTCTGCGGGTCAAGCTGCTACCAGAACGATACCTACTGCTCCGGCTAATACTGTGAGAAACCGAATAAGTTTTCCGGTGAGAACTTCAAGAGGTTGCAACAGAAGATGCTATTCTACCTGACCACCCTTGGAATAGCCTAGTTTTTTTAAGAAAGATCCTCCAGTTATCCCAGCTGAGGATAATACTGATCGAGAAAGGCACATTGTCTTTGACTCTTGGACACATGGTGACTACCTGTGTCGGAATTACGTACTGTACGGACTAGCTGATCCGTTGTACAATGTCTATGCTGGTATGAAATTGGAAAATGAGCTCTAGGAGGCTCTGGATAAGAAATACAAGACAGAAGATGCAGGAAAAAAGAAATTCGTGGTTGCTCGTTTTCTTGATTTCAAAATGGTGGACAATTGCTCGGTTGTGGAGCAAGCTCAAGAGCTTCAGCTCATTGTTCATGATGCCTCAGCCGAAGACATGAAGCTTCCGGTGCCATTCATGGTGGCAAGCTTGATCGAGAAGTTGCCTCCTAGGTGGGGTGACTTCAAGAATTACTTGAAGCATGAGCAAAAGGAGATGACAGTCGAAGACTTGATCCTTAAGCTATGAATTGAGGAAGGCAACAGGAAAAACGAGTCTAGGTATAGGGCTCAGACTGAGGCAAAGGCGAATCTGTTGGAAAGGGGATCTTCTAGTAATAAGAGAAAACGCCCAACCGATAACAGTAATCGGGACAACAGTCAGCCGAACAACGGTGGCAAAGGAAAGCAACGTGCAGATGCTCCCAAGTTTACAGAAATTTCTATAACTGTGGTAAATCAAACCACATGGCAAAGAATTGTCGGATACCTAAGCAGAAGAAGAAGAAGAAGAAGAAGAAGAAGAAGAAGAAGAAGAAGAAGAAGAAGAAGAAGAAGAAGAAGAAGAAGAAGAAGAAGAAGAAGAAGAAGAAGAAGGAGAAGAAGAAGACAACTGCCAATGTTGTTGAAGACGAGTTGGATCTCATTACTGTGGTTTCCGAGACCAACGTTGTGCACAATCCAAGAGAGTGGTTTGTCGACACAGGAACTTCCTGCCATGTCTGCTCAGACAGGGAGGTATTCTCCAGTTACAAGGCTTCTTCCCGGAGGAAGTTGCACATGGGAAACCAAGCCTCTTCGGAGGTGGCTGGAATGGGCAATGTGATTCTCAAGTTGACCTCGGGAAAAGAGCTCACATTGAAGGATGTGTTGCATGTCCCAGACATCTGAAAAAATTGGTTACGGATATTTGCTGGTAAAGCATGGGTTTCGAAAAGTCTTCGAAGCCGACAAGTTCATCCTGAGCAGGCAAGGAGTGTTCACAGGGAAGGACTTTGTAGTTAATGGTTTATTCAAAATAAATGTAATGGCTAAACGCCAAGTGAATAATGTAACTTCCTCTATGAAAGAAAAAACATTTACTTCTTCTTACTTGCTTGAGTGTTCCTCTTTATGGTATTCTAGATTAGGACATCTAAATCTTAATGCTATAAAACGTTTAGTAAATTTAGATTTGCTAAAACAGAATGAAGTAAAGTCACATGAAAAATGTGAAGTATGTGTTGAAGGCAAAATGACAAAGTTACCATTTCATTCAGTAGAAAGGAGCACTACACCTCTAGAATTAATACACACTGATGTGTGTGACTTGAAATTTGTGCAGACTAGAGGTGGGAAAAAGTTCTTTATAACTTTTATGGATGACTACACAAGGTATTGCTATCTTTATCTTCTAAGAAGTAAATATGAAGCAACGGAAGCATTTAAAAACTACAAAGCTGAAGCTGAAAATCAACTAGGCACCCGGATTAAAATAATTCGAAGTGATCGAGGTGGTGAGTATGTGAATCCATTTGAAGAGTTGTTCTCTCAGAGTGGCATAATTCATCAAACTACAGCTCCTTACTCTCGTTAATTAAACGATGTTTCATAACGCAGGAATCGTACTCTTAAAGAGATGATGAATGCCTTGTTGATTAGTTCAAGGTTACCCCAGAACATGTGGGGGGAAGCTGTACTTACAGCTAACTATGTATTGAATAAAATTTCACTAAAAGGAGTAGATGAAACTCCTTACGAGTTGTGGAAAAGACGCAAGCCGTCATACAAATACCTCAAAGTGTGGGGGTGTTTGGCGAAAGTTGAGGTGCCATTACCTAAACAAATTAGAATTGGCCCTAAAGTGGTTGATTGTATATTTGTTGGGTATGCACTCAACAGCAGTGATTATCGGTTTCAGATCCATAAATCTGAAATTCCAGATCTGACTGTGGGTACAATTATAGAATCAAGGAATGTTGTGTTCTTTGAAAATATCTTTCCATGTAGAGAAAGAGTGTTAGAAAGTTCGAATCAAGAAGTTACTTTTAAGAAAGGAAGTAGTTCGAATTTAAAAAGAACTGTTAAAGCTACTAGTAGTTCTCGGTCCTTAGAAGAGGAGGAAACTAGACGTAAAAAAAGAGCTAAGATTGCTAAGTCATTCGGTTCTGATTTTATCATATATATGCTAGATGATGAACCGAAGTTAATCAAAGAAGTTTTGTCTAGTCCAGATGCTCCATTCTGGAAGGAAACAATCAACAGTGAAATTGAATCTATCATGCAAAACCACACGTGGGAGTTAACTGACCTTCCACCAGGTTGTAAACCTTTAGGATGCAATGGATCCTAAAGAGGAAGTACAAAGTTGATGGTTTAATAGATAAATATAAAGCTCGTTTGGTAGCCAAAGGCTTCAAACAGAAAGAAGGTTATGACTTCTTTGATACTTACTCCCCTATGACCAGGATCACATCTATTCGAGTGCTTCTCTCGATTGCTGCAATACACAATCTTGAGATTCACCAAATGGATGTGAAGACTGCGTTCTTAAATGGAGAATTAGAAGAGGAGATCTATATTAATCAACCTGAAGGGTTTGTAGTACCTGGACAAGAAAAGAAGGTATGCAGACTAGTAAGGTCTTTATATGGTCTCAAACAAGCGCCAAAATAGTGGCACTTGAAATTTGACACCACCATGTTGTCAAATGGTTTCAGAAACAACGAATGTGATAATTTTGTGTACGTAAAAGGTACATCAGAAGCATTTGTCATAGTATGTCTATACGTAAATGATATGTTAATCATGGGAAGTAGCTGTGAAATCATGATGGATACGAAGAGGATGTTGAAAAGAAATTTCGACATGAAGATATGGGCTTGGATGATGTGATTCTAGGAATCAAAATCATTAGGACATCAAAGGGAATTATTCTGACTCAGTCTCACTATGTGGAGAAAGTACTTAGAAAATTCGACGCCTTTGATGATCTACCTGCCGAGACTCCATTGGAACTTAATGTTCATCTAAAGAAGAACATGGGTGAACCTGTAGCTCAAGTTGAACATGAAAAAGTTATAGGAAGTCTGATGTTCATAACAAATTGTACTAGAACGGATCTTGCATGTTCTGTAAACAAAATGAGCAGGTTTACAAGCAATCCAAGTTAAGAACATTGGAAAGCTTTGACTAAGATTCTGAGATACTTAAAGTATAATCTGAATCATGGGCTACACTATACGAGATATCCTCCTGTACTTGAAGGGTAGAGTGATACAAATTGGATTTCTGACACAAAGGATTCATTCTCCACAAGTGGATATGTTTTCACGATAGGAGGTGGAGCAGTCTCGTGGAAATCGACTAAACAAACTTGTATAGTCCGATCCACCATGGAATTAGAGTTCATTGCTTTGGATAAAGCTGGTGAAGAAGTTGAATGGCTTCGTAACTTCTTAGAAGATATTCCATGTTGGAGTAAGCCAGCGCCATCAGTTATGGTTCATTGTGACTGTCAAGCCACGATTGGAAGGACACTAAATAACATGTATAATGGTAAGTCTAGGCATATATGCCGAAGACATAATACCATAAGGTTGATCTCTATTGGGGTTATCTCTAGACTATATAAAGTCTAAATATAACTTGGCGGATCCGTTAACAAAAGGTTTAAACCAAGATCAATTGGTTAAGTTGCGAGAGGGAATGGGAGTAAAACCCACAAATTAGAGAATGATCAAAACGGAAACCCAACCATGATGAGTAGAGATCCTACAAACTTGGTTTAATGGGAAAACTAAGTTTTGAAAGTTCTGGAAGAGCACTTAGAAGACTATGTCTTAAAATTCCTTCCCTAGAAACGCAAGATAAGTGTGTAAGACCTGTAACGGTGGTAGAGGATACGTCTTATGACTTTTAATGACTCCTAAATACCTCGAGACAAGGTAGAGTAGTACAGGATACTTGATAAAGGAGTCACCTATATAAGTGAGAAGTAAAGGGCCACTTCAAATGAAACAACTATGAATCTAAAGTGGGTCCATGACCGAAACGGATAAAAACGTGAGAACAAGTATGTTCTGATCAGTATGGTGCAAACACTGTTCTGTTGACTAGGTGCACACTAATGGGGAGTGGTTCAAGGATTTAAATCTACCAAGCCGTCAGTGCATCCGATGGTGTGTTGCTATGGAAGGTTCAAAACCACAAACTACCTATCCTTAGGTTATGCTGGTCCAAGAGTCTGAACTGGAAACTTTATTCATGCATGCATTAATTTTCACTCATGTGGGAGATTGTAGGAATTAAACTTTACACGATTAATCTACGTGTGGAGTACATAATCGTAGGATTTTGAATTTCTCAAAACCAACTTTTGGTGAGTGAGAAATTAATTCATAAAGTGAGATACTTAATTATGTGTTAATGTGGGATGGGAGATTAAATATATTTAATATCCCACATCCCACATTGAAACTTGAACTCCTTAATTTCATCTATAAATATAAGAGCACATCATTAAAAGCATATAAATTATGCTTGTGAGGAAGTCCTCTTGGAAGCCCACACGCATGCGCTCGCTCGCTCTCTCGACACGGCACGGAACATCCACAGCCACGCCTTACCTCGCCTCGGGCTCGGGCCGGGGTTTGAGCTTAGGCCTTGGACCTTGGGAAGGCCGTGGCCTATGGGCTTTGGGCCATGGACTGCTAATTATCTTTTTGGAAGTCCAAAATGATTAGGCTTGCTGGATGAGCTCAAAATCCCAAACGTTGGGCTTGAGGATGAGTTTGGATTTTAAATTCAAACCTGTAACATCCATATTAAACAGCCAGTAATGGGCTGAGTTAAGGAGGAATTAAGTGGGCTGTTACTCAACATGTAACAACCAATATAATGGCTGAATAATGACATTTAAAATGTCTGTCTCGCAGAAGGTTGCCTCCTACATGCATACAACACACAACATTTTCCACCTGAAATCCCATTCTGAGCATCTCAAACAAAATCATAGCATTCCAGTTCTAGACGAACATAACTTAGTTCATTGGTACCTTTTCTGATAGTGGTACTACTTCAGAAAAGGGCGAGGCCATTTTATCTTTGGAGTCGAATACTTCAATCCGTGAGCACTAGCCGGGAAGTATTTCGTCTTAAGGAGAGTGTTCTACACGACTCGACATACTGTTCCAGTTTTTACCTTGTTCCCAAATCATTTTCCAGATTTATCCATATTGTTTCTAACAGTTTGAAGGTTACTCCGCCGTGCAAGAAGTCTGTTAGCGGTGAATTAGCTTCGATCGGCATCCTCGTATTCAACTTATGCAGTATTCAGTCGAAACGATGGCGAGAAAATACCAGGCCATCACCACGCACCTCATCAAACTATTATATGGTTTCAATTTTTTTTCAGATTTGCAGGTTATCAACATTAAATCATCGCAAATCCACGAAACGGCATCTCTCATGTCTCCGCACTGTTCTGGTCGAACACAACCGTCAACTACTAATTTTATCACCGCCTAAATGTTGTGCACCAGTTTGTGCTGCCGTGGTGAAATCCTTGTTATCGGTAAATGCATACAAGATTTTGCAATTGATTTGGACCTTCCTTTTGCATAATAGATCCATCCACTTCCTCATGTTTCAGCATTCGACCTAGGCACACATTTTTTTCTTTATTTATCAGATTCAATTAATTAGACATGGGCTCATTTGACACCATTAATCCTTTTAAATTGATCCAATAATTATTTATCATCAAGGATATAAAACACAATAAAATCTCGCTAAGTTGCAACGAGGACATCACCTTTTATAAGTCGAGAAAATGGATCGCTATTTATATTTAGGGAAATATGGTGTTGATAGCCATTTTTGAAATATACCAATATCGGCTTATGATTGTTAGACGCTGTGACATGTACTTGAAAGAACGACTCAATAAAATAAAATTGGTAAAGTCAAGATTTTGAAATATACCAATATTGTCTTATGAGGGAGTTTTAGGCTTTCATGATTTTGTTGCTTTTAATCAAGCTCTATTAGGGGAGCAAGTGTGACGGTTCATCCAAAATCCGAACTATTTGGTGGCCAGGTTGCTTAAGGGCCGGTATTTTATTATGGGGATATTATGGAAGCTGACATTGGTTTGAATCCCTCCTTTGTTTGGAGGTCTTATGTTGGAGTCACGATTTGCTTAGTCAAGGCTTTACGTAGCGGGTAGGGGATGGCTTATCTATTCTGCCATTTCAAGACATGTGGGTACCCAGCTTAGCATCGGGACGATTTACTTCTTGCTTATTTATTTCCAATTATACTGAGGCCAGTTTTACTCGCCTATCTCGGGTTCTGGATGAAGGGTGGTTGCTCCTTGGTTTTTTCCATATGAGGTTAGTGAAATTCTTGAGATATCACTGCAACATAATGTTGCTCCGGATGTGTGCTATTGGCGATTTGATGTTAAGGGAAGACATTCGGTGTAATGTGGATACAGATTGGCCACAAGGGGTTTTAGTTCGCTGCCTTCAGCTACATCGAATGATGAAGGGTGGTAGAAATTTCTTTGGGCTTTGTCTTTGCCGCCAAAGGTAAAAATATTACTTTGGCAAGCATTTTCTAATTTTCTTGCTCTTTCGTATAATTTGGTGATGCATCATATGCCGATTTCCCCTATGTGTAAGTGTTGTCCTACTTTGTTGGCGATGACAATGCATGGATTATATTTTCGTAATTTGGTTAGATTTTTGGAAGGCGAGTTTCTATTGGAGTACTTTGACAGTGTTGCATTCTGTTTCTTTCCAAGAGTGTGGTGCATGGATGTTTGAGTTATTTGGTAAGGAGCTCCTCCGTCTATTTACAATTGCTTCTTGCATGGTTTGGCATGCACTTTGCGCGTTGCAGTATGGTGATTATAAGGAGTTTAAGATCCCGTCATGGGGTGAAGTCGAGGTATTTGTTGTCCAATTCGATAAGGCTCTAGAGGTTGGTTTGGGCCAGGGAGGTGATCGGCCTAGTTTGAGTGAAAAGCCAAAATAGATTAAGCCCCCGATTGGGTGTCTCCGACTGGATGCTAATGCGGTGGTGGATGAGGTGCGAGGTTTATACAGGGTTGGTTTTTGTGTTGAGGGGTGATTTGGGCCACACTGTGGCGGCTAGGTCTCACATTATCAACAGAACCATGTCGGTGATGATTACGGAACTAGAGACATTAGTTAGTGGGATAAGGTTCTGTGTTGAGTGAGGGTATGAGAATGTATTGGTATTTTCGGATACCTTGATTGTTGTGCTTGCGAACACGGGGCAAGTGGATTCTTTAAATTATTTGGGGATTTTAGTGGATGAAATTCGGGAATTGTGTCGAGGAGGTCATATAAAGAGCGTCGGTTACATGAGTCGTCGGTGCAATGTTATTGCTCATAGATTAGCTCATTTTTCTTTTTCACCAGCCACTCCGTCTGTTTAAATTGGTTTTGATTTATATGATTCGTAGTGCCTTAAAAAAACACCCTGCAGTAAATATCACACTATGTCTGCAATCTTATTAACGAAATTCATATATATACATATATTCACCAATAAAATCCATGTATATGCACAAACACATTTAATTAAAAGGTGTTTGTTTGGCTTATTTTCTTTGCATTAACATTATACAATTAATTTGATATGAATATATTAATGCTTCTTTCTTTTGAAGAAAAGTGTGACTGTATGGATCAATATTAATCCTAATTTATTTTTAAAAAAAAAAATAATAAAAAAGTTGTTTGGGCAAGTTGCACTAAGCTCACAAACTATCGTAAAAAATGGGACATATACCACCTAACTTTATTAATGATCGATAAACCATACAAGTGATGTTTTTGGCAACGGACTATACTAAGTATGCTGGTTTGACACATAAACAATCATAACTCGTTGTCAGACATTTTTTCTGACCGATGGAAAACTTTGATGGTTTATGTGCCAATTAAATGTGCAAAAATTGTATAGTTCATGCAAAGAAAAAAAAGGTTGGTGGTTTGTTTTCGATTTTGGTGATACTTTGATGGGTCTAGTACAATTGACCATTTTTATATTAGATTTATTTTTAACGACTTTCTTTTTTGTACATATTATATGTTTATACTTCTCGTTCTATTCATATTCTCTATTTTGTAATTTGAATTTCAAAATTTTCATTAAAATATGAAAATACATGATTTACATATTTATTTTTAATTTTAATACCCCCTTTTTTATATTCACTTTTATTTGCCCTTTTATATTTATAGTTCTATTTTTATTTAATTATAATTTTATATTCTTATATTACAATGTTCTAATTTTTCTACATCATGAAAAAAATAAAAAATACGTCTTTAACATTAATGTCCATTATGAAATATAAGAATATGTCGTTATATTTTTATATTTTTTTAACTTTATAACTTAATTTATTTTAGCTATTTTTTTCACTTTATTTATATTTATGTTCTTATGTAGTTATATCTTTTTATTGATGTTGGTCAGGTTAGGGTGTTTGAACAAACCTTCAGCCTTTTCAAGTTTTTCTTCAAAATAGTAGGCAATATATGATGTCAGTTGTAAGACACTAGTTCTTACAACATAGTTTACTGCGGTAAGTTATTATTTAATAGTAAGCTTAAAGCTATTTGTTATCTCTGAAACTTACAACAATAAATGCATTATGAGTTTTATCCACATCGGAAATAATTGGACAATCACTACAAGAAAAAATGCATAATAGGATACCTATAAGTGTCCTATTAGGTCCAGTAATAAGACAATCTATTCAATACGACACTTCCGGACAGAGTCCTTTATCTGGGTGTCAGAATAGCATTATAGGACACTTCATCTAATATGACCCTTGTAAGCGTCCTAAAATGTGTCAAGTGAAACCTAATAGAAGGATTCTCAAAAAGTGTCCCAATAAGTCATGAAAGGACTCTTATTATGTGTAGAATCAAATTTGAAATTAGGACTCCCAAAAGCGTCCTAATAAGTTTTTTTGCCAAAAAAAACAAAAAATAAAAAATAATTAAAAAACATAAATTCAAATATAATAAAAAAAATTAATGTAATGCTACACGTACCCCTAAAGCAACCATATGCATGAAAATCGATCACCATCCATCATCTAAGTCTGAGAGGGAAAAAGATTTTTTAGTGAGGCTAAAGAAAAAAAAAAAAAAAAAAGAACGAACGAACCTTTCAATTTCTAGGAATTGGCTTCTCAACTCACTTCTCATTCCATTAGCATCAACCACCTTCTATCCACCTGAAAACAAACCGAATCGAAAAATCAAATTGAAATCAATGCAGAAAAAGAATTATTTCACTGTCGAATATAATCAATTTCAATCCGTATTTATCATGTCATTAACATGTTGGAAAGGCAATTTTGAAACAAATTGGTAGTTTACTTACGCTAGAATTTTATTATTCGATCCTCAAATATGCAGTCTTCATAAATTGCGGAAGTGAAGAGCCCTACATTCAGGATGAACCAGTCACTCAGTATCAGCTGATTACGAATTCTTCTTGAGTGTTTGCTTGTAGATGCTTGGGAATTTGTAGTTCTAGAGTTGTAAGGTCTTGAGAAGTGTTAATTCAATGGCTTTGTGTTATGGTCTTCTGCCTCCTCTACTCATAGCAGTGGGGATTTGTCCTTGTTATAGGTAAAGATAATCATGTTGACATTTAATGCTCTTGTACGGCTTGGAGACATCGTTTTCATTTAGCTGAGAGAGCCAGTCAGAGTGCTTGCAGCAGTGTCAGTCTGTAGACATGCTTTTGCTTTATGTCAGGATACGTCTAATCACACCATTACGTATTCAGTACGAGATTACATCTTGTCTCTACTGGCTATTTTGAAATTCAAATCATTGACTTAGCTATTTTTTGTCCTTTCCGTTGACTGCGTGCTTTATGCTATATACAATTTGTGTTCTCAGGGGACTGTTGTATGTGTTCCCATTCCCCAACACTAACTACTGATGTAGTCTTCTTACAGTGTCTGGACCTCTCTTCCTACATCGGACTTGTCTTACTACTTGTTGATGGCGACTTGTTGCATCTCCTTACTCTGACACATCTCTACGTAGTAACTGGCCTTATCTATTACCATAATTTATATAATTAAGGGTGCACTAGTTCCTACTACATAAAATTTTGGATCATCAAAATCTAAACATAAATTTTCTAACAATTTTATATATTATATTTTTTTTTTCCCATTTTTATAAACTGGGAAATATATATATATATATATATATATATATATATATATATATATATATATATATAAAGTATAGAAAAGAACCACTTTTGCCCTGTGTAAGTTCAAGTTGATTGGCACATGCACAACATATATATGCTTCTTCCTTAATTTTCAAGATGTCAAGACCATACAAAATATAACCGGTCCAAATAAGCCCTGTAATGCTCAAAAGTGGACGACGCCCCAAAAGTGACATTTTCCCAAATCTTGTGTTTTACACCGATCCATCATAATTATTTTGTTTCTAGTATATTTTTTACAATTGAAACACAGCCAACTTTGAATAATCGATGTGATCTTTGAAACTACTCAATTATTGAAATATAAAGACACTGAGCTCGAGAGGATGAGATAAGTAAGGCCAACAAGGGCACAAGGGTACACTCAAGTCAAAGACGTTGACTTGGATGAGATATTTGCACCCATTGCATGACTGAAGTCTGTAAGGATGTTATTGTTTATTAATTGCATTATGAAGTTCATAATTTATGATAAACTCCATAAGAAAAGACAAGTTCAAATTGATGTCCAGTAAAGATTCCATAAAATTTGAAGTAACTTTATAGTTCATTTTTTAATATCACTAAGACAAAAAAAAAAAATTAGAAATGTGTTATTGGTTGTATTAAAAATTGATGTAAGATTTTTTTTTTTTTTTTTTTTTTTTTTTTTTTTTTTTATCTATGCTTTGATTTGGGTGAGATAACTATATCGTATGCATGAACAATCATGAGAAATCAATGTGTTTGGATATAGAGTGATTCAATTACCATAAAATTTCTAATCAAATGTCATGTTCTATGAACAAGTCGGTTTACACAATTTGGGAACTGCAAAGATATAAAAATTCAAATCATTCATCATAACATGTAACACCCCAGTTTGAAGTCATGCATTTTTCTACGTTTTAAAAACAAATAATTGAATGTTTCGGTAGAAGTATTTCACGTATCTAACAAAGTTTTCAGTGAAAACGTAAGTTTACAAGTGATGCAGGAGAAAATCAAGCTGGAGTCGAGTCAAGTGCACATCTTCGTCATCAAATGAGATAAGTAAAACATGAATATAATAAAAATAATGATAATAGATTAATAATGATAAATAATGGATGATAAATATTTAAGATGTCCTTATATGCAAGTTGTGTGTTTAATTTCGTTGTCTACATGTTAAAAATGTTTTATGTGATTATATGTTTTATGTGTGAACCATTTGCTACTTGTTTTAAGATAGATTTAAATTCATGTGCAATGTGAATACAATTCTTGTGATGTTACTCGAAACATAAATGGTAAAATAAAATACGATATTATGTGGTAATTATTTGATAAAGAGAAATTAATTTAAGTGAAGAGTATAGAAAATTTTATGTTTATTTGATAAATGAATTTACGAGTGCGTAAGTTGTAAACCATGTACTACGCTGAAGTATGTATGAAACGTGTTAGCTAAAATTTATTGTTAGATTTAATTTCAAGTATTTGGAAATTGTTGGTAAATTTTGCATTAACCAAATGAACTATTAATATTTCATAATAGGCTTGAAATTATTTACGTGTTAAATAAAAATATGTATTTAGAGGAAGAATACTTATAAAAATATTATTCATAAGCAATATGCCATAGCAGTATCTTGCACAATTTTAGTTTTGATTTTCGAAGCTTTCTTGAATTTTTAAGTAAATATCAAAATTTTAAATTATATATAATAGTTATTTTCGTACAAAATACAAACTGGTAATAAAAATAAATTAGGCCATCATGTGAGATACATATATATATATATATATATATATATATATATATATATATATATATATATATATATATATATATGTCTCCTAATTACCCTCTTGTCCAATTATTTTTTCAAGTACCTAATCTATTTAATTCTAATTTTATCAGGATTTTTCCTAATTAAATAATGAGTTCTAAATAATTAAAGAGTAAAAAGAATGTTTATGCATGAAAAGAAAAGGGTGTCGAGAGTATTGAGAGAAGTGACAATATTTCACAATGCATTTGATTAGTTTCAACATTGTGACATGTGTTAACCCATTTCTTTTTAATTATTCGTTATTTTAGTTTCTTGTCTATAAAAACATGCACCCTTTCCATTTTTGGAACAGACCAAACCTGAAGTCAACCCTCTTTTTTAGAACCTATCCCCAGCCATGACTTTCCTTTGTCGGCCGCCGGTCGGATTTTGGCAACTACCCTAAATACACCAAAATGATCCCCTCGACCCGTAAATTATGATTTTACAATCAATTTTGCCAACTTGTTAGCCAATTTTAGTTATCTTAAAAATAATGATAGAGCCCTTGTTGTCCAAAATCAAATTGATGATGGCTCACTAGGATTCGACCAGCGAGACGTATGCCATTTTGTAGCCCATAAGCAGGGCTACAATAGCCCTCAATCCAAACAGAGATTGGATTACCTGATCGACGAGAATTGAACTTTTAAAGTCTCGACACTCTTTAGGTATAAATCATTTTTTCCAGCCTTAATTCATTTTAAATTTTGTTTGCTTTAGTGAATTGATTGAGGAATTGGATAGGGCTTGAATTTAGGAGCGTTTTGATAGGTTGTGGGTAATTTTTGATCGAGTAAAACTCCAGCAATTACGATTTGAAGTTATAAAACCTGGGTTGTCCCGAAATCGACTGAAATTTGAACCTTTCGTTTCATAAATTCATCCAAATTGGTGCAAAATTGTTTCAATTAAGGTTGGACATTGTATTACATTTTAATAAGGACATTTTGACATAAAGAACTCGAAAAATGGTTGAGTACTGAGTCGAGAATTGAAGTTTTAAAATTCAAATTTTAGTTGGTAACTTCTTGAGTCAAATTCCAGCGACCCCTTACCAGAATCGTGTTATGGGAAGTTGGGGTGAAACCCGTAGACGGAGGAACAAGAACATGGGGTTGGGTTATGACGAATTGGTCCATAAACGGTTTAAGGACATAGGTGATAGGTAGGTTCAAAGTATTTGTAAATAAGTTTTAAAGGTTTTGTGACAATTTAGTCCCTCAAATTCAAACGCTTATAAAATCTTCGTTTCTTATTCGATTTAGCTCAAATAAGCGCCAAAACAATCCTAGTCTCGAACCCTATCATATTCTATCCAGAAACTTTCGAGTCAGAATCTGTAAATGATGAAAGTATCCCCCCCCCCCCCCCCAATTACCTTTTTTGCCCCCAAACATGTTTTATACCCCTCGTGAGGTTCAAATATAGTAAGATCCAACTAATACTACTCCAACAATTATATTATAAAGTCTATAAATCACTAACTTACATTACGAGTCTTTAATTAATTTAACATGATCATTTTACCCCTAATAATCATATTTTACATTTCATGCTTACTTTTTATAAATAAATTACATACAGTTTTTGGGTGTATTAGTATGAGTATACGTACATTTAAATGTGATTATTTGGTGTTAACCTTAAGTATTTTTAGATAGCAAAAAAATTAATCGATTAATGTATATTATGCTATTTTTTTTCTTAAATTGTGAAATTGGGCAATTGCACTTACTAAATAAATATGGGACTTTTATATGTTATATCATAGTATCATACATATGAGCTTGAGTGAAAAAATATTACTACTTATTATGGGTAATGTCTTAATATTTATTTTATTTAGTTAATGATAAATGTTACTTTAAATAATTTTATAAAATTCAATTTATGGAATATTGAGAAACTACTTGAGTTTGTTATATATGGAATTTATTCTTGTTCATCTATGTTAATAATTTCATAAGTTTTAGGCTAATCAGTAATTTTAATGAATATTCTATGTTAACATTTAATTTACGTCTAAAATTGACTTTTGAACTCTATTATGTGACTTATATTATTTCAACTATGGAAAAACCTTAACCATTTAAAATGCTTTACTATGAATATTATCTGATTATTTGTAGACGTTTATGAATTAATATGTAATTTATGTAATTTATTTGACAATAATAATTCTAGAAAAAGAAATGATAATATTAAATACCTATTAAGGGAATCATTAAAGTATGTTTATGAATAAATTTATGTCTAAATCCACCTATATGGTAATGTGATAATTTTTCATGTGCAATTCACTAGGATAAGAGGTTATATAGTTGATTCTAGGATAATAACAAGTTCAGTTAGGAACCATGTCTGATAGCTCGACATCTATTTTAATCATATGAGTTAGATGTGAATAATGCATAAGATGATTGATGTTTGAATAAAATATGTTAGTACCCATTAAAAAAAAAAATGAATAGAATGTGTTAGTAGAAGGAACCGTATTCTGAATCATATGTGATAGCTCAACATCTATTTTAATCTGGATATATTATGTAAAATAGAAGTAGTTTAGGTATCAATTGAGACAATAGTGAATTAATATGATTTATTTTATGCTTAAATATCAAATGAAACTTAGAAGATTATGATATTAGGTTTTCATGTAATTTGAGTTGATATTGTGAAATTGTAGGCGTCTTATAATCAATTTATGAAGTGTAAGAATGAATTGTTAGATAATTCGGCAACGTGTTACAATGTTGGAAACTGAATGATTAAATAGTTTAAATTTGCGTAAAACAAAGGACAAGTATGTAATTGATAAAGATGTATAAACCAAAGAAATGAGGACTAAGATTTATAAGATATAGAAGCTGATGTGCATAGTTGACTGAGCTACCTTGGACTTCTTCGGCAGCATCGCAGAAATCAAATCTAACAACAAGCTAAGGATGTGGGCAACACTGTTATTTAGTTTCCTACTTTACTTTATGTTTGTAAATAGAGCGAGCCACAAGGGCCACAAGAAAGGATAAAGCTACTGACTGAGATAAGGCAATATACGATGTATGTATGAGAGGGCAGACATGTCGAGAGTCTGATTCTACTTAAGGGCGGAAGCACAACACTGTCAAGTGGGCATGCATATTAGCTAAAGCTCTTTATTAAATACTACTTTTATTCATTAAGTCTAAAACTAACACTTTCCCAAAACCCACTTTTCAGGTAATGCCGACTGAAGGACTCGAAGCATGCAACCAACACAAAATGCCTCATAGGAAACTTAATTAGGTAATCTATCTTACAATTGTCAAATGAACCAATAAATAGACAATCTTGATGTTGTTTTAAATTCAGCTTGTAGTAACTTCCACATGATTGGTAGAATTGAGTAGACCTAGTTGTAATCCTAATTAGGAATGTTTACCTTTAGTTATGAGTCTTCTATGTATACTCTATTATGGTTCATGTGTTGATTGAAGAGAATGAAATGGAAAGTAAGGAAATGAAAGAAAAGGAAAAGAAAAGTGAAAGAAAGGAAAAAAAAATGGCTCCGATTTCAGTGATCTAACTCGAAGTAGTACCCGATTCTTTAACTAGAACTGGGGAGTTACATTACATTTTAATATCAAATTGCATTCTATAATAATAAGTTCTCTCTCTCTCTCTCTCTCTCACACACACACACACACACACACACACACACAAACATGCACATACATAAAAATCCTTCCTTCAAGTGGAAAGTTGCTCCGTCTTCTTTATCGGCACTGAAGAAGAATGCTACCACATGCACAATCAAGTTGAAGTAAGTGCATCGTGGTTCTTACACCACTCTCTAGAGTTTTCCCTTACTAGTCAATGATGTACATCTGAAAAAAGTTCTATGAAATTTATAATGTCGAAAGTTAAAAGTCTGTAGCCCGACAATATCTGCTCCAACCTCACCATCGAAAGAACCAACACCACCATATGCTTCATCATACGGAAAAAGAGAACTCTTATGGTACCAGAGGAAATGCCCCACTAGTTGAGTCTGGTACAAATGTCTCTCAACTAGTCTTTCCAAATCTTTTTTGAGGGCAAATGAGAAGTTGATCGAACATGAGCCTATTCCCGATAGATCCAATACTAAGTCCACTTAAGCCACACTACGAAGAAATCTAAGTCCAAATTATCAACAGTTCCAAAAATGAAATATAGTGTAGAGATTCCTAATACATGAAGAAATTAGAAAAGAAGGAAATAATTCATACCTTGAATTCGAGGAAAAGAAACCCATTTGCATATCTAGCCTAGTTTCATGCACTCCCAAGAAATTTGAACATAATGCAACCCCCGACTTAGACGTTGAGATCCTGGATGACTATCTAAAATCTCCATTGAAAGCAAATGAATATGACCTTCTTGATGTTCGCAAGACTGTTATATTTTATTCTCTTTCTGCGAAATGTAATTTTTCTAGAAAATGTTTTTTTAATGTGAAAAGAAGTTGAACATAAAACAATTCCTACAACAAAAATTTTTTCGTTGCATTGAATTCAAAGGTCTTAAACAAATTATGTCTAAAATTATATAACTATGTTGTCGTATTTGTAACAATAAATTTATTATCTGTAATTAAAACAAACAAGAAAATTGTTCAAATAAAGTTTATTGAAAGGAAATTGAATATATGATTACAATCTCTATTTGAAAGTCTCCGATTATTCTCTTCAATTGTTTGACGTCTTCATTCCTAGAATTGACTTTGATCTTCTCCGGTTTAGAGTTTTTACTTGAATAACGTTGATCTAAAGGCTAGGAAGCTTTTAAATGATGTACTTGGATGGATATCAAAGAACGGTTTCAAAGATCTTAACGAACACCAAAGAACTTCGAAGGCCTCACTTGAAAACGCCGATCAGAGGGGCTTCGCACCTTGATCCCCGAGTCGAACGTTGCTTTGCGGTGGTTTCCTTCGAAGAACTCTGACGATCGCAAAAGAACGTTGAAGAATGCCGAAGAATGCCAAATACTCTACAATTCTTCACTTGCTTCTTGACTTGTGCGTTGATGATCTTCATTTTGGTAGAAAATCAGACCATATCAACCTATCAACCTATCAACCTATTCTACTAAAAGAAGGTTGCATAAAAATAGGAAAAGACACATGTCGCTTCCACAATTTTTCGCCAAATTTTTATTTTATTTTAATTTTTAAAAAATATTCTTATATACGTAGAGAGCCCCTTAAGAAGGGGAGCATCCACCTTCTTTTGTGGGTTCTCCTCCAATCATTTTTTTTCTTTTTCTTTTTCTTTTCTTTTTTTATCTTTTGCCTTCGAAATTTAAAAGTTTTTTTTAACTTTTTCGTCTCAACTTGATCTTTCATAAGAAATATAGCAAATTATTTCTCTTTTGACGTTCTTCGATTTGACATCCATAATGCATATATTATAATTAAAATATTAATTTTTAAGTGTAAAATGCCTTTTTAGAATAGTAATGATATATTTTGATTTTCTAAAAAAATTATATATTTTGATTTCTAAATATTTTTATATACAATTAAAATGTGGTAGAAATCCAAAAATGAATCTTTTTAACTGATTGAAATTTTTTGAAGATTAAAATTATTTACTTTAATTTTACCTATTTTTATCTTATTAAATTTTGGATGGTTTAAAGTATTTGGTTGAAAAAAATTCACAAAAAAATACAAAATTTGTCAGGTTTACACTTTACAATAGAAAAAAAGCTTAGATATATTTGCTAAAGTAATTTGTTGATTGAATTAGTCTGCTTATTATTTTCTTTTATTTTGTGAAAACAAAAATTATGTTAACTACAAAAATAATAAGTCGATTATTTTTATTTGAACATGACATGATAATATAGTTTATCACTCATATACTTAAGTAACTAATATGTTTGTGGCTTCTTATACTAATATTATATTATTTAATATATGTGACTTTCAAACGATAATTATTCAAAATATTTGACATTATTTTATCATTATATGCATATGTAATTACAACAGGTGTAATGCACATTGAAATAGCAGAGAGGGAAATTAATCGAATTTGAAGTGTGTATTTATAATTTTACTTAAAATATTCAGCATAATCAGATCATGCATTCAAATAATTGAATTAACAAAATTTATGAAAATATAATCGGTATTTTTCATTTGTGATAATGAAATGTATTAAAGTAAAACTATAAAAAAATGAATAGTAAAAAAATTATGAAAATCTAACTGTTAGTTTCAATTTGTAATAATGCAAGATATTACATGTTAAAAAACTCACATGTAAGGAGGAAGAAAGATTACTGGACAAAAAAATATCAACTGACGCTTTTATATTCTCAAATAATATATAAGCTGATAATTTCATTATTATTATTATTATTGAAAACGTATTCATCCCGTGCATTGTACGGGTGGACATCTAATTTATAATTATATGATGAAAATTTTTGATAGACCTAGAATTCGAATTGAGCAACTTGATTGATTCTGCAAAATATTTTGTTGAAATTAATATTAAATTAATTATAGTAATTAATTCAATAATACTCCAAACTTTCACATCCGCCAGAATCATGATATTTAATTCAAGTTGTTGGATGTCTTTTTAACTTCATTCGAATCTTTCAATATTTAGTACCCATGACTTCTAATTCGAGGCTAAACAAAGTCTCATGTGCACCAATTACACAGTACAATTTAGGTTGAGTATTATTATTTATGCTTAAAGGTATTTCATGTTATGGGTAAAGGTATTGAAAGGTATTGTAATACCTTTACCAAGAACGTGTAATACATTTACGCATAAATGATAATACATTTACCCATCACATGTAATACTTTTAGGCATAAATAGTAATACCTTTTGACTGATGACCTAGATTGCACGGATGGTGCACAAGAGACCTCCCCATTCACGTGGATATACAAATAAGAGGATGCTTAATATGACATGTATGCACCATATTGATATATAGACTCTTCTAGTTGGTCCATCATAGCATCACAAATGAAAACCTTATTTATACCTGACACATCACTGCTACATCGTTGCAATATCAAAAGTTAATACACATCCAATTTATACCTATTTCTCTCAAATCCTCTTAGGTACAAATGACATTATTTTGAGGTCCCACATGCAAACTACCCATATTTTCATATCTACAATTTATTAAAATCTTATTTACAATTTTCACACATACTATTAATTTAATTAATATTCATAATTCTTTTTTAATTCATTTAAATTTTCGCAAAAAAATGTATTTTTATCCTTTTAACAAATGTAATTAATTACTTTTTCTAAATTTTTGTAACAACAATAAAAAAAAATTGATTCGTTTTTTTTTTTTTTTTTACATACTATTATTACAAATGATGAAATTAAAAAAAAAAAAGGAACGATCAATACAATTCGGAATCGAAAATTAAAAATAATTTTACTACTTGTTTAATCCTGTAAGTATAACTAGTTAGTGATGCATCGTGTCAATATGTGCTCAATCAAGTCGCCTCGAAGTTGATGATGCTTTTCCTTAAATAAAAAATTAAAGAATGAACATGTATTTAAAGATGTTTTTTTTTTTTTTTTTGTGCCAACGGTACTAAATAGTACTCCCTCTGTCCTGGCTAACTTTTCACAGTTGACTGAGCACAGAGGTTAAGAAAAAACAGATTTTGCTTTTTCTTTGACTTTTTTAAAGGTGGAGATTGAGTGTGGAGATTTTGAGGGTGAAGATTGTGAGAGAAATTTTCTTTTTAAGGGTGTGAAAAATTAGGTAGGACAAACCGAAATGAAAAATAGGAAAATACGGAGGGAGTAGAATTTTCGTTGGCAACAGTAATACAAATATAACCGTTGATGCTAAACTGAAAATTGATGAAAATATACAATTCTATAATTCAAAGCAACAACAATAAACTTGAACGATTAAAAAAAAAACGAAAAAGATAAATAAATAAAGGGGGTAGCCGACAACTTTTGAGGCGCGGACCCCACATCATGCGGGCGCTCGCGCGCGTGTGGTGGCCACGCACCTCCAACCCCCTTGTTTTTGGCGTCTGCAGCCCACTTCCCCCCATCCCCACTCTCGGCTACAATTTCAAATGGGGTACAACTAAGTGTACCCCTACATTATCTCTCTTATTGCTACCCATCCCCTCCAATGTATTTATACCTGAAAATGGGGTACAAATATTTCATTTGTACCTTGCATTGGTCATACTCTCATAATTTAATATCTACCATAATCTTTTGGATAATCACTAAATTAATGTACTTTAGTAATATATGCATCATTTTGACACATGACGACTTCTAATAGGTCAATAAAATATATAGCAAATCATCAATTAAATTGACAATTTCATTTAAAAAAATTATTTAATTAATTTCTAATATTAAAATAATCAATATAAATTCGATTTTCAACAGATACTTTATTACGCACGTTTTAATTGGATACAAAATTATGTATCAACAGTATATCCATGGATTTTATTCAGATTTTGCTCTATCTATAAAGGGAAAAGATACAAATAGGTCCTCCAACTTTTTGCTCAGGTTCAAATTAACCCCGAAACTAATTTTTTGTTTGATAAGATACTTGAACTTTTTAATTCGGACAAATCAACACTTTTTTTTTTTTTTTTATCTAGTACAAATAGACACTTCCGTCTAATTTAGGTTAACGGCGGTCATGTTTGTTTCAAAGTAAGACAAAAAGGAATTATTTAAAGGACCAAATGTTACACTTAAAAAAACTTAATTATATATATACATACATACGTTATGGATTTGAAGCGAACGTCATTAAAAATAAATAATTTGGTATTATTCTCATAAAAAATAAAGTTGAGACGAAAAAGTTACATAAAATGTCACCTCATTAACCCACTAACATAAAATGAAACTGTCAATACACGTGTATTAGAAAGACAATCGACACAAAAATTATTTTAAATTAAACGGAAGTATCTATTTTTACTAGATAAAAAAAAATTTAGGTGTTGATTTGTCCAAATTAAAAAGTTCAAGTATCTTAACTATTGGACAAAAAAATAGCTTAGGGGTTAATTTGAGTCTGCGCTAAAAGTTGGAGGGCCTATTTGTACATTTTCTCATCTATGAATAATCATGTCTCCTCGTGTTGATTTCTAGCGAAATTGGGTTCACTACAACGAATAAAGGAATTATGGACGATTTTTAAATTGTCTCAAATAGATTGCTTTTTGGGATGTTTTGCATATATTGTCCCAAATAAATTATTGTCTGACATTTAAAAAAAAACATATCTAAATGGTATACCATCTGCGACGTTTCTTAGAAACGTCTCAAAATGAAACATTATTTTGTAACATTTTTCTAAATATATTTCAAAATTGTGTATATTAGTGACGTTTTTCTTAAACATCTCAAAATGTTATATTATTTTGTGACATTGCTCAAGAATGTCTGAAAAGAATATATATCATTTTCTTTTAATTTTGAAATCACTTTTAGCTCACAATATCATTTTATTGTAATTTAGAATTACTAATAGCACATTTTGTGACATATTTCCTTAAAACGTCACAATATCATTTTCTTTTAATTTTAAAATTGTTTATAGCATGATTTGTGATGTTTTTATTCGAAAAAGGTCATAATATCATTTTATTTTAATTTAAAATTACTTATAAAATATGTTGTGACGTTTTTCCCTAAAATGTCACAATATCATTTTATTTTAATTTTAAAATTACTTTTAGCACAATTTGTGACCTTTTTCCGAAAATGTCACAATATCATTTTATTTTAATTTTAGAATTACTTATAACACATTTTGTGATATTTTTCCCTGAAACGTGACAATATCATTTTTTTTTAATTTTAATATTACTTTTAGAATAATTTGTGACGTAAAAAAACTCACAATATCATTTTATTTTAATTTGGAAATTACTTATACCACATTTTTTGACCTTTTTCCCTAAGACGTCATACTATCTTTTTTTTTTAAATTTTAAAATTACTTGTAGCACAATTTTTGTGACCTTTTTTTTTTTTCTAAAAAGGTCACAATATCATTTTTTTTTTAAATTTAGAATTACTTATAACACATTTTGTAACGTTTTAAAATATCACAATATTATATTTTTATTTTAAAATTACTTGTAACACAATTTTTGTGAACTTTTTTTTTTTCTTTCTAAAAGGTCACAATATCATTTTATTTTAAATTTAGAATTACTTATAACATATTTTTTGACGTTTTTCTTTAAAACGTCCCAATATTATTTTCTTTTAATATTAAAATTACTTTTAGCACATTATGTGACGTTTTAAAATTACTAATAACATATTTTGTAACATTTTTCCTTAAAACGTCATAATATCATGTTTTAATCTTAAAATTATTATAAAATATTTTAGTTAGTAGTATATGCAACAATTATTTATTTGAAAATACTGGTAAACTTATTACTCAGTAGAATACAAATTAAATATTTAAAATATTACTTAATAATATTTTCTCCCCAAATCACAAAAATGAATCCCTCCTCTCTCTCGTCGAGGTTCCTCCGACACGCCGCCCGCCGTCCGCCGCCGTTCATTGAAGTTGCTCCGCCATCCGTCCAGATCCTCCGCCATCGTTGCTCCCTGAATTTCCTCTTTCATCCACTCGCTCGCTGAAAACCCTCCACCATCCGCCGCCGACATCCTCCGCCATCAGTCTGCTCGCCGTTCTCCATTATCCATCGCTCCATGGACAAGCAAATCGGTTCCAGGTTATATATTTCCGTTTGCTCCGTATTCAGGAACCATTCGCCTTTTTAATTTGAGGATTTGATTCCTAGGTTTCTTTTCAAACTTGGTTGCTGCAATTCAACATCATTTCCTACAGAAGAAGAACGGTGCGGACTCAGAATATGCAGTTGCTGTTTCTCAAGCACAAGAGTCCCTCATCATAACTCCTCCTGTGGCGGCGGAAGATAACAATAAGACCCCCACTATTGTGACCTTTCAGAAGCAGAGTGTTGGTCCCTTGAAATTGGAAGCCGAGGTTGATAAAGGTCAAAAGAGTACGAATCCGATGCTTCTATGGCAGGTACTGCTCTGTTTATTCCTCGATTTTTCTGAATTTTCCTTTTCAATTTTAATGGAAGTTTGTAAGTGTTTGTTGTACCTCCGGCATTAAGAGGTGTAACTTGTTTCGGCTTAGATGGAATAACATGCTTATGAAATAACTGTATTCGCCTATTATCTGAAAAAGGTTTATTGCTATTGTAAATTATGTAAAACTTGTCAAAATGTTTTATGGGTTAAAACCAAAAGATGTATGCATGTATACCACGCAATTGAGTTACAAGTTTGGTAACTTTCTTTCTAGCTTGATTATAGGATATGCTTCTTGAATAGATTCAGCTATATTCTAATAACAACTTAGAATCAATGATTTTTTTGTTATTACTGCTTTACAAGATTAACTTTACATATTTCCTTTTTGTGTTATCATAATCGGCTGAACCGTTCTCGCATTTGATAATCAGGCCCTGTAACGAAACAGGCTGCCTCTGTTACAAGGAAATGAAAGAAGATAATGGGGTTCAGCCTATTTTGCACATCCTAGAATATATTGATCTTTGCTTTATGGTTTGGGGAATTTTAAGCAATATTCACTATTATTCATACTTTTTGACCTGGTAAAATCCATGGTGTAGTTTGGATTGATATGGATTTTGAAATGCTTCACTACAATTGATTTCTGGAGGGATTTGAAATGCATTTACTTTATATAGTTGCATTTTAAATCCCTGAATCCTAACAGCAACCTAAGGTTGAGTTCATTTTGATATCCATCTCTCATTTCTGATCTCTCGGACTCAAAAATGGAAAAAAGGATTGAACTCATGCAGTTGAGGCTCAAGCTGAAGCTTTACTCAGTTTTGAACAATCAAGTAATGCATCTTTTTCCTAACCGAAGATGCTGTCAAAGAATTCAGGAATCCAGGATTTACCATGTGGAACTGATTTTTTAATATTTCAAATGAAAGCTAAACTCCAGCTGCTATACAATTAAGTTGAATACAATTCATTGCATTACTGGCAGCACCTTGAGTAAGACAGATGTAAAATCTGACTGCCAACCATTTCCAACTTAATCTATTTAGGCTCAGCTTCAACAATTATATTTCGCATCTTTTACTTTCTTTTATCATTTAGACATTACTATAAGGAGAATATAATAATGACTAACTAGTTAATGAACGAAAAATTAAAAATAAAAAGCACCTCTCTTTACAGATTAATAGCCAATTTAGATTTTGAATTTTCCAGTACCCAATTCATTTTGATATTTAGTTAGTTAGTTGGTTACGATTGATAGCTCAAATATATGCACATATATATTCTTTTTACTTCTTCCATGCATTTGGATTCCTTTTTCATTAGTTGGATTAATTTGCAATATGACATGAGGAAAAGAAAAGGTCAAATAAGTAAGGGGGCTGCTGCAGTATTACTGTGGAAACGTCAGAATTGAGAAACAAAAAAACCATGCAGCATTGACTAGGCCACTTAATTAATTCTGACACTTTTTATATAAATATAAATTAATCTCGTATGTATATATGTCTGCGAGTGATACAACAGCTAGCAGAAATGCATGAGTGTGAATTACTACTAGATGTTTATGGATAACTTTCTTTCTAGCTTGGTTATAGGATATATTTTTTACAGCTTTATCACTGCCCTGCAACTTGGTGGTCTTCTTCTCAATCCCCTGTAGCACACAACCTTTTTAGAAACTTAGGAAACTAAATCCACAAATGGTTTGCCACTTCCATTGAAAATAAGCCAAATTCAGAAATAAAGCTCATTTGGTCAGTTGGATTTTGAAATTCTTTTTATGTCTTGTAATACAGCATAAGGAGTCTAAAATTTGTTTGATCCTGAGTTTCTTAAAAATTTGAAATTTTTGTAAACCATCCTTTGGAGTTGCTTGATCATTTGTATTTGTGCACGTGAAGGAGTTTTAAGCTAGAGATATCTAAAGAAATATTCAACTCTGAGTACATCCTCACTGGTGATATTTTCTTCCATTATGATGGGCTGATTTTATATGCTGCCATTTAGTTTCCTCCCCTTTCTTTTCTTTTATTTATCTTGAATGTTTATTCCATGCATGTTTTCATTAATTGAGTTTGCAGGGGTCTGGCCAGAACACTTAAAACTCTTTCGCTATAGATTTCGTTTGCTTATTTAGTCTGTTGTAGGAAAGCACAATTTTGATAATTAATCTAATGATAATCTGTTGGTGCATAAACTCTGTTACTGAGCAAATTCCCATCTACTTAGTTGGATGTTTTCTTAATAAATTTTCCACTGTTGGTTATCCAAATCATAGTTAAATTTCTTGAAGCGTTTAAAAGTTGCAATGATGCGCTCCTGCCAACTATTCTACAGGAACTGTGTATGTTATTGGATGACTATTGGGAGAGGATGAATCTTAAAGTTCCCATATATCTCTCTGGAGGTACGCCTTTCTTATTACTGCCTTCTGTGCATGCTTGATTGTTGGCAATAGGTTATAAATTTATAATGGTGGCATATCTTTGCAATTTGACGGTGGGGTCATTTACCTCTGTCAATTCAATAATATATCCCTATGAGATTCAGCGGGTGCTACTATATGTCGTTTATGTGGTATCTAATAATTGATCAGAAACAGCAAGGATTTTGAACTCTATATATGATACTATGCAACATACATGATAGTGAAATCCATCATATTGGCAAGCTATGCATTCAATAAGATTAGTTGCACTTTTGTATATGTTGTTTATACTCTTGAGAGGACTGTTACTTCCCAGAACACGTACAGTTCCTCCTACAGGGATGGTGAGGAAACTACATAGGAAGTCTACGAAATCTTCCTGTGCCAGAAGATACAGTAACTTATTTGTAGACGTTTGTACTACAACTTTAAAAACCATTTTCTTCATCTTCCAGTTAGAAGTAATTGCATCCTTTTCAATCTGATATGACCAAGCACCTGCTTCAGATTTCAGTATCCTTCGTCTTTTCTGGCTGAGTATGATATCGAACACTGGAGTAGGAGAAGATAATGACCCCTTGAGCATATCCATAATCTAATAAAAGTAAAAAGTAAATGAAGTGAAGCAAAAGATAAAAGAAAATAATTATGATAGTTTCAGTACTCACTTTACTAAATCCAAAAGTCGCATTGATTAGCTCCGCCCCATCTATAAGTACCTTTAGTCTTATCATTTTATCAAGGTGTTAAGTAGGAAGAGGTAAGTCCTGGTAAGAATGAATATCTCATTTGTCATTTGGACAACCTGCAGGCTGTGTAGTGGGCTGCGGATGCTTATGTCAACAATGTACTGTTCTCTCATGAAATAAATTATTAGCTATATGATTATGCACATAATGATGGTGAAAAGATCATTTTGGCTTAATGGAAATATGTTACATGATATGAAATCTTTTGATTGAATCTATCTGGTATATGCACATCAAAGCTAAATATTTTTTTCTAAATAAACATATTCAAGCATCCTGAATCATTAATTAATAAGTGATCAGCTTATTTGTCGTTATAGTCAAAATAAGTCAAATTGACTCTTTTTTTCCTACAATTAGATGGGATAATTGAGTGATCTGCTTGTAAATTATAAGAAGATGTTCGACTTCCAACCATTTCTTCCTCTTTCTATTTTTTTGCATCTCCCTAAACATATGACAATGGCAGGTAAGGTTCATGGAACGTATGCTGAATTAAATGAAAATAGAGAGCATAATGAATTTTAACCTTAAATTTGACATGAAAGTAATGGATAAATACTAGTGTTCTCTGTTGATTATGAATTTGCTGGACTTAGCAAAGGGCAGATTAGTGATGGGTGATTCTGGAGTCAGCATAGAAGGGGATCCTAAGCCTTGAAAGTGAACTGGTTGGCATTGTTCTGCAACATAAAGGATCATATTGCTCTATGATAACTATGGTACCAAGTTGGACCTGTTCATTCTTGACTGTGTTAGTTAACTATGTTAATGTAAGACATTCTACAATGTCTAATCATTTGTTGCTTATTTGGTCTTTCCAAGGTTATTTTTGTGCATTTTGCTGGTTATTGCTAAGAATGTAGCTTTGTATTCTATGCCTTGTACTCATAAATCATACATTTCAATTAATTTTTTTTTTCGTTTCCATTGTTTGACAACACGACCATTACTATTTTTTTTTTCTTTGGAAACATTTTGTGCATTATATGTACTTCAATGTGCAAAATCAATTCATGCTTCTCAACAACTGAGTGCTAGTGTACTTTCTCTGTGAAGCATATGCTTGGTCCGTTCTTGTTACAATCTTGCAGTGAGTGTCATGCCTTACTTTTGGTACCCTTAAGGTATAATTCCCGTCGTACAATTCAGACCCCGTTTAATCCTGTTTAAGACTGAATGGAAGATTTGTTTTTTTCTAAATTAAGCTGCAGGTTTCCATTCACAACCATATGTTTGTTGCCTGCACTGCCGGCTACCAATAAATATGCAGTTTAGAAATTTTTATTTTATGAGATGTTCCAAGTATCATAGTTGTAATTTTCATTTTTTACAGATTGTGATAGCTCTCAGATGTGATACTTAGGATAGCTCTCAGATGTGATAATTTGTCCAATCATTCTCACGGTTGCATCATTGTTTTACAGATTGTGAAGGAAGTGATGGCTGCTGGGGTGGATGGGTATGATGCTGGACTAAGGAGGCTGTTAGAAAGCCTGCTTTTGGTTTGCACTTAACAATGGAGGTTGCAATGTCTATTGCTAGTAAAGTAGTAAGTATTAATAAATCAAGGTATACCGTGTACCAAAAAGTCTCCAAGTTGATACATTTGACAGTTTCTTCTTGTTTTGTTTCGTCTCTTGAGATTGGTTTATTGATGTTTAAAATATTAATTCAATTGAAATTGTATGCAAGTCCAGTGCAATTCTTGAAACATTTGTATGGAGTTTAATGTTTTTATTATATGGAGCTTTTATATGTTATTAAAGAGATCTTTTGAAACAGTTGAGAAAACGTCACTGAAAGAAATATGTCGAGGTAATTGAAAAAGCGTCACTGGAAAGTTTTTTTTGAGACAATTTTTAAAAAATTTAACTAGAAAAGATTATTTTTGAGACAATAAAAAAAGCGTCACTATAAGAAATTTTTTGAGCAATTGAAAAGCGTCATTAAATGAAATCTTTAAAATAATTAGAAAAACGTCACTAAAAATAATCTTTTGAGACAATTAAGAAATGTCACTAAAAATATATTTTAGAGACGTTTTGAAAAAATCGCTATAAATACTATTAGCGACTAGGATATTGTGACGTTTGATATGACGAAATAATTTCGTCCCACATAACTATTAGTGACACTTTTAGTGACTTTCAGTGAAAAACGTTTTTGTAATTGGGAAAAATCTTAACTCGTTCTATAACTTTTTACTTCTACACAATTGGTCCCGTAATTTTCACATTTTTAATTTAGTCCCGTAAGTAGGAAAAGTTCTCAATTTAAGGCTAATTTTGACTGGATGAGGTACACGCGCTGGTTCATAATCAGAGCGAACTGGTGCTTAATTGGTGTTATAATTTTACCTTTTTTTAATTATATCGTACCCCTTTTTTACAATTTTTTTTTTTTTTTATGAATACGTCACCGTGTCTATCTGATCTTGTTTTACAAATGTAACCTTCTACAGGAGGGAAGTATGATTATAATTTGATTACGAGATTTGTTGAGAGACTGAATCCTTGTTTTATTTGAAGAATCTTTAAGTTACAAGATTGTGAGGTTTGAAGATAGAGGTGATATATTCCTTCATTTTGAGCAACAAATGTAGGGTAGGGAGGAATATGAAGAGGAGGATGAAGGTAAATGTGTGTGACAAAAAATATTTGTCCATATGAGTTATTAAATACTAAAATACCCATTAACCATCACCTAATTTTGAACCACTTGAATTGAATAACTATGTACTTTTAGGAACCCATCTCCACTCGGACTCACAAAATAAATTGTTTTTCTCTCTCTTTGGACTTCATTACTTGTTTTGTGCTTGACAGAGAGATGGCGCAAACTACAGCAAACCATACGCAGACTGTTCGGGGATGGGCAGCTCTTGACCCATCTGCCAAGATCACCCCTTACACTTTCAACCGCAGGTACGTTGTTTTCGGTAATCATTTTTGTAGTTACAAAAAGGATAGCGACAAATATCATTTTTTTTCTTGTGGTGCTATTTTCGGCATAAAAGATTCGGGATTCTTCTATAATACACCTGATACATTAATATACATAAAATTTTAACCATTCAACCATTGGATAAAAAGCTAGATGTGACTGGTTAATGGCCAAGCGGGTCACTCATTTATGTGAATTAGACTCTTATTTGTCACTGGAAAAACCCAAAAACGAAGATGGGGAAAAGAGTAGCTTGACTAGCTGAATAGCTAAAGCGTAAAAAATGAAAATGAGAGAAAGATAGGAGGAAATAGATAGTCGAATAGTTGAATTCGAAAAGAAAAGGAAAAATTAAGAAAAAGAAGGGAAATGGGGGAAAAATAGGGGAGGGGAAAATATCACATTTGCTTTTGTAATTTGGCCAAGTCTCATAAACATCATGTTCACGATACAATTTGAGTTGAATATCATAATTTATACTTAAAATATATTTATTCAGAACAAGTGACGTCTTTAAGCATAGACATTCACCATGATATATTTACCCAAAATATGTAATACCTCAAAGCATAAAAATAATACATTTTTCCCATAACTCCGATTGCACGGATCTAAGATCCGTATAACTGGTGTACAAGAGACCCCCCTCTTGCAATTTAGAGAAGCAGATGGAGATTTTCCGTCCCAATTGGAAGGATGAGATGTTCTCTGAACATGGTAAATGACGGAGATTATGGAACACAAGATGGAACATAATGTGGGATAGAGGATCATAACAATCAATGAATTTCATTTCATAGCCACTATCCAAAATTTTCGAGGAGCACTATTTGTTCCTCCAGATGTATGTAGCTCTCCATGGACGGATCTAAACCCCCGGTCTATACCAGGATCCACCCTATTACTGTTAGAAAATAACAATGCTGTATTTAAAAATGACTATTAAATTGACGGGATTAGTAAAGTCGAGGAACGAGTTTGACTCACCGTTCGTAAGACAATATTGCCCTGCATCCAAGTGCTCGCGGTATTCGGCAACCGTCCCTAAGATACGACTTTTAACTTTAGGATCACAGCACAACGAAACTAAAGTTTTTGACAAACTAGTCGATACTCATGTCTTGTTAACTCAAAAGACTCAAAAACCACAATTACACTATATGAAATATGCAGATTGTCGTGAAGTTGCCTTTGTATACAGACTCGAGTAATTCAAGCTATTCGGTGAGTGATTCGAGTTATACGAGTGATTGGAGATATAAATGTTAAGGCCTATTTATAGATTTCTAAGCATCATTTCGTGAACAATTGCACCCTTTCAACTTGATCCATCGCGATCATTAGATCATACCTTTTCACCAAAGTTCACGATCTAATGGTTAGATTGCATCATTTTTCGAACGTTCACGACCTTTCGTTCACATCTATTCCACTTGAATATTCGCAACTTTTTAGAGCACCCTTCCCTGAGGAGACTATCGGATGTACTCGTGAATCGGTGAACTGCGTCTTGAACTGACAACTTTTTGTGTACACCAAGATAATAACATTCACACAATGTCAATTCTGATATCTTTCGATTCTCATGATGTGTTCGTTATGGACCGTCGATTATAATCTTGGATGCATAAGTGTGTAACTTGAAGTGGCCTCACTTCTCACTTATATAGGCGACCTCCTTTTAGGACTTAATCCAGGGCAACCTGAAATACCCCATCACATTTGGTATAAGAGTCATTAAAAGCTTACGCTTAACCTTACCACACGCCATCAGAATGACACTTGGTGTCTTTGGGAATGAGTTTGAATGAGTTCCAAATTTTAGACTGAACATATTCGAATTTCAAGTGCCTGAATGACCCGTTCGTAATTTAATTGTCTCATTGAACCAAGTTCGTGAGACCTTCACTCGTCATGGTTGAGTTACCGCTATGCTCGGTCTTGGTATGTGGATTTTGAACTCATTCCCCTTAGACATGCAACGTAGTTGACATCCCTTTAACATTTTCATTCATAGATCCGTAGTATATTAGAGATCAGCTGCCTTTAGGTACCTTTTTACCTTAGTTGAGCACCCCTATATCCACCCACAGTTAAACACTTATACAAGAAGACTTCATCTCTTCACATGTATATGGAAACTTAATTTCCATATTTGGGTGTCTATGTCATATCCCTTGAAAGTAATATATCCATAATTGAATTACTTAGTTTGTAGTCTGGAAACTACGTAACTATTTCTTCAACTACTAATGATTTACCCCATTGGACTTGTATCCAAATTTTTTGGGCTCAAATCTTTTATCCGATTTAGTTTAAGTCTACGATTTAACACAATGGACTTGCATCCATCTAGTTGGGCATATTTCCTTTTCAAGGACAATATCACCTTTAGACTCCTTGAGTCCATGTAGACATCCGTTTAATTCATAGGATATTTATCCTATTTGAGCTTCTCCGAATTTGTATCGTCTTTTGCAATTTGGGCTTGCCCCGTAATCGTCTTGTAGTAATGGAGACTTTTCATACATAAGAGCACGGGCGTCTGTTTGTCTAACCGATGTGGGATTCTGGTTTTTCATATCAACCAACATATTCTTCTAAAATCAAGTCTCACTGAAATCCTAACTCTTTGGGCCTACTCGATCTTTATTTATGAGAGAATTTCCATCATCCGATTAAATTGGGTGTCTATCTGTGTCCTAGAAGATTTGTGTCTCACCTTATAAAGTCGCAAAAAATATGAGTCCAAAATTTAGGCCCTCATACTTCAATTAAGCCAAGTCCCAAAATTAATTCGGGCCCTCAAAGCTTGAATTAAGCCCAATTTTTCAATTGGCTTTGTTTATTGGAAAATTTTCAAACTTCAACATGCCCATAGTACATGTCTAACTACTCTTTGTTGACCAATTTAGTCAAGTCCAAAAGACCCTACAAGTTGATTAGGCCCAAAATTATAGTATCAATATACTAAACAAAGCCTCAATTTAGAGGCAAAACTGGATCTATGCAAGCCACAATTCCAATTGATGGCCCAATCCGTTTATATAGAAAGTAACCCAAGTAGCAGAAGACTTGTAATGTCACCGCCAACGAGTACAATTTGAGAACGAATATCTTCACAAAATAATTGCACCGATTTACCGCCCATCATCCCCTATGCCGTTGACTGGTTGCACCTAACAACCACCAATGTTGTCCAACTGCAAAATTTGCAACACTCGCTGGTCTTATCTCCGTAACACTTCTTCATTACCGCCAATGTGGTTAGATCCAGTAACAAGCACTTATTCTCGCACTCCACCATTGCAGATCAGATTTAGTGAAATGAGACAACTATAGAGAAAAAATCAGTGACGAGATGGCGGGGATCTCATGACCAATTTTCATTACTGCAACTATCTCATTTGACAAACCAATCGGTTTCATCAGTAGCCTAATAGTAGCTGCCGAGGATTAACCACGATCTAAGTTCATGAGTAATCAGTTGCATACTGCTAATTGTCCACCATCGGTCAACCAGATATTCGTTGACGAAAGACGACGATTTTATCAGAAGACGGTGACTCCCTTCTACAATAATGAAACTAGGACTGTCACGAATGTCGCAAACTATAATCAAGCCGGTTCTGGGGTGAGGAGAATAACAATTATTTGATTCATGTAAGAGTAAAAATCTGCATCAACATTTATGTCATTATTATGAGCATTCATAATCAATTTAAAGGAGAAAAAATTGATGCAGTATTAGAAAAACTCCATTCTCAACAGCTTGGATACTTTATTACTCCTTTATTTCTCATTGATGGATTTCACGGAATATTCTCATGTATGTTTTTTTCCTCGAAGAGGTGATTACTTGATGTATCAATTCCTCCACAAACTATATATTGACTCTTGATATGGTACATTTTTAACAGTAATCACCACCCATAATGTAGAAAGTGTTGTGTGGTAGCCATTTTCAAACACACATACGATTGTTGTAAAAAATTATAATAGTGTATTTGAAAATGATGGGACTGGTAAAGTTGAGGCACGAGTTTGACTCGTTGTCCGTAAGACGATATTGTCCTGTATCCAAGTACTTGGGCCTTCGTCAATCATCCCAAGATACAACGACTTTTAATTTTAGGATCGACAACGAAAGTAAAGTTTTTGACAAACTACTCGATAATCAGGACTTTCTTGTTAACTCAAAAGAATAAAAAACCACAATCCCCCAATATGAAATATGTAGATTGTAGTGAATTTATCGTTGTATACGACACGAGTAACTCGAGTTATTCAGTGAGTGATTCTAGTTATACGAGTGATTGGAGATGTAAGTGTTAAGACTTATTTATCGACTTCTAGGCGTCATTTCATGAACAATTGCATCCTTTCAACTTGATCCCTCACAACAGTTAGATCGTACCTCTTCACCGAAGGTTGCAATCTAATGGTTAAATTGCATCATTTTTTAAACTTTCACGACCTTTTGTTCACACCTATTCCACTTGAATAGTGGCAACTTTTCAGAGCACTTTTTGTCTAATAGACACTTTCCATTCACACTCCGAAATTCCAACAATTACAAGATTTCCATAAACTTAATTTTAGTAATATTTTTTTTATTATTTTAGTTAATAACTACACATTTAAATCACGTCCATCCCATTTAATTTTATTGTTCACACTCTAGTCTCTAATGTAGATATAAATAAATAATTCATACTTAATATCATGCCTAATTAGTTCATGTTAAACTCATCTATTAATTGTTTTAGTAAATTTTCGATTAAAAAGAACTTATATAAATACTCTATTAATAATATATATCTTATTCCTTTTTTAATTCTTTTTCTCTTTTGATGTCTATAGTTAGCCGCAATTTCATTCAACAATCCATTACTAAATTATGGATTTGTTCTTGTTGTTGTCCCTCTTTTTAGTATCGAATAAAAAGTCTTAATATATAATATTTAAAATACTTGAAAGAAATTACATGCAACAATAAATGCTACACATACAATAGATTGATTATTGACACATTAAATATTTGAAAAAAACGAATAATACAAAAAAATAATTAATAATAAATAGATTTAACAGAATTAAATATGAATAAATGCATAAAATTTGAGTCGTATAGATTGGAGAGTACAAGCTCCAAATTCTAACACATTAATGACATCTTGACAAGGAAATTATATAAGGTGTGTTTGTTTAAGGTTAGGGAGTGATGAAATATCGGTGGCTGATGTAAATAAAATAGTAAAAAATAGATGAAAAATTAGATTTGAATATATTTGGGAGAACCTTAAACAAACACATCCATGGTGTAGAAAGATTAATGATATTTGGCGACTTTTTAATTTAATTTGTTAAATTTGTCAGAGAAAATGGCATGGACGATGTAACCATCAAAATCCTCTACTGTGGGATATGCCACACTGATCTCCACTTTTCCAAGAATGACTGGGGAATCACAATGTACCCTATTGTTCCCGGGTAATCTACATTTCCATACTATTTCATATATCAAATATATATGGATTATTATTATTTTGCAACTTGTACTAGTGTATTTTTTAAATTTTAGTATCTATACTTTTTATTTTTTACCAATGACAAGTTGGACTACACATTTTCTTTTCACTTTTACAACTTCAACTGATAGTAATTTCCAGCAAAACAAGTACACATGTCTAGCATAGTTTTTTGCTAAAAATTGTTGCCTGAGTTTGAAAAAATGAAAAAAGTAGTTCATCTTGTTGTCAGGAAAAAAAATGTTCAGTTACTAACGTGAAATAACGCGAATAGTACGAACTCCAAAATGATATAAACACTCTCTCTATATATATATTATTTATGTAGCTTAGGCGAGCTAATATTCATTTTAACTTGTGTAATATTGGTACAATTAGGCATGAAATTGTAGGGATTGTAACAAAAGTTGGGAGCAATGTAAGCAACATAAAGGTGGGGGAGCGGGCGGGACTTGGATGCTTGGCGGCGACGTGCCTAAAATGCGAATACTGCTTGGAAGATCAAGAAAACTACTGCGATGAGGTTCAATTTGTGTATAATGGCATTTTCTGGGATGGTAGTATCACTTATGGAGGCTACTCTGAATTTATTGTGGCAGATCAAAGGTAAGCAAGCATCAATCTACTACTACTTGTAATTAAATTAGATGTTGTTTGAAATTACGCTAACTGTACGAGACAATAAAGGTATGTTGTACGTATTCCGGAAAACTTGGCAATGGATGCAGCAGCTCCCCTTCTATGTGGCGGAATCACGGTGTATTCTCCATTGAAAGACAACAACTTGCTTGAGTTGCGTGGTAAACGGGTCGGCATAGTTGGTCTGGGAGGACTTGGCCATATTGCTGTCAAATTCGCAAAGGCATTCGATCACCATGTTACTATAATTAGTACCTCCCCCTCTAAAGAGAAGGAAGCTAAGGACCGATTGGGCGTAGATGATTTCATTTTAAGCACCAATCATCAACAAATGCAGGTGCAATACTTACCCTTCATCTTAAAACTCATGTTTAATAAAAAAAAATTAATTAATGTGATACATATTTTGATTTTTGGGTAGTCAAAGAAAAGGAGTTTGGACTTTATTTTGGATACGGTGTCAGCAAAACACTCTATTGGGCCTACTTTGGAGCTGTTGAAAGTGAATGGCACTCTAGTGATTGTGGGTGCACCGGATCAGCCCATTGATCTACCATCTTTTCCATTAATCTTTGGAAAAAGAGTGGTGAAGGGGAGCATAATTGGAAGCATAAAAGAGACTCAAGACATGATGGATATGTGCGGGAAACACAACATAACATGTGATATCGAGCTTGTTACCACTGATCAAATCAATGAAGCCTTTGATCGACTCGCCAAAAATGATGTTAAGTATCGTTTTGTCATCAACGTTGCAGGAGGAATTGCAAAGTTGTAACAATTAATATTTCATTTTGCTTCTACTATCTGAACCTCAACTAAGATAAAACAAACTGTTTTCTCATCAACCAGAATTTATGTGTGTAATTTGTTGGTGGTATCCTTTGTTTTGGAATAGTTGGCCTCTATTATTCATTTTATTAGCATACTTGATATTGGGGGCAAAGTAGAATTCAAATTTCAAAAGCCTCGATGTCAAGATCTAGATACACCTTTTAAAAATATGGGGTTGTCAAACTGGATATAAAAAAGTGGCAGATATAGTACCTCACTCCAAAAATAGAGTCTTGTATTACAAAAATACACCTTTTTTTATTTTTTATTTTTTTTATAATTTGATGAAAATGCAACCTCCTAAAATTTTTATATATTCTCAAATTTACTACTTCATTATTTTTAATTTGACTTATTAAATTATATAGACTTATTTGTGGGATTAAAATTAAAAAAATGATTTCAACTAATAAATCGAGATGCCTATCAAAATATAGTTGTAATTTTGAAAAAAAAAAAAAAATTACAGAATATGTGTCTTTTATTAAAATAACAGAGTATGACTTACTAGTTCTGTCATTATCTTCTCTTATTAGCAATCACACGACTTGAATTTTGAATTAGTTTGCTTAGAAAAGTTATTATTGAGACAACACTTTTAGATGTAGAGGTGTTCAAATGGTTCGTCGAATTGAGAACTAGGTCGGCTCGTAAAGTTAACGGTTTGAAATTCGTTGACCCTATTATGATTTCCCTCCCCCAAATCTGTAAACTGCCGGTTTTAATTATTTAGTTTATTTTATTTATTTAAATATAACACGTCTACAACCTATAGTTTAAATTCGACGGCAAACATGTACTAGCCATTATGATGACCGCCGGTTTGAGTGTTACTTTTTTTTAGTGAACGGCTAGGATAATTTGACCATTTGAAATCAACGGTCACAATCAACTGACCGTTATTTCCAGCAGCGGAGTGGGTTTGGGCTTTTTTTTTTTTTTTTTTTTTTTTATACTTCAAAAAATCTATTAATATCCCTCGTTCTTATCCAATTTCTCACACCTTACTCTCAATATCTCTCAATTTAGAAGTTCAATTAGTAGCAAATTAGTTATCTCTTTTAAATATTTACTACAATTCACAATCACTTTCTAGTCTCATCACTCTCAATTTTTATTATAAAAAATGGCAAGCCGAAGGGAAGCTTCTTCAAGCTCATCATCTCAATCTCAAGACGACAAAGGAAAGTCTAAGATGACTGAATCGTCTTCATCACCACCACCACTTCCTCCGGCCAACTACTTCAACTTTAATAATGATGATGATATCAATATTCTGATCGATTTGAATGTTGATGACATTGCGACTTGTTTATATAAAAATTAGTTTTATTCTGTACATTATATTTTCAACGTTCCATTAGTCAATTTCTCAAATTTGTGTATACTTTAATTTTTTCTTATTATATCTTCTTTCAGTTTTTAATTGTAAGGGAAAATGCCTCCACCGCCTTTGCCAAACAAAAGTCTCAAGATGAGGATCGTTGAACTCAAGAGAGCCAAAGTCGAGACCAAAGTGAAAAAAGTGCTGGTAGGGTCCGTGAGAGAAGTTGAAGTAGAGGACGTGGAGATGGAGTAGGTGGTCCACAACTCGCTCTTCGTTCCACTATATTTAGTTGCCCCTTCACAAAGAGGCTAAATGAGGAATCCGATGATCAATACATCACCCTGTAACTATTGTGCGAAAAGATATCAATTTAAGAGTGGTGATAGGTATGGGACCTTCACAAAATACATCAATGTCAACCAACATCTCGACAAAGTGGAAATAGAAGGCGGTCGATCATACATGTGAGGATTTACGGGATCCTCAGGAGGTATGCATTCTAATCCTCTCTTTAGATATAAACTAAGCCAACACTAGGAGGAATTTAGTTAAATTTGAGATCAAACATCTTCCCTTTGACTTTGCTGATGATCAATTTTATGATGATTTTACTAGACTTAGTTTTACTCCACGAAATAGGAATATTTCATGAAGCACACTTACACGTGACATTGCAAAAGTAGTTGGTGAGTTTAAACTTATTTTAATTGATATGTTTGCTTCTTTACTACAAAAAGTTTCAATTTGTTCGGACATTTAGGTGATCATTAACAAAATCATCACTACCAGGGTATCACTTGCCAATGGATTGATGGCTTTTGGACTACTAAAAAATAATTGATAGGATAGAGAATTTGACGCCGAACATACGACATCTAATATCTATCTTAACATTATTTTGATTCTTCAAGAATGCAATTTAGTTCAATTTTTTTTTTTTATATATATTATAATACAATTTAGCAATAGTGATGTTGGCTCTTCTCAAGGGGTTTCGAACCTGATCCTTGTTACGTTTCAAAGTTTTTTAGTAAAGTTCATCACAAAAACATGCAAGGAGTTCCTCTAATCCCTACGGAGAGGACGACGAAAGATTTTTACAAATCCCTTTTAAGGAAACCGGATTTCGAACTCCTTCCGACCTTTCTAAAAACTGTAATGGGATCCATGTTAAATAGCTCATAAAGATCTCTAGGAAGATCCAACAATCCTTGATAATTTCTAGTATGAGATTATTTGTGTCCCTACGACGATGAAACAATCTTCCTAGGAGGAAAATTTCTTCACCCTACCCACTCTCTTTAGTTTATCAAGTATAGAAATAATATGCTTGTTATTTTTTCCGAAGAAAAAATATTTTACCGTGATTAAGTGAATCAGTTAATGGAGAGATGGTACTTACAAAGAAGTGGAATAGTTATTTGATGGGGATTAGAAGAGACCTAATGCATGTGCCAATTTGTATAACATGCAAGACGCGAGAATCACTGGATAAAATTGTCTGCACCTGATCGTTAAATATGGCCCACTCATTTGAATGTCTTATTGAGCCATGAAAATCTAACCGTTTTAGATAAAAAGCTTACATAAATTGTATGTATATGATTGTTACCTAGTAAGAATGAAGTTCAAACTATGCAGTATATCTAAATTTGTTTTGCCTAAAGGAGTTTGGTTCGGGCAAAAGAAAATAAGTAAAGTTATAGCTAAGGCCATGTGTGATTATATTGCAATAAGCTTCTTGGGGTGATGATTCACTTTGCGGGTAATCCTGCAATAACCAACACTGGAGGGGATTTATAGTGAAGAGCCTCTAACACTGAAGTCAATAGTGTGATTTTATAAGTGTAATGAGGAAGAAAGCAATAAAATAGTGTAGAATAGTTATCTTGAAAGCAAAGAATAAGTGAGTGAACTTGTCTAAAAAACCCCCCAAAAATGATTAAATTATGGAAGGGTTTTCTTAACCCGCAATCATAAGGGAAAAGAGAGAGGTAGTATCATATTGATCCACAGGGAGGACTTGCATGTGAATTATCCGAGTCATGAATCTATAAGTTTAGTAAATTAGAATTTTGAGGTCAATTAAGGCTAAAATCACAATAAACAATAAAGGTGGCAAATGATGGAAAGAGCTTCCCGAAACTTGATTTCCCTCAAGCAATTAAGGTCAATGACTGAATAACGTTTGTCAAGGTGGAGTAGGGTTTATCACGGTTGAATTCCTACCCAACTAGCATCCCTATTAGGAAATAATTCTAGAATATGGTTTATGTGTCATATTCCCCTAGAGTTGGTGAGTACTCAAGGTTCTATGCAGACTACCTACAAAAATAAACAATTGTCATCCAACCCCCGATCCCCAAGATTCCGGTTATGTAAGACTAGAAAAAATTAGTTCGACTTCTCCTACGTTAAAGACAGGTGTAGGCGTGTAAAACCTACAGATGAGAATAAACTTAATTTCGTCTATCCTAACCTACGCAACCTAGACACTAACCCCCCCCCCCCCCCCCCCAGTAGAGCTTCTTCTCCATAGGTCTCCCTTCTACCAATTAGGTCTCGATTATCCTAAATTTCGGAAATTAACTCATCACCTGATCATTTTAACGCATGTACTAGTCGGTGAGCCTCGAAAGGTTAAAAAATCCCAATCCTAGGGGATAACTATCATGTACTAATTGCACAACCAATCAAAAAAGTTCTAAGTTACTAAAAGCTGAGCGACTGTACAAGCCTGTAAACTTAGTCTCGATTTCACTTGGAAATTATCACAAATTAACCAAATCCAAACCCTAGGTTACCAAACCCATATCAAATCAACAATCAATAAATCAAGCATTGACCCCGAAGCTTGGGCTACTCCCTTACTGTAGGAAAGAATAAGAACTACTCACGATTCATTATAAAAATCCCAACACAACATTAAGCAATTCTCCCTAAGAAACCTTTTAAGAGAGAATAAGTAAGGAACAGTTCTAAAAAATGAGGGAGGGACGGGATATTTATAGACTCCCCAATCCTTCTCAAACATAAAATCTAAAAGATCTTCATAAAGGGCCCTTTAGTAACGGTAAACTAGTAAAATTACATATAGGAATGCAAGGATTCTTAAGTTGTTGAGTCGAGCCCCTCGGTCGCGCTTGACTCATCCTTTTCTCGATTATATCATTTCTTGGGTTGGAATTAGCCTTCTACCCAAACACAAAAATTGTATATCTTTTCTCCTTATTGCATGGGATCTTGAATTGCTCGAACCGAAGCTCGGACGAGAAAGTTATGGTCGAAATATGGACGGGCTACGCATAAAAAAACTGAAAATCGGACCAATACCAGACCCAAAGGGGCCGGCACCGAATTCGGCCTTTGAATGTTGGGCACTCCTCCAGCCTCGTACCGGGCGCATACCGGATCAAAGATTGCCGGTACCGATCAGGCGATTGAGCCCTTTGCCCAGGTTTTGCATGTCGGGTGGGCCATGTTCCCCTTTCGCAAGCCGTAATCTTCCGTCCTCATTTTGACCCTTTTTCTCTCACTTTCTCAACCCAATCTCTTCACAATTTTTATTGACGACTTGATAAAATTCGAGTTGAGCTTTTGTGACGTCCGATTCGGGCTCGTTTGGGCCTCATTTTGTGGGCCAAAATGGGGAAGTACATGCATTTGACCTCCTTTTTCTCCCTGAGTTTCCTAACCTTCAAACTGGCCAGGCAAAAGTGCAATCCGACTAGATTCCAATGGTGGTTACCGAATTTTCACGTGCTTTGGGCCGATTTTGACCCATTTTGACCCCAATCCTTCCCATCTTATAAATAGGTGTTCTCCAAGTTCGAAATTAATCATCACATATATAATAATCATCTGGGAGGCTTGAATCGAAGAGCAAGAAGAGCGAAGCGATGAAGATCGAGATTGAAGACTCCGCATTTGGTCGTTATTGTTTAATCCATTGCTTTTAGAATGTTTGTCTATGAATGTTCATTGATTTTAATTATAGACATGAGTAGCTAAACATGTTTGTGTTTTAGAGCTAGAAAGTAGGTTGCGATTGACTATGTTTTGATTATTCTATTTTATTCTAGACTCCGTTCTATGTGTTTATCGTATCCACTTATTTTATTTTATGAAATGATTGGTTTGGCCAATTAGTCCATTCTACTTGCTTAATAACTCGACGCCCGAGAGGGGAGGGTTATAAAAAGACATACAATGTATATCATAGGTATCAATAATTTTCCGAGAGGGATGAGATATCAGTGTAGGCATTGGTCATAGGATCCTTTTGGAGTTGAGTATGTGATACTTAGCCCAAGAGAATAATTATTCATATGTAATCAACACGTTTGCGTTGTTTGAGAGAAGGGCTAACTAGAGTAATGATCGCCTAATAACACTCAAATTCGGTTTAAAGGTTTAGAATACTAGGATAATTAATCATAACCGAAATGAAACCCTAGGATATGTTCTTCTATCTGATTTATTCCTTCGTGTTAATTGTTTGCTCTGTTGAGCGAGTCCTTAGTATTTTAATTATTATTTTCTGCACTTTTTAGTTTAACAACAAAAATCTCCTTAATCTAGAGTCTAGATAGGGTTGGATTATTCTAATTACGGCATTAAATTAAGATAGAACACAGTCTTTATGGGATCAACCTTGCTCACTTCCATCTGCACTAGCATCGTTCACTTGTGGTAACATTAGATGTTAGAAAATATTGTATCATGTTTTTAACGCCGTCGCCGGAGACTGGTAACTGTGTTAATTTCAATCTTGATATATAGTTCAGTGTTACGCTAGAAATTTATTTTTTTGCACTTCAAGTTTTGTTTTGTGTTCGGTTTTATCCTGTTTTCTTTGTCTGTGATCTCAAGTAGTGCATGCAAACCACTAAGGGAATGAGCAATCTGGTCTCTTCAGACCCTAAAATCGAAGCCACTGCTCGAAGATAAAGAACAAGAAGAAACCCATTATACGAGACGGACGATTTACCAGAGAATATGAGCCAAGAGGAGATGATTAGGCGATTGTTCGGGATAATAACATAGCAGAATGCTTGTATATGGAATTTATAGACTCGTGTGAATAACATGCCTCAGCAACTCCTACTGCAACCATAATTGCATCCCTAGACCGATCCCGAAGAAGATCAGACACCTATACGGGATTGTCTTCATCCCATACCAAACCATAACTATGGAGGAGTTGAATTGCCACCGATAAATGCTAACATATTTGAGCTAAAACCGGCATTGATCTCTATCATCCAACATAATCAATTTGGTAAGGTGCACTGGAAGATCCCAATGTCCACTTAGGCCGGTTCAAGAGAGTTTTGGAGACACTTAAGGTGCATTGAGTTCCACATGATCAGGTCACCATAGGTTGTTCGTCTTCTCTCTTAGAGATAAGGCACTTACATGGTATAAATGCACTAGAGAATATCACTACATGGGAAGATCTAAGTGCCAAATTATTATTGAAGTATTTACCACCGATCAAGATGCTTAAATTACAGAGTGAAATCACCCAGTTCAGATAGTCTCATGGAGAACCTTTGGGTGAAGCTTGGGAGCGTTTCTGGGATCTTCTCCAACAGCGCCCTCAGCACGAATTCATTGAGAAGCATCAAATTTGCCATTTTTATAATGGGTTATTTAGGCCCATAGGAATCCTCGTAGATGCAGCATCCGGTGGATCTATATTGGCAAAGTATACAAGGGCTACATTTGCTATCTTAGATGAGATGGCCACTACTAGTTTGAGAGGAATCCGCCGCAGAGAGTAGCCATCATTATTAAGATTGAGCCGACCGAATCAATTATGGTTCAGTTGGCAGCTATAACAAAGTAGTTAAGTATGCTAACTAGTGCCAGTTCAGCCCAACGTACTGTGTTCAACTTAGAGCAACCACCAGATGCTAATTATGTTAATCAGAGAAACTTCAACAACTTTCGTGGCAACCAACAACTATATACTCAGTATCAGCCAAGTGCGAGGAATCAGTCTAGTCTCTTGTACAACAACCCTAACAATTCTCTCCAACCGCCACCGGACTTCATAGTTACAAATTATATAGTACATGATGGAAGGAAGCCTACTCAAGAAGACATTGTAGAATCTCAATTGGCTAAGACTAGCGAGAGGGTAACAAATATTGAGAATAGTGTTGGTAATTTGAGTTTAGAGATGAACAAAACACTCGTTAGTTACAGAGAGAAGATGAAGATTTATAGGACTAACATGATCAAAGCAAACTATGCGACTGAAATGAAGGATCTCAAGGCTCAATTGAGCCAAAATTGCACAAGATATAGGGTCCTTACACCAAAGAGGGAAATTCCCCAGTGATAGTATGGTAAATCTAAAGGAACAGTGTCAAGCCATTTTGTAATTCCAGCAAATTATGTAGGCTTGGATATGTTGGAGGATAAGGAAGTCCCTTTGATTCTAGGTTGCCCGTCTTTAAGAATAGAAAGGGCTTTAATTGATGTACAAAAGGGTGAACTTACTCTGAGGGTTAATGATGGTCACATTTTCTATCTATAAGGCGATGTGATTTCATAACAATAAAGAAGTGAATCAAATTGAAGAGTGTGATACCATTTGTTGTTTAGATGCAACCTTGGATACGAAGTTTATTTCTTCTATTGATGATGACCCCTTAAAAATATGTTTGTATGACTATTTTTGCCTTGAATGACCTTGAATCTCCTAATCTTAATCTTGTGGAAAGTGTTAGTGCCTTGAATTGTTTGCAGAAGGCACCAAAAGAAAGCACTACAAGTAAAGATAAAAGCAAGGAGGTAGCACGCAAAGAGCCAATAGATGGCACACTCAGACCCGAATTGAAGCCTTTGCCGGATCATCTACGATATGAGTTTCTTGATTATGAGAAGAAATATTTATCAAGAATTCGTGCTTATTTGTTTACTATTAAAAGTGACAAACTGTTGAGAGTCTTGAGGAAGTATAAGTGTGCAATAGGATGGTCAATATCTGACTGAAATGGATTAGCCCAACTATTTGCATAAGTATGCATAAAATCTCAATGGAGGACTAGTATAAGCCATATGTTCAAAATAAACGTAGGCTTAACCTTATGATGCAAGAAGTAGTTAGGAAAGAGGTACTTAAATGGTTAGATGCGGGTATCGTATTTCCTATATCTGATAGTAAGTAGGTAAGTCTGACCCAAGTAGTCCCTAAGAAAGGGGAAATGACGATAGCGACGAGTGACATGATGAGATCATAGCTACTAAGCTAGTTACGTGGTGGAAAGTTTGTATTGATTATAGAAAATTGAATGCTACCACCTATAAGGATCACTTTCACCTCTCTTTTAGATCAAAGGCTTGATAGGCTAGCGGGGTATGAATACTATTGCTTTCTCGATAGTTTTTCGGGGTACAACCAAATTATGATCGACCTGGATTGCCAGGAGAAGACCACTTTTGTCTGCCCATATGATGTTTTTCTTTTCGTAGAATGTCATTCAAGTTATGTAATGCCCTTGCCACTTTTCAGTGTTGCATAATGACCATATTTTTTGAGTTGATTGAGAACATAATGCAGGTTTTCATGGATAATTTTTCTATCTTTGAGTCATCTTTTGACCATTGTTTGGATAACCTGGCTCAAATTTTGCAGTTTTGCAAATACACCAATTTAGTTTTTAACTGGGAGAAGTGTCATTTCATTGTAAAGGATGTTATTTTTCTCGGTCATAGAGTTTCTATTGCAGGTTTGGAAGTGGATCGAGCCAAGGTAACCACCATAGGAAAACTACCTCCTCCAATGAACAAAAAAGGGTAAGGAGTTTCCTTGGACATGTGGGATTCTATTGAAGGTTCATTCGAGACTTCTCAAAAATTTCTAAACCTTTATCTTGCTTGTAGGAAAAAGATACTACTTTTGTTTTCGATGATTCATGTGTAGGCCTTTGAGACTTTGAAGAAGACGTTGATTTTTACCCTAATTTTGATCACACTGGATCGCTCCCAACTATTCGAACTGATGTGTGATGCTAGTGACATGGCTATTGGGGCAGCCTTGAACCAAAAGAGGGACAAGTCGTTCAGAGTGATATATTATGCAATCAACTCCCTCGATCCGGCACAAGCCAATTATACCACCACTGAGAAGGAGATGTCGGGCGTTGTCTATGTGTTCGACAAGTTCCGGTCTTACTTGATCGGGGATAAGACTATTGTCTACCTAGACCATGTCTCTATCCACTACTTGTTTGATAAGAAGTGCTCTAAGCCGAGGTTGATTTGTTGGATACTCTTGTTGTTAGAGTTTGATGTGGAGATTCGAGACCAACGGGGGTGTGAGGATGTGGTTGTCGACCACCTATCAAGAAATGAAGCCGATGAAGAAGGGAAAATAGGGCAATCAAAGGGACATTTCCGGATGAGGCAATTAGAAGCCAAAAGGTGGTAATCAAATATTTCAACGCTCTTCAGCTCTTCCTGAGGCATAATATGTACCTTAGGATCTTCATCATATAGCTCGAGAGATTTTAGCTTCTTACTACTTCTTCACCTTTGGTTCGACCCAACCCCTTTGGCTCGAAACTGGCTACTTCATTTACGATGTTCATATAACATCTTCACGAGTTTTACTTGCCACCCATGATGTCTCCCACATCATCTCCTAGCACAAACTCATCTTCATTTGGTAAGTAGAGACCACCGCCTGAAAGAGGTTGAGGGACGGTCTGCACAAGATCACGTTACTGGGATGGAGCACCCACCACCATGAACTTAATCATTCTTGACTTAATTAGGGTTTTTTTTCTCCTAAATGCACTTGGAGTGTGATTTGCCCCTTCGGTTGGGTAGCCCCTCCACTAAACTAATACACGTCGTGCATGCATGCATTTATGTCGATTTAGATGTCTATTTTATATTATTTGCATGCGTAATTGGCCAAAATATGCTTAAATACATCATATTGTGTTGGATGAAGTGTTTGTACTTATTTTGAGGTTATTCAGGTGATTTAATGCCAAAAAGTCCATTTGGAAGAAGTTCGGATAATAAACAAGTCAAATATGGGCAAAAAGACGAAGGGAGAGTTAAAAGAGGAAAAGGGTCAAACACGGCTGCGTCTATGGACATGACTGCGTCAAAAGTGGCTGAGAAAGTGAAAAACACACTAACAACCCAACATGGCCGCGTTTACGTCAAAAGTGCTTCCAAAAGAGAAGTTTTTCTATCAGCTTGACACATCTCTAGTATTTTTTGGTCATATCTTGAGATCTACAAATTCGATTGAGGTGAAATAAGTAGCATTGGAAAGCTGATTCAAAAGGCTACAACTTTGTGAGGAAGGGGGAAAGTCCAGAAAATGACTGGAAGAGCCTCCAAAATGGCTTGGAAGTCAGACCTGAAACTTGTCTGGCCAACACGGCCGCGTTTGTGTTCGATGGCGGTTCCTATGAGTTTTGTACGCATCTTCGGCCGATTTTAGGCCCATTTCAGCCTGATGCTTCCCAACTTATAAATACAAGCTTTCAAGTCCAAAATTATCAGAAAATCATCATCAGATAAGTATTTGGAAGCTAGATCAAAGAGCAAGGAAGTGAGGAGATGACGATCGAATAGCACGATTTGGGTTTTACTATTTCTTCTCTTTATTTAATAATTCCAAACATGTTTGCCTAAGAATATATTTAGTTTTTGTCTTTGAGTATGAGTAGCTAAACACTTATTGTGTTCTAGGGTTAGAAAGTAGATTGTGAATGACTATGTTTTTATATTATCTTTAATTCTAGACTCTAATTTATGTTTGTTTATCTATATGCTTTGTTCTTACTTATAGATTGCTTAATTTGACCAATTTACTAATTCTACTTGCTTAATAATTTAATTTCGAGAGAAGTGGATTGTTAATAGGCATACGAGCATACATAGTAGATATCAATGATCGTTTGAGAGGGGTGAGGGCTTGTGTAGGCATCGGCTTAGGGGACCTCTGGGACTCTTTTATGTGATAGTTGGCTCAAGGGGGTGACTATCCTTTATTGATCTACACGATTAGCCACTTCGAGAGGAGGGGTAATTAAGAGTAGTCCCGCTTAATAAACAAAATAATTGGTAAGTCTAGAGTTTTAGGTTAATGATACGTAGGAGTTCATAATTTAATTCTCTACCCTAGAATACGTCTTTATCCATCTGAGTCTACCTTGTTATTTGATTACTTATTTTCCAAAATAATTCTTCGTTAATTAATTATTTATATGTAATTAGGTTTAGAAAATAAAAAATCCATCTACTTATTCGAAAGTCTAGATAGACTAGGTATTAAGATTAGGGTACTAAGCTTTCATAATACAATACAATCCTTGTGGGATCGACTTTGCTGTCACTAGCGGTTTACTAGGGTATAAAATAGTGCATCATAAACCTATAGAGAGTCATCTCGACTGGCTCCATCTCGACATTGATATCAATATGTTGAAAACAGTATATCGACCGAAATTCTCGTGTATACAGTGGTTTGAGTCACAATATTGCCTCCTATGTCCCCCGTGATTACCAAGGCGTCATGGTAGGGTTGATGTATTGAAGAAGCTTTGCCACATAAGGGAAGACTCAAGCATATAAACAAAAGAGTAGACAATTCCATTCATCTTTAGCATAATAACCATCACATGCAACTTGAACAGACCATCATCAGCATAACTCTTTCATAGGAAATCCCATGTTTAGATAAAATAACTTTGTCCGACTAAAAAATAATGTAAAGCCATGCATGATTAATAGCGAGCCAGACACCACATTCTTATGAGTTTCCGGGCACGTACAACATATTGTTGAGAGTCAGCTCATTTCCTGAATTCATCTTTTTACACTACCTTACCTTGACCTTTCACATACGAAGTAGCAGAATTTCCCATATAGAATTTCCTCAAGAAAGCTGCAGAGCTACTTGTTTGAACAAACATGATGGGTAACACCCACGTCAATCCACCAGTCATGTGGGTTTGAACCCACCAAGTTCACCTTCGAGACCACCGCCACAAGATGTATGTCATCAACATCTTTAGTGATCTCATCCATCGTATTATCCTCTTGTTTCTTCTTTGGCTTTCTACATTCGGCAGCTCGGTCACCCAGTTTGTCATAATTAAAGTAGTTGCCGATAAACCTCTTCTTTAATGTTTTTTTTCTGCCGTCCTAAAATCCCCTGCCAATAGGACTGACTTTCCTCTTGTTCTTCCTTGAGCCTTCAATATGCTCAACAAAATTAGCCTCAACCACCTCTGGATTGACTTTTTCTTCGAACCCTGATTATCTTCTTCGGCCGCGAAGCCTAATAACGAATTCTTCAATGCTCATCTCCTTTCACTTATGCTTCAAGTAGTTCTTGAAATCTTTCCATGCAGGTGGTAGCTTTTCAATATAGCAGCCACTTGGAAAGTTTTACTCAACATCATTTCTTCCAAATGAAACTCATGCAAGATGACTTGAAGCTCTTGCACTTAGCTTATGACGCTCTTTCAATCTAATATCTTGTCCCCTATAACCTCCATCATGTACTTCTTATCAAGGGAATCCAAAAGTTATCAACATCTTCACCCAGCTTGGGTGGATATTCCGTCACGAACAATGCTACGTTCAATGTAATCAAGTAGAACAACATTTGTTGGTACCATCTTTTGAAGTTCAAACTATTGAAAATCTTCGACTTATCCGCATGATTAACCAGAACGTTGACAGTAGTAGACACGTGGGCAGTAGGGATAGTGAGATGGGTCACGGTTGTTGGAGGCAAATTGCTGGCACCGAGGGCGACATTGGAGCGGTGAGGGCGGCATCAATGTGTCATTCAAAGCTATCAAGACAAGACTCTATTTTAAGCTCTATTATAAAAATGTAGGTTGACGACTATGGAATATCACGAAGGAACCTCAGGTATGTGCTTGCACAGTGTCTTAAATTAGATTGACACGCTCTCATTCGGTGCTAAGGGACTCTAGGGCGCCATTTTCCAGGATACAACGGCTAATAACAGCAAAACTTCTAGCACATAATTTTTATTATACGACGAAGTGAAATCATGCCTGAATCGAACTACCAATGGCTAATAACGTAGGTCGCGCTGGCACACAAATTCCTTGGTCCGAGATTTGAATCACCCTTGATTTGCATCCCCCCTCCTCCCGTCCCCATGCGTATAGGTGCACGAGAGAGAGCATATTTGCTATTCATTCATACATCCCTTAGAAGGTAGAAGAACATATATATACTTTCTAATTTTTCTCCACATTTTCAATGTAGGAAATATTTCTCAATTCAACTTCTCATACCCGACTTTGCACTTTAAATTCACATTCACCCAAGCTCTAGATTGGACAAATAATATATTATCTCGAACCTCTTCGAAGGAAAGCATGATACCGCCTTGAAATTTAGTATTCTGTTACCGGGTCCCGCTCAAATATTCGCCCAAAATAGGTTGCCCAACACTGGGCATTTTCCAACAAGCTCATCAGCCAGAGACACCAGAAGAAAAAAACGTGCTCGAAGCGAGAATAGCTTGAGCTGCAACTTTTATTAAAATATATTTGCCTGCTTTAAAAATAGGGTTAATATATATTTGCACTATGAATATGCAGGCTTTTTCTATTTTATACCAAAACTATGTTTTTTAGGAAATAGCAACATAAACTTCATGGGTTATCAATTTGCAATATTCGGCGAGAAAAAATATACTCAAAAAAAAATAGTTTAAAAAGTCAAAAACTATTTTAATTCAGAAATTCATTTAAATTATCATAATTGACTGAAAAAATGTTGGATTAAAAAATTTATCTTCGTAAATATTGGAATTATTTAAAGAATATATATTTAAATAACTTTAAAATAATTTATAGAAATTTATAAATTTTAGAATAATTTTTTTTTTAATCTGATTTTATGAAATAATCGGGATTTTAAAAATGGTTGTTTCTAAAAATTATTTTCTAACTTCCAAACCATCTTAAACATTTCCAAAAATATTTGAAATTATTTGGATTGTCGTATAATTATTTAATTTTTTTTTTTCCAAAAAATCATGTTTATAAAAGTTGAATATTTTTTCAATCTCAAAAGACCATTTAAGATATATGAACGTATCTATGAAATGTTGGAAGTATTTTTTTAAAAAAAAAAAATCAATTTTCTGAAAAGAGTTTAAACCATTTCATAAAAAAATATTTAAAATTAAGAAAATAAATTTTTAAGAAAATCTAATTTTATGAAATATGTAGATTTTTAAGTTCAGAATATTTAAAAAGTTTAAATCCTTTTTAAAAATTAAATTAATTTCATAAAATATAAAAATTTCAATTTTTTTGAAAATTAATTTTTTTAAATAACAATTTCTAGTAAATTTTCTGATATTTTATATGAAATTTTAGAATTTAAAAATAAATTTTCAAATTTTTAATTAATTTTATGCATGATTTTAAAAAAAATTTAGTAATTTTTTTTTTCTCACCGGAATTCTTGGTGGAGTTGCAAATTGTTAAACCCATATATAGAATGCAAATTGATTAAAAAAAAAAAAAAATAGATATAAGGAGGAAAAAAACCTGTATATTTCAGAATACAATTTGATCACCACTTTTTCTGAAGAAATGTATCATATACTAAAAATGTACTCCCTCCGTCCCGAATGAAACTTGTACACTTTCCCTTTTTTTACTTGCACACCCTTAAAAAGGAAAGTTATGACACAATCTCCACCTTTAATCAACATTTGAAACGTCAAGAAAATCCTAAAAAGTAACTTTTTCTTAATATGAGTGCCGATCCCTCTGTGCAAGTTCATTTGGAACAGAGGGAGTATTAGTTTTTTCTGCTGAAGATTTTACTTGTTCTGAATAAAGATATGTATTCAGTATCTTTATTTAGATCAAGTAATACATTTTATAAAATAATAATATATTTTTATAGATTAACTATTTAATTCTAATCGTATAGATCTAAAATATGGGTAAATTCTACCCCTACCCAAGTGGGTAGTGCCCCACTTGAATGATCCACCACATACTCAAAAAGTGTATGAAGATCAAAATGCAGTTAGTCATTAGATCTACATACACTTTTCAAGTGTATAATGGATCATCCACTTGAATACTATCCAAATGGATAACATAGAATAACCCGAAAACAGTTGAGATAAGAATATTAAATATACACAACAGATGAATTGGTACGAAAGTAAATTGCAGACCACCAACCAAATTAGCAACTTCCTGATACCTGTCCTGTCAAATAGTTAATACTATCTCTTTTTCTGAATACTCATTTCCTTGTTTAATAATTTTAAAAATTAAAACAACATTTTTAAGGCAACACATAAAAGTAATCCGCAACATTATGGGTATGTTTATCTAAGATTGGGAAATGCTGAGCAAGTGTGACTGATAAAGTTAATAAATGTACTTTATTAAAATTTAATCCCCAAAATTTATTAGGCTAAATTATAAACAAACACACCCTACGAGTATTCACGGACAAATAATGTTCCACCTATCTCATAAGCATAGTTTTGTATAAAAATAATTAATTGTGCCAAAAGGAAGCCCCATTATAAAAGTATTCAATGTCATAATTTACTAGTCAAAATGAAAATTTAAAAAATTGAGTTTTACGATTAATTTATAACAAATAAATGTTGAAGTGATAAAAGTCGGAAAATTCATTTTCTACTTTAAAAACTTTATTTTGAAAATAATAATTATTCAATATTAGATGGTGTTCAGTCTCTTGTATTGTTGTTTATTATGAATATATATTTATTTGATCCTTTAAACCTTTATGTTTTTTTTTCAAAATAAAACATATATTATGTTTGAACGAAAATATAAAATTAACTATGATTTTCGGTCGAACCACTGGTTGAATTGGTCAGACCGGTTAAACTGGTACAAGTTGAACCTTGAACTAGTAGCATGATCGTTTTGCTCACCGGTCTCGTTTTACAAACACTGTAATATAGTACTATTACATATTTTGTTGCACAGCCAAAAGCACTATCTTAGACCGTGTTTGTTTGTAGCTCATCCAACCGCCCACTGTTTTTGTTTACCGAAATTGCGTACAACCCTTTCCTCTGTCCAATCCATAGATATTGGCGGTCATGAAAACGGAATGCAACTTGGCAAATATTAAAAAATTTGTGTGTGAGAGGCGAGAGAGGGCCCTGAGTCTTAAATGTGTGTAGTCCTATAAAAATTGGGAGTTTCCCAGCTCTTATAATCACTGCTACTGTGAGAATGCAAACAACTGCAAACCACACGCAGACCGTCACTGGATGGGCAGCTCATCATCCAACCGGAAACATCACTCCATATACCTTCAACCGCAGGTCTGCTCTTACTTTAATTTAATTGCTATTTCTCATAAAACAATATACATATTTTTTGTATAAAACTAATTGCAATAATCGGATCCACGATTAAGTTCAGGGTAAATCAATACATTTTCCCTTATGTTTTGACTTGCAGTGACTCCTATATAAAAAGTAATGTTTTCCCAAAAAACAATAACACTTTTTCGGGAAAAATAATACTATTACCCGTAATTACTAATTTGGTTTGCAAAAACATTACACGTTCTTTGAAAAAAACTTTATCAAGAAAAAAAAAAATACTCTATCAGAAAAAATAATACTTTTAATTGAAACTATTACTTTCCGACAAGTTGATATTTATCAACAATGCAAAATCAATGATATTTTTTAGAAAAAAATATTCAAAAAAATAATATTTCTTAAATGTGACTACCCATCTTACGGTAAGAACTAAGAAGGTATTACAAAACAGTGCTTATTATATAATTATTTTATTAAATTATTAAATTGTGTAAATATTTGGATATATTGATAAGAAAGTATAACAAATGACAGCTAAAGCATAAAGAGTCTTGTGGTGGTGGTCACAGGGATTTGTGTGTCGAGGCCTTATTTACACAAACCAAAGAGAAGAAAGCGAAGTCCATTTACCCATCTTTTCTTTTACTATACTTAAGTTGACCCATTACATGGAATTCGATTCGTGTGACCGTCATATACAAGTTTTTGCTATACATAAAAACACTTACGTGTATATATATATATATATATATGCTGACTATGCGTTTGGGATGTTAGAAAAGCCCAAACGTGAAGGACAACCTGAAATTGTCTTAAATTATATAGGGCTAATGTTCATCGTATCATTAACTTGTTTTAAAATGATCCAATTAAACTAAGGCCTGAAACCTTATAAAACTAGTTCTCTTTATAGCTAGAACTGATCCGATATCCGGAACAAATTATATATCTACGTCTTGTAATTAATTAATGATACAACATACACATTCTTTTGAAGAAATGCATATAATAGATATAGTATGGTGCGAATATATATATACACAATGTTACTAAGGGTCTGTTTGTTTATGGTTGGACACAATCGTTTATGATTTAATTCAACCTATGGCCTTAAGTTGTGGTCAATATATTGTGCTCAACCATAAAGCATCACAATAAATTATTTTAACCACCAAACAACAAAACATCAATCATTAATCCACTAACTACCTCTTACACACATTATCAATCTAACTCAATTCTCAATGCAACTTTAATCAATAATCAATTATTCACTAACTACCTCTTACACACATCAAATCACTTTTACCACATTTTATATTATAATCATCCCACAACCCAATCTCCAAGCAACTTAAACAACGCTCACTTATTTACCCAATCTCATATTCTACTTTATTTCTCACGGCCTACAGTACTCCAGTCACTCACAACCATAAACAAATAGAGCCTAAGTCATTGTCCATTTGAATATATATATATATATATATATATATATATATATATATATATATATATATATATTAAGTTTTATGATAATATCGATTAATATTATTTTGATCTGTTTATAATATTGTGGACTATGATTTTCATGAATTAATATTATATTATTATGCAATTCGTGTAGATGATGCTACGAGGGGTGATGTTGCTATACTCCCGCCGTTTCATATAAATTTTCTTAGAACAACTATAAATTTTTAATTTGCTACTATCTAGCCTTTGGTCCTGGATTCGAGTCACCGTGGAGAAAGGAGAGGGTTTTTCTTTCTTTCTTAGATTAGGAGAAAAAAAAAATGATAATGTTGATGCTTTGGAAATTTTGAAATCTAGATCTTCTAACCTTAGGCGTGTCGTGTCTATATTCTTAGTAATTATGTGTTTGATGATCTTGCAAATGAGGAAATTGCGGTTTTGGTCCCACAGGACACAGGGGAGTTGCATTTTGGTCCCAAGGTTTTCACATTTGATCCCACAAATATAAAATCGAGCACATTGAGTCCCATTAGAAATTTCACAAGCATTTATAGTCCCAAGTTTTTACATTTTCAATCCCACAACGTTTATCATTAACGTGTTTGGTCACGTGCATAGCACATGTCCGTTAAATGACGTAATAAATATGAGAAAATTGCACTTTTAGTCCCACAGGACACGAGGCTGTTGTATTTTGGTCCCAAAGTTTCACTTTTGATCCCACGAATTCAAAATCGAGCACTTTTAGTCCCATAAGAAATTCCACAAGCATTTATAGTCCCATGTTTTTTCATTTTCAGTCCCATTTTTTCTTTTTTGTTGCATATTAGTTCGACCCAATTTTTTCAGGCATGTTTAAAGGGAATAAGGCGTGTTACTTCAACACAGGGGTGATGGTGATGGATATGGAGAGATGAAGAAGGAAAGATTACACAGAAAAAATTGGGAAATTGATGGATACAAAGGGAGAGGGGGACATATGAGTTGGATTTTTTTCGCCCCTTCATGTTGGTTTTTGGAGGGGAGGTAGAAGGGAATTGATCATAGGTGGAATCAACATGGTCTAGGTGAGTATAATGTAGAGAATAACTACCGCGGTTTACATACGGGTCGGGTCAATTTGGTGCATTGGAGCGGGAAGGAGAAGCCATGGGTGAGGTTTGATGGAGGGCGGCCTTGCCCCGTGGATCATTTGTGGGCCCCTCATGATCTAGAAAAATTAATTTGCGAAGGTATAGTAGATTAAAATACAGGATATCGTCGATGATCCCATGTACGAGGTATTTTTTTGGTTAGAATCCAAATGAATTTGAATTTGAGAATGTGACATGAGATGTTACAGACCATTTTTCACGCAATTATACAAGTACAAATTACTAATAATGAAGACCTTTTCAGATCCTACAGCTTATAATCAGTTTTTCTAGATTTTCAAAAGCTAGTTAGAATGTTCTCATTTAAATGAAATCCATAGAGTAGCAAATCTCTTATTGTTTCGATGTTCATGGATTTGAAAACTATTAATTTTTTTTTTAACTATCTGTTTGGCTGGGACCGAAAAAGAACTTTGCTTACTGACATTTCTCATTTATATTTATACGATTGTTTTAGCTAGTGACTCGGATGAATTGGTGAAGTAAAATCAAATATCAACCAAAAACTGAGAGGTGAGATTAAGTTACTTTATATTGGTTGATGTAAATAGGAGCATGGAAGTAGAGGAAAAGAGATCAAATCGACTATCAATCGAAAAATTGATTTATGGAGGGAAAAAATGGTTGTCTGGTTTGGGACCAAAACTGCACAAAAACTTGGGACTAATAGTGCTTGTTTGGTTGGGACCAAAACTGCACAAAAACTTTGGAACTAAAAGTGCTAGCAAAGATAATAGAAAACGTGACGGTAGGACTAAATTGTTGGGAAATTACGAACAATACAAATAATAACAAACGATAAACGAGAACCATCGACAAAGTCAAAACAAAGACACCAAATTTAACGTGGTTCGCTAACAACTTGTTAGCTACGTCCACGGCCAAACGAGAGGAACCAATCAATATCAAAAGAGTGCTTACAAAATAGGACAAAGACAAACTTGACCCTAGGTCAACTATCCAACTCTTCATCCTAACAAACGGAGACAAACTCGAGTATCAATCAATTGATACTCGACCAAAACCAAACTCTCCACACTCTATGACCAAACGACTCTAAACCCGAAAATAGAGTCCCAAATCAAAAGACAACCTCTCTCTTGTCTCTCAACTCAAATTCAATGACTGATCAATCAACTGATTGACCAATACAAATTCCAAAGACAATAGGCCTATTTATAAGCCCCAAAACCTAATCATAGACACAAAAGGAATCCTATTGGGCCTAGGCTTGCGCCGGCCCATCTTCTGCGCCGCCAGGTCCGCCTCGGCCGCGGCCATCTCGCCTCGGTCGAGGCAATCTCTCTGCCCAACTAGACTCGGCCGAGTCTACCTCGCCTCGGCCGAGGCCCATCTTCTGCACATCTCGCCGCGGCCGCGATCTTCTGTCGCGGCCGTGTCCTCCGAGGCGCCCAATTCCAATGACGTCCAAATTCAAGCCTCCTCCTCGATGTGAACGTCGATTCAAACCAAACCAGATTCAAGGCACAAATTCCTAACATAAATGTGCTCGATTTTATATTTGTGGGATCAAATGTGAAAACCTTGGGACCAAAATGCAACTGTCATGTATCATGTGGGACCAAAACCGCAATTTCCTCTCTTGCAAATCCCCAATGAGCCAAAAACTAAGTATGGTTTGTAACATTTGGATTTAAATATAAATTTATAAATTGTTTTGGTTGTAGGCAGTTAGTGGTTGAAAATATGTAGGGTGACAATATTAACTACGGTTAAATTAAAGCAAGGCCTGATCGAGGTAGCCTTAAATCTGTAGTGAACATGTGTGTTTACAATGTGATGATTTATACCAAAATAGTGATTTGGTATTAAAGATTTGAGCATTGAATAGAGTGTGGGTAGCTAGTCTTTAAGACGGTGGTTGCCTTCACTGCTTCCACATCTATCACATTAATAACCACATGAACAAGAGTTAATATTTTAAAATCTTGGAAAGAAAATTATAATTTGTAGATAGCAGTTATGAAAATTTATTGAATTTGTATCAGAGAAAATGGGGCGGACGACGTAACCATCAAAATCTTGTACTGTGGGATATGTCACACTGATCTCCACCATGCCAAGGATGATTGGGGTATTACCATGTATCCTGTTGTACCCGGGTAATCTATATTAGTATTCCAGCATTAATTAATATTAATATTAATATAAATGATAGTTTGTCCTAAAATTTGTTTGAATTAGGCATGAAATAGTTGGAATAATAACAAAAGTTGGGAGCAATGTGAGCAAGTTGAAGGTGGGGGATCGGGCCGGTGTGGGGTGCCTGGCGGCAACTTGCCTGAAATGCGAATTCTGCAGAAATGGTGAAGAGAATTACTGCGATGACGTACAATTTGTGTACAATGGTATTTTCTGGGATGGCAGCATCACTTATGGCGGCTACTCCGAATTTATTGTGGTGGATCACAGGTACGTGATAAGCATCCCGGAGAAGTTGGCGATGGATGCAGCGGCTCCTCTTCTATGCGCCGGAATTACGGTGTATTCTCCCCTGAAAGATCACAATTTGTTAGAGTTTGAGTCCCCACCTAAACGAATAGGCGTAGTTGGGCTAGGAGGCCTAGGCCATATTGGTGTTAAATTCGCAAAGGCATTTGGTGAAAGATATGGACTAGATTAGGATATGTGGGCTTTATTAATTAATAAGTCAGACTAATTAATTAATTAAGTGGACATGGATATTAGGCCCATACACCTAGGGTTATATGGTACTATATATACATATTCTCTATAGTAGAGAATCAAGGGTTTTTATCAGATAAAAATTGGAGGCACTATAGAATTTGATAAGTGATTTCCTAGCGATCACTTATCGAATAATTGTACCGAGGATAGTTCCTGCGGCGGACGATATACGCGTGGATACCTGAAGTGGTGAATCAATCGCGCAATTTGGTCCGATCAATTACGCAACAAGTAAGTTGTTCCAACTTTAGCGTAATTTATGCTCAACGTTTAATTCAGTTATAAATCACGATCAATATTCTCGATTAGTTATTCCGCTGCGTACATTAGATGGAATCGAGAATTACTAACAGTGGTATCAAAGCCCGGGGCTCGATTTTAATTGATTAAAACTTCAAATTAGTTGTGGATTAAAATTTTGATAATTGAAATTCTTACAATTTGTTTTGAAATAGTTTCGCAAGTTTTGGAAAATGTTGCAAATTATTCTCGAAACAAAATTGGAAATCTTGATTTGTAAGCAAAATCAGTTTTGCTCCTAAATTGATTTGTTTTTCTTCAACTATTTTGGAACCTCCCCCCTTCACGAATACTGCCACCAGAAACTCTCCGGCGAGGCTGCTGCTGTTGTTTGACGACAGCGGCAGCGGAGTCCGGTGAGGCTGTTGTTGCTGTTTGACAACGGTAGAGGAATCCGACGAGGCTACTGATGCTGTTTGACGACGGCAACAGGGGCACCGTCATCGTTGCTGCTGCTACGTTGTTGGACTACGGTGGCGTCAGAAGCGAATGATGGTGGTGGTTGGCGACGATGCTTCGCTGCTTGGCGAGCAGGCGGCGCCGACAGCTTTTTGCTGTAGCTAAACCATGGTTGCGTGTTCTCAAAGGCAGCGACGACGACGTATAGCTTTGCTGCTGCTGCTGTTGTTGGGTGACGGCAGTGGTGGCGGCGGCGACGGTGGTAGCAGAATCAGCTGGGCCTATTTAAAAAAAAAAAAAAAAAAGCTTTTGATTTTATTTAATTAATCAAATTAAATTTATTAATTAGATTAATTCTTAAATCTCAATTACAATATTAATTTGTCAATTAGATTAATAAATCTTATTATTATTATTTTGAAATAATAATAATAGACTTTTACATTTATGTTATTTTGGAATTAACATTAAAAGTATACTTATATTAATTTGGAATTAATATATTAATCTAATAGACTAATATTAATTTATTAATTAGATTAATAAATTATAATAGTATTATTATTTTGAAAGAATAATACTAGACTTATATATTTATATTAATTTAGAATTAATATTAAAAGTATATGTATATATTAATTTGGAATTAATATATTTAATTTTAATCCACATTTAATTAAAGAATAAAATTTTAATTGGATTAATAATTTTATTCGTTGAGCATTTATTTGATATTATGTGATAAGCTATTATTTGATTTTATGCTTATTCAATTTAAATTATAGTAATTTAAGACCGCTTTTATGTTTGGGTAGGCGGCGCCCAATACATGTAGTCCGCGACATTGTGTATGGGTAGGCGGCACCCAGTAATTGTGTTATAATTTAATATTAGATATTAAATTTAAACAATTAGTATCACATAACAATTCCCCACTAAAAACCAAGTCTTGTTTAGAAACAAAATGCGTCGTCCATCATAATTGGTTGAGATTCCTAATCTTTTCGACCACGAGTTTTACACCAAAGTGTTTACTCTAAATCAACAAGACTGGGGCTCATTCATAGATGTATGGTTGACATCGTGTGATGGAATTGACTTGCTTAAATTATTTTGAGACGCCAAAGCGACCAAAATAGTTTGAGGACGCAATATTAATTGGATTAATAAACCAAGAATTGCAAATTGTTGTTGCAATTGGCTTAGAGGCCTACCTAGTGATATTATTGTAGTCATCAGCCAAAGCAGAGGCTGCAGTAATATAGACTTGGATCTTGGACCACTAAGATTTATAATTGTTATAAATCCGTATTTTGTGTTTGGGGGCGCAAAATATGTTAAAATTAGTGGGAGCTAATCATTACAATAAACTCTTGTTTTGATTAGTGATACGAATGTGATTTTGTTTACTTTATCTGATTTATTTTTCCATTTTATTATTTTCTCGTCAGATAAAATGTCGTTTTGGCTTATAAATGTTTGATGGAAACAAACAAGTTGACTGGGTCAAACTTTACGGATTGGCTCCGTTGTTTGCAATTGGTGCTAAGGCAAGACGAGATTGAGTATGTCTTGGACAAACCAATCAGTGTCATCCCTGACAAGAATTCTCCTGAGTACGCTACGTTTGACGAAGAAGCTCATAAGAAACATGTTGAGGATGCCACATCGGCTCAATGCTTAATGTTGTCCTCTATGAGTATTGAACTGCATAGGCAACATTGGAGCATGTTCCCTTATGAGATGCTGAAACACTTGGAGAGTCTGTACGCTTCAGAAGCTCAGACCATGGAGTATGAGATACTCAGAAATCTCCTCAAGTGTAAGCTTCATGATGGGGCCAGGTTTCTGAACATATACTGAAGATGATCGGATTGATTGAGAGGTTGGAATCGATTGGAACGAAGCTACCCTCAAGTGTCTCAATAAATCTGATTTTGCAGTCTCTTCCAAGTTCATTTGAAAACTTCATAGTGAATTTCAATGTGAGCAACACGAAGGCGACACTGCCAGAGCTTCACAACATGCTCAAGACCTATGAATCATCTACTTCTAAAGGCAACTCTGTGCTCATGGTGAGCTCTTCTGCAAGATCTTCCAAACATAAGAATAAGCAGAAGAAGAGGAAGAAAGCATCTAAGGATGTGGCCTTGATGCCTAAGAGTGGAGGGGTTCAAAAAAAGCCGAGAATACCAAAGGATGAGTGTCTGTTCTGCAATGAGAAGGGGCACTGGAAGAGAGACTGCCCGAAGTTCAAAGCACATGGTGCATTGGATGAGAGCTTAAGTAGTTTATTTTGTACATTGAAATTAGACTAGATTAGATCTTCCTTCGGGATATAAATTAGATTTATATAATTGATATTTTGTTCTAGAGATTTCAAAGAATATTATCTCCATTCTAATATTAGACATTTATGACTTTTTCTTTCTATTTTGCAAACAATAGATGCTTGTTTTGCTTAATGGATTGTTTTAAGGAAGTGTCTTTCGTTCGAATGGATTCTTTATGCTTGAATATGAACAAAATATTTTCAATGTACAAGAACAAACGACCTAAGCTAAGTAATACGGATAATAAAACCTACCTGTGGCACTGTAGACTTGGTCATATCAATGAGAAAAGAATATCAAGATTGAGAAAGTTAGACTATCTCACATTATTTGATTTCGAATCATATGGTGCTTGCGAATCTTATCTCAAAGGAAAGATGACAAGTTAACCACTTTCTGGGAAAAGGGTTACGTGCCAAGGTTGTGCTCAAGTTGGTCTGCACAGCGGTGTGCGGACCGTTCCAACTTAAGCAATAGGCGAATATTCGTACTTCATAACTTTCACTGATGATTTTTCAAGGTATAGGTATGTGTATCTCATGAAACACAAATCTGAGGCCTTCGAGAAATTTAAGGAGTTTAAGTTAGAAGTTGAGAAACAACTTGGAAAAGTATTAAGACTCTCCGATCAGATCGAGGAGGGGAATACTTAAGCCGAGATTTTCTTGATTACTTGAAATCACATGGAATCCGGTCAGACTGGACACCTCCGAGTACACCACAGATGAATGGAGTATCCGAAAGGAGAAATCGAACTTCATTAGATATGGTTCGATCCATGATGAGTTTCACCAGTCTTTCCTTATTCCTTTGGGGTTATGTCTTACTAACCGATGGTTATGTTCTGAATAGAGTTCCTCTTAAATCGGTCACGCAAACACCATATAAGTTATGGTGTGGCAAGAAGTCGAGGCTTAACCATATGTGGACCTGGGGTTGTCCTGTTTTGTTAAGAAGATGACGACTGATAAATTGGAGACTAAAAGTGAGAAATGTTATTTTGTGGATATCCTCAGGAAACTATGGATATGAATTCTACTGCCTTGAAGATCACCAGGTGATAGTTCCAAGAATGTGGCGTTTCTTGAAGATATTTATATCTTCGAGGAACAAGGTCACAACAAGGTAGATCTTGAAAAGATTCAAGAACCACAAAAATAACATAGAGGATGAGATCTTGTCCAATGGAGTGGACAAGAACTCAGTGGGAGTTTTCGATGATCTATTGGGAGGGGAAATGACTCTTAGAGGGTCACCTCAAGACAATGAGATGCATCAAAACAAGATATTGTATCAAACCCGCAAGATAACATAGAGAATGAGGTCTTGTCCAATGGAGTGGACAAGAACTCAGTGGGAGTTATGATGATCTATTGGGAGGGGAAACAACTCTTAGAGGGTCACTTCAAGACAATAAGATGTATCAAAGACAAGATATTGTATCAGTCCCACCTCAAGAGAATCATAGTGCAATTCTTGAGAATATTCTAAAATGTTGAAAACCAACTCACGATCAGAATAAACCGAATGAACCAACGCAAAACCAACTCAATAGGCCTCAAAGGAATCGTCGTGCACCTGAAAGACTAAATCTATTGGTTAAGAACCAAGATGATGAAGTTGATTCAGAAGACGACGAATCTAAGACCTATATCGAAGCGGTGTCGGGCACCGTTTCGAAGATGTGGTTGGCTGCCTTAACATCTGAAATGGACTCGATGTACCTCAATCTAGTCTGGGAACTAGTTGATTTGCCAGATGGGGCTCGCCCCATAGGCTGCAAATGGATCTTCAAAAAGAAGAGAGATGCAGATGGCAAGGTACAAACCTACAAGGCTAGGTTGGTGGCAAAGGGTTATAGTCAACGCGAGGGCATTGATTATGATGAAACCTTTTCGCCAGTCGCTAAGATCAAGTCCATTAGGATATTACTTGCAATAGCTGCATACTATGACTTTGACATTTGGTAAATGGATGTTAAAACCGCGTTTACTCGAAGGAACTGTGTATATGTCACAGCCTGAAGGTTTTATATCCAAAGAAAAGCCGAATGGAGTATGCAAGTTAAAGAAGTCCATTTATGGACTCAAGCAAGCATCTAGGAGTTGGAATATTTGCTTTGACAAAGCTATCAAATTGTTTGATTTTGTCAGAAGCAAATAGGATCTATGCGTTTATAGTAAACGTAGGAATGAAATGTTGTCTTCCTTATCATATATGTCGACGATATACTGATAATGGGGAGCAATCATTCCATGTTGCAATCCGTGAAAGAGCAGATTTCAGTAAAATCTCGGTAAGGAATACTGGAGAACTGTCAAGACTATTCTTAAGTACCTTAGAAGGACTAAAGAATATTTCTTAAAGTCTATGGTGGGCAGCTAGAGTCATCAGTTACTGGGTATACTGATGTTGGCTTCCAACGGACCATGATGACTTCAAGTCTTTGTCTGGATATGTTTTCGTTCTAAATGGTGGTGCAGTGAATAGGAATAGTTCCAAATAGAGTAGAACTGTCGATTCCAGCACTAAAGCCGAGTATATTGCTAAATCTAAAGCTGCCAAAAAGGGGTTGTTGCTTTGTTAAAGTTCGTAAAAGAACTAGGTGTCGTTCCAAATGCCAGCAGTGCAATACCGTTGTATTGTGATAATGGTAAGTGCGGTTGCTCTAGCAAAAGGAACCGAGAGCCACGAACAGAAATAAGCATATTCCCTGTAGATATAATCTGATTGGAGAATAATAGATAGGGAGATGTGAAGTTAGATAGAGTATCCACTGATGATAACTTGGTTAATCCTTCAACCAAACAGTTGTGTATAGCTAGACACAACAAGCACTTTGAGAGCTTGGGTGTTAGACACGTTGGTAGTTGGTCTTGATTCAGTGGGAGTTTATAGTTTGCATGTCTTAGAAACCTTACATTTGAGACATTCATTCTCGATCGCATTCTATGACATTTTGATTGTCTTTTGAGTTTATGCATTTATTAGAATAATTATTTTGATGGTTTGTTATTATTCTTATAATTGTTCCCTTGAATCATGACTGTCACTTATGGTGTGAGACATAAATGATATAGTATGATTCTAAAATTGCCATAACCGATGGTCATCAAGAATGGGATATTGATGACACGCGATAGGTTAACATGTGGTCTGCATCACATTCTCAGAGAATGTAGTAGGTCTCACGACTGCGAGATATTAGATATCCGTGATGGACACATGGGTACTTTGGAGAGTATTGGTATACCCTACTATTAAACCATTTGTTTTCAGTGTCTACGGTTTATTAGTGTGTGGAGTATGTAATGATCCTTTGACCTGAGGTCAAAACTCATTTTGTTTGTTAAGTGATGAACTTTGACCAAGTACAACGCTTGCCTCCCAAAGGAGGATAAGACACGTCTTGTGTTGGGTTCATCATGAGGCAAATGGAAATGGTAGTTGAGCCAAGAATGGGATTCATTCCTCGATTGAAACTCGAGAGAACACTCGTATTTCTCTATATTATTTGACAATAAAGTCATTGGCCAATGCAAAAGATATATTCAATTAAAGTAATTGAATATGATCGAATGTGTCATATAATAAAGATGAGAAAATAATTGAGCTATTTGGATAGACACATGGCAGATCCTAGGCTTAATCGGGTGGGTCGTGAATGAAGGGATATTACATAAACTTCATATAAAGGTTGTTTTACGAATTCACGTAAACGTCCTTCATATATCGAGTTCGCTGCGCAACGCAGTCTAGGAGTTTTGTGCAGACTTTAATTAGATTATCGTCGATAATGGGGGCCTGAAGGGTCACACTTTATGTGTATTGTTGTTCCGCTCAAGGGTACAAAGTTGGTGCTTCGAATTATATCTAATGCTAGTCCAAGTGGGAGATTGAAAGATATGGACTAGATTAGGATATGTGGGCTTTATTAATTAATAAGTCAGACTAATTAATTAATTAAGTGGACATGGATATTAGGCCCATACACCTAGGGTTATATGGTACTATATATACATATTCTCTATAGTAGAGAATCAAGGGTTTTTATCAGATAAAAATTGGAGGCACTATAGAATTTGATAAGTGATTTCCTAGCGATCACTTATCGAATAATTGTACCGAGGATAGTTCCTGCGGCGGACGATATACGCGTGGATACCTGAAGTGGTGAATCAATCGCGCAATTTGGTCCGATCAATTACGCAACAAGTAAGTTGTTCCAACTTTAGCGTAATTTATGCTCAACGTTTAATTCAGTTATAAATCACGATCAATATTCTCGATTAGTTATTCCGCTGCGTACATTAGATGGAATCGAGAATTACTAACATTTGGTCATCATGTCACTGTGATTAGCACCTCCCCTTCCAAACAGACTCAAGCTAAGGAACGCTTGGGTGCAGATGATTTCATTCTCAGCTCCAATGCCCAACAAATGCAGTCATACAAAAGGACTCTCGACTTCATTTTAGATACAGTATCAGCACAACACTCTATTGGCCCTACTCTAGACCTCTTGAAAGTCAATGGAACTCTCGTCATTGTTGGTGCACCTGATAAGCCCATTCACCTACCCTCTTTTCCACTCATCTTCGGTAATATAATAATTTCTTCTCACAATTTTCCTATAATCAATCAATTAAATTTTTTATTTGTTGATAACAGGAAAGAGAGTGGTGAAGGGGAGCATGATAGGAAGCATTAAGGAAACGCAAGAGATGATGAATGTGTGTGCACAACACAACATAACATGCGATATTGAGCTTGTTACCACTGATCAAATTAATGAAGCATTTCATCGCCTCGCCAAAAACGATGTTAAGTATCGTTTTGTCATCGACATTGCCAGTGCCTTTCCCAAACTCTAGCTAGGAACATCAAACCTTTATTCATTTCCAATTTGTTTTCTACTTCGTTTTTTATGTTGTATCACTACTAATAATAACACAATAAATAATTTCGTTGAAAAGTTGACTCTATTATACATAGGAAAATTGGCTCATCAGCTCTTCCAATACAATATCGGCTCGATTTTAATAAAACTAATAAGCTTTTCCCGAACTCTCTGGAATAGCCATGTGTTATTGACGTGTCAGTCTATGTGTCACACCCACAATTTTTGAATGCCGATCGTTAAACGAATACAGTAAACACACTTTTTGTATCTCTTTCTTCATTAGTCTGTTATCTCTGCGGCAGAATATGATTTAAAATTACACGGATACAAAAGAAAATTAATCAAAATCGAATAATTTTATTAAGTAGTAAAATAATAGATAAAGATACAAGTTTCACATTTTTGTGATATTTCAACAAATGCCCTCGAACACAGTATTGTAATGGAGACAACTGGTCAGCTATGTTCTGAGCTTTCTATACTCTTCAAAGTCCAGCAGAGAAGCTTTTGCCTTGAGCCAATCTGCAGGCCTTGGCATCATAATCCCAATGTACCCCTCTCTCTCTGCCTACAATAATAGATAATGCACAGTTTAATACAGAACAAGTAAAGAGTAATGGAACAAGCACTAAACAAAACAGTAACCCCCAAAAGAGCTTATTCGACCTGATCCTCCCCTGTAATCTTTAATAAACGGCAGTTTACAGATATGGTAGAGGGTCACAGGATTGACAGACATCAGAGTATGAAGCTAGCCTATTCAAATAGAGACTCGGGGCTTAAGGTGACAGTTTCTTTTTTTTCTTATTCTTCTTCTCACAAAAAAACAGAGAGGTAAGCCTAAGGTATCCCAGCCCTACTGCATACAACCCAAAAAACAAGGAGAACTAATACACATAGTAACAAAAATATGAAATAATCAGGCAAACATAGATAAGCTGAACACATTGAACTTCTAATTAGCTATGAGCCAAATACACTGCAAAGATGGAATATTCTTAATGCTATGGATGACTTGATAACACATTCTGAAGATAATGGACTTGCAATTATTTTCATTTTTCTTTTCACTTTTTGAACTTCAGTCCTCTTATAAATAGGAAGTGGAGGTTGGAGGAAGTATCCAAACCTCTCTGCTCTCCTAGTAAGAGGTGCCAAAATTCATGTTCATCGTTTATCTATAATTTAGCCACTAGTATAATGTGGCAATTCCTTTTCCATCATTTCTCTCTTCTGGATTAACAAAAAAGAAAGAGAACATGGAAGATTATCTAGCGTAAGCAGTATTCACTAGAATCATGGAAAATTATGTCATAATACCTTCAAATCAGTGCAACAATTTACTGGCAATTCCAGCACCTATTGTAGCAGAGCCATTCTAAGATCACACAATTCATGTAGTATTGTTCATTCTGGAAAAAAAAAGAAACTTAACTATACACTAAGATGGTAGAGAATATAAAATATTTCATATTCTTGTCAGGTAATGGAATCAAAAATTATAAAGAAGACTTGGTTGCAAGCACCGGCATGGCCTGAACTAATGAATGAGTGCAAAGGAACAAATCAAGATGACATTTTTTCACCTACCACTGTATTAAGCAATTCCGGATGCTTGATTAAACTTTCGTTCACTTCCAAGAGAGATCCTTTTACGCAGCACCTGAAAGAGTAAATAACGTCATAAGCGAGAAATGAAGATCCCACACTTGTAACAATATAAGACAGTCATTACCTCACTATATAAGAAGAGTCTCCAGTACAAACTTTGCATAATGCAGTATTGGATTCAAAATGCTGTGCATTCTGTGGAAGACGGTTATCAAAATCACATAAATTAATGTTTGATGAGGCATTAACTCCAATTGTGTAGTTGACCAATTGTTTCACAAATTATGAAAACTAGGATTATTTGTACAACTATAGAATAAGAAAGAGTCCGCTTTCTAAGACAGCAAACAAAACAATGATTGTACTTATAGAAACTCCTAAGAAGTAAGAAGAACAAACTACGTCAGTGGCATTGCCACGTGAATGGTAGGTCTTAAAAGAAGATTTCAACTACTCAGCCAATTAAACATCTTTTCATATTTACTTCTAAAATTACTTACCTCTAAAATTGAATAAAAAGTGTACCCAAAATTTAGAATTTTGAATTCCGAACCTTCAATCCAAACAAACCCTAACAATTACTAGTCACATTCAAACAAAAGTGTCAAAAACACACAACACATAAACGTATTGGCAGAACAAAAATATCTGCAGACTCATTTAAATGAAAAAGCACAAAGAATTAAACCTTTTTGCGCTTTCCAGTCACTTTAATTCCACTCCGGTCGGATTTTCCCACATTAAAGTCTACTGAAACTATTCCCCCTTTGTCCTTAAACGCCACATGATGTGGAGCCAAACCAATTACACATAGCCTATTAATCAAAATAGGTAAAATCATCACGAAATAATATACCATACTGCAAAATCAACACAACGAATTAGTGGCATACCCATTGGCATGACGATGCACATACTGATCATGTCCAGGCTTCATAAAATCTGAAATAAAATTAAAAAATAATATATATTCTTAAAAAACGATTAATGTTAGCACTCGATTTTATTTTATTTTCCTCATTTGTTTCAACAATAGTTACCCGGAGCAAAATAAGTTGTAAAATTGGTTTGAATAGCAGAAGGCGGAGTGTCTGGCAATTCCTCCACATTGGGTAACAAAAGCCTTTTCAGTTGTTGTTGTTCTTCTTCATCTTCTTCGCGCGTGAGAAAAGACGAGGTACAACAGTGCAGAGTTGCGTCGTACGAATCCTCCATTGATGTTGAATTTACGGCTGCAAGTTTGTATTCGGATCCTACTAATTTACAGGAAGTAAACCAAATGGTTTGTTTGGGCTTTAAGTTGTTTTGGACTCGAGTATATATAATGGCTAAACTATGACTTGGGCTCAAGTCCATTAGCGTACGGTGCCCATTTGTCAATTCATTTTCATTTCTACTAGATGTACACTCTAAGATGCAAGTAACATGATATATTTTATAAATTAATATAAAGCGAATAAAATGTATTAAATAACTTCATATTTCCTTTGTTTAAAAAAAAAAATTATCGTTTTAGCATATCAAATTTATTTCAAAGTGATTGTCTTATGAGGAATTCAATGTATAATTTCCATGAATCCTCCAAATTGTCTATGTTATAATAAACTAATATTACAAAGGGAAAAATATCATCAATAAGATAGAGAAAAACACAAAATTATCAAAGAAAATTGTAATAATTAAACTTAAAATATATGCGAGTCATTTTATGAGCCTCCTTAATTTATGTTTAATTCTGTATATAATAATTATTTTGGGACGGAGAGAGTAAGCTCATAATGATATAACAAATCAATGAAAGGCCTTGCGGAAACAAAATAAGTACAAAAATATAAATACAAAACACGTCTTCAGAAACAACTACCTTGAATACAAAATACACTATTAAATTCTTATATTTTTTCTCTTAGCCATGTAAATAACTCTTGAGAAACAAAACATGGTCCAATTCTTTTCCCAGGTAATCAAAACAAGTACTCCATCCGTTCCAGTTAACTTGTCCTACTTTACATTTCGGTCCGTCCCACTTAACTTGTCACATCCATAAATGGCAATTAAAGGCAACAATCTCCACCCTCAAAATATCCACATTCAATATCCACCTTTAAAAAGGTCAAAGATTCCACAAAATCTATTTTTTCTTAAACATCCGTACCCGATCAACTGTGACAAGTTAACCGGGACGGAGGGAGTATAATGCTGAGAAACAAAACCCCATACAATTTTTTGTACTTAGAACAAAAGAAAAGAAAATATTCTTTATAGTTTATTATCTAGGATTAATATCTAAAAAAGACCTGAACTATAAATTTTTTTCCCATTTACGACCTTACCTTTAAAATATATCCGCTAAAAATCTGAATTTTGTATTTTGTTTCTTATCAGTATACATACTTTAATTGTTCATTTTTTTCTTGACTTACACTTACGTGCATTGCACGCCTCATCTAAAGGGGACAAAACTATCTTTTGCTTTTTACTGTTTTACCACTCAATTAATTGATGAAAGGAAAAGAAGAAAAATACCTAATCCCGAAAACAAAGGCTGATTGATCAAAATTTCCCAAAATCCTAAAAAATTAGAATTGTTGAACACTTGTTTGCACCTACCCACTACCAATCTTCTCTATCAGCACACATTTTATAGTCTCGGTTGAAGTGAAGAAATCTCACCAATGTAGTTTCTTCTTTCATGTAATTTCATTAGCAACCCTGTTAATATTTTGAGTTATTTAATCATATAGTTATCCTCCCTTCGTGTTTGGCAAACTGAGACTCCACCAATTCTCCTTGAGTAGGTTTTCTTCCTTCATGAATCATGCAATTAGTGACCGCAAAACCCAGTGGCGGTCACAATGAATTATTTGGACTAATGTATGAGAGATTAGGATGATTTCTTGCGCCATGCTAATATTGATTGTACCGCTGCTAGTTACCCCGGTAGTTGTTGAAGTTTCTTTTATTAACATAGTTAGCATCTTAAACTACCTCCTGCATGGGTGGCTGCTCGGAATTGGACTCGGTATGCTGGGCTAACGTAAAACTAGTTAGCAAATTTAACTGATTAGTAAGAGTCGCTATTTGAGCCGTCATTTGATTTGTAAGTGAATCGGTCGGCTCAGTCTCTATGATACTGGCTAACTCCTAGGCTAATTTCTCTCGTTCGGCCATTGTCAACTAGTAGCGGCCATCTCATCTAAGATTGTGAATGCAGCCCTTGCGTGCTTTGATTCACTCGATGTTGCGTCTACGAGTATCCTTGTCCAAGTAGCCTAAAGTAAAATTTGCAGATTGATGCTTCTCAATAAAGTCGTGCTTAGGACAACTTCAGAGAAGATCCCGGAATCGCTCCGATGCTTCACCCAATGGTCCTCCATCCATCTGTTTGAATTGGGTGATCTCAGTCTGCAATTGGAGCACCTTGCTCGGTGGAAAGTACTTTAATAGAAATCTAGTACTTAGCTCTTCCCATGTGGTGACATCCTCAAGTGAATTGAATCACAGCAATGCCTTATCCCTCAAAGAAAAAGGGAACAACCTCATCTTAACTTGATCATGAGGTACTTAGTTCACTTTTAGGGCCTCTAACACTCTCTTGAGCCTCCTAAGTGGATATTGGGGTCTTCTAGTGGTCCCCGACCAAACTGGTTCTGCTGAACTATAGAGATCAAAGCTAGCTTGAGTTCAAAGATGTTGGACTTTATACCTCGACTATAATAGGTCAATCCCATCTAGACTCTCCAAAGTTGATTGATTGGTGTTTCTCCTAAAAATAAATTGCGGAAAATAATAAAACAAATAACATAGACACTATATGAAGTAAGCAAGTAATCATAGAAGACTCAAATCGATAATTGACGTATTCTAGGGCTTTGATTTCAATTACAATCTCCTATGTTTAATTATCCTATTATTCTAGTCTTTTAAACCAGTTCTTATGTTTGTTAGGCGGCACTACTCTTAATTAGCCCTCCTCTCAGGCAATGCTAACATGTAGATTACGTACGAACAATTACCCTCTCGAGCTAACTATCACATACGTAACTCCAAAGGGATCCTAAAACCAATGCCTACACAAGTATCTCACTCCTCTTGAACGATTATTGATACCTATGTTATACGCTTGTGTCCCTATTAATAACCCTCTCGCGTTTCTTGCTTTTCAATCCAAGCTTCCAAGGTGGTTTCAATGATAAAAGATGATGAATTGATGTCTAGAGCCTTGGGATATTTATAGTAGTACGTAACTAGGCTAAAGATGGAGAAAATCTAATGTGCGATAGGAAAATCTCGCTCAAAACGTGTATGTGGACTTGGTGACCAAGTAATTGATTTGTGGGCCAAGTAATGGGTCGGAACTGCACTACTTATCTATACACTAATATAAAAGTGTCTTAAGTTTCAGCCAATTTAAGTTTGGCCTATTTTACCCCTTTTAAATTTAAATATGCTAAGGGCAATAATGTAATTTTTTAACATATCCTAATTATTATATTCTTAATAATTCTAATCCTAATTGTATTATAATATCCTAATTATATACCATTGTTCTATTTCGATCCTAATTCTAATCCTCATTGTATTCTAAATCCTAATTATATACGAAGAATATTTGATTTGTTTTACAACCTACTCACAATTAGAAGCCAATATGCAGACCATCAAACCAACACCACATTATGATTATAAGTTACAATAAATATACTTATACGTATACACGTAAAAAAAATTAAAAATTGCGACCCACCACCTTCGTGGATTTTGAGCATTCAAAAAGTAGATAAGTGCACATAAATATTTGTGCTAATTATTTGTGTAAATCACATCACTTAAGTAATATAATACTACAATTGAACACATACACATAACATATACTACCTCCGTTTTTTTTAGATATCTTTTTAACTTTTTCTGTACATTTTTTCCAATAGTACCCTTATAATTATTCCTAAAAAAACTCTAATTATCTAATCTACCATATCTATATAATCTAATTGAGGACTTATTTGTCCATTTTCATACCTCTTAATTTTCTTATCCAAACCGACAAAAATATCTAAAAAGAACGGAGGTAGTTTTAAATTATAAACGAATCAAAGTAAGCATTATATGTTATACTATTCTAACTAGATTATTTAAGTGTTTCCTAGAAAACTAGATTACTTAACTTCTCATCTGCACCAAAATCAAAATAAATATAACAAAATAACAATACTAGAAACCTCAACTTTTCATCCAAAAAAATAAAATAAAATGATAACAACAACAACAACCACCACAATCCCAGACAATAAATTAGGGATGTAGAACGGCTCAAAACCGTGCAAGATTAAGTTTCCATATAGTTGGCCACTAAAACTGAATCGACTAAATTCATGCTTGATTAGCTTAAAAATTATTAGAATTAACCCAAAATTAATTGGACTAACTCAAGTAACATCCCAATAGTAAATTGGATAGTTTCTTTTTTTCCCAAGAAAAATAAACGGGCTTTTTTCTCTAAAAAGATCACTCTGAATATAATTAATTATTTTAAACACGTAGAGTAGAAAAACCCACTTAGTATAAAATAGTATCACTTCTATATAAGTGTCAAAGAAGGGTCAATGGTAAATATGTAATAGTTCACATTTCCTTACTTAACATGCAATTTATCTAAGTATAGAAATATAACGGTATTGGTAGCAGCTTAGTTGGTAAAGTAACTTGTAGTCCTAGCAATTGAAAGTGCCTTAAGTTTCAGCCAATTTACGTTTAGCTTATATTACCTCTTTTAAGTTTAAACATTCTAAGGGCAATATTATACTTCTTAACATATCCTAATTATTATATTCCGATCATAATTTTAATCTTAATTGTATTCTAATATCCTAATTATATACCATTCTGATCCTAATTCTAATCCTAACTGTATTCTAATATCCTAATTATATACCAAGAATTGTTCATTGTATTCTAATTGTATACCAAGCACATCCAATCATAAGTATTATTGCAAAGTCTGGTACTAGCATCATCAATGTCCATCAATTAATTATCAAATTTTCACAATTTCATGATTAACTTTCTTAGAAACACTTCTACACAACAACAAATTGAATGTCAGTCCAACAGATGCAGTAGGAAATTGCATTGTGTGCTATGTCCTACTGTTTGTGCGTGTAACATCTCGAATCACTTATTGAATGCGATTTTTGGAAAGCAATCTCGATTTTTGGCTAACTCCGGAGATTTCAAGAAACGACTTCAATCTCGAACAACTTTTTGAACGAGATTTTTTGGAGAGCATTCTCAATTTTTGGTTAACACCTGAGAAATAAAGAAATGAATTGAATTGTTATTCTCAATTTGTGGATACCCCAGAGAAATCAAGAAACCAATTGAATCACTTATTAAAGGGAATCTCTTGGAGTGTAGTCTTGATTTTTGGCTAATTCTGGATAAATCAAGAAACAAATTGAACGGATTTATTGATCATGTAGAGGTTTGTCTCTATTAATTGTTTACATGCAAAAATTCAATTTCTTAGCTGACATAATCCTCTTTTCTAAGATGGCTTATTGTTTGTCTAAGTTCTTCAATTAGTGTAAATGAAGTAGTATTCTTCAGGTGCACATTGGTTGATTAAAACCGGAGATGAAATGTAATTTTGGAATATCAACTTGTATATCTGTTTCATAAAGTTATGTTTTTCACTCTGAATTCCTCTATTGCAAACAATGTTTCATCCCCAAGTTAGGTCCTCCGTTAAGATATGGACAAATGACAAAAAATGATATAGTGCAGCAGACAGTCAAAATAGTGTGTACACGACCTTTATTGATAATGTTAGAATAATAAAAGACAAAAACTAATTTACGTTAAATTAATAATGTACACATGGCATCATTTCTTGTTTAAAATATTCTTAGAACTGGTAAGAAAGGGGTAAGCATTGTTCATCTATTAAATAGTGATGTTGGTGGTCATCATAAATCTTCGATAGGAACTATTAAAGTTGTGGCACATAACTTAATATTAAGAAAGCTGATAGGTTTGATTTTATTCTTTCGGTGTTGCACCATAACTTTAGACGAGGGGATATTGTGGAAGAAATTCCATTTTTGAGGATGTGTCGTCTCTTAAAAATTACGCTAAAATATCTGGTTAGAAAGAATTAGGACTCTCTGGAGATTGTAAAGAGTCCATATACGCGGTAGGAAAGGGTACACGTGATTGGTGGAATTTATTTTTAAGGAATTCAAAATTTTATTGTATCTAATATTGCTAAAGATTTAGTGCAGTGTTGTAGAGTATATCTTTTAAGGATCTCTCTTTTATGATAATAGATTCATCTCTTTTACAGGTAAGTATTGTTCGAGGCTTCTCGATAGAGAATTTTGAAACTTATATTTTGAAGTACTTAAGAATAGTTGAAGAAATGAGAGGCTCTGCGAGGACTAATGGACAACCAAGGATAAACATGTACCCCAAAAGCACAAACATAATGCAACATTTGGTAAGGACGTACCCCAAAAGTTCTTCTAACATCATAAAAAATGTGCAGATACCTACGACATGTTGACAAGGAAAAAGGGATGCATGAAAATTCATATTCATAAAAACGGACTCAAAGATAATAGAGAGATTACTATCATGAACAAAGAGTAAGTCAAAACTATATTTATAATTATATTTATGCATATATGTGTATATATATATTATATATATATATATATATATATATATATATATATATATAGAGAGAGAGAGAGAGAGAGAGAGAGAGAGAGAGAGAGAGGGGCAGAGGCAAAGGGGGAGAGAGAGAGAGGCGAAGGGGGAGAGAGAGATAAGGAGAACACAATTCATAGACCTACTACTATATTCTCGGAATGGTTGTAGGTGTTGGAAATGAGGCAAAAATATGGTATAACTCTTGTAAAATTTGCACTGGATCGGTGCATGAAAGTGAGACTACTGCCATATGCAACAAGTGCTACGATGAGCCAGTGGAAGCAATACCAGGATACAAATATGTTTATAATATAATTTTCATGATACTTTCAAAATGACATGCACACTAACAATTAATGATACTTAATATACTACTGGTACATAATAAAACTAAACGTTTCAAGGAATCTAAACCGCAACAATAACCATGTTCGATGAGATAACAATAGAATATATTAGATGTTCAGCACAAGACTACATAAAATTCATAGCAAAGGTAATATATTATTTAGCAATAACCATCACTAATAAATTCGTAGATTGCAAAATGAAATCTTACTAAGATAAATCTAATGCAGGATAAAATGAATCCAAATACTACGGAAAAATAATCTTACAGAATGTAAATGACATGAGTTTCTTGATCGCATAAAATCAAAATTCTAAAGTTGTCGAAAAAAGATTGGATGGAATAACAGTTGCAATAGAAATAATAGAACCCACTGAGACAAAAGAAGAGAACAAGAAAGATACAACTACAACAATACTTGAGGAAAAAACTACAAAAATGGAAGACAAGAAAGAAGGTGAACAACAAAGAAAAATCAAGAAGATGAAGAAACTATAAGAATGGAAGAGAAGAAGTAACGGCAGCACACAAAAACAAAAGTAAAAGATTACATTCAGATTGTAAACGATGATGAGATCATATAGATCACAACATAAAATAGAGGGGGTACAAAAATACAACTTCAGTTTTGGAGGATAAAACTACAGAAGCTGAAGGGAAGAAAACAAGAACAATATCGAAGAAAAAACAACATGAACAAACTGCAACAACGAAAGAAAAGAAGAAACGAAGAAACACAAAGAAAAAAAATAGAAGATAACATTTAAATAGAGAGCGATGACTCAAACAATTTTTTAACGAGTCACAGCAAAAAAAGGTCTCGATAACAATGAATATCAAGAATGAGAAAAATAGAAACAAGCGCATCTATAAAAAGAAAGAATTACGACATTTCAAAATAATTTCCAAGATAAATAGGTTTTTTATTTTTCCTTTTTTCTTTTTATTTGGAATTACTATAGATGAATAGTTTCATATAAATCAATTTGAAGCAATTCATTCATGCGTACTAGGACAAATTTGTGATATTACAATTTTCCTTAGGTTACATATATTATTTATTATTAGTTAATTTAGTAAAAAAATTGTAGATCTTATTCAACATACTATGTTTCGACTTTCACTTAAACTAACATTTTAACAATTACACTATTTTACAACAAAATTTATAGAATATTTTTAAAAAAATAGGTTACTATTGAGATATACGGGGAATAAGTGGTCTTATGATAACATTATGATTCATTTACACAATTCTACGAGAAAATAATTTATTCTCTTAATACATCCTGCTAAAAACATTTTGAAATTACTAAAAATAAAAATCATACAAAAAATAAGTATCAAAATATCATTTCTAAAATTAATATATTAAGTGTCGCACGTGCAACGCACGTGCCAAATTCTAGTCTAACTTAAAAGCCATGTTTCGAGGTCTTCTGATCCGAACTGGAATTTGGCTATTTCTAGGAAAGTTGTAGCCTTTTGAATTAGCTTTCCAACACTACCAATTTCACATTATTTGAAGTTAGATCTCAAGATATGGACAAAATACGGAAGACGTGTCAGACTAGGATTTGACATTGCATTCCACTATTTCCACCGTTTCGCCTCTTTTATTGCTCGTTTTTACCCCTTATAACCTTATTCTTTCTCCCGGACCTCATACCAATGAATTTTGGTCCTAAAATATAAGAATTTCAATACAAAACAAGAAAACACGTCATTCGACTCAAGACAGTCAAATATAACACAAAACCACTTAATTTATATGTAAACACTACCAACTTGTTCGTTTAAATCGGCCTAAATGCATGCATACACTATGTATATCACCCAACTACTTGGAATTGCTTATAAATAGGATAGGCATGTGTATAGTGGATAGAGGGACATAGAGACATGAGACATAAAATAGACAAATTGGATATAGACTCAAAACCATGAAATTATATGTGCCAAATTCGGGCTACTAAGTTGTTCGGGAGGATTCAGAATTAAGAGTGCTACTATTCTGAGTTTACCGCGTACGTGGAAATTTTGTCCAGAGGAAAGAGTGTCACTCGCCTCAACTTAACAACACATCCATCATTTTCTTATCTTGCGCACATTTATGTAGTTTTCTAACAAATGTGTTATATCACCTTGGGTCGTTGTTTTTTCTGCTTTGTTCATCGAAATTAGATGTAGAATGTGCAATGCCATTGACGACTATACTAGTGTGTTATGCATGTTTGAAAAATGTCACCTGAAGTTCTCGAAAAATTTCTCTAACATCTATCACTAGATGTTCCTGGAAGAATCATGAAGTTTTTTCTGGAAGAGTCTCAACGCCTTGAGAGACACTTATTTTAGATAGTTTTGTGATGTTACATAGAATATCATCATATTCTTAGTAATATGCTATAGGTACAAGATCAGTTTTAACTCCCTTTGTAGTTGTTGTGATACTGCAGCACACACAAGCTTCCAACATCTTCCAATAGAAAAAAAAATGTGTAGTTTTATTAGCTATGCTTTAGTATACATGGTCTATTGCGCTTATCAAAATAGAACAATATAATTAGTGTATAAGAAATCCTGGAGAATGGAAGACATAACATATTTTTTAAAGAATATGATGTATAACTACTATAAGGATTGTGGTTAGTCTAAACTAATTAGTGCACTCCTTGAACTCCTAACTACCCAGAAAAAAAATGACATAAAATAGAATTATCCGTTCGATCATGAGAAGACATAAAGGCTATAATGTTCAAAGCAAAAGTTGGAAAAAAATTGAAACCACAATATATCATATTGAATCATAATTACAACCTGTGCATGGAACCAAACTTGAAACAGACACTGTGAAGCAGCACTTGTTATTATGTTTTATGTATCTTTCAATGTATAATTAAAAATGGAAAAGGAAAAACAAATCCTGACTAATGGACTTAAGATTCTGGGGTTGGGGTTGGGGTTGGGGCTGGGCTGCTTTCAGTAAAATAGTAAGCACGCCGCGGGCTCCAGAATCATATGGCCTTAGAATTGGACTCTGCTCTTGTAGGTCTGACCAAAACCCCAATTGGAAGGTGCAACGTTGGAGAAGGTTTTGGTTATGCCATCTGTAGTGGTGATCATGAAAGATAGGGACTGACCATTCAGATAAGCATTGGACTGCCAATTAGCACCCCAATTCCTAGACATGGACATCCACCCTGTTTTGGACCCCTTGATTTGAACCGATTTAATAGATCCTGCATTTCCTACATTGGTGATCAACACTAGCTCGAAGTAGTCTCTTCCATTGATGGTGAATCTAACTCCGCCATGCTTCTTGCAAGGAACCCTACATCCACATAATCAAATCATGTTCTTGTAGAGGGATAGGGATAGGGATATGGATATGGATTACCTCTGGTAGATGACGGGGACGATGCCTCCACTGTAGATGCCGATCTTTTCCCAAGCGGGTTGAGCCATGTCAAAATGCTGACGGGGCGGGTTGCACCAGCCTCCATTGTTGCTGGGGAGAGCATAGTTTGGGGGGCAGAAATCTGAGGCAGTGACAGTGACAGAGACCCCCTTTTTGCACCATCTAGGCTCGGCCTTGGAATCACATATAACTTTGTAGCATTGGCCACATGCCCCCCCATTATTGAACAGTGCTGTGCTCAATGCTGCTATCCTAGTCCCATACCCAGTGGCAAACAAGTTTCCATACCCACAAGCACCCCCTGTTTCAACAATAATTATTAACATCAGTCAATTTAAAGAGAGAGACAGAGGGAGACAGAGACGCCGCATACCCATTGTTCCAGAAGCATCACTCCCACCATAGAAAGTGGCATGAGCCCTTTGCCATCCAGAAGCTGTCAGGGCATTCGCACTCATCATCAAACCACACACTCCAACTGCAAATACCAGCAAACAAATGCCATTTTTCTCCATTTTCTTGGAATGATAAACAAGTGATTTTGGATTGCTGAGATTAAGTGGGAATTATATAGGTGCAAGCTAAACAACAAGCTCACATGTGACAGACCTGCAACTGCAAGCAGATAAAATAATAAATTATCTCTTATTAAGAATTGAGAATCTGCATTCAATTATTCCCACGTTCTCTTCTGATTGATCACAACCCCACATGGATATGAGTACCAGAATTATTCATTTCTCACATACTTCAAAGTCTATGCTTGTTGCCATATGAAGAAAAATATAATATATTAAATGATTATGGTTAAAAATATTCACCTATTGTGATTTCTCATGTGCCTTCATTTGACCATACATGCTACTCTCATGTGTGACGCACATGCATGCCTTTGGCAAGCTGCTGTTGTTTAACCCTCGTTTCCACTTATTACCTTACCAAAATAATTTCATGTTTAGAGATCAACTAGATGCTCAGTATAATCTCCCTAACTATAAAAGTATGGGTTGTTTTTTATAATTTAATGTAGTGACTAAATTACCTTTATATTTTTTTCCTCGATATTTTCTAATTACTTCAGTCTATAATAGGATGAAATTTTCTAAAAAGTTTTCATTAAGACCAAAATAATAATAATAACAACAATAGTGATACTAAATTATGAACATAAAAAAATGTCCATAATTTTATCAAATGTTAGGGTTCGTTTGCTTAAGATTGTGATCAGTAGATTTAGAGGAGTGAATCCCGATAAAGCACACTCATTAATTCCCTCAGTCAAATTTGGTCAAACACTCCCCAGTCTTAAACAAACGGACCTTAGTTTCTCCTCATATGGAGACTATATTATTAAGTCTCCATACGAGAAGGAAATTGTTGTAATAAACAATAGTTTATTAATTCATTTAAAGTCAAAATAAAACTACCGAAATACATAACTATATTTTAACTCTAAATTTTAATTCATATAAAGTTAAAATGAAACTATTGTAATAAACAATAGTTTATTACTTCATATGAAGTCAAAATGAAACTACTAAAATACATAACTATATTTTAACTCTAAATTTATTTATTTTTAACAAAAAAAAAAAAAATAACTTAATATGCACAATCAGTAATTTTTACTTTATTTTGTAAGACAATAAGTTTCCATACGAGAAGAAAATTATTTTAATAAACAGTAGTTTATTAATTCATATAAAGTCAAAATGAAACTACAAAAATACATAACTATATTTTAACTCTAAATTTTAATTCATATAAAGTTAAAATAAAACTATGCTAATAAACAATAGTTTATTAATTCATATAAAGTCAAAATAAAACTACTAAAATACATAACTATATTTTAACTCTAAATTAATTTATTTGTAACAAAAAAAAAATTAATATTCACAATTAGTAATTTTTATTTTATTTACTTTATTTCCTAAGAAAATAATGATACTAAATTGTGAACATAAATACATATCCACAATTTTATCAAATGTTAGTTTCTCCTCGTATGGAGACTATAATAAGTCTTTATACGAGAAGGAATTATTTTAATAAACAATAGTTTATTAATTCATGTAAAGTCAAAATGAAACTACCAAAATGCATAAGTATATTTTATCTCTACATTTTAATTCATATAAAGTCAAAATGAAACTATTGTAATAAAAAGTAGTTTATTAATTCATATAAAGTCAAAATGAAACTACTAAAATAAAAAACTATATTTTAACTCTAAATTTATTAATTTTTTTAAAAGAAAATAATTAATATGCATATTCAGTAATTTGTACTTTATTTATTATAAAATAATATTTCGTAAAATTATATGTTTCATGTGCGGAGCACGTATACCTTACTAGTTGTAAAAAAAGGACTTGTTTCATAGCCAAAACTAGAGCTTCATAATTCTTTATTAACTGGGTATTTTCAGTCTCTAATTTTATTTTTAGGGGTAATCTAATGGTTGGTGGTTATCTTATGATTAGATACATAATTGGTTGATTGACTAAATGGGGTTGAAATTGGGCACAAAATGCTTTTTAATGTCCAACTTGTTCATTAATTATGGGGACGCTTAGGTGAAAACGTACAATCTGTACTGAATTCTGGATGACAATTGCCATGTGCAATACCAGTATTTAAGCAAAGACCATGAGAGGCCTTCCATTATTTATTAGAATCAAGAACAAGAATTTCTTCAGGTAGAAATTAACAACTGGGCTATAAATCAACCCTAAATTCTAATCGGTAATAGGGACTAACTACTCTTTGATAGAAAAATGAATTTCAATCATTAGGAAATCATGAAGCAGTTAGGTGAAAGATTATCAAATTGTCCAAAGGGATTATAACTGTTCATCATTCAGACAGCTAGCCTGATAGGCTCAGACTTTGATGCAATTATAAGTTGCATAGCTTTGAAAAGAATGATAATGTGGCATATATTTTCAGTAGGATAATAAGTTTGGTCAAGCAAAAACTTATTTGGACACGGTCCAACAGCAAATTGGATACATATAGATACGAATTTTACTAAGCTATTACAGTTTGACTCGAACTAGACTCAAACTCGAAAGACATATCGATAGCCGAAGCCAGGGACAGATCCAAAAACATTTTATGGTGGGGGCACAAAGTAAAATATTATTTTCTTATTTCTCTGATGGCCTGGATTTGGCACTATATTGAGTCAAACTTTCATGTGCACCAGTTACACAGTGCAATTTGGGTTGGATATTAGGATTCATGCTTAAAGATATTACATATTTCATCTAGAACATGTAATACCTTTGAGCATAAATCGTGATACCTTTCAGCACATGTAATACCTTTAGACATAAATTTGACACATGACCTGAATTGTATGAATCTAAGATTTGTGCAACTGGTGCATAAGAGACCTCCCCCTATATTGAATGGTGGCACAGGAAAAATTATACTTTTAGACATTCTTTTCTCTATTACACAATTCTTAATAAATGTAGTGATAGATTTTTTTCCTTTTATAAATAATTACTTGTGCGGGGTAGATAACTTTTCTTTCCCTAATATACTGATATGGAAGAGTTCAACTGAAAGGAGAAATATATTGAAAATGACTTTATTTGGGGGGACATTTTACTTTTCATTTTCAACATAATTTATATACAAGTTTCAAACACTACTAAATAATTAGTAAAAAGAATAAGAAAATGTTATGGGGCACGTGCCCCTATGGTGGCATATGTGTGTCTGTCTATAGTCAAAGCGAGTAGAACTATCTCACAAGATAAACATGTGTCGTATTAGTGTTCACGATGCCGGCGTCATATCTCTCAAGATACAACAACTATGTCTTCAAGATAATAATACTTTCAAATCTTGAAGCTCCAACAAACTGGATGAGACGCTGGAACTAGATACGAAGTAGTGGATGAGTACAGAATGTGGGATGGCTTTGTTGCTGGATTCCTTGTATGTAGTGTATGCAAATGTAGGACCCAGACATATTTATATGTTTCCACTCCTGCAGAGAATTATTACACCTTAGTTAATGGACTAATGGACAATTCATGAGGTGTGCAACCTCCAAGCACCATCCCACTATCTTAGGCAGTAGCCCTCCACTTTAATGACCATTTTCAAGGTGTTACACCTTTAAATGCCCACTTCTAAGAGTTAATGCATAATGAATCTGCACACATGATTATCCAAATTCGTCCTTGAAACCAATGTCAAATGCTAAATGTGGTCGAAACCATTTTAGTTCCATAAAATTGAACATCGCTAAGCTGAACCGGACCGAAGATGGACCAAAACGGGTCCAACCTTGGCACAAACTCACGCCCATGTCGAGGCCGAGTTGAGCAGACCCATGTGCATGTCAGGGTGGGCCTTGTACCGGAGGTACACTTGTATATAATGTTTATAACTACTATACAACTTAATGCAGTTGCATGCGATCTATAGAATTTACTAAAAAATAATATTATGTTTTAACTAAATTATCTTATATATTAGGTAGTATGTCAAGATATTATTAAAAAAAAAAAAAAAAAAAAAGATACTCCTTAATGCAGAGATTTCTAATTGATTAAAATATACTCCTTCACACATATGTATCTTATACCAATGCATAGTATAATATTATTTACTTTAAATGTTTAATTTTGATAAACCAATAAGAAATACATCAAATGCATATCTAAACTAAAAGATATTCCTTTACTAAAGTGAATATTGTTTAATGTTTCCCCATCCATTGCATAAAACTCCCGTTTTAAAAATATTTTATATTAAAGAAAAAAAGAGTTTAGTTTCAAAAGGTAATGTGACGCTTTATTAGTCAAAGTAAAAATAGTAAAATTAGATTTTATGAATAAGTTATTACGATTAATAATGAAAATAGACGAAGTTGTTTAAGCGTGAATTAAGATTTTCGAAAGTTGTATCTTCAACTTATTGACAAAGAATAAAATGTTACAAATTTGTGAAATATTACTCTTTTTTTCTGGTGAGGTAGAGTGCAAGTTATAAACCTTGATAAGCATATTGATAAAAGTTCCACATATTGTACTACCCCCAGCCCCGCAAGCAGGTGACGAATTGCTACTAAAACATATTTCTACTTTCAAAATACATATCAACGAAAGACCTTTTAATAAAAATACGAGTTTGAAAAAAATCTCGATAATTAAATAAACTATTCTTTACATAAAACAAACTAGTAAAAACCACATCTTTGAGTCAAAATTCCTATCATACATTTGCAATATCATAAGTAGTAGAAACTACTAATTTAAAAATATTTAAAAGATAAAGCACTTATAACTTTAGTTCAATCAATGAAAACTGAAGATTAATACTATGATACTTAACTTCAAATAGGTTTACTTGACTTTATTTACTTCTGACTTTATCTTTTCTTCTTCGTATTGGGAACTTGTCCGCGCTAGCTAGATCCCCTGCCATCCATTGGACCTGAAAATATTTTAATCATAGCATCATGAGTTATACAACCTAATGAAACTCTGTAAGGAGTTATACTAAATAAAGATGCACCGCAATAAATACATCCTGACTTAGGAGTCAATCTTACGTTGTTAACTTGAGAGCCAATGCTACGACTCAAAAGCCATAGTGTTAACTTAAGAGTCAATCTTACGACTCAAAAACCATACTGTTAAGATCACTTAAGAGTCAATCTTACTACTCAAAAGCATTCGACTTAGGAGACAATCTTACGACTCAAAATCCTTACTCAAAAAATTCCATCTTACGACTCAAAAGCCTTACTAAAAAAATCTCATCTTACGACTTGAGAGTAATGAAATCCTAAAGGCTAACATGTGAATCACAGTACAAACTTAATAGTATAAAAGCCACGAGTTACCCACTTTTGATAAGGACATTCTTTGGCTGATATAGACGTTTCTTGGCTGATTTAGTTTGAAGAAGCTCCAAAGTTGTCTGGTCCAACTCGTACTGCACTCGTCAATTTGGGACATTTAGTTTTATAGCTTTCTTTATTATTCTTCAATTGTCATAATCTTAGCATACACATATAATTAGTGCACATGTATATTTATACATTTAATAACATTTATAACACATTAGTATAGTAGTATGTAACATGTCCCACTTTACTTTTAAAGAGAGAGGGATGTTTCATATTCAGACAAATGTCCTATTGAGGTGTCGCTCTCTCCTTATTTATTTATTTCTCCTCCAATCAAATTTTTTTTTTCATTTTTCTTTTCTTTTTTTGTCTTTTCCCTTCGAAATATAAAGTTCTTATAACTTTTTCATCTCAACTCAGTTTTTGATGAAAAATATACCCAATTAACGCTCTTTTCACGATCTTCGATTTGACATACATGATGTATATATATAGTTAAAGTATTATTTTTAAGTGTAAAATATATTTTTAGGATGATTATGATATATTTTTATTTTTAAACATTTGTGTTTAAAATTAAAATGTGATATAATTTCAAAATTAATATTTACTAATGTATTAAAATTATTTATTTTTTTAAGAATATTATATTATTTCATTTTACATTACATTTTTTTAATCTTAATATTTTTTGGATATTTTGAATAATTTTGTTTAAAGAATTGGTAAAAAACATAAATTAGTTAAATTATACTTTAAGATAGAAAAATGTAGATATATTTATTAAAGTGATTTGTTGATTCAATCAGTCTACTTTTTAACTTTTTTCTATGTTGTGAAAAAAATTATGTCAACTACAAAAATAATATGTGGGTTATTTTTTATTTGAATATGAAATCATAATATAGTTTATCACTCATATAACTTAAGTAACTAATATATTTATGTCATCTTATACTTCTTATTATATTATTTAATATATTTCGTTTTCAAACTATATTATTCAAAATATTAGACATTATTTTGTCTATATAGGAATATGTAATTATATTGATATATCATTACAAATGTTATAACTCGTGTAGTGCACTGATGAAATAATAGGGAGAGCAACCTCATCAAATCCTGCATTCAAATAATTGAATTAACAAAATTTATGAAATCTAATTCATAGTTTTAATTTGTGATACTAAATTGTATTAAAATTAAAAATATAAAAAATTGAATCTACAAAATTTATTGAAATTTAATTGGTAGTTCTGATTTGTGAAAAGCAAAGATACTAAAAGTAAAAATAAATATATGTAGAAAATAATATAGGAGGAAGAAAATAATTGGACACAGATTATTGACTCTCGATTTTGTATTCTCAAATAATATATAGGTGAATAATTTCCTTACATATTATCTTTATAATATAAAAATTATTCATCTCGTGCATCGCACGGGTGAACACCTAAGAGCACATTATACATTGTATATTATAACAAATAGTAATATAAGTGTTACTTAGCTAACTTATTATTACAATCACATTGACATCACTATACATTATTGCTCCACAATTTAACATACTAAAATAGTTTATTAAAACATAGAGTGTGTGTGTGTATTATTATAAAAGTATTTCAATATAGTTGAAAATCACTATTTTTAGGCCTTAAGACCTTCCTGTCTTGCAAATTTCACTATAAATCATATATGTTAGAAACTGTACTCACAAGGTGTTTCAACACTAAGTGTTGTACAGTGTGATATCACACCTTGTGAGTCACTTCTTTATTTTATCTCTTATATTATTTTCACTTTGCTGACTTTTTCTGTTTTCTATTTTACTGATATATGTATATATATATATAATTGACATATTGATTAGATAAGTATGGATAACGTTTAGGAAACTAAAACCTTATCCAAACTTAACTAACAAGTAACGATTCAAATTGATCTTCTTTCAAGAGAAGTTCGTTGGTTTTATTTTCCGTTCCTTTTCCCACAAGTAACTATCAAGTAGATCAAAGTATATAAATGGAAATGAAGTCAGAAAAGGGTGAAAAAAAAGAGAGAAAGAAATGAGATAGAGAACAGAGTGATCATTCGAGATTTCTGAAGATTCTTACATACTTTCTCACTTGTATCTTGTGAGGCATTGAGAGAATCTCTTCTACTTAAATTCTCCCTTTTAGTGTGTTAGAATAATTTAGAGATAAAAGGATTGAAAGATTGAATTGTTCATTCAATCCTTAGGTTTTGTTGTATCACGTACAAAACAATTATCCGCTATGAGTAAGATGAAAGATGCTCAGGCTTTTGTATGCCTGACTTTTGATTAAATTCTAAAACTCTGAGTAGCATTGTTTACATTTTGTACTGAAATTCAATTAATCTTGAATGATTTGTTGAAAGTGTTGCAACACCTTGTGCAACACTGGTCGAATTAGGGGATCAAATTCTTTCAATTGGAATCAAGAGCCTTCGCTTGACGTTATTAAGTATGATCCTGAGGTAAAGAATTGTGGATGTCCCTGGTACAACAGTCATGCGACCACCCATCTTGGATGGAAGGAACTATTCAATCTGGAAAATCAAAATGCGGGCCTATATTAAGTTTCTTGATGAACACGCATGGAGATCAATAGTGGTTAGTTGGACATCACCTCGTAAGGAGGATGAAGATGGTGACATTGTTCCAAAATCAGAAGCAGACTGGACAAATGATGAGTTTGTTCTGTCATGCCACAACTCTAAAGTATTAAATACAATTTTTTTATCTGTGGATTTATCCTTGTTTAGGATGATCCAAATTGTGTTTCAGCAAAGGATGCATGGAAGACTCTACAGCGATAGTGTGAAGGATCTGAGAGTGTTATAAAGTCAAAGCTCAGAATGATTGCAACACGTTTTGAAAACACTGAAGATGGATGAAACGAAAACAATATCTTCATACAATGTTCGTTTGTGCGAATTAGCAAATGAGTCTCATGCACTTGGCGATCCCATCAGCTATGAAAGGTTGGTTAATAAGGCATTGCATACACTTCTTGAGAGATTCAGCATTAAAGTATACCCATTGGAGGATTCACGTGATACATCTAAAATATCTTTAGATGAACTCATAGGAATTCTTCAAACTTTTGAGTTGAATTTGAATCAACAACAACAAATGAGAGGAAGCAATAAATCGATTGCTTTCCCATCTCAAACTGAAGAATCAAGTCAAAACAAAAAGGGTGATAGTATACTTTTAAATGAGAATCCAGATGATCCCATTGCTTGCTTAACCAAAAAATTATCAAAGATTCTTATCTAAAAATAAAAAGAAAATTTTTTCCAAAGGTGTTTTCAACCCTGTTACTAAAAGTTTTGAAGGTCAAAATTCTGGAAAGGATCAATTTAACAAGTCTTATGGTCAAATTTTTAATTCAAGCTCAAGAACACAAATAGCACTACATATGCTCCAAAGGATTTGAAGAATATTCAATATAGAGCATGTTCTAGATTTAGACACTATGCTAATCAATGTGTCAATAATCTTATGAAAAGAGGCACAAATCTTGTTGTCACTTTGAGTGAGGAAGATACTGATGAAGATGAAGAAATTCATGGTTCACACCAGAAAATCTACCTCAGGAAGTGTGTTTATCCTAGGAGGTGGAGCCATCACATGGAGGAGTGTGAAGCAGAAATGCATTGTTGACTCCTCCATGGAAGTTGAGTACGTCGTTACTTGTGAAGCGGCAAAAGAGGTGGTTTGGCTCAAGAACTTCTTAGTGGACTTAGATGTGATTCCAAATTTTCCCAAAAGCATCATAATTTATTGTGATAATGCGGGTGCGGTAAAAAATTCAAAGGAACGACGAGCCCACAGGGTGAGCAAACACATTGAAAGGAAATACCATCTCATACGAAAAATCGTAAAGAGAGGAGACATAGTGGTGGTAAAGATAGCATCGGAGGACAACATAGCAGATCCTTTCACAAAGAATCTGTCACAAAATACATTCGAGAAACATGTGGAAGGAATTGGAGTCAAGTGTGTTGCCACACTGCTTTAAGTATAAGTGGGAGAATTATTGAGACATGTTGTAGTATACTTAAAATTAGACTTTGAGCATAAGTGAGAGATTGTTAGGGTTATACTGTAAAACATGTTTTTAAGTGTTGCTTTGTATATATTTTGTTTCTTGCACAATGAGAACAAATTATAAACACGGGAAATAATAACCGAGAGCCACATTTTGTAATATTGATTAGGATGGGTAGTTCAATATTAATTCTTTAGTGGAATGAATTAATATTAATGGGCTAGAATAATATTGATGGCTCAACATGGATATCTAGGCCCATTGGGAGGCCCAATCCTATTCCTCATAAAGGCCCCTTGAGTAGCCCAATAGAAGTCCATTAACTAAGAGGATAAGGATTAATTAGAAGTAAGAGATAGGAAAGAAAAGATATGAATAAATCTGATTCCTAAAGGGAATATGATTTTATCCATATTTTCCTCTCCCAAGTAGGAGAGGATTTCGATCCTATCCTCTTGCTTGGAGGTCAATATTTCGACATCTACCCCTATAAATAGGGGATCAATTTTGGTCCCCATATGCATATGAGTGTCGTTGTTTTTCTTCGTGAAAAAAAAAAAATAATCCTTCCTTGAGAGTTGAAAGTTTGTTTGATTTCCCACCGAATTGGAGAGTTTGGACTTAGGGAATACTCAAGAAGATCTTTGGATTGAAAGGTTAATTCTTCTCAATGGTATCTCTCCGATTTAAAGGTAAACAGAATAATCCCTTCGTTCGGCATGTTTAGGGCTTATTGTATGTTTTACCGTTTTTTCAATTACATGAATTATGTGATTTGATTTCATATCATAGTTATTTGATTTATGAAAATAGTATTTAAGTTACATCCCAAATAGATCCCGTAGCACAATCTTCGATTCCCCAACACTTCCAAGAGCAATGTAGATGAGGAGGAAGACTATCTACTTGAAGATGAGGATCTAAAAAATGATCCAATTCTTGATGATGCTCCTGTCAGGCTAAACAATAAAGCGCCAACTACTATGAAAGATATAGTAGAGAAAATGAAGGCTATGGTGACATAAAACAAGAAGCGAAAGAGGTAATGGCAAAGGAGAAGGTTGATGCAGCTTTTACTGAAGTAAGTTTATCCATAGAGGGAAGTTTGTAATGATGCAAACCCTGCAAATGATACTGAGACTCAAGGCAAATTAGATGCTGGGGTAGAAGTTGAGTTGCCTACTCAACAAATACCAGCATCCAGCATTAGTTGGGGGAGGGGGGGAAGCGGGGGAATTGCAGCTAGCTCAATTCAGAAAGCAACATGAGAAGGCCACTACTAATGGTCAGCCTATTGAACAATCTCATGGAGCAACAAAAGAAGTTGCAGCTGGAAGATCACATGTGGAAGAGATAGAAGACCACCATCTCCAACTCCAGCAACCCAACTGGCAGTTCTGATGCAATCCTGAAGAACTCCACTTACAAAAGTGGCTTAGACACCTTTCTGATACTGCACAGACGGCAGCCAAAAGATAGAAGAGACAGGCGAACAAGTCTCTTGAGCATTACAATGAAATCCTAGTGGGAATTAGGCAATCCCATGTGGAGTTAAATCTTTCAATGAATGTTGCTATGCAAGAAGTGCTAAAAAGATTTGATCGTACGCTGACATCAACTGAATTCTCGGTACAGCAGTTGCGAAGAGCAATGAGCAATGATGCTTCTTGGTACTCAAAGCTCTTGGATCTATTTGCGAAGTAGTATTCTTGGTTCCCAAGAGCATGCAAGACCTAAAGTTCCAGTTCGTGAATGAAGCACGAGCTGAAAGACATTGGATGGAGGAACTTGTCAGGAAGTTTAACAGCTATATCAATGGATAAGTTACTGGCCTTGCATCCACAATGAAAGACATGCCAAAAGAGCAAAAGGATGGTCTACAGTCCTTGAAGGATGAATTCTCCCTACTGCGGCAAGAGAAAGCCGATGACAGAACAATATGGTCAATATCCTAAACACACTGGTAGCACATACTGGGATCAATATGAATGATGTCAAAAAAAGAGAATAGGAGGCAAGGAAAAGACGTGTTGAGCAACAGTAAAGGGAAAAACAATTGCGGTTCATTGCTACACAAAGAAGACCAAGAACAGGGAACCAAAGCGAGAGTACAACAATAGAAAACACACGAACAACAAGATTTTGAGAGATCTTTGCAGGAGTCAGAAGCAAGGGTGCGTCATATCCTTGAAAAAGAAGAAGCTCAACTCCACGAGATCTATCTTACTATTAGGATAGTCCATGACCCACCTATTCGCAGAAAGCAGCCTGCCACCTCAAGTAAAGAAAGCAAGATGCCCCTCCCAATCTCTTAATCCTCTCTAAGTATGAACACTACCTGCTACATGATTGCACAAATGAGAAACTATATGATCTTCGTACTTATCAAATTCCAACAAAGAGAAATCCTACTAAAGAGGAAATTGATCATTGGAGGATGGATAAAATTCTCAGACAATTCGAGTACCTACTTAGTCAAGGTACATACAATAATGTTGAAGGTTCCAATGGAGACAAGCTGAGAGAATATGGAAAATAATTACACACATGAGTACTTTCATTCTAGACTGATCTTAAATGTTTGAAGTGGGAAAGATACAAGATCTCCCCTTCTGATGAATGGTGGCTGATGGAAGAACTCACTCCTGAGGTGCAGCTTGAATATAGGAACTTCGAACAAAAGATGTATAGTGAATGGTGGAGGTGCACTGAGAATGCTCCTGATAGATCTAGAAAGTCCAGGGATCTGAAAGAAGAATACAGAGCAAGGCACAGAGGCAGAAAGTATGCCAAGCAGCACTTCACAAAGCATCACTAGAAGAATAACAAACTGTGAATTACTGCTAGGTAAATTTTTTCTTGTCTATAGCTCTAGATATAAGATGTTTTGATTTGGCACATGCTTATGGTAACTATAATAATATATGTAAGTAAAACAGTTATCATTACTTCCAAATGGTTACAGCTCGTAATCTAACATCATGCATATTGCATTTTAAGTACCTTTGGATGAATAACTGTTTATTCTAACAACTTGTTAATTTTTTACTTTAAGTACATTTTGCTTAGAGTTTTGACATCATAAAAAAGGGGGAAATTGTTAGGAAATTTTGTTTAGTTTTTATGATGGAAAAACCTCATGTAAGATAGGAACTAGTGTCCCCAGAAATTATGTATATCATTGTAATAGATATGGCTAGTTTTGTTTAGGCAGAAGTCACTACAAGCAAACAACAAGATCATCAAGGTTACTTGAAACAACAAGTCTACTATCATAGCAAGGAAGAGAGACTGCAGTGAGCATGCAGTACGGTTGCTTAATCCCATCCAGCATCCAGTATTGCTTGCAGCAAGGAAGGTACAACCAGAAAGTTAGAAGGAGTCATGTCCACAATGTGAAAGTTAAGGTCAAAAGTCAGGGTATTCGAATTAGAAAATATAGCCAGTGGAGCCAAGTTTAAAACCTTGTACTAAATATCCAGTAACATGGGGACACATCATCTGGCAAAAAGTAAAACCAACACTGGACACTATCACCAAGCCACAACCACTCTGACCAACTCTCTACAAGGAAGGACAAATGGCTCTTTGTCGTATGAGAAGCATTAAATGTCAACGAGATTATTTCTCTCTCTTAAACAAGAAGGAATCCCAACTACTACAAATAGAAGGAGTTGGAGGAAATAGTAGAGACTACCAAAACTCAAGCATCCAAAATTACTTCGCATCAAGCACTTTACATTCTTATTCAAAGCTTGAAAGCATACACTCTGATAATCATATCGGTGTTTATGCAAAGTATACAAGAGCAAGATAACAAGCAACAAGCAGCAAACCCGCAAGTGAAGATCCAAAGCTGCAGCAACTCTCAAGTCAAGCTAGCTCTCAAGCTTTACTTCAGTCCTAATCCTTCTCAAACCAGGAAGCTTGCTCACATCTCAACTGTATTCAAGTTTAGTGGCAACAACCAGAAGTTGAAGAAAAACTATTATTAAATCAATCTCACGAAAGGTTTTTTAAACGAGTAGTCTTCGTTGACAGGCAATAGAGGAGTACAATAGAGGAGTAGCCTTCCGAGGACAGGCAAAAATTATTTTAAGGAACTAAGTTGGACTTACATTTCGGAGTAGCTATGGTGTACTATGTGTAAACTTCTTAGTGAATATTTTCTCATTGTGTGAGAGAAGAATAGCGTCGAAGGATTACCCCCACCTTCAAACCACTATAAATATTGTGTCTACTTTTATACTGCTTTATTATTGTTGCTGGCATACTACTTATCTACTGCATAGATTTGTAAGAAAATGTTTAAGCATATTCCCCTGCACGTAAAAATCCCCTGAGCATTGCTTACTATAAGTTACTTAAGCCCATTTTGTTTTATGCTTGCTTCATTAAGCAAGTTTACTGTATTAGCTTTGCTACAAGAACAAGTTTCTTGCAATAAGCAGCAACCTTGTGCTCAAAGTATTTGAAAAAGAGAAAACCGAGTTACAGGTTTATTCACCCTCCCCCCCCCCCCTCCCTATCCCCTCTTTCCTCCTTAAACCTCTATCACTTGGGATCAATATTTAGAAAAAGCCCAAGAATAATTGGTGGATATAGTGTGTCATACTTGTGGGAATAAGGTGAATGAAGCTACTTTTGACTCTAATAAGAGTTGAAAAATCAGGTAGTGTGAAAAATTTGTTGAGGGGTAATTGATAATAGAGAGCTAACTCAATTAGTCTAAGTCAGAGTCACTATTTCCATATTTTTATCCCGCCTTGCCCAAAACGTCTACGTTACAACCAAATGACAAAGTCACATTTGGTTCCACATTTACATGCATTTAAGTGTGATAAAGGGATAGATCATATGCAAGCATATGATAGACCGTAATGGCGATACAATTCGAGAGTAAACACGGCCCACCTTATACATTTGAGTGAAGAGCAATATTCAATTTGTAAGGATCACTTACTCGAAGGATTAAGTTCTAAGAGTAGTGGAAGTGTGACTATTAATGCACTATTTTTAATGCTAGTGTTACCGCAAGTATACGGTGCTAGTGTAGTAATACCAAACAAGGTCGATCCACAGAGATTGTTTCCTATGTTCAATTTAATATCCTAATTTTAATAATTCTACTTGATCTAGACTCTCGAATAAGTGGTTTGATTTGTGTCATACCCCTTAATTACAAGATTTAACTAATTAACTAAATAGTTGCTTTGTTACCAAGAACACAAATACCAAGGAAAGATTCAAATAAGATTAAGACGCGTTCTAGGGCTTCGATTTCAACTACAATTTCCTATGTTTGATTATTCCAAATTTTAAACTTTTAAACCAATTATATCATCTATTAGATGGCACGAATATTGATTAATTATCCTCTCGGATGATGCTAACGTGTAGATCAATTAGAGACAATTACCCTCTCGGGCTAATTATCACCTAAAGACTACCAAAGGTACCTAGACTAATGTCTACATAAACACCTCACTCCTCTCGGACGGATATTGGTATTTACGCTATGTGTTGTAAGTCTATCAACAACCCTCTCCTCTCAGATGAAGAATTGTTAAACTTATAGATAACTATAAATTGATCAGATTGACAACATCATATGAATAAAACAAACACGATGATAAAGATGGAGTAAAAAATTAAACGAATAAAATCAAAACATAATTAATATGTATTCTACTTTCTAACCCTATAGCACAAGAAGTTTAGTTACTCATGTCCAAAGTTAAAAACCAACATAATTAATGGGCAAACATTGTTGATCAATAAAAATAAACAAAATGGAATAAAACCCGAAGTCTCGATCTCAATCTTGGTCTCTTCGTTCCTTGTTCTTCGATCCTAGCCTCCAAAGTTCTTTCCAATCACCAAAGTCTTTTTTCTCGGCCTTGCAAGCTTATATTTATAGTGTGGGATGGATTGAGGTTGAAACCCGCAAAAAATAAGCCTAATCGCGTAAGGAAGTCACAAACCGACTTATGTGACTCGACCGAGTCACTTAATTTGACTCGATCGAGTCCATCGAGTTTCTTAAACACACAAAAAACCCAAAGCACTGACTCGGCCTAGTCGACAAGGTCTTCTCGAGGATTCGATTGAGTCACTTCCTCCACTCACCCGAGTTGATCTTCAACTCCAAACACAATCTAAAACACGAAACATTAACTCGACCGAGTAAAAAATAAAACTCGGTCGAGTCACTAATGAAACTCAACGGAGTGCATCATTAAGGCCAAACTCGTTTAAAAATACGAAACATTAACTCGACCGACTCCAATTATGCACTCGATCGAGTCCTCTTCCTCGAGCCAATTCTCTATTTTTTTTACAAAGTATCGACTCAACCGAGTCCAATTATGGACTCGACCGAGTTCAACCTTCATATTTCTTTCATATTTTCCTTCGTTTCTTCTCACTATCTTTGCTCGTTTCTTCTCCAAACTTCGTCCAAATTTACTTTTTAGCATAAATCACCTAAATATCCTTAAAAGAAGCACAAACACGTCATATGGCACAATATAATGAACATAAGCATATTTCAGCCAATTACACATGCAATTGATATAAAATATCCATCTAAATCGACCTAAATGCATGCATATACTACGACTTAAATCGTTGTTCATCCCCGAACAACAAAAACATAAAAAGAACAAGAATTTAGGGGGTTTAGGGCGACTGGATAACGAATCTAGCCTCAGTCTTCATTTTTTTTTTTAGAAAATAGACAACATAGAAACTCGAGCATTTACGACATGGCAATAAGTCAACCACTTTTGAGACAAGATACTTTTAAATATATGATCATCACTGGTAAAGTGTATCACTCATCTCTCAAGTGTATAAAATAGGACGTGTTTACACTCACATTGGACCATAAGCACCGTCCACCATAGGCTTGCCTATTGTCTAACTTAGACTTTTTACTCGACACGTGTAAACAAAGAAATAGAAAGGTCTTTATTATTGGTTGTAATGTAAGCTTAAGGTAAGGTGAGATAGATTTGGATAAAAAGTGACTTGTTCTTGGACTAATCAAGTTATTCCTAACCCTATTAGCCCTCAACAATGTTCACTCAATCCTCACTCTTCATTTTTTCAGATGACCGTACAACATGGTTTCTTCACCCCTCAAAAGCACTTTAAAATTCACTTCACCAACCAATTACTTCCAATGCCTAACTTATTTGAGAACCACTTTGGGACTACTCAATTATTCAATCACTTGGCATATCATGCTTCTTTTTCATATCCAAGCCCTCATAAACAACAAAATAAGCTAATCTAATACATACATTTTTTTTATTTTTTTAAATAAACGAAAATACATAATAAATAGCTAGGAGGGCTCACTTTTTCCTCTTCTTTTGCATATAACAATATATCTTTTTTGACCAACTTATCCCAATCATCCATTTCACTCCTTTCTTTATGCTTTTATCTATTCTACCTTCCAACCCACCTCTTTCTTCCTCAACTACTCCAATTAAAGGGCCAAAGGCTAAAAGAACGGTATAAGGCTTGTAATGTATGGCTAAGAAAAACAAAGCTTAAGGTTTAAAGTGGTTGAGTAAGGATTATGTTTCAAGTTTCAGTAAGAAGATAAATTTAAGGCTAAAAAACAGGCTTAAAGAAAAGAACGCCTAAAATCATTTTCTAAGTCCCAAACGTGTACTTGACCCAATTCATAAACAGACTCAAGGCAAATTCTAGAGACAACATGACATTATGACCAACAGATCACACCGAACGAAAATAAATTACTCTAATAATGGGAGTACAATTAAAGCTCAAATCTCGTGCTTTTACAGTTCAAGCTCAATTTCATCTCAATTTGCATATCATGCTCTTCTATGTGCTGTAAAAAAAAATTAAAATCGTCTCATCCTTGGCACATCATCATCTATCAACCCTTTTTCTTAGCTTTTCATTCTTCAAGATCACAAACTCTGGGTTTTTGACTCACTAGAGTCAACAAAAATATAAACTAGCACATAAAAGCAATAAATAACTAAACTAAATGTAAAATAAAAACATAAAAATAACCTAAACTAACACAACACGATATGCAGCAAACGGGTTCACAGACCCCTTCAATGACTCGAGTACATCATAGAAACACTTAACAATTCAAAGATGGCAAAACCAATACAACCACGTAACAATAGCACATAAAAAGTGAAAAAAAGAGAACATAAAGAAAAAACAGCCAAGACGTCCCACATACACCCCTCCCCCAAACTTGGTCGGAGACCAAGGTTTGTGGGAAGAAAGTGGTACGCCTTATTGCTTACTCACAATATGTGACTACTGCGGTGGCAGAGTAGGTTCATAACCCCTTTAGCTCCAGTATTAGGACATGTGATCCCATCGCCGATCATTCAGCTACTTCCATCAGGTCTCTATCTCCCACCTTTGGTCTTGTTGGTGCTGCCATTGATGCATTTGCTCCCATCTCTCATCCTCTTGAGTCTAGCGCTGCTCCTGCCTCTACCTCCATGTAATATCTTAGTCCACACGTTGTTGATGCACATCCCTCATAAGATTCACCAATTCGATGAACGAGGCAATGAGGTGTGATACATCTGAAGGTGAGGCAGCTCGCCTTGGGGCCCGTTGTGCTCTTCTTCTTCCACCTGGCCTAGAGCCCTCGGACTCATCCTCGATCTCATTCTCAACTTCCTCAACTCCCCCCACCACATGACTGGCTTGAAGTGTAAAAGAATCATCCATATATGGCTGCCTAGTCAACGCAAGATAAGCTGAAGAATTAAGTTTCTAATTGACGAGGTTTTCAAACCCATCGATATCAGTGAGAGTTGGATGGTCAAGGAGGAAAAAACCTCCTCAGTTTTGCATGAGCTCCCATCGTTGGATCTTGTCACTGTTTAAAACCATCTTGAATTTTACAAAACCAGCCATTTTCAAATCGATGTCTCCAGGGACCAATTCAACTCCCTCAAGGTTTACCTTGAAACACATCGCTATCGGGATGATAAGACCCCCTATCGATATTGGGCCCGAATGGTGCAACAACACTCTGAAACTGTTGCATCAAGATGGATCCAATGTCAATTGGATACCCTACCACAACACACTACAAAAAGTATCTCTGGCTAATTGCAAATGCCCATCTCATGGAGAGCAATCACCGTCAACGCAATGAGTCTATGCAGGTAACAAAGAACGGGATTTAAAACCGATTAAGCTTTGTTATGGGATGAATTGATGGTCATGGGTTTAACTAACCCAGGAACTTCTACCATTTGATTCCTAAAAACTCCTTCGTTATACTCCTCAGGGTGGTATCAATCGCCAGTATTGTGAAGACTATAGATGGCATTTAGCTCAGATCTTGTAAGAGTGTAGAGCTTGTTGTTAAGCATAAATGTCATACTTCCCGGTGTGTTGTCAAGAGCGGAACTAGGATGAAGCTCCAGTGTGCTCAGGAACTCCAAAGTGATAGGCTTATAAGTGGACAATCTGGAGCGCAATATCTTCTCCCAACCGACACTCTTGATGAGCTTCTTTCAATTATCATGAATTCCCAGAAAATCCTTGGTGATAAAATTGGAGTATCGAGTGGTCTCCAATCTCCTCGTAATCAATCTCCCCCAACGATTCGTATGCTCCTGCTTATTTAGCCAGGTGCCATAATACTGCCAATCAGTAGTAGCCCTTTCCTAGTAGGCTGATGACCCTTTGCCAGCCACCTTTTGCTTTTTCCCTTTTAGACCCATGTAAAATCCTACAAAAGCTTTTCTGAATAAGTATCGTATCACACACAAAGGCAACAACATCATCACTAACTTATTCACTTTGGCTCAACCCCTATAGTATGTTAACCATCACTCTATAGCAATCCAACGCATATGAGAGAAATTCGACCAATATAACAGTATCAATACTAATATTAAGCAGCTTCCCTCTCAATTCTCTTTGATTAAGATAAAAAATCAAGTTTAAGCCCAAGCAATAACTAGCATATACTCAACATATGAAGTGCACATAACATGTTCGATAAAATTCTCAAAGACAAAATCATGTTAATTGAACTATTGATGCTTTTCACATTGTTGGGGAATCGGGGATTGTGCCAATGATCTATTCGGGATGTATTTAGAATTTCTATTTTCAATAATCTAACAACAATGATATGAACGACGAAATCATATAGCTCATGTAATTGAATCAAGATAATCATACAATAGGCCCTAAACATGCGAAACTAAGGGATTATAGATTTTAACTTTGAATCAGAGAGACACCGTTGAGAAGAATTAATCTTTCAACCCAAAGATCTTCTTGAGTATTCCCTAAGTCCAAGCTCGCCAATTCGGCGAGAAATCAAATGATTTTTTTAACTTTCAAGGAAATGATTAATTTTCTAGAAAAACACTCACTCACTTATGCATATGGGGACCAAAATTGGTCCCCTATTTATAACAGGGATAGGGGCCGAAAATTTCAACCCTTTTAGGATTAGGAAATCCTGTCCCACTTGGAAGGGGAAAATATGGATAAATCATAATCCCCTTAGGAATTAGATTCTTCCATGTCTTTTCTTTCCTTATCTCCTAATTCTAATTAATCTTTATCCTTTTAGTTAATGGACGTCTATTGGGCTACTCAAGGGGCCTTTAGGAGGAATACGATTGGGCCTCCCAATGGGCCTAGATATCCATATTGAACCATCAATATTATTCTAGCCCATTAATATTAATTCATTCCACTATAGAATTAATATTGAACTACCCATCCTAATCCATGTTACGAAATATAGCTCCCGGTTATTTTTCCTGTGTTTAAGATCCAATGTCCATTAATTAATTTAAGCTAATAAATGCTTTAACTAATTAATATCTTTTATTCGTTGAGAACAAACAGCTCAACATTATTATCATACCGGAAGTTAATCCACTGTACATGTTTGATATGATAAACATTCTGAGCCCATCAAGGGGACATAATCAACTTGTTTTACCACGACACAATTTTCTGTATAAATTTAGCAATCTGTCATATAATTAATAATATCGCCTAAAGTATAGAGTATTGAGTCTCAATGACTCTATTACCCATAATAAGTCAAAGCAACATTAATTAATTATATACAATCTCAATTAAGTGAAAGAAATTAAGAAAACAATAATCACTGAGATCTAATTTTTTCTTCAAGTCAGTCTTGAAAAATTATCTCGTTGTTGGTCCAATTCAGTGCAACAAATGCACTAGTGTAATCTCTTGGTCAAGACAAACCAATCTGAGCCTTACACATCAACTTCTACCAATTGATTGTTCAACTCCATCTAAGTTGTGAATCTTTATACTTATTACAAGGACCGACAATATGATTTTCTGTGATCTACTACACACCACACTGTCTACAATATAAGGTATTCAAACATTATGAAATAAATATATATAACATTTGTAATATTTTAAAGCAAATGGTGATAATTTATTCTCATTCAATAAAGTGCTCCACCTCCTAGGATAAACACACTTCCTGAGGTTGATTTTCTAGCGTCTATATTTGATGGAGATCTTACTTCATGTAACCCACAGGACATAAACTGTCCGATAGAAAGACTAATATTCTATCTCGAGTTCTTTTCAGATGCTTCAGAATGTTCTGAATCGTAGTCCAATATCCCTTGCCCGGGTTATTTTGATATCTCGCCACCATGCCCACTGCATAGCTTATATCCAGTCTCGTGCACAACATTGCATACATGAGGCTTCCAACTGCCAAAGTGTATGGAACCTTCCTCATTTCTTCTATCTCGTTTTGTATCTTAGGACACATGTCTTTTGATAGATGAATCCCATGCCTAAAAGGTACAAAACCTTTCTTGGCATCTTGCATGCTGAATCATTTTAGCATAGTATCGATATACGAGGCTTGAGATAAGCATATCATCCTTTTCTGGCGATCTCAAATAATCTTGATTCCAAGGATATGACCAGCCTCTCCTAAGTCCTTCACACCGAACTGATTTGATAATCATACTCTTACGTATGATAATACCTTCTTAATGTTTCCAATAAGCAGAATATCATCTAGGTATAGCACTAAGAATACCAAGGCATTTCCGACACACTTTCTATAAACACAACTCTCAAACCCATTCTGATCAAATCCATAGGATTGTATTACTTTATCAAAACATTGGTTCCAAGCTTGCGATGCTTGTTTTAGTCCATAGATTGACTTCTTAAGCTTGCATACAAGGTTTTCTCGGTCTTTTTCAATGAAGCCTTCAGGTTGACACATATAGATGTCGCCTTCTAGACTTCTGTTTAGAAATATTAACTTGACATCCATTTGCCAAACCTCGAAGTCAAAGTGCTCAGCTACCGTCAAGACAATGCGGATTGACTTAAGCATAGCTACAGGCGAAAAGGTTTCCTATCGATTCCCTCTCTCTGAGTATACCCTTTTGCCACAAGCCTAGCCTTGAAGATTTCAACATTCCCGTCAGTTCCTCTCTTTCTCTTATAAACTCACTTGCATCCAAAAGGCTATACACCTTTGGGCAATAAGCTCCCACACTTTACAGTGATCCATAGATCCCATTTCTGTTTCCATTGCAGTTTGTCAAGAACTCGCATCCTTGTCTTAAATTGGCTCGTTGTATGTCCACGGGTCAGATTCATCTTCACCGGGGACCAAGTCCGAAGACTCTCCCACGAACTTGAGTCACTCAGGCTGACGAATAACCCTCCCACTACGACGAGGTTCTGGTTGTGTTTGTGTATCACGTGGTATATCATCTTGTACAATTAGTATAGGAGTGCTCCCTTGTAATTCATTCAAGGTAATCTCACTCTTCGGCTTCCAGTTACTCATTTAGTCTCTTCCAAGAACCTAGAATGCATGCTCACCACGATCCTCTGATCCTTAGGACTATAGAATGAACCCTCATTTATTCCTTTGGGATAACCTACAAACAACCTTAATTCTGAACGAGGTTCCAACTTATCAGCTTCCTTGTATAGCACGTATGCAGGACATCCCTAGATTCTCATGTGTCTTAAGCTGAGTTTGCGCCCATACCACAATTCTGAGGGAGTTTTCAGAACTGATTTATAAGGTACTAAGTTAAGTTGTTACCACGGCATAACCCCAAAACGAATTGGGTAAGTCAGAATAACTCATCATAGACCTTATGATTTCCAAAAGAGTTCTGTTACTTCACTCTACGACCCCATTTTGGTGAGGAGTTTCGGGCACAGTTAACTGGGATACAATCTCTTACTTTGACAAGTAACCCAAAAACTCATTGCTGAGGTATTCGCCCCCACGATCAGATCGTAGAAACTTGATACTCTTTTCCTTATGCTTTTCTGCTTCAGCCTTAAATTCTTTGAACTTATCAAAGACTTCAAACTTATGTCGCATTAGGAAAATGTATCCATACCTCGAGTAATCATCAATAAAAGTATCGCAATACACGAAATCACATCTCGCTTGAATTGACATTGGACCACATACATCAGTATGAACGAGTTCTAACACTTCAGTAGCTCTATTCCCCTTAGCCCCCCAAAGGCTCTCTTAGTCATTTTACCCTCTAAACATAATTCGCATGTTGGAAACGGCTCTACTTGGAGGAGATTCCAATGAATCATCGCTCACCAACGTTTAAATCCTTTTTAGATTAATATGGCCAAGTCTAAGATGCCAAAGAAGTGTTTCGTTCATATTTGAAGAATACTTTCTTTTTCTAGAAACAGTAGATGTGTTATAGGACACATTTTGTATGATTTTAGGTTGTGCACAATTAATAGTATAGAGATTGTTCACTAATGTTTCAGAACAGATAACTTCATTATTACGAGTAATAAAAACATTCTTATTAAAAGAAACTGAATATCCATCCAAAAACCATTTAGAAACTAAATTTAAATTCTTTCTAAAACTTGGAACATAAAGAGCATTTCTCAAAACTAAAGTCTTTTCCATAAAAGATAAGTGCACATCTGCTACTCTTGCATCATTGTCCAAGGTTATGGTGATCTCACTCCCACTAAGTTGTCGGGGTTGCTGGAACCCCTGAGAATTGAAACAAGCATGATTATTGGCTCCTGTGTCCACCAACCATAATTGGGAAAAACACACAAGTTTCAATAACTAGTGCATGAGATTTACCTTGTTTTCCTTCCTTTTTAGGCTGGGGACAGTTCGTCCTCCAATGTCCTTTCAGACCGCAGTTGAAACATTTTTCCTTGTTTGTTTTCTTCTTAATACCACCTTCAGCGGGGATCCTTTCCTTACCTTTGAGATCAGCCTGTTTTTTACTTTTATTTTTCTTCTTCTTTCCGCCTTTCGGCACAGAAGAGGAAGGTGCACTGCTAGTCATCAAGGCTTGACTTCTCAGCCCCATAAGCATCTCTGCCGCGACCAAAGCTTGCATGAACGCAGCCAACGTATACGCTTGACCATTCATGGTATAGTTTAGCCTAAACTGCTCAAAACTTTTCGGCGGAGAATGGAGTATGATATCGACTTGGGTATCCGCATCGAAATCAGCACCAAGAATCTCAAGCTTGTTAAGGTATCCCATCATTTTGAGAACGTGAACCCTCACGGGCGTCTCTTCAGCCATTTTCTGCGACAACAAGTCCTGCATGGCCATCTGACTAGCAGTACGATTCTGGTGATAGAAGAGTTCATCAAGGTTCATCATATGTGTCGCAGCGGTTCCCATGCTCTAGCACTGGTATTGCAACATATCTGACATTGAAGCCAGAATAGTGCATTAACCAGTTCATCGGATCTCAACCATTGCCTACGATATTCCCTATCTTCCGCATAGGTTCATCAAGTACAAATTTGTGTCCTTCATTATTTAGGACTATCAATAAGTTTCTTTTCCAATCTACATAATTCTCCCCATCTAATTTGTTTTCTTTGAGTATGTTAACAGTGGATTAAAGCTTGACATGTTGAACTAAGAATAAAATATACATTAATATTAATATCCAAGTAACACAAATATTATCACAAAATTTGATCACATGTGTTATATCAAAATCTCACAAAACGGTATATACATGCATCAGCCAACATCTTAAAATAATTTAAGCAAGTCATGTTGAGTGTGAACGTTTACTTAAATACATTCAAGAAGGTTACAAACAAAACAGTTACAAACTTTTAATTCTCAAGTTAATAGTCGGCTCATTTCTTGGCTATATAAAATTAACATAGACTTCATGGGGAAGTAAATTTGATCAATTTTATATCTAAGTAATAACCATAACTTAACATAGGATTATTACTCAGTTTTGCATAAGCCTTCGTTGGGAAGGTCATATCGCCAAATCTTACGAAATTTATTCTAGTGAACTCGTTTTTGGCATATCCGTTAGGGAGAAAGGCGCATGCCAATGCGTAGCCAAAAATTCACTTTAATAAATCAGTTATGGAGGCCATTAATTAATTTATTATCCATAATAAATTAAGATTAAACACTTAGTAATTTTGATTAATGAGATTTTCTAGGTTCCTCATACACAAAGTAAAACAAAACATGAATTAAACACATATTAGACAATTAATTCCAATTATCATGGTCTATTTTTCCCATTTTGAAACAAGAAACCCAACTGTTCGAAGAATGGGCCTTCAAAAACTGGTCGCATAGCCTTCGTCGCAGCACTCGTCGTGATCGCGATTCCCTGTCGCGGTCGTAACTCCCCCGACGCAGAACAGGCTGCAGTTCGAACCACCCGTTGCAAGCGTAACTCACTGTCACGGGGGCGACAATCTTGATTTGTTTTGCAGGAATCTAATTATCATGGTTTTTATGTATGTTTTAAATTCATGTTGGACTGAATTTTTTTTTTAATCTGATTCATTTTTCTTGTGAGAAAATCCACGAGTAGATTAAGTCTGTTTTATGTAATAGATTAGTCTAGATGTTAGATTTATTTTTTTTAAATAAATTGTAAGGAATCAAAGATAAAGATGAAGACGGATTAAAATAATCGGGGACGGTGTGCACTGAAGGTTGTTCAGCGCCAGAAGTATCGCGACCACAACAATGAGTCGCACCCGCGATGAATGGTGCAAACTGCATCCTGTTCAGTGCCAGACCTTCGAATCGGAGAGACACCGTTTAGAAGAATTAATCTTTCAACCCAAAGATCTTCTTGAGTATTCCCTAAGTCCAAGCTCGCCAATTCGGTGGAAAACCAAACGAACTTTTTAACTCTCAAGGAAAGGATTAATTTTCTAGAAAAACACCCACTCACTTATGCATCTCCTATTGCATATGGAGATCAAGATTGATCCCCTATTTATAGGGGATATGGGCCGAAATCTGCCCCCTTTTAGGATTAGGAAATCCTCTCCCACTTGGGAGAGGAAAATATGGATAAATCCTAATCCCCTTATGAATTAGATTCTTCCATATATTTTCTTTCCCTATCTCCTACTTCTAGTTAATTCTTATCCTTTTAGTTAATGGACTTTTATTCGGCTACTTCTACAATTATATTATTTATGTTTTACATCTAAGCTAAAGTATAAGGCCTAGGATGGAATTCAGGTGTAAGGACTAATATTCTGATTGCATCAATAGCAACAATATTCTCACAGGCTCCTAAATCAACAATATTCTCACAAGCTCCTATTATAATCTGAATTATGCAAGTCCAATGTTAAGAAAAACATGTAGTGTAACTCCTTTTGGGCAAGCCGAGAGGTTGTGACCAAATTCGCCACAATCGGAACAATGAAGACCCAAGCCAAACGGGGTGCTGAAGATGCTTGCACTATTATTTGGTGCGAAGGCTGGACAGGCCGACTTTGGGGCACAAGGTAGTGCACGAGCAAAAACCAATCCTGGGGCACGATGGTTGATCTATTTCTCTAATTTAAAGTGTTAGCTAATGAGACTCCGATGCCGATCCCAAAACAAACATATTAAGTGTGTCTTGAAATAGAATATGTAACTTGCTGATGTAGTGAGAAACAAGTTGGTCCATTGTTAAACGCAGATCAACACACGATATAAGATAATAAAAATCCTCTAAATAATCATCCACATGGTGGGACCCTTGTCATAAATTTTGAAGATGTTGAAATAGAGTTCGTGAGTGATACATTGCTTTCATATGTTTCCACCATGTAGAAGCACGAACGCAAAACGAGGTGCAACTAAAGCTACTCGCGAGATTCTATACGTCCATAAAAACAAGCATCTTCTCTACTGTCCCAATCCAATCCAAATATCCAGCCACATCTAACCTACAATTAAATTCTGGGAATCCCAACCTCATATCCAGACTCCCAACCCCCATCCAGTTTGCCATTGCATTCTGCCAGAGGAGCCAAAGGTGAAGGATTGACGATGGATATGGTATCTTCATCATCCGACACTGGTGTACGTTGTGCATGCGCCCACGGCCTAACCCTTCAAGATTGGGGTTTATTTGGGCATCGAGCGCCCAACGATGCTCATCATCAGGGTCCACACGCTGCGAGGGTCGATGGTCTGTCGCAAGAACATGCAACAAATTGAGAACCTCTATGTTTTGTGTGCGTAGATTTGCAAAATCAACAAAGAGGGCTTCGATTTGTTTCCACATCTCAGCATCTGGTTCATCTCATTTCCAGTGTTCTCTACATGTCAAGCCGACATAGTAAAGAAACAATGCCCGGGCTCTCGATACCAAACTAATGCAGTGGTATGCATGAGAACAAGGAGAACACAGATAAATTTTCACATTGTTGATTCTACGAATACCCAAAGAGACAACAGCAAAGACAAATCACATAATATTCTTATTCCTTATACATAAAAAACCAGCGTTCAACAATAAGAATGTAACTTAAATACTATTAACAAGTCCAATCGTCTTAATATGGAAAACTAATATGTTGTAAAAAAATCTTATGTGGCAGAAGGAAATAAAAGAATTGAAATAAGCAAAATTATTAATGCTAGAATAAGATGCCAAATCAACCGTCATCTGCACGCACCGAACCTAGGGAATCTAGTTTCTCCAAGTATGCTATTATAACCTCATCTCCATCAACCTGTTATTTATAATAAGTGTTACGGAGTGTTATAAAGAGAAGCAGTGGCTAGTACTTAACATTGAAATTCATCCATTAAATATTATTACAGTACTTTATAATGTTGGAATAACCGAGCTATTATTAAGGTATTTCTAATTATAATATTGGAATTAAAGGATTGATGTATCAACCAAGCAAACTCCTATACCTACCTCATATGATCATTCAGATGTCGCTATCCTACATGTAGTAGTTCTTTCAAGAGATATTGAAATTTTGGGCTAGAGATATACGCATGCACGCTCACGTGTCCCGTATGAGGTTAGTTCCCCCTCCCTCAACTAATCTGAATGCGAGTCACGTCTTACCTAGTTTTTCATGGAACTCAAGATTCATTAATATCATATATGTAGTGAAAAGATTTGAACATACACTATGAAGTGAATGAGTTGATTGAAGCAGAGATGATATGCATAGAAAACAATTGAAAATAGGGAGCAACAATCAAAAGGGTATGAATTTATAATATATATTTGTAGGTAATAAATTTTATATTAAATCATATAGCGCCACATGGAAGTTAACATGTTCCAATGTCAACTTAAAATATAATTATTGTCATGGAAATTTAATTAAAAATAATTTCATAGAATATAGTATAATTGACATTTATATCGGGCATCAAATAAATAATTTTGTCAACATTTTGGTAAATCACAAAATCAAATTTGGTTACGATGGCAAGACAAGATGGGCCAATCAATCAATCATGGCCCATCATCCCCAAATCAATTCAATCTAATCAAATCAAATCCATGGCGGCCAATGAAATCGAGCCACCTAATAAAGAAATATGGAAAAAGGCTCGTCCTACACCTAAAAATTGAACACTATCTTCATTAATTCAAGAAACAAGTATAGAGCTTCAAAAGTTGGAAGAGCTCCAAGAAAATTTCTCTAGAAGACTCAAAATGTTCTTGAACATTCGAAAACTTTTTTGAGGATTCAAAGGCATTCTTTAGAAAAGCATCAAGAAATCTTGTTCAATTCAAAAGCAAGTCATTCAGCCTTTGGACAAAAGTTATTAAAGAGCAACAAAGGAATCGGGGAGGAATAAGAAGAAAATTTCAGTCCAAATTTTTAAATTCGAAGAAATTGTTGGAAGAGAATAATCAAAGAACTCAAAATAAAGACAGCAACTTGCACCAATCCTAATATGATCCAATAAGATTTCACTTGTACAGTCCTTAGTATTTGTTTATTCAATACACAAAATTTGCTACCACCAAGTGCATTTCTTTTTCCAATGGTTGGGTCTTTTTATAAAAAATCACCAAGCGTAGTTGAAGATGTGGGTGAAGTTTTAGACAAAGAAAGCTACGAAGAAGTGTAGTCAACCTCCTCGCACAAAAGTTCACCAAAAAATATGCACACACATCCCAAGCCAACTCACAATTCTCCCGTGACCTGGAAGAATACATATAGTGAACTCTGGCGGAGGAATACCTATTCAAGAAGCTTAATATTGAATGGAAGCAACGAGAATAATCTGGTATCCTACCATGGTTGTTGGCTTTGCAAGCTTGTCCTTTTGAATGATGATGTCAGCTACATGGCCGAGCACATTTAAAATGACGGACGTGATGGTAACATGTCGAACAGTAGGTCTAGTAGTCCCAATTCTAGCAATTTTTTATCAGGGCCTAAATAAGATTTCAAACCTCCCAAAGCCAACGAGAAGTCTATTAACATTCCTTATTCATTTGTTTATTCTTAGTTGGCGCAATACTTTAGGACTCACATTTCACGTAGACGAGGAGAGTGGTTACCTACTCTAGTGAAGGTGGTACAAAGAAGCTCGCGAAAGAATTTTTAAAGGAAATTTTGCTCATGATCAACAAAGATGAAGACTTCTTATTTGTTGATGAGGATCGAACATAAGGGGGTGCTGGAGGTACTTTACAACCATTTGCTCCAATTATCATATGTGAGGCCAATACGATATCGGCCTTACAATCCTCACATGTTCAGTCGTCAGTTTAGACATCCTTAAACATCTAAACATGACATTTGGGAAGCCTCTCTCGACAAAGGGGTTTATTATTGATGTTATGTTCTGAACAAATAATTCTGTAAAGCATTTTTACCATCACCCCGAAAGGCCAACAATTTCTCTACATCTAATTATATGAAATGGTGCAACCAAATTCATAAAAAAATTCTTGAAGAAAATATCAAGCATGTGATTGAGCTGAAGCCAATTGAAACATCTCCAAAGGGCAAAAAGCATATGCATGCAGATGTTCCATTGCCAAAGATATTCGAGACGCCTCACCTACCATCGTCGTCTATTTTCTTGAGCATGATGATCCACAATCAGTCGAGCTTATCTGGATAAGTAAAGGAAAGAAAAAAATATTATTCTTCAAACGGAAGTGATAGCAAGAATACAGGGCACCATTGGAGGATAGTGAAAAAGGGTTCCAATCCTTTGAAGCCTAATCTAGAATACGCAGGTGATAACAAGACAGAGTCATATTGCTAAGGTTCCCAGTCTTTTATTTATGTTGTTTCTTCTACATCATTCTTTTCATTTCTAGCAAGAAATATATTACTTGTCAAACAGATAAAGATGCATTTAGCTCTGACAACGAAAAGAAATCTAAATAAATTCAAGGGTCCTCTAGGCAAGTCATCATTAGGGCTCTTTCTCATAGGTAACCTAGCGAAGCCTTCTGAAGACCCTTGACTTTCTTCATATTCTTCTTTGTTGTCAGAGCCAAAAGACATCTATCCGCCTGACAAATAATATATTTCGTGCTAGGGAATGTAATGAAAAGAAAGAATAATGTAGAAAAACAAAATAAATTAAACCTTTAACAATAAGATCATCAGTATCTTGTTGATCACTTGCGCCTTCTCCAACAGGTTTCAAAGGAGTAAAATCATTTTTCGCTCTCTTCCAATGACAGTCGGCATTCTTGCTATCACTTTCATCTAGAATAAGTTGCTCTTTCTTTTGCTTGTCCTGTTAAGTGTGAATAATAAAGGGTCATTATGCTCAGGAGAATGAATGACGATGGAAGGTGAAGTGCCTCGATTATCTTCAGTTATGGGGGCATCTGCATGAATATGTTCCATACCCTTGAAAATGTTTCAGTTGGCTTGAGCTCTGATCGATATTTTCTTCGAGATAATTCCCATGAAGTTGGTTCCACCAGTTCTAATAATCGAAGGTAGAGCAATCCTTGGCCTTTTGGGGGTGGAGATGAAAAAATGTCTTGGACATTGACTTTGTTTAGAACACATAACCGCAAATAACATACCTCTTTGTCGAGAGAGGCTTCACAATGTCATGCTTGAGTATTCCAAGCATGTCTTGGTAATGTCTGAACTAGCGGCTCAATCGATGAAGGTTGTAAGGTCTGATAACGAATTGGTTGCCTTGATGATCATTTTGCAAGTTTATAAAGTAGAAACTCCTTTAAAATAATATTTTACAATTTATTCGGGGTCAAAGTGTTTTGTACCAGCTTCATTAGAATAAGTAATCATTGAAGGTCTCCGTACTCCTGGCCCAAGTGAAAAGTGAGTCTTAAAGTATTGCCTGTACCACGCATAAACAAAATTAACGAGGAATATTGATCATGTCCTCGATAGTCTAGAGATAAGGAATCTTATTGAGGCCTCGATAAATGCTTGTCATAACTGGGACTGCAAGATTATCGTTTGACACGTCATAATGCTCGCATTTTATATGCTCAGTCGTATCAAGTTGACATAATCATTCAGAAGGATAAACTTGCAAAGCCAACAAGCAAGATAGACGCCAAATTTGTTTATTACTTGTTGCTTCCGTTGAATATTAAGCTTCTTAAACAAGGTGTCCTCTGTTAATGTTGTGTGCCATTTCTACTTCTACAAGTATTCCTCAGATGATCAAATATGTCCAGTATGCCTTTTGCCTCCTAATCAAATTGAAAAGAACTTACTATTTGCAGAAAGTTGATTGCATTTGATTTTGCATTTGCAGCTTATATGCCCTCTCTAACAGTCACCACATAACTAATAAGTGCATTTTTTCTCGGAATCATTGGCAATATGCCTAATTTATGGTTTACCAGTTCCTCGAGAAAATGGACTCTCGAAGCAGTTGTCCGTTTAGGGTTTATAACAAGAGTTTCCTTCCAAGACAACAAAGAACTAGCTTATTGCACTATCGAAAGAAATTTTGAGCAATAAGATTTTTGCTGCAACTTTTATGAGCATTGAAAGATGCACATATTGTAACCATTGATTTTTATCTGTCATGGAAGTTTCATACGATTACAAAAACAGAATCTAACAAGTTCAAAGACAATAATGAAAGAAGACTACAAAACTAAATGTTTGATGATCCTAACAGTTAATCCTCACGGTTTGAACTCATAAATCAAAAAACTAATACCAATAAAAGACACACACCCACACATGACGGGGAGAGAGAGAGAGAGAACCTGGTAGTCCGACCAGCAAATACAACACCAACTATGACAATGTACTCTTCAAGGCCTTTCTGGGCTGCTATGTCCATTCCAGCATGATGTGTGCTCCTTCACAGCCTGTATGCACCCTTAAATGATGCTCCTTCGAAAATCCAAGAATGGATGCCTTATCATTTAGTCAGTGAATCTGTACTTGAGATGTCATTTCAGAAAATAAAAGAGAAAAGAACAAAAGAAACAGTATTATATCCAAACAACCAACGTTTATTTTTTTTATTTTTTCTAAGGAAGCCCAACAACAAACGTTGGATCATGCACTAGACAATATTCATGTTGCAGTAGAAAATGAGCTTTCTGGTACTACTAGAATTTCCCGTTCACAAGCTTGCATTGTTGATATCGAAATCTGTGTTTTTACGGAAAAACACCTACAACCCAGGTCATTATTCTATAAAGGATAAAAGGACAAACGGATTTCAAAGGATGTCTATGAAATATCAAGCACCAAGCTAATCCCAGATATAAAAGTTAAAGAATGTGGTCAACGATTAAGGTTACACTTGACAAAAAGCAACTATAGGAAGCAAAACAGGACACTTGACGAAAAGCAAAAAGGCTAACCACGCATACGCGGCCCAAGTTAGTCTACAACGATTACAGATGACATCCTAAAGTTAAAAACTAGCAACCATAAAACAAAAACATAGAAATGGGATATCCATCAAACACATAGAACAACACATTGTCCCCATACAATAAATCCCAAGTTTTCAACACCTAAGCAACTCAAGCAGCAGCTTGGACCGGCCCATTAGCTCTGAATCCACGACCCCTACCACGAGTCCCCCTCCCACGGCCACGGCCTGCAGCAAGAGATATCAACCATAATATTTTAATGTATAACCATAGTGGCCCCAAAAATGAGAAAAGGTAAAACAAACAAAACAAAAAAGGCTTTGAGGCATCAGAATGATGGGCATAAGAGCAGCAAAAGATATTAAAGTTGATGAAGGATTGAGGACCATTCTGAGCAAGATAATTAGAACACATATTTAATGTCTCTGATCCCCTCTCTTCCCCAATCGAAAGCAAAAGATTTCCTAATACAATGTATATAAGAGTGGCCATCCAATGCCTAAAAATGGATTTATTTTATCAAAGCAAACACGCATAATAGAAACATACTCGACAAATAACAAACATTTCCCGGTTAGAGCAAAGTTCTATATCACCTTCTTGACTAACATTGAAAGAAATTGATTCCAACGATAAATGAAAGCCCAAAAACAAAAAAGCTGGAATACTAAAAGTTATTAGGACAACTAAATAGGACTAGCTGTACCTCGTGGAGCATCTTGATAGTAGCCTCCAGCATCAAGCTGAGCATCAATCTGGGGACCATTGTACCATCCCCTCCCACGGCCGCGGAAACCGCGGCCCCTACCTCGTCCCCTACCCCTGGCATACCCTCGATTCCTATCATAACCTCCATCCTCATACTCACCATATGCAAAACCATTCCCTATTCAAGGATAGGAGAGATGCTCTATAAATATAATCACATCTACAACGTCCAGAAATGTTATAAAATAAAACAAAGCAACAAAGCAGATCATACCGGGTGGGCCCCTAGGCCTCCCCCTCCCTCTACCACCTCGGCCTCTTCCTCGAGCAGGGGGTGAACCCTCTACAGAATAAACTACGTCAACAGATTGGAAATTCAGAATTACAGAAAGTACAGATATGAGAAAATGTGACAGCACCTCCATCATAGTCAAGCTCTGTAGAAACCTTGACCTGGTCAGCTGGTATCGGAGGTTGGTACCTACAGCATATTATGGCCAATCAAAACCTCATTTGAATGAAGATAAAGTCATTTGAATATAAAAAATAGTTATAGCTCAAGAGCATACATAAATGCTCGCCTATTTCGAAAGTTAAGAAAAGAGGCCTTTTCTCTTACAATCACAGACACTGTCCCCAAATCCCCCAAATATACTACCGCTGTTTTTTAACTTGTTTTAGCTTTAGATGAAAAAATTAGGAATCATATACAATGGATAAATATACCCCTTGATCAATTTCTCTCTCCTTCTCAATCCCTAATTTTTCTCTTCATGTTTCTTTGAAGTGTATTCTCTCTCTTTTTCATATCTCTAATATAATTACAAATGGCAAGTCAAGAAATATGAGATTTTTTAATTTTTAGGGGATGGTAACAATGGTAATCTTGGGATAAAATTGAGAAAAAGAAAAACTTAAATGACAAATATTTTGAGACATTTAATTATTTCTAAAACAAGTAAAACATAGGTAGTATGTATCAAACCATCAAGTTGAACTCTTTTTGTTGAAACTGAAGTGATTGATTACACTACACTGTAAAGATGGCATAAACTGCAAACATTGGAAACTATATAAACCTTCAAAAGACTCACCCAATGTTTGTCATATCTAACTCCTTTTTCGAGAGAGTAATTGTGACCATTGAAACTTTCCTTGTGGTTTCCAGACTGACAATGAGCACATACATAATGTCACAAAAACCAGTCACCACGAAAACTTCTTAATATAGACATATGTCAAAATTCAGAAGTTCCCTTTTTCACAATAAGTTTGTCCTTACGTTTGGAGTCCTTCCTCCAGGGGTTCCCATGTATCAGTAATGTCGGTGGACTGGATTGCTGTTATTTGGTGAAGACCAACAATTCTCCTCTGAATTGAAAAAAAGGACATAATATCTTGAGGTAACCATCAGACAAAAAAATCATCTAAACCAACCGCTAAAAGAATCTATCAAATCAAACCTTGATTAACTCCACGATTGTCACAGTCTTGTTGATGGCTCTACCCATTGCCTTAAATACAATATCATCCGAACCCTTTTCCTACAATCCGTAAAAAATAAAAAAAATAAAAATCACAAATCAGATTCTCTTGACAAATTACTCTACCAAGTATCGACTGGTAGTTATTGCTTATTAAACAGACACCGAATGCGATTGAAGGTCAGGCATAATCTCATACAAATTAAGATAGTTAAATAATCAGGACATCAAGAGGAAGGTATGAGAATGAGGGACAGGCATAATCTCGTAGAAATCAAGATAATAAAATAGTTAGGCTGTTCAGATGAAAATACGTTTATCCAAATTTTGTCTATATAAGCTAAAAAGGAGAAAAATATTTAAACTTCTACTGGATTTTCAACATTTAGCCACAGATAGAGCTGTCAAAAACGGGTTTGCAAGAAGGCCAAAACCCACCAAAGCCCACCTTTTGGGGTGGCAGACCGTGAAAATGGCAGACTACTGAAACCCCAGCCCAGCCCAACCCAACTCACCATGGACCACAGGTTGGGAGGGACCAACCAACATTTTCTCTTATGTATATATGCATACATTATAAGAAATTAAGAATGATAAGTATGTCTTAAGAAACCATGGACTATAATTAATTATCTAAACTATATATGTATATATATTAAGAATATAATAGTGAATTTATTAACTAACTCAACAATTAGCCAAGTCATAATATAATTCATCATTTATCAATCAATACATATCAAAATAATCTTCAGAGTTCATCCACTTTAAAATGTCTATCAAACATAAAATGGAGACGTGTTTTCAAACATAAAATGGAGGCGTGCATGCCGTCATGCATATGTATAGTAACATTACTCTCTATCTCCATATATATATATATATATATATATATATATGTCCCTAAGAAAAAAAACTACTCCCTCCGTCCCGGCTAACTTTTCCTACTTTCCATTTCGGTCCGTCCCATTTAACTTTTCACAACCTTAAAAAGGAAATTTCTCTTACAATCTCCACCCTCAAAATCTCCACACTCAATCTCCACCTTTAAAAAAGTCAAAGAAAAAACAAATTCTACTTTTTCTTAACATTCGTGCTCGGTCAACTGTGAAAAGTTAGCTGGGACGGAGAGAGTATAATTTATCTAAAAAATCAATTTACTAACTAATTAACAATAAGACAACTCATAATCTAATTTGTTAATCGTACAAATCAAATCATTTCCAAAGTTCATCTATATTCAGGAGTCGATCAAGCATAAAAATATAGTCTATGACCATAGGCGGACTTACATGGGGCCCCCATAAAAATTTATTATTATATATGGATGTATTTTAGTCAGTTCTAAGACAACTTAATTAACTAAAATAAATAATTATAGTGTTTAACTTGGATAATTGTTTAATAATAACCAACGGTTGCATCTTTAAGAGTAAAGAATGGCAATAAAGATCTTAAGAAAATAGAATGAAATGATTAGAGACGTTATATCTTTGATTATTCATTTCTCTGTAACTAAATCAATTATTGATTTCATAAACATTATTCGTACTTTCTAGTGTTAGAGTTTAATATTGTTGAAACTCATCAACATATTAAAGGGGCCAGCGGTGTTTCACCTTTTTTATTGCCCAAACGTTTTCTAATGTAATTTATCTTTTAAATTTAGAGCCAAATATATAAGAGTTTGTTTTTCAACCCCCTCAAAGTGTCCCTATTTGGTATAATTTTTTTCACCCAATCGAGGATAATTCGAAAATTTTGCCCCCGTAAAACATATTCATAGATCTAACTGTAGTTGGGCCCCCTCGATAAAATTTATGGGTCTGTCACTGTCTATGACTATAGAAGACGACATATAGAGCAGTCAAGAATGGGCTAGCAAATCGCGTTGGGCAAAAGCACACTACTTGGCGCGGGGCAGTGTGGGCTGCAAAAATGGCAGGCTAGTGAAAACCTCAGCCAACTTACCTATTATGCGGGACAACCAATTATGACAGCTCTGACCACGGAGCAGGAAATCAATGATGAATTTCTATTTAGAATTCAAACAAATTCACTGAGGGCAATTATATTTAGCCAAATAACTATGAAAATGAATTCATTCACCAAGCATAATCCGTTAGGAGCAAACTACAGAACTCTACATAAAGTGTCCATAAGGGTCTACGGCATCATCACATGAGCATTAACATAATCTCTGGATATTAAATGCCAACTCTCCTCCTCAAACGGCCAGATCAATAACGCAACTAATGAATTTATTCAATCTACCAAAGGATTCCGGTAAAATACAACCAAGAAAATTCATTATGCAAGTGACAAAAATACCTGAAGCAGACTCATAGCGTAAGTGATGTAGCTTCGCATCCTGCCTTGGCTCGTAATCCGAATCTCATTTTCATCAATTGGTGTTTCCACTCTTGGCTTCTCTACCTTCTGGTACCGATCCATGCTCTACAAAATAAAAACAGAAGAAACAAATTAAACATGCAGATTGCATTGCATACGTAACAACCAAAAAATCAATAAATAAGGAAAACCTGACTATTTAATTGATACAAAAAGCTAACTGAACAGAAGAGGGGGAAATAACTAGGGTTTTCTGGAGAAAATAGCAGGTACGGATCCGAAAAAACTGAATTCTTGCCAATAAATCAGAAAAAAAAAAATAGAAACACAATTACCTTGGTGCTGTGTAAATAGAGATAAGATTATATTCTCCAGCCCTCTTCTCCGGCTACGTTTGTTCGTTAGGCCCTGACCCCTTCACTGCGCCCTGCTCACCTATTTATTATTATTGTCCCGGTCTACTGTTCCTGACCTAGCTACTCCTTTTCACCGGTCCAACCGCCAACTATTTTTTATTGCATATTTCTTGATTAATCTTTCTTCTCTTGAAATAAAAATAGTTGTCCACCTATGCCATGCGCGGATTATTTTATCACAAAGTATAGCTTATTGAAGGAAAAACACAATTAGTGTGTCTTCATCAAAGGTAACTGATGAGGGGGCAATTTAAGCGTTTTATTATATCTTGTATATACATAAAGCCCTACATGTATACCTATATAAGAGACACCTATGTGAAATAATATACGCCGCTTTTCTGTCTATTTCTGCTTTCTCCTCTTTCTCTTTGTTCTTTCCAGCCGCTTTTCTGTCTATTTATGCTTTCTCCTCTTTCTCTTTGTTCTTTCCAGTCTATTTTTACATGTTATCAGCACGAATATTTGTTCTACGGTGAAGAACAAAACAGAATCAGTCAAGAGGTTGTGTTGATCGGTACCATAATTACTAGGTACACATTTAGAAACTTGATTTAACTTGATTATACATGGCTATGTGAAAATAATTGTCTGATTTAGTATACTGGTTTTGTGAATTAATTATCCTCATGATATATCCATCTGTTTTTTATTTCTTGTCATATATGCAATGAATCCTTGTGATATATGCTTCGATTTCAATTTCTATTATATGCATCAAATGATTTTTTTTTAATAGATTTTTGTTCTGGTAAAATAACCCTAGATTTATTAGTCTCTAAATAAAAAAAGGGTGAGTAGTTGTTCTATTTTATTAAAACACAAAACATTTGTCTGGTCTTATATGAAACCTTATACATGCGTCTTATAAGCACTGCCTAAAGGGAACATAAAAGAATGCAAATCATTATGTGTGTTTCCAGGCTTTAATTTGTGAGTCTTACTTCTATGCAATTGTTGCATTGGTGCAACCATCATTTTTAGCCGTTGGATCTTTTAATATATCATCCTGATCATTGATTAATTTAGGAGTAATAAAAAAAAGAAAAGGGCGAAATTGATATTTCACAGGATTCTCTTCCTCATGAATCACAAGTTGCAATACATCTAATTTAAATCATATTTATCACTCTCGCAATATGGTTGTCTAATCTGAACCCTTAATCACTCCCTGGGGAAATTTCATCTCTGCACTATCTCTACTAGACCACTCCACATCCACATATGCTTCTCTATATTTTCTGACTTCAAATCCCTCTCATGAATCGGAACTTAGGAGATTCTCTCACCGGAGCCGGCCGGAATATGCCGCTCAACCACCGCCGGGGTCTTAGTCTCAACGGAGCTCCTAATACCAAGGAATCACACGATGATTATTTTGATCTCTTCTCCAAAAGCCGTCGTAGTCTCTCCTTCGCCTCCTCCGACAAATCCGATGGTAATTAATTTTACGATTCGTTATTAGTTTTCTTCCTCTATCTGTTAAATCTGTGGTGGTGATTGATGGACTATATTATAATTGATTTGAGTCTCGTCGAGTAAACATCGTACTTCTTTTCTCAGAGTTTTTGGCATTATCTGTTAATTTTAATATGGAACACTAGTGGTAGTGATTAGCAGAAACAACGTCGTTGCTGTGATTTTCCTTTTGGAATGTGCAGTCGGCTAGTTCTTAAGTATCTACTGTACTAGAACACTTTGGTGTCTCTATTATCCTTGTGCTTCAACCATTTCTGTAAGATGTGGCCGTTCTTGAAATAGTGATTACTTGGTGAAACAGTTTTGATAAAAATCTGAGTAGGACCATAATCACCTATTAATAAATCCTTAACTTTATTTTTTTAGTTTTATTTAATTGTGAAATAACACTACGTAGAAGCAGATTCTCTAGACATCTATTCAAGAAACTTATGGTACTGATTTCAAACCCGAGTCATGTTCCTGAAGGTTCTATTCAATATTCGATCTTTTTAATGTGTTTTATATGAAATATGATGGTTGCAATCAATTATTATGACTAATTTCTAGCTTTTGTTTCTATAGCAAAGAAATTGTGTATCACTGAATTTGTGAAACCGAAGTATTATGATAAGCCCATTCAGCAGGTTAGTTATGATCCAGATTAAAGATTTATCTTAAGAGTTTGAAGTGCCTTTCATAGCACATTTCTTGCGTATTAATGTCTAAATACTGGATTGGATTATCAGGTTGAGATGAATGATGGTGGAGTAGATCGTAGTGTGTTCTTATCTTCTTCATGTTGTTGTTCTCCTCTTGCCATTAGATTGTTAACATTCATTTTCTGCAACTTTTTGCATCCAACTTGCAAATCTTCAGTTTATTTTGTTTGCCTTTCTGTCCCATCATAAAAGTCTGACTCTGGTTTGGTTGTTTTAATTTGTGTATCTCTTGCCTCTATTCTCCACTGATAATCTTCATCTTTTTTGGACCAGGTATGGATCTGTTGATATGGTTACTAGGTTACTTATACATATTATTGTCCTTTAGAATTATAATTGGTAAAGTATCGTGGCAAAAGGTCATAATTACAGTTATTGTTTATTCATTCAGATTTGTATCTAAAAACCTCCATCAAGTATCTATTAAAATGTCAATGACACGTTTCCTGCAGTGGGTGCACGTCTGCGCAATGTTCATCTAACTGATGCCAGGTCTTCGTTACATCTTATAAAGATCTCTTCTTTAGTCAATTCTCGGGTTTATGAGTTCTTTTCAATGCGCATTAGTATTCATTTCCTATCTTCTTGAAGAAATCAAATTTGTTGAGAATTACTAATAATCCAAACACTATTCTTTTTATTAAAGAAATACGCCAAACAATTTGGCCTTTTCAGCTGAATGAATTCTAGTCGGAGATACTTGATTCAAGTGTGCTCCTCTTCTTCTCAATGCTGATAATAAAGCTAAACTCTAGGCAGCTTTATTTGTATTACTTCATAGAGTTCTTCTACAATACATTTGGTGTATTTATATACCTAAGTCTTGGACCATTAGATTTAACGGCTTTTAATCTTAACCATCATATTAGTTTCTAATGTGTAACCTGCTATTTGTCAAGCCGTTCACCATATAAGAATATTATTTTTCTCTCTCTAAAATGAAAATTAGCGTTTATATTCTCACCAACCCCTGTATTACGGGCTTGAACGAACCTCATCTATATATGGATTGCTTTGTTTATATTTCAATCACGAAGGCAAATTCTATGTTTGTTTTTCTTGGGTCGCCAACAATTTTTTAGTAATTCTTGAACTAAGAGATTATTATCACAATTGTGCCTTTTTTCAGATTGGGTTAGGGGGGAGGGGGGTTAAATGGGGTCGAAACTGTCTCAATTAGTTGATTGTTTTTGCTTCCATATTTTTCTTCTCTTGAACCAGAGATAGAACTTAGATCTTTTAATTGTATTCTTGCATTTTTTTTTTCTTAAACCAGAGACAGAACTCAGACTGATTGTTTTGCCTCCATTTTTTATTTTCTTAAATTGAAAACAGAGATAGAACTCAGAAGTAAATTTTGTATGCTTCCATTTGTTTAAATAAAAATTTTTTAACCAGAGACGAAACTCAGAGACTGGATTGTGAAACTCATCAGTTAGAAGAAACCAAATTGATACAGCTATTATTGTTTTCGTGTTTGCTTTTATCAAATAATTTTATTAGAGATTGGGGATTGTTTTTTCCGCAGTTTGATTTTGATTTAATTATAGGGTTTACACTGTTATCACATGAATAATCTTTTTCTCCCTTGTCATCTCTTTTTTTTTTGGAGTGATGAGTTTATGGTAAAATCTTGGGTTTTCTTTCTTCCTTGCTTCAGACAATAACGAATTAAATTCTTTCAAGAATTGCCATAACCATTGTGTTGCATCTATGAGATTGCATGTTCCCGACTCTAAAATTGCAGTAATGGATTAGTATTTTCAATTTAGGTAGATGAGGTTGCACAAACTAGTTTAGTTTTCAGTTTCACCATCAACTGATGATAAAAAATCTCTTCATAGGTATCAGATTGATCGAACATGTAATATCATGTGGATGTATTTTTTTGGCTAGACTCTAGAGTTGGTATTGTATGTAAGGCGTGCTTAAAGAGGACATTAATCTATGGGCTGGTGCTTTCTCTTGTGTCTTTGAAAATACATGGCATCACTTTAAATAGAAAGAATGTATTAATATTTTCACTTGATTGGCTGAAGGATCGGGATAGGGCACAAGAGCCTTGATGTGTTGAAAGTAGACAACCCATAAATATGTCTAGCAGCAATGTGGTCCTTGAACTTGAGCAGTTGTTGAAGCAAAAGACTGTAAAGGTAAGGTTAACATGCCTTCGTCCCATATGGCTCGAATATTGAAGTATTGAGGGACTTTCTTCTTTAAAATAGTTTATAAACAGTTTGTCTTTGTATCTTCTGGCAATCTGTTGTTTGCAATACTTGATATGTATGTGTTGCACATGCACGCCATTGGATATTCTGTTGTCATATACATTTGGCCTCTTCATTTTGTTCTTTAGTTTGCGACATCCTCTCACCTGTAGCTGCTGTGATGGCGTCAGATAGGCTTCTGTCTTGAGTCTTGTCAGGATTAAACTGAATGGGAGGGCTTCGCAAAGCTTATTTTCTTGCTGACGACATTTGAGCAAGTTAACTTCTAGTCTATGTATCATCACACACTGATGGCATGAATTGCTGCTTATTTCTTCCACTATGTTGTCTAATTTTTTGCAGTATTGACATAACCAATCAACCACATAAATTAGTTTTGGTTTAAGATGTGTATGTTTGGGGTATCCGCAATATTGTATGTTTGATTGCTATGGCCGGTGACTAGGGATGTAAACGAATCGAACCGAACCGAATATTAAGAAATTCGATTCGAATTCGAAAATATAAACTCGAATTCGAATTCGAATCGAATATTAATCAAATTTAAATAGGTGGTTCGAATTCGATTCATGAGAAATATTCGAACTATTCGATTCGATTCGAGATTCAAAAAATTCTATTTTATTTTTACATATTGATATTTTTTATTTTTTAAATATTCAAATATTAATTTTTTTAATTACAAATTTTAATAATATATATTATATATAAATTAATTTAAATATATAGCTATATAAATATATTATATACATATATTTAGTATTATATGTATTATTTAATTTTTAAAATATATTATATATAAACGAATCGAATATTCGAATTATTCGAATCGAATATAACTATATTCGAATTCCAATATTATTTGAATCTTATAACTAATTCGTATTCGAATTCGATTTTTTCGAATCCGAATCGAATAAAAAATATTTGATTTGTTTACAACCCTACCGGTGTTATTAAAATCAGACCGACCGGTTTAATCGGGAACAGGTCAATAGTCCGATTCAAATAGTGATATCTAATCGGGTTTGCGGTTAAACCGTAAACAACGGGTGAAAATCGGATAGAACCGACAGAACCAGTCAATCGGTAGAATCGCCATAACTGAGAGAAGAAAAAAAGGGAAATGGTGGGAGACCATTAAATTGAGAAAGTTTTCTTTTAATTGCAAAGAGAGATGGGAAGGTGAGAATTTAGGAGAGGAAAAAAAAGAGTTAGCAGATGTCATTCTATTAATAGTAATAGAGATGAACGAGAGATTGCTTCACTGGACAGAAAATGAGGACTGTTGTGACTTATTTTTATTCTCTCTTATCATTTTTTTTTCTTTAATTTTTTTTTAAATGAAATAGCTGCAGTTTGTGGCCTTGTGCCATTATTTGGCGAATCCATATTATTTTCTAAGGCATATATTTTATTTAATTAATATGTTAAAGATCTATTTTCAGTGCAATCTAATTAAATGTATATATTTTATAACGGTCACCAATCTTGTTATAACAACACTAACTAGTGTAATTAGTATAAGTAGGCTCAGGTCCATTTTTTTCGGGTTTCGATTTTTTTGGCTCGTCGGGTATTCAATAAAAAATTTAATTTTGCGGTTGCCCACCGGGTCAGGCTCTTTTCAAATTGAATTTCTATGATTGAATCATCTCTTATTTCTCTAAGGTTGTTGAAGGAGGTGTAGACTTATTGTTGATTTTGTTAAAATAGGATAACCTGAGGAAACCCCGACCCGACCATAACCCGACCTCCAAACCGACTCGATATCCAAGGGACTCCGACCATATCGGATAAAATCTGCACGAGTCGGGTCGGGTACCCGAGGTCTAATTGCTCATCTCTAAGCGTAAATGTGGAATACTTGTAATACTCTAGGGAGGAAACGCATCACCTGGTTTAAGAGAAACTTATGTTAACTTTCAAAATCTTAAAATATGCATATAGTTGCTAACCGAGATAATAATTTCAAAATTATATGGTCTTTTGATAGCTTAACACTAGCAATAGCTGTGGGTTGTGGGTTATTTTCTACTTCGATATCTAAAAGGTAAAATTAAATTTATGTAAATTAAAAGGAAAATTAATTTTCTTAGAAAAATGTAATTATTTTATTTATAAAAATATATAGAAAATTGTATATTTTGAGATATTCATATAATAAAATATTAATCGAGATAATAATTTTAAAATTATAAGGTACTTTGACACCTAGGACTCTAGCAATAGCTATAGGTTGTCGATATTTTCTATTTCGATATTTTAAAGAGAAAATTGGTATAAATGCCTAGTATATTTTTCCTTTTTAAAAACTAGCACACTAAGTATACCACTTTTTAAAAATGTCTTCTAACTTACGAAAAATTAGTGAAAATACCTTGTGCCGGCTATAGGCTGTTAATCAGTCGGTCACCTGTGAGCTGTCTTTTTACTTTCGGAAAAATTGATATAAATGCCTAGTATGTTTCCCGTATTTAAAAACTAGGACATTAAGTATACCACTTTTTGAAATATCTTCTAGCTTACAAAAAGATTGGTGAAAATGCCTCGTTACCGGCTATAGACTTTGACGCAACTGTTAATTAATGAGGTGGAGCTCTTTTTTTTTTTTTACGTGGCATTAATTTTTCATTTTTTTTGTTCTGCTGACTCACTTGTTAGGATGGAAAAATAAAATAAAATATTAGATTGAATTTATAAAAATTACAATCCCCAAAAAATTGTTTAAAATCCAAAAAAAAAAAAAAATATTTGTGAATTTTATTTTGAAAAATATAAAATTCATTTAAAATTCACAGATTTAAAAAATTATTTCTGATATTTATTTCAAAAATTATAAAATTCATTTTAGATTCAAAAATTAAAAATCTATTTCTAAAATTTATTTTGAAAATTATAAAATTGATTTAAATCTAAAAATTAAAAAAATTATTTATGATATTTTTTTAAAATTCTAAAATTTATTTAAAAATCTAAAAAATAAAAAAATTATGATTTTTTTTTAATTTCTAAAATTCATAAATATTTTCAACTTTCTTTTTCACTTTTCTCTTGTTATTATTATTTTATTTTAAATTATAAATTAGTATAATTATACGAAATATTAATAAATAAATTTTAAATTAATATTTTAAAAAATTAACAACTAAATTGTTCCGCTCTTCTTCCCTAATTCCAACATACTAAACATTAATATATATGGATGTCCTGCAATCTTACAAAATACCAACACGGAAGACTAAGAAGAAGCCAGCAATGCTTCGCCCAGCCGACCTGTCCACTAACTGATCGGAACCTGACCAATCACCCGACTCTTCGCTTATTCGCCTCCTTCCTGCCGAATCCGCCACCGCCAAAGTCGACGACATATTTTTTTCACCCTAACGAGTCATCAGAAAAGAAAATAAAAAAAAAAACGAAAAATTGATGCTACATCAGAAAAAGAGCTTCACCTCATCAATGACCGGTTATGTCACAGTCTATAGACGATCATGGAACATTTTTACCAACTTCCGGTAAGTTAGAAGGTATTTTAAAAAAGTGGTATACTTAGTATCCTAGTTTTTAAATAAGGCAAACATACTCGCCATTTATACCAATTTTTCCGAAAGTAAAAAGACAGCTCATAGGTAACCGGCTAGTTAACAGCCTATAGCCGATCACAAAACATTTTTACTAATTTTTCGTAAGTTAGAAGAAATTTTTAAAAAGTAGTATACTTAGTGTTCTAGTTTCTAAATAGGAGAACATACTGAACATTTATAACAATTTTCCCACAATAAAATTTAAACTTATGATAAAATCTAAAGGAAAATTAAAAAATTAAAACAATGTAATTTTATTAATAAAAACATATTGAAAATTAGATATATTAAGATATCCATTTAGTATAATGTTCGAGGAGAAAATAATTTCAAAATTATAAGGTCTTTTGACACCTTAAGGCTCTAGCAATTGCTATAGGGTGTGGGTTACTTCTTATTTCAATATGCTCAAAGGTAGAATTAAACTTATGATAAAATCTAGCAGAAAAAAAATACATGTAATTATTTTATTTATAAGAATAATCAAAAAAAAAAAAAAACTAGATATTTTCAGATATCCATAGAGCGAAATGTTAATCAAGATAATAGTTTCAAAATTATAAGTTCTTTTGACACCTTAGGACTCTGTCAATAGGTGTAGGTTGTCGATTACTTTCTACTTCGATATTCTTAACTGTAAAACTAAACCTATGCTAAAATCTAAAGGAATGTTAATTTTTTTTAAATGTTGTTATTTTATTTATAAAAATATATAGAAAATTAGATATTTAAATGTATCCATATAATAAAATATTGATCGAGATAATAATTTCAAAATTATAAGGTCTTTTGACACTTAGGAATCTAACAATAGCTATAAGTTGTCGGTTACTTTATATTTCGATTTTTTAAAATGTAAAATTAAACTTATAAAAAAATCTAATAGGAAAATAACAAATTTAGAAAGAAGTAATTTTTTTTTAAAGTATATAGAAAAATTAGATATTTTAAGATATCCATTTAGTATAATGTTAATCGAGATAATAAATTAAAACTATAAGGTCTTTTGACTCCTTATGTCCCTTGCAATAGCTATAGATTGTTAGTTACCTTTTATTTCGATATTCTAAATAGTAAAAGTTAACTTTTTAAAAAATCTAAGGGAAATAAAACATATAGAAAATTAGATATATTAAGATATTTATTTAATGTTAAACGAGATAATAACTTCAAAATTATTAGGTCATTTGACACCTTAGCGCTCTAGCAATAGCTATAGGGTGTTGTTTACTTCTTATTTCGATATCTTAAAAGGTAAATTAAATTTATGGTAAAATTTAATAGAAAATAAAGAAATTATAAACATATAATTATTTTATTTATAAAAATATATATAGAAATATAGATATTTTAAGATATTCATATAGTAAAATGTTAGTCGAGATAATAATTTCAAAATTATAAGGTTTTTTGACACCTTAGGACTCTAGCAATAACTGTAGGTTGTCTGTTACTTTCTTTTTCGATAATGTAAAAGGTAAAATTAAGCTTATGATGAAATAAAAGGAAAATAAAAAAAATAAGAAATTTAAAGATATATAGAAAATTAGATATTTTAAAATATTCATTTAGTATAATGCTAATCGAGATAACAATTTTAAAATTATAAGGTCTTTTGGAACCTTAGAACTCCAACAATTGCTATAAGGTGTCGATCACTTTCTATTTTGATATTCAAAAAGGTAAAATTAAACTTATGATAAAATCTAAAGGAAAATTGGGAAAGTTGAGAATAATGTAATTATTTTATTTTTAAAAATATATAGAAATTAGATATTTTAAGATATCCTTATAATAAATTATTAATCGAGATAACAATTTAAGAAGTATAAGGTCTTTTGATGCCTTAGAACTCCAACAATGACTCTAAGGTGTCGGTTATCTTTCTATTTCAACATTCTAAAAGGTAAAATTAAACTTATGATTGAATGTAAATCTAAATGAAAAATTAAAATACATGGAATAATGTAATGATTTTATTTACAAAAATATATAGAAATTAGATATTTTAGGATATACATATTATAAAATATTAATCGAGGCAATAATTTCAAAAGTATAAGGTCATTTGACTACGTAGGACTCTATGAATAGTTATAGGTTGTGAGTTACTTTATATTTCAATATCCTACAAGCTAAAATCAAATGGATGATAAAATCTAAAGGAAAATTACAAAAAACAAAAAATATATATATATATATATAATTTAAATAAAACAAATTAAATATATATATATATATATGTATATATAGAAAATTAGATATTTAAGATATTCATATAATAAAATTTTAATCGAGGTAATAATTTCAAAATTACAAGGTCTTTGGACACCTTAGGACTCTATTCATGAGCTATAGGTTATCGATTACTTTTTATTTTATTCATAAATATATATAGAAATTAGATATTTTGAGATATCCATATTATAAAATATTAATTGAGATAATAATTTCAAAATTATAAGGTCTTTTGACACTTTACGACTAGCGATAGCTATAGGTTGTCAGTTATTTTGTATTTGATATCCTAAAAGGTAAAATTAAGCTTATGATAAAATCTGGCATATTAAAAATATAAAATAAAGTGTAATTATTTTATTTATAAAAATATATAGAAATTTAGATATTTTAAGATATCTATATAATAAAATATTAATCGAGATAATAGTTTCAAAATTATAAGGACTTTTTATACCTTAGGGCTAGCAATAGCTATAGATTGTCAATTACTTTCAATTTCGATACCAAAAAAGGTAAAATTGAACTTATGATAAAATCTAACGGAAAATAAATAAATAAAATTAAAATAAATGTAATTATTTTATTTATAAAATATATTGAAAATTAGATATTTTAAAATATCTATTTAGTTAAATATTAATTGAAATAATAATTTCAAAATTTTACGGTCTTTTGACACTTTAGGACTTTAGCAATAGTTCTAGAGTGTTACTTTCTACTTTGATATCCTAGAAGGTAAAAAACAAACTTATGATAAAATCTTATTAAATATTTTAATGTTTAATTGGTTAGTTATTTAATTATGTCAGTGGGTCCTATAGCTATTTGTCATAATAGAAGTTCAAAGGTTTATTCGGCTCATTTAAAAACTCAAGCACCTTTATTAATTCATGAGCTAGTTTAATATCTTTTTCCTTAAAAGGTGAATAAAAGGTAGATATAGATTCATAGATATTGCACATTTACTGGGAAATTTAGCAGCATAATATACAACAAAGATGCATGAATAAGACATTTTTTTTTTCTTTTAGGACAAAACTAATGCTTTTGCACATTTTCCAAAAATATTATGTACCAAATAGGTTAATAATGGTGTCCCTAAAGCTTATGTCCTACAAGACCATCGGTCACAGATTTCAACCTGTAACTCAATATTTTTGGGGAAAAAGTTGAAATCATCCCATAATTTTTTACTTATTTGAACTTGGTCTCACAGTTAATTGCTCTAATAATTAGATCCACGACTCTAGTAATTGCTCAATTTTAGCCCTTTATATATTAGTTTACCAAAGGGCACGTGCCCGCTATGTGTTCCAACGACGTTTGACCTGCGTCGCAGAAAATATGAGGTGCCTTTTATTTATTTTCTTCAATTTTCTTATTATAAGATACATAAACCTTATTAAATAACATGTAGGTAACTATTTTCCAGAAAATCTTATTTAGAATCCTAAAAAAAAAAAAGAAAAATAAACAGAAAATTTGCATTTTTAACTTTCTATTTCTGAAAAAAAGAGAGAAGGAAAATAACATACTAGCCCTAATTCTATATCCATTCCCGCATAAACAAACACATTTACTCAAAGAAACGAAGAAACACCTTGAGAAAATTGTATTTTTGGTCCCATTAGACATGGTTCAGTCTCATTTTGGTCCCATCATTATCAATTTTTACCCCAGTAATTAAAAGCGTTGCACTTTTAGTCCCAAACATCTTTTCCTTGGCATAAATACTCCAAAATATTTGACAAAAGTGGTCCCTAAATTTTGGCAAAATTGGTCCCCAACACTTTTTGCCGTTTGTAATTGACGAAAACCAGTTACGTGCTTCACACATGACCGTTATTGTAACGTCATAACTTCGAGATTTTTGCAGTTTTGTTACCACTATACACGCTATTATTTTGTTTAGGTCCCAACACTCTCATTTTGACCCCATTAAATTTTTAAAAAATATGTAAAAATTATAAAATTATTTACAAAATCTGAAATTTATGTAGATAAAATTTAATTCTAATGATTGACCTGGAAGAGAGAGACTTGACCAATGCTGGAAACACCCTAGTAAGTTTATGGTGATTGGACCAACTTGATTTTCTACACACACCCTACTCTACTAGCACACAAATATCAAAATCAATTAGGCGTGAGAGCTTATTGGACCTTCCATCTCAACTAATAAGAGAATGATTTGGAAGATCCGGGGAGACCATCTATATATGGACAAAATAGGTATTCATTTTATCAGGGTATATTTTTCTAATTGTACTATAAGATTTGAAGACAAATTTTATATCGAGTAGGTAACTCACTTTGAGAAGACCAGCAAACAATCTCTCAAAACACTAAAGTTTTTTTGTTAAATTACATTTTAAACTAAAGTTGTTAGATAATCTAAAATGGACGGGGCGTCCCTAAATATGTTCATGAGCCTCAACAATATTCAACTATGTATAAAAAACTAAAAAGTACTAATGATATTGATAAGATTAATAAATTGATTCAATTAATTAAAAAAAAAAGATAATCAATATTTGGTGTTTCTAAACATTTCATTCTATTTCTTGAAATTTTAATCCCTATTGCGTACACTTAACAATACATTAATTGATTATATTATTAATCATATTCAAGCAAAACAATAAAATTATTTATTTTATTTAATTATGTTGTATTAAAATCGGCTAAAAAAAATACACTTACATAATAACACATTTCGATCGGGGTCAGGGAGACCCAGTGCCCCCAATATCCCTCATGTAGGTCCGTCAGTGCTTAAAACTACTCGCGGCCTTGAAATGACTAGTGCCCACATAAATTCTCAAATTCCCCCACATAACAGTGAAATGCCCTTAGCCCTTGATCTTCGTTTTATTAAGCAGAGATGACTCAGGAAATACCTTTACTTAAAATTTCAGTATGTACATATCAAACTATGTACAAAACTTGACATACGAGATAGTAACGTCATACAAAAAATTAAATTTAAAAATTGATAGTGCCCACATAAATTCTTACAGCTACTCCATTTTTGTTTGGAGTCCTCAAACACATAGCCACTAGCTCTTAATGATTCCTGTCCTTTTAAGAAGAGGGATGGGGTCAATAAATGCATAAAGAAACAACCTTTGTTTTGTATAGCATCAAACAACTAAGTGAAATGAGAAGATGTAATTCTAGATCACAATTCCAGATCTTACAGCTCTCAGAAGCTTCTCTTGACAGACACTCTCTCTCTTGTCACTCTTTCTCTCGCATTCTTAGAGTGGACCGACCTCCGGGAATTTAGGACCGGAGATGAATAAGGTGAAAGAAAAAAACATAAGAGGAGTTTAGCAAGGTGATAACAACACAATGAAAGCAAATTATATTACCATTGTCGTTATCCTATTCCTATCACTGGTTGCATCCAATCTACCAACTTTCCAGGTCATGACAGCAATAGGAGAATTCTGCACCAACCATTGCTTCAATATACTTCATTGACGAAACCGCCGCCCCAATTCGCCGAAATTTCCGCCCTAATTCGAGCCACATCAGCTCACTGACCAAGGCCAGCCATTCTTCCACGAACTTCCGAATGGACCGACGGTGGTCCAGCAACCTCATCATCACCAGCCAGTAGAAGCTCGGTGGTCAAATTCAACTAAGAAAGTAGTAATCACAATCTTATCAGCGACCCTTACCCTCGGAGTGCTGTCGCATTTACTTTCTATCTCTACAAACACCGTGTCAAACTCGTGGATACTTGTGCCACCGTTGATCCTCCTTCGCCTTGAACAGCCATTCTTTCTGCTGCAATTCACATGTCACCTTTCCTTCTCTCACACGGTGTAGCGAGAATGAATGTCACCTTCCCTTCTCTCACACGGTGCAGCAATTTTCCCTTTGTTAAATGGAATTTCTCAGGGGCATCCGCCCAATTCCAAATCGCGAATGGAGGCCAGTAGGGTTCCTCACTCACCACTAAATTATTTGCCCCCTTTTGTGAAACTAACCCCGTCCTTCAAATTTCTATCCCCCATCACTTCTCTCCCTTCCCCGTTGATATTGATGACCTAACGGTTGGAATAATCAATTAAAGATGTTACCCCTACAATGAACAGAAATTATGGAAATGGAAGAAGAAGCCCTTTACTATTTCCTGGCATTCGAATTCCATCCCCCCTCGGAAAACTCTCTCATCACTACTGAGGTTGGCCACAATCAACGCCTCGCCTAGCCCCTCTCTCTTCGCCGTCAAATTGAAAGGATAATTATTAAATCCGCCACCTGCACATTCAAAGAATTAAAAAATAAATTGGGTCCCATTTTAAACAATGAAATTGACAAAGTTACCCTTCGGTTGCATATATGCAACGATTGCGTACCAGAATGACCCTTAATTTGCATTAGCCGATAAACATGTGATTGTTTGTTAAGTGAGTAATAGATCAATTCATAATTCCTAATATTAATGAGCATACTGTTAATTCACGAATTCATTATATATGTTTTTTTCAAAAAAAAAAAAAGTATTATTTGATTGTGATTATTTCAGAACTACAATCTGGAACCCACGTATGCTAATGATGTTGCCATGATTATGATTACTTGTTTATTGCCAATGGGATTGCTTATAATTCGAGTATACAAAATTATCAATAATTTTTCTTTCTGTTATAATTGGAGCAAGATATATATAAGATTTGACATGTGTTTATATATCGGTTATTGAATACATCCATGATAAAGAAAATTCATGGACGATAAATATGAGTACAAATTAATGTGATAAAGTATTTGCACAAAGCATCGAAAAGCATATGTGACCAATTTATCTCAAAATTTAACTCAACTCATATTCTTGAAAAAAAATTGTATATTGTTACGCTTGTATAATTGATATATATATATTCCTTTTTGTTTACAGCAAATGGCTGTACCAACTTGGCCTGAATTTGAAATTGTGGACTCAGAAGGAATTGAGTACCATCGTTGGGTTTCTGATGTGGAAACTACCTTCTTAGGGAAGGATTATCTTTTCACAATCCAAACATCCACTGACCCAACGGATGAAGAACCGTCCGACAAGGTCAAAGCCAATGCCCTAATGTTTCTTAGGCGACATATCAATCCTAGTTTGCGACCTTCAATTGAAAACCCCCAAAGAACTGTTGCCCTAAAGGAACGTTTTGGAAACATACATGACACTCTGCTTCCAGAACTAACAGTCCATTGGAATGAAATCCGCTTACTTGACTACAAAAGGGTCAATGATTTCAATAAGGATATGTTACACCTTAAAGCACGTCTTACTTTCTGTGGAAAGAAAATCACAGAAGATGACATGATACAAAAAACTCTTTCCACCTTCTCTACCTCAGCACTTATACTGGCAAACCAGTATAGACTTGAATATGATAACAAAAGAATCACAACATTTAATAAGCGGAGGAACATGCTACAAGTAGCTGAGAAGCATGACCAAATTCTTCTGAACAACAATGTCAGGTCTGCTGGGACAAAGAAAATTCACGAGGCAAACTTCAATCAAGGGAACAGTGGAAAGAACCCCAAAGGAAAGGGGGCAAGACGAACTCATCCTTACCATCGTGGGAATAATGCACCACGGGATAGGGGCCATAAGGGCCATGGTAGAGGCCGTGGTAAGGGCCGTGGTGGCCCTCCCACTGGAGGGCGGCAAGTAGGTATTGGCGCTCCTAGTGGCCACGGTGGTTGTGGAGCCAAGGTGCAAAAGGCACCTAAAAACCCTTCAAACAAAAAGGAACGAGTTGGCAATGAGCCTTGTTATAGGTGTGGAGACACCGACCACTGGTATAGCAACTGTCGTGCAAGCAACTATGTAGCAGCCAACTATAAGAGGTATAGGGAATCTAAAGAACAAGAGACCCACTTCATGGAAGGCGAGGATCAACCCACATATGTTAACCTCACGATTACAGATTTCAATGGCAACAAGAACTTTGCTCAGTCAATGGATACTCCCGATTTTGACTGATATGCTTTATTAATTTTGTTTTTTTTTTCAAGAATGTTGTTAAGGCACTATGCCTCATTTTATTTGGACAATTGTTTTTAGTCTTCAAGTTACTAAGACTGATTATTTTTTAGTTAGATTTTTTCTATGACACTTACTTTTCTTGACGTTGGTTTATCAATAAATTTGAATTTTATTTTAAAGTATTGAATTTATTTGAATTTATTGTACATCAATATACATGGTTCGAAAATAGCACTATCCCGATGTAAAGTAATACATATGAGGAATAAAAAAGATTGAATGAAAAGTAAATCATTCTATCAAAATTGAAATACTCAGAAGGAAATGAAATTATATTTCCGACTAAATTAATAACACAAATCATATTTACTTGTAGGAATGCCTCGCGGAGAAATAGAGTGCTTAGCTGATAGTGGGACTACCCACACAATTTTAAGGAATAGGCAATTATTCATTGAACTTATTCCTTACACTTCATCTGTAACTACAATGATTGGATCATTCCAATTAATAAAAGGGCGAGGTATTGCCGAATTCTTGATGCCTAACGACACAATTATTAAAATCAAAGAAGCTCTTTATGCACCAAGAGCTAATCGAACCTTGTTAAGTTTTAAAGATATTCGTGCCAACGACTATCATTTGAAAACTCATAGTGAGAATGGAATTGAATTTATATATATTACCTCTAATGAATGTGGAAGAAAAGGCATCTTAGAGAAACTAATGAGTTAATCTAGTGGGTTGTACATCACTACTATTCGAATTATCGAATCATATGCTGTCACCAATGATGAACTATGTGACACTAGTTTATACAGGCTTTGGCATGACCGTCTTGGACATTCCGGTCGTGATATGATGATCTGTATGTTGAAAAACTCACACGGACATCCTTTTTTTTCGAGTGAAACATAGAAAAGGACGCAAATCCAATACAATGGACGATATCGGTCATGTTGTTGCTACATCGCAACCTGTTTTTCTGAAGCACTAGATGCACTATCTACATCCCACCCTGCCTCATTACAAATCTCAAAGGCACATCATTCATTTTGCAAAGCCTGTTCTTTAGCAAAAGTAACATCGAGACAGTCTTATGCTAAAGATACCAAAACAAAATATTCCATTCTTACAAAGGATACAAGGAGATATTTGTGGACCTATTCATCCAGAATGCGGAACATTTAAGTATTTTATGGTTCTGGTTGATGCTTCGACACGCTGGTCACATGTCGCTTTACTGTCCACAAGAAATTCTGCATTTGAAAAACTCTTAGCACAAATTATTCGTTTAAGGGATCACCACCCTGATAACTCTATCAAGTCCATAAAACTTGATAATGCTAGAGAGTTCACATTGAAAGCATTTGATGATTATTGCATGTCTATCGGGATCAATGTAGAGCATCCCGTACCCCATGTGCATACACAAAACGATCTCGCAGAAGCCACCATCAAAAGACTACAGATGGTGGCTAGGGCTTTGGTTATGCGCATGCCTATCTCTGCATGGGGTTATGCAATATTGCATGCAGCTTTACTTATTCGTTTCAGACCCACTGTTGATCAACCATTTTCTGTGTACCACTTGGTAATTGGATATGAGCCTGACATTTCACACCTACGCATATTTGGTTGTGCAATATATGTGCCTATTGCACCCCCACGGCGTACAAAAATGGGTCCCCAAAGACGATTAGGTATATACGTTGGATATGAATCTCCAACCATTATCCACTATTTAGAACCTTTGACAGGCGACCTCTTTACCGCTAGATTTGCGGATTGTCACTTTAATGAGACAGTCTTCCCGTCGTTAGGGGCAGATGAGAAAAAGAAATTTCTAAGGGAACGACAAGAATTATCGTGGTCTGTCCCCACTCTGTCTCATTTTGATCCTCGAACTTCACAATGTGAAAGTGAAGTAAAAAGAATAATTGATCTTCAAAATGTAGCAGATTCGATGCCTGATGCGTTTGATGATATTGCAAAAGTGACTAGGTCTCATATACCAGCTGCAAATATGCCTGCAAGGTTAGAAGTCCCCAATAAGGGGCACAACACCACAGATAAAGGTGTTGCAATTACACCTGGTGGAGATGTGGTTAAGGCCGTGGCTCCCAAAAGGAAAAGGGGGAGGCCACTTGGTTCGATTGACCCACCCAAGGAAGAAAAGGGTAGGTGTGGCACAACCCGATCCATTAATCATCAATGTTGAGAATCCATCTCATGAGATTATCTTTGATTATAGTTATATCCTAGAATCATTACTGGAGGACGCTCCGATGTTTGATATGATTCCAAAGAATAAAGAAATCTCTATGGATTATGAAAGTGCATATGAGTTGATGAACAGACACTGCACACAGATTAATGATGTATTTGCTTATACTGTTGCTAAAGAAATTATAGAGCATGATGATATCGAACCACGCTCTGTTGCAGAATGTCAACAAAGAGCAGATTGGCTTAAATGGAAAGGAGCAATCCAGGCAGAACTTGATTCTTTGACAAAGAGATAGGTATTCGGTCCGGTAGTGCTAGCCCCACCGAGTGTAAACACTGTAGGACAGAAATGGGTGTTTGTCAGAAAGCATAATGAGAAAAATGAGGTCCGGAGATATAAAGCTCGCCTTGTAGCACAAGGCTTCTCACAACGCCCTGGAATTGACTATGAGGAGACGTACTCTCCTGTAATGGACGTCATAACGTTCCGCTATTTAGTTAGCTTAGTAGTTTCCGAAGGACTGAAAATGCAGCTGATGGATGTGGTTACTGTATATCTCTATGGGGATCTTGATTTAGAGATATATATGAAAGTGCATGATGGCCTTCCATCGCCCAAGTCAAGTGACTCTAAACCACGGAGTGCGTTTGCAATCAAATTGAAATGCTCACTTTATGGATTGAAACAATCCGGACGGATGTGGTATACTTGTCTAAGTGACTACTTGATTGGGAAAGATTACAAGAATGATGAACAGTGCCCCTGCGTATTTATAAAGAAAACTAGTTCCGGATTTGCGATTGTAGCAGTTTATGTTGATGACATGAACATAATAGGTACTCTTAATGAAATAAGAGAAACCACGAACTATTTGAAATCCGAGTTTGAGATGAAGGATCTTGGGAAAACTCGATTTTGTCTAGGCATTGAACTAGAGCACCGAGCTTGTGGAATACTTATCCACCAGTCTGCATATGTCCAGAAGATGCTCAGGCGATTTAACATGGACAAAGTGCATCCTGTTAGCACTCCCATGATCGATCGAAGTTTGGATTTAAAGAAAGATCCATGTCGTCCAAAAGAAGATGAGAAGAGCTTTTGGGAGCTGAAATTCCCTATTTAAGTGCAATAGGCGCACTATTATACTTAGCTCAATGTACTCGACCAGATATTTAGTTCAGGACCAATGCAGCGTCATTGGAATGGTGTCAAGAATATATTCCGATACCTAAAAGGAACCATTGACATGGGTTTGTTCTTTCCTTACAAAGAGAGAAAAGGGAACACAGATGAAATTGTAATCCCTAAAGCAAATGTTGAAGCTACCCCCTACACCGATACACCAAATAATGTATTAGGTGGTTTTGCTGATGCTGGTTATCTTTCCGATCCACATAAAAGGCATTCCCAAACTGGTTACATATTTACCATTGGAAATACGGCGATATCCTGGAGATCAACTAAACAAACCCTGATAGCTACCTCCTCAAACCAGTTCGTGAGTCTATTTGGTTAAGGTCGATCATCACACACATTCGAAGAAGTAGTGGCTTGAGTTCTACCACTGAAGAACCTACATGTATATATGAAGACAATGCTGCTTGCATGGAACAGATGAAACTAGGATACATCAAATGCGACAATACGAAACATATATCACCGAAGTTCTTCTACAATCAACAACCACAAGCTTTGCTCAAGATTCAAGTAACTCAAGTTAGCTATGAAGAAAATGCAGCTGATCTGTTTACAAAATCACTGCCCAAGATAATTTTTGAGAAACATGTGAAAAGAATTGGCATGCATAGACTTTCTGAGCTCACTTGATAGATGTACATATCAGGTGAGAGGTGTAGACTTCAGGGGGAGTCTCAACATAGGTGCGTTGCACTCTTTTTCCCTTTGACCAAGGTTTATTTTTCCCACTGAATTTTGTTACTTGGCAAGGTTTTTAACGAGGCAACATTGATGCATCATTCACCCTTTTGATTTGGCACAAGGAGAAGTGTTGAAGGAAAAACACAATTAGTGTGCCTTCATCAAAAGTAACTGATGAGGGGGCAATTTAAGCATTTTATTATATCTTATATACATAAAATCCTACATGTATACCTATATAAGAGACATTTCTTGTGAAATAATATACGCCGCATTTCTGTCTACTTCTGCTTTCTTCTCTTTCTCTTTATTCTTTCCAGTCTATTTTTACATAGCTCTATTTTTTTGTAATATATAGGAGTGGCAATGGGTGGAATCGGGACTGGTATTGGACTCCGCATTCCCATCCCCAGCTCCCAACCCGATTCTCATCCCCGCTAAATTCCCCGCTTGGAGACCTTGGGTCGGGATGGGGAATTCCCATTCGGGAAAGAGTGTCCCCGCGGGGATTCAGGTTCCCCGTATTCTTTTTTTTTTTTTTTTCTTCTCCAAATCTTTTAGACAAAAAGAATAATAAAGTTATAACATACAATCACAAACATGTCAAAAGTCAATAAATTTAAAATAAAAGTACTAAAATAACAAATTACATATGGAATATATATAATATTTTTTAATTAAAGATGAAGTAATGCAGTAAGTTGTGAGCGTGTGTTTAGTGTATATATAATTATATATATACTATTATTTAAATCTATTTAAAGGATACTATATATATATATATATAAAACGGGGAATGGGGAATCCCCGCTTTGCTATACGGAGTCGGGTTCGGGGCCAGGGACGGGACGGGGAGTACGATTCCCATCCCCATAGCATCCCTACTCATAGAATTTTGGGGAATCTCCGTCCCCATCTCCGTCCCCATTTTTTTTTTTTGGAATCCCCGACTAAATATTTTCGGGTCCCAACAGGGACGGGTCCCCGCGGGATTTTTGACATCCCTAGTCATATACTACCTCCATCTTTTTTAGTAGATGTTCTTTTAGGTTTTATGTTTTGTTTATAAATAGTTATCCTTTTAGCTTTTTTTTTTCATATTTTTATCAATACTACTCCTATAATTAATCCTAAATAATCTTTAATTATCTAACACACCATATCTATATAATCTAATTGAGGATTTATTTGTCCATTATTTATACCTCTTATTTTTCATATCTTTTCCTAAAAGGACATCTATAAAAAAAAGGAGATAGCATTTTTTTTGTCTAAATATCTAAAAAGGGTAAAATATAAAACAAAGGAGAAATAAAAAACGAAGTACACAGATTATCCGTTGTCCGTGAAAACATACAAATTACAAAATGATAATAAAATCTTGATTATAAATTTTGAAGGACTTCCCTAAATACAACAATAATTTAAATATTTTGTAAATTTTCAACGTAAAAAGTAATGGACAAATAAAATAGTATATATGTAATACAACATGTAATATTAATATGTAACAAGATGTTGGCTCGTGCGATGCACATAACATAATATTCTATTACATTGATAATATATGGTTAGGTTTCTTTGTTTAGGAGGTATAGTATTAAGTTCTAATATTGCGACAAAGCATTATAAAATGAGTGAGTTTTGTGTGTGACAGTCTCACGTGTGACAGAATACAGTTTTACAGGAACAATTGATACTTTTACAGGAACAAGTGATACTTTTACAGATAAAAATGATATTTTTGCTACAAAAAATTGATACATTTTCTTGTTAAAAAAAAGTAATACTTTTACAAATAACCGTGATATTTTTACTACAAAAAGTAATATTTTTTTCCTGTCACACCTTGTGACGGTTGTGTGACGGTCTCATATAAGTTTTTGCCTTATAAAACATACATAAATCATTATATATATATGTATATTATACTTAATGTACTAAGATTAAGTAAATATTAGCATTTTTTATGTAAGCAATATGAGTTCTAAACCTAATTTCATAAGAGTGAATTACATTGATTTTATTATGCATCAATTAATTTCATTGGAAGCAAATACCCATATTTTTTTCTAATATAATATTTTATGAGATTGGTCAATGTAAATCCAACAAATTTATTATATGCAATATGGATATCTAATTGAAGATGGTAAAATAAGGATTAATTTGATAATGTTTTCCTCAATGGTGAAGTTGATACAAAAAAAGTTATAAACGTTTAAATTTTAAGTTAAAAAGAAAACTGTTGAAGAGAGAGAATTTTTTTATTGGTAGATAGGATTAAATTGTAACTCACCTCCATATTTTTTTTTGGAAAAAAGCAATCAGAAATAAACTTTAAACTCTATATGACTGACATGTATTTTTCCTGGTACATAGCTTATATAGATAACACATATTTTCCTCTTACTTTAAATAGTTCTTCACATGTGCAAAATGCATGGATGGTGAGTTTTTTTATTATTATTTTAAAACTTAATATTGATATTTTTAATCATATCAACTATAGTCATAATAAAAAGAGGTTGCATATTTAATTTATTGAACGATAAATTCTATTTACAATATCATGTCTTTGTATTCCCATGTTCCTCGTGAGTCGCAATACTATGCTATCATCCCACAAATAAGACAAAATTATAGTAGGGTGGGCGATATATTGTCTTGAACCCATTGGTATAACGAAAATAATTTGTTTAAACTCTCCTCCTAGAATAACTGTATTCCCACCAAAGGGTAGATAGGAAGTATGCAATCCACTTAGTTGCATGACGTATTTGAGTATTTTATCCAAATTTTGAATGCAATGTCTATGAATTATGAGACCTTAATCCCAAACAAATCTATATTTAAATATATAGAATTATATTAATCCGATATTAGCGTTGAAAAAATTGATTGAATTTAGAACACAATAAGATACTAAGTAATTCCCAAAAAAAATGAAACTGGTGAGATATTCATTTTGCAAAAATAATCAAGTAACATTGAACAATTATAAAATTTCAAACACGTTCAAAATAGTCCATACATAAGAAATAATGAAATATATTCATATGGTATAAATCCGACTTCAATAAAAAAAAACACATAAATCAAAAAGTCTTTATTCATCTACGACTCTGGAACTGCAATTAGCCACATCCTTGAACCCATATTGTTGACTGAAATCTTTTAATTCATTCTTCAACAAATTTCTTTCTGTTTTATTCTTTAAACAAAATTTCCTATTTGGTCTTTAATCAACCGTGACTAATCACCATCTTCAGCATTGTCCAAAAAATAAATAATATCACGATTATCTTGATCAACATCTTGTATATTGATGTCTACAAATATCAAATAACCAAAAAAAAAAAAAAAAATGAGATCAGTGAAGCATATTAAAAATTTGAAAAACACAAGCTCATTACTAATACCTGTTGAAGTTAGGTGTTCTTGAAGATGGGAATAAATTATAATTTGACTTGTACGTGCATATCTTTCACACAATAATTTGGATGACCTAGAAAAAACAATGATAAAGAAATTGTTTCCACCCTCATACATGAAGAGAACAACATCACCATCAACTAATTCATTTGCATTTGCAAACTTTTTCCGCCCAAAAGTGAACAAATATTGATCAGTAATGTTCTGAATCAAAACCAACTAAACTTCTCTATCTAGATTCTACAATGCAAAACAATTTGAATTTTAACCCTCTAACGTTCTCCAATTTTCTTTGGCATCATAACAGACTGAAAAAAAAAAATCAAATACAAAATAAATATAGCCTGAAAGTTAAAGATGTATTAATTAAAAGAAGAAATTTGTTTAAATCAATGTCGGATTACACATTGTTAATATTCTTTTATATTGTCTGATTTCCAAGAACTTCATGCTGATTAAAAATCACGTAGAATGGTTTTATTTTATCTGGAATATCTACCACACACCCATCATGACCATGTATATAAACATGTAATATAGATGAGGAAGAGTCATATTTGATAAATAAGTAATAACTATCTTTCAATGCATTTTCGTCTACAAAGTGTCTTCAACCTTTACTCAAATAGGTTTTCTCATCTTCATCCAATCTAATTTCCATATTGCGCTTCCTATTTTTGTTTGTTTCAACAGTGCATCTCTTGTTTAAAATTTCAGGCAAAACCTCCACAAATCCAGTAGGAAACTCCTACAAAAATTAAAATATATTGAATTAACAATAAAACAATTAATTATACACAATTAAAATGCATAATAAGTTCATGTTATTAATTCCACATACCAGGTTGTCATAACATGAACTATAGGTGGAAACTGTGCAGAAATACTGATATTTCCAAAAAGCTGCAATAAAAAATACAAAACAAACTTAATAATAAACAAAATCATAAATTCAGTTTGAAGGTAAAAACATATCATCAATTTTTTTTTTTTAAAAAAAAAAATCCTAAAATTAAATAAAGCACATGTGAATAAATAATCATAACTAAAAATTATATTCTTACAAAAAAAATCTAAAAATTGTATGAACATCAAATAATGTACACAACTACAATACTTTATTAAACTAATTAAACTAAACTGTAAAATAAGGAGAAAAAATTTGCAATTTAAGAAAAAAAAAACATTTATCTATGTTCGCACATGTCGATCTACGTCTGGCCATTGATCGTCTAAAGTTTGAAAATAGATAATATGAATCAATAAAAATGTTGTTTTTTGTTTCTTTTCGCAATGCACCTAAGAGAGAGAGTTGTTTTGTTTTAAAATTTTGTTGATGATACATACTGAACTTGTCGCGAAAATCGCCCCAAATCGATGTGATTGGAACGACCTTCTCAAACCGCAAGCGTACGATTTGTGACAAAGGTAGTATATAAGATATCGAATCCACAGAGAGGATTATCCGTGGGAATCGGCTTAACTACTTTCGAATTAATTAAGTCAAATGGAAAATGAGAGATGGGGGTTAATCTAAACAACATAAAACAAAAAAATAAAAAGCAATGAGGGAACCGATCGATGGGGAGATATTCCCGAAACTCGGTTTCACACAAGCAAGATGGAATTAATAACTCGAAGACGATTAAAGGAAACTAGTGTGAGTTCTATATGATTGAATTTTCATCCCAATCGATATCCTAAATTGGTGATAATTCCGGAATACGGTTGAGGTGCCGTATTCCCCTAAGATAGGTAAGTAATCGGGGTTCGATGTATACTACCTACACGAATGAGATGTACAAACTCAACCCCGGGCCCCGGTTTAGCAACTACAAAAAACTAGAAGATCTTAGCCCGACTTCTCCTACGCTAAAGATTGTGTAGGGGTGTAGTTCCTACACACGCGACTAAATCTAATTTTGTCCATCCTAGCCAAGACCCTCTAGGCTCTACTTCCCCTTTTGGTAGGTGTTCTCCTCCATAGGTCTCCCTCCTACAAATTGGATTATTGATTAATTCACATTCTCGTATTCTATTTCCCTTCCCTAACAATCTAAGGCACAAAAAATAAATCCTAATCTTATTTAAGATCAAATTGAATTTTCTCGACAGGGTGGCAAACCCTAACCTAGGTTCCAATTGTCCTTTCTCAAATGCACAATCATACAAAATAGAGCTAAGTTATCGAAAGCTCAAGCCACCGAGTCAAGCCTATAATCAAGCCCTAATTTCATATGAAAATCATAATAAATCAATCAAATCTAACCCTAGATTACCACAACCCACAACATATCCATTAATCAATAAATTAATCTTCAATCCTGAAGCTTGGGATACTCCCGGGCTTCGGAAAACACGAAAACTACTCACAAATCATCAAGGCATAAACAAGAATCATCAATATCAAGCAATAAAAATAATAAAAACTGAAAATAAAGAGCAGGGGAGAGAAAATGCTCAATAATTTAACGAATTCTTGAAATACTCCGACAATCTTGACGGGTGTCATAAGACCATGACTAGCCTTCGAGTTCTCCACCAAAGATGGCTTCCTCCTTGAAGAGGACGAAGAAAAACCCAAATTTTCTAAGCTAAAACCTGAAAATGTAAAGGGAAGAGAAAAAATAGTGTAGAGAAAACTTTTAAAAGGAGGCAAATGTTGTTGAATAATGGATGATCCTTACATATGAGAGGGGAAGGGCATAAAAATCAGCTGAAACTTACAAATGTTGACCTAATAGCTTTTAAAATGAGGCAAATGTTGTTGAATAATGGATGATCCTTACAAATGTTGTTGTTGAATATAGGTCCCCCCAACCCTCAAAATCAGCTGAAACTTGACCTAATAGTAAGGGCATAAAAGTAAAATATAAATAGAAAAGCAAGGGATCATAAGTTGTTGAGTCGAGCCTCTTGTGCGCGCTCATTTGAGCTTCTCGCAATTTTTGGAAAATATCCGTCCGGAATCAGCCTTTGACTTCAACTACAAAATTTTAGTCGTCTTGGCTACACGTGGCAATTTGAATCACTTGAATCGGAGCTCGAACGCGGAAGTTACAGCCAAAATACGAAAATAGCACACTGAAAGGCGCGAAAACCGCCGCCCGGCCGACAGCGGTCTGGCTGGACCCTGGGCCGGTTCTAGACCAACTGTCGGGCGTCCTGCCGGTCCGGCAGCTGGTAAGGTAGGCGGTTCAGCTGTTGGTCCGGTTCAGCTTTCCAGCTTTGCACCTCCATCTTTCGTCGCCGTTTCGGAGTCTTTTCTCTCGTATTCTCGACCCGACCCCTTCACGGCTTTTGTTTGTGACTTGACGTACTTTGGTTTGGGCTGTTGTTGATTTTGATTCGGATTCATTTAGGCTTCAATTTACGGGCTGGAACATGGCATATGTGCAATCGACCTCTTCTTCTTTCTTTCTCCAATTTGAGGCTTTTTCATCCATTTTCTCGGTCCGACTCCTTCAAGACTTTTACTTGTGACTTGATGATCTTCAGTTCGGGCCTAATGTCGATCCATTTGGGCATCGAGATGCGGATCGAAGTATGAAAATGGATGCGAACGATCTTCTAAATTCTTCCGAGTTTCCTAACCTTCAAAATATGACTAAAAAACACCCAAAGCGCATTAAATCATATTAAAAAGGAAAATCAACCCGGAAATACAATAAAACATGAAATTGCACATGAACACAACAATTACACGTAATTCTTAACAAAATATGAACGTGAAAAGTGCAAGAAAAACGGTAATTTTCACGTTCATCACACACACACACACACATGTATATAGATGAAGATTATGTGTTTGTCAAGGATGTTAATGGATTGGAACTTATATGGTATTTAAATACTATAAAAAGGAAGCAAATAATTAACAAATTGAAAATCATAAATGTTATAAAATTTCGAAAAGTGTAAATTATTTAATAAATAATAATGTTGTTTTCTCGATTTACAACACACATAACCTAAATTAAATATATGTTCAGATCTTCTGATTAAACATTATAAGTTACAAATTAATGCTTTATAGAAAAGATATAATTATACTATTATTTTTTTCTTAAAGAATGATGTGATATCTATTTCTAAAAATCAATAAAAAGAACAAAAATCTAGAACTAAGTATTAATCAAGACATATAATTGTGTAAATAAAGGATTACGAAAGGTTCAAAATTCTAACTTAAATATGTTTGAATATTGTTTTATTTAGTACAAAATTACTAATAATAATATTTTTTTTTATATAAATACAATTGAATATAAAATGGAAAGACTTGTTATTAAATTAGAACTTAAATGGTATTTAGATAAAATAAAAAAGAAAAAATAATGAAGTCAACAAAAAAACTTTATTTGATACGACAAAATAATCGTTTAACTTACTTAATAATTAAGCATATATTGCAATCTTCAACTTAAATGCTTTATGGAGAGGATATAATTATACTATTATTTTTTCTTAGATCAAGTTATTACAAAGTCACAATTATACATTAGAAATCAATGTTTTATGGAGAGAATATAATTATACTATTATTTTTTCTTAGATTAATTTTTTAATGTATATTTCTAAAAGTTAATAAAAAGAAGAAGAATCTAGGAAAAATTACTTCTCAAGACATATAATTATGTATATCAAGGATTATAGAAAATTCAAAACATTTGCTTAAAGGTTTTCATTAAATATTCTAAGTTTGTAAAACTGAACAAAACAGGCGCCTTAAGATTGAACATAATATAAAACAATCATCACATAAATTGTTAATGTAAATATTAATATTAGAAAAATAAACATTAACCATTCAATGATGCTTTAAACTAAGTTCACGGAATCTAAAACTTCAAACTCAAATTCGACACCCAAATTTATGTCATTCGTCATAAGAAAATACTCCAAGTTTTCGCAAAGAACAACTGAATCTCCGTCCTTTATAACACCAACCTTGGAAGTAACTTCATCCAAAATGATTGTTGAATCTCTTTTTTCAACACTCAAATTAATGAGATTATGTTGACAAAACTCTCATGGAAGGATCTATATAGGTAAAAGAATCTGATTAAAACATAATATAATCGTTAATAAATTGTATAATATTCCGTGCAAATATTAAGGTAAGAGTTTCACCATATTTGGAGTCTGGCCAATATTTTTCAGCATACACATTCTGTAACAAAGTATTCTATTTGTTGACCGACTCTCCACAATTAAAGGAATATAATCATACTCTCTTACCTTACGCATTCCTCGTGCAGATTATATAAAAAGAATACAACAAAAAACAAAATAAACAAACAGACTCATCTATATTAAAATAATAATCAAATTATTAAAAAAATATTTTTCCCAAATTTCTCTAGATAAGTTTTTAATTATACATTTGTTAAAAGTAATTGGAGTGTCAAAATCTTTGAAGATATTCTCCTTTGAACACATAGTGGACGTGAGTATGTCAACATTAATGACCGCAGAATTCTCAATAGTGAAAATAATTAAATCACAATATTTTTAATTATTAAAAAAAATAAAAGGAAACGATCCTTGTCTGAAATACAATCTATCGCCAGTGTTCATAACAGCTTGAACATAACATTCATCGCCCTATTCATTTTTCAAAGTGTAACAATTTGGAAGAATCCCTTTTATTATTGGATCATAAGCTCGAGGAGTACGCTGCAATAATTTTACGAATGGAAGACATAAACATATTAATAAAAAATAAAAAAAACAAAATTAATAATAATAAATATCTTTAAAATTTACTTACACATTTGTTTTCGTCACAACCACTTTCCCGAAAACATAGTTGATACAACCTATAAAACTTTCCTTTCCAATGAAATTACCGTCAGCAGACATATTTTTTGTTTATTTTATATTTAATATACATTTGCAGAATGTCGGATGAGGATGTTTAAATAATAAGTTTTAGGTATTTATTTATGAAATTAGGTTTTATCCTAATTAAGGTAGATGAATAATTTCAATTATTACAAAATTAATGATGACATTAATTCCATATAATTTTAATTAACTATGTACTTCTTCATTGACTTACTACAAATAATGATCATAATTGTAGAAAATATATCCATCATAATATAATTTTGAATTAATTAAACAAAAACTGTTGATCACTACGCTCAAAAGACAACGGTTTAACACAATAACCGTAGTCTTTTAGCGCTCAACCGTGGTCATTGTACAAACCGTAGTGTTCTACATTTTTTTTTTCGCAAAAAGGCTACAGTTTCGCAAAACCGTTGTGGTTTAACCGTAGTCGTATACCTATTTTTGCTAAAAGACTACGGTTCGAAAAACCGTTGTTGTTTAACCCTAGTCGAATACCTATTTTCGCTAAAAAACTATGGTTCGCAACACCGTTGTGGTTTAACCATAGTCAAATACCTATTTTTCGCTAAACGACTACGGTTTGCAAAAACCGTTGTGGTTTAGCCGGAGTCGAATACCTATTTTTCGCTTAAAGACGACGGTCTGTACGTCCTTTGTTGAAAGGGCGTTGTCAATATATTTTTTAATGGATAATTTAAAAGAATTATTTTCTATGATTAACAATGGTTATGGTAACTGTTATTAGTCGAGCGTTATCATTGCCCTTTTTAATTTCCTTTACCTTTTTAAATACGTATTTACAAGATTTAAATATTTTTTAATTTTACAATTAATTTTTTTATTAATACTTTTTAATGTTTTACACTTAAAAAATGTTTATTATTAATTTTTTTAAATGTTCTTTCTTCAATGTTTTTTATTTGCCTATCTAGTATTTCGAATTTAGTTATACAAATTTTTTTCTATGTATACAATATTAATAGATTTTTGTTTTATATTCATTACTAGCTATATATTTAATTTATGCATATACACTATTAGAAAATTGGCCTATTAGGACGCCTCTATCAGGACTCTTTTGTATTTTAAATGTGTCGACTAATTTCAAAATCATACCGATCAATATAGTTCTATCGTATTTTTTTTGTGAAAAATATCGAAAAATGTGATAGTCGTTAAATACCGATCTAATTTTGGTCGATCGATAGTAAATAAATCTTAACTTTCATGTATGTCAGGCCTGTTCTGTTGTCGAAAATTGCTGCCCCAGTTCATTTGAGTGCCAGAATTTTAAAATATAAATGCATAGATCTATCTAAAATCTGAAAATTAATCTATCATCATTTTTTGGATTTGTTAAAGATATAAGACTTAATTATTTATCATATTCTCTATATATTATATAAATTGAAAATTAATTCATAAGAATTATTAATTACTACTTTGTTGTTGTTTGAAGTCATCGTACATGTGAATTCGTTTGACCATAATACTAATTTTTCAAACTAAAGGGTGTGCAATTGCTTTTTTCAAATGTTTTCCAGCTTATAGCTTGTGAAAATCAAAATCTAAAAGTAAAAAATAGTTGCTTGTAGATTTTAAACTAAAAGGTGTGTGCAAGTGATTTTAGTAAATAAATAAAAATTTATTTCCTTCTATTCATAAGATAAAAATTACTTAAGTATCAAATACTCTATTTTTACATTTAATCAAAATCACTTTTGTTCTGGGTTCTTATCTCTCTTTCCATATCTAAAAGGAATTATAGATTATAGATTGATATATAAATTGATATTCAGGAAGCCACCCCTCTCATAAAGAAAAAGCGCGCTCGTAACTCTCAATGTTCGCTCTCTCTGAATTAATAGAAACTTGCACTCTCAAACGAGAAAAAACAAATCCATATAAACCCTAGACGTGTAAACGAGTTGGTCTCTATGCCGCGGTGGTTCTCTATTACGCCGTGGTTTCTCTCATCCGCGGTGGTCAGTGGTCACAGAACGGCAACAACGCGTGACTGTTAGAAACGGCAACTGTGTGATCGGAAGTTGAGACTGTTACAGCAGAGTCCATAGCCGTTATTACAGTTGCTTTCTGTTATTACTGTGATTCTTATTTTTCTTTGTTTACGTTAAAGTCGTGCTTCTCATTATCAGTAAGTATTAAACACGAGTTTTAGAAAAGGGAGGGGCTGATTACGACACCGTTTTGGTGTCTGCAGAAGTTGTTATAGATAGTACGTAGTACAGCAGAGAGGACATGTTTTTGGTGACAGCTCATTCTGTTGAATGAAACTCTGATTCTCCTTCCTCCATTTCTCTGATTTTCTCCCATTTCTGTTCTATCATACAGTGTGTGTGTGTGTATTACGTGTGTTAATTCGCCCAGAATAGGCATACGTAACAATCTGGTATCCAGAGCACGATCCTGAATAAGGCTGGATTCAATGGCAAAGAACAATACAGTAAGAATCGAAACGTTAGAAGAAAGGGTGGCGGAACTCACACAAGGTCAGGCGGAGATCCTTCAGGCTCAAAAAGAGATGAACATGCGTATGGATAGCTTTGGGGAGCTAGTGAAGCTGCAAGTCATAGAAGCACTGAAAGAAATGGCGCCAAACAACAGAGGTAAAGAGCCTGTTAATCTTAATGTGAATACGGGAGCTGGATCTAGTATTCTTGGGAGAAATGATGTGGGAATTTTATCTCCCACCCCAAATACACTAGTCAATGAGCCTGTGGTTAACCAAAGAGCCCCTAAATTTGATTTTCCTAAATTTAATGGTGAAAATCCTAGACCATGGCTTAGAAAATGCCACAGATACTTCACATTCAACCCAATGCCGGACTATGAGAAGATAATGTTGGCAGCTATGAATCTGGAAGGATTGGCAGACCAATGGTACGTCGACTATGTAGATGGGAAAGAAAATATGCCATGGGAAAAATTTACTGATATGGTTCTGGGGAGATTTCTGAACAGTGAAGGGGTTGGGATAGTGGCTCAGTTTAATAAACTGAGGCAAAAAGGGGATGTGCAGGCATATATCCAGGAGTTTGAGGAGTTGAAAGCGTTTATGGTGGAGAAGAACAAGTCATTGACTGAAGATTACTATATTGAGAGTTTTAGGAGTGGATTGAAAGAAGAGGTGGGTAAAATGTTGGAGATAATGAAACCTAGCAGTTTGTTGGATGCTATGCAGTTGGCTGTTAAGCAGGAACATATGTTACAGCTTTTATTTAAGGGGCAAAGAGGAGTGTCAAGACCAACCAATACTTCACAATTTAGTAGCTGGAAGAGTGATAATGATGGAGGGTTACAGAAAGCCAAACAAAACACACTACCCCCGTAAAAAGACTGAGTCAGGAAGAAATGGAAGCTCGAAGGAAGAAAAACTTATGTTTCAATTGCGATGAAGTATACCGTGTTGGTCACAGATGCAAGAAGTTATTTGTTATCATGGGAGAAGATGATGGGGACCCACCTGATACCTTGGTACTAGAGGAATTAGATGAAGAGGAGAAGGATCCCATGATATCGCTTCATGCATTAGCTGGAAACATACATCCTGATACTATTAAACTAGAGGGGGCAGTAAAAGGAAAGAAGATTACCATACTTCTAGACACTGGCAGCACCCATAGTTTTTTGGATCCATCCGTAGCTGATGAGGCAAGGTGTTTGGTAGAGTATACTAATCCAATGGTAGTGACAGTAGCTGATGGTGGAAAAGTGGATTGTAATTCTAAGTGATCCCAATTTGAGTGGGAAATGGGGCACTATAAGTTTAGCTCAACTGTAAGATTGTTGAAATTGGGCGGATGTGACATGGTGATTGGAGTAGACATGATGGCTCAGCTGGGGCCAATCACTTTCGATTACAAGAGACACTTGGTGCAGTTTAACAACAAAGGGAAAACAATTACATTGCAAGCAATAAGACCAGAAATCAGGTTGAGTATGATCTCAATTAAACAAGCAAAGAAGACTTTAAGGAAGAAGGGAACTGATGTCCAAGCTTATTTGTGCTTGATTTCTGGAAGCAAAAACAAGAATGATGAGGGAAGGACAGTAGAAATCCAATCTCTAGTGGATGAATACAAGGGTGTGTTTGAATCACCTTCTGAGCTACCACCAGAGAGACAATGGGACCATAAAATTGTGACCAAAGATGGGGCAGAACCCATCAAACAGAAACCTTACAGATATCCATTTTTACAGAGGATGGAAATTGAAAAGCTAGTAGAAGAGATGCTGAAGAGTGGAGTGATCCAGCCGAGCAATAGCCCATTCTCATCCCCAGTATTGCTGGTAAAGAAGAAAGATGGAAGCTGGAGATTTTGTGTGGATTACAGAAGATTGAATGCAATTACTGTAAAGGATAGTTACCCAATACCCTTAGTGGAAGACTTGCTGGATGAATTAGGGGGTGCCAAGGTATTTTCAAAAATTGATTTGAGAGCAGGATATCATCAAATCCGGGTAACACCAGAAGATGTGTACAAAACAGCCTTTGTGACTGCATCTGGACTCTACGAATTCAGGGTCATGCCTTTTGGTTTAACAAACGCACCAGCTACCTTTCAAACAGTAATGAACCAGGTATTTCACCCATTTCTGAAGGAGTTTGTATTAGTTTTTTTCGATGATATATTGGTATATAGCTCATCCCAGGCAGAACATGTTGAGCATCTGAGGAAGGTATTCCAGCTGTTGGAGGAAAATCAGTTATATGCCAAAATGTCTAAATGCATTTTTGGACAAGCTCAAGTAGAATATTTGGGTCACATCATCAGTGGAGAGGGGGTAAATGCTGATCCTGAAAAAGTAAGAGTCATGGTAGAATGGCCTCATCCTAAAACTCTAAAAGCCTTGAGGAGTTTCTTAGGATTAACAGGATATTACAGAAAATTTGTTAGAAATTATGGGATTATTGCCAAACCATTAACCATGCTGACAAAAAAGGGGCAATTTCAGTGGAGTGAAGAAGCAACTAAAGCTTTTGAGTTGCTCAAATCAGCCATGGTATCTGCTCCAGTATTGAAGCTGCCAAATTTCTCAAAACCTTTTATAGTAGAAACCGATGCTTGTTACGGAGGGATTGGGGCTGTACTAATGCAGGAACACCATCCGTTAGCTTATCTTAGCAAACCGTTGGGGATCAAGAGTTTGGGATTATCCATATATGAGAAAGAGTTCTTGGCCATTTTGTTGGCCGTAGAAAAATGGAGGCACTACTTGTTACATGGTCCTTTCATCATAAGAACCAATCAAAAGAGCTTGAAATATCTGCTAGAACAGAAGATTTCCACTCCATTGCAGCATAAGTACTTAACTAAGCTGCTGGGATTTGATTACACCATTGAATATAAGAAGGGAATAGAGAATAAGGCAGCAGATGCTTTATCAAGAGTTGAGGAAGGAAGCTGCTCTGCCTTGTCCATACTTAAACCTGTTTGGATGGAGGAAATATAGATGAGCTATGACGGAGATCAAGAGGTTCAAAAGATGATCATGGAGTGTGTGGCTGAGCCTTACAACACTTCCTTCTTTTCTTATAGTGCTGGTCTTTTGAGGTTTAAAGGAAAGCTGTATATTGGCAAGTATGGTGATCTTAAACAAAAGATACTGACATATATGCACGATTCAGCAGAAGGAGGGCACTCCGGAGAAACCGCAACTTTTCAAAGGATCAAAAGCTTATTTTGGTGGCCTGAATTGAGGAAAGATGTTCACAGTCATGTTTCAAAGTGTCACCAATGTCAGATTAGTAAACATGAAAATTTGAAATCACCAGGACTGCTGCAACCCTTGCCAATTCCAGATAGAGCTTGGAGACACATTTTTATGGATTTCATAGAGCAACTACCTAATTCTGCCGGGAGGGACACTATATGGGTAGTAGTAGACAGATTCACCAAGTATAGTCATTTCATTGCGCTCACACATCCCTTTACAGCCTCTAAACTAGCAACTATTTTCCTGGATATTATATACAAGTTGCATGGGTTACCACAAAGTGTGGTCTCCGACAGGGACAAAATTTTCACAAGCAAATTTTGGCAAGAATTGTTTCAATTGCTAGGCATTCAGTAGAGTATGAGCTCTGCATACCATCCCCAAACGGATGGCCAAACTGAGAGAGTGAATCAGTGCTTGGAAAATTATTTGAGGTGCATGTGTGGTGCAACACCGAAGAAATGGTATTCGTGGTTAGCTATGGCAGAATTCTGGTATAATACCAGTCACCACTCTGCTATTAACATGACTCCCTTTGAAGCATTGCATGGATTTACACCCATACCTCTTACATTTAGACACTCTGTTCAAGGCTCTGTGGTTGGGGTAGAAGCCACACTCAGAGAAAAGCAGGAGATCCAGCAACACCTGAAACACTTCTTGCAGAAAGCTCAGGAGAGGATGAAGTTTTATGCTGATAAGGGCCGAATTGATAGGGAGTTTGAATTAGGGGATTGGGTGTATCTGAAGCTAAAACCCTATCAGCAAAGGTCATTGCATGGAGGGAAGGTTTGGAAGTTGTGCCCTAAGTATGCTGGTCCCTTTCCAATAATTCAGAAGGTGGGTAAGGTAGCTTACAAGCTTCTGTTACCTAGCTCAGCAAAAGTACACCCTGTGTTTCATGTATCTGTGCTTAAGAAGAGAGTAGGAACTGATACTCGAGTCACCTCGGAGCTTCCGACATTTGATGATGAAGGAAAAGTAGTACTCCAACCAGTTAAAATCCTAGCTCGCCGATTGGTTAAGCAACACAACAAACCAGTGACACAGCTTCTGGTACGGTGGGCTCATTTACCAGAGGAGGAAGCGACGTGGGAGGATTATTCCTCATTTTGTGACAGATTTCCGGAGGTGCTGTTGTCTTGAGGCCAAGACAGTTTTCAAGGAGGGGGAAATGTTACAGCAGAGTCCATAGCCGTTATTACAGTTGCTTTCTGTTATTACTGTGATTCTTATTTTTCTTTGTTTACGTTAAAGTCGTGCTTCTCATTATCAGTAATTATTAAACACGAGTTTTAGAAAAGGGAGGGGCTGATTACGACACCGTTTTGGTGTCTGCAGAAGTTGTTATAGATAGTACGTAGTACAGCAGAGAGGACATGTTTTTGGTGACAGCTCATTCTGTTGAATGAAACTCTGATTCTCCTTCCTCCATTTCTCTGATTTTCTCCCATTTCTGTTCTATCATACAGTGTGTGTGTGTATTACGTGTGTTAATTCGCCCAGAATAGGCATACGTAACAGAGACTTTGCATATTCCTTACGCGTCTGTAATCCTGAATTCAAGCGCCCTTTTTCGTCCCTCAAGGACGCGTGTGAAAGGTTCGTTTTCTTCCTCTTTTAAGATAGTTTGCTTATTTAACATATTTCCCATGTTCTTTTTGCTGCTGAATTTAGGGATGAAAATTGATTATTGCTTTATTTGGATGAAAGCTCCGAAAAACCATCAGAATCAGCAGCAGAAGAAACTTGGCGGTAAAGTTAATCTTTACGGGAAAGAGCTCCACATGTTTGTGTGAAGCTCGAGCGGGTTGCCAGTGTCTGAAATCAGTGGCGGCGGTGGCTACTAGATGGAAAATCATAAGTTATGAGCAACAGTTGCCCATGTAATTCCAACGAGTAATTATATAAATTCAGCACCTAACTCAAGGTCCTTGATAACTAACATAAACATTTTTTTTTATTGGCTGATATAATACAAATGTAGCAGAACCTTAAATGTTGCCATCTGATTTTTTACAGTCAATTTAGCGAATTTGGCTGCCTTTGCTCTCAATTTTAATGGTATCATCTCCTTTCTAGCATTCTGATCTAGAGACTGTAAACTAAACAAATCGAAAAGATTAGTGATATAGGCCATCATAATTGGTGCTTTTCACATTATTTACAAAGGTAACTACAATTATCAAACTACTTTGACATTATTATATTTGCTTTCGGTTGTTCTATCTTAATTTCCCGGATCTGAGGTGTTGAGTTTTGAAATTTAACCCTACATGATGTCAATATATCCTTATGAAACTGGAGATCATAAAGAATGTCAGAAATTATGAAAGATTCAGCGATTATAGCTTGTGTCATATGTATATGACTACTTAGATTGGAAAGAGAAGAGACTAGCAGCCTGCTCCAGTTTTAATTGGTTTTGCATCATCTTTAGCACTTAATATGCACACATGCACAAGTTCTTTGCTGATATATTTGCTTGTGAAGCACAACATTAGATGATACTTACTGAATGAAAGTTCAAATTGTGAGAGCCGATAGCCAGCAACCTTTAAGAAGCACTGCAACTAGCAATCAAGTATGATTTTGGTGAATTAACACGAATCTTGATATACCCAAAACCAAGTCGGTTAAGGTTAATAACTGAATTACCAAGACTTGCCTGTGACAAACTTTTCAAGAGGAGTAGCTCGGTAGAGATCATAATAGGTTAAGTTAATTTTGAATCCTTCAATCTATTTCACAATACCAATCTGTTTCATTTTAAATTTAACAAAAAATCGAGAAAACATGGGATTACCATCATTCGGGCATAAGCAGATCTAGTGCGACCAATAATATTTGGAAAATCATAAGAACATTCGACCCGTTGTCCTAACTTATGATTTTCCAAATATTATTGGCAGAGTTAGTCTGACTTTTCAAGAACATTTAGCTAAAAAACATTATTCTCATAAGGATATTATTACAACATCATGTTCTTAAATTTGTTTTTGTTTACCACATTAGCTGAATATTGCCATGACATTATTTATAGAATTTATAGTTTCTAATCCGGTTGTACTGTTCACTTTGTTTATTTTATTTACAGCTTTAGTTTAGTTAAGGTAGTTGTAAGCCATCGTTTTCAGTCGAATTACATTCTTCAATGAAATAATATAGCTTCTGGGCTACATTGTGGATCAAGAAAGGGAGAAAAAATAACTAATGGCTGATGCAGTAATGGTGTGGTCATATAGTTCGGCTACTCAATTTCTTCCCTCAACCATTGAGCTTTACATTTGAAGATTTTGGGAAGTTGTTGATTCATCCGGAATACTCTTTTCACGGTTCACGTGAGTTCTAATTCTCAATGTTTTACTAAGATAATATGTGATTTCTGATATTTTCATAGGCTTGTTAAGGTTGTCCTAGTGATAGATACTGTTATAAATTAAGGCACGTAAATCACATATTCACGTATATGGGAATCGGTATACCTCAGTTGATTTGCAGCGGAATGTATTCGGTTGATTCCCAATCTGAAGGATCGTGCACTGATTCGTCTACAAGCCCGTTTGGACGAATACTACTAGAGCATTCGCCGTCTACTTCATACCCTAGACTCTTGGAGGACTCCGGTGATTCTCCAAGACAGAGAATTAGAGAGCAAAGGAGAAATATGTATTCTGTGGTGTTATTTTTCCGTAGTCTACGAATACCAGTATATTCGTATATTTATTAGTATGGGAGAGATCTATCTCCTATTATGGATAAGATCTCCATCCCCATTGGGAATATATCTAATAAGATATTAAATATCTCGTCAGATATATATCCCAACCATATTGGGATCCATCAGATATGGATGCAACCAACATCTCCCACTCATACAAATCTGATCCGACTTACTCGAATCTGAAAGACTCCACAATTCTCATCATCATATCTCTTCTTTCATACAGAGACTAAGGCGCGCGACCGAGCGAGAACAGAATGGAACAAAGTGAGGAGAGTTATATTAAGTTATCACCCAACTAACATAACTCATCAACTCAGGAGACTCGCTGTGTACCCCAAACTACGTGGTTGCACAAGACCAAACATCTCTGACCCCTCGTATTCATATAGAGCATGTTTGACCCCTTAACTTTGTATCTATGCTCATGACTATGTCAAAACTAATTCGACTTAGTCGGCCGGCCTATGAGCCATAGTACATAAGTGCATTACCAGCTTAGTTTTTCCTTGGCCTCTAATGTCAATCTGCTTGGACTTGACAGCTTTCTTAGTCATGCTCCGACAGACCGTATCAATCATGGTCATTGAACACATGCTAAAGTAGCGTCATCAAGCTTACACTTCATGACAAAGTCCAAAGTCCCAAAGGGCACATAAAACACTATAAGAGCTCACACAGTGACGAAGCAGGGATCTATTCGGTCACTCCTCTTACTAAGGTCGTCATTAAGCACATGTAGTATGAATACATGCTATGATGGAGCTCCCACTCAAATCTGGGCATGTCACGCTCTGAACATCATACGAGTCTTAGTCCAGTCGCTCTTCTAGCGTCTGACCAGCGGACCACTTAGGAATTTGTCTCCAACACAACTCCTAATGATTCGCACACTCGGCTTATTAAGAAGCTTTTATGAAGTTAGGACATTCTTCATAATCGATCAAGTATGATCTCATCTTGGCCTCTTGCCAAGGCGACTATGGGCAACAACCTTTCGTGTTGTTCCTTTCACGAAGGTGATCACTCAAATGTTTGATCCGCCAGTCTCATCCCGCTCGCTCACCAAAGCGCCAGGGCGATTTTCCGTGTGAGTGGGACAATCCAAGCCTTGTGACATATCACACATAATAGACACATTACTTCTAACATATAATAAGGGCACATTTTATTGATAAAATTGTTCAAACAGGCTAAAAGAATTTTAAATTCTACGAAGTCCCATACTCCTAACATGCCTTTGAAATACATCTCTACTCAAAGGCTTGGTGAAAGGATCAGCTATCATTTCACCAGTGGGAACGTGCCTGAGAACCACTTGCCCCTGCGCAAATCACTTGTCCCCTTTAGATATCTAAGTATCCTTTTGACTGCAGCCCAATGAGCGCGTCCGGGATTACCTTGATACCTACTCACCATCCCTACTGCAAAGCACAAGTCTGGTCGAGTACACATCATTGCGTACATCAAACTTCCTACCACGCTTGCATAAGGAACCTTAGCCATACTTTCCTTTTCATCATCTGTTTTTGGGCATAGATCTTTGCTAAGAATGCAATGTTTTTCCATAGGCGTGTCAACGGGTTTAGCATTATGCATACGAAATCGCTCCAGAACCCTCTTAATATAAGTCTCTTGAGACAAAGTTAAGAGTCTCTTTGAGCGATCTCGGTGTATCTTAACACCAAGTATGTATTCTGCCTCTCCTATGTCTTTCATCTCAAAAGTAGATGATAGCCACTGCTGAGTGGCGACAATCATCTCCGTATCATTTCCCGCCAGCAAAATGTCATCCACATATAATGAGAGAATTGTGAAATTCTTCTCATCCCTTTTGACATACACACAGTGATCTTCCTCAACCATCGTAAAGCCTATCGAAGTGATAGCTCGATGATATCGAAGGTACCACTGTCTGGATGATTGTTTCAGTCCATAAATGGAATGTTTTAAGCGGCACACTTTGCGCTCTTGTCCCTTTACCTGAAAAACCCTTAGGTTGATCCATATAGATCTCATCACCCAGTTCTCCATTGAGAAATGCTGTCTTCACATCCATTTGGAACAGTTCCAAATCAAGATGGGCGACAATTGCTAAAATGAGACGGATAGAGGCAAACCTCACCACCGGGGAGAATGTCTCTTCATAGTCCACACCTTCTCTTTGGGTAAAGCCTTTCGCCACTAGGCGAGCCTTATACTTGTCTATCGAGCCATCTGCTTTTCGCTTGACTTTGAGGACCCACTTGTTCCCAATTGTCTTGCGTCCAGACGGTAGATCGACTAGCTCCCAAACTTGGTTCTTAGCCATCGAACTCATCTCTTCCTCCATAGCACTTATCCACTCTGTAGCATTTAGAGAAGTTACAGCCTCTTCATAAGTGGCTGGCTCATCAACATCCATTGTTGCGCACATGAAAGATTCCCCTTCGAGTTCAAAACGTCTTCGGGGAACCGTTCCACGCTTGCTCCTGCGCAACTCTAGATCTTGAGAGTCTTCATGCAATGGAATTCTCCCACTGACTCTAAGATCGCTCTCATTATTCCCGTCGATTGCCAGGAATTCCAGCGTTGTCTTCGGGATCTTGTAACTCATAAAGTTTAAGATCTCCTTTAACTTCTCCAATTGTTGGAAATTCCTCCTCGAGGAAATTGACATCGCGCGACTCAATTTCTGTCATTCCTCCGTCAGGATGTTCACCATACATCACATAGCCTTTCGAGTGGTCACAATATCTTATAAAGATATGTTTAACTGCTCTAGGACCAAGTTTCCCATGCTTATGGGAAGTATTATGAACAAACCCTGCTAACCCCCAAGGGTGCAAGCCTTCTAAGTTGGACTTTCTTTCATGCCACAACTCATACGGCGTCGAAGGAACTGATTTAGACGGCACACGGTTCAATATGTAGGCAGCAGTTAAGATTGCATCTCCCCAAAATGATATTGGTAGATTTGCTTGCGCCATCATTGATCTGGCCATGTCCAGAAGTGTCCTATTCCTCCTCTCTGCAATACCATTTTGTTGCAGAGTGTAAGGAATTGACAGTTGCCTTATGATCCCTTTTTCCTCACAGTATTGCCTGAACTGATCAGACAAGTATTCTCGCCCTCTATCAGTGCGTAACATTTTAAGTTTCCTATCTCTTTGGTTCTCAACCTCCGCTAAGAATCGCTTAAAACAATCAAGCGCTTCCGAGCGGTGAGACAGGAGATACACTGAACCATAGCGCGAATAATCATCAATAAATGTGAGGAAATAGGATGCACCGTGTCGTGCCTTCACATTTACGGGTCCGCATATGTCTGAGTGAACTAACTCTAGAGGTTGAGTAGCTCTTTTTGCCTTTCCAAAAGGCTTCCGGCAGGCTTTTCCTGCCAGACATTGTTCGCACACAGGAAGGTTGACTTTAGCGAGATTGCCTAAAAGGCCTTCTCGAGCTAATCTAGTCATCCTTTCACGCCCTATGTGTCCTAACCTTGCATGCCATTTATTTGAATCATTCAAAATATCAACAGATGAAGAAATAAAAATAGTCCATTCAATAGATAAATCTAACATGAAAAATCCATTGTTCATATGTCCTACGCCATAAAGGTTGTTGCCGAGAAAAATAGATAACATGGTCTTTTCAAACAGGAAAGAAAAATTTTGACTCAAAAGTGCTGAAACTGAAAGTAAATTACATCGAATACTAGGCGCATAAAGCACATCACTAAGGAGCAGCTCGCGCCCAGTGCTAAGTGTAAGCTGGTATGCACCAACTCCCACCACCTCTTCTTGCGCGCCATTTCTCATAGCAATGTAGTGGCTGCCTGCTGGTACTTGACGATAATCTACAAATCCTACTCTATCTCTTGTCACGTGTTTGGTTGCTCCTGAGTCTACAATCCAACCATGGAGAGAATTAGCAACTAACACATGTGAACAGACAAATGAATCAGTAGAGCTAGGAGCGGGTCTTACCTTCTTTGGCTCAGTACAACTACGAGCAAAGTGACCCGTCTTTCCACAGTTATAGCAGGTGTCTTTCTTCTTTCCGCCCCTTTTTCCACGGTGACGCTTTTTAGCCTTTTCACCTTGCGGGCCCAAGTTTTGGTTTTTGGCGTTGCTTTGTCCGGCATTCTTTTGCTTTTTCCAACGGTTGCCTGTGTTAGGCTTGCGTTGGCCAGCATGTGCGACGAAAGCAGCCGCTTGTGCTCTTTCCGCCTCTCGACGGTCAGCCTCGAGTCTAAGATGACTGGCGACGCCGTCAAAGGTCTGCTCAGGTAGCGACCTTAGGACTGCCAAAACTTGTTGTTCGTTGGTGAGTTCATTTCCAGCATTTTGAAGCTCTCGAATCATGTCTTTCATGATATCAAGATGCTGGCCCATGGTGTGCTTAGGGTCAAGTACGTACTGATTAAATTTAAGGGTTAAAGCCCTTAGTCTCGTTGCCGAGGTAGTGCCGTACGTGACCTTTAAGCTGTCCCACAGCTCTTTAGCTGTAGCAAACGTCTCGAACTCACGAATCAGATGATCCTGCATGCAGCTAAGCATAGTATAGCGCGCAGACCGATCTTGATTCGCCCACTTATTGTACGCGTCTAAATCGCGACGATATTGGGCATTTTGACCGTTCTCTGGCTCAACCGGCGCAGCCATAGTTTCGGTGAGATGGTCAAGGACCTTCATATTATGTAGCAGAAATTTGATCTTACGGTGCCACATGGCATAGTTCTGGCCATCTAGTTTGCCAGAACCGTAAAGATCAGAAAAAGCTATTTGGGCATCCATTTCTGTTAATATTTGCGCAAACTATGTTAGAAGGTTGTCTATTTAATATTTTTATTCGAGTCCAAATAAAATTGTATTATTTCACACAAATGAATGAGATCGAAAATTCGCCGCATTGGCTCATAATCATCTCCCACTCAATTGAAGACGATAATAAAAAATTAAATGACCGCGAATAAAAATTGTCCATCGCAAGAACATTCATTAAAAAAAAAAATAATAAAGTGAGATGTTAACGACCTATGGTGGTAAATACGAAACAACAAAAAATTACATGGCCTAAAAAATTGGCCCCTCTAATACATGTGTCCTAGTGAGAAACGAAAAAATAAATAAATAAATAATTACAATTTTCGTTCCTACTACATGATTCTAAAAAACTTACATCGTAATGTCGTATAACCACCATTGTCATCAACCATCTCACACATACATCAATCATATCACGTAATAAAAATACGCAAATAATGAAATTAAATCACATAATTGATTTAATTAATTTAAAGTGGCCTAATCACAAAATCATTTTAATGAATATAAGGCCCACCAAATAAATTGACCAAATAATTCTGAATTATTAAGCCCAATTTTAATTATAGCCCAAAAAAATGGTAAGGCCCAATACACTAAAATAGCAGATTTTAGTTTAATTAAAAATTGGCCCATTTCCTTCTTTAATTAAGCCCAAAAAAATACTGGCCCAGCTAGATTAGTTAGGAGCCCATTACTGATCCAATAAATCCAGCCCAAAAAAAAAATCAGACTAACCCTGAACCCAATCTGACCCAGCCCAATCTGACAAACCCTAGCCCACTGTCGCCGCCGTCCCCGCCACCACCACTGCCCCCGCCGCCGCCGCCGCCGCCGCGGCAGCAGTAGCAGCAAAGCAGGGCAGCGCGAAGAAGCAGGGCCTAGCAGCAGCGTCGCGCATGAAGCGGCGACAGCAGCGGAGCAGCGGCGGAGAAGCGCGCGCTCGCGCCACCGTCGCGCCACCGTCGCAGGGCAGCAGCAGCGAAGCGCCGGGCAACAGGTCAGCAGAGAGGCGGCGTAGCAGCGAGGCCACACGCAAGGCGGCTGCTGCGCCTCCTGGCGCAGCAGCCGCCGCCACCGCCGCCCTGGAGCTCACGACCGCGAAGCAGCCTGGCGCGGGACAGGAGCGCAACCCGCTGCCGGAGTTCGCGCAGTCCAGCAGAGCAACAACACGCCGCCTCCGTCGGCGCCGTCGCAGCGCAGCAATGCGTCAGCGGCGAGCGCCGCCGCCATTGCCGGCGGTGAGCAGGTTTTAAACGTTCAGCAGAGGTGATGAAAGGATGCTGTTATCCAAGAGTTCCAAATTATAACCTATATCCTTTCATTATCTCAATTAAAAAAAACGTAAGACAATATAAAGCCTAAGTTGTATCCAATTTAATAAAACTCACAACAATAATCTATTCAATTCAGGCGAGAACGAATCAACTCGCTCTGATACCACTGTTATAAATTAAGGCACGTAAATCACATATTCACGTATATGGGAATCGGTATACCTCAGTTGATTTGCAGCGGAATGTATTCGGTTGATTCCCAATCTGAAGGATCGTGCACTGATTCGTCTACAAGCCCGTCTGGACGAATACTACTAGAGCATTCGCCGTATACTTCACACCCTAGACTCTTGGAGGACTCCGGTGATTCTCCAAGACAGAGAATTAGAGAGCAAAGGAGAAATATGTATTCTGTGGTGTTATTTTTCCGTAGTCTACGAATACCAGTATATTCGTATATTTATTAGTATGGGAGAGATCTATCTCCTATTATGGATAAGATCTCCATCCCCATTGGGAATATATCTAATAAGATATTAAATATCTCGTCAGATATATATCCCAACCATATTGAGATCCATCAGATATGGATGCAACCAACAGATACAAATGAATTCCTCACATAAATATTTATAGTTTTAAGTCTCTCTCTCTCTGTTTGTTTTTCTTATTCTGGAGATGCTCATGTGAATACATTAAAAGCTCTTGAAACCATGGAAAGGACTTTCTTGATTCCTTGGTGAGAATATAGCTTTCATCTTGCTTAATGATTATTGAGGCAATGGTGAACGTGATTGCTTGGAAGTATGAGTCTTTTGGGGATCATGCTATGTATGTGGCTTAAAATTGTCTTGCGGGTAATTCTTGATGAAATTAGATGGCTTGACTGTTATGTTACTTATAACAACCACTTATGTAAAGAAAGACCAATTTGTTCTTTTTGTGATTAGCATATGGAACAATTGAAAATTAAGGTTGGACATTTGCACTATACACATGTTACTTATAACAACCAACTATGTAAAGAAAGACCAATTATGAAATCTATTGACTTGTTTTGTTCTTATTAAACTTAGCCTATGCTACCACATCTTTAATAAAATTTGTTGTAGTTCGACATTTGCTCTTTTAGATAATCCTTAACATTGCTTTGTCATAAGGAAGAGAAGAGGTTCTGTTTTTCATTTGATCTCTCAGAAAATTTATTACACAATCACTTATGCATTCATGGCCTGTAATATTCTAGAGAATTCTGCATAAGAAAGTAGTCATGAGTCATTACTTAGATGTTCCAGGGCAAGACGATAAGAGCAGTGCAAAATTGCCCGAGTTTGGAAAATTTATTGGTTAGAGATTCATGAAAACACGTTGATGACGTCCAAGAACTGTTGATTAGATCATTTTTCCTACTAGAAGCATATACTTCCATAGCCATGAGTCATAGAAGAGAAGTTAAAGGAAGCTTCAGATCTTAGTTTACACTGGAGCTCTGGATCAACTTGAGTTAACTAATGATATTCCTTCGACATCGATTCTGATTCATACTAGCAATTTCCACTGTTTAATTCAACTTGTTGATACCCATCTCAAATTATGTTTCATAAATTGTTGCCTCTTACATCTGCCTAGGTATATTGCTGAAAATTATTCGAAGATTTGTGATGTTGAACGACAACTAGCAAATCTCACAATGGAGATGAAGCTTACTGCTGGTCCAAAGAAAACTGGTATTTGTTGGCGAGCAGTTACTATGCATAATTTTTTACGATGTACCTACGTAGTGTTTCATTTTTCTTTTGCCCTATTAGCACTTGAACACTTGCGGAAGAAAATAGAGATGTAAACATAGAGAATTCGCGCCGCTAAGTTCAAAGAAGACCAAGCTAAAAAGGTATTACTTAAACAACTTATCTTTCTACTTATTAGTATCAGTTTTTAACTATGAGTTCCATGCATCTTGTCTTTCTTCATTTACTTTCTGAAATGCCGTAAAAGGCTTACATAGTATTTGTTCTATTTCATTTACCAAATTCAGTTACTAGCTTTCATCAATTGGCATTAATTGCCTAATTGAAATATTAGAAAATATCAAACGAATCTAGAAGTCTTAATCATATATCCATTTGTTTTAGTCCATTTTTTATCGCTTCTACTGTTCATTCACTAGACAAAGTTTAAGAAATTCTAGTTGACTTTCGTAGAAGATCATAATGTTTAACAAATTTTGTTAGTGGCAAATTATTATAAAACTCTTAATTTTAGCCTAATTATCAGAAGAGTGCAAAATACATTCATGATATATCTCTAATCTTTGCCTAAATACAGATTATCTAGAAATAAACAAAATTAGTTCACCATTTACTCTGTCTCTTCGACATTATTTCACGTTATATAGTCTTTGCTCTAATTCAATGACAAATCCTCATGCAAATTCCTTTTTGTGCAGTAGTGCAGATCAGACTTGCTAGCTAGTACATAATTGATTTATATTTGCAATTTTGGGCAGGAATGATAAAAGAAAAGGTGGTGACAAATCGGACTTGGAAAAAGACATCAATGATGCATTGTGTGCAGTAGTGCAGATCATCGTTATAGAAGGATGCATATGTATTTGACTTTTTTGTAATTTCAGTACTAGATGTTTTTAATACTTCTTTAAATCTAGTTGTAGTGGTGATTGACTGATTGTAAATGTTTTGAGAGGTTTGAAAGAATTTTATAATTAATATAAAATTATTTTATGATGAAATCGTGGTCATGTAATGTAATTTAATTTCAATAATAGAATTGAAAAAAAATATATAAATTACAATTGTGAAAGGGCACCAACTACCATTTTTTTAATTGAGCAACATCTATGGCTACGGTTGATAAAGCACATCATCAACCATTGTCTTAACGTTTAATAACTACAGTTCAAACCGTTGTCAAAGAATATCGTTAACCGTGATGATACATACCGTAGTCTTTATCTTGAATTACTACGATTGGGATCGTTGTCAAAGAATACACCAACCGTGGTCATACATACCGTAGTTGTAGATGCTACTAGTACGATAACTATCTGTAACCGTAGTCTTTATAATTAACTACTACGGCTCATCAACTGTAGTTATTGATGGTAGGTCTACGACTACGGTATCTACTACTACGGTCGTTGAATGTCTTTAACTACGATTTTCGACCGTAGCCTTAAACGTTTTTTATAGTAGTGTAAATTTGATTTACCAAAAAATTGGATGATTTTTTATTTTTTATTTTTTGGTATTTTCTCTTTGTTTAAATTTTACATTTCAATTAAGTTTACATTTACAAATTTTTAACACATAAATAATTAAACATGTTTATTTATGCTAATTAAGTCAGATTCAAAATACATTTTCCTTTATTTATTATAAATTATAATTATAATTAATAATTTAAAAGGTTAATTGTAGTAATTTATTAAAAAAGATGCAATTATGAAATATATATTTAAGTAAGAAAATAGATACAACTCTAATAGGTGCATTGTGCATCATTGTTGAAGTCTAATTATTTTACTAATGATTTTTTTTTTATGTTTAAGTTAAAACGGAAATAAATTTTTTAGTGATATTTATCCATGTTTGTTTTCATTATTTTTGTAACGCCCGAGAACTTTTACAGCTATTTATTATACCAATTTGTGTGATTTATTTTCAATCATCATTTCATTTAAAATTGGGCTGAGCCATTTATTTTGACTTAGACTCATTCCTTTTAATTATTGTGAGCTCATTTACATTCATTAGATCCACATTCATATCTGGCGCTATAATTTATGCCCATATACCAATTGATGGGCCCAAACATTGAGCCCAAATCCAATAAAGAGCAGATAGACTTTAGGCACGGAAGTTTTCTTCAATAGAGTGATAGGTAGAAAATTGTACATTAATTTAGTTGTCAATTGCACTATGTATTTTTGTACCTATCTTGCTTCTGATCCAATTTACTTCCATTTTTTTTTATTGTTTAATTTAGTGAATTTGGCGAAATTTTAGATCAAGAAGGACGAATTTGGTCCCCACACTGGTTGACATAGTGTCGAGCCCATAACTTTATTTTAAGCCCACTTGGGGCCTTATTTGTGGATTCAATGGCAGCAGATTAAAGACATGGCCCATGATGGGCTATATAATAAAAGAGTTCAGAGAGAATTTGGGGACGCATAATTACTGGAGAAGATAATTTCATGCAGATTGGAGCCGACCGATCGTGAATTCGCGTCTTCGGTTCTTTTATCTTTTGTCCTTTAATTTTATGTTGGATATTTTATTTATGTTTATGAACACCGATATGTCCGGCTAATTTCCTGTTTCAGTCCTTAATTGATGTTTGAACCCTAGTTTGTTGACTTTATAATTCTTACGGTAGTTACTTTTAATTTATATTTTGAAACTCATTTATGTTATCGGATTTTATTGTTTCTTATATGCGAATTATTAATTTCGATTGATCACCTAGGTTAATTGATCGCATGGTTGTAGTTAGGGTATTATCATAATCCGTAATTGTTATAATTTTATATCCATTAGTAGCAAATAATGAATTAATTCATTAGGTAACATAAATCGAGGTCAATTGGACCGAGCTTGTGAGTCTTAACGCTTCGTCTATCCTATTGCCCTAGTTCTTTAAGCGTGTAGCCAATTAGGTTTAGAGAGCTTATTCTAAATCGTTTGGTTAGACAGATAAATCAAAAAGCTTATTTTGGTTTATTAAAATTAAGGGACAATTCAGATTAGCAGAGCTTGTTGCTAATTTAGGGGTAGAAGTTTCGGAACTAGTTTAGGGGTAATTGCATTTATTATAAGGTTTAATCAGACTAGGGGGATAAGTAGATTAAGGCCTGAGATTTCTTTTTAATTGCTTACAATCACTTTTACTGCTTATGTACTTGTTCGTCTTCGGATTAGTAGTTAATTAGATAAATTCAAATCAACTCCCCCTCTTTATTGTTTTGTTTGTTCCGATAATTAATACGTAAAACACAATAACCAACTGCTCCTCGTGGGATCGACCCTGACTTACCGCTTCTACAAATTAGAAGAGGGAAGTTTAGGAATCTAATTTTGAGTGCTTCGACAGCACGGTCATAGAGCGATTGAGAATGTGTGTGTGAGAGATGGTGGGATGAAGTCATGGGGTTGTGGAACCTAGGAGAGATAGCTGTATCAATAATCTCTTAGACCATCTTTATCCATGCCCTTGGAGGTCAAGGGCATGGCTAGATGACAAAAGATGGGATTAAAAATTAAAGCAAAAATTGCCAATCATTGGTGACCTAGGTTGTGGATGGGATTGGTCAACCAACCTAGTCCACAACCCAACCCCCTTCCACAACCTGCCACATGTGGGTCCCATTTGTTGTATTAAATTATTTATTGGATATAATTTTAATAATAAATAAATAATATAATTTTTATTTTATAAAAATTAAAAAATTATCAAAATTCTTATTTTTTTTCTCTACGAATAGAATCTAATGTTGATATTTTTTGAATTAAAATTTGAAGCTCTTTATTTTATTCTTTTTATAAATAATTGGCTCATCTGGACCGGTCGATGGGCTAAATCCCCGACGGACCTCGGGCCGATCCGATAATCTTAGTATATTATAGGACAATATCATGGGCCGGACGAATATATCTAGGACTAACTAAATTTTGGCCCGACCTGGACCAATCCAAAATATGACGTTAGCCCGACAGACCCCACCTGACCGGGTCGGGCCGGCCAAATTTTGGTCCCTCTATAAATAGAGCCTAATGTATTATATTTCCTCACATAATTTCTATCATTTCATATCATGGATCAAAACAAAATGTTATTATTTTATCATGTTATTTTAAACGTATCGGAAAAACAAAATCGACTTATTGTAATTACGGAATTCAAATATTTTTTTTATTCTTTAAATATATTAAAAAAAATGCGAAAAATAATATGCAATTATTAAACCGTATCAAAAATATTAATTTTATTGAGAAATAAGACCTGTATTTGGATAAAAGAAATTAATATATATTAAAATGTTGGGTTGGGTTGTTGATAAAGTGTGAAAATGTATTTTTTAGGTTGTGGAGTAGGTTGTGTATGTGGAAGAGAGATAAATGAATATTTTATTGATAGGTTGGGTTGTGGGAGGTTGTTGATAAAGATGGTCTTATAAATACAATCACTTTCACTCTGAATCTCTTTTTGCTGTAGATTGCAAAGATACAGACAGGTAAATAATTTTTTGTAATTCTCGTTGATTTTTTTTTTTTCTCAAGGCAATGGGCCTTTACACAGCTATTCCGGATAAACCCACCTGAACTCAACAATTTTCTTAAATTCAAATTCCAAAATCACCACCATAACTTGTTCCGACCAACTACAACACCTATTTCCCTATCCAGAAAGAATAGCAACAATTTAGTAGAAGGAGGAGAAAAAAAATAAAGGAGGTACCAGCACTGCTGTGCCCCTGTCTCAATTCCGGTGCCGCCGAGTCCGGTTGAAGACCCTATATCAGTCAAAAGACGGGAGGAGCGTCTCGCCGATGCCGATTTGGGCCGCCCATAGTTGCAAATTCGTCGCCGTTAAAAAAATAAAAAATAAAAAAACATACTGGCTAAAATTGGTGTGTGTGAGAAGACGAGTCATTGGCCGAGCACATGGGGAAAGTCGTATTTATCTGCTTGCAGAAGGAATGAGATTAATCTCCCAAAGTTAACAAATGATATTACTCCCAGCCCAATTCTCTCGAACCCAGTTATCCCAAGGCCCACATCTTTTAAATTCCACTGACCACATAAAGCTATCCAACCATTTTTTCTCTAATATAATATCCTGTACTGTAGCCAACATTCCCTTTCAAAAACCCAACATTGTTTACTAAATAAACCTTTATTTTATTTCCTTCCTTTCTTTTCTTTTAATTTCTTATTCATCTATTTCAAATATATATTTACATATGTAAGATTAATGCAGATTCCTATATTGATAATTATTAAAATATTCTCGATTAATTGTAGGAGTCGAGGAGTGTGAGTACGAGCCTATGATTTTGGACTAATTCGAACATTTGCATTTCACTCAATCATCTCATTTCCATGTGGGGTTAGTTACAGTTTATTTTAATTAATTGCATTATTTAGGACTGTATAGATGTAATTTGTTATCAACATGCTACTTGGCTACATGTTAAAATACAATTGATATGCTACTTTGCTACATATTACATGCTACTTGGCTACATGTCTTATTCATTATAACTATTTTATATTCTGTCCCTCTTTATATGCTTTTAATTATGATAAACTGCGTCTCCACGAGTTAAAAGAAGCTTACCGTAGCCCATTATTGATCCTCAGGTAGAAATAGAAAGTGCGATTGAAGTGGAGAAGGAGCTGGAATGCATATGGTGTATAAATTGCAATTGATCTTTGTTTGGGATGAAACTTGAGATTTTTGGGACAATATTATTTTGATGACTGTTTATTTTATTTTGGTATATTTAGACTTAAATAGGTATTTGATTGAGATATTTCATGAACCGTTAGCATGTTTGATGTTATTATGATGTCTTGCTGATTTGATTATGTAGTAGGATTTTTATCAAAAATTTCACATGCTAGGTGCTTAGCTAGAAAATGAACTTAATTAAATGATTACTTGTTTAAAATTATTTATAATATTAGAGACTTATGATAGATTCCTAAATAAATAGAATTACATGTCTAAGTTGTGTTAGTTCGATTATTTCAATTATTTTTCGCTGCAATTACTTGATATTATTATATATATTTTTTTAAAGTTCTCAAAATGACGTATATTTTCAAAGTTATTTATTTATTCTTTTTGTACCTTATTTGGTAAAATAATTTAATCTTGGTAAAAATGGAAGTTTTGTAAAAATAGACATTTAGTAGTGGCTTGATTAAGCTAAAAATTAGTTTTTAAATTAACGAATTTAATATTATTGACACTTTATTATTCCCTAAAATAGTTTAGAAATCGGGCTATTACAGTGTGGTATCAGAGCGCGGTTTACTTTCCTGTAGACTCGTCTCTTTTAAAATTTTATGTTAAATAGATTGAATTAAAAATGAATTATGATCACAAATACCATATGTTTTCGATGATCTCGACTTCAGCGCTCAGTTTCAAGGTACCCGTTTCAATTATTCATTTCAATGCATTCAATCATTTATGACAATTTACAATACGATCACTTAATCACATTATCAATCAATACATTATCCAATCATGATAATATTGTGCTTATGTTTCATTATAGTTGCATTATCATAACCCAATATATTTATTATAGTTAGCATGGCACGCACACGTCTGACAGCACGTAAGAGCACCGCCATTCATGTTCACCCTCCCCCTTTGGCATGAGCGGATTGGTGGACGATCCCAGACTTCCCAAGAATGCACCTTATTACATAGTTAATTGACTTGAGAAGTGGAATGCTTCTAGAAGAGAAGGCTCTGTTGTAGAGCAAGTCAACCACCTGAGAACTGGAACGATACCATTCTTGACTATTGGTACCAGTCACAAGCGAGGAACCTAAAGGCAAAAACAGTGATAGATGGATTTTAGTACACGACGAGTGAACTTTTGACGAGGTTTGCTTGGGACATGATTCCCTACGATGATGATGATGAGACAGACGAGAATGAGGATCTTCCACATGCACCTTTACCTATGCCCTAGCCCGTGCTTAAACATGCGCCTGTACTTGAGCTCGTGCCTGAGCCCGAGACTAAGCTAGAGCTTATGGAGGAAGAGCCTGTAGTGGGCAACTATGAAGCTGATTCGGACGATGATATCATTTCTTGGGTGGAGATTCCATCTCCAATGCCAGTCATTGAGATCCTGAGCAGTGATGATGAGGCCTAGATATTATTTCACTTTGATTTAGATAGTATTACATTTCCCTGTTTTAGTTGTATTTTGTTATTTTTGGATTTCTTTTCAGTTATAGAGATTGGCATTTTCACACATGGGCTATGATCATTAGTAATTTGAATTAATTTATTTCATTTCAACTCATTACTTAACTTTTATGTGTTGTTGTATTATTAATTAATATTATTATACATTACCATGTCCCATTTCCTACATTCCTATAACTTATCAAATCGGTGATCCATTGACAGGACAATTATTCATCGAAATGATAACCCGAACACTGCTGCACATGCCCCCATTCACGGTGCTCGAAATGCAAATCAGGAAGCTACCCCTCAAATTGCGAACCCCAATCCCGAACAACTACTTACCGAGATAGCTGCTCTCCTTCAAGGAGCAACCATCACTCTTGTTGCAATGCCTGATCAAGTGCAGTCTAGGGTGATAAATCAGTTCAATCAGTTCAAGGCCCCTATATTTCATGGCTACGAGGGCCCTGAGGTACTTGAAGAGTGGATCAGGACTTTAGAGGATGTCTTTGAGTATATGGCCTATTCGGATGCTCAGAAGATTTTATATGCTATTTTCCAACTTAAGGAAGATGTAAGAGTATGGTGGAATGACTATTGGAGACTAAGGACAGTGGAGGAGAGGAGTGCCCTTACTTGGGATATGTTTAAGGAAACGGTGATGGAGAAGTACTATCCACGCATCTATAAGGACCGGATGCAAAAAGAGTTTATGGATCTAACTCAGGGAGGAATTACGGTAACCGAGTATGAGAGGAAGTTCAATAAGATGTGCCATTTTGCTCCCATCCTGGTGGATACATCTGAGAAGAAAGCTCGAAGATTCCGTCAGGGCTTAAGACATCTGATTCGCTATCACCTTTCGGGACATGGGAATATGACATATGTGGAGGCCGTGATAAGAGCGGAGGACATATCTGCTAGTTTTGAGATGGAAAGGCCACGTGTGTCACCTGTTGAGAATTCGAACAAGAGGAAGTGGCAGGGCTAGAGTGGTGATACCAGTGGGGGAAAAGGTAGGGCAGAGCTGCCACCTAGGCCAAGAGAGCAAAGTGAAAATTCCATTTGTCCCAAGTGTGGAAAGAAGCACAATGGAGTGTGTCTGCAAGGAAAAAAAACAGATGCTTTGGATGCCAGGAGGAAGGCCACATGATTTGGAACTGCCCAAAGAAGAATGTACCTGATAGAAGGGGTCAGAATCAGGGATCGGTGGAAGAGCTCGTATGTTCGGACTACCTAAGGTGGAAGTGAAGAGTGAAATCGGAACTATGTCAGGTATGTTAACAATTGTTGGTATTCCTGCTTTTGTACAATTTGATAACGGTCCTTCCCATAGTTTTATCTCTAAGAAGTTTTATACTCTAACTGGCTATAAATGTGTTAAAGCTTCTGAAACACTTGAGATCAGCATACCTTCGGGTAAAGCAGTTACTGCTAACTCAATAGCTAATAGTATAACTGTAGAGATAAATGGACATACACTCTCAGTTGACCCTTACGTGCTAGCTATGAATGACTTTGATGTAATTTTGGGCATGGACTGGTTAAGTGGTACACGTGATCATGCATGCATTAGGTCGCTTTAAGTGTCGTTTTAATGATATTTTCATGCATATTTGATCGTGTATCGTGCATATTTGTATTATTGGGCCATTTAATGTGCTAAGCTCGTCTCAGGACAAAACAAGTGAATTAAGGCCGAAAAATAAGTCTCGAAGAAGTCCGGACCAAATCAAAGGGTCAGGACACGATTCGCGCCCGCGACTCCTATTTGCGCCCGCGATCGTGTCCACGAACCAAACCATGCCTCAAGCAAAATAAAGGGTTCGCGGCCGCGACCCGATACCCTATTTTTAATCCTGAAACACTTTTTTGGCCAATTTTGAGCCCAACACTTTCTCCTCTATATATATAAGGTCATTTTCGAATTTGACTTAGCCTATGACCTATCTCTAACCCATATTCGGCCACCATTTAACATTGGAAGCAAAGGATTGGAAAGGAGGTTGAAGATCAAGATCATCAATCCTATCTTTTGGTTCATTCTATTTTATTTTCATGTTTTCTTTCATTTTCTCTTATTTTATCTTTGTAATACTTTATATAAGTGGCTAGCACTCTAATTTCAGCCCTTGATCATTAGTTGAACCTTGGATTTAGGATGTTTGTGTAATTTTTACGTTTGTTAACCGATTGTATTATGTCTTTGGAATATTCTATGTTATTTGGGATTGTTGATTCACACTTATGAATGGAATTCTGATTTGATCACCCATTTGGATATTTGTTTGTGTGTTGCTGGCATTGGGCTTATAATCCGTAATTGTTATGAATCCGATTCCCATGTAGCAAACAATAGATTTATTTTATTGGGGATAACATAGAGTTCGACCACTAAAGCACCTTTGGCCCAAATGCCTAAAGCTTGTGAGTTTTATGTTGAATCTACTTTGTTGTCTTGATTCTTAATGCACTTCACTATCGATTCTTAGAAAGCTTGTTTTAGGAATTGATAAGTTGAGTAGGATTAATTGAAGATCTTGTTTCGATTAATTATACTTAAGAGACAACAAGATTGGTAGAGCTTGTTATTAATCTTGGAGTAGGGGTTCTAAGGCTAATCAATTGGGTAGTAACATCAATTACATAGATTATTCGAGCCAAGGTGATACTTGATCAAGGGTTGAATCATTTTATCATTTATAAAAACCGAAAAAATCATTCTATTTGTCTTTGTTTATTTGAATTGTTAAATTGCTAAGTATTTTTAGAGTAATCGTTATTTAAGTTGCTTAATAGAAATTTAGGTGTTAGTTGTGATTTCATCAAAACTTCCCCCCTCCCCCAACATCTTTATTTCTTTTCTACCTTATCTATATCATATTGCTTGATCATAATAGTTTAAAACATAAAGCAAAATTGTTCGATCATTCCTCGTGGGATCAACTCTTATTTACCACTCTACTAGTTAGAGTAGTAGGATAAGGATAAATATATTTTTATACATTAATTTGGTGGTGAACAACGAAGGCTACAAAATTTTGGCGCCGTTGCCGGGGAACGGTGTTAGAACAGTTTTGTTTTTAGTGTTAAGCATCATTTCTACTATTCTAGTTAGTCTTTGTTTACTTAGTTAATTTTATACTCACTACAAATTATTTGTTGCCTTGAAACAATGGATGTTCAGACGTGCTCAAGGGTACAAGGAGCTATTGTTTGAACCCAATATAGTGCTTCGTGAACGAGTTTTGAGGAGGCAAGCAAGAGCAATCGATCAATTTTGTGGGGAATTTGAAGGATTAAATCTCAAACCCGAAGAAGAACCGAGAGAAGAAATGGAGAATGAAAGGGCACCCGAGAGGACCATGAAGGAGCTAGCAAAGACGGGGGTCACACACCAACCCCTATGTATTACCTTCCCCGAGTTTGAAGAGGACATGATTTTTGAATTGAAGTCAAGTCTTATACACTTGCTACCATCTTTCCACGGACTTTTGGGAGAAGACCCCCATAAACATCTCAAGGAGTTTCATATTGTATGTTCAACTATGAAGCCTGCAAAGGTAACGGATGAGCAAATAAAGTTAAGGGCATTACCCTTTTCTTTGAAAGATCTAGCCAAAGATTGGCTAGACTACCTTCCACCGGCTTCTATCATAACATGGGAACAAATGGAGAGACAATTCCTTGAGAAGTCCTTACCAGCCTCTCGGGCCACAAATATTCGGAAGCAAATCAGCGGTATTCGACAATGCCAAGGAGAGACACTGTACGAATATTGGGAAATGTTCAATAAGTTAGTTGCTAGCTGCCCACAGCACCAGATCACTGAGCAGCTTCTTATACATTACTTCTATGAAGGCCTGTCTTTGACCGACCGGAACATGATCGACTCAGCAAGTGGAGGAGCATTGGTTGACAAGACTCCAACAACCGCTGGTTCATTAATCTCAAAGATGGCTGCAAATACTCAACAATTTGGTTATCGTGAGCTAACAAGGGCAGTTAAGGAGGTACATGATTCGACCATTGATGATAAATTGGAGCATCTTACTAACTTGGTCAAGAAGGTGGTCTTGGGCAACACTCAAGCCCCTAGGCCGTGTAGAATTTGTAAAACCACCAATCATAATACCGACACATGCCCGATCTTGGATGAAGAACTCGAAGCTCATGCAAACGGCGTTTGCAACTTCAACGGGGAATAAAGAGGTATGACCCTTATTCTCAAAGTTACAATCCCGGGTAGAGGGATCATCCAAACTTTCGGTATGGTAACCAAGGTGGCCAACAAAGTGACCAAGGTCAAGGTCGAGCACCTCAACCGAGAGGGATGTACCAACAACAACAATCGACTGAATCATCATCAGGTCTATCATTAGAAGACATTGTGAAGAGCCTAGCAACCAAAACAATCCAGTTTCAGAAGGAAACTCAATCGAGTATCAAGAACCTTGAAACACAAGTGAGCCAACTTGGAGTCTCAATGTCTCTACTCGAAAGTGCAAACAGTGATAAACTGCCGGCTCAACCGAAAATTAACCCTAAAAATGTCAGTGCCATCACCTCAGAAGCGGAGTGATGCTTGGAGAGCTTAACAAGCCCGGGCATCCTTTGGAGGATGAAATTCAAGGGAAATTGAAGGAGAAGTCGAAACTGAAGCTGAAACTGGAGGCAGCTTGGAAAGACGGCCACGCCTATGAACAAAAATCACGCTCGCAACCATCTCTGTGAAAGCCTACCTCCAACTACGTCCGACTCGTTGTGCCCACGACCCCTGCTGCCCAGAAATTTACCGTTTCACCTCTTATCCCGACTCAACCACTCCCGTTTCCAAGCGAGTCGCCAACGCAGTGGATAAGAGCAAAGATAAGGAAATTCTAGAAGTGTTTCGGAAGGTGGAAGTAAACATCCCTTTGATTGATGCCGTAAAGCAAATTCCGAGATATGCTAACTTCCTCAAGGACTTGTGCACTAATAAGAGGAAGCTTAAGGGCAATGAAAAGGTAATCATGGGGGAAAATGTCTCCGCAATCTTCCAAAAGAAGATTCCACCAAAATGCAAGGATCCCGTAATATTCGCAATCCCATGCAAGATAGGTAACTATAAGATTGAAGGTGCAATGCTCGACTTAGGAGCTTCAATTAATGTTATGCCACACTCAATTTTTCATTCTTTGAATTTGGGGCCACTCAGGGAAAAACGAGTTGTTATTCAACTAGCCGATTGAAGTACTTCATATCCTGATGGAGTGATTGAAGACGTGCTAATTGAAGTTGACTAATTTAGTGTTTCCGGCTGATTTCTATGTTTTGGAGATGCAAGGCGATTCATCAATCTCCACATTTATCTTATTGGGGATGCCATTTCTAAACACCTCCCGAACTAAGATAGACATACGTGAAGGCACACTCATGATGGATTTTGATGGAAGAACCATGCAATTTAATATTTTTTATGCCGAGCAGTCTCCCGAAGATTTCCATCATGTTTTTCCTCATGATGTTGTTAACCCTGCTGTTGAGAAAGAACATGAGATAAGGTGCAGGAATAAGTCGAACATTTCCACATCCTTGAAGCATCATAAAGAGGAAGGTGAGAAGCTACATGAAGTAAAGTGCTTGAACTGGTCCGGGCCAATAAGGAAACCACCTTGGAACAAATGCTGACGGAAAAAGCTTCCGTCGAGTCAACGATGTTAAACAAAGGCGCTTGTCGGGAGGCAACCCAATGTTTACTGTTTTTGTTGTTAAATTTCGTAGTTTAGATTGTCTACTTATATATTTTGATATTGTCTTATGGTTTTCTTTTAGTGTGCAAGGACTATGATAACGATAAACCGACCAAGCCATGAAATTCAAAGAGATAACACCTAATGGGGGTGATGGAGCCCAAAAGTCACTGTGAGTTGGAGCACCAATTCGTACCCTTTCTTTCTCACAAACTTTAGTTTACAACCAAGTTTGGGGGAGGGGGTGGTAGGTGTATGTATTGGTTGCCTGGGAGCCTAATTTTTGTATGCTACTCTATTGCCTTTGAGATTGATTATACTTGGATTGAATTTGGTATCTTTGTATGGATTAGTCTTTTGCATTGTTTATTTGAGTCAATAAGAACCAATCGATAATGTTGATTGATTGATTGCCTTTGAAAGAGCACCAATTCGTACCCCTTTCTTTCCCACAAACTTTGTTTTTTCAACCAAGTTTGGGGGAGGGGGTGGTAGGTGTACGTATTGGCCGCTCTCGATTTGACTATGGATAGTGATGGGGATTGATAATTGGCGAATAGTTAATGATGAAGCGAATTTTTGCAAAATAAAAAAATAATTAAAAAAAAAAATGGCACATGATAGAGCATGATAGACAATTGAGGTGAAATTGAGTTCGTACTCAAAACTTTTGATCAAGAAAATTTTGCCTTGTGAGTTTTTGAGCTTCATTTGTACTCCCAATTTTGGAGTTACTTATACCTTCTTTCGGTGTGTATTTCATTGATTGCATGTGAGTGTCTCTAGAACTTGCCTTGATTCTCTATTTTGAATAAGTCGGTACATTGTGTGACTTAGAAAATGATATTAGGCAATTCTTGACTTTTAGCTTATTTGTAAACTTGAAAATGTTATACCTAGATTCACCAAAAATTGGAAAATTGTCCCTAGTTAGTCCCTTGAGCTTTTAGCTTTTCATTTGATAGCTCAACTATACAAGCCAAGTACCTTTCGATTTAGCCTTTGACCCTAATTGGACTATTTGAGTATGAGGGAGGCTGTTGGAAGGTAGTCGGGTAAATTTGGGATTAAAAGAGGAAAACTATTGGGAATATTGAAGGGTGAAGAGAATTGAAACAATAGGCAAAGAATTGAGAAAACTAGTCTCTCCTAGTGTTTGAAAATAAAAATAAAAATAAAAAGAAATCGAAAAAAAATCAATAATCAGAAAAGGAAAGAAAAAGTCGGTTGTATATATTTAGTTCACTACTTTTGATTGGGAGAGACTAGTAACACAAATGATTCTTGACCAATGATCTCAAAGAAAACACATCCAAAGAGAATTGGAAAAACATTCAGGTTGTGGGTTTATGATAGGATGAAGAAATCAATTTTGAGATTGGTTTACTAAGGAAGTGAGAGAGTGAGGAAAGAGTGAATGTTGTTTGAGGGGTGATTAAGAGTAGCTAACTCAATTAGTCCAAGAATTAGTTACTTTTATCCATATTTATCCCAACTTACCTCAAACCAACATTATAACAAAAAATAAGACCTTTTTTTATTCTTTGTCACACGTGTCGAGTACAAATTAGAATTTAGAAGATTGGCAAGCATATGGTAGTCGTTGCATGCATCTTAATGTGAGTGAAAAACACTACCTGTTTGATACACTTGAGATTTAAGAGATACACTCACCTAGTGAGGATCTTTAGTTGAAAGTTTTTCAAGTCTCAAAAGTAGCTGAAGTTGTTATATCATATATGCTCATCTTATCATGATTGCCTTGTTTTTGAAAACGTCGTCTGTAATTGATTCGCTACTTAAATCTTTCCTAACATGTGTCCTACTTTCTTTTTCTGTGCTTCGATCTGTTAGGGATAAACAAAGCGTTAAGTTTGGGGAGATTTGGTACACGTGATCATGCATGCATTTTAGGTCGCTTTAAGTGCCGTTTTAATGATATTTTCATGCATATTTGATCGTGTATCGTGCATATTTGTATTATTGAGCCATTTAATGTATTAAGCTCGTTTTAGGACAAAACAGGTGAATTAAGGCTGAAAAATGAGTCTCGAGAAGTCCGTAACGGGGAACGAGCCAAGGATGAAATAAGGGGGAAGAGGTTCGAACGAACAGCCGCGTCCGCGACTTATGGTCACTACCGCGACCAATCCACCGAACCAAATCAAAGGGCCAGGACACGGTTCGCGCCCACGACTCCTGTTCGCGCCCGTGACCGTGTCCACGAACCAAACCATGCCTCAAGCAAAATAAAGGGTTCGCGGCCGCGATCCGATACCTTGTTTTTAATCCTGAAACACGTTTGTGGCCAATTTTGAGCCCAACACTTTATCCTCTATATATATAAGGTCATTTTCGAATTTGACTTAGCCTATGACCTATCTCTATCCCATATTCAACCACCATTTGACATTTTAAGCAAAGGATTGGAAGGGGGTTGAAGATCAAGATCATCAATCCTATCTTTTGGTTCATTCTATTTTATTTTCATGTTTTCTTTGATTTTCTCTTATTTTATCTTTGTAATACTTTATATGAGTGGCTAGCACTCTAATTTTAGCCCTTAATCATTAGTTGAACCTTATATTTAGGATGTTTGTGTAATTTTTACGGTTGTTAACCGATTGGATTATGTCATTGGAATGTTCTATGTTATTTAGTATTGTTGATTCACACTTATGAATGGAATTATGGTCTGATCACCCATTTGGATATTTGTCTGTGTGTTGCTAGAAGTGGGCTTATAAACCGTAATTGTTATGAATCCAATTCCCGTGTAGCAAACAATAGATTTATTTTATTGGGGATAACATAGAGTTCGATCACTAAAACCGAGCTTGTGAGTTTTATGTCGAATCTACTTCGTTGTCTTGATTCTTAATGCACTTGACTATTGATTCTTAGGGAGCTTGTTTTAGGAATTGATAAATTGAGTAGGATTAATTGAAGAGCTTGTTTCAATTAATTATACTTAAGAGACAACAAGATTGATAGAAATTGTTATTAATCTTGGAGTAGGGGTTTTAAGGCTAATAAACCGGGTAGTAAAATCAATTACGTAGATTATTCGAGCCAAGGTGATACTTGATCAAGGGTTGAATCATTTTATCATTTATAAAAACTGAAAAAAATCATTCTATTTTTCTTTGTTTATTTGAATTGTTAAATTGCTAAGTATTTTTAGAGTAATTGTTATTTAAGTTGCTTAATAGAAATTTAGGCGTTAGTTGTGATTTCATCAAAACTCCCCCCACCCCCCCCCCCAACTTCTTTATTGCTTTTCTATCTTATCTATATCATATTGTTTGATCATAATAGTTTAATATATAAATTAAAATTTTTCGACCGTTCCTCGTGGGATCGACTTTTATTTACCACTCTACTAGTTAGAGTAGTAGGATAAGGATAAGTATATTTTTATACATTAATTTGGTGGTGAACAACGAAGGCTACCATTAAGTAAGTGTAAAGCCGACATAGATTGTTCGAAGAGAAGAGTAACATTACGTTCACCAAACAATGAAGATCACCTTCGAAGGAGCAAAGTGTAACGCAATTTCACGCGTTATATCAACTATGAAGGCGGTGAAGTTTTTAAGGAAAGAGAAGTGTCAAAGATTTTTTTTGAATATAATGGGAGTAGCAACTTCACAGAAGACAGTAGTTGATGTACCCGTTGTCAAGGATTATTCCGATGTTTTTCCCGAGACATTACCAGGAATTCCACCGGATAGACAAGTGGAGTTGAAGGTGCAAATTCTAGAATTGCTTGATTTGGGTTTTGCCCAACTGAGCGTGTCACCATGGGGTGCGCCAGTATTGTTTGTGAAGAAGAAGGATGGTTCGATGAGGATATGTATCGACTATCGTGAACTTAACTGGACAATCGTGAGCTTAACCGACTCACGGTAAAAAAACAAGTATCCTTTTCCAAGGATAGAAGACTTGTTTGACCAGCTTAGAGATTCTGAAGTATTCTCTAAGATTGATCTAAGATCTGGCTATCACCAGTTAAAGATCAAAGATAGTGATATACCAAAAACAACGTTTAGGATGAGGTATGGTCGTTACGAGTTTTTCGTAATGCCTTTTGGTTTGAGCAATGCGCCTGCGATTTTCATGGATTTGATGAACCGAGTCTTTCATCCCTATTTATCAGTTTGTCATTGTGGTTATAGATGACATACTAGTGTACTCAAAGGATGAAACCGAGCATGAACAACATTTGAGAATTGTTCTTGAGACACTTCGCAGGGAGAAGTTGCATGCGAAGTTCAGTAAGTGTGAATTTAGGCTCAATCGAGTTGTGTTTCTTGGTTATGTAATCACTGCTCGAGGAATTGAGGTTGATTTGGCGAAGGTTGAGGATGTCAATGATTGGAAGACACCAACCAATGCTAACAAAGTGCGTAGCGTTCTAGGACTCTCCGGTTACTACCGAAGGTTTATTGAAGGAATTTCAAAGATATCTGCTCCAATGACTCGATTGACAAGGAAAGGAGAAAGATTCTTGGGGACTGGGAAATGTGAGAATAGTTTCCAAGAACTGAAACACAAACTCACTACTACACCAGTTTTGACCATCCCTGATCCGATGAAGGAGTTCGTGATCTACAGTGATGCATCCAAGCAAGGTTTGGGATATGTTTTGATGCAAAATGGCAAGGTAGTTGCTTATGCCTCAAGGCAACTAAAGTCACATGAGTCGAACTATCCAACTCATGACTTAGAACTAGCTGCAGTAGTTCATGCCTTGAAGATTTGGCAACATTACCTTTTATGGAGGTAAGTGTGAAATATACACGGATCACAAGAGTCTAAAGTTTTCTTTCACACAGAAAGAGCTAAATATGTGGCAACGGAGATGGTTAGATTTAGTGAAAGACTATGACTGCACTATTCACTACAATCCCGGGAAGGCTAACGTTGTAGCAAACGCTCTTAGCCGCAAAGCAAGAGGAGAATTGACCTGTATCTTGACTAGAGAGGAGAAATTAGTAAGGAATTCTCAAAGGTGAACCTTGAGATAGTTACACCACCAAAGTCTGTGAATTCAGTCTTAGTAGCCTTAGTGATGCAACCGACTCTAAAGGAGATAATTAAGGAAGGTCAAACTAGAGATGCATTTCTACTCAAGATGAGAAAGCATGTTCTTGCCGGAGAAGGCAAAAGGCTTGAGTTGTCTAAGAATGATACATCGTATTTTGAGGGGAGATTTTGTGTGCCCAATATTACGGAGTTGAAGAGAATAATCTTGGAAGAAGCACACAATACCCCATATACCGCTCACCCGAGCAGTACAAAGATGTACCAAGACTTGAGAGGAATGTTTTGGTGGGACGGTATGAAGTTGCCTTCTCCGGCAAGAACATATTAGGGGAAAAAAGTTGATTTGGTCCCGTAATTTTCTAACTTTTCTGATTTGGTCCCATATTTAACTACTTTTTCAATTTAGTCCCGTATCTCTATTAATTGCTCTATTTTGGACCAATTTTGACCAACTCGCCGGAAAAGGCCACGTGCCTCCCATGTGTCGACGACTTATGCCACGTGGCAGGGGAAAATAGTCGATTTGGTCCCATAATTTTTTAACTTTTTTCTGATTTGGTCCCATATTTAACTACTTTTTCAATTTAGTCGTGTACCTCTATCAATTGCTCAATTTTGACCCAATTTTCACCAATTCACCGGGAGGTCACGTGCCTCCCACTTGCCGGCACCAATTAAAGAGTTTCGATGACTTATGCCACGTGGCGCCTCATTTCTGAGGTGGCTTTTGTTTTTCTTTCTTTTCTTTTATACATCAATTTACACCTCGGGTAAGAAAATTTTCAACTCAACAAATCATTTAATAAAATAAAAGATAAAAATCCAAAATCTAGGGTACAAACGAAAGGAAAAATTAAATCAAACAAATCCTAAAAGAATCGAAAATTATTTTTCTTCAACGCCTACTACACCGCTACTCTAATCCCTCTCCGAAAAGAATCGCATAAGCTCCCACATGAAAGAGACGCATGGCAACAGCAAACCAAAATGAAAATAAATATGATGACGAGAAGCGTTGAAAGTGAGAAGGGAAAAGAAATTCGATTCTTTTAGGATTTGCTTGATTTAATTTTTCTTTTTGTGTTGTAACACAGGTTTTGAGTTTTCGTTGTTTATTTTATTAAATCATTTGTTGAGGTAAAAAATTTCTAACATGAAGAAAAAGACAAAAGTCATCTCACAAATGCGGCGTCACGTGGCATAAGTCGTCAAAACTCTTAATTAGTGCCGACACGTGGAAGGCACGTGATGTTTCCCGGTGAATTGGTGAAAATTGAGTCAAAATTAGTTCAAAATTGAGCAATTGATAGAGGTACATGACTAAATTGAAAAAATAGTTAAATATGGGACCAAATCAAAAAAAGTTAAAAAGTTATGGGACCAAATAAAAAAAAGTTAAAAAGTTATGGGACCAAATCAACTATTTTCCCCTGCCACGTGGCATAAGTCGCCGGAACTCCCTGAAAGCCGCCGACACGTGGGAGTCACGTGGCCTTTTCCAGCGAGTTGGTCAAAATTGGTCCAAAATGGAGCAATTAATAGAGATACGGGACTAAATTGAAAAAGTAGTTAAATATGGGACCAAATCAGAAAAGTTAAAAAATTATGGGACCAAATCAACTTTTTTCCCAACATGTTAGTATACAAATATCCCAACTTTTTGTTTCTCCATAAACAAATATATTGCAAGTCATATTAGAAACATGATTGATATGTCTCACAAATGTATTATGTATCTCCTGCATAGACGATAACCATAAAATTAGTATTAATATTTTTTTTATAAAAAACTAAAACTTGATTAATGGGGTAAAATATTTTTAATAATAAAGAACATGCATAAATGAAAATATCACCAATTTATGTTACTGATTATGCTCGGGGGTTTGATATATAAATTTAGGGAAATGATCGAAATCGGGCATATATTCATTTTCAACAAAGCTTCTTGATGAATTGCATGAATGAATAATCTATCACAATCTATAATACAAAAACGTTTTAACTTTATTTTATAGAATGTTAATTTAGATTATAAATGCATAAAGTATAAGAAATGAGCGTTACCTGCTTGACATTAGAAGAATGTTCACTATAATACAGGTTAATATCGTTCGAGAGTAATGAGGAGAATTGTGCAATACTCTTCATTTATAAAAAGAAGATTATATTTTTGGAGTTAGATTAGTTATAATTTGATTACAAACCACCTTCCTAATCAACACATTTTAATAATACAATTGAATAATGTGTTAATTCCTAATGGTAAACAAATCAGATTATTTATAATAAAACTAAACTTTATTCAAAATCAACAAATTCAAATAAAATATTCGACTAAAACATATATAAAAAATATATAGAAAACACTATATGAAAATAAAGTGAACGATTTTTATAGAAAAATTATTTTAAGAATTTGTTGCAAAGTTTTAGTGTATAAAGACTATAGAGGAAAATAAATAAATTTTTTGAGCCATTGTAATCAAGATTCCTGGTAGTAAAGTCAAATATGTTGAGTTTAGTTAATTATATCCATCTCTTCGACTATCAGGTGTCATAAGTCCCTAATTTTTTTAATATCAAATTAGAAGATACCATTTTTTGAATGACAATAATAATCTCTGGAAGACAAAAAATATAAATTATACCAAATGTATTTATTTGAATGGGTTTAAGTGTTATTATATATATATATATATATATATATAAAAAATACCAAATGGATAATGATTATAATCAATATTAATTGGCAATCAAGTCTATTTACAATAAGTAAAAACAAAATATATGAGATGGGAAAATATCCATTCAATCATTCACAAAATTAGATGATACGTATCATTTAGCATGATAATAATTCCATATAATAAGCAAACTAATTATTCCATCAATTAAGAATAATTCATATCTAATTTCATGATAACACAGCCTTAATACCAATATGACAAAATAATTAATATTTAAAATATTTTAAATTAATAATTTAAATTAAATTAGCTTTTTCATTAATTAATTTATATATATATATTTAAAACTGTATAGAATTTTTTTGACTGAATATAATAATCTTTGGAAGACAAAAATTATAAATTATATTTAATGTTTTTATTTGAATGAGTTTAAGTATTGTTTTAATTTGTTATAAATATTTGGTATGTACGAAAATATCAGATGGATAAGGATATAATCAGTATTAATTGACAATCAAGTCTATTTACAATAAGTAAACTATCTTTGTAAGTAAAAACAAAATATATGAATTAACTGTTAAGATGATAAAATACCCATTCAATTATTCACAAAATTAGATGATACTTACCATTTAGGATGATAATAATCCCATATAATAAGAAAACTAATTATTCCATCAATTAAAAATAATTCATATCTAATTTCATGGTAACATGAAACGCCAGTATGACAAAATAATTAATATTTCAAATATTGTAAATTAAATTATCTTTTTCATTAATTTATTTATATATATTTAAAACTATATAGAATTTATTTGAATGACAATAATAATCTCTTGAAGATAAAAATTATAAATTATATCTAATGTTTTTATTTGAATTGGTTTAAGTGTTATTTTAATTTGTTATAAATATTTGGTATGTACGAAAAATATCAAATGGATAATGATTATAATCAATATAAATTGACAATCAAATCTATTTACAATAAGTAAAATATCATTGCAAGTAATAACAAAATATATGAATTGATTGTTAAGATGACAAAATATTCATTCAATCATTCAAAAAATTAGATGATACTTACCTTTAGGATGATAATAATCCCATATAATAAGCAAACTAATTATTCCATTACTTAAGAATAATTGATATCTAATTTCATGGTAACACAACCTGAATGCCAATAAGACAACATATTTAATATTTTAAATATTTTAAATTAATAATTTAAATTAAATTACCGTTTTCATTGATTTATTTGTATATATTTAAAACTGTATAGAATTATTTTTTATGCTTTTTATTTATTAATTTATATACAATATATTTGGCTATCAAGTTTGCTAAAAATTAGATGATACATTTTTTGGATGACAATAATACATGAATTGACTATTAAGTGGGAAAAAAAATCAACTAGTTTCAAAATTAGATGATATTTATCATTTAGGATGACAATAATCCCATATAATAAGAAACTTAATTATTGTTAATTAAGAATCATACATATACAAATTCATAATAACACAATATTGATCCCAATATAAAAATATAAATTAATAATAATTCATTTAATAGTAATTTTATAGATATAATAAACAAATAATTAATAAATAAATCATTCAATCAGTTTTAAAATGAGATGATGCTTATCATTTATGATAATAATAACCTCATATAATAAGCAACTTAAATATTGTTAATTAAGAATAATACACATAAAAAATCATGATAACACAACATTGAAGCCAATATGAAAATACAAATTAATAAAATATATATTTTAAAGATAATAATATAAATTAATAATAATTAATTTTAAATTAGCTTTATAGATCCAATATTAATAAATAAAAAAATAATGTTTAAAATATTTTAAAATAATAATTTGAATTGAACATCTATAAATAACTTGTAGTAAATAAAATATCTATAAATGATTAATTTAAAAATTACTTTATAGATCCAATAAACAAATAATTAATAGATTTAAAAATTTGTAGCAAATTTTTAACATGTGTGAAGGATTGTAAAATGGAGAACGACTTTAATTTGAATCACATAATTGCCTATCAAGACATCTAAAAATAGAGTGAGTCTTGTGTGTGAACGGTCACACGTGTGACGGAATACACTTTTACAGAAAATATTGATATTTTTACAGGAAAAAGTGATACTTTTATTACATTGATACTTTTACAGATAAATGTGATACTTTTGCTACAAAAAGTGATACTTTTTTTTTTGTTCAAAAAAGGTGATACTTTTCAAGATAAACATGATACTTTTACCACAAAAAATAATACTTTTTCACGTCACACCGTGTGACGGTCGTGTGACGGTCCCATACAAGTTTTTGCCCTAAAAATAAGCTTAATCTATTCGAATGTTGAAACAAAAAATAGTAGTTAACTTTCAAGAAAATATCCATTAACATTAAATATCAATATGTTTGTCATAGTATCATCATATTTCAAACATATCGATAATAAAATAGTTATGAATACCAAATAAAAAATTAAATAATTCTCAAGTAGACACTAGAAACACAAGTTTAAAACCAAGACATTCTTTTAAAAAAAGGCGATTGTTCTTGATTATAAGTATAGATACCTTTACTGATAGGGATGACCCGGTTAGTTCGGGCCGGGTTAATCCTGAGCCCACTTACCAGCTCAGCGAACACGCCAGCAAGCACGAAGGCCCAGGCCCAACAGGCTCAGCAACACACATTCGGTCCAGCGAATCAAATCTGTTCCGTGAATCAAGGCCCATGATCTTTTCCCAACTGCCATGCAGATTTGGTGGGCAAGATTATAGGGATTTAGTTAGGGTTTTGGCTGAGTAGTATAAATAGGTGAAAAGAACTCTGAATGAGGGTTCGCACTTTTGCATTCTGAATTACGACTTGTAAACTCAGTGTTCCAGAAAAAAGAAACACCTCGGCGATTGCCGTTTTCTCCCCGTGGACGTAGATCTCCGGATCGAACCACGTAAATTCTGTGTTTTTACATTCTGTTCTTGTTGATTACTGTTCAATTGTGTGATTACCGGATTGCGCATTATCAAATTGGCGCCGTCTGTGGGAACGACAAGGTAGTATTTTGTAATATCATTGCCTTCCGAAATCATGGTGACAACTCGTCAGAATCAATCTCGCCAAGGAGATCAACCTAACCAAGATCCACCCGTGGATCAAGTTTTGCCGCCGAGGCAATTGCCGGCGGGGAGTACGTCCAATCATCAGGGTAATCAAAACCCTCCACCCCCTCAAGATCAGCAAGACCCTAATATTGCTGCTGCTCAACCACCGGTGAACATTCAAATCACCCCAGAACTGCTCCAAGATTTCTTACAAGAGCATGCACATGTCCTACAAGATTGGGCAGTTAATCGCCTACGCCCAGCGGAGCCTGCCGCAGAACCTGTTAGCCATAATGATAATCCTGGGGTGCCTCCACCCCGCCTGCGCGGCCAACGGGAACCGGGGTACCGCGGGCGTCAGGATCGACGACGGGAACGACCTGGTTCTTCCGAGGACCTTGGGAGTTCAAATGGATCACGACCTCGCAATGAGGAACCAACTGATGTGGATCGCCGCCGTCCACTTAATGCGGCTAAAAGAGTTCGCTACGCTGATTCTCATGCTCAGGATCTCCAAGAGTATGAGCGAGTTCAACGCAACGTTGAACTGGATAGAATCCTGGGCCTTGATGCCAATGGAGAGATCATCACGCCGTTCTCCTCAGAAATCAGGGCCATCACCCTTCCCGAAGGGTTCAAACGGCCAGCTATACCACCTTACAACGGCACTGGAGATCCGGCCAATTTTCTTGGCGCTTTTAGGCACAGCATGCTTAGTCATGATAACATCACATCCCTTCAGTACTGCAGGATTTTCCCGGAGTACTTACAGGATGAAGCTCGGGTCTGGTTTGATTCTCTCCCGCGAGACAGCATATCCTCTTTCAGAGAACTCGCCGAGCACTTTTGGGCACGGTTCGAAGCCCGGGCGAAGCCCATGGCCACTCTGGCCGACGTCATGAATATGGAGCAACGGGACGGTGAAACCGTTACCCAATTTCTGGACCGTTTCACAGCGGTAAGCCTCAAGGTGGGAAATTGCCCCGACGATGTGGCCATCAACGCCTTTATGAATGGACTTCCCCCTGGAGCACTCCACACCGAGTTAGCTCGGAACACCCCGGTCACAACTCGAGCACTGTTCAAAACAGTGTGCAAATTTGCTAAGGCCGAGGAGCAGACTCGGCAGAAGCGTGAGAAGCACGCAATCAAGCGACAGGCCGACAAAGCACAAACTGGGCCTATTATGCGAACTAGCGCATTTTCACGCTTGACACCGGGGCGTTCAGAATCCCGAAGTGCAATTCCGCAATTGACTCCACTGACGAAGTCACGGGCTGAAATTCTTTCACTCCACAAAAACGATTTCCGACCTTGTCCGCGGATGACAGCGCCTCCTGAAAAGAGGAACTGTGGAAAGTGGTGCGCGTACCACCGAGATCACGGACATGAGACAGAGGAGTGCCGAGAACTCGGCAAGGAGATTGAGGAATGCCTCAAGAAAGGGTTTTTGCGGCAATACGTTGCGCGAACCGGAGACCAACCTCGGGCAAACCACAATGGGGGCTCGTCTCATCACCGCGGAGGTTACCATGATCGAGATACTCAACAAAATCGGCCACATTGGCAGAATAACCGGCAAGGGCCCAATAACTACGCACGACAAGATTCTGGCAATCGCCAGCCGCCACGTCTCCCACTTCCACCTCCTCCTCCGGGAGGACCCGGGGACAACGCACCCCCTCACGTGATAAACGTGATATATGGAGCCCTACCCACCGGGGCTTCACGACATGCCTTAAAGGCAGAGGCTCGACGTCCTCCTCCCGAGGAGCCACGTCACAAACGCCTCCATCAGTCCGAGACTGTCAGCTTCACGGATAGGGATCCGGTTCCAGAGATAACACCTCACACTGACGCTATTGTCATCGACATGATTGTAGCTAATATAACAGTACGGCGGGTCTTCGTGGACAATGGTGCCGCAGTAAGCATTATATTTGCGGACTGTTTCGAAAGGATGGGGATTTCCCGAGACCAACTCCGGCCGGCCCCCGGGCCACTACAGACTTTCACCCAGGGTGAAGTCCGGCCAGAAGGTATCCTCACCCTCCCAGCGTCTTTGGGAACTTATCCGAGGATAAAAACAATCTTCGTGGATTTCTATGTGGTGAATTCCCCATCACCATATAGCATGATATTGGGCCGGGACTGGCTCACCCCGGCAAAAGCCATATGCTCCACGTATCACCTCGCGCTAAAGTTTCCCACCTCGCATGGTGAAGTAACCGTCCGCGGGAGTCAGCGGGTTTCAAAAGAGTGCATGTATGTGGCGCTCAAAAAGGCTGCCAAGGTTCAGCCCAAACAGCAGCTTCAAGTAACATCACAGGTTCTAGAACCTCGGGAGTGTACCCCGTTGGGGGATGCCACTGCCCAAATCCCGCTAGATCCGTCTAAGCCGGAGCAGACAGTAACAGTAGGGGCCGTGGATGTGCCATGGTTACATCAGGCCATTATTCAAACCCTGCGAGAATATTCCGATGTTTTTGCATGGTCTCCTCTGGATATGCCCGGAGTCTCTCCCGAGGTGATTACTCATAAGCTGAATATCGACCCTCGCGTCAAGCCAATCCAACAGAAGCAAAGGAAATTCGCTCCGGAGCGAAACGAAGCTATTCGAGTTGAGGTGAAACAACTCCTAGATGCGGACATCTTGTTCGAGGTATTCTACCCCTCCTGGTTGTCCAATCCAGTAATGGTAACAAAAAGCAGTGGGGCATGGCGGATGTGTGTTGATTTTTCCGATCTCAATAAGCACTGTCCGAAGGACTGCTATCCTCTGCCCTCCATCGATCAAAAGGCCGAAGCCATTACGGGGTACGTGGCACTTTGTTTCTTAGATCTGTACAAAGGCTATCATCAGATCTTTATGGATCCACAGGATGCTATCAAAACGGCGTTTATCACTGCCTTTGGGTGCTACGCTTTCAAGAAACTGCCCTTCGGGCTCAAGAATGCTGGAGCCACCTATCAGCGTCTAATGGACTTTGTCTTCCACGACCAGATAGGTCGCAATGTTGAGGTTTACGTCGATGACTTGGTCATCAAAAGCTCCTCCCATCCTTCATGTGTGCAGGATATCGCCGAAACATTGCGCACCCTGCGGCGCTATAACTTGCGACTCAATCCAGCAAAATGCACTTTCGGTGTTGGCTCCGGGAAGTTCCTCGGGTACATGGTTTCACAAAACGGCCTGCAGGCTAATCCGGCTAAACTCCGCGATGTATTAGACCTGCAGCCACCAAAGACATTCAGGGATGTTCAACGCCTTACAGGTGGCCTAGCGGCCTTAAACAAATTCTTATCGAAGGCAGCGGAGCGCCAGCTCCCATTTTTCAAGATCCTGAGGCAAGCGAAGTCCTTTGAGTGGACTCCAGAGTGTACCGAGGCTTTTGAAGCCTTGAAACGTCATATACAGCAGCTGCCTACTTTGTCAGTTCCTCTCCCCGGAGAGCCGCTGTACTTATATCTGGCATCCGCCGAAGAAGCTGTCAGCGCCGCTCTTGTGCGCGAAGTGGAGGGGGTTCAACATCCCGTATATTTTGCAAGCCGGGTGCTCCATGGGGCCGAGACGCGATATTCCGAGCTTGAAAAAACCGCCTTAGCCCTCGTTATGGCAGCTCGGCGTCTTCGGCCATACTTCCAGGGACGTGAAATACGTGTCTTGACCAATCACCCTATACGCCAGATCCTTGTAAAACCCGAGGTGTCTGGGTGCCTCGCCAAATGGGCAATTGAGTTGGGCGAATATGACATCCAGTTTCTCCCCCGCCGAGCAATTAAGGGTCAAGCACTTGCCGACTTCCTGGCCGAAGCCCCGGCAGACAATCATGAGTCCCCCGCAGACAAAGATACACAGCACCACGTCACACTCGCTCCTTCACCCCGGAAGTGGCAACTTTTCGTGGATGGAGCATCCACGGTCCGAGGAAGTGGCGCCGGACTGCTTCTCATCGACCCCGAAGAGGTTGAGGTTAAATATGTCATCAGATTCAAATTTAAGGTGACCAACAACGAAGCTGAATACGAGGCAGTCCTCGCCGGGCTCCGGCTCGCTCAATCTCTAGGTGTTCGTCACCTAGAGCTCTTCACAGACTCCGAGATCGTGTCGAAGCAAATTCAGGGGACTTATGTCGCCAAGGAAGAAACAATGGTCAGGTATCGCGCTCTAGCACTCAAACTCATGTCAACTTTTGATACAGTTATTATCCAGAAAATCCCGCGTGCTCAAAATTCCAGGGCAGACGCACTCAGCAAGTTGGCCTCCGCGGTCCAAACTAATATATCTCCGGATATCAAGGTTGAAGACCTCTCCCATCCAGCAATCCATGAGGCTACAGTTTCAGTACTGACCGACAGTGATCCGAACTGGATGACTCCGATCATTCAGTATCTCCAAGATGGGATTCTGCCCACTGACAAGCTACGAGCTCGGCAAGTTGTGCTCAAAGCCCCCAAATACTCCCTTCATAATGGAGTTCTATATCGACAATCGTACCTACAACCGAATCTTCGGTGCCTCGCCCCTGCCGAGGCTGTTCAAGTTCTGCGGGAGGTTCATGAAGGGGCCTGTGCAAGCCATATCGGTTCCCGGACTTTAGCAAAAAAAGTTCTCCGCTGGGGATACTATTGGCCTACCTTGTTCAACGATGCTCACGACTTAGTGACTAGATGCAGCAAGTGTCAGCTACACTCCAGGGTGAAGCATTTGCCACAGACCGAGCTCACCGGAATCCAAGGTGCATGGCCGTTCATCCAATGGGGCATTGATATTGTTGGGCCTTTCCCTGTTGCTCCGGGAGGGTTGAAATTCCTGGTCGTCGCCGTAGACTACTTCACTAAGTGGGTCGAAGCCGAACCACTTACGGCTATCACCGGACAGAATATTTTAAAGTTTGTGTGGCGCAATATTGTTTGTCGCTTCGGCATCCCGAGCACTATCATCTCGGACAACGATAAACAGTTTGCCAACGATCCATTCCGCTCATGGTGTGAAGAACTCCACATCAAACAGATTTTCACTTCGGTAGCTCACCCTCAAGCAAACGGGCAGGTTGAGGTCACCAACCGGACCCTTCTCACGGGAATAAAAAAGCGCCTGGATAATGCCAAAGGTCTCTGGGCTGAGAACCTTCCACAAGTCTTATGGGCTATTCGTACAACGCCGCACACCTCCACCGGGGAGACTCCTTACAGCCTTACTTACGGCTCCGAAGCCGTTATCCCCGCTGAGATCAGTGTGCCGAGTCCTCGCCTCCTCACATTAGTTCCGGATGATAATGACGAGGCTCTTCGCGCAAATCTGGATGAGCTCGAGAATCGCCGAGAACAATCGTTCATTCAGCAGGCTAAGTACAAACAGCGAGCTGCCCAGTATTACAACCTCCGGGTTCGAGGTACACAGTTCAATGTCGGGGATTTAGTCCTTCGGCTCAACTCGGCCAGCAAAGCTGCCCCCGAGGGCAAACTACATGCTTCTTGGGAAGGCCCTTACCGAGTCGTTGCTGTACATGACTCTGGATCCTATCAGCTTGAACATATCAACGGGACCCCGATCCCCCGAAGTTGGGACGTCACAAATTTGAGGCGATTCTATCTGTGAGGGCCACATCGCAAGTACTATCTTTCTTTTAATTCCCTTTATAGTTGTTATTTCACTTTGTACTTTTGAGTTAGCTCCGGCATTTATCATTGAATAAAATTTCTTGCTTGCGTAACTTACTGTGTTAATTCTTTACGTTACGGGGACGCCCTAACACTATCGTACTATCATTATTAGTCTCCGGACAATCAAACCTCTCTCTCTCGGTCCGTCCGAGGAGGTTTGCATATTAGTCCCCGGACTCACATCACTTTCTCGTCTGTTTAACCGGAGAAACGCTTACTCCCGCCTGATCCGTCCGGGGAGGAATTTCACTCCCGCCTGATCCGTCCGGGAAGGAATTTCACTCCCGCCTGATCCGTCCGGGGAGTTTTAACTCCCGCCTGATCCGTCCGGGGAGATAGGATTTATCCAAACCGTGTTCCCGAACACCTATTTAAAACAGTTAACAAATTTTCTATCACGTTCCCGAACACCCGATTAAAGTGATTTGTAACAAGTTATCTTCGTTACTCCAGTTTGTACACGTTACAACAGTTTTATTATCAACTTCTGAATATTCAAATCAAATGGTTTTTTACATAAGACTCCAAAAGAAAAAAAAAAAAAAACAACAACAAGGCAACAAACAAAAGCTACTGTCTATGGCCCCCGAGCCAATATTGCGCGCTCCGGCGCTGGGACCCGCTCCTCGGTCTGTGTTGGGTCCTCCGGGATCTTGAAGATCCTTGACCTCGGGCTCCGGCTCTGTTACCCTCTCGGGCTCTGGCTCGGTCATCCCTTCGAGGTTCCCTTCGCCGAGGACTTTCTCTAGGCGCTGGCCTAGGAGCTTCATCTCTGGTCTGCTCTCGGCTGGTTTGTTGTGACGCGGACCTCGGGGTTTGAGCCCATTGCTCAGGGTCCCACTCCTCCGGGACCACCACCTTAATCTCTTGAGCCAGTTCATCGACTACCTCTTCGGCAATCGTCACGGGCTGCTCTTCAGTTATAGTCACCGAAGCTGGCTCTCGGATGACTATGCCTTTGCTCTGCTCAGAGAGCTTCTTCTTGCCTTTGGTCTTCTTTTCCTTCCGAGGAGCTTTTTGCGTACTTCGGTCCTGGCTTGTGCTCGCAATGAACTCCTCAGCAGAGGGCCTCCGCCTGATTCGGCCTTTCAGTCCTTCATACATACTGAGCAGCAGTTCCAGGACTTCTCTTTTCCTCACGAGTTCCGCAGACTCTACCGAGCTCCTCGACATCAATGCCGCAATGTCACTCTGGATTTCAACAGTCCGCTCTTCTACTTCTTCAAAAGTTAGAAGACCAAAGTCGGACAGAATCCGCTCATACTCCTTATGATGAACGCGGACGCGGCTCATCTCGGCGGCTGTGGTTCGATACTGCATCTCGAAGTCTTTGGCTCTTTCATTGGCCTCAACCACCTTCCTCTCTGCCGAGGCTATCTGCTTCTTCAACTTAGGCACCACGTGCATCTCTAAACGATTCTTCTCTCCGCGGAACCACTCGAGTGATCCCATTAACTTCTTTATTGTCTCGTGCAGCTCCGCGGTGTTCTAGACAGATGATAAGAGTCAACCAGAACGATTACTCTCAAACATATTAGAGTTGAATACAGTTCGGCAACAAACATAATGGATCGCGTAAATAAACAGATGACAAGAGTCCAAGAAGAGGGAATTGTATTTCAAATTGCAAGAGTACAATTGTTCAATTACATCATCCCTAACATTTCTACAAATTTACAAGTTTAAATTTGCGGGGATCTACTGACCTCCCGCTCAATTGCCTCAGTCTCTTCGGGCAACTCTTCTCGCTGGCCCTCAGACACTTCAGCATTTCCCTCTTCGGCTGCTACGACGGCCTCGGCTTCAGCAGGGACTTCGACTTCCATTGGTGGGAGGGGCTCGGTGTTTTGGGGGGCTGGGACCAGTTCACCCCTGCAGAATGCCAAGAATTCAACGTCCTGGTCCACTTCGCAGCTCGCAACTTCTGCGGCAGTTAGGAGCTGCCTCTTCTCCCCGAGTGCATTCACCAACGGCCACTCCGGCAGCTCCGTTAGAGAGGCGTAGTAGGCCTTTTCCACCTCGGCCGCTGCCTCAGGGTCATACCCGAATTCTGGACGAGTAATGTCCACATCCGGGTACGCCTCCTTCACCTCCTCCAGCACCATGGCTCGGGTGGCTTTATCCCCTATTGCCACGAACTTCGTCTGAAAGTCGAGGAAGGTCGTGGTCTTGAACAGCTTATCAGCGAAGGCCCTCAGCAAAGCCCCCTGCCCTCCAACCACGGCTGCTTCCCTCGCCTCCATCTCCGCTTGCAGCTGCATCAGCTCACCTCGGAGGCCATGATTTTCCGTCTCCACACCGCGCAGACGCTCGATCTCGGACTCAACCAAGGCAGCCCTCTTGCGTGCCTGGGTCAAGTCATACGTCAGTTTGTCATTTCGCGCGCGAAGGTCCCGCGCCGTCGCGGCTAGCCCCTCCCTGGCCTCCACTTCGCTCTTCAGGCCGACCTCTATAATCCCTCTGGCCAGCCGAAGAATCTTCTCGGCATCCGTGCCGTCAAACCCCAGCATACTGGGGATCGCCTGCTCTCCCTGGATAAGTTAAACACAACGTGGCACATGGATTAGACCTCGTTTATACACCTCGCGTAAGTTCAAGTAATGAGCAGCGTTTTTGAATGTTACCTGCGAGCTCTCCCCCGTCCGGGGCCTCTTAGATGGTGCCTGCGGCGTCCCAGTAGGCTCCGGCCTCTTCTTTGACAACGCCGGAGACCCCGCCGGCGTCACCCTTTCCTCCGATCCCGTCGACGGACGTGCACCGGTTGGTATTTTCCCCCGGGAAGATACTTCCGCGGCTTTCCCCTTCTTCTTGGCCGCTTCAGTTTTGGCAGGGCTCCCCGATGCTGGTTGCTTTCCGAAGCGTCCCACTGCATATATATCAATGGTTAATTCTGCGCAAAACAGTAAACTTAAATAACAGGACACAAGAACTCCTACCCTCTTCGGCATCTCCATTTCCTGAATAATATGGGCTAAGCCCAGCCTTCTCCAGTTCCTCCTCGGAACAGAGGGTTTGGAAAGTCCCCACTTGCCGGAACGTGTGCCTCACTTCGGCCCCCGGACTCTCCACAGGGGCGGTATCCTGCACCTCGTCACTCCTCCACTTCGGGAGAGCTACCTTATTCCTAACAAATATGAACCTCTCCTTCCACCCCTCTACTTTGCTCGGGTTTTGGACCTTAAACCCTCCTCGGGCTCGGGGACTAAAAGAATACCACCCCTTAGACTTCCCGAAGTTCTTCAGCTGGTAGAAAAACCTAAAAAGCTCTACAGTTGGCTCTATTCCGGCCTGCTTACTAACTACAGTGAATCCTACCAACTGCCTCACCGCGTTCGGCGCTAACTGGCAGAGGGCAATGCCGTAGTATCTTAACAACTCTACGACTATGCCCCACAGCGGCAATCTCAATCCTACTCTAAGGGGGTCAATATATACGGTCATAAACCCCTGCGGTGGGCAACAGGCCCTATCCTCGGAAGAAGGAATTATGTAATCAAGGTCGAAGGGAAGATAAAATGATGGGAGTTCCCTCTCAAGTTGCCCCCGCGACATCCGTAACCCTATGGAGGATACCTCAAGATCCACCGCCGGGCATTCATAAAACGATACCATCATGGTATTACACTCTAAACCATCGACTCTGTCTATGGTTCTAATCACATCCTTCTCCGGAATGATATATGATAGGGGGGGATATCTAACGGTTTATCCGAACCTCCTACTACTTTGATCGAGGCCGAAGATGGGGCAGAAGATGAAGAAGATGAAGAGGATGACATACTTACTTGATTTGAATTCGAAAGGGTGGATTTGAGAAATTTTTGATCTCTGGTAAATCACAAGCGCAAATTTCCTCTTTTTCCTGCTTTCTAAACAGATGAATCGCAATGGAGAAGATGAAAAGTTACTGTGCAATTATTCCCAATATAAATGCAAAATCCGACGGCTCTGATGCAGCCTACTCAAATTCAGTGATAGAGATTTATGCGTGCTCTTCACGCGCTTTACAGTTACCGAGGCGCGTGGGGAACAGCTGTCTTGGAACTCGCAGAGCGTGTCACTTCACGTCTCTCTCTCATTATGGCGCCGCCAATCACATCAGCCTCACCCTTCTTCAGGAAGATTCAAGATACACTCCGGTGTACCTTCCACCTCGGCCATACTACCACACTCCGGTGCCCCTACCATTTCGGCCAAACTACCCACTCCGGTGTACCTTCCACCTCGGCCAGACTGTAATATACTTACAACGCGTTTTTCGCTTCTGGGAAATTCGATATCTCATTATAGGTCCCAAGCACCTCGGCCCAACTCGGCACTGCGTCCATTGACTGCTCCGCAAAGTCCCAGGGACGCGGACACACTCCGTCACGCATAAACACTTCGGCCTGCCAGTGACCCCGGTCTTCTTGCTTACAGTTCCACCCCGGTGACAACCGAAGCTCCTACCTCGCTTCGGCTGGGGGGGGGGGGGCATCTGATAGGGATGACCCGGTTACTTCGGGCCAGGTTAATCCTGAGCCCACTTACCAGCTCAGCGAACACGCCAGCAAGCGCGAAGGCCCAGGCCCAACAGGCTCAGCAACACACATTCGGTCCAGCGAATCAAATCTGTTCCGTGAATCAAGGCCCATGATCTTTTCCCAACTGCCATGCAGATTTGGTGGGCAAGATTATAGGGATTTAGTTAGGGTTTTGGCTGAATAGTATAAATAGGTGAAAAGAACTCTGAATGAGGGTTCGCACTTTTGCATTCTGAATTACGACTTGTAAACTCAGTGTTCCAGAAAAAAGAAACACCTCGGCGATTGCCGTTTTCTCCCCGTGGACGTAGATCTCCGGATCGAACCACGTAAATTCTGTGTTTTTACATTCTGTTCTTGTTGATTACTGTTCAATTGTGTGATTACCGGATTGCGCATTATCATTTACTAATTGGCCAATGTTAACCCATGATTTAAAACTTGATTATGTTTTTTTATTTAATAAACAAAAACTACCCTAATCACCAAAACTTTAGAATGTAAAAAATAAGATCTAAACAGTTTAATTTACAAATGCAAAAGTGAAGTTTACAACCAAGGCATTCTTTTAAAAGAAGACCATTATTCTTGATTATAAAAATAATAAAAAAAATTAAAACTTCAATGTCCAAAATCTGGAAAAATTAAAAGCATAACAAAATAATAAAGAACAAAGAATCTAAATAAAATAATATCGTAATCAACATAGAAAGATCAACAACTTAAACGTGAGAAAATAATTGATAAAAACATTCCACATATTGGTCAATATCAACCCAAGATTTAAAACTTCATTATATGCTTTTACTTAATACAAAAAAAAACTATAATCACCAAAAGTTCAGCAATATAAAAAAATAAGATAAAAACACAATAATTTAGCAATGTAATAGTGAGATTCAGATTTGAATGCAAGATTAACTTCAAAACATAAACCTTTTTTAGTAAAAACGATTAAAATACTAACTAAAGTATGTTCTTCTAATTAATAAACAAAAAAACCCTAACCATTTACAAATTAAACGAAAAGTGAAGATGTATAAAATACCTTTAGTAATGTGAGATGAAATTGTTCAATCTACCGAAAAAACAAAAACAAACAAACTAAATCAAGTGACAATTACATAATAACAACGATAACAAAAAAAATTAATAATTTGACTACTCAATAATCTAGCAATGTAAAAGTCGAGATTCAAACATGAACAAAATATTAAGATTGACAAACAACCATTATCTAACAAAAATGAATAAAAACATAACTAAAATATGTTGTTCTACTTCATAAACAAAAAACAAAAAAAAAGGAAAAAAAAAAAAAACAAAAAAAACAAAACCCTAACCATTTATAAATTAAACCAAAAAGTGAAGATGTAAAAGTGTCGATTCAAACTGCCTCAACATATTAATATTGAGAAACCACCATTATTTAACAAAATTAAGTGGAAAAGGGTGATGAGTGAGAAGATGAAAGAGAGGGAGAAAACAACGATATCCTGTGGAGGCAAAAATTTATTTTGTGCATATATATTTTCTTTGCTGTTGGAGAGTATTAATTTTTAGGGTATTGAATTAGGTAAATTTGACTGAATTTAAAAGACGGCACATTATCTTTCAAATCTAAAAAACTAATTAATGTGATTCGCATGAAAAAATGTTATAATTTGACTTTTATGTCATTATTTAACCGGCTAATTGAATTGTAATAATAATAATTAGACATTATTCTCATAATTAATAATAATAATTATATTATTAAAAAATGATAAAAGTATTAAAAAAAACCCAAAATATAGTAAGTTTAAAAAAACTGTTAACTTTTAGATTTTAATCCTTAGTATATTGCTTAAATGGACATATGTATTTCAACAAGCCTATTTAAATTATATTGTCCAATTAATGTGATTCGCATGAAAAAATGTTATAATTTTACTTTTATGTCACTATTTAACCAGCTAATTGAATTGTAATAATAATTAGATATTATTCTCATAATTAATAATAATTTTTAAATAATAATTATCAAAAAATGATAAACGTATTAAAAACCCCAAAATATAATAAGTATTAAAAAACTGTTAACTTTTAGATTTTAATCCTTAGTATATTGCTTAAATGGACACATGTATTTCTTAGCCTATTTAAATTATGTTGTCCAAATTAATGTGATTCGCATGAAAGCATATTATAATTTGACTTTTATGTCACTATTTAACCGGATAATTGAATTGTAATAATAATTAGACATTATTCTCATAATTAATAATAATTTTTATAAAAATGATAAAAAAAGTATTAAAAAAACTCAAAATATAATAAGTATTTAAAAACTGTTAACTTTTAGACTTTAATCCTTAGTATATTGATTAAATGGACACATGTATTTCAGTTAGCCTATTTAAATTATAGTGTCCAATTAATTATCTCGCTACGTCAAATCCTAGATGTAATTAATTATATATCATTTTTATGTTAATCATGTTATTGAAAAGGTAAGTCTGACAAACAATAACAATAATAATAATTATAAAAAAATGATAAAAGTAGCAAACATCCCAAAATATGATAAGTATTAAAAAACTGTTAACTTTTAGATTTTAATACTTAGTATATTGTTGTACATTTTTTGTAGAGAACTATAGATCTCTAGAATTACAATTAGTATAATTATCACCCTGTACGCTATTTGAAGAGCTTAAATGAACACATGTATCTCAAATAGCCTATTTAAATTATATTGTCCAATTAATTATCTCTCTATGCCACGTCTAATCCTAGATGTAATTAATTATATATAATTTTTATGTTAATCATGTTATTGAAAACGTAAGTCTGACAAACAAAAATAATTTTGAAATTCCAATCTCAATACTAATATCATACTTCTAATTAAAAGGAAGATTTGTTAATTCCTAATTTATGTAGTCAACTTTCTGCTACTAAGTTAATGTAATATTTGATATATTTACCAATTTCAAATTATATCCAGTTTGAATCCTATTTGGTTGAAGATCGTACGAATCGGTATTGATAATCTGCAAAACCAAAAACATGAACGATAAAAAAAAAATAGAAGATTAACAAATCAACGATTAAATTAAAAAATCAGAGAATTTGGCGAAACCAGAAAAACATTTGGAATGAGAGGATGTTGAAGAAGAAAAGAATTGGAGGACATAGAAGAAGAAAAGAATTGAATGTCATCAAAAAAGCTTTGCAACCATATTTATAGTGGAGATTGTTAAATTTTTAGGGTTGTAAATTAGGTATATTTGACAAAAATTAAATTGTGGCCCATTATATTCCAAATTTAAAAACGCTAATTAATGTGATGAGAATGCCAAAATGGTATAATTTGACTTTTGTATCACTAATTTACTGGCTAACTGATTTGCACTAATAATTAGACATTATTTTAATAATTATTAATAATAATGGACGAATAATTGTGCGACACGTGTCCTTCCCGATTGGGTAATGAAAAATGGGCAGGAAAATGCAAAAAATGCCAATAGTGGCAAGGATTGTGTTATACACACACACACTAGATGGTAAAGGAGGATTGTTTGTGGGAATGTTAAGTGATTAGAACATTTGGATATTTCGCAATTACTTGAGCAAGTTCAGACAAACCAGGTCAGATTATAAATTGATATTTGATGGTAATTGATTTACCTTTCTTTTCTTAAATTAAATTGTTTTTTCCCGTATTAAGTGATTAGAACATCCTAATATTTCACAACAACATGTGAACATGTTCGAATAGGCCGGGTCATATTATAAGTTGATGTTCGATAGTAATCCCCCTTAATACTAAAGAAGGAACGTTCCAGGTGTCACTCTCATGCATCCACTCAAAACACACGCGTCGCTCTCGTTGTATTTCACTTGAAAAACACTTGTCGCGCTTGCATCAGGTTACACTAAAAACGCGTGTCACTCTCATACTGCTTCGCTTGAAAACATGTGTCGCCCTCATATCAGGCTATGCTAAAACAAGTACATGGCATTCTCACAATTTTCGCCGGTAAAACTTAAAAAATGCACTCAATTTTTTCTTTCTTTTTCGAATATGTAGTTGTGTTATATATAATAATAATTACAAAATATTTTTTTTTAAATAAAAAACAAACAATTTTATACTTAAAAATTTGTGTGTATATATAAATAACAATGATTAAATGTGTTTGCTAATTTTAAAATAAATTATGGCACGTCATCCCGAAACTATTCTCACCTTTTGTAATGCAAAAAGATAACCACATAATTCAAACTAAACTATAATTCCCTAATGCCTATTACAATAAAATAGTTAGTCCCATGGCTAAATTACTGTGATCTATCTGTTGCGGTTGCAAAGTTTACCCTTTAACCCACAAATTCAGGAGCAGTTATCAATCATTCTAACATTTCGGAAGAAACTGTCACCTTTGAATTTTCAAATTTCCAATACCCATCTTTTTAGGGCGGTTTTGTATCATCCCTATCAAAAAATATTTAACTGCTTATCTCCACAGGACTCAGAACTGCAGTTAATATAAATCAAATAAAATTCAAACCATTGTCATTCGTAGACAATCGTCCCCTCATTACTCAGAAACAAAAACCTTTTTTTAGCCCATAAACTCTATAAATACAACCACTCATTACTCATTAAATCACATCACTCACTTCTTTACCATGCTAACCCCTTACTTACCTTATCATAATAACATATCCACAAAGGATCTTTGCACCCTTTCCCATGGCACCTTTTTTGAGTCTGATCCAAGATCTAAATCCTTGCACTACAATGTGGGCAATGCGGCCTTATCTTATTAATTTCTACACCATACCTGCGTATGGGAACAATGATGAGATTGCAAGTCTGGAGTTTGTGTTTCGCGATTAGGAGGTGACTATATGCATAAATACATTTTATTTTCTTATTTTTCATTCAATTTTACTGATTGCAGTATTAAATTAAAAAACATTATTTTTTAGGGGGAAAGCGATCACGCATTAGTTCAGGGTGCTGCAATCAAGAATTTGAATGTTAACCCAGTTCAAGGTAATTTGTACGCACTGAAGGATTTCATTGTGGCAAACAATAAGCTGAGGTTCAAAATTACAGAAAACAAGTACCAGATCATTTTTTTAGGAAAAAAAAAAAGATGGAGGAATTTTTTTAAGCTAATTTCCCTGCTCAAATCTTTAAGTTCAGATCATTTGCCGAGTTTCAGGGGGAAAATGAAATTCAAGAGTTTCGACAATTTGGTACTACATCTATACTAACATTTTCTAACCTCATTCACGTCACTTATTTTTTCATTTATCATTATAATAATGCATCTAATTATGGGAGATGTAATTGGGAGAGTCGTATCATACAACATTCCACCCATGCAGACGGGCATAAGTGAATGAATGAAAGTCAGAATGAAAGACTTAGAGTATAATAGCACAATATAATATTTTCCTAACTAAAAAAAAAATGGATTCATACTGTGGCTTTTTTTGTACTAATTACGCAATATGGTTGCCTCTTATAGGAGGAGGAGGATGGCGGGTACCTTATGGGATAAGTGCATGGATACGCTGTTGTCGTACTTCCGGGATGAAAATCTGAAAAATTTAGTTCTGATTCTGCAGTTTGGTCGAGTTAACCTATTTGCAGGCTAAATACAGAACAACACATCCATTAGTATTAAAAACACTTGGATAACAATGGCTGAAATACATATTTTGTAGATGATATTAAGTTTTGTAACAATTACAATGCTACAAAAGTTATTGTGAGTGGAGACTTTGAGGAGTTTGTCAGCTTCCGTTAAAATCTTCATACATATTTTATTACCTTGCATATTTAAATTTGTTAGAAATAAAATATTCATTTCGAACTCTGAATTTCTTCTTGCTGTGTCAAAAAAGATGATTGAGAGTGGAAAAGACTACGCTGAAATAACAACTTTTCAAAGTTGCTCTATCATTGCAATCATCAAGGATTTCAAAAATATGGATGCTATTGTAACTAACTTGGCTGAAATTTCAGAATACAGGAAGGTATATTTCTACACAATTTTCATTATATTAGTTATACGAATGGTTGCTGCAACATATCTACTATCTTTTAATTTATTATTTTACTAATCTTTTTGGGTCGCAGCAACCATTGTAGACGTTGCAGATTATGCAGAATGATGTAATTTAGCATGTGTTAAGTGCTTGAAGAAACTACTTCCAGACTCTGTTGAATTCATGTGTGGCAAGTGTGGTACACATACAAGGAAAGGCTAGTATATGTATTTACTACATAATGACCGACAATTACAACCTGATTAATCATGTATGTTTTTATTTAATTGTGATCTTCGCCAATAGATATAAACTCGAAGTGACAGTAATTGACAGGATTGGGGATGAACTAAACTAAACCTAATCTAAACTAGACTAAATTACATATACACCTAGACTTATGTACAATTATTTCATTACATATTTTCTCATAAAATTTTAACTTATTCTATTTGTTTGATACTACAGCTGGAGTCTAAGGTATCTGTTTCTAATTCAATCATTCAAGTTGTTTTCGGAAAAAAATGTTCTATTCAAAATTTAGCGAAAGAGGCAAAACGTTTTCGCTATGTGGTTGCGTATAATGTCCTCAATTTGACAACTGATCAGAATGTGATAGATATTTATAATGCCAACTATCTAAAAAATAAGGTATATTACTATTATAAACTTAAATATATATTTATTCTACACTTATAAAATCTTTCTTATAAAATAACATGCAATTTTCAGGGAAAGGAAAGTTGTGAAATACAGGAATTTGTTGAGAATGATGGGTCAAAGGTAGATCATGCCTTGCTATGTGGTGAATCATCTAGGGAGCAGTTTGTTTCTGTTGGAAAGGAGTTTAATGATGCAGATAGTTTTGACATTACAAAGAAGTGTGTGAAGGACGACAGTTTGGCTTTGGTTGCAGGCAAGAGAAAGAGGAAGCCTATAAAAAAGGAGGATAAGTACTATGGGTGGTGGTGGCTGCTATTTCTACTTTGATTATCAGATTTTTTTTTTTTTTCTTTTTTCGTACAAGTTCAGTTTAACTAGATTATAGTTTGTTGTTTTCTATAATTATTAGTTTGGATTAATCGCCTATGTTTTACATTCTGTGAGTTTCTAATATTACGTTTCAAATGTAAGATATTACATTATAGGGTCCTTCTACAATACAACTATTGTATTGATACAATCTATACTAATAGCCATTAGATTATGTTCTTTTAATCTTGGCCATTAAATAAGGTGATTTGCTACTTGCTAAACTTGTAACCAACACTTTCCTTTTCCTTTTTGTTTTTAATCTCTACTTTGACTCTTATTCATTTACATTAAAAAACTTTAGATTAATTATAATTTTAATTAAAATAATTTATATATATATATATATATGTGATAAAATACTAATTCAGAAAATAGAGTTAGGACCTATGACAAAATAAAATAAATAAATAAATAAATAAAATTTCCCGTTAAAATAGGTTCAAGGCTGACAACATTTTTCATTGATTTTTCACAGTTGATAATTTTACAGACATATGTTTAGCTAATTTCTAGTTCATTCTTAACACATAACATATCATATTAATTATTTTTTAAAAATAATTAATTTAATACCAATATTTCACATCACATTTGAAATTTCTTAATCATAAATAATTATTCATGATATATCCACACAAAAAAATGTAACTTTAACATTCACATTCTACTTTTCCATATTCACCCGGTGATTCAGCGTACATACGTTAAATTCTGCACTTGATCACATCGTCTCCACTTTCGACCTAATTACAAGCTACATTTTTTTTTATTACAAAAAGCCTTAAAAATAATATGTAAACATATAATTTTTGTTATATAATGCCACATAAAATTAAGTAAAAATTTATATTTCATCATACAAGTGGTGTTAGTTAGAGTTTTAGACCGCCAAACATTCTGGTAGAAGGAATGCGCAAGGCTGATTGGGTATTGAAGAAAAAAAACATTTAAAAAAAGAAAAGAACAAATCTACCTACAAGTTTTGATTTGTAAGGTTTTAGTAGTAAATTATTGGCTTTGTTTTAGATGATTGTAGTATGCAATGACTAAAGGTTTTTTTTTTTCCGATAGAATGTTTCAATAAATATTACATGTTTTTTTTTTTTTAATTTCAGTAATATGGTATATACTGTTTATTTATTATTATTGCAGATTCTATTATTACACTCTTAAATATTTGCATTCATTTTCTTTTTATATAATTGGCTAATGCATTATCAAGTTTATATGTAAAAAAACACTTTTTAATAGACAGTGAAAATATTAACAAGAAAAATTAAAATATATGTACTTATCTCTATACTGTAGATTTATCGTTCAATAGTTTTGCATCTTCCAAGTGATTCTCTCGATGAAGTGCACTCACACTGTGAAGAAGCACAGTTAAAGAGTTAGTACAAAAAAAAAAAAAAAAAAAAAAACTTTATATAAAATTCTAACCAATGTCTGCCAAATTAGTAATTAATAATAAATAAGTAAAATCATGACACATATTATAAGTAACATAGAAGATTTACTGATTGAAAAAAACAAAAAAACAAATTTGCAGTTTAAGAAATTCAGAAATACAACACAGATATGTAATATTTTTTTATAAAAAAGTATATTTCTTTAAGAAATAAATATTTCATATTATTAAGCGAACACAACTGTTGTGTTTTTTAAAATATTTTCAACAAAAAATATAGGGAACAGTAAATTTAAATAAGAAAAAAGTTACATTTCTTTTATAAGTCACCATGAAAATTTGAAATTTTGCAGATTTTCTTAAATATACACTCTACCGACGACAACAACAATTGGGAAATTACCTTGATTACATCAAATGGGTTTTAAGGTTCATAATAAACATGAAATATCGTCATTTACATAATTTTCCACAAATCGATATATAAATTACAGATTTGCCTATTATCGATTGCAAATAACATGCATTGTTGAAATAGTGTCTTGAATGTTGCCGGTTTTGGTTTCACCATTATCGTCAAGGTGGAGGGTTTGATATGTCAAGGCCTTGAGATTATTTTGTGCTGAGTTTGGACGTGTTGGAGGACGCGGCCGCGACATAAGTAGCGACATTAAGGAGTTTAAAGTTGGGAAACAAATGCGGCTGCATCAAGAAGCTGGACACGGGTGCGACACTTGGTGTCGCGGTCGCGACAAAGTTGAGCCGAATCAGATGGGGGCCCGACAAATCTGGTGTGGTCGCGACAGGTTTAGGCGGTGCAATTCTGGGCCCTATGCGTTTTAGGCCCAATTTCGACCTATTTTGTGTTTAGTCTGTTTTAGGTGTATATATAAATCTGTTGATGACTCTAGGTCATAATCTGGTCAAAAAGTCTGAATAATCTAATATTCTAGGTATTTCCTATTCTGTTTGTTCTGGAGTACTTCCATTAATTTGTACTCAGTCTGTTTAGGGAGTACTTGGTAGTCTGTTTTTTTCTGAATCAGTCCGAGTCTGAGTCTGTCGGTCTATAATATGATAATATCTAAATGAAAGATTTCCTCTCTTCTACCTGTGTGCTTAGCTAACACATAGTTAGTGAACCACGAAATTATTTTGTCGATTTACGTTTACTGTTTTATGTGTTTTTTCTCGTATCTAGTATAACAAATTGGTACAAGAGCCTTGTCGAAGGGGGTTCCGCAATATGTTTGAGAAAGATGTCTGGGAAAAAAGTGAAGGTCAACAAATCACGGGGAGGAATTGTTTTAGTTTGTGGCAGATTAAGATGCGAGCCTTGTTGAAACAACAAGGGTTATGGGCATCGCTGATGAAGAAGGATAAGAAGGGTAAGGTAGTGGCTCTGTCTGACGCTAAGATGACCAGTCTGGAGGAGAAAGCGCACTCAACGCTCATGTTGTGTCTCGCAGATGACGTCCGTACCGAGGTTGAAGAGGAGTGTTGATCTTCATGATTACTAGTGGACCTTCAGTGATGACTGTCCCCATTATATCATGCATAGATGTCAAATGTGCATTCATCCTAATAGACCAGTCCTCATACTCGAATGAAAACATGAGAGCTTTAGTTGAAGACGTTTCCATTGTTGTGGATTTTTTACTGGAAAATACTTATGCTCTTAAAAACATGTTTTTTGCTAGAAAGCAACTGAATCTGGTTTAGCTACCAAAAACGGTTGGTGTGTGAAACCAATTGCTCCGATACCACTTATGGGTCCCAAGTGGTAGAGGTTTAGAGGGGATGAATAAACCTCTAACTCAATTTTTTTTAGACACTTTGAGTAGTAGTTTGATGCTTAATGTATAAAACTTGTTCTTACAGGTTACAGTAAGTTAACTTTAGGCAGTAGGTACGAAGCAGACTGGTCTTAGTTTACTTATAGTAAGCCATGCACATGTATAATTTTATTCAGCGGAATTTATGCAAGTCTATTTTCTTACAAACCAATGTAGTATCTATGTGGTATGCCAACAACAATAAATAAAAGCAAACCCATAATTTATATTGGCTCGAAGGTGGGGGTAATCCTTCTACGTCCACTCTTCTCTCACATAGGAAAAATTCACTAAGAAGTTCACACAGTACAACTTAGTTGTTAGAGTTTGTGTCTCAAACTCTTATCTTCTACTTGTTTTTGTTTTGCCTTTTATACACATTTTATTTGTTGTATTTAAATCCAAATTATGGTATATCTTGGATGTCAAATTGCTAACAATTATGCAGGGACATAAGTGCAAATATGAAGAGTTGAAGACCTAGTCCAAAAGTTGTTGAGAAAGTTGGGTGAAGGACTTGGTCTCCAATAAGGAAGACCAAGTCTACCTCGCTCCAACAAGGTGCCTATTCGGACTTATAGCAGCCACTAACTAATGCCCCTAACTGTAGGGAATGGTGGTTAGTGGAGGGTGTTCTTCAAGCTACAAGTTGCCTATAAATAAAACTTCAACTACCAATTAAAGACAAAAGTTTCATAAGAGCAGATATACTAGTATGTCTATTGAGTTGTGTCGTCTAGAGGGTTTAGTCTTCCGTCTATCCAACCTAAAGTGTTTAGTTTTGATAACATTCAGATTCCTTACGAATCTGAATCACTTTTCGTAGAATACTTGTTAGGATAGTGTAGTAGGTTATTTGGTAATCTAGATATTGTTTATTCGTTGATTTGGTGTAAATCGAAGTCTATCTCGATTTACTTTTAGAATCTTTTTGTGATTCACAAGTATATATAGAGTTGTTTCGCCCTAAAGGCACCCACAAGTGATTTAAGGCTTGTGAATTTCTTTTACCATATTTGTTATATTTATTTTCGCTGTGTTATACTCTAGGTTGGGTAAACTTCGTACCGAACCTCTGGTTGTTTTGGATAATGCACACTTTCATTAGCTACACCAAAGTTTAGATCCAACTTAACTCCTTACAATAGTTTTTTCTTATACTCAGAAGACTACTCCTCTATTATAGGCAGGTTCCTCAAAATACCTAGTCTACTTTGAATCCCAAATTCAAACGAAGACTCCCCCGTTTAAAAAACCGTTTCCAAGATTGGTTAATGAAGGTTTCTTCAAGTTCTAGTAGCTTTCACTAAACTTGAATATCATTTGAAATGTGGGCAAACTTCCTGGTTTTGAGAAGGATTAGGACTGAACAAAGCTTGAGAGCTAGCTTGACTCTAGAGCCTAGTTGCAGCTTGAATCTTCACTTAAATACTCTTGCTGCTTTTGGTATCTTGCTCTTGTTTACTTTGCAAAAAATACTTGAAAGATTATTAGAGTGTTGTATGCATTGAAGCTTTGAATAGAATGCTTGAGTGTTTTGATACAAAGTAATTTCAATGTTTCAGTTTTTCGGTACCCTTTGCTTCATCCTCCATCTCCTTATTTTTATAGTAGTTGGGATATCTTTCAGTTAAATAGTGAGAAAATAATCACATTGACATTTGAAGCTCTTCGTACGATATAGAGCCGTTTGTCATTTCTTGTAGGGAGTTGGTTAGAGGGGATGTGGCTTGTTGTCAGTGCCCAGTGTTGTTTTTACTTTTTGCTAGGTAACGTGTCTCCGTGTAATTGGATATTTAGTGCAAGGTTGAACCTTGTCTCAACTGGCTATATTTTTCAAATCGATCCCCTGACTTTGGACTTTGACCTTGACACTTTAGACATGACTGTTGCTTGCTTGTTGGGTGTACCTTCCTTGCTGCAACCAATGTTGTATGCTGGATTAGCATAGGCAATCGTACTGCATGCTCACTGCAGTCTATGTTCCATGCTGCTTACTTGGACTTTGTTGCTTGTAGTAAATTTGATGATCTTGTTGTGTGCTTGCTGCGACTTTGCCTAAGTAGAACTAGTCATATCTATTACAGATAGTATATAATTCATGGGGGCACTATTTCCTACCATACAAGGGATTTTGCCATCATCAAGACTAAATATAAATTTCCTCACAACGATGAGATCAAATCATGCTTTGTTTCAAAATGTCAACACACTATATTGGACTAAATGACAAGAATTAATCTATGTACTTGATTCTATGTCAAAACAACGGGTATTTGGTTTGGTAGTGTTTGCTCCACCAAGTGTAAAAACATGTAGGATATAAAGTATGTTTTGTTAGTAAGCGTAGTGAGAAGGATGAAGACCTGAGATACAAAGCTTACCTCGAAATACAAGGCTGTCTCACAATGCCCTGTAATTGACTATGAGTAGATATACTTTAACACAATGGACAGTACGACATTCTAGGAATAAGTTTCCAATTGATTGGAAATACAACGTAGTAATGTGGATACAACAATCTCTTTAGGGATCTTGTTTTTTAGATATGTTAAAGCGTCTGATGGGCTTGCATTACCCAAATCAAGTGACTCTAGGCCACAGAGTGCATTTACAATATTAGATTAAAACGCTCATTTTGATTGTAACAATCTAAACGAAAATGGCATACTCATTTGAGTGGTTATTTGATTGGGAAGGAAAAAAATAATTAATTTTTCTTCTGCGCGTTTATGAAGTAGATAAGATTCAGATTTACAACTAATAATATATGCCAATGTTATGGACATACTAAGTACTCATAAAGATATAAGAGAAAACGTGAGATATTTGATATCCAAATTTGAGTCAAAGGATTATAGGAAAACTTAGCATTGTCTATTCCTTAGACTAGGAGACTGAGTTTGTGCTAGTTCTTCAATTTGCATATATCCAAAAGGTGATCGTGCGATTTAACATAGATAAAGTGAAATATGTTAGCACTTCTATGATTGGTTGAAGTGTGAACATAAGAAAAGATCAATTTGCGTTTAGAGAAAATGACTAAGAGTATTGGGAGCTGAAATTCCCTATTTAAGTGAAATGTGCACGTTATTGTAGTAAGGTCAGTGCACTAACCAGATAGTACACTCTCAAAGAACTTGTTAGCTCTCAGGACAATGCAATATCAGTGGAATGATATCAAAAAGTATTTTGACATCTAAAAGAAACCATTGGTATGAAATTGTTCTATCCATATTAGAGACTACAAATGAAATTATAACCTCTAAAGAAAATATCAAATATGCTCATATAGAGAGATATAAAATGATTACAAAAGAATATGTAACTCCTAAAGAAATGTTGAAAATAACCCTACTCCGAAACACCATATATTGTTTTAGCTGGTTTGCTGATGTTGGTTACCTCTCCGCATAAAGAAAGTGTCAACTCCTCTAGCTACCTCATCTAATCATTTAGATGATTATCTAATGAAGTTTGTATAGTCAAAGTATAAGTGACTTGAGTTCTACCACTGAAGAATCTACCTGTATATATGAAGACAATGTTGGTTGCATCGAACATATGAAATTGGGTTGCATCAAAGGTGATAATATGAAGCATATGTCACCGAAGTTTTCTACAACCAACAACAAGAAGCTTTGCTCAAGATTCAAGTAAATGAAGTTAGCTTTGAAAAAAGTGTGGCTGATCTGTTTGCAAAATCACTGCCCATGACAATCTTTGAGAAACATTTGTTAAGGAATGAGATGCATAGACTTTCTGATCTCACTTGATAGATGTACGTATTAGGTGAAAGGTGTAGACTTTAGAGGGAGCCTCAACATAGGTGTGTTGCACTATTTTTTCCTTCACTGGGTTTTGTTACTTGTCAAGGTTTGTAACGAGGCAACATTCATGCATATTAATTCACTCTTTTGATTTGGCACAAGGGAAGTGTTGAAGGAAAAACACATTATGTGCCTTCATAAAAAATAATTGATTGAGGGAAAATTTAGAATTTCGTTATATTCTGTATATACATAAAATCTTATATTTTATGTATCTTTTTCCCTTCCTCTTTATTTTCTCTATTTTACTTTTACACTTTTAATACTAATATAAAACAGACAATATTCATTACACCTTTTTAATTGTTACAATACTAGCTGGACAATATAAGTTGTTCATAAAGTCACTCACTATTGAATAACATTCCAACATAGTTTTGTGCACAAGTATCTTTTATAAATTTAATTTTTACAAACATTTCTAATATTTTCTTAAATTCTTCTAACCCGTGAAACTTTAGGTCCCATTCTCCGTCATGTGGAGTTAGGTCTAGGCGTGGTACGACAGCTAGTCTTCGGCCTGTGGAGTCAGCTTTCACGTTTTCTTGCTTCAGTCACTTTTTTTATTTTGTTTTATATAATGCCCCATTAATCTAATCAGTGCATCGCACAGATGAACATGTAGTTATGATATATTCTATTTTAGGTCGAGCATGCACTAATTTATTTTTGGGCATCCTCCCAAAAGGCCTCATAAGAGTGAAGAAACGATCATCTCCTTCAATGACAATCTCCATTGAATCAACATTAACGATGCACGGAACACCGCTTCGTCCCATCGAGTTGAACTTGACAATTATCAATCGAGTTGCTCAGAACTCTATTTTATCCCATTGAGTCGACACTTATAGTCGCTTGAAACTTTGTTCTATCCAGATCACCTTCAGCCCGGTCGCTCGGAACTCCCTTGTCTCCAGGTAACCTTTGGCGCAGTCCATAGAGCTTCAAATCATCAACAATTTTGTCCATAGAATTTCATCGTCTCCCTTCAGGGGTCACTTCCATGGTTAGTATATTAGGCGTCCGACTCTATTCCATGGTTAGTGCAAACTCATAATTCGACTCTATCCAAGCTACCTCTGGCTGGGCCATAGAGCCCATCAATTGTACTTTGTTTGATACTCCACATTGACACATTCGGAGGTCATGTCTTCAGCCTGTTGGACACTAGTATACCCCTGATCTCTGCATTTATTGATATTGTCCGCTTTTAATTCGAACCTGCACGGATTTTTTTCAGGCACTATAACTATGATCATTTCTTTGTACATTCGACGTGGGATTTTATGACTATACCAACATTTTTCTTTTGAGTTTGGAAATTATTTCGGTCTTTCTAAAAATATTTTCAAAAGAAAATTCAATATTACCCTTATTATTATTATTATCCAAGAGAATGTCTTATTTTCAATACTATAAAAATATTGTCGAAATCCAATAGAAAAATTTCAGCAGTAGAAGAATTTGTTGGAATTCTAAATAAGTCCAATGGATATTTCATCATCTGTTGGCATAAGCATTAAAAAATTATCCAACATACACATATACCAACGAAAATTAACGTTGGAATGTGTTATCCATTGGGAAAAAATCATTGACATTTTGACGTTCCAACGACACTTTCCAACAACACAAAACAGTTGAAATTTCCGTTGGAATGTGTTTTCCGTTGAAAAAGAATCGTTGAAACTTTATCATTTCAACAACCACTTTTTCAACGACACAAAACTGTTAAAATTTCCATTGAAATCTTAAGTTCCAACGAAACATCACTAGCCTCCAACGATTTTTGTTCCATTAAAATTTGAAATCTCTTTCTGTAGTGTAGCTTCCTAATTATGTGGAAAGAGAGATATGAAGATAAAAAGATACACTTGAGAAGGAGAGGGCGAGAAAAAATTAGCGACTTATAAAGAAAGAAAAGAGAGATATGAAGCAGATAAAATATTCTACTTCTAAGAAAAAGAGGGAGAGAAATATTACGAATTTAGTGGGATGGAGAAATAATTCATTACGGCTGTATTGATGCACTAAATATAACTATTTCTTATCCAAGAAAAACACCCGGGCATGTTTACTTTGGCAAATTGTATCTGATTAAAATTATTTATTCCACATAAATCAATGTTTACTTTCTTTTTTTTTTCCAAAACGAGTCAATCTCACACACCTCGGATTATGCGTACAATTTGGGACTATTGGGCTTATTATTGAAGCCACCTCCCCCAGGACTGATTTAATCATTTGGATTTAGATTCTTGATACCTTGAACTGAAATTTGTTGGGAAAATGAAACACCCAAAGTAAACGAGTCCCCGAGGTAGTACAAAACAATCGTATTTCGCCTATTTCATTCACATCGCCCATTTCATTCAATATCGCATCCGTTGCGAAAGCAATATTTCTGAAGTACAGAAAAAACACAACAAAAAAAAAAAAAAAAGCAAAATTTCATAAAGCAAAGCATCTACATATTATTACAGGGAATGTTTTAGGTCCTCCCAGTATGTGCTTACTAATGGATCTATTACTTTTCTCCATCCTATATAGCTCAGAGCTGATCCTGCGTCGGGCAATGGAAACCCGTTGACGAAGAAGAACGGTGTCCCATAAACTCCTCTTAAGCACCCATACTGTAAACACAAAGTAATATCTAAGTTCAACCATGTAAGGAATGTATGCAACACAGGAAAGGAAGTTGAAGAATTAAATCAAAGCATATGATGTCTTAAAAGGTAAGCAAATGAGGAGTTTCCATAATTAAATATGAGGAGTACACATATCAAGAAACCTAACAGACTTACCTTGAAAGAAACTCTAGTTGCATGATCAGTTTTGGTATCGTTGAAGCCTGATATAATTGCAGTGTGATACGAGGTTCCAAGTGCATTAGCTGTGAAGCTTGCTATTTGGTGTACCACAACTGTTTTGGACTTGTTCATTGTTGCTTTGTTATAAAATTGTTCCTAGCCAGCAATCCACCAATTTCAGCATTTTTTATATAACGTGTACAAACCAAAAAAAAATTTAAAATGCAAGGATTTAGGATTAAAAGACTTCAAATCCACTCAAATAGGGTGAAATCCATCCAAATCTTAAAAAAAAGCTCTGAATGAAAGTGAGAGATTTCAATCCATCGCAATTGAAACAAACTAATAGATTTGCTACTATGAATTTCTAACCACTCCTTAATCCTTCTATGCAAATGCAACCTAAATGACTCACCTGACTGAGAAAGAAAGCCTCCAATACGTCGTACGTGGCAGAACTGTTCAACTTATTAGTTATATGCAGCGCCCGAGAAGTGGCAAATGCATTGTCATGGTAACTGCATTAGAACCAACTTATAAATCAATTAGGCATCTCTTGAACTTATGCTGCAACTTAATTATACCTACTAAACAATCTACAAAAAAAGAATCAAATTTTCTTTGTTTCCCATAAAAGATGGAACTTTTTTACAAATGGGAAGTAAGGAAGGGAATTATTCGAACCCTAACCTCCTTTTCAAAAGAGAAAATGTGAACTGAATCTGAATCAACTTTACGAATTTACAAGCTAATTCTACTCCATACACGGGGCATGTGTACGATAATCACATGACCAACTATCTCCATACGGATGCCAAATGCACGATAGATGATTCAGCCCCAGGATTTATGCCCAAAAACATGACTTTCTTTACTAATGAATAATCTCCATACACATGCCAGGTACTATTTTAGGAATAAATTACAGAATATATTAAGCCTGATTTTGGGGATTTGAGAGAGCTAATTTTGGAATAATCATCCTCCAATTGGGGTAAATATTTAGGGATACTAGATTCCAGATAGAAGGTGTTGAGATGAATATTAGCATCAACCAGAAAGTTAGAGTCTTTGTATTGGCCTTCCTTTGGTTTGAGCAGCTTCGGTTGACGGGATTATTCCATTAATCAACAATCATTTTTCTTAATTTCCATGTTCTTTACTCTATCACGCCAAAAGAAATCACAAGTGTCAAGATTCATCATTCAAATTGATATCAAGATAACAAATTCCCTTATCATCCGACAGAAAAAATAGCAAGATCCAAACAAGGACGGAGAGAGACTTACGGCAAAGGAAAGGGGTGTACAACAAGGGTAACGCGAGGTCCGTAATGATGAAGAGCTTTCTTGAGAGGCGGCCATGAATCCCTGCTATCTGGGCAAACCGGGTCAAGAAAAGCCTCAATCACTATGCTGTCCTCCGCCGGCAGTATTCCGCCGTACCAGAACCCGTCCTGAACAGCCGGTATCGGAGACTGCCCGCCAATCGGTGAAAACAAACACAATAAAATACAAAACCCAGCAAGCCTCGACTCACCCATTATCTCTGAGATTTTTAATTCAATTACCCTTTTCTCCAAGAGGTGGAGTGAGTGGAAGCATCTCATGGTTTATGAATTGATGACACGGTCGAACCGTAGAAATTAAGATTATCGAATAATCCGAAAAGAAAAAAAGGTCGTGTCTCCGTCCCCACTTATCTTACACAGAGAATATTAAAAAAAAATTATTTTTTTGATTATTTGTTAATTTTTTCAAAAGGTAAATTGAGGGTGAAGATTGAAGGTGGCGATTGATAATGCGTAAACCCGAATAACAAACGAATCACGACAACAAAGACAATCCCAAACAATCACAATATGAGAGAATTAAGATGACACAAAGATTTACGTGGTTCGATCCGGAGATCTACGTCCATGGGAGAAGGCAATAACCTTCCGGGGTGCTTTCACTCTTTTTCTTTCAATCTCCGAGTACAATCTTAGAAGTCTTAACTCTAGAATACAAAGTCGGAACCCTAAATCCATCCACAATTCTCCTATTTATACTATACAATCGAAACCCTAACTAAATCCCTATAATTCCGCCAGCAAAATTTGCATGGCAGTTGGGAAAAGATCATGTGGATCTTTTCCCAACTTCCAAAGATGCAGCGACTGGGCTTAGCTGTGTTGGGCTTGTGCTTTTGGGCCCAATTTGACCCGGCTGGTGTGTTGATCCGTCCAGAGAGATTGGGTCATACCTATCAGATGCCCCCCACCAGCCGGAGCGAGGTAGGAGCTTCGGTTAACAAGAGTCATTCGTGGGCCGATGTGTGTGCGGGGTAGCCGGATTTGAATTAGAGTAGGATCGGAGGCCTTTGGTGAATGAGGCAATCCCATGCCGAACTGAACTACTCCCGGGGTACAAGAATCAACCAGAGGCGAACTGTCGTAACCCGGAGATGGAAGAGTCAACCGGAGTCGAGCTGAATTCCCTCAGGGGTGAAGGAGTCATCCTGAGTCGAACTGAAGTACCCCCGGGGTGAAGGGGTCATACGGAGTCGAACAGAAGTAGCCCCCGGGGTGAAGGCGTCAACCGGAGTCGAACGGAAGTATCCCCGGAGTGAAGGAGTCAACCGGAGTCGAACTGAAGTACCCCCGGGGTAAAGGAGTCAACCGGAGTCGAACACAAAGCTTCCTAGGAAAGGATGAACTTGATGTGATGGGCGGCGCCATCATTGCGCGCGTGGCGCGTGTGTGGCACGCAGGTGCGCAAACCAAGGGCGCGTGTAACGCACGCGCGAATGTGAGCCATGGAATTTGAACAGGCGCAATCTGGGCCGTTCAATTTTTGTATTAGAGGGAAAAAGGAAGTGACAATTGCACTTTTACTCTCATTTGCAACTGCGATAAAAAAAAACCAGCGGGAAGACGAGAAAGAAAGCAGTAAACTTTCTGAAAATCACTTCAACTTCGTGTCTACCTCTTTGAAAAATCAAGTAAGTATGTCTTCGTCTTCAGAAACTTCTAGTGTGAGGGTAGTGGGTACGGATGAGAGCCTTGTCGATGCGAGACCTCTGCGAACGATATACCCAGAGAGGAGGGAGAGTAGGAAAGTATATAGGGCCGACCTTAGAGAAATTTGGACCCGGGAAGTGGGATTTCCAACCTGTTTAGAGGAGGAGGCTAATTTGGAGGTGGCCTCTTGGATGCCGTGGGTTACGGAGGCCCAAATCGAGGCGATGGTGCCGAGTTTTTATTTCCCAATAGATTTAGAGTACATAATACCCGGACCTAGTGATAGGGCTTGTTGTCCACCGAATGGGTATATAACTGTATATATAGATCAGTTGAGGGTAGGGTTGAGATTCCCATTGTGGGATTTTGTGGTGGAGCTGTTGGGATATTATGGCATAGCATTAGGGCAATTAGCACCGAATGCCGTGAGGCAAATAGTAGGGTATATGTTGGTGTGTAAGTCCTCGGGGGTAAAGCCCTCCGTAGAATTATTCAGGTACTTCTTCCAGTTGAAATCAATTGGGAAGGGGTAAGGGTGGTGCTCGCTGAACCCGAGGCCGCAAAGAGGGTTCAGGGTGCAGAACCCGAGCAAAGTAGAGAACTGGAAGGTAAAGTTCCTGTATATTAAAGAATCGAGGCCAATCCCGAGGTGGAGGAGGGAGGACGTGGTAGACGGGGTACCCAAGGGTGTACCGGAGTCTGTTGATGTATTCGAGCAAGCGGGGACGCTGAAACAAGTGTTCACCGAGGAAGAATTGGAGGAGGCCGGATTGTCCCTCTATTATACAAAGGGACCCGAGGCGAGAACGTCGTCAGCCCCAAGAGAGGAGTCTTTAGCCGGGGCGGAAGTGGAGGGTAGGGATTCTTTTTTCACTTGTCTGCAGCAGGTTGATAATATTGTTTGCTAATGTGCTGACCATTTCTTGCAGTGGGACGCTTTAAGACCAGCCTTCTGAAGAAGACCTCGGGGAGTGCACAACAAACTCCAGAAACGGAGAGAGTAGCTACTCCGAAAAGCACGACCCCCGAGGTGGAGAGAACCTCAGGGAGAATACCTGGCGAGGGGACCGAGGAGGTGGTTCCGCGGACGGACACCACCTCAAGAGCAAAGAGGCCGGGGCCTGTACCGACGCCGTCATCTGTCTCAAAGAGAATGCGGTTGGATCCTACCTCGGAGGTATAGTTATCATGTGTTTACATATCTCGTTAATGTGCAATGTCTCACAAAGCTTTATGCAGGGCCAGACAAGAGTGGAGGGCCATGAGGTGTCCGAAATGGAGGAAGTGTGGACCTTGAGCCAAGGGCTAATTGGCTTCGGACGTCGTCTCCAAAAAGAGGAGACCGAGGCGCTGGCCGAAGAACTGAGGACTATGAACAGGGAGTGCGATAAGCTCCACGCAGAGGCAGCTGAGGCCAAGAGTGGCCAGGTGACGGCACGGGGCAGGGCGCTTGAGGCTGAGAAGGAAGCTATCCGGCTCAGGAGCGAGGTTGCGGAGATGGCCCTTCTCCGGGGAGAACTGGCCACAGCTCGTGAGGAGCTAAAGAAGAAAGCGGAGGGCCAAGGAGCGATGCTGAGAGCCTTTGTCGAGAAACTGTCACAAACGGAGACGTTTGTGAACTTCTTCACAAAATTTGTGGCGGTTGGGGACGTAGCCACGCGCTCAGAAGTGTTGGAGGTGGTAAAGGATGTGTACCCGGAGGTAGACGTCTACAAAAAAGACTTCGGGTATGACTACGCGTCCGTAAGCAATGTCGACGCCGCCTACTACAACACTTTGTCGCGGCTCCCGGAGTGGCCATTGGTGGAGGCACTAGCCCAGAAGGGGACTATTTTGTCGGCGGAAGACGTGGCAGGCTGCTCGGTAGACCAGGACGAGGACTTCCTCCGATACCGAATGGGCATGCATGTGCCAGACCCAAGGTAGAGGGCCCCTCCACCGAGGATTGAGCCTGAGGCGTTTGAACTAGCTCCTCAAGAGGGCAGAGCCCTTCAGCTGACAGCGAACCCGACCTTGGACCCGGCTGCCACTACCTCGGCCGCAGCGGAGGTCAGTTCTCCTCCTACCTTAGGCGAAGACATAGAGTAGGAAGCAATTTTTGTTTGAATGTGTATGTGTAAAAAACACTTGACTTGTAATCGCCTTTTTGCAAATGTATAAAAGATAAGCTGTTGATTTTGTGCTGGTGAACTTGAATGTATGCCTTGAGCTCGAAGATTAATATGTGTTGTATACTGGTGGTCTTATGAGTGTTTTTCTGTATATGACGGGTGCAGCAGGAGGACCCCGCGGACCTCCACGAGGTCATCAAGAAACTGATGCGGTCAATGAACTGGCTGCAAAGAAAGAGATGACCTGAAGATGTCGGTGGTCTCGAGGCTGGAAAAAAAGGCTCGCGGTTGCAGAGAAGAAGGCATCAGAGGCCGAAAAGGCAAGAACCGCGGCCACCGAGAAGGCCTTGGATCACCAACTTAAGTTCCTGTCCAAATGCGCCGAGGTGGGACGACTCTTTGTCCACCAAAGGGAATACGAGCGAATTCTAACGGAGTTCGGCCTGCTGACTTTCGAGGAGGTTGAAGAGTGCACGGCCGAAATCCAGAAGGAAATAGCCGTACTGATGGAGGCAGGACACACCAACTCCTCCGAGCTGATTAGGAAACGAGAGGTGTTAGAAATACTCCTCAGCATGTACGAGGGTTTAAAAGGCCGCAGAAGGTGGCGTCGTACTGCGGAGGAGAATATCTCCAGCTCCAGCCGGGGGAACTCCTTAAAGGCTCCGCGGAGAAGTAAAAAGGGCTCGGTAAAAAAATTGACTGGAATTACAATCCGAGAACCGAGCCCGATAGTGGTTGCCGAGGAGGAGGTTCAAAAACTGGCCGAGGAGATCGAAGTGATGGCCCCCGCAGAGTGGGTTCCTGTGGAATGGGCTAACACTTCAAGGCCAGCTCGGCAACCAAGTCCTCATGCGCAAAGAGGCCGTCAATCAAGTCCTCGCGCTCGAGGAGACCAGAGTAGGGAGAGGACCGGAGCCCAGTCCCGGGGTGCTTCCAGATCTCGGAGGAGGCGAAGAAGATCCCAGGACGGATCTCAGCGCCGAAGTGCTGACTACTGGTTATTTTGTAAAGTTTTTTTTTTTTTTTTTTAAATAAAACTAAAGGGAAAATAAATGACATGTATGATGAGTTTTATTTTGTAAAGATATAGAATAAAGATGTATTTGAGCATGATGCAATTTACTTTTCAATGTGTTGATATGGCGTGATGCAGATAATGTAGTAGTTAGTACTCGGGAGTATTAGATGTAGACAAGCCCTTGTTCGGAAACAAGGCATAGGACTCCCCGAACGGATCAGGCGGGAGTTAACGTTTAATAACAAAGTTATTGACCTCTCCGGATAAATCAGGCGAGAGGGAATATATGTCCGGGGACCAAGTTTGGGGTCTCTCCTGACGGATCAGGCGAGAGACCAATGTGTCCGGAGACAAATAACGATTTGTCACAATAAATATGTGAGTATTCGAGGCCGGAGCGTCCCCGCGGCGTAGAAGAGAAGCAGTATATGTATTGGAAGTTAAAATTTGGATTTATAGCGATTGTCGGAACAGTTGAAGAATACAAGTGTAAACTTGAAAAATAAAGTACCATGGTATGAAAATGAAAGTATGTACAAAAAAAGTAAAGGAAGAAAAAGTACTTGACAACGGAAATTATAGATAGAAGCGCCGTAGATTGCTAACGTGCCAGGTGCCAGGCATCGGTGTTCCATCCAAATGCTCTAACTGATAGCTCCCGGAGGCATGGGCGGCAGTGACGCGATAAGGCCCTTCCCAAGTGGCATGCAATTTGCCTTCGGGGGCAGCTTTGCTGGCAGAATTTAGCCGGAGTGCAAGGTCTCCGACCTGGAACTGTGTATCCCAAACCCGAAGGTTGTAATACTGATCCGCTTGTTGCTTGCATTTAGCTTGTCATATGAAAGATTGCTCGCAACGATGCTCAAGCTCGTCTAAGTTGGTACGGAGTGCTTCCTCGTTAGCCTCAGGGTCGAGGTGTAAGAGTCTAGGGCTGGGCACTCCCACCTCGGCAGGAATGACAGCCTCGGAGCCATAGGTGAGGCTATATGGAGTTTCCCCGGTGGAAGAATGCGGTGTTGTGCGGTAAGCCCAGAGAACTTGCGGGAGGTTTTCGGCCCAAAGACCCTTGGCTTGATCCAATCGTTTCTTCAGGCCGTTGACGAAAGTACGGTTTGTGACTTCTACCTGGCAATTAGCTTGGGGATGAGCTACTGAGGTGAAAACTTGCTTGATGTGCAACTCCTCGCACCAGGACCGAAAGAGATCATTTGCAAATTGTTTGCCATTGTCAGATATAATCGTGCTGGGAATGCCAAAACGGCATATGATGTTACGCCAAACAAATTTCAAGATATTTTGTCCAGTGATGGCAGTAAGGGGCTCGGCTTCGACCCATTTGGTAAAATAATCCACAACAACCACAAGAAATTTCAATCCCCCCGGAGCAACTGGGAACGGTCCTACGATGTCGATTCCCCACTGTATGAACGACCAGACACTTTGTATGCCAGTGAATTCAGTCTGCGGCAGATGTTTCACTCGGGAGTGTCGCTGACATTTGTCACACTTCGATACCAAATCATGGGCATCATTAAACAAGGTGGGCCAGTAGTATACCCACCGGAGTACTTTCTTGGCCAACGTCCGTGACCCAATATGACTAGCACACGCTCTTCGTCGTGGAATTCCCGAAGAATATAGTCGGCCTGGACCGGGCTGAGACATCGGAGGCTCGGTTACAGGTATGACTGATGATATAGGATCCCGTCATGTAGTGTATATTTTGGTGCTTTCAAAAGTATCTGCCGTGCGAGCAACTTATTTTCAGGTAAGGTGCCATCTCAAAGATACTAGATGATCGGGGTCATCCAGTTGGGATCGGCATCGGCTAAAACAGAGGCCACCTGCTCACCAATCGAAGGGTGGGTAGCTTCTTCGACAATTATGTCCGGAGACACATTTGACGGGACCGTGGAGGACATTTTACTAAGAACATCAACTTTAACATTTTCTTCGCGGGGTATCTGTTGGACATCAGCCGAAGTAAAAGTTAATAAAAGCTTAAGTGTTAAAGCCAGATACCTTTTCAATGTATCATCTTTTGCCGCGTATGTGCCTTTGATCTGGCTGGATACCACCTCGGAGTTGGTGAACAGCTGGATATGCGAAGCTCCGAAGGTTTGAGCAAGTCGAAGCCCGGCCAGGACTGCCTCGTACTTCGCCTCGTTGTTGGTCACTTTAAACTTAAAATGCAAGACATACTTAACTTCGACGCCATCAGGACCAATAAGGAGGACCCCGACACCACTGCCTCGGGTTGCAGAGGCACCGTCCACGTATACATGCCACTTGCTGGCTTCAGCTTCGGGGTCGGCATGGGGTATGGGCGTAGCACATGTGACTGATTCAGGATCATTGAATGGAACTTCAACCACAAAATCTGAAAGAGCTTGACCCTTGATGGCTCGGCGAGGTAGAAATTGTATATCATGTTCCCCGAGCTCGATTGCCCACTTGGCCAAACGCCTCGACACATCGGGCTTGGTAAGAACCTGACGAACAGGCAAATTTGTTAGGATTCGGATAGTATGCCCTTGAAAGTAGGGACGCAGGCGGAGGGCCGCCATGATTAAGGCCAAGACTGTTTTTTCAGCTACTGAGTATCGGGTCTCTGCCCCCTGTAGTGCTCGGCTGACGAAGTACACGGGTTGTTGACTTCCATGATCCTTGCGGACGAGCGCCGCGCTAATGGCTTCTTCGGCGGAGGCCAAATACACATAAAGAGGCTCTCCGGGGAGAGGCGCGGACATAGTAGGCAACTGGTTGATGTGTTGTTTTAAAGCCTCAAAGGCTTCGTTGCACTGCGGAGTCCATTCAAATTTCTTTGCTTGGTGCAAAATTTTGAAGAAAGGAAGCTGACGCTCCGCTGCCTTGGACAAAAAACGGTTTAGAGCTGCGAGGCCGCCGGTTAGACGTTGGACGTCTTTCACAGTCTTCGGCGGCTGAAGATTCAACACATCCCTAATCTTGGCTGGATTGGCCTAGAGACCGTGCTGTGAGATCATGTACCCCAGAAATTTTCCTGACCCAACGCCAAAGGTACACTTGGCTGGATTGAGGCGAAGATTATAGATAATAGTTCAATATCATCAAGTGTTTATGGAATGTAGTAGAGGTTTTGAGGATTCCAGAACCGGGTTTGGGATGCAAGGAACCGGGTCAGAGAATCGGATTTTAACCAGTTCAGAAAAGAGGTTAAAAGAGGAAACCGGGTCCAAGTTTGTTATAACTGCCATTCGCAACAGTTTTAATCCGTTGCATGAGAAACCGTTGTAAAAAGCCCGCGGCAGCAGTTTTGAGTTCTTGAGTCAAAATTGGTTACAACTTCCTCAACTCCCTGATTCGAGCTCCGGCATTTATATACATTGTAAACACTTGTAGTTGCGAGCTAATTGACGTATTTTTCCCCTGTAAACATTACTCAATCGAGAGAATTAGAATGCTAGGGTTTTCTACTCAAATCAAGCTGTGATTTGGGGTTTCTGGTTCTTTCTGGGTAATTCTTGTAATCGATTGATTAGTGAAGTGAATTGAGGTGTATAGAACCTCCGTGGATGTAGATCACATTGATCGAACCACGTAAATATCCTGTGTTCATCATTTTCTTTCCTGTTCTTAGTTCGGCTGCAAGTGGCTGAGTTCTTGGTTGTTTTTCATTCAATACAGTTGTGTGCGTTGTTTGTGTGTGAGATTGACTTGATCATAACATGTGGCGCGGTCTATGGGAACGCATTCTCACGCAACCAGAAGATAAAGATGTCAGGAATGAAGATGGATTTAGATAAATTCTCAGGGAGGAATGACTTCTACCTTTGGAAGATCAAGATGAAGACTATTCTGGTTCAAAACAGGCTGGTAGGTGCTCTCAAGCCTGAAAGTGAATGGATAGAGATAGAGAAGCCCAAATATGCAGAAATGGACCAAAAGGCTTTGAGTATAATCATCTTGTGCCTGGGAGATAAGCCATTGAGGGAAGTTTCAAGGTGCACAACTGCAATAGAGGCCTGGACCAAACTGGAGGACCTATATCAGTCCAAGTCTGTATCAAATAAGTTGTTTCTCAAACAGAGGTTGCTGGCTTTCAAAATGGTGGAGGAAAAAGACATTTCTGATCAATTAGATGAGTTTTCAAAACTTCTTGATGAGCTGGAAGATCTTGGGGTAACTATGGAGGATGATGACAGAGCTTTGATGGTGTTAAATGCTCTACCAAGTTCCATGGAAGGGTTCAAAGATATTTTGATGTTTGGGAGACAGGATAAACTGAGTTATGACTCAATAATTACTGCTTTGAAGACCGAATGCCTACAGAATTAAGGAGACAAGAAGGTAACTCAATCTGGTGAAGGACTGAATGTCAAGTTCAAGAAAAATTACCAAAAGTAGAAGGGCCAAACCTCAAAGAATCCCAAACGTGGCAATACTGCTCCAAAGAAACCTGGAGAATGGATAGAAAACAGGAAATGTTTCAAGTGCAAACAAATAGGGCATCTAAAGAAAAATTGCCCACAGAAGATGAAGAAGAAAGAAGGCCAGGGTGCAGAAGCTGCTACAGTTGAACAGGAAGAAGACACACCAGAGGTCTTGAATGTTACTGAGTAAAAAATGGAGATGGAATGGGTACTGGATACAGGCTGCTCCTTCCATATGTGTCCTCATGAAGAATGGTTCCAAAACCTCAAGAAAGAAGATGGAGGGTGTGTACTGCTGGGAAATGACCAATCCTGCAAAGTTCAAGGCACTGGATCAGTAAGCATCAATATGTTTGATGGGGTTACAAGGAAAATTACAAATGTAAGGTATGTGCCTGGACTTAAAAGAAATCTGAGCTCCCTAGGATCTTTAATTGCTACTGGGTGTGAATTTAAGTCTGTTGATGGCTAATTACACATAACCAAAGAGAATAAACTGGTAATCAAGGGAAGACAACACAATGGATTGTTCATTTTGATAGGAAAACCAGTGGTTGGGAATGTGGGGAACATTTTGGGTAACCCTGTGGCATAAGAGGTTGGGACACATTGGAGAAAGAGGATTGAAAGAGCTATCCAAAAGAGGTATAATAAGAGAGGTTGGGAATCAGATACTTGAATTCTGTGACAAATGTGCATTAGGCAAATCACAGAAACTGCCTTATGCTAAAGGGATTCACATCACTCAAGAACCTCTAGATTATGTTCACTCTGACATTTGGTGACCATCCAGAACTAAAACTCATGGAGGAGGAAAGTATTTCATGTCTGTTATTGATGATTTCAGTAGGAAAGTATGGGTGTTCATCTTAAGAAACAAAAGTGATGTCTTCACTAAATTCAAGACATGGTTGCTTCAAATGGAAACATTGAGGGGAAAGAAACTCAAGCATTTAAGAACTGATAATGGCTTAGAGTATCTATCTACTGAGTTCAAAATTTTCTGCAATGAAAAGGGGATTACCAGACACAGAACAGTTCCCATGAATCCACAACAGAATGGTGTGGCAGAAAGATTCAACAGAACTGTCCTTGAAAGAGTAAGGTGTATGTTAATTGATGCTGGTTTGCAAAAGGTGTTCTGGGGAGAAAAAATAAACACATCATGTTACTTAATAAACAGATCACCTACATCAACTCTAGGGTTCAAAACACCAGAAGAAATATGGAGTGGAAGAGTTCCAAATTACTCAGGTTTATAGGTGTTTGGATGTTTGGCTTATGCTCACATGAAATTAGATAAACTTTGTAAGGATTCAACACTCAAAATCTCACAAACAAGTTCGGCCAGAGATTGAAGAACAATGGCCGAGAACTGAGAAGAAAACCAGACGAACCAGAAACCGAAAACAGAAAATATGAACAAGAAAGAAACACAATCACACAGAAGAATTTTACGTGGTTCGAACGATTGTTCTACATCCACGGAGGATCAGCACACCTCAATCCACTATCAATTTCACAAGAATACAAGAATCTCACAAGAATTACACAACCCCTCAGTCAAGAACCCTAAACTGAATAACCGTAATTCTTCTCTAACAATTCTCTCTTGATACTGATTAAGCTAGAGGGAAAACTGTAAATTGAGTATTTATACATCATATAACACGGCTCTGAATTGAAAAAATTAGCTCAAAACATCCAGGAGAAGAAGTTATCAGCTCAACTGCCTCACAACGGTTTCAAAACCGTTGTCTAATTCTGTTTCTCTGCAACTGCTTCATAACCACCCTGAGCCGGCGGTTATGACTTCGGCTTTCTTCCAAAACCTGTTACTCCGGTCCGGTTCTTCAGCTGATAAGTCCGGTTCCTGAATCACTCCAGCATTTCCAACAGAATTTGTTACACATTGATGCAATTGACCCATTATTCACAAATCTCCACCTCAATAAATCAAAGTGTGCATCCTATCCTCAATTTCCACCAGGTATTACTTCAAAAACATGACTCAAGCTTGACTAAGCTTGAGAAATGAACAAACTTCGCTCCAGGAACTGATTTTGTAAGGAAATCAGCAGCATTCTCCTGTGTATGCACCTTTTCCACCACCACTGTTCCAGCTTCAACAATGTCTCTTACAAAGTGCATCTTCACATCTATATGCTTTGATCTTTCATGAAAAACTTGGTGTTTTACCAGATGTAATGTGCTTTGATTATCACACAACACTGTAACACACTTTTGTGTTATACCAAAGTCTTTCAGAATTCCTTTTAGCCAAATAGCTTCTTTGCAAGCATCTGTCATTGCAATATACTCTGCTTCTGTTGTGGATAGTGCCACTACTGGTTGATGTATTGACCTCCAAGATACTGCTGTTCCATATAATGTGAATACATACCCTGAAATAGACTTTCTGGTATCTATATTTCCAGCAAAATCAGCATCCACAAAACCTCTCAAAGGTTCATTTCCTGAGTTTGTCCTCACATATTTCAAACCTAAGTTGACTGTTCCTTTTAGATACCTCAGAATCTGCTTCAGTGCTTCCCAGTGCTCTCTTCCTGGATTTGCCATGAACCTACTCACTAAAGATACTGCAAATGCTAAATCTGGTCGGCTACAAATCATACCATACATGAGACTCCCTACTCCACTTGCATAAGGTATATTTTGCATATATTTCTCTTCAGCAGGTGTTTTTGGGCTTTGATCTCTTGATAGCTTGGTTTGTTGCCCCACTGGAATTACCAATGGTTTTGATTCATGCATATTGAACCTCTCTAGCACCTTTTGTAGATAATCCCTCTGAGATAAGCACAACACTCCAGCTTCTCTGTCTCTGATAATATCCATTCCTAGCATTTTCTTTGTATTTCCCAGATCTTTCATTTCAAATTCAGTACTCAACTTTCCCTTTAGCTGCTGAATCTTCAGCTTACTCTTGCTGGCAATTAACATATCATCTACATATAACAACAGGTATATCTGATATGTCTTTGCATTCTTCTCCAAATACACACAGTTGTCATATAAACTTCTGACAAATCCAGTATTTATCATGAATTCATTGAACCTTTTGTTCCACTGCCTTGGGCTTTGTTTCAACCCATACAAAGACTTTTTCAAGTGACATACTTTGTCTTCTTCTCTAGGGTTTTCAAAACCTTCAGGTTGCTTCATGTAAATATCTTCCATTAGCTCTCCATGTAGGAAAGTTGTCTTGACATCTAGTTGTTGAAGTTCAAGATTTTCTTGTGTGACTTTTGCCAGCAAGATTCTGATGGAAGTGTGCTTGACTACTGGTGAGAATACTTCATGGAAATCAATCCCTTCCCTCTGTGTGAATCCTCTTGCTACCAGCCTGGCCTTATATCTGATTTTTTCACCATTTACCATTTCCAGTTTCTTCTTAAAGATCCATTTGGAGCTTATAAGTTTCTGACCACTTGGTTTCTTCACCAGATCCCAAGTGTGGTTTCTCTTCAGAGAATTCATCTCTTCCAGCATGGCATTGATCCATTGTTTCTTTTCTACTCCTTTGATAGCTTCTGTGTAATTCTGTGGTTCTGTGTACTCAAGAGCTTCTGCAGCATTCAAAGCATAATATACCATGTCAGCTTGTCCATACCTCCTTGGTGGATGGACTTCTCTCCTGGCTCTATCTCTTGCCAAACTGTAGTTTCTTAGACTATTTTGCTCAGTTTGATCTTCTTCACTGTCTGAGGAACTACTTGATTCTCCAGGGTTTGCTGGTTGTAATTCTTGTTGAGTCCTTACCCCTGATACCTCCACCTCAACTGGTGAGTTTTCCTCTTGAGTGACTCCTTCAATTTCTGATTGATCTCCAGTTGAGAGATATCCCATGACTCCTTCATTGAACTTCACATCCCTGCTAATGATCAATTTCTTGTGTCCTTGTTCAACACACCACAACCTGTAACCCTTTGTTCCTTCTGGATAGCCAAGGAAAACACACCTTAATGCTCTAGGGTCCAGTTTATCCTGTTTTATGTGAGTGAATGCCAAGCACCCAAATACCTTGAGTTCTGAATAGTTTGGCATCCTTCCATACCAGATTTCATCTGGAGTCTTGAAATCCAATGATGATGAAGGGGTTTTGTTGATGAGATAGCAGGCTGTGTTTACTGTTTCTCCCCAGAAACTTTTGGGAAGCTTTGCATCTATCATCATGCACCTGACCTTTTCCAGAATAGTCCTGTTTAACCTCTCAGCAATGCCATTCTGTTGGGGATTCAATGGTACTGTTCTATGCCTCACAATTCCCCTTTCTTTGCAAAATTCTGTGAATTCATTTGACAGATACTCAAGTCCATTGTCAGTTCTCAGATATTTGAGCTTTCTTCCTCTTTGGTTTTCTACTTGTGTGTACCATTCCTTGAACTTTGAGAATGCTTCACTCTTTTGCTTTAAGATATACACCCACACCTTCCTGCTGTAATCATCAATTATGGTTATAAAGTACTTTCCACCACTTAAGGTTTCTGTTCTTGCAGGCCCCCATACATCAGAATGAGCATAATCTAAGATTTCCTTGGTAGTGTGAGCAGCAGTCCCATAGGTTAGTTTCTTTGATTTTCCCATTGCACATTGGTCACAGAATTCCAAGCTGTTTGAATTCAAATTTCCAATTACTCCTCTCTTTGCCAGCTCCTGCATTCCTTTGATTCCAATATGACCCATTCTTTTGTGCCATATCATTGCTTCTGTATTACTTAGTGTGACATCTGTTGATCCAATGACAGGTTCTCCAATCAAGATGAACAAACCATTCTGTTTCACTCCTTTCATCACTACTTTATTATTCTTAGTAATATGAATATATCCATTCACAGTACTAAATTCACAACCAGATTCATTTAGGGAACCAAGTGATATTAGATTCCTCTTGAGAGATGGTACATACCTCACGTTTGAGATCATTCTTGGGACTCCATCATGCATTTGGATCTTCACAGAGCCCACTCCTCTTACTTTACATGGCTGGTCATTCCCCAGAAGGACAATTCCCCCATCAGTTTTGGTCAATTGTTGAAACAGGTGCTCATGAGGACACATGTGAAATGAGCATCCTGTATCCAATACCCATTCCTTGGTTATTTTGCCTTCTGATACATTCAGCACCTCTGCTAGATCATCTGCTTGTTCTGCCACAGCAGCATCTGCTTCCTTTTTCTCAGATTTGTTTTTCCTGGAAGGACAGTTCTTCTTGAGATGCCCTGTTTGCTTACAGGAGTAACATCTCCTCTTCTCCACCCAGTCTGATGATTTCTTGGAATCATTTTCACCAGTCTTATTTTCTTTCTGGCCTTGATTTTGATTTTTCTTCTTTTGAAATTGCTTCTTGAATTTCACATTTAAACCTTCAGCAGCAGGGTTGAATTTCTGATCACTTTGAAGTTGTAATCCTTTGGTTTTTAAAGAAGTAACTATCACATCATAGCTTAATTTTTCTTGTCTACCAAACATTAGAGTATCTCTAAAACTTCCAAGAGACTTAGGTAGAGAATTCAGTAACATGAGGGATTTATCATCCTCTTCCAAATTTACCCCGAGATCTTCAAGATCATCAATCAGATGATTGAAATCATCCAGTTGGTCAATCAACGTTTTCTCCTCAATCATTTTGAAAGACAGCAATTTCTGTTTGAGGAAAAGTTTGTTGGTTACCGTTTTTGATTGGTACAGCTCCTCCAGTTTTGACCATGCCTCCAAAGCAGATTTCCATCTTGAGATTTCTCTGAGTGGTTTATCTCCTAGACACAAAATGATAGAGCTTAATGCCTTCTGGTCAGTTTCTTGGAACTTTGGTCTTTCTGCAAGCGGCCAATCTTCCTGAGCCTTTAACGCCATGGATAGCCCATTCTGGATCAAGATTGCATTCATCTTAATCTTCCACAGGGCGAAATCATTCTTTCCAGTAAATCTGTCCACCTCCATTTTCATGCCCGCCATTGATTTCTCTCCTCAGGTTCAAAGGTTTCCCACAGACGGCGCCACTTTGTAAGGATTCAACACTTAAAATCTCACAAACACGTTCGGCCAGAGATTGAAGAACAATGGCCGAGAACTGAGAAGAAAACCAGACGAACCAGAAACCGAAAACAGAAAATATGAACAAGAAAGAAACACAATCACACAGAAGAATTTTACGTGGTTCGAACGATTGTTCTACATCCACGGAGGATCAGCACACCTCAATCCACTATCAATTTCACAAGAATACAAGAATCTCACAAGAATTACACAACCCCTCAGTCAAGAACCCTAAACTGAATAACCGTAATTCTTCTCTAACAATTCTCTCTTGATACTGATTAAGCTAGAGGGAAAACTGTAAATTGAGTATTTATACATCATATAACACGGCTCTGAATTGAAAAAATTAGCTCAAAACATCCAGGAGAAGAAGTTATCAGCTCAACTGCCTCACAACGGTTTCAAAACCGTTGTCTAATTCTGTTTCTCTGCAACTGCTTCATAACCACCCTGAGCCGGCGGTTATGACTTCGGCTTTCTTCCAAAACCTGTTACTCCGGTCCGGTTCTTCAGCTGATAAGTCCGGTTCCTGAATCACTCCAGCATTTCCAACAGAATTTGTTACACATTGATGCAATTGACCCATTATTCACAAACTTGATCCTAGAGCATACGGGTGTGTGTTTCTGGGATATCTAGAGGGAATCAAGGGTTACAGGTTATGGTGCATGGAACCTGGGGGTCAGAGCCTGATGATCAGCAGAGATGTAAAGTTCAATGAATCAATTATGGGATATCATTTCTCTAGAAATCAAGAAAAACATGATGGAGGCTCTGAATCAGAAAGGGTATCAGTTCAGGTGGATCATGGAACACATAGAGGTGAAAACTTGACTGATCACTCTAGTGATAGTTCTTCAGAAGAAGATGACACCCCACCCAGAAATCCAAACCTGAGAGACTACAACATTGCCAGAGATAGACCAAGGAGGCAAATACAGAGACCAGACTTTTTATGGACAGGCTGGAAGTGTACATTGTTAAAAGTGACACAAGAGGACATAGAGTGACACATTGTTCAATCAGATTACTTTTGTCAAAAGTGACACAAGAGGACATAGAGTTACAGCAGCTGGATGTAAAAACAACTTTCTTACATGGAGACTTAGTTGAGAACATATATATGAAGCAGCCTGAGGGGTTTGTGATTCCAGGAAATGAAGAGAAAGTATGTTTTCTCAAGAAATCATTATATGGGTTGAAACAAAGCCCAAGGCAGTGGAATAAGAAGTTCAATGAGTTTATGTTAAAAGCTGGTTTTGTTAGAAGTTTGTATGATAGTTGTGTTTATTTTGATAAAAGTACAAGTGTTGATCCTGTATACCTGTTGTTGTATGTGGATGACATGTTCATTGCAAGCAAGAGCTCACATAAAATACATCAGCTTAAGCAGAAGTTGAGTTCTGAGTTTGAAATGAAAGACTTAGGGGATGCCAAGAAGATTCTGGGAATGAGTATAATCAGAGACAGAGTTGCTGGAAGTTTATGGTTGTCTCAGAAGCATTATCTTCAGAAAGTGGTGGAGAGGTTTCAGATGCATGAGGCTAAAACACTGAGTATTCCAGTAAGCCAACAACTCAGACTATCAAAAGAACAGAGTCCTAAGACAGCAGAAGAAGTGAGATACATGAGAAATGTACCTTATGCTAGTGGGGTTGGAAGTTTAATGTATGGGATGATATGCAGCAGACCAAACTTAGCATACTGTGTGTCTTTAGTCAGCAGGTATATGTCAAATCCAGGGAAAGCTCACTGGGAGGCTTTGAAGCAGGTGTTAAGGTATCTAAAGGGAATAATAAATCTGGGGTTAAAGTTTCAGAAGCTGGCAAACATGTCTATTCCTTTGGAAGGTTTTGCAGATGCTGATTTTGCTGGTAATGTTGATACCAGGAGGTCAATCACAGGGTATGTTTTCACTTTATATGGTACTACAGTTAGCTGGAGAAGTGTGCAGCAATCAGTAGTAGCTTTATCAACTACAGAAGCTGAATACATGGCTTTGACAGAGGCAATTAAGGAAGCTGTGTGGTTAAAAGGTATTTTGAAGGATCTGGGAATAAAGCAGGATTATGTGACTATATATTGTGACAATCAGAGTGCACTACATCTAGTGAAACATCAAGCTTTCCATGAAAGATCCAAGCATATAGATGTTAGGCTGCATTTTGCAAGAGATGTGATTGATGCAGGGTCTGTAGAGGTTAGGAAAGTCCATACAAGTGACAATGCTGCTGATTTCTTAACCAAAGCAGTGCCTGGGAGTAAGGTAGTCCATTACTCAACCCTAATTAGGCTTGAACGATGTGATTAAAAGAATAAAGAGCAAGGCAGGTTGAGGTGATGATATACACTTGAGTTCATTGAGGTGGAGATTTGTAGATAATAGTTCAATATCATCAAGTGTTTATGGAATGTAGTAGAGGTTTTGAGGATTCCAGAACCGGGTTTGGGATGCAAGGAACCGGGTCAGAGAACCGGATTTTAACCAGTTCAGAAAAGAGGTTAAAAGCGGAAACCGGGTCCAAGTTTGTTATAACTGCCATTCGCAACAGTTTTAATCCGTTGCATGAGAAACCGTTGTAAAAAGCCCGCGGCAGCAGTTTTGAGTTCTTGAGTCAAAATTGGTTACAACTTCCTCAACTCCCTGATTCGAGCTCCGGCATTTATATACATTGTAAACACTTGTAGTTGCGAGCTAATTGGCGTATTTTTCCCTCTGTAAACATTACTTAATCAAGAGAATTAGAATGCTAGGGTTTTCTACTCAAATCAAGCTGTGATTTGGGGTTTCTGGTTTTTTCTTGGTAATTCTTTTAATTGATTTATTAGTGAAGTGAATTGAGGTGTATAGAACCTCCGAGGATGTAGATCACATTGAGCGTAAAAATCTTGTGTTCATCATTTTCTTTCCTGTTCTTAGTTCGGCTGCAAGTGGCCGAGTTCTTGGTTGTTTTTCATTCAATACAGTTGTGTGTGTTGTTTGTGTGTGAGATTGGCTTGATCATAACAAGTAATGAAGGCCGTTTTTATGGCATCTCGGCGATCCATGCGAATTTGGTGATATCCCTTGTACAAATCCAGGAAGCAAAGCGCCTTATACCCGGTAATAGCCTCGGCTTTTTGGTCAATGGGCGGCAGAGGATAGCAGTCCTTTGGGCAGTGTTTGTTGAGATCGGAGAAATCAACGCACATCCTCCATGCCCCACTAGACTTCGTCACCATTACTGGATTAGAAAGCCAAGACAGATAGTGAACTTCGAATAGGATGTCGGCATCTAAAAGTTGTTGAACTTCAGTTCGGATGGCTGCGTTCCTCTCTGGGGCAAATTGTTGTCGCTTTTGTTGTATTGGCTTCACATTAGGGTCAATGTTCAGCTTATGAGTGATAAGGTCGGGAGAGACCCCTGGCATATCCAGGGGAGACCAAGCAAAGACTTCAGAATATTCTTGTAGTGTTATAAATGATGGCATTGTCCAACAACGGTATGTTTTACGGCACCTACTGTAACAGTTTGCTCTGGCTTGGCAGGATCGAGTGGCACTTTGGCAGTATCATCTCCGAGTGATTCAGATGAACCCGGGGCGGGAGCCGGGGTGGCTATTTGAAATTGAGGCTTAGAAGGAGCCTTGGTTGTCTTCTTAAGTGCGACATACATGCACTCTTTGGAAATTCTTTGATTGCCATGGATGGCGACCTCTCCGTGGGGTGTAGGAAACTTCAATGCAAGATGATATGTGGAACAGATGGCCTTTGCCGGAGTGAGCCAATCTCGGCCAAGAATCATGTTGTATGGGGATGGAGAGGTGACCACATAGAAGTCGACAAAGATGGTTTTTATCGCCAGATAAGTACCAAGCGAAGCTGGGAGGTTGATAATTCACTCAGGTTGGACCTCTCCCTGAGTGAAGGTCTGTAATGGCCCAGGGGCAGGTCGGAGCTATTCGCGAGGTATGCCCATTTTCTGGAAACAATCAGTGAATATGACACTGACAGCGACGCCATTGTCGACAAAGACTCGCTTAATGGTGACGTTTGCCACGGCCATATCAATGACAATGGCATCAGTGTGTGGGGTGAGCTCGGGAACGGGGTCCTCTTCGGTGAAGCTCACAGTTTCAGATTTGTGGAAACGCTTGTGGCGTGGCTCCTCGGGAGGAGGCCTGCGCACTTCGGCTTTAAGGGCACTTCGGGAAGTCGCTGTTGGAATGGCCCCATAGATCACGTTTATTATCCCTTGGACAACGTGATTTGGCGGATTGTCTCTGGGACCTCCATGAGGCGGTGGAGGTGGTAATAATTGAGGCTGTTGTGGTTGATACTATGGACGATTACCCTAGTCTTGCCTTGTGTAGTTGTTATACCCCGATCTGTTATTCTGCCATTGAGGTCTGCTTTGTCTTGGACCTCGGTCGTTGTAACCTCCCCGAACTTATTGTAAACCTCCATTTTGGTTCGACCGAGATCTGTCCTCGGTCCGAACTATGTATTGCCGGAGAAAACCTCACATCAAATAGTCCTCAATTTCTTTACCGAGCTCGCAACATTCTTCGTTGTCGTGTCCATGATCATGATGATACGCACACCACTTATCACGGTTACGCTTGTCATCCGTGGGCATGGTCGCAAATCATTCTTGTGAACAGAAAGTATTTCTGTCATTGATTTTGTAAGGGGAGTGAGTTAAGGGACATCACTGCGAGGTTCCAACCTACCTTTGCTTAGACGACTAAAGGCACTAGGCCGGGTGCTAGTCCCGACCTGCGTTTTGTTTGGTTGCTTTTTGGTAGCATGTTTCTTTTGCTTGCGGCGAGTTTGCTCCTCAGCTTTGGCAAACCTACTTACAGTGCCGAAAAGAGCCCGGGTAGTGGTCAGGGGTGTCGCACTAGCTCGGTGTAGAGTGGCCCTGGTCGGAGGCCGTTCATGAAGGCAGTGATAATAACATCATCAGATCGGCTACCTACTTTTAGGCTTTCTGCAGTAATGCGCTCAAGAAACTGGGTAACGGTCTCCCCATCTCGCTGTTCCAGGTTCATGAGATCAGCCAAAGTGGTCATGGGCTTTGCTCGTGTATGGAAACGTGCCCAAAACTGTTCGGCGAGATCCCGGAAAGAGGTAACACTGTCTCGAGGCAAGGAATCAAACCAAAGTCTGGCCTCATCTTGAAGGTATTCAGGAAACACTTTGGACAGGTGGTGTGGTGTGCAACTTCGATTGAACATAGCATACTTAAAGACGCTGAGGAAGTTACCTGGGTCTCCGGTGCCGTTGTAGACGGACACTAGGGGAAGTTTAAACTCTTCATGGAGTAGAGTAGAAAGAATCTCCTCGGAAAATGGGGTGATTATCTCCTTGTCAGCATCAAGGCCCAATACCTTGTCAAGCTCGGCGTCGAATTGAGCCTGCTCCTGTTCCAGAGGATCTAGTACACGGGACCTTTCAAAACGAGCCCGTTTTGCCGCATCTACAGCTCTGCGGCGGTCCACGTCCTCGTGATCAGCATAGCGGGGCCTTGAAGCATTAGAACTCCGGTTCTCCCCAGGCGATACTGACCGTTGTCGGCGGCGATCATGCCTGGCTCTGTGAGGCAGGTCTTCATCAAGTGCGCGGGACCGATCACGGGGCGGATGTCTTGCCACTTGGTTAACGCCATTATCGGCGCGCCCACCGGAGTTACCGCGCCGATTATTCCATTCTTGGAATAGAGCGGCGTGCTTGCGAAGAAAGGCTTGCTGTGCCGGCAGTAATTCGGGGGCAGGTTGAGGGTCAACCTGTGCTAGCGCGTTGGCGGGTGCGAGATGCTGCACGTCAATTTGCTCCGCAGGTGGATCCTGATTCTGTTGACGTGGCAACGGAGGGTTTTGATCCACGGGGGGATTGCAATGAGACCGAGTAGGGTTAGCAGATCAGCGGGTGTTCACCATGACTGACGTGAATCAACAGTGAAGTATACTAGGGTTTGCTTTTCAATCGGTTCCCACAGACGGCGCCAATTGATAATGCGTAAACCCGAATAACAAACGAATCACGACAATAAAGGCAATCCCGAACAATCACAATATGAGAGAATTACGATGACACAAAGATTTATGTGGTTCGATCCGAAGATCTACGTCCACGGGAGAAGGCAATAACCTTCTGGGGTGCTTTCACTCTTTTTCTTTCAATCTCCGAGTACAATCTTACAATTCGTAACTCTAGAATACAAAGTCGGAACCCTAAATCTATCCACAATTCTCCTATTTATACTATACAATCGAAACCCTAACTAAATCCCTATAATTACGCCAACCAAATCTGCATGTCAGTTGGGAAAAGATCATGGTTTCCCAACTTCCAAAGATGCCGCGACTGGGCTTAGCTGTGTTGGGCTTGTGCTCTTGGGCCCAATTTGACCCGGCTGGTGTGTTGATCCGTCCAGAGAGTCATACCTATCAGCGATTATATTATGAAAAAGGTTTTACAAGATAAGGTGGGACGGAGATAGTATGTATCTTTTAGTCCCTCCGTCCCATCTTATCTTCATAAGATGGGGTGGACACAAGTATTAAGAAAAGTTATTTTTCCAGATTTTGTTGGCATTTCAAAGATGGATTGAGAGTGAAGATTTTGAGGGTGAAAATTGTGTTATAACTCTCCTTTTTAAGGGATGTGCAAATTCTCCTGGGACGAACGAAAAGTGTGCAAGATAAGATAGGTGGGAGGGACTACATTTTTAATTTTAGTCCTATATCTTTTAAATATAGTAAGATTTAGGAGCAAAAATCATCATCGACGATTTATCTGATCAAAATTAGTCATGTTTGCTACACGTTACGTGACTATTAAAATTGAGCATTTTCGATCATTTAGTATATGTGGCAAAAAATTGTATTTTACTAATTAGTCTTAATATTTTTTACATTTTCTTCTTTCTTTTTCATCTTTATTTTAATTTCGCAGGTGGCCCTCCTTCGATGCCACATCATTTATCATTTTTTATAAAATATGAAATTAAAAATAAATCCTCATCACTAATAAGTTTGAAGGGGAAAATTCGAAACTAGTCTTGTAAGTTGGACCTAGTTCGAAACTAGTTATGTATATTATATAATTTCAATTTTAGTCCTGCATCTTATTTGCAACTAGTAAATCACCCGTGCGATGCACAATTGTTATATATCCGGTTGTTATATATCTTACAATTACATATTAATAAAATATTATTATTATAATTTTAAGTTTTATTTATTTTAGTAAAGAAATAATTTATAAAAAATTTAGTCACACATTATGTGAAACTCATATAATATATTAGAAAGATGAGTCTATTTGTTCGTAGGTTATATTGAAGCAACCAATAATCTTCTTATATATAACAACAATTAAGTCTATATCTTCTTATATATAACAACAATTAAGTCTATATCTTCTTATATATAACAACAATTAAGTTTATATATAAAAAAAAAAAAAAAAACATATATTTTCCCGCCCACACAACAATCCACTTTTAGTAAGACACCTTTTAGAAAATAACTCATATTCAATAAATGCCACGATTTTGTGCAATTAATACCACAATGTTATTTTAGAAAATATATCATATCCAATAAATGGCATTATTTTTGCCATTTTTGGAAAATTATTTTTGGTATAAAGCATTTTATATGGATAACATTATTTTGGTATAAAGCATTTATTTGGAAATAGCTTAATTTGGATTTTGTTTCCTCTTTCTATTAATTTTTTTAATCATATACAAATATAAATATTAAATTATTTAGTAAATATTTTATAATTTCAGTTTATAACTTAAATATTTTTTTTTCAAAAAAATTATTTTTTTGAAATAGAAAATATATATATTTCTTTTTGCATTAATAATGTGATTTTCTGTATAATAAATTAAATTAGTCATCTATTATCGATCTATAGTTTGACAACATATTGTATAAATAAATGAAATTAAAGATAAATAATTGTTTGTTGGTTGTTTATGTGGATTAATTATTAGTGTGTTTGTGCTACAAATTAAAATTAATAAACTTAGAATGTAATGCTATTGCTACTCACTAAAAGCTTTTGAATTATATTTTGAAAAAAATAGATACTTTGGATAAACATAAATGTTTCTCATAAAATTATAAATATAAATATATATACACTCATCCTTTGTACAAGATTGTCAACATGACCTATATATATGGATGCTAGAGATATTCTGACATTAAGGAAAACAAATATGATATTATTTACAACAATTTCGTAAATAGACAACAGTTTTTTCCAGCAGTGTTGTCTATTCATGAATTAACAACATGTTTACCACAATCTGTTGTCTATTAGTGACAAGACACGCTAATAGACAATATTTTTACAACGGTTTCAACATCTGTCGTCTATTAGCACCTTTTTCCACAAACAGACAACACTTTTAACGACAATTGCCAAAATATATTGTCATTGCTCCAATAGACAACACTATTGTCAACATTTTTGGGAAACTGTAGAAAAGACATTTTAATTTACAATACTTTTATTATGTTGTAAAATTTGTTGTGTTATTTAAAATTCATTAAAATTATGTTTTGGATATTTTAATAAACTCTGCAATGTAATTTTAATAATTAATAATAGATTTGAAATAAAATAATAATTATGATTTTATTTTATAGATTGCATTTTATTTTAATAAATTCTTCATTTGAATTATCGGGCCGGCCCAATAATCTTAATATATTATAGGGTAATAAGTCAGGACGGACCAACTAATTTTAGACCCGTTTAAATATTTGTTCGGTCTGACCTGATTAAATTTTTTAGGCTTCATCATCAATCACTATAAATAATTCGATTGCAAAATGTACTTTTAAGTTTAATTTTTGTTACACAAATTAAACATCATACATCACCTTTCCCTTTTCTTCATATACAAACACTTTCTTTTCTTATCTATAATTTGATATCAATTTTTAGATATTGAGATTTTGTGCAAAATTATTGTATTTAATTTGTATGTATAGGTTAGATCTCAAAAAAAAAAATTATTTATTTATTTGTCATGAATTAACATTTTAAATTTTTCCGTGTCCCACATATTGTCCAAGTTATGTATTTTTGTGATTCTTTTTTTAGTAAAAAGAAAAAAAAAAACCCAAATCAAATAGCCACACAAAAGGAATAAAATAACAAAGCCCACTTAAAAATTCACTAATTTCACTAAGCTAATCAGATAACAAAGCCCATTGAACAATTCACTATTTCACTAAGCCCAAATTAGATATTCATACAAAAAGTCCAAATCAAATACCGGATAGGACACAAAGAAAAGTGCGCAAGAGTGTGCCCTCCTCCCTTCTCTCGTTCCTCTCTTAAATCACAATTTCAGTAGAATTTCACAACAGGAATGAAGGATTTCAGATAATAAGTACTTATATCATCTCACTCTTAAAAAAATCATTTCTCTCTCATCTCTCTCGTCTCTACATCCCATCCCCCTCCGCCGGTGCTCCGGCGGCCCCTTTCCGCTCCGTTGCTTGGCGTTCTTCCCTCGGCGTTGTTGCTCGGCGTCCTCCCCTCGGCGTTGTTGCTCGGCGTCCTCCCCTCGGCGCTGATGCTCGGCTTCCACCCACGGCGCCACCATCATTCCATCCTCAGCGCGCCATCTCCTCTCGCAATTCAAATCTCCTAGAGGTTTCAACCTTAGATATAGGTGATGTTCTCAAACCATATCCACGATTGTATGATTTTGGCTTTTTAGGTTAATCTATTTTGAAATCCTGGATTGGGAATGTGCACTGTTTATGTTATCGAAAATCAAAATTCCAGTCTATATTCTGAATTTGGTGAATTTCTTGTAGAAGGCACTATAAAATCCGAGCTTCAATTTTTTCCTCATTTTGAGTTAAAATTGAGAAAGATATAAAATAACCCTAGGTCTTTTAATTGTTATACTCCTCTAGAGCTGATGAAACAAGTTTAAAGGATCAAGTCATTGTATGATTTTGTAAAAGTTCGTTCAATCTTTAATCTGCATATGATGTATCTTTTATGATTCTTCACCTTAAAGCGTAACTTCATATAGCTTCATAGTTTGTTACTTTGTGCTTATAGTGCACAGGACTGTAACTTTAGTATACAATGTGGAAAAATATGGTCTCCTGAGTAGCACGCTTTGAAGTTAGATTTGCCATCTATAAAATCATGGTAGCTGAATTATCTTTAGTATATCTTACACTTTGAGGTTCTTAACATTTTTGTGAGGTATTTTTTCCAGTGAGCTGCACATTTGATAAGTATTCCTCACATTTTTTTAATGTGCTAGTAATTTTTAACTTTTCAATCCCCTCATTTATATTTGGCAGGGCCAAGATTTTCCTTACTGGGTGAAGAGATTAATGGCAGGAAATATGTGATGTTGATTTGAGGTAAATAAGTTCTTGGAGAAGAAAAAAAGAAGAAAACAATGCCCCCTCCCCCATTTTTGTACGGCTTTGTAAGGAAATATATGGAGTCCTTGACTGAAGGAGATGGGTGATGCAGCTGGTTCATCCCTTTCTTTTCTAGTTAGCGGGTAACTCACAAGAGCATGGGCAAAGATGTCTATCAAAAGCTCCACACTCAGACCTACTATTAAACACCTGAGCTTGATTTCATGAATGAAAAGTTAGAATGTGGTTTTCAGCTCCTTGTTATTGATTATTGCCTAGCATATAACATCTCCGATTATATTGTTCACATCATAGGTAAAGAATGTCTAAAACTTAAGTATGGCAGCCCAGAAATGTAAGTTTGATAATTTTGCATAGCATTTTTCTTCTTTTGATATCATATGTAGTTGTTATCTTTCCCATCTTAGCACCTTAATCCATTCTCAGACAATTTTCTTTTCACAATCAATGTGCATGGGTTGATTTATGTGCATGTTATAAGTACTTTTGGTGGCTTAAATCCTAAAAGTTTTTTTCACTATATGCTCTCCTTAAGATTCTTACATAATCGCTTAAGCACCAATGTTCGAAACTATTTGTTTCTCCTTCAGGTTTTGGATCATGGTGAGAAATCAAATTGCTGGTATACAAGACCGAGTATCTTAAGTTCCAGGTAATAAAGAGCTTTTGAGTCTTATATAGCTGGAAAACTTACCCATTGTGTTTCCTATTGATGTGCTTTATGTAAAATTATGTTCAGGCTGATAGCTTCCAAAGGTAAAGAAGGCAGCTACGTCGGCAGATGTGGTTACCAAACCTTCGTATGAAATTGATGGTGAGAGGAGTTGTTCTTGTCCTACTCTGCCTTCTCTGGCTTATGTTTGGTAGAAGTATGGTTTTTTCCGTTTGCATATCTAGGGAGGGATGTTTTCCAAAAATGAAATTAGAGTGAGTAATTGCACATTCGTGTTATGCTCTTATGGACTATGTTGTTCTACAGTAAATTATGTAAATTTTTATATTTTAGAGTTTTTAATGGGTGTACGTTGTACGCACTGAATCATGCGAATAATGGCTCCTACTTGAAGCCAATGAACAAAAATTAAGAGGGGTGGCCTGGTAGAAGTGGAAGCATGAAATCCCACTTCCAATGGGGCACAGCCAAAAACCCTGTCAAGTTCCGAAAGCAATTTCATGGCCTTGTGAATTTCTGTTTTCTATAAATGATAAACCATTCTAATTTGCAGATCGGCCGCTGACTTCCTAGTTACGATATGTCTGGACATCGAAATCGGTATGCAGGGATTCAAAGACGCTTTTACCTGGAATCTTTTTGGTAATTATCAGATTCCTGTGCTCCTGTAATCACAAACGTCAAGCACCTTATGGAGTTAGCAACCTAAAATTTTGAAAGTGTAAAAATCCACGAGCTTAAATTGTTAATCCTTGCAGACGATTGATTAGATTAAGATTACCTGAAATAATTGCTAGTGATGATTGGGATTTACTGATTTTCAGCCTTGTAGTCTGCCACAGGTGGACGAATGGGGCTGCGAAGAAGGGGAGATTCTGAGGCTGGTGACTGAGGCCTCGGAACAAGAAGCGGATTTTCCGCAATTCATCTAAGAGTGTTAACACCATTCTTTGTTTAGAATCTCTTTATGGGCATACAAATATACATATTCCGGTATAGTATTGTGTCTGCCCTCAAATGGAGAGGGCGAAGTTCTCAGTCTCTCTTTAGAAGAGAGAAGTCGAAGAGGATTTCTTCGCCATGGTAGGTTACTAGCTATCGGACCGGCCGAAAAAAAGAGCTTGGATGTTTCAGAAATAATTGGATGTAGTAAATGAAAATTTTCAAATGCTACATTGACTTCAAAATTCTAATGTAATCATTACATATTAAATTATTCGATCCTTTAATTTCTTCAAATCACTGTTCCATTGATCCATTTCTCATTTCTCATTTCTCAATTTCTTCTTTTTTCTGCAGACATTGTTTCCAGGATTGTGGCTAACATAAGTTATTCCAGTCATGTATAAGGTCATCGAATCTTCTTCATAATAAAAAAGGTGAAAGTATTTTGATATTTTTTTTAATTTCAAATTTCGTTTCTTTTCTTTTTCTTTATTTTCAGTAATACGATCTAATTCTTGGTTCTATCAGCAGATTCATGGAGCTGAATTGGCCTGCAGTCTCCTAATCTACCAGCACTGTGAATTCGGAATTAAAGTGAGATTCATATGGTAAAATATAGTGTACAAGATAAGGTTCAATTAGTTACTGGGTTAGAAATTTTAATTTATTTCTCTTGATGATTATAAGGGTTGATATATATGTTTAGTTCATGGAATAAAGTTGCGATAGTGAAAAGTGGTGACTATTTTTTCCTTCTTTTTCTCCCAATGGAACAATGTCCTTAATGATATTGAAAGCTCACAGTTATGATTTCTAACTAACAACAATTCTGATTTCTGGTGTTTTTCTCCCATTAATTCTACATTTGGTGCTTCACAGACTTTCTTGAATTAGATTTGTGTCATTTTCCTATTTTGGTATTAAGTTTTATTTTTTCACAATATTCAATTAATGCAATTATTTATGTGATAAGTTTTATGGCCAATATTAATCATTATGTGATTTGGTGGCAGCTACTGCTGCTCCATCTCGTCCACACTCTACTCCAGCTATAGCTACAACTCCCATTTCAACTAACTGTAAGTTATATAAATTTAAATTAATATAATCCCCAGTTTGCAAGTATAACGTACATCTAAGTATTGGTTATCTTAACATGGATGTGTAATTAGTTCTTTTAGCTAGTTTCTTCTATACAGTTCCTGTTGATTTCCTGCTAGGATTTCTACGTTTCTGAGTTTGGTGTCTAAGTACAAGGACTTTTCATGGCGGTATCTGTAGCGATTGATGGACATTCTTGATAGTCCCTGTCAAAGTGGTGCCTTCGCCCTTCACTCCCATCGGACACCATTGGTTCTGCCCTACATGTCTAATACTTGTATTCCTTGAACACATAATATAATATTTTGATGTGAAATGAAATTTCTATCAATGGTAAACTTAAAGAGTTGATTTTTAGTTTTATTTTAGGACACATCCATTTGAAGAGTTCGGATTGCATTATAGTAATTAATTTAATGTTGATGAATTTATTGAGATTTGTTTTGTATTTGATGTTCCATAAATATTTTATGATGTTTCGACTATTGGATGTTTCATCTGAGAATATACATTTAAACAACAACATTCAAAAATAAAACCGTTGTCTTTCATTTAAGGGCAACGTTTTTTTTTTTTTTTTTTTTTTTATTATTTGCTAAAAAAGACAACGATTTTTGTCTGTTATCTTTACTTGTAAAGACAACAGTTTTACAAGAAGGTCAGCAATTTTCCGTTGTTGTCTGTAGTTGAATAGACAACGGCTATGTACTGTTGTGCACACTGTTGTTTATTGCTAAACAGACAACAGTTTTAAATTGTTGTCAAAATGGTAGTTTTAACAACACTACTATTAATAACAGACTTATTTATAACTAAACAACAGATACAATCTGTTGTCTATTTGCAAAATTCTTATAGTGGTAACTTACTCAATTTTTTTAATATTTTTCATTGACTTTTCATTTATTAACATACAACTTTTCATCTTTATTATATATTAATTGTAATATTTTATTATATTAAATTCTTATTATTTATTCATTTAAATTTACAAATCGTGCATCGCACGAGAAATACTGCTAGTTCAAGTAAAAAAAGCAATATGAAAGTTTATAAAATAGTATATTTCTTTTTCTATTTTTTACTCATGATGATGTATTTACTAATGTATATAAATAAACAGTATTTGTTTTTTTTAAAATAATTATTACTAATCTAAAAAAGTAATATGGAAGTTCATAAATATATATATATATATATAAAGAAGAGCTCTCCCTCTCCAGTGTCGCCACATCAGCATTTCCCCCCCTCCAGTTGCAGCCACGTGTATGCCTCCTTCTTAATGTCAAACCTCTTCAATTGCCTCCATCTTTCATTTCCTGAAGGCAAGGCGCTATTATTACTGCTCCACCGTGACCCCTCATATTACATTTCTTAATTAATTTTCCGTTTCATTTTACTGATTATGTTCGGCCTCTTCAGTTCGCTCATTTGTTATATAAATTGTTCATTTTTTTCATTTCCCATCAAGTACACGAAAAAAAATCAGTTATGGCACAATGGTTTGGTGAATCTGAATAAAATCTATAGGTTTACAGATGAATTTGTGTAGATTGGGAAGAAGGTGGAACACTAACAGATCTGCGGTGGTGCAGAGCTGGAGATTTGAGATGGTGTTACTATTACGAGTCACATTAATTGGATCAGGCATACGTGTAATTAAGTTTTAATGACCGCCGACAAATATTTGGCAGATGAACTATGGGAGTGGTGTTGCATATTAGATCCATGTTGCGATAGACTGCCCGTGAGGGTTGGTTCTAATGGTTAGCTTGACAGTCACCACTCACCAACTGTGGGAATCAATAACGAAGAAGAAAGAAAAACGGGTAGTGCTCCACGGTATCAATTCCGGTGGTTTGAGGGCATTTTTTTCCTCAAGGGTTAATATAACATAATTATGTACTTTGAGTCAATTGTATTCTTTGAGTTTGTGATACAGTAGATAACAAAGAGAATTTGTACAGTGGAATTTAAGATAGAAATAACCCGGTAGATTTGTAGATGCATCATAAAAGTATAATTCCTTCGAGTATTACCTACGAGAAAGGAAAAAAACCATAAGAAATACGCATTCCAGTAACTCTGCAATGACCACACTTTGGAGTATTGTATGAGTCCATTATTGATACATGCATTCTAAATACAAAACTTAATTAGCATACACAATCCTTATAAAGCAGCAAACCAATGTGCAAAGCAGTGGGTAATAGACAATTGTACCATTTCCGTCTCTAGAGAAGCCCGTGCATTGCACGGGCCTCATCTAGTAAGTATAATATTTTTTCTCTGTTCCTTACTTCTGATGATGTATTTACTGATGTATATAAATAAGCAATATGTTTTTTTTAAATACTTATTAACTAATATATTTTTAAAATCTTACAATATAAAAAAATTGAACACTATAAAAGGAAATCAAACACATTTTCCCACTTATTTTACCTTCTAAACATGGGTAGGTTCAAATAATTACTAATATATGAGACTTGTATATTATATGGTAAGGTCTTGCTTAAATTTGTCGATCGACTATTTATGTTAGATTTGTTTGTGTAATATGAGTTTGATAATTTGTATTGGATTTTATATACGAATAAGAATTCAATAAGTTTTAACATATGTTAATATATTTTTTAAATGGTACTTAATTATATGTATATTTCAAAACGTTAACTTTATCTGGTGAACAAATGCATATAATTATCGGTCCTACAATTATAACCATTTAGAAATAATATGCTTGTTCTATAAAGAAAAGAATCGATATTTTGGTATCTATTGGTATACCCTTTTTTATTTTGGTATTTTGATATTTTGGTAGTTCAGTGTCGAGTATATATTAATACACTTGTTTTATTTCGGTAATTAGGTCAATCGATATTTCGATATATAAAATTTGTAATGGCTTATCGAAAAATTTCGGTAAACTGAATTTTAGGTTTGGTCATGGTTATAAAATCAACGTTAAAATACAATATATAACGATATCGACATAAATTTTGACATTCTAAAATTTCAGTACGCTATCGGTATTCATCAAAACAGTACAATTTATTTTCATATATCGAATTTTAGAATATAAAAAATTTCTAGTACGATTACAAAGGTGAAATTTGGTATGGGATACCGTACCAATCACTCCCTACATAATTACATTGCACTTAGAGGTGGCGATTCAGGTGGACCGGCTCGGTCCGGCCCCAGCCCATCAAGCCAACGTCATATTTAGGGCTAGTCTAAAATTTGATCGGGCCCAAAATCAGTTGACACAACCCAACCTATCCGCCTATAATATAATAAAATTATCAAGCCAACCCACTAACTATTGGGTGTTATGCCATTTCGGGCCTACTGAATTAAATAGTCTTCGAGTCAAGATTTGTATGACCAAGTCCATTTAAAATATCGAGTCCATTAAGTCGACAATCAGGCTGGATAATATAACCACCTCTAATTGCACTTCCAAAAAATCATGAAATTATAAAATATTAGAATTTATTCGCTCGATCAATAGAGAAACAAAAAATGTTGACTTAGAAAGTTATAAGAAAGTTTATGCATTAAGAATTTGAACAGACTTACAGGGTGTTTGCTAGCCCATTTAAACAATTAAAAGCTGATTCTCAGAAGTTGCTAATACTCATATTCTATTAGCTTTTAACTTTTAACATTATTTTATTTTCAAACACTATCAAATTCTAATTTTTTTATAAAAAATAATTCGAAGCACTTCTCTAAAAGCACAATTGTTTGCAAACACTTAGGTACACTCTCAGGTAAGTAGATAGTAATACAAAATAGGAAATGGTAGAATAGACACTATCTTTCTCTAACTAAGTAAAATATATAGTATGGTTTTGAAAATTTGATCCTTTACAGTTCCGATCTCAAAAAACAAATTCAAGGCAAATAGAACACAAAGCAAAAGACGCTATTATATGCTGAATGGAAAGTCGTACAAGGTGACTGACGATATCTTTAATACAAAATTATTAAAATTTATGTTGGCATAAACATCAAGTTATAAGTAAATTCATCAAGTTATAAGTAATTTTTTCAAGTAAGGTCGTAAAAAACTAGTAATATATGAAAATTATGCATAAAACTTGTAAACTACTCAATGTCTGAAATTATTAATATATTTATATACTTTTTTAATCTCGATTTTTGGTATGGGACGGCTCAGGTCAGTTCAGCACAGTTTGGTCCGGTTCTCGGTACGGATATTACTGAATATCCAGAACTGTACCATAATTTTTTTCTGTACAGTTCGATTTGGAGAAAGTTAAAAGTCAACGATTCTTTTTTCGATTCGGTATGTTTTCAGTTCGGTTTTCGGTACAGTTCGGTAAATCCCGAGTTCCATGCAGACCCCTGATATATAAGTTTATCAAAGTCATATATTTTTTGGAAATGAAGTAACAACGATACAGATATGCTTTTTTTTTTTTTTTTCTCTAACGATGTTAATATGTTAGGAATTGGTAGAAATTTGCTTCAACAACGGACTTGGTATAACTGCCATTTCCTTGTTAAATTCAAGTAGTGCATCCCAAATCATATCTTATTTAATATAATAATGAAAACGTCTATAAATAGCAATTTTTATGTTTCACCGTACAAACGCTATTACTAAATCTAGAAATATTCAAATTTTTTGGTAATATCTTTTATAATGAGGAAAAATCTTCAATCATATATTAACTATATTTATAATGATATTATGTCAAAACTGACTCAGTCATAATCTGCTAAAAAATACTCTCACATTTGAGGAAAAATCTCCAATTATATATTAGCTATTTGTAATGATATTCTGCCAATAATTACTCGGCCATATTAAGGAACTCCAATCATATAAACTGACTTGCCATAATCTGTCAAAATCTACTCCCACATTGAAGGAAAAAATCATGCATGATTACTCGGTCAAAAAATTGAGGAAAAATGACAAACTTTCCATGTATATACATTCGTCGTATTCCTCAGCATTGGGTTTATCAGTCAAACATTTACTATTGCTGACATTTATCACACGAGTTAATTAAACAAATCAAGTAAATCAGATGATTATAATAGATAACTACAATATTTATACCGATTAGAGCAGATTCTCAAGCTAATAATTAATTTGGAATAATTAATTTTTATTATATATAAAAAGTACCTTGAGTATTTGTATCCTTCCGAGTTTTCGTACAATTTTAATATAGAGAGAGAGACTAGTGGGAATCAATTTCAAATTATTGGGCTAGACTTCTTGGGTCCACCCAACCGAACTTCACTTGAATTTCTTTATACTCATAAAGTTAAAAATTGAGATGCAAAAGTACTAGATACACCTGAATTTTTTAACTGTTAAAATGATCAGCCATTTTTTCCATGTCCTTAGAGCAACAAAAAGTGGCGAATTATTTAAGCAGTATTATAATGATGAATAATTTATATTGTATGAATATATCATTTGTATTTTTGTATGTATATTAACACACACACACACATATCTATATATGTATTGAGCATTACCATTGTGTAAGGATGAACGAAATATCATATCTTAGATAAAGGAATATTAATATTTCATAACTTTTTTTCAATATTTATATTGGTCTTTTCTTTTATTAAGAAACATATAATATTCTCATCATGTATTATATGTTGATTATAATATTTCACTATATTATAACATAAATATATGAAATCTTAGTAAATATTTATGTTAAATATACAAACCGTGTATTGTACAGAGATGATGCTAATTGTAATTAAAGTCTGTCATCCTTCATAATATGAATAAATTAACGAAGTTTTTCTTTTTTATTATTTAAAACCATCAAAGAGATGGAGGGGTTTAGGTAACGACCCCCAACCTATATATTAATCAAAGTATAATTTACAGATAAGGAAAGAGAATCTAATCAAGCTTACAAGGAAGCCTATTTTGGTAATCTAAAATTGGGATATAGCATCAAGCAACAAATAGCCACGAAGGCTTTTACATTCTAAGCTATTACAAAACTCAAGATTAGCCCTTCGTTTCACCGCCAAGTTGGCCAAGTGATCTACAGCAGCATTCCCCTCTCTATTGATATGTGAGATTTTAATCTCCATTCCCTTTGTAAGTTTCCAAATGCAGCCATGTAACCTTGATAGGACCAATGCCCTATAGTTTGGTTTCACAACATGTGATATATTGAAAGTGAGTCTATTTCCAGCCACACTTTAGACAACCCCTTGCTTACACATATCTTGAGCGCCTCTACAATCGCACACATTTCAGCAGACATAGAATCTAAATTTCCCAAAAATTTGTAAAATGCACAACCCAACTGTGAAACAGAATTTCTTATCATGCCACCAGCACTGGCCGAGCCGAGGTTACCTTTTGACCATCAGTATTTATTTTAAAAAAAACCATCATCTGGGGGTTTCCAATGGACCAAAAAAGATTTTTTTTCCTGTTTCATCATGATAGGAATCCTCCACGTTTCAGCTACGTACCTTTAGCCACGTCAAAATCCCACAGGGAGCAACTTTGCATCAAAAAAATCTCTAAGCTTAGTTACTACCTGCTGCTGGATATGGGATGCAGATGGCACTATATCACGAAACTTTGAATTATTCCATGCACACCATATAAACCAGAACAGCAAGAAGGGTAAAGTAATACAGATGTGTTCCGGATTCTGTTTTTTAGAAAACCACAACTTTAACAGATTAACAACAGATATATCAGGTGAAACAAAAGTGTGGAATAGATTAGCAAAGTATGTCCACACTTGCCAAGTGATAGGGCACTGTATAAAGGTATGGTCAGACTCTTCACAAGAACTATGACAAAGATGACACCAAGAGATAGCCACAAAACCTTTTTTAGTGAGATTAGCGTCAAGGGACATAAATTTATTGCATAATCTCCAATAAGAGAGATTAAGAACTGAGAATAGTTTTGGGCCACATCATCGACTGCCAAAGCTGAGAAAGGCTTGGTCAGCCTCAGGGAATTCCAAGCAGAAGCGAAAGTGAAGAGAGCATTTGAGGAATATTCCACACAGGGATATCAGGGACGTTTAAATTGATCACAACAGAACAGATCTCATCAATAACAATATCAGGAAAAATTAAGCCCAGTTTAGCCACATCCCATGAGCCGTTCAACCAATAATTATGCACTTTCTCTTCACAATTAAAAATCTCAGCATATTGGCATAAAAGAGAGAATGCACACCATCTGTCAAACCAGAATGAGATATTACCTTGACCAATTCTCCAATATAAATTATGTTCTGCAATGTCTTGCACTTTTAGCAAGCGTCTGTAGAAATGCGATTGATTTCTCCCTATATCAACATAAGAAGGGTGTGTAAGTTCTCGAATATTTGCTATAAAAATATTGACACCATAAAGCATTTGTTGTTCTCAGCTTCCACCAGGCATAGACAGCAAAAGCTCTATTTGTGTCAAACAAATTTCTAACCCCAAGTCCACCTTCCTTCTTGGGAAAGCAAAGCTTATCCCAAGAGGCCCAATGAATCTGCTTATGCTCAGAATTAGACCCCCAAAGAAATCCATTGAACAATCTATGAAATCTTTCAATGACAGCTTTAGGAGCACCAATGACTCTTAGGGTATACATAGGAATATAGTTTAAAACACTTCTAATAAGTTCTAATCTCCCTCCTATGCTTAAAAATAATTTATTCCAACCTCTAAGTCTATCATTTATTATTTTCAAAGAGCTCTTGAAAAAGACTACTCTTCACCCTACTCTTAAAGAGGGGCATCCCTAGGTATTTGAAAGGCAATTTCTCTTCCACAAACTTAGAGAGGGTCAAAATCTGGTGTTTATTATAAGCAGGAACATGTTTGCAAAAGATAACATTACTCTTGGAAAAATTAATTTTCTGCCCGGATGCTTTTTCAAATTGACCAAGAAATACCAACAGCTTTTTGAAAGCAGAAATTTTAGCAGAGGAGGATACTACCGTATCATCAGCAAATGAGAGAGAAGGCACATACATACCTCTTTTATTGAACTTAGGCTCAGGGTATATCTCAAAAAGCTCCTTAAAATCATGGGACAAAATGTTAGAGAAAATAGCAAACAAACTAGGTGAGAGTGGATCCCCTTGCCTAATGCCTCTACTAGACTTGAAAAATCCAGAAAGAGATCCATTAATCACAAGAGAGAACCATGAATTATTGGTGGCATTAGTGATATATGTGATAAAAAGATTAGAAAAACCCATAAGCTTCAATATTTTATAGAGAGCAGGCCATTCAATTCTGTCATAAGCCTTCTGCAGATAAATTTTAAGAACCATCTTACCATTTTTGCTCTTGGTATAAAGCTCATGAACCATTTCCTGGGCAAGAATTATGTTATCCGCAATGCCTCTAGTGGGAACAAAGCCACTTTGAGCATTGGGAATCAATGTAGGGAGGAGAGTAGCCAACCTATTATTAACCAGCTTAGTTATAATTTTATTAACTGCATTACAAAGGCTTATAGGTCTAAAGGCAGCCCAACTAGTAGGATGATTTTTCTTAGGAATGAGAGCTATTGATGTGCAAGTGAAACTTTTAGGCATAGGCACACCTAGAAATAAATTAACGAAGTAAATAATTCTCAAATATATACTTGCTTGTCTTTAATTTGCAAACTAACCATACATTATGATTAGCTAATACACCTCACACATTTTATTAGAATATTTTGGGTATATATTTGTAACAAATAGGAGAGATTATTTGGGCTCAATATTGTCACTATTGGCATTAACTTTAGAAGATTGTGTATGAAATTGACTACATAATTGGGGTCTGACATTAAATTTGATTGCATTGATTGACATACTTTCACCGATTGAGCAATGTTTTTTTTTTTTTTTTTGAGCAAGAGCAATGTTGATTGTTATCCAAGGTAAATATGCATCGATTAAACAAATATTTTTGGGGATAAAATTTGATTGTGCTGATTTTGAAATAGATTCTGTTTGGGGTTTCCTTATGTAATTATGTACAAATTATAGTTAACAGATTGTAGTTTTGATTAGATTGGGAGCTAAATTTATGGAGCTGATTTTTAGCAATTTTTGTCTAAGATTACGGCCAGCTATGGAATGAAAATGTGTTTTAACATCAGACAATTGCGTAGGAATAAGAAAACGTGTTTTTCAGATTTGGCATGGAGTTTTTGGCGGGAAAATGAGCAAGTTACTATTTTTGAATGATTTTGTTATTATATTAAGTAAGTAGTAAATGTGTAGCTTCTAAAATAAAATATTTTAGTAAATATAGTAGTCAATTCATTTCCAAATTTAATACGTAAAAGTCAATTTAGTGGTCAAAGACGACAATCGTAGGAAAGTTAAACTATTTTACATAAAAAAGGTACAGTATTTGTTAATTTGTATTGTAATAACCTTTTGTAAATATTTTTTATATGTAAAAACTGGTGTATTGTTCTTTGTTGAAATTTTGTTAATTAGAGTATATTTAGAAAACATGCATGTGACTACTGCACGTAATACGAATTCTTATTCATATGGTAAGTGTTTAGATCATAATTGGACGGGGTCCACGAGGTTTATGGTGCATGAGTAAAGAAAGAAAGATTTTTATTTATCACTATTACAATAATTGATGAACCTTTACAAATATTCACGGATAACTAAGGGATCTAAACATGCGTTTAGCCATTGTTGTTTTTGTTGATTATTGATGGTTAGAAAGTGGTTTAGTGAAAGCAAATGAAAATGATAGTGCAAACATTTTATTATTGTTTACCTAAGAGGGCTTATACAAGTATAAAGTGCGCAAATCCCATCTCATCCCATTTATATAATGTATTTGAGCTTGGGCAATCAAATTCAATGATGAGTTTTACCAAACATCAAAATTTGAAAAGTGAAAATGGGTCAATACTTGATGACCAAGACAAATAAAAGTAGGAGATCATTCTTGATTATCCAAACAAGCCTTTAAGATTACACGTATAAAGTGTGTTACAGCACACCCTAAAAAGACTCATCAAAGTTGGCACATACTCTCTACTAACGTTATTTGTGCTCAACAACTAAGCATTACCAAACACTCAACTCATCACGCAAAACCTTCTATTTAACAACATATTTTACTTTCTTGTTTAATCAAAATTCACAATTTATATACTACCTCCGTCCAAATATAACTTAAAACATAATAATATCAATCCAAATCAGAATATAATTAACTTTATACGTACCATATTTTTATTTATCTATGTTTTAATTTTGTAAACAAAACCTTACCTATTTCACCTAATTCATCTATGTTTTAATTATATATCTGGTATAACCATAACATGTATTTTCACTTGATGTCATTAAATATTTTAATCCTTTCTTCCTTAAAAATCATATTAAGTGGGAGGTTGATTATCTAGAAAAAAAATTCCTCTTTCAATTTAAAATAAATAAGTTCGAACAAGACGGTATTATAGGAGTTCGAAATAAGGTCAAAGTAATGTAGCAATTACTCCCTCCGTCCCGATTAACTTATCACAGTTGATTGGGCACGGATGTAACAAAAAACAAATTTTGTGGAATCTTTGACTTTTTTTAGAGGTGTAGATTGAATGTGGATATTTTGTGGGTGGATATTGTTGCCTTTAATTGTCATTTATGGATGTGACAAGTCAAATGAGACGAATCGAAATGAAAAGTAGGACACGTTAACTGAGACGGAGGAAGTACTTTGGAACCAGCTCACTATGTCCCACTGTGGCAGCCTGGGATCTCTAAGATACATATCCCGCAGTTTTCGAGATAGACCTCACTGCCTAGAATTGATGAAGTGCAAATATGAAATTTGAATTTAAAAAGGAAAAAAGAAGTTGGTTCTTAAAAAAATTGCGTGCCCATAAAATCAGTTTGAACAGTTGTTATTTTGTCCGATTTATATTCAGGGGAAAATTACGTCAGTAGAAAAACCATTTCTGTTTGTCTCTATTAAACCGGGCCCTCTTCTCCATAAAATGAAAAGACAAAAAACACCTGAATTTAATATCTGATATTCACAACTGGCGCACCGCCAAATTCAGTCCGCAGCCAAACAGCCCCTTAAAGTACCCCACCTCCAAAGCTTAGTATATAAACCCCCTCAATTTTGTCATGGTGCATCGGACACTCCACCCGGCTTAGAAGAGGAAGAGATGCTGGTATCAGTGTTTCTTGCTCTGTTTCTTCCATGTGCTGGAATGAGTGCGGTTTTCCTGGTGTACATATGTTTGTTATGCTACTCTGCGCGTATAAGCAATGAAGGGGAAGCGGAGCACTTCAAGCCCGCCCAGAACAAAGGACTTTCCGCCTCCGATCTCCAGAAACTGCCAAAAGTCACCGGCAAGGATTTGGTGTTGGACACCGATTGTGCGGTCTGTTTGGACCAGATTCAGACCGAACAACCGGCTAGAATAGTTCCCGGTTGCAACCACGGTTTCCATTTAGAATGCGCCGATGCCTGGCTCTCCAACAACCCCAATTGCCCTCTTTGTCGGGCCAACATTGCCCCGGACTTACTCAATCCTTCACAAATCACTCCATGCTGAATTGCAACACTGCTATCCAATTTTTTTCTTTTCATATGCTTGATCAATCCTCAGAGTAAATACTGGTGTTATTTTTAGAGTTAGTTAGGTAGGAGAATAGAAGTTGTAGTTAAAGATCTTGTAGATTTATGCGTTGTAATTTCATTCAATTTCTCGAAATGAAACCCTGTGAAAAGAAGAAGCTAAATTCTCAACTGCAAATAAAATTGCGTGAAATAGGTGGGCAAATTGTGTGCCATAAGCGCGAAGCATTTTAGTTTTAATTGCGGTGCATTAATTTTATTCAGTGGTACACACATCATGAGATTTTTTCGCCAACAATTTGCTACTCTTTCTGTTCAATTAAATTATTTCTATTTTTACCTTTTTCTTCAAATTAATGTATGTGTTATTCTCTATTAATTTTGAGATAGTAACAAAGGAAATCATGGAGAAAAAGATGGAAAAAAGAAACTGAAAAGATGAGTATTTTAAAACATTTCATTAATGCTAAAATAATAATTTTGACAATATAAAAAAAAGGATCCATTATAAAAGAAAATCATACACATTTTTCCGTTCATTTCACCTTTTAAATAGGGTAGATTTTAAATAATTGCTACTATAATAATATATTTGTATATATATGGCAAATCTTGCCAAGATTACGTCCAAATTGGGATTTTGTTTTTTGGCAAATTGATATATAAATAATAAACGAGAACTCTTTATAACAGATTTGATCGTATCAGCGCCTTTATTATCCGCGCCCTCCACGACATGAAAAATGAGGACCAGTAATAGGATGACATCTATTTTCTACATCAACTTTCTATTTTTTTTTTTTTTTTTTTTTTTTTTATGTTCGAAAATTAAAATGAATAATACAAAAATTAGAATTGTGAAAATCAGAGCCGTCGCCACCACTAACACCCACCATTGAGAAATCTGCACGGCTGCCTCGATTTATTCTGGCGCCACCTCGGCCAGTATTCTGTATTCCCCACTCTTGCGTCAAATCTAGAAATTAGAACGCCTATCCCACCTTTTGATTCATCTTCCTTTTGCCACCACCACCACCGTTCACAACTTCGCCATTGCTACTCTCCGACGTCGATGCTCACACCATGTAGCAGTGCAAAAGAGGTAGTTGCAGCGATTCTAACTTACCGGAATTTGAGTTTTAAATGGTTAGAAACCCCTCTACACCTTTGCCTAATTTGAGTTGTGGTGATTCTAAATTACTATCGCCGTCTCCACCGGAGACTGTTGTCCGACGGGAGGACGATAGGGGTGGTTGCAAGAAGAAGACACAAGAGTGGTCGGTGGTGATTCTAACCTTATTCACCGACCATCGGAGTTTTATCTTAAAAAAGTGGTGGCTCTAGAAAAAATCGTGTAGAGATGACAGTGAATTTAGAGGCGGAGGCGGTGGCCGTGACAGGCGGGAGTCGATGGTGTGGCGGTGCTGTTATTAGTGTTGAATTTATTATTATTATTATTTTTTAATTAGTTCCTGAACCTTTAAAAAGGCTGCCACGCGGCGTCCTCCGATTCGAAACGCGGACGGTCGCGTGTTTATAGTAGCGGACCTGAACAGTTCTGGATGTTCAAAACCGCTACTATAAACACACGACCGTCCGCGTTTCGAATCGGAGGACGCCGCGTGGCAGCCTTTTTAAAGGTTCAGGAACTAATTAAAAAATAATAATAATAATAAATTCAACACTAATAACAGCACCGCCACACCATCGACTCCCGCCTGTCACGGCCACCGCTTCCGCCTCTAAATTCACTGTCATCTCTACACGGTTTTTTCTAGAGCCACCACTTTTTTAAGATAAAACTCCGATGGTCGGTGAATAAGGTTAGAATCACCACCAACCACTCTTGTGTCTTCTTCTTGCAACCACCCTATCGTCCTCCCGTCGGACAACAGTCTCCCGTGGAGACGGCGATAGTAATTTAGAATCACCACAACTCAAATTAGGCAAAGGTGTAGAGGGGTTTCTAACCATTCAAAACTCAAATTCCGGTAAGTTAGAATCGCTGCAACTACCTCTTTTGCACTGCTACATGGTGTGAGCATCGACGTCGGAGAGTAGCAATGGCGAAGTTGTGAACGGTGGTGGTAGTGGCAAAAGGAAGATGAATCAAAAGGTGGGATGGGCGTTCTAATTTCTAGATTTGACGCAAGAGTGGGGAATACAGAATACTGGCCGAGGCGGCGCCAGAATAAATCGAGGCAGCCGTGCAGATTTCTCAATGGTGGGTGTTAGTGGTGGCGATGGCTCTGATTTTCACAATTCTAATTTTTGTATTATTCATTTTAATTTTCGAACATAAAAAAAAAAAAAAAAATTGATGTAGAAAATAGATGTCATCCTATTACTGGTCCTCATTTTTCTTGTCGTGGAGGGCGTGGATAATAAAGGCGCTGATACGATCAAATCTGTATAGTAGATCTTGCCAAAATTAGTTTCAAATTTGAATTATTTTTTCACAACTTGCTATATAAAAAAATTATAGGTGACAAACTTTGATATATTTATTTTATAGAAAAATTAAAATAAATTAAAAAATAAATGAATTTTCGATATTTTTCTTTTTATGTAAAATATTCAAATTAATATTTTTTCATGACCTTTAATTTGACATTTATATTGCATATTTTAAAATAAATTGCATTTAAGGAAATGCAATTGTTTGTCGATTGTTTATGTAATATGAGTTAGATTATTTGTATTGGGTTTGGTCTACAAATAAAAAATTAAATTTTTTTTTTAAAATTATTTAGTTTTAACAAATACTTATTAACTGTTTTTTAATTATTTAATTATGTTAATTTTTTAAAACATTGATTATATTTTAAAAACAAATTCATATATTTATCTCTACAACAATATTACGACAATTAAGAAATAGAAAACCAGTTATTTTCAGTTTCCAAATTCAGAGATAGTATTTATTTTTCTGATAATAATAATAACAACAACAACAACAATAATAGAGTAACATATGCATCTGTGTTGGGAATGAAAAAGATTTAGAGTTGTGCTTCATTTTTTGTAACTCTCATTTTTCTCCCAAATATTTTGATGTTCCCAGTATCCTAAATGCACTAATAACTTTGTTTTTTTTAACTTCATTTGTTATTTGTAATAGATAAAAAAAATATATATATCAATTACATATTGTAATATAATATATTAAAGTTAATACATGTCTATATATATATGAGAAATCGTGTAGAGAGGATTGTAGTAAAAAAAGTGGAGCTTATAAAATATGTTGATATTGTACATAGACGATTGAACTCCCTCCCTATCTAGACTATAAAAGGATTGACGGTGAATATACATAATAAGAAGAAAGATGTTTGTACAAGGTATTACATTCCTTTTTCCTACAAAATAAATTACTGAATATAGCAAATGATTTATGAAACTGAAGTTTTGATCATAAATGTTGTTTGATGTACTTGGTTTCATCACTGAAAATGTATACTTGAAGAGGGTTAGGGTTAATCACTGATCACTAATCAGATTACAGGTGTACCCTAGATTGCTTCAACTTCCGGAATACAAATTAAATCCCACCATTTAGTAATAATCACTTGTGGATCCACAAAAAAACAAACTTATACCCAAATCCCCAAACTCATTTATTGTTTTCAGTGGGGCCAAAACTAGTAATTTATATATTTTTAAAGGCTTTCACACTTCAATTTTTTTTTTTCATGCAACTCATTACTTATAGGCCCTGTTTGTTAAGGGTTGAGCCTAGAGGTGTCAAAACGGGTCGAGCCCGTTGGGCCAGCCCGCCCCGCTATACATAATAGATGGGTTGGGTTGGATATTTAGAGGTCCGTTGAAAAGCGGGCCCAAGCGAGCCCGTTGTGAACTTTTTATTTTTATATGTTGCATTTCGAATTATTGATTATGGACCTATCACCTATGATGGATGTGATGAATGTTTGTGAACACTTTACATTATTTAATAGCTATTATATAATAAAAATGGTTAAAAAAAAAGTAAAAAAAAGGTGTGTTGGCCCGCCCAATCCACAACCCACCGATGGGTTGGGTTGGGTTGGGATTTGAAGGCCCGCCATATAAAAAGTCCGCCCCGCCAAATGGTGGGTTAAGGTGGGTTGTGGGTCGGCCCGCCCCGCCAACCCGTTTTGACAGCCAATCAATTGTGGATTGAGCTCAACTCATTACGTGTTTGTCTATCGATTGTGAGCAATCAATTGCCCACAATCTCCACACACATCATCAAACCACTAACTAGCTCTTACACACATCAATCAATCAAACATCATTCTCACTACACACTTTAAGCAATAATCAATAATTTACTAACTAACTCTTACTCACATTAAATCAACTTTAACACATTTTATATTATAATCACCCCACAACTCAATCTCCAACCAACATAAACAAACACTCACTCATTTACCCCAACCTTCATATTCCACTATATTCTCACAGCGTACAGTACTTCAGTCACCCAAATCCATAAACAAACAGGGTCATAGAATATTTGAGCTGACATATCCTTATTTGGATGGGGTATAGCCCATCCACTTTATAGGGATTGACCCATCCCCACCCTACAATTGACACCATCTTTTACAATTTTCAACACATCTTTTACAATTATTATATCCTTAAATTAAAATATATTTTACTATTTAAGTGGATGATCGTCCGTGAATTTATCCCGAACATAGCACCTGTCTCTAAATCTCAAACTAAGTATCTCCATAATGTAGTCTACTTATATTTTAAAAATAAATACAAAACCCTTTACAAAAATACGAAGTTCTTAGTACTCCACTTGCTACTAATTGTACCATTCTTTATTATATTACATTATTTAAATAACATATTACGCATAAAATAATTAAAACATAAAAGAAGAAAAAAAAACAGCTGCGGAACGTTGTTAAAGCAAGAAGTAAGGAAACAGCAAACAGGGGAAAAAAGGAAGAAGAAAAAGGAAGATAGGTCTTCGAAGTTCGAAACTTTTATAAATTTCTAAAAATAACATAGCTGAAAACATAAATATTTTATGAGAAAAAAATCAATACTGATAAATTTTCCAGATTCAAAGAATTAAAAAATACAGAGTCTTAGGCATAGTAACAAAATACTCCGATTTTTTCAATTTCTCTCGTATTTATCCTGCAGTTTTAAATAAAAGTAAAAAATACGAATAATACTCGAGATTTTCAAAATATAGTCATATGTACGAATATATCGCAAATAATACCCGTATAAATCCCGAGAATTGTGAGACTTTATTTAATTTTTTTTTATATTTTCTTTCCAAATTTTCAGTTTAGAAGTAATATATTCGTAGAGATAAAGATAGCACTTAGAATTATAAATTTGGTAAATAATATAAATTTCAATAAACTTTAAGCTTATGTTAGAATAATCAATAGTAACACATGTAGATATAAGAAAGAATCACGATTTCTGGACTCAAAATATGTTCTCTAAAATAAAGAGAAAATAAGTAGTACATATTAATTAATGAGCAATACAAAAATATGATATAATAAGAATACAATCCTAGTTACTCTAACAATAAAACAATTATGTTTGAAATTATTTCATTTAATGAACTTGAAATAAATAGCATAAAATCACAACAAATAACATGTGTAGTAATAGATAAAATTAGAAAGAATTAATAAAATTAACACCTAAACATAAGATAATTAATAAAATTAAGAAAGATATCTAAGATTATGAAAATTTTAATTTAACGAATTAAACCCGATTTATTCCCGAATAATTTGCCGAATCTGGCCGATTAGACGCTATTTTCTCGATTTTATCTGTTTTATTCACGAATAAAACCCGAACTGCGAATAATTGATAGTGCCGAATAATACCCGTATCCAAATTTTGTTACTATGGTCTTAGGTCTTCCTGCCATAGTTCATCAGAAGACATGGAGTTCAATTATTTTCCTAAATGGTTGCAACATATGATAGGTATGGATTAGGCTCATTGTATTCTTGTCAACATTATCTGACAACCCACATCAACAATGGCTTCTGTTACCGAAAATATAAAGAACAAAAACTTGATAAAACAATAATAGGTAACCAAAATAAAAAAAAGGTATTATTAGGCTCTTCATTGATAAGACCTTGAAGAAATTAGGCTTATAAAGTTGTAGAAAAGAGATTGGTATAGTTGAAGATGGGAAGAAGAAAAAATAGACTTTTTTTTAGTTTTTTTAGATTTTATGTAAATATTGTAAATTATTTATGTATTATTTTTATTAAGGTGTTCTAGTTTTTTTATTATAATTTTTTTTTTATTACATTAGTGAACTGCGTTAAAAAATTTAATGGATCGCAAATAATCGCCGCAATTTTTTAATCCTGAAGAAAAAAATTATGTTGTGTAAAGTATACATTAAATATTATATATATATAATATATATTTTTTTTTAAAAAAATCCAAAAATTGAGTGTGCACTTGTATATCCTTAAACTTCTACCAGTCAGCCATTGTCCATGATAATAAAAGAGAAACTGACAAAAGAATAAGAAAATAAATTAGATATGTGACTAAACCTTCAATTTAGAGGTTGCATGACTAAACTTATAAGCTCCTCAAAACATCTTATAAGATGTTTGGGAATTCATGAATTCTTGATTTGTGTTTGACAAAATAAGATGTTAAACAAATTATAAGATGTAACAATAAGCTCTAAGAACTTATAAGCTAAAAAAAAAAAAAGGTACTTTCATCTTATTTTCTTTAGATCATATATTTCATACTCAAATTACACACTTCTCACACAATTCACACACTTCACACCACACACACTTCAAACACTAACCAAATATTTATTTGACAGTGGATCATGAATTCATCCTTTAAGTTCATAACTAAATCTATAATTCAATTACAAGTTTTTAAGTTCCACTATTAAAATACTTTGACAACTTATAATCTCTTGAGACACTAAGGGTGAGTTTGCTTAAGGTTTCCCTCAATAGATTTAGGGGATCAAATTCTAATAAAACACACTCATTAACTCTTTCAGCCAAGTTTGGCTCAGCCCTCCCTAAGGTTTTAACATACGGTAAAGCTAAGCGGACACATTGTGCTTGGGATCATTTTTTTTTTGTGTGTGTGTTTTTTGTTTGTTTCTTTTATAAATGTATGAAAAATTATTAGTGAAAAATTATTTGTGTAGACGATAATTTATTTTTTAGTAATAAAGCTCGATTACAGGTAAAAAAAAGAATAAAAAAATGCTAATTTTTTTAGATTGCTTCAAAATGATAGTTAACGTTTATTATTCATCTTGTGATAATCATCAATTGTATTTGTAATTATAATTAAAAGATGATCGGAAAAGAAAAGAAGAATTGGGCCCAGCCACCATAGCCGGTTCTGGGGGTGTGCGACAAGCGCCGTCGCATAGGGCTCTCCGGTCGGCGAGGACACCCAATTTTTTTTATTATATTTGTATATTTGTGTGTATATATATAATTTATTTAATATTACAAATATATTGAATTCTCAAAAGGAACTCTACGGGTAATTTGTGTAACTAATAAGTTTCTTCATTGTATCAATTCCTCCTTGTGGCATTATACTTCGTTTCCTTTTTATTAAAATTTTCAAAATACTAAATTACAACTTCTCAAAATACAAAAAACAATCACACATCCATTTAGTTTTTCCCCATTTTTTAGTTAAAATTGTCAAATTACTAAATTACTCATTCTCTGAATATAATAAAACCTCTCTCATTTCAAATAGACAACCAGTAACTGAAAAATAGAAAACAAATCTAGTTCGAACTAGTCTTTTTGAAGTTTTATTTAATTTTTTAATGGATTTGGAAACTTTTATATTAAAACATGATATTTTTATTATTTTATTGCTATATAACATGTCCCGTTGATAAAATTGTTCATATAAATTGATTTAAAATTTTGTTAGAAATAAGGTCCAATTTTACTTTTGCATGGCGCCTATCAAAATATTAAACCGACCCTATTGGGCATATTGTGTCCGTTTAAACATATCCTTTAAAATATCTTAAAAGATATGAATATTTATAAGATGTTTGAAATAATTTAGCCAAACTCCTTAATAGAATATAGGGCGTGTTTACTTAAGGTTGGAGTATTGTAGATTGGGGAAAATAAAATGAAAAGAGAAGATTGAGTTAATTAAATAAATAGGTGTTTGATTTGGTTGGTTGGAGAGTGATTTTTAATGTAAAAAGTGATAAAAAAAGATGATGTGATAATGTGTAAATATATTGCTAGAAACCTTAAAGAAAACAGGATTAGATTGACCTAATCCTCAATAAATCGGGTTAAGTAGTAAGTAAATACACTCATAATATTAAATACATTTTATTCATTGAGGGTGTTGATATATATATAGTGGAATATTCCGAAAAGTTTATGGAAACTCGGAAATGGAAAGAAGGTTGGTTCGGTGGGCGGGAATCCAAAGACCATAGTCCGGTTTACGTTACAGCACAGTAGTAATTAAAGCTATAACCATGGTTCAGTAGACAAGTGTTCGGTCAGGAATATCTCTCGATTCCATTCATATATGTTCTTGGAACTATTTACTACAAAACCCACCGTTCTCTTTCTCCTCTTCTTAATAACAAATTTGCTATTAAACAGTCATTTTTTTTGTTTCTTTGTTGTTTCTTAGTATAAATCATCTGCGAAGGTGGGGATTGATCAAATTTAGAGGGTGTTTAGCTGTAAGTTCCTAAAAACATCTTATAAGATGTTTAGGAGCTTATAAGCTCTTGCAAAGTGTTTGGTAAAATAAGATGTTTAGGAGCTTATAAGACAAAAAAATAAGCTCTAAGAGCTTATAAGATCTAAAAAAAATAAGTTGTTATTCCCCAACTTATTTTCATCTTATTTTTTAAGATCTTAATTATTACACTCAAATTTCACACACAACTCACACACTTACACACTACACACATTTCACACACTACACACACTACACACGTTTCACACACTACACACATTTCACACACTACACACATTTTCACACACTACACACATTTTAGACACTACACACACAACACACACTACACACATTTCACACACTATACACACTTCACACACTACATACATTTCACACACTAATCAAAATGTGTGTTTAATATTAATTTTTAAATTAGACCCCAAATTTATAGCTAAATCATCATATTCAATTGCAAGCTTATAAGCTCTTTTATCCAAACACTTTGTTAACTTATAAGCTCCTTAAAAATAACATCTTATAAGCTCTTGAAACAACTTATAAGATGTTGGAGCTTATAAGATGTTTAAAATAAGATTAGCCAAACACCCTCTTAGTTTCTAATTGAGGAGCCTATCTTAGAAGAAGCAAGAAATCAGATCGTGACTCTACCCCATGCCTAGAAGTGTAAGTAAGTCGAGATAATTAGCGAGCCTCTTGAGATCGATTCACAAATTTTTTTTAATCAATTTGAGTGAAACGAGCTACTTAAGTAGTTGTCGAGTTCGAGCTCATTGATACTCGATTCGACAGGCTCGCGAACTTTATCGAGTTTGTGTTAAATTACTAGTTTACTCTTTAACGTTGACATAATTATGGATATATCATAATTCTATGAGGTCCCCATTAGCAACCATTTGTAATATAATCAATGTTTTCAATTTAAATATGTTATTTATTTGTATAAATCAAGTCGAATCGACCATGAGCTCAACGAGTTTCTATCGGTTTGAGCTCAAGTTTAAAAAAAATGCATTCGATCGAGCTCGAGCTTAGAGTCTTATAGTAGAGCTCAAGCTCGAGCCAGTCATTGTGTATTTTGAAGTTTGAAAACTTCATATTTTAGTAATACATTAAAAATTATTTAATGGTATAATTTATGTTTCAAATATTATATAACACCATTAATGTCATTAAGTAGTCATTACATGTCTTAAATTTCCACGTTGTAACCTACATATACCTAGCATTATATATTGGTGTTTCAAGGTCTAGACACACACTTAAGAACACACATATTCATGGCATTCATGCATATATATATTCATATTTTCTATATAGTATTTTGTGGGGCAATTAGACAAAGTCTTGTCGAGTAGTCTTCTTGTAATCGTGCTCATGGTACACTACAAGAAACGTGTTTTTAGTGGCGAAAATTTTCGTCGCAAACCAGTTGGATTTCGTCGCTAAATCGAGTTAGCGACCAAAAAATTTCGCCGCCAGATTCGTCGCTATTTCATTGTCGCTAACTTCGTTTGCGACGAAAGTTAATACATCGCCGCAAATATTAGCGGCAAAAAAAATAAGTTTTGTCGCTGATAATATTTATTATAAATAATAAAAATATATATATATATATATATTAGCTGCAAATATATTATTTCGCCGCCAATTTTGCGGTGCAATTACAATATTTTGTCGCTAATTAATAAAATTATAATATAATAATAATAAATATATTAGCCGCGAAAATTATATTTCGTCGCTAATGTTGCAGCGAAGATGTAATATTTCGTCGCTAATTATTAGCTGCAAAATTATATTTCGAGGCCAAGTGTGCGGCGAAAATTTACACGTTTGTCGCTAATTAATGAAATTATAAAATAATAATAATAAATATATTAGCCGCGAAAACTATATTTCGTCGCAAATTTTGCGGCGAAAACGTAAAAATTCATCTCTAATTAATAGCTGCAAAATTATATTTCGTAGCTAAGTGTGCGGCGAAACTTTAGACATTTGTCGCTAATTAATAAAATTGTGAAATAATAAAATAAATATAATATCCGTGAAAATTATATTTCGTCGCTAATATTGCGGCGACAATGTAAAAGTTCATCACTAATTATTAGCTGCGAAATTATCTTTTGTAGCTAAGTTTGAGGCGAAAATGTAAAATTTTGTCGCTAATTAACAAAATTAATAAAAAATATTAAAAAATATTAGCTACGAAAATTTGCAACGCATTATCGAGCCTCCTTGCTATTTTGAAGAATTAGATAAAATGATATGCTCTTGAATCATATATAAAACCATCCTAAAATAAATATAATCAAAATAACAATTCAAATTGTCAACAAATCCGGTACCACGAGTAGTGTTTCAAGTACTTAAACATAAAATTTGTTCTAAAAACACAATAAAATAAAAAAAAAAAAAATGGAATCGTTCGTCATTCAAGCTCCTTCATTGACCACATGAACCTGAAGGAAAAAAAAATCATTACATCATGTATCCTTTTAAATTTTGTTGCATATCATAGTAAAAACAAGCTACATAAAACAATAAACTACATTTACTATTATCAATATGTCAAAAATAATACCACAAAAATAACATTGCACCACAATAAAACTTTGCATCAATCTTGGATGTATTTCACATGTTGTGTGACTCGATGCCAAAACAAATATAAACTTTAGTATCAAATACAAACAAGAAATTTCACAAACAAAATTAATAGAGCCCCTCATACCATCAAGATCTATCATTTTTGCTTAAAACTTATGTAAAACTTAGAAGCCCCGAAATCTCACTAGAATCTATTTTCAAAGGTCTAGACTAAATACAATAATATGAAATAATCTATAACATCTTTTCGTTAGTCTCCAATAATCATCGTCCATCAACAGATAATAATTTTCATACTCATATATACGTTCAAGTGTCATAAGACGCTTCAAGAATGAAAGAGGGGGTACCGAGATAAAGCGCAATGTGCTTCAAAAATAAAAGTGAGTAGACTTACTTTAACACTAAAGTGGCGGGGTAGATGACGACATCGCACTCAGTTTATAATTTAAATATTTTATTTTATTCCAAAAAAAATTATTTTCTTGAAATAGAAAATATATTTTTTTCATTTATAATGTGATTTTCCTGTGTAATAAATTAAACTAATCATCTATTATTGATCTATAGTTTGACACCATATTGTATAAATAAATTAAATTAAAGATAAATAATTGTTTGTTGGTTGTTTATGTGGATTAATTATTAGTGTGTTTGTGATACAAATTAAAATTAATAAACTTAGAATGTAGTGCTATTGTACTCACTAAAAACTTTTGAAATTTCCTGAACATTATATTAGGAAAAAAAATGAGATACTTTGAATATAAATGTTTCTCATAAAATTATAAATTTAAATATATATACACTCATCCTTTGTATAAGATGGCCAACATGACCTATATACATGGATGCTAGAGATATTCTATACATTAAGAAAAACAAATATGATATTATGTAACTTACTCAATTTTTTTAAATATTTTTCATTGACTCTTCTTTTATTAACATAAATCTTTTCATCTCTTATTATATATTAGTTGTAATATTTTATTATATTAAAATTCTTATTATTTATTCATTTAAATTTACAAATCGTGCATCGCACGAGGATACTTCTAGTTTTAGTTAATAATATCTTTTTGTATCTTTTCCTATGTTTCAGTGCGTATAACCCCAAAATAGATACAAAAATAACTAGACCAAAATCATTTCATAAACTACACCACAACTTAAACTGTGTGTTTGATGATAAGTAAAATATTCATCTTGAATAAAATAAGTACATTTTCCAAATATTTTTCAAAGTGCTTTTCAATTTATAATTTGTGAAAATTATTTTTGAGTATGTGGAAAAATAACTTTAAATTTATTAAAAGTGATTTTAGGTCAAAAGCTCAAAGTAAGAAATAATTGCTTTTTTCCAATATTTTGGTATTTTGGTAAATAAATAAAACAATTCACTCTTAACTCATAAGCTAAAAGTTGTTTAAGTTTCTAAAACTCTAGATTATAGAGGGTGTTTTTAAACTCAATCTATGTTCTAAACATTCCCGACTAACTCCGATTAATCCCCGCCTAGGCGCTAGGCTCCCATTGACCGCATACGTTTATTTCCTGATTCCTCCCCGCCTAACTACATTTATGCTCCAATTAATCCCGTCCAGACCCCGATTAATCGCTAGGCCCCAGTTCACCGCCTAACGCTAGCCTAGCGACTTTTACAACCTTGAAACTCAATTGCAACACCAAACACTCCAAAAAAGCTACAACTTCTAATATAATTCAAACAAACATCCTGAACTTTCTCATGCATTTAATCCACTGAACCCACATAGATAGTTTCATCACAAGTTGCCTGGGTTATGAAAAATCAATATTAATTGAATGGAGACAAAATCTAACACATTGCTAGATCAACTGTACTTGAAAACAATCATAAGCAAGAGACTGTTATGTATGGACGTGCATGGATGAGAAACATAGCTAGTAACATTGGAGATACTGATATATACCAATCCACAATCTCGATCAATAATCCAACTCACCCTATAATATGCAACTAAATCCACAATCTAAAATTCAACGCCTCCATCCCCTATAATTCAACCCACCCTATAATCTAAAATCTGAATCAAACATCAATATTCATCTCGCAACAATTCTTACACCACTCAAGCAATTCATCAAACACCTTCAGTGCAAAAAATCAGAAAAAACACAAATACGCACTAACATCAGACAACCACCAGGACAACTACAAAAAATGAAACGATTTCAAATACACACACTAACATCATACAACTACTGGGGTGCAATGTACAACATCATATAAGGGGATTCGACTACAAATACAACATAAAAAAATGAAAATTGATATCCAAAATAACCACAAATCAACAGTTTACGCCCTTTGCTTAGTATCTCTTTAACAATGGTAGAAATATGTACCTTAGTTTTTCGAAAATTTTGCTAAGATCGAACCGCTCGCGTCTTCCCTTTTCGCTGTTCTTCGCTCCCCTACAACTGTTCTTCGCTAATACAGAACGTAGAGGTATATAGGGTTTTGAAAGGGAGATAAATTAGATGTGCTTCTGATCAGGATTTTTCGCGCAGGTATCGCGCTTAAAATCAAATCTCAAATGGAGAAAAGTTTGCGTGGAAATCTTTCAAAAAGGTCGCTAATTTGAGTGTATTATAAAATCTAAATATTTGAGTAGAAAGATCCTTTAAAGAAGGAGGCGTACGTATTACAGCTAACAAATCTTTTTTTGACTTTATATATATATTATATACTATTATTTTATAGGATTAGGATACTATTATTTTATAGGATTAGGATTTTTAGATTGTTTACAATTACTTTTTCTCAAGTGCTTTTCAACTATAATTTGATATAAGCTGTTTTGGAGTGTTTGGACAAAACAACTTTTGTTTTAGTAAAGTGATTTTAGTTCAAAAGCTTAAGTTAGCGGCGTATGGATAAATTTCGCCGCAAATATTTTTTCTTTTGTCGGCTTCACACTAAAATTATTATAATTTAAATTACTATGAAAATAATTTTATTATTAATTTTGATATTTTAGTGATTTGCGACGACTTTCAAGTGATATGTCGCTAAGTCGGTCAAAATACATATTTTGCCGCTATTTGATATATAATTAATAGAAAATTAGATTTAACTATATATTTTTTAAAAACACATGTTTTGCGACAAAGTATAATATATTTGCCGCTAAGTTTGCTGCGAATAGTGTATTTTCATCGCTAAATTAGCTACGAAATGTAGATTTTCGCCGCGAAGTAAAAATAGCGGCATAATATTTCCAAACGTCGCTAAAGTTAGCGGCGTATGGATATATTTCGCCGCAAATATTTTTTCTTTTGTCGGCTTCACACTAAAATTATTATAGTTTAAATTACTAAGAAAATAATTTTATTATTAATTTCGATATTTTAGTGATTTGCGACGACTTTCGAGTGATATGTCGCTAAATGTTAGCGGCCAAAATACATATTTTGCCGTTATTTGATATATAATAAATAGAAAATTAGATTTAACTATATATTTTTTTTAAAAACACATGTTTTACGACAAAGTATAATATATTTGCCGCTAAGTTTGCTGCGAATAGTGTATTTTCATCGCTAAATTAGCTACGAAATGTAGATTTTCGCCGCGAAGTAAAAATAGCGGCATAATATTTCCAAACGTCGCTAAAGTTAGCGGCGTATGGATATATTTCGCCGCAAATATTTTTTCTTTTGTCGGCTTCACACTAAAATTATTATAGTTTAAATTACTAAGAAAATAATTTTATTATTAATTTCGATATTTTAGTGATTTGCGACGACTTTCGAGTGATATGTCGCTAAATGTTAGCGGCCAAAATACATATTTTGCCGTTATTTGATATATAATAAATAGAAAATTAGATTTAACTATATATTTTTTTTTAAAAACACATGTTTTACGACAAAGTATAATATATTTGCCGCTAAGTTTGCTGCGAATAGTGTATTTTCATCGCTAAATTAGCGACGAAATGTAGGTTTTCGTCGCGAAGTAAAAATAGCGACAAAATATTTCCAAACGTCGCTAAAGTTAGCGGCGTATGGATAAATTTGGCCGCAAATATTTTTTCTTTTGTCGGCTTCACACTAAAATTATTATAATTTAAATTACTAAGAAAATAATTTTATTATTAATTTCGATATTTTAGTGATTTGCGACAACTTTCAAGTGATATGTCGCTAAATGTTAGCGGCAAAAATACATATTTTGCCTCTATTTGATATATAATAAATATAAAATTAGATTTAACTATATATTTTTTAAAAACACATGTTTTGCTACAAAGTATAATATATTTGCCGCTAAGTTTGCTGCGAATAGTGTATTTTCATCGCTAAATTAGCGACGAAATGTAGGTTTTCGTCGCGAAGTAAAAATAGCGACAAAGTATTTACAAACGTCGCCAAAGTTAGCGGCGTATGGATAAAGTTTGCCGCTATTTATAATTTTAGCAACGAATATGAATTTTGCAGCTAAAAATTCGCCGCTATTTACGCGTTTTCTTATAGTGGTAGAAGCCGCCGGCGTGACCTTTCGGGTTTTATCTTCCGACAACGCCCGCATGAGAGGAGGCCATCACGATCATAGGACATCGTCAAGTGACGTGATGCCTATACAGGGCATCCGTTCTAATTTTCTATACCTCTTTATATGAAGGGAAAATTGATAAAAATGTCCCTTAAGTTTGCCCTAATTAAGAAAATATCCTTTAAGTTTGGCACTTTTTAAAAATGCCTTCTAACTTACAAAAAATTGATAAAAATGCCTCGCGACCGGCTATTGCAGGTTACCCATTAGGTCATCCATGAGTTGGTTATTTTTTGCTTATGTGGCACTTAATTTTTTTACTTTTTTTGTGTTTTTCCTGCTTAGTCACTTATTAGGATGATAAAGAAATTAAAAAATCTATATATAAATTAATATAATATTAAAATTTAGATATAAATGATATTAAAATTAATTTTACTGATTTTATAGATAAATTAAAAAAATTCATTTAATATTAAAGATTTTAGTAATCATATATCTATATATATTTTTGTTTTTAAATCGTTCTATAATTTATTTTGAATATTTTATATATTTTATAATCTAGATTAATTCAAAATAATATATTAAAGATTTATTAAAATAATATATCAGATTAGAATTTAAAAGTATGAATTCTAAATATTATATAAATTTAATTATCATTTATATCTAAATTTTAATATTATATTAATTTATATATATATATGTGTGTATATATATATATATATTAATTTCTTTACCATCCTAATAAATGATTAAGCAGGAAAAACAAAAAAAAGTAAAAAAATTAAGTGCCACATGAGCAAAATACAGCCAGCTCATGGATGACCTGATGGGTAACCTGTAGTAGCCGGTCACAGGGCATTTTTATCAATTTTTTGTAAGTTAGAAGACATTTTTAAAAAGTGCCAAACTTAAAGGATATTTTCTTAATTAGGGCAAACTTACGAGACATTTATCAATTTTCCCTTACATGAATTTTATTTATGTTTTATCATATTTTACATTATGCTTTATCTACGTTTAAATTGTGCTTTGTGATTTTATATATTTATTTACTTATAATAGTTTGTGATATGTGTAAAATAAAAGGTATTCTATAAAAATTTCCACACCCCACGAACAACCTTACTTCTCACATCACGGAACAAGTGAAAGATATGGACTAGAGTAGGATATGTGGTCTTTATTAGTTAATAAGTCAGACTAATTAATTAATTAAGCAGACATGGATATTAGACCCATAAACCTGGGGTTATATGGTACTATATATACATATTCTCTATAGTAGAGAATTAAGGGGTTTTCATAAGATAAAAAATATAGAAGCACGTAGATTCAATATGTGATTTCCTAGCGATCACTTATCAAATAATTGTACCGAGGAATTGTTCCTGCGGCGAACGACATACGCGTGGATACCTGAAGTGGTGAATTCAGTTGCGATGTTCCTTTCGATTAATTACGCAACAAGTAAGTATTTGATCTTCTGTGTGATTATTGCTCAACGTTAATTTAATTAGAGATCATGATCAATATTCTCGATTAATTATTCCGCTGTGCACATTAGATGGAATCGAGAATACCTAACAGTGGTATCAGAACATGGGACTCGATTTATAATTGAAATTAATTTAATTAATTGTGGATTAAAATTCTGTAATATTATTTTGTAATTGGGTTTTGGATTAAATTTTGAATAATTTCGAAAACTATTTCGAATTTTAAAAACAAAACTGTTGTTTTGAAAACTGGTTGTTAACCACTTACAAGTTTTGAAACAAAACGCAACAAAATACGAGTTTACTCAAACTGTTAGACCCTTACTACTGCCCTTCTGCTGGAGCACCGCCGCTCGCGGCGGCGGTGGCGGCATCCGCCGCCGCTGCTGCGCGCTCTGGAGAAGCCCCGATGCGAACTGATTCAGACCAACAAACTCGATCCAGTCGCAAGCTCGGCTCGGCGGAGCGTCATTAGCCTGCTGCTGCTCGAAGTCTGTTGCAGGCGTCGGCGACGACGAGGTTCAACGGGGTGTGGGACTGTGGATGTCGAACGGAGAGGTTTTGCTACAGTGACTGGTGGCGAACGGGGACCTTTAACGTTGTTGTTGCTGCTGCTGTGCGAAGAAGGCGGCGGCGTGGACGACGGCGGCGCTGAAGCTTCTGTTGCTGCTGCGCTGTAACAGCCCTCCCTAGTAGGATGTTAATTGTACTCAATAAGACTAAACTTTTGACAATTCATACCAAGAAACTATCAGAACGAGAATCTTGGTAGATTTATTATTTTTTTTTATAAGACCAAAACTAAACCTTGACTCACTTTTAAACGTTGGAAAAATAATTCAAGCAAATTTAACTCAAAAGTACTAGGAAGAGTAGCGAAGCTTTTCATTTTATAATTCCTTTTTTCTTTTCTCCTCTTTTCTTTATTTTCGCTTGAAGATAAGTGTCACTATATAAGACTGGAAAACTTCAACTCGTGATATAACTTCTGGAAAATTTAACTAAAAATAGTCACTAAGAAATACAAGGTACAACACTTATTACTTAAATCTCTACCCAATTCCGAGGATCCGCCGCCACTACCATTTCCACACTGGCCTTGCTCCCTTCTAGCTCTTGCCTTTATCTGCAATATGAGATAATAAATATAAGCTAATGCTTAGTAATTACACCACCTATCTTACAAACATTTTCTTTTAAAACTCAAGTACTTAGAAAATATCACTTTACACAAAATACACTTATACACTTATACTATAAAATTCAATTAACTACTTTGAGATCATCTCATAAAACCAAAACTCATATACTATATAATAAAAACTATTGTGGCCCCGGACATGGTACCAATGCGCGCAACTCCATTAAGACCCAGGGTAGCTAGTCACTGAATCCTAATGGAGCAACTAAAAACTCATAGGGCGATCTTGTGTCCTTACTTGTAAAACTCATAGGGCGATCTTGTGCCCTTGCTCATAAACTCATATGGCAGTCTCAAGTCGTTACTCATAAAACTCATAGAGCCTTGGTCCTTACTCATTAAACTCATAGGACGGTCTCGTGCTCTTACTCATAGCTTGGTGATCTCGTACCTAAAAACTCATTGGTGGGCAGTTTCATGCCCTGGTACCAGTCCTAAAAATATAATAAAATAAATAATTTTTATCAAAGAAATTTCTTTGCGTAATGCAAAATGTATTTATATCTTCTCGAATTCTACTAATATCTCATTTACTAAATATAATGAAAACTACTAAAAGCCGGACTTGATACCAATGCGCTCAACTAAAAGCTGATGGAGCGGTCTCGTGCCCCGGTACCAGTCTTTAAATATAAAATACTGAAAATGCTTAAAAATATTTTATTTGTACAAAAACTTTACTCTCCTTTAGACAAGCTAGACTGAAATCTCGTACAAAATTCTTACATCAAGTTGAAACACATACATAACCTCAATAAATCACACTAAAACTTGACTTACTAAACCATTGAGCAACATACACATACCTCACATAATAGGCACAACTTCACATTATAAACTCAAACAATAGTCAAGCCCAATTAGATCTAACATAATAGGCACACACTAATATAATCAAACTCAAGTAACTTTCACATAATAGACACACAAAAATTAGAATCAATCTCAAGTAACTTTCACATAATAGGCATAAATAATAGAATCAATCTAAAGTAAATTCATAGATAGCTACAAATATCAATTCAAACTTAGTAAACTTTACAGTACATACACAATTAATAAAATCATTCTTAAGTAAACTTCACATTATAGTCACAGTATCACCATCAAGCTCAAGTATAAACTTCACATTATAAGCACAAATAATAAAATCAACTCAAATAAACTTTGCGTAGTAAACACAATAAAAAGAAAATCAAACTTTACTTAAAAGAACATTGCCTTAGAGCTTTCATATAGAATTTAATTCCACTTTTGCAAAAGCATACACCAAACACTTAGAGTAGACACGTATATAATAATTCATTAAAATACTCATATTGCAGGTGAGAGGTGTACTTACCTCAATTCTTCAAACTTATGAAATCTCAACATCCTTAGACATGTAATAAGCTTTTGCAATCAAATCTATTCATAAGATAATCGGAACAAATGCTACAATCAGAATGTATCGCTCGAACAATACTGTAATTGAACATTCATCTTTTTTTACTATTCCATTATTGAGTTTATGGGCTAAATCTATTTCTTATTGAAAACCTCAAACATGCGCTACTGGACTAATTGTCCACCTTAATGATTTTAACTAATGAGATAAGATAATTATTTATTCCTAACATACTACACTTTCAATAACCATGCTATCAATTATATCCTTCCAGTTTGTCATCATGATTTTTAATTTATAAATATACATACATATAGGTAGTTATATATATATGTGACAAAATTGCAATTAGTGAACTCTAACTGACATAACCTGTGAATTTGAAGAATGATATCGATAACATCAATAATTACCTATTCAAAATCCAAAATATAGTAATTATGACAAGTTATATGCTTTCATTTTAATCGTAACTTCCAATAATGATGTGCTTAATGTTATTATATAATTTTTCTTTTCCTTACCATTACCAGGTGATCTGATAACGAAAACTTTAGAAATAAATTCTTCAATTTTACATATATCAACCTCTGTTTCTTTCCGAACAAAGAAAATCAATGAAAATAAAGGAACAAAGAAAATCAATGAAAATAAAGGAACAGACATATCACTTGCCTATGCAGCGTCAATTCTGAAAATAGAATCCCAAAACTTCCTTCTCTTCCACTTCAGCAATCTGGTATTTATTTCTTTAAAGAGGCTAGGGTTTTTGCATATTTATAACTAGTTTGATGAGATTCTATTTATAAGGACTCTATTTTCAGCTGAAAAATAATTAACCTGGGCTAACTAACGGGTCACGCTGACTACTTAGGTTAGCCCATATATCTTGATAATAAATTGTAACTAGTTTGAGCCCAAATAGTTAAAAATAAAAAATAAGATTTCGAGCATATCACACGAATATGCTCGAAATCACACGAATATGTTAATAATATTCTGAAATTAAATAATAGGCAAAAGTTGCTGGGTATTACATGCGCTGCGACGGCAGCTGACACGTCGGTTTTCTAACCTAGTGTTCCGCAAGTGTACGGTTGTAGGTGTAGTAGCGGCAGTCAAGGTCGATCCCTCAGAGAATAGATTTTAAGTAGTTCGATACCTCGATAATCCAGGATTATCCTAACTAGATACTAAGTTGCAAAGGGTTTGTTTTTAGTAACTAAAATATTTAACAACTAAATTACCTAATTAACTATGGCCTAACACTTGGCAAACAAAGAGGATTAACAATCAGCGAGAAAAAAGTATCATAGGGCTTCGATTTCAGGACATTACTTCAATGTTGAATATGATTAACATATAGGTTTACCGATTCTAGTGTTTATTAGGCGGCACGACAATAATCTAACCCTTCTCCCGAAGCGATTAAACCATTGATTAATTAAGCTAATTACCTTCTCGAGTCAATTAAACCTAATAACTCCTACAATCCTAAGCCACGACCTACACAGTCATAGACAACTGCGCTCTATGTCATAAGTCTGATAACGATTCCCTCCTCTCGAAGCAGAATTGCTAAACTAAATTACTAATTCTAGGTGATCAAGCTAAATTTAGTTATAAACACAAACATAGAGATAAACACATAAAGAACGGAATTAATAAATTAAATCATAATCAAAACATTATCATAATAATCCCTACTCTCTAATCCTAGGACACGAATAGATTAGTTACTCATGCCTAGCAATAATCCAATATAAGATTCTACGGAAAACATTGTGATTAAACTAGAAAAGTAAACTAAACCCGGGTGACTCCATCTCGATGATCTTCTTCTTCCTTGTCCTCCAAACTCCTATCTCTAAAACCTATGGCTGAGTGATATTCTAAAGTTTGTAACCTTTTTCCGCAGGTTTTAGGAGCTATTTATACAGCTGGGGATCGAGTTCTGAAAGATTGGGGGCAGAAAGCCCAACTTAAACTTGAAATTGAGTTCTGACGACTTTTTGACGCGGGCGCATTCTAGATCGACGTGGTCGCGTTGCGATGGTCTCTCGTATTCTTCAAACGACACTTTTTTACGCGGTCGTGTTCTGGCTTGACGCGGTCGCGTTCTTGAACAAAACGTTATAGAGCTTTCCAGGCCGATTATAACGCGACCTCGAACTGGCTGACGCGGTCCCGTCCTGGTCCAGTGCAAGATAGGCAATTCCATAGTGAATTTGACGCGACCTCGTCGAATCCTCGACGTGGTCTCGTCAGAACTTGAGTAGCAACGCTGATTTTCTGACTTGGGCCCAATTCGGCCCATTTTGCTTCCTCTTGATCCGTTTCGTCTCTAGTTCGCCTTATACGCGCTATTTTGGCCTGATTTCATCAATACTCAACAAAACACGTCATTTGATCCAATTTATAAAATATGAACAATATCCGACCAATTATACATGCAAATGCCATATATATACACCTAAAATCAACCTAAATGCATGCATACACAACGTGTATCATCAGCGACAACGTCGGTGTGCTGCACTGTTGCTGTTGTTAATGCATGGACGGCGGTGGTGCCGGCGGTGCCGGTAGCAGGCTACTGTGCGCAGCCTAAACCCTAAAGGGTTATGTGCTGGACTTAACATGGATTAGGGGGCTGGGCCGAGTCTTTGGGCCGGATATGTTTCGGGGCTGGGCCACCGGGTATTAGGCCTATTTACAGAGGCTGGGTTGGGCTCAACCTAGCTGGGCTATTTTAATAATTGGGTCTGATGCATTTTACTTATTGGGTTGGGTTTAAACAGGCCGGGCTATTTAGATAAGCTGGCCTGCTAATTTCTGGACTGAATTAGTTAAGTGTATTGGGCCCATTTAATTGAATGGGCTGCTGCAATTTAAAAAAGAAAAAATTGAGATTAGATTAATTAATTAGATTAATTATTAATTCCCAATTACAATATTGATTTGTTAATTAGATTAATAAATTTTGATAGTATTATTAATTATGAAGAAAAATACTAGACTTATATATTTATGTTAATTTGGAATTAATATATATAATTTTAATCCACATTTAATTAAACAATAAAATTTTGCTTTTATTTGATATGTTATGTGATAAGCAATTATTTGATTTTATGTTTTTTTCAATTTACTATAGTAGTTAAGTCCGAGTTATGTTCGGGTAGGCGGCACCCAATACATGTAGTTCGTCTAATTATATATGGGTAGACGGCGCCCAATATGTGTGGTCCGCATTTCTTATGCCTGGGTAAGCGGCACCCAGTAATTGTGTTATAATTTAATACTACCTCCGTCCCAGCTTAACCTGCCTACTTGCCATTTTAGTTTGTCCCACCTTAACCTGCCACTCTTATAAATAGCAAATTTCTCTCACAATCTCCACCCTCAAAATCTCCATTCTCAATCTCCACCTTTAAAAAAGTCAAAGATTCCACAAAATCTGTTTTTTCTTAATCCCCGTGCCCGGTCAACCTAGGCAGGTTAAGCCGGGACGGAGGGAGTATTAGATTTTAAAATTTAACAATTAGTATCACATAATAATTCCCCACTAGAAACTAAGTCTTGTTTAGAAACAAAATGTGTCGTCCATCATAATTGTTTGAGATTCCTAATCTTTTCGACCACGAGTTATACACCAAAGTGTTTACTCTAAATCGACAAGACTCGGGCTCATTCATAGATGTATGGTTGTCATCGTGTGATGAAATTGACTTACTTAAATTATTTTGAGACGCCAAAGCGACCAAAATACTTTGAGGACGCAATATTAATTGGATTAATAAACCAATAATTGCAATTGTTGTTGCAATTGGCTTAGAGGCCTACCAAGTGATATTATTGTAGTCATCAGCCAAAGCAGAGGCTACAGTAATATAGACTGGGATCTTGAATCACTAAGATTTATAATTGCTATAAATTCGTATTTTGTGTTTGGGGGCGCAAAATATATTGAAATTAGTGGGAGCTAATCATTACAATAAACTCTTGTTTTGATTTGTGATACGAATGTGATCTTTGTTGACTTTATTCTGATTTAATTTTCCATTTTATTATTTTCTCGTTAGATAAATGTCAATTGTGGCTTATAAATGTTTGATGGAATCACATAAGTTAATTGGGTCAAACTTTACGAATCGACTTCATTGCTTGCGCTTGGTGCTAAGGCAAGACAAGATTGAGTATGTCTTGGACAAATCAATTTGTGTCGATCCTTTACAAGAATTCTCCTGACTACGCATCATTTGACGAAGAAGCTCACAAGAAACATGTTGAGGATGCCACATTGGCTCGATGCATAATGTTGTCCTCTATGATTATGAACTACATAGGCAACATGAAAGTATGTTCCTTATGAGATGCCGAAACACTTGGAGAGTCTATACGCTTCAGAAGCTCAGACCATGGAGTATGAGATACTCAGAGATTTCTTCAAGTGTAAGCTTCATGATGCGGCCCAGGTTTCTGAGCATCTACTTGAAAATGGTGGATTGATTGAGAGGTTGGAATCGATTGGATCGAAGCTACCCTCAAGTGTCTCAATAAATCTGATTCTGCAGTCTCTTCCAAGTTCATTGGAAAACTTCATAGTGAATTTCGACATGAGCAACACGAAGGCGACACTGCCAGAGCTTCACAACATGCTCAAGACCTGCGAATCATCTACTTTTAAAGGCAACTCTTTGCTCATGGTGTTCTGAAAATTCCTCCAATCATAAGAATAAGCAGAAGAAAGGGGGGAAATCATATAAGGATGCGACCTTGAAGCCTAAGAGTAGAGGGGTACAAAAGAAGCCGAGAATACCAAAAGATGAGTGCCTGTTCTGCATTGAGAAGAGGCGCTGGAAGAGAGACTGCTCGATGTTCAAAGCATATGGTGCATTGGATGAGAGCTTAGGTAGTTTGTTTTGTACATTGAAAATTTGAAATTAGACTAGGTTAGATCTTCCTTTGAGATATAAATTAGATTTATATAATTTTTATTTTATTCTTTCGATTTCAAAGAATATTATTTACATTCCAATGTTAGACATTAAATGTTTTTCCTTCCATTTTGCAAACAGTAGATGCTCATTTCGCTTAGTGGATTGTTTTTAAGAAGTACTTTTCTTTCGAATGAATTATATATGTTTGAATGTGAACAAAATATTCTCGATGTACAAGAACAAATGACCTAAGCTAAGTAATACGAATAATAACACCTACCTGTGGCACTGTAGACTTGGTCATATCAATGAGAAAAGATTAGCAAGATTGAGAAAGTTAGACTATCTCACATCATTTGGTTTCGAATCATATGGTGCTTGCGAATCTTGTCTCAAAGGAAAGATGACAAGTTAACCACTTTCTGGGAAAGGGTTACGCGCCAAGGTTGTGCTCGAGTTGATCCACACAGCAGTGTGCGAACCATTCCGAATTTAAGCAAGAGGCAGATATTCGTACTTCATAACTTTCACTGATGATTTTTCAAGGTATGGATATGTGTATCTCATGAAACACAAATCTGAGGCCTTCGAGAAATTCAAGGAGTTTAAATTAGAAGTCGAGAAATAACTTGGAAAATATTAAGATTCTCCGATCAGATCGAGGAGGGGAATACTTTAACCTAGAGTTTCTTGATTACTTGAAATCACATAGGATCCAGTCAGACTGGACATCTCCGGGTACACCATTAGATATGATTCGATCAATGATGAGTTTCACCAGTCTCCCCGTATTCCTTTGGGGATTATGCCTTACTAGCCTCTGATTACTAACCGCTGATTATGTTCTGAATAGAGTTCCTCTTAAGTCGGTCAAGCAAGCACCATTGAGTTTTGGCGTGGCAAGAAGTCGAGTCTTAACCATATGCGGACCTGGGGTTGTCCTGCTTTTGTTAAGAAGATGACGACTGATAAATTGGAGACTAAAAGTGAGAAATGTTATTTTATGGATATCCGAAGAAAACTAAGGATATAAATTCTACTGAATTGGAGATCACAAGGTGATAACTTCTAGGAATGTGACGTTTCTTGAAGATATTTATATCTCCGAGGAAGAAGGTCGGAACAAGGTCACAACAAGGTAGATCTTGAAAAGATTCAAGAACCACAAAATACATAGAGGATGAGATATTTGTCCAATGGAGTGGACAAGAACTCAGTGGGAGTTTTCGATGATCTATTGGGAGGGAAAATAACTCTTAGAGGGTCACCTCAAGACAATGAGATGCATCCAAACAAGATATTGTATCAAACCCGTAAGATGACATAAAGGATGAGGTATTGTCCAAAGGAACAAGAACTCAGTGGGAGTTTTGATGATCTATTGGGAGGGAAACAACTCTCAGAGGGTCACATGAAGACAATAAGATGCATCAAAGACAAGATATTATATCAGTCCCACCTCAAGAGAATCATAGTGCAATACTTAAGAATATCCCAAAATGTTGAAAACCAACTCGCGATCAGAATAAACCGAATGAACCAATGCAAAACCAACTCAATAGGCCTCAAAGGAATCGCCGTGCACCTGAAAGACTAAATCTATTGGTTGAGAACCAAGATGATGAAGTTGATTCAGAAGACGATGAACTTAAGACCTATATCAAAGCGGTGTCGGGCACCGATTCGAAGATGTGGCTGGATGCCTTAACATCTGAAATGGACTCGATGTACCTCAATCTAGTCTAGGAACTAGTTGATTTGTCATATGGGGCTCGCCCCATAGATTGCAAATGGATCTTCAAGAAGAAGAGAGATGCAGATGACAAGGTACGAACCTACAAGGCTAGGTTGGTGGCAATTATAGTCAGCGCGAGGGCATTGACTATGATGAAACCTTTTGCCAGTCGCTAAGATTAAGTCCATTAGGATATTAATTGCAATAACTGCATACTATGACTTTGACATTTGGCAAATAGATGTTAAAACCATGTTTCTCAACGGAGAACTTGAAGGCATTGTCTATATCTCACAGCCTGAAGGTTTTGTATTCAAACAAAAGCCGAATGAAGTATGCAAGTTAAAGAAGTCCATTTATGGACTCAAGCAAGCATCTAGGAGTTGGAATATTTATTTTGACAGAGCTATCAAATTATTTGATTTTGTCAGAAGTAAAGAGGATCCATGCATTTATAGTAAACGTAAGAATGGAAATGTTCTCTTCCTTATCATATATGTCCACGATATACTGATACTAGTGAGCAATCGTTCTATGTTGCAATCCGTAAAAGAGTAGATTTCAGCAAAATCTCAGTGAGGAACACTTGAAAACTGTCAACACTATTCTTAAGTACCTTAGAAGGACTAAAGAATATTTCTTAAAGTCTATGATGGGCAGCTAGAGTCATCAGTTACTTGGTATACTGATGCGAGCTTCTAAACGGACCATGATGACTTCAAGTCTCACTTTGGATATGTTTTCGTTCTCAATGGTGGTGCAGTGAATTGGAATAGTTCCAAACAGAGTAAAACTGCCGATTCCACCACTGACACCGAGTATATTGCTACATCTGAAGCTTGCCAAAAGAGGTTGTTGCTTTTTTTAAGTTCGTAAAAGAACTAGGTGTCGTTCCAAGTGCCAGCAGTGCAATACCGTTGTATTATGACAACAGTAAGTGCAGTTGTGCTAACAAAAGGACCCGAGAGCCACGGACATAAACAAGCATATTCCCTGGAGATATAATCTGATTGGACATAATAAATAAGAAAATGTGAAGTTAGATAAAGTATCCACTGATGATAACTTGGCTAATACTTCAACCAAACAATTGTGTATAGCAAGGAACAAGAAGCACTTTGAGAGCTTGGGTGTTAGATATATTGGTAGTTGGTCTTAGTCCAGTGGGAGTTTATAGTTTGTATGTCTTAAAAACCTTTTTGTTTGGGCCATTCATTCTTGATCGCATTCTATGACATTTTGATTGTCTTTTGGGTTTATACATTTATTAGAATAATTATTTTGATAGCTTGTCATTATTCTTATAATTGTTCCCTTGAATCATGACAATCATTTATGGTGTGAGACATAAATGATATAGTATGATTCTAAAATTTCCATAACCGATGGTCATCAAGAATGGGATATTGATGACACGCGATAGATTAGCATGTGAGCTGCATCACATTCTCAGAGAATGTAGTAGGTCTTACGACTACGAGATATTAGATATCCGTGATGGACACATGGGTACTTTGGAGAATATTGGTATACCCTACTATTAAACCATTTGTTTCAGTGTCTACGGTTTATTATTGTGTGAAGTATGTAATGATCCTTTGACCTAAGGTCAATACTCATTTTTTTGGTTAAGTGATGAACTTTGACCAAATACAACGCTTGCCTCCGAAAGGAGGATAAGACACGTCTTGTGTTGGGTTAATCATGAGACAAATGGAAATGTTAGTTGAGCCATTGGGATTCATTCCTCGATAGAAAGTTCGAGAGAGCACTCATATTTCTCTATATTATTTGACAACAAAGTCATTGGCCAATGCAAAAGATATATTCAATTAAAGTAAATGAATATGATCGTATGTGTCATATAATAAAGATGAGAAAAGTGATTGAGCTATTTGGATAGACACATGGCAGATCCTAGGCTCAATGGGGTGGTTCGTGAATGAAGAGATATTACATAAACTTCATAAAAAGGTTTTTTTTTTTTTTTTTTACTGAATTCATGTAAACGTCCTTCATATGTCAAGTTCGCTGCACAACGCAAACTAGGAGTTTTATGCAGACTTTAATAAGACTATCGTAGATAATGAGGGCCTAAAGGGTCACTTTATGTGTATTGTTGTTCCGCCCAAGGGTACAAGGTTAGTGCTTCGAATTATATCTAATGCTAGTCCAAGTGGGAGATTGAAAGATATGGACTAAATTAGAATATGTGGGCTTTATGGAAATTGAGATCAAAATGATTGGGACCTTTTACGGTAAATCGAGTGCTACCAAGTGGGGTCATTGAATTACTTAATACCGATGGAAGCATGTTTATGGTGAATGGGTAGAGGGTGGAGAGGTACTTCAATCACGAGCAAGTGAAAGACGTGCACCAATGATCACAAGTGGTTAGCAATGACAACAACATATTTAGTGACTTAGAATCACACGAGAGAATCATATTTTGAAAACAAAACTCCGATCGAGGTTGTAAAAAGTTCATAATGAACTCCCGAAGGCCGGTAGCTTGCCAAAGACTAGAAGCAAACTGACACTAAAAGAGTAAGTGAGTTGTCAAGGATGAACCAGTCGAGTAAAAGTGGCAAGTTTCACTACTTGGGATATTGCGTTTGACCATATTTTGGCAAGAGGAGAGCGAATCAGTACAATAGCGCCATAAGAAGTGTAATATACGACATGGCGATTTAAGCGACCAGAGGTGCCTTTACATTGGAATCGGCCCAGAATTAGAATCCGAGTGAGATGGGCATTGGAACAATCGGAGAAATATACGCAGCTGAGAACTTACTCCTGCGGTTGTAATGCCAAATCCATCTATTAGTTGAGTATAGGCTGCAAAGAGGAGGTGCGAGAATGGATGCTCGTCTGTCAGTAGTATAAACCTTGACATTCAAAACTCATATCCAAATTAATAATATAATGGAACCATCTACCTTATATTTCGCCCTAATTTCTGGTTTTAACTTTGTTGTACGATACTGACATCATTAATTAAGGGATATTCAACTAATTATAGTAAATATTCTCTGGTTATCATATTAAACATATATATGTTGTAGGCCCTACGCAATTGATGGGCTGATTTATCCGGGTATGTTGTATCACTCAGCTTTTTATTATTTTAACCATATATACATTAGATAAGGAACATAATATAAAATCTAGTCAATAATTATTAATTACTGCTATTAATATACCTATATCAATTCCTTATATCTTGCAATATGTTGATTGAGAGATCAAATATGCTATATGATAAACAGGCAAAATTCTTTTTTAGTCCTGTAAGTTAGGGCTCGTCTAGTAAAAATCATGTATGTTGTGTAATTTTAATTTCAGTCCTGTAAATTTTGGAAAATGTTCAATTTAAGAAAAAATCCCGCTGAAGGTCACTAATTTCATCTGAGTTGCTGGCGTCGCACACACGTGACCCCAAAAATTGGGAGTTGCTGACAAAGCTAAAGACGTGGTAATTGGGTGCCTAGTTGGACATGCCACTTCATCAAAATTGAAAAGTACAAAATAAAATTTAATCAACTAATTTAATTTTCTCTTTTCCATTTCAACTTATCTCAGTTTTTGTTTCTTAATCACCACCACTGACACCTTCAATATCTTCATCTTCATTCTCATCATCTTCTTCCTCTTGCTCTAATGGCAACATGCGATCATCGCACATGCTTGATGAGTTTGTGTTCTAGCCATGCTTTGATCACTACAAGAAAACTGTTAAATTGCAACGGAAAAAATTTAATGGAACATAAATTCGTTGGAATTTTAGAATTTCCAATAGCAAGATGAACCGTTGGAATCTTCCAACGAAAATTTCAACGCCAAGATGAATCGATGGAAATTATTCCAACGACAAAAGTCGTTGGAATAGCTGTTGGGAAAAAATTTCCAACTGTAAGAGATTTCGTTGGAATTGCCGTTTGAATCATTTTTTCATTGGAATTTAATTGTTGGAATAAAATTCTAATTGCCATTTTTTCAACAGCTCAAAACTATTGGAATTGCCGTTGGAAATGAAATTCCAACCGGAAATTAACCAAATCCCAACAGTTTTTATGCCGTTGGAATTTGACAGTTTTCTTATAGTGGATGATCAATACATCGAGATATAGAACAGTAACATCTCGGATGATGATTTTGAGAAGCCATTGGAGTTGTTGCCTGATTTTGATAAGAACAATATACCAAGTCATGAACCTTCTTTGGCTGTGAAGGAATCTCAGAAATTTAATTTGACGCGAATTTGTTAGTTGTCTCCTTAGGTTTTTTTATTTTTTAATGAATAAAGGAGTAAAAAATCATTTTTTGTTTCTTATTCTCTGGATTCCATTGGCGGTGGGCCGTTATTGTCGTCTGCTGGCAATGGTGGTGACAAATTGTGGTGGTGAAAGAAAAAAAAATAAAGGGAAAAAGAGAAAAAAGTTAAAATATATAAAATTAATTTCTTAAAGTTTGTTTCTATTTTTTTTTTTAATATTAATGAGGTATGTCCAGGTGGGTGACCAATTGCCACGTTAGAAACTGTTTTTCAGGCCACGTTGGTGACACATTAGCCATTCCGGCGAAATTAATGAACTTCGGCAAGATTTATTCTCAAATTGGGCATTTTCCGAAACTTACAGGACTAAATTTGAAATTACGCAACATAAAGAATTTTTACTATACAAGCTCTAACGTGCAGGACTAAAAAAATATCTAGTTTTTTCCACTTATCTTTTTTCTCTGTTTTTTCAATCTTCTTTAAAACTGCATATTAGAGTAAATATCCTGCTAAGATCCTAAATATAAACTTCATGTTAAAAAGTCTTGCAAAATCTAGATTTTCTATATTATAATAAAATCCTCTAATATTTTATAGATTCGTGAATATCAAAGGGATATGTTCCTTTCGTATCGCTTAGCATAATATAACTAGAATTTCAAGGTCTATCAATTTGCTAAGTTCTTCGGAGGTGATCACAATCATTTTTTGGAGTTCCGGGTCATCTTTTTGTATTGTTAGTTTTCTTGTGAGAAAGATCTATCAATTATTATTATAACAAAAGTATTGTCTCTAAATACAACCTAACTTGTTATTCAAGAGGACTAGCATGAGGCATGCAGTATGCACGTGATAATATAAGTCATATGCATAAGTAATCAGTTAAAATCAGTTATGTATGCAAGTTAGCAGAGTTGGTTAGATGAGGTAGTTTTGTTTCATTTTCTCATAATAGTTTCTTGTAGCTATTCTTTTAATCTCTCTCTGAACATATATACAGATATACAAAGATATTAGAAAGTGAGTGATAATGCGCAATCCGGTAACCAAGAATTATAACGATAATCGACGTAAACAATATGGAAAAACACAGGATTTACGTGGTTCGATCCGGAGATCTACGTCCACGGGCAGAAAATCACTCTTGCCGAGGTGTTTCCTTTACTAGAATGTTGAGTTTACAGATAGTAATTCAGTATACAGAGTGCGAACCCTAATTCCGAGTTCTTTTCATCTATTTATACTACCAAATCAAAACCCTAACTAAATCCCTATAATCTTGCCCATCAAATCTGCATGGCAGTTGGGAAAAGATCATGGGCCTTGATGCGCGGAACAGACTTGATTCGCGGAACAGATTACGTTTTGGGCCAACGCGTGTTGCTGGGCCTGCTGGGCCTGGGCCTTCGCGCTTGCTGGGCCGGTAAGTGGGCTCGTGTATTAACCCGACCCGAAGTAACCGGGTTATCCCTATCAGATGCCCCCCCCCAGCCGAAGCGAGGAGGGAGCTTCGGTTGTCACCGGAGTGGTACGGTAAGCAGGAAGGGCCGTGGTCACTGGCCGGCCGAAGTGTTTACGGTCGAATAAGTCGATCCGAGACCCCGGAGGACTTGGTGGAGCAGTTTGTGAACACGAAGTCGAGCTAGGCCGGAGTGTCTAAGACCTTTATCGGGATGCCAAACTTCCCAAAAGCAAGAAACGCGGTGTAAGTACGTAACAACCTGGCCGAGGTGGGAGGTTCACCGGAGTGAGTTGTCTGGCCAACATGAAGGGAGCACCGGAGTGTGGTAGCATGACCGAGGTGGAAGATACACCGGAGTGTAGTTTGAATCTTCCTGAAGAAGGGTGAGGCTGATGTGATTGGCGGCGCCATCATGAGAGAGAGGGATGTGAAGTGACACGCTCTGCGACTTCCAAGAAACCTGTTCCCCACGCGCCTGGGGAACTGTAAAGCGCGTGTGGCGCACGTTTAAATCCCCATTATTGAATTTGAATCGTTTGCATCAACGCCGTTGATTTTTGCGTATATAATTGGAGTAATTGCACAAAAACCTTTCATCTTCTTCATTGCGATTCATCAGTTTAGAAAGCGGGAAAAAGAGGAAATCTGTATTCGTGATTCATCTCAGATCAAAAAACTTCTCAAATCAACCCTTTCAAATTCAAACCAAGTAAGTATGTCTTCCTCTTCATCTTCTTCATCTTCGGGCTCGATTGAAGAATTAGGGACTTCGAATACCCCGTTAGACGTCCCCCCCCTATCATATCTCATTCCGGAGAGGAATGAGGTTAGAACAGTTGACAGAGTTAATGGCTTAGAGTGCAATGTCATGATGGTTTCGTTTTATGAATGCACGGTGGAGGATCTTGAGGTGTCCTCTATAGCGCTACGGACGTCACGAGAGCAAATTTTGAGGGAGCTCCCGTCTTTTTACCTTCCCTTCGACCTTGAGTACATAATCCCCACCCCCGAGGATAGGGCCTGTTGCCCACCGCAGGGGTTTATTACCGTGTATATAGATCCCCTTAGAGTAGGATTGAGATTGCCGCTGTGGGACGTAGTCATCGAATTGTTAAAATACTACGGTATTGCCCTCTGTCAATTAGCGCCGAACGCGGTGAGGCAGGTGGTGGGATTCACCGTGGTCTGTAAACAGGCCGGAGTAGAACCAACTGTAGAGCTTTTTAGGTTCTTCTACCAGCTAAAAAACTTCGGGAAGTCCAAGGGGTGGTATTCCTTTAGTCCCCGAGCCCGAGGAGGGTTCAAGGTTCAGAACCCGAGCAAAGTAGAGGGGTGGAAGGAGAGGTTCATATTCATTAGGAATAAAATAGCTCTCCCGAAGTGGAGGAGTGACGAGGTGCTTGATACCGCCCCCGTGGAGAGCCCGGGGGCCGAAGTGAAGCATACGTTCCGGACAGTGGGGACTTTCAAAACCCTCTGCTCCGAGGAGGAATTGGAGAAGGCAGGATTGAGCCTGTACTATTCGGGCAATGGGGGCGCCGAAGAGGGTAGGAGTTTTTTCTTTCCTTGATATTTTAAACTTGTCATTTTGCGCAGAACTAACCATAGACCTTATATGCAGTGGGACGCTTCGGAAAGCAACCAGCAGCAGGAAGCCCCGCTAAGACTGCAGCGGCCAAGAGGAAGGGGAAAGCCGCTGAGGTGTCTCCCCGGGGGGAGATGCCACCCAGTGCGCGACCAGCGGCGGGGTCTGACGAGCGGGTGATGTCGGCGGAGCCATCTCCCGTGATGAAAAGGAGGCCAGAGCCTACCGGCACTCCGCTGGCACCGTCTAAAAGACCCCGAGTAGGGGAGAGTACGGAGGTAATACTCAAAACGCTGATCATAACTTTTACGTACGCGAGGTGTATAGTATGAGGTCTGAGCTCGGTGTTGTGTTGTATTCAACTTATCCAGGTAGGACAGGCGACCCTCAGTAGGCTGGGGTTTGACGGCGCGGACGCCGAGAAGATTCTGCAGCTGGCCAGAGGAATCATAGAGGTTGGCCTGAAGAGCGAGGTGGAGGCCAGAGAAGAGCTGGCCGCGGCAGCGCGGGATCTTCGCGCGCGAAATGACAAGTTAGCTCATGACCTAGCCGAGGCGCGTAAAAGGGCGTCTTTGGTCGAAAACGAGGTGGTGCACTTGCGCAGTGTGGGGGCCGAGAACGCTGCTCTGCGGGGAGAAAATCTGCAGCTTCGGACGGAGATGGAGGCGCGGGAAGCCGCTGTGATCGAAGGGCAAGGAGCGATGCTGAAGGCGTTTGCCGAAAAATTACTACACACCAGCACGTTCCTTGACTTCCAGACGGAGTTTGTGGCAATAGGGGATAAAGCCACACGAGCCTTGGTGCTGGAGGAGGTGAAGGAGGCGTACCCGAATGTGGACATCAATCGTCCAGAATTCGGGTATGACCCTGAGGCGGTGGCCGAGGTGGAAAAGGCCTATTACGCCTCTCTAGCGAAGCTGCCGGAGTGGCCTCTGGTGAAGGCGCTCGGGGAGAAGAAGCAGCTTCTGACGGCCGCGGAAGTTGTAAACTGCGAGGTGGACCAGGACGAAGAATTCCTGGCATTCTGCCGCGGTGAACTGGCTACCACCGAGCCCCCCCCACGGGTGGAGGTCGAAGTCCCAGCTGCGATCGAGGCCGTCGCAGCAGCTGAAGAAGAAGAAGCCGAAGTGTCCGAGGGCCGGCAAGGAGTTGCCCGAAGAGACTGAGGCAATTGAGCGGGAGGTCAGTCGATCCCCGCAGATTTAAAGTTGTACTTTTTTAGAAATGTTAGGAGTGATGTACTGTCTTGAACAATTGTAATTTGCCTTGTGAAATACAATCATGTTTCTCAGTCTCTTGAACTTCTTGTTTTACTTGCATGAGCAATTTTATGTCTGTTGTCGAACTGAATGTAACTCTTTACACACTTGAGAGTAATTGATCTGGTTGTCTTCGTTCTCTGTTTAGAACACCGCCGGAGCTACACGAAACAATAAAGAAGCTCATGCGATCACTTGAGTGGTTCCGCGGAGAGAAGAATCATCTGCAGACGCACGTAGTGCCCAAGCTTGAAAAGCAGGTTGCCTCGGCAGAGAAGAAGGTGGTTGAGGCCAATGAAAGAGCCAAAGACTTCGAGATGAAGTATCGAACTACAGCTGCCGAGATGAGCCGCGTCCGCGTTCATCAGAAGGAGTATGAACGAATTCTTTCAGAGTTCGGTCTTCTGACTTTTGAAGAAGTAGAGGAGCGGGTCGTTGAAATCCAGAGTGACATCGCGGCATTGATGTCGAGGAGCTCTGTCGAGTCCGCGGAGCTCGTGAGGAAACGAGAAGTCCTGGAGCTGCTTCTCAGTATGTATGAAGGGCTGAAGAGCCGAGGCAGGTGGAGGCCTACTGCTGAAGAATTCATCGCGAGCTCCAGTCGGGACTGAAGTACGCAGAGAGCTCCTCGGAAGGATAAGAAAAAACCCTCCGGAAAAACCAAAGGCATAGTTATCCAAGAGCCAGCTCCAGTGGTCACAGTCGAAGAAGAACCCGCGGCGGTTGCCGAAGAGGTAGTCGAGGAGCTGGCCAGAGAAATCGAGGTGATGGTTCCGGAGGAGTGGGACCCTGAGCAATGGGCCCAAACTCCAAGGTCCGTGCCACAACAAAGTAGCCAGGCGCGGACCATAGATGAAGCCCCCAGGCAAGCACCTAGAGCAAGTCCTCGGCGTAGGGAAGCTCGAAGGGATGACCGAGCCGGAGCCCGAGGGGATAACAGAGTCGGAGCCCGAGGTCGAGGATCTACAAGATCCCGGAGGACCCAACGCAGACCGAGAAGCGGGTCCCAACGCCGGAGCGCTGAATATTGGCTCGGGGGCCGTAGATAGTTGAATTATTATATATATATATATTTTTTTTTTATTGTTTGCGAAGTCTTATGTAAAAAACTTCTTAATGTTGTAATATTCAGATAATAATAAAACTGTTGTAGTGTGTACGAACTGGTTTAATGAAGGTAACAGGTTACGAACCAACTTAATCGGGTGTTCGGGAACACGACGGGAAAAATTATTAACTGTTTAATTGGGTGTTCGGGAGCACTGTATGGATTAGTCCAATCTCCCCGGACGGATCAGGCGGGAGTAATATATCTCCCCGGACGGATCAGGCGGGAGTAAACACTTCTCCGGTTAAACAGACGAGAAAGTGGTATGAGTCCGGGGACTAAGAATGCTAATCTCCTCGGACGGACCGAAAGAGAGATTTAATTGTCCGGAGACGAATAATGATATATGACTGCGTTAGGGCGTCCCAGTAACGTAAAGAATAACACAACGGGTTATATAAGCAAAGAATTTTTTATTCAATAATAAGTGCCGGAGCAAACGCAAAAGTAGAAAGAGGGTAATAACTGTAAAAGAAATGAAAGATAAGATAGTACTTGAGATGTGGCTGTCACAGATAGAAACGCCTCAAGTTAGTGACGTGCCAACTTCGGGGAATCGGGGTTCCGTTGAGATGTTCAAGCTGATAGGATCCAGAGTCGTGCGCGGCAACGACTCGGTAAGGACCTTCCCAAGAAGCATGTAATTTCCCTTCGGGGGCAGCTTTGCTGGCTGAGTTGAGCCGAAGGACTAAGTCCCCGACATTGAACTGAGTGCCTCGGACCCGGAGGCTATGATACCGGGCTGCTCGTTGCTTACATCTGGCCTGTTGAATGAATGATTGATCCCGGCGATCTTCAAGCTCATCCAAATTTGCCCGTAGAGCCTCGTCATTATCTTCGGGAACCAGTGTGAGGAGGCGGGGGCTCGGCACACTGATTTCAGCAGGAATTACGGCTTCAGAACCGTAAGTAAGACTGTAAGGAGTCTCCCCGGTAGATGTATGCGGTGTTGTGCGATAAGCCCATAGGACTTGTGGAAGGTTTTCAGCCCAGAGACCCTTGGCATTATCCAGGCGCTTTTTTATTCCCGTGAGTAGTGTCCGATTGGTTACTTCAACCTGCCCGTTGGCTTGAGGGTGAGCGACCGAAGTGAAAATCTGTTTGATGTGGAGCTCTTCACACCATGACCGGAATGGATCATTGGCAAACTGTTTACCATTGTCCGAGATGATAGTGCTCGGGATGCCGAAGCGACAAACAATATTGCGCCACACAAATTTCAAGATATTCTGACCAGTAATGGCTGTAAGTGGTTCGGCCTCGACCCACTTGGTGAAGTAGTCTACGGCAACGACCAGGAACTTCAGCCCGCCCGGAGCAACGGGGAATGGACCAACAATGTCAATGCCCCACTGAATAAACGGCCACGCACTCTGGATTCCAGTGAGCTCGGTCTGGGGCAGATGCTTCACACGGGAGTGCAGCTGGCACTTGATGCATTTGGTCACTAAGTCGTGAGCATCGTTGAACAATGTTGGCCAGTAGTATCCCCAGCAGAGAACTTTTTTGGCTAATGTCCGGGAGCCGATATGGCTAGCACAGGCCCCTTCATGAACCTCCCGCAGGACTTGGGTAGCTTCGGCAGGAGCGAGACACCGGAGATTCGGTTGTAGGTATGACCGTCGATATAAAACTCCACCATGAAAGGAGTATTTGGGAGCTTTGAGAACAACCTGCCGAGCTTGTAGCTTATCATTAGGCAAAACTCCATCTCGGAGATATTGGATGATAGGTGTCATCCAGTTCGGACCGTTGTCGGTCAGTATCGAAATTGTGGCCTCATGAATTGCTGGATGAAGCAAGTCTTCAACCATAATATCCGGAGATATATTATTTCGGACCGCGGAGGCCAATTTGCTGAGCGCATCTGCTCTTGTGTTCTGAGCTCGTGGTATTTTCTGTACAACAACTGCATCAAAAGTGGAGATAAGCTTTAGTGTTAAAGCACGATACCTGACCATTGTTTCATCCTTAGCGACATAAGTCCCCTGGATCTGTCTGGACACGACCTCGGAGTCCGTGAAGAGCTCGAGATGACGAACGTCTAAGGATTGAGCGAGCCTGAGCCCGGCGAGAACTGCCTCGTACTCCGCTTCATTATTAGTCACCTTGAACTTGAACCGGATGACGTATTTAATCTCAACCTCCTCGGGGTCGTTGAGAAGCACCCCGGCACCACTTCCTCGAATCGTGGATGCTCCATCCACATATAGTTGCCATTTCTGAGGTGAGGACACGAGGGTACCGGGGTGATGTGTATCATTGTTTGTCGGAGACTCATGATTGTCTCCCGGGGTTTCGGCCAAAAAGTCAGCGAGTGCTTGGCCCTTGATTGCTCGGCGGGGAAGGTACTGAATATCATATTCACCTAGCTCAACGGCCCATTTTGCGAGGCGCCCCGACACCTCGGGCTTGACAAGAATCTGGCGGATAGGATGATTGGTCAGGACCCGTATTTCTCGTCCTTGGAAATAAGGCCGTAAACGCCGAGCTGCCATAACAATTGCCAAAGCAGTTTTTTCTAACACGGAGTACCGTGTCTCTGCCCCGTGGAGAACACGACTTGCGAAATACACGGGATGCTGAACCCCATCGACTTCACGTACAAGTGCAGCGCTAATAGCTTCCTCGGAGGAAGCCAAATATAGGTAAAGCGGCTCTCCGGGGAGAGGAACTGACAAAGTAGGTAGCTGCTGTATGTAACGTTTCAAAGCCTCGAAGGCCACGGTGCACTCCGGTGTCCACTCAAAGGACTTCGCTTGTCTCAAGACTTTAAAGAATGGGAGCTGGCGCTCCGCCGCTTTAGACAAAAATCGATTCAAAGCCGCCAAACCACCTGTTAGGCGTTGAACGTCCCTGAATGTTTTTGGTGGTTGCAGATCTAACACATCACGAAGTTTGGCCGGATTGGCCTGCAGGCCGTTTTGCGAAACCAAGTAACCGAGAAACTTCCCGGAGCCAACACCAAAAGTGCATTTCGCTGGATTGAGTCGCAAGTTATAGCGCCGCAGAGTGCGCAAGGTTTTGGCAATGTCTTGCACACATGAAGGATGGGAGGAGCTTTTGATGACCAGGTCATCGACGTAAACTTCAACGTTACGACCAATCTGGTCGTGGAAAACACAGTCCATGAGACGTTGATAGGTGGCTCCAGCGTTCTTGAGCTCGAAGGGCATTTTCTTAAAAGCGAAGCACCCAAAGGCAGTGATAAATGCCGTTTTGAAGGCGTCCTGCGGATCCATAAAAATCTGATGGTATCCCTTGTATAGATCTAGGAAGCAAAGTGCCACGTACCCTGTAATGGCTTCGGCCTTTTGGTCGATTGAGGGCAAAGGATAACAGTCTTTCGGACAGTGCTTGTTGAGATCGGAGAAGTCGACGCACATTCGCCATGCCCCACTGGTTTTTGTCACCATTACCGGATTGGATAACCAAGAGGGGTAAAATACTTCGAACAGGATATCTGCATCCAAGAGTTGCTTTACCTCGATTCGAATGGCCTCATTTCGCTCCGGAGCGAACTTCCTTTGTTTCTGCTGGATAGGCTTGATGCTGGGATCAATGTTCAGCTTGTGTGTTATTATGTCGGGAGAGACCCCAGGCATATCCAAAGGAGACCATGCGAAGACATCGGAATATTCTCGCAAGGTCTGAATGATAGCCTGGTGTAGCCATGGCACATCCACGGCTCCTACGGTCACTGTCTGTTCCGGCTTGGACGGATCAAGCGGGACTTGTGCAGTGGCATCCCCCAACGAGGTACATTCTCGAGGTTCCAGAACCGATGATGACACTTGAAGCTGCTGTTTGGGTGGGACCTTGGCAGTCTTTTTGAGTGCCACATACATACACTCTTTTGAAACCCGCTGACTCCCGCGGATAGCCACTTCGCCATGCGAGGTGGGAAACTTTAGCGCGAGGTGATACGTGGAGCAAATGGCTTTGGCAGGGGTGAGCCAGTCCCGGCCCAATATCATGTTGTACGGTGACGGGGAATTCACCACATAGAAATCCACGAAGATGGTTTTTATCTTCGGATAAGTCCCCAAAGATGCTGGGAGAGTGATGACACCTTCCGGCTGGACTTCACCTTGAGTGAAAGTCTGCAGTGGCCCGGGGGCCAGCCGAAGTTGGTCCCGAGAAATCCCCATCCTTTGAAAACAATCGGCAAATATAACACTCACCGCGACCCCATTATCCACGAAGACCCGCCTTACTGTTATGTTGGCTACAGTCATGTCGATGACAATAGCGTCTGTGTGAGGTGTTATCTCCGGAACCGGGTCCCTATCCGTGAAGCTGACAGTCTCGGACTGATGGAGGCGTTTATGACGTGGCTCCTCGGGAGGAGGACGTCGAGCTTCTGCCTTTAAGGCATGTTGTGAAGCCCCGGTGGGTAGGGCTCCATATATCACGTTTATTACGTGAGGAGGTGCGTTGTCTTCGGGTCCTCCCGGAGGAGGAGGTGGTGGTGGGAGACGTGGTTGCTGGCGATTGCCAGAATCTTGCCGTGCGTAGTTGTTAGGTCCTGGCCGATTATTCTGCCACGGTGGCCGATTTTGTTGAGTGCCCCGGTCATGATAACCTCCGCGGTTGTGGGACGAACCCCCATTGTGGTTTGTCCGAGGTTGGTCATTGGTTCGCGCAACGTATTGCCGCAAGAGACCCTTCTTGAGGCATTCCTCAATCTCCTTGCTGAATTCCCGGCACTCCTCTGTCTCGTGCCCATGATCTCGGTGGTACGCGCACCACTTTCCACGGTTCCTCTTTTCAGGTGGAGCAGTCATCCGCGGACAAGGTCGCAGATCGTTCTTGTGGATAGATAGGATTTCAGCTCGTGACTTCGTCAACGGAGTCAATTGTGGAATTTCACTTCGGGATTCTGAACGCCCCGGGGTCAGGCGGGAAAATGCACTAGGTCGAGTACTAGGCCCGGTTTGTGCTTTGTCGGATTGCCGCTTGCTAGCGTGTTTCTCTCGCTTCTGGCGAGTCTGCTCCTCGGCCTTAGCAAACTTGCACACTGTTTTGAACAGTGCTCGAGTTGTGACCGGTGTGTTCCGAACTAACTCGGTGTAAAGTGCTCCGGGGCGGAGTCCATTCATAAATGCGTTGATGACTACGTCGTCGGGGCAATTTCCCACCTTGAGACTTACCGCTGTGAAGCGGTCAAGAAATTGCGTAACGGTTTCACCGTCCCGCTGTTCCATGTTCATGACATCGGCCAGGGTGGCCATGGGCTTCGCCCGTGCTTCGAACCGTGCCCAAAAGTGCTCGGCGAGTTCTCTGAAGGAGGATACGTTGTTGCGTGGAAGGGAATCAAACCAAACCCGAGCTTCATCCTGTAAGTACTCAGGGAAAATCTTGCAGTACTGGAGGGATGTAATGTTATCATGGCTAAGCATACTGTGCCTAAAAGCTCCAAGAAAATTGGCCGGATCTCCGGTGCCATTATAAGGTGGTATAGCTGGCCGTTTGAACCCTTCGGGAAGGGTAGTGGCCATGATTTCTGAGGAGAACGGCGTGATGATATCTCCATTGGCATCAAGACCCAGAATTCGGTCCAGTTCAACAATGCGTTGAACTTGCTCATACTCTTGAAGATCTAGAGCATGAGGATTGACATAGCGAACTCTCTTAGCCGCATTAAGTGGACGGCGGCGATCCACATCAGTAGGTTCCTCATTGCGAGGTCGTAATTCATTAGAACTCCCATGGTCCTCGGAAGAACCAGGTCGTTCCCGTCGTCGATCCTGACGCCCGCGGTGCCCCGGGTCCTGTTGGTCACGCGAACGGGGTGGAGGCACCACGGGATTAGCATTATGGCCGGCAGGCCCCGCGGCAGGCTCCGCGGGATGTAGGCGATTAACTGCCCAATCTTGAAGAACATGTGCATGCTCTTGTAAGAAAGCCTGGAGCAGTTCTGGGGTAATTTGAATGTTAACCGGGGGTTGAGCAGCAGCAAGATTAGGGTTTTGCAGGTCTAGAGGGAGTGGAGGGTTTTGATTGCCCTGATGATTAGACGTACTCCCTGCCGGCAATTGCCTCGGCGGCAAAATTTGATCCACGGGCGGATCCTGGTTAGATTGATCACCATGGCGAGATTGATTCAAACGTGTTGTCACCATGATTCTTGAATGCGATGTAAACGTCAAAAATTATTGGTTAAAGGTTTCCCACAGACGGCGCCAATTGATAATGCGCAATCCGGTAACCAAGAACTATAACGATAATCGACGTAAACAATATGGAAAAACACAGGATTTACGTGGTTCGATCCGGAGATCTACGTCCACGGGCAGAAAATCACTCTTGCCGAGGTGTTTCCTTTACTAGAATGTTGAGTTTACAGATAGTAATTCAGTATACAGAGTGCGAACCCTAATTCCGAGTTCTTTTCATCTATTTATACTACCAAATCAAAACCCTAACTAAATCCCTATAATCTTGCCCATCAAATCTGCATGGCAGTTGGGAAAAGATCATGGGCCTTGATGCGCGGAACAGACTTTATTCGCGGAACAGATTACGTTTTGGGCCAATGCGTGTTGCTGGGCCTGCTGGGCCTGGGCCTTCGCGCTTGCTGGGCCGGTAAGTGGGCTCGTGTATTAACCCGACCCGAAGTAACCGGGTTATCCCTATCAGTGAGAGAGAGCTAGATAGGGAGAGTGAGCTACGGACCAGAACAAGAGGAGGAAGATCAAAAGAGATTGTAGATGGTCTTCTCAGGTTTGATTAGCTCTTGTTTGTGAAGTTGGTTTGTACTCAATAACTCATAGCGAAAAGCTCTTCATTTTCTTCTTCCCGTGGATGTAGGTTTTAAACTGAACCACGTATATCTTGTGTCTTGTGGTTAGTTTTTCTTTTGATTGCTATTTGGTGATTGTTTGTGATAACTTGGATCTCTTATTGACTTGCAAAGATAATAAGTGGCACCATCTTTTAGAAAATGAACGCATTGTAAAAGTTTGATCTTTTGTTTGTTCAAGATTTTCTTTTTCCTCTACGATTGATCAATTAAGATGTCATCCACGAAATATAATGTGGAGAAATTCTCCAGGAAATGAGTTTGCACTTTGGAAAATCAAGATGAAGGCATTACTGGTACATCAGGGCCTTGTAGGGGCGTTGAAAGGTGCTAAAAAGTTGCTTGAAAAGTTTTCTGATCCACAAAAGGAAGAGTTACTCTAGAAGTCCAATAGCAATCATACTTTGTTTGACAGACAAAAAATGTTAAGGGAAGTCGCAAAGGAGAAAACGGCTATGGAGGTTTGAGCCAAGCTTGACAACTTGTACATGACAATGTCGCTGGCTAATAGCCTGTACATTAAGTAGCAAATTAACTCCTATCGTTTTCTGATGTTGCATGACTTTAATAAATCATTAGATGATTTGGTTTCATAGGAGTGAAAATGGAGGATGAGGACAAGGCAATCATCCTCTTGAATGCATTACCAAAATTCTATAAACATTTTAAAGGTGCCATGCTCTATGGCAGGGAGAATGCTATTACTCTAAGTGAGGTTCAGAATGCACCTAAGGCCAAGGAATTACAGAAGATAGTAGAGGAAAAACATACACCATCTGCAGAGGGCTTAAATATAAGAAAAGTAAAGTTCACAAAATTCAAGAAGGCAGATTTTCAAGACAATAAGGCAAAGAAACTAGAAAGTGTCATCATTGTAAAAGGCCGGGATACCTTAAGAAGGACTGTTTCAAATGGAAAAGAAAACAAGCCAATAAGGAACATAGGAAGAACACTTTGGAATTTCATAAGATTAGAATGAAGCATAAATTCTAAATGTAACTGACAAAGATGTTTAAAGCTCTTGGATCCTGGATTCTGGTTGTAGTTTCCATTTGAGTCCACATACAGATTGGTTTGAAGATTATCAAGAAAGGTAGATGGTTTTGTGATGCTTGAAATGACCAGATAGTTGTTGTTAAAGGAGTTGGAAATATTAGGTTGAAAATGCATGATGGATGTTAGAATTCTATCAGATGTAAGATACATCCCACAACTGACGTTTCAAGTCCCAAGAAGGATATCTACATCTGATGAAGGGAAAATTGTTGTTATGAAAGGCATTAGGAAGTCAAGCTTATATTATCTTATAACAGACACCCTTATAGGAGAATCTGCAACTGCAGAAGAAAATGTCTCCATGATATGGCACAGAAGGCTTGGCCATATTAGTGAAAATGGTTTGAATGCTTTACAGAAACAAAATTTGATTACAAGTGGACAGAAGATCATAATTAGGACTTGTGAATAATGCATTCTTGGCAAGAGCAAAAGGAATTCATTCCCTATAGGCAAACATTGTTCCAAGGAACCTCTAGAGTATGCACACTCTGATCTGTGGGGTATAGCAACAGAGAAATCCCTTGGAGGTGGAAGATATTTTCTAAGCGTCATAGTCGATTTCTCTTGGAAACTTTGCATTTTACATTTTGAAGAACAAATCATATGCATTTGTGAAGTTCAAGGAATGGTGTAGGGAAGTTGAATCTGAAAAGAGAACTTCTCTAAGGTGTTTGAGAACTGACAATGGTTTAGAGTTCCTATCTGACGAGTTTCAGTCATTTTGTAAGGGGATTAAGAGACATAGAAATGTTCCAGCAACTCCAAAGCAAAATGGAGTTCCTGATAGAATGAACAGAATAATCCTAGAAAGAGTTAGGTGTATGTTGCTTGACTCTGGCATGTCAAAGAGATTTTGGGGCAGAAGCTATCACAACTGTAGCATATCTTATTAATAAGATTCCCTCTGCAGCAATAGACTTCACAACACCAGATGAAAAATGGACAGGGCATCCACAAAAATATACTGAGCTAAAGGTATTTGGACGTCAAGCTTATGCTCACATTAAACAAGACAAATTGGAAGTTAGAGCATTGAAGTGTTATGATGGGGTATCAAAAGGGTGTAAAGTTATAGGCTATGGTGTTTTGAACCAAGATATGGGAAAGTGATCATCCACAAGGATGTTATATTATATGAAGATAAGATGCCTTTTCTTGATAAGGAAACCAACATGTAAAAAATTCACACCGACTCAGACACACAAGTCACAAGTCAAGGTGGAACAGGTGGATGATAACTCTGAAGCCAGCGCAGGTGCTTTCAGTGATAGGGAAGGTACACAGTGCCAAGGCAACAATATTGATGGATATCAATTAACCAGAGATATTTTGATATTTGTCACTAGAACATGATATTTTGATATGGAAGCATTTTACCATTTTATTTTGGAAATTTAACTATATATATATATATATATATATATAACACTTTAAAATATTATAAGAACTTACTTTATTGGTTTAATATCAATCTCAAATTAATCTTTCGTCATATGTTAACTTTTATGGTTTGTTCAGGGCCGGACCTTCCGTTAGTCGGAAGAGTCCGTCGACTCGGGCCCGAAAAAATTGTAATTTTTTAGGGGCCCGAAATAATTTTTACATATATGTATATATATAAACACAAGTAATATATTTAATATTTATTGTATATGTTCAATAATTGGTTTGTGGTCTAGTGGTTGGGCATCTTTGCTTTAGCTTTACAGACCTAGGTTCAATTCTAGCTTTTGCCAATTTTACTTTTTTTTTGTTGTAATGCCTTGTTGAGCCTGGGCCCCTGATAGGCAAGCCCACGACCTGACACTATATTTGTCTATATATTAGGGCAGCACTTCACCGAGAAAAAAAATAAAAATAAAAACAAAAAAGATGAGAGGGAAATAATATCATAATCAAGAAATTTTTTCTTTACAAATTGGAGGATTCTTCAATTTCAAACTCTAGTCATCATACAACCATAGAAAAGACAAGATAATTATATTTTACTATTCATTGTTTTTTTAATAATAATTTATGATTGGTTTTGATTGTTTTTACTTATTTATTTATTAAGGATATGATTGATTGTGATTGTCGTTTTACAAAGTTAATTGTCAATTATTACTTGTACGTGGAATGAGGACTTGAAATCCCAACTCAATTCATTAATTTATTTATTTATTTTGGTTTTTGAGAATGATCTCAATTTGAGATATTTGTGTGTATATGTCCAATTCTTTTATTCATAGTCATATAATAAATAAATAATTCATAGATTGTTAATTTAATATTTTAACTTTAATTTACTTTTTTCTAGCTTTATAAATGCTTCATTTTTATGTGTTCTCTTTCATATTTGTACATTGAAAAAATAAAAGAAAAAAGAGGGGCCCAGTCTAAAAACTCGACTCAGGTCCGAAGATGACTAGGTCCGGCCCTGGGTTTGTTTAATTGTAATTTGGATCCCTAGAATTTAGACTACACTAAATTGGTTTGCATAATTCTTCTTATAGACATAGTATACACTAACTAAAATACAAAAGAGACATCTTATAAACAAGTACAATTGTGATTTCCAACGTCGCTTGGAAGCCACGCAAAATTATTGCATGCTTTCAATTGAAAAAATTCAAAAGATGATATTTGACATTATAAAAATTAATAGAGTGTGATTGGAGTCAAATTCTGCAAAGATCATAATTTCTAGTATTAGAAGAAAATACACGAAGAAGGAAAGTTTAATAATTTTAAAGATTTTAAAGAAAAAAAAATTGATAATTTAAAGATTTTAAAGAAAATCCCTCCAGAATTTCAATTTAGAAGAAGTTGAAATGATAAAGGGGTAACGTTTAAATAATTTACCTTTTTTATTAAACTAAATTAAAACTAAAATGACATAAATAAAATAATATAAAAATAAAAATCCAAAGGAAAAAAATCCTTCATGGAATGACGGACAAGAAAATGAATCCATATTTGGAAGAAGTTGAAATGATAAAGGGGTTGAAGATTTGGTGGATTGTTGTTGGGATAGTCAAATAAATGATACATCGAATATACAAGGGAATGATCAGAGACATATAAGGGAGTATAATGATCTCCACTGGTATGAGGCTTTTGGAAGGAAGCCCGAAAATAATTTGTACGTTGTCGCCCTAAATTGCACAATATCATATCAACAAGAAGATCAGTGGTCTATTAGGGGCCAACAAGTGATATTAGAGCATAACAATTGGTTTCATAACTATGGTCATAGCTATGGACGTCTTACTAAACTCATAGCACTCCCAACCGCTAGGACATATCTTTATGTTGTTACATTTTCTACATATCATATCTATCTAGAGGCCGAGGATAATACAACTACGTCAATTAATTACACAATTTATACAGTATTAATAAAATTATAAATTTATATTTATATGTTAGGCTATTATTATATAGAATTTGAGAACAATTATCTATTTTTCTATTATAACAGTGTGAGTTGTTTCTTACAAAATTTGTTTTATCTATTATATCCTTAATGAATTTTAATTTTTAAGGTTAGTTTAGTAACTTTATCTTTAAAGTTTTATTTATATGGTTAGACAAAATTTGATTTGTCTATTGTATCCTGAATGAATTTTAATTTTTAAGGTTAGTTTATTAACTATATTTATTAAGTTTTATATGTTTAGTTAGAGCCCTATATAGTTCAAATATCATATATCAGTGCATGGATATGATACCCTAAAAAAAAGGCAGTATACATCTTAAAGTCCTTAAAGTATTAATGTTTGTTTTAAATGGTCCTTAAAGTATCATTTTATTTTAATTGGTCCTTGAAGTTATAAATTTTTAAATCAATTAGTCCCTGAAGTATTTTTTGTTTCAATTGGTCCCTTATGTTTTACAATTATTTCAATTGATCCTTAAACTATTACGAAATTCTATCTTAAGGCCCCCTAAAAGAAAAAAAGATACATAAAATATGTGAAATCATCGATTTAATTCAAAATAATATTATAACATATCTTTTATTAAATAAATATTGTGTTATTTGTTTATGATAATTTTACCATCAAACGAGGTGAATTATACTATAATAGGATTTGAACAAAAGTTCGAGATTATAATTTCTCAATAATTTTATCCAAACTTTGAGAAATACTTTGTGGTACTTTAATTTTAGTGATAAATTAGTTGAGATATTTTGAACTCTATCTATCTTGAATTTAATGTAAAACTGAACATTATTAACGAAAGGACTTTGAAATTTTATGTTTGAAGGTCTTTACAATATTTAAAAAAATTAAAGTTATTTCGTTGATAATGTTCAATTTTACTTTAAATTCAATATAGTTAGAGTTCAAAATATCTGGATCAAATTAGCACGTTTCTAACTAAAATAAAGTAGCACAAAGTATTTTCTCAAAGTTTGGATGAAATTCTTGAAAAAATATAATCTTGGAGTTTTATTCAAATCGATATTTTAGTATAATTCACCTTCGTTTCAGGGGGAAAGCATCATAATGATAAATTACAAAACATTTATTTAATAAAAGATATGCTACAATATCATTTTGAATTAAATCGGTGATTTCACATATTTTATGTATTTTTTTTCTTCTAGGGACCTTAAATATATTTTTGTAATAGTTTAAGGACTAATTGAAATAATTCCAAAACATAAGGGACTAATTAAAATAAAAAATACTTCAGGGGACCAATTGAATAAAAAAACTAGAACTTTAAGGACCAATTAAAACAAAATGATACTTTAAGGACTATTTAAAACAAACATCAATACTTTAAGGACTTCAAGATGTATATTGCCTAAAAAAAATCATGGATATGATATCTAATTCATCTAATGGCATAAGTTGAACCTACATATTGATAATGTTCTATATTCTTCTTATTTTTTAATATACATAACATTATCATTTTTATTTATTTTCATTTTTAAGTTTCTTTTAAATTTTCTTATCTCTTTTATCATGAGATTCTATTATATAATTGTCAAAAAAGAAAATTGTAAAAAAAAAAAAAAATCCAGAAGTAAATTTTAAAGCTAATTTAGTAACTTTAGTTTTTAAAGATTTATTTATTTAGTAAGATTCATTTTATAATTCAAATTCATCTCTCAAGTCTCAACTTATGAAATTTTCTATTACATTTCATATAATATATAGTTCAACTGATGACATAAGTTGAGCCTAAATATTCATAATATCTTATATTATTATTCCTTTGTAGTAAAATACATTATATTTTTCTTATTATTATTTTTTATTTTATTCAATTCTTCATATATTTCTGATAATTTTTCTATTTGGTTTCTTCTATAATTGAAGAGAAGAGAGAAAAACTTATTAGCACAAATGCACATTAAGTAAAATTACTTTAGTATATGATTCTCAAAATATTAAATAATTGAAGTTAATTCAAAAGATATTTATGTATTTATAAAAAAAAATTATAGAAAATTAAGCATCTTATAATTTAATAGGAATTTAGTAACTCCAAAATTTGACTTTTTTACTAGGATAATGATTACAAATTTTGAATAGTGGTACTGTAGAGTTATTTAGATATTGAATGTTTGCAAAACTATCAAGTTTTATTGTTTTCATGGTAAAATAAATTCTAAAAGATTTTACGATTAGCAACAACAAGAAAAAAAACCACACATAAAAATTAGAACAATGAATAATAGTGAAAGCTCTTATTTATCAATTTTTATTTTAGAGATTTTTTTTTGTTTTTAATTTAATTTTTCGTTTTAATTTAGGTGTGTAGTTATAATATACATCCTCATTCTACTCACCACAAAAAAAAAAAAAAAAAAAAAAAAAAAAAAATGACAGGACAATTATAGTGTATCATATTACTTTTATTTACTCTTAATAAATTGTTAATCGATCTTTCTCATTTCTTTACAGTTGTAAAAGAATCCAATTAGAAGAACTATAAATTTTTTATGAAGAACTGATGAAAGTATATAAAAGAAATAAAAAATCATATAATGTATATTACTAAAAAGGAATAAGAATATAAGATGTTTTAAATATTAAAGTACTTTAGTTCATGGTCCTCAAAATATAATTTTAAATAGTTAAAATTTACACAAAAGATATTTACGTATGTTAAAAAAAATATAGAAAATTAAACATGGTTTAATAGGAGTTTAGTAGCTCCAAAGTTTGACTTTTTTTTTAGGATTATGACCACAAGAATCTTAACTTCCAATAGTGGTATACAATAAAGGTATTTAGGTATTGAATGTTATATTAAGTTTTTGTGTTTTTATGGTGACAAAAGTACTAATAAGTTTTAGGATTAACAACAAGAAGAAAAAACCATATACATAAAAATTAGAACAATAAATAATAGTGAAAGCTCTTATTGATTTAATTTATCATCTTTAATTTTTTGGAGATAATTTTTTTTAGTTTAACTTTTTTTAATTTAGATATTGTACATAGCCATAACATCTATATACTCATTCCACTAACTACAACAAAAATACATGTTGACACGAAAACTATAGTGTATTATATAATATTTAATTTAACAGAATATATAATTGACTCAAAATTAATGATACTTACTGATAAAATATTTAAATTATGTAAAATGTAATAGTTTGATGGGATTTCAATATTTATAAGTTTAACTTCACATTCAAGTAATAGATACAATATTGTTGACATATAATCGTACTTATATTTTTTTATCATATAAAAAAAATTGAAAGTTTAATTTAAAAAATGCCATTAAAGAATTTTTTGGAAAAATATAGATGAGATTCAATTAAAATTGTTAATCTAATTAAAACTTATATGTCAGAACAATATGTAAATGGTTCACAATGATTTATATTACTATGTATAATTTTTTACATAGTGTTTGGTCATAAATAAAATAGCAACTCTTATGATAAATATAAATTAGAATAATACTTATCTAATAGTAACAATTTATTTGTCTAAATTTGAATATTATAAATTTGCTACTTGCAATAATCTTCCTAATTTTCTAAACTATTGAAGTACCAATTTTACAACATTGAGAAACAAAAATAGGATTTATATGAGTAATCTAATGAAAAATTAAATATGAACATAGGATAGGTAGACAAAAGTGTAAACTATTGAGTTGATCCTGGGTTAGACCTTAATGCGAAAGTAACTCAAACTTCATTATAATATAAAATTGAAGCAAATGCTAAAATCAAAGAATGAAATGACTTGCATGTGGAATCGCTAAGATTATATTTTAAAATTAACTTTTGAGTGAGTAAAACACATGTTAGAAAATTGTATCTATATATGTATCAGAGCCAGCGGGAGTAGTATATAAATATATTGTTTCTTATCCAATAGTTTTCTATCTTTGTCTTTCCCTAGTTGCTGAGTTATTTTTCTTGTAGTGTCTGCGGTTTTAGTCCTTTTAAGACATCCATCCTCTTATGATAAAAAATAAATTACATTGGATAATGGATACGATATTTTGTAGAACTACTTTTACTGGATCTGCATCCAGTTCTTCCCAAGAATCTTCTAAGAAGATTGTAAACACAGAAGAAATAATATTTGAAGATTTCGATAGATCTCTTGATGATTGGAAAATTCCTAAAGTGAACAAAAACCAAATTTATGAATCTTCTAGATTTCTTAGTTTCAAATCTGATTTTACGATAAAATCTGAGGAACGTGATATTCAACTTTCAAAACCATTTGAAACCATTCAACTGTTCTCTTCTAGCTCACTACAAAAACACCGAAACAAGTCATACAAATACATCCATATTGGATTGATTCAGGTCGGAATCAAACCACTTACAAAAGAGGGTCTTAACACCTCTATCCTTGCTGTCCTTAGGGATACTAGATTTTTAAATTTTGAGGATTCTCTTTTAAGCTCTGTTGAGTCTAGCCTTTGTACAGGCCCAATTTCTTTTGATTGTTGGCCAAATTTCTCCATATCATTAAATGATCCTAATATTTTAAAATCCCTTGTTCTTCAAATAAAAACCCATAATTACAAGATGCTAGAAGGATCTATTCCAGTTGCAATAGTCTTTCGTGTCCATTACAAAGCTATGATCTGTGCCTTTTCTACAAAAGTCAGATTTCACAGTAAGAAAGGAGAAACCCTCCTCTTACAAACAGATCTCTCTAGATCCAATGCGGTTATCTCTAGATCTATTCAATGGAATGATATAAATCTTCCAGAAGAGTGGATTTTAGAAAATATTGTCCAACAACAACCCATTGAGATACCAAAACCAAATTCTCAACTCAAAAATATCACCCAATACACTGACGGTAGAGTCAAACTCTCTTTTAAAAGAAGAGTCAGTACTAGTTCAAGATCTGAGGATTCATTTTCTATCCCAGATACTATTGATCTAGGAAGAGTTTCACAAATCCCCTCCGTTATTAATTCTTTTCAACCCCGATTTTTAACTTCGGACATTCCCCACAATTTTCGGAATGTCAATTACTCTTCACCTATTCCAAAGCCTGCCTATGAACATCCAACAGACCAACAAACAGAACAAAGCCCTTCTAGTCCAACGTTTTCTGCAATAACTGAAAATATGGCTAATTAATTAAATGTCATTGAAAAAGAATTTTATGTTAATAAAAAACATCTTCATAATGATTTTTATTCAACAAATAATTCTCAGAAACGAGATTGGTTTTTCAAAAACTTTCTTGATCAAAGGAGTGATATTCAAAATCATTATAACTTTGTTATTAATAACAAAGTACATATTCTCTTTTTTGATTGGTTTGATATCTACTCTACTGATAATGATATTTGTTATCCTTTTTCTAAAACCCTTTGCCCTATCACAATTCGTTCTAAAAATGCTGAAAGGGAAACTCTCGTTGATTCTAAAAAAATCCAATCTACTCATCCTCCTTTTCAAGGTATTAAGCTTCATATACAAAATCAACCTATTGAAGCTACTCCCCTTAAAACTCCAGGAGAAGATGACAAAAGAAATATAAAAAACATTATTCTCCAAAATAATTATACTAATACTAATATCAATACCATTGGCAAACAATTAGATAGACTTGAAAAACATATCCAAAAACAACCATTTGTTTCTATCGATCCTTCAGAATCTTCTAAAAATTCAAAGATCTTGAAAAATCCTATTTTCAAACCATACAAAGTCTCTACTTCTTCTGTTACAAATATCCAAAATACAAAAACTAATTTTATTAAAGAACTTCAAAATCAGTTACAACAAATGACAACTAGTTCCTCCGCAGAAAACAGAGTTGTTCCTGATTCTCCGGGTACAATTTCAAATTTATATGTTAATACCATTGATCAATATTCTGATTCTGACAAATATCCGGAACCGTCTCATATACCAAACATCAATAAGATTTATTGGAATCCCAGACCCATACAAACTATTCCTCCTGATATCGTTCCTGTTGAACCACAAACACAAACTCGTTTTAATGCCTCATCCGTTTATAATAGGAACCTTGACGGTATGAATGAATACCAAATTCTTTCTCTGCTCCAACAAATGACTATGGCCGCTAATGCTTATAAAACGCAAAATGGAGTTTATGACAAAACTATCTCAGAACTTCTTATTGCAGGATTTTCCGGCCAATTAAAAGGATGGAGGGATTACTATCTCACTCCTGACCAACAAAATAAAATTTTGAATTCTTTCAAAACTGATGATGAGGATAATCTTATATTAGATGAGGACGGAAATCCACAACAAGATTCTGTTTCAATTCTCATCCTTACCATTTCTCTCCATTTTATTGAAGACCCCTCTCATATTAAAGATAGAAATACTGAACTTCTTTCAAATCTTCGTTGTAAAAAACTGAGTGATTTCCAAGTCTATAAAAATACTTTTCTTACAAGAGTTATGCTTCGCAATGACTCAAACCAACCTTTTTGGAAAGAAAAATTTCTTGCTGGTCTTCCTACGTTATTAGGAGAAAAAGTTCGTAATAAAATTCGTGAACTTTCTGGAAAACAAATTATACCATATGATTTCTATACTTATGGTCAATTAGTCAGTATAATCCAACAAGAAGGATTAAAAATTTGCCAAGATTTAAAACTTCAAAAACATCTCAAATGGGAAATGAAGAAAACCCATCTTGAACTCGGTTCCTTTTGCCAACAGTTTGATATAAACCCTAGTGAACCTTCTTCTTCTTCTTCTTGTGGTAACTGCACCAAAACCCATAACAAACAAAGATCTTTTACCCGTAATAACTATCGAAAACCTTATAAATCTTCCTGTGAATCTTATTACAACTTCCGTAATAACAATAATAATAACAATACTCATACGAAACCCTACAAAAAAATTGATAGAAATTTTTTTAAAGATATCAAATGTTACAGATGTCAAAAAATAGGCCATATGGCTAGATTTTGCAAATTAAAATGAAAGATAAACGAATTAAATCTTGAAGAGGATATTCTCAATAAAATATCTAATCTTCTTGTCGACTCTTCAGATGAAAACTCTGAAGGATATTATTCTTTCCATGATGAAGACAATAACATCCTCCAAATTGATGATACTCAGATTACTTCTACAGATTCTGAGGTTTCTGATACTCTCACTATTAATGTTATTTCCAAAGAACAACAAATTATTATTGATGTTTTGAAACAAATTGATAACCCTGATTTACAAAAACAATATCTTGAAAAATTCTTAGATTCTTTTACCACAAAACATACTAAGGATACTATCCTACCAACTACTTCAAAAAACACTTATGACTTAACCAATATTCTTACAAAAAATAAAAAGAATAACACCAAAGATGTTACTATCCAAGAACTCCAAAAAGAAATAAAAGAAGTCAAAGGTGAACTAAAAGAGTTAAAAGAAAAACAAAAACAAGACTCCGAAGCTATTAAACAAATTATTAATGTTCTTAAAGTCAATCATGAAGAAACCCATGAAGAAGATACTGATAATGAGGAAGATACACATGGACTCCAAAATATTGCTAATTTACAAAATGTCCCTGGTGATTTCCTTTTTGTCCTAAAAGAAATTACTTCACGAAAATACATTATAAAAATCACTCTTCAGTTTCCTGACAACTTCAAATTAGATACCATTGCGCTCTTTGACACAGGAGCTGATCTCAATTGTATTAAAACAGGTTTTGTTCCTCATAAATTTCAAGAAAAAACTCATGAAAAAATTGCTGCAGCTAATAACTCTAAATTGACTATCTCATCTAAAGTTGATGCATCCATTATTAATAATGGAACTCTTCTAAAAACTTCTTTTGTTGTGGTCAAGAAATTCACCATACTGTTATTCTTGGAACACCTTTTATCAACTTGATCACTCCTTACACCGTGGGTACTGAATCTATATTTTTTAAACATAATAAGAAAAAAATTCATTTTTCTTTCCTTGAAAAACCTCGAACCCGCAATTTAAACCTTTTAAAAGCATGCTCTATTCATGAAAATGTTGTTAACAACATTATACTTGTAAAAAACTTTTACCTTTCTGAATTACAAAAAGATGTTTTCTTACAAAGAATCAATAAACAACTTATTAATACGACTACACAACAACAAATCTAAAAAATATCTGATTTATTTAAATCTAAAGTTTGTTCTGATCTTCCTAATGCTTTTTGGAATCGCAAAAAACATATTGTTGATCTTCCTTATGAAAAAACTTTTAATGAAAAAGACATCCCTACAAAAGCTCGACCTATCCAAATGAATAATGAACTTGAGCAATACCGTCGGCAAGAAATCCAGGATCTTGAGCGAAAAAATCTCATCTCTAAAACAAGGTCTCCTTGGAGTTGTTCAGCTTTTTATGTCAATAAAGCTTTTGAAATCGAGTGAGGTGTCCCAAGGCTCGTTATTAATTATAAACCCCTCAATAAAGCTCTCCAATGGATTAGATATCCGATTCCTAATAAAAACGACCTTCTTAATAAGCTCCATAAGGCTTTTATATTTTCAAAATTCGATATGAAATCAGGTTTTTGGCAAATACAGATAGCTCCTAATGATCGTAACAAAACTGCCTTTACTGTTCCTTTTGGACAGTATCAGTGGAATGTAATGCCATTTGGATTAAAAAATGCTCCTTCAGAATTTCAAAGAATCATGAATGACATATTCAATGATTATTCAAAATTATGTATTGTTTACATTGATGACGTCCTGATTTTTTCCCAAACCATTGATGAACATTTCAAACACCTCAAGACTTTCTTATACATGATCGAACAAAATGGTTTAGTTATTTTTGAGCCAAAGATGGTCCTTTTTGAAACTAAAATAAGGTTTCTTGGTCATTATATTTCCCAAGGAACTATCACCCCTATTGAAAGATCCCTTCAGTTTACCAATAAATTCCCTGATAAAATCTGTGATAAAAAAACAACTTCAAAGATTTCTAGGTTGTTTAAATTTCATTCTTGATTTTTATCCTAATATCAATCGACTTGCCAAACCCTTACATGAGAGGCTTAAAAACAACCCTTCTCCCTGGACCAACCCCCATACCTCTATTATCCAACAAATAAAGAAACAAGTTCTAGAAATTCCTCGTCTTCATCTTGCTGATCCTCACCTCCAAAAGATTGTTGAAACAGACGCCTCTGACATTGGTTATGGAGGCATCCTTAAACAAAAACAAAATCATAAAGAGTTGATTGTACAATTTACTTCTGCTCATTAGAATGACACTCAAAGAAAATATTCCACTATAAAAAAAGAGATCTTGAGCATTGTGTTATGCATACAAAAATTTCAAAGTGATTTGCTTAATCAAAGTTTTTTATTACGCATAGATTGTAAAAGTGCTAAAGAACAAAAAAATGTTCAAAACCTTGCATCAAAACAAATTTTGCCCGATGGCAAGCCATTTTAAGTATTTTTGATTTTGATATTGAATTTATCAAAGGAGATGCAAATTCTGTCCCAGATTTCCTTACAAGAGAGTTTCTTCAAAATAGGTGCAAGGATGCCGCCGAAAATTGACAAAGGCAAAGCCATTGTTCCAGTTACAAAAAATACAGATACAAAGCCTACAACACCCTCAGAAACAAAAAAGCCCGCCTCTTGGTATGAAGCTGTTATGCTAGAAGAAACAGCTCAGACTGAACCCCAAATTCCAGATTTTACAAACCTTGCAACCCAAAATATCATATCAGCCCTCTTGAAATCTTCCCCAGAAATTCAGAAAGTCCTTTCCCAAACCCTTGATACGACTGAATCATCAACCTCTAAAACATCCAAACCCTTGTTACCTACTAAAACAGCCACATTATTACCTTCAAAGCCAGAAACGTCCGTCACTTCAACCTCAACTTCTTTTAAATCCTTTTCAAAACCAGACTCCTCAAACACCCAAACCCCCTTAACCCAAATTTCTGAAATTCGCTCAGATTACTTTATAAAGTCCAGCTACCAATATATTGTCACCCTTGAAAAAGGGTTTTTACATAATGATCCCTTCCAAGCCATCCAGAAGTATTTTGGTACGGGATGGTTCTATAAACCATGGGATATACAAAAAACTCCACTTTTTTATCAAGCTATCCTCGAAGCAACCGGATCTGCTACATTTAGTCACAAATACCTCCAACAAAATCATACTGAACCAGCTTTCTCCACCTGCAAAATCCATACTTTTATTGCCCCAGCCGATTGGTATGGCAATCCTACAGACCCAATGAATTTTCCTGAACAATTTAAATCCTTTCATTTTTATACCACCACCTTTAATTACTGGGATTACCAACAAGCCTGGTACAACTCTTTCCTTATCCAAAAAAAAAAAAAAAAAACCAACATACATGGCCATTTTATTTTGATACCAGAGAAACAAATATCTCCAATTACCCTTCATGATGGGGTCATTGGTGGGGCACCTTCGGTTCTCTGCCGGAAATTAAAAAACCCGTTGTTCTCAAATCTTACCAAATATTCAAGTCCAAGTATAAACCATCCCCGGAAGAAAGAAGATTCTCTACGTTTGCAAATTTCTGTACAAAGTTCTATGTGCCATGGATTATGGCATGGGTTCTTAACGTTTTAGAACACCACAATCCAGTTATTATGAGAAAATACAAAATCAAATGGTGGGACAAATGTAACATTGTCAAAAGTGTCCTTCCACAAAGTGTTGAAGCTTGGGTAACAAAAAATCCTGGATTACCACAAATACCGTTTCAGTCCAAAGAACAAACCGAGTTTTTAGCACACAAGTCTCAACTAGCAGCACTCTTGGCCGCAACAAAATCCCCTGAAGAGATAGAGAAAATTCTAACAAAATTCGGTCCTACAAAGACCGACACACCAGCCAGCTCAAAGACCAATTCCCCAGCAGGCTCAGAAAATTCTTTCAACCTTGACGACGATGATCTGTTTGGACATAGTGGATACTAAAAGAATGTCACCCCAACTGTTGTCCAACTAAATATCACTCAAGTCCTGTTCATTTCTGAAAAAGTAGAAGACATGAAATGACACCACTAACTAGTGGAAATACTGTTGAAAATTCCGACTACTGTACAAATACTGCTGAAGATGCCATCCAGAAGTCTATAAATACCAGTCCATTTCCTACTTGAAAGGCACCACATATTTAGAGAGAAAAAGAGAGTACGAGCTTGAAGCATCAAACACCTGCACCAGTCAATTGTAATAGTTTAGTGTGAGAAAAAAAAAAGAAAAAAAAAAAAAAGAGTGTAGAGAGAGAGAAGGAGTCATTCCTTCTTCCGGTAGCCAGAAATTGTATCTCCAATCCTGTATTACAAATTCAGTATCAAATTCTATAAAAGGTTATATATATATATATATATATATATATATATATATATATATTTCTGTATACCACTTTATTAAAGTCCCATAATAGAAAATAATGTCAAAACAATTGAATAAAAACAATATGATGATAAAATGAATAGAAGTGAGAAAATGCATTTTGAGAAAGATAACACAAACTTATGAATAGGCTTTATTGTTAGTAGATATAACTTTATTAACATAATGAACAAAATTATTTAAAAAAAAAAAAACTAATGCAAAAATTATTAATACTAAAGGGTCTAAGTGAATTTTCATTAAAAAAAAAAATTATAATAGATGAGTTTACGTAATATAATAGAAAAATCAAATAATAAACTAATATGATAGAGTCAAATATATTATATTATTATAAAAGAATACAAAAATATAAATTAAATATATATATATATATTGTAGTTAGATGTACAAATAGTATTTTAAACTAGCTAGGCGTACATTCAATCGTACTAAATTTAGATTAAACTAGCAATATATATGTTTACACGATGAATTTCTTTGTATGAATATTAATAAGTAAATAGAAATCGAATTATAATGCTTGTAAGAAATGAGATTATATATTATATTTATTTTCAATGATTTAGAAGAATGAAATTGATATACTTCACAAGTAACAATTATAAACATTACAATAAAAGAAAATAATAATTAATTTACGAATTTTATTGAATTAAAAAATTATACGATAAAGTCATTTATATATATATATATATATATATATATATATATAATATTTATAGGATGAAAATGATGGAGGGAGGCGGTAAAAATAGCTTATATATAAAATCAATCAAAGATATATATGAAGATATATAAACAATAAATGCATCAGTAGTGATATTGTGTAAATTTTAAATACTATTGTCTATACAATGGATTGATTTTATTCAAATAAATCTATGCTTCGAACATCATTTTTAATCACATACCTTACACACCTACACAAATTTATTCATTAATGTAATACTTTTAATAGGTGATGTAATTTTAGTAGACCGAAGAAAAAATTGTTATATTAGAAAATTAGAGAGAAACATAAAAATCACAAGGTTTATAATAATTGGAGTTTGGACTGAGGTATGAAATTTTATTGTACTGATAATAGAAATAATAAAATGGCAAATAAAAACTAGTGGACGTGAATAGTTGCATCAGATTCTTTTGAATATTTAAGATCTAACATTAAACAAATTATTAAATATAAAAATATTTACATATATTTTAAGCATATGTAATAACTTGATAAACGCATTTACTATGCTATATCTAAATATTTGAAACTTGCTAATGAAATTATACTTTCTCAGATCCACAGGGAAGGAAACAAGGCAGTGGACTATTTGGTAAACAAAGCAATTCAAGAAGAGAGCTCATTTGAATTCTCCGAAATCGAGAAATGTAATAGACTTAGGGGTTTCATTTATGTTGATGCTTTGGGACTGCTCAATTTCAGATTTAGACGATCCTTCCCATTTGTAATGGCAGTTTGTTATAACTTTTGTAAATTTCCAGAATTGATGCAATATACAGGTTGGGGATCTGCCTAATCCCCCAATCACACTGATGGTTTTCACAAAAAAAAAAAAGAAAAAAAAAACTATGTTATATAAAATTATAAGGTACAGTAAAGAATAAAAAAGAACTATAAAGAAATAATGAACTAAGTTGTATTATGTGAATGATTAAAAAATTGTACTATGTGAATGAATATCTCATAATTAAATTAAAACATAAAAATAAAGACAGTAAAATGTGAATGTTAACATTGACTTGAGTATAGATTAGATAAAAATAAATAATAATTACGTTGAATAAAGCACTGTATAATCTAAATAAAAAATAAAACGAGATGTGTGAAAAAATAGGAGTATTTCGCTATAACTAAATAAGGAATTAAAGACATAACAAATTAGCTAAAACATTTATTATTATATTATATAGATTATAGCATGTATCTTGATTGAAGATTGTGAGACAATATGTATATAGTCGACCTTCTATATAAACATTATTTATTTTGTAATTATACTATAGTAGTAGGATTTTTATTTTAAATCACACATAATAATTAAATTTCGGCGCTGAGAAAATAATTAAAAGAAATTGAAACAAGCAATCTTAAATTGATAAGTAAATTATATTAAAGAGGGTTATACTTAATAATAATATAAAAAATAGAAAATAGAAAATAATTTTCATAACAAAAGTTGCATGTTGGACCTTGATACTAAGTTGCTGGAAGTTTTTCTTCACATTAAAATATGTAAAGAATTTCATGCGCAAATATATATTGAAACCGAAATTATTTATTAGAGAATTTATGGAGAACGTACGTTAGACCTAATAGTTTGTGTGTATATAATAAATAGTGAACTTATGGATGGATGTCAATTGATGATCTAATGAGACAATTAAACATGCATTTTTTTTCAAATGCCAGTGATTTGGTGCAAAATATAAAAATCTATGCCTCTTTATTACGTATATAGTTTTTCAATCATCATAAACTTTATTCAAGATATATTACTGATGGTCGAGTTTGTGTATAATAAGAAGTAAACAATAGTTAGAACAAAACAAACTTTACATATATAATATAAAATTTTGTAAGACTAAATATTTCTACATTATATCATGGTTTGTCCTTTTTTATGAATTTTGTAATGTTAATTACTATAACTTGTTTTTTAAGACTAAGGTTATTTATTTTATTTTTTTTTCTCTTGTGTGATTCTTTTTGTTTTTAGTTGATTCAAAATTATGTTTGTTCAATGGATTAATTTTTTATTACATTGAATAATCTATGAAGTTGTCTATATATATTACAATGATAACAATGTACAACTATTTTACATTTAAATTAATTATTTTATTAAATACTAGTAAAAAATTATAACCACGTGCAACGCACGTGCGTATTCCTAGTATAATAAAAAAAGACAAGTAATTTACTTAAACTAAGTTAAAAGATTTTAATAACTTTGTGCACTATAAATACTTTAGATGGCGCATATAAAGAACCTATAATTGAAAATTCATATTTACAAAGCCAATGTTACATACTAAAATCTAACATAATAAGTGGAGAACCAAGGTACAACTTAAAATAGTCAGTGAAAATAAAAAATAATCTATAACGAATTGTAGCGTATTAAATCTGATTTATTCCCAGAATAATTCTTCAAATTTAGTTGATGCGACAACATTTTCCCTATTTTAACTGTTTTATGCCAGATCATGAATTATTTATAGTGCCGAATAATCCTCGAATTCATATGTTATTACTATGCTAGGAAGCATAAAATAGACCGAAGAGTTTTATTTGACAGGAAGAATAGCCTTATTCCATGAAGATTATCAAAGGTCAGGACCAGTGCTTCACGTTGGAAAGCTCATCGAGATAGAAATATTAAGTCCCAATTAAAACATGTTGTAGCAAATTGACATGTTGTTACAAAGAGGTCTTCTGAAATTTGTAAGAATTGGTTCTTTTTATTGAATGTCTACAAACACATATATTTGAGCTATAATGAAGTTTGTGTGCATATTTTCTATCTTTAATTGAATTTCTATTCACTGTGTTATTGTTTATTTGATACGTAAATGTTAAATTTGTTTACTCATTCACCTAGTTATATATTTATGGATTCCTACCAACAATGTTACATTAATCATTATACAATTTGTTTTTTCTACATGTATTTATAAAATATATTTATGGATTCCTACCAACAATGATACATTTACAAAATGTATGGTTACTACATCTGGAAAAAAAGAGAACACTTTTCCCCGTCCATTTTTACATGCCAATTTAAGTAAGAATAAGTGCGAAATCTTGTAGATATGTTAACACACTGAAAAATCCTTTTAATAGGATAATTTTAAGGAAATATTATCAACTTATTTTGGAGAATGATATCATTTCATTTATCAGGCCTCGTTGTTGAGATACCTTCTATATTCCAATATTTTACAGAATCAAATCAAAGTCAGCTTTATCAATTTGTCGGTATTGATTTCCCTAAAAATTGGGATTTTGATGTCAAGGTTGAACCCTAAACTTTTCTATTTAAATACCGGAAGCAGACAACTACATCACTCATTCAACGATCAAACATTAGAATTTTGTATCGTCCTTCTAGCGTCATGAGTATTACTATATTTTATACATTTTATCTTTCATGTTGTTGGCATACATGTAATATATCAATTTTTTTCTCAAAACTAATTTGATAGCATCCCATTATGTGTTGTTTCACTTATTTTCCATTGAAAAATCTTTTTCTTCTCTCATGATATGTTCTGTAGGATACAAACGTGGTACCACAATTTATTTTCAATCTTTTTCGATGATGATAATAACATCGGATTATTGTATTGCAAACTTTGATTTTGTCTCCTCTTTAAATGGAACACCTAAGTTTGTAAAAAAAAAATTATTAGTTTGTGTGTTGTTATTTCATTAAAACAGATACATATATGATTTATTTTATTGTGAATGTTGTTGAAGAACATTAAGTTTATAAAAATGTTGATGTTTTACTAAAAACAAAATAAATAAATAAGATATTTCAATGATTTAGAACAGAAATTTTACCCGTCTGTAATGCTGAGATCTACAAATGTGATTTGAACTTATTTATTCATTATTTTCTGTAAACGCAAATCCATGGCTCCAGTATTTTCAAAGGTCAGTGACGTTAATGCTACCAGATTTGACTGGGCACTGAACCCGCGATTGGTTCGGGCTTACAATATACCTATATTAAAAAATCCTAAATAAATTCAGAGCTTCAAATGTGTAATCAGAGATATTGAGGTAAACTAACACATTCATATTTTTTGCGATGCACTCTCAATTTTCTTTTTACTTAAAAAAAAAAGTCAAAATTTCACATTTGATTGAATCAAATCAAGTCAAATATTATTTTTATTTAAACATGAGACATAACAATCATAAAGTCTATTTGAGAGAAATAAACAGTCAATTCGTATTTTATGATAACATGTTTACGAACGCCCTGTAAAATGATATAATATACAAATGCACATAACGTGGTCTTTGTTTATTTTGAAGTACATTTTGCGCTATGAAATACAGGCAACTAGATAAAGAAAAGTTTTGAACTCGAATTACAGGTTATTGTAAGTTTTATTGAAATATAGTTTGTTACCTTAAATAATTGTAGGGTTATACTATTCGAGGATCTGCCAAGCCGCCCCATATTGAAAACGTTCATTAACCTGCATAAAAGCCATCTTTACATTATAAGTAACTTCATGGTCTCAAAGGATGAGCTGCGATATAAGATTGCAACTCATACATACAAATTCTCATTCTATGGGAAGACAATCATTAGGCAGATTCGTGATCAAAGTTTTCCAAATAATAGGTTTATCTTCAATCTTTTCGGTCATATTGTTAAGTTAAAGGATGCCAATGAAAATATGCTTTTCAGTAAGTGTAATATTAGATGCTCATTATATTTTTAAGATGTGTTTGATTGATCGGTATTTAAATTTCGAATTGTATGATTGTGTAATGCAGATGTAATTGGAAGGTTGGTGGAGATGGATCCTCCTAGAAATATGACAACACGCGAAGGCAACAAATGCTAATGGAAATAGAGATTGAAGACATGAGGTAAAATTTAAAGCATAAGTTGATTAATTGTTGGGTGTATGTGCCATAGACATCATTTATTTTTTGAGTAAAAATTAATTTGACATAATTCATTGTTATATAGTGGACGTACATTAACTATAACGCTCTGGGAAGAATTTGTCCATAAAGTCACGCCTATCTATAATCAGCAGGCATTCGAACCAGTCATCATAGTTATGCAATTCTGTAGACCTAAGGTGTTTAGAGGTAATGTTCACTTATTAAAACATCAGTTCAAATCTTCAAGTGATTTTCTCATGATTAATCTTTTAGTAATTATTTAGTTAATAACATTTGAAAGCTAATGTTTACCATGCAGATAATGTGAAGGTTTCAAATACCTATAATTGCAATAAAATGTTTGTCAATACTAATGTTTGGAAGATAAACGAGTTTAAGAGATTTAAGTGAACTTGTCTCGGAAAACTCCTTTAAAACGGTTAGGTTAGAGAAAGGTTTCCTTAGTCCGCAAGCGTATGGATTAAGATAGAGGTAGTATAAATCGATCCCACAAGGAGGATATCCCGTACGGCACACCAAAGGTCTTTCGCAATAATAAATTAGGCACGATGGAAGTTTGAAAGTTGTTTATCAGTATGAAAACATAAAAGAAGCAATTAAACAATTAAAAGGGATCACTCTCTACTACAAGGGGCTTCTAAAGTATGGTTTCACCCTAAACCTATTATTCATTCCTAGTGATTACCGGATTTAATTAAGGGTTGTGATGGAAGGTCATGTTTCGCATTAGAAATCCAATTGGGCAAACACGAGGAATTCACTAACTAACAGATTAAACCTTAATTCTCCCTAATTCCAATTACTAAAGACCGAATGGAATTTCAAGGCCAAAGGCAAGTGAATCAAGAATATAATCTAATTAATCCTAAAATTCCCACCCCAAGTGGATATTCTCTAGGGAGCGAGGCCCTAGGACATCCATCTAGATCGAAAATTACGATTCGAGTTCTTCCGTCGTCCACCATCGTCCCTCAAGGAGAACCGATATACCCTAGGTTAGCTACACCTAAGATATAACTCATACAAACCCACAATATCGATTTCGATCACAAATATTCCCAAAATTCAACCACATAATCACCAAGAGTCGAACCCTTGGGTTGGGAGAGAAACCACAATCAACTACTCATAAGTCATAAATACAATTAGCAAAGCACAATAAATATAAAAACCAAGCATTTAATAAAGTAGGGGAGGGGTTTAATAAATGAAAAGAAGAGTAAGAAAAGTTTAGTCTTGTAATAAATGCCAAAATGATTTTCGATTCTTGTTCGTAGTCGAATTTCTCCAACAAACTCCTAAAAAATCTAAAATTCCTCAAGAACTCAGAACCCTAATGGATTCTTGAAGAACTAGTGAAGAACCCTCGTTTCTAGAGAGAAAATGGTAGAGAGAGTAATTAGAAAACAAGAAATTAAGCAAATGAAAAATTGTGTTTCATTGGGAATGAGGGGAATGAAATATATGGATCATTTTCTCTCACTCACACCTAAAAACAGTTGAAAACCCTTTTCCATTAAGGGTACAAGTGTAAAATCATAAATAGAAATGGCTTAAAGTCTCTTAAATTCGGTTGTGAGCCCCGTGTGAGCTCGACTCGAATTTCTTGCGAATTCTGGGAATAATTGATGCCGAATAAACCTTAGGTACAAACACAAAAGTTGTAGATCTTTCTCTTTTTGTCATGTGGTATGTTGAATCTCTCGAATCGGAGTTCGTATGAAGAAGTCATGGCCGAAAATCGAAGACATCGTATGAAAGGGGTTGAGCATGTGCGCGGACCGGTAGCTAGAGCAGTACCAGGTCCGACTGAGAGCCTTCAACCCCCTTGGACTGTGTATCATCCGAATGTCGGCTCAGTACTGGGTCCGGCACCGGTTGGACCGGTTCGACACTCCTTTTCCATCATTAATTTCCTTTTTTGTCCTATCTTTTGCCATCGCCGTTTTGGGCATTTTTCTCTCATCTTCTCGTCTCGAACTCTACACGATTTTTGTTCTTGACTCAATGAAATTCAATTTGGGCTTTTGTAGTGTCTGATTTGGACCCGTTTGGGCCTCGTTATGTGGGCTAGAATGGGGATACTCGTGCAAAATGACCTCTTCTTCGTTTCTTGTTGTTTTGAAGCCTTCCACCCATTTTCTTGACTTGAATCATTCACGATATTTGTTCGTGACTCGTTGAACATTAATTTGGGCCTGACCACGGCCCAATTTGATCTTGTTTAGGCCTCAGGATGAGGGCCAGAGTGAGAAAATGGGTGCAAACGATCTTGTCGATCTCCCTTATTTTCCTAACTTTCAAAACACGACTCATAAATACCCAAAAGTGCAATAAATCATATTAAAAAGGAATATCAACCCAGAAATGATTTTAACATAGAATCGCACTTAGGCATGATAAAAGAATATGAACATGAAATATGCAAGAAAAAGGGTATTTTTCACGTTCAACATTCCCACAAACTTAAGCTTTGCTCGTCCCCAAGCAAATTAAACAATTATGCACATAAGAAAATGAGTTTGGAGAGTCATTGGAAGTTCACAAAACTTTGAAGTTCTCTTTTTGGTTGAGCATTTTTAACTTTTTCGTTCACCACACTTGCCTAAATCAATTTGTTTCAAGGAATTTTGATGGCAAGTATGCAGATAGAAAGACATAAGACTTAAGAAAACAAGTGATTATTTTATTTCACTTCCACTAAGCCATGCACTAAGGAATCTTCACTTCATCCCCAAAATGTGCTTATGTGTGTGACTTTGGACGAATCGCTTATTTTTCAAAATCCTTGACTGTAGGTAACTCGACTCGATTCTCTTTGAGGAAGTGGCCATGCACTCATCCAGTGTAGGTGATGCAGCCCTTCTCTCCCTCGAGCCAACTGATTTTTCAACATTTAGTTTCATATTTCTCCTTTTTCCATCGGGTTTAGTCCAAAGAAATAATTTTTTATTCTAGTTTTTGCTCTATTACAACATAATACTCATTTTGTGTCTTCTCAAGATACATCAACTATAACACACTTGACTCTTTATTTTTAGCTTCTTTTTTTCTACGTTTCATACAATGTATTTTCTTTCTTTTCTTATGCTTATCTAAAAATTAGAGTACACAAATGTTACTAGAATTTGCTGCAGTCAATAAAATACAATGACTTTGTCCGGCGACCTAATCCACCTTATGACTCCTCCTACATCTCCTTCGTTTTTCCACCTATAGCCAATTCATTCTATATTTTTCTCAACGCCCTTAGTCGTGTAGTATGTGTTTTGGAATCAAAGTGATTCCCACAAGCAACACAACGACGGGGTAAGTTATTTTATTTTACACTTCTAATCCTATTTAGTATGCCAAAATTTCTCCCTACTTAGAAATCGCATCAACCTATCCTCGTGTCCAATTAGGAAAGGAACCCTTTAGTTTTTATTGCTCAACTTCTTAGAGAATTCATATTTTTTTTCAATACATGGGCCACTTCAAGTTTTCCTCATCAACCACACGAAGAGCCAATATCAGCACAAAGTCAGCAAGCTTTATTGTTCAATCAAAGGAAAAGACAAACATTATGGTAGAATGACATAAATCATTATCACAAGTATTTCAATTATCATGAGGAACATCCTCTTCAAGCATATGGAAATAACAATCCTTCCTCCCTCCCCACAAACTTGGGCGAAATTCTCAAAAGTTAGTAGCAAAGGAGGGGGAAATACATGCACAACTCAACAATGAGAAAATCATCAAGAAAGTTCATCTCATGCATGTCACAATTATCATTTCCCAATAATAATCAATCAATTACTTATGATCCTTCTCATTTCCACGCCAACCAATTATTAAAAGCACAAAACTTAATCCTACTCAATCAAAACAATAAAAGGTAAGGGTAAAAAAGGACTAACCAATAGGGGGAGGATCCCAACCCCTACATACTACTAAGAAAACAATAAAAGTTGCTTGCGATGCCTCCCGAGTGCACTTCTTTAAGGTCACTAGCTTGACCCTATCTTTGCCTTGCTTGTCAAGGGGGCTCGAAGTAAGAATTTTCGTCCTTGCATGCAAACACTTCTCCTGCGAATCTCCAACGAGTCGCTTTCCTTGACCTTTTGAAACTCCATTCCACCGTTTCTCACATGTTCTCCATTATCGATCTTTCCTTTGACTTTCGTCCCGCCTTACAAAATTGTTTATCAACAAGAACAAGATGTTTAAGCATATATAGTATAAATATGATAAATCTTGCCAATATGTTTAAACTCTCTTGATACCCTTTTGCAATATAAGGTTTCAAAATTCACCACAGGGTTTCCCTTCCAATTTGGAAGAAAACAATGCAATTTTTTAAGAAAGTCAAGTTAGTTGGTGAGGAAAATTTTTTCGTCCCAATAAAATCATGTTTGGCATTATCTAAGAATTCTTTCCTGATGTCTTGTGGTAAGTATGAAAAAATAGGAATGTGATTCAAATGCCTAAAGATAAGTTGTCAAGTTTAGGGGTTCTACCTTTTCTTGAATTTTTTTTATCAAACTGGGGAGGTTCCCCACAAACTTGAAGATCAACATGGGTGGAGAGTTTTCTATTCAAAACTTTTTAGGAATAAGGAATGCTCAAAATTTGAAAATTTTCCAATGAAAACATGTCATTCCTTTCTAATGTGCAGGTGAAGGATTCCCCTAAAACAATGTTGAAAGCATAAAAAAAAAAAAAAAAATCATTAGGAAAACGTTTGCAAGAAAAGTCATTCTCCAAGAAGTCATCAAAGTAGACATCTCCTAAATTCTCAACCAAATCAAATCACTCATCACAATCACTCTCAAGTTCATCTTCCTCATTAAGTGCTCTACCAAAGTTCCCATCACACCAAGAAATAGGGGTTTGTTTTCGAAAAGAAAATTCTCATAAGAATTTTTTAAAGGTTCAAATAAGGGATTTAAATATTTCAAAGAAGGAAGTGATCCTTCAATTGTAAATTTCAAATCTTCATAAATGCAAGAGAAAGTGGGTGTCTGGAAGAGAGGCAATGGGGTAGAGTTAATAAAAATCATACCTCATAGGTGAAATGGAAGATTTGAGCTCCAACTCTTCCTCACTAAACTCCGGTCTGTTACCTCAACCCACGTGCTCTTGAATCCTTTCCTAAGATACATCTTCGGGATTTTTCATCACTGTTTCCTCAACCACTTCATCAAGCACATCTACCATGAAATATTGCTCTTTGGGGGAAGGTTGATTAATGTAACCTCTAAGATTGAATTTCACTCTTTGATTACCGAGCTCAAGGGACATACTTCCATCCTTAACATCAATGATGGCACAGGTGGTCACCATGAAAGTTCAACCAAGAATTATGGGAGTCTTGGGATCCTCGTCCATGTAAAGGACAATAAAATAAACCAGAATATCAATTTCATTGATTTTGGCTGGGATATCCTCAAGAACTCCCATAGGTTTCTTGATTGACCTATCGGCCAATTGAAGGGATATAGTAGTTTCCTTAAGCTTGTAATCATCGAATTGCCGTATGATAGAAGAAGGCAACAAGCTCACACTAGCACCTAAATCAAGCAAAGCTCTATCTATTTGCACATCGTAGATGGAACACAAGATAGTGAAACTACCCAGATCTTTAAGCTTGGCATAGGCTTTGTTTTGAATTATGGCACTAATTTCTTTGGCTAGATAGGCCTTCTCTATTTGGTACCCACTCCTTCTTATTATTGATGATATCCTTTAAAACTTTTCCACAACGGGGGCCGATGGCAACTGTTCCAGCGAAAGGCAACGTTAGAGTTAATTGATTTATGCATCGAGAAAGTTTTGAAACTATCGATCAACTCTTTGTGCTCTTTCACGTTTTGGAAATGGTAATCGAGGTTGAGCATTAACAGGATAAGGTTGACTTTCCATAAAGTCATGCCTATCTATAATCAACAGACATTCGAACCAGTCGTCATAGTTATGCAATTCGGCAGACCTAAGGTGTTTAGAGGTAATGTTCACTTATTAAAACATCAGTTCAAATCTTCAAGTGATTTTCTCATGATTAATCTTTTAGCAATTATTAGTTATTAACATTTGAAAGCTAATGTTTACTATGCAGATAATGTGAAGGTTTCAAATACCTATAATTGCAATCAAATGTTTGGCAATACTAATTTTTGGGAGATAAACGAGTTTAAGAGATTGGAAGTGAACTTGCCTCGAAAACCCAACGGTTAGGTTAGAGAAAGGTTTCCTTAGTCCGCAAGCGTACGGATTAAGACAGAGGTAGTATAAATTGATCCCACAAGAAGGAAATCTCGTAGGGCACACCAAAGGTCTTTCGCAATAATAAATTAGGCACGATGGAAGTTCGAAAGGGGATATTCGTGCAAATGACCTCTTCTTTGTTTCTTGTCGTTTTGAAGCATGTCCACCCATTTTCTTCACTTAACTCCTTCACGATATTTGTTCGTAACTTATCGAACTTTCATTTGGGCCTGACCCCGTCCAGTTTGTGCCTACGAGATGTGGGTCAGAGTGATAAAATGGGTGCAAACGATCTTTTTGATCTCCCTAATTTTTCTAACCTTGAAAACACGACTCAAAAACACCCAAAAGTGCATTAAATCGTATTAAAAAGGAATATCATTCCGGAAATGCATTTTAACACATAATCTCACTTAGGCATTATAAATAACCACAATTCTTATAAGAATATGAACATGAAATATGCAAGAAAAATGGTATTTTTCACGTTCATCAGTAAGTCGTTTTATTTTCCTCATGATATTTGATTTGTAAATATATAACATACATGTGTTGCAGAAACTATCTGACTTATCTCTTTTAAGGAATGCTGAATCCCCGGCTGTTGCGAGGCCTGTTGCTATAACCCAGTCTTTAGGTTCTGGAGCATCACCCAGTTCTGAGTTTTCTTCCGGTAGGGCAATTGTTAGGAATCTACAGGAAATATGTGAAGGGGAGGTAATAATTAGTATATATAATAAAAACATTCTGTCATAATCTCATGCAATTGAGAACGTTTCGTAGTTGCTTATTAATTTGTAACTTTTATTTACTTCTATTAACTAGGATGGAATGTTTCGGGTTTACTGCAAAATTGCAGAAACTGAAAACCTAAAGGATTTTTTATATATGTCATGTGTCACGTGCCATCGCAAGTTGTCCTCTGTTGATAATAAATGGAATTGTAGGCAACGTGGAGATGCAGAATCAAACACCAATTACAGGCAATCGATATTAACATAAACACACACTTATACATTTATATAACATTATTAAGAGAGAATATATATATATATATATATATATATATATATATATATACACACATGTTTAAATGAAATTATTTTATGCAAATAGGTACAAGCTTGAGGTAAGAGTGATCGATGAAATGTACAATGCACTATTCATTGTTTAGGATACTGAAGGCCATATCATTTTTGCAAATCTACATACCAACTAAAATCCAAGTATGTGAATAATCGTCCTATCATCGACTTTAGTTTCAAATCATTAATTTATATAAATTATGTTCTAAACCAAACTTATTATGAACATATTTTTTATGTAGGATGCTAAGCCTAGAGTTTTAGACTACTTCATATGTAGGTTAGTGGATCGCACAATTATTTTTAAAGTGTCTCAAAAAACTGATCACACGCGTGGAGCCCGAGTTACTTAATCAATTGTGAAAGTTACTGATGACCCAGAGCTGCTAGTAAGGTTTTGTTGATCTGCGCATAGTCAGGTACTAAAAGGAACAAACGTTGGTTTTTTATTATTTTCAATACTTTGTGTTCAAATAATAGAAAAGCAAAATCTAAATTGACTTTGTGTTGCAGGAATCTGATTTAATATCAAAACTTGCAAAATTCTACAAACGCTGATGAATCGTCTGAGAATGAGGTAACAACTCCAGACAAGAAACATAAAGGAATCAAGATCAATGATAGTCATACTAAAACGATTCCTACTTAAAAAATGATGTTGATGAGTTGGGAATTGCTCCAGAAACTAAGGTTAAACGAAAGCTGATAGACGACCTTGATAAGAGTTCGACCAACCGGAAGACGGTTAGGCAGGAGAAAAAATGAGAAGCGCTAATATTGTATAGTTTTAAGCTTTGTTATTTCAATTGCCTATTTAGATTTTCAGCTACAATCCTATTTTTTCCTTTGGTTTCATGATGGATTTCCTATTTTGAAGTTTTAGGCAGTTTTTTTTTTTTTTTTTTTTTTTTTTTTTTTTTTTTTTTTAATCTAAGTTGGTTTTTCTAAGCAGTTATCTTCATTTATATTCCACCATAGAATGTGTTGTCAAAATAATGTTATATAATGCAATATGAGATACAAACTGGTGATAGTTATTTATTTCGACATAGACACAGAGCACTTATGCTACTTAATACTGACTTAATTGAAATGATTGATATATGACTAATCAGAAAAACCTGTTGTGATATTTCCATAACTTCAACAATACGTGATAAAAAAAAAAAAAATACTTTGATCTCAACATTATGTAATAAGTCTAACTACTTTGTAGTAATAATCTAAAGAAAGCAACAAAAAAAAAAAAAAAAAAAAAAACGAATTTAATGCAAAATCAAAATACTTAGGGGGTGTTTGCGATTGCTTTTACTTTTGAAAAAGTGATTAAAATTAGAGATTCTATAAAAATCAATTCTGTAAAAAGTAGGTAGTGTTTGCAAAAAAAATGATTTTCAATAAAAGTAGAAGTTGGAGTGTTTACTATAAAATCACTTATGTCTTTTAAAAAATATCATATTATTTACAGAAATGCCATTGAGTGGAGAAAAGCATTAAATTCTGCTTTTAGCTTTTATATTGGAAGCACTTCTTTTAAAGCAGAAGTTGGTTTTGCAAACACTACAAAATAGCTTTTCTCAAGCTAGAAGCTGAAAATCACTTGAAAAAAGCAAATGCAAACACCCCCTTAGAGGACTCTTCTGACAAAAAAATATATATACATATGTAAATGTCAAAAAAAGGTTTTTTGTTTTTCATGTAAATAAATACACATTAATTTATATTTGTGAAGTAAATTAAGCTCAAATCATCATTTGTAGTTACGTAAATGATTAAGCATCAGTTAGAAGAAGCTTAATGTGTTTAAAACTCAATCAAAGGATCTTTGGAGTCACTTAAATCAAGTTTAACACAAGTAGAAGGGGTCACGCATTGTTCGGTCCATGACTGGCCGAATTACGTCTCAGTTCTCAAACCGGTTCTGGCCGAGTCCGGTTAGTTCTGTTCGGTTCAATAACTGCTGTCAGTGGCCGAGAAATTGCATAACCGTTTTCTGTTTTGCTGTTGAGCTGATTTGGAGGAGTGTGACGGTTGTCAAGGGTCTAAATTGGTTAGAGGGTATAGCGGTTACTGAGTATAAGTTGAAACCGTGTATTAGGGAGCTCACTACCTAGAGTTTGACATAGAGAGACACAAAGGAGAGAGGGAGATTCAAAATAGAGAGGAGAGTGCATTGTATCATTGCTGTGGTTCCTTTCTGGATTTGATCTTGTATGCTGATCTCTTGTAATTGTTTTTCTTGGAAGTCAATAAAGGTGTGAGAGTTTGATGCCGTGGATGTAGGATTCTCATTGAATCCGAACCACGTAATTGTTCTTGTTCCTTTCTTTTCATTTTTTTCTGAATTCATATCTTCATCAGGAGTTGAGTTGAATCTTGGGTAGTTATAGTGTTCTTGTGTGTTTATCTGAACTAAATTCCAACAAGTGGCGCCGTCTGTGGGAACGCCATGACTACGGCTCGATTTGATGTGGAGAAATTCAACGGGAATTCAGATTTTGGATTATGGAAAGTAAAGATGAAGGCCCTCTTGGTGCAGCAGGGCCTTGCAGTTGCTCTAAAGGGAGAAGATGACCTCCCTATTGCAATGAAACCAGAAGAGAAGCAATCCGTGCTGGAAAGAGCTCACAGTACCATTATCTTAAGCCTTGGGGATAAGGCCTTAAGAGAAGTATCCAAAGAAACTACTGCAAAAGGTGTTTGGGAAAAATTGGATCAAGTTTATATGGTAAAATCTGTAGCAAACAGACTTTACATGAAGCAGAAGTTGTTTGCTTACAAGATGTTTGAAGAAAAGTCTATCACAGATCAGATAGATGAGTTCAAGAAAATCCTGGATGATCTGGAAAACATTGAAGTCAATATGGATGATGAAGACAAGGCCCTGATCCTATTGAGTTCTTTACCCAAGTCATATGAAAATCTGAAGGATGCTCTCCTGTTTGGGAGTAAAACCAGACTAACTTTGCTGGAAGTAGAAGGAGCTCTAAGATCCAAAGAGCTGCAAAACGGAGCTGATAATCATCAAAGTGAAAGGCAAGCTGAAGGACTGATTATCAAGAAGGCATTCCACAAGAAACAAGCCAATCAGAAGAACAAGCAGAATTGGAAGAAAGGGGCTCAATCTCAGGAAATGGATAAAGAAACTAGAAAATGTTTCAAGTGCCATAATGTGGGACACCTGGCAAAAGATTGCCCCACCAAGGCTAAGAATCAACCCAAGAAACCTCAGAATCAACATCAGAAACATCAACCGGCCAAACCTACTGCAGACATGACTGAAGCCAAAGATGATACAGATTATGCAGAGGTATTAACTATCTCCTCAAACCCTGTATCCTCTGAATGGGTGCTAGATTCAGGATGTTCTTTTCACATCTGTCCTATTAAAGAGTGGTTCAAAACTATAAAGTATATAGATGGAGGATCTGTGCTGTTAGGCAATGATGTTGAATGCAGGGTAAAAGGAATTGGATCAGTTATGATCAAGATGTTTGATGGAGCTGTTAGAATCTTGGAACATGTGAGGTTTGTACCTAAACTAAAGAGGAATCTTATATCCCTTGGAATGTTAGACTCATTAGGATATACGTTTCAATCTGAAGGAGGAGTCCTAACAGTGTCAAAGGGGTCCTTGGAAGTGATCAAAGCTGTTAAAAGAAATGAATTATACTTTCTTCAGGGAAATACAGTCTTTGGAGAAGTTTCCATGGCAAAGGAAAGAGACAATACTTTACTTTGGCATAAAAGGCTAGCTCAAATAAGTGAAAAGGGTCTGGAGGAGCTGAGCAAACAGAATCTACTCTGTGGGGATAAAATTACTCACATGGACTTATGTGAGTCATGTGTATATGGGAAAGCAAAGAGACTGAAGTTCAACAAGTCAGAACACACAACAACTGAAAAGTTAGATTATATACATGCTGATCTTTGGGGTCCTTCCAAGGTGCAAACACTCAGTGGAGGAAGATATTTTCTGTCAATCATAGATGATTACTCAAGGAAAGTTTGGGTATACATTCTGAAAACCAAGAGTGACACACTACAGAAGTTCAAAGACTGGGTTACTGAGGTGGAAAATCAAACTGGGAAAAGGATAAAACACCTCAGAACAGACAATGGTCTAGAGTTTGTTTCTGAAGAGTTTAATGAGTTTTGCAGGGGAAAGGGTATCAAGAGACATAAAACGGTTGCAGGTACTCCTCAGCAAAATGGGTTGGTGGAAAGAATGAACAGAACTCTCCTAGAAAGAGTAAGGTGTATGATGATCAGTGCTGGATTGAGCAAAAGCTTCTGGGGGGAAAATGTGACAACTACTGCTTTCCTAATAAACAGATCCCCCTCCACTGCTTTATTATTTAAAACCCCTGAAGAAATGTGGAGTGGGAAACCAGCTAGTTATTCAGAGTTGAAGGTGTTTGGTTGCTTAGCCTATGCAAACACAAAACAAGACAAATTAGAGCCAAGAGCTCTAAAGTGTATTTTCTTGGGATACCCTCAAGGAGTTAAAGGGTTTAGACTATGGTGTATTGAACCAGGGAATCAAAAGTGCCTGATCAGTAGAGATGTTATATTTGAAGAATCAAAGATGCCACTTCTAAAGGAGAACAACAGAGAAAGCAACACCTCAAATCCCTATAAAGCTCAGTTTGAGGTGGAGCTTGATAATTCAAGGACACAACAGGAATCTGATTTAAATACAGAAGATGACACTCTAGAGGATGTAGAAGAGGATACCATAAGATCATACCCGCTAGTGAGAGATAGACAGAGAAGGCAAATACATGCACCCCAAAGATATGGACAAGCTGATATTGTGTCTTATGCTTTATTTACTGCTCTAGAGGTTGAAAGCACTGAACCAGAAACATATCAAGAAGCAATAAGGAGCTCTGAAAGTGATAAGTGGACAGTGGCAATACAAGAAGAGCTGTTATCTTTGGAAAAGAATTCCACCTGGGAAGTAGTCAATAAACCAAAATTACAGAAACTTGTGGGTTGCAAATGGATTTTTAAGAAGAAGATAGAGTCCTCAAAACCAGCAAAGATCAGATTTAAGGCCAGGCTAGTTGCAAAAGGGTTTACTCAGAAAGAAGGGACAGATTATACAGAGATATTCTCACCTGTTGTGAAACACTGCTCAATAAGAATCTTACTTGCTTTGGTAGCTCAGTATAACCTTTATCTACACCAGATGGATGTGACTACAGCCTTTCTTCATGGAAAGCTTGAAGAAGAAATCTATATGAAAATTCCAGAAGGAGTACATGCCCCAGAACCAGACAAGAAAGCATGTCTATTGAAGAAGTCATTATATGGACTCAAACAGAGTCCTAGACAATGGTACATGAGGTTTGATGAGTTCATGTTGAGAATTGGGTTCAAGAGAAGCAAGTATGATAGTTGTGTATATCTCAAGACCAACTCACAGTCATCAAGAATATTTTTACTCCTTTATGTGGGTGACATGTTGATTGCTTGTGAAACTCAAGCTGGTATACTTGAAGTGAAGGAGTTACTAAAGACTGAATTTGAAATGAAGGATCTTGGAGAGGCAAAGAAAATCCTAGGAATGGATATTCTAAGGAACAGGAGTAGAAATGAAGTGTTCTTGTCTCAACAAGACTACTTGGTTAAGGTCTTGCAAAGATATAATATGCATCAGTGCAAGATAGTTTCTACACCCCTGGGACAGCATATAAGATTATCTCTGGAACAAAGTCCTAAGTCAAATCAGGAAGAAGCATATATGAGAAGAGTGCCATATGCAAGTGCAGTGGGCAGTGTGATGTATACCATGGTCTGTTGCAGACCAGATCTTGCTCATTCCATGAGCCTTGTAAGCAGATATATGGGGAATCCAGGAGCACAACACTGGGAGGCTATGAAATGGGTATTGAGGTATGTTCGAGGTACAACTGATAAGGGGTTGAAGTTTCAGAAGCAAGACAGCTTGGACAATGCATTAACAGGATATGTTGATGCTGATTATGCAGCTAACATTGACACAAGGAAGTCTATCACTGGGTATGTTTTTACCTTATTTGGCACATCTATCAGTTGGAAAGCATATCATCAGTCAGTAGTAGCTCTGTCAACTACTGAGTCAGAGTATGTTACTCTAACAGAAGCAATTAAAGAAGCAGTATGGTTAAAGGGAATTGTGAAAGAGTTTGGTGTGTTCCAACATCAAGTGACTATCTGTTGTGATAGTCAAAGTGCAATACATTTAGCCAAGCATCAGAGTCATCATGAGAAGACTAAACACATTGATGTCAGACTACATTATGTAAGAGACTTAGTGAGCAAAGGGTTGATACATGTAAAGAAGATATCTACTGATGTAAATCCTGCAGATTGTTTTACTAAATCTCTTCCAGCAACAAAGTTTCAGTTATGCTTGGATCTTATCAATATGAGAAGTTATGTTGGGGAGCAAGATCAGAGGAAGGCAACTGAGGAAAGTCAGTGACTGGTTTGAAATGATGGTTTGGAGCTTAAGGTGGAGAATTGTGAAGTAAATTAAGCTCAAATCATCATTTGTAGTTACGTAAATGATTAAGCATCAGTTAGAAGGAGCTTAATGTGTTTAAAACTCAATCAAAGGATCTTTGGAGTCACTTAAATCAAGTTTAACACAAGTAGAAGGGGTCACGCATTGTTCGGTCCATGACTGGCCGAATTACGTCTCAGTTCTCAAACCGGTTCTGGCCGAGTCCGGTTAGTTCTGTTCGGTTCAATAACTGCTGTCAGTGGCCGAGAAATTGCATAACCGTTTTCTGTTTTGCTGTTGAGCTGATTTGGAGGAGTGTGACGGTTGTCAAGGGTCTAAATTGGTTAGAGGGTATAGCGGTTACTGAGTATAAGTTGAAACCGTGTATTAGGGAGCTCACTACCTAGAGTTTGACATAGAGAGACACAAAGGAGAGAGGGAGATTCAAAATAGAGAGGAGAGTGCATTGTATCATTGTTGTGGTTCCTTTCTGGATTTGATCTTGTATGCTGATCTCTTGTAATTGTTTTTCTTGGAAGTCAATAAAGGTGTGAGAGTTTGATGCCGTGGATGTAGGATTCTCATTGAATCCGAACCACGTAATTGTTCTTGTTCCTTTCTTTTCATTTTTTTCTGAATTCATATCTTCATCAGGAGTTGAGTTGAATCTTGGGTAGTTATAGTGTTCTTGTGTGTTTATCTGAACTAAATTCCAACAATATTTAAGATAAACATGTTATAATATAATCATAGTTGCCACCCGATTTGTAATAAAATAATTAAATGGATCTCAAAATTGTAAAATATTTAATAGTAAATACTATTTACATTAATTTTTATCTATGATAAACATGTTATGATATTATTCATAAGCACAATGTGACATATGATATACTTACTAAATACAATACAATATATGATACTACCTCCGTCCCGGTTAATCTTGCACACTTTGCATTTTGATCCGTCCAAGGTGAACTTGCACACCCCTTAAAAAGGAAAGTTATAAAACAATCTCCACCCTCAAAATCTCCACCCTCAATCACCTTTGAAAAGTCAACAAAATCCCAAAAGTCAACTTTTCTTAATACTTGTGTCAACCCTCCCTGTACAAAATTAGTCAGGGCGGAGGTAGTACAATACTTACTTGCAACTCAAATTTATAAAATAAGTTATAATAAAATAAAACCATGTTTTTATATGTAAGATAATATGCTATGATATATCCTTGACTGAACAAAGAACTATGATAAAAATATTTTTATCATAGCAAAATTATAAAATATGTTAAACTAAAAGAAATGCATCGTGATTTCTTTATACATAGAATCTCTATATTATTTGTTAGCCTAAATGAATTGGATAAGATATTGACAACTCATGGCTTAAGAAATATGCAGATCTAAATTTGCATAATACCCTGATAATTAGTAGATAATATATCTTTCCTACAATCTAGATGTTTGAGTCCCCTATTTAAGTGATACAAAGTCTCCTATTTATCATACATTAAGGAAAACTTTCATAGGGAAATTAATATCTACAAATAAACATGCTCAACTATGGGGAAAACGTAAGTTGTTCAATTGGTTTGTATTTTTCTACTACTTTTATGTTGTAACCGAACATATTTTATGTAATTCGGTCATAGGTCATCCAATTCAGTGATAATCATATACGACAATGACTATCCGCAATTCACCTACGAGGTTACCAAGGAACACATGAAGACTAAGAAATTGGTATGGTATTCTATTTATCTTATATTAATCAAAGTGGGAAAAAACTACATTAATATTTGCCAAATAATACAAAAATAAATAATAATGTGTTAACAAATGATTTCTTTCGCAATTTGGAATTTTTTTTTTTTACCAATGTTGTAGGTGATACTAAAGCTATTTTCATCTTGTGTTATAAAAAAGGATGATGCTATTGGAGATACGGCTACTATATTCCAGGGAATACAATACTAGAAGGTAGGATTGTTTGTTGATGGAGATGATTCAGCGAAGTTAACTGAATGTGGATAGTTTCTAAAGGACAATGGTTTAACCATTGGTATAACATTCATATTGGAGAAGAAGAGCTAACCTTTCGTGTTTATGCCTATTGAATAATCCAGTCAATCTTTTGTTGGTTAACTGTGTGATGAACGTGAAAATTATCTTTTTTCTTGTGCTTTTCACGTCTATTTTTAATTGTGAATTGTGTGTAATTATCATTTATGTGTGAATATTTCTTTAATTGCATTTCCAGGTTGATTTTCTTTTTTGATATGATTTGTTACATTTTTGAGTGTTTTTTAGTCATATTTTGAAGGTTAAGAAATCCGGGATATCAAGAAGATAGTTCACACCTATTTTCTCGCTCCAACCCATATTCTGAGGCCTAAACAGACCCAAAATGGTCCATGGTTAGGGCCAAATTGAAGATTACCAAGCCACAAACAAAAGTCATGAAGGTGTCGGGCCGAGAAAATGGGTGAAAAGGCCTTGAAATGACGAAGGATGGAAGAAGAGGTCGATTGCACGTATTCCCCATTTGGGCCTATAAAATAAGGTCCGGATGGGCCCAAATCAGGCCAAAACTCAAATATATTGAGTCCCAAACAAAAGTCGCGAAGGGGTCGAGTCGAGAAAATGAGCGCAAGGCACCCGAAACTGCGACGAAAGACGAAGGCACACAAAAGGACCAAACGAACCGACTGTCGCCAGCTGTAGGTCCAGCCATCCTAACAGAAAGTCCCCGAATTCTAGGATTGACCCAATACCGAACACATTTCCACCAATTGTGGGTCCAACAGACCGCACGGCTTTGTGCCGGCCAGATTATTTTCATGCGCAATCTCTGTATTTCGGTCATAAATTCCTCACCCGAACTCCATTTTGAGTGATTCAAAGTGCCACGAGTAGTCAAGATGAAGAACTAAAACTTTGTAATTGAAACTAAGAGCTAATTCTGAGCCGATTATTCCCATAAATCATGTGAAGTTCGAGTCGAGCACACTCGGGTGGCCAAAACCGAAAATTGGAGACTTCAAGCCCTTTTTAATTATCTTTTTACCGTTATACCCTTAGTGAGAGTGTAGTTTTAGCTATTTATAGTGTGTGACTGAGGGGGAAGGACCCATATATTCATTCCCTTACTCTCATTTTGAAGATCATAACTCATTTGCAAGAAATTATATCTTCTAATTACTCTCTCTAGAAATTCTCTCCCACTTCTCTCTAGAAACAAAGGTTCTTCACTAGTTCTTCAAGAATCCACTAGGGTTCTTGAGTTCTTAGAGAATTTTAGGGTTTTTTAGGAAATTGTTGGAGGAATTTGACTACGAACAAGGATTGAAGATCATTTCGGCCATTTATTACAAAGAATGAGCTTTTCATTCTCTCTCTCTCATTTATTATCTTGCATTTATTACACTCTCTCCTACTTTATTAAATGTTTGGGTTAGGTATTTATGGTGTCTTAATGATTGTATTTATGACTTGTGAGTAGTTGATAGTGGTTTCTAGGGTTGGGAGTAACCTAACCTTAGGGTTTATTGCTTTTGTTGGTTATTGGTTGAATTAGGGAGAATGTTTGTGATTGAAATCAATATTGTGGGTTTGTATGGCTTATATTCTAGGAGTATCTAACCTAGGGTATATAATGGTTCTCCTCGAGGGCCCACGGGAGACAACAAGAGAACCCGAATCGTATATATTGGTCTCGATGGATGTCCTAGGGCCTCGCTCCCTAGGCAATATCCACTTGAGGTGGAGTTTTAGGATTGATTGGGGTTATATCCTTGATTTACTTGCCTTTGGTCTTAGTAATTCCGTTATTGTCTTTATTTATTAGAATTATGGTGAATTAGGATATAATTTGTTAATTTGATGAATCCCTCTTGTTTGCCCACTTGGATTTCTAATTTGGAACATTACCTTCCGTCAAAGCCCCTTAGTTTATTCGGTAATCATTAGGCATAAAATCTAGGAATAGAGTGAAACCACGCCTTAGAAATCCCTTTTTAGTTGAGAGTATCTTTTAATTGCTTGGTTTATGTCTTTCTAGTAATTAACGAATTAATCTCTACATTTCCAATTTGTCTAACTTGATTAATAGATAGACCTTGGGTGTGCTTGTCGAGAGTATCCTCTCTGTGGTTCGATAATCTTTTATATTACCACTGTCACAAGCCATACGCTTACAGTTTGAGAAAGTTGTTCAAATCGTAATGGTTTAGAGCACTTTTCGTGTAACAGCCCGATTTTCTAGTCTAATTAAGAAATTATAAAATAGAAAAAAAATGTTTATTTTATTTATTTAGAAATAATTATTTTCTTCAACCAGGCCATTACTAAATTACTATTCGTATAAAATTTCCACTTTTGCCATATCATAATATAATATATATTAAGGTACATTAGAAAAATTAATTGTATATATACAATACTTTAAAATCTTTGACTATTTAAGGCAACATGCCAATTATTTGCAGCGGAATTTAAATAAAACAATTTGAACAAACACAACTTAAACATGCAATTTAATTTAATTAGACCTAGCATAAATCACTAATATACTTATTCATTATTATTATTATTATTATTATTTTTTTTATAAATCTAAAACATGAAATAACTTAATTAAAATTTATTTCCTAAGTATACACTTATTATGGGAAATCATAATTGAAAATCGTATTATGCAATCAAATATATTTAAGATTTTAATAATTCCATCTACACAAACAACCCACAAAATATTCTAACATTCATCTATCAATTGCACCAAATAAACGAGAATAAATTGACTACCAAAACATAAACAATCCAATCCAAAATAGTCCAATATCAAATTTAACTAAAATTTTGTGATTAAAAGATACCACCATATGCTTTCCCGGCTCTGTCTCAACTTCAATCGCTCTCTCCATTTCTACCTGAGGATCAATAATAGGCTGGGGTGAGCTTCTTTTAGCTCGTGGGAGTCACAGTTTATTACAATAATCATAAAAACAAGAAGCATACAACGTACATTTATTTAAATGATGCGCTTGTATTGGCAAGACACATAGAACTAACTTGTATTGGCAAGTAGTATATTGATAATGGGCTAAACTTGTATTGGCAAGTAGCATAATGACAATAAGCAAGACTTGTATTGGCAAGTAGCAAATTGTGAATCACTTGTATTGGCAAGTAATAATAAAATAAAGGCACATGTATACAATCAAGTAATTATAATTAGAACAATAAACAGTTAGGACCCCCACCTGGAAATGAGATGATTGAAAATGCAAATGGTGACAAATTAGTCCAAAGTCCTAGGCCCGTACTCACACTCCTTGATTCCTACAATTAATAGAGGATAAATGTTTTAATACCAAATAGTTTTAAACTAAAATAAAAAGGATAGAAGTAAATGAATAAAATAATGAGTGGTAAAGGGAAGGTTATGGATTCTGGGGAAATGGACGGCAGACAATTCTTATTTGAAATGGAAATAAAATGAATTGGGCTTGGATATGTTGTGGGCCTTTGATACAGGATTTCATGTTAGGCAAATTGGGAGAGTAGCTTAAATGGTTTAGGAAGAATAGGCGTGAACTTTGAATAGAATCTGAGAGATTAAATATTCTCTCTCTTCCCCTTCATCTGCATCTGGTAATTCCTCTTCACTTCAAAGCCGGTTGCGTCCAGTATTGTCACCTTCTTCACCAATTTCTTTCCTTCTTCCAGGGATGACGCACAGACAGAGGTAATATTTCCCTTGTTTTCTTCTGTTTTACCAGCGGTCACTCCTACAGCGGCCGTGACCTAATTCTGGTTTTGGCTTGCAGACTGCAACAGGCTGTTTTAGAAGAAGCAGCGCCGGGCAGCGGTAAAGGAGGTACAAAATTGGGTAGTGTCGACCCCTTGAACCGACGGAGTTCTGATGGCCTATTTGAGCGAGTGTAGGCGATCGCGTAATTGACAGTATCAGGGTCAGGCTGGTGATAGAAGATGACGACGAGGTACGAATTTGTGAGGATTGAGGGAACAGGGTGGCCGGAGTTCATATAAAATACCGGCCAGTCTGGCCATGAGTAGAACAAAGAATTAGATGAGAAATGAAGTTTTACCTTGCTGTCTACTGAATTTGTGATGACCATGTAAAGAAAAAAATCTGTGCAAAACTAAGTTTAGCTATTTATACAACTGGTTGTGGCAGTTTAATCTATATCCATTACTCCATGATTTCATCTCCACTAACTCACGCATATACACGTTCTCAACACTGCTGGCCAAGAAAACTTCCGTGTTTCTCAAACTCTCTGATCTCTAATTGGACCTGGGCTCAATGTTTGGGCCCATCCATTGTTATTGGGCCTAGATGTAGATATGGATGAAATGGATGTATGTAAATGGGCTCAAAACAATAAAGTGAATGGCCTTAAATAATTTATTTGGACTAGACAGTCCAATATAAAATATATTAATCACATAAAATGGATCGGCCTATAATAAATGAAATGATAATTAAAAATCACAAATTATATAAATAAATAGACGGAAAAATTTCCCGGGCGTTACATCCCACCCCCGTTGGAAAAATTTTCGTCCTCGAAAATTAATAACGTACCATGATTATAAAAATCAGGATATCGCGAGCGTAACTCCTCCGCGCGTTCCCAAGTAGCTTCTTCAACACTATGATTTCGCCATTGGACCTTGACGAGAACCGTTTCTCGATTTCTCAACTTTTGAACCTTTCTATCGAGTATCGCTTGAGGGTACTCAACATATGTCAAATCTTCATTCACTTCCACTGTCGAGTAGTTGATGATGTGACTTGGATCGTGCACATACTTTCTAAGCAAAGATATGTGAAAAACATTGTGCACACCCGAAAGTGCTGGCGGTAGAGCTAAACGATATGCCAAGTTTCCAACTCGGTCAAGAATCTCAAACGGGCCTACGTATCTTGGCCTCAACTTGCCTCTCTTACCAAAACGAATAACACCCTTGGTCGGGGCTACCTTGAGAAATACTTTCTCTCCAACACTGAACTCAAGATCTTTCCTACGCTTGTCTGCATAAGACTTTTGGCGATCTTGAGCTATCTTAATCCTTTCCCGAATCTTCTCTACCACTTTAATCGTCTCTTCCAACATTACTGGAGCCTCAAATCTTCTCTCACCGACTTCGTCCCAATCAGTTTGCGGATGATAAGCTGTACTGAAATTCAACTTAGTTCCCAAAGCTTCTTGCAGACAACCCCAAAAACGTGATGTGGAGCGAGTATCTCTGTCTGAGACGATAGAAACAGGCACTCCATGTAACTTCACAATCTCTTGGATATACAATTGAGCATACTGGTGCATCTTGGAACTCATCTTTACTGGGATAAAGTGAGCTGACTTCGTGAGTCGATCAACTACAACCCAGATTGCATGATTTCCTCTTTCCGATCGTGGTAAACCCACCACAAAGTCCATAGTGATGTGTTCCCACTTCCACTCCGGAATCTCAAGTGATTTCAACAATCCTAAAGGACGTTGATGTTCAGCTTTCACTTGCTGACAAACGATACACTTTCTGACAAAATCTGCGACATCTCTCTTCATACCGTCCCACCAAAACATTCTTCTCAAGTCTTGATACATCTTTGTACTGCCCGGGTGAGCGGTATATGGAGTATTGTGTGCTTCTTCCAATACTGTTCTCTTCAACTCCGTAATATTGGGCACACAAATTCTCCCCTCAAAATACAATATATCATCCTTAGATAACTCAAACCCTTTGCCTTCTCCGGCAAGAACATGCTGTCTCATCTTGAGTAGAAATGCATCTCGAGTTTGACTTTCCTTAATTCTCTCCTTTAGAGTCGGTTGTACCACTAAAGCTGCTAAGACTGAATTCACAGACTTTGGTGGTGTAACTATCTCAAGGTTCATCTTTGAGAATTCCTTGACTAGTTTCTCCTCCCTAGTCAAGATACAGGTCAATTCTCCTCTTGCCTTGCGGCTAAGTGCGTCTGCTACCACGTTAGCCTTCCCGGGATGGTAGTGAATAGTACAGTCATAGTCTTTCACTAACTCTAACCATCTCCGTTGCCTCATATTTAGCTCTTTCTGTGTGAAAAGATATTTTAGACTCTTATGATCCGTGTATATTTCACACTTATCTCCATAAAGGTAATGTCGCCAAATCTTCAAGGCATGAACTACTGCAGCAAGTTCTAAGTCGTGAGTTGGGTAGTTCAACTCATGTGGCTTTAGTTGTCTTGAGGCATAAGCAACTACCTTGCCGTTTTGCATCAAAACGCATCCCAAACCTTGCTTCGATGCATCACTGTAGATCACGAACTCCTTCGTCGGATCAGGGATGGTCAAAACTGGTGCAGTAGTGAGTTTGTGCTTCATTTCTTGGAAACTATTCTCGCACTTCTCGTTCCACAAGAACCTTTCTCCTTTCCTTGTCAACCGTGTCATTGGAGTAGATATCTTCGAAAATCCTTCAATAAACCTTCGGTAATAACCGGCGAGTCCTAAAAAGCTACGCACTTCATTAGCATTGGTTGGTGTCTTCCAATCATTGACAGCCTCAACCTTCGCCGGATCAACCTCAATTCCTCGAGCAGTGATTACATGACCAAGAAACGCAATTCGATTGAGCCAAAATTCACACTTACTGAACTTCGCATACAACTTCTCCTTGCGAAGTGTCTCGAGAACAATCCTCAAATGTTGTTCATGCTCAGTTTCATCCTTCGAATACACTAGTATGTCATCTATAAACACAATGACAAACTGATCCAAATAAGGATGAAAGACTCGGTTCATCAAATCCATGAAAACCGCAGGCGCATTACTCAAACCAAATGGCATTACAACAAACTCGTAATGACCATACCTTGTTCGAAACGCCGTTTTTGGGATATCACTATCTTTGATCTTTAACTGGTGATAGCCAGATCTTAGATCAATCTTTGAGAATACTCCAGAACCTCTAAGTTGGTCAAACAAGTCTTCGATCCTTGGGAGAGGATACTTGTTCTTTATCGTGAGTCGGTTAAGTTCACGATAGTCGATACACATCCTCATCGAACCATCCTTCTTCTTCACAAACAATACTGGTGCACCCCATGGCGACACGCTCGGTCGGGCAAAACCCAAATCAAGCAACTCTTGAATTTACACCTTCAACTCTTGCAATTCCTTTGGCGCCATTCTATAAGGGGCTTTTGATATTGGTGCTGCTCCGGGCACCAAATCAATTGTGAACTCCACTTGTCTATCCGGTGGAATTCCTGGTAAGGCCTCGGGAAAAACATCCGGATATTCTTTGACAATGGTTACGTCAGCTACTGTCTTCTCTGAGGTTGCTACTCCCATTATATTCACCAAAAATCCTTGACATTTCCCTTTCCTTAACAACTTTACCGCCTTCATAGCTGATATAACGCGTGGACCTGCGTCGCGTTTTGCTCCTTGGAAGGTGATCTCCACGTTGTTTGGTGAACGTAATGTTACTCTTCTTTTCGAACAATCTATGTCGGCCTTATACTTACTTAACCAATCCATACCCAAGATCACATCAAAGTCATTCATAGCTAACACGTATGGGTCAGCTAAGAGTGTATGTTCATTTATCTCTACAGTTATACCTTTAGCTATTGAGTCAGCAGTAACCGCTTTACCCGAAGGTATGCTGATCTCAAGTGGTTCAGAAGCTTTAACACATTTATAGCTAGTCATTGCATGAAACTTCTTAGAGATAAAACTATGGGAAGCACCGGTATCAAATAGTACAAAAGCAGGAATACCAGCAATTGTTAACGTACCTGACATAGTTCCGGTTTCAATCTCCGCTTCCACATCAGGTAGTCCGAACATACGAGCTCTTCCACCCGATCCAGGATTCTGACCCCTTCTATCAGGTAAATTTTTCTTCGGGCAGTTCCAAATCATGTGGCCTTCTTCACGACGGCCAAAGCATCTGTTCTGCCCTTGCAGACACACTCCCATGTGCTTCTTTCCACATTTGGGACAAGTGGGGTTTTCACCTGCCCTCTTGGCCTAGGCGGCAGCTCTGGCCTACCTTTCTTCCAATTGGTATCACTGCTCTGGCCTTGAAACTTCCTCTTGTTTGGATTCTCCGCAAGCGATGCACGAGGTCTTTCCATCTCAAAACTAGCGGATATGTCCTCCGCTCTTATCACAGCCTCTGCATAAGTCATATTCCCATGTCCAGAAAGGTGATGGCGAATCTGATGCCTTAAGCCTTGACGGAATCTTCGTGCTTTCTTCTCAGACGTATCCACCAAGGTGGGAGCAAAACGACACATCTTATTAAACTTCCTCTCATACTCGGTTACTGTCATACCTCCCTGAGTCAAATCCATAAATTCCTTCTGCATCCGGTCCCTGTAGATGCTTGGATAGTACTTCTTCATCACTACCTCCTTAAACATAGCCCAAGTAAGGGCATTCCTCTCCTCTACCGTCCTTATCCTCCAATAATCATTCCACCACACTCTTGCATCTTCCTTGAGTTGGAAGACAGCACATGAAATCTTCTGGGCATCCGAACATGCCATATACTCAAAGATATCTTCCAAAGTCCTGATCCACTCTTCAAGTACCTCGGGGCCCTCGTAGCCATGAAATGTAGGTGCCTTGAACTGATTGAACTGGTTTATCACCCTGGACTGCACTTGTTCAGGTGTTGCAGCAGGAGTGATGGTTGCTCCTTATAGAAGGGCAGCTATCCCGGTGAGTAGTTGTTCGGGATTGGGATTCGCAGCTTGAGGGGCAGCCTCTTGAGGTGCGTTCCAAGCACCTTGAATGGTGTCACGTGGAGCATCATTCGGGTTATCAGTTCGATGAGCCATTGTCCTGTCAATGGATCACCGAATTGATAAGTTGTAGGAATGCGAGAAATGGGATAAGATAGTGATAACGTATGATAATATTAATAATAAAACAACACATAAAGAGTAAGTAATGAGATGAGATGAAATGAAATGAAGTGAAATGAAAAGATTAATTCAAATTACTCATGTTCATAACCCATGTGCTAAGTGTCAATGTCTACAACTGAAAAAGAAATGAGGAAATAAACAAATACAACTGAAATGGGGAAATGCAATACTATCCAAATCAAAATGAGATAACTCTAGTCCTCATCATCACTGCTCAGAATCTCAATGACTGGCACGGGTGGTGGAATCTCAATCCACGAGATGATGTCATCATCAAAGTCAGCCTCGTAGTTGCCCATTTCGGGCTCCTCCTCCATGGGCTCGGGCTCAAGCTCGGGCTCAGGCTCAGGCTCGGGCTCAAGCATAGGCTCGGGCACAGGCTCGGGCGCAAGTGGAAGATCCTCATCCACATCTGTCTCGTCATCATCATCATATGGGATCATGTCCCAAGCAAACCGGGTCAAGAGCTCGCTCACTGTGTACTGAAATCCATCAACCACCGCTTTTGCCTCTAGGCTCCTCGCCCGTGCCTGATTCCAACAGTCAAGAATAGTGTCGTTCCAATACTCAGGTAAAGCGTTAATCAGGTGATTGACCTGCTCTACAACAAATCCCTCCCTTCCAGATGCATTCCACTTCTCCAGTCGGTTAATTATGTAATGGGGTGCATTCTCAGGAAGTCTGGGATCATCCCACCAGTCAGCTCGTGCCAAAGGGGGAGGGTGAACATGAATGGCGGTGCTCTTACGTGCTGTCTGTCGTGTGCGTGCCATGCTAACAATGATACATGCATATATGATTTGGGTTATGATAATGCAACTATAATGAAACATGTACACAATAATACAATGACTGAATAATGTATTGATTGATAATGAATTGAGTGATGGTATTGAATATGATGTGAATGATAATGCATTGAAATGAATAATTGAACGGGTACCTTGGAACTGAGCGATGAAGTAGAGACGACCGAAAGCATATGGTACTTGTGATCATAAATTTAATTTTTTATTCAATCTATTTAACATAAAAATTTAAAAAGAGACGGGTCTACAGAAAAGTAAACCGCGCTCTGATACCACACTGTAACAGCCCGATTTTCTAGTCTAATTAAGAAATTATAAAATAGAAAAAAAATGTTTATTTTATTTATTTAGAAATAATTATTTTCTTCAACCAGGCCATTACTAAATTACTATTCGTATAAAATTTCCACTTTTGCCATATCATAATATAATATATATTAAGGTACATTAGAAAAATTAATTGTATATATACAATACTTTAAAATCTTTGACTATTTAAGGCAACATGCCAATTATTTGCAACGGAATTTAAATAAAACAATTTGAACTAACACAACTTAAACATGCAATTTAATTTAATTAGACCTAGCATAAATCACTAATATACTTATTCATTATTATTATTATTATTATTATTATTATTATTATTATTTTTTTTATAAATCTAAAACATGAAATAACTTAATTAAAATTTATTTCCTAAGTATACACTTATTATGGGAAATCATAATTGAAAATCGTATTATGCAATCAAATATATTTAAGATTTTAATAATTCCATCTACACAAACAACCCACAAAATATTCTAACATTCATCTATCAATTGCACCAAATAAACGAGAATAAATTGACTACCAAAACATAAACAATCCAATCCAAATAGTCCAATATCAAATTTAACTAAAATTTTGTGATTAAAAGATACCACCATATGCTTTCCCGGCTCTGTCTCAACTTCAATCGCTCTCTCCATTTCTACCTGAGGATCAATAATAGGCTGGGGTGAGCTTCTTTTAGCTCGTGGGAGTCACAGTTTATTACAATAATCATAAAAACAAGAAGCATACAACATACATTTATTTAAATGATGCGCTTGTATTGGCAAGACACATAGAACTAACTTGTATTGGCAAGTAGCATAATGACAATAAGCAAGACTTGTATTGGCAAGTAGCAAATTGTAAATCACTTGTATTGGCAAGTAATAATAAAATAAAGGCACATGTATACAATCAAGTAATTATAATTAGAACAATAAACAGTTAGGACCCCCACCTGGAAATGAGATGATTGAAAATGCAAATGGTGACAAATTAGTCCAAAGTCCTAGGCCCGTACTCACACTCCTTGATTCCTACAATTAATAGAGGATAAATGTTTTAATACCAAATAGTTTTAAACTAAAATAAAAAGGATAGAAGTAAATGAATAAAATAATGAGTGGTAAAGGGAAGGTTATGGATTCTGGGGAAATGGACGGCAGACAATTCTTATTTGAAATGGAAATAAAATGAATTGGGCTTGGATATGTTGTGGGCCTTTGATACAGGATTTCATGTTAGGCAAATTGGGAGAGTAGCTTAAATGGTTTAGGAAGAATAGGCGTGAACTTTGAATAGAATCTGAGAGATTAAATATTCTCTCTCTTCCCCTTCATCTGCATCTGGTAATTCCTCTTCACTTCAAAGCCGGTTGCGTCCAGTATTGTCACCTTCTTCACCAATTTCTTTCCTTCTTCCAGGGATGACGCACAGACAGAGGTAATATTTCCCTTGTTTTCTTCTGTTTTACCAGCGGTCACTCCTACAGCGGCCGTGACCTAATTCTGGTTTTGGCTTGCAGACTGCAACAGGCTGTTTTAGAAGAAGCAGCGCCGGGCAGCGGTAAAGGAGGTACAAAATTGGGTAGTGTCGACCCCTTGAACCGACGGAGTTCTGATGGCCTATTTGAGCGAGTGTAGGCGATCGCGTAATTGACAGTATCAGGGTCAGGCTGGTGATAGAAGATGACGACGAGGTACGAATTTGTGAGGATTGAGGGAACAGGGTTGCCGGAGTTCATATAAAATACCGGCCAGTCTGGCCATGAGTAGAACAGAGAATTAGATGAGAAATGAAGTTTTACCTTGCTGTCTACTGAATTTGTGATGACCGTGTAAAGAAAAAAATCTGTGCAAAACTAAGTTTAACTATTTATACAACTGGTTGTGGCAGTTTAATCTATATCCATTACTCCATGATTTCATCTCCACTAACTCACGCATATACACGTTCTCAACACTGCTGGCCAAGAAAACTTCCGTGTTTCTCAAACTCTCTGATCTCTAATTGGACCTGGGCTCAATGTTTGGGCCCATCCATTGTTATTGGGCCTAGATGTAGATATGGATGAAATGGATGTATGTAAATGGGCTCAAAACAATAAAGTGAATGGCCTTACATAATTTATTTGGACTAGACAGTCCAATATAAAATATATTAATCACATAAAATGAATCGGCCTATAATAAATGAAATGATAATTAAAATTCACAAATTATATAAATAAATAGACGGAAAAGTTTCCCGGGCGTTACATTTCGAGACGAGTTCACTGGGTTTCTTAATTTCGTTGTTTTTTTATTTCTTGTTTTGGATAAATTGTTCGAATTAGTATCTGATTTTTCGTGCCAAGTCAATAAAAGTTTTAAAAAAGTATCTCTGGTTTATCAATTTTCTGGCCCTACGTTCTTGAACTATGATCCATCTCAATACACTACTTCATGCATAGAGTTTGGTAGATAAAATATACAAATCAAAATTAACCAGTAAGAGTTATTTACACTACTATGGATACATATCTTAATTTATAATGTTTAGATTATAATTTTGTTTGTTGAAGAAGGTATCTACACAAATGCATTCAATCATAAATCACATAAAGTCAATTTTATGATATTTGTAGTATGCGTTAAAAATATGTAGTTTGTAAAACAAGCATGCACCAGAAAGATCGTGTGCATATTTAGTCGAAGATTAAAAATAAATAGAAAGAAATGGGAAATTTGAAATTGTGGGTTGAAATTATAGGGCTCCTGTGCTTAATCGAATCTTTCTTCTCAATGATATTTGAGATCTATGGAATTCGACGGGGGTGGGTGGATGAGCTTGACGGTGAAGGTGAAGAGGCACAAGAGAAAACTTTTGGATTTGGATTAGGAACAAATTAAAAAAAATATTTTATGAATATGGATTTAGATGGTGGTGAGTGTGGAATTCGATGAAAATGAGATAGATGAGCTTGACGGTGAAGGTGAAGAGGCATGAGAGAGATTTTCTATTTCTAGAAAATATCGATGAGTGTAGTTTGTGAAAATGAAATAAGAGTAACTGTTATAATGTTAAACGCTACTTGAAATAGGAATACACGGTTTTCGATTTGTTTGTTTTGTTTTTTTAAATCTTAAGTAATAACATTTGGGCTTCAGCTAAACAATTGGACATAGGCTGAAATTTTTATTAGGTCGCGATTATAAGCTGGATGGAAAACTAATTATATTGGGTCGCGATTATAAGTTGGATGGAATACCAATTATATTAGCCCATATAAATTGGGCTGATATATTGTAGCCCAATTTGCATTATTCTCAATAAAATTTTCCGCTTTAGCTCAATTTTTTAAATTGTTATTTTAGTAATATAAAAAAAATAGAGAAATATATGTTTGTTAATTCACTAGAGTTTGTTTTTGTTCCATTCACTTAGATGTTTACAATAGTTTGATTCATGTTTTACTTAAAATTATACCTATTAATATGTAATCAAATAATTTAGTTCGGATTTCATTTCATGTAGAAGGGCCTATTAATTTAACGTATATATTATTTTATATTATTAGACTTTATTATTTAGTTAAGAAATTTTTATTTTTATTTTTTTATTTATTTGGATAGGTGCAAAATTCGTGTATTATGTAAATTGTTTTACATTTTTTTATGCTATGTATTTTTATTATATTTATGTGTTTGTAATATGTAATAATTTTATATTTGTTGCCAATAAATGTAAATGTTTTTCAATTTTCTTTTATTTGTTGCTATCAAACAATATTTTTTTAAAATGTTTTAAGTTATGATTTTTGTATAAATATGTGATAATACAAACAATTTTCGTGACCAACCCTTTGTCTTTTTTTTCGAAAACTCCACTTGATTCAAGTAGTTTTGAATCTTCTTCTAAAAGTAGCAGGCGAAACATGTTTGGTGCTAACGTAGAATTGAATACTGTGACGTACCCATTCTCAAGACCTCTTTCCCATGATATCATTAATGGTTAATTAGAAATTATTATGTAATGTTTATATTTATGCTTATTCGAAAACAATAAATATATCTCATAAGCTAATTATTAATTTTTTTTTGTTGTTGTAAATATCTGTTGCAATAATTTGAATTCTAACAATAAAGTTACTGGTGTTACAAAACTTGGTGGTCTTGGTTGGAGTCAAACTTCAACGAATCCGTCGATTTGTAACATTGTTGATATTAAAGGGCGTGGTGAGAGACTAAGAACAATATTGTCTGGTAGTCAAGTAGCAGATACATATTGAATTCGATGCCGTTGATCAATTTTATTTCAATATAATACAATTTTCTTTATCATAAATAACAAAAACATCAAATTTTTATATGTTGAATTTTCTATATTTACTTTTTGACAAGCAGAGTGTTCAAATAGTTTTAGCGTCAATAATACAAGTTCAACAAATGCATCGACTGTTGTCGATCTGACTGGCGATGAATGTGCTCTACCGTCGTTGAATGACCAACAACCTAAGCCTATATGTACTTCAAGAAAGTATAAATTAATTTATTTTTTCATAATATTATATGTTTTTTTACTTATTAATTAATTGAAATTATTCTACTTAATAATTACTTTATTATTTTCGTACGTACAAAGACGTCGCACACAATCCTCCTGCACCATTAGGTATGAATGAATTCCTTTAAAAATTCTGTTTACCTAATTATGCAATTAAAATTCACTTTTGTTTACAAACTGTTATTTTTATTTTATTTTTGTTTTGTTAGATTATTTTGATTTGGATGACACCAATTATAATTGCAATCATTGTGGTGCGATGTTCCGGTATGAGGAGAGATTGGCCTCCTATCCAAAAAGTGTTTACCTAGTGTACGACTTGTGTTGCGTGAAGGGAAAAATTCAACTCCCCTTATATACGCCACCTCCTCAACTATTACAAGAATTGTTGGCAGGCCAAACTGCAAGAAGCAAGCACTACTTGGAAAATATAAGGATGTATAATAATATGTTCTCATTCACGTCCATGGGTGGGAAGATAATTCTACTATGCACATAGGTGGTGGATCGCCTATATTTTAATTGCATTGACAGAACTACCATCTTATTGAAAATTTACTTCCTACTGATGGGTCAATGCCAAAATTTGTCCACTTGTATATATATGACACTAATAATGATGTTTCTAATAGGATCAATGTTGTGAGGTAATGAACTCAAATCAGTTGTCTATTTCTTTGTTCTTTGTAAATTATTTTGATGATTGTATTGTTTATTCTATTAAACTACTTTTTTAATGCACTTTTGTAGAAACAGAAGGGATAGTGATACCCTTCATTCTGAATTAGTTAGAGAGTTGACGACCATGCTTAATGAGCATAATGTGCTGGTAAAGAGATTTATGATGGCTGCTCAAAAAATTATTTCAAGAAGGACGTGTTGATGTCAGAATAAAGTTGGTAAGTGAGAGGACAATTGGTCCGAGAATGTACAATCTATGAATATTTAAGAAGCAGCAACATTGGTGGTAGGCGATCTCGATCGGCCACTCGGAGATCGAGATATTATTGTTGAAACATAAAGTGGAATATTGAAACACAAAAATGAACAACATCCCTCTTATTTAGGTCTTCAGTATCCTCTGTTGTTCCCTTATGGTGAGGATGGGTATAATGAAAAAATTCCCTTTGCTAGCGATGGAGAGCTGGTAGCCGGCAGTAGGAAAAAGGTTAGCATGAGAGAATTTGTTGCATTTCGATTACAAGAAAGGGCCTCAGAGAGATCAACTATTTTGAATAGCAAGAGACTGACTCAACAAGTTATCGTTGATCTGTATACGATTATAGAGTCAATCAGATTATTATTTATTAGATTGAATCAGAAGGTCTTGCGTGTAGAGCTATAAAGTGGTCTCGCTGATGCTCTTTTACGAGGCGAAACGGATATTAGCTATATGGGTATGAGGGTTGTATTGCCATCTTATTACACCAGTAGACCCCGTTACATGATTCAGAGTTATCATGATCCTATGGCTATTCTGAAATGGGCGAGATACCTTGATCTGTTTATTACTTTTACTTTCAATTTGAAGTGGTCAGAGATTGTACGATTTCTAGAATCGTGGAACCAGAAGCCAGAAGATCGACCTTATGTTATTGTTAGGGCGTTCAAGATTAAATTAGACGCACTTATTAATAAGGTTCATTGCAAGAAAATATTCGGCACTCTTATAGCAGGTAATCTATTTAAAAAATATGGTTAGTTTTTTTAATATACACATTTTTCCAAAATGATTGTTTCAGCATTTATATTACCTATCTTTCAATGTTATGTAGTGGTGTACACAATTGAATTTCAACAATGCGGCCTGCCACACGAGCACATACTTCTTTTCCTTGCAAAGGAAGATAAGTTTTTGACAGCTCCCGACATTGATCGAATTAAATCTGCTGAAATTCCTGATGAGTTGTCAGAACCAAACTATTACTTAACAGTGCAAGAATACATGATTCATGGTCCGTGTGTAATAACGGGTCCAAATTCTTCTTGTATGGACGATGGTAAATGTACGAAACACTTCCCGAAGAGATTTGTTGATTGTACCACTATTGATGACGGGGGCTATCCGGTCTATAGGCGCAAAGATGATGGTAGGACGGTTATGAAAAGTGGTGTTCCATTAAACAATGTTTATGTAGTACCTCACAATAGATATCTTCTTCTGAAGTATGGAGCACACATAACCGTTGAGTGGTCCACCCAGTCTCGGTCGGCAAATTATCTGTTCAAGTACATGAACAAAGGTCAAGATTGTGTTACAACTGGATTCTTTACAGCAAGTTCTATCAATGCTGCTGGCAATATAGTGGATGAGATAAGTATATATTACGATTTTAGACACATATTCCCATGTGAAGCTGCTTGGAGGATTTTTAGTTTTGAAATTCAGTATCAGTATCCTCATTTTGAGCATCTAAGTTTTCATCTTGAGAATCAGCAATCTGTAGTCTGTTTGGAAAATGAGCCTTTGGAGAATATTGTAGAACGACACAGCGTGAGCCAAAGTATGTTCTTGGGATGGTTTGCAGCAAATAAGAAATACCCTGAGGCTATTGAGTTGACATATACTCAGTTTCCTAAAAAAATTGTTCGGAAGAAGAAGGATGGAGAGTGGGTAAAGAGGGAAAAGGATAAAGCAATAGGAAGACTTCATTGTGTGCCACCTGGATGTGGTAACCAATACTACGCTAGATGTCTTCTAAATGTTGTTAAAGGTTGCAAATTTTATGCGGATATTAGAAAGGTGGGAATTGCACAATACGAAACGTATCGTGATGCTTGCTATGCTAGAGGTTACTGGTAGATGACAAAGAATATATTGATGGCACTAAAGAGGCAAGCCACCAGGCATCTGCTCAACACTTGAAAGGGTTGTTTGTTATGCTCTTGTTCTCTAATTCAATTAAACGTCCTGAACATGTATGAGAGCAATGTTGGATGTACTTGTTTGATGACATTCTTTGCTGACAATGTATTCAGAGAAAGAACCAAGGTGTGCATGACTCAATTTATATGTGTATCTATTATATTTAATTTGCAATCATTAGTTTTGGTAATTGTACTTAAATTTTAATTTTTTTAGATTTGGCTTTGACTGAAGAAGAAATTAAAAATCTTCTGCTCTATAATTCAGAGGTGAAATAGTTTTGAATGTTGCTTCGAGTGGCATTGCATCCTTATATTGTCGGGTGGAAGGAGAGCGCATTCACGTTTTAAAATCCGAATGAATGTTCATTAGGATTCGGCCTCCAGTATAACTTTAGGGAGTTCTCTTGCCGAGATGATTGGGAAAGCAAAACTGATTTGGGATGAAGCTCATATGATGCACAAAAACTGTTACGAAACGCTAGACATATTACTTCAAGACATAACGAAGAAGGATATTCCATTTGGTGGCAAGAGTGTTTGTGCTGGGTGGGATTTCAGACAAATTCTACCAGTAGTGCCAAATGGGACACGTCAAGACATATTTTATGAGACAATCAATTCATTGTATCTGTGGCCACATTTCAAAGTGTTACGACCGACAAAGAATATGAGACTCAGAATCTTCCTAATGATGCAGAGGGACATGAGCTAAGAACATTTTAGGAATGGATAACAAGTATAGGTGATGGCGTTATTGGTGGTATAAATGATGGAGAAGTGGAGACTAACATCCTAGAAGATATTATGCTTCATAGTGGTGAAAATCTCATTGTGACGATTGTTGAGAGTACGTATATAGATTTTGGTACAGTGAGTAATGGTAGTGTATAACTACATAGTAGAGCTTGACACCAACACTGAATGTTGTTGAGTCTATTAATGAATCTATGACTTCAAAGAACACTTCACAAGGTAGGACTTACTTAAGTTCGGATACACTGTGCAAATCTGATGCGAATGTAGATCTTTTGAATGATCTTCACACACTTGAATTTTTTAATTCACTTGAGTGTTCGAAACTGCCCAATCACGAGCTAAAACTCAAAATTGGTACACTGGTTATATTGTTGCGAAACATTGATCATTCACTTGGTTTATGCGATGGTACCCGATTGGCGCTTACAAAGCTTGGTGATCACATGGTAAAGGCAAAGGATATATCGGAGGATAATGCTGGTGTAAAAGTTCTCGTACCTCGGTCATCGTGACTCCTCTGGATAAGAGAATGCCTTTTCGATTTCAGAGGAGACAATTTTCATTTATTGTTTCTTATGAGATGACGATAAACATAAGGCATGGCCAATCATTTAGCCATGTTAGGTTATTCTTGAAGAAATATGTGTTCTATCATGGTCAATTATATGTTGATGTCTCTCTCGTCACCAATCGAAGGGTTTGAAGATTTTAATATGTGATGAAGAAGATTCGGAAAGAAAGACAACAACAAACGTAGTCTACAAGAAGGTGTTTTAGAATTTGTAATAGTTATGTTAATGTTTTGTCCAAATAAGTGATATAAATATATATATATATATATATATATATATATATATATATATATATTCTTGCATTTTATATTTAATATAAGGGTTAATTACAACCACCACACCAAACTATCAACTTTTTTGCACATAAACCACTGAACTTTTTTTTGTGGCACTCATATATATATATATATATATATATATATATATATATATTATAAGGGTTTTTGCATATACAACACCAAACTTATTTTTCAATCATTTTTCGCCGAAATTCAACATGTAACTTGCGTATTATAAATTTTTAAGGATTTTTTTTTGTCCAAACAATCTTTTTAGTAGGTAGAGGAGCAACTCATCTTTAACAATAGTTCTAGATATTAGGAGAGAGAACTATTGATGATCAAAGAAATTGTTATGGAAAAGAAAGGCGTGAAAGAATTTTATACTTTTAGCATATTAAAAAGGTTGTTTGTAAAAAAATGTCTTAAAAGTTTATCACGCGCAAGTCAGGTGTGGATTTTCGACAAAAAATGATCGAAAAATAAGTTTGATGGTTTATCTGTCAATTGAAAAATAAGTTTTGTGGTTTATCTGCAAAACTTGTATAATTTATATATATCGATGCAACAAAAAAAAGTTTAGCGATTTATATGTAAAAACGCTGATAGTTTGGTGGGTTTACTGCAATTAACCCTTTAATATAATTATTCCTTGAGTTATCGTAGTATATTAATACATGCGTAAAGATAACATTTTTTTCCGATCATTAAATTATATATCTTAAGTATGGATGCAAAAGGCGGTCTAGGCAGCCGGCCCGATTAAGGTCTGGGCAGTTGCTCTGGGTGTTTTTTGGTCTGGGCGGTCATTTTAGAGGTCGAAACGACGTCGTTTCCATTAAGTTTATTATGTTGTTAACTTATTGTTATGTCTTGTCTACATTATTGTCTTGTTTAATTGTTTTGGACTTAGTAATTGACTTATGTTAACCTCTTTTTATTTTAATTTTACTTTGGCTTCTTATAATAAAGTTTATATATTTGAATTTTCTTTTCTTTAATACAAATCCTTCATAGCAAAAAAATTAGAAGCTTTTTTAAAATATTAAACAAATTGATTGTAATGCTATATCATGATTATTTTATATATATATATATATATATATAATTTTTTAATTAAGTAATTAATAAAAAAATGTCAAATAATAATAATAATAATAATAATAATTTTTTGGCGGGCCTAGGCGGTCTAGGTGTTAGGCGGCTGGAAACCGCTCCGCCTTTATTTTTCGGCTTCTCCAATCATAATCTTAATGATTGATAATATTTTAGGTTGTAATTAAAAGTAATGTTATTTTTTAAAATATCATCTGGTCCATTGCATGGGCAACTACTAAAAGTAGTAGTTGTTAATAACTCAATATTAGTACCATTCGTTCCCTGAAAACAAAAAGAAAAAAAATAGGGAAAAATTCATTTTTAGTCCAGTATGTTAGGTCTTGTCCAGTAAAAGTTCTGTATATTAGAAAATTTCAATTTTAGTTCTGTATGTTTCAAAAATTGTCCAATTTAAGGACACTGACCATCAGAAATGGCCAATTTGGCCACAATTAATCACGTGCGACACACGTCACTAATAAATTTGAGAAAGATGAAGAAAGAAAGAAAAATAAAATAAAAAATATAATGAAATGCACCTCATATGAAAATTAGGGGTTACATTTTTCTTTTCTTTTTTGGCCTAGCTACTAAAGTAATTTAATGATTTGACATGTTATCTGGACAAATGCTTGATACATAAACATTAGCTCCTGAAAAGCCCTACATTTACTAGTCTAATTCTGGCTAAATTGGTCGTTGGTGATGGTTAGTGTCCTTAAATTGGACAACTTTTGGAACATACAGGACTAAAATTGAAATTTTCTAACATACAAGACTTTTACTGGACAAGGCCTAACATACTAGACTAAAAATGAATTTTTCTCAAAAAAAATATATTAGTAGCGTTCAAATAACCCGAGACGACGAGCCTCTTCAACGCCTATTGCATATACGGCATACCGTCGGTGATAGGTCCCACACCAAACATTTCCCACCACCAATCCCTAGCTCATAGCCAATGGCCGACTCCGCCACCGTTGACTGGTCGGACCTCCCGCCGGAACTCCTACAAACCACCGCGACGAAGCTCCCTACCCTCGCAGACTATATCCGCTTCCGTGCCGTCTGTCAAAACTGGCGCGCCGCAGCTCCTATTTCCCGGCCCTATCTCCCTCGCGAATTCCCATGGCTCATGCTTCCGTTATGCCACTCATCCAGTCGACGCGGCTTCTTCAATCCCCTGACCAACATTCTCAGGCGCCTCACCCTCCCCGAAGCTTCTCACACCCGCCGCCGCGCCGGCTCCTCCCACGGCTGGTTAATTCTCATTGACGAATCTCCTTCCATTTTCATAATAAACCCCCTCACCCGCGACAAAATTACTCTTCCACCCCTTTCGTCTTTCCCAAACGTGACGAATTTTGACTTTTACAGTATTGGTAGGGAATATACTCTCCGATCGCCTGAGAATCAATTTTATTTCTATAATTTGAAGGAAATGCGTGACTCCTTCATCAAAAAGGTAATCCTCTCTCAGAGCCCTCGTGACGACTCCAATTTCTTCGCTTTCGCAATTCTTAATGAGCATGAAAATCTTGCTTACTGTAAAAATGGATGCTATTCTTGGAGAATTCTTGATGAAGCACGATCGTACAGCGAGGATGTGATTTATTTTGGTGATGCATTTTATGCTGTTGATAAATTTGGGTCAATAGCAATCTGTGACGTGAATAAAGACGACATGCCTAAGGTGAAATTGATCAATGTAGAGCAACAGATTGATGGTGATATGAAGTATTTGGTCGATGCAATGGGTGATCTGTTGTTGGTTTCAAGGTACTTAGACTTTGACATCGATATTGAGCATTACGTAGAAGCTTGCAGAACAATCAGATTTCGCGTGTTTAGGTTTGATTGGGATGCCGAAAAATGGGAGAGCATCGATAGTTTGGATGAGAAGGTGTTGTTTCTAGGGGAGAATTCATCAGTGGCGCTTCTGGCAAGTGATCATGAAGGGTGCAAAGGGAATAGGATTTATTTTACGGATGATTACTCAGGGGCGAATTACGAGAGTATTGCTGGGGATCATGATGTTGGTGTATATAACTTGGCCGATGGGAGTATTGAAGAGCTTCCATGTTATCATCGGAATTCGCATTGGCCTATCTGGATCACTCCGAATATATGCTAAACAAGTAAGCTCGATGCTTTCTTCATCTTATTAGTGTTAAATTCATGAATATATAGCGATTTCTGTTATTTTCTGAAATTATATGTTGCGATCAATGTCTTTTGGCTTTATTTCTGCACTATATTTTCATGTTCTTGTTTCCTGTACTCAGGAGAACTTTATCTCGAAGAGACAATATTTAGAGACAGAGACTTAATACTTGTGTACTCAACCAGAGCAAAGAACAGATTGCTGCTGAGTTAGAGAATTTTTTGAGTACAGTGAGAATATCTTGAAGTGCCTAAAGGTTGAAATAACTTAATTTAATGCTTTCCTGATGAAGTTCTTGTAGCTTATTTGTTAGTAGATGCATGTCTCTTGACACAGATGGATCCTCTAAAGTTCCCTAATTTCATGAATTTTGTGTAATTCTGCCGTCAATTTGTTCTAAGTGTGTCAACTTATCTCTTCACTTGGTCACTTATTGATTATCCTTTAAAAAAGACATGTTTTGTCTCATTAATATCACAGCACGATATAAGTTTTGAGGATGCAGAAACTGAGTTGGTGAAAGTTGGCTTTCCACACCAACGAAAAGCATCGTAAACGTTATCAGCTTGTCAAATTCCTCCAGTAAACCTTAAGCATCAAATTCTCCGCCCTCCAAATTTGTACTAGTCACAAGTCACAAGAAAAAAATGAATCTCTTTCAAACCTTTTAAGCTCAAAAGTAAATTTGTAAAGGTAAATATAATTTCCCCATGTCTCAAAAACTCCCCCGTCTTCAAAATCTCAACAAGAATTTAATATACACACACTCCTTCAGGACATTGGGTGCCAACTGCCAACCTCTGAAATTGAGATGATACCAAGTCTGGAGATTATTCAGAAACAACCAATTGATTGGGAGAACTAAAGCTTTGTCTGGCACAGAGATGAGCCGGTCATTGATGCAATAAAAAGAGTTGGGGATTACGTGTGTCTCTTGACATGGCAATTGGATGCAACTTCTTAACCCTGTGAAATGCACAAGATGTTTGATTTTAAGATAACACTGGATATTACCTTCATCATTGTTCTTATTATCCTCTTCTATGGTTTTTGTTTTAATAACTGTGATCTTTTTTCCTTTTCTTTTATCATTATTATCCATGAGAACTTGTAGCTATTTCTGAAGAAATGAGATTTTTTCATGAAATTGAATATATTTGGCCCAATAAGTGGCTCAAGAAAATGCTTTTTTTTTGCTAAAATTCTTAACATGTTCAAAATGGAGTATTAATAAAAGTGAGTTTCTTGCAGGCTTTTCGCATTTTGAAGGGAAATACCAAAGTTAATCCCGGGGACCTCATGTGACAGAAAAGTTGAGCAGCTGTTGTGAAACCATAATTAAGCTTTGGAATCCTAGTAATAATCAGATATTCGAAAAAGCTAAGTTCTCTTTATGTACCTTTTTATTTGATGTCATGGTAGATATATAGTTGTCCAACTTCTGTTCAGTCATAATATTTTTAAGTATATGAAGAGTGCCAAGCATTTTAGTACTTGGACAGATAATTTGCTCTTATTTCCAATATATTCACACTTTAAATTAGGATTAAGATTGGGGGTGATGCGAATTATTTCACTGGAATTTGCTTCGTTAATTAGTTTACCATGCAATAAATGTTTTGCTAAGAAAACTATTAGCAACAAATTGCATTTTGTTGTCGTTCTAGTTTTTACTGACAAAGATGTACTATTTTGTGATTTATGTGTATGCGTAATGCAGCTGATGTTGTGGATGATTCATTTGGTCCCTGGTGTGGTATAAGAGATTGATTGGTTTCAGTTTATTCTGGATAATATGTAAATGACCAAAACTAGTTCTTTAAAGATTCAAAATATCACAATTCTTGTGTAAGTCTGCGAAATGAATTGCTCTAGTTCGGTAGGAATCGCTATTCCTAGCTCTTGGACCTTGTCAGGTTTTATTTTTCTATATAGATCTCCATTTACACAAGTATTAGATAGTTTATTACAGAATAATTTGCAAGCACGTCGTCACCTGCCATTTCAACTAATAAAATATTAGCAACGCGTAAAACTGGAGTCATCTCAGCGACTTTGCCGTGGGAAAGCCTCTACAACGCAGAAAAGTTGTATCAGAAACGTCTTTCGAGATAATTCTCAAAAAGAAAAAACAAACAGGCAGGAAAGCCAACAAAGATGTGAATTAGGAAGGATTGGTCGACGAAATATGAACTGAAGACTGAACCTTGATATACCCCAGAACAATGCATTTTTGTTACCACGAGACATACTGGCGGCCGCCGATCATTTAATTGGACTGAAATTTGGAATGGGTACACTTGACGATGTGAATCATTTGAAAAATAAGCGCATTTGTTCTGTAGCGGATCTTTTACAAGATCAATTCGGATTGTCTCTGGTTTGTTTAGAAAACGTGCACGGATTTACGTTCAATAATTCCTGGGGCTTTCACTTCGACACGTCTTATCGGCAGAAACGAATCAATTTAGATAGTCCTTTGTGGCTTCGGTGGCGACTAGATCAACAGTTAATGGTTTAAATTTCTCCACAATGCTATAAAAATTGGTTGCTAGAGAATCTAAGGTGGATTTGCCGACATTAATCCTCTCATACCTACCAATTGATGTACCTGAGATGCATTTCCTCTAGCTCCCGAAAAAGACCCCCTTTTCTTCCAAAAAAAAGGAAAGAGAAGGATCTTCTTCGGTGGATCCCTCTTGTTCCTGTTTAGTCCCCTTCTTTTCGGAAGCTGTTTCTACATCTCTTTCTTCCTCACTTTCCACCCTTTCTTCCGTTTTTGAAGTTTCTTTCAGTACCTTCAAATATCTATTTGAACCAAATTTTATTTATCAAATTCAATCTTTCCTAAAAAATATTGCGCCCCTTGGTTCGCTAGCTGACTTGCCTGCGCTTTTTTTTTTTCTCGAACTCTAAGAGCGGATTTTAAGTATCCAAGTTGCTTAACTTGCAGACCACAAATGGATTATCATACAAAGATAATCTTCAGTGATATTCCAGTTGTGCGGTCCTGTAAAGAGCTTCCCTTTTGCATCGTTACAAGATTTGCGTTGTCCCACTTCTATATACATTCATTCATGTACCTGATCCATAGTAATACTTTGAGCACCTAACGATGCACATTCTCTCTAGATTAATTGCCCTCTTAACAATGTACAACGCAATCTCCATATAATATTTTGTCCCAACAAAAGCCACCGATTTCCACCTTTTTCAGCCTTGTGTGCAGGGGTATCGCGCGCTCTCTTGGTTTTGATCTAAACTTGGATAACCGATAATCTACAACCCAGACGCCCCAGTTTAGTTAGCATTATTGATACACAAATAATTCATGAATTTCAAAGAAGTATTTACATCTAAGTGGAACTCTGATACGGCCCATATACTTGATTCTGAGACCAATTCTGATGGTGAGCAGCCCAATTCATCTGGCCCAATTCAAAACGCAGCAGGAGGCCCAGCCCGAGTGAGAAGACATCCTGCTTGGTGGGATGAGTACGAGACTGGTTTCTCTTCATCTGAGAAATAGCACAGCAGAGGACAATTGGTACACCAGGAGAGCTGCAAATTAGTTAGAGGGAGACAGTAGTGGTCCCCTTAAGGGAGCATGAACTAAAATATATAGTGATGAATTGTAATAGTAGGGTTTATGGTATTTTTACGACTGTAATCTTCTCTCTGTTTTCAATGAAGTTTCCCTCTTTATCTTCTATCTGATCTTCTTTCTCTGAATTTCTTCCCCTTCTTATCTATCTGCTTGCTGGAGTTGGACACTAGCTAATAATTAGTGTCAAAATCGTATCATTGGTGCTTTCATTGATCTCCCTCACACCTTCCACTCTTCAACAATGGCGGATTCTGATATCCTGATCGCCCTCAAAGCTCTCGAACACAAACTTGAAACCAAAATCAACAACCAAGCCATCACTTACCACCAAAATCTGCTCCAATACATCTTGGCGATCGACAAACGCCTTGACGATTTACACCTTCAATCCCAAACCTCCCCAGACGCATCCACCACCCACAACCCAGCCACTCCAAACACCCCAGGCCCTCAAAACACACCAAACCTTCAAAATCCGGCCCCGATTGGGGAAATGGGCGAACCACCACCTCCTTTCTGATCGTTCAAAATGGAAATTCCTCGTTTTGACGGGACAGACCCTTATGGATGGGCCTTCAAAATCGAAGAATTTTTTAATTACTATGACACACCACCGACGCAACGTCTTCGGGTTATCTCTTTTCACATAGGCGGTCGCGCTGCGGCATGGTTTCAATGGATGAAACGCAACAGCCTCCTTACGACTTGGCTGGAATTCCTTACAAATCTCAAACAGCGATTTGGCACATCCTTGTTTGACGACCCACAAGGAGCTCTGTCGAAGCTATCCCAGACATCTTCTGGTTACTACGACACACCACCGACGCAACGTCTTCGGGTTATCTCTTTTCACATAGGCGGTCGCGCTGCGGCATGGTTTCAATGGATGAAACGCAACAGCCTCCTTACGACTTGGCTGGAATTCCTTACAAATCTCAAACAGCGATTTGGCACATCCTTGTTTGACGACCCACAAGGAGCTCTGTCGAAGCTATCCCAGACATCTTCTGGTTACTACGACACACCACCGACGCAACGTCTTCGGGTAATCTCTTTTCACATAGGCGGTCGCGCTGCAGCATGGTTTCAATGGATGAAACGCAACAGCCTCCTTACGACTTGGCTGGAATTCCTTACAAATCTCAAACAGCGATTTGGCACATCCTTGTTTGACGACCCACAAGGAGCTCTGTCGAAGCTATCCCAGACATCTTCTGTCGCCGATTTTCAAGCTCAGTTCGAAGACACCATGAATAAAGTCACCGGCCCAACCACTGGCCCAATTCGTACTGCCCCTACCCAGCCCATCTCAGTTAATATTCCCTCATCCCCATCCCCGATCGTAATCTTAAACGCCTCTTACCACCCAATTCACCTTCCACCACATCTGCTCCTCAACCGCCTCTACTTCCAACACCTTCCCTCCCGATTCGTCGTTTTTCCTAAGCTGAACTCCGTGAGAAGCGTGCTAAAGACCTGTGTTTTAACTGTGATCAACGTTATACTCCGACACATAAGTGTCAAAGCCAATTCCTCAGTTTATTGGGTACTGACGAGGACACCTCCGACATGGATGTTGAGTTCCCGTCGGACTTGGAGGACCCTCCTCCCTCCGAACCTATTACGGGTGACATCTCTACTCTAAATTCCCTTTCAAGCCACGCCAACCCGCGCTCTCTCTGCCTCTCAGCTACCATCAATAACACTCCTCTTCGAACACTAATCGATAACGGCTCCACTCACAATTTCATCAAACCATCCTTTGCTTCTACCCTCAATCTGCCCTTAGAATCCACAACTCCATTTCGAGTCTATGTTGGCAATGGAGCTGCATTAACATGCTCCTTCAAGAGCCCCATGGTTCCAATCACAATGCAAGGCCATAAATTCTCTATTGACCTGTTTATCTTACCCATCGAAGGCCCCGACATGGTCTTAGGCATACAATGGTTGCAACAATTAGGAAAAGTCTCACATGACTATTTGGCTCTCTCAATGGAGTTTATGTGGTATGGTCACCCCATTAAACTCACTAGCGATACAACTCCACCTCCTTCTCCAATCACATTCCATCAGTTCACTGCCCTCCTTGACTCTGCTAACGTTGAATGCATGTACCTCCTCCAATTCTTTCCGACGCAACCTCGCCCCAACTCTACTACCATATCTCTCTCCTTTGCTATTCCATAATTCCTACACTCTCTCTTACACCACTATGCTGCCCTATTCCAAAAACCCACCAGTCTTCCCCCTCGTTGCCGTGCTGACTATCGAATTCACCTCCAGCTCAACACTTCCCCAATTAATATTCGCCCATATCGATACCCGTACTTCAGAAAACAGAGATGGAGAAAATGGTCCCGAAATGCTAGATCAAGGATTAATCCGCCCAAGCCATAGTCCGTTTTCAAGCCCGGTATTATTGGTTCGTAAGAAAGATGGCACTTACCGTTTCTGTGTTGATTACAGGGGTCTCAATGCGGTTACAATAAAAGATAAAGTTCCCATTTCGATGATTGATGAACTTCTCGACGAATTAGGTGGCGCCACGATTTTCACAAAGCTCGACTTGCGCTCCGGTTACCATCAAATCCGGATGCACCCGCTTGACATCCCCAAGACGGCGTTCCGTACCTCCGACGGCCATTATGAGTTTGTGGTCATGCCATTTGGCTTGACCAATGCCCCCTCCACGTTTCAATCAACCATGAACTCGATTTTCTGTTCTTTTTTACGAAAGTTTGTAATTGTGTTTTTTGATGATATTTTGGTCTTTAGTGCTACAAAATCTGCCCATGCGACTCATCTTCGCCAAGTTTTTTACTCTCCGTACTCACCAGTGTTATCTCAAGTTGTCCAAGTGTTCCTTTAGCCAACATCAGATTGATTATTTGGGGCATATTGTCACAGCAGGGCAGGTCTCGGCTGACCCATCCAAAATCCAAGCCATGGACGATTGGCCTGTCCCCCGGAATGCCAAGGAGCTTCGTGGATTCCTTGGTCTCACGGGATATTATCGGCGTTTCGTTCTTGGCTATGCTTCTATTGCCAGCTGTTGACATACCTCCTTCGGAAGGACGCGTTTCTTTGGAGTCCTCGGGCGGAGCAGGCTTTCCAAGCGCTAAAACACGCAAAGTACTCCACCTTCCAGACTTCTCCCGCGATTTTGTCATTGAGACAGATGCTTCCGGCGGAGGTATAGGTGCGGTCCTGATGCAGGACAATCACCCTTTGGCTTTCTTCAGCAAGAAATTGTGCCCTAAAATGCAAGGCGATTCCACATATAATAAGGAATTATACGCTATTGTTAAGGCAATCAAAAAGTGGCATCAGTACCTACTCGACCGCCCATTCATAGTTCGAATGGATCATCGCAGCATCAAGGAACTATTTCTTCAAACTATTCACACACCGGATCAACAACGTTATATCCACAAATTACAAGGGTTCCAATTTTGTATTGAATATAAACCAAGAATTCAGAACACCGCTGCAGACGCTCTATCGAGATTGCCCGTCACTCATAGTGCTTCCTAGCCTTTGCTTTTGCAACCAATCTGCAAGATTCTTCCCCTAATTCACCAGAAAATATATCAGATCCTACCTTGAAGGCCTTACATAAAAAACATGCTGAAAACAACCTTCCGGCTCCGTACTTTATCCGCAACGACATTTTATTCTATAATATGCGCTATGTCATCGGCGCCACGTCTCCACTCAAACACCAGCTCCTCAATGAGTTCCACAATATGCCACTATTTGGTCACTCCGGCGTCAAGCGCACTTTGGTACGTTTGGCTACTTATTTTATTGGCCTAATATGCGTAAATACGTCGAAACCTTCATTGGTCAGTGCCTAACATGCCAGCAACTTAAGACCATAACTCAACCCCCTGCTGGTACACTTCAACCTTTACCAACGCCATCTTTGGTCTGGGACCAATTGACTATGGATTTTATTACAGGCTTCCCGCTTCTGGTAGCTTCACCGTCATCATGGTAGTAGTCGATCGACTTACCAAATCAGCACATTTTGGGGCCTTTCCATCCGGCTTTACCGCAATCAAAGCAGCGGACTTGTTCATTGAAATTATGGTTAAGCTTTACGGTTTTCCGAGCTCGATTGTATTGGATCGAGACCCCATTTTCCTTAGTGGTTTTTGGATGCAGCTATTTGAGAAATGTGGTACATCCTTGCGATTTAGCACGGCTTACCACCCCCAAACCGACGGTCAATCGGAGGTAGTTAACCGCACTCTTGAACAATATCTTCGCTCGTACGCCCATGGGAAACAGAACGGCAGGAGCGAATTCTTGTGCTGGGCGGAATTCTGCTACAACACCAGCTTTCGTTCTAGCATTGGGATGACCTCTTTCCAGGCTCTTTTTGGGCGTGTACCACCCATCATTCCCTTATATCAACCCCGCTCCACATCTAATGAAACACTAGACGACATTCTCAGTGAACGAGATGACCTCCTTCGCACCTTGAAGGCCAACCTTGCTCGTGCTCAACATCGCATGGCTTTAAAGGCCGACCGCCACCGCCGTGAGGTCGAGTACAACATCGGCGACAAAGTTTGGGTGAAATTACAACCTCGCCGGCAGCGGTCAGTCGCTTCCCAGGTGTCATACAAACTAGCGAAGCGCTTCTACGGACCTTTTGAGATTCTCGAGCGTATAGGCAAGGTCGCCAATAAATTGCAGCTACCTCCAACCAGTCGGATCCATCCCGTCTTTCATGTTTCCCTCCTTAAACCATTCAAAGGGACCGAAACGCCACCAGCTATTACATTGCCACTAGATTCTCATGCAGTTCACCCGGTGGTTCAACCGTTAGGTATTTATGGACGCTGTACCGTTCTCCGCAACAACAAGATGATCGATCAAGCTTTGGTTCAATGGACCCACAGTGCTTCAGAAGACAACAACTGAGAAGATATCCAAACCCTTCAGGCTCAATACCTCACTCTCCACCTTGAGGACAAGGTGGCTCTTGAAGGGGAAGGAAATGATACGGCCCATATACCTGATTCTGAGCCCAATTCTGATGGTGAGCAGCCCAATTCATCTAGCCTAATTCAAAACGCAGCAGGAGGCCCAACCCGAGTGAGAAGACATCCTGCTTGGCGGGATGAGTACGAGACTGGTTTCTCTTCATCTGAGAAATAGCACAGCAGAGGACAATTGGTACACCAGGAGAGCTGCAAATTAGTTAGAGGGAGATAGTAGTGGTCCCCTTAAGGGAGCATGAACTAATATATATAATGGTGAATTGCAATAGAAGGGTTTATGGTATTTTTACGGCTGTAATCTTCTCTCTGTTTTCAATGAAGTCTCCCTCTTTATCTGTCTATCCGATCTTCTTTCTCTGAATTTCTTCCCCTTCTTATCTATTTGATTGTTGGAGTTGGACACTAGCTAATAATTAGTGTCAAAATTGTATCAAACTCCTCCAGGATGAGGCTACTTGAAAGAAGTTGAATCACAAGTAAACATGTTTTATCTAAGGAAGCAACTGTGAACTCTAATCTCTGAAGGTTTATCAACATCCTCTTCCCCATAAGTATCATGCTCTCAAGTTCCTTGATCAAAGATTTAAATATATTGTTATTATCACTATCATGTGGGAGAAACTGGGAAATGTAGCAAGTCCCTTAAAAATATGACAAAAAGTATATTTGGGTAGTGAAGGGAGATGTATAGTTTGCAATCGAGGGACATGAGGGAATACAATGTCAGCGTCAATGCAAGCATGAAGCTCAAATGTGATGAGATTAGTGGCGTGCAACTCTATCTTTCGAAAAGGATAGCTGTGTTCGATTACAAGAGACTTGAGTTGGAGATTAGGGACAAGGAACTTCAAATTATAAGGACAGTTACAACCTCTTATGATGAGTGACTGAAGATTCAAACAATTGGCTAAAAATGCACCCCAGAGCTCCAAAAAATAATTCAACTCTATCCAGGACTCGAGTTTGGAGAGAGTAACTATAGTGGCTTTCCAAACATCGCAGCAAACAACAATTGTTTAGCTCAAAATATTTCAAGGAAGAGATTTTGGTAAAAAGGCAACAGAGAGAAACAACTTGATAGCCAGAAAGGCTCATGACAACTTGTTCAACTTCTAATCTTTCTAGATAACAAATGCTACGCTCTAATCAGGATTCACCTATGTACACCCGTGATTCAAGACGGACATAGCGTATTTTGCAACTAGAACGATGCAGGACACTCAAGAAGCTTTCCAGCCTCTAAATCATGGCTAATCCGTCATCAACCCCAAAAAATCTCCTCATTTCCTAAATGAATCCATAGCGCCAAAAGTCATAACCAATAACCTCAATTTCAGAAGAAGATTTATAGAGATGGCGCCAATGCTTTGATAAAATGCTCGTTTTTACAACAGATTTCGTGGGCATACGTCTGATAATTAAAATGAGAATATCATCTGGATGTTGGCTAAAATATCATTCTTATTTGTCGCCTGCATTCATTTTTCTAAATTTCAAAGTTTGAAATCTCCAAACTAATTTATATATATATATATATAAAAAATCATACATTGAAAGAAGACTTTTGCTGCTGTTGCTGCTGCTTCTTCTTAGTGTTGCGGTAACTGCCATTCCACAAACTGTCGCTAATGAGAAAGCAATTGTCCTAGAACACATCATCATTAATTCTCCTACAAAAAATAAACAAAACAGAACAAATTAAAATAATCAAGCAAATAGTTGATTAATTAAGAAGTTCCAATGAGTAAATTTTGTATATTATATTGACATTTCAATCCAATTTAAATCAATATTTGGATTTGGATGAATGACTTTCCTTGCTAGAAAATAAAAGGAAACTATGAGACCGAAAAAGGGAGAACGTGGTGGTCGTCCAAATGTGATTTGATTTTGTTCAATTAGGGTTTGGAAATTTAAATTAAGTTTTTTTTATCTAGGAAGATTGTTCTTGATAAATAATATAGTCAAATTGCTGAAGGAGCAAAGACAATTATCCTTTACAACATATATATATATACACACACACACATTTATACCATGTAAGATATTCAACAAATTAAATACTTCATCTCCCCACGAAAAGTCATTTTGTATAACTATCTGCACCTATTTTTAGTTATAAAAATAAGATTTTCTTATGTAACAAGTAAAATAGACAAATTGCCGTATAACATAAATATTTATTTTTACTTTTATATATATATATATATATATATATATATATATATATATATATATATATATATATGCATCAACTTGTATAATTTAACCAAATTGGATCCCTTTTTTAGGCAATCTCATTGCATTGTATTTCAGATTCTACTATCGCCTATATTAAACTTATAATGAGCTAGAGCATGCACTGCAACATTAGCGTCTTTAGGTACAAAGTCAAATGCTCACGACAAAGGCAACTACCAAGTGCATGAAAATCTTCAAGGATAAGCCCACAATAATCAGAACGCCTCGGACCCTTGTCAAGAGCTTGCATCAGGGATTTGTTGTCTCCTATCATAGCATTTCCCATTCCAGTCTCCCAAGCTACTATCAAAGCATAGTTAATTAAGGGCGAGTCCTTCTAGCAACATAGTCATCCATTGGGCTCGAATTCGAAGAGAACCAGCCAGGATAGCATTTCCACATTCGTCTCTAACAATAAACCCCAACCCTACAGTTTCATCATCAAACCCTACTGCATCAAAATTTAACTTTCTTGATCAACAGGTGGAGGATGCCACGAAGCTATCGGTCGTGATGTGGCAGGATGAGGTGGCTGGTCATTTTCAATATTTTGCATAATTGCAAAGTCATCCACCGTTCATAATTGAAAGGTTGTCCTTCAATATACTAAACATTCCTATCAAGTCAACTGTACCATAATATTGTTGAAACTAGGCTTATACCTTCAAGTGGTATCACGTCCATCAGATCCCATAATTCAACTCTAAAATGTTATGGGATGGTCTATTACATGCAAACAAATTGAGCACTTTTCCCATAGGTGATGAACCGCCGAATAGTGGTAGAACAAATGAGTCGATGTCTCCTCCGCATAAATGACTGTGAGGTCATCCAACATGTGCCTCTGAACTAAATTTGATTTCGTGGGAAGAGCGTCAACACAAGCTCTCCATAAGAAATGTCGGATCTTCGGGATGGTCGTCTCATGCACTATTTCTAACCTAGTTACCGCAAGTGTACGATGTAGGTATAGGTAGCGGTAGTCAAGGTCGATCCCACAGAGACTGACTATAATACGTAGTTCGATACGTCGAATAATCTAAGACTCTCCTAACTAGACTATGGAACGGTAAAGTTGTTGTAAAACTTAATACTAATTTGCACAAAAGTAATTAACTATTAAAGAATAACTTGGAAAAACAAGAGATTCAATACTGCAGGAAAACTTAGATGGAGAGAAACATATTCTAGGGCATAGATTTCAGTTACAACTTTGATGCATGATTAACCTAAAATTCTAGACTTTTAAACTAGTCATAATATTTATTAGACGACACTTTAGTAAACCTAACCCTCCTCCCGAAGTGATTAGGTTATTGATCTACTAGATTTAATTTCCCTTCCAAGTCGACTAAATCTAAAGACTCCCAAAAGTTCCTAGACCAAAGCCTACATGACCATAGATAATCGCGCTATGTGTTAACCATCTATTAACAATTCTCTCCTCCCGGAGCGAAACTACTAAAAATGTAGATTTAACTTAAGTGATCAATTCAAGTTTAATCATAAGAAGCAAACAAACACATAGAAGAACAATCAACTAGAGTCTATAATTAAAGAATTAAATCACAACATCGTCATACGTAACCTACTTTCTAACCATAGAACACAAAATATTTAACTACTCATAACTAAATTCAAATCCATATAATATTTGTAAACAAACATCATAAAGAAACAAATATAGAAAAAAAAGTAAATAAACCTGAAATTTTCGGCTCTTCGATCTTCGTCATTAGCTCCTCGATCTTCGATTTGCTTTCCAAGCGTTGCCGACTGTTTAGAATATGAAAGTGTATGATCTTGTATGATAAAACTCGAGCTTGGGGTCCTTTTTATAGAGTTGGGGGGCGAATCTTGGGAAGATAGGGTCAAAATCCTAATAAAATTTGGAAATCTTTGTAAAACTGGACTTTTATCGCGGCCACACGCAAGCTCGGTCGCTATCGCGACAAGTTTTACCCAAAAAACACCTTAAAACAGCCGATTTTCTTGCGGCCGTGGAGGGTTTGTTGCTACCGCGAGTAGAGTGCCCTGATAAGTTTTTAGGTCTGAATTCCAAGCCATGTTTTAGGGTCTTACGATCATTTTTGGATTTTGTGTCTTTCAGGAAAAGTTGTAGTCCTTGCATCAGCTTTGTAATGCCACCAATTGCACCTCAATCGGAGCAGTAGATCTCAAGATATGGCCAAAATACTAGAGGTGTGTCAAGCTGATAGAAAACTTCACTTTCGGGAAGCTTTTCTTCACGACTGCGAGCCATATTATCGCGACCACGTTGGTTAGGCAGCGTGTATTTCATGTTCTAGACCACTTTTGACGTGGCCGCATCCATGGTCAATCTTTTTGCTCTTTTAACTTCCTTTTATTTCGTTTTTTACCTTATTTGACTTGTTTCTTCTCCGAACTTTGTCAAAATGAAATCAAATCACCTAATATACTCCAAAACAAGTCAAAACACGTCAAATGACCCAATATAATAAATATAGATTATTATTGACCTAATATGCATGTAAATGTTAGAAAATATATATCTAAATAGACCTAAATATATGCATAAATAATGTGTCTCATCGTCATGTTCCATAGCTTTATCCATGCCTTCGTGGGATTACTGGAACCTGGTAAGCTTATACCAAGTTCCGAGAAAAGGCAAATCGCCAGTTAGTATGTTGATTTGATCGTAAAATGGTGATTTCCCATCAATTTTCATATAAGTCTATCACTAAGCAACCGTGAACTCAACGATATAGCCAAAATCTTTTGTTCATCAACTGCGTTAAACATGGCATTGCCTTTATCCTCGTTCCATTGTCTCTGACCTACCTCCACAAAATCAGAGACAAAATTGTTGATTGGGATCTGGTCAATATTACCAGAGGGTGGTTTGGATCAAGCCCTATCCAATTCTCAGTTTGTGCATCAATGCATGAGCCATTCCCGACCCGCCAAGATATTCCTTGTTTGTTCATTCAGGCTTCCAGAATACTTCTCTAATATTATTTTACGATCCCAAGATAAAATAGGAAGTTTCACTAAAACCCAATACATCGAGACCCTTTGGTCGGGCTATTTTCTCCCAGCTAGACTAATGGTGTTTCTAATAAGACTCAGTAGAACCCCAATAAAAGTGTGTGATTCATTTTTCAATATCTCTATACGTCCCTACCAAGAAGAGGAAGCAACTCAGCCTGCAAAATAGTTTTTATTAGAATCTCCCGTCTAGCTTTGTGAGGCTATTCTCCTTTGAAGACATCATTCTGCTAACGACCTAATCAACCACAATCCGAAAGATTTGTTTCTTAGACTTCCCAATATTCAGTAGGGTCCCAATTGACCGAAACAGAATAAGAGACGGTAGTCACGCACCGCATAACCAAATTAACCAAACTCTGAGCAAACCCCATTTTTAACAGGATGGCCTGGAGAAAACTCCATTCCACTCTATCATAAGCTTTGCTCATATCTAACTTTAGGAAAAAATGTCATTTCTTCCCTTCTTTTTAGTACGAATATGATGAAACATTTCAAACGCAACAAGAGCATTATCAGTGATAAAACGAATAGGAATAAAAACACTCTAATTATGGGATATGATCTTAGGAAGTAAGAACATGAGCTTATTAGCAACCACTTTAGTAATTATACGAAAGATAACTTTACACAGGCTAAGAGGGCGCAAGTCTTTAGGAGTCTCGGGAGATTTCATCTTAGGAATAAGAAATATAATTTTTTTATTAAGAACAATAGGATAAAAACCATTATTCAAAATATTCAGACAACTAAAAATCACATCAGACCCAACCACATTCCAAAACTTTTGGTAAAAGAGTGGAGGCATACCGTCGAGCCCAGGGGCCTTTTATGGGATGCATTTGCTTGAGAGCCTGATGAACTTCAAGGCCAGTGTACGATCGAGTAAGAGCTTGATTCAATTTTGAAATAACCTTAGTCTGAATCGCGTCAAGAACAATAATGATTTCAGAGACTCTTTCAGCTCGAAATAGGTTGATAAAGTAATTCGGCAATGTATTGGAGATTTGATTTTCATCTTTGGTCCATGTCTCATCATGCATCTTAATCTTATAAATAATATTACAGGACTTCCTATGATTTGCTTATGGTGGAAGTGTCATGTGTTCCGGTCGCTAGATTTTTGCCATAACGCTCATAAGTGCTGACCCCAAAGTACCTCCTGCTGATTTTCCAACAGGTCAATTTGACCTTCAAGTTGTTGAACCCGACGAACAGTATTGGCATCCTGATTTTTCCGAAGAACTTGTTCCAATTTCGCCTCATCTAACTGAGTTGACGTTGAACATTACCAAACACCCTCGAATCCTAATCTTTCAAACGGTCATCACACTATTGAATTTTATGAGAAAAATCACCATCTTCATCAGGCCCATCCATCCGTAACCACACTCTCACACTAATTGTGCGACAACCACATATACTCGAACCGAAATATCTTAGTTCTCTTTTTCCTCAAGGATCATCTTCTCCTTCCATCTACCGCTTGTAATTCCAACAAAATCAAAGCATGGTTAGATCGGATACAAAAAGATGTTGAACTAAAAATAGGGAAATAAAGTCTTCCACGACATGGTCGCCACAAACCGATCCAGACGACACTGAACGTTATCGTCATCTTGCTGCTTATTGGACCATGTGAATGGCTAGCCATAGTAACCTAAGTCTTCAAGGGATAACAACACATCTCTAAAATTTCTCATAAGTGATATAGCTTGCCAGTAGCCGCCTTTCTTCTCCGAAGACCATAAAAAATTATTAAAATCGCCAAAGCTGATCCAAGGAGTAGGGTGAGTCGGTGCAATCATTCACATTAAATCCCATGTGTGGGTCCCTCGATATTGTTCTAGCCAACCGTACCCTCCCGAAATATGCTAAAACTGATCACGACCTTCTACTCTGACATCTGCCAAAATATGATGATGTGAGAAAGATCGGATAACGAGTTCAAAGGGTTGCCTCCACAACATACATAAACCTCCTCGATTGACGAGGAATTAGTTCCCAGGTTTCATTGGATCGAAGAGCGTCAATTTCTTCTTGCATAGAGGAAAGCCATTCAGGGGATTTTAAAGTTGATTTAAATCCCTGTGGTTCAAAAGAGGCAGTAAGAGCCGAAAGTAAAGCAAAAGGAAGCTAAATGCACTAGACATTTGGGCTTGAGAATCATGGATTTAGCGCGAGTTGTCATTGGGTGAGATGGCAACGACCCAGTTGGTGGAACTAGATCAAGCATTGGAGGCGGTGACTAGGCCTTATCAGGCTGATAGGTGCCGGCGGATCGAGGGGAACTTCGAGGGCTTCTAGAGTAATGAGAGGCCCAACTGGATCATCATGGGCCTCAGGGCAAGGAGAAGAAGCAGACCGCGAAGAAGATGATGGTCCGGGTGAAGTTTCGATTGGCCATTGTCCGAAGATGGCCGAGAAACATGCTCAGGTTCAAAGAAAGTAGAAAAAATCAGGCGAGGAGGAATATTGCAATGGGCGATCATCACTTGAAAAGGGGAAAATCCCTTCATCAAACTTAGTGCGGCGAGTAATAAAGATACGAAATTATGCAGGATCATAACATCGAAAACCCTTGTGTGAACTAATGTATCACAAGAAACTACAAGGGCAACTCTGTGAAGCTAATCTATGTGCAGAATAATCCCATAAACTTGAGTAAACACGACACCTAAAAGGCTTGGAATTCGCGTAATTTGGGAGTGAGCCATAAAGTAACTCAAACGGAGACTTGTTTGTTAAAACGATAGAAGGTAGATAGTTAATGACATAGACGGCAGTGGAAAACGCGTCAAATCGGGAAGAGGAAGGGGCTTGAGCATGAAAGAGCATGGATTAACCCTATTAAGAGATATGACAATATTTTCGTTCTGCTCGCCTATTTCAGTGAGCTATGTGAGGACAAGAAACACAATGAAAACTTCCATGGAAATGCATACTCACAGACTCAATTGTTAACAAATACAGTCCCCCCGTCACTGTGAAACATTCTATCAAAGTCGAAATTTGATTGCAAGTAAATTTTTTTAAATCAAACAAATATATCAGCAAAATCTGATTTAGCGTGCAGAGGAAATATCTAAGTAAAACAAGAGAAATCATCCATAAAGGCAACATAATATCGATAACCATCAGAAATAGCAATCGGAGCAGGCCCCCACAAGTCTCAATGGACCAAATCAAGCACATTATTAGCATGTTGTTCATTTAAATCAAAAGACATACATTTAGTTTTTGCCATCTTACAAGAAGAATAAAGTCGTAGCATAGGTAATAACGAAATAACAGATAACTGTCCAAGTCTATTTTAAAGTGAAATAACAGAAAAATGGACATGCCCAGGCGTAAGTGCTAAAGATCATAACTCGCCTTCAAAGTCTCGGTAGAAATAGCAACAACCAACGCTGAGTTCCCACGCACCAAAACCTACATGTCATTTTCATATTAGCCGTGTGCCATAATGGTCTTTGTTACTCAATTCTGACTTGTAAAATATTTATCAGAGAAAACAACATCAACTGGATATGCGTTAACTTGTTAATAGACAATAATTTTTTGGTTAAATGAGGAACAACCAAGACATTTAATAGTTCCACATCACGAGATAAATTACGAGTGTTGATGCTAGAAACGGAAAGTATGTTCCCATTACCAACAAAAGAAAAATCGTTACCTGTATATGGCTCAAAAGATTCTAAGGCAAAACATTGTGTAGTCATATGCGCGGAAGCATCGGAGTCCACGTACCAATCTGGAACGGGATCAGAAACAGTGCACAATGCATTGAACGCCTAAGCAAGATTTGTAGTGGAATCAGTAGAATGATCCCTGAGGAACTGTGGGCATGTATTTGCATAATGTTCACCACGACATATTTGACAACGAGAGACGTATGGTTTGTGGCCCCCATTCCCCCAGATTGAGAACCACTATGGCTCCCTTTGTGACCACCACGGTAATTTTGGTCAGATTGATGCGAGGATGTTCGGTTCGCGGTCTGCCATCCACGGTCATGGGCAAGAAAAGCCAGTTGAGGGGCTTCCGGGGAGCCAATGGAACGGTGGAGAATGTCATATTGCTTGGCTTGATGCAAGATGTCTGAAAAAGAAGGAACCGTGGTCATTAACAAATGGGTATTAGAAAACCCTAGGAAGTGCGGCCCTAAGCCACGAAGGAATAGTGGCTCTAGTCTAATTCATAAATAAGTTTGCCGATTGAATTTTTTTTTTATCACATAACGCCTTCAATTTACGATCGAATTTGTCGACGAGGAGAGACCTGACAGACCTATTTTCTAACCCTAAAATACCGCAAGTATACGAGTGTAGATGTAATTAGCGGAAGTAAGGTCGATCCTCAGAGAACAGGTTGACGTAGTTTGATACCCTAATTATCTAGGATTATCCTAACTAGACACTAGAATTGTGTGAATGATTTTAATAAACTAAATTGCTTATACTGATTAACTGACTTATTAACAAATGGGAAATTCCCATAAACGATAACGTATCCTAGGATTTCGATTTCAGAAATTACGCTAATGATGATTGCTCTCTAATTTATAAGCTTTTAAATTAGTTAATTATCTATTAGGCGTCACTTAATTAACCTAACCCTTCTCTCGAAGTGACTAAGTCGTAGATTGTTTAAGATAATTACTCTCTCGAGTCAATTAATCCTAACAACTCCTAACAGCCCCTTAACCTTTTGCCTACACGATCATAGACAATCGCGCTATGTGTTATCGTCTATTAACAATTCTCTTCTCTCGAAGTGGAATCGTTAAAAAGTAAATTAAACCTAATTAGCCAAATTAAATTCAATTATAGGGATTAAACCAAACACATAGATAGATAAAAATAAACTGGAGTCTATAAATTAAACAATTAAATCAACATTGTTGTAAAATCCTACTTTCTAATCCTAGGACACGAGTAATTTAGCTACTCATGTCTACTAACAAATCTAAACAAGAATTCAAAGAAAACATTGTCAAAAAATTGAAATAAACAAGGAATAATTAAACCCGATAGTCGGCTCGTCGATCTTCGTCTTCTCGCTCTCACGATTTCTACTCCGATGTAAAAGTATGAGAAAGTATGTAATATGATTCTCTCTTTGTTCTCCCCTGAAAAACGAGCTCTTATGTCTTTTTATAGGCTTCAGAACGAGTCCCGGGGTCTTTGGACTTCGATTCCTAATTGGAACAGGAAAGTCTTTAAAACACGGCTTCTCGACGCGGCCGCGTAGAGCATGTCTCGCAGTCACGTTGGTTCGAACTTAAAAAATCATCAAAACGAAGCTTTTTTGCGCGGCCACATTGCATAGTCAGTACCAAATTAATTTCCATGCAGTTTTCGTCGCGTCACGTTTCTCTATGTGGCGCAGTCGCGTAGGTTCTTCTCCCGACCGGGTCTAGATCGGTTTAGACCGGTTCAGGCCGATTTAGGTCAGTTTAAGACGGTTTTGGCTTTCCTTTGTTCTTTCGTCCGATAGTCGTAAAGTACGACTTTTAACCCTGAAATGCTCAAAATACCTTAAAAACAAGTCAAACACGTTAAATGTGTTGGAAATTGATTTGGAATTTGGATTTTGACCCAAAATTAGCCAATTTAATTATTTTAATTCATTTGTGAAAAATGGAAATAAGTTGCAAATTCATAATCTATGTTTCGTGTAGATAAATTTAATGCATTAATATGCTCAAAATCAATTTCGGGTAAATGAGATATTAATTGTCAAATGTTGCAACTTAAACTTGGAAAGTTGAAGAGTTTATAAAGAAAAACCTTATTTAGTAGAGGGAGTTATCAAGTGTGCTTCCCTATGGTGGACCTTATGGTGGATCCTAGTGGGATTTTAGTCTTTGGCTAAATGGACCTGAGGATGGTGCGAAGCACCATCCGAGCCCGAGCCCAGGTCTGCACATCGCACATGTCGCATTGAGTCGCTTTAGAGGGGCACCATCAAGGGTCAAGTTATTTTAATCTATTTGTGAAAAATGGAAATAAGTTACAAATTTGTAATCTACGTTTCGCACATGTCGCATTGACGATAGAGAGAGACAGGGTTTACGGCAAGTTATGCTGATAACATGTGAGGAAATATTTTGATCATCTCAATTAGAGAGATCCGTGTATTACTGTTAATATAGATGAGGGTTACAACAACTAATGGAGAAATACAAGGAAATAAATGTCCACAAGATACAATCATATAATACATACAATTAAAGAAGATTTGTTTCCTAAGTAAGTAACCTTATTAACTGGTGCAAGCAAAAGCGTAGAAGGAAAAATAATATGTGGGTCTAAATCCATTGATTATTTTGCTACCAACTAAATTGCAAGGTACGGTGATAGCAGCTAGTGGCAAGTAATGTTGTATCCCATAAAGACTACCAAAGATGAACCTAATTAAAGTATTATCATGATCCTAGTACTCACACATCTAGGCGGATTGAATGGATGATTGATTTGGTAGTTACCCTACTTATTATGCATCTAGACCCTACGACAATAGCAAGAGAATAACTGAATTGACTCATTTGTCAACTAACACCGATTACTTAACTATGACGATTTAACAATTAACAAAGACTATCTTAGGATATAGATTTCAGAATTAACTACCATACAATCGTAGGCAACTCAACATGTTACTACGTATATATAATTATAATTGTCATGTCTTATTGATATGGAGCATCATGATTATGCATCTTTAACATCTTTTCAATGTGCATAAGGTGTGGAATATAGTTAATAGACAACCATCCCTGTTGAAGTGCTTATAACTCCTTAAAGTGACTAGGAAATGTTCCCACAATATAACCCTATCCTTTCGATTTCTCGGTATATATATTATGTCGTGTGTAGTTTGGTCTTCAATACCCTCACCTTTCAGTCCCATTTTGTGTATGTGATTCTAGATTGCTAGGCTAGGTGATCAGTCTATCCTAACATCAATTAATTCTTAACACAACATATTAAAACAAAAACACAAAATTATAGCATATATATGAAAAGTCACACTCGTCAATAAAATCTACTTTCTGGCCCTAAGATATAACACAACTACTCCATAGAAGTATAAAAGAAAACAACAAATATTATAAATAACTTCATTGTTCAACAAATAATAAAAACTGAATCAAAACCAAAATTAGATACAACAGATACCGACCTACACCCAGGAAGAATCTCAGTCATCTTCTCCAGCTCCTTGGCAGATTGCTCTCAAACTACCCTAGACTATGAACGTAAATAAATTGTTGAAAACTTAAAGTAAAGATTGTGTCTCAAAAATTCAGGCTACGTATTTATAGGAGTACACAATTTTAGGTTTAGATTAGGCTTATATTGGATAAAACCCATAAAAAAAACGCATCACCCGTCATAAAACACATGGTTGTTTGATCGAGCAAACGCTTTTCATCTGCGAGTTTTCTCAAAGTGTATAGGGTGCAAGACATAGCCACAAGCTTGTTTGGTCGAGCAAATGCTTGCTATCTAAACCTTGTGCTCTCGGTACAACTTTGCACGACTGAACGATTGGCCTGTCTGGTCGAGCAAATGTTGCTCGCCTTTCTTCTCTTTTAAGTTTGTCTTTTGGGCTTCTCTAGGAAAGCTATTTTGGGCCCAATTCTTCAATTCTTTTCTTCCAAGTCTTCTTTTATCCATTTGGACTTAAGATTTCACCATTATCTCCAAAAATGCGTTGTTTCATACTGAAAACTCTACAAACCAACAAAAAGTTAAATCCGTCAAACATATGAAAATGTGGGTTGAGTACTGTTAATTTACGCGATAATGCCATTTTAGCTATGAATATGTGCCTAAAAATCACGTAACATATGAAGTGGTCAATGTGAGTAACCATGAAATCCATAGACGTAAGCCAGTAAAAGTCCCGAAGCCATCTAGCCCGCATGTGCTATGGAACATCCGTGGAGCGAGCATGAGAAAAACCAACAATGTAAAGTGAATCACACTCAAGCCAGATCCGAGTCGAGCCCCTTTAGTAAGACAACTCCAAGGAGACAATAGCAGTCTCTAATTTAGCTTCAAAAGCAAATCCACAGCCAAAGGAAGATGAAAAGCCGCCATTTATAAAGCCCTGGGAATTCCAATAGATAGAGCCGACCTTTGGGGGGAAAGGCAGCAATGCCGCACCGGGGGCCCTGCCAGCGAGGGGCCCCGATTTTTTTCTATTTTATGTGTGTGTGTGTGTGTGTGTGTATATATATATATATATCTGTATTTTATTATATATATTTAACATATGCAGACATATAACATAAATTACTGGAACTCGAGTGGTAAGTCACTGAAGTGAAGAGTTCAGAGAAGGTGGAAGAACGCGGGATTGATTCCTCCTTGGTGCAAGTGTCAATTAATTTTTTACATATTAAACAATGAGATGGGCCTGTTAGACTGTCAATGTTTCGCGGTTGATTGTACTAGTTGTTATTCTATTTCCTAGAATGTTTGTAAAAGTTGAATGCTCATTTATTTATATTTATTTTGATGAGATTGACAAGTGAGTCATTCATATATATATATATATATATATATATATATATATATATATATATATATATTTGTTGATTAATTTTTTTAATATAATAATATTGACATTGTAAGGGCATGTCAGGCTATCAATGTTTCACAGTCGATTGTAGTAGTTGTTATTCTATTTCCTGAAATGTTGGTAAAAGCTAAATGATCACTTATTCGTATTTATTTTTATGAGATTGAAAAGTGAGTCATTTATATATTTTATTTTTATTTTTAGTTGAATAATTTTTTTAATATAATAATATTCATTGTAAGGGCCCCCATTTTTTTTGCACCGGGTCCTCTGAAAGATTGGATCGGCTCTTCCTATATATTCCTCCACCATAAATTCGATTAGGAGCCCCATCAGCTATGTGGTCTGTATTGATCTTGATCCATCTCGGAGGTGGAGTCACCCAATAATCTGAAGTGACCGAAGATGGTTTTCGAGGAATAGCAGCCACACCCAAAGAGTGTAGAAAAGAAAGTTCCGTCACTGAAATATCCATGCACCCTATGCGAAAATAAGCAGCTTCATGAACAAGGCTGAGATCATTGTGAGAGCTTGGTTGGTCATCATTCGCACATCCTCATAGATCGCCACATTATGAGTTACTCATATGACCTACGTTCCCATGATAAATGCGACACGCCATAAAACCTAAGGCTGTGTGCTAAAGTGTGTGCGGGTGTGGGTGTGGGTGTGGGTGAGGATGTGGGTGTGGGTGTGGGCGTGGGTGCGTGTGCATGGGTGAGAGAGAGTGTGTGTGTCTTTTATGCGGGGTTGGCACATTGGGCAAAATCGAGCCAGATTGGCCCTAACATACAATCAGTTGGGCTCAACCTAATCTAAACACACAAAAGTTTGTGTCTGCTTTAAAGGACCGATGTGCTTGCTTGTGAAAAGTTCTCTAATTTTTCCTTTATTTTCATCTTTTTTTTTTCTTTTTGTAAATGTAAGTATGATTACTAATGTCCTAGTTTTGTAAAACTCAAATAAATCCACTATATTCCAATAATATTTTTAAAATCATTATCTTTCAATTTTATTCTTACAACATCTTTACTGTTCCTCTTCTCTACCAACAAAGAAACCTCATATTTTATTTGGGGTGCCTAAGAAATTTAAATTTAATTGCTTTAAGTTATATTTAAAAATGGATATGTGTGACCCGTTTTGCCTATTTTCAAATATATATGTATATATAAATACACACAAAATATAATAGAGATTTCATGTCAAATATTACAACCTCATAAAATACTTTTCTTTTCTTCTTTAAAAAAGGGAAAGGACCGTATTTAATCATATTCTTGTTTGTAAGAAAGAAAAAGAGTAATCACTTCAACCATAATGAACACCTTTTTTCATATCTAAGCACATACTAAATTTCTTAACAGATAATCTAAGAAACAAATTCCTACACTTTTGCTTCGAATAATTTGATTGACGAAATATGAATTGAAGATTGAACCTTAATATACTCTAGAACAGTTCCCTTATATTACCATGAGATATACTAGCGGTCGCCGAACATTATAATTTGACTGATATTTGGAGTGGGCACACTTGTCAATGTGAACCATTTGAAAAATAAGCACATTTGTTATGTATCCTTTCTAGTACATTCTTCGAAAGTGAGAACTTCATTTTTTTAATTTTCTAAAATTCAGCAAGATTTATTTCACTTAGTGGATAGCCATTTGCTACCCATGAAGAACTGTTTCTTATTTTAAATTTAGGTGATTGGGTATGTACTAGAAAGTAGAAACTTTATACACAATTTCATGATGGGTAGGGGGTGAAAAAAATTAATGGCCAAGTAGAGACCCCTAACACTGGACATTATCAAGTTTTAAAGGAGGCTACGCTTCCTTTACGTGCAGATACTCTTCCTTTATGTGCTTGATGATCGATCATCTTTCTTATCAACAAGACTCATCATACCTTATCACAAAGAGCAGTTATGGTAAGATAAAGGATGCAAGCATTATTAGAGGAATGATTGGGCATAACGTGTATATGGGTTGTTTTTTAAGTGTAAGGTTAAATCTCAGGGTCCAACCTTGGACAAATTGTGGAAACTATCAAACTAAAGTGTCATACGGGCAGAGGGAACCAGACTAAAAACTACCAAACTAGTTATGGTAGGGGCTGAGGGGATTTCCAGTGAAGCAATATAACACATATGGATTAGAAAATAATAATCAACAGGAAAGCACTTTATTGGGGCACACTATATTGAAGTAGACCAACATTGACATTGAGGGATGAAAGCAACGAGAGCCTAATTATCCCTTAACCAACGCAAGTTTTTCTATTTGGATTTTCTCCCTGTATATCAATTTCTACAACGGAGAAAGAAAAATAGACAAAAGCAAAGCACTTCGTATTCATGTTATATAAAGAAGTTGAAATGTTTCAAATAGGAAAGGGAAAGCTATATTCATACAATAATTAATAACTTACAGACCACCTTATTTTATTAATTGATAAATACACTCTACTCTTTATTTTCCATGAAATAACCTGAATATCAAGTTGCAACTCAATGGCGTGCAAATAACCTCGGATTTGACAAGGCTGAGTTTATGCAAGAAAATGTAGTATCGAAAAATTCCCACATCTTTTGACTCATACTCCAGTTTCTCTTAATTACTTTCAAGTATCGTTATATAATTTAATGTTGAACCTCAAAAATTAAATTTCAACGTAAAGTTTAACGTGAGGGGCCCAACATATGTTGCCTTGCATAATTGACGACATCCAAATTTTAAAGATGTATTTGAGATAAAAAAAAAAAATCCAAAATAGCCTAAATAGTGATAGTAAACTCTATTTTGTCATTTTTAGGATTGTTACACTGTTTCTTATCCAAAGTAAAATTTAGCCTCTTTTTACCCTTTTCCTTCCAATACAAATTTACTATCTTAACAATATATATATATATATATATATATATATATATATAATGAAATAGATTAAAATAAAATGGAAAAATACAAAATAGATTAAAATAAAATCGAAAAATACAAAATAGATTAAAGAAAATAAAGAAATCAAAATCAAAAGCCCCAAATTCCCCAGAACAACAGACTCAATGAAAAAAAGCCCTAAAGCATCGATTCATCTTTCATTTTCAACAAAAATAAAAAGGTCATCTCTACTTCCTTCTCCATGAATTTTCATCTCCCATAAGTCCCCAAGGTCGACATTTTTCTACTCCACATCTGGGCCTGACGTCAATATGAGGATAACAAGGGTTCTACAATCTAAGGTTGAATTCCAATTGTTTCTAGCTATAAACAAGGAAAGTCCTAGTGAAATTGAGAACAAGGTATCATTTCACAATTTTGCCATCAATTCTAATTTTAGTTGTGGAAGAAATTAGATTCAGGGTTTCGTCAAACACATAATTGACAATTCACACCTTACATTTGGAAGAGATTTCTGATATTTAGGGCTTCTGGTGTACCGTTCATGTAGTTATGCTTTTTTAAATGGACGATATTTTTGGTAAACACCAGACGAACGACTCATATCTTAGATTTGGAAGAAATTTCTGGCATTTAGGGTGTAGGGTGTGTTGTTCATGTTTTTAGAGTGAGTCATGAGTAATAATTGATGGTTTGTGGGGTGATTTTCTATGGATCGTGAGTTTTTATTTTGGTTCGTGACTAATATGTTGTTCTCAAACGTCTTTGTATATGTTGTTTTACACTTTTGTTTTTTATTTGTTCGTGTTTTTTTTTTCTTTCTTTTTTTTTTTTTTTTTTTTTTTTTGTATTTAGGGACCATTTTTATGATTTGGGAGTTATTTTGTTGTCCCTTACTGTCTATGTACGTGCTGGTGGCTAAACTTAATTTGATTACAGGGTAATTGGAAAATTTTGATAATTTGATATGGTGGACAATGGTAGGAATTTCACTCGATGGTTTATTCCCCCAAGAAGAAGATGTAATGGTCCGTGCATCGTGGGAAATGGTTAAGGTCAGTATCACCTTCTTGTCCAAAGAATTTTTTACTATGGCAGTTGGATTCTACCATATGGCAAAAACGAGCTACGCTTCGAGTCGTTCGATCAAGTAAGAGCCGATATAGTCTATGTTGCAAATATAAAACGAAGGTCGTAATTGTATTGCATGCATACACACTCTACATAGTTTGGACTATCATGAAAATCTTTGGAGACCACTCTTGTCAACTGAATATCAACCGAAATGCAACTCGTCAGATACTTTCAAGAACCTTAACTACCACTTCGCACATAAATTGTTAGAGGCACGGTGGTCTTAACCCACGGTCAATTATGATCCAAACACAATTGCCTACATATTTTCTGGAGCAGTCGGCGCACAAGAGGCCATAATACAAGAACAATATATTGATCATCTTCGATGAATCATCAACATATTTGTTAAACTTTACCCCCTTTAATTGGCTTCACAAATCTTGAACCTTCACACATCCTCCAAAACGTTGGCCGAACAAACCACCCTTCGGTATATCGTGGTCGACATTCGGGTCAAATATTAAATTCTCAAACCTTAATTCAGTCGCCAAGAAGAATACAAACCTAGAAAATATAATTCTCGTACCACTCAAACGCAACCATAACTCAGGATAGATGCGTCGGCCTTGTTAATCCCTTGGCTGATTATAATGTAGGGCATAACTGCATGTAAACCCCGCCCAATCAAAATCCAACAGTCCGCTGAAACAACTTCCTGAACTGCGCCGTTAGCCCTAAATTTTTTAGTTTTCAAAAAGAAATTGAAGCACATGATTTGTGCGAACATAGTGCTTTGCGGTTTTGAAAATCTGGCCGAATCCAATGCAAAGTTACCCAAGAAAATTAGATTCATGAAGCATAATTAGTTGTTAAATTAAATTAGATAAAGAATAATCTCCATAATGACAATAACGAATTATAGTGGAGCAGCAACAAGATATATATGTAAGCACAATAATGAAATTCATGAATCATAATAACAATAAGAAATATAAAGGATCACATTCACTGATTCACACACCCGCAGACCCACGACCACACACTTAACCCATACAACACAAACACAGGAACCGCTTTCAAAACTATCCACGAACCATTTTACACACGGAATCGGCCTAAAATAACTGCGGAACCGCTGACACCAAAACCAACAAACCCAATGCCCCATGAACCCATATCACCCCGGACCATTAATAATTGTTTATACCCAACTCGACCCATCGTCTCTACAATAGCAGACGGATGAATCGGGTGAAGTGTGACTGTAGCAGGTTTTGAGGGAGGATGGATTGGGTCTAAGAATTGATTCTACTTTTTTATTCAGGTTAAAAAAGAAATCTGCCTACTGAGGATAAAAGAAAAATATAAAATTTAACATCATCGTATTCGTAAGCAAAGGTCTTGCAAAATACAAAACACTCCCCAGCAAATACTCAAACTTCCCAATTAGGACCACTCTGTACACCTGCTTTCTGCCATTCTACTACCTAGAAAGAAACACAAAACAACTAAATCTTCTAAAACTGTAAAAAACATTGGCATCATGCAATACACCTCATAGAATAGGTAGCAACCGTAGAATCAAGCGTGGGATGATCACTCTCCAGCCCATAATCCATGGTTGTGGAACGGCACTCCATCTCCTCATCGAAATCGTACACAAACTCCGGCATATCAATCCCCCGCCGCCGTATGTTGTCCCACAGGAACTCCAACCTGGTGACATACTTCACCTTCCCGTACAACCCGGAGAAGACCACGCGCCCGAACGTCGCCAGGAACAGCCGAGACTGGATTCCCGGGTGCAGGAAATACAATGTCTCCAGATTCTCCCTAACGTTGACCGGAATCGCCTCGTAGATGGATCTTAAACCGGATATCCCCGGGAAATTCTCCGCCCTGTTCACTGCCGTGTGCACGTACACCGCCGCAAACGGCCGTCCCCCCAAACTGGGGAAGATCTCGTCTTCCAGGAATTTCTTAAGCGATTCAACACTCACAAGCCTCGCTAAAGAAAAGAAAAGAAAATTAAATTAAGTTATAGAATGGATGGACGGAAAATGAAATCGGGGGAATAGAAATTACCAGGAAAGAGTTTTCCGATGATGCGTAGAACAGGGCGACCGCGTTTATCTGTGCCTTGAATGTTGAAGATTTGGAGTTTCTTGATAAGGGATTGTTGCTCGGATTGAGAGAGAGGGGAAGACGGATGAAGATGAGGAGAAGACATGATTGATGAACGAGGAGTATGAAGGTTTTCTGTTTTCTTCAATTATGAATGAATGGGTATTAGTTGATTGATACTTTTTCTGTTTTTAAAAGCAAGAGTGGATGGGGTGGGGACTGGGGTTGGGGTTTGGATAATGTTGAAACGGATTGATTGAGAATTTCAGATACGACTTAATTAACCACATTTAACTTTGATTTCTAATTTAATTTGTTACTTCTGCGGGAAACCATTTGTAAACAAATATTTTTTTCTTTAAAACTAATATTTTCAACAAAAATAATGCTTTTTTTCGTGTAAAAATAAAAATTATTAATTTGATCTGTAAAAATATAACCTTTTTTTTAAATAAATGATACGCTCTCAAGAAACAATAATATTTTTCAGAAAAGAAGTAATATTTTTTAGACAACTTGATATTTTTTGTAAGTAAAAAATCATGCTCTCTTTCAGAAAATAATACTACTTCTGAATGTGATTGACCCATCTTACGGTTACGGGGACTTGTCTCATTCCAAATGTATGCCTCTAAAACTTTAATTTGTAAGTAATCCTTTTATGTTTGTTACTTTTTCTGTTTTCAAATAAGTGTTTTCTTAATTTTTTTATATAGAATTTATTTTGTAAATGAGGAAATAATCAATTTTGAAAGGGAGGGATAAATTTTTGTTTTAATGAAGTTATTAATTAATTGTATGTATTGGAAGGTGAAATCGCGTTGAAAGATATAATATATGGATATGAGAAAAGTGAGGGTTGGGCGGGCGGTTGGGGAAAGAGTATATTCCTTAGAATCTCCCTTTTGTATTGAGACAAAAGTTGAGTGAGGCCGCATTTAATGACACGTAGTGGGGTTATCTCTTTTTTGGTACCCCTTTTTACTAATTCAATTTCTTAGTTTTTTTAGGATCATCACTGCCTCTATTGGCGCTACATTTTATTTTCCACCATTTATCACTCCTTTATTTCTAATTATAGTTTTAACTTGTCAAAATCATTTTCTAATTAATTACTAGTATAATTTTAGATATACATGTGGAAGAGTTTTCAATCATTATCAATTTTTTGTCATCATATATGATTATCATTCATATATGTTCTGTATTGTTGATATTAAATACTCCATCCGTCCCTCCTAATTTTAGTTGCACACTTTTCTTTTTCGACCGTCTAATCTTATTTTACACATTCCCAAAATAAAAAGAAATTTTACAATCTTCATTCTAAAAATCTCCACCTTTAAATAAATCAACTACAAATCAAAAAAATCAAATTTTTCTTAATATACGTGCCAGAGCAGATGTGCAAATTAGGTCAGGACGGAGGGAGTAACATTTACTGATGCGATACCACATTTTACCTACTCACTCTGTTCACAAATAAGTGTCATTTTAGTCTTTCAAATGAAATTTAAGAAACTATATAATGGACAACAACATCCCTCCAATTTTCTCTCCATCATTTTCTTTATTACCATAAATTTCTCCAAACCTTCTTCATTAAATATTATAAAGTTTTGTAAGGAAATTTCCTTAAATTTAGTTAAGGTCAATATTGGAAGAAACATACAAAAAATGCTAGAATAACTCTTTTTTGTGAGAAATGCTTTTCACTAGAATGACACTTATTTGTGAACGGAGGAAATACTATTTTTTTTTTGCTCTACATTTTTAATTCATCTAATAAGATTCCTTACAGTATGATTGTTTATGGATTGCGTGAAAGGTGCAAATCCTAGAATATGTGAATCCAAATGGTATAAATTTTTTGTTTATTCTAGGATGAAGTATTGAAAATCAAGAGAGTAATGGAACGAGGGTAGATTATGCTTGGATTTAAGTGAATTAAAGGGTCATATTTTAAGTCCCAGTTCAAAAGGAAGACTAGATTGAACCGTCCTCAATCCAAGGGGGCAAATCTATAAACAAACAATACCCTTAAGAATCTTTAGATTCAAAAGGTCATTTTTGGTATTTTAAAGATAAACAATTAATGTTAGATTATTGAAAATCACAACTCCAATTAATATCATACATTTAATATGCAGTTTTTCTTTTAGTGTAACTAGTAACACTCCCGTGCGATGCACGGAAATTTATTTAAACATAATAATTTAATTTAGTTAAACATTATATAATCTACTATTAAAAAATTGGAGTTGTTGCATTCTAATCCAAATAAATTTTTTAATAGTTTTGATTAAACATATAAAAATTATAAGTAATGCAATTATCCGTGTGTTTTCATGATATATGAATTTAATATAACGTATGTCTCATGATATATGGATTTAATATAACGCATGTTTTATAACTGTATTATCTTATGCATTAACATTAAGAAATGAATATACAAAATAAAAAATAAAATAAAATTAAGAACATCAAATTGTTGTGTGAGCATATATCAAGTGATAATGAATATTCAAACAAAAACTAATATTATCTTAATATTGAACCCAAACATATATTTAGTGTGTCTGTATCCATATTGATATGTGTGGACACCCATAAATAGCTCAAGTGATAAAGAATATTCAAACAAATACAAATATCTAAATATCATAGAACCCTTGAAAAAATATTAAATATAATAAAGTGGATAATGTTATATGTAAATTAGTTTTTTTTTTTCTTTTGCATTTTATTTAGATATTTTAACTTATCTAAATAATTTTAAAATTTTGAATATACCTATTTAACTTCCTCTTTAAAAAGAGAATACTAATTTTATAGATTTAATATATACTCAAATACGTTTCAGGTTTAAATAAATCTTGATACTAACAAAATAAATCCAAAGATCATTCAGTAGTTGGAATAACAAAATAAAATATATGAGTTCAGAATTTCATATATGTTGAAGTTTATTCAAATGAATTCTATATTTTTATTATAAATATTCAATTTATTTAAGGATACAAATTTATTAATTTAAATAAATAAATTAATTAGGTTGAAAAATGTGAAAAATAGACATAGTTGAGGTTAATTAATGCGACAAAGTAATGTTTAGGTTTCAAAATCTAAAAAAATTATAAAGATCGGGCAGATTAATTTTATTTTATTTTTAAAAAATTAGATTGCAACACGTGTAAAATCTCACAGTTTAGGTTGCAAAGTGTAAATTTTTAAATATAAATAACATAATAAATATAAACTATGAAAAAATAAATAAGTAACAAAAAAAATTCAATATTAGTTTTCATATATAAATATATAAACATGTGTGGAAGTTAGTCCTGCGATTAACCAACCAAAATTAATATTATAACAAACTACAAATTAATATTTGCAAATATAATTATTTAATAACTCGATTATTAAATTATACTTTAACTTTTATTTTAAATTTAAGAAATTAAATGCTTAATTATTTAAATAATGAATTTTATCTCGACACATAAATGAAGAAAACTTTCGATCAAATTAAATAAATTAATTAGTTTTCCTTTTAATAAAATCATCAAGGTAGTTATTTTTTTTATTAGAGAACTATTTACCTAATTTTTAGTTATATTAGGGTCCTAGACTATAGTACAAACCACCTTAAACGCTCAAATCTTATACAAATAATTAACGAATAAATAATATAATATTTCCAAATGACATATCTAATCATAATATATTTGATATGGATATCAATTTTCCTAAAAAAATATGAATATCAAATTAAAGATCTTCAAAGGAGCTTTAATTTGTTATATTATACATAATTAAAAATAGGTTCGAAATGAAAAAGTTATTTATGGTTTAAAAGATTAAAATAAAGTTTGATCTTTACTAAATGTAACAATAACATACTACATTCGTTGTTTTTTATATGCAATTTTAATTTAGGATTAGAGAATCAAAATACAGGGGAAATGATATATCCTCAACCAAATTTTCTATCTCCCCACAAATCCCTTAAGTTTATCCTAGCAGAGTTTCAGTTGAAGGCTTGAATTTTAGAAAAGTGCCCCAATTAGGGCCTGAATATTGGATGCTCTCAATTCAAGGCTTGAATTATGAGTTTTTCTCTATTAGCGGGCCATATTTTCAATTCAAGATTATGCATTTAAAAGTAGGATATATTATTCAATATGCGAAAGATTCAATACAGAGTAGATTAAAAGTTTCCAATACAAAGTATATTGAAATTTTCTATATATATATATATATATATATATATATAATGAACAATCCATATATCAAACAATGTGTCCTATTTTTCAAGATGTAAGGGTAAGAATAAAATTCAAAATCTAGACCTCTAATAAAAAAAACTCAAAATTCTGGTCCCGAATTGAAAACTCCTAAAATTCAAGCCTCAAATTGATTTTCTGAAACCTTCTAGTGGAATTTTCTAATTTATCATCATATTTTCTCTATATTATATTTCTTCCCATTTATATATGATACTGGATATGACAAATTAGAAAATTAGAGTCTTTTAAAGATAATTGTACGGATAATATTAAAAAAATTCGAAAAAAAATGCTAAACAAACATCTATTTAAAAATAATTAACAAAACCTAAAACTATATCTTATAAAAAAAAATCATCTAAAAAAAAATAGAAAAATGACACGGATAGTAATGAAAAAATTAGTAAAAAAAAGGAAAAAAGGACATCTATTTAAAAACAATTGACAAAACTTAAAACTACATCTAATAAAAACGGAAGTAATACCAATTATGGTCCAAAATTTCAGACGAAATACAAAAAAAAAAAAAAAAAAAAAAAAAATTGTTTAACTAATCTAGTTTTGCAGGCCAATAAACAATATTTAATACATATAACTAACAAAGAAAATAATATTACTTTTCAACTTATTATAAAATATGTGATATGTATGTCAAATTAAAGCTCATGATAAAACCATTTATATATCGTACATAAAACTTGGATTAAAAATGAAAAAGTTATTAGTATTTAAAAAAATTAAAATAAAATTTAAAACTTACTAAAGGTACAACAACTTACCAAATTGTAGAGTAAAAATTAGGAGGGAAAGTGAAAATTACAAAAGTAACCTCCATTTTACTAATATATATATATAGATGAGAAAAAAAATGATTTTTTTTTAATTAATTTAAATGAGCTCTAAATTATTATGCTAACATTATATAAGAGTAGTATTGGTATCTTTCTTTTCATGTATATTTTGTGTTAAAGATTTAGTAACACATCTGATGAGGGATAATTTCGTAATGATGTTGTGGACATGTGTCAACGTAAGACTATGACACATGTACTACAAATTGACACAATAAGGAGATACCATTCGAGGTGTTGGGTCAAGGCCAAGGTCCAAGATCTCCCCGTCCAGGCCCTGGGGAGATATCAGCCGAGGTATTGGCCCAAGGCTAATGTCCAAGGTCTCTTATATACACCTCGTCCAAGGTAAGGTAGAGGTAAGTAAAAATATAGTAGACGTGACGTACCTCTTTACCCTACCCTCACTAAACTACCATCAGAGACTAACTTAAGCATCGGAGGATCTACCCCTCGGGACAACCCTGGGGTTCTATTTTGCATGTTAATACCAATGTTCGGCCATCCTCGGAGATCTGAAGCGTCACCAGACCTCGGATCCGATCATTTCGGTTTCTGACATCATCAGTTTGGGCCCATCAGGGGGTCAGTAATCTGATCTGAGCGATGGCACCACCGAGGAGAAAAAATATCAATGCCAGCCGGACTACCCGTGGTGGAGATCGAAGGGTAAACCCTAACCCTCATCACGGCAACACCTACAACTCCCATCACTCAAGGTTGAAGAGGCATTGGAGGAGGAGCGAAGTCTGAGAAACCAGGGCAATGGTGCCCAGACCATCAATATCCAACTTATGAATAAGATGGAGGTCGGTCTCCAGGAGTTGAAACTTCTACTGAAGGGACTTGTCGAGAAAGACATACCCAACGAGCCCAACGATGAAAGAGACGTCAGTCATGCTTAAGGGTCCAGGGGTATGAACGACGAAGTCAAGGTCCAACCACATCAGGACCATGGCAAAGACGCCACAATCGTCATCGAAAGAGATAGCCAAGACAACCTACGACTGAAATTGGCGGAGATGGATTATAGGTTGGGGGGGAGGAGGGTTTGGAATGAGGTTAAGAGGCCAGGCTCTGACTTCTCCGCTCCTACAAAATCTCTTTTTGTGGAGAACATCATGAAGGAATAAGTCCTCCCGAACTTTAAGATACCTCAGATGAAGAACTATGACGGAACCTCGGAACCCCGTGATCATCTTGAGAATTTTCAAGCTCTCATGATACTTCATGGGGAGATCGATGATGAACACAAAAATTACCGTTTTTCTTGCACTTTTCACGTTCACATTTTGTGGAGAATTACGTGTAACTGGTGTGTCTATGTGCGATTTTATGTTTTATTATATTTTCGGGTTGATTTTCCTTTTTAATATGATTTGATACGCTTTTGGGTGTTTTGAGTCGTATTTTGAAGGTTAGAAAACTCGGAAGAATTTAGAAGATCGTTCGCATCCATTTTCATACTCCGGCCCGTATCCCGAGGCTCAAAGGGGCCCAAATTAGGTCGGGGTTAGGTCTAAACTGAAGATCATCAAGACATGAGTAAAAATCGTGAAGGAGTTGGGCCTAGAAAATGGATGAAAAGGCCTCAAATTTGAGAAAGAAAGAAGAAGAGGTCGATCAAACATATGTCACGTTCCAGCCTACAAATCAAGGACCAAACAAATATGAATCAGGCCCAACAAGATCTCAAATTGAATTTCATCGAGTCGCGAACAAAATTCGTGAAGAGGTCAGGTCGAGAAAACGAGAGAAAGAGCTCTGAAACAGCGACAGAAGACGGAGGTGCAAAGTGGAAACTGAACCGGACCAACAACCGGAACACCTACCGGACCAGCTGCCGGACCGGCTGGACCACCAGCTATCAGTCCAAAACTAACCCAGGGACCACCTGCCGGACCACCTACTGGCCCGGCTGCCGGACCAGCAGCGGTACCGGTAGTTCGCGGCCGGTTTTCACGCGCGTACTCTGTTTCGTGCAGTTTTTGTATTTTGATCGTAATTTCCTCATCCGAGTTCCAATTTGAGTGATTCAAGTTTCCACGTGTAGTTGAGACAAAGATCTACAACTTTATAGTTGAAGTCAAAGGCTGATTCCGGACGGATGTTTCCCATAAATCACGAGAAGCACGAGTCGAGCGCGCACAAGGGGCTTGACTCAACAACTTAAAGGACCAAGCACTCCCTTTTGTATTTTTACACGTTTGCCCTTATTAGGGTTTTTGAGGGTTGGGGGGCCTATATATATCCCTTCCCCTCTCATTTGTAAGAATCCATCAATTATTACAACTCTTGCCTCATTTTGTAAAAGCTTCCCAAACACTCTTTTCTCCTTTATTCTTCAATTTTCAGATTTTTAGTCTTAGAAACTAGGGATTATCTTCCTCCTCTTCAAGGAGGAAGCCATCTTTGGAGGAGAACTCGGAGATTACTCACGGTCTTGTGACACTCGACTATTTTATCAATGATTTACAATGATTCTTCAATCGATTGAGCATTTTCTTATCCCTTATATTTATTTTCAGTTTTTATTGTTTTTATTGCTTGATTGTTGATGATGCTTGTTATTTCTTTGATGATTTGTGAGTAGTTTTTGTGTTTCCCGAAGCCCGGGAGTAGCCCAAGCTTCAGGGTTGATGATTAGTTGATTGATTATTGGATTGTTGTGGGTTGTGGTAACCTAGGTTAGGATTTGATTGATTTATTATGGTTTTCATATGAAATTAGGGCTTGATTATAGGCTTGACTCGGTGGCTCGAGCTTTCGATAATTTAGCCTTATTTTGTACGATTGTGTATTTGAGACGGGATAATTGAAACCTAGGCTAAGATTTGCCACCCTTTCGAGGAGATTTTATTTGATCTTAAATGAGCTTAGGATTAGATTTCTACGCCTTAGATTAGTCGGGAAGGAAATTCAATCCGAAAACTAAATCAATCAAAATCCAATCGGTAGGACGGAGGTCTATGGAGGAGAAGACCTACCAAACGGGGAAGTAGAGTCTAGGGGGTCTTGGCTAGGATGGACGAAATTATGTTTAGTCGTATGTGTAGGAACTACACCCCTACGCCGGTCTTTAGCGTAGGAGAAGTCGGGCTATCCACTTCTATTCTCCCGTAGTTGGTAACTCCGGGCCCGGGTTAAGTTTGTAAATCTCATTCGTGTAGGTAGTCTACATGGAACCCCGATTACTTACCTATCCTAGGGGAATACGGCACCACAACCATATTATAGAATTATCACCCAATTGGGATATTGGTTGGGTTGAGAATTCAATCACATAGAGCTCACACTAGTTTCCTTTAATCGTCTTCAAATTGTTAATTCTATTTTGCTTGTGTGAAACCGAGCTTCGAGAATATCTCCCCATCGATCGGTTCCCTCCTTGCTTTATATATTATTTTATGTTATTAGATTAGTCAAAACTCTCAATTTCCATTTGACCTAACTAATTCGAAAGTGCTAAAGTCGATTCTCACGGAAAATCTTCCTTGTGGATTCGATATCTTATATACTACCTCTGTCATAAATCATTCGCTTGCGGTTTGAGAAGGTCGTTCCAATCACATCGATTTGGAGCGATTTTCGCGAAAAGTTCATGGCGTCGTTGTCGGAGAGGATATCCTTCCCTTCGATTTAGCCTAAGCACGATTAGAGTTAGATTAGGTCATTTTTCTTTTTATTTTTGTTAAAAAATATATATATCTAAGAAAAATGAACCCCGTCACTATCAATATTTGCTTGAGAGTTATGCTCTCAATCCTTCCGAAGTGAATGCATTGCCCTTTATGCATGATGATGGTTCTTATTTTTCTCCCAATTATGAAAATACGGAAATAGTGCATTGTGAAATGTGTACGGAGAAAGGTCACATCCACCATTTTTCTTCACAATTGCAATATCCTCCCACCCACCCATCTCAATTCGTGGATTACAATTTTTTTTTTCAAATAATTGTGAATTGGGATGGGAGGTCGATCGAAATTCTCCCTCCTCAAGTCATCAAGCCTTTGAGTCATCCGAATCTTACCAAATTTCTTCAATCAATGTATTGAAAGAAGAAATTAAGAAAGACAAGGATGAGTTCAATCAAAAGTTTGATGAACTTTTGGCACACACTAAGGTTATGGAAGTCATCCTCTTCAAACGTATTTTGGGGAGAAATAAAGATGAAAGTGTGCAATTGAGGGATGAGGAGAAATAAGAGGAGAGTGAAAACCTCATCTCTCATAAGCCCTCTTTGGAAAAAAAGTGACAATTCTTCCCATGAAGACAATGCATTTCCTTTGGAAGAGCAATCTCAATTTCTCAACAAAGTGTGTGATTATGAGTGCATTCTTATTAACGATCCATTTGTTGAGACATCATTTAGTGGTTGGGATGCAAGTTTTGATTCGTCATTTCTTTCAAAAATTGAAAAACTTGCATCGATTATGGACATTAAGCGTATCTTCTTGCATAAATCATATGTCCATAATCTTATCTGTGATCCATCGTGCCATGTCTATGTTGGTGGATCAATTCTTTATCTTGAGCAAACAAAAGCATGGCAGGATAGGGATTTGTTATTGGATCCCGGATAACACTTGTGAAAGTCGGGCCGTCGACTTTAAACCAAGCGCTTCTTGGAAGGCAACCCAAGCATTAAAAATTTTATTGTTTTCTTAGGAATTAATTTCTATTTGTTCTTAGTTTAGTTTTTGGTTTTAAGATTTGATGATTTCTTGACTTTTGTGAATAGGTACATTTGGGACACAATGAAATAGCCTAAATTTTGAAGAAAAGTCCCCAAGCAATGGTGATACGAGTCAAGATGAGTGATCATTGGATAAATGCAAAAAGAAAAATTTAGAGAGTCGACACCTCAATTGAGTGAGCTTTACTCTATCTCTCTACCTATTCCTTCTTGCACGTGCATAATTCGCAATCATGTGATTTGTGTCATCTTTGCTTGTCCTTGATTTTTTTTGTAAAATTGATTATATGTTGACTTGTCTTTCCATGCACTTGATTCATATGCTTATTTAAATGACATGTTTACATTTAAGTTTGTGGGGTAGGAGAGACATTTGTTTGCATTAATTGAGGTTCTCTCCTCATATTTGCATAATCAATCATGAAATCTTATTCCTATACATCTCTTGAATCTTTGAATCTTTGTTTGAATAAATGGTCGGCTTGGAAACGTGAATAGTTATGAGCTTTTGATTGATGATCTTTGGGAAATGCATGAATTTCACCTCCTTTGCTACTTGGGCTTGAGAATTTCGCCCAAGTTCGTGGGGGAGGATGGAAGGATTGTTATTTTTATGCACCTGAAGAGGATGTTCCTCATTTTCGATTGAATGGCTCGTAGTTATGATCTACGTCATTCTACCATATTTTAAATTTAGGTTTTTATTGCTTTTGTGAATAATGCGCTTGGTTGAATAATTGGTGAGTTGACTTGTTGTGTTATTTATGAGGAAGAAGTATTGGAAGTGTCCCGATTTTTGAAATCTCAAAATTGAAATCTCTAATAATTGAGCATAAAACACTAGAGGATTCCTTGCTTAAATATCAGTGAGGTAAATTGGTTGATGCGATTTAAGGATAAATGAATATTTGGGCATAGTTTGGAGGATTGCATATGTAAATAAAATAACTTAACCCAAAATTGTGCTGCTTGTGAGTATTACTGTAATTCCAAAACACACACGACACGATTAAGGATGAACTTGTGAAAAATAGAATGAATTAACTTTAGGTGGTAAAAAATAAAGGAGATGTAGGAGGAGTTATAATGTGGATTAAGTCACCGGGCAAAATCATTGTTTTTCATTGATTGTAAGAAATTCTAGTAACATTTGTGTACTCTAAGTATTGAGATAAGCATAAAAAAAATACGTTGTATGAAACGTAGAAAAAAAAAAGCTCAATAAAGAATCGAGTGTGAAATAGTTGAAAATTTTGTGTAACTTGAAAAGAGTATTATGTTGTAAAAGAATAAAAACTAGAATAGCAATTTTATTTCTTTCGACTAAGCTCGGTGTAAAAAGGAGTAATTAAAAAGCAAATAAAAAGTACATATATTGAAAATCAGTTGGCTAGAGGAAGAAAATAGCCGCATCACCCACGCCGGGTGAGTGCGTTGCATCTTCCTAAAAAAGAACTGAGTTGAACCACCTAGAGTCGAGGATTTTGAAAAATAATGAGTCTTCCAAGGTCACTTCACATATACATGTTTTGGGGTTGGAGCGAGAGCTCTTAGCTCATGGCCTAAGGTACTAAGCAAAATAAAAAGACTACGTGCCTTTCCAAATTCCTAAGCATTTATATTCCTTTACTCGTCTATCAAATTACTTAAAAAAGAATGATTAAGGCAAGTGTAGTAAATCGAAAAGTGGAAAGTGCTGAATAAAAAGACAAATTCATGTTTAACGGGCTTCTAATAACTTTCCAACCTCGTTTTATTACGTGCTTAAATGTTTAATTTGCTTGAGGATGAGCAAAGTTTAAGTTTGTGGGGATGATGAACGCAAAAATTACCATGTTTTCTTGCACTTTTCATGTTCATATTTTATGGAATATAACGTGTAATTGTTATCTTTTTGTGCGATTTTGTATTTTATTATATTTTCGGGTTGATTTCCCTTTTGAATTTGATTTGATACATTTTTTGGTGTTTTTGAGTCGTATTTTGGAGGTTAGAAACTCAAAAGAATTTAGAAGATTGTTTGCATCCATTTTCATACTCCGACCCGCATCCCAAGGCCCAAATGGGCCCAAACTTGGTTAGGGTCAGGCCCGAACTGAAGATCATCAAGACAGGAGTAAAAGTCGTGAGGGAGCCGGGTCGAGAAAATGGATGAAAAGGCCTCAAATTTGAGAAAGAAAAAAGAAGAGGTCGATCACACATATGCCACGTTCTTGTCCGCAAATTGAGGCCAAAATGAACACAAATCAGGCCCAACAAGAGCTCAAAATGAATTTCATCGAGTCGCAATCAAAATCTGTGAAGGGGCCGGGTCGAGAAAACGAGAGGAAGGGCTCCGAAACGGCGACGGAAGATGGAGGTACAAAGTTGGAAACTGAACCGGACCAATAGCAGGGCCACCTACCGGACCGGCAGGACCATCGGATGTCAGTCTAGAACCGACCCAGGGATCACCTGCCGGACCACCTGCTGGACCGGCTGCCAGATCGGCAGCGGTACCGGTGGTTCGCAGCCAGTTTTCGCGCGCGTTGCCTGTTTCGTGAAGTTTTCGTATTTTAGCCGTAACTTCTTTTTTCTGAGCTCTGATTCGAGTGATTCAAGTTTTCACGCATAGCCGAGATAAAGATCTACAACTTTGTCATTGAAGTTGAAGGCTGATTTTGTACGGATGTTTCCTAGAAATCACGAGAAGGACGAGTCGAGCGCGCACAAGGGGCTTGACTCAACAACTTAAAGGACCAAGCACTCCCTTTTGTATTTTTACACTTTTGCCCTTAATAGGGCTTATTTTCAGCTAATTTTGAGGGTTGTGGGGACCTATTTATGTCCCTTCCCCTCTCATTTGTAAGAATCCATCAATTATCATAATTCTTGCTTCCTTTTGTAAAAGCTTCCCAAACACTCTTTTCTCCTGTCTTCTTCCATTTTCAGATTTTTCGTCTTAGAATCTAGGGTATCTTTCTCCTCTTCAAGGAGAAAGCCATCTTTGGAGGAGAACTCAGAAATTACTTACGGGCTTGTGACACTGACCGTACTGTCGAGGTGCAGTAAAATTAACTTCCTAAACTTTCCTCTTCTAATTTGTAGAAGCGGTAAGTCGGGGTCGATCCCACGAGGAGCAGTCGATTTATCATGTTTTATGTATTAATTAAACGAAAAGAATAAGCATCAATAAGGGGGGGAGTTGATTTGATTTTATCTAAATAACTATTAATCAAAACGAAACAAGTAAATAAGCACAAAAGTGATTTTTAACAATTAAAGAGAGATCTTAGCCCTTAATCTAGTTATCCCCCTATTCTGATGAAACATTGTAATTAATGTAACTACCCTTAAATTAATCCCGGAACTTCTACCCCTAAATCAGTAACAAGCTCTGCTAATTCGAATTATCCCTTAATTAATAAACCAAAATAAGCTCTTTGATTTGTCTACCTAGCCAAACGATCTAGAATAAGCTCTCTAGACCTAATTGACTAATCGCTTAAAGAACTAGGACAATAGGATAGACGAAGTGTTGGACTCACAAGCTCGGTCCAATTGACCTCGATTTATGTTTCCTAGTGAATTAATTTACTATTCGCTACCAATGAATATAAAATCACTACGATTACGTATTATGATAATACCCTAGCTATAGATATGAGGTAAATTAATCTAAGTGATCAATCTAAATTAACAATCCACATATAAGAACGATTAAATCCAATAACATAAATAAATTCCACAATATAATTCAAAAGCAATCACCGTAAGAATGACAACTTAAACGAACTAGGGTTCAAACATCGACTAGGGACTGAAACTAGAAAATTAGCCGGACATATCGGTGTTCAGTACAATATTCAACATGAAATTAAAAGATAGAAAATAAAAGAACCGAAGACTCGAAGTCCCGATTGTGCGCCTCCAATTCTGCGTGAGTATTGGCTTTTCTTTAATCTATTCGTCCCCCCACCCCCCCTTCTTTTCTCCTTGTGACCAACTCTTAAGTAGCTTTCTTCTCACAAAACTATGGGCTAAAGCCCAATTGTCTTCACATGGCTGACTTCAACTTGGAGAATCAAAATTGGGCTTTGACTTTTTTTCTTCCAACAACTCCCAAGCAATATAAGCCCACGTGGTTGTTTCTACATCTCACAATGGTTCAAGACCCAATTGGGCCTTCAACTATCTCTCCCCGATAGTGACTTCGCCCAGAATGCAGCTTGGGGTTGGGCTTGGCACTGAGTCACCCAGTGTCAGGCTCAACTCGGTACGTGTCTCTTCGTCTTAATCCAAAATATTTTTAAATTCACTGCAAACTTAAATTGTTGTCTGTCCCCAAGCAACTTAGAATTTAAGCACACAAAGGGATAAAATCAGGGGAGACTCTTGCTCAGACACCTTACGAATCACATTCGGCTTCCATGTTTGGCAAAATTAAGCACATTCACATTTTTTTTCATGAACTCACAAATTCTAGACTGAAGTCAAACTTGCCCAATATCCTATTAGCAAAAGGGCAACACAGTCCAAATGTTTGTGCAATTGGTCAATGATCCATCAAGCGATCTTTTTTTTTTCTTTTCTTTTGTTGTGTTGATCATTAAATCCGACTTCGTAGTGAGAAGAACCCCCTTTATTCTCTATTTCTTTTTTTTTTCTCTTTTTTTTATTGAGAAGTTTCTTCTCTTTTCTTTTTTTTTTTTTTTTCTCTTTTTTCTCTTTTCACACTAGGGCCCCTAAAAGTAGGCAACTGATTCAGCCCCTCACCATCTTATTATCAATTTTTTTTCAACTATTCTCCATTACCCCACAACTATATTTTCCAACCTTTGCTAGGGGGGGGAGGGGGGGGTTGATTCTACACTTACTCCATCTTCAAACTCTAACCCAAATATTTTTCTCAAAAAGCACAAAAGATTAACAACAATAACAATCTAAATATGCTCGATGGACCAAATCACAATCGTTTATATCATTCAAATTATTGCAGTACTATCTCTTTACTTATCAAAAATTCAGGGGTGTTCAACTCCAGCAAATTACCAGAATATGTGTTTTCTAATTAACCACCCGGCTTTTCTACACAAACAATTTTAGCCACAAAAATCAAATTGCACTCGAATCATCACAATAAGTGCCTGCTGTTCCTTTTTTTTTTTTTTTTTTAATAAAGTATGTATGCATGTAAGACAAAAATAAACAACCTATGTACAAGTAAACTAAATGTGAATGCAGAAAAGCTCCTACACCATACGAATCCTCCCTCAAACTTAAACATAGCCAAAATAAGTTAGCAGATAACTTCATAAAAGCAATTTAATAAGAGCAGAGGGAAAACGCAAAGGTTAGGAAGAAATCACCTGGTCACTATGGTGGTGGACGGTGTTGGCGCTCATGGAGCAGCCGTGAAAGCTCTTCAACTTGACGCTCGAGCCACTCCACTCAATTGTGCGAATCATGGTGAACTATTCGATCAAGTTGCTGCTAGGCTAGCGTTTGAGGAAGTTGTTCATGTCGCATCTTAACATTTACCTCCCCTCGGGGGTGCTATACTGTGGGTTAGGCAGGGCAATGACCTCGGAAGTGCTAATACGCCAAAAGAAAGTCACGTCCTGCTGAAAGAGCACTCCTATCTTTTTTAGATAACCCCTATCGAGTCGGTCGACTTGTCCTACCGGAAACCTCTGATTAAGACTAATCCCCTCGAACCGGACTATCGTAGTCACAAGGCCTCCCACCGTAATATCCCCACTCCAGGTTCGTACCTCCACTAGATGCCTAAGTATGCCTCGAGCCACCCCTCTACGTGTGTTTGTCAGCATATCATGCAAAACCATCAATTCAAAGTTCTCCACCACATTCTTATTAGTAGACCGCCCCGTGACCGTGTAAGACATCAATCTCTGTAGATAACGGTTCATGGGGTTATGGATAAAAGTGGCCTTCGAACTCCCTGCATCATAAACTCCAGCTTCATGAGTAATCATACCCCCAATATTCCACTACATCCACATCGTCAACAATTGTACCCATATAGCTTAAACCAAAACAATCAATCAAATAATTCAAACCCCATTCAAAGTCTCGCCACATCAAGAACTTCTAAGGAACTATAAAATTCATAAGTTAAATCTGCATACGCTTCCCATTCACCCGTCACCATCCTCCTCAATCCCACAAAGTCTAACATCGATATTACATCATCATACAAACCCAACTGCTGTAAAATCAATTCATCAAGATAGACAGTGGATTTTACCTGTCGTTTGAGCAACTTTTTGTAGCATTGGGCCTGACCCGGGCTGTTGAACTGAATCCCATGGTGATTCAGAAGGTTGGAAGCTCCGACTGTGCTTTGTGCCGGTGGTGGGACAGCCGAGGATGACGGTTGTTGACTCAATAATGGAGATGGCTCTTCTTCTTCAGTCGCCTCACTTACGAAGGTGGATGTAGCTGATGATGGTGGCGGTGTAGCTCTGTTAATGACGATAAAGTCTTTCGAACTCCCTGCTGTACGGGACGGGCCTGTCTGACTCCGAATCTGATTAGAGCGACGAGCTGGTTTGCTAACTTTCCCCCGCGTGTTTTCGCCATTCCCTTCTTCTGTGAGTTAACTGATTTTAACACAATGGTCAATGTAAAATAATGCCCCCTACACTAGTCAAACGAGTCAGGCACAGAGAAGCCCTTCGTCTAGACTAAACTAAGCTAAAACCAACAAATTTGAAATTGGTAGACCTGGTTGATGCAAACCCCCTATCTGTCTATACCCTGTCAATCTTAGAAACTCGTCCCTCACTCCACATTCAGCCACTTTCTGATCTCTGAACACCAATTACTGATTATAATCAATCTAACAAGGGGGGAAAGAAAATGGTACTAGAGGAGGCTTGTGGACAGTGGCCCTGTAGCAGCGCAGGAGTTGTGCGTTGGTGGCGGCGATTGAGGCATGTCGAAATGGAGGCACGGTGGTGTTGATTGTGCAACGCTGCTTCTCCGACGCGACGGTGAAAGGAATGGCGGCGAGTAGCAGCAGCGAGGGGGTTAGGACTTCGACGCCCTTGACGCGATTCCTTGTTTCTTTCCGAAATTGAAAATGAGATGAAAGAAAGGGAGGGAAATAGCATGAGGGGGAATAAGTTTAGGAAAAAGAAGGGAACAAAATAAACACTTAATGACGTTTAAGGGAATGCACTTATTTTGCTGCCTTAATGAATTTTTTGCTTGTGTGTGTCATGAATAGGGCAGAAGACTATTTTGAATTAGGCGTGATCATATATATATTAACGTCTAGACTAGTATACAAAAATGAAGGATAATGAAAATAAAAAGCAAATAAACGAAAACTAAGGATGGGTTGCCTCCCATCTAGCGCTGTTGCTTCATGTCGTTGGCTCGACTGGGCTGTTTGTTCAATCAATCGGTGGATCCTCAACGGTCGCTTGTTCCAGATTAATTCCCTGAAAATTCTCGAAGTTCGATTGAGTTGGTGCCCATTAACCTTAAAGGTTTTACCAGTTTTCAAGCTTCTAATCGTCACTGCACCATGAGGAAATATATCAGTTATTACAAATGGTTCAATCCATCAAGAATGCAACTTACCTGGAAACAACTTAAGTCGGTAGTGGTAAAGTAAGACTTTTTCCCCCAAAACGAAGTCTTTTCTCGTGATCCTCGAGTCATGGAAAGCCTTTGTCATTTCCTTATAAATCACGACATTCTCAAAAGCCTCGCTTCGAATCTCCTCCAGTCCTTGCAATTGGTGCTTCCGATGCATACCAGCCTCGTCGAAGTCCATATTGCACCTTCTAATGGCCCAATAGGCCTTGTCCTCAAGTTCGACTGGCAAATGACAGGGCCTGCCGTAGACGAGTCTGTATGGAGACATTCCGATCGGGGTCTTGTATGCTATTCTGTATGCCCATAGCGCGTCATCCAGTCTCAAACTCCGATCCTTGCGGTTTGGCTGCACCGTCTTCTCCAACACAGACTTTATCTCCCTGTTCAACGTCTTAACCTGGCCACTCGTCTGTGGGTCGTAAGGTGTGGAGACCTTATGCACCACAGCATATTTTCTAAGTAACGCCTCTATCGTCCGGTTGCAGAAGTGTGTCCCTCGGTCACTAATGATCGCCCTTGGGATTCCAAACCTGGCAAAGATGTTAGATTTTACGAAACTTGCAACAACCTTAGAATCATTAGTCCGAGTGGCTTTCGCCTCCACCCACTTTGAAACGTAATCTACAGCAAGCACAATATATAAATTTCCATGAGGCGAGAAAAATGGTCCCATGAAATCTATGCCCCAAACATAAAAAAATTCACACACTATGATATGGGTTTTGGGGCATTTGATTTCGCTGAGAAATGTTACCTATCCTCTGGCAGTTATCGCATGACTTACAAAAGATATACACATCCTTGAATAGGAAGGGCCAGTAAAGCCCACTCTCCAACACCTTGTGCGATGTTCTTTCGATCCAAAATGTCCTCCACAAGCGTGTGTGTGACACAAGGTGAGGATAGATTGAAACTCTGGTTCGGGGACACATCTTCTGATTACCTGGTCAGGACAATGCTTCCATAAGTAGGGGCCGTCTCAAACATAATACTTAGCGTCGCTCTTCAATTTGTCCCTCCTTGCCTTGGTCATCCCTGTAGGAAAAACCTTAGCAACTATAAAACTTACTAAATCGGTGTACCAGGGCACTGTAGAATCGGACACTAGGAGATCCACTATGAATGCTGACACTGGGAGATCCAGTGTCGTATGTGATTCTTCATTCTGCGAGATTTTGAGTAACTGCTCGTCCGGAAAACTCTCCAACAGCGGTGTCTCGTTCTCTCCCGATACCAAGAGACTCAGGTGGTCAGCGATGGAATTCTCAGCTCCCTTTTTTTATTTCCAAGTCGAATTCTTAGAGTAAGAGAATCCACCGAATCAACCTTGGTTTTGCCTCTTTCTTTGCAAGCAAAAATTTAAGAGCTGCATGATCAGAGAAAACAACAATTTTAGTTCCCAACAAGTATGAACGAAACTTTTCCAAGGCAAAAATCACAGCTAGGAATTCTTTCTTAGTCGTAGTGTAATTCGCCTGAGCTGGGTTCAATGTTTTTGAAGCATAGTAAATAACATGTGTTGCTCTCCCTTTTCTTTTCCCCAACAGTGCTCCTACTGCGTAATCACTTGCGTCACACGTGATCTCGAATGGTAGGTCCCAATTCCGCGGTTGGATCACCGGGGGTGTCGTCAGAAGCTCTTTCAGCTTGTCAAAATCTGCTTTGCACTCGTCATTCATCTCAAATTCCACCTCTTTTTGTAAAAATTTTGCACAATGGAGATGCTATCTTGGAGAAATATTTGATGAATCGCCGGTAAAAACCTGCATGGCCAAGAAACGAACGAACTTCCCAAACTCTACCGGGGTAAGATAAAGCAGTAATAAGATCTATTTTAGACTTATCAACCTCAATCCCCCTGTGAGAAATAATGTGTCCTAAAACTATACCCTGTTCAACCATGAAGTGACATTTTTCCCAATTTAAAACAAGGTGAGTTTCAACACATCTTATTAAAATTAAGATTAGATTTTTGTACAGCTCTCGAAATTGTTCCCATACACACTAAAATCATCCATGAAGACCTCTATAATATCGTCCACGAATGTTCCAAATGGGCAGGTAAAGGTCATCTTTTCCTGGTCCTCAGGCGCTATGTTGATCTGGAAGTATCCCGAGAATCCATCTAAGAAGCAGTAAAATGAGTGACCTGCAAGACGCTCAAGCATTTGATCAATAAATGGAAGAGGAAAATGATCCTTTCGGGTCATAGCATTCAACTTACGGTAATCAATGCAAACTTTCCGACCGGTTTGTACCCGAGCGGGTACCAACTCACTTTCGTGGTTCTCAACCACATTTACCCCAGATTTCTTTAGAACAACCTATGTGGGGCTGATGTACTTACTGTCTGAGATAGGATAAATTATTCCGACATCCAAGAGTTGTATGATTTCCTTCTTGACTACCTCCATCATCGGTGGATTCAAATGCCTTTGGACCTCTCTGGTAGGTTTAGATTCGTCTTCTAGAAGGATGCGATGCATGCACAATGAAGGGCTTATTCCTTTTATGTCGGCAATCGTCCATCCTATGGCATCCTTGTATTCTCTGAGAACATCTATAAGTGATTGCTCCTGTTGTGGAGTCAATTTTGCTGAAATTATGACTGGCAAAGTGCAAATTGTTCCCAAGAAGGCATATTTCAAGTGGCACAACAGGGATTTGATTTCAACTGTGGGTGCCTGTACTGTAGATGGGAAATTTTTTTGGTGAGAAGCAAGCAATTTATTGAAATTATTGGCATACCTCGGAAGAACGGGCTTTAATGACTGCAGGGATGCCAACATTTCAATCAATTCCTTATGGGTCTAAAAAATTTCATTACCACCGGGGCCCATTTTTGTTGTGAGCATCACTTCTAACTCGTCCCTGCAATTTAGCTGAAACACTTCTTCGACAAGTGGGTCAGTGACACTAAAAAAAAAAAAAAAAAAAAATAGAATTAACATCTTCTGAAAATTTCATAGCATCAAATATGTTATACTTGACGGTTCGCCCGTCGAACTCCATCGTGAGAGTACCCTCACGAACGTCTATTTTTTTTTTTGAGAGGTGTTTAAAAATGGCCTCCCTAACAAAATAGGCGTGGAGTTGGACGAATTGCCTTACATGTCAAGCACATAAAAATCCACAGGTAAAACAAGTTTATGAACTTCAACAAGAACATCCTCTGTCACTCCATCGGGATACGTATTGCTATGATTCACTAATTGAATAACCAACCCAGTCTCTTTTAATGGTCCCAAATTCAGAGAAGTGAAAATGGAACGTGGCTATACATTAATGGATGCTCCTAAGTCTAGCATGGCCCACTCTATCTTATAATTACCGATTCGACAAGGAATTACAAACGTACCTGGGTCCTTGCACTTTGGCGGAGCTTCTTCTGGAAAATTGCTGACTCATTCTCCCCCATCAACACTTTCTCATTCCTCTTCAATTTGTATTTGTTGGTACATAAATCCTTGAGGAATTTGGCGTACCTCGGAATTTGCTTGACTGCGTCAATCAGCGGAATGTTGATCTCCACTTTCCAAAATACCTCCAAAATCCATTTCTCCTTATTCTCTTTAATGTCAATTCTACAAGGAAAAGAAAGTGGATTGTTTTAAAAAGAAACAGAGGGGGGCTGATGTACCTTATTCTCGCTGGTTTGCTGCCCGACACTGGGGGCCCCAGTGTCATTCTGTATAGTAGCCTTATCTCTGGGCAGAATGTCGACGCCGTGTGATCCAGTGTCATGTGGTGCAGCGTGTTTCTCTTCCTCATTGCCATTTCCCAATACAAGTCCGGGCTTCTTAAGCTCTCCAAGCTGTTTCCCACTTCGTAGAGTAATAGTACTGACATTCTTTGGATTTATTTCTGGCTGAGCTGGTAATTTTCCACTGTTTTAGGATTCAAGTCGATTCACTACTGTCGCCAACTGACTTATTTGTGTCTACATATTTTTAATACTCGACTGAGTATCCTTTTGGAATTGCACTGTGTTTGAAGTTAGAGTTTTCATCATCTCCTCTAATGTCGGTGAGGGAGACGGTTCAGAATGTTGCCTTGGGTAGTACATTCCACGTTGATGTTGTTGTACTAGGCGGGACTGCTCCATAGGTTGTGACTGTTGTTGGTTCCCGTACCTTAATTTGAAACCACATTAATCATAAACACATAAATCATTCCTAAGAATCCACATTAATCATAAACACATAAAATCACTAGCTGCCCAAGCTAAAAAAATCAGACGAACAAACCAACAAATTGATGAATTGAAATATCATAAACCAATTTTTTTATAAGAAACATGGAAGGTGGAGTGAGACAAAACTAAATTATTAGCATTCGGATCCTGGATGGGGAATCAAGAAACACGATCAAGACATCATACAGGGGCAAAATAATAAATCTAAAGAACCCTATTAGTAGAAATTCATTAAGTAAGGTACTTACAAGCCCAAGACAAACAGTCAGGCGCAAACTGTTAAATAAGTTAGCCATTTCTGCAAGTAGCATTGGTCTTACACCCCTAACCTGGTAGAAAATAGGATCAATACTTGGGCACTTATTTCTTCAAGTAATAGGGGGAAATTTAGAAGATGCTATTTGAAAAGAACATACCACTTCTTGCAGCTTCAATGGAGGTCTCTAAAGTGATCTCCATTGCGGGAAAAAATCTTCAGCAGAAACTGTGATTGGTCGAAGAAATATGTTCAAAACAGCAGGGAGGCAAAGTTTTACATTGATCTGTACATGCAATACAAGCTAGCTTAACAGATGAGTAATACTTCTCTCTTGGCCCTCAATTATCCACAATTGATTCATAGTTGTTAAGTTTGTACCTGGGTTGGATTTTATATGAGAAGTCCAGCACTGCTAAATCTCTGCTAGGTTGGAGGTTGATTACTTCAAGAGGGCATTGGACCTAAGAAGCAGAAGCAGTTCATTTAAAAAAAAAAAAAAATCACAATCTAATAGAAGAGTTTAGGAGGATCACTAGTAATCCAACCTGCGCCCTTGGAAGAATAGTCTATGTTACTAGTGATAGTTCTAACTGTATTATGTGATGGGGTAAATATCAAAGCTTGAACTGAACGAGTGGAGCAGTATTTTAATTTCCCAAGAAGAGAACAACTCGCCTGTGATGGGCTCGGCAATCAGCTTTTATGCCAACCTGGAATCACATTGACAAAGTTAAAAATAATCATGAAAATGTATGCAAGATGACTCCACCCTATGAAAACTAAGTAGGTGGCATAACAAGACTGCACCTGAACATAGGCATTCTCATATAACACACCACTATCCTTCAGACACAAAGCACGAAACCTTTCGACAATATCACCAATCGGCTACAAGCATCAAATGGAGAGAGAAGTGAGAAGCATAAACTTGAGAAGTCAGCAAAGTAGAATTCTTTGTGCACCAATTCTTCTTAAACTTATGAACTTCTGGGATACTCTAGAACTAATATGCAGAAGAAATGAATAATGTAAACCCTAAGCTTCCTTTTAATGTGTACCTTCGACATACCACCCTAAACTATCATATATGATAATAACAGTCCAGAGAAATTCAAGATTTTCATCCTTGACATTAGCAAATCTTACCTCAAACACATGCATTAAACAAATTTTTTACCTAATTTGATTTGCTTTCCTTCCTTTTAAATTATCAAGGATCCTCTGTAATACAATTAAAACAGGGGTTCTAAAGGTACTTAAAGGAAAGATCTATTCTTGAATTATTATATTTTTGGGAACTACATTCGTTAATGAGATGCAAACCCATTTTTCTAATTTAACTGGTACACGAGGAATAAAATTGAGACAAAAAACATAGGACTTTTGGACAAGGGTAATAACAAAGAAAACTATACAAGGAAATACAGGATTATTTTAATGAGCACCGTAAATCAAAATGCTTTGGGTGGTTTTGCATGAATATAAAGGATTAACACTCCTAAAATTAGTCAAAATGCCTTGTAGTAAAAAACCACCTAGGGAGATTAAGGCTTAGTTTGTTGTAAAAGCAAAGTTCGTTATATTCTGGAGAAAAAAAAAATCAATAAAGGGTTAATGTATGTTGAAAGCTCAGATCTGCTTGAAAAGGTACAATAGTGGAATTTGGTTCAAAATTCAACAGAGATATGCAATGCTTATTCAGCCATATGATTTAAAACAATTGAAGTTTTAAGTATCAAAATATGATACATGGCAACTTTCTCAAGATGCATCTACATCATCAAGGAAATCATAAAGTAAGCAGTTGCATAGGAGCAGAAGAAACTCATACCTAGACTATAATACTTTGCTCTTCAACAGGTGCAATGGCTAATGCATATGCTTCCAAAATGGAAGTGAGCGATGGATCAGATTGCATAGAAATGCCTGGCGGGCCTTCAATAGCCAGTGGCATAACACCTCTCATAAGCCTTAGGTCATCAAAATTGAAATTCTTTTCACATGCTCCACTTGTCTGTTTTGCAATCTAAAACCAAAGGCATAACATAAATATATAGCACACCACCCAGTACTTTGTGAAACTTAACCAGTAACTAAGCTTGCCACGACTTTAGCACCAGTGTTTTGAGCAGCTCCAATTTCTATCTCACTAATACCTGTACCATATACTTCTCCTCTAATCGTACTTTTAAGAAATTCCATTAATTTCTTGTGAGAGTCCCTGTTTTGTCAGAAAAGATGTACACGTCTATCAAGTGAACAAATAACATAATCAAAGATATGACAGAAGAAATATTTATTAAAGCATTTATTCACAGTCTAGTTGCCACAATTGGAAAGTAGAGAATGAGAGTAGTCACCAATGCAAATATCCACCTGTCCAAGTTCCTTGTTTAAGTTAGACGTCCGAGCCAATGCAGCGGTATTGCTTTTTAGTTGGTACATGCGCAAATGATTAATGAATTGGGTGGACTGAGTAAATTTGATCATCTTGAAACAAAGGGAACCATCAATCCATAACACATAACCTTAAGAAATAGAAAGAAAACAAACCACCGTGAAGTTACCTTAACATAAAGTTATAAGGGTGGAAAAGTGTCAGGGTTACAACCTACAAAACAACAAAAAAGGAAATGAGGACAAACAAGATGGAAAGAACATCACCCACACAGATGAGCCAAAAAGAAAGGTGAGCTATATTCACCACAAATCCATTGCCCGCATTAAACTGTTTCTCGGTTTTGTCAAAACTCAAATAGCAGTACTTGCAACTTATGAATATACCACTGAAATTATCAAGATAGAGCACTATTACTAGCTTCAACAAAAAATTTCTAAAATGATAAACATGATAAGGAAGAGGCTAAACCTGCCTATAACACCCAAAATACACATGCATAAAAGAACAGTAAACAATGTGAGGATAAGTTTATCAAGTTTCTTATCCTGACCATCTAATTTTAAATTTATTCATGTATGATTAAGAAGATTTAAGATATGATTAACCATCACAAGTACAAAGAACTTTCCTGAAGAACGCTGCTATAAATAAAATAAATAAAAAAGACACAATCTCCCATTAGTTAAAAGAATCAATGAACATGCACTAGTGAAAACAAAGGAAGGACAAATTCACGTCAGCAACAGAGTCTTGTGGGTACATTAATTGAAGACTCAATTTGCTAGGAAAGGGTTCTTTCATGTGCTAAAGAACCAAATTCCTATGTTGCGTCCATGTCCTGCTGCTGGACGTTCTCGAACAAGTAGCTCTTGAATTCAACCTGGGTTTTCCAATTAAGTGATTAGTTTTCCTTTTTTTGTTTTTTTTTTTTTTTTTGTTTTTTTTTTTTTTTTTTTGCTGCAGATAGTTTCAAGATGGACTAATTTGACGAGTTATTATCTTTGTTCTCTTATTCTTTTTATTTTTTCTTTTTAATTGAAATACTAGCATAATGACATACACACTCCACCCCTTCTTTTTCTCCCTATATATACATGCATATATACATACATTATGATATACAATGTAATTGGAAAAATAGAAACTAGAATGACTCATCAAGCAAATCAGAATATAAATTAAAACTCAATCAAATGAAACATAATCGACTTCTCAGAATCGATGAGGCAAGCATTAACACTGAAAATAGCACGACTTGTTAGAAATAGTGGTCACCTACAATCAACTTTCCTTGAATCAGCCTTTGATATCCTCCTTTCATTATGCAGCACTAGTCCTTTTGAATCTAGACAATGATTCTCATAATCTTGCTATAAATACTTGAAACTTCTATACGCAGAACCTCTACTAATGACTGTCGATCGCTATTCCATATTCATATAATGCTTACATAATTAATATTTCCATGATATCAGAGAAACTATTTTGTAATTTTCAGTTTTGGAGCTCCAAAATATTGGTATTGCTACAGTCACTTCAGTCACCCCGCACCCAATCTTCCTCACTATATCATAAATTTCATCATTCTCATCAGGCCTATAGTTTAAACTTTAGCATTATATCTAGTTCTTGTTATGCAACCAAAGGTATTAAGTCATCCAACAGAGGTAAAAAAAAATCAATCAAAGGGTTTAACCGGCACATACAACTTGCATTTAAATAAAATCGTAATTTTATCGAAGTGTGCTTGTTGAGCTTGTGCAGGTACTTCAGGCCAAATTCCTTATGACTCAACCCGTCTAAAAAAAAATTAAGCTAAATTTGCGTGAAAAAATCAAACAAGGATCAAAACTGTGAGAAATAAACTAATTTTCCAACTAAAATGATCAGGATAGACAAAATTATTAGAAAATCCAAAACAAGCCAGGTTTGGAAAGTACCTAATTAGATTTTTTGAAGGAATGCGAGGAGCCTTGATGGCAGCACATATTGAGCTACTCCCAGTTATATATATTCCCATACAAATCCTGATAACTTAAACAAATAAGGCAAAATAATACCAATAAAAGCACTTGGAAGAAGTATGAAAGAGTGAGAAATACCAGGCAGCTCCGGGGACAAAAACATTGATGGATAATGCAATTACAATGGCGGAGAACGTGCATGAAAAGTGGTTATCAACTTACGTTAGCTGGAAATTAGAAATAATTTTACATATGTCAATCTTCAATTGCTTCAACTATAATTAAACTAAACCCTAACAATACATCTATCAAATTAGTACTCACCAAGGCATCGCCAAAGTCAATTGAGTGATATTTGGTGTTTCAATTAAAACAATGCATCCGCCTGGTGATTATTTAAGTATCGTCCGCCAATAGAGATTCCGATGACGACTTGCAACCTCAGATTGCAATTTAGCGAAGCTAGATAGTTCGCTGGGAGATTCATTTGGATCTGGTGAAATAAATACTCGATTACTGTTTGCACAGAAATTCCGATGACGGTCGATGCCTCCAATTACGATCTGGTGAAGCAAGAGTGAAATTGATTTTGATATTTTTTAGGAAGATTTTGATCTGTTGAAACAAGTGAGAGAGAGAGAGAGAGAGAGATCTTTTTTCTTGTGAAAATACTACAATTTTTAACTTAATAGATTTTGATAAAGTATATATTAAGGCTCTTTTGATTTGAATAGTCTATTAGTTAACAGGTGTATCTTTTTCAATTAAATTCTTTATTAAGCCTATTAATTATTGCATTCACGATTAATTAGAGGTGAAAATTGACCCGGCCGATATTTTAGATAAGTTGGCCATAAAAATCTTTGTCCTACAGGTCCGACTCGATGGTCCATGGGCCAGCTCAATAATCTTAGTCTATTAATTAGGGATAAGCTGTAATGGACTGACTAATTAGGTCCGATCAAAATTTTGACTCAGCCCATCCCGGCCTGACATATGCATTGGCCGAGGGACTGGACCCGACCGAGTCGAGCCATCCAAATTGTCACCTCTACGGTTAAAGCCTAATAGTTGAAAAGATTAAACAAACATCAACCATGATGTATTTATAACATAATTAAATGAATTTTTTTAATTTAATTTAATTTATAGTGAAAATTTCAATCATTTATTTTGCTCTTAGAAAATACTATGATGGAACACTAGAGGGGGTAAAATCAAATTTACAATTGGATATATGTTGCGTGAGTGAATGCGTTTAAAACCCAATGGCATTTTAATATAGTATTTGAATATGACCAGTTTAAGGATATTCACATATAACAAGACACTTATACAGGAAATGTCCTAACAACCAATTTTTATAGTAGTGTATTTTATTTTAAATATATTATTAATTACTAAAATTTCTATGAAGAGTTTATTAAAATATCTTAAACATAATTTTAATGAATTTTAAATAACATAACACATTTTTACAACATAATAAAATTGTTGTAAATTAAAATATTTTTGACTTTACAGTAGTTCTGCAAAAATGTTGATATTAATGTTGTTTATTGGAGTAACTTATTGTCAATAGACAACATGTTTGGGAAACTGGTGATAAAGGTGCTATCTATCTACATAAAAAGACGCTAATAGACGACAAACATTGAAAACTGTAAGTGTTGTCTATTAGCCTATCTAAATTGAGGACTTAATCCGGAGAGGTTATCTCTCAAGATTTGTGGATGACAGACGTAAACAACCTTAGCAAGGGCGCAGAGGACGAAGTCCAAACCACCCAAATCCTCGGGGTAGGAGACCTTGAAGGAGAGTCATTCTCCTTCGACGGCATGAGTCATTGCCGTCATAGCTGGAGGACTATCGGGTGGAGAGAGTCAATCAACCAGGAAAGAGTATGCTCGGCAATCTCAAACAGGAGTAACATTGGGAAAGAGACCACGATTGGAGCATTCAATTACCTTTACAAATGATAATATGGGTGAGATTATCGCCCTATATGATGATTCTATGATTGTGACTTGGCAAATAGTAATGTGGTATATTTTTCCGCCCATAAATCATACTAAATTTTGAAAAGCCGAAAATCTAAAAAAAAGAAAAACGAAAAACATAAGAAATAAAAAGAGAAATGGTGCATGTAGAAGACGGGACTTTTAATTTGGTGCAGCTAATTGGGGCGTAACTACAGAGGAGAAACTGATGAGATATGCTAGAAAAGGTATACTATCATGCTCTCATTGGTTGAATATTTAATTTCATTTTTTATTAAAAAAAACTTTTTATTAAATTAAAATAAATTTTACATTCATTATTCGATTTTTTTGTATAACTAATATCATCCACGTGCGATGCACGGTTTTTATATTTAACATAAATATATAATAAGAGTTGATATATTTATATTGTTATAAGATAGTGAAAATTATAATGAACATATAAAAGTAACGAAAAATTATATGTTTACTACTTATAGATGTTTCCATTATTATATTAAGAAAGATAAAATAAATCTATATGGAGACCATTTTTTATAGATGAACGACGACACTTGAAATAGAATGAACGCCAAGTTGGTAAGCATGGCCATAATCATACTTTTATAATTTTTTAAAAGATATTAGGACTACAATTTTTTTTTTTAGGAAATGAGACAACAAAATCATACACGATATGTGTTAACAATGACTGTAAATATGATTTCTATATATTGACTATTGTAGGTAAAAGTACCACGAAGACAAATTTCATATCCAGCGAGAATTCACGGAATCAGTGCCCCAATTATTGTCTACTTCAATCAAGAAAGAATTTAATTGCGCGAAAAAGATTACATGAGACATCTTCAGTAATTACTAAATGTGGGGGAGTTACCATTGTATTGAGTTAATGTTATTTTAGACAAATATATGATCATTTAACACGAATTGCGTTGTTGTCCAACGATAATGTCAAAAAATAATATTTTCCAGAAACGGCAAAGAGGTTTGGACGGGAAAATTTTTAGAGTTTGTAATTTGGGATGGTTTTATATATATATATATATATATATATATATATATATATATATATATATATATATATATATATATATATATATATATATAAAAGAAGATATATCAAATTAATCCTCTTTTCAAGATCTTTAATTTGACACACATAATACATATATAAAAATATAATATTAATCTCAAAATTGATTTTTTTTTTTTCTTTTTCCATGAATTTTGAGAATATATATCCAGTTGAAAATAAAAACATTGAATGACGGATTATCTTTCTGATGTGTTTGGAGGACAACAAGGAATTATTACGTTCTTCTTAAATGCGTATTATTCCAAATCCTTCGATTAATAGATCGCACGTTTTGTCGTACTTATAGAACTTTCTATGTCATTTATTAATATTTAGACTATTTCCTTAAATAAATATTGTCAAGTAGTAACATTTATATTATACTATCGTTTTCTAACAAAGAACAAACAATTCTGGCCATAAAAAAATGTTGCATGCCTATAGCAAGTAATTGATGAATTTGTATTATACTATCGTTTTCTAACAAAGAACAAACAATTCTGGCCATAAAAAAATGTTGCATGCCTATAGCAAGTAATTGATGAATTTGTAACTGATGGAGCCAAGCTTACCCTACAAACAGTCAAAGACCGCTCAACATTTTTAGGGGCTCTAGACAATATAAGAAAATGGGGCTTTTTAATTTAAAAGAAAATTAATAAATTATTTTTAAATTATAAATTTACTTTTAGCCTTTTTAGATCAAAAGTTTTTAACTAAATTTTTATAATCAAGTTTAGCTGGTAAATCATTTTCAATAGATAAAATTGTTAAACCATTAATCTATCTTGAGTTATAGTTATTCGCAAATTATTTTGTTATAGTTTTCAATTTTAAAAAACTTCATCCTGCAGATACAACTATTACATGTATTGTAACTAGTATTCGTTATAAAAGAATTTGAAAAACAATCTAGTGCTTTAATCAGATTAATCATTTTTATTACCATGTTTCTAGGTTTGCAACTTTATAAAACAAACAAGGTTCACAAATAAACCAAGTGCATCAATTAAAAATTAAAATAAATAAATTTAGGTTCTATACAACCAGGATAACCAGAATTTCTAAATTCTGAAGTAGTAGACTAGTAGATTCTTGATTGCTTATTAAATGAAATCCTTGTTACATTATTTATCCTTCATAACAAAGCTTTGATAGAATCCAATGATAAGTACAAAATATGCATTAATTTCGTTGTGATTGTACTTTTATGGATACTAGAATCTCTTATTATGTTAGTTATGATTTAAACCTACTATATTTAGAAAGTCAAATAGGCGGGAAAATATGCTTGATTTTCTTTTATAGAGGGTTTTCTTTTATTATTATGCAATAAGATTTAGTATCTTGGAGCCTATTTACTCCAATTGTATCTATCATCTTGTTGGATCTGGAGAACTTTTTGGATCAATAATTTTTTTTTTTTTTTTTTTCAATTTGTTGCTAGTGTGTTTAGGGGTGGGAAAAAATACCGAATTTTTGGTATACCGGTCGTACCATACCGAAACTATTGAAATTTTGGGTATACCGATATTTTCGGTACGGTAAGGTATCAGTATAAAAATGTTAGATTTTGGTATTCCGATATATACCGAAATACCAAATAAATCGGTATGGTATTTTGGTAACTATATTTCAGTACATGCTGTACAAACCGGTATATACAGAATAATTGGTAAATCAAACTTTCTATAAGAACAATATTACTGAATTAATATCAATTTTTTAACACCTATTTCAAATTTTAAAATAAAAACTAAAAGTAGGTCTTTGGTGCACCCAACACACAATAGGTTTATTGTACACTCCCTATTTAATTTGGACTTAAAGATATAGATAAGGGTTGTGTTTGGCTTCACAACAGTAGCATGTGGCGCAGTGGTTTGGCTTCACCCGTTGAACCTTCAAAGCGTGCGGAAGTTAGGGTTTTGAACCCTGCTCTTGCCCCTTGTTCTTCTCCATTTTTTTCTATATATGTGCATGTATTATTATTAATATTAATATATTGTGCCGCTTGTTGTGTAACAATATGAGGTGGTTGTCTGGTGGATAAACACCTGCTTGCGCATGTAGTGGTCCGGGTTCGAGCACTGTTAGACACTTTTTATATTTTTTTAGACAACGTAATATATTATTAAAAAAAATATATATTATTAAAAAAATATGTATACTTGTAACTAATAAACTTATACTATTAGTAGGCAACATAATATATACTATTGGACAACATAATATATTTATTAAAAAATTATACATGTAAGTATAATATATACTATTACACCACATAACATATACTATTACGTAATATTACATATACTATTAAAAAATTATACATGTAACTATAATATATACGCAATATAACATACACAATTACACCGCATAACATTTACTATTACGCAATATAACATATACTATTAAACAACATAAAAAGAGGTAAAAACAGTGCGAGAGCAGGGTTCGAAGCCCTGACCTCCGCGCACCTCAAAGCTTCAAGGCGTGAACTCAAACCACTGCACCACATGCTACTGTTGTGAATCCAAACGCGGCCCTTATATATATATATATATATATATATATATATATATATATATATATATATATATATATATATATATATATATATATATATATATATATATGTTTAATTTCAAAATTAAGAAGGGGAGTGTACAATAAGCTTATTGTATGTTGGGTACATACAAGTTTTTTCCAAACACAAAATAAAAAATTCTTTCTCAAGTGTATTACACACATCGTCACATACCTCTCAAATCTTAAGTCAGAATCAAAACTTTGTAAACCTCTAAACCCTAGTTGCGCCCCTCTTCACCACTCGCACCGCCGCTACCTCGCTGTGTCGGTCCCTTCGGTACCTCCGCTGCTATTGCCTAGCCATCCACCATTCGGCCGCTTTCTTTCAACTAGCCGAAGCTTCTTAAAACGACCAAATTACAAAATTGTAATTTAGGTTCCGATTTGATCTCTATATCTCTTCTTTGCCTTTTTTTTGCTTTGTTACTGTAACACTCGAAATTTTTTATGGTTTAATATTATTTAATTAAGGGTTAATTTCAAAATGCAACCTGTACTATGCGCGATTTTATACTTTGCAACCTAAACTAAATATTTTTTCCGATCACATCCTGTATTGTACGCTTTTTTTCACTTTGCAACCTCCGGCTATATATTCCGGCATGTATAAGCCATGTGCCCAGCACATGCCAAAAGAGCCAATAAGATTGTGACACGTGTCAATCTTATTTAAAAATTTAAAAATAACTTATTAAAAATATAAAAATGATTAAAATGCCTAAATAAATTTTATATAAAAATTTCAGAAACATTAAAAAATCAGAAAATAAAAATAAATTTCAGAAAAGAAGAATTTTAATTTTTTTTAAATTCATTTCGAATTTAGAATACAAAAAATTTATATCTAAAATTATTTAAAAAATCCTAAATTCATATAAATTAAAAAAAATAAAAAAAAAATTATTTTTAAAATTCTAAAATACATTTGAAATCCAGAATATATAGAAGAAATATATTTTCAGGAAATTAAAAAAAAAAGGAAATTGAATTTATATTTTAAAAATAAAAATAAAATTACAGAAAAATAGTAAAACAAATAGAAGATAATTTGAAAATATTATATAAAAAAGTTTCAGAAAACTAGAAAAAAGAAGAAATTTTTGAAATTTCTTATTTCAGAAAAAAAAAAAAAAAAAAAGAACTGATTTCTTATTTGATTTTTAAAATTAAAATCAGTTCTTTTTTTTCCTGAAATAAGAAATTTCAAAAATTTCTTCTTTTTTCTAGTTTTTTGAAACTTTTTTATATAATATTTTCAAATTATCTTCTATATTTTTAATATTTTCTGTAATTTTATTTTTATTTTTAAAATATAAATTCAATTTTTTTTTTTAATTTCCTGAAAATATATTTCTTCTATATATTCTGGATTTCAAATGCATTTTAGAATTTTAAAAATAATGTTTAGGATTTTTTTTAATTTATATGCATTTTAGGATTTTTAAAATAATTTTAGATATAAATTTTTAATATTCTAAATTCTAAATGAATTTTAAAAAAATTAAAATTCTTTTTTTTTTTTTAATTTATTTTTATTTTCTGATTTTAATGTTTTTGAAATTTTTATATAAAATTTATTTAGGCATTTTAATCATTTTTATATTTTTAATAAGTTATTTTTAAATTTTTAAATAAGATTGACACGTGTCACAATCTTATTGGCTCTTTTGGCATGTGTTGGCCACATGGCTTATACATGCCGGAATATATAGCCGGAGGTTGCAAAGTGAAAAAAAACGTACAATACAGGTTGTGATCGGAAAAAATATTTAGTTTAGGTTGCAAAGTATAAAATCGCGCATAGTACAGGTTGCATTTTGAAATTAACCCTTTAATTAATTAGCCAACATGTATCATAAATTTCATATTTGTTAAATCAAGTTATTTGAGCCTAAATTGAGCCCAACCATAATTTATTCTTATTCGTAAGGGTTGTAGATTACTGCGAAACTTGACCAGATATTTTAAGATATCAAACAGATACCACTTAGATGATTACCAATAATAAATATATATCCTACGAGAATTCTAATTAATATCAAGTAGGAGACTACTGGTAGCGTCGTTTCTTGCTACCAAATTAATGTGTATAGACATATACACTTAACCTTCATCCTACTACTCTAACTAGTAGAGTGGCAAGTAAGGGTCGATCCCACGAGGAATGGTCGAACAATTTTAATTTTATGTATTAAGCTATTATTAACAAGAAATGTAATGTAGATAAGCTAGAAAACAATAAAGAAGTGGGGGGAATTTAATGAAAAACAACTAACACCTAAATAAACAAAGACAAATAAAGAGATTTTTATAGGTTTTTGGTTTTTTTTTTCAAATAACAAAACGATTCACCCTTGATCACGTTTCACCAAGGACTTGGACGATTTGTGCAACTATTGTTAATGCCCTATTCAATTGTGATTCTAGCCCTTATCTCAAGGCTATTAACAAGCTCTAATAGCCTTGTTATCCCTTAATCTTAGTTAATCAAAACAAGCTCTTCGACTAACCCTATTCAGTTTAACCGAATCCTCGAACAAGCTCTCTTAGATTCAATCACCAAATGCATTAAACACTAGGACAACGAGATAAATTCAACATAAAACTCGCAAGCCCAGTTTTAGTGGTTGAACTTTGTGTTATCACCAATAAATAAATCTATTGTTTGCTACACGGGAATCGAAAATCCTACAATTATGGATAGTAATTTCCTATTCTAGCAACACATTCACAAATCCCTTAAAGGGTGATCAATCCAATAATAAATTCATAAATGTGAGTCAATAACAGCAAATAACACAAAACACTTGAATACGCAATATTTTCGGTAACATTAACCGTAATAATCACATAAATGTCTTGAACTCAAGGTTCCACAATAATCAAGAGTGAACTAAGGGTGCTAGTCACCCATTTTACCTAATACAAAGATAAAATAACTAAAAATTAAAGAAAACATAATAATAGGATAGAAAGAACCAAAAGATCTTCAACCCCCTTCCATTCCTTTGCTTCCAATGGGAAAAAGTGGCTGATTATGTGAGGGGAATGGGTTCTAGGTTGTGTCAAAATCGAATTAGAGGATATATATATAGGGGAGAAAGTGTTAGCTCGAATTTAGGCAAAAATGTGTTTGGGTTTTTAAAACAGGGAACCCCGCCGCGGCCGTGTCATAAAGTTGGCCGCGGGCGTGGTGAAAACAAGGGTTTTGGGCCCAATTTGGGGCCGCGGCCATGGTCTATCTCCCGCCTCGGCCGTGGTCTTTCTTGGACTGAATTTGCCTTTACTTCTGGAGGACTGGCCACGGCCGCGGCTGATTCAGACCGCGGTCGTGGGGTTTGGATCGCCACGGTCGTGGTGTTTGTTTGCCTCGGTCGTGGCAAATGATGCTGAAATGTGGCCTTCTCTGGAGGAATGGCCACGGCCGTGGCGTTGGACTGCCTCGGCCGTGGCTTGAGCCACGGGCGTGGCCTCACCACCTCGGGCATGATCCCCTGTTTTTCCTTATTTTCTTCTTCCTTTGAGCTCGATTTGTCAATTTGAGATCTTCGAACCTGTTTTTCAGCCTTAATTCACCTGTCTTGACATGAAAATGAAACAGACACGTCAAATTGCCCAATGAGAAATAAACGCACAAAATACATGTGAAAATGCACACAAAAGTCCGTAAAAAGACACTTAAATTGTCCTAAAAGTGTGTGCACTACCACGTGCACCAAATCTCCCCAAACTTAGACCTTTGTTCGTCCCGAACAAATAAAGAAGAAGAAGAAAGGACACTTTTTAGGGCAGATTTAAGTGGCAAAATCAATTTCGGAAGAAATTTTCAAAAGTTAGGCAATCATGATAACATTGAGCATAAGAGATAGAGCATATCAACTACTTTCAAGACTTGACACTCTCAACTTTAAATCCTTACCGGATGAGTGTATCTCTCGACTCTCAAGTGTATTGAATAGGTAGTATATACGCTCACATTGAAATGCAAATAGTATCTACCATAGGCTTGCCAATCATCTAAACTTCGATGTGTACCCGACATGTGTGACAAAGAATCAAAAAGGTCTTTAACGGGTTGTAATGTTGGTTTGGGGTAAGGTGGGATAATTTTGGGTAGAAGTGACTATAAAATGGACTAAATGAGTTAGCTAATCTCATCTACCCCTCAAAAAACAATCAATCCACCTCACTCTTTACTTCCTTAGTAAACCAATCCCAAAAATTGATTTCTTCACCTTACCACAAAGTCTACCACCTAAATGCTTTCTCAATTCTCCCTTGAAGTGTATTTTCTTTTGAATTTTTACAACTTTGAGAACATCTATCGAAAGGCATTTATATTACTAGCCTCTCCAAATCAAAGGCAACAATTAAGTATATACAACTAACTTCTTCTCTTTTTTTTTTTTTTTTTTTTTTTTAACACAAATTGGAGAGGACTAGCATTCTCGATTCTTTGCCTATTGTTTCAATTCCTTTCACCCTTCAATATTCCCAATTGTTTAGCCCTTTCAATCCCAAATTACCCGACTACCTTCCAACCGCCTCCCTCATACTCAATTAATCCAATTAAGGTCAAAGGCTAAATCGAAAGGTACTTGGCTTGTAGAATTGGGTTGTCAAATAAGAGGCTAAAAGCTCAAGGGGTTAACTAGAGGCAAAATTTATTTTTTATCTTTTGGTGAAAAAGGGTATATTATCAAGTTTGAAATAGGCTTAAGTCAAGAATTGCCTAAAATCATTTTCAACGTCACACACCGAATCATTCAAAATAGAGAATCAAGGCAAGTTCTAGAGACAATTAGATGCACTCAATGAATTTCACACCGAAAGAAAGTTTAAATCACTCCAATTGTGGGAGTATCTTTTAAGGCTCAAAAAAAAAAAAAAAAAAAAAAAACTCACTAGGCAACAATTTGATTAAAAGTTTTGAATGTAAGCTCAATTTCGTCTCATAGCCTATCATGCTCTACCATTAGCCAAATTTTCAATTTTTACGAAAAATTTTGTCATCATTAACCGTTTGCCACATTTTCATTCCAATTTGGTCCAATCAACTTTTCCAAGCGGCCAAAATTCGTACACCTACCACCCCCTCCCCAAACTTGATTGAAAATCAAAGTTTGTGGAAAGAAAGGGTACGGATTGCTGCTTAACTAACTCAACCATTTATTTAAAACAACCATCCCAATCGACTAAAAAAATACCAACTTATTACGACTATGCATGTAAGTGCCCAAAACTTCATCATATAAATAACAAAACTCAATTTATCTTAACCAAACAAAGATGATAGTAGAAAATGGCACACAGGCCAATCAAGACAAAACATCCTAAAAGAAAATCCGATACATTATTCAATGAAATAGTGTAAGCAAGTTCACAAAGTCAAAAATAACAATCAAACGGCCCACACGCCGTGAATCCCAAGTATAGGCAAAACAGAAGGGGCACACAGGCCTAAATAGTCAACAAGCAGTAAGTTATGGAAATGAAACATGAGAGATTGCAACACCGGGGTGGCCAAGAACATCCTACTTCTTACTTTTCTCCCCCAAACTTAGTTGAAAACTAAGCTTTTGAAAAAGAAGAAGGATATTCTTGGTACTCCTACTCACAAAGATTTGGACGGTCGTGAAGATCGGGAGCTTTGGCCACCAAAACATGCTCGAAGGCTGTTGAGTGCCTCGAGGATCTTGCTCTAGTTCCCTTTGATCTCCCTAATGTCCGACTTCATCTCTCGGATGTCCCCCTCCATCGTGCTTAATCTCTCATCCACTTGTTGTTGAAACTCGGTCTGGGACTGAACAGCGGATACGGGTCTCTTTCGTGAATGACGGCTGCTCACACCCTCGCCTGTGAGGTCTATCCCTTCTGCAGCAGGTTCCGATACTTGGCCTCTCTGATATTTCCGGAACTCGAGGTCACTGGGTTCCCTCGAGGCTGCCCGGTGTGCAGCTGAGCTCAAGGCCAAGTTGGCTGTGGATTTGAGGTCTCTGATGCGGGTGAGGTCTGGGTTGGGAAGGCGTAGCATTGGCCCTACATTTTGGGTCACGTAGGGGACGGAGACTCCATCTTCTAGTCCCAAAGCAGCAATCCTCATGTTGGCTAAATCTTCCCAACCCAGAAGGAACGAATCTGAAACAGCCTTGAAGTCGATCAACGGAACTCCACAATGCTCTAGAATTGGTGTGATAAGAGCTCCGCGGAATATTGGGTCATATTGCTTAGGCTCTTTCTTTCTGGTCGCCGTTAGTTCCTTCACTGTCCTCTCAAAAGACTCAATCAGCACCTCTTCATATCTCCTATCGGTCCGTTTGAGAATGGACCATAGGATACTGAGCTCGGCCATCCTTGCTGCCCCCGTCTCCTTCCTCCTAAAAAGTGTCAATGCCAGAAGCCTTTGTAAAACCTTTACGACTGGATTTCTGATCCAGCTCGTTTTGGAGCTCTTAGAATCGAAGGCTTGCGGTTCAACCAAGCCGGGAGCAACAGTTGTTTGCCCCCAGAACCGCCCGACATTGAACTCATCGATGCTTTCCAAGTCTGTGGTGGAGGGATTTTCTTTGAAACCGTAAATCTTCCTCAACTCCGCTGCTGTGAGTGTCATCTTTCTGTTCAGCAGGTGGAATGAAATGCTGTGGATTCTGTTTCCACATTTTTTAGAGTTGGATCGGACAGTCAGTGTGTTGAAGAACTCAAGGACGAATCGTTGGTAGGTGGGCCTTGTAGTGAACAATCCAATGAGGCCCGATGCTCTAAAAAACTCATCGATATTATCCTTGATTCCCATATCAGTCAAACACTCGGTTTTGAAATAACGGGTGGCAACAATCTGACGCTTCATTAATCGGGCAAATCTTTGTTTGTGAACCGGGTCGTCCAAAATGATGTCGAAAAGCCGGCTATCTGGCCCTGTGGACGTTGGGACCTCCGGGGTTTCGATCTCCGGTTTCTCTGGGAGGGGCTCCCGGATCACCAACTTGCCCTTCCCCTTTCCTATACTTGGTGTGTCTTTACTTGTGCCAACACTTTTCTTTGATGTCTTTTTTTATGGTCCCATTTGTCCTACAAGACAAACACACACACTTAAATTCCGAGTTTTAACAATTATCACCAATTGAAACATTAACTCTAATCAAATAGAAGGCCAATCACTCATGTTTCAATCACTCATGTTCAACTAATCACAGAAAATCACAAGTGAATTCGCAATCTAGATGACTCAGTTGACATGATTAAATGTGCATAAATGGCAAACATGCCCAATTATTATCCTATTGCAAGAAAATTCTATTAATGCTCAACAAAAATAGGTTGATTTCGTTTCATTATTATCAAGAGTCTAAAAGTGTCTACTCTTCACACAAATTCACTAATCAACCTAACAATCGAACATAATAATAGAATCAAATAGCAAAAAGGGTAACAAAAGAGAATGCATGTCAAGTGGTTGGTGATATAGCAAAAATCAACTTCAATCCTCAATTTTCAATGATTCCCAAACTAATCCTCATCCATCATCAACAAATCATGCAAAAACAAAGGCTATCACTACAAATTTAGTGTTAAATTACTTAAAAACATTCAACATTGGCAAAAATTCACAAAATACGTGTGCACAACCAATATCAATATATCAACTAATCCAACAATAAATTTGCCCCAAATCTTAACAACAAAGTTCATAATAACAAATAAAGATTGAAAGGAAAAGATAGCCGTACTTACCGGTCGAGTTTAATCGAAAAAATTTTGAAGTTTGATTTTTCGCGCCCTTTTCGACCTGACTCCAACTTTGCTCCAAATTCAAAAAATTTCGGATAGAAATGTTTATGATGATGTGGGTGAGGTGTGGTGTGAATTTGAGGGGAAGAAATTGAGTATAAATAGCGGATTTTGTGTTTGTGTGAGTGTGTTTTCGCCAATTTTCGCGAGGAGGAGGGGTGAAATGCCCTACCTCGCCCGCGTCTGCCTTTTATACCTGGGAACTGGCCGCGGCCGAGGCGAAAACTATGCCGCGGCCGTGGCCAATGAGAAACTTCACCGCGGGCGTGGCTTTCCGAAATCGCGGCCGTGGCAATCCTTCCAGTGTGATTCCGGATTTTTGAGAATGAATGACCTCGGGCGCGGTCTGGGATCACCACGGCCGAGTTAGTTCAACGCCGCGGGCGTGGCACCTATTTGCCGCGGCCGTGGCCTTTTGTCCAGAATGGATTCAAATTTTTCACGAGCTTGACCTCGGGCGCGGCAACTCTTGACCTCGGTCGCGGCATTACTTGGCCACGGTCGTGGCATTGAAGGGACACGGCCGAGGTGAGTTGTCCAGAATGGCTTGAATTTTTCCTTGTTGGAGACCGCGGCCGAGGTGGATTGTGTGCCACGGCCGTGGTGAGTTTTCCTGGGTAATTCCTCCATTTTGGGCTCCTTCACCCCCATTTCACACTATCTCTTTGAATGGATTGTTGGGTACCTACACACATTTAAACAAAATAATTTAAAACACTAAAATATTAGTAAAGCAACTAAACTATGAATTTGAAATACCAAATGCAATAAACGTCGGGTTGCCTCCCGACAAGCGCCTTTATTTAACGTCGTTGGCTCGACGGATGCTCTTTAAATAAACAAAACAAACACTATCTATGTAAATAAAACTAACGCTTAACACATAAAATAAAATCGTTCTACACCATTCCCCGGCAACGGCACCAAAATTTGGTAGCGTCGTTTCTTGCTACCAAATTAATGTGTATAGACATATACACTTAACCTTCATCCTACTACTCTAACTAGTAGAGTGGCAAGTAAGGGTCGATCCCACGAGTAATGGTCGAATAATTTTAATTTTATGTATTAAGCTATTATTAACAAGAAATGTAATGTAGATAAGCTAGAAAACAATAAAGAAGTGGGGGGAATTTAATGAAATAACAACTAACACCTAAATAAACAAAGACAAATAAAGAGATTTTATAGGTTTTTGGTTTTTTTTTTCAAATAACAAAACGATTCACCCTTGATCACGTTTCACCAAGGTCTTGGACGATTTATGCAACTATTGTTAATACCCTATTCAATTGTGATTCTAGCCCTTATCTCAAGGCTATTAACAAGCTCTAATAGCCTTGTTATCCCTTAATCTTAGTTAATCAAAACAAGCTCTTCGACTAACTCTATTCAGTTTAACCGAATCCTCGAACAAGCTCTCTTAGATTCAATCACCAAATGCATTAAACACTAGGACAACGAGATAAATTCAACATAAAACTCGCAAGCCCGGTTTTAGTGGTTGAACTTTGTGTTATCACCAATAAATAAATCTATTGTTTGCTACACGGGAATCGGAAATCCTACAATTACGGATAGTAATTTCCTATTCTAGCAACACATTCACAAATCCCTTAAAGGGTGATCAATCCAATAATAAATTCATAAATGTGAGTCAATAACAGCAAATAACACAAAACACTTGAATACACAATATTTTCGGTAACATTAACCGTAATAATCACATAAATGTCTTGAACTCAAGGTTCCACAATAATCAAGAGTGAACTAAGGGTGCTAGTCACCCATTTTACCTAATACAAAGATAAAATAACAGAAAATTAAAGAAAACATAATAATAGGATAGAAAGAACCAAAAGTTAGGGTTGAAGATCAAGATCTTCAACCCCCTTCCATTCCTTTGCTTACAATGGGGAAAAGTGGCTGATTATGTGAGGGGGATGGGTTCTAGGTTGTGTCAAAATCGAATTAGAGGATATATATATAGGGGAGAAAGTGTTAGCTCAAATTTAGGCAAAAACGTGTTTGGGTTTTTAAAACAGGGAACCCCGCCGCGGCCGTGTCATAAAGTTGGCCACGGGCGTGGTGAAAACAAGGGTTTTGGGCCCAATTTGGGGCCGCGGCCGTGGTCTATCTCCCGCCTCGGCCGTGGTCTTTCTTGGACTGAATTTGCCTTTACTTCGGGAGGACTGGCCACGGGCGCGGCTGATTCAGACCGCGATCGTGGGGTTTGGATCGCCACGGTCGTGGTGTTTGTTTGCCTCGGTCGTGGCAAATGATGCTGAAATGTGGCCTTCTCTGGAGGAATGGCCACGGCCATGGCGTTGGACAGCCTCGGCCGTGGCTTGAGCCACGGGCGTGGCCTCACCACCTCGGGCATGATCCCCTGTTTTTCCTTGTTTTCTTCTTCCTTTGAGCTCGATTTGTCAATTTGAGATCTTCGAACCTGTTTTTCGGCCTTAATTCACCTGTCTTGACATGAAAATGAAACAGACACGTCAAATTGCTCAATGAGAAATAAATGCACAAAACACACGTGAAAATGCACACAAAAGTCCGTAAAAAGACACTTAAATTGACCTAAAAGTGTGTGCACTACCACGTCCACCAACTACCCTAGTTATAAAAACACATTAGCAGAAGTCATAAACCACGCACATAAAAAATTATATCCGTTCTTTTCCTTTTCCTAACAGCCGTCACCCACTCTTATCCATTCGATTGATTTCATCTTCTTCCTAAATTCTCCAGCACCAGGTACGACAATTTTTTTTTTATTTTCTTAGTACCCATGCATGATGGGGGGAGTTCGTTGGGTCGAAAGCAACCGAAAAGATGTTGCTTTGTTCGGCCTGTTGCAGTCGAACACCGGAGAGGCTGTTCGATCGGTAGTAGTTGAACTAACTTGCTTTGTTCGGTCTATCACGATCGAACACTGTAGTGGCAATTCGGCCGGTAGTAGTCGAACGATGTTGCTTTGTTCGGTCCGTTGTGGCCAAACACTGTAGTGGTAGTTTGGCCAGCATAGTAGAACGATGTTACTGAAGAGGAAGAAGTAGGGTGTGTGTGTTATGCGTGTGTGTGTGTGTGTATATATGTATATATATATAACTATTTTACCTTTTTCGGTAGTCCTCTTCCCAATCACCATCACCTGATTTTAGATAAATCCCAAATCGAGTTCTACCTATTACCCACATAATTAGTTCCATTAATATTATTAGGTTATAATAATAGAATTAATTAATCCACATTCATTACAATATAGGATTTTCTGGTCAAGAGCACGATGACTAGGCCATTTGTGCACGACATCTATTTATTCAACTGTTAAGGTGGGGTTTCTTTTAATGTTCGCTTTAATTAAATATGATGCTTGTTATGTTTAATATGATGTTATGGTGATTTTATTTGATCCGTATATGTGAATCGCCTAAGGGCATATGGTGATATGATGTTATAGTGATACATAATATGGTGATATAATATGGAGATACTTATGGTGATTTTCTCATATCTGTAACTACTTGTTTGTATTTAATTTTGGCAAACTAAACCCCATGAGTTGGATGTAGGTTACCCCCTTTACAAAGACCTCCTTTCAGGTTGATGAAGCTGCGTGTGAAGCTGAGAGAGGGATGTGATGGCATATAAATAGATACTACATATTTATTGTAATACACACATGATTTCTATTTGATGCATTGAGTTAAATTAACACGTAATAAATTTAATTTTCATGTTTCTTCAATTGTATTTATTATAGGTCGTTTTGGTGAAATATTATTTGGTAAAATATATTAAAGGCGTTTATTAAAACTACTTTAATTCGTATCTAGTGTAAAGGGCTAAATTTTAGACTTAGCTTGATTTTCTAAAAGTTAGGAATATATTGCTTGTTTGAAACATTTTATCTCTTCTAAACTTGATCAACTAATTTCTAAAAAAAACGATTTCAATGTATTTCAATGTTTTATTTATATTTTATGTTAACTCTTAAGGTAAATTAGTTAATTTGTTTCCGCATATTTATAAAAGTAATATTCTTATTAATTAATTTGAAAAGTTTGGAAATAATATGACTTTATCCTTTGAAGCATATCAATAATTATATTAATATTAAAATTATAACAACCTTAGTTTTAAATTATGTGGATGTTTTTCTAACAGTAAATGTTTTTATTATTCCCTTTTTAAAACTAAAGGTCTATTGTTATTTATAAAAAAAAAAAAAAATTACCTATAAAAATTCGGGCTGTTACAGTTGGTACTAGAGCAGGTCTGCGCTTCTGTAGACTTGCTTGGAAGACATATATTTAAGTCAATTAGCGGCGAATGTATATATAGATACGAAAAAAAATGTTTTGAATATTCAAATTCAAAGACCACATTATAATTAAAGAATGAATGCCTCACTGTCCATTTCAGCTTCATCACGCCAATTTTTTATACATACAAAGACATGATAAGTATGATCTTAAAGTAAGACTTTCAAGTATGATATGCAAGACATTCTACACACGTTAAAGTATGCAAACATACATTTTTATTCCACGATATGATGATATGCATAATATGACACATAAGTTAGGAATTTTCATATATAGCACCGCGAAGAAACATGAAGAGCAACTTTATAATATCCTAATATTTTGGAAAAATACATGCATGATACATTTGAACAAAATAAAACTCTATATTTATATACTTAAAAATTTTAACTTGAACATAAAGTATGACTCATTTGCATGTATGAATTATTTCTACTACTAGGATTTTAAAATTTAATTTTCATAGTTAACTCATTCCAACCTTGATATCAGTTTCAAGTTGACATATGGTTTTTACTAGAGTTTATATATGATTTATGCCCAACTTCAAAATCTTAAATTGAAACATCTGAACTTCTCATATTTCAAACACAATTTTGAAAAACGAGTTGTTTTACCAATCTCAATTCTATTAATGATCTTAGAAAAAAAAAAATCAAGTGTTCCAAATCTCACGCTCATCAAATTTTTAGGCCATGAGCAAATGATTTAAATATTTCAATTCGTACTTGCATTAATTAGTCTTATTTGAAAACTAACCTTGGTATCTTCTTTTTACTTGCATTAAATTCTGATGAAATCCTAAAATTGCATTTTGTAACTACTTTTGTTTTATGTTTCAGAGAGTTTTTGGTAACCAACTCTTAAATATAGACCAGAGTTTCAAGCCACGTTCGGATAATTTCATCTACTAGAATTTCAAATTCTGATTTTTCTAGTTAAAATAGTCAAACACGAGCCCTAATATTAATTTCTAGTTAACCTGTAGTTTTTCTTAGATTTTATGTATGACTTATGTCCAACTTCAAAATTTCAATTTTGAAAAATTGAGCTTGTGGTATCCAAAACTAATTTCCTAAAACAAGCCTTTTTTTTTTATCAATTCTTAATTCTATTGGAATCAAAGTTAAAAAAAAAAAAAAAAAAATTAGCGTTTGTGAGTTTATTTAAGACCTCAAATTCTTTTTACATTATCTTTCATTTCCATCAAACATAGCCCAAAGGTTTTTACAGAACATGACGCTTATCTTCAAGGAAAATTATCCCATTTTATTCAGTCTCAATTTTGATTGTTAGTCAAGGTATGGTTGAATCTTCTTAGTTCGATTTAAAGAGTTTTCACATTATCAAAAACACCTACGTACAATTTCTTTTCATGTGACCATAAATATAATTTTAGCTCATATTCAAACTCTATTAAATTTTGTCAAATGCTTCTGTTAACTCCCAAAAGTCTCTCAAGTCAAACTAAAAAATTAAAACCCAAACTGCCTCATTGGCTTACCCTTTGTATCCGGAGAGAAAAAAAATACATTTCCTCTTTGTTTTAACCTATATTGATTTGTGTTTATTAAATTTCAAGTTCCGCCAAAGTTTGCCAAGTATTTATTTTGATGATCCAATCTCATTTTCAAAAGTTTTTAGTACTATTAAGTCAATGCTAGACTTGAACTATCCATACTTTCTTTCATCTACTTCCAAGCCTCTAAAATTTTTATAATTTGTGAATTTACATATTCACCTTGAATTTGAAGACACTCTCATATTTCTAATTTCATCAAATTCACTCCAAACTTTTCATATTGTGATCTTTTTCAAATTCCAATTTGAAAAAAGAAAAAAATAATTCAATCAACACTAGACTATCTATATTTTTGGAACGACTTCTAAGTATCATTTAATATGGCCTAGACCTATGATGATCAGGCAACTTATTTACCATATTATTCAAATAATTGCATTATTTCAAAATTTCTTATATGTATATATATGAAAGAAAACTAGCTTGAATTTCTACCTCTATATGACTTTTTAGCATTTTGATTTTAAATTAGTCAATTTGAAATTCAATTAAACATCACGAGATTATCGTTTCCATCAAATATTTACTCCAAAGATTTTAATATATCTTAAAAATTCAGTTTTGCCTTCAAATTCAATATTATATTAGCCCCTTAGATGATCTTTCGTATTCCTACTAAAGTTTTGAATTATTACTTGAGATAAGAAATGTTATTTCACCCATTTAGGTCTGACTATATTTTGAATACCAACTATTTGGTAATTAACTCCAAAAGTTCTATTTACATTTAAACTCATTTAATGTTTTTTTCCTTTTTCATTTGATTTTATTAGTAAATAGAAAAAAAAAAATCTATGTCGAATTAGTCGTTTTGATTTCGATTCCTGTTTTAAGTTATTCAATTTTCAAATGATTTGAAATATTTATTTCGAAAAGAGCCTAAAAAAATTTCTTATTTCTTTCCCAAGTCTATATTTTTTTATGAGTTTTTATCGGTCAAGGAGTCGAAAGATAGGTCAATTATCACTTCAGGCCCTGAAAGATAATTTCATCAATTCAAGACATAAAAGATTTGAAATTATCAATGGAAGACCTATAAATCCAAAATCATTATAGAGCCTGTTTGAAAAAAAAAAAAACCCAAAAGAATAAACTTATCTCAGATTAATAAGTAAGGAAATATACGTCAAAAGTCTTTCACTACATTTATTTTTTAAAATTATCGTGATGTATCTAAATAATTAAATAATTTGCAATGTTTTTTAAATTATACAAACTAACAAAAAAAATATCTACATAAGAAAAAATACATTTTAGTGAAATATGTTTACATGAATTCAAATATTATGAACTCAGAAAAGAAATTAATGACTTTTTGTTTTTAAAAAAAAAAATACTTTTTTTTCCCGCGTATGACTTAAAAGAGAAATTACAGATGTTTAAATAAACAAATTAAAAAAAAATGAACAATTTCAAATATGAACTACAGAAAATTAAAAAAAAAAATAACAAATTTTAAAAAATGTCTCGAAAGACTTTTGACGTATATTCTCATTGCTTATCACTTTGAGACATTGTTATTTTGTGGAATTTTATTTTGTTGATTTTACAATTTTCCAAACAGGCCCTCTGACGATTTTAGACTTATGGGTCCTTCCATTGATAGTTTCAAATCTTTTAGGCCCTAGAATGATAGAATTTTTTTTCAAGACCTAAATAGATAGTTGACCTATCTCTCAAGTCCTTGACCGACAAAAAACCCTTTTTTTATTCAAGTCAATTTACAATAAAATTTTCAAATGCATTGTGTGTGCTTCTCTCAATTTCTTTTCAATCGAAATTATAGCATTATTCTGGAGTTACTCCTGGAAAAAAAATCACGAATCTATCTTTTCATCCTAGTTTAACTATAAAAAAGGTTCAAGGTGTCTTTAAAATCAAATTCTACATTCATATCCTCAAATTCTTGCTTATGTTTTCATTTAGCCCACTATGTTGCCTTCCGAACTACTCATAAGGTTCTAAACTTTTATATTAACCACAAATGTTACTATTTACACGTTGAGTCGATTATATTTTAAATTCTAAATTCTTAGTCGTCGAATCCAAAAGTTCCAAACTTCTTTCCTATTTAATTTTATTTGAAAAAACAAAGAGGCTATGAACAATTAGCCACAATTATGATTCCACTTTAGGTGTTAAAATATTTATTTTTCAAATATATTGAAAGGTTAATTTAATTTCAAAAGAGGCACAAATTTTCTATTTCACCAAACCCCATGAAGAAAAAAGAAATTTACACAAAAGTCTTCATTTTATCAAGTAAGCTCCCTCATTTGCTTTTAAATCAAAATCTAGCATTAAATGTTATACTGATCATTTAGCTAAGCTTTACAAAATTAGATAAGTGCATATTTTTCTAGTTCTTTTTGTTTGAACTCAATCTCAAAACTTTAGTCGAATTTTTTCTTCAATCATAATTCATAATTTAGTTCTACTTTTTTTTTTTTTTTTTTATTGAAATTCCATTTGATCAAGATTTTATTGGAGCGTAGTTTCTACCATCCAAAATCTTCAATCTTTTATTTCAGTCAAAGCAAAGTCTACTTTCAACTAGTCTGCATTACTCAAAGTTACATCATGCATTTATTAGTGGACCTTGAAAAAAAAATTCTATGTTCTATTATGGTCAAATTTGGAACAACACGCACGCAATCGATACTTTTGGTAAATGTATATCATATTTTTCATGTTATGAATTTTCGAGGATGAAATTTTTTCAACGGGGGTAGGATGTTACATCCCATATCTTTTTACGGTTTACTATAATTTAATTAATTAGCCCAACATGTATCATAAATTTCATACTTGTCAAATCAAGTTATTTGGGCCCAGATTGAGCACAAACCATAATTTATTCTTATCCGTATGAGTTGTTAATTACTGTGAATCTTGACCAGATATTTTAGATATCAAATAGATATCTCTTACATGATTACCGATAATAAGTATTTATCCTATGTGTATCTGATTAATATCCAGTAGGAAACTACCCTAGTTATAAAAATACACTAGCAGAAGTCACAAACCACTCGCAGAAAAAATTATATCCGCTCATTTCCCTTTGCAAAAAGCCGCCACCCACTCTTGTTCATCCAACTGATTTCATCTTCTTCCTAAATTCTCCAGCACCAGGTATGACATATCCTTTTCTTTATTTTCTTAGTATTCCTAAACAAGATTTTGTCTTAATTAATTAATCAGGCGTATGTATGTGTTGTACGCATGCATGATGGAGGAAGACCATTCGGCTGGCAATAACCGAACAATGTTGCATCGTCCGGCCTGTTGCGGTCGAACACCGTAGAGACCGTTCGACCGACAACATTCGAACGATATTGCGTCATTCGGCCTGTTGCGGTCGAACACAGTAGAGGTTGTTCAACCGGTAGCAGCTGAACTAAGTTGCTTTGTTCGATCTGTTACGGTTGAACACTGTAGTGGCAGCTCGGTTGAACGATGTTGCTTTGTTCGGTACATTGCGGTCGAACACTGTAGTGGTAGTTTGGTCGATAGTAGTCAAACGATGTTGCTGAAGAAGAAGAAGTAGGGTGTCGGTTTTACTTTTGAGCGTGTGTGCGTTATGTATAAATAAATAAATAAATATATATATATATATGTATATTATATTATATAATATATATATATATATATATATATGATGGGTGTGTCCGCGGTAAATCTATGTAACAACAAATTTGTGCATAAATAAATAAACACACAAAATTCGTACAAATTGTATATATTGAATCAAAACAACTTTGCGAGTACAATCCCTAAATTTTTACTGATTCTCTCTTCAACTTGTATCATTTGGAATTCGGAGTAGAACTTCACCTAGATCTTCTCCGAATTTGAATATTTGACTTAATAACGTTAATTCGAGGGTTCAATGCCTTAATTTCGAATTAAAGATTATTAATTCGGGAACTCCGTGAAAATCGTCTTGAATATCTTTAGACTCACGAAGAACACCGTAGGACTTTGACTTGATTTACGCCAATCTGAGGGGTTCAACGCCTTATCTCAGATCGGATGTCATTTTTGGATGGATTTCTTGAAGAACACCGAAGAAAGCTTGAAGCTTGAAGAGTGTTAAAGTTGCCTATGCTTTGGAATTCTTCACTTGATTCTTGACCTGTGTTGTTGATGATTTTGGTGGAGAATGAGGCCCTGTTTGTAGTTGTAGGATGAAGAAACTCTAATGGGCCTAAATCTAAATGGAGCAATATGATTGGTCCTCCAATTCTATTATCCATAAGATAATTATTAAACTAATTGTAATTAATTTAATAATTATTGCAACAACTTGACACATGGAGCATTCTGATTGGTCGCCATGACTTGATGTTTATCCTCATCTTCATGGATAATTACTTAATTAATTTAATTTAATTTAGTAATATATGCATCATCTTGACACATGGCGACTTCCAATTGGTCAATAAAATATGTAGTAAATATCAATTAAATTGATTATTTATATTAGGAATTTTATTTAATTAATTCATAATATTAAAATAATCAATTTAAAATTATTTTTTCACTTATATTTTATTACGTGGCGTATTTTAATTAGATACAAATTTTGCGTATCAATAAATGCCCCCTCGAGACTTGTTCACGGACGAGCGTCTTGAAGTGGATGAGTCTCGGATTGACTTTTGAAACTTATTTGGAACATATTGACATTTTATACTTTTGTCTAGGGGTGGTTCGGTACGGTATACCGTACCGAATTGCCCATACCGTTACCGTACCGAAATTTTCGGTACGCCGAAAATCCATACCGTTACCGTACCGAAAATTTCGGTATACCGAAATTCGGCATACCGAAAATTCGGTATGATATCGGTAAATACCGGTACCGTACCGAAAATTCGGTATACCGAATTGTGTATCGGTATCGGTATATACCGATCCATACCGTTGATTTTGGTATACCGAAATTTCGGTATACTGAAAATTTACGGTATACCGTTAGGAATTTGGTATACCGAAATACCGAACTACCAAAATACCGAAAAAAATTCGGTATACCGATATATACCGAAAATACCGAACTTTTTTCGGTATTCGGTATATACCGAAATACCGAAAATTTCAAATTATCATACCGTTACCGTACCGAAAATTTCCGGTACGGTATCATACCGTACCGAAAATTCGGTATACCGAAAATTTCGGTATTTTTGGTAATTTTTCGATACGGTATGTGCGGTATTTCGGCATTTCGGTATTTTTCCCCACCCCTACTTTTGTCAATGAGTTTTTAAATTTGGATTTGAATTGAGATCTTTTAAACTCGTGTCAAGGAGCTTTAAATTTAAATTTAAATTTGATAGGTATTTTCTATTTGTACCTAGGAGCCTTCATTTTGAATTTTGAAATTTGAAATTTGAAAATAATCTATACTCGTATTAAGGAGTATTTGAATTTGAGATCGGATGTATTTTCTCGATATATCGCAGATTTGGGCTTGAAAATGCAAACTGATGGCTATAACTTGATTATGATTAATTAGTAGCCCAAATACCACTTTATTCCTTAATGTCACTACGCCCACATGCACCTAATACCCTAATATAAGCACTTTACATATCACGTGAAGGATAAGAAAGAGAAATAACCCTTTGACTTCTTACTCTCCCGTAATTACATGTGCTAATCCTTGAACTAGCCACGTCAATATGTCTTCCAGTGGATTTCCTAATCCTTGAGGTAATGTAAAATGCATCAAATTTCCTTATCCTCAATCTACGTAAGCTTGTTGGGAGTTCCTCTTGAAATCCAATTCATGATTATTTGCAACATCAAAGAATATGAGCTCCATGGTACCTCGCATGCGGTAAAAAAATATATTATGATTAGCAATCTCATGATCAGACTCTACTTCTCCGAAGCCATGCAGTTGGGCCCTCATGATTATTTGTACGTGTTTATCTTCTCTTGTTACAAATACTGATGCCATGTGAATACATTTCTGTGCGTTAGCAGGAGCCATGCATCCATTCTAATAAACGTGATACAGTAATGATATATATCTAAATATGTAGGTACATTAGAAATCGAAAATGTCCTCAGCAAAGTCTTCCCGTTCTCAAATAAAGATCTCCATCCGAATATTCTGGATATAACCTTGCAAAGCTCGACAATTCATAATCCGAATCGATCTCCAATTGACCATATCCTACAACCAGTCGGAATCTTTCATGGGCTATCTTTTCTTGGCCCTCAAGTAGCCAACTATTATAAATATGATGTATTCGTTTACTCTTCTATCATCAGATTTGCAAGATACTTCAGCTTAGTTACGATACTTGAAGCACTACTCTAAAGGTGCATGCTTGAACATCATCTGCCGAAGATTCAAATCGTCTCTGCATCGTCGCAAGTCGTCACTATAAAGGAGATACTCGGTCGTCGGCATCCCAAATCATTCGTTTCTGCACAACAACTTCTTGATCGTCGGCTTCCATCTTTCCTCTTCGGTAGCGGCGATTCTTGGTCGTCGGCATCCGACATCGTCTTTGTGAAAGAATTCCATGATCGTCGGTGTCCCGTGAATCAGCTTCTTGATCATACTTCTGAATCGGTCTCCACGAAGACCGTATCATTGAAATTCTTGAATTATCCAACCGGTTCCCATCACTTTCCTCAGGTACAAGAGCAACAGGTATGTCTCCCTCCATTCTATCTCTATTTTTTTTTTTTTTTTTCTTGAATCAGCCCGCATATTCCATAGTATATAACTTCAGCCCCTTAGTATCTAAATACCAAAAGGCCCCGTAAATTGGGTGCTTTGCTATGAAGGACTGCTTGACCCCCTTGATATTCTAAAGCATCTCCCAAAGGTATTGCTGTTTCAACATCTCTTGACCGTGTTCCAAATTTATTGTTGTGAAGGTGCTACACGGTCGTCAGCAAGTTCGGCAACATCTACTCGGTTGTCAGTAACTTGAATCGTCTCTTTGAAGATCTTCTTGGTTGGCAGCACTCCGTATCGTCTGTGGGGAGATTGTTTTAATCACCACCAAAATTCCCATGAAGATCGAATTTTGTTGGTTTTTTTCCTTTTTGGAACTGTTTCTGGGCAGGTATATCTTTTTAGCTTATCTTCCATTTCCTTATTTTTTTTTACACCATGCACGTCGGGTTCCTATGAGTGATGAAAGGAAAAAAATCATGCCAAATTCCAATGTAGTCCCTTCCAAGTAACAGCATAAAGAGATCTCAATTGTTTGCTTTAGCAGCTCTTCATAGTGTACAATCTCTAGTGCCTATAGGTGCAAAATAACCCAACATAATATTCTCAGTGACGCGTGAGGCGATGACCACCTTCTGGCGACTCAACTAAAATAGACCACTTCTTGACAAGCTGGACTGATGGTCTTGAATAACAGATCGGACTTCAACAAAAAAAAAAAAAAAAATCTTCATCACATGGAGATAAAGTGGCGACTGGACTTCAAAGAGATAGATTCATCCCTATAGGCAGGCCCGACATGGAGATGGAGATTCATCCTATACAACTGGAAGAGACTGATTCCACTTAGAGATTGGAATAGGTGGACTTGGAGAGATGTACCCGATAGGCTTGGCTAGGAGAGGCAAACTTATCCCTACGATGTGAAGAGACACAACCGATTTACTTCATCGCAGAGAGGCGGAAAGACAAACTCAACCTAAAGAGACGGACCTTAATGACTTGATTGAAGAATCAGACTCTATCAATTTTAAAGGGTAGACTCATCCCAAAGATTTGAGCAACGGACTCTACTTGGAAAGACACACCCAGACTCGACTTGAAGAAGCGGATTCGTCTTGAAAATTTGAGAGGCAGACTACACCCAGACTCAACTTGAAGAGGCGGACTAGACCTAGACTCGACTTGAAGAGACAAATTCATCTTGAAGACTTGAGAGGTGGACTCAACTTGGAGTAACATACCTAATGGACTCAACTTCTCGACTTGGCCAAGCAGACTCATCTTGAAGACTTGAGAGGTGGAATCTTCTTGAAGACTTGAGAGACGACGTTGACTTGCAGAGGCACATCCAAAACAATCGACTTGGAGAGGCGCAGAGGCACATCCGACAAACTTGACTTGAAGAGGCGGACTCTTCTTAAAGACTTGAAAGATGACGTCGACTTGCAGAGGCACATCCTATAGACTCGACTTGGAGAGGTGCAGAGGCACATCCGAAACACTCTACTTGAAGAGGCGAACTCTTCTTGAAGACTTGAGAGATGACACCGACTTGCAGAGGCACATCTGATAGACTCGACTTGGAGAGGCGGACTCATCTTGAGAACTTGAGAGATGGACTCGACTTGGAGCAACGCACCCAACAGACTCAACTTTGAGAGAACATCCGACATACTCGACTTCAAGAGACACATCCGACTAACTCAACTTGGACAGGCAGATTCATCTTGAAGATTCGGGAGGCAACTTCATCTTGGCAGAGACGAACTCGACTTGAGGAAACACACTTGACATATTCGACTTGAAGAGGTGGATTCATCTCCGTGATTTGAAATGAAAGACTTGATTTGGAGCCTGATGCATCAACTTGAACCTTCTCAACTTGGAGCAAATTAGAAGAGGAAAACACAATATATGACTGAACTTAAAATATTCCTAAGTTGCCTATGTACCCTAGTGAGAGGGATCAAGTTATAATGTAGTTCAATTGCCACTTTGTGTTTTGAGGGGATGTCATGCACGGTTTATACTCATGCGGGCCAGGAGTGACTATTCTTTAACCACTTTAGCCAAAGTAGGTTAAGTTGGCATTTTAACCACATACTTTATCTTTGGTGGTCGCCGTGCACAGATAATACTCATGCGGGCCAGGAGTTTGTATTCTTTTTTTTTTTTCGTCTTTTTTTTTCCTTTTTTTTTTCCGTTTTCCTTTTTTTTTTTTTTTTTTTTTTCTTTTGAAGCAGGCTCAAGCATAATAGCGCTTCAAGAACCTTCCATTTATGAGACTGACTCGTTCCCCATCTTCAAGTGTAAGTGGGGCATTTTCAGCATCTTCCCCTTCTACATGTTCATCTTCACATAGGGTAATGTGATTTGTTGAGGCAATGTCCTCATTTACTTCTTTGAATTTTCTAAACTCCACACATGTTCTCATTTGCCCATTCCTTTGGCTTATTTGGATTGTGTGTGTAGCATCATCTCGTTTGTTGACATAGCCACCTCTGATTAATTGAATGATTTTCCTTCTTAGATTGTCTTGAACGCTTTGAGGAGTATGTTGAGGAGTACGCTGAGCACCACCACTGACGTAATTTGGTGAAGCCACACTCTCTCTATCATCTTCGTCATCGTCCGAAGTCCGAGTGGTAGTAATATTCTGCATCTTAGCCTTAAGAACTTCTCCACATGATATGGTCAAAGTGGTGTGGTGCTTCATACAAGACGGAATTAAGCTCCGAAGCCTCTATCTATATGGTGGTCTATTCATTTTATTTCTTTTTCTCCTCCGAAGAGGGCCAAGTCTATCAAAGACAAAGACTCTCTGTACCATCCTTCCATGTTCATCAGTTGCATCATCTGTGGATGAGACTTCTTCTTCAATAACATAATTACTTTTGGCTCTTTTGATGGCAATACGGATAGGGTTTGTTGGTGTGAATCCGACGCCTGTTTTAGTGGTTCTGACAACATAGCCACTCTTCCTAAGCATCTTTTGCGTAGCAGCGAGCCCATGTTCTTGATGGTCGGTAGGTATGATAGGCTCCCTTGATGCAGAGTCTTCTTGCAGATCAAATTCGGCCTTAACAAGAAGCTTGGATGCTTTAGGCTCATAACAGTTAACAACTTCAGCTACTTCATAACACTTAGCAACTTCAGCTACTGGGAATCCTCCGTGTTCAATCTTGGGTCCATTGACTCGACGGATAAACCCTTCAAACGGTGGAGACATGGTTTTCTTGCATCGAGTTGAGTCAAAGGGAGTGTGAGATCTTTCAATGGTTCAACTCCAGTGCCTTTCTCGACTTGAGCCACCGATATATCCTTCTTGTCTTCTTATCTTGAGAGAAGTATTTCGCATCGGCGAAATGAGCTTCTGCTTCAGTAAAAGGTTTGTCGTCACCAAACACTCTTTTGACAATGCCTTGATGACAATACTTCAAACATTGGTGTAAAGTAGAAGGAATCACTCCATTATCATGTAGCCATGGTTGACCCAGGAGGATGTTATAAGATGTTTTGGCGCCTATTACATAGAACAATACATTTGAGGTCATGTCATCTATCAACAGGTCCAAGTTTATGATGCCAAGTACCCTATGTCCTTCTTGGTTGAATCCTTGAATCATCAATCGACTGCTTGAAAATTCTTGCATTGAGATCTCTAACTTTTGCATCACCTGTAAAGGAAGGATATTCACAACAGAGAATCCATCTATCAGAATTCGATTAACCTTTTACTCGCGAGTGTAACCAGCCACAAACAATGGTCGATTGTGGGATTCTGATCCTAGGAGCAAATCTTCATTTGTAAACGTTATTGCGGTCGTGCAGTCAACAAGAACTTCAACTTTGGACCGGCCTTCTTCTTTTCCTTGTTTCTTTACCATATAACAGAAGCCATTACTTCCACCATCATGTCCTGAGGTGCCGATGAGATGTGTAACTGCATTCCCTTCATCTAATACTATTTTTCCTTGTTGGGCCAACTGCATGACTTTGTCCTTAAATACGAAGCAATCTTCTATCGAGTGCCCTACCAACCGATGATACTTGTAATATTTTAAGTCATCAGTATGTCCAGCTTCTTCTGGTCTCTTCATTTCAGGCAATTCGATGAGATTCGCTTCCATCAAGTCATCGAATATCCCGAAGACATCAGAGTTCAAGAATGGGTTTTGTTTTTGTTGCATCTCCTTTAAAGTCAACCTTCATTGCCCCGGTCGTGAGGGATGTTTCTTTTGCCAGTCTTATCGTCTTCTTTTCGGCCAAACTTGATGGGCATCGCAGCTACCGCCATGGACCCTTGGTTTGCAGGTTTAGTAGAAGGCCTCCTTTGTTCCAATCTTGTTTGTTGCTGAATTTCCGTGTCTCTTGAATTGGCGGTCCTTCTACTCCACTTGTAGCCATGCTTTGCTCCATATCGTGGGCTCCAGATCACAACTAAGAGTCCATACCTGCTCTAGGAATTCCTGTGTAAGGGTGATGTACATTTCTCCCCTAGCTATCAGTATGCATATGTTATTATTGTTCAAATTGAGTTCAAAATTTACTGAAATAAAGTTTGAAAATTTAGAGTTATAACAATAAAACAAAGTAGATGACTCAATAAAGTATAATACTATAATACTATAATTTAATAAAGCGATTTGGGAGCGCCTAGCGCCTAGGCCGCCTAATCGCCGCCTAGAGAATTCCTATTTTTTAAAAGAAAAAATAATTTGTTTATGTCTAAATTATAGCTTTATACTTATAGTGGGTCAAAACTTCACTACAAAGGTTCATAATAGTTGATTAATTATGTAAGATGAATTGAAACGAAGGGGTAATGGAGGAACTTGAATTGTGGGGGAGAGGGTTTTACTTTTTTTTTTCATTTTTCTGCCGCTGGAATGTGAAGAGTGAGGGCTTTAACTTTTAAAACTATCTTTTTAATTTAATCAACTGTCTCAAGTTAAAAAAAAAACGACGAATTTCAATAAATAATGAAAAATAATAAAAAATAAAAAAAGGTTTAGGACCGCCTAGTGGCCGCCTAACCCGCCTAGTCCGCCTATGCGCTATCTAGCTCCAAAAACGCCTTATGGGACCGATTTGGCATAATTAGAGGCAGATTGGCGCCTAGGCGGCCGCCTAAACTGCCTTTTGTATCCATGTTGTTTACACAGGTTGGCTCAACCACTACAAATTCTAATACCACTTTAATCTTAAAATTAATCATTATTAACAAACTATTATATATCACATCATATTTTACAATTAAAAATTATATCTTACACTATAACCACTACCCCAACCACCCAAACAAACATTGCCACTAACCTAGCCACTATCCCCAGTCAACAGTACCCCAACCACCCCCAGCCCCAACCATGCTCTTAGTAAAAGGTCAATTTGATAATTTTATTTTTCTCTAAAAGTGATCGTGTTGCAAACACTATTCATTTCTCAAATTGAGTTAAAAGTACTTTTCTCTAAAAAATTATCAACTTAAATTTAAAAGTAATTTTCCCCAAAATCTCTAAAGTTAATCACTTTTTAGATCAACGAGCAACGAGTGACACTCATGTGCATAAGATGCACATTAGTGTTAATGTACACCCTGTTGGCCCCACTTATAATTTTTGCTCGCGATCTATATAAATTAAGGTGTGTTTGGAATCACAAAATAGACGCTAGCTTAGTTGGTAAAGGCGCGACATTTTACCCTTCAGTGCGCGGGTTCGAATCTTAACAACACCTTTTTATTTTTCACCAACAGTATATTCAAATTCTAAGCATATTTAATATTTCGATGTAGTATACGTTATGTTGCATGACAATATACGTTGTTGTTATGATGCCTAACAGTATATTTAATATTTCACCAACAGTATATTCAAATTCTGAGCATATTTAATATTTCGATGTAGTATACGTTATGTTGCATGACAATATACGTTGTTGTTATGATGCCTAACAGTATATTTAATATTTCGATGTAGTATACGTTATGTTGCATGGCAGTATACGTTGTCCCTTTTTATTTTTCACTAGCAGTATATTCAAATTTCGAGCATAGTATATGTTATGATGCCTAACAGTATATTTAATATTTCAATGTAGTATACGTTATGTTGCATGACAGTATACGTTGTTTTAGTTAAGTTTTGTTTTATACTGCGAAAATTAGTATACGTTGTTGTTATGATGCCTAACAGTATATTTAATTTCGATGTAGTATACGTTATGTTGCATGACAGTATACGTTGTTCCTTTTTATTTTTCGCCAGCAGTATATTCAAATTTCGAGCATAGTATATGTTATGATGCCTAACAGTATATTTAATATTTCGATGTAGTATACGTTATGTTGCATGACAATATACGTTGTTTTAGTTAAGTTTTGTTTTATACTGCGAAAATTTATTTTTTCCAACTTACAATACTCACAGTATATTTAATATTTCGATAATTTTTTCCAACTTACAATACTCACAGTATATTTAATATTTCGATACAGTGTACGTTATGATGTCTGACAATATACGTTGTTTTAGTTAATTTTTGTTATATACTGCGAATTTTTTTTTCCAACTTACAATACTCACAGTATATTTAATTTTTTTCCAACTTACAATACTCACAGTATATTTAATTGAACCCTTGACCTCAAGGTTAAGATATTTAAGACTGCATTAAATACCACCATACCACTTGCCTTTAGTGTTCAACAAACAGACCATTAATTATATAAAATGCGCGCGCAAAAAATTTTAATATAATAATAATTGACCGATTCAGAACGATTGTACGATTTATTTGGACTAAATCAGTAAAACTCACAAGATGTACAATAACACTTATGCACCCAAGTTTTTGGCATGAAAAACACCCCCTAAATCCTAATACATATTTCTCGCTTTCACGGTTCTCAGGCAAGATTCGGAATTTGCTGTAGCGCTTCTTTTTCCTCATCGTACTCTCTTCTTCTCCCTACACGCGCACCACCTTCTCTCTCTTCCCCGTTTCTGTCTCTCTCCTCTCCCACCATTCATAGTATTATTTTTTTATACTCTAGTTATTTATCCTTGCCAGCGTCAACGGTAGAAGCACTGGTAACCACTGTTTTCCACCGCTGGCCGACGAGACGACTCTCTTTGACTTTGGACCTACGGTAATGCCCATCGTGACATCGAGCAGGTATATCTGCTCTTTGATTTGTCTATGTAATTGGTGTGATTCTTCAATCTAAAAGTTGTATCTTTTGTAGTATATTTCTCGTCTTGTTTTTGGTGAATGGAAATTGAAATTTTTACTATTTTTTTCTGGAGTTTACGGGTTTTAGTTTATTTTCTATACTCTTTTCTGTATTTATACATATATTTTCAAGAATTGGTGATTGGTTAAGACCTTGGATTCGGATTTTGAAGGAATTCCATATATATTTTTGGTACAAATTGAGTTTGCTGTGATCTTTTGCACATTCTGTCATTAGGTGCTGATCATTATTATGAATTTCCAGTGGAGGCTGAGATCAGGCTCTAAACTCAATGCCTATCTCGATAGAAGATGCATTGAATGCTAAACCAAATCATTTGAAGGATCAGTTCATGCCATTATTGTAGTAGACGTATTGGAGATCTTGCGTCTTTGATATTATGTTTTACGGAGTAATACTTCTTAATTTGTTTGATAGTTGGGTACCGGTAACGCATAATTGAGGAACTAACAGTTAGAGAACGCTAAGTTGGGAGAATTTGAACAATTAAGTTGAGAGAGATAATGTAGTGTCATTATTGCAATATGAGATAGGTTTTTATAATTAGTAGAATCAGACAGATGAATATACTTTAGCATATTTTCACTGCTTGTGTCTACCAAATTATGATTGGGAAAGGCCTAAAATGCTGGGATATTTTTTGTTAAAAATGCCAGCAGGAGACTTAGAAAATGTATACAAATAGGTTGGCAGCTGAAATTTGTACAATCACGTGTAAAGATCGGTGCAATTTATGCATTTGGTCACTTTATTTGTCTTTGGACTCTTTTTGTTTATTCATTTTCAGCCCAATACGCTTTGTATGAATGTCGCCTGCATATGCTAATTTACATAACTCTGTTTGTTATTTGATCAATCATACTAATGAAATCTTCCAAGACATGAGTAGTGCATTTATCAGTGTTTTGGAAGTTACTAATGCGTGACGGAAGAATGCTGAACTTTCTAGAGTTTTAGCATAATTTATCTTGTTAGCCAGCAGCACATCGGAAATGTGAAGTGATGGGAGAAAAAAGATGAGATTTGACAATTGGTTTTTCTTACTATGCGTGCATGTATTAGTGAAATGTTTGCCGTTCTAAAAATTTGTAGTAATTTTTTTTTTTTGAATTTCATTGTTCTTATATAATTGTTTGAAGTTTGACTTGTGTCGAACTAAGATGCGATTATATTTGGTTTTAAACTTGCATTTGGAAATCAATGGAAACCGGAGGTTGATAATTTCTGCAACTATTTATTGTGTATAATTAGATCTGCAAGGACAAAGTTGAGGCAGAAAAATCTGGATAGCTGGCCTCAAAGCTTTAATAACATCTGGACAAGCTAGGCGCTCAGAAAATGATGGATGGAGTGATGGAGGCCTCTATTTCAGTGTGAGTTTTGCAACCTAGAACTATTCACTTCGTCATTTGTCATTGACAGTTTTTAGCGCCTCAGTTTCACCATATTTCAACCGGAGATGATTGTAGATTTTAGTACGAAACTATAATTGATCCGAGGTGATTGTCTAGAGTTACACCATCATTCTTTTATATATTCTTCAGCGAATCTTTTATGGGGCATACCCTGCGGCTTGCAGTTCCTTTTAGATATGGTGTAGATTCTATACTTTTTTGCTCGTTTGCACTGATTTTCACTTAAAAGAATATCATAAGGATTTAATAAATTCAATTTAGCATATGAGTGAGTTCCTACAGTCAAACTTGACGTGGCAGCCGGAAAATGGTACAGTGAGAAATCCTCTGTGTACATTATAACTGAACTGTACTTAAGATTTTTCTTTTTCTGAGATTTATCTTATATTAAACGAAGAAATATAATTAATTCGGATTTACATAATAAATACACCGATTGAATTTTTGCAATCTCTCACCACCATAAACTCGATCCCCAAATACAGCAGTAGCACAGTTAAAAAGGCTAGATTACAATCAACTCTAGCGGCGCTTCTTACCGATACAGTTCTCGCCGATGTGCCAAAAAAACCGTCACTTTCCGATGTGGATACTCTCATCAACTTGGAGCTTGGCAGCGCTATGCGCATCACCGTCTGTAAATTGGACGGTACATTCTTTGGTAATTGAAGTTTTTCTGCTTGACATGTTCACATCGTTTTCTGAACTGAAAATTTTATCAACTGATTTCTATTTTTTACTTTTTGGACGGTAAGATGTGCCAATGATGAATTCTGCAACTGTGAAGGACTTGAAATTGGCAGTTAAGAGAAAAGTGAATGATGTGGAGGAGTCAAAGATGGGTCATCGTCACATTTCTTGGTAAGCTCCGCAACCTATATACGCATTCATTGCCATAGACCTGTGAATATCACCTTAATTTCTTGACTACTTTCTCTTTCCAAACATATGGGAATTTTTCAGTGATCTATGAATATACACTGAGAGAGTGTGTGTGTGTGTTCGCGCGGATATATAATGGAACAATTTCATGTAATGGGCCTATAGGTATCGGAACAAGTTTGTACGAGTGACTCTGTATTCTATGCCTTTCAATCTCAACTTGAGTATCCATCGTGGAAGCATCTTCTCATGAATAAGTTTGAAATGAGAAATTTCAACCAAAAAGTAAGAAATGACTTGTTGGATTCACAGGAAACATGTGTGGGCAAATTTTTGCCTTGCGTACCACAACGAGAAGCTGCTTGACGACAACTCATTGCTTCAAGATTATGGCATTAGGAACAATTCTGAGGTACCATTTATCACAATCAGATTCCAAAATTGCTAAAAAATTGCTCTGCAACATTAAATATTCTTCTATTGAAGTTGAATCCCCCATATTGTTCCCATTGTGCTGTACCTATAAGTTTTGATGCACTAGAGATGGCTAAAGCTTCTTTTCTCATGGGTGGTATAGTAACACAACACTGCAAGAGAATCATTTTAGTTAATCTTATTTTGAATTTGCTGAACCATTCATTTCCGTGTTCATCGTAGTACACATTAGTTTATTCCTGGCATATTGTTAAGGCATTTTGAAGAGTTGTTTAAGTAAGGTTTGATCCCGTCCAGGTGCAATTTATTCCGTATGTTGTCTCAAGAGCATCTGGAAGGCGCTCAAAGAGCAGAAAGCACCGTATTTTTCGTGGTCTGGACAGAAATTTCTAATTGTTAATGGATGTCCGCCTTTTGCTTCTACTTAGCATTTTCTTTTCTAGAGTAGTTACCATAAACTTAACAAATGTATTTGTATAACATGCTTTTCCTATTTCACTTTTATATTGGTCGCTATTATGCTTAGCAAGAGCAAATTTGTCCATATTATGAAGATTTTGATAAACTCCACTGCCTTTCTCTGAGTCTTAAATCACCTTTTTTCCCAAAGCCATCTATTTCCATCTCCTGCATACAAGTAGAACCAACGCCTGCAACTGACTCTATTGTTGTTGATCCTAGGTTAATTCAAATTGAATGTTTAACCAGAAACAAAAATAAATTCTACGAAGGGGCAATTGATGTCAAAGGCATAAATAAACCTTGGGGAATTGGCGATATAGAATTATAACTGTCGATAATATTAGTTTCCTGAATGACATAGTGTTCTTCACAAACTCTAGCTTTTCAGTTGGTGCTCCAGCTTGTATTCAATGGATACTCATAGCGCTACTAAAGTACTACTAGGTCTTACAAATCAAGATTCAAAATCAGCTCACGTGGCTAGAGCTAGTCCTTGCTCTATCTTCAATCTCTCCTTGTACTCTTTCATTTCTTTCTGGTATCTCTCCTTATCCTTCAACCCGTACTTCTGATAAACCTACAAATTATCCTTCAATTAAAATTTTCAAAAACTCATTTTTTAATGTACCTACCTACACTCACCATTTTTTCTTCAGGGGAGAGGCGGTTCCAGAACTCGCCTATCATTTTTGTGAACTCCCTCTCTCTGTTGGGGTGGAGAGATTTCAGAACAGAATGCTTCTCCGCGAAAAAGAAATTGTAGCCACTCCGATTGGGTTTGGGTCGACTTGGATCACCTTTTCTTCTTCTTCTTCTGGCACGACAGCCTGGCAGTGGCAGTTGTACGATGGCAGTGCTCTCCGCGTGGACAGGGTGATAGAGCACACCATACAATGTCTCGTTTCCTAATTTCACCGAAACTAGGTAACCGCAGTCGAATTTGCCATCGATGCTTCCTATAAGGGGGGTCTAATGATGTCGATCAGGAAAATGAATTTCTTATTAACAAAATATGGCATTACAACTTCTATCAGTAAACAGCTTTAATTTCAGCCTCGATTCCAATTATAGCTAGATGATACAAATTCATCATGACAAGCAAACTTAAGTATAAGCTCGACTCATACATGGACAGGACTACTCTATAAGGGCTCGTTTACTTCGACGTATAAGGATAACATCCTTATCCTCTTGTCTTGGATAATTTAGTAGGATAAGGATAATTTGGAGAAATTATCATACGTTTACTTCTTCGCGTAAAGGATGGACAAGGATAACTTTTATCTTTTTTCTATGTTTACTTTAGTGAATATCAATTAGGGTAGTGGGGGTATATTTGTAATAATTGATTAACAAAGATAGAAAATATGGGTTTTCTACCATTCCCTTCTTATTTTTGTGAATTGATAAATCAGAGATTTCTTAAAAGGGGGACGAAGAATGCGAAAGAAGTGTTCGAATCTTCAACAAAACTAGCATTATCCCCCGTGCGATGCACGGTTTGTAAATTTAAATTAATAAATAATAAGAAGTTTTATATAATAAAATATTACAATTAATATATAATAAGAGATGAAAAGTTTTATGTTAATAAAAGAAGAGTCAATGAAAAATATTAAAAAAAATTGAGTAAGTTACATAATATCATATTTGTTTTTCTTAATGTAAGAATATCTCTAGCATTCATGTATGTAGGTCATGTTGATCATCTTGTACAAAGAATGAGTGTATATATATTTATATTTATAATTTTATGAGAAACGTTTATATTTATCCAAAGTATCTAAATTTTTATTTCAAATATAATGTTCAAGAAATTTTCAAAAGTTTTTAGTGAGTAACAATAGCACTATATTCTAAGTTTATTAACTTTAATTTGTAGCACAAACACACTAATAATTAATCCACATAAACAAACAACAAATAATTATTTATCTTTCATTTAATGTTTTTATACAATATGCTGTCAAACTATAGATAACTAATTTAATTTATTATACAGGAAAATCACATTATAAATGAAAAAAAAAATCTATTTCAAAAGAATAATTTTCTTTTTGAAAAAAAAAAATATTTAAATTATAAACTGAAACTACAAAAATATTTACTAAATAATTTAATTTTTATATTTGTATATGATTAAAAAAATTAATAGAAAGAGGAAAACAAAATCCAAATTAAGCTATTTCCATATATGCAGTTGATAACTAATCATATAGTTGAAGTCCATATTTTATTGGATGTGTTTCTAAAGTTTGGTTGGTTAGAATTATTATTAATTAATAAGGTGTAAGATAATGAGAATGAGAATTAAAATTCTTATCCTACAGCTAAGGATAAGTTATCCAAGGGGGGTGGTGGGATAGTTATCCCTTGTTTTATCCAGATTTTACCGGCCCGGAACTATGTATCTAAGCAAGTAAACGTAGGATAACCCTGGATAAAAAAATGTTATCATGTGTTATCCCAGGTTATCCTACGAAGTAAACGAGCCCTAAATGAGGAAGTTCAGGTTCCATAATATTTATCCATCTCTAGAGCTAGAAGGTTCAGTTTATTAAAAAAAGAATAAATACTCCAATCAATAATAATTTTCCATCTCTATTATTTCATATATAAACTCGCAATTTCTCTAAATACACCTTATTAAAATTTGTACTAAGTTGACCTAGTGTCAAATATCTCTATATTTAAAGATTAAAAAAACTACTTGTGCTGTTTTTAGTTAGTGGATTCTAGGAAAACGAATTCAATACAGCTTTTAAATTACAATATTGCCCCCTTCAAATTTGTTTCTATTTTAGGAATTGGACCAATTCAAGCGAATGTTTGTGGCTAAAAAAGACGATGTTAAAAAAAGTAACTAGTAATGCGTCCGCAGGACGAAGGTTTATAGCAAATATAAATGAATATATACCAAGAATAGAAAAGCTATTTGAATCTGTGAATAAACATATATTGCTAAATGAAAATAAGTGTATAGTTATAGATATATATTATTTACATGAAAAGTAAATATATGTAATTATTATGAACATAATAAAGTATCGAAAGCTATATGTAGTTTGTTGAAATAATAATAATATCTAAAAGTATCTAAACCAATTACAAAATAACAAATTTGGGACTATCATCGAGTTATAACCATTAAAAGAAATCCCAAAATCAACTTGGGTTAGTTATATAAATTAACAGTCCATTTTCTCCGGAAAATACTTGTGATTTCTTTCAAAACAATCTTATATTTTAAACTTTTTTTTTTTTTTAATAAAAAATCATTTATTTCATTATGTTTTAGTTATGTAGCTCATCCCACAACAAATAGTTCAATACAAAAATATTCATAAACACAAATTAATACAACCCACAAGAAATACTACTATAAACTAAAAATAAACTACACAAAATAACCATCATACCTTTTCAAAAATAGTATTAGATTATTTTTCCAAATGATCTAAAAATTTGTATGATTAATTTTTATCTTATACCCAAAACTTTTCATAATAAGATTACTTTATGGTAACTACTCAAATCCAACATAAAAGCCTTCTATTAAAAAATAATAGGGTTGATTACGTAAAAATTCACGATTTTTTGTCAATTATCAATTACAATATGACTTTTCAAATATAACATAAAAATATATATCTTTATAATGTTTTCAATTCGATACACCCGAATAATTTTTTTCCTCTAATTGTTAACATGGAGCCGGAATTGGAATTATGTCTTTCTCAGTTACGAATATATAATCATACAATATTTATAAACCTCTAACTAAATGAAAATGATAAGGTTTCATGATTATGGTTAATGATGAAATAATGATTTTTCCATATAATGAAGGGTTGAAAGAATTCACACAACTAACTACACATATATAATTAGACGGGTTAAAATCCCAATTCGGAATTCACATCAGCAATTGAAGCCAAAAATGTACTCGACTGTATTAAATTAAAAAAATCATAAAGGTGATGTATTTCTATGTTATGTTTGAAATGTCATGTAGTAAATGATAATTAACTAAAATGTCGTGAATTTTTATGTAATTAACCCAAAATAATATTATGATAAAAAAATAAATAGAATTGTACTATTTTAGAAAGCTAATATTTTTTATGATATAATATTTTCATTTTCTCGGAGAATAATTACTTGAGTTTATAAATGCAAGTCAAACTTACCACAAATACTTTAATCCAACATAATATAGTAAGACAAATTCCGGCCTAATTTTCCTATTTTAATTGAGTACAGAGGTTAAAAAAAAAAATTAGATTTTGTAGAATCTTTGACTTTTTTAAAGGTGAATTTTGATGGTGAAGATTTTGAGGGTGGAGACTGTGAGAGAAATTTGTCATTTATGAGCTGGAAAATTAGTTGGGACAAATAAAAAAGAAAAGTAGAAAAGTTAGAGTGGGACGAAGGTAGTATATACAACAATCCTATTTAAAATAACATTACAAAAATTAAAAGATCCATTTATTGTTGATAAAACTACTTGATTGTTTATATATATATATATATGTGTGTGTGTGTATCTCAAACCTAACATAAATATTCAGTGCCTGCTTGGTTGGGGGTTTAGGAGTAGGGAATGTGAATGAATAAAGATTCATTCTCATTTATGGTGCTTGGTACATAATAAATAAGTTAATCATTACTCTATTTTATTAACAATTCCCCTCACTTTATTTCATAGTATAATTGACCCCTCTTTCATACCCATTACCATTGTCATTGATGATTTGCAACCAAACGAACCCTCAATTCTGATATCCAACACAAACCCCAGGAAAAAAGTAGTTAAAAGAATAACATAAATAATCCAATCAAACATATAAAGAGATAATATGTTTTTAAAAACTAATTCATCATCAAATACTAAAAAGGCAGATTAAATCTAATACAATCATAGGCTAAGAAAAAGTAGTTTTATTCCAATAAAATAAAGGTTTAAAAAAATTAATTAGTCTAAGGTTTAGTTGCAACACAAGATGATGTGGCATTAGAAAATTGAATTAATATTTACAAGTGCAGAGATCGAAGTGGCGATATCTTGTTAGAGGTGTTTAGCAAAGTTGATGGTGAACATAAATGGAATTGTTTTTTATTTTAGTGAATGTATTGGTTTTATATTTATATAGAAAGTATGATATGTTTTGAGAAAGATTTAGAGAGTAGAGCTGTGGAGCGGAAGAAGTAAAGGAGCTCATAAGGATGGAGAAGAGGCGAGTAGTGTTTCCTTAAAGCATAAGAGGCGCTCGTTGTTGTTGGGGACAACTCAAATACTGACCTTATTTCTCTCCATTTTTTATCCCTTACCACCTGCAAATGCATTCCTTTATTTTTAAATAATTACCTACCAATAATAACATTAAATTAGGGAATCAAAAACCACCTTCTCGTACCCGCCTCTTGTGGTCACCTCTACATAGAGTACATGCAGATTCAGTTCCTTCCCTCCCATCACCGGAACCCTTTCAAAAACATACAACAAAAATAATGAAAATGGGTTACGTTCAGAACCAGTATACAAAGGCAAGGCCCTTACTGAAATTTGGAGCGTCGACCAAGGTGGAACCTTCTCAGGGTGTTCATGAACAGAGTGGGGTCCTTAACCACGTCGTCATGGGTGGCCACAGCCACAGCCGACATCACCAATGCCTCCCTCTGCGGATTCTTTTTCAAGACAACAACCAATATCTAAAATATGTTTTCACCTCATCATATCAATATTTGGAAGTCGTCCCTGTAACTGCGACTACTATATTTTATTGGTGAAATTACTAAACAGGTGCTTTCATAAATAAAAATGAAAAGAAAACCAATGGAAAGATACACAAAAAATGTGGAGATCATAAGCAGGTCACTTATAAAGAAATAAAAATCTGGTTAACGAAACTCAATACCTGCCAGAATCCCACAGTGGCGGAACCACCTTATAGTATAGGGGTACAACGGTTCCCCTAAATCAAGATATGAATCATTTGTAGTGAATGATAAAAGGTAGTTGCAGAATTGGCCGTGGTTGAATATATACAATTTTTGGAAGTGGCAGAGAGTTCGAATCATGTCCACTTTTTTTGTTTGGTTTAAAACATTAAATACAATGTCTATGATTAGAGAGTGCTGAATACCCTACACCTCCTCTCAAATTAATTATCGGACTACAAGATTAAATATTTCTTTGTGCCGTATGAACATAATTACTCCCTCTATTCTATGGGAAACAAATCATGTCAACGGGAGTTTTTTTTTATACATAAGAATAATATAAAATATTTGTTATTTCTTTCTAATAAATTATCGTACCCCCATATTCAAAATCCTGGATACGCTACTGGTTCACCACGAGGGTAATCAATACAGTCATAAATTGAATGATGAAGAAAAACTGGATAGACGACCGAACCCATTATCCAAAACGGAGCTCTCATCTAACACCATGTCGAAACTGAGAATCCCTCATCGCTGCCAAGAAGTATAGAATGCAGAGAAATCCGACGCTTCTCACGGAATCATGAGTCCAAAAGTCCTGGGATGATATAACAACTTAGATACAGGGTCGACAATTCAAAGGGCTCGATGAGGTAGCATACGTGATAAAAAAATTAAAAAAAAAAAAAAAAAAAAAAAAAAAATCAATGGAGCTTGGCGAGAGACAACATGTTAAGTCTGTGGATATATGGGGTAAAGTCGAGGAAAGTCACGAGCATCCTACCACCGACGTGGAAGGACAGCGAACTCAAGATGGGATAGCCATTGTGACCAAAATTGGATGAAGAGATCGTGATGGGGTTGCCATCAGTACATGCTTAAAGTCTAAAAGACATCATAATCTGATGGGAGTGCCATCGGAGTGACGTTGAACCTTCGACATGATTTTTGTAAGAAGCATAAGAAGCCATGTAGTTGTCCACACCGGCCTGGAAGAAGAAACTAGCATGGGGCATCATGCGAGCTACGCGAGAAATATAAAATAGACCTCGATGCATCGTGCGAGGGATGCACCTGCAGAGGAGATACTGTCTAGGGAAGACGTTAAACATCAAAGTTGGGGCACATATTTGCGGAAGACAATGGTGGAGCCGTCGTGCGCCAGAGCCCTAGGGTTCATGTGTAGAGGAAGCCATGAAAACTCCTGGCGAAGATATACCAATGTCTGCTACCAGTTGCAAAAATTGATTTGGGGCTGTGGGGGGTATAGTTGTCCTCCCAATTTAGATTTTTTTTAACTATGTATTAGAGAAGAAGCTATGAAAATTACAATTGTACCCCTAAAATAAACTCTCCTTATCCTAATTGCAATTTCACTGTAAAAAATTACATTAAAAATATGTTGCGGAATAGCATGAGCGATCATTGTTAGATGATTGTTTAGCCACTTTCATTGAGAATGATATTTTTCTACAAGTTACTAATGATGATGTCATAGATTGCTTTAGAAGAATAAAGACTCGTTGGGCGCAGTTAGGATAGTAGTTTCTATTTCAATGTTGTGTATTTTCTAATTTTTCTTTTCGAATTTTGGATTCTATAACTTTAAGTATTGAACAATATTTCTTAAATTTTTTATTATATCGTACCACTCTCGTACTTTTTTTATATATCACACCCGCAATCTCAAAATCCTGGATATGCCACTGTTTGCTAGCTACTGGAGCTGACCGGCAGGAGACAATAGCAACGATAGAAATCGTCGCATCAACATGTCGCAATGAGAGAGAAAATAATTTGAGTGTGTTCTTTAAACATCTGATCTAGAGTCGCAGCTCGAAGGGTCGCAATAGATAACTCTTATGCAGGGTTTCACATAGGGATGTTGTAGATGCGAACTTCTATAGCACTTAACTGGAACCCCTCCGCCGATATGGGATGGCAGTGAGAAGGCCTCATGAATAGATAAATCTGGTGCTTGCAAATATATGACAAATGCATCCAGCATTGCAACGATAAGAAAGTATGACCGACATCAAATCGATCCCAACCATTGAAAAGAGAAGCAAAGATAAGCACGACAAAAACAAAACTCACGACGCACCAGAAGGGAAAATGTACAAAAAGATAAGCACAAATATAAACAACAATGAAATTATTGCCATGTTAAAAGGCAAATTATGTGTGTAAAGGAAAGAGGTAGTGTCACTACCGGCCATTGAGGGCGGACGACGTAGAGAGAATTCAAAAGTATCTTTTCGCATAGGGTTCGGGAGGAGATGGGGGGAAGAGAGAGAATGAGAGTGGTAAAATTGTTTCATTGTTGTACAAAGATATACTTAATATTCGTTTAGTTCATCCACAAAATTGGCCACTTACCATACTAACACAGTAATGCCTTTTATTTTTTATGTTTTCCTTTACTTATTGTGGTACTTATTCTGCACATTAACAAAATATGTTTACAATATAAATGAAATGTAGGAGTATAAAGTGGACACTACCAGAATTTTGCTAATATCAACTAAAAAGCTAAGGTTAATGGTGGTGTAGTCTATTCTCGCTCATAGGCCACGGGTAAAAATTGAGGTCTATTTCGGAATACACCACGGTTCATCCAACGGTTAAAAACCGAGAAGTCTTTTGGAGTATACACCACGTCTTTTTAATTGTTGACTATTTACGATTGTCAATCTAAACTTTTTAGTACATTTCAAAATCGTTGTCTAAACCTAAAAAACCGAAGTCTATGGGAGCATACACTACGATTTCCCCAGTGGTAATAAATCGAGGTCTTTTGAACTGTAGACCATGATTCGAACTGTTGACATTTTTTCTAACCTTTTACCATCGAAAGTAACTATAGTCTATTACACAAAAATCGGTGTCTATTCAAATATAGATTATGATCATAAACCGAGGTCTTATTATGAGAAAATAACAAAACAACTGTCGTCTTTCCTATTTTTTAAAGGAAAGACAACGTTGTTTTCTGTTTGTTTTTCTGTTGTAAACAATAAAGAAAATTAAAATTATAAAAGCCAACCAGTCTGCAATCCAAAATACTTCTTAATCAATGAACTTCATCAGCAATTCTAAAATACAATACACTAATACAAGTTCAATTCTATAATTACATTGAAGACAAAAAACAAAAATGGTAACTATCTTCTTCGGAGATTGATCAACTTTGTCTCCATATCATCCTTGATTTGCCTGTGCTCCTCTTCATATAGCCTAAAATCGTCATCATGTATATAAATAACAACAAAATAGGAGGTTTATCAACACATATGATTGCTAACTCCCAATACTAAAGATGTTTAAACTATCTGAGTCATGCTGAAAATTTCTATATTTCGTATATAACGAGCCACAGCTTTTTCAGGTTGCAATTTAAATCTTTAGTTATCTAACGAAATCTATCCACGATTAAGTGAATGTACTATCTTTAGAATATATTCAATCATTTAGGCTCGTTCAAACACAATCATTGAGTCAAGAGTTCCCCAATTTAAAGTAAAAGAACATATGCCTTTTTTCGATTCTTACATGACAAACGAGAACCAGGAAACAAATCAATAGATTTTAGAAATTGAGACGGGAGATAGATAGAGGTCCAAATAGTTATTGGTCATGGATAAAAGTAAAAAAAAAAAATTAAACCCTACCGGCATCAAAGCAAAAATGTAATTGTCTACACTGATATAGACATCAAGTACATTTGGACACAAAAGGGATAGTTTCTAATATGAAAATTCAATAAAAAATTTGCATCATTCTCTTTCCTCCAAAGATACAAATACAAAAGTATTGTTAGATAGAATAGTTATTAGAAGAAATTGTTCATCATTCACCTTGTAAATTCCCACGTGTAAGGTAGTTAGAATGGTGTGTGAGTTTGTTAGTTGGTTAGGCTGTGAGGGCAGCTAAGAGCTGCATTACTTGTATTTAATGCACTCCTGTAAACAGAAATGCGTTAGCCAAAATTCAATGCAACAGATTTCAATTTTCAAAATCTTTATCTTTCTCTCTCTTTCACCGTCTTCTTCGTAGCTCTCTTATTCTGCATCAATTCATGTTCTTCCATATCAATCCATGAATCTCAACCTCCCCTTCATAGCTCCTGGTATGCAGATTCTGGTGCCACACACCACCTTACAGCAGATTCCACTGCCTTGTCTCACAAAACTGCTTTTCATGGTCAAGACCAAGTTCATGTGGGAGATGGTAAGGGTCTTCCTATCCATCATGTTGGTCATACTGTTATCAATTCCCATTTCACACCTAAAACTCTTAGTCTTAAACACATTCTTCATGTCCCACAAATCACCAAAAATCTTTTAAGTGTTTCAAAAATTTCCAAGGATAATAGTGTCATGTTTGAGTTATTTCCTAACTCTTGTTTTGTGAAGGATATTTCAACACAGGTCATTCTTCTCCAAGGCCATCTTGAAAATGGGATCTATGTCTCTATCCATCTACCAAATCCAGCAACAGAATTCCCACATCCTAGCCTTCTACTTCTTGCCAACCTTTGAGTTGTAATATTGCTTCTATTTCGGATGCTTCTTATGTTACATGGCACAATAGACTCGGCCATCCTAGTAGTTCCACTGCAGATTTCATTCTCAAACAGTGTAATGCTAAGATCATAAATAAAAATCCTACATTTGTGTGTAAATCTTACTGTCAAGGTAAACTTCATCACTTCGCCTTTCCTCAATCTCAAACTTCTTACACTGCTCCATTGGCTCTTGTTCATTCTGACCTCTGGGGTCCAGCACATACTGTTTCATCTCATGGCTATAGGTATTACATCAGTTTCATTTACACATTCTCAAGATTCACGTGGATATTTTTACTCAGACAGAAATCAGAAGCTATACAAGCTTTCAAAATATTCAAAGCACAAGCTGAAAAACAGCTTGGTGTTCCCTTAAAGGTGTTGCAAACTAATTGGGGTGGAGAATATAGAGCATTTGCTGACATTCTTAACCAAGAAGGTATATTACACAGAGTTTCTTGCCCCTACATCCACCAACAGAATGGCTTGGCAGAAAGAAAACACATACATATTGTTGATATTGGCTTGACTTTGCTCTCACAAACATCTCTGCCAATGAAATTCTGGGATGAAGCATTCAGAACTGCAGTCTTTCTGATAAATAGACTATCTTCTCCTAACACAGGTCACAAATCCCCACTTGAGATCCTCTTTCATACACCACCATCATACAAACAGCTTAAAACATTTGGATCCCTGTGTTATCCCTTAATCAAGCCATACAACAAATACAAACTTGACTTTAGATCACAACCATGTACTTTTCTTGGGTACAGCTTGAACCAAGGTTATTAGAAGAAATTGTTCATCATTCAACTTGTAAATTCTCACGTGTAAGGTAGTTAGAATGGTGTGTGAGTCTGTTAGTTGGTTAGGCTGTGAGGGCAGCTAAAAGCTGCATTACTTGTATTTAATGCACTCTTGTAAACAGAAATGCGTTAGCCAAAATTCAACGCAACGGAATTCAATTTTCAGAATCTTTGTCTTTCTCTCTCTTTTACCTTCTTCTTCGTAGCTCTCTTATTCTACATCAATTCATCTTCTTCCTAATCAATTCATCGGTTAATAAGTATTAAGAGTTAGCTGATTTCGTCAGAAAGTGCAGATAAAAAGGTAGACCTTGAGCATGTTTCTTAGTGTTGCTACATTAGCATTATATCAATAACCATGAGTACATGCGGTATTTTTCTAGGAAAGCAACTAAGGAGTAGTCAAAGGGGGCTAGTGAAAGAGAAGATTATCTTTTGTTTATACATTGTCTCGTATCCTTAGACCTGTCAATCGTGTCAACGACATGATTTGGATACAAGGAGAATGTAAAAGTCTTGTATGCTCTCATGAGGGATAATAGAAAATCATCTGTGGTATAAGACGAATGACTAGTGTTTTCGGAAGCCGATTGAACTACTATACAACCTTAACCATTTTATAGCAAGAAAAGCTCATGTACTCGTAGGATCACATGATCCAATTGCCTGTATGACTGTATGAAGTGATAGTGTATGTTGAAGAGATACATCAATGGTCCCACCCGCATGTGTGAGTGGGAGATGTTGGTTGAGCTTAATTAAATAATAGTTTATTGGGCTATTATTAATTAATGGCCGCCCATGAGGTGGGCCCACTTAAGTCCATCCGGATATGCGATTAAGAATATCCGGAAGGGACTTAATAGGAGAGCGGATAATCCGGGCTGAATAATGGAAGGAGATTCCCTAATCCCTTTAATTGAGTATCAAACTCAATTAAAGGAGAAGGGTCAACCTTTCCTTTACGTGAAGATGAGAATGAATAAGATTCATTCTTCTCTCTATTATCATTCTCTCCTACGCAATTACACTCGCACAAGGTGATTCTGGATTGTGAAAAGTAGACAAAGTTCAAATGTAACTTTGCCTCGATCGGGGTATCACGCCACGCGAATCAGAACGTGGTAGAGAAGAAAAGCTATGCTTCAACATGTAAGTCCTAACCACCGAATTTATGTTTATGGAATTTATATGAATATGATTATAGAATTTAATTTGATAATTATCTCAAAAATACTACTCCCTCTGTCCCACCTTATCTTGCACACTTTCATTAAACGGTTCTCCCACATTATCTTGCACAGTCTAAAAAAGGTAAGTTATAACATAATCTCCACCCTCAATTGACCTTTGAAAAGTCAACAAACAACTTTTGTTAATATTCGTGCCGACTCCCCCCCCCCCCCCCCCCCCCCCCGTGGAAGATAAGCCAGGACAGAGGGAGTATATAATAATCGAATTGTGGAGGATTCTCATTATCCAAAGATGTAAGATATAATCATATAGTGGAGGACCAATCAAATAGAGGCCTATTTTTAAAATTCACATGATAACAGAAGTTTAAAGTTCCAACTAAGACAAAATTTGCTCCAGTTTTCAAGGTCTACTTCGAAGGCATTCAAATGTAGTCTTCACGGAAATCATCTAGAAACATCATTTGATCCAAGATCAAGGTGCAAAGTCCATCCTATTAGTGCTTTAAAGTTCAAGTGTTTTTGAACGTTCTTCGGCATTCTTCAAGGATTCAAAGCCTTCTTCAAAGAAAATCGCCTAAAATCGATATTATTCCGAGATCAAGGTACAGGGCCCCTCCAAATCAACGTTTTCATCTTCATAGTTCTTGATATTCATAAATGTCTTCACAGGAGTTCTTTAACTAAGTTGCCCAAAATATCATTTAATTCACAATTAAGCTTTCGGGCCTTTGAAGTGATGTTATTCAAATTAAAGTACAGAGTCAGGGGAGGTCAAAGATGCATTATCTATTTCGAGTATAAATATATTATTTTAAAGAGAAGAATCAAAGGGAAAAACGAAATCGTAACTCAAACTATTGATTTTCATGAAAAAATTATATTTGTACAAGTTGTTTATTTGTTTTACTGCGGACACGAAATTTATTATTACAATATCTTTCACATCATTATCATTTCTTATTCATATTACTTACATACGACTCTTTTAGGCACCTAATTAGGCCTTATTTTAGTACACGTCTTTCAGATCGAGCCCAACAATGCTTTCTTTTGCAGTCCATTAAAGCCCTTTAGAGGCCCAAATATTTTAGCCTATTGAGTGATAAAGCTATTATAGACTTGAATCACATTAATCAGCTTAAATTTTTCAAAGAAATTTTTTATCTTGTTCATTCAATTAATTATTTGAACTTGATCTAGTTTAGTATGTAATAAAAAAGTCTCAACTCATTAATAAATGGGTGAATTATGTAAAATTTATGACTTTTTAGTCAATTATTATTTATAATATGATATTTAAATATAATTTAAAATACATAGGTTTCAGATATTTTAAAATGTAATGCACCAACAAGTTTCGAGCTCCAATGCTAATGTGAAGCTCAAAACGGTGATTTTTTCTCCACCTAAGTAAATAAAACGACAATAATATATGATTAGATTTAATGATAACATAATGTTGTTTCATTTAATTAGAGGTTTAAAAAGTTTGTACTATTACCCGTCTACAGTTGGAAGCGAAAGTCCCAAATTTGAGCTCCACTAAGCAATCAGAATCGAAAGGTCATCAGCATGCATTGAATTAAAGAAAAAAATCTAAAGGTGATATATTTTTATGTTACAATTAAAAGATAAACATTTTATGTGATTAAGCCATAATAAATCATAGTCTTCATCCACTTTACTTTTTTATTTTAGTTTATTTCTCCAAGGATATATGTTCATTTACTATGTTTGTTTTTAACTATAACAACAGCAGCAGAGCAGTAGTAATAGTGAAGCAGCAGCACCTTGAAATAATGAAGACTAAAAGATGGATACGGTTGAGAAGCTACTTTTAACTCAATCTTCAAAAGAGTGAAGCTAATTAATGTCATTTCTCGTGAAGCCTCTTATCTTGAAAACAAACACTTGATTTCAAGTAAAAAACAACAATTATTCATATCAACAAATCAAATTAGCATGCTTCTTGTACTAGCAACACAAGAACTAAGCACTTCTGGGAGGACGTGATTTCTGCATCTCAACCACCTTCTTCCACGACTCTCGGCCCGAAATCTCATCCCACCACCTCTCCACATTCTTCCTTGACCTAAAGAGCTCCCCTATGTGGGTCCCACTCACCAAGTACTCTGCGTTTGGCAGGTGCGAGAGGTCCGCCAATGTGAACTCATCACCAGCCAAGTACCGACTCTCTTCCAGCCTCTTATCGTACACATCAAGCACTTTTCCAAGCTTTGCTTCGTTCTGCTTTATCAAGCTTTCGTCTAGCTTCAACTTCATTCGAGGGGCAAACGCTAGTTGAAACACCAGTACTGAACTTGGCGGATTGAAGCTTTGTGCTTCGGCCTCTACCCATTGATCGATTGATGCTTTCTCCAAAGGGTTTGTCCCGAATAGTCCTTTGTTTCCTTGGTTTGCGTATTTTTCGCAAACGTATCTAGCTATGGCTCTGGACTCTGGTTTTCAACAAAAAAAATTAAAATCAAAATCCTATATCACAAAATTTGAGAAAAGTGGGATGTGTAACAACATTGACTTGCATGCAATCTCATGGTGTTTTTCTTTCTTTATTCTTTTTTACTTTATTACTTATTATCCGCAATTTTTGTCAATTACAATGTATATATCTTTTCAAGCATAACATTGAAATGCTCACCTTCATATTTTCTCAATTTGATGCTCTTGGACAAATTTGGGCTCCAATTACGGATGCAAAGATCAAAACAGTGATTTTGGTCTATCCAGATGCATAAATGTAATTGTATGATTTCTATGACTCTTAATTATGAGAACACCGACATCTAATGATTACGTTTAATGTTAAAACGATACCATTTCCATTAATAATGGGTTTAAAAAAACCATACAATTAGACACCTGGAGCTGGCGGGCAAAAATTTCAACTTCGGACTCTACGTCAAACAGTTTGAATTCAAAACTGATTCGCGTGCATCGAATTTAGTAATATCCAAAATGTAGATGTTACAGTTGAAATATTGTGAATTTTTGACATAATGTAATGGCTTAGCAGCAAGTGAATTGTGTCGCGACAAACTAATAGCCATCTTAGCATTCTGTGTCAAAGAAACGCATCTTAAGTTGATGGTTCAGAAAAGTCTTAAAATTATCCCTTTCAACGCACATTTTTATCTCAACACATGAAAGGCATGGAGTCTTTTTAAGCTTGTAACAGTAATAGATAGACACGGAAACTTCTAGATAGATCTAACTGCAATTTAAGTCTTGAAATACAAAATCTAGATGAAATTCTATTAGTTTCAATTATCATGACTTTTTTTTTTTTGAGGAGTCTATTATCATGACTTAGCTGCACAGAGATGAGTGCGTGCAGTAACAGATTGAGTAAAAATGCAGTATGGGTACAGAGAAGAGACAAAGGACAATGGGAATACCAAAAAGGGTAATGGTGTCATCTTGAAATGCTGGTACTTGTCCAAATGGCTGCAATAAATCCCCCACAATTCAACATATTTAATAATTAAAATAAAAAAAGCGAGTAAAAAAAGTAACCTGAATCTTGAGGTAGTCCGGCTTCTTGTGTTCGGCTTTGGCGAGGTTTACAGGAAGGAGTTGAAAAGGGACATTTTTCTCAAGGAGAGTGGCGAGAACCCTTGACACGGCGGTGGAGAGCGGAGGGCCGTATACTTTCACCGGCGCTGCCATTGGAAATACAGTTGGAGAGTTTGGTGGCCTCTTCGATTCAATTAGGGCACTCTGTTGAACTGTTCAACTGTCATCCATTCAAGGCGCATTGGCTATGCCTGTCCATACGTAACCCCTTGGTTATCAGAGTACACGTGTATCCCTTGCAATCGAGTTTGGCCAAAAACATAATAGTGGAAATTGTGTAATGTAGCCTGGCCTGTTAGCTCATAGTGTAAGATTTTTTTATAGTATAATTTTTTTGATAAAGTAGTCCTCACATTTAAGTTCATCGGCTGTGAGTGAAAGTCATGGATTATCTCGTATAGTCAAGAACGAAAATATCGGTATTCGCGGAGATATCGGTCTTTCAATTTACGGAGATATCAATTAATATCGGAATATCGGTGAATTTTTTTGAAAAACGCCGGAAAATATATTAAAGCACTTAATTTTATCACGATATTTGTTAGATTGTCAATAAAATAGCTCAATTCTAGTTTTTAATCGAAAAACATAGATCAAAATACACACATTTACAACTATTCGATAAAGAAGAAACATTACATACATTGTCCGCTGATCCGGTAACCATTATGAACTATTTTCATCATACAATACTACCTCCTAGCACCAAAATGAATTCCGGTGAGGCTCAACCTGAGAGTATTGGTTATCGATGTAATTACAATAGTGGTATCAACTAACCGAGGTAGCGTAATTATGAAGATAGTCATCAAGATAATATAAATATGTTGAAGCGTCTCGTCCAACCGTCTGTCCATATACAGGATAATTCGGATTTACCCAAGAATTGTACTGTTGTTCTTCATAAATCACGTGAGGGGTTGTGTCCTCAAGGGGGCTACGATCAGTCCAGGCTGGATCTCTTGATCTGTCTGCTATTCTATATGGAAATAAATTAGGATACAGATCTTCCCGATCGGTGCTCACACTCATCGAGTCAAATTCGACGAGAGGGAAGCTATGTCTGCATTTGAGCTCGTGCCTCAGTTCCGACCCCGTCTGCTCGTGTAATCTTTTCCAATTGCACCGATCCCTTAACCTCCAGCCCTACTTCCGTGATCTGCATCTTGTGTAGTGTGTGTGTACAACCCCTCAACAGTGAATGGACTCATTTCCCTTGGACTTGGATTATATTCTTGATGGTTATCACTACGTCTACCACTGCCACTCCCATCGGCATCACTTTCGTCTTCATCTGCAGAGCTCCCCGTCCGTATCTCACTACTTGATACACCCACTTCATCACGCATTACCTGATCCACATCAATTCCGAATTGGATTGCCGCTTCAGCGACCTGAGGATCAGGATTGCCTTCTTCGTCGTCCAGGTGTGCTGGTCGAATCCATTGATAGAGTTGATCACCCTCTTCGTTGTCGGTTCCACCGGTGATGTCCACTAAATCTATGAATTCTTGCTCAGCAACCCTATCTGCTTCAGCCTCCAAATCTCGTATCCTTAACTTCATGTTGTAGTAGCAAAATACGAGCTTTTCGAGTTTTGGATAAGCAAGACGATTTCTTTGTTTTGTGTGTATCAAGGCAAATGTGCTCCAGTTTCTCTTACATGCGAAAAATGATGCAGTCTGTGCCAGTACTCTAACGGCTAGCCCTCTCAGTGTTGGTGCTGAACTACCGTGCATAACCCACCAATCAGCTGTCAAATAAGGATTTAGGTCAATGAATTGAATGGTTGCAAGTTGATGGAATTTATACCAAATTAATATCAAATTTAAAATAAACTTACCTGCCGCCATAGTATTTCGAGCAGCTACAGCGGGCCGGCTTCGGAATGATTTTTTTGCATCACGGAAACAGATTAGCTGCACAAAATGAATGATCAAGAATGATTAAGTCACTAATTTGATTTTGATTTTCAGTTGTGTTAATGTTACCTCATTCCCAAAATCGGCAACCCCCGTTGGTTCGGGGTATAGCTTATCATAATCCTGAAGAACTGCTTGTATAAGGTCTGCGTCCTCACCAACTCTGGCCTGGTACTGGGTTTTGGGGTTAAGGTAGTATGCTACGAAAATTAATCAAATATTGTTTAGGAAATGTCAGTCATTTTTGCAAAATCAAGGTTAAAATTTAAAACTAAAAATTAATTATAGACATTATTACCTGCAGCGTGGAGTGGGTGAGATAGTGTTTTGTCCCACCTGGACTCAATAATTCTGGTCACCCACTGCGTAGATCTTAGTGAATGGACCTTTTCTTTCATTACCCGAATCAAGTCATACAAGATTGGCATAGTTGGAACTACTTCTGTGTCAACCACTCGGAGCACTTGATATATTGGCTCAAATAAAGCCACTGCGTGTTGCACTCCATCCCAAAATGAATGATCAAACACGTTTTTCTCTACTTCTATGCCAACTTTCGTACGACTGAATCTATTGGCTGCCCATTCATCACTGGTGAAGATCTGCTTCAGGGGCGATTTTTTCTTATACAAATTGTCCAAGGCGATATATTAAGTCGCAAAACGTGTTGCTCCGGGTCTAACAATATCAACTTGGCGTACCTCCCTCATCAGTGCAAGTAACTAACCGTGGTTATATATGAAGTTGGTTATTTGCCTCGCAGCTACAATGACCGCTTTGACGTTATCTCTATTCTCGATCTCTTCCAAGATAAGGTCAATACAATGAGCAGCACATGGAGTCCAGTAAAAGTTGTAGCGCTGCTGTAGCTTTCTGCCGGCTTTCACATAAGCCGATCCATTATTGGTAACAATTTACACAACCCTGTCCTTCCCGAATTCCCGCACAATGTCCCTGAGCAGCCCATAGATGTATTCGTGATCCTTTATCCGGTTCGATGCATCTACGGATTTCAGAAACGCCGTTGTTCCCTTACAGTAAACCATAAAATTGATTATGGACAGCTTCGTCGGCCCGGTCCATCCATCCGCCATAATTGTGCATCCATACGTCTCCCATTTTTTCTTTTGTGTTCTGACGTATTCCTGCATTTCCTCATACTCCGCGTCCAGATACTTGTGCTTTATCTCATATGGAGTAGGGGTTGCAATAGTCGGCCCTACTTCTTGAGCCCACGCTATCATATTCTTGAAATGATGAGACGAAGCTTTGTTCGGCGGTAAATTATCATAAATGAAAAATTTACTGATGGCCTTGTGCAACTTTTCCTTTAAGTTGGTGCCAGAGAACATACTTTTGATCCTCTTTTGCCGTGCGTCAGCAGATTTATACAATGTCGGGGCAGGACAAGGTTCGAAGTTGGTTGCTCGACCACTCTGTGAACGACAGAATTGGGAAGATTGTGGTCCCGGTAGCATACTGGAACTCCCTCCTCTGCCACCACCAAACTGTCTTGTCTGTTCCCTTTCCCACTCACTCGCCTTCGACGCTCTAATAGCGGCGCAGTAGTCACTACGCTCTTCCGGTGTAAGATCCGGCGGACATGCGATATAATCATCTTCGTCTTCATCGTCTTCGTCTTCGTATCCCTGGGAGAGTCCCTGTCGTAATTCTGCTCTTATATCCGCTATTTTTTTGGCCTTCTTCCCTTTGGCCATATTTTTTGCATTAATTAAGCGACGAATCTCTTTCTTCACATTTGGTGGAACTTTCCTACACGGTGCAACGTTCTTTTCTGGGTCCGTACCACTCAGATGATATTTGAACCTAGTTATACCCCCGGAATTCTGGACTCCACAAAACTGACAAACGGTAGCAGTTTTATTCCCTGGAACGATCACCAGCATCGCTCCCGCTCACCATTCCTTTTCACCTACATGTTCATGTAATCCACGAATTAGTTCTGATATTTACGGAACTTCATTCTCCAATGGGAAGTATCGATAAAAGGATAATTATATTGGTTACCTAACATTGTTTTGAAGATATAGTTAAACATGTTGAAAAAAATAAGGTCGATAATTTTTTACGTTTATTTCTATATTGGGGAGGACTTTTATATATATTTTTTCTAATTTTTTCCTTTCGAATTTTGTGAACTTATTTTATTTATTATTATTATTTATGTCTTCGAAATATATAGTTTTTTTAGAACTTATTAATTTGTACCGTAATTTTTTTTCTTTGTTCAAATATGTAGTAATTCCATTTTTTTTTTTTTTTTGACATTTAATATGATTGGAAATAAATTGATGTATCTGACTTTAGAATTTCAAAAATAAAAAACGTACATAATATTGATATCGATTTTTTATTCAATAAAATTGAATTATGATTTTGGATATATTATTGTCATTAATAGAAAATTAATTATTTAATGTTAATAATTTTACGTGAAACCGGTAGAATAAGTAACAAGTTTAAAGAGAGGGAATATTATTTTAATCTAACAATAAGATTATAAATTAATCTAATCTAAACTAAACTAAAATATTCCAGGTGCATCGAAGTTGGACTCTAAATTTAATTAATATTATTCAACGGACTCACCACTAATATAATATTCCGTACTTCTACTAAACTATCGTATATACAAATTAAAAAATATAATATAATAACTTTGAAAATTAATATAATATAATAACTTTGAATCGTCACCATTCAATGTTCCCCACCAATTTATATACTAATTGCACTTATCCCATCATAACAGATAGAACTTGTAAACAATGATAAAAATCCGACAAATTGGAAATCAGAACTGAAAACATAACCAAATATCACTAATGTGCTATAAAGTCGTAATTTTTTTTTTCAATTCGACGAATTATAATTCTCAAAAGGCGATGCGACCTCTATCATTTAATTATTAAAATATTTAATTGAACACGTTAATGATCCCGTCAATATGTAAATTATGTTATTTTCCTATACTTTGACATAAATAATATAGTCATATTATTTATGCAGTAATAGCTCTCAAATCCCTGTAGTTTATATTTCATAAATCACCTGACCCAAAAAATATAGTTAAACATGCTTACAAAATTGTAGATTCAGACTAAACCAAAAAATACAAGAAATTTGAAAGCTAAACTTCATATCACAAGGAATTTCAACAGCAACTTTATATCCAAAATAAATCATATTTAAGCTAACTGGAGGTAGGAAGTTATAAATTGATGTATCTTACTATTTCTTGTTTAATAACCTTTTAATTTAATTGGTCATTAGGGTCTAATGTTATAGTGTAAATTGAGATAACCACATTTTTCATGTAGGTTGACTTTATCCATTTCTTCCATAGAAAGACTATGTTGCCCTAAATAATTAGATGATAACGTATCAAACGTGTATAAACATGTATCAACATGTAGCACGAGGCATTTGAAAGCTGAATTTGGGTTGGTCCAAAAAATAAATTTTGTAGAAATATACTTTTAATTCGTTCCACACAATTCATAACATTTTTAAAAAGGAAAATTATATCTCAATTGCCACATTTAAAAAATTCAATTAAAAATAAAAAAATAATATACTCTAAATATATGCATAACTTCATATGTGCAGAATTATATCTCAATTTTCACATTTAAATTCTACTTATCAAAAAATTAAAATATTTAATTGAACACGTTAATGATCCCGTCAATATGTAAATTATGTTATTTTCCAATACTTTGACATAAATAATATAGTCATATTATTTACACTACAAGAAAATAATTAATTGGCTAGAGAAAATTTCGTAGGCAAAACTTCTAATTTTGTAGGTATTTATATTTGCCTACGGAATACCAACGAGCAAGAGTTGTAGGGACTTTGCTCGTAGGTAATTTGTTTGCCTACGGAAATGTACTCCGTAGGAGATTACCTACCGATTTTCCGTCGCAAATCCGTAGGCAACTTGGTTACCAAATAAAATAAATTTCTGTAGGTAAAACATCAACGACGAAATATTCCGTTGGTAATTCCGTAGCCAAATTTTAAATATATTTTATTCAAATAATTTATTGATAAATCCATTTTTTGTTGTTTGCCTACAGAACTAATTCTGTAGCAAATTTTAGGAAATGGTTATAACTATCCCTAGGCAATTCTGCAGGCAATCTTTATTGCTTTTTTTTTTTTTTAAAAAATAGCATTATATTTATTGGTTCCAAAATTTCTAGAATTCTTATAATCAACCCAAAACTAATGATACTTCATTAATACAAAATTGTTCCATAAATTGTTGAACAACATAAAAGTGAAATTAGTCAAAAAGTATCTTTCATAAAACCAACAATCGTCAAAGTAGCAGAGTATTCCTACATAATATATTAGGAACTAGAATAAAATAAATCCAACAATCACAAAATACGCCTGCAATACGTAGCTGAAAGTTACGTAAACAATCTTAGTGCAACAAGAGATACCGGTGGAACATGACTGTAAAACCTGCCAAATTGAAATAATATTTTGTTACAACATCACCCAATAAATTGCAGCAACATCAAATGATCATTTACAGGATTCAACCAAAAGCGGACACACACACACATATGTCATCCAAGTCATTAGATCAATATCAACAAGCAAGGTTACTGCACAAGAATCACTTATCAAAAAACAAAATCGTTCATTAGTCTCTCCAAGCCAGGACCGCAATCCGTCAATGAAAAATAGCAAACTCGTGACTTAAATCGGAAAATACTAAGAACCATGGGCGTTATTTTTTCTCCACACCACTAATACGAGGATTCAAATTAGCTACTTATATTAAATAGAATAGTCATGAAAACTAACTAACAACATGTAGCGAAAAATATGAACATACCTTTTTGGCCTTCTCAATTGTCTCCTTGCATTTATCCTTCTCTGAACCCTGTCAACATAGTAGAATTTAAGCTTATCAGCAAACATATTAGACTCACCAATTTAATGAATACATGTTCATTCTCCAAAGTCATCTCCTATCATGACACTGATTAAATTTATCTTTTACCTGCTTACAAGCACGTAATCTTGCAATTGACTTTCTAATGTTCCTATAAAAAATTAACATGATCAATTCTTAATAAATAAATAAATAAATCCGAAAGCTATAAGTATGAAGGATCTCTCAGAACATGCAAATAGCAAGCAACAAATATGCTTGTATAGCTACAAGCTGTAAGGCAAGTATATAATTGATGAGACAGATTCAAGCCTAGTTGAAGTTATGCTCCATGTCTCTTGATAGAAATGATGAGCATAAGGGTAAGAAATTTTAGCTTGTTGAAGTTATGATACATGATCAACTAATGCAAAGGCATATGCATTCGGTAATCGTATGGCATCAACAACCTGCATGCCATCAACGAAATTTGCATATAACTAATCAAAATCTACAGCAGTAAACTATAGCAAATGAACCAAAGATACAACACATGAATGACAAATGAAATGTGAGTCATAGAATGGTACAATAGTTAAGTTTCTTCATAGTTTACCTTTCTATTTGAAAGCAACAGTAGATCATTTTGAGAAATTGACTCTGGATCAGTACATATGACTATAGGTAAATTGAATCCATTGACTTCACTGCGTTCTGTTATGATGGCTTGCTGCCACTCAGTTCTTGCATGTTCAAAGGCACATATTACACAAATATGTACAATCAGTAGACACCTCATTGTAAATAAAAGTAAAACCTAGAACCAATTCCATCCTTAATAAGGAGAAGTGTAGACAACACACACTATGGTAAAAATTACAAAGAAGACTAAAATAAAATAATACCTTCTTCCTCCTCTTTTCTTTGGTAATCCGGGCTTTAACTTCTTCAAAAGCAACAGCTCAAATGTGTCAAGATATTCATTGACATCTTTATACATGTTCTTGACTTCTCAGCACTCCCATCTCCATTTCTTTTATCATTATTGTGCTCCTAAAAGATTAATGATAATAACAAAATTGAAAGTGGAAAGGTACATCATTTGAGTAGATAACCAGTTGACGGAGCACTCAAAGAACTAAGCGATTAAGACTAATATCAATACACAAAAACATATATCAATCATAGTGTATAAGAAACTAAATGATCAAAGAAAAATGTGAGAAGTGAATACAACGGATTCTTTGAGCACGTGAAAGTAATCACAATATTTTTTCATTAAAGTCCAGCATCTTATATTCGCATTCTAAGAAAATGTATTCATTCAGGCATTTCAACAAACACATTATCATTGTCATAATATTGTCTCACTTCACTTTCAGCTCCTACTTTTCTAATTTATATCAGTATTTCTTTCGCAAATACAATCCAATAGAAGAAATAGGGTTTCAAATAATTAGTGAGGTTTGGGGGAAGATATACTAATGGACTAGATTGATTACCTGGTGAAGATTTTGAACACAGAGGACCTTCTCGTTTCACCATGGACAAAGGAGTTCGTCGTTTCGATTTTGTTTGTAGATGGAGCTTCCCAAAACAGAATTGCACCGTCGTCTCTGATTCTAGGGTTTCATCAAAAGGAAAGGGGAATGGAGATAACGATTAAGAGAGAGGGAAAAGTAATTGGATTTGCCACCTCAATTTTTGTCTCCCAAATTCTATACTCATCCGTAATTGAATAGAAATTACATTGCTATATAATTGCTAAATAATAAAATATAAAAAATAGCACTTTTTAATTCCTTGGTGATTCCATAGGTAATATATTAAATAATAAGTACATATATGTGCCTAGGAAAAATTCCATAGGCAATTTTTTTTTTTTTTCCCCTACAGCTATTTCATAGGAAAATTCGTAGATGGGTACTGATGTTTTTTTCTGGGACCGTTTTGCCTACGGATTATTTCGTAGGTAAATTACCATCAACTTTTCCATTGGTAATTCCGTAGGTGAAATATTGTAAAATATATCATAAAAATCCGTAGGTAAGTCGTAGCTAATTAGTGACGGAATTAGTTTTGTTGGTAAGTTCTGTAGCAAATTCGTTATTTTCTTGTAGTGTTATGCAGTAATAGCTCTCCGAAAAATATAGTCATATAGTCATAGCACGAGGCATTTCAACAGGATTTAACTCCAAAATAAATCATAACTAGACATCAAGACTGAAATTAATGTTGGTAACATAAATTAATTTACCGTTGTTCTTCACGACCTTCAGAATGGGTAGACAATTCTTATTCGACTGCAAAATCGCTATTGCGGCTACTTATAGCTCGATCTCTCTATTACCCGGTATTTGCTTAAATTTTTCCCTAAACTACGATTCTTCAATATTTTTGTACAACAAACTAAGGAACTCCTACTTCATTTATACACAAATGGGAAGCTCAACTACTGAAGAAATTGTCACTCCAAATGTCACACCAGTCACTCCAAATGTCACCTCCATTTCTTCTTTTAAGCCTTTACAGGCTGTCACATGGAAACCTGATTTTATGCTGCAAATTGATGAACCAAGCCCATAGTTATAAAAAAGTTACTGCAAAACAAATAAAAAAAAAATTACCGGCGTCGATATTTTGGCGATATCGCCGACACAAGGACAAAAATGCATTGCAGTGAGTCAGGCGTCAAGGCGTCGATTTCTTGCCGAGATTTTCGCGATATCTCGCGAAATCTCGGCGATTTCAGGACAAAACGCCATGTATGTGACATATCGTCTCGGTACCTCTGATTTCGTGAGAAATCGGCGAGATTTCGCCGATTTCTCACGATTTTTTCGTCCTTGTGTGTAGCATGCTCGTGTTCATATCGTGTACTCCATAAATTTATATCGTGTACATGATAATTTTATATCGTGTACAGATAAAATATTATCGTGTACATGTACTAATAAATAATTATATCATGTACACAATAAATTTACATCGTGTACACGATTATAAAAATTATCTTGTACACGATAATTTTTTATCGTGTACAAATAAATATTATCGTGTACAAACTCTCTTTGACAGACTTTGGCTATTTTATCAAATGAAAAGTTAAACTATGCAAAAAAACATCCCACTATCACTTTGACAGACTACAGTGTCAATGTTCCCAACATAATAACCCAATCCATCTCAGTGAGCCCTAAACAACTCAATTCAACTCAAGTCGAGTCGAGTTGACCTTGTCGGTATTTATATTTGGTTCGTTTATTTTTAATTGAATTCAAGTCGAGTTGAACGGTATTCGAGTTGATTTTCTTCATAAACATGTTGTTTGAGCATGTTCGTGAAAATTTGTGTTTACGAACAACGAATTACTCTGTTCATGAATATAAAATACACACATTTTCTTAAATTTTCATACAAATAAATGAATTTAACCATAATATTTACTAGTATAACAGACACATAAGAATATTAGATTATATATTGTTTAAAATTGTGTTTTTCTTGTTATTATTATTATTAGTAATATACCCGTGCGATGCACGGTTTGTAAATATACTCGGACGTATATAATAAGAATTATAAATTAAAGTTATATATACTTTTATTGTAAAAATATAACAATAATAATAATAATAAAAATAAAAAGAAGTATGTAAATTATATAATAAACAATATATTATAAGAAAATGAATATTATAATATTTTAAGAAATAAAAGCAAACAATATAAAAAATTTAAAACACTTTTAATAATATAAACAATATATTATAAGCAATAAAATTTAATATATTTAAATATTTTCAAAATATTTCTTATAATAAATATACTTTTAAAAATAATAAAATAATGTTAATGAAAAATTAATTCTCCGTTAAATAAAAGTAAATCACTAACAAAATAGCAATTATATCCTAAATAATATCACTACTAGTTTTTTCTCCAAACATTAAGAAATAATATATCATTATTTAGTATTTTAAAAAACATAATACATCATGTAATATTTTAAAATAAATACAATATTAGAGAGCTATACGAAATAAATAATTTAACATTTTTAAACTCAAGAAAACACTCGATGCAATAAACTTAAAAAAATTATATACATACATATCCACCTATAATACTGAATGAAGGTGCCATGAAATTCAGACAGCACGTGGCGACCATATATAATTTATGGTGATTTTTTTTTTTTTCTCTAAATTTGCCTGTAAAAATTCGCACAAATGTTATGAAACAGGTTCGATCCCTAGACCTATTTATTGACAATAAGATTTTCTTTAAAAACATTTTTACATATATTTTAATTATTTAACAGTTATATTTGAATCTGTAGTAAATTTAATATTTTAATAATTACGAAATAAATAATTTTCTAATTTAATTGAAGTGCGTCTAATGTATTATTGAAATTTACAAAAAAAAAAAATATTATATATTCGAAAACCAATTATTATGTATAATACATTAACATGAGATTATCTAAAATTACATATAACAATACTTATATGAATTCATATTCGAATTAAAAAAAAAAATAAGCAAAATTAATTTTTAGTACTCAAAAACTGCATATAACCACTACTTCACTTCAAATGAAACTGACGCACATTAAGTAGTGATGTAGTGGATATATGTAGTTTTTTAATTGTGAACTACCACCTATTGCCTATAAATAGAACTATTACGGCACAAATTATTTACCTATCTATTACATCTCACGAAATTCCAAAAGAAATTACTGAAAATAACATGGCACCATTTTTCAGTCTGGTGAAAGACATCAACTCATCAACCAAGCTTTCTGTCATGAAAGTTCGTCTTGTGCGAAGATATGAAGTTACTGCATTTGGAAACAAAACAAAGTTTTCAAGCTTTGAGTACGTGTTCCAGGATAAGGAGGTAAGAATGAATTAATGTATATCAAATTATGCATATTACTACACAGTCTAATTTCGGATACTAATGCCAACTATAGTTATGTGTTGTTTTTTAAGGGGGATCGTATTCATGCTTCTATTCGAGGACAAGAAATGAAGATGTTCAAGGGGAAAGAAGTGGAGGATCACATATATGCTCTGAAGGATTTTATTCTTACTAAAAACCGCATGAAGTATAAACCACTACACATCCTATGCGAATCATCTTCTTATGCAAGACGAAAATGGAGGAGAATTTTGACACAAAATTTCCAGCAACTGTTTATCAATTCAAAACGTTTACTGAAGTCCAAGAGGCTAAAGAGAAATGGCAGTTTGTTTTATTGGGTAAGTTTTATTCACTAAAAACATTCTATTTAGTATTTTTAAAGCTCAATATTTGTTACTAATGTAAACAAATTTTTTTTCAGACATCATAGGCAGGGTGGTTTCATGTGAACTGCCTCCAGTTACAACTACTAAGGGGAAACGCATGGAGTTAACTTTCGAAGACTTGGAGAAGAAGATGGTGAAGTGTACTTTGTGGGATGACTATATTGATAAGTTGCTTATGTGGAGAATGAATCTGAGGAGTGCGTAATTGTTTTGATAGAGTTTGGGAGGGTTTCAGTCTTTGGAGGTAAAGAAAGCTAACTAACACTTTCACTGTTTTATGATATTTTTGTCAATTAACATTTTTCATGCCCATATAGATCAAGTAAGATACTGTAATACCTACAATGTGACGAAAATTACTGTTAATGGAGATTCTGATGCATTTGAGGATTCTTACAAAAGGTACAATGTTTAAAAAATACTAATTTGTTTTCTAATTCTTTATCCCTTATTAGTAAAAATCATTATTTTTAAAAAACTTTATTTTAAAAAACAGTTTGGCTGATTCTGGGATGGAGAGTTGTGCATTAACAACTCTTCCAAGTTGTTCTGCACCTATTGTGGCATATGCGTTTAAAAACATGGAAGCGGAGGTTAAAAACTTGGCAGAAATTGTACGTTGTGAGAATGATGGCTATTTTTGGGTTTCTGCTACAATAGTTCAGATTGAAACATTGAGAGACTGGTGTTATCTGTCATGCAACAAATGCTCTAAAAAACTGAAAAAAGAATCTGGAGGATTTTTCTGTGTAAAGTGCAATGTGAAAGACAGTCGTGGTCATTATAGGTTTAGTTTTTCAAACTTTTCAATTCAAATTTAATTTTCAATTACATAATATAAAACATGCTAAAGGAAAACATAGAACAATATACAGGTACAAAATCGAGGTTTTGATGCATGATGGGAGTGAAGTAGCAAAGTTTATGTTATGGGATAATGAATGTGCAGAGCTTATTGGGATGACAGTTGGAGATGTTATGAAATCAAATGTAATCTCCTTTTTACTTAAATTGTTTTTCCGGATTTAAAAAAAAAAAAAAAATTTGTTCTCATGCTGACAAGTTAAGTTTTAGCCGGAGGCTTTCGACTTTGTTCCAAAAGAAGTTCAGGAAGCCTTAACTGATCGAGTTGGGTTATTCAAGGTGCATGTAAAGGCAGCAGAGCAGAATCGCTACTCACTGACTTACAATGTCACCAAGCTGACTGCTGATTCAAGAATTTTGAATATGTACTATGAAAATTATGTAAACAAGAAGGTAAAACACTGCATTCTTTAAAAAAATATTTAATTTAGGGAAAAACCTTTTATAATTGATTATTTACTGTAGCAGGATGCTAGACAAACACTTCGTATTGAGGATGTGCCGACCATTGAACCTGTGAAAAAACCAGTGAAAACAAAATGAAGACTGAATTTAATATTTAAGTTTAGTATGATAGGATTATCTGTTTCAGTTGCATTGAGTCTGTTGGTTTGACCAGGGCCATGGACCCGTTTCACCCGGGCTATTGGGCCCGGTTGAAGGCCGCCCAAGTGGGCTGGCCCAATTATAGGAAGTGGGCTATTATGGGAGGCCCATCTCCCATAATTGGATGCCCACCTCTCCCCCTATAAATGCCCTACAAGTGTACCGGGTACACTTGATGGAAAAAAGGGAGAATAGTTTCTCACTTACGTGAGAAATAGAAAAGGGAGAAATCAAAAGTGATTTCTCCCACATCCAAAAGCACTTTTTCAAAAGCCACCGGAGTTGCTAATGAATTGTGGATCGTGGTGGATTTCCATTCGTGATTTACACCCCGACCGGACAGTACGAATCATCGAAGTGAGACCGTGGTTCGACCCGTATACGATCCGGATTCAAATCTGCTGCAATCGAAGGTACCCGACCCTATTTCCAACATTGCTATCAGAGCCAAAAGGTTAGAATCCGGCTCTCGATGATTTTTTGTTTCGATTATTTGTGATTAAAAAAAACGTGTTGTGCAATCTGTCAATTTTCGTCAGAAATTTTTTCGATTCTTTATGTGTTATTGATTTGATATTATAGCACTCGTAAATATCTACATTCTACAAATTGAATCACTTGATTCCGTTAAGAAACGGATTTTATATGATTTTTTGAAGTTGGATATGTGAATCTGAAAAAACTGCTGCGAAAATGATATTTTCAGTCTGTTTGGGTGCGAAATAATTAGTTAGAGCGGCGGGTGCTTCATCCGATTATTGTTCTGATGTTTGTGTATAATTGATATGTTCATATTCTATTTTCATTGAGCTTTCTAGAGATGTATTATACGCAATTTTTCATTGAGAAACGAATGAGATATAGACTTTTAAAGATTGGACGAAAATCATATATTTCTGAAAATTTTCTGAAAACGTAAAGATGTTCTTGTTTCTGTAAAAACTCAATTTCAGCATGTTAATGTTCGATTTTAAACATGTATGTGGTATATATGCGTAGTTTATCAAATGTGCTTCGATTTGATATATTATTTGTGTTAATCGGACTTGAATTGAGTTGTATAATGTGCTTTGAAAATGAAAAACGGATCTAATGTGTTCTTGAAGAAGAACATGAAGAACAATGTTCTTCACTCTCCAAGAACACATTTTCTGATCTGAATACATAGTTAGGGTTGTCGGATCAAGAAATTGATTGCACCGTTAGACTCGGAATGACTGAGAATGGGGAGGTAGCCGAAGCGCCATCGGCCAAAAACGCCGGAAAGGTGGCTCGTGGAGCCCACTCTCCGGTCAGTGAGAGTGGGCCTCGTTTGGTCAAAGGTGTGACACACCAGTGCCTAGTTAGCACACGTGGACAAATGAAATCGTGCCACGTGTGCTACATCAGCGTACAACCAGCATCACTATGAGCAGACATGTAAGAGCCACGTTATCACACGTGGACGAATCACATAGTGCCATGTGTGCGAGGCATGAACGCATCAGCAGCCACGTACAGTGCCATGTCACCTGGGTTGGATCGAGCCAGTTCAGATACTGGTTCATCGGCGGTCGAACCGGACCACCACCGGTTCAAGATGGTTTGCCGCCGCGAACCGTCGCCAGACTGCCTACCACCGCTGTGTCGCGCCGCAGCTCCGCTGCCGACCACCGCCGACACGTGGCGGCGTATGGGAGCGCGTGTCAGCGCGTGGTGTGCATTTTTTGCGCGTGCATCGCGCGTAAGTCTCATCCGGACAGTGTATTAGTGCGTATGTTCGTGTTTTGACACGTACGATCGCATGAGGTACGTATTTTGTGCTTATATATACGTGTATGCGCGTGTACGGGTGCGTATACGTGCATGTGAGCGTGTGATGAATGCAATGGAAGCATGGTGATGTGTGACGGAATATGTATTGATTATGAACATGCATCAGGGGCCATGTTCATGGAATTTTTCACCTAAGAAACCTCTGTGATGTTTCTTCACACCCTATTTTCTGATTTCAATTATCCTCTATGAATTTCAAATTTTGGAAATTTGAATCCATCTAAGAGTTTAATCAAAATCTAGAAACTGAAAACTGGGTTGAGTGTGAAAATGATACAGTATTTCTCGGAAGAAATTGTTGAAATGTCTCCATGACCTTAAACTTGTTAGTGCATTCAAATGGAACTAATGGCAATGAATCACATAGGATTATTGGTTATGTTCCTTAGTGAGTGTTCTGAATAAGTTTACAATGACCTTATGATTGGATATGTCTAATCTAATCCTACCCTTATTGTTCGATTTTTTGAGTTAGTTGACTTGTCTCTAAGCTGACTAAGTGTTAGGCTCAGATCAAAGGTGATCACAAGGCTAAGTCAACATTCGGATAGATGCTACATCTGCCGATTAATGAAGATGGACTTTATTACGATGCTGATACGAGTGTCTTTATAGATGCTTCGTAAGCATGTAATGGGAAAGTCATCTGTCATGAATGGGATATAGTTAAGGGCACTAACTTGTTTTTAAACTTAATTCCTAAACATATGGACGGTGCATCTTTCATGATCCTTGACATTCAACTGTGTGTTGAACCCCATGTTATGTGTGATCAACTTGTTGTCTATACAACTTGAGTGTGATCAACATAGTAAAACAATATTGAGAACATGATTCGTTATTCGAGTGGGTGTTATGGGTTGGAAGAATCTTCGCATTCTCACCTATAATAGGTGTACGGTTTGTTTCCTTCAGGATTAAGTTATGGTAATACGATGGTTGGATATGGGTGATGATTGGGAACATAGTGAACTTTCGAGGTCATACCTTCCGGTAAATTACCACAATGTCAATTCTAAGAACAAAATCTTATGTACATTTAGTTTTAGTAAGCACATACATGTGCAATCACCTCAGTTACACCTAGACCATGGCGTAGAACACAATTCGTTAGTTGCTTCTTAGTTTACCTTGTCTTAAGTGATAAGTATATTATGACTAGGAGGCCATAACAATTAGATGTGTACTAGACTTAGAGATAGTCTTGAATGATTTCAACCGAATCATATGAACCCTAGGAGGGTGTTAGTGTTGAAACAGAGAAGAAACCAGAAACAATTCTAGCAGTATGGAATTTAAGGATTCCCCCACTGACGAAACCTTGGATAATCAACAGACTCTGGACTTAGAAGTAATTCTCATTTAATGAGAAAAATACTTTAACTCAAGATATCAGGGTATATTAGAGTGAAAGTTTGGTATCTCTACCGCCACCAGTCAGAGGTTGTTACTCCAAGTCTTCTCTGTAAACAATAGATTAAGACTTAAGTTAGAGTCTAGTATCTTCATGTTGAGTGGGGGCATCTAAAAATCGTTCATGCCCATTGGGACAACTCGGATTTTTTAGGGATGCTGCTCATAATAGTGATTATAAGTGGCTAGAGGCTACTAATTAGTCAGTTACAAGTACCCAGTTAAGAATTTGATTCTAAACATAAGAGGAACATGGTAAAGGCGGAAGATACTGACAGTGATTTTTCAGAAGAACGTTTCTCAGTAAAGACAGATGGGTCTTTTTGGGAAACATAAAATTATGAGTAAATGCAGTATAGTGTGTTTGACTCAACACATGTACTAAAACCAAATGGAAAGACACTTAATCGTGCTAATCCAAAGTAATTTTCTTAGTTCTTGACACACCTGTCATATGAGTCAACAATGAGGGTTAAGCATATAGCATTATTCATTAAGTATGGTAGTCGATACCTAAACACTTCTTGAGAAGCACTTGATAGTGCACACTCAACTTGAATGATTGCAAATGCTAGACATGTCAGACTTGTCAATCAATTCCTTTACTTCGGGTAAAAGGATTTAAGGCAGTGAATGTCAGAACTGGAAATTTTGTGGACATTTTCTGTCTATATTTCAATAGGATTATGAGGATGAACATGGAAATTTGTGCCATGATTGATGACTTAGGCATTTATCATTACAAAGTTGATTTGTAGCATGCTGAAGTTAATGATTAGGCTTGACCCCTTGCAATTCGGAATTGCATGATGATCTAAAGTTTTTCTGTCAGTTATCCTCAAGAATTTTGAAATAGGATGAATTTTGGTTTCGGTTGGAGTTCTTCTAAAGATCTGGACTCGGCTTGAGTTAATGATAGATTGATTGGTTGATAAACATTAAGACAATATTGTAGATGGACATGACGAGAATGTTTTGTGTTGTTGGATGAAGTGAACATATGTGTATTCCTTGAAAGTGGACGGATTAGTGCAAAGGTGCACTAGACTAGTTTACGTTAGGCATAACATGATGCTTCAATTAACTGGAAATTCACTCGAGGAGTAATTTTTCCGGAATTGTTAATCTCAGGGGGGATTTTTGTTTCACTTTATTATCAACACTTTAAACATTTTTATGACAATTAGAATAATTTTTCCATTGCGATTAATTTACTGTGATGTTTTGTGAATTCAACAATGTAATAGTTGATCATGGAGCCTAATCTCGCGATACATATGAGGAATACTCACACGAATTAGTCAAATTCATTTGATTCACTGAAAGTCTAGACACTGGTGTGTTTGACACAATGATCAAATGAATAAGGATAAGTGCTCTTAGACTAATTACAGGTGTCAAAAGTCTCATGATCATCTTATGATTAATGTAACGAAGATATTATCAAGTAAACATCCGTTCTTCACACACATTTTTCAACAAAAAATTGTGTGGTGAAGAGGGGGGAAAGAGATGTTGCTAGATAAATATTGAGGTCCATGAGGGTGCAAGTCAAGTAGTTTATTTCATTGAAAAGAAAATTGATTGTGACCCATACCTTGAATCAAGGTATTCATTGAATCAGTAACTTAAATATCTCGCAAACTTTTAGACTTATAGATAGTCAGACCTGAGCAAATGAAGGTTCTAGGGGTCAATGGGGATCTTAGGGTTCAATTGCTTAGGCGAGTGACATTTTCCAATTAAGTTTGGAAAGCTGAAAACCTCAGTGGAGGAAATGTATCCTTAAGGGATACTCTGTCAGTCCAAAAGTTATATGTTCAAAGATGAACAGTTGATAAGTTTGTTACTGAAGTAGAATCACAAAACCTTATATATTGGAGATATTTCTATGAAATGTTCAAATGAAGATCTGCATCCAACTGAACTATGAGTAGTTCAAAAGGATATCCTGAAATAAGATTCCAGTGGGGGTCAACATTCAGTGAAACTATAATATGTTTAATTTTTTGTTGGAACAAGACCGGGAAAATGCATGCTTAATCTATGAGATTGCAAGGCATGTTTTAACTAGTAATCTCCAGAATTTGAGAAAGAGTTGGACTCTGTATCATCCTTGGATGGATGAATGGATGAAAGCAAAGGGATATTTATCTAATTGGTGTAGTTGAAACCAAGTCCAGGAACTGGTTGATAGCTATTGGACACAGAGAGATTGTGAACTAAGGGTTCTCAAAAGGCTGTTAGAACTGCTAGAGGTAAAAATCTCAAATTGGTTAAAAAGTTACACTTTGAGTGTAAGGCTTGTCCAGAGGGACATTTCCTACCAATGTTGAGTTTTACCATGATCCGTTCTTAGTTAGCCAACTTAGAATTTGATTTGCAAATTTTTGAAGTGGTTGAGTGACTGTATTTCTCAGTGGAGAACTTGAACGATAAACAAATTGGTTTACCAAGAAAGTTTATAGTTAGAGGCAAAGAAATCAATTTCATGGCCTGGTACAGTACTCAAGTCAATGGTATATGAGATTTTACGAAAGTATTTATCTCATGTAACACCACAAGGAAACTTGCAATCTTATTTTGCCAATGAGCAAATATATTGAGTATTATGACCATTGATAAATGAGTTGTCTTATAACTCGGAGTTGAAGGATATGGATGGGTTACTTATAAGATAAGTGAAGGTTCCAAGGGATCACCTAGATGACTACTTGTGACTGTATGAGCATCACTTGTAAAAATCTTAAAGTGATTCCATGTCGATGCCCATGTACTCTTATTGGCTATAGACGAAGTTTTGAAGCCACTTAATACATCCAATAACTTCTATGGAGAAGTTGTCAGTGCCTATCGTACAATATTCTAGTACTGCTAAGAGCTGCAAATAACTTTGAGATGTGTGTGCCTTAGTGTAGACTTTGCCATGGGTTTAGTAATTGAGCATTATTCAAATCCTAGTAAAAGTGTAGGAGTACACTTGAAAGGGTTTTTGTGATGTCTAGGATGCATTGTATCATTCTCCTTAGTGGAGGAACTATGATCTAGTTGGAATAATATATAACTGATACTCAGTACGGTGATGCAGATCAGAGATGCCGGATGACATAGGAGATGAGACCAATATAGAATTCATTTAGTTGATTCTATGAATGTCGCATTAGTACGCTAAGATGAGGTCGATGTTCGGTAACATGTGATCAAATTGGATATTTGGTTATCTAATTATAACTTGTCGTACAACCAGATGTGAGTTTTCTCGAGTTAGATGTTAACTTGAGGACATCTATGGAGAAAGCTCAGGTTAGCTGCTAAAAGGCATCTAGACCAAGATATGTACAATGTGTTCAATAAATGACATATGCTTCCTTTAGGGAAATGACATTGTAACGTGCGTTTCATACTGCATGTGCTTATGACCAAGTGGATAGTGAGAAATGAGTCCCTATTCTCTCATTGTGTGAGATCCAGAGGTTTAGATTACCTCATAGTATATCCTTAAGACTTTTTCCTGTACCTTTAGTCTGCTTCTCAGTGTTGCTACTTTAGCATGCTCCCAAAAACCACGAAATTATTCGGCTATGCGGGACATGTCTAGGAAAGCAGCTAGATGAAAGACTATGAGGTATAAGGAAAAAGGAAGACCGTTACTGCCATCACAGTTTAAATATTCACTGGCGCCAATTATGTTCAAGGAACGTAATGGTGAATGTAAAACGGAGTGATGAATCTGATATGCTCATTCATTAATGAAGGGACAAGGAGGCATACTGATACTTGGCATTGGGTAACGACTCTGGGATATAGCGAGTTCGTTGTCCTCAAATTCTTGATGTCGAGCTGTTATACATCTTGACCAGTGTATAACTATATGCTCTTGAGATACTCGTGGGTCACACGATCCATTAGCTAGTATGATCTCGGTGAGTTGGAAAGATCACGAAGGGTTAGGTCTCAGCCCTCATGGGCGAGTGGGGGATGTTGGTTTGACCCGGGTCATGGGCACATTTCACCCGAGCTATTGGGCCCGGTCGAAGGCAGCCCAAGTGGGCTGGCCCAATTATAGGAATGGACTATTATGGAAGGCTCATCTCCCATAATTGGAAGCCCACCTCTTCCCCTATAAATACCCTACCAAGTGTACCGAGTACACTTGATGGAGAAAAGGGAGAATAGTTTCTCACTTACATGAGAAACAGAAAGGGGAGAAATCAAAAGTGATTTCTCCCACACCCAAAAGCACTTTTCCAAAAGCCACCGGAGTTACTAATGGATTGTGGATCGTGGTGGATTTTCATTCCTGATTTCCACCCCGACCGGAGAGTACGAATCATCGAGGTGAGACCGTGGTTCGAACTGTAAATGATCCGGGTTCAAATCCGCTGCAATCGGAGGTACCCGACCCTATTTCCAACAGAGTCTATGTTTTTAAGTTTAGCATGATAGGATTATGTTGAATTTGTAGTGTAGGTGCATGTTTCGATTTAATCAGTCTAAGGTTTGGTCTGTATATATCAGTTTGATTTCATATTTAACTTTGGTAGTAATTGAATTTAATTTCAGTTTCTATTCATCTTTGTGTGTTACTGAAACATATAAAATTTCTATAGTGTGAATACCTTCAAAATAACAAATACCCTATGCAAATGTTTACTAAGATATTCATACATATTCAAATACTGATGGGAAAAAGATTGGACTGAGAAAATTATATTTACAATTTTTATTGAAATTCAAAGTTCTTTTGAGTGAATCATTTGAACAACAAAAAACATAAATTACGACCACATATAGCGAACCAGTATTTTTTCAAACTGAAAAACCATTCTTTATATAACGTGTTATTCTGTAATTTTGTAATATGTTTTAACATAAGCAAAGTCAATAATTGGAAATAAACTAGGATTATATACATTTTATAAGTTAATCTAATAAAAGATAAATACACCCAAAAAATAATTCTTAAAAAAATATGTAAAGAAAAGTTCATGATTACCTTACTTCTCTTCAATATTTCACCAGTTCTATAATCAATGTTCGTCAGGTTCTTTGCTGTATCACAATTTACAATGCCCCTGAAGGACATAACGAAAAACATTATAATCAGTTAAATAAGAATAATAAGTAGAAAGTATAGTGAACAGAATAACTACTGATTATTTTTTAGGGCATATAAGTAATTGCAAAACCTAAAACGTATTTTCATCAAATTGATAAAGAATAAAATACTATATTGATGCAAAAAAATATAAAATTCAGCATAAAACCAATGTAAGTAATTTTTTCTAAGTCCAACAGAATTCTATACTCTATTCATCTATTTAATGTTTTAACATCAACCATATTTATTTTCGAGAATTTTAAATCACTATCGTTTTTACAGTTATGACAGTAAACTAATCTTTATCAGTTTATAAAATAAGACATAAATATACCAATAAACAATGTAATATTTTAACAATGAGAAAAATATTATAACATTACCTTATTTCGCTTCAATTTTTTTAATATTTTTGTGATGATCGTTTTTTGGTTCCTTTGCTCATTCAAAATTTACATAGCACCTGAAAATTACAAGTATGAAATACATTATTATAAGTTAGTTAGCAAAAATACCAAGAAAGTGTCTTAAAAAGAATTATTGCTAATATTTTTTGCCATCACATAAGTAATGGTTTCAATATTAATCTATATTAGAAAAATACATAATAATAATAAACTTAATTCAGTCACAAGTAAACACAAAATTAAGAAATTAAACAACAACTTTACATCGTGAGTGAAACACTGATTAACCAATACAATAAGCAATATGACAAATTCAATTATATTTGTTTTGCATAATATATAAGCCAATCACATAAGTACATAAATAGTTTCCTAAAGTATAAAAAACAATATAATAGCAACACACCAACATTTACACTTTGTGATCCTGAAAATTAAAGTTGAAATTAATCAAATAAAAAAGAAACTAAAACTTTTCAAAATAATAAAACTTTCTACTAAATTTTAATTAATCAATTTTCTAATATTACAAAATCTAGAATAAAATTTAATATCTACAAAGGTGTTCTGTATACTTTTTTTGTCAATTTAGTTCAGCAAATATAAGTAACTTACAATATTGGAAAAAAAAACATTTATTAAGATGTAGTGTTATGATGGGCAGATGAATATGTATATGCAATAAATTTACTATAATATGATATGTAACAAACTTAACAGAATATATGATGCGCATTATTGCCCACTATCACATTAATCCCACTTTCACATGTTAAGTACTACTAAACAGTTATATGCATATTTATTTATATTATAAATACCCAGGACCTCTTATTCTCTAAACAATGACAACCAAAAGATAAAAAGAAAAAACAACACGATGGATTCCTCATTTGCCTTAGTCAGAGATTTAACTCCTCTAAGATCAAACTAGATGATATACGTAAGGCTGGTGCATTGCTACCGCATGCCAGTCAGAAGGAATCCGAGTCTAATCCTATTAATTGAATGCATGTTTGAAGACTTTGAGGCGATTTCTTTAATTTTTCATATTAGGAACATAAATGTGTTTTTTGATAAATTTTTTTAACTCCATTACTTTTGTATTTTCGGGTGATAGAATACATTGCACAATAGAGGGTGCAGCTCTGCTTAAAATGAGATCTTCACCAATTGAAGGATACATATATGGAATCAAAGAATTTTCGATCGTACTGGATACGAGCCCCTACAAAACGTCAACTAATAGAAATAAGATTTTATTCACTGAAAATACAAGAATGATCAAAATGATACGAGCATAACCTGTAGAATGAAAGGTTTTCAAGGATAGGTATGGTTACAACTGTTGAAACTTTGAGGGCGTGGTTGGATGTTGCATGCATCCAATGTATGCAGTGGTTCAACTTAGGTCGAGGTTTCATTGCCTATAATAAGTGTGGTGCAAGAAATCTTGCACTTCTATTCAGGTAATGCAAGTTTTTTTTTTTTTTTTTTTTTTTTGTATGACATTATATCCTAATAAATAAATTTTATTTCAACAATACTATTTTTTTCTACAGGCCCAAACTTGGAGTTATTCTGACTGATGACACGGGCATAAAAAGGCTTACTTTTTGGGAAAAAGAATGCGTGCAACTCATTGGCTATTGAAGGGTACAACTAATATAGTTTATGTTGTGTCTTAGATCAATTTCCTAATTTCCTAATTACAGATGTTGCTATCAGTATTGATGTTATTTTGCTGGATTGTCCTATTTTCTTTTATGTTTAGATTTATTTGTTAAGTATATAAAATGACAAAATTCAATATGTTCAATTGAATGTAAATTTCATGAAATTATATAATAGACAAGCCAGATGTTCAAAATTAATGTATCTTGGTCAAATGAATTGTGATGCTTCAATAAATATATAAATGCTATAACAATTATAAGTGTATTAAAAAAAATTAAACTTATCTGAATTACATTAGCTTGCAAACGAATGAAACTCTGTTGTGTCCAATTCGAATAACCCTGCTTATTCAATGAAAGTGTCCTACAACAAACAATATAAAATATAAAAATAGGCATATTGAATTACTCATTGACAAATAATAAAGCAACTTCTAAAGATATAAAACATAATTCAATTTATTTTTACAAAAAAATATTTATTTAATTACTACACATAAGTTTCATAAAATTATGGAATTTTACTGCATAAATAGCTAATGTGAACAGAATTATCCGAAAATCTCATTTCTTTATATTAGATACCAATTTTTAAAAGAATTCAAAAATTACTTTTTATTACTAAATTAAAGTTATACTAATCATATATGAAATATATTTTGCATATGTAAATATAAATAAGAGTTTCCTTTTGTAAATAAGATTTAAAAGTCCTTGTTGTTTTTCGAAATTTTTAAAAAACTGCTCATTTTCAGTCAACTGGTCCACGTTTTTAGGCACTTCTTTTTAAAATCAGTTAAAAAAAAACAACTTTACGATATAAGTAAAACTTGATTGAGAAAAAACATTCTACCAGATGATTAACAAATCTACATAAATATCAGATTGGCAACATTTGAATTCCAGAATAGAAGTCTGCGACAGTCAATAATTGTCTTTATTTAAGAGGTGCGTCTACTAGGTATATATATGTTTATAGCTACAATTATTCATACTGTATATGTCCTCCTACAAGTTTTTAGGATTCTATGATGTAACTCATACAAAGAAAAGTTTACAAAACAATCGTTTTCACTTATAGAGCACCGCTTTCGTATAGTTTTCAGTCTTAAGTCTTGATCTACTGTACTGCTTAGTTTTACTGAAATGTTCGAGTCCTATAGAACAATTGTTTAAATCCACATAACAAATATAAACAATGCTCATCTTCGGATGTTTGTCACAAAAATACACATGTCAACTTCTATTACTGATATTATTCGGAAATATGCTCAGTTCAGGTAACCAATCAAAAATAATAAGTAAAGTTTATGATCTACATTCACGAACCAACATGTCAACTTCTATTACTGATATTATTCGAAAATATTTGGGAAAATTATAGATTCTTTTACAGCGAATTATCTGATTTGACAGAGTCAGAAGAATCTTTTATCTGTACTTTGAAAATTTAAGGTAAAATATTAAGTGAACAAAGAAATGTTCGAAGATTACTAGAACAATTGTTTGAATCCATAACTTGGATATAAACAAAGTTCTACTTCGGATATTTGTTAACCTTTCAGATGTACATTGACAAACCTATATGCAATATTATATGAGTTATATTAGTGACAACTATTAGGGAAATTATAGATTATAATACACCAATTTAGCTAATCTGACAAAATGTGAAGAATCTGTTGCCTATTTTGATAAATTTAGACAGAAGAATAAATGTTCGAAGACTTTTAAAGAACAATTGTTTGAATCCATAAATTGGATATAAACAAAGTTCTTCTTCAGATATTTGTCCCAACAATGAAGAATAATGATAACAGAATCTCAGATCTGGTGACCAAACTATAAACATAAGTAAACTTTCAGATCTACGATGAGAAACCAACATACAACACAAATTTAGCTAATCTGACAAAATGTGAGGAATCTGTTGCATATTTTGATAAATTTAAGCAGAACAAAAAATTGTTCGAAGACTTTTATAGAACAATTGTTTGAATCCATATATTGGATACAAACAAAGTTCTTCTTCGGATATTTGTCCCAACAAAAAAGAATAATGAGAACAGGATATCAGATTTGGTGACCAAGCAAAGTAAACTTTCAGATCTACTATGCGAAACCAACATGCAACTATGTCAGTTGTCCAGTCCGATTATCATTTTTTTATAGCGATATTGTTTTTTTGTGTAAAGTAAAACGATTGTAGGTGAAAAATTAGCTTATACAAATAAATGTTCGAAGATTGAAGAACATTTGTTTGAAGTCATTTCTCGGCTATAAACATTGTTCTTCTTCGATTATTTGTCCCAACAAAACAGAAAAATCACAAGACATTCTCGGATCTGTTGATTTAACAATAAAAGTAGGCAAAGTTTCAGATCTACATTCACAAAACCACATGCAAGCTTCTACTAGTGATGTTATTCGAAAATTTTAGGGAAAACTATAGATTTTCTTTAAACAGATCCACATAATCTGGAAAAAAAAAAAATACAAGTATATGTTCGCTTTACCTTGAAATTATGTTAGCACAGAATGAGATAGAACAAAAAATACCAACAAAAACACGTACATCTATTTTGTAGATCTGATTTTACCAAAAAAATATTTGTTGGGGATGAAAGGAGCCTGAATCGGCTTAGATATACACATTTATGAAAAATAGAGAAAAACCTGTAGGTGAAGTTTAGAGAAGAAGATTGAAATCTGTAAATGATTTCAGAGATTCAGAGTCGAAAATAAAGTGAGGGAAGAGTGTAGAACACTGTAGAGAGAGAGAGAGAGAGAGAGAGAGAGAGTGACTTATGATGTTTGGAGCTCGATTACAACTTAAGTATGAAGACAAACCACCGATTTTGTAGGGTTTGTGTAACTAAGGCAGCGCCTCCTTAGTGAGTCTCTAGAAGGATCCATTTAACCCTAATTTGTAGCCTATATCTGGATGTAATTTTAAATAACTTATATTCAGTGAGTTTTTTTTTTTTTTTTATTTGCATTGTGGGCCAGATTGTGGGCTAGGTCATTATATAAGTCTAAAACAGTTGTGTTATTATATGTAATGGCCTGATTTTAGTGGCCCAAATTTTATTCTGGATATTTTGTTAATTAATTAAATCTATTAAATATTTTAATACAAATCTGGCCCAATTGCCGGCCCAATTTCGTTATAGAATAATTAATAATTAATCATTTGTAAAAGTTTAATTTATAATAATGAGATATAACATTATTGATAATGTAATATATATTTTTAAATGTTTTGCAAATGACACCCAAACTAATATCAAAGTAGAATGTTGTAATTAATATTTTTATGCCAACAAAAAATTATTTATGTTCAGTATTTATTTGAATAGTAAGAAAAAATTAATTATTAGTATTAAAAATTTATATTTTGTTATATATACAGATTTATTTTTTTATTTGATTTAAGTATTTTTTAAATTCCTTTTATGTGCTTAGTTTTTAGATTGCATCATATATACAAAGTAATAATGGACGATCCTCAATCAAGTAAAGCCCGAGATATGTGTAAGAATAGAATGAACAGAAAACGCAAAGTACCCTCAACAGGTAAGAAATTACAATTTGGTATTTTTGTTATTTCCTAATTTTTTTTTTAAGGGTAAGTTGTGGAGTAAATAATTTGATATTGTTATTTGTAAAGGTGATGTAGGTTCTAATAAAACAAAAATTCAACGCTCCTACCATAGTGGTTCAGCTGTTACACCCGCTACATCTACATCGATAAAAATTGACACGAGTATATATGTTTTATGTAATATGTAATTGTATATATACAATTTGTTTTTATCTAAAAGATAATATTTTACATTTCGAATAAATTACTTTTAGGTAAACTACATGCAGCAATAGTAAAAAGGGTGAAATCACACATTTGTAGTACACCTACTTCAAACCCAGATTTGTTTATTAATATTCCAGGTAGTTTTATGCTATATATTCTTTCTTAGATTATAAATAATTAAAGTATGTTTAATATAAATATATATTTTTTTTTTTGGAAATTGTAATATTTATGTTTATAAGAATGAATATTTCATACATCATTTTCCTTATTAAACAGTCCAGTTCGAAAGACCAATCTCTGAATCATGTGTAACATTACCTGTACTAGTCCAAAGTGATATGTCATTGTTTATATTTGTAATTGTAATTATTTTATATGTTGCTTTAGTTTATGTTTCGCCAAGTAAAAAAAAACAAATTATTTTATGAAATAGTTAATATAAAAGATGTCATTGAGATTGCGTCTACTCAAAATTCAAGGACGGAATTGTGTTCAACTTCTGTTGCTAAAGGTATATTTCCTTCGTCCTGCACATTTATTATAATATTCAATTATTTTATTCGTAATTTTTACATATTAAAAAAATATATTTTTAATTTATATAGTCATTTTGTTATAAATATTCATTTTCACATATAATGTTTACGTTTTTTTTTTCACAGATAATGCACGAATTCATGGGTTTGGACAGAACAACTTATGGTATTTTACTTTAGTCCCTTGAATATATTTTTCCCATAATTATTTTGTAAAGTAATATGTTTTTTTATTAGTGCGATTCAAAAAGCACGTGGATTTGGACAGCCATGTAACTTTGTTTTGCGAAATCGTAGTGACAATATAATAAATGATCGTGTCAACATCACAGGTTCTTATCTCTTAGTATTACATATGTTTATATATGTTTATGTGTGTATATATATGTATACATATATATATGGTAGATTTTATACTAAAATTCAATATTTTAGTTACTATGTATTTTAAAAATCATAAAATCCAATATTATTTTTATTGTTGTTATTTTTAAATATCAGAATATTGAACATAAATGCGAGTTTTGCGGTGCTTTGTTTCGGTACCAAGAAAGACTTAAGTCTCACTATGGGTTTAAACAACCGAAATACTCAACATGTTGTATGCAAGGAAAAGATCAACTTCCAAAGATGAAAACACCGCTTGAAATGCTGTTGGATCTTCTAAGTGACAACACTCCAAAAAGCAACCATTTTATAAAAAATATTAGATCCTACAACAACATGTTTTCTTTCACATCTATGGGAGGGAAAATTGATAATATGCACAACACTGGAACTTCTCCACCTATTTTTAAACTGCATGGTCAAAACTATCATTGGATTGGAAGCCTAATGCCTTCGGAAGATCAAACACCAAAGTTCGCTCAGCTATACATATATGACCCTGATAATGAGGTTCCAAACAAAATTAACTCTGTTTAGGTATGTCTTTATGTATTTATAATGTTTTTATTTAATACGATATCGTATCAATTTCTACAAGTTGTACCTCGAAAAATAATTTTGAAGTATTGTTACGGTTTTATAGGTCACACACCAACACAGATGAATCACACACTGATATTGTTGAAGAGCTAAAGGATATGCTTGATTCAAATAATATATTAGTGCAATGTTTTAGGATGACACGAGATAAAATTCTACAAAGCAGTGAACTTAATGTGAAGCTAAAGCTTATTGAAAGAAGAGATAAGGATGGTAGGATGTACAACCTCCCAACCGATTCTGAAGTAGCGGCATTGATTGTGGGCGATTTTGACGAGCGTTAGGCAATCGCGACATTATTGTGGAAACACAAACTGGTCATCTTAAGAGAATTAATGAGCTACATGCCTCCTACCTCGGTTTACAGTACCCTCTTATTTTTCCTTACGGTGAAGATGGGTACAAAGAAGACATCTCACTTTCGAACACAACAAGCAATGCATTAAAGAGAATGAAATGTGTGACTACTAGACAGCTCTTTGCATATCGATTCCACGATAGGGATGGGAAAGAGTGTTTGATGTTATCTTCAAGAAGACTAACACAACAGATAATGGTTGATGCTTACACCATTATAGAATCTGAAAGACTAACATGGGTTAAGTTAAATAAAAAAACTCTCCGTTGTGAATTGTAAAAAAGGACTTGGAGATGCTGTGTTTCGAGGCCAGACAAATCTAGCGAATCAGGGATTACTAATAGTTTTACCTTCGTCTTACACCGGAGGTCCAAGATATATGATCCAAAATTTTCAAGATGCTATGACAAGTTGTGGGTGGGCTGGATATCCGGATTTGTTAATAACTTTAACATGTAATGCTAAATGGCCCGAAATAACTTGGTATCTAGGTGGGCTTCAATCCTGAAGATCATCCAGATATTGTTTGTAGAGTTTTCAAGATGAAGTTGGATGGACTAATAAATGATTTGAGGAAGAATAGGGATTTTGGTCGTGTTAAAGCAGGTAATTTTATTTTGGTTGTTTATAAAGTTATTACATTCATAGTCATATGTGTTGATGTATATTCATGACTCAAGTATTGTTTAATATATTCATATTAAAATCTAAATTTTCAATTTATGTTTGAAAACATAAATGCAGTTGTCTACACGGTAGAATTTCAAAACAGGGGATTACCACATGCACATATTTTGTTATTCCTAGCAGCTGAGGATAGATATCCCACTGGGATTGATATAGACAAGATCATATCAACCGAAATTCTAGATGTTAATATTTATCATGTTTACCACGCAACTGTTGAGACATTTATGATACATGGTCCTTGCGGTGATGCCAATAAAAAAACCCCATGCATGTCTGAACAAGGTTGCACCAAGTTCTTTCCGAAAGAGTTTGTTGCCAACACTAGTTTTAGTGATGAAGGATTTCCAATTTATAGGAGGAGAGATAATGGAATTACTCTCATGAAAAATAGAGTGCCTGTTGATAATCGATTTGTAGTGCCGCACAACCATTATTTGTTGCTGAAGTATGGAGCACACATGAATATGGAATGGTGTAACCAATCCCGCTCCATTAAGTATTTATTCAAATACATAAATAAAGGATGTGACCGTGCAACTGCACAATTTATAAAGAGCAAGAAAGATGCAGAGAATGGCAAGGTGATTGACGAGGTGCAGATGTACTATGACTGTTGATATCTCTCACCATGTGAATCTATGTGGAGAATTTTCGGATATGATATATCTTACAGAGATCTAACTGTAGAACGTTTGAGTTTCACCTTCCTGGTGAACTAAGTGTTGTTTTCTCAGAAACACAGGACATTGACACTGTAATTGACAGTCGGCACTTGAACGCGATTAAATTTGAGGCTTGGTTGAAGGCAAATATCGAGTACCCACAAGGTAATAAACTGACATACGCAAAATATTCCCAACATTTTGTGTGGAAGCAAGAAAGCAAGAAATGGATTCCTAGGACTCAAGGAATTTCTTTAGGGAGACCATATTATGTACCTCCTGGAGCAGGTGATTCTTATCATCTTAGATGCTTAATAAATGTTGTTCGTGGAGAAAAATGTCACGATAAAATGAAAGTAGCACATGAAGTACAATATGATTCTTATAGAGATACGTGTTATGCGTATGGTCTATTGGAAGACGACGGTGAGTCTATTGATTGATTGACTGAAGCAAGTGTTTGGGCATCTGCACACTCTTTGCGTACAATGTTTGTAACTTTGTTAATGGAAAATTGTATGGGAAGACCAAAATTGTTTGGGAGAAATGTTGGGAATTTTTGTTAGATGACATCATGTATCAGCAACACAAATTTTATCACAATCAAGGTATTTTTATCGATTGATATTATCTTTTACCAACTCTTAAGTTCTTTGTTATTAATTATTTTAAGATCTAACTAATTTTTTTACTTCATTAACTTTGGTAGATTTAAAGCTAACAGAGGGTCAGATTAAGAACCTTGCGCTCATTGAGATTGAGAACATTCTACGTAGATGTGGAAGTACTCTAAGGAAATTTACGACAATGCCTATTGCCAGATTTCACCAATGTTGAATCATGTCGCAATAGATTATTGCATGAAGAGTTGCATTATGATAAGTTGTTATTGACAAAGGAGCTTCAACAAATGCTTCCAAAGTTGATAGACGAGCAACGCTTGGTCTTTGATAAAATAATAGATTCAGCACAGGGAGACATGGGGAAGACCTTTTTTCTTTATGGATGTGGAGGAACTTGAAAAACATTTGTGTGGAAAACAATGCCTGCAACAATCCGAGTTAAGGGGCATGTCGTGTTAAATGTTGCTTCATGTGAAATAGCATCTTTGCTTCTCCTTGGAGGTCGAACTGCGCACTCTCGCTTCAAAATTCCATTTAAGCCCCATGAAAAGTCAATGTGCAGTATCAAGTTAGGAAGCGAGTTGGATGAACTTATTGTGAAAGCTATGCTCATTATGTGGGATGAGGCTCCTATGATGCATAAATTCTACTTCCAAACTTTGGATAAAAGTCTAAAAGATGTTATGAAGTGTGTTGATAAAAGAAACACAAACAAACCATTTGGAGGTAAAACAGTTGTTTTTTGTGGTGATTTTCGTCAGATACTACCAGCTATACCAAAAGGAAGAAGACAAGACATTGTCAACGCAACGATTAATGCATCTTACATATGGGACTCTTGCGAAGTACTTCGTTTGACAAAGAACATGAGGTTGCAAAGTGCTGGCTCCGAAAATGAGGTTTCTGATTTAGCTGAATTTTCAGAGTGGTTACAAGATATTGGGAATAGGACCATTGGAGACGGAAATGATGGTTCAGCAGTAGTTGAAATTCCTGATGATATACTGTTGTAGAACGGCGCCGATCCCAATTGAAACAATTGTTCAGAGTACATATCCAAACCTATCTGAAAAAATTCATGATCCTGAATACTGACAACAACGAGCTATACTTGCTCCGACTTTAGATGTTGTTGATTCTATAAACCAGTACATGATTCAGAAAAATACTGGAGAAAGTCGTCTGTATTTCTATTCTGACAGCGTAAGCAAATCAGGCACAACAGTGGATGTGGGCACGAATGTGCATACTCCTGAATTTCTAAATGGAATGAAGTGTTTTGGAGTTCCGAATCATGAATTGCATCTTAAAGTCGGCACTCCAATAATGTTATTGAGGAACATTGACAAAAACCGAGGTTTGTGTAATGGTACAAGATTGCTTCTTACCAGACTTGGAGATCATGTGCTCGAAGCAAAGATAATGACTGGTTCAAGCGCAAGGGAGTTGGTGTTGATTCCTAGATTATCGATGACTCCTTCGGATTCAAAGTGCATTTTAAATTTCAACGACGTCAGTTTCCTATCACAATTTCATATGCCATGACCATAAATAAAAGTCAAGGCCAATCATTAACTAATGTTGGTCTCTTCCTGCGTAAGCCTGTTTTTAGTCATGGTCAACTTTATGTTGCTTTTTCACGTGTCACCCATAGGAAAGGATTGAAAGTTTTAATTTGTGACGATGAAAAAAAACATGTCAACACAACTGTTAATGTTGTGTATAGAGAAGTCTTTAGGAATTTGTAGTTTGGCAATTCGCTGATTGTATCTCCAACTTATATGTAATTTATGTAACTTTTATTTCTTCTTTATCTTTTTAACATTCACACTTTTGTTATATATATATATATATATCAACAATCTGCATATTATTAATATTGAATGTTATTAATATTATAAGTTTATATTTATAATATAATATATTATAAAAAAAACGTCTTACCCGTGCGACATCTAGTATATATATAATAAGCGTAGAATTATTTTTTGCTGATAAAATTACAGTGATAAAATTTTCCAATTTACTAATTTCTCATTTATTCATGTGTATATAATATGATTAATACCGACTAATACCCATCATATACGAATATTTTGCGAATGGTATCCGCATAATTCCCGCAAAATGTAAAATATATTGTGTTTGTTCTTTTAATTTATTCTTTATATATTTATTTCATAGTGATATATTGTAGAAATTCTAAGAAATAAGAATGATTATTAAAATAATGAACTTGTTGAGTAAAATAGTTTAATTATATATTAAAGTGTATGTTTGAAATAATCGCAATAATACATATTGATCAATAGATAATTATGCGGTGTCTAGGCTTAAAATATTATTTGTTAAAGAAATAAAATAATTCTTAAGTAATATAGAATGTCGATCTAATAAGAATCTAGTCTAAGATATTCTAAAAAGCAACACTTATTAAAAATTATAATTATGAGATTGTTCCATTAAATTAACAGGATAAATAGTATCAAATCATAGTATTCATATACCATTTAATTTAAGGGTTATAAAAAATTCCAGCCTAAATTATGGTCAAATTATCATATTGGTTCCTAAACTTGTTTTACTATCACTTCAGTGTCTGAACAACATGAAACTGTCATTTGCAATCCATCGATAACTTTTACAGCCAAAAGTATATTATGTGCCCAGCATGCGATACAAAAGATCTTTCTAAATGATACTTCAGTGGTTGAACTACACGAAAGTGTCACTTTGCAACTCGCTGATTTACATGGTTTACAAATATTTTTTAGAATTGCATGACCTTATATAATCTTTTTGGATAAGTGAGAGATCTCAACAAATATTCGTGTATATTGAAGGATTAGAAGATACATTTTGCCTCGAAATAGTTATTGGGTGGAAAACTAAAAAAAGACAAAGAAAAAAGAACAAATTGATTACCAAATCATTTGACTAATTTCACTATCATTTTCAATCGATATTAATGTAAATTTAATTCATGATATTTTTGCTAATTTATTTTTAATATAATATTTCAAACAATCCAAAAGTATTTAGATATCAGAAATTAAAGTGTACTAATAACCTTATTTTCTCCAAAATATATTATTTTTTCTTGAATAACATCACTTTTTCTAATGATATTTTAAACATCAAAACATGCAACGGTTAAGCTAATAAAAGTTGTTTATGTCAAAATTAAACACCACTTGATATATATTTGATTATCAAGGTTGTACTAATTTTATTTACAGAACACAATACAAATTCTCAGTCATAATAAGTACTTACGTCTAACATACAAATATCACATATTAAAAACTTACATTTTGCGAACATAATATTTAATTTTAATATATGCAACGTTGTTTGTGGAAAAAAATCGTGAAAAGAAGACTAATTTAGAAATTGTGAAATGGTCTAAGAAAAAATATGTTATGTTTTTAAGAAATTGAAAAAGTTTTCCTAAATAAACCAATTTACACTGCCAATTCCACTCGTCTTCAGAATAAATGCCTAGAGCTACTTCGCCACATATGGGACGATGTGTTATACACATTAATCCCTTTTATTTTGTCCACAGTTTTTATTTTTCTTGATTAATCTCATATTTTTATTTTATATAAGCAAATTATGAACAAAAACAACAAATGTATTAAAAATTTGGAAAAGAAAAAACAAATATTCCCTCCCTCCCGAATGAACTTGCACACTTTTTGTTTTTGTCTTTTCCAAGCAAACTTCCACACCCTTAAAAAGGAAAATTATAACACAATCTTCACCCTCAATCAACCTTTGAAAAGTCAACAAAATCCCAAAAATCAATTTTTTCTTAATATGTGTTGCCGACCCCCATGTGCAAGTTCATTTGGGATGAAGGGAGTAATAATTAATTAATAATTGCGGCATTTTTATCATCTGTGCAAAGCCCGCCGAGAATCCGTCTACTACATGAAGGAAGTGTTAAACATGTGCCATTATTTTTCTAGCAAATTTTCCAAAAAAAGAAAATAAATAAAGAAAAAGAAAAAAAAAATCAATATATGACAACATACAGTTTGCGTGTTTTCGCTATATATTGATAGTTCCAATTAATTATACATTAAGATTTAACATGTCAATGAAAGATTAAAAACTTTTAATAAATAGATATCTATATGTATATATATATATATATATATATATATATATATTAATTAAATTTATGATATTCAAAAACAGTTTTTTTATGATATTCAAAAAAATTATATTCATCTAACAAATATATAGTAAAATGAATAACTCAAATCCAACTAAAAAAATTAACCAACAAAAATATTACATTTTTCGATCACAATTTTTATTAACATAAATCATTGTTGTGTTTTCAGTAATAGAGTCCTCACTTATATAAGGAACATATTCATTATATCTCTTGATTATTGTGATTGGTGTTAATTTACATTTATGGCGGAAATCAAGAAGTTATTAAATCAAAACATAACTTAAATACATATTTTACTCTAAGTTAACTCACAATCTATTTTTAGATGATTTTTTAGGCAGAGATATTTTAATATTTCTATTTATAGACGGATATACTTTTATATTATTATTATTATTGTTGTTGTTGTTGTTGTTGTTGTTGTTGCTGCTATTATTAAGTCGGTCTCGAATTTGTTCATGAACTATTAATAGACGAGTCAATCAATATTCAAGCTCTGCTCGTTTATAAACGAGCTAAAAAAATATTCTTTGATTCAATGAAACAAACTTCTTCATGAAATGTTCAACGATGTCCTATCCATCGATCTTATAAAAATGAGGAGGTCTGGGTAAAAAGTATTAGAATTTATGTCTAAAAATATTACATGTTTTAGATAAAAGTATCACAGTGAAAATATATTAATATTTATGCTTAAAGGTTCTAAGTTGTTTTGGATAAAAATATCTAGAACAAGTGATACATTTAAATATAAATTATAATACCCATCCTGGCTTACTCGGTGCAATGGTACACCAACTTTAAACATAGGTTGTTTTACAAGCAACCATTGTATTAATAACCAAACTTTTTAACTCCATAAATTTTTATATGGCCACTTTAACCTGCTAAATAGGTTTTCTCGTCCCCTTTCCATGTTGTCCAATTTATTGTGAATTGGGCTTATTATTTCAGCTAGATATTAATTTATATTAGCTATGATTCTTTAAATATTTTTTGGTCCTTCTACGGTACAACCGTGGTATTGATACAATTCTTATTTTTACTGTGGTAAAATGTTATAGGATAAAAAAGTGGGACCCACTACTAATATATTTAATTGATCTCTTTCTAAGAAGAAGAAAGTTCTTGTTCTCCCTGCAACTCTTCCCCTTATTCATAGAGCATCTAGATGAAACCTTCATTTTCTATTTCTCAATTGCATACTGAACAGCTTGTACAGTCAAAATTCCACCACCTCCGCAGACCACCATGAGCAGCCCCCTGACCACAACGAAGGCTGCTTGCGGTGGCAAGAGATGCTCTACGATGAAAGTCATGCAATGCAAATACTCTCTAATTGAAAACAGAATTTCTGTTAATTTTTTGGAATCTCAGTTATTTCTTTTAATCGGTGACACCCAGAATATTTCTATCAATCTTTCAGAACATTAATTCTATTAGTCTTTCTTCCCATAGTCATTTTGTATAAGCTTGACCATCTTCTTTCTCCTAATGCATTTGCCATTTTCTGATAAATTCTTTCATATTTGGATTGAGGTGCTGTAGCTGGCATACAAAACTCAAAAAAAAAAAAAAAAAAAAAAAAATATTGAATATACCTCAATTACAACAGCGCAGGTTGCGCAGTGATAGTGAGATGCCAACCTATTAAAAGTTTATGAATTATATAAAATGGAGTTGAAAAACATTGAATCCATATTGGTTTTTTCGGAATTCAACAAATAGTAACTATCATTCCTTGCTCATGGATTTTTTCTTTTTTTCTGTTAAAATTTGGAAGAGAGAGAATTTTTTAACAATAGATGATTTGACAAGATATAGATTGGCTAAAGTTTTACAGTGGTAAAATAAAATATCAGGTAAATAGGATGAAAATAAATTTAATGGTTATGATTAAAAGTGTATTGATCTAATGGTTAAAAATTAGATTGTATCAATTCCACGGTTGCACCGTAAAAGAACCCAATATTTTTTGTTACAATTCCTATTAGCAGCCTCTTAAAAAATGAATACCAGAAGAATATGCCATTTTTAGGGCTGTGCACGGAGCTTGGAGATTACCGAAACCGCACCGAAACCCGGACTGAATAAGTTCCGAACTGAAAAAATCCGTTGACCATTTGACTTTTTCTGAACCGAACTGAACTGATTATGTTTTTTCGTACGGATTTGGATATTTCTCACTTTTCCGAACCGAAACCCGTATTGAATCGTACTGAATCATACCGATCTGTATTGAACCGAATAACCGAATAAAATAACAAATTATTAATTTAAAAATATATTATCCTAACAGATTAATTTAAATAAGAATTAAAAATTAAATTATTCATAATTTTGTAGTTTGTTTTATGTAACATAGATTTTTAAAAACATTATATTTAATTATCATATAATTTTCATAACACAAGTTAGTTAGTTGGAAACAAATTTGATGTAATAAAATTATTTATATTAGTTAGACGTCAATATATTATATTCAATTGAATTTATTATTCAAAAGATAAAATAAATCTCCGATTATCCGAACTGAACCGAACCGAATTGAACTGTTCTGTTAGATCCGAAATTCTGAACCGAACTGTCCCGAAAAAATAAATAACCGTCCGTACCGTCCCGATTTTTTGGATCGGTAATGGATACTCATTATTTAAATAACAGAAGTTTGGTATGGATCTAGATATTTTCAAATATCCGATCTACACCGTACCGTGCACACCCCTAGCCATGTTAAAGACAGATATTCATTGTTCATGGAATCGCACAACTTGAAAGATAAATGTTCATATCTTTTATGTTTCATTATTTATAATTGTGTGTGTATGTGTTAAAAGGAAACAATTATAAATTTTATTTTAGCTACTTTTGTTACAAAAGAAGTGTTTTAGCCATTTATTTTTTATGTCGTGGATGGCTTATCTTCTAACCCTTTCCCCACACAAAAAACAATAAACAAAAAATTCCTAGTCGACTATTATCTCTTTAATGGCAGCCGCCTTTTGCCGTCGGTTATACACGATTTCATCCCTTTAAGCAACCGCGTCAGTCTCCTGCGCATCGATTCATCAAGTTAATTTATTTTGGTATCAAATTTAGTTTTTTTATATTTTTCAGTCCTTCGTATCATAACTTACCACAACGCTCTCCAGCATGTTACGATGACAGTTCCATCAATTTTCACCAAAGGTAATCCCTTTATTCCTTTAAAAGTACCCGTGCTGCCACTTTCCTCTCGTTCTGATGGCAGTACGATCGGATATCTGTCGATTTATGCCATAAAACTTTATTTTCTCATTGCTAGCCTGTTGGCTAGCTAGCCTTATGGCAATCCATCCCTCGATAGCAATCACATCCTCCTTCTCATAGGGCGACATTGTCGTTCTTGTTCCGCCGATGGCAATATCATCTTGCTTCTCATAGGAGTTACGTTGTTCCGGTGTTGGCAACCTCATTCGGCTTCGCACATGACGGCAGTATCGTTCTCGTTCCGCCTATGACAATCTCATCGTATAGTTATTAGTTCTAATTTTCTCTTTATTTTCCCTTACCACTTCAGGCTGTGACACAGAAGGGATTTATTTTCTTACTCTTTCTTGACTTGTGAGAGGTTGGCTTGTGACCTCCACATTTTCCATTTTATATATATATATATATATATATATATATATATATATATAATATCATCTATTGATTCTTATTATTTGATGGGGCGGGTTTGGTTTTTCCGAGATCCACCTACATGGATATAATTAGATTTGTAACTGCTTCGTCCCACCTTTTCAGAAAACCCGCCCCCACCCTGCTTCGCTAACCTGACAGGTTTACCCGTCCCACCCCGCCATGTTATTTTAGTTTGTCTTTCCAATATATACAATATTGTTGTTACTATTTTTTTATATAATGATTACATAATTAAAATATAATATAAAATATTCATTACTGAATAAAAAAATTTATTTATCAAAATAACTAAATAAGTTCTCAAGTTAAATCAAACTCAATAAAACAAGTAAAAATAATAAAAATATGAATATATTGGTAGTAAAAAAATAGTAGTAAGCAGAGAATATTGTTATAATAAATTAAAAATATATAAAATATTAATTTTGTTAATATATACAGGGCCGGTTAGGGACTGATTTCACTACTGGATTCAAATCTGACAATACGCTGATAGGGATGACCCGGTTACTTCGGGCCGGGTTAATCCTGAGCCCACTTACCAGCTCAGCGAACACGCCAACAAGCGCGAAGGCCCAGGCCCAACAGGCCCAGCAACACACATTCGGTCCAGCGAATCAAATCTGTTCCGTGAATCAAGGCCCATGATCTTTTCCCAACTGCCATGCAGATTTGGTGGGCAAGATTATAGGGATTTAGTTAGGGTTTTGGCTGAGTAGTATAAATAGGTGAAAAGAACTCTGAATGAGGGTTCGCACTTTTGCATTCTGAATTACGACTTGTAAACTGAGTGTTCCAGAAAAAAGAAACACCTCGGCGATTGCCGTTTTCTCCCCGTGGACGTAGACCGTTTTCTCCCCGTGGACGTAGATCTCCGGATCGAACCACGTAAATTCTGTGTTTTTACATTCTGTTCTTGTTGATTACTGTTCAATTATGTGATTACCGGATTGCGCATTATCATACGCGTTTGATTCGACTTGAACCCGTCGTAACCTGTTTGACCAGGTAAAGATGCGTTTTGTTTTTTAGTGACGATTTTCAAATATTTTAATTAGTTGAAGCATCAGAACTCGTTTTGATTTTCTTCAAAACTACTGCAAGTATTAAAGAAGCTAAAGTAGCCCTTACGCATTATTTATTCTCAAAAGAAGTTTTACATCAATAACGAGAAGATGAGACAGAAACTATAACCATCAATAAGCACAAAAAAAGTAAACTAATTCATTCAAACTTGTTAGGGCATGAAAGGTAAACAATTCAATTTCTTGCTGTTTTTTTAACTTCTTGTGGGCTTTTTTTTCTAGATATGTTAGGCTCCACACTACATTATCTCTGATAAAGATGGATTTATGGAAAAAACAATTATGATTGTACGTTGTTTTGCATCAATTCCGACTATATACGTTTTAGTATTGTATCGTGTGTCTTTATTTTAAATTATAAGCGGAGTAATCCTTGTGGAAATATTTTATCTCCCCTATAGGAGGATTACTGCTCCTTGCTAGGAGGGTTTGGACCGAGCACTCTTTTGCGATTGTCTAAAATGCTCTTCAGTTACATTTGAATTACTTCAATAGTCCAAATGAATAATTTGGCATATTAGTCATGTGAATGATTATTTTGAAATTAACAAAAAAAAAAAAAAAAAAACAAATACATGCATCCAGCAGGACCTGTTATTTACTTGAACAAGAAACTAAGCTAGTTACAATACGTTTGAAGTTCTTAGATTTGAGTTTTGAGTTTTGATTTTGGATTTCATGTCTTACAGATGTACTTCGATTTGGCAAAAATAATCGTACTCCCTATTTCTCTTTGGATTTTTTATGGGGGACGAAAAATTAACGGAGTCGTCACCAACAACATTGAGTAAATAAAAGTCCATAACAAAAATAATATGAAAATTAGGTGTGAGATTGTTAGAACCACAATTTCAATCGGATCCACAATATAATATATTGATAATCGGAGACATCGTTGTAAGATCGATCGTATTATTATATGTTCTACATATTAATTCATTTGTATTAGAAGGGTTTATAAAATATCTTTGTAGCGTGCTCTATCAAATCTCGCTCCAAACCTCCAAGCCTTCTTCGGTGCTCCAAACCTCCCAGCCTTCTCTGGTGTTTTCACGAACTGCATTACAATACATGGTGTGTGGACACCTTCTTGAACTATAATACCGCGTGTGTAATTGTACTAGGGTAGACTGGATATATATCTGATATATAATATATCATAATATTCTTTCTCTTCGTAACATATAACTGATAAGTATAGAAAATATTGGATATCTCCATCTTCCATAATATTATAATCCAACTATTGCAGTAATAAATTGTAATTCTTATAATTTATTCCAGTCAACATTGAGCCAACGAAGGGATTTGGTCGGATCCAATTAAATTAAGCTCCAATAAATTAAATATGATCCGGTCAACTCTTGGCTTATTATATTAATTTGTTAATCAATATTCTATTTTACTAAAAGAATATTATTGCACCATTAATTTAATTGACATTATTGAAGCAATATAATCAATAAATATTCTAGATTTATTAATGAAATTTTTGAAAATTTTAAAATATTTATTAATATTTTTTAAAATATTTTATTAATCGCCACGTGTCACCATCTTATTGGTCCAAAAAGGAACATGTGCAAGTCACATGGCCTATATAACCGGAAATATCGCCGGAGGTTGCAAAATTGAAAAAAAACAATTAATACAGGTTGCCATCGGAAAAAATAAAAAGTTTAGGTTGCAAAACTAAAAAAGGCTCATAATACAGGTTGCTTTTGGTAATTGACCCTATTATGTATACATGGTGATTTTAGGGAGGCTTTCGTGACAGACATATATATTATGTATGTACAGTGATGCTAGAGAGGCTTCCGCGACAGGGGTAACATGGGAGAGAATCCCTAGAGATCACCTTTATGATGATGGGTGCGGGAAGAGGTAAACTTTCCGAAGAACTGCAGGGGCAGGAAGGAGGCGAGCCCCTGGTGGTCTCGGGAGGATAGTCCACTTGGTCATACCAACCATCATCAGTGACTCGGGTGAATTAAAAGGGAAAAATAGGTGCCCTTGGTAGTCACGAGTATGACCAATAAGTGATTTTGCGAGGACAAGCCCCAGAGGTAAATTTCATAGCAAATGGTATGCACTATAATAGAGGGTACTATCACTACTAGAAACAAGGTTTTTTTGTCACTACAAAATGTAGTTACAAAAAATGGAGAGTAGTTACAAAATTATTTTTAGTAACTAAATATCTAAAAGTAGTTACTATATGGTAGTCACTTATAATAAGATGCAAAAAGTTTTTTTTGCAACTATTTTGTAGTTACTAATGTATTTGTAACTACAAGTAATTGCAAAAGAGTTTGTCATATTGTAGCAAATTTGGTTAAAATTGTATTAAATATTTTATGTAACTACTAGTAGTTACAAAATGGGTTATTTTTAGTAACTACTTTGTAGTTGCAAAAAACTAGTGGCAAATGCCCTTTTTTCTTGCAGTATATCTAACTGATAGAATATATCCTGAATGGGCATCTTTTGTCAAAAGCTTTCAAAGTCCAGCTGATCCGAAAAGAAGGCATTTCAAGCAAATGTAAGAAGTCGTAAGGAAGGATGTCGAACGAGCGTTCGGGGTATTGCAAGCTCGTTGGGCAATAATTAAAGGTCCGGCACGTTTTTGGCACAAGACTAATTTGAAAGATATAATGTATACTTGCATTATTTTACATAACATGATAGTTGAAGACGAGGGGGAATCAGTGGTCAATTGGTTGGACGAGCCTAACATCGACAACAACACAACTACTCAATTCTTTCAAGGTTTCACCGGAGGTTTCAATAAATACATACGAAGATGTGCCGATTTACGGGATAAGGAAAAACATCATCAACTTCGAGGCGACTTGATTGAGCACATATGAGCACGATGCACCACTAACTTGTTATATTCTAGGATTACATAAGTACGTTTATTATTTATAATTCCGATTCCGAGTTGTATTGATCGTTCTTTTTTCTTTTTATTTCATCATTTTTAATAATAGTATATGAGAAAAAATGAATCAAAATTTTTATTGTTGTTAAAATATTTAGAAAAATAATTAGTTACATTTAAAATATTTTGAAATTTTAATTTAATTAAAAAAAGAATTATAAATATTAATTAAATAATTAAATTAATTGTATGTGAAATATTTCAATGAGATTTTAATAAATTGTAGATAGGAAAATAATATGATAGTTTGCATCTGGGACCCGCAAATAGTGTCATTTGTACCTAGATGGGGAGAAATAGATACAATTTGAGTTCGTATTAATTTTTGAGGTGGCAGTGATGTGGCAGTGATGTGACATGTACAAATGAAAGGTGCATTGTGAATGCGCTAATGGTATATTGAATATACAAAATAAAAAAATATCCAACATTAATAATATACCTATAACTAAAATTATCTTTGAAGTAGAGTGTTTTTTTTTTTCTTTTCTTTTTTTTTTTTTTTTTCTCTCTTTTCTTTGAATTTTAGTGTCATCAATTTTATTCTTGAACATCTTTTGCGTAACACATTTGATGTCCTAGAAAAAATAATTACATAAAAATTGACTCCACTTTTGTAGTACATAACTGTAAAAATAAATAAATATATAAAAAAAATTAGTTACATAAGTATTATGAATGAAATTATAATAATTTTAGAGATTCAACAATCAAATTTTACCTGATTTATAGAAATTGATTTTCCTGTAAATTTCAAGTAGAATGTCTTTGACCGATTACAAATATCTTTTCAAATTCCATTAGTGTCGTAGATATCAACAAAGAAATTTGATAACAAGGGAACATAGTTGAAGAAATGAAATCACCATCGTTAAGGGAATTTTCGTCAACAAATTTACTCCAACCCGTACTGAAATATGTTGTATCATCTGGACATAACATTATTTTAACATCCCACTTAAAATTTCTATTGGTTTCAATAGTATAACTAAATTTTAAATATGGTTGAAAGGAATCCACAAATATGTTTGTTACCAAATAGGATTAAAAAAAAAAAACTCTAAGTTCTAATCATATTTTGATAGGTTAAAATATTAAAAAAAAAAAATTAAAACGATCACAACTTACATTTTGTTTCTAGAGTTAGAACTTTCATCAGCCATTTGTCGTGAAACTTATGTAATTGGAGACGTTAAAATAAGAACACATTTTTTTACCTTTCAAAATTTTATTCGAAGAAATTTATATATGAATAAATATTAAATGGAAATGGTTGTTAATATATTGGAGCTTAAATGGTATTTAAAGAAAATAATAAAGTCAATGAAAAAATTTGATTTGATATGAGAAAATTATCGTGTAACTTACTTAATAAATAAGGATGTTACATTGTTGATTTACAACACACATATATAAATATTCCAATCTTCCATTTAAACATTATACGTTATTAATAATTGATTTGAAAAAGTATAGGAGTAATTACTAATCCAGACTCACAATTATGTCTATCAAGAATTGTAAACGCTTTGAAATTCTAAGTTAAGTACGATATGTTATAATTATAATCATATCAAATTTACTAAATAATATGTATCAATTACATTGTCTAATTCAGGCCGCCACATTGATGTGCAAAAAATGAGATATATATTTTTATAATTTTCAAAAATTCCATTCACAAATTTATTGTTGAGGATTTTAATAACTTAATTAAAAAAATTCTTAAATTAAATAATATTTTTTTTTTATTTTCAACTGTAAAAACTAAAATACTCTGAATAAGTACAAAATATTAAAATATATAACTGAAATTTGCTCTAAAACAATGTACGGGTCAAAAGTAATAAATAATCACTTCACATACATAAGATCTAGAAGAATATTTCTATCAACGAAGGCCTAAAAGATGTAGAAGTATGGGGCTTAAAAATTTTAACACCGTTAACACTTAAACATAAGGGTGAGCACGGGTCTCGAAGATAATCCGCTCCGCATCGAGCCCCGGACCGAAAGCACTCCGAACCGATAATATTCGTTGACTATTTGACTTTATCCGAACCGAACCAAACCGAATTTTTTTGTGGTAAATCCGAACCGATCCAAACCGAAAAACCGAAATAGAACCGAGTAGAACCGATTCTAAGTAATCAACTATGGAATTCTTTTATATCATTTAATTAATTTCTTTTATACTATAATATTGAACCATTATGAATTTTAGTAAATTTTAACAATGATATAACTACTGTTTTAGTATTTTATAAAAGATTTAGTAATTAATAATAGAGTACAATATTTATAATAAATCATTTTCATAATAAACATATATCTATTAATTATAAATATATGAACAGTGAATATGTTTATAGTTTATATAAAGAAATTCATTACTATGATATGTTTCAATTTAATTCCACATTTTTTTAATCCAATCACTAAAATTTATTATTATATCTAATATTAATTATTTTCATATATAAAGGTCAAAATTCTAGACCTGAACTTACTGCACATAGTTACTATCCTACGCCTGAATTCCAAGTAGTGGCTCGTTTCTTGTTCCCTTCTTCTTTGATTCTCCATCTTTCTCGTGCACACATGTTTTTCTCTTGAAGTCAACTTTAATTTTACTGTAGTTAGTCATATTAAGTTTACCTACTAGAGCTTTATCGATGAAAAATAATCGGTAAATATCCAAAGACGTTATCGATAGCTAATAACTTTATAATTTAGTGCTATTCTTTTTTGGACGAGATAACTACTTCAGTAACTTGTAATTAATTTTTATAAGTTATGATTTTGAAACTTGTCTTAATATATAACTTATAAGTTGTTTAATATTACACTTTTTCTTTAACAATATGATATTATTGTAAAGACAACACTATAATTCTTTCGTGCATTTTGCTAAAAAATATTAAAGGAAAAACTCCGAACAGCTCCGAATAACCGGACCGAAGGAACCGATCTCTGGAAGGAACCGAACCGATCAACGGAGCGGTTCTGGAGATTTAATTTTGGAAATCTCCGAATATCTCCGAGGTTTGGTTCGGTTCTGGAGATTTCCATATCTCCGAACCGCTCCGGACCGTGCTCACCCCTAGTTAAACATCCGTCAATTTGGAAGAATAAAATAGGAAATAAAGAAAAGCTAAAAGTTATTTAAATACCAAACATCCTTTACAATTAAATTTAAGAAAAGTACTAACATTCTAAAATAACACTTACTTTTGATTATAAGCAATTTCACCATAATATTTACTTTTAATCATTTATTTAAAAATTAAAGCAAGGAAAAACACCCCTAAATAGGCTTCAAAATCAATTATAGAGACTCCATAGCTATTGAAAATGAAGATGGTGATGTTGAGGACATGGCTGTGAATCAAGTAGAATTCCAGAACTCATTTGTGCATATTAATTTTTTTTTTAAATAAAATTATTTTAGCAATTAATTATAATCTTTGAGCAATTAATTATTATTATTAAACCAAAATAATATTTGCATATTTTGTAGTATTTAGGTTGACATAGCTTCATAGGATTCTAACGTGGCTACTATTAATGGATACATAACGATGTGTAGATTATTGGGCCTGAATTGATAGTTTTCTGCTACCTTCGTCCCACTTAATTTTGGACGGTTGATCGGGCACGAATATTAAGAAAAAATAAATTTTGGGTAATCTTTGACTTTTTCAAAGGTGGAGATTGAGAGTGGAGATTGTGAGAGAAATTTCTTTTTTAAGGTTGCAAAGTTAAGTGGAACGGATCGAAAAGAAAAATATGCAAATTTAAATGGGACGGGGAGTATCTTTTAGACTCTTAATCGATAGAAATATTCCTTTTAAGTCTTGATTGAGAGTTGGCACATTTTTTTCGACCCTAGATTGGAAAAACTCAAAAAAATAACCATTGGTGCATCCTACCATTCATGGTATTACGGAGACTAAATGTCCAACCGTGCTCTGCACGGGTTAGATATCTATTAATATATACATTGACACTATCGTCGCAAAACAAATTTAAAAGTTATGTTGCAATTACAAAGTACTTTACGTCTCCGACAATTTAAACAGTTGTAGTATCGGAAAATTAAAAATGTGAAGTACAAAGAAATCAACATCAATCTATAAATTACGAAAAAAAATCTTTATACACAACATTTACAGTGGTATTGACATGCTTCTTCTCCTGATCACATATGAGAACCTAAAGTCCTCTGCAATCTGGAAAATGCAACATATAATTGATCGTGGCTGAAGACATATTTTTCTCAAAAACTACCTACTTTTGATTTTAAGAAATTTTACCACAATCTCTACTTTTAAGAGGTGTTTTCATTTGCTTTGCTTAACTTTTGAAGAACTGATTGAAAGTAGAGATTAGAATTACTTAAAATCAAAAGTTGGTAGTGTTTGAAAATAAAAATGATTTTGGTCAAATATAAAAATTTGAGTGTTTGATACTTAAACAGCTTCCAACTTATGATGAAGACAATTTTTTTTATGTATTTACCAAAACACCAAAAAGTTAAAAAAATTAACTATTTCCTACTTTTAACTTTTGGCTTAAAATTACTTTTATTAAAGCTAAAATTATTTTCACAAACAATCCAAAACAAAATTTCTAAAGCTATAAATTGAAACGCACTTGAAAAAAATAATTACAGACACCCGCTTGGAAAAACACCCCCTTGGTTGTACAAAAAGAATTATATTAACATAGGTAGTGGCTCACCAGCTGATTGTCTTCCCCCTTTTTTATTTTGCAGCAAACTTTTTCTATGTGATATTGCTTCTTTCACAGCATTTGTAATGGGTTATAGGAAGAAAAAAATTATACAATATTAAATGTTGAATTAAAATTATGCATTGTTAAAATTTAAACATTATGACAAAAAAATGATAAATAAAAATGAAGGCCAGTGAGTACAAAAGATATATTATAGTGTATAATAAACCCTACAAATAGGGCCACTAAACGGACCTAGAAATTTATTTACAGAATTCTCAGAATTTATCATAAGCCCACAAAATTAAAGAAATCCATAGCATTATTCATGCACACAAAAAATTAAAAACAATATTATATGCTCTCTTAAACATTATTGTGATACAACTGTAGCCTGTAGCAGCTCATTGATGATGATTCTAGAAGCACTAAATGCCAGCTAAACATTACTTGAGTAATGTGAAAAGGCACATAAGCTCCATTACATTTGTTCTCAAAGGAAACAAACCCTAATTTCTGATAATCCACCTCCCCCTCCCTATTTCACGGCCGCTTCCTTCTTTCTATCTCCACCAATCGGAGAAGAGAACACTTATGCATCGTCGATTTCTTGCTGTTTTCTGTTGATTCTCGCCATTCCGATGATGAAAAGTTAAATTTAATCAAAATGTAAATGAAATATGAGTTGATTCGGCCATATTCAACTTCCTTCTGCTTTCCATCTTCATCTATTTTCCCCAGTTTCTCGCCTTTCCTCTAACAAACACACTATTCCGCAATATGAGTTATCATGATTTTTCGTTTATCCGTTTATCTGAGGAAGACAATACAATTTTTTTTTTAAATGAATTTTTTTCGGGTATCTTCGTTCTTTCGCTTCGTCTGTGGAGAATCGACCGTAAGTTCTCAACTACTGAGGGTTATGTGGTACAAATCGAAGCTCGAAAAAGCAATCCAACCATGAACTCATAAAAAAGATAAGTTTTCTTTTATATTTGTAGTATAAATTAGATTTTATTTATAAATAGCTTGTACAGTATGATGTTATGTCTTAAAATAGTAAAATTAAAGGGAGATTTGGAACTGGGAAAAAAAACACATGCACTACTTGAAAAAAACACATGCACAAATTTGGTCACCAGTTGTTTTGAGTTTTCTGAATTTTGAACTTTTTAGATTTCTAGTTTGTGTTAGCTGTCTTCTTAAATCTTAAAGAAATCCATTATGTATGGACTACAGATTCTGATGTATTTTTGAAATAAAAAAACTGCATCAGTTTTATTAAATCTGATAGACTATACGAAGTGCTGTTGAAAATTTCGTATATTTTTTGTCTTTTTTTTTTTGTTGTGAATATATATTATTTGAATATATTTAAATTTTAAAATAATTTAAATCATGAGATATTTACAATGTCAAATTATTATTATTATTACTAATTATTTCATTTCTTTGTGGCAGCATGTTCACCTCTTCCATTGAAGACAAACACCAAAAACACATGGAGGTAAGAGTAATAAAAAGTGAATGTTATTGTTTCCTTCAAAATCAAATCAAAGTTATATGAAATACATATGTTGTAGTAGAAAGTGAAAGGTATGTTTGGGGGGTTAAGAACTATAAAACAGGTTCATTCCATGGAATGTGATATGAAAATAGAAGATGATTGAAATAGGTTAATAAACTTGCATGCCAGATGATTGAAAATTCATACAAAATAGTTGTACGGGCAACCGATTTGTATGAGTAACTTTCATATTTGGTATAAGCATATTTATATGAGTAACTTACAGTTTTCCTTCTTTTTTTTTTGATGGCCACATGAAAATTGTTAAATGTCCTCAATATGGAAATCTAGCTTTGTCTTCCCAGTCGAATTCAGATACGGTTGATTGAATGAAACTACTCTCCCCATCACATCTGTAGGAACATTAAGGTAGAGGAAACAGTTTTCATGTATGATTTGGACGTAGCTATGGCATAAAACAGAAGTATATGGAAAAAAATATTATTTAACATAAGGAAGTAAACCTTTTAATGTGTATGCGTCCAATTCATTCTTAGGAGTTAAATCTGAGAACTTGATGAAATCATACATGCACATTTCATCGAACACCTCCACAACCTGGGTTTTCTTCATGAACAAAAAACTGAAATCATTAGTAGTTGTCCTAAACGCCATGTCATTTTCTGTGACAACAAAGTCTCACAGCATAAATATGGCCCTCCTTAATGTTGTAGTTATTTGACTTCAAAGCAGTCCCCCTTCAAAGTTGCATCTATTCTGTTATCCTGCCCAAAAAAAGTGTAAACAAACAAATAGCTAAAATAATACAAATGCTGAACATTTTTACGAAATTAATAGTGTTTATTATTTTTGTATAGTAATCTTACTTTCTTACCGTGAAAAATGTACTCAAGACTGCTTGTTTCATAAGGACGCATCCACAATGGAATCTCATAAGCTCGAACACGCTGAACTCGCATTGCCCATAAAGTTTGGAACTAATGGAGGTCACGAATCTGAGAAAACAATGGAGGCAGCTTAAGACAGGGGATTTAAGGATCCGAATTGGATTTTTGACTGATTTGTATTTTCTTTCTATTTCTTGCTATGTGGAGCTACAAAAAGTAAATTATGAACTGCGTGGTTTTATGTATGAGCAGTTTACACATATTATATAATTCGTGAGAATTATAACTGCTCTTGCACAAAAGAGGTGGTTTGAAGTAGTGGGATTACAGTGGTGTAGCAGTTATCGCATGGTATATGTAAAATTTACCCTAAAATTTTGAAGGACACGTGTGATACATACCTGATGTTTTGAGTAGTTGGATAAAACTGCAAAGCGGAGATTATTGATTAATTTACTATTTTTTTAGTTTTCGGCTTTTGTTGCATTCAAAATACCCAGTGGAGATAGGGCAAATAATTAAAAAATTATGTTTATTACGTAGGTACAATTCAGATTTACAGGAATTCTTTTCTATTAAGTTCCCATTATTTTTGGTGTATAAGTAATTAGTAATAAATTTATGGATAAACATAAAACTGAAAAAAGTACAATGAAAAGAAAAAGAGTATGTAAAAGGAAAAAAAATTATTTAATTTAAATAATATATGAGTCACTCAGCACGAAAATGAAAAATGTTTGAAAGAATAAAAAAAAAACAATGTATTGAGACAACTGTCGGTGAAAGAAAAGGAGAATATGCGCAGATACGCTTAAGGGAGAAAAATAGTTCCGAAAATTGCTCCTAAGATGACACATCAGCGAGTTATCCTGCTTTTATATTAAAGGGGGATTAGTTGAACTAATTTATTTGAAAGATATATAATAAATAATTATTCTCCGAATTTAACACAAGTAACTTGATTAACAATAATTTATCATAATATATTATTTTAGTCCTTTATATTAAATTTTACATTGCATGAGTATTAATTTATAAGAATTTAATGTTGCAATACTTATTTGGGTCTTTGTTTGTGTGTGCGTAAATTTGTGTTAAGTTCAGCATCTTATAGATAAAACCATAACCTTTTTTTTGCGAATGATAATGTATGGAAACGTTGAGTGAAGACACAAGGGTGGAATTTCACAAGTGGGTGAGTACAAACAAGTTATCGATTGTTTCTTTTTTGAGTTCAACTTGTGTGCAACATGCAACCGTATGTTTTTCACCCTTAGACTTAATCTACGTTGATCTTGAACGTCTATTTAATTCAAATAATTTTAAAAAAGTAAAATGACTTAAATGTAAATTGACTCTCTCCTTTTTTACAAAAGGTGTTACAAGTCCTCATACACTGATACACATTTTTTAAAACCCAACTACATCACTCTCTCCCTCTGTCAAGTCCATAATCCTCCATTACCCAACCTTTTCAATCTTCTTTTTTTCTTTATTTCTGCGCCACATATTGCCGATTTACACAAATCCGTCTTCACCCCTCACATAGACGCACCACGTCAAACGAGAGCAGGGTCTCTCCAACAGCGTCGCCGTCGTGGACCCTAATCGTGTCCACCTCAATTTTTATACAAACATGAGACCTGGTCAAAAGTCGGGAGGAATGGGTTTCTACCATACCTTTACCATCGGAATCTGCAAGCGACAACGACAACTCATATTTCGCAGGACAAAATGACGAGCTTTTAATTCGAGCAATTGCCTTGAGATATCAAATCACACAAAATTAAAGAAACGAGATGGATTTTTGGGAAAGAAGAAATGTTGAACATTTTAGATCCCACGACACAACTCTTCCGTCGCCACAATGGTAACTGGTATGCAAAACGAGCGGATAAAATATCTCTTTCCCTAGCGAAGCAGGTTGAATGGGGCAATGAGTGGGTCTGCCAACCTGGGTTGAAAATGGAATACCAAAGCAAATTAAACAAATACAAAAAAAAAATCAAATGGGGCATACTAAAATAGGCAAAAATACTAAAATACTCTTTGGTTGCACAAATCCAATTGTTGCATAGCAGAATCACCCTCTTTTTTTTATTTTTTTTTATTTTTTTTATTTTTTTTTATGCAAGGGTAAACATTGTGACAAGAACGGTATATGTAGAAATATGACAAATAAATTCTTTTTGAGTTGATATTCGAGAATTTGTACAAGCATTACACGTGTTTGTTTTTTATAATATAAAGGTTTTATGGGATTTATGGATAACTTTCCACCTTCAGTATTTGAGCACTAAATATTAGACTTGCAATAAAACATAACACTTCCTCCGTCCCGCTTAAATTTGCACACTTACTTTTTTCGTCCGTCCTACTTAACTTTGCACACTCTTAAAAAGATTTTTTTTTTCACAATCTTCACCCTCAAAATCTCCACCCTCAATCTACACATTTGATAAAGTCAATTTAAAAGCAAAAGCAGTTTTTTCTTAACATTCATATCCGATCAGCTCCGCAAAATTAAATGGGACGGAGGGAGTATTTCTTTTCATTCTTCCTTTGTTATAAAGGTTTTGGATTATTTAGTACCACAAAAGATTTCCAAAAGAATATAATATGATGCACGAGCGCACTTACTAGTACATGTATGGGAGCGCTACTGTAGAGATTCATGGATTTGAGGTGATGAACATGAAGAATTCCATTGAAAATGTTTACAGAGGATTACAGAATGAAAAGTAAGTGTTTGGAGCTCTATTCTCTCATTTATATATGAGAGTACTAATACATTAGTTAAAAATGGTTAAATGACTAATTAGCTAATAATAAACAGTAAAGCTAATCTGGTAGATTTAATTATTCCCTTTTACACCCCTCCATCAAAATGGGAGTGGATGTTTAAGAGTCCCATTTTGGACTTCAATGATTGATACGAACTGGATGGTAGTGGTTTTGTAAGAAGGTCTGCCAGATTTTTGTCTGTTGGGATTTGTATAAGTTTGAGTAGGCCTTCTTTGATCTTTTCCCTTGTGTAATGATAGTCAATCTGAATGTGCTTCGTCTTTTCGTGGAGGACAGGATTGTGGGCAATGCTAAAAGCGGCTTTGCTGTCTGTGTAAACGATAGCAGGTTTTTGGAACTGAATTCCAAGATCTTGTAGAATGTATGCTTCCACTGGATTTTGGAAGCGGTTGATCCCATGGCTCTATATTCGGCTTCGGCTGAGGACTTGCTTACTGTAGAGTGTTTCTTGAACTTCCATGAGATCAATGAATCCCCCAAGTATATGGTGTAGCCAGTGATACTTCGTCTTGTTTCTTCACACGGAGCCCAATCAAAATCTGTGAATGCTTGTAATTTATAGTTAGTGTTGGAAGAATAAAAAATGCCTTATCTAATAGTGGTCTTAAGATATCGTAGGACCCTATGGACGGCAGAAAGATGAGCAATGGTAGGTTTGGTCATATATTGAGACTTTGTATAGCGTATGATATATCAGGTCTAGTGACAGTAAGATACAATAATTTTCCAACAATTTTTCTGTAATGAGATGCATTAGTGGAGGGGATGTAATAGAGTTTGTAAAACTTTGTTTGGAAACCATCGGTGTAGAACAGGGCTTACTATTTAAATATCCAGTTTGATTTAAGAGATCGAAGGTGTATTTTCTTTGGCACAAGCGGAGCCTAGTTTTGGACCGAGCTACTTCAATGCCAAGTATATACATTAGGATCCCTAAATCTTTGATGGTGAATTTTTCATGCAAAAAGGATTTTACTTTGGAAATTTCATCCAAGCTGTTACCTGACAGAATGATGTCATCCACATAACATAATAAAACAGTAAAGGTATTACCTGTAAACTTTGTGAATAAGGATGTATCAACTTTTGATTGCTTGTAACCATAGCTAATTAGTGTTTCTGAGAGCTTACCAAACCATTGTTTGGATGCCTGTTTGAGGCCATACAATGATTTGTTAAGCTTGCAGACTCTATTATCCCCTGGTTTACAATAGCCTGTTGGGGAGGGGGGGGGGTTCATATATACCTCTTCAATTAAATCACCATGTAAAAATACATTATTTACATCGCATTGATGTATATGCCAGTTCTGTGTTACAATAATTGAAAGTAATATTCTCACTTTTGTAATCTTAGGAACAGGGGAGAATGTGTCAAAATAATCTAACCCTTCTTATTGTGTATAACCTTTGGCTACTAATCTAACTTTGTACCTTTCAATGGTACCATCCGGTTTATACTTGACCTTATATACCCATTTACAACCAATTTTATGTTTAGTTGGTGGTAGGGGTACTAAGGTCCAAGTGTTTGTTCTCTCAAGAGCACTAACCTCAAGGTTCATTGCATTCTGCCAATTAATGTCATTACTAGCTTGCTTGTAAGTTTTAGGTTCCACTATCTTAGTTATGGAAGCTGTAAATGCCCTATAATTATCATAAAGTTTATTAGTAGACAAGTAATCATTTAAGGGATATCTAATTGATTGGCATAAGCTAGCTTGTGTTTGAGAGAAGTAGGCAGATTTGTTTGATATAAACTAAGATAAGTAGGTAATACTCTTTGCCTTGTTGACTTTCTGCTAGGTTCAGCATTATCATGAATTTCATCAGTATTGACTTTGTCAATGGAATCAGGTTATGATTTAGTTGAGGTGTTTGAGACAATAGGCTGATCAGAATCAACCTCAGCTGATTCATTTATTTCCTGGTCAAGTTCATCATGTATAATGTTGTCCATGCTAGCAAGAGAATCAGTATTTTGATGAGAGGCATCAGAAGAAAATGTGTTATCAATAAACTGGTCATCATTAGACTGTTCAAAAGAGTGGGCAAGAGACAATTCATTGATAATTTTTTGTGTAGCAGCCTTGTCAGAATATGGGAAAACGTGTTCAAAGAACTAGACATTCCTTGATATTATGATCTTACCAGTGTTCAAATCTAGCAATCTGTACCCTTTTGTGCCTAAAGGATAGCCAAGGAAAACACACCTAGTGGCCTTTGGGTCAAATTTATGCCTATGAGCAGTTTAAGAGCTACCAAAACACAAACAACCAAACACTTTCAAATGAGAATAATAACGTTTTTTTATAAAGTTTTTCAAACGGAGTGACATTTCCAAGAACACTAGAAGGAGTCCTATTTATTATATGTGCAGCAGTCATGATGCAAAAGCTCCAGTATTTTAAAGGCAATGAAGACTGGAAAATGAGTGATCTAGCAACTTGTAAAAGATGTTGATGTTTTCTTTCAACTATTCCATTTTGTTGTGGAGTTTCAACACAAGATTTTTTATGTAAAATACCATTTTTGTGGTAGAAATATGATAAATGGAATTATGTACCATTATCACTCCTAATTATCTTTATGCTTTAAGAAATTGTGTGTGTACCATGTTATAAAAATTTTCTAAGCAAGCTTTTACATCAGACTTGGACTTTAACATATATATCCAAGTACATCTACTATAGTCATCAACTATAGTTAAGAAGTACTTTGCACCATCAACAGAAACAATGCTAAAAGGTCCCCAAACATCCACATGTACTAAGTCAAAAACAGAATCAGAAACAGAGTTTGAAATTGGAAAATAATTTTTCTTTTGTTTGGCCAATGGGCAAATGAAACAGTCATTCTTATTCCCTATACTTTTCTTGATGTCTAAGTCTGGTATGAGGGCCATGTTTTTAGCAAAAATGTGCCCTAGCCGGATATGCCATACATCATAAGATGGAACAGTAAAAGCAATAGTTACTGAGTTTGTAAGAGCAGTATTGAAAGAATTGTTTACAGGTTTTGAAGTTTTCAAGTAATAAAGGCCACCATCTTGGTCAGCAGAACCAATCGTCCTCTTTGAGTGATTATCCTGCAAAATACTGTGTGATGCTAGAAAACTCACAGTACAGTTAGGATACCTTGTGAGGTGAGAAATAGATAACAAGTTATATGTAAAAGTAGGCACAAACATAACATCATGCAAGACTAAGTCATTGTTTAAATGTACATCTCCAATTAAAATGGCTATTGTAATAGCATTGTTGGGTAGTTTGACAGTTATATTGACTGATCTTGTGTCATAGAAGAGAAAAGGGATTTGTTACAGATCATATGATCTGTGGCTCCTGTGTCAAGTATCCAGACAGAATTTAAGCTAGAAACAGAGGTGAAACAACAACTTTTACCTTCAATATTACCTGAGGTAGCAAAAGCACCAGCAACAATGTGAGGCTGAGCAGAAGGGATAGAAGCCTTTTGATTCTGAGCAAATGCGAGGAACTGCTCAAACAATTCTTGTGAAAATAATGGGTTAGTAGCCGCAGGATGATCAGTGGTGGTTGTGTCAGTGATATGGGTTGTTGAGTTCACAAAAGCAGATGAGTTGACATTATTAGATTTAGACTCAGACTTCCATTCTTTCCTTTTGATCCTCTCCAACCAGGAGGATACCTAATTAGTTGAAAACACCTATCTATGGTGTGACCAGGCTATTGACAATGAGAACAAACCATAGGCTTCTTTTTGTCATTAAAAAACCTGGTGTTCTTTGCTAACATAGCAACTGATTCAGAGTCTATAGAGGGCAAAAAATTATTCAACTCACCTTGTGACTCTTCTTGTAACAGAATCGAATAAATCTTATTCAAAGAGGGTATGGGATCTTGCATAAGCAGTTGGCTTCTAACCACATAGTAGGAATCATCTAGACCAGTTAGGAATTTCATTGCACAATCCTTCTCTTGAAGTTTATTAGCAAGTTTTGACAAATCACACGTACAATGTCCACAAGAATAGGTCAAGAGTGGTCTTAACTAACATATTCGTCCCATAATGTCTTGAAAGAATTATAATAAACGACTAAAGACTTCGAACCTTTGGCAATGGAACTAAGTGATTTTTCCAAGTGATAAACTCGAGTTCCATCGGAGCGAGTGTACTTGAGATTCAATTCGTCCTAGAGATCTTTTGCGACCGTGAAGAATTCGAGCGACTTCTTTATATCAGCGTGGATTGAATTGAGGATCCACATAAGGACAAGGTCATTCGCGCACGTCTAAGCGAAAAGGACGATAGGATCGCCGGAGACGAACGGAGATGGCAAGCTGCCATCAATCAAGGCCAATTTGTTCTTGACGCTGAGTGCTCTCTTCACCGGGTGACTCCAAGACAGCAAATTCAATCCGATGAAAGGATGGAGCACAATTGGTACTGCAAAGTTGTCATTGGGATTTAGGGCAAGGGGAGAGTGCGGATTGAGGGACGGATTCAACTCAATTGCCATCAGCGAAAGGTGCGAAAGAAACAATCGAAGAATTTCAACGAGAAATCGAAAGAAGCCGGCGATATTGAAATCGACGAACAAAATTGGGGATAATCGTCCCAAGGAAGAAGGAAGAAGGAATAGAATTGGGGAAAAACTTCCCAATCGGAATGAAAAGCGAATTAGTCGCAGGCGAAAGAGATCGGTTTGGTAACTGATACCATGTAGAGATTCATAGATTTGAGGTGATGAACATAAAGAATTCCATTGAAAATGTTTACAGAGCTTTACGGAATGAAAAGTAAGTATTTGGAGCTCTATTCTCTCATTTATATATGAGAGTACTAATACATTAGTTAAAAATGGTTAAATAACTAATTAGTGTTGTAGAGAAAGTAGAAAAGTAGAGAAGAAAGATAGACACGGAAGAATTAGGGTTCTCTTATTCATCATATCCCCTTTATATAGGGTGTCAAATACAAGGGTTCATAGTTACATATTATTTAGTGAATACCTAATTTGCCCTTCATCAATTACTTTTGACGAAGGCACACTAATTGTGTTTTTCCTTCAACACTCCCCTTGTGCCAAGTCAAAGGGGAATTGGTGCATAACTTGTTGCCTCGTTAAAAACCTTACCAAGTAACAAAACCCAGTGGGAAAAAATAAACCTTGGTCGAAGGGAAAAAGAGTGCAACGCACCTTTGTTGAGACTCCCCCTGAAGTCTACATCTCTCCCTTGATGCGTACATCTATCAAGAGAGTTTCGAAAATCTCTTTATCCTCGATTTACATAAATCATGAGGATATTATGTGGTTGTTGGTTATAGAAAAGTGTTGGCAGTACATGATTGATCTCGTCACCTTTGATGTGTAGCATAATTCATCTGTTTGTTGCAAATAACTTCATCTTCATAACTTCGGGTACGCTCTTCGGTGGTATAGCTCAAGTCACTAATGCTTTAACTCTATAGGTTGATGAACTTCGTGAGATATCATCCGTGAGTGATGTTATGAGGTTGTTTGAGTAGTTGTGATTGATTGATCTTCAAGTTTTCGTCGTGTTCCTCATGGTAATACATAACCGGTTTGGTAATGACCTCTACATTGGCCACTAAGATAACCAATATCTAAACCAACCAAAATAATATTTAGTATTTCGTAGTAGGGGGTAGCTTCAACATTTACTTAGGAGTTACATATTCTTTTGTAATACCTTTATCTCTCTATATGAGAACATTTGACATTTACTTTAGAGTTTACAATTTCATTTGTAATCTCTCTTGTCTCTAATATGGGAAGAATAAATCTGTGTCAAGGGTTTCTTTCAGATGTCAAAATACTTTTTGATATCATTCCACTGGTATTGCGTTGTCCTGAGTAAAATATAACTAACAAGTTCTTTGAGAAAGTAATACATGGTTGAGTGCATTGAGCTTTTTGTACAATAATGCCCACACTTCAATTAAGTAGGGAATTTCATCTCCTAATAGCTCTTTCGTCATTTCCTTTGGACTCAAATGGATCTTTCCTTATGTCCACACTTCAACCAATCATAGGAGTGCTAACAGATTGCACTTTATCCATGTGAAATTGCCTGATAATCTTTTGGATATATGCAAACTGAGGAATTAATATTCCACAAACTCGGTGAGTTTTCCCATGATCCTTTATCTCACTTTAGATTTCAAATACATCACAGTATCTCTTATTTCTCTAAGAGTACCTATTATGTCCTTAACATCGACATAAATTGCTACAGTTGCAAATCTAGAACTTGTGTTTCTTTATAAATGCATAGGGGCAATACTACTTGCTCTTTCCCTTCCCAATCAGGTAGTCACTTAGACGGGTATACCATTTCCGTCCAAATTTATTTCAATCAAAGTGAGCATTTCAATCTAATATTGTAAATGCACTACGTGGTCTGGAGTTACTTGAGTTGAGCAATGCAAGTCCATCTGACACTTACATATATCTCAATAACAAGATCCCCAAAGAGATATGTTGTAACCACATTAGTATGCTGCATTTCCAATCCTTCGGGAACTTATCGATAAGACGTTATGACGTCCGTTGTGGGAGAATATCTCCTCGTAGTCAATTCCAGGGCTTTGTGAGAAAACCTTGTGCTTTAAGGTAAGTTTTGTATCTCAGGACTTATTATTCTCACTAGGCTTACTGACAAAACATATTTTATGTCCTACAGGCTTTACACTTGGTAAGGCTAGCACTACCAAACCAAATACCTGTTGTTCTGTCACAGAATCAAGTTCTACCTGGATTGATTCCATATGGGCCAATATGCTCTTTGTTGATATCTTACAATAGAGCGTGGTTCGATATTATTTTGCTCTATAATTCATTGAGCAACAATGTATACATCATCAATGCATGTGAAAGATTTTTCCATTAACTCACATGCACTCTCATTATCTCTAGAATCATATTAAACTTCGGAGCGTCCTCCAGTGGTGATTCATGGACATAATTAATTAGAGATAATTTGAGAGTATTTCTTTTCATTGATGATTCAAATTGTGCCACACCTGTCTCCTACCTTGAGCAGGTGTTCATCGACCCACGTGACATCCACCATTTCCTTTTGGGAGCCACGGCCTCAACTACACCTCCACTAAGTATGGTTGCAACACCTTTATCTGCGGTGTTGTGCCCTTTACTAGGGACTTTTAACCTTACAGACACATTTGCAGCTGGTATATATGATCTTGTCACTTTAGTGATTTTAGCAAATGCATCAACAATCAAATCTTCCATACCTTGAAGATCGATAATTCGTTTTACTTCACTTTACATTATGAAGAATGGGGATCCTAATGAGACATACTGGGAAACACTTCCTGTCGTTCCCTTAGAAAATTCTTTTTCTTATCTCCCCCTAACGACGGGAAGACTGTCTCATTAAAGTGACAATCCGTCAATCTTACGGTAAATAGATCTCGCCTGTTAAAGGTTCCAAATAGCGGGTAATAGTTGGGAATCCATATCCAACATAAATACTTAATCGTCTTTAAAGACTCATTTTGGTGCGCTGTGGAGGCGCAATAGGCACATATACTGCGAAACCAAGTATGCGTAAATGTAAAAACATCAGGCTAAATCCAGTTACCAACTGGTACGCATAAATTATGAATTAGCAGTGGGTCTGAGACAATAAAGTAAAGTTGCAACGATATTGCATAACCCCATATTAGGCATTTGAGTGCGCATTTCAATGCCTAATCCTCCATCTATATCCTTTTGATGGTGGCATATGTGAGACCATTTTTGTGTATGCACGTGGGTTAAAGGATGCTATACATTGATCCTGACAGATATGCAATAATCATCAAATCCTTATGATGAGAACTCTCTAGAGTTAATAAGTCTTATAGACATTATGAAGTGAGGGTGGTGAACCCTTATATAATATTTTCTATGAGTTTTTCAAATGCAACATTTCTTGTGGACAATAATGTGATGATCAGTTAGTGTGTCAAAGCATTTACCAGAACCATAGATACTTTAATGGCCCGCTTTCTGATTTGATAGGTCCACATATATTCTATTATGTTCTTCTGTAAGAATGGATTGTCTTACTTATATATCAGGTATAGGAAGGTCTCGATCCTACTTATTACCAAATAGTAGGCTTGGTAGAATGAGTGATATGCCCTAAAACAGTTAATGAGGCAGAATGGGATGTTGGTCGTGCTTTTAGTACTTTACAAAGCATTAACTCTGTTATAACAAAATAAGCACTGACACTGTACATCGCATCGGATTTTTTTATCCCTTTTTGTATTTCACTCGAAAGAAAGAACGTCCATATAATTTCTTAAATATGGAACATCATGTTATGACTTGGACAATGATTATCCCTCATATAATCATGCAAATAAACTTATTTACAATTTCTATTTGTAAAATTATCAAAGAACAATGATTTGACTAATAACTTTCAGTTTCATGAGAAAGTACCACATCAGATTAAACACAAGTGGTCCTATGAATATAAGTAAAATCATGCAAAGTTCCATAATTTCTTGAGTAGTACATAACATCAAATATGCATATAATTATGTGCCTTCTCATGCGTAAATTCAACCAATATAATAAATTCATCACGCATAGAAGACTTAGACCATAGATAAATACACGTAAGTTGCATTTATAGAATATAGTAATTCAGGAAGTTACCTTGCATGGAAGATACAACTCTTTCCTAGAACTCTTTATAATCTTTGCAGAGGAGATTTGACGAATTTTGGAACCATTGTCTTCCAATCCAATCTCCACAAGTGTGCTTGATATTTCAATATATTTATACAAGAAAGACCGTCAAACATTATATTATGAAGCAAAATCATAATTTTATATATTTAAATAGAACATCCCAAAACATATTAGCACATGTACATTTCACGTTGAAAGTGAAGCTGTCTATTCAATAGTTATGGAATCCACTCTGAATTTTGGGAATCAATACATATAATTTGAAGATTTAATCTACACAATTAAAAAATATGATTCAGAATCATACGATTTAGAGTCATGCAATTTTCTAATTAATATACTTCTTGGACAGCAAGTAATAAATCATGAAATTTATGTATCAATTAGCCAAAATATTGCTAATTAACTAGCACATAGAATATATCCTGGGTCATGTTATAAAAGTCATCAGGAGAAGCAATTTCAGAACATCACAAATTGATGCAGTCAGCACCATTAATTTGTTAAAAAAATCGTGCAACAATAATTATAATCAATACATGCATAAAATTCCAAACCAATTAAGAAGTAGTTATATGTCGAAAATCTTAACCGCATAAACAATTTAAATATGAACGGTGATGATAACAATAACACTAATTAAATAAAAACGATTAAAACCAAGATGGTGGATTCAATCTAATTGCACTAATAACAGATTATCATGCCCAACAAAGTAACAAGCCTATATGCAGCAAATTTGTAGGGCATCAATGAAATCATAAAAAGAAATCAAAGAGAACGAGACTTCCCTGGATTTAAGAACTCAAATCAATTCAATCTCTTTGATCGGTGCTGACATATATTTAAATATCTTTGAATGGACTTATTGAAGAGAACGGACTTATTGATTTCTTTTGAAGAGAACATCGTGCTGATAACGTGTTGTAGAGAAAGTAGAAAAATAGAGAAAAAAGATAGACACGGAAGAATTAGGGTTCTCTTATTCATCATATCCCCTTTATATAGGGTGTCAAATACAAGGGTTCACAGTTACATATTATTTAGTGAATACCTAATTTGCCCTTCATCAATTACTTTTGACGAAGACACACTAATTGTGTTTTTCTTCAACAATTAGCTAATAATAAACAATAAAGCTAATCTGATAGATTTAATTATTCCCTTTTATAGCTACAAATGAAAAATAACCTTATTTTGCGGTTTGATTAGTTATTAACCCAGTTTTACACATAATAGATCCACAACGGGAAAGAGATGATCAAAGATTTTGGAGTGGAATTGAAAGTAACAAATTCAATTTTCTTGAACAAAACCCAAAATAAGGTGTGTCTCACTGCAGTTAACTTTAGCTTAGTGACGCTTAGGCAGATGGTGCAGAAGATAACAAAATGATCTTTCAATAGTATCTTATAATAAAACACCAGATTAGTTGCAATCGTTCATATATTTTTCAACTATCGATCATTAGTAACATGAGAATTTATTTCAAAGAAAGATGAAGCAAGATGATGATGGATGAGAAAACTGTACAATATAATCTAGATTCTCTCTCTTCAGCTACATCCCTTTCATCCTCTCCTTCAACCCACCAAGCTCAAGCATTACAAACGGTCCAATTGGATGGCATTCTACTCGAGCTTATCGGTGGCATGTTGCGTACATTTACGTCGACAGGCAGCAGGCGATACTCGATATCGAGCTCCCTGAAAATTTTAACCATTTCCTCAAGAAGAAGCGCTCTCCGTATCCATCTCTCGCCCATGTCTTGATGATTCATCTTGTGTGAAAGCCAAACCGAAAACTTCAACCTGTTCATGTCATCTACGTCTCTCATCACTATCAATGGTGCCGGATACCAGTGGTCGCACTTGTTATCAACATACCTGCGAGCAAACAAGCCGTAGCACATAGTCAATATAGTGTAGAGTCAGCAATTTTGGCCCTGCCTGATTGGCCAGCCGAAAGAAAAAGTTGATCAGGGTCTCCAAGTACTTGGGCCTTAATGGGCCTGGTCGGGTGGACCAACGGGCCTAATAAGCCGTAGTACATGGTCAACGTTACGTAGAGCTAGCAATTTTAGCCCAGCCAAACGGAAAAGGTGATCAGGATCTTCCACTTGGAGGACTAAAATTTGAGCCTTAAAAATTGGCCTGGTTTTGTAGGCTGGATCAATAGCTAGTCACTGAGAAATCATGGAATACGGCTCGGCTGAGCTAATAAAACTCTGACTCGTAGACAATTCATTCTAACCATCCGTCACAGTTTCAAAACATGTTACACAAATCTTAACTCTTCCATTATATGGCTAAAAGAATATTGAGAAAAGAAGACAATGGCATACCTAGTGATCCTTTCCTTCATTGTTGCAATCTTCTCCACAGGAGTCGAAATGTGGATACAGAAATCAATTGCATCTCCCATATCTGGGCTACGGTAATAATTGTAGATCGGCTTTGTAGAAAGGACGCTGTTCGGATAATAGAGTTTGTGGTTATCGAACTTGAGAAAGATAGTGGTCAGTATGTTCATTTCTTCAACAATCATCTGAATCGCACGAGCACATCATAAATGAGTGATACAGATATTGTCTAGATTCAGACCGAAGAACAGAACATGACTTATCTAAGAAAACTTACTTGAACTCCGTCGACTTCAACACGGTCACCCACATCAAACGGGTGCATCACGAATAAGAAGATGATGGCCTCGAATGTTGTCTTGCAAGTATTTCCAAACATGAACACCACTAAAAGAACCTGGGAGCTTAAGAAAACAAGAAAATGTGTCGTTGCAACTTTGAGTATAAGAAGCCACACCACAATTATGAGAACCCCAACCAGGACATTTAGCATGTTGTGTAGCTTGTTAACAGCGGTTTTTGTATCATTTAAGGACAACGCAAGAGCTCTTCGCTCTCTGAATGCATTGACCTGTGGAGAAAAAAATCAAATAATACAATCAATGTTTTTGTGGTCAAATAAATCAAAATTGAAGGAAATTAAGTATAGAAATTCCTCAGAAGTAGATTCCTAGCTACAATAATGATATCTTCTTAACGTATACCAGCACAGGTGCTATATTTGTACTTCATGATAGGTGGAGTAAATCAGTAAAAAGAAAACAGAAATATTCCCCAGAAAATAAGAAAAACAAGATTCACCATTTTGGCCTGGCTCTCACAAGGTTAATTGCATTTCTTTTTGGTTGTGATACACTAGTTCTGACTGACAAAATTCTTGCTATTAACAGTTAACAGAGGACAAATGAAACGCCGTATAATCTCATGATAACCTCAGGCCTCTTAATGGGCTGCATGTTGATTATCCATAAGTCAGCATAGAACAGATTTCGAACCTCAACTAAGATGAAGTTCATCCTTTGCTTAAGAGAATGAGAGATCCAGAATATATATCATCACAGATGTCAATTATGTAAACTATAATATCTAATGAAATCATGTGCAAATGCTAATTATGCAAATATTAAATTTACTGTACCAGTAACCACTATGAACTAATATTTCACCCGAAAATCTTGAAAACCAGAGTCATTAATGCCAACATATTAAGGAGACTGACGAGATAATGCTGCATTACCACCCAATTTTTAAGAGCACGCTTACTGATTCCCCTTTGCTCACTTCCCTCTTCAAAGAGACGCACGGCCCTTAAAGCCTCATCCGGCCGCATAAAACGCATTAAATCCTCCAGGTAAATATATCTGATGACAGAAAATCATGCTATCATATGAGAAACGTGCATAATAAACATTTTTTCCTTTCATTGTTATTTCGTCTTTTTAAGTTATAAACACTAAGAATTATGGTTTATCTTATCTTGAGCTCTTACTTAAATCCTGGCTTGGCCACATTCTGAAAGATCTTCTTTGCAGCAGCTTTCGCCTGGTTTTCGGTTGTGATATGCACTGATGCCTCATCTTCATCACTAGTCGAGCCCAGAATTTTCTCATCAAGAGTGGAAAATACCCCATACCTCACAATGTTGGTCAACCTCTTCATATTCCAAGCTGATATATTCTTCTGATTCAACCTTTGCAAATGATCAATCCTTATAACATTCTCCTCGTCTGTCTTCGACAATACTTTTGGAAACACCGGACTCTTGGAACCAGTCGACATGGGAGTCCTCCGGGGAGTCCCGACAATTCTTCCACTCTTGGGAAACATAGTGGCCTTCAAATCAGGCGGAATAGTAGCCCCTGCACTCTGAAGCTTCTGAACTTCAATCATCACCTTCTCCTCCTCCTCCTGCTCTTGCTGAATCTCAATCAATGGGGGCCCTGAAAGGGTCTCTATTACATATTGATTGAACAACGATTCTTGAATCCGATCAAAAAATGTGCTAACATGAAACGACGATGCTAAGACCTTAACAACCAGAGTTTTCAATAACCAGATCAATGTCCCAACCAAAAGACACACCCAAAATTTGGTCACATATGATAACGCCTTAGTGTTTGCTATCTTCTCAACCTTCTTGTCGAAAATGAATTGCCAGGCAATCAAGACCAGAGTCAACCACACACAGTTCTGCACAGCATTTCTCAATCCGTACACAAAGTACAAAACCCGTTTCCGTAGAAGAAAATTTCGTTCAATTAGAATAACAACAATCCTTATTGCCCAACCCGAGACCAATCTTCCAGAAATCAAGACCAAAACCATTAAATCCCACTTCCAGAGCTCTAATCCAATAATAGTATGCTTTTTAAACCAATTAATTGTTAAGCTACAAACTAATGCCGCAATAATTACTATTAGAATCAGCAACTCTATTACCGAGAAAGCACTGTACTTCATCTTTTTGTAATCCTCTGGTAAATCCTCTTCCAGAAAAGGATCATCTTCATCGATTTCGCTCGCCCCCATCCCTAAGAACTGCGATTTTCTCTGAGTCTGAGATCTCGGAATATTTTCCTCCGGCGGGTCAAGTAACCTTGACTTGGTTTTACTTCTCGACAGACTAGATTTCCTCCGAAAGGATTTATTCGAGGTGCAGGTCAGAACCTCTTCCGCTTCAGCACTGGACCGGCGGTTTGCCGCCGGCTCGACGTTCTCGTGAAACGACACGCGGACGTCCCTCGGCGTCAGCTGGCCGTATGTATTAGTAGTCGGACTCTCGGGTATTCTGGCTAACGGGGATTGATGCGACGGCGGCGACTCCGTCACGAAATCGAACTCCTTGGAGCTAGCGGCGGCTCTCATGACGGCGTCTTTCGTGAAATCGTAAGTGGAGTCCCGCCACATTCTGTTAGCACCTTGATTGTCACCAGAGCCAATGTTACTGTTGGGTGAGTTCTGGCCGTTAATTTTAGTGATGGTGTCTTTGGGAGGGGAGGACGACGTCATGGTTGTAGCGGCAGGGGGGGAAGGTGGTTTTTCCGTCAACAGAATCTGGCGTTCTTCCTCTCGTTGTGGTGATGAAGATTTGAAGGATTTACGGAGAGTGTTCATGTGAGGTGGTGGAGAAGAAGACGAGAATTTGCTATATAAAAGTATGGGGATAATTTATTGAATTATTTAATAGTCCAGTCCAGTCCAGATTGTTCAAAGGAAAACCAATTAATAATTAACTGGCTTTTGGAATTTAATAATGGTGGAGGGGTGATGAGGTGTTGGCAAGGACGACAATGAAGTGGTGGTGGTGCGAATAGAATTGTTTGAATTACTGAGAAGAACGAAACAGCTAAAAGAGTGTGGTCATAAAATCTTAGCCGTACGTGTGGCGGTGGATCTGTAATAACAATTTAGGCACACTGGACTGGACGTTACGGACAATGCTCATTTTCACGGTGCACCAGATGTAATACAGCTTCACTTTTACTGCTGTAAAAATTCATAACGTACACGAAAGGAGATGTATATCAACTAATTTAATTAATACTCTATTAATCTTATAAAGATACTCTCTTTCGAGCCTCACCATAATTTAATAAATTTATTCACTAATATCTAAATTTCTATAATACCCTTTCTTACTAACAAATTAATTGAAGATTTTAATTGATTGTTACAATCTTTAGTATTTCATGTAGATATTTTCCTTCTACACTACCATTTTGTAGTATTATTTATATTATGGCAAAAAGTTGAATGCATGTGATGCATCACCACTTTATTTTTAGAATGATATTCCGCACATCTCATTTATATAAATAACGGTCTGTTTGTTCAACACTAAAAACAAATGGTCCAGTGATATTTGATGCAGTCTTAAACATCTCAACTTTGAGGTCAATGATTCAATTCTGAATGTTGTCTCTAGCCCATCCTTTATAACTTTTTCTTTTTTTCTTTTTTCTGCGTCTTTTTTTCTTCTTCATTCATTTTTTTTTCCTTTTCCTTCTTCTTTCTTTTTTTCTTTTTTTCCCCTTTATATAAATATTTTGCAGTGTACAAGAAAGTTAGCTTTTTTCTGCCTTTTTTTCCTTTTCCTTTTCCTTTTCCTTCTTTTTTTTTTCTTTATATAAATATTTCGCACTGTACAATAAAGTTAGTTAAAGAAAATGTATACTGTCAGACATCATAACGTATACTATATCAAAATATTAAATATACTGTGAGTATTGTAAGTTGGAAAAAATAAATATTCCGCAGTATGAAACAAAAATTAACTAAAACAACGCATACTGTCAGACATCATAATATATACTATATCGAAATATTAAATATACTGTAAGTATTGAAAACTAATTAATGTGTAAAATATGAATAATAGCTTAATAACTTAACTTATTTTTTAAGTAATGTTATGTATTCCATAAGGGAATAATAATTTTATTGTAAATTGATTTTTTTTTTCATGGCATAATAGAAAAATAAATCAAAACAAACATATACTCTCAGGCTTTATAACACATACTATACTCGGAATTTGAATATACTGTTTGCAAGTTTTGTCCTCCATAAAAATTTATAAATCAAAAGAAAAATAAAAAAACTAACACAAAATATTATAATAATAATAATAATAATAATAATAATAATAATAATAATAATAATAATAATAATAATAATAATAATAATAATAATAATAATAATAATAATAATAATAATAATACAACTACATACATACATATGTATGAACAAAAACATAGGTGAAAAATAAAAAGGTGTTGTTAGGATTTGAACCCGCACCCTAAAGGTTAAAATGTTGCACCTTTACCAACTAAGCTAGTGGCTATTTTGTGATTCCAAACACACCTTAATATATATAAATCGCGCGCGCGAGAATAGAAGGAGGTGTACAATAAGCCTAATGTGCATCTTATGCACATGAGTGTCACCCTTATATTATATATACACTCAGTAATTCCTCAATTTAGGCAATAAAATATTATTCATATGGTATCAATAACATTGCTGAGCACCCTATCCTATCTTCTTCACGCCTCACGTCCCTCTCCCTTCAATGGCCGAAGACAGCTCCACCCTAGTGTTCAACTCTTCTTTTTCCCTGCAGGCCATGACCCACGTGATCACCATTAAACTAAATTACACCAACTATCCCATGTGGAACGGACAAATCTATCCTCTTCTAATCACTCAACTATTTCTCCCTTCCATTGATGGATCATCTCTGCTGCCTCCCTCTGTTATTGTCAAGGACAACGTCACCATCCGAGTTACGCATATGTCAGTTGGTACGCCAAAGATTAGATTGTTCGTGTGTTCCTCGTCTCCACTCTCACTAAAGAGGCCATGGTTGTCATGCTTTTTTGCTCTTCTTCTGTCGGGATTTGGTCTACCCTTGCCACAACTTTCAATCAATCGTACAAGGCCCGTGAATTCCGGTTCATCAAGAAAGGCTCCCGCTTTGTCTCCGAGTATGGTTCCACTTTTAGGTCCTTATATGATCAACTTGCCTCCATGGGGTGTGTTTTAGATGACACGGATGAACCGCATTTGGTTTCTTCGGGGTCTTGGCCCCGAATTTCACGACTTTTCCACATCACAAATTAGTCCTGCACCCCTTTTTCGTTCCCCGACTTTCTCTCTAAATCCGAGGCGCATGAGCCCTTTATGTGCTCTCTTGAGGTTTCCCCTCTTCCGCCACTGCTACCGCTTTCACGGCCTCCACTAAGCAACCTGAATCTAACTTCTCAGGCCGTATTTCTGGAACTTCATATGGAAGAGGCAACAACGGCTCTGGTGGCCGCCACTCCAACAGTCCCACGCCACAGAAGGAAGGGGGTTGGGTCGTGCCCCCTATCCCCCACGGTGTCTAATCTGGTCGGCCGGCCATTATGCGTCAGTTTGCCCCGATTGCTACAAACATGCTCCTTCTCAGGCTCACTTAGCTGAAGCTTTTTGGATCGGCTGCTCTCTGACTGCCCTAACCCAGTTCGATTGGTACATTGACACCGAGGTGTCCTCTCATACGGCTTCATCTACTGAAATTCTCGACTTGGCTTCCATTTATTCTTGCAATGACAATGTTATTGTCGGAAAAGGTAATGCTCTCTCTATTTCTCGCATTGGTTCTCACTCACTGTCTTCTGATTTATCTTTTTGGATGTATTAATTGTGCCTCACATCACAAAGAACTTATTGTCTGTTAGCAAACTCACCAATGATTTTCCCGTCAATGTTGTGTTCACTTATAAGTTCTTTGAAATTCAAAATCGGCTGACAAAAATGCGTATTGCTTGGGGTCGATGCGAAAATGGTCTATACATTTTGGAGCATGGTCATGCGGGTCTTGTTGCTGCTTTAAAGACTCGTAGAGTTAAAGATTCTTTTGAGTTATGGCATGGCCGTCTTGGGCATGCAAACTTTGATATTATTAAGTTATTAGACAAGTTGGGTTTGTTATCTGTTAAATCTGATTTACGGGATCCCATTAGTTGAGTGTCTTTTTAATTTGCAAAAAGTAGACCTCTTCCTTCCACTGTCAGTTATGAATGAGCGGACTGCATTTTGGACAGTATTCATTGCAACTTATGGGGTCCCTTCCCTGTAAAATCTTGTGATGGATTTCAATATTATGTTGTCTTTATTGATGGCTTTGCTTGATATTTTTGGCTTTATCCGTTGTGATTGAGGTCTGGTTTTTATGATGTGTTTGTCCAATTAAAAAACTTGGTGGAAAATCAATTTGGTTGAATGATTAAACATTTTCAGTTTGGTGAGGGTACTGAATTAAAAAATAATTAATTGTTTTATTTAAGAATAGTGGCATAATTCACAACCTTTCTTGTCCCTATACACCCACTCGGAACGGTCGTGTTGAGCGAAAATATCGGCATATTACTGAAACGGATCTATCTATGTTGTTTCAGTCATCTGTTCCTTTGAAGATTTGGGTTGAAGCACGTGTACATCATCAATCAGTTGCCCATATCCATTTTCCATAATAAGTCTTCTTACAAGTAGCTATTCTCCACTCACCTACTTATGATCATTTTCATATGTTTGGGTATCGTGTCTTTCCTTGTCTTCGTGATTATGTTACTAACAAATTATCTCATTGCACTATACCTTGTGTATTTTTTTTGTTACCGCTCGCGACATAAGGGGTTTTGCTGTCTCGATCCCATAAATTTCCGGATCTACATCAGTCGACATGCAAAATTTGATGAAGGATTGTTTCCTTTTAGTGGCACGGACCGCTTCTCTCCCATCAACATACTTGACTATTATACATTTGTGGACACTTCTCCAACGTCCATTATTGTTCCTTCTTCTAAGCCGTCTAAAGCCACCTCCATCTCGTGTATAGCTGATCCACCTTACTATCCGTTGTGTCCGTCGAGCAGAACTTCACCTCCGTCAGGTTTGGGTAATGCCGAAGAGGTCGAGCCCCGACCTCCTACAGATGATCATTTCCTTGGCTCGCCCTCGCCCCCGTCGGCTCCTATCCTTTGGGCTCCTTCCACCACATTGCCCACTACTCGCCCAATGCACTCCATGCACACTCAGGCTCAGGATGGTATTTTCAAGCCCAAACATCCACCTTCCACTGCTCACGTAGCTCATATCGCTCTTCATTCGACGCTTCACTCTTGTAAAGAACTAAAGGGTCTTGAATCTGCTGCCAAATCTCCTCACTAGGTAAGTGCTATGAATGATAAACTTTAGCTCTTCATACAAACCACACTTGGGACTTGGTACCTCTTCCTCCCGGAGAAAACATCATTAACTCCAAGTGGGTTCTTCACATCAAATTCTTGTATGATGGTTCTGTTGATTGCTACAAATTTCGGCTTGTAGCCCAAGGGTTTACTCAGTTTCCTGGGTTCGAATATAATCACACATTTAGTCATGTTGTTAAAATCTTATTGTTCGCATTATTCTCTTTCTTGCAGTAATAAACAATTGATGTCTCCACCAGTTGGATGTCAATAAAGCCCTCAATTTCCGCCTTAGCAAACTTGTTTATATGGAGCAACCTCTGAGGCACATTGATCTACTTCATCCCACTTTCACGTGTCGCCTTCACAAGGCTATTTACAGGCTTAAGCAAGTCCTCGGGCCTGGTTCCAATGATTTTGCAATTTTTTTGTCAATCTAGGGTTTGTCGAAAGCAAATCTGGTACTTCCTTGTTCATCTATTGCAAAGTCGGCATGTTTCTCTACCTTTTTGTGTATGTGGATGACATCATTGTCACAGGTAGCGAAACTACTATGGTTACCCGACTCATCTCTCGCATTTGTCAGGAGTTTGCTATTAAAGACCTCAACCGTCTTTATTATTTCTTTGGTCTTGAAGTCACATACACCTCCACGAGCCGTTTCTTGGGATACTCCAAATATGCTTATGACATTCTTTAACGTGTTGATTTGCTCGATTTTAAGCATGTATCCACTCCTTTATCTTTAGACGAGGTGTTTAGGGCTGCCGAAGACCCTTACTCCGATCCTACACTATACCGGTCACTCGTTGGTGCTCTCCAGTTTTTAACTAATACTTTCCCTGATCTATCTTTTGCAGTTAATACGGCAAGCCAATTTCAAGCCAATCCTACTACATTTGACTTTCAAGTTGTTAAATGTATTCTTCGATACGTAAAAGGTACAATTGATTTTGGGCTTGATCATACTAATGGGGCATCCACTCTATTGGGCAACTCTAACTTTAATTAGGTCCGCTGTTTGGGCACTAGTCACACCATCTAATGCTACTATTTTTTTCTTGGTCCCAACCTTGTCTCATGGAGTGCAAAAAAACAGTGTACGACGATCTCGCTCAGCTTTGAATCCGAGTACCGGTCCATGGCTCACATTTCCTTCGACGTTATTTAGGTCGATAACATTTAATATTGATGATATTCAAAATGATCAGCCTCGAAACTCATACAGGAAATCTAACTCTCGTTCGCGGTTTTGTGTTCTTCCTACTCTAGATCTGCCAGCCTTGTTGAGAACGAACCGGAGAGGCCCTTGGTACGGGGACTTCGAACTAGTCGAACGAGGTTTTGAGATATTAGACATAAATGTAATGGTGAAAAAAACTATGGGAAAAAATCATATATCGTCCCATAACTATGGCCATTTCCTCTAAATATCTCATAACTTTCTGTTTTTTCAATTTCGTCTCCTATGTCTTGAGATTATCTAATTTTGGTCCCGAAATTCGAACTTGGGCCGAAAAATGCACGTGTTGGTCAACAACTAGAAATTGGGGATTTTGCCTACGTGGAATCGGATTTTTGCGCTGGAAATTCTTTTTTTTTTTCCTTTTCTTTTTAACATTGTACACATCATTTTATGGTCTCCACATCACAAATAAAACAAAAACTGTAAAAACCAAAAAAATCTATATAAAAACAAAATTAAATAAAAATTCATTATCTTCATTAGACCAATTCATGTTCATGTTCTGAAACCCAAAAAAAAAAAAAAAAAAAAAATTATATGCAGCAATGCTCTGGATCTAAAAACTCAACATCTTCATCCTCATCCCAAAAATAAAAAAAGTCATAATGAAAATTCATCCCAAAAACCAGAAAAAGGCATCATCTTCATGTTCATGTTTTGAAACCCAAATAAATTTGCAACAACATTCTGGGTCTGAAAACTCAACATCTTCATCTTCATCCCAGAAACCAGAAAAATCATAAAATTCGAAGAAAATTCATCATCTTCGCGTTCATGTTCTTAACCCAAAAAAAATCTGCAACAACTGTTCGAATGTTTTTTCTCGTTGTCCTTGTTTGAACAGATTTGGGCGCCGCAAAAACCATACGGAGTCTCGATAGACTTGGCTTGACAGAAATGAAGGCTGATGGCGGTGGGTAGAGGGCGGCGAAGGTAGCGGTGGCGGTGGGAGCCTGTCCGACGACAAGAAAATTAATTAAAGCACGGGCTGAAACCATCGGGCACAAGCTAATGAATTTTTTATTTGATTTTCTTTTTTTAATTTACTTAAACTAATATTGGCATGGTTAAAGCGATGTGTACAATTTATAACAAAAAAGAATAAAAATTTGAAATATCTATTTCACAAATCCGACGCCACGAAGGCAAAATCCCCATTTTTTGGCCGGCATGTGCATTTTTGGGCAAAAATTCGAAATTTGGGACCAAAATTGGATAATCTGAAGACATATGGGACGAAATTGAAAAAAATAGAAAACTGTGTGATATTTAGTATAAGTGGTTATAGTTATGAGACAATATATGATTTTTTCCTAGAAAACTACAAAGTACTTTGTAAAGATGAGTATACATAGATGGTTCATACCTGAGGGCATAATAGTCAATGTAGTAAGGATAGGGTTTGCTTTTGATAATGGGCTACCCTAAAGGATAATTTGATGAGCCTGAAACAGTTGCAAAGATTTGAGCACTAGCCTCCGTAGTTTGGCTCAGGAGTTGAGCTAGCAGGGCTGAATAATGAAAAGAACTCCTCAGTAATGAGTCAACTCTGATGAGTATCAGCCTAATCAATGGGTCAATCTTACCCTCAAACCGATCATCCATTTATCCTCAGTGCCTATGTCATTCTGGTAATTTATCAGTGAACGAACAATCAGTCCTTATTAATAAGGTGAGGCAGAGGGCTGACTCCTTGGGTGTATTATTAGTGTCCTAACCACAATGCTATAATCCTTCCCTAAACGGCTATCAGAGCTAATATCTAATCCACATTAGCTACCCCCCCCTACTCTATGTGACTCATCAAGTTACTTAGAGTAATCCAAGTCAAAAAAAAAAAAAAAAAAAAAAAAGAACTAGGGCTTAGATCCTTGAAAATATTGGTGCCTTACTTCTTCTTGGTCATAGTGAGAGTTTGAAAGAATTAATACGCATCCATCGGGGAATTGGCAATGCCTCGTAGCGCTCAAGTTTTATAAAAGCATTCCCTGGACTCTTGGCAACACTTCGCAGCGCTTCGATGTTATAAAAACATATCCCAGGCTCAAGACGTGGCTCGCTGCACTTGGGTGATATAAAAGCATCCCCCAGGCTAATGTTATGCCTCGCTGTCCTCGTGTGTCCAAAACATTATACCTTAGGTTCAAATAACACCTTATAGTGCTGACCATACATACATTAGAAAATACCCTAGTCTCATAAACCACCCCGCGACAGGGGGGGCTCTCAAAAGGCTAGACACGACCCTGGCACCATTTGGACTTTAGACATAATCTAGGAATGCTGAGATAATACCAAAGCTTTAGAGTCACATGCTCAGATTCAACTCTGAACATGTGACTGCGGGAGTAGGGTTCTCGAGGTGCCGAGCCAGCCCTTCATGGCATATGGACATTGTCCAGCAACGCTGCCTCATCACAAGATGCCTAGACTCAGCCTTGGCATGCACGCCCCTGCATACATTCTCTAGTAGCGGCGCCACATTGTAGAACCCCATGTTTAGCCCTTGCATACACACCCATGCGGACAGTGTCCTGTAGCACTATCGCTGGTACACGTGTTCGTGCACACACTTTAGGACGCTTTAAGTGTCAATTGAGTGATGTTATGTGCAATTTCACGTGTATTTTGTGCACTTAATTCTCGTTGGTAAAAATAATGCAGTTGGTTCATTTTTATGTTAAAACAGGTATAAATGGATCGAAAAAGAGCATCAAAAGATCGCAGAGTTGATGGATCGATCGAAGCAACAAAGGACAAGACTAAAGAAAGATATCGGCCGAGACAGGTTACAAATCTCGGCCGAGATGACCTTCCAGGGAAGACTTGAAGGTTTGAAGAGTTGAAGATCTCGGCCGAGACGGGCAATGCATCTCGGCCGAGATGATGTTCCAGGGAAAAGCTAGATTTTTAAGAGATCAAGATCTCGACCGAGATGAAACCCAAATCTCGGCCGAGATGAGCTAAACCCTAACAAAGCCCTGAATTCCCCTTTTCACGTCTCGGTCGAGACACAATGGCATCTCGGCCGAGATCAACCTTCGAGCCACAAAGCATAAAACCCTCGTTGCTTCGTCTCGACCGAGACACACTTGAATCTCGGCCAAGATCATTTACCTTGTTTTAAAATTATGAATGCGATTTTGCCTAAAACCCAAGTGACAACTCTTCCCTTATATATATAAGTTCCATTTCGAATTTGACCTATCTTAGGACATATCTAACAGCCATTTCTAGCCACCAAGACAACCAAGACCACCAAGATTGGCAAAGGATTGAAGGATCTTCTTCCCTAATCAAGATTTTTGGTTTCATCTTTATTTTTATCATATTTCGTAGCTTTTACATTAAATTTCTGTTAGTTTTAGTATTAATGGGTGAGTAGCACCCCTATGTCTACCCTTGATCATATGTTAAACTTTGAGTGACAATGATTATGTAACTATTGCTAGTTGATGTTACCTTTCTAATGAAATTTCAAGTGTTCTACATTATTTGCTGGTATTGATTCATGTTTACAAGCTTTTTATTGGATTGATCACCCTCTAGGGAGTGTGTAGATGTGTTGCTAGAATTAGAGATCACTATCCGTAATTGTAGGTTCTCTAATTCCCCTAGTAGCGAACAACGAGTGATGTTGTTGGTGATATTGTAGAATTCGACCTCTAGCCCGAGCTTTCGAGGTTCAAGTCAAATCTTTTCTGTTATCTTGGTGTTTTGTTGATTTGATTAGTTTAATCGAATAGGGCTAGTCGAAGAGCAGATTTTCGATTAGCTAAACGTAAGAGATAACACAATTGCTAGAGCGGACTCAGTAATTCGTGGGATAGGGACTTGAATTGTATCGGGTTGGGCATCATCAATAGTTGGGTAATACATTGAAGCCAAAGGGATACTAGATCGAGGGTAGATTCCTTAAATTTATTAGAAAAAACCTAAAGCTCATTGCAATTGTCTTTTGTTTTTGTGTTAATTGAATCCTTAAGTGTTTCATTGTCTTGGGTTATCTAGTTTAGTAGTTTGTTAGTTCTTAGTTGATAATCGCTTGATTCATTAGGATAGCACTAGTCTACCGTTCTCTGTGGGTTCGACCCGACTTACCGCTCTACTTGTAGAGTTGGGAAATCAGAACTATAAATTATCTAATTTGGTACGTGCGGTCCAACGACACCCGCGCGCGCTACCAACCGCACTGTTACTCAAGCTCAAGTATGAAACCTACAGCCATGCCAAACTATCCAATAGTGATGTTGTATCACTAAACTCTCAAGCTCGGCCCTTGCTCCATCCTACATACAGGCATAAACTAGCAACGATGGGATATCATCAAAGTCTTTTAGTCACATGCTTAGATTCAACTCTAAACATGTGGCTGGGGAGTAGGGTGCCCAAGGTGCCTAGCCAGCACTGACTCGCACCCCGACAGAGCTAATTGCTTTGTGGAAAATTAGGAAACTTTTTGCGTAATCGATTAGTCTTGAGTCATATGCTCAGATTCAGCTCTGAACATGTGATTGAGGAAGTAGGGTGCCTCAGGTTCCCAACCAACACTGGCTCGGATCCTAATAGAGCTCATTGCTTTGGCAGAAAATTAATTTATTTTCGCCAAATATGGAAGATTTGAAACATTTGCTTACAACCGCCTTTGTACAACTTGATACACTTTAGAAAATTAAAAAAATACATAAGCTTACACACTTGAGCAAAACCATTTTTTGAAATTTTTGTCCATATTTCATCACAAGTTGAGCATTGTTCATTCCTACCTCTAGTATTGACTCTGACCATCATTGATACTCAAAGACCAAATATTAATTTCTTAGACCATCAATTTTTATTCTAGTTAGCATTTATCAATACTGATGAGGGTTTCTCCCAGTAGCACTCAGTCACGTAGTAAAGGAATTACGACATAAGCTAAAGTAAATATGGGAAAGCATTAACCCAATGAGGTAGTGTTGTTTGATCTCACTCCTGTTGGGATTAACCATCTCCTAGGTGGCAGCATTGGTGATGCACAAGGTACTCTTACAATGGTTATTTTGTGCTACAAATAGGGTTTGGATTAGATCATTCTGTAGCACTCGGGTGTCACACTAGAGTTCCCGACATGGTTCTCCAATAATGTGTCGGATGTACCTTCCTTTGTTTCATTGCGAGGCATTGCCAAGAGCCTTGGGGATGAATTAATAATACCCAACCGCTGCGAGGTGTTTCTAAGAGCTTGTCGGATGCTATTATAACAGCCGAGGTGATGTGAAGCATTGCAAGAGCCTCACGGATACTTTTATAATACCCAAAGAGAATGGAAAACGAGCAAGCTCCGGAAAAGACCTTAAAGGAGTTGGCAAACACAAGGTTTGAGAAATGAACCATTGTGCATCACTTTTCCATAAATAGGGAAAAATACAAGCTTCGAACTCAAGTCCGGGATTGTGCATCTACTTCCTTCATTTCATGGATTAGCAAGGGAGGATCCCCACAAGCACTTGAAGGAATTTCACGTAGTATATTCAAGCATGAAGCCAACAAGAGTTACAGATGAGCAGATCAAGGTAAAGGGCATTTCCCTTCTCTTTAAAAGACCTCGCGAGAGACTGGCTCTATTATCTTCCCCTCGGCACTATAAACATGTGGGAACAAATGGAGTCCCAATTCTTAGAGAAATATTTTCCCGCATCAAGAGCTACAGATATACGAAAGGAAATTAGTGGAATAAGGCAGATGCAGGGGGAGACTCTCTACGAATACTGGGAGAGGTTCAAGAAGTTGGTTTCGAGCTGCCCTCAGCACCAGATTACCGAGCAGCTGCTGATACAGTATTTTTATGAGGGACTCTATTTGACTGATCGCAACATGATTGATAGTGCGAGTGGAGGGACATTATCAGACAAAGCGCCCACTGAGGCTTGGGCCCTAATCTAAAAAATGGCTGCAAACATGCAACGGTTTGGGACCCGGGAAGCTGTCAGGCCCGTTCGAGAAGCTCAAGATTCGAACAAAGAGAATAGATTGGATCAACTTACAAGCCTAATAAGGAAAGTGGCAGCAGGGAGCATTCCGACACCTAAACCGTGTAGGGTGTGCAAAGTTACAGATCACAATACGGACACATGCCCTGTTTTGGGAGATAACATGGAGGAACACGCAAACTCATGCCACAACTTTTATGCTAGGCCAAAGTCCCCAGAAAGAAGGAAGTAAGACCCATACTCAAATACTTATAATCGGGGTTGGAGGGACCACCCCAATTTTAAGTATGGGCCCTAGAATCAGAATGTTCCACACTTGGGCGAACAAAGCAACCAGAGCCCCCTTATCTTAAGGAGATGTATCAGCAAAGACCGTCTGCAGATTTGACTCCTTCAGATCCATCCTTATCCGACATAGTGAAAAGCTTGGCAACCAGTACACTACAGTTGCAGAAAGAATCTAACTCGAGGTTCACAAATATCGAAACCAAATGAGTCAAATTTCTTCAGCCGTGTCTCGATTGGAGAATACCCTAGGTGGAAAATTGCTGGCTCAACCGGAGGTGAACCCTAAGAATGTTAGTGCAATTGACATCGTGAGTGAGGACATGCTTGGAGAGCTTGAGAAGCCCGGACACTCTTCATATGCACAAACAGACGGGCCACATGACAGTTTGAATGAAGAGAAATCCTCAACTCCTCAAGTTGCTGAAGTTCAAGCCCGTGTATTAAAGTGAAAACTTGCAAAGGAGTTGAGGAAACAAAAGGAAGCAATGGCAGCATGTTTCCCCGATATTTATTGCCATTTCCCACTAAGAAGTATTTTTCATCCAAGGAAATCGAGAATGTCAGCATTAGTACTTTGAGGAGTGGGAAAATACTCGAGAAAGGGAAGTTGAGAGATGAAGAAAGGAGAGTTGAAAATGAAGAAGCAATTGCTGAGGAAAGAATCTCGGCCGAGAAACACCAAGATCTCGGCCGAGACAGCCTACTTCGACCACAAGGGAAGATTCCCTGCCCACTCATCTCGGCCGAGAAGGAAGTGAATCTCGGCCGAGATCTATCAACCATGGCTGAAGGTGATAATCACTGTAAACTTGTCTCGGCCGAGACACAAGCCAATCTCGGCCGAGACACAAGCCAATCTCGGCCGAGATCCTCAGGGATCGAAATTCAATATTGTAACTCCACCACTTCCGTTTCCCAGCCAGATCAAGAAGGTTCCGGATAGAAACAGATACAAGGAAATACTGGAAGTGTTCAGGAAAGTTGAGATTAACATTCCGTTGGTAGATGCCGTGAAAAAAAACCCCCGATATGCAAAATTCTTGAAGGACCTTTGCACCAACAGGAGGAGACTTCAAGGAAACGAAAAATTTCTCATGGGGGAGAGTGTGTCAGCTATTTAGGGGCCTCAATTAATGTGATGCCCCGCTTTGTTTTTTATAGTCTTAGTTTGGGTCCTTTAAAGGATACAAGAGTTGTCATCCAACTAGCCGACTGAAGCACCTCGTTTCGAGACGGGGTGATCGAGGATGTACTAGTTGAGGTGGACAACCTCGTATTTTCGATTGATATTTATGTATTAGACATGCACGGAGATGCATCGACCTCCACTCCGATTTTGCTGGGGAGACCATTCTTAAACACTTCCCAGACCATAATCGATGTACGTGAGGGAACCCTCACCATGGAGTTCAATGGTCAAGTGGTAAGGTTTAATATATTTGAATCTATGCAATATCCTGAGGACGTTAATAGTGTATTCTCTGGTGATATTATGATCCACTTTGAAGAGTGAGAAGTGTTTGCATTGATATTTAATGCTCTTCATACGAATTCTAACCGTTGTTGTCCTTGTAGAAAATGGCTTAGAGTAGGTGTGGCTTGATAACAATAAAGCAGTGTTGCTTTTTTCCTTTTGTCAGAACATGTGGCCCCACGTTATTGGATTGTTAGTACAAGATTTCCTTCTTGTCTTACTGGCTATATTTTTTAATCTTCAAATCTCTGACTTTGACTTGACTTTATCACTACTGGCATGATTGTTGCATATTTGTTGTAGGATCCTGATAAAGTAGTATGGTGGATCTTCATTACAACACACATTGTTGTATGCTACAAAAGCATAAACTTTCTTGCTGCATGCTCTAAGTAGCCTCTATTTCCTACTTCTTGCTGCAAACTCCATGCTACATGTATCCTTGATGATCTTGTTGTTTTCTTGTTGTGACTTTTGCTTATGTAGAACTATCCCTATCTATTACAAAGATTACAGAGTTTGTGGGCACTATTTCTCACTTTACATTGTGGTTTTCATCATCAAAACTATACATAAATTTCCTTACATATCCAATCTAACTCACATGCTCAGAACAAACTCTGAAGATGTGATTGAGGGAGCAAGGTGCCCCTCACAGAGATTGGCCTTGGCAAAAAATTGGGAAATTTTACGCAAAAGAAGAACCAAAGAAGTGGAAAAATACGCATTGGGTGTATAGATCTAGCAATGCCAAGATATCTCCAAGAATCCAGACTCAGCTCTAGCCACTTCCAAGCCTAAGGCTCCAGCTATGGTAATCCTAAGCTCAAAGATCCACCTCTAACCATTTACCAAGTCTAAGGCCTCAATGTCGGCAAACACAAGTCCAAAACTCCAGCTCTAGAAATTTACAAAGCCTAAGGCACTAGGCATTGCAAATGCAAAGTGTATACCCTCAACTTTGGCCACCTTGAGGTCCTATTTATCCTACCAAATGAATATCTAGTCCTAAGTCACATGTTCAGGTCCAACCTTGAACATGTTATGGAAGAGTAGGGTGCTCGAGGTGCCTAGACAGCCTGGAGGACATCTCGAATAAGCCCATTGTCTTAGCGAAAAATTGAGATTTTTTTATTTTGGCAATAAATTTTATTCTTGAGTCACATGCTCATATTCAGTTCTGAACATGTGACTAGAAGAGTAGGATGTCCGTGGTGCCCCACCAACTTTTGTGGCCATCCCGACAGAGCTCATTTCCTTGGCGAAAAATTAGAAAAAGAACTACTTAATTTTCAGTCCTGAGTCACATGCTCAGAGTCAACTCTGAACATGTGGCTGGGAAGTAGGAAGCCCCGGGTACCTCACCACTGTTGGTGGCTATCCCGACATAGCTTATTTCCTTGGGAGAAAATTGAGAATTTTTTGCCAAACATTGAAGACTTAAAACCATTGCTCAAAGTTGACTTTGAACAACATGACACACTTTAGAAAAATCGATAAATACATTAGCTTACAGTCTTATGAAATGCTATTTCAATTTTTTTATTGCAATGTCTTCATAGTTGAACATTGTTCATTTCTACCTCTCATATTCACTTGGACTTAAAAGAGCCTAAATAGTTGCACTATCCACTACAATAATCACTTATGCTTGTGAAAGGTTATTGCAATTCATTTTACTTATGGAACTGATATGGATTTGATCGATATTAGCTCTGGTGACCTCTTAGGGGACGATCTCATCACTAGGGTTAGAACACTAATGATCCTCGCTCAGATAAATTAACACTATACTGGCAATTGAATTCTGAATGATAAAAAGTCACACATTTAGAGTTGGGGGAGTAGATGATGTGGGTTGCACCGGGTAACACTGACCCCAAGGGATATAGAAATGGTGATTCAGGCCAAGATAGAAGCGGGACAGTACTAGCTAACCAATACCTCCTATCAACACTGAGCTTCATCACTTTACTGAGAAATGGTTATGTATTCAGTGTCATCTCTGCTGATTTAACTGTGCACCCATGATAGTTAGGATGGTCTGCACTTGCCCTGTATCTGGTCCAACCCTAAGACTCATCAAAGATGACGACCTAGTGAGAAGTTCATTTTGGTTTCTAACACATCCAGCTCTGCTTCAGCCCTAGACTGCGCGATCTCTACAGGGGCTTGAGGCCCATCATGTCACCTATGAAGGTGGTGGCCCATTTATAAAAGGTAAACCCTTCTCTTACTTAGGACAAACCACATATATATACTCCATGTTTACAAGGTAAGGTATCTTCAACTTCTTCTTTAACCTTTATATTTTCATTTTTTCTCTAGGAACCTCGTCCGACTTAAGCGTCAGAGTACCCACACTAGGAGTCTCACCCGGTGTATTTTTTGCAGGCTGACTAATCAACGATATGGAGGATATTACACTGGAAAGAAAGCTAAATCTTCTGTGTAGGTTTTGGAGCGGATTGTTTCATGACTCATCACTATGTATTTAACACACATTTACTATGGAAATGAACTCTCATTTTAAGATTAAAAAAATAGAGAACTATTTTTACAATATAGAGAGAATACTTCTCCTTTTACAAAGTGCTTGGACTATACTACAGAATAATCCTGGGATGGTTTGATAATTTGTAACCGACTTTTCTTTCTTTTTACTCTTTCCGCTCTCTCTGTCTTCCCCTCCCCCCCCCTCCCCTCCGTCTTTTTTCAACTCCCATGAACATGCCCCTCTTCCAATCTCCCTTACCTTTCTATCTCTTTTTGAGTGAACAACACAGTGTATACATATAGCAAAAAGACGTATAGTAATTTATATAATATACTTCTAAAAATGCTGACACACACACACATATATATATATGGAGAAAATTAAATAATTATAATTTATTATTTTTTTGTGTCTTTAGAAAATAACAATATTTAAGAATGTTTCGATAATATTTTAGATGATCGTTATAATATTTTATTTTGGAGAATTACATAAAAAAATGTTATAATTTATATATATATATATACATATATATTTTTCTTCCATTTTTTTTATATTAATACTAAAATGGGTTTAAAAAATATTATAAACATTTTTCAGTATCTAGTGATCATTTTCTAAAAATTTGTAAATTCAAATATTTGGAAATTTTAGAAAATAATTATTTGATAGAAATAATATTTTGTAGTTTATATATAAAGGGAGAAAGATATAGCTTTACCCTTGAATTAATACCTCGGGTTCAAATTAGATCCTACACTAATTTTTTCGTCTAAATAGAGACTTGGACATTAAATAGGACGAATACACTCTTGAAATCTTAGATTCAAGATAAAAAGGATCCTATAAAAGATTGAAATAGCTAAGTAAACTTAAAATAAATAAATATAAAAGATAACAAATCAAATAAAAAAGTTATATTTAAAAATCAAGAAATTAACGACATAAATTTTTAAAATTTTTTAATAACTTAAAATAAATCTAAAATAATTTAGCATATTCTCCCCTCTCCCCTCCCACCACTCTCTCTCTCTCTCTCTCTCTCTCTCTCTCTCTTTGAGAGAGCAAATAAAGAGAGAGCGAGACAGAGAGAGGCAATAGGTTTCTTTATTGACGAAAAGAAAAGAAAACAAGTAGCAACAAAAAAGTAAGTCTTCTTAACTCTCTTGAAGAAGTAAAACATGCGACTAAGCTAACAAATAACCGCATCTCAAACGAGCCCAAAAGCTAAAGTTAAATGTAAACCAATCAGAACTAAACTACCGCAAGCCTGTAGGGAGTTGCAAGAGAAATATCACCGGCAATAGAGCCTTAAAGTGTGGCATTCGTTCATCAGAGAGTGGCATCCAGCCATAGCAAGGTAAGCAGTAGAGAGTAAGACAACTAAGCGGGACAATCAAGTCCATTGTTGAAACGGTTAAGCAGCCAGTCGTACAACACATGAATCCACGCCAAAGGGACCAAAATCCCAAATGCTTCGCAAAGCATGTTAGGCTCACCCCAGAGAGAGAGAGAGAGAGAGAGAGAGAGAGAGAGCCCATTGGCTTGTTAAAACACACCATTGACAAAACTCAATGCGAAAAAAACCAATAGTGGAAAAAAAAAGAGTTGAGTCAAATCCAAACCGTTAAATTCAATGACCCCCATCAACTTCTCCGTAAGTTCGCCAAGCCAAAACTGCACCATAAAAATAGGGGAGGGGGTAGAACAACTACAAAATCCAGAGTTGAGTCCATCAAATCAAACGACCCCATCAATCAGGCCACCAAATCAAACGGCCCCAAAAACAACTTCTTGTGATTGATCACTGAAGGTGGACATGCACCATAAAATGGGGGAGAGATGGGTAAAGAGAACGGTTTTTCCAATCGAGCATATTTTCAGGTTGGTTGGCTTCACGAAAAATATAATTGACCATGAACTCAACAGATACGGAAAAACTCATAATAAAATCCTTATATGCTATATAAGTCTACAATATCTGCAGGAATGGGGTTCCACCAGGTATAAGCAGCCATAATTTAGAAAGAGCATTGGCCGCCCGATTGCCTTCACTTTATATATATGTGACCATGAAATTTTTCGGTGTGATCCGGTAAAGGAGACGAAGCCATCTGGCGTTTATGCGCTATGGAACATCCATGGAGCAAGCACGAACCAGATCAACGACAAAAATGGAATCACAGTCAAGCTAGATCCGAGTCTAGCCCCTTTTGTAAGACAACTTCAAAGACACAATAGCCATCTCCAATTCAACTTCAAAAGCAAAGCCACAACCAAAAGAATAAGAAAACTCACCATTAATAAAACTACTGGAACTCCTATAAATGCCCCCACCATAGTACGTCCAGGGCCCCCATTGGTGCCGTCGTTTGTATGAATCTTGATCCATCCCGGAGGAGGAGCCACCCAAAACACCGAAGTGATAGAGAGTGGCTTGCGAGGAATAGTAGAAACACCTAAAGTGTGAAGATAAGAAATCTCCAATATTGAATTGTCTATGCACCCTATGTGAAAAGGAGTAGCCTCACGAACCAAGACCCATATCATTGTAAGAGTTTGGTTGGTTGTATTCGTGAATCCTCCTACTCTGTGTGTGTCCCCCTCTCCAAAACATAGAGTGGGGGGGGGAGGGGAGAGAGAGAGAGAGAGAGATCTTTTGAGGGGGTTATATCTTCCTCATTTTCTCTCCCTCCCTCTCCCTCTCTCTCTCTCTCTCTCTCTCTCTCTCTCTCTCTCTCTCTCTCACACACTCTCTTATATTTTCTCTAAAAATATTTTATAACTTGTAAATTTGGTATAATTTTAATTCTTCTTTTACATTTGTTTAATTTTTAATTTTTATATTTATTAATTATTTTCAAATGTACTTAGTTTTTTTGGTATTTAGATAGGTTTCATTCGTCTTGAATATAAAATTCAGAGGCTTATTTGACGTATTTAAAAATTTCAAGTGTATTGAACGAAAAAATAATTTAAGGTCCAATATGACTCAGGGCATATATTATCGGGTACATTTAATCATTCAAAGCCATTACATATATCACTTATGTTAGCTAATATAAGTCTAGTTTTGATAATGTGAAACCCCTCTGTAAGATAGGAATTAGTGCCCCCAAATTCTATAATCATCTGCAATTGATAGAGCTAGTTTTCCTTAGGTAAAAGTCATAATATGAAGATGCAGCAAGGTCATAGGCCACATACAACAAGGAAGTTCACTATAGAATGATGGGATCTGACATCATAAGATGCCACAATGAATAAGCTTGTGCAAAGACCCAAACAACAAAGTCTAGTAGCACCACCACTCCATGTAGCAATCAAGATAGTACATCAGATCATGCAGCAAGTAGTCAACATGAAAGGACTTAGAGCCAAAGTTAGCTATTTCAAGGTTAAAAAATATACCTAGTGGAGGCGAGAGGCAATCTTGTACTAGCCATACAATAGCGTAAAGACACGTATCCTAACAAAAGCTAAAGTAGATCTGCAGATTGACGCTTTTTGTATCTATTATGACCTAATCCCTTAGCTAAAGGACAACCAAAGGCTTTAAGCCGTACGAAGAGCATTAAATGTCAACAGAAATCTCCTCATCCCTTCAACAAGGAGAAAACCTACTGCTATAAATAAATAGAGATGGAAGACCAAACAAATACTAGAATACCGAAAATTATGAGCATCTTAACACACGAGCCAAAAGCAAGGAGAACAACGCAGCTTTAATTCTCATATATAAGGCTCTAAAAAAGCAAGTTCATAGGAAGCTCACTGTCAATCTCAGTCTTTCTCACTAAAGCTCATCCATTTCAGTCTTTGATTTATATAACAAGGAGTCTTATGTCGAATCAGGGATTCAATGCACAGGGAAAAAAAGCTTGTGCAAAGACCACATACAGCAAAGTCTAGTAACACAATTTGCTCCATGTAGCAATCAAGATCGTTCAGTAGATCATGCAACAAACAGTCAACATGAAAGGACTAAGAGCCAACATTAGCGATTTCAAGGTTAAAAACTATACCTAGTCAGGAAAAGAGGTAATCTTGTACTCGCCATACAATAGCTTAAAGACATGCATCCTAAAAATAGCTAAAGCAAATCTGCAGATTGACACTTGTCATATCTACTCTGACCTAATCCCTCAGCTAAAGGACAACAAAGGCTTTAAGTCGTACGAAGAGCATTAAATGTCAAAAGAAATCTCCTCATCCCTTCAACAAGGAGAAAACCTATTGCTATAAATAAAGAGAGATTGAAGACCAAATAAATACTGTAATACCGGAAATTCTGAGCATCTTAACACAAGGTCTAAAAGCAAGGAGAATAACATAACGTAAATTCTCATATACAAGGTCCTAAAAACGTCTACAAATCATGCTCATAAGAAGCTCACTCTCAATCTCAGCCTTTCTCACTAAAGCTCACCCATTTCAATCATTGAGTGATATAACGAGGAGTCTTTTATCGAATTAGGGATTCAAACTAGACTAGCATAGTTTTGAGCAATTGGTACAATTAGAGGTGTAGCTTCTCGAGGATAAACTATAAATGTTGTAGGCATCCATTTTAGACTCGAGCATTGTGTTACTAAGATTGTACTGTATGAAAAACTTAGTAAATTTCCCCCGTGTGAGCGAAGAGTGGATGTCAAAGGATTACCCCCACCTTCGAACCACTATAATCTTTGTATGTTTATTTCCATATCTTTATTTTTTAAAACTATTGTTGTAACCTACTACTTATAATTTGCATTGTCTTGAAAACTCTTTTACTTATTCCGTTGTGCATAAAACTCATAAGGCATTGCTAGCGGTAAGTCACAAAAAGAACAGTGTGTTGTACGAAAGGTGCTTTGTAGTAACTTATTATTGTAAGCTTTCATGTAAGAACTAGTTTCTTACAATCGAAAACAAATCATTGCTGAGTGTGATTTGAAAAGAAAAATCGCTAAAAGCTAGAGCTTTATTCACGCCCCCTCTGAATCTCTACCACTTGGGACCAACAAGTGGTATCAGACGGTTGGTTTCACACCCTAATTATTTTAGTAACCTAACCAGAGCCATCAGTGTTTTCAAAGTAACTCTTGCATAAAAGACATTTTCATAAAATATTTATAGCAGTAAAAACCTCTTCCGTAAAAGCTCCAATATTTTCTTTTGAGGACTACGAGGATTAGACTATTAAGATGCAAGCACACATTTCATCCATGCATGATAAATGTGGACCTTTATCACAGCTAAAGGACAAAAATAAATCAAGAAGGTGAATAGAACGGCCCGAATTGATGGTGACCTAGCACCTCCTTCCATGGTGAAAAAACATGTCATGAATGAGTCGTTGATGGTTAAGATGAATCTAACTTGGGCAGCTTTGCTATGAATACTCTCTTTACCACTTTAAATAAGGGAACCTTTAGCATAGTCAAAGTATGTAAGATCGCTAAGGCCATTTGGGACTTGCTGAAAAAGATTTGCTTAGGCTAAAATTTACTTCGTGAGAACATAGTTGAAACTGAAACCCCGAACTTCAAACTCTTCAAGGCAAAATATGAAGAGTCTTTAAGAGAAATAAAGGCAAGGTTTAGAGCAATTCTTAACGATCTGGACTCCATTGGAAAATTTTACACCTAGAAGAAGAACAACACAAAGCTACGGAGGGCTCTCACATCAGATTGGGATGTTAAAACCATTCCAATGATGAGTTCCAATAAGCTTGAAAGAAAAGGATCCATGAACTCTTCGCTGACCTCAAATTCTTTGAATATGATATTTATCGGAGAATGAGGGAAAAAAGAAAAAGAAAAAGGTGTTGTTACCAAAGCTCTTGTAGCCAACAACACAAATTGGTAACTACATGTGGTTCCTATAACCACCATCATGCCATAGTAGCAACCTCATGACACTACCGTTAAGGAGTTCATGCTTGATGAGATAGTTCCTCTCGTGAGAAATTTATCACGATTCATGAAGAAGTACCCTAGAGGAAATCATCCAAATCCCATTATCCCAGACCTACTGAATTCCCGCGGATAACAATGGATGTTGTAGACCTTTGTTAAAACTACAAAAACCTTGAACACTTTGCTTAAGGATGCTCGCATCCTAAGGTGTTCAAGTATCCTGAAGACGTCAGAAAATAAAGGAGAGAAAAGAGGATGATTGAGAAAGCTCAATTAAAAATATTCATTCAAAGCAAAAAAGCAGTTAAGGCCATCCCGTTTGCTTTATGGGAACCAACAGCTAGTGAAGACTCAGACTTTGATAGTGATTTTTCATACTCCAATAGTGACATGCTCGTTTACCTCATGGTAAAGGAAGTAGATGGTCATGAAGAGGTAGTTTCTCCCCTCCCCTCTTCACGAACTAAGAACAGAAACTCTAAAGCTTATTCATTTCGTTCAGATATTATGACAGGCTTTGACTTAGTTGATTAGTCATATGAAGAGCTGAAAGCTGGGAACATGAGGGTTCTAGGAGAGTGCAATACTTACGATTGGAGAAAAACTTATAACTTAAGCTACTGATAGCAGCTATCTCCGAGAGGAAGTAAGTAAGCTGAAAGAGTCTTTGAGAGAAAGGGAACTAATGTCTGTCATCAAGATGTTCAGTAGATCATGACGAATATGGATGAGATATTGACTGTTAAGAGAAATCTATCTAATATGATAGAGATAAGTTTCTCAGATATAGTCCCATACTGTCAAGCAACGACTATACTTACAGATGTTCCAGTAGTAAGTAAGAAAGAGAAACAGGTGGTCCCCCATCATCATGTAAATAGACCTAAAGAGGTGCTAACTGTCTCTTAGGACCATTTAGTCTGGAGTCAGGACAGAGGCCTGGCAAGGGGAAGCCATTTGCTGTTAAATGAACTAGGTAAATTGATTGTAGAAAGTCAAAGCTTATAGCAAGATCAACCTGCTGCAAGCAATGACAGCCTACAACACCTACATTTATACTGCGGAAGACCAACCGTGTTGTTGAAAAGTTTCCACAAAAGATTAAATGTAATTGTTGTTGTTCATCCAAACCTAGGAAATAATCTGCCTACAGTGCACTAAGAATTGAAAACCTTCCAAGCCGTACAACAAGCAAGCTAAACCTAGCACAATAGCTTGTTGTTCCGAAAACCAATAGTATTTACATCAAACATCCTGATTTAAGGAAAGCATGGGTTCTAAGAGAGACTAATGACTCAAGGACCCATGTGGAAACTAGTACCTAAGTCCTCTTGATTAACTTGTAGGTCAAGTTACCGCCGGGATGTCACGATATCTGGTGCATCAAAAGTGAATGTGCTAGACATATGACTGGAAAGAAGGAGTCTCTTAGGGATTTCAAAGACTGCAAAGCACCCAATGTGGTCTTTGGAGATAATTTAATGGAATCACCAAAGGTGTTGGAACCTTCTCAAAAGGCAGAGTCGATATTACAGATGTATATTATGTCAAAGGCTTACAGTATAATCTACTGAGCATAATCCAATTATGTGGCAAGGGACATTCTTTAGAGTTCAATTAAAGGAAGTGCATAACTAAAGATGCTCGCACAAACTAAATCAAACTCAAAGGAACTGGAAAAGGTAATATGTATCCAGTTGATTGGAGTCTACTGGTGGGCAGCTCGCATGCTTCATAGCAAAAAAATACTCTTGAACACAATCGGCTTTGGCACAAAAGGTTGAGTTATCTAAATTTAAAAAACCATTAGCAAATTGGCTCATAAAGGCTTAACGAGAAGACTACCAAATGTTGCTTACAAGAAAGAGTGCGTGTGAGATGCATGTTAGAAAGGCAAACAAATAAAAAAGTCTTTCAAGGAAAAACCTGTAAGGCCATGTCACATAGTTCTCGACTTGTTACATATGGACCTCTTTGGGCTAATGAAACAAGTAACCCTACGTGGGATGAAATACTCTCTAGTAGTAGTTGATGACTTCTCAAGTTATACTTGGCCTATGTTTTTGGCTAAGAAGATGACTCAACGGTCCACACCCGTAAAGTAATCTATCATTTCCGTATCACTGGTAAAGAAGATAAAGTGGAAGATAACAGTGTAGACGTGCAGCCCCTACAATAGAAGATGAGGAGGCTGGTTAAAGCACCCTTGGTAAAGAGAGCCCTTTCAGGTAGTTATATGATGAGCCTGAAGTCGCACCCTCAATTCACACCATCTCCAGACCTTGAGATGTATCCAAGAGCAATGTAACAAGAGTAGCATACTGAATTGACTACTTATTACTCGGTGCAAACTCTACGTCAAGCCATCGACAACAGGGCTTTTGGAGTTCTTACTGCATTGGGAGCAATCTATGAAGTTGTCTCTACCATCCCATATAGTATCAAGGACTCACTAGTAGATTTGTCAGAGTAGCTAAAGGAAAGAGAGAGGCAATGAAGGAGGTGATGAAGGAGAAATTTGCCTTTCTTGAGGGGAAGATGGATGTCGTCATCTATATATTTGGAGATAAGATGAAGAGGCATACAATAAGACTTCCATCATGTGTGGGTTGAAAGAGAAGCTGACAGGGCCAAGCTGGACAATATTTAGACTTTACTGGAAATTGGTGTACGTGTAACTATTGATGATATCAAAAAGGGAAAATAAGAAGCAAATCTGAGCATAGCAGAAAAAAAGAAGAAGAAGAAGACTTTCTAGTTGGACAGCAAAGCAAGAATAGGAGGCCAAGAGAAGGCATGAGGAATGGAAAGCTCAAAAGCCAAAGCAGGTTCATTAATCTTTTGTAGAATCCGATCAAACACTGAAGAACACTATTGCTCAATCCAATGAGAATATGCATAAGATTTTCCTCTCCTCAAGATTAGTCCCTAAAGATTTCTCAACTTGGGAACAATAGCCACCCCAAACAAACTGATGCCACTCCAACTCTTTCACTATTTGAGCTCCATGCAGACTGATTTAGGAACATCGCTGATCCTGAATTACAAATACTGCTAGCTGCAGTGATTCCTACTGACATGAATCTAATTAAGAAAGAGATCCGAAAATGGAGATTGGCTGATATCATCAAATACTTTAACCAACCGTAAACTGACATATACTCTGACAAAGTTCAAGGTGGAACAAAATGCAGCTGTAAGCCTACAAAAAGGGTCTGCATACAGGGTACTTCTAATATAAATCAAGCACAAAGGGAATAACATGATTGGAAAGAGATTTTCTCCCTTTCAAGAGTGGTGCTTAATAGTGGAAATTACACCTGAAGCACAAAATGAGTATAAACACTTTGAACAAGTTATGTACAATCAGTGGTGGAGATACACTGATGATGATTCCGATCGATCAAGACGGGATAAGAACGAGGAACATAGGAGAAGAAATAGATCTTAATGATAGAGGCTTAAGCATCAAAATAAATCTCAATGAAGGTGGAGAAAATATAATATTTCCTTTGGCCGGTGCTTAACTGATGTAATTATAATAGATAAAATCGTCTAATGAAAATATTTGGTATCTTGCTGCAAAAGGATTAAAGTTTGTAATCTTATGTAATTTGGTGTTATGTTGACCTCTTGAGGATTAATATTTTATCTAATAGTTTGTTGTAATGTGTTTTAAGTTTTGTTTTGCTTAGAGTTTTAACATCATAAAAAAGGGGGAAGTTGTCATGAAGTTTATGTCTAGTTTTGATAATGCGAAACCACTATGTAAGTTAGAATTAGTGCCCCCAAATTTTGTAATCATCTATAATAGATAGGTCTAGTTCTACTTAGATAATAGTCACAACTTGAAGATGCATCAAGGTCATCGACAACATACAACAATGAAGTCTGATGTAGAATGATGGGAGCAGACACTGCAAGATGCCACAACAAAAGAGCTTCTGCAAAGACCATGCACAACAAAGTGTGCTAGTGATCCACTCCATGTAGCAATCATTATCGTACAACAGATCATGTAGCCAACAGTCACCAGGAAGGGACTAAAAGTTAATGTCATGTTTTCAAGATTAAAAAATATAGCTAGTGGAGACAAGAGGCAATCTTGTAGTGACAATAACGTGAAGACACATATCCTAACAAAAGCTAAAGTAAATCTGCAAACTGGCACCTGTCGTATCTACTCTGGCCTAATCCTTCAGCTAAAGGACAACAACTCTAAATCGTACGAAGAGCATTAAATGTTAAAAGGAAGAAGAAAAATACAACTTAAATTTTCATATACAAGCATACTTCTCAAAAGCTGTGAAGGTTCTCAAAAACCTTTAAAAGGCAAGCTCATATGAAGCTCGCTCTCATTTATATTCAATAATGACATTGTAAAAAAACACTACAATTCGAACCAAAATAACCCAGACCAGTTTGTAATATATTTGAACATACAAAAAATCAGTAAGCTTTGAAGTACATGTGATCATTCTATGAATTTTCATTGAAGTTTATCTCTTAGCTCACAGGTTACCTTTTCAAGTTCTCTATTCTTTAGAGATGGAATCTTTTCGTGATGAGTTTGTTTTCTCTTCAAGCTTTCATTCTCTGACCTGATCTCTTTAAGCGGCTTAAATTCATTACCATACATTTCCTGAAATGTCTTTAGTAAGAGTTCAGATTATGTTTCTTCATCTTCTGACTCCATCAAGGTGTCGAAATCAAGTGTTCAAACACATACTCTAACACTTATAACATCACCTTTGACCATGATTGTAATTGTTTCTTGAGACAAAACATGCAATAAATGCAGAGAAGGAATTCACACCAAAACTCAGATAACTAAAGTCGAGTGTGACTTCCATTAATGCACATCAGTTGATTGCTTGTTTACAATGTTGACAAATCGAGACAAAGACATTAGATAAACATGAAGAACATAATCATCTTTATCTACGACATTGAACTATGTTGGCACACATCAATGGAGGATCTTAATGAATATTTTAATCCAAACTCTCTGTAACAAAAAATTTCATGTCTACAATTTAAACAAACAAGAAAAATTACACAAATAAGATTTATTAAAATAAATAAATTATTTTTGGGTTACAATATCTAGTAATCCCTAATTGTTCTCTTCAAATTGATATTCTTTGGGTTTTATACTTTGGAGAGAAATTTTTGGCTTGATCTGGTCAGCATTTGCTTATTTCTTTAATAACATCTTTCTAAGGGTTTAATGCTTTGTTGTCGAATCGAACGCTAAAATATTTGAGAACTTGAAAACACGATTTTTTGGAGTTCTTCGATCTTCTTCGTAGAATTGATCAATATCTTCTATGCCCGATTTCTTCTTTATAAAATTTATCTGAAGGCCAAATACCTTGATTCTGAATCAAACATCACCCCAGAAATTGTTAGAGACGAACTTGTAGGAGTCTTGTGCAACTCCTTCACTTCTTGACTTGTGTCTTTACTTCTTGACTTGTCCTTTTGAATTATGAAGAGATCCATATTTATACTTGTAGGATAAGAGTTATTTCTATATGCTCTTGATGGAATGGCACGATTTGATGTGTCTCCTTGCCTTCTTTAGGATGATTTGATTTGATTTGATTTGATTTGGTGATCATCTTGCCATTGATATGAAGATGAGATTTGATTTAATGATCCCCTTGCCTTTGGTAGGAGGATTTGATTTGATTTTATTTTATTACCAAAACCCTGGTAATTCCTTCCTTTGTATGCAAGATTTCATGTTGATTGCCAAAAGATTTGATTTGGATATTTGGGAATATGTGATTTGTGGAACATATTAATATTAAAAATATCAGTTATTTATCTATTTTGCTTTAGGATTAAACTTAATTAAATTCCAAAATATAGATATACCATTAGTATTTTCATGTGGTATCATTTAATTATGGACAAATTTGATGTGTCTACAAATGCCCCTCGAGACTTGTTCATGGACAACATGAGTGAATAAGTCTCGAAATCTTTCACTCTAAGAATCAATATCTTCTTGGATTTGTGTAGATATGTAGATAGTTTATACTCATCTCTAGGAGCCTTCATTTGAGTTTGATAGATAGTTTATACTCGTATCAAGGAGTTACTGGTTTTGAATTTATAGATAATTTATACTTATATGAACCTTTTAAACTTGTGTTAAGGAGCCTTAATTTGAACTTTGATTTGTAGACCTTTTAAATTCTTATCAAGGAGCCTTGATTTGAGTTTATTTTGAGGGACATAGATAGGTTTGGCTCATATCAAGGAGCATTGTAGACAGTTTAAGCTCGTATGAAGGAGCACCTTAGAATTTAGTTTTCTTCTTCTCCTCCTTCTTGGGCTGGTAGATGATCGACCCCACTTACAACCATGCTCAACTCCGTATCCTGATCTCGAGTAGCCAATTCTCTAGAGGACACTGGTTGAATTGCTTGAAGAATATATCGAACACCCTATTGCATCACTTGAATGCACATCTCGATGGTGGAGGCTTTGAAATTTTTTTCCTTGTAACTTTAGACTTAAACTTCGCCAGTAGTTGATGTAGTCATGATAGACTCTTATTTCAGTTGACGTATATTTGTAAGCTCAAGCAAGTTGACCATTCTTCGAGCGTTGGAGAAGTAGCAAAGATTTTTTTTTTTTTTTTTGTCAATTGCTATCAACGGTCGACTGAATTTTCTCCCAAGTTGGCAAACGAGTCAAATGAACTTCCTTTAAGGGAATGGATGAATTACTTCACCAACTGATCTTCGTATTATCTGGCATCTTTATAAGTTCTATAAAGTGAGCCACGTGCCGTTTTGATGGCCTCTGCCATCAAACCGTTGGATCTTTGGTGGTTGATAGCCGAAAGGCTTCTTTAAGTTGTCAATCCTTTGGTGTATGGATTGGTATAAGTGGGAGGTGACCTAGAGCTTTCGTCAAACTTTTGGTTGTTAGTCTCTAAGATGAGCTCCTTCACCTGATCTGCAGGAATCACTCCATCCGGCGAGACCTATATCATGACCTTTCTTGTTCACTTGAGCATTATTTCGTGAGGGTCTCAACTTCATCATGTTTCTTGGCTTGTTTGTTCATCGGATGACTTGTATCGACACCATCTTCTTTGCTCATAAGCTTTATGATCAGAACATCTCGAGTTTAAATATTTTTCGTGATCTCTTTGATTGCTCTTGCCGAGCTGGGGATTTTCTCTTCGATGTTTGTCATAGACTTCAATAGAAACTTGTTGAAACGTGAGAACTTAGGGAGAGAAGATATCAAAGGTAGAGATGGTCTCACCAGGTGTGCCAAAAATTTGTAACAAAATGAACTTCAGGTATTGAATAAACAAACACAAAAAGATGCACAATTAAATTCAAACACTGAATTCTTTGAGGACTTGAAGCACACGATAATCGTTTGGAGTTCTTTGATCTTCTTCGTGGAATTGATCTACAATATCTCCTATGCTTGATTAGGGGTGGTTCGGTACGGTATACCGTACCGAATCGCCCATACTGTTACCATACGAAAATTTTCGGTACCTCGAAAATTCATACCGTTACCGTACAGTATGATATCGATAAATACCGATACCGTACCAAAAATTCGGTATACCGAATTTTGTATTGGTATCGATATATACCGATCCATACCCGTTGATTTTGGTATACCAAAATTTCAAGATACCAAAAATTTATGGTATACCTTTAGGAATTTGGTATACCGAAACACCAAACTACCAAAATACCGAAAAAAATTTGGTATATCGATATATACCAAAAATATCGAACTTTTTTCGATATTTCGGTATATACCGAAAAACCAAAATTTTTAGATTATCATACCGTTACCGTATTGAAAATTTCCGGTACGGTATCATACCGTACCGAAAATTTCAATATTTTTGGTAATTTTTCGATACAGTATGTGTGGTATTTCGATATTTCGGTATTTTCCCCCACCCCTATGCTTGATTTCTTTCTTATAACGTTTATCTGAAGGCTAAATGGCTTGATTTCGAATCAACCATTATTCTCGATGGCTTTCTTGAAGAACACCTTGGAAATTGTTGGAGAGGAACTTGTAAGAGTCTTCTACAACTTCTTTACTTCTTGACTTATGTCTTTACTACAGTCGATGGAATGACGTGATTTGATTGGTTGTTTGACTTGGCGATTCTCCTTGCCTTTGATGATTTGACTTGGCGATCACCTTGCCTTTGATAGGAAGATATATTTTTGATTTAGTGATCTGCTTGCCTTTGATAGGAGGATTTGATTTGATTTTATTATCAAAACAATGGTAATTTTCTTCCTTTGTACAAAAGATTGCATATTCATTGCCAGAAGTTTTGATTTTAATATTATGGAATATCTTATTTGGTAGAACATATTAATATTAAAAATATCAATTGTTTATCTTTTTTTTTTAGGAATTAATTTAAATAAGGTCCCAAAATATAGATATCACATTGATATAACGTTAGTATTTCCATGTGCTATCATTTACTTAGGTAAAAATATGATGTGTCTACACTCTCACAAGATAAAAGTGAGTGTGTGAGTATAATTTTCACTAGTGTATTGAAAGGTGTTGTGGCACTTGTTTGAGACATGATTTTTCTTCGCTCTAAGAGCGATCACTGACTTGATCTCGATATCCCCTTTTGTACTTTTTTTAACCTACAAGATAATTTATCCAAACATGATAGACACAAGGAAAAAGTTAGGAAGAAATTTATTTAGATAAAATGGATAGAATTTAGTGGGATGGACAAGGTTGACTTGAGGTTTGACTCTATCCACCAAATTTGAATTTTCCTTAACTGTCTTTTGCATATAAATATAAATATAAAGAATATAAGAAATCCTAATAATAAAAAAATAATTATTTTCTAGTAAGGTAAAATATAAGAAAGGAAGAACCATCAGTGTGTGTTCGAAGGTGTTGTAACACATTAGAATTAGGGATTGAAAAATCGCAGAATTTTAGTTTTTTTACCTCCTGAAATGAAACGAAGGGTGCAAATGTATTTCTGTCAAAATTTGGGTGAAATTTCGCTAATATCGATGCGGTTGACATAATGTACATTTTGCCGATATTTCGTAAAATATCGGTTAATTTTGATTTTTCATTTTTTCATTTTATTTGAAATGGTGTGGTTTTGATGGTGTGGCATATTGACCTCCATTTTACTAATGTTGGACATTATGGAGATAAATATCCTACATTTTAGGAATAAAGAAGTAGTAAATGCACAAACAACGCTTATCATATTGCCTGATAATGTTCATATTATTTAATATTTATAAATTAGTTGTACACATGTTAATTTTTGTAAAATTTTAAGATATATATATGTGTAATATTTTAAGTTAGTTATAACAAAGGTTAATAATACAAATCAACATGTATTATTCGCGTTTTGACACTTTGTAATCTAAACTTTTTCTTTTTGACAAAATTGCAATCTAAAGTGTACAAGTTCTCAACTTTGCAACCATCAGTCAAATTTTAGCCAAATTCACACCACGTAACTCGCACATGGTCCTAAAGGGGTACGTGACTCGTAGTAGGGAATCCAAACTTAGCCCCCTTTAGGACCATGTGCTAGTTACGCGGTAAGAATTTGGCTGGAGGTTGCAAAGTTGAGATCCCGTAGACTTTAAGTTGCAATATGTTAAAAACAATTAGGTTCCAAGATGTCAAAACTTAAATAGTACAAGCTGATTTATGTTATCGACCCTTGACAAATTTTAATTCTAACCCTAAAATACCGCAAGTATACCAGTGTAGATGTATATAGCAGAAGTCAATGTCGATCCATAGGGAATAAGCTAACATAGTTTGATACCCTAATTATCTTGGATTACCCTAACTAGACACTGGAATTGATGGATAATTGATTAATTATTAAACTAATATCATATATAAACAATTAAACTGAACTAAGTAATAAAAGTGATTCCAATCAACAAGGAGGTATCCTAGGGTGTCGATTTCAGGAATGACGCAAATGGTGATTAGTCTCTAACTTATAAACTTTTCAACCAATATTACTATATATTAGACGATACTTAAATAACTTAGCCCTTCTCTCGAAGTGACTAAGTCATGGATTGATTAGGACAATTAGTCTCTCGAGTCAATTGATCCTAACTACTCCTCTAAAGGATCCTTAAACTTTGCCTACGCAGTCATATACAACTACTCTATATGTTGTATGTCTATTAACAACTCCCTTTTCTCGAAGCGGAATTGTTAAATGATTAGACTCAACCTAATTGATCAAATTACTTTCTAACCCTAGGACACGAGTAGTTTAGCTACTCATGCCTAGTATCAATTCGATACAATAATTCAGAGAATGCATCGTAAAGAAAATAAAAACTAAGCAAGAAATACTTAAACCCGATTGTTCGGCTCATCGATCTTTGTCTTATCTTGCTCGTCGATCCTCGCTCTACTCCAACTACGTAAAAGTATGAGAAATAATGATGTGATCCTTGAGAACTTAAGCTTAGGCCTCTATTTTTAAGTTGGGGTTGAAATCCTCAAGAGATTTGGATAAAAATTCCATCAAAATCCGGATTAACTTTAGGGACACATTTTGGCACGATGGCGCGAGAAGTGGCGCGGTCGCGTTGGGCTTCACAGCTTCAAACGCTTGATCTAGCTTACTTTTGGTGTGATCGTGTTGCCTCTTGGCGCGGTCGCGTCACTTGCTATTGACTTCTCACTTGGACAACATTTTTTACATTGCCGCGTCCAATCCAGGTGCGGTCGCATTGGGCCCGACTTTTGGCCCAATGTGGCCCATCCTGGTGCGGTCGCGGTCACTTGGACAACATCTTGGCCCAATGGTCGCATTGAGATTTAATTTCTTGCACCGCTTCTCGATTCTCTGTTCGATGCCTCTCGAAACGAGTACTAATTAAGGGCAACGACTTCAGCTTGAAGAGACGTGATCATCCCCTCAATGTCTTCATTTCTCTCCGTACACGATGCAACGACAGTGGCTGCTCTATTTTTCCTCGATGGACGAGGACCGTGACTGCTTTCTTTAGTTGTTTGGCCCGGTTGAAAGACCGGGGCATCTAGTCTTTGGGAGCTTGCCAAATTCTCTTCAGATGATATGTCAAGGTTGTAAGTAATGGCAAGGCTAAACCCTGAAGTGAGCTCGGGATCAGGGAGTTGAAAATAGGGCCCCATATTTTGGAACACGTATGTGACCTTTTGATTCTCTCCCAGACCAAAAACCTGCATACTCTCTAGTAGCTCTCATGTAAAACGAATGTCTCCCTTTACCGGTTCCATATCGACAGGTGAAATGCCACAAGAATCAGCGATCATCGTGATATACCTTCAATGGTGATGTTGTCCTTTTACTTTTGATGACACTTAAAAATTACTCTGCCAACAGTACCGCATTATCAAGTTTGCGGTCATGGAGTACGTTCCGCATCAGTTTGAGTTTCATCTGTCTTATTGCACCTGTCTCCTTTCTGGCAATGAGTGTATGTGCCAACATCTTCTGGAAGTACCTTATCATTGGGTTCCGAATCCATGATGCTTTTGTAGTATTTGAAGTATAAGCTTGAGGAGGCAGTAACAGAGGAGTTGCTGTCAACCGGCCCAAAAACTCGTTTGGGGTAAAAACCTCTGGCGGGTCACTCTCAGTTGGTGCCGGGAATTCGAATATTTCGTCAAGCTCATCGAATGTGAACTCCTCGTTACCCATCAACTAAAAAGTGATCTTGTCTGGCCATTTCGGCTTGGGCCGGCTGGCTACTATGATTTCAAAAGTGCTTAAAAATTTGAGCGTAAGCCTTTCATATATACGTTTAACTTTCATGAACTCCCCGTTTTCCTGCAACTGTGAGCAATGCTTGTACATTCTCATGTATCCCTATGGCCCTTGTCAACTTATTACTTGAGAATGGGGTGGGTACAACTGTGCACCGACGAAGCAATTCAAATCTTTGTCGGTACTCGTCTCTCTCTTATGCAAACCCGAATAGGATTCGGCTATCATTTGGTGTTATCACCGCTCTTTCTGGATCTGGAACAGGGGCTTCTGCAACCACCTTTCGTTTCCCTTTGCCCTTGCTAGTGCTAGCTTTTCCTGAGGCCATCTTAGTGAACAAAACATAACCCAACTTCAACAACCACTGATGATCTATAAATCATAAACTAACTTAAACAACCAAATTTCATTCTTTGAACACAATTCTGCAATTAAAGCTCTATTTAAGGTTTTGCTCTGAAACGAATTTAGCATTTCAAGACTAGTTCATCATGTTTATAAAACATACACATCACTTAAGCAACACCTAGCAACTGTAACTCAACGTTCACCCCTTAGACTATGCATATAGTCTAATTAGATTAAACTATTGTGTAATTCAAATTTCATGGGGGAATGAGTCCTTCGAGTTGGAGGATGCCACAATATCCCTACTTGCGTTTCATCAACGTAAGAAAGTTAGGGATGGAGGAGAATGACTAGTTATGAAGGGCAACCAAGACCGCAGGAGAAGTTAGAAAAAGGAGAGGAAGAGTAAGAAAGTATCGCTCAAAGTTTAGGAAGTACAATGACAATTATTACAAGTGTGGGTTAAACAATTTGTCAAAAATGATTACCCGAGATATACTAAGAAGGAGTACAATTAGAACAAAGGTCCAAAATGTATTAACAAGGCAGAACATGAAGATTCAGATGTTACAGACGGACATGCTCTCGATTTCATCAAAGTTTGGGCACCACGGTGATTCTTGGATCCTAGGTTGGGCATGCTCGTTTCATGTGACATCCAATCGAGATTTGTTCGATATCGATAGGTCAGGTAGTTCTGGTATTGTGACTATGAGTAACAATTCTACTTGTAATCTTCGGCATATGCAATATCAAATTAAGATGTATAATGGTGTGGTTAGAACGTTGTGTGATGTTAAGCATGTTCCGGAGGTAGAAAACGATTTTGTTAGGAACTCTCAGTTCTAATGGTTGTAGTTATATGGATGACGAGGTCTAATAAAGGTGTTGAAGAGTGCACTAATAATAATCAATGGTGAAAAAAGGTCGAAAAATATCTACATATTGTTGGGTAATCAAGTGTAGGTATAACAATGTTCAGTCTAATGGGTTTATCGCAACCTTGTGGCATATGCGGTTAAGGCATATGGGTGAGCGAGGTATGCTTAAGCTTAAAAAATAAATATGTTAAAAGGCATGAAGTCGTGTAAACTTTAATTCTACAAGTCTTGTGTGCTTGGAAGGACTAATAAGGTGCAAGTTAAGATAGCTACATACAATACACAATGCACTCTTGACTATGTCCGTACGAATGTTTGAGGACCGTTGAAGAGGGCATCACGAGGAGGACATGTTTATTTTGTGACGTTTATTAATGATTTCTCCAGGAAAGTTTGGGTTTACTTCATGTAGCATAAATCTTAGACGTTTACTAAGTTTGAGCTATGGAAGAATGAGGTAGAAAATTAAACAGGGTGAATGGTAAAGTGTTTAAGATTAGACAATAGGACTGAGTACATGAATGTTCAGTTCAAGATGTTATGTAAAGAGCATGGTTCTTAAGACACTACACCGTTTGTATGACACCACAATAAAATGGTGTGGGGAAGAGGATGATTAGGTATATAGCTGAACGGGCGAGTTGTCTTAGATTAAATGCGGAATCAACAAAGAAGTTATGGGTTGATGCTGTGAGTATGGCGTGTTTCTTGATTAACAGATCACCAACTTTAGCATTTTATGGGAAAGTTATGGTGGAGGTATGGACAGGTAGACTACTCTAATTTTAGAGTGTTTGATTGTCCAGCCTATACACTTGTGCCCAATGAAGAGTGGTCTAAGCTTGATCCTAAGTCTAGACAATGCATCTTTCTCGGGTATGAGAAAGAGGTGAAGGGTTACAAGTTTGGGGATCCAAAGGCAAATAAGGTGGTGATCAGTAGAGATGTGGTGTTTGACAAGCATTCAATGTTGAAAAGTATTCAGGGTGAAAAAACACAATGGTCAGAAAGCGGAAGTAGTAATAGCAGTTGATTGAGGTAGTGTAGGATACTTATATACAGGAAGACCTTGATACTGTACAGGAAGACCTTGATCCTATTGGGGAAGTTACTACACCTGACACCGAGGAGCAACAGACGGTTGCAATGGGGATACCCAAATACACTATCAAGCCACCATTCTGGTATAGTTTCAAAGCTATAGCTTCACATGTTCTCAATATTAGCATCGCAGATCCATCATCTTTCTAGGATGCTATTAATAGTTTGGAAATAGATAGATGTATATGTGTTATGGTAGAGGAGATGAAGTCATTAGTTAAGAAGGATACTTGTAATCTTGTAGAATTAATTCACCATGCTCCCTAAAGGGAATATATATATATATATGTATGTATGTATTAGTGTATGTCGAATTAAGTTGTTTCCTAATCAAATTAGGATGACTTATATCACGGGCTTAAGGGGTTATGAATAGATGTATTGACTAGCATAACTTTTTTACTCTACACAAATCTCATCAATAAACTTCTCTCACTCCCGTGGGAGTAGATAATTTATCGAACTACGTAAAGCTTGCGTTCTAATTTTCTTACTTTAAAGTTTATATATTTATGTTGTGTTTCTATATTGCTCTAGTGCTTGTTGTACAACACAGACAACATAGGATTTTGAGAAATAGGTAAAACCTTACATATATACATTTTGTAAAAACACCTAATGAAATTTAGCCACTATTCATTTTAGGTGGTGACTATTGCGACCTCAAGAAATGATTTATACATGGCAGTTATTTTTAGAAAAAGTTAACCCTACGTTAATTGACTAGCCTATCATCTTTTATGAAATTTAAACAACTGAATATAAACCTAATCCCCTATCTTGTTTTCCTTCATCGTTGCTTCACCAATGAGAAAAAAACACTAACGTATCTTCTGCTAGCAACATCAGGGATTTCAATAATCTTAGGTTTAGACTCGAAATAAAACCTTTTACAACATATCTGCTGCCTGATCTTCTGATGGCACAACAGAGGTCATGACCATTAAGAGGTTTCAACGGGTAGGTAAAAAGATAGGGGGAGCAAGAACCCTAGGAGCAAGGGAGTGAGGAAAGCTGCCACAAAGGAGTGAACAAATCAAAAGTCTAAAGGGGTTGGGTCTCGGGGAAGAGAGAGAACAGAAAAAAGAGAATGCGAAAGCCATCAGTTTTTTAGAATGGATCCGGTGTAATTATGATAAAACTGCACCGTGGTGCAGTTGATCTGAATTCCCAGTTTTACCCAGCACTTTCATCTTGCCCTTTTTCTCCTTTCCATTTTTAAGCATCAACACACTTTTTCAAAAAAAAAATTTCCTTTAGACATTTTACTTTGAATTGACTTTATTATTTTTTTGTGTTAATGCTATATTTAAGTTCTACCAAGAATACAAAAAAATAAAAATGAAATGTTAATTTTATGGATTCTAGATCCACTCTCCATCCATATATTTTAGATGTACTAAAAAAAGGTACATTTTCGGGAATTTTGGGATAAATAGATTTTGGTAATTTTGATATTAAAATATTTTGGTATTTTCGGTATAAAAATATTTCAGCATTTTTGTTAAATGGTAATACCGTGACTGTATATGAATTTATATACCATAAATTCGGTAAGGTACGGTATGGACTGAATGTCATACCAATTTTTTTCGCTACGATATCGATATGCACTAAACGAAAAAATCAAATTAGAGACGGATTTTTATCCGTCTCTAATTACATGATATATGTTCCTAAATTAAAGTAATGATGGATTTGAGACGAAATGATTAGTCTCTATAATGTTGGTCTCTAAAATTTAGAGATCGATTTATTCCGTCTTCAAATTTAGTGACATAATTTCCGCCTCTATTGTGGAATTACAGACCAAATTATCTACCGAATAGTCCGTCTTTAATATTTGGTTGCTATTTCGTCACTAATCATATATTAATATTTTTTTGCACTTTCTATCACTATTTTATTTTTATTCTGTTTTTATTTTGTGACCAATATTACACGTTATTAATTTTCGTATCTGATATCATTTTCTTTTGTAATGATTATATTTTGGGTACCGTATTTTTTAGTAAAGTATCCAATGTCGATGGTTCAATATAGTATACCATAATCAATATTTCATTATTTTTTTGTATTCCAGGGCAGAACTTAAATATAACAGTAACACGCAAAAAAATAAAGCCAAAAACAAAACAATATGTCTAAAGAAAAACAAATGAAACATAATGTGTTGATGCTTAAAAATTGTAAAGGAAAAAAGGCAGTGGAAGGTGGGGGTAATATTGGGAATTCGGATAAACTGCACCATGGTGCAGTTTTATCATAACTGCACCAGATCCGTTCCCTCTGTTTCAGGTTTTGGGTATATTTTAAACATTTCAATTCCTCATTTTTTTAATGAGAGAAGGGGTAAGATGTGCCATTTATGTGTTTGTATAAAAAATGTAGATAAATAATTTTTTTATGAGGGCATTATCCGCTCCCTTCATTTTATTCTCGAAATATTTAGGTAGAGCCCATAATTTGTACTTGATCCAAAACTTGAAATAATTAAAGAAACAAAGAACATATAAACTAAAATAAGGGGTATAATATGAAATAACATTCTTAGCAACTTTTACTATAAGATAATTTTATTATCTTTGTAACTACACTATAATTTTAACCTTTTAGAATGCAAATCTAACTTTTTTTTTTCACATTACTATCCTTACTAATTAATTTAATTAACCTACATAATCTAATTAATTATTTTTTTAAAAATTGCCAAAATTCAAACGTCCCCCACCCCTTAAGCCCACGTTCCTCCCTAAACCTTACTGCCCCCACCTCCACTCTCAGCCCCCACCTCATACTCTTCTCCCACCACCATGCCCCCGCCCCTAACCCCCCCCCCCCTCCCTCCTCCCCAGCAAATTTTTTTTCAGTTTTTTCAGTTTTTTTATTTTATTTTACCACATACCCCATCCCAACTGTCCCCACCCCCACCTCACTCCCAAGCTAAAAAAGTTAATTTTTATTTTTATTTTTTTAATGCTTCCACCACCAATCCCCACCGACGCGCACCCACGATACACACTTTCCACAAGTCGTATCACGACATGCATTTGTCACGAATTGTGCCACAAAACGCACTTCTACGAATCATGACATGGAATATCTTACCATGAATCGTGGTACATTTTACCCAAAACGCACTTGTACTTGCAACGAGTCCTATTATATTTTACTCTTTCAGTCTGTGGTGGCACTATTGCCCCCGAGTTGTGATACATCTGCCACGAAATACACTTGCTAGGAATCCATATCATTTTAGTCTTTCAGACTGTTGTGGCAAATGCATATTGTGACACATTTCTCACGACAATTTAAAAGACTAAAATTATACAAATTCTCGTGGCGAGTGCATATTGTAGCACATTTGTCAAAATTTGTGGCAAGTCCTTTCAAACTGTCGTGGCATTATTGCCACAAATTGTTACATTTGCCACGACTCAGTTGTCATGAGAATCTGTATAATTTTAGCCTTTCAAATTGTCGTGGCAAGTGCATATTGGTCATATTTGCCACAACAGTCTAATATGCTACAGATTCTCGTGGCAAGTACATTTCTTGGCAAGTCCTTTTAAAATGTCGTGACAAGTACGTATCGTGGCACAGTTGCCACGACAGTTTAAAAGACTAAAATTATACAAATTCTCGTGGGCCAGGTAATTGAGTTTATTAGATTAATTATTGTTGTTAGGTTAATTAGTGGGGGCATATTGTCAAATAGGATTAGATTTGAGTTCTAAAAGAATAAAATTATACTATAATTACAAATATGACAAAATTATGGTAAAATTTACATAAAGAACTAGTTAGACCCTTTTCACATAAAATAACGGGTTAATTACAGCAACCCTACCAAACTATCAACGTTTTTGCACAGAAACCACTGAACTTTTTTTTTGTGGCACCCATAAATATAAACTATACAAGTTTTGGAAGATAAACCACCAAACTTATTTTCAAACCATTTTTTGTTGGAATTCCACATGTGTCTTGCGCGTTATAAAATTTTGTTTTTCTTGTTGAAACATGCTTTTTAGTAGGTAGAGGAGCCGTCCATTTTCAACAATAGAGGTTCTAGATATTGGGAGAGAAAACTATTGATGATTCAAAGAATTTCTATGGAAAATAAAGATGTGAAAGAATTTTACACTTTTGGCATACTAAAAATGTTGTTTGTTCAAAAAACACCATTAAAGTTTATTACGCGCAAAAAAGAATCAACTTAGCCTAGGTGCGTAGCGTTAAACCGTGTCACGTGCGGAATTCTGACGAAAAATGATCGAAAAATAAGTTTGGTGGGTTAATTGCCAAACCCGTATAATTTATATGTATTGATGCTAAAAAAAATAATTTAATGATTTATGTGCAAAAATGTTAATAGTTTGATGGGTTGGTTAATTAACCCTAAAATAAATAGTAAGACAAATGTGTCATAGTATCACCAATCTAAAGTTTGAGTAATTGAGGCAATTACCATTTGTGATTACTGTTTGTTGTAAAAAAATACATGTTAGAAAAATACTCCCTCCATTTCATAAAGAATGTCATTTTAGACATTCTGAAAAATTTCATAATAAGTATCATTTTACCAAAAAAATTACAATTCTTCCAATATTATCTTAAACAACCTACTTAATTTAGTTGATTATTTCCTTATTTCACAAAACATACTAATTAAATATCAATTCTTAATTTCTCAAAAAATAGCTAAAATGACATTCTTTATGAAATGGAGGGAGTATATATCAAAGGTTAGGTAATACTAAAATTGACGCAAAATACCCCTAAAAATTGACGTTAAATAGAAAATAAAAAGTTATTTAATGTTGAAATTTTGAAAAACAAAATACATCATGATTTTGTATTTTTATGTGGAAAATTGTATTTTCAGATATATAAAAATATATAGTTATATTTTGTATTATATCCATGCACATTTATATGATTTAACTTTAATGATATAAAAATTGATAATATTATTTTTTAAAAGAATTAAAAAAATGGAGCATTATTTATGCTGTTTACAATAATTTAAAAAAGGGCAATATAATATGCAGACACAGAAGACAAACTCACTATCATCTATCATAAATAATTAATCTGAATGTATTAGGTAAGTAGATAGTGACGAAAGAGTGAGATATTTAAAGAATTATTATAAATTGAGCAATAGGTGTCCTAATTAGCTTGGCCGGGTCGCCGCAATCCTGTGTTGGCTGTCGGCCAATAAAATCCTAGGTTGAATGGAAAACACAGATGGGCCGGGGGACTTTTGTCCGAATTGAAAAACGACACGTGCATCCAAATTTGGTGGGATGCGTTTTAGGTGTCAAACGAACGTGATTTGAGTCGACGCCCAATATGCTTTTTACTCTACTTTAATTTATTTTAATCCCCCCATTAATTTGTCAACTGTTTGTCTTCTTTCTTTGCTTTCTTCCAATCAATTTCAGACAACGCTAGACTACTTTAACTACCCAACAAAATTTACTTGCATCATTATCCTGCTCCTCAAATTACCTGTCTCACCACTATTTTCTGTTTTCTTCCCCCTACCTATTTATTTGATATATTTTCAAGGTTATAATGAATTTTTATTTTGTTGGAATTTTAATTGTAAATGGACAAGTGTTCTATTAATAAAAAAAATATCCTAAAAATTTGCCTTTGGTGCAAACGAAATAATGTAAAATGATGCAATTGAATCATATGCTCCATCATCTTTGGTCCATCACTCTAATTTCTACCTGTTATATCGCAAGTGAACATTGTAGTTGCAGTTGGTGGCAAGCAATATCGCATCCCACAAAAACTAGTATATGTGACATAACCAAATTAATACAGTGATCTTAATACTAAAATATCTAAGCAGAATAATTATCAAATTGGCGTGATGGGCAGAAGCGGAGCTGTGCTTAGCCTACCCTAGGCTCAAGCGCACCCTCTCACCATTATTATCACCGCAATATATTTTTTTAGATCATTCTACTATACAATCATTATGTTAATACAATCATAGACAATAACCAATAAATTTCCATCTTTTAATCTTGACCCTTAAAGTTACTTACAACCTGCTAAACCGGTCACCATATTTGAATTTCTAGATTCATAACCTATTCATTTCAACCATATTTTTTTCCATTTTGTTTGACTATTATGTTTTGTTTTTTGTTTTATTTTATTTTCTTTTTACTTTCCAGCTTCCTTCTTATGTGATGTTGAATAGGAACCCCGTTACTTCGTTTTCTTTTTTTGTCCTTATTTCCCTTACCAATCATTTTATAGCTAAAAATTGACATAATATCTATGTAGATATAAATTGTACAACATTAGCATAAATAAAAAAGAATCACATGAATGAAAAAAAAAAAACACAAACTTTGAATAAAATATTAGCACAATTTATATAAACAAAATAATTGTTTATAGTGGTTATTAGAATTCCTAGAAAAACATCCAACAAATACAAAATTCCAAGAAATAAAGAATGCAAACTTCCAAAAAATTTGAAAATAACTATCTTAATTTGGGAAGTTAAAGAAACAAAGGAACGCCTGTTTTTTATTAGTTTTTTGTCTAGAAATTTATTTTTCATTTTCTAGAAATTCTACTTTTTGTATTTCTTGAAAAAATCCTTTTGTATTTTCTTGAATTTTCTTTCTATTTTTCGGGCATTTTTATTATTCTGCGAATTTTTTATGTTTCTTAGTAATTTCTTCTACGCATTTCAGTTATTGATATGACATGCTTATTTAGGATTTATTATTATTATTATTATTATTATTATTATTATTGTTATTATTATTATTATTATTATAGGATGTAGATTAGGAACAATTTAGTTGAGAAGAAAAAAATTGAATGTGAGTTGTATCAATATACTTAGTAAAATAGTGGAGAGCCTGTTAATTTTAATTTGATAAATTTATGCATAGTTTAGATGAAAATTATTTTTTAATAAAATATAATTTAGTGTTGCCAATACTTATCTATACATAAAATCTTTTGGTTTTGATATTTGAAAAAGTAAAAACATTCGGAGTTGATATTTAATATTATTGTATGGATTTCTTCAAACAAAGTATAAATAATAAAATTCTTCTTTACACTTTAGTTACTAAACATGGCATGCTAATTTATGAGTTGTTATATACATTAATATTATTTGAGGAAGTAATTTTGGAGAAGTTTTAGTTTAAGAAATAATAAGAATGTGGATTGTATAAACTTAATTTCTAAAATTATAGAGATTTCGTAATTTCTTTTGGGGAAAAAACATTAATTTTAAATTGAGCTCAATTTTAAATTGTAGAATGAACCATTCTATAACAACGTTTCGTAAGAAACAAATAAAGAAAGGTTAGATTATGTTTCTTGTTTTCAATCTGAAAAAAAAAAAAAACATTAATACAAAAAGAAAAATATAAATTAAAATAAAGTAGGTCTTAGGTGCACCCAACACATAATAAGCTTATTGTGCACTCCCTAATTTAATTTGGGAATTAGATATATATTAAGAGCTGTGTTCGGTTACCCAATACAAGCTGGTGGACCAGCGGTCGAGAACTCGAGACCGCAGCGCCCCCAACTTTATTTTTTTTCTTTTGATTCAAATTAATAATATATATATATATATATATATTATATGTATGTATGTATGTATGTATATTAAGGCATGTTTGTTAGCATATAAGTGGCACTTGCCTCTGTGGTAAAATCCTAATTTGTTGTTTATTAGGGCATGGGTTCGAACTCTATTTTCTCCAATTTTTTTGTTTATATGTGCATGTATTATTATTAGTATTAATAGCACCGTATTTTATGTCACAATATGAGGTGGTAGCTTGATGGATAAACAGAGCAAAAGTAGGGTTCGAACTCGCGTGCGGGCGCGTCACGAACCTAACCTCTGCGCACCTCACCGTTGCACCACATGTTGTTCTGAATCCATCCAAACAAGGTCATTATATCTATCTTTAATCCAAATTAAATAGGGGAGTGTACAATAAGCCTATTGTTTGTTGGGTGCACACACGTGTTTGCCATTAAAATGAAGGTATAACTTTGACAGGATTTTGATAAAGGAAAAGAAATAGGGCAATAGAGGGACCCACTTTACTAAATAAATAAATAAAACACTACTTGGTGTTACCTACTATAATAAGTAAAAAATATGTTGTATCAATACAAGGGTTATACCTTAGAATTACTCTATTTTTTTTTTTTAGCTATTTTATTAGTCTTTCTCGGCCAAAATCAATCTCACTCAAACATAATTAGCCCACCCCATATAATTTCCAGTTATTCTCACTATTTTATTTCTTAAGTAGTTAGAGCCTTTTGTTATATTTAATTTATGTCTTTAACTTCCAGAACAAGAATAAATACCTCAGACTTATTAAATAAACTAGAATTTCCTGTTGTGCGATCCACAATTTATAAATTGATTTATTAATATGAATAATAAGATAACGAAACATCAAGTGGAAATTTAATAGTCTAAAATTATGGTAATAATAAAAAATGCCACTAAAGAAAGTAATAATAAAAATACATAAATGTAAATATGTCATGAAATAGTTATATTAACTCGTTTAGGGTGTGAATATACATGTTATCCTTGCAAAATGGTCTTCCTAATTTTCTTGTATGCTTGATATTTCCCAAGTAAAAAAATGTCATATTTTTTGTTTTAAAATGGGGAGAAAGTTTCTGTTATAAAAGTATTTCACACATCAAAGTTAATATATTTTACATATTCTTTATTTATCAAATTACAATAATTCTTTCCATTGAAAATTTAATATATATATATATACATACATACATTGTCAAATTAATATACCAATAGTTAAACAAATATTTACGTCATTTTTGTCGAATTAAATTAGTTCAAAAATCACTTTGAGTAACATACTAATTTTTTTCTTCATTAATTTAAACCCAACAAATTTATATCCATTTTACTAAAATAATTCAAACAACCTAAAATTATAAAGATACCTAAAAGTAAAAGTAAACAAAATAATTTTATATTTTCCAGTAAGACTTAAATTTCATAAATAACCTCACTTATTTTATATGAAAATATTTTGAATATCAAAATATATCATTGTTAACCCCATAAAAAGTATTTTATATTTGAAACTTAACATACATACATACATACATACATACATACATACATACATAAGGATGTTAAACACTAAATTCACGTAGTGAAGGATTTAGAATTTAATTAGAGGTCGTCACAAGAGGATTGATATTTTTATATTGTTCCTAAGTTAAAACTGAAAATTTAAAAGCTTTGAAATTTTAAATAGGAAGAAAAAGAACAAAGAAAATACGAAAAATTGATTGGTCTATGTCACAAAATCTATGATAAAATCCACTATGCGGGTGTGTGCGTGCATTCTGCAAATAGGGTGCGTCATATCATGCGCTGACACTCAGTGTTATATTTTTTTCAGGTAGATCTGAATGGCCTTACACAAACATGCGCCGTACTTTTAGTTTACTTCTTTTAATATTCTTTTAAACTTAACAAAGTTTCCACATTGGGAAACTGAAATTGGGGGTTAAACTTCCTCTTATAAAATATTTCATTTTATTATCTAGTAAGATTAGTTGTTATTACCATTACTATTTTTTTTTAATATGGAATATGTGAATCCATGGGTGAATGTAGATAAGCAAACACAGGGCTTTAGCTCAGAGCAAAAGTTGTAGAATCAATCTTTTGTACTATAATTTTAATTGTTCTAATTATTAATTTTTACCAAGCCCATGCTAGTTTTTTGTTTACATTCTTGTCTCTATCACTATAATAAATAAATGTATTAAATCAAAAATTATGTCCAATTATTTCATTTCAAATTAATGTATCAATTGTTTTAGTAAATTTTTAATAGAAAAAATTAAAATTTCTTGTAGATTTTATGATTAATATTTTATAAAATATAATAAGATGCAACTTATTTTAACATTATATTTTAATGCATTTGAATATTTTTTAAAAAAAAATTCTCCTAATCTTAGAATAAAGAAAAAACCCTCCACACCCCCCAAGTGACTCGAACTCAGGACTTAAGGTCTAAGTAGAGGATGCTCTGTCACTTTAGTTATCCAACTTCGTCTTAATTCATTTGAAACTTTACGTTATAGCCCACCTCATCACTAAATTCTGGATCCGTCCCTAGTGGTGGTTAGCCTACTTATTTATTGTCATGACCCTTAGACAATAATTGTTGGGAGTACAACCAATTAATCTAGTATGAATTAATATATCAAGCCAAACACACTCAAACAATAATCACAAGCGAAAACGAAATAAATCAACGCACCACGATTTACGTGGAAAACCCTATAGTGTAGAGGGAAAAACCCACAGGGTAAACACAGAGCAATTCCACTAAATCACATAGTAAATACAACATTTATCATGTTTAGCCCTAATCTAATAAATATCAATTGAGGAAAAATACTAAACCCTCTAACACAAACAACAAATCACTTGAATATTGTAGATACTACAATACTCAAACACGCTAGAGAAAATCCCTAAAATAATGCTATGAATTCTCTCTGCATTGCGAACTAAGCCCATCCCATAACCAGCGAACTCATGCAACCGTACAGAACATAGCAAATAAATCTCATAAGCTTACAGGAATAGATTTCATTTTTCTTACTTGACCTCCAATTATTTTCCACCGCCTTGTCCAAGTCCTAATGAAAGGAGGACTCTAGGAAATTTATTCCTTTATTAATTACCATCATGTGGGCTTACTTATTGTGGCCCATAATTATGGGCCGGATTAGCCTAACAATCTCCCCCTCCAGCCCATAAGATGGAAATACTCTAATCAACAATCACGTGATGCCCATGCCATTTAGTTTGGCACACTAATCCAACTTCTCTTGTGGAACCACATCCGTCATCATATCAGCTGCATTCTTGCTCAAATCCCATGCACTCTGGTTGTCATAGTAATCCACATATCCATCATAATTCTTACTCAACTCTTGCAGCTTCTTCTGATGACTCTTAACCTTCTGAAAATACTTAGGCTCCCCCTCATCCCCCTCATCAATAATCAATGCATACTCCAAACTTGGATATCTTGCAGATGTACTACAAGAAATATGCAGAACAACAACGCATGTAAGATAACGGTTTTAGGTTAAAACAGAAGCTGAGGAGATTCACATGAAGAATATTCCATATGCCAGTGGTGTTGGCAGTTTGATGTATGGAATGATATGCAGCAGGCCAGACTTGGCCTATAGTGTATCTCTGGTAAGCAGGTACATGTCAAATCCTGGAGAGTCACATTGGGAAGCTTTGAAGCAAGTCTTGAGATATCTGAAAGGTTCTGTCAGTATGGGTATAAAGTTTCAGAAACTAGAAGCTGGTGCTATACCTCTGGTTGGATATGCAGATGCAGACTTTGCTGGGAACTTGGATACAAGAAAATCTGTTACAGGATATGTCTTTACTTTGTATGGAACAACTGTAAGTTGGAAAAGTGTGCAACAGTCTGTGGTTACTTTATCCACAACTGAGGCATAATACATTGCCTTAACTGAGGCAATCAAGGAAGCTATGTGGCTCAAAGGGATTCTCAAAGAATTAGGAATCAGATAAGGGTGTGTTACCATTCAGTGTGATAATCAGAGTGCTCTTCACTTGGTGAAACATCAAGCTTTTCATGAGAGGTCTAAGCATATTGATGTTAGACTTCATTTTGCAAGAGATGTTATTGAAGCATGATCTGTTGAAGTGAAGAAGGTGCATACCATGGACAATGCAGCTGATTTCCTAACTAAGGCAGTTTCAGGGAGCAAGATGGTTCATTGCTCAAGCCTGATAAGGCTTGAACAATGTAGTTAAATCTGGAGCAAACAAGGCAGGTTGAGGTGATGAAGTACACTTGAGTTCATTGAGGTGGAGATTTGTAGGTATCAGTTCAATTTCATCAAGTGGTCATAGTTTGTAGTAGAGGTTGGGAGGAATCAAGAACCGGGTTCCGGTTGGGAAGAACCGGGCTGAAGAACCGGGTTTCAGGCAGGTCAGTTTTGAAGGATAATAAAGAACCGGAGTCAAAGCTGTTATAACAGAATTATGGAACGGCTTGGAACCGTTGCATGTAAAACCGTTGTGAAAGGCCCGTCTAACAGTTTTGAGCAGTTGGAACTGAATTGGTTACAACTCCTGGTGCTTCTTGATTCGAGCTTAGGCCTTTATATACATTTGATCCACTAGTAGAGACGAGTTCATACACGTTGTTTTCCCTCTGTAAACACTTCTCAATCATTAGAATTAGAAAGCTAGGGTTCTTAAGCTCAATTCGGTTTGTGAATTGGGGCTTCTGGTTTTCTGGGTTGTTTCTTGTAATTGATTGTTTAGTGGAGTGAATTGAGGTGTGTAGAGCCTCCGTGGATGTAGATCACATTGATCGAACCACGTAAAAGCTTTGTGTTCTTCATTTTGTTTCTGTTTCCGCGTTTGATTTCTGTTTGGCCGAATTCCAGTTTGTTTTTCATTCTTTTCTGGTTTGAACTTGTTTATGTGTGTTGTAAGTGCTTCATTTCTTAACATTAAGCACTTTGAGAGCTTGGGTGTTAGACATGCTGGTACTTGGCCTTGATTCAGTGGAAGTTTATAGTTTGTATGTCTTAGAAACCATTTCATTTGAGACATTCATTTTTTATTGCATTCTATGACATTTTGGTTGTCTTTTAGGTTTATGCATTTATTAGAATAATTATTTTGATAGTTTGTTATTATTCTTATAATTGTTACCTTGGATCATGACTGTCATTTATGGTGTGAGACATAAATGATATAGTAGATTCTAGAATTGACATAACCGATGGTCATCAATAATGGTATATTGTTGACAGACGATAGGTTAGCATGTGGTCTGCATCACATTCTTAGAGAATGTAGTAGGTCTCACGACTATGAGATATTAGATATCCGTAATGGACACATAAGTACTTTAGAGAGTATTGATATACCCTACTATTAAACTGTTTGTTTTACTGTATACGGTTTATTAGTGTGTGGAGTATGTAATTATCTTTTAACCTGAGGTCAATACTCATTTTGTTTGTTAAATGATGAACTTTGACCAAGTACAACGCTTGCCTCCCAAAGAAGGATAAGACACGTCTTGTGTTGGGTTCATCATGAGGCAAATGGAAATGATAGTTGAGTCACGATTGAAATTCAAGAGAACACTCATATTTCTCTATATTATTTGACAATAAAGTTATTGGCCAATTCAAAAGTATATTCAATTAAAGTAATTAAATACGATCGAATGTGTCATATAATAAAGATGAGAAAAGTGATTGAGCTATTTGGATAGACACAAGATAGATCCTAGGCTCAATCGGGTGGTTCGTGAATGAAGGGATATTACATTAACTTCATATAGAGGTTTGTTTACTGAATTCACGTAAACGTCCTTCATATATCGAGTTCGCTGCACAACGCAGTCTAGGAGTTTTGTGCAGACTTTAATTAGATTATCTTCGATACTGAGAGTGTAAAGGGTCACACTTTATGTGTATTGTTGTTCCGCTCACGGGTACACGATTGGTGTTTTGAAATATATCTAATGCTAGTCCAAGCGAAAGATTGAAAAATATGGACTAGATTAGGATATTGGGCTTTGACTAATTAATCAGTTGGGCTAATTAATTAATTAAAGCAGACCTGTATAATAAGTCCATATACCTAGGGTAATATAGATATTGTATATATCTATTCTCTATCGTAGGTAATATGTAATCTTGTCACAAAACAAAACAGAGAGACACCGTAGAGTTCAGTAAGGGATTTCCTAGTGATCTCTTATTGAACTGAGTGTACAGGGAATTGTTCATGCTACGGACGACATACTCATGGATACTTGCAGTGGTGAATTCAGTCGCGCATTATGTCCATTTAAATTACGCAACAAATAAGTAATTCAAATTTTTGTGTGATTATTGCTCAACGTGCAATTCAATTATAAATCAAGATCGTAATTCTCGATTATTTATTCCGCTACGCACATTAGATGGCATCAAGAATTCCCAATACACACTTGATAACTCCTTATCAAAGTGGTCCTCTGAATAAGGAGTTCCGATTCTCCGCATTTTTTCTATGTGAGACAAATTCCCATATTTTTCTTAGATTTTTCATCTTTCCATGTTTAAGTTGTATATTTTAGGTATTATTTCTCATTCATCCGAAATTAGTTTTGAGGATATAAATACACTAAATTCATCTATTTGAAATGTAGATCATGATTTTTCAACTTAATTTCATTTTTAATCAATAAAATTCAAAATTAAAATTGCTCAAAGATTGATTGATACAAACCTTCCAAAATCAATTCCTAATTAACCATCAGCTAAAAAAACATCTACATATAAAAGATGTCTACAAAACATCTACACTATTTCATTTGACCATTTTACTAGCACACTCTATTTTCTATCTACTGATTATATTACATTTTTTAAACACCACCACAATGCACACGTACATAATTATGGCTATTCTACACAAATATGATGATTTTGTGAAGAATGACATAAAGTTCCAGGCACACATAATGCTATAGCATTATGGGATCTAAGACCAACTAATTTTTAGTTCATTTGTATATTTGATAATATTAATATTATAAGGAAAAATGTATGTGAATGTCATTTAATTATTGGTATATATTTGTATATATTTGTCTATTTAGCAGTCCAAATCTTTATAAGGTCAGATTTTCTTAAGAAATTTACACTTGAATATGTTGAGACATTCGATCGCTTTTCATTACCTTCAGTTACGTAGGGACTTAAATATAACGATTTTTTTATTAATTTAAGGGTCTGTAGAAAATTTTGATATTGAACCTATAAAAACAATTATCAATAGTTAAAAGATCGGAATAAATATTTTAATAATTCAGGAACTTATACAAATATCTCTCAATAGTTAAAAGAATTACATATGTAATAATAATGTGGATACAAATCCAGAATATAATTGTTATGGCCTTTACTTTTTTAAATTTATTTTAATTAAAAAGAGGGAGAGAGAGAAAAAATGTTAAATTGGTAAATTCTAAAAGGATTTTGCAACCTTAAAGGGAAAGAAAAAAAGAAAAAAGATTTGCATTTTGCTAGAAGACTAAGGGTGAGCAACCGCTCGGGTTAAGTTTATAATCGAATTGAACCGACAAAATAAAAAAATTAAGGGTCAACTTAGTTGCAAATCATCAATGACAATGATAATGAGTATAAATGAAGGGTCAATCATACTATGAAACGAAATGAGGGGAGTTATTAATAAAAAGTGATAATGATTAACTTATTTATTAAGTGACAAGCACAAAAAATGAGAATGAGTCTCCATCCACTCTCATTCTTTACCCCTAAATCCCAACTAAGCGGGCCCTAAAATATAACTATTTAATAGTTGAACCAAACCAAAACTGTAGTCTCAACCGAACCTATTGCCGGTTTTGGGCATTGCTTTAGGGCCCTTTAGAAAAAGAGAGTAAGTCTCTTACACTCCCCCGTTCCGGTCGAATTTGCCTACTTTGATCGTGCACACAGGTTAAGAAAAAATAGATTTCGTGGAATCTTTAACTTTTTAAAAGGTGGAATTGAATGTGGAGATTTTGAGAGTGGAGATTGTGAGAGAAATTTGTCATTTATGGGCTGACAAATTAGATTGGGACAAATCGAAAAAGGAAAGTAGGCAAATTAGGACGGAACGGAGTGAGTACATAAGTTGCACAGATCTAATTCAGGTCATGGATATTACCTATTCAGGGTAAATGTATCATGTTGAAAATGTATTAATGTTTATTAGTCAAAGTTATTACTTGCTATGAGTAAATGTATTACTTTAAATATAAATAGTATTATCCAATCCGAATTGTACCATGCACCTGGTGTGCATGAGATTTTGCCTTTTTTTAAAGGTTTGCAACAAATTACTGCTCCAATCAGGATGTATTGCAAATGGTTTAACGAGCAGAGAAATAAAAAGAAGATCAACTTCAGAATCATATTTCCTCACAACCACATTCCTAAAAATTCCAAACCTACATCGCGGATAGGAGAGTTGAAGACTTTGCTTAGTTGCAATACCTTGATACGAAAGCGGCGGAGCACAAAAACAAAAATTTACTTTTTATAGTTTTATTACGGTTAAATTATCTTCTACCTTTTACTTGGCAATACTTGCATACATCAATATATGTATAAATAAGTTCTTCTTAGTTCTTGCCCGATTTTTCTCATTTATGTGGAACAAGTTGAAACCTTCTTAGTGTCTATTACTTAAGAGTTTTAATTTATTTAGAAATTATTTTTCTTTCTTTTCCTTTTTAATTTAGGATTTACTTTCTTTATTTTTGTCGTTTTCCTTTTAAATTATGATTTATTTTTCCAAGGAATACCCTCTTCCTTTCAGTTTAGGATTTATTTTCCTTTTAGATTAGGAATTTGTCTAGTCCTATAAATATTTGTTTAGGCTTTTGATTTTTCATTCATAAAGTAGTTAAATTTATCTCTTTTACATTCTAGTTCTCTAGAATATTGAGTTCTTGTAAATATCGTTTGTGTTTCAAGTATTCGTCCCGTGTCAATTGGTATCAAGAGCCTAAATTAGCAGCAATGCTTCAAATTCTATATTTGCGTGTTGAACGACCAAAGGTGGGCTACAAGCAGCGGAGGTTGCCAGGTTGATGTAGTTGGCAAAGATGGCGTTAGGAGAGTCGCTCAAGAACCTCAAGCCAATCCTATATTGTTCCACAACCTCATAAGACTCAGACCATCGAGGATGATTCATCTGATGAAAAGGTTGCAAATGTGCTAGGCAAAAGTTCTAACTGTAGAGTACCGCAACAATACAGGGAGCATGAGTTTCATGTGAAGGTTGATATTCCTCCCTTTGATGGAAGCCTAATCATTGAAGGTTTATTGAATTAGGTGGCGGAGGTAGAGATGCCTTTCGAGTATACAGGAAGTTCTAAGGAAAAAAACAAGTAAAATTGCTAACCTATCGAGTAAAAGTAGTGACTTTTGGTGGGGGCAAATCCAGACGCTACATCATCGTCTCGGTAAACAACCCATTGGGCTTTCGCCAAGATTAAGAATATGTTGATAGCTAGATTTCTTCCCCCAAACTATAACCACCTTTTATTCCACCAACAACAGAGCATAACGCTAGGACAAAAAATATGTTAACAAGTACTCCCTCCGTCCCAGCTAACTTTTCACAGTTGACTGGGCATGGAGGTTAAGAAAAACCAGATTTTGCTTTTTCTTTGACTTTTTTAAAGGTGGAGATTGAGTGTGGAGATTTTGAGAGTGGAGATTGTGTAAGAAATTTCCTTTTTAAGTGTGTGAAAAGTTAAGTGGGACGGACCGAAATGGAAAATAGGAAAAGTTAGCTGGGACGGAGGGAGTATGCTACACATTCCTTGTTATCCTTACGTAGTGATCCACTAAAAATCGAGGGAAAACAAGTAAGAGAAAGTCTAAGTGCAGGACCTAGTGCTGGAACTGGAATAAAAGATTAGGGGAGAAAGTCACATTGTTGCATTTGAGTCTTGAGCAAAAATCTGAATCACCATGCTAAAAATCTTTGAGTTTCATTCATTCGGATTTTTTATTAATAACAGAGCTCAAGATACTAGAAGAACTTCCATTTATTTTACCTACAATGAGGAATATTCAACATGCAACTGATTTGGTCCTCAAGGCAAATTTTCTGAATTTTCCACATTACTGGATGAGTCTTAGAAAGAGCTAGACTTTGCATTAGATAGTGCAGGAGTTGTTGGAGAAGGGATTGATTCGTGAGAGTGTGGGGCCATGTGCAATGCCAACACTTCTAATCTCGAAGGAGGAAAGTTGGCATATTTCTGTTGACAGACAAGCCATCAATAAAATCACTGTGTGATATCGATTTCCTATTCCTCAACTTAAAGATATGTTGGATATGCTGGCTAATGCGAGAATTTTCACAAAAATATTACGAAGCGTGTATCACCATATCCACATTAGATTTGGACATGAATAAAAGTATATACGTAAATTGCAGCTAAAGGAGTGTGGGAAATACAAGTTTGTGCACAAGATTAGTGTTATTGCTTACGTGATGGATCAACATGAGTTAAAAGATCATTCAAGGACGAGTTCTTTTCAGGTAGGAGAGTCCAATGTAGGACTAATTGAAGACTCCCAAGTGTCCATCAAGTAAGAGTTTCAGCTTATTTAGGAATTGCTTATCTTTACTTTTCATTTTTAATTTAAGATTTACTTTTCTTTATTTTTGTTTTCCTTTTAGATTTTGATTTACTTTTTCTGTAATTTTTCCTTTTCCTTTTTCATTTTAGGATTTATTTTCCTTTTTTATTTAGAGATTTGTCTAGTCATATAAATGTCTATCATTACTTTTAATGTTTCATTCATCAAGCGGTTAAATTTATCTCTTTTGCATCTAGTTCTCTAGATTCTTGTGCTCTAGTAAAGATCGTTTGTCTTCTAAGTATCCGTTTCATGTACTCACCCCTATAGACGACTATCAAATTAGGATCCATTTCTGGACCAAAAAAAATCGTTGAACATTTGACATTTTGTGAACCGAACTGACCCGATTAACTTTTTGGTACGAATTTAGATATTTCTTAATTTTTCAAATCGAAATCCGTACTCAACCATATTGAGTCGTATCGAACTGCCTGTACTGAATAAAATACAAATTATAAATTTAAAGATAAATTATCCCTAGAAGATTAATTTAAATAATAATTTAAATTAAAAATTATTTATTATTCTATGGTTAATTAAGTGTAACATAAGCAATAAAGGAAACTTATATTTAATTATTATATAATTTCAAGAAACAAGTTAATGACCCAAAAAAATTGATGTGATAAAAATTATTTATTTTGATTAGATATTAATATATTTTGTTCGAATTGAATATGTTATTCAGAATATACAAAATCTCTAGATATCTAAATTGAACCAAGCCGAAATGAATTATTCTGTTAGATCAGAAATTCTGAAGAGGACTGTCCCAAAAAAACCTTAACCATATGGTATCATCATCATTTCTCGAATTGGATTTTAATATTACTTTTAAAACAACAATAATTAGGTATATATCTAAAAAATTCAAATCTCCGATCCACATAGTACTGTTCAAAATCCTAAATCAAATGATTAAAGCTTTTGTAAGATGTGTCTTACATTAATATATAGATTTATAAAAATAAAAAGTGTTCCTATTTCAAACCTCAAATTGTAGTACAAAAACCTATGTTACTTCAACAAAAGTTGCCAAAATGAGATTGTAAGGTGGGCCAACCTGCAATCTGACAAAGCCCAAACCACCTTGGATGAGCAAGATGAACCACAAGGTTTTTTTCTCAAAATTTTCTTTAGTTTTTGACAATTCTTCAACAAAATGATTGATCATATTTTTGAAAGAAAAAAAAAATATTCTTACTCATGTAAAAAGGGATAATTAGTTTAATAAGACCCATCTGCCTAATGAGATTAGGTTGGATTGGACTAAGTTCCCCGCATTATGAAATATATGTACATCTTAGACCTATAGGACAATAAAAAATCATGTAAGTATACACAAATTATAAATAAAATAAAATATATAGAGAATAGTGAGTTGGTTTACCCCATAAAAACTTGTTCTTCGTGTAGGCCAACCTGTCGCAACTTGTCTTTTGCTGGGCTGGTATATGCATAGTCCAACTCACACTTTTAAGTGGGTTGGGGTAAGAGATCCATTCAACAAGTCTAAAATTCGACGATCTTGCAAATTTACTCTAATTTTTATTCAAAGCTAGTAAAAAAAAAAAAAAACAGATTCAAGAGGCACTCATACACAAATCAAATAAAAAACAATTGAGCCAGCTTAATATTTTTGGTATTATCACCCCGAATTTAAATTAATATATAAAAGTATATTTTTCATGTGTCAGGGGAATTGCCTACATTGTACGGCCTAGGTATGGTTTACAAACGTCGGCTCAAGTCTGGCCCATTATTGTAATATACATTTTCTAAAGGCTAAGTCTGACCTTTTTCACCATCAAGTGTAGTCTAGGCATATTTAAAACATGTTAAATGCCTCTATATATATATATATATATATATATATATATATATATATATATATATAATATATATATAAGGTTATTACCAAGGATGAAAATATCAAAATCTCGCGAAAAAAAGGGTTTGCCAAGATAAAAAATTACTGAAAGATGATTTTGTCAAATTCTCGCAAGATATAGGCGAGAATCTCGCGTTATGATAGCACGCGTGTTGCCTCTAGAAAATGTCAAGTTTTGGCGAGATAATCTCGCCATTTTATTGTCAGAAACTTTTTTTTCCTTTCCCTTTTTTTGTTTTTTTTTTTTTTTTTTTAATTCTGCAACTTGATTTTAATGGAAAATGCTGTAAAGATTCCTGCAAATTGCAATAGGATGGGCTGTAAAGAAGGTGTAGGCTTGATTGATATATTTGGAGGTTTTTAACTTTAAGAGACATGGATCTCTGATACACGTCATATATGCAGGAATTTAGGTCGATTTTAGGTGTGTATTTATAGCAGTTGCATGGATATATGGTCGAGAAGTGCTTATGTTGTATACATTGGAACATTTGACGTGTTTTGTGGAGTTTTGTGGATTTTAGGTCAAAATATCGAGTATATGGCGAACTAGAGACGAAACGGACCAAGAAGACGTGAAATGGGCTCAGAGTAGGATTTCAAGTCTGACTTCAAACCAATTTTTGAGGGTCTTCCGATCGGTTGTGGGATTTTCTCCTTCCAGAAAAAGTTATAAATCTTCGAATTAGCTTTTCAACGCCACCAATTTCACCTCAATCGGAGTTGTATAACTCAAGTTATGGCAAAACCACTGGAAGTGTGTCAAGCTGACAAAAATTCACTATTTCGGGGCAAGAAGTGATGCGGCCTCGTCACTACCCTTCAAGGCTGCGTAAAAAACGGCCCAGAAACGTGTTAGCATAGTATGCCTCGACGAGGCCACGTCCGGGGGGTTCAGGGCCACGTCAAAAGCCTTCCGGAACAACAAATCGGGTTTTAGTTGGGCTTTTTGTCCTAATCTCTCAAGGATTTCAACCCATAACTATAAATAGGTCCCCAAACTCGTGATTTAAAGGTTAGACACTCCATATTCTCAAATAAACTTAGAAGAAGAGTTAGAAGACTTGGAGGACGAAGAAGAATAAAGATCGACAAGACGATTCATCTGGGTTTAGTTATTTCTTTTCTAGTTTTTGTTCTTAATAATGTTCTCCATGAATTATTGTATCGAATTTATGCTAGGCATGAGTAGCTAAGCTATTCGTGTCCTAGGGTTAGAGAGTAGGGATTATTATGACAATGTTTTGATTATGATTTAATTTATTAATTCCGTTATTTACGTGTTTATCTCTATGTTTGTGCTTATAACTAAATTTAGCTTGATCACCTAGATTTAGTAACTTAGTTTAGCAATTCCGCTTCGAGAGGGGGGAATCATTATCAGACTTATGACATAGAGCGCAATTGTCTATGACTGTGTAGGCCATGACTTAGGATCATTTGGGAGTTATTAGGTTTAATTGACTCGAGAGGGTAATTAGCTTAATTAATCAATGGTTTAATCGCTTTGAGAGAAGGGTTAGATTATTGTCGTGCCGCATAATAAACACTTGAATTGGTAAATCTATAGGTTAATCATATTCAACATTGAAGTAATATCCTGAAATCGAAGCCCTAGGATACCTTTTCTCACTGATTGTTAATCCTCTTTGTTTGCCAAGTGTTAGGTCATAGTTTATTAGGCAATTTAGTTGTTAATTATTTTAGGTAGTAAAAACAAACCCTATGCAACTTAGTATCTAGTTAGGATAATCCTAGATTATCGAGGTATCGAACTACTTAAAACCTATTCTCTGAGGGATCGACCTTGACTGCCGCTATTACACCTACAACCGTACGCTGACGGAACACTAGGTAAGAAAATCGATGTGTCAAGTTTTTGGCACCGTTGCCGGGGAATAGGATTTAGCGCTTACTTTCTATCTTGAAAAATAGGAGGAAATTAGACTAGATTTTAATTTTCGTGTTTTTGTTTAATTTTCGTTTTTTATTTTTTGTTTAATTTTAGTGTTACGCGGTATTCGTTGTTTTTGGTGTTTTCAGGCTTCGCATGCACACCAGATCAAAAGGGAAAGAAACTCTTCTTCCTTTCGATCCAGAAATTGAAGCGACAACTTGTAGACACTGAAATAGAAGGAATCTCGTGTCTGAAATGGAGAACCCACCACAGCAAGCAAACCAGGATGAAGCCATGAACAGAGTACTGACAGGTCTGGCGCGCCTAGATGACAGAGTCACTGTTATTTCTCAGCAGTTACCGCCACAGCAGCCACCGTTACAACGGCAACAGCCACAGGTTCACGAGGAACCAAGGGAAGTAGATGAAGATGATACTCCCATCAGTGACTGCCTGAAGCCTAATCCAAATCAGCGGGCGGGAGGAGTACAACCCCCACCACTTAATGCCAAAAGCTTTGAGCTGAAGCCTTCATTAATCAACATAGTGCAGCAAAACCAGTTTGGGGGAGGTGCTTTGGAGGATCCGAATGTGCATCTGATCAAGTTTCACAGACTGGCTGACACAATCAAGATAAATCATGTACCGCACGAGCAGGTCAAGATGAGATTGTTCCCTTTCTCAGTGAAGGACAGAGCACTGCAGTGGTTTAATTCGCTGGAAGATATTAGAGATTGAGAAGTCTTGAGTACTTCTTTTTTGTTGAAGTACTTTCCACCGAGCAAGATGCTGGACCTGCAGAGTTAGATCAATCAATTCAAGCAGTTAGACCAAGAACCATTTGGAAAAGCTTGGGAGCGATTCCGGGATCTTATCCGGAGTTGCCCTCAACATGGGTTCACCAAGAAGCAACAAGTGTGCAAGTTCTACAATGGGCTGCTTGCTCCGACCAGAAACCAGGTAGATGCAGCTGCAGGTGATAGTTTGATGGAGAAGTCAGTGAGGATGGCATTCTCAATCTTGGACGCTATGGCCAGAACAAGCTACCAATGGTCGACTGAGAGGAACCTGCCAAGGAAAGTAGCGAATGTAATGGAAGTGGAAGCAGTCAGCACTGAGCCGAATGAAAGGCTGATGTCGCAGCTGACAGCCTTGACGAGTCAGGTAAATTTGCTAACTAGTCTGACATTAGCACAGCAGCCAGGGGGTCAGGAAGAATTTGAAGACGTAAACTTTGTGAATCAACGAAACTTCAACAACTTCCAGAACAATCAGCCCAGATATAATCAGTACCCCCAAAATCGGGACCATCAGAACTTTTCATATGGTAACTCGCAGAATACACTTAATCCGCCACCCGAATTCACTGTTACGAATGAGATGATTCATGATGGCACGAAGCCCACACAAGAGGAGATTGTGCAATCCCAGATTGCCAAATACGATGAGAAACTAGCTCAGTTGGAGAAGAAAGTAGATGGAAAGCTTATTGAGCTAAACAAGCACATAATTGGACAGGGTTTTGACATCAAAAGGCTCGAGAACTCATTGGTTCAGACTCAAGCAAGCATTGGTGAATTGTCATCAAACATGAGCCAATTGATAAAGATTGTCGGAGCTCAACACAAGCAGGGCCAATATCCGAGTGACACAGTGGTTAATCCGTGGGAGCACTGTAATGTTGTGAAGTCAGAGGAGCACTTGGTGAAAAAGAAGTAGCTAGAGGAGCAAAAAGATGTGAACTCAAGTAAGGTTCAAGAAAACGAAGCAGACGAACCAGCATATGTGCCTCCACGGGCATATGTACCTCCTCCCCAATTTCCTCAAGCACTGAATAGAAGGAAGATAGCATCTAATGGCGATAATGGTACTATGAGCACGAAGGACCATAAAGCGAAGAAATCAATTGAGAAAGTAAAAAACATTGAGAAGAAGGAGGAAGTCAATACCATCATAGATAAGAAAATTTCATCTCATATTCTTGATGAGTCTTTTGATTTTTATTTTAAAAATTCATTCTTTGCTAACCTTGAGCCTTTAGAGCGCTCTAGCACTGTTGTTGTGAAACAAGAACCATTACTGGAGAGAGTCCAAGATAGGGGGTAATAAAGAAGGAAGACCTTCAACCCACCCAAGAGGAAACCAAGAAGAGGAAGGATGGAAAAGAGACAACGAAGAAGAAATCGAGCAGTCCCAAAAAGAGCACAAACACAAGCATGAAACCGAAAAGAGCAACAAAAGCAAAAGATCCAGGGAGTTTTACTATTTCTTGTTCATTTGGTAGTCATAATTTTCACAATGTCATGTGCGATTTGGGATCTAGCATAAATCTGATGTCTCTTAAGGTGTATAGACAATTAGGATTAAGGGAGATTAAACGATCCTTTATTACTATCCAATTGGCTGATGGATCTTCATTAACGCCATTGGGAGTAGCGGAGGATGTATTGGTGAGAGTGTTGAATTTTGAATTCCCTAGTGATTTCTTAGTTGTCGACATGAAAGAGAATGATGAATTTCTTTTTATTTTAGGACGACCTTTTTTGGCGACTAGCCAAGCATTTATAGATGTGCCCAGGGGGAGTTGTTTTTTCGTGTTCAAAACAAAATCATCACCCTCCCAATACACAAGTCGGGTCTAAGGGATAGGTATAATTGTAGCATTGTTTATACTGTCCAAGCTGCTGTAAGAAATCCACACACCTCAAATAGCTCGTTAATTGCTCATAAAGTACCTAACTCGGGGTAGCTGGAAAATGGTTGATAGGAAAAGGACGTCTGGCTTATGACGTAAAAATAAGCGCTTATCGGGAGGCAACCCGACCTTGTAATTGTTTTAAGTTTTTTATTTAGTTTTCAATTAGTGTAACTTTGAATCTTTATTTTTTTATTTTTTTGTAGTTTATAGTGTTTAAAGCATCAAACCAACAACTCTACAGAGGAAAAGTGAAAGAGGGGGAAGAAACGGGTAAAACTTAAGAAAAAAAACGAGTATCTAGGCAGTGTCAATTGACGCGGCCGCGTCTAAAATGGCCAGAAAAATCACATTCCAGTATCGTTTGACGCGGCCGCATTGATAGCTTTGAAGGTCGCGTCAAAAGCGTCCAGGAACAGGTGAAATCAGTATTGCCTGACGCGTCCGCGTCGCAAGAGTGACGAGGCCGCGTCCAATGCCCAGCCCAGGTTCGTTTTTGGCTTTTAAACTTAAAATTAGGGCTCACTTCATTCATTCTCTTCCCCAAATTCGCAATTTCTTACTTCTTCACACACACAAACTCAAATTCTTCATTCAAAACACAAAATCTTCACACACTCTCACCCATAAACACAATCCTACATTAAATTCACACACTTCCACCGATTGAATTTAGGTTTTTCGACCCACTTGGCGCGAAAACGGGACAAGCACCTCCTTCCCTCTTCGACTAAAATGGCTCCAACAAAAGCAAGAAAGCACCAAGGACAAGGCAAAGACCACAAGTATTGGGAGCATCAACGCTTCCATTTACCGCATTCACCACAATCATAGTAAACCGTAAGTTAGCACCAAGAAGTACCACTCTTTTCCCACAAACATTGGCCTTCGACCAAGTTTGGGGGAGGGGGCGGATAGTGGGATGACTTGGCCGCTATTTACATTCTTGCAATCTATTTGGTTTGCCTCGTTTTGCTTGCTGTAATTTGTGCTTTAATAAGTTTTAAAGGATCCATTGGGTCTGTGAGCCCAATTATGTTGGTCGTAGAAGTTTTTAATTTTTGCATTAGTTTTAATATTTTAGTTTTGTTGGATCTAGAACAAGAAAAAACCCGAGTTGTAATCGTTGAAAAATTTAGGGATCTGATTGATGATGATGTGTTAATAATGAGATGATTTTTTTGCATAAATTTGGGAAATTGACACATAGTAGAGCATGATAAGTAATTTGAGATGAAATTGAGCTTGAATCTAGAGTATTTGATCAAATATGACCCTTGTGAGCATTTGAGCCTAAATGTTATCCTTTTTACCAAAAAGTTTGAGAAAAATTGTCCCTAGTTAGCCCACTTGAGCTTTTAAACCTTTTTGTTTCATAGCCACATATTACAAGCCAAATACCTTTTAATTTTAGCGATTGGCCTTATATTGGACTAATTGAGTAAAGAGGGAGGTGGATTGGAAGGTAGATTGGATTTTTGAGAACAAAATGGGCGAAATAAGGGATAAGCTGAAGGGTAGAAGGAATTTGAAGTGATAGGTGCAAATTCAAAGCAAGTATAACCTCTCCTAGTTTGTTATTAGTGTTGAGTTTAATTTTCGTAAGTAAAAAAAAAAAATCATGAAAAGCGAAAGAAAGAGTCAGCTGTAAATAGCCGTATTACTATTTTAATGTATTAAGGAGAGGTTAGAAGAAATAAGTGCTTAGTTGATTTGGAAAAATCGGGTAATCCCATGATGTGGTACCCGAATACTTAGTATGAAAAACACTTGGTTGAGAAGCACCTTTGGGAAGGTGAAGAAGTCACCTTGAGAGGTGAGTTGCTGAGATTGGGAGAGTGAGATCGAGTGATTATATTGAGGGGTAGTCGGGTTAGGAATAACTTGATTAGTCCAAAAGATAGTCACTTTTGTCCAAATTTATTCCACCTTTCCTTAAAGCCAACATTACAACCAAATGAAAGACCTACTTGATTCTTTGTCACTTATGCCGAGTATTGCGTCTAGCTTAGACAATTGGCAAGCCTATGGTAAACTGTGCATGTAAGCTAATTTGAGTGAAATGATACTTTTTGCCTAAACACTTGAGAGATGAGAGAAACACTTACCTGGTGAGGATCAAATACATCGAAAGTTTAAGAGGTAGTTAATTTTTGCTCTATCACACATGCTCACTTACACTATGATGTCTAGATTTTTGAAAAATCTGTCTGAGACTAATTCGTCATCCAATCATCCTAATTACATGTGTCTTTGTTCTATTTTATGTTGTTCGGGACGAACAACATTTTAAGTTTGGGGGAGTTTGATACACGTCATGTATGCATGAATTTAGGTCAATTTTAGGTGTGTATATATAGCAGTTGCATGCATATATGGTCGAGAAGTGCTTATATTGTATACGTTGGACCATTTGACGTGTTTTGCGGAGTTTTGTGTATTTTACGCCAAAATATCGAGTATATGGCGAACTAGAGACGAAATGGACCAAGAAGAGGTGAAATGGGCTCGGAGTAGGGTTTCAGGTCTGACCTCAAACCAATTTTTGAGGGCCTTCCGATACGTTTTGGGATTTTCTCATTTCACACAAAGTTGTAGATCTTAGAATTAGCTTTCCAACTCCACCAATTTCACCTCAATCAGAGTTATATAACTCAAGTTATGGCAAAAACACTGGAGGTATGTCAAGCTGACAGAAAATCACTATTTTGGGGCCAGAAGTGATGCGGCCTTGTCACTACCCTTCAAGGCCGCGTAAAAAATGGCCCAGAAACGTGTTAGCACAGTACGCCTCGACAAGGCAGCGCCAAAAGCCTTCCGGAACACCAAATTTGGGTTTTAGTTGGGCTTTTTGTCCTAATCTCTCAAGGATTTCAATCCATTACTATAAATAGGTCCCCCAAACTCGTGATTTAAAGGTTAGACACTCCATATTCTCAAATAAACTTAGAAGAAGAGTTAGAAGACTTGGAGGACGAAGAAGACGAAGATCGACAAGACGATTCATCCGGGTTTAGTTGTTTCTTTTCTAGTTTTTGTTCTTTACAATGTTTTCCATGAATTATTGTATCGAATTTATGCTAGGCATGAGTAGCTAAGCTATTCGTGTCATAGGGTTAGAGAGTAGGGATTATTATGACAATGTTTTGATTATGATTTAATTTATTAATTCCGTTCTTTACGTGTTTATCTCTATTTTTGTGCTTATAACTAAATTTAGCTTGATCACCTAGATTTAGTAACTTAGTTTAGAAATTCTGCTTCGAGAGGGGGGAATCATTATCAGACTTATGACATAGAGCGCAATTGTCTATGACTGTGTAGCCCGTGGCTTAGGATCGTTTAAGAGTTATTAGGTTTAATTGACTTGAGAGGGTAATTAGCTTAATTAATCAACGGTTTAATCGCTTCGAGAGAAGGGTTAGATTATTGTCGTGCCGCCTAATAAACACTTGAATTGGTAAATCTATAGGTTAATCATATTCAACATTGAAGTAATATCCTGAAATCGAAGCCCTATGATACCTTTTCTCACTGATTGTTAATCCTCTTTATTAGGTAATTTAGCTGTTAAGTATTTTAGGTAGTAAAAACAAACTCTATGCAACTTAGTATCTAGTTAGGATAATTCAAGATTAGAGGTATCGAACTACTTAAAACCTATTCTCTGAGGGATCGACCTTGACTGCCGTTACTACACCTACAACTGTACACTTGCGGAACACTAGGTAAGAAAACCGACGTGTCAATCCCTAATTGGTGGAGGGGTACTATTCACCCAATTATACATTTATACTCGACTCCTTATATTTGAAGAAGAGGGTTATTGAAGCTTAAAATTGGAATAGAAATTTTTACTAATTACCAGTAAGGAGAGAAAGCGAGCAATTAGGGAGAATCTCTGTGAGCAATTAGCGCATCAATTAGGCCTGAAGAGGGAGATAATTATGGATTAACTGAAGCAATTATGCGTGAAGAATTGCGGAGCAAAAGTGATTCTCCAGTCCAGTAAAAAGTTTTTCTCCAGTCTTGAAGCGGCGAAGAATAGCGGCAAAACTTAAGTGATATCTGTCTAGGTTTGTAATTCTTCTATTTAGAAGATTTGGGCTTGATTTGATACTATTTTTAGATAATATTAGTATAATACTCGAGTATTAAAGATGAATTGAGAATATTTTTATCCTTCCTTGAAAAAAAAACGAATGTTTTTTTACCCCAAATGAAAAATATTATAATACATCATTAATTATGTTTTGTTTTTCTTAGATATTTAATACATCCTCAATTAAAGAATGAGTTTAATTATATAAATAAATAATTCACAAAACCACATGATAATACACGGGTTTTATGAAAATATAAAGATAAAAGAAGAATTGAATGAGTTTTCACACACACACAAAAAAAAAAAAAAAGAAGAAGAAGAAAAAACTTTGAACAATAATTAAATAAAACATAAATAAAATTGTTAACCAATAAAAATAAAAATAACAATGCCAATGAATGACGGTTGACGGGATCTTCTTATGGTGGTTTGATAGATTTTAAATATAGGGACGAAATATGGGATCTTCTAATTAATCGTCGTCTTAGATATTTTTTACTATTTCTTTCATATTTTGTCTCTATTGTGATCCTAGAGTATCTTTTAAATATTAACTATCATATCAAATGAAGAGCGACGGAAAATTATTAAGAACGTGATTTTAGGAATAAGAGCGAGAAGAGAGCTTACTGATGGATATATTTGTCAATTAATTTACTCCCTCAGTCCCGGCCTAATTGTCCTACTTGCCTTATTTGTTTGTCCCGGCCTAATTGTCCAACCCCAAAATGGCAAATAAAGTCAACACTCTAAACCCCTACTTTTTCAGTTTTTTACAAAAATGCCATTCAGGATTTTTATTAACAATACCTAATTATCACTAAACCAAATCCATAATTTAAACTAAATCCAACTCATTAATATCCATACCCAAACCCAAACCCAAACCCAAACCCAAACCCAAAATGATTTCAACAGAAACCCTATTTTTCATACCCAATCCCCCCCTCCCCTCTCCTCACTCAGCTGCTCGTCTTCTCTCTCTATCCCTCTAAGAACTCTCTGGATTCTTAACCTTTTCTGGGTTTCTTCTCCTCCATCTTCATCGTCCCTCCCACTCTCTGTTGTCTTCTCACCCATGTCACCCGGTCTTCTTCCTACTTGTTCTCTGTTGCAACCTCTCACCTTCTCACCCAAAAATTGTTTGAAACCCTAATCTTCTGAATCTCCCGGGTTTGTGTTATTTGGTCATTTATGTGGCCCGATTTGGCCAGATCCACACCAATCTGGTATATTGAAGGCCGATTTCAAAGATTTGATTGGTGATTTGGGTTCGAGGAGACGAGGAGAAGCCAGATCTGTTCTTATATGGAGATTGATTCCCCAGATTCTCCAGAAGTTTTGTTTGGGACTCGGAGGAGAGTTTCGTGCCAGAAACTCAGTTTCACGAGGACGACGGAGTGGCAGCTCTTCCTACTGGGATCGAGGAGGCCCCCCCAGTGCATTTGTGGCAACATTCCCCACAAATGCAACGCTTCATCATCGAGTGCGTTGCAATCTGGGTCCCGATGGTGAAGAGGTTAATTTTCTGTTTAGTTTCATGTCGAAGTTTGGGGGTCTTCTGAAAACCCTAATTTCTTGCTGAAGTTTGTGGATCTTCTGCAAACCCTAATCTGTTGATGAAGTTTTTGGGTCTTCTGCAAACCCTAATTGGTTAATTCGCTTTTGATGTTACTCTGGTGCTTGCATCTTTTATGAAAATGCTGAAATTTGAAACCCTAAACTGCATGTGTGGTTTATCTTTGCTGTTTAGCTGGCTTTTTCAAATTGATGACTGTATTTGTTCAAATTAATGACACTAATATGCTGAAATTAATCATCAGTCATTCTCGGTTGTGTAGCTTAATTTGGTTTGTCGTCCTGGCCAAATTAATGTTGCCAAACAGCTAGATTTGTGGGTTTATATGTACCACCCCAGTGATGATGTTATTCTGAGGGGAAAAAAAAGTTGGGTATCCAATCTTCTGTCTTTGTTGTTTAGGTGGCTTTTTCAAAATGATGAACATTTTTTGTTTTGATTGAGTTCATAGCTGCCCAATTAAAGACAATTTCCTGCTATACCAAGTGTTGAAATTGAGATTGAGTCATTAGCTTTTGTGTTGCTTAATTTGGTCAGAGCTTCTGTCCAAATTAATGTTACCATTTGGCTGATTTGTGGGATCTTAGGTACAACCCCAATGATGATATTGTTCTGAGGGGAAATAGTAAAAAAACTATTAATAGCACTTGATTTGATTTGAATCCTGTGTTTACAGTTTAAGCAAAATGAACACCTTCATCAGTGTTTACACTGTAAACAACTGCCAAAAAAACAGAATGCTTCTTTAAACCTAATCTACCAAATACCCCAATTCTCCCACAATCCCACCTTCCATCTGCCTGTCCAATTGGCCCTGATGTATCAAGTGCTCGATGCTCTGCCTAACAAACTCCTCTTCAACTTCTAGGGCTTGGGGTAGGGCATCAGCTCTTGCTAGTCTTGTCTTTCCCATATGTGGCAGCTTATAACTATTCCCACCTTTGTCTTTCATTATCTCCACCATACAGCCCTGCAAACTTAGAAATATATTGTCTAGCTTCGCTGGTTCAAGGTCCTCAAATGATTTAAGGACATTGGCCACCAAGTCATCCACATTATAGCTACGAGTCTCAATTTGCAGCGATTGAAGGGCTCTGAAATAACCTAAAGCGAGAACATTGATATCCGGCGAATTCGGAGGCTGAAACATCAGCTTGATGTCAAAACCATCAGCTGTTGCAGCTCTCTGAACTCAATATCTCTGTCAATTAGGTACGGCCTTGCGTTATCTTGCTGAATTATGATTGTTTTGCTTGCATTGCTTGGCTATTTTGCTTTGATTGCCAGAATAACCTAGTTTGTGAAGTCATATGATGAAACATAATGCAATTTATCACACACTAAATGTTTTGTAAAGTCATCAATTTCAACCCATTTTTTATTAAATCTAAAAAATGTGTTTTAATTTGGAGACTTACTAATGATGAATTTATTCTGATAGAGAATGAAAGAGTTACCTGCTCCAAAAGGCAGCTTTTAATTACAGCACTGTTTACCGAATCGATTGGTTTTGTAACCATTGTCCCTCGTACTCTGTTTACGTTGTTTCTGATGGCAGGCTCCTGTTTAGTTAATGGGAAAATTCCAATTTTCCCATCGAAAACTAGTTCCCCACTGTCTGAATACTGTGGCCGAGCCACTGCACACATAAACATTACCTTTGGGATGAATCGTTTGCTTTTACAGGCCCGATAAGGCTCTTCCTCCCCCACTAGCTTATATGCTTGCTCCGTTACTCTTTGCATATAAAACAATTTCTCGTCTATGTGTATGACATTATGCATGCTTTCGTATACTGTCCTGATGCAAATAACTAAGGCTGTACTTCAGCCTTTGAATTTTGTTTGCATCAGTCAATGTTGGTTTTATTGAGTTGGTATGAGCTTTAATCTTACCTGCCATGATCCATCTGCCTATTTGTGACTTGCTGACCTCTAACTCTTTTGTTAAACGCCTGATTGTACCCCTCTTTTCGTACTGTATCGCCTTCATGGCGACTTCGTCTAATTTCTGAATAATGGACGGAGGTTGTCGGGGCCTAACCGCCGGAAACGAGATGAGAACATCTTCTGAAGTTTGTTTCCTTGCAGCCTTCCAAATGCGCCGGATCGTCCGGCTTGAAACTCCATATGATGCAGCCATTTCCATAGTGATTTCGTTTGTTAAAACGCGGTCTTTTTTGTTGTTAAGAAGACACTGCGCTATGCGAAGTCGGTCTGATGGAGCAACATCTTTACCCTTCTTGTTATTAGGCATGATCTGTTCTCTGTATCTGAGTATTTCTTTGGTGTAATAGTTAGCAAAAACTGCATTGAATGCATTTGTTGGCATATTTATAGACTAATTTAAGTGGTAGGTTGAATTTAATTTGAATTTTAGAGGGAAAATATTCAAATGTAATTCCAAACAGTTTGAGGAATTTTAACTGCTGTAAATTTCAGTTTTTGGAGGGATTACTCCCCCAAAAACTTGGCAATGCAAAATTTCAATTTTTGGGCTGCTTCGCACAAGTAAGATTACTGTGTTTTCTGTTTTGAACATTTTTTTTTTTTTTAATTTTATTCAGTGTTAGAAAAAAAAAAATCAGGTTAAAAAAGAATTACAGAAATGGAGGGAAAGATTAAAACTCTAATCCTTCCTAAAAAAAATTAGTAAAATTCAAAAAAGTCAACAAAACAACACCATTTCTTAGTCTCCGTGCCCGGCCAAGGTAGGACAATTAGGCCGGGACGGAGGGAGTAATTCTTAATTTATTCACTTAATTAGGGTCTGACTTAAATTTAATCAAGCACATGTAGATGGCCATCCTTTCTGTTAGTGATGATTGCTACTAGTTTAGGGCACGAAACATAGACAACTATCAATTTAGAATTTTGGAAGAAAATTCTATCAATATAGGTTACATTATTTTATACTATCAATTAAAGACCGATAAATATAAAATTAATTATCAGGTGGTCTGTTTGGATATTTCCATACAGCGCCAAGATGATTGACAAAAACACATTTGAAGTGCTTACAATATTTTAGTTATATTAATATCTTGTAACTGCAATCTCATTTGATATACATATTTTATAATATTGTTGGAAGATGTGTCTATGTAAATATAGTAAAGACAAGTAAATTAAATGATTTTAGTTTCAGGACTAGCTAGTATATATCACACATATTAAATTATAGTTATAGCTACAAAATAATGTATTTATATCTAAAAAATCTAAGTACTTTAGATAATAAATATAGTTGTGCATTAAACAATAATTACTGTTACGGTTAAATAGTCTAAATAAATCTGATATTAAAATGCTTATACATGGTAGGGTATAGATATAAAATAAAGTTGATGAATAATGTATATAACTAACATAAGTTTCAATCAGATGCATTCAGTTAAGGGTATATCTATGAAATTAAAAATTAAATTGCAGAAATAATCCTTAAATTTTAAACTAAATGTTAACTAAGTTCCTTTTACCTAAAGGTGCAGATATTGTACCAGTGTGAGATTTTAATAATTCGTTGTCTACATGAACAGTTGTGTGAAAAGGAATGGCGAGTGGTAACGACGCTCATGATCAGAGGCCTTCAAGATATGATTACGCATGGAGATATGCTAGTCCCGTTGTCGGCAATAAAGCTGCTACAACATGTAACTTTTGTGGAATTGTAAATTCCGGAGGTAGTACTAGGTTCAAATATCATTTGAGTGGCACGGACCAAGAAAAAAACGTTGCCCCATGTAAGAAAGTTCCTCCAGAAGTGAAGAAAGAGATTCGTGATCTGATTAATGCTATATATGCTGCTAAAGAGAAGAAAGCCGCAAAATTTGATGACATAAGAGCAGAATTATGACAAGATTTATCACATGGATTAGTTGACGAATATGATGATGACAAAGAAGATTATATCACGTGTCCGCCGGACCTTAATCCAGCTGAACGAAGAGACTACCAAGCTGTCGTTAGAGAGTCGAGACCAAGTGAGTGGGAAAGACAACAAACCCAGCATTTTGGAAGTAGTAAAGGAGGGAGTCCGAGTAGGCGAAAGGCTACACAATCTTCTCAATTTTGTTGATCCCAAAGTGGTCGATCGATGAACTTTGATTCCTATCATGTACCTTCTTTGGATAAATCATCCAACGCACATCAAAAGAGGATAAAGAGTATGTGCTCAGGTGTCAGCTTTAAGAAAAAGTTGGGCAAGGTGGTCTGTAAATTTTTCATTTATGATAATTTACCACCAAACAAAGATTCCTCTCACCACTTCAAGAATATGATAGTTTATACCCAAGAAGTAGGACAGGGCGTTCCCTCGCCTACTCCATATGAGATAAAACACAAATATAGGGACATGGAGTATGCAAAAATACAGCAAGACGTAAGAGGGCAAAAGTCAAAGTGGGAGCGTATGGGTGCAAAATTAGGACTGGTGAACGGACCGGGCCGACGAAAATGTCCATAATAAATTTCATGGTATATTGTAAGAGCACCACTGCTTTTCTAAAATCCGTTCATGCATCGAATAGGATCAAGTATCATGCCTACATTTACAATTTGCTTAAAGAAGTATTGCGGAAGGTAGGGAAGCACAATGTTGTTCAGATTGTAACCGATAATAGATCAACTTATGTAAAAGCGGGAAGAAAAATGCAGCTGAAGTATAACTTATATTGGACCCCATGTGTTGCTCACTGCGTTGACCTTATTTTTGAAGAGATTGACAATAGGGATAGCATCAAGGCAGTAATTCATAAGGCAGGACAAATAACCAAAATTTATAATCATGATTGGTTACTTGCGAAAATGCGAGATCTCTGTCAGGGAGATATTGTTAGACCAGGGGCAACACGTTTTGCAACTAATTACATCTCCATGGACAACCTCTACAAGAAAAAAACCTCAGCTAAAATAAATATTTACTATTGATGATTGGGTCGCGAATAAACTAAGTTGAACGAGTGTTGGTAAGGAAGTGGAAAGTCAAGTGCTTGACCACGTATTTCAGGATGGAGTGCAACACGCCGTGGCTATCTTTGAGTCAATATATCAGATGCTCTGAGTGGTTGATACAGAGGTGGTTCCAACTATGTCAATCTTATATGACTTGATTCGGATTATGAAAGTTAAGGTCCAAATACTAAGAGCCTCACAGTGGGTGACAAGAAAAATTGAGTCTAGGAGGGATCGTACACTTTATCATCCACTACATGCAACAAGTAATAATCCTTTTGTTTTTATATTTAACTTTGATTACACGAAGATGATTAACGTTTCATAACAATATTGCATAATATTTGTAGCCTTAACCCGAGATCCCAGTATCAGGACGGAGTAGATGAAGATCCAAATCTACTTTAGCCAGTACTTTAAGTTTTCAATAAGCTACACCCTAACTCTGACGGTGTTGCACAGTTTGGGATTGAAGTTAGATTAGTTGATTTGAAAATTACTAGTTTCTCCTTTCCATGTATTGTAGTTACCTAATCCTTTTTTTTTTTTTTTTTTTGGACTTGCGCATCTCATCTGTTTTTGTGATGCCAAAAAATCATTTGGTGACCGTCCTGTTGTGGCTGCCAGAAACACAATGCCGGTGTGTAAGCAGAATTTTTAATTGGATGTAAACTTGGCAGTACTTATATCATTTAGAACAACACATTTATTGTCAATGACTGCTAATTTGTCAGCCGATTGGTGGGTTATGCACAGTAGTTCAGCACCGACAGTTAGACAACTAGCCATGAGATTGTGGCACAGACTGCATCATCTTCTGCATGTGAAAGGAACTAGAGTACCTTTGCATTAGTACATACGAAACAGCGAAATCATCTTGCATATCTGAAACTAAAAAAACTCATATTTTACTATTACAATATGAAGTAGAGGATACAAGACTTGGAGGCTGAAGCAGATAGGGTTGCTGAGCAGGAATTCCTGAACTTAGTGGATATCACCGCTGAAATCGATAACGAAGAAGGTAATAAACTTTATCAATGGATTCGGCCAGCACACTTTAATGATGATGAAGGCAATCTTGCTCCGCAAGTGACTGAAGCGGCTAGCCAATTCGGAATTTATGTGGATCAAGTACTGCGTGATGAAGTTGGTGTAGCTGGTACTGACTCACATACGGTGAGCTCATCAGATGAGGACAAAAGTGATGCCAGTGGAAAACAGTGGTAGAATAAGAAACACCAATGAAGATTACTTCTCAGATCAGAGGGATATGAGTCCACCCATTGTTGAGCGTGAGTACACACACTACACAAGATGAAGATCACGAAAGTAGTGCTCGAGGTCTAGGGATAGGGGGCATCTAGAAAGATTGCACGAGCCGACGTGATTGGAACCGAGGCCCGAGCTCAAACACAGATGTAAGATGGATCCCTCTCGTCAAATTTGGACTCGTTGAGTATGAGCAGTGATCGAGATGATCTGTATCCTAATTTCTTTCCACACAAGATTGCAGCAAGATCACTTGAACAAGTCTGGACTGATCGTAGTACGTCTAATGATCCAGCCCCTCAAATGCTATATGAAGGACATCATTATGATTCTTGGGTAAATCTGAATTGTCTACGGACAAATAATTGGGAGAGACGCTGAAACATACGCATTTCATCTTAGTGACTATCTTCATAATTACGCTACCTCGGTGAGCTGATTCCACTTTTGCAAATACACATATAGAGCATCTGCTCCATTCAAGCATCATAAGGTATCATTTTGGTACTAAAAGATAGTAATACATAAAAAAAGAGTTCAGAATGTGTTCCGTGTGACCAGACAACCTATGTATTGTTTATTATTTACTAACTAGTTGTATATACGTGAATTTGAGTCGTTTTTAGTTTAAATATTTGAATTTAAGTAGGTTTATAACAATCTATAAAATATCGTGATAAATAATCTGTTTTAATACATTTTTCGACATTTTTAAAAGAATTGCACCGATATCATCCGAAATCTCTCTAAATTGAAATACCGATAATTTTCGTAAAAATTGATATTTTCATCCTTGATTATTACACAATTTGGTTACATAAAATAAAGTTTATATAATGAATAAAGTATAGAGATACATATAATATTTTATGTATATGTTGGTATGATCTATATATTAGATACATATACACCCTCCTTCTCAAGATAATTTGCACACTTTTCTTTTGGGGTGTCCCAAGATAATTTGCACACCCTTAGAAAGAAAAATTCTCTTGTAATCTCCACCCTTAAAATCTCCATCATCAATCTCCACTTTTGAAAAAGTCAACTAAAAAGCAAAAAACAGTCCTTTATTCCACGTGCGAGAAGGAGTGTGTAAATTATCTCAGAATGAAGGGAGTATTATTTATTACTTATATAGGTAAATTTTAAGTAGACCGACTTGTCAGACTTAAAAGGTTTTAGCTGAAGGTCAAGCTTAACCTACTTGAGTAAATAGACAAAAGAAAAAGTCTAGACTTGACTCACGTGCTAAATAGGCTTGGCCAAACAAGACCTAATTTAAGCTAGGTCACAGACTCGTTACGGATCATCTGGTCTATTTGCACCTGTTTATTTTACATTGCTTTAAGTAAAAAAACTTATTCTGAAAGTTAGATCCATCATACAAATTATTAGTATCAACGGTAAATATATCAATAAAATGCTCCAATTTATACATGACCACGGTCTAGCCTCGGGATGTAAACGAATTGAATCGAATATTAAAAAATTCGATTCGAATTTGCAAATATAAACTCGAATTCGAATCGAATATTAATCGAATTTAAATAGGTTATTCGAATTTAATTCATGAGAAATATTCAAACTATTCGATTCGAGATTCGAAATGTTTTTTTTATTTTTTATTTATAAATATTTTTTTATGTTTTAAATATTCAAATATTATTATATTTTTGTTTTTTTCATTTACAAATTTTAGTTAATATATTATATAATTTATTTAAATATATAGCTATATAAATATATTTAGTATTATATTTAATTTTTAAAATATTATATATTTATAAACGAATTGAATATTCGAATTATTCGAATCGAATACAACTATATTCGAATTCGAATATTATACGAATCTTATAATTAATTCGTATTCACATTCGAATTTGATTTTTTCGAATCCGAATCATCTTAATCGAATTCGAATCACGAATCGAATAAAAAATATTTAATTACCCGTCCAGCCCTTTGAGAATGTCAGAATTGACACGCATTCTAGATACTAATCACACAAAGGAGATTTTCTTTTTCCTTGAGTATTTGATTATTAGGTATCGGAAAAAATCACAAATCAATAATCCATATAAGTTGACCTCAAAAAAGAAATCCATGTAAGTATAGAAAATAGGGGTTTAATGAAGACAAGAATGTCAGTAGGTACCAGATCATGAGAGGAATTAGACAGCTGACGTGGACTAATAATTTGATACATTAATTATAAAAATTGGAATCCATTTTATTCCCACAAGACATTACACTTCTTTTAGGCCAAAAAGGAGGTGGATATTTATCTAAAAGTTTTCTGGAAGGGCTTAGAAAATGTACATTCATAAACAAGTATCGGAACCATATACTTAATAACTTACAACTTTTACCTCAGGGGTTGTTCATGTTAGCTCGGATCTTCCTTCGTATTTCCACGTTGGAATTTTCGAATCATCCCTTACTTTCTTCACCATCCAGACCCTCCAATGCAGAAATTTCAACCTACCAAAGAGTGATCAAAGGCGCATATATGGACTTACCGAAACACATCAAGCAGCATGTTCATGTTTCTCTCTCTGCGTTAGAGTTGACGTGGCTGACCCAAATTTCTCCTTTTCATAGCTCTCTCTTCTTCGAAAATCTGATCAACGGAGAACATTAACTACAAGAAAAACCAAAATGAGTAAAGAGTGAAACAGCATACCTTTTTGGCCATTAATTGCAAGGTATCAGTAATTTCAGAAAACTCGGGCCTTGAAGATGGTTCTTGCTGCCAACACCTTTCGAGCAATTCCACTACCGAAGGATGAGAGTTCCTCGGTATCACTGGCCTTAGACCCTTTAATTTATATCAAAATAAAAGTTAATTGAGATTGAAAAATATTAGAATACATAAGTAATAAGGAGGGCCGTCTTTATAGTGATATTGAACCTTTTGGACAACACCCACAGCTGCCTGCAAAGGAGTCAAGTGTGCGTATGGAACCTGGTATTTTTAAAGATAAAAATGGCAGTGTCATTATTTGGACTACAAAATTTGGAGTTATTTCAGGAGTCCTAAGCTGTACTGTACTGTATTGTAACAAACAAATTAATTCATATTACTATACATCATTCACTATATATATGTATATATGTATTACAAAAAGATGTCCAAACACAAGAATACATATATCACTACAAAATACAACCTTTCCAGTTAGAAGCTCCCACAGTAAAATCCCGAAGCTAAAAACATCAGCTTTATGATTATACGGCTTGTGCTCAATAACCTTACAATCAACAAAAATCAATACTAGTTAGAAGGCATTTGGCCTAAGTTATGACTTACTAGAAAATAAATAAATAATACACAATAAACAAAAAAGGAAGTTCTCGAATAAAAAAACAAAAAAACAAAACTCTAGCAATGAGGAAGGATCATTTTAAAGAAAAAACAGAGACAAAACCTCTGGAGCCATCCAGCGATAAGTTCCAGTTTCTGCTGTCATAACTCCCGACTGTGCTTGGACTCGAGCAACACCAAAATCAGCAATTTTTACCACCTACAAATTGTAAACATGCAATCAAGAACCATTCAAGGTTATCCTTTGAACAAATAAAGAAAAACTAAGCTTTTGAAAGATAGCCAAAATCCTGCAAATTGTAGCATTAAATTACATGCTAGTGCCACATTGGATATTTGCTCCAATAAATGTAACCAAAAAACCAAAAAAAGCCTCAGAGATATCATGGTTTCTTACTTCATTTTCATCCATCAAAAGGTTGGCAGCCTTTAAGTCTCTATGGATTATATTATTTTGATGCAAATAACTCATTCCCTTAGAGACATCTATGGCAACCTTCAGTACAGCTGGAAGCTTGAAGACGCCCTTCTGTTTATGCAGGAAATCGTACACACTTCCACCAGACATAAATTCTAGAAAGAAAAGTCCAAGTCAAAAAATAAAGAAACGTAAAGTTGCATTCATGGAGTCGAAAAAAGGTTCATCAAACTATGGGATTTTACCAGTAACAATACACAAGAGTGGAGGCCTTGTACAAGCACCAATAAATTGTACAATATTCTTGTGCCGAACTTTCCTGAGTAGAACAAAGACACCAAAGGGTGAATCAAGTGGAAAGGAAAAGAGTTCAAGTTTCACAATGGAAAATATATAGATCATCAGAAGGTTTTTCCCATTATTGACAGCAACTTGTTTATGTTCAAGATATCGATGAAATTTAAACACAAAAATATATAAGTACAATGTACAATCAAGAATAACATAACCAAGCACAAATAAAAAATTTAACCTCAATATATAGACTTCTTGGGTGAACTCCCGCTGCATGTCTCCGTTGAGAGACTCGGTCTTTAATATTTTGATGGCCACATCTTGACTACGAAACAATCCTTTGTACCTATTTTTGTTTGTGTTAGCAAAATTACGTGACAATGAAATTATTGAAAATCAATTATAAACTCACAAGTCTCCATTTGATCCTGCAGCTATCTTGTATTCAAACTTTAACAAATTGGCATCAATTTCCCAGACATCATTCCCATCAAAAGGAATTTCCACACGGCTTCTTGGTAACATAAAACCACTATGCTCTAGACCGCCAGGTGGTGATACTAGCTCTTGTTTACCATCAGATAGCTTCTGCAAAAATTTCCATTACAACAGATTCCATTAAATCTAAGAGAGAGAGAGAGAGAGAGCGAAGAGCTATCTAAGCATTGCTGTGCGTTTTTATACCTCAATCTTTGGAATTTCCATCAGTAATGTATCAATGAGCTGATCGATCCCCTAAGAATTGGAAGTAAGAAGGCAAATCAACAATTTGCATCAAACTGGAGGAGCAAGGGTAATGTCAGGATAGTTTTATTACGTCAGTCTTAAGTAATTAAAAAGTCAAGAAGTAGCTTCTGCAGAAAGTTCCATTATAATGGCTTCAAGCTAACCAGAGAGAGAGAGAGAGAAATTGATGATGTAGACATTGACACTATACTATCCCAAGATAGAAAGAACGACAATTACCTTTCCCCAACCATCAACAACGAAGACATCTAGCGAATATCCATCGACTGTGCAAAAAGCATGAGCTTCTTGAATGTTCAACCCAATCTCAGACATCAGGCATGTCAGCTGAAAATTAAAATAATGACCTCTCTTATTATCAAGACAAATCATTTGAAACTGCTTACTAGTTTTGGGTATAGTGGCACCATATTTTAAAATGAATCGAGGCCAAGCACAAACCAGAGACAAGAACATAGCAATTATGGCTAGACATAATGAAATCATTAGGTCTTGTTTAGATTGATGATTTGAGGATGGATGTGAAATCCGTAACAGCAAATCCACTGGTGTTTGCTTGGATACAAGGATAATTCAATGCTATCAGTTTGGACAATTTTTTTGTATTTTAAAATCATTTTAATTTGGGTATAATTTAAACACACATGTTTCAAATCATCGATTCAAACCCCTGACATAAATAAATTACAAGCACCAAATGCACTCTCCAGTTATAAGGAAGCCAGCAGTCACAATGTGGTTCATATAAGAAAGTCAAAAGCTACCTCATTTATGTTAATCGAAAATACTTTTATTAATAAACCATAGAAAAGATCTGTTGTCTGTATATGATAGTCGAAAACCAAAATGACGAGGCATTACCCTACTAAGGAGCTTGGTTTTGTCTTTAGTTGAAACTGTTATTTCAAGCAGCGGCCTGCAAAAATCAGATGCAACACAGATTAGTTGAAAATCCAAACACGTACATTCTACCACCTGGGAGCCCAGTAATAATTCACAGGACAATAACAACGAAAGAAAGCTCAAATTGGAGCAAACCTTTTAAAATATTACCGCAAAAAGTTTGATTGCCTACTCACAGAGTTATTCTCATCTTGACCATCAGATTTATTTCCTTCAAAGGCAAATTCATAATTTGATGATGGGCCAAATGCAGGTGGTGGGTGAAGGCTGAAATTTATAACCAAACTTGAACACGAGTTTCACACTATTCAATGCATTTAAGGCCCCAGATCTCGTACCTATCTTGCTGGAGAGCATCCTCTCCATTGAAAGTTGAATGGACAGAGTTTCCAAGATTTCCATCACAGGCGTGACGAACCTGCATTGGGGACAAACTATGAGATACGGAAAAATATAACATGCATCTGGAACAAATTGAAACACAACACGGATAATGATTTCGAGATTTTCATATCAAATTTTGTTTAGGAAGGAAAAGGCCGACCAAATAGTGAATAAAGTCCACAATTTCCACCTCAAAACTGTGGAGTCTGGACGATTTGTGAAACTCTATGCACGACATATATGCCACTCAACAAGCAAACAACAGCATGACGAAATTCAAAAGATATACTTCCAACAATGAATGAGTTCTAGGTTCATAAAATTCAATCTCCACTTACCATCATCCATTTGGTATATTGTAATACCTCGTAATTTTCCATTTTACAATCATGCAGCACTGTTAAGCATATTAAGACAATCAATGAACGCAATTGCTGTTGAGTGAATATCCTGGTACCTGCACAAGATGTACATCAACTGCAGGCCGGGTGAGAGGATCGCGTGCCATGTTCAATAATTTCTTGTGCACCAGGACATCCTCTGCCCGTTCAGTATTAACATCTAAAGCGTAACTACAGTAACAGGGCAACAAGTTAAAATTCAAACTACGATTGGACAAATTTCCTGAGCTCACAACATTTTTTTGTTTTTGAAATTTTAGAAAGATGCACAGATCATCTCAATTCAAATTTTCAATAACTAATAGACCAGTTCTGCAGAGGAATAAGTAGACGAGGCAAACTCCACTTTCTTCAGGTGCAAACAAATTAAATGATCTTACCAAGAAACTGGAAATTTGATCATCTTTTTATATTCTTTCAAAATTTAATGCATCAATATAATCCCTTAAAATATTTAACATCTACAAATCAAGTTCCTTCCCATCTGCCACCTCCCAGAAACACACACTCACACACACGAAGCATTGGTCTAAGTCTTTATAAGAAAAGAAAAAAAAAAAAGAATTACCGAAGAGGAAGCATGGTAAAATGGGCCCACAATTCATCCTCAAACCCTGGTACGGCAGCTTCTTCAACATCCAATTCTCTCAATCTGCACAAAAATTCATTATAAACTTCAATTTTCTGTTTTTTCTTACGGCTTAGAACCGGTGACCACTCAGATTGCTGGCTGCTACAGCTATGGCTTTCTGCCATCAGTTCATTTCAAACCGAAAAAAAAAAAAAATATAAATAACTCAAGGAATATGCAGTTTGATTCAGATTCCAAAACAACAAAGAATGTAATAAAACCAAAGGGGGAAAAGGAGTTTTGGTGGGGCGTGATGTAAGTATCTATCTTTGTATGTATCGTGTATGTCTATTTTTGTGGCGGTTTGCATGAAATAAAGCAAAACAAATTCATTAAAACAAAAGGGACCATTTTTATAATGAGTGTTGACGTGGATTCAACCGAGGCTGGAAACTTCGCTTCTATCACCCTTTGCTTGTCTCTTTTTCTATTCTTTGGTTTTTTATTCATAATATCCACTTCAAAGATTCAATCTTTCGATTAAACTAAGGGTTAATTGCAGAATGCAACCTGTACTATTGGCCTTTTTTTTCATTTCTAGTCCAAACTAAATATTTTTTTCGATTGCAACCTGTATAATGCGTTTTTGTTGCAGTTTGCAACTCCGACCATATTCCAGGCTATATAGGTCATGTGTCATGCACATGATCCCCATGGGCCAATAATATGGCGACACGTGGCCACAAATAAAAGAAAAAAAATCGAAAAAAAAGGAAAAAAATACTTATAAATTATTTTAAAATTTCAAAATAATTCATAAAAAATATAAAAATAATTTAAATTTATAAATATTTAATATAAAAAATAAAATAAAAATTTAAAATTCAGAAAATTAACAAAAATTTCTAAAATTAATTTTTAAAATTCTGAAATAAAAAAAAATCGAAATTACTTATAAATTATTTTTAAAAAGTAATTTTTTTATTAAAAATATAAAAATTATATACATATCTAAATAATTTTATATAAAAAAATAAATACTTTGAAAATTTTGAAATTCAAGAAATTAACTAAAAAATATAAAATTAATTTTAAAAATTCTGAAAATAATAAAAAAATCGAAAATGGTTTCATTTTGAAAAAAAATAAAAAAAATTGTAAATTATTTTAAAAAGTTTACATAATTTATTAAAAATATAAAATTATATAAATTTCTAAATAATTTTATATAAAAAATGAAAAAAATATTTTGAAAATTTTAAAATTCGGGAAATTAACAAAAAATTAATTTTTTTTTTAATTTCCTGAATTTTAAAATTTTCAGAATTTTAAGAATAAATTTTAAATTTTTTTGTTAATTTTCTAAATTTTAAAATTCTCTCGCTAGCGGACACATTGAAGGAGATTCAGCTGTCTGGTGCAGTCGTCAAACTAGAAATAAAAAAAAAAAAAAAGAAAAAAAAGAAAAGAGAAGCCGACCTTCCCTCTTGCAGTTCCACCGTCGTCTTGCCGCTTGAATAGCTGCCGAGTTTCGATTAGGCCGAGAAGTCAGGTCTATCAGAGAAGACCCCCACTTCTACTGTCCATGATCATTATTGTTGTTCTATGCACGCGGTAAAGAAAATGGAGAGGAATTAGAAATTTAACAATTCCCAAATTAATTTAAAATAATTTTCAGAAATAATATTTTTTAATTATTTGGATTTTAAATGAATTTGAAAATTTCAAAATAATTTTCCAAATTTTATATTTACTTCCAGATATTTTAAAATAAATTTTAGATTTTTTTGTTAATTTTCTGAATTTTAAAATTTTCAAAATATTTTTTTTTTATTTTTTAAATAAAATTATTTAGAAATATATATAATTTTATATTTTTAATAAAATATTTTTAATTTTTTTAAATAATTTACAATTTTTTCAATTTTTTTTCAAAATAAAAGTATTTTCGTTTTTTTTATATTTATTTCAGAATTTTTAAAATTAATTTTAGAATTTTTTGTTAATTTTATGTATTTTAAAATTTTGAAAATATTTTTTTATTTTTATATTAAATATTTTAAATTTTTACGAATTATTTTGAAAATTTTAAATAATTTTTAAGTATTTTTTTTCCTTTTTGTCGATTTTTTTTTAATTAGTGGCCACGTGTCGCCATATTATTGGTCCATGGGGGTCATGTGCATGGCACATGGCCTATATAGCCTGAAATATGACCGAAGTTGCAAACTGCAACAAAAACGCGTTATACAGGTTGCAATCGGAAAAAACATTTAGTTTGGACTAGAAATGAAAAAAAGGCCAATAGTACAGATTGCATTCTGTAATTAACCCTTAAACTAATGTCTGATGCTACAAAAGAGATGTGACCCACATTTGAGTTTATCCAATCATATTGTTGGATTGTCTCATCCTCATAGATTTATCTATTTATTTTATATTTTTAAATCTGGAAATGGGCTTAAGGTATTTGCGACTGGGTTTAGCCAATTTTGGCAGTGGGGTGATTGTTACCTCATTTTCTTGAATCACTCACCCTAGTTGACAAAAGTTTTCTATGCTTAAACATGTGGATTGCACTTGCAATGTAATAAAAAAGTTGAATGATCAGAGGCCAAGCCAAGCACGTGTGTGTTGTGCTTGCTTGCTTGCTTCACAAATCAAATTGAAAGCACATTCTTGCATGACAACATAACTACACATGGAAAGAAACCAAACAATCAAGCACAATTACAACATTTTAAGGTTCGTCCACAGTAGCCACCTCACAGCGCCAACGGCGGATTCATAAATTAACAATAGGGAGAGCTAAAAAAAGATAGTAGCGAATAGCACTATGCATACAAAACCATACACAACCTATAGCACCTGATGCAGATTGTATGTTTAGGAGCAACTTAATGTGTTTGCGCATATGATAAGGGATAATACAGTTCGAAAATTTGAAAAATTAATAACTGTACCAAAGTTCGATATTCCAAAATTTTAGAACTATAACCAAATTAGAACTTATAAGTATTCCTACCGATCCGTCTCAAAATTTGGAACAGTTCAATATAATATTTTAGATCTGACAAATTCAATGAGATTAATCGTTTGGTCACGGACTTGATTATCTAGAGATCTTTCTAGCTTTTTTATATCAATATTAAAACTGACCTAAAAACGAGATATTTGAATCAAATGTGAAACTAAAATAAAAAATAATGTTGCACAAATCCATTAATAAGTTTTTTATGTAATGTCGTTCAAGTGTGTATGTCCCTTACCACCTATAGGCAGTTTTATGGTATAAAACTAAGGCCGTGTTTGTTAAAGGTTGGGTCAATCCGTTGTGAATTGTGCCCAACCTAGCCGCGTTTGTTTCCCGATTGAGAGCAATATATTGCTCACAACTAGGTTGGCCTCCCACATCACCAATCAGACAACAAAACATCACCCATTCATTCTCTAACTAACTATTATACACATCATCAATCAAACACAATTTTCAATTTATATTTTATTTCTTTTTACATAAAAAAAAATCAAACACAATTTTCAATACACACTTTAATCAATATATAATCAATAATCAATCAAATACAATTCCCAATACACAAGTTTTAATCAATAATCAATCAAATGCAATTCTCAATAGACACTTTAATCAATAATCAATCATTCATTAACTAATTTTTACACACATAAAATCAACTTTATCAACTTTTATTTGATAATCATCCTCCAACCAACATAATTAAACACCCATTTATTTACCTCAACCTACTAATTTCACTTTATTCCCCACAACTTACAGTACTACAGTCACCTACAAGCATAAACAAACGCAGCCTAAATGAATTGAATACTAGAATGGGTTTTCTTCTTTGTTTTTGTAATATCAAGGTATCTATTTTGTATGTTTTTAATATAATTTATATTAAGTAGTTTGGCTAGATGAAATTATATGCATAAAACTATAATATACTTCTTATATAATTTCTTTTTATCTTCATATTCGATTTGGAACAGTTTTGACCAATTCGGTATAGTTTGGTATAATTTTTGATATGAATATCTACCAAATATTCAGAATCGTACCATAAATATTTTCAGTATAATTTAATTCAGGAAAAGATAGTAGTCAATGATTCGGTATGCTTTCGATTCGATTTTCATCACAGTTCGATAAATCCTTAGATCCATGCACCCCCTACATATAATTTTATATTTCTTACATATATTGAGAAATAATATCCACGTTTGTACATAAAACGAAGATATAGATATAGCAGAGTAATGTTGGCTGGGGATAGTGGCTGGAGTTAGTGGCTGGGAGAGTAAAAAAGTGATGTTTGTTTGGGTGGTTGGGTAGTGCTTGTAGTGTTGGATATAATTTTTAATTGTAAAATGTGATGTGATATGTGTAAAAAATTATTAATTATTATTGGTTTAATGATTAAAGTGGTATTAAAATTTGTGGTGGTTTGAGGTGGTTGGGCCAACCTGTATAAATAAATATAGGAAGGGGTTGAGCCAAGCTATTAGGGGTTGGGCCAACCCCACCCAAACATAGCCTATAGATAAACAGAATATAAAAATCCATGTATTAAATAGACAAACACGAAAAGATGTATAAATTTGGGATGCTAGAGAGGATTCTCTTACTTTTTGAACTTGTGTTGTGAATTTTGATGGAAAATTAGACCCTATTTATAGTTGTAGGATGGAGAATCCTAATACTTAGGGTTAGAATGGAGCAATTTGATTGGTCCACCATGATTTGATATATGTCATTATCTATTTGATAATTACTAAATTAATATCTTTTGATTTAATATTGTTTGCAAGATTTTAATATGTGACTTCTATTAGATACAAAATTTGTGTATCTACAAATGCCCCTCGATATTTGTTCACGGACAATATTTCTTGAAGTGAATGAGTCTAGAAACTATTTCCAAGACCTCTTCAAAACATATAACTAGTTTATACTTATATCAAGGAGTCTTCATTTGGATTGGTAGATAGTTTATATCCGTACCAAGGAGTTCTTGATTTGAATTTGACTAGAACTTTTCAACTCGTGTCAAAGGAGTCTTTATTTGAATCTGACTTGTAGACCTTTTAAACTCGTGCTAAGGAGTCTTGATTTGAATTTGATTTGAGGGATTTAGATAGTTTTGGCTCGTATCTAGCTAGAAGCATTGTAAACAATTTAGGCTTGTATCAAAGAGCATTGTAGACAATTAGGGTTGGTATCAAGGAGCATTGCAGGATCTGCTTTTTCGCACTCAGAGTGTTTGCAAAAGCATTGGGCCTTTCTTCTTCTTCTTCTTCTTCTTCTTGAAGCTCTTAAACTTGCGGACCATCAACTCCATTTGTAGTCATGCTCAACTCTATATCATGAGCTCAACTAACCAACTCTTTAAAAGTCTTCCGGCTAAATTGCTTGAAGGATACAATGGAACCCTATTGCATCCTTTGTGTGTAAGGATGGCAATGAGCGGGTTCGGGGGATGATATGGAGCATTCCATTCACATCCCCATTCCTATCCCCATCTCAATTTCACATTTCAAATTTACCACTCCTACATAATTTTCCACTTAAAGAAATCAAGGTTGGGGATAGAGATTGCCTGTTCGGGGAATGGATCCCCCGTGGGGAACATTTCCCACATATTTTTTTTTCTTTAGCTCAATCTTCTTATTTTTTTACAATTTTATAGTATAATATTAATTTCTATTAACTTCAGAAATTTATTTCATCAAGTACTACTTATAGTAAATCAATATAACACACCTTATATATTCTTTCAATTTATTTAAAGATTCAAAATATGTTCGGATTTTATAGAAAAGTAGTGAATAGTTATTGTACATGCAAACTATTTTGTAGGCAAAAGATAATTAATACAGAAATGCACTAGCTAGGATCTCCATGTCCTTAAATATGTATACATATTATATATTACAAAATGATAAATGCTAAAGCATATAATTAAGAATTGGGAACGAAAAATTTCCACTTTATTTAAGCGGGAAGGAGGCAGGGACAAGGATGGGGTGGGAGCATGGATCCCATCACCATACCATTTCCGCTTAGAAAAATCGAGGGATGTCATTCCCGCTCCCACCCTCACTATCACTGGGAACCCCTACCTAATAACATCGGGTCCCAACAGGGATGGATCCCCACGGAGATTTTGCCATCCCTACTTGACTGCACATTTCAATGGATGGAGCTTTTGATATTTTCTCCTTGTAACTTAGACTTAAATTTCTGTAACGATTGATGTAGTCTATGACATACTCTTCTTTCTCAGTTAACGTGAATTTTCTAGTTGAAGCAAGTTGACCATCCTTCGAGTGTTATATAAGTGGTTGAGAAATCTCTTCTCCAATTTCTCCCAACTATCAATTGAATTTTCCCCCAAGTCGGTGTACCAGTCAAGCTCGTTTTCTTTCAAGGAATGGACGAAGCTCTTCACCAAGTGATCTCCATATATTTTGGCATTATTGCAAGTTCCTACAAAGTGAGCCGTGTGTTGCTTTAGGTCGTATTTGCCATCAACAAATTGAAACTTTAGAGGCTGGTAGCCTGAAGGTATTTTCAAACTACCGATCCTTGAGGTGTATGGCATGGTACAAGTTTGAGACGCCTAGGAGCTTTCTTCAAGCTTGTCATTGATAGATTATAAGATGATCTATTTTAATTGATTTGCAGGAATCATTCCATTAGATGAGACTTGCAACTTTTAGAGTGAAGGTTTTTCATGTTCTCATGATTTTTGCTAAGCGGATGTTTCAATTTCATCATGATCTTCAACTTATTTGTCCGTGAAGTGACTTGTATAAACTCCATCTTTTTGTTCATCAGCTTTGTAATAAGAATGTATCACTCTTGAACAATTTTAGTGAGCTCTTCGACTGCCCTTGTTAGGCTGGCTATATGCTCTTTAATAGTTGTAATGGACTTCACTTAAAAACTTCTTAAAACTTAAGAACTTAGGGAGGGAAGAAATGAGAGGTAAAGATGGTCTCACTGGGCGTGGCCAAATTTTAACAACAAATTATGTGTTAAACAGACAAGTACACAAAAGATGTCTAGGAATATTTTGATGAACATCGAGCTTTTGATCCACACCAAATTTGGTTTTTTCAATGTATAACTTTAAATTCAAGGACTGAAGACCTTGCATCAAACATTATTTATTCAATAGAATGACTTAGGATGCCTTTAGAACAACATATAATGACATAGAACATCTTTAGAACAACATATAACACATTTAGATGCCTTTGGATCTTGCTAGAGCTCCTTAGATCTCCTTAGAACATCTTTGAATCTTTGCTAGACTGCCTTGGGATGCTAAAGAGAACATTCCTGCTTCTTGAACCTGCATTATGAACTTTGCTGAAAATCAGACCCTATTTATAGTTGTAGGATGGAGAATCCTAATGAGTCTAGGGTTAGAATGGAGCAATTTGACTAGTTCCCCATGATTTGATATCTATGATTATCTCTTTGGATAAGTACTAAGTTAATATATTTTATATTATTTGCAAGATCTTGATGGCTTCTAATTGGATACAAAATTTGTATATCTACAACCTTCCTAGCTATCCATCGCACAGGGGACTTCGTTATATTTTTCCAAACTTGATCTTTTCTGTATTCTTTTTCATCTTCTTTTTTTAATAAATCATCTATTTATTAAAACCACAACCATAGGAATCTTGCTACATTATGATATTAAGGATTGTCTCTAAAGTTAAAATGATGTTCTGTAAATGCATTTCCAGAATTTCGCTCATAGACCTTGATTTTTAATCGATGTCTATGAAGAAAAAAACCGAGGTTAGAGGTGGTGTAGTTTATTCCCAGCAATAGACTTCGGTTTCAACCATGATTAAAATCAAGGTCTTTGCTATAATAGACATCGATTTTTAATCGTTGACTATTTTTTGTAGTTGACCAAACTTTTTACTACACCAGAAAATCGTGGTCTCTCTAAATATAGACTATTGTAGAATACACTATGATTTTCCCAACGGTAATAAACTATGGTCTCTCTAAATATAGACCACTGTTCGATAGACAAAAACGAGGTTTATTAAAAGATGTTTATTCTTGTATAGACTACGGTTATAAATCGAGGTCTTTTTTTGAGAAAATAAAAAAAAAATCGTTGTCTTTCCTATTCTTTTAGGAAGACAATGGTCTTACTATTCGTTTTTCTATTGTCAACAATAAAAAAATTAAATAATAAAAAACCAACTAGTCAATAATCAAGCAATGCTTCTTAATCAATAAGTTTAATCACCATTCTAAAAAATACAACACACCAATACAAGTTCAACTCAAGAATTACAATGAATACAAGAAACGGAAATGATAACTATCTTTTTCCAATAGACTATGGCCTAGCTAACAATATACATTGTAACCTAGAAGTCAAACTTAACATCTTGGGATCTTCAAAATTCTCGTCAAATGATACATAATATTTGGTAAAGGGTTCTCTTACAACACAAATCAAATAAAAAGTTATGGATATTGAAGTCAGAAATACTCATACTATAATAGAGGTTCGAGTTCGATCAGTACCAGACTAACAATATGGGCATAATTATGAAAAAGGACATAAACTGTCAATCTGCATAAGTAAAGCCAACTAATAATATAATTTAAGGATAATTACCAAACCTATCTTAAAGGTTTAACCTAATTACCACAAAGTTGTTGTCTTACAAATACCCCTTTGGGTAATGCAAGAACACCCCCCCCCCCCCCCCCCGCCCGCCCCTCCAATCAACCATCTAAACAAGGAATACTACAAATAAGACGAATTAGGTCGATGTTTAGAGTAGTTGATTTAATCATATGCCAAAATAACATAAGGTACATGTTCCTCTTGCCATTATTAACATAAGGTACCTGCCAACATCAATGAAGTCGAAAAGGTACTGCTTACCCATACAAAAAAGATGAGTATCACAAGCATTAACATAAAGAGGACCAAAGATAAAATTATTTGATAATACAACATCCACACTTATTCGGTTCTGTTTTATTATATGAACCCAAGCAAGGTTCAGACTTCAGATAGCTCGTATAATATTTTAGGCAACAACCATAAAAGAATAAATAGTTCACTACTTGTTATACTCAACCATTTAATAATAGTAATTATAGTTAATGAAAGTAAATAAAAAGCAATCGCCTCTCCCAAGTTGTTCTTTATACGAAATTCCCATCTTATAGTTTGAAAATCAACATATTACCTGTAGCTTATCTGATTTACAAAATCGTCAACCCTCATACTTCCATCAGGCATTCACACAAGAAGTGTGATAGAATCCTCATCATCTGGTGTTGGTTCGGGAGGAAGGAGAGCTTATTTCTCTGTTAATTGTCTTCCAAATTTCCTAGTGCCCAATAAGTAATATGAATATAAATTATGAAGATACACGATTTCTTACTACCAAATTGTTTTGTATCAAGTATGCTAGAACCACATCCCAAATCAGCAAGATGAGGATAATAATGATGATAACTATTGCTCCAGAATGAGAACGACCATTACTAACAATCTTCGGAGGTGCATTTTTTATTTCACTTAGATATCAATTGATATTCAGATCAAAATTCTAAACCACTTCCAAGACAAATAAGGAACAAGTTGCAGTGCATGTGGAATCAGGAAAGTCAATGTTTACTAAAAGCACCATCTGAAATCAACAATCTAATCAAGAGAAACTACAAATAAGACAAATTAGATCTATGTTTAGAGTAGATGCTTCAATTATATGCCAGAATGTTCAACATAAGGTACATGTTCCTCTTGCAATTGTCTACAGAGTTCATCCTCTTTGTGTCTCTATTTAGCAAAAATAACTTTAGCTTCTTCCTTGGCCTTCAGTTCCTTCTCCTTGTCAGCTTGTAATGAAGCAAGATATTCATCATCCTGAATGTAATATCATTATATATAGATATTCCCAAGAGCCATCTACAACTCTAAGCACCAATAAAGCACATAAAGTAAGACATGGTGTTCCTATATCAATCTCTAAGCAGTAAGAGAAGGTGATATAGGACGAGGTTCATGCCTAGGGTAAGGACCTACTATTCTATCTAAACCATTCTGCATGCGGAGATCCCAATACCTTCCCAATCTCATTTTCTTTATGTGCTTAATTGTCTACATTGCTTTAGGACGAGCAATGCTTAAGTTTGTGGGGATGATGAACGTAAAAATTATTTTTTTTCTTATAATCTTCACGTTCATTTCTTGTTATGAATTGCGAGTAATTACCCGTTTGTGTGTGCTTTCATATTTTAATGCATCCTCGGATCTTATTTCCTTTTTGATATGATATAATGCACTTTTGGGTGTTTTTGAGTTGTGTTTTAAAGATTAGAAGAAACCGAGAAAGAAAGAAGATCATTCGCACATACTTCCCCAATCTAGCCCACAAAACAAGGCCTAAAAGGCCCAAATCATACCCTACTAAATCCCAACTTGAAGATCTTCGAGTGTCAAACAAAAGTCGTGAAGGGGTCGGGTAAAAAAGACGAGAAGAAGACACCCAGAACGGCCATGGAAGAAGAAGACACGCGAAAGAAGGGGGAGACTGGAGTTGGATGGAGCCGATACCAGAGCCTGCCACCCATTGCTGGTCCAGCAATCGTAACAGAATGTACCAAAGTCGTCCGCTATGGACCACTGCCGCCGGTTGCTAGTCTGGCAATGTACGTGGATTTGCCCAGCTGCTCCGTTTTCAGCATGTCTCCCCCATTTTTTAGTCGTAAATTTCTCATAAGGAATTGGATTTGAGTGATTTAAGATGCTAAGTGACCAAGAGACAAAGATCTACAACTTATGTGTTCAGGCAGAGAGCTAATTTTGCACCGATGTTTCCCAGAAATTGCGAGAAGTCGGAGTCAAGGGCATACGAGGCCTTCTAGCTTGTATTTTTACTGTCTTGCCCTTACTAAAGGATGCTATTGCAGCATATTTTGGTCTTTTGTAGTATAGAAGGAAGAGAGTCTATTAATACCCCTTCCCTCTCTCATTTTTCATAACTTTTGTCAACATTTTATTCTTAAGAGCAACTCTCTCTCTCTAATTTTGAGCATTTTTAGCTAGGGTTCCTTCTCCTCAAGAGAGGAAATAGGGTTCTTTGTGGAAATTGTAAGAACACTTCAAGGGAGTGACACTCTTGGAGATTCGCCGAAGATTCATCGATTAATATTCATCACTAAACTTTTCATATCCCTATCGCTCTTTATTTTTTTTATTTCGATTTCTTGCTTAATGATGTAACTGTTGGGGATTTTTGTGATGGATTGTGAGTATTTCTTATTGTTTCTCGAAGTAAGGGAGTAACCCGAGCTTCGGGGTGTATGTTCAATTTATTTGGTTTTTTATTTGATTTGGGTTTGGTGACCTAGTAGGGTTTGGTTAATTGTATTGATGATTATTTGAATTTGAGACTTCGACCACGTGTTTACATCACGGTCGCTAGGCTTTCAGTGCTTTAGAATTAATTCAATCAATTGTGCAATTAGGATATGATAGTTGCCCCCCTAGGCTAGAGAATACTACCCTATCGAGGCTTGCGTTGGTTAGATATTAATTGAGATTAGGGGTTAATCACTACGCCTTAGTTTAGTCGTGTGAGGAATTAATCCCGGAAAATTAGATTAACCAAAACCTAATCGGTAGGAGGGAGTCCAATGAAAGAGAAGCCCTACCTAGAGGGGGAGTAGAGTTTAGGGGGCTCGGTTGGACTGACGAAATTAAGTATAGTCGCGTGTGTAGGAACTACACCCTTATGTCGGTCTTTAGTGTAGGAGAAGTTGGGCTATATTTTTCTAGTCTTGCGTAACTAGAAAGACTGAACTCGAGGTTGAATTAATTGTGTTTATTTGTGTAGGTAGTCTACGTAGAACCCCGTTCACTTACCAATTCTAGGGGAATATGGCACGTCAATCGTATTCCAAAATTATTACCTTATTGAGATGTCGGTTCGACCAATTTAGCCTTATTTCACTTTAGCTTTCATTTATTGGATGCTGGTCCTGTTTGTTTGGGTGAAACTGAGTTTCAGGGAATATTTCACCATTTGCTTATATATCATTATTATGATCTTAGTTGTAATCAAATCTCAAATTACCAAATTAGCTAAACTTTTAGAATCTTGACTTGGATGATTCACACAGAAATCCTCCTTGTAGTTCGACTTTTTACTACCGCCTTCTTAACCGATACGTTTGTGGGCTAAGAAAATCTTTCTCTAATTCAACCGTTTTTGAAGGATTTTCGTGACAAACTCATGTACTGCCGATCCCCAACTTGGGTCACCTAAAGGAAGAAAGTACTTACAGACTTCAGTTTAAAGAATACTTGCACAGATACATTTGTATAAACATACGTACTCCCATGTAATAAATTTTGAATATTTAACTGCATTCACCTCATCCCCTCCATCAGATTTTGACATCTTTGCCATATCTAATTCACAACCATATTCAATTTGTTTCATGAAATTACTCCCACATTCTATCAGATTTAGGTTAAATTACATCTATAAATTAATCTCAACCTAAAGGTAAAGGTTCTCCCTGATCTCAATCATTTGGGCTACCATAGAAAAATATAATCATTTTCTCATTACTCTGATTCCAACTAGAAGCACATATCATCTTCTTATAATAGTATACAAAAGAAGCAAACATTGGATATGTAGGACTCAAGACAAATATATCAACTACCCATCAATAGCTCTTTTCAGTAGCTTAAGCAAAAGCTTCTGCCTATCTTTATCTTTTTAACAAGCAAATGTTGCATTGATATTCCTCTTTGGCCTCAAGTTGCACCTAGAGCTACGTAGTAAATGCTACATAGACATGATTATTGCCCATCTTCTTCTGAGCAATTAATACCTTTTCACTACCATTGATGATGAAATAACCACCTTGATCTAGTGGACATTCCCCCAACTCAGTCAAATCATTCTCAAAATTTGTGTGCAGTGTGCAATAACTCAACTGCAGCATTATAGGAACCTAGTTAGTCAAACATAGAGCCCGCATTACAAAAGTAGTTTCTGAAGACTAGGAGCCTCACTTCGTTACCAAAGATTTACCTTTCCTATAAAGGCTTTTGTGAAATCCTGAGTCTCAGTAACTTCCTCACCATCATGACCCTCCTTTATGACTCTTTTGGTAACATCCACATACAACAGAGCTTAATATGCCAAATTTCTCTGTCTTGCAGCCTTAGGAAACAAAGCAGTTGTTTCTCCATCAGACTCTGTCATCATTGGTTTACTAGATATATCTGACCGAAAATGATCTTGTAAATAGTCTGCATGTATCAAGACAACAAGTTATGGAAATATAGTTCTCAAAATGGGAGCATCTGCTTGAAATTTCAATTTGGGCAAGAAATTTGAAACCTAAACATTTTTAATATTCTAAATTCAACAGTTCAATACTTTGTATTTCTAATATTAAAGATGCAATTACCTTAGTACAACAAACCTAAGATCTAACCTTGGGCCAGATAATTTACCTGATTGTGGCATATGAGAGAGAGAACGCTCGTGACAAGCTCTCGATTTCCATGGTGCATCCGTTTTGAACGGGGATCTGAGAATAGGAAATGAAAATAAGTGAGGAATCTAGGAAATTAGATCTTACAAAATTGTAATAGAAGAATACCTTTTCAAGATGGATTGGATATCATTAACATTCGTCTTATTCGCGACGGAGCAGAGGATCGGCGGAGCGGCAAACGAGAAGTTAGGGCTTTGAGTTCTGGGTGGTTTTGAGTTCTCCAGGTGGAATAGAAAAGAAAAAGAAATGAAATATGGGGGTTATTTTCTACAAATTAAAAAAGGAAAAGAAAAAATATTAACTACACTTCGAGACTATGGTTTTGGAAGATTTATTAGGGTAGTCACTTTTTGTTGATACACTATGCTTGGATAAATCGTAGATCAAAGCATGTAGTCTATTAGAATTTTTTTTCGCAATTAGACTACACTTTCCAGAAACCGTAGACGAAACCATAGTCTATTAACTACAGAACTTCGCTAATAGACTACACTTACGGAAAACTAAGGTACGACCGTAGTCTATTAGCGATTTCTTGTGCTAATAGACTATACTTTCACCCAAAACCATAGTTAAACTACAATATCATAAAAATCGAGGTCTATTAAGTGTAGTCTATTTGCACTATTCTAGGAGTGAAGAAAGATGGTATATGTGAAACGTCAATGGTGCACTATCCATCTTCTATTGCAAAAATAATGTTGTAAGATTATGTTTTGCTTAAGCATATTTTAGATTGCATCCTTACTTAGTAGTACTAAGGAGCGCAACAATTTCTATACTGACAAGAGTTACGTTAAAGGGGGAGATATGTGTTTGCGCACCTTTTTTGGCTTCTCTCCTAATTATTATTTTTTCCTTTTTTCTTCGAAATTTAAATATTTTATAATTTCTTTATCTCATCTAGATTTTTGATGAAAAATATGAAAAATTAATACTATTTTCACGATTTTTTATTTGGCATCCGTTATGCATATATAAAATTAAAATATTAATTTTTAAGAGTGTTTATTTAAGGTTGGGGAACGCTGAAGTACTAATAGCTGTGGTAAATAAATAGGTGAAAAATAGGTGTCGGTCGGACATTTCCTAATATATTGGGATAACTTTAAATAAACACACTCTAAGTGTAAAATACTATTTTCAGGATAATAATGATATATTTTAATTTTTAAACATGTGTAAATAAAATAAAAATGTAAAATAATTCCAAAATAATGTTTTTTTTTTCTTCTTTTTAAACGGATGGAAATTGTTTAACTTTTTAGAAGGTTAAACTTATTTACTTTAATTTAACTTATTTGTATCTAATATTTTTAGATAGTTTGATTGTTTTGTTTGAAAAAAAAAATGATTTTGTTAGGTTTACACTTTAGTGAAAAAGTTTAGATATATTTGCTAAAGTGATTTCCTGATTGAATTAATTTGCTTAATATATTTTTGTATTTAAAAAAGAATAAAAATTTAACTACAAAAATAATAAATCGACTATTTATTTTATCTAAATATGACATGATAATATAGTTCACCACTCGTATACTGAAGTAACTAATATGTTGGTGACGTCATATACTAATATATGTGGTTTCAAATGATAATTATACAAACTATATATCTTTTTTCTTATACGAAAATATAATTATACTAATATATCATTACAAACATGACAATTCATGCAATGCACTAGTGAAATAATAGGCAGAGAAATGAATCAAATTTTAAAATTGTATTTAAATTCTTATTTAAAATGTAATTGGTAGCTTCAATTTATGATAATGAAAAGTATCAAAAGGAACAAAACACACACATACACACACATATACAAGTAGAAAAGGATATAAAATATGAAAAAAGATAATTGGAAAATAAAAATATTGACTCTTGATTTTATATTATTAAATAATATATAGGCGGATAATTTCGTTACATATTATAATTATAATAGAAAGAATATATGTTTATTGCATCACATAGGTAAACATCTATTCTACAGTAATGATACGATTGAAAAGATACATGGTGTATTAATTAGAAGATAAGATAAAAATGTACTTTATTAATACATTCAACCTTAGCTAATAAGTTATATCAAATTGACTCCATGGCCCAATGGATAAGGTGCTGGTCTACGGAACCAGAGATTCTGGGTTCGATCCCCAGTGGAGTCGTTGACATGCATTTTTCTAACAAATTTATCTTCTGAGACGCCCACAACTACTCTTAGCCCCTTTTATTGTTCATAAACATCCAACAAATTTCTAGATTAAAAACATAACCTTCTCAATTATTTTATTTACTGGAAGGGATCTACATTTTAGGAAAAATATACAAAGATATTCCAACACAAGATCTTAACAGATTTAGCACAAAGTTTCAATAATTATTGATTGTTTTTTTAATGTATTGTCATTTTAACAATTATAGTCTTGGTCGAACTTTCAGTTAAATTTTACCTACGTAGCTAACGGATGTACATGGTGGAATTTAAGAAATAAAATAAAAGTGAAATTAATACTAACTCATATGATAAAACCTCCAAATGGGATTAAAACCCCCTCACTTCACCATCTTCTGATTCATCTTCACCAATCATACGAGGATTTTCAGAAGAAAAAAAAATGTTGTGCCATATTTTCTATAATAGAATTTTAAGTATTTGTCCCGAAATTGTCGAGAGATATGGGTGAGATGCGATTTGAGTCTACAGTATTGATACCATGAGCTTCCTTATGATGCTTATGAGGATAAAGCCTTGTGGGCTGAGAGCCGAAGTGGGTATAGCGGGCCAAGAGTGTCTAAATGACTGTGGAACTAAAAGCTGAGGCGACATTTTACCATTGTTGCATTGAGTGTCATGATCGGAATTGTGTGAGAACCAAGAATCGAAGAAATTGGGGTTTGGATGAGAAAGAAAATATTAATATTAGAGGTTTTCATATGAGTCAATATTAATCTTTTTTTTTTTTTTTTTTATGTAAGTTCTTAAATTCCACCATGTACCTCTATTAGCCGTGTAAGCAAAATCTATTTGAAAATTAGATGAAGGCTATAATTGTTTAAATGTACATAGGTTGTGGCATAATAAGCAACCATCAAAATATTGATCGTTAAACATTGGTATATATTTGTAGATCTTACCGACATTTTATACTCATTTAAAGGGTATAGCAGGGTATTTAAGAAGAAAATACAATCCTCGAGTTGTTGGTATATGAAGAGGTAGAACTATATACTATAATAAGATTACGAAAAAAATATATTAAAATTACTAGCCTTAACCTCCCAGCTCCATCTATGCTTGCATCCATTTTATGAATATGATCATGTGAATAATTATCAATTCCCAGATTGGTTTTTCTGTGGGCTAAAATTGGCAATACATGCCTCAAATTGTGGTGATCTGAGGCCATTAACTTGTAGTTGTCCAAATATAATAATTTGTTGGGATTTTATCGGTCTAGGGCATAATTAAAGGGATCGATACCTTGAAGTTGCTGCATATAAATAAATGATATGGAAACCCTAACCAACACCATTGGCGCTGGTTCTCTACCGCTTTTCTCCCACAACAAATTTAAGGGCACTTCTTCCATCCGATTAGATCTCAGTTTCCTCCCAAATTCACTTCTCTTTTCTCATTGCCATTTTTCCTTAACCTAATTTTTTTAATTTGCAGATGATAACAAGACAAGCGATCTCAATTTCGATTCCGTCCTCATTCCTATACTTTCAAATGTGCACTTTTATATTTGTTTATCCTTCACGTGAAACGTTTGTAGCCAGCGGTCCACCCAACCCAAAGGCAAGACTCAATTGACCCGTCCTCCATCGAACGAGTATATCCATCATTAAACATACCCTTAATTTTTTGGGCATTTTCTCTGTTTATGAGTTGAACTTGAAGTTTTTTTTTTTTTTTCCTATAAATAAAGTAGTTATTTTTCATTAACAAACCAAAAAAAAAAAAAAAACGAATGTGAGTTTAAGACTTCGTGTTTTAATAATGTGTAGATTTGAAGCACTCCTTACGCTCACAAAAGAATTCTTCAACAATTTAATAAAGGTACAATTCTTTGAAATCCATCAAATCGTATTTATATAATACTAACAATTAACATGTATGTTGCACGTGGTTTGTTTAGATTTTAAATTTTAATATAAAAATGATGTGGGTATTATTAAATGTAAAATAAATTTTATTTATTTATTTATTTTTAGATTTTTTTTTCTTTAGATAATATCTTAGATTATATCATTCTAATAAAATTTTTTATATACATATACTATATTTATTATTAATACATTTTAATTATTTCCTAATAGTGTAAATGCACATTATAAAGTGTAATATATATCTCTGAGTCTTGAATTTTTCTTTATTTTGATACTACACTAGTATAGCACTCGTGCGATGCACAATCATAAGATATTCTATAAGTACATATATAGATAAGTAAATTGGCTAATGGTTAACGCACTATGGTGGCCGAAATCGTATACTAATTGACTACTTGTCTTTAAATTCAAATCCTATTCTTGGTGATATAGATTTGATATTGACTAAAGTTGATCAATTATTTCAAATTTGTTTGTGTTATGGATTCAATCAATCTTTGGAACAAAACAACACAAGACCTCAAACATAAACAAGAATCCCAATATTATCCACAGAATTTCACACACAAGAAATTACGATCACAAACTGAAATCAAATGACGCTAGAAATTATGTGGTTCGAATCTTGACAGATTCTACATCCACGGAGCAACACCAGCAACAAATTTCATTAATCTTCTCAAAGTTACAGAATCTCAAACAAAGAAGGTCATCACAGTTGATACACACTATCAATCTTTCTGATTATAATGATGAAAAATCAACCTTACTCAGACTTCTTCAATTCCTTCGTAATTGTCTGCGCAATTGCCTTCTCGATCAATGAATTCCCACACTTCTTGTTTCTGGATCCAGCTGAGAGAAAAGAATAATGAATTCCCCAAATTCGTTGGTGACTTAAATGCAATTAGTTATATGTCCTTAACTGCAAACTGAGTTCCAAATTGCTTTATTTACTAGAATTACCAAAATGCCCTCACACTTATCTGGAAATAACAGAAATGCCCCTCATGCTAAACATCCAATTTTACAATGTTTTAAGACTATGTTTTTCCAGCTTGATTTTGAAGTAATTCTTCACAGTTTGAGCTAAGAAGAACATATAATGGCCATTCCTCAAAATTAACTTGGGATTCTCCAAAGTTCTAATGAGTTGACAAATGGAGACATACAATAGATATTTTAGATTGAATTTAGTAATGTAAAATTAATAGCCAACTTAGTTTAGAATTAATGGCAGTGGGTTGGGTCATATACCTATAAATTGCTCCATATTTTAGACTTTTAGTTATCGCTTTGTTGGAAAAAGGAATAGGAAGTTGGTTGGTTGTGATTGATAAATAATTGAAGAATTATTACTGTGTTGATTTATCAAAATAATAAATTCTACGCTTTTGTATAGCCTCGTATATTTTAATCAATATTTTATTTTATTTTGTAATTTTTAGGATTTTTAAGGTTTACTAATTGTTTCTTATTTATAGTTTTGTTTTTAATATTATTTTTTATGTTCATATTTTCTTGAACATTTTAAGATTTATTTAACAAAATTTAGGAGTAAAATATATCTCTTATATTTATTGGAATTATTTATTCATATATTGTTTTTATTTTTTATTTTTTGGATTTCAAATATTATTCTTTTCGACTTATTAATATTTTAGAGTCAAAAGAATAAATTTTAACTTTCTTTAGTAGATTAATTGCTAAATATGTTAATATAAAAAGTTCACTTAAGAAGTTGGGGTCTAATCCATTTGTAATGTCACTTAAGCTACGCCATATCATGGTAACCTATTATAGCGATTTGTTGAGCAACATTTTTAGCATGTCCATGGAAAAAATTACAAGTTCTTCTTTACTTTCGGAACAATTGCATTTGACCAACTTAAAGGACGAAAGTCAAAAGGTGGTGAGCATATAGGATGAAAATGCCAATCTTTTAGTTCCCAAAATAAAAAGATCAACCTTTACTAAATTTAAACATAAAATTTTGTTCTTGAAGTTGATTAAATCAATATATAATGCACGTGTGCAATGACATGACAACAAATTTGATACGAGCATGCAAATATAACATCAATATGAAGAATTAATTGTTATATTTATATTGTCGTAATATAATAAAATATTACAATTAATACATGATAAGTGATTGAAAATTATATTTTTGTTACTTAAAGAAAAAGGTGAATAAAAATTATTAGATATATATAAATACAATTAGGTTGTGGAATATTTATATTCCCCTTTTAAGTTATGAATATCACTATGATCCGTGCACATAGATCATGCTAATTATGTCGTATAGCTCATGTCTTTCAAGAATTGTTATAAATATATATACTCAATACTTTTATAATAAATGTTCATGTATATCAAACTGAAATTTCTATTTTCAAATATATCTTCTAAGAAATTGTTGAACGTGTTTTTTTAATGGAAATTTTGAATACCTGGAACAATAAATTATAATTTTATAAGAATTTATTTAAACTAAATTTCATAGACCTTTTTCTAGTGTCTGAAGATTAGACTTGAATTTCAGTTGCTTATACGGGTTGGGCCGCAATTCTATATATCGGTCACTAAATATTGAGTGCGTCTCATCCCAAATCTCTAAAATACAATATATTTTTTTTTTTATGGGGTTAAATGGATTTGATTGCATTTCAGGACTCAGAAACTAAAGTCGTACCACCTAAAATGTTGAGCTTATTGGGGCGAAACGTTTGATCGGGGTAAGTTTTCCAGTTGTAACGAATATATATAGGTAAAATGTATAAATAGGTCATCCAACTTTTAGTCCAGGTTCAAAGCAACACTTGAACTATTTTTTGTGTCCAACGAAACACTTGAGCTTTTGAATTTAGAAAAATAACACATTAACTTCTCATTTCCAACGAGTAGACACCTCCGTCCATATTTTAAGATAGCATTGTGAGTTTCTGCTTATCTGACGTTGTGGAGCCCATCTCCTATGCAAAGTCATCTCTCCTTAATTATAGGGGCTCACATCGACAGTGCTAGATCACCATAAACTCACGTTGTTAACTTAAAATGTGAGCAGAGATGCCTATTTGTTGGTAATTAAAAAGGCAAGGTTTATATTCAAATTTAAAAGTCCAAGTGTTTTACTGGACAAAAAGATAACTCAAGTGTTGATTTGAGTTTGGGCCAAATATTGAGAGCTATTTGTACATTTTCCCATATATATTTATGCTCCCATAGTTCTTTTATATTTAAAATACCGATTTTTTTAATATAATTTCCATGATAATTTTAGATGTTTTATATTTGTGGGCATATAAGTATAAACACACTAATTCCTAATTTTTTTTTTCAAATTACGTATTTTTATCTAAAATATGTTTAATATCTTTTTTAGATTGAACATAATAAAAAAAAAAATTATCTTAACCATGAAATATTTGTTATTGACTCATCTAATATCATGAGGTTTTTAAATCAATAATTTCAATACTAAAATATCCTTAAAAAATTTCAACTAAATTAGTTGATATTATTTCTGGCAAAATACACATATATTTTATCGTCCATTAATGCACAAGTGATTAATATATTTAGTGCATCAATATACCATCGTCTACTAAATTTCTTAATAAAGCTTATTTTCAACTCACTCCAATTTTATTCAAAAGAATATATTAGACTCTCAATACTTCCCGCCCAATATCAAGTTTCCCTTGTTATAAATTGTATTATCTAAAAAAGTAACAAAACTAAGAAAATAATAAGAAAAAAAAATTGCAGGGAAAGGAATGTGTAAACAGGAAAACCTCTCTACAATTTCATCGTAAATTCTCAAAGATTTCCAATTTTGAGGATCGCGTGAAGTTTCTAAATGATGTATGCCCTAATATTGAAGATCAATTTTGGTTGATTATTTTCTGTTTTGTTGGTTCAGAACGAGCTTTTTATATTAAAGATGTAAACTTTTTAAGGCCTGGATTATATTATTCTTTCATCCCATTATTCATTTAATTTTTCTTTTTGTGTATAATGTCTCACTAATCATATGAATATGCGAGTATCAAAGTATGCTTTTGTTCTTTTGTATTATCATTCACGATTCTTGAAAATTTTCTTTTACGGGTTGAATTCCTTTTAATTAGTTAACTTTTTCTTTTAATAAAATTAGGACAAATAAATTGGTGAGCACATTAGGTATAGGAGGGAGATTGTATATTAATATACTTAATCTACTTATATTTCTATATGCATAAATTGAATTTATTTTTCATATAAATATTTACACCTTGAAATTATACAATCGAGCAAAACATAATATCCCAATATTTTGTGATTTATCAACTATTGCACATTTTGATTTGCTATATATTTTTTTGTGAAAAACTGAAAATAAGGATGATGAAACCAGCAGATTGTACTAAAGGTATATGTATTATTATAATTATAATCTTGTAAATAAGTTATCGTATTTTTCGCAATTTTTTTAAACAATAAATTTCAAGCTGCTATATATAATCAAAATTGTTTCAACAATTCATTAGTCCAGGTTTTTGTAACTATGGGGGTGTTTGCGAATGATTGTGCTTTTAAAGACGTGATTTGAAATTGCTTTTTGTAGAAAAATTAGAATTTAGTAGTGCATGGTAATAAAGTGATTTTAAAGCTAAAAGTTGGTAGAAGCTGAGTGATAACAACTTCTCAGAATCTTATTTTAAGTGATAATGATAATCAGTTTTAAGAGTTCCCAAACACTCCAAAATCAGTTTTAGATTGCCAAAAGTGATTTGAAGTTGGTGTGTTATGTTTGGAAACTATTATTTATAGTTTACAAAATTACTTTTAGATCCAAGAAGTGTTTGTTAATGTGCTTGCAATATTATATTGGGAATACAAATTACTATCCAAATGCAGTTAAAATCTGATTTTCAGAGCTGCCAATACCCAACTTCTATCGGCTTTTGGTTTCAAAATCATTTTATATCCAAACACTACCAAAGTCTAATATTTTTACAAAATTAATTCAAATAACTTATTTAAAAGCACAATTATTTACAAAGTGTATGGATTTCTATCATGCCGAATTTCAAGTCTAACCGCGTTGTACTTGCTTAGGCAGGAAATTAATTAAAGAAATCTTCAGTATCTGTAAAAGAATAAGAAAAACTTGAATTTGATTTCAGCCGATGATCCAATGATTTTTTCTTCTTTTTAAACGGATGGAAATTGTTTAACTTTTTAGAAGGTTAAAATTATTTAGTTTAATTTAACTTATTTGTATCTAATATTTTTAGATATTTTGATTGTGTTGTTTGAAAAAAAAAATGATTTTGTTAGGTTTACACTTTAGTGGAAAAGTTTAGATATATTTATTAAAGTGATTTCCTGATTGAATTAATTTGTTTAATATTTTTTTATATTTTAAAAAGAATAAAAATTTAACTACAAAAATAATAAATCGACAATTTATTTTATCTAAATGTGACATGATAATATAGTTCACCACTCGTACACTGAAGTAACTAATATGTTGGTGACTTCATATACTAATATATGTGGTTTAATATGTGTGGTTTCAAATGATAATTATTAAAAGTATATATCTTTTTTCTTATACGAAAATATAATTATACTAATATATCATTACAAACATTACAATTCATGCAATGCACTAGTGAAATAATAGGCAAAGAAATGAATCAAGTTTTAAAATTGTATTTAAATTCTTATTTAAAATGTAATTGGTAGCTTCAATTTATGATAATGAAAAGTATCAAAAGGAACAAAAAACACACATACACACACATATACATGTAGAAAAGGATATAAAATATTAAAAAAGATAATTGGAAAATAAAAATATTGACTCTTGATTTTATATTATCAAATAATATATAGGCGGATAATTTCGTTACATATTATAATTATAATAGAAAGAATATATGTTTATTGCATCACACAGGTAAACATCTATTCTACAGTAATGATACGATTGAAAAGATACATGGTGTATTAATTAGAAGATAAGATAAAAATGTACTTTATTAATACATTCAATCTTAGCTAATAAGTTATATCAAATTGACTCCATGGCCCAATGGATAAGGTGCTGGTCTACGGAACCAGAGATTCTGGGTTCGATTCCCAGTGGAGTCGTTGACATGCATTTTTTTTAACAAATTTATCTTCTGTCTGCCCACAACTACTCTTGGCCCCTTTTATTGTTCATAAAACACCCAACAAATTTCTAGATTAAAAACATAACCTTCGCAATTATTTTATTTACTGGAAGGGATCTACATATTAGGAAAAATATACAAAGATATTCCAACACAAGATCTTAATAGATTTGTTTCAATAATTATTGTTTTTTTTTAATGTATCGTCATTTTAACAATTATAGTCTTGGTCGAATTTTCAGTTAAATTTTACCTACGTGGCTAACGGATGTACATGGTGGAATTTAAGAACTAAAATAAAAGTGAATTTAGTACTAACTCATATGATAAAACCTCCAAATGGGATTAAAACCCCCTCACTTCACCATCTTGTGCTTCATCTTCACTATTCAAACGAGGATTTTCAGAAGAAAAAAAAATATTGTGCCACATATTCTATAATAAAATTTTAAGTATTTGTGCCGAAATTGTCGAGAGATATGGGTGAGATGTTATTTGAGTCTATAATATTGATACCATGAGCTTCCTTTATGATGCTTATGAGGATAACGCCTTGTGGGCTGAGAGCCGAAGTGGGTATAGCGGGCCAAGAGTGTCTAAATGGCTGTGGAACTAAAAGCTGAGGCAACATTTTACCATTGTTGCATTGAGTGTCATGATCGGAATTGTGTGAGAACCAAGAATCGAAGAAATTGGGGTTTGGATGAGAAAGAAAATATTAATATTAGAGGTTTTCATATGAGTCAATGTTAATCTTTATGTTATTTATGTAAGTTCTTAAATTCCACCATGTACATCTATTAGCCATGTAAGCAAAATCTATTTGAAAATTAGATGAAAGCTATAATTGTTTAAATTTCCATAGGTTGTGGCATAATAAGCAACCGTCAAAATATTGATCGTTAAACATTGGTATATATTTGTATATCTTACCGACATTTTATGCTCATTTAAAGGGTGCATGGTATTTAAGAAGAAAATACAATCCTCGAGTTGTTGGTATATGAAGAGGTAGAACTATATACTATAATACGATTACGAAAAAAATATATTAAAATTACAAGCCTTAACCTCCTCAGCTCCATCTATGCTTGCATCCATTTTATGAATTTGATCATGTGAATAATTACCAATTCCTAGATTGGTTTTTCTGTGGGCTAAAATTGGCAATACATGCCCCAAAGTGGGGTGACCTGAGGCCATTAACCTGTAGTTGTCCAAATATAATAATTTGTTGGGATTTTATCGGTCTAGGCCATGATTAAAGGGATCGATACATTGAAGTTGCTGCATATAAATAAATGATATGGAAACCCTAACCAACACCATTGGCGCCGGTTCTCTACCGCTTTTCTCCCACAACAAATTTAAGGGTGCTTCTTCCCTCCGAGTAGATCCCAGTTTCCTCCCAAATTCACTTCTTTTTTCTCATTGCCATTTTCCCTTAACCTAATTTTTTTAATTGCAGATGATAACAACACAAGCGATCTCAATTTCGATTCCGTCCTCATTCCTATACTTTCAAATGTGCACTTTTATATTTGTTTATCCTTCACGTGTAACGTTTGCAGCCAGCTATCCACCCGACCCAAAGGCAAGACTCAATTGACCCGTCCTCCATCGAACGAGTATATCCATCATTTAATATACCCTTAATTTTTTGGGCATTTCCTCTGTTTATGAGTTGAACTTGAAGTTGTTCTTTTTTTTTTTTTTTTTTTTTATATAAATAAAGTAGTTATTTTTCATTAACAAAAAAAAAAACCGAATGTGAGTTTAAGACTTCGAGTTTTAATAATTTATAGATTTGAAGCACTCCTTACGCTCACAAAAGAATTCTTCAACAATTTAATAAAGATACAATTCTTTGAAATCCATCAAATTGTATTTATATAATACTAACAATTAACATGTATGTTGCACCTGGCTTGTTTAGATTTTAAATTTTAATATAAAAATGATGTGGGTATTATTAAATGTAATATAAGTTTTATTTATTTATTTATTTTTAAATTCTTTTTCTTTAGATAATATCTTAGATTATATCATTCTAATAAAAATGTTTATGTACATATACTATATTTATTATTAATACATTTTAATTATTTCCTAATAGTGTAAATGCACATTATATAGTGTAATATATATCTCCGAGTCTTGAATTTTTCTTTATTTTGATACTACACTAGTATAGCACTCGTGCGATGCACGGTCATAAGATATTCTATAAGTACATACATAGATAAGTAAATTGGCTAATGGTTAACGTACTATGGTGGCCGAAATCGTATACTAATTGACTACTTGTCTTTAAATTCAAACCCTATTCTTGGTGATATAGATTTGATATTGACTAAAGTTGATCTATTATTTCAAATTTGTTTGTGTTATGGATTCAATCAATCTTTGGTGTCTTTCTTTCTTCTCTATTTCCTCTTTATTTCTATTTCTCCTACAACAGTATATATGTATATCACATTTGGTAACCAAGTATTTTTTTTCCCCAAAAACTAATGGCCCTTTTAGGAAATACGATATTTTTATCTCTTAATGTTTCCGAACATTTTTTTGTAATAAAAGAATTTAAATACCGATCCTATGTAGAGCACAACACCTAAAACTTACTAGGTATATCTTGACAAATTAAGTTATATTCAAGAATTAATGCGTAAATTTTTCCATAAGTTTAAGGGTGCCAAAAAAAAAAAAAAAAACCTCTAGCTTCTCTCAAGTTTCTCTCTCTAAAAACCCTAATCCTCTTCGCCGCTTGATAACCCCTTGCCGCTCATTGCTCGCATCGGCTGTCGAGGAGGGAAGGGGTGGGGGAGAGATTTTCCAAACCTTCCTTCTAAAGATCTAGGAGGGGTAAAACCCCCATTATCCATGAAATCTACCTCCTTCCTACTTGTTTCTCAATCGGCAGCGAAGAAGCTGGAGGGTAGATCTATGAAGAAACTCTTAGATCCGGCGACGACTGAAAGCTTTGGAAGTACTAGTGTCTATAGAGGCGTTTCGATAGTTCAATTTATGGATCTGGAGACGGACTCACTGGCGATGCAGTGTCAATATGTTCTCATTGACAAATTCTCTCAGGGAATTCCCACATTTAAAATTATTAGATCTAACCTATCTGATTTCCGATTTATTGGATCTGTTTTCATTGGTTCCATAAATATTAAACATAGCATGATTAAGTTTAGTAACGAAGACGTCTATCAACAATTTTGCGCTAAACATATTGTCCATGTGGGGGAATAACCTATGATGGTTTTTAAATGGACAAAAGACTTCTTTACAAAAGTTGAATCCCCCATTGTGCCTGTTTGGATCTTGTTACCTAAACTTCCTATACATCTTTTTGATAAAAAAACCATATATAAAATTTCTTCACTGATTGGGCATTCTTTGCGGATAGATGAGGCTATTGCTCATCGAACCCGCTCTAGTGTGGACATGGTTTATGTTGAGCTAGATCTCACTAAACCATGACTTGAAGAAATTTTTATTGGATGTTGGGAGGCTCTAATTACTCAAAAAGTGAACTATGATAAAATGCCTAGTTATTTTTCTAAATGCAAGCACCTAGGACATATAACTTTTGATTGTTTTAATGAGGAATATAAGAAGAAAATTGTTGTAAAAGCAGGAAAAGAGAGACCTTCATTTGTGAACAAACCTCCTGAAAAATGATGGGTGCCAAAGGAATTTGAAATCACTAATAACCCAAATGATGTGCTGAATAATGAAAATAATGTTAATGAAAATGTGAGAAACTCTAATGAGACTGGGGTGGGGCGGTTACTGGTGGCCTTAGACATTCTATAGTTGAGGAGACCACCGTTAAGAGTCCCAGTGAAGGAGTTTTTGCAGCTGGTAACCCTCTGGATAAGGGGGAAGGGTGTTTCCACCACTCCCTATATCCACCAGAAATAGAGCCATGGTTCAATGAACTTTGCTGAGTCTTCTAAGGGCAGAGAGTCCTTGGTTGATTTGGATATGAGGCCAAAAACGATGATGCTACTAATTCTATAGCTGATATCCAAGTGCATGAGATTATTTTCAAAACTTTCAATACATCCCGATGATGATAGGAATATTTTCGAAAATAATGATGTTCTAAGGGATAAAACTTATTTTGTAGTTCATATGTCTCCCTTAAAAGAAATGATTGAAGAAGAATTTGAGGAAGAAAGAGATGTCATCTCATTTGATGAAGGACTGGATACTGCTCAAAGGAAAAGAAAGAGTAAGAAAAAAATTATAGGAAAAAAAGAAAGAAAGCTAATCCTCCTCTTGTTATGTAAACAAGGAGGGGGGAAAACAATACCAAAGGTAATCCTTCCAACTTTCGATGATTGTTTTTAATTGGAATGTTAGAGGGATGGGCTATAAGAAAACTAGAAATTACTTAAAAAATCTGGTTAAGAAAAAGCATCCTGACATTTGTGCTATTTTAGCGACAAAAAATATTGTAATTGATCCTTTACTTGTTCATACATTGTGCTTTAAGAATGTTTTAGCTAATAAAAATGGTAAAAATGAATTTGGGTAATGTGGAATAATCTTATTGAGATTGAGCTGTGCTTTACATCTGAGCAACTAATTGATGTTGTTGTTTATAATCTTGTCATTGATTGCAAAGTCTTCGGCACTTTTGTATATGCTTCCTATTCTAGAAAAGTTAGGCTAGACCTTTGGATTGAGCTCTTAAATTGTAATCATTGCAATGATCCGTGGCTTGTGAGTGGGGATTTCAACACTATTCTAGCTGCTAATGGAAAAAGAGAAGGGGGTGCCCTTAAACGTAAATCAATAGATGATTTTAATAAGGCTCTTTGTGATAATGGCCTGGAAGATGCTGGGTATTCTGGTCTTCCTTACACATGGCATGCTAACCATGTGTTTGAAAGATTGGATAGAGCTTTAGTATCTTCCAAATGGGCTGATTTGTTTAATAAATTCCTTGTGAAACATCTATATAAGGGACCTTCTAACCACTGTCCTCTTTTGATGTCCCTTTCCTCCACCAAATATGTCACCAAATCTTCCTTTAGATTCTTGAATTATTGGACTAAACACCATACTTTTTTGAAACTTGGACCCTCCCAACAGATCAAAAAGGTATGGTCAAGTTACAGCAAAATCATTTTAGACTCAAATTGTGTCTACAAAGTTAGAACAAGAATGTATTTGGAAATATATTTGATAAGGTGGCTCAAACTGAACAAGCTCTAAGCACCTAAGAAGCATATTATTTAGCTGACCCTACTGATCTCCAACTGACCTCCCTGAAGAAAAAACAAGCAGAGCTAACCCATGCTCTTGCTTCCAAGAAATCATTTTGGAAACAAAAATCTGCGCGCAAATGGCTTAAGGAAGGAGAAAAAAATTATGCCTACTTCCATGCTTTAGTTAAAAAGAAAAGGTTTAAAAATAGAGTAATGAGATTAAGGAGTGTGCCTGCATTTTTAGAGAACCTGATCAATTGAATAAGTCTGTTTGCTCCTTTTTTGAAAAAATGTTTTCTGCTGAAACTATTGATCTTGATAGTGCTATTTTTAGTATGATCGAGCCTATGGTTGAAGAGGCAGATTATCATACATTGTGTAGACCTCCTAGCTTGTCTGAAATCTATGATGTAGTTCAGGCCATTGATAAAGATAGTATGGCAGGCCCTGATGGGTTTTCATCACTATTTTACCAATCATGCTGAGGATAATTAAGGATGATTTGCTAGAAGCTACTATTGAATCCTTCTTGGGTGTTCCCATGCCTAGAGTTTCACCTTTACTTCTATAGCTCTCATCCCTAAGAAAAATCACCCTTCTTCTTTGTTTGATTTCAGGCCTATTAGTCTGTGTAATGTTTCTAACAAAATTTTAACTAAATTGGTTAATAGTAGGTTAGCAACTCTCCTTTCTAAATTGTCCCCCCAGCCCAAAGTGGTTTTGTCCCTTCTAGGGATATAGCTGACAATATCATCCTTGCTCAAGAAATAGTTAATGAATGGCATAATAAAAGCAAAAATGGTAAGACGATCATGAAAATTAACCCGCAAAAAGCATATAACAGGATTGAATGGAGAGCTTTGTACAAGATTCTTAAGCTTCTTGGCTTTCCTGACCTCTTTATTTCTTATATTGCTAATGCGGTTAGTAACTCGTGGTTTTTCTTGTAATCAATGGATCACTCATTGGATTCTTTAAATCTAGCAGAGGTATAAGACAAGGTGCCTCTTTCCCCAAGTTCGTCTGCTATATTTTCTAATGTTCTTACTTGTGGGCTTCTTAATTGTATGAGCTCTATCCTGAGCTTAAATTCAATAAAAAGGAGATGTATATTCCCTCTCTGTCATTTGCAGATGACACTGACGTTTTTGCCTCTACTAATGCTTCTGGTTCCAAAAACTGCTTCATTTTCTTAACTGTTTTGAAAGGGCCACTGGGCAGAAAGTGAATTACTCTAAAGTACTGGTTGATATTTGGCAAACATGTGTCTTGCTATAACAAGAGGAAACTTCTGGAATTATCACAGGTTTTGGAGGAAAAACTTCCTTTTAAATATCTTAGTGTTCCTATTACTAAAGACAGGGTAAAAAATGTTCTCTTTCAAGAGCTAATTGAGAAAATCAATGTCAAATTGAAAGGTTAGGATAAAGTCTTCCTAAGTATGGGATGCAGATTGGAATTGATCAAGAGTGTTCTTAATTCTATCCCTATGTACACTATTAGAATTATTGGTCCCACCAAGACAGTTTTGGATAGAATTCATAGGATTTTTAACAGCTTCTTTTGGGGCTCCACAACTGACCTAACAAATTCACTGGAGTTCATGAGATAAACTTTGTTTTCCCACAAAGGAAGGTGGATTAGGTGTTAGAAATCTCTTTGATATTAATAAGGCCTTTGCCTCTTATGCTTGGTGGAAATTGAGAACTTCTAACTCTCTATGGTGTACATATTTATAGGACATTGGTCCAATAAAGCTCTCTTTGCAGAATTCTGGAGTTTTTTCACAGGTGATGGAGGTGAAATTATCTCATATACACAGAGAGGGAAACACTGATCATCTAGCAAATCTAGCAATGAAAAGGAAATCGAGCCAAGAAATACACACCATTTCAGAATGTCCAAGCCTTAAAGGCTTTTTGTGTTTAGATGCTAGGGGATATCCTAGTTTTAAATTTCCTAAGTAAACTTGTATTGTTGATTCCCTTTTCTTATACACAAAGACCTCTTGAGCATTTACTAGATAGGTTAGGGATCCTATCTTAATCCCTCCACCTGTGATGGTTCATTTGCCCAAAAGAAAATGTGTAAATTTTTCGTTTTGTAATGCCTATGCCTCAATGTTGAATGAACCAATACTTAAATATATGAGATCTTATATCAGATTTTGTACTCTTTGTATAACATGCTATTTCAATATTTTTAATTTTATTATAATTAGTTGAGGCTTGAATTTTTTATATTTTAATTTATATTTTAATGCTTGAGAATATTTAAGTAGAGTTTGAGAAATATTTTAGAACTTTTATCTCCTCAACAATTATACAAGTATTTTTTAATTTTCCATGCTTATTTTTATTTAAAAAAATTAATAATAATACAAACTTAAATATTTTATATTTTTTTAGAAAAAATATGTTTGGATCACTCCCAACTTTGTTTCTTATTTCTCATTCGAATTCGTAATAATCACATCTTACATTCTACTTTTATGTGTAATCATTTATCGTTGTGTATCTTTTAATCTTCAAAAACCACTTTACAAATTGGATCAGAATAAGAACAAACTTTTCACTTTTTTTTTTTCCATAGATTTGATAATTTATACATTTATTCTTCCTCATAGATATAGAATTATAACTAATTTATTTAAAAATTAAATAAATCATAAAAATATACTTTAGTGTAATGTATTACGAAAAAGAAAATATATCATTTTATTCACACTTATATGTCTTTTTATTTTTTATATGATATAATATTTTTTTCTCATAACACAGTATGTCTATAAACACACAGAGACACACAAATACACCCACAGATATATATATATATATATATATATATATATATATATATATATATTTGCATACTTTCCTACTTTCAATTTTGTCTTTTTCTTTATATATTTTCATTTAGAAACTCTTTACAATAATATACATTTGAAACTAATTTATTTTAAAATTAGATGTATTCAAAAGTATATTACAAGAGGTTTGAAAAAAAAGTTTATAAGAAAAAGAATATAAATATATAGCTTTTTCAAAAGAATTTGAAATATAGAAGACCTCTCACTTTTCAATACCAAATAAATAAATACAGAAAATTTGTAAATCATTTAACTACTTTTAACATTTAATAGAGATACTAAGAATAATTATAAAAGTAATGGAATTGGAAAATTTGTAATTCACTTAACTACGTTTAACATTTAATTATTAATTAAATGTTAAGAATAATTATAAAATTTGATGAAAATTGAAAATTATCTTGGATTTATCAAAAGAAATATTTAAATTTTGGGATCGAAAAGGTCTAACCTTTTTCATTCCCTCATATCTATTAAAAAACCAATTATAGAAAATCATAACAATATCATTTTCTTATTTATTAAGAATGCTAAAACTGTTAAATATTATATTCCTGTAAAGTTTTCTTAATATTTAATTCCATGCTTTCTTTCCTAATACTAAAAATAATAACTTTTCTAAATTATTCTAGCATTTTAATATTATGTTTCTAAACTATATTTCTTTTGTTGGACGACATAATGTATTCTTTCTAATAGTACTTTTATATTACTAACTTTCGAATTATCTCATTATTTATTTTTAAAAAATCTTTATTTGCTTATTGGACAAATAAAATCTTTTATTTTCCCTCGTATTTTTAGAACAAACATATGGTAGTTACTTAATAAAATAAAAACCTATAAAAACAAAATATTTTTTTAGTATCACATATTTAAAAATATAAAAAAAGTTATGTGCATTATTGTATGATTTCACGCTTTAATTGTAAATAGTTATAGATTAGATAAAAGTAATAAATAATAAATCTATCTTGTATGATTTCACTCTTTAATCATTATGATATGATTAAAAGTTGAAAAAAAATTGTGTATCGGGGAAAAAAATATTTTACATCCCATAACTTTGCCCTCATCCATTTTATATCCCAAAAACGATTTATCTTTTCAATTTTTTCCTATAACTCTTGGAATTGTTCAATTTTAGTCCTAATATTTAAATTTTCACTAAAAATCATCACGTGCAGCTAAAATGGGGTGTTTTAGCTGATGTGGAGCCGAATTTCTTACGTGGATAATCTATTTTTTTCCCTTTTTCTTTTAAATGTTGTACATTTCAGTTTAAAAATGACCACGCCATCAACTTAACTTAGATTAACAATAAATAAATAAATAAACCAATCTAACCTATTTTCAGTAAAAAAAAAAAAAAAAAAGGAATTAAATCTAATCTAACTTAAGCAACTGATGTAGAACGAAAAGTGCACAATTAATAAACACGAACCCTAATCTCCAAATCCTTTCCTCCCACACTCCGAGATCCAAACGACCTGAAGACGGCAACGATAAGATTCTTCCATTTTGTAGGGTTGAAGAAGATATTATCGGCAATTGTCTTTGTTCAAAGAAATGGTGCTAGAAGGTGGGCATCCCCAAATTATGGGATATTTTTTATTTGCTCAATGTATAAGGTTTTGTGCTCTCTCTCTTAAATTTTTTTACTAAGTCAGAAGATATATTTTGAAGGGTTTATGAATGCATAGTGCATTGTTCAGTTCTATCATATAACACATGAGCATGCAATCTTGCCTATAAGGCATGGTGAACTATCCCCTTCTACCACCTGACTTTGGGAAGTAGCCAATTAGAGGAAGACCAACAACCTTGAGGAGGAGAGGACCAAATGACAAAGAGGTGAAGGAAAAGAAGAGAACAAGAGAAAGAATGTAGAAAATGAAGAGACAGCAAAACACATTGAAGTGCAGAAACTGGGAGAGTTGGACACAATGTTATGACATGTAAAGAGTCCGTAATGCTGCTGAATCAAGATGGCAACACTACAGACGTTGCAGATGTAAGTATCTTTTTTTTTTAAAAAATTTATTTATTTATTTTATTTTTCTTCTGGAACAATTATTAAGTGTGTGATATTGTAATTGACTGATTTTTTTTATTTGGCAGATTTCTAGTGGAGATGGGAAGGGTAAAAAAAGGGGTCCAACTGGAAAGGCTACAGGAAAAACACAAATTAAAAGGAAGAAAAGAGAGAAATAACAATCAATTGGTGAGCCAAGGGTAAGCAGTGAATACCAGATTTATATGGAACCTTAACTTCTATCTTTAGGATTTTAACCTTTTGGATGGTCATTCTTTCTATATCCTTTTAAAGATGGAACCTCCTAAGCTTCGTGAGGAGGATGAAATGATAGAAGAAATATCTAACCAATTGAGGGAACTAACTTTTGAAAATTCATGCTTTGCAGTCCTCCACCAAGGGTTTAGGGCCCTACAATGTTCTAGAACCTTCAAATGGGGCTGTCTGGTTTGCCTCCTATGGCCCGAACTATTTAGCCTGGAAATTGTCTTAAGATCACCACCACCAATGGATCCAGGAGTACCTGTGAGAACCCCTCCACCATTTACAGGTGGTCAATTCTGCTACAGACTTCCTCCAGCTACTCAGCCAGAAACCAGAAAGGAGATCTTTGTTGATAGTGGTGGTCAGAAGTTTCTAGATATGTCAAGCCACTACAAAAAATCTGCTAAACAACGTCTCAAAGACAACGGTTTTTGTTCAAAACTGTTGTCTATTACAAAGTAACCGTTGTTGATTTGTTAAATAATACGCTGAACAACAACAGTTTTTATCAGTCGTTGTTGTTAAACTTTCGTTGATTTTTTTTAATTATTTTTTTCTCCTCGAAAATTTTTAGTATTAACATATATTTTTATTTTTTGAGAAATGACTTACTTAGTTTTTAACTTATTAGGTTTTACATTTTACACTTTCACCCACTAATTCACTTTTAGAAAATAACTTTTACAGTCGGAGAAAATTTCCGAACCCTAGCCACACCTCCCTGATCCGCTGTCACCCCCACCCCCATCGTAGCGTCGCCTCCCACCCGCCTTCATTCTGCTCCCGCAGTCTCCCCGCCCCAGTGGTGTCCCTGCGCCCACGCTCTCTTCGCCCCCACGCCTGCACCAGCTCTCTCGCAAAATAGTTTAAAAATCAATGGAGAAAAGGCTTCGATCGTTGTTGCAAACCTTCGCTCCCGTTGTAGAGTCGCGAATATTGGCTCGTTAGTCTCTCATCAGGTCTCTACATCAACTTAAAGCTCTTTAGGTTCTTAATACATTACTCCATTAGTATTTCATCAGTTCAAATTTGCGATTTTCGGAGTTGATCTTCTACTTCGGGAAAGGTTCGAAGAGTGGAATATGAATTTATGTATATTGTTCCTAAAAAATTATAGGTTTCTTCAACTTAGAGGTTAATCGCTCTTCAACTCTGTAAGAATATTACAATTATAAATTGTGGCAACTTATTTTGAACAAACTAAAATTATGTTATGCTTTGTGTGTTGTAGTGCTATGCATCTTGTGTGTCTTCAAAAGGAACTAGTAATAGTTTTTTCAAACCTTAGAGTGACTCTTAACTAATCTTAACTTATTGATGAGACTTTGCTTTGTGTGTTGTAGTGCTACTGAGATTATTTTTGTGTTTGATTTGCTTGATTTGCAGGAGGAAATAAAAATATTCGAAGTGTGTTGTGGTCTGCAAACGTCGTTCTGTCTCGTCAGTCTCGTGTAATCCAGGCATCTTCTGCTAGCCTATTCTCAGGTGAACATTTCTTTAAATTTGTATATTAATTTGTTTAATTTATTGCATAGCTATTAAAGGCACGCCCGAGGCGCAAGGCGCGCTGGTTTGGAGGGTTATCGCCTTGACACACAAAAGGCGGGCGCTGGGCGCGCGCCTGTATGCGCCTTTTGCGCCTTATGCCCAGGCGACGAGGCGCGCCTTTTGGGACGCCCTCTTTTGCTGCTATTTTAAAGATTTTTTTTTAAGTAAAAATAACATTTTTCTTATGTTTTTTTTTAGTAGTTTAGCACTTTTAGCACTTTTAGTTTTCAGGCCCATATCTAGGGTTTAGGGTTTAGGCACTTAGAACACACAAAATACACACAAAATAGTTGCCTCTCCCCTGCTCTGCTGCTCACTGCCCCTGCTCACTGCCTCCGCCCCTCACCGCCTGCGACCGCCGCCGGTCGCCACCGCCGCCTGGCCCGCCACCTCCGGTAAGTTTTTTTTTTTTTTTTTTTTTTTTTTAATTTTTCAGATTCAGTTAGTTGTTGATGCATTGTTGTTATATATTTTTATTGTTGTTACTTGTTAGTTGTTAGTTACTAGTATTTTTTATGCTTTCTAGTATAGTAGTAGTAAACTAGTATTCTATATGCTTTCTTGCCTTACTAATATACTATTGCAATATTTTCAATGCAAGATTCTTATTTCTTTTCAAAATTTTCAGAATTATTGATCACTTGAGTTGATCATTTGAAGATCATCAATTTAGTGGAATTGTTGAATATGGATAGGGGTGATATTTGTTCGGGTAGTAGCTCATTGAAGAGTATGAAAGATCCGGGATGGAAGTATTTTGTGTTAGAGAAATAATAAGAATAATCTAGTATGCAACTTTTGTAAAAAGGTGACAAAAGGAGGAATTTATCGAGCAAAACAACATTTAGTTGGTGGTTTTAGAAATGTTAGTGTTTGCCGAGAGTGTCCGTCAAATGTTAGGGAAGAGATTGGAAAGTATATGAAGGAAAGAGAGAAGATGAACTTTGCTAGGGTTGCAAACCCAATTTATGAGGATGTTGATCCTTTGGATGTGGATGATGATGAAGACGAGAATGATGACACACTTAGGTCAAGTTCTTCGTCTGTGGCCTCAAAAAGAAGAAGGCAAACTGTTCGGGGTCCTATGGATTTGTACACAAGAAGGAGTGTTGATCCAAGTAAGGTGGGAAAAAAGGATAGACAAACGACGCTGGATGAAGCAACCAAAAAGAAGTTAAGAGATAAAGTTGTTGCTAGCTTTACTAGATGGTTGTATGACGGTGGAATAACATTCAACACGGTGAAATTGGCTAGTTTGCAAGAGGCTTTTGATGACATCGGTGCGTATGGTGTAGGTTGTAGAAAGCCTTCTTATCACGAGGCTCGTGTTCCTTACCTAAGGAAGCCATAGCACATGTGGATGAAAGCTATGTTAGTATTTGTAGAGCTGATTGGGCTAAATATGGTTGCAGCCTTATGGTCGATGGTTGGACGGACCGAAGACAAAGGACGTTGTTAAATTTCTTGGTCAATTCTCCTAAAGGCTCGGTCTTCATTGACTCCATAGATGCTTCTAACTACGCCAAGACCGGAGAGAAGCTGTTTCAACTTATAAATGCCTTTGTCGAACGTATTGGTGAAGAAAATGTGATACAAATTATCACTGATAATGTAAGCAACATGGTCGCAGCAGGTGAAACATTTAATATATTTCTTGTTTCTTACTTAGTTACTTTCTTATAGTTATTATTTTAATTTTTAACTTCAACTGGTTTACTAATCTAGTTATTGTTTTTTTTTTTTATACTGGAAAATTGTTGGAGGCTAGGAGGCCTCATCTTTACTGGACACCTTGTGCTGCCCATTGCATCGATCTAATACTAGAAGACATTGGGAAATTGCCCCAGATAAGAAGAACATTCAAGAAGGCAATGAAGGTCACTTCATACATTTATAATCGCCCGGGAATGGTGAACATGTTGAGGAGCTTTATGGGGGAAAAGAGAGCTTTCTCGAGCGGGTGTGACAAGATTTGCCACGTGCTACCTTAACTTGGAAAAATTGCGCGTCTTGAAGGACAATTTGAGGAACATGTTTACTTCGGAAGAATGGTTCGAAAGTAAGTGGTCAAGGGAAGTAGAGAGTAAGGAGGTGACAGCAACCTTACTATCGGTAAGGTTTTGGAAGACTGTGCAGTATATCTTGAAGATATATGCACCTTTGGTCGGTGTTTTGAGATTGGTCGATGGTGAGAAAAAACCGCCCATGGGATATATTTATGAGGCAATGGACAGGGCAAAAGAGGCAATTATAAAAGCGTTCAATGGAAAAGAGGAGAAGTATGGAAGGGCGTTTGAGATCATTGACAATAGGTGGAATTGTCAACTTCATAAGCCTTTACATGCGGCCGGGTACCTCTTAAATCCTCAATTCTTTTATACACACAAGGGTCCAATGGATCAAGAAGTGATGGACGACTTTTTTGGTGTTGTGGAGAGATTGGTCTCGGACTTGAATGATCAAGAGAAAATAAGCATCCAACTCTCCAAGTATCGGAATGCCGAGTCTTCATTTGCACGTGAAATAGCCATTAGACAGAGACAAACAATACCTCCGGCTCTTTGGTGGGAAAACTTTGGTTCAAGTACTCCAGAATTGCAAATGTTGGCCATGAGAGTACTTAGCGTCACATGCAGTTCATCAGGCTGTGAGCGCAATTGGAGCGTCTTTGAGCATGTAAGTTAACTAGTATATTATATTATAATTTATTACTTTAAATCCTTTATCAATTTTTTGGTTTTTCATGGATAATTACTTTTTGTTTCCTCATTGTTGCAGATTCACAGCAAAAGAAGTAGTTTTGAACCAGAAAAATTGAAGGAGGTTGTGTTCGTCAAATACAATCGTGCACTTCAGCTCTGATATCTTCAGCGAGATAGCATTAACCCCATTAGCTTGAAGGATATAGATGAAAGTTGTGAGTGGTTGACGGGCAGAATGGATGATGATTCTGATGAAGATGAGGGAGGAGAAGATGACTTTGTCTTTGAAGGTGAAAGCTTGACGTGGGGTCAAGTCAGTAGGGCTATGGGGGTTGATGAGCCGGCATATGTTACTAGAGAAAAGGTGGGGAAATCGATTGTAGCCCCAAGTTCTAGTTCTAGGGCGCCGCCACCAAAACAAGGGAACAAAGGAAAAGGAAAGGAAAAGGCCCCCAACCCCAAGAAAACTACTTTGAACAATAGTTTGAAGTCTCTTTTAAGACTTAGAGATGATGATGATGATGAATGTGAGGGAGGAGAGGAAAGTGAAGGTGAAGGAGGACAAGAGGAATTTGGGGAGAAGGATATAAGGTTTAATTTATGAATATAATGATGAGGAGGAGGATGATGATATTTTGGGTGATGATTGATGATGAATTGGTGATTAATTGATTAGGACTAGGCACTTGGTTTTAAATTTCAATTTGGACTTGCAATTTAGTTAATGTTTACATGCATGTTTTGTTGATTGTTGAATTAAAGTATTGAACTAGTCTACTTGTTTATTTGGATCTTGTTTTTTATTTCACTTTGTGTGTTTGATATTTGATTTGTTTATGTCATTATATGTGTAATTATTTTCTTTTTAATGCTTGATTTAGCCTAAAAATATCATTAGAAGTTGTGTTTTGGGGCATAGGAGCAGTTTTTTAGGGCATTTTTTCGTGCGTCCCAAAGGCGCGCGCCTCGCGCCTCGGGCGCTACCAAGGGGCTGGCGCCTTGGTGCGCCTTGGTGCGCCTAACAACTATGATTTATTGATGTTGCTATGTATTTAATTCCATTAAAACCTCAAATTATGCTATTTACGAAGAACTATCTCTCTTCTATTCATCAACTTGTCCAGTAAGTTATTCTACATTCAAATTTTTTATTCTTCCTTCCTCCAATTTCACCATTTCCCTGATTTCATCTTCAACTTAATTTTGTTGATTTTGCTGCTTGCTATTTTAATTTTGGTATAAAACCTCATGGTTGAAATTAGGAGGGAAATGGATTCTCTGTGGCCTGCCCCTTCTAGAATGTGTGTATTGCCTAGTGTGGCTAGATGGGCGTGGAAGCGGTGTTTATACACCGTAGGTCACGACAGTGAGACATGGGGTCTAGCTACACCCGAGGAATTCAAACCTGTCCCTAGGCTATGTCGGTACATATTAGCTGTCTTCAAGGATGACAAAAGGCACCTCTTTAGGAGCCTCCTCAAGGGTATGTCATCGATCCAAATTGCATAGTTCTCAAGAAGAATTACGAAGATACACACGGGCTATCTTCCCCTACTTGCTCTATCTAGATCATGATCATGATCATGCTAATATAGTTCTTACCCTAAGGGGCCTTAATGTAGGTAAGGAGAGTGATTATGCAGTTTTGTTGGATAATAAACTTGGGAAGAGGAAATTCGATGGAGGGTATGTTCATAACGGGCTGCTGAAAGCAGCTGGCTGTATTTTGAATGCAAATTGTGATATTTTGAGAGAACTGGTTGAGAAGTATCTAAGATATATTGAGTTCACAGGGCATTCATTAGGATCTGGTTTGGCGGCATTGTTGACTATGGTGGTCATGCAAAATCTAGATAGATTGGGGAATGTTGAGAGGAGGGTCAAGTGCTATGCTATGGCGCCTGCAAGGTGTATGTCACTTAATTTGGCCGTGCGATATGCTAATGTCATCAACTCAGTCGTTCTTCAGGCAATTTGCTTTATGGTTTCTATGTGCTTTTTATAGCTTGCTTGTGAGATACAGGTTGTAGAAGAAGCATCTTAGTTTGCATTGGATCTTCTGATGGCATATGTAGCAAGTCAAAAGTTATCTTGTCGTTTATGCTGAAGATAGTTATATTTCCTTATGTAAACGGGATGAATTTCAGATATAACATATATTTATATATACAACAATGTAATGAACCAGAACAAATGGAAAGCTTGATAGGGCCTTAAGCATCTTATGATCTTAAGCAACTTGTTTGGTTTATCGATCGTGCTCTTTGAAGGCTTTTAGCATCAAATGATCTGTATTATTAGTTTATTATTATTAGTTGGTAATAAGACCTATATAGCGTATTTCTTTATTGCTAGCTTACCTCAGCATGATTGGGGGTACATAAGTGTTGAATGTACAGTATATACATGAATTTGACATGTCTGAAAGGGATATGCTCTTTACTGAAACAGGATGATTTTTTACCTCGAACAACCACCCCATTGGAAGAGATATTAAAGTCTCTTTTGGTAAAAAGAATTCTTGAGTTATATTTCATTAAATATATATAATATGTATATATATTCCACCGTAATTTAGGGAACTTTTATTTATGCATTTACCATCTGGACAGTTTGCCATGCTTATTATGCTTAAGGTGTATGGAAGATACATGTATACCAGAGGACAAAATGCTGAAAGATCCGAGGAGGTTATATGCACCAGATCGCCTTTACTATATTGTTGAGCGAAAATCTTTTAGGTAAAATGAAGAATATACAATCCCCGTTGGCATAGTTTTAGTTTTATATAGAATTCACTTATATATGACATTTTTAATTATAGATTGTAGAGTATGAATATGTAGTAATGACATCTCATCATTTATTATCTTTTCACCTTATACAACTACACGAATAGCAGACACTTCGAGTCCTAAAATTAATTGAGAATTTATGTATGTATACTAATGACTGATCTACTAATGCTTACGAATATCCATTTTCGGATATAGGTGTGGTACATTTCCTCTAGTTGTGAAGACGACGGTCCCCATGGATGGGAGATTTGAGCGTCTAGTTCTGTCTTGTAACGCCACTTCAGACCATGGTATTATTTGGAATGAGAAAGAAGTTGAACGGGCTCTAGAAGTAAGTATGTCTTTCCTTTTTCGCAATGAATACATGTTGTTCGTTGGATGCCGCTTGATGTGCCATCCAGAATCCTTTGTTTTGTTTGTTACAAATTTCATCATGATTTTTATATAATAAAGATCTGAATGTTCTAATGGATGTACGAACACACTGAATTAGGCAGAGTATTGTAATGAAAATATTAGAAAGAAGATGGGGCAGCCCCATTGGATTAGAAATTAGAGAAACGTGATTTAAATGGTTTATACTTGTGCATAGAAGACCATTAGATGGTACAAGTAGAAGGGAAAACCTTTTAATATTAGAGGGAGCGTATCATATTTAAATATTAATGATGTCTGGAGTGAACACTATGGTTGAATATGATCCTTATAGCTAAAGAGCATAAGGTTCTCTCTCTCAAGGTTTGCTTTTGGGCTTTGAATATAGTCCTTTTTTCCCAAGAGCTGCCCAACTTTACGATTGTAGATTTCCGTTTTTTCTGCTCTTCTTTAGAGAAATTAATGAATAGTATTTTCCAGAAAAATGAATACTCAGTTGATATAGTTGGCAAATTAACTTAATTAACTCTTGATAGTACTCCATCTGTTGTTTAGCCCAGATTGTCGTCATGTTTGTTTAGTAAAAATCCTTGAATTGGAATTTGATAAAGCGCAATCCGGTAACGAAGCACTATAACAATAATCTATGCAAACATAATGTAAGAACACACAAGAATTACGTGGTTCGATCCGGAGATCTACGTCCACGGGCATAAAACGGCAATCGCCGGAGTGTTTCTTTTACTAGAATGTTGAGTTTACACGGAGTCATTTAGAATACGGAATTCGAACCCTTAATCAGAGTTCTTTCCTCCTATTTATACAAATCAAAACCCTAATTGACCCTGCTGGGCCTACGCGTGTTGGGCCGGTCGGTGGGCTCAGGCATTAACCCGACCCGAGCTGATCCCGTTATCCCTATCAGATGCCCCCCCCCCCCAGCCGGAGCGAGGTAGGAGCTTCGGTTGTCACCGGGGTGGAAGAAGGACCGGGGTCGCTGGCGGGCCGAAGTGTTTACGGAGGACCGAGTTTAGCCGCGTCGCTGGGACTCTGCGGAGTGATTGGCGGACGCAGTGTCGAGCTAGGTCGAGGTGCACGGGGCATGTAGTGAGACACCGAACTTCTCAAAAGCGAAAAACGCGATGTGACAACGTGGCCGAGGTGGAGGGTACACCGGGGTGATTACTCTGGCCAAAATGGAAAGGACACCGGAGTGTAGTAGTTTAATCGTCCGGAGAAGGGATGCAAATCTCCCCGGACGGATCGGGGAAGAGATTTAATCGTCCGGAGACGAGATGCAAATCTCCCCGGACGGATCGGGGGAGAGATTTAATTGTCCGGAGACGAGATGCAAATCTCCCCGGACGGATCGGGGGAGAGATTTAATTGTCCGGAGACGAGATGCAAATTTCCCCGGACGGATCGGGGGAGAGATTTAATTGTCCGGAGACGAGATGCAAATTTCCCCGGACTGTGATACCCCGAATCTTTGAAACGCAATAAAATACATTGATTGCATTTTAAAATATTGTTACCAATTTTATTTTAAATTGCAAAGTTATTTGATTTTATGATTTTATTATAGAAAATAAGTGTGACCGCGATGTACCAGGTCGACTGCGCTCCTAGCACCTAAAGAATAAGAATTAAAAGTTTACAATATAGAAGTTTAAAATTTATATCGGACTTAAGAAGTAAAACACTAAAATTAATTTTATTTCATTAAAATAAATAAGACATTTAAACTGAAGTTTGTGAATCCTTAGTAAATAAATCATTGTATAAAATAATAATAAAAATGTAATCATAAACTATATATATATACATCTACGCTTATGAATCCTTAGCAAATAAGTAATTGAATAAAATAATAATAAAAATGTAATGATAACAACTACTCTTAACATACTAAATTAGATCATCCCACATCGAGTAAAAATTGAAAAATTGTAGCAGAATTCCTATATAAATAAGTTATAAGAAATGAACTAATAACTAAACATTTCAGCGAATGTATTAAAAGGAATTCCTTTAACTAGGAGGTCCTTATAAGTTATTTTTCGACTACGTTCGAACTGGTGTTTTCGGAAGTTGTCGTCCAGTGTCTAAAACTTTGGAGGTATGTCTTCTTTAATAGTTTTACTTTTCCATTATTTTATAGTTTATTTAAATTTAGGAATTTAATTGTTTTAAATAGATTAATATATTTAGTTGTTTTCTTTTAGGTCGTATTAGGTAGTTGTTATTTTGCATGTTAGTTAATTTTAAGTATGTCTTAATTAATGTTGTCTGTAATTTAAATTTAGTAGATAATTATGCTTCTTAGTTTAAAATTGTAATTTATAATAATTTAGCTTATATATTAAATATTGTAAAAGTAGATATAATCCAAGAAAAGGATACCACATTAATTATTTTAAAATATAACCGAACCCGATAAGTAATACTAATTAAACAAACAACATGTGCTTGGTGTAGTGCGGATCGGGCCTTGGGACATTTGCGACCTACCTTTAGTTTTTAAAGCAAGCAAACAAGGTGGGTGACTGGGCTATTTGTAAGTATATTATGCTACTGAACTTGTACTTTATAAATATGTTTGCCTTCGGGCTTATGATATGATACCTCTTAAGTCGTAAGATTGGCTTTTGAGTGGGACTTGGGAGTCGTAAGATTGGCCCCTAGTCTAGCAATATGGCTTTTGAGTTGTAAGATGAACTCCTAAGTCAAGGATGTGTTTATTATTGTGCACCTTCGTTAGTATAACTGCTTACAAAGTTCCCACTGAGTTTATACTCATGCCCATAATTTATTACAAATCTTCAGGTTAGTTGAGCGAGGTGGCGGGGCTGTTGCGGCAAAGGTCACCGGATTCCTTTTTCCTACCCGCAACTTTAAGATGTTTTTGCCTCTTCAATGTATAAAAATAAGTTTACATGACACTGAGTCTGGGTGTTTTCATTTTCTGAGGAACTTTGAAACCTCCAGTGTAAATTTGTTTTGGCAGTATATTATCGTCAATAAAATTTCTATTTTTATCCGATAAACATTTTATGTCACGCTTTCGCACATTTTCTGATTTATTATTTAATCAAAAGAAAAGAAAATTTAGTAGCACTTTAATCCCGAGCTAATGGGATTGGGGCGTTACAGAGTGGTATCAGAGCGGGTTTACTTTTCTGTATACTTGATTTATAAAATAAAACCAAGGGGAACCGTGACTTTGCCAACAGACCGACACTCGCTCCAAGGTATGTATATTTTATTATGAGTTTTATATAGGTTCAAAAATGTTTTGTCCTCGAAACTTTTACTACCAATTAAGAAGCCAGATTAAAGACTGACCCATATTTCTTCTTTATGATAGGATGGTTCGAAGAAAACAAACTGCTAGAAAAACAGTAGTATATAGACAAAGAATACTCGCTAACAGAGATTTACCACCCGCGATGTCAGTCTACCGGAGGACCAGACAGGGTGAATATCAGAATATAGGCGAGTATATAAATATATTACGAAGACGTCGGAACAACGCCATACAAGAAGGACATCACATTACTGAGTACGAGGCTTCTATGCGCTTAGCAGACTCTGTCCTCCCAAATTATAGAGATGTTGCCCATCGGTTATTGGACGAAATGCTTACGATAGACTCTACGACTGGACTGACAATTAATTATGAACGTTTTAGTGTCCGCCTCGCTATGGTTATTAGAGAACGTCAAAGGTGCCTCGCAATTGCAGACCAGATGGAAATGGAGGCAGAGGAACAGAGGCAAAGGGCAAATCATTATGACGAGGTTGCCGCCAACAAGCGCTTAGAGGCTATTGCTGACGAACGACTTGCCGAACGCGCTAGGGATCGGGCAGAATACTGTCTCGAGTTCGCAAGATCGCAAAGGGAGGAAGCAGGTGTAGCAGAAGAGGAGGAGGACCCCTCAGAAGATACCGAGCCCAACGAGTCCATAGGATCAGTCCATGATGAGAGCATACCATCTAGGGGTCGACGTATGCGTACCCCACCAGCAGAGAACCAGGCGGGTCCCAGTAATTGGTTCTGATATAGTTAGAAACCTAGAGGATGTACATATAGTAATAGTAGATAGTTTTTGTATAATAATGTCTAGGTACATAACTAGATCGTAAATATCCTTTTGCTAATAGGAATGTATATAAGTCATCCTTTGATCATGCTATCTTTTTGCTCGTATAAGCATGATTAACTAATAGACAATTTGTACGGGTAAGAGTATTAAAAAAAAAAAACCAGTGTACCTATTGTATATATATATGGATTTGTAAACCTAATATCTTCTACGTATATGATTTGTTTACAAATTATTCGGTATGTTAAACAAGGATATATATGCATGTAATTAAGTGTTGTTTCTCCTTCTTCCAAAAGTATGGCAGCGCGAGGAAGGCCACGTAAACATGTGCAAAACGAAAATGAGCCATTTGTCGAGCCAGCTGCTGAGAGGCAACCTCCACCTGGGGTTAGAGTACAGGGAGCGGATTTTGCACGGGAATTCTTGAACTCTCTGCAGGGACTCATACAACAAATGCCAGCTAACCAAAATATACCAAATCCACAGAATCAGGGTATCAATACTAATGTCATTATAGAGCAATTTCGTCGTTTTTCACCACCAAGATTCAGAGGTAGCGAAGGACCTATGGTCGCTGAGGAATGGATTCTTGAGCTTGAAAGAATCTTTGACCATATGGAATCAACTGAAAATCAGAAAGTTTCGTGCGCAATATTCCAACTTGTGGAAGATGCTGGACACTGGTGGAAATCACACGAGCGAACAATGACGAATGAACAAAAGCAAAACATGACCTGGAATGATTTTAAGAACATGATGATGGACCGTTACTTTCCACAGTCTATCCGTGACCAAAAGGAGATTGAGTTTGTTAATCTGAAGCAGGGAACCCTTCCAGTGATGGAGTATGAAAGACGTTTTAATCAATTATCTAAATATGCCCCACACTTGGTTGATACAGATGAAAGAAAAGCAAGACGTTTTGAAAGAGGTTTGCGTCCAGAGATCGGAGGTATCGTGTCGGGTTTGAAACTACCTACGTACCATGAAACGTTTGAACGAGCACATATTGTATCCCTTAGCCAGAATTTAGAATACAACCAGAAACCTCAAGAGCAACCCGGAAAAAGGAAATGGGATTTTAGAGATAAGAATAAGACTAACCACTTTGTGAAGAAGGCAACCCCAAGGGGGGGACCAGGACCAAATGCAGTTCCAATATGTCCTAATTGCAATAAGCACCACTATGGAGAATGTTTGTTGGGAAAGAATGTTTGCTATAAGTGTCATCGACCAGGACATAGGTATTGGGAGTGCACTACTACGCAGACCAAGGCACCACAAAATGATAATACACCAGACAGGAAGACAAGGAAGGCACGCGTTTTTGCTCTAGGACAGGACAAAGTGACCGAGGAGAATGAAACCATGGCAGGTATACTACTTGTCTACGATCTTCCAGCATATATTTTGTTTGATACTGGTGCATCACATTCTTTTATGTCAGAAGATTTTAAAAGAAAACTGGGTTTGAAAAGTAATACAAATGGAGAGGAGTTGACAGTAAGTATCCCCTCAGGAAAGACCATTAGGACTAAGGATATCGTGTTTGGTGTTAAGCTTTTGATAGGTGATCAGGAAATGGAAACTGATCTGTACGTATTAGAGATGAAATGTTTCGATGTTATTTTGGGTATAGATTGGTTGACCAAGAATAAAGCAACAATCCGATGCTTTGAACGTGAAATAGATTTTGAAAGACCAATAGGATCCAAATTCACCTTTTACGGAGCCAAAACTAATACCAGACCGCGTATTGTGTCAGCAATGAAGGCTGTAAGAATGTTACGGAAAAAGGGAAGTGAAGGCTACCTTGTAAATATCATGGAAAATAATACTGTTAAGGTTACACCTGTTGATATATCAACGGTGAGAGATTATGTAGACGTATTTCCAGATGAGTTGCCAGGAATACCTCCTGATCGACAGGTTGAATTCACAATAGATTTGGTGCCCGGAGCTGCGCCTGTATCTAAAGCACCTTATCGAATGGCGCCTAAGGAATTACAAGAATTAAAATTACAGCTTCAAGAGTTACTGGACAAGAAGTTCATCAGGCCAAGTGTTTCTCCATGGGGAGCCCCTGTATTGTTTGTCAAGAAGAAAGACGGATCTCTTAGAATGTGCATTGATTATCGGGAACTCAACCGCCTAACAATCAAGAATAAGTATCCCTTGCCCAGGATAGAAGATCTTTTTGACCAACTGAAGGGAGCTAGCGTGTTCTCAAAGATCGATCTCAGATCGGGTTACCACCAACTCAAGGTCAAAGAATGTGATATTTCTAAAACAGCCTTTAGAACACGATATGGTCATTACGAGTTCATAGTAATGCCTTTTGGATTGACAAATGCACCCGCAGTATTCATGGATTTGATGAATAGGGTATTCCATCCTTATCTAGATCAGTTTGTCATAGTCTTCATTGATGATATCCTAGTATACTCAAGAGATAAAGAACAACACGAGAAACATCTTAGAACTATACTAGGTACCTTACGACAGGAGAAGCTTTATGCTAAATTTAGCAAATGTGAATTTTGGCTAGATCGAGTTGTTTTTCTAGGCCATATTATCACGGCTAATGGAATCGAAGTAGATCCCGCGAAGGTTGAAGCAGTAATGAATTGGAAAGCTCCGAAGAATGTGAATGAGGTTCGAAGTTTTCTGGGTCTAGCTGGTTACTACAGAAGATTCATTCAAGATTTCTCGAAGATCGCTAGGCCTTTGACTCAATTGACAAAGAAGAGCAACCAGTTCCACTGGACTGACGAATGCAAAAATAACTTTCAAGAGCTTAAGCAAAGACTCGTAACCGCGCCAGTTCTAACTATCCCTGACGGATCAGAAGGGTTTGTCATTTACACCGATGCCTCAAAGTTAGGACTAGGATGTGTTTTGATGCAGCATGGAAAAGTCGTCGCTTATGCCTCAAGGCAATTGAAACCCCATGAGTTAAACTACCCTACACATGACCTAGAATTAGCTGCTGTTGTTCACGCATTAAAGATATGGCGTCATTACCTCTATGGTGGGAAATGTGAAATTTACATAGACCATAAGAGTTTAAAGTACTTTTTCACACAAAAAGAACTCAACATGCGCCAAAGAAGATGGCTGGAGCTAGTAAAGGATTATGATTGTACCATCCACTATCATCCAGGTAAGGCAAATGTCGTAGCTGATGCACTTAGCAGGAAAAATGAAGGACACATGATCGCTCTACCAACACAACAGCAGCAACTGCTGACAGAATTTGCAAAGCTGAATCTAGATTTTGTGAAGTCAGGCCATACTACAGCTATGATCACAGCATTAACCGTACAACCTACTTTGAGAGATCGAATAAAGGTAGCACAAAGGACTGACCAATTCCTCCTCAGGATGAAAGACCGGGCAGTTGCAGGAACCATCAAGGGATTCTTTGTAACACCAGATGGAACTTTAACATATGAAGGAAGATTATGTGTACCTAAGGATGATGACGTAAGGAAGGAAATTCTTGAAGAGGCTCACAATACCCCGTACACAGTTCATCCAGGAGGGACAAAAATGTTCAAGGACCTAAAAGAAATCTATTGGTGGAGAAATATGAAACGATCAATAGGGCAATTTGTTAAAAGATGTTTAACATGCCAACAAGTTAAAGCAGAACACCAACGGCCTTCAGGACTCTTACACCCTTTAGAGATTCCCGAATGGAAGTGGGAACACATAGCAATGGACTTTGTTACTGGACTGCCACGAACAACAAGAAGGAATGAAGCTATTTGGGTGATCATTGACAGACTTACAAAGACAGCACACTTTATACCAGTAAGAATGACACTTAACATGGATCAACTTGCTCAACGGTACGTGGACGAGATTGTTAGATTACACGGAGTACCAGTGACCATAGTTTCGGACAGAGATACTCGTTTCACCTCTAAATTCTGGAGAAGTCTACAAACGGCCCTTGGGACAAAGCTCAACTTCAGCACATCATATCATCCACAAACTGATGGACAGTCAGAAAGAACAATACAAACACTCGAGGATATGCTTAGAGCCTGTGTACTAGACTTTGGAGGAAACTGGGAAACATATTTACCGCTGGTAGAGTTTTCCTATAACAACAGTTACCAGGCGACAATAAAGATGGCACCATATGAAGCACTCTACGGGAGAAGGTGTAGATCGCCGATTTACTGGGATGAAGTTGGAGAACGAAAGATTTTGGGGCCTGAAATCATCGAAAGAACCATTGGGGTGGTAACTAAGATTCGAGAAAGAATTAAGGCCGCCCAGGATCGACAGAAATCTTACGCTGACACACGAAGAAAGGATCTACAATTCAATACAGGCGATAAGGTTTTTCTCAAAATGGCACCAATGAAAGGAGTAATACGCTTCGGAAAGAGAGGGAAGTTGAAACCAAGATATATTGGCCCATTTGAGATTCTGGATAGAATTGGAGACGTCGCCTATAAGTTAGCTCTACCACCAGAACTTACTAATATCCATAACGTCTTCCATGTATCTGTACTTAGAAAATATGTCCCAGATTCAAATCACGTTATTCATCATGAGAATCTGGAAGTCAATAAAAACCTCACTTATGAAGAGAACCCCATTGCTATCCTAGGAAGAAAAGTTCACACTTTGAGGAATAGAGAGATTCCCTTAGTACTAGTGCAGTGGAGTAGACATGGGAAAGAAGAAGCTACTTGGGAACGAGAAGATGAGATTTTAGCAAAATATCCGAATATCCTGAACCAAGTAAGTACAATTTCGAGGACGAAATTTCTAAAAGTAGGGTAGACTGTGATACCCCGAATCTTTGAAACGCAATAAAATACATTGATTGCATTTTAAAATATTGTTACCAATTTTATTTTAAATTGCAAAGTTATTTGATTTTATGATTTTATTATAGAAAATAAGTGTGACCGCGATGTACCAGGTCGACTGCGCTCCTAGCACCTAAAGAATAAGAATTAAAAGTTTACAATATAGAAGTTTAAAATTTATATCGGACTTAAGAAGTAAAACACTAAAATTAATTTTATTTCATTAAAATAAATAAGACATTTAAACTGAAGTTTGTGAATCCTTAGTAAATAAATCATTGTATAAAATAATAATAAAAATGTAATCATAAACTATATATATATACATCTACGCTTATGAATCCTTAGCAAATAAGTAATTGAATAAAATAATAATAAAAATGTAATGATAACAACTACTCTTAACATACTAAATTAGATCATCCCACATCGAGTAAAAATTGAAAAATTGTAGCAGAATTCCTATATAAATAAGTTATAAGAAATGAACTAATAACTAAACATTTCAGCGAATGTATTAAAAGGAATTCCTTTAACTAGGAGGTCCTTATAAGTTATTTTTCGACTACGTTCGAACTGGTGTTTTCGGAAGTTGTCGTCCAGTGTCTAAAACTTTGGAGGTATGTCTTCTTTAATAGTTTTACTTTTCCATTATTTTATAGTTTATTTAAATTTAGGAATTTAATTGTTTTAAATAGATTAATATATTTAGTTGTTTTCTTTTAGGTCGTATTAGGTAGTTGTTATTTTGCATGTTAGTTAATTTTAAGTATGTCTTAATTAATGTTGTCTGTAATTTAAATTTAGTAGATAATTATGCTTCTTAGTTTAAAATTGTAATTTATAATAATTTAGCTTATATATTAAATATTGTAAAAGTAGATATAATCCAAGAAAAGGATACCACATTAATTATTTTAAAATATAACCGAACCCGATAAGTAATACTAATTAAACAAACAACATGTGCTTGGTGTAGTGCGGATCGGGCCTTGGGACATTTGCGACCTACCTTTAGTTTTTAAAGCAAGCAAACAAGGTGGGTGACTGGGCTATTTGTAAGTATATTATGCTACTGAACTTGTACTTTATAAATATGTTTGCCTTCGGGCTTATGATATGATACCTCTTAAGTCGTAAGATTGGCTTTTGAGTGGGACTTGGGAGTCGTAAGATTGGCCCCTAGTCTAGCAATATGGCTTTTGAGTTGTAAGATGAACTCCTAAGTCAAGGATGTGTTTATTATTGTGCACCTTCGTTAGTATAACTGCTTACAAAGTTCCCACTGAGTTTATACTCATGCCCATAATTTATTACAAATCTTCAGGTTAGTTGAGCGAGGTGGCGGGGCTGTTGCGGCAAAGGTCACCGGATTCCTTTTTCCTACCCGCAACTTTAAGATGTTTTTGCCTCTTCAATGTATAAAAATAAGTTTACATGACACTGAGTCTGGGTGTTTTCATTTTCTGAGGAACTTTGAAACCTCCAGTGTAAATTTGTTTTGGCAGTATATTATCGTCAATAAAATTTCTATTTTTATCCGATAAACATTTTATGTCACGCTTTCGCACATTTTCTGATTTATTATTTAATCAAAAGAAAAGAAAATTTAGTAGCACTTTAATCCCGAGCTAATGGGATTGGGGCGTTACACGGACGGATCGGGGGAGAGATTTAATTGTCCGGAGACGAGATGCAAATCTCCCCGGACGGATCGGGGGAGAGATTTGATTGTCCGAAGACGGAGGTTTAATTGTCCGGAGACGAGACGCGAATCTCCCCGGACGGATCGGGGGAGATATTTGATTGTCCGAAGACGGAGGTTTAATTGTCCGGAGACGAGACGCGAATCTCCCCGGACGGATCGGGGGAGAGAATTGATTGTCCGAAGACGGAGGTTTAATTGTCCGGAGGCGAGACACGAATCTCCCCGGACGGATCGGGGGAGAGATTTAATTGTCCGGAGACGAGATGCAAATCTCCCCGGACGGATCGGGGGAGAGATTTAATTGTCCGGAGACGAGATGCAAATCTCCCCGGACGGATCGGGGGAGAGATTTGATTGTCCGAAGACGGAGGTTTAATTGTCCGGAGACGAGACGCGAATCTCCCCGGACGGATCGGGGGAGAGATTTGATTGTCCGAAGACGGAGGTTTAATTGTCCGGAGACGAGACGCGAATCTCCCCGGACGGATCGGGGGAGAGATTTGATTGGTGTTTGGGAAATGATTATGACACGGCCGTGTTCTAAGGCTGACACGGCCGCGTTGCTGTTGAACCAAAAACCGGTTCCTAAGCACGATTTTGACACGGCCGTGTCGTTTGTGTGACACGGCCGTGTTGCAATACAGCATGGTTTCTCGTTTTGAGAAACTTATTGACGCGGCCGTGTCGTTTGTGTGACACGGCCGTGTTGCTGTTGAACCAAAAATTGGTTCCTAAGCACGATTTTGACACGGCCGTGTCGTTTGTGTGACACGGCCGTGTTGCAATGCAGCATGGTTTCTCGTTTTGAGAAACTTATTGACGCGGCCGTGTCGTTTGTGTGACACGGCCGTGTTGCTGTTGAACCAAAAATTGGTTCCTAAGCACGATTTTGACACGGCCGTGTCGTTTGTGTGACACGGTCGTGTTGCAATCCAGTGTGGTTTCTCGTTTTGAGAAACTTATTGACGCGGCCGTGTCGTTTGTGTGACACGGCCGTGTTGCTGTTGAACCAAAAATTGGTTCCTAAGCACGATTTTGACACGGCCGTGTCGTTTGTGTGACACGGCCGTGTTGCAATCCAGTGTGGTTTCTCGTTTTGAGGAACTTATTGACGCGGCCGTGTCGTTTGTGTGACACGGCCGTGTTGCTGTTTGAACCAAAAACTTACATGGCGGTGATGATGCCGAGGCAGCGGAGGGCGGCCTGGCGGCGGCGGTGATGATGCCGAGGCAGCGGAGGACGGCCTGGCGGCGGCGATGATGATGCCGAGACGGCGGAGGGCGGCCTGGCGGCGGCGATTATGATGCTGAGACGGCGGAGGGCGGCCTAGCGGCGGCGGTTATGATGCCGAGACGGCGGAGGGCGGCCTGGCGGCGGCGGTTATGATGCCGAGACGGCGGAGGGCGGCTTGGCGGCGGCGGTTATGATGCCGAGAACGGCGGAGGGCGGCCTGGCGCTGGCGGCGGCGGTTATGATGCCGAGGCGGCGGAGGGCGGCCTGGCGGCGGCGGTTATGATGCCGAGACGGCGGAGGGCGGCCTGGCGGCGGCGGTTATGATGTCGAGACGGCGGAGGATCGTTTCCCACAGACGGCGCCAATTGATAAAGCGCAATCCGGTAACGAAGCACTATAACAATAATCTATGCAAACATAATGTAAAAACACACAAGAATTACGTGGTTCGATCCGGAGATCTACGTCCACGGGCATAAAACGGCAATCGCCGGAGTGTTTCTTTTACTAGAATGTTGAGTTTACACGGAGTCATTTAGAATACGGAATTCGAACCCTTAATCAGAGTTCTTTCCTCCTATTTATACAAATCAAAACCCTAATTGACCCTGCTGGGCCTACGCGTGTTGGGCCGGTCGGTGGGCTCAGGCATTAACCCGACCCGAGCTGATCCCGTTATCCCTATCAGAATTCAAATAAATACACATATAATAAAAAAATTATTTGTCACAATCACAAAGGTTTGTTCCAGTGTCCCGTTTCTTCGACAATTAAAAGCATGTGCTCTATAGTCATTTTCTTGAACTTTTCCTGTTGTCTTAAAAGGTAATGTTTGGAACACTTATCAATTACAATTATTCTTTTTATATAACTAGCACTACGCACGTGCGTTGCACGTGGTTATAATTTTTTACTATTATTTAATAAAAAAATATTAATTATTTTATCAATGCAACGTCGAAATTTAAAAATTATGTGTGATTTAAAATAAAAATCATACTATAATATAATTACAAAATAAATAATATTTTTTATGGAAGGTTGACTATATACATAGGGTCCGTTTGCTTAAGACTGGGGAGTGCCGGGCCAAACCTGACTAAGGGAGTTAATGAGTGTGCTTATTGAGATTCGATCCTCTAAATGATCAACTGAGCCCAATCTTAAGCAAACGGACCCATAGTGTCTCACAATCTTCAATCATGACTCATGCTACAATCTATATAAAATATAATAAATGTTTTAACTAATTTGTAATGTCTTTAATTTCTTATTTAGTTATAGTGAAATACTCCTAATTTTTTCAAACATTGCACATCCATTTAAAAGTCTTATATATACATGATTAAACCACGCATTCTGATTTTATTTTTCTCATTTCATTTTTTATTTAGACTATACCGTACTTTATTCGACGTAATTATTTTTCTAATCTATTGTCAAGTTAATATTAACATTCACATTTCACTTTCATTATTTTTCAGCATGTTTTAATTTAATTATGTGATACTTATTCACATAGTACAATTGAATCATTCACAGTACAACTTAGTTCATTATTTCTTTATCGTTCTTTTTTATTCTTTATTGTACCCTATAATTTATATAGCATAGTAAATTCATCTATCAAGTTATTACATATGCTTAAATATATATATATAATATTTTTATTGATTTAATAATTTGTTTAATGTTAGATCTAAAATATTTAAAAGAATTGCAACTATTCATGTCCACTAATTTTTTTATTTGCCATTTTATTATTTCTCTTATTAGTACAATAAAATTTCACACCTCGATCTAAACTCCAATTATTATAAACCTTGTGATTTTTATGTCTCTCTCCAATTTTCTAACATAACAGTTTTTTCTTTGGTCTACTAAAATTACATCACCTATTACAAGTATTACATCAGTGAGTATATTTATGTAGGTACGTAAGGTATGTGATTAAAATGATGTTCAACTTATAGACTTATTTGAATAAGATCGATCCATTGTATAGACTAATAGTACTTAAATTTACACAATATCACTACTGATGCATTTATAGTTGTTATATCTTCGTATATGTCTTTTACTGATTTCATATATAAGCTATTTTTACCGCTTTCCTCCATCTTTTTCATCTTATACATATATAAATGACTTTATCGTATACTTTTTTAATTCAATAAAATTCATAAATCAATTATTATTTTCTCTTGTTGTAATGTTTATAAATGTTACTTATGAAATATATCGATTTCATTCTTCTAAATCATTGAAAATAAATATAATATATAATCTCATTTCCTACAAGTATAATAATTCGATTTATATTTACTTAGTAATGCTCATACAAAGAAATTTAGCTTGTAAACATATATATTGCTAGTTTAATCTAAATTTAAACAGTAAGGCTAAATGCATGCCTAGTTTAATCCAAATTTTGAAATACTACATTGTAATAATTAACTTGTATGTACATCTACCTATAATATAGATATTTAATTTTTGTTTTTGTATACTTTTCTCATAGTATAATATGTCTAACTCTATCATATTAGTTTATCATTTGATTTTTCTATTATATTACCTAGACTCGTTTATTATAATTTTTTTCATAATGAAAATTTACTTAGACCCTTTAATATTCATAATTTTTACGCTAGTTTATATATATATATATATATATATATAAAATTTTGTTTATAATGTTAATAAAGTTATATCTACTAATAATAAAGTCTATTCATAAGTTTGTGTTATCTTTCTTCACAATGCATTTTCTCACTTCTATTCATTTTATCATCATATAGTTCTTATTCAATTGTTTTGACATTATTTTCTATTGTTGGACTTTGATAAAGTGGTATACACAAAATTACATACAATTTTTTAACATGTCTTTTTACTTACTCAAAAGTCAATTTAAAATATAATCTTAGCAATTTCACATGCAAAGTCATTTTATTCTTTCATTTTAGTACTTGCTTCAAGTTTATATTATAATAAAGTTTAAGTTACTATGCTCTAACACTTGATCAATTCAATGGTTTACACTTTAATCTAAATATTATATATTCAAATTTTATTTTTCATTAGATAACTTATATAAATTCTATTATTGTTTTCCAGTGTTGTAATATTAATACTTCAATAATTTAGAAATTTAGGGAGATTATTGCAAGTAGCAAATTTATAATATTCAAATTTAGACAAATAAATTGTTACTATTAGATAAGTATTATTATAATTTATATTTATAATAAGAATTGGCTGTTTTATTTATGACCAAATACTATGTAAGAATTTGTTAATAATTTATACATAGTAATATAAATCATTGTGAATCATTTACATATTGTTCTTACATTTTTTAAATAGACTAAAGGATTTAATTTAATCTCATCTATTTTTTTTCAAAAAATCATTGATGACATTTATTTAATTTAACTTTCAATCATTTTTATATAATAAAAAAATATAAGTACGTCATATGTCAACAATCTTGTGTCTATTATTCGACTATGAAATCAAACTTATAACTATTGAAATCATATTAAACTATTACATTTTACATATTTAAAATATTTTATCATATAAGTATTATTAATCTTGAGTCATTCATATATTGTGGTAAATTAAATATTATATACTACACTATCGTTGTCTTGTCAACATATTTTTTGTTGTAATTATTGGAATGAGTATATATATATTATAGCTATGTACCATACATAAATTAAAAAAAAAAGTAAACTAAAAAATTATCTCCAAAAAATTAAAGATGATAAATTAAATCAATAAGAGTTTTCAATATTATTCATTGTTCTGATTTTTATATATATGGTTTTTTCTTCTTGTTGCTAATCCTAAAATCTAATAGTACTTTTTCGCCATGAAAACACAAAAAATTTAATATAACATTCAGTACCTAAATATATTTATTGTATACCACTATTGCAAGGTAAGATTCTTGTGGTTATTATCCTAACAAAGAAGTCAAAGTTTGGAGCTATTAAACTCCGATTATACTATGCTAAATTTTCTATAATTTTTTATACATATATAAATATCTTTTGTGTATATTTCAATTATTTAATATTTTGAGAACCATAAACTAAAGTACTTTAATATTCATAATATCTTATATTCTTATTCCTTTTTAGTAATATACATTATATTATTTTTTAATTTTTTAATATACTTTCTTCAGTTCTTCATAAATTTCATATAGTTCTTCTAATTGGATTCTTTTACAATTGTAGAGAAAGGAGAAAGATCGATTCACAAAATTTAAGAGTAAATAAAAGGAATATGATACAATATAGTTGTCCTGTCAATTTTTTTTTTTTTTTTTTTTTTTGGGTTATGGTTATTAGAATGAGTATATATATTATAACTACGTACCTAAATTAAAAAGAAAAAGTAAACTAAAAATAAAAAATATCTCCAAAATGAAAAATGATAAATAAGAGCTTTCATTATTATTCAATTGTTCTAATTTTTATGTGTATAATTTTTTTTCTTATTGTTGCTAATCGTAAAACCTTCTAGTATTTTTTTGACCATGAAAACACCAAAAATTAATAGTTTTACAAACATTTAATATCTAAATAACTCTAAAGTACCATTATTCGAAATAATTCTATTATTGTTTTCCAGTGTTGTAATATTAATACTTCAATAATTTAGAAATTTAGGGAGATTATTGCAAGTAGCAAATTTATAATATTCAAATTTAGACAAATAAATTGTTACTATTAGATAAGTATTATTATAATTTATATTTATAATAAGAATTGGCTGTTTTATTTATGACCAAATACTATGTAAGAATTTGTTAATAATTTATACATAGTAATATAAATCATTGTGAATCATTTACATATTGTTCTTACATTTTTTTAAATAGACTAAAGGATTTAATTTAATCTCATCTATTTTTTTTCAAAAAATCTTTGATGACATTTATTTAATTTAACTTTCAATCATTTTTATATAATAAAAAAATATAAGTACGATCATATGTCAACAATCTTGTGTCTATTATTCGACTATGAAATCAAACTTATAACTATTGAAATCATATTAAACTATTACATTTTACATATTTAAAATATTTTATCATATAAGTATTATTAATCTTGAGTCATTCATATATTGTGGTAAATTAAATATTATATACTACACTATCGTTGTCTTGTCAACATATTTTTTGTTGTAATTATTGGAATGAGTATATATATATTATAGCTATGTACCATACATAAATTAAAAAAAAAAGTAAACTAAAAAATTATCTCCAAAAAATTAAAGATGATAAATTAAATCAATAAGAGTTTTCAATATTATTCATTGTTCTGATTTTTATATATATGGTTTTTTCTTCTTGTTGCTAATCCTAAAATCTAATAGTACTTTTTCGCCATGAAAACACAAAAAATTTAATATAACATTCAGTACCTAAATATATTTATTGTATACCACTATTGCAAGTTAAGATTCTTGTGGTTATTATCCTAACAAAGAAGTCAAAGTTTGGAGCTATTAAACTCCGATTATACTATGCTAAGTTTTCTATAATTTTTTATACATATATAAATATCTTTTGTGTATATTTCAATTATTTAATATTTTGAGAACCATAAACTAAAGTACTTTAATATTCATAATATCTTATATTCTTATTCCTTTTTAGTAATATACATTATATTATTTTTTAATTTTTTAATATACTTTCTTCAGTTCTTCATAAATTTCATATAGTTCTTCTAATTGGATTCTTTTACAATTGTAGAGAAAGGAGAAAGATCGATTCACAAAATTTAAGAGTAAATAAAAGGAATATGATACAATATAGTTGTCCTGTCAATTTTTTTTTTTTTTTTTTTTTTTTGGGTTATGGTTATTAGAATGAGTATATATATTATAACTACGTACCTAAATTAAAAAGAAAAAGTAAACTAAAAATAAAAAATATCTCCAAAATGAAAAATGATAAATAAGAGCTTTCATTATTATTCAATTGTTCTAATTTTTATGTGTATAATTTTTTTTCTTATTGTTGCTAATCGTAAAACCTTCTAGTATTATTTTGACCATGAAAACACCAAAAATTAATAGTTTTACAAACATTTAATATCTAAATAACTCTAAAGTACCATTATTCGAAATAATTCTATTATTGTTTTCCAGTGTTGTAATATTAATACTTCAATAATTTAGAAATTTAGGGAGATTATTGCAAGTAGCAAATTTATAATATTCAAATTTAGACAAATAAATTGTTACTATTAGATAAGTATTATTATAATTTATATTTATAATAAGAATTGGCTGTTTTATTTATGACCAAATACTATGTAAGAATTTGTTAATAATTTATACATAGTAATATAAATCATTGTGAATCATTTACATATTGTTCTTACATTTTTTTAAATAGACTAAAGGATTTAATTTAATCTCATCTATTTTTTTTCAAAAAATCTTTGATGACATTTATTTAATTTAACTTTCAATCATTTTTATATAATAAAAAAATATAAGTACGATCATATGTCAACAATCTTGTGTCTATTATTCGACTATGAAATCAAACTTATAACTATTGAAATCATATTAAACTATTACATTTTACATATTTAAAATATTTTATCATATAAGTATTATTAATCTTGAGTCATTCATATATTGTGGTAAATTAAATATTATATACTACACTATTGTTGTCTTGTCAACATATTTTTTGTTGTAATTATTGGAATGAGTATATATATATTATAGCTATGTACCATACATAAATTAAAAAAAAGTAAACTAAAAAATTATCTCCAAAAAATTAAAGATGATAAATTAAATCAATAAGAGTTTTCAATATTATTCATTGTTCTGATTTTTATATATATGGTTTTTTCTTCTTGTTGCTAATCCTAAAATCTAATAGTACTTTTTCGCCATGAAAACACAAAAAATTTAATATAACATTCAGTACCTAAATATATTTATTGTATACCACTATTGCAAGTTAAGATTCTTGTGGTTATTATCCTAACAAAGAAGTCAAAGTTTGGAGCTATTAAACTCCGATTATACTATGCTAAATTTTCTATAATTTTTTATACATATATAAATATCTTTTGTGTATATTTCAATTATTTAATATTTTGAGAACCATAAACTAAAGTACTTTAATATTCATAATATCTTATATTCTTATTCCTTTTTAGTAATATACATTATATTATTTTTTAATTTTTTAATATACTTTCTTCAGTTCTTCATAAATTTCATATAGTTCTTCTAATTGGATTCTTTTACAATTGTAGAGAAAGGAGAAAGATCGATTCACAAAATTTAAGAGTAAATAAAAGGAATATGATACAATATAGTTGTCCTGTCAATTTTTTTTTTTTTTTTTTTTTTTTTGGGTTATGGTTATTAGAATGAGTATATATATTATAACTACGTACCTAAATTAAAAAGAAAAAGTAAACTAAAAATAAAAAATATCTCCAAAATGAAAAATGATAAATAAGAGCTTTCATTATTATTCAATTGTTCTAATTTTTATGTGTATAATTTTTTTTCTTATTGTTGCTAATCGTAAAACCTTCTAGTATTATTTTGACCATGAAAACACCAAAAATTAATAGTTTTACAAACATTTAATATCTAAATAACTCTAAAGTACCATTATTCGAAATAATTCTATTATTGTTTTCCAGTGTTGTAATATTAATACTTCAATAATTTAGAAATTTAGGGAGATTATTGCAAGTAGCAAATTTATAATATTCAAATTTAGACAAATAAATTGTTACTATTAGATAAGTATTATTATAATTTATATTTATAATAAGAATTGGCTGTTTTATTTATGACCAAATACTATGTAAGAATTTGTTAATAATTTATACATAGTAATATAAATCATTGTGAATCATTTACATATTGTTCTTACATTTTTTTAAATAGACTAAAGGATTTAATTTAATCTCATCTATTTTTTTTCAAAAAATCTTTGATGACATTTATTTAATTTAACTTTCAATCATTTTTATATAATAAAAAAATATAAGTACGATCATATGTCAACAATCTTGTGTCTATTATTCGACTATGAAATCAAACTTATAACTATTGAAATCATATTAAACTATTACATTTTACATATTTAAAATATTTTATCATATAAGTATTATTAATCTTGAGTCATTCATATATTGTGGTAAATTAAATATTATATACTACACTATCGTTGTCTTGTCAACATATTTTTTGTTGTAATTATTGGAATGAGTATATATATATTATAGCTATGTACCATACATAAATTAAAAAAAAAGTAAACTAAAAAATTATCTCCAAAAAATTAAAGATGATAAATTAAATCAATAAGAGTTTTCAATATTATTCATTGTTCTGATTTTTATATATATGGTTTTTTCTTCTTGTTGCTAATCCTAAAATCTAATAGTACTTTTTCGCCATGAAAACACAAAAAATTTAATATAACATTCAGTACCTAAATATATTTATTGTATACCACTATTGCAAGTTAAGATTCTTGTGGTTATTATCCTAACAAAGAAGTCAAAGTTTGGAGCTATTAAACTCCGATTATACTATGCTAAATTTTCTATAATTTTTTATACATATATAAATATCTTTTGTGTATATTTCAATTATTTAATATTTTGAGAACCATAAACTAAAGTACTTTAATATTCATAATATCTTATATTCTTATTCCTTTTTAGTAATATACATTATATTATTTTTTAATTTTTTAATATACTTTCTTCAGTTCTTCATAAATTTCATATAGTTCTTCTAATTGGATTCTTTTACAATTGTAGAGAAAGGAGAAAGATCGATTCACAAAATTTAAGAGTAAATAAAAGGAATATGATACAATATAGTTGTCCTGTCAATTTTTTTTTTTTTTTTTTTTTGGGTTATGGTTATTAGAATGAGTATATATATTATAACTACGTACCTAAATTAAAAAGAAAAAGTAATCTAAAAATAAAAAATATCTCCAAAATGAAAAATGATAAATAAGAGCTTTCATTATTATTCAATTGTTCTAATTTTTATGTGTATAATTTTTTTTCTTATTGTTGCTAATCGTAAAACCTTCTAGTATTATTTTGACCATGAAAACACCAAAAATTAATAGTTTTACAAACATTTAATATCTAAATAACTCTAAAGTACCATTATTCGAAATAATTCTATTATTGTTTTCCAGTGTTGTAATATTAATACTTCAATAATTTAGAAATTTAGGGAGATTATTGCAAGTAGCAAATTTATAATATTCAAATTTAGACAAATAAATTGTTACTATTAGATAAGTATTATTATAATTTATATTTATAATAAGAATTGGCTGTTTTATTTATGACCAAATACTATGTAAGAATTTGTTAATAATTTATACATAGTAATATAAATCATTGTGAATCATTTACATATTGTTCTTACATTTTTTTAAATAGACTAAAGGATTTAATTTAATCTCATCTATTTTTTTTCAAAAAATCTTTGATGACATTTATTTAATTTAACTTTCAATCATTTTTATATAATAAAAAAATATAAGTACGATCATATGTCAACAATCTTGTGTCTATTATTCGACTATGAAATCAAACTTATAACTATTGAAATCATATTAAACTATTACATTTTACATATTTAAAATATTTTATCATATAAGTATTATTAATCTTGAGTCATTCATATATTGTGGTAAATTAAATATTATATACTACACTATCGTTGTCTTGTCAACATATTTTTTGTTGTAATTATTGGAATGAGTATATATATATTATAGCTATGTACCATACATAAATTAAAAAAAAAGTAAACTAAAAACTAATCTCCAAAAAATTAAAGATGATAAATTAAATCAATAAGAGTTTTCAATATTATTCATTGTTCTGATTTTTATATATATGGTTTTTTCTTCTTGTTGCTAATCCTAAAATCTAATAGTACTTTTTCGCCATGAAAACACAAAAAATTTAATATAACATTCAGTACCTAAATATATTTATTGTATACCACTATTGCAAGTTAAGATTCTTGTGGTTATTATCCTAACAAAGAAGTCAAAGTTTGGAGCTATTAAACTCCGATTATACTATGCTAAATTTTCTATAATTTTTTATACATATATAAATATCTTTTGTGTATATTTCAATTATTTAATATTTTGAGAACCATAAACTAAAGTACTTTAATATTCATAATATCTTATATTCTTATTCCTTTTTAGTAATATACATTATATTATTTTTTAATTTTTTAATATACTTTCTTCAGTTCTTCATAAATTTCATATAGTTCTTCTAATTGGATTCTTTTACAATTGTAGAGAAAGGAGAAAGATCGATTCACAAAATTTAAGAGTAAATAAAAGGAATATGATACAATATAGTTGTCCTGTCAATTTTTTTTTTTTTTTTTTTTTGGGTTATGGTTATTAGAATGAGTATATATATTATAACTACGTACCTAAATTAAAAAGAAAAAGTAAACTAAAAATAAAAAATATCTCCAAAATGAAAAATGATAAATAAGAGCTTTCATTATTATTCAATTGTTCTAATTTTTATGTGTATAATTTTTTTTCTTATTGTTGCTAATCGTAAAACCTTCTAGTATTATTTTGACCATGAAAACACCAAAAATTAATAGTTTTACAAACATTTAATATCTAAATAACTCTAAAGTACCATTATTCGAAATAATTCTATTATTGTTTTCCAGTGTTGTAATATTAATACTTCAATAATTTAGAAATTTAGGGAGATTATTGCAAGTAGCAAATTTATAATATTCAAATTTAGACAAATAAATTGTTACTATTAGATAAGTATTATTATAATTTATATTTATAATAAGAATTGGCTGTTTTATTTATGACCAAATACTATGTAAGAATTTGTTAATAATTTATACATAGTAATATAAATCATTGTGAATCATTTACATATTGTTCTTACATTTTTTTAAATAGACTAAAGGATTTAATTTAATCTCATCTATTTTTTTTTCAAAAAATCTTTGATGACATTTATTTAATTTAACTTTCAATCATTTTTATATAATAAAAAAATATAAGTACGATCATATGTCAACAATCTTGTGTCTATTATTCGACTATGAAATCAAACTTATAACTATTGAAATCATATTAAACTATTACATTTTACATATTTAAAATATTTTATCATATAAGTATTATTAATCTTGAGTCATTCATATATTGTGGTAAATTAAATATTATATACTACACTATCGTTGTCTTGTCAACATATTTTTTGTTGTAATTATTGGAATGAGTATATATATATTATAGCTATGTACCATACATAAATTAAAAAAAAAGTAAACTAAAAACTAATCTCCAAAAAATTAAAGATGATAAATTAAATCAATAAGAGTTTTCAATATTATTCATTGTTCTGATTTTTATATATATGGTTTTTTCTTCTTGTTGCTAATCCTAAAATCTAATAGTACTTTTTCGCCATGAAAACACAAAAAATTTAATATAACATTCAGTACCTAAATATATTTATTGTATACCACTATTGCAAGTTAAGATTCTTGTGGTTATTATCCTAACAAAGAAGTCAAAGTTTGGAGCTATTAAACTCCGATTATACTATGCTAAATTTTCTATAATTTTTTATACATATATAAATATCTTTTGTGTATATTTCAATTATTTAATATTTTGAGAACCATAAACTAAAGTACTTTAATATTCATAATATCTTATATTCTTATTCCTTTTTAGTAATATACATTATATTATTTTTTAATTTTTTAATATACTTTCTTCAGTTCTTCATAAATTTCATATAGTTCTTCTAATTGGATTCTTTTACAATTGTAGAGAAAGGAGAAAGATCGATTCACAAAATTTAAGAGTAAATAAAAGGAATATGATACAATATAGTTGTCCTGTCAATTATTATTATTTTTTTTTTTTTTTGGGTTATGGTTATTAGAATGAGTATATATATTATAACTACGTACCTAAATTAAAAAGAAAAAGTAAACTAAAAATAAAAAATATCTCCAAAATGAAAAATGATAAATAAGAGCTTTCACTATTATTCAATTGTTCTAATTTTTATGTGTATAATTTTTTTTCTTATTGTTGCTAATCGTAAAACCTTCTAGTATTTTTTTGACCATGAAAACACCAAAAATTAATAGTTTTACAAACATTTAATATCTAAATAACTCTAAAGTACCATTATTCGAAATTAAAAGTCTTGGAATCATTATCTTAGCAAAAAAGTCAAACTTAGGAATTATTAACGTCCTATAATATGTTTAAATTTCTATAATTTTATTATAAATACATAAATATCTTTTGTGTAACTTCAATTATTCAATATCCTAAGAATCATATAGTAAAGTAATTTTACTTATTGTAAGTACCTTTGTGCTAATCGGTTTTTCTCATTTCTCTTCAATTATAGAAGAAACCAATTAGAAAAATTATCAGAAATTTATGAAGGATCGAATAAAATATAAACAAATAAAAAGAATATAATATATTATGAATATTTAGGTTCAGCTTATATCATCAGTTGAACTATATATTATATAAAATGTGATAGAAAATTTCATAAGTTGAGACTTGAGAGATGAATTTCAATTATAAAATGAATCTTACTAAATAAATAAAACTTTAAAAAATAAAGTTACTAAATTAGCCTTAAAATTTTGCTAATTAATGGTTTTTTTTTTCTTTTTCTATATTTTTTTTGACAATTATATAAACGAATCTCATTATAAAAAAGATAAGAAATTTATAAAGAAACTTAAAAATAAAAATAAATAAAAATAATAATGTTATATATATTAATAAAAAAAATATAGAATATGATTAATATGTAGGTTCAACTTACGCCGTTAGATGAATTACATATCATATCCATGATTTTTTTTAGGGTATCATATCTATGAATTGATAGATGAACTATATAGGGTTCTAACCAAATAAATAAAACTTTGAGAATATAGTAAATAAACTAACCTTAAAAACTAAAATTCATTAATAATATAATAGGCAAATCAAATTTTGTCTAACTATATATAAAAAAAAAAAGACTCAAAGATATAGTTTATAAATAAAACTTTAAAAATATAGTTACCAAACTAACCTTAAAAATTCAAATTCATTAAGGATATAATAGACAAATCAAATTTTGTAAGAAACAGCTCACACTTTTATAATAGAAGTAGATATAAGAAGGGGAAAAATGAGCATTTTAGAGACACTTGTGTTCTCTCTCTTTTTTTACATACATTGTTTCTTTTCTAATCTTCACTTTTCAGTTCAGCTTGAACTGGCTACTTGTGAGTATGAACCAGAAAAGGGGAAAAATAAAAGAAAAAGGATCAGGAAATTGAGTGTATATATATATACATATATATATTTTTATTGTAAATTAATTGCTTTTATCCTACTATTGCATTGCATTCCGTGTGGCATTTTCTTTGCATCCCTACTCGATCCATATATGGAAGTAAGATAAAATAGTAGTGTAAGCATCTTGCATGTCACAGATTCAGGTGCACAAATTTTGAATCTAATTTCTGAAATGTAGTGTAACTTTGATCAATGAAGAAGCCACATGTCAAGTAGAATCCATTAGCCAAAAGTCACTGATATATATGTATTTACGTAAATGCTCTATATTATTACCAGTTGGAGTTTTGAGTGTGCTCTGCCCAAGCAAGAATGCAAGAAAAACTAAACGAGGACCACTTACTTGGTTCTTCATGTGGATCAACTGAAGAATTAGGGAAGGTAGTGGAGTGGGTTTTCTTGATGATTTCCTGATAACTAATTTGTGCATCTGAGTTATACTAATGGGGTCTTCAACATTGCAAGATGATGGTAGACTGTGTTTCTAAGTATACTTAATATCACTTCTTCTAATTTTGGTTTTATGCAATCTCTATGGCAGAGCTACACCATGATGTGAAAATTTGGTACCGGTTTGCCCAGTAGCTTGAACTCTGTATTCATCATGAAAATAGTGTACATACTACAAAAGGCCTGAGGGGTGGCCTAAACTAGATACAAATTTCTCAACTGATCTCATAGTCTAAATAGGAGTTCCCCAAGAGATCCCAGTAGATACTGAAGGAGGGGTATAAGGATCAGATGTAGGATGAAAACTTAGGTCGTGCCAATTGGTTAATGTTGTATAAAACACCTAAATACTTGCAGTTACTCTTTTGTTGCAGCTTCGTATGATTAGTTATCAAAATAAATAAGTGATTCATCTATTAAGTTAGTTCATTGGGTTTGAAATGTGATTGAAATTGGTATCCTGGTATGAATATGGCATCATTTTTCTCTAATTAACTGTGTTGATTTTGAAGATGAATAGACGACGAAGATCATTCAAAAAAGAACTTCCACTGGTTGAAGATTCATCATCAGGTATTAAAAACTCATTGAGTTGCATTTCTCTTGATATTAACTTATAAATATTGTTGATAATTGATTTTCAGAAATTCTTTTAAGCACTATTGCATGTTAGTAACGTTCATGCTCTAAGTTATAGCTTGTTTATTGTAAGTCAATTATGAGATGAAGCTGAAAATAATGATTCATATCGGAGCGATAATGGACAACACCCTGAGCACAAAAAGAGAAAGAGATAGGCTCAATCTCCCGAAGTCGTGATAAATTTGGCTTGTTGCACAAATGGTTTATTATCTTTATTCTTCATTATTCAGATATAACGTTTCCTAGTGATTATGAGAGCTTATTGAGTCCGGAATGGAGATATTGCCTGACGATGTGCCATTGTTGCTCGCTGGAAAACAAAAAGTTTCTCTGGATGGAGAGTGGATCTGGATGTGCAAAGACTCTTCATCTTTTGTTTCTAAGCTTTGACGTAAACGCCGAAGAATGGAAGTCCTTTATCAGGGTTTTTACTTATTCAATTCTCTGGTAGTACTAAGGAAGCCCATGTAGAATATCCAGTGAAATAACATGGGCATCTATATTATATAATTCATATTCTGTGCTAACTACTACTAAGATACTCTGTTCTCTTGGAGATTGAAGTTAAAAAAATACAAGCTTCATGCAGAAGCACATATATTTAAATGGCTGGAAGCTAAATAGAGCATCTAGCCATTTAAACAAAATACTATGTTTGCAGAGAAGACAAGCAAGCATAGCCAGGTAATTAACACATATTTCTTGCAGGAGCGGCTTAATCAAGTACTCATGGAGAAAAAGAAAGAATCCAGATCAAGCATGGAAATTATGATTTACTACAGGTTAGTATGTTACTAGTATGTCCACTTACTAATTCACAATTTCCCTTTCTCATGGATCTATATTATTGTGCTGACAGAAAAAAGGAAGGCAACGTGGGATATGAAATGGGAAGAAGGCTGATGCTGATTTCTACAAAAATATTGTAAGTATATTATCTTATTTTATGATTACTACTGCTTTTAGGTGGACACTTATGAAGCAAAGAATCAGGAGTTGGTGGCAGAAAACACTAATTTGAGGGTTTTACCACATTCCATGCAGGTAGTCTTAGTTGTAGACAAATAGTGCAGTAATGAACTACACCATCCTTAGTACCATTATCAAGGATCAATTTACTGCATGAGTTGTATTATTAAGAATCTATTGCATTTGTAAAAATAGTGGATATGTGTGAGTTCTTGAATGCTCCAAAAGGGAATTAGTCACCTCTTGTCAATAATAGGACAAATACAGACCATTCACAGTCCCCTTTTGGTGGAAGGACGGTATGTCAGAGTTTGGGAATAGAGTATATAGAGTATTCATTTGTAATTCCAAATTTCCATCTGTGGGACAAGATTTATTTGTGTACATCACACTTTCGTCTGAAGTAGTTGCTTTATAAGCTGTTTACAAAAACACTAATGGATCGGATAAAGGTAACCTTCTTATTATTAGTGATATTCCAGTTAATGATTGATAAATTTCACTAGATTTAGAAGCTGGAAAATTGTGTAGTATTTTCACATATTAAACGGATATAATATTATCTTTCAGGTGCATAGTAATAGGCCACATTGAGAACCTATTGATTTAGTATTCGAGTAAATTAAATATCGTATGTAAATGAAGATAAGTTGAGCATAAGAACTGACTAAATGAAAGGACATACTGACTGGCTTATTAGGAGCATCTGCAAAAATATGAAACTTTTGTTAGTTTCTTTGAATTTCTCAAATTTCAGTAGGTCTCAGCCAGCGATGTCAGGCTTCCTTTGCAATTCGCTTCATATCCGCACTGTGTAGAACATAGTTTCCTTCAGATGGATACACACATATAAGTGAAGCACAATGAAAAGCCTTATTACATATAGCTTGTGGTGCCCTTAAAGTCAACTGCTGGTAATTCAAAAAGCTCGTTTTTAATATGTTGCTCTATTCTCTGATGAGTTATAGTACTTGTGTGCAGAGGTTGGTAGAATTGGAATAGGCATCTGCTATGACATTAGATTTCAGGAACTGGCAATGCTATATGCAACAAGAGGTTTGTCTGAGATTCTTCTAATTCGCCAAGTCTTTTTCACCCCTATATGAACATTTCCCTAATATATTAACATTATTTGTACACTCCCAACATTTTACTTCTGTAAGTTACTTTCAAGCATCTTGATTATCCTTTGGCCAGGATTGTTTCAGATTAATAGGTTACCAATATACCATTAAAAGTTGTTCCATTCTCATATGTTGAAACGAGTCAGATTTTTGTCTGCATGTTGGTTTCTTTATATTCTTTCCTTGACCACAATATCCAGTCTCTTCATATTTTATTTATTTTTTAATAATAAATGATTAATTTTTATTACTATTTTCGCATGTATGGATGAGGGAAATCACCATCTGGCGCAGCTACAGGACTTGATTATTTGTTCAAGTTGTCAATGGTAGGAGATTCTAGAGTTGGAAAGAGTAGCCATTTGCTGAGTTTCACGTCTGATACATTTGATGGTCTCTCGCCTACCATCGGTAGCTCAATAATCCTCTCATATAGTTTGATCACATTACTTTTGATTTCAATGTACGTTTGGCATTTCCATTAATGGTCATGATGATTACATTGAGCTATTGTTGGTTTTGGATATACTAATTGACAGAGCTAATGCCTGGATCCTTTTTTGGGTAAATTTAAAGTAGTGTAATGTTGTTTGTTGCTATAGTACATTCTATTGATTTAGTATACAAACTGAAGAATGATGTTTTGACAGGTTTGTAGATTGCTTTATCTTCTTTATCTGATTTTTTTTTTTAATTTCTAAGAGCTTACATTTTTTTTCCTCAACAGGGCATTACCTCTGATATTTCTTTTTGCCCTCTATCTAGGCTTTGATGAAAATTTTATAAAGTGAATGTTGAATGATTTCTTGGTTGTAGATAGATATTTTATTGTAGCCTAACGAGAATCCACATTGATAATACAAATGAGGAATTACAAAATATTTCTCATCCAGCACAACCAAGTGTCAGATTGTCACGTTAGCTACTTTTTTGGATTCATTACCAATTTTATTCTCTGTAGAACGATGTACATTCTGCATGGGTAGTGGCTATGTGACGGTAGAGCTTGGTGGTGGCGAGAAAGAAGTTTCTCGATGCATCAATTGTGATGGGGCTGGTTCTTTGATGTGCACTATGTGCCAAGACAGTGGCATTCAACCCCATGACCTTGATCGCAGGTTAACCGTTAGCACTCTCATATACACACTACATACGCTAATTCCAGCTTATATTTATTTCTCTCTTACTCTTTCTCTCGCATAGAGAATTCAAGAATGACGACTAAATGTTGTAGAGTATATGGAAAAATGTAGAGGAATTAATCCGATAACATGCCTCCGAGTTGGCATTAACAGGAATGCGGGAGGCATAGGAGTTTCCCTTGCAATGGTTTGGATACTCGACCGTAATCTATGAAGCTGATATATTCATAGAATCTGCAGCAATTTTTTCTTGCTCATATTTGAAGACAGTAACATTCTTCCAGCTCGAGAAGCAACATAGTTCAGTTCATGAATCACTATTGTATGGGAGGATTGATGTTTGGAGAAATTAATGTAGTAACTTGTAACAAGAGTAGTGAAATGCTACACAGAGCAGCATAGTTCTCTTCATTACTTGATAATAGATGATAGCTAAAACTATTACACCACAGACTACATATACCGGATGTAATACAATTTCTACAAGTTCAAAGCTAAAAACAAAGATAATAAATGCTTACTAAATATAGCTAATCTATGCATGCAGCTTTCCTGATATAACATATAGCTATATTACTCAAAGTGGTAATAAGCTTTATGAAGGATTTGACTAAACATGATAGCAATACAATCAAAAAACACAATGCATTAATTAGTTTAATGCATGTGTTTAACTGCTAAACAAAGCAGTGTTTCAACACGCCCTCCTCAAGCTGGATTGGTGCTAAAACACAATCCAAGCTTGGACACTATGAATCTGAATTGCCCTGGTGGCATTTGCTTTGTAAACAAATCAGCAACTTGCTCTCGCGAAGACACAGATTGGAAGCGTAGAAAGTCATTCTTGAATTGATTCCTCATGACATGGCAGTCGATGTCCAAATGCTTCGTTCGCTCATGAAACACTGGATTTTCTGCAATATGAATGGCCGCTTTATTATCACAGATGAGAGGAATTGATTTAGGAATGGAGATCTTCAGGTCCTCTGAGATGTAGCTCAACCACAGCAATTCACAAGTTACAGATGCCATTGCACGATATTCTGCTTCAGCTGAACTTCTTGAGACTGTATTTTGCTTTTTTGCCTTCCAAGAGATTAAGCAGTCACCTAGATATACACAGTATCCTGTTACAGATTTCCTAGTATCTTGGCATGCACCCCAATCAGAATCACAAAATGCCTGAAGAGATAAAGAACCTGTTTTTGGGTAGAAAAGCCCCAACTGATCAGTTCCTTTCAGATACATAAGTAAGTGCATAGCTGTATCCCAGTGTGAGCTTCTGGGTGCACTGACAAATTGACTGAGTTGTTGAGTTGCAAAGGTGATATCAGGCCTCGTCAGATTCAAATAAAGCAATCTACCAATTAATCTTCTATAAGGCTCTCCATCTGTCAAGATAGAGCCAGTTGATTTGCTGAGTTTGATGTCATAAGGCAGTGGTGTGGATGTAGCCTTACAATTATCCAATCCAACATCATTAATGATATCAGCGATGTATTTCTTTTGACATAGATACATACCTGTGTGATTCTGACTCAATTCCATTCCCAAGAAATATGTGGCCTGTCCCAGATCCTTAATGGTGAATTGATCATGTAAAAACTGTTTCAACCCAACAATCAATATGTTACTATTTCCTGTCACCAATACATCATCAACATACACTAATCAGCAATAAAATCCTCTCCTTCTGATAGTGTAAACAAACAGTGATCATGTGGAGATTGTGTGAAATTAAATTGCAGCAATTTGGTGCATAACTCAGTGTTCCACTACCTTGAAGCTTGTTTGAGACCATACAAGCTTTTGTTTAACTTACATACCTGATTTGGTCCTGCTTTATTGTATCCATCAGGTGGCAAGAGGTAGACTTCTTTGTCCAAAAAACCATGCAAGAATGCATTATTGATGTCAATATGATGCAAGGACCATCCCTTCATAGTGGAGAGTGCAATGAGGTATCTCACTGTCACTGGCTTAGCCACTGGTGAAAAGCATTCTTCATAATCCTCCCCTAAAACCTGGTTGTATCCCTTTGCCACCAATCTGGCTTTATATCTCTCCAATGTTCCATCAGGATGTAATTTCACTTTATACACCCATTTGCTGCCAATTGGAGTCTTTCCAGGTGGCAATTCTGAGATTTCCCAAGTAGCATTATCCTCCAAGGCCTTGAGTTCTTGGCTCATGGCTTCTCTCCACTCTGGGTGTCTTGCTGCTTCCTTAAATGACTTAGGTTCTGGCACAATCATCTGATTAGCATGAAATGCTGCATGTGTGTGAGGATGCTCAAATATGTTATCAATGTATTCTGCCTTTTGCACAAAATCTTTGAGATGTGATGGCCTCTGTGGTACTCTGGAGCTTCTTCTCAGCATTTCAGGATTCTGATTCTCATTACTCTCTATTTGTGTTGCATCCTGATCATCTTCATCAGATGACACTTGGTCATGTCTATAAGGTGATTCTGATTCACTCCTATCAGCATTATGGGAGGAGGATTTGAACTCCTCCTCATCAAACATTGGGCATGGCAGTGTGGGCTCCTCTATGGTACCTTTCAACTTTGAATCAGAATATGGGTAAGTTGATTCAAGAAAGATAACATCTCTTGATGTTATCACCTTGTTGCTTGCTATATGATAAAGTCTGTATCCTTTCTGATGAGGTACATATCCAATGAATATGCATTTCATTCCCCTTTCTTCAAATTTGGATTTATGTGGCTCAGTGTCAGTTGCATAGGCCAAACAACCAAATGGCTTCATTCTGTCATATGGTATTATTTTCCCAAACATGACCTCAAATGGAACTTTCCATTCTAAGACTCTGGTGGGAAGTCTATTGATGATGTGTGCAGCAGTTAGGATGGAATATGGCCATATGAAATGAGGTGCAGAAGACTCCTTCATCGAAGCCCTTGCCATCTCTAGCAAATGTCTATGCTTCCTCTCAACCACTCCATTTTGTTGTGGACTGTAGGTGCAACTCCTCTGGTGAATAATGCCTTGATTTTTAAAAAAATCTTGGCATTCTCTGCTAAGAAATTCAGCTCCATTATCTGTTCTGATGATTTTGACAGACTTGTCCAATTGCCTTTCGATCATGATGATGAATTCTTTAAGTGAGCTTACAACTTGCTTCTTGCTACTCATAAGGTTCACCCAGGTCATTCTATTGTGATCATCTACAATGGTGAGGAAGTAAGATGTTTCTGTGATGCTGGGCTGGGAATATGGTCCCCAAATGTCCACATGCAACAGTTCAAAAGCTCTTGAGGTGCTGATTGAGCTTGATGGAAAGCTAAGCCTTGTCTGTTTTGATACATGGCAGATTTCACATCCCTTGTGAGCCTCAATGATTGGAGGTGTACACATATGCTTCAGAAAATAAAGATGCTGCATGGAAGTTGGTGAAGCATGTCCCAACCTTCTATGCCAAAGCTTGAACAATTTGCAGTAGTGATCTGCATTAAGAGCATATGCTGCCATTGCCTCATCAGAATAAACTGGTTGTGCCACATACAGTTTTTCTTTGAGATGTCCAGTCAGAATTGTTTTCCCATCTGTTCACTTCTCACAATGCAAGTTTCATGGTCAAAAGTAGCTTGTGCTCCAGTGTTAAGTGTGAGCTGTGATATAGAAAGAAGGTTACATGTAAAGCTTGGCACCAAGAATACCTCATTCAGTGTCAGTCTATCTGAAAGCACCAAATCTCCAGAATGAGATACTTGCTTTTGAGTTCCATCAGGCAGTGTGACCATGGCCAAGTGCTCAATAGGTGTTATGTTTGTCATGAGAGCAGGGTCATTGCACATGTGCCTGCTTGCCCCAGTGTCTATAATCCAGGCCCCATCATCAACTCCATCTATCAAGGTAAATGCAAAGTATGAACTTCCAATATGAAGTGATTCCTTGTTTCTTCCCTTTGATCCATCTGAGTGAAGTTTAGTTTCTCCTTTTTCTTCAAGAATTCTGGCTACCTCCCTTTTTATAAGTGCAGATATATCTGTGGACTCAGGATCTCTTCTTGAAGGATATTTATTATCAGACTCAGTGGTTTGGTTGGAGTCCACTGCATGAACATGATTTCTCTGTTCCTTTGGAGTGTAATACCAGTCTGGGTACCCTTTTAACTTAAAACACTCTGTGATGACATGTCCAGGTAAATTACAGTGCTCACAGATCAGCTTGTTCCTTTCTTCTTTTGTCATTCTGCCATTACCTCTTCCTCTCCCAGAAGTAAATCCACCTCTTCCTCTTGCTCCTCTATCAGAATTATATGACTTGGTGTACATGGCACTACTACCATCTGTATCACTAGTGGATGTACCCACATTCCTTTGCTTTTCAACTCTAAGTATCATTGAGTATGCCTTGTCAACACTAGGCAGTGGATCCATGAGCAAGATCTGACCTTTAATGGGGTCATAAGAGTCATTTAACCCCATTAAAAACTGGATGAGCTTAGCTGACATATCTGCTTCTTCCCATTTCTTTGTAGCTCCACATGAACAGATAGGTAAGGCCCTCAACAAAGAAAGCTCATTCCATAACTTATGCAGACTATTATAATACACAGTTAAAGACTGGTTTCCTTGGGATAGGTTACAGATTTCTTTTTGTATATGAAACAACTGTGGCCCATTGCTATCTCCATATCTGCTACCAACCGTTTCCTAGAGACTTTTAGCAGTTTTAGCATAGAGAAAAGTCTCAGAAATTTCCTCAGAAAGTGATGAGCAACCATGCTCTTACCATTCCATCAACCCTCTCCCACTGCTCTTTCAATTTAGCATCTGTGGGAATCTCAATATTTCCATTTATGAAACCTAATTTGTTCTTGGCTAGAAGTGCTATTCGAATGGATGTACTCCAAGGTAAGTAGTTGTTACCAGTCAGTTTGGTGGAGACCAAACTCAGTCCCGGATGATCAGATCCATGGAGACTCAAGGGGTCGTGCTCAGAGGAGCTTGAACCAGATCCTGTCTCTGTGCTCATCATTGTTGTTTCTATTGTTCTTGCTGTGAGATGCGGCCAATGTTCTGTGTTTAGATTCCACAGGCTGTCAACGGAGTTCATCCTTCAATTTGTGGCTCTGGTACCATTACAGTAACATTCTTCCAGCTCGAGAAGCAACATAGTTCAGTTCATGAATCACTTTTGTATGGGAGGATTGATGTTAATTTGCAGAAATTAATGTAGTAACTTGTAACAAGAGTAGTGAAATGCTACAAAGAGCAGCATAGTTCTCTTCATTACTTGATAATAGATGATAGCTAAAACTATTACACCACAGACTACATATACCGGATGTAATACAATTTATACAAGTTCAAAGCTAAAAACAAAGATAATAAATGCTTACTAAATATAGCTAATCTATGCATGCAGCTTTCCTGATATAGCATATAGCTATATTACTCAAAGTGGTAATAAGCTTTATGAAGGATTTGACTAAACATGATAGCAATACAATCAAAAGACACAATGCATTAATTAGTTTAATGCATGTGTTTAACTGCTAAACAAGCAGTGTTTCAACAATATTACCTTGTATTAAGTTCTTGGATTGAGTAACACATAAAATCTACCTGAAACGCAACTAACACAATATTCATGTTGGAAAAGGCATACAAATTCCAAAAAGAAAAGAAAAATCAATTAATATTAACTTAGGTATTTAATTTCAGTTACATCAATAAATGGAATATGATTGCCAACTTTGCCTACATTGGACTTGCTCCACCAGGTGAACCTGGATTTTAGTCAGATATGGTAGTTGGTATAATATTTTTGGTGCTCACTATTTTATTCCTAGCAAAAGGCAAGCTGAAAAATGAGGTTATGTGTGTTTATATAATGATGTAGAAAAAGAGGAGCTATTAGATTAATGGTTATAGTTGATATAAATCATTTTTCTTATTGATGGAATATGATTTGAAACTTTATACAAACATCACGTGCCCCTCTTTATCTTACTATAGAAAGGCTATTTATCTTCAAAAGTGTCAAAAGCGGACAACAAAAACATTTACTCATTTGCTTGCAAAATATCAGTTGTTTGCTTACTATTTTCTCTTAATATTTTATGGTTTAGTGATTATTTCCCCTTTTATTCTTTTCTACACATTTTTAGTTTGTTGATATTTGTGCAGTCTGCTTAGGACTTTAACTACTTGGTTCAGCAAAATAAGAAAATGAAAAAAAAGAGATATCTTATTTTTTTTGGAGTTGATATATTTGTTTTATTTTGCAAGGTACTTATGATCTTCATGAGATGTTAGGAAAAGAATGAATGAATGAAATTTTTGCATACTAGAGTGCGTTGAAGCTCAAGAAGATCTGGTCGATCTGATCGCGTAGTTAATTTTATATTGGTTTCAAAAGCATAGTGGTGGTTGTTTTTGCTAAAATAATGTACTAGATATATTAAATAGGATGATTTGACTATCAAAATAATTATTGGTTTATTTATGTATTTTGCCTTTTATGTGATGTATTTTATTGAATTATTTACTCCCTCCGTTCCATATTGATTGATGTTTTAGAATGAAAAAGAAGAATTAAGGATTGAATATTTTGACAGATATACTCTTAGCTAAAGATTTAACCAAATCAAAATATCTCTGATAGATTGAAAAATAGATATAGTTTAAGATTGATTCCAGGGAGAAAATTGGTAAAAAATATAAAACGTCAATTAATTGGAAAAGGGAAGAACATCTTAAAACGTCAATTAATATGGAACGGAGGAAGTATTATTTAAAAATATTAAAAAAATTAAAATAGGAAAAAAGTAGGTAATAACAGGTACCACAAACCCCCTACTATAAAGGTTAAACGACAACGATTATAAAGCATTATCTTTACTGTTGTTGTAAAAATTAAAACGACAACGGTAAAAAACCCTTGTAATGACTGTTGTTGTAAAGGCACAAAAGACAACGGCTAATAACTGTTGTTAACAATAAGTTTTGTGATCCAAAGGACAACGGTTCCACTACATTGTAACGGGCATTGTCGTAAATATAAACCACAACGTTTTTAAATCGTTGTGGTATACACCTTCGACAACAGTGAAAACGACGTTGTAGTAGGTTGGGTCTACCACAACGCTAGGTACGACAGCGCTCACTTATCACAAACGACAATTATTTTCCACCATTTTATTGTTTTGCAAAACTGTTGTTGTGAGCCAAACTAGATCATCAACTTTTAAGGGCAAGAAGAAGGGTTTCTGGCTCTAGTTTTAAGAATTATTAGACATGTAGTACTTTTGAACACCTTTTATGAACTTTTATGCTTTTTGTATTTCTTTTGCTACTTTTTACTTTTGAATCCTGCTGAGCACTTGTAGTGCAGACTTATAACATGTTTGGCATTTGTAATGCCTTATGGAAATTAGATATTCTACTACAATTAATGGAAATTTGCTGTTTAATTTAATGTGCTTTACTGAAAATTTGCTGCGTTTGTCTTGGACACCACATATATAAACTCACTTTACAATAATTTAACATTGTTAAATTGTATTTATAAATTGGACTTAAGATGCTCTTTTACTTCAGCTTAAGGCAACCTTTAGTCACATGATGGAAATGAATACATCAATTAAAAAAACTTTGATCAACAAATAGACAATTACATGATACAAATTACAAAGCCAATAAAAAAAAAAAAGAAAAAAGAAAAAAACTACTACCCGTTTACATAATAAAATTTACTGGGGAAACAAGGAAAAGTTCATGCTCCATCACCATAGCACTTCATAACCAGCTTTATGAAGAAAAGTTCACATAATGCGAAGCCTACTTTCCCGAATAGATGGACATCTTCTTCACCATGGGTTTGTTCTTCTTGTTCAATTCTTTGTTCAATCTTTTCAAAAAACATATTTTCCTCGATCAACTCTATGTTCTCTCTCAGCAACTTCCTTCAAGGGAAGTTTTAACCTGCTCCAATATGTGATATATTTCATCGAATCGTGAATTCATTCTCTCCAAATATTCATTATGCTCCGTCGCCTCGTTACGCCTTCTCAATAACCCTGGGATTATATGATTTTCTCTATCACAAATCAGTGGATCAATCTAGCGAAAGAACTTGTAGTGACCTTCCTTTTGAAGAAACCACAATAATAACATTAAACGTCAGTAGTGCCCCCATTTGATATAGTATTAGAGCAACATGAAATGAAAATCATATTTCAAATTCAAAGGAAAATCTTTGTAGCCGATAAACCTTCCACCGAGGTTACATTCGTTCCATGATACAATGATGGCTTCCGGGAGACCACAATGGTGATGAACATGAAAATTACTATTTTCTTGCATTGTTCACGTCTATTTTTTGTTCAGAAATTAGAGTAATCATTACTTTTAAGTGTGATTTCATGTTTCAATGCATTCCCTAGTCTTATTTCCTCTTTCATATGATTTAATGCACTTTAGGGTGTTTTTAAGTTGTGTTTTGAATGTTAGGAGAAAGCGGGAAAGAAGGAAGATTATTCACACGTACTTCCCTATTTCAGCTGACAAAATAAGGCCCAATTAGGACCGAATCATACCTCTCAAAAACCCAACTCAAAGATCTTCGAGTCGTGAAAAAAAGTTGTGAAGGGGTCGGGTCGAGAAGGCCAGAGAAAGGCATCCAAAACAGTGACGGAAGAAGACGACATGTAAAGAAGGGGACAAAAGGAGGCCTAACTGGACCACTACCGGCCACAGCCACCGACAGCCGATTTGGCACTAAAGTTAGTATGTTATTCGCTTGTTCGTAGCCGGCCCTAGCCGCCGGCAGCTAGTCCGGCTGTTGGTCCGATTCCGGGCTGGTTGAACCCCGTTTCAGCATATCTCCTCCATTTTTCTGCCGTAACTTTCTCATACAAACTCGGATCAAGCGATTCAAGATGCTACCCGTCGGTGAGACAAAGATCTATGACTTCCGTGTTCGGGTCGGGAGCTAATTCCGCACTGATATTTCTCGGGAATCGTGAGAAGTGTGAGTCGAGCGCATATGAGATGCTCGACTCAATGACTTATGATCTCTTGCTTTTTAACTTGTACTTTTACTGTTATGCCCTTACTAAAGGGCCCTTATGCATATTTTTTAGATCTTTTTGTTGGAGAGGAGTGTGGGAGTCTATAAATACCCCTCTCTCTAATTTTTAGAACTTCTAACTTAGCTTATGTCTTAAAAACACTATTTTCTCTCAATTTTCAGCATTTCTTAAGTAGGGTTCCTCTCTCTTCAAGAGAGGAATTAGGGTTCTTGGTGGAAATTGTAAGAACACTCCAAGGGAGTGACACACTTGAAGGTTCGCAGAACATTCTCCGATTAATTATCATTATTGAGTTGTTGTTACCCCTCTCTCTCTCTTTATTTTATTTATTTTTTATATTTGCTTAATAATGTTATTATTACGGATTATTGTGATGGATTGTGAGTAGTTCTTATTGTTTTCTGAAGTAAGGGAGTAGTCCAAGCTTTGGGTCGATGTTCGATTTATTTGGTTGTTGGTTTGATTTAGGTTTGGTAACCTAGGGTTAGGGTTGGTTAATTTGTGTAAATGATTAATTGTAAATGAGACTTCGACCACAGGCTTGCATCACGATCGCTTAACTTTTCGGTAGATTAGAATTATTTTGAATAATTATGCGATTAGAAGATGAAAGGTTTTCCCCAAGGCTAGGGATTGCTACCCTTTCGAGGCTTGCCGGCTAGATCTAATTGAGATTAGGGGTTAATTACTACGCCTTAGTTTGGTTAGGTGAGGAATTAATCCCAAAAAGTTAGATTAATCAAAATACAATCAGTAGAAGGGAGACCTATGTAGGATCTACACCCTTACGCTCGTCTTTAATGTAGGAGAAGTTGACCTATTTTTTTTAAGTCTTATGTATTGGAAAGCCTGAAACCCAGGGTTGAATTAGGTATACTTATCTGTGTAGGTTGTCTACATATAACCCCATTTACTTAATAATAGTAGGAGAAAGAATACGGCACCTTAACCATATTCCGGAATTATTGCCTTATTGGGACGCCGGTTTGGTAGTGATTCGACCTTCTTAACTCCATTTCATTTTAGCTTTTTGTATTTGGATGTTGACCTTGTTTGTTTGGGTGAATCCGAGTTTCGGGGAAATTCTCCACCATTTGCTTGTTCATCATTATTGCAATCTTAGTTATAATCAAATCTGAAATTGCCAAATTAGCTAACTTTTAGAATCACGACTCGGGTGATCCACATGAAATCCTCCTTGTGGTTCGACTTTTTACTACCACTGTCTTAACCTATACGCCTGTAGGCTAAGAAAACATTTCTCTAACTCAACTATTTTTAGGGATTTTCGAGACAAGTTCAAATGGCAACGAACAACTGACAGAGCCACTACTTGATTGAGACACCTTCTTTCTTTTCTTGTTTCTTAAAAATTGGCAAAAATTAGGGTTGTAAAGAATTGCTATTTGTCCCTCTTTCTCACCCAACGAGCAACTTTTATTAGGAAGAGAATATTTGTTTTACTCCAAATTATTGATGATAATGATGTGGACAATTATTTTAAAAAATGATTTAAGTTATCCACATAAGAAATCTGGCTCCAACCCCTAATTTTAGCCGACACGTGATCATTTCCAGCGAAAATATGAATTTTGTGACCGAAATTGAGCAATTTTGAGAGTTATGAAACGAAATGGAAAAGGCAAAAGTCTTGAGATATAAAGCTGATGAGGCCAAACTTATGGGACATAGTAATGATTCTTTCCCTAGTGTATTGTATTATAAAAAGTAAGAAACTCATTCAACTTACTTTTAATTTACTATTTGTTTAATAATATAATATTTTCTTCCATGTAATACTTATAGTGGAAGCATTTTAGTTGTAGGTACATAGTTGTCCAACACAATAGTGATTTATCTAATTAGTGACAAACACGAGATTTTCAATATTTATTTGCTCATTTCTTGGGGATCTCATCAGATAATTAGTGACATATCCGAGATTAATTTTGTTGGTATATATTTGTCTAACACAATAGTGATTTGTCTAATTTACTAGTTCTAGATATAGTAATGTTATGCTTCAATTGTTTTATAGTTTTTTATGTTGTTTTGACTATTTTTTGTCAATCAGCGCTGCCCGACTCTAGGAATTTAATGATACTTTGTTATCTTAAAAAGCACTAAATTTTATAAATTATTTAGTTACCTTAAATTTTAATATTATTAGGGATATATTTGGCATAACAAAAAATTGATGAAACAAAAACATTCATGCGTTCATAATAGCTATATAAATAGATAAATAAATTGGAAAAACTATAAGTTAACAAAAAAGTAACAAAAAAAATAGAAAATAAAGTTAAAAACCCCAAAAAGATAATATGTGTTTTGTTTTATTAACAATTGTGTAGTTATTTTAATATATAAAAGTTTTCGATCTTGTGGAACCCAAGACAAACACCACTAACAATGACTTTCATCTATATATATTGTAAGTTGTCCTCAAAATAATAAAAGATATATAATATGTTTTTTCCTTTATATATGCTTTTAGGTTTTCACGATATCACTGGAAAACTCTTTAATTCTATTCAATTTGAAGTTAATGTTATTTCATAATTCGAAGTATTCAAAGTTTAGTAAGAAGAGAAATATAAATACGTAGTTTCTTAGGAAGAGATAGATATATTAAAAGTCTCTTACTTTTTATAATCAAATATTAATTTTTTTTTCTCCTAATCTAAGAATAAAGAAAAAACCCTCCCCTCCCCCCACGGTGACTCGAACCCATGACCAAAGGCCTAGGTAGTAGATGATATGCCACTTGAGCTATCCAACTTTGTCAAATAAAAATAAAATAAAATTATAATCAAATATATAAACACTTGAAATTTCTAATTTATTTAAATACCCTTAAAGTTTAATACTACTAAAGGTATATAAGGCACAACATAAAATGGACGAAACAAACATTCATACTTTTATAATATGTATAGATATTTTCTTTGTATGCCTTAATTAATCATATATAACTAATTTGTGAAATTAAAAATTTCAATCATTACTCAAATTAATAAAACGAAATATTGACTTTTGAAACTTAACTCTTACTTTAAGTTTCTTTTGAAACAAGACCCTTATTATGAGACAAAACAAATTTTTATAATATATGTGGTATGAACTAATATCATTGCTACGTATATTTATGGGTCGACCATAACCATGTAATGACGATGAATATATGTCTTATTTATCTTAGGGCATCTTCTTCTTTGACTTTTTTGGCTATTTAACTAGTATTTTTATAATTATTAGGATTTTAGATTTCTTTTGAAGTGACACACACAATTTAAGAAAAAAACACGCAAATACCACAAAATCATGGTAATTTTGGGTGTCGCGGCTAGATTTAGATTGTTAATGTATATATGAGTTTTCTATATTATTTAAAGAGTTAGATTTTTATGAAACAAATGATTTTGTTCTCAAATGAAATATCTTTTGGGGTATTTTTGAAATTAAGAAATTTTGACTGTGCATTTTATGATTCATGTTATACTCTACCTGCATTCTTATCAAACGAATGAGAATTGATTGAAAATAGGAAAAAGAAATCTAAATTAATATTGATGTAATGTTTCAAGTAATTAGGCTTAAGAACTATATTACTCTTTCTAGGCCACAAAGACTATTAACCTATGAAAGTGGTAAAAAAAAAATATCTTTTTGGTCACATAAGTTTTTTATTTTTCGATTTTAGTCCTACGACTATTTACTTTTTCAATTTAGTCGCTTATGTGCTTCAATTGTCAAATATGAGGAGAATTTTGGCTGTAAAACGCTACACCGGACGGAAATTTTCACATGCTTCTTACGTTACCCCAAAAATTGAGGAAATCCGGTGAGAATAATTGACGTGTCAATTTTTTGCTGAGTTGGACTTATTTTTCTATTTTTAATTGAAAATTTAATATCCATGTTAGCAATAAGTAATGAAACAATTATATCTTCTTCTTCTTCTTCTTCCCTCTTTGGACCTACCCATCGTTCTTCACTTTCTCCAGAAGCCAGATGCACCAAAATCCTAAATTGGTGATCCAAAGGCTCGCTTAAATTGGCAATGTCACAGGACAATGAAAGCTCCATCCCTTTGATGAGGTGCCATTGTGGGCTTTTCGCAGCAGATGTGACCTCGTGGAAAGATGAGAATTTTAGTTGGCAATTTTATGGTTGTCAAAATTACTCGATATGTTCGTTTTCTTTGCTGGAGGTGTTTCTGAAAAATGATTTTAGTCATGATTCTCCCTCTAAATCCAGCTTAAATTTGCAGAAAGAAGGCTATTGTAATTTGTTTAGGTGAATCCACTTTGTAATCATAGTAGGGTCTTTATAAAAGGGCTATTGAGATGTACAAATGAACTCCGGGAAGAGAAGCAAATTTTGGTTCTTGTTAATCAGAAGCTTAAGGAGATTAACCAGATTTTGCAGATTGAGATTGATAGGGCTTGAGGAGGAGAAGAAAATGTTGCAAGTCATAGCAAATAGAACTGGAATGAAGAAGCTCGATAAACTTCTAGTTAATGAACTACGTAAGAAGAACTCATCCGTGTTTAAACACCTCTCAAAATTTCTGAGAGGGCCTTTAAAGGTCTTGATGGATGATTGTTTGGTTATGTGGTTTTGAAGCATGTGTTGTAGTTTGTTTGGAGCTTCTCATATGGGGATGAAGATGATTTATTGAACAAGTTCAGATTGTTTAGTTTGTTGTAATTATGGTATTTACTTTTGATGTATAAATTTCAAATTTTTAATCTAATCTTATTTTTGGTGCTTAATCTAATGTTTGCCATTTTAGACTATTGTTATTGCTTCAACTTTTTTTTTAAAAAAAAAAAAAAATAAACTTCATGGTGTTTTTGTAAGCCAAATGGCTCAAGTATACTTTGGTGTCATCTGATCAATAAAGTACTATGTTTTTGGTGTTCATAGGTTCCATCAAAACATGCCTAATATTTATAACAAACAATATAAATAGGTCATAAAATATAATTGTGCTCATAACAACATTTCATTGATTAAAAGAACGTTTGTTGGTATAATTGAGTCCCTTCACATAGTGCATTCGTGCACTAAGTCAACAAAAAGTGCATATTTTCACTAAATCAAAATGAAATTGCACATTTGCAACCTAAATAATGTTTTCAACAAAAAACTACACATGTGCACTATATCAAACTGAAATTGCATATTTGGAACACTATATCCGACCTATTAGAATATGTCTCACCAACATTGTTCAGCAATATGTCACACATGCTCTTCTCACTAAAATATGCCTTTGAAACCTGTTTGTAGCTTTTATCATGGAACCATTCCCAAGCCCCCTCATTTAAACTTTCAACTCGCCCATCCTAAGAATGAATTCACCCTCAGTTGTACAACAAGCTGCTTTCCACATTACAACCCGATTTTCGTAAGTTATTCGTAGACACTCTTTTAGTAGTTTCAATCACAATTTATAAATAAACAAAAATAAACTTATCATTTAACTAAGCGGAAGCGTAAATAACTTGTACATAAAGGTTAGAAAGAATATTTTGTTCCAACATATATAGAATTTATGTAATTCACCACACTAACTTTGAATTTAAAAAAATAAAATTTTTAAAAAATAACTAAAGAAAACAAACTAGACTTCTTAATCAATTCCAAGGAACTAACCAAAATAACCCAAAATTCAAATATTTGCAAAACTTCACTTTCCTAATAAAAGTCTTAAAATAAATAATAGAAATATACTAAAAGATAAGCAGACCCAAACAACTTGACTTTTCTTGCATCCACCACCTCACACCATCACCAAGCTCTATTTAACTTGTAGACACTGAAATGTAATTGGGGTGAGCAAGCCACAAGCTCAGTAGGGATGAGTTTGTCGACTCCAAATACAATAAATGCAATAATAATGAAAGCATACAACACACTGTAAATAGAAGTTGATAAATAGAGAAAACCTTTTGTCTCTTGACTAGCATAGCACAACACACAACATAGCATAGTATAACCTGTTGTCTATAGCCTATGGAATGTTGCGCTTAGACATCAAAATAACATATAAAGCATTTAAAGTAGACAAACAACCCATAGAAAAGAAATCCCCATCTGGAATAAGTAGAAAGTGCAATGTAGATACAGACATCCTATAGTCCTTAGTCTTTGCTTGCCTCGTCACCTTGTCATAATAGATATAATCGTTTTAGGAAACATAGCTTCAAAATAGAATTTTATGTAAAATAATAATAAATACAAATATTAGGGCTCAAAAGAATAAATTTGATGGTCTAAAGCAATTTCAGCATTTGGACAAAATTCTCATGAGTTCCAGAGTATTACAAAATTGAGGAGAATGAATTGATAAAGTTTGAAATTAATGAAGTCAAACATAATTACACACATATATACATATCACGTTATGCATACCATTATCACACACATAGCATATCCCTCATTTTCATTCTTGGAATTCATGGTCATACACACACAATATTATATATATAAATTCATCAATTATTTTCCTCCAATATAAGCACACCCCACACTTACAGATATATACTTATATATATAGATACATGTGCACACAAGTCACGTCTCACTAACATACACATGCTCACCAGAATCATCATACACACTCAACATGTCATAAATATTATAATATATACATGTGTAGCACAATGCTAACAAACATACATAATATACACACCCGTATAAACACACACATCATCACACATGCATACATTACATATATACATTCACAGACAGACCCAATATTGAAATTGCACAAATATAGCATCATAATATTATAATTTAAAAAGTAAACGTCAGCAACAAGAATTCAAATGGTATAACGTCGCTGATTAACTGAAAATGAAGAGCAAAAAAAAAAGAAAAACGTAAATACCAAGGGAAAGTATTGTTACCTCAACCTCTAAAAATTAGCAGAAGGTAAAAAGAAAATATCGAATGAACCACACAGTATTAGGGTTTGAAGGGAGTCCTAATCACATCTAGGAATAAAAAGAATTTATTAACGGTATATATATATGGTCTGATGGGCTTGAGTGTGGTATAATGAATTATGGGCGTGGAAAAAAAAAATAGAATGTAGAAATTCGTTTGGCCCATCCAAAATTATATAAAAAAAATATTTATAAGTAAAAGAAAATAAAATGGTACTAGATTTATACGGGTATTACACACTACCCTCCTTAGAAAAATTTCGTCCTCGAAATTTAGTTACTAACCTTGGTAGAGTGAGAACAATCTTGAATTCCCTCCTGAAGTTTGTCCTCTCTTTTCTAGTTCTTTCTATTTGTAGACTAGACATTTGGAACCATCATGTCCTGGTTATTTGTACCTATAATACTTACCTTGTCCTTGTAGGCATTCTCCATGATGATTACGTCCACAAGACATACATAACGACTTTCTAGTTTGAGCACCTGAACTGTTGTTCCCCTCGATCCTTATTTGCTTATTACTATTACCATTTCCATTTCCATTTTGATTTGGTTCTTCCCATTTTCTCTTTCCTGAGCCCTCAACCCGTTTTCTACTCTGAATGTCCAAATCTTGACTAGCAACTATCTTATGTGCCCGGGTTAGCGTCTAAGCATACGTTAGGCCATCATGTCCAGCCAGAATTTCGCGTATATTTGGTCGTAAACCCTTTTGAAATTGATCCGTCTTCTTCAAATCAGTGTCAACTAGGTTTGATACAAATCAACATAACTGGTTAAATCTTCTTTCGTACTCTATCATAGTCATCCTCCCCTGGGTCAAACTCAGAAAATCGGTTTCCTTTTGATCACAGTAGGATTTGGGATAATACTTCTCCATCACTAATCTTTGAAACCATTCCATGTTAGAGCTACACGTTCTTCAACAGGCCTTCCCCTCCAGTGACTAACCCACCAGTGGTCTGCATCCTCAACAAGTTGATATTCAACATAAATAACCCTCTGAGCATCGGTATATCCTAGCAACACAAATGTGCGTTAGAGTGATCTTAGTCAATCCTCAACAAATTCAGGGTCTTCCCTTCCATTGAACAGTGGTGGAGCATAACTGCAGAATAGCTTCACCATTTGAGCTTGGTTGTTCCCTTGGTTCTGAGAAATTTGGAAGGCATTCATGAAGTTATTGAACATGGTCTGTCTGGCATTGTCGGCAGTAGCTTATGCCTGTTGTGGAACAACAGAAACATTGGCTTGGTTTTGAGCTTGTTGACCACGTCCCCGACCTCGTCTTTGGTTTTGAGCCATTTATCTATAGGCGAACATAGTTGTTCTTCACTTTTATCCGTCGCATATCGTTTACAATAAATAATATAGAATATAGCCCATAGTCGAACATATAGCTTACCGAATAAATCTCGGACATAGTAAAAGTGAACTAGGCTAGCACAGTCTATATGGATGCACAATTGAAAAAAATTGCAAAAATATTAAACTGTAGTCATTGCATAGCGGTTGAATAGTAACATAGCATACCTTTTGATGGAGCTGATGAGGCATGGTGCAGGTGGATGACCATAGACAATAGACTGACTCTTGTTCAAAGATTTGACTCAGTTACAAGAAATAATTTGACCCTTTTGAATAGAAACAAGAAACTATAACAGGTCGGCAGGAAAACCGCTCTGATACCATACTATAACACCTCGATTTTCGTAAGTAATTCGTAGACATTCTTTTGGTAGAAAAATTAAATTTTCAATCACAATTTATAAATAAACTTACCATTTAACTAAGCGGAAGCGTAAATAACTTGTACATAAATGTTAGAAAGAATATTTTGTTCCAAGATATATAGAATTTATGTAATTCACCACACTAGCTTTGAATTTTTTAAAAAAAAATTAAAAAATTAAAATAACTAAATAAAACAAGCTATACTTCTTAATCAATTCCAACGAACAAACCAAAATAACCCAAAATTCAACTATTTGCAAAAGTTCACTTTCCTAATAAAAAGTCTTTAAATAAATAATAGAAACATACTAAAGATAAGCAGACACAAACAACTTGATTTTTCTTGCATCCACCACCTCGTACCATCACCAAGCTCCAGTTAACCCGTAGACACTGAAATGTAATTGGGGTGAGCAAGCCACAAGCTCAGTGGGGATGAGTTTGTCGACTCCAAATACAATAAATGCAATAATAATGAAAGCATACAACACACTGTAAATATATGTTGATCAACATAGAAAACCTTTTGCCTGTTGACTAGCATAGCACAACACACAGCATAGCATAGTATAACCTGTTGCCTATAGCCTATGGAATGTTGTGCTTAGACATCAAAATAACATATAAAGCATTTAAAGTATACAAACAACCCATAAAATAGAAATCCCACCTGGAATAAGTAGAAAGTGCAATGTAGATGCAGACGTCCTATAGTCCTTAGCCTTTGCTTGCCTTGTCACCTTGTCATAGAAAATATAATCGTTTTAGGAAACATAGCTTTAAAATAGAATTGTATGCAAAATAAAAATAAATATAAATATTAGGGCTCAAAAGAATAAATTTGATGGTCTAAAGATATTTCAGCATTTGGACAAAATTTTCGAGAGTTTCAGCTTATTACAAAAGGAGGAGAATGAATTGATAAAGTTTGAAATTAATGAAGTCAAACACAATTAGACACATATATACATATCACGTTATGCATACCATTATCACACACATAACATATCCCTCATTTTTCTTTCTTGGAATTCATGTTCATACACACACAATATTATATATATATAAATTCATCAATTGTTTTTCCTCCAATATAAACACACCCCACACTTACAGATATATACTTATATATATAGATACATGTGCACACAAGTGACATCTAACTAACATACAGAAGCCCACCAGAATCATCATACACACTCAACATGTCATAAATATTATAATATATACATGTGTAGCAAAATGCTAACAAACATACATAATATACACACGAATACAAACACACACATCATCACACATGCACACGCACACATTACATATATACATTCACAGACATACCCAATATTGAAATCGCACAAACATATCATCATTATATTATAATTTGAACAGTAAACGTCAGCAATAAGAACTCAAATGGTATAGCGCCGCTGATTAACTGAAAACGAATCGCTTGATGAAGAGCTAAAAAAACACGTAAATACAAAGAGAAAGTATTGTTACCTCAACCTCTAAAAATTGGCGGAAGGCAAAAAGAAAATATCGAATGAACCACACAGTATTAGGGTTTTTAGGGAGTCCTAATCAGTCTAGGAATATAAAGAATTTATTAACGGCAATGATATATATATATATATATATATATATACATATGGCCTGATGGGCTTGAGTGTGGTATAATGAATTATGGGATTGGAAAAAAAAAAAAAATAGAATATAGAAATTCTTTTGGCCCATCCAAAATTATAAAAAAAAAATTATTTATAAGTAAAAGAAAATTAAATGGTACTAGATTTATGGGGGTATTACAACCCAGCCGCCTTCAAATTGTTGTGCATATGCCTAACATAGAATCTATGGTCAGTCCTAGGGAAAACACTCGCAAAGGTTGAAATAAAGTCTTTCTAATTGTCAGAAGTGAAAGTGAGGTCCTCAACTCTACTTTTTAAATCTCGTTTCAACATAGTCAGAAACCACTCTCATATATCCGCATTCTATTTCGCATAAGCTACTGGAAATAAGTTATGATTTCCATCTACCCAACAGCAGTCAAGAGGATCCCACCATGATTGGTCTTCAACCAACACCCGTCAACTCCTAAAAGTGGTCTACACCCATTGACCAACCCCTTCTTTAGTGCATCAAACCAAGCATAGAATTTGTCAAATCCAATTACACCGCCATCTACAACTGTGCGTAATATAATAGTGAAACTAGGATTGCTTTTCCTAAATATTGAAGGTCAGGATCACCCTCAATTTTCAGCAGAGCCTTGGCCTTAGCCCTGTATGCTTGCTGCTACGAAATGGTCACCCTAGTGTCAGCAGAAACATCCTTTATAAACCCAGTTACAGACGTAGATTTGTCAGACTGAATCCTCTGAAGGAATCTCTCACTAATCTGGGTGAATGTAATTTTTTACTTGTGATGAAGGTGTGACAAGCTCTAATCCTAACCCTTAATTACCGCAAGTGTATGGGTGCAGGTGTATATAGTGTCAAGGTCGATCCACAGAGAATAAGTTAATGTAGTTCAATACCCTAATTATCTAGGACTATCCTAACTAGACACTGGAAAGTTGTGAATAATTGATTAATTATTAAAAAAATGTTGCATATAAACTAATAAGCGAATTAATTAACAAAAGTGATTCCAATCAAAGAGAGTGTATCCAAGGATTTCGATGTAAGAAATTACGCTAATGATGATTAATCTCTAATTTATAACCTTTTAAACCAGTTTTACTATCTATTAGGTGGCACTTAATTAACTTGACCCTTCTCTGGAAGTGACTAAGTCATAGATTGATTAGAATAATTACTTTCTCGAGTCAATTGATCCTAACAACTCCTAACAACCCCTTAACCCGTGCCTACGCAGTCATAGACAACTACGCTATATGTTGTACGTCTATTAACAACTCGCTTCTCTCGAAGAGGAATTGTTAAACGACTAACTAAGCCTAATTACTCAAATTATGCTCAGTTATAAAATAAAAACAAACACATAGATAAATAATAAAAAACAGGAGTCTATAAATTAAAAGATTAAATAAACATTATTGTAAAACTCTACTCTCTAATCCTAGGACACGAGTAGTTTAGCTACTCATGCCTAGTATCAATTCAATACAAAACTTCAAAAGAAACATTGTAATGAAATTAAAGACTAGACAAGAATTAATTAAACCCGAGTAGTTGGCTCTTTGATCTTCGTCTCGTCTTGTTCGTCAATCCTTGCTCTCACGCCTTCTACTCCAAGTACGAAGTATATGAAAATATGATGTGATACTTCAAACTCGAGCTTAGGCCTCTATTTATAAGTTTGGGTTGAAATCCTCAAAACATTAGGATAAAAATCCCACTAAAATCCGGATTCATTTACTGACACAATCTGGTACGACCACGCAAGAAGTAACGCGGTCGCGTTGGGCTTCACAACTTCCAACTCTTTACCAAGCCTCTTTTGGCGCGACCGCGTTGCCTTTCGGTGCGGTCTGACAGGCCTATTTCTAACCCTTAATTACCACAAGTGTACGGGGGTAGGTGTATATAATGGAAGCCAAGGTCGATCCACAGGGAATGAGGTTAGGTCGTTCAATACCCTAATTATCTAGGATTATCCAAACTAGATACTAGAATTTGGAAAGAGTTATTTATAACTATACAATATTGCATATAATCTATTAATCGAATCAATTAACAAGAACTGATTTCCAATCAAAGAGAATGTATTCTAGGTGTCGATTTTAAATATTACTTTGATGAATGATTAACCTAAAAACTATAGACTTTTAAACCAATTCTATATTTACTGGATGAAACTAATTTAACCTAATCCTTCTCTCGAAGTGACCAAATCGTAGATTGATTAGAATAAATACTCTGTTGAGTCAATTGATCCTAACAACTCCTAACAGCTTCTAAACCAATGTCCACACAATCATAGACAATCGTGCTATGTGTTATCATCTATTAACAATTCCCTTGTCTCGAAGTGAAATTGTTAAACAAGTAAATTAAACCTAATTGACCAAATTAAATTCAATTATAAGGATGAAACCAAACACATAGATAAATATAGTAAAATGGAGTCTATAATTTAAAAGTAAGATCAAAACATCATCATAATCCTACTTTCTATCCCTAGAACACAGCGGTGTTTAGCTACTCATGTTTATAATCGAATGAACAATAATTCTTAAACAAACATTGTTCAACGATAAAATAAACAAAGAAAGAATAAACCCAAATCTTGAGTCGTCGTTCTTCGTCGTGTCTTGCTCGTTCATCCTCGCTCCCAAGCCTCGTACTTGAAAGTATGTAAAATTATGAGTTTCTCTGATGTTCTCTCCAAAATCTTAAGCTTGGGCCTCTTTTTATAAGTTGGGGATGAATCTTGGGAGATATCGGGTTAAAATCCTCTTTAGATTAGGATTTGGACATCAAAATCAACAAGAAAATGCGGACGCGCACATGTATGACGTGGTCGCGTTGAACCTAAGCCAAAAAATGCTTAAAACGAGTGATTTTGGCGTGACCGAGCGAGTTCCGACGCGACCGCGCGCGTACATTACCAGGCGAGATTTCAGGTCTTACTTCCAAGCCATGTTTTAGAGTCTCTCGGTCATTTTTTGGATTCATCTCATTCAAGAAAGATTGTAGCCCTTAGAATCATCTTTCTAACGCCACCAATTGCACCTCAATCGGAGTTGTAGATCTCAAGATATGGCCAAAATACTATAGGCGTGTCAAGCCGACAGAAAACTCCACTTTCAGGGAACATTCTTGCGCGACCGTGCCCAACTTTCTGCTACACTCTTGAATCCGTCCACTTTTGGTGCAACTTGGCCCATCTTGTCCCTTCTTCGACTTATTTTTTCATATAACCTCATAAAAGCTCCGTTTAAACCTGAAATCATCAAAACACTACAAAACAAGTCAATGCACGTCAAATTATCCAATATATCAAATATGAACAATTTTTGACCAATTATACATGCAAATGTTACAAAATATATACGTAAATAGACCTAAATTCATGCATATAACGTGTATCAAAACACACCAAATTTAGACTATTATTAGTCCCGAACAACATACAAAATAAATATAACTAAACCACATGTATTTAGAGCGATTAGACGATGAATCTAGTTTCAGATTGATTTCTCAAAAAGCTAAGCAACACAGTGTAATTGAGCATATGTGATAACGCAAAAATCAACTACTTTCGAGAATTTGAACTGTCGAATTATTCATTCCTCACCAGGTAAGTGTTTCGCTCATCTCTCAAATATTTAGGTTAAACATATTTTTGCTTACATTGAACTATATGCAAAGCTTACCATATGTTTGTCAATCATCTAAACTAGACCTCGTACTCGATATGTGTGACAAAGGATCAAATAGGTCTTTTGTTTTGGTTGTATTGTGGGTTTAAGGTAAGGTGAGATACATTTGGACAAAAATGACTACTTTTGGATTAATCAAGTTACTCCTAAGCTGACTACACCTCAATACAATAACTAAGTCTCACTCTTCAAATTTCAGTAAATCACCCCGTAAAGTGACTTCTTCACCTTCAAAAGTCCTTACAACTTAAGTGTTTTTCATTTACATGGGTACCACATCTTGGGACTACCCGACTTTTCTATTCAATTCAACAACTAAACACTTTATTTCCTAGCCTTTCCTCAAAATTATGGATAAATTATAGACACAACTCTTTCTTTTCTTTTTCCAATTTTCTTCTTCTTTTTCTTTTTCTTTTCTTTTCGAACTAGGAGAGACTATTCTTCTCATCTTTTCACCCATCATTCTGTTCTTCCCTTCATCTTTTCTACTATCCACTAGTTCTCCTTTTCCTTCCCAAAATTTTTACCCAACTACCTTCCAATCCTCCTCCCTCTTACTTGATTAATCTAGTTAAGGCCAAAGGTTTAAATTGAAAGGCTTTTGGCTTGTAGTGTCGGGCTTATAAAATAATAGTCTATTTAGCTCAAATGGGCTAACTAGGGATAAATTATGAACTTTTGGTACAAAGGGAAACTTTTCAAGACTAAAAACAAGAATTGCCTAAGATCATTTCCTAACTCACAACACATGCTTGACATATTCTTAGTAAAGATTCAAGGAAAGTTCTAGAGACTAATACATACATTCAATTAAAATTCACACAAAGGAATCATATTACTCCAAAAATAAAAGTACAATTAGGCTCAAATTCTCACAAGGTTAATTTTGATTAAATATTCTAAGTTCAAGCTCAATTTCGTCTCAAATTACCTCTCATGCTCTATTGTGTGCTAATTTATCAATGTTTTACTCAAAATCACTTCATCATTAACACATCATTATCTATCGTTTTCCTAAATTCCTCTTTTTTTACGACTCAATCAACTACTCGAGTTCATTACTTCTTGACTCCAATAGCCAAATAAATAACTAAAAACATAAAACCTACTACGACCAACATGACTAGCAATGCAAAGAACACAAAAATGGGCTCACAGACCTAATGACTAAATCACAAAAGTGCCAACACAAAACGAGCACACAGGCTCCTCAAAGCACAAAATAAATAACTAACTAAGCAAAAGAGATAAAACAGATAATGCGCAAAAATGTAAATAGTGGCCAAGTCATCCCACTATTCAGCCCTCATCCAAACTTGGTCAAATGCCAAGTTTGTGGGAAAAAAATGGTATGACTGGGTGATCGACTCACAGATCATTGCAGCGTTGGTGGTTGGAATCCGTGTTGGCTCCGAAATTGAGCCATCGCATCCCAACGACGATCTTGCTCTTGTCTCCAAGCTCGGGTTCATCTGGATTCCATCTATGTAAACTCAGTTCCACAAACCGAGACGACTGCGTCATGACTCGGCGCGACCGCATCGCAACCACTGCCCTTCTATTTTGGCGAAGAATTTGACTTGGTCGCATCATAGGCTGGCACGACCGCACCCAGCCTACTACCTTGTGGTTCAAGATTTGAGTTTTTTATGCGACCGCGATGATGCTTCTGCGTGACAAAGGTCATTTTCCATCTTTTCGATCCCTACATCTTGCTATCGCCTTCTTTTGCTCTTGGTTCATCAATGTTGGTTTCTAATATCATAAAAACACTAAATCACAAGTAAAATATAAAATAGTAATTAATAACAAATCTTAACAAAAATTAAACAAAACAGTAAACATCAGTTGCCTCCCGAGAAGCGCTAAATTTTACGCCTTAAGCTCCCTCTTAGTTTCTTTATTAACCAAAGCCCAGCCAACTGTTGTTACTTGCTCTCGGATTAGTTATGACTCTATTTAGCAAGTTTTGACTCTTTTCAGCACTATAAAAGACACAACATTTGTCCGTTTCTTTTAGGTTCGTCCTATTATAAATGGGGAGTATGATTACTTCGTTTTATATACAAAACGTCAACATCGCTTTAGGCATGTCAATGACAACTTGGCTTGTGGCCAAGAATGGTTGACTTAGAATGAATGGGGCATCTATGTTCCCTTGCATGTCAATAACTAGAAAGTCACTAGGGAATTCAAAATTCTCTACTCGAATAAACATGTCCTCTACTACTCCCAATGGTGTTAGTACTGATCCATCCGCCAATTGGATAGTAATAACGGATTCATTTACTTCCCCTATTTCTAATTGTGCATATATTTTAAGAGGAATTAAGTTGACACTTGACCCTAAGTCACACAACACATTTTTAAATAATTGACTACCAATAGAGCAAAATATGGAAAAACTCCTTGGATCTTTCTTTTTTGTTGCTCTTTTTGCATGAATGTTTGTGTTCTTCGAGGGCCTCGTATCCTCATTTGCCTTTGCCTCTTTTTCAGCGTGTATCATGTTTGAATTCTTCAGCTCACAATCAGCTTCCAAGACACTTCTACCCGGGGACTCTTTCATGACCCCCTTATACTCACTATCTTCCTCGGGTTTGTTCTGCACTATAGAAAACGTACTAAAACATTCTAAAGAAATTGGGTTAGCAGAGATATTATCATGTAAATCAAATTCAGATGAATCATTAAAAGAAGAAAGTAGTATTTTTTTATCTTTGTCGTCACTGCTTTCTTTCTTTTGATGTTCCTCTTTCTCTCTTGCTAATCTCTTTCTTTCTACCCATTCCTCCTTTGCCAACTTCTTCTTGGCTGCACGTTCTTCCAAGTGCTTACCATGTTCGATGTGGAGTTGCTCATTTCTCTTTTTAACAGCTGCTAGAGGAAATGGAATGGAAGGTATGTATTCAGGGACTTCTTTTCTTTTCGATGGTGCAACTCAGATTCGACCACCTCCTCTTGGTTTCATTCAGTCTCGACCCTTGAATGGATAACATTACACTGCTCCCTTGGGTTGATGACAGTATCACTGGGAAATTGTCCCTGCTTATGTTGAGCCCCAATAATTTTTATCAATTGACTTAGGTTGCTGGATATTTCTTTCATGTTCTCTCCCAACTGTTTGATCTTCGCTCCTTGACTAGTCACTTGCTTGTTTAGCTCAATAAATCTTGCATCCATTTTTCTCTCGAGTTGAGCTAATTTCTCACCGTACTTTGCAAACTGTGACTATACTATTTCCTCTTGTATTGACTTTTGGCCATCATGGACTATGCGATTCGTAACAGTAAAACCTGGCGGTGGATTAATCAACTTTTTCGTGTTGTCATAAGAGAAGTTCTAGTTATTCCAATTAGGTGGATACTGATTGTGTCTCGGCTGATTGTTTTGGAAGTTGTTGAAGTTCCTCTGGCTTACAAAGTTTACGTCTTCAACCTCCTCCTGTCCCACTAACTGCTGCGATGTAGTGTCATTATGTTGTTCTAACGTCAGACTAGTTAGCAAACTTACTTGATTTGTCAGAGCGGTCAGCTGAGATGTAAGAGTTTCAATCCGCTCATTCTTGGCGGGCTCTGCTTCTTTGACACTAACCAGTCTTCTTGGTTGATTTCTCTCGTTCGGCCACTGGTAGCTGGTTCTGGCCATTTCATCCAAAACTGAGAAGGCATTCTTGATGCTCTTTTCCATCAGGCTACCCCCTGCTACTGTATGTACCTAGTTTCGTGCTGGAGCAAGTAAGCCATTATAAAATTTGCACACTTGTTGCTTCTTTGAGAACTCATGTTAGGGACAACTCCGGATAAGATCCCGGAATCGTTCCCAAGCCTCATGAAATGGTTCTTGATCCAACTGCCTAAATTGATTGATCTTATTTTGCAAATCTAACATCTTGCTCGGCGGAAAGTACTTTAATAGAAATTGTGTCCTTAAGTCTTCCCATTCTGTGACGTCATCTAATGAATTATACCGCTGTAATGCTTTGTCTTTCACAGAGAATGGGAATAATCTCATCTTTACTTTCTCGTGTGGCATATGACTTATCTTTATGGTTTCAGCCAACCTGCGGAATTTGTTTAGATGCACATTCAGGTCTTCTAATGCACTCCCACTACACTAGTTCTGTTGGACAATGTTTATCAAAGCAGGCTTCAACTCAAAGTTGTTTGTATTCAGTGGTGGTGGTTGCACTCCTCCAATTGGTTGATTTGGCATGGGATGAAGACAATCACTTATGGGTGTGATGTCCTCGTCTATGTCATCGTGCACAATCTGAGTTTGCCTCCGCTGCTATGGTGGCTGTTGCTGCTGCAAATTAATATCTCTGGGTAAAACCCCCAATATTCGAGTCAGTGCTTCCTCTTGGGTCAGATCCTGTGGAATATTCTCCATCTCGAATGTGGGATTTCTTCTTGTAGGGTATCTATGGGCAGTTGCCTCAATTTCAGGATCAAACGGGACAAGTTGTTCTTTCCCTTTTGACCTAGTTTGCATTTGAACCCTGAAACACCAACAAAAATGAATAACACATAATAGGAAAGTTAAATAAAGAAATAAAAACGAAAATTAAATAACAATATTAAGATTACGGAAAATAAAATCTAGTCTAGTATCCTCCTATTACTCAGGATAAAAACTAAGACGCTTAACTTATTCCCGGGCAACAACGCCGAGAACTTGACAGACCTATTTCTAACCCTTAATTATCGCAAGTGTATGGGTATAGATATATATAGTGGAAGTCAAGGTCGATCCACAGGGAAGGAGGTTAGGTAGCTCGATTTAATTATCTTGGATTATCCTAACTGGATACTATAATTTGGAAAGAGTTGTTTATAACTAAACAATATTGCATATAATCTATTAATCGAATCAATTCACAAAAACTAATTTCCAACCAAAGAGAATATATTCTAGGGTTTCGATTTCAAATATTACTTTGATGAATGATTAACCTAAAAAATATAGACTATTAAACCAGATCTATATTTATTGGATGACACTAATTTAACCTAATCCTTCTCTCGAAGCGACTAAATCGTAGATTGACTAGAATAATTACTCTCTTGAGTCAATTGATCCTAACAACTCCTAAAAACCCCTAAACCAATGCCCACATGATCATAGACAACCGTGCTATGATTATTGTCTATTAACAATTCCCTTCTCTCGAAGTGAAATTGTTAAACAAGTAAATTAAACCTAATTGGCCAGATTAAATTCAATTATAACAGTTCCGACACGGCCCCTCGCGTACATGGCTAGGCAAGTTTTCAGGTCTGAATTCCAAACCATTTTCTAGGGTCTTCCAGTTATTTTTGGGATTTGTCTCTTCCATGCAAAGTTGTAGCCCATTGAATCAGCTTTTTAACGCCACCAATTTTATCTCAATCAGAGTTGTTGATCTCAAGATATGGCCAAAATACTAGAGGTGTGTCAAGCTGACAGAAAACTCCACTTTCGGGGAACTCTCTGGCGCGACCACGTCGAGATGCGGCGTGACCGTGCCCAACTTTCTGTTGTACGCTCTTAAATCCGTCCACTTTTGGTGCAACTTGGCCCATCTTGTCCCTTCTTCGACATGTTTCTTCATATAACCTCATAAAAGCTCCGTTTTAACCTGAAAACCATTAAAACACTACAAAATAAGCCAATACACGTCAAATGGTCCAATATATCAAATATGAACGATTCTCGACCAATTTTACATGCAAATGTTACAAAATATATACGTTGGTACACGTGATCGTGCACGCACTTTAGGTTGATTTAAGTGCCATTTTTGTAATAATTATGTGCATATTCACGTGTATTTTGAGCATTTATTTCTTATTGAGCAGATTAACACGTTCAATTCGTTTCTATTTCAAAACAGGTACAATTAGACAAAAAATGAGCATTAGATATCGCAAAGTTGATGGATCAAACGAAGTAAATAGAGGACTAGGGCTGAAGGAACACCTCGGCCGAGACAAACCCAGATCTTGGCCAAGGCATTCATCCAGGGGATTTTGTAAACAAAAGCAGATTTCAAGGCCTCGGTCGAGACATGTATTCACGTCGGCCGAGGCAACCTTCCAGGGGAATTTGGGGAGAAAATCAGAGCTCAAGACCTCGGGTGAGACATGCATTCACCTCGGCCGAGGTAACCTTCCAGGGGAAAATGAAGGCCTCCAAGTTTTCAAGGCCTTGGCCGAGGTGATCCCTGAACCCTAAACCCAGAAAAAACCCCTTTTTACCACCTCGGCCAAAACGGATACACGCCTCGGCCGAGGCCAGCCTTAAGATGGAACCCTATCAGCTTCGCCTTGGCCGAGGTCAACCTGCATCTCGGCCGAGGTCTGACCCTCTGTTTTAAACTGCAAACGCTTTTTTAGCTTTAAATGCAACTAGCAACTTCTCCCCTATGCATATATCCTCCCATTCGAAATTTGACCAATCTTTGGACATTCTATCATCATTTCCAACCTCCATTGGATCCAAGAAGAAGGATTGGGCAAGAAGATTCAAAATCGTCTTCTCCAATCAACATTTTTTGGTTCCTTTATCTTGATTTTATGTTTCTTTGCATTTTAATCCATTTTCTGTTTGTAATAGTTGATATGGGTGAGTAGCACCCTAATTTCTACCCCAGATCGATTGTGGAACTTCGAGTCGACATTGTTTATGTGATTATTACGGTTGATGTTACCTTTTAATTGTGTATTCAAGTGTTTTATAATATTTTTTTTATTGACTTATATTTATGAGTTGAATTTAGGATTGATCACCCTTTAGGAGGCTTATAAATATATTGCTAGAAATCGGGATCACTATCTGTAATTGTAAGGTCTTCGACTCATGTGTAGTGAACAATGATTAAATCATTGGTGATAGTATAAAGTTTGACCTCTGAAACCGAGCTTGTGAGTTTTATGTCTTATCTATCTCGTTGTTGCTGTGCTTTTATCGTTTGGTTATCGAGGCGGAGAGAGCTTGTTCGAAGGTTGGATTAAATTAAATAGGGTTAGTCGAAGAGCTTGTTCTGGCTAGCTAGGATTAAGAGACAAAAAGGCTATTAGAGCTTGTTAATAGTCTTGAGATAGGGACTTGAATTCCAATTGATTGGGCATCAATAATAGTCGTGTAAATCAACTAGACTGAAGGGAAACGAGATCAAGGGTAGATCATTTTATATATTTGAAAAATCGAAAAATCAATCTATTTGTCTTTAAATCACTTGTTACTTGAATTTATAATAGTAATTGCTTTTTTAGTATTTATTAGTTTTGGTAATTTTTAGTAATCAATTAGTTGGCAATCACAAATTCCCCCCCTCCCCCAACTTTCATTGCTTTTGCTTGTTAGTTTCTAATACTATTTCAAAGTCCTAGTTGCTTGAGTACATAGAAACGATATTATTCCTCCATTCCCTGTGGATTCGACCCGACTTGTCACTCTACTTGGTAGAGTTAAGAGTTTGAAAATATTAAATTTGGTGGTGAACGACGACTTCCCTTACCAAATTTTGGCGTCGTTGCCGGGGAACAGTGTTAAGAGTACTATTATTTTGTTATTCAAGCATTATCGTTACTACAAAAAAAATCACCGACTGCGACGAAAATTTTCGTCACTAAGCTGAAAAATTCCTTCACAATGAAGGAGTAGTGACGGATTACTGACGAAAATATTCTGTTACAAAAAACTTTGTCACTAAACTGATAATGACATATTTTTTATTCCCTCACTAGTCTAGTGATGGAAATTCTGTCACAATTCTAAAAACATTCGTCATAAAGTTGTGACGGAATATTACCGTCACTATATAGCAACAACTAAAATTCCGTCACTAGTCCGTCAATACATGATTAATGACATAATATTTCCGTCATTAATTAATGACGGAATTTACCATCACTATCTTGTCTATATTAGTAACGAAATTATTCCGTTACACAAAAAAAAAAAAAAAAAAAGAAGTCTCTATTCCGTCACTATGCTATCTGATTTTCTTTCTATATTTTTATTTATATTTAACCTAGAACCTATTATGACAATTAATATACACTTAATAAATTTTAAAATTCGTAGCAAACATTATATAATACGATAAATGTACATGACAATCTACCAAAGTTTTAAAACGTTTAACATAAAATATAATTTTATCATCAAATGTCTAATAAGCATCAAACATATAGTTTAAGCATCCCGGCTGATTGAGTCAGGGTCATGTAGGTCATAAGGCCTGCTTTAGGGAGAGCGTCACCTTCAGCAACTGATACCAAGGTTTATGTGGCCACTGCACACTCTGCTAAACTTCCCTTCTTTTTGTTTCATTAAGAATAACGATTATGTGTTAACAGTGTGAAACTCAGTTGAATGCACAGATGGACAAATCAATTTGAGAGACGTGTGTAAGAGGGTGTTTGGCTAAACTTATTTTAAACATCTTATAAGCTCCAACATCTTATAAGTTGCTTCAAGAGCTTATAAGATGTAATTTTTAAGGAGCTTATAAGTTAACAAAGTGTTTGGATAAAAGAGTTTATAAGCTTGCAATTGAATATAGTGATTTAGCTATAAATTTGGGGTCCAATTTAAAGTTAATATTAAACACACATTTTAATTAGTGTGTGAAATGTGTGTAGTGTATGTAGTGTGTGAAATGTGTATAGTGTGTGAAGTGTATGTAATGTGTGTAGTGTGTGTAATGTGTGTAGTGTGTTTAGGAAATGTGAGTAGTGTGTGTAGTGTGTGAAGTGTGTGTAGTATGTGTAAATGTGAATTGTGTGTGAAATTTGACTGTAATAATTAAGATCTTAAAAAATAAGATGGAAATAAGTTGGGGTATAGGAAATTATTATTTTTAGATCTTCTAAGCTCTTAGAGCTTATTTTTGTATCTTATAAGCTATTAAACATCTTTTTTTTGCCAAACACTTTGCAAGAGCTTATAAGCTCAGCCAAACACTCTCTAAATCTTTCGAGATTCAGTGCACTTGGAGTAATTGATCACTGTTTTCACCTAATAACTCTGAATAAGGCAATAGAAACTTTACAAAATAAAAAAGATAAAATAGAGCAAAAATAACTTTAGAAACTTACAGCATGATTTCTAGTAGCAACTACTTTGTCACCGTGTTTGAAGTTTGTAACTCCAAGTCCGACCTCTACCACCTCTCCGGCTAATCAGTACCTGCTCCAGTAGAACAAAAAGGTCTAAAGAAGGGGATCAGCCAAATAAAGTAATTCGAGAAACAAATTCTTATAAATCCAAGTATCATTAATGCCCTGTATGGCATAGTTTATTTTTTGCTTTTCTGTTTGAGATAAGACATAAGGATTCTAAGTTATTTTTCAATAAAAAAAGTATATTGATAAACTATTTTAACCTAAACATGGCACATAGTTTATAGCTTCACAAAGGAGATATAAGTTGCAAAATCCATATTAGAACATTAATGTATACCAGAAATTGAGTCTGAAACACACATGCACACACATAAATGTCTACCTTTCCATGAAATCAAGCAATCTTCTTTTCCAAAGCATGTTCAGGTTATTACATATATTGTCCAAAAACCAATCCTTTGAAGCAGCATAGTCAAGAATTATGCAAAAGATATGTCAATCGAAATAATTTTTCAAAATTGATCAAAAAATAATATGTTGTAAAAGAATCAAACAAGTTCCCATTACTTTCGCATTTTTCGTTTTCCCTTCCTTATGTTTTCTACTTATAAAAGAAAGATTCAAGATTGAGAAGATGGCAACGAAATGAGTTAATGAAACCTTAGCTTCTCTCTTATCACATATATTAGCCTTATAAAGGATCCATCGAAAATCATTATTAACCTTTAGAGTTTCAAAAGCGTGTTTTAGCCAAACATAAAATTGACCATCTCATGCACTTCTTCCATGCTAATGTGTAGAATATGTTTGCCCAGTGAAACTAATCATGACTGTTATTCCAAGCAATTAAGAATCAATTTGGCGCTCTGTCTCAGAACTCCTTTTCTTAACAAACTCAGATTCTGTACGAGTTGGAGCATCCGCCCTACAAATTGATGAATATACGATAAGCAAAAGGATTGAAACCTCAACAGTGGAGTTTGAGGCAGAGGATAAATCAAAGGTCTACCTTTTATAGTGGACACTCCAGCCTCCTTCACCATCCAGAGATAGGACCACGTCATGAAATGCCACTAATGCAAGGCCATGGAAAATTGTGATGCATGACGTTCCCATCGCTCGAACTTTAGCACATAAACGCTCCTCCATATCAGTCGTCACGACACTTGTACATTCATCTAGAATTGAAAATTTCGGCCTATGGTAAAAGAGACGTGCCATTCCTAATCTTTGTTGCTCCCCCAGTGACAATTCATCGCCCCAATTAACCTCTTTTTCAGATGGATAACGCTCCAGTAGATACTCGAGGCCCACCTAACATACCAAAAGCAAGACTCAATCAAACCACAGCCCAGGTGAGTAAGTTTGCCAACACTATTGTACAAATTACAAAAGCCTGCAAAATATATACTTTGAAAGAATCTCACATTTTTTAACAGCTCAGCCATTTCACTTCTTGTAAGGGGTTGAATCTCATGATCGGCTATGAGAGGGTAAATTAATTGGTCGCGCAAAGTTCCGCAAGAAAGTAAACAGTAGAAAGTTGGTTCAGATTAAGGCAAAAGTGCAAAAAAAATATTCAAATACAATGTATATCTACGAGTTCGGCAAATAATAAATCAAAAGATCCTTATTTAAATTTAATCTTTTCATGGTGGGTGTGATTCTAAAATACTATTACCATACAAATTGATAAATTACTGATTATTTTATAATATTTGACTGAAATACTAAATCAATGGAGGTGGAAAGTTGTTGTGTTTGATCTTCTTCCCAAATTCTTGGGTTTATGTCGACTTAAAACTCTATTTTTCTGTTAGAAGATAGGAAAATTCGTCTAGGTTTGAATCAAACAACATTATTAGGAATAAAAACTTAATTATATCCCTGAACAACACATATCCAAGGCAATTACTTCTAGTAATTCGATAGCAAAAACATTAACAAAGCATATTAAGGTATGTAAAATCAACGAATATTAGCTGTATGATGCATACCTCCAAAAGCAGCACTAAATGCGGAAACATTAGCAAGGGGGAAAGCTGTCAAATTGAAAAAGACAATCACAGAGTTCGAACACCTGATGAGGCCTGAGTTCTAATTGTGGCATATATTCTGCTGCTCCGGGACTACCATTGATGTTCATCCGCCTCTTTATGCAGCAAATTTCAGGACTATACGTGATTTATGTATACCAGAAGCATGTAAACACTTTTGCCTATCGTGAAGAAGACACTTATTTGAATAGATCCTTCATCATTTTAGAAACTTCATTTTAATTTCTGATGCTTGAAGTATTGCCATTTATTATTTATTGGAGTTTCTTCTTTTTTTTTTTTTTTGAGAAGGGGAGTTTCTTCTTTTTAATTTCCCCTTGTTGAAACAGTTGTACTGCCACAAAACCAGCTTCCAATTTTTAAAGGTAGCAAGAGACAGAGAAAAGCTAGCAAACCTATTCAATTCAATTCTATCAGACGCGTATAGCTCGAGAGAAGACTCAAGCTTCTTAATCTCCTGCTTCTTACGCTTTGCAAACTGCTTCATATCCTTGCACGGCGTCAGCCCTGCAATATCAGCGGAGGCCGGCAGCACCGACACTGATAGGATAATCGAGGAGAGGGCGAGCGCCGTAGAAAACGCCTTCAGTTGTGATGAAGTAGAGAATTCCTCCTGGTTACGAGAATTCGCCTGGCAAACTATGGCGAATAAGGCATTTCTAGGTTTTGCGGAGCCGAATTTGGGCGTTGTAATGGATTTGGGAGGTTGGTGGGGATTGTGAGCGACAGTTTCTGGTGATTGAGAGAGGGGGAGAGGGAGAATTTCAATGAAACCCAAAGTATTGAATAACAAAGAAAATAATAATGAAATTTCATGATAACGTTAGTTGTCTTCATGGTAAGCAGCTTCTTTACAAGTCACTATATCATGGGTTCAAATTGTTATTATAAATCACAGAGTGATTCATATATATTGTGGACACTTTAACCCGTTATTTGAAAGTGAGTCAGAAATTCAAAGCATGATATTGCCAGAAGCACGGCAATACCGGAAGCACGACAGTGCGGAAAGCACGTCAATCCAAGCACGACGGTGTAAGAAGCATGACAGTGCGAAAGCACGTCAACCAAGAAGCACGACAACGCAAGCACGACGGTGCAAGAAGCACGACAGTGCCGAAGCTCGTCAATCCAAGAAGCACGACATTGCGGGAGCATGTCAACTAAGAAGCACGACAATACAAGCACGACGGTGCGAAAGCACGTCAACCAAGAAGCACGATAACGCAAGCACAACGGTGCAAGAAGCATGACAGCGCGGAAGCACGTCAATCCGAGAAGCACGACAGTGCGGAAGCACGTCAATCCAAGCACGACAATGCAAGCACGACAATACAAGAAGCACGACAATGCGGGAGCACGACAGTCCAAGCAAGACGATGCTTTTGTAATTTTTTTCTATAAATAGGGGTCATATGTTGAATGAAAATACGATGATTTCCTCTGGAATCTCTACTTTCACATATATTCTAGTTCTGTTACGAATATTTTATAATACAAACCATAATTTTACATGTATATAAGACTTCTTTTATTTTTTAGAGGTAATGATAGGAATATTTTCGACACTATTTAGGGACAGATTAATTTCATTATTAATCAATTTCTTTTATTTGTATATAAGACTAGGGCTCCGTATACCATACCAAAAAATTCGATATCGAAAAAAGCATACCATTACCGTACAGAATAGTTCCATATACCGAAATTCCGGTATGATATTTATACCGAAAAAAGCATACCATTATCGTACCTTACCGAAATTACGGTATACCAAATTTATACACGGTAACAGTATAACAGTTTCATACCGAATATACCGTATCGAAATATGTTTTATACTGAAAATACCAAAATCTGCTCATACCGAACTGAAAATGTAGCTTTACTCAAAAGATAATATATTAAGTCAAATAACTATACAAAAAATTAACTTGTGCAAATTAGAGGGTAAAAAAGAAAAAAATAAGTTTACCAACTCATTTAAGTTACAAAATTAGTGTCAATCCAAAAGGACCAATAAAGATTAATACATTACATAAAAAAGGCAACAAACAACAATAGAAACAAACTAGTGCCATTACAAGTTTACAACAAAGTGCAAGTGAACAATAAACAAGTCTGAATATTTGATACAACAAAAGGTCCAAAATACAATTCAAATCAAACTATCTATCAAACTAAAAGATGACAGAAATCATTTTCAGAAGCCGAGTCAAACACTTCAAGTTCAAATCCTTTTGACACCACCTGTACCAAATATATACCCTAGTAAATTACAAAAATAATATAGAAACTGAACTAACTTCAAATTATACAATAAAAAATTAATTTCAAGAAATATCTTACAGAATAACAATTGAGTTGGTTAACTCATAGCTGGAGTTTTCAACTCTTATTATCTAACCACTACTTTTTTGTAACCACGATTGGACTTAGTCTGACCATAGTTCAACTAATATACTAACTTCTCTTAACAAACTAATCATCTAATACTCTAATAATGTAAATATAACTAAAACTTTTATAACACCAAATTCTGAACAGAGTAATACGGCCAATGAATTTCACAAATAATATAAGCAAATTTATATTCAACAAACAAAATGTGGCTATACAAGGCAAAAGCTAAATCATCTATGGATCCATATAGAATCAATCCAAAACATGATAATCATATGTAGATGAAACAAAATTTAAAAATACATCAAATTCTACTTTCAATGGAATAGAATGGAATCAATCTTGAAATGACAAATTCTAGATTTGTTGAAGTATCTCTACTTCTTCGAATGAATAGCATGGAATATAAAGATCTATGTCTTGTTCGAATGAATAACATGGAATATAAAGATCTATGTAAGAAAAACAAGAAGCTCAAAATTTAACAAATAGAAAAGCATCAGAATACATTTTTTGGTGCACACTTACCTAGACATCTTTTACCCCATAGACATAGTCGAGGCCGGAGAGAAAGTCTGGAAGCGGTCTTGAATGACATTTGCAGTTATAAAAAAAATTAGAAACGATTGAAGTGCTTCACACAAAATTAACATAAACAAATATATTTTAATCTAAACATAACTAAATAAAAAAACACTTACTCTTTTTATTTTTTCAATTTCCTTATATAATTTAAGATCATCATCGATTGGATCCTTATAAAAGCTGAACTCCTCCGTTTTTAACCAATCGTTGGTGCGAACCAACGCTTCTACCATTTTAGGACTCAAACTACTCTAAAAGGGTCCACAACTCGTTTGCCCAAACTAAAAGCGGACTCACTAGCCACAGTTGAATTTGGAATTGCAAAAACTTCTTTGGCTATAATTGAAAGGACCGGATACCTAGCTTCACTTCCTCTCCACCACTCCAAAAGATTAAATGACGGATTAGATCGTTTTTCAATCTCATCGGTGAGGTACTTATCCACTTCATTAGATATCTCTTGAAGTTGTTCTTCTTCATTTTGTGCTTGAACTTCACTAAACAATTCATCCTAAAGACCCTCACCATCGCCGCTAGTACCTTCTCCACCATCACCCTCTATCGGGGTACTTTGTCTCTCAATATTCAAAGTGTCATTTATGCCTTTGTACTCCATCCACAAAGTTACCAAGTTGCTTTTAACTGTATCAATGAACTCTGTGACCATTTTTTGAGTACCTCCTAATTTTTTAACACTGACATTAATCATCTGAAGCTTGTTTCTCGGGTCCAAAACATTGGCAATAAAAACCAAAGGGTTCATGTTAATCCAATTTCCCCAATACTAATCGAACTTTATCTTCATGGCACTTGCAACATTCTTCATAATTGAATCTGAATCATCATTCCTCCTTTTCTCAATCCCAATTTTTAGAGCAATCATTGATGGATAAATGGATTGGGAGGTAGGAGTCTTTGATGCACTTAATTCTAAGGTGGCATCATAGAACTTTTTAAAAAAGTGCACAAAAGCCTTTGCTTTCTCCCAATCCTCTTGAAGTGGAGGCCCAACCCTTTCTTTGCCCTTCTCATCCTTTTCACGGAAATAAGTCACAAAAGGCAACCATTCTTCTGACATCCTTTCAAATAACCTTCTATACTTCAATGCAACTTCAAGCATTTTGTAAGTTGCATTCCACCTAGTTTTGACATCCATAAGTACTGTTGACGTGCTAGCAAACATAGCTAGCACGACAAACTCCCTAAACTTATTCAACCTAGAAGGGGAAAAATGGATAACAACGACTGCATTCCTTATGGATTTAATTAGAGTATTAAGCTCTTTCAAACCATCCCTAACAATTAGGTTAAGTATATGACATGAACACCTCAAATGCAAATATTTCCCTTCAAACAACAATGTATTTTCACTTTTCATTCTTTTTTTTTTTAAGTAGCTAATTGCAATATCATTAGAAGATGCATTATCAACTACTACGGAAAACACTTTATCTATCCCCCACTCTCTTAAACAAACTTCAACCATCTTCCCAATTTCTTCCCCTACATGACTAGTAATTTTTGGTGAAGTTTATGATTCTTTTGTGCAACTTCCAGTCACTATCCAAAAAGTGTGCCGTGACAACCATGTAGTTTATATTTTGAACGGATGTCCAAGTATTAGTTGTGATACTTACCCTATGACCACTAATCACACTTTTAATCTTAGTTTCTCGACTAAGAATAAATCATAAACCATACCTGCAACTTTTTTTCGATCTGGAATTCTGAATCGAGGTTGTAGTTCATGCAACATGCCTTTTAGTCCCTTCCCTTCAACAGCCCAAAACGAATGCTCATCGATAATCATCCACTCTCACTACAAGAAAAATGACTTCTTGTGACAAAAGTCCTACTGATAGCGGGAATATTGTCACTATAAATGTACCAATTGTGACGATATATTCTATTGTCACTAATTATTTGAAAGCTATTGCATTTGTGACAAAAAAAATTAGTGTCACTATTTGTTGTCACTAAATATTTGGTGCCAGATTTTTATATTGGTGGCAAATAAAACTTGTCACTATTGCTATTTTAAACAGTGACAACAACTAAATTTGTCACTAAGTAACAAAAAATATAGTGACAACATCTAAAGTTATCACTAATTAAAACAAGATTTAGTGACAAAATCCGCTTACGACTAATTGTTGGAAGAGTGACATCAACTAAAGTTGTCACTCATTAAATAATAATTTAGTGACAGAAAATATCCAGTGTCACTAATTGTTGGAAGATAATATTTTTTGCTCAGTTACAATACAATAAGAGCTTTATTGATATTGCTATGTTCTAAATTATTGTGTTTATTATAAAGTTTGTTTTTAAAATTTATTTTGCATTCTTTTAAAGAAGTATATTTATATGCCTGTTTTTTATATCATAAATATTTTTTTAGGCTACTTTTATTTGTGGATATTGGTCACTCCCGATGCAATTTCTAACTCCGTCACTGTTTGTAGTTCATGTATGATTAATTTTTATACAAATATTCAATACATAGCCTTAATATATATTTTTGTATAATATGTGCAAAATAAAAATAATCACTATGTTAAATAAATAAAAGAATAATAAAAAGAAAAACATGTGTAAGTTGTTTGTTGGCAGGGACAAAAATAGGTTGGATTAGGCTCTACATTGGACGGTTTGCGCCTGATTTACAAGCACCAGGCCCAAGTCAAAAGGTAGCAATTTAGGCGGCCCATCCAGTCGGGCCCACCCCGTTGGGTCAACGTCATATTTCGGGTAAGACTAGACCAATTAGTTAGCTGGCTCAGTCTATCCCCCTATAATATACGACAAAAACTTTTATGAGACCGTCACACGTGTGAAACGAAAAAAATATTACGTTTTATTGTAAAAATATCATTTTTGTCTATAAAAGTATCACTTTAAAAAACATCACTTTCATTTGTAAAAGTATCACTTTTACTTTTATTTGTAAAAGTATCACTTTTGCTTATAAAAGTGTATTCCGTCACATGTGACACCGCCACACACAAGACTCACTCATAATATACTAAGATTATCGGACTAAATAGTATTTGGGGCCAAGTTTCTCATGGTCCAACCTATCTTAAATATCAGGTCAACTGGGTCGGATCGATTTTGCTACCTCTATCCAAGCCTGACCTATTATCATAAAAAACTTTTTTTATAGTTCGAACCTGACTTATTTCACGATCAATTCTGACACGGGCCAATTCAAAAATATTTTAAGGCCTAACACCAGTGTGTTAAATTGTAGTCCATTATTTAACATTTGATAAACTAAAATTCTATATATATTTCATTTTACTGAAGTACTTAGAAAATATTAGTTTCAAAAGAATTAAAATAATCCCATAATGTAAACTAATTACAGCACATATTACAAGACGCCATGCTTTCTTTTCAGCAAACTAATGAAAAAAGGGTATAAAATTGGAGAGGGAAATCTGGCGCCTGTTATAGCAGCATGAATTTCCATTTGGCGAGAAACAAAAGAACCAATTTTCCTAACACTCTTAAGGCAGTTACAACACGTAATAGTCTCCACTCTCTCCCTTTTATCTCTCTTTCAGAAACTCAAAAGCCCTAACTAATCCATTATTCATTATTCATCCACCTCCACCACCAGAAATCCCTTCTCTGATGACCGCCCCTCCCTCAATTTCGACTCCAACCCCTCCTTGGATGATGATTCTCAATCATCTTCAAAGATGACGTCATCCGATTTCCCCCTTAAGTTCTATTCCTCCGTCTCGAGCTCCATCCGCGGCCGTACCAAAGACATCATGAGCGTGGTCGGGGCCCTGCTATTCGGCGTTGGATGTGGGGCCCTAACCGCAGCCATCATGTACTTCTTGTGGGCCCTCTTCTCCCCTGGGCGCTTCGACTTCATCTTCCTCTTCCGATGAGGACGACGGAGATGATGATACTGCCGCTGCCAAAAAGAAATTTGGGTATGTGTCGATTCCTGTGAAGACTGAGATGGTTGATGACGACCTCAAGAAGTTGGCACCGCCGGCCAAGGAGATGGCGTGACGATTCAATCACAATTTACAGGTCTCTTGTGAGTTTGATAGACATGATTACTGAAAGTTTGATTACCTTTAAGGATATGTCATCTGTGTTGATCTGTTTGTGATATTGATGCTATTGCATATTGTGAATTGATGATCAGGATAAACTATGTGGGCTTTATGTTTTCATTTGGCTTGATTCTGTTCATGAAAATATGCATTGGTAGATTATGTTTTTCCTTTCTTTTCAGTTACTTTAGTCATAGAAACGTTAATGTAGTTTAATAATTTTAGTACTGATCTGCGGTTCCATGGTCATAGGAACTTAGGAACAGGTTTGCTTTCAATAGTTTTTGAAATATGTGATCCTATAGTTAAAGGAACAGGTTTGTTTATTTAATATTTTTTGAAAATCTGTTGTCCCATAGTCATAGGAACAGGTTTGTTTTTCAATTACTCTAGTTCTAATCTAACTTAAAGTCCGGTACAAATTCCCAAGAAGCTCCCCCTGTTCTTGTGATTTTCAAAGCCTCGTCCAAAACAAAAGTAAGAATGGAGAATTAATTTAGCACAACAATGGGAGTCTTTTCCATTTGATGGGTTGGTGGATTAAAGTCGTTTGCCGGGATATACATGAACCTGAATATGTGCTGTTTGATCCAGTAACGAGCTCAAAGATGAATGTTTTAGTTTAAACATTTGCCTACTCTTCTTTATATATAAAATCTCTTTATAGAAATTGTTTTTGTATTTGTCTTTTTATTGTTACACTATGAACATAGATACTGATCTGAGCTTTCAATACTCTTTGATTAAGGTGCAAGAATGGCTCTTGTTGATGAAGAAAGAAGTGAACTTCCTTAAGTGCCTCAAGAGTCTCTAAAACAATCACTCATTTCTGAAGAAACTAAGAACACTGCCATTGGCTATATTACTAGCGCATTTGTTTATTTTTTCTAATTTTAGAGAATATTTCTCATTAATCCATATTATCTGTATCATGTTAACCAGATTAACCTTTGAGATTTCTAATATTTTGGATTTGATATAGGCATATCTTCACAAAAAAGATGTGGTGTTATTAGAGGCCTTTCAGTTCAAAAGAAAAATGCATTGGAGTGAAAAGCTAGACATTGTTATTCATCCAAAACGAAATCGAATTATTGGCCCGAATGCTATGGACCCTTGAACATGCACGTTGGAAGGACATTTTGTTGGATAACAAAAGGAAGATGTGGCTTGGAATGAAGGTATCATCCTAAATTATCCCTATTATAATGCATATTCTTTATAAATCTGATTTATTTGAATAATTTTCTAGATTTGTTTATACTGACTACTGCAACAAAAATTTAATCTAGTGGAAGACTTTCATGTTAAGAAGATTATTTTGCAATAGCTGAATCGTCAATATAGGAGCTATCGACACAAGTTACATGTGCATTACCTTGAGAATAAGGAATTTGATGAGCTTTTAGTCAAATCTCCCCCTGGAGTAAGCCGAGAAGATTGTGAGAAGTCAATTGACTATTTCGAGGGGGCCGATTTTAGGTAATGAAAATGATGAAATTTGAGTACGAGATATAAGTATTAATCTCTTCTTAGAAGATATATACTTGCAAAATAGAAACTTATATACACATTTTCTTAAGAACAATTTAGGAAATTATGCAAGATTACATCTGTGAATGCAAATTTGTTGTCAATCTACTATAACTAAATGTTACTAACCTTTGTTTATTCTGTTTTTATTTTTGTTTTCTCAAATCTGTTGCAGTAATCAACTACACGGTTCTTGCCTACGTATGTTTCTGAATTTGGAAGGCTGTATTGATTTTGCAACATTTAAAAATCTAGTTGAGCGTTTTGATTCAAATAAACGCCCCATCTAGATAAACATAATCAGTTGAACATGGACAAACTATCATGTTGAAAAACATAACAAAAGTTAATGTCATTTGGATTGAATTTGTGCTTTTTTTATTATGGCATATGAGAATCAAAATTTAGGTATCCAATTTTTATCCAAATATTATTTTTGCTGCATCGTTAGTGTAAAACTGTTGTGTTTTACTGCCAATATTTTATTATTAATGAAAAACATTGTACTAGGACTATTATTTGGATCTATCACCATTAAATATGTTGAGCATTTGTTTTGTTTTCTTATTTATATAGAAAGCTAGTGATCGGAATAAGAAAAACAGGAAGATGCTTATATGTGGAACGAATTCAATTACTTAATTTTGTTACGAAGATGTAGGTTCATGTACATACATTTTTCGCAACAACTTGATTTTAGTTTTTACTCTTATTTAGTTAAATGATAGCGTGATCCTAAGACTGTGGAGGAGCCCATACGAATAGTCGCATGGAGAAAAAGTAGATAAAGAAAAAAGGAAACTGAATGGATAGATGATGCTTCACGAGAAGTTTATGTGAGTTTTTCTCTTCTTCTTTGTAATTAAGTTTGAAGTCCTTACCTTAAAAAAATCTAAGAACCAAGATAATTATCCAGGAAAAACTTCTTAAATCACAAAGTGAACCTAATGACAATGCCGAATATCCCATGAGCGAGGATGAAGCTTTTGAAAAGGTTCTTGGGGAAGAGAAGCATAATCGTCTACGTGGATGTGGGGATGACGTGAAACCACCTTCTAAAAGAGGTGAAAGAGTTAACCTCGAACTACAAAAGAGAATGCAGATCTAAGGAAAAGAAATGAAGAGATGGTGTCAAGGTCAGAGTCCCTAGAAGCTCAAGTCAGTAATCAAGTACAAACTCAAGTACAAGCTATCTTGAAAGTTCAACTTCCAAGTTCCAACACTCCTTAAAGCTTAACCCAAGCTAGTCGTCCTCAAGCACCCGATGTGAGTATATTTACATACTTCATATGAATATGTTTTGTATAAAATTGTGGAACAGTGATTAATAATTATAAGCACAGGGATAGGTTCGATAAGAGTATTTTAAATCTATCACTTTGAATCCCGAATTAAAACATAGTGCATATTGTAGAGTTTAGTGTAGAATTCATACTTATTAGTCTCGTGTACAATGATGAGCCAATATATATAGTTTTTCCATATTAATTTGTGGAGCCTAATTGCTATCAAGATTATGGCCGAGTATAATGCATTTGAAAAGGATTAAGTTCAAGAGTAAGCCTATGTTTCAGAAAATTAAGCTCCAGTCCAAAACAGAGGGATATTTAGGTTGATTGTTTTACTTTTTACTCATTCTAATTGAGCATTATTTTTTGTTATGATCATAATGTCTTGGAAAACAGAAAAGTCTCACTAATTAATTCTTTTGTTTTTCTTTTTCATTTCCACGTGTATGTTTCATTTTATGTTTCTTATTAATTTTTTTAATGTTTTTTGTAGGTTTGAGCTGTACAATGTGCTATGGCCGTGAAGAATTGGTAATTAAGTCTGGAGTTTCCAACATCTTTGGTAGCTTTATGATCAATTGCCCATAATTTATATGTAGTTTTTCATTCGTTAGACTTTAGTTAATTTATTGGTGAACCTACTAAACGTCGGTAATTTCCTTTGAACTCTTGTATTTTCACTTTCAGTTCTAGAATGTTCCACTTCGATAGATGATTTCATTGATTGGTTTATTTAATTTCCCTGTGAATTGATTTGATGCACACATATACTAAATGCACGGAAAGAAAAGAAGAAAAAAAAGTATTGTTAGCAACCATGGAACATTTTAATATAATTTGTTTGACAATTCATTATTTTATTAAATACATTAAAATATAAATTAATATATTTATATAACAACATATATTGTGACTAAGTTTATACATTAGTGACATAATTAATTCTAGTCTTATTATTAAATTGTCACAACTTTGGGCTCTAGTCATAATTTTTTTGTGACTAAACAATCAGCTTCTAGTGATAGTAAGCGCTTTTCACAAAACCTGGATGTCACTAAGTCAAATTTAGTGGCAAAGATTGTACGTGACTAAATCGTCAAGCTCTAGTGACGAATACTATATGTCACTGTAGTTGATGGTTGTAGTGACAACAATTACATGCGACTAGTGTATCAAGTTTTAGTGACAACTATTTATCCGTGACTAATATATCACATTTTAGTGACAATTATTATATGTGACTAGTGCCTTGGGATTAGTGACAACAATTGCATGCGACTAAACGTGGAAGTTATAGTGACGACAATGTGATGATTGTCACTAAAACTTATAGTGTCGGAATCTATAGTCACAACCTTGTGACGATGAACTTTTTTGTCACTAACATATAATAGTGACAACATTAGTACATATAGTGACAAAAAAAGTCATCACTAAAAACCCATTTTCTTGTAGTGTCTGTGACCTTTAGCTCACCCCGTTTTTTATTAAAAGAATGATAAATTATGGCACGTCCTTGCCCCATAGTCTCATTCGTCAAGATAGCTTGATTTTTAGCACTCGCACTAACTTCGTATAGCGGAGTTTCTTTGTACCTCTTCTCTAAGTGATTCTTCAACCCACTAGTACTCCCTCTACCCCCCGGGATCTCGGTCCTACAATATTTTCATATCCCTATTTGTTGTACGGAGCCATCAGCCAATGTCCTAGACCCTCTGTCACAATGCAACCAATATTTACTTCGTTGTTTAGATGGCTGTCCAGGAGCTACTGGAGGCTTTTGTGTTGAAGCATTTCTTGCTCGTTTCCGGCTTGTAGACTCATTATGTATTTCAGTATCCATTGTATTTGGTGTTTCTGATGGGCTTGGCAACGAATGAGAAGATTCAGATTCCATTTGTATCCTGAAAGTTTTGGTAAAATATATATTTATTAGTGATATTATTTAATACATATATATATAGTGCATGGTGAATATTATACCACATAAGATGAAATTACTAATGAAGCATGTTATCTTATGTATTGGAACATAAAATGAAATATACTGTTAAGTGTGTTGTGTTTTAATATGATGAGTTGAATGCATGGATACAAATTAAATTAATTCTCCTCTAAAGTAAATTGATTAGCCCATATTGATTTTACTGATAATTGTAAAGTAAAAATGAAAGCACATTGAGGTGAAAAAATATTCTTTTTGGCTAATATATAGAAGATTTCTCATGGGCCCTTTTGACTAGGATTTTGTCTTATTATTATATTTACAAAAAGAGGCACTACAAATGGGAGATTGTTTGCTGACATAGAGGGAAAGATTATCATAATCATGACAAAGATCTTTTCAAAAGCTTACAGGAGGGAAAGAAAGAAAAATTTAACATATTCCAAGCATGCAAGTGTTGTTATACTCTATGGTAAAAACTCATGCAGGAAATGTAAACAGCAACCAAGGGGTAACTAAACATTGTATGTTTTTTTTACTCCTGAATACAAAAGTATACCTGTAGCATTAAGCTTCAAAAAAGAACACGAAAACCTCCAAGTTAAGACCAAGAATGATATACTAGTAGAAGTCGAGAGAATCAATTTACAGAACAGTCACATAATAGAAAACAAATAAAAACTTTGGTAATCAACAAATTCAGGAGCAATATGTGGAAATTATTTGACTTGTTACATACCTCAAATTGTATAATCGGGTTTGCAGCCAATGAAATAGGAAATGAAGGTGTCACCTACACATCAAACAGTGAGTTTAGCAACATTTTATCTGCTTTCTTTTCAGTACAAAAAGAAGTTATTAAAAGAGAAGAGCATGTCATAAACTTAGAAGGTTAATAAAAAGAAACTTTTGAAACGGCAAGTCAAAGACTGATGCAAACAAATGATATGTAGAATGCTTTTGTTGGTTTTGTATACTGAAAGCAAGACCTTTCATATATAATGTTTCCAGTTATTCACTATTAATTTCCTATCTTATTTTCTTTACACTAATCACTGTATCTGTCCCTATATCTCTCTCTATAAGTAGATCATATGGTGTGTTGTAGATCACAGAAGATCGTATGATTGGTTACCTTAATGAGATATAAAATATATATCATAGCTGAGACAACTTGAGGATGAGTTGTTGGTATAGGCTGCAGTATCAAGTAGGAATAGTTTATCTTGACTATTTACTTATACTGGTATGTCTTTACGTATTGATAGGATCACGGTGAGATAAGTTCTTCTGCCTGACCTTAGTGAAGAACAAGAGATCTCGGTGACTTATTGTAATCTAAACCCTAAATAAGATTACAGTTATGTGTGCATGTCTGTGTGTTACTTTGATTTACTATGGGTGAGAGTTAAGTGCTAACTATTTATACTTTGTATCTTGGGTGACAGCAGCTTGCATATGATAAATGGTAATTTATGTTTAGGTAACCGTATTCGTTTAGGATGATGATATCCCTTTAAGGAGCTCAAATTTTTTATTGTACTAAACCCTGCAGGTTGATTAAGTTCAGGTACAATAATGAAGTTGAGTGGTACTACTTAAGGAATTAATAAGCAATTAATTAATTTAAGCTGTTAGAGGCTTAAATTAATTAATGGATATTCGATATCTTAAATACTGGGATTAATTAATTCTAATTCAAGCCTCGACTCAATTCGGGAATAAAGGGGTAAGTTAGTATCAATTCTTTAGTGGAATGAATTAATATTTATGAATTAATTATGATCTGGGCTGACATAGAAGAATTAATTCACAGTTAGACCCTTCTTTATTTCTTGTATTTGATCCCTGGATTGGCCCATCAGGCTCGTAGCCCAGTAGGGAATCAAACTACCAGGCCAGGCCCATACTCAGTTATTATGTATTAAATACATAACTCTCAGTCTGTAAAGAAAACAGAACAACGTAAAAATTACAAAGCAGAAAAGAGAGAGTGAGAGGGTGGCAGCGGCAGTGTTGGTTCCCACACTTGGGATTTCTCAAAGTTCGTCGTCCATCCGGCGTTGAGGATCGAGCAGGGATACAATCCAGAAGGTCAATTCTGGAGTCTATCATTGAATCGTTATGCGCACGATTCTCAGGTCAACTCTAGAACACCTATGTGTTGTATTTAAATTAATAGATGCATGTTTAAGATTAATCAATATGTTATTGAATTATGAAAACCAAGAAAGTCCTAGGGAAAATCGGAAATTCCTACATGTTTTAGTACTGAAGGGATTAAAAAGTGAAAATCTAATATGAGGTCACATTAGTCTTTATCCTTCCGTGGTATTTTATACATAGATTACATTTGGCACGGGAAAAAGAAGCAAATGGATAGATATTGGCATTAATTCAACAAGCTTCACCTGCTTACTAAATTTGATGTTCAAACATGCATATAAAGCATGAATCTCGCTTCCAACCTGAATCATGATAATGAAAGATGACAAAAGTGAGGTTACTAAGACCCGCAAAACTAATTTTTCAGGATGGGTAAAGTGGTACATAGATGTTTTTAATTGAATCCCAAAATAGGAAGTAACTGGCGGCGAAGGGGGCGGGGGCAGCAGTGGCGAGAGTGCTGCCGGCGGAGAGGGACACACCGATGCTGACGAGGCTGGTGGCGGCGAGATGCGGGGGCCCTAAGGTTTAAATTTACACAGACGCAAGTTACAGTTGAGAATTGTGAAAATGAAAAGTTGAACTGTGAAGTATCCCTAATTTGACATTAATTTAAGTCTAAGAAAAAGAAAAAAAAAAGTACTAATTCAAATTCGGTAAAGTTCGGTATTACCGAAATACCGAAAAATTTACTTTCCGATTCTTTCGGTATATACCGAAATATTATATATACCGAATATTTCAGTATATACCTAAATACCGAAAATCTGAAATTCCAATATCGATACCGTAACGAAAAATACTGGTACGGTATTATACCGTACCGAAAATCTTGGTATGCCAAAACTTTCGGTATTTTCGGTTTTTATTTTGTACGGTAAGTGCGGTATACCGAATTTTCGGTATTTTTCCCCACCCCTATATAAGACTTTATTCATTTTTTCAGAGGTAATGACGGAATATTTCCGTCACTATTTAGGGACGGATTAATTCTGTTACTAATTGACTTCTTTTATTCGTATATGAATCTTCTTTTGTTTTTTTAGAGGAAATGACGGAATGTTTTCGTCACTATTAGGGACGGATCAATTTCATCACTAATCGACTTCTTTTACTCGTACATAAGACTTCTTTTATTTTTCAGAGGTAATGACGGAATATTTTCATCACTATTTAGGGACGGATCAATTCCGTCAGTAATCGACTTCTTTTATTTTTTAGAGGTAATGACAGAATATTTCCGCCACTATTTAGGGACGGATAAATTCCATCGCTAATCAACTTATTTTATTATTTTATAAGACTTCTTTTATATTTTTAGAGGTTATGACGAAATATTTCCGTCACTACTTAGCGACAGATAAATTCCGTCATTAATCCGTCAACACGAGTTTAATGATGGATAATTTTCGTCATAACCTTATAGTATTTTATCCCCACGTACTTGGCGCCCTTTGTTACTACGGTTTAATAACGGTTTTTCTTTCGTTACTCGACTCAAGGGTAATTTCGTCACTAAACCGTTACTAATACTCAAACAATCTTATTGTCCCTATCCGTAGTTATTCCGTCAACAATTCGTAATTAAATTGTGATGAAATTGTCCGTCACTAAAATCGGTCACTCTAAATAGTATTTCATGTAATGATAGATAGTTATTTGCTTGTTTTATTTAGTAATCTATACTTACTTTGGTTCTTTGTTTGATTTAGTTGTAGTGGATGTTCTTGCGCTCACAAGGGGAGAAATGATTGTTATTTGAACCGGACATCGTTGAACGTGAGCGGGTGTTAAGGAGAAGAGCCCAAGTTTTGGAACAAATACGGGAAGAATTTGAAGATTTGAATACAGAGAGTGAGGAAACCATTGAATTGGAAGAAATGGCTGATGAACAAATCCGGGAGAGGACTGTGAAGGAGCTTGCAAACACAAGGGTTGCACATGAACCTTGTGTATCACATTTCCGGAGATAGGGAATGATACTACCTTTGAACTCAAGCCGGGACTCATTCATCTCTTGCCATCATTTCATAGGTTATCCGGGGAGACCCACATAAGCATTTGAAAGAGTTTCATGTGGTATGCTCAAGTATGAAACCGACAAGAGTGACTAAGGAGCAGATTAAACTGAGGGGATTCCCTTTCTCACTCAAAGACCTTGCAAGAGATTGGCTATACTATTTGCCACCTGGTACCATTACCACTTGGGAGCAAATGGAGACATAATTTCTTGAGAAGTACTTCCCTGCATCCCGGGCTACCAACATCAGATTGGAGATCAGTGGTATTAGGCAAATGCAAAGGGAAACCTTATACGAATATTTGGAAATGTTCAAGAAACTTGTGGCAAGCTGCCCACCGCATCAAATCACCGAGAAGCTTTTGATCTAATATTGGTATGAAGGGCTTTGTCTGACTGAAAGAAACATGATTGACTCAGCCAGTGGTGGAGCTTTGGTCGACAAGACCCCTACTGAAGCCCAAGCATTGATTTCCAAAATGGCAGCCAACAATCTACAATTTGGGTGTCGAGAGCCGGTGAGACGTGTCAAGGAAGTCATCGATTCGAGTATTGAAGAGAGGTTGGATCAGCTTACCGACCTAGTGAAGAAAGTGGCTTTGGGTAGTACTCCTACTCCAAGACCTTGCAGAATCTGTCAAATAAAAGAACACTCTACTGATACATGTCCTATTCTCGGAGAGGAGATGGAGGCTCATGCCAATGCAGTGCACAACTTCTATCCTAACCGTGCCGGCAGAAAGTATGATTCATACTCACAGACATACAATCCATGATGGAGAGATCATCCCAACTTCAAGTATGGGAATCAAAATCAGAATATGCAACAACAAGGCGAACAAAGTGGTCATAATCGACCCCCCAGCCTAAGGGGATGTTCCAACAGAGACAGCCTACCCAGCCAATACCCTCTGATCCATCATTGTCTGACATAGTGAAATGCTTGGCAACCAGTACCCTTCAGCTTAAAAAAGAATCAAGTTCGAGGTTCTAAAATATTGAGAACCAAGTCAGTCAAATCGCATCAGCAGTATCTCGTCTGAAAAGTGCTCAAAATGGGAAGTTGCCCACACAGCCAGAAGGGGCAGAGAAAAGCTGAAAGTGAAGAAGTTGGTGCCAAAGAAGAGACCTCGACCGAGGCACACACTGAACTCGGCCGAGGTGCCCAACATCATTTGGAAGGGAATTTACCCTGTAAACTCACCTCGGCCGAGGCGGATAAGGACCTCGGCTGAGGCCAACTGCAACATGCTGAAAAGGATTCACCCTGTAAGAATACCTCGGCCGAGGCCATTCCAATCTCAGCCGAGGCACTTCGAGATCCAAAAATCCACATTTCTACTCCGCCACTTCTCTTTTTGAGTCAAATCAAGAAGGTGGCAGATAGAAGTAAACATCGGGAGATTCTTAAGGTGTTCAGAAAGGTAGCAATCAACATTCCTTTGATTGAAGCCGTGAAGCAGATTCTACGGTACACCAAATTCTTTAAGGATTTATGTACCAATAAGAGGAGGCTTCAGGGAAATGAAAAGGTACTCATGAGGGAGAGTGTGTCTGCGATCTTTAAAAAGAGACTTCCACCAAAGTGTAAAGACCCCGGAATGTTCGTAATCCCGTGCAAGATAGGTAATTGTAAAAATGAACGTGTAATTATCGACTTATACGCTTCAATCAATGTTATGCCACGCTCAATTTTTCATTCTTTAAATTTGGGGCCACTCAAGGAAACAAGAGTCGTCATTAAACTAGCCGACCGAAGAACTTCATACCCCGATAGGGTGATCGAGGATGTGCTAGTTGAAGTTGACGAACTCGTGTTTTCCGCTGATTTTTATGTAATGGACATGCAAGGCAAGTCATCAATATCCACACTGATCTTGTTGGGAAGACCATTTCTAAACACTTCCCAAACTAAGATCGATGTTCGTAAGGGCACCCCCACGATGGAGTTTGATGGTCGAATCGTCAAATTCAATATCTTTGATCAATGTGGTTCCCAGAGGATGTTCATTCCGTATTTTCTATTGATGTTATTGATCCACTAGTGGAAGAGTTGTTTGAGTTGTCATGTAGGGACCCAATAGAAGATGCACTTACCACCCATTTAGAGAAGGGAAAAGAATATGTTTGGGAGACTAATGAGGCATTGGCAGAAACAGTGGCACACATGCATACACCTAAGCCATCCCTACCAAGATATGAGAAAAAGTTCATTCCATTGCTGGATACACACAAGAAGATGTTACCTTCTACGGAGGAGACCCCGACCCTTGAGCTCAAATCGCTTCTCGACCATTTGAAGTATGCTTACCTAGGAGCGAACGAGACACTACCGATGATCATCTCATCCAAGTTATCTCCAAATCAAGAAGCAGCGTTGATAAAGGTCCTTAGAGAACACAAGGGAGCAATTGGTTGGACTATTGCCAACATCAAAGGCATTAGTCCGTCTCTTTGTATGCACCGCATTCTACTTAGAGGAGGATTCAAAACCAAGTTAGGAGCCACAAAGGAGATTGAACCACCCTATGATGGAGGTGGTAAAGAAGGAAGTCATCAAGTAACTCGATGTTGGGATTATCTACCCTATATCGGATAGCAAGTATGTGAGCCCAACACAAGTAGTGCCCAAAAAGTTGGGAGTGACGGCAGTGGAGAATAATGATGGGGAATTAGTTCCTACCCGCTTACAGACCGGGTGGAGGGTGTGCATAGATTACCATAAATTAAACTCTATGACCCGCAAATATCACTTCCCCTTACCATTCATTGACCAAATGTTAGAAAGATTGGCCAGACATCCATTCTATTGATTCTTGAATGGGTACTCCAGGTATTATCTAATAGTCATTGCACCCGAAATGATCTTAGATAATTTTTGTTTAAAGCCTATTTTTTAGCATTGAAAATTTTCCCTTTATACCAAAAAGTTCATAATCTATCCCTAGGTAGCCCATTTGAGCTTAATAGCCTGTTATTTCATAGCCTAACATTACAACTCGAAAACCTTTTGATTTAAGTTTTTGGCCTTAACTGGATTAATCAAGTAAGAGGGAGGAGGATTGGAAGGTAGTTGGGTGAAAAATCTTGGAAGAAAAAGGGAAAACTAGTGCATAGTAAAAAAAGAAGGGAAGAATTAGTTCGTAATTTTGAGAAGATGCTAGGACATAAGTGCTTAAATTGTTTGAGTTAAATAGAAAAGTCGTGTAGTCCCAAGATGTGGTATCCATATAATTGAAAAAAACTTAAGATTATAAGGACTTTTGAAGGTGAAGAAGTCACTTTGCGGGGTGATTTGCTGAAATTTGAAGAGTGAGACTTAGTGATTGTATTGAGGGTAGTTGGGTTAGGAGTAACTTGATTAATCCAAAAGTAGTCACCTTTGTCCAAATGTATCCCACCTTATCTTAAGCCCACATTACAACAAAAAAGAAATACCTATTTTATCCTTTGTCACACATATCGAGTACGGGTTTAGTTTAGACAATTGGCAAGCATATGGTAAGCTTTGCATATAGTTCAATTCAAGTGGAAATATGGTTCAACCTAAACACTTGAGAGATGAGCGAAACACTTACCCGATGAGGATTGAATAATTTTTGCATTATCGCATATGCTCAATTACATTGTGTTAACATTTTGAGAAAATAAATATGAAACCAGATTCATCGTCTAATCACGCTAAATACATGTAGTCTTGTTCTATTTATTCCGTATGTTGTTCGGGACGAATAACAGTTTATGTTTGGGGGATTTTGATACACGTTCTTTATACATGCATTTAGGTCGATTTAAGTGTACATTTTGTAACATTTTCATGTATAATTGGTCGAGAATCGTTCGTATTTGTTATATTGGACCATTTGACGTGTATTGCCTTATTTTGTAGAGTTTTAATGGTTTTCAGGCCAAAGAAGATGTTTTGAGGTTATATGAAGAAACAAGTCGAAGAAGGGACAAGATGGGCCACATTGGGCTAAAAGTCAGGCCCAAAGCGTTGAAGAAACGATGCGAGCACGCCAGGATTGGATGCGGCCACATAAAAAAAGCCTAAAATGAGAAGTCAGTAGTTGGTGACACGATCGTACCAAGAGGCAATGCGGTCGCTCCAAAAGGGGCTTGGATAAGGCGTTCGAAGCTGTGAAGCTTGACACGACCGCGTCACTTCTTGTGTGTCCGTAAAGTGAATCCGGATTTTGATGTGATTTTTATCCTAATCCTTGAGGATTTCGACCCCAACTTATAAATAGAGGCTTAAGCTCGAGTTTTCAAGCATCACATCATTATTTCTCATACTTTTACGTACTTGGAGTAGAAGAGTGACAGCGAGGATCAACAAGCAAGACAAGACGAAGATCGACGAGCCGAACAATCGGGTTTAATTATTTTTTTCTTAGTTTTCATTTTTTCTTTACGATGTATTCTACTAATTATTGTATTAATTAATACTAGGCATGAGTAGCTAAACTACTCGTGTCCTAAGGTTCAAATTTTACAACAAAGGTTGAATTGTTCTTTAAATTTATAGACTCCAATTTTATTATCTATCTATGTGTTTGTTCTTAATTTATGATTAAACAAAATTTGATCAATTAGCTTTAGTATAATTGTTTAACGATTTCGCTTCGAGAGAAGGGAGTTGTTAATAGACGTAAAACATATAGTGTAGTTGTCTATGACTGCATAGGCAAAGGTTAATGATCTTTTAGGAGTTGTTAGGCTCAATTAACTTGAGAAAGTAATTGTTCTAATCAATCCACGACTTAGTCTCTTCGAGAGAAAGGCTAAGTTACTTAAGGGTCATCTAATAGATGGTAAAATTGGTTTTAAAGTTTATAAGTTAGAGATTAATCACCATTAGCGTAATTCCTGAAATCAACACCTTAAGATACATTCTCGTTGATTGGAATCACTTTTATTAATTAATCCACTTTATTACTTTATATGCAATTTAGTTTAATAGCTAATCAATTATTCACAAATTCCAGTGTCTAGTTAGGGTCATCCAAGATAATTAGGGTATCAAACTACTTTAGCTTATTCTCTGTGGATCGACCTTGACTTCCACTATATACACCTACACCTGTACACTTGTGGTATTTTAGGTTTAGGATTAGAGCATGTCAACAACAAATCCTAGTGGCAGATTAAGTGAATTCTTTGTGTTTCCGTAGGAGAAGTTTTGATGATTCTGGTGAGGTGCGTACTGATTGCACCTTGGCTGATTATTCTGGAAGTTATTGAAGTTCCTCTTGTTTACAAAGTTAACATCTTCAACATCTTCCTGGCCCGCTAACTGTTGTGATGAAGTATCAATGTGTTGTGCTAACGTCGGACTAGTTAGCAAACTTACTTGATCTGTCAGAGCGGACAACTGAGATGTAAGAGTATCATTCGGATTTGCTTCTACAATGCTAGCCACTCTTCTTGGCTAATTTGTCTCATTAGGCCACTAATAGCTAGTTCTGGCCATTGCATCCAAAATCGAGAATGTAGTCCTCATGTTCTTCTCCATCATACTACCCCTGCAGAAGCATCTACATGATCTCGTGCTGGAGCAAGCAAACCATTATAAAACTTGCACACTTGTTGCTTCTTTAAAACGCATGATGGGGACAACTCCGGATAAGATCCGGAAATCGTTCCCAAGCCTCACCAAACGGTTCTTGATCCATCTGCTTGAACTAATTTATCTTGTTCTATAGATCTAGCATCTTGCTCGGTGGAAAGTACTTCAGAAGAAATCTTGTGCTCAAATCTTCCCATTCTGTGACATCATCTAGCGAAGTATACCACTGCAATGCTTTGTCCTTCAGTGAGAACGGGAACATCCTCATCTTTACTTGCTGGTGTGGCACATAATTTATCTTGATCGTTGCAGGCAACCTGCGGAACTTATTCAGATGCACGTTCGGGTATTCTAGCAAGCTACCACCAAACTGGTTCTGTTGAACAATATTTATCAAAGGGGGCTTCAACTCGAAGCTATTAACATTTAATGTTGGTGGTTGCACTTCTCCAACCGACTGATTTGGCATGGAATGAAGACAATCACTTATGGGTGTGATGTCCTTGTCTGTGTCATCTTGCATAATCTGAGCTTGCCTCCGCTGTTGCGGTACCTGTTGCTGCTGCAGATTAGTACCTCTATCATCCAGGTAAGCCAGAGCCCCTAATATCCAATTCAGTACGTCCTCTTGGTTCGGATTATGTGGAGCGCTCTCCGTCTCGAATGTGGGATTTCTTCTTGTACGGTATCTCTGAGCAGTTGCCTCAATTTCAGGATCGAAAGGAACAAATTTTTCTTTCCCTTTTGACCTAGTTTGCATGTGAAAACTGAAAACACCACCAAAGAGAATACCATGTAACACTAAAATAAAAAATTAAATAACAAAATTTAAATTGCAGAAAAATAAAATCTCGTCTAGTATCCTCCTATTACTCAGGATATAAACTAAGAAGCTAAACCTATTCCCCAGTAACGGCACAAAAAACTTGACCGGCTCTAATCCTAACCCTTAATTACTGCAAGTGTATGGGTGTAGGTGTATATAGTGGAAGTCAAGGTTGATCCACAGAGAATAAGTTAATGTAGTTCGATACCCTAGTTATCTAGGACTATCCTACCTAGACACTGGAAAGTTGTGAATAATTGATTGATTATTAAACTAATATTGATTAAGCGAATTAATAAACAAAAGTGATTCCAATCAAAGATAGTTTATCCTAAGATTTCGATTTTAGGAATTACACTAATGATGATTAATCTCTAACTTATAAACTTTTAAACCAGTTTTATTATCTATTAGGCGGCACTTAATTAATTTAATCCTTCTCTTGAAGCGACTAAGTTGTAAATTACTCTCTTGAGACAATGGATGCTAACAACTCCTAACAACCCCTTAACCTTGCCTACGCAGTCATAGACAACTACGATATATGTCATATGTCTATAAATTAAAAGATTAAATCAACATTGTTGTAAAACCCTACTCTCTAATCCTAGGAGACGAGTAGTTTAGCTAATAATGCCTAGTATCAATTCAATATAAAAATTCAAAAGAAACATTGTAACGAAATTAAACACTAGACTTTAAGCCCGAGTAGTCGGCTCTTCGATCTTCGTCTCGTCTTACTCGTCAATCCTTGCTCTCACGCCTTCTACTCCAAGTACGTAAAAGTATGAGAAAATATGATGTGATACTTCAAAACTCGAGCTTAGACCTCTATTTATATGTTTGGGTTGAAATCCTCAAGAGATTAGGAGAAAAAGCCCATTAAAATCCGGATTCATTTAGGAACACAATTTGGCGCGGCCGCGCAAGAAGTAACGCGGTCGCTTTGGGCTTCATAGCTTCCAACTCTTTAATCAAGCCTCTTTTGGCGCGAAAGTGTTGCCTATCAGCGGGGTCACATCACTTTTCACGTTCTACCTTCTTTTTTACGCGGTCGCGTCCAATTTTGGTGCAGTCACGTTGATTGTTCAACGATTAGGGCTTCACTTTTGGCCCAATGTGGCCCATCTTGTTCCTTCTTTGACTTTTTTCTTTATGTAACCTCCGTAAATTTTCTTTTTAGCCTGAAAACCATTAAAACTCCACAAAACAAGTCAATACACGTCAAATGGCCCAATATATCAAATATGAACAATTCTCGACCATTTATGCATGCAAATGTTACCACATAAACACTTAAATCGACCTAAATACATGCATACACAATGTGTATCAAGGTGCACAAGAGTGTTTTTCATAATATGACCTGATCTGCCAGGTTTCTTCATTTATCCTTTTCCGCACATGAATGGTCCATTTGCACGTACTATTAAGATACTTCACATATATTCTCCTTTCATCATATTTAGTAAACAATGTTTCTCCTATGTTTAATGGCATGTGACTGAGCTGCCAATTTGAACTCTTTATTACTAGAAAAAATCTACCCAAGCTCAAATTCAGGGTTTTAAATGGTTCTGGGATTAAACACAGGGTAGAGTTCATCTAACTCATCTTCAGACACCCTAGATTTATCAAAACTGTCCACCTCCTGATCACTACCTTCACCTTCACTTGATTTCTCTACCGCCTCGTTCTCCCTCATACTCTGCCCACCACTAGGTTCCCCCACAGGTAGATACCTCTACAAAAACAAAAATACTAGTTATGTTACCAAGGTCCATCTCATCCTACCCTACCTAACAGGCGCATCATCATCATCATCATCATCATCATCATCATCATCATCATCATCATCATCATCATCATCATCATCATCATCATCATCATCATCATCATCATCATCATCAAAATAAGGATCCTCAAAGGACTCATATCCAGATTCATTTTAAGAATCAATCTGGGTATGAGTCTCTTGAGGAAGAACAACTAAAGTTTCAACATAAACATGTATCTCCCGATCTATCAGAAGTTATTAGCCCACTCCCTAAGGTCATCATCACCTATAAGTAATTTAAAGCCCCCATCCCCAAGCAACAGATGAAACCTCCTATAACACCTAACTCCTACCTTTTGTACTAAATTCATCTAGATCGGCCATCTTAATTTCATGTGCCTTTTCCATGTCAAAGGCTATCCTATCACCACTGAAATAGTCAGGCGTATGAATATTATGAAAAACACCCCCAAAATGAGGTATTACAAAAAGATACTTGTTGTTGGGGTCTGTAAAGTAAAAGAAAAAAAAAAGTCTTGTTACATATGTATTAATGTAATTATAAAACAAAGCTAACATATCATTAGACATAAAACAAAGACATCGTCAACACAACACTTATAACAAAAGATATAGATAGCAGGGACCACTATCAAATATTATTTTTTCCACTCGTAACTTTTAGACATAATGGAGACTAGGTTATAGAAAGGTAGAGATACCCCACAGAAAAAAATTAATATCCGTCAGAAGATAAAATATGAAAATATACTCAACTCGAAAACCATAAACAATACACAAATCGATAAATCATAAGCAAAAACTCCAGACCAAAAATGTTTTGAAATGTGTAAATAAAACTCAATATTCCATAAAATTAGAATCTGAAAATATGCTTAATTCGAATGTTGAAAAGATAACCAATATACAAATTGACAAATCATAAGTAAAAACTCTAGACAAAAGAAGATACATAAAAACGTAAATAAAACTCATCTTATTTGGGAAGGGGCCAGTCCACAGCCCCCTTCTTACACACAAATACCATCGATGATGGAACCTGGGGTTTCTATTCTGGGAATTTTGGAATTCTTTTGTTTGTGTTCTTCATAGAATTTTGGCGATTATGGTGTTAGGATTATTAATAGAATGAAGAGTGAATATCAAAAGACGCATTCATCTTCTAATTAGTTTTATTAAGTTTAATTTTATATTTATTTTAGTTTATTAGTATGTTGGCAAAGATTTGATGACGTGGATAATGTATTCATTTTCAATTAAAATTGGACACCAAAATATGTCCAACTCAACAAAATTTAACACGTTGGATTCCCCCAATTTTTAGGGTCATGTGAGTTGGTGATAATATTGGGCCAACTTAATGTTTTTCGGCCAAATGTTTCCCTAAATTGGATAATTAAAGAACACACATGAAAATTTTGAAAAAGTAAATAACTTTGGGATAGAAAAAGAAAAAAATTATGGGACCAAAAATAATTTTTGACAATGAAAATCAAGTGTCATGCCACATAGTAGAGAGTGTGCACAGAGCTCTAGAGTGGCCGATATTCGGTCAGCTTGTATTATAATACCATCAATCTTCGGCCATAGGGTGATCTAGCATGACACCTGACATGTGGGTACAGTTGTACCCCCCAAAGGCATAAAATATATAAGCAGTATGTAGTATGAATAAACTGGGTTGCCTCTGGACGGGAAGATTTGAAAATGAATTTGAAATCTATAACCTCAAATCTATTGTTGTTGTTTGGGTTATCATGAATTTGGAAATCCATAATTTTCATTTTGAGCATTTTTTAAAGGACTTGAGTGACTTTTTAAATCCTCTCTATCTTGTGTGGATTTGAAATCCATTAGTTTTAGAAGAATCATATGATTTCTACATCTCTCTAGGTGGTTACTGATACCAATTATGTATTTATTATATAATCCTGAATCTTTATGTAAGTTAAGGGCCTTTTTAACAAGTTTTGATACTACTCAAATAATATTGTGATACATGATATTGTTTGAGAGCTTGAAAAAATTAAGTAAGTCGTCTGTGAATAGAACTATAGTTTGAGTGGTAAATATTCCTATTATGACAAGCCAATTGCATTTCTATAGAATAATTTAATTATATATTAAGTTATTTATCTTCCATCTTTGAGTTTCATATAATATTCTTAATCTAATTAGTTAATTAATTCTATAACGCATAGTGATTTTTTTTTCTTGGCCTCATATCTTTGACTTGTATGATTTTAAATAGAAGAAAGGAAAAAACCAAACAAAGGAAATGGCCTTAACATAGTTATAGTTTTTCCTTTTTTGAATAAATCATGAGTTATAAATATCCAGTTTTTCCCAAAAAAAAAAAAAAAACAAAAATTATTTTGTTGATGGGATTGGGAAAAATATTTAATTATATTTTGTTTTCTAACTAACAATCATATTCATAATTTTGTAGTCCTGGATACATCACCTTTTTTTTTTTTTTTCTTTCAAGGGAGGGGTACGTCACTAGTTAAAAGACCATTTTTACATACTATATGTTTCAATTTCATTTTTTGAAGAGCAATGCATATTTCAATTGGAGACCTACTTATCTTATTTTTTGTACAATTGTTCAATTTGTGAAACTATTCACTTCTTTCTTTAGAATATTAATAAGACTATTGTCATTGTTTTTATCTTCATGTTTCCTTTTTTAATTTGAAATCCATTTTTGAATAATATATTGCATCCCATGAACATATGTCAAATTTAATAAGGAAACATTACAATTCCACCGACAAACTATTAGTGCTTTTGCACTCAAAATATAAATTTATTACGCTTTACTAAACCGCTACCAGCCTGATCTTGTCGCGAAAGTCGGTCCAAATCACAAGGATCAGATTGACCTTCTCAAATCGCAAGCTTACGATTTCTGACAGAGGTAGTATAAAGAATATCGAATCTACAGAGAGGATTATCCGTGAGAATTGGTTTTAGCACTTTCGAATTAATTAGGCCAATCGCAAATGAGAGATGGGGACTACTCTAATTAACATAAAATAATAAAATAAAGGCAAGGAAGGAACCAATGGATGGGAAGATATTCCAAAGGCTCGGTTTCACACAAGCATGATGGAATTAATAATTAGAAACAATAATAACATTATTTTGAGTTCTATGTGATTTAAGCTAATCCTAAAATCTCCACCCCAAGAGAATATTGCCTAGGGAGTGAGGCCCTAGGACATTCTTCGAGATCGATGAATTCTAGGAAAAAGGTTGAGGTGCTCCGAATACTATGTAGACTACCTACACGGATAAGAAATTATAATTCAACCCCGGGCCCCGGGATTCTAGTTACGTAAGGCTAGAAGAGGATAACCCAACTTCTCCTATGCTAAAAACCGATCTAAGGGTGTAGTTCTTACACACATAACTAAACCTAACTTCATCCATCCCAACCAACGCCCCCTAGACTATACTCCCCCGCTCGGTAGGGCTTCTCCTCCATAGGTCTCTCTTCTACTGATTGTTTTGGTTAAGTTAATTATCCAAGGTTAATTTACCACCAGAAAATTCTAAGGCGTAGCGATTAACCTCTAAGCTCAATTGGAATCTAGCCGACACAAGCCTCTAAAGGGTAGTTATCCTTAGTCTAGGGGTTCAACTATCATCTTTTAATTGCATGATTAATTGGAGTGATCCTAAGCCACCAAAAGCTAGAGGGACCGTGAAGCAAGCTTGTGGTCAATGGCTTAACTTTTCAACTAACCATAAAAAAAAAATTAACCAAATCCTAATCCGAAGTACCGCAACTCACAAAAAAATCCAATAATCAATCAACTAATCATCAACCCGAAGCTTGGGCTACTCCCGAGCTTCGAGAAACACTGAAATCACTCACAAATCATCAAAGAGATAACAAGCATCATCAACATCAAGCAATACAAACAATAAAAATCGAAAATAAAGAGAAGGGATAGAAAATACTTAATATTTTGAAGTATACTCGTATTCTTTGATAAAATAGATGGGTGTCACAAGTGCAAGAGTAATCCCCGAGTTCTTCTCCAAAGACGACTTCCTCCTTGAAGTGGAGGAAGAAAACCCTACCTTAAGCTACTAAGATATGCGGAAATAAAGAGGGGAGGGAGAAGAGTGTTTGGGAAGATTACAAAAGGAGGCAATGTTTAATAATCTCTACAAATGAGAGGGGAATGGGTATATAGAGATCCCTAAACCCTAAAATCTTCTAAAAGACCCCTTAAGTAAGGGTAAAAGTATAAAAATACAAATACAAAAGGGAGTGCTTAACCCTTTAAAATGTTAAGTCGAGCCCCTCGATCGTGCTCGACTCGACCTTCTCGTGATTTATGGACTTTTCAGTGCGTAAACAACTCTTAACCCGAACACAAGAGTTGTAGATCTTCGTCATGTGGTCATGTAGCATCTTGCTCAAATCCAATTCAGCATGAGAAAGTTACGGGCCAAAATACGGAGAATACACGCTAAAACGACGGGACCAGGCACGTGCGACCCACTAGTCTGACTATCGGCCGGGTGCGGGTTCGGTAATGGTCCAGCAGTGGTCCGGTTGGGTCTCTTTTCATGCTCCCCTCTTTGTGTGTCATCTTCTCCCGTCGTCGATTTAGAGTCCTTTCTCTCGTCTTCTCGGCCCGACCTCTTCACAACTTTTGTTCGCGACTCGACGAACTTCAAGTCAAGATTTTTTAAGGTCTGATTTGGACCCGTTTAGGCCTTAATTTGTGTGCCATAATGGGGAAACACATGTGATTGACCTCTTCTTTTGTTTTTCGTCATTTTGAGGCCTTTCCACCCATTTTCTCAGCTTGACTTCTTTAGGAATTTTGTTTGCGACTTGAAGAAATTCAATTTGGGCCTGACTTCAACCCAATTTGATCCAGTTTGGGCCTCGGGATATGGGCTGGAGTGAGAAAATGGGTGCAATCATTCTTCTTGATCTCTCGGGATTTCCTAACTTTCAAAACATGACTCAAAAATACCCAAAAGTGCATCAAATCATATCAAAAATGAAAATTAACCTGAGGATACACTTAAACTCGAAATTGCACTTAAACATGTTAAATGTCGCAATTCTCATAAAAATATGGACGTGAAATACGCACGAAAAATATTATTTTTCACGTTCTTAACAACCTATATAAATATTATTTTTAAGTTGTCAAACTAATTTATGGCCAAACATATGGCACATGAGTTGCATACGATATTTAAGGGGGTAATTTTGTCTTTTTACTAATTAAGCCCAAAATAAATATAAAAGGGAAACATATTACTGTAATAAAAAAAAAAAAGTGAAGTTAAATTTAAAAACAAAGAAAAACAACAGGAGAGTCACATGTTAATTGAAAGTGAGAAATAGAAGGGGGAAATAAAAAGATCATTTAAGGACCACAATTTTATCAGGAACAAAGAAAAATAAGTTTAAGAACAAAAATAAGGAAAAATAGACTAGTAACATTAGTTATGTCGAATAAAGTATTGATACTCTAACAACTCTAGATAGAGTGACAGAAAAGGGCGAAGACACTCAAGTCCGGAAGGCATCGTAGGTTCATGAAGGCCACCATTCATCATCATCAACAGATTCATAAAGGTAATATTTTTTAGCTATGACAGCTAATATAAGCACCATGCCTAAACAAATAAAATTATTTATTGATTTTTATGTTTTTTAAAATAATCTTTTGTTTTAGTTTAGTTTTTTAATTATTTAGGCTTAATTCATGAAAAGATTTCTTCCCCCAAATATCGTGTGCAACTCACCTATATGTTTGACCGAAAATTGGTCTGACAACTTCGAAAATGTAATCTTTATATAGGTTGGCAGCGATTTAGTAAAACTTAATAATCACTCGTATGCCTTATATGGCTATAAATTGGTCCGGCAACAAGAAGTGTAATACTTATATAGGTTGGCGGCTGTTTAGCAAAACCTAATAGTTTATTTTTTGAAGTGCTAGAGTACTAACAGCTTGAGAATGAAATTATACTTTTCCCAATGTAATATAAATCAAATATTTTTTTGTTTCCTATATTACTTTATTTGGAATTAGTTGTAGTTAATGTTAATGAAACTCCACTAGTTCATCACTCCTTCTGTCCCATAAAAAGTCATGTTTGTAAACGTTTTCTTGTCCCAGAATATGTAAAGTGTTGTTTGTAAAACTTTTTTTGTCCCAAGATAAACCATGTTTCAAAAATCAATGTTTCATTTTACTAGTTCAAGTAAAAATTAAAATTTTTACTTTTACAAATTAGTTAGATATGATTGAATAAGTCAAATAAAAAAAATATATATGTTGTGTAAGTGGATATTGATGAATTTTAGCAAGTCACACCTTCATCAAATTGATAAAAAAAAAAAAAAAAAAACAAAATGTATACTATTCAAACATGACTATTTTTATGAGACAGGTGAAGTATATTTTTTGTTCAGAATTATAACACTTGAAATTTTCAAGAGATGATATCGTAAAAACAAAAAGTCTCTCTATTAACCCAATTTGAAACACAATGAAATAAATTAAAATTAAATAAGACACCATCTAAATCTCATACGTTAAAAGTCATTAAACAAATAATTAAGAGATCAAATAACAATATGTAACAATAACTTAAATATAATGAGCTATTTTATTTTGTTTTTGTTTTCTTTAACGGAGTGGGAATTATTATAGTCATAGATAAAATGTTGTCTTTCCCACCATTATTTTCTTAGAATTGATTAGTGCATTCTAATTATGAAATACATTTTTCACCTTATAGTCATTGATGTAGGACTATCTTTCTAAACACATTATTTTGTAAGAAACCATTTATTGGGGATTTAATGATATTTGTATATTTTTCAACTTTTTAATTGTAATAGATGTTGTAAAGTCCCTAGGCGCTAGTCATGCGGCAAACTAGAGCCTAGCGCCTAGTCGGGACCTAGGCGGGATGTACGTGTGGTTAGGCAGGGGTGAATTGAAAAAAAAAAAAAAAAAAAAAAGCGTTGAATAGGAGCCTAATATCTTGGGACATTACAATTGCAATGTTGCCTATTTGTTAGGAAATATAACTAATTTATAAGGTGATCAACGAAATGTATTAATTAGTAAGCTCCACGCTCCTTGAAGCTTGTTTCATAGTAGAAGTTAACCTTCGTGAGTGAATACGAGTAAAAGAATGACACTGGAAATGTAAAGAAATATATCTTAAGTAGTCAAAGCATCAGGCAGAGTGGTGGGCGCCCCCAAGACCTTACCACCAACATCGGGGAAGGTTTCATGTCCATGCAGAGGATTTACCTTTCCACCGGCTTCGATCTCCACCGGATATTTCAGAATGTGACCTTGCAACGGAGCATCGTAGTATTTAGCCGTGAACCTTTTCCAGTTATCACTCGCTATCTTGTTTACGTACTTGACGCAATCCAAGCTCTCAGGCTCCTTGAAACAGTAGTCAATCTTCCCCAAATGCTCCGCCCAAAGTGACATTCTATATCCGTACACCTGCACAACCATAATTTAGAACTTTATTCATTTCTTCAATAGTTGAAGCAAGAGAAATCACCAGACTTTTTGGGGCGGTGACATTTTGGACTTAAATTGTAATGAATTGATAGGGCACAATTATAAATAAAAGCAAAACATTTGCAGATATGTGAAATTTTAGTGGTATCTTTCAAAATAGTCAATCAAACCACAATATTTACAATCAGTGCAAGTTTGGCAAGGTAAAATTTTGGTAAAAAATAGTTTTCTAGAGACATAAAATAATATATTTCTTTTAATTGATGAACTAAAGTATAAGCAATTTAGGCCAAATAATACTCATATACCTCATCTCGGTTAAGTTAGACATGATCAATTCAAAACAAAATCGCACCTAATATTGCAGTAAGCACACATGTGTGGCTTTTTTTAATTATTAGGCAATTGGGTACACATAAGTGGAATACAAAGCTGACCTGCCCATGTGGGTGTAGTTGGTTGTTAGAGCAGGTGTAACGAGGTTGATAAGCGCCCATAGCAATTTCGGTATCTCTTGAACCAGCCATAGAGCGTTGGTTGATATTGGCTGAACCTATAATTACATACTCATCGTCCACTATCATTCCTTTGGCATGTACATATATCATAAATCGTCCAGATTTTTTTGGGTTTGATTCCTGCTAAAATTGAAAGGGTAATGAGTATGATTTCAACAAGCAAATAAAATATTAAGTAAGGAATAGTTACAGGATTAGTCCCCTCCAATTCCTCTCGGTTGCCAAGGCAGTAGAAGTTCAGATAGTCGGTTGGATGCGCGTTTTCAAGGTTAGCAACCTTTATTTCTTTAGCGATAATTTCATACATCATTTGCATTGTTTGTCCCTATTAATTATGCCAAAAAAAAACACATAAGAAGACATGGAATATAAGCTCTTTTATGTAATTCTTTATATATTATTACCTGCCAATATAAGATTTCTTGTACAGTGTTAGAACTGGGAACACCCTCAGGCCACATTGGAATAACAACATATACACTAAATCTCTCCTTTGCCCTTATTTTACTTGCGATTTTCAATGCGAGTTCCATGGGGATTAAATTGTCAGCACCTATGGGAAACAAGATTTGCAACAATTAAATAAACACAATACAAAGATGAAAATTATCTAAAGTTAAGTAGTACTTTAACTTTAATTTTAGATAAAACACAATTGGGTACCTGCATTTTTGTAAGAGGGCCAAGCATAAGATGATCCGAGGAAATATTGATTCTCGATGTATATGAATTGCTGAGCGGATCGAATTGCCTGGATATACGCCATTTGGATGCTTTTATCTATCACCACATTTTTTGCGCAAACAAGATTCTGCAACAAATAACGCTTTCGAAACAACTTGTTAGCCATATCATAAACAAGGTAATTCATCCCATGCAAGTCATAATTTTAAGTTTCTGAGCATTACTTGTTGTTCTGCTTCATGGGCAGTTTTTGGAAATCCTTTAATTGACCCTGAGTCTATGGATCGAAAAATCTATTGAAGATAAAAATAAACACCCAAGATCAAGGTTATTAACTAAACTCAAATTAAAAGGGAAACCTCTATGTTTTTGTTTTTGAAGAGATTATTATTATTAACCTGGACATGCCAATTTTCGGGATCATCTTCCTCGGAAACCCATAACAAAGGATGGTCATTTTGAAGAGTGGGAGAAGGACTCGTTATCCATGAAATACGGTCAACGTTGAGCAAAGCATCATCATGCCAACGTGATATTTTCTTGATTTTCTGACCAATTTCTGACCATTTAGTGGCTTTTTTCCAGCGCTGCTCAAAATTAGTAAGCACATCATAGGCAGCCGGGCCTTCGATTTTGCAATGCAGATCATGCCATGGTTGTCTCGGCCCCTTAGTTCCTTGCTGTTCAAGAGAATAACGAAGCATTTATAAGAAATAATTTTTTTTGCACTCCATTTCTTTCGAAGCTAAAGATCTGAAAATTGAGCAGGTAGTTGCTAACAGAAAATGTTGGATTATGATAATCATCGTAAAAAACAGTATTGAGATCACGATATAGTCTGTGCTCAGGTGTATCATAGCGTCCATCACAGAGATCAAGACCACCGAGGAATGTTGTAATCTTCCGGTTATTTCCTTGGCCTTGAGTGTCCACAATCACACATTTCTGATGGTGAGTATAAATTGTTCCAACAACCTGACTACAACACAAACAACTGTAGTAGTCAATTACATTATCAAATTTCTACATGCATACAAACGTAGTTAAAGGTGTCAAAAGAGCTCAGGTGTATCATTTATGATACTTATAAAGATTTTGTATTGCTTGCAAAACTCCATCATCGATTCAAAAGTTTGTTAAAATCATGTAGTAGTCTCATAGTACTAATAAGTTGATATATCAAATAACATATACTATATATGATTAATTATTATGAAAAAATTAACCAAAAGTCCGTTAAGACATTCTGAAAGTAAAACACATAGTTAAATAAGTTGGATTTGGCCATCCATATATGTTGACAATATTTAATCCATATTTGACAATTCGACCATTCGCCAAAAAAATGTTGAAATAATACACATGCCTGTTGCTTGATAAAACTAAGCTTGTTACTTCCATAACGAGGGGCAAGCACACAGGTGACGGAAGAGTGCTTAAAAAATTTCCTAGTTTCCTCGTCATGAGTTTCCATCAATCCTGTCTGCACCCAAACACATTAATATTAATAATAAATCTAACAATCTTTTACATGATAAAATGACATGATAATTATAATTCATACAAGCCATATATATATATATATATATATATATTCTTACTGTGTTAATTAAAAACTTGCTGTGTGAAGTCTTATCATCCCAAACCAACAAAAGAACTCGAACCCCTTCTTGAGACTTGTACTTGAGCAACTCTCCCAAATTCAAATTCCCACCTCTAGGCAAGGGCCTAGTAGGCTCTCTTACTAGCTTAACCTTATGATAAATGGACCAACCCACTATATAGACCAGATGATGGGCCTCTAATATCGCGTGGCATATATCTTCCCAGCACTTCTCATGCTCATATATTCTATTCTCGTCCAACCCAATTTCCGGAAGCACTCCCTCTGGAACATGCGCATCTTGATAAAGTATCACCTTTCCCCCATGCCGGAGAGGGAAATAACTCTTTTCCAATCCGTAATTCTCTGAAATACCTTTCTTGTAAAGGGGGTTTGTTTGAAAAGGAGTGAATGTTATTTTCAATCGGATTGCCGTATCCGGCTTATGAGGCCTCCCATGCAACCCAATTATCGGGACCCATTCATCAATGGTCTCGCCGGAGGCGATTCTGCTAGCTGCCACCGTTGCATGGCCGATTACATCCGCACCGAACATGTCATTGTCTTTGACCTCGAATTCAATTTGTGAAACGGGGTGAGCTAAAGGGATCTCAAAATGCTCATTCCAAACGGGGTTCTGGGAATTGGAAATAACCCGGGTACGGGCGACCCGGGCTCCGGCGAGGCAAACGGTGACGTATGGGTCGCTGGTAATGATGTTGTTGTGTTTTTTGTGATTGGTGAAACGTGTAAAGGCGAAAGGCTTGCGAACAACTTTGAGGGCAGAGATGAAACGACGGACACGTTCGTTGAGGAGGTCCATGTTGGGTAAGCATCGGGCTTCGATGATTCTTAGGTCAAGGTCTCCATGGAGGCATACCACATTGTTTCCAGGAGTTTCTTGGCCCATTGTCGTGGTCGTCGATTCGACCTGTTGGCGGAGAATGGTGTTTGTTTGGTGTCTCCGCCGTTAGTCGTTGGTGGTGGTGGAATCAAAGTGGAAATATTTTTTGAAATGTTCAACGTAGGAGGAGGAGAAGAAGAAGGAGAGGAGGTTCGTATTTGGAAGTTCATCATTAAACTGTATACACGTGTCCGAAGATATTTGAAATCAAATTTTGACCTTTATTTGAAAAATAAAAATATTGTGCCCTACTATGTATTACACCTTTAAAGAGTGAAGTAAATTATTGGAAATGCCTCAAGGGTCAAAATTGGATCGTACAAATATTTCAATACATGAGGAGGAATTACTTTTTTGGAGCTACATCATTAAATTAAACACACGGATAGGTAAAATCTTTGAACATAGTTTCAGACATCCCCTTAGCTGAAACGTACTTACATGTCATCTTACATCAGTTCTATTCCGTATCCTCATCGTATTATTGTCTTTTTAAAACTTTCAAAAAAAGGAAAAGAAAAATTATGAACGTCAGAGTTGGAGGGTTTATTCCATCATCTACTCTCATTTACCCAAAAAAAAAAAAAAAAAAAAAAAAACTCCTCTCTTTATTTTTTTTAATACTAAAAGTTTAAACGCTTATAAAATTTTCCTATCAATTTTATTTTTGATAAAGGAATATAATAAATTAATGACATCCATATAACATACATAAATAAAATAATTCAACTATAAAATATGTTCCGTAAAGTTAATTGAGATATACTTAGATGATTAAAATATTTTCATATAAAAATTGTGAGTGTATTGAAGAAAAATATGTATTTTTAGTTTATTTTCACAAATTTTTTTTATTTTAATAATTCTTTAAGTTTTAATAATTATTTTTGTTTTGACGATAGTAGAAACACACGAATTTTTTGGATTTACATCAATGTCCAATCACATAATAAAATTATATTGGTGAAAGTATGGGTTATATTTTGAACGAATTTGTTGGATTTATATTAATGTTAATCACATAAAAAATAATATTACTAAAAAATGGTTATATGTTTTTAATTAAAATTGATGCCTATAAAAATGATTTAATTCAATTTTTGAGAAATTAGATTAAATACTCATATTGCCTATATAAAAATATTAAATTGATATTTACTTAACTAAAATACGTGAAATAATAGCGCATGTGTATATATTTGACTTATGGACATTTCATAATGATTTTACAGTTTTACAGTAATATTAAAATTTCATCACATATTATTATTATTACATAAAATATATAATATGTTGTTCATTATGGAGGACATCTAGTTACTAAAAGATGGATGTATAATCTAAACTTTCCATATTACAAGTCATCCAAATCAAATACTCATGCAATAATTTAATAATAAGAAAAAAAAATAGAACTTCATTTTTTAATATAATATCTAACTCTCTTATAGAGGACATTTCAATCCAGCCACTTTAGCATCATTTTGTCGTCGTCTTAAATTTACAAATAATCTAAAATATGACTAATGAATATAAAAATATAATTGTATAACGGTAGATAGATAAAAATAAAAAATTGTGAAACATACTTATTCCTATAAATTCTTTTGTTGATCTATTATTATACTTATATCTCACTTTGGTCAAATTTTTAAATACAATCTAAAGCATACAAACTATTCGTGTATATAATTAGTACAACCGTGACATTAGCACAACAGATTTAAATCACCTAGAGTACTTTATCGTGTATTTCAGAGAGAGAGTGACATATCTTGTATATGAATAAAACTAGAACTATGAGACCCACATTAAGTTCTCTCTCTCTCTCTCTCTCTCTCTCTCTCTGCAAGTGCATGAAAGAATACTCTAGAGGAGTCAAATCCTTGATAAAATTGGTTTTTTTACCTTCTATAGCATGTAACAAACCAGTATTTTTGAATTATTTGATAAATCATGTGGATCCCATTCCTATTTAATTAGATACTTATTTTTTATTGTAATTTCAAATGACAAAAGCTAACGTTTATCTTCTTCTTCTTCTTCTTCTTCTTCTTCTTCTTCTTCTTCTTCCTCTCTTGCACTAAAATTATATATTATCACCGTCTCACAGCACCACAGTCAAAATTAGAAGGTCATATATATACACACACACAAAATCATTATAGCAATTACTTTTTTTCTGATAAAACATTATATGTAATTGTTTCTCCTATATTCTACTTGAGTTTTATCTCTTGTTGTATGTTCAAATCTCGAACATTATTATAGTCGGTGATGGATTGTCTAAGCTAGACACATCTCAAAAGATATTATCTTTAAAGGTATAAATCCCTTCCACGACGGTGCAAATGGTTTATAGGCAATGCTTGGAAAAACTCTCCAAGATGAGTCAAATGTGTTCAAAAGTCTTCATAATTATCAACTCTTAAAAAAAGTTAATCTAATAAAAATTCTGAAGATCTAATACTATGAACCAATTGACTATATTTACCAGAGGTATTTGAAAGTCATAAAACCATAGAAATAACAAGAACCACTTCAACTCTTCAAATTCCCGTATGCATGCCCATTCTGCCAGGTTTAATGAAAATTGTCATATCTTTCTGTAGGAATGAAATTTTTACACTCCCTTTTTTTTGTTGGAAAATATACTCCGAGGGTTTCTAGTGATATATGTCTTGACTTGTAATTGTCTTTCAAATAAAATAGAATAATTCGTAAAGTTGACAGTAGAACCTGAAATTTCTGTGTCATTCTCCTTCGGTTGGAAAAGATTCTTCCTCGAATTGTTCTCCACTCTTGATGAACATTAAACTACAAGTATATTATAAACTTGCACCATGAGCAAATTTTTGAGCATTTTTATTGACGTCCTCTACCAAAAAGAAATCTTTAATTTCTTCATCAGAGCTTGGAGGTCTATTGTAACCACCATAAGATAACTTCCACACATATATCTCCATCCTCCTCATCAAAGATTGGGCCATCGATCTCCTAGTTAAAAATTGGTAGACCATCATAGCAATCATCACCAATCTCAATGGATAACGATGGACAAATATTTAATGGAGAAAGAAGATCATCAAATAAAGTAATATTGGGATCATTTCTTGCTTCTAAATCTGGAATATCAACTTTGAAATCAAAAGATTTCTCACGAACATTATTTCCTAGTATTCTTTGACCATGAGATGCATGATCACTTAAATTATCATCTCTCTCTCACCATGAAATGGATTGAAGTCCATCTCAAAATTTGTAGAATCACCCTCATAATCATGACCCTCGACATCTTGATTCTACGGTTCGCCTCGTGCAAGACGTTGTTGGAGTTGTTGCACATATCTCCTTAAATCCTCCAACTCCATATCACTAAGTTCTCTATGATGAGCTGCAGGATCATCAAAATTTAGTTTATTTTTTCTTCAACCAACCATTAAAAACCAAAGCTCTGATAACTAACTTGACATCGAAAAATGTAAGAGAAGTAGGAGGAACCACAAGGCACACTCAACACTCACCACTCTAGGAAATCCACCAACAGTTTATAGAAAGACATAAGAAGATATAATCTTCTTGACAAGCTTATTATATGGTTAATATTCTGAAATTTGCTAATACAAAAATAATTCAAGGGTAGCATTTTATAGGTAATACTTGGAACAACCCTCCAAGATGAGTCAAATGTATTCAAGAGTATTCATAATTATCTAGCCTTTAAAATAATGAATCTAATAAAAATTTTGAAGATCTAATACTATGAAACAATTGCCTATAATTTACAAAGGTATTTGAAATTCATAAGACCATGGAAATACCAAGAACCACTTCGACTCTTCAAATTTTTGTATGTATTCTTCTGCCAGGTTTTATGAAAATTTTCATCTCTCCCTGTAGGAATGAAAATTTTGGAGCTCAGAATATTCTGTTGGAAACTAGACTCAGAGGGATTTCTAGTGACATATGGATTGACCTATAATTATCTAGTTAATAAATAAAAAAATCATCAAGTTGATAGTAGAACCTGAAATTTCTGTGTCAAGGTGTGTCTTCATAAATGGTTGCAATAAATTGCCCCTATTCATTTAAACGTATTCAGTTACACCACTTTAGATATCACATCTCTTCCTCACACTTCTTCAATTTATTTATTTATTTCCCTATCTCTCTAATATATATAACAGCTAAATAATTTATTATAATATTTATTAACCATTTTGCATAAATGAATGATGGACTATAATGTTACTCCTATTATGTGTAAATACTATCTATACAAAAATGCCCCACTTATTTATATATAATAGGATAAACCTTGCTTTAAACAATGAATACCCATGAAGTGGACTTAACCTTTAACTTGGTTGAGTACGAAAAATTAAGGAGACACTCTCTCACTATGTATGATTCTTGCTCCTATATACATGCAGCACCAATATTATGGGCCTAATGTTGATCCTAGTTTTCACAAGTACTCGTAGGATTTTACTAGGTAATCCATAAGGAGCGGCCACTCACTTCTCTACTTGCATAGTTGACCTATTCGGAATGTCCACAACAACATCCCACATAGCTATAGGTCTATTAAGGATGTCAGAATTCGGCCTAATTTGTTGTGGTAAAAGGATAAATTTGATAAATTATTTTATTCTTCATTGTAATTATGATAAAGTACTGCTGCTTTTTGTGGTTCAACAAAACTAAATGAAGTCGCTGATGCAATGGCGATATACATACGTGACATTGCCTGAAATTTGTAAATTTTCTTTTTCTATTTTAGTGTCACCCATAGAAGGGACTATGCCATTTCCGTAAATCTGAACAACAAGTTACGACCATATAAGAGCACAATATAATACTAAGAGGCAAAGTTAACACTTCAAGTAGGAAGGCAGAAAATTTTACCGGAACAACGCAAACCCTAAAATCAACACTTCAAACCCTAAAATCAACATTGCAAATGAGAAGGCAAAGAATAATCGTAACAACACAAACCCTAAGACAATCTATAATACTAAAAGGCAAAGTTAACGCTTCAAGTAGAAAGGCAGAAAATTTTACCGGAACAACACAAACCCTAAAATAAATATTGCAAATGAGAAGGCAGAGAATAACCGTAACAACACAAATCCTAAGACAATCTATACGAGTTTGAGACATATGGAATCCTAAAAAACTACTCCATGAATAATATTTAAAGACACCATCATAACTTTGACAAAACCGATGCATCAACGGCAGAAGAGCAATATTATGATTGAAATGTAAACATGCACTAGACATAAAAAATAAATAATATTAAAAAAAAATAGAATCAACGCAAATAAAGAAGAAACACATTAGGTAGTCATCGCTAGATAGAAGCACGGTAAGAAGAAGTGCATGAGACCATGTCAATCCCGCCAAACCTAAGCAATCTTCAATCGCAGGACTCAGAATCCTAACCCTAGAGGGACAAGTTTTTTTTACTCAGTGTTACTATAACACAAAATTAACTTTCCTTAATCAGTAGTATTTTTTTCTTACAGAAATAGCACAAAACTGCATTAACACATAAATAATTGCATTCGGCATTCCATATTTATGAAAGTTATAAAATAATTACGGTAGAATTTGTTTATATAAATTTAATACTTTATTGAAGTGGGATATGGTTTGTATAAGGACTCTTATTATGGTGGCGAACGGAATTAGCAGTTGTCAGTATGTCGTTTGGATAAACTGGCAGTTTGCTAGAAGAACTCTAATTTTGAAAAATAATGTAGGACGATGGACATAAAAAATTGTCAAGAAGAACTTCCATTTTGTAGAAAATAAGTAACAAAAATAAAAGAACTGAATGCAGTTTATAAACTCACTTCCGTGAATTTTGGTCAAAGGTTGTGAATATTACAAAACAACACTCAGTTTCTGAAATTTGATGGTCACTTCACTGCAAATCAATTGATTTTCTAATGCAATTTCATTTGCAGAGGACGTAGTTGTTTTTTAGTGCAAGCTTTTCAGAGCAATAGGGTTCATCCAGATGAAAGATATATAGACATTATATAAATAAAAAGAAAAAAAGGGAACATATTTGAGCAAACGGACTCCACACATCGGGGACTTGCGTAAAAAATCGAAAATCTCCACAGATCGGAGATAGCAAACTAATCTCCACAAGCGGGAGATAGCCCCAATAGTTGGCCTCATTAAAACCCATCCACTGTAAAACTCAATGAGCCCATGGATGGGAAAAAGTGTACCAACATCCCCAATCAACAAAGAAATAAATAGAAACGAAATTATTCTACATAGAAATCCTTGTACACTAAATCAAACACATGTGGAGGTGGCTGGTCGCACCAAGTAAACTATGAATGCAACATCGAGAGGGCGTTAGCCGGCTGATTGCCCTCCCAATAAATATGAGTTGTGATACCCCGAATCTTTAAGACGCAATAAAATACATTCTTTGCATTTTAAAATATTTTTACCAATTTTATTTTAGTTTAAATTATAAGTATTAATAATTAATGAAACAACATGTGCTAGGTGTAGTGCAGGTCGAGCCTTGAGACGTACGCGACTTACCTAATTTAAAGCAAGCATAAAAGGTGGGTGACTGGGCTATTTGTAAGGACATTGTGCTACTGAACTTGTACTTTGATAAATACGTTTGCCTTCAGGCTTATTAATATGATACCTCTTAAGTCATAAGATTGACTTTTGAGTAGGGCTTGGGAGTCGTAAGATTTTCCCCTAAGTCCAGCAATATGACTTTTGAGTCGTAAGATGGGCTCCTAAGTTAAGGATGTATTTGTTGTTGTGCACCTTCTTTTAGTATAACTGCTTACAAAGTTCCCACTGGGTTTATACTCATGCCTTTAATTACAAATCTTCAGGTTAGCTGAGCGAGGTGGCGGGGCTATTGCGCCAAAGGTCACCGGGTTCTTTTTTTCTACCCGCAAGTTTAAGATGTTTTTGCCTCTTCTATGTATATAAATAAGTTTATGTATCACAAAATCCAGGTGTTTTCATTTACTTAGAAACTTTGGAACCACTAGTGTAAATATGTTTTGGCAGTATTTTATTCTCAATAAAATCTCTTCTTTTATCCGATAAATATTTTATGTCACGCTTTCTCACTTTATCTGATTTATTACTTAAATAAAAGAAAAAGAAAAATTTAGTAGCACTTCAATTCCAAATTAACGGGATTGGGACGCTACAGAGTGGTATCAGAGCGGGTCTACTTTTCTGTATACTTGTTTTATAAAATAAAATCGAGGGGAACCGTGACTTTGCCAACAAACCCATACTCGCTCCAAGGTATGTATATTTTACTATTAGTTTGTACGATTTGGAAATGTTTTACTTCGAATTTACATTTCTTAAAATAACTTGATACTTGTGAGATGTCCTTGAAATTTTACTACCAATTAGGAAGCCAAATTAGAGATTTTGATCCATATTTCTTCTTTATGATATGATGGTCCGTACGAGGCAAACGACTAGAAAACAAGTAATATATAGATGTAAAGTACTTGGCTATAGAAATGTGCCATCACCTGCAATATTTATTTATCAGGGGTCTAGGCAGGGTGCACATCAGGATATAGAATAATACATTATCATGTTACAGGGATGTTGCAATAATGCTATATGTGAGGACATTATATTAACGAGCATGAGGCTGCAGTTCACCTAAAAGACATTATCCTGCCATCCCTTAGGGCCATCGCTCGTTGGATTTACGATAAAATGCTTACGGTAGACTCTATTAGCGGACCACTGATCGATTATAAACGCTTTGGACTTCGCTGGCAGTAGCTGTCAAGAACCAACAAAGGTGTCTCACTACTGCAGATCGAATAGAGAGAGAGGCTAAAAACCAAAAACCTCAAGAGCAACCCGGGAAAAGAAAATGGGATTTTAGAGATAGGAATAAGATTAACCACACTGTGAAGAGGGCAAACCCAAGGGGAGGACCAGGACCAAATGCAATTCCGATATGTCCTAACTGCAATAAGCACCACTATGGAGAATGTTTGGTCGGAAAGAATGTCTGCTATAAGTGTCATCGACCAGGACATAGGTATTGGGAGTGCGCTACAACGCAGATCAAGACGCCACAAAATGTTAATGCACCAGACAAGAAATCGGGGAAGGCACGTATTTTTGCTCTAGCACAAGAAGAACTAACGGAGGCGAATGAAACCATGGCAGGTATGCTACTTGTGTTCGATCTTCCAACATATATTTTGTTTGATACTGGTGCATCACATTCTTTTATGTCAGAAGATTTTAAAAGGAAACTAGGTCTGAAAGGTAATACAAATGGAGAGGAGTTGACAGTGAGTGTTCCCTCGGGAAAGACTATTAGGTCTAAGCATATCGTGACTGGTGTGAAGCTTTTGATAGGTAACCAAGAAATGGAAGCTGATCTATATGTATTAGAGATGAAATGTTTTGATGTTATTTTAGGTATAGATTGGTTGACAAGGAATAAAGCAACAATCTGATGTTTTGAGCGTGAAATAGATTTTGAAAGAACAACAGGATCCAAATTCACCTTCTACGGAGCCAAAACTAATTCCAGTACGTGTTGTGCCAGCAATGAAGGCAGTAAAAAGGTTATGGAAAAGAGAAAATGAAGGCTACCTAGTAAATGTTATGGAAAATAACACTGTTGAGGTTACACCTACTGATATACCAACGGTGAGAGATTACGTGGACGTATTTCCAGATGAATTACCAGGGGTACCTACCGATCGACTGGCTAAATTCACAATAGATTTAGTGCCGGGGGCTGCACCTATATCTAAAGCACCTTATCGAATGGCGCCTAAGGAATTGCAAGAACTTAAAATACAACTTCAGGAGCTACTGTTCGTAAAGAAGAAAGACGAATCTCCAGAATGTGCATAGACTATCGAGAACTCAACCGCTTAACAATCAAGAATAAGTATCCCTTGCCTAGAATACAAGATCTTTTTGACCAACTGAATGGAGCTTCCGTGTTCTCAAAGATCGATCTCAGATCGGGCTACCACCAACTCAAGGTCAAAGAATGTGATATTTCTAAGACAACCTTTAGAACATGATATGGACATTATGAGTTCATAGTAATGCCTTTTGGATTGACAAATGCACCCGCAGTATTCATGGATTTGATGAATAGGGTATTCCATCCTTATCTGGACCAGTTCGTCATAGTTTTCATCGACGATATTCTAGTATACTCAAGAGATAAAGAACAACACGAGAAGCATCTTAGAACTATACTAGTTACCTTACGACAGGAGAAGCTTTATGCTAAATTTAGCAAATGTAAATTTTAGCTAGATCGAGTTCTTTTCCTAGGCCGTATTATCACGACTAGTGGAATCGAAGTGGATCCCACCAAAGTTGAAGCAGTAATGAATTGGAAAGCTCCGAAGAATGTGAATGAAGTCCGAAGTTTTTTTAGTCCAGCTAGTTACTATAGAAGATTCGTCCACGATTTCTCAAAGATCGCTAGGCCTTAGACTCAATTGACAAAGAAGAGCATCCAGTTCCACTGGGCTGACGAATGCGAAAACAGCTTTCAAGAGCTTAAGCAGAGACTCATAATTGCGCCAGTTCTAACAATCCCTGATGGATCAGAAGGATTTATTATTTATACCGATGCCTCAAAATTAGGACTAGGATGCATTTTGATGCAACATGGGAAGGTTGTCGCTTATGCCTCAAGACAATTAAAACCCCATGAGTTAAACTACCCTACACATGACCTAGAACTAGTTGTTGTTGTTCACGCATTAAAGATATGGTGTCATTATCTCTATGGTGAGAAATGTGAAATCTACACAGATCACAAGAGTCTAAAGTACTTTTTTACACAAAAGGAAATTAACATGCGCCAAATAAGATGGTTGGTGCTAGTAAATGATTATGATTGCACCATCCACTACCATCCAGGCAAGGCGAACATCGTAGCTGATGCACTTAGTAGGAAAAATGAAAGTCATATGGCCACCAACACAGCAAGAGCTATTACTAATAGAATTTGCTAAGTTGAATCTAGATTTTGTGACGTTAGGCCATACTACTACTATGATCGCAGCGTTAACCATACAACCTACCTTGAGAGATCGAATAAAAGTAGCACAAGAGACTGACAAATTCCTCCTCAAGATGAAAGACCGAGCAATTGCAGGAACCATCAAGGGGTTCTTTGTAACACCAGATGGGACTTTAACATACAAAGGAAGATTATGTGTACCTAAGGATGATGCCGTAAGGAAGGAAATTTTTGAAGAAGCTCACAATACCTCGTACACAGCTCATCCAGGAGGGACAAAAATGTTCAAGGACCTAAAAGAGATCTATTGGTGGAGAAATTTGAAATGATCAATAGGGCAATTTGTTGAAAGATGTTTAATGTGTCAACAAGTTAAAGCAGAACACCAGCGACCTTCAGGACTCTGACACCCTTTAGAGATTCCCGAACGGAAATGGGAGCACATAAAATGGACTTTGTTACCGGACTACCATGAACAACAAAAAAGAATGACGCTTAACATGGATCAACTTGCTCAACGGTACATGGACGAGATTGTTAGATTACACGGAGTACCAGTAACCATAGTTTCGGATAGAGATACACGTTTCACCTCAAAATTCTGGAGAAGTCTACAAACAACCCTTGGAACAAAGCTCAACTTCAGCACACATATCATCCACAAACCGATGAACAGTCAGAAAGAATAATACAGACGCTCGAGGATATGCTTAGCGCTTGTGTACTAGACTTTGGAGGAAGTTAGGAAACATATTTTCCACTGGTAGAATTTTCCTATAATAACAATTACCAAGCTACCATAAAGATGGCACCGTATGAAGCACTATACGGGAGAAGATGTAGATCACCGATTTACTGGGATGAAGTTGGAGAACGAAAAATCTTAGGCCCTGAGATCATCGTAAGAACCGCTGGAGTAGTAACTAGGATTCGAGAAAAAATTAAGGTCGCCCAGGATCGACAAAAATCATATGCTGGCACGTGAAGAAAGGATCTACAATTCAATATTGGTGATAAGGTTTTTCTCAAAATGGACCAATGAAGGGAGTAATATGCTTCGGGAAGAAAGAAAAGTTGATTCCTAGATATATTGGCCCATTTGAGATTCTAGATAGAATTGGAGACGTCGCCCATAAGTTAGCTCTACCGTCGGGACTTACTAATATCCATAATGTCTTTCATTGATCAGTACTTAGAAAGTATGTCCCAGATTCAAATCACGTTATTCACCATGAGAATCTGGAGGTCAATAAAAATCTCACTTACGAAGAAAGCCCCATTGCTATCCTAGGAAGAAAAGTTCACCCTTTGAGGAATAGAGAGATTCTCTTAATACTAGTGCAATGGAGTAGACATGGGAAAGAAGAAGCTACTTGGGAATGAGAAGATGAGATCTTAGCAAAATATCCGAAAATTCTAAACCAAGTAAGTACAATTTCGAGGACAAAATTTTTAAAAAGTAAGGGAGACTGTGATACCCCGAATCTTTAAGACGCAATAAAATACATTCTTTGCATTTTAAAATATTTTTACCAATTTTATTTTAGTTTAAATTGCAAAGTTATTTGACTTTTATGATTTTATTTTGGAAAATAAGTGTGACCGCGGTGTACGAGGTCGACTGCACTCTTAGCACCCAAAGGATGGAAATTAAAAAAATATATAATGTAGACAGTAATCACATTACTATTTTTAGTAAACTAAACTATCGTAAGTTATATTATAAAATATACCAACCTAGCTTACTATATTTAGTAAAGGTATAAGGTGAAGTATTTGTAGTAAAATGAATGAGATAGGATCCCACATCGAAAATAATTTTGTAAAATTTATAAAGATTTCTACATAAATAGGCAGTAAACTATAACCTTAGAAATAGTAACCAAACATTGAATTGAATATATTGGATTTCCTTTAACTAGGAGGTCCTTACTAGTTTATTTTCGACAATACTCGGGCCGGTGTTTTGGGAAGTTGTCGTATAGTGTTAAAATCTTTTGAGGTATGTCTTGTTTAATAGTTTTCTTTTCTTATTGTTATTTATAGTTTATATAGATTTAGGAATTTAATTATTTTCTTGATTTAAGTAGATTTATAAATTTAGTTATTTTCTTAAGTTTGTATTAAATAATTGTTGTTTAAGATGCATGTTAGTTAGTTTAAAATATTTATTAATGTAGTTAATAATTTAAATTAAATAGATAATTAGGTCTTTTGATTTAGGACTATAATTTATAACAACTTGGCTTATGTATTAGAGATTATAACAAATAGATATAATTCAAGGATAGTGTACCACACTTAATAATTTTAAATATTAAGCCCGATAAGTAATAATAATTAATTAAACAACATGTGCTAGGTGTAGTTGTAACGACCCGATTTTCATAAATATTTTAAAGCATTTTAAAATAAGAATAGTCAATTTCGTATATATTTTTTTATATATATACAAAAGACAGTCACCAATAAACTCGTTAAAATAACCAAATGGAAATGCATCTAAATTTATTGTTCAAGTAAATATTATATCCAAAATTTAAATCCCGATTAATATCATATATCAACTAACATCATCACTTGAAAATTCATAATACATGTAACAACAAAACAGATATACAATTACTAGTTAAACTCATATTATTTATTAGCAAATAAGCGATCATGAACAAGTAATTTAAACTAAAATAATAAAATAGCATTATTCCTAAACATTTCCCTACCAAATCAACTTCACATAATAATCATGATTTTATCTAAGACACAATTCATAATGTTAACTATTCAAGAATATTTGAATAATTTCTAGCAACATCTAGGATGTATTACATCATCACAATTGGTCAAAAATCGACAACTAAACAATATTCTAGTCAATACTTTAATACTAACACCACTTTGAACATTAGATAATTCAAATAATACAATCAAGTACAACTGCACATAAAAGGCTACTAACAAAATAATTCCGAAAACTTATAACATTCTTAACCCTATCTTCAATAAGGGATTACTTAGTATTATACATTGACATGCTTATAACAAATTAATTCATATATACACTTATATCACAATTTTCTATTATTTATAACCTAATTAAATTCAAATATAAATCATGTGTAACAACGGGAATACAAGTCATAAGTAATAAAATAAGTACCTACATAATCTAGATTGTAGAAAAAATGAAGACATACGTAACATACAAGTAAAGTTTATAACTAAAGCATGCTGGGGATTTAGGAAATTTGCAACTAAGTTATCACGAAATAATTAATTTATTAGTTAAATTATAGGAACCTAATATTAATAACATGTCATTAATAAAATTATTAAGGTAAACTTATATTACTTGTATAGCACTTCCAATAAAAATATAATTCAATCATCACATCATATCATGCTTATAATATAATTAATTAACAACACATAAGTTCCAAAATTGCAAATATATATAATTTTCATTAATCAATTTATGAAATAAATATGAGTCAATTAACAATAACAATGACAATATGATAGGAGACCCACATAAGTGCACCTATTAATCTAGTCACAACAAGCTATTCAATATCTCAACATAAATTCAAATAACTACATATAAATGGTAAATTATTTACTAAAATTTTAGTGACTGTCATATTCTCCGAGCCCCGCCTCAACTCCACCGACCCACACCGAGGTAACCTGAAAGGATCAATATTGAGTTGGGGTGAGCTTCCTTCAGCCCGTGGGAGTCACAGTTTATCACAACAATTATGTAAACAAAAAGGCATACAATGTAGCAATTATTATAATGATGCTCGTGGGAGTCACAGTTTATCACAACAATTATGTAAACAAAAAGGCATACAATATAGCAATTATTATAATGATGCGCTTGTATTGGCAAGACACATAGAGCTAACTTGTATAGACAAGTAGCATACTGATAATGGGCTAAACTTGTGTTGGCAAATAGCATGACAATGAGCTAAACTTGTATTGGCAAGTAGCAAATTGAATAATTACTTGTATTGGCAAGTAATAACTTGAAAATAAAAGCACATATATACAGTCATGTAAATACAATTAAAGCAATAAACAGTAAAACCTCCACCTGAAGTATGATGTATGAATGCACTTTGAAATTGATTGCAATTTGTATATAGCCGAGTATCCTTGATCCGTACAACCTATATTAATAATTAATGGGTTTCAGTAAATACATTATTAGAACTTATGGAAAAAATCATGGTAATTGTTGGTAAGCTTGGTAATTGGGGTATTAGAAAGGTTGGGGGACAAATCTGGAATAAGCTGGAAACTTAAGGACCAAAATGAATATCAGAAGAAGTTAATTGAACTTTGAATTTCTTACTCCTACCAAGTCCCATTCTGGACGTGATGATGTCCCTTTTCACTTTTCTTTTCTTTTCTTTTTTTTTTCTTCTCTACTTAATGGCCAATTGGTGGTCCCATCCTTCTTCAATATTTTGCTTCTTACTCCCCAGTTAACAGACCCACACACAAACTAGTTCTCTCTTCCTTTATTATATACACACAAAATCACACACTCACACTACACACACATGCACATAATCTTACTCACACACTTATGACACACATAGTCTAGCACACATTACTACACTCCCATGCACATACACCTATACATGCATCATCACGAAATTGTATACAATTACACACATCTGAAAACATACACAAAACACGCACTGCACAATAAGTTATATATACTATCAAATTCATGCACAAACACCCTCGCGCACACACACACAACACACAATATCATCACATAAAACACATAGAAATTTCAGCCACACCACTACAGATTCACACACATCAACACCAACTCTCGCACGCACTAGCACACCAAGAACGCGCACACACACCGAACAGCAGTACAAGCACCATCACCCGCACACAACACATACGCCAATCCGGTTGGTGGGATGGCGAATTAGACCAACAAATTGTCGGCGGGGATGGGGACGACAACAATGGGGTTCGCCGGAATAAGAGGCGTATACCAATTTAATTGGGGGCAATGGATTCAATGATGTAACGAAAGGACGTATCTTCTAATGGAGTAACAATATAAACTTATAGATGAGAAACTACCTGAAGTTCTTGTGATCTGCAGCTTGAGTGTTCTTCATTATTTATTTATTCTTTGTTGAGATGGCAAGGTTGATTAAATGGTGGGTGAAATGTTGCAGATTTCAACCAAGAAAGCAACTAATTACTTGAATGTGTTTTTCAAGTTGTGTGTGTGTGAATGAATGTATGGAACCAAACTGGAATGTAAAAAGGAACAAGATTTACGTGGTTCAGTGCTTGAGCACCTACATCCACGGACAGTCGAGAATGAATTCACTAATCACAAGAAAACCAAGATTACAAAGATGAATCAACTAGAGCTACCAAGAGAAATATAGTTATCTCTCTCTCTCAAGTTTTCAGATGATCTTCTCCTATTTCTCTATGAAAATGTGTATCTCTAATCTCATCTCTATCAGTATATCTAACTGAATATATACATCACCGAGAGAATGGAAGTTACAGAATAGAAAACAGACTACAAAACTGACTTTCACAGCTCAAACAAAAATAGTTACAAAAACAGTTATTCTGTTATAACTGTTTTCCTTCCAGCAGCTTCTTCCTGCTTCAGTTTTGTTCTTCCAGCTCAATTCTGACTTCTTCCAGCTTAGCAGACTTCAATTCAGTGAGATGAAATGCATTGACACTTCATTCATCTTTTAACAATCTCCACCTTGTCAATGTATGAAGATCACAACACACTCCACCTTGATTAATAAATTCTGCTCCCTTCTGTCAATCAAACCCCATCACAGGGTTACACTCCATTACTGAATAATCAAAGATCCATTACCAGCACCAGTTGCAGGCAATGTTGAAATTTTCCAGAAGTCAAAGTCTTAGTAAGCATGTCTGCTGCATTGTCATCAGTAGATACTTTCATCTGCTCCACACTACCCTTCTCTGTAACTTCTCTGACAAAGTGATGCTTGACATCAATGTGCTTGCTTCGTTCATGAAAAACTTGATGCTTTGCCAAATGCAAGGCACTCTGTAAATCTACATATATCTTAACAGACTTCTGTAGAAAACCAAACTCCTCCAGAATTCCTTTCAACCATAATGCCTCCTTAACTGCTTCTGTAATAGCCATAAACTCTGCTTCTGTAGTAGAGAGAGCTACCACGGATTGTAGCATTGATTTCCAGCTAATTGCAGAACCAAAAAGAGTAAAGATATAACCAGTTTGACTCCTCCTGGAATCTATGTTTGCTGCAAAATCTGAATCACAATATCCCACAAGCATATTACTGTCAATCTGAATTTGTTTTCTGAACAATATTCCATAGTTAATAATCCCTCTCAAATATCTTAATAACCATTTGAGAGCTTCGTAGTGAGCTTTACCAGGTTCAGCCATGAACCTACTCACCACACTAATACCATGAGCAACATCTGGTCTTGTGCAGATCATAGAGTACATAATGCTACCTACTGCATTTGCATAAGGCACTCTACTCATCTCTTCCATTTCTTCCTGACTCTGAGGTTTCTGAACTTCTGATAACTTGAATTGCTGTCCCAGAGGTACTGAAACCTTCCTTGATTCATGCATGTTGAATCTTTTCAGGACTTTTTTGATATAGTCCTTCTGATATAACCACAGTTCTCCATTTTCCTTCTTTCTTCTGATATCCATGCCTAAAATCCTTTTGGCATTTCCTAAAACCTTCATTTCAAATACAGCTTGCAGCTCATGCTTCAGACTCTCAATTTCTGTTTTGCTTCTGCTAGCAATTAGCATATCATCAACATATATCAGAAGAAACACCACTACAGCTTTGCTGGCAAACTTCAAATACACACAGCTATCATGCTTGGATCTTGTGAACCCTATGGCCTTCATGTGATTGTCAAACTTTAAATACCATTGTCTTGGACTTTGTTTAAGCCCATACAATGATTTCTTCAATAAACACACCTTGTTTTCATTCCCTGGTAACACAAAACCTTCAGGTTGAGTCATATAAATCTGTTCATTCAAGTCTCCATGTAAGAAAGCTGTTTTGACATCAAGCTGTTCCAGCTCTAGATCATACTGATTGACTATAGCCAGTAAAATCCTTTTTGAACAATGTTTTACCACTGGAGAGAATATCTCATTATAGTCAATCCCCTCCCTCTGAGTAAATCCTCTGGCAACCAGTCTTGCTTTAAATCTGATAGCTTCTACATTTGTAATCTCAAGCTTCTTCTTGAAAATCCATTTACATGATACCAACTTCTGATGCTTGGGTTTATCTACCAGGAGCCAAGTTCTGTTCTTCTCAAGTGATTCCAGTTCTTCTTTCATTGCTACCAACCATTTTTCCCTTTCATCACTGCACATAGCTGTCTTATAATCTTTTGGTTCATTACAATCAGTGTCTTCTGCTGTCACAAAAGCATAAGCTGTCAAATAATCCTCTGCATATCTTGTTGAAGGTTTAATAGTTCTTTTCCCTCTATCTCTCACCAGTTGATAATCTGACAGATACTGATCTTCAACCTGTTGATCCTCATCAGTATCAGATAACTCATTTTGAACCTCTTCAGAGTTCTCCACCTTTACTAAAGGACCTGTTGAACCAAAACCATCTGTCTGTCTCACTGGATCACTGTCTTTCTTAAAAGGCATTATGTTTTCTGAAAATATTACATCCCTGCTTACAATCAGCTTACCAGTACCTAATTCTGTACACCATAATCTGTAGCCTTTGACACCCACTGGATATCCAACCATCACACATTTTAAAGCTCTTGCATCTAACTTGTCCTGTTTGATATGAGCATAAGCTCTACAACCAAACACTCTGAAATGATGATAGGTGGGAGATCTTCCTATCCACCTTTCTTCAGGTGTAACATTCTCATTTGCAGTTGTTGGACATCTATTTATCAGATAAGCAGCAGTGGCAACAGCTTCACCCCAGAACTTCTTATCTAATCCAGAACTCAGCAGCATGCACCTTACCCTTTCTAGGAGAGTTCTGTTCATTCTCTCCACAACACCATTTTGTTGTGGAATCCCTGGAACTGTTCTATGCCTCTTTATCCCTTTTTCTTTACAAAAACTATTGAATTCTTCTGACAAGAATTCCAAACCATTTTCAGTCCTTATACATTTAAGAGAAGACCCTTTTTTCTGTTTGGACTTGTTGATACCATTCCTTGAATTTCCCAAAACAATCTGACTTTGCTTTAAGTATATAAATCCAGACTTTCCTGGAATAGTCATCTACAAGACTCAGGAAATATTTGCCTCCTCCCAGTGTTTGGACTCTAGCTGGCCCCCATAAATCAGCATGAACATAATCCAAACATGCTACTGAAGTTGATTTTCCAGGATGAAAAACTTGTTTTGTAAGTTTTCCCATGATGCAATCTTCACATTTATCCTTTTGCATTTGGTTTCCAGCAGTATCAATTAACTTTTGCTTTACCAGTTGGTTTAGACCTGTCTCACTTACATGCCCAAGCCTAGCATGCCATAATTCTGGTTCTGAGGTTAAAGAATGATCACAGGTTCCAGAGATTACATTTCCTAGAAGATAGTACAGACTGACCTTTCTTATTCCTTTCATAACCACCTTTGAATTCTTCAAAACATATAGAAAACCATCTTGTGATTTGAAATTACACCCTCTATTTTCAAGGGTACCAAGAATGATGAGATTTCTCTTTAATTGGGGAATATACCTGACTTCTTCTAGGACTTTAATAGAGCCATCATGTATTTTCAGTCCTTAATCGATCTCAAATCCTAATTCGAATATCTTGTAATTCTTACAGTAATTGAAGGTTTAAGTTTTGAAACGTTTTATGTTATTCGGGCTTGTTTACATTCTTATGTGCATTGTTGCTTAGATTGATCACCTACGTAGTTAATTACATATTTATTGCTAGATAATTATCGTAATACATAATCGTTACGAATGTATTCCATTAGTAGCAAATAGTGATTTAATCACTAGGATAGTATAAGTCGTGGTCCCTAGTACCGAACTTGCGAGTCCAACACTGTGTATATTCCATTACCATAGTACTCTATGCATTCGGTTAATGAGGTCTAGCGAGCTTCTCTTAAGATCACTCAATCGAATAGACTAACTAATGAGCTTGTTTTGGTTAGTTAAACATAAGGGTTAACAAGGTTAGCAGAGCTTGTTGCTAATCTTGGGATAGGAGTTTCATAACTAAAACTGGATAACAATTGCATTAATTATAAGTGTAATTCGACAAGTGGGAGACTAGATTAAGGGCTGGGATTTCTTTATTATTTGAGTTTACTTGAGTTTTTGGTGATATTTGTTTACTTCTTGCGTTTAGGTTAATTAATTCCACAAGTCAATTAAACCCCCATTGTATAATTATATTTATATAGCTATTATCATTATTAGATTATCATATAGAATACTTTAAATCTGTCTGCTCTCTGTGGGTTCGACCATGTCTTACTTTCTATAAATTAGAAGAGGAAATCTAGGAATAGTTCATTTTACTGCACCTTGATAGTGCGGTCAATCACCAAGGCACCTCAGTAGAGTGAGAACAACTCCAACACGTATGAGGAGTCGTACTACAGCCAAAGTCTATTTCATCATTTGCAAAATGCTAGCTCCACAACACAAATTGTAGCGGCTATCTTCTTCAAAACTGAAGCCATGGCTGAAAGAAATTGAGAAACAACCTTGCGAAAAATCATGGGAGTTGCGATAAATAGCTCCCCTGTATATCTTACCCAAATTGCCAACTGCACTACCATCAATATTTCCTTTGGTCCATCCGGCAGGTGGGGCAGCCCGACGAATAGAAGTAACACGAATAAGGGGCTAGGAGCGCAAGGGACGCCAATATGCCAAAGACGACGTAAGTCGTCCACACAATAGTGCATGAACCCAAGCTTGAATTATCCAACCTCACGAACACACATATAAATTTGAGCCAAAACCCTGTCAACTGAAATCACAACAGAAATAAAAATACATTTGTTATGCATTGTCCAAACATCCCATATAAGAGAAATGAATGCCACTATCTGGAGTGACCACAATTGTGGGCTAAATTCTAGGTCCATCACCTGCAGGAGAAGTCTGTGAAAACCTGTATCGAAATCTAAAGGAATATCAAAAGCCCAACAAATATATCTAAAAATACGCAAGACAAGCGAGCAAGTAGAGAATAGATGGTCAAGGAAATCCTCCGAGCAACGACAAAGCACACATATCAAGTGCCCATGAATCCCCATTGAATGCAATACCTTCAAGTAGGGAGCTTAGGAGATTGGCTCACTAGATAGTAGTAAAACAAAAATCTAGAATAAAAGAGGCCCAAAGCCACAATTCCCCCATGAAGGGGAGGGGCGAGGGCCGTAAATGGTCATACAAAATCAAGGCCAAAACATTGCCTTTCAGAGAACACGTCCAAACGCGATGACCCTGAGTCTGCGGGGTGAAAATATTAGCTAAAAAATCCATAGAAATATGTGGATATGCAAGACCGAAATACTCCATGAGATGTTACATGACCAGTATAAAGAAATCTGAAATGGGATGATGAAAGTGTGCCTGACAATCATTCAGCATATGTATCTTATCAACAATAACATAACCCAACCAATCGTCTATCCAAAATTAGATGGTGGGGTTGGGTCCAATAATCTACGAAGACTCAACATAAAGCTTTATGAGTAAATGTTGTTTACCTCCCTGTAGGGAAGAAGTGACTGAGTAAGCCCTAGGCCGACCATCAAAGCCATCTACTGCGAAGAAAACAGAAATTTGGAAATGATAACATATCTAGGAGCCTGAAAATACTCAACCTTGGGTGCCCCCTGGAAAAGTGGCACGCCCAAAGACCGCGGCCATCTGTTCACCTCTTTCCCGAAATAAAAACATCTATCTAGAAAGTGATCCATAAAGCTGCAAAATCTCTTTTGTTGAGCGAATACTGCAAGTGCAAGTCGAGCAAAAGATAAAAAATATCATCTGCATAAAATAAATATGCAGGACAATGTAAGCCTGCTTGGCAACAGAAGGTTACAGAAGATTCCTCTGGATTGTGTTCTCAACAAGCGACCCAAAATGTCTTCGGCAATATAAAAATGAACAGGTGACAAGGGGTCACCTTGACTAACAGAATAAGTATACGCAAAGTAGCCGAATGGAGTACCATTCAGCGTGATGGAAAGGTGGATCGAGTGCAGAATGTTATGGATGATATAAACAAACTGAACGTGGAAACTCATCAGCCAAAGAACAGTTAAAAAAAAATCTCACTTGAATGTATCAAAAGCCTTCCAAATATCAATCTTGAGAGTCAAATTGCCACCTGAAGAAGGCCAGTCCAAACAGTTAATGCATTCTGAGACCAAAGCAATGCAATTGTGGATTCATTAGCCTGGAATAAAGCTATACTCGAACTTGGAAATTTTAGTGGAAATCTTAATGAAATATTCCCAAAAATAATTAGAAGAAATTCATCCGCCTTCATAGCCCCCTCCACCTTAGGAATTAAAATCACAAAGTTAGAGTTTGAACAATCGGGAAAACCCTATTTCGAAAAAATAGGAAACAACCTCTTAGATATCGGGACCAATTTTTTCTCATTCATCTTCACTTCGTCGGTAGTAGGAATTATCATAAGTGTTTTGTTATCCACCAGGGTGACTATATTTTTTAACAAGTGGGCAAGCTGAGTAGTCGCAACCGGTTGTCCTCCAACGTAACTAAATAAGTCTGAATAAAACTCCTAAATGTGATTCAAAACAGGAGTGGTATCATGTATTAGTATGTTATCAAGGATCATGCAATTAATCCCCGGCCTGGTCTTGATCGTTTGATGCAATCTATGAAAGAGGGCAGTGTTCCGGCCATTGTCCCATAGCCAAGCCAGACGATGCTTCTAGCTATAGAAAAGTTGTTCCTGCGCAAGGATACAATTAATCCCGACCTGAAGATCAATCTCCGTTGAAAACGCTCATCGGAATACCCATAAAGAAATTTCCTCTTGGAGATGGAATAATTGACGTGACAAGTCTATTATAAATCTTACAAAAATTAGTATAATTCCAATCCTTCAGTCAAATCTTCACTCGTTTAAGCTTCTTGGTGACTCAAGAGATAGGGTCCGGAGCCACAAAAGCTGCCTGTCAAGAATTCGCCACCACTGACAAAAAGGGATCATGCTTCGTCCATATTAGTTGGAAGCAAAAATGGGCGAGGAGCGGGGACATCTGTGTCTGAGCAATTCAAAGCAAAGGATAAGGCTCCAAATTTGTCCTTGGCAAAGTATTTGCGTGGAGAGTTTGCCAAGTCATGAAGAAGTCATGATCGCTCCATTATTAAAATGTCGTGAACACCAAGTGAATATGGCTCTCGCCGAAGGAATCTTAGTAAAGGCCACATCATCCATGGCCGAGAAAAATTCATTACCAGAAGTCAAGGAGGGGGTAACATTGCCAAGGTGTTAGGAAGCCTAAAAAATAGGTTAAAATCCCCCATCAAACAAAGAGGTTGGTCCGGGTTGGTCCGGCAGGTTAACAATATCCTCCCAGAGGAGACGCCGACGGGCATACGATAGGGCGTTAGAGCATGTAAAAGTCCAAGGAGATAATGAGTATTCTCAGCTATAATATTAACAACAAAAATTTGATCAGAGAAGAAGTGAATAGACACATAAGCTGCAAGATTGGTATGCCGGAAGACCTAAATATTAGGTGGTATTGATGTAAGAATTCTCACCAATAAAAGTCAGATTGAGAGAGAAATAGAAGCAAGCTGGCACCGAAGCTAAGCGAACCTTATGTTCAAAAATAGCAAGCCAAGTTGGCGAGTGAGACAGTCAGATTTCACGCAGAGAATTCTGAAATAGCGAATTCCCAATGCCCTGAATGTTCCAATTGATGCGCTTCAAGGGAAGCCACAAAGTCTTCTTGCTCAGGCGGTGTGTTTGATTAGTCCAAAATATCACCCCATCTACCATGGCTGCTAAATTCATGTCGAAGAGGGTGGAAGTAATGGTAGAGGAGACAATTTTGAAGTCTGAGGTTGCGACAACATTTAACTCTTGAATATGCTACTATAATGGAACCCGTCTAGGCGCAATAGATGGCAAGGGACCTGTTTTTCGAGAAAGGAATCTGTGAACCGAGTCCAACGAATTGGGAATCTGAGTAGCAATGGGGGCAATGTTAAGAGGAACCTCTCTCTCGTCCCTAGTATGTGATTAAGTATCCGTGCAAGGTGTCAATGAATCCTCCCAAGATAACTCTCCTCCTGCATGTCAGGGTCTTGGAGGACCACTAACAAAGTGAGTAAGTCCTCTCGAGAGGGATCAATAGGGTCGAAGGAGTCTTCTGCGGTGTTCATAGAACGACTACCTCCTCAAGAGCAGTAAATGAATTGTTGGTGGGATAAGTAACAATAAGAGAGGAAGCAGAAGTGATAACATCATCATGCACTACAGATAGAAATAGAAACCGAAGCTGGGAGTTGATCAGCTTGTTCTACATGACACCGTTATTTAGGGCGATAAACCTAGCAAGGGGTGACTGAGCGTCCCCTTTTGGGGGGAGGGGGGAGGCTTTGTGACTTCGACCAAGTTCTAGACTTGGGGCGAGGTCAACTTGAAGTTGCATGGCATTGGGCAACCCCATGTTGTTGTTTGCAATTTGATATATGGTGGCCAATGATAAGACAATGCGTGCAAAATTCAGGACAATTTTCGCACACAATATTAGCAACTGAATACGAGCCAGGTAATTCCTACATGAATTGCTCCAAAAATGGGTTTTTAAAATATCTATAAGAACCCTTAATCACGTGTTCCTTCATCTGTATCGGGGGGTCCCGACAACCTTGGAAATCCCTATAATGTTTGGCGTATCCGAATATCCAATTAACAATTCATATCTCCTGATCCAAACCTGAGCAAAGAACGATTTTATCTTGTACGGACTAAATTCAAGCGCCCATTGGGAGATACAAAGAGTGCCTAGTTGCAGTTACAACACTTTTTGCGCAAAACTCTATCCATGACTTCCTCATAAGTATGGGATTTGTATGTTGAAAGCAACACCTTTTATATACAATGTTTCCAGTTTTTCACTATTAATCTCCTATCTGATTTTGTTTACACTAATCACTATATATGTTTCTACATCTCTCTCTATAAGTAAATCATATGGTGTGTTGTAGATCACAGAAGATCATATATTGGTTAAACTTAATGAGATATAAAATATATATCACAGCTGAGACAACTTGAGGACGAGTTATTTGTATAGGCTGCAGTATCAAGTACGAATAGTTTATCTTGACTATTTACTTATACTGGTACGTCTTTTCGTATTGATAGGATCACTGTGAGATAAGTTCTTCTGCCTGACCTTAGTGAAGAACAAAAGACCTTGGTGACTTACTGTAATCTAAATCCTAAATAAGATTACAGTTATGTGTACATGTCTGTGTGTCACTTTGATTCACTATGGGTGAGAGTTAAATGATAACTCTTTATACTCTGTATCTTGGGTGACAGCAGCTTGCATATGATAACTGGTAATTTGTGTTTAGGTAACCGTATCCATTTAAGATGATGATATCCACTTAAGGAGCTCAAAAGTTTTATTGTGCTAAACCCTGCAGGTTGATTAAGTTCAGGTACGATAATGAAGTTGAATAGTACTACTTAAGGAATTAATAAGCAATTAATTAATTTGAGCTGTCAGAGGCTTTAATTAGTTATGGATATTCGATATCTTAAATATGGAGATTAATTAAGTCTAATTCAAGCCCCGACTCAATTCGGGAATAAAGGGCTAAGTCAGTATTAATTCTTTAGTGGAATGAATTAATATTTATTAATTAATTATGTTCTGGGCTGAACATAGAAGAATTAATTCATAATTGGGCCCATCTTTATTTCTTGTATTTGATCCCTGGACTGGCCCATCAGGCTCCTAGCCCAGTAGTAGGCATGTCAAAATTGATCCGCCCTGCCCCGATCTGCTCCGATCCGAGGCCTTTGGGGCAGGGCAAGATCTGCCCCGATGAAGAATGGGGCACGCCCCGCCCCGCCCCATCCACAGGGCGGGTCAGATGCGGGTCAGGGATCTCGCCCTGCCCCGCCCCGCCCTGTCCTTATATATGTATAATTTTTTTTTAAATATATATTATGTAGTATTATATAGATATGTATATATATACAAAGAAATATAAAATATATATATGTATTTATAATATAAAATTTTATATATAATATGTTATATATATGTCTAGCTAATATATTAGATTATGACTAGATCTAGTAAATTTAAATAATTAAATTCTATTTTTTAATAATTAAATTTTTAAAAAAATTAAAAATATTGAAACAATGTTAATGTAAACCTAAAAATTAAAATTCTATTGACTTCAACAAAAAAAATCAAGTTTTTTAACAAAAAAAACTAATTTTTTTTATAAAAATAAAAAATAAAAAAATAGGGGCGGGGCGGGGCACGGGGCGAATTTTTTTGCCCCGTGACCCGGGGCAGGGCAGGGCGGGTCAGAAAATCCAGAAACCCGACCTGACCCGCCCCGTTGACATGCCTACCCATTAGGGAATTCAACTACCAGGCCAAGCCCACACTCAGTTATTATGTATTAAATACATAACTCTCATTCTGTGAAAAATAACAGAACAACGTAAAAATCATAGACCGAAAAAGAGAGAGTGAGAGGGCGATAGCGGCAGTGTTGGTTCCCACACTTGGAATTTCTTAAAGTTCGCCGTCCATCCGGCGTTGAGAATGGAGCAGGGATACAGTCTAGAAGGTCAATTCTAGAGTCTAACATCAAATCGTTGTGCGCACGATTCTCAGGTCAACTCTAGAATACCTATGTGTTGTATTTGAATTAATAGATGCATGTTTAGGATTAATCAATGTGTATATTGAATTATGAAAACCAAGAAGGTCCTAGGGAAATTCGAAAATTCCTACAATTGGTATCAGAGCCTGGATCAGTTTGCTTGGCTCTGTCAGATATAATTCAATTATTGATTATTTGTGCATTTATTCTATTGTCGTTCTTCACAACTCATTTTTTATTGGTACGTCATGTTTGTTAACATTGTGATTGTAATTCACCATGAGAAAATTCATGGTTAGAATAGGTTCGTTTTTGCTTGTATTTTGTTGGAAAATCTATAAAATCGAGAATCGAAAACGAAGAACATGAAAAACATGAAGAAATCGGTAGCAGCAGGCCCGGGCGCCCGGCAGCAGCAGCCCCGGCACTCGGCAGCAGTGGCCCCGGCGCCCGGCAGCAGCAGGCCCCGGCGCTCGGCAGCAGCAGCCCCGGCGCCCGGCAGCAGCAAGTTGCGGTTGGAGGGGTGGCGGCGGCTAGAGTTTACAAACCCGAGGGTTTTGGCCCGACAGCCCATCAGTCCACACAGCTCGTCTTTAGCCCGATGTTTCGTCTTAGCCCGATCCGTACCTGAGTACGCGAGGCTCGACGTGAAGGCCCAAAAGCTTGAAGACCTGTATTTTCCAAATTATGTAATAATTTAGGATTTATTATTTTTCCCATGTTGAGCCATGTAGAACGAATTTTATTTATTTTTTTATGGTTTTTTTTCGCTCGATGGATGTTTAATATTTATTATTATGTCAAATATGTCTACGTGATATATTAATTGCGCTTAGACTATCATGCTAGGAACATCACGTATTATTAACATATTTAAATTCTCCGAGTATGCTTTACTTGTTGAGTTTAGTTTTATTTATGCTTAGGGTTACGCGTTGTTGCATGGACAGACCTTTTGAAGTAAAAGACTAAGCAAAACCCGACTTTTTTAATATTTCATTTAAAATAGTCGAAGAACTCCACAACCTGTCTCAAGGCAAAATGAATAATAATATTAGTAAACGTCTACACGCGTGGCTTGCTAATATTTATTATTCATAAGTTTGCAAGCTGCGAATTCTAAATAAATCTTTTAATTCCAAAAGAAAAGTGGGAGTTACACACGTAAACGTCCACACGCGTGGCTTACACGTATAAATTTCACAAGTTTTCTAGAAAAATGGAATTAAATGGGATAACAAAGGTTAAATAAGTTGGAAGCGACATGGTCCGCGTAAGTGTGTCAAATCCAAGGATTTATTTACAAGGGTTAGGTTATGGTCATTGCTTAGATATTATTTTAAGTACAGCTCCCCGAGGAGTCCCTTCTTAGTAATAATATGGTCTAGTATAAATTTCCAATTATTAATTTCATTTGTCAAAAGGATAATTTCATTTTTCAAAAGGATAGGTTGACATGGATTGAAATTAAATGACTAGGTCTTTTTAGTCTGGCCGAGGGGTTTACATATAAACGTCCACCTGCGTGGCTTATATGTAGAATCTTTTGGGCTATTGAAGGATTCTATCAATATTGTTTTATCAAAAGGTTACAATATTGTTATTTCAAATTATATGTGATTGTGTTCTTATAAGTTTATTGTTCATATATTTTTCTTATGTCTTTGTCATCTGTCATCAATATTCTCGCACAACACCCTTTAACCAGTCCTAACTATAAAGAATGAAAACGTAATCTGGAGTATATTTTTTATTGCTGAGGAACACTATTTTCTGCTAGTTACTCCTCGTCCGGATTACCTTGCTGATCAGTCCACTGATGAGGAGCGGGAAAAGCATGATAGGTGGCATAAGTCTAATAATGTGGCTAAATGCTACATTATGAACACTATGTTATCTACTTTGCAGCTCTAGCATCAGGCCATGGACGATGCCGCTAGCATCATCTTGACCTTCAAGAGGTGTATGGGGAGACGGATAGAGTTGCACGGTTTGACTTAATGAGGCAAATCATGGAAAGTCGGATGACCGAGGGCAGCTTAGTGCACAATCATGTCATGCACCTGATTAACCTCATGGACAAGCTTGACTTGATAGGAGGAGGTATCGACGGCAAGGCCAAGGTCGATATCATTCTTAACACACTTCCCAAATCCTTTGAGAATTTACGTCTCAATGTTGTTATGGCCAATAAAGACTATACTCTTAATGAGTTACTCAATGACCTAGTTACAGCAGAAGGGGTTATGGGAAAGGGTGCACAGGCTTTGGTCACTGCCAATGGGCCCATTGTTCCACCAAAAGGTGGAAACAAGAAAAAGAGGCAAAAAGGAAAAAGGGCCAAAGCAAATGGTGGGAGTAAAGTAGCAGGCCCTAGTGGTGGAGTAAAGAAGCCCAAGGGAAAGTGCTTCAAGTGCGATAAGACTGGGCATTGGAAGAAAGATTGTCTGATTCTAAAGACAAAGGACCAAGGTACGCCATTAGCTTTAGTAACTGAAACATGTTTGGCCTCTATTTCTACTCATTCGTGGCTAGTAGATACGGGTGCGACTGATCATGTTTGTTACACCTTGCAGGGCTTTCAGCCGACAAGGAAGCTTAGTGATGGCGAGATCACTATCTCCATGGGCAATGCAGCAAGGGTCGCAGCAGTTGCAGTTGGAGATTTTTCTTTATGCTTTAATGACACTGTTTTAGTTTTAAGAGATGTTTTGTTTGTGCCGGATTTTCGGCGGGAACTTGATTTCAGTTTCGAAACTTTATTGTGATGGATATTCAGTTATTTTTGGTAGTAATGTTTCTATCATGAGAAATGACGTAGTTATCTGCACTGGTGTTTTGAGCAATTCTCTTTACACTATAACTTGTCTGCATAATACTCAAAACTTGACCTAAGATTAGGTCACATCAGTCTAAACAAGATCCAAAGACTAGTAACTGATGGGGTGTTGGATTCATTCCAACCAGTTCGGACTCGAGTCTGCGAATCTTGTATAGAAGGAAAGATATCGACAAGGCCTTTTAAGGCAAAGGGGAGTAAGGCCAATGAGGTGTTAGAGCTGATCCATTTAGACTTGTGTGGACCGATGTCCACTCAAGCTCGTGGAGGGTATGAGTATTTCGTTACTTTCATTGATGATTACTCAAGATACGGATACATTTACCTACTTCCCCGCAGGTCTGAATGCTTTGAATTATTCAAGGAATTTCAGGCAGAAGTGGAGAAGAATTTAGGGAAAAGTATCAAGTCATTGCGGTTTGATCGCGGTGGCGAATACCTCAGCAACGAGTTCCAACAGTAATTGTCAGAGATTGGGATTACATCCCAATCGACTACACCAGGTACTCCTCAATAGAATGGTGTAGCAGAGGGGAAAGAAATCGAACTCTACTTGAGATGGTTAGATCTATGATGAGTTATGCATCTTTGCCCATTACGTTCGGGGGATATGCCTTTGAAACAACTTCTTATCTGTTAAACCTGGTACAATCGAAGTCGGTGCCCAAGACCCCTGTCGAGCTATGGTCTGGGCGCAAGCCTAGCTTGAGCCATATAAAGATTTGGGGTAGTCCAGCACATGTGCTGAATAAGGATGTTGACAAGTTGGAATCTAGGTCAGCGGTGAGATTGTTTATAGGGTATCCAAAGGGAACGAAGGGTGGTTATTTCTATAGTCCTAAGGATCAGAAGGTCGTTATTAGCACTAATGCCCCATTAGAAGAGGACTGTATGATTAATCACAAGTACCAAATAGACATTGTACTTCAAGAACTCGAAGGGAATGTCAATACAATTCCACTTCCACAGCCACAAGTGCAAGAGACAATAATACCAAGTACTGCACAACCTGTTGACATAATGCCTACACAGCCTCGACGTAGTGGGAGGGTTATTCGTCAACCTGATCGATACATGTTTGTGGGAGAATCTTTGAATTTGATCCTAGGAGACAGACATGCTGACCTAGATCCCTGTACGATGGACGTACGCCGAGGCAGTAAGTGACGTAGATGCGAAAGAATGGCATCTCGCTATGGATTCTAAATTTGAATCCATAACTGCTATGGATGTATATGAGAAGGTTGTATTGCCAGATGGCTGTAAAGCTACAGGTAGTAAGTGGGCATACAAGAGAAAGAGAGGAGGGGATAGAGAGGTCACGACCTATAAGGCTAGGCTAGTGGCGAAAGGGTATATCCAGATCGAGGGTAAAGACTATGATGAAACCTTTTCGCCGGTGGCAATGCTCAAGTCCATTCGGATCCTTCTCACCATCGCAACTCACTTAAACCTTGAGGTTTGGCAGATGGATGTCAAAACTGCTTTCTTAAACGGTTAACTTGAACAAGATAGGGACATCTATATGCAGCAACCAAAGGGTTATGTGAGGGAAGGCGAAGAGCATCTAGTGTGGAAGCTCAAGAAGTCCATTTATGGACTCAAGCAAGCTTCCAGGTCATGGAACTTACATTTACACGAGGTGATTAAATCCTATGGATTTACTCAAAGTGAAAATGAGAGTTGTGTGTATCGCTTAAATGTCAACGGATATAAAGTACTTCTTGCACTTTATGTAGATGATATTCTCCTAGTTGGCAACAACGTGGAAGTATTATCAGACATAAAGATATGGTTATCCGAACAATTTCAAATGAAGGACTTAGGAGAGGCAGCTTACATTCTTGGGATCAAAGTTATACGAGATCACAAGAAGAGGATGTTGAGCTTATCCCAAGCGGCCTATATTGATACTGTGATCACTCGTTTTAGCATGCAAACTGCCAAGAAAGGATTGCTACCTTTCAGACATGGCGTTTCATTTTCTAAGGAGATGTGTCCTAAGACACCTAATGAGAAAGAGGAAATGAGACAGGTACCCTATGGTTCCGCAGTAGGTAGTCTTATGTATGCCATGCTATGCACGAGACCCGATATCTGCTATGCAGTTGGCATAGTGGCAAGATATCAGTCTAACCCTGGATAAGCACATTGGACTGCGGTAAAACATGTACTCAAGTACCTCAAGAGGACTAGAGATTACAAGCTAGTTTACCAGGCAGACAATCTAAATCCCTTGGTTTATATAGATTCGGATTTCCAGGCTGACCGGGATGAGAAAAGATCTACCTCGGGCTATGTGTTTACCTTGGGAGGAGGAGTCATTTCATGGAGGAGTGCAAAGCAGAGATGCATTGCGGACTCCACTATGGAAGCCGAATATGTGGCTTCTTCAGAGGCTGCTAAGGAGACAGTATGGCTCCGGAACTACCTCTTGGATCTAGGCGTGGTACCTAGTTTGCCTAGGAGTATCACAATCTATTGTGATAACTTAGGTGCAGTGGAAAACTCAAAGGAACCCAGGACCCACAAGGCGACTAAACACATAGAGAGAAAGTACCACATAATACGAGAAATCGTAAAACGAGGAGATGTGCGGATAGAGAAGATTTGTACGACAGAGAATTTGGCCCATTCACGAAGAGCTTACCGTAGAAAGTCTACGACAAGCATGTTCAGGGACTAGGGCTGCGATTGAGGCCACCCACTTAGTAAACTTTCAGTATAAGTAAGGAGAATGTAATAGCTAGATAGTTAGACACCTGGTATACTAAAAGTTTGCTTTAGTATAAGTGGGAGATTGTTGGATTTGTATACTGAAAGCAAGACCTTTTATATACAATGTTTTCAGTTATTCACTATTCATCTCCTATCTGATTTTGTTTACACTAATCATTATATATGTCCCTATATCTCTCTCTATAAGTAGATCATATGGTGTGTTGTAGATCACAGAAGATCATATGATTGGTTAAACTTAATGAGATATAAAATATATATCACAGCTGAGACAACTTGAGGACGAGTTGTTGGTATAGGCTGTTGTATCAAGTAGAAATAGTTTATCTTGACTATTTACTTATACTGGTACGTCTTTTTCTATTGATAGGATCACGGTGAGATAATTCTTCTGCCTGACCTTAGTGAAGAACAAGAGATCTCGGTGACTTACTGTAATCTAAACCCTAAATAAGATTACAGTTATGTGTGCATGTCTGTGTGTCACTTTTATTTACTATGGGTGAGAGTTAAGTGCTAACTCTTTATACTCTGTATCTTGGGTGACAGCAGCTTGCATATAATAACTGGTAATTTGTGTTTAGGTAACCGTATCCGTTTAGGATGATGATATCCCCTTAAGGAGCTCAAAATGTTTATTGTACTATACCCTGCAGGTTGATTAAGTTCATGTACAATAATGAAGTTGAGTGGTACTACTTAAGGAATTAATAAGCAATTAATTAATTTAAGCTGTCAGATGCTTTAATTAATTAATGGATATTCGATATCTTAAATAGGAAGATTAATTAAGTCTAATTCACCCCGACTCAATTCGAGAATAAAGGGTTAAGTCATATTAATTCTTTAGTGGAATGAACTAATATTTATAAATTAATTATGTTCTGGGCTGAACATAGAAGAATTAAATCATAGTTAGCCCCATCTTTATTTCTTGTATTTGATCCCAGGCCCACACTCAGTTATTATGTATTAAATACATAACTGTTAGTCTGTGAAAAATAACAGAACAACGTAAAAATCACAGAGCAGAAAAGAGATAGTGAGAGGGCGGCAGCGGCAGTGGTTGTTCCCTCACCTGGGATTTCTCAAAGTTTGTCGTCTATCCGGCGTTGAGAATCGAGAAAAAATACAGTCCAGAAGGTCATTCTGGAGTCTAACATTGAATCGTTATGCGCATGATTCTCAGGTCAACTCTAGAACACCTATGTGTTGTATTTAAATTAATTGATGCATGTTTAGGATTAATCAATGTATATATTGAATTATGACAACCAAGAAGGTCCTAGGGAAATTCGAAAATTCTACAATAAGAAAATTGGAAATTATAACACCCCAAGCCTAGGGGAACATACGCCATGTATTAGATAAATTCCAAAGTTTATGCAGTTTATCTTTCAAATCCACAAGACAGCAAGGTTTGTTTTTCTCAACTTAAAACAATCTACCATTAAACATAAAAGAGTCAAAGTAACTAACACAAGCATTATAACGATCCATATCAATGTTCAAGGAGTACCTAGTACCTTCAAGGATGGTTCCAGAGGATGAGCCGAAGTTACAAGCTAAGAGAACTCACAACAGTGTGAGAGGCCGTAGGAAGTGGGGTACAACAATATCATTAAAGACGTAACTGAAGGCATCAAGGGCCAAACCATATGTACAGGGTGGCATGATGAAGCTGAAGGCATGGCCTACCGCGACTGAAAAAGTCAGTGACTGGATAGATATCTGTGTAGAAAAAATCTAGACGAGAGAGGGTCGATGAGGGATACATGGCCGACGGTGAAAGAAGACCGGCCTCCGGCATACACAGAGAACCAATCTGAATAGCGGCAGGATGCAATGTAGGAGACACTGAGGGATCGTCATGCCGATGGATGGTCGACGAAGCTCTAGAGATAGCGGCATCGCCAAAAGGAGCATGAGCATAGAAAAGATCCGAGACAGGGATAAGAGCAATGGACATGGTTGAAACTCTAGAAGAGGGGTTGCAAGCCGTAGGCAAATAGACGGGGTAAGGTTTTGACGTGAAACCCTATAGTTTTCCAACATGCGGAGGCTAGTAAGGGGAGCCTCCATAATCGTCGTAGTAGTAGAGGTGGCCAGAGGCAGCATTGATGTTGGAGGTGGGAGTGTTGACGCTGGAACATAGGCTGGTAAAGGCATTGCTGACGTTAGAGGTTTGATAGAAAAAGTAAGGTTTTGACCAAACCAATACAACCATGGGTAATCTTTGATCAAGTGCAAGAGGATTTGATCATGTGAGTCATTAGGTGTATCCATTAAAGAGAAGGCGATCAGGAAACACTAGTGGCGGCAGAAATAATGGGAGATGGTGGTGAGATCATCGTCGGCATGTTAGTGCGAGAGAGAAGGAGAAAGGCAACGAGAGAGAGAGAGAGACCCGATAGTTTCTTGCATTAATGAAAAGAAAAACATAAAAAAGAAGATGGAAGAACAAAAACAATCTACCCTCTACGGAAAAAAAAAAAAAAAAAAAAAAAAAAAAAAGAATATCTAAAACGCTGCTACCACAAGGCGGTAGCTAGTATAAAAGAAATGAAACTAAGGTTGATCATCTGAGATGTTCCTCTGCTTTTCCTTGGCTATCAAATGCATCACATTGAGTTTCTGATCCTGAGCACTGGTATAAATGTGAACCTTTGAAATCACTGGATAGGCTCTGAGACAATAGTAGATAGACAGAAGGTCACCCGAGAACGTTGTGAGGCTGCTATGTTCATGATAAGATCCCAAGCTGGAGGTGCAACCTTAATGGGCAATAGCTCTAGAAATGGAGGGCTCGAAGGTGCCGCCAAATTTCCCTTCTCATCAGCAGAATGTAGGAAGCTAGCAGACAGTGAAGAACAAGCAGACTGGTACAAAACCATAGCAAAATTTCTCAAGGACTCAAGGGGCACAACATGCAGAAGGCCCTCTAACACATCGGGCAGAGGTACCAACTGCAGAAATCCTATAGCCTTCGCAACAGCTGAACCCGAGAAAACATGTTGAATGAAAAGACTCATCCAGCTCAGCTAAAGCAGCAAAAGCATTATATATACATATATATTAGAGAGAGAGAGAGAGAAGTGGCAATTCGGATAAAAGATCACCAAAAAATCAAAGCATTGTGCGACTATTAAAAGGAAGCATAAGCCAGATATGAGACTATAAAAAAAAAAAATAGTGTTGCCCTTGCCAAGGGCGACTCTAAAATTAAGAGAAAAATTGTATGTATTTAATGCAGTGTGGCTCATGGTAAAGATAGCGGTGAATACTGCAATAGTGTGTTAAATTTTCCTCGTAAAAGGAAGTTCATAGGCCATATATGATACTTTTGAAATAATGACACTCCCCCTATTTCCAAGCTATACACTTTGAGATGAATCTGAGTTTCCATCTCTCTAATGTTAAGCATTGAATTGTCTTTTTAACTCTAAGATATGAGATGTCAAATGTGTTACATGTACATCAAGATAGATTGGTTTCAATCTAAACAATGATTTCCGGTAATAGCGTCACATCCGAACATGATATTTAAGAATGATAAATTTTATTAGTTCGTAAGTGCACCACGTCTTTCCTCTCGTAATCATCTCTCTTATATGATGACACTTGATAGCAATTTATTTGTCATTGTTTACTACTCGCTTATTTGTAATTTATATCCAACTAGCACTACGCACGTGCGTTGCACGTGGTTATAATTTTTTACTATTATTTAATAAAAAAATATTAATTTGAACATAAAATAATTGTTCATTGTGATCACTGTAATATATATACATAACTTCGTAGATTATTCAATGTAATAAAAATTAATCCATTAAACAAACATAATTTTCAATCAACTAAGAACTAAAACAATCACAAAAGAGAAATAAAAAAGTTAAATAACCTTAGTCTTAATAAAATAAGTTATAATAATTAATGTTAAAAGATTCGTAAAAAACTACATATCATGATATATTGTAGAAATATTTAGTCTTACAAAATTTTCTATTATACATGTAAAGTTTGATTTATTCAAATTATTGTTTACTTCTTATTATACACAGACTCGATCATCATTAATATATCTTGAATAAAGTTATACGAAATAATGAGGCATATATTTTTATGTTTTGCACCAAATCACTGACATTTGAAGAAAAACACACATTTAATTGTCTCATTATATCATCAACTGACATTCATAAGTCAGTTATTTGTTTATATACACACACAAAATATTAGGTCTAACGTACATTTCTATAATTCTCTAATAAATAATTTCGATTTCAAATAACATTTGCACATGAAATTCTTTACATATTTTAATGTGAGGAAAAACTTCCAGCAACTTAGTATCAAGGTCCAACATCCAACTTTTGTCATGAAAGTTATTTTCTAAATTTTTTATTATTATTAAGTATAACCCTCTTTAATATAATATACTTATTGATTTAAGATTGCTTATTGCAATTTTCCTTAATTATTTTATCAATGCAACGTCGAAATTTAAAAATTATGTGTGATTTAAAATAAAAATCATACTATAATATAATTACAAAATAAATAATATTTTTTATGGAAGGTTGACTATATACATAGGGTCCGTTTGCTTAAGACTGGGGAGTGCCGGGCCAAACCTGACTGAGGGAGTTAATGAGTGTGCTTATTGAGATTCGATCCTCTAAATGATCAACTGAGCCCAATCTTAAGCAAACGGACCCATAGTGTCTCACAATCTTCAATCATGACACATGCTACAATCTATATAAAATATAATAAATGTTTTAACTAATTTGTAATGTCTTTAATTTCTTATTTAGTTATAGTGAAATACTCCTAATTTTTTCAAACATTGCACATCCATTTAAAAGTCTTATATATACATGATTAAACCATGCATTCTGATTTTATTTTTCTCATTTCATTTTTTATTTAGACTATACCGTACTTTATTCGACGTAATTATTTTTCTAATCTATTGTCAAGTTAATATTAACATTCACATTTCACTTTCTTTATTTTTCAGCATGTTTTAATTTAATTATGTGATATTTATTCACGTAGTACAATTGAATCATTTACAGTACAACTTAGTTCATTATTTCTTTATCGTTCTTTTTTATTCTTTATTGTACCCTATAATTTATATAGCATAGTAAATTCATCTATCAAGTTATTACATATGCTTAAATATATATATATATAATATTTTTATTGATTTAATAATTTGTTTAATGTTCGATCTAAATTATTTAAAAGAATTGCAACTATTCATGTCCACTAATTTTTTTATTTGCCATTTTATTATTTCTCTTATTAGTACAATAAAATTTCACACCTCGATCTAAACTCCAATTATTATAAACCTTGTGATTTTTATGTCTCTCTCCAATTTTCTAACATAACAGTTTTTTCTTTGGTCTACTAAAATTACATCACCTATATATTACAAGTATTACATCAGTGAGTATATTTATGTAGGTACGTAAGGTATGTGATTAAAATGATGTTCAACTTATAGACTTATTTGAATAAGATCGATCCATTGTATAAACTAATAGTACTTAAATTTACACAATATCACTACTGATGCATTTATAGTTTTTATATCTTCGTATATGTCTTTTACTGATTTCATATATAAGCTACTTTTACCGCTTTCCTCCATCTTATACATATATAAATGACTTTACCATATACTTTTTTAATTCAATAAAATTCATAAATCAATTATCATTTTCTCTTGTTGTAATGTTTATAAATGTTACTTATGAAATATATCGATTTCATTCTTCTAAAACATTGAAAATAAATATAATATATAATCTCATTTCCTACAAGTATAATAATTCGATTTATATTTACTTAGTAATGTTCATACAAAGAAATTTAGCTTGTAAACATATATATTGCTAGTTTAATCTAAATTTAAACAGTAAGGCTAAATGTATGCCTAGTTTAATCCAAATTTTGAAATACTACATTGTAATAATTAACTTGTATGTACATCTACCTATAATATAGATATTTAATTTTTGTTTTTGTATACTTTTCTCATAGTATAATATGTCTAACTCTATCATATTAGTTTATCCTTTGATTTTTCTATTATATTACCTAGACTCGTTTATTATAATTTTTTTCATAATGAAAATTTACTTAGACCCTTTAATATTCATAATTTTTACGCTAGTTTTTATATATATATATAATTTTGTTTATAATGTTAATAAAGTTATATCTACTAATAATAAAGTCTATTCATAAGTTTGTGTTATCTTTCTTCACAATGCATTTTCTCACTTCTATTCATTTTATCATCATATAGTTCTTATTCAATTGTTTTGACATTATTTTCTATTGTTGGACTTTGATAAAGTGGTATACACAAAATTACATACAATTTTTTAACATGTCTTTTTTACTTACTCAAAAGTCAATTTAAAATATAATCTTAGCAATTTCACATGCAAAGTCATTTTATTCTTTCATTTTAGTACTTGCTTCGAGTTTATATTATAATAAAGTTTAAGTTACTATGCTCTAACACTTGATCAATTCAATGGTTTACACTTTAGTCTAAATATTATATATTCAAATTTTATTTTGCATTAGATAACTTATATAAATTCTATTATTGTTTCCCAGTGTTGTAATATTAATACTTCAATAATTTAGAAATTTAGGGAGATTATTGCAAGTAGCAAATTTATAATATTCAAATTTAGACAAATAAATTGTTACTATTAGATAAGTATTATTATAATTTATATTTATAATAAGAATTGGCTGTTTTATTTATGACCAAATACTATGTAAGAATTTGTTAATAATTTATACATAGTAATATAAATCATTGTGAATCATTTACATATTGTTCTTACATTTTTTAAATAGACTAAAAGATTTAATTTAATCTCAACTATTTTTTTCAAAAAATCTTTGATGACATTTTTTTAATTTAACTTTCAATCATTTTTATATAATAAAAAAAATATAAGTACGATCATATGTCAACAATCTTGTGTCTATTATTCGACTATGAAATCAAACTTATAACTATTGAAATCATATTAAACTATTACATTTTACATATTTAAAATATTTTATCATATAAGTATTATTAATCTTGAGTCATTCATATATTGTGGTAAATTAAATATTATATACTACACTATCGTTGTCTTGTCAACATATTTTTTGTTGTAATTATTGGAATGAGTATATATATATTATAGCTATGTACCATACATAAATTAAAAAAAGTAAACTAAAAAATTATCTCCAAAAAATTAAAGATGATAAATTAAATCAATAAGAGTTTTCAATATTATTCATTGTTCTGATTTTTATATATATGGTTTTTTCTTCTTGTTGCTAATCCTAAAATCTAATAGTACTTTTTCGCCATGAAAACACAAAAAATTTAATATAACATTCAGTACCTAAATATATTTATTGTATACCACTATTGCAAGTTAAGATTCTTGTGGTTATTATCCTAACAAAGAAGTCAAAGTTTGGAGCTATTAAACTCCGATTATACTATGCTAAATTTTCTATAATTTTTTATACATATATAAATATCTTTTGTGTATATTTCAATTATTTAATATTTTGAGAACCATAAACTAAAGTACTTTAATATTCATAATATCTTATATTCTTATTCCTTTTTAGTAATATACATTATATTATTTTTTAATTTTTTAATATACTTTCTTCAGTTCTTCATAAATTTCATATAGTTCTTCTAATTGGATTCTTTTATAATTGTAGAGAAAGGAGAAAGATCGATTCACAAAATTTAAGAGTAAATAAAATGAATATGATACAATATAGTTGTCCTGTCAATTTTTTTTTTTTTTTTTTCTTTTGGGTTATGGTTAGTAGAATGAGTATATATATTATAACTACGTACCTAAATTAAAAAGAAACAGTAAACTAAAAATAAAAAATATCTCCAAAATGAAAAATGATAAATAAGAGCTTTCACTATTATTCAATTGTTCTAATTTTTATGTGTATAATTTTTTTTCTTATTGTTGCTAATCGTAAAACCTTCTAGTATTTTTTTGACCATGAAAACACCAAAAATTAATAGTTTTACAAACATTTAATATCTAAATAACTCTAAAGTACCATTATTCGAAATTAAAAGTCTTGGAATCATTATCTTAGCAAAAAAGTCAAACTTAGGAATTATTAACGTCCTATAATATGTTTAAATTTCTATAATTTTATTATAAATACATAAATATCTTTTGTGTAACTTCAATTATTCAATATCCTAAGAATCATATAGTAAAGTAATTTTACTTATTGTAAGTACCTTTGTGCTAATCGGTTTTTCTCATTTCTCTTCAATTATAGGAGAAACCAATTAGAAAAAAATATCAGAAATTTATGAAGGATCGAATAAAATATAAACAAATAAAAAGAATATAATATATTTTTACCACAATAATAATATATTATGAATATTTAGGTCCAGCTTATATCATCAGTTGAACTATCACTACAAGAAATTTGAGTTTTCGCGACGATAAAATTTGTCATATTAAAGTCATATTTCGTCACGGTAAATATTTGATGACGAAATTTTAGCGTCACAACGATCGTCATGGTATGTCCGTGGTATTAGATATATGTGACAATATTTGAATTTATCACAAAAATTATAACTTTTGATGACATAAAATGTAATTGTCGACATATATTATAATTTATAATGACGCCTAATTCGTCATCTTTAGTATCTAAATTTCGTCATCTTATATTGTATTTCGTCATTAAAAGTAAATATATAATATGATGAAATCTATTTTTGTCATCACTACATCAAATTTTGGTGACGAAAATTAATATACTACCCAACTCATCAAAGTTTGGTGACACTTTTACCGTCACAACTATAGTCATTATTTTGTCATGTTTATAATAAATCGTCACAAAGCAATTACTTTATAGTTACAAAATACGTATCGTCATTTTATCTATATCTATAATGACAACACATTACGATAGCAAAGACTAAATAATAGTGACAAAATTTTCATCGTCACTAAATGATTACAAGTGTGACGACGTCTTTTGTCCAAATAAAATTGCACGGAGTGACAAAACTTATTTTTGTCACTAAAGACTTGGATATGCCAACTATATATTTTGTCATTGTAAAGTGATATCTAGTGACAAAAAAATTATTGTTACTAAAAGAATACAATTGGTGACGACTGAAGAGTAACTATATAATTGTATAACGGTAATATAAATTGTCACTAAAGACATATATAGTGACGATATATTAAATATTTCTTACAATTTTTTCTCTACATACTCGTCATATGCACAAAAAGTTAAAGAAAGAAGCATGTTAAGAAAATCATATTATTTATAATGGAAAATAAAATGGCAAATATTCATATTCAGCATAAAAGATAAAGTGTTGATTCTAAGATAATATAAAAAACACAAATAATAGTTGTCATCATTGATAAAGACGAATAGAAGTACCAAAATAAATATAAAGACTAAATCCTAAATTTCATTTCCAAGCTGATTTCTTCCATTCTCCAGAATGCAAAGGATGTAAAACTTCTCCACCCAAAAAAATTATCATTCATCCAAATGTGAACAGACGCACCTGTAGATTTCCAAATCAATATTAACAACACATGAAAATTGAAGACTGAAAACTTTTCTGAAAAATGAAATGCAATGCAAGCAGAGATAAAATATGTACATATAAAGTGTCAAGACGTCAAAATTCAAAACTGAAGGTATTAGGGTACCAAACAAATTAAAAATGACACCAATACAAGGCAGTTGGATTATCTCAAGAACTAATAAAGCCTTTTCTTTAGAAAAATAACAAAAGAAAAAAAATCATAATCAAAGAACAAAGAAAATCCATACTATAGTGATTCAAATGCAGCACTTGTCCACTTCCTCCACTCATAAAAACCTTATTAGAATGTCAATGCAGTGTGAATTCCGTAAGTAAACCAACACTAGAGTGAAACATATACAGGACCATAATATCTAAACTATGTCAAATTTTTAAAACTAAACATCACAACTTTTGTACTACCCCACATACACACCCACATGAATGTGGCCCAAATTGTGCTTAAAAACAGCTGATGCATAGGTATAGCATCCCCTAACTAATGAATAAAGAACAATTTATGTGACAAACCACCAGAAAAGATGCAATAAAGCCATATATTCCCATACAAATAGCCAACATAGTACACCAAACGCCAATGGCAGAAATTGAAGAAGTCATCAAATATGGACAGATTCATTCATCAGTCTAACTCAGCACAAAACACAAAGATCGACCTTATTGTTGGCAATTGACTCAGATTCAGAAGCTTCAGAGTGTGAATCTGAATAATGGCCCGAATATAATTAAAATACCATTACTGTAATAAATCTCACAAAAACTATATATATGGCAAGACACACTTGAATCACTATGTAGCAACACACCAACAATCATGAACTCTTAAAACTAAATAAATACCACAACTTTTACACAATTGAGTTTCATAATTTTAAGAGCAACAATTAGTTGAATGGAAAATATAATCATTTATAAAAGAGCTTCTCCTCTGATCATATGACCAATTTATAAAAAAACAATTCCATTTTGGTGACGTAACCTACAACCTTGTTGAATGAGCAAATAAACTTGATTACAGAGATAAAATTATTCAGGACTCTTGTATCCCAAAAGAGTAACATATTAGTACAATAATTTCACCTCTTTCGCGGTTACTGATTCTTAATACAAAAGCTTACTAATAATATACCATAATCACTTTTTGCTAATTCCAAGCAGCCAACTATAAGAAAAATAGACATTTTAATCATAAATATACTTATGCATACACGAACTACATCAGCATAAGAACTCAATGCTCACCTGTCAGCAAAGTCCCATAATCTAAGCCCAGCTGCACCACAGAAAAACTCTCTATCCCTCTGTCTAACACAATGAACTAATAATAATACATACAAACTTCATTAAGTGGCAAAATGATAGGGCAGTGGAGCATATAGGAGACATCATGCAGAATGAAAGAATATTTCCATGAATAATTTTTCAGTAACATCCACAAAATTACTAACTATATAAGTTTATCCTACAACATGTTTTCATGGCTCACTACAAACAACCAATATAGTTTATTCCATGATATTGGTTACCTTGACTAAATCACTTTGCATGATGCATCAATCGATCTTGGAAATTCTTACAACTAGGTTGTCCAAATATCATTATAAAGCAAATTATATCGAACACCCATGCATAACTAAGAAACTATAGTTGCAAACACATTATAGAAATTACCATGGGTTTACTTTGGTTTTTGTAAGCAGCCAGAAATATAGGTGTATGTAGGGGTGGCAATCGACATATTCGGGGATGGTATTGAACATCACATGCCTATCTCCACTCAACATCCTAAATAACATCCACTGAAATACCCTATAGAAATCTGGGTCAGGGTGGGATCCTCTGTCCGGGGAACATGGACCTGCGCGGATTTCGTTGCCTCCATATTTTTCTCTTAAACTATCTAATTTTTCAGGTTCTTAATGAAATACTAATTTTCTATTATTTTTATAAATTATTTGAATTAGAGTAATAATTCAATAACATATACACCTTATATGTTTCATAAATTTGTTTTAAAATTTGAAACATGTTTTGTTCTTATACAAAAGTAGAAAAAAAATGATTGCAGATGGCAATTGAGTTTGTTTGTAGAAAGAAAATTGACAAATTAACTTGTTAGGATTTTCATCTCCTTAAATTTACATATATATTATACATATGCCAGTATCAACAGACAAATTTAACAAACACCCTTCCTCATATAAGACAAAACATCCTTGAATGGTATATTGGAAACCAAAAAAACAAGAAAACAGAAATGTTTGGCCCTATAGACAATTCACAGTATCTGTAAAATATTATATGACATTTCTAGATTTTTAATACATTTTTTCGCATTTTATAGAAAATGAACCAATAGTGCTCATATAAGTATAGCAACATGCCAGCACACTAAGCTATGTTCGTGGATATTCATCCGCTGGAAATGACTAACTCAAACACTCAAAAGAAAAAAAAATCATTTATGATCTCAGAGATGAACACCTCAAGTTTGCTTGGTTCTGGTACTTGTGCTATGTGAGAACGAAAGAAAAAGATACCTCATTAAATGAGTGAGACAGTTTATCTTCAGCTCTTCAACTAGAGATGCCCTGATGCAGCCCTGGTAAAAATGACCAAATTACCAAATTTAGTGGTTCCAATAATATGATGATTTTTTGCTCAAAAGGTTATCTCAATAATGTGCTACCTGGCTTCCGGCTTCCAGATGATTTTTCTTTTCTTTTATGTTGGAAACATAATCACCACCAATTTCTAATCAAGTAAACCACCATACTGGAATACACAAAAAATTCTCAATGAGAAGAAATAAATAATGGGTTTACAATGCAAATTGTTCAAAGAAAAAACACAATCACATTTTGGAAAATTATAGAAGATGATGAGGATTTCAGATTGCAGGGGCCTACCATGGAGAAGAGGAGGAGTTTGAGATATAAGAAAGTCGGACAACAGTCGGGAATTCAGGAGTCGACGATGAGATTTAAGAACAAAATCGGCGGTGGGAACGCAATTGATCGGCGGGATGATTTGGCAGTGGAATCTGGCAGATTGAATTGGAGTACCCAGCGACATTGGGGATAAATTCGAATCATTCGACAGAGATTTTTGATTGGAATCGCCATGGAGATTTCACCCTAGGGGTTGGAATCGGCAACGAGAGAGAGGTGGAGATTATATTGGTTGAGATGTGAGGATTTGGGGAGGATTAATCTTTCACTTTCCCAGCGTGTTTTTTGGGTGATTTTTGCTATAATTATTTGAAAATTTTGGTGCCTGCCATAGGTAAGGAGAAGTTTTTACAATTTGGATTTGAAGAAGTTCACGTAATGATAATTCTAGCATCAATACAAAAACTTATCATACAAAATTATACTTCAGTATAAGAAACACTAATATGTTGATTAAAAAAATTGCAATTTGTGAAACTTATAAGTAAATGTGGGAAAAGCTATCCACGTTATAAAATTTTCGGTATACCGATATTTTCGATACGGTATATATTAGAGGTGGCAATTTGGGCGGATGGCCAACATCCTATTTTGGGTTGGGTTGGGCTAGCCCAAGATTTGGTCGGGCTAAAATCAGTTGGTCCGATTTGAGGTATTCCCCTATAATATACTAAGATTATTGGGTCGGCTCGGGACCCCTCGGACTTTTGGTCCATCGGATCGGCCCGATTAGGCCTACATTTTTATGGTCAGGCCCATCTAAAATATCGGATCTACTGGACCGGCACGACTTTTATCACCTCTAGAGTATATGATAGTGTACTGAAACTTTTCAGTACGGTATAAGTATAGAAATGTTGAATTTTTGGCATATACCGAAATAAATCGATACTTAAAGAAATGATGATTTTTTGTTATTTCAGTAAACTGAAATAAATCAGTACAATATTTCGATATATATAGAAATAATCGATAACTACGATATTTTGGTATATATTGAAAGAATCGATATATGTCGAATACTTTGGTATTTATTTCTTGGGATAGTGGTAATTTTTTGGTTTTTTTTTTGGAGTTTTGGTAAAAAAAAAGATTAAGCAATTTTGGTATAAAAAAATTGTATATCTGATATAGAAATGAATTTGGTAAACCAGTATGAAACGGTAATACCGTCACCGTATATACATTTTGATATGCCGAGAATTCAGTATGATACGGTATGGACTAAATGCTATACTAAAATTTTCGGTTTAAGTCTACTGAAATATTCGATACGGTATCGATATGATGAATTTTACTATACTAAATATTTTTGTACAATATTCAGTATAAGTCCAAATTTTCAGTACAGTGTGGTATACAATCCCTATTCATAAGAGAGATATCAACGAATATAGATCCGATACAAAGAAGAATATTTCAAATGTGTTCAAACTTGATTAATATATTAATCAAGTTCAAAGTGTGTTCGTTTATTTTCATTTAACTAAATGAAAAGGAAATAAATGAACATCGAGCTTGTTCACGAACTGTACACCGAAAACTGTATTCGTTTATTCTAGTCAACTACGGAAAGAAACTATAAACACCATCTATATATAGATAGATATAATATTTTAATATAAATATATTTCTATTTGATAAACTATAAATATTAAAAATGAAATTTTGGGAGAGAGAAGAGGTTTGGTTGAAGATGATGGAAAAGAAAAATTAGATTTTTTTTTTTGTGTATTTATTATTTTTAATTATGATGTTTATTAAGGGTAATTTAGTCATTTTATAATAGCATTTTAATTTAATAAATTAGTGGACTACATTAAAAAATTTAGTGGGCTGCAAATAGCCGGCGCCAACATGTAAGTCTAGTGTTCAATTCTTGTAAATGAATTAATTATACTTTTTCTATTTTAAATGCATTATAGATTATATATAAGAATTTTTGTCACATATGAAAATGATTTATTAATACTTTATAACAAAGTATTACTTCGTCAAAAAATTAAGGATACATTACTTGTCATAATCTATTTTGTTTGACCTTATATAATAAATAGCTGGAGATGTTTCTAAATAAGCGTTCAAATTAGATTGTCATGAAGTAGTATATATTATAACTATATATGACATTTATAACAATATAATTTTGTCGTTAGTCCTCTCAATATTTTTTTTTTATGAATTGGTATTCATCATCGTTAAATATTAAAATTTATGACGAAGAATGTCGTCACTGAATTTTTCAAAAGAATAACGACAAAAGTATTATATTGTCACATATTAAATTACGATGGGTTCGTGTATATTGTCACTAAATATGACTATTCAAGACAAAATAATTTGGTCACTTATTGATTCTCCTAATTCATGACGAAATAACACCCCGTCACATAAAATTAGTATTTGTGATGATGAAAAGTGTCACTCAATTAATAAATTTTTTGTCACCAAATAAAGTAGTGACAAATTGATTTACATCGTTAGTAAATATAAATATTAGAGACAAAAAGAATATTGTCACTAATTTATTTGCACAATTAATGATAAAATATAATTTTGTCATGAAAGAAAAAATTGTTGACACCAAATATCGTCACCAGTTATTGTAAAATTGTCATAAAAAGATTTTCCTCCATCTTTTTTTCGCAAATCCTACCTCTTAAAATTATTTTGACGCCTTTTATGTTATCGTCAAGATATAGACAAATTAGTGACGATAAATGGTTAACAATGACAATACTAAAATTTGTCACAAAATAATATATTTTAGTGACGAAAATTAAATTTGTCACTGTTGAACAACAAAAAATGACAAAAGTTTGCGCCTCACGGAAAATATCGTCATAAAATGTGCAATTTCTTGTAGTGTATATATTATATAAAATGTGATAGAAAATTTCATAAGTTGAGACTTGAGAGATGAATTTCAATTATAAAATGAATCTTACAAAATAAATAAAACTTTAAAAAATAAAGTTACTAAATTAGCCTTAAAATTTTGCTAATTAATGGTTTTTTTTTTCTTTTTCTATATTTTTTTTGACAATTATATAAACGAATCTCATTATAAAAGAGATAAGAAATTTATAAAGAAACTTAAAAATAAAAATAAATAAAAATAATAATGTTATATATATTAATAAAAAAAATATAGAATATGATTAATATGTAGGTTCAACTTACGCCGTTAGATGAATTACATATCATATCCATGATTTTTTTTAGGGTATCATATCTATGAATTGATAGATGAACTATATAGGGTTCTAACCAAATAAATAAAACTTTGAGAATATAGTAAATAAACTAACCTTAAAAACTAAAATTCATTAATAATATAATAGGCAAATCAAATTTTGTCTAACTATATATAAAAAAAAAAAGATTCAAAGATATAGTTTATAAATAAAACTTTAAAAATATAGTTACCAAACTAACCTTAAAAATTCAAATTCATTAAGGATATAATAGACAAATCAAATTTCGTAAGAAACAACCCACACTTTTATAATAGAGAGTAGATTTTCTATATAATCACAACCCATATAGAATTAGGGAACACAATTTTGCGTCAAACAACGTTGTCTATTCGATATATAAAAGAGGATACCCAAATAATAGTGAAATTATATTAAAATATTAAAAAAATGTCAGAATGAAATATAATGAAAACAACTAAATGAATGATCACAAAATCCACCCAATCAAACAAAATTTATTTCTAAGTTTAAAATTCAATCTTTTGAACTGACCTTCAATTCATGTTTATTTATTTAAGCCCATCTCTTATCCAAAATTTACGTAAGGGCCAGCATTGGATGTGTGCTTGGGCCATAAAATTGGTTGGCCTTTTCAATTTTAATTAGGCTTAGCAACTCTGTTGGCCTTAACAATACCCTATGAGTCGGATAGGTTTTTTATTAGATTTTAGTGAAAGTGTGACTTACACAAAGGAATTATATGTCTCTACGAAGTGGTGCATATTGTTAAATTCTCCCCTTTACTTCGTTTGCGCCCGACCAACGTAATCCCCCTTAGAATAATTTTATACCTATAAAATTGTTATAGTTGAAATCTCAACCATTATTATAGTGGGTGATGTATTGGTATAGACTAGACGTATCTCGAAAGATGGTATCTTTAAAGGTATAACATCTCTCAATACTGTGCAAATAATTTTGAGGAATTTACTTTTCAGGATACAAAATCAATTCACTAGTGACTGGAAAGTTACACTTTTTCGAATTACATGAAACACGAATCACAAGGTCTATTTGAAAATAATAAGTTATATGAAGAATAGAGAGAAAACTCGTGTGGAGGATTTTAATTATATTGTATTCATCATTTGGTTGATCTCGTGGGGTTTTACATAGTTTTTGAATAGTTGCTTTGAATGGACACACCCAGAATTATAAAGGAAAATTTTAATATTAATTCTGTAACTTAGGGTCGTTCCTGGAAAAAATCCTCTAAGTTAGTTAATTTCAGTTTTAGTTCTGTATGTTCACACATTATCCAATTTAAGAATTTTTTGCCAAAAAACTCTTAAGTCATCGGAATGTGACAGTTGACGCGCACGTGCGTTGAAAATTTGGAGATTTCTGGCGTGATAATCTGACGTGGAATTCTCTATTTATGTGGCATGACACCTCATATTTTATAGCAGGGCACGAAAATGAAATTAATTTCCCTAATTTACACATCATCATAAATACACTATGAAATCTCATTGACTATTGTTGAAAATGAAATAGAGATGAGATAATTAGAGGAGTGCAATCATATCAAATGATTCAATGGAAGTTAGTTGATGTCTAGACTTGCCTAAACCTCATTTAAGCACTAGAATGAGTTTGTGTGGTTCATGACAAAAGAAAAAACAACTGCAAACATCTTATAGATAACGAGGCTCTATTTTCATCTTCATTTACACAGCTACTGTTTCTTCCCATTTCTTCAAGAAATACAGCTGGAAGAATAATGAACATATATATATATATATATTTCAACCTTTAGCTAGACTACCTCCTTCATTAGGCCTTCTGCTCCCAATCACCATTTGCTAATCTTCTCACTATATAATATTCCGATAATAAAATTATTGGAATCGTAATCGTAATTTATAAAATATGTGGTAAATTTCTAACAACAATCCGTACTAGTTTTAAACTAAGGGCCCTGTTGAGCTGGAACTGCTAGCGTCGGCTGGAATTTGAGGTGGCCTTATCATGGTGCTTTGCACGAATGCTACCATCTGGATGAGAGAGAGATTATGAACCAATGTTTTAGATGATATATGGATTACAATCAAGAGTGGCACTTACAGCAACTAAGCCAGAACACATGATGCTGAATCCAGGGAAGTGAAATGGTGCATTATCCGACAGAAACAGAGCTACAGAAAGAAAAAGAAAGGATTTTTTTATCAGATTTGGTGTATTTGAAATCAATAAGTAAGCTGTTTTTGTTACCTGTTAATGGGCTAAAAGCAAGAGGAGAGACAATGTTGGCAAAGGAGCATATGCCTGTAATGCAACCTTGAGCCTTTCCCTATTAAACATCCAACAGAACCAAATTAGTATTTTTCAACAATTGAACTCGACTTAAATCAAATAGAATTACCTGCTCATTGGGTCCAGTTTGTTTGGATGCAATACTTCGTAACTATAAATGGAAGAAGAAGAAGATTAAAACGATAAAATTACTCAAAAATAGTAATCCGTGGGGAGAATGAATCTTACACATGGGAGGGCAAAAGTAGCGACGACGGATATCAATGCTGCAGCATAAGGTACCCAAGCTGCCCAAGCCACGCTATAAAGTATCATCTGCATTCAACAAACACATAAATACCTAAGAGACAGAGAGTGAGAGACAGGGGTAGTGATTGCACAGTAATGTACTTACATGTGCTGCTGCAAAAAACAGTCCTAAAGAGAGCATCTTTTCTTCTCCCATCAGAGGAGTTAATATAGGCATGAGAATCAGCTAAAATCAAACATTAATTTCAACCTCAGTCTATGATACAAAAATTAAATTATTTATATGTAATGTGGATGGATTAGTTACCTGTGAAACTGCCCCTGCAATTCCAGCGATTATCATAAGATCAGCAAATTGATCTTTGTTAAAGTGAAATTGAGCCTTCAAGTAATACTGCATGGTGATTAATGTACATCAATTGCAAGTATTATTAGTAATATATTTGGTAAATTAGAGTACCATTAAAGAAGCGTAGAGGCCAACGTCTGCAACATTGATGAAGAATGCAACCACAGCTGCTTTTGTAAAGGTGGGGCTGCACACAACCACAGAAACATTTGAAGTTTCATTCTGGTACTTGATCTGCACGTAGCATGTAGAAGGAAAAAAAAGAGAGTAATTGGGCTAACCTAGTCCTCAACAAGCAAAGGGTGTCATGAATAGATGGCAGATTATTGAAAAGATTTAACTTTTTGGATGGGGATTTCTGTAGAAGACATTCAGTTTGTGTGGTGTTGTTCATCATGGACTCTGGAAGAAAGAGTCTCATGTACACCAACGCAATGATGGACATTGCAGCCGCAACCTATGCAGATAATAAAAGAAAGTAGTAGTGCTAATTAACATAAACATAGGGAAGGAAGGATGAAGAAGAAAGGGAGTAGTACATAAAATGTAGCAGAAGTGGAGAGGAATCGAGTGGAGAAGTTCCCGAATACGAAAGAAGACGATGCAAAGCCTGACAATATCCCAAATACTGCAGCCCTTCTGCCCTCCGGAACATTATCTGCCTGCAACCACACACAGACACAGACACAAATATTATTTGAGTGATACATTACACAGGCTGCAGGGTATGTAGGGAAGCATTGGATTACCACATATGCAAGAGCAAGAAACTGAACACTCCCTTCAGTGGCCATCGAGATCACAGTTTTGAGTGCATAATAAGCATAAAAGTAATATCTAGTCCTGCTGTACGCCAATATCACTGTATCAATAATTTCCAAAACGTTAATCACTATACAAATGACGTAATGGTGAGTGGATTAGAGATTTCTCATCCGATATAGGCTTCTTCATAGTTTGTATATTAATCAAATGTTTTGTTTTATTAAGTTTGTCGAAAGCAGCAATTTGTTTATACATTCATTGTCATCAAAAGAACAAGTATTTGTATACGCTCTGCATAAAACAGGTTCACTTCCCTCACCCATTTAGATGTAGTACAATTTTATTTATTTTCTCTTTTTCCCTTTTTTCGCTTTAATTATTCTGAAATATACTTTTGTTTCCCTTTTCCCTTTTTCTATATACTTAATGTTTGTTCAAAAGAAATGCGACAGATCTTGTGTTTCATCTGGGTTTCTTGGAACTTAATGATGCACTTCACAACTAATATGTTTTGGACCCGCTCCTGCATGTGTACATACAAAGTATATGTGAGGTGTGTATGAAACGTATATATAGTATGTGTAATCTGAGTGTGATTCATGAGAAAATGAGATGAAATGGTGGTTTATAAGCTCTAGACCTATTTTAATGTTTTTTAAATTAAAAGAAAAAGAAGAAATTAGTACCTAGTGGAAAGACTGAAAGAGTCATGGGGAGTGTGAGCATCAGTTTTCTTCCATATATGTCGGATAGATTCCCAACCAAAGGCATTACCAATAGTGAACCCAATCCTGTTATCTGCATAATTCGTATCATTTCAATACACCAATCACATTTTGTTGTTTAGTATTTAGACCCGCTTGGTTGTGGGATTTAGGGATAACGAATGAGAATGAATGAAAATTCATTTTTATTTATGGTGCTTGATACATAATAAATAAGTTAACCATTACCCAATTTTATTAACAATTTCCCCCATTTCATTCCACAATATGATTGATCCCTTATTCATACTCATTGTCATTATCATTGATGATTTGCAACCAAACGGGCTATAAGTTTATAAAATAAGTAGAATTTTTTTAATTCAGAAAATTTAAAAATTTAAAATCCTTTTAAGGCAACTCTAAATTTTAAATTTTTTAAAATTTTATAAAAAGTCCAATTTTTTTAAAACTAATTTTTCTATATTTAATATTTTCGATTACCTTTACCATATTTTAAATATATTTTAGAATGATTTCTTTTTTAATTTTTACATTAATTTCATATTTTTTAATTTATTTTATAATTTTTAAATATTTTTTAAGCTTAATGGGGTCAAAAGTGAGAGAGTTGGGACCAAAACACAATAAAGTGTGTCCAGTGTGATCAAAACTGCAAAAAATCTTGAAGTTATGACGTTACACTAACAGTTGAAAATTTTTTGTATCGCTTTTGCCAAAATTTGGGGATTATTTATACAAAAATTTGATATTTGAAATTAAAAGTGCAACATTTGAATTCAATGAGATCAAACAGCAAATTTTGGCATGTCATATAAAATTAAAAGTACAAAATTCTGTGAGCACTCCGCAATTTTAAAGAAATATATTAAAAGAAATGGATGTACCGAATTATGTATTTAATGTTGAGATTCCAGCAGGGTAGGAGATGAGAGGTAGACAAAGTTGTGTGGCATGTGACGTAAATTGCGAGAAAATGCAAAAGCATTCCATGTAGGATGTGGAAACAATTATTAACCATGACGCGAGTCATGTATTTCTATCAACTTGCTCTTAATTATTTGGTAACACTTCCGTTTTAATCAAGCTTATATTTAAATAATTAAATAAACAAAACTGATCAACTCTAATATACGACTTCATTAGCAACCTTATGACCTATGTTTCACATTTAATTTTACTCATCAAAACTATATGAATATCTAATCAAAATTATTTATTAGACTAAATACAAGAATATGTTTAATGAGCAATTTAATTGTTTTGGCTCAACTATGATTGAGTAGGTCAATAATTCAATTGAAGAACAAGCAGTCCAAACGAAAACTATTCAAAAGTTAAGTGTGGTATGTCTTGCATACCAAGAGATATTTATTTATTCTTCTTTTCCATCTCTTATTCTAATATTATTGCACCAACATATCAAATATTAAGTATCCTATACATGTGATATGTTTTAAAAACATTGGAATAAAATAAGGGGACAAACATTATTCAATTATAATTGGTATGGAAGTGGGGTTTGAGAGGTAATAACTAGTATGACCTTGCCGGAAATGCTCTTTTATTTATATAATATGTTTATGGCTGCTGGGTAGTGGTCGTTTTCTATAATATTGAATAAGATAATTATGAGTAGATTATTTTAATGCTTAAAATTTTGAAATATATGCGAAGCATTCAATAATAAAAGAAAAAGGGAAAAGAAAAGGGAAAGACCGTAGTGGACAGTAAAAGAAGTAGTGACGCAAAAAACCTTGCCAATCTTGTCCTATATGAATTGGATAAACTTATTTGGGAATAAGATAGATAAATAAAATTATCGTACAGATGGTCTATTAATCGGACTAATTAATTTTCAGCTTTCATTTCCATAACAATAACTGCTATTAACTACTGACGTAATCAGGAATATTTTTCTGAAAAAGAAACTGGACTTTATTATTCAAATTTGAGGAATAACCTGACACATCACCATTCACCACCACAGTAAATCATTGCAGAACAAATTTTCAATCGTTGCCCACTGTTGAAGCAATGCCTTTAAATTGTATGCTTTAATTAAATAATAACAATAACAACCACAGAAAGATTCTAAAAGACAATGTAGTTGACACAGAATTACTAGAAACAGACAGCTTAGCTTTATTTGATTTTTCCTCAATGAAAAATATAATTCTTAAATTTGAAAAATATTTAATTATGTATATGAGACGTACCGCTTGTTGAGCTCCGGTGAGATATATTGCCAATGAGCACTCATTTTTTCCTGGGCAAAGCGCCGCCATGGTAACATCGGTGATTGCCGGAACCACCATGAGGTTGGCAAAGCAGTAGAGGAACACCGTCATGAACAGGTGAGTCAGCCCATACAGCTTCTCCATTGCAGGCTACCTCTCTTAAAACACAAGTATGTTGTACGTGGTCGACCCTTTTATAAGGTTGTCTCTTCAAGTAACATAAGTAGCATGGCCCCAATAAACAAAAGTTAATTAAAGGAAAAGCAATAAATGGAACAAGACAAATTCTTCATATGTTGTGGGAGAAGAAAATAAAGCAACCAATCCGAGGCGAGGGGCTGCTTTTATAAACAACAAGAAAGCAGCTGGTTCATCTCAGTTGTGCTTTACTTGGGACTCACTGTCTACGTTCCTCTTCTATATAATCCTCTTATATTTTTTATTATAATACTGAATACTGGGTCGCTGCGAGGTGAGTACTTGTTAAACCAAAACAAGAGAAATTACATCCTCAAATAAAAAAAAGTTAAAGAAAAATCACACATAATTAATTAAGAAAATTATTTTTACTAGTTGGAGTGGATCTGAAGGGGGAAAGTGGACATAAGTCAAAGAGTAACCAAAGTGCGACGTTGAAATGATGCGTCGCTTGCAAGTTAATGCAAGGCATCAAAATTAACAACGAAAATAAAAAAGAGAAGCTTTCTCCATGGGGAGTGTGACTAAGTGTACAACAGTTGTTTACGCTTTAATGCGTACAAGCCTCAGCTTAATATATAAAACAACAAAAACTTAATCATTACAAAATTATTATATTGCTTCAATAAGATGTGATTCTGCACGTGAACAGGATCAGGCAACAACTTTTTATGTATTAAAGACTTAATTACCAAAATCTGTCAGATTTTTGCTACCTTTTACACTTTAAAATTTAAATTTTATCTTTTCACATATTAATTTTTACCTATGCAGTGCACGGTTTAGAACTTTTTTATTAAATTATTTATTAAAATATAAAAATAAATATGTATAATAATGAAAATTAAATAAGTAATGAATAAAATATATTATAGAGGACTTGTTTGAAATGTTGTACTATAATAGGGGTCATTCTAGTATGCAATGGTTGCATAGGTGCAACCATGGGTTATAATAGTCTTTTTCTCATATTTAGTGTAACCCTAGGTTAATATTTTGAGAAGCTTGGGGTAATCTTTGCCATAATTTTGTCATCAATTTGCAGGTTGGGGTAATCTTTACTGATTTTGCCATCAATTCATTTTTTCCACTCCAAATATCCAGACCCAGCAAGGGGCAGATTTTCACTCCCAAATTCGTTTTTCATTTTGCATGCTTGTAAGAAATTTTCATATTTCCTATTAATTTGACGATGAAGAGAGAGTTTGGAAATCGGGACCTTATGTGTCAACATTTTCATTGGCGAATGCCGAATCTTTTGAGGCGGATTAAATTTGAAAGTTAAGGCTAGATTATTGGTAAGGTCTTCCATTTCCATTTTTTATTATTATAATTGTTCGGCGTAATAATTTGTTGTTGAGGGATGTACTGGGTTGTATTGTGTGGCGATTGGAAGCGTAATCGTGTATTCTCCGTTGAACAAGGAATCGAAGAAACGGGGATTGTTGTGGGTTGTATTGTGTGGCGATTGGAAGCATAATCGTGTCACGACGTCTTCGATTTGGGGTCCTTTCGGTTGAACTCTCAACGTTTATCAGATCGAATGTATCGCCGAATCTCAAAGGTAAGTTTCATTTCCATTGTATATGAGTAATCTTGGTTTTTTTTTTTTTTAAGATACTCAATCGTTACTATTTTTTTATCTTGCTCCTGAAAGTTTTTGGACAAGGCCTATTGATGATGAAAAATCTTTGTGAACGTCTTCCATGTTAATTGATTGTCCAATTTTGTTTGAATTACAATTAGCAGCCCTATTTTAATTTAGGGGTAATTACCAAACAAATCACGACCTTTAGACCAATTTTCAATTGCAACACGACCTTTAAAACGTGACAATTTCTGTCACATACTTTTAATTTGTTTCAATTCAACATCGCCGCCCAAATCCGATCCACGATTGCTGACGTGGACGGCGGTGCTCCCAAAACGACGTCGTTTCGTCTAGTCTGGTTTCCGCCGAAACGACGTCGTTTTGGAAGCACCACCGTCCATATTAGCATTTGGGGATCGGAGTTGGGCGGCGATGTTGTAATTGAAACAAATTAAAAGTATGTGACAGAAATTGTCACGTTTTAAAGGTCGTGTTGCAATTGAAAATTGGTCTAAAGGTCGTGATTTGTTTGGTAATTAACCCTTTAAATTATAGTGCTCCCCATATTGTGAGTGTTTGCGGAATGGTTAAATAATGCAGAAGCCCGCTTATATCTTTAAAACTAATTCTATTATTTAGTAACGTAGAGATTCCATATGCTATGCTCTTACGAATTAAGCGGATTAGTGTCTTCACTGTTGTTTTCGTTAAGATAATTCGTCATGGGTAATAGGTTTTTATTTCTAGTTTTCTCGTTTGCTTCGAGTAGTGCTTTAGTTTCCATCCAATAACCTGTAATCCGATTGTAATTACAGGTAGTATGTAAATTTTACATGTCAATGCTCTTGAGTTTTGATTCAAGGGTTTTGCATCACACTTGCAATATTATATCGTCGTCTCTGGTTCGGTGGTGGTGCTTATTTTGTGATTTACGTTTCATCGAAAAGTCATTGGGATTATTTTAGTCAGGTTGATGTTATTTGTTTGCAATGTTTTATCTTCTTGTTGAGGTCTCGAGTTTTTGTCGTGTCGATTCAACAGGTGGTATTCGAATTCAAGTAGCACCGTAAGAATGGAGAAATGAAAAGATTACCATCACAGCCGGTGACTGTGATGGGTTTTTATGGTCGTCGTTTGGTCACCGTAATTGCGTTGCTAATTAATAGAACTTGGGTCATTGTAGTTGAGCCTTTTGGCGGTAGTCTGAGCAAGTCCGTTTTACAATCGTTCATATTTATTTTCTCCCCGTCGATTATGTTTATTGTTATTTTTGTTCTGAAGACTTTATTTTTCCGTTTTCTAAATTTGGTCATGTATGTTTCCAGATAGCGCGTAATGACATTGAAGAATTCTGCATTAATTTTTGACAGAGTCCCAGCATTGCGGTAGGTAATTGGAGATGTTCCATCAATGGTTTTTTTTTTTTTTTCTTGCTGTACATGTTGATAGAAATGACCCTAAATCTGTACAACCTTTCTCGGATCTGTTATGTTAATTGCTTATGAATTTGTTATTTTCCATCTATTGCCAAGAAAGAAGTTATAGAGGGAAGTGTTGTTTACCCTTCCTTTAAAACATACCACCTGCAAGTAATGATAATACTTGATCTGTGTAGTATGCCTCATCGATAATTAAATTTGAAGACTCATATTGACTTTAAAATTATTTCATTATTCAAAATTCTCTGCTACATGAGTTTAACGTTGTGTTTACTTTAATTTTGTCATTCTTATTGCTAGATCAGTCAGTTTTTGTTGATAACCTTTGTTGCTAGGTTTTTCTTCTTAAGATTTGTGTCTTGCAGATATATTGTATAGTTGTGCTAGTCGAAATAGATTCTTATTTCCAGATTTTCCCATCAAACTTTAAAAGGTGTTCCCTAATTTATTTTTGACAATATTACTGATAATACTTGTTTGTTTCGTTTGTAGCATAATGAATGATTAACCCAAAACGGACGATCTGGTTGGTTACCTCTGAAGATTATATTGTACTTTACCATTTCAGTATTGTACTTTGATGGTGGTTGTAGGCGTTGTTTTAATTGTGGTTATTTTTTTAATTAGTCTGACTACATTAGATAGCCAGTGCTTGAGATTGACAGTATTGCTATGGTTATCATCTACATTTACTGTTATATCCAAAATAAGAGTTGTGAAATCTGTATTATTAAATCTTTTAAGTGTTTGTTTCTCTTATTTTCAGTTTATGATAGTACCATTTATAATGCCGCTGTGCCTTTTTTTTTTTTTTTTTTCCTTTTAATTAAATTTATTTTACTTTTTATCACGCGTGTTTTATGTAATGCTGTAGGGTTATTCCATCATTTATTTATGTATTCATTCTGCAGAGATTGTTCACCTTATTTACATCATCATCATTGTTAACGAGATCGAACATTATTGTTATTCCCCGGATTATTGCCGTCAACAGCACATTTATCCCAAACAAATTGCTTTAAGGTCTAGCGCTTCATATGTAGAGGATTTTTTTTAAGTTTATTATCCTTTCCTGCACGCATATACTGCTTCTCCCAACCCAGATCTTACTTCAAAAAAGTCAAACGGTCACAAATATACTTACAGTTGGTTTACAATAATAATAGTAGGACTGGGGAACTCCAATTGCGTTTGTCATGCACACGAGCTTGAATGAGATTTAGAAGCAACCACTTGTGTAGCATTAGGCGTTCGCATAATTAAATCTATTTCATTAAAAGGCATGTTTTGGTCCATCATGCCTTTCGATTGTTGTATTTAATAATTTCTATCCAAACGTATTTTCCGATTGTTTAATCGTTTTTGTGGTTCTACTCCTTCATTTCGCGTTTTTTTTCATGCCTGATGCAACCGAGTAATTTAATAAATGAGTAATATGTCAACAAATAGTAAAAATAATAAACAAACATCATCACCTTCACAATTAAAAAATAGGGCAATACGAGGCTGGAAGGGGAATTCCTTATTTATGGTTCTGACAATAGAATGATCTTTAAAAGTTTTTTCATAGAGTGGGAATCACTAAGAATTGAAAAATCAATCAAGATTAAACATTTACATTTAATTTTTCAAATAACAAATTTGAAAAGAGTGGATTTTGGTAAACTCGTCAATGACCACACGGACCGGGCGCTCCAATATCATCCTAATTAGCGCATCGCTACCTTGACCGACAATTCAAAGCAAGGTGACATAGTAATATCAAACATTAGTGTAAGTGATTTCTTTGGAAATTCTGGGAGGCATTTTTAGAATAAAATATGAAGTAAAAAAATGGAATTTTAAGTATTGGGTTAATTTAAAATTCATGTCAAATTATATCAACATCTGTAGTGCAATACAAAATACAGCCACTATTTAATATATGTACCAGCAAGCACTTACCGAAATAAAACCCATAAACCTCTAGATGGTAGCTCTTGTCTTATTTTACCAAACGATTAAAAACGATGATTCAAATGCAATAAACTTGATGAAATGAATGGTTTAAAAGCAATAAATTACTCTTGCACGTGTTGTGAATGGAGAACTCTATTTTGTTTGTTAATTTGACAAAGTAAATTTTGGATTATTTTAGCATTTCTATTATTTGCTAATTATTATTGTTGTTTAAATTTTTGTTTTTGATTACCACATCTATGTTCCACCCCATTCGTTGTTGTTACCTTGGTTCGGAGCCTATTAATTTGGAAGTTCTTTTTAGTATGTTTTGAGCTACAAACTTGGTGATTAGTTTAAATTAATACACCTACAACAAAACATCAAATTTTTGGATTGCTTACATAGTATGATTACGGCTATTAGAGTCGGTAGATTAGCCCTGAACACCTACGCTTCTATCACTCCAAAACAAATCATCAATTAAACATTAATTAAAGATTTGAACTTAGAGTGCAACCAATTACAAAACGATTTGAGTGTTTGATTTTGGTGATAGAGTATTTTCTTTTGGGAATTTGTAAGTAAGAAAATCACTAAACACCTGGGTTTGAACGAACTCTCGCGCCGTACAGTTTAGTTTTCTCACCAACAATTTAAAGGACAGTAGCCGCTCTAATAAGTCAGTCAGATGGATAATTATTTATATTGGTACAGTTAAAACCTGGTAGTTTAATCCTTACTTTTTCTTTCTAAACTATTACTTCGTCTGGGTATGACTATTGGTATTACATTTTTGCTTTCGAAACTATTTCTTCGTCTGGATTTGACAATTGGTCTTACATGGACACATCCAACCAGTTTTATATGGAATGTCGATGACGATTTTGCGTTGGAAGAATGGTGGCACCTACCCTTAAATACGTATAATAAAAGTATTGAGATTATATAGTCGTAAATAAAAGTTTGGAGATTAAACGGCCCCACATGCCAATTACAAAAAGCCTCCCAAGAAAATAAAATCCACATCAGGTTTCAAACAAAAAAATGCTCGTATTCAATCTATCAAGATTTATGAACATTATATCTGTCGTGTAGTTTTCTTGTTGCCCCTGAGAACCGGTACCGAAGCCCATCCTTTCCCCTCCTTCGGTTGTTTGCACTTTTTTCCAGACTTTCCCTTTAGGTTTTGTTCAAACCATTCGGCAGAGTCATGCTCCATCCTTACTTTCATTGTGTTGCATTCATGCAAGACAATCCACAACAGCACTCTCAATCTCATGTCCTGGCTAGCACCCTGCATGTTCACAAATTTTTGGAACAATTAAGAGTGTCAATACCAAATTACGGAAAACATGAAATTTGGCAGCTAAAAATTTCTTTATTGTCACTTCTATCTCGAATTCTCGATGGTCACCAACCTCGTTTCTTCCGGTACTTGTTATCTTTCTACAAGTCTTCATATTTTTAATAACGTACAGGCAACAATCGCAACTGCGTTTATTTCGTTTAGACCAATTAATGGTTAGTGTTGTTATCAAACTCGCTGCATGTGAAACTAGATTGGAGTGAAGCATGCTTACGAATTGAATTGCTTCGCCCCGCCGACGATGGGACAAACTCTGTAAGTCCTGAAATCACCAAGCACGTTGTTCTCTGTTTCAATTTGGTACTGCTCCTGCAATACACTCAACTATACCATACAAATGTCACAATCTATTAAATAAGTGAATATCTAGGAAACACGAAATTTAGTGATAACATTGGATTGCTCACAAAAATCTCCGCAATTTCCTTTGTTGAGTCGTCCACGGTGTTCACACCCGGGAACGAATCCTGAACTTGGACTTCTTTCAGAAGTAGGTCAACAACAAGAAGTTTGAAATGTCCCGGATTGGAAAGAAGCAGCGGTATCATGATCTGTGACAAATAAGAAAACAAATTTGCATATAAGGTGGAGAGAAAATAGATTACTTAGTAATGAGGCGGACCATGTTTTCAATTGAACTGAGTGCAACTACTAAAATGAGTTGCCATACACTAACCTTTGAGGTTGCCCGGATATCCCCACTTAAAAATCGCCCCTTTATCTTCATCTTATCAAATTGGGTACGGATGTCTTCAGCATTTCCAAAATTCTCACCCTAAGTGAAGGTTCATAAAGAATCATCGGCTTTATCACTAATTCCAAAGTACATAGTTCGTCATCTGACGTGTACATTACACTACACCACAATGTCTACACTTACCAACGTGAACACGGGAAAGAACCATACAGGCATACCAGGTTTGCGCTCCTCCTCATAGTTTAGTATGTCACAAGACGTATTTAGCACCTGCAGAGCACGGATATTTTACGATTCATTCATAACTAATGTCCTTACACGTAAAACATACAAATAGTTTACACTTATTTAGTATACTATTTCCAAGGTTATGATTTACCGCAGCCGACACCCACTTGTTCGGTAGCAATGTCATTATTTCTTCACGATCCACGTATGTGCTTCTAGTCTCAGAAATAATGTCCCTACAATAAATCAATTGAGTGATATACTTATAATTTAATTGAGCAGTATTAAGAATCCGAAGAAAACGTCACCTAGAATATATCCCTACCTTGGTGGTAGGTTATTGTCCACTGCATACATCACTATTTTCATCAACCTTTCCTCCTTCAACATCTTCGCCTGTGAGAATGGATAACCCAATAACACATAACGTCTCCAAGTCGACATGGTCATGAGGTCCGATTCGCCTTTACCCCGCGTAGAATCTTGTTGGCTAGGCGAGACTGCATTACTTTTTAAAATTAACTTCGGTCTTTTGTTTCCAGAATCGTCGGCACTCTATGGGGAACGCGTAACAAAATTAATCAAACGGTAATGAAATTCGTAACAAATTCAGAAATAATCCAAGCGAACAGGTCAAACAATAATTGGTCACAAACATTATAATACCTTGGATTGATGGACCTTTGGAGGTACGGACGCCTGTGCTTCAGCGCAGTCGTCCTCCAAATTTGAGGCCAGAGTCGTTTCGGACTTGTTCGAATAGCAAGCCCTTTTTCTCGAAGAAGAACCATCGGGGGTCGTAAATTGTACATTCTCGACGGGGACTGGCCCTTCGTCCACGATACTGTCCTTGCTTAACTCAATGCACACCTTATTTCCTTTATCAATCACGCTGTCACTGTGGCTCATTTTTCCCATCGTCTGAACTACCGCACTTAAGTCATTCAATGTTTTCTCCATGTTTCCTAAAATATTTGATTGGACATTAACGGGGTTGTCTTGTTTATTATTTCCAACTGAGTCTTTCATAACCGTTAAAACCATTTCTTGTGATTCCCTCAACAATCGGAGCTCGTTGACAACTTTATACAGTAAGGACTCTCCCTCAATGTTTAGTGCCCGTGATTCTAAATTACATCTAATAGACCCCGGAGACTCTGTCCTTACGTCGAATGTCGCATTTGCTCTACCATCATTGGCACTTAACCCTACAGGATCTTTTCCCAACCTTCTGCTTGAACCCCATCCGTACGCCCTCTTCGAACCTGGTGTCGCCATTTCCGCAATCTTTTCCTGTATACATGCCAAAATATAAAAATACGGTTTACAATAGAGCTAACCCTTATGCAATAAATTTTTAGCAACACCAAATTTAAGAAAACGAACCATATTTAACAGGGAAGGGGGCAAAAGAGATTGACAAACATTGAGGAATCTTCGTACAAACTATTTAAGGGACACGCAACTAATTGTTCAACTGGGCCAAAACTCAATTTTTTAATAATATGTTGCAAAACTAATCAAACTCCTGAGTTATTTAAGTTCAGATATCAGATTAATCGATTGGTTGAAAGAATTGATCAATATTCGATGAGCAGTTTTTTTTTTTTTTTTTCAAAATAATTTTAAAATTTACACCAAGGCTATGCAAGAATGCAACCAACAATGAAGTAATGAAGAACAATCCAAACCACTGCGGACAGTACAAGCATATTTCGTTCTAACAAGGAGTACAAGTTCCGACTTCCTGTAAAAATCATTTAAATTGAAAAACCAAATTTGTTCGCCTACAAAGGTCGCGGATTTAAAACTATGTAAAATTCGTACTAGGTGGAAATTATTAAAAAAAATTACATTTCGTACGATGATTAGAACGGTCCAAGAGTCCCACACATGAAACATAAAATTTTACGGAATATTATCTTATAAAAAAGAGATGCCTCAATATGTGGTTATGCATATTGAGGGGCTTACTTAAATTAAAAGTATGTGGTTTTGGAGTTACATTATATTAATGTATTTTAGTAGTTCCATTTTGACTTTAAATGAATTAAAAAACTAATTTTGACCACAATAGTTTCAATTTGACTCTATCTTAAGTAAAATGCAGACTAGAAATATACTTATGCATTTGGGAAGTTTCATTTTGACCTTACCTGAATTAATAAACTATTGTGTATTGAAATAATTTCCTTCTCGTATGTAAACTTCATAATATAGTCTCCATACAAGCAGAAACTAACATTTGATAAAATTGTGGATATCTATTTATGTTCACAATTCAGAGTCATTATGTTGTTACGATATAGAGTACATAAAATAAAATTTACAACGACGGTGAATTTTTTCTTTTCTTCCTAAATCCGCCACTTTACAGTTTAAATCTAGTTTTGTATTTTAGTAGTTTCGTTTTGACTTTACATGGAGGAATAAACGATTGTTTACTTCAGCAGGTTTACTTTAACTTTATATGAATTAAATTTTAGAGTTAAAATATAGTTATGTATTTTTGTTGATACGAGAAGCCTTTATATAAATTAACAAACTATTGGTTATTGCAGTGATTTTCTTCACCTACGGACACTTATTGTTTTACGAAATAAGGTAAAAATTACTGACTGTTCATTTTAATTTTTTTTTTATATTGTTGACAAAAAATTAAAGTACAGTTAAAATATAGTTTTTCTTATTTTAGACTGATAGTTTCTTTATGACTGTTAATGAAATAATAAACTACAGGAGGTTCAAATAGATTTCATTTTACCTTTATATGGTAAAATATTTAGAGATAAAATAAAGTAATATAATTTGTTAGTTTCATTTTGACTTTGAAAGAATTAATAAACTATGGTTTATTACAATATTTTCCTTCTCGTATGGAGACTCATTACAAAAGTTTCCATTTGTGGAAAAACTAAGTGTTCGTTTGCTTAAGACTATGGAGTTTTCGGCCAACCATGACAGAGGAGACTAATAAGTGTGATTTATCGGGATTCGATCCTTTAAATCCACTACTCACAATCTACAGCAAACGAACCGTACATTCGAAATAAATGATAGGGTTCATTTTTTAATGTTCACAATTTAGTATCACTATTGTTCAGATTATCATTGTGGTTGTTATTATTATTGTTGTATTATTATTATTACTATTTTGGCGGTATCTGAATTTTTTTTAAAAAATTTCATCCCATATCAGACTCAACAGATTAGAAAATGAGGAGGAAAAAATATATAAGGGTAATCCATTCACTACATTAAATAAAAAAAAACCCACGCATAGTTTTGTAGTTAAGGATATAATGCATTAAGAGTAAGCAATTACATTAAGCTGCTGAGTGATCCTTGTAAACTAGTGCTATTTCTAGTAAAAAATTAAAAACATATATAATTTCAGCATAATTTCGTAATGCAGGGCCTACAGGCGTTTAAAAAAAATTAAAAAATGAAGGGGTAATATGGCTATGTATGCTGTGAGGTCAAACTTATCCCCGATATTCGGGTTACCAATAATACACATTTAGTAATTTGCCTATCTTCAAACTTATAAGAATTACAGGTTTAGCAAAGGCTAAATGAACGACTATAATTTGTTTATAACAAATTAAAATAAAATGTCTATCCTAGAATAATATATATAGATATATATATATATATATATATATATATATTAATATATAAATATATATGATTTCTAGATCCAAAATACTAGTAGCGTCTACTTTGACATCTCAAGCTCTAGGGATTTTAGTCATAGTTAGATTGAGGAAGGCCTTTTTTTAAGACGATTTGAAAAGAACGGTTGACTAAGTACTAGTCATGCTAACCTTCAGAATATAAATAATTATAATAAAAATACTCGCAACGACACTAAGATTAACCCTTTGGGCCACAAAGCCTATCCCATGAATTGCACCCAATCATATAAACAACGTAGTGTCATTGATTCGAATCACCTAAATTATGCAACAAGTTGGAATACATATAGCAAGCAACACTATGCACACAAGTACGAACACGAAACGGAAAGTACAGCCTTACTCACAAAAAAATAAAGACATTTAAACAACTAACCAATGTTTTCAGACACCATTTGTTGTTGTTTATCGAAGTAGCGAGTTTCCTGCAAACATCATAGTCAGCCAGCCCGACCCCACGAAGATCGTCAACAATAACCGGACCTTGAGGCAACACCAACCGTAAATAAAAAACCTGTCGAGCAATGGGAATAATATTACAATCCATGTGGGATATGTGTGAGGTGCAACTGGATAGAAAAAGTAAGGCTACTCATGTTAAATTTATTTCATTCGACAACAAAGTGAGACATTATGTAGTTACTTGAAAAATTGATTGTTGGTTACCATTTGACAACTAGGGTTACCTGTAGGAAAAAAGCAAATCCGGTTAAAAAGGTGTAAGGCCTCCGATTGGCTTGTACTTGACTACGCCATCAACCATCTTATTCAGAAAATGACTGGCCCAATTTCTCTTGTGGATCATTTCTACATCTAACACGTTGTAAATGTAATTTTGGTTTATCTCGTTCGCAGTAGTTGTCCCAAGCACAGTAGCGGTCACGAACAACACGAAGGATCGAAGAAAATCTAGATTTGGTTCTTGGGATGAACTCAGTATTTGTTCTAATCGTTGAGTCTTTATTACGGTCCTGTCAATTTGATGTGAAATGTACTTTGATAGTATGTCCTCCGCCAATCCTAAGTCCCCATGGAATACTAAATCTAACCCCCCCTCCGGAACTCCCATTAGTTTGCCAAAAATCTCAACGGTTATAGCGTATTGTTTCCCAAATAGACTTAATTTTAAAGTTACGAGGTCAAAAGCTAATATTAGTGCATGTACTAAGTCCCTATACAACTCACAACCCACAAAATCTAGACAACCCCCGAAGCCAATAGACTCAATTGCCGATTTCTTATGAACACCGAACTGTGAAATCCTATCTCCATAACGCCTCAAAGCTATTCGCGTTTTCAGCATAGGACCATCGGCATCATTGTGTAAATTACTTCCCCATTTTTCAGTATCCTCACTCGGAGGATACCCACCGGCATCAACATCCATCCTACTTTCCCTGCGCATTGAGCTGAGCAAACCATCGGACATGAACAATCCACGCCGAGCACCTCTCCTGTCCCCGTCAACAGTTTCATTTTCAGAATCAGCTGTCAAATCCTAGAACAAAAGAAAGGGATAAGTTCATGAGTACTAATACACAGCTACGGCGTTCAACAGAGAATTGAAAAAATGGACTCAATTTTAGAAATCCATAAAATCTCACCACGCAATCATCTATTTCCTGAGATTTAGACGAAGTGAGGAGATCGAAAAAACTCCTATGAGCATCAGGAGCATCTTCGACGCTTTTGTAGAACACGGCATTGAACTCTTCCTCCATATTTGTTAACTGTTTTTGCATATTCTACAAACAAGACATGTTGGCTATTTATAAGGTGGGCAATGGGAACAAATGTGAGGGTTTGTGGCCATGCAACCCTAGTGGCGGTTCCCAAATAATAATTTTTTAATTGTGCATTTTGTTAGCCAAACTAGCCGCCTAACCTACTTAAATATTTAATTAATATTCAAGGTCCCACATGTATAGATTGAACCATCTAGAACCACTAGTAATTGGATATTAGGAAAATCTATTCACTAATGTCAGTAGGCGTAACTCAATTTTTTGTTGCCCTCTGAGACCAAAACCAACAGGAATCGAGTAAATATGAATTGAAATAGTTGAGAATATTTTGTACATGCCTAAACAGATATTCGGTTATAGATTTTAAAGTTAATTAATTCTTAAAACGACGGAGTTACTATTTATTATTGTTGCATAAATAATTTAGGAGAAAATGCCACAGAAAAGTGACGACGTTGATTATCGAGCTAAATGTATCGTTATATCACTTAACGTAATATTTATTTTTCATAGTAGTTTCGGTTTCATCACCAACATTATTAACTAAACTAATCGTGTGGAAGGCACGCTAAACCTGAGTTCAAGTACAGTAAAAATAGAGAAAATATATAAGAGGCAATGATTACAATCTAGATTTGCAAGCAAAATCTTTATTGTTGAATACCTACCTAGGGTTTGTCCCCCTAGGCTACCATAGGCAATGATAACTATAGCAAGCAACTTGCACATATATTTTTTCAAAAATGCCCTCTATCTAGAGTTGTTTTCATTAATATTTCATGAATGCCACTGTACCATAAATTAGGGGAGTATCATTACTACTTTTGGAAGCCAATCATATAAATACAAGGACATCAAAGCATTTACTATATAAAATATAACCACTGATAGATAAGTGCAATACGTGTCAATCGTTGATCCACAAAATTGAAGTAGGGAAAAAATATTCGCCGGACGAGGAGGGCCCAACTCTTGAAATAGTTACCCTCGGCAATGGGTATTAAGTTGAACCCTGCATATCTGTAACAAGTCATCTCCAAGTCGAAATTTTCCGTCGGAAATGAAATTACTGAACCTTCTACTTCAATGTTGGCCATGTTATACACAATTTAAAAGAAAAAAAAAAAAAAAAAAAAAAGAAGGGAGTTGGGACAAAAGGCAAAACGTAGTTTGATGGCTAAATTTGCAAGTAAAAAATTTAAATATTTGACCTAGGAAGGGTATGCCTTCCTAGACTACCATAGGTAACGAGATCTATTGCATGCAACTTATACATTTTTTTATTAACAAAGCCCTCTAAGTGCTGATTCCAGCGAATATCATTAATGCCACCACGCAATAAAAATTAATCATTAAAATGATTACCTTTTGTTAGAGTGCCAACATACAGAACGCAAGAAACTGAGCTCTCAGAGAATTGCTTACATCTAAATAATTTAAAATTCTGCTTCCACAATAACGAAACCATAATGAGAGAAAAAGACTTAAAATTCTTGTTTAGTAAATTAAAATTCATCCGACAAATATGTGCCACTGTTAGTTTTTTTACCTACGATTTATGTAAAGATTAAACGGACTCGTTTTCCGGATCCTTTCGTAAAGGTTAAAAAATAAAACATTACTACTCTTGGGGTATGTTAATAATTGTTTTTTTTTTCTTTGTACGACGTTAACGGTGAAATGATTAGGCTTTTTTTTTTTCGTGGATATTTGTCCAATTCTTTTTGAAGGGTCTAGCCACGAATCTACGGATTTAGTCATGACATGACCCTTTTTTTCTTTTCTTTTTCTTGAGTCGGAAACAAAATTTTGCGTAACGCCAATCAATCCCGGACTGATATTTCTATCAGTATTCGGCTAACTGGAAACAAAACAATCGTACTACTGGGATACTTGGGATTTCAATTCCATCTATCACAGTTAGCACCACTGTACATTCATCATACTATCGATAGGTGTAATCGGGGAATCAACAGATGACTACTTTATTTGATTTATTTAAACTCCTAATCAGTTGAATTATTCCCGCCGAAGGTAATAAGCATTTGGTAGTGGTGCTCCAAACACTAATACGGACATACTAATGAATTGTCACGGTTTAAAACTTCAGTTTTGAGACAAAATGAGGTTCTACCGTGAAATGTAGACGAATGTCAAATCCTCCCTGTTTTTTAAAAAAAAAAATTATTTGAGCAGAGTTTAAAAAACAGTTTACTAATCTTATTTTTCTGGACGTAGCGGATACTGAATAATATCTACATTTATATCTACATTCTCTATTTGACATCACAACACTATCCTTAAATTTTTATTAGACAATTAAGTTCAACCTAAAACTACATCCGAACTTGGTAAGTTATTAAGCTAGGTTAGCTGCGCAGCCCTCGCCGGCAGATAGCCATTAACGAAAGCACGTCACGAGATACTCAATTCCTCGATAAAGTTAATTATAACAAGTTTTGAGGCGAATATTTTTAAGTTACTCGTTCGATCTCAAGGCATTTGCACAAATCTTCAATCTACTAACGTTCGCTTTTGTGGATACGGGTCGATTTATATTCAGAATAACTTTAAACTTCAGAATATATGAATTGGACGATGTGCGAGCCAAATTGACTGAGGGGTGGAAATTAGAAAATAAATCTTGGTCATATAAGTTAAACTAGTGTAGCTAATACATTAAAAACGATAATACATATTCTAAATTTTTGGTTTAAGAAGATTTGCTGAAGTTATGACTTTTACAAACTTACAACCTTCCCAAAATAAAAAGTTTACATCTTTCAAATAATACTTCGATTTTTTTTTAAAAGAATTAATTACGGCGTATACGTGCAACCATCAATGAATTGGTACTTACACAACGCATCAAACCACTGTTGCTTTCCAGCCCATTTACTACACGTTTTACGGAATACGTAGTACAATTAATCAATTATTGTAGGATCCATATATATGTAGTTACCGTCGGATCTACTTTATAGGAATACGTTCAAATTCGCGCAGAACCCCGCAGAGAGCTCTAATCAGAACAAGTGAAATTATCCGCATTCCATAGATTTTTAATAGGGTGAATTGCGTTCTGCAAACTGAGTTGCAGTGCCTTTTAGCCATTTTTAACATACACTAATAGGTTTGTGACTGAAGGCAACCTAAAACTCGTAAAGGCGAAGCTTTTCAGGGCCAACCAAACTAAAAGAAAATATAAAACAACCAAAATACAAAATAAAAAAACAATTGAAAGTTATAAAGTTCACTTGAAATGCTAGAAAGCTAACTTTAGCTTTTATATATAATCTTCAAAAAAATGAAGTTTTGCGCAGAGGAAATTTATATACATTGTAAGATGACACCATCCATCTTTTTTTAGACAAAGGAAAAACTAAAACAGGGACGCCATTTAATAATCCAGATATTTTTATGATTGAATATAAATGCTTTAAAATAATAGAAAGTTCCGTGGGAAAAAAAAAATACAAACCATTATGAATAATTCTGAAATATTTCGCTTTCTCTTAATTTAATTAATTTTGGGAGTGTTTCAATTAAATTTAAGAAATGTTAATGAAGTGTAGAAGAGTAGCACCAACCATTGTTACGAGACATATGCAATCCAACTTTTTTAAGTGCAATATTTAAATCGCCAAATAAAAGCCCAAAAAAAAGGGGAATTACCTCTAACCATTCTCGATCATTTCGACTATACTCATGCTTCCGCTTCGGCGACTCCACCCTGGAGAATTAAAATATTTTATAGTTTTACTATTTGTCTTTCTTTCATTAACTACGAGCAATTAAATGGAGACAAAACAATATTTAATTTCGAGCAACATACGAAATGAATCATTCATTGTTTTTTTTTTTTTTTTTTTTTTTTTTTTTTTTTTTTCTTTTATATATTTCCCTACGTCCAACTATTGAAATAGGGGCCCAAAGATTTTGTTAGGGATTGTAAATAACCTTTTTAATGACCTTAAAAATAATGCCCTGAATTTTCTCGGCAAATCTTTACAAGTTTTGTGATGCTTCTTGGACAAGATTAGTAATATTATGGAGAAAAAAATAAAGGAAAAACTCAAAAAAAGGTGCAATGATTACTAGCAAGATTTTGCAAGCAAAAGATTTAATTATATTACCTAGGTAGGGTATGTTCCCCTAGGTTCTAGTAGGTAATGATTGCTAATGTGGGCAACTTGGCTATATTTTATTCCTAATGCCCATTTTAAATTAATTTCCCTCAATTTTCTTCAATGCCATGCCACACCAATTGCAGCAAAACTGAACTCCTAAATTTGGACGAGTTGTCCCAACTTCCCTGCAGGTTAGTTAGAGTTAATGAAATGCCAATAATGCAATTCATTCCGTTATGCTCATAAATTAAATCCAACAACAATGGAAAGACATAAAATAATTATACTTACGATATGTAATTTCAGAACAATGATGAGCCAATAAATGTTTGAATCGAGAAAAACTAGCACAACAAAATTCACAGTAGTGTATCGTTGACGTCGCGAAATTTGATTAATGTGTTCGTAAAGGCTACTAGCATTCTTTTTCTATCAATCATGTTTTATTCTTTGGTATATTTTTTCTCGCAAAAGATTACTAATTCCATAAGATTTAATATATGTAGGTAGAAAAAATGAATAAAACGTTAACCTCAACCTATCAAAAAAACGTAAATATGTATTGAACCTCAGCGAATCAAAAAGATCCAACATAGTTAGGACCAACAAATTAGCTGTTGTTGCTTCCAATTAGAACCTTGACTATCGTCACTACTCAAAGCGAACGGAGACTTTGGTAACTACGTTCTCAGTTACCAGCTGAGGTAAGCCCTACTAGAATGTGGTAGGGCCAGACGTGACGTTACTAAATAGGCTGTGACGGAATTTAATTTAAATACATGTATATATATATGTATGTACATACATAAATATAAAAATATAAAATTAAAATATGCTACATCAACGTGTCATTACAGTCTATAGGGCAAAATTTTGTTTTTAGTCCTGTAAGTTAGTCTTTGTCTAATTAAAGTCCTGTTTGTTAAAGAAATACAACCTTTACCCTGTTTGTTCAAAAAATTGTCCAATTTAGGGACACTGACCATCACCGACGATCATTTTAACTGGAATACGGTTAATAATACCTTATGACTTTCGAGTGCTAATAAATTATGTGTCAAGTATTTGTTCATATAACAAGTTAAATCATTAAATTACTTTGGTATTAACTGCTACCAAAAAGAATTAAAAAATTAAACCCTAATTCCCATATGTGCGGGCATTTCATTACATTTTTTATTTTTGTTTTTTTATTTCTTCCTCTTTCTCAAACTTATTAATCACGTGAGTCGCACGTGATTAATTGCGTAGTAATTAGCCATTTGTGATGGTCAATGTCCTTAAACTAGACAATTTTTTAAACAAACAGGACTAACACACAAGATTTTTACTGGAGAAACCCTACTATACGGGGTATGTTAATAATTTTCCCCTAGTCACTAGCCACCGTTTTTCCTTCCATGAAACAATGTTCTCCGTGAAAAAAAAAAATGGGCAATACCAATTTTTTTGGAGGTTTGATATTTAGCATAACTTTTGGAAGAAGAAGCTTCCATGTCCTTCTCGGCTGAATCAAAATTCACTCAAAGGAATTGTAAATTTGTCTCATCTTGCATGCTTTATCCGGTTTTCGAAGAGTAGCCCATGGGATGCTAAAAAGTTTACACCCCCTTTTAGACACACTCTAGAGAAGACAATGATGACCACTTTTGGGAGAAAAGGAACCCTAAAGTTATTCAAGTTCACTCACTCTCCCCCTGATAAAGCGCAATCTGGTATCCAAGAAACTTAACGGAAATTTACGTAAACAATATGAAAACACACAAGATTTACGTGGTTCGATCCGGAGATCTACGTCCACGGGCAGAAAATCCCTCTTGCCGAGGTGTTTCTTTCACTAAAACTTTGAGTTTACAGGTAGCAATCCATAATACCGAGTGTGAACCTTAATTCAGAGTTCTTTTTCCCTATTTATACTCAGCTCTTCCTAAACCCTAACTGAACCCTAACAAACTTCCTATATTCACGCCTACTTCCAGCTGCATGGCGGTTGGGAACGAATCTTCAGCCTTGATTCGCGGAACAAACTGCCTGTTGGGCCAGCGCGTGTTCCTGGGCCTGCTGGGCCTGGGCCTACGCGTGCTGGGCCTTCACGTGCTTGCTGGGCCGGTCAGTGGGCTCAAGTATTAACCCGACCCGAAGTGACCGGGTTATCCCTATCAGATGCCCCCCCTCCCCCAGCCAAAGCGAGGAGGGAGCTTCGGTTGTCACCGGGGTGGAACCGTAAGCAAGAAGGGCCGTGGTCGTTGGCGGGCCGAAGTGTTTATGGTTGACTAAGTCTGTCCGCGTCCCCGGGGACTCTGCGGAGCAGTCTGCGGACGCGGAGTCGAGCTAGGCCGAAGTGCACAAGACATTTATCGAGATACCAAATTTCCCAGAAGCAAGAAACGCGTTGGAAGTATATAACAACCTGGCCGAGGTGGAGGGTACACCGGAATGAGTAGTCTGGCCAAAATGAAGGGAGCACCGGAGTGTGGTAGTATGACCGAGGTGGAGGGTACACCGGAGTGTAGTTTGAATCTTCCTGACGAAGGGTGAGGTTGATGTGATTGGCGGCGCCATCATGAGAGAGAGGGATGTGAAGTGACACGCTCTGCGACTTCCAAGAAACCTGTTCCCCACGCGCCTTGGGAACTGTAAAGCGCGTGAAGAGCACGTTTACATCTCCACCACTGAATTTGAATAGTCTGCATCGAAGCCGTTGGTTTTTGCGTATATAATTGGAGTAATTGCACAGTAACCTTTCATCTTCTTCATTGCGATTCATCAGTTTAGAAAGCAGGAAAAAGAGGAAATCTGCACTCGTGATTCATCTCAGATCAAAAACTTCTCAAATCAACCCACTCAAATTCAACCCAAGTAAGTATGTCTTCCTCTTCACCTTCTGCCTCATCTTCTGCCTCTATTGAAGAATTAGGGACTTCGAGTACCCCGTTAGACGTCCCCCCCTATCATATCTCATTCCGGAGAGGAATGAGGTTAGGACTATAGACAGGGCCGACGGCCGGGAATGCAACGTTATGATGGTTGCTTTCTATCCATGCGCGGAGGAGGGTTTGGAGGTGGCCTCCGTAGCATTACGGATGTCACGAGAGCAAATTGAGAGAGAACTCCCGTCATTTTACCTTCCCTTCAACCTAGAGTATATAATACCGAACCCCGAGGATAGGGCCTGTTGCCCACCGCAGGGGTTTATTAGTGTATATATAGATCCCCTTAGAGTAGGCCTGAGACTGCCTTTGTGGGATATTGTCATCTAATTGCTGCAATACTACGGCATTGCCCTCTGCCAATTAGCGCCGAACGCGGTGAGGCAGGTAGTGGGATTCACCGTGGTGTGTAAAAACGCCGGATTAGAACCGACTGTAGAGCTTTTTAGGTTCTTCTTCCAACTAAAAAACTTCGGGAAGTCCAAAGGATGGTACTCCTTCAGTCCTCGAGCCCGAGGTGGGTTCAAGGTTCAAAACCCAAGTAAGGTAGAGGGGTGGAAGGAGAGGTTTATATTTATTAGGAATAAAGTAGTTCTCCCGAAGTGGAGGAGGGACGAGGTACTTGATACCGCTCCGGTGGAGAGCCCGGAGGCTGAAGTGATTCATACATTCCGGACAGTGGGGACTTTCAAAAACCTCTGTTCCGAGGAGGAATTGGAGGAGGCAGGGCTGAGCCCGTATTATTCGGGCAATGCGGGCGCCGAAGAGGGTAGGAGTCCTTGTATCTTGCGTTTTACAACTTTTGCTTTGCGCAGGACTAACCATAACTTTTATTTGCAGTGGGACGCTTCGGAAAGGAGCCTGCCGGAAGCCCCGCAGCGTCGGCGACGGCTAAAAAGAAGGGGAAAGCCGCTGAGGTGTCTCCCCGGGGGAAGATGCCACCAAGTGCGCGACCGGCAGCGGGGTCGGAAGAACGGGTTACGCCGGCGGGGTCACCTCCCGGAGCGAAGAAGAGGCCGGAGCCTACCGGGACTCCGCTAGCGTCATCCAAAAGACCCCGGGTAGGGGAGAGCACACAGGTAAACTTGAAACGCTACTCGTAATTCGTATGTGCACGAAGTGTGTGTTATGAAGGCTGCTCATAATCTCATTTTTCGTGTAATTGTCCAGGTTGAACAAGTGGCCCCGAGTCTGCTGGGGTTGGAGGGTGCAGACGCTGAAGAACTCCTGTGCTTGGCGCGAGGTATCCTAGACCTCGGCCGCAGGAGCGAGAAGGAGGGGAAGGAGAAGCTGGCCGAAGTGGCTAGGGAACTCCGGGCGCGCAACGACCGTCTAACGCACGATATGACCGAGGCACGCAAGAGGGCTGCCTTGGTCGAAACCGAGGTCGCGCGTCTGCGCGGGGTGGAGGCGGAGAATAATGTTCTCCGGGGTGAAGTGCTGCGGCTGCAGGCGGAAATGGAGGCGAGGGAAGCTGCCGTGGTCGAAGGGCAGGGAGCGTTGCTGAAGGCCTTCGCCGATAAGTTATTCAAAACCAGCACGTTCCTCGACTTCCAGACGGAGTTCGTGGCTATTGGGGACCAGGCCACTCGATCCGCACTGCTGGAGCAAGTGAAGGAGGTCTACCCGAATGTGGACGTATATCGTCCAGAATTCGGGTATGACTTTGAGTCAGTGGCCGGACTGGAGAAGGCCTACTATGCGGCGCTATCAAATCTGCCGGAGTGGCCCCTGGTGAAGGCTCTCGGGGAGAAGAAGCAACTTCTGACGGCCGCGGAAGTTGCCAACTGTGAGGTGGACCAGGACAAAGAATTCATGGCCTTCTGCCGAGGTGAGCTGGTCACCTCACCCCGGAGCATTGAACCCCCTCCACGGATGGAGGTCGAAGCCCCAGCTGCGGTCGAAGCCGTCGCAGCAACGGAGGAAAGAGAAGCCGAAGTCTCCGAGGGCCGGCGAGAGGGGTTGCCCGAAGAGACTGAGGCAACTGAGCGGGAGGTCAGTCGATCCCCGCAAATTTAAAATTGTATAGTTTAGGGATGTATGCTAATCAATGTACCGAATTTGGAACAATTGTACTTCTGCAATGTTAAATATAATTTTCTGTTTCTCTGACTCTTGAACTTCTCTTTTTATTTGCATGATCAATTTATGTCTGTTGTCGAACTGAACTCCAATTTTTTACATACTTGAGAGTAATCGATCTGGTTGACTCTTCTTTCTGTTTAGAACACCGCGGAACTACACGAAACCATAAAGAAGCTCATGCAATCACTTGAGTGGTTCCGCGGAGAAAAGAATCATCTGCAAATGCACGTAGTGCCAAAGCTAGAGAAGCAGGTAGCCTCGGCAGAGAGGAAAGTGGTTGAGGCCGAGGAGAGAGCCAAAGACTTCGAGATGAAATATCGGTCTACCACTGCCGAGATGAGCCGCGTCCTTGTTCATCAGAGGGAGTACGACCGGATACTTTCGGAGTTCGGTCTTCTGACCTTTGAAGAAGTGGAGGAACGGGTCGTAGAGATCCAAGGTGACATCGCAGCATTGATGTCAAGGAGCTCTCTCGAGTCATCGGAGCTCGTAAGGAAACGAGAAGTTCTGGAGTTGCTTCTCAGTATGTATGAAGGGCTGAAGGGCCGAGGTAGGTGGAAGCCTTCTGCCGAAGAATTCATCGCGAGCTCAAGCCGGGACCAAAGTACGCAGAAAGCTCCTCGGAAGGATAAGAAAAAACCCTCCAGAAAGAGCAAAGGCATAGTGATCCGAGAGCCAGCTCCAGTGACCATAATCGAAGAAGAACCCGCAGCGGTTGCCGAAGAGGTAGTCGAGGAGCTGGCCAGGGAAATCGAAGTAATGGCTCCGGAGGAGTGGGACCCCGAGCAGTGGGCCCAAACCCCGAGGTCCGCGCCACAACAAAGTAGCCGAGCTCGGACCAGGGGTGAAGTCCCCAGGCAAGCGCCTAGAGCAAGTCCTCGGCGTAGGGAGGTTCGCGGGGACGAGAGAGCCGGAGCCCGAGGCCGAGGAACTTCAAGGTCCCGGAGGACGCGGCAAAGATCGAGGAGCAGGCAGCAACGCCGGAGCGCTGAGTATTGGCTCGGGGGCCGCAGATGACTGTTTTTTTTTTTTTTTTTTTTTTTTTTTTTTTTTTTTTTTAATGTTTGAAGTCTTTTGAAAAAAAATTTCTTGATGTTGTAATATTCAGAAGGTAATAAAACTGTTGTAGTGTGTACAAACGTATTTGAGAGCAACATGTTACGAACCATTTTAATCGGGTGTTCGGGAACACGACAGGAAAAATTATTAACAATTTTAATTGGGTGTTCGGGAACACAGTATGAATAAATTATTAACAATTTTAATTGGGTGTTCGGGAACACAATATGGATAAATCCAATCTCCTCGGACTAATCAGGCGGGAGTAATATCTCCCCGGACGGATCAGGCGGGAGTAAACACTTCTCCGGTTAAACAGACGAGAAAGTGATGTAAGTCCGGAGACGATACACGAATCTCCTCGGAAGGACCAAGGAAGATATTTACTTGTCCGGAGACCAATAACGATAATATGATTGCGTTAGGGCGTCCCCGTAACGTAAAGAAAAACACAGCAAGATATATAAGCAAAGAATTTTTATTCAATGATAAGTGCCGGAGCAAACTCAAAAGTACAAAGAGAGATAACTACTATAAAAGAAATTAAAGATAAGATGGTACTTGAGATTTGGCCTTCACAGATAGAAACGCCTCAAGTTAGTGATGTGCCAGCTTCGGGGAATCGGGGTCCCGTTGAGATGCTCTAGCTGATAGGATCCGGAATCGTGCGCGGCAACGACTCGGTAGGGACCTTCCCAAGATGCCTGTAATTTCCCCTCGGGGGCAGCTTTGCTGGCTGAGTTGAACCGAAGAACTAAGTCCCCGACATTGAACTGAGTACCCCGGACCCGGAGGTTATAATACTGGGCTGCTCGTTGTTTACTCCTGGCCTGTTGAATGAATGATTGGTCGCGGCGATTTTCAAGCTCATCCAAATTTACCCGGAGAGCCTCGTCGTTATCCTCTGGATCCAATGTGAGGAGGCGGGGGCTTGGTACGCTGATTTCAGCAGGGATAACGGCTTCGGAACCATAAGTAAGACTGTAAGGAGTCTCCCCGGTAGATGTATTCGGTGTCGTGCGATAAGCCCATAGGACTTGTGGAAGGTTTTCAGCCCAGAGACCTTTGGCATTATCCAGGCACTTTTTTATTCCCGCGAGCAGTGTCCGATTGGTGACCTCGACCTGCCCGTTGGCTTGAGGGTGAGCAACCGAAGTAAAGATTTGTTTGATGTGGAGCTCTTCACACCATGACCGAAATGGATCGTTGGCAAACTGTTTACCATTGTCCGAGATGATAGTGCTCGGGATGCCGAAGCGACATACGATATTGCGCCATACAAATTTTAAGACATTTTGACCAGTAACGGCTGTAAGTGGTTCGGCTTCGATCCACTTAGTGAAGTAGTCTACGGCAACGACCAGGAACTTCAATCCTCCCGGAGCAACGGGGAATGGGCCAACAATGTCGATACCCCACTGAATAAACGGCCACGCACTTTGGATCCCAGTGAGCTCGGTCTGTGGTAGATGCTTCACTCGGGAGTGCAGTTGACACTTGCTGCATTTGGTCACCAAGTCGTGGGCATCGTTGAATAGAGTTGGCCAATAATATCCCCAGCGGAGAACTTTCTTGGCCAATGTCCGAGAGCCAATATGGCTGGCACAGGCCCCTTCGTGAACCTCCCGCAGAACTTGGGTAGCTTCGGCAGGAGCGAGACATCGGAGGCTCGGTTGTAGATATGATCGCCGGTACAAGACTCCATCATGAAAGGAGTACATGGGGGCTTTGAGGGCAACTTGCCGAGCTTGCAGCTTGTCAGTAGGCAGGATTCCATCTCGGAGATATTGAATAATGGGAGTCATCCAATTCGGATCACTATCGGTCAATACTGAAACTGTGGCTTCATGAATTGCTGGATGAGATAGGTCTTCGACCATGATATCCGGAGATATATTAGATAAAAATCGATTTAAAGCCGCCAAACCACCTGTGAGGCGCTGAACGTCCCTGAATGTCTTGGGTGGCTGCAGTTCTAGCACATCCCGAAGTTTGGCCGGGTTGGCCTGCAAACCGTGTTGTGAAACCATATAACCCAGAAACTTGCCGGAGCCGACGCCAAAAGTGCATTTTGCTGGATTAAGGCGCAAATTGTAGCTTCGCAGGGTGCGCAATGTTTCGGCAATGTCTTGCACACATGAAGAATGGGAGATACTCTTTATAACGAGGTCGTCAACGTAAACCTCGACGTTGCGGCCAATCTGGCCGTGGAAAACCCGGTCCATGAGACGCTGATATGTGGCTCCGGCGTTCTTGAGCCCGAAGGGCATTTTCTTAAAAGCATAGCACCCAAAAGCAGTGATGAATGCTGTCTTGATGGCATCTTGTGGATCCATAAAGATCTGGTGGTATCCCTTGTACAGATCTAAGAAACAAAGTGCCTCATACCCAGTGATGGCCTCGGCCTTTTGATCTATGGAAGGTAGGGGATAACAGTCCTTCGGACAATGTTTGTTGAGGTCGGAGAAGTCGACGCACATTCGCCATGCCCCACTGGATTTAACCACCATTACTGGATTCGATAGCCAGGAGGGGTAATATACCTCGAACAGGATGTCCGCATCCAAGAGTTGTTGCACCTCGATTCGAATTGCGTCATTTCGCTCCGGGGCGAATTTTCTTTGCTTCTGCTGGATAGGCTTTATGCTGGGATCAATGTTCAGCTTGTGTGTTATTATGTCGGGAGAGACCCCGGGCATATCCAGAGGAGACCATGCGAAGACATCGGAATATTCTCGCAAGGTCTGAATTATAGCCTGATGTAACCATGGCACATCCACGGCTCCAACGGTTACTGTCTGTTCCGGCTTGGACGGATCAAGCGGGACTTGGGCAGTGGCATCCCCCAATAAGGTACATTCCCGAGGTTCCAGAACCGATGATGCTACCTGAAGCTGCTGTTTAGGAGGAGCCTTAGCAGTCTTTTTGAGTGCTACGTACATACATTCTTTTGAAACCCGCTGACTCCCGCGGATAGCCACTTCGCCATGCGAAGTGGGGAACTTTAGTGCGAGGTGATATGTGGAACATATGGCTTTGGCTGGGGTAAGCCAGTCCCGGCCCAATATCATGTTGTACGGTGACGGGGAATTCACCACATAAAAATCCACGAAGATGGTTTTTATCTTCGGATAGGTTCCCAGGGATGCCGGGAGAGTGATAACTCCTTCTGGCTGGACTTCACCCTGGGTGAAAGTCTGCAGTGGCCCGGGAGCCGGCCGAAGTTGTTCCCGAGGAATCCTCATCCTTTGGAAACAGTCGGCAAATATAATACTCACCGCGGCTCCATTATCCACGAAGACTCGCCTTATTGTTATATTGGCTACAGTCATGTCGATGACAATAGCGTCAGTATGAGGCGTTATCTCTGGAACCGGGTCTCTATCCGTGAAGCTGACAGTCTCGGATTGATGGAGGCGTTTATGACGTGGCTCCTCGGGAGGAGGACGTCGAGCCTCTGTCTTCAAGGCATGTCGCGAGGCCCCGGTGGGAAGGGCCCCATATATCACGTTTATTACGTGAGGAGGCGCGCTGTCTTCGGGTCCCCCCGGAGGAGGAGGTGGCGGAGGAAGACGTGGTTGCTGGCGATTGCCGGAATCTTGCCGTGCGTAGTTATTGGGCCCCGGCCGATTATTCTGCCACGGCGGCCGATTCCGTTGTGTGCCGCGGTCATGATATCCACGATTATTGGACGACCCCCCATTCTGACCTGTCCGGGGCTTGTCATCGGTCCGCGCAATGTATTGGCGCAAGAAACCTTTCCTCAGGCACTCTTCAATTTCCTTGCTGAGTTCTCGGCACTCCTCTGTCTCGTGCCCATGATCTCGGTGGTACGCACACCACTTTCCACGATTCCTCTTCTCAGGCGGCTCAGTCATCCGCGGACAAGGTCGCAGATCGTTCTTGTGAATAGAAAGGATTTCGGCTCGTGACTTCGTCAACGAAGTCAATTGTGGAATATCGCCTCGGGATTCTAAACGCCCCGTGGTCAGGCGGGAAAATGCGCTAGGTCGCGGACTAGGCCCGGTTTGTGCTTTGTCGGACTACCGCTTGCTAGCGTGTTTCTCACGCTTCTGGCGAGTCTGCTCCTCTGCCTTAGCAAATTTGCACACCGTTTTGAACAGTGCTCGGGTTGTGACTGGTGTATTTCGAACTAGCTCGGTGTAAAGTGCTCCGGGACGGAGTCCATTCATGAATGCGTTAATGAGTACGTCGTCGGGGCAATTCCCCACCTTAAGGCTTACCGCTGTGAAGCGATCAAGAAATTGGGTAACGGTTTCACCGTCCCGCTGTTCCATGTTCATGACATCGGCCAGTGTGGCCATGGGCTTCGCCCGCGCTTCGAACCGTGCCCAAAAGTGCTCGGCGAGTTCTCTAAAAGAAGATACGCTGTTGCGTGGGAGAGAATCAAACCAAACCCGAGCTTCATCCTGTAAGTACTCAGGGAAAATCTTGCAATACTGGAGGGATGTAATGTTATCGTGGCTAAGCATGTTGTGCCTAAAAGCTCCAAGAAAATTGGCCGGATCTCCGGTGCCATTGTAAGGTGGTATGGCTGGCCGTTTAAACCCTTCGGGAAGGGAGGTGGCCATGATTTCTTGGGAGAACGGTGTGATGATATCTCCATTGGCATCGAGGCCCAGAATTCTGTCCAGTTCAACATTGCGTTGAACTCGCTCATACTCTTGAAGATCTAGAGCATGAGGATTGGCATAGCGAACCCTCTTAGCCGCATTAAGTGGACGGTGGCGATCCACATCAGTAGGTTCATCGTTGCAAGGTCGTGATTCGTTAGAACTCCCATGGTCCTCGGAGGAACCGGGTCGTTCCCGTCGCCGATCCTGACGTCTGCGGTGCCCCGGGTCCTGTTGATCACGCGAGTGCTGACGAGGTGGGGGCACCGCGGGATTAGCATCATGGCCGGCGGGTCCCGCGGCAGGCCCCGCGGGATGTAGGCGATTAGCTGCCCAATCTTGAAGAACATGTGCATGCTCTTGTAAGAAAACCTGGAGCAATTCTGGGGTAATTTGAATGTTAACCGGTGGTTGGTCAGCAGCGGGATTAGGGTGTTGCATGTTTTGAGGGGGTGGACCTGGATTGCCCTGATGTTGAGATGTACTTCTTGCCGGCAATTGCCTCGGCGGCAAAACCTGATCCACGGGTGGATCCTGGTTGGATTGATCACCGTGTCGAGATTGATTCAAACGAGTTGTCACCATGATGCTGGAACACGCTATGAACGTCAAAAATTGCTTACAGTTCCCACAGACGGCGCCAATTGATAAAGCGCAATCTGGTATCCAAGAAACTTAACGGAAATTTACGTAAACAATATGAAAACACACAAGATTTACGTGGTTCGATCCGGAGATCTACGTCCACGGACAGAAAATCCCTCTTGCCGAGGTGTTTCTTTCACTAAAACTTTGAGTTTACAGGTAGCAATCCACAATACCGAGTGCGAACCCTAATTCAGAGTTCTTTTTCCCTATTTATACTCAGCTCTTCCTTAACCCTAACTGAACCCTAACAAACTTCCTATATTCACGCCTACTTCCAGCTGCATGGCGGTTGGGAACGAATCTTCAGCCTTGATTCGCGGAACAAACTGCCTGTTGGGCCAGCGCGTGTTCCTGGGCCTGGGCCTACGCGTGCTGGGCCTTCACGTGCTTGCTGGGCCGGTCAGTGGGCTCAAGTATTAACCCGACCCGAAGTGACCGGGTTATCCCTATCACCCCCCATATACATATATATATATATATATGGGTGCCATCCTCCGCATTCTTACCATTCCAAATCCCACTCGGCAGAAACACATACCTGAAATACAGATTCAAGGGCTATGGATAATCTCGTCCAGACGATGCTTCATGCGGACTACGAGTACCTGACTTTCACCTCCTTTCACCAGGTTAGCGATACCTCAATCTTTTTATGAAATCTATTCCTTTAAAACACGATGCTGCATGGGTGAATAAGCGATTACAGCTAAATGTCGATCTTCCATATTCTACAGGAACGGGTCAAGAAATTTAAAGAGAAGATGGTTATTCTCCAATACTTGTTTGATCATATTGTTAGCGTGGAACTCAATGTGCATCACTTGGTATCTCTCGTCAATATTGGTGTTTGTCTTCAAGAACTAGATCCCTTCGATTCAAATCTGAATCAGGAGGTCAACAACAACTACTACTATTGGATGCATGCCATGAATGAACTAAGCTGCTGCTGGAGGATGTATGTGGAGAACCTGCAGCTGTTAAGTTATATGTGAATGGCCACGTCTGTTGGCTTTTTTTGTGGGGTTCATCTCATGAATTTTAAAAGTGGGTGGACGGATACATGCTGCAACTCTAGTGCTAATGATTGGGATGAATCCTTTGTTTTTGAGTTTGTATGATGGACAACAGAATGGGCATTTCAAAGGGCCTGTTTTCTTTAAATGATGGCCCTTTTTTTTGTTACCCAAATGATTCAGTTTTTTGATATGCGTCTGTTGTTGCAATATTTAAGAAATCGAACGCCGTTCTGCACATGAATTGTTAGTTTGCTGCCCTGCCTTATGATTACATTCCTGCGTGTTTTCCTTTTCCATTTCATAGGGTATTGGTTTCTTCACTGTTTCATCAATAACTCTTACTAATATAGGAGGGATACTACGGGTTATAAAAAATGTAATCATTTTTATACAATGAAGCCCGTGGAACTGACTCAACAAATATTTTTACAATCTGCTTGCTAATTAAAAGAAATTGTTTGACGGTCTCTCCGAACCCTAAAAACCACAATAAAATTTGGGCCAAAATTTACTAGGTACTGTCATCTAATAATCAACGACCTTTCTTTTTTTTTTTTTTTTTACAGGCAAGAAAAATCGGGGGTACTCATTGTATTGTGGGTTGGATAAATAGAGGCTTTTTTGTTTCATGGCAAAACAGTCACATTTTTTATTAGTCTGTAATTCAAGAAATAAACAGAAACATTTTTACAGAACGATAATACATATTTGTATCCTAGTGGCAACGGAGGGCTTGGTAAATTAAGAAAAGGGGTACGACGAGGTCAGTAAATCCACTAGGAAATAATCTAAATTATGAGTTTTGGGTTTAAAAAAATTTAAAGCAATGCAATATTTGGACGACAGATTTTTGTTGCGAGAATTCATTCATTAAGTTGTGGACTAAAATTGAGGGACACCTATGAGTCAGTCAACCGGGTTGGCTTAAGCAGGTTTGAAAACGAATGGAATTAGCAGGGATATTGGAAGTATCTAAAGTTTAGGGTGAGAATCATCAGTTGCTACTTTTTTGGCTTTTTAGGTTAAGTAAAACTTACTACTCTTAATTTAGTTAATTTTATGTCAGTTTCAATAGTGTAATGTCGGAAGTCAGGTTTTTTGCATTAATAAATTAAATTCAGTTAGGAGAACTAATTTCTACAAAAAACTAATTCCGCCTTTTGTTAGATGGTGACTGTGCTTATTGGACCGTAAATGATTGTAAAATACCATATTAATTTTATTGTAATGGTAGAAAGGTATGTGGTTAGCAGCCTTTTACTAATAGGCCATGCACTACAAGTGACTACGGTATGGATTCGAAAAATAAAAAAATAAAATACACGGATTTATGGCTACAATTACTCGTAGCGTAAATTACGATTGTCATACACAGTTTAGTAAGTAATTGATTGGTGTCTTAAATATAGTACGTTACGGGTAGAGCTGGCAAAATTGGCCCGGCCCGATGGGCCGGCCCGTTTAGCCCGAAATATAGAGCGGGCCGGGCCGGAATATTAGAGGCCCGAAAAAATTCGGGCTTTTTTGGCCAGGCCCGAACGGGCTTTTCTTTTGGCGGGCCAAGCCCGGCCCGGCCCGAAGGCCCGCGGGCCGGCCCGATGGAATTGAATGTTTTTCCCCTCACTAATCGAATAAGAAAAATTTAGGAATTAGGTAATATCTTGTGTACTATTTGAAACCTGTTTTTCTTTTTTCTTTTTCTAGCATAGCATAAATGTATCTATTTACCGAGAAATTAAAACATTTGACTAATTTAATACTCTATTTCTTCAGTTTTATTAGCCGAAGATGGAAAATGAATTGGATCCAAGCATGCTCATTAATTATAGGGTTGCCAAACGGGCCAGCCCTAGCGGTTTCGGGCTAGCCCTAGCGGTTTTCGGGCTTATAGGGCCTCGGGCTTATCGGGCCATTTTATCGAGCCAAGAATATGGTGAACCTAACCCTAACCCTATCGGTTTTCGGGCTAAACGGGCCACTATCGGGCTACATGTCAAACTTTAAAAATTATATGTATACTGAAATCCAACAACCTTAGTAATTCAAACATAAAAATATTTAGAGCTCAAAATATCAAATAAATCACCATTCATGAAAAAATAACATACTGTTATCAAAGTTAAGTATCATTCACGTGATGTGGGGGAGTTGACGCCTGCTGAAGTAAAGAGTTGTTGTAGGGCTGGAGCGATGAGTTATTGCGGCGTTGGAGTGAATTGGATCCAAGGAGAGGGGGAACGACAATTGGGATGTGTATTACTATATATTATTATATTATTATTAGTATTATTGCTTTATTGTATCAATATTATTTTGTATCACAATATATAATATGTATTTTGTAGTATTGACTTGAGTCTATTGAGTCGACTAACTTAAAATTTCAGGCTCCAAATACAAATAAATTATAAATACATATATATCTCGGGCCAGCCCGCATAGCCCTACGGGTCCGGCGGTCCGGGCCAAAAAGCCCGGATTTTAAACGGGCCATAAATACCTAAACCTAACCCTGGGTTTTTTCGGGCGGGCTCGGGCCGGCCCGTCGGGCTAGGGCCATTTCAGCAACCCTAATTAATTATTATGTGTCGAAAAATGAAAAATTGATTAACATGTAATGTAGTATAGTACGTACACAAAAATTAAATAACTTGCGACGTGTAGTATATAACTATATATCATCATCCATTCCTTCTTTTATTATTATTATTATTAATATTATTGTTATATGTGGGGTTTGAGACATGCCTATAGATTAATAGATATCATTCCATTTTGCAACGAATAGTAATATATTATCTTCCGATCAAGTTTTTCTTAAGAGAATTAAACTGAAGTTCGCCTCAGTATATAATTTTACTTCATGGTTAAAGTAATAAAAAAGAAAAGAAAAAAATTCATTGGTGGGCTTTTTTGGCCCGAAAGCCCGATGGCCCGAGGTCCTCCGGGCCGGGCCTAGCATTTCTAGGTCCGAAATAAATCGGGCCCGGCCCGGCCCGGCCCGAAATTTCCCTTGGCCCGACAAGGGGCCGGGCCGCCCGAATTGCCACCTCTAGTTACGGGTACAATCTTTTTATAGACCTTGTGCCTACACTAGATCAATGATAGTAGTGACAAAAGGTAATTAAACATATTTTGCAAAATTTGACGGACAAAATATCTAACTTCATTTGGAATCACCAAGATGTGGAGTGCAAGACGTGCGAAACTCTTTGAGAAAGGGGGATAATAATTTTATCAAAAAAAAAAAAAATTAATAATTACATTCTACTTGTGTAGCTTGTAGACATTTTATTCGTGTTCAGTGAATTCCCTAATCTCTGGGTTAAAAATGGTTTCGTAATTCTTTATTTATAAATGTTGAGCTCCGAATAAACCGCAAAACAAATGGTGTCAAATTCACTCCATATGTTTGGATAAAATACTAAATGAGCGGATTTGCACTCCCAGATTTTTAAATCAACCCATTTAGAAACCCAGGATTTGCCGTTCTCCAATTAACACTATATCTAGGTGGATTTCAAATCCTTTCACAAAGGTATTCATTTTCAAATCTCTCATCACTCACACTTCTCCCTCTCTCTCTCTCTCTCTCTTTTTCTTCCGCTCATCCTCTCTCTCTCTCTCTCTCTCTCTCTCTCCTGCACCGCTCTCTCTCTTCTTCTCTTCTCCCCATCGCATGTTCTCCAATAAAATGATCCTAATATATTTTTAATTCTTTTTTTTATTATTTTTATTTTATCTCCAATAAAATTCTCCCAATAATTTTTTGGGATATAAAATACATAATATGTAGAAATAATAAATTGGAAAAAAAATTGTTCGATTAATTTAGATGTAGATAATTTTTATTTTATTTAATAAAAAATATAAATTGTTAGTTTAATCGTCAAAGGAAAAAAATTAGAATTTACAATTATGGTATCATTTTTGGCTAAATAATGGATTTCAATATTCTCTCACAAATTCACCATAAATCCAAACAAGGAATTTCAAGTCCATGGATTTCAAATCTACGGATTTTGAAATCTACTCATTTTAATTCCCTTGACAAATCAAATCCCTCAATCAAAATGGCCATAGAGAATTTGTTAAAAATATTACTATATGCGAATTAAAGACATTTAAAAATTAATATTTTCAAATAAAATGGGATATTTTAATTGAACTGTACAAATTACAGACTTCTTTTTGAAATGTCTCAGACATTTTTAGGATTTTAAGAAATTTTTAAATTTTTTTACTTTTTGGTCCGGCAGAATTCTTCGATGGAGAGATCCGTAGGGTGATATCTAATACATAACCTGATCTAGGACTAAAACAGTAATAACCCCCACAGTTTAGGATGCAAATCGGAAGTGCGAAATTAAGGTTTGCAATTTATTCGTTACGAAGGTAATTTACTAACAAATGACTTTAAGGAACGCTTAAAAAAAAAAAAAAACTTTAATGCGAAAAAATCCAATAACTAGCATGTTACCCACATTGCTGGGTCGACGGCTCACGCCTCGCTAATTTTGGTATTTTAAGTGAATCTTATTGATCTACGTTTTAGTATGTACGAGACAATAAGGGGAGTCACATCAACCTCTAAATTCAATCAAGAAAAGAAATTAGTATAGGGAAACTTTTCAACCTACGTATTAAAACTGAAATCGGGCACCTTCACTTGTGAAGGGGACTAGAAATGAGCAAACTCATTTATTAAAAAAAAGAATTGGCTTCAAAGTATTCGGAGAATCATAGGAGTCTTCTGAGACAAGATCAGTAAATTGGTGGATGAAAAGTATAAAAAAAAAGGACCTATAAAAGTCGCAATGATTACAAGCAAGATTTGCAAGCAAAATATTTAATTACATTACGAAGGTAGAGTTTGTTCCCCTAGGTTGTTGTCGGTAATGATTGGTAGTGTATGCAAATTGGCCCTATTTTATTAATATTACCCTATTGAATTGGGTTCCTTCTAATTTGTTTAATGCAATTTCACAATAATTGAAGCAATTATCATTCCGAAATTTGGAAATGTACCTCCATCGTCATTGCCACCTAGTTAAATTTAATGAAGTGCCTACATCCGTAATTCGCACAAGAATGAGCAATCATTACTTCCAAAAAAATATGCAGAAAGATTACCCAATCAAATGCATATTTTTTTAATTTCATCACTTAGATGAGACAAGAAATGATCCAAGAAAGGAATGCCAGGCTGAACAACGTTCTATGTTAAAGGTTCGGTAATGTCGTAAACAATTATAAACATGTTCGTAAACAGTTGTGGGGGAGGTTTTCTCTCAATGTTGGTTGACATTTAATTTTTTTTCCCTTTTTTTTGGTTCGGTACGTACCAGTCAGCCAGTGTTCACCACTCGTGTTTTATTTTAATTTTTAGTAACCTTTTTCCTTATGTTTAACATACCTATCAATGGTTTTCAGTGTAAATTTAATCCCGTATCTACTGAAGAAACTAGAATAAATAAAATAAAATAATTAAAAAAAAATTAGGATCAATAAAATGGAGAACGAGATGGAGGGATGCGATAGGGAGGAGAGAAAAAGATACGGGTTGAGAGAGGAGGGTAGAGAGAAGTTTGAGTGACGAGGGTTTTGTAAATGACTAACATGCCCAAAGAGACGGGTTGAAATCCACCATAATATAGTGAAAAATAGAGAATTTCAATTGGGGTATATTCTAAATGGGTTGTTTCAAAAAACTGCATTTACAAATCCACTGATTTAACTTTTTGGCCAAAACACATGGAGTTGATTTGACAATGGATTTATAAATCTGTCGCACGAACCTAAAGAATAATTATATATATATTTATATGTATATGTATATATATACATAAAATATAATATTAATATTTAATATAAAACTATATTAAATTTCGATAATAGTTAAAATTTTATAGTCTTATATTCTATTCTTAATAATTATTTTAATACTACTAAAAATATTGTTCTGAAATAAATCAAAATATAAAATATATAAAAAATGCAAAATAAATGTAGAATTATTAAGAAACAAAAATAGATATAGATATATGATTAATAAGATCTTTAATATTAATTTATTTTTGTTTTATTTTATCTGTTAAATCAGTACAGTTACCGTGGTAACTGTTCGAGCACCGTGAGAAATTCAAAATTTCAATGCTATCATTATGCACTCCCAAAAATTACTACTACGTATTCCTTGTTAACCTATCGATTTAAACGATTGATGTGCGCACCGTGCTCAGCAACAGTCCTTTGTTTCGTTTCTTATAGACTGTTAAAGTTTTTAGTATTTCGCCATACTTTATTTTCGAATGTATTGAATCCGGAAATAAGTACAATTTTGTAAGTTTGCCCAACAAACAAAAACTCCGGAAGGAAATAACATTTTTACATCGACGAATCCGGCTTGGTAGACATAAATTAAGCATCGTAACTATTTATTGATCGCCGGCCTAAGACACATCGGATTCGAAGAGCGACAAAAAGTAATCTTCCTATACTGAATAGCGGTAGATTGATTACTCGATATTTGTGGAGACCAAAGACCTAGAAAAGTTTTGCTGTATATTGTGTCCATTATTTGCAGACGGATTTCCTGTACACTAAATTTAGTTTGAACTACAGGAAACCTTTCCAGCTACGATTTTCAAGACCAGGAATTTATCAATAGAGCTAGTAGGAGCACTGCAGAAACACTATAAATGAGATTGATTAACTTGATCTTTCTCTCAATCTTGTCGAGATGTTGATGCATTTTGTCGAGCTTCATTGAAATATCATTAAGTTCTGCCTTCAACTCGACCGCTACTGAATTAGATCCTGCATTCCTCAGAGGGTCGATCCACTGGAAAAAAGAACAGCCACCTGATTGGGGCAATGGGGAAACTAGTAAACACAAATTTAAAGAAAAAATAAAAATCTATCGTAATTATAACCTGAGCATAGATCAATTCAATTTAACTTTCTTCCTAAATCCGCTACATTGCATGCAATGCAAGGTCGGTGAAATCTTACACTCCAATTTCTACATCCGTAAAACCTCCTGCCGCGATGTGGTTCTTTCTTGGAAGTTTGGATCACTGCTCGTAGACCGCAATCGCAGACCCGAAACCCAGCGGGAGAATCATAGGATGAAGACATATTTGGAAGCCAATGTTCCAGTTATTGTAACTCGAAAGTGATTTGTGTTTAAAAAGAATGTTTGTTTCTTCAAAATTTTATGTGCCTCCTGCAAGCTAATATGGATAACACATCCAGGGAATCTATATATAAAAGTCTTACAGGGCCCCCTTCTCAGTGGACGGGTTACCTTTGGGCTTCAGTTACCGAAGCTTTATGCTCTTATAAAAAATAAAGTAATCATTTAAGTGGATCGATAAACAAAGTTAGAATATCTCTTAAATATGGTAACTTGCAAGAACTGCTCGTGTTCAACGCCCCTTGTTTGTTAACTGAGAAATTAGCTAAAATCGAAATTGAATAATAGTTGGGATTGAACCTTACTAATAAATTAATCCAGCAAGAAAAGACAGTATATAAAATTCAGTCTAAATTTTTTTCCCAGTGTAGGACCAGTATGTGGTTTTGGCCAATGTTCTTAGTTTAATTTTCTTTTTTTTTTTAATTATTATAATAAAGAAAACGATGTACATTGAGCTCCCTGATTGTACTACATCCGTAGCAGATGAACTTAGTTGTATGTCCTTAAAAAAACATTCCTAATCAGTTGAATTATTTATAAAGGAAGCAATATTATTGGGCCTCAAATTCCATCCAATGGGTAATAGATATTGTAAATCTTTTAGAGTGTAGGTTTCCACTTTATCTTGGGATTTGAATTGTTTAGGACATTCTGCAAACCAATCATTCTCCTAAACTATTTAATTAACAATAAAGAATTTTTTAATATTCTGGGTAGTGAGTTATAAAATTGGACATACAAGTATAACCAATAAACCACAATTACAGATAAAACTTTAAAGAATCCTAAGGATACTACGGGGAATAATGCTTGTTGCCACTACAGTATATTGTTGCCCATAATGAGAGATTTGACAATCCTCATAGTTTAGTAACTACATATTGATGAATGTTTACTATAGGGTAGTTACTAACACTTAATATTCTAAATGATTTTTGGCAACTACTGGGTTGTTACCGTTGTCTCCGGTAACTAGACTTTCAACAACTTTTGGCTTACCAATATGTTTCCAACTAAAGGTTTTGGTAAAATGCCTTGACAAAATATTTCAGAATGTGGTTTAAATTGCATGAAATACTAATTGGACCACTATTAATTATCAATGATCTTTTATCATTACTAAATAAAATAAAGGTTGTTTTACATGATTGGACCACTTATAGTAGCCAATCAAATAAGGCCTATGACACTAGCCTAACCCTCTCACCAATTAAACATTTTCTAAAAGAAGGAATTCTATTGGACCTCAATCTTCATCCAATGGTCACAAGGCATTGTAGATTTTTGGAGTGTAAGTTACTCAACATACTTGGGAAATTGGAATGAATTAGCTCCATTTGCACGCATACAATCTTACAAACCTCCACATCCACCAATAAACTATTTTTTTTAAAAATAATTAAAAGGAAAAGTTGAGGTTTTTCATTGGGCCAACTACAATAACCATTCAACTAAGTCCACATGTAATCATTGATATCTTGAAGGAGTGTTACTTGATTGGACCTATTACAAACACCAATCATAGTAGGGGTATTTTTCTCTCCTTTTTTTTTTTTTTTTTTTTTTTTGTTAAGAAAAGGGCTATTATAACATCACTAAAATGCACTCCAATTGGACCACCTCCTTCACCCAATCAATACAAGATATGGGAGATCTTTGTAATAAACCTTGGAAATTGTGGACTTGTAAATCGGACTAGGCATAGTATAAGATTGTTGTGTAAGAGGATTGTGGTGTACTCAGAGTCGTTATCGTCTGGCTTGCATATGATTGAGATGCACGTTCTAAATAGCGGCCTTCTTCTTTACTATTCCTTTTAAACTGATGTTAAGATACAGCTGCAGTTGTTGTATCTAAACGAAACATGTCATCGGTTTGGGATATTTCAGGGACGAATTGTTCGCACCACATTGGGCCCAAAACTGTCAGATTTTTAGTACGGGATGGTGAAGCTACGGACACATCAAGTGAGGAGGATTGCATTGGTTTTAAAAAAGAAAGAATGGTCCGTCAATTTAAATATGAAGTAAAATACCATAGTTGTTGTGGTCACAAGGTGGTCAATGTAGGTGCTGACCACCCCTGTTCGAGAAATGCCCGTAAAGGCCGTGAATGTAATGAGGCCGCTGAATTAAAAAAACAAAGGGGGAAACGTCGGTTGAAACAAAGTAATCATCCGAAATCTGATGGAGTAATCGGTAAATACCGGGGAATTTGCCTTCGGTATTGGGGTAAGTGGTGTGCTCAAATTCGCGATCCAACATCAAATAAACATCTGTGGCTAGGCACCTTCCGATCCCCGGAGGAGGCAGCTATGGCGTACGACAGGGAGGCCATAAGGATACGCGGTAAAGACACTTTCACGAACTTCCCTTACTCATTCTATCAAAACGAAGAGAGTGGTATCGAAAGAAAGTCGCAAGTAATCGACAAAGACAATGTTCCTGCCATTGAGGCTGCTACGACACTGCCCGCTTCACCACGAAATCAAGTCATTTCATCAAACCAAGAGTATGACGATACTTATTCACTGTTCGATGAAGTTGGTTTATCACCATTGTGGAACAAAAATAACCCCGCAGGCTCTAGCCATTGGCCGTCTGATTATATGTTTGAAGACTTAAACATTTGGTGCTCAGACGCTGAACTAAGTAATTATTTTATTAATCCTGAGGAACCAAACTATCTTGAACCGGATATCATACGTGGTGGGTTAAGTTGGTTTGACTTCAGCAAAGATAATTTTTTCGATGGTGAAAGTGGTTCGTGCGGTTGATATTTTTGGGTTAATTGATGTATTCACTGTAACTTAGTTTAAAAATTGAAGAATGTATTGGTTTTGCTTATATGTAATTTTCATAGCGTTTCATGTTTGTTCTGCTAGCCTTTGATCAGCACAACTTCCTTCGTTCATTACATCAAATTTGTGGGCCTTGTTTAATTTTTCGCCTTTTTTTATTTTTTTTAACATCCTTACTACTTCATTGTAATTAGGCATAGTTGAAGGCGCAGTGCTTTTTTTTTTTTTTTTGCCACTAGTTTTATGCAACTACAAAGTGTGTACTTAAAATAAACACGTTCGTAAATAATACTAGTAACATAAAATATATCATACAATTTTAACGAATTGTCTTAAAATAAGACACGCTCTTTTGTAACTACTTGAAGATACAAATATATTAGTAACTGCCTTGTAGTCGAAAAAATTAGTTACAGATACATTTGTTACTAAAAAGTAGTTATATAATTTTTTTTTTTTTTTTTCGTATTATTATAAGTGACTACCTTATAGTAAATACATGTAGGTGTTTAGTTACTGAAGATAATTTTGCACCTACTCCAGTCATTTTTGTAACTACTAATTTTAGTGGCAAACGACATTTTTTCTATTAGTGATTTAATACACTTGATGGGGAATTTCTGTAGATTACTAGCTGGAATAATTGGCTCAGAAATTTCATTCAGTTAATTATCCGTTGTAGTTTGATATACATCTCTAAAAAAATATTCTGGTTGTGAGTCTTAGCGTTTGAGTAAATGGCAATGTTGCACTTTAATAAAAATGTATTAAAATAAGAGCTATATATATATACATATAAAAATCAAATATAAAATTTAATTTCGTTTATTTGCGAATTTAGGATTAGTAGGTAAAATCGCAACTACTTAATATGAACCTTTCGAGGACATCGACTTAGTTCAAAAAAACAATTTGTTATTTTCAGACGTACGAAAGGATGTTTTGAAAAATATATTATTAAGTGAAAAAGAAAAACAACGTGGACAAAATCAGTACAGAGCTGGGGAAACAAACAAGGTGCTATAATTCCCTCCAATACAAGTTGGCTAGCACATTGTAACCCTACTTATAATAAGTAGAACGATTGACAACGTTAGCAGCCACCAGCGCTCAAATTCATATTCCTCAATATTTATTATTTATGTCGTGAGTCTCTTAGCTGTAACCTTACCAGCATAACTACCACGGCCAAAATGAGCGGAGGTTCTTCAGAATACTTTATGGAAAATCTAATTCCTGCGTTGCAAACTCCTACTACGCCAGATGTTTCATGTAAAGCATCGAGTAATGAAGGGCGGGATGCCGACTCCAGTGCGGACGTTTTCACCTACTTTGTAAACGTTGACAGGGACGATGCCTTATTCTCAAAAGAGATCGTAGATTGGATGCCGGAAGATGTTGTTGGAAAGTGTTTCAGGAGTGTGTCTTCAGCAGAAGGATTTTATCGATTTTATGCTAAGAAACTGGGTTTCGGATTTCGACGCAATAATCAGGAAAGAGATCGGCTGTCCGGAATAGTTACAATGAAGAGATGGGTTTGCAGTCGGGAAGGTCTTAGAGATCGTAGAAGAAAGACGACGGAGGATCCGAAAAGAGAACCTCGACCTGTCACTAGGTGTTGCTGCCAAGCTGCGTTTATAATTAGACGTACGGAGGAGGACGGTGTCTACAGAGTTACCTAGTTCAGAATGATTCATAACCATGAACTTGCTAACCCACATCTGGTTCATTTTTTCCGTTGCAACCGGGGGATAACGACAGGACATGCAATGGAAATTCGTACAATGAAGGAGTCCGGCATAAAGACATGTCAAATTATAGATTTCATAGTAACAAGTCTTGGTGGCTTTCATAACGTGGGGTTCATAGCTAAGGACCTATACAATTTTATATCTATTGACAACGAAAGGACAAGAAGGCTATGTACTGACGCTGAGGCTACTCTTGCTTACTTCAATGCATTGGTGGAGACGGACCCCGGTTTGTTTGTCAAGTATTCGGTGAGCGAAGAGAATAGGCTGCATAATATTTTATGGTGTGATTCCAGGTCCCGGTTGGACTACGCGAATTTTGGTGATGTCCTCGTTATCGATTCCACGTACAAAACTAATTATTTTAAAATGCCTCTGGTGGAGTTTGTTGGCATCAACAATCATCGCAGTACAGTTGTGTTTGCATCGGCACTGGTAAATGATGAAACGGTTGATTCTTATGTATGGACATTCACTTGTTTTTTACAGGCAATGGAGGGGCACCAACCGGTTTCTGTGATTACGGATGGAGATAAGGCCATTGCGGCCGCCATAACGAAAGTCATGCCATCTTCTAGGCATAGATTGTGTTCTTGGCATCTTATGCGTAACGCGAGGGTGGTTTCACATGAAGCTACTTTTCTTACTGATTTCCGGAAATGCATGATGCGTGCTCAGTCGGAGGATTCATTTGAAGAGTCTTGGCAACAATTTCAAAGCATGTATTCGCATGTAAACCGGCAGTGGTTGGAGGAAATGTACGAGAAGAAGGATAAGTGGGCTGAAGCTTTCTTCCGGGGAATCTTTTTTGGCGGGATGACCACCAACCAGAGGTGCGAGAGCACGGATGCGTACATGAACCGGTTCTTGAATAGTGACCTGAGCTTGTACAAATTTGTCAAGCAATATTCGAGGGCTATGGGAAGGTTGCGTGAGAATGTCATGCGTAATGAGTTCACTAATCAACAATCTGAGATGATCCCGCAGACTCATCTGCAATCCCTTGAGAGGTCCGCTGCTTCCTTCTACGCCAGAGCTGTATTTGTGAAGGTTTGTTTACTCTTCTTAGCAAGAATCTGAAGTCTGTTACTTTTGTACATCTTGCAACCGTCTGGTCCAATAAATGTAGGATGCCCTTTTTTTTGTTAGGTTCGAGAAGAAATTTCGAAAGAGTCATCGTATACACCGATTGCGGTGAGCCATGCCGGACATCAGAAGAAATTTGTCTTAACAAAATTTGGGGGTGATAGTGAAAAAGCCACGGTTGTTGCATTTAATTTCGAAAATAGTAGTTGGATATGTGATTGTGGTCATTTCGAGTCCGTCAGATGGCCTTGTAGGCATATGTTTTGTGGCATGAAGGCTATGAACATGGAAGAGATACCTAAAGCCATGTTGTGCAGTAGGTGGGCGAAGTTAGTACCGGCCACGTTCCCCGTGCTGACTAACAAAGTGGCTACTACCACAATTGAGCTGCGTTACGGATCCCTGATTTCGAAGGCGCACCAATTGTGCCATCTAGCCTCGTCCAGCGACGAGCGGTATCGCCATATTATGTCAGTGATGGAGTCTAAGATTTTGGAGATGCCGCTGGATGTGTCGGAATCCCCAAGTGGGTCTGGGAACACGCGAAAACAAAAACGTGACAGGACCGACGGCGAGAACATTGTCAGAGACCCAGAGATTGTAAGAACTAAAGGCACACAGCCGGACAAGAAAGGTGACAAGGGGAAGAGGCGACGATGTGGATGGTGTAAGGAAACGGGACACTATATATCCAGTTGTCCTAATTTGATTTCCAAAAGGGGAAAAAAACAGGAGGGGAACTTGGGAGGGATAGGTTGCCAGTCATGGGATGATTCATTCGAAGAGGAAATATTTCTGTAATTCACGTCTAATCCATCTATCGGATTGATTTTAGTGGCTGAGCCTAAAAATTTGAAATTATTTATTAATATAGATACAATGTTTGTAGTAGGTTATTAATGTATGGTTCAGTTTGACTTGAAATACTTGACCAGTTTTCTTCCCATTTTCAGTTCTATCTTTGCCGAAGAATTAAATTTTTTTTAAAACTGGTTTATGAAGTTCTTCCTGTGTAGACCGTTGGTTCCGCAATGCTAATGCATGCCCCACGGCATGTATCCAAGTATGGATTGACAACTCACATTGGGAAACTTCGTTACGTGTATTGTATCTGGTAGCTGGGAAGGAGCCAACTCAGCGGAAAAAGAGGCAGTTCCAGCTATAAAAAAAAATTATGGGTACAAGATGTAAATGAACAATTACTAGTTAAAGAAAACATGTAAAATTAAATTTAAAGAAAAATTAATTTTAGAAAGCATAGTATAAAAAATAATATAAATGGGGCACAGTGTGCCCTCTGTGGGTCAGCTTCTTACAAGAGCGTTAATGTGCCCAGGAAAGGTATAATGGACTGAAGGACGCCAAAGGACAAACAACTTAGACGAGTACGACCTCCTTTTGCGTATGGAGTTGTCGTTAGATAATGACGGGGAAATTAGGAGGTAGCGAGAACAAAAAATAACCCATTGATTTAAATTTTACTTCGCTGCTTAGGTTCCTCATACTACTGTTACTTTGTTATTTAAAACAATGCTGGTTTTTGTTCATTCCATTAAATTATTACAGTGCGTATGGAAATTTAAAACTTTTTAATTTGTTTCACCGGATATTGATGATGGCGTGAACTGGAAGGAATAAATTAAATAAGATACATCCAATTAGTAACAGTTAGATTTAAAACGTTATGATGAAAATTTAATAATGAATAAAAGATGAAATAAGGCAGAGTCGTGCTAAGTTGACAATTTAACGTATTTATGTAATTGTTCATAAGTATCTTACTTAACGTGATATCAAACTCGATCGCCCAGAAGCAGTTATTTAATATATAAATATATAGATTTTTTTAAAAATACCTTGTTGATTTATTCAAATGCTTAAAGAAATTGAGTGTAAACTGCATGGCTTCGCTCCTGTGTGGGGCAGTAGGGGATACGTGAGCGTTAAAACTCTAAACGATGTCGTAACTGGACACTTGTGATCCATATCTATTACAAAGCATTTCCTCAAAATGTTAAGGGGAACCGTCGGTACACCCATGCACCATGTTGTGTCCGCAAGTGAATGGGTGGAAGGTCTCTTGGCTCCCTGAGTTTACCAGGGGAAAAAAAAAAAAAAAATTACTCTCAATTCACTTTTTTTTATCTCTAAATCTCAAACCCAGACGTAGAATGCTCACACTAATAACTTTTTTATTTATGAAAGTGGAACGACAAATAAAAATCTAAATATATGAATACTATAAAATAAAATAAATAAGAATAATGCTATAAAACATCTAGTTTCCTTAATCTTTCTTTTCTACATTATAAATTTTAATTTCTTTAAATATAGCTTAAAATTCTAACTAGTACTATTCCGCTGTGGACAATTATCGGTTGCAATTTCAATACTTTTCAAATTTTTATGTACGTAATTAACAAAAAAGACTGAAAATATATTTAGTTCACATCTATTTGGGTGGCGCATTTAAAAGAAAGTTAGCTTGCTAAGTGTAATTCTGTAGTTAAAATTACTATTATTAATTGTAAAGTTTGAAGAATAATAATTGGAGCTAATTATCACATACATGCGCTAAAGTCGGAGTACAGTGGTAAATTGTACCGAAAACACTAGCATAACAAATAGATATGAGCAAATTATATGGTTTAATTAATCGATTATAAATCAAATATTAAACCTCAATTATATTCAATAGTAGCGTCTGTCAAAAATATTTGCCACTTTAACTTCTAAGATCATAAACTTCATTATTGACAAATGTGACAACTTACCAGTTAAAATCCATAATTTTAGACTTGATTGATACTTGAGGAATTTCCCGTACTCTATATATATTTAATTTATGAAAATAATAGTAAAGCTGCAACTATAAAAAAGTAAAAATTATCCTGAAAATTATGATTAAAGACGTTAATATTTTGCTTAGGATATTGCCCGTGTAATGTATAATTTTTTCTCTGAGTTCTTACGCTGTTTTTATCTGTATAAAATTTATCGAAACAAAAAAAAAAAAAAAAAGAAAAAAAAAAAATCTAATCCTGAATACTTAAAATATTCTTTCAAATTTATGTATCCTTCATTTGCGATTTTTATTATTTCACGCTGCGATTTTCTGTACACTGTTAAACTTTATTTTTGTGAATGAATCTGTCCTTCAGCAAATTAAGTTCCGTACGTTCTATGATAATTCGAAATTCAAATAAAGTCTGGTAAATCTTGTAAATATTTGAATATTTACATTTTTTATTGGGTACTTAAAGAATTTTATTTAAAGTATAATATATTTTTCTTATAAAAATAATATTATAGTGAAGGAACAAATTGATTAGTACAAACAAAATTAGATAGGTTGTATAGTGCAATTAAATTAATCCATTTTTACTTGGTTTGACACAGTATTGTGTAGGTTACAAACTGTAAAAAAATAAAAAAAAAATTTGTAGTTTTGCTAAAAATACAAAATATTAAAAAAAAAAGAAAAAAGTACTTCAATGCAGAGGTTTAATTATCGTTGAAAAAGAAAAAAGATCTCATAGTTTAACAGAAGTCCTAATTAAGGCTGCAAAGGGTATATCTCTTACAGAGGCAATTTTTTTAAAAAATCCAATATAAATATCAAATTATGTATATAAAAATATTTTGAATAACAATATCAATTCAAAATTAAAAGAATTACAGTAAGGTTCCATTTTTATTTGAGACAATAAGTAAATCATCACATTTGCTAATTAAATGATTTAAAATAGATATTAGCATTGGGCTTGTTTTTAATACAACATGAATTTCATTACCTAAAACAATTATGCATCTTCCCGTGTAACTTCGATAACGTAAATTTTTCAGAAAATACTACTTAGATAAAATAAAATAATTAGCTGTTTCTCCAATTACTAATATACTGCATTATCGATTTTATTATAAAATTGATTAACTAATGTGTAGATGAAACTAAAGCCAATGTGTCATTGATCAATTTACAGTTAATACTCAAACATGAAATAAATATTTTCCCCCAAGTAACCTATTATCTTAAGTCAAATAACTCATTTTAATAAATGCGATATTGTCACTCAAATTGAAGATCATGAAAACTTGAATAATTTGATATATTATGCATGAAAAATGGAGTATAAGTAAATACATTATTATAAATAATTAACTAAAAGAAAGAAAGCTATTACTTCAGCAAAAAAATGATAAGGTTACCAATTGTGGTTTAAAATTTAGGAAGGACAACGCAAACTACATAAATAACCTTCCTCCAAATTTTATGTGTATATATATATATATATTAATATATATATATAATTGACAAAGGATGGGCCATTAATATTTCGAAAAACTATTCTTGTCTAATGGTCCTTTTGTATTCTATGACAGTTGTAACGTAGAGATTATCTTTGCAGACTTTAGGCTTGACATTGGAGGGAAATTTAGGGAAAAAAAACTTTGGTAGACAAAAATTTAAGGACTGAACTAGGAATCGAAACCCAGACCTACTGCTCACAGCCAATCTTTCAACACCGCTTTACCATGTTATCCTCATTGAACAGTGGACTCTCCCTAATTTACTTAAACCTGTTTATTTAGTAGGTTGAGCCCGCCATTTAGGAAAAGGCTGTTTCGCTATTTGAATTAGAAACCCACCCGTAGGTTTTTTCTACGAGTACCATCTCTTTCGCTACCCAAGAGATTAGGGCATTCAAATTAGCAGACGAAGCCGTGGTGTACCGTTCAACCGTCGGTTTATTTCGCCATCGAGTTGGACTTTCACCCACCGGAAGTGCTGTTACCAATTAAGTTGTGGGAGGCCGCCATCAATCACCCAATGGCAGATGTCGATGGTTCGTCTGGAAACGAAGGTACACCATTCTGTTTTTTTCCAAGTTAGTGTTGATAATTCACAGTGCATTCACGGGACAATTGCTAGCTTTACCCTAGTGGGGATAAAATTGGATGTCCCCCTTATATTTTTCTCGAATTAGTGAAGATATGTCGGCATACATGAGCCATTTGGGCATGGGGGGCAGGGGAGAATGAGTGGGGGGGGGGGGGGGTGGGGGGAATTTGGTCGGTCGTAGTGAATGTCATGCTTTAAAATTGTTTGATAAGAGATTGTGATTTAAATGGTGAACTGCAATTCAGTAGAGTACGAGTCATTTCCAGCATTATGAGTTTGGCTTTTGGGTGTTGGATTTAACATGAACCCGAACAGTATGGCTTGACTGTGTTCGAATGAATTGGTATCCTACAGTTTTCGTTGATTTGAGATTGCATTTCACTTCAAAAGGCATTTAATTCAGAGCTGTTGTTTCACTGATTATTCTCACCTTGCTATGATTTGTGTAGCTGAAATGGGAAACTCAGGAAGCCATCCAATGCGATTCTTCAGGTTTATTTTGGATGCATCTATGGAAGAAATGGTTAGTCCTTGCTACCCTAATATGATCACTATTTGCTGTTTGATTTCACCAATGTTTTGTTTACTGAATATATTTATTCATGTAATGTGGAACATTTCCATTGTTGTTATGAATACTAAAGTTTGTGAACTTGAACAAAAAGGATCTAGCTCTGTATACCAAATGGGTTATAGGTAAATGTTTAGGAATATAACTAATGTACCACTAAATTTATCTCTTTTTAACATACAAGCAATTGTCCTCCTGCCCCCTTAACTACGTTGGTTCAATCATATTCCAGATCCCCCCAACACAATATTTTCTCTTAAAACGAGCGAGAAAAGGCATGACCTTGGTCTTAGTATGAAATATACATTACAACAGCTTTGGAAAATGATAATGTAAAGTGTTTATTGTTTAGAGCGGAATTAACTTCGCTACGCGTAAGTTCTTGACAGTTTGGTATTTTCTATATTAAGTTGGGAGGATCTGTAAATTCAGAAGGGGTGTAATATAAAAGGTGGTGTTTCAGGTTTTGCCACCCGAAGCCTCTCGTAGGTTAGCTGGTCAGAAAATTGATCATGCTACCTTACATACACCCTTTGGATGTTGGGATACCCGGGTGAGGAGGGATGTTTCGGGAAGCATCAGTTTTGGGGAAGGGTGGTCCAGGTTCATACAGGAGGCCGGGATTTCCGTTGGAGACATGCTGAGCTTTGAACACGTGGAGGGCATGGAGTTTAGTGTCCGCAAATTTGATACGAGTGCATGCGAGGTCCGGTCGAGAGAGAAAACACCTCGGACAACCGTGGTTAACATTGACAGCTCGGACGGTAAGATGGAACCGAAGCATGTGCTGTATATTTATGATTCGTGAAGCATTAACGAGTTGGAATAGAGAATGTTGAACACTTCTTCTTTGTAATGTGCAGGTGAGGGCCATGCCGACGGGGCTTCTGAATTCACCACCGACAGCCCAAATTTCAGGATCACGGTGCAGCCTTACCATTGTAATCCGACATGCAGGCCCGTAAGTGCTCAAGTGCTTCAGCCTTGGACAGGAATGACTATTAACAAATATCCGATCTAGTCTAGTGTTTCCTTTTGCACGAGTTGAGACAATTTTTTTATATATGACAAAGATGTTAAGGTCTAATTACCACTAGTGGTGACAGTAAGCTGTAGAACACTTTGAATTGCTCCCCGCTGTTGTCCTATTTGCAAAAATTCAATGTGTATCGGCTAACCTCCTTAAGTGACCAAATTTTTGCAGACTATCCCCGGAGAGTTCGTAAAGGCAAACAACCTCAATCGCAACTTATCGGAGGCGGCTCTCAAAGACCCTACGGGACGCGTGACCAACGTGAACGTTGGGTGCGACGGACCAGTGCGGCGTTTTCGGCTAAGAATAAAAAATGGATGGAATACATTTTTCATGGCCAATAAGCTGGCAATTGGAGATATCTGCATATTCGAAATGGGAGCAAGGTCGGTGTCCGGAACGAGGGTCTCGTTTGATGTACACATCTTCCGTAAGTCGTAGTATGAGAGAATTGACTGAATGTTTGATTGGACAGTATGTTGTAGGACGCAAGCTGCTTTTATCAAGGGTTTGAAATGTACACTTTATCATATTTTTATGCTAGTTTATGTATGTTAGCGCGGTTGCCGTTATTTTGGAATTAACAATTATCGAAATGATCGGGGGATGGTGTTTTGATTCCTCTAATAACTATTAAATATAAATTTATAAAACTTAATTCCCAAAATATCCATTCTGATTAAATTTTAGATCGAGGAAATAATTTTAAAATTATGTTGTCTATTGTCCACCCTAGGACAATAGCCGTAGCAAGTTTTTTCCGATTGCTTTATGTTTCGACGTTCGAAACGGTAAAATTATACAAATGATAAATCGAAAGAGAAATTAAAAAAAATTACAGTAATGTATGTATCTTATACATAAATATATCTAGAATATAGATTTTTTATGATGTCCATATAATTAAAAAACGAATTCGAGTTTATAATGTCTAGACTATATTAAAGCTGCACATAGTAGGAGTCTACCAATAGATGTAGGTTGTCGGTGACTTCCTAGTTTCATATCTCTAAAAGTTATGATCAAACAGGTGGTAAAAAGTAATGGAAAATTATAGCCTATTGATTACGGTATTAATTTTAATTAATAAATTATAAATTTAGATATTTTTAAAAAAAAAAACTCAACAAAATGTTAGTCGGGATAATGATCTAGTTACTGTGTTACAATCTAAACGAATTTTTTTTCTTATTGTTGGGTAAATTTGTTCTGTAAATTAAACACTACAACATAAATGACTTTATGTAACACTTCGTTTGTAGCACTTTTAAAATTTTGACATTTATGTAACACTTTTGTAACACTTATGAATATGTAACACTTTCATGTAACACTTTTGTAATACCTGCGAATATGTAACACTTTCGTGTAACACTTTTGGAATATGTAACGCTTTGAACGTAACACTTTTAAATTGTAACACATTTAGGTAACACTTTTAAATAAGTAACACTTTTTACGCAACACTTTTGAATAAGTAACACTTTTATGTAACACTTATAAATAAGTAACACTTGTAATTAATAAAATTATTTATTTTATTTTAAACTAATTAAATATTAGTTGATTTATTTTTCTCGTGTGGCTTTAAATTTTATTTGTCTCATGTGTTACATCTTAATTATCACAATAGAATATATGTAACATAAGTGGTGAAAACGATAGACTCAGACCTACAAAAATAACACTTTATTAGACCACCTAAAGATTTACTTATTCGTTGTCAAGAATAAATTATATTTTATTTGTAACTTATTTTTGTGTATGTATATAGATATACACACATTATATTTTTACTAAAAAATAACAAAATAGACTTGTAGCTTTAACAATTTGAATACATTTCTTAAGTGTGAGAACCTAGACTTAGGACATTTGGTCATGTCTCTTCATGCTTGTAAGTTTATTTTTTATTTAAAATCTATAAAACACTATATTAAGGTCTCTTAATACATAAAATTATGGTAATTAAAATTATTGATATTGTCTTAAGATTTATATACAATAATTAGATGTATAAAATTAATATGATATAAAATAAGTTATATATATATATATATACATATATATATATAAATATGAGTGGACGAAAATGGAAAAATAATTAATGAAAACTTTGTGTCAAACTGATATGGATAACCTAAATAAAATTAAGTTAGATTGTAGTTTGATGAGAACTTAATTTAGAGTGTATTTTATTGATGTTACAATAAAATCTTGTGTATATATTGTTTTTCTTAAAAAAATAATTAAAAAAGTTATTGTAGCCTAGTGGTTAAGACATTGTGCTTAAGCTCCTGCAATTTAGCAACCTGGGTTCGAAACCCAGCAATGACAATTTTTTTAATTTTTTTCTTTCAATTAAAAGTGTTACATAAAGGGGGTTATATATAACAGTTTTTTTAGTGTTACCATAAAGTGTTACAATCTAAAACCTAATGTAACGCTTATTAAAATTGTTACTAAAGATCATAAAAGTGTTACATTAGACTTTAGGTAGCACCGGCAAATGTAGCACCAATAAAATGTTACCTAAAGTCTATAGTATCATATTTTAGTATATATGTAATACTTTTGGGGTGTTACATTAGCTCATTTATGTTGTAGTGAAATTTTATTAAAAAAATACAAATTTAATATATCCATACAGTTGAATAATAATCGGGGTAATATTTTCAAAATTAGACGTACTTCTAAAACCATTGAACTCTATCAACAACTATAGGTAGTCGGGTACTTTGTACCTGGATATCCTAATAAAAAGAAAATTATACTTGTATGAAGGCTAAAGGAACGAGAAAAAGAAAAGTATTTATTTCGTAAAGTAATTTATATTGTGAACTAGTTATTTTACCATATTTAGCTACGTATATGCTAATCGAGATAACGTTTTCGACAGTATACAACGTTCATCTGCTTTGTTCTCGAACGATAGCTATGAGTTTTCACATTTAATTTCAATATTGAAAAATTTAAACATCTGCTACTGATAAACTAAAAAAAGAGAATCAAAAGACCTGACCATTATGAAATTATTTAAGTTATAATTAAATATAGATAATAGATTTTTTGATACAACCATATCACAAAATATTAATCGGAAAAATTAATTTCAGAATTATTAGGCCATTTGACAACATGACTAGCTCAAGCACTTTTTTGGGAAGTTATTTTGTATTTCGACATCCTAAGAGGGATTGTTAAGCTTATGTCAAAATTTGGAAAGTTAAAGACGAAGTTGGATAGCTCAATTGGCAGCGCATATACCACCTAGACCTTTTGGTCCTGGGTTCGAGTCCTCGTGGGGGATGTGAGAATGGGTTCGAGTCCTCGTGGGGGAGGGGATAATTTTTCCTTTGGTCTTAGATTAATACTAAACCATAAAATAAAAAAATTATGGAAATATTAAAAAGGTAAAAAAACATGTAATTATTTAATTTATAAATATTACTAGATGAAGTAAGATATTATAAGATAGATGAAGAATAACTGGTAATAGAGACCCCCCTCTTTTTTTTTTTTTTTTTTTTTTTCCAATTATATTGTCATTTTTTACCATTAGGATTATCAATAGCTATATGTTGTCTATGACCTTCTACTTAAATCCTAAACCCTAAGCCCTAAAACCTAAACACTAACATTTAAGATAAATGTAGTCATTTTATTTATAAAATGTATTGCATGTTATATGTGTTAAGATATCGGTTTAAAGAAATATCAACGGAGTTAATAAATTCAAAATTAATAAATTATATGACTCTGACGATAGTTAGACTAGTAGTTAGTGACTACTAGTATATCCTGAAAGCTGAAAACAAACTTATGATAAAAGCTAATTAAAAATATTGATATTTAATTATGTGAGGGAGTCCAAAAGCTATTTGTCGTAAAATACGCTGAAAGGTTTAATCTGGTCTTTTAAAATTAAATCGCCTTTAATTCTTGAGTTCCCTAAATATCTTTCTCAAAAAAAGAATGTGAAGTATATACAAATATATGTATGCTAAGCATTGACTCGGAAAATTAGCAGCACAGTGTACAGGAACAATTCATGAAACCAACCATTTTATTATTCTTCTGGTGGGAAACACTGATGATTGAGCACATTTAATCAACAGTAATAAGTACCAAATATCTAAATTTTATTTTCATTATTTGGTATCTCAGTTGATCGGTGCCCTCCGGTAAAAAAAAAAACATTGTCTATGTGCTGAACGAAGACTCAACAACGTCAAGTTAAAAGGTAAAAACAAAAAAAAAGCAAAACTCTAGTCGATTGCCATCTAATAACGCCATATATTGAGGCGAAAACCAAAGAACAATCTTCAGTGAACTCCGAAAATATTTGATACAACGGTAATTATGGGTTATTCGCAAAAATTCCATTCTTCAAATCATCCTTTTCTGTAAAATAGCCTACAGAGCACTAACATGTCCAGAAACTGTTCCTCCTTCGGGACCCTGCATACAAGTGTTGAATTCAGACGTGACGTAACATAGTGTTTTCCAGATATCTGTTCTGCTATGTAAATATATGCACTTACACTTAATATATCACCAACTCAATAACAATTTGTTGCTTCTCTGATTCATCTTCGAGCACAAGAGTGTCTGACGCACATCTTGACACGTCGGCTGGATGATAAAAAGATGCATATCAATTAAAGTGCTTAATCAAATTAATTTAGTTTTACGTGGCCTGTATGTTCCTTTACCACACACATTAAGTACATTTAGTTGAGAGCTTTTGTTACTCTCCCTACTTCATCTTATGATACATTGGGCTGCAAAACAGCATTAAAAAATTGTTGGCCTCAACTCTACGATGTATAAAAGGGAGACACAAAAACAAAAGGGTATGGACATGACTTCCCTTTGAGACATCATATAGAGGAATGTAATTAGATTAAAAAAATATTGATACACTGCCCTCAACCTCACATCAACAAATAATTAAAAGAAAATTGAAGAGAATTTTTATGCATATATACCATGCCTGATTGTATAGTTTTTATATAAGCAGGAGAATTATTCAGTGCATCAAAACCATAAGCCTAATAATCAAGCACCCACACAATGCATTCCATCGTAGCAATTTATTTACTGAGATCTTGTGCTGGCTCAAATGCAATATAATCAACCGTACGAAAGTCACAAAAATTCAGGTAAAGATGGACACAACGCCATAACAGAAACATTAAAACAATGGAGAAGAAAAAGCAAACTATTATCAGCCTTTCGTACCTGAACACATGAAAACCTATCAATCAACTGTTAACAAGTTCATGGACCAGGCAAAGAGCACACAATGTTCAGTAATTAAAGCATTGGAAAAATCATTTAGGTCGGAAACTTTGTACCTCATTCTCCGTCAGCAACTGGCCCAGTACATTTGGCAGATAAGTAAATATTGAAGGCCCCAAAGTCTCCACCATGCAATGAATGAAAGAAATGACCTAGAGAATCAAATTGTCGTTAGGCAGAGCCTGAGACACAGCAACCACGAGAAAATCTCTTGAATTAGATACCTTGCTCCGCAGGGATTCTACTTTTGGGAAGACATCAAGTATTTGGAGGAGAATATCCAAAGTCTACATCAATAAATCAAGTCACATGTCCTCATCAGAATGTAAGAGAGTAATACAAGTGAAGATTCTAACAAGGAAAAGGATAAAAAGAGCTCACTACCAGCTTTCTCTCTATATATCTAACAATAGGAAATCTAGATTTGGTATCTTTGCTGAATAATGTTCACTAGCACATAAAGAGGGAAGATAAGAGCAAAGAAGAATGCAGATAGGTTCCCATAAATATAAGAAACATAAAGTAAAGTTTGAAACAAAACAGAACAAAGGTATGCAAGAATATATGGGCAGTTAAGACTTCACAGCAACAATTACAAAAACTTTGTAGAGCAAGGTCAGAGACGTGTAGGGGGGACGTGCTAGGTAAACTACGATTGAGATTACTGTGAGTCTCAAATCCAACCCAGTGGACATATTTAGAGGTATTGAGAGCCAGAGAAGTAAAAAAATCCTGAAACTGGAAACATGATAATAATTCTAACTAAGCAAATGCTATTCTAATCATGACAAATGATGATTTCGCACTTGGGGTGGGGGGGGGGGGGGGGGGGGGGAGCTCTATCTATATTTCTACCTCAAACACTAAATAACAAATAATCTCTTTCCAATAAATCATTTCTCTCCGATATCTACCTCAGCTCTGCTCAGTCTTTGCAGGCTTGCACGAAACAAAATCAAACAAAGAAGTACACCTCAGCTCATAAGACAAGTTCCTGTCAATTAGTATTGATTTATTTATATGTCCCCTATCATCATCTTCTTGATCTGTTTCAATTAATTGGGTACAAGTTCTTCCATATTTCCAGATTTTACCACCAGTTAGCAATTAGCTTGAATAAACCCCATAAAAAATCATAAATTCTAATTAAAGAAAAGCTTTTCAGCAATCCATAATATCTAATTCAAGATTGATGCAAACAAACATCGGGAGATTGAATCGGGACTATATAATTTTAAATTCATTAAAATTGATTTACAGAAGAAAAATTAAAATCATAACCTAGTAATTGCAGAATGTACGAGCATATGGGGCGGACTGGCTATAGTCAAGAACACTCTGCCAGGAAGGGGCGAGGGCCGCTGTCCACAATGGCGGTCGGCGAGAAACTTCTCCGAGGAGAGTGTAGGAAGTCGAGCAAGGCCTTTGGACTTCATTCAGCGGAGGCGTTTTCCTGCATCAAAGGGTGGGTAAACTGAGGAATAGCAGTGCAACCTTCCTGCGGAAGAAATTCCAACAGATCCAGTCCACCGCATGAATGCCGGAGATGAGAAACGAGATAGAGAGGGCTTGGATTGAGAATAAGGATTTTAACCTTCAAAGGAAAAGAAATATTACCCTTCAGTAAAAATTTCAAGTTACAAAATAGTAGAATTACAGTTATATCCTTCATAATTTTTTAATTGAAAAGTAAAAAGTTAACGGTGGAGATTGGATGGAGGATGATCTAATGGCTGACATGCTATGGTTGCACAAGTGCAACCATTGCACACAAGTAAGTCTCCTATAATAGATATGCGATAATTATATTTATAATATTTAAATAATACACTGATACAATTACATATTGGAATAAGGGAAAATAATGTCAGAAGTCACATATATTATATTCCGTATTTAGTAATATTAGCAAGAGATATTTAGTTCGTTAAGCAGTAGTGCTAAAATATATTATTGTGACGTATTTAAGGAAAAAAATAATAAATCTATTATATTTGTGGTTAACATCATTTTTCTTTTCATAAAAAAAGAGACACTAATTCAACCAACAAATCATTTTAACAATTATATCTAAGCTTTTGACAATAAATTTAACAAATTGGCTCATTTTTTCTCCAAATTCCTTTAGAACAAAATAATTCGCAAAATTATTATAAAAAGACAAAACTAAAGTAAAATAAATTAATTTTTTAAAAAAGAATAGATAATTTTTCAAATAAAATATTATTTTGAAAATATTTGACATTTTTATTTTATATAAGAAAAATAAAAATCGAAATATATCATAAAAAACTAAATTACACTTAAAAGTTAATAATTAATATATGTATAATGGATGTCAAATTGAAGATCATGAAAAGAAGTTAATTCAGTATGTTTTTCATTAAAAAATGAGTTGAGCCGAAAAAGTTATACGATTTTTAAATATTAAGGAGAACAAAAAAAAAAAAAAAAAAAAAAAAAAAAGAGGAAAAGCAAAAACATGTGATTGGTTGACTCTTAACTAACTCACCTCATATTCCTCCCTTTTCTTCTTTTTTTTTTTCTTTCTATGCACAAACAAAAGGTAAATATTGATTGATAATTATTAAAAAAAAAATCCAAAATAGGAGAAAAAAACACATCACCTCAGTTGTAAATTCAACAATCTTCCTTTTGAAAATAAGGAAAGATTGCAACTCGAAGTTCACGTTTTTACATAATGAAAGCTCCAGCGCCAGCAAAAAAAGGCCACACCGGCCCACGTAGTCTGCACATGTCAAAAGTGGGGCCTTTTTGTTATTTTCCACTTTCTCAGATGCCAACTTATTAAAAGAATAACTTATTAGATTTAATTTTTATTAATAAATTATTTTATTGATGTCACATTTCACACATATCGTTTCCAGAATCTTCGTCTGGTAGTTGATGAACTTCAAATTGGCCATATTCGACACGCATTTTACGTTCGTAGATCGTTTAAAATTGCATTCATTTGGCGTGTCTAAGTTTCATAACTTGCAAAAGTATATTCTCGGGTTGAGTTTCTCTATTTAGTGTATTTAGGTCGTATTTTGTAGGTTAAAGGAATTCATGAAACCAATGAAGCCGTCTCCACACACTCGTCCACTCCAATATGCATTTTAAGGCACAAATGGGCCCCTATATGGTTGGGCCTAGGTCAAATCAAAGTCATTGAACATGAACAAAAGTCATGAAGGGATCGAGAGGAGAAAACAAGCAGAAGAGGTACGAAAAAATGATGGAAGATGATGATGTGCAAAGGAACAAATGGATACCAGTATGGATACCCCCACCGATACCCCACCACCGATACCGATTATCGATACTGTTCCAGTATGCCTGCCGATATATATGGGCTGAACTTTGGCTTGGAGGGGGCAAATCCATACCGGTTCGGTATGGGTTTGAGGTATGACTTGTCCCCAACTCGTCGAATCAACCCATGGTAGGTATGACTCACCCCCAACTCGCGAGTCAACCCATGGCAGTTTCATTTTTCGATCATATATTCCTTATCCAATTTTCGAGTCCGTTGATTTAAGTTGCTACGGAAAGCTAACAAAGAATTCTAAAACTTCGTAGAAGAAGTCGAGAGCCGAACTTAAGCTATTTATTCTCAAAATTATCGAGAGGTTGGAATTGAAAATGTCAAGATATTAAATTATCTTTATCTATTTCCTCCATTTGTAATATGTTGATGTTACTATTTTCCCTCTTAAGTGATATTAGAGGATGGCTTTGAGAGGGGGAAGAGGGGGAGATGTCAACTCTCTCTCTCTCTCTCTCTCTTCAACAAGCTTTTCATTATTGTAGTTTTTATTTTCTCTCTCTAGAACTCTCCTCTGTATCTCTCTTAGCTAGGGTTTGTAGAATTTATCTCTTAGATGAAGAAATCCCTCTTGGGTTTTCAACATCTTGGTATTTAATTCGTATTTTGGCTAGAGATTTGGTGAATTGAAGACTCTTGCTAGATTTGTTGAAGGATTACACCATTAATGCTCAAAGACTAAGCTTTATTCTTCTCTTTTTACATTTATTGTGCAATTATTGAATCTCTTTCTCTTTATTTCTTATACTGAATGATTGGGTTTTGTTGTTTGATAATGGATAATACTATATTAATAATGTGTAAGTAGTTCTTTGTGATGTCCAAGGGTTGGGAGTAGCCCAACTCAAGGATTGTTGGAATATTAGTCTTATATGTGTTAATTGTGGGGAAGTTTACAATTGGAATTGACATTATGGATTTGTATACCTCATGCAGAAGGAATAACGACCCTAGATTACATAAGGACCTCCTTGACAAGCCCTGCAAGATGACAAGTTAAGTCCATCTAGTTTATCGAAGCTCAATGAGGATTCTTAAGTTATTACGCATTCTCTTCCCTTTTCTTTCTTTATTTTTGCTTGTTTTGCCGTCTTGCTTAATGGTGTTTTTTCTCTGTTATTGGGAGATTATGCTTGAGTAGTACCTTTCATCCCGTGGTTAGAAAGTACCCAGACCTCGGGATTCATGTATATTCTATGTGCAATTTTATTGTGGGATTCATAGATCCAAGGTTTTAATCTATTTAGTGTTGTCATTTACTATGATAGGTGTTAGGGTTTACCAACCTTGATTTGTGACATATATGGGAGTAGGAAGTAAATTCTCCTTTACGTAATAGGATTAATTGAACTCGATAATCGGTGCCTAAGTGATTTATGTGTAAGCATTCCTCTGAAGGATTTAGTCATATCCTCATATCCCTAGGTCAGAATTTATCGACCTTAGGGCTCACTCGAACCATGAAGAGTGTGAGCAGCTTTATGGAGTTTGATTCAGAAGGACTTGACACCCCTCACCCGTTAATTCCAAAATGAATTGTGCAATCGCTTCAATACATTAACCCTATTTGGGTGAAATCGTACCTTAGAATTTTCTTCCTCGTTGATTAGTTTTCTCTTTATTTTCATTTATGTTGTGTAGGTTAATCATCGCCCTTATATTCTATTTAAAGCTAGTCCTCACAGAAAAATCCTCCCTGTGGATACAATATCTTTTATACTACCTCTATCGAGGGCCATACGTGTGCGGCCTGGAAAGAGTACTAATTAGCTATATTTAGGATGTTTTCCTTGACATGTTGATGGTGCTGTTGTTGGGGAGGATTTCTTTCTCGTGAAATTACTCGAGGCATGAGTAGAGTTAGATTAGGTAATTTTTCTTTGAATCAATTTTTAAAAAATTGGAGCCTGATCATTATCGATACTTGATCGATAGATGTGCTCTCATTCCTCTTGAAGTATTTTGTGCTTGGTGCTCAAGCTAGATCTTCTATTGGTTAGAGTGGAAGTAATGCAATGTGAAGTTTGTCGGGGAGAAGAGACATGTATCTATGGATTGTGATTATTTTCATCATTATTCTTCACATATGCGCTGCCTTCCCATCAACCCTTCCCAATTATGGACAACAATTATTTTTCAAACAACTATGAGTTATGATGGGAAGATCAACAAAAACTTTCCCTCTCCAAGTCATCAAACATTTGATTCATTCGAGTCTTATAATTTTTTTTCTTATTGCAACATTGAAAGAAGAAAGATAAAGATGAGTTTGATAAAAGGTTGATGGAATTTTGTCACACACTTAGGTTTTCAAAGCATTAAGTTTCAAAAATATTTTGGAAAAAGATAAAGACAAAGGTGTGCATTGGAGGAAAGAGAGAAAGAAGATGAGAATGAAAACCTCCTCTTCCACGAGCCACCCTTGGAGAATAATGACGATTCTCCCAAACAAGACAATGCAAAACTTTTAGAATGAACATTCTCAATGCATCAACAAAATGTACGATTATGACCATAGTCTCACTAGCGATCTATTTGTTGAAGCATCAATTAGTGATCAACATGCAACTTTTGATATTTTATTTCTTTCAAATTTTAAAAACTTGCGTCAATTATCCGTGATACATCATGCCATATCCCTATTGGTGGATCAATTCTCTTTCTTGAGCAAATGAAGGCATGTCATGGTACACACTTTTTTTTTTTTTTTTTTTTTTTTGTTTTGGCCCGGATAACACTTGTAAAAGTTGTGCAGTCGACTTTAAAACAAGCACTTCTTAGGAGGCAACCACTTGATTTTTTATACATAATTTAGTTTTCTCCTATAAGATTTAATGATGTTTTGAGTTATGTGAATAGATACTTGTGTAAAAAATGAGGCTAAATAGCATAAATCTTAAAGAAAGTCCCCAAACAAATGTGATAGCGATTGAATGGATGTAAGTTAATATATCAAGCGAAATTCCCCAAGAACCCCAACTGAATGAACCACTAGTTGCATTTCAACTACAAGTTCAGCTTCGGCAACAAATTGCTCTCACACCTTACTAAGAAAGATTCTTATCACTCTTTATTTGTTTTCTTTGCATGAGCATATTCATACTTACTCGATTCGTTTTATCTCTTGAACTTTGCTTATTGATTGATTTTAATGATTAGATATTTGTGAATGTGAGTATATGCTTACTTGCCTTCCTATTCACTTGAAATTCATATCCTTACGTAAATGACATGTAGGAAGGGATAGACATTGTATGCATTAATAGAGGTTGTTCCTTGTATTTGCATAACCAATGGTAGAATCTTGTACCTTCACAACACTTGAAGTTTTTCCAAAAAAAAAAAATTAAGCCGTAAGGCCACCTATAGTCACGGATTTTGAAGAATAATGGGTCTTCAAGCATCACTCACTTTGAGCACGTTTTTGGGGTTGAAGTGAAAGTGAATACAATCTAGGGTATCGGGAGAAATAATGTGTCACTTGTTTTTCGATGTCTTATGCCTCTTTATTTCTTTACTCGTGTGTTAAATTCCTTGAAATAAACCGCTTAGGACATGTTGAGGTTAATGAAAAGTTGACAAAAAAGTTTGGCCGAAAAGAGAAATTCGAGTTTAGAGGACTTTCGATAATTTCCAATCCCATCTTCATGTGCTTTACTTGTTAAATTTGCTTAAGGACGAGCAATGCTTAAGTTTGTGGGAATGATTCACGTCAAAATGACCACTTTTTTACATACAATACACGCTCATATTTTATTATGAATTGTGCTCATTTGATGTGTCTAGGTTCTTTATCATGTTTGCAAGTCAAATTTTCTTATTTGTATGATTTGATGCACTTTTGGGTATTCTTGAGTCATATTTCGTAGGTAAAAGAAATCCATAAGTTCAAAAAAGCCATCTCCACTTACCCATTGATTTCAGCATGCATTTTAAGGTATAAATAGGCCCAAACCAGGTCTTGGCCTAACTCAAGTTGAAGTTCGTCGAGTCACCAACGGAAGTTGTGAAGGGACCAAGAAGAGATCACGAGAGAAAATGCGTAAAAAAATGAAAAATGAAAAAAAAAAAGACACTCGAACGGGAGCTGAGAGACCCGACGCTTGAGCTGGGAGCAATACCAACCCAAGTACCTCATACCGATAACACACACTAGTACAAGTACTATTCACTTGCGGTATGTATGGGTCACCTATACCGACCCATAACAGTTTTACTCTTCAGTAGTATCTTCCTAGTCCGATATCCGATGTTTGATTCTGGTGATTGAAAGGGCTACAAAAAAAGATCTCCAATTCTGTAGAAGGAGTAAACAACCGATCCGGAGCTGTTTATTCCCAGATTGCCAAGAAAATTTGATGTTTGATTATGCTTGAGCAGTACCATTCAAACAACCTAATATAGGAAGTATGTATCTGAAATATCTTCCTTCATTAGGTCGGTCACCGATTTCTAAGCTTGAACTCGAAGATCATCTTTCCTTGTTTAAGATCCTGTTAGATTTTGATTTTCCTTTTTTGCATCTCTACAAAATAAAGGAAACAAATCCAAACATATCTGGAAGAGGTTTCGTTAGTTAATGTTAGTAACTAAACACAATATCTAACTAGTTATAGTTAGTATAAATCTAACTAAATCTGATAAATATTAATATTATACAAAATAATATAAAATACTTCAATATAGATGTCGATTAATGGCAAAAATAAATAATTAAGAAAATATGGAAAATATATTTCTTAACAAAAGATCTAGTCATCAATGAGCATCTCAACTTTGATTTGCTAATTTTTAGCGTTGTCACCTAAAGAATAGTGATTGATCCAAGATCAAATATTTTGATACGTGATTTGTCTGGGCTTTTAAGATTTGATAGATTTACAGGATTTAGATCTGTGTGAGCTTAATTTAAATATAATAGTTGGTTCATCAATCGTGTGATATTACTTTATGTTGTTCTAAATGTTTCCTCTTGTCATTCACAGGAGACTAATTCCAACAGTTTAATAGTATTTTGCTATCTAATTTTTTTTATTAAATCTAAAGAATATGCTTTGTGATAATCTTAAATATTATACTAGATGTTGCAAGAAGTACAAGAATACTTGAGCTTTTCGACGTTTGTATATGGAAAAGGTGAAACAAAGGACAAACGAAGTATATCGAAATCTAATCAAACAAGCTTGTGACTAAAAAAATCATTTAGGGGCCTGAAAGATCTGCGAAAATGCCCCTTCTATCTCCACATTTCTTTTGCAGATGATGACCTTATCTTTTCTTGTGAAGCTAAAGTAGACCAAGCCATTTGTGTTAGACATATTCTTGATCTATTTTGTATTGCAGCTAGTGAGCTAGTTAAAATTTGACGTTTCCGAAGGAGTTTGATGACCTGATGATGCTCTGATCTTTTTGCAAACAAGTTTGGCACTAATCCGAATTTACTACTTATGTCTTTCAAGTCACAATGCTGGACCAAAGTTGCCCCATGTACGTAGTGTTTACTGATTTAGCTTTCTTCTTACTTGCTTTGCTGGCTTTGTAATATTCGGATTTTGTGGATTGGATGTCTGAACATAAGATTACAACATGCATGTTTAGAGTAGCACGAATATACTCACTCCCAACTCATTTCTCTGTTACTCCACCTATTCTAATCTAAACAATGCTGCCAGGATGCATTCACTTGTTTATCACCATTTTATTATCATAACCGTCCCATAAGTTTACCATATATAGAATCAAAATTAAACCAATTGGATTTCGAATAAACAAGAAACAACATATAAACCTCCCTTTTTCTTATTATCCTTTTGTGGTTTGTCATTCGTCTATAAATAGATATCGTTTTAGTTTTTCTCCATATTCTTTTTAACATTATACCTATAATTATCCCGAAAATATCTCTAGTTATCTCACCTAGTATATCGAATTTATTCCTAATAATATTATTAAGAAAATGCTGAGAAAAATAATGAGTCTGAGGAAAAAGAGAAAATCTAGATGATGACTTATTTGTCTATTCCCCACCTTTAATTCTTATTATATTCTAAAAATACATCTTAAAAAATAGCTAGTATAAGATATTCTTGTTTTCAATTATATTTTGAAGGTTATTTCCATCATTTTTATAAAAAAATATTTTTAAAATCTGAAAATTAAATTTAAAAAATATAAAAATTTTAAATTTATGGGCTGATTTGGAGAATATATGATAAGTTAAATTAGTTTCCTAAGTTATGCACTTTGGTTAATACTAATTTCATTTAATTGGGTTGTTTTATTTGGCAAGTGTATTGTTTTCTTTCATTAATCATTTAATATTTTTCAAACTTTCCTTATCTATTTATTCGATATTCAAATTTCAATTTAGGAGTTGTTATATATTTTTAATGATTTTTAAACTTTCATTATTTAATCATAAAGAATATTTAGGGCGTTATTATTTTTCTAACTCTCCATATTTAATTACTCTATATTCAATTTTCTTCCACTATAAATATGTTTGCAACTCATTATTCCGGCATTCATTTTGTGAATTCTTCTCTACCTCTATATTCTCTAAATCACTCCAACGACTCAGTTTTTTTCATCTCTACTCATTGATTTATTTATTTTTATCGTACGAAATTGTGTATTCTTTGTTTTTTTTTTTGTGGCAGAACATTTGTTATGTACATCAAAATAGATTATGTTATATACATCGATTTTGTATTTACATTTTATTTATTTGTTGAGTGGTCGGAGAATCATCAAGAGGATTTAGTGGTGATTATACTTCATCTTTAAAGGTAAAATTTTCCCATCAATTTCTCCAACTTTCATGTGTTGACTTTTAATTGTTTAATTTTTATATATGGTTTAAAGAACATGACCGATCATCTTACTTTTTTTTTTTTTTTTTTTTTTTTTTTTTTTTTTATGTAATCAGGATTTCATGTTTATTTAGGTAGAAGGTGGAAGGAAATCAAGATGACTTTCCAAAAAACACGAAAGCAAAATAATGCATATAACTTGCCCAAAGAACTATGAAATCTTTATTTTTTCCTTTTGTTTTAAGTTTCAGGATTGTGTTATACGAAACAACTTTTTTTTTTTGTTTTATTTATATTGTTAATTTTCAGCTTTGCTACTATGTAAAATATTTTCCACCTTTTTATCATGTTATGTTACAAGATTTGTCGGAAGTATGAACTATGAATAAGAAGATTTGTATTATTGCTGAATTATGAATTTAGCTCTACCAAAAAATTTAAGCAAATTAACATATTTTTTTGTTTATATTTATATCATTGATCATTCTAATTGAAAATATTATATAATTGGAGTGCACATCTCATTGCACAATACACATCACACTCAATTAGTATCATTGGACCAAATCAATTTCTCACAATTCCAACTCAATATCTATGTAATTTCAAGTAAGAAAATCTTCATATATTTTCACCCCATCTAAATATAATAATCTGTTAAAATATTTACTTATATATTTTTAGGAAATGACGATTATTTGTAATTTTTAACACTAAATTTATTTTTACATATAGAAAAAAAAAATAGTTTCAAAACGATATTATTGGTGGTTCATTTAATTGACTTTTCAGCAGGTTGGAAGTATTTTATAAGTTTTTCGTAGTTTTTGATATTCTAATTGAACTTTCAATATCTAGAAGATTAAACAGATTGACTTCAATGAAGTAATTAAATGATAATTTCTAATAATTTATTTAATTAAATTTATAAAACATTTATAAATTATATTCTGTTTGAAGTTGTAGTATATATTCAAAAGATATTTATTTATCTACCTCTACAAAATGCATTGACTTTCCATATGCAATGAACACTTCAAATATTAATTTCATATTCAAATGTTTTAGACAATTTAAATTTATTTTTACAAAAATATTATTTTTCAAGATAAATGAAAATGGTGTAGTTGATGTACTGGACGATGATAACCCTTCTTTTATTATCGATTTAGACTATTGTACCAAGTTGCCAGATTTATGGTAAAATTTCGCTTTCTTTTTACGATTCGACCAATTTAATTTATATCAGTCTTATGTTTATATTAAAATGAAGAAAAATAAAATTTGCAGTATGTTCCGATGAACTTTGTTATTTAAAGGAGTAACATACACAATGTGGTTATGCAATTTTACAAACTGTACAAAGGAACCACATGGTTAATATATATTGCACACACGATGGTGTTATTTGTTTAACGCATTGTATGTCTGTTGAGGTACTTTGAGAAGTATTTCCAAGAATAGTTAGTCATTGAAGTTTTTCTTGGAAATCATAAAAATAACTTGATACATATATAATAATTTCATATTTTTATGAAAACATTGTGTACCAAATTCGTCATATTTCATAACTTTGATATCATATTATAATTTGGTTAAGTTAATTGATAGGGTTAAATTGATTAAATATTTTTTATCTATATTTTAAAATAAATTTAACCACATAATCTTTATGTAGTCGTCCTGTAGCAAATATGTAATCATGTAGCCGTCCTTTATTTAGCTTTTTATAATTATTTAACAATTGATGAACACCAATTACAAAACATGTGAAAAAAATACATGACTTCATTGCTTACATATACTTAAAAAAAGGAAAAAAAAACATATTACATTTGTAATCTATATTAAAAATATAAATACCATATACATTGAAAGTAAGGTCTTTTTTCATTCGGTTGTACCATAAATTAAAGACGATGGACATCAATTTTCTTCAATTATTGACAATGTATTCACCATTTTCGGCTACAATCTATAACTTACTAAAAAATAATTGATTATTGTACAAAAAATAGTCAAAAATCAAGAAATATTTCTAATATTCATTTATGTTATGTTAACTTAATTACAATATGTAAAATCTTTCAAGATTATTAACATTTTCAATTTACCAAAAATATTAAAATATGATTCGAATTGATTTTAACATCTTTAAAAATTTTAGGGATTTCTATTTCATGTTTTAATTCAAATTCGAAACTTTTTATGGCAAAATTTGTGATTCAGTGATATGATTTGTTCATGCATAAGTTGACAAGATTTTGGAAATAAATTTGTTCGAAGGTCTTCATCATTTAAGGCCGAATTTGTGTCAATTTTATCCTAAAATTGTTGACAATTTCACTTACACACAATTTTTGTCCTAAAAAATGTGTAGATATCCATTTCACTAACACACCATAAATATTTATATTCTTCATCACAAATATTTTGCTCAATTTATCTAAGATATATAATTACCAAAAATATTAATCCCAAATTTAAGATAAGTTGATGGGATTGTTTTTAGTCAATTCAAATTTCCATTATCAAATATTTTGAACATTTATCTTGTTCTCCACTTTTTAATATTTATTTATGGTATGTTAATTAGTTTACAACATGTTTTTTTTCCAAGTTTATTAATATTTTACCAATTTACCATAATAGAATAATATGATTCGAATTAATTTAAATATCTTTAGAATAAAAGATTAACTGATCTTTTTTTTATATATAATAATATGTGATTGACATTGTATTTAATATTTGGTATAAATAAGCATGACTTCTCATTTAGGCATTGCAATCCTATATGGTGTTGCTTGGAGTATTCTGAGCGAAGAATAGAACTTATGAATTCAAGGTAATCCGAAATACTGATGCATTAGTTGGGAACCTGCAGTTATGTATTTATTCATAAATATTAGAATTAATACTCAATTTTATTTTATTGTTACCTAATGTGAAACTTAATTTGTTTGTTCAGTTCATCAAACAGTGTTGTTGAACATGAATGTATGTTGTACTTTGATCACTTCCCTAAATTTATATATCAATTTCTGGAACACAATTAGTATCATGAGATGGTAATATCTTTAACATGCACATAATAACCTCACATATAGGAAGTCACATAACTAATTTTTGTAGCGCCTATATACAGGAGATACCACGTAGGATTGTGAGGTATATTATCCATATTGTTGATTCTACTTGCAAGATTTTTGCATTGGGAGAGACAACAAGTTGGAATGTGTTTCTAATACGAATAGAGGAAAAAATATTCTTCAACACGGGCTGAGAATCTTTGGTTTGTGATATTGATATTGAAATTAGAGACTGCATTATCGTTTCGTATGCTGGCAATAGGTAGTTTTATATTATAAAGTTTGGCGATGAATGGTGATGAAGACTGGTTACTGATAATGCGGTGACCCGATTATCAATTGAATCGCAATTAAGACAATCAACTGGAATGGTAAAGCTAACAGGAATGTAAATAATATGAGGATTTACATGGTTCGATCACGAAGATCTACGTCCACGGGGGAGAGTAATCACTCTCGATTTCTTTTCACTATTCGGGTTCACATACAATCCTAAACAATGTAAGAATATCCAGCTGATGGCAATAGTGCCTCTCCTAATCTATACAATCTTTCTACTATTTATACTAGGAGGCCCGTTGTGAACTACCCACTACAATCACGCCTACAATCGCGCATGGGAGGTTGAGAAGATCATGCGCCAAGTATGCATGGCGGTTGAGAAGATCATGGTAGAATATTCCTTTGACTTGTTCTTCCTTTGTTTGGGCCGCCTGGGCCTGTGCACGCTCGTGTATGGGCTTTTTCGCGTGGGCTTGCGTTCCCGGGTGGCGGACTGAGCCGACCTAGGAAGATCGGGCCATACCTATCAGATGCCCCCCCACCAGCCAGACCGAGGTATGAGCTTCGGTTTGAAGTTTTATTCGAGGATGATATGGGTTGTTTGTTGCTGCCGAAGGGTGAGGTATTCAAGCGGAGTTGAATTGGTGAATCCCCAGGGTGAGATAGTCAACCGGACTTGAAATAGTGTATCCCTGGGGTGAGGTAGTCAACCGGAGTTGAAATAGTGTATCATCGGGGTGAGGTAGTCAACCGGAATTGAAATAGTGTATCCTCGGGGTGAGGTAGTCAACCGGAGTTGAAATAGTGTATCCCCGGGGTGAGGTAGTCAATCGGAGTTGAAATAGTGTATTCCCGGGGTGAGATAGTCAACCGGAGTTGAAATAGTGTATCCCCGGGGTGAGGTAGTCAACCTGAGTTGACGAAATCCGTAAGGCGCGTGATTCCCTACGCGCATGGCCATCCCAAAGGTGCGTGAAAAGCACGCATGTATCTCATGCATTGAATTTGAAAGGTTAGAATCTGGGCCGTTGGATGTTTGATATATAAAAGGTGTGAACTCACATTTTCACTTTACCATTTCATTGCAAATCGCGACAAGCACAGAGCGGGAGAAAAAGAAAAACTTCTGCAAATTCAGAGCATTTGGTGTTTGAAACAACAAGTAAGTATGCATTCTACTTCGTCCTCGTCATCTATTAGGGTAGTGGGAATGACGGAACGCCCTATCGATGCGTCGCCGTTACGAACGGTGTTTCCTGAGAGGAGGAAAGTGAGGACTGTATTTCGGGCTGAGGAAATCACGACCCGAACCGTAGTGTTCAACGACTGCCTGGAGGAGGACTTCGAGGTGGCCTCGGAGGCACCCCGAATGACTCGGATGCAGCTAGAGACTTTGATTCCCTCTTTTTATTTTCCCTATAATTTAGAGTATATAGTACCAGAACCCGGTGACCGGGTGTGTTGCCCTCCTAAGGGTTTTATTGGGGTTTACATTGACCAGCTTAAGGTGGGTTTGAGGTTTCCCCTGTGGGACTTCGTCGTACAACTATTGTCGTATTACGAAATTGCTCTGTGTCAGTTAGCACCCAATGCCATTAGGCAGGTTGTGGGTTTTTTGGTTGTCTGTAAGATTGTTGGGGTAGAGGCCGACGTAGGTACGTTTAGGTTTTTCTTCCAGCTAAAGGTCTTTGGAAAGGGAAAGGGGTGGTATTCTTTCAGTCCGAGGCCCCGGGGTGGGTTTAGAGTAAAAAACCCTAGTAAAGTTGACAGCTGGAAGGAGAAGTTTATGTATGTGAAGGTGAATGAGACCATCCCGAGGTGGAACCGGGATGAGATAGTAGACAGTGCCCGGTGGCGGAGCCGGAGTCAGTGGAAGATTTCCGCACTGTGGGTGTGTTTAAGCAAGTGTGCTCTGAGAAGGAGCTGGAGGAGGCAGGGTTGAGCCTCTATTATTCTGAAGTGCAGGAGGAGAATTTGCCAAAGTCGAAGACTTTGAAGACCTGGGGCAAGGTGCCGTCAGCCGGGGCTGCTGAGGAGGGTAGGATATCTCGTTGTGTTGTTGTGCGTATTTAAATGCAATAGTGTCTAACCCTGTCTGTTTTGTTCGCAGTGGGGCGCTTCGGTAAGGATGTCTCTAGGAGCCCTCGAGCTCCACGAGTGCTGAAAAAGAAAGCGGCCCCAAGGGTGGTGACACCGGAGGTAGGGGCAACCTCTGGAAATGTTCGGAGTCAGGAGACCGAGGAGAATGTTGTAGGAGCCGGCCTGACCCCGAGGTCATGAAAGAAGCCGGACGGAGACAAAAGGGATGCGCTCGAACCCTTCTCCCGAGGTACGTCTGAACGTACATTAACTCATTGTTTGTTGTATCAGTCTGACAAAGTTCCTGCAAGGTCAGATGAGGACGCTGGGCCTGAAAGGGCCAGAGATGCAAGAGCTGCTGGAGCTGGCTCGGGGGATACTAGATCTCGGGCTGAAGAGCGAGAGGGAGACGAAGGAGGAGCTGGCAGTGGAGCTGCGGGATCTTCGTGCCCGGAATGATAAGCTCTCCACGACCTGACGGAGGCCCTGAAAAGGGCGGCCGAGGTGGAGAAGGAGGTCACCCGACTGCGGGGCGTGAAGGCGGAAATAGGGCTTCTGTTATGATCAGCTCAAACTCACACAAGATAAATGAATGAACAGAATTCTAACGAAAACAACCAAGAAAACGGCCGAACAAAAACAGTACAAGAACAGAAATGAAAATGATGAGATTTTACGTGGTTCGATCCAAGATGATCTACTTCCACGGAGGTTCTATGCACGTCAATTCACTTCACTACTCAATCAATTACAAGAATCTCCCAGAAATTAGCAAACCCCCAAATCACAACCTGATTTGGAACAGAAACCCTAGATATCTAATTCTCTCAATTGTGTAATGTTTACAGAGGGAAAACTATCTCAATTAGCTAGCAATTACAAGTGATTACAATGTATATAAGTATCGAAGCTTGAATCTAGAAGATGAGGGAGTAGTAACCAACTTTGACTCAACTGCTCCAAGTTGCAGAAACGGGGCTTTCACAACGGTTTGTTTTGCAACAGATTGAAACCGTTGTAACTGACGGTTATAACAACCTCCAACCCGGTTCTCTTTTAACCTCTTCACTGAACTTGGCTCAAACCCGGTTTTATGTCCCGGTTCTTCAAATATCAAACCCGGTTCTGAAATCCTCACAACTCCTACTTCATGTAGTGAGCCACTTGATGAAATTGAACTAATATCTACAAATCTCCACCTCAATGAACTCAAGTGCATATCCTTACCTCAACCTGACTTTGTTCACTAATTATTAACCACATTGTTCAAGCCTGACCAGGCTCGAGCAATGAACTACCTTGTTCCCAGACACTGCTTTGGTTAAGAAATCAGCAGCATTGTCATTGGTGTGGACTTTCTTAATCTCTACAGACCCTGCATCAATCACATCCCTTGCAAAATGTAACCTGACATCTATATGCTTGGATCTTTCATGGAAAGCCCGATGTTTTACCAGATGTAGTGCACTCTGATTATCACAGAATATAGTCACACACTCCTGCTTAATCCCCAGATCCTTCAGAATCCCTTTCAACCACACAGCTTCCTTAATTGCTTCTGTCAATGCTATGTATTCAGCTTCTGTAGTAGATAAAGCTACTACAGATTGCTGTACACTTCTCCAACTTACTGCAGAACCATATAAAGTAAACGCATATCCTGTAATTGATCTTCTAGTGTCAATATTCCCTGCAAAATCAGCATCTGCAAAACCTTCCAATGGAATAGACACATTTGCCTGTTTCTGAAATCTCAACCCCAGATTAACTCTTCCTTTCAGGTATCTCAACACCTGCTTCAAAGAATCCCAGTGAGCTTTCCCTGGATTTGACATATACCTACTAACCAAAGATACACTATATGCCAAGTCTGGCCTGCTGCATATCATGCCATACATTAAGCTTCCAACACCACTTGCATAAGGCACATTTCTCATGTATCTCACTTCTTCTGTTGTTCTAGGACTCTACTCCTTTGACAATTTGAGTTGTTGGCTTACTGGAATACTCAATGCTGTAACGCCCCAATCCCATTAACTCGGGATTGAAGTGCTACTAAATTTTTCTTTTCTTTTGATTAAGTAATAAATAAATAAAAAAAGTGCGAAAGCATGAGATAAAAAGGGTACTTACGGTCTAGTCATGTACTAAGTGTCACTATACAAAAGCTATCAACTATTACTATATGTACATCCTCTAGGTTTTCAACTATATCAGAACAAATTACTGGGGCCTGCCTGGTTCTCAGCTGGTGGGGTACGCACACGACGACCCCTAGTTGGTATGCTCTCACCAGGATTTGACCCTATAGACTCATTAGGTTCACTTTCCTCTGAAGGATCCTCTTCCTCCTCACCTTCCTCTATTATGCCTGCTTCCTCTCGCTGCAATCTTGCATATTCGCGATAGAACTCTGCTAGTTCTCTAGCACGCCCAGCAAGACGTTCGTTAGCAACAACCTCCAAACGCTTGCTAGCCGCAATTTCATTATATCGGTTTGCCCTTTGTTTCTGGTTTTCAGCCTCTCTCTCCATAAGATCATCAGTAGTGAGACATCTTTGTCGGTTCTTGACAGCTACTGCCAGGCGTAGTCCAAAGCGTTTATAATCAATAACTGGTCCAATAATAGAGTCTACCGTAAGCATGTTATCATAAATCCGACGGGCGATGGCTCTAAGGGATGGCAGGATAGTTTCTCTTAGGTGCACTGCTGCCTCATGCTCGCTAATATAGTGTCCTTCGCGTATAGCATTATTGCAGCGTCCCTGTAACATGATAATATATTCTTCTATGTTCTGATGTGCTCCCTGCCTAGACCCCTGATAAATAGATATTGCAGGTGATGGCACATCTCTATTGGCAAGTATTCTGTGTCTATATATTACTTGTCTTCTCGCCGTTTGCCTTCTACGAACCATCCTATCCTAAAGAAGAAATATGGATCAAAAATCCCTAATTTGGTTTCCTAATTGGTGGTAAAATTTCAAGGACATCTCACAAGTATCATGTTATTTTATGAAATGTAAATTCAAAGTAAAATATTTCCAAATCATACAAACTAATAGTATAATATACATACCTTGGAGCGAGTGTCAGTCCGTTGGCAAAGTCACGGTTCCCCTTGATTTTATTTTATAAAACAAGTATACAGAAAAGTAGACCCGCTCTGATACCACTCTGTAACGCCCCAATCCCATTAACTCGGGATTGAAGTGCTACTAATTTTTTCTTTTCTTTTGATTAAGTAATAAATAAATAAATAAAGTGCGAAAGCGTGAGATAAAATACTTATTGGGTAAAAGTAGAAATTTTATTGACAATAAGACACTGCCAAAACATATTTACACTAGTGGATCAAAGTTTCTAAGGAAATGAAAATCCCGAATTTTGTGACACACAAACTTATTTATATGCATAGAAGAGGCAAAAACATCTTTAAGTTGCGGGTAGAAGAAGGAACCCAGTGACCTTTGCTGCAACAGCCCCGCCACCTCGCTCAACTAACCTGAAGATTTGTAATTATGGGCATGAGTATAAACTGAGTGGGAACTTTGTAAGCAGTTATACTAAATGAAGATGCACAATAATAAATACATCCTTGACTTAGGAGCCCATCTTACGACTCAAAAGCCATATTGCTGGACTTAGGGGCCAATCTTACGACTCCCAAGCCCTACTCAAAAGCCAATCTTACGACTTAAGAGCCTTTCTCAAAAGCCAATCTTACGACTTAAGAGGTATCATATCAATAAGCCCGAAGGCAAACATATTTATCAAAATACATGTTCAATGGCATAATGTACTTACAAATAGCCCAGTCACCCACCTTGTTTTGCTTGCTTTAAAGTACGTAATTCGCGTATGTCCCAAGGCCTGACTCGCACTACACCAAGCACATGTTGTTTAATTAATTAGTATTACTTATCGAGTTTAGTATTTTAAAAATATAATTAAGTGTGGTACACTATTCTTGAATTATGTCTATTTTTACAATTTCTAACATATAAGCCAAGTTATTATAAATTATAGTCCTAAATTAAAAGGCCTAATTATCTATTTAATTTAAATTATTAACTACACTAATAAATATTTTAAACTAACTAATATGCATCTTAAACAACAACTACTTAACACAAACTTAAGAAAATAGCTAAAGTTATAATTCTACTTAAATCAAGAAAATAATTAAATTCCTAAATCTATATAAACTGCAAATGACAATAAGAAAAGAAAACTATTAAAGAAGACATACCTCAAAAGATTTTAATACTATACGACAACTTCCCAAAACACCGGCCCGAGCGTTGTCGAAAATAAACTGTTAAGGACCTCCTAGTTAAAGGAAATCCAATATATTCAATGAAATCTTTACTTATTATTTCTAATGTGTAATCTACTGCCTATTTTATATAGAAAACTTTGTAAATTTTTCAAACTGATTTCCGATGTGGGATAACAATTTTACTACAAATGCATCACTTATACCTTTACTACATATAATAAGTTAGATTGATGTATTACTTACAAGGTTTTGTTTTCTAAATATAGTAATATGTTTTACATACTAAATATAGTAATATGTTTTACTTAAAATAGAATGTTAATAATTTGTTATCATTATGAACATTATATGTGATGCTTAGTCGTAGGTATATGCAAACATGTATATAGTTAGTTATTATCATATTAACTTTATTACATGTATAAACTTATATATATATTTTTTAGCTTTAGTTTTTATTTTAGGTAAATGTAAAATACTTAGAATAAATTAATTTTGTTTCTTATTTCTTAAGCCCGATGTTAACTTTAAGCTTCTATATTTTAAATTTTTAATTCCTTTCTTTTAGGTGTTAGGAGTGCAGTCGACCTGGTACACCGCGGTCACACTTATTTGCCAAAATAAAATCATAAAATCAAATAACTTTGCAATTTAAGCTAAAATAAAATTGATAAAAATATTTTAAAATGCAAAAAGTGTACTTTATTGTGCTATAAAGATTCGGGGTATCACAAATGCTTTGGCCTCATGCATCTGAAATCTCTCCACCACCTTCTGAAGATAATGCTTCTGAGACAACCATAGACTTCCAGCAATCCTATCTATAATTATTCTCATTCCCAAAATCTTCTTTGCATCTCTCCTAAATCTTTCAGGTCAAACTCAGAACTCAACTTCTTCTTTAACAAATGTATCTTATGTTTACTCCTACTTGCAATAAGCATGTCATCCACATATAGCAACAGATACACAGGATCAACACTAGTACTCTTATCAAAGTATACACAACTGTCATACATACTTCTGACAAAACCAATCTTTAACATAAACTCATTGAACTTGTTATTCCACTGCCTTGGACTTTGTTTCAACCCATACAATGATTTCTTGAGAAAACATACATTCTCTTCATTTCCTAGAATCACAAACCCCTCAGGCTGCTTCATATATATGTTCTCAACTAAGTCACCATGTAAGAATGTTGTTTTGACATCTAACTGCTGCAACTCCATGTCCTTTTGTGTTACTTTTGACAAAAGTAGTCTGATAGAACAATGTTTCACCACATGAGAGAAAACCTCATTGAAATCAATACCTTCTCTCTGAGTAAAACCCCTTGCCACCAATGTTGCTTTATATCTTATCCTTTCTGAGTCTCCAACTTCAACTTTCTTCTTGTATATCCACTTGGAACTTACCAACTTTTGACCTTTTGGTTTATCAACCAGTTTCCAAGTACCATTCCTTTCCATTTCTGCCATCAATGCACTAACCCAGTACTCACTTTCATCACCACTGACAGCTTCTTTGAAGTTCTGTGGTTCATGGTGTTCTTTGTCTTCAGCAATACTTAGTGCATAATGTACACTCCCAGCCTATCCATAGAAGTCTGATCTTTGAATTTGCCTCCTTGGTCTGTCTCAGGCAATTCTATAGTCTCTTAAATTTATATTTCTGGATGGCACATCTTCTTCCTCTGATGAACTGTCTCTTGAGTGTTCATCCAAGTTCTCAACCCTTTGTGAATCAAAATCTATCTGAGTCTCCACCTGAACTGATAGTCTTTCTGCTTCATTAATTCCATCATGTTCTTCTTGACTTCCAGAGAAGTGATATCCTATAACTGATTCATTGAACTTAACATCTCGACTTATCATGAGTTTCTGATTCCCAAGTTCCAAGCACCATAGCCTGTATCCTTTTATTCCTTCTTGGTACCCTAGAAACACACACCTGTATGCTCTTGGATCAAGCTTGTCTGACTTCATATGAGCATAAGCCAGGCATCCAAACACCTTTAAACCTGTATAACTTGGAACTCTGCCACTCCATACTTCTTCTGGTGTTTTGAACCCTAGAGATGATGAAGGTGATCTGTTGATTAAATAACATGCTGTATTGATTGTTTCTCCCCAGAAAACCTTTGGCAGTCAAGCATCAATCAACATAAACCTTACTCTTTCAAGTATAGTTCTGTTGAATCTTTCTGCCACTCCATTCTGTTGAGGATTCATGGGAACTGTTCTATGTCTTGTAATCCCTTTCTCATTACAGAAATTTGTAAACTCAGTAGATAAGTACTCTAAACCATTGTCAGTTCTCAAATGCTTGAGTTTCTTACCCCTTAAAGTTTCCATCTGAATTAGCCATGTCTTGAATTCAGTGAAGGCATCACTTTTGTTTCTTAAGACAAACACCCACACTTTCCTGCTGAAGTCATCAATAATAGACATGAAGTATCTTCCTCCTCCATGAGTTTCAGTTCTGGATGGTCCCCAGATATCTGAGTGAACATAATCTAGAGGTCTTGAGTAATGTGTATCCCCTTAGCATAAGGGAATTTCTGTGATTTGCCTAATGCACATTTATCACAAAATTCAAGTGTCTGGTTTCCAACCTCCCCAATTATGCCTTTCTTGGATAGTTCTTTTAGTCCCCTTTCCCCAATGTGCCCTAACCTTTTATACCACTGGTAGCGTCGTTTCTTGTTACCAAATTAATGTATAGAAATATACACTTAACCTTATCCTACTACTCTAACTAGTAGAGTGGCAAGTAAGGGTCGATCCCACGAGGAACGGCCGAACAATTTTACTTTATGTATTAAGCTATTATGATCAAGAAATATAATGTAAATAAACTAGAAACAATAAAGAAGTGGGGGGAATTTAATGAAATAACAACTAACACCTAAATAAACAAAGACAAATAAAGAGATTTGTTTTGGTTTTTGGTTTTTAAATAGTAAAACAAGCCACCCTTGATCATGCTTCCCCTTGGTCTTAGACCATTGATGCAACTATTGTTAATGCCCTATTCAATTGTGATTCTAGCCCTTATCTCAAGGCTATTAACAAGCTCTAATAGCCTTGTTATCCCTTAATCTTAGTTAATCAAAACAAGCTCTTCGACTAACCCTATTCAATTTAATCGAATCCTCGAACAAGCTCTCTTAGATTCAATAACCAAATGCATTAAACACTAGGACAACGAGATAAATTCAACATAAAACTCGAAAGCTCGGTTTTAGTGGTTGAACTTTGTGTTATCACCAATAAATAATTTTATTGTTTGCTACACGGGAATCGAAAATTCTACAATTACGAATAGTAATTTCCTATTCTAACAACACATTCACAAATCCCTTAAAGGGTGATCAATCCAATAATTAATTCATAAATGTGAGTCAATAAGAGAAAATAACACAAAACACTTGAATACACAATATTTTCGGTAACATTAACCGTAATAATCACATAAACGTCTTAAACTCAAGGTTCCACAATAACCAAGGGTGAACAAAAGGGTGCTAGTCACCCATTTTACCTAATACAAAGATAAAATAACAGAAAATTAAAGAAAACATGAAAATAGGATAGAAAGAACCAAAAGTTAGGGTTGAAGATCAAGATCTTCAACCCCCTTCCATTCCTTTGCTTCCAATGGAGAAAAGTGGCTGATTATGCGTGGGGGATGGGTTCTAGGTTAGGTTAAATTCGAATGGGATGATATATATATATAAGGAGAGAAAGTGCTAGTAAAAAATAGGCAAAATCGCATTCAGGATTTTAAAACAGGGTAAGGAATCTCGGCCGAGATGCAAGTGTGTCTCGGCCGAGACGTGAAAAAGAGATTTTTCAGCTGGTGGGTCGAAGGCTAATCTCGGCCGAGATTAGGTTGCATCTCGGCCGAGACGTGAAAAGAGGAAATTAGGGCTTTTCAGGATTTGACTCATCTAGGCCGAGATTGGATTGCATCTCGGCCTAGATCTTCATCTTTTGAATTTCTGAAATCCCCTGCAGACTCATCTCGGCCTAGACGCATTATCTGTCTCGGCCTAGATTTTCAATTTTGCAATTCTTCATGAAATCCCCTGGAGACTCATCTCGGCCGAGATTTTGTATCCTGTCTCGGCCGAGATCTTCAGTTAATCCTTCCTTTTGTTGCCTCAATCGATCCCTCGACTCCGCGGTCGTTTGATGTTCTTTTTCGACCCTTTTTCACATGTCTTAACACAAAAACAGCACAAACGCATTATTTTGCCCATAAGAGTATAAAAGCACTAAATACACGTGATTATGCACATTATTGACACTAAAATGACACTAAAAGTGCCCTAAAGTGCGTGCACGAAACACGTGTACCAACCACAGTCTTAATTCATCCTTGCCTAGAATGTTTCCCACACAACCAACCACAGGCTTTCCCATCAAAATAAAAAGACCATTATGTTGTCTTCCTTTGATTACAAGTTTGTTCTCTTTGGTTATGTTTAACTGATCATCAACTGACTTGATTTCACACCCAGTAGCAATAAGAGATCCTAAAGAGATTATGTTTCTCTTAAGTCCAGGCACATACCTCACATTGGTGATTGTTCTCGTAATTCCATCAAACTTATTGATGTTTACAGATCCAGTGCCTTGAACTCTGCAGGATTGATCATTTCCTAGCAGTACACACCCTCCATCTTCTTTCTTGAGATTCTGAAACCATTCTTCATGGGGACACATATGGAAAGATCAACTAGTGTCCAATACCCACTCCATCTCCATTTTTGACTCAGTAACATTCAGAATTTCTGGTGTGTCCTCTTCATGTTCAACTGTAGCAGCTTTAGCACCCTGGCCTTCCTTCTTCTTCATCTTCTGTGGGCAGTCCTTCTTTAGGTGCCCAATTTATTTACACTTGAAGCACTTCTTGTTTTCTACCCATTCTCCAGATTTCTTCTGAGCATTGTTGCCACTCTTAAGGTTCTTTGAGGTTTGAACCTTCTTCTTTTGGTAGTTTCTTCTGAACTTAATGTTTAATCCTTCACCAGATTGAGTTACCTTTTTGTCTCCCTGGTTCTGTAAACATTTGGTCTTCAAAGCAGTAATGATTGAGTCATAACTCAACTTGTCCTGCCTCCTAAACATCAAAGTGTCTTTGAACCCCTCCATAGATCTTGGTAAAGCATTTAACACCATCAAGGCTCTGTCATCATCTTCCATTGTTACCCCAAGATCCTCCAGTTCATCAAGAAGTTTTGTAAACTCATCTAATTGGTCAGAAATTTCCTTTTCCTCCACCTTCTTGAAAGCCAGTTATCTCTGCTTGAGAAAAAACTTGTTTGATACTGACTTGGATTGATAGAGATCCTCCAGTTTGGTCCAGGCCTCAATTGCATTCATACACCTCGAAACTTCCCTAAAAGGCTTATCACTTATCTCAGCATATTTGGGTTTCTCAGTCTGTACCCACTCATTTTCTGGTTTGAGAGCACTTACCAACCCATTCTGCACCAGGATTGCCTTCATCTTGATTTTCCATAGGTAGAAATCATTCTTCCCTCAGAATTTATCCAGATCCATTTTCATTCCTGACATCTTTTCCCTCTTCTTGCGTGAGAATGCTTCCCACAGATGGCGCCACTTGTTATGATAAGCTCAAACTCACACAAGATAAATGAATCAACAGAATTCGAACGAAAAACAACCAAGAAAACGGCCGAACATAAACAGTACAAGAACAGAAATGAAAATGATGAACTCAGGGATTTTACGTGGTTCGATCCAAGATGATCTACATCCATGGAGGTTCTATGCACCTCAATTCACTTCACTACTCAATAAATTACAAGAATCTCCCAGAAATCTAGCAAACCCCTAAATCACAACCTGATTTGGAACAGAAACCCTAGATATCTAATTCTCTCAATTGTGTAATGTTTACAGAGGGAAAACTATCTCAATTAGCTCGCAATTACAAGTGATTACAATGTATATAACTATCGGAGCTCGAATCTAGAAGATGAGGGAGCAGTAACCAACTTTGACTCAACTGCTCCAAGTTGCAGAAACGGGGCTTTCACAACGGTTTGTTTTGCAATAGATTGAAATCGTTGTAACTGATGGTTATAACAACCTCCAACCCGGTTCTCTTTTAACCTCTTCACTGAACATGGCTCAATCCCGATTTTATGTCCCGGTTCTTCAAACATCAAACCCGGTTTTGAAATCCTCACAACTCCTACTTCATATAAATGAGCCACTTGATGAAATTAAACTAATATCTACAGCTTCTCCGAGGCGAAGTGACGGAGCTCCTCGCCGAACTAAAAGGCAAGGAAGCCGAGGTGATTAAGGGCCAAAGGGCTCTGCTGAATACCTTCGCGGAGAAACTCCTTTAGACGAGCTCGTTCATGGACTACCAGATGAAGTTCGTGGCCGTCGGCGACACCGCCACTCGCTCCGCGGTGCTGGAGAAGGTGAAGGACGCCTACCCGGACGTGGACGTGTATCGTCTGGAGTTCGGGTAAGACAACGAATCCATAGGCGCCGTGGAGGAGGCCTACTATGAGGCCCTTGCCCAGATCACTGAATGGCCTCTGGTAGATTCTCTGGCAGACAAGGGCATCGTGCTGACTGCCGAGGAGGTTTCCAACTGCAATGCCGACCAGGACAAAGAGTTCCTGGCATTCAGAAAGGGTTTTTTCGTGCCGAAGCAACGAAAATGGATCCTACCCCCGAGGATGGAACCAACAGCGGAGGTGTCGTGGCAGAGCTCCGAGGATGGAAACACTTCGCTGTAGGAGGCAAAATGGTCGATAGCAGCAGCGGATTGGACTTCGGCACCAGCGACAACTGCGGGGACCGTGCTGGGGCAAGGGGAGGTCAGTCCCCCGCCAATTTGAATAAAATGTAATCTGGTGTTTGAACATTGTATAGGACTATGGATGTATGAACATTTGTGTACTTGTATTTTGAACAATATGTTGTATGGTATTTTTGACTGAACACTTTGTGGTGAAAAGTTGGAATAAACTTTGGAGAAATTTACTGAATTGTACTTGTACTGCAGTGATTGTGAGTTGTACATAGTACTGAATGTGTAGCTGCTAATAGGAGAACGCCGAGGAGCTGCACGACGTAATAAAGTAGCTCATGTGGTCCCTCGACTGGTTCCGGGGTTAGAGAGATAACCATCGGAAGCATGTGGTACCCAGGCAAGAAAGAAAATTGGCTGCCGCCGTGAAAAATTTGGCCGAAGCAGAGAAGGCACGGACCGAGGCCCCAGAGAGTGCGCTGCGCTATAAACTGAACTCGTTGTCAAAGGATGCCGAAGTAGAGCGGATGTACGTGCATCAGCGGGTGTATGAGCGCATTTTGACGGAATATGGCCTGTTGACTTTTGAGGATCTCGAATCACGAATTGTGGACGTCCATGCTGAGATTAAGGAATTAGTGGACCGCGGGGACACGAACTCTGCCGAGGTGTACAGAAAGCGGAAGGTTTTAGAGCTCCTCCTAGGGATGTATCAGAACTTGCAGGGCCGGAGGAGATGGCGGCGCACTCCGAAAGAGGACCTCGCGAGCTGCAGCCGGGCAAGGCCGGGCAAAGTGCACAGAAGAAGGCCGACTGGCACATCGTGGGCCGGAGGAATCAAAATCCAGGAACCGAGCACCGCTATGGCAGGCCAGGCCAGCAAGGAAATTTCAGAGGCCCAAAGAAAACGGGTAGGACGGCGAAGGGCGGAACCGGAGCAGAGCTTGGGGTCACCGAACAAGTCCTGGAGTTCGCGCGAGAATTTGAAGAAATGGTCCCCGCGGAGTGGGACACGGTGGAGTGGGCGAGAAGCCCGGGTCCGGCCGAGAGAGCGGGCCATTCAAATCGCGGAAGTCAAGGCGGCAAGGGGAGTTTAAGGAGCAGAAGATTGCCCCGAGGTGTCTCTAGGTCCCGGAGAAGTCCTAGAACAGGCCAAGGCTTGCCAGGGCGCCGGAGTGCCGAGTTCTGACTAGGAGGCAAGACAAAATAGTATGGCAATGTAAAAAGTATAAAAATGTATGAACGTTTGTAAAAAAAATGAAAATGTATGTATGGGACTTCTTTTTGTAAATGAAAAAATGTATGATGTATGTTGTGAATGAAAATGTATGTTTATGTAAAAAAATTCAAATGTGCAATTATGTAATGTTATGTAGATGCTTCCAGCACTCGGGAGTACGAAATATATGAAAGCTTGTCCGAGACAAGGTATAAGACCTCCCCGGACGGATCGGGCAGGAGGCAACTCTTGTCCGTAGACAAGGTTTGAGACCTCCCCGGACGGATCGGGCGAGAGGAAACTCTTGCCCGGAGACAAGTAGTTAATGAGGGCTTCCTTGGACGAGGTAGGTGATAGCCATTCTAAATTGTTAATTTACACAATTAAGTGTGCGTGTAGAGTAGGCCACGGCGTCCCCGCGGCGTGTAAAGAGAACAACATATGTTGAAAGGAAATATTTCATTAATATCCATTGTCGGGACAATCAGGAATACACGATAAATCTGAGAATTGAAAGACTACGGAAGTAAGGTACTGCGGAAGTAAAAATATTTTAGAAAATAAAAAAAGAACAACATTGTCTAACGAAGTAGACTAAAGGAAGAAACGTCGCAAATTGCTGACGTGCCATATGCGGGGCACTGGAGTGCCATTCGGATGTGCCAGCTGATAGCTCCCGGAGGCATAGGCAGCGGTGACACGATATGGCCCTTCCCATGTTGCATGTAACTTGCCCTCGGGTGCGGCTTTACTAGCAAAATTCAGCCGAAGCACCAACTCTCCGACCCGGAATTGAGTTCCACGGACCCGGTTATTGTAGTACCAGGCTGTTTGCTGCTTATATTTAGCTTGCCGGATAAATTCTTGTTCACGGTGATGTTCGAGCTCGTCAAGGTTAGAGCGAAGGTCATCCTCATTGGACTTGGGGTTGTGGTTCAGGAATCGGGGGCTGGGTACGCCGATTTCAGCGGGGATGACCGCTTCACAGCCGTAGGTAAGGCTGTAAGGTGTTTCACCGGTGGAAGTGTGAGGTGTTGTGCGGTAAGCCTAGAGAACCTGTGGAAGGTTCTCGGCCCAAAGGCCCTTGGCCTGATCTAGTCGTTTCTTGAGGCCGTCGATAATAGTGTGGTTTGTCACTTCAACTTGGCTATTGGCCTGAGGATGCACCACCGAAGTGAAAACTTGTTTGATATGTAATTCGGCGCACCAGGAGCGAAAAGGGTTGTTGGCAAACTGCTTGCCATTGTCAGATATGATTGTGCTCGAGATGCCGAAGCGGCAGACAATGTTTCGCCAGACGAACTTGAGGATGTTCTGGCCAGTGATGGCAGTAAGTGGTTCAGCTTCCACCCACTTGGTGAAATAGTCGACGGCGACGACCAGAAATTTAAGTCCGCCCGGGGCTATTGGGAACGGACCGACGAGGTCAATGCCCCATTGGATGAACGGCCAGGCGCTTTGGATTCCGATGAGGTCGGTATGCGGTAGATGTTTCACCTGGGAGTGTCGCTGACACTTGTCGCATTGTGACACAAGATTGTGTGCGTCATTGAACAGGGTGGGCCAGTAGTATCCCCACCAGAGTGCTTTCTTGGCTAGGGTGCGCGATCCGATGGGACTTGAACATGAGCCTTCATGGAGTTCCCGAAGAACGTAGTCGGCCTGGACCAGACCGAGACAACGGAGGCTCGGCTGTAAGTAGGAGCAACGATATAGGACTCCGTCGTGAAGTGTGTACTTCGGCGCCTTCAGTGTGATCCGACGAGCAAGCACCTTGTTAGCGGGCAAAACGCCATCCCTGAGGTAGTGGATAATTGGGGTCATCCATGTGGGATCAGCATCGGTCACCACGGAGATGACTTGTTCCTGTATTACCGGATGCGCAGCCTCTTCGACGAGTATGTCAGCAGAAATGTTTGACGGGGCAGCAGAGGCCAGTTTGCTAAGGGTGTCAGCCTTGGTGTTTTCTCCTTGGGGGATCTGTAAGACATTAATGGAAGCGAAAGTTAGCAAAACTTGCTGAGTTAAGGCTAGGTACCATTTCATCATATAGTCCTTCGCGGTGTACGTCCCTCTGATCTGGCTGGACACCACTTTGGAGTCGGTGTACAATCGTATATGTGTGGCTCCCAAGGCTTAGGAGAGTTGCAGGCCGGAAATTACTGCTTCATATTCTGCTTCGTTGTTTGTCACTATGAAGTTGAAGCGGAGGACGTACTTGATATTCACACCGTCGGGTCCCATGAGTAGAACCACGACACCACTTCCTCGGGTGGCCGAGGCACCGTCGATGTATACGTGCCACATATTCGCCTCGTGGTCGGGGTTGACTTGGGGTGCAGCCTCGGGAGACGTAGCCGACTCAGGGTCGTTGAAAGGGACTTCGGCAAGAAAGTCCCCGAGGGATTGTCCTTTGATGGCTCGGCGAGGTTGAAACTGTATGTCATGTTCTCCGAGCTCGGTTGCACACTTGGCAAGGCGTCCTGACACATCAGGTTTGATGAGAACCTGGCGGACCGGTTTGTTAGTGAGGACGTGGATGGTATGTCCTTGAAAGTAAGGGCGTAGGCGGTGGGCCGCCATGACAAGAGCCAAGATGGTTTTTTCTACTACGGAGTAGCGGGTTTCTGCCCCCTGGAGGGCTCGGCTAACGAAGTAAATGGGTCGTTGTGTGTTGTGGTCCTCGCGGACGAGGGCCGCACTAATTGCTTCGTTGGCGGAGACTAGGTATATGAAGAGGGGCTCTCCAAGGAGAGGTGCCGACATAGTTGGTAGTTGTTTGATATGCTGCTTCAAAGCAATGAAGGCTTCGTCGCACTTGGTGTCCACTGGAACCTTTTGGCTTGTCGCAAATTTCTGAAGAAGGGGAGCTGGCGCTCCGCTGCCTTGGCTAGGAAGCGATTTAGGGCGGCGAGGCCGCCATATAGACGCTGGACGTCTTTTATGGTCTTCGGTGTCTGGAGATCCATTAGTCTCTGATCTTTGCCGGATTCGCCTGGAGGCCGTGCTGGGATACCATGTACCCGAGGAATTTCCCCGAGCTAACCTCGAAGGTGCACTTGGCGGGGTTGAGCCAAAGATTATGACGTCGTAGTGTACGGAGTGTCTCGGCAATGTCATACGTGCATGAATCGAAGGAAAGACTTTTAATGACAAGGTCGTCAACGTAGACCTCAACATTACGGCCTATTTGGTCTCGGAAGACATAGTACATGAGGCGTTGATATGTGCCCCAGCGTTCTTGAGTCCAAAGGGCATCTTCTTAAACACGAAGATGCCGAAGTCCGTGATGAAGGCGGTTTTAAGGGCATCCCGCCGGTCCATGTGGACTTGATGGTATGCCTTGTATAAATCCAAAAAATTGAGGACCTTGTATCCCGTGATGGCCTCAGCCTTCTAGTCGATTGGTGGTAAAGGGTAGCAGTCCTTGGGACAGTGCTTGTTGAGGTCGGAGAAGTCGACGCACATTCTCCAAGATCCATTGAATTTCTTCACCATCACTGGGTTGGAGAGCCAGGACGGGTAGTGAACTTCGAACAGGATGTCTGCGTCCAAGAGCTGTTGGACTTCTCTCCGAATAGCTGCATTTCGCTCCGGGGCGAACTTCCTTTATTTTTGCTGTATGGGTTATACAACAGGATCCACATTCAGTTCGTGGGTAATGATGTCCGGAGAGACCCCTGGCATGTCCGGGGGGACCAAGCGAAGACTTCTGGTACTCCCGCAGTGTTTGAATGATTGCCCCGTGTAGCGAGGGCACACGAACAGCACCTACCTTAACAGTTTGTTGTGGCTTGGCAAGGCCTAGTGGCACTTCGGCCACATCGGCCCCGGGCGACTCGGAGGCGTCCGGAATGGATTTCGGATTAGTGATTTGGAACTGAGGCTTCGGGGGAGCCTCGACTATCTTTTTGAGTACAACACACATGCATTCCTTTGATACTCTCTGGTTCCCGCGGACGGAAATCTCCCCATAGGATGTGGGGAACTTCAGCATCAGATGGGACGTGGAGCAAATGGCCTTAGCCGGGGTGAGCCAGTCTCGGCCGAGGATCATGTTGTAAGGGGACGAGGTGGATACAACATAAAAGTCCACGAAAATGGTCTTTATCGCGGGATAGGTGCCAAGTGAAGAGGGAAGGGTGATGATTCCTTCAGGTTGGACCTCCCCTTGAGTGAAAGTCTGGAGAGGCCCAGGTGCAGGCCGGAGCCATTCGTGGGGTATGCCCATCTTGCGGAAGCAATCAGAGAAGATGATGTTAACCCCGACGCCACATAGACGCGTTTGATCGTGATGTTGGCGACTACCATGTCAATAACGATGGCATCTGTTTGAGGGGTGAGCTCGGGAACGAGGTCATCCTCGGTAAAGGCCACTGCTTCGGTCTTATGGAGGCGCTTGTGGCGCGGCTCCTCGGGAGGAGGCCTACGCGCTTCGGCCTTTAGGGTGCTTCGGGAAGCCCCCGATGACATGGCGCCATATATTACGTTAATTACTCTGTGGACAACATTATTTGGTTGATTCTCCCTAGGGCCTCCACGAGGTGGTGGAGGTGGTAATAGTTGGGGTTGCGGTGGTGGGTTTTGCTGATGATTGCCTTGGTCCTGCAGTAGGTAATTGTTATTCCCGGGCCCATTGTTCTGCCATTGTGGTCGGCCTCGTCCTTGACCTTTGTTATTGTAACCTCCCCAGACACGGGGAAGACCCCTTTCTCGGGTCTTTTGGGGCATGTCTTCAGCCCTGGCAATATATTGCTGAAGGAAACCGCGCTTCAAACAATCTTCGATTTCCTTGATGAGCTCTCGACACTCCTTAGTGTCATGTCCGTGGTCATGGTGGTAAGCACACCACTTGTCTCTATTTGTTTTTTCCGCCGGGGCGGTCATCGGCGAGCATGGCCGCAGTTCATTTTTGTGCACAACGTATATTTCTGCCCTCGGTCGTGTGAGGGGTGTGATGTGAGCTGAGTCCGGTCACTCCGGGACTCTAATCTGCCTTTGCTCAGGTGGCTAAAGGCACTGGTCCTGGTGCTAGTCCCGGCTTGCATCTTGTCTGGCTGTTTTTTGGCAGCGAGTTTCTCCCGCTTACGCCGATTTTGTTCATCCGCTTTAGCAAACTTGCTTACAACCCTGAAAAGGGCTCGAGCGGTGGCAGGAGGGTTCCGGGCGAGTTCGGTGTAGAGCGGTCCAACCCGGAGACCGCTCATAAACACAGTGACGATGACATCGTCTGACCAGTTGCCCACTTTTAGGCTCTCCGTTGTGAAACGCTCGAGGAACTGAGAGATTGTCTCCCCATCCCTTTGTTCAATATTCATCAGATCGGCAAGAGTAGCCATAGGTTTTGCCCGCGTATAAAAGCAGGTCCAGAACTGCCCAACGAGGTCTCGAAAAGACTGTATACTGTTACGAGGCAAGCATCGAACCAAAGTCGGGCCTCGTCTTGGAGGTATTCGGGGAATACTTTGCACAAGTGCTTCTGATTGCAGCCCCGATTAACCATAGCATATTTGAATGCGTTCAGAAAGTTGTCGGGGTTCGTAGTGCCATTATATAGGACCACAGGTGGAAGCTTGAATCCCGCAGGGAGTGGTGTGCTGGCAATCTCCGGAGAGAAGGGAGTGACCATTTCCCCATCGGGATCGAGGCCTAACACTTTGTCGAGCTCGGCCTCGATCTGGGCCTGCTCTTGCTCCTGTGAGTCTAGCAGACGGGAGTTTTCCAGGCAAGGCCGTTTTGCTATGTTGATAGGTCGGCGCCGATCGTCATCAGTGTGATCAGTGTGGCGCACCCCGGAACCGGTAGAGCTTCGGGTGTCTCTGGGTGATAATGATCGATGGCAACGACGATCCTGTCTCGTCTTGCAAGGCGGATTATCATTGATCGTTGGTGATCAGCGTCGGTGTTGTTGCCTTGTCGCTTGATCAGCTTCCTCACCAGCGCACGCACCAGAGTCCGCGCGACGACGAGCCCTTTGCTGGAAGAGAGCGGAGTGTTCCCGGAGAAACTCTTCGTGGGCGTGAGTCAATACAGGAGCCTGTTTGGAGTTCGCCGGCGCTGGTGCACCCGTAGGCGCTGGAGGTGGTGCACCAGTAGGCGCTAGAGGAAGCAACAGGTCAACCTGTACCGGGGGCACATCCTGGAGTGGCGTTTGTTGGCGCGGAGGGTTTGGATTAACAGGAGTGTGTCCACCATGTTCGTTTCCCACAGACGGCGCCAATTGATAATGCGGAGACCCGATTATCAATTGAATCGCAATTAAGACAATCAACTGGAATGGTAAAGCTAGCAGGAATGTAAATAACATGAGGATTTACGTGGTTCGATCACGAGGATCTATGTCCACTGGGGAGAGTAATCACTCTCGATTTCTTTTCACTATTCGGGTTTGGATACAATCCTAAACAATGTAAGAATATCCAGCTGATGGCAATAGTGCCTCTCCTAATCTATACAATCTTTCTACTATTTATACTAGGAGGCCCGTTGTGAACTACCCACTACAATCGTGCATGGCAGGTTGAGAAGATCATGGGCCAAGTATGCATGGCGGTTGAGAAGATCATGGTAGAATATTCCCTTGACTTATTTTTCCTTCGTTTAGGCAGCCTGGGCCTGTGCATGCCCATGCATGGGCTTCTTCGCGTGGGCTTGCGTTCCCGGGTGGCAGACTGGGCCGACCCGGGGAGATCGGGCCATACCTATCAGTTACTTTGGTAATTGGCATGTTTTCGGTATGTTGTTTTTTATTATTCTTTATTTTATTGTATGTATCTAATAATTTATAAACTGATTTTCTATTTTCTTTGTTTTATTTTAATAATTCGGCCTTTCATAGATAATATTGGAGGATAAGGTGTTTAATTGTTAAGTTAAAAAAAAAATAGGGTAAGTTAAAAAAAATATTGTATTTGGGCACTTTCAAAATTGTATTAAGACAGTAATTGGTGATGAACTAAATGTCCATGCCAATATGGACGTATTTTATACATGGATGGTTTGCATGTGTTCTTTTTAACAATCACTACAACATAAATGAGCTAATGTAACACCCAAAAAGTGTTACCTATATACCAAAATATGTTACTATAGACTTTATGTAATACTTTATTGGTGTTACATTTGTCGGTGCTACCTAAAGTCTAATGTAACACTTTCGATGATCTTTAGTAACACTTTTAATAAGTGTTACATTAGATTTTAAATTGTAACACTTTATGGTAACATTAAAAAAATGTTACACATAACCCCCTTTATGTAACACTTTTAATTGAAAGAAAAAATAAAAAAAGTTGTCATTGCTGGGTTTCGAACCCAGGTTGCTAGATTGCAGGAACTTAAGTGCAAAGTCTTAACCACTAGGCTACAATAACTTTTTTAGTTTTTTTTATAAGAAAAACAATATATACACAAGATTTTATTGTAACATCAATAAAATACACTCAAAATTAAGTTTTCATCAAACTACAATCTAACTTAATTTTATTTAGGTTACTCATATCAATTTGACACAATGTTTCCATTATTTTTTTTTCATTTTCATCCACTTATATATATATATATATATATATATATATATATATATATATATTTAAAACTTATTTTATATCACATTAATTTTATACATCTAGTTATTGTATATAAATCTTAAGACATTATCATTAATTTTAATTACCATAATTTTATATATTAAGACACCCTAATTATTGTTTTTTATAGATTTTAAATAAAAAAATAAACTTACAAACATGAAGATACATGACCAAATGTCCCAAGTCTAGGTTCTCACACTTAAGAAATGTATTCAAATTCTTAAAGCTACAAGTCTATTTTGTAATTGTTTAGTAAAACCACAAATAAGTCACAAATAAAATTTAATTTATTCTTAACGAATAAATAAATCTTTAGGTGCTCTAATAAATTGTTATTTTTGTAGGTCTGAGTTGATCATTTTCACTACTTATGTTACAGGCATTCTGTTGTAATAATTAAGATATAACACATGAGACAAATAAAAATAAAAGTCACATAAGAAAAATAATCCACAAATATTTAATTAGTTTAAAATAAAATAAATAATTTTATTATTTACAAGTGTTACTTATTTATAAGTGTTACATAAAAGTGTTACTTATTCAAAAGTGTCGCGTAAAAAGTGTTACTTATTTAAAAGTGTTACCTAAATGTGTTACAATTTAAAAGTGTTACGTTCAAAGCGTTACATATTCTAAAAGTGTTGCACGAAAGCGTTACATATTCGCAGATGTTACAAAAGTGTTACATAAAAGTGTTACATATTCATAAGTGTTACAAAAGTGTTACATAAAAGTCAAAATTTTAAAAGTGTTACAAACGAAATGTTACATAAAGCCATTTATGTTGTAGTGAATGTAAAACATGGTGATTTAGTCTTTTTCACTAACGAAAATAATAATCTTATTCATATTGTTGTACTGACATCTACTATGTGTTCCAAGAAGAATTTCTACAGAAATATTGACACATATATTACTTCTAATAGAAGTATGATTTTGAGCACTTTTTATATTCTTCAAATTTTGAACATTTAATATTTTTAATATTAAGTTATTTATACTATTATGTTTTATTATATTTGTGGTTTATTAAACATAATCTGCATGTGAAATGTCCAAGTTAAGAGAACTTCATCATTTAAATAGAACTGATGCACGCACCCAAGGAAAGCGTGTGATATTGCCACCAACATTCACTGGGAGAGCACGCTACATGATACAAAACTACCATGATGCTATAATTATTTATCTTTGGGCAGGTTATCCGGACCTTTTAATAACATTACCTACAATACAAAGTGGCCACAAAATGAACGCCTTCTTGAAGAACGAATGCTCCAACCGAACGAGTGTCCTGATATAGTCTCATGAATCTTCAAAATGAAGCTAGACGGTTTGATGGACGATCTAAGGAAAAACAAGATATTCAAGATTGTTAATGTAGGTATAATTTTTAGTGGATTTATTTTGAGAATAATTATGCCAAATAAATGTCCTTATTTATTTAAACGCATCTTTGACTTTTTTTCATTTATTTACAGCTATTTATACAATTGAGTTTTAGAAAAGAGGGCTCTCTCATGCCCGTATTCTGCTATTTCTTCACAAGAAGCATAGAAATCCCACTGGCAGTGACATTGACAATTATTTCTACAGAAATACCAGATGAAAGTGTTGATCTAGAATATTACGCAATTGTGCGTGATTACATGATGCACGCGCCATGTGGTCCTGACCGAGAAAACTCTCCATGCATCTCTGGTGAAAGTTTTTGCACAAAACACTTTCCAAAGAAATTTGTCAATGATATTATTATTGACGATGATGGGTACCCAGTTTATATAGAAGAAGGAATGATGGAAGGAAGGTTACAAAGAATGGTCTTGATCTCGACAATAGGTACCTTCTAATGAAGTATGGTGCTCACATAAATGTTGAGTGGTGCAACCAATCACGTTCAATCAAGTACCTATTTCAGTACATGAAAAAAGGATAAGACCAAGAGACCATAGGATTCTACAAAACATCAAAGATCAGAACACATGCTAGGAGATTGACGAGGTGAAGATGTATTACGACTGTCGATAAATCTCTCCTGGAGAGGCAGCATAGAGAATATCTGGATTTGAAATTTAATTCAAGGACCTACCAGTTGAAAGACTTAGCTTCCACCTCCCAAATCAGCAAAACATATTATTCTTTGATTCATATTCGGTGGAGTCAGTTATGAACAAACCATTGATTATAGAGGGCATGTTCCTTGCTTGGTTTGAGGCTAACAAAGAATATATAGAAGGTGAAAATCTAACATATGCAGAATTTTCACAACAATTCGTTTGGAAAAAGGAGAAAAGAAAGTGGGAAAAGCGGACGAAATGATTTGTAACTGGGAGAATATATTATATACCGCCAGGTTCTAGGGAAGCCTATTACCTGAGGATTCTTCTAATATTGTGAAGGGATGTACATCCTATGAAGAAATCAGGAAATTTGAACGTGTTGTATACCCCACATTAGGATGCATGTTTTGCAAGAGGGCTTTTGAATGATGATAAGGAATACATCAACGGTATAGCCGAAGCAAGTCATTGGGCATCTTCTCAATCATTGAGGAACCTGTTCGTAACATTTTTATTTTCTGGCAGTTTAAGCCACCCCGAGTTTGTGTAGGATAAGCGTTGGCAGTATCTGTCTGAAGACATCCTCTATAAACAGAGGAAAATCCTACATTTCCCAGGTAATATTTATATATTTTTTCAATATTAATTTTTTTTTTTTTTATTTATGCTTGAATAGTATATATACAAACTGGAACTAGTTTACAAGTACTAATGACATAAGTTTTTAAATTTCAGAACTGTTAATGTCTGAAATCAAGACCTTTGCATAGTTGGATATCCAAGAAATGCTACAAACGATTGGCAAGTCTTTGGAAGACTACAATTGAATGCCAGTATTAGAAAGGAGTTTGCCTCATTATACCAGAACAAGATGCTCTTCGCAGAACTAAACTACAACTAAACTGACCTTCGTAGAGAATACGAGGCGTAAATCTAAATTAAATGAAGAGCATAGACATGTCCATTAAAGGATATTGAGTTCCACAGAAAAAAACCCCTTAATTGGTCGAGTTTACTTTGTGTATGGTTATGGGGGTACCGAAAAGACATTCTTGTGGATAACTTTATATGCATCTGGGCGTTCTAAAGGTCAGATTATTACCAACGTTGCATTGAGTGACATAGCATCACTTCTTCAGCCTGGTGGACAGACTGCCCGCTCACGCTTTTCTATTCTTTTAACCATAAATGAAGGTTCGACCTGCAACATAACTCAGCCACCCGTCGCAACTTTTGCTAAAATGTAAGATCATTATACATGACGAAGCTCCTATGGTCCACAGGTACTGCATTAAAACTCTTGATAAGACTATGAAGGACATTATGCTGCATAGTGTATCATTCAACTCCGAAAAACCTTTTGGTGGTAAAACTGTGGTTTTTGGTGGAGATTTCAGGCAAATACTACCAGTCATTCCTAAAGGATCTCGCAAGGACATCGTTCATACAACTATAAACTCATCATATATTTGGGATGAGTGTGTAGTGATGAGACTTACAAAGAATATGTGGCTTGAAATTGTCCAATTACAAAATAAAAGACAAGAACTTCATAAATTTTCTGAATGGATGACTACACTCGATGATGGCACTATTGGAGAGATTAGAGATTGGGGTACCCCCATTGAGATTCCAGACGAGATTCTTTTGGATAAAGGTGATGACGTACTAGACATGATGGTTAAAAGCATTTATCCGGATTTTGAGAACATGGTGGACGATCCATCGTCTCTGCAGAAAAGAGCAATATTTGCACCTATTTTGGACGTATTTGATTCGATAAATGACCACATTATTAAGCTCAATGAACGCGAGTCCAAGACATATTTAAGCTTTGATAGTGCTTGCAAGTCTGAAAGCAATGTTGATGTGTTGGTGGATGTCCACACACCTGAATTCTTAAATTCGTTGAAGTGTTCTGGTGTTCCTAATCATGTGCTCAACCTGAAGGTGGACACTCCTGTCATGTTGAGGAACATAGACCATTCAAGAGGGTTGTGCAATGCTACAAAGGTTGGTCTTAACGAGGCATGGGAAACATGTTCTTGAAGAAAATGTCATAACTGGAAATAACTATGGGGATATGGTCATAATTCCAAGGATTTCACTAAATCCTTCGGATCCAAGACTACCCTTCAAATTTCAAAGAAGGCAGTTTCCAATTATTGTGTCAGATGCAATGACAATTAACAAAAGTCAAGGACAATCACCTGTCGCATGTCGGTCTTTTTCTGAAGAAAAAAAAAGTATTCAATCATGATCAATTATACGTAGCTATTTCGAGGGTGACCAGCAAAGAAGGACTAAAAATGTTGAATTGCTACGATGAAGCTGTTGAACAGAATGTTGTCTTCCAAGAAGTTTTCCGAAATGTGTAGTTTTGCTATTTTAATATAAATGCAAATAAAACGTCTATGAAATAACTCCTTTTGTTTTTTGTTCATATTTATTTTCAAGTTGATTAAAATTTTATTTTACTTTATAATTATTCCTTATATAATATGTGTTAAAATTTGTAAATAAAATAATGTTGTATTTTATGGACATCTCGCGCATGTGCACGGATGAAATTTATAGTACATCTTAAAAAGGAGCTACTATTAGATATTCTCGTTTTCAATTATATTTTGAAGGTTATTTCTATCATTTTTGTAAGAAAATTATTATTAAAATCTGAAAATTAAACTTAAAAATGTAAACATCTTAATTTTTTACCGAAAAAATTGTCGGAGGTTGCAATCGAATAAATCAATATATATACCTACCGAAGACCAAAAAAATTACTTACATAAAAAATGCGTATTCGTCAGAGTGGGGAATAACATTAATCTAAACCAATATAAAACATTATTTTGGTTTATATAAAATGAAGTCAAAAAGCAGTTTTTTCAAAGGAAAACATAGGTTGGCCAATGAGTTACCCATATAAATAAACACAAACGTATTTGTGTATAAATCACAGAGTGATCCATATATTTTGTGGACACCTTAGTCCATTACATGAAAGTGAGTCAGAAGCCCGAAGCACAACATTGCCAGAAGCACGACAATACCACAATCATGACAATGCAGAAGCACGTCAATCCGAGAAACACGACAGTGCGGAAGCTCGTCAATCCAAGAACGACAATGCAAGCATGATGATGCAAGAAGCACGACAGTGCGGAAGCACGTCAATCCAAAAAGCACGACAATGCAAACACGATAGTGCGGAAGCACGTCAATCCAAGCATGACAGTGCAAGCACGATAGTTAATGAAGCACGATAGTGTGGAAGCACGTCAATTTGAGAAGCACGACATTGCAAGCACGACATTGCGGAAGGACATCAGCCCAAGCACGACAATGCAAACACAACAATGCAAGAAGCACGACAATGTAGAAGCATGATAGTGCGGAAGCACGTCAGTCCAAGCATGATGATGCTTTTGTAATTTTCCTACAAATAGGGGTCATATGTTGAATGAAAATACAACAATTTCCTCTAGAATCTCTACTTTCCCTTATGTTATAGGTCTTTACGAATATTTTATAACACGTTATCAGCACGAGCTTTGCTCAATAAGGTAGGAGAAACTAAATTAATATTCTTTTTCTCACTTCTCTTCTTCCCTGAAGGAAATGACGGGTATTGGAACATAAAGTTTCAAATCCTCGATATTACCAGCAGTAATTGTTTGACATGGTGTGTTGATGTTAAACTACACCTTCGAGGTACATCACATGTTCAAAGTTTGAATGATACAAATATAGAACATGTATGCCATCACCTTTCTGAGGATCTAAAAAATGAGTAAGTACAAATTGAAAGGGCATGTGAAATATGGGAAAAACCCAGATAGAGATTCGACCACACCAGAAGTGTGATACTACTACAAACGCAATATGAATGGCAGCAATATTGGTTACAAAATTATGTTTCTGTTGTCGATTACAACTCAAAGTCATTATCTCGACTTGCTCTTTGCGGGACAAAGTTATCAGAATATGAAAAGTTAAAGAAAACTATCTCTACTATGTATGTCCCAAATATGATACTCCATCAGTGGTACCGAGAAAGACAATTTAAAACATATCGTGAGTTGATTTATGCCAAGCTGTAAAAAGCTAATGCGTTACTCTAGAGAAACCATAATATACGTCTTACATGATATATAGTTGTGCCCGAAGCACATGGTAATTCTAGCAGAATTATATGACGATCTAGAGGTCACGAGTATAAACCCATTTGCGGGCTTACAAGGGTAGACGTGGTGGTCCTCGTTGATATGACCAAAGTTATTCTAGAAATAACATTTATCAAATTAAACAACTGCAATCTACATAGAAAAATCAGAATTGGGTTAAAATACCCTCAAGGAAATCTAATGAAAATACTTGTAATAGATATGGGATGACCAAACATTGGTCAAGAATCTGTCGTTCTGCCCACACTTGGTAGATTAATTGTATCAGACCTCGAAAAATGGTAATGAAAAACGTGTTCGAGCACATGTGGTTGAGATTGTTGAGCCCCTTGCTATTATAGAGGCTATTACATTTAAAATTGTACGTGATCAAATCTTAACTCAGGACATGAAATCATTAAATGTGTTAGATTTCTTGAAAGAACATGATCCTGAAGCACATGATTTTGAATGGTGAAAAATATCCGAACTTAAGTCTACTTTATCAGAAAAGAATAATTTTTGTATATATCGATCGTACATATCATGCTTCATACCTCCCTCGGATGATGTGTTTTCCCGAGGTTGAGATCTTTTTGTCTTGAAGTTATGTTAATAGTCATCCAACTCGGAAGATAGATTCCCGAGCATGAGTTAATGATACAAATGAAAAATATTGAAGAGGAAGCCTATTGTCTACTTGATATTGTAACAACTCACACAATATTATCTGACAAAAAGTTTCAAGTATGACTTTGTGCAAAGTACAAGTTAAAATCAAATCTAATTCCCATAAATTATAGATGACTCTGAAAAATGCAATAATCATGTTACCAAATGGTACCATCTTGCATATTGAAAATGCATCGAGAAGATGAAAAAAAAAAAAAACTTGTTAAGTGTTGAAGATATATGTCTGAATGGTTATACTTTACGGACTCTCATTGAAAATGATAAGAAGAGTGTTTGTGCATCACATCTTTTAAGACGGGTAAACGGGCTACCCATGAAAAGATTAGTTGAACCTAAATTCAGTTTATTTGCATATATTTGTGCTAACCGTATTTGCATAATTTCAAGAATGATTAGTTTTGCTTGACTGCAATTTTACCACCAATAACGTGACGATTTCATTTACATGTATTGTATTATTGCTTGATTTATTTATTCGTTATATTATCACCTATAGGGATAATTATATTGCTTTTGAAGATCTTATTGATATCAACGCTATCTGAAATGTATGTTACCTGAAGTAACTATATATCTTGGTACCTTGAAATAAAAGTGCACAATAGAATTTCTATATATTAACAACTCAAATAATGTCAATAATAAATGGGGATGCTACATAAAGCTGAAACACGAAATGGAATTATTCAAAAGTGGAAGGATATGATATTCTCCATTGAACATGCATGCTGTGGATATGGTACTCTAGCAGTAATATCTGAAAACGCTTGAAGAAAAATAAAACCAGATCTGGTTTATGTTTATTAAAAGGAAAGTGATTAACACTTCTTAAATATAATGGTTTGCGACCTTATGAGGTCCCACATAATGCCTATAGAGCACTTTGAAATTCAATAGAGATAGAGGCCAATTGAGAGATTATGAACACATATGAAGATATAGTGATCCTCCTCAAATAACTGTATATGTGACCGTGACGGATGTGAATATTCCTGTCAAGATGATTATCCAGTCTTAATAATATCTTATCAAGGATATCGTGACAAAGATAGACATATGCAATATATTGTACCTCTATTGGATGAAAAGTTCCCGATATTAAGAGATGCAATGCCTTTAAATTACCTCTCCTAGATGACGTGTTTTTCCTGGGATTGAGATGTTTCAATAATAAAATTATTTTTCTCGAATTATATATTCAATGAGGTTATGTTTATTGTGTTTGAAATATATGATCATATATTTACTTCCCTTGGATGTCACATTCCCGAGGTTATATTCATTCCCTTGAATGATATGTTCTCAAGGTCGAGCTAATATAGTCAAGTTAGAGTAAACCGTTAAATATTTCTTGAGAATAAATTTGTGCACAAACATAAAATATTCATACCATGTCCCATTAAGATTATTGATAGCTTTGGGAGTGGAAGAATTATATTATTTTTAGATCTAGAAGAGCTACTAAGTTTCAAACATATATATCGTAATGTGCATAATTTGGAGACACTGATTAAAACTAGAAGGGGTGTTTGTATATCAAATTATATTGTAAAGATAACGAACAATCCATGAGATATTTGAAGCAACAACTTCTAGGTTGTATTGTATCCAAATTTAGACTTTCGAATCATATATCATTATGCTGGAAGCTAGTGAATCTTGATATATTCGGGTTGTGGCATGATCGCCTTGACACCTAAAAAGTACAAAGATATGTATGATTGTTAAACATACTAATGACATTCATTGAAAGCACAAAGATGGAAATGTCCAAAGATTATTAATGTGTATCATATTTACAAGAAACTAAATGCTAAACCTTCAACCAAAATGGTTGGTTATTATATTTGTAGAACAATACACCCAACAGGTGGGCTATTCGAATATTTTATGGTGCTTGTATGCGCATCCTGCAGATGATCCAAAATATATTGATTCAATAATGAGTTAAATTTGTTGTTTGATACTATTGATAAGATCTAATCTCAATAGTATAACTTGAAATCATGCAGTATTGCATGCATCAACATTGATGAGAATATGCCACATTGAACTCCAGAAGATGGAGAATGAAATTTTCAACAATTCGATATTATCAAGATTGATAATATTGTATGAATCAGGGGGAGCAGATTTTGGTGTGTTGTACTCTTTTTCCCTTATGTCTTGTTTTTATCCTATTAGGGTTTTTCCAGCTTGAGATTTTTAATGATGCAACTATATGCACCTAACATGAATTTGAGTTATGCACTCTTTTTCTGTTAGGATAATCTTAATCTCACACAAGACGAAAAACACAACAAGTTTTGGACGAATAATAAGCAAGAGATCGGCCAAACAGAAACGAACCAAGAACAAAAATGAAAATGATGAACACAGGGATTTTACGTGGTTCGATCAAAGATGATCTACATCCACGGAGGTTCTATACACCTTAATTCACTCCACTATTCAACCAATTACAAGAATTATCCAGAAATCTAGCAGAAAAAGCCAAATCAAACTCTAATCTGGAACAGGAAACCCTAGAGATCTAATTCTCTTGATTGAGTAATGTTTACAGAGGGAAAAGTATGTCTACTAGCTCGCAACTACTAGTGTTTACAATGTATATAAGTGTTGAAGCTCGAATCTAGAAGTTGAGGGAGTTGTAACCACTTTGACTCAAACAGTTTCAAACTGCTGCAGCGGGGCTTTCACAATGGTTTCTTATCCAACAGAACAAAACCGTTGTATTTGACGGTTATAACCACCTCAAACCCGGTTCTTCTTTTAACCTCTTTTCTGATCTTGGCTAAAACCCGGTTCTCTGATCCGGTTCCTTGCACTTTAAGCCCGGTTCTGGAATCCTCAAAACTTCTACTTCATACCATAACCACGTGATGAAATTGAACTAATATCTACAAATCTCCACCTCAATGAATTCAATTGTTTGTCACTACCTCAAATTAATTTGTTCTTTACCTTTCAAACACATCGTTCAAGCCTAATTAGGCTTGAGCAATGAACTACCTTGCTTCCAGGCACTGCTTTGGTTAAGAAATCAGCAGCATTATCACTGGTGTGAACCTTCTTAACCTCTATTGACCCTGCATCAATCACATCCCTTGCAAAATGCAACTTGACATCTATATGCTTGGATCTTTCATGGAAAGCTTGATGTTTTACAAGATGTAGTGCACTCTGATTATCACAATATATAGTCACACACTCCTGCTTTATCCCCAGATCCTTCAGAATTCCTTTCAGCCACATAGCTTCCTTAATTGCTTCTGTCAAAGTTATGTACTCAGCTTCTGTAGTTGATAAAGCTACTATAGATTGCTGTACACTTCTCCAACTTACTGCAGTACCATATAAAGTAAACACATATCCTGTAATTGATCTTCTGGTGTCAACATTCCCAGCAAACTCAGCATCTGCAAACCCTTCCAATGGAATAGACACATTTGCAAGTTTCTGAAATTTCAACCCCAAATTGACTATTCCTTTTAGGTATCTCAACACCTGCTTCAAAGCCTCCCAGTGAGTTTTCCCTAGATTTGACATATACCTACTAATCAGAGACACAGCATATGCTAAGTCTGGCCTGCTGTATATCATACCATACATTAAACTTCCAACCTCACTTGCATAAGGCACATTTTTCATGTATCTCACTTCTTCTGCTGTTTTAGGACTCTGTTCCTTTGATAATTTGAGTTGTTGGCTTACTGGAATACTCAATGTTTTAGCCTCATGCATCTGAAACCTCTCCACCACTTTCTGAAGATAATGCCTCTGAGACAACCATAAACTTCCAGCAATTCTATCTCTAATTATACTCATCCCCAGAATTTTCTTTGCATCTCCTAAGTCTTTCATGTCAAACTCAGAACTCAACTTCTTCTTTAGCAGATGTATTTTATGTTTACTCTTGCTTGCAATAAGCATGTCATCCACATAAAGCAACAGGTATACATGATCAATACTAGTACTCTTATCAAAGTATACACAACTATCATACAGACTTCTGACAAAACCAGCTTTTAACACAAACTCATTGAACTTCTTATTCCACTGCCTTGGACTTTGTTTCAATCCATTTAATGATTTCTTGAGAAAACATACCTTTTCTTCATTTCCAGGAATCACAAACCCCTCAGGCTGCTTCATATATATGTTGTCAACTAAGTCTCCATGTACGAATGTTGTTTTGACATCTAGCTGTTGTAACTCCATATTTTCTTGTGTTACTTTTGACAAAAGTAGTCTAATAGAGTAATGTTTCACCACAGGAGAGAGAACCTCATTGAAATCAATGCCTTCTCTCTGAGTAAACCCCCTTGCCACCAATCTGAGTCTCTAGCGTCAACTTTCTTTTTGTATATCCATTTGGAACTTACCAACTTCTAACCTTTTGGTTTATCCACCAGTTTCCAAGTACCATTCCTTTCCAGAGATTCCATTTCTTCCATCATTGCACTAACCCAGTATTCACTTTCATCACCACTAACAGCTTCTTCGAAATTCTGTGGTTCATGGTGTTCTATATCTTCAGCAATACTGAGTGCATAATGTACACTTCCAGCCTGTCCATAGAAGTCTGGTCTTTGAATTTTCCTCCTTGGTCTGTCTCTGGCAATGCTGTAGTCTCAAGTTTGTATTTCTGGGTGGCACATCCTCTTCTTCTGAAGAACTGTCACTTGAGTGTTCATTCAAGTTTTCAACCCTTTTTGGCCCAGGATCCATCTGAGTCTCCACCTGAACTGATAATCTTTCTGATTCAGTGTTGCTATCATGTTCTTCTTGATTTCTGGAGAAGTGATATCCCATAATTGATTCATTGAATTTCACATCTCTGCTTATCATTAGTTTCTGATTTCCAGGTTCCAAGCACCATAACCTGTAACCTTTTATTCCTTCTGGATATCCCAGAAACACACACCTATATGCTCTTGGATCAAGTTTGTCTGATTTCATGTGAGCATAAGCCAGGCATCCAAACACCTTTAGACCTGTATAATTTGGAACTCTTCCACTCCATACTTCTTCTTCTGGTGTTTTGAACCCTAGAGATGATGAAGGTGATCTGTTTATTAAGTAACATGTTGTATTGATTGTTTCTCCCCAGAACACCTTTGGCAGTCCAGCATCAATTAACATACACCTCACTCTCTCAAGAATAGTTCTGTTGAATCTTTGTGCCACTCCATTCTGTTGAGGATTCATGGGAACTGTTCTATGTCTAGTAATCCCCTTTTCATTACAGAAGGTTGTAAACTCAATAGATAGATACTCCAAGCCATTGTCAGTTCTCAAATGCTTGAGCTTCTTCCCCCTTAAAGTTTCCATCTGAAGTAACCATGTCTTAAACTTAGTGAAGGCATCACTCTTGTTTCTTAAAACAAACACCCACGCTTTCCTGCTAAAGTCATCAATAACAAACATGAAGTACCTTTCTCTTCCATGAGTTTCAGTTCTGGATGGTCCCCAGATATCAGAGTGAACATAATCTAGAGGTTCTTGGGTAGTGTGAATCCCCTTAGCATAAGGCAATTTCAGTGATTTGCCTAATGCACATTTATCACAGAATTCAAGTGTCTGGTTTCCAACCTCTCCAATTATGCCTTTCTTGGATAGTTCCTTTAATCCCCTTTCCCCAATGTGTCCTAATCTTTTATGCCATAGTGTTAGTTCTTCTTTGCCCAGAATGTTTCCCACATCTCCAACCACTGGTTTTCCTACCAAAATAAACAAGCCATTATGTTGTCTTCCTTTGATTACCAGTTTTTTTTCTTTGGTTATATGTAACTGACCATCAACAAACTTGAATTCACACTCAGTAGCAATAAGAGATCCTAGGGAGATTAAATTTCTTTTAAGTCCAGGCACATACCTTACATTAGTGATTTTTCTTGTAACTCCATCAAACATATTGATGCTTACTGATCCAGTGCCATGAACTCTGCAGGATTGGTCATTTCCTAGCAGTACACACCCTCCATCTTCTTTCTTGAGATTCTGAAACCATTCTTCATGGGAACACATATGGAAGGAGCAACCAGTATCCAATACCCACTCCATCTCCATTTTTTACTCAGTAACATTCAAGACCTCTGGTGTGTCCTCTTCATGCTCAACTGTAGCAGCTTCAGCACCCTGGCCTTCCTTCTTCTTCATCTTCTGTGGGCAGTCTTTCTTTAGATGCCCAATTTGTTTACACTTGAAGCATTTTCTGTTTTCTACCCATTCTCTAGGTTTCTTTGGAGCATTGTTGCCACTTTTGAGATTCTTTGAGGTTTGGCCCTTCTTCTTTGGTAGTTTCTTCTGAACTTAACATTTAATCCTTCACCAGATTGAGTTGCCTTCTTATCTCCTTGATTTTGTAAACATTTGGTCTTCAAAGCAGTGATAATTGAGTCATAACTCAGTTTATCCTGCCTTCCAAACATCAAAGTATCTTTGAATCCTTCCATGGATCTTGGTAGAGCAGCACCATCAAGGCTCTATCATCATCTTCCATTGTTACCTCAAGATCTTCCAGCTCATCAAGAAGTTTTGTAAACTCATCTAATTGATCAGAAATGTCTTTTTCCTCCACCATTTTGAAAACCAGCAATCTCTGCTTAAGAAACAGCTTGTTTGATTCTGACTTAGATTGATAGAGGTCCTCCAGTTTGTTCCAGGCCTCAATTGCATTCACACAACTTGAAACTTCCCTCAAAGGCTTATCACCAAGACACAAGATGATTAGGGTCAAAGCCTTTTGGTCTATCTCTGCATATTTGGGTTTCTCAATCTCTACCCAATCACTTTCAGGTTTGAGAGCACTCACCAACCCATTTTGCACCGGTATGGCCTTCATCATGATCTTCCATAGGTAGAAATCATTCTTCCCTGAGAATTTATCCAGCTCCATTTTCATTCCTGACATCTTTGTCTTTTGTTTGCGTGAGAATGCTTCCCACAGACGGCGCCACTTGTTAGGATAATCTTAATCTCACACAAGACAAAAAACACAACAAGTTTTGGATGAATAATAAGCAAGAGATCGGCCAAACAAAAACGAACCAAGAACAAAAATGAAAATGATGAACACAGGGATTTTACGTGGTTCGATCAAAGATGATCTACATCCACGGAGGTTCTATACACCTATATTCACTCCACTATTCAACCAATTACAAGAATTATCCAGAAATCTAGCAAAAAACCCCAAATCAAACTCTAATCTAGAACAGGAAACCCTAGAGATCTAATTCTCGTGATTGAGTAATGTTTACAGAGGGAAAAGTATGTCTACTAGCTCGCAACTACAAGTGTTTACAATATATATAAGTGTTGAAGCTCGAATCTGGAAGTTGAGGGAGTTGTAACCACTTTGACTCAAACAGTTTCAAACTGCTACAGCGGGCCTTTCACAACGGTTTCTTATGCAACAGAAAAAAACCGTTGTATTTGATGGTTATAACCACCTCAAACCCGGTTCTTCTTTTAACCTCTTTTCTGATCTTGGCTAAAACCCAGTTCTCTGATCCGGTTCCTTGCACTTTAAGCCCGGTTCTGGAATCCTCAAAACTTCTACTTCATACCATAACCACTTGATGAAATTGAACTAATATCTACATTTTCTTTTTAATCGGTTTTGTCCCACTGGGTTTTCCGACATAAGGTTTTTGACGAGGCATCTTAATATTCAAAGTAGTCTTGTGTTGAGTATGGAGCCTAAAATCTCGTCTGAAGTACCACGGCCGCGACAAAAGTGATAAGGTGGTTTCGCTGGAGAGTCAACGCAGGCGCGGCCGCGGCGGAGAGCTGATTCGCGGGTGCGGCCTGTTCCGTGGAACGGGTTGCGTGGGCCTTAAGCTGAATTCGATTTTCGGGTCCATTAAGCTATTATAAATAGTTGTTTCCTTCATTGTATCATGTATTTCCGAAAGTTCATCATATTAGTGCATATCCTAGCTTGGTATCGCCCCCAGACGTAGTTACACATCGTAACGAACTGGGTTACCAAATTGTTGTGTTATTGTGCGATTGTTTATTGCTTTCTCCTTTTGATTATCTTGTCGTGTCGTGGTTGTGAGTGGGTCATATTCATAACAACTGATATGAAGAGCATCAGGTTAGTTTCTTGGGAGAATTCACGATGAACGACGGAAAGATTTCGGTGGAGAAGTTCGATGGAACTGATTATGGCTTTTGGAGGATGCAAATTGAAGATTGCCTCTATGGTAAAGATTTGCACCAGCCCCTCAAGGAGAAGCCCGAGAAGATGTCTACGGAGGAGTGGGAGTTAATGGACAGGAAAGCGATGAGCGCGGTGCATTTTTCGTTGTCCAAGGAAGTGGCCTACCATACCACAGGCGTGAAGTCTACACGGAAGATGCTGAAAACCTTGGAGGAGATGTATCAAAAACCATCGATGGAGAACAAAGTTCATCTGATTAGACGGCTTTTTAATTTGAGGATGGCGGAAGGAACACCGGTACAGTAACACCTGAATGAGTTCAACATGCTAACCTCACAGTTGGACTCGGTGGATATTAAATTTGATGATGAGATTTGGGCCCTAATTATGCTATCGTCTCTGCCAGACAGTAGGGCCGGTATAGTGACAACCGTTAGCGCGACACACGCTAAGCTGAAGTTTGACAAGGTGAGGGATTTGATGATTGGGGAAGAGATTCGTAGGAGCGAATCAGGATCAGGATCATCCTCAGGATTAGCATTGAATACCGAGAACAGAGGCAGACCGAAGGAAAGGCAATTTAGGGGGAGGTCGAAATCCAGAGGGAAGCGTCAGACAAAGAGGGATGCTAGTTCTGTGAAGTTCTGGAACTGTGACGTGCTCGGTTACTTCGAATACCAGTACAAGGCACCAAAGAAGAACAAGAGGGAATAGGCAGACATAAAGACAGCGAACGTAGCCACGAAAGAAGAGGATGGCGATGCGTTGGTCTTGAGTGTGTGCAGTCCCATAGAGTCTTGGGTCTTGGATTCTGGAGCATCATTCCATTCTTGCGGTAACATTAGTATTATGCAAGATTACATTTCTGGCGATTTTGGACAAGTATATCTGGCGGATGATGAACCCCTAAAAATCGTGGGAAAGGGAAATGTAAAGGTTGAGACATCAAACAGATTGAGGTTGATGTTGAATGGAGTGAGACATATCCCTGGATTGAAGAGAAATTTACTTTCAGTTGGACAACTTGACAAGGAAGGTTATGTGGTAACGTTCGGCTGTAACAATTAGAAAATTACCAAGGGGGCTATGGTGGTAGCTCGGGGTAAGAAGGAAGGAATGTTGTACATGACTAGTAATTCGCAGGATTCTCTTGACCTTGCGAATGGGTCATATGAGCGAGAAAGGGTTGAAACTAATGTGTTCGAAGGGTAGATTGTCTGGCTTACAAACTGTGAAAGTTGGTTTGTGTGACAAAATTGTGTCTTCGGGAAACAAAGATGCGTAAGTTTCTCGAGGAGCGGCAAGGCCTTGAAGAAACAGAATTTGGAGTGGGTCCATAGCGATCTATGGGGACCAGCGCCGGTGGCATCTATTGGAGGATCGTTGTACTACATGACGTTCATTTACAATTCGACCTGAAGGTATGGATTTATTTCTTGAAAAGTAAATCTAATGCATTTGATGTTTTCAAAAAATGGAAAGCCTTGGTTGAGAATGAGATGGGGTTGAAGATGAAGTGTTTACGATCCGAAAATGGCGGTGAATATGAACTCAAGGACTTCAAGGATTATTGTGCTGAGCAAGGGATCCGTATGGAGAGGACTGTACGTGGAACACCCCAGCAGAATGGTGTGGCCGAGAGAATGAACAGAACACTGAATGAGCGAGCAAGGTGTATGAGACTGAAGAGCGGCTTGCCTAAGTCTTTTTGGGCAGATGCAGTGAGTACAGTTGCGTTCTTGATCAACCGAGGTCTATCGGTTCCCTTGGATAATCGGATACCCGAGGAGGAATGGACTGAAAAGGAGGTAAACTTGTCTTACTTACGTATTTTCAGTTGTGTTGCTTACGCTCTTGTGAATTCTGTTGATAGAAGCAAGTTAGATGCTAAATCCATCAAGTGTACGTTTATTGGGTATGGAGGTGATGAGTTCGGCTATAGGCTATGGTATGAGAAAAGCCGAAAGGTAATTCGCAGTCGGGATGTAATATTCAATGAACAGGTTATGTAAAAGGACATGTTGAAGGATTTGGGCATTAATACTGCAAAGCCCCACATAATCGAGTTAGATGATCTAGACTCGAGTGGAAGTAAGGGGAGCTCGGTCAATGAGGAGGTTCATGATAATGAGCCAAGAACACCACCACCACCTCAAAGACCGGTTAGAGATCGAAGGCCACCAGACAAGTATTTGCCCTCTAACTATTACTTATTGTTGACTGATTGTGGTGAACCTGAGAGCTTTGTAGAGGCAGAGCAGGTTAGTGATAGACGAAGATGGAAGGCTGCCAAGGCAGATGAAATGGCGTCTCTTCGTGTGAATGGCACATGGAAATTGATTGAGCTTCCCAAGGGCATGAAGGCATTGCACAACAAGTGGGTCTACCGAATCAAGAATGAAGCTGATGGTAGCAAGCGCTACAAGGCAAGGTTAGTTGTGAAAGGGTCCGAGCAACGGTACGGTATTGATTATACGAACGTATTTACTCCTATTGTGAAGTTGACTACAATTCACATGGTGTTGAGTATGGTGGTTGTGGAGAACCTGTTATTGCATCAGATGGTTGTGAAGACGGCTTTCCTTCATGGTGATCTAGTGAAGGAGTTGTTAGTGAATTCAACTCCTAAACACACAGCTAAACAGAATCTGGAATTCGCACAAAGACCAATCTGAAAAAACACACACTCAGTTCGGCCAGAGTTGTGACCGAACACGACTTGCGCAGAACAGGAAATATAAATGAATCACACACAACTTTTACGTGGTTCGTTCAAGATGAACTACATCCACGGAGGCAAGGCACACCCCAATCTACTAAGAAGTCCAACCAATTACAGAGAATACACTCAAGAAACAAAATGCCCAATTCTGGAACAAATTAGGGCAGAAAACGTTCTCTCTCAAAATACTCTCTCTAATCTAAAAAACAAGGAAATTGCTCGACGTAGTGTTTTTCTCCTTGATGAGAGCTTTACAATGATATAAGAATTGGAGCTCGAATTTAACCGTACAAAAAGTTCTAACTGAATCAAGTTGAGCTCAGCTACCGGACAAAAGTGACGGTTTTCTTCGTCACAAACTCTGAAACAAACTCGTCACAATCAACGGTTATTCTCAACTGCCATGAACCCGGCTCATTCTGACCAGCTTAGCTTCTTGATGCTCAAACCCTGTTCAAACCTCCGGTTCTTCACTTCCTGATCCCGGTTCCACATTCCCAACACACCATATTACAAAGTATAGCTCACTTGATGAGATTGAACACCACCTCACAAGTCTCCACCTCAATGAATCAAGTGTACCTCTTCCTGCCTCACCACTGCCTTTCTGTTTAATACTCTTCATGACATTGCTCAAGCTGCAGCAAGCTCGAACAATGCTCCACTTTGTTCCCAGGTACACCCTTGGTAAGAAAATCAGCAGGGTTATGCAATGTGTGTACCTTCTTCACTTCCACAGAACCAGATTCAATGATATCCCTAGCAAAATGCAACCTAACATCAATGTGTTTTGACCTTTCATGAAATGCTTGGTGTTTCACAAGATGTAAAGCACTTTGATTATCACAGTATATTGTCACACACTTCTGCTTGATATCCAAATCTCTCAAAATCCCTTTCAGCCATATTGCCTCTTTGATAGCTTCAGTTAAGGAGATATATTCTGCTTCTGTTGTTGACAGTGCTACAACTGATTGTTGTACACTTCTCCAGCTGATGGCTGTTCCAAATAAGGTAAACACGAATCCAGAAATAGATTTCCTTGTGTCTATGTTTGCTGCAAAATCAGAATCAGCAAACCCCTCCAATGCAACAGTACTTCCATCCACTTTCTTTTCAAATTTCAGTGACAAGTTCACTGATCCTTTCAAATACCTCATCACATGTTTCAAAGCTTCCCAATGCTCACCTCCTGGATTTGACATGAACCTGCTTACTAAAGGCACAGCATATGCCAAGTCAGGCCTGCTACAAATCATTCCATACATGAGACTTCCAACTCCACTTGCATAAGGGATATTGCTCATATGTATGATTTCCTCTTCAGTCTTTGGGCATTGTTCTTTGGGGAGTTTCTTCTGTAGATTAACTGGAGTGGAGAGAGGTTTGGCTTCATGCATATGAAACCTCTCCAACACTTTCTGTAGATATTGCCTCTGAGATAACCAAAGCACTCCAGCTTCTCTGTTTCTTAGAATGTTCATGCCCAAAATCTTCTTGGCTTCTCCCAGATCTTTCATGTCAAATTCAGTATTAAGTCTATCCTTCAACCATTGTACCCTCTTCTTGTTCCTGCTGGCAATTAGCATATCATCCACATACAATAGAAGGAATACTTTATCTTGCTTTGATCCTTTGTTGAAGTAAACACAACTATCATAAAGACTTCTTACAAAACCAACACTGATCATGAAGTCATTGAACCTCTTATTCCACTGTCTTGGACTTTGTTTGAGTCCATATAGTGACTTCTTCAGCAAACACACTTTGTCTTCTTTTTCAGGAACAACAAAGCCTTCTGGCTGTTTCATATATATCTTCTCATTGAGTTCTCCATGTAAGAATGTTGTCTTTACATCCAGTTGTTGTAATTCCATGTCCTCTTGTGTGACTTTTGATAAAAGCAACCTGATTGAGCAATGCTTTACCACTGGAGAGAAAACTTCATTAAAATCAATTCCTTCTCTTTGTGTAAAGCCTCTAGCCACCAATCTTGCTTTAAACCTCACCTGTTTGGATCCTGCTGTCTCTAGTTTCTTCTTGTATATCCATTTAGAGCTTACAAGTTTCTGACCTTTTGGTTTATCCACCAATATCCAGGTCTCATTCTTTTCCAGGGACTCCATCTCTTCAATCATTGCCTGTATCCAGTGTTCACCTTCTTCACAGTCTAGTGCTTCTTTAAAACTACTAGGCTCTTGTGATTCCAGGTCTTCAGCAACACTCAAGGCATAGTAAACACTCCCTGCTTGACCATAGAAATCAGGTTTGTTGATTGTTCTTCTAGGCCTGTCCCTTCCAATGCTGTATTCTCTGACATTTTGTGAAGGTCCAGTTTGTTCTTCTTCTTCAGATGATGAATCACTATCTTGTAGATTTTCTTGTGGTTGAGGTGTGTGATTATCTTCAGCAGGATGCTCCACCTGAATTGATATCTCCTCTGTCTCTTTAGCACCATCAAATTCTTCCTTAGAGCCTGTAGAAGTGTAAGCCATCACATTCTCATTAAACTTTACATCTCTACTTGTGATTATCTTCTGATTTCTCTTCTCTAAGCACCACAATCTGTAGCCCTTTATTCCATCCGGATATCCAAGAAATACACATCTTAGAGCCCTTGCATCTAGCTTGTCTTGCTTGACATGGACAAAAGCAAGACACCCAAACACCCTTAACCCTTCATAACTTGGTTTCTGTCCACTCCACACCTCTTCAGGTGTTTTGAACCCAATCACTGATGAGGGTGACCTGTTAATGAGATAACATGCTGTAGCAATGGTTTCTCCCCAAAATGCCTTTGGCAACCCAGCATCCAACAGCATACACCTCACCCTTTCAAGAAGAGTCCTGTTAAGCCTCTCAGCAACTCCATTCTGTTGAGGATTCATTGGTACAGTCTTGTGTCTCTTGATTCCTCTTTCTTCACAGAAGTTTGTAAACTCAGTAGATAGATATTCCAGTCCATTATCAGTCCTCAGGTGCTTCAGCTTCTTCCCTTTGACATTTTCCAGTTGAATCAACCATGTTTTGAACTTATGAAAAGCATCACTCTTATTCTTCATCAACATGATCCACACCTTTCTACTGTAATCATCAATCAAGGACATGAAATACCTTGCACCACCATGAGACTCTGTCCTTGCAGGACCCCATATGTCAGAGTGAACATAATCTAATGGCTCTTGAGTTGTGTGAACACCCTTTCCATAGGGCAGCTTCTTGGATTTGCCCAAAGCACACTGATCACAGAACTCCAGATCTTGATTTCCCATGTTTCCAATTACTCCACTTCTTGACAGTTCCTTCAACCCTTTCTCTCCTATGTGTCCAAGTCTCTTGTGCCATTTAACAAGCTCAGAACTGCTCAAGACCATATCCACACTCCCAACAACAGGTGAACCAATCAAGATAAACAACCCATTATGCTGTCTACCTTTTATCACTATTTTTCCATGTTTTGTGATATGCAGGAATCCATCTACTGAGCTAATATGACACCCACTAGTTACTAAAGAACCAAGAGATAGAAGATTTCTTTTAAGGCCAGGAACATATCTTACATTTGAGATGACTCTGACCACACCATCAAACATCCTTATGCTCACTGATCCAACTCCTTGGACCTTGCATGATTGGTCATTTCCCAGGAGAACATTTCCACCATCTTCTCTCTTCAGTTCATCAAACCATGACTGGTGTGGACACATGTGAAAGGAACAGCCGGTGTCCAAGACCCATTCCTTTACCATTCTTGATTCAGTAACATTTAGTACCTCTGGATGGTCTTCTTGATGATCAATGGCAGCAGATTCTGCCCCTTGATTTCCACCTTTCTTATTTCTTTTAGGACAATCCTTCTTCAAGTGACCAGGCTGCTTGCACTTGAAGCATTTCCTCTTCTCAACCCATTCATTTCCCTTCTTTGGATTAGAGTCTCCTGCCTTTGGATCCTTAGCATTCTGTCCCTTCTTGCCTTGCCAAGGTTTCTTGAATTTGACGTTCAAACCTTCTCCAGATCGCACCATGCCTTTATCCCCTTGAGTCTGGAAGCATTTAGACCTCAGAGCCTTCACTATTCCATCATAAGATAGCTGCTCATCTCTCCCATACATCAAGGCATCCTTAAAGCTTTCCATGGATTTTGGAAGGATGTTTAACACCATCAATGCCTTGTCATCCTCCTCCAATTTCACATCCAGGTCTTCCAATTCTTCAATCATCTTAATGAACTCATCAAGTTGATCAGAAATTACCTTATCTTCAGTGATCTTGAAGGCCAACATCTTCTGCTTCAAGAACAGCTTGTTGGAAACTGACTTTGATTGATACAGATCTTCCAATCTCCTCCATGCTTCTGAGGAACTCTTGCATCTTGAAACCTCCCTCAACGGTTTATCACCTAAACACAGAAAGATAAGACTTAGGGCCTTCTTATCCACTGATGCAAACTTGGGTTTCTCAGTTTCTTCCCATGAGTCCAGAGGTATCAATGCAAGATCAAGGCCATTGTGAACCAATAATGCATTCATCTTGATCTTCCACAGTGTGAAATCATTTCTCCCTGTGAACTTCTCAAAATCCATCTTCATACCAGCCATTCCTTCTCTTCTTCAAGCTGTGAGAGTTGGTTTCCCACAGACGGCGCCACTTGTTAGTGAATTCAACTCCTAAACACACAGCTAAACAGAATCTGGAATTCGCACAAAGACCAATCTGAAAAAACACACACTCAGTTCGGCCAGAGTTGTGACCGAACACGACTTGCGCAGAGCAGGAAATATAAATGAATCACACACAACTTTTACGTGGTTCGTTCAAGATGAACTACATCCACGGAGGCAAGGCACCCCCCAATCCACTAAGAAGTCCAACCAATTACAGAGAATACACTCAAGAAACAAAATGTCCAATTCTGGAACAAATTAGGGCAGAAAACGTTCTCTCTCAAAATACTCTCTCTAATCTAAAAAACAAGGAAATTGCTCGACGTAGTGTTTTTCTCCTTGATGAGAGCTTTACAATGATATAAGAATTGGAGCTCGAATGTAACCGTACAAAAAGTTCTAACTGAATCAAGTTGAGCTCAGCTACCGGACAAAAGTGACGGTTTTCTTCGTCACAAACTCTGAAACAAACTCGTCACAATCAACGGTTATTCTCAACTGCCATGAACCCGGCTCATTCTGACCAGCTTAGCTTCTTGATGCTCAAACCCGGTTCAAACCTCCGGTTCTTCACTTCCTGATCCCGGTTCCACATTCCCAACACACCATATTACAAAGTATAGCTCACTTGATGAGATTGAACACCACCTCACAGGAGTTGTACATGGTACAACCGGAGGGATTCGTGGTAGATGGATAGGAAAATCTTGTGTACAAATTGAAGAAGAGATTTTATGGACAACAAGCTCCAAAGCAGTGGTACATGAAGTTCGACAATTTCATGATGGAGATTGGTTACGATAAATGTCACGCCAACCATTGTTGATACTACAAAAGGTTTGATAAAAGCTATCTTATTCTATTACTATATGTTGATGATATGTTGATTGTAGGAGCTGATCCAAGTGAGTTGGAAAGGTTGAAGAAAGAATTGTCTGAGAGGTTCTCCATGAGGATCCTGGAGAAGCGAAGCAAATTTTAGGTATGAGAATCAAGAGAAATAGGGTGGCAAATTTGTTGTATCTTTCGCAGGCGAGTTATGTCCAGAAGGTCCTGGAACGGTTTAACATGAAGGACTCGAAGCCGGTTAATGTACCCTTGGGGGGTCACTTTAAGCTGTCGAAGAAGGAGTCGCCGAGTACTAAGGAGGAACGTACCCAAATGATGAATGTACCATATGCATCAACAAATTGGCAGTATCATGTATGTCATAGTTTGTACTCGTCCAGATATTGTGCATGCAGTAGGAGTAGTGAGCCGGTTCATGGGTGATCCGGGGAAACAACACTGAGAGGGGGCGAAGTAGATTCTAAGGTATTTTCGAGGTACCACAAATAAAGCATTGTTCCATGTCGGAAGAAATTCTAAGTTAGTTGGTTTCGTTGATGCAAACCTAACATTGAACGATCTCGATGGGAGAAAGAGTACGATCGGGTATGTCTTTACTTATGGTGGTACGGAAATTTCTTGGACATCAAAGTTGCAAAAGGTGGTTGCACTGTCCACCACGGAGGCAGAGTACGTAGTCGTGATGGAGGCGAGTAAGGAGATGGTGTGGTTGCAAAGTTTCTTAGGTGAACTTGGGAAGGAGCGTGAAAATAGTGTACTCTACAGCGATAGTCAGAGTGTAATTTTATTGGCTAGTAATTCGGCGTTTCATTCGAGAACGAAGCACGTTGAATTGAAGCATCATTTCATCCGGCACCTATTGGAAAGGAAAGCCTTATGACTTGTGAAAATTCTCGGGAGTGAGAATCCAGTTGACATGTTTACTAAGGTAGGGACCTTAGAGAAATTGAAGTTGTACATAACTTCAATTGACCTCGATACTTAAAGAAGAAGAGGAGATGGTGATACCAAGGGAAACGGGAAGGAGAACAAAGGAGAATGGACGATTGAAGATGTTTTAGTCTCCAAGTGGGAGATTGTTGAGTATGGAGCCTAAAATCCCGTCTGAAGTACCGCGGTCGCGAGGTCGCGGCCGCAATAAAAGTGACGATGTTAAGGTAGTTTCGCCGGAGAGTCTGCGCAGCCTCGGCAGCCAGGCGTGGCCGCGGCGGAGAGTTGATTCACGGCCGCGGAAAGAGGTCGCGGCCGCGGCCTGTTGTGCGGAATAGGTTGCGTGGACCTTAAGCTGAGTTCGATTTTTAGGTCCATTAAGCTATTGTAAAAAGTTGTTTCCTTCACTGTATCATGTATTTCCAAAAATTCATCATATTAGTGCATATCCTGGCTTGGTATTCGCCCCCAGACGTAGTTACACATCGTAACAAATTGGGTTACCAAATTATTGTGTTATTGAGCGATTGTTTATTGCTTTCTCTTTTCGATTATCTTGTCGTGTCGTGGTTGTGAATGAGTCAAATTCCCAACATCCTGAAGACTGAGCATGTAAGAAATGTTTAGAATTAAAACAATCATAAAGGTTGGGCTATAAAGGCTAATGGATATGCTTTTCTTATGATCGGTTTTATCCCATAGGATTTTTCCGACTTAGATTTTAGATGAAGCATATCTATTTTAATGACAAATAGTTCTACTCTTACTTTTGATCACTTTCTACCAATATGTTTTTCGGGCTTGTAAATTTTATGAGGCACGTCTATATTCATCCAATTGATGAAAAGAAATATTGATAATATGCCCAAGGCGGAGTGTTATAAATCACAGGGTGACCCATATATTTTGTGGACACCTTAGCCCATTACATGAAAGTGAGTCAGAAGCCCGAAGCACAACATTGCCGGAAGCACGATAATACCACAAGCACGACAGTGCAGAAGAACATCAATCCGAGAAGCACGACAGTGCGGGTGCACGTTAATCTAAGCACGATAATGCAAGCACGACAGTGCAAGAAGCACGCCAATTCAAGAAGCACGACAATGCAAACACGACAGTGCGGAAGTATGTCAATTCGAGAAGCACGATAGTGCGAAAGCATGTCAATCCAAGCACGACAGTGCAAGAAGCACGTCAATCCAAGAAGCACGACAATGCAAACACGACAGTGCGGAAGCACGTCAATCCAAGAAGCACGGCAGTGCGAAAGCATGTCAATCCAAGCACGATAATACAAACGTGACAGTGCAAGAAGCACGACAATGCGGAAGCACGTCAATCCGTGAAGCAGGACTATGCAAGCACGAAAGTGCGGAAGCACGTCAGTCTAAGCACAACAATGCAAACACGACAATGCAAGAAGCACGACAATGCAGAAGCACGTCAGTCCAAGCACAACGATGCTTTTTTAATTTTTCCTATAAATAGGGGTCATATGTTGGATGAAAATACGACGATTTCCTCTAGAATATCTATTTTCCCTTATGTTCTATTCCCTTCGTCCCGCTCTAATTCGCCTACTTTCTTTTTCCCAATCTATTTTGTCAGCCCATAAATGACAAATTTCTCTCTCAATCTCCATCCTCAAAATCTCCACATTCAATCTTCACCTTTGAAAAAATCAAAGATTTCACAAAATATATGTTTTCATAACCTCTGTGTCCGACCATAATAAGTAAATTGAACCTAGATGGAGGGAGTAGTTCTTTACGAATTTTTTATAACAATTTGAAATTAATTATTAAATTATTGTCATAGATCGATGGCAGTTCGGAATTTGTGTTATGTAACTGGTTTAGGTAATTTTAGTTTTTTTTTTATTATTATCTTTGCAATCGTATATAAGCTTTGATAGGTATGGCCCAGCAACTCCGGGTCGGGTCAACACCCCGGGCCGGACCAACCCGACCCGAAGTAACTGAGCCCATGAAAGCAAGCCCAGCAACCAGCCCAGAAGAGCGCAATCACGGCGAGCGGCCCAATCACGGCATATGGGGGAAGCAAGATCCCCACGATCTTCTCCCAACTTCCATGCAGTGATGATAGGCGCAATTATAGGGAGTTAGTTAGGGTTTGAGTTGAGTAGTATAAGTAGGAGAATTGTACTCGGAATTAGGGTTCGCATTTGGATTCTAAAACTATTACGTGTAAACTCAAAGAATATAGTGGAAAAACACCCCGGCAGGTGAGATTCTTAGCCCGTGGACGTAGATCTCCGGATCGAACCACGTACATCCTGTGTTCTTCAGGTTTCTTGTGTTTATTTACGGTTCTAGCAGATTTGCGTTCGGAGTTTATTTGATAACCGGATCGCGCATTATCAATTGGCGCCGTCTGTGGGAACGTTTGGCAAGAAAACCCTAGTTTTTCATCGCAATCGCTATGGTGAATACTCGTAGGTCCACTCATCCAAATCGGTCCCATCATGATCCTCCTGTGGACCAGGTTCCGCTCCCCCGTCAACATAACCAAGATCCGCCTGCAGAGCATGCTAACATGCCAAATCATCCCCTTGTTGATGGTCTGGCGCAAGTTGATCCCCTGCCAGCTCCCGAGCTGTCGCAGATGTAACAGGCCTTCCTTCGGGAACACGCCGCTTTGTTCCAAGAATGGAACAACCGGCGCGCCCACTCCGGTGAGCGTGCCAACAATGGCGCTGAACATGTAAGAAATCCACCCCGTGACTTATCACGCGACTTGGATGAGGATCCCCCTCATCGAGCGAGATTTGAACGTCGGCGACGGAGGATAGTTTCTCCGGTGGATAACCGCAGCTCTAATGGGTCGAGGCCCCGATACGTCCATGACGGCGCACATCGCCGCCGACCTGCTGTTGTCCCGAAGCGTCTTCGCCTTGAACAATCTCGTATGCTGGATCCCGTGGAACAAGAGCAGGCTCAATTTGCCGCGGAGCTCGACAAGGTTTTGGGTCTTGATGCCGACGGGGAGATCATCACCCCATTCTCTGACGAGATTCTTGCGGTCCCACTCCCTGATGGTTTCAAACTCCCCCCAGTGGCCGTATACAACGGCACTGGGGATCCGAGTAATTTCCTGAACGCCTTTAAGTACGATATGTTCAACCGCAACTGCACTCCCCACCACCTGTGCAAGGTGTTTCCTGAGTATCTCCAGGGCGAGGCCAGACTTTGGTTCGATTCTCTACCGCGGGGTAGCGTTACTTCTTTTCGCCACCTTGCTGAACAGTTTTGGGCGCGTTTTCATACGCGGGCAAAGCCCATGGCCACCTTGGCCGATCTCATGAATATCGAGCAGCGGGATGGAGAAACCGTTACCCAATTTCTTGATCACTTTACAGCGGAGAGTCTTAAAGTGGGGAGCCGGTCGGATGATGTTATCATTAATGCCTTCATGAATGGCCTTCGTCCCGGACCGCTCTACACCGAGCTGGTCCGGAATCCTCCGGTCACAACCTGGACTTTGTTCAACATTGTGTGCAGATATGCTTAGGCCAAGGAGCAGACCCGCCGTAAGCGTGAGAAGTATGCTAGCAAACGGCAGTCCGATAGAGCACAAGCCGGACCCAGTACTTGACCTAGTTCCTTCTCTCGTCTAAACCGACGACGTCCAAAATCTCACGGAGACATTCCACAACTCACCCCGCTTACAAAATCACGGGCCGAAATTCTTTCTGTTCACAAGAATGATCTGCGGCCGTGTCCTCGGATGACTGCTCCGGCAGAAAAGCGCAACCGCGAGAAGTGGTGCGCGTACCACCATGATCATGGACATGAAACCGAGGAGTGTAGGGAGCTGGGCAAAGAAATCGAAGATTGTCTTAAGAAAGGTTTCCTGCGGCAGTATATTGCTCGGCCGATGACAGGCCTCGGTCAAACCAGAATAGCGGTTCCCAACAAAACCGCGGAAGCTATAATGACCGTGGTTCACGTCAAAACAGGCCGCAATGGCAGAATCATAGGCAGGGGCAAAACAACTATGCGTGGCAGGACCACGGAAATCGTCAACAACCCCATTTTTCGCCGCCACCGCCTCATCAGGGAGGACCCGGAGACAATCCTCCTACTCATGTCATAAACGTGATTTACGGAGTCGTCCCCACCGGGGCTTCCCGGTGTGCCTTGAAGGCGGAGGCACGCCGGTCTCCTCTCGAGGAACCGCGTCACAAACGCCTCCACCAATCTGAAACCGTCAGTTTTACTGACAGAGATCCTGTCCCCGAGCTTACCCCTCATACCGACGCCATCGTCATTGACATGGCCGTAGCTAATGTTACGATAAAGCGGGTTTTCATCGACAATGGCACCGCAGTTAGTGTCATATTCACCGACTGTTTTCAAAAAATGGGGATCCCTCGTGAGCAGCTCCGACCGGCCCCCGGGCCGCTATAGACCTTCACCCAGGGTGAAGTCTAGCCTGAAGGAGTTATTAATCTCCCCGCATCTCTTGGAACTTATCCGGCGATAAAAACCATCTTTGTGGATTTCTATGAGGTTAATTCTCCGTCCCCATACAACATGATTTTGGGTCGGGACTGGCTTACTCCGGCAAGAGCCGTATGCTCCACATACCACCTCGCGCTGAAATTTCCTACATCACATGGCGAGGTGGCTATCCGCGGCAATCAGCGAGTTTCTAAGGAGTGCATGTACGTCGCGCTAAAAAAGGCAGCAAAGGTTCCCCCTAAGCCACAGTTTCAGGTAGCAACCTCGGCTCTCATACCTAATTCGTCTACACCACTAGGGGACACCACTGTTCAGGTGCCGCTTGATCCAGCCAAGCCTGGGCAAACTGTAACTGTCAGCGCTGTGGATGTGCCGTGGTTACATAATGCCATTATTCAGACCTTGCGGGAATACTCTGAAGTCTTCGCATGGTCTCCATTGGACATGCCCGGGGTCTCTTCGGATGTTATAACTCACAAGTTGAATATCGACCCCAATGTGAAACCTATACAACAAAAGCGAAGGAAATTCGCTCCGGAGTGGAACGCAGCCATCCAAACTGAAGTACAACAGCTTCTAGATGCAGATATCCTGTTTGAAGTTCATTATACTTCTTGGTTATCTAATCCGGTGATGGTAACGAAGTCCAGCGGGGCATGGAGAATGTGTGTAGATTTTTCTGATCTTAACAAGCACTGTCCAAAGGATTGTTATCCTCTGCCCTCTATCGACCAAAAAGCCGAAGCCATTACTGGGCACAAGGCACTTTGCTTCTTGGACCTATACAAGGGATACCACCAAATCCACATGGACCGTTGGGACGCACTCAAAACGGCATTTATAACTAACTTCGGATGCTTTGCCTTCAAGAAAATGCCTTTCGGGCTCAAACATGCGGGAGCCACGTACCAGCGCCTTCTGGACCACGTCTTCCGAGGTCAAATTGGTCGTAATGTTGAGGTATATGTTGATGATTTAGTTATAAAAAGTACTTCTCAATCTTCATGTGTGCAAGATATTGCTGAAATGTTGAGTACCTTGCGGCGTTATAATTTGCGTCTCAATCCGACAAAATGCACCTTTGGCGTTGGCTCCGGTAAATTTCTTGGCTATATGGTTTCACAACATGGCCTCCAAGCCAATTCGGCCAAGATTCGAGATGTATTGGACCTACAACCGCCAAAGACAGTAAAAGAATTTCAACGCCTTACTGGCGGTTTGGCGGCCTTAAATCGTTTCCTGTCCAAGGTCGCGGAGCGTCAACTTCCATTCTTCAAGATTCTGCGGCAGGCTAAGCTATTTGAGTGGACCCCGCAGTGCACCGAAGCTTTTGAGGTTCTAAAGCACCATATTAAGCAATTGCCCACTCTGTCTGTTCCTCTCCCCGGAGAGCCTCTTTATATATATTTAGCCTCCGCCGAAGAAGCCATCAGCGCAGCTCTTGTACGCGAGGCCAATGGCATACAACACCCGGTGTATTTTGCGAGCCGAGCGCTCCAAGGGGCAGAAACTCGGTACTCCGTGATGGAGAAAACAGTGCTAGCTCTCGTCATGGCGGCCCGGCGTTTGCGGCCTTATTTCCAAGGACGAGAAATCAGGGTTCTTACTAATCACCCCATTCGTCAAATTCTTGTCAAGCCCGAGGTGTCAGGGCGCCTCGCTAAGTGGGCTATCGAGCTAGGAGAATATGATATTCAACTTCTCCGACGCCGAGCCATCAAGGGTCAAGCCCTAGCATATTTTTTGGCCGAGACGCCAGTGGATAATCCCGAATCTTCCGCAAATAACGCTAGTCCTCACCCTGCTGCCCTTGAAGTTCCACCCCGTAAGTGGCAACTATATGTGGATGGCGCTTCCGCGGTTCGAGAAAGTGGTGCTGGGGTGCTTCTCATTGGCCCCGAAGGCGTTGAAATCAAATACGTCCTTCGATTTAAATTTAAGGTAACTAATAATTAAGCGGAATATGAGGCAGTCCTCGCGGGGCTCCGGCTCGCTCAATCCTTACCAGTCTCCCATCTCGAGCTCTTCACGGACTCCGAGGTTGTCTCTAATCAAATCAAAGGCACCTACACTACTAAGGATGAAACGATGAGAAGGTACCTCGTTTTGACACTCAAACTTTTATCAACTTTTGCTTCGGTTGATATCCAGCAGGTACATCGTAAACAGAATGTTCAAGCTGATGCTCTCAGAAAGATGGCCTCCGCGGTCCTTACCAATGTGTCTCCGGACATCGTAGTCGAAGATGCCCTTCATCCGGAAATTCATGAGGCCACGGTCTCCGCCTTGACTGAAAGCGATCCCAATTGGATGACCCCGATCATCCATTATCTCCGGGATGGTATCTTGCCGACTGACAAATTGCAAGCTCGGCGGATAGTTCTTAAGGCACCTAAGTACACACTCAACGACGGGATTTTATACCGCCAGTCGTACTTACAACCGAGTCTTCGGTGTCTTGCTCCCGCCCAAGCTGATCAGGTTCTCCGGGAGTTTCACGAGGGGGCCTGCGCCAGCCATATCGGTTCACGGACGTTGGCCAAGAAAATTCTTCGATGGGGGTACTACTGGCCGACATTGTTTAACGATGCCCATGATTTGGTGACCCAGTGAGACAAGTTTCAGCGACACTCTCGCGTAAAGCATCTGCCGCAAACCGAGCTCATTGGAATACAAAGCGCCTGGCCATTTATCCAATGGGGCATTGATATTGTGGGCCCGTTTCCAGTCGCTCTGGGGGGACTCAAATTTCTTGTAGTCGCTGTTGATTACTTCACCAAATGGGTAGAAGTCGAACCTCTCACTGCCATCATTGGTCAGAACATCTTGAAATTCGTCTGGCGTAATATTATATGCCGCTTCGGCATCCCGAGCACTATTATTTCAGACAACGGCAAACAGTTCACCAATGACCCCTTCCGGTCATGGTGCGAGGAGCTCCACATTAAGCAAATTTTCACCTCGGTAGCTCATCCTCAAGCCAATGGTCAAGTCGAAGTCACTAATCGCACACTCCTTACGGGTCTAAAGAAATGCTTAGATCAAGCTAAGAGTCTATGGGCCGAGAATCTTCCGCAGGTTCTTTGGGCCTATCGCACCACGTCGCACACCTCAACCAAAGAGACCCCCTACAGCCTCACTTACGGTTCCGAAGCCGTCATTCCGGCGGAAATCGGCGTGCCTAGTCCCCGCCTCTTGACTTTGGATCCCGAGGCTAATAATGAAGCTATCCGTGCTAACTTAGACGAGCTCGAACATCATCGTGATCAATCTTTCAACCAGCAAGCCAAGTGTAAGCAACGCGCAGCTCAGTATCACCACCTTCGGGTTCGGAGTACTCAGTTTAATGTCGGCGACTTGGTACTCCGGCTCAACTCAGCCAGCAAGGCTGCCCCCGAGGGAAAATTGCATGTCACCTGGGAAGGTCCTTATCGCGTCATTTCCGCGCACGATTCCGGGTGCTACCAGTTAGCGCATCTTGATGGAACTCCGATTCCCCGAATCTGGCATGTGACCAACTTAAGGCGTTTCTATCTATGAAACCACGAGACAAGTATTGTTTCTACCTTTACATTCCTTGTACATTAATTTTTAGTTGTGAGTTCCCTTTGTGTTTTTTAATTGTTCCGACAATTACTTTGAATAAAGTTTGTAATTTACGAATCTTATTGTCTTTTCTTCTACGCTACGGGGACGCCCTAGCTTAGTCTTACTATTATTATCCATCTCCGGACAGTTTGATCTCTCGCCCGGTCCGTCCGGGGAGATTAACATTTGGTCCCCGGACTTACATTCTCTCTCGCCTGTTTAACTGGAGAGGTCCTTAACTCCCGCCCGATCCGTCCGGGGAGATTCTATGCCTTGTTTTTCTAGCAGGCATTATGTACATATGGTGCCCCCGAGTACCTGTTAAAGTAATTATACATGCATTGTAGTTAACAACTCATTACTTTCCTTTCAAAGTACACTTCATTACATGCCAAAATGTTTCTAACATTTTTATCACCCACAAAAATTTTTTCAACTTTAAAAGCTACATACAACGCTACAGCAGTAAAATCTATTTTTGACCTCCGAGCCAGTACTCGGCGCTCCGGCGTTGAGACCCATCTCGGGAACTTCTCCGTGTCCTCCGGGATTCGGAAGCTTCTCAGCTTTGAGCCCCGGCTCTTTCCCTGCTACGGCTCCCTCTGCGCCGAGGACTCACTCTTGGTACTTATCTTGGGGCTTCGCATCTCGCCCTGCCCCAGAGACTCGGCTGTGGCGCTGGCCTCGACGTCTGGGCCCATTCCACGGGATCCCACTCCGCGGGGTCCATCACCTCGATCTCCTCAGCCAACTTCTCGACCTCCTCCTCCGCGACAACCACAGGGACTTCCTCGACTGCGGTTACCGAGGCCGGCTCTTGGATTACTATCCCTTTACTTTTCCCCGCCGGTTTCTATTTACCCTTCCGAGGAGCTTCCGCAGCCCCTTGGCCCCGACTGGAGCTCGCGATGTACTCTTCGGCGGTGCGCCGCCACCTGCCTCGTCCTTTCAGTCCTTCGTACATATTTAGGAGTAACTCCAGCACCCCTCGCTTTCTTATAAGCTCCGAGGACTCTGCCTGACCAGTCGTCATCAGTGACGAAATTTCACCTTGAATCTCGGTGATCCGCTCCTCAACTTCCTCAAAAGTCAGCAGGCCGTACTCTGTAAGTATCCGATCGTACTCCCTTTGGTGGATAATGACGCGGTCCAGTTCGGCCACCTTCGACAAATACTTCAATTCCTGGTCTCTAGCCCTCTCCCCGGCCCTAGCTCTTGCCTCCTTGGCCTCTTTGGCCCTCCTCTCCGCTACGGCCACCCGTCTCTCCAACCGCGGTACCACTTGCTTCTGCAAGTTATCTTTCTCCCCGCGGAACCAGTCTAAGGACTGCATGAGTTTCTTTATCGTATTATGCAGCTCCGCGGTATTCTCCTGATTGGATAGCAAAATCAGTGCAACACATAAATATCAACGCCTCGCCGGACAAATATTCAGTCATATGAACAACTCAACTTATATTCCGCAAAACAAGCATACATTGTCAACATTTTTTTACAACGGAATTACAGTTATCCCTATCATCTACTATATTATAACAGGGCATCAAAATTGTGGGGAACGACTGACCTCCCCCTCTTTGGTCCCTTCAATGGCCTCGGGCACCACATCCTCCTCCTCCTCCACCTCGTGCTCCCCTTCCTGCCGTTCGCCAACCATCCCTGCCTCATTTCCCGCAGCCTCCGCGGCGATCTCCATGCGGGGGGGGGGGGGGGGGGGGGTGGTGGTTCTTTGTTTCGGGGCTCTGGTACAAACTCACCCCGACGAAATGCCAAGAACTCTTGGTCTTGGTCCGCCTCGCAGCTTGAAATCTCCTCGGCACTTAAGATCTTCCTCTTCTCTGCCAGTGCCTTCACGAGGGGCCACTCCCGGACACGCGCCAAGGCTTGGTAGTAGGCCTCCTCTACTCCTCCCACGGCGTTGAAGTCGTACACGAACTCTGGACGATAGACGTCCACGTTCGGATAGACTTCCTTAATTTTCTTCAGCAGCACCGATCGGGTGGCTGTATCCCCAACTGCGATAAAGTTGGTCTGGAAGTCGAGAAAGGTGCTCGTTTGGAACAACTTCTCGGCAAACGCTCTCAACATTGCCTCCTGACCGTCAACAACAACCGCTTCTTGGGCCTTTATCTCTGCCCGCAGTTGAGCCGTTTCACCACGGAGATCCCCGGCCTCTGCCTCCACTTCGCGCAGCTGCGCGATCTCATTCTCTACCAAGGCCGCCCTCTTGCGCGCTTCGGCCAGATCATGGGTAAGTCTGTCTGCGCGCGCGCAGCTCTCTTGCCACCTCGGCCAACTCTTCTTTGGCCTCCCTCTCACTCTTTCGGCCCAGCTCTATTATCCCATGCGCCAAGCGCAACAGCTCCTCGGCATCCGCTCCCTCCAAGCCTAGTGCACTTATGGGCCCGTGCTCCTCCAACAGAGCAAATACCAGAGTCAGCAGCCGTCACTTACATAAAACATTAACATCGTTTTCACCTCGGCGGAGGATTATGCAGGCTTTACCTTGGCGCTCTCCTCCGTGCGGAGTCTTTTGTCCGTCGTCGGCGGTGTCACGGATGGTTCCGACCTCCTTTTCGTTCCGAGGGTTTACCCCGTTGACACCACTCGCTCCTCCGACCCAACAGAGGGTCTTAGACTGGACGGCATCCTCCCTCGGGGGGATACTTCGGTCGCTTTCCCCTTCATCTTTGCTCCCGCCGGCACCGCGAATTCCAGGTTCCTTTCCGAAGCGTCCCACTGCATACAGAAATTGAAGTTAGTCCTGCACAAGACACCAGTGTTACACAGTTATAAGAGTTCCTACCCTCCTCGGCAACCCCGGCTCCCGACTCCTGCCCCCGAGCGGACACCCTCTCAGCATCGCCCAAGTAATATGGGCTCAGTCCTGCCTCCTCCAGCTACGCCTCGGTGCATAGGGTCTTGAACGTCCCCAGCGCACGGAATGGTCCTACCACCTCGGTCTCCGGTTCCCCCACCGGGGCATTATCTAACACCTCCTCCCTCCTCCACCTTGGGAGGGCCACGTCTGTCTTCACGTAGATAAATTTCTCCTTCCACCCCTCCACCTTGCTCGGGTTCTGTACTTTAAAGCCGCCTCGGGCCCGGGGACTTAAGGAGTACCAGCCTTTTGATTTCCCAAAGGCCTTTAGTTGGAAGAATACCGGAACAATTCTACATTTGGTTCTACCCCGGCATTCTTGCATACCACCGTAAACCCGACTACTTGCCTCATGGCATTGGGCGCTAATTGGCTCAGGGCGATATTATAATATCTCAACAGCTGTATAACAATGTCCCAAAGGGGGAATCTTAACCCTATCTTCAGAGGATCTATATATACGCTAATGAAGCCCTTCGGCGGGCAACAGGCCCTGTCGCCGGGCTCCGGCACTATGTACTCTAAGTTAAATGGAAAGTAAAATGAGGGGATCAGGGTTTCTATTTGCACCCGTGTCATCCGCAGGGCTACCGCCGACACTTCGTACTCCTCCTCCAGACATTCCCCAAATCCCACTGCCCGGGTACTGGCCTCCCTAAAATCGGCCCTATACACCATCCTATTCACTAGTCTTTCTGGAATAATAAAGCGTATGGGTGGTACATTTAGCGGGGCTTTCTCAGTTCCTACTTCCCTAATTGAAGAAGAAGACGATGAAGAAGACATACTTACTTGATCTTGGTATTGAGATGGATTACAAGTGCACAGATGAGTCTCCTTTTTTCCCGCTTTCTGAAACTTGCAATCGCAAATGATGAAGATGAGTAAACTGTGCATATATTCATATATATATATGTTTGATTCAATAGTTTAGATCTGGCCTTTTCAAATTTCGCGTCTCAGATTCGAACGTGCTGCTCATGCGCTTCGCAGTTCCCAAAGCGCGTGGGGAACAGGTTCCTTGGAAATCCCCAAACGCGTCACTTCACATCCCTCTCTCTCATGATGGCGCTGCCAGTCAAATCAACCTCATTCTTGGCTAGGAAGTTTCGGGAAGCACTCCGGTGTCTCCTTCACCTCGGCCAAATTACAGTTCGCTTCCGCTGCACTTTATTGCCCTCGGGGTACTCTAGTTCGGCTCCGGTCGATTCCCTCCCCCCGGGATGCTTCACTACGGATTAAGTCGACTCCGTCACTTCGGGGTCATTCAGTTCGGTCCGTTTACTCCTCGCGGATCCCGCCACCTCGGGGGTGGGTTCTCTCGACCCCGGCTAATTCTCGGACCTTATGGGTACTTCGGCTTGCCATGGACAACATCCCATCTTGCTCGTTACTTCGCTGCTCTGCTCAACCACGGCACCTGTCATTACTCACCCTGCTTATAACCGTAGCTCCTTCCTCGCTCCGGCTGGTGAGGGGGCATCTGATCGGTATGGCCCAATAACTCCGGGTCGGGTGAACACCCCAGGCCGGACCAACCCGACCCGAAGCAACTGAGCCCATGAAAGCAAGCCCAGCAACCAGCCCAGAAGAGCGCAATCACGGCGAGCGGCCCAATCACGGCATATGGGGGAAGCAAGATCCCCACGATCTTCTCCCAACTTCCATGCAGTGATGATAGGCGCAATTGTAGGGAGTTAGTTAGGGTTAGAGTTGAGTAATATAAGTAGGAGAATTGTACTCGGAATCAGGGTTCGCATTTTGGATTCTAAAACTATTACGTGTAAACTCAAAGAATATAGTGGAAAAACACCCCGGCAGGTGAGATTCTTAGTCCGTGGACGTAGATCTCCGGATCGAACCACGTACATCCTGTGTTCTTCAGGTTTCTTGTGTTTATTTACGGTTCTAGCAGATTTTCGTTCGGAGTTTATTTGATAACCGGATCGCGCATTATCAAGCTTCACATCTTATTTTGCTCATCATCATAATTTTAACATAAATACATTTACGTTTTACATTTATATTTACATTTAATTTTACATTTGCATTTACATTTACAAAGGCGCATCACATGAGTGTATGTTAGTGATTCACTACTAGAAATAAGGTTTTTTGCCACTAAAAAATGTAGTTACAAAAAAGAAAGAGTAGTCACAAAAATATTTTTAGTAATTACAAATCTAAAAGTAGTTACTACAGGATAGTCACTTATAATAAGATGCAAAAAAAAATTTTGTAACTACTTTGTAGTTACTAATGTATTTGTAACTATTTTTTGCAACTACTTTGTAGTTACTAATGTATTTGTAAGTACAAGTAGTTGCAAAAGAGCTTGGCATATTGTAGCAAATTTGGTTAAAATTGTATGAAATATTTTATGTAACTACTAATAGTTACAAAATGACTTACTGTTAGTAATCACTCTTGTGGTTACAAAATGTTGGCGGCAATACCAATTTTTTCTTGTAGTGATTAGTAATTACAACTAGGAAATCAAATGTCGGAGATATTCAAATATTTTCGAAAAAAATTCTAGGAACGCTTCGTTGATCGGTTCAATTCCTTTCAGAAATCGGAGCTATTTGATTCGATTATTCGGAATTTTTAAGATTTTTTCTATTGAATTTTATTAACAAAATGCACGAAAGAATTATAGTATTATTTTTACGATAATACTATATACTATATTCTTTTAAAAAAACAAAAGAAAAGCATAATCTCAAACAGCTTAAACGTTATATATTAAGAAAAAAATCAAACTTTCACTTATAAAAACAATTACGAGTCACTAAAGTAGGTGTTCGTTTAAAAGGGTATAACACTAAATTATAAAGTTATCAGCTATTGATAGCTTCTTTGGACATTTTATCAATTATTTTTCATCTATTAAGATCTATTTGTATACACTTTCAATATGATATGGACAAAGTTGGATAGTTTAAGTGGCAGAGCATCTACTACCTAGGCCTTTGGTCCTGGGTTCGAGTCACCATGGGGGGAGGGGAGGGTTTTTTCTTTGTTCTTAGATTAGGAGAAAAAAAAAATTCAATATGATTTGTCCCATACATATGTTTCACATTTTTAGTTATAAATGATTGTAAACAATATGGAGAGGGCAGACCATGAAAAAGAACAAATAAGATTAATATGACTAATTACAGAGAAGTCAAAATTGACTTCAAGAGAAAAATGTTAGTTCATGAAAAAGATGGAGAAAATGTTAGTTCACGAAAAAGATGGAGAATAAAAAAGAAGAGAACATGCAACGAGCTGCTGCTAGTAGTTGTGAATGAAGTATTCAAGTGTAGGACAATATCTTTGTGCAGTGAGTTCAGGTCTAGGATTTCGATCTTTATATATATAACTAGTTAAATATTTGATAAACAAAAAAAATTAATGGTTGGATTGTAGAGTTGTATTTAAACATATCATGTAATGTATTTCTGTTACAAAAAATATAACGTATAAACCGATTAATATATGTACTTTAGAAGATTTATATTTGTTCTGAAAATTATTCATTTTAAATTTTTTTACTCTGTTATTAATTACAAAACTATTCTACGAGATTATAAAACAGTAGTAGTATAATATATGAATTGCTAAGATTTACTAAAAGTTATACTGATTCAATATCATAATATATAAGAAATGAATTCAATAATATAAAAAAACTTTTATAGTTAATTAGATGGAATTGGTTCTACTCGATTTTATATAATTTTCGGTTCTATAATGTTCGGACTGACAACAAAGAAAGGTCGGATTGGTTGATATGAATTAGTTGGGAGTACTTTCAATCCGATAATTAATACGAAGTTGATTATCTCAAAGACCCATTTTCACACTAATTAATTACAACCACAATTGTTACACTGCAACGAAAAATCTCTAGAAATCTTTGTTTCTTTCACAATGGACAAACTATTGGCAAGATCGTCCACCTAGAGTTTCAAACAATCAATAGGATATTGACCCAATCCTTATAAAATATCTAGATTCATGAATTGCAAGAAGGTTTTATGCATTTTATGTTTCGGTAGAGCTAGGTTGGTTGGTTTGCCCAGGCTAAAAAAAAATATTTTCTTGATTTTTTTTAAATAAATGTATTAAATATTATTAATGAAAGACTATTTGTGAAGACAGTAACTAAATTTTTAATATTAACACTCGATTGTGGATAAAAATAAAAGCCAATCTTTTTTAAAGTTTTTTAATTTTATAATTAACATTAAATTTACTCTTGTAATAATTATCAATTATATGTTTTATTTTTAATTAAAATATGATAAAAAAAGAATAATTTAACATAATTTATTTCTTGTGTGAATGCCGATTTAGTTTTGAAGATGAGAAAATTGAGAAGCACAGCTAATAAAATCGAGTGTAAAGTATGCAGGAAGAATATCTTAAACTTGTGGATGGTATAAGCTCTCCAGCTGCCACCATTCGATAAAATAATCTATCCTCATCTTCCAATCCAAACCTGATAATAATTTCATCATTCTTTCTGCCTCTGCTGTTTCCTTCTGCGTCTACGATTCATTCCTTACTCCCAATTTTGTATCACATGGCTACATTCACAACTTTCGTAGCCAAACAGACCCCATACCTCACTCCCATCTCAAAAATCATACCCTTGAACCCTCAGTTTCACACTATTCACCTCCCAATCTCATCTAAACCCACACCATATGACTCGTACAAATTCAAAAATAACCGCCGGAGCTTAGCCGCAAAATCAGCCGCAGCCACCGGCGTCGAGAAAGCCAGGAAAGACGAACGAGTACAAAAGATCCACAGCATCGCGGAATTCGACGACGCCCTGCGCGCCGCCAAGAACCGCCTTGTGGTCGTCGAGTACGCCGAGAAAAACAGCGAGAACAGCAGCAAAATCTACCCATTCATGGTGGATCTCAGCCGCAGCTGCAGCGACGTCGACTTCTTACTCGTCATGGGCGACGAATCTGACGAAACTCGCAAGCTCTGCGCCCGTGAGAAAATCGAACAGGTTCCGCACTTCAGCTTCTACAAGAGTATGGAGAAGATCCACGAGGAGGAAGGGATCGGACCGGATCAGCTCGTCGGCGACGTTCTGTACTACGGCGACAGCCACTCCGCGGTCGTGCAGCTCCACGCGAGGGAAGATGTGGAGAAGCTGATTAACGAGCACAAATCCGACGGCAAATTGATCGTTTTGGACGTCGGGCTGAAGCACTGCGGGCCGTGCGTGAAGGTTTATCCGACGGTGATCAAGCTGTCGCGGTCGATGGAGGATACGGTGGTTTTTGCGCGGATGAACGGCGACGAAAACGATAGCTGTATGGAGTTCTTGCGGGACATGGATGTGGTGGAAGTGCCGACGTTTTTGTTCATCAGAGATGGGAAGATCTGTGGGCGGTATGTCGGGTCGGGTAAAGGAGAGCTTATTGGGGAAATCCTTAGATACCAAGGAGTTCGGGTTACTTATTGAATCGACGCTTGGATTTTGATATTGCAGACTCGACTCATCTTCTTCTCCAACGCTGTTAATACATATCATGTTTATGTTGATAATATTGGTCGTATTAACCTATGTCATGGAACATATTTGGAACACATAATAGAAAATTACAGATTTGGATGATGATTCATCGGAGAAAGCTTTAGGCTATGCTTGTATGTGGATAGAGGACGTGATGATACAATTTAAATAATTTTATTATGGTTCATTGCAGTATGTCCATCAATTTTTTTGTATCAATACATATAAATTATACGGGTGTGATAAATAAACAATTAGGCTAATTTTTCGATTATTTTTTCACCTGATTTCTACACGTGACTTGTGTGTGACAAAATTTTAAGGGAGTTTTTGTTTACACAATTGAGTCATTTTACTTCTCGGTACATTCTTGGGTGACAAAATTTTAAGGGTTATTTTTTTCACACAATTGAGTCATTTACTTCTCTGTACATACTTGGGGAATTATGCATCTTGATTAGTGCAAGTTACATGCAGAAATACGATGAAAAATTGTTGAAAAGAAAAATGGTTTATGTGCAAAAATATTGACATTTTGATGAGATTGTTGCAATTAACCAATTTTATTATTTACTACCTCTGTCCCGGCTTATTTTGCACACTTTTTCTTTTCGGTCGTCCCACCTTATTTTGCACACTCTAAAAAAGAAAAGTTCTCCCATAATCTCCACCCTCAAAATCTCACAACTCAATCTCCACCTTTAAAAAAGTCAAAGAAAAAGCAAAATCTACTTTTTCTTAACATCCGTGCCCGGTCACCTGTGCAAAATAAGCCGGGACGGAGGGAGTTTATTTAATAATTTAATACTTTTAATCACTTTTAAGAACGATTTGATAATATTTTATAATACCGCAAAATAAATATTAATCGCAAAGAGAGCAGTCGATCGTTTCTTAGTAGTTTGCAGGAGCTCGCTAGTAGCCCCATATACTATAGGATTATAAATATTGGAGGAAATAACGACGATGGGATAGGCTGAGTTGAGTACAAACGAAGGATAGGTATTAGCTAAAAGGCACGGGCAGATAGAACCCCGTTCACAGGATCCACTACTTCTTTGACCCGGACGGGTGCATTATCTGAGTTAGACCTAGCCGTCTTCTCTGTTAGGGAAAGCAACAGTCAAAAGGGGGGAAAAAAGCTTAGTCAACGAAGCTAAGATTTCATTATGTCTCATATCCTTTCGATGGAGTGAGAACTTCCTTTCCTTCATTGCCCTTCCCTTTGTTTGACAAAATTTATAATTTATACAATCAAAATATTATGTCCATATTTTATACGTCCCACTCAATTTATGACAAACATATCCTTTTAATTTGAAGATAATATTGGATTTCGCAATAGTGGCACGCACCTTAGTGACGTGGATATTACGAAGGTGTTTAAAGAATATTATTAAAGTTTGTTTGCATCGGATGGGCCATGTAGTATGCAAGAGGTTATTGAGTGAGACGAGTCTACAGAGTCTAAGGATGTGTTCGGCCAGCTCCTAGCACCATATACGGATTATTTTTTACCAATTCTTCGACAAATGCATCCCGCGAAGGCACTTGGACCCGATGGTATGCCTCCTTCATTTTTTCAGAAATTTTGGCATGTTATTCTTTCTAGTCTTGTGTCTACATGCTTGAACATTTTGTATCCTAATGGGTGTCCCGCTAACCTTAATCATATTCCCATTATACTTATTCCCAAACAGAGATCCCCAAGTTGTCCTAAAGATTTTAAGCCCAGAAGTCTTTGTAATGTCAACGTGTGTGTGATTACTAAAACAATTGCAAATAGAATGAAACACACCTTGTTGTTAGGAATTGTGTCTTGGATCTGGTTCAATTTGGGTCGACGTTCGTGTCAAGGTGGAAGAAAATATTAAAGCAAATATGGATGTTGGAAGCAACGCGGCCGCGACAAATTGTGTCTGGAAAAGTGAGTTTGGCGCAGTGGAGATAGTGCAGCCGCGACGAGAAGTGGACACGAAGCAGCCGCGGGCATGACAGATAGTCGCGGCCACGACTGGTTAGGCGGTACAGAAGATGGGCCAACGCAAGTTTAGGCCTAGTTTGATTCCTTTTGTGTTCAGGATTGGGTTTGGGGGCTTATAAATAGTCCTATTGTCTTGGAGATTTGAATTGTGAATTAGATAGACAGGTAGAGAGGTTATTTGTCTGAGATATTCTAGAATTGGTATTTCTTGAGTACTTGGTACTCTTTTAGTCAAGAATATTCAGTTTGTTTTTTAGACTCTATTTTCGGGGTTTAGAGTCGTGTGGTCAGTAGAATGTGGATAATTTATTTTGGTCGAGTATCCATCAATTGGTCCTCAATTTATCTTCGTTTGTTAGGAAGAAGAGTTTGATAGTTGACCTTGGGTCAAATTTGTCTTTGTCCTATATTGTAACACTATTTTTGATATATTGATTGGTTCCTCTGGTTTGGCCGTTGACGTAGCTAACAAGTTAGCAAACCACGTTTAATTCGGTGTTCTTTGGACATTGTCGATCTTTCTCGTTTATCGTTTGTTCGTTGTTATCGTAATTTCCCAACACTTGTCCCATGTTATTTCCCTTTCACAGAGTGCTTTTATACCATGTCATTTAATCACTGATAGTGCAAAAGGCCCGAAATAGTAACAAAAGTTATTTTCACGATGTCCTTCGGATGAACTCTAATTTGGTGGTACCCTGTCCTCAAGTCAATTTTTGAAGACACCGCAGAATTGCCTAGCTCATCCAACAAGTCATCTACCAACGGTATAGGGAAGTTGTCCTTCACTGTTATCGAGTTTAATTTTCTGTAGTCTATGCAAAATCTCCAAGACCCATTCTTCTTTTTCACCAATAGTATTGGAGAAGAGAATGGGCTTGTACTCTTTTGAATTACCCCAGTCTGTAGCATCTCCTGAATCATCTTTTTTATTTCCAATCTTTGCAAATACGGGTACCTGTGAGGCTGCTGTTTAATGGGCCCTTGACCAGTTTTTATGTTTATTTTGTGATCATGGCTTCGTTGGGGGTGGGAAGTCCTGTAGTGTATAAAAAATAATCTGATACTCTGCTAATAATGGAAATAGAGACTCATGGCTAGCATACGTCTTCTCCATTTCAGCAGCTGCTATGGAGCACGGACAACCGAATAGATTCCATTTTCCTTTGCATACCAGTTTTTCATTTGTTTCCCGAAGATCATTTGCAATGAGACACCTGATGGTACTCCTTGCAGTATCACTTACTTTTCTTCTGTTTTGAACATAATCCTGGGGTGATCAAAATCAAAGGTCACCGGTCCCAAGTGTTTCATCAAATCAACTCCTACCCCCATATCACAACCCCCTAGCTTCAACAACCGCATTGGTGCTTTTACATCCTTCCATTTCCCATTCAAATGCAGTACACTTAGAATCACAAGTAATCCTTCCTCCATTAGCTATGGTTACTGTCATGGGTAGGGTCTATTCAATCGCACACCTCAATCTACTTGTTGTATTGGGGTCAAAGAAGCTATGCACACTCCTCGTATCTACCAATATAGTGATTTTTTGTTTCCCCACATTACCAATCAACTTTATCGTATCAGCTGCTACATGTCCAGCTAGAGCATGGACTGAAATGCGTAGTGTCTCATCCTCTTCAATTATCACTCCCATATTATCATCATACTCCGGTTCCTCTCCCATGATCACGAATAGTTTCTTACACTATCCCCCGATTGATATGTTTCATCACAATTAAAGCATAAGTTCTTTTTTCTCCTAGCCTCCATCTCCTCCAGAGTTAGCTTCTTAATGGGTGGATATTTAGGAACCTCAACAAAAGCTCCTTTTGCCTTGTTCAATCCCCGGTTTTCGGTCGAAGTGCTTTTCCAAGGTATTGTTGGGGTAGTGCCTCTTATGACTGTTCTACTACCCTTGCTGCCCAATTGCAACATGTGTTCTTGCTTCAACGCCAGTTGCATCGCATGCAGAAAATCGTTAGGGCTCAGTAGTTCCACCATCTGCCCAATTTCAACCTTCAATCCACTCACAAAACTTTTCGTGAAATAATACTCTGTTAGTGCTTTATTTGAGATGATCATGAACGACTTCAATTCCTCAAACTCATTTATATAATCTTGTTCCATTCCCTGTTGAGTCAATTTATTGAATTATCCCACCACATTGCTACCAGTTAGGTTTTGGAATCTGCACATTATCATCTCCACAAACTTCTCCCATAGCATTTCCCTCCCTTCAACATAATCCATATACCAATTTTATGCAACACCCTCCATGTACATCGATGTCGTCATAATTTTCTCGTAATCAGACATTAGGTTAAAAGTTAATCATCGATTACATCTCCTAATCCATCCCCTAGGATTTTCCCCGTTGAACTTTGGAATTTAAATTTTTGTATCCTAAGATTAAAATGCCTCCGCTACTTTAGCAATGTCTACGGATGGGAGAATACCTGCTTCGTTCCGATTTCTCATCGGCGGTGTGCCCTGACTCCGTAATGCCGAGTTAGCCGCCTCCTTACCCTTCGCATTATATATTTCCCTGCCTAATTCCACCATCTGAGCTCGTAATGTTTCCATTAATCCTTCCATATGTTTCTTCAGCTCCGCTTGATTCTATATAAGCGTTGTTTTCCCTTGCACAAACACCACCTGAGTTTCCACCAGCTCCACCACTTGTTGTTCTAAATTCTCCATATGATTAGTGTTGCTTTTTGCCATGGTTACAGGATCATGAATGCTCTGGATACCAAATTTTTGTGCACTGAATCACTCCAGATGATTTAGAAGGAAATTGAGAAAGATAGAGCGAGAAAAGGAAAGTTTATTGATTTAGAATTTGGTTACAACTTGGATAATCCTCTAACCATCTAAGCCTTTCCCTTTTTAAACAAGGATTTCCCTAACACCTCCTAAACGACAGAAACGTATTAACAAACAACAGACCCACTTCTATTATTCATTACATTTCTTTGCAAAAAACGCTAGTGCCCCTAGACGAACTCTAGCCGCTTAACAACACACCACTCTAAGGCCACGTTTTCTTGGGCATATTAGGCCAGGCAAAGTGATTAATGTGGGCGTTTATCTTGTTTGGTTGAAAGAGAATGGGCCCTGAATATTATGCCAGCCCGCTAGTGAAATCCTGAGTTCTTAAGATCCCCAGTCTAGAGGAGGGGGTCCAATTAGTTATCTCCGCAGCTAGATTAACAGTATTTGTACTTCTAAGATGTCATATTTGCCCTTTGTTTATATAACAACATAATTCAATATCGAAACCCTAACAAATTTTAGATCTGTGAAAAACATATCCGCCGCAGTAAGGTGAAAGTTTCAAGAATTCATCTCACAGAAGATGTCCCTGCGCTAGCAATTGTGCATCTCTAGTCAAATAAGAGAGGGCCATATTCTACATTATTCGTAGATACATTACCATGCTTTTGGTTCTTAAGAGAGAGAGAAATCCCTTTGGGCATCTTCCTTTCTAAGAGATCGTTGTTCTGCTTAAGTTCTGAAGAATTTTCAGTCTCCGAAGAGGAAGAGAGAGAAAGTGAAGATCCAGATGTATATAGACACATAAAAACTTTCTTTTTTCTTTCTTTCTTTCTTTATTTTTCCAGTTCAAGATTTTGATTTTTGGTATATAGACCTTGTTTGAGAAAAAAAATCATTTTATGACGTAACTGAAGACGATGAATACAGAAAAATTTCACTCAGATCAAGGGGTATATGGTGTTGATTTTTCTTTTAAAGAAGTGATTGAATTATAGGTTTTCTTTTAGATTTTAGAAAGAAAAAAATATTGTGTTTGAATAGAAAATTTGATTTCTAGAATCAAATTTTTTTTTTAAGATGAAATTATTTTTCAAACACCTGAAAACAAATTCTATGAAAAGGTTTTGTAAAACACCACTTAATAATATTGATGTGTTATTTGATTATGATGGGTGTAAATTTATTTTATGTTTCTGGGAATTTCTAATTATTTTCCTTGATGATTGATTGCTTGTTTATTGCAGTTTAGGGATCTAATTCATCATTTCTTAGCTTTAGGTACGAAGCTTGCGATGAAGAATAAAATTCATATATTTGTCAATTGAATGAGAACATCTATCGCGTTTGATGGATTTTCTAGGACTTGATAATATCAAGATTCAAATGAGTACCAAGCATAAATTGCCAAGTAGATTTATTTCTACAGAAGAAAAAAATGAACTGTAACAGGCTGGGTGTGGGGGAAATTTTAAGGGAGGGTAATTGAGTAAATTAAATAATTGGATAGTCAGATAACAATTAAATCAAACACCATTTAATAAATAATAGCCCATATAATGAGGGTTGTATCGGACTCTACCAAACAGCCTAAAAGCTCAAATGTGATAGCCCATGTGCAACCAACAGTAACCCAATAATTAATGTTGGCTATTACTATCTGCCAAGCAAAACGGGGCCTAACAATAAGGGAAATAGGGGAAAATGGCCTTGTCAGGCCATTGTTACATCTTTCCTGCATAAGACAACTTATTGATTAATAGAATAGCCATATTTTAGTAAAATGCCCATCTTGCCCTTATGTTATTAAAAAAAACAGAGAAAAAAAAATAATTTTCTTATATCGATTTAGGATTTATAATTTAAAATTTTAGTAGGCCTACAAAATGTTGAATATCAAATTTTAGTCCTAATTAATTTTCACAATTCATTAAATTGGTCCCATAAATTAACATCTTTGCAAGATCCGATCCCACGCATGAAAATGGTATCAGAGCCATAGGTTTATTTAAGAAATCATGAATTATATTTATTATGTTACGTACTATCCTAACGGAGGAGGCATACGAGTAAAATATGAATCCGAACGAAAGTTCGAGAAAAAATACTCCACAGGAATACTTGGGTGAGAACTCAAGTTACCAAGAATATGTGACCACAGGATTTCTTTGGTGAATTTATCCGAAGATGTGACCAGACTCTTGAAAGAACTAAGAATCTCATCCACGAGTTACGATAGTCTTTCAAGATGCCAAGCGGTGATGAGACGAGAGAGGGAATCAGACGAAAGACCCTTGAACGGGAAATTCCTGTAGAAGAGAATGCAACTGATCTCACCCACTTCACAAGCATCTGACAAATGGGTTGTTTAGAGTGAAAAATAGGATTAAAGTATGTGTTTTTAACATATATTTGTAGTTTTTAAACACCCATTTGTTATATTCTTCGTATTTCTTTTCTCTTGTTGGAAAACCTCGTTTTCAAGCATTTTGCAGGTAAAAAAGTATACAAAGAGGTGACGAGTAGATTGGAGTCGAAGAAATCGAGAAAAAAACCCGAGGAATGAAGAAACGGGCCAAAATTGGGCCGTGCACGGTCACAACCGTGCATGCCTTCACAAACCGTGCACGGCCCGTGCGCGCAAAAAGCAGGGGCAGCCATACACGGGCGCACGGTCATGACCGTGCGACCGTGCACGGACCGTGCAACCCTGTCCAGAGAATAGGTGATTTCAGGGGTTGTGCATGGTCCGTTCAGCCTTGCACGGGCATGACCGTGCACAAACTCCGAAAATGACTTAATTTCAGCTCATTTATGTATTTTTGAGCCCAAGACTTTGTAAAAAAAGCCCCAAATGGGGGTATAGACTAAGATTTTCAGATTTTTGAAGGAGACACTATTCACTTTACTTACTTTTTAGAGAGAGAAAGCTAGAGAGCATTTGGGGAATTACTTGAAGATCAAGATTTATTTCTTCAATAGGTTTTATCCTTCCATTTTCATCTAAATTTTGTATAAACATGATTATGTCTATATATTTGTGTTTATTTATTTTGATGATCATGGTTGGCTAATTTTCTTAATCTAGGTTTAGAAAGTAGATTATGGGTGATTAGTGATTTTACTCGATTAATTTAATCCCGTGCTATGCTATTAGTTGATTAATGGTTTATTATGCTTGTTGAATGATTTGATCATTTGTTTAACATTATTGAGGATTAAATTGAAACCGAGAGGGGAAATTTGATCCGAGATCACATTAATCAACATGATTAGGCAATAAAACCGAGAGGTTTGAGGTTTGATCCAGGGAAGATTTTCAACCAAGGAAATCTAGAGAAGGCGTCCCAATCAGTCCCCATCGGATATCCAGAAACCTCATTTACATTTCTGAAAAAAATCATGAGGAGACCTAATTGGGAAGACGTGAGTGGAGAAAAATCTAAGATTACAGATCTTAGAGAAATCTGGAAGACGGTCCAGAGTTATGGAGAGACCATCCTCGACAAACAGAAGGAGATCCTTGAAACCCTTAAGGAGGGTCAAAGGAGATTGACCATCTTGGAAACCAAGCCAAGTATGGCCAGGAGAAGAGAAGGTTCACCATCTTTCAGCATAGAACCCCCTATTGCATCAAAAGGGGGAAACTACCGAAGTAAAAAGAGAGATGACAGACACAGAAAAGATGATTTCTTTTCTAAACCGAAAGAGTCTATCCTAATGGATAGAATAAATTTGGAGGATTTACACGACCTTGCACAATCCTTTGCAGGATTGGGTCTTTTAGATCTAAAAATGCAAGAAAATGTATATATGGGACAACAACAGACTCCCCGAAATACACCACAGAGTACAACAAATGTGGCAGCAAGCAAGGGATCCCATGACCCTCCAACAGGAGGAAATATACCACCAACGGGAGATTTCGCTATTGGTGCTTATATTTTTCCCGCAGAAACAAGAAAGAGAACCCAAAGGTCAAACTTTATGCAATCGCCTTATGGGAGATCTTAGCTGGAGCCAATACATCCATACGGATTAGTTCTCAACCTGGATACATTGTACTTCAAGAACCGAGAACTACTCATAGATGAGCGGGCATGAGCAAATCTTGCAGCTGGAACGCTAGATCTGGACAAAGAAAACTTTATCTCACTTCTGAAGATAAATTTGGAAAGATCAGTGAAAATTTCATGTGAAGCCACTAATCCTAAGATAGTAGAAAATGTCTAGGCTGGCGAAGTCTTAGCAGAAATCGTCAACAAAATGGCTTAAGTACTTAAAGTAGGATTCGTTGGAGTGGGCTACTTTGAAGGAGCCAAAGACGATAAGGCCAGACGATATAGGCAGGCACTTCATAGCCTGGAGTTACGTGATATTTGTCACGTAGATGAGTTCATCAAACTCTTCACATAATACAAATGGAAGTAAAAAATACATGAGCATGACGCTATTCCATTATTCTTTGCCAAGATCCCAAATCCATGGAGAGAAATTCTGATCAAAGAATATGAGCCACCTCTAGAGGATAGATTGGATACCGTGGCAAGAAGGATGCCGTTCCTCAAGATTAAGCTTGCGGAGTGGTACTATCAAGTGGCACTCCATAAGAATTACAAGAGGCTAAGAGGAGTAAACAAACGTGTTCCTCTATGCTGTGTTGAAAACGATATCCCTACTATTGTGGGAGGTAAACCATTCAGGCAAAAGAGGATAAAAAAGAGAAGTCATCCTTATGCTAGAAGAGATGGTAGCAAGAAATCTGGGTCTTCATGGAGACCTAGAAAGTTTTGGTCAAGACAGAAGGCCCGGAGTTACAGAACCAAAGGTGAATTAAAATGTGTAGAAGGTTGGAGAGAAGTGGAGATAGTATTCGATATCACTCAAAATGATAATATGTTTCCTTGTGATATTTTCTATTATCTACAATAACCTTCATTGGTGAGATTTGAAGGACTGGAGAGAAGTGGAGATAGTATTCGATATCACTCAAAATGATAACATGTTTCCTTGTGATATTTTCTATTATCTACAATAACCTTCATTGGTGAGATTTGAAGGACTTCTCTAGCTAGGAGAAAATGAGTTGATAATCCAAGGAATAGCTGGGCGAGGAAATGGGCATCTTATTCTTGGATTGGAGTTTCTCGAGGAGCATAAACCTTAAGAACGACAATCAGATAGGGTGGTCTTCGCAGTGGCTCATAGAAAATATCTAGTTCTATATAGGTCAACTATTAATGGCTACTAGTCAATTCTCAATATACATCTCTATAGGGATGCTATATGAAAAATATCGAGCAGAGTATTTTGCGGCCAACATTGACTCAGGCGCAGAAGTATGCACAGCCAAGCCAGAAATCTTTCCTACAGGATTAGGAGAAGATGTACCAGCTATTGCAGCAAGAGATTTCTCAAAGAGGATTCTTATTCTCAAAAGAGGAATTAAGCAAGCGGAAATAATGATTGGCGGAGCAGGAGATACCCCATGGTACAAAGTCAAGACTCCACCAATTTCTTTCCATGATACATGGGCAGATATTTTGTTAGGAAATAATTTCTTATAGACATTCAAGCAGTTTACTCAAGAGGATGAAACAAGAACACTTATTTTCACGACCCTATGTGATCATAAGATTATTGTTAAGAGATTAAGGGAGGCATTTCATCGGAAAATGCCAATTAATTTTCGCAGCAAGCGTGGTGATGAAGGAAAACTGAGTCACCCGAAGATGAAGGATCATCAAAGATATGGAGATGCACTCTTTCAATATCTAGCCGAAATACTAGGAGGAGACAAGGATCAGAAAATGTTAAAAGAGACAATCCAATTTCTCAAGGTGTCTATGGAAGCAAGTCCACAACTTGATATCACCATTGGAGAACAAATATCTTTAGAAGATGTCAAGAAAAGGATAAATAGGAATTTCAATGAAGATCCTCTAGCATGGTGGAACAAAAATAAACTCAAGGCAACTTTGATGGTGAAAGCCGGAAAACAAAATGAGTTTGTTCGGTACAAACCAATCCTTATGAATCAAGTAGATCGTGAGGATATGAAATAAAATACTTAAGGAACATCTGGACCTCAAGCTGATATCAGAAGGAATCTCTCTATACAGCAACCAAGGATTCCTGGTAAGAAACCATGGAGAAATGAAGAGAGGAAAGCCAAGATTGGTGATCAATTACAAAGGGATCAACAACATCTTGGAATTCGACGGAATATTATATCCCAAGTAGAGAACACCTGGTGAACTACATCAAGGATGCGAAGGTATTCTCTAAATTTGATTGTAAATCTGTTTTCCATCAGATTAAGATGGAAGATGCCAGCAAGAAGTATACGACGTTTTCTACACCACAAGGACATTATATCTGGAACGTGATGCCAATGGGATTAGCAAATGCCCCCCAGATATATCAAAGGAAGATGGATAATCTTTTTAAGGATTATTTTAAATTCATGTTCGTATATGTCGATGATATACTCATTGCCTCAAGGAATATGAAGGAACACATCAAACATCTGGAAATCTTTTCAGAAGTTTGACATAAGGAAGGATTGGTGCTATCAGAAAAGAAAGCAGTAATCGCCACTAGACGGATCAAGTTTCTTGGGATCGAGATCGATGAGTCCGGAATCATCCTTCAGAAACATATAGTATAGAAGGTGCAGGGATTTTTGGAGGACCTCAAAGAAAAGAAGCAACTTCAAAGTTTTCTTGGAGTTGTCAATTTTGCCGGGATGTTTATTAAAAATTTGGCAAAATACAGGAAGGTGTTCAGCCCATTGTTAAGAAAGATGTCAATTTCAAAAGGGAAAAAGAACACTAAGAATCAGTATTACAACTTAAAGAGATCTGTAAAGACCTTCCAAAGCTTGCAATACCAAATAACGAAGATGAATTGATACTCTACACAGATGCCAGTGATCATTGGTGGGCATCAATGTTAACCAAAGCTACCCATAATGGAGAAGTGCCATGCCGATATTGCAACGGTCTCTTTGCAGAAAATAAAGCAGCAAGATGGCACATCAACGAGAAAGAATTCTTTGCAGTACGAAAGGCCTTCAAAAAATAGACGTTATTCCTACTGCCAAAGAAATTCATTCTTAAAATTGACAACACGAGTGTCAAAGCTTTCTTAACAAAAAAGATTGAATCTAAACTTGAGAAAGCTAGATTACTTAGAGGGCAAGCTGATTGTCAATATTTTGATTATGAAGTTGTCATTGTAAAGTCTCACGAAAATGTTCTTGCAGACTTTCCAACGAGAGATAGAGTCCAGTGAAGACAACTCCATCCTAACAGGATACAGGCATCTCCAGGAACGTTTGGAGGAGCTTGATAAGAGGATCAACGACTTGGATATTCAAGCCAAGGTCGCAGGTCGAGCACAACAGGAGGACTTGTTAAAAGTCCGAAGCGCGCTGAAGGCTACCAAACTTGCAAGTAATTGCCTTTGGGACAACCTGATTATTCCTATCCGACGGGAATCTTTTTCAGTAAAGCAAAAGGTCGAGTTTGGAGAATGGGTCTCTAACCCGGTCGCCACAGATTCAAGTACTGTGAGCACGAGTTCTAAGTTGGATCCCTACATGGATCTAGCTGAAGAAACAATTGAGCAAACGGAGGATACTTCTCTTGATCTCTCAAACCAACCCAGCACCTCTGGGGTAAAAGAGGGAGAGATCAATCTTAGGCCAATGGCTGGCACCTCTAAGATTGATATTAACGATCTTAAAGTTTCTCCATTTCAGGTTTATCAATGAATATGGGAGAAAATTCTTACAAGGGCTGAAATTAACCCAGCAAAATGCCAGATTGATCGATATGGTAAATATCCAAGAATATGGACGATCCCAGGAGCCAATCCACAAGAAATAAAAGAATGGCATGGTTTTTGAGCTTTAGCTTCGGTTCATACTGTGGCACCAAGTTTCCCAAAAATTTCAAAACTTCCAGGATGGATATACAATGTTGTGTTCGAGACATGGGAGAGCAATAATCATCTCGAACGCGGAGATATTCTGGAGTTGAAGTTTACATCGATAGCGCCGGAACCATACAAGAACGGATCTTACCAACTTTTCATTTTATAAAGCTACAAAGACCTAATACTAGACAGGCAAACAAATATATGTCTGCCCCAGATCAGAAGATCCCCTTAGTATCAACCTTTATGGAGGATGATATTACTACAAGGAGAGCTTGGGGCATATGGGGTTATCTCATGGAAATGAGAAAGATCAAAGGGAGCTTCAAAGTCTTTCACAAGACGGCGGATGGATCACTTTTGATCAACACCATGACATCTAAAACCTCTCCATACACAGAGACTATCTTTGAACATAAGAGAGAGATGTTATGGAAGAACGAGCTGCCGGCAAGTTCAGAAACCGCCAGAAGTATTGCAATATGACTCATAATGGAGGGTGGACGAGCTGGATTTGTTCCAGGTGCCCAAAATAGGAAAAGACACTATTTAGGCAATTGTTCCCTATCATAAATGACAAAGGAAAGAGAAATGGTAAAGAACCACCGAGAAAGCAAAAGATCCTAAGGGGACCACCCAGAAAAAAAATTAATAAAGGGATCTCCGACAAGCGGCGATAGGTTGAGTCACGAGAGTATCCACAAAAAGGGACGAAAGGTGGAGAATAAAGAGGCATTCACAATAGAATAATTGAAGTCTGCATGTGAGGCAAGGGCCCATACCATGTGAACCATGTGAAGGATGGACCACATCAATGTGATCCGGATAAGAGAGGCATCCAGAAAATTCGTGAGACCAATCAAAGGTTTACAACTAGACGCAATAATTTAAGGATAGAGGGTCTCAAACCTCTATAAATACAGGGTAGAAGGAAGCAGAAGGCATCGACCATGGTTAGCTAAACAAGTCGTCTCCTCCCAAAAGGAGATGTATTGATGTAATAAATAAGTTCTTGATTTCTTAATAAAAGTTGGGCTTTTGTTCATCATCTTCCAAAAAGCTTATTTTTGTTCATCAACCAAGAACAATATTATATGCCTTGAGGTAGGAAACCAAATGAGGCTGTGTTGGTTGCTGTTGAAGGAGTCTACGTCTGGAACCATCGGTTGTGATCGAGTGGTTGGGCTGTGAGGAACAGTTCGTAAAACCCGGTGGATACGACCGACAATAATTCGATCAAAGGTATAAAACTTGGTTTATGTTTCAAGAATTTATATTTGACGGAAGCATGATGGGCCTGGTATGGTCGTAATTGACTATTTCCATATTGATTCTAAAGATTAATTTTGCATGAGAATTTAATTTTGAGGCCAATTTATAATTAAGAAAAATACGGGACAAAATTTTATTTGGACAAAACTAAAAGATAAGATTATAAGGACTAAATTGAAAGGAAAAATTTTGCTCGCTCATTTTACAAAATTAAGATGATATAGAGCAAGTTTAATAAGGAAAGTTTGGACATATGGCTACTTTTACAACAAAAAAGTCAGACTATGCAAAAAAGATGTAATAAGAGCCTGACATGACTATTTTGTCACATGCCCCTAGCAATAAACACCCATGGAAATAAGCCAATCTTTACATTAAGTAAAAGAACATGAAATTCACCATATATATAAACTCCATTAGTAAGCGTGAGAGGTGGGTTTTACAGTTATAGATATTATTCACCTTAAAATTTGGATTGGTGGCGGTCTACTCGACGAAGTTGGAGAAAATTGTTCTTCAACCTATTGGAAATTGATTTGGAATTTTGGGTTTTGACCCAAAATTGACCAATTTAATTATTTCAATCCATTTATTAATTATGGAAACAAATTGCAAATTCATAATCTACATTTCGAGTAGATGAATTTAATGTATTAATATGCAAAAAACTAATTTCGGGTGAATGAGATATTAGTTGTCAAATGTTGCAACTTAAACTTGGAAGTTGAAGAGTTTATAAAGGAAATATGGGAACTTGTCCCACATAGAAAAATTGGAGTAAATGGATACTCCCTATTTCGTAGAGCACTTGATAAGAAGTTATCAAGTGTGCTCCCCTATGGTGGACCTTATGGTGGCTCCTAGTGGGATTTTCGCCATTGGCTAAAATGGACCCGAGGACAGTGTGAAGCACCATCCGAACCCGAGCCCGAGCCCGGGCCCGCATTTACACGTCGCACATGTCGCATTGAGTCGCTTTAGAGACGCACTTTGCACTTCGCGAGGAGCTGAAAAACCCTTAAAGTTTTGGCCAGGTGGTCCAGACGGATGGCTCGCGGGTTCGTGACGGTTCGAGCCAAGCGGTGCGGTGATGTGGACCGGGTCGGGTTGGATCGACCCATCAGGAACCTGCTCGAGCCGAGCGGTTCACCCAGCATCGGGGCGGTCGGACCGACCCGTCAGCGGGCCGGGCAGGTCGAACCGGTGCGACCCATCGCCCGTCAAGGCACGGTGTGACCGCCCAGCGAACTGGTGGGTCCAGTTAAATGGGTGCCACCAAGGGGGGAAGAGGTGCCTTTCCAAAAAGGCACCACAACTCTTTAATAAATATAAGTAGGCCCCTGCAGACTTCATTTCGTTAATTCAAAATTCACAAGTTTATTCAGATTTCAAAGCTTTCCAAATTCTGCATTAGTAGAGTTAGAAAGTTCCAAATATCCGAGTACGTTCGCCGATAACTTCCGATTCATAGTGCAACGGTCTGAAGTTTTAAATTCGTTGTATCTTGGAGGCGATTGCTATTAAAACGTATTGCACCTGAGTACGTGGCAATTTCGTCTTACGGATATAGAGTCAAACTCTAGCCTCGACTTTGTCTGCATTTATACATCTTCACCTATACACCTTCACATACCAGATATTAACAGCGTAAGACGAAATTGTCTGTATATTCCGAGATGTCTTCTACTATTTCTACTCCATCAATTCCTGCTGCTCACAGTGAAAACCGGCAAAATTGCCGGAAATGATTTTAAGAGATGGTAGCAGAAAATGTTGTTCTATTTAACAACTCTCAGTCTTACTCGTTTCCTGCGAGAAGATCCTCCTACTGTAAACTGGGAGACAAAGAGGGGATGAATGCATTGGATGCTTAGAACCATAGTGACTTCCTGTGTCAAACTTATATTTTTAATGAATTAGAGGACTCACTTTACAATGTCTACTCCATTTTTATAACCGCAAAAGGATTGTTGTTATCTTTGGATAAAAAATACAAAACGGGGGATGCCGGAATGAAGAAATTCATTGTCGTACGGTTCCTCGGCTTCAAAATGGTGGACCCGAAGACGTTCATGTACCAAGTTCGAGAGTTGCAGTTGATCCTCCATGAGATTCATGCCGAAGGTATGCAACTATCTAATCCTTTCAAGTAGCCGCAATAATATAGAAGCTACCGCCTCAATGGAAGAAATTAAAAAATTATCTTAAGCACAAACACAAGGAAATGGGGCTTGAGGACTTGATCGTGAGACTACGGATAGAGGAAAACAACCGGAAATATAAAGTCAACAACGACAAGAACCGTGGAGAGGCACGTGTGAATTTGGCTGAGTCCGAAAGTGGCAAGAAGAGGAAACACGGTGCTGGCTTTAATAAGCAACAGAAGACCTTGAACAAAAGGTTCAAAGGTAGCTGTTACAATTGTGATAAGCCCGGACACAAGTCGAGTGAATATAGACAGCTAAAGAAGGCAAATCAAGGCCAAAAGAATCAAGCCAACCTTGCTGAGCACAAGTCCTTGCCATAAGAACTGTCTGAAATGGATCTGTCTGCCGTCATGTTCGAGGCTAACTTGGTAGATAATCCAAGGGAGTGGTGGATCGACACAGGGGCTACCCGTCATATCTGTTCAGACAAGGAACTGTTCTCCACTTACTAAGAGATCAATGGCACAAAGCTCTTCATGGGAAACTCTGCAACGTCTCCGGTGGTAGGATTGGGAAAAGTTATGTTGAAGATGACGTCGAGAAAAAGAACTAACTCTCGTGGATGTGCTACATGTCCCAAACATTCGCAAGAATTTAGTCTCCGGTTCTTTGTTGAGTAAGGCCGGATTTAGGCTTGTTTTTTAAGCAAATAATTTTGCACTGACCAAATGTGATCAATTTATTGGGAAAGACTATCTTGAAAAGGCCTTTTCAAGATGAATGTAATGACTGTAAAGTGCGACATTAAGCTCAATATTAATATAAGTGGAGTTAATTATTTGCTTGAATCTTCTAATTTATGGCATGGTAGATTAAGACATGTAAATCAAAATACACTTCGACGTTCAGTGAATTTAGATTTACTTCCTAGAATGGAATTTGATTCACAAAAGTGTGAGATCAGTGTGGAGGCAAAATTGGCCAAAAGAGCATTCCATTCAGTGGATAGAAGTACCTCATCTCTAGAACTTGTCCATACTGATATGTGTGATTTGAAGTTTGTGCAAACTAGAGGTGGTAAGAATTACTTCATTACTTTTATTGATGATTGCATAAGATATTGTTATGTATATCTTTTGAAAAGTAAAGATGAAGCCATTGAGGCGTTCAAAAATTATAAGAATGAAGTTGAAAATCAACTTAGCAAAAGAATCAAAGTGATTCGAAGTGATAGAGGTGGAGAATATGTAGCTCCATTTGAATAATTTTGCCAACAAAGTGGTATTATTCATCAAACTATAGCTCCATATTCACCTCAATCAAATGGCATTGCAGAACGCAATAACCGAACTCTAAAAGAGATGATGAATGCTATGTTGATAAGTTCAGGCTTACCCCAGAATATGTTGGGGGAAGCAATCTTGTCTGCCAACTACATTCTTAACAAATTGCCACATAAGAAGAGGGAAAAAACTCCGTACCAGTTGTGGAACGGAAGAAAACCTTCCTACCATTACCTCAAAGTGTGGGGGTGCCTAGCTAAGGTTGAAGTACCTAAGCCAAAACAAGTGAAAATAAGACCCAAAACTGTTGATTGCATTTTCACTGGATATGCGCATAACAGTAGTGCATATCGATTTTTGATGCATAAATCAGACGTTCCTGAAATGAACGTGGGAATGACTATTGAATCAAGGAACGTGGTGTTCTTTGAGAATATTTTTCCTAAGAAGGAAAACAGAGAAGTAAGTTCTCGTAAAAGAACTTATGATGGTTCACCTATTGAGGTTAATAAGGAACCTAATGATGAACCTAGACGCAGCAAGAGGGCCAGAAAAGAACAGTCCTTTTGTCCGGATTTTCTATCATGCATGATGGAGAGTGAACCCAGGACAATACATGAGGCATTGTCCAGTCCAGATGCTCCTCTCTGGAAAGAAGCAATAAACAGTGAAATCGAGTCCATCATGCAAAATCATACGTGGGAGATTGTAGATCTACCACAAGGTTGTAAACCACTTGGATACAAGCGGATCCTAAAAAGGAAATATAAAGCTGATGGACCCATTGATAAGTATAAGGCTAGATTGGTAGCCAAAGGGTTCAAACAAAGAGAAGGTTAGGACTTCTTTGATACGTAATCCCTTGTTACGAGGATCACTTCCATTAGAGTTCTCATTGTTATTGCAGCATTAAATAACCTTGAGATACATCAAATGGATGTGAAGACGATCTTCCTAAATGGGGAATTGGAGGAGGAGATATATATGAAACAACCTAATGGGTTTGTTGTGCCTGGCCAAGAAAAGAAGGTGTGTAAACTTATTAGATCTTTTCACGGACTCAAACAAGCACCTCTTAAATGGCATGAAAATTTTGATGTCGTTCTGGCGATATCAAACAAGCACCTCTTAACAAGCACCTCAAGGATGTCGTTCTGGCCATATCGGGTGGGCATGATGGTTTGATGAAAGAGCTTGTCAAACCGGTCCTAATGTGTGGGGTCTCTCAACACAATGTCGAATGCCCGACTATCAATATGAGGGAGGGTGGATGCCGGGACTTGAGGTGGCTCAATCTCGGGCTCTTGAATAGGCGCCTTCCCTTTTCCTTTGCGTTTGCTCGTGGTGGCTTTTGGAGGTGCCATTGAATCCTACAATCAACACACTCAATCTTTAAAACTAGTGGCAATACAACGAGTTAAAGTTCAAGTATGAGGTGCCTAAGTTTACTTGAATTCGACTATATATCCAACAAAAACAAATCAAAGTGTATCAACTATGCAATGACAACCAATTCACACTCAAATGAGGTTATACATTATGATAATATCAACAATTGGGCTTAAAAACTAGATAAAATAGTCGAAATTGGCTAACTTAGGCACAACAATATAACGCATATCACATGTTCGATGAATTGCCACAATGAATTTATCTTTCCAAAACTCACAAATCTTTACTCAACAATATACCCACACAATCATCAAGAAATTACGAGCTATCATGTTAATTCTATCATTCGAATGGATAAATACATATCAATTGGCAAAAAAAAATCAATACAACTAGTTGTATGTATAACCAATTTCAAAAAAAATGCAAATAAACATAAAATTAACCCCCAATCTCAACAATGGATTCAATAATACGCAATAATGGATCAAAATAGTGAGATAGTCGTACTTACCGGTCGAGTTTAGGGGAAGAAATTTGAATTGGTGATTTTCGCGCCTTTTTGTGAACCGACCAGAAATTTGCTTCCAATCCGAAATTAATCGGGTGAATGTGTGTGCAATGGAATGGGTAGTGAGTGGTGTGTGTTTTGAATGAAATTTAGAAGTGAAAAATCGAGAAAATTTGGGAGATTTATGTATGTGCTTCGCAAAAATTCGAAGGGAGGGGGAGAAATGATCCTTTTTTTCGCGAACAGGCCTTTTATTCTGCTCAGACTGTCGCGGGCGCGACCATCACTCGCGGGGTCGAACAGTTGTTCGAAGGTGACCCTGCTTCATATGTCGCGGGCGCGAACGTCTGTTCGAAGGTGACCCCGCTGCATATGTCGCGGGTGCGAATACTCGTAGCGGGCACGAGCAGCTGTTCGAAGCTGAACCCTGCTTTTGCTCCAGATTGGCCTCGGCCGAGATCAGTATGGGCCTCGGCCGAGGTGATGTCCCCTCCCATTTTGTGCTATTTTCTTGCATTGAAAGGCTAGATTGGTTGTGTGTTTATCCCTACACATTTAAAATAAAAATTCTAAGACACAATAAAAAAAATGGACAGGTGAACAATCTAAACTACGGAATTTAACAAACGAAAAGCAATAAACGTCGGGTTGCCTCCCGACAAGTGCCTTTGTTTAACGTCGTTGGCTCGACGAATACTCTTTAAATAAACAAAACAAACACTATTTATGTAAATAAACCTAACGCTTAACGCATAAAACAAAATCGTTCCACACCGTTCCCCGGTAACGGCGCCAAAATTTGGTAACGCGATTGTCGTGTGTCGCTTACCAAACTAATTTGTGTATAAAGAATACACTAAACCTTACCCTACTACTCTAACTAGTAGAGTGGCAAGTAAGGGTCGATCCCACGAGGAACGGTCGAACAATTTTTCTTTTATGTATTAAGCTATTATGATCAAGAAATATAATGTAAGTAAGCTAGAAAACAATAAAGAAGTGGGGGGGGGGGGGGAGGGGGGGGGGGATTTTAATGAAATAACAACTAACACCTAAATAAACAAAGACAAATAAAGAGATGTTTTTGGTTTTTGGGTTTTAAATAACAAAAAGATTCACCCTTGATCATGTTTCACCTTGGTCTTGAACGATTTATGCAACTATTGTTAATGCCCGATTAAATTGTGATTCAAGCCCTTATCCCAAGGCTATTAACAAGCTCTAATAGCCTTGTTGTCCCTTAATCTTAGTTAATCAAAATAAACTCTTCGACTAACCCTATTCAATTTAATCGAATCCTCGAACAAGCTCTCTTAGATTCAATAGCCAAATGCATTAAACACTAGAACAACGAGATAAATTCAACATAAAACTTGCAAGCTCGATTTTAGTGGTTGAACTTTGTGTTATCACCAATACATAAATCTATTGTTTGCTACACGGGAATCGGAAATCCTATAATTACAGATAGTAATTTCCTATTCTAGCAACACATTCACAAATCCCTTAAAGGGTGATCAATTCATAAATGTGACTCAATAACAGCAAATAACACAAAACGCTTGAATACACAATATTTTCGGTAACATTAACCGCAATAATCACATAAATGTCTTAAACTCAAAGTTCAACTAATGATCAAGAGTAAATTCTAGGGTGCTAGTCACCTATTACAACTATTACAAAGATAAAATAATAGAAAATTAAAGAAAACATGAAAATAAGATAGAAAGAACAAAAGGTTAGGGTTGAAGATCAAGATCTTCAACCCCCTTCCATTCCTTTGCTTCCAATGGAGAAAAGTGGTTGATTATGTGTTGGGGATGGGTTCTAGGTTAGGTCAAATTCGAAAATGACCTTATATATATAGAGGAGAAAGTGTTGGGCTGAAAAATGGGCAAAAACGTGTCTCAGGATTAAAAACAGGGTATCGGGTCGCGGCCGCGAACCCTTCATTTTGCTTCAGTGGTAATTTGGTTTGTGGACATGGTCGTGGGCGCAAATCTGAGTCACGGGCGCGAACCGTGACATTTCTCTTTGATTGGTCGCGGCCGTGACTTGTATTCGCGGGTGCGTCTGGTCGTTCGAACCTCTTCCCCTTGTCCCATCCTTGGCTCGTTCTCCGTTCAGGACTTCTTCGATACTCATTTTTCGGTCTTAATTCACCTGTTTTGTCCTGAAACGAGCTCAACACATTAAATGGCCCAATAATACAAATATGCAAGATACACGATCAAATGTGCATTAAAATATCATTAAAACGACACTTAAAATGCATGCATTTTCACATGTACCATGTAGCTTGGAAATCCTCTAAACAAACTTGTATAGCTCGTTCCACAATGGAATCGGAGTACATTGCTTTAGACAAAGCTGGTGAAGAAGCAGAATGGCTTCGGAACTTCTTAGAGGATATTCCCGGTTAGTGTAAAACGGTGCCTCCCGTGATGATACACTGTGATAGCATGTCTGCTATAGGGAGGGCACAAAGCCACATGTATAATGGTAAGTCTCTACACATCCGAAGGAGACACAATACCGTTAGATATTTGATCTCGAGTGGGGTAATCTTCATTGACTATGTAAAGTCAAAAGAAAACATTGTGAATCCGCTAACTAAAGGCATTGGTTGAGATCAAATGTATAACGCGATAAGGGAATGGGGCTAAAACCAACTCACTAAAGAGTGTTCATAGTGGTAACTCGTCCATGATGACTGGAGGATCCCAAGAACTTGGTTCAACGAGACAATTAAGCTTTGAAGCACTTAGTATTGCACTAGAAAAATAAATTTCAAGCTCATTCTTGATTCCGCTCAAGTGCCAATTGTACCTATTTGGTACAAAACCTGATGACGTGTGGTGAGGGTAAACTTAACAGCTTTTAATGATTCCTATACCTTCGTGGTGAGGTATTTCAGGGTACCTTTAATAGGAGATCACCTATATAAGTGTGAAGTGGGGCCACTTCAAACTGACAAATATAATATTTTCAGTACACACTTATGAATCTGAGATAAGATCCACAACCAAAATGGACAACAATGTGAGAACCAAAATGATATTAGAGTCATTACTTTGTGGTTGTCATCGTACTAGATTTACACAAAAGCTGACCAGTTCAAGACATTGTGTTCACTGACCAGCGAGTAAATCCAATGGCATCTCACTAGGAAAGGTTCAAAGCCTGAAGCTACCTATCCTGATGAAGGGACGGCTCATTGGACTTTATTAGGTTTGCATTGCATTAATATCATTCATGTGGGGGATTATTGGAAATTGGTTTGGAATTTTGGGTTTTGACCCAAAATTGACCAATTTAATTATTTCAATCCATTTGTTAAAAATGGAAACAAGTTACAAATCCATAATCTACGTTTCGAGTAGATGAATTTAATGTATTAATATACTCAAAATCAATTTCGGATGAATGATATATTAATTGTCAAAGGTTGCAACTTAAACTTAGAAGTTGGAAAGTTTATAAAGGAAATATGGGAACTTGTCCCACATAGAAAAGTTGGAGTAAATGGATTCTCCTTATTTAGTAGAGCACTTCATAGAGGTTATCAAGTGTGCTCCCCTATGGTGGACCTTATGGTGGATCCTAGTGAGATATTAGCCTTTGGCTAAAATGGACCAGAGGATGGTGCGAAGCACCATCCGAGCCCGAACCCGGGTTTTAGAGGCGCACTTTGCACTTCGCGAGGAGTTGGAGGAGCCTTAAAGTTTTGGCCAGGTGGTCTAGACGGATGGCTCGCGGGTTCATGGCGGTTCGAGCCAGGCGGTGCGGTGATGTGGATCGGGTCAAGTCAGATCGACACGTCAAGAACCGGCTCGGACCGGGCGGTTCACCCCGCACCGGGTCGGTCGGACCGACCCGTCAGCGGGCCGGGCAGGTCAAACCGGTGCGACCGCCCAGTTAATTGGTGGGTCCAGTGAAAAGGGTGCCACCAAGGGGTGAAGAGGTGCCTTTCCAAAAAGGCACCACAACTCTTCAATAAATATAAATAGGCCCCTGCAGGCTTCATTTCATTAATTCAAAATTCACAAGTTTATTCAGATTTCAAAGCTTTCCAAATTCTGCATTAGTAGAGTCAGAAAGTTCCGAAAATCCGAGTACGTTCGCCGATAACTTCCTATTCGTAGTGCAACGGTCTGAAGTTTTAAAATCATTGTATCTTGGAGGTGATTGCTATTAAAACATATTGCACCTAAGTACGTGGCAATTTCGTCTTATGGATATAGAGTCAAACTCTAGTCTCGACTTTATCTGCATTTATACATCTTCGTTTATACACCTTCACATACCAGATACTAACACAACCTAGATGCAGATCCATTGTGGCGTCATCTTCAGATGAAAAATGAGAAGAAAGACGTTTGTCGTCTTCAGATGGAATTAGTGGGGAGAGAGAACGAGAGGAGAGTGAAGAGAGAAGGATGGCGAGAGGAGGAGGAGAGATAGGTGAGAGAATTGTCCCTCTTACCTTTTAGAACTTTCTTTTTGGTTTCCTCTCTTTTGTTGTTTACTAATATTATATTTAAAACTAGATGTTCACTCGTGCGATGCACGGGTTAAACTTATATATTAAGGGTAAAGTTTTATGTTCATCAGTTGCACGGTATAATTCAAGTTAGGTATCATAATTTATGCTTAAAGGTATTCGTCCATGTTCTGAGTAAAGGTATTGTACCTTTACCCAGGACATGTAATACATTTAAGCATAAACTGTGATACATTTTCAGTATGATATCTTTACTCATCCAATGTAATATTTTTAGACATAAATATTAATACATTTTGACCCATAACCCCGATTGCACGGATGAAAGATTCGTGCAACTGGTGATACATTTTTAGACTTTTTCCCAGGATATGTAATACGTTTAAGCATAAACTGTGATACATTTTCAGTATGATAGCTTTACTCATCAAATGTAATATATTTAGGCATAAATATTAATACATTTTGACCCATGACTCTGATTGCACGGATCAAAGCTTCGTGCAACTAGTGCACAAGTCTCCCCGATATTAACAAGTAAGCATAGCTAAATAGTAAAGGCAACTTTTTGCAATTTGAGAGAACATAATTATATATTGTGAGAAATATAATAAAAGTGTCATTTGTAATTTGTGACAAATATAAATAGAAGTGACGTTTGTAATCTGTGAGAACATAACTCTATATATATATATATGATAGTAATTATTATTCATTTAAAAGTACTCTGTTTAGTTTTTTCACTACAAGAAAAATTGCTTTAGAAGACATTAAAAAATGTCAAAATAGAACACCTATCCATACACCCTCATCTATTCCCACATTAACATCAAGTGTCGTCCATTCCAGTGTATGGATAGGTCTCATTACCTATTAAGACATTTGGATGTGTCACAAGAAGAAATTTATTTAGACACTAGAATATGTCTTGATAGGCAACTTATTAAGACACCTCTTGTTTTTCTTTTTAACATATATTAAAACACAACTAAGTGTCCGCACATATATCTTAATATGACATCTCCAATTGTCTAGAAAATAATATTTTAGTTATAAAAAGATAGTGTTGCGTCACTTTCTAATATGTAGTAATATAATAATGTATTGCAATTTTCATTAAAATAATTTTTAAAAATTTGTTTCTCCAGAGAACAATGAATGCGTGTTGCAAGTTTTTATTACTTCAAAAGCAATTCTTATTTCACAATTATTGTTGTCAATCATTCTTGAATTAATATATAACTTCACAAAAATATTAATAATAGACTATTATAAAATCACATGTCTAATGTAATAGTGATATAATAACTTCGATTTCAAACAAAATTCCAATACTAAAATCACCATAGAGGTGAGAGTCGTCAAAGGAAAAAAAACCACACATAGTAGCTTCTAACATAAAAAAAACTAAAGATCCAAGAAAGTTATAATGCTAAGCTTACTTAAATTCTTCCAAAACATCCTAAACAAAAGATCTTCCAAAGCTGTGAGTCTAAAGCGTAGTTACAGTCAGTGCCTTTGAATCCATAACTTGCACTAAAATCTCCAATGCAAGAACTACACTTCAATGGTGGGCATTTCAACGAAGTTCAGCAGGCATCACCTAGATGTATATTATAAAATTGAGTTAGGTTTCATAAAGTCAATAATAATAATAATAATAATAAGAAGAAGAAGAAGAACAACAACAACAACAACAAAGGAGTACTGAATTGCTTACCATAGGGCATGGCCAAGCGATCATTTCACCTAATACGTCTCCAAGTGTTTGATAATAATCATAGGGCCGAATCAATTGTTCCTCAGGTTCAAGTACTACTTTTATATGTATTTGACACCAATTTTCACCCAACATTTGTCTCCCCACTTGTGCATTTGGGTCAGTGCTTTGAAGACATCCTTTTGCTACTATTTTAGATGGATCAAATAGACTTTTCAAAGCGACAAAGCCTCCATCCTGAAAATTATCGATTTAGGTACAACCCGCGCAACTCCACAATCACAATTATAAGAGACAAATAACACGGAGGACCATGGAAACATAGCACACGCAAAGTGAGTTAATAACACCAAGAATTGTAGTTTAACATCATTATTTAATTATGTCACTGACAAAAAGAAATATATACTCATGTGAAGATGTTCAAAAGCTATTTAGTACAGATTTACCTGAAGATTTTGCTTCGTTAAAGCTTGTCTACATAGATTGTTAGGTGATAAGGTTGAAACTTGAAGTTGTTGTGAAGCGAATGTCTGTTGTGCTGAAAATTGTGATTGCAAATCAGCCATTTGTTTTTTCATTTCCTCTATCTCTGACCGTTGCTCCAGCACTATACGTTTGTACGATTTTCGGTTACGAGCTCCTTCCATAACATCTGATGAAGAAACATCTCCGAAAATCCGAACATAACCAGTTTTGTCTGGCCCAATGACTTGGGCAAAGATATCATTAGGACCAACCGGAGCTTGTGAACCTTCTGGGAGTTGATTTTGTAGTTCATTCATTGCATCCTACAGTTTTAAGCGGTATAAAGTTTAAGCTGTTTGTAGAAGAGAAATATTGGGCTATAAACAAAGTAAAAATGAGCTATAATGTTGCTTTTTGTAGCTTGTGCATATAATCTAGGTGTAATTTGTGAGATAATGCAAAATAAATAACTAGTGTGTGCGTGTGTAACATACTAATCAATATGATCTCAACTCACCAAATACTTAGAGACATCAACAGTAGGTGTTCCATCAGCTGGAGTATAGCACACTGCGAACATTTCATGACGATATGGGGCGCGACCTTTCTCCTTTGTCTAAAAGTAGTTTTTAGTTATAGTAAGTCATGTAAGACTGAAAAAGGGAAAAAAGTTTCTTACACTCACCAATTTATCATAGATTTCTGCAAATGATTTCTTTCCGGTCCGATGATCCATGTTTTTGCTTGCTCTAGCATCTTTATTTTTTTCACTTTGTTTCTAAAAATGATGTAATACAATAAAAAGAACGTCAAAGGTATGATGCAAAGAAAACAGTTACGTAAATGTATAATATACAAAAAATCATGATGCACCTTCACTTCCTCTTTGTTCCAGTGGATCAGCATATTGGCCCATTGATCTCTCGACACTCTTTCATCCCTTTCATCAAGTAAAACTTCCACTTCCTTATCAGGAAGGAAATACTTTGTTTTCAAATAACTCTTCCAGTTTTTCCATTTGCGATTAATGGATTTGAGAATCCATTCTTCATCGGCAAGAGTGATATCAAATCGTGCCTGCATACAACTCAAATTATTATGATATCACTACTTTTTACATTTATGTATAGTATTAGAATTTTCATTACCTTAACGATATTTAGCATCTCTTTTTTACACTCTAATGGCATCTGATGCCAATCTTCCACATCAAGCGCACAATACTTACCATTCCTTGCAATAGTTCCCAAGAATTCAGTAAACTTGCTTCGATTATGTCCTATAGGTCTTCCATAACAATCAAAATCAAGCTTGATGAGGGGTAGATTTGATGGTCGACCCCAGATTTCCAACATATACGTAGGACCTCTACTTTTTGTTTCTGCATTTCACAATTATTTTCACTATTTAATAGTATAGAACATAAACAGTACACATTTTGAATTTCATAGAATAAAGCAAAAGAATGTTACCTTTTTGTGCATCACTACTTTGCCCATTTACTATCTCATTGCTTCCATTTGTAAGATTATGTGAGTTTTGTTGGCTTGTCTCATCATCTTGTGAATTGTGACCTTGGCTAGATACCATCTGGTTATGCACCAAACCTGTCAAATTGAAAATTTCATTAGCTTAGAACCTATAAAATGACAATGTCTAAATAAGATTATATATCAGCTATAGTTTACATCAATTTGAAAACGTACCTGTGTTCTCATTAAGTGCTAAGTTGGCTGGACCAGGTCGGCGGGGCATTATTTGATTAGAGACTTGGTTGTAGTTTACAACCCCACCATGTACTCGTTTTCCCACGTGAGTTCTAGTTGATTTATCTACAATATAACCATGAGAAAAAGAATTAACTATGTATGAACATAATATATAAATGTATTTAATGTATTACTTTGAGGTGGTCGAATCGGCTCATTTGAAGTGCTGAAGTTAATTTGCTTTTGCCCTTGAGTTTTTTCTACCATGCCTGTGAAAATAGATTTTGTCAACCAAATATTGTACAGATTAAAAATGTGTTGGAATTTACAAAATATAGATTTATATATTTAGAACCTATTGAAACAAATCACATTGCAAAATAAATGAGGAAAGTTTGGCTTAAGTACTCAAGCAAGAAAAATTACCCCTTTGTTCATCATTACTTTGTCTGTTTCGTATCTCGTTTGTTCGGGTTGTATGCTGCAAATAATTAACTTGGTTGTGCGCCAAGGTGTTATGGGTGAAGCCTGTGGAGAAGAGAAGAGTCATTTACAAAATTAGCAAGTCCACCTTGTATCAAGTCCAATAAAACATAGACAATTTGACATTGACACAAGTAAAACTTAAAGCGAAAACCATATTCGCTACTCCTCGTTTTGCCGCCAGCTCTCCCAAATTCAGTAGCAGATCCTCCAATTATACACACTAAGATGGTAAGCAAAACAGAGGAAGAACAACTCAATAGATTGGAAAACCAAGTGGAGAATGACAGAGGCGGCGCCTAGGAGTACCAATGCCTCGTTCGGAAGCTCAAGCTCCCCTGCTCCGACAAAGTCTTGAAGTATGATTTCTCCATCCTTAACGACCCTAAAAAGCAATATGCTATTGGTCCCGAAGAGTAGTCTTTATATGAGCAAGTTGCTACTGCAGCTAAGGACTGCCATCATCTTAACTTGGCAAAGGAATATATCAAGGTCTTGCAAAATAAATTTCTAGAGAGTAAACGAGCTGGAAGGCTGAAAGCAATGTTGCTTCAACACCATACTGGTTTCCAATTGACTTAGGGGGTACCTTATAATTGAGCACCTTATTTTATACTTGACCATGTTCATTGTTATAAGTATTGTGTATGAAAGACTTGTAATGTTTCTAAACTTTTTTAAACAACTTTCAAAAGTGTACTTTGTTAACAATAATCAGCTTTACGTGAATGTTAAGGCTAGGAATAATAATTACAATCCGTCATTAAAAAAAAACAAAGAGAATTCCACAGAAATGCTAAATATATTCAGAAATACAAAAAGTCAATACACCAACAATTGCACCCGACCACTGCTTCCACTTCCGAAAGGCCATTAGAGGGTAAATGAAACAAATGAACGTGATAATATTGACTGGAAGAGAAAAAAGCAAGAAGAATGGAGGGAGCCTTCAGGAGCTATACGAGAAGAAGCATGAGGAAGAGGAGAAAACAAGGAAAAAAACAGGGGAGCAGGGGAGAAGCGATGATTCAGGCAAATTAAGAAGGAAGAGAGTGAGCTAAAGTACGAAGAATGTAATTTTTGACTAATAAGCTTTAACTTAAAATCAAAAGCATTTTCAGATAAGTCCAACTCCTTTAGTTGTATTTATCATAGTTTACTCCAAAATAAAAGAAACATGAAAGGAGAAAATATGTGCTGATTGTATAACATATAATCTTACTTGGGGCATATTGAATTGGCTCATCTAAAAGGTTCAAGTTACTTTCTTTGCGCTTCCGAACTCTGGCCATTCCTACAAAACTCAAATAATGGAACATACGTAGTTTGCAAGTTTAAACATTGAAGCATGACAATTATTGATGAAAGTATGCCTAATCCAGAATTTCCATACAGAAATAAACATTGTACAGAATTAGCAATTATGCAGCTAGTGTTCCTATCAACACAATTTATCCACCAGCAACTAGGCACCTCGTTTTGCAGGAAATTAAACAAAGCATAATTATTTTTAATTCAGGGTAGGATACCCGCTCCCCTGCCTTCCTTGTAGGGACCTTACAATACAACAACCAAGTTGTTTCCTTTCACCAATAGAGACCCCAAACCACACACGAAGAAGAAAGAAAATTGTACATTCACATAAACAATCAAAAAATAAAAACCCTACCAATTGATGTACAGGAGATGTAGGGAGAGAATTCAGAAAGCTTACTTAGGTTTTAAGCGTTTTCGAAGAGTATGAAGCAGAAAAAGGAGAAGAGGAAGCACAAAAATAATTAAACATAAGAACTTATCACGTTCAGGAATGGTAACCGCCCACGGTACAGAGCAAGTTTACCGCCAACGATTTTAACCGGGAAGCCGAAATAATTTCACGCCTTCATGTTTGTATGTTTTCATGCTTTCTTGTGTTGACTAACCTCGTCTCCGTCATTTCAATATAAAGCATATTTTGTATTTTCCCTTATTTTTATTTTCTTGTGTTTTATTTTTTTTTCTTTTTTTCCTTTGATCCCTTTTCGTTAGTGTACATGTTACTAATTTGAAAGTACTTTTTATCTTTTTATAAATAAATGAGTATATATATATATATATATATATATATATATATATATATATATACATATATGTATGATTGAAAAAATGGAAAACTAGTAGTCAAGCTTCTTAGGATCGTCTAATTTCATTGCCTGTAGTCCGATATGTCAACTCAATCTACTCGACATTTTAGATAGCTTGAACCATTATAATGTAGACTCGAAGTACCACCAGCCAATAAGTCCGATCCAATAGGCTAAAAGCTCGACAGAACGTGGACCAACTCGAAAGCCTTAGTGCATTTAAAGCGGATAGACTGGGTCGGGCTTGATAACTTTTATCCTAATAAAATTTTCGGCGACATATGGTGTTAACCCGATGGGTTAGGCCGCCTAATTCATAACTATTTTATTTCTCATATCCTTCCTGCTAGAGCTTACAAAATTAGTCCGGCCCAACGGGCCAGCTCAGCCCGTCTGAATTTTAGATGGACTGGGCCATTGAAATATAAGCTCGAAGTATCACCGCCCACAACAAACCCGGTGATCTTTGAATCAACATTTAGATCAATTATAGTAGATGGGCTAAAAGCCCGACGGGTCCTAAGTTGGCTCGAAAATTATAGTATATTTAAGAGGGATTGGTTGGGACGGATTCGATAATCTTTGGAACCATAATTTTTTTGGCAAACTGGGCCGGGCCGCTCGAATTGTCACCTCTATTAGCAATATTTCAAATATAGTGTACCATTTAATATATATTCAACAGAGTGTAATAAATAAATCTTAAATTCATAAAAATAATTAAAATTATATGATGATTTCAAGAACCTGAAATGTTGGATCCGAGGTCTGGCGACGCTTGAAATCTTCGAGGTTGGCTGGACGGCGGTGTTAACCTGCAAAACAGAACTACGTATTTGTTCCCACGGGTAGATCATGCTTAAGTTAGCGTGTGACGACGGTTTTGTGAGGGTGGGGTAACTGAGTGCATAATGTGCGTTATTTGTTACTTATATAGCTCTACCTTACCTTGGCCGAGGTCTATTTATAAGGACCTTGAACCTCGGCCCTGGCCCAACACCCCGGATGATATCTCCTGATTACGTTCACTTGTAATACATGTGTCACCATCTTATGTTGTCACATGTCACATATATAAATTACGGAGTTATTCCTATGCAATATGTAAAACATTATTCAAACAAAATTATTTGGGCCGACTAGGCACCCGCCAAGACGGACTAGGCAGTCTAGACCCAAGAAATACCTAAAACTATTGTTTATCACAAAGTCGGATCGGCAAGGCACCACCTAGCGACTAAGTCACTACCTCTGTCGATTTCCGCAACCATACACACTCCTGTTCCCACCCCTATTAATGTGTCAACCAACTGATGTACCATAATCTAATAAAAAAATAGAGATGAAATTCTATATTCAAAAGACAAAGAAATAAGACAAAAAGATATAGGTAAAGAAAAATATATAGGGTTGGACCGGCCCTGACCCTATATGATTGGCCTTTTTAGCCTTGTACAAAGATATAGTGTATGGATCGAAACATCTCAATGTTTGAGTACATGACTCTTGACCGGAATTTAGAACCACAATCCACATATGATTTGAAAATGTCAAATCTTAGCCGAAGGTCTATGAACCTCGAAACCTACTTCCGTACCAGGTATGTTCCCAGACCTAACTATAAATGAGTGTACAGGAAAACCTTAACTTTACTACACAAAATAAATTTTATAAAATAGCCCATACGAAATTGAACCAGAAAAATTTACATTGTAAAGTTGAAGCATAAGCATATGCTAAGTTCATTTTGTTATAGTCGAGATATTTTTTTATTGGACATCTAGACATTTCATGCTGCAGACCCTATAATAGTAACCCGTTCACGTTAGATGAACAAGAATGAGTCCAATGGTTAAGCTGTCAAGTTCAAAATACTAGTTCATAAACAAATATGAGGTTTATAATTTTTTCACGTGATGATGCAACATCTTCAAATAACAATAAACTCTAACACATCACAAATATGTTGCTATGCCACTTTATGCACGTGTCTCACATTGATATTATTATATATTAAATGTTGCACAAGATATAGAGGACTTGATAGTACCTGATCAGTTTTGAAATAATTGGCATGTTTGGCCATGAACATGTCACCTAATTTAGTTAGCACCTGCTCACAAAAATGGACGTACAACAATGTACTTTAAGACACTAAAGAAGAAAAACACACACTGTGGGTGTTGCTTGAAAGAATGAAGAACTTTCAATTTCATCATTCAAGAACTGAAAAGTACTTCCATCATGAAACACGCCATAGCTATTATTTTGACTAGAAAAAATAATAAAAATGTCATCTACACTATCTATTGATGCTTCTTTCGGAAAAGAAAAAAAGATAGTGAGTTTGAAAACTTCAACCTATTCCAAGTTCCAATAGATAAGTTCTATATGCATAATGTTCATGAACCTATCCACAATATTTAAAAGAATAGGAAGGAAAAATCAAATGATTCGCAGAATCATGTCACTTTGAGCCCGAGCATAAGCCTGCACATTACATTCACCCCTTAGTCGTCAAGTTCTCCTCTCATTATCACCCTCGCTTCATTCCAGCTTTCACATGCACCAGCAAATGCAGATAAAAAGAAGTGACCAGGTTCTTAGTGGGTGTGTTTCTAGCCAAGGGTTCTTTAGCCATTCCCTGCAATCGTATGATAAAAACATGCATTATCATACTTAATTCAATTGTTATTACTCAGCCGTAAATACTTTAAATTGATATTACCATACACAAAGTCAAGACATTTTATTATATACAAATCAACAGTACATCATATAGTAACCCAAATAATTGATTATGAACCTATATCAACATTTATTCAGTTATAACATCTTCCAAGCAACAACACACTCTATATGGATTAATATAGAGATATAAAGATCAACTAGATGGGGCTGAAAAATAAATTACCTTCCAGACATGAGTGATAATGCTCAAGAAGAATACCTACAATCAAGAAATGTCGATCTCGACTCCTACACCATCACGAACCCATGAAGGTTCTTCACTTTCATTGTCAGCTACAGGATTACATAAATTGCTCTGCAAATAGGTTTCAACATCTGCCATGGGCTGCATGTTATAAACACCTCTACCAGTTGTGGAGATGATAACATGCCAATCATTATCAACTGGATCGGGTATATAGAAGACCTGCGCAGCTTGCGAAGATAGAATGAAAGGCTCCTCATGACGTCTAACATTTGTGAAGTTAGCTACGGTAAACCCATCACTATCTTGTTTTAATCGTTTTCCTTTTGAAACCCAATCACACCCAAATAAAACCACCTTGCGCCTTACATAATTTAGCTCTATGATATCTGTCAAAACCCCATAATAGTCTAGCTCACTTAGAATAGGATTTTCATCCCTTACACTAGAAAAACTTGATGTTGTTGCCTTGACAGTTACCCCGCTATTTTGTGTTTTCCTTTTACGCTCCACCTCTCTTGTATGGAACCTAAATCCATTTACGACATACTTTTCATATGTTATTCCAATATTATCAGGGCCCCTAGCAAGTAATTTTAAATCTTGACATATTGGATCTTCTTCAGGAAATTGCAACTGTTTGACCTACAAAAAATAAATCAAAGGTTATAATTCTATAAAAAAAAAATATAAACAATTAGAACTTTAGCAATGTGATTTGAGATAAGTTTACATGATTGGAAAACCACTCAGCAAATTCTTCACTGTGAATACGTTCAATTTGGTGGCGTGCAACACGTGGATGGTTTTCTTCCATAAGTTTACGGTGTTGCCTACAAATTTAACAATAATGAAGCTCTCAAAGTTTGAGGAAAAAATATTTTAAAAGGTAATATTAATTAGTTAACCAAGATACTTACTCGATGTATGGTCTGACTGCCTCAGAATTAAACAAGACATACTGATGTGCCCTTTTAAGCGTGTCATCGTCAAATTTCTTAGTTGTTCCTTTTCCAAGAGCATGACCTCCCATTGTAAATACATCTACTCCTGATTCACCACATGCTGCTACATCCTCGTTCCTTGATGTTTTATTGAATTTTGATTCTACATAGTCCGATAGGTATAAAGAACAGAATGTCAAGCATTCCTCGGCTACATATCCTTGTGCAATTGATCCTTCTGGCCTACTTTTATTTCGAACATATGATTTCAATGTGCCCAAGTACCTTCATGTCATATTCAATAAAAAAAAAGTCAAAAGTAATGTAGACTTATAATAAATTATAAACATAAACAATACAAAAACATAATGATTACCTTTCAATAGGATACATCCAACGATAGTGAACTGGCCCAGCAAGCTTTACTTCAGAAGCTAAATGAACAGTTAAATGCACCATTACGTCAAAAAATGAGGGTGGAAACACCTTTTCCAACTGACAAAGGATAACAACAATTTCCTTTTCCAAACGAACTACATCTGGAGGATAAATTACTTTAGAGCAAAGTTCCCTAAAGTATCGACTCAGTTTGATCAAAAGAAGACGCACTGATTTTGGTAAAGTCTTTCTCATTGCTACTGGTAATAATTGTTGCATCAAAACATGATAGTCATGACTTTTTAGGCCAAGAAGCTTAGGTGGTTTTAATTGAACACACCGTGATATGTTAGAAGCATAGCCATCAGGCACCTTAACATTTTTCAAAACATTGCAAAACATGCTCTTTTCTTGCTTATTCATTGTAAAAGCCGCTGGAGGCAAGTAAACTCTTCCGGACTCCTTCACAACGGGATGAAGCTCAGGTCTAATCCCCATTTCTTTTAAGTCGAGTCGTGATTTAAGATTGTCTTTTGTTTTTCCGTCTATGTCCAACAATGTGGAACAAATGCTCTCACACACATTCTTCTCAATGTGCATAAAGTCAAGATTATGACGCATCACATTATCTTTCCAGTATGGTAACTCAAAAAAAAATGCTTCTCTTCTTCCAATTGAAAGGCAATTTTGGATTATGATCAACTTGCTTTCCAAATTTGAAGTTTATATCTTTCAATTCTTCAAGCACATTGTTCCCTAATAGCCAGGGTGGAGGTCTTCCATGCTCCTCTGAACCATCAAAGAGGCGACCGTTCTTCCTAAACTCGTGATCCTTATCCAAAAATCTACGATGACCCATATAACAATATTTTCCGCCATTCTTTAACCTGCGTGAATGTGTGAATTTGTGACATGCAGGACATGCAAGTTCACCTTTAGTACTCCATCCAGACAAATTTGCATAACCTGGAAAATCACTTATTGTCCACATTAAGCTAGCGCGCAACTGGAAATTTTGTTTAGTTGATGCATCATATGTTTCAATTCCTATTTCCCATAAGTCCTTCAAATCAGCAATAAGAGGTTGCATATAAATGTCAATGTTATTTCCAGGAGCTGATGGGCCAGGAATTAATAATGACAACAACAAATATGGTTGTTTCAAACACATCCAGGGTGGTAGATTATATGGAATTAGGATGACTGGCCATGTACTATGTGTCACGCTCATATTACTAAACGGATTAAATCCATCAGAAGCTAGCCCCAATCTTACATTCCGTGCATCACTAGAGAATGCGGGATATTTGTCATCAAATGTTGTCCAAGCTGGTGAATCAGCTGGATGCCTCATGTGCCCATCGTTTATACGACCTTCAGCATGCCATCGCATATGACCCGCTATCTTTGATGACATAAACAACCGCTGCAATCTAGGTTTTATTGGAAAATACCATAGAACTTTGTGTGCAATTTTTCTTTTCTCACCGGTTGGATCTTTTTCTGAAGGGCGCCATCTTAGTTCATTGCACGTCTGACATGAAGTTTTCTTCTCATTAACTCCCCAAAATAACATGCAATCATTACGACAAGCATCTATCTTCTCATAACCGAGACCTAAGTCCTTCATCAATTTTTCAGATTGATAGTATGATTTAGGTAAGTCAGTCATAGCCTCTGGAAATGCTTCTCTTAATAATTGTAACATCATATTAAAATGATTGTTACTCCACTTCCCGAGACACTTTATGTGCAATAAACGTATGATGTTGAGAAATTTTGACATCCTTCATATAAACTCTTTTGAGAATCATCGATCAACTTGTAAAACTTTTCAGCTACCTCAGTAGGGATTTCTACATCTTCAGGGCACCCCATCACACTATCTAGGTCTATGTCCTGATGTGGAACCCCAAGAGTATCATGAACTAAACCATGCATGTCATCAATTGTCTCTGAAGCTCTAAAATCAACTGGATGTGAAGAACTAGTCGGGTGAGGTGATGAAAACTCTCCATGAGCTATCCAATTGTTGTATCCTTTAATAAATCCCTTAATTATCAAATGTTCACGTGCATCATTTCTTGTAACACATATACCAAGTTTACATTGAGTGCATGGACATAGGATCATCCCGTTCCTATTTGGATTAGAAAATGCAAAGTCCAAAAATTTCTCAAGTCCATGCAGGTACGACTGACTATACCTTGGTTTAGTCATCCAAGTCTTATCCATATTTCAGTGAAAGGCAGTTCTCTACCACTCTTCATGAGAAAAAAAGAAGAAAGAATAAGGATGAAGGAAAAACAAAACTAGTGTACACAATACTATTTGATACATACATTTAAAGACATCTCCATAAATACGGTAAAACATAACAAAAAAGGAACATGCAATAGCTAAAATCATCAATCCAAATTCAAGAAAGTATTCAAGTTCGTTTGCTTATGACCCATATGGAGAACCCTTTCTAGAATCTGAAGAACAAAGAACAGTAAAATATAAAAGCAAAAGGATCAGAAAACATTGGAAAAGAAAGAGTAAATAGAGTTAAAATGTGAAATATGGCCTAAAATAAGATGAACTAAGAAGACAGATGGTTTTTTATTAAACTTATTTCAAATATCTTATGAGGTCCAACATCTTATAAGTTATTTCAAAAGCTTATAATATGTAATTTTTCAAGAGCTTAAAGATTAATAAAGTGTTTGGATAAAAGAACTTATAACTTTTAAGCTTATAAGTTTCAAGAGCTTATTTTTAAATCTTATAAGTTGTTCAATATCTTATTTTTCCTAATACTTTTTAGCCTCCTCAAAACAACTTATAAAATGTTATGAGTAGTTTATAAGCTTAGCCAAACACCCTCTTAGTCAATCACATTTCAAGAGCTTATAAGCTCTTAAACATCTTATGTGATGTTATGAGAAGCTTATAAGCTTAGTCAAACACGCTCACAGAAACAGAAAGAGTGAGTAATGAGGAAAAGATAAAACACAACCAAAAGTGAGAAGAAAATCAAATGTCTCTTTGCAACACCTCTATAGGATATCATACGTCTAATACAGAAAAAGTTTTTAAGGAGTCATCACTGAATCATGCAAAAAATATGAAACTAAGTAATATAGTACTGAGAATTTACTGCTTCAGTTTGCCATAAGACCAGAGCTAGGAGCAATATGATCAATATATAACGGTAATTGTTTAAAAAAATAAATCATCTTTATAGCAAAATTTACATTCAGGGAGCCACCACATGTGTCCAAGATTGGTGTTGGGTTGCTACTTCTAACCACACATTCTGGGTCTGTTTGTTTGTGGTTGAGCTCAGCCGTTCAGGATTGAGCCCAACCAATGGTGTGTTTGGCAAGTGGTTGTGCCCAATATATTGTGGACAGCAAAATATCAATCATCAATCCACTAATTAACTCTTACACACATCATCAATCAAACATCATTCCTAATACACACTTTAACCAATAATCAATCATTCACTAACTAACTCTTACACACATCAAATCAACTTTAACACATTTTATATTATAATTACCCCACAATCCAATCTCCAACCAACCTAAACAAACACTTACTTATTTACCACAGCCTCCATATTTCACTTTATTTCCCACAGCCTACAGTACTCCAGCCACCCACAGCCATAAACAAACAGAGCCTCTGTTTTGTTTGGTAGTTTAATTATAACTTTATATTATAATCAAATATATAGTCATCTCTCTCAGTAACCCTTTCTTTTTTTACCTTTTCTTTCATCTTCCATTTTTCCTCATTCTCGTCTTTCCCATTCTCATTTTGTTTATGACAATCCGTCCAGTAAATCATGGAATACCCGGTTAATCAAACCTATAAAGCTAAAGTACACAAACATGTAAAAGTACACAACATACATGATTCTTTTCCAAGAAAAGCCCAGAAAAAAATCAAAGAATTTAAGGACTTGCATTAATCCATAAGATTAACTACATAAAATTAAAAACACTCCCCATTCTTTTCTAACAAACGGCGGACAACTGATGGAAGAGAAAAAGAAAACGCAGTTGATTGAAAAAATATTGAGCCATACCTGAAATTTTGAATTGAGAAAAGGAAAATAGGGAGGAAGATTCGATTGTTGAACACCTCTTTGAGCCCAATCTATCTGCAGGCCAAGAATTTTTGCTAATGTTTAATTTGTGAAGAAGAAGACGGTGATGTGCTGGAGTGACTGTCACTATGCGGGAGCAGAATAGCATATCATACAATTTCAATCTGTTAGATTCCATTAACTAATTAAAACGAAATTAGGGGTCCTAATGTGCCCTCTTTCAATTGTTTATTTTTCCCCTTATTTTCATTAGGCCCAATTACACTTTAGACCATATTTTCACCTTGGGCCCTTCAAGTTTCCGCTTCACTTCGTTCACGGTTCACCTAAGAATTATTTTATGTTGCAAGACATAGGCCCCACATCTATGGTAGATATGATCCGCTGAATCGTGATATAGTCCCATAGTTAGAATAGGTAAAATCGGTCCGATGAGCTGGCTCAACTAGTTTAATATATTAGATGAGATGAGTCATATAAATTTAGGTCCAAAGTACTATTTGGTCTGATTTGCTAATTTAAAAGTTCAACAGACCACTGGTTGATCTATAATCTTAGTATATTATAAGATATGTTGGGCCGGACCGACTAATTTTAGACCCGATCAAATTTTGGTCCAGTCCGACTCAGCTCAAAATATGACGTTGGGCCGGGCCGACTAAGTTTAGACCCGATTAAAAATTCTAGTCCAGTCCGACTCAGCTCGAAATATGGCGTTGACCCAACAGACAAGATCCAATTAAACCGTCCGAATTGTCACATATCCCGTAGTCATGTATGATGCATCAAGTTTGACACTACCAAAAAAATAGGCATTTAAGGCGGCAAAATATTAAATTAAATAATAGGAATTTATCATAATTACGCAAGTTGAGACAACATATTGTCACTAATTAGTCATTTCAATAATTTTGTCATAAATAAAAATATATTTGAGATGACAGTTCTCAAACATTTTTTGAAACAATTAGTTATGCCTAAAAGTTATATAAAAATTGTCTCAAAAATTTATAGAGAGTATTACGACAGCAAGTTATCACCAATAACTTATTATTAGTAACCACAATTATGGTCTCAAGAATGTATCACAAAGGACTTTTATTATTTTAGTGCCAAGAAATCTTTTAATTATATCTTTATTTCTTTCAGCATGAGTCATGATACTTATTTTTTTTTTTAGAAAATCATGGTACTTGGTTGATAATAAGGCACTTGCATATCAGTGTCTTAATAGCATTATTTTAGTTAAAAATTATTCCATAAAATATCGCAACATTAATAGCATATGACGACACTTAGTCTGTAATGTGGAAATTAAGTTAGTATTAGGACACTTAAATGCTAGTGTCTCAACAAAGGTGAATAGAAGCGTAAAAATATATACTTTAAAAACTTAATGCCTTATTAGACTCCTATTAATACATTTATATTTTAGTGTCTTAAAAAGAGCGTAGCAATAGGCATTATTTCTTGTAGTGTTTTTTATTAAGTTTGTTTACCATATACAATCATTAATTATTGAATACTTAGTGGGTGTTTGTTACACATATGAATTTTGAATGTTAAAATATTTAATTTTTATTTATATTGACATTTAAATTCAAATGCTTAACCCTATCATATAAAATTAATGGCGGCGATTATTTGCAACCCACAAAATTTCTTAACACAAAAACAGTAATTTAATAAATTAAGCTATTATTAGTTAAAGATTACAATTTCCTTAATGAAGAATTAACATAATCAATTAAAAATAATAATAATATATATATATATATATATATATATACACATACATATATTGACAAAAAAGAAACATAAAAAAATATAATGTTTTTCTTCTATATCATCTTGAACAGACGGTGTGTCTTCTTCCAAGAATTCCATAAAACTTAGTTTCTCAAGGGTTTCCATCCATGATGAGAATAAATAACAACGGAAAGAAACTAGATTGCGAATACAAATTGAACTTCATCATAAGTAGGGCTGTTCATTTGGTTAAAACCGACCGAACTGAACCGAAATTTCGATTAACCGAAATTTCGGTCCATCAAATCATGGAACCGAAAACTGAACCGAACTACTACGGTTCGGTTCGGTTAAAACCGAAAATATTCGGGTTTTTTGGGTTTCGGTTGCGGTTAACCATTTTTTTCCTCTTCGACAATTTATAAGAAAATTTGATTTTTCACTTTTCAAAGATTTGCTGGAACTTTTTTTAAAGGGTTAATTTTAAAAAGCAACCTAAACTATACGGGTTTTTATACTTTGCAACCTAAAAAATTTATTTTTCCGATTGGAACCTGTATTATGCGAATTTGCTCACTTTGCAAATCCGGTCATTTTTCCCGACTGTATAGGCCACGTGACAATCACGTGGCCACTTTTAAATGTATTTTCAGTTTTCTTAAACAAAAAATACATGTATTTCTATTTTTAATTACTAATTTTTTTTATTTCACCGTATATCCCTTTCAAAGTAAGTATATATTAGGATACTCACATCTTGCGCAGCAGAAAGACAAAACCCTTGCGAAATCAATTGTTCTACCCCTAACCCAAATTCCAGATAATTCCATGCAAATGCAATGCAGGTGTGGCGACGCGGTAGAGCTTCGCATATCGTGGACGGAGCGCAATCCCGGGAGGTGGTATGCCGTGTTCGAGCGATATAGGATAAGACGCGACTGCTTCAACTGTTTTTTATAAATCAGCAACTATATAATTTCGTATTCCTCAATGATTAGGCAGAAACCCTACTTGATTTTGATGGGTTAAAGCAGTCGAGATTTGTTGCATCAACAAATAAGGGTTTACTGTTGTTTTTGTGGATTTATTGTTGTTTTTAGGGATTATATAGGATAGAACAATTGATTTCGCAAGGGTTTTGTCTTTCTGCTGCGCAAGATGTGAGTATCCTAATATATACTTACTTTGGAAGGGATATACGGTGAAATAAAAAAAATCAGTAATTAAAAATAGAAATACATGTATTTTTTGTTTAAGAAAACTGAAAATACACTTAAAAGTGGCCACGTGACTGTCACGTGGCCTATACAGTCGGAAAAAATGACCGGATTTGCAAAGTGAGCAAATTCGCATAATACAGGTTCCAATCGGAAAAAAATAAATTCTTTAGGTTGCAAAATATAAAAACCCGTATAGTTCAGGTTACTTTTTGAAATTAACCCTTTTTTAAATGACTTCCTGGAACCTCATTTTCACTTTTCAAAGACAATATCGGTGACAATCTGAGAGGGTTAGCAAGAACTAAAATTTCAGCAAATTATTTTAAAACAATATTCTTCATTCTCAATCTCAATAGTCAACACTAACTTACACACATCAAACATAACACATGAAAATTGATAAAATCAAGATAAAAAAATGAGTAAAATATAGGGTAGTAAACTGGAGTGAAAGACTAAAATTATAAATAAATTATATAAAAAAAATGAAAATTTATTCGGTTTTCAGTTCAGCTCGGATCGGTCAACCGCTACCCTAAACTGAAACTGAACCGATAACCGAAATTCTCTAAAATATATAACCGAAAATCGAACCGAATCTTCGGACCGATTTTCTGTCCCAACCGAATTTTCGGTTTGGTTTTGATTCGGTTCGATCGGTTAACCGATCCGTGAAATCATAAGATTGAAATACCAGTGACAACTTGTAATAACGATTGTTAAAGTTTAAATCGAAATCAAGAAGCCACCGCTGCGTTGCTGAAATTGAAATCCCTGTTATAAATAGTACCGAATCTTCCAATGGCTTGAAATCATTAATAATAGAGACAATAATTCACTATATGAAAATGAACTCATGACGGGATCTTGTGTTTCCGGGCAACAAATCATTATATGAAAACCAACCAACAAATCAATATATGAAAACCAACTGCCTGTCGTTTCTCTTGCTTTCTACATTTTATTTTTTAGTTTTTCATGCTTTATTATTTATGTATAATATTTTTAATTTAAGAAAGAAAGGATATAACTAGTATTCAGTGGACTGCATTAAAATTTTTATATTAATTTTTTAATATAAGTTGGCTGCACTGAAAAGTGAATTGCATTGAAATTTTTTTTGAGCGGCAAATAGTCGCTGCCAAAATTTATCATATTATATCACTGCCTATTATATCATATTATATCCATTAACCTTTTTCTAACATTCGATGTCTATATTACAATCAATTAATACAATTTAAAAACAAACATATAATTTTACTATTCACCTTTATTTTTAAATTCTAAAATTTCAAAGACAATATTCTCCAGCCCCACTTAAGCTTAGAATATGAATAATCTGATATGAGATTTGAAGAAATTGATATTGTAAATGAATTATAATAAGTATATGTATAGAAATATGGGGCGAATGAAGTGCAGGTGGAAATTGAGTGATGTGGTTAAGTTAATACAATTACACAAATTGGGCGACCCGCATATACCTCTAAATGGTGCTTCGACACAATTCCCTCTCTTTTGCCCTTTCTGTCTCCCTTGAGGACTATCTGCATACAGGCCATTGTTTATATTTCATGTTAGAACATGATTTTGGAGATTAAGTTTTTTTTACACATTTGCCAAATAACAATAGATCGGCCATAAGATCTGTTTCTGTTTTTTTGTGAAAACATGCGCGTTGTTAAGTATTCTAAATGTTTATGTGGGATAATAAAGGGAAACAACTTCAATTTTACACCTATTTCTGTCCTTTTTCTTTGACATTGCTGCTGCACCTGGATTTTGTTTGAGTTGCTAATGGTAAAACCGATCTTAAATTTTCCTATTTTAAATGTTCCAACTCATCATAGATTTATTTCTTTTTTCTCATTTATTGAGTCCCAGTTGTTTTAATCGGTCTAAAACTCTTTTTTCCCTCTAAATTCAAAATTTGTGGATCTTGATGTTTCTTGTAATCTCTGTTTTGCTACATATGTAAACTTGTGTTTAATTAGATAATGGAGAACTTTCTATGCAGATAGTTTAAGTGGTTTATAACATTTTCTTCTCTAAATTCCACAAAGATGCGGATCTTGATGATCTGCATGATCTTCTTTTGCTATATTTTTTGTAACAGTTCTTTTTCTCCAAATTAATAAAAGATGCCGATTTTGAGACCGTGTTTATTAACAAACACAATTCAATCTATCAATAAAATATTAATTTTTTTTTCATCGACGTACACAACCTACTCCACAACTCAAAAGATATATTTTTATATTTTATCAAAAATTCAATACAACTCAACATTTTAATAAATATTATTTATTAAATTTCTTTTATTCAAATAAATAATTTATTTTCCAATAAAATTAATATTTTTGCTGCGGTTTAATAATTGTATATTATTTTTAGCGCATTTCTAATATATATCAAGAAAAAATAAAATATTTTAATTCCACAATTACAATAATGTGATTTTTTTTCCCATGCTAACATAATAACTAAATTATAATTGTAAAAGTTGAATTTCGAAATTGCAAAAAATGAAGTAAGCTACAAATACATGTCTGAAATGATAGAAATTGTGTGAGAAAAAAATATAGAGCATTAGCCTCTATTAATAGAGGGAAAGAAATAAAGAGCTTAAAATTTTAATTCAAAATATATCAATACTAAGCTCTACTTGTAGAGAAAGAAAATAAGTATTAGGATTAATCTTTTAACTTTTTTAAAATAAAAATTATGTCATTATTTAACATTAAAATTATATTCAATAAATAATTTAATACAACCAATGAAAAATTAATATGTGGCAGGTTGTGGAATATGATTGAATTGTGGAATGGATTGGTCGAGCAATTCAAACCACAACCGAGATCATCAATTTTATTGGCTTTTCTAAAAAAAATTTTAATAAAATTTTATAAAAGAATTACTGCTAAACATGGTCCGAAGATCTGCATAATCTTTTTGTTTGCTATATTAGTTTTTTCCCCTCTAATGTGCATACTTGTAATATTCTAACACCTTGAATTCTGTATTAATAATTTTTTCAGATTCAGAGTACATGCAGAAAATAACTGGCTTCTGGATTTTTTAAGATCAGGCCAGTAGTTTCAGGAATATTCAGGAAGAGGTAAAATGTAAACTCCAGTCACTTTACAATTGTGTTGACTGCATCTTTGATAAAAATATAAATATTCATCTCAAAATTAAAACACCAACCTCATCAAGCACAATACAGGTAGCCTTTAGAAAATAATCATACATAATATTAGCTAGTAAGTAGAATTTATTCAAGATAAAGTAACGGATTTTGCATGAAATTAAAACTTGGGCAGAATATTTTATATACCTTCTTGTCTCTGTGCTAACAATATGAGTTTGTTTCTTAACACTGGTATACCTGTCAATGGCCAGTTTGTTTTCGAGGGATCTACTTCGGAGCCATTATATAGCAAGGAAAAAGACGACATCAAAGATAGTAAAATTGAGGGAAAAAAGTACAAATGATCCCATAACTTTTTACTTTTTCGTATTTAGTCCCATAAGTTATTGATTTTTCGATTTAGTCCCACAACTCTAGTAATTGCTCAATTTTAGTCCAATTTTGACCCAATATTGACCAACTGACCGGAAAAGGTCACGTGACTTTCACGTGCCGGCGCGGTTTTGGAAATTCCGGCTAAAATGATCCCATAACTTTTTACTTTTTCGAATTTAGTCCCATAAGTTATTGCTTTTTCGATTTAGTCACACATCTCTAATAATTGCTCAATTTTTGTCCAATTTTGACCTAATGTTGACCAGCTAACTAGAAAAGGTCACGTGATCTTCACGTGCCGGCGCGATTTTGGGAATTCTGACGACTTATGACACGTGTCGCCGGACTTCCGAGGTGGAATTTTAATTTTTTTTATTAGGAGACCACATCAGCAAATTATTTACCTTGTTAGCTTATATTTTTCTTTTGCCTGAATTGAATTAAACTCCAAAAAATACAAATTCAAAATAGGGAAATGTAATATTTTATCGATCTAACCCTTAAATCAGAATTAGCATCCCTTCTTCTTCTTCTTCTTCTTCTTCTTCTTCTTCTTCAGTTCGCGTCCTTCTACAAGAAAAAGCTCTAACTTTTCTCTTCCAATCTTTTCTATTAGAAAGACGCGGCTTCAACTCCCCCAAAATTGGACAACACACGAAGACAAAGAACCATGTCCCAATCTAGGAATAGCTTGCGAAATAGTATTGTGTGTGCGAATTCGTAGCCTTAGCTCTCTTAGCTCAACACAATTGATTACAGCAACAATCAAACAATCAAAACAAGCAATCAACTTGTTTCAAGAACACACTTGTATGCAAGAAAGTTTAACAAAGAAGAAAATATAAAATCAACAAAGAGAGTTACGTGGTTCTCCCTTCAATACACTTGTTGCCTCCTCTATATGGAATGACAAGAAATATATATGTATCAGAGATGGGAAAAAAAAACCGCCTTAGAGAACAACGGATGAGATTAAATCAAGAAACCGGATCACAACTCCTCAAGTAACAAGCTAACTGCTTTCTGCAAACAACAACAGTTGAAAGACCACGATTTGAATAAAAATCGTTGTAGAAGCTGAATAACAGAAATAACAGAATTAGTTTCCTAAAACAGAATTTAGTTGTTATGAAATCCTCTTCAATCAATTTACACTTAATCCTGAGTTGATAAGCCATATCTTTAACAATGTGCGACTAAGGTTTGAATTCCCCCATTAAAACCTCTTGGAAAGAAGAAAATGTTGGGCGTAGGTTCTACGGCTGCTCTCACGATACCCGATATGGTTTTTAGTTCTTGCTTCAATTTTATTAGTTTATTCAAGGTTGAATTGTATTAATTGAAACATACTGGATATAATTTTGGCAGAATGAAGGCCATTGTACGAGTTTTAGGTGGATAGATGCACTTCTATGTGATAGAAGCAAACACATAATGAGAGGGCTCTTGTGAAGGCTTAACGAGAAGAACGCTGAAAATGAGGTCCTGCATAACGCCCGCATGAATCTCGAAGAAATTGTTTCCGTAACCAAGATAGATAATGAGAGAATGAGCTACTCGTTAAAGAAAAAAAAAAACAGGTGGAGTTAAAGAACAAGGAGTTGGAGTCCATCAACAATGAGTTGATAAAACATAAAAGTCGGCGAAATTTTCAAAATCGCGTCGGCACGTGAAGGTCACATGACCTTTTTGGGTCAACTAGTCAACATTAGGTCAAAATTGGACCAAAATTGAGCAATTACTAGAGATATGAGACTAAATCGAAAAAACAATAACTTATGGGACTAAATTCGAAAAGGTAAAAAGTTATGGGACCATTTTAGCCGAAATTTTCAAAACCGCGCCGGCACGTGAAGGTCACGTGACCTTTTCCGGTCAGTTGGTCAACATTTGGTCAAAATTGGACCAAAATTGAGCAATTACTAGAGATGTGGGACTAAATCGAAAAAGCAATAACTTATGGGACTAAATCCGAAAAAGTAAAAAGTTATGGGATTATTTTGGTTTTTTTCCCTAAAATTGAAGATAATATCACACATAAACACGGTTTTCCTCTCAAATGTAGAGACAGTTTTCCTATAGTTAATAAACCTCTGATTTAATGACATAGCATACGTGTGAGACTTAATGAGAGCATGACACGTATCATATGCGTGAGACAGAATGAGAGCATGGCACGTGCAAGAAAACCTTGAAAGTCACTTACTTTAATAGTAAGGGGGATTTTATTTTAAGATATTAATATTTTAGTATCGATATACCATAATTCTTTTCTATTGTTGTGATGAAAAATTTAGTATTACTTTTTTAGTTTATATTCAAATCGAAATTTCATCGGTACGTACTTAGAGATTACCATATTCGTTGGTATGTTTCACTACGATAGAATTATATTCATTGATATGATTATGAAGCCAATCAGCACGTTTTAAGTACAAAATTTACCGACTAAGTTATATTCGTCGGTAGATTTCCATCATTAATCATCGTTAGATTTCGTCTCCAAATCAGTTGCTATTTTGTCACATAGAATATTAACACATTGTTTACTACTCATTATCAACAGAAAAAATGGTCACTAAAATAGCGTTGTTAGTCTATCGGCTATCCATCGGGGAATTTCATTTTTCTAAGTTTTCTTAATTTTTAAATATATTGTCACAATTCTGTTAATACTTTATGATAAATATTTTTTTGTTTCTAAACCCGTCACACTATTTTGAGAATTTCTTGTAGTGTTATTTGTATGTAGGAAAATTCCCGTCATTTTAAAATTCAACGGCACACTCAAAAGTCTAAAACTTTTGGGCATCTTATATTCCCAACAAAAATATGTTTATCAATTGAAAAATAAAAAGAAAAGAAAAAACGCATTTCCTACGAGTTACGGACTTGCGAAAAACTTTTATTTCCCTCGAAACATTCTCCAAATGGAGGAACCCCCTCTCTAGAAATTTCTACCTCCGCCATAGAAAAACGCATCTACAAAACATTATTTTGGACTTGGGAACCTCTAGCTATAAGTGTGGAAGGATTGAAGTTGAACGGGCTGAAAATAGGCCAAAATGCGTACAAAACGCGTGAACCGCCTCAGCCAACTCGACCGAGTTGCTTAAGACAACTCGATCGAGATAGCCTGTTGTGCAAACTCGCTTGTAATTCGAGCATCCAACTCGATTGAGTTGCTTGAAGCTACTCGACCGAGTTGGCCACTTAACCTTGCTACTCGATCGAGTTCCGCTGTTCTATTTAACCGAGTTGTTTCTTCGAGTTTTTGCACGTCTTTCTTCTAAAATTTATCATTTTAGTACCTTGTTTGCTCGTATGCTCGTTAAACTTCGTTCAAAGGGACTTTTGGGCTTAAAAATCATCGAATAAGCTACAAATAAGCACATGCACGTCATACGACATAATATAATGAATCTAAGCATAAACCGATAAATAATGCATGCAACTTATATAAAATACTCATCTAAATCGACCTAAATGCATGCATACACGATGTGTATCAACTTTCTTCTTCCAAGTCCTCTTTCTCTATGGTTTTCTCTTGGTCAACCGCCAGCTATGGTCCTTCATATTCGGTACCACTCCTCAGACAAATGGCTTGACACTGTTCCTTTGAGTTTACCACTACATCACTCGGGAATTGCTCTTTTTGGTGTATGGACCCTATAGCTTGTGCAATTTGACTCAGTTGAATCTGAATGGAAGATTGTGTCATCTTCTCGTCATATTTGGCAAACTGTGACTGTTCAACTCTTCTTGAGTAGGTTTTCTTCCTTCATGGATCATTTCATTGGTGACTGCAAATCACGGTGGCGGTTGGAGCGAATTATTTGGATTGTTGTACGATAATTAGCACGATTCCTCGCACCTGGTTGATACTGATTGTATTGCTATTGGTTGCCTAGGAAGTTGTTGGAGTTTCTGTGCTTAACGAAGTTGTGTCTTCATATACCTCTTGCATGGGTGGTTGCAGTGAATTGAACTTGGTATGCTGAGCTACTGTGACACTAGTTATAAGATATAATCGATTGGCATGTCTGCCACTTGAGCCGCCAAGTGAGCTACAACTGATTCGGTCGTCCCAGTAATGTTGGCTACTCTCCTTAGTTGATTTCTCTCATTCGACCATTACCAACTAGTAGTGGTCATCTTATCTAAAATTGTAAATGCAGCTCTTGTTAAATACTTATTAAAGAGATCTATCATATCCCCAAATTTTTTAAATATAAAATCTTTATTTTAGATGATCTTCAATATCTTCTATACATATGTTTTATGACGCATATCATCGCTATTAGATGCTATGTGTTAATAAACAATGTTATTGTATACACAGGATATGGTGATTGTGTTGGAATACAATATTGAAAAATATATTAATTCGAGGATCTCATCCACCAATTTTCAGCGAAGGTTTTTTTGGTATATGTATTTTTATCTGTTAAGATCATCAATCACATTAGTGTATTGCACCATGTTCATGATGTTCATCTTCCCTCACATGAATTAGATAGTATTATTTGTTGAGTGGGGTGTACGGTGTTTTATGTGTTAATTCGTGCAATGATGTTTCAAAATTAAATATAGCATTTAGATTTATATGCACGATAATTTGTTCGAACTTGCATATGTCCTTGGATTATAGGTTATAAATCAAGGGTTTAATTTGTTAAACATGGAAAGATTCGATTTGTAGTTCATTCTTAAGTATTTTGTCCGCGATCAGTAAATAAATTTTGGCAATTTATTTTGATAAGATCGTCTCAGTTTCATTAAAGTTTATCTTTGACTTGACAATGGAATTGTGGACACACGTATGGTGTACTGGAACAGGACCATATGATATTTAGATTTTGATTTGACCATACAATCTAAATTCATTGATTGAGGTATGTATTACCTTAATCATAAGTGAATAGTGTACCTTTATTACAAACTGGACATTCTTTAAGACACCAGGGAGTGAAATTAATATCTTAATCAATACCTCGGTGTTATGGAACATAAAGTGAAGTGATAAAGAACATATGTTTAAAATACTGGAATCATTCGCCTATTTAATAGGCATGATCATGATCTCACAGATTCTTCTGTGAACACTAAATCTGAGCTCAGTATTCAACATTTGTTGTGGAATCATATTGTGTGATGAAGTAACACAATATTGTCAGATAAGATGAGTGTTGAGATTGACATGTGTTTGAAGATATGCTTACTGGCCATGGTAGCCTATTGGAAACACTTTAGTTGATTGGGGGGGGGGGGGGGGGGAGGGGGGTGTAATATGTTGGATCGATCAATCAGAGGATAATAACATTGATTATATTGCTTCTATAATGCCGATTAAATTAAGAGTGCAATTATAGTCTTTTAGTGTAATAGAATATAATTAATAAATTAATATGATAAGTCAAGAGTTGACTGGGTCATAATTAATTTATTGGAGCTTGATTTAATTGGGTCCGATTGGGTCCCTTCGGTGGCTCAATGTGAACTGGAATAAATTATAGATTATAATTTACTACTGCAATAATATAAATATATTTGGATAAATAATAATATAGAAAATGGAGAGATCCAGGATCTTCTATATCTATTAGGATATGCTACTTGGAGAGGAAGAATAATGTGGTATTATATATATATATATATATCAATTCCAAAGAAAAATGTCCACACATCATGTATTGCAGTGCAATTCGTGAGAACACCGAAGAAGGCTTGGATTTTTTAAGCAAGATATGAGATTTAACAAAAGCACACTACAAAGGTATATATTAATCCTTCTAGCGTAAATTAATTACTATGTAGAACATATGATAATTCGATCGTTGCACAACGATGTATCCGATCTTCAATATTCAATATTGTGGATCGGATATGATCGTGGTTCTAACATATGGTATCAGAGTGTAGGTTTTGATTTATTATATTTTCTCAATTAAATTAATTGTAGTTTGCATGTGTTAATATGAGCAGCATTAGGTTTTGTGATTTTATTGTGTTGTTAGATTTAACGAGTTTTAGTTTTGTTGAACAATTTATGGCCTTAGAGCAGTATTAGATTGCAATTGTATTTGTATTATGAGTCTGTAAATAAGGGGTAGATTATGACACCATGTTTCTCCTTATTAGATCTGACATAGGTTACACAAATTGTTTGCATTTTGTTTTGGTATCGTTTTTCACGGTTGGGTCAGTCTAGACGTTGTTTTCTGAATTTTTGGGAAAAACTTTAACACGTTAGAAGTTTTGTTTGGAGTTTGGGATAAGTTTGGAAAAGCACAGAAATTCTAGCCAAAAATAGATGGGGTCGTTCTTCATCTTCCCTAAAATTCAAAGGACCGATTTGCAAATCTAAAAAGTACTCCATTGAAGATGCAGAAGGTCCCGTTTTCATCAAGAACCGAGCAGGAAATCGTTCGGCCTATAATCGCGATCTCAACGCGGCTGCACAGTGGTGGTGCGGCGACGAGTACACCCTTATTTTCTCCCTGCATTTTTGGAACAACAAGAACATAATCAGAATTGGCGCGTATTATCTCGTCAGCCACGGGGTTTTCCGGTGGCCTGGACATCGATGGTGGCGTGTGGCTATCTTGCATTGGTGCGTCGATGGCCGTAAGAATTCCTATAATTTCTGGCAGTTTTTTACAAGATGAGGAGGAGGGCGGCGAGATCTATATGTTAGAACCATGATTCCTATTTGATCCACAATATTGAATATTGAAGATCGGATAAATTGTTGTAGGATTGACCAGATTCAACATGTTGTACATATTAATTAATTTATGCCAGAAGGATTAATATATTACCATTGTAGTGTGCTTTATCAAACGTCAGATCTAGCTTTAAACCTCTAAGCCTTCTCCGGTGTTCTCACGAACTACACTGCAATACACGATGTGCGGACACCTTTCTTTGGAATTGATGTATCACGAGAAAGAGAAGTAGTGAATGTATGAATAATTGGCGTGTTATACATTATTCTTTCTCTTCAAGTACCATATTCTGATAGATATAAAAGATTTTGGATATCTTCATCTTCAATATTATCATTTATCCAATATATATATATATATATATATATATATATATATATATATATATTATTGCAGTAATAAATTATAATCTATATAATTTATTCCAGTTCACATTGAGCCACTGAAGGGACTCGATCTGAATATTAATTTATTGATTATATTATATTCCACTAAAATAATATAATTGCACTATTAATTTAATTTTCATTATAGAAACAATATAATCAATAATATTATCCAACATATTAACTCCCTCTGTCAACTAAAGTATTTGCAATAGGCCACCATGACCAATAAGCCTATGTTCAAATACTTGTCGATCGCAACACTCATCTTTTATTTGACAGTCCTGTGTGACTACATCACACAATATGATTCGACAATAAATATCGGATATTGAGCTCAGATTTACTGTTCATAGAAGAACCCGTGAGATCATGATTATGCCTATTAAATAGGTGAAGGATTCCAATATTATAAATATATGTTCTTTATCACTTCACTTTAATGCCCAAAACACCGAGGTATTGATTAATATATTAATCTCACTCACTGGTGTCTCCAAGAATGTCCAGTTGGTAATAAAAGTACAGTATTCACTCAAGATTAAGGTATACGTCAATCAGTGAATTTGGATTGGATGGTCAAAATCACAATCTAAATATTATGTGGTCCTGTCCCAAAACACCATAAGTGTATCCACAATTCTATTGCCAAGTCAAAGACAAACTTAAATAAAACTGAGACGATCTTATCAAAATAAATTGTTCAAATTATTTATTAATCATGGACAAAATACTTAGGATTGAACTATAAATCGAGTATTTCCGTGTTTAACAACTTAAAAACTTGATTAATAATATTCCTACAATCCAAGGACATGTGCAAGTTCGAAAAAATTATCGTGCAATAATCTAAATGCTATATTTAATTCCAAAATATCATTGCACGAATTAACATGTAAAGTACCATACATCCCACTCAATATTCTCCCACTTGTCCAAGAGTATATGATCTTTGAGTAGTGTAAGCTTTACACCAATTTACTTGTAGGATACCATACTTTCAACATTACTCTCACTTATTTAGGAATCAATGATATATGAATAGTATAAGTTTTATTTTCAATAATTGGATGCTTCTTAAAGCTGCCACATCCTCCATTTCCGCTGTGGAATCATTGATCCAAGATCACTAGATATCTCCTACACAAAATGACATCACTATCCATAAACTACATATGAAGCTTAGGAAAAAACTATCTATGCAAATCTTTTATCCCAATGGATCTAAGATGGAACATAGTTTATCTTCCAAGTCCTTCATATCTTAAGATGACACCAACTAGCACAAAATATTTTATTTTCTACATTTTTCTGAATATGTAAGACTGTCTACCTACATTATTCACGATATGTAAGGTTGTCTTTCCACATTATTTAAAAAATTATAGAACTCTTTAAGGACATAAACATTTGATTATGTTCATGAAAGAACTTTATCAATCGTCATCTTACATGCATTTGATCATTTTTTATAAAACCACCTGGACTCACCTTATAGAAAACTTCTATAAGATTATAGGGGAGTTAGTATATATAGATTTGGTCTATGATACTCTTCCAATGGTCAAAATTAAAAATATCATAACTACCAAGATTTTAACCTGAGAAACTACCTTACTTAGTGATGAGGATCCAAAGACCCGTACACGAAATAAGTAAAAAATTATCGCTTCATCTTAGATATGAAAATTTCCTAATTGACTAGAATTTAATATTATACTCCCATTGTTCTATCAAATTCTTCTACTAACTCTTCTACTCGTTTATCAGTAGATGTTCTATGTTGAACACTTTACATCTCCCACTGAATCTAACAAGTAAGAATTGTAGATTTTGTAAATTCAACTGAGTATGTTTAGTGCGGAACTCTGGACTTGATAAAGTAGCAAACTATTCTCCTTTATCTTGTTTTAAAGAACTAGACCTCTTGAATTCACATACTTGCACGCTCTCGTCCTATAAGAAGGTGACATTTGTCTTCACAAAATCTTTTTACCAGGACTCTATGGAAAACACATACTTTCTGACAATGTATAACAATGACCAGTTACTTCAACTTAAACCACATTAAAACTTTGAGGTGTACTTGGTGAGTTCGAATACTAATTGCATGATGATATATGAATACTTCTAGTCACATTACCCTTCTAAACAAAAATACATGCATATAGAGATTCCATCTTCAATCAATTTGAAAGGAACATCTCTTTCTAGCATATAAACTTTGCTTAACTAGTAAAGTGGACTAAGTTTCACAACTTATCAACCTCATGGTATTCCCAATGATTGATATACGAAAACTTCTCAATCACATTACAATTTTAAACGAAAATTACATGCTTATAACGATCCATCTTCAAGCGATTGAAGAACATCTCATTCTAGCATATAACTTGTGCAATTTATCTGATGCAATGTATTGCAAGTTTTTTTATTAATGTTAAGACATTTAGGGCATTATTAGACCATTCGTCACAAGCACCACCACTATTTCAAGGATTAAATACTTAAGTCAACCTGTACATTGCGAGTTTTTACACTTCAGTACCTAAACTTTGTTTTTTGACTGATTGCAACCTGAAGTCCACGAATTGTACAAGTTGCAACCTCCGTCAAATTTTTCCGGCCAAATATTCGTGACAATCACATGCCAAATTGGGAGGATTCTTGTTATTTCTATGATTTGTTGAGGTAGATTCACATGCCAAACACGTACGTGACAATCACTTTACTATTGCCAAGTTGCAACCTCCGTCGAATTATTTATCTGTTCTCAACAAATCCTGGAAATAGAAAAAACTTCCCCAATTTGGCATGTGATTGTCACATGTTTGATATTTGGCAGGAAAAATTCGACAGAGGTTGCAACTTGTACAATTCGTGGACATTAAGTTGCAATCGGTCAAAAAACAAAATTTGTGTACTAAAGTGTAGAAACTCGCAAAGTACAAGCTGATTTAAGTATTTAACCCTTATTTAAACATAGTGTTAACACATTTGTCAAAATGATTATAACATCTTTGTTTAAATAAATTAGTAGAAAATTTAACTTCTACTATGCTTGATAATAACAATGTTCTAATATCCTTTATTCTAAATAAAGAGAACACACCAATCAACTTTTGCAAACCAACTACATCCGTGTTAACCTTGGAAGTCTACCCTTTCACTGAGTCTCCTCAAAAAAAGAATCCATGAAATCAAATTGCAACTATAATTAGTGGGCCCAAATTCTCCTAAGTGATCATAGAATCTGTTGCATTATGCCTTGAATCTGAGTTTCTGCTGAAGTTTGGATGTACTGAAGAGTCGTAGCCACGATAGGAGGTGACACGGTCGCGACAAATTATGACTGGAAAAAGGATTGGTTCTGTGAAATGAACGCAACCGCGTCAGGCTGAACGCGTCCGCGTCAAGAAGCTGAACGAGACCGCGACAAACCTGAACGCAGTCGTGTCATTTTGTGCTTGGTTAAGGCATTCATAGGATAGGCTCGGAACGCGGCCTCGATAGTGTTCAACACGGCCGCATCCGTTACCGTGGAAATTAAGTTTTCGGCCTTATTTGAGGCCCACCAGTTTAGAGTTTAAATCTAATAGCTCTAATTAAACTAGGGCTAATCTGGATCAAAATTTTATTTGTCTCTGATAATCTGTAACTCAAAAAGAATATATGAGTAAAGAATTCCTCTCTTTTTCCCATGGACGTAGCTAACACATTGTTAGTGAACCACGTAATATGCTATCTTGTTTTACTTTCTCATTTTATGTGTTCTTTCTTGCATACCAGAGCCTTGTTGAAGGGGGTTCCGCAATCTAGTGAGAAAGATGTCTGGGATAAAAGTGAAAGTAAAAAAAATCACAAGGAGGAATAGTTTTAGTTTGTGGCAAATCAAGATGCGAGCTTTGTTGAAACAACAAGGGCTGTGGGCACCGCGTATGGCGAATGATAAGAAGGGCAATGCAGTGGCTCTGTCTGATGCTGAGATGGCCAGTCTGGAGGAGAAAACACACTCAACGCTCATGTTGTGTCTCGCAGATGATATCATTACCGAGGTCGTAGAGGAGGAAACTGCGGCAAATTTGTGGTTGCAACTAGAGAGTTTATACGAAGTCGCTCACCAACAAGTTTCTGCTAAGCAACATCTGTTTAGTCTATGTATGCACGGCGGTCAGTCGCTTCTTGAACATCTCGATTAATTGAACACACTTCTATTGGAATTTCGGTATTTTATAGTCAAAGTAGCAGATGGGGACGCCGCTTTGATTTTGTTAGTTTCTCTACCCCTATTTGTGTGACAACTGTGTACAATCTTTTATCATTGGGAACGATACTGTGTCAATTGAAGGAAGTGAGATCAGCCTTAGATTTCAGGGAGTTGCACCATAGGCGACTAGTACTAGTTCGAATAGTCAGGCCGCTGAACTAGTAGCCAATGAGAATGGGAACAAGGGGTTTGGAAATTCTGGTAAGAAGAAATTCAAGAAGAACTCTGGATCACTAGGTCCAAAGCCGACTAATACTTGCAATTACTGCAAAGAGACAAGTCATTGGAAGAACGACCGTCAGAAGAAGAAAGGAAAGCAGGAGAATAAAACAGGTATTGCTGCTATTGCTGAAGGAGAGAACACCAGCTCCGGGGATGATTTGGCCCTAGTCGCCATTGAACAAGCAAGTCACGCTGACTTGTGGATTCTTGACTCTGGGATATCTTACTACATATGTCCACGTAGAGACTGGTTCACGACGTACGAGCAGATTGATGGTGGCAATGTTTCCATGGCCAATAGTTCAGTTTACAAGGCGATTGGGATTGACTCAATTAACCTGAGGATGCACGATGGTAAATTCTACATACTGAACGATGTTAGGCATGTGCCACTAATGTCAAAGAATTTGATATCATTGAGTCTACTAGACATCAGGGGCTTTAGTTTCTGAGGTGAAGGTGGAGTTATGTATGTCTGCAAGGGTTTAAATATGGTCTTGAAAGGTGTGAAGTGGGGGACTCTGTATTTCTTGCAGGGGTCAACTGTATCTGCTTCTGCTATTGTGCATCGTTTGAGGTTCACAAGGATGACTTGACCAAGTTGTGGCATATGAGGCTTGGTCACATGGGTGAAAGAGGGATGCATATTCTGTCGAAGGGAGATATTCTTGGTGGCCATAGGGTCACTAGCCTTGAGTTTTTTTAACACTGTGTTCTTGGGAAGTTACATCGCAACAAGTTTCCCAAGGTAGTTCATAGAACAAAAGACACACTTGATTATATCATGCTGATTATTGGGGTCCTTCACGTGTTGACTCTCTAGGAGGCCATAGATACTTTGTATCTATGATTGATGACTACTCAAGGATAACTTTGGTGTTTATGATGAAACTAAGGGTGAAGCTTTCAAGAGTTTCAAGCAGTGGAAGACATTGGTGGAGAATCAAACTTGGAGGAAGATCAAGAGGCTGCAAACTGATAATGGTCTGGAATTCTGTTCATCGGAGTTTGATGAGTTTTGCGAAGATGAGGGGATTGCAAGACATCATACAGTGAGGCATACTCCACAGCAGAATGGTGTAGCAGAACAGATGAACTATACACTTCTGGAGAGAGCTCGATGCATGCTCTCAAATGCTAGATTAGGCCGAAAATTTTAGGCTAAAGCAGTCAACACAGCTTGTTACCTGATAAACTGTGGACTTCACGTAGGTACCAATCCCAAAACACCTTATGAGGTGTGGTCTAGTAAGTCTGCTAACTACTCACATTTGAGAGCTTTTGGGTGTACGATTTACTATCATGTTAATGAGGGAAAATTAGAGCCAAGAGCGAAAAAGGGAGTATTTGTAGGCTATGGGGATGGTGTGAAGGGTTATAGAGTTTGGTCTTCGTCTGAAAATAGGGTTATTCTCAGAAGGAATGTAGTTTTTGATGAGAATTCTATGGTTAACCCTACGGTGAAGTCTATTGTTGTGTCAGGTAAAGATAGTGTTGACAAATAGGTGGAGCAGAGTGAATCACAAAAGGGTGATGAGGAAGGACAGTCATAGGCTGACACGGAGGTGAAGGATGCTATACCATAATAATCAAAATCGACTGAAGAGAGACCGTATAGTATAGCTCTTGATCGAGCTAGAAGAATTGGAGTTGAAGCTCCTAAGAGGTATGGGTCTGAGGATATGGTGGGATATGCATTGTAGGTTGCTGAAAAGGTGGACTCGTATAAGCCGTCCACCTACAGAGAAGCTGTTGCATGTACTGAGTCCACTTAATGGCTTGCTACCATGGGAGATGAGATGGAGTCGCTTCACGAGAATATGTCTTGGTATTTAGTCAGAAGGCCTCCGGAGAGAAAAGTTGTAACATGCAAATGGGTTTTCAAGAAGAAAAAATAGATGTCATCGGATGAGGGCATAAGGTATAAGGCCAGAGTCGTTCCTGGAGGGTTCACGCAGAGAGAGGAAGTAGATTATGATGAGATATTCTCACTTGTGGTCAGACATACTTCCATTCGGGTGCTATAACAAATGGTTGTCCATCCTTGAACTGCTCGATATGAAGACAACTTTCCTACATAGAGAGTTAGATAAGGAGATATACATGACTCGGCCACATGGTTTCCATGTTCTGGGGAAAGAAGATTATGTTTGTAAGTTGAAAAAGTTCATTTATGGGCTAATGTAGTCTCCGAGGAAGTGGTACCAGAGATTTGATAGCCACATGACACAACTTGGCTACAACAGGAGTCCGCACGATAGCTGTGAGTATCACAAGAAGCTAGAAGATGGTTCTTACATCTATTTGATCATGTAGGTAGATGATATGCTGATAGCGGCTAAAGTCAAGTTGGATATTCATAAGTTGAAGGGTCTTCTCAGTGCTGAGTTTGAGATGAAGGATTTGGGTGCTGCTCAGAAGATATTGGGCATGGAGATTTATAGAGATAGAAGTCGGATGTTGCTTTTCCTTTCTCAAAAGGCATACATTCAGAAGATATTGTCAAGGTTTGGTATGTCTACTACTAAACCCATCGACACTCCTTGTGCTGCTAATATTCATTTATCTATGGTATTTGCACCTAAGTCAACTGAGGAGGTGGAATACATGTCTAGAGTTCCCTAAGCTAGTGCAATGGGGAGTTTGATGTATGCGATGGTCTGCACTAGACCTGATCTTGCACATGCTGTCAGTGTGGTTAGCAGGTTTATGACTCAACCTCGAAAGGAGCATTGATAGGCAATGAAGAGAATTTTCTGGTAACTTAGGGATACATCTGATGTTGATTCTATTTATAGGGGTGATACGAGTTGTTTGGTAGCAGGGTATTGTGACTCTGACTATGCTGGAGATGTGGATAGTAGGAGGTCTATGACCGGTTATGTGTTCACTCTTGGTGAATCATTTGTGGGTTGGATGGCTACTTTGCAGCCTACAGTTACTCTGTCTATGACTGAAGTAGAGTATATGGCGTTGACGGAAGCTGCTAAGGAGGGGATTTGGTTGAGAGGATTGGTTAATGATCTCGATCTGCATCATGACTATGCTTCTATATTTTGTGATAGTCTCAATGCAATATGTTAGGTTAAGGATCAAGTGCATCATAAGAGGACGAAACATATTGAAGTTAGATATCATTTCCTACGAAGTGAGAAGAGAATAAAGGTGAAGAAAGTTGACACTGTTGATAATCCTGCTGACATGTTCACTAAGTCTGTTCCGCGTACAAGTTCCAACACTATTTGGACTTGTTAAATATCACGAGCTGTTAGTTGTCCCATGGTTGGGGACAGATTTGGGTACGAGTTGTTGCTTGTATGTCTGTGCATTCTTTAGAATATGTCTGAAGAAATTGTTGATCTGTGAGAGGATTCAAGGCAAGGTGGAGATTTGTTGAATTATGATTGAATCTGGGTTTCTACTGAAGTTTGGACGTACTGAAGAGTCGCCGCCGCGACAAAAGGTGACACGATCGCGACAAATTATGGCTGGAAAGGATCAGTTCTGTGAAGTGAATACGACCGTGTTAGGCCGAATGCGGCCGCAACAGACCTGAACGCGGTCACGTCATTTTGTTCTTGGTAAAGGCGTTCGGAGGCTAGGCTCGGAACACGGCCGCATCCGTTAGCGTGGAAATTAAGTTTTCGACCTTATTTGAGGCCTACTAGTTTAGAGTTTAAATCTAATAGCTCTAATTAGACTAGGGCTAATCTGGATCAAAATTTTATTTGTCTCTGATCATCTGTAACTTAAAAAGAACATCTGAATAAATAATTTATTTCTTCTACCCATGGACGTAGCTAACACATTGTTAGTGAACCACGTAATTTGCCGTGTCGTTTTAATTTCCCGTTTTATGTGTTCTTTTTCACATCTGTCATAACAAAATCAACCACTAAACATAACTCAATGAAATTATTTTGCATTTTTAAGTGCTAGGTAATCTTGGTAATTAGTCTTCCAATTACCCTTCTTCCCACAAGGAAACAACTCTCCTTTTGTTTCCATTCTATCTTGACTCCCTTTGTACTTTGTTGAGAATTTTTTGAATTTGACTTTTTCTTGTATGTTGACTTAGACAAGGTCAATACATAAAAAAACTAACAACTAATGCATCGCCATATTTGGTATGATGAACATTCTCAGCACTTTTGAGCTCCTTTACTCAAGGACATGTTTAACTTAAAGCTTAATTTGAATTCCGAAAACATCTTTAGGAGTCTCTAATTCCATGTCAACTTGAATGTCCAAGTGATTCAACCCCTAAAATCTTAACCACATTAATCTGGATGATCATTGCAATCATACAATCTCCCACGGGTGCCTAGATTTTATGTGCATGTTCATACTAGACACTAGATAATAGTTAGACAAAAAAATTGGTATCCAAACTTGAACATCTTATGAAGACTTTTCATAATTCTTTGTAATTTCTATATTCTCGTGTTTTCATTGCATCACATTTGAAATTAATCCCAAATGTAGCAACAAATTAACACATAAGAATAAATTCACCTATCATATGCCTCCAAATATTCAACATTGGACCCTTTAGCTAGTACAGTAGGAAATAGTTCAAACAACACATATTTTGAAACTTTTCAATAAGAAAAATATTAAATAACATTTCAATCAATAAAAAGTTCTCCCACTAGTGGACCGTCAAACAAGACTTTGGATAGTGAATTTTTTAAGATATTTTTCCAAAATTAAATAAATCCAACATGAACATGTATGAATGACAAGTAAGATGAATAAATAATTAATTAATGAGTGGACCCATTAAAACTACCACATTATGCGACCACTTAAAAACCTCAAAATCAGACATACCCCTCTATAGGAGGAATAATGTTGATTTACAGCTAGGTTGTGATATTCCCGCTAAATCCATTATAATTCGTATATATTGTTTGGATATTCTATAGGAAGTCGTCCCAATATTTTTTATTGAAGTGTATAACCCTATATTGATAATTTTTAAGTCCATAAATTAACTATGATACCTATAGGGTACTCATAATTAATTCATGCTTAAAAACTTACCACCACAAACTCATTCAAGTAACTGAAAATGATGCAGTCCTCCTATAGGGAGACCAATTAAATTGGCACGAGACAGATACATTTTCCTACTTATTAGTTGTCCATCCAAAAAACTCAATTCAGTAACCGAAACAACGCAGCCCTCCTATCTGGAGACCAATTAAATTGGCACAAGGCATACATTTTTTTCTTACATATGAGTTTATTAAAATAACTCAATCTAGTAACCGAAACAGTGTCCTCCTATAGGAAGACATACACATATTCTTACAAATTATATGTACGAGCCCAATCTAATAACGGAAACAATGCAACTTTCCTTTCGGGGAGACCAATTAGATTGGCACGAGACATACACATATTCTTAATAATGGGTTAATAAAGGAGGTCGTTGGTTCATTTGAAAAATGGACCTTTCACACGCTTAACATTTTAATTCAAAAAAAAATGGGATTTTAAACTGATTAATATTATCAAAATCATCTTAAATGATTCTATTATTAATCGACATATATATTATCTATCTAATTCGAAAATTAGAAAATAAATATATCAATTATGCATGAGAGTATAGTACCTAGAGCGGCGTATATGCGATTCTATATGACATGTTATATGAATGACATTTAATCTACGGATAATCTAAGCATTAAAGCAATATTTTAAAACTGATTTTCTCAATTAAGTCACAAGCCAGCTCAACTTTTCAACCTCCATTTGTAATTTTCTTAGTCTAGGTAGATTTTTCTGCCGACTCTTGTGCCAGATTTGTCTGGCCAAAACTGATTCTCCAGCTCAACGTCAAAGCTCAATTTATCCGAACAAAATCTTTAAAATTGAAATCCATCTGGCCCTCTAATTTGATTTCCCTGGCCCAACTCTTGAGGTCAAATCAAAATATTCCAACCCAAAAGTAAAAAACATTCAGACCCATAAAAATAATAAAATTATTTGTCACTGGTTAATAATGATGTCCAACTTGAATAAATAATTTTATATTCAAGTTAATCAACATTCCTTGTCCATAAACAACTTTATATCTAATTTTAATTTTCTAGTCCGAATTTGTGAGTAACTGAAATTCATTTGGCTTTCGAATTGATATCCCGACCCAATTCTTAAGTCCAATCCAAATCGCAAGCCAAAATTCATGTTCTTTATGCCCATCAAAACAATAAAATTATGTGTTAATATTTTTTGACCAATATTAAAGTCCAATTTAAATAAATTAATTTAATATTCAAGTCCATCAATATCTGATGATCAATGAACAATTTTACATTCAATTTTGATTCTCCAAAGTCCAAACCACTTAATGATAATCCAATTATCAAGCCCGGTTAGATTCTATCAAGAGCAGCAAGTTAATTGCATTTTCAAGTGGTTAAACCCAAGTGATAGGGATAACCCGATCACCTCGGGTCGGGCTAATACCAAAGCCCACTGATCGGCCCAGCACGTGCAGGCCCAGCAAGCACGTGAAGGCCCACCACGCGTAGGCCCAGCAGGCCCAGGAACGCGCGTTGGCCCAGCGATTGGTTTGTTCCGCGAATCAAGGCTGAAGATTCGTTCCCAACCGCCATGCAGCTGGAAGTGGGCGTGAATATAGGAAGTTTGTTAGGGTTCAGTTAGGGTTTAGGAAAGCTAAGTATAAATACGTGAGAAGAACTCTGAATTAGGGTTCGCACTCTGTATACTGAATTACTACCTGTAAACTCAACGTTCTAGTAAAGGAAACACCTCGGCAAGAGTGATTTTTTGCCCGTGGACGTAGATCTCCGGATCGAACCACGTAAATCTTGTGTTTTTATATTCTGTTTGTGTAGATTATCGTTAGATTTGGTGGTTACCGGATTGCGCATTATCAATTGGCGCCGTCTGTGGGAAAGCTTTAACCAACAATTTTTGACGTTTACATCGCATTCAAGAATCATGGTGACAACACGTTTGAATCAATCTCGCCACGGTGATCAATCTAACCAGGATCCACCCGTGGATCAAGTTTTGCCGCCGAGGCAATTGCCGGCAGGGAGTACGTCTAATCATCAGGGCAATCAAAATCCTCCACCCCCTCAAGACCTGCAAAACCCTAATCTTGTTGTTGCTCAACCACCGGTTAACATTCAAATTACCCCAGAACTGCTCCAGGCTTTCCTACAAGAGCATGCACATGTTCTTCAAGATTGGGCAGTTAATCGCCTACATCCCGCGGGGCCTGCCGGCCATAATGCTAATCCCGTGGTGCCCCCACCTCGCTCGCGTGATCAACAGGACCCGGGGCACCGCGGACGTCAGGATCGGCGACGGGAACGACCTGGTTCTTCCGAGGACCATGGGAGTTCTAACGAATCACGACCTCGCAATGATGAACCTACTGATGTGGATCGCCGCCGTCCACTTAATGCGGCTAAGAGAGTTCGCTATGCCAATCCTCATGCTCTAGATCTTCAAGAGTATGAGCAAGTTCAACGCAATGTTGAACTGGACAGAATTCTGGGTCTTGATGCCAATGGAGATATCATCACACTGTTCTCCCAGGAAATCATGGCCACCTCCCTTCCCGAAGGGTTCAAACGGCCAGCCATACCACCTTACAATGGCACCGGAGATCCGGCCAATTTTCTTGGAGCTTTTAGGCACAGCATGCTTAGCCATGATAACATTACATCCCTCCAGTACTGCAAGATTTTCCCTGAGTACTTACAGGATGAAGCTCGGGTTTGGTTTGATTCTCTCCCACGCAACAGCGTATCCTCCTTCAGAGAACTTGCCGAGCATTTTTGGGCACGGTTCGAAGCACGGGCGAAGCCCATGGCCACCCTGGCCGATGTCATGAATATGGAACAGCGGGACGGTGAAACTGTCACCCAATTTCTTGACCGCTTCACAGCGGTAAGTCTAAAGGTGGGAAATTGCCCCGACGACGTAGTCATCAACGCATTCATGAATGGACTTCGTCCCGGAGCACTTTACACCGAATTAGTTCGGAATACCCCAGTCACAACCCGAGCACTGTTCAAAACAGTGTGCAAATTTGCTAAGGCCGAGGAGCAGACTCGCCAAAAGCGTGAGAAACATGCTAGCAAGCGGCAATCCGACAAAGCACAAACCGGGCCTAGTACTCGACCTAGTGCATTTTCCCGCCTGACCCCGGGGCGTTCAGAATCCCGAAGTGATATTCCACAATTGACTCCGTTGACGAAGTCATGAGCTGAAATCCTTTCTATCTACAAGAACGATCTGCGACCTTGTCCGCGGATGACTGCGCCTCCTGAGAAGAGGAATCGTGGAAAGTGGTGTGCGTACCACCAAGATCATGGGCACGAGACAGAGGAGTGCCGAGAACTCGGCAAGGAAATTGAGGAGTGCTTGAGGAAAGGATTCTTGCGCCAATACATTGCGCGGACCGATGATAAGCCCCGGACAGGTCAGAATGGGGGGTCATCCAATAATCGCGGATATCATGACCGCGGCACACAACAAAATCGGCCGCCGTGGCAGAATAATCGGCCGGGGCCCAATAACTATGTACGACAAGATTCTGGCAATCGCCAACAACCACGCCTCCCGCAGCCGCCTCCTCCTCCGGGAGGACCCGGAGACAACGCGCCTCCTCACGTGATAAACGTGATATATGGGGCCCTTCCCACCGGAGCCTCGCGACACGCCTTGAAGGCAGAGGCTCGACGTCCTCCTCCCGAGGAGCCACGTCACAAACGCCTCCATCAATCCGAGACTGTCAGCTTCACGGATAGGGACCCGGTTCCGGAGATAACACCTCACACTGACGCTATTGTCATCGACATGACTGTAGCCAACATAACAGTAAGGCGGGTCTTCGTGGATAATGGGGCCGGTGTTATATTTGCCGACTGTTTCCAAAGGATGGGGATTTCACGGGATCAACTTCGACCGGCTCCCGGGCCACTGCAGACTTTCACTCAAGGTGAAGTCCAGCCAGAAGGTGTCATCACTCTCCCAGCATCTTTGGGGACTTATCCGAAGATAAAAACCATCTTCGTGGATTTTTATGTGGTGAATTCCCCGTCACCGTACAACATGATATTGGGCCGGGACTGGCTTACCCCCGCCAGAGCCATTTGCTCCACGTATCACCTCGCACTAAAGTTTCCCACCTCGCATGGCGAAGTGGCTATCCGCGGGAGTCAGCGAGTTTCAAAAGAATGTATGTATGTGGCACTCAAAAAGACTGCCAAGGTTCTACCCAAACAGCAGCTTCAGGTGGCATCGTCGGTTCTGGAACCTCGGGAATGTACCTCGTTGGGGGATGCCACTGCACAAGTCCCGCTTGATCCGTCCAAGCCGGAACAGACAGTAACCGTAGGAGCCGTGGATGTGCCATGGCTACACCAGGCTATAATTCAGACCTTGCGAGAGTATTCCGATGTCTTCGCATGGTCTCCTCTGGATATGCCCGGGGTCTCTCCCGACATAATAACACACAAGTTGAACATTGATCCCAGCATAAAGCCTATCCAGCAGAAGCAAAGGAAATTCGCCCCGGAGCGAAATGACGCAATTCGAATCGAGGTGCAACAACTCTTGGATGCGGACATCCTGTTCGAGGTATATTACCCCTCCTGGTTATCGAATCCAGTAATGGTGGTTAAATCCAGTGGGGCATGGCGGATGTGCGTCGACTTCTCCGACCTCAACAAACATTGTCCGAAGGACTGTTATCCCCTACCTTCCATAGATCAAAAGGCCGAGGCCATCACTGGGTATGAGGCACTTTGTTTCTTAGATTTGTACAAGGGATACCACCAGATCTTTATGGATCCACAAGATGCCATCAAGACAGCATTCATCACTGCTTTTGGGTGCTATGCTTTTAAGAAAATGCCCTTCGGGCTCAAGAACGCCGGAGCCACATACCAGCGCCTCATGGATCGGGTTTTCCACGGCCAGATTGGCCGCAACGTTGAGGTTTACGTGGATGACCTGGTTATAAAGAGTATCTCTCATTCTTCTTGTGTGCAAGATATCGCCGAAACGTTGCGCACCCTACGCAGCTACAATTTGCGCCTTAACCCGGCGAAATGCACTTTTGGCGTCGGCTCCGGCAAGTTTCTGGGATATATGGTTTCACAACAAGGTTTGCAGGCCAACCCGGCCAAACTTCGGGATGTGCTAGAACTGCAGCCACCCAAGACATTCAGGGATGTTCAGCGCCTCACAGGTGGTTTAGCGGCTTTAAATCGGTTCTTATCTAAAGCGGCAGAGCGCCAGCTTCCATTCTTTAAAATTTTGAGACAGGCGAAGTCCTTTGAGTGGACTCCGGAGTGCACCGAGGCCTTCGAGGCTTTGAAGTGTCACATACAGCAGCTGCCCACTTTGTCAGTTCCTCTCTCCGGAGAGCCGCTTTATTTATATTTAGCTTCCTCCGAGGAAGCTATCAGTGCTGCACTTGTGCGCGAAGTCAATGGGGTCCAACATCCTGTCTACTTCGCAAGTCGTGTTCTCCACGGGGCGGAGACACGGTACTCCGTGTTAGAAAAAACCGCTTTGGCAATTGTTATGGCAGCTCGGCGTTTACGGCCATATTTCCAAGGACGTGAAATACGGGTTCTGACCAACCATCCTATCCGCCAGATTCTTGTCAAACCCGAGGTGTCTGGGCGCCTCGCAAAGTGGGCCGTCGAGTTAGGCGAATATGATATTCAATATCTTCCCCGACGAGCAATCAAGGGACAAGCACTTGCCGACTTTCTGGCTGAAACCCCGGGAGACGTTCCCCAGTCTCCGACAGACAAGGATACACATCACTCCGCTACCCACATACCCGCACATATGAAATGGCAGCTATATGTAGATGGAGCCTCCACAACTCGGGGAAGTGGTGCCGGGATACTCCGCATTGACCCCGAGGAGGTTGAAGTAAAATACGTCATCCGTTTCAAGTTCAAGGTGACTAATAATGAAGCGGAATATGAGGCAGTTCTCGCCGGGCTCCGGCTCGCTCAATCCTTGGGCGTTCGTCATCTTGAACTCTTCACAGACTCCGAGATCGTGTCCAAACAAATTCAGGGGACCTATGTCGCCAAGGATGAAACAATGATCAGGTATCGTGCTCTAACACTCAAGCTCATGTCAACTTTTGATGCAGTTATTATCCAGAAAATACCGCGTGCTCAAAATGCAAGAACAGACGCACTCAGCAAGTTGGCCTCCGCGGTCCAAACAAATATATCTCCGGATATCATGGTCGAAGACCTATCTAAACCAGCAATTCAGGAGGCCACGGTTTCGGTACTGGCCAATAGTGATCCGAATTGGATGACTCCTATCATCCAATATCTCCGAGATGGAGTCCTGCCCACTGACAAGCTACGAGCTCGGCAGGTTGTCCTCAAAGCTCCCAAATACTCCTTTCATGATGGAGTCTTATACCGGCGGTCATACCTACAACCGAGTCTCCGGTGTCTCGCTCCTGCCGAAGCTACCCAAGTTCTGCGGGAGGTTCACGAAGGGGCCTGTGCCAGCCATATCGGCTCCCGGACATTAGCCAAGAAAGTTCTCCGCTGGGGATACTATTGGCCAACCCTGTTCAACGATGCTCACGACATGGTGACCAAATGCAGCAAGTGCCAGCTGCACTCCCGTGTAAAGCATCTGCCACAGACCGAGCTCACTGGAATCCAGAGTGCGTGGCCGTTTATTCAGTGGGGTATCGACATTGTTGGTCCATTCCCCGTTGCTCCGGGAGGATTGAAGTTCCTGGTTGTTGCCGTAGACTACTTCACTAAGTGGGTCGAAGCCGAACCACTTACAGCCATTACTGGTCAGAATATCTTGAAATTTGTGTGGCGTAATATTGTTTGTCGCTTCGGCATCCCGAGCACTATCATCTCGGACAATGGTAAACAGTTTGCCAACGATCCATTCCGGTCATGGTGTGACGAGCTCCACATCAAACAGATTTTTACTTCGGTTGCTCACCCTCAAGCCAACGGGCAGGTTGAAGTAACCAATCGGACACTGCTCACGGGAGTAAAGAAGCGCCTGGATAATGCCAAAGGACTCTGGGCCGAAAATCTTCCACAAGTCCTATGGGCTTACCGCACAACACCGCATACTTCTACCGGGGAGACTCCTTACAGCCTTACTTACGGTTCCGAAGCCGTTATCCCTGCTGAAATCAGTGTGCCGAGTCCTCGCCTCCTCACATTGGTTCCAGAGAATAATGACGAGGCTCTCCGGGCAAATTTGGATGAGCTTGAAGATCGCCGTGACCAATCATTCATTCAACAGGCCAGATGTAAACAACGAGCAGCCCGGTATCATAACCTCCGGGTCCGAGGCACTCAATTCAATGTCGGGGACTTAGTTCTTCGGCTCAACTCAGCCAGCAAAGCTGCCCCCGAAGGGCAATTACACGCTTCTTGGGAAGGTCCCTACCGAGTCGTTGCCGCACACGACTCTGGATCCTATCAGCTTGAACATCTCAACGGGACCCCGATTCCCCGAAGCTGGCACGTCACTAACTTAAGGCGTTTCTATCTGTGAAGGCCACATCTCAAGTACCATCTTACCTTTAATTTCTTTTATAGTTGTTATCTCTCTTTGTACTTTTGAGTTTGCTCCGGCACTTATCATTGAATAAAAATTCTTTCTTTGCATATCTTGCTGTGTTATCCTTTACGTTACGGGGACGCCCTAACGCACTCATATTATCATTACTAGTCTCCGGACAATTAAAACTCTTTCTCTCGGTCCGTCCGAGGAGATTCGCATTTTAGTCCCCGGACTCATATCACTTTCTCGTCTGTTTAACCGGAGAAGTGTTTACTCTCGCCTGATCCGTCCGGGGAGGTGTTACTCCCGCCTGATCCGTCCGGGGAGATTGGATTTATCTATACTGTGTTCCCGAACACTCAATTAACACAATTAATAATTTTTCCTGTCGTGTTCCCGGACACCCGATTAAAATAGTTTGTAACCTGTTGCTTTCATTAAACCCGTTTGTATACACTACAACAGTTTTATTATCTTTTGAATATTACAAACATCATAAAGTTTTTTACATAAGACTTCAAACATAAAAAAAAAAAAAAAAAAACAAAACAAAAACACAACAACAAAAAGGAGGAAAGCCATTATCTCCGGCCCCCGAGCCAATACTTAGCGCTCCGGCGTTGCTGCCTGCTTCTTGATCTTCGTTGCGTCCTCCGGGACCCTGAAGTTCTTCGGCCTCGGGCTCCGGCTCTGTCATCCCCTCGAGCTTCCCTACGCCGAGGACTGGCTCTGGGCGCTTGCCTAGGGACTTCGTTTCTGGTCCGCGCTCGGCTACTTTGTTGTGGCGCGGACCTCGGGGTTTGAGCCCACTGCTCAGGGTCCCACTCCTCCGGAGCCATCACTTTGATTTCCCGGGCCAGCTCCTCGACTACCTCCTCGGCAACCGCCGGGGGTTCTTCTTCAATCATGGTCACCGGAGCTGGCTCTCGGATAACTATGCCTTTGCTCTGTCCGGAGGGTTTCTTCTTGTCCTTTGTCTTCTTGTCCTTCCGAGGCGCTTTCGGGGTACCTTGCCTCTGGCTTGTACTGGCAATAAACTCCTCGGCAGAGGGCCTCCATCTGCCTCGGCCCTTGAGCCCTTCATACATGCTCAGAAGCAGCTCGAGTACTTCTCGCTTCCTTATGAGCTCCGAGGCATCCGCGGGGTTAGTGGCTGTCAGCGCCGAGATTTCGCTCTGGATCTCAGCGACCCGCTCCTCCACTTCTTCAAAGGTCAGAAGACCGAACTCCGAGAGTATCCAGTCATACTCCCTCTGATGAACAAGGATGCGGCTCATCTCGGCAGCGGTAGACCGATATTTCATCTCGAAGTCTTTGGCTTTCTCCTCGGCCTCAACTACTTTCCTCTCTGCCGAGGCTACCTTCTTCTCCAGCTTTGGCACTACGTGCATTTGCAGATGATTCTTTTCTCCGCGGAACCACTCAAGTGATTGCATTAGCTTCTTTATTATTTCGTGTAGCTCCGCGGTGTTCTAAACAGATAATAAGAGTCAACCAGATCGATTACTCTCAAGCATGTACAAGTTGGAATTCAGTTCGACAACAGACATAAATTGATCATGCAAGTAAAAAGAGAAGTGCAAGAGTCTGAGAAACAGAAATTATATTTCACATCTCAAAAGTACAACTGTTTCAATCAGTACATCATTCCTAACATTCCTACAAATGTACAACTTTAAATTTGCGGGGATCGACTGACCTCCCGCTCAACTGCCTCGGTCTCTTCGGGCAACCCCTCAGTCTCTTCAGTTGCTGCGACGGCCTCGATCGCAGCTGGGGCTTCGACCTCCATCCGTGGAGGGGGCTCAATGCTCCGGGGAGCGGTGACCAGCTCACCTCGGCAGAATGCCAGGAATTCTTTGTCCTGGTCCACCTCGCAGTTTGCCACTTCCGCGGCCGTCAGAAGTTGCTTTTTCTCCCCGAGAGCTTTCACAAGGGGCCACTCCGGCAGATTTGCTAGCGCCGCATAGTAGGCCTTCTCCACTCCGGCCACTGACTCAAAGTCATACCCGAATTCTGGACGATATACGTCCACATTCGGGTAGACCTCCTTCACTTGTTCCAGCAGCGCGGATCGAGTGGCCTGGTCCCCAATAGCCACAAACTCCGTCTGGAAGTCGAGGAACGTGGTGGTTTTGAAGAGCTTGTCGGCAAAGGCCTTCAGCAATGCTCCCTGCCCCTCGACTACGGCAGCTTCCTTAGCTTCCATTTCTGCCCGCAGCTGAAACAGTTCACCTCGGAGAGCATGGTTCTCCGCATCCACCCCGCGCAGACGCTCGACCTCGGTTTCGACCAAGGCAGCCCTCTGGCGTGCCTCGGTCATATCGTGGGCCAGCCGGTCGTTGCGCGCCCGCAGTTCCCTGGCCACCTCGGCCAGCTTCTCCTTTCCCTCCTTCTCGCTCCTACGGCCGAGGTCTAGGATACCTCGCGCCAGGCGCAGGAGTTCTTCAGCATCCGCGCCCTCCAACCCCAGAAGACTCGGGGCCATCTGTTCAACCTGGACAGTTACACGACAAATAAGGTCATCCGCAGCCTTCATAACAGACACTTCAGGCACATAGAATACGATCAGCATTTTAAGTTAACCTGCGAGCTCCCCCCTACCCGGGGTCTTTTGGATGGCGCTTGCGGAGTCCCAGTAGGCTCCGGCCTCTTCTTTGATACGGGAGGAGACCCCGCCGGCGTCACCCGTTCTTCCGACCCCGCCGATGGTCGTGCACTCGGTGGCATCTTCCCCCGGGGAGACACCTCAGTGGCTTTCCCTTTCTTTTTTGCCGCCGCCAACGCTGCAGGGCTTCCAGTAGGCTCCTTTCCGAAGCGTCCCACTGCATACAAAGGTTGTGGTTAGTCCTGCGCAAAACGACAGTTTAAACAGCAAGAAAAAGAACTCCTACCCTCTTCAGTCCCTGCATTGCCCGAATAATACGGACTCAGCCCTGCCTCCTCCAATTCCTCCTCGGAACAGAGGGTTTTGAAAGTCCCCACTGTCCGGAATGTGTGTATCACTTCGGCCCCCGGGCTCTCCACAGGAGTGGTGTCAAGAACCTCATCAGTCCTCCACTTCGGCAGAGCTACTTTATTCCTAATGAATATAAACCTCTCCTTCCAACCCTCTACCTTACTCGGGTTCTGAACCTTGAACCCACCTCGGGCTCGGGGACTAAAGGAATACCACCCCTTGGACTTCCCGAAGTTTTTTAGTTGGAAGAAGAACCTAAAAAGCTCTACAGTTGGTTTTAATCCGGCCTATTTACAGACCACGGTGAATCCCACCACCTGCCTCACCGCGTTCGGCGCTAATTGACAGAGAGCAATACCGTAATATTTCAGCAATTGGATGACAATGTCCCACAGCGGCAGTCTCAGGCCTACTCTAAGGGTATCTATATATACACTAATAATTCCCTGCGGTGGGCAACAGGCCCTATCCTCGGGGTTAGGGATTATATACTCGAGGTTGAAGGGAAGGTAAAATGACGGAAGTTCCCTCTCAATTTGCTCTCGCGACATCCGTAGTGCCACGGAGGACACCTCCCGACCCTCCTCCGCGCACGGATAGAAAGCAACCATCATAACGTTGCATTCCCGGCCGTCGACCCTGTCTATGGTCCTAACCTCATTCCTCTCCGGAATGAGATATGATAGGGGGGGATGTCTAACGGGGTATTCGAAGTCCCTAATTCTTCAATCGAGCCAGAAGATGAGGCAGAAGATGAAGAAGACGAAGAGGAAGACATACTTACTTGGGTGGGATTTGAGAAGGTTGATTTGAGAAGTTTTTGATCTGAGATGAATCACGAGTGCAGATTGCCTCTTTTTCCCGCTTTCTAAACTGATGAATCGCAATGAAGAAGATGAAAGGTTACTGTGCAGTTATTCCAATTATATACGCACAAAACCAACGGCTCTGATGCAGCCTATTCAAATTCAATGATGGAGATTTAAACGTGCTCTTCACGCGCTTTACAGTTCCGAAGGCGCGTGGGGAACAGATTTCTTGGAAATCGCAGAGCGTGTCACTTCACATCTCTCTCTCTCATGATGGCGCCGCCAATCACATCAGCCTCACCCTTCGTCAGGAAGATTCAAACTACACCCCGGTGTACACTCCACCTCGGTCATACTACCACACTCCGGTGCTCCTTCCATTTTGGCCAGACAACTCACTCCGGTGTACCCTCACCTCGGCCAGGTTGTTATAAACTCCCAACTCGTTTCTTGCTTCTGGGAAACTCGATATCTCGATAAATGTCTTATGCACTTCGGCCTAGTTCAGTCATCCGTAAACACTTCGGCCCGCCAGCGACCCCGGTCCTTCTTGCTTACGGTTCCACTCCGATGACAACCGAAGCTCCTACCTCGCTTCGGCTGGGGGGGGGCATCTGATAGGGATAACCCGATCACCTCGGGTCGGGCTAATACCAAAGCCCACTGATCGGCCCAGCACGTGCAGGCCCAGCAAGCACGTGAAGGCCCACCACGTGTAGGCCCAGCAGGCCCAGGAACGCGCGTTGGCCCAGCGATTGGTTTGTTCCGCGAATCAAGGCTGAAGATTCGTTCCCAACCGCCATGCAGCTGGAAGTGGGCGTGAATATAGGAAGTTTGTTAGGGTTCAGTTAGGGTTTAGGAAAGCTAAGTATAAATACGTGAAAAGAACTCTGAATTAGGGTTCGCACTCTGTATACTGAATTACTACCTGTAAACTCAACGTTCTAGTAAAGGAAACACCTCGGCAAGAGTGATTTTCTGCCCGTGGACGTAGATCTCCGGATCGAACCACGTAAATCTTGTGTTTTTATATTCTGTTTGTGTAGATTATCGTTAGATTTGGTGGTTATCGGATTGCGCATTATCACCAAGAGAAGTCTGCAACCCGTGTGGAGTTCGGATTTTCTAAGACAACTCTTAACTGGTAACTTTTAAATAGAATAGGCCCAACTCACTTGAATATAAATTTGCTCCTGACTTGGTACAAACAATCTTTATTCAGTTTTATTGTTTAAACTCATGAGAAAATGGTTTAGACTATGCCATCTTTTCTGATTCACCCCATGTTTCTCTAGTTTAGTGTTAAGATTAGAATTCTTATATCATTTCCATAAGTGTTGTTATAAATATGTCCAATCGGTTACTGGTTGCACTAACTGGTTCAACCGGAAATCAACTACTAGTATGTTCTCCTAGAAATAATATAACCAGTTTACAGTTAGACCTATAATATCCCAATTATTATAAAATACAACTTTGACTGATTACTTTTTTTATTTAGAAATTATAAAAAGATTTTCAACTTGTTTTTTAAAAAAAAGAAGACATTTCAAATCATTACACAAAGCTAAATAGTTAGTCATATTTTGATGTGGAAATACTTTTAAATACACTTCTCAAATTTTAGAGGACAACTTTAAAGTAATTCGATATTAATTAATTAAATGACAATTTTATCAAAATTAATAAAATAAGTAGAAATATGATATTTGTAAAACTAACATAAAGTAAAATAAGCATTTACTAGAAATATGATATTTGTAAAACTAATATTTTTTAATATGTGGTTATTTCTATAAAAAAAAAATTATTAACCAAAATTGTAATAAAAAAAAATCCCCTTGACTATTACAGTAAGAGGAACACACATGTCATCTATATAAGTCCTCTATCAGGAAAAACACGTGTCATACAGACTGTAGGAGTTTGCTTTTATTTTTATTTTTAAAAGGGAAAAAAAAAAAAATTGGACGTACCAATCAATAAAATTTTCTCTTCAATTGTTTTTCTTTTTAACTTAAAATTTTGAATGTTTATAACTTTTCATATCAACTTAATTCTTGATGAAAAATATATCAAATTAATCATTATTTCACGATATTCAAATAGACATCCATATTAGATATAATAAATTTGTTGGATTTACATTGGTCAATTGTACAAAAACTGTACGTTAGAAAGAAAAAAAATATGGGTATGTTTGTTTATAATTTCTCTCAGTAGATTTAGGAGACCAATTTCAATAAAACACAATCATTAACTCTCTCAGCCAAGTTTGGCTCAGCACTTCCCAACCTTAAGCAAATACACCCTATGTGTATTTGTTTCCAATTATTTATTTCATATTAGAAAAAAAAATATGGTATACTACAAAAGTTCAAATAACTTATTTCACTTTTTTGCGAAATTGGGTTTAGAATTCATATTGCTTACATAAAAAAATAAATGTTAATATTTACTTAATTTTAATACATAAAACATAGTAAAATGTATAATGACTTATATATGTTTTATAATGACTGGTAGCAATATTAGAATTTAATCACATATTATTAATGTAATAGAATATTTTATCCCGTGCATTGCACGGGCGAACATCTAGTACTTTTAATAATTAGACTATTGCATTTAGGGATGTAATCAAACCAAACTGTTCGCGAGCTATTCGGATTTCGGCTCGAAAAAATATTCGTTCGGGATCGTTCGCTAGCCTAAACGAACCGAGCCCGAGCCCAATTTCGAGCTCGGCAAAATTTTCGAGCCGAACTCGAGCCTGCAAGTATTTGGTTCGTAAGCTCGCGAGCCTGTTCGCGAACTCAGGCTCGCGAGCCGAGCTTACGAGCTAGCTCGCGAGCCAGCTCGAATATATATGTATATATATATTTATTTCAAAAATATATGTGTTCAATGGGATTTAAATTCTAGAACATTTAAAATAAGGCAAAGGTCTTATACTACCAGGCCAACTATGACTTTTAGTAAATGTTTTCATTTAAAAACTGAGCTTAGTCTATAAACGAGCTTTGTTTTAGTGACTCTCGAGCTTTATTACAGGTTTCACGAACCCAACCTCGAACTATGTTATCGAGCTTTTCACGAATCCGACCTCAAACTATGTTTTCGAGCTTTTTCGAACCGAGCTCGAACTTAAGTTTGCTTATTATGTTATCGAGCTTTTGCCGAATCGAACTCGAACTATTCGCGAGCTTGGTAATTATATAACGAACCGAACTCGAACACACTTTTATAAGTTCGAGCCGAACTCGAGCCGAACTCGAGCCCACTAAAAATCAAACGAGCCGAACTCGAGCCCGGTACTGTTCGGCTTGGTTCGGCTCGTTTACATCCCTAATTGCATTAGTGCTGTGAATTGGTACGCGTAACTCTATTGTTAAGTGACAGGCAAACGAACCTATCTTTCTCTCTCTAAAACGCTCTCTCCTCTCTCTACACACTAAAGCACAAACTTGTCTTCCTCCTCCTTGGCCGGCGGCTGCCGGCAGTCGCCGGCCAACCTTTGCTCACTTTTATTTATCTTTTCTTGTTTCTCGTTTTCTTTTACTGTTAGTTTTTATCTTGTTTTTCTTGTGTTTCTGTTCTTTTCTTCGTTTTTTTTTTTTTTTCGAAGAACTGTTTCTACCCAGTTTTTCTTCATCCGGATTATTTGGTTTTGTAGTTCATGTCTCCTTGTTATAATCCGTTTTTTTTCCCAGGTGGCCCTTTATTTTTAGAGGTGGATCTGCTCAAAGGGCCCGTCTTTGACCGGAGCTCCATTGTTTCTGAACCGGTTCTGTTCAGCTCCGAATTTACGTTCATAGCTGCCGCCATTGATGGCGTCCTCCTTCTGGTATCAAGAAGCTCGAAGCCTCTCGCGCTTCATACCTCTGCCTTCTGGGTTCGATGATTTCGAAGCCTTTCGCGCTTCATATCTCTGCCTTCTGGGTTCGAAGATTTCTGGGTGATTTCTCGTCTGTTCTTGAGGAATTTTGAGTCTGGCTTTTGGAAGTCTCAGATCTACCACTTCGCGTTTCACCATCGCGCTTCCAGGTTGCTTTTCTCTGACTCACGACCACTCCGCCATTGAAGGGCGCTCACTCACTGACTCGCGACCTTGAAGGAGAATCAGAGCTCAGACAAGCAGGGTTGTTCTTGTTCCTTCGTGATTCTAGTGAGGTCGCGATTCTGAATATCGATTCCAGGTGGGATGTTGTTACCTGGGGAAGCCATTTTGCTTGCTTACTCACTGAGTTACTTCCCGAGTTCAAGGATCGCACCCACTGAGTCACGCGGCGAAGACCAGTTTGTGGTTCCCGGCCTGCCACGACTCTGACCCCTTAGGGACCATGTGGTGGTTTTCGCTGCTAGCCATGGATGGAGCAGCTTCAAGCTATCTTTCCTTAAGTCAACTCACTGAGTCGACATCTGGATTCGACTCGATTAGGCATCAGGACCTGGGTTTTTCTCTGCACGTTAGGCTGGCCCGTCGATCAACGCCTGACACGCCCAACATCACAGCAGGTCAGCCTTACGTTTTCAATGGTAGCAACCTGGTAGTTTTGGTCTTCATGTGATAAATCATTCCAGTTTGTTGACCTGCCTTATATGGACGAAGGATTCCATTCGATTATTTTTGGGACATTATCCTTGTAGCTTGTGGTACCGTCTCAATTCTGCGACATCAGTAGATGATGTTGGCCATTATCTGCATTCGTATTTATTTTGTATCCATGGGAATGAGTGATATAGTCTTCGGCAGATTTATTTCATCATTTCAGTTGCTATGTTATTTCATTTCTTGATCACATTTGGATTGGCACTGATTGTCTAGAACAGATCATTTTACGATGTGTTTCTTTATAGCTGGGTTTGTATGTTGCTTGGTTGCTGATCCAAGCCAATATGCCACCCTTGTTTTATTTTTTGGAATTGACTACAATTCCAACGCTTTGACTCGGCAATCCCGGGTTTTGTTTGGAGGCAATCCCTCCATTGTTTGTAGCAGGGTTTTCTACTACTTCTTCGGGATTTTGATCTGTTTAGCTGGACTCTATTGGGTTAGTTTTGGAGATTTATACACGTCTTGGGATTTGTTGTTGGGTCACAATTACAGATTTTACGGTTCTGAGCTAAGGCATTGAAATCCTCAGAGGGACTTTTAGACTCACACCGATGTGAGGAGCGTTGCTAATCCCCCACGCTCGGGTTTCGTGACATAGAGCAAAATGATTGGGAGCTCGACCTCTGTAGTTTGCTCGGCGACAGTTCCATATTGGTTCTTCTCTCCAACCGAACCGATCATCTCCAGTTTTATTTACACTAAATTGGCTTTGTCTTGTACTTGCTTTATTTTATTTAGTCATTTTTAGTTTATTCTGGATACCTTTATCTGCCGGCTTGTGGCATGGAAAGGATTCTCGTTCGACCCTTGTGAGTGACCAACATGTGGTCTCCACATTTCTTGTTCCCTTTGTTTTCTTTTCTTTAGTTATATTACTACCTATTTGAACCTAGTCAATAGTGTAACATGGGGAAATAGGATAAAATTGGTAGATTGAAACTGGTAACAGAAACTCTTAGAATAATAAGCGAATGAGGTTAGAAATTATACGAATACAATAAAGGGTAAAAGTCAATGAAGTGGAAAATAATAATAATGATAATAACCATAATAATAAATACGATTCACAATGCTATGAAAATACCTTAAGGGGAATATATTACTATATCAAATGAACTTTATATAAGATCACTTAGATACTTGGCCGAATAAAATACGGATGTGTGTGCATGAGAAATTACATATGTGCATGTGCTTGAGTAACTCGAAATATATGATCAATGTGTTTCTTGAAAATTTAAATGCTAAAGTTCTTGTTGACATCATCTACTTGAATGACATTAGATTTTTGTATAGCTTCCAAGTTAGGAGAATAAAATCTTAAAATCATAGACCATATATACTCATATGAGCACCTTGCATGACTACACGTAACATATACTAGTATCCAGTCATTTTCTTTAAGATCGAATAACCTCATGTGCATACAGATTCATGTAATTTGGTTATACGATACAAGCTAATGAATTTCGGTTCCAGGGATATATGTACTTATTCGAATTATATCAATTATATATGTGTGTACATCTTACTAAGTTTCTTTTATAATAAGTTTTTGAAAAAAAGTTCAACCGAAATGATAACTTCATGGAAAATATGTATTACCTTTTTGTATTTTATAAAAATATTCTCGTAAATAGTGAGTACATAACACGCACACATGATCACAAGAGCATGAAGATACACATATTTCATCCAAATACATCTCTACACACAACTGCGCTATGCTTAAATATTATTTGGTGTACCTAAGCACACCTGGACCTAGCACACACTCCACCACCTTAGACCATGCACAATCTCTCACCATAACACCTCAATAAGGGTACTGTACCCTTTACTCACTCCATAAGCATAAAACCGAGTGCCAATCCCCTTCCCTCTCACGTCCTTTTGTCCCTCTTCATCTTTACATATAAGAGAAACCACCACATCTCCAGTAAACCACCATTCGACCTAATCGTAGCCACCAACATCTCTTGATCAACCTTACATGCAAAGATATAGAAATGGAGAACAACCCCACCTAAGTTTAGAATCGCCAATAGCTGGAAATGATTAAGGAATGAGAGCTTGTTGTAAGAGTTAGGAAGAGCTACCTCATTGATAGACTGTTCTCAAGAAAGGTAGCATATCTAAGTTGAAACCCTTCTCCTTTCTTTTATATTTTCGTAGAACACATAAGTCTTCACAGTATTGCATGAACTTATTCTTTAGTTCATGATCTTGTGTTGTTTCTCAAATTAATATTTTTGAGTCTTATGGTTTTAATTGTTTTCACTCCAGCAATCACCTTCAATGATCATCACACACACACCTTCTCTTGTTCAAGAACTTGACAAATGCAGAATGAAGAATTGTAATGTAAATAGTGCACAAATGTTTACGTGGTTTGAATCTGAATATCAGATTCTACATCCACGTAGAACCTATCAACAATCTATTCATTCCATCTGAAAACTGTTACCAGGAGATACAAGAAAGAACAAGCATTACATGAGATTTCTAGTTTTCCAAGTATATCACAATCTCACTCTATGTCTATCTCTCTTATATATTTTTCTACCTCTAACTTGATATATCAATAATGCAGCAATCTCATATGTTTTATGCTACTGAATCTGGCCACATAAATCGACTTACAAACCTTCCTTTCCAAGTCTTTCCTTTTGCAGTAATGAGAAGCAGTTTTAGTGAAAACTGCTTTAAAAAACTTTTCTGCCAAAACCAACATGAAATGACAACTATGCTCTTATGATGATTAATATGCTAATTGTGATCATTTTAAGCTAACTATTTTACAAACCTCCACCTTTAGCTTAAAATTAGGAAACAATCACTGAATTGGAACTCTTCACCCCCACTGTCTCAAAATGGGACCTCTCATTTCAACTTCACCAAATCAAGACACAAGTCAAACTTTGAAGAAGGTAATGCCTTAGTAAATCAATCAACTGGATTTACTTCAATTGAAATCTTTACCACTTTGATTGTTCCTTTTGCAACAATATCCCTTACAAAATGCAGCTTCATATATATGTGTTTGGTTTTCTCATGACAACCCTGATGTTTAGCTAGATGTATGAAATTTTGGTTAGCACAAAACACCGTCACTCTTTTCTGCTGAACTCCAAACTCCTTGACTATACCCTCCAACCATAAAGATTTTTTTATAGCCTCAGATTGATGAGTTGGTATACAACTAATAGTTGTACCAAGCAATGTAAAGATATAACTAGTGAGAGATTTTCTGGTGTCCAAATTTGCTGCAAAATCAACATCTACATAGCCAACAAGTGAAATGTGCAACTCTTCCTGTCTTTTAAAACACAAGCAATTAGCTTATGATCCCTTTGTATATCTGAGAATACATATCACTGCCTCCTAGTGAACCTTCCAAGATCACCCATATATCTGCTGACAATACTCATAGAGTACGCTAGATCTGGTCTGCAACATAACACAACATACATTACGTTTCCTGCATCACTTGCATAAGGAACCTTGTTCATGTAAACCTTATCTTGAACTATCTGGGGACTCTGTTGCAAAGATAACTTCATGTTTGTCCAATTGGTATTGTTCATGTGCATATTGTACCTCTATAGCACCTTGTTGAGATAAGCTTTATGAGATAGAAACATTGTTCCTTCCTTCTTGTCCCTATAAATATCCATGCCTAAGATTCTCTTGGCTTCACCAAGATCCTTCATTTCAAACTCAAATTTTAGCAGCTCCTTTATATTCTCAATCCTAGAGAGAGTCTTGCTAGCCAACAACATATTATCTAAAGACAGTAGCAGATATACTTGAGGTAAGTCTTGTTCTTGCCTGAATTACACACAACTATCATATCTGCTTCTTGAGAAACCATTTTTCAACATGTAGTCATCAAATCTCATATACCACTGTCTAGGACTTTGCTTAAGTCCATATAAGGAATTTCTTAATTAGCAGGCTTTATTTTCAGACTCGTCTACATGTAATCCTTCAGGCAACTTCATATAAATCTTCTCTTTCAGCTTACCATGCAGAAAGGTTGTGGTAACATCCATTTGGTGTAATTCAAGGTCAAACTGAGAAACTAATGCAAGTATAATTCTAATATAGCAATGTTTGACTACTGGAGAAAATATTTCATTTTAATCCACCTTCTTTCCTTTGAGTGAATCCCCTAGCAAGCAATCTTACTTTAAATCTGATATTTTCTCTACTACCAGACTCAAGCTTCTTCTTGTAGATCCATTTACAACCTACCAGCTTTTGCTTCTTTGGTTTTTCCACTATCTCCCATGTTTCATTCTTCTCAAGAGATAAAAGTTCATCCTATATTGCAACTAGTCATTTTCCTTTCTCAGTGCAACTTACTGCTTCAGAATAAGTGCTTGTCTCATAACGCTCCAATTCTTCTGTTGTATATAGAGCATAGGAAATCATATCAACATGCCCATATTCTTGAGGTGGATGAATTTATATTTTCTGTCTATCTCTCGCTAGTTGATAATTATTGTAATCTTCAGTATCTTCATCTTATGAAACAAAATTATCACTGTGATAATCAACATTGGTGGTTTGTGTAATTCTTTCAAGCTCCACCTCAAGCTGAGTCTTTCCCATACACTGACTTGAATTATCTGCTGCTTCTGATTTCTTCAAACACCACGTCCCTGCTGATAATGCACTTCTGGTTTCTAGGCTCTATACACCATAATTTGTAACCTTTAACTCCCTTAGGATATCCTAAGAAAATGCATTTCATAGCTCTTGGCTCCAACTTATCTTGTCTAGTGTGTGCAAAAGAAAGACATCCAAAAACTTTCAATTTAGAGTAATTAGTAGGAGAACCATACCATATTTCTTCTAGGGTTTTGAAATTTAAAGTTGTTGAAGTGATCTATTTATCAGATGAGTTGTTGTTGTGACTACTTCTCCCTAGAAACTCTTAGTCACTCCAGAGCTACAAATCATACATCTAACCCTTTCAAGTATAGTTATATTACTTCTTTCAGCTAATCCATTTTGTTGAGGTGTTCTAGAAACAATTTTATGTCTCACAATACCTCTGTCTTTACAGAATTAATTGAACTCATCTGATACATATTATAATCAATTATCAGTTATATGATGCTTTACTTTCTTTCCAAATAAGTCTTCAGTCTCAATAAGCCACTCTTTGAACTTTTAGAATGCCTTGCTTTTGGCCTTGAGAATATACACCTAAAGTTACCTAGAGTAATCATCTACTACAGATAAGAAGTACTTGCCTCCACTCGTTGTTTGCACCTTAGAGGGACCCCACATATTTTAATGTATATAATCTAACTTGTCTTATGTAGTGTATACTGATTTAGGAAATTTCAACCTCTTGGCTTTTCCATACACACAATGTTCACATAACTCCATATGTGAGATTTTATCACCACACAACAGTCCTTGTTTGCTTAGCTCGAACAATCCATTTTCACTGATGTGAGCCAATCTCTTGTGCCACAAGACTGTCTTGTCTATGTTTACAGCACTTGATACCTCCTTTATTATAGTGCGTCAAATAAGAAAGTATAGTTCATTCTTCTTTCTAGCCTTGATGACTATATGAGACCCTTTAGACACCGACAGATCCCCTCCTTCTCAGTGAAACTTATATCCCATAGTATCCAAGATACCAAGAGATATAAGATTTCTTTTCAATTGAGGAACATATCTAACATTCTCTAGTATGCTTACAATTCCACCATACATCCTAAGTTTAATAGAACATGTTCCTCTAACTTTACATTCTAGATCATTTCCCAACAAAACTGATCCTCCATTTTTATGTTTCAATTAGACAAACTAATCTTTATTTGGAAAAATATGGAAAGAACACCCTAAGTCTAGAACCCCTTCAGAAGTCATAACTATTGGGGATATGGTTAGTACTTCACCTGATTCATATCATTTTTGTTCTTCAGCTAAATCTGTTGTATGCTTTCCTTTGGGGTTTCTCTGTTGATGTACTTGATTCTTCCTTTGGGGTTGTTTTCCCTTATTTGGACATTCTTTAGCCAAGTGTCCAACTAGATGAAATTTGAAACATTTTTTTGTTTCATTCTCTACAGGACAAGTTTGTTCTTATTTCTTCCATTGGTATTTGTTCTTCTCTTTGTTGGACTTCTTAGGATTTGATTTCTTTATCATCAATCCTTCACCATGATTCCTACATGGCCAGCATCAACTCTCTTATGCAACTCCTTAGATTTTAGTGCAAATTCTACTTCACTCAAAGTGATCTTGGTTTCCCTTCCAAACAAGATTACATCCTTGAAGTTTTCATAAACTTTTGGAAGTGAACTCAACAAGATCAATGTCTTATCTTCATCTTCCATTTTCACATCAATATTCTCAAGCATCTAGGATCTTATTGAATTCATCTATCTGGTCTCTCACAGACTTTTCTTCAAGCATCTTGAATGCATACAATCTTTGCTTCAGGTATAACCTATTTGCTATAGATTTTACCATATATATCTTCTCCAGTTTTGACTAAACATCTTTTGCAGAACTTTCCTTTGCCACTTCTCTCAATACTTTATCTCCAAGACAAAGTATTATGGTATTATGAGCTTTCGACATTGTAGTTTCTCCTATGCCTTTATTGTAAATGGAAGCTTCTCCTCCCCTTCGAGTGCCATGGCCACTCCTTGTTGGACTAAGAGTACCTTCATCTTGATTCGCCATAAACCAACGTCTTTTTCCCTACAAACTTCTCTACATCAAAATGCGCTGATCCCATGGCAGCTTCTCACAGACGGAACCAATTGTTATGGATGCAATTGTTATTCACTTCAGCAATCAACCTCAATGATCAACACACAACACACACACACACACACATACCTTCTCTTGTTCAAGAACTTGACAAATGCAGAGTAAACAACTCTAAATGTTTATGTGGTTCTATCTGAATATCATATCTTACATCAACAGAGAACCTATCAACAATCTATTCATTCTCTCTGAAAAACTGTTACACTGCTCTTCCAATTATATCACAATCTCACTCTATGTCTATCTCTCTTCTACAATTTTCTAGCTCTAACTTGATTCATCAAGAATGCAGCAATCTCATGTCTTTTATGCTACTGAATCTGGCGACATAAATCAACTTACAAACCTTCATTTCCAAGTCTTTCCTTATGCAGTAATGAGAAGAAGTTTTCTATTATGAATACTGCTTTTCAAAAACTTAACTAGCATAACCAACAAGAAAAGACAACTATGCCCTTATGATGATTAATATACTAATTGTGATCATTTTAAGCTAACCATTTTACATTGAGGTTAATTTAGAGTATCACTAATTCAAGCTCTGACCTTGCAAGCTAGGGTAACAACGACTTATATCTCCTTCTACCTTTAGTTTAGATTTGTATTTTAGTTAAAGGTAAAGACACCCACAATAAATCTCTTCAATGTGCAAATAATTTACGGTGGATATATGTAAAGTATATATGTGTATATGTGTATATGTGTATATGTGTATATGTGTATGCGAAGGAAGATAATCTTGAAATAAGCTACGGTTTGAATCATTATTGGCATAGTTTCATTTCCCTACATCTTAGTAAGTTATTTCAATAAACTTGAGTACGTAGGATAGCAACATGAATATTTTATGTATCTAGCATGTGACTTTCTTTCAATTTTTATATTGTTGTGCGAAGTTAATAGAGTATATGCTTATGATGCTTGCATGGAGGATTTACGGCTCAATGATTCAATCTTGAAGAACCCGGCTTGCATGTGTTTAGGAGAGTTAGCTAGGAAGAATAATGTGGTCCATATGTTACGTGCTTGTTTGAGACATGCTATATAAATGCGAGACTTATCACTACAAGAAAAACAAGTTATAATGAGGAAAAAATAATGAGAGGAGGAAACAATGGTCATTAAAAACATAAATCTTGTATTTTTAATGAAGGGAAAATTTAAGCCTAGTTAAAAGCTTGGATCTTGAATGAGGAATCTCTAATTTCCTAGCTAGAGTTAATTTGGTAACATTTGCATAAATATTCGGTAGTTTTATGCTTATATTGATTACCTTGAGCTGAATAACACATTTTCTCGTGTTTTTGGTTAAAAGGCGCTATTTTTGGCTTAAAAATCCATGAGGAAGAAGTTTGGAGAAGAAATGAGCAAGAGACGAGGTGAAACAACAAAAAGAGACAAAAATGCAGAATTCCATCCTAACACACCTTCAGTGTTTTGCTCATAACTTGAGTTCTACATGTTAAAATATGGTGAAACTGATGACACTAGAAAGATAATTCAAAGGGCTACAACATTTCCAGAAAGAGCCAAAGCCAAATTATGATCGGAAGAGCTTCAAATATAAACCTTCAAGTTGAAGGAAAAAAACAGGTAGAATGAACTCAATCGAGTTGAGCAACTCAACTCGGCCAAGTCGGTTGTTCGAAGAAAAATTCAGCATAGATCGACTCGGTCGAGTCACTTATATTGACTCAGTCGAGTTGGTTTGTTGGTTCATGTGTTTTGCACGCATTTTGGTTATTTTTTGCCCGTTTCAACCTTAATCCTTCCCAACTTATAAATAGAGGCTCCAAAGTCCGAAATTAGGAGACTTACATCATTAGAGAGCACTTGGAAGCTTGAATTGAAGTGCAAGGAACGCTGGAGACGAAGATCAAGATTTAAGATCTGGGTTTTGTTATTCCTTTTCTTTTCTTTTTTAATTCATACAAGATGCCTATCTATGAATTAGCTTGTCTTTTGAGGATGAGCAGACAGCTATCAGGAATGGGCAGGAAGTACGTACTTCATGATATCATTATTATCATCATATAATTTCAATACAGCTAAAACTTTGTTCTTTTAATGGAGGGCATATTTTGTAATATCAAGCTTCATAAAAAATACCTTTCCAATATCATCAATCTGTAGTTAAAACTCAAATTCCAAAGTACAAAATGTATATTATATAAATTTATGACATAATACCTGAATTTGCAAATGATATTGCTTCTTTAATATACGTGTTTGCATTGATCCAACTATATCTCGGTACTTTTTCCAATGATTTGTGAAGTAGCAGCAAAATATTTCACTTTTCACTCTCATCTGTCACACAAACATGAGTTATGTACGTATAAATATTATAAGCCTAATGAATAAATACCTCAAGTAATTTTAATGTAATAAAAATGTCATGAAATTAATTGAATTGTAGAAACGGGGAGTTTTCTTTTTATTAAGGATATTACATAGGAACAACATCCGATGCGCTTAAATAATTGTTATAGAACAATTGACCTTCTTCATCAACTACCTTCCTCTTGCACTTCCTACACAAATTATAATATCATCCACTATGTGTTTATAGGCTATGCATCTTTCTCAAAACAATAACACTGCAAATCTTTAAAAAAAAATGAAATAACAACATGTTAAATATATAATGTCATATAAAATATTATACATAGAATTGTTTTAGAATCAGCAAGTACCTTTTTAATCTGATTCAAGTTCTTGATCGAGTGTTTTCATTGCCGTCATTAATGCTTAAATCATAAAATATCTAATATTGTCCCAAACAATATAATTAAATTCGAATAGTTTTAAAAAGAAAAAATCTATAGAATACCATTTCTTGAAAGTGCACACCGCCTTGTCATCAACATTAAAAATATCCGGGTTGAGTAGGACGCGTTAGTAACTACAAAATAATTAAAAACCTTAAAATAATAATTGCTAAACTAGTGTATTTAGGATTTGTATAAGTTAATTTAGTGAGAATAAACAACCTACCTTTCCCATGAGACCCTACCGTAGTGTATTATGAAGATGACAGGATCGTTGAGCTTCACTCCATCATATTGAGTCACGTAGTCATTCAAGAGAGTACATGTTGAACTACAAATGTAATTCACAAAATACGTAACTATTACATTATACTGAATTAGAATTATAAAATAAAATAATTTTAATACTAGAAACACCTTAATTTTAGTAGTCTTTTCTAATCCTTCCTTCTCGGTAACCTCAACCTTGCCATAAATTACAATTTCTCCGATAATATCTACATATTATAAGTCTAATTATAATTCAATTATACAGTAAAAAAATCCATAATGATTATGATTTTAAAAATAAAACAACTAACAAACATTTACCAATAAAATGCTTTTTGAATGATTTGTTTGAACATAATTCCTTGAAATCAACAAAATCAAATCCATATTTAAGACTATTAAGTTCGTGAGTAGACTACATCCAGTCCTCTTGTGAAACTTCAAGTGAAACAGGCGACGTGTTGTTCTGGCTTCGATATAAGAAGGGTTCAAATGATAATTATATGGCATTAGATATGGAAATTTGTAAAATATTGGGTTCGATTAATGTTTTAGGAAATTTTAAGAATGGTTTTGGAAGAGATAGAAAACTTTTGCAATTATTGATTCACTGTGCAACATAGAATAAGTAATATTTATCCCAAAAGGGTAAAGAATAAAATTTTGAAACTTTAACTGTAGCTAATAGGCTGGTATAAAAAGATCATTTTAAAATTTCATAGTTTTTTCAAAAAGCATAACTATGGAATTTGAAATTGAAATTGTTAAAACGAAAGAAATTGCACAGTGATGGGAAAACATATATAACTCAAAAATTAATTGACATATCACTTTGAAATTTTATAATAAGATAGAAGACATGTACATGAAATACAGATAAAAAATTTGGAATTTTTGAACTACCCTATATACATATTTTGAATTTTATAAATCAAAATAGAGAAGTTTTCAGATTTTACGCAGCCGTGAGAAAATATTCATAACTAAAAACTACAAGATGGATAACTTTTAAATTTATCCTGGAAATAAAAGCATACCAGGGTAACATATCCAAAAATCATAAGATTTGAAGACCTACAACTATATATATCGAATTTTCTAAACTGAAAATCAAATATTTAAAATCTGAACTACCGAACATAGGACTAAAACATCAACTAAAACTTGAAAACATATGATTGAAAAACATATTAAAATTTCATTGAAATTCAATAAGTATGGATAGGATTTTCGAATGTTTTAGAAGGAATGCCTGAAACGCAAAGTCTCATGTGTACGGTGCAATTCAGGGTGGGTATCACGATTTAATACCTTTACCCAAAACAGGTGATACATTTAAGCATAATTCGTATTACTTTCTAACCATGATACATTTACTCAAATTATGTAACACTTTTAGGCATAAATAGTAATATATTTTGACCCATGATCCGGATTGCACGGATCTAACTGGTGCACAAGAGACCTTCCCTACCTGAAAATAGGGTGAAAGAGGAAAAAGAGGTTTGGACGATGATGTCAGCTCTTCGAAATACCCCTATTGTGTTTTGGATGAAAATCTTAAGAAAAATAGATGATTAGGGTTGTGATTTAGATTTATGGCATGAATCTCATATTTATAGATTACATTCCTAAGGTTTTTTGAACCCCTAATTAGACTAGGAAAGGGTTTTCTTGTTCCCTAAGTAAAACTCATGGGATTGAGTTTGGCTAGTGCATGAGGCTCTTGTCCAAATTAATAATTTAAAAGCATAATAACATAAATATATTTTAGAAATAACTGAAATAATAATTGGCATAAAAAAATGTATATTCTCATAAGATATATATGAATAATTAAGTATGGTAATGATTAACTATTGTATGGGGCGTTACACTTCGTCTAGGTACACACTCGATGCATCACATAGCATCCATTTAAAGTTAAGAAATCAACAATTTTTAGTGCCACAGTTCCATTACCACATAATAATTTTCGGTAAAAAAGAAAAGGCCATTTGTGAAGTTGGAAGTTAGAGGAATACTATTGTATGTCATGAAGTTAGAGAACCACAAGTTTAGTTAGAAGACAAAATTAGATTTTTTTTGGAAAAGAAAACATGACTCAAGAACACCACGGGCATGACACATGTGCATTTACTAGTCTCTTTAAATTCTTCAAATTATTTTGTATGACTTGTTATGTGACGACAAGTGAATGAAGTTGTGCTTGTTATTTCTATAGTATCTCGTTCTTACGCTAGTCCTTACATTTAGATTGAGTCTCCAGAGCAAGTCAGTCTCGTCCTTAATGGAAAAAATTATATTTGCTCCCGTAGCTTTTAACATTTACAGATTTGGTACCATAATTTTTTTTATTATTAATTTCATCTTGTAACTCGTTTAATTGCTCAATTTTAAGCTATTTTTGCCAAAAAAAAATCATAAAGCGGCCGGAAAAAGTCAAGTCACCTGCACGTGCCATTTAAAATTGCGAAAAATCGACAACTAAACTTATGTGGTGAGATTTTTCTTATGTGTCATTTAGTTTACCTTTTTTATTTAAGACCTATTTTACAAATTACTAACTTAATAACAAAATAAGAAATTCTATTTTATGCATCATCGACGCCCAACCATTGAAGTCTGTCTCTTAGTGATTTTCAAGTGTCTCCTTGGGCGAGCTTTCCGTTCGAGGAAATAGCTCCCGTCATAGGTTAATAAATCTTGGCCTCGAGGCCCTTTCATGTGGGTCCCCTTCTTTAAACTTTCTCTTTATGTTGAATTTATCCTCCGTTGGTGATGAATAGTTGTGTACAATTGCAACTGGTTGTCATTCTCTTCAGAAGCTGGACCTGTGCCGACTATAACTGATTAAGTTGTAATCGCCATTGCAGTTGACACAAGACAAATACTTTTGGAAGACAAGCGATCTTCACAAGAACATAATATTCTAGACAACTAAAATGCAAAAGAGATAAAGTTATCTAATTGATTAATGAAAAATCAAAAGTCTAAATGATGTATATATAGTACTAGACAAATCTCTAAACCTAAAGGAAAATAAATCCTTAACTAATAAGGATAAGAAATCTAAAAAGGAAATAACAGTAAATAAAGAAAATCCTAAATTAAAAAGAAAAATTAAAATCAGAACATTTTCTAGATATACTCGGATCCCTTAATTGATAGGCTTTAGGAGTCTTCAACTTGTCCGACATCAGCGATGAACCCTCCGAATTTGAGTTTAATGACACTTGAGTCGCTCAAATATTGGTAATGGGAGCTTGAAAGTTTTAGTCAACTATTGCCCAAACCTGAATTGTGTTACTATCAAGAATTGATTCTGAGAACCCCCGCTCGTTCCGACATTTTCTATTGGGTGAATTAGGAAAGAAAAATATTAGGGTTCTTCTTAGGTTCTATAATTTGGGAAATCACATGTATTGAGGGAAGTTTAATTCTGATTTTTAAGTTGCTTATAGGTAAAATATATGGTGAAGTGCTATTTAGTTTTAAAAGAAATAAAAGAGCATTGCACATCATAAAATTCTCGCCAGTCTGTGTGCCGGTTTCCCCAATTTTAAATGACACGTGCTAGGTCAAGTGATTTTTCCAGCCACTTTGTAAATCTTCGGCAAAAATTGAGCAATTAACTGACTTATGAGACAAATTTCTTTTAAAAAGAAAGTGAAATATTATGGGATAAAATCCATAAAAATAAATAGTTATGGGACCAAATATAATTTTCCTCCTTCCTTAATCATTCTTTTCTTGAAGTATCTCATAATTAATATGAATTTGCATCTTTTAAAAAGAATTAAACTTTTGGATTCTTTGAAGAGCTAGCGCATCAATTCCAAGGCCGCTTTTTTGTCTACGAATTTACTCAGAGGAACAAGACAATTTTAATTCAAATAATTTTATTAACGATTATATAATTGTTTCATACATTTTGATTACTTTTTTAATGATGATTTGATAATATCTTGTAAATTTTACCACATTCTATCTTAATGTAAAAATTAAATTTAGAATTCACAGAAATAAAAATTTGACATCTAATTTTTTCACGTATGACTGAATCCATAAACAAACATTCTCTAACACATCTGGTATTAGATATTTTTGGATTTATAGTTCACTCAATAATGGCTTACAAGATTTTACAAATCTATTACAAATCCTCAAAAGCTAGAACTATGTAAGAACTACAACAACAAAGATTAAACACCAAGAATTCTGGATATCCGATATTCGTACAACACAGGAACAGTCACCAAGGATTCTGGACTGCAAATGTTTGAACTGTACAGGAACAACCACCAAGGATTCTATACAGCATATGTTCGAACTGTACAGGAACGTCTTCGAGGATTTTGAACAAATGATATTCAAACGACACTGGAACAGCTCACGAACCACTTCAAATATTCTAGACAGATTACGTTCGAACCACGCAAGAACAACTACGAAATTTTGGAGAGTTGTTGTCTCTGAAACAGATGTTAGAACTACAAAAGAACAAGGGTGAAGTCGAGTGGAGGTCAGACTTCTTTCCGCAAAACGAATACGTCCCGGCTAGTGCTCACGGTTTGACGTAACATTCCCAAAGATAAAACGACTTTCATCTTCTGGATAGTAGCACCACAAATCCAGAAGTACCAGCGAACTAGAATATGTGGTAAGAACTGGGAAAGGACTATATGCCCATTCAGTTTGGAGTGCAAGGATTTTCGTAAAATGCAATGAGAGGCAGATTTTCAGAAGTATTTCAAGTTTTTCTGATATTTCAAAAGTATATCATGCAGGAAAATAATGACTTACTTATATAGGCACCATTCCACTCAATTGGAGATTAAATACACCCATTAATGGGTCTTTAAGGCATTCAAATATGTCATTTAAGGCATTCAAATGAGGTTAATAACCTCCAGGTGTTGCACCACCTTAATGCAGGTGTTAAACCTCATTAACTTCAAGTGTTACAACCCCATAACGTCCCATTAATTATGGGAGTTACACGTCATGTCCCTTGACAGTTCGAACATGAACTTCTAGGTCTGCCTTAACAAGTGGCTATCTTCGTGCATTAATTTCTCACTCACCGAAATTCAGTTTTGAGAAATCCAATACACAACAATGATCTACTCGGAATGTAGAATGATCACACACAACTCAATTACGTTAGAGTTGAATATTTTGTCACTTCCTAATTGATCAAATTTGGGTATTCGTCCATTTTCCTGAACCAATTTCCAACAATCCCCCACATGAGTGGAAATTAATGCATATATGTATGCAACATGCAACCTAGTTCTTGAGAGACATTATTGCATAAGGATAGGTAACTTTTGGCTTTGAACCTTCCATAGTCAATATCGTCGGGCATACTGGCGGCTTAGTGGACGCAATGCCTTGAACTACTCCCCCTTGGTGTATATCGAGACAATGATATTATCACAATAAGGCCTCACCACTTTTTGTTCTCACGTTTTTGTCCGTTTCGGCCATGGACACATCTTTGGATTCATAAGTGTTTACAATTGAAGTGGCCACCACTTCACACTTATATAGGTGATCTCCTATCCTGAGTACCCTGCCATACTCTACCGCCAAGGGTTTATGAATCATTAAAAGTCAAATGACTTAACCTCACCACATATTGCAGGTTTCAACACTTGAATTTTGCCCTCTAGGGATGAGTTGGAATTTATTTCCAAGTGTTCCAACTGAACTTTCATAGCTTAGCTTTTCCATTGAACCAAGTTCTTGGGATCTCCAGTCATCATGGTTGGGTTCTCACTATGTCAGTTCTTTGCTATGTGGATTTTACACCAATTCCCTCTAGCAACTTACACATTTGATCTCGACTTAACCCTTTGGTTAGCGGATCCGCCAAGTTGTCTTTCGACTTCACGTAATCGATCGATATTACGCCACTTGAGATCAAATGTCTCACGGTATTATGTCTACGACGTATATGTCTAGACTTACCATTATACATATTACTTTGTGCCCTACCAATGGTAGCTTGACAATCACAGTGAATCATCACTGACGGCACAGGTTTGTTCCAATATGAAATGTCTTCAAGGAAGTTACGAAGTCATTCTGCATCTTCACCAGCTTTATCCAAAGCTATAAACTCAGATTCCATGGTGGACTGGGCTATACACATCTGCTTAGTGGACTTCCAAGAAACCGCTCCTCCACCAATAGTGAATACATATCCACTTGTGGAAAATGAGTCTTTTGTGTCTGATATCCAATTAGCATCACAGTACCCTTCAAGTACAGCTGGATATCTCGTGTAATGCAGCTCCAACGTAAGGGTGTACTTCAAGTATCTTAGTACCCTTACAAGTGTTTTCCAATGCTCATTGCTTGGATTACTTGTGAACCTACTTAACTTGTTCTCCAAACATGCAAGATCAGGACGCATACAATTCGTTAAGTACATCAAGCTCCCTATGATCCTTGCATATTCCAACTGAGCCACTAGCTCTCTTTTGTTCTTACTCAAATGAACATTGAGTTCCATAGGTGTTTTGGCCCGTGGATCATCATAAGCGTTGAATTTCTTAAGCACTTTCTCAATGTAATGAGATTGTGTCAAGACAATTCACTCAGACGTCCGAACTATCTTGATTCCAAGAATCACGTCAGTCAACCCCATATCTTTCATGTCGAAGTTTCGTTTCAACATGAGTTTTGTATCAATGATAACATCATGGCTACTTCCCATGATCAACATATCGTCTACGTATAGACATACTATGACAAAAGCATCCTATGTGCTTTTCACGTACACACATTTGTCACACTCATTGATTTTGAAACCATTTGACCACATCTTGTTATCAAACTTCACATGCCACTGCTTCGGCGCTTGTTTAAGCCCATATAATGACCGAACGAGTTTGCACACCTTTTTCTCCAGGTGCTACAAACCCTTCTGGTTGATCCATGTATATTTCTTCTTCTAACTCACCTTTCAAGAACGCGGTCTTCACATCCATTTGGTGAATCTCAAGATTGTGCAAAGCAGCAATCGCAAGAAGCACACGAATATAAGTGATCCTTATCACAGGTGAGTACGTGCCGAAGAAATCATATCCTTCTTTTTGTTTAAACCCTTTGGCAACCAAACGGGCTTTATACTTGTCTATTGATCCATCAGCCTTATACTTTCTTTTTAGGATCCAATTACATCCTAAGGGCTTGCAACCTTGTGGGAGATCAACCAACTCCCAAGTATGGTTTTACATGATGGACTCAATCTCGCTATTAATAGCTTCCTTCCAGAATGGAGCATCTAAACTAGACAGAGCTTCTTTGATAGACTTCTGTTCATCCTCTAAAACGTACGTTATAAAGTTAGGACCGAACATCTTAGCAACTCTCGCTCTCTTGCCACGTCTCGGTTCTTCACTCTCTTGAGCAGAACTACTGGCAACATCATGAGTTCTTTTATTCGAACTCATCTCTACCCTCTCTTTACAAGGATAGACATTTTCAAAGAATATAGAATTCCTTGACACAATCAGCATGCCTTCATGCATATCAGGCACTTCTGAGTTTTTAATCAGAAACTGGTAGGCACTACTATTGAGTGCATATCCAATAAACAAACAATCAACCGTTTTCGGTCCGATTCTAACTTTTTTTGGACCAGGCACTTCAACCTTTGCCAAATACCCCCACACTTTGAGGTATTTGTATGACGGTTTACGTCCCTTCCACAACTCATAAGGAGTTTCATCCTTTCCTTTTAGTAGAATCTTGTTTAATATGTGATTAGCTGATAGAATAGTTTCCCCCTACAAGTTTTGTGGTAAAACTTTAACAACATAGTAATCATGCTACATGGCTCAAGTCCATCTCACATAATTCGTCTTTCAAGGTTCACAAGACTTTCTTTCAAGTCTTCAGTATAAACTATCCACTAGTTTATACCACACTATGCTCACACTGAGCTTCAAGCTATCTTTCAAGCTGAAGTATTGTTCACATGTTCAAACATTGAACCAACAACTAAGCTTTCTTTCAAACTTAACAACTAAGTCATCTTTCAAACTCAACAACTTAGCTTTCTTTCAAGCTAAATCGGTCTAAAGTACCAAGTACTAGACTAAACATATTGTTACAACACTTGTTACAACACTTGACATGTTCATGTCCTCAACCGCAACCACTTAGGTTTGATTGTATTGGGCACCATATTAAACCTTGTTGAAACATGGTTTTATCCCTCTATTGTTGGACACAACCTTATATGGTTATCTCATTCCCAACACGTTTAGTGTGTTCTTACAAGTAGAAGAACTTAACACACATAAGAAGCGGTAATGCACCACAAATTATTTATATTGGTTTTCCACCATATTGGCTTCAAAAGCTACAACCGAGAAATCATCGTTAGTCAGCCCCTTATTCTCAACCACATTGGTAGTAGATTGTGGCTTTCCCTTCTTCTTCTTGGGTAGACGAAAATCCTTAGCTAAGTGACCCGGTTTGCCACAGTTGTAGCAATCCCCTTGGAACTTTACTGGTTTCTTGCCCTTGTCGTTAGGCCTTTTCCTCTTATTAGAGGTGCCCTGTTCCATCAAGTTGGCTTTGGCCTCCATTGAAGCACGAGCCGGCTTGGAGTCATTCTTCCTATTGTCCTCCTCAATCCCGAGCTTGACAATAAGATCCTCCAAAGTCATCTCCTTACGCTTGTGTTTGAAATAACTCTTGAAGTCCTTCCAACTTGGAGGCAACTTCTCTATCACAGCAGCAACTTGGAATGCATCCAGTAAGATAATTACTCGGCTGTGATATCGTGTAGGATCAACTGGAACTCTTGAACTTGTTTCAAACCATGTGAAAGTCCAAAAACCTGCCGACCACAAATTTCTTTGTGCCAGCATCCTCAGTTTTGTATTTCTTCTCCAAAGAGTACCACAGCTCCTTAGAGGTTTTCACCGCGCTATACACACTGTATAGAGCATCACTAAGCCCATTTAGGACATAGTTACGGCACAAGAAATCTCCTTGGCCCCACGTTTCAAACGCGGCCCCCTTTTCAATGTCTATTTCGTTTTCCAAAACAACTGGCGGATCCTCCTTGAGGAAACGCGCTAAACTCATCGTCGTGAGGTAAAACAACATTTTTTGCTGCCACCTCTTGAAGTCGATGCCCATGAACTTCTCGGGCTTCTCACCATGAGTAGGTGCAACCAACGGAGCTTTTGCAGATGAGCTCGCCATTGTGAGGTGTGTGTAGGAGCTAATATTCGGTTTGCGATTGTTGGATTTATAGTTCACCCAACAATGGCTTACAAGATTTTACAAATCTATTACAAATCTTCAAAACCTAGAACTATGTAAGAACTACAACAACAAAGAATAAACACCAAGAATTCTGGATATCCGATATTCGTACAACACAGGAACAGTCACCAAAGATTCTGGGCTGCAAATGTTTGAACTGTACAAGAACAACCATCAAGGATTCTATACATCATATGTTCGAACTATACAGGAACGTTTTTGAGGATTTTGAACAAATGATATTCAAACGACTCTGGAACAGCTCACGAACCACTTCAGATATTCTGGACAGATTACGTTCGAACCACGCAAGAACAACTCCGAAATTCTGGAGAATTATTGTCTCTAAAACAGATGTTAGAACTACAAAAGAATAAGGGTGAAGTCGAGTCGAGGTCAGACTTCTTTCTGCATAACAAATACGTCCCGGCTAGTGCTCACGATTTGACGTAATGTTCCAAAAGATAAAACGACTTCCATCTTCTGGATAGTAGCACCACAAATCCAGAAGCACCAGCGAACTAGAATGTGTGGTAAGAACTGGGAAAGGACTATATGCCCAATCAGTTTGGAATGCAAGGATTATCATAAAATGCAATGAGATGTAGATTTTCAGAAGTATTTCAAGTTATCCTGATATTTCAAAAGTATACCATGCGGGAAAATAATGACCTGCTTATATAGGCACTATTCCACTCAATTGGAGATTAAATACACTCATTAATGGGTCTTTAAGGCCTTCAAACATGTCATTTAAGGCATTCAACTGAGGTTAATAACCTCCAGGTGTTACACCACCTTAATGCAGGTGTTGAACCTCATTAACTTCAGGTGTTACAACACCATAACGTCCCATTAATTACGGAAGTTACACGTCATGTCCCTTGACAGTTCGAACATGAACTTCTAGGTTTGCCTTAACAAGTGGCTATATTCATGCGTTAATTTCTCACTCATCGAAATTCGGTTTTGAGATATCCAATACACAACAATCATCTACTCAGAATGCAGAATGATCATACACAACTCAATTACGTTAGAGTTGAATATTTTGCCACTTCCCAATTAGTCAAATTTGGGTATTCACTCATTTTCCTAAACCAATTTCCAACGGATATTGCAAAACATTAACCTTGTCGTTTATAAGAAAGATTAATCAAATATATGGTATGCCTAATGAAGCTGATTTTTTATGCTTTACATTTACAAGTTCCTAATACAATGAAGAAAAAAAAAAAAAAAAAAAGTAATAAATGAGTGAGAAAATGGTATTGTAATTTGAGAGAGATAGAAAAAGTGATGGTTTTATTGTGGTCTAACAATGTTGAGTTGAAGGGGCTTTGGCTGAGGCATAGTCCTCCTTCTCCACAAATTAATTTCCTTCCTGGGCTCCAAAAGCAATATCGGGGCCGAGAAAGGGATGACGGCATCATCTTCCCCATCACAACACAGATGCGTCGTGGTTGTGGTTGTCCAATCAAAGTGCGCCAACGAGTCACGGCTGCTTGCAAACTTCCTGATATGGTTGAGGGTGGGCGCCCTGTCAGGAAGCGGCGGCTTGCTATGATCAACAGAAGCGTCGGAATTTCTCCTAGTGCTGAAAATCTTCTTGAGTCCGGCAGTGGGCCCCACAGACCTAGCTTTGCTAATTTTTTCCGGCTGGGTATAAGAAACGAGGTTAAATTGATTGGGCTTCTTTTTAGTGCATAGCTTGTTCTTTTGTTTGATCTGGCCTATGCATGAGATTTTGGGAGAAGTGGGGTCTTGTGTTTCGTAATTCATTTTGGTATCAGAGGGAATCATTGGGAGGCCCTTGTTGGGATGCATTTTGAGCTTATCTCTGCCCGGGCTGTAGTGAAATGAAACTGACGCTTGAGCTGCCTTTGGTAGAAGCCTCAACATCTTGTTCATTGACTTAGCTACAGGCTTCTTCTCCATTCAATTATCTCAGATTTGTTTCAATTCAAATAATGCCCTTTTTTGCAGCCTTTATTTATATATCCACACAAGGGGTAAACTTTTGTGTACGTGCGAGGAAAGATATGATCGGATCAAAGTAGGGATGCAAAATTGACCTTTCCAACAAATATTTCAGATAACAAAAAGGTGCTTATTATTATTTGGTCAAATCACAAAATACGACCTTCTTATTTTAGCATTAAATAAATCGTGGCTTTCGATTTCTTGGTTGTTTCAAAGTCCAAATAAATCGACGGACCATAATTCATTCAATGCAGTCATAGAATAATCAGTATATAAAATTAATATTAAACAAACTTGTCATTTGTCGTTGCATGCTAATTTTTGTATAGTTGTAATAGAATACAGGTCAAGTGACGTATTATTAAGACAATTAGTACGTACAATTATAACTTTTGTGGTTTTACATGTATTTGCAAATTACTTTGAAATTACAAATTTCGTGCCGTTTCCTACGACTTAATTCAATCATTAAATTAAATTTTCTTACGTTCAGAGGAATAAATTTGAATAATTGTATGCAAATTTTAACGAGTAGACAAGTGTGTTCATCCGTTTTGTAATCACAAAACCGCAAAACAATATTTTCTCCATTCCTAGACAAAAACTGGTTTTAGACTTTGAAGATATGGGATCAACAAATATACCCCATTTAATCTATTTCTACTATTAGGACAATTCAAATCTGGATATTCAGTAATTGTTTATTTTCTTTTATTTGAAGTGAGGAAAGTTAGGATCTTTAATATGTTTATTTTTATTTTGTGACAAAATCAAATTAGCAGTAGAGGTGCCCAAACGGTTCCGGAACCCCAGAACCACCGTGGTTTGAACATTGATCATGATTCCGGTTCCGAACCGAAACCGACGATATATGGTAGGTTCGGTTCGAGTTCTGAATCGAAACCGATATATGGTAGGTTCGATTTCGGTTCTCAATATTCACAAACCGGAGCAAGTGTTTCTCATTATATACTTTATTTTTTTATTTTTTTGATTGTTCAAGCCTTCAAGGTGAGACAACGTTTGATTCCGTTAAGTTAATCGAGTCCAATATTTGATACTTGTTGAGCTGATAAGCCGAAATGAGTCAGGTAGTGGGTACCAGTTGATCCGATTAACTGAATCAGATCAAATAGTAAACACTTGGTGATTTGATAAGCTATTCGTGTCCAATAGTGGATACATATTGACTCAATAAGAAAATCGAATCCAATATTAGATACTTGTTGAGTCGATAAGCCAAAATATATCAAATCATGGGTACTAATTGATTTTATAAGCCAAATTGAATCATATAGTGGATATTTGTTAACTTGATAAGTCGATCGAGTCCAATAATAGACATTTGTTGAGCTGATATGTTAGAAACATGTCAAAATGTGGGTACCAGTTAACTCAATTAGCCGAATCGGGCCAAATAGCGGGTACTTGTCGTCTCAATAAGCCATTCAAATTCAATCGTGGATACTTTTTGAACTGATAAGCGAAAACAGGATCAAATAGGGGGTACTAGCTGATTCGATAAGTCGAATCGGGTCAAATAGTGAATACTTGTTACTCTATAAGTCAATCGAGTTTAATAGTGGATAATTGTTGAGCTGATAACCGAAACAGGTCTAATAGTGGACACTAGTTGACTCGATAAGTCGAATCGGGTTAAATAGTGGATACTTGTTGGCTCGATAACCTAATTGGTCCAATAGTGGATACTTGTTAAGACTAAAAGCTGAACCCAGTCAAATAGTTAGTAATAGTTGATCTGATAAGCTGAATCGGGTCCAATGGTGATACTTGTTAAGTCTAAAAGCTGAACCAAGTCAAATAGTTAGTAATAGTTGATCTGATAAGCTGAATCGGATCCAATAATGGATATTTGTTGAGCCGATAAGTCGAAATGAGTTAAATAATTGGTAATAGTGTAGAGAGGGAGAGAGGTGTTAAAATTCGAATTCAGAGAGAGAAATATGCCCTAATTAATTAAGGGACATAATGGACATTTTAATTTCATCAAAACACAATATTTACCAAAATACGAGATTCTGGATATCCAGAAGCTGGACAAGAAGCTTTACCGTTTGTATTATTCTAAATTCATTTTTCACCTAAAAATATTTATTCATCATAATGGTGCTATCTCTCTATGCTACCATACGAGAATAGTTAATGCAGGTAGCGTAAAACTATGAGATTTTTAGAATTTTTTTTATAATATATCCAAGGATAATATGGAATAGATTTGATTTGTTTGCTAGAATGAGTTTTTTTGTTACAAAATACGTATTCTAATTTAGGAAGAGAGAGAGATTGTATTAGTTAATTAATTAATGGTTCTATTTCCATAAATTTTATTGATTGTAAATCTGTTTCATGATTAATTTTAGCCCTCATAGTAGTGTATATTTAATTATAATTAATACTTACAAGTAGAGAAAAGAGGGGTTCTCTAATGCCCTTAGAATGTCTTATATATTTGTCTGATCTGAGAAGTATTTATATGATGAGTTTCTATAAAAGCTACCCCTGGATTCACATATTTGGATCGGTAATCTGTTTTTATAAACAGATTTTAATTTTATTTTACGTTAATCCATGATCACTAATTTTGTCGACTGCTCAATAACTAAGGTTCAAATCTTTGAATTCTAACACAATTACGTCTGACACAGTCAACTCTGCATTTGGTCAAGTTATCAAAAACTCATTTGGACTAATGCGCCTACTCCACCCAGAGGGACTTAAATATGTATGTATGCTATATATTCATCATTGAGCAGTTTTTTCTAAGCTAACTGCACAGATTTTAAATTTATATAATTTATGTTGCGAGTAGATCCATAAATTGTGTGCAATTTTTTATGAAAAACAAATTAGTATTTTATGCTCAAAAGTATTAATGATTTTAAAGATAGGTATTATGCTTAAATTTTTTAATTAGTATTTATATTGGGCATCTTTGCTTTGAGTTGCCCCTAATTTATTGAGTATTTTCTCAATTTCGATGTGTTTGGTATGAACTAAGTACAATATTTATTGTTGAGCGGCTTAAATTTCTCTCCACTTTAATTTAAAACATAATTTTTAACATTCACTTTAATCAATAATCAATTATTCTTTCCTTCTCGATTTATTTTGCACAGTTGATTGGTCACATATGTTAAGAAAATACAAGTTTTGTTTTTTCTTTGATTTTTTTAAAGGTGAAAATTGAGGGTTGAAATTTTGAGGGTGAAGATTGTGAAAATTAATTTCTATTTTAGGGGTGTGCAAAATAAGTTGGGACGGCCGAAAACGAAAAGTGTGTAAAATAAGCCGGGATGGAGGGAGTTTTTTAACTAGCTTTTACACACATCACATCATCCTTTTCACATTTTATAATATATACAAACTCCAACTCAATCTTCAACATATAAAGTCAAGGGAGAAAAATATAAGTGTCACTTTTTAGAACAAATATATAGAATCTAACCACATTTTGAAATAATATCAAAACTATCCCTTTTACACTATTCACGCCACTCTCTTTTTCTCTCTCCTCTGCACGTTCTCTCTCCACTCTCCTCTGTAATTTATTTTCTCTTTCCTCTCTCCTCTCTCCTTCTTCTTTCTTCTCTCTGCACGTATTATTTCTGTTTTCTCTTTCTTCTCTCTGCAAGTATTATTTCTCCTTCTTCTCCATTCTTTCTCTCTCTTCTCCATTTCAATATTTCACCATTTTCAATGAAGATCCATGACGTATTTGGGGATTTTTCTATTTCATTTTTCTCTTTCCCTTTCTCTCTGTCTCTTTAATGGAAGATTTATCCAACCGGCGACGAGATATATCATGACACGAGATATATTTTTTATGGCACAAAGTGTATTAGTCATGGCACGAGTAATAATATAATGTTTTGACGTCGTGCCGCTGAAGATTTGTCCAGCTGCTATATCATTTTTCTCTTTTCCTTTCTCTCTGTCTCTTTAATGGAAGATTTGTCCAACCGGCGACGAGATATATCATGGCACGATATATATTTTTCATGGCACAAAGTATATTAGTCATGGCACGAGTAATAATATAATATTTTGACGTTGTGCCGCTGAATATTTGTCCAGCCGGCGACGAGCACGAAATATATTTTTTATACCACGAAGTGTATTAGTCATGGCACGAGTAGTAATATACTATTCTGACGTCGTGCCGCTGCCCCCTAATATCTAGCAATTGCTTATTCTCACGTCGTGCCAAGGTATATCATGACACGAGATATATTTTTTATGGCACGAATTGTATTAGTCATGACACGAGTACGTAATATAATTCCTATATGTGCCACTAATATCTAGTAATACAATATTCTGATGTTGTGTCGATCGTGCCATGTTGAAGATAAACAATAAAAGCTTGAAAATGATAATAGTGTATCTATATAATGAAAAAAGAAGAGAGAGAAAGAACTAAAATAAAGTCTGCAAAAAGAAAAGGGGGAGAGAGAAAACGGAAAAGGTACAAATAATTAAAGAGGAGAGAGAAATGAAAGTGAAGGACAAGATGGGTTGGTAGACGGGGTGGGTGGGAGTGGGGTCAGAGTGAAATGGGCACAAAAAGACAAAAATTGATAAATTTAATATGTTTTTACAAAGTTGATATATTTTATATGTTTGTTATATAAAGTGATAGATTTGGGGGTTTTCACTAAAATCAAACACCCATTTATTTACACCAATCTCATTTTCCACTTCGGTACTTCAATCTCCCCAACCTAGCTAAAACAAACACAACCGTATATTTTTTTTCTTCTCTTTCGTTTTTGATAATTTTTTGTTATCTAAAATTGTGTCCTCTATTAAATAGAAACATTTATGATTGTGGATTTTGTTTTGAAGTCAAACAAGAGTAGTTCTTTTCAAAAATTGAACCAGGAAAAAATATTTTTTTTTCTAAATGAACATGTTTAGAAAAAATAAAACATTGTGTTTATTGAATTATACCTAAAAGAATTACTTCTTTGCTCCTGGAGATCTTCGTCCATGGTTTTTTCTTCTGCATGATCATGTTGATAGCTCATCTTTAATTAATAAAATAGGGCCTTAGATGGAAAATAGGAAAAATATGGTTGAGAGAAAATAAACAAAGTAAATGATGAAAAGATGTCAAACGTGTTTAACTAGGATTAAAAGGGAATAAAAAGTCCATCTTCACTCTATACTTAGCCACCACCTTCTTCCCTCATGGGAGGATCAATCTTCAGTTTTTGTTTTGTTTTTCTTTTTCTTTTTATTTTTTCATAGGATGTTTTCAGTCTCTCTTCATATGAGTTCTCGTCTCCGCGCAGTAAGTGAGAACATCAGTCCCCGAAATAAAGAAAGATACATTGTTCGTGGTGTCTTTTTTGAAGACTTAGTCGTCATTGAGCATTTTAATATTGATTTGCTCACCTTTTCGGACTTTCGCCAAAAGATGTGCTAAATCCGAAATCAACTTTTTTTATATGCGATTTATTCAGTGCATTAGCGATTTTTCTCATTTACTGGATTTAGTTTTGTATAGGTTTATATCTAGTAATTTTGTACTTTATATGTTTCATATTTTTTTATATTGTGTTGACATTTTCTTCGAATCAACAATTTAATGAAATTTTATTATCTAAAAAAATGATGAAGTTGACTTCCTTGATGTGGTGTGTAACTCCTGTGGTTGCATCTGAATAATCACTAATATATACATACATTTGGGGGAATATAGAATATTGTATCTACATTGAGCTTTAACGTTACCCATTTTGATGAGACGGGCAAATTGATAGGATGTAGCCATAATGATAGGAGTAAGGGTGAGCACGGGTCTCGGAGATAATCCGCTCCGCATCGAACTCCGGACCGAAAGCACTTCGAATCGATAATATTCGTTGACTATTTGACTTTATCCGAACCGAACCAAACCGAATTTTTTTGTTGTAAATCCGAACCGATCCAAACCGAAAAACCGAAATAGAACCGAGTAGAACCGATTCTAAGTAATCAACTATGGAATTTTTTTATATCATTTAATTAATTTCTTTTATACTATAATATTGAACCATTATGAATTTTAGTAAATTTTAACAATGATATAACTACTGTTTTAGTATTTTATAAAAGATTTAGTAATTAATAATAGAGTACAATATTTATAATAAATTATTTTCATAATAAACATATATCTATTAATTATAAATATATGAACAGTGAATATGTTTATAGTTTATATAAAGAAATAGGAGTACATTACTATGATAATTCAATTCTACATTTCTTTAATCCAATCACTAAAATTTATTATTATATCTTATTTTCACATATAAAGGTCAAAATTCTAGACCTGAACTCACTGCACATAGTTACTATCCTACGCCTGAATTTCAAGTAGTGGCTCGTTTCTTGTTCCCTTCTTCTTTGATTCTCCATCTTTCTCGTGCACACACCTTTTTCTCTTGAAGTCAACTTTAATTTTACTGTAGTTAGTCATATTAAGTTTACCTTTACTTATTGACAATGTATACGACTAGAGCTTTATCAATGAAAAATAATCGGTAAATGTCCAAAGAGGTTATCGATAGCCAATAACTTTATAATTTAGTGCTATTCTTCTTTTGACGAGATAACTACTTCAGTAACCTGTAATTATTTTTTATAAGTTATGATTTTGAAACTTGTTTTAATATATAACTTATAAGTTGTTTAATTACACTTTTTCTTTAACAATATGATATTATTGTAAAGACAACAATATAATTCTTTCGTGCATTTTGCTAAAAATATTAAAGGAAAAACTCCGAACAGCTCCGAATAACCGGACCGAAAGAACCGATCTCCGGAAGGAACTGAACCGATCAACGGAGCGGTTCTGGAGATTTAATTTTGGAAATCTCCGAATATCTCCGAGGTTTGGTTCGGTTCTGGAGATTTCCATATCTCCGAACCGCTCCGGACCGTGCTCACCCCAGATAGGAGTGTGTAAACACATATATAGAACCAAACAATTATATGTGGACTATTTGGTTTTCTTTGATCCCACTGTAGAAAAAAAAACGTGGTATAGCTGTCAATATATTGCGTATGTCCATTTCAAGAAACCATCTTGAACTATCCGAGAATTGCCTAAACTGTCTCATACTGAAAAAGTGAGATTAAGAAAAATATATATACTAGAATCACTATTTAAGATACCTAAAGTATTCACTAATCAAAATATTTCTATCTTCTGTATTAGCATATAATAAGGATAACAGGCCATGCTTTCACTAAAATGTATTTGTATAGTAACATAATACTACCTCCGTCTCAACTTAACCTGCCTACTTGTCATCTTAGTTTGTCTCACCTTAACCTGCCTACCCCATAAATAGCAAATTTCTCTCACAATCTCCACCCTCAAAATCTTCATTCTCAATCTCCACCTTTAAAAAAGTCAAAGATTCCACAAAATCTGTTTTTTCTTAATCCCTGTGCCCGATCAACCTAGGCAGGTTAAGCCGGGACGGAGGTAGTAGTTGTGAAACAACCGCCAGAGAGATAGAAATGCAACAGTTAAACAAGAAAATAAGAATACAAGATTTACATACAGTGACGGAGTCAGGATTTTTAGTCGGGGGCTCAATTATAGTGTTAAAATAAAATAACATATAATTATAAAATTTAAAATATAAAAAAATATTATTTGTATAAAGTTAATAAAAATAAATCTAGGTTACTACATTTACATACCTAGATAATCAACTATATAATAAGAAGATTGAAATGAATAATTCTTACTCAATTCCTTTAGCTAAAAATAAGAAATCATTACTCCATAATTTTAAATGTGGCTACTAATAGTAAAAAAATGATGTAAAATCTCAATATAGAAAGATAAGTAATGAAACATTAATTATAAAGAAAAATTACAAATAGTTTTCAGGTACTTTTCCTTCTAAGTTTAATATATTATATTTAATTTTTTTTAGTAGAAATGCTCGTAAAAATTATATAGAAATAACTAATTCTTTTTTCTAGAGGCTATGTCTATGTATTTGATATGTATAAATACTAATGTAGCTAAATTCAAATAAGATATATTAATTTAATCTAATATAAAACCTAGTTATTTTTTTAGGATGAGATTTTTATTTTTATCTAAATAAAATAAATATTTTTAAATTACAAAAATATCCCTACAAAATTATTAAAATTTGAGGGGGGCCCAACGACCCCTCTGGCTCCGTCCTTGTTTACATGGTTTGATAAATTGTCTACATCCACGTGTAGGGGTAGCAATTCAGGTCATTGGTTCGGGTTGATTAGGGTTATATATTAACAATAATTTAAACATAGAAATATTAAATTTCAAGAAAAAAATATTATTTTTGGATCTTTTCTGGTTAAAATCAAGTTCGTGTCGAATAGGTTGCGGGTTGCCTCAGTAAATTCGTGTCTGATTGGATCAGATCTGTCAGTCCATCGGGTCGGGTTAGGGATTGCCACCCCTATCCCCAAGGGAGAGAGAGAGAAGAGATATTTTATTGATGAGATGTGTATGTTGTACAAGAGATATTGTAGTCAATACATGTATAATTATAACCCCATAAATTCAAGATGCAACTAATTAGATTAGAAAACAAATGAATTCTGGAAAATCTTAACTATATTAGGAAATAACTTAATTCAAAACTTGGTCCCCCAAAGCAATAGCTTGATTCCCAAGCCAAGTAATTATAGAGTCTTCAACTATTTTCAGGCATGATTCAACAATATTCACCTTGGCGATAAATTACTCCTTAGATGATTCATTAAACTCTACCCAATTCCACTACTTCGCCTTGAATTTTATGGACAATCAACCTCTCAAGTTCCTTCGCCCTTCTCCATCTCCTTGTTCAATCACCTGGGGATATTAACCAACCTCAAGCGATGCTTGAACTTGTTCGCTGCAACCGACTTTGTCAACATATTAGTTGCACTGTCAGAAGTATGTGCTTTCTCAAGAAAGATTTCACCAGAAGCAATCAACTTCATTATTTTGTGATCATTGATGTAAAAGGCCTCCAACCCACCTCCGATTATGTCGAATCGACACCCTTAGGCATTTTTTAGGCTAGGTAATGCTTAGGCGGGTTAGGCGGGCGCTGGGCGGTCCTAGATGTTTTTATATTTTTTAAACTTGAAACATTGATTAAATTAAAAAGATAAATCTTAAAAGTTAAAACTCCCATTCTCCTCCTTCCAACAGCAGAAAATGAAAAAAAAAGGTTAAAACCCTCTCCCCCCACTTCAAGTTCCTCTGTCACCCTTTCTTTTTATTCCATTTTGCATAATTAATTAACTTTATGAACCTTTGTAGTAAAGTTTGGTCAACTATTAGTACGTATAAACCTATAACTTCGACATGTAAAATTAAATTTAAAAAAAAAAATGAGGAATTCTTTAGGCACCGCCTCTGATTACTGCCTTCTGCAACCATGCTTGTGATACCTAACATCGATGTATTGGTTCTCACATGATACACACGTTTCTTCGCCAAACAAATAGCACTTTGATTATCATAATGTAGCAAGACTCCACCTTGCTCAACACCCAGCCCTTCGGTCAATCCTCGGAGACATAAAGCCTCCTTAGCAGCTTCTCCAACCGTCATATGTTTAGCCTTCATAGTGGACAAGGCAACCGTTGGCTGAGTTATAGATCTCCAACATATGGGTCCTCCTGCAAGAGTAAAAACATAACATGTAGTCGATCTCCTATTGTCCAGGTCACCCGCATAACTCGCATGCAGGAACCCTTCTACTGTTTGATCTAACTTCCCATGTTTAAATATATTGTCAAGCTCCACATTGCCCCTCAAGTATAAAAATTCCACTTGACAGCTTCCCAATATTGTCTACCTGTATTCCCCATATACTTGCTAGTCACACTAACTACTTGTGCAATGTCAGGCCTAGTATAAACCATGACATACATCAAACACCCTATTGCAGTTGCATATGGTACCTTTGACATGTCTTGAACTTCTTCAATCTTTGGGCATTGTGAAGCAGATAAACAAAAATGATTCATCAATGAAGTGCTCATCAGTTTCGCATTCCCCATGCTAACCCTATCCAACACCGTTGTTGCATAACTTCCTTGAGATAACCATAACCTCTTGTTAACCCTATCTCTACGAATCTCCATCCCAAGAATCTTCTTGGCTACACTCAAATCTGTCTTGCCAATCTCTTTGTTCATTGAGATTTTCAATTAATTTACTACTCCATACTCCTAGACACAATGAGCATATTATCGATATACAGTAACAAGTTATCTCTGAAACGACTTCCTTCTTTTTTAAGATCCACTTGCAACCAATTATCATCTTCCCTTAGAAAGCTCCACAAGATCCCAAGTCTTAGCCAATGACTCTATCTCCTCTTCCTTAGCATCCATCTACGTAATTCTAAACTATTAATAGCTTCCAAGAAAAATTATGGATCTTCACTACTAATATTGAGAACATATGAAGTCATATTTTCAGAACCTTATTGTTAGCTTGATAATGTGTTTAAGGCTTCTAATTGACACCAACTATGCCTTCTTGGTGTTAGGTGTAGTACTTTCTTCAATAGGATTAAGGTCTTCCTGTACAGAAGTATCTAGCTCCACCTAATCAATCAACTACTCATTATTGCTTCTGGCCGCTTTTTAGCTGTTGTGCATCTTCACTCTGATGTTTATATTGTGGTCACTAAAAATAAGTTATTTGAGACCACTTGTTGTCACAAAATTTTCTTCAAATTATTTGAGATCATTCTCAAACTAGTACTTTTAGAGATAACTAATTGTTGCAAAAAGTATTTGAGATGCATTTGGTACAACATTTGTCAGCCTCAAATAAATTATTTGCGACCGAGTTATTAAGATAATTAATTAGTGACACAATATTGTCTCTAATAATAAAGATGTGACACATATTTATTATTTTAGACCAGATTTTATTATTTCAAAATTCTATTTTTCTTGTTGTGTTAGAATATCCCTGAATAGTCAGTCTCTATTACTGAATTAACCTATTATATGCATTAGGTTCACATTAATTCATTTTTCTTGATTTACGTGACTAAATTAAGAAAAGCTAAATCTGTGGGATCAATTTCGTTAAAACAAATAGTTATGGGACGACTTATAATTGTTTCCCCACTTATAAATGTAACTAGAAAATTCATTTGGTTGAGGCGGATTTGATGACTTATAACAAGATTTAGTACCAGTGGATTAGAAAGAAGCAATACAAGCTAATCGAATGATAGAGTGGGGTCTAGCGGTGAAATTAAATAGGAGATTAGTGTAACTAAATGAGGAAGAATCGGAAAAACAATATTATAAGTCTAATGTCTATACAGAGATTAGTAGATGGTTTTTGCATGAACGAAGAAGCGGAGAGGCTGGTGAGGGGAAGCATTTGGGTTGTGAGCTGGCATTTTTGTTAAGTAGAGTTTGATGTTAATTAATTAATTAGCATTAGCATTAGCGTGTGTGTTTTGACTATAATTGGCCGGCCCTTGGTTGTTTCTGCAGCGACTGGACTACTTGCACAAATCCAAAAGAGATGTCAACACACAACACTAGAAAATCTTTATGACAATTTCTTCAAACGTGGAAGTCGAAACAATTTTCAAACCTTTAGCATCAGTGTGTTGATTGCTAGTGGCTACTGTTATGTGATCAAAGTTGAATATATAAATGAGGTAGTTGCAGGGTGGGACATGCATTACCTCATCCTATAGATACAGATTGGACTTTGGTGGATGATTACGGACTAATTTTAATGAGCTTCGACCAACAATGGTCCACAATATTGCTAATATAATTAATCATAACTCTCTTCTCATTCAGGTTAAATGACTCATTATTGGACGGCCATTAGTGAATTATCATAATACAATTGCATATGTAAATTTCAATTTTTAAATAAATATACATAAAATTATAATTTGAACTACAAATTTTCTTTTTCCTATAAACCGGTGTATTAACATATTCCAACGTTTAACTTATGATAGGTATACCCCAGCAACTTCGGGTCGGATTGACGCCCCGGACCAGATCAACCCGACCCGAGCAACTGAGCCCAGGAAGATAAGCCCAACAACTCCCAGAAGCGCGCGTGAGCCTGAAGTGGCCCAATCGCGGTGCGGCCCAATCGTGGTATATGGGGAAGTAAGATTCCCACGATCTTCTCCCAACCTCCATGCAACGATAATAGGCGCGATTGTAGGGAGTTAGTTAGGGTTTGAGTTGAGTAGTATAAGTAGGAGAATTGTACTCAGAATTGGGGTTGACATTTTGTATTCTGAAACGGTTGAGTGTAATTTCAAAAAGATAGTGAAGGAACACCTCGGCAGGGGACATTTTCAGCCCGTGGACGTAGATCTCCTGATCGAACCACGTACATCCTGTGTTCTTTAAGTTTCTTACATTGATTTACATTGCCAAGGGGTTTTACGTTCGGAGTTAATTTGATTACCGGATTGCGCTTTATCAATTGGCGCCGTCTGTGGGAACCGGAAGGCAAGAAAACCCTTGTTTTACATCACAGACGCAATGGTTAATACTCGTAGGTCCACTAATCCTACTTGGTCCCGTCGTGATCTTCCTGTGGACCAGATTCCGTTGCCCCGTCAACGAAACCAGAATCTGCCAGCGGAGCATACTAATATTCCGAATCATCCTCCTGCTGATGACCCAGTGCAAGTTAATCCCCCGCCAGCTCCCGAGCTGTCGCATGTGCAGCAGGCCTTCCTTCAGGAACACGCTGCTTTGTTCCAAGAATGGAATAACCGTTGCGCACACTCCGGTGAGCGTGTCAACAATGGCGCTGAACGAGTAAGAAATCCGCCTCAGGACTCATCGCGTGACTTGGATGAGGATTCCCCTCATCGAGCGAGACTTGAACGCCGAAGACAAAGGACAGTTTCTCCGGTGGATAATCGCAGCTCTAATGGGTCGAGGCCCCGAGACGTATATGACGGTGCACATCGCCGTCGACCTGCTGACGTTCCGAAGCGCCCTCGTCTTGACCCATCTCGTTTGCTGGATCTTGTGGAACAAGAGCAGGCCCAATTCGCCGCGGAGCTCGACAAGGTCTTGGGCCTTGATGCTAACGGGGAAATTATCACCCCATTCTCAGACGAGATTCTTGCGGCCCCACTCCCTGATGGTTTCAAACTCCCCCCAGTGGCTGTATACAATGGCACTGGGGATCCGAGTAATTTCCTGAACGCCTTTAAGTACGCTATGTTCAATCGCAACTGCACTCCTCACCATCTGTGCAAGATGTTTCCTGAGTACCTCCAGGACGAGGCTAGACTTTGGTTTGACTCTCTACCACGGGGTAGCGTTACTTCTTTTCGCGATCTTGCCGAGCAGTTTTGGGCGCATTTTCATACGCGGGCGAAGCCCATGGCCACTTTGGCCGACCTCATGAATATAGAACAACGGGATGGAGAAACCGTTACCCAATTTCTTGATCGCTTTACAGCGGAGAGTCTTAAAGTAGGAAGCCGGTCGGATGATGTTATCATCAATGCCTTCATGAATGGCCTTCGTCCCGGACCGCTCTACACCGAGTTGGTTCGAAACCCTCCGGTCACAACCCGGGCTCTGTTTAATACTGTGTGCAGATATGCTAAGGCCGAGGAGCAGACTCGTCGTAAGCGTGAGAAGCATGCTAGCAAACGGCAGTCCGATAGGGCACCAGCTAGGCCCAGTACGCGACCCAGTGCCTTTTCTCGTTTGAACCGGGGACGTCCAGAATCTCGAGGAGATATTCCACAACTCACCCCGCTTACAAAATCACGGGCCAAAATTCTTTCTGTTCACAAGAACGATTTGTGGCCGTGTCCGCGGATGACTGCTTCAGCTGAAAAGCGAAACCGCGAGAAGTGGTGCGTGTACCACCATGATCATGGACATGAGACAGAGGAGTGTCGAGAGCTCGGCAAGGAAATTGAAGATTGTCTAAAGAAAGGTTTCTTGCGACAATATGTTGCTCGGACTGACGACAAGCCTCGGTCAAGCCAGAATGGAGGCTCGTCACAAAACCGTGGAAGCTATAATGATCGTGGTTCACGTCAAAACAGGCCGCAATGGCAGAATAACAGGCCGGGGTCAAACAACTATGCACGGCAGGACCACGGAAATCGTCAGCAACCCCATTTTTTGCCACCACCGCCTCCTCCTGGAGGACCCGGAGACAATTTGCCTACCCATGTCATAAACGTGATTTACGGAGCCCTCCCCACCGGGGCTTCTCGGAATGCCTTGAAGGCAGAGGCACGCCGTCCCCCTCCCGAGGAGCCGCGTCACAAGCGCCTCCACCAATCTGAGACTGTCAGTTTTACAGATAGAGACCCCGTTCCCGAGCTTACCCCCCATACCGACGCCATCGTTGATAGGGATGACCCGGTTACCTCGGGCCGGGTTACCTCGGGTCGGGTTAATAGCATGCCAGCAACCGCGAAGGCCCAGGCCCAACAGGCCCAGCAACACGCATTCGGCCCAGCGAATGCGAATCTGTCACGTAAATCCCAACTGCCATGATCTTTTCCCAACGGCCATGCAGATTTGGGAGGCAAGATTATAGGGATTTAGTTAGGGCTTGGGTTTAGTAGTATAAATAGAGGAAAAGAACTCTGAATTAGGGTTCGGACTTTGTATTCTGCAATACTCCTTGTAAACTCAATAATCACGTGAAAGATACACCTCGGCGATTGCCGTTTTTTGCCCGTGGACGTAGATCTCCGGATTGAACCACGTATATTGTGTGTGTTTTTACATTCTTTTCGCATTAATTACTGTTCGATTGGGTGTTTTCCGGATTGCGCATTAACAAATTGGCGCCGTCTGTGGGAACGACAAGATCGTATTCAGTAATACCATTGCCTTCTGAAATCATGGTGACAACCCGTCAGAACCAATCCCGCCGCGGAGATCAATCTAACCAGGGTCCACCCGTGGACCAAGTGGCGCCTCCGAGACAATCGCCGGCAAGAAGCGCTTCCGCTCATCAGGGTAATCAAAACCCTCCACCCCCTCAGGATCAGCAAAACCCTAATATTGCTGCCGCTCAACCACCGGTAAACGTCCAAATTACCCCCGAATTGCTCCAGGCTTTCCTAGAAGAACATACACATGTTCTCCAAGATTGGGCAGCCAACCGCCTACATCCATCGGAGCCTGTCGCAGAGCCCGCTAACCACAATGACGATTCTGGTGTGCCTCTACCCCGTCCCCGTGGTCAGCGGAACCCTGGATACCGGGGACATCAGGATCGACGAAGGGAACGACCCGGTTCTTCCGAGGACCTTGGGAGTTCAAATAGATCACGACCTCACAACGAGGAACACACCGATGTGGATCGCCGCCGTCCACTTAATGCGGCTAAAAAAGTTCGCTATGCAAATGCTCATACTCTGGACCTTCAAGAGTACGAGCGAGTTCAACGCAATGTTGAACTGGATAGGATCCTGGGCATGGATGCCAATGGAGAGATCATCACACCGTTCTCCCAGGCAATCATGGACACCTCCCTTCCCGAAGGGTTTAAACGGCCAGCCATACCTCCTTACAATGGCACTGGAGATCCGGCCAATTTTCTGGGTGCTTTTAGGCACAGCATGCTTAGTCATGACAACATCACATCTCTGCTGTACTGCAGGATTTTCCCGGAGTATTTACAGGATGAAGCTCGGGTATGGTTTGATTCTCTCCCGCGAAACAGCATATCCTCGTTCAGAGAACTTGCCGAGCACTTTTGGGCAAGATTTGAAGCCCGGGTGAAGCCCGCGGCCACCATGGCCGACGTCATGACTATGGAACAACGGGACGGTGAATCCGTTACCCAATTTCTGGACCGTTTCACAACGGTAAGTCTCAAGGTGGGAGACTGCCCCGACAATGTGGCCATCGGCGCCTTCATGAATGGACTCCGTCCCGGAGCGTTGCACACCGAGTTAGCTCGGAACACACCGGTCACAACTCGAGCACTGTTCCAAACAGTGTGTAAATTTGCGAAGGCTGAGGAGCAGACTCGTCAGAAGCGTGAAAAGCACGCGGCCAAGAGGCAGGCCGACAAAGCCCAAACTGGGCCTAGCACCCGAGCTAGTGCATTTTCCCGTCTGGCAACGGGGCGCCCAGAATCCCGGAGTGAAATTCCGCAATTGACTCCGCTGACGAAGTCACGAGCTGAAATTTTTTTACTCCACAAAAACGACTTCCGACCTTGTCCACGGATGACTGCGCCTCCGGAAAAGAGAAATCGTGGCAAATGGTGTGAGTACCACCGAGATCATGGACACGAAACGGATGAGTGTCGGGAACTCGGCAAGGAGATTGAGGAATGTCTCAAGAAAGGATTCTTGCGGCAATACGTCGCACGAACTGGCGACCGACCTCGGGCAAACCATAATGGAGGCTCGTTTCATACCCGAGGAGGTTACCATGACCGAGATACTCAACAAAATCGGCCGCATTGGCAGAATAATCGGCAGGGGCCCAATAATCATGCACGACAAGATTCTGGCAATCGCCAGCCGCCACATCCCCAACTTCTACCTCCTCCTCCTCCGGGAGGACCCCGGGACGACGCACCCCCTCACGTGATAAACGTGATATACGGAGCCCTACCCACCGGGGCTTCGCGACATGCTTTGAAAGCAGAAGCTCGACGTCCTCCACCCGAGGAGCCACGTCACAAACGTCTCCATCAGTCCGAGACTGTCAGCTTCACGGATAGGGATCCGGTCCCCGAGATAACACCCCACACTGACGCTATTGTCATCGACATGGCTGTAGCTAACATAACAGTACGGCGAGTCTTCGTAGACAATGGGGCCGCAGTGAGCATCATATTTGCGGACTGTTTCGAGAGGATGGGGATTTCCCGAGATCAACTCAAACCGGCCCCCGGGCCACTACAGACTTTCACCCAGGGTGAAGTTCGGCCAGAAGGTATCCTCGCCCTCCCAGCGTCGTTGGGAACTTATCCGAAGGTGAAAACAATCTTCGTGGATTTCTATGTGGTGAATTCCCCATCACCATATAATATGATATTAGGCCGGGACTGGCTCACCCCGGCAAAAGCCATATGCTCCACGTATCACCTCGCACTGAAGTTCCCCACCTCGCATGGTGAAGAAACCGTCCGCGGGAGCCAACGGATTTCAAAAGAGTGCATGTACGTGGCACTCAGAAAGACTGCAAAGGTTCCGCCCAAACAGCAACTTCAGGTAACATCACAGGTCCTGGAACCCCGGGACTGTACCCCACTGGGAGATGCCACTGTCCAAATCCCGCTAGATCCGTCTAAGCCGGAGCAGACAGTAACAGTAGGAGCCGTGGATGTGCCATGGCTACATCAGGCCATTATTCAGATCCTGCGAGAATATTCCGATGTTTTCGCATGGTCTCCTTTGGATATGCCCGGAGTCTCTCCCGAGGTGATTACCCACAAGCTAAATATCGACCCTAGTGTCAAGCCCATCCAGCAGAAACAGAGAAAATTTGCCCCGGAGCGAAATGAGGCCATTCGAGTTGAGGTAAAACAACTCCTGGACGCGGACATTTTATTCGAGGTATTCTACCCCTCTTGGTTATCCAATCCGGTAATGGTTACAAAAACCAGTGGGGCCTGGCGGATGTGTGTCGATTTCTCCGATCTCAACAAGCACTGTCCGAAGGACTGCTATCCTCTACCTTCTATCGACCAAAAGGCCGAGGCCATTACGGGGTACGTGGCACTTTGTTTCTTGGATCTATATAAAGGCTATCATCAGATCTTTATGGATCCACAGGATGCCGTCAAAACGGCGTTTATCACTGCCTTCGGGTGCTACGCTTTCAAGAAACTGCCCTTCGGGCTCAAGAATGCCGGGGCCACCTACCAGCGTCTAATGGACTCCGTCTTCCATGACCAGATAGGTCGCAATGTTGAGGTTTACGTCGATGACTTGGTCATCAAAAGCTCCTCTCATCCTTCATGCGTGCAGGACATCGCCGAAACCCTGCGCACTCTGCGGCGCTATAATTTGCGCCTCAACCCTACAAAATGCACTTTCGGTGTTGGCTCCGGGAAGTTTCTCGGATACGTGGTATCACAAAGCGGCCTACAAGCCAACCCGTCTAAGCTTCGCGATGTGTTAGACCTACAGCCACCAAAGACATTCAGGGATGTTCAACGCCTTACAGGTGGCCTAGCAGCTTTAAACAGATTCTTATCAAAAGCAGCGGAGCGCCAGCTACCATTTTTTAAGATCCTCAGACAAGCGAAGTCCTTTGAGTGGACTCCAGAATGTACTGAGGCCTTCGCGGCCTTGAAACGACATATACAGCAGCTGCCCACCTTGTCAGTTCCTCTCCCCGGAGAGCCGTTGTACGTATATCTGGCTTCTGCCGAGGAGGCTGTTAGCGCCGCTCTTGTGCGAGAAGTGGAAGGGGTTCAGCACCCCGTATATTTTGCCAGCCGGGTACTTCATGGAGCAGAGACGCGATACTCCGAGCTTGAAAAAACCGCCTTGGCCCTCGTTATGGCAGCTCGACGCCTCCGACCATACTTCCAGGGACGCGAAATACGAGTCTTGACAAATCATCCTGTGCGCCAGATCCTTGTAAAACCCGAGGTGTCTGGGCGCCTCGCCAAATGGGCCATCGAGTTGGGAGAATATGACATCCAGTTCCTTCCCCGCCGAGCCATCAAGGGTCAAGCCCTCGCTGATTTCTTGGCCGAAGCTCCGGTGGACAGTCATGAGACACCCGCAGACAAAGATACACAGCACCACGACACACTCGCTCCTTCACCTCGGAAGTGGCAGCTATTTGTGGACGGCGCATCCACGGTCCGAGGAAGTGGCGCCGGACTACTCCTCATCGACCCCGAGGAGGCTGAGTTTAAATATGTCATAAGGTACAAGTTTAAGGTAACCAACAATGTAGCGGAGTACGAGGCAGTCCTCGCCGGACTCCGGCTCGCTCAATCTCTAGGTGTTCGGCACCTAGAGCTCCTCACGGACTCCGAGATCGTTTCTAAGCAGATTCAGGGGACTTATGTCGCCAGGGAAGAAACCATGGTCAGGTACCACACTCTAGCGCTTAAGCTCATCTCAACTTTTGATACAGTTATTATACAGAAAATCCCGCGGACCCAGAACTCCAGGGCAGACGCACTCAGCAAGCTGGCCTCCGCGGTCCAAACAAATACATCCCCGGATATCATGGTCGAAGACCTCTTCCATCCGTCAATTCATGAGGCTACAGTTTCTGTATTGACCGACAGCGATCCGAACTGGATGACTCCGATCATTCAGTACCTTCGAGATGGGACTCTGCCCACTGACAAGCTACGAGCTCGGCAAGTTGTGCTCAAAGCCCCCAAATACTCCCTTCATAACGGAGTCTTATATCGACAATCGTACTTGCAACCAAACCTCCGGTGCTTGCCACCTACCGAGGCCATCCAAGTTCTGAGGGAGGTTCATGAAGGGGCCTGCGCTAGCCACGTCGGCTCCCGAACACTAGCAAAGAAAATCCTTCGCTGGGGATATTATTGGCCTACTTTATTCAATGACGCTCATGACCTAGTGTCCAAATGCAGCAAGTGTCAACTACACTCCCGTGTAAAGCACCTACCACAAACCGAACTCACGGGAATCCAGAGTGCGTGGCCGTTCATTCAGTGGGGAATTGACATTGTCGGACCCTTCCCTGTTGCTCCGGGGGGGTTGAAATTCCTGGTAGTCGCCGTAGACTACTTCACTAAGTGGGTCGAAGCCGAACCGCTTACTGCTATCACTGGTCAGAATATTCTGAAGTTCATATGGCGCAATATTATCTGCCGCTTCGGTATCCCGAGCACTATTATCTCAGACAATGGCAAACAGTTTGCCAATGATCCATTCCGCTCATGGTGTGAGGAACTCCACATCAAACAGATATTCACCTCGGTCGCTCACCCTCAAGCAAACGGGCAGGTTGAAGTCACCAACCGAACCCTCCTCACAGGAATAAAAAAGCGCCTGGACAGCGCCAAAGGCCTTTGGGCTGAAAACCTTCCACAAGTCTTATGGGCCATCCGCACAACGCCACACACCTCCACCGGGGAAACTCCTTACAGCCTTACCTACGGCTCCGAAGCCGTCATTCCAGCCGAAATCAGTGTGCCGAGTCCTCGCCTACTTACCTTAGTTCCGGACGATAACGACGAGGCACTTCGCGCGAATTTGGATGAGCTTGAGAATCGCAGGGAACAAGCGTTCGTCCAGCAGGCTAAGTGCAAACAGCGAGCTGCACAGTACTATAACCTCCGGGTCCGAGGTACTCAGTTCAATGTCGGGGACTTGGTTCTTCGACTCAACTCGGCCAGCAAGGCTGCCCCCGAGGGCAAACTACATGCTTCTTGGGAAGGTCCATACCGAGTCGTTGCCACGCATGACTCCGGCTCTTATCAGCTCGAACATCTCAACGGGGCCCCGATCCCCCGAAGTTGGCACGTCACAAACTTGAGACGGTTCTATCTATAAAAGCTAAATCACAAGTACTTTCTCTCCTTTAATTTCCGTAATAGTTGTTATTCCTTTTTGTACTCTTCAATTAGCTCCGGCATTTATCATTGAATAAATTTTTTCTGTTCATACACCTCGCTGTGTTTTTCTTTACGTTACGGGGACGCCCTAACACATATATACTATCATTACTAGTCTCCGGACAATTAAACCTTACTCTCGGTCCGCCCGAGGAGGTTCGCATACTAGTCCCCGGACTCACACTACTTTCTCGTCTGTTTAACCGGAGAAATGCTAACTCCCGCCTGATCCGTCCGGGGAGGAAATTTGCTCCCGCCCGATCCGTCCGGGGAGTTTTTACTCCCGCCTGATCCGTCAGGGGAGATTGGCTTAGCCCATACCGTGTTCCCGAACACCTACCTAAAACAATTAACAGGTTTTATATCATGTTCCCGAACACCCAATCAAAATGGTTTGTAACAAATTATTTTCACCACAAACTATTCAAATCACATGGTTTTTTACATAACACTAAAAAAAAAAAAAAAAAAAAAAAAAAAAAAAAAAAAAAAAACAACAAAAGTACTAAGGCTAACGTCTATGGCCCCCGAGCCAATACTGCGCACTCCGGTGCTGGGACCCACCCCTCGGTCTACGCTGGGTCCTTCGGGATCTTGAAGACCCTTGACCTCGGGCTCCGGCCCTGTTACCCTCTCGGAACCTGGCTCGGTCATCTCTCCTAGGCTCTCTTCGACGAGGACTTTCCCTTGGCGCTGGCCTCGGGGTTTCAACTCGGGACCGTGCCCGGTTGCCGGGATGTGGTGCTGACCTCGGTGTCTCAGCCCACTGCTCAGGGTCCCACTCCTCCGGGACCATAACTTCGATTTCCTGGGCCAGCTCCTCGACTATCTCCTCGGCAACTGCTGGAGGTTCTTCAGTTGTGGCCACCGAAGCTGGCTCCCTAATGACTATGCCTTTGCTCTGCACGGAGGGTTTTTTCTGGCCTTTAGACTTCTTATCCTTTCGAGGAGCTCTCTGAGTACTTCGGTCCTGACTAGTGCTCGCAATAAACTCCTCAGCAGTAGGCCTTCGCCTGATTCGGCCCTTTAGCCCTTCATACATGCTGAGCAATAGTTCGAGGACCTCTGTTTTCCTCAACAACTCCGCAGGCTCTACTGAGCTCCTCGACATCAGCGCCGCGATGTCACTCTGGATTTCGACGGTCCGCTCTTCTACTTCCTCAAAGGTTAGCAGACCGAACTCGGACAGGATCCGTTCATATTCCATATGGTGAACGCGGACGCGGCTCATCTCGGCAGCAGTGGTTCGATACTGCATCTCGAAGTCTTTGGCCCTTTCATTGGCCTCAACCACCTTCCTCTCCGCCGAGGCTATCTGCTTTTGCAACTTGGGCACTACGTGCAGCTCCAGGCGGTTCTTCTCTCCGCGGAACCACTCAAGTGATGTCATTAATTTCTTTATTGTATCGTGCAGCTCTGCGGTGTTCTAGACAGTTGGTAAAAATCAAACAGAATTACTCTCAAACATAGAAGAGTTGATACAGCTCGGCAACACGCAATGGATTATGAAAATGAAACGATTGCAAGGGTCTGAAAAGAGAAATTGTATTTCACATTGACAGAATACAACGGTTCAGTTACATCATTCCTATCAATTCTACAGATTTACAAATTTAAATTTGCGGGGATCTACTGACCTCCCGCTCAAGTGCCTCTGTTTCTTCGGGCAGCTCTTCTTGCTGGCCCTCAGGCACTTCGGTATTTCCCCCCTCGGCAGCAACGACAGCTTCGGTTTCAGCGGGGACTTCGGATTCTACCGAGGGAAGGGGCTCGGTGTTTTGAGGCGCCGGGGCCAGTTCACCGCGGCAGAAGGCCAAGAATTCTTCATCTTGGTCCACTATGCAGTTGGCCACTTCTGCGGCAGTCAGAAGCTGCCTCTTCCCCCCGAGCGCGTTCACCAGGGGCCATTCCGGCAGCTCCGCCAGCGCGGCGTAATACGCCTTCTCCACCTCGGCCGCCGCCTCGGGATCATACCCGAACTCTGGACGATTGATGTCCACATCCGGGTATACCTCCTTCACCTCCTCCAGCACCATGGCCCGCGTGGCTTTGTCCCCTATCGCCACAAACTTTGTCTGGAAGTCCAAAAAAGTGCTGGAGTGCAGTAATTTCTCAGCAAACGCCCTCAGTAGAGCTCCCTGGCCTATAACCACGGCGGCTTCCCTTGCCTCCATTTCGGCCCGCAGTTGCATCAGTTCACCTCGGAGGCTGTGGTTTTCCATCTCTATACTGCGCAGACGCGCAACCTCGGACTCGACCACGGCAGCCCTCTTGCGTGCCTGGGTCAAGTCGTATGAGAGTTTGTCATTCTTGGCGCGAAGCTCTCGCGCTGTCACAGCTAGCTCCTCCCTGACCTCTATTTCATTCTTCAGGCCGACCTCGATTATACCCTTGGCCAGCCGAAGAATCTTCTCGGCGTCCGCGCTATCGAACCCCAGCGTACTGGGGATCACCTGCTCCCCCTGAAATAGTTAATACACACCGAGGTGCACGGGTTAAACCTCTGATACACACCTCGTGTAAGATAAACTACTGATCAGCATTCTTAATATTACCTCGGTACTTGCCCCAACCCGGGGTCTTTTGGCTGGTGCTTGCGGAGCCCCAGTAGGCTCCGGCCTCTTCTTCGATGACACCGGAGACCCCGCCGGCATCGCCCTCTCCTCCGACCCCGATGACGGTCGGACACTCTGAGACGTCTTCTCTCGGGGAGTCACCTCGGTGGCTTTCCCCTTCTTCTTTGCCGCTGCCGACGCTGCAGGGCTTCCCGATGCCGGCTGCTTTCCGAAGCGTCCCACTGCAAATATATATATATCAAAGGTCACTTTGCGCACAACGGCAAAATTGAATAACAGGACAAAAAACTCCTACCCTCTTCGGCATTTCCATTCCCTGAATAATATGGGCTAAGCCCAGCCTTCTCCAGTTCCTCCTCGGAACAGAGGGTTTGGAAAGTCCCCACTTGCAGGAATATGTGCCTCATCTCGGCCCCTGGATTCTCCACAGGAGCGGAATCCTGCACCTCGTCACTCCTCCACTTCGGGAGGGCTATTTTATTCCTAACAAATATGAATCTCTCCTTCCACCCCTCTACTTTGCTCGGGTTTTGAACCTTGAACCCTCCGCGGGCTCGAGGACTAAAGGAGTACCATCCCTTGGACTTCCCGAAGTTCTTAAGCTGGTAGAAAAACCTAAAAAGTTCTACCGTTGGTTCTACCCCGGCCATTTTACTTACAACAGTAAAACCTACCAATTGCCTCACCGCGTTCGGTGCTAACTGGCAGAGGGCAATGCCGTAGTATCTTAACAGCTCTACGACTATGCTCCACAACGGCAATCTCAATCCTACTCTAAGGGGGTCAATGTACACGGTCATAAACCCCTGCGGTGGGCAACAGGCCCTATCCTCGGGGGTCGGAATTATGTACTCAAGGTCAAACGGAAGATAAAAAGATGGGAGTTCCCTCTCCAGCTGCCCCCGCGACATCCGTAAACCTATGGAGGACACCTCAAGATCAACCGCCGGACATTCGTAAAACGATATCGTCCGGGTATTACACTCTACACCGTCGACTCTCTCTATGGTTCTTATGGAATCCTTCTCCGGAAAAATATACGATATGGGGGGGACATCTAACGGAGTGTCCGCATCTCCAACTACTCTGACCGAGGCCGAAGAAGGGGCAGAAGATGAAGCAGATGAAGAGGATGACATACTTACTTGATTTGAATTCGAAAGGATGGAATTGAGAAATTTTTGATCTCTGATGAATCACAAACGCAAGGTTCCTCTTTTTCCCGCTTTCTATAACAGATGAACGCAATAGAGAAGATGAAAAGTTACTGTGCAGTTATTCCTTATATAAATGCAAAACACAGACGGCTCTGATGCAGCCTATTCAAATTCAGTGATGAGGATTCATGCGTGCTTCTCACGCGCTTTACAGTTACCGAGGCGCGTGGGGAACAGCTGTCTTGGAACTCGCAGAGCGTGTCACTTCACGCTCTCTCTCATTATGGCGCCGCCAGTCACATCAGTCTCACCCTTCTTCAGGAAGATTCAAGATACACTCCGGTGTACTTTTTGCCTCGGCCATACCACTACACTCCGGTATTCTAACCACTTCGGCCCAATATCTCACTCCGGTGTACCCTTCACCTCGGTCAGACTGTCATGTACTTCAGACGTGTTTTACGCCTCGAGCAAGTTCGGTAACTCATTACAAGTACCAAGCACTTCGGCCTACCAGGGACCCCGGTCTTCTTTGCTTAAGGTTCCACCCCGGTGACAACCGAAGCTCCTACCTTGCTTCGGCTGGGGGGGGGGGGGCATCTGATAGGGATGACCCGGTTACCTCGGGCCGGGTTACCTCGGGTCGGGTTAATAGCATGCCAGCAACCGCGAAGGCCCAGGCCCAACAGGCCCAGCAACACGCATTCGGCCCAGCGAATGCGAATCTGTCACGTAAATCCCAACTGCCATGATCTTTTCCCAACGGCCATGCAGATTTGGGAGGCAAGATTATAGGGATTTAGTTAGGGCTTGGGTTTAGTAGTATAAATAGAGGAAAAGAACTCTGAATTAGGGTTCGGACTTTGTATTCTGCAATACTCCTTGTAAACTCAATAATCACGTGAAAGATACACCTCGGCGATTGCCCTTTTTTGCCCGTGGACGTAGATCTCCGGATTGAACCACGTATATTGTGTGTGTTTTTACATTCTTTTCGCATTAATTACTGTTCGATTGGGTGTTTTCCGGATTGCGCATTAACAATCGTCATTGACATGGCTGTAGCCAATGTTATAGTAAAGCGAGTCTTTGTAGATAATGGAGCCGCAGTTAGTGTTATATTCACCGACTGTTTTCAAAAATGGGGATTCCTCATGAGCAGCTTCGACCGGCCCCCGGACCGTTACAGACCTTCACCCAGGGTGAAGTCCAGCCCGATGGAGTTATTAATCTCCCAGCATCCCTTGGAACTTATCCGGTGATAAAAACCATTTTGGTGGATTTTTACGTGGTTAACTCTCCGTCCCCATACAATATGATTTTGGGTCGGGACTGGCTTACTCCCGCAAGAGCCATATGCTCCACATATCACCTCGCACTGAAATTCCCTACATCACATGGCGAGGTGGCTATCCGCTGCAGTCAGCGGGTTTCTAAGGAGTGTATGTACGTCGCACTCAAAAAGGCAGCAAAGGTTCCTCCTAAGCAGCAGCTCCAGGTAACAACCTCGGCTCTCGTACCTAATTCATGTACATCGCTAGAGGACACCACTGTTCAGGTGCCGCTTGATCCATCCAAGCCTGAGCAAACTGTAACCGTCGGCGCTGTGGACGTGCCGTGGTTACACCGTGCCATCATTCAGACCTTGCGGGAATACTCCGACGTCTTCGCTTGGTCTCCCTTGGACATGCCCGGGGTCTCTCCGGATGTCATAACACACAAGTTGAACATCGATCCCAATGTCAAACCTATACAAGAAAAGCAAAGGAAATTCGCTCCGGAGCAAAACGCAACCATTCGAATTGAAGTACAACAGCTCCTAGATGCAGATATCTTGTTTGAAGTCCATTATCCCTCTTGGCTATCTAATCCGGTGATGGTAACAAAGTCCAGCGGGGCATGGCGAATGTGTGTCGATTTTTCCGATCTTAATAAACACTGTCCATAGGATTATTATCCTTTGCCCTCTATCGACCAAAAGGCCGAAGCCATTACCGGGCACGCGGCACTTTGCTTCTTGGACTTATACAAGGGATACCATCAAATCCACATGGACCGTCAGGATGCCCTCAAAACGGCATTTATCACTGACTTTAGATGTTTTGCCTTCAAGAAAATGCCCTTCGGGCTCAAGAACGCGGGAGCCACATACCAGCGTCTTATGGACCGCATTTTCCGAGGTCAAATTGGTCGTAATGTTGAGGTTTATGTTGATGATCTAGTCATAAAAAGTACCTCTCAATCTTCATGTGTGCAAGATATTGTTGAAACGTTGAGTACTTTGCGGCGTTATAATTTGCGTCTCAATCCAGCAAAATGCACCTTCGGCGTTGGCTCCAGAAAATTTCTCAGTTATATGGTTTCGCAACGCAGCCTCCAGGCCAATCCGTCCAAGATTCGGGATGTGTTATACCTGCAACCATCGAGGACAGTAAAAGACGTTCAACGCCTCACTGGCGGTTTGGCGGCCTTAAACTGTTTTTTGTCTAAGGCCGCGGAGCGTCAACTCCCATTCTTCAAAATTTTGCGGCAGGCGAAGTTATTTGAGTGGACCCCGCAGTGCACCGATGCTTTTGAGGCTCTAAAGCATCATATTAAGCAACTGCCCACTCTGTCCGTTCCTCTCTCCGGAGAGCCGCTTTATATATACTTAGCCTCCGCCAAAGAAGCCATTAGCGCGGCTCTTGTGCGCGAGGCCAATGGTGTGCAACATCCGGTGTATTTTGCAAGCCAAGTACTTCACGGGGCAGAAACTCGGTACTCCACGGTGGAGAAGACGGTGCTCGCTCTCGTCATGGCGGCCCGGCGTTTGCGGCCTTATTTCCAAGGACGCGAGATCAGGGTTCTTACTAATCACCCCATTCATCAAATTCTTGTCAAGCCCGAGGTGTCAGGGCGCCTCGCTAAGTGGGCTATCGAGCTAGGAGAGTATGATATTCAATTTCTCCCACGCCGAGCTATCAAGGGTCAAGCGCTAGCAGATTTTTTGGCCGAGACACCAGTGGATAATCATGAATCTTCCCCAGATAACGATAGTCCTCACCCTGCTGCCCTTGAATCTCCACCCCGCAAGTGGCAACTATATGTAGATGGCGCTTCCACGGCTCGAGGGAGTGGTGCTGGGGTGCTTCTCATTGGCCTCGAGGGCGTTGAAATTAAATACGTCATTCGGTTTAAATTTAAGGTAACTAATAATGAAGCGGAATACGAGGCGGTTCTCGCTGGGCTCCGGCTCGCTCAATCCTTAGCAATCCCCCTTCTTGAACTCTTCACGGACTCCGAGGTTGTTTCTAATCAGATCAAAGGCACCTATACCGCTAAGGGTGAAACGATGATCAGGTATCTCGCTTTGGCACTTAAACTTATGTCAACTTTTGATTCGGTTGATATCCAGAAGGTACCACGTAAATAGAATGTCCACGCCAACGCTCTAAGTAAATTGGCCTCCGCGGTTCTCACTAATGTGTCTCCGGATATCATAGTCGAAGATGCCTTTCATCCGGCAATTCATGAGGCAATGGTCTCAGTATTGACCGAAAGTGGTCCCAATTGGATGACCCCCATCGTCCAGTATCTCCGGGATGGAACTTTGCCGACTGACAAGCTGCAAGCTCGGCGGATAGTTCTCAAGGTACCCAAGTACACACTCCACGACGGAGTCTTGTACCGACAGTCGTACTTGCAACCGAATCTTCGGTGCCTCGCTCCTGCCCAGGCTGATCAGGTTCTTCGGGAGGTTCACGAAGGGGCCTGCGCCAGCCATATCGGCTCACGGACGTTGGCCAAAAAAATTCTTCGGTGGGGGTACTACTGGCCAACCTTGTTTAACGATGCCCATGAATTAGTGACCAAGTGCAGCAAGTGTCAGCGACACTCCCGTGTGAAACATCTGCCACAAACCGAGCTCACTGGAATACAAAATGCCAACCCCAATTCTGAGTACAATTCTCCTACTTATACTACTCAACTCAAACCCTAACTAACTCCCTACAATCGCGCCTATTATCGTTGCATGGAGGTTGGGAGAAGATCGTGGGAATCTTACTTTCCCCATATACCACGATTGGGCCGCACCGCGATTGGGCCACTTCAGGCTCACGCGCGCTTCTGGGAGTTGTTGGGCTTATCTTCCTGGGCTCAGTTGCTCGGGTCGGGTTGATCTTGTCCGGGGCGTCAATCCGACCCGAAGTTGCTGGGGTATACCTATCAACTTACAACATTATTTTAATTTGAAATTTGGAAATCCTAATGCATTTATACAAACGAAACCTTTCAACTTGCTAAATAAACTCTGTACAAGTGAATTTAGCTTGCCTTCTTTTACTAGTTTCATTAGCCAAGAAATCTGCAGCTTTATTGCCTTCTCTATGGATGCATGTGTTAAAAAAAATTGACCCCTGCTTAACTGTGTGATCACTGCTTGGTATTCCCAGTTTCCAGGCACAAATTGCTTCAAAATGTGTATTATTGCCAACGCATCTATCTCCACCCACATATTCTTGAAACATAACTCAAAACACAATTCAATGCCATCTACAGTGAACTTTATCTCAGCAAAAATGTTATTACAATGGCTAATAAAGGATTAGCAACCATTAACAAATTTAGATGCTCCATTAAAATTTAATTTAACTCATTCGTCACTTGGAGGCTCGCACAATACTTTGAAAGGGTTTCTTATATCCTTCATTGTAATCCCAATCTCTCATAATATAGGCCCACTTTCCCCACTCTCATTTATCACAAACTGTATCGGGTACACAATTGATAAGAGAAAACAGAATAGTTTCTCACAAGCGCATGAAATAGACTAAGAGAAACCAAAACCCTACCATGTTCTTCTCCATAGCCGGAGATGGCTCTTGGGTCATGGATAGCAGTTGATTTTCGCTTGTGATTTCCACCTCGACCAAGAGTATTAATCATCGAGGGTAGACCGTTATTCGACTCGAATACGATCCGAGAATCTATTCCACTGCAAATCAATGTACCCTGACTAATTTCAACAGTGGTATTAGATTAACACAGGTTAGAATTCGGTCTCAATTATCTTTTGATGAGTTTTGGTGTTGTCTTGTTAAGAATGAAAATCGTACAGCCACTTTCTTGCCCATTTTCGTTATTTTATTTTTTTATTTAAGGAATTCTATTGGTATCATCTGAAAGTACTTGTTTACAGCTTCAATCTATAATTCGAATCACCTCATTCCGTTAATAAACAAATTTTATATGATTTTTTTAAGTTAGGCCTGTAAATCTAAAAAATTTGACAAAAAACTGGTTTTCAAATCTGTTTCGGGTGTGATTTTCGTCTGTTATCGTGCTTTTTTGTTTTTTCATGTAATTGATATGTTTGGATTCTATGTTTAGCTTTCCATAAACATATTATGCGCAGTTTTTTGTTTAGAGACGAGTGAGATATGAACTTTTTAAATTTGGACAAAAATTGTGAAATTCTAGAATTTTTTTCAGAAACTTGAAGATGCTAATGGTTTTTTAAACCTAATTTGAGCATTTTTATTGCTTGATTAGATGTATGGATGTGGCATGTATGCATTTCTCATCGAATATGTTTTGATTTAATATATTATATGTGTTAATTGGACTAGTATTGTATGAGATAACGTGCTTAGAAGATTAGGATCGAATCAAATGTGTTGAGATGTTCTTGATGAAGAACATTCACTCTCCAAGAACACACATTCTGATCCAAAGACATTGTTAGGCGTGTCAGATCGAGAAAACCGAATGCACCGTCGAACTCAGAATGCTCAAGAATGGGGGGTAGCTGGAGCGTCGCTGACCAGAAATGTCTAGAAAGCAGCATGTGTACGTCACTCTCCAGTACTGAGAGTGGGCCTTGATGGTCAAAAGTGACATACCAGTGCCACCTCAGCACATGTAGACGAATGATACCGTGTCATGTGTGTCATGTCATCACCGAGTCAGCAAGCATCGCTAGCGCCACTTCAGCAAACGCGAGCGATAAGATCACGCCACGCGTGACAGATGAGGCCGAATTAGTGGCCATGTGCTAGGCCACGTTGTGATACATAAGTCACCACCAACCAATCCCATGAAGACACGTGGAATAGATGCCACGTCTGCTTAACCGAACTAGACCAGTTTCGCACTAGTCCAAAACCGGTTGAGTCGAACTGGCATCGGTTCGAGGTCGGGCCGAGGTTGTACGACCGCTAGCACTCCACCAGCAGTCGGTCACCGAATCACCGTCCTCTATTGGTCCACCGCTCCTCCGCCGCCGGACCGTTGCAATTCCATCATCGGTCGGTCACCGGACCACCGTCCACTGCCGTCAGACCATCGCTTCGCTGCCGCAACTCCTCCGTCGGAACCCTTTCGACACGTGCAGGCGCGTAAGACCCTCTTAGGGTAAGTGGAAATGCCTGAAATGCGCGTGCTAGTGTGTGGCGGCTCATGTTGTTGCGTGGGTTCGTGTTTAGCACGTATGAGTGCATAGAGGCACGTATGGAAAAGTGTGTGTGCATAAAGTGTGTGTACAAGTAGAGATGTTAATCGGGCTAGCCCTACTGATTTCGGGATAAACCTAGCGTTTTTCGGGCTAATCGGGCCTCGGTTTAGTCTATCCATTTTTATCGGATTGATAATCTCGTGAACCTAACCCTAACTCTACCAGTTTTCGAGCTAATCGGGCCACAATCGGGTTATAAGTTAGAATTTATTTTAAATTTATACTGAAATCCAAATTTATGAACATACTTGTTTTTCATATTTATGCTCATTTAGGATTCACAAGATCATGACACACATTATTACTAAAAATATGAACACGTCAAAGGCTAGAAAATCTAGATTTCAAAGCCTCCAAAACATCAACATTATTATGAAGAAATTGAAAATTCATAGTTACTTTAAGAACTATGTATTTACAAACATTAAAAAGTTTTGTATTAAAAGAAACATATCATCAAAATATAAATATTATTACAACATAACATTGAGTTCATGTAACATCAACATAATATCATCATCATCATCTACAATAAATGCATAACAATATAACATTAATCAATGAAAACCATAGTCCAAAATGTTACAAATAGATCAAAATAATTTCAAATGGATGCCACTCCCATTTAATTTTTAAATACATATGCATTAATCCAACTATTTAAGTAATCAATGACTTACACTAACAATATACATACATAATTACATATATATATTCTATAATACATATATATGTTTTTCGTTTCCTAAAAAATATATACATTATAACAATAGTTACAATATATATATAATTTGTTCGGGTTACCGGGCTAGCCTTAGCCCTATAGGGCTTCGGGCTAATATGGGCTCAATTTAGTCAGTCCATTTTAAATGGGCTGAGAATATGATGAACCTAAACCTGCACGGTTTAGGGCGCTTTCGGGATGGCCCTGCGATTTCGGGTTTTTCTAACATCCATATGTACGAGTGCTTATACGTGCATGCGCACGCGCGAAGGTGAGTGTTGATGCAACAAAATCATGGTGATGCATGACGGAGCATCTACTGCTCTTGGACGTTCGTAAGGGGCCATGTTTCAATGGATTTTGGTTTGGAAAGCTTCTGTGATGTTGTTTTTCACACCCTATTTTATGTGATTTCAATTATTTTTTATTGATTTCAAATTTTAGATTTTTGAATCCATCTCAAAATTTCATCAAAGTCTAGAAATTGGGATGAGGTGTGAGAACAATACAATATTTTTTCGGAGAAATCATTGAAGTGTGTACTTGACCTTAAACTTGTTACTACATTGTATAGGAACTGATGAACAATAAGTCACATAGCATTATTGGCCATGTTCCTTAGTGAATATCCTAAATAAGTTTACAAAAACTATTGATTGAATATGTCTAATCTAACACTACATCTTTTGTTCGACAAAATTGAGTTGTTTGGCATGCCTATAAGCTGACATAATGTTAGGCTTAGATCAAAAGTGATGATGGGGGTAAGTCAAGATTCGGAAAGATGTTAGATTTGCTGATAGATGAAGATGGACCTTATCACGATGCTAATACAAATGTTTATAGAGTTGAAAGATGCTTCTTAAGCATGTAATGGGAAGGTCATCTTTCATAAATGGGATATAGTTAGGATCATTAATTTGCTTTCGAACTGCATTCCCAAGCATATGGACTATGCATGTATCGTGGTTCTTGACATTCAACTGTGTGTTAAACCCCACATTGAGTGTGATCAACGAAGTTAAATCATGATGAGAACATGATTGGTAACTTGAGTGGGGGTTATGGGTTGGAAGAATCTTTGCATTCTCACCCATAACAGTTGAAGATTTTGTTTTTATTTTAGGATAAGTTGTAGTGCTGCGATGGTTAGATATGGGTGATGATTGGGAACATCGTGAACTTTCGAGGTCATAATTTCCATTAAGTTATCATAATGTTAATCCTAAGAACAAAATCTTGTGTAAATTTAGTCTTAGTAAGCACATATGTGTGCATTCCCCTCCTTTATACATAGGTAAAGGCATTAAACACAATAAGTTAGTTGCTTCGAGGTTCATCTTATCTGTAGTGATGAGTAAATGACAAGACTCTTATGACTAGGGGCTAATAACAACTAGATATATACTAGACTTAGAGGTAGTCTTGAATGACATCAACTGAATCAAGTGAACCCTAGGAGGGTGTTAGTGTTAGAACAGAGAAGAAACCGAAAATGATTCTAGTAGTATGGAATTGAAGGCGATTCATCTACCGACGGAACCTTGGATGTTCAACAAACTCTGTGCTTGGTATTAATTCTCATTTAATGAGGAAAATACTTTAACTCAAGATATCAGGGTATATCAGAGTAAAAGTTTAGTATCTCTACCACCACCAGTCAAAGGTTGATAATCCAAGTCTTCTCTGTGAACAATAAATTAAGGCTTAAGTTAGAGTCTAGTATCTTCTCCTTGAGTGGGAACATCTAAAAACCGATTATGCCTATTGGGGTTGCTTGACTTTTTTGGGATGCCGCCCATTATAGTGATTATAAGTGGCTAAAAGCTGCTAGTTAGTCAATTACATGTTCCCAGTCAAGATTTAGATTTTAAAACATAAGAGGAATGTGATCAAAGGGAAGATACTTACAACGATTATTAAAAGAACGTCTCCTAGTGAAGACACGTAGGTCATTTTAGGAAACATAAATTTTGAGCAAATGTAGTGTAGTGTGTTTGGTTCAACACATGTACTAATACCAATTGGAAAAGCACTTAATCGTCTCAATCCATTGTGTATTTCTTAGTTCTTGACACATCTGAGTCGACAATGAGGGATAGGCATGTAACAATATTCATTAAGTGTGGTAGTAGATACCTAAACACTATTTTTTAGAAGCACCTAAAAGTGCACCCTCAGCTTGAATGATTGCAACTGCTAGAAAATGTCAAACTCATTAATTATTTTCTTTGCTTAGGGTAAAAAGATTTAAGGCAACATGTGTCAGAACTAGAAATTTCGGAGATATTTTTGTCTATTTTCATAGGATTATAAGGATGAAAACAAGAATTTATGCATACTTGATAACTTAGGCATTTATCACTGCAAATTGGATTCACAACATGCCAAAGTTGATGATTAGACTTGATCTCTTGCAATTCGGAATTACATGATGACCTAAAGTTTTCCTGTCTGTTATCCTTAAGCATCTTGAAATTGGACAAATTTTGGTTTCAGTCGGAGTTCTTCAAAGATCTGTACTTAACTTGAGATAATGAGAGATTGGTTGGTTGATAAACATTAAGACAATATTGTAGATGGACATGACGAGACGGTTTCGTGTTATTGGATGGAGTAATCATATGTGTATGCCTTCAAAAGTGGATTGATTAGTGCAAAAATGCACTGACTAGTGTACATTAGGCATACCATGATGCTTTAATTAAGGAGAAATTCACTCGAGGAGTAATTTTCCCATAATTGTTAAGCACAAGGATTTTTTTTTCACGTCATCATCCACACTAGAAACATTTTGTAGACCATTCAAATAATTTTTCTATCACGAATAATCATTTTATATATCAGGATTGTTCACACAAATTAGTCAATTTTACTTTATTCCTTGAAAGTTCAGACTCTAGAGTGTTTAAGACAATGGTCAAATGAATAGGGATAAGTTCTCTTAGACTAATTGCAGGTGTGAAAGATCTCATAATCATTTTATATGATCAATGTAGAGGAGATTTATCAAGCAACCATCCATTTTTCGCACACGTTTTTTAAAAAATTGTGTGGTGAAGAGGGGGAAAACATGTTGCTAGATAGATGTTTAGGTCCATGAGGGTGCAAGTCATTTAGTTTATTTCATTGGAAAATAACATTGATTGTAACCTGTACCTGAATAAGTAACTTATATATCTCGTAAACTTTAGACATATAGATAGTCAGGCCTGAGAAAATGAGGTTTCTAGGGGTCAATGAGGATCCTAGAGATCAATTGCTTAGACAAATGACATTTTCCAATTAAGTTTAGAAAGCTAAAACCTCAATAGAGGAAATTTATCTTTAAGGGATACTTTGTTAGTTCAAATGTTATATGTTCAAAGATGAACAATTGATAAGTTTGTCGTTGTAGTAGAATCACAAAACCTGGTATTTTGGAGATATTTCTTTGAAATGTTCAATGAAGATCTATATCTAGCTGAACTATGAGTAGTTCAAAAGGATATCCTGAAACAAGATTCTAGTGGGGGTCAACTCTAGGTGATAACATGATCTATTTGAATCTTTTATTGGAACAGTGTTGGGAAATACATGCTTGAATCTATGAGATTGCAAGGCATGTTTGACTATGGATCTCCAGAATTCGAGAAATATTTGGACTCTGCATCATCCTTGGGTGGATGAATATATAAAGGTAAATAATTAGTTGTCTAATTGGTGTAGCTGAAACCAGGTTTGAGGACTAGTTGAAATTCTGTTGGACACAGAGAGATTGTGACAAATGGTTCTCAAAAGACTGTTGAAACTGTTAGAGGTATGGATCTCAAATTGGTTTGTCTTTGATGACATTTATTAATTGTAAGTTACCACGATTCATCCTTAGTTAGCCAACTTAGAATTAGATTTGCATTTTGAGGTGGTTGACAAACTATATTAATAAGTGGAGAACTTGGACAATAAACAAATTGGTTTAACCAAGGAGGTTTATGGTCAAAGGCCAAGAAATCAAGTTTGTGGCCTAATACAGTACCCAAGTCCATGAACAAATTGGGCAGATTGTATTTCTCAGTGGATAACTTGGACAATAAACAAATTGGTTTAACCACGGAGGTTTATGGTCAAAGACCAATAAATCAAGTGTGTGGCCTAGTATAATACTCAAGTCAATGGTATATGAGATTTTACAAAAGTATTACTCTCATACTAATTCATCATGATGACTGGATACCATTGAAAGTTGTTACACCACGAGGAGACTTCTAATCTAAATTTTGCTAGGGAACATTGAGTATTATAACCAGTCAGAGATGGGTTGTCTTACAACACGTAGTTGAAGGACATGGATAGGGCTACTTATCGGATACGTAAATGTTACAAGGGATCATCTAGATGACTACTCGTGATTGAATAAGCATCACTTGTAAAAGTCTTAGAGTGATTCCGTGTGGACGCCCATGCATCCTCCAATACTCTTATTGGCTAAAGACGAGGTTGTAAAGCTATCTAATGTGTCCAATAACTTCTAAAGAGAAGTTTGTGATGTCCATAGTAGAATATTCTAGTACTGCTAAAAGATGTAAATAACTTAAGATGTGTGTGCCTTAGTGTGTGCCATGGGTTTAGTAATTTAGCATTACTCAAATCCTAGTAAAAGTGTAGGAGTACATTTGAAAGGATTTTTTGTGATATCCTAGTAGCATTGTACCATTCTTCTAAGCGGAAGAACTATGATTTCGTTGGAATAATGTATAGCTAATACTCAATACGGTGATGCAGAATAGAGGATATATGTGTCTAAGTAGTCATTCTTGCAAAGTGGCAAGATCATCTCGGGGAGATGAGAGTATTGGGTGAATGTATAGATTTCCACAATCAGAGCAAAATCTTGGAGCTTCTGCCTATAAAGTGCGAAGATGTTTTGGTTGAGTAATTTTGGAGTGATAAGCAGTTCAGTGGGGGCATTGGCAACTCACAGTACATAAATGAGACGTTGGTTATGAGAGATTCCAAATACTAATCAAATACATCACAACTTAACTTAGTTTGGGGTATTATCACATAGTGCGAGGTGATTGTGATACTTATGTACACTTATGAATTGATGGTTCATTCAAAAGTATTTCAGACAAGTTAAGAATTGATTGGCTCTTTCCCACGAGCAATCCCCTCTAATATCGAGTGACATAGGAGATGAAACTATTATAGATGATTCTATGAGTGTCACCTTGAATCGATGTTTGGTAACATATGATCAAATTGGATAATTGGTTATCCAATTATAACTTCTCATATAACTAGATGTGAGTTTTCTCTAGTTATAGGTTAACTTGAGGACATCTAAGGAGAAAATTCAGGTTAGGTGTTGGAAAACACTTAGACCAAGATCTCTTCAATGTGTTCAAAGAACGACATACTCTTCCTCGGGAGAAATGACACATTGTAACATGCGTTTCATACCGGATGTGCTTGTGACAAAAAATGGACAAAGAGAAATGAGTCACTATTCTCTCATTGTGTGAGATCCTGAGGTTTGGATTACCTCATTGTATGTCCTTAAGACTTTTTCCTGTATCTTTACTCTTCACCTCAGTAATGCTACTTTAGCATGTTCCCGAAAACGATGAAATTATTCGGTTATGTGGGATATGTCTAGGAAAGCAGCTAATGAAGACCATTACTGCCGCCACATAGAGATTCATTGGCGCCAATTATGTTCAAGGAACGTAATAGTGAATATCAAACGAAGTGATGAATCTGGTATGCTCCTTCAGAGTTAAAGGGAAAATGAGGAGTATTGATTCTTGGCATCAGGTAATAAGTCTAAGATGTAGCGAGTTCATTGTCCTCACATTCTTGGTGTGACGCCCATATCTCATAATATAGGCCCACTTTCCCCCACTCTCACTTATCACAAAGTGTATCGAGTACACAATAGAAAAGAGAAAATAGATCAGTTTCACACAAGCGTGAGAAACCTACTGAGAGAAACCAAAATCGTAGTGTGTTTTTCTTTACAGTCGGAGATGGTTCTTGGGTCGTGGATAGCGATGGATTTCTTCTTGTGGTTTCCACCCTGACCAAAAGCACAAATCATCGAGGATAGACCGTGGTTCGACCCGTAGACGATTTTGGGGGTTCATTCCGCTGCACAAGAAGGTACCCCGACTAAATCCAACACAATCCTAACATGGTCCTAGCTATGAAGCCTATGGAACCATTTTCCAAAAAGCTAAAGCAAAGTGGGATTACTAGGAACTTTAAACTGAAAAGAAGAAAGAGGAAAAGAATAACCATACTTGCTTAGCAAATAGGATAATTAATAAAAAGATGTTCTTTATCTTCTATGGCATCACAACAAAGAAGGACATGAAAACAACCACAAATCTTTCACTAATAAGGTTGCTATCAACAGAAAGAAATTTGTTAGTTAATCTCCAAATAAAGATGGCAAGGGTATTCAAAGTGGATTTTGGCCACATCATAGATCTCCAATCCCCTGTGGTTTTTTACAATCTCAATGAGTTTCATGCGGAATGTACATAAACAGTGTCATTAGAAATCAGTTTCCACAGAGATATTATGTCACACAAGTCAAAATGGATAGAAAGTTCATGGATGTTGTTAATGACATGCGAAGGAATCTTTGAAGAAATAGATGATAAGTCTCATGTATTATTGCACCAAAACTTTACCCACAATTTGATTAGTGCTGCAAAATATCACCACACTGACATAAGTGTCCAGATTCACACCACAAGTCAAACCAGAAGGAAACATTTCCATTCCCTAGCCTCAAAAAAATATTTTTTTTAGCTTCTTATTTAACTTCTAACAACCGTTTGCAAAAATGAGACTGACTATACCCTACATCGGAAACAAAAGAATGAGTTTTCCTAAGATATATCTCTTTTAAAAAGTCTATTCATGAGGCAGAAGTAGTTCTCAATTTTCACCAAGCTTACAAAGAAAAAGCCTTGGCCATGTCCTCCAAATTCCTAACCCTCAATTCTCTCTCTAAAATAGGAAAATACACTATTTTCCAACTAGCTTAGTGAATTTTCTTCTTTTCAACAACTGACCCCCACAAAAAACCATTAAAGATCCTATGAGGTCTAGTTATGATAGCTTTAGGAGGCCCTATCACTCTTTAAGTGTACATAAGGATGAAAGATAACACACTATTAATGAGGTCCAATCTCCCCTCAAAACTCAAGAATATCCTACCCCAACCCACTAGCCTGCCCATAATATTTTCAACAATTTCTTGAAACAAGCCACACTTCACCCTGCCCTTAAACAATGGTACACCAGGTATTTAAAGAGCAGTCCCTCCTCCACAACCCCATCAATATCCAAATTTTCTTTTTTTCTGCATCTCTTTCACATTTGTACTATAAATAGCAGAACACTTGGAGAAATTTATTTTCTGTCCAGTGCCTTTTTAATTTTTTTAGGAAATCCAACAACTTTTTAAAAGAATTTATGTTAGTGGAATAGAAGACTATAGTGCCATAATCAAAGGACAGAGAAGAAACATTAATCCTCTTTTTATTGTATTTGAGTCTAGGACAGGAACATAATAATTCATTAAGACCACATGACAAGAGTATTGAAAAATTAGCATAAAAGCTACGGGATAAGGGATCTCCTTGTCTTAATCCCCTAGTAGATTTAGAGAAGCCACTAGGAGACTCGTTTATGAGAATGGAAAACTAAGAATGCTCTATGATGTTATATATATACCTGATAAAAAATTCAGGGAAGCCAATGATCAGAATTTTATAAAGAGTCCCCCATTCTACCCTATCATAAGCATTGGCCAAATCCAGTTTTAAAATGGTTTTCCCATCTTTGCACTTATTATTAATATCATGAACCAATTCTTGTACCAAAATTATGTTATCAGCAATGTTTCTTGTTGGGACAAAACCACTTTGCACATTAGGGAAAATTTTAGGAAGGATGTGAGGCAGCCTACTATTAATCAGTTTAGTCGAGATTTTATTAACCACATTACATTGGCTTATAGAGACCTATAATCATACCAAGGCCGAGGCTTTTTAATCTTAGGAATCAAAGTGATTGTAGTGCATGAAAAACTCCTAGGCATAGGCTGCCCAATGAGAAGTCAGCACAATGATTCACTAGATCCACCTTAATGATTGTCCAACAATGCTGAAAGAATAGTGCAGAAAAGCTATCAGGCCTTGTCATACTATTCTTATCCATGTTAAAGAACACATATTCACTTCCTCCTTAGAAGGAGGTGAACAAAGATGAATACTGATTACCAAGACTAGGTTTAGCAGAACAGAAGGCATTACTCTCCAAATCATAATCTTCTGTCGAAAACATGGTTTTGAAAGAATCACAAGCAGGAGAATAGATTACATCAATATAAGAAGTGAATTGGTTATTGACCTTTATCTCAGAGATATTATTTTTGGTTATTGACCTCTAGATGGTTGATTTTTTTAACCCACACATTAGAGATTAAAGCCCTACCAATCGTTATACATGATTGACTAGCTATGTAAACACACTACGCCCAAATCAAACATCTTCTAATCCACAATCCGAAATCATACTATTAAGATAATCTTTAGATCTTAGTTTTTATCCCCCCCTCCCCCCACCCACACACACACACGCACTCACACAATAGCATAATAGATAGTGTTAAAGTCCCCATTCGCAAGCCAAGGATCAGTTTTATGATATCAATTTATCAAATCATCCCATAAGATAACCCTACCCTTCTTATCACACACATCATAAACAAGAGTAATGAAAATTTTAACCCCAGCTGATTTATCACAAACCTCCACATCATTCACTTGATCATAACATGAAATCACATTAACAGTCAGATGATTTTTCCATAACATCTAGACTTGCTATTAACAACACAATCATGAGAGTGTATCCAGAAAAGATCAGGGGGTTCAGATTTCTTGGATTCAAGTGAGGCAATTAAGTCAGGCTTCTTTCTTTTTACCAAAACTCTTAAGTAGTTTTGTGCCTTGTTATTACATAATCCTATAACATTCTAAGTTATTATCTTCATTTAGAAAATTAAGGACCCACCTGCTTTGGCCACTCTTCTTGTTACCATTTGAAGAGGGTGCGTTGCTTTTCTTTTCCCTTTCCACAGTTTTTCCTATCAGCCCTTGCTTTAGAACCTGAAAACCTTCCATCATCTTCCTCAGTCTCTCTCTCCAAAACAAAAATCATAAACATGATCGAAAAAATTATCAGTATAAGATATATCGGGTTAAAAATGCAATCCTTCTCAAGGTGATGAAGTCTTAATTTGGAAATTGAACTTTTGTGAATAGACAAATGACAAGCTCTAATCCTAACCCTTAATTACCACAAGTGAACGAGTGTAGGTGTATATAGTGGAAGTCAAGGTCGATCCACAGGGAATGAGGTTACGTAGTTCGATACCCTAATTATCTGGGATTATCCTAACTAGATACTAGAATTTGGAAAGAGTTGTTTATTATTCAACTATATTGCATATAGTCTATTAGATGAATTAATTAACAAGAATTGATTTTCAATCAAAGAGAATGCATTCTAGGGCGTTGATTTCAGATATTACATTGATGAATGATTAACCTAAAAACTATAGACTTTTAAACCAGCTTTATATTTATTAGACAACACTAATTTAACCTAATCCTTCTCCCGATGCGACTAGATCGTGGATCTATTCATACTAATTACTCTCCCGAGTTAATTAATTTGAAAGATTCCTAATAGCCCCTAAACCTATGACCACACGATCATAGACAATTGTGTTATGCGTTACCGTCTATTAACAATTCCCTTCTCTCAAGCAGAATTGTTAAACAAGTAAATTAAACCTAATTGGCCAGATTAAATTCAATCATAAAGATGAAAACAAACGCATATATAAATATATTAAACTAGAGTCCATAATCTAAAAGTAAAATCAACACATTATCATAAAATCCTACTTTCTATCCCTAGAACACGAATACTTTAGCTACCCATAACGAATGTTGAATTCATACAATATTCAAAAGAAACATTATATAAATAAAAACTAGAAACCAATAGATAAAACTCGATTTTGTCGGCTCTTGATCTTCGTCGTTTCCTCCTCGATCTTCGATACCATTTTCAAACTTCTCCATATGTGTACTCTCCTCATTTTCGGACCTAGAGACCTTATTTTATAGTTGGGAATGAATTTAGGGTGAAGATGGGCTTTAAACAAGCAAACACTCGTAAAATCCATAATTGCACCGCCTGACGGAACTCGCTCGAGTTGAGGGTAACTCGGCCGAGTTGTATTGGCCTTGACTAAGTTAGTGTTCTCGGCCCAAATCTCTCTCTTCCTTCAGCTCGGCCTCGATCGAGTTGCTTTCAAGCCTCGATCGAGTTAGCTAGTTTTGCCCAAACTCCGATTCTTCTTCGTTTCTTCAAACTTTCTTGCTCTTTTTTCGTCCGAACTTCATCTAAACGGACTTTTTAGCCTTTTTATACCTGATTATCACTAAAACAAGCACAAACATGCCATCTAGCTCAAGATCATGAATTTACGCATATTTCAACTAAATACACATGCAACTGTTATCAAATATGTCCCTATATCGACCTAAAAATACATGTATAAACGACGTGTATCAAACTCCCCTAAACATAGACATTGTTTGTTTCGAATAGTAAAACCAAAACAAAACAACACAAGGAATACAAGCTTTTAGGGCGATTAAATGATAAATCTAGTCTTAGAGATATTCTCCATCAAACCGACAACATAACTTTCGAGCATTGGTGACATGGAAATTTTTCAACTACTTTCGAGATAAGAAACTTAATAACAAATATCCTCACCGGTTAAGTGTATCGCTCATCTCTCAAGAGTATAATATGGAATGTGTTTACGCTCAAATTGGACCACATGCACCGTCTACAATATGCTTGCCTATTGTCTAAATTAGATCTCAAACTTTGCATGTGGTAAAGAATAAATAAGGTCTTTATTTTGGTTGTAATATTGGCTTAAGGTAAGGTGGGATAAATATGAATACAAGTGACTAATTATTGAACCAATCAAGTAAATCCCAACCCGACTTCCCCTCAACATTGTTCATTCAATCCTCACTCTTCACATTTTAGAAAACCACTCAATATGGCTTCATCACCCTACAAAAGCACTTCTTTTATTAACCAATGACTTCAATGCTTATTCTTAATCGAGTACCACATTGGGACTACTCGTCTTTCACACAACTTAAGCATATTTAGTCACTTTTTCACCATTAACCCCTCCTAGCCACAAGACACAACATGTATTTACAACTTTTCCTTTTTTTTTTTTTTTTTTTTTTTTGTATTGCAACAAAAAGAACAACTAGGAGGGATCATCTATTTCATTTCTTTTACTTAACTTACGTATCTCTTCACCAAATTGTCTCAAACATCCATTTCACTTGATACTTTTACCCTATCTACCTTCTAATCCACCTCTCTCTTACTCAAATTAGTCTAAGTAACGGGCCAAAGGCTAAAAGAAAGGTATAGGCTTGTAATGTTCGACTTTGGAAAACAAGGCTTAAAGCTCAAAGTGGCTAACTAGGGATTTTTCAAGTTTTGGTGAAAAATGGATTATTTTTAAGGCTCAAAATAGGCTTTTTAGCAAAAGAATGTCTGATATCATTTTCTAAGCCACAACATGCACTTGACTCATTCCTACAAAGACACAAGGCAAGTCCTAGAGACTAAGTACAATATTGACCAATCAATTCACACCGAAAGAATTATATAATTACTCCAAAGTTAGGAGTACATATAAAGCTCAAATTTCACATACTATTTTGATCATTGTTCAAGTTTAAGCTCAATTTCGTCTCCAAATACCTATCATGCTCTTATTATATGTCAACATTTTATTTATTCAAAATTCAACTCGTCATTAACACATCATCATCTATCAACCCTTTTTATGCTTCTTACAATCAGGTTCTTTTACTCCAACTTAACAAAATGTAACTAACCTAAGAAAGCAATAAAAGCACAAACTCAAATAAACCTACTTAACACGAGTAGTCAAAACAACAATTGGGCACACAAACACGACCCTTCTCAACACTCAATAGGGCTCACAGACCTTTCACTACTAAACACAAGTAAGACATAAAATACAAAACACAAGCAAGAACAACAACAAACTCAATAACACTGAATGAAATAATAACAATGAACATAAAAGCGGGTAAGATGTAACACTATCCACCCCCTCCCCCAAATTTGGTTGAAAACTAAGTTTGTGGAGAAAAGAGTGATACGTCTCGGTGCTTACCACAGTGAGGTAGAAGTGGTGGTGGTGGGTTAAATCGCATGGCTGCCAGAATTGAGCCATTGCATCAAACTATTTCTGCTGATAAGCCTGCCTCTGCTCATGTTGTGTCCACCTCACATCTTGTTGTAGTCGCCATGCTATCTTAGTATTCCATCGCTCATCCTGCTTAAGATAGAAAATTAAAGAAAACATGAAAATAAGATAGAAAGAACCAAAGGTTAGGGTTGAAGATCAAGATCTTCAACCCCCTTCCATTCCCTTGCTTCCAATGGAGAATAGTGGCTGAATATGTGTGGGGGATGGGTTCTAGGTTCTAGGTTAAAATCGAATGGGATGATATATATATAAGGGGAGAAAGTGCTAGTAAAAAAAATAGGCAAAATCGCATTCAGGATTTTAAAACAGGGACTTGCATCTCGGCCGAGACGTGAAAATAAAGTTGCTCTGAAGCCTGATCTCGGCCGAGATTCAACTTGCATCTCGGCCGAGACGTGAAAAGGGGAATTTGGGCTGGCTATAGCTTGACTCATCTCGGCCGTGATTACATTACATCTCGGTCGAGATCTTGGTCCTTTGAAAATCCTGAAATCTCTGGAGGCTCATCTCGGCCGAGATGCATTTCTTGTCTCGGCCGAGATCTTCAGTTCTGCAATTTCTTCATGTTTGCCCTGGAGACTCATCTTGCCCGAGATTTCCCTCCTGTCTCGGCCGAGATCTTCAGTTAGCCCCTTCCTTTTGTTGCCTCGATCGATCCACCGAATTGTGATCGTTTGACTTTCTTTTTTCGATCATTTTCACCTATCTTAACACAGAAATAGCACAAACACATCAAATTTCCCAATGAGAAATAAACGCACAAAACACACGTGAATATGCACACAAAAGTCCGTAAAAAGACACTTAAATTGACCTAAAAGTGTGTGCACTACCACGTGTACCAGATAACATTTCTCAAAATGCTCCATCAGTATCTGGGCAATGTCTACTTTATATTTATGGAACATGTTCCATATTATCTGAAGTTCAAACAGAGTGTGGGCCAACATTTTCTATAGATTGGATCACGGGGTTGTGGATCCATGTGGCTTTAGCAGCATTCGACACATGTCTTTGTGGTTCAACAAGGGGTGAAGCAGCTGTCAGTATACCCCAAAATTCTTAAACATTGAAGATTTCCGGTGGGTCTTTCTTGGTAGCCTTCAGGAAGCCATATATCCGGTCCAACTGGGCATATGTCAGTGAGCGTTGTTTGCCCATTAGCTGGAAAGTAATGTCGTCTGGTCGGCGAGAATCTAAGGCAGTTGCTACTTTGATGGAAAATGTACTCAGAAACTCTAGTGTGAGTCTCCGGTATGTGAACTTTGCTTGCATGAATTTGAGCAAGCCCCCCACGATCAACATGGCTCTGACACTGTCATGAATGCCCATCGCCCGAGTTAATTCGTCACTGCTGAACCGTGTTGCCACAACCATGCGGTGGCGAAGCTGCTCAAATCAAGCCTCGTCCCTCTCCAAGGTAAACCCGTACAAAGTCTGGCTATCATTCGGATTCGGTGCTGCTATCTCTTCCACCATGGGTTGTTTACCTTTGCTACGGCTGAAGCTGGCCTTTTTGGGTGCCATTTTAGTGAACATGTACACACACAACACAATTATTTTCTCAATAACCAACAATGCAATATAAATCAAGAACTAACTTAGACACAAAATATCATTTCTTAAACAACATAAGCGATCAACCACATTTATAATGAAGCTCAAAGAACACTTTAGATGTCAAAGTGTAGTTCATTCATCTTTACACAACATAAACACTCCATAAGCAACATGTAGCATTTTTAACTTAATTTTTACCCCCTAGACTATGCACATAGTTTAACATGATCAACTATCGTGTAAGACGAATCAAATGAACATCTAACAAGCAATATGAAAGTCATTCATCATCTTATCACACAACATGTTCGATGAAATTTCTCAATGACCAAAGCATGTTAAATTGCATATTGTTGGTATTCAATCAATCCAAACACGAACAAAAAATCTAGCTCCAAAGACCACCAAAACTATCTACATTATACGACCCATTGGATTTCACAAACTAATATGCATTACAAGTGCCAATAATAATCAATTATGAACCAATACTTCATCAAATTCGAAATTGCAACTAAGTTCAATGATAAATAAGCATAGTCAATATATAAGAACAATTAAAAGCTTGGGTTAGCTTCACTTCCCAGATGAATTTAGTTGCAAAAGTCGAATTTGGAGGTGCCCTACGTTCGTCCAATTGGTGGTGCAAGTACTGAAATCTTTGTGTATGCGTGTGTGTGTGAGTGTTTGAGAAAGATTTTATAGTGTTTTAGCACGAATTTGTGATGTGAGTGAGTGTGTGTGTGTGTGTTTCGCATGCAAGTGAGGGGAAGAGGAAAAAGTGAGCCAACCTGATTTGGGTTCGAATTTAAACCTGCAGTGTATGAATCGCGATGACACGAAGTATGCGTCGCGGTCGCGTTGAGTTAAGCTCATATTTTGGGCTTTCTGCGCTATTTCTGTCGCGGCCGCACGAAAGGTTCAGCGCAGTCGCGATGGCTCAGCAGAGCCAAATTCATTATTGATGCCAGTTTTTTCGCGGCCGCAAGAGGTGTGCCTCGCGGTCGTGACTCTTTTACTTTGCCCCAGCTCGATTTTCACCGTCTTTCGACCCCCATTTCTTACTACAGTCATCCATGTTGGTTCCTATGACATTAAAAATACTAAAAATTTGCGTAAGAACAAAACTTAAATAAAAATAAATAAAAAAGAATAACTAAAACTACAAAAGATACAATAAACATCGGGTTGCCTCCCGACAAGTGCTAAATCTTACGTCTTCAGCCCGATGATCCCTGTTCTTTTATTAACCAAAACCTAACCAACTAGCCTTACTTGCCCTTGAGTTAACTAAGACTTTGTTTACTAACTCAGGACTCTTCTCAGCAGTACAAATGACACAACATTTCTTCATTTCTTTTAGGTTCGTCATGTTATAAATGGGGAGTGTGATTACTTCGTTTTGAATACGAGATGTCAACTTCCCTTTAGGCATGTCTATCACAACTTGACTTGTTTCCAAGAATGGTCGACCTAAAATGAAAGGTACATCCATGTTCCCTTGCATGTCAACAACTAGAAAATCGCTAGGGAATTTAAAATTTTCAACTCGAATAAACACGTCTTCGACTACCCTCCATGGTGTTAGTACTGATCCATCCGCCAACTAGATAGTAGTGGAAGATTGCTTTACTACCCCTATTCCTAATTGTACATACATTTTAAGAGGCATTAAATTTACACTTGACCCTAAGTCACAAATCACATTTTTTAATAATTGACTACCAATATAGCAAGATATGGAAAAACTCCCTAGATCTTTGTTTTTGGTTGCCCTTTTTGTACGAAGGTTGGTTTCTTTGAGGGACTCATGTCTTCCTTCTTTGTTGCCTCTTTCTCGGCGTGCATCGTCCTTGAGTCCTTTAGCACACAATCAGCTTTCATGACACTTCCAACCGGGGACTCTTTCATGACCCCCTTTTCCTCACTTTCTTCCTCGAGTTTGTCCTGCACTACAGAAAACGTACTAGAACATTCTAAAGGAAGTTGGTTGGCAAAGATATTATCATGTAAATCGAATTTAGATGAATCATTAAGATGAAAGTAGTATTTTCTTATCTTTGTCATCGCTGCTTTCTTTCTTTTGATGTTCCGCTTTCTCTCTTGTTAATCTCTTCTTCTTTGCCTGTTCCTCCTTTCCTAACTTCTTCTTAACTTCATGTTCTTCCAAAAGCTTAGCATGCTCAATGCAGAGTTGCTCATCCCTTTTTTTAATGGCTGCTAGAGGAAATGGAATGGGAGGTACGTGTTCGAGGACTTATTTTATTTTCGGTAGTACAAACTCAGATTCGATCACCTTCTTTTGGTTTTTCTTCAATCCCCTTTTCAGCTTCCTTCGGCTCTTGACTCTCTCGTTCAGTCTCATCCTTGAGTAGACAACATTACACTTCTCCCTTGGGTTGATGACGGTGTCACTGGGAAATTATCCCTGTTTGTGTTGAGCCCCAACAATCTTTATCAACTGACTTATGTTGTTGGATATTTCTTTCATATTTTCTCCCAATTGCTTGATCTCCGCTCCTTGACTAGTCACTTGCTTGTTTAGCTCAATAGATCTTCCATTCATCTTTCTCTCCAGTTGAGCTAATTTTTCATCGTACTTTGCAAATTATGACTATATTATTTCTTCTTGTGTTGGCTTTTGGCCATCATGGATCATACCATTCGTGACAGCAAAACCTCGCGGTGGATTAAGCAATTTTTTTGTGTTTCCATAAGAGAAGTTTTGGCTATTCCGGTTAGATGGATATTGATTGTATCTCGGCTGGTTACTCTGGAAGTTATTGAAGTTTCTCTGATTTACGAAGTTTACCTCTTCAGCATCTTCGTGTCCCACTAACTGCTGCGATGAAGTGTCATTATGTTGTGCTAACGTCAGACAAGTTAACAAACTTACTTGATTCGTCAGAGCTGTCAACTGAGATGTAAGAGTATCATTCGGCTCATTCTTGATGGGCTTTGCTTCTTTGACACTAGCCACTCTTCTTGGCTTATTTTTCTCGTTAGGCCACTGATAGCTAGTTCTGGCCATTGCATCCAACTTTCTCATCATTAACCCCTCTTAGCAACAAGACACAACATGTACTTACAACTTTCTCTTTTTTTTTTCTTTTTTTTTTATATTGCAACAAAAAGAACAACTAGGAGGGATCATCTATTTCTTTTCTTTTGCCTAACTCACGTATCTCTTCACCAAATCGTCCCAAACATCCATCCCACTTGATACTTTTATCCTATCTACCTCCCAATCCACCTCCCTCTTACTCAATTAGTCCAACTAATGGGCCAAAGGCTAAAAGAAAGGTATAGGCTTGTAGTATGTGGCTTTGGAAAATAAGGCTTAAAGCTCAAAGTGACTAACTAGGGTTTTTTCAAGTTTTGGTAAAAAGGGATTATTTTTAAGGCTCAAAATAGGTTTTTTAGCAAAAGACTGCCTCTTATCATTTTCTAAGCCACAACATGCAACTGACTCATTTTTACAAAGACACAAGGCAAGTCCTAGAGACCAATTACAATATGACCAATCAATTCACACCGAAAGAATGATATAATTACTCCAAAAATAGAAGTAAATACAAAGCTCAAATCTCACAGGCTAATTTTGATCATTGTTCAAGTTTAAACTCAATTTCATCTCCAAACACCTTTCGTGTCCTTATGTGTCAACATTTTATATATCCAAAATTCAACTCGTCATTGACACATCATCATCATCTATCAAGCCTTTTTATGCTTCTTACGAGCGGTTTTTTTTTACTCCAACTTAACAAAATGTAAACTAACCTAAGAAAGCAATAAAAGTACAAACTCAAATAAACCTACTTAACACGAATAGTCAAAACAGCAATTGGGCACACAAACGCTTAGAGCTCACAAACCCTTTCACTACTGAACACAAGCAAGACATAAAATACGAAACACAAGCAAGAACAACAATAAACCCAATAACATTGAATGAAATAATAACAATGAACATAAAAGCGGCCAAGATGTAACAATATCCACCCCCTCCCTCAAACTTGGTTGAAAACCAAGTTTGTGGGGAAAAGAGTGATACATCCTAGTGCTTACTCACAGTGCTACTGAGGTGGAGGTGGTGTGGTGGGTTAAAATCCCATGGATGCCAGAATTGAGCCATTGCATTCTACTGTTGTTGTTGATAAGCCTGCCTCTACTCTTGTTCAGTCTCGCCCCTTGAGTAGATAGCATTACACTTCTCCCTCTGGTTGATGACGGTGTCACTGGGAAATTGTCCCTGCTTGTGTTAAGCCCCAACAATCTTTATCAATTGATGTAGGTTTTTGGATATTTCTTTCATATTCTCTTCCAGTTGTTTGATCCACTCCTTGACTAGTCACTTTTCTATTTGGATCAATAAATTTTTCGTCCATCTTTCTCTCCAGTTGAGCTAATTTTTCATCGTACTTTTTAAACTATGACTGCACTATCTCCTCTTGTGTCGGCTTTTGGCCATCATGGATCATAGCATTCGTGACAACAAAACCCAGCGGATTATTTTGAGGATTAAGCAAGTTCTGAGGATTACCATATGAGAAGTTAGGTTGATTCTTTTTCAGTTAGTACTGATTGTGCCTGAGCTGCTTATTCTGGAAGTTATTGAAGTTTCTCTGATTCATGAAGTTAACATCTTCAACCTCTTCCTGACCTGATGACTGCTATGTTGAGGTATCAGTGTGTTGTGCTAATGTCAGACTAGTTAGAAGACTTACTTGGTTTGTTAAAGCAGACAATTGAGAGGTAAGAGTATCACTCAGCTCAGCTTCTACAATGTTAGCCACTCTTCTTGGCTGATTCCTCTCATTTGGACACTAATAACTGGTTATGGCCATTGCATCCAAGACTAAGAACGCATATCTTACGTTCTTTTCAATCAGACTACCCCCTGTTGTTGCATCTACTTAGTTCCATACTGGAGCAAGCAATCCTTTGTAGAACTTGCACACTTGCTGCTTCTTTGAAAACCCATGCTGGGGACAACTCCGGATGAGATCCCGGAATCACTCCCAAGCTTCACCGAAGTGGTTCTTGATTCATCTGCCTGAATTGATTGATCTTATTCTGCAGATCTAACATTTTGCTCGGCGGGAAGTACTTCAATAGAAATCTCGTGCTTAAGTCCTCCCATTCAGTGACATCATCTAGCGAGTTGTACCATTGGAGCGCTTTGTCCTTCAGTGAGAATAGGAATAATCTCATCTTTACTTGCTCGTGTGGCACGTGATTTATCTTGATTGTTTCGGCCAACCTGCGGAACTTATTAAGATGCACATTCGGGTCTTTCAAAGCACTACCACCAAACTGAGTCTGCTGCAAAATATTTATCAACATTGGCTTCAACTAGAAGCTATTGGCGTTTAATGGCGGTGGTTGCATTCCTCCAACCGGCTGATTTGGTACGGGACGAAGACAATCTTATGGGTGTGATGTCCTCGTCTACATCAACTTGTACAATCTGAGCTTGTCTGCGCTGCTGTGGTGGTGGCTATTGCTGCTTCAGATTTGTTACTCTATCATTCAGGTGGGCCAAAGCCCCTACGACTCTATGAGTCATTTATATCTAAACATCAATTTTAAAAATCATTTTCCTTTTAGAGAAGAAACAAAAGAAATATTTGTGGAGAGATTTTAAGCAAACGCAATAATGGAATTGTTGGTTGCATCCATATCTGATGGATCCCAATATAGTTCGGATATATATCTGATGAGATATTTAATATCTTATCATATATATTTCCGATACGGATGGAGATCTTATCCATAATAGGAGATAGATCTCTCCCATACTAATATATATACGAATATACTGGTATTCGTAGACTACGGAAAAATAATACCACAGAATACATATTTCTCCCTTTTCTCTCTAATTCTCTATCTTGGAGGTGATGGGTGTGAACACGACGGCGGATGCTCTAGTAGTATTCGTCTCTTTTCTCTCTAATTCTCTATCTTGGAGGTGATGGGTGTGAACACGACGGCGGATGCTCTAGTAGTATTCGTCCATACGGACTAGTAGACGAATCAGAGTACGATCCATCAATTTGGGAATCAACCGAATACGTTCCGCTGCAACTCACTTGAGGTATATCGGTTCCCATATACGTGAATATCTGATTTACGTGCTTTAATCTCTAACAGTGGTATCAGAGCGAGTATTGATTCGTTCTCGCCTGTGTAATTATTAATTCCCTGATTCATATTTTTAATTGGGAAATTTTTTATTAATTCCTTGCATGAATTAATAAAAGGAGACGGATTTTTTTTCATAGACGAAACTCATGACTGACTTTTGGGAAAAACCAACCTAAATCTATTAGGGTAAATCATAAATAAACGTACCCTTGTATGTAGGGACGTTAATTCTTCTTTTTGAGTATAAGACTAGACTACCAATAATAAATCTCTCGCTTGGACACCTGTTAGAATGGTAAACATATGAAAAAGGCATTTTGTTTCTGAAGCCTCTGCAGCAGAAACTCTCACATAATTGAATTGGAACTCACTAAGACGTGGTTTATCGGCAACCCGAAGGTTGGGTCGTGAACAAAAGGACAAAACCTTAATAAAAGAAAAATTAGAGAAGCAAATATGGTTGACGATCAACCTAATTTCATTTCACAATCCTATACATGTCAATCTTTTTATTAGTTGTATTAAATTATTTTTTGGATATAATTTTAATGATAATTAAATGACATAATTTTTATTTTTAAAAATTAAAAAAAAAATCAATTTTTTTATTTTTATTTTTTCTCTACAAGTAAGAGCGTAAATTGACATATTTTGAATTAAAATTTGAAGCTCTTTACTTTAATTTTTTAATTCAACTTTTACAATTTTAATTTAATTTAATTATTATTATATTAGTATGTTATTTTAAGTGCATGGAAAAAATTCCGCGGAACTAAAATAAGAATATTTTTCTTTGAATTATATTATAAAAAGCGCCCAAAATAATATGTGATTCTTAAACTGTAGTAAAAATATTGATTTTATTGAGAAATAAATTATGAATGTTGATAAAGAAATTAATATATTAAAATGTTGAGTTGTGTTGGATTATTGATAAAGTATACAAATATATTTTTGGATTGTGGAGTAGGTTGTATATATGAATGAGAGAGAAATAAATATTTTATTGGTAGGTTGGGTTGTGATGTATTGTTGATAAACATGATAATAAGTGTCTGCAAACACATAGCCCTAAAACGAACCTCAAAATCCCTTCCAAATATTTCTTTTATTTATACAAGTATATGAGTATCTATTTCAATGTAACATAATCTCATCACTTGGACAATATATGGGACAATAGTAAAAATAATATGAAAAAGGCATTTGCTATCCTCAAGACTCTTGCAATTGTAAGTCACCAGCCTCTGCAAAAATAATAGGCAGCTCTACAACAAAACTCAAAATCCCTTTCGAGACTACTTTTACAAGAACAATAGCATACACTGGAAAACCAGATTCTGTATTTCTCCGACGCAACCAGTTTTCATACTACCAAATAACACTATGCACTAGAGTTCAGTGGGCAAGTGCGAGCATAATCATCTTTCCCATTCACACATCAACCCATTAAAGGGAACACCTACAAAGGGCGAGCAACGAACCCCCTGTCAACCATCTTCCCCACCAATTCCTCGTGTTTCTGCAGCTGCCCTGCTTTCCTCAGCAACTTCATAACCATTTCATACAGTTGTGGGCCAGGTTTCAAACACTTGTCCTCGATCATATCCCTAAAATACTTGTACGCATTATTCCAATGCCCCATCGAACAATACATCGAAATAATGATCTTGAAACTATTCACATTAGGCTCCACTTCATTCTCACCCATCTCCTTCCAAAGCTTCATTACCATATCATTAGACTTGGACTCCAAAAACATCTGCATCAGCACATTGTACGTCACCGTATTGGGCCTACAATTCGCCTCCTTCATTTTGACGAGCAATCTATGCGCACCGTTTACGTTCTGGTCTTTGGCCATCAACCTAAAGATCGGGTTGAAGCTTGAGGGATTTGGATCACACCCTTTCTTGATCATAGAATTAACCACCTTTATAGCATCTTCCCGATTCTTGTCCTTACAATGAGTTTCGATCAAGAAGTTGTATGTAATCACATCTGGCTCGCACGAAAGCCTCCTCATCTGGTTATACACTTGCAGAACCTTTTCGGTCCTTCCAGCTTTCACATGAACACGCATCAGATTGTTGAAAGTAACTGCATTTGGCTCACACCCTACATCAAGCATTTCAGCAAACACATCATGTGCACGAGTAATTTGCCCGCCTCTACACAACGCATCGATGACGATACTGTATGTATACACAGTTGGTTGAATACCAGTTTCCTTCATTTCCAGAAACACCTTCTCAGCTTCATCTATATTACCAGCTCTACACCAGCCATGGATCAAGCTAGTATACACTACCACATCGATCTCGAATTTGTCCTTCAAGCTATTGAAAAATGCTTGTGCTTCCAATGCACGCCGTTTCCTGCATAGCGTGCCAATGACTATGGAGAAAGCCTTCCTATCGGGTTCACATCCGTAATCCTGCATACGGTTAAACGTGTACACTGCTTCTGGGGCCATACCAGCCCGAATATAGCGACGGATCACAATTGAAAATGTTTCTATGGGGATTTTCATGTTTTGAGCTCGCATTGAATCGATTAAGCGCCAGGCGACATCGAATTGGCGTACCTTTCCCGAGAGATCGATCATTTCATTTAACAGATTGAGAGATTGAGCAGAGTCCAGCGATGAGGCGGCGGCCGCCCAGTTGAAGAAGGCGAGGGTTTGGGGAAAAGGAATGCCGTGGCGTGGGGCGGCGCATTTTTCAATGACGCGGCGGACAACGGCGGAGGATAGGGCTTGAACGGTGGAGATATTGGAAAAGTCAAGAGAGAGAGAGGGGGTGGCAACATCAGGGTTTAAGGCCAGGTTAGGGTTTTTACGGTGGTGATCTTTAATGAAGGAATAGAATTTATCTGCGATTAGAGCTTCGGCTGGAGAAAGTTCAGCGGCGGGTGTCTCATAGATTTTTTCTGCTGTAACGATGTCGTTTTGGAGCTTCGCTGCAGCGGAGGATGTGGTGTAGAGGTTAGGGTTGCTTCTACAGAGAGGTGAGAGAATGGTTGAATTTAAGCGCCGGCATAAGTGGACGGCCGCCATGAAAAGCTGCTTTGGGAGTTTAGTAGGGGAATTGGAGAAGAAAGAGAGAGGCGGCCTCAAGGTTCTGAGTTCTAAGTTCTAACCCCAACCTAAATTCTTCAATGTCTTTTATGACAACTTCCTTACGAGGTTTAGACTTCTGAGTTGAGAAATATGGGCTTTTCTTCTTTTTTCTATTTTCTTTTTGGAAAATTGAGTATATGTTAGATTAATTAGTCAAAATGTGAATTTACCGACTCTAACTTTTGTAATTACCAAAAAACTCATGTGCTCGTAAGACCCCTAAGACCCGCAGATCACAATTTTTTTTCTCACTGTCTTTATAATTTAAAATATACTAGCACTATCTCTTCGTTTCATAAAGAATGTCATTTTAACTATTTTTTGAGAAATTAAGGATTGATATTTAATTGTTCTATTTTGTGAAATAAGGAAATAATCAACTAAATTAAGTAGGTTGTTTAAGATAATATTGGAACAATTGTAATTTTTTTGGTAGAGTAACACTTATTATGAAATTTTTTAGAATGTTTAAAATGACATTCTTTATGAAACGGAGGGAGTATTATTTAATAAAAATTAATTTGAACGTAAAATAATTGTACATTGTGATCACTGTAATATATATACATAACTTCGTAGATTATTCAATGTAATAAAAATTTATCCATTGAACAAACATAATTTTGAATCAACTAAGAACTAAAAGAATCACGAAAGAGAAATATAAAAGTTAAATAACCTTAGTCTTAATAAATAAGTTATAATAATTAATGTTATCAGATTCGTAAAAAAGGACATACCATGATATATTGTAGAAATATTTAGTCTTACAAAATTTTCTATTATACATGTAAAGTTTGATTTTTTCAAACTATTGTTTACTTCTTATTATACACAGAATCGATCATCATTAATATATGTTGAATAAAGTTATACGATGATTGAAAAACTATATACGGAGTAATGAGACATATATTTTTATTTTGCACCAAATCACTGACATTTGAAGAAAACACACATTTTGAATTGTCTCATTATATCATCAACTGACATTCATAAGTCAATTATTTGTTTATATACACACAAAATATTAGGTCTAACGTACTTTTCTATAATTTTCTAATAAATAATTTCGATTTCAATATACATTTGCACATGAAATTCTTTACATATTTTAATGTGAGGAAAAACTTCCAACAACTTAGTATCAAGGTCCAACATCCAACTTTTGTCATGAAAGTTATTTTCTAATTCTTTTTTTTTATTAAGTATAACCCTCTTTAATATAATTTACTTATTGATTTAAGATTGCTTATTTCGATTTTCCTTAATTATTTTTCTCAATGCAACGTCGAAATTTTAAAATTATGTGTGGTTAAAACTAAAAATCATACTATAGTATAATTACAAAATAAATAATATTTTTTATGGAAGGTTGACAATATACGAAGCGTCTCACAATCTTCAATCAAGACTATGCTACAATCTATATAAAATATAATAAATGTTTTAACTAATTTGTAATGTCTTTAATTCCTTATTTAGTTATAGTGAAATACTCCTAATTTTTTCAAACATTGCACATCCATTTAAAAGTCTTATATATACACGATTAAACCACGCATTCCGATTTTATTTTTTTATTTAGACTATACCGTACTTTATTCGACGTAATTATGTTTCTAATCTATTGTCAAATTAATATTAATATTCACATTTAACTTTCTTTATTTTTCAGCATGTTTTAATTTAATTATGTGATACTTATTCACATAGTACAATATCATTCATAGTACAACTTAGTTCATTATTTCTTTATCGTTCTTTTTTATTCTTTATTGTACCCTATAATTTATATTGCATAGTACATTCCTCTATCAAGTTATTACATATGCTTTAAATATATATATATATATATATATATATATATATATATATATAATATTTTTATTGATTTAATAATTTGTTTAATGTTAGATCTTAAATATTTAAAAGAATTGCACCTATTCATGTCCACTAATTTTTTCGTTTGTAATTTTATTATTTCTCTTATTAGTACAATAAAATTTTACACCTCGGTCTAAACTTCAATTATTATAAACCTTTTGATTTTTATGTCTCTCTCCAATTTTCTAACATAACAGTTTTTTCTTTGGTCTACTAAAATTACATCAACTATTAAAAGTATTACATCAGTGAGTATATTTATGTAGGTGTGTAAGGTATGTGATTAAAAATGATGTTCAACTTATAGACTTATTTGAATAAAATCGATCCATTGTATAGACCAATAGTACTTAAATTTACACAATATCACTACCAATGCATTTATAGTTTTTATATCTTCGTATATGTCTTTTACTGATTTCATATATAAGCTATTTTTATCACTTTCCTCCATATTTTTCATCTTTTATATATATATATATATATATATGACTTTATCGTATACTTTTTAATTCAATACAATTCGTAAATCAATTATTATTTTCTCTTGTTGTAATGTTAATAAATGTTACTTATGAAATATATCGATTTCATTCTTCTAAATCATTGAAAATAAATATAATATATAATCTCATTTCCTACAAGTATAATAATTCGATTTATATTTACTTAGTAATGCTCATACAAAGAAATTTAGCTTGTAAACATATATATTGCTAGTTTAATCTAAATTTAAACAGTAAGGCTAAATATATGCCAAGTTTAATCCAAATTTTGAAATACTACATTGTAATAATTAACTTGTATGTACATTTACATATAATATAGATATTTAATTTTTATTTTTGTATACTTTTCTCATAGTATAATATGTCTAACTCTATCATATTAGTTTATCCTTTGATTTTTCTATTATATTACCTAGACTCGTCTATTATAATTTTTTTCATAATGAAAATTTACTTAGACCCTTTAATATTCATAATTTTACGCTAGTTTTTTTTTATATAATGTTGTTTATTATGTTAATAAAGTTATATCTACTAATAATAAAGTATATTCATAAGTTTGTGTTATCTTTCTTCACAATGCATTTTCTCACTCCAATGCATTTTCTCACTTCTATTCATTTTATCATCATATAGTTCTTACTCAATTGTTTTGACATTATTTTCTATTGTTGGACTTTGATAAAGTGGTATACACAAAAATACATATAATTTTCTAACATGTCTTTTTACTTACTCAAAAGTCAATTTTAAAATATAATCTTAGCAATTTCACATGCAAAGTCATTTTATTCTTTCATTTTAGTATTTGCTTCAAGTTTATATTATAATGAAGTTTAAGTTACTATGCTCTAACACTTGATCAATTCAATAGTTTACACTTTAGTCTAAATATTATATATTCAAATTTTATTTTTCATTAGATAACTTATATAAATTCTATTATTGTTTCCCAGTGTTGTAATATTGATACTTCAATAATTTAGAAATTTAGGGAGATTATTACAAGTAGCAAATTTATAATATTCAAATTTAGACAAATAAATTGTTACTATTAGATAAGTATTATTCTAATTTATATTTATAATAAGAGTTGGCTGTTTTATTTATGACCAAACACTATGTAAGAATTTGTTAATAATTTATACATAGTAATATAAATCATTGTGAATCATTTACATATTATTCTGACATATAATGTTTACATTTTTTAAATAGACTAAAAGATTTAATTTAATCTCATCTATTTTTTCAAAAATTCTTTAATGACATTTTTTTAATTTAACTTTCAATCATTTTTATATAATATAAGAATATAAGTACGGTCATATATCAACAATCTTGTGTCTATTATTCGACTATGAAGTCAAACTTATAACTATTGAAATCATATTAAACTATATATTACATTTTACATTTTTTAAATATTTTATCATATAAGTATTATTAATCTTGAGTCATTCATATATTGTGGTAAATTAAATATTGTATAATACACTATCGTTGTCTTGTCAACATATTTTTTGTTGTAGTTATTGGAATGAGTATATATATGTTATAGCTATGTACCGTACCTAAATTAAAAAAAAAAAGGGTAAACTAAAAAATTACCTCCAAAAAATTAAAGATGATAAATTAAATCAATAAGAGTTTTCAATATTATTCATTGTTATGATTTTTATGTATATGGTTTTATCTTCTGGTTGCTAATCCTAAAATCTAATAGTACTTTTTCGCCATGAAAATACAAAAAACTTAATATAACATTCAGTACCTAAATATCTTTATTGTACACCACTATTGCAAGTTAAGATTCTTGTGGTTATTATCCTAACAAAGAAGTCAAAGTTTGGAGCTATTAAACTCCTATTAAACTATGCTTAATTTTCTATAATTTTTTATACGTATATAAATATCTTTTGTGTACATTTCAATTATTTAATATTTTGAGAACCATAAACTAAAGTACTTTAATATTCATAATATCTTTTATTCTTATTCTTTTTTAGCAATATATATTACATTATTTTTTAATATACTTTCTTCAGTTCTTCATAAACATATAGTTCTTCTAATTGGATTCTTTTACAATTGTAGAGAAAGGAGAAAGATCGATTCACAAAATTTAAGAGTCAATAAAAGGAATATGATACACTATAGTTGTCCTGTCAATTCTTTTTTTTTTTTTTTTTTTTTTTTGTTATGGTTCGTAGAATGAGTATATATATTATAACTACGTACCTAAATTAAAAAGAAAAAGGAAACTAAAAATAAAAAATATCTCCAAAATGATAAATAAGAGCTTTCACTATTATTCAATTATTCTAATTTTTATGTATATAGTTTTTTTCTTATTGTTGCTAATCGTAAAACCTTTTAGTATTTTTTTCACCATGAAAACACCAAACTTAATAGTTTTGCAAACATTTAATATCTAAATAACTCTAAGTACCATTATTCGAAATTAAAAGTCTTGGAATCATTATCCTAGTAAAAAAAGTCAAACTTTGAAGTTACTAAAATTTTAAATTTCTATAATTTTCTTATAAATACATAAATATCTTTTGTGTAACTTCAATTATTCCATATCCTGAGAATGATATACTAAAGTAATTTTACTTATTATAAGTACTTTTGTGCTAATCGGCCTTTCTCATTTCTCTTCAATTATAGAAGAAACCAATTAGAAAAATTATCAGAAATTTATGAAGCATCGAATAAAATATAAACAAATAAAAAGAATATAATGTATTTTTACCACAAATAAATAATAATATATTATGAATATTTAGGTTCAGCTTATATCATCAGTTGAACTATATATTATATTAAATGTGATAGAAAATTTCGTAAGTTGAGACTTGAGAGATGAATTTCAATTATAAAATGAATCTTACTAAATAAATAAAACTTTAAAAAATAAAGTTACTAAATTAGCCTTAAATTTTGCTAATTAACGGTTTTTTCTTTTTTTATAGTTTTTTATTTTTTTTACAATTATATAAACAAATCTCATTATAAAAGAGATAAGAAATTTATAAAGAAACTTAAAAATAAAAATAAATAAAAATAATCATGTTATATATATTATTAAAAATAAAAAAAATATATAGAATATGATTAATATGTAGGTTTAACTTATGCCATTAGAATAATTACATATAATATCCATGAATTTTTTTTTTTTAGGGTATCATATCTATGAATTGATAGATGAACTATATAGGGCTCTAACCAAATAAATAAAACTTTGAGAATATAGTTAATAAAGTAACCTTAAAAACTAAAATTCATTAATAATATAATAGGCAAATCAAATTTTGTCTAACTATATAAAAAAAAAAATTCAAAGATATAGTTTATAAAAAAAACTTTAAAAATATAGTTACCAAACTAACCTTAAAAATTCAAATTCATTTAGGATATAATAGTTAAATCAAATTTTGTAAGAAACAACTCACACTTTTATAATAGAAGTATTTTGTAAGAAACAACTCACACTTTTATAATAGAAGTAGATATGATTAACACATTTGAAGAAAGTTGTCACATCAGCTTATAATCACCACATCACTTTTTGACCAGTTGACTAACTTATTACAGCCGATCATAAGATATTTTTACCATTTTTTTGCAATATATAGGTTGGTTTTGAAAAATGTCAAACTTAGAGGGCAATTTCTTAATTAGGACAAATTTACGAGATATTTTTACTAATTTTCTCAACCTTTTATAAACTATCATCTCTCACTTATACAATTGTGATTTTTTTTTTTTTTTTTTTTTAACTTATTCGACCGTACGTATTAACTTATTTGTGAATCTAAAATCTTAATTTTGTTATTTTGATTAATAAAATTAACTATTCACTTTTAATGCTCAACTCTTCTTCAGTAACAAAAGATATATTTAAGTATAACTTTATAACTTTTTTACAAGACGAAAAGAGTAGTTCTTTTTTATAATATCAAAGCTATTAATTTTTCTACAGAAAGAAGTTGCATTTTAGCAATTAAAGTATTATACTATTATTTGTTATGCGCATTGTGAACACGATTCTCTTACCACACGTTTGAGCAGGATCGGCCCTGATAATTTGGGGGGTTGTGGACAATAGCAAAAAATAGACCCTAGACAAAAAATATGTACATAAAATACAAACATAAAGTAAAGATTAAAGCATTATCATTCAAATTTATATAGGATTACAATGATAAAATATATACGAGAAAAAAGTACAAATATATATTCCTCATTCTCTATAAGCGTATTGCAGTTAATACAAAATCTGCACTAATTATTGTTGTTAATTTGATCCTTGCTGTAAATATTATCGAGCTACTTCACTATCCGACCAAGTATAATGTTAAAAAAATACAGCACCTAGAATCAATAAAAAGTATATACTGCATACATAAAATTTTGGGTCCACGTATATAATGTTAGATCATGTACGTTAAAAAAAAATTGAACCCCTAAAATTTTGAACCCTGAGCCGTAGCCCTTCAGACACAGGCTCAGGGCCGCCCCTGCTTTGAAACCCAATTGAGCCTCGTTAACACACTATATCGAACGTAGATCTATGGACTTACTGTTTGAAGCTACCTCCATGTCTTTTTACTTATGTTAAGAGTTAATGAAATGCTTAAGAATAATTGTCTTTTTTATTTTTTTCTACTCTTCCAAGATTGTCTTCTTTTATATACTAGTATCGCTCTCGTGCAATGCACAAAAATTTATTTAAAAAGTAATTATTTTATTAAATTAAATATAATATTATTTAAGATAAAAAAAATAGAATTATTATATTCTAACTAAATTAATATTTGAATAATCATTTTTTTTTTTACGACCAACTAAACTTTACGGTTTTCCACCTTTGCAATCTTTAGTAGCAATTTTCGAAGAGAAAATAAACTATTTAAAAGTAATAAAAATATTTAGAAGATACAATATTTATTTTAAAATGCTAAAAAGTTAATTTAAAATATCATAAACTTAACTGAAAAAATGTAGAAATTATTTTAATAAAAAATCAATTTTCATAAAAAAAGATCGAATAATTTTGATATTATTTTAAATATGTTTAAAAGGATTTATTTTTTCAAAAAAATAATTAAAAAGATACTTATATCATAAAATTAGACTTTTCATAGATACTTCCACATGTCTTAAACGAAATTTTGGATTTAAAATAATTTTTCAAGATAACTTTCAAATAGTTTAAATGAATATTTAGAGTTTAAAAGATAATTTTCAGAAATTTATAATAGTTTTATGATTTAAAAAAAAAAGTAATAAATTTTTATTTTTCTTGCTTAAAATTATTTGATTTGAACGTTTTTTTATAAAAAAAACTCAAATTATTAATATATTTTCAATATGTTTAAGTTAATTTTCTGGTATGTTAAATGAAGTTTAGAATTTAAAAAATATATTCTAGATTTTTTAACAATTTATGTTATTTAAATATTTTCTAATATTCTTTTATTTTTCGAACTTAAATTGCTGGCAGAGATTGCAAGCGTGAAAAAACGTGTAGTTCAGGTTGTGATTGAAAAACAAAAAGGAAACTGAAAAACGCGCATACTACATATTGCAAAATAATATAAACCCAAAATATAAATAATGTAAATATCATTTTTTCCCAAGTGATATATGGATTTAACATAACTTACATTTATAAATATAATATTTTACAAAATTTACATTAAGATAAATTATTAAATGTAAAAAATAAATTATATCTACTTTTAAGAATGAATATCTCCTAATATTGAAACCCAAATATGTATTTAGTGTGTGTGTGTGTGTGTCCACCTTAACCTATGCGAACACCGCAACAACTTAATTGAAAATGAATATTAAAACAAACACAAATACATAAGTATCACACGACACACCAAAATATATCAAATAAAATAAAATGAATTGTATTATAAGAAAATTAGTGTTTTCTTTTATTATTTTCAATTTTTTAAAAATATTTTGATTTATCCAAATAATTTTTCATATTTTAACTATAACTATTTACTTTATTTTAAGAAAAATTAATTTTCAAGTTTTAATATTTTACATGGTGGTCTAATATATTCAAATACTTTTTAGATTTTAAATAAATCTTGATATTAATAAAATAAAATTCAATGATTATTCTATAATTGGACTAACAAAATAAAGCATATGAATTCTTCAATATATCTCAGTAATATATGTATATGTTGAAATTTATTTAAATATACAATTAATATATATATATTGCTTGGGTTGCAAAATATGAAAAAATGCGACAAAGTATTTTTTATATTGAAAACTCTAAAAAACCTAATTAGCTCAAGCATGTTAATTTTATTTTTTAAATAGAAATATATATTGTAGCACATATAAAATCTCATAGTTTAGATTGCAAAGTGTAATTATTATTTATAAAGAAATAATATTAATAAATAGAAAATATGAATATGTAATAAAAAATAATTTTAAGATTAATTATCATATAAGTATATGTGAAAGTCATAGTCCCATGATTAATTATAATAAATTAATATTTGTAAATACAATAATTTAATTAGTCAATCATTAAATTATACATTAACTTTTACTTTTAATTTAATAAAGTATATATTCATTTATTAATGAAGGCAATACTTAATATTGTATTAATTTGAAGGAAAAAAATATAATTAATGTCTTAAAAGAAATTAAGAATGCAATAAAGATATATTTTATACGAGAAAAGATAATTTACAATAATAACCTTCATTTTAATATATATATATATATATATATATATATATATATATATATATATATATATATATATATATAAAAGAACAACGTAAAACGACGTAGATACTATTTTCCAGCACCTAAGTTGTATCACTGTTTATTAGGTCTATCATGAAATTGTTAAACTATTTTTATTGTTCTCAATGAACTATAGCTGAATAGAGATTACCCTATAAAGCCTGGGAAAAAAGATCAAACAGAACTAATGCATACCCATTGCATGAAAAAATATATTTAGAATTTATACATAGTAATAAATGTATTCTGAAACGAACACTCTGAGTACTGATTATATTTTACAATGGGCTAGAAACATAGAGCTTCTTCGTTTCCGCTTTTTTCCCTTTTTTTTTTTTTTGGGTATTTGAGGTAAAAGTAAAAGAATATCTGAATTGCGGATAAATATTTCGAATAGAATTTAAATTAGGTATACAATTATAAGAGTGGATGAAATTTAATACATCACGCTCCTTTCAAAATAATTACTTGTTCAACTTTCTTTTGTTTAGATCTCAAACAATCCTTTTGAGTTTCATAATTCTCTTAATTTTAGTTTTAATCTGCAGTATCCGAAAGCAAATTAATTATAAGATAAAAATTCCAGTAAGACCGTTGCATAGCGAAAAGGCAGCTCCTGAAAGAACCTGATTGTGTAAACTCGAAACTTAACCTGGATCTCATTTAAGAAAAAACATAGCAACACAAATCCCTTTAAAGAAAACAATACCTCATTTTACTGTTATAGCTCTCTGTAATTAAAAGTGATCAACAACCAATTACACAAACAAGTACCTCAGGCGAACACTAACTAGATTACCTTCTCGGTGCCAATCTCACGAAGCCGATCCAAAATCTCAGCAAAATCAGGAGGTGGCATCTGAGAAAAACTCAGGTTTTCCCCCGTGTTTGGATGAATAAACCTAAAAACGAAAAACAATGTGCTTATATGCATTGATATCAAACAGGAGGGCAAGACAGTAATCTTACCCTGGACTTAACAGTGTAGAAGCAGTAAACGGGTACAGAGGGACCTTACCCAAGAGCTAAAGCATGGAGGCAAGGTCTTTCTAATCGAGAAACCATTTCAAGAAGTTGAGTGTGATATCTAGACGAATTCCTTGACTGAAGCAGTGATAAGGCCAAGCTCTTGGTACCTCCATAGACATCGTCTGCCAAAAGTGGATTGCCGAGATACTTTGCATGGGCTCGGATCTAATCCAACAATTGGGTCAACATATTAGATTGTAAATAGATCCTCAGGAAAAGAGAATATTAGGAAATGCACAACTACATCGACACCCAAGCAATAATCAGATCCTCCCCCACCTGTCTCCCCAAAGAAAAGAAGAAAAAAATACGCAGTGTCAAGTACAGTTTTCGATAATGCACACGGGGTAGTGGACTTAAGTTCAAAGATGGAGATATGTAACAAAAATACAATGCCAACAATGAAAGACCTGATGAGTTCGCCCAGTTTCTAGCCTCCACTCCACTAATGCACAACCACCGCCAGCAAGAATTTCAATTACTTTGTACCTGCACGAAGTTCAATCAGTTTTTAATACATCATCTGCCTCTACATTAGTGTGAACATGGACATGCAATTGATAAAAAAAATGGAAAACATTTCACTACTCGATGTGCCCCATTCATAGTAACCATTCAGTAAGATAACAAATTAAGAGAATGATTGATATAAGGGTATGCAAGCGAACAGTAATCAAAGGATAATCAGCGCAAAATCAAAGCCAAAGGAGAAGTACCACAAACCGCAATAAGATTTTCAGAATACAGGCTGAATAAGTGAATATACTTGATGATGTTAAGTGAAATAAGTGATTCCCCATTTGTGAAAGCTAGGCGAACATTTCTAATAGCTGGCCTTTCGTGTCATGCACTAATCTTAGGTTGTGGCTTCAGAAAAAATAAAAATGTCCTGTATCAGAAGTGTTCTCAAATCCTAAATGGATGACAAAAGAGAGAATTTTGGGCGAAAATGAATACAGTGAACTACGTCCTAACATAAATGAGTTCTCTATCAGGAGCTCATAATCTTATAGTGCATACTTCATATTTCAAAGTTTTCACAGATTCACTTCAGCTGAAACGAGGTTGATCGAGCAAGTTGGGAACGCATTATGGCTGCCATAAGCAGGGGAATATTTGGCGAACTTCATAAAGAATCCTTCAGCAGCTACATATACAATGATCCTCTTGCTACTTGGTCCTTAACATTTCTGAGCATTCCGAAGAAATCAAGCCCATGAGAAAGAAAGAAAAGTCGGTAAAGATGCTACAGTCATAGCTTACATGAATGCTGTTATACAAATACATACTAAATCCATCTACTAGCGACATACAAAATTTACACATTTAACGTTCTATATGAAGGAACCTCACTTCCTCTGTCGCTGTGTTTTGAGTGTAGAAAAATCATTCGGTAACTGCAGGTACTGAATTTAAATTTCTCACAGGCTTTTTCAGAAAAAGATTCACAAGCAGAAGGCCAATAAGGGAATAGACATCATAACAGAGGAACTCACCAAATGGCAACCCAATTTTTTCTTGAATTAAATCTCACAAGTCCTTGAGTATATAGCTCTGCAGAAAACAATGCAATACTGGAGGTCCTATAGTCCTAAAACTCCATTACCAATAATCCCCGCAGGAGCAGTCGCCATCTTTAAAATGGTGATAGCGATTTGTGTCTCTGACAAAGATTTCTCTCCTCTCAAATTTAGATATAAATTTAATAAATGCATGGCAATCTCCACAAATTCTTAGGTTCTTTGTCACCCTAAGAGAAGACCCTTCACCAGTATTGAGAATACCAAAAACTACAGCCAACTTTTCACTGTGTCCACATAAAATGTGCTCCTTCTCCTGTTCCTCCACATCTTGTAGAACATAATCTGTTTTCGGCAAGTGGCCTCCTTTCTTCATTTCCGTGCTCAATCTATTTAACTTGTCCAGAATTTGAGCCATTTGAGGAAGTGATTTGTCACCTGCCAAAAGCATGTGCACTTTGTTCTTTATCTCAATCCAACTGCAGCCAGGGTTTTTCCTCAGTCCCTTAACTCTCATGATATCTCTGACTTCATCCACTTCTTTCCATCTTCCTTTAGAAGCATAAATATTAGACAGCAGAATGTAGTTTCCAGGATTCTTCGGCTCCAGTTCAAACAACTTTCCAGCAGCAAGCTGACCCAAACTCACATTATGGTGAAGTCTACAGGAGCTTAATAATGCACCCCAAACACAACCGTCAGGCTCAAATGGCATTTTCTTAATCACGGAATACGCTTCTTGAAGCTTTCCAGCACGGCCAAGGAGACTCACAATACAAGCGTAATGCTCTACTTTAGTTTCAACACCATGATCCCTGGACATGCTTTCAAACAAGCGATGCCCTTCTTCTGTGAGCCCGCTCTGGCTGCATGCAGATAAAAGGCTGGTGAAACTAACTGAATCGGGTTTCTGCCCACTCCTCTGCATCCAGAGAAAAAATTCAATAGCTTCCTTTGCCTTTCCGTGCATAGCATACGCACCCAACATAGCGTTCCAGCAAACCAAATTACGAGTAGGCATCCTGTCAAAACAGCCTCTAGCTCCTTGGATCTTTCCGCACTTGGCATACATATCTATCAGAGCACTACCTACATAAACATCAGTTGTAATGTTCTGTCTAAGAGAAAAGCAGTGTGCAGCCTTTCCATGCATAAGTGCAGCAATATTGCCACAAGCAGGAAGCAAGCATGGAATGGTCACAGAGTTTGGTTTCATGCCAGTGGACTGCATTTCTCTGAAAAGCTCCAAAGCCTCAATATCTTTACCATGCTGTGAGCAACAAGCTATTATTGAAGTCCACGAAACAACATTCAATCCCACTCCTCTGCCCAGAAGTTCTTTAAACATAGTCAACGCTTTGTCAACAAGACCATGTCGGGTGAGCCCTGCTATCAAGGCATTGCAAGCCCCAACTTCCACTTGATTCATATCTTGATAAACGTGTGACATCTCCAAGGGACAACCACACTTGCTATACATATCAATAAGTGCACTCACTACACACTTATCAACACCAAAACCAGCCCTAACAACATGCCCATGAACTTGAATGCCTGATTTTAACAACTCCATGTCCCCTATTGCAGGAAGAACACTGGAAATGCTAGTCCCATCAGGTCTATAACCATGTGAATGCATCTGCTGAAACATAAAAACTGCGTGCAGGAAACACCTACTTTGATTGAAACCAGCAATCATACCATTCCAAGACACAGTATTCGGTTCAACCCCAAGATTATTAGCCTCATAAAACACCTTTTTTGCATTAATTACATCACCTTTCCTCGCATAACCAGCAGATAATGCACTCCAAGAAACAACATCCTTCTCAACCATATTGTCAAACAACTTGTGAGCACCAGCTAATTCACCACATTTTAAATAAAAGTGAATCAAAGAAGACCCAACAAAAGGATCCAAGGAGAACCCAGATGCTAAAGAGAACCCATGAACTTGCTTTCCAATTTTAAAAGCGGATAGTCCGGCACAAGCCTTGATAACACTTGGTAAAACATGAGCATCAGGATAAAGACCACCTATGAGTATTTGATGAAAGAAGCTAAGGGTTGTCTTAAAATTATTAACTTTGGAGGAAGCATTAATGAGGGTACTTAAAGAAAGGAGATCTGGTTTCAAGGAGAGGAGAAGATTTTTGGCATCAGAAAAACGAAGATGGTTGGAGTAGAATGAGAGGAGCTTTGTTCTATAATGAGGAATGTCACACAGACCTGTTCTGAGAAGTTTAGCATGAACCTGTTGTGCTTGAAGAAGTGATAATGTGGCACTTCTGCTTAGTAGGTGCAGTGGGTCTGGATAAGTGCTGGAATGAGCTCTAAGCCCATTAATGCCATCAGTATTCGGGAATATGCAGCAATCAACTCCTAGTTTATTGGCATTTGATTGCGAGGTTTCCACATTTTTCATGCCAGTATTTTGATTGCCAAGAAAAGGTTTATAGGAATCACTGATATCTGATACTGAAACTAGAGAGTTACTGTGATATGAAGCTTTAATATTTAGTGTAGAAGACATAATCCCACTGCAAACAAAAACCAGCAAAACAATAACTAGTGGATCAACTCAAAAAGAAAATAACAGCACGCTGAGCATTTACTTGAAATTGTGACTATCTAATGCAATAAAGATGAAAAGTGAAACGATCTAAAATCACCTACTAACAGCATGGCGGGCCTTTTTCTGGGTAGCAGATCCAGGAATAGCAACCATACGAATTCTGTTGTTTACATCACGGCCTATTGGGATATTAATGCACCCAGAGAGTGGTACTGGCACTCCACAGGTGAGACTCACATACACCCTCTTTATACTATGTTTCTTGAACTGGTCGGAGAGATGGGAATGAGAATGTTCATCCTAAAACAGAAGGATAAAATATGAAGTACTGCATAATCTTAGAGTCCTCTAAAAAGACAAGGATAAACATGACCAGAAAATCAATACATTCCGTAAGTGTGGAAGGAGTCACCTTTGCAACTACAAGCAATCCACTAGTCCCTTTATCTAACCTATGCACAATCCCAGGTCGTATAGAAGCCTCACAGTGTCCAAAACCAACACCTCCATTGTGGCCTTGATCTAAAGAGAAGATACCAAGCTCGTCTCCTGAATCCTCATCAGTATCGGGGAGTGCTTGTGAATCTACACATACAGATGAAAGTCTACAATGGTGAAGAATTCCATTTACTAGCGTTCCAGTAGCATTTCCTGGTGCTGGGTGAACAACCTATATTATCAAAAGAATCAGATCACTAATCTAATATATCAAGCTTTGCATGTATTACAAAAAGTAACTGAAGGTTAAAATGTATTCCACTTACACATGTATAAGATAATTAAGTAATCAGGAGGAAAAAAGGGGAAAAAAGAAAAAAATCACATTTGGTTCTCTCAAGTTTACCGTGCTCCAAATAAACAAAAGGCTCATCCATATATATCTCCGAAAGAAAATTCTTTTGAACTACTCTCTCTAGTCATCTTCGCAATATGAATCAGGTTAGTACCGCAACAAAACCCAAAAGAACTAGATTCAATTTCTAAGAGCTTAATTAACCACTACAGCCTTATGTGTTACTGTGCTTCCAAGTAAAACAATACTCGAGTTACAAATCAATCTCATCTTCACCTTCTCATAAAATAAAAAATAAATAAAAAATTAAAAGGCTATTGAGAACACACCATGTGAGCAGACTTGTTGACAACAATGACGTGTTTGTCTTCGTATACTATATCCAACGGAATGTCCTCTGGTTCAGCCCTCAAAGGCTGCAACTCCGCTATCATGCAATTGACCAAGTCCCCATATCTTACCGAATGCGAAGCCTTCAATATAACACAGTCAACTAGAAAAACTCAAAATCACAGACTTTAACGCCACTTCTTTACAGCGGAACTTTTAACTTGAAATAAATAAAATGAAAACCTTATTGATAATGCGGCCATTGACAGACACCAATCCTGAGCGAATGCTGGCCTGAACTCTGGCTCTACTAATGCCATTAATTCGAGAAGAAATCCAGGCATCCAATCTCAGCTTTCCCGGACCACCCAATTCTACTTTCTCTTCGATTTTAACACCGGAAAAATTGTATGGGTGGTGGAAGTCATCGGGATCGGCCGTAATGGAATTAGAATGGGTACAAAGTGTGGTTATGAGATCACGTAGGGAAAGCTTTCTAGGGTTTATGAAAAGGGGCTTAGCTGAAGAAGACCAAGACAAGGATTGAATTTGAAGGGACAACATTTTTAGCTGGTCTTCTCTGAAACTGGACTAGAAAAATGTCCGCTTTCTATCCAACTCGAACAAGTTCAAATCATGTTTGTTATAACTTTTACCCGGTTCTATTGTTCGCCGGCGAGTCTCCTATCGGCTTCCAGAAACACTTCGCTCGGCAACGCTTTCTATCTCACTCCTACGTTTGTATTTACCATAGTACAATAGCAAGTTTGTAGGGAAACGTGGCCCCGTTTGTCGGGGGATACATTCATCATGGGCACATTCATTTAAATTATTAAAATATGATAGAAGGTGCATTGTTGATTTCAAATTAATAATTGTAAATGTAGTAGGTTCATATTATAATATTGTAAAAAGTTGATTGGATAATCATAAACAGATGTATTGGAAATCGTAAAAAATATCTATATATATATATATAAACAAAAGTGGATTTATACTACAATTGGAAAACATTGTCTTTTCCAGCCTATTTGCACATACTAAGTTGGGAACGAAAATTGGTGAAACAGAAAATCCCGACTTCTATGGAAACGCGCTTTGTGTATCCAAAATTGTAATATAATTTCCGAAAATTATTCTATTTCTGCATATTGGCCCGAAAATTAACCACTCTCATTTGAAAAACGTATCTTTTTAAGATATTTACTCCATTTTGAAATCAAACAATATTACTTTCCATTGATATCCACCTAATTTTCTTTCGAAATTGTAATCCCATTCTGTTATAATTGAATGAAATTTCAGAATCCCAAATAAGTCTCCACTAATCTCTCTTTTTAAATAATCTTCCAACATTCTCCACTCTCTTTATAAATATCTATTTATTCTAATTCTACCCATCTCTACTATTCCAACGTCCCATTTTTCTATCCCCTCTACCTCTCCACTGCAATTTCTCTCACATGGAAGAAGAAACCATTTAGGTTTTCTTCATTAGGACAGATGTTCTCATTCCCCTGTCAAGTCGCAAATGGTTGATCGACCGGAGAATCTGGCTGTTTGGAAATAATCGACGATAGAGAGGATTTGGAAATAATCAACGATAGAGAGGACAAACAGAAGCTGGGAATGTGGTTTGAAAATAATCGACGACAGAGAGGATAAACAGAACTAGGAATGTGGTTGGTGTCCAGACATGAGTTCCCATTAATTGATGCTTTCGAGGGGTTGATATATGATTGAACGGGGTTCAGACAACAGGCTGGGAAAGAGAAAACCTAGAATGGCTCGCGGTGGTGGAGATGGAGTCAGAGGGACGGTGATTGCTGAAATTCTGGTGGCGGTAGAGTGAAGACGGAGGGTCAAGGTTTAGCAAGCCGTAAGTGGAGGAGGTGGGGGATACGATGTGGTGACTGAAAGCGGCAGAGCAGCCAATTTGGGAAAATTCGTCATCCTGACTGAGGTAAGTGGATGAAATGTAGCCCATTGTTCACTGTGTGAGATTGAGTAAGACAATTCTGTGAAAGTTTAAATTAATTTCATTGTTGTGTTCATGGATCCAGGTAGACCGAAGAGACTGTTTATATTCGTGAATCCTTAAGGAGTGGAGAAATCAGTGACAATCCTAAATGATTTATTTGTGGTTTTAGTAATTAAAATGGCAAAGGGAAAGTTATTTTTTAAAATGTTCAAGTTAATATTCATGTGCTTTTGTCTAATTTTTCAGCATCAAAAGTAGCAAATATTTGTGTTGATGTAGACGACACGAAAACTTTGATTGGTATTTGGCTTGGATTTTGTTTTGGAAAGTTGTTATTTTTCTTCTCTTTTAAGGTGGTGGGATTTAAAGAACTCACTACACTGCAGATCAAGGCCGTCGGATGTCCATTCCAACGGCTAAGAAGCAGCTGAGCTCAATCTTGACAAAAAAATGGGTCGGTCGGGTTGTTCAAGGTCCATTTCAAATCTAAAATATGTTATCCATGGAAGCAAGAGGCATCTGGAAAAGTCCATTTGCAGCCCAAGATCCATTGATTGGTATTTGGTATCTGTAAACTTAAGAAGGCAGCGTGTATTTTGATGCACTGATATGTATTTCATTAACTCTCATTTTTCCCAGTTATTTTTTTTTCATATCAACCGGTTTGGTGAAGAATACAACTTGACAATGCGATTGATTATCAAAAGTGTATTGTTGGAACATGAGATTTCAATGCACTTAAAAGTGAGGAGCGCTGACCAAGTCGATGATGCTACAGTCTGCCCAATTTGTTTGGACAATCTATGCCAACATGATCATGATGATGATGGTAAGAAGCTTGGAGTAATCGATTGTGGACATGAATACCACTATTGCTGCATCAAAAAATGGCTGCAAAACAGGAACTCTTGCCCTCTTTGTGACAGACTTGCACTCAAAGTCAGAACAACTCTTGTGAGTTTGGATCAAGTTGCTTAATTTTAATTAATTCTTTATTTCTTCAATGATAGTTAGGATGATGGATTTCTTATTTAATTATCTTTGTTTTGGAGGTGCACTTTGATTAATAAGACTTTGTTTTTATATTCGGTAGATTACTGTTAGTATGAATGGGTGGGATCATGCTAAGCATTTTATATCAATGGTTGAATTGGCAGTAGAAGATGCACCAACAGTTTGGTTTCCATATCTCCGCCCATTTATCTTTGTATTTTTGGAAAAAATAAATTTCTTTTTTCTTTTCACAGTTTTGCTTAGGTGTTGAGCTCCCACCTTTTTTTTTTTTTTTTTTTGGCCTATAAATAGGAAAGTTGTTATATTAAGATGTTATTGTTAAGGGGAAACATAAAAATAAAGAAGAAAGATAGACACGGAATAATTAGGGTTTTCTTATTCATCAAATCCCCTTTATATAGGGTGTCAAATACAAGGGTTCACAATTACATATTATTTAGTGAATACCTAAATTGCCCTTCATCAATTATTTTTTACGAAGACGCACTAATTATGTTTTTCCTTCAACACTCCCCCTTGTGCCAAGTCAAAGGGGAATTGGTGCATACCTTGTTGCCTCGTTAAAAACCTTGCCAAGTAACAAAACTCAGTGGGAAAAAATAAACCTTGATCGAAGGGAAAAAGAGTGCAACGCACCGTTGTTGAGACTCCCCCTGAAGTCTACATCTCTCCCTTGATACGTACATCTATCAAGAGAGTTTTGAAAATCTCTTCATCCTCAATTTTACATAAATCATGAGGATATTATGAGGTTGCTGGTTAAATAGAAAAGCGTTGGCGGTAAATGCTTGGCCTCGTCACCTTTGATGTGTAGCATAATCCATCTGTTTGTTGCAAATAACTTCATCTTCATAACTTCTGATAGGCTCTTCAGTGGTATAGCTCAATCCACTAATACTTTAACCATATAGGTTAATGAACTTCGTGAGATATCATCCATGAGTAATGTGATGATGTCGCTTGACTGCTTGAGTAGTTCTGATTGATTGATCTTCAAGTTTTCGTCGCATTCCTCATGGTAATACATAACCGATTTGATAATGACCTTTACATTAGCCACTAAGATAACCAACATCTAAACCTACCAAAGTAGTATTTAGTATTTAGTATTAGGGGGTAACTTCAATATTTATTTAGGAGTTACATATTCTTTTGTAATCTTTTTATCTCTCTATTTGAGAGTATTTGACATTTCCTTTAGAGTTTGCAATTTCATTTGTAATCTCTCTTGTCTCTAATATGGGAAGAACAAATATGAGTCAATGGTTTCTTTCATATGTCAAAATACTATTTGATATCATTCAATTGATATTGCATTGTCCTGAGTAAAATATAACCAACATGTTATTTGAGAAAGTAATACATGGTTGAGTGCATTGAGCTTTTTATACAATAATTCGCATATTTCAATTAAGTAGGGAATTTCCCAACAACTCTTTCGTCATTTCCGTTGGACTCAAATGGATCTTTCCTTATGTCCACACTTCAACCAATCATAGGAGTGCTAACAAATTGCACTTTATCCATGTGAAATCGCCTGATAATCTTTTGGATATATGCAAATTGAGGAATTAATATTCCACAAACTCGGTGAGTTTTGCCATGATCCTTTATCTCAATTTAGATTTCAAATACATCACAGTATCTCTTATTTCTTTAAGAGTACCCATTATGTCCTTAACATCGACATAAGCTGCTATAGTTGCAAATATAGAAATCGTTTTCTTTATAAATGCATAGGTGCAATACTACTTGTTCTTTCCCTTCCCAATCAAGTAGTCACTTAGACGGGTATACTATTTTCGTCCATATTTATTTCGATCAAAGTGAGCATTTCAATCTAATATTGTAAATGCACTCCGTGGTCTAGAGTTACTTGAGTTGGGCAGTGCAAGTCCATCTGACATTTATACATATCTCAATAACAAGATCCCCAAAGAGATATGTTGTAACCACATTAGTATGCTGCATTTCCAATCCTTCGGAAACTTATCAATAAGACGTTATGACGTCCGTTTTGGGAGAATATCTCATCGTAGTCAATTTCAGGGCTTTGTGAGAAAACCTTGTGCTTTAAGGTAAGTTTTGCATCTCAGGACTTATTCTTCTCACTACGCTTACTGACAAAACATATTTTATGTCCTACAGGATTTACACTTGGTAAGGTTAGCACTATCAAACCAAATACCTGTTATTTTGTCATAGAATCGAGTTCTACCTAGATTGATTCCATATAGGCCAATATACTCTTTGTTGATATCTTACAATAGAGCATGGTTCGATATTATTGTGCTCTATAATTCATCGAGCAACAATGTATACATTATCAATGCACGTGAAATATTTTTTCATTAACTCACATACACTCTCATTATCTCTAGAATCATATTAAACTTCGGAGCGTCCTCCAGTGATGATTCATGGACATAATTCATCAGAGATAATTTAAGAGGAATTCTTTTTATTGATGATTCAAATTGTGCCATACCTACCACCTTCCTTGAGCAGGTGTTCATCGAACCACTTGGCATCCCCCGTTTCCTTTTGGGAGCCATGGCCTCAACAACACCTTCACTAGGTGTGGTTGCAACACCTTTATCTGCGGTGTTGTGCCCCTTACTAGGGACTTTTAACCTTACAGGCACATTTGCGGCTAGTATATATGATCTTGTCACTTTAGCAATTTTAACTAATGCAACAACAATCAAGTCTTCCATAATTTGAAGATCGGTAATTCGTTTTACTTCACTTTACATTATGAAGTGTGGGGATCCTAATGAGACATATTGGGAAACACTTCTTGTCGTTCCCTTAGAAAATTCTTTTTCTTATCTCCCCCTAACGACGGGAAGACTGTCTCATTAAAGTGACAATCCGCCAATCAAGCGGTAAATAGATCTCGCCTGTCAAAGTTTTCAAATAGCGGGTAATAGTTGGGATTCTATATCCAATATAAATACTTAATCGTATTTAAAGACCCATTTTGGTACGCTGTGAGGGGCGCAATAGGCACATATACTGCATAACCAAATATGTGTAAATGTAAAAATATCAGGCTAAATCCAGGTACCAACTGATAACATAAATTATTGGTTAGCAGTAGGTCTGAGACAAATAAAGTAAAGTTGCAACGATATTACATAATCCCATATCTGATAGGCATTTTAATACGCATTTCAACGCCTAATCCTCTATCTATATCCTTTTGATAGTGGCATATGTGAGATCATTTTTGTGTATGCACATGGGTTAAAGGATACTATACATTGATTATAAATGTGCGCTGTGTATGTTTAATTTTTGTCGTTCTTCGTGGCTCGTTTTACGTCATGTTTGTTGGCGTTGGGTTATTTTTACCACGAGAAAATCTGTGGTTAGAATAGGTTCGTTTTTACTTGTATTTTGTTGAAATATCTATAAAAGTTGAAGAACGAAGACGAAGAACACGAAAAACGCGAAGAAGCCGGCAGCAGGCAGCCAGCGCTCGGCGCTCAGCGGCAGCAGGCCCCGTCACTCGGCGCTCGGCGGCAGCAGGCCCCGGCGCTCGGCAACAGCGGCCCCGGTGCCCGACGCTCGGCAGCAGCAGGCCCCGTCGCCCGGCACTCGGCAGCAGGGGCCCCGGCGCCCGGCGGCAGCAGGCCCCGGCGCCCAGCAGCAGCTGGCCCCGGTGGCCGACAGATTGCTGTTGGAGGGGTGGCGGCAGCTAGGATTTGCAAACCCTAGCAGATCGTTGCCGTGCACGGGCTTGGGCATAAGTGAGGCGCTGAGCTTCGGCCCAGCAGGCCCCGACGGCTCTAGACGGCTCGACACCCTCGGCCGTGGCGTGGGTGTGGGCTAAGGTTTCGGCCCGACAGCCCATTGGCCCATGCAACCTGTTTACTAGCCCAGTGTGTTTTTCGTTTTAGCCCGGTCCGTACCCGAGTATGCGAGGCCCGACGTGAAGGCCCAAGAGACTTGAAGATTTGTATTTCCTAAATTATTGTAATAGTTTAGGATTTAATTTTTCCATGTTGAGCCACGAAGAATGATTTTTATTTATTTTTATCGTTTCTTTATTGCTCAATGGATGAATGATATTTATTATCATGTTTATTATGTTTACGTGATTTATTAATTGCGCTTAGACTATCATGCTAGGACCTTCTCGTATATTAGCATATTTAAATTCTCCAAACATGCTTTATTTGTTGTGCTTAGTTTTTATTTATGCTTAGGATTACGTGTTGTTGCATGGACAAACCTTTTGAAGTAAAAGACTAAGCAAAACCCAACAATTTTAATTTCTAAAAATAGTCAAAAGACCTCCACAACCGGTCTCTAGGCAAAATAAATAATAAATTTAGTAAACGTCCACACGCGTGGCTTGCTCATATTTATTATTTATAAGTTTGCTAGCTGGGACTTCTAAATAAATCATTTAATTCCAAAAGAAAAGTGGGAGTTACACGCGTAAACGTCCACACGCGTGACTTACATGTATGATTTTCACAAGTTTTCTAGATAGTTGGAAACAAATGGGATAACGAAGGTTGAATAAATTGGAAGCGACGTAGTCCACGAAAGTGTGTCAAATCCAAGAATTTGTTTACAAGTGTTAGGATGTGGTCGCTGCTTAGATATTAATTTTAAGTACAACTCCCCGCGGAGTCACTTCTTAAAAATAATATGGTCTAGTATAAAAGTCCAATTATTAATTTCATTTGTCAAAAGGTTAGGTTGACATGGATTGAAATTAAAATGACTAGGTATTTTAGTCTTGTTAAGGGATTTACATATAAATGTCCACCCGCGTGGCTTATATGTAAATCTCTTGGGCTATTGGAGGATTCAATCAATATTGTTTTATCAAAAGGTTACAATATTGTTGATTCAAAACATATGTGATTGTGCTCTTACATGTTTATTGTTTAATATTTTCAGATATGTCATGATCGTCTGTTATAAATATTCTCGCACAACACCCCTTAACCGGTCCTAATTATAAAGAATGGAAACGTAATCTGGAGTATATTCTTATCGCTGAGGAACACTATTTCGCGTTAGTTACTCCTCGTCCGGATCCCCTTACTGCACAGTCCACTGATGAGGAGCGGGCAAAGCATGACAGGTGGCACAAGTCTAATAATGTGGCCAAGTGCTACATTATGAACACTATGCGTCTGCCTTGCAGCTCCGGCATCAGGACATGGACGATGCTGCCAACATCATGTTGAACCTTCAAGAGGTGTATGGGGAGTCGGACAGAGCTGCTCGGTTTGACTTAATGAGGCAAATCATGGAAAGTCGGATGACCGAGGGAAGCTCAGTGCATAATCATGTCATGCACATAATTAATCTCATGGACAAGCTTGACTTGATAGGAGGAGGTATCGACGGCGAAGCCAAGGTCGATATCATTCTCAACACTCTTCCCAAATCCTTTGAGAACTTCCGTCTCAATGCTATTATGGCCAAGAAAGACTATACTCTTAACGAGTTGCTTAATGACCTAGTTACAGCAGAGGGGGTGATGGGAAAGCATGCACAGGCTTTGGTCACTGCCAATGGACCCACTGTTCCACCGAAAGGTAAGAACAAGAAAAAGAGGCGAAAGGGCAAGGCAAAGGCAAATAGTGGGAGTAACGGAGGGGGGCCTAGTGGTGGAGTAAAGAAACCTAAGGGAAAATGTTTCAAATGCGGTAAGACTGGGCATTGGAAGAAAGATTGTCCAGTGCTAAAGTCAAAGGACCAAGGTACACCATTAGCTTTAGTAACTGAAACATGTTTAGCCACTGTTTTTGCCCATTCGTGGGTAGTGGATACATGTGCGACTGATCATGTTTGTTACACCTTGTAGGGCTTCCAGCCAACAAGGCAGCTTAGGGATGGCGAGATCATCATCTCCATGGGCAATGCAGCAAGAGTCGCAGCAGTTGCAATTGGAGATTTTTCTTTATGCTTTAATGACACTGTTTTAGTTTTAAGAGATGTTTTGTTTGTGCCGAGTTTTTGGCGTAATTTAATTTCTGTTTCGAAACTTTATTGTGATGGATATTCAGTTGTTTTTGGTAGTAATGTTTCTATCATGAGAAATAACATAGTTATCTGCACTGGTGTTTCGAACAATTCTCTTTATACTATAACTTGTCAGCATAATACCCAAAACTTCGTTGCATCAACATCATCGAACCCAAGGAAAGGGAAATTATCTTCTCAAGAGGATCAAACATATCTTTGGCACCTAAGACTAGGTCACATCAATCTACGAATTCTGTCTAGAGGGAAAGATGTCGACAAGGCCTTTCAAGGCAAAGGGGAATATGGCCAAAGAGGTTTTAGAACTGATCCATTCTGACTTATGTGGACCAATGTCCACCCAAGCTCGTGGAGGGTATGAGTACTTCGTCACATTCATTGACGATTACTCAAGATAGGGTACGTTTATCTACTTCGCCGCAAGTCTGAATGCTTTGAGAAATTCAAAGAGTTTCAGGCGGAAGTGGAGAAGAAGCTAGATAAAAGTATCAAGTCATTGCGGTCTGATCACGGTGACGAATACCTCAGCAACGAGTTCCAAAGGTACTTGTCAGAAGTTGGGAGAACATCCCAATTGACTACACCAGGTACTCCCCAACAGAATGGTGTAGCAGAGAGAAGAAATCGAGACTTTACTTGAGATGGTCAGATCTATGATGAGTTATGCATCTTTGCCCATTTCGTTCTGGGGATATGCCTTAGAAACAGCTTCTTATCTGTTAAACCTAGTACCATCCAAATTGGTACCCAAGACCCCTGTCGAGTAGCTTGAACCATATAAGGATTTGGGGTAGTCCAGCACACGTGCTGAACAAGGATGCTGGTAAGTTGGAATCTAGGTCTGAGGTAAGAATGTTTATAGGGTATCCAAAAGGAACGAAAGGTGGTTATTTCTATAGTCCTAAGGATCAGAAGGTCGTTATTAGCACTAATGCCCGATTCTTAGAAGAGGACTACATGATTAATCACAAGTCCAGAACCGATATTATCCTTCAAAAACTCGAAGGGAATGTCAATACGATTCCAATTCCACAGCCACAAGTGCAAGAGGCAATAATACCAAGTACTGCACGACCCGTTGACATAATGCCTACACAGCCTCAACATAGTGAGAGGGTTGTTCGTCAGCTTGATCGGTTCATGTTTGTGGGAGAATCTTCGGATTTGATCCCAGGAGACAGACATGCCGATCTCGATCCCTGGACTTATGCCGAGGCAGTAAATGACGAAGATGCGAAAGAATGGCATCGTGCTATGGATTCAGAATATGAGTCCATAACTGCTATGGATGTATACGAGAAACCTGAACTGCCAGATGGCTGTAAAGCTATAGGCAGTAAGTGGGTATACAAGAGAAAGAGAGGAGGGGATAGAGAGGTTACAGCCTTTAAGGCCAGGCTAGTGGCAAAAGGGTATACCCAGGTGGAGGGTAAAGATTATGACGAAACCTTTTTCGCCAGTAGCCATGCTCAAGTCCATTCAGATCCTTCTCGCCATAGCAGCTCATTTAGATCTTGAGGTTTGGCAAATGGATATCAAGACCGCTTTCTTAAACGGTTACCTTGAAGAAGGTAAGGACATCTATATGCAGCAACCAAAAGGATATGTGAGGCAAGACGAAGAGCATCTGTTCCGGAAGCTCAAGAAGTCCATTTATGGACTCAAGCAAGCTTCTAGGTCATGGAACTTTCGTTTTGACGAGGTGATTAAATCCTATGAATTTACTCAAAGTGAAAACGAAAGTTGTGTGTATCGCATAGATGTCAACGGAGATAAAGTATTTCTTGCACTTTATGTAGATGATATTCTCCTAGTTGGTAACAATGTGGAGGTATTATCAGACATAAAGAGATGGTTATCCAAACAGTTTCAGATGAAGGACTTAGGAGAGGCAGCTTACATCCTTGGGATCAAAGTTATAAGGGATCGCAAGAAAAGGATGTTGAGCTTATCTCAAGCGGCCTACATTGATACTGTGATTGCTCGTTTTAGCATGCAAACCGCCAAGAAAGGATTTCTACCTTTCAGACATGGCATTCCACTTTCTAAGGAGATGTGTCCTAAGACACCAAAGGAGAAAGAGGAAATAAGACAGGTACCCTATGCTTCCGCAGTGGGAAGTCTTATGTATGCAATGTTGTGCACGAGACCTGATATCTGCTATGCAGTCGGCATAGTGGCAAGATATCAGTCTAACCCTGGACAGGCGCATTGGACTGCGGTAAAACATGTACTCAAGTACCTGAAAAGGACTAGAGATTACAGGCTAGTTTACCAGGCAGACAGTCTAAATCCCTTGGGTTATACAGATTCAGATTTCCAGGCAGATCGGGATGAGAATAGATCTACCTCAGGCAATGTGTTTACCTTGGGAGGAGGAGCCGTTTCATGGAGGAGTGCAAAGCAGAGATGCATTGTAGACTCCACTATGGAAGCCGAATATGTAGCCGCATCAGAGGCTGCTAAGGAAGCAGTATGGCTCCGGAATTACCTCTTGGATCTAGGCATGGTACCTAGTTTGCCTAAGAGTATCACAATCTATTGTGACAACTCAGGTGCAGTGGCAAACTCAAAGGAAACCAGGACCCACAAGGCGACATAACACATAGAGCGAATGTACCACATAATACGAGAAATCGTAAAATGAGGAGATGTGCGAATAGAGAAGATTTGTACGACAGAGAATTTAGCTGATCCATTCATGAAGAGCTTACCGCAGAAAGTCTATGACAAGCATGTTCAGGGACTAGGACTGTGATTGATGCCACCCACTTAGGAAACTTTCAGTATAAGTGGGAGAATGTAATAGCTAGATAGTTAGACACTGAGTATACTAAAAGTTTGCTTTAGTATAAGTGGGAGATTGTTGAATTTGTATACTGAAAGCAAAACTTTTTATATACAATGTTTCCAGTTATTCACTATTTATCTCCTATCTGATTATATTTGTATTTTCACTATGTATGTGTCCCCATATCTCTTGAAAATAAGTAGATCTTATGGTGTGTTGAAGATCATAAAAGATCATATGATTGGTTAAACTTAAAGAGATATAAAATGTAAATCACAGCTTAGATAACTTGAGGACGAGTTGTTGGTTTAGGCTGCAGTATTAAGTAGAAATAGTTTATCTTGAATATTTACTTATACTGGTACGTATTTACGTATTTATAGGATCACAGTGAGATGTTCTTCTGCCTGACCTTAGTGAAGAACTAGAGATCTCGGTTACTTATAATAATCTAAAGCCTAAATAAGATTACAGTTATGAATGCTTGTTTGTGTGTCACTTTGATTTACTATGGGCGAGAGTTAAGATATAACTTTTATACTATGTATTTTGGGTGACAGCAACTTGCATATAATAATTGGTAATTTGTATTTAAGTAACCGTATCCGTTTAGGATGATGATATCCCCTTAAGGAGCTCAAAAGGTTTATTGTACTAAACCCTGCAGGTTGATTAAGTTCAGGTACAATAATAAGGTTGAGTGGTACTACTTAAGGAATAAATAAGAAATTAATTGATTTAAGATGTCTGAGACTTTAATTAATTAATGGATATTCGATATCTTAAATACGGGGATTAATTAAGTCTAATTCAAGCCCCGACTCAACTCAGGAATAAAGGGGTAAGTCAGTATTAATTCTCTAGTGGAATGAATTAATATTTATGAATTAATTATATTCTGGGCTGAACAAGGAAGAATTAATTCATAGTTAGGCCCATCTTTATTTCTTGTATTTGATCCCTGGACTGGCTTATATAGACTCCTAGTCCAAGTAGGAATAGAGAATTAAATTTCTAATCCTAGAAGGAATAAAACTACCAGGCTTGGCCCACACTCAACCATGTATTATAAATACATGGTCTCTCGTTCTGTAAAAAAAGAAGAATTAACATTCAAAAAGATCACTAAATAGAGAGAAAGAGAGAGTAGGCGGCGGCGGTTTAAGGTGTTCCTTCCCACTTGAAATTCTTCAAGGTTCGTCGTCCATCCGGCGTTGAGGATTGAGTAGGGGATACAGCCCAGAAGGTTAAGACGGGAGTCAGAAATCATTCAATCAGAAATCGACCTCTTGTGTAAACAACTATCAGGTCGAATCATTAACTCTTGTGTGTTATAGGCGCATGTTAGGGTTTATATAAATTTATAGATCCATCTCTAGGGTTAATTAATAAAGATACAAATTATGACAACCAAGAAGGGTCCTAGGGAAAGGGATTAATTATATTACTTTTTACAAGAGTATTATAATATATATTATTCCAACAGTGTCAAAGCGTTTACTAGAACCATAAATACTTTAATGGCCCGCTTTCTGGTTTGATAGGTCCACATATATTATATTATGTTCTTTTGTAAGAATGGAATGTATTACTTATATATCAGGCATAGGAAGACCTCGATCCTACTTATTACTAATAGTAGGCTTGGTAGAATGAGTGATATGCCCTAAAACAGTTAATGAGGCAGAATGTGATGTTGGTCGTGCTTTTAGTACTTTAGAAAGCATTAACTCTGCTATAGTAAAATTAGTACTGACACTGTACATCGTATAAGATTTTCATCCCTTTTTGTATTTCACTCGAAAGAAAGAACGTCCATATAATTTCTTAAATATGGATCATCATATTATGACTTGGATGTCTAAGAAAGTCGTACCAAAACCTATATGAATTAATGTCCCAAAGTTCATTTTGGGTAACATATGATTCTGTCTTCTAAAGTTCATTTCGGTGATGGTGTTTGATCCAATGATCAGAGTTGTAGTGGAGTACATACCACTAGATTGACTTATTTATTTCTCTAAGATGTGCTTTCTTTCACATTCATTAGAGGTATCATAAATTATTCAATTCCATTCTCACATGTAGTTTTGAAATGATAGTCTTTGACACGAATATCTTTACTCAATAACATTATAATAGCTCTTGGTGCATATAGAGCATTTTGTGACTATAATTGTTATGTCATTAGGCATCTAGAGAATTTGACGATTCTTCGCCCTTTTAGTACTTGTGATTCAATGATGGTCATTGTGCAGTGATGCAGTGAGTCTCTGTTCTTTGGACTTCTTGTATCTCTAATAGTTAACTGCTCTAGCAGTTTTTATACAAAAATATAATATTTTCACACTTATTTAAATGTTCATTACCAACTCTATCCCTTTTGTTTAGAGGTTTCCGAGGTGTCTTTTGCACATGGTTTCCACAACCACCATGTTCATTTGGGGTAGGCACATCGGAAGGCCTCCAGGGCTTCTATGTCCCTTACTTTGTGGTGTATCATGACCACAACCGTAAGACAGACACATTCGTTTCCTTTACTTTGGGGTTATTTCCACTATTTAGTTCATCATACTTGGGCTTGAGTATTTTCTTTATCCCAATGCGTTTGATGTTATGTTTCAGAAGAAACTGATCATGCCTCTCAACTACTTGCATTGGTTGATTAGCTAATTGAATATTGCAATTCTTTTTTTTCTTACTCCAACCTATACTGGTTCTCTAGTATAAGTGTTGAGGTGGAAAATGAAGATATATATATATATATATATATATATATATATATATATATATATATATATATATCATCTTCTATGATTTTCTTTTCGCAGAAAGTAAAATGTGTTTTTAGGCACAACATGACCTTGTTGAAGTTATTGACCCCTTCTTGTAGTCTAGTAAGTGGATTTCATTCCACTAGCTAGTTAGTATCTATGTTTTCCAAATTTCTTTGTGGAATCCCACGGTTCATCGTGTATCTCAATTAAAGGATGCTTTCAGAGTAAGTTAGGATGAAATCACAGACTCGAATTCATTAGAGTGTTGACTGTGACTTTTACTTTGTTGACAGTGCTTTGTCATTTGGGGTCAATTGATGATATGATCGGGAGAGTATTTATTGTAGGATGTAACTATTTTTCATGGAAATATTTTCCCATTAGGAATATCAATTGTGGTAACTCAATTTCTTTAGAGTCTAATATTCAAATATGGATCGAGTTGGTTTAATCATTTTCTATTGAATTAGATTTCAGGACCATATATCACACGTTTTTCGATACTTTGTGATTACTTTATCATTTAGTTGATTTGTATTGATTATGTAACTTCCATGAATTTCTTTATCATGAAAATATACAATAGTACTTAACTAAACTTTATAGGCAAGTATGATCAAGTACTCAATTTATCAAGCAAATAGACTAATTTACAAAAATCTCTAAGCGCATAATGAACAATTTAGGTGATAAACTTTCAATTTCATATGAAAATGTCAATCAAATTGGACATAATTAGGCTCCGTGAATATCATTTAAAATCAAGCAAAAGTCTATTATTGCCAAAATAGTACATAATAAAAGTTAAGTCCATAAATCCATTCCCAATTTGTATAAAGCTCAAACGCTATAATTAAAACAATTCATTGGAGATATATATAGTCAAGCTCTTTCTCATGCTTATATTTGAATAAAATACTTAGATCACCAAAGCGTATAAAGGCTTGTAGGCAGTGCATTATATCATTTATTTCACAAAGTATAGTGGTTCGAATTACCTTGTTTGAAAGACATGATTCTTTCTTGTGGAAAATCCCAAGACCTTCGAGGAATGGCAAGCCATACTCTTCCAATCCAATCTCCACATTAATGGAAACAAGACGATGCTCGCAAATGTCGATGCATTCATTCGAGAGATAAAAATATTTAACACTTCAAATAATTAGTGTTGAGTTCCAATTAGGTATCATAAAAAATATATGATAAGATTTAATATGCTAATAGTTAGAGAATAAAAAAATCACATAAAATTCATGAAACAATCACCAATTGACCAGTTATGAGAGGAATCCTAATAAATTTTGAAATAATCAAAGATGATCAACAAATTGAATAGACCAGTGCATAAGCCAACTTGGGATAATCTGAAGCTATCATACACATTACATATTCTGAATTAAAAGAAAAATAATTCTTTCATTTTTTAAAAGAAATGTTTTGGTTGCCACTATGTAATATAAAACATATATATCAAATAAGATAAATGGAATTGAAATTGGCGGCACTGGGTGGGGTTGGACATTGAATTCAATTATTATTCCTATTAATCCAAATCAATTGAAACAGATGTGGAACTATCAGCAAACATAGCCACGCGCAAAGATTCAAATAGCCAACCCGTGGAGTACTCCGAATATCATGAACATGTGCAATTTTAAATTTCAGAATCATAATCGGCCGTATCGAAATGAGGAGACTGGCCTCTTCTTTTGGGCAAAGAATAGAAGAAAACTATATTGATTTACCCTAAAGGATATCGGCCGGGAATAAAACTGTTCCTTACGAGGGAGAAAAGCCACAACCAGTTTGTATTGTTCCTTTTGAGACAAATTCGTGCTGATAACGTGTTTAAGGGGAAGCAGAAAAATAAAGAAGAAAGATAGATACGGAATAATTAGGGTTCTCTTATTCATCAGATCCCCTTTATATAGGGTGTCAAATACAAGGGTTTCACAATTACATATTATTTAGTGAATACCTAAATTGTCCTCCATCAATTACTTTTGATGAAGACACACTAATTGTGTTTTTCCTTCAATAGTTATCATATATATTTACGGTTAGAATTTTGGTTTATTCATAATTTTCACCGGATTGGATTCTATAATCTTTGGTCACATGATTATTCCCTTTCATATGGTAAATTGTGAAGTTGTCTATTTTATACACTAATTATATCCAGAAGTGCCACAAATTTGGTTAGCATATATTTATTCACGTAAGGGTTTAAATACTTTATTTAATTTAACAAGTCAAATTATAAATAACGACCCATCTTTTTTGCGGAAAATAATTAGGAAAATTTTCAAACAGAATACTCTAAGGTTGTATTGGGTTGAGGAATTTGAAATGGATGGATTTAAAATCAATGAATTTCAAATCCACTCAAGTTAGAAGAGATTTGAAATCCACTCAAATCCTTTAAAAAATAGCTCATAATGAAATTATGGATTTAAAATTCAAACAACAATAATGAATTTGAGACTAAGAATTGTAAATTCATCCTCATATCCTTCCATCCAAATACAACCCTAATGCAATTCTTTTATTCTTTGTTTTTGGGAATATATATGGTTAGTAGTGAGTGACCCATATATATTAAACATTAACTTGATTTTTCAACTCGAATAAAAAGGTAGTGGCATCACATATTATCATTGTTATTTCATATGTACCTAACAATATCACATTTATTTAGTGCATGCCAAAAAAATATACTTTCTTTGACATAAAATAAATATATACGCATATGCGCCAAGTTCGGAATTCATTAATTATTATTTGAAACAAAATCGAATAAAAAATATTGAAAAAAAAATTAATTTGTGCGTCTTTCCGCCTTAACTTATGCTAAAATCATAATTCAATTAATCTGGACTAACTTGTGATTTACTTCATTTTGAATTTATGTTATTGTCCATTTTTTTGGGAATAAAAAAGCTGTTATTTTCTCACTTCTAGCAATTTAATTTGAATTTTATGCAATTTTGGTTTGACTTAGTCTGATTTCCTTATTCTTGGTTCGGGTAACTAATTTTCTCCCATATCTCAATCTAATTAAATCTCTAACCCCTATTTTGCATGTTTTGTTTGAAATGGATATATTACTAATACATCCACAAAGAATAGTTTAATTTAAGGATACCAAATCCACATGTTTCGATCAATTAGTCTATCAATATTTTGTTATCTATGTTTTTTCCTCATTCCAAGTTATAATTGTAATATTCTAAAAGAAAAAAACAAGTAATTTAGTGCTTCAATTTTATTTAATAGAAATCTCTAATTTTTTTTATTTGCATAAATAATCGTAAAAAAATATTTTACACTTTAAAATTTAATTTAATTATATATACACATGTGTGTGTGCGCGCGCGGATGCCAAATCGAACATCATGAAAAAATGATTAATTGGTATTATTTTCATAATAAAAGAGTTGAGATGAAAAAGTAATATTACTTTATAATTTATATGGAGAAAAGTAAAAAATAAAAAACAAAAGAGAATTGAGTGGCGGCTAAAATGAGGAGTTGAGAAAAATGAGGAATGTACCTGCTTGACCTAAATTCTAATTGCAGTTTTAAAATTTAATTACTATTTTAATTTTAATTTATTAATATAGAAAAACCACAGACATACACGTGTATATAGGTTGTTATGCTTTTATATTAGGAGGAATTAGTATAGAAATTTAATTTGAATTTTACACAATTTTGGTTTGACTTAATCTGATTTCCTTATTCTTGGTCTGGGTAACTAATTTCCTCCCATATCTCAAAGACTCAATCTAATTAAATCCCAACTCCTATTTTGCATGTTTTGTTTGAAATGGAAATATTACGAATATATCCACATGGGACAATTTAATTTGAGGATACAAAATTCACAAGTTCCGATTAATTAGTCTATCAATATTTCGTTGTCTATGTTTTTCCCCATTCCATGTCATAATTTGTAATATTCTAAAAGAAAAAGTAAGTAATTTAGTTGTTTATATTTTTTTATAGAAGTACCTAATTTTTTTGTTTGCATAAATAATCGTAAAAATAAGTTACAAAAAGATATAAGTTAAATTGAAGATTGCGGATTTTGAAATGCTTCCATGTTTAAACAACCGTTAAAAGAATTGATTATTACATTAGCAATGCATATTCTTTGCTTTATGAGATCACTAACAATATTTTAATCTCCTCCGAACACAAAAGTTTTTCTATGAAATATCCTTTAGCATTTTCAATGTCAATGCACTTCATAATATTTTTTTAAATTCCGACAAAAGCTAATTAAAAACAATTTGTTTGTTTATTGGACCTTCACCTCAATAATAAGTTTGCGCGTGACGTGACAATTAGCTCATCAGACCCACCCCAAACTTGATACAACACATAGAAGTTTAATGTGGAATAAGTAAAATTTCAGATCGAAAATATATAGTTATGTTTCATGCTAAAAGGTAAAGTTACTGTACCAATTTTTCTTTCACAACAAAACCTCAAAAATTATTTCGATATAGAAAACGTAGACTAAATAATTTTATTTTATGCAAAAAGTAATTTATATAAAAATAATATTTTATTTATATATACATATGTGATATTACTTTGATATACTTTTCATCAGAAATAGAATTGAGATGAAAAAGATATAAATATATAAAATTTCGAGTTATAACGCAAAAAAGGAAAAACAGAATGTTAAAATTTTTGATTGGATAAGCAATTGCCTTAACTGCCCATAAAAACTGCTCCCTGAGAAGCGGTGCGTAGTGAGTTAATTTTTTGTTAACATGATATTTTTTTTATTTAAATAGGGATACACGTAATTTCTTCTTTATGCTTATAAAATAATTTTGATTTAAATTTAATTGTACGAAATATTCACAGGCAGCCACATGTACATAGTTGTCCTGCTTTTATATTAAGGGAGATTATTAATATAGAAAAATCATAGACATACACGTATATTATTGTTTTATATTAAGAGGGATTAGTATAGTGTTGACATCAATCAAACTTGCTATTTAATTAAATGTAAGTGTGTTGTGTGTTGTGTATAGCGTAAAATCATTATAAGGAACCACAAATTATACTCCCTCCATCCCGGCTTATCTTGCACGGGGGGGTCAGCACGGATATTAAGAAAAGTTGCTTTTTGGTTGTTTGTTGACTTTTCAAAGGTGAATTGAGGGTGGAGATTGAGAGTGGAGATTTTGAGGGTGGAGATTATGTTATAACTTTCTTTTTTTAGGCTGTGCAAGATAAGGTGGGACGGCTGTTTAAGGAAAGTGTGCAAGATAAGGTGGGACGGTGGGAGTATTATTTATGTGTATCATTTCACGAGCATATACAATGAGTTTTATCAATTTATCAAACTGAGATTATCTCCAACAGTATTATGAAAACTAAAATATTTAAATTTCAAAACACAAATAGAACAACAAAGTATCACATATACAAAATTATCTTTATCATTTATTCAAATGAACTTCATTGTCATTATTTTTACTATAAATAATGCACTTATAAGTATAAAAATAATAATTAGAACAACTTAACAAGTACAAACTCACCCACACAAAAGTTTACATATCTCGAAATTTTGAACTGATGATAAGTTCTTTTAATACTTAACAAAATAACATGCAATTACAGATAATAATTTTTTAAAATTATATCCTGTGCATCGCACTGGAACGTACTAGTAATAAGAATTGTAAAATGTGATGTGCATGTTAGGTAATGATTATGATTGAATGATTAGATAATAATTAAAATGTGCTAGGGTGGATAGAGAATTTTATTTAAAAATGATGAAATGGCTGGACGATCGGATCGACGATCCATAAAGTGAGATATCTTTTAGGCTGGGCTATCCCACATTTAGCTGACAATAACCCAACCCAAATATCCCCTAAAACAAGATTCCTGTTTTTTCCCATTATTTGGTTTTTTTTTTTCAATTACATTTCTACCCATGTCTCTGTAGGAATTTCCGAGTATCCCTAGGATCTTCTTGATTGTCATAATTCAATATACACATTGATTAATCCTAAAAATGCATCTATTAATTTAAATACAACACATAGGCGTTTTAGAGTTGACTTGAGAATCGTGCGCACAACGATTCGATGTTAGACTCCATAATTGACCTTCTGGACTGTATCCCTGCTCGATTCTTAACGCCGGATGGACAACGAACTTTGAGAAATCTCACGTGTGGGAATCAACACTACCGCCGCCCTTTCACTCTCTCTTTTCTGTTATGTGATTTTTACATTAGACTGTTATCTTTCACAGACTGAGAGTTATGTATTTAACACATAATAACTGAGTGTGGGCTTGGCCTGGTAGTTAATTCCCTACTGGGCTAGGAGCTTGATGGGCCAGCCCAGGGATCAAATACAAGAAATAAAGATGGGCCTAACTATGAATTAATTCTTCTATGTCCAGCCTATAACATAATTAATTCATAAATATCAATTCATTCCACTAAAGAATTAATACTGACTTACCCCTTTATTCCCGAATTGAGTCGGGGCTTGAATTAGACTTAATTAATCCCCGTATTTAAGATATCAAATATCCATTAATTAATTAAAGCCTCTAACAGCTTAAATTAATTAATTGCTTATTAATTCCTTAAGTAGTACCACTCAACTTCATTATTGTACCTGAACTTAATCAACCTGTAGGGTTTAGTACAATAAACCTTTTGAGCTCCTTAAGGGGATATTATTATCCTAAACGGATACGATTACCTAAACACAAATTACCAGTTATCATATGCAAGTTGCTGTCACCCAACATACAGAGTATAAAGAATTAGCACTTAACTCTTACCCATAGTAAATCAAAGTGACACACAAACATGCACACATAATTGTAATCTTATTTAGGGTTCAGATTACAATAAGTCACTGGTAGCGTCGTTTCTTACTACAAATTAAATTGTGTATGAGAATACACTTAAACCTTACCGACTATCCTACTTAGTAGAATGGTAAATAAGGGTCGATCCCACAGGGGACGGCCGAATAGTTTTGATTACGATGTCAAGCGGTTTATGATTAAGAATGCAAGAAATAAATACTTAAGAAAGCAATAATGGGGGGGGGGGGGGGGTTTGATGAGAAACTAACAATCTATTAGTGACAATTAAAAGCAAATAGACACAATTAAAAGAAACAAGTACTAAAAAACACTAGAAGAGATCTTTTTCAGTTTTAGTTTTCAAATAGTAAAACAAGTCACCCTTGATCATGCTTCCCCTTGGTCTTGAACAATTGATGCAACTATTGTTAATGCCCGATTAAATTGTGATTTAAGCCCTTATCTCAAGACTATTAACAAGCTCTAATAGCCTTGTTGTCCCTTAATCTTAGTTAATCAAAATAAGCTCTTCGACTAACCCTATTCAGTTTAACGGAATCCTCGAACAAGCTCTCTTAGATTCAATCACCATAAGCATTAAACACTAGGACAACGAGATAAATTCAACATAAAACTCGAAAGCTCGTTTTTAATGGTTAAACTTTGTGTTATCCCCAATAAATAATTATTGTTTGCTACTCGGGAATCGGAAATCCTACAATTACGGATAGTAATCTCCTATTCTAGCAACACATTCACAAATCTCTTAAAGGGTGATCAAACCAATAATCAATTCATAAATGTGAGTCAACAAGAGCAAATAACATAAAACACTTAAATACACAATAATCTCGGTAACATTAACCGTAATAATCACATCAATGTCTCGACTCAAGGTTCCACAATGATCAAGGATGAACTAAGGGTGCTAGCCACCCATATTAACTAATACAATCAGAAAATAAATGGGAAAATAAAGAAACATGATACTGATATGGATGAACCCAAAGATTTCAATTGGAGAAGATGATCCTTCAATCCCTTGTCCAATCTCCTTCCTTGGTGGCTGAAATGTGCTCTCCAAGTATCAAAAGCTATCCAAAAGTTGTCTAAAAGTTAGGTTAAATTCAAATGGGATGATATATATATAAAGGGAGAAAGTGCTAGACAAAAATAGGCAAAAACGTATTCAGGATTTTAAAACAGGGTAGTGAATCTCGGCCGAGACGGGAGTGTGTCTCGGCCGAGACGTGAAAAAGGGTTTTCAAGAATTGTGGGTCGAAGGTCAATCTCGGCCGAGATTGGGTTTCATCTCGGCCGAGACGTGAAAAAGGGGAAACTAGGGCTTTTTAGGTTTTGACTCATCTCGGCCGAGATTAGGTTGCATCTCGGCCGAGACTTTCATCTTTGACATTCTTCAGAAATTCCCTGGAGCCTCATCTCGGCCGAGATGAGATTGAATCTCGGCCGAGATCTTCAATCTTGCAAAACTTCAGAAAATCCCTGGAGCCTCATCTCGGCCGAGATGAGATTGAATCTCGGCCGAGATCTTCAGTCTTGCAAAACTTCAGAAAACCCCTGGAGGCTCATCTCGGCCGAGATTAACATCCTGTCTCGGCCGAGATCTTCAGTTGGCTCTTCCTTTCTTGCCTCGATCGATCCCTCGACTCCTCGGTCGTTTAATCTTCGATTTCGGCCCTTGTTACACCTGTCTTAATACAAAAATAGCTCAAACACATTATTTTGCCCATTAGAATATAAAAGCATTAAATACACATAATTATGCACGTTATTGACACTAAAATGACACTAAAAGTGCCCTAAAGTGCGTGCACGGAACACGTGTACCAAATCCCGAAATCTCTTGTTCTTCACTAAGGTCAGGCAGAAGAACTTGTCTCACCGTGATCCTATCAATACGTAAAGACGTACCAGTATAAGTACATAGTCAAGATAAACTATTCCTACTTGATACTGCAACCTATACCAACAACTCGTCCTCAAGTTGTCTCAGCTGTGATATATATTTTATATCTCATTAAGTTTAACCAATCATATGATCTTCTGTGATCTACAACACACCATATGATCTACTTATAGAGCGAGATATAGAGACATATATAGTGATTAGTGTAAACAAAATCAGATAGAAGATTAATAGTGAATAAGTGGAAACATTGTATATAAAAGGTCTTGCTTTCAGTATACAAATCTAACAATCTCCAACTTATACTAAAGCAAACTTTTAGTATACCAGGTGTCTAACTATCTAGTTATTACATTCTCCCACTTATACTGAAAGTTTACTAAGTGGGTGGCATCAATCGCAGCCCTAGTCCCTGAACATGCTTGTCGTAGACTTTTTGCGGTAAGCTCTTCGTGAATGGGTTAGCCAAATTCTCTGTCATACAAATCTTTTCTATCCACACATCTCCTTATTTTACGATTTCTCGTATTATGTGGTACTTCTCTCTATGTGTTTAGTCGCCTTGTGAGTCCTGGGTTCTTTTGAGTTTGCCACTGCACCTGAGTTATCACAATAGATTGTGATACTCTTAGGCAAACTAGGTACCACGCCTAGATCCAAGAGGTAGTTCCAGAGCCATACTGCCTCCTTAGCAGCCTCTGAAGCAGCCACATATTTGGCTTCCATAGTGGAGTCCGCAATGCACCTTTGCTTTGCACCCCTCCATGAAACGAATCCTCCTCCCAAGGTAAACACATAGCCCGAGGTAGATCTTTTCTCATCCCGGTTAGCCTGGAAATCCGAATCCGTATAACCAAAGGGATTTAGATTGTCTGTCTGGTAAACTAGCCTATAATCTCTAGTCCTCTTGAGGTACTTGAGTACATATTTTACCGCAGTTCTATGTGACTATCCAGGGTTAGACTGATATCTTGCCACTATGCCAACTGCATAGTAGATATCGGGTCTCGTGCATAGCATGGCATACATAAGACTACCTACTTCGGACGCATAGGGTACCTGTCTCATTTCCTCTTTCTCCTTAGGTGTCTTAGGACACATCTCCTTAGAAAGTGGAACGCCATTTCTGAAAGGTAGCAATCCTTTCTTGGCGGTTTGCATGCTAAAACGAGTGATCACAGTATCAATAAAGGCTGCTTGGGATAAGCTCAACATCCTCTTATTACGATCTCATATAACTTTGATCCCAAGAATGTAAGTTGCCTGTCCCAAGTCCTTCATTTGAAACTGTTCGAATAACCATATTTTTATGTCTAATAATACTTCCACATTGTTGCCAACTAGGAGAATATCATCTACATAAAGTGCAAGAAATACTTTATCTCCGTTGACATTTAAGCGATACACACAACTCTTGTTTTCACTTTGAGTATATCCATAGGATTTAATCACCTCGTCAAACGTAAGTTCTATGACCTGGAAGCTTGCTTGAGTCCATAAATGGACTTCTTAAGCTTCCACACTAGATGCTCTTCGCCTTTCTCACATAACCCTCTGGTTGCTGCATATAGATGTCCCTACCTTCTTCAAGATAACCGTTTAAGAAAGCGGTTTTGACATCCATCTGCCAAACCTCAAGGTTTAAGTGACTTTCTATGGCGAGAAGGATCCGAATGGACTTGAGCATTGCCACCGGAGAAAAGATTTCATCGTAGTTTTTACCCTCGATCTGGGTATACCCTTTCACCACTAGCCTAGCCTTATAGGTCGTGACCTCTCCATACCCACTTACTACCTATAGCTTTATAGCCATCTAGCAGTACAGCCTTCTCATATACATCCATAGCAGTTATGGATTCAAATTCAGAATCCTTAGCGAGATGCCATTCTTTCGCATCTACGTCACTTACTGCCTCGGCGTATGTCCAGGGATCTAGATCAGCATGTCCGTCTCCTGGGATCAAATCCGAAGTTTCTCCCACAAACATGTAACGATCATGTTGATGAACAACCCTCCCACTACGTCGAGGCTGTGTAGGCATTATGTCAACAGGTTGTGCAGTACTTGGTATTATTGCCTCTTGCACTTGTGGCTGTGGAAGTGGAATCGTATTGGCATTCCCTTCGAGTTCTTGAAGGGCAATGTCTGTTCTGGACTTGTGATTAATCATATAGTCCTCTTCTAAGAATCGGGCATTAGTGCTAATAACGACCTTCTGATCCTTAGGACTATAGAAATAACCACCCTTCGTTCCCTTTGGATACCCTATAAACAATCTCACCTCTGACCTAGATTTCAACTTGTCAGCATCCTTGTTCAGCACGTGTGCTTGACTACCCCTAATCTTTATATGGTTCAAGCTAGGCTTGCGCCCAAACCATAGCTCGACAGGGGTCTTGGGCACCGACTTGGATGGTACCAGGTTTAACAGATGAGAAGTTGTTTCTAAGGCATATCCCCAGAACGAAAAGGGCAAAGATACATAACTCATCATAGATCTAACCATCTCAAGTAGAGTTCGATTTGTTCTCTCTGCTACACCATTCTGTTGAGGAGTACCCGGTGTAGTCAATTGGGATGTAATCCCAATCTCTGACAAGTACTGTTGGAACTCGTTGCTGAGGTATTCGCCACCGTGATCAGACCGTAATGACTTGATACTTTTTCCTAACTTCTTCTCCACCTCTGCCTGAAATTCCTTGAATTTCTCAAAGCATTCAGACTTGCAGCGAAGTAGGTAAACGTATTCGTATCTTGAGTAATTGTTAATGAAAGTGACGAAATACTCATACACTCCGCGAGCTTGAGTGGACATCGGTCCACACAAGTCAGAATACTCCCCTTTATTTTAATCAATAATTATCTAATCATTGAATTTGTTGTAATACTAGTAAAATTTTCTTTTTTTATTAAAATAAAATATCTATAATTGTATGTCCATGTTTTTATCAACAATTACATATAATTTATCAATATAATATACATATAATATCTTCATATTCGTTCTAAAATAATTTTAAACATAATCCTTCAATTTTTACTTGATGCTAACTTAAATTTTCACATACATAGTAGTTTTAATCAATTATCAACACATTTTATTCATTCTACTCTAAAAATGTAATAATAAATAATCTTTTTAATAATTCAAATTCAAACTACTATTATGAATCGTTATGACTCATTTCTTATCCAGCAATTTGAAATGCTTCAAAGAAAGTCATTTTATGTAGTTAGAGCATGTTTTCTCGCTCGGTAATTATTTTGGGCAACTACATTATCCCACTAACATACCACATTATGGGACTCTCACATATACAAACAACAAGAAATAACTGCCCCGTATAGTATTTTAGTGGTAGCAGTTATCATAGCTCTATTTAAATTCGCCCCCTTTACTCCATATTAAACATATTGCACATTTTACATATCCACACATATAATCCATCACATTACTTTCAACTTTGAAACTATCGAGTAGTACTTTAACTTCAATGGCTCCATTTTCTCGTTGGTGAAGGATATCTTTCCGTTGATGACTCTTTGGGCTATGCATCAACATTCAGTTCGAACCTATTAAGTCCCAGTCTACGGAAGCCAAAAGGAAATCAGCAATGTTGAATGCATCTTCCATGATAAAGAGATAGTCAGAACTTAAAATATATTAAAAAAAATAAAATTATGCAGGTTACAGATTCTACTATCTTCGTATCTTTTGTTTCTAAAGGAAGGAAGAATACACGCACCTGTCAAAGGAGTTGCAATGAAAATGCTGAAAACTAAACCAACTGAAGGTCATTTGAACGAGATCAAGGACTTTATTGCGGTTGAAATAGGGGTGGCAAAATCCCTGTGGGAACTATCCTCGTTGGGACCCGATGTTATTGGGTAGGGGATTCCCCATTGATAGCGGGAGTGAGAGCGGGGATGGGGATTCCCCGCTTTAGAAAAAGCGGGGATGGTATTGGGATAGGATCAATGCTCCCCGTTTAATTAAAATGAAATTTTTCATACCCTAATTCATAATTATTTATTTTAGCATTTGTCATTTTGTAATATGTATAATACGTATACTATTTAAAGATTAATCCTAGGTTTTTCATTACTTTTGTTTAAAACCCCACCATATTTCTAATATTTAAATAAATTAAAATAACATATAAGGTGCATGTTATTTATTTATTATAAATAGTACTTGATTCAAAGACTTAAGATGCGTGTTGTTTATTTATTATAAGTAGTACTTGATTCAAGGATTTCTAAAGTTAATAGAAATTAATATTTTATTATAAAATTGTATAAAAAAATAAGAAAGTTTGAGTTAAAGAAAAAAATATGTGAGACACCCAAATCCCCGAGGGGGACTCATTCCCGAACAGGGAATCTTCATTCCCGACCCAGATTTCTTAAGTGGGGAATTTTACGGGGATGGTATTTGGAATGTAAAATCGGGATGGGGATGAGATGCTCAATACCAGCCCCGAACCCGCTCATTGCCTCCCCTAGGTTGAAAACAGAATGAAATTCAAGACCACCGCAAACCCATGGAAGATTTTTTTCTTCGCGAAACTAAGGTGGAGGAGATTTTTTAAGATACTTTCCCCAGAAAGTCATAAGTTTTTCATTCCTTCTACGCTATATTGGTAATTTTAATCTACTTTCTTGGGTGTCTAGTATAAAACGCCACTAGTTCTTGTGAAAATATTATTGGGAACGTTGTTTCATATCAAAATCCGACGACTCGAACTGGCATGGGACACATGATGGAACCAACATTGGAAAATCTTGAGTATACTTTTATTTCTACCTAATTTTTTTGCATGTTATGCTTTTTTGCTCTAATGAAACCAGTACAACGATTTTATTAGGCACATGGACATCAAAAAATGTTGTACACTCTGGATTAAACAGATTGATCATTTGATGCCATTTATGGAAGAGTGGCCTATTAAACACGTTGTTGTCGCTATTCAGTTTGGAAGATTATCTATTTTTAGGTATATATATACTACCTTTTCCCAACGTAAATGTAATACAATTTATATAACAAAAATGTGAGACATGTGTGTGCGGATGGCATAAAGGTTTGCACACCTATAAAGTAACAAAGATAATAGTGAATGCTGATGCAAATGAATTCAAAGGGTTTAATAAAAAGCAATATTTTACTGTACATAAGTCTACTACCTTATTGTAGTTCCAAATTTACTAAGATAAACTTATTTTATGTTAAATAGCCTCATAAATGCTATAATTCATGAGTCTACAATCACTACAGTTTGATGATGGATGACTTTCAAAGTGGTCATGCTTTAGTAAAGAATGAAGCATAAATTTTAGCCTATGACAAGGTTGTGCTTAAAATAAATGAATTAGTGTACAACATATACGTAATCTTATTTGCAACAAATTATCACTCTACTTTGTAGGATGGTACATTTTGGGTTGCTGCAACTATATTGGATGTAGATTGTTTGGATAGTTGGTGCTATTTAACATGCAAGAGGGGTTCTAAAAGGCCAACACTAAACACAAGTCTTTTAACATGTGTCAAATGTGGATCAACTGACAAAATTGCCCACTACAAGTTTTATATTCATTAATATTTAGTGGAACTATTTTCTAATCTACTATACAACGTAAAACATGACTCTATTTAGGTACAAAATCGAGGTGACAATGGCTGATGAAAGTAGATGTGCACAGTTTATGTTGTGGGATAAGGAATGCACTCAATTAATTAGGAAAAATGTTAGAGATATTACAAAATACAATTTACGTTTATTCCCAGTACTTAACATTTAGCTACTAATTCAATTCAAATTTTATTTACAATTCATTTTTTGTATCTACAACTTGATGCAATTGACTTTTTGCTTAAAGAAATTGAGGAAGCCTTGAATAAATAGAGTTGATCCTTTTAAAAATCAAGACAAAGAGGCTGATCAATTGTGTTGTTCAATGACATATAGTGTCATGAAGATGACTGCAGATAGTAAGATCCTGTCAGTTTATTATGACTACTATGTCGGCAAGAATAATAAGGGAAATGTACGACTAATTCAACATATTTTATCATGTTTATTCAACAATTGTAGTCTGATATATAACAAATTTAAAATATAGGAAAATAATGCATGTTTCATAGAGAGCACTGATGAGGAGGAGACAGATGCATGGTGCCACATGACAAAAGGAAGCAGGCTGTCAATGATGAAGAAGAAGACCTAATGTTGAAAAGGAATGTGAAGGATGACCAAGGAGATTTGGGAAGCAAAAAGGAAGAAAAAGATGGTGAAGAAGGAGAAATGAAGTCGTTTTTATAAATCACTTTTTCTGTTGCTTTTATTAGTGTTGCTAAGACAATATTTGTAAATGTTTGCTTATTGGACGCACATAAATTTTTTATTACCATATATTAAGTATCACTTAAATATTTACTAAAATGATTTTAATTCATACATTTTTCAATGACAATAGCATTATAAATTTCTTAGAATTTATTTTCCTAATATTTATGCAGTTACTCTAAAAAATAACATACTTTATTGTAATAACAATATTTTCCTCTAGTGACATCATTATTTGATGCAAATGCATATAGGATATGTTAATGTAATCATGTGTACACATATATTCAATTATGTTACCATAATGTTAAAAAATAATCATATTTATTTCGAATTTCTTGCATGTGCCATGTGTATCACTAACCTACATTGTGTAACTTCTCATCCCACTTTCCACTACTCAACATATTGACCGTATAATTGCTGGTCAATCCAATTATTAAACATGAGAACACACCTACGTTCACAATAAATGCTATATGAAGACTGGTGTCCCATGAAGTTGTAAGAAGTTGTTTATAATATAATGCGATTACAACACTTTAAATTTCACATTTCATCTGAAAAGTTATTCAATTACGTAGAAAAGGAAAGCAACCATCTTTGCTACACAAAAAATCTGAATTGGTATTTCACTTTACTTCAAGATGTGGTATCGTTGAAACTCCATGGATTATTTTCGTCTGATTGGTACAGTGTTACCATGTACCTCTGCCGACTAATCCAAACCTCATACTACGTATACATTGTGTATTTATAGATATAGAAGTATTTTTTCTACAAATTTAATTTGTTTTAAATACTTCACATTCAGACATACAAATGTTCAAAAACATCTTACTGTTTTCACATTTTCCGGGGACAGCTAGTCATGCAACAATTGAAAGCAATGAACTGCACAATCTTAGGGGACAACCTACTGATCACTCCATATTTTACGTGATTTTTAGACAAATATTCATAGCTAAATTGGTGCATTATTATGTAAATTAGTACTTCATAACCCATGTTTTCATATGTTTGACGGATTTAACTTTTTTGTTGATTTTGTAGTGTTTACAAAACAACATATTTTTGGAGTTAGTGGTGAAACCACAAGTTCAAACGGATAAATGAAGACATGGAAGAAGGAATTGAAGACTTGGACCCAAAATAGCCTTTTGGGCAGGCCCAAGATGGAGTGGAGAAGCCCAAAGACAAAGCAAAAAGAGAAGTAGAAAAAGTGTCATTTATCCGACCGAATAGCCTAGCTCTTTTCAATCGTGCACCCTGTGTCGATCTGAAAACATGCATAGATGCTTAGCATTTGCTCAACTGAACAAATGTGCTCCATTAGGTCGACCGAACAAATGTGCTCCATTCGGTCCAGTAAAACGGCGAGTTTTCTCACCAGATGCGTTTTCATGGGATTAGATTTTATCCAAATAAAGCCCGATCAGAATCAATTATTGTGTACTCCTATAAATACCTGGTCTAAGGATTTATTTGAGACATCATCAACTTTATAGAGATCGGTAGTATTAGAGAGTTATTGCTAATTAAATTAATTTCTGCAGTTTCTAGGAGAGCCGGAGAGGATGTCGGAGATTCGTCCACTGGAATTCGTAGGAGATTCTAGTATTTCTGTTTTTATTTTATTTCAGTTTAATTATTGATGAAAAATATCTTTTATTTATAATATTCATTTTTGTTTTTGTCGGTATGTAGTAGTCGTGTAATATCTTAGGGTTAGAAAGTAGGTTTTAATTATGAATGTAGATTGGTTTGTGCATGTTATAGTTATATGTTCTGGTTGTTATTCTATGTGTTGATGTATGAATGATGTTAGGATATAATGATCATCTAAGCCTAGCACTTACAATCACATACCCAAAATAGAGTCGGAAGGTGAGGGTATTGATAGATAAACAACACATGACATAATATATACCAAGATGAGACGATGGGTGTGTATTATAGGGGGTATTTCCTAGGCACTTTTTGGACTTATATACATGACAATTTATTGTTGTATATGACTATAATCCACCTCTTAGGCACATCGGAAGGAGGTTTAAGAATGCATACTCGCGAAGCCCCACATATTAAATTTAGTTATTCATATACGTCTGCATGTGTGACTATCTATGATTGCACGGTAATTAATTTTAAAATCTATATCCTAACACAACCTTTTAACATTTGATAATCTTCATTTAATACTTAATCGTTTTATAGTGACACTTGAGTTTATTCGGTTATTCTCTTGCTATTATCTTAGGGTCTTGATGCTTAGTAAGTAGGGTAACAAATCAATAATTAATTATATATTTGATTCCCTTAGATATTTGAGTACTAGGAACACTGTAAATTTAATTAGGTTTCATCTTCACTTATTTTTGTGGGATACGACCTTGTTTACCATTTATAATTAACTACAATGTACACTTGCAGTTTAATTGGTAGAGATTAGAGCGACCACCTACTGAAGAAACTATATATGGGTTGAAGAATTTTGTTATGGTTGAGGACCATAGGAAATTCAGAACAACAACAAACCCATACTGAATTGTGTTCAGAAGGAATACTAAAATGATTGAAATATTTCCTGCGCAACACATTTTTCACCTTGAAAATGTTCTTTAAATTAATATATCTTTTACATATATTTTTAGATGGAACATTTATAGAAAAATAGGATGAAAGATTTTATCTTCCTGCTATTATTCTTGAAAATGAAAGTTTGAGGAATTGGTGTCATGTTGCATGCAAAGATTCTTCACCGTAGTTGACAACAGAATGATAGTTCATTGTATGTATAAATGCGGTATAAGACAACCATATGGTATCTTTAGGTAAATAAACATATTTATTATATCATTGTTTAGTTATGAAAATATTTTTTTATTGTTAGGCCTAAACATGCAATGAAGAAGATTGACAACATAGAAACTGAGCGTCTCACGTTTTGGGAATAGGAATGTGTCAATTTCATTGGCAGTTGAATGCAAGAAAAATGTCGTGTGAATGAGAGCTTTCTCATATGTTGATGTTTATAAGATTAAGGACTATAGTATGCAGAAAATATTTATTTTATTTGCTATTTGTGTTGCTTGATGCATGTGATGGTTATTGTCACAGTAGGTTAGTAGAATTTATTGTACTAGGTTACGTTTGTCTACTTTATGCAGTTCTATAGACCTTATTTTCATGTACGATAAAATATATCATGCTATGCTTTCCGATAAATTTTACATACAAGAATAGTAATATAAATATTACAAATATAAACAAAATAATAAATTTGATCTAAAACGATTTTTCAAAACATACGTACAAATTACATATGATATCAATACCATATCATGGTCATATGAGAGACGGTTCAAGATAGAGAAATACGAGTCTCAATTTCAGTATTCAAAAAGCACTTCTAATTTAACACATATATATTGCTTAATTCCAAGACACTATTTTATTTTCTTTACATAAACATAAGATTATGTAAATGTGATATATACATATCCTGGTTGTTGAAAAAACAAAATCCATACTTATTAGAGAAAAATATGTGACTATTTTATGTATACCTATAGATCTACATAGAATTATTTACATATATATATATATATGTATACTAGCAATACGCACGTGCGTTGCACGTGAACATTATTTTTTTTACTATTATTTAATCAAAAAAATTAATGTGAACATAAGATAATTGTACTTCGGTGGCATTGGTTGATCATTCTATTAAAACTCAATATAGTTATTAATCATGATAATATATATATACAACTTCTTAGATTATTCAGTGCTAAAAAAAAATATGAAAGATTTAATCGATTGAGCAAACACAATCAAAAATCAAATACAAATTAAAAATAATCATAAAAGAGGAAAAAAAGGTTAAATAATCTTAGTTTAGCAAAACACATTATAATAATGTTAAAAGATTCATAAAAACAACATACCATGATATAATGTATAATTCTTACAAATTTTTTATATATTTAAAGTATGATATATTCTAATTATTGTTACTTCTCAATACAAGTAGACTCCTGCATCATTAATATATTAGAAATAAAGTTAAACGATTATTGAAAAACAATATAATAATGAAGATATAGATTTCCATGGAACAAAAGATACAAAGTTGTTTTGTCTTATTACATCATCAACTAACATCCATAAGTTCAGAATTTGATCGATACACATAGAAATATTAGGTCTAGCATACTTTCTCTATAATTTCTTAATTGATAACTCTGATCTGAACATACATTTGCAAATAATAATCATTTGCATATTTTAATGTGAGGAAATACTTCAAACAACTTGTATCATAATCCAAGATCCATCTTCTATTATGAAACTTCTTTTTATGTTTTTTTATTATTAGGAAGTATAACTTCTTTTAGTATAATTTACTTATTGATTTACGATTGCTTATTTCAATTTCACTTAATTATTTCTTCATTTCTACATTGAAGTTTGATAATCATCCTTTCAAAAGAAAAAAAAAAAAAGTTTGAAAATCATATGTGATTTAAAATGAAAATCCTACTATAGTATATTTATAAGATAAATAATATTTTTTTGGAGGGTTGACTATATACATAGTATCTCATAAATTTCAATCGATAATATATCCCGTTTTAACTATTTTTATGAATTTACTTCCATGTTTAGTTTTAGTGGAATACTCCAAATTTTTCATACATTCCACATTCATTTAAAAATCTTATATATACATGTACTTAAACCATTTTGATTTTTCTTCACCCATTTTATTTTTTATTTGGACTATACCACATTTTATTCCAGTGTAGTTATTATTTATTTTTATCTAATCTATGCTTGAAAGTTTATTACCATCTTTATTTTTCTGCATGTTTTAATTTAATCATCTGATACTGATTCATATAGTACAACTTTTTTAATCATTCACATAGCACAACATAGTTCATTATAGTTCTTTTTTGTTTCTTTATTGTACCTTATAATTTTATATAAGCGTAATAAATAAATTTCACCAGTTCTTATATATGCTCAAAGTATATTTATGATATTTCTATCGATTGAATAATTTTCTTGAATGTTAAATTTTTTAAATATTTAAAATAATTAGGTGCATTTATTCATGTTTACTAATTTTCACGTTTTCTCTTTATTTACTTCTAATATTATTACAATAAAACTTTAACATAAACCAAATTTCATCTTAGAAAATTCTTAAATATAGAAGATTAAGAAAACTATTGAATTCTATGTAACATTCTTGACTTTCACAAATGTGTGAGTGTAAATTTGCCCCCTCACGGCGCAGCAGAGTATTTTTCAGGGTGACCCCTCTTCCATATTTGTGTTGAAGTTTTTTCTTATATTTTACAATATTTACAGAATTTTTGGCACATCCATGTGATTAAAATCTCCCGAACTGCACCCATTAGCTCTCATCTCTTTTTGTGCAGATGACACAGTTCTATTTGGTGTTGCAACTATAGAGAAGGCCCAACATCTTAAGTTTGCTATCAATCTCTACAAGTGTGTTTCAAGCAATGTATTAATTTTGAGAAATCAGGAATCCTTTTTAGGCCTAATACACAAGCTTAGATTTCTTATTCAATCTGTCAATTGTTTGGGGTTGCTGAAGTGGCTTTGCATGGTAAATATCTCGAACTCCTTTCTATTATTGGCCGGAATAAACAAGAGATTTTTGCAGGCATTAAAGAATGAGTTAGTAAGCGCATCAATGGTTGGAAAGAAAAGTAATTAAGCAAAGCGGGTAAACAAGTGTTCATTAAATCTATTATATAAGCAATATCCACGTACACAATGTCTTGCTTCCAGTTGCCGGACAATCTAGAGAATTTGGTAAAATCTTATTGGTGGGGGAAGGGGGTAGCTCGTCCACGAGGAAAATTCGGTGGAACTCTTGGGACGTCCTCAAGCAAGGAAAATCTCAAAGTGGCCTAGGCTTTTGCAATTTGAAAGCATTCAACATTGACATCTTGTCTAAGCAAGCATAGGACCCTTTAGTTTCTCCATGCAGCCTCTTTGCCTCAATCATGCAGTCCAAGTACTACCCTTCCATGTCTGTGTAACATGCTACTCTTGGTTCTCCTTCCAGGTTTATATGGCACCGTATTATGACTGGTCATCGTGTTATTCTTCTCAGTTGTCAATGGCCAGACAACAACCCTCTTCCGTGACAGATGGGTTCCTTTGCCTCCCCATTTTCCCATCAGATCAGCTACATTAGGCCTCCTGCAAGACGGCTGAGTCAGCTCCATCATTGATTCAGATGGGTTCCATTTTGGTAACTTTTCGATCCGATCGCATATCATTTTATTATGGGTTCTTTCAAAGATTTTATTGGCACCTACTCCTTCCCGGTTAGTAGCTATGGCTCGTACCTCATTTGGAAGCTTAAATTATCAGCCTTTATCTTGCATTTACTTTAGAGATGTTGACTTAGCTTGCCATCATCTTCATCATGAACCACGTTGTCCTTTATGCTCACCACCTGATCACTCTTTAGTGCATCTCTTCTTTACGGTCCCCTTGTCCTCATCAATTTGGCAAGCAACTGGAATTTATGAAACTATCTTTCGATTCTGACAGCATATACACGACTTGTAGTTTAAAGAAATTTTACTTCTCGATGACTTAAATATAACATAATACTTTGTTTTCCTTGCCCACTTAATTTGGTTTCAACAAAATAAAATTGTCTTCTCTGATGTCCGTACATACTCACGAGTATTGCTTACAACAACAACTCAGACCTTGCAAGATTTTGGGGATGTTAATTCCTTCACTCAAATGTCACAACTGCTCCCTTTTATCCCTTGCTTGTTCTTCCCCTGAATTCTATTGTTCATATACACTTCGATGGGGGTACATCATATGCTTGTAGTTCAATGAAAGATGTTATCATCCCTGTATTTTTTTTTAAAAAAAAAAAATTGGCATATTGTTGGCAAAGATGTTATTAATTTTATTTTGCACATGCTTACTCATAATTCTTTGAGTCCCTCTGTTAGTAACACTTACATTGTGCTTAATTCAAAAATTAGAAAACCAAAGCTTACCCAATTCAGCCCGATTAGTTGTGGAATGTCATTTATAAGTTAACTACTAAAGTACTCTCTACTTGGGTACGGCCTTCCAACCCTTTTATAATCTTTGAATCTCATTCAGTCTTTATCTCGGGTCGATTAATTACGGATAATATTATTATTACTTATGAACTACACCATTGTATGAAGCTTAGGAATCCTGGAAAGAGAGACTCATGTCTATTAAGTTGGATATGAGTAAAGCCTTTCACTGGGTTGAGTGTTCTTTCGTCTACCTTATGCTTTTTGCTTGAGGTTTTCCTAAGAGTTTCCACGACATTGTTTTGTTTTGCTTGTCATTTGTGCACTTTAGCTTCCTTCATTAAGGTATTAATTTTGGCTCACTCACGCTACATCGGGGAATTCTTCAGGGGGATCCCTTCCTCCCCATTTATGTTAAAGTTTTTTTCTTGCATTATACTAAGTTTGTTATCAATCACTAAAAGAGTGTTTCAGGGCAATTTATTAATTTTGAGAAATCATAGATTCTTTTTAGGCCTAATACACAAGCTCAGATTCGTCACTCAGTCTGCCAATTGTTTGGAATTGCTGAAGTGGCTTCACATGGTAGATATCTCGACTCCTTTCTATTGTTGACCGGAATAAAGAAGATAATTTTGTAGGCATTAAAGAACAGATTAGTAAGCTCATTAATGGTTGGTAAGGAAAGTAATTAAGCAAAGCGAGTAAAGAAGTGCACATTATATTTATTATATAAGCAATATCCACGAACATAATGTATTGTTTTCAGTTGTCGAACCATGTTCGTAGTAATCTGGAGAATTCAAAAAATCTTATTAATGAGATGTGGGGGGAGGGGAGAGGGATAGCTCGTCCATGAGGAAATTTGGTGGAATTCTTGGGACATCCTCAAGCAACGAAAATCTCAAGGTCACCTAGAACTTTGTAATTTAAAAACATTTAACTTTGCCTTGTTGCCTAAGCTGGCATGCCGCCCTTTAGTTTCAACAACCAGCCTCTATTCCCGAATCATGCAGCCCTAGTACAATGTTTGTATTACATGATGCTCTTGGTTCTTGGCCTAGCTTTACATGGCACAATATATGGCAATCATCGTGTTATTTTTCTTGGTTGTTGCAGGCTTATGGGCAATGACGAGACAATGACACTCTTGTTGGGAAATTACGAACATAACAAATAATAAACGATAAACGAGAAGCATCGACAAAGCCAAAACGAAGACACCAAATTTAACATGGTTTGCTAACAACTTGTTAGCTACGTCCACGGCCAAACGAGAGGAACTAATCAAATTCAAAAAAGTGCTTACAACATAGGACAAAGACAAACTTAACCCTAGGTCAACTATCCAACACTTCATCCTAACAAACGGAGACAAAATCGAGTATCAATCAATTGATACTCGACCAAATTCAAACTCTCCACACTCTATGACCAAACGACTCTAAACCCGAAAATAGAGTCTCAAAACCAAATTGAATATTATAGACCAAAAGAGTACCAAGTACTCAACAAATACCAATTCTAGAATATCCCAAACCAACAGACAACCTCTCTCTTGTCTCTCAAATCAAATTCAATGACTGATCAATCAGCCTATTCAATCAATTGACCAATACTAAATTCCAAAGGCTATAGGACTATTTATAAACCCCAAAAAACCTAATCCTATATAAAGAAGGAATCAATTTGGGCCTAAAATCACGTAGGCCCAAAAACTGCCCCGCGTAAGTAGACTCGGCCGAGTCTACCTCGTCTCGGCCGAGACACCCCTCCAGCAGCAAACTTCCTTTTCCAACCACAAAGTGACATGGTCGTGTTCACTGCCTGACGCGGCCGTGTCGTATTCAGCTCCAATGTGACGTGACCGCGTCGCCTTCCAACGCAGTCGCGTTGCTTTCTAATGCTTCCAAATTTGCTTCAAATTCTTCTTCCACCTTGACACGAATGTCGACCCAAACCGAACCAGATTCAAGGCACAAATTCTAACAACTCTTCCATGAAAGATGAATTCCTTTGCCACCCTGCTTTTTCTTTATTCCATACCTTAAATAATTATATTACTTAGTACAATTTTTTAAAATATATGCAAATAACACATCACTGGAAAGCTCTTTAAATCTACTTTAATATGAAATTTATTTCATTTCAAAATTCAAAGTACTGCAACTGTAGAAGAAGGATAATTTTAAGCATGTAGTTTTTTAGGAGGAGTTTTTAATATAAAATGACTCTTACTTTTTATAATCAAGTAAGGAAAACATAAATTATTTTAAGTTACTTAACCACCCCTAAATTTAATTCTTAGTAAGGATATTTAGTTTTTATAATCAAGTAAGGAAAACATAAATTATTTTAAATTACTTAACTACCCTTAAATTTAATATTTAGTAAGAATATAATAAACATCACAAGAAAAAACGAAACCAAAAAAAGAACAAAATAATTCATACTTTTATATTAGTAATAGATATACATGTGTATATATATATATGCGCGTGTCCTATATGTCAACTTAATTATGTCAGTTGACTTTTAAACAAAAGATACATAAAATTAAAAAATAAATCACTTAGAATGTTAGAATACTTATCTTTCTTAGGTGAAAATCTTCATGTGTTGTTTAAGCATCTGCCTCCCCTATTTTAGTCCATCCTACAATGTTAACAACAAAATATAAAAATAAAAAATTTAAAACAGTTAAAACTTACAAACTTAAAATCAATTGTATTATTGTATTCAATATTCTATGCCCCTAAGAATATTACTACCCGATATTGAGTATCGATTTAATATTTTAAAAGGGTTAATCATCCCAAAAAAACATGACATTTGGTTTAATTTTCAATTGCAACATGATTTTTCAAACTTATCAATGTTGGTCATCAACTATAATTATTTTTCAATGACAACATCGACTAACTTTTTTTACCCTTGATTGTGTCTCCATCACCACCATTAGATGCGCTTGAACATGACCTCCATTTGTCCTCGATCAATTTCACAATCCATCAATTCTCCTGTCGTTAATTGAGAGTCGAAAAAGTGACATAATAACTTCAATCACCGATTAACGACAATGAAAATGACGGATTGTGAAATTGATCGAGGGTAAATGACGGTCTTATCCAGGTGCATCTAATTGTGGTGATGTCGACACAATGAGGTGTTAAAAAAAATAAGCTGATGTTGTAATTGAAAAAAAATTATAGTTGATGACCAACATTGATAAGTTTTAAAAGTCATGTTGTAATTGAAAATTGGACCAAAGATCGTGATTTTTTTTTTTTTTTTTTTTTTGTAATTAACCCTTTTAAAAATGGTTCTAATTACAACATCATATTAGATTGGTGACAAATAAGAAAAATATGGTAGATGGATTTATGCACTTTTAAAATATTTACTGGATTGAACTTGAATTCAAAATATTACAAAGGAGCAAGACAAATGATAATAAGTTGGTTAAGTTTCAAATATTTGAAATGTAAATATACACAACACAATTATTTGATGAATATGCGAAATTGTAAGATTGATCATCAACAAAGAGGGATATTAATTTGGAAGATTGTTTAGACCACAATTACTCAAAAATATGATCGAATCGTAGGTCCGATCAACATCAAACACAAAGTTATTTTGAAGGTTGTTTAGCGCTACAGAATTCACATATGTGTGTGTGTGTGAAAGTAATAAATGGTTGAGGTTGGGCTTTGTTCTTCAATTTAGGCGACCCATTCCCCTGGGCCTTTTTATTTTAATTCATAAAGTCCCATTATTTGAGCTTGTTACTCAATTAAACCAACAGAGAGTTCCGCCTCCTTTGTCATTGTTCCTTTTGCATTCATCGTCAACCAATCTCGACCCTCAATCCAACAACCATCAAACTTCGAAAAGGAACACAAGTAAAAGTAATCATACATTATAAGAACATGCTTATATTCAATCACAATCATAGCCATATGCAGCAGTTCATTTATTGTTAATATTCACAGATCAATTAGCTTTTCAGGTAACTGAAAAACGTTAAGATCTAATACATCACACATTGTTAATAATGCATACATGTACATTTAAATTCATATGTTCATGTCAATGAAAACAAATGAAATAATAATATACTTTACAAGATGCCCAAGTACAGTGGGTTGTAAGCTCATCTATTAATTGGAACTAAGCTCGCATGCTTAACAAAGTTTTTTTTGGTTTTCCCCTAAATTAATGCTAGATTAAAAAATTCAAGAAAATTATAATCTTTTATAAAGTTTATAAGTTCAAATTAGATCTGCATAATTATATAAGTTTTGCAAACAAAACTAAAAAAATGTAAGAAGTCGATCTGTAATGAGCTCAGTCACTATTCTAGATTGCGCTCACATTCTTGACTTCTTTTTTGTTACCACTAAAATAACATTAAATCCCCAAATTAGTTATAATATATTGGAATCGTTCCATTTGGTTTAGATTTCATATGATTCTTGTTAGAAATTCTCGACTACATCTAATGTACGCAGCGGAATGATAAATCGAGAATATTGATCGTGATTTATAACTGAATTAAACGTTGAACATAAATTACGCTAAAGTTGGAACAACTTACTTGTGCGTAAATAGTCGAACAGAATTGAGCGATTGATTCACCACTTCAGGTATCCACGCGTATATCGTCCGCCGCAGGAACTATCCTCGGTACAATTATTCGATAAGTGATCGCTAGGAAATCACTTATCAAATTCTATAGTGCCTCCAATTTTTATCTGATAAAAACCCTTAATTCTCTACTATAGAGAATATGTATATATAGTACCATATAACCTTAGGTTTATGAGCCTAATATCCATGTCCACTTAATTAATTAATTAGTCTGACTTATTAATTAATAAAGCCCACATATCCTAATCTAGTCCATATCTTTCAATCTCCCACTTGGACTAGCATTAGATATAATTCGAAGCACTAACTTTGTACCCTTGAGCGGAACAACTATATAGTGCCCCTTCTCATTGCAGAACAGGCACTCATCCTTTGGTATTCTTGGCTTCTTTTGAACCCCTCCACTCTTAGGCATCAAGGCCGAATCCTTAGATGCTTTCTTCTTCTTCTTCTGCTTATTCTTCTGTTTGGAAGATCTCGTAGAAGAGCTCACCATGAGCACAGAGTTGCCTTTAGAAGTAGATGATTCGTAGGTCTTGAGCATGTCGTGAAGCTCTGGCAGTGTTGCCTTCGTGTTGCTCACGTTGAAATTCACTATGAAGTTTTCAAATGAACTTGGAAGAGACTGCAAAATCAGATTTATTGAGACACTTGAGGGTAGCTTCGTTCCAATCGATTCCAACCTCTCAATCAATCCGATCATCTTCAATATATGTTCAAAAACCTGGCTCCCATCATGAAGCTTACACTTGAAGAGATCTCTGAGTATCTCATACTCCATGGTCTGAGCTTCTGAAGCGTACAGACTCTCCAAGTGTTTCAGCATCTCATAAGGGAACATGCTCCAATGTTGCTTATGTAGTTCAATACTCATAGAGGACAACATTAAGCATTGAGCCGATGTGGCATCCTCAACATGTTTCTTATGAGCTTCTTCGTCTAACGTAGCGTACTCAGGAGAATTTTTGTCAGGGATGACACTGATTGGTTTGTCCAAGACATACTCAATCTCGTCTTGCCTTAGCACCAATCGCAAACAACGGAGTCAATCCGTAAAATTTGACCCAGTCAACGTGTTTGTTTTCATGAAACATTTATAAGCCAAAACAACATTTTATCTAACGAGAAAATAATAAATGGGAAAATAAATTAGAATAAAGTAAACAAAGATCACATTCGTATCACTAATCAAAACAAGAGTTTATTGTAATGATTAGCTCCCACTAATTTTAACATATTTTGCGCCCCCAAACACAAAATACGGATTTATAACAATTATAAATCTTAGTGGTCCAAGATCCAAGTCTATATTACTGCCGCCTATGCTTTGGCTGATGACTACAATAATATCACTAGGTAGGCCTCTAAGCCAATTGCAACAACAATTTGCAATTCTTGATTTATTAATCCAATTAATATTGCATCCTCAAACTATTTTGTTCGCTTTGGCGTCTCAAAATAATTTAAGCAAGTCAATTCCATCACACGATGTCAACCATACATCTATGAATGAGCCCGAGTCTTGTCGATTTAGAGTAAACACTTTGGTGTAAAACTCGTGGTCGAAAAGATTAGGAATCTCAAACAATTATGATGGACGACGCATTTTGTTTCTAAACAAGACTTGGTTTTAGTGGGGATTTTATATGTGATACTAATTGTTAAATTTAATCTCTAATATTAAATTAAACGCAATTACTGGGTGCCGTCTACCCAGACATAAGAAATGCGGACCACACATATTGTGCACCGCCTACCCATACATAATGTCGCGGACTACATGTATTGGGCGCCGCCTACCCAAACATAAAACGGTCTTAAATTACTATAATTTAAATTGAATAAGCATAAAATCAAATAATAGCTTATCACATAATATCAAATTAATGCTCAACAAATAAAATTATTAATCTAATTAAAATTTTATTCTTCAATTAAATGTGGATTAAAATTATTATTAATTCTAAATTAATAAATATACATTTATTATTAATTCCAAATTAATATAAATATGTAAGTCTAGTATTATCCTTTCAAAATAATAATACTATTATAATTTATTAATTTAGCAATTAATAAATTAGTACTAGTCTATTAGATTAATATATTAATTCCAAATTAATATATAAGTATACCTTTAATGTTAATTTCAAATTAACATAAATGTATAAGTCTATTATTATTATTTCAAAATAATAATAATATGATTCATTAATCTAATTAATAAATTAATATGTAATTGAGATTTTGAATTAATCTAATTAATAAATTTGATTTAAATAATTAAATTAAATCAAAAGTTTTTTTTTTTTTTTATTAATGTTATTTTAGCCCAAACATCTTTAATTAACATCCAGCCCATTTGATAATAAGTCCAACATTTTATTAAACAAGCGCAGTTTATTAATTAAACAGGTCCAATTTATCAAATAAATTTAGCTGCCCCATTTCTGTCTGGCCCAAACAAAAGACTCAGCACAAGTCCAGGTGTATCTAGACCAGCCCAAAACAAAAGCTCATTTTCGAAATTAGTCCAGAATTTTCAGGCTTGGCCCAACACCGAGTCGACTCACTCAACCCTAGCTAACTGAATATCTACTGTCATTGCCGATGTCCAGCCGCCGCCGCCGTCGCAATAGCATCGGGCGACCAACGCACCATCGTTGTCGACAGCAACAGCAGCGAAGCTCCGATCGCGCCGCCGTCGTGGATCGACACGCAGCACCAGACACAGCCTCCGACGCACCGCCGCGACCAACGCCGTACCGGAAGGACAACAGTCGTGCAGTAGCAGTGGTTCTTTGGCCGGACTCCGCCGCTGCCTCACGCAGCAGCGACGCAGCGGCGAGCGTCGCCGGCGTCGCCGCTCCGGCCAACGAAACAGAAGTCGAATGGTAAGTCGTGCTTGAACAGTGATTTCTAAAAACCAGTTTTCAAAATTGGATGTCTCATTCAATGCATATACCAGATACATTTGATTCAATGTATATGTGTATATATATATATATATATGTATCAGTTTGAAGAAAACAAAATAATTCTTGAAAGCAGGTTACTGATTTTGTCAATTATATCCAAATTACAACTTTATTTTCGAGAATAATGTGAAACATATTTCAAAAATTTGCAAATTATTTTCAAACAATTCATCACTGAGTATCAATTTTCATCCACAAATAATTGAGTTAAAATAATTATAAATCGAGCCCTGGGCTCTGATACCACTGTTAGAAATTCTCGACTACATCTAATGTACGCAGCGGAATGATAAATCGAGAATATTGATCATGATTTATAACTGAATTAAACGTTGAACATAAATTACGCTAAAGTTGGAACAACTTACTTGTGCGTAAATAGTCGGACATAATTGAGCGATTGATTCACCACTTTAGGTATCCACGCGTATATCGTCCGCCGCTGGAACTATCCTCGGTACAATTATTCGATAAGTGATCGCTAGGAAATCACTTATCAAATTCTATAGTGCCTCCAATTTTTATCTGATAAAAACCCTTAATTCTCTACTATAGAGAATATGTATATATAGTACCATATAACCCTAGGTTTATGGGCCTAATATCCATGTCCACTTAATTAATTAATTAGTCTGACTTATTAATTAATAAAGCCCACATATCCTAATCTAGTCCATATCTTTCAATTCTACCATTTTGCATCTCAATAGTTTGTTAAAGGAGCATAACTCTTAGAAAAACAAGATTAAAACACACGAACAGAAGATGAGCTAACTATGGAAAATAATCTAAGAGATAGATGCAATATGGGTCTGAAATATACAGACTATTTAGTGGAACTGTACAGAGAAAATGAGAAACTTGGTTGAAAGTTGCAGACACTTCTAGAATAATCGAGCTCCTTCACAAATAATATCGAGAGAAACTAAGTTGAAGTTGATTGCGCACATTAACTTATCCCGAAAATCATTCTAAATCGATAGGAATAGATTTCCTCAAATCACAAGCATACGATATGTGACAATAGTAGTATAAAAGATTGCCGACCCCACAAGGGGGATTTTCGTGTGAATTAGCTAAGTCAAGTTATGAGTTAGCAATTTGATTTTAGGTTTTCATTTTAAGAAAGCAAATAAACTAGATTTTCCCCAAAGTGTCGGCTTTGCCCAAGCCACTAGAGTTGATACTTCAAAGACGATTGCGATGAATTATTGTGGGTGTTATGTGATTGAATTCTCACATCAAATGCGTCACAATTAAGTGTAATTCTAGAAAAGAGGATGACATGCCTCTATTCCCCTAGAGATAAACAAGTACACAAGATCATGTATAGAATACCTACACAAATAAGAACTTAAGGTTCGATCCCGGGTCCGGGGGATCTACGTTACGTAAGATTAGAAGGTGTTGTGCAGACTGTTGGGATTTTACCCCACCCACAACCACGATACGACTAGATAATCGAAAGAAAGAAAGCAATAAAATAGACAACAATTTGATTACCCAGTTCGTTACGATGTGTAACTACGTCTGGGGGTGATACCAAGCCAGGATATGCACTAGAATGATGAATTTTCGTAATACATGAAGCAATGAAGGAAACAACTATTTATAATAGCTCTATGGGCCCCAAAATCGGATTCAGCTTGAAGCCCACGCAAAACACCGCATTGACGGGTCGCGGGCGCGACCACCCATGCTGTATAAAAGAAGCTCGGCCAAGACTCCTTGTCTCGGCCGCGCCAGCCATCCAGAGAAAACCTTCGCACGTTGAGTCGCGGCCGCGAATCCAATTCGCGCCCACGACATTCTCCAGCGTGAAATTCCTCAACCTTCGTCAAACCCGTCGCGGCCGTGACTCCCCAGACGAGATTTAGGCTCCATTCTCAACAATCTCCCACTTGGAGACTAAAACACCTTCAACGCAATCATCCTCCTCTTTTCTCCTTCCCGTTTCCACTTGGTATCACCATCTCCTCTTCTTCTTCACGTTCCGAGGCCAATTGAAGTTATGCACAACTTCAATTTCTCTAAGGTTACAACCTCAGTAAACATGTCAGCTGGATTCTCACTCCCGAGAATTTTCTCAAGTCGCAAAGCTTTCTTCTCAAGTAAGTATCGGATGAAATGATACTTAAATTCAACGTGCTTAGTTCTTGAATGAAATGTCGGATCACTCGCCAAGAAGATTGCACTCTGACTATCACTGTAGAGTACACTATTTCCATGCTCCTTTCCAAGTTCACCCAAGAACCTTTGCAACCACACAATCTCCTTACTTGCCTCCGTCACGGCTACGTACTCCACCTCCGTGGTGGACAGTGCAACCACCTTTTGCAACTTAGATGTCCAAGAAATTACCGTACCACCATAGGTAAACACATACCCGGTCGTACTCTTTCTCCCATCAAGATCGTTTGATGCTAGGTCTGCATCAACGAAACCAACTAACTCAGAATTTCTTCCATCAAAACACAAAGCTTTACTTGTGGTACCTCGCAAGTACCTTAGAATCCACTTCACCGCTTCCCAATGCTATTTGCCGGATCTCCCATGAACCGGCTCACTACTCCCACTGCATGCGCAATATCCGGACGAGTACAAACCATGGCATACATGATACTCCCAATTGCCGATGCATATGGCACATTCATCATTTGAGTACGCTCCTCCTTAGTACTCGGCGACTCCTTCTTCGACAGCTTAAAGTGTCCCCCCAAGGGAACATTGACCGGCTTCGAACCCTTCATGTTAAATCTTTCCAGGACCTTCTGGACATAATCCGCCTGCGAAAGATACAACAAATTTGCCGCCTTTCTCTCGATCCTCATACCCAAAATCTGCTTCGCTTCCCCAAGATCCTTCATGGAGAACCTTTCAGACAATTGCTTCTTCAACCTTTCCAACTCCCTTGGATTGGCTCCTACAATCAACATATCATCAACGTATAGTAATAGGATAAGATAGCTATTGTCAAACCTTTTAAAGTAACATCAACGATCAGCGTGGCATCTATGGTATCCAATCTCCAACATGAAATTGTCGAACTTCATGTACCACTGCTTCGGAGCCTGCTTCAACCCATACAAGCTCTTCTTCAATTTGCACACAAGGCTTTCCTTTCCGTCTACCACGAAGCCCTCCGGCTGTACCATGTACAACTCTTCCACAAGATCACCATGAAGGAAAGCCGTCTTCACATCCATCTGATGCAATAGTAGATTCTCTGCAACCACCATACTCAACATCATGCGAATTGTAGTCAACTTCACAACAGGAGTAAACACATCCGTATAGTCAATGCCATACCGTTGCTCGAACCCCTTCACAACTAACCTTGTCTTGTAGCGTCTGCTACCATCGGCCTCATTCTTGATTCGGTAGACCCACTTGTTGTGCAACGCCTTCTTGCCCTTGGGAAGCTCAGACAATTCCCAAGTGCCATTTACACGAAGAGATGTCATTTCATCTTCCATGGCAGCCATCCATCTTCGTTTGTCACTAACCTGCTCTGCCTCTGCAAAGCTCTCAGGTTCACCACCATCAGTCAACAATAAGTAAAAGTTAGAGGGCGAATACTTATCTGGTGGCCTTCGATCTCTAACTGGTCTTTGAGGTGGTGGTGGTGTTCTTGGTTCATCATCATGAACCTCCTCATCGATCGGACTCCCTTTGCTCCCACTCGAGTCTAGATCAGGTAACTCAACAGTGCGGAGCTTTCCACTATCAGTGCCCAAATCCTTCAACCCGTCCTTGTACAGGACCTGTTCATTGAATATTACATCCCGGCTGCGAATCACCTTTTGGCTTTGCTCATTCCATAGCCTATAGCCGAACTCATCGCCTCCATACCCAATAAACGTACACTTCACGGACTTGGCATCTAGCTTATTTCTCTCAACAGAATCCAAAAGGGCGTAAGCAACACAACCGAAAATACGCAAGTAAGATAAGTTTACCTCCTTTCCAGTCCACTCCTCCTCGGGTATCCGATTATCCAAGGGAACCGATGGACCTCGGTTGATCAGGAATGCAGCTGTGCTCACTGCATCCGCCCAAAACGACTGCGGCAGTCCGCTTTTCAGTCTCATGCATCTTGCCCGTTCATTTAGTGTTCTGTTCATCCCCTCGGCCACACCATTCTGCTGGGGTGTTCCACGTACAGTCTTCTCTGTACGAATCCCATGCTCAGCACAATACTCCTTGAACTCCTTGAATTCATATTCGCCACCATTGTCGGAACGCAGGCACTTCACCTTCAACCCCGTCTCCGTCTCAACCAAGGCTTTCCACCTTTTGAAAACATCAAATTTATTAGACTTATTTTTCAGAAAATAAATTCATACCTTGCGGGTCGAATCATCGATGAATGTCATGTAATACATTGATCCTCCAATGGACGCCACCGGAGCTGGTCCCCATAGATCGCTATGGACCAATTCTAGCTTCTCCTTCTTCAGGGCCTTGCCACTCCTCGAGAAACTTACACGCCTTTATTTCCCGAAGACACAGTCTTCACACATACCAACCTCCACGGTTTGTAAGCCAGGCAGTTTACCCTTCGAACACATAATCTTTATCCCTTTCTCGCTCATGTGGCCCAACCGGCAGTGCCACAAATCCACATCACCATTACCACTCGCAAGATCAAGGGAATCCTGCGAGTTACTAGTCATGTACAGCGTTCCTTCCTTCTTACCACGAGCTACGACCATAGCTCCCTTGGTAATCTTCCAGTTACTACAACCAAATGTTACTACGTAACTTCCTTGTCAAGCTGTCCAACTGAAAGCAAGTTCCTCTTTAATCCAGGGATATATCTCACTCCATTCAACATCAATTTTGAGCCATTTGATGTCTCAACTTTTACGTTTCCCTTACCCACGATTTTCAGGGGTTCATCATCAGCCAGATACACCTGTCCAAAATCGCCAGAAACATAATTTTGCATTATACTAAAATTACCGCATGAATGGAATGATGCGCCGGAATCCAAGACCCAAGACTCCATGGGACTACACACACTCAAGACTAATGCATCGTCATCATCATCATCCGTGGCTGCATTTGCTGTCTTCCTGTCTGCCTGTTCCCTCTTGTTCTTCTTCGGTGCTTTGCACTGGTATTTGAAGTGACCGACCTCGTCACAATTCCAGCACTTCACAGAACTCCCGTCCTTTTTCGTCTGACTCTTCCCTCTGGATTTTGACCTCCCCCTAGACTGCCTTCCCTTCGGTCTACCTCTGTTCTCGGTATTCAGTGCTGACCCTGAGGACGATCCTGATCCTGATTCGTTTCTCCGAATCTCCTCCCCGATCATCAAGTCCCTCACCCTGTCAAACTTCAGCTTAGCGTCTGTGGCGCTAACGGCTGTCACTGTACCGGCCCAACTGTCTGGCAGAGAAGATAGCATTATTAGGGCCCGAATCTCATCATCAAACTTTATGTCCACCGAGTCCAACTGTGAGGTTAGCATGTTGAACTCATTCAAGTGCTGCTGTACTGGTGTTCCCTCCGTCATCCTCAGATTAAACAGCCGTCTAATCAGATGAACTTTGTTTGCCGTCGATGGTTTTTGATACATCTCCTCCAAGGTTTTCAGCATCTCCCGTGTAGACTTCGCGCCTGTGGTATGGTAAGCCACTTCCTTGGACAGCGACAGACGCACCGCGCTCATCGCTTTCCTATCCAATAACTCCCACTCCTTCGCAGACATCTTCTCGGGCTTTTCCTTGAGGGGCTGGTGCAAATCCTTACCGTATAGGTAATCTTTAATTTACATCTTCCAGAATCCATAATCAGTCCCATCGAATCTCTCCACCGAAATCTTTCCGTCGTTCATCGTGAATACTCCCAGGAAACTAACCAGACGCTCTGATACCAGTTGTTGGGATTTTACCCCACCCACAACCACGATACGACTAGATAATCGAAAGAAAGAAAGCAATAAAATAGACAACAATTTGATTACCTAGTTCGTTACGATGTGTAACTACGTCTGGGGGCGATACCAAGCCAGGATATGCACTAGAATGATGAATTTTCAGAATACATGAAGCAATGAAGGAAACAACTATTCATAATAGCTCTATGGGCCCCAAAATGGGATTCAGCTTGAAGCCCATGCAAAACTCCGCGTTGACGGGTCGCGGGCGCGACCACCTATCGCGGGCGCGACCACCCATGCTGTATAAAAGAAGCTCGGCCGAGACTCCTTGTCTCGGCGGCGCCAGCCATCCAGAGAAAACCTTCGCACGTTGAGTCGCGGCCGCGAATCCAATTCGCGCCCGCGACATTCTCCAGCGTGAAATTCCTCAACCTTCGTCAAACTCGTCGCGGTCGTGACTCCCCAGACGAGATTTAGGCTCCATTCTCAACACAGACTTCTCTCACACCAAAGATTGTTGTGACGGTGTAATAATCTACACATGAACATAACTCTATTTCGCCCATCATAACAAGCGTTCCCTAGACTCTAATCCCCTTCCCAACGTCGGTTAGGTCTCAATTAACATAAACTAGATGTTCACCCGTGCGATGCATGGAATGAATACTTTTCAATAATAATAATAATTATAATAATAGAATTATCAACCTATATATTATTTGAGAATATTAAATCAGGGGTTGATATTTTTTGTCCAATTATCTTTCTTTCTCCTTACATGTGGTTTTTCTACATTTAATATCTTCCATTATCACAAATTGAAACTACCAGTTAGATTTTCATAAATTTTGACTTTTCAATTTTTTATATTTTACTTTTGATATATTTCATTATCACAAATAGAAACTCCAACTATATTTTCAATTTTTGTTAATTCAATGATTTGAATGCATGATTTGATGAAGCTGAATGTTTTATGTAAATTTTAAATACAAACTTGAAATTTAATTCTCTCCCTATTATTTCAGTTTGTATTCCATATGTTGTAATAATTACATATGCATATAAGGATAAAACAATGTTAAATATTTTGAATAATTATCGTTTGAAAACCACCTATTAAATAAAATCATATTAGTATAAGAAGCTGCAAACATATTAGTAACTTAAGTATGAGTGCTAAACTATATTATCATGTCATGTTGATCACACAAAAAATAATTGACTTATTATTTTTGAGGTAACATAAATTTTCTTTTCACAAAATAGAAAAAAATAATAAGCAAACTAATTCAATCAACAAATCACTTTAACAAATATATCTAAGCTTTTTTTCTATTGTAAAGTGTAAAACTACGAAAATTGTATTTTTTTTATGGTTTTTTTCTAAACCAAATGATTTAAACTATCCAAAATTATTAAGATTAAAAAAGGTAAAATTAAAGTAAATAATTTTAATCTTCTAAAAAATTTCAATCAGTTTAAAACAAATATAATTTTTGGAATTATATCACATTTTAATTCTACATACAAATGTTTAAAAATCAAAATATGTCATTTTTTAGAAAATCAACATATATTATTAACATCCTAAAAAGGTATTTTAGACTAAAAAAATAATATTTAATTATAATATATGCATTATGGATGTTAAATTGAAGATCGTCAAAAGAGGAATGATTTGATATATTTCTTATGAAAAATCGAGTTGAGACGAAAAAGTTATAAGACCTTAAAATTTCAAAGGAAAAAGATAAAAAAAAAAAAAAATTGTTGGAGGATAACTTACAAAAGAAGGAACCCACAAAAAATAAAACAAAACAAAAATTCGGTGAAAATTTGTGGGAGCGACATGTGTTTTTCCCTATTTCATGCAATCTTCCTTTAGTATTAAAGGTTGATTTCCAATGCTCACCCCTCCCCCCGTGTTCTAAGGCATTGTTTCTCACATCCGTTCTCATTTTATGATCTAATTCGAACAAGCCTCGAACAGCTAGCAAATTCTGAGCCTAGGGGTCGAATTATCCTTTTTCAAATGCACAACCAAGGATTCTATTTTTAAGCTACTGAAAGACGAGCTAATGTCAAGCCTGTGAACTTAATATACAAATTCTTAGAAATCATTACATGTTAATTGAATTCTAACCCTAGGTTATCACAATCCACAAAAAATCCAACAATCAATCAACGATTGAATAACCCCGAAGCTTAGGCTACTTCGTTGCTTTGAGAAACAAAGTAAAATACTCACAGATCATCAAAGTGCAACCAAGAATCAACATTATCAAGAAAGAAATCAAATAAAGCAAAAATAGAGAAGAGAGGGATAAGAAATGCTCAATAATGGAAGAAATATTAATAAACTTCAATAATCGTAAAGGATGTCATAAACCTTGCAGTATTCCACAAGATCTTCATCAAAAGACAAGTTCTCCCTTTGAAGAAGGAAGGAACCCTAACCAGAAAATCTAAAAATCTAAGTACTAGGTTGCTAGAAACTAAAATGAGCTAATTAAGTTATTACAAATGAAAGGTGGAGTGGGCATTTATAATACCCAAATCCTACACAAGTGAGACTGAAATTCTACTGAAAATGCCCTTTTAGTAGTAAATAGGTAAAAAGACATCGTAGCATGCTTGACTTCCATTTAATTTGGGTTGTACCACTTAGACCACGCTCGACTTGGACTTCTCGGTAATTATGGGACTTCTCTGTTCCGAATTAGCCTTTGACTCTAACTAAAAAGTTGTAGGTCTTCATCTCGGCTATCCAACACTTTGAACCGCCTCTATCTGACTATGGATAAAGAAATTACCATCAAAATACGAATTTACGATGCTTCAATCGGAAAACAGGGCATACCCGATCATGAGTACCAAACCAATACCGGTCTGGTACCGCTACTGGTATTAGGAACCGAGTGGTTTTGCCTGGTGTTTGATTGTCGGGTTTTCTCGCCTCCAGTCACGCGATCATCTTCGTTCTTCACCGTTTTGAGGCCTTCCCACTCATTTTTGCGGCCCGACTTCTTCACGACATTTTTCCACGACTGGTCATCTTCGATTCGGGCACTAAATCGGGCCTATTTTGGGGCTATTTGGTCCTTGGTTTGCAGGCTGGAGTGGGGAATCGTGTGTAAACAACTTCCTTGAGCTCCTCGATTTTCCTAACCTTCAAAAATATAACTCAAAAACACCCAAAACTGCATCAAATCACATCAAAAAGGAAAAATTAACCCGAAAATATATTTTAACACAAAAATTGCACTTAAACGTATCAAACAATCGCAATTCTAAAACCAATATGAACATGGAATATGTGAGAAAATCGATCATTTCAACGTTCATCATCAGATAATTAGGGATAACAAACTAACACTTGTAGCGTATATATATATACACACGTCTAAGGTTTGGGGGGGAGGGGTTTAAGTGAGGAGGCCTTTCGTCTTCCAAAACGGACATTTGTTTATTGGTTATGGGCTTCCTACATTTTTTATGAACTAGCCCAATATGTCAAAAAAAATATTAGGCTCTGTTGTGTGAAATTGCTTCTTAGTTTAATTAAACATTAGCCCAATTTGTAAAATATATGTGTAAATCCCCTACTTAATACTAAACAAAGGTTCCAAAACCACCCCCCTCCCCAAAAAAAAAAAAAAAAAAAACGTGTCGCGCGCTCCAGTTTTCGCCAAATTTTTTATTTATTTTTCTCTATTCTGCCGAATAAAATGTGTCGTGCTCTGGAGAATTCGCCTAATTATTATTTTTTAAAGAACACTGAAAATGTGTCGCGCTCTGAAAAATTCGCCCAATTTTTTTAAAACACTTCAAATATGTCGCGCTCTAGGAAAACTCGCCCAACTATTTTTTCTAAAACACTTTCCAACGTGTCGGTTGTGTTAATTGGGGATTCCACTTTTGAAAATCTAGACGTTTCCGTTGTTACTTTTTCCTGTTTTAATTTTCCTAATTTTCTCTTAATAATTTTTTTCACGTATAAACTAAAAAATCAATTTATTTTTTATAAAACCTTACTCCATGAAATTTTTTCTTACCCAAAATATATAGCAATTGTTCACCACACGAGTCGTCTAATTATTATAAATAAAAATATATTATCATTAACATTACAAATAATTGTTCATATTTTCCAAATATGATATAATACAGATCACTTTTAGTGGCCCTCAGAATGCTGCGTCAAAGTAGGGTGTTCTTAAAGTTTCCAAACCTTTTTCGATCGGTACCCACATTTTTTCAGACAACTGCAATGTTCCACTACGAAGTTTCATCAAATAACTGCAGTTTTCACATCCACTGTTGTTAACTGCCATCTTAGAGTTGAACATGACATAGTTATTCGACTTCGAATGCCTATAAATAATGGGAATATCTCCACAACTTTATCAGCAACCCCAACAAACATCTTAATTCACAATCAACCAAAAAAATAATGAGGTTAGATTATAGGTTTAGAAGGCACCCTTCTTCTCATTAGTTCGTGAAATCGGCCCGTTTAGAGTATAGGCAATGAAGCTACATTTGGTCAGGGCTTACGGGGTCCCCGCATATGGATGCAAAACTGAGATTGCGACCATCGGATGCATCTTTCACGATAAAGAGGTGCCTACATAGAAATATGTATTGTCATTTAATGTGTTTCGTAAAATGTTTCTTTCCTATCAACCTAATTCTTTTATGTTCTACGTACGACAAGGAGATAGAGTACATGCAAAGTTAAGGGGACGATAATCAAGTTCATGAAATCAAAGCCAGTGGAGGGACATTTGTACGCACTAAAGGATTTTATTGTTGCAGAAAATAGGATGAAGTACAAAACGACGACAGGGTTTCAAGATCATTTTCTTCGTAAGACCAAACTGAAGAACTTTTTTATGACAGTTTCCCGGTGTACATGTACCGGTTCAAAGAGTTCACAGAATTTGCCGAGCAAAAGGAAGCTCCGCAGTACCAATTATTTGGTAAATTTTATTTATTATGTAATATTATGTAACTAGCTTCAGTAATTATTCTAATATGAATATTATGTCACTAATGTCTTATATTTTCATTTTTAAGATGTCATTGGAAAGGTCATTTCCTATCAAGCACCTTCTGCATACGCAGGTATAGGAAGTAGGATGGAGTTCAAGCTTGAAGACTATGAGTATACTAAATTTACACTTTTTCCTAGTTTTCTATTTCTACTTTCTAATTGCGCTTCAGTTTTATATTGCAATTTTTCTGTAATGCTAATCTCACAATTTGGGATGACTATATTGATGATTTATTATCTTTTGTTGAGCAATCATATGTGGAACATGTTGTTGTCATCCTACAGTTTCAGCAGGTTACCTCTTTTTGGAGGTTTTCCCATTTAATTTTTCTCTTCCAGTCTGCATTCATGTATTTATCTATATTCAGAATCACATTTTCTAAACGTGTACAAATCGCAGATGACATGAAGCTTTGCAATACATATAATGTGATTAAGATAGTGGTGAATGGAGATGCAACAAAATTTGCAGATTTGAATAGCAAGAAATAAATCTTATCAACATATACTTTATACTTATTCTAAATTTTGTTGATCACATCTTAATTCCCTACATTTGTTTTATATATTGGATATTGCATAGGTTCATAAAGGCAGGGATTAACAACATTGAAATTACAACTTTTGAAAGTAAGGTTGTTGTGGCATTGGTTGATGGCTTCAAGACATGCGAAACATATCTGAAATTTTATCTTGTACTGAGGTTATTTTCCTATTGTTTCCAAAAATATTTTTTACTTATAAAGTAATGTATAATCTGTAGATATTTTATGTACTAAACTTTCAATTTCTTATGCTAGGACGATGCCTTTTGGGTTGTAGCTACTATATCACAAGTTGAGGCTTTGAATGAGTGGTGTTACTTTGCTTGCAAAAGGTGCTCTAAGAAAGTTTTTGCTAACCCTGGTGGACTGCTTAACTGTACTAAATGTGGTCATACTGATAATACCGGCCACTACAGGTATGTTATGATTTGAATTGGAATTCATATTTGCTTTTTTACTCTACATAGATAAAACCAAATTTATTATTATTTTTTTAATTTCCAAAATAAGGTACAAAATTGAAGTGACGATCCATGATGAGAATGGATGTGCACAACTGATGCTATAGGATAAAGAGTTGACAGGAAGACAACCAGCGAAATGAAGAAAGACAATGTGGGAACCATTTTTCTATACACTCATCTACATAGTTTATTCTTTAATCCATTTGTGAATTTCATCTATGTCTAACATAACAGATTGAAGCTTTTGACTTTATTCCAAAAGAAGAATATAACTGATGGGATTTGGCCGTTCAAGGGGCAAGTAAAGAATCTAACCACCTACGTTATTCGGTGACCAACAGTGTAATGAAGATGACAACAGATGATAAATATTTACAGAAACTATAAGGGGAATACTGTTGATCCGTCTGTAAGCATGAAGGTATTCCGACACATTATTTACAAGATATATTTTTCCAATTTAAACTTACACATTTTTTTGCAGCCATAGGGAAAATGTCATGTTGGGGAGCTTGGCAATGATGTTTATGCTACTATCATCCCGTAAATGAAGATGATGACCAATCTATTGATGAAGCGGATGAAATTATTATTATAAAGAATCAAAAGGAAGATCAATCTGACCTATGTTTGTGGAACTGGATGGGACTGGCCGGTTCAGCCAGATCGACCATGAATCGGCCATTGATCTGGTTTGATACGGGTATAAAATCGACAATAGTGTTAAATCGGGTTGAATTGGTCTAAGCCGCTAAAACTGAATGGAAACGGATCAGTTGAACTAGAAAAATCATTTCCTACTTCAAAAACTTTTAAGATTTTAGTTTGAAAATAATAGTTATACAATATTAAATATTTTTTAGTCACATATCGTTGTTTATTATAGAATATATATTTCCTAGTCCTTTAAAGCTTTATGTCACTTTTCAAATACAATATATATTATTTTTTACGAAAATATAATATAATATAATTTTAAAATCTAATTAATTATAATTTTCGATCGAATCACCGGTTAAACCGATCAGACCGATTGATTGTGAACCGGTAACATGACCAGTTTGTTCATGGGTCCGGTTTCACAAATACTAAATCTGACATTGGTGGAAAGAAAAGAAAGAGGCTCATAAAAAAGAAGTGAACCACATTCCGATGTTATAAGACTCAATCTATTGCTTTGTCTGTTTTTTAACATTCCTCTAAGTACAATAGTTTGTCTTTTCAACCTGCTTAAACAATAGTGTCAATTAGGTATAGTTTACTACTACTCCATGTTTCAGTTGTTGCACATATATGTTCATTATAGTGCCTCAGTTATCATGTCATTCAATGTGACTCAATCATGTGTTTTTCGGATTATTTATATTTAAAAGTACATGAACCAGTCAAGTTTATCCAACTTGACTTCAATTGCAGAAACCCCATCTACGTAATTTTGTAAACATTCAGTATATATTATGCTAGCATATTTTAATATATAGTCACAACCCGTACTCTTTTAAAACCAGTTTTTCATGGGATCTTCACGGTACACAAATAGAGCCAGGTCAATTTTTTTGCGCCCATTGTAACCCCATGTAGATTAACATACTGCATACATATATTTTCTTATATTAACTGTGTCTGCCAGAATAACTACAAATATTTACTATTAATTACTACAAAAGAATTATTATACTGTTGTAGTTTTAGCTTAATTCTACAGTTTAAAAAAAAAAAAAAAAAAAAAAGATCTCGCCAATTTAGAGATGCAATTTTATTCTTACATGAATCTCATCTCAAACAAATATTTACAACTAAATGCGGTTTATTTTCTTTTCAATCATTTATTTTTTCGAATATAATGGCTATTTACCCACTACTGAGACATGTACGACTATGATACCTGCAATCATTCTAAAAGGCATTTCCTTCAATAACTGCTGCAGATCTCTTTATTTTTACATTACACTCTCTCCACAACGACTCAGTATATAGAGAGATTCCATGCAGATTCTTCTAAAGGTCTAAGATCACAACCATTGCTTCTTTTTATTTCATTTCTGTGAAAAAAATATGAATTCATTTTACCTTGCTCAAAGATGTTATCCCGGTTGAAGCTCCATGGGTTCTATTTGTCCTGGTCTAGTGCTACCGCATACCTGTACCAACAAATCTAGATGTCATGCTCAGTATACATTGCATATTTGAAGATACTGAACTATTTTATTTTTATTACTGCTTTGCTATATAATAATAATAATAGTTCCCACACATTACTTTTATGTTTTAATGCCTTTCCAATTGTGTAAGGGGAGCACCGTTCATGCTATCTACAACATTAATCAACCTACTGAAGGCAGTTTCTATGGTATAAAAGTTTTTGTTGTTGTCGATGATCATAGAAAGTTTAAGACAAACCACATATATCATATTTTAGCGTGAAATAATGTTGTATGATGATCAATTTCAACAAAGACATACACATACATGTTATACTGGTCGAGAGGGTCAAGGAACCAGGTTCAAGAAGCTAAGAACCAGCCGGATGAAGAAAACTGGATCCCAACTTACAAGAACCGGTGGTTAAGACATTCTGTTATCAAAACAAAAATTTGAAACTGAAGAAGCAGAGCCACGCACAGTTTTCACCTCTGAGTTCAAATTTTTTATTCATTTTCTGTTATAACTACATGGATGTGTGCGGAATAGAGGTTAGATCATCATAAGCATATTTTCAGCTAAATTGAGGGGTTGAGAGTTTTACACTTGAGTTTAGGGTTTGTTCCAAAGTTGAGTTAGATTTTGGGGGTGTCACAAATCTGAAGTGTAATCTGTAAATCTTTTGGTTGTTTTGTGGATTGAAGAACTATGATTCTTCCGTGGACATAGATCACAAGGATCGAACCATGTAAAAGTTGTTCGCGTTGTTTTCTTGCTTGTTCTGTTCTTTCCAGATTCAAGTGTGGGTGTGTTTGTGTGTTGTGTTCAAGTTTGTGAATTATTCTGGATTTCTTGAGCTGGATTAACAACTGGCGCCGTCTGTGGGAAGTGGAGAATCCAGAATGACATCCATGAAACTTTATGTAGACAAATTCACCGGGAAGAATGGCTTTTGGGCTATGGAAAGAATATATGCAGAAATATAATCTGCAGGTACAATGAGCTAGAAAAGAATTAATTGTAGTCCACAATATCAACTTAGACTTTGCAAGACAAGTAGAAGTACTCATTCGGTGACACTGCTTGGTCTTTTTCCTCCTTCCCATCAGAACCTAACACAAAAGAGATAAAATAAAATAAAATAAAATAAACTCTCAGCACCAAATTATATACATTAAATGGTCATATGCATCATACTTCACACATTTATTACACATTATTATATTTAATAATCTGAAACTACCTTCCCTCTCTGCAGAGCTGCTGTCAAAATCTGATGAGTCTAGCCTCTACCATTGCACCAATGACACGTTTAGACAAACATGTGACAGAGAGAAAAGAGAGAGGGGGGTGATCAGCACAAAATGTAAAAGAAGCATCTTTAACCTACCAAAAGACGAAAAAGATCAAAATAAAAAAGACACAACTTTGGCAATATTATATGACACACTGGTACAGTTGATCCACCTGTTGATTAACCTCAAGCGATCAGTACCCCATAGTTTGATAGATAGGCAGTGAAGTATGATGAAAAACAAAAGTTCAAGAAAGACTTGAAGCAAAATAAAAAACCAGATTGATCAACCATTATTGTGAAAAATATTACAGTTTAAGATCTCAATCTATTCGAATATTTCACGAATCTCCTTTCAGGACATAGGAGTGCGTGTTCTCCAACTGAATGACTAAATAATGCAGTGTAGAACTTTTTTTGGAGAACATGGCACCATTCGATATATTTCCATGTGTTCAGGACAACAATAGCAAAAAACAACAATATAAAGCATACCCAACTCAGCAACTCTAATAACTTGATTCTGAAAGATATTGCAGTGTAGAAATTCTATAGGCATGATGCAATTCAAGGAAATACAAAAACTCGCAGCATTTTCCTTCATGTTGATGCTAAAAGAAATTCAATTATGCGCATATCCACATATACGGTCAAGAAATTACCCCATGAAAACAAAAATTAAGAATGAGAAACGAACCAATAACACAACTTCAGTTACCTGGTAGACAGAGGGGAATCAAGCAAAAAAAAGAAAAAGAAATGAGAATGCAAGACTCACACTATAGTTGGTGCAATTAGCAGAACATAAACGAAGCAAATGGTTTCTGGCAGCGTAGCGCATCTGAAAGAATCGATCATGGGGAATTGCCGCTAGAGAAGATGAGCGAAGGTTGAGGATGGTAGAAGGAACAGAAATGGATGAGAAAGAAATGCTCATTGTTGAATTAAGTCTATGGATTCAGTTACTTCTCTCTTTGATAGATGCTGCTATTAAATTTAACGTGAGATCCTCTATTCCACCTTTACATCCGTGTCCTATTTTAAAATTGAACCAAGGGAAAAAGGGGCAAACATATCCTCCAACTTGTACCTCGGGTTCAAATTAACTGACTTATTTACTGAGTAGTATGAAGCACTATAAATGTTGAAGTTTACTATTTAATTCCTCTTGAGTGTTTATGTAATTGCAAAAAGCAGGAGAATGACTCTAACAGAAGTATAAGTGCATTTGAATAGCATGACTTGAACCATGATACCAAACCAAGGAATCTTGTTTGTAAGAGCATTTGAAGTGAATTAAATTTCAAGATAAAAAAGGAATTACTAATATACTACTAAGACAATAAAAGAAGAAACACCATCCTATTAGAACTATAAAAAGAAAAAAAGTGAAATTATCTTCGCTTAGATTTCACATGGTAACACATAGTTGATATGGAAAGATAAATAATCTCATACAGTATTCCAACTAAGTTCAACTATAGGAGTATCATAGAACACTATAACTAGGAAATAAATGGAAAGGAGATTCAGATGTCCTGAGAATCAGTTTTGCATCTCAGTTTGTGAGAGAGAGAGACATATTTCTGTTATTGAAGAGCACATAGGCAGTGATTTAAAATGATACTCCATTACTACGGATGACAATACAACAATCCCAGACTGCTGTTGCTGAACATAAAAATCTGCTAGACAAGAAAATTACCTTTTTATTTACTGATTGGCTTGACACATTGATCTAAACCATGATTAGAAGGAGCTTCCCAAAATTTGTTGTAGAGCTGCAGAATATGACAGAATGGCCTTGTTATCAGGTAACAAAATTTTAATTAAATCGATCTATATGTGTATGCATGCTCGTTTCAACATTTTATTCTTCTTTTCTTTTGAAATGTCCATTTTGCATGTTAACTTCAATTGTCATAAACTTTTAGAATATAATTTAGAAACCATCACATGGGTATTTAAGACTCGTAATAGATACTTGAAATCCAATTAATAATTAAAATTCGATTTACATATTGAATATTTCAAAACTTGAGCCTCAATTGAAATATAAATTTTAAGTTTTAGGGAGATACTCCAAATTAGCTAAAAAAGAACCATGAATCCCAATTATAAGAAAATTCTTATTATGTTATAACATGAGTTTAACTAATCTGTTACCAACCAAATGGAAAAGTTATATTCAATAAAGGAAGCTATATAACAAGCCTTGTGGTGATAAGAATAATAATTACTCTATCAGATTAACTTAGCTAAACTCAATCAATACAAACATACTTCCATCTTAAATTAAATAAAATAACATCTTAACAGCTTTCAATTTGAATGAATAAGAGTCACACACGCTACAACCTATACACACACGCACACAAGTTTCACCCTCTAACTAAACAACCCACACCCACATCTAAATGTACCACTTTTTCTCTCAATTAACAAAATAAGTCAACATGTTAAGAAACACATAAACACATACACACGCAAAACAGATATATACATATTTTATATAATATATGTATCCACACACAGTATCTCTTTTTTCTGCAAATATATATATACACACGCATGGTCACATATATACATATATCCCTCTGTATGCAGAAATAGAACAACTTTCTCATAATCTCTTTGATAGTCTCTCTCAATCTCTCTCTCTCTCCAGGCTGACTATTGCGCGTTCGGCTGCTATATGGCCGAGCAGACCTCAAACTGTTCGGCTGGTTTTTGGCCGAATGGACTTCTAGCACCCAGCCCAAAAGAACCCCCTTCAGGACCTCAAACATATTTAGTTAAACCACTAATCAGTAACAAAATCAATTTAATTATGGACTCGTACCCAAATATAAAATAGCTCCATTACTTTTCTTGCTCTGTATATTCTTCCACGGATATATATATGTATATATAAACATACATATATTAAAAATTGTGACTAGAAAGTGAGAGGAAAATTCAATATAGGAGCGATAATGAGTTCAACAACTATTTGATAATAATTAGAAATTCTCATAAATTTTGAGAATTGGTTTTGAAATCGGTGAGAAATCATCCTACCAAACTTTATCCTCCTAAATATGTATAAATCAGTTAAATCATTTCTGCATAAAACATGAAATCACAGCCTTTGAATGTCTATTGGAGCGTCAGCAGGCAGCGGTTGGTGAGGGAGGCAGTGGAAGTGGCAACAGCAGCGGGGGAAGGGCGAGAGCGCGAATGCAAGCTGCCATTGGGCAGATAATCATAAATCAACAACTTCTCTTCTCTTGCATAATAATAAGCCCTAGTTCTCACCATATTAGGATGCCTAAGCTTCCCATTTACATCCATGTACTGCTCAAATCTCTCTCTCTCTCTCTCTCTCTCTCTCTATATATATATATATATATATCTTCATATCTTTACTTTGTCATTTTCACAAACATGTAGAGGGTGAAACAAAATGCACAAACTAGAGCAAATTAAGGGACAAGAGGCAATAGAAGTTGAAGAAGTGAAAGTGATATACCTAAGGCCGAGCAACGTTGAATCCGATTTGGGGTTGAGAAGACGAAATAATGGTCATCCAAGAAGGCAAAACGGATTGGGAACACCTCTGCAAATACAAACTAAAAATTTAGGGTGAAAGCAAGATAAATGGAAGAAAATGTTTGAAATTCCCATACCAGTAAACTGCATAGCTCATGGCCGATGAGAGGCACCGCTTGATAATGGAGGAAGAGATAACATACCATTGAAGATTGATAAATATCGAGAGACAAAGAGAAGAAATGAGAAACATATCTACCTAGGGTTTAAGTACGAGATAATAAACAAAATAAAAATATTTCGAGCACTCCATACCTGCTGCACAACCAACGGCGGTGGAGAAGCACTATCTGATGACTCCAATCCAGTGGAATAGAGATTGAAGGAAGATGAGGGTTTTTTTAGAGAGAGCACGAAATGAAGTGTTAGGGCATGTTTGGTTGGGGTTGGCCCAACCTCTCATCAGTTTGGCCAACCCCATCTCATGTTTGTTTGGGCTGGTTTGGCCAAGTCACGATATTAGGGTTTGGTGGGGGGACATCAATCACAAATCAAAAAATTACTTTAATTATTCTCCCAATCATTAATAACTACCTCTTACCCATATCACATCACATTTTACAATTAATAATTAAATTTCACACTTCAACCATAATCCCAGCCACCCAACCAAACATTACTCTCTAGCATCCGCAGCCATTAACTCCAGCCACTTCCCCAGCCCAGCCACCCCAACCCCAACCAAACATAGTCTTAGTTCTTTTCTCTTTACTTTTAAGTTATATTTGATCCATATTGATAATTAAGCCTTTTCTTTATGGTTTCCTTTTAATAAAAGTGATCAGAATTGGTGGAAATTATACCGCCTTTTTTTTCACACCCATTAGTAAGGGTAAGTCTCTGAATTTTTAGATTTTGTCACCAATAATTAGTTTTTTAGTGAGTGTTTTTTTACTCTCGCAAAAGCTAAGAATTTAGCGCATTTAGTGAGAGGTTTTCCTTATTCTCATTATTTTTTTGTCACTTAAAGTGACTTTTCTTGTAGTTAAATGGTATCATACAATTATATTATCATCAAAATTTAAAAGAAAATAAAACAATTCAATTAATATTAAAGGTTGTAAATTATAAATATAGACAGGTTAATAACTAATAGAAAAATAATACAAATTATTTTCTTATATTATTTCATACTAAGTAACTATTAATTTTTTTCTTAAATATAAATAAGTATTAAAATTAATCTACTTAATTAGAAAATATAGGGTAAATATTATTTTATATATTATTCAATATAATGTAATTTTGTTGAAATTTACTAGGAGTAAGCATTTGGGACACTTCAAAGTGTTATATTAGCTATATATCATAATATGACTCACTTAATGGGACTTTCGTCTCTAAATAGTTGCTATTTTGTCGTATTAAAAATTAGTACATTATTTTATTACTAAATACCGACATAAAAAATTAGTCGCTAAAATAGGTTGTTAGTCTGTCGGCAATCCGTCGGAGGAATTATTTTTTAAAGATATATAAATATATATTTATATATACAATAAATAAAATATATTGCTAATAATGAACAATAACCTATTAATATTATACACAGAAAAAAAAATTGTACAACTAAATTCAAAATACTAGATAGGCCAATAGTTGACATTGAGGAAATTAAGAACAGTTTAAAAAAATAATAATAATAAATATTTTTTAATTGTAAAACATTAAAAAGTATTTTAATCTTATAAATAAGTATTTAAAAAAGTTAAGAAAATTAAAAAGGATAATGACATTGATCACAAAAAAAACAATTCTTTTATGTTATCTATTAGAAAATTATATTTGACAACGGCCTTTTAACAACGGACGTACCGACCGTTGTCTTTAAGCGAAAAATAAGTATTCGACTATGGTTAAATTACAACAGTTTGCGAAACCGTAGTCTTTTAGTGAAAATAGGTATTCGACTACGGTTAAACCACAACGATTTTGCGAACCGTAGTCTTTTAGCTAAAATAGGTATTCGACTACGGTTAAACCACAACGGTTTTGCGAACCGTAGTCTTTTAGCGAAAAATAAGTATTCGACTACGGTTAAACCACAACGGTTTTGTGAAACCATAGTCTTTAGCGAAAAAGAAAATGTAAAATACTACGTTTTGTACAATGACCACGGTTGAGTGCTAAAAGACTACGATTATTGCGTAAAAACGTTGTCTTTTGGGTGTAGTGATTAACAATTTTTGTTGTAGTGTGAATTGTGGTATGGTGGGCTTTCAGATTACAATGAGTTAAAGGTGTTTGGATGTTTGGCATTTGCTCATCAGAAACAAGACAAACTGGATCCAAGAGCTGTCAGATGTGTGTTTATAGGTTACCCAAAAGGTGTAAAGGGGTATAAACTATGGTGTTTGGAACCTAATCATCAAAGAGTCATTATAAGTAGAGATGTTACTTTTAATGAAGGAATTATGAGCTATAAATATACTGGAAATCAGCAAGACTTAGATAGTGATATTTCCTTACCCACTACATCAGTTGAGGTGGAGATTCTATAGGAAGATCAAGACCAGGATGTGGAATTGAATGAAGAGCAAGCAGACCAGCAGGGAACTGGGGCTCACACAGACCAGCATGAGTTAAGTGACTATCATTTAGCAAGGGATAGAACCAGAAGGACAAATATACATCCTCCTAACAGATTTGGTCATGCAGATGTAATCTCCTAAACAACATTTTTGAATGGGGATTTGGTGGAGACTATATACATGCAGCAGCCCGAGGGTTTTATTGCCTCTGGAGATGAAAACAAAGTATACCATCTTAAGAGATCATTGTATGGGCTCAAATAAAGTCCAAGACAATGGAATCAAAGATTTAACAGTTCATGCTAGATATTGGTTTTGAAAGATGTAAGTATGATCATTGTGTGTATCTGGAAAAGCAAGGGACTGATATATTTGCATACCTTCTACTTTATGTAGATGATAGTTAATTGCAAGCAAAAGTAAGACCAAAATTGAGTTTGTAAAGAGGAAGCTGAGCTCAGAATTTGAGATGAAAGATCTGGGGAATGCACAGAAAATTCTGGGAATGGATATACTAAGAGACAGATTAGCTAAAAAGTTAGTGCTGTCTCAAAGAGATTATCTGATGAAGGTGCTCAGGAAGTACAATATGAATGAGGCAAAGTCTGTTGTTGTGCCAATTAGACAACAATTTAAACTCTCAAAGGATCAAGAGCCTAAGACTGCAAAAGACAGAAATTACATGCTAAAAGTTCCATATGCAAATGGTGTGGGCAGTCTTATGTATGCCATGATTTGCAGCAGACCTGACTTAGCTCATAGTATTTCTATGGTAAGTAGGTTTATGGCAAATCCAGGAATAGTTCATTGGGAGGCCTTGAAGTATGTATTAAGATATGTAAAAGGGTCAGTGAGGGTCAAGGAATAGTTCAACAAAGACATACACATACGTGTTATACTGGTCGAGAGGGTCAAGGAACCGGGTTCAAGAAGCTAAGAACCGGCTGGATGAAGAAAACTGGATCCCAACTTACAAGAACCGATGGTTAAGACATTCTGTTATCAAAACAGAAATTTGAAACTGAAGAAGCAGAGCCACGCACAGTTTTCAACTCTGAATTCAAAAAAATTGATTCATTTTATGTTATAACTACATGGATGTGTGCGGAATAGAGGTTAGATCATCATAAGCGTATTTTCAGCTTAGAATTGAGGGGTTGAGAGTTTTACACTTGAGTTTAGGGTTTGTTCCAAAATTGAGTTAGATTTTGGGGGCGTCACAAATCTGAAGTGTAATCTGTAAATCTTTTGGTTGTTTAGTGGATTGAAGAACTCTGATTCTTCCGTGGACGTAGATCACAAGGATCGAACCACGTAAAAGTTGTTGGTGTTGTTTTCTTGCTTGTTCTGTTCTTTCCAGATTCAAGCGTGGGTGTGTTTGTGTGTTGTGTTCAAGTTTGTGAATTATTCTGGATTTCTTAAGTTGGATTAACAAATGCAATTATTTCACAACAGCGCTTCAATTATCTTCACACAACAACTATAACAACAAAGGTAAAAGGAGCTTACCTCTTATTTGTGTTTTTTTATGGTATATATGGCAAATTTCTTCAGTTTCTTCATCATACACCATGTCCCTCACAAAAGAACTAAACAAACAAACAAACAAATTTTGTTAGCATGCAATATGAAAACATTCCTCCTCAACTATTAATAATAAAACACCCGAATTCTTACAAATCTGACTAATAATTCAACAAATTTTTTAATATATTTTTTGTCAGACAAATAAGATTTAACTAAACTAATATTTCAACATAAATTTGTTTTATAAATTTAATTAATTTTACACATAAGATTTAGTTAAACCAGTATTTGAATATAAAACTAGATGTCCACCCGTGCAATGCAATGCACGAGATGCCTGCAATGCACGAGATGCCTACTTTTCAAACAACAACAACAACAACAACAACAACAACAACAACAATAATAATAATAATAATAAAATTATCAGCCTATATATTATTTGAGAATATAAAATGGGAAGTTGATATTTTTTTGTCCAATAATAGTAATAAAATTATTAGCCTATATATTATTATTTTTTTTTTTGGCAAAATCCATCAATGATGGAGGGATTGAGGCGTGATCCCTAACATGTGTAATAACAGCTCAAGAGAAAGTTTACAACTCAAATAGTAGAAATTACAAACTACTTAGGGAATCTAAAATTAGGCAATCCCATTGCATCTATATACAAAAATCCTTTAAGGCTAGGACACTCTTCAATGGAATTAATCTCTTGACTCGACCTTCTTTTTACTGCTAAATTAGCAAGATGATCCGCAACAGTGTTGCCCTCTCGTTATATATGCGAAATTTTCACCTCCATCCCTTGTGAAAGTTTCCAGAAATCTGCAAATAGAGCTTGATAGGACCAATGTCCTATATCTTTTTTACTCAACATTGAGTATAAGGTCAATGAGTCAATTTCAAGCCAAAGTTTTGTAATTCCTTTTTTAGTACAAAGCCTCAAAACTAGTACAACAACATGCAATTCTGCCAAAATTGTGTTAGAGTTGCCCATAAATTCATAAAATGCAGCAACTAGAGAAACCTTGGAGTCCCAAATGACCCCTCCGGCACCGGAAAGTCCAGTTCCACCTTTACAAGCCCCATCAGTATTTGCTTTGAAAAAATCATCATTTGGGGGTTTCCATTTTACAAAAATTGATTTCTAGTGTTTCGAATCATCACCGGAATCCCCCAAATTCCGGCCAAATGCCAATAGCCTCTCCAGAATCCAAAGGACAACAGATTTGCTACAGACATAAGCCTAAGCTTATCTATCACTTGCCTTTGGATTAGAGAGGCATTTGGAATTTGATCCTGAAATTATGACAGGTTTCTAGCACACCAAAGAGACCAGCATATGATCGATAAAAGGAATTGTATGATAGATGTGCTCTTTATTCTGCTTTTTGGAAAACCAGAGAGCTAGAAGCTGGGGTAAGGATATATCAGTGGGAATTTGTAGGCCAAAAAGATGAGCAAAGTAATTCCAGACTTGCCAAGCAATATGACATTGTACAAAAAGGTGGTTAGTCTCTTCATTGGCAAAATGACAGAAATGACACTAAGAGACGACCTCAAAACCTTTATTTTTGAGATTATCATCAATGGCAAGAATTTTTTGACCAATCTCCAAAGAAAAATAGATTGAGTTTTTAGCATAGTTTTGAGCCACATCATCGACTGCCAAGATGTTGAGAGCTTGGCTAGTCTCAGGGAATTCCAAGATGAATGAAAAGTGAAGAGACCACTAGGAGAAAGTTTCCACACAGGAATGTCATCACTGTATGTGTTGATGCTCAACAACTTAATATCATTTACCACATGCATAGGCAAAACTAAACTCATCTTACCGATGTTCCATTCCTCCTCCAACCAAAAATCAGAAACTTTTTCATCACAATAAAAAATTTCAGCATATGCGCATAAAGGGGAAAAAGAACACTAGTTATCAAACTAGAATGAAATTTGGCCCTTACCCGATCTCCAGTAGATATTACAATATGTAAAGCTCGGCAACTTAAGAATTCTCTTCCAAAAATGAGACTGATTAGCACCTACATCAGCATTGTAAGGGTGAGTCTTTTTTGAGATATTTATTGCGCAAATAAATACACCATAAAGAGTCAGTGGTTCTTAATTTCCACCAAGCATAAGATGCAAAAAGATCTATTGATATCAGAAAGATTCCTAACACCCAATCCACCTTCTCCTAAGGGAAAATAGAGCTTTTCCCAAGAAGACCAATGGATTTGTTTGTGCTCAACAGTAGATATCCACATAAAACTGTTAAAAATCTTGTGGATTCTGTTCAAGACAGACTTGGTGGGGCCAATAACTCTAAGAGTGTACATGGGAATTGAATTAAGCACACTTTTGATCAGTTCCAATCTATCCCCCATATTGAGAAAAAGCTTGTCCCACCCCTTCATTTTGTTACTGATTTTCTCAATAAGTTCTTGAAACAAGGAATTTTTCACTCTTCCTTTAAACAGCGGAGTACCAAGATACTTAAAAGGAAGCTTTTAAATTTGGACAACTCAAGAATTTTCTTCCTATTATAACTAGACACATCCTTTCCAAAAATCGTTGTACTTTTAGAATAATTCACTTTCTGCCCAGTGGCATTTTCAAAACAATTAGAATCTGAAGCAATTTCTGAAATCCAGCAACTTTAGCTGAAGCGAATACAACAGTATCATCAGCAAAGGACAGAGAAGGGATATTCATACCTCTTTTACTGAATTTCAGCTCAGTGTAGCATGTATATAAATCAATAAGCCCACAAGTCAGAGTATTAGAGAAGATAGCAAATAGACTTGGGCTAAGGGGGTCACCTTGTCTAATGCCTCTGCTGGACTTAAAAGAACCAGTGAGTGATTCATTGATCATTAAGGAAAACCAAGAATTACTAACTGCATTAGCTATGTAAGTGATAAAAAGAGAAGGAAAGCCAAGGAGATGAAGAATCTTATATAAGGCCTTCCATTCAATTCTATCATAAGCTTTTTGCAAGTCAACCTTCATGATCCTCTTATCATGCTTGCTTTCATTGTTCAGTTCATGAACCATCTCTTGGGCCAGAATTATATTGTCAGCTATGTCCCTAGTGGGAACAAATCCACTTTGAGCTGATGGGATTAATTTAGGAAGGAGATGTTCTAACCTACTATTTACCAGTTTAGTTAAAATCTTATTATTCACATTACATAGACTAATGGGCCTAAATTCAGAACAAACAGTAGGATGATTCTTCTTAGGGATGAGAGCTATTGAAGTGCATGTGAAGCTTCTAGGCATATGAACACCCAAAAAGAATTCCATAGCAGCTTCCAAAAGATCATCCTTAATAATCTTCCAACAAGATTGATAAAAATAGGAGGAAAACCCATCAAGGCCTGCCATACTATCTTTATCAATGGCCTGAATTGTCTCATACAGTTCTTTGAGAGTAGGAGGATGACACAACATATGAAAATCAGCTTCCTCAACTAATGGCTTGATTGTACTTAAGACAACACTATCTAGCTTAATAGTCTCAACAGTGAACATTTTCTCAAAGAAGGTTACAACAGATTTATTAAGTTGTTCAGATTCTCTAATTATTGAATCACCCTCCCTTATCTCATTAATTCTGTTCTTAAACCATTTCTTTTTAACTAAAGCATGTGAGTAGGCATAATTCTTTTCTCCTTCCTTAAGCCATTTGCAGGCAGATTTTTTTTTCAAAAAAGACTCTTCCAGAGCAAGAGCATGAATAAGCTCTGCCTGTTTTTGTTTTAAAGAGGTCAATTGAATATCAGTAGGATCATTTAAATATACTTCCTCTTTTTTGGACCAGAGATTTTTCAGCTTGTTCCACCCTATCAAATATATTGCCAAACACTTCTTTATTCCAAGTTTTTAGACACTATTTCAATCTATAAAGCTTCTGTTGGAGCTTAAGCATACCTTTCTGCTCAACTAGAAGTACCCAAGAGTCCTCAACAATTTCCAGAAAAGTATGATGGCTCACCTAAGCATTTAAAAAACGAAAAGATGACTTGGCAACATATTTAACAGAAGAAAAAGACATCAAGATAGGACAATGATCTGAAGGTCTTTTATTAAGGTGTTTCACAATAAACTGATTAAACAAATCAGCCCATTTAACAGAAACAAGGGCTCTATCCAATCTTTCAAACACATGGTTTGTATGCTATGTGTAAGGAAGACCAGAATAGCAGCATCCTCTAAACCAGCATCACATAAAGCTTTATTAAAGTCATCCATGGATTTCAATTTTAAAGCACCCCCACCTTTTTTTCATCAGCAGATAAAATAGTGTTAAAATCCCCACTTACTAACTGTGGTTCATGACTATGGTTACAAGTTAACAGATTATCCCATAATTCCAATCTTACCACCCTAGAACATGAAGCATACACAAATGAGCAGAAAAATTTACAGTCCAAGATAGGATTATACACAGCCACATCAATCAGTTGATCAGAGGAAAAGCACACCTCAATTTCAATGGGATCGTTCCACAAAACCCATATTTTACCATTTTTGTTGGCCACTACATTTTTAAAACCAATAGTATGCACAAAAAAAGGATCAATTTCAGAAGTTTTTGTTTCCAAAACAGCACAGATATCAGGACACTTTTTTTTAATCAAATTCTTTAGGTAAGTTCTAGTTTTCTTATTCCCTAATCATCTGATATTCCAAGTGAGAACTTTCATTGAGAAGTAGGAACATTAACTTTGGAGAGGTTCCTCCCCTTCCTTGTTTGCATAACAAGGGGAGGGTTTGTTTTATTTTTCCTTTTCCTATATTTTTTTTTTACTTTTGCTTTTCCTCTGAGTTGTATCCATCCCTTCATCCAATGAGTAGGTTGCCCTTCCTTTTCCAGCTCATCTTCTACCATCTCCTACAATGGGGACATATGCAAAACTGAGTGAGTCTCATCAATCAAACTATCTTGATTTTCAAAAATACATCTATCATCATCCTTTTGTAAAGACAGTTTAGAAAGAGAATTTTCATGAACAAGTATATCATTTATAAATTCAGCTTCCTCCTCTTTATCCCCCCTCAGTTATATTAATCTCCAGATCTTCCTTACCTTGGAGGTTTCTCCAATACTATAAGTAGATTGGTTTGTCTGTTGAACTACTTGGGGAATGGAGGCAACACCTTTCCCCTTATCCAGAGGATTACTTACTGGCAAACTGCCTTTGCCAATAGTCTTCTCTACTCTACCAAGATTAGTGCTACCAAAATCCACTCCTACCCCAGAATCATTTTTATCATGATTGTCCACATCATTGGGGTTATTTTGATCTACTTCCTTTGGCATCCACCTCTTTTTGGAGGGTTTCTACACAAAAGACTACTTATCTATCCCAGTTTTAGCAACAAGTTTTCTCTTATACTCTTCATTAGAACACTCAATAGAGATATGACCAAGGTGTTTACACTTAGAGTAGTAATTAGGCACTTTATCAAATAGCACTTTTTGTGTAATCAAAGACTCTCCACACCCAATGTAAATTTCCTCTAGTCTAGGTTTAGTGAGGTCCAGCTCTACACAAACCCTAGCCACACTTGGTCGGGATCGGTCAGCAGTGGCCTCATCAATCCTCAAAGGGTTACCAATTAAGGAAGCAATGTGGTATAAAGCTTTTTTATCAAACAAATGCAATGGTAACTCTGGAAAAGAGATCCAGACAGGCACAATAGGGGATTCAGTTTTAGTATCAAAATCTTGTGTCCACTTAAACACTCTCATGGGAAAACCCCCCAACATGCACAATTTGTTTAGGCAAAAAACGTTGATATTTTTTTGTCCAGTAATCTTTCTTCCTCCTTACATGTGGGCTTTTTCTACATTTAATATCTTTCATTATTACAAATTGAAACTACCAGTTAGATTTTCATATTTTTTTTACTATTCAATTTTTTTTATTTTTACTTTTAATACATTTCATTATCACAAATAGAAACTATCAATTATATTTTCATAATTTTTGTTAATTCAATTATTTGAATTGATTATCTAATGATGCCAAATATTTTAAGTAAAATTATAAATACAAACTTGAAATTTGATTAATTTCTCTCCCTATTATTTCAGTGTTTATTATACCGGTTGTAGTAATTACATATGCAAATAAGGATAATAAATGTCAAATATTTTGAATAATTATCGTATAAAAACCACATATATCGAATAATATAGTATTAGCATAAGAAGGCATAAACATATTAGTTACTTAAGTATATGAGTGGTAAACTACATTATCATGTCTTATTCAAATAAAAAATAATTGACTTATTATTTTTGCAGGTAATATAATTTTTCTTTTCACAAAATAGAAAAAAATAATCTATATATATATAAAAACAAAATGAATTTATACCTCAATTGGAAAGAAGACGTTTTCCCGCCCATTTTCACATTCCATTTTTAGCAATAAAATTCGCGAAATCTGTATATATGACAACGCGTTGAAAAATCCGAAGTTTGAGGAAATCTGTTAGTATTTTAAATGTTATTCTGAAAGATATTGAAAAATCCGAAGTTTGAGGAAATCTGGAGTAGTATTTTAAATGTTATTTTGAAAGATAATCTCATTTCTGTTATAGCAAATCTTATTGTTGAGATATTTACTATACTCTGAATATTTTACAAAATCAATTCAAAATCTGATTTATCGATTTGTCTACAAGAATAGTACATAGTATTCCGCAACTTATACATGATGTTAAAAACGAAATATATTTGATTTCCACGAAAATAGGGATATTGATAGCAAAGTTGAACCCTAGAATTTTTCATTTAAATACTAGAACAAACACGTAGCAAATCAATCATTTCATCGATCAAAAGGCAAACTACTCAAACTACACTATCATTTCATCGATCAAAAGGCAAACTACTCTATCGTCTTTTCAGCATTGCGAATTAATTGCAGAAAATGCTTGACTTCTTCACATACACATACAAGGCTAGAACGGTGTTGAACCAACTTTATGGGATGAATCCTCCGCAATATCTCATCTCTATTTTCGTTATTGTTATGTGGCGTTGTTATGTGGCGTGCAGTTATATTTCTTTAAATGAGCTTGTATATGTGCAGTTATATTTCATTAAATGAGCTTGGATATGGAAAAAAGTTCATAGGCACTCTTGGCAAGGTAATATCCGCAAACTACAATTATGTTTGGTATGAAGTATCAAACTATAATTTATATTCAAATAGGTACTAAACTAGCTTTTTCATTTCATTGATGATTTCGATTGCGTTTTTCATCACACTTTGTACCTTTGGTCTTGATCAGTTGCATCATATATGACAATTAGGCTTGCACATGGACTCCAACTTCATTAATATAATCCCTTAACGGTGAGATTTTTTCTGGTAATTAATTGGTGAAAAAATTAGGGTTGTATTGACATTGTCTTCTTATTATAAAAAATGAATTCTTAATTTTTTTTGTTTTTTTTTTTTTTCTGGTAATTAGATGCTACTATGTGCAGACAGAATCATGGACAAAACCCTTTTGCAGAACAGAGGGTTAGACAAATTCTACACCCTCTTAGCGGAACAAAGGGTTAGACAAATTCTACACCCTCTTAGCGGATCTTCGATAAGAAATATAAGATCTTAAGGCTCCAGATATCTCCTTCATCTGAGACAACTTCATCTGAGACAAAGTGAAACCGATCGTGGTCAAGGAAAGTGAAACCGATCGTGGTCTTTTTTAAGGAGAAAAAAGCGAGAAAAGAATAATAAGACTTTCATAGAACAGCGCAGCTTCAAGAGCACTCAATCTTATTCAACGACCATAAAAAATGGGCTTCAACTTGAGACTGGTGTTACCTTTAATGGCAGAATTTGCAACTGCCTTCGGTGATTGGCCTTTGCATTTTAAATGAAAATTATCATTTTGCATTTTAAATGAAAATTATCATTTCCCTTTTTTTATGATGAATCAATTGGTTTCCGATTATAATTCTATTCTATTTAAATTATTTTATGAAAAACTTTGTGTGCAAGGGAAACGAAATTGAACAAGCTACCCAATCACTTCGGATTTCAAATTCACAATTTGTTAGAGGTGCAAATATTTGCAAAAGAACATGAAATTACTTTGTATAATAAAAGCAATCATGTTTTGATTTTTTGTTATCAATATTGATGAGTTGTTATCCTGTCTTATTAATAAAAAAAGCTATCAGATTATATATTGTGAAATTATTTGCAATCATTGTTGTGTTCTTTTTGTTATTCATTATTTTTGTTATATTTAATTACAATATACAATCAAATTCTAAATCATAATCCGTCCCAACAGGCTAATATATAATATATAATTTGTTTAGAAAGTGCATACATCTATTGAATTTTACAAATAATAAATATAAAAATAAAAAATAAAATCAACTATACTCTTGAACTAATTTATTTATTTAAAGACCTTTGATGTTAACCTTTCAAAAAAATACATATATACATATATATATATATATATACATGCATATGTATATACGTATATGTATTTCTGTACGTATGTATCAGATTACAATATCAATACATGTTTAAGGTAACACAAATAATTTATTCTAAAGAATATAAATATTAATATGAATTTTTATTCTTTTTTATTTACATAATATAAAAAATCAATAAATATTTTTAATGAGTTTTTATATTAATGGCATCTGCAAAATAATTAGATATAGTAAATGTTATATGATATATTTTTTAGTTATTAATATCAATGTTATATATGATATTAATAATTAATATAAATTTATGGGAACTTATAACAAATATAATTCCAATCTTTACAAAATAAAGTACTGTGTGATATGGAAGAATAGATAAGACTTTCAGTGTTGTGAAATAATTGTTATGAGAAGTGTAAAAGAAATTCGTATATAAGGTGGCTATAAGTTGGAACAGAAGATTTGATTCTGATACTCATTCTGATCTTTTTAATATACTCCCTCCGTTTCATAAAGAATGTCATTTTAGACATTCTGAAATATTTCATAATAATTGTCACTTTACCAAAAAAAACTACAATTCTTCAAATATTATCTTAAACAACCTACTTAATTTAGTTGATTATTTCCTTATTTCATGAAACATACCAATTAAATATCAATCCTTAATTTCTCCAAAATTAACTAAAATAACATTTTTTATGAAACGGAGAGAGTATATGACATAATATAGTGTTTAATCCCATAAATATTTATAAATTAATTTTTAGGGTAATTCTGGCATGCAACCGTTGCATATATGCAACTAGAGGATAATTTGGTAAATTCAAATTTATTAGTGGGACCTCTTGAATTTTTTAATAGGAAACAAAGTCAGAATCTTTCCTATTCCCTAAGACAACTACGGCGGAGAGAGAGGGTTCTTGGGGTTCTTGATTGTCAGCGATTAAAATGGAGACGGAAGAGTACGATTAGGGGTATGAAATTTGAGGGTGCAGGTTAGATTGAAGGCTAAAAATTACATTTTAGGCATTGGTTCTCACCGATGTGCGAAATAATCCATCGTTGAGGGGTTACATCATCTTTATGTCGATTCGTCATCTGGAATTCGACAACCCCTACCACCGCATAAACTCCGCTGAGCAAGGTGTCAAAGAATTTCGGGGAAGGGATCCAATTAAGAACATAATTGAATAAGTGGTTTGCAAATAATGTGGGCCGAGTGATAGATTTCAAATTTAAAAAAAAAAAAAAATCTGGGAACTTATGATTTCCTTGGAAATAGACATGAGTTCAAAGATAAATACACCCTTTTACATTTTTTATAGTAAGGAAATTATTTCAACGGCTTAGATCAAGTTGCAGAAGATCCAAGGAACAAAATTGATGGGTTGCACGAATGCAACGATTGCGTAGAAGTTGGACTCTAATTTTTAATATAGATTATCTAAAAATTGGTGATAAACGTGTACAATATTATTTGTTGGCGAACTATCATTTGTTTTAGTTGTAGATTTTCTTTTTCGTGTTCTCTTTTAAAGAAGCTTTAATTTAATTTAGATCGATATGGAGAATTTAAAATAATTTTAGCAATAGCCCAAATCTACATAGTTATTATACTCACTAAAAGTCGGAACTGTTTTGACATTCTAAAGTTAAGCGTAATATTCAATGTAGAAAATACTTTCTATTAAGTATCATAATTTAGTTATTTAGTACTATTAAAGTTAATTTGAAAAAGAAAAAAAGTTGCTTATATTGAGTTTTATTAATAGTTTATAAATATAATTTATCATATTTATAATTAAAATGTTGTTACAAAATGTTCTATGAAATAGTAATTTATGAACTTGATAAATGTTAAAGGCAAAAATTAATATATTAAAATTTATCACAAGCGAGAAAACCAAAAATACTCAAATAAAAACTTATTTTATTTTAAGAGTTGGCCATATATTTTAATTTATGGCTGACCCACTGGCCTACCGTTTTTTTACTTCGATAAATTAGGAAAAATTATTTCCTTGACTAATCAATATGGTAAATTGAATCAAATTTCAATTTTTTCGAAAGTTAGATATGTCTCCTTGAAAATATGGAATAACATAATCTATTTAATTAATTGATCAATTTGTTCCCTCTGTTTCGAGAAACTCCAGAATGGCTTCGCCTATCAGTTCAGTTCCTTCAACATATCGGATCTATTCAGTCCAGTTTAGTTCCTTCGACAGATCGGATCTATTCGGTCTGAGTATTCTGTGCTTTTCGTAGTTTTTCGTTTAATTTTAAATTTAAAGCAAATATTGATATCTGAAAAAGTGCAAGAAATAATTATAGTATTGCAGTATCTAAAATAATACCATATTCTCTATAAAAGATAGTGCAATAGTATGAAGTAACTTATAAATTATATCTTTCTCCTAAAAAAAACTTATAAGTTATAACTTAAAACAAGTCCTAAACCTAAGCTTATAAAAATAAATTTTATAAGTTAGTATAGTAGATGCCTCATCTAAAAGGGAATAACATTAATTTATAAAGTTGTTAACTTTCGTTAATAAACCTCTTCTTCATATACCTTTCAGTAAAATTTGCCCCATACACGGATTTTTGTTCTCTTAAGTTCTGAATAGCTGCAAATAATATCACGAAGATGAGCTATGAAAGCGAATAAGTAAACTTACTGCTAATTCTGAGTGCAGTATGTGTTAGAATTCATGTTTATGAATTCTACCTTTATATATGTGAAAAATTAAATACTCCCTCCGTCCCCAAATAAAATTGCACATTTTCTATTTTAGTCCGACCCAAGCAATTTGCACACTTTCTTAACAAGGAAACAAATTTCACAAATTCTATCCTATAATACACCTTTATTAATCAAATAAAGCACAAAAATAGGTTTGAAAATTCAACATAACTCAAAAAGCATTTTTTCTTAATATGTGTATCCACTTACCAGTGCAAATTCATTCGGAACGAAGGGAGTATTAGATTATAATAAATTTTATTACTTCATATAAATTACAAACATGTTAACTAATCAATATCTATAAATATTTAATTAAAATATAACTGTACTTTATAGACTTTTTGTATAAAAAAGACATCGTATCTACATATAGCAAACGAAACCTCAATTATATTATCTCCCAATTTACAAAAAAAAATATTGTTAAGTCTACTTTCCACCTTCCATTTTGCATCACATCAATAATCTGAGTATTCACAAAATGCTATGTCAATATTTCGAACAATGAGTCAAACTTCAACTAAATATTACCGTAGTGATCAAAACGTCTATATCAAGATTTCAATCAAAATTAATTTACTTGATCAATTGTTTTCTTTATAAAAATCATCATATCTATATATAGATAATGGACATCAAACAACAATAAACATTATTATTGGTATAAAAATTAAATATAAAGAACAAGACACTTTGTATCTTAAATATATACTACTATATAGAGTTATACTTTAATATTGAAAACAAATAAATCATATCTATTGTAACATAAATATCGCTAACTCGCAAAATATAAAATATTTATATTTTTTAATGAATATATGTTTTCAAAGAACAATTCCAAAGGTAGGATGTACTTGAGTTCAGAGTCCGTGTAGATCAGATTCGAATGTAGATCTTTTGAATGATCTTCGCACTTCAGAATTTCTGAAGTCAATCAAGCTAAACCTAAACATCGGTATACCAATTATGTTGTTGCGAAACATAGATCATTCACTTGATTTATGCAGTGGTAGTTGACTGGTGATTACAATACTTGGTGATAACGTGGTTGAGACAAATGTTATATTAGAGTACAATGATGGTGTAAAGATTCTCATCCCTCGACTTTAGGTGACTCCTTCAGATAAGAGAATGCATTTTTCGATTGCAATGAGACAATTTTCCTTTACCGTTTCTTATGCAATCACTATAAACAAAAGTAGGGGCAATCACTTAACCATGTTGGTTTATTCTTGAAGAAATGCATCTTTTGTCACGGTAAGTTGTATGATGTTGTTTCCCGCATCACGAATTGAAATTACTTGAAGATTTTAATATATGACGAAAATCCGGAAAGAAAGACTACCAAAAATGTTGTCTATATTGAAATTTTTCAAAATTTGTAAACGTTATGTTTATTTTTGTCTAACCTTAAATGTTAATATAGATTGTTGATTTATTTATATTATCTTACTATTTTTCGGACCATCATAATATATATTATGTGAATAAAAATAACTTTATATATTTTCGGGTCATCGAATATCATATTTTACTTTTGTGTATGTATCCAATATCGACGAAATTTTGTATTAAAATTAGATTAAATATTAGTGTGTAAAAATACTTCCCGTGCATCGCACGGGCAAATACTAGTAAGCAAAATAATTCAATCAACAAATCACTTTAGCCAATATATCTAAACTTGTTTTCTATTGTAAAGTGTAAACCTAACAAATTTGTATTTTTTATGGATTTCTTTAAACCAAATAATTTAAATTATCAAAAAAATTACTAAGATAAAAAAAGGTAAATGAAAGTAAATAATATTAATCTTCTAAAAATTTTAATCGGTTAAAGAAAATATAATTTTTTGAATTATATCACATTTTAATTTTATATAAAAATGTTTAAAAATAAAAATTTATCATTTTTTTTATAAAATCAAAATATATCATTAATATCCTAAAAGAATATTTTCCACTTAAAAATTAATATTTTCATTATAATATTTGCATTATGGATGTCAAATCGAAGATCGTCAAAAGAGGAAGAATTTGATATATTTCTTATGAAAAATCGAGTTGAAACGAAAAAGTTATAATTTCGAAGGTAAAAGATAAAAAAGATTAGACAAAAGAAAAAAAAAATGATTGGAGGAGAACCCACAAAAGAAGGAGAATGAGACACATGTCTCCCCCTTCTTTAGGGGCTCTCTAGATATTTAAGAGCATTTTAAAAAGTTAAAACAACAAAAAGAAATCGACAAAAAATTGTTAGAGTGGCATGTGTCTTCCTCTATTTTTATGCAACTTTCTTTTAGTATTTAAATATCAGAGCAACGACACAACGACATACCTTCATTTGTAGAGTAACAGAGGCGAGTTATGATCTAAGAAAGCAACCATAACAGAGAGCTCGATGCGATTTAGATATCACTTGATTTAAATATACTTCATCAGTAACAATAGATTTATTGAACAAAATAGTCTAAACAAGACGATTGTAGATGAAGAATCAAAGGAGTGGCCAACATGCTTTTACTATGAGCACCTCCACCTCCACCTCCACCAACCTTCACAGTCAATTAAGGAGAAGGGTCGCATTAAAAAAGTGAAACTCTTCTGGATTAGTCTAACGGATATATGAGTTGTAGAGCTCTTTATTCTTTATATGTTAATATGGGTGTTGTTCTATTTAGAATAATATTGAATTATTTGGCTAATAATGCCCAATAAAGCATTTTATGTAATTATGTCTATATATGCACACTGTCACATTATTAACAAGAATTACAGCAGAAGCCCATTAGCCCATATTTCCTTATTTTCGGGCTTCAATAATACTACCCACATAATTATCATTAATACTTGAAGGCTTAAATAGGTTACTTTACTATTATGTAACTTATGTTGACCCTATAAAATTATCAGTAATATAATGCATAACTTAATAAATCTAAATTGGAATCTAATAATTAATTTCTAATTCCATAATTTTAGTATATATAAATATATATATATATATATACATTTACATGGATATATATATATATATAAATGTATATATATCACTTTTTTAAATCTTATATATATTGTATGATATGTCTTTGGTCTTAACTTCATTTCATTTATTCTAATTTCATATAAGTGTTATTAAATAGACTCTATTTTTAGAAAGAAAAAAAAAATGGGTCCACATCAATCACAAGAGGCGAGGAATTTGCATAAACAAAAAAAGGAAGCACAATTGGAGTACAAGGGAAATACGCAAGTGACACTATTTTTTTTTTTTTTTTGTAATACAAAACATATATAGGCATTTACTACATAATTGCACACTAGGGATTTTAATATTAAATAGGTGGTTCAACTTTGCACACAGTTAAAAGGTGTAGATTAGATATCAATGAAAAAGTTCCATGTTCTGAAATGGTTCAAGATCAATATCACCTCCCACATTGACACAAGTATGTTTTTTTTTTTTTTTTTTCAAATTATTGAAATTATATTTTACCACATTTTTTAGTAATATTTATTAATTTGTACACTATAAAATATATGATATATTTTCTATTTTAAGGTAAATTACATGAGGCTAGAATGCAAAGAGTTCGACCGGTAATAGGTATGTTAACGTATTGGTAAATTTGATCATTTATACTATTTTAAATATAACATACTATTAATTCTATAAAGTTTCATAACTTTTTTAAACCTTATTTGATTTTAGCAAAATCAAAACCCTATGTTGGAAGAAAAACAACGCACCTTCAATCGCCAAAAGGTGCCACTGTAAACACTCATACTGGTATGTTTGAAATTTTGTTTTTTAACCAGTTTTTTATAATATCTTTCCTTTCAAGTAACATTAGAAATATGTTGAATAGTGTAACTTTTCCATTTCCTTCAACAAGTTCGGCCTCATTCTCTTGCAGTAAAGGTTAATTGTTATTTTTTATCAAAATATATATTACACTATATTAATATATAAGTCAAACATTTCTTATTCTATATTTTTGCAGAAGGTGAAACGAGCAATTCCTTCGATAATGTGAGCCAACGCTAAGGTTGCAATAACAATGTGTCCAATAAGATTACAACAAGTTCTAAAATTAATTCTTTGTTTTATCAATTGAGAAAAACAATATCAGTGATTAATGTTTATAACATAAGTTTCTTCTATTAAATGTTGACTATGCTGCATAATATTTGGATTTAGGTGATGCTCAGTACAAGTGTGACTATTATAGTGTTTTTTTTTTTTTGTATGATGAAAGATTAAAATAAAAGGGGAAAACAAAACCCATTTATTCAACATGTTGCTTGCAAGGAAAGGTCAAACTTCCTCATCTGAAAAGACCTCAATTGTTATTTGATCTTTTAAATGGTCAAACCTCAAAAAGCAATCATTTCATAAAAAATATAAGATCCTACAATAGCGTGTTTTCCTTCACACCTACGGGGGGTAAGATCGATAACACAACAAACACTTGTGGCTCTTCTCCAATCTTCATATTATATGGTCAAAATTATCATTTTCTTGGTGGCTTGAATACCGATCAAGGAAGCATCCCCCAAATTGGCTCAATTATACATATATGACACTAAAAATGAAGTTACAAAAGGAATTCGTTCTGTTAGGTACGTTCATTTATTATACTCATACAAAATATGAAATTCTTTTGTGTTACATTAAACTTAGTCTAAGTAACTTCGTACAATAATATAGAGTAGATTAATGTTCAATTATCGTTGTGCAGATCAAGGAATAGTACATATACTCTTCATTCGGATATTGTTGTAGATTTGAGAGACATGTAAGACAGGAATAACACATTGGTTCAGTCATTTAGATTGGCAAAGGACAAGATCAAACAATGTGGTGACATTTATGTAAAGCTTAATCTTCTCGGACGGAGAAAAAAGGATGGGAGAATGTACATGCAATATAACCAAGAAAAAAATTTAATTTTTAACCCTAAATAAATACATATATACCCATATATTTAAATTTAATTTCCACTTATATTTATTTCCTTTAGCAGTATGTTATTTGTTGTGGATAAACTTCATGCTGCAATGATTAAAGAAGTCATCCAGAAACAAGTATTGATGCATGTTAGTCTGTAATAACTTTTAAATATAAGTTTTTTCTTTAAAAATTCAAAGATTCAATCTTTCCCCTTCCGGTCCCAGGGTATCTGACTAATTGTTTAGGTAAAAGAAGATCATATGCTGCCAGACCTATTCCATTATTGCAAAAAAGTATACTGACACCAAACAGTGACTAGTATATTTTGTGTTTTCATATATATTTCATATTGTTTGTATTTATTTAGTTGTTAATAAAAATATATTTGCAATGCTTATATGCAGTTAATATTAGCAATATGTTGAAGAGTGGAGCAATACAATTCCCATCTATAAATCCTCCTTTATTTCGCTGTTGTAATGATAAATTTATTCTTTTTTATCTATAATAATAACAACAGATAATATTTGCCTCTATAGTTAATGTAGCAATTATTCTTACTTTCTTATTATTTTTTATTACTTTAGCAAATCAGACATTTAAACTCTCGACATGCCAACAATCAAGGTATTTTTATAAATTTAACTATTCAAAGTTTTTTCCACAGTAATAAGAGTCCAGGTCATCGTAAAGAACCGTGTTGTAGTGGTGAGCTAGGGAACGACGCACACATGAATATTCCAACAGATACTTCTATATGTGCACGGTCTTAATTATTATTATTATTATTATTATTATTATTATTATTATTATTATTATTATTATTATTATTATTATTATTATTATTATTATTATTATTATTATTATTATTATTATTATTATCATCATCATCATCATCATCATCATCATCATCATTAGGGAAAATAGGTAAAAGTATCCTTTAGTTTTTTCATAATTATGAAATCATCCCGTATGTTTGGTAGTTTAAGAAAATGCCCAACAATTTTGAAAAAATTGGCAATAATGCCCCGTCACGGGAAACTGCTTGTAACCCATCCAGTTACAAGTTGACGCGGCATTGACTCGTTGATGTGGTAAATATTTAGACATGTGTGTGCTGATTTGGCGAAAAAATAAGGGAAAATGAGGCATGTGCTTATCACATGACCACATTAATTAATTAAACACATGTTCTTCAAACCTCAAGACTCATTTGCTAAAAAAAACGAAAACAAATCAAAATGTTCTTCAAACCCTAGTCAAGACTCATTTGCTGAAAAATCGAACACAAATCAAAATGTTCTTCAAACCATAGTCAATAACGACCCAGTTCCAAATTATTGGTGCGAATACGTTCGTTCGAAGATCCAGCTGCACGGTCCTAGTAAAAATAACGACCCAGTTCCAAATTATGGTATGTTTTCTTTGTAAACTTCTTCACTTCTTACGTCGAACTCGATATTTGTTGGAAAATGTGTTTTGTTTGTTTATTCTTATGGAGTCTTCATGTCTGATTTTTGTATAGAGGTGTGTTGTTTGCTGTCTGTGGGGTATATTAAGCATGTGGGAGACCATTTTCCTTTAAAAAGTTTTAGTTTAGTTTCAAAGGCTTGTGAATGGACTATGATAAGTGACAAACAGAAAGGCCTAATTAAGGCAGTGGATGATGTATTAACAGGTGCAGCCCACAGATTCTGTGTGAGGCACATGCACCTGAATATGAGGAATTCGGTATTTCGAGGCCATGCCTTTAAGGTTGTTGTTTGGCGGGTAGCCAAAGCGTGTACTGTCCCTGATTTTAATATGAGAATCGATGAACTTAAACAAATGGATGTTAGGGCTTACAATTGGTGAATGTGAAGCCACCACATCAATGGAGTCGTTCTCATTTCGATGTCTATCCAAGGTGTGACCTGCTCATAAATAACATGTGTGAAAGCTGTAACAGCAAGATCCTAAATGACAAGAACTGCCAATTCTCTCAATGTTGGAAAGAATTATGAATGACCTTATGAAGAGGAGCGCTGAGAATAGAGATCTGGCAATGAGATGGAAGGGAGTGTTGTGTCCAAGAATCCAAAAGATCATGGATTTTAACACTTTAAAGGTGGCAGACTGTATACCTGTTAAAGCTGATGACACACACTTTCAAGTGGCTTGTTTTAATGGGAACAAATACGTTGTTGACCTCGAGAACAAAACTTGCGCGTGCAAAAAATGGGACCTTACGGGAATCCTGTGCAAACATGCGTTGGCTGCCATAAATCGAATGAGGCTGGATATTATGGCTTATGTGCATAGGTAATTTAAATTCAGATTGCTATAAAGTAATGTATTAATGTAATGGTCTAATTTAATCCTATTTTACCTACTAAAATTTAGGTGTTATAGAGTGGAAACTTATCGAGCAGCCTATGCATCGGTGATAATGCTGATAAATGGAAGACACGAGTGGGCCCATGTTGAGGTAGTCCCTCTGAAGCCTCCAAAAGTAGTTAGGAGAGTCGGTAGGCCTCTAAAGGCTCAAAGGAGAGAACCGGACGAGCCATAACAGAAACATGTTGGCAGTAAGGGAAGACCTGCTAACAGGGATGCCCATCATAGAAAGAGGAACCAGACCACTGTCAAGTGTGGTATTTGTGGGGCACCTGGACACAATCGTAGAAACTGTCCATTCGTAAGTCGTTATATTTACCTTCCTTCTCTGATTTATGTCATTTAATTGATTTTATGCGATGACCTGTGTTTGGTTAATGATTAGAATTATTTGACTTATCTTGACAAGGATGGGGCTGGTCAATCGAAAATTGAAGTGTGATTTTTGTTATAAGTTCTGTTATTTTTTGGCCTCGTATAAATTGAAGTGATTTTTGTTCCAATAAGAGACAAATGATGGAATTCAAACATAAGAATAGATTGTAAGTCAACTCACTCAAGTCAACAATGATTTTGGTAAAATGGTAAAGTATTATTCATTCATTGCGGTTAGGATCAATTTTTTATCCCTTTAATGTAATTAAGTCATCTGTTTGATTAGGTTGAGGGTGATCTGGGTGTGACGGACATTGGGCCTGGTAGCTCAACTACTCAAACTAAACTTCCACTCAAGAAGAAGGGACATAAGAAAAAACAAATTGTAGTCGAAGTAGATGAACAACAAGACATGACCAACCCGTCTCTTGTTAACAACACTTTGGGTGATGTGACGGGGTTCGCTGAAATTCCTGTAGCAGATGGTCCATCCGTGGAAGACATTAGAGGCTTTACCGATTACCACTACTTGTCCAACCTCAACTCAAGTGATGAGGCAGCCCATCTCTCAAGCATGAAGCAATTCACATCTGGGAGTAACTTTCCTTTCGGAGAAGACTTGCCAAATGGGTGCACCACCATGTGAAACTTGAATTCTAATATTGACAAGCTTAAGTTGATATCTAGCTGTGATTTTTGTAACAAATTTAAGACCTGGCATAGTATATTAGGTTTTGTTGGTGTTATAGATCATGATTTCTAATGTGGTTTTCGCACTACATATAATTTACCTCTGTTGGTGATTTGTATGTCTGTCAGGCTTATTTGTTGAATCTATTAACAAATATTTTGTATAGAATCCCTATTTAGCTATCAATTTAACTGTCAATTGATTGGTAATTGTTACTTGTTAATTTAGCTATCGATTTAACTGCCAATTGCTTGGTAATATTGTTACTTGTTAAGTGAGTTGTTCGTAATTAGTGCATACCAACTTTGCATAGCATATTGTATACCAAAATGTGTAGGTTCTTTATTCGTTGCACAATGCATTCAGATGACCTACAAAGCCATTAAGACAATGCATTTAGGTGACCAACTAATGCAAATTAAGACAAAATTACATAGATAATAATAGATGATTGCTTCAACTCGATTCCATTAAGAAGAGCAAACATAGGCAGAACATTACCAACTAATGCAAATCAAGACAAAAAAAGACATAAGCAATAACATATGATTAATTCAAGTCCACTCCATTAAGAAGAGCCAAACTAGGCAGAACATTTACATGGCTGAATTGGGAAACATACAAAACCTTATATCCGTGAATTGCAATGCATTATCTATACTCACAAATAGCAATTCAACATACATAAACACTGAGATACCTAAACCTAAAGGGACATTACATCCACAAATTTATCAGAATGACCAAAATGAGAACCCAACTAATAGTCGAAATTAACTTGGACTCTCTGTGACCTCCTTCTGCTGCATATAATCGAGCCTCTCCGTGACCTCCTTCAATTCGGCCAATAATTCCCCCGTTGCTGGATTGGACCCAACATGCGCTGGCGGAGGGTCAACCCACTCGAAAAACAAGCAACCACCCCTCTACGAAAGGAAGAAAACAGAGAATCAATTTCTATAAGAAGAAAAGAGAATCAAAGTTTGATCTTTTTTTTCTTCAGAAAACAGAGAATAAAAAAGATGAACTAGGGCTTCATAGCAAATTAAGCTGAAGAGGGAAGAAACATTACACTCCTATTGCGACAACCATAGAACCTCCTACCACGATTTTCGTCTTTCTTGGATGTTTGAAGGACAACCCGTAAATCGCAGTCGCACACAAGAAACCCCGTCGGAGATGTGTTCGAGAAGGACATCTTCACCACTCTTGCTGCTGCGCAATTTCAGCCCTAGCGGGAAATAATGGAGAAGTGAGGTGAGAGACTTCAATTAAAAACTAGGGCTTCATAGTGATGTGGCCAATGATTTATTTGTGGTATAAAAATAATGTCAAAAACCGGTTCCACGTGAATGAGTCAATGCCGCATCAGCTTGTAAGCGGATGGGTTACAGGCAATTCCCGGTGACAGGACATTATTGCCAATTTTTTCAAAATTACTGAGCATTTTCTTAAACTACCAAACATACGGGATGATTTCATAATTATGACAAAGTTAAAGGAAATTTTTACCAACTTTCCCTTATTATTATTATTATTATTATTATTATTATTATTATTATTATTATTATTATTATTATTATTATTATTATTATTATTATTATTATTATTATTATTATTATTATTATTATTATTATTATTATATTATTGTTGTTGTTGTTGTTATTTTTAATTATGATAAAGCGCAATCTGGTATCCAAGAAACTTAACGGAAATTTACGTAAACAATATGAAAACACACAAGATTTACGTGGTTCGATCCGGAGATCTACGTCCACGGGCAGAAAATCACTCTTGCCGAGGTGTTTCTTTCACTAAAACTTTGAGTTTACAGGTAGCAATCCACAATACAGAGTGCGAACCCTAATTCAGAGTTCTTTTTCCCTATTTATACTCAGCTCTTCCTAAACCCTAACTGAACCCTAACAAACTTCCTATATTCACGCCTACTTCCAGCTGCATGGCGGTTGGGAACGAATCTTCAGCCTTGATTCGCGGAACAAACTGCCTGTTGGGCCGGCGCGTGTTCCTGGGCCTGCTGGGCCTGGGCCTACACGTGCTGGGCCTTCACGTGCTTGATGGGCCTACGCGTGCTGGGCCGGTCAGTGGGCTCAAGTATTAACCCGACCCGAAGTGACCGGATTATCCCTATCAGATGCCCCCCGCCCCAGCCGAAGCGAGGAGGGAGCTTCGGTTGTCACCGGGGTGGAACCGTAAGCAAGAAGGGCCGTGGTCGTTGGCGGGCCGAAGTGTTTATGGTTGACTAAGTCTATCCGCGTCCCCGGGGACTCTGCGGAGCAGTCTGCGGACGCGGAGTCGAGCTAGGCCGAAGTGCACAAGACATTTATCGAGATACCAAATTTCCCAGAAGCAAGAAACGCGTTGGAAGTATATAACAACCTGGCCAAGGTGGAGGGTACACCGGAGTGAGTAGTCTGGCCAAAATGAAGGGAGCACCGGAGTGTGGTAGTATGACCGAGGTGGAGGGTACACCGGAGTGAGTAGTCTGGCCAAAATGAAGGGAGCACCGGAGTGTGGTAGTATGACCGAGGTGGAGGGTACACCGGAGTGTAGTTTGAATCTTCCTGACGAAGGGTGAGGTTGATGTGATTGGCGGCGCCATCATGAGAGAGAGGGATGTGAAGTGACACGCTCTGCGACTTCCAAGAAACCTGTTCCCCACGCGCCTTGGGAACTGTAAAGCGCGTGAAGAGCACGTTTACATCTCCACCACTGAATTTGAATAGTCTGCATCGAAGCCGTTGGTTTTTGCGTATATAATTGGAGTAATTGCACAGTAACCTTTCATCTTCTTCATTGCGATTTACCAGTTTAGAAAGCGGGAAAAAGAGGAAATCTGCACTCGTGATTCATCTCAGATCAAAAACTTCTCAAATCAACCCACTCAAATTCAACCCAAGTAAGTATGTCTTCCTCTTCACCTTCTGCCTCATCTTCTGCCTCTATTGAAGAATTAGGGACTTCGAGTACCCCGTTAGACGTTCCCCCCTATCATATCTCATTCCGTAGAGGAATGAGGTTAGGACTATAGACAGGGCCGACGGCCGGGAATGCAACGTTATGATGGTTGCTTTCTATCCATGCGCGGAGGAGGGTTTGGAGGTGGCCTCCGTAGCATTACGGATGTCGCGAGAGCAAATTGAGAGAGAACTCCCGTCATTTTACCTTCCCTTCAACCTAGAGTATATAATACCGAACCCCGAGGATAGGGCCTGTTGCCCACCGCAGGGGTTTATTAGTGTATATATAGATCCCCTTAGAGTAGGCCTGAGACTGCCTTTGTGGGATATTGTCATCCAATTGCTGCAATACTACGGCATTGCCCTCTGCCAATTAGCACCGAACGCGGTGAGGCAGGTAGTGGGATTCACCGTGGTGTGTAAAAACGCCGGATTAGAACCGACTGTAGAGCTTTTTAGGTTCTTCTTCCAACTAAAAAACTTCGGGAAGTCCAAGGGGTGGTATTCCTTTAGTCCTCGAGCCCGAGGTGGGTTCAAGGTTCAAAACCCAAGTAAGGTAGAGGGGTGGAAGGAGAGATTTTTATTTATTAGGAATAAAGTAGTTCTCCCGAAGTGGAGGGACGAGGTACTTGATACCGCTCCGGTGGAGAGCCCGGAGGCTGAAGTGATTCATACATTCCGGACAGTGGGGACTTTCAAAACCCTCTGTTCCGAGGAGGAATTGGAGGAGGCAGGGCTGAGCTCGTATTATTCGGGCAATGCGGGTGCCGAAGAGGGTATGAGTTCTCTATCCTGCTGTTTATAACTGTCGCTTTGCGCAGGACTAACCATAACCTTTATATGCAGTGGGACGCTTCGGAAAGGAGCCTGCCGGAAGCCCCGCAGCGTCGGCGGCGACCAAAAAGAAGGGGAAAGCCGCTGAGGTGTCTCCCCGGGGGAAGATGCCACCAAGTGCGCGACCGTCAGCGGGGTCGGAAGAACGGGTGACGCCGGCGGGGTCACCTCCCGGAGCGAAGAAGAGGCCGGAGCCTACCGGGACTCCGCTAGCGTCATCCAAATGACCCCGGGTAGGGGAGAGCACACAGGTAAACTTGAAACGCTACTCGTAATTCGTACGTGCACGAAGTGTGTGTTATGAAGGCTGCTCATAATCTCATTTTTCGTGTAATTGTCCAGGTTGAACAAGTGGCCCCGAGCCTGCTGGGGTTGGAGGGTGCAGACGCTGAAGAACTCCTGCGCTTGGCGCGAGGTATCCTAGACCTCGGCCGCAGGAGCGAGAAGGAGGGGAAGGAGAAGCTGGCCGAGGTGGCCAGGGAACTCCGGGCGCGCAACGACCGTCTGACGCACGATATGACCGAGGCACGCAAGAGGGCTGCCTTGGTCGAAACCGAGGTCGCGCGTCTGCGCGGGGTGGAGGCGGAGAATAATGTTCTCCGGGGTGAAGTGCTGCGGCTGCAGGCAGAAATGGAGGCTAGGGAAGCTGCCGTGGTCGAAGGGCAGGGAGCGTTGCTGAAGGCCTTCGCCGATAAATTATTCAAAACCAGCACGTTCCTCGACTTCCAGACGGAGTTCGTGGCTATTGGGGACCAGGCCACTCGATCCGCGCTGCTGGAGCAAGTGAAGGAGGTCTACCCGAATGTGGACGTATATCGTCCAGAATTCGGGTATGACTTTGAGTCAGTGGCCGGAGTGGAGAAGGCCTACTATGCGGCGCTATCAAATCTGCCGGAGTGGCCCCTGGTGAAGGCTCTCGGGGAGAAGAAACAACTTCTGACGGCCGCGGAAGTTGCCAACTGTGACGTGGACCAGGACAAAGAATTCATGGCCTTCTGCCGAGGTGAGCTGGTCACCGCACCCCGGAGCATTGAGCCCCCTCCACGGATGGAAGTCGAAGCCCCAGCTGCGATCGAAGCCGTCGCAGCAATTGAAGAAGAAGAAGCCGAAGTGTCCGAGGGCCGGCGAGAGGGATTGCCCGAAGAGACGGAGGCAACTGAGGGGGAGGTCAGTCGATCCCCGCAAATTTAAAGTTGTATTTTTTTTTTTTTTTTTAGGAATGTTAGGAATCGATGTACTGATTTGGAACAATTGTACTTCGGCGATGTGAAATATAACTTTCTGTTTCTCGGACTCTTGAACTTCTCTTTTTATTTGCATGAACAATTTATGTCTGTTGTCGAGCTGAACTCCAACTTTTTACATACTTGAGAGTAATCGATCTTGTTGACTCTTCTTTTGTTTAGAACACTGCGGAGCTACACGAAACAATAAAGAAGCTCATGCAATCACTTGAGTGGTTCCGCGGGGAAAAGAATCATCTGCAAATGCACGTAGTGCCAAAGCTAGAGAAGCAGGTGGCCTCGGCAGAGATGAAAGTAGTTGAAGCCGAAGAGAGAGCTAAAGACTTCGAGATGAAATACCGGTCTACAGCTGCCGAGATGAGCCGTGTCCTCGTTCATCAAAGGGAGTATGACCGGATACTATCAGAGTTCGGTCTTCTGACCTTTGAGGAAGTGGAGGAACGGGTTGTAGAGATCCAAGGTGACATCGCAGCATTGATGTCAAGGAGCTCTATCGAGTCATCGGAGCTCGTAAGGAAACGAGAAGTCCTGGAGTTGCTTCTCAGTATGTATGAAGGGCTGAAGGGCCGAGGCAGGTGGAGGCCTTCTGCCGAAGAATTCATCGCGAGCTCAAGCCGGGACCAAAGTACGCAGAAAGCTCCTCGGAAGGATAAGAAAAAACCCTCCGGAAAGAGCAAAGGCATAGTGATCCGAGAGCCAGCTCCAATGACCATAACCGAAGAAGAACCCGCAGCGGTTGCCGAAGAGGTAGTCGAGGAGCTGGCCAGGGAAATCGAAGTAATGGCTCCGGAGGAGTGGGACCCTGAGCAGTGGGCCCAAACCCCGAGGTCCGCGCCACAACAAAGTAGCCGAGCTCGGACCAGGGATGACGTCCCCAGGCAAGCGCCTAGAGCAAGTCCTCGGCGTAGGGAAGCTCGCGGGGACGAGAGAGCCGGAGCCCGAGGCCGAGGAACTTCAAGGTCCCGGAGGACGCGGCAAAGATCGAGGAGCAGGCAGCAACGCCGGAGCGCTGAGTATTGGCTCGGGGGCCGCAGATGACTGTTTTTTTTTTTTTTTTTTTTTTATGTTTGAAGTCTTATGTAAAAAACTTCTTGATGTTGTAATATTCAGAAGGTAATAAAACTGTTGTACCGTGTTCAAACGTATTTAATGAGAGCAACAGGTTACGAACCATTTTAATCGGGTGTTCGGGAACACGACAGGAAAAATTATTAACAATTTTAATTGGGTGTTCGGGAACACAATATGGATAAATCCAATCTCCCCGGACTAATCAGGCGGGAGTAATATCTCCCCGGACGGATCAGGCGGGAGTAAACACTTCTCCGGTTAAACAGACGAGAAAGTGATGTAAGTCCGGAGACGATACACGAATCTCCTCGGAAGGACCAAGGAAGAGATTTACTTGTCCGGAGACCAATAACGATAATATGATTGCGTTAGGGCGTCCCCGTAACGTAAAGAAAAACACAGCAAGATATATAAGCAAAGAATTTTTATTCAATGATAAGTACCGGAGCAAACTCAAAAGTACAAAGAGAGATAACTACTATAAAAGAAATTAAAGATAAGATGGTACTTGAGATTTGGCCTTCACAGATAGAAACGCCTCAAGTTAGTGATGTGCCAGCTTCGGGGGATCGGGGTCCCGTTGAGATGCTCTAGCTGATAGGATCCGGAATCGTGCGCGGCAACGACCCGGTAGGGACCTTCCCAAGATGCCTGTAATTTCCCCTCGGGGGCAGCTTTGCTGGCTGAGTTGAGCCGAAGAACTAATTCCCCGACATTGAACTGAGTACCCCGGACCCGGAGGTTATAATACTGGGCTGCTCGTTGTTTACTCCTGGCCTGTTGAATGAATGATTGGTCACGGCGATTTTCAAGCTCATCCAAATTTACCCGGAGAGCCTCGTCGTTACCTCTGGATCCAATGTGAGGAGGCGGGGGCTTGGTACACTGATTTCAACAGGGATAACGGCTTCGGAACCATAAGTAAGACTGTAAGGAGTCTCCCCGGTAGATGTATTCGGTGTTGTGCGATAAGCCCATAGGACTTGTGGAAGGTTTTCAGCCCAGAGACCTTTGGCATTATCCAGGCGCTTTTTTATTCCCGCGAGCAGTGTCCGATTGGTGACCTCGACCTGCCCGTTGGCTTGAGGGTGAGCAACCGAAGTAAAGATTTGTTTGATGTGGAGCTCTTCACACCATGACCGAAATGGATCGTTGGCAAACTGTTTACCATTGTCCGAGATGATAGTGCTCGGGATGCCGAAGCGACATACGATATTGCGCCATACAAATTTTAAGACATTTTGACCAGTAATGGCTGTAAGTGGTTCGGCTTCGACCCACTTAGTGAAGTAGTCTACGGCAACGACCAGGAACTTCAATCCTCCCGGAGCAACGGGGAATGGGCCAACAATGTCGATACCCCACTGAATAAACGGCCACGCACTTTGGATCCCAGTGAGCTCGGTCTGTGGTAGATGCTTCACTCGGGAGTGCAGTTGACACTTGCTGCATTTGGTCACTAAGTCGTGGGCATCGTTGAACAGAGTTGGCCAATAATATCCCCAGCGGAGAACTTTCTTGGCCAATGTCCGAGAGCCAATATGGCTGGCACAGGCCCCTTCGTGAACCTCCCGCAGAACTTGGGTAGCTTCGGCAGGAGCGAGACACCGGAGGCTCGGTTGTAGATATGATCGCCGGTACAAGACTCCATCATGAAAGGAGTACTTGGGGGCTTTGAGGGCAACTTGCCGAGCTTGCAGCTTGTCAGTAGGCAGGATTCCATCTCGGAGATATTGAATAATGGGAGTCATCCAATTTGGATCACTATCGGTCAATACTGAAACTGTGGCTTCATGAATTGCTGGATGAGATAGGTCTTCGACCATGATATCCGGAGATATATTAGTTCGGACCGCGGAGGCCAACTTACTGAGTGCGTCCACTCTTGCATTTTGAGCACGCGGTATTTTCTGGATAATAACTGCATCAAAAGTTGACATGAGCTTGAGTGTTAGAGCACGATACCTGATCATTGTTTCATCCTTGGCGACATAAGTCCCCTGAATTTGTTTGGACACGATCTCGGAGTCAGTGAAGAGCTCACGATGACGAACGCCCAAGGATTGAGCGAGCCGGAGCCCGGCGAGAACTGCCTCATACTCCGTTTCATTATTAGTCACCTTGAACTTGAATCGGATGACGTATTTTACTTCAACCTCCTCAGGGTCGATGAGGAGTACCCCGGCACCACTTCCCCGAGTTGTGGAGGCTCCATCCACATATAGCTGCCATTTCCTATGTGAGGGTACGTGGGTAGCGGAGTGATGTGTATAACTGTCTGTCGGAGACTCAGGATTGTCTCCCGGGGTTTCAGCCAGAAAGTCGGCGAGTGCTTGTCCCTTGATTGCTCGTCGGGGAAGATATTGAATATCATATTCGCCTAACTCGACGGCCCACTTTGCGAGGCGCCCAGACACCTCGGGTTTGACAAGAATCTGGCGGATAGGATGATTGGTCAGAACCCGTATTTCACGTCCTTGGAAATATGGCCGTAAACGCCGAGCTGCCATAACAATTGCCAAAGTTGTTTTTTCTAACACAGAGTACCGTGTCTCCGCCCCGTGGAGAACACGACTTGCGAAGTAGACAGGATGTTGGACCCCATTGACTTCGCGCACAAGTGCAGCACTAATAGCTTCCTCGGAGGAAGCTAAATATAAATAAAGCGGCTCTCCGGGGAGAGGAACTGACAAAGTGGGCAGCTGTTGTATGTGACGTTTCAAAGCCTCGAAGGCCTCGGTGCACTCCGGAGTCCACTCAAAGGACTTCGCCTGTCTCAAGATTTTGAAGAATGGAAGCTGGCGCTCTGCCGCTTTAGATAAGAATCGATTTAAAGCCGCTAAACCTCCTGTGAGACGTTGAACATCCCTGAATGTCTTAGGTGGTTGCAGTTCTAGCACATCCCGAAGTTTGGCCGGGTTGGCCTGCAAACCGTGTTGTGAAACCATATAACCCAAAAACTTGCCGGAGCCGACGCCGAAAGTGCATTTCGCTGGATTAAGGCACAAATTATAGCTTCGCAGGGTGCGCAATGTTTCGGCAATGTCTTGCACACATGAAGAATGGGAGATACTCTTTATAACGAGGTCGTCAACGTAAACCTCGACGTTGCGGCCAATCTGGCCGTGGAAAACCCGGTCCATGAGACGCTGGTATGTGGCTCCGGCGTTCTTGAGCCCGAAGGGCATTTTCTTAAAAGCATAGCACCCAAAAGCAGTGATGAATGCTGTCTTGATGGCATCTTGCAGATCCATGAAGATCTGGTGGTATCCCTTATACAGATCCAAGAAACAAAGTGCCACAAACCCAGTAATGGCCTCGGCCTTTTGGTCGATGGAAGGCAGTGGATAACAGTCTTTCGGACAATGTTTATTGAGGTCGGAGAAGTCGACGCACATCCGCCATGCCCCACTGGATTTAACCACCATTACTGGATTCGATAGCCAGGAGGGGTAATATACCTCGAACAGGATGTCCGCATCCAAGAGTTGTTGCACCTCGATTCGAATTGCGTCATTTCGCTCCGGGGCGAACTTCCTCTGCTTCTGCTGAACGGGCTTTATGCTGGGATCAATGTTCAGCTTGTGTGTTATTATGCCGGGAGAGACCCCGGGCATATCCAGAGGAGACCATGCGAAGACATCGGAATATTCTCGCAAGGTCTGAATTATAGCCTGATGTAACCATGGCACATCCACGGCTCCGACGGTTACTGTCTGTTCCGGCTTGGACGGATCAAGCGGGACTTGGGCAGTGGCATCCCCCAATAAGGTACATTCCCGAGGTTCCAGAACCGATGATGCTACCTGAAGCTGCTGTTTAGAAGGAGCTTTAGCAGTCTTTTTGAGTGCTACGTACATACATTCTTTTGAAACCCGCTGACTCCCGCGGATAGCCACTTCGCCATGCGAAGTGGGGAACTTTAGTGCGAGGTGATATGTGGAACATATGGCTTTGGCTGGGGTAAGCCAGTCCCGGCCCAATATCATGTTGTACGGTGACGGGGAATTCACCACATAAAAATCCACGAAGATGATTTTTATCTTCGGATAGGTTCCCAGGGATGCCGGGAGAGTGATAACTCCTTCTGGCTGGACTTCACCCTGGGTGAAAGTCTGCAGTGGCCCGGGGGCCGGCCGAAGTTGTTCCCGAGGAATCCCTATCCTTTGGAAACAGTCGGCAAATATAATACTCACCGCGGCTCCATTATCCACGAAGACTCGCCTTATTGTTATATTGGCTACAGTCATGTCGATGACAATAGCGTCAGTATGAGGCGTTATCTCTGGAACCGGGTCTCTATCCGTGAAGCTGACAGTCTCGGATTGATGGAGGCGTTTATGACGTGGCTCCTCGGGAGGAGGACGTCGAGCCTCTGCCTTCAAGGCATGTCGCGAGGCCCCGGTGGGAAGGGCCCCATATATCACGTTTATTACGTGAGGAGGCGCGTTGTCTTCGGGTCCCCCCGGAGGAGGAGGTGGCGGAGGAAGACGTGGTTGCTGGCGATTGCCAGAATCTTGCCGTGCATAGTTATTGGGCCCCGACCGATTATTCTGCCACGGCGGCCGATTCTATTGTGTGCCGCGGTCATGATATCCACGATTATTGGACGACCCCCCATTCTGACCTGTCCGGGGCTTGTCATCGGTCCGCGCAATGTATTGGCGCAAGAAACCTTTCCTCAAGCACTCCTCGATTTCCTTGCTGAGTTCTCGGCACTCCTCTGTCTCGTGCCCATGATCTCGGTGGTACGCACACCACTTTCCACGATTCCTCTTCTCAGGCGGCGCAGTCATCCGCGGACAAGGTCGCAGATCGTTCTTGTGAATAGAAAGGATTTCGGCTCGTGACTTCGTCAACGGAGTCAATTGTGGAATATCGCCTCGGGATTCTGAACGCCCCGGGGTCAGGCGGGAAAATGCGCTAGGTCGCGGACTAGGCCCGGTTTGTGCTTTGTTGGACTGCCGCTTGCTAGCGTGTTTCTCACGCTTCTGGCGAGTCTGCTCCTCTGCCTTAGCAAATTTGCACACCGTTTTGAACAGTGCTCGGGTTGTGACTGGTGTATTGCTAACTAACTCGGTGTAAAGTGCTCCGGGACGGAGTTCATTCATGAATGCATTAATGAGTACGTCGTCGGGACAATTCCCCACCTTGAGGCTTACCGCTGTGAAGCGATCAAGAAATTGGGTAACGGTTTCACCGTCCCGCTGTTCCATGTTCATGACATCGGCCAGTGTGGCCATGGGCTTCGCCCACGCTTCGAACCGTGCCCAAAAGTGCTCGGCGAGTTCTCTGAAAGAAGATACACTGTTGCGTGGGAGAGAATCAAACCAAACCCGAGCTTCATCCTGTAAGTACTCAGGGAAAATCTTGCAATACTGGAGGGATGTAATGTTATCGTGGCTAAGCATGTTGTGCCTAAAAGCTCCAAGAAAATTGGTCGGATCTCCGGTGCCATTGTAAGGTGGTATGGCTGGCCGTTTAAACCCTTCGGGAAGGGAGGTGGCCATGATTTCTTGGGAGAACGGTGTGATGATATCTCCATTGGCATCGAGGCCCAGAATTCTGTCCAGTTCAACATTGCGTTGAACTCGCTCATACTCTTGAAGATCTAGAGCATGAGGATTAGCATAGCGAACCCTCTTAGCCGCATTAAGTGGACGGCGGCGATCCACATCAATAGGTTCATCGTTGCGAGGTCGTGATTCGTTAGAACTCCCATGGTCCTCGGAGGAACCAGGTCGTTCCCGTCGCCGATCCTGGCGTCCGCGGTGCCCCGGGTCCTGTTGATCACGTGAGTGCTGACGAGGTGGGGGCACCGCGGGATTAGCATCATGGCCGGCGGGCCCCGCGGCAGGCCCCGCGAGATGTAGGCGATTAGCTGCCCAATCTTGAAGAACATGTGCATGCTCTTGTAAGAAAGCCTGGAGCAATTCTGGGGTAATTTGAATGTTAACCGGTGGTTGGTCAGCAGCTGGATTAGGGTGTTGCATGTTTTGAGGGGGTGGACCTTGATTGCCCTGATGTTGAGATGTACTTCTTGCCGGCAATTGCCTCGGCTGCAAAACCTGATCCACGGGTGGATCCTGGTTGGATTGATCACCATGACGAGATTGATTCAAACGAGTTGTCACCATGATTCTTGAATACGCTGTGGACGTCAAAAATTGCTTTACAGTTCCCACAGACGGCGCCAATTGATAAAGCGCAATCTGGTATCCAAGAAACTTAACGGAAATTTACGTAAACAATATGAAAACACACAAGATTGACGTGGTTCGATCCGGAGATCTACGTCCACGAGCAGAAAATCATTCTTGCCGAGGTGTTTCTTTCACTAAAACTTTGAGTTTACAGGTAGCAATCCACAATACAGAGTGCGAACCCTAATTCAGAGTTCTTTTTCCCTATTTATACTCAGCTCTTCCTAAACCCTAACTGAACCCTAACAAACTTCCTATATTCACGCCTACTTCCAGCTGCATGGCGGTTGGGAACGAATCTTCAGCCTTGATTCGCGGAACAAACTGCCTGTTGGGCCAGCGCGTGTTCCTGGGCCTGTTGGGCCTGGGCCTACACGTGCTGGGCCTTCACGTGCTTGCTGGGCCTACGCGTGCTGGGCCAGTCAGTGGGCTCAAGTATTAACCCGACCCGAAGTGACCGGGTTATCCCTATCAAATTACTAATAAGAAATTATTGCAATACTGTTCTAGATCTTATTATTTTTTACAAATAAATATTTATTGCTTTAGAGTATCTTGGTGATGCTAACTACAAGTGCTAACACTAGAGTGCCTTTTTTTGTTTGATGAAAGATTGAAATAAAACTTTCGGATAAAAAATACAAATATACTCAATGTCTTGCCTACAAGAAAGAAACACCCAAGCTATTAAAAGATCTTTCAAATGGTGAAAGTCCAAACATCAACCACTTCATAAAAAATATAAGATCTTATAATAGCATATTTGCATTCACATCTATGGGAGGTAAAATTGACATTTCAGCTAATACAGGCAACTCTCCACTTATTTTCAAGTTACATGGTCCGAATTACCGTTTACTTCGAAGTTTGATGCTACATGAGGAAGCAGAACTAAAATTTGCTCAACTTTACATATATGACACTGAAAATAAAGTTATTAACAGAATTAATTATGTCAGGTGAGAGTTTGTTTTTATAAATATTATAAATTGTATGTCACATTTTCATATAAGAATTAAGTATTATCATAAATTTTCAATTTTATATACATATTAATGTGTCGATCAAGAAATGATTAGGATAGCCTTCACTATGATATTGTGACCAAAGTGAAAGATATGCTTGACAATAACAACATTTTGGTTCGATCATGCAAAATGGCTAGAGATAAAATTTTACAAAGTGGTGATACTAATGTAAAGCTTAAGCTTCTCAGAAGAATAGAAAATGATGGCAGAATGTACAATCCCGCAACCATTTCAAAAGTAGCAAGCTAATTGTATGAGATATTGATGGCGACAAAGATATTCGTCATGGAAATAAAAAATGGCCATCTACAACGTATCAGTAAGTTGCATCCTTCATACCTTGGTTTATAGTACCCCATAATATTCTCTTATGGAGAAGACAGATACAGAGAGGACATTTCATTAGCATATACAATAAGTACAATCAAGATCAAAAGACAACGAGTTAGTGTTTTAGAGATTTTTTCTGCTACAGATGTCATGGTAGAGATGGGGAAGATTGCCTTATTATGTATTGTAGAAGGCTAACTCAACAAGTAGTTGTTGATGCCTACACCATTGTTGAATCCTGAAGATTGACTTGGGTGAGGTTAAATAAAACTAACTCTACGGTGTTAGATGTACAAAGGCCTTTCAGATGCATTATTTCGTGGTGATACTGGCTTATCAGCTCAAGGGTTACCAATGGTGTTGTCATCTTCGTACATAAGAGGTCTAAGATACATGATTCAAACCTAAGGATGCAATGATGATTTGTGGATGGGCTGGATATCAAGACTTATTCGTAACTCTGAGATGTAATCCTAAATGGCTAGAAATCACTCGATACTTAGATACAAAATAATTAAACCTTGAGGATAGGCCTGCCATTGTTTGTTGAGTTTTCACAATGAAACTGGATGGATTGATTAAAAATCTGAGAAAGAACATAGAATTTGGTCATGTATAAGCAGGTTTGTCTTTAAATCTTTTATGTCTTAAAATTATACTATCACTGTTTATTTGAATAAGTAATGTTTTTTTTTTCCATTACATGGAGCTATCCATTTTTATCTCAGTTGTCTAGACTGTGGAATTTCAAAAGCATGTTCTACCACATGAACATATATTGGTGATATGCCACTAGACATCAAAGTAGACCATGTGTATGATGTAGATGGTTTTATGATCCATAGTCCGTGTGGAGATGCTAACGAAAATTCCCCATACATGTCAGACAAGGGTTGTACAAAGTATTTCCCAAAGGACTCTATTGATGAAACTACATTTAGTGAGGACACATACCTAATTTATAGAAGAAGGGACAGTGCAAGGTTTATTATGAAAAATGAAGTTCCTCTTGATAATCATTTTGTGGTTCCGCATAATTGTTATCTTTTAACATGGTATGGAGCACAGATGAACATAAAATGGTGTAGTCAGTCACGTTCCATTGAATATTTGTTCAAGTACATTTCAGAGGATGTGATCTTGCAACTGCACAGTTTCTAAATAGCAGGAAGGATGCAGAAAGCGAAAAGCTTGTTAATGAGGTGCAAATGTATTATGACTGCATATATGTTTCACTATGCGAGTCCATGTGGATAATTTTTTTTTTCTGAAATAGCATACATATATCCTTGTTGAGCGGTTGAGTTTTCATCTTACAGGTGAACAAAATGTAGTTTTTGAGGAATATTTTAATATAGAGTCTGTAGTTCAAAGGCAACCTTTTTGCACAGGTAAGTTTGAAGCTTGGTTCAAGGCTAATATAGAGTACCCGTAAGGAAATAACCTCACTTACACATAATTTCCTCATCATTTTGTTTGGAGGCAAGCTGGTAGGAAATGGATCCCTAGAAGCTAAGGACTTTCTTTAGGAAGACCTTACTACATTCCACCAAGAGCTGGTGATCAGTATTACCTATGACTGCTAATCGATGTTATTAGAGTAGCAAAATGCCAGGTGAAATGAGTGTAGCACATCATGTTCATATATAGTATGATACATATAAAGATGCGTGGTACGCATATAGTCTTTTGGAAGATGATAACGAGTACAACTAAAGCAAGTTTTTGGGTGTTAGCACATTCTTTGAGAACTATGTTTGCTACTTTGCTAAGAGAAAATTGCATGAGAGGAATATATGTCAGACGATATTCTATACAGACAACGCCAACTTTATCACAACAAAGGTTAGATTTTATAAATCGAATTCTAGATTATTTATTTATGATATCTAATTGAAACCTTAAATTCTTTTACATTAGATATGCAAACCTATTTCTTTTTCCTAATAATATAGATTTGAAGTTAACAAAAGATTAGATAAAGAATCTTGCTCTCATAGAAATTGAGAATGTACTTTGTAGGCGTGGCAGCAACCTTAGACAAATTGAAACGATGCCCCTCCCAATTTTTTACGATATTTCAGTATGTAAAAATAGATTGTTGCACGATGAATTTCAATATGATAAGTCAGCATCGTCAAGAGAGCTGAACAGTTAAAGCCAAAGTTAACTAATGAACAACAAATTGTGTTTCATAAAGTGTTGGATTCAAATTAAGGAGAAAAGGCTAGATTTTTCTTTCTCTACGATTATAACGATACTGGTAAAACATTCATTTGGAGAACGTTGTTTGCTGAGATCAAACGGTCAAGTTGTTTTGAATGTAGCTTCATATGGGATTGTATCTTTTTTGTTACCAGGTGGCAGAACTGCACACTGCAAATTTAATATTCCACCAAGTCCACATGAAAACTCAATGTGCAGTATTAAGAAAGGAAGTGAGTTAGCTTAATCAATTGTGATGGTATACGCATTATATGGGATGAAGCACCAGTAATGCACAAATACTGCTTCCCAGCTTTCAATAGGACTTGGAAGGATATTATGAGAAGTGTTGACAAAGAAAATGGTACAAAACCATTTAGTGGTAAGACAATTGTGTTTTGAGGAGACTTTCATCAAATACCACTGGTTATTCAAAATGGGGAAAGACAAGATATTGTCAATGCATATATTAACCCATCTTACATCTGGAACTCCTGTGAGGTAATTCGACTGACAAAAACAATGAAGCTGCAAAGTGTTGATTCTAAAGATGAGCCCTCAACATTATCAAAATTTTTAGAATGGTTACAGAACATTGAAGATGAAGTGATTGGTGAAGGAGGTGGCTCCTCTATAATTAAAATTCCTGATGAGATACTTATGCCGAATAATACTAATCCAATTTCAAAAATCGTTGATAGTACATTTCCTAACCTCTCGGAAAGAATACATGATCCAAAATATCTTCAAGAAAGAGCTATATTGGTGCCTACTTTGGATGGTGTTGACTCTATAAACCAATACATGATTGATAAGAATACTGGAGATAGCCCTCCGTATATAAGACCTGATAATGCAAGCAAATCTGTCCTCACTGTTGATCTTATGGAAAATGTTCATACTCCAGAATTCCTTAACTCAATCAAATGTTCATGAGTACCCAATCATGAACTACATTTGGAAGTTGTAACTCCAGTTATGCTACTAAGGAATATTGATCCAAGCCGAGGTTTGTCTAATGGAACGAGATTGCTTCTTGCCAGACAAGGAGACCATGTTGAGGCAAAGATCATGACTGGAGCAAGTGCAAGACAAATGGTGTTGATTCCCAAATTGTTCATAACTCCATCTAAATCAAAAGTACCGTTTAAGTTTCAGCGTAGGTAATTCCCTATTACATTTTCTCATGCCAAATTAATAAACAAAAGTCATGGCCAATCATTAATTAATGTTGGTCTGTACTTGCGTAAGCTAGTTTTTAGTCATGGTTAGTTACATGTTGCTTTTTCTAGAGTAACAAATTGGAAACGCTTGAACGTCTTGATTTGTGATCATGAAAAAAACATATAAACACGACTGTAAATGTTGCATATATGGAAGTTTTAGAATTTGCAGTGGCCATTTTATTTATCAGTTTGTAGTTTATATGGTTTGTGGACATTGCATAATTTGTGTACTTCAGTATCTTAATATTTGATATAAATATATTTTATCCATCACACGCATAATGTTTTGTTAATATTTTAGATTGTAATAACTCACGTTTCTAAACTTTGTACTTAAAAATATATTAAATGAGTGACTTAATCGTGCATCGCACTGGTGGAGAACTAGATATATCATAACAAAATGACATGTTTCTATTTTTGTCAAAATAGTTTTTCCACCCAAATGATCTTCTAAAAGAGGAAATACTAATTTTTTGGTAATGTTAAAAATTAATAAATTATTAAAAATTAATGATAATTGTGCTCACCATTATTCTTGGTTAAAAAAACTTGTGTTGTTATAATCAAATATCCATAAATTATCTAATCCATAAAAATCCCCAAAGAAATAGTTATCATCCTATTAATATTGAATTGATTGTTACTGAAATCGTATCTAATCTATTTTAGAGAATAAGGTGCGTGTAACCATTAAAAACGATATAAAATAGGTTCTTCAAATTTTTAAAGTGCCATAATTAATTAGTAAAGTTATTTCTTTCTACAAAATAATAAACATAAATCTATGTACAAAGTAAAGGATAATTTAAAAACTCGGTCAATAACACAAAATCAGTGCATTCAGAATAGTGAATTGATTTTCAAAGAAAAAAATATATGATTTGCAAATCATTACAAAAATAAAGAACTCCAATAAATATTTTTTAGGATAGGAATGTGTACATACATATTGTTTCTATAAATACCATATTCGTCTCATTCATATTCATCTCTCAAACTCAACTCCAACAACACCCATGTCTACCTTTGCATCTTTTCTTTAGTTTTTTAAATATGTTGTCAACAATGGGGACAAGAAGTTGAATATTCCTTAATGTTCCATATATCATGATATAACAAGATAATGCAAGTAAGTTGTCCAAAGTTTATACTCAAATTTTGTATTTTTCTTATGAACTCTTTATCTGTCCAGACTTAATTTTGTATGTGCAATAATATTAAGATAATTATGTTGATTTTATTCATAAACTTAAAGGAGACACACCGATGAAGGCGATGATGAACGGTTGCAACTAGCCTATGGACATTTTGTGTATATTTTGTTATTTCTTATGAGGGCAATTCATCGTCTTTTTTTATTAAAGATGTTCTTATGCAATAGATATTTGAAGGATAACATATAGACAATACACTGCACTTTTCTTATATGTTTTAGTTTTTATTTTCTGGATAATTTTATTTATTTCTTAATATATTTTGTAATTGCAATTATTTATTGTAACATATATAATTCATATGCAATTAAGACATTGAAGATTGAGAAAAATGATACCCTAAGGCAGTGTTTGCAATTGCATGTACTTTTTAAACAATGATTAAATTTATAAACTGTTTGAAAAGTATTTTAAAGTAAAATAAGTAGCCTTTAAAAATGAGTGTTTTTTACAAAGAACGTGAGGACAATAAAAGTAAAGGTAAATTGCAGTAAACCCACCAAACTATCATCAAATTCGTACAAAGTCAGGGTTAATTACAGTAAACCCACAAACTATCATCAAATTTGCACATAAATCACCGAACCTTTTCTTTTTTGCACCAAACTATGTAAAGTATACAGGATTTGGCATCAAATATTATAAAATATACATGATTGACACTTAAACTGATAAACTTAATTTCTGCTTATTTTTTACCAATTTTTCTACTTGCGAGTACCGTGTGACCTTTATTTAGGAACACTTTTATTCTTACACCATTTTTGCTATAGGCAAAACCATAAAATCATCATCATGCTACATTTTTTCAAAAACAAATCCATAAATAAAGGTCACGTAACACTCACTTGTAGAGAAACCTTTGAAAATGGACGAAATTAAGTTTGATGGTTTAAGTGCCAATCTTATTAAGCTCGGTGAAAAAAAAAATAAGGTTCGGTGGTGATAGTTTGGTGGGGTAACTCAATTAACCCAAAAAAGTAGAATAAAACTGAGAAACAACCTGAAACAAGAGGGACACATGTTTTTATATTTAATTTAGCTTTGAAGTGATTTTTTTGTCAAAAGTAGGATATTACAAACACCCCAATTGATTTTTTAGTGAAAAACATAAAATCTAACTTAATAATAAAGGAGAAGCAGCTATAAATAGAAAGTAGGAGAATATTCTAGGCCCAAAACATTCCTAAATCTGTCAAAGTAAACCATAAGAAAGAAAAAAAATATCAATGCAACTATAATCAAGGATAACTTGATAGTGTGTTATTTTTCAGAGCAAACAGATTAGAATGTGATCAAATCAAGGCTATTACCAAGACTTATGAGCATGCGTCTGAGGATGAATCAACTTGGACAAGTCTGAGTTGATTGCCAATGCTAATGTCCTGGAAGATGATAAAAATCGATACACCGAGGCCTTGGGAGTTTGAGGAACAACATATTTTGAGAAGTATCCGGGGTTACATACGATTATCGGGCGGTCAAAGACGTAAATCCTTAGAATTTTCGTTGAGATGGTGCTTTAACAGAATGAGATCTTGGAAGGAGAAACTTTAACCAAGGCTGGGCGTGAGATATTAATCAATATTGTATTGCAAGTGATTCCCACTTATGTTATGAGTTGCTTTGTTTTCTCGATCTCCACATTTAAGGAAATTGAAAAGGCAACAGAACGCTGTTATTGGGGGTCCACAGTGGAAGCCAAAAAACATTAGTGGGTTACTTGGGAGAATTCCACACGGCCAAAACAGATGGGGGTGGGGGCTCGGTTTTTAGGAACTATCTTACGTCAATCTTGTTGTGGTGGCTAAACAGTATTGGAGAATATTATCTTTTCCGAATTCACTGATGACTCAAATGCTAGAATGTAGATACTTCCCTAATGTGTCTCTTGATTGTGTGCATGTCAGTTACAATCAGAGCTATGTGTGGCATAGCTTATTAAAGGCACAAGAACTTGTTAATGTTGGCATAGTTTGGAGAGTATGCAATGGACAACCTTAACAACTGCAACGGAGAAGTGGATTGGAGTTGAAAAATTGGTATCATTTACAGATTGCCTGGATAGAATTGATACTAATATATATGTCTCTTATTTCATTGATGCAGGTCGCCACGCATGGGATGTGAATTAACTCTGGAACACGTTCATGGAGGACGAGACAAATCAGATTCTAACAACCCCAATCAATACTCGATTACCACCGGATTGATAATTTTGGATGCTAACTCAAAATGGAAACGCCACGCATGGGATGTGAATTTGGCCGTAAGTAAATTCTCTACTATGGGGATCCAAATTCCATCGACCATTCATCCTACACCTAGCTGGCAGAAAATTCAGAATATTCGTACGCTGCCAAAAATCAAGCATTTCCTTGGAGAGCATGTAATGACGATCTCCCTTCAAAAGTTAATCTAGTTCGTCACCACATGGGCGCTGATCCCTCTTGTACTAATTGTGGAGAAGAGGATGAGACAGTGAAATACCTATTTGTACGTTGTGGCAGAAGTCATGAAATATTAGCGCGGAGCGGTATCCGAATGAATGAGACATAAATCTTTCACTTTTCTTTTCAGGTAGTAATATGGGAGCTGTTGGATAGATTGCCACATGCAGGCTATACTTTATTGTTGTTGATGTGGAATATTTGGGTAGCACACAACAGAGGTTGTTTTGATCAACTCAAAATCTCGCCAACCATTATATTGGCCAAAGCCAACTGTATTGTGGCTGAATTGTAGGACATGGAGGCAAGTCTGGAGGACTGTACTAATGGCGGTGAGGTACCTGATGTGCCCACTAATGGCGGGGTGATATCTGATGCACCTATTAACTGGCAACCTCCTTCGACGAATAGACGAAAACTTAATTTCGATGGAGAGGTTTACAAGAATGGTAGGGTTGGTCTTGGATTCATTATATGAGACCATGTGGGAGAGGCTCTGCTTGCAAGAGTATCATCTTGATGTCAAAAGAGATAACAATCTTATGAAGATTCTGAAACTTGGCGAGTTAAATGACAACTATTGAGGAAGTGTTGTGCACGATATATACGAGCTGGCTAATTCAGTTGGAGTCTTATTTTTTTGTATTTACTCCTAAATTAGCATATTTTGTTGCTCATTGCTTTAGCTCATTTAAAATTCGACATCGATGATGTTCGGATCTGGACAAAGGATGTACCTTCTAGTATTATTTTGCTATTATTACGGGATGTAGAGCGTTCTTCTAACGAAATTTTATTAATGAAGAAAAGGAGAATTTTCTATAAATAGAAAGTATGAGAATTTTCCCACCCAAGAACATTTCAAAATCTGTCAAATTAAAATCGAGAAGTTTCTATAAATAGAAAGTAGGAGAATTTTTTCACCAAAGAACATTTCTAAATATGTCAAAATAAAATCAGAAGGAAAAAAATGACATGTACTACATACGGGTAAACCTAACCATCCGTGCGTGACATACGCATTCGGCCCAAATTGATACGTAGCCGATAATTTGGTGGAGAACAACACAAAGGGCAACCGCTCATAAATCAGTTTCCTATATCTTTTTATAATTTTGCTTTCCTACTGAAATTCTTTAACTATTGATAACTTTTTCGTCTCAACTTCGTTTTTAACGAAAAATATATCAAATTAGTCATTATTTCACGATCTTCGATTAGACATCCATATTGTAATATTAATTTAAAAAAATAAAAACATAAATGCAAGATTTAGTCACCAATCATAAATTTTCTTTTCTTTATTTTGCCTTTTTACCAAGGTTTTTAAATTTTGGTATGCCTCAATTCCATTTTTTATGAATAACCTATTAAATTAATCCTCATTTCGCAATTAATATCCATATTGCAATACATAAATGTAAATTTGTATTTTCATTAACCAAGATCTTCCCGTTATACCGTAACAATTATATGAAAGAGATACAATTCACATGTTGGTATAAGAATTGACAGTAAATTATCACACTGTAACAATTTTCAGAAGATAACTCATATGCTTAAGCATAAAATTGAACCCAAAATAATATAGCAGTTTTAAATAAATAATATCATCGTTCCAAAAAAAACATACAAACCACATGCAAACAAGAAATCCTAAATTTGATTGAAACTTATATAAGTTTTACAAGCATAGTTCCTCAATGGAATAGGAAAAATATAAAGTTTAACCCTAGATAAATTTGAATGTTCAATTAAAATCATACCACAAGTACCATTTGCACACTAAATTCGTTAATCTTTTACTTTTATTGCATGCAAAGATAAATAAAATATTTCATTTATATAAAATATATCTAACCTACAATCAATCAATAGGCAATTGTATTTTTAACATATAATAACTAGTTTTAAAATATGAAATATGTGTGTCAAATTAAAGATCAAAAGAAGATATTTAGTATATTAGATGTCAAAACGGATAAGAAGTGAATTATTTGTCTTCAAATTTTTGGACTAAGTTTACCCAGTTAAATAATTATGATATTCAAAAAATGAACCAATACAAACTATAACCTATATTTATTTATTTCAAAAAAATTGAAAATTGAATTTTGCAAGATTAGATTGTATAGATATGATTATCTTATTATATTAATACACAATGATAGGTATGGCCCAATCTCTCCGGGTCGGACTAGCCCGTCAGCCGGGTCAATCGGGTCCAAAAGCGCAAGCTCATTCGCAGCATCATTGGAAGTTGGGAAAAGATCCCCATGATCTTTTCCAACAGCCATGCAGATTTGACTGGCGGATTTATAGGGATTTAATTAGGGTTTCTATTGTATAGTATAAATAGGAGAATTGTAGCTTAGTTTAGGGTTCCGGTTTTGAATTCTAGAGATATAGCTTGCAAACTTGTACTCCGTTATACAAAGAAGAATAGTGAAACACCCCGGAAGGTTATTGCCTTCTCCCGTGGACGTAGATCTCCGGATCGAACCATGTAAATCTTTGTGTCGTTTAAGTTCTTGCATGTTTTGATTGTTGTAGATTGTCATTGTGATTGTGATCTATTTGATATCCGGGTATTGACATTATCAATTGGCGCCGTCTGTGGGAAAGAATCAAAAGCAAACCCTAGAATCATTCAAAGTTGATTTACTTCTGTCATGGTGAACACACGCCAGTCGGCTAATCCAACCCGGTCTCGTCGGAATCCCCCCGTGGATCAAAACCCTCCGTTGCCACGTCAGCAGGTCCAGGATCCGCCTGCGGGGTAAGCAGATGCGCAGCATCCTGCACCCGCTGAGGCGCCAGCATAGGTTGACCCACAGCTAATCCCTGAACTGCTGCAGGCACAACAAGCGTTCCTTCGGGAACACGCCGCTCTATTCCAAGAATGGAATCATCGGCGCGCCGACTTCGGTATGCGCGCCGATAATGGCGCTAATCAGATGGCTGGATATTCTCGCCAGGATCGATCTCGCGCACTCAATGAAGATCCACCCCACAGAGCCAGGCATGATCACCGCCGTCAGCGGTCAGTATCGCCTGGGAGAACTGGAGTTCTAATGGTTCAAGGCCCCGCTATGCTGATCACGATGACGCAGACCGACGCCGACCTGTAGATGCGACGAAGTGGGCTCGCTTGGAAAGGTCCCGTTTACTCGATCCTCTAGAACAAGAGCAAGCTCAATTTGATGCCGAGCTTGACAAGGTATTGGGCCTTGATGCTGATGGGGAGATAATTACTCCGTTCTCCGAGGAGATTCTTTCCACTTCACTCCCCGAAGGATTTAAACTTCCACCAGTCCCCATATACAATGGCACCGGGGATCCAGGTAACTTCTTGAGCGCGTTCAGGTATGCCATGTTCAATCGGAGTTGCACGCTGCATCACTTGTGCAAAGTGTTCCCCGAGTATCTCCAAGATGAGGCTAGAATTTGGTTTGATTCTTTGCCACGCGGCAACGTTACTTCTTTTCGGGACCTTGTTGAACAGTTATGGGCTCGTTTCCATACACGAGCCAAGCCTATGGCCACTTTGGCCGATCTCATGAACCTGGAGCAACGAGATGGGGAGACCGTCGCTCAGTTTCTTGAACGCTTTACTGCGGAAAGCCTTAAAGTAGGTAGCTGATCCGATGATGTTATCATCACGACCTTCATGAACGGCCTCCGAGCCGGACCGCTTTACACCGATCTTGCACGACATCCTCCAACCACCACCCGAGCTCTATTTGGCATTGTGAGCAGGTTTGCCAAAGCTGAAGAGCAAACTCGGCGCAAGCGGGAGAAGCATACTACCAAGAAACAGCTAGACAAAACGTAGGCCGGAACTAGTACCCGACCCAGTGCCTTCAGTCGTTTGAGCAGAGGCAGGTTGGAACCTCGCAGTGATATCCCTCAACTCACACCCCTTACGCGATCAAGGACATAAATATTTTCTGTTCACAAGAATGATTTGCGACCGTGCCCATGGATGACTGCTCCGGCAGAGAAGCGTAACCGTGAGAAGTGGTGTGCGTATCATCACGATCATGGACACGACACCGAAGAATGTCGTGAGCTTTGTAAAGAAATCGAGGACTGCTTGAAGCGAGGCTTCCTCCGACAATACATAGTTCGGACTGAGGACAGATCTCGGCCGAATCAAAACGGAGGTCTACAACAAGGTCGGGGAGGTTAAAACGACCGAGGCCCCAGACAAAACAGACCCCAATGGCAAAACAACATGTCGGGGTATACCAGTTACCAAATACAAGATCAGGGTAATCGTCAACAAAATCAACCGCAACAACCCCAATTGTTGCCACCGCCGCCACCACACCGCGGTCCCAGGGACAACCCACCGAATCATGTTGTCCACGGAATTATAAATGTAACCTATGGCGCCATGCCAACAGGGACTTCCCGAAGTGCCCTTAAAGCCGAAGCGCGAAGGCCTCCTCCCGAGGAGCCACGTCACAAGTGTTTCCACAAATCTGAAACGGTGAGTTTCACCGAGGAGGATCCTGTTCCCGAACTCACCCCTCATACTGATGTTATTGTGATTGACATGGCCGTGGCCAATGTCACCATTAAGCGAGTTTTTGTCGACAACGGTGCCGCTGTGAGTGTCATATTCACTAATTGTTTCCAGAAGATGGGTATACCCCGCGAGCAGCTCCGGCCAGCTCCCGGGCCTCTACAGACCTTCACTCAGGGAGAGGTCCAACCAGAGGGAATTATCAACCTCCCCGCGTTGCTTGGTACGTACCCAGCGAACTATCTTTGCAGATTTCTATGTAGTCACCTCTCCATCTCCATACAACATGATTCTTGGCCGGGATTGGCTCACTCCGGCAAAGGCCATTTGTTCCACATATCATTTAGCATTGAAGTTTCCTATACCCCATGGAGAGGTCGCCATCCGTGGCAATCAAAGAATTTCCAAGGAGTGCATGTATGTCGCACTAAAGAAAACAACCAAGGCTCCTCCCAAGCCTCAATTTTAAATAGCCACTTCGGCGCCTGCCCCGGATGTCTCCGGGCCTCTCGGAAACGATACAACCAGAGCAAACTGTTATAGTAGGCGCTGTGAACATACCTTTGTTGCACATAGGCATGTCAACGGGGCGGGGCGGGGCGGATTTTTGGATTTTTTGACCTGCCCCGCCCCCGCCCCGCCCCGCCCCGCGCCCCGTCACGGGGCAAAAATATCTGCCCCGCACGGGGCGGGTCTGCCCCGCCCCGCCCCGCCCCGACCCACCTTTATCTTTTTTTTTTCTTTTTTTTCTTAAAAAAAAAACTATTTTTTTAAATTAAAAACCTTGTTTTTTTTTTATAATTGAAATTAATAGGGTTTTAATTTTTAGGTTTACATTAGTTCTGTTTTAACATTTTTTATATTTTGTAAAATTAATTATTAGAAAATGGAATTTGATTATTTAAATTTATTCTAATCATAATTTAATGTATTAGGATGGCATAAATATAACATATCATATATAAAATTTGATATTATAAATACATATATACACATATTTAATATTTATGTGTGTGTATATATATATCTATATAATATTACATAATATATATTTAAAATTAAAATAAATTATATATATAAGGGAGGGAGCGGGGCGGGTCAGGGGTCATGACCCGCATCTGACCCGCCCCGTGGACGGGGCGGGGCTGGGCGTGCCCCGTTCTTCATCGGGGCAGATTTTGCCCTGCCCCAAGGACCTCGGATCGGAGCGGATCGGGGCGGGGCAGATCGATTTTGACATGCCTAGTTGCACAATGCCATCACCCAGACACTAAGGGAGCATTCCGAAGTCTTCGCTTTGTCTCCCCTAGACATGCCAGGAGTCTCTCCCGACCTTATCACTCATAAGCTGAACATTGACCCTACTGTGAAGCCAATACAACAAAAGCGACGGCAGTTTGCCCCGGAAGGAAATGCAGCTATCCGAACTGAGGTTCAACAAATCGTGGATGCTGACATCCTATTTGAAGTTCATTATCCATCCTGGCTTTCTAATCCAGTAATGGTGACGAAGTCCAGTGGGGCTTGGAGAATGTGAGTTGATTTTTCTAATCTCAACAAGCACGGCTCGAAGGACTGCTATCCTCTACCGCCCATTGACCAAAAAGCCAAGGCCATTACCAGGTATAATGCGCTTTGCTTTTTGGATTTATACAAAGGATATCACCAAGTCCATATGGACCGCCGAGATGCTACCAAAACAACCTTCATCACTGATTTTGGGTGCTTCGCTTTCAAGAAAATGCCCTTCGGACTCAAAAATGCCGGAGCCACCTATCAGCGTCTTATGGACCACGTCTTCCGAGACCAGATCGGCCGCAATGTTGAGGTATATGTCGATGACCTCGTTATTAAGAGTTCTTCCCCTACATTATGTATGCAAGACATTGCCGAGACATTTAACATATTGCGGCGCTATAATCTTCGGCTCAATCTAGCCAAGTGTACCTTCGGCATCGGATCAGGAAAATTTCTTGAGTACATGGTCTCGCAGCACGGTCCCCGGGCCAACCCAACCAAGATTAGGGATGTGCTGGATCTTCAGCCGCCGAGAACTGTGAATGACGTCCAACGTCTAACCGGCGGCCTCGCGGCTCTAAATCGTGTTTTATCAAAGGCCGCGGAGCGTCAGCTTCCTTTCTTCAAAATTTTGCGCCAAGCGAAGAAATTTGAATGGACTCTGTGGTGCGATGAAGCCTTTGAGGCTCAGAAACAACACATCAATCAGTTGCCCACTATGTCCGCGCCTCTCCCCGGAGGGCCACTCTATGTATATTTGGCCTCCGCCGATGAAGCCATTAGTGTGGCCCTCGTCCGTGAGGACCATGGAAGTCAACAACCTGTGTACTTCGTTAGTCGAGCACTCCAAGGGGCAGAGACCCGATACTCTGTAGCGGAAAAAACAGTATTGGCCCTAATCATGGCGGCCCGCCGCCTGCGTCCCTATTTTCAAGGGCATGTTATCCGGGTCTTCACAAATCAACCTATTTGTCAGATTCTTACCAAGCCCGATGTGTCGGGGCGTTTGGCCAAGTGGGCAATCGAGCTCGGGGAACATGATATACAATTTCTACCTCGTCGAGCCATCAAGGGTCAAGCTCTCGCAGATTTTCTGGTCGAAGTCCCATTCAATAACCCCGAGGCAGTCACGTGTGCTAAGGCTATACCCCGCACCAACCCCGAGGCCGAAGCCAACAAGTGGCGTGTATACATGGACGGCGCCTCTACAACCCGAGGCAGTGGTGCCGGGGTCCTCCTCATTGGTCCCAATGGCGTTGAAGTCAGATATGTTCTGCGTTTTAAGTTTAAAGTGACCAACAATGAGGCTGAGTACGAGGCAGTCCTTGCTGGACTCCGGCTCGCTCAAACCTTCGGAGCTTCACATATCCAATTATTCACCGACTCCGAGGTGGTCTCCAGCCAGATCAAGGGTACCTACGCGGCAAAAGATGATACATTGAAAAGGTATCTGACTTTAACTCATAATCTTTTATTAACTTTTACTTCGACTGATGTCCAGCAGATACCCCGCGAGGAAAATGTTAAAGCTGACACTCTCAGTAAAATGGCCTCCGCGATCCCGTCAAATGTGTCTCCGGACATAATCATCGAAGAAGCTACCCACCCTTCGATTGGTGGGCAGGTGGTCTCTGTGTTGGCCGATGCCGACCCAATTGGATGACCCCGATCATCTAGTATCTTCGGAATGGCACATTGCCAGAAGATAAATTACTCGCTCGGCAGATACTTCTGAAAGCACTAAAGTACACACTTCACGACGGGGTCCTATATCGTCAGTCATACTTACAGCCAAGCCTCCGATGTCTTGGCCCGGTCCAAGCCGACTATGTTCTTCGAAAATTTCACGAGGGAGCGTGCGCAAGTCATATTGGGTCACGGACGTTGGCCAAAAAAGTACTTCGGTGGGGATACTACTGACCCACCTTATTTAATGATGCCCACAATCTAATATCAAAGTGCGACAAATGTCAGCGGCACTCCCGAGTGAAGCACCTGCCGCAAACCGAACTCATCGGCATACAAAGTGCCTGGCCATTCATACAGTGGGGAATCGACATCGTGGGACCGTTCCCAGTTGCTCCGGGGGGATTGAAATTTCTCGTGGTTGCTGTGGACTATTTTACTAAATGGGTCGAAGCCGAGCCCCTCACTGCCATTACTGGACAAAATATCTTAAAATTTGTCTGGCGTAACATCATATGTCGTTTTGGCATTCCAAGTGCGATTATATCTGACAATGGCAAACAATTTGCAAATGATCCCTTTCGGTCCTGGTGCGAGGAGTTGCACATCAAGCAAGTTTTCACCTCGGTAGCTCACCCCCAAGCCAATGGCTAGGTCGAGGTCACGAACCGCACTCTAGTCAATGGCCTAAAGAAGCGATTGGATCAGGCCAAGGGTCTTTGGGCTGAGAATCTTCCGCAAGTTCTCTGGGCTTATCGCACAACACCACATGCTTCGACCGGGGAGACTCCATATAGCCTCACCTATGGCTCCGAGGCTGTCATTCCTGCCGAGGTGGGAGTACCCAGCCCTAGACTCTTACACCTTAATCCCGAGGTTAACGAGGAAGCACTCCGTAACAAATTAGACGAGCTTGAACATCGTCGCGAGCAATCTTTCATCCGACAAGCTAAATGCAAGCAACAAGCGGCTCAGTATTACAACCTCCGGGTTCGGGGTACACAGTTCCAGGTCGGAGACCTTGTGCTCCGGCTAAATTCTGCTAACAAAGCTGCCCCCGAGGGCAAACTGCATGCCATCTGGGAAGGGCCTTATCACGTCACTACTGCTCACGCCTCCGGAAGCTATCAGTTAGAACACTTGAATGGCACCCCGGTGCCTCGCACTTGGCACATTAGCAATCTGCTGCACTTCTATCTCTAGTTTCCCTTTTCAAGTACTTATTCTTCCTTTACAATTTATGTACATGTTTTTACTTTCGTTCCACGGTACTTTATGTTTCAAGTTTATTTTTGTATCCTTCAATTGTTCCGACAATAGCTATGAATAACAATTTTTACTTCCAATACGTACACTGCTTCTCTTCTACGCCACGGGGACGCCCCGGCCTAGAATACTCGCATATTAGTTACTGCAATCGTTAATTATCTCCGGACACATTGGTCTCTTGCCTGATCCGTCCAGGGAGACCATGAATTTTCTCCCCGGACATGACTTCCCTCTCGCCTGAGTAATCCAGAGAGGTTATCAACTTTGTCATTGTGCAAACGTTGACTCCCGCCTGATCCGTCCGGGGAGACTTTTTGCCCTATTTCCGGACAAGGGCTTACCTACATCCAGTACTCTCGAGTACTAACTACTACATTATCTGCATCGCATTGTATCAACACATTTAAAAAAAAAAATTGCATCATGCTCAAATGCATCACTAATCTATTATTTGCAAAAAGAACTTGTCATATACACGATTTTTTTTCACTCTAGTTTTATTTACAAATATGCTTTACATTAAAAAATACTTTACAGCACAACTTGTCTATCTATTTATTACTTCCCAACTAATACTCAGCACTTCGGCACTGAGACCCGCCCCGGGAGCTCCTCCGCGTCCTCCGGGATCTGGAAGTTCCCCGGGATTGGGCTCCGGTCCTCCCCCTACTATGATCCCCTCCCCGGCGGGGACTCGATTGCCGAGCTGGTCCTGGAGTGTTGGCCCATCCCACCTCCTCCGGGCACGACGCCACCTTCTTCGGCCTTTCACGTCCTCGTACATGCTGAGGAGTATCTCTAACACTTCCCGCTTCCTAACCAGCTCGGCGGAGTCAGTGTGCCCAGCCTCTATCAGTACGGCTATTTCCTTTTGAATTTTAGCCGTTCGCTCTTCGACCTCCTCGAAAGTTAGTAGGCCGAACTCCGACAATATTCGGTCGTACTCTCTTTGATGGACGAAGAGTCGTTCCACCTCGACACATTTAGACAGGTACTTAAGCTGGTGATCCAAGGTTTTTTCTGCAGCCGCGGTTCTTGCCTTTTCGGCCTCGAATACCTTCTTCTCTGCAACCGATAGTCTTTTTTCCAGCGTAGGGACCACCGACATCTACAGGTCATCTATCTCCCTTTGCAGCCAGTTCATTGACTGCATCAGTTTTTGAATGACCTCGTGAAGGTCCTCGGTATCCTCCTGCTGCACATGTGATATACAAAGCAATTACAACACCACCAGTACACAGCACATATTAATGTTCGAGCTCAAGACATACATTCAAGATTCAATAGTACAGACATCGAAAAACCATCATTTATACATTCATAAAACAATGACTACAGATCAAGTGTTTTTTACAATTACAAGTTCAAAAAATGGCCTCCTACTCTACGTCTCCGCCTGAGTTAGGAGGGGAACTGACCTCCGCTGCGGCCGAGGTGGTGGCAACCGGGTCCACGGTAGGACTCGCTGCCAGCTGAAGAGCTCCGCCCTCCTGGGGAGCTAGTTCCAGCACCTCGGGCTCAATCCTCGGTGGAGGGGCCCTCTGCCGTGGCTCTGGCACATGCATATCCATTTGATATCCCAGGAACTCCTTGTCCTGGTCTACCGAACAGCTCGCCACATCTTATGCTGACAGGATGGTCCCCTTCTGGGCCAATGCCTCCACCAATGGCCACTCCGGGCGGAGACAGAGTGTTGTAGTAGGCGGCGTCAACATTGCCCACAGAGGCGTAGTCATACTCGAACTCCTTTTTATAGACGTCCACCTCCGGGTACACCTCCTTCACCACCTCCAACACCTCGGAGTGCGTGGCTACGTTCCCTACTGCCACAAAGTTCGTCAAGAAGTTCACAAACGTTTCCGTTTGTGACAGCTTCTCGACGAAGGCCCTCAGCATCGCCCCCTGGCCCTCCACTTTCCTCTTCAGCTCCTCCCGAGCTGCGGCCAACTCTCCCCGGAGAAGGGCCATCTCAGCAACCTCTCCTCTAAGGCGGGCAGCTTCCTTCTCGGCCTCGAGCGCTCTGCCCCGCGCCGTCACCTGGCCACTCTTGGCCTCAGCTGCCTCTGCACGGAGCTTATCGCACTCCCCGTGCAGAATCCTCAACTCTTCGCCCAGCTCCTCGGTCTCCTCTTTTTGAAGGCGACGCCCGAACCCAATGAGCCCTTGGCTCAGGGTCCACACCTCCTCCATCTCGGACACCTCGTGGCCCGCCACTCTTGTTTGGCCCTACAGAAAACTTTTTAAGAGATTGCACATCAACGGGAAACTTAACACGTGACAACCTTACCTTCGAGATGGGATCTGTCCGCATTCTCTTTGAGACAGAGGGCGGCGTCGGCAAAGGCCCCGGCCTCTTCTTCGCCCTTGGGGTTGTGTCCAACCGCGCAACAACCTCTTCAATCCCCTCGCCGTGTCTCTTCCCCGGGGTCCTCTCCACTTCGGGGGTCGTGCTTTTTGGGGTGGCCGCTCTCTCAGGATCCGGAGTCTGTTGCGCACTCCCCGCGGTCTTCTTTTGGAGACTGGCTTTAAAGCGTCCCACTGCAAGCAAGATCAGCACATTAGCAAACAATATTATCAACAGCTACAAACAATTGTAAGAAAAATCCCTACCCTCCACTTCCGCCCCGGCTAAAGAACCCTCACTCAGGGGTGGCGACGTCCTCGCCTCGGGTCCCTTTGTATAATACAGGGACAATCCGGCCTTCTCCAACTCTTCCTCGGTGAACACTTGTTTCAGCGTCCCCGCTTGCCCGAACACCTCAACTGACTCTGGTACACCTTTTGGTACCCCGTCCCCAACCTCCTCCCTTCTCCACCCGGGGATCAGCTTCGATTCTTTTATATACAGGAACTTTACCTTCCAGTTTTCTACTGTGCTTGGGTTCTGCACCCTGAACCCTCTTTGCGGCCTCGGGTTCAGCGAGCACCAACCCTTCCCCTTCCCGATCAATTCAACTGGAAGAAGTACCTGAATAACTCTACGGAGGGCTCTACCCCCAAGGTCTTACACACCAACATAAATCCTACTATCTGCCTCACGTCATTCGACACTAACTACCCTAATGCAATACCATAATATCCTAGCAGCTCCACCACAAAATCCCACAGTGGGAATCTTAAACCTACCCTAAGCTGATCTATATATACAGTTATAAACCCTTTAGGTGGACAACAGGCCCTATCATTGGGTCCAGGTATTATATACTCTAAATATATTGGGAAATAAAAACCTGGCACCATCGCCTCGATTCGGGCTTCGATAACCCAAGGCATCCTTGAAGCCACCTCCAGATTCGCCTCCTCCACTAAGCAGGTGGGAAATCCCACCTCCCGGGTCCAAATTTCCCTCAGATCAGCCCTATAAACTTTCCTACTCTCCCTCCTCTCTGGGAAAATGGCTCTCAGAGGTCTAGCATCGCAGGGGCTCTCATCAGTACTCACTACCCTCACACTAGAAGATTCTGAGGATGAAGACATACTTACTTCATTTTTCAAAGATGCAGGCACGAAGTTGGAGTGATTTCCAGAAATTTGTTGGTTTCTTTCTCGTCTTCCCGCTGATTTTTTGATCGGAAGTTGCAAATGAAGAGTAAAGTGAAACTGTCGCTTCCTTTTCCCTCTAATACAAAGATTCAACGGCCCAGATTGCACTTGTTCAAATTCAGTGGCTCACAATAGCGCGTGCATTACACGCACCCTTGGGTTGCGCACCTGCGTGCCTCACACGCGCCACGCGCACAATGATCACGTGACCAATCACATCAAGCCAATTCCTTCCCCAGGAAGCTTTGTGCTTCAACCCGGTTGATTAATTCACCCCAGGGGTAATTCAGTAAGCTCCGATTGACTCTTTCACCCCCGGGGATAATTCAGTTCAACTCCGGTTGATCACTTCACCCCGGGGGTAATTCAGTTCGACTCCGGTTGATTATTTCACCCCGGGGGTAATTCAATTCGACTCTGGTTGACTCTTTCACCTCGGGAATACTTCAGTTCGACTCTGATTGATTCTTTTACCCCGGGGGTAGTTCAGTTCGGCATAGGATTGACTCTTTCACAAAAGGACTCCGATACTGCTCCAACTCAACTTCGGCTACAGCGCATACACATCGGCCCACGAATAAATCTTTTTAACCGAAGCTCCTACCTCGCTTCTGCTGGTGGAGGGGCATCTGATAGGTATGGCCCAATCTCTCCGGGTCGGACTAGCCCGCCATCCGGGTCGATCGGGCCCAAAAGCGCAAGCCCATTAGCAGCATCTTTGAAAGTTGGGAAAAGATCCCCATGATCTTTTCCAACAGCCATGCAGATTTGATTGGCGGATTTATAGGGATTTAGTTAGGGTTTCTATTGTATAGTATAAATAGGAGAATCGTTGCTTAGTTTAGGGTTTCGGTTTTGAATTCTAGAGATATAGCTTGCAAATTTGTACTCCGTTATACAAAGAAGAATAGTGAAATACCCCGGAAGGTTATTGCCTTCTCCCGTGGACGTAGATCTCCGGATCGAACCACGTAAATCTTTGTGCCGTTTAAGTTCTTGCATGTTTTGATTGTTGTAGATTGTTATTGTGATTGTGATCCGTTTGATATCCGGGTATTGGCATTATCACACAATAAATACAAAAATACAATAAAAATAGAACGTAGTAGCATTTTTGTGCCCCATTTCACTTTCAAAAACTGATAAGCCACATTTAATTACTTCAAACGAGATTTATTATTTAGCAGTACTTTTTATGTTTGCTTTATACATAATTTGGGAATAATAATAATAATAATAATAATAATAATAATAATAATAATAATAATAATAATAATAATAATAATAATAATAATAATAATAATAATAATAATAATAATAATAATAATAATAATAATAATAATAATAATAATAATAATAATAATAATAATAATAATATGCCACTCAGTGTATTTCCTTATGAATATGCATTTCTATGATATATATATGTACCTCTTTAACTTTCATAGCAAACATTTTTATGAAAGAGTTTGAAAGCTGCAATGGAAGAAAAAAGATGTATTTTCCATTTATGGGCATTGAATAACTGAAAATATTATTAATTTCTTGGCGTTCTAAACTAGAGAGAATATATTACGGGCCCAAGTAGAATGCCTTAATTCTTCAAACTAGAAAAATAACCAGAAATCCTAAATTGATCTTGTCAATGTCCAATCATGTTCATTTTCCATCTGGACTAGCGTAAGAAGTAAGAAAAGTCCCTATATTATTTGTGCATTGCACCAATTATAATACTAATTTATTATTTCCCTGAAAATTATAAAAAGAATTTTCAATTGATGTTTTTCATCCTTTTTCACAAACTGAATTTCAAATTTAAGGATTCATGGTCTTGACCTTTTCACATACTTTGAATTAGATTGAAGTTTTTTGTAATAATCTCATAAAATCATTTATTTACTTTTTTTCAATTTTTTTGTTTAGAAATGTGGAGTTCAATCATTTAATCATGTATATATATATATATATATATATATATATATATATATATATATATATAGCTTATTACCTTTGGTTTGTGGAATGTCACAAGATTAGTCAATACAAGATTAATAGTTTAGCTTATGAAACAAAGCTTTTCGTTGGGAATTGATGTTGGTTATCTTGTGTTGATTCCAAAAATTAATGTGGATCACCATACTAATTCGATAGTAGCTTTCAAGTTCAAGCTTGGACAGTATCCATTAATTGTGTCTTATATCATGACAATTAACTACCGTGAAGGGGCCCATTTTGATTACGTAACATCAACTTTATGCTGCAGTCTCTAGAGTCACGGACATGAGCGAATGAAAATTTGTTATGAGAAAAATAATTGAAACAAAATAATAAATGTTAACAAGGGACTGTTCCAAAGTTTAGGATAATTGATATTTTATTGAGAGTGTCCGCAATATATTTATTTGAATTATAATAAACTTCATGTGCACGATGTTGTTTACGTTTATACATGTACTCATAAAATATTTTATAACCGTGTATTGCACTGGTGCTGAACTAGTTGCTTAATAAAGCAAATTCAAATACTGGTTAAGAAGATCATAATGTTGTAAGGTTGCTAGAGATTATTTCTGGTTTTTAAAAAGTGATTAAAATAAGTGATTTTTAAGAAGCAACAATTCATGAAAGTTAAGCAAAATTTGTAAGTTAGAAGCACTCATTTGCAACTTATTTTGAAACAAAAGTTCAAAGCACTTATTCTAAGCATTTACAAACACCCATAAGAATATTGAAAAATATTATAGTTCTAGTCAAGAATCCTACCTCAAAGGTACATGAATAGCAATCAAATTAAATGTTATTCGTTGAAAGAAAAACACAATTAGCGTGTCTTAGTCAAAAGAAACTGATGAATGGTAATGTAGGCATTCACTAAATATTGTGTATTGGTGAAACTCTTATATTTAACACCCTATATAAAAGGATTTTATGAATAAGAAAACCATAATTATTCTGTTTCTCTCTAGCCTATTTACTTTTCCACTTCTCTAAAACACGTTATCAGCACCAACACGGAATCCCTCTCCACAAATATGCTTACAAATTGCTAAAATAGAGCAACATGGAACAACTAATACATGAAAGGTAATTTTTTTCCCCTTTTATGATACGATAAATCACGTTAACCTTTACTGGTAGCGTCGTCTCCTACCACCAAATTAATGTATAGAAATATACACTTAACCTTATCCTACAACTCTAACTAGTAGAGTGGCAAGTAAGAGTCGATTCCACGAGGAACGGTCGAACAATTTTGCTTTATGTATTAAACTGTTATGATCAACAATATAATGTAAATAAGCTAGAAAAACAATAAATAAGTGAGGGGATTTTAATGAAATCACAACTAACACCTAAATTTCTATTAAGCAACTTAAATAACAATTACTCTAAAAATGCTTAGCAATTTAACAATTCAAATAAACAAAGACAAATAGAATGATTTTTTCGGTTTTTGGTTTTCAAGTAATAAAACGATTCACCTTTGATCATGCTTCCCCTTGGTCTTAGACGATTTATGCAACTACTGTTAATACCCAATTAGTTAGCCTTGGAACTCCTACACCAAGATTGATAACAAGCTCTATCAATCTTGTTGTCTCTTAAGTATGATTAATCAAAATAAGCTCTTCAATTAATCCTACTCAACTTATCAAATCCTAAAACAAGCTCTTCAAGAATCAATAGTTAAGTGCATTAAGAATCAAGACAACGAAGTAGATCCGACATAAAACTCGTAAGTTTGGTTATAGTGGCCGAACTCTATGTTATCCCCAATAAAATAAATCTATTATTTGCTACACGGGAATCGGAAATCGTACAATTACGGATAGTAATTTCCAATTCTAGCAACACACAAACAAATATCCAAATGGGTGATCAAACCATAATTCAATTCATAAGTGTGAATCAACAATCCCAAATAACATAGAACATTCCAAAACATAATCCAATCGGTAATATTAACCGCAATAATCACATAAATATCTTCGACTCAAGGTTCCACATTGATCAAGAGTGAATTCTAGGGTGCTAGCCGCCCATTACACCTAATACAATCAGTAAATCAAAATAAATACAATAAGACATGATAAAATTATAGAATAAACCAAGAACTTGGGTTGAGGAATGAAAGGCCTCCAATCTTCTTCCCAATGTAGTCCTTGAGGATGATGGAATTAGATGTCCCAAAGACAGGTTAAAATTCGAAATGGAACTTATATATATAGGGGAAGAGTTGTCACTTTAGTTTTAGGCAAAATTGCATTCAAATTTTGAAACAGAGTAGAGGATCTCGGCCGAGATGCAAGTGTGTCTCGGCCGAGACGTGAAAAAGGATTTTTCTCCTGGTGAAGCGAGGGCTAATCTCGGCCGAGATGCAAATGTGTCTCGGCCGAGACGTGAGAAAGAGGATTTTAGGGCTTTTTAGGGCTTGGCTTATCTCGGCCGAGATTGGGTTTCGTCTCGGTCGAGATCTTGATCTCTTGAATTTCTGAACTTTCCCTGGAAGGTCATCTTTACCGAGATGCAATGCTTGTCTCGGCCGAGATCTTCAGCTTCTCAAAACTTCAAGATTTCCCTGGGGAGTCATCTCGGCCAAGATTTGCATCCTGTCTCGGTCGAGATCATCCTTTAGCCCTGTCCTTTGTTGCCTCGATCGATCCACCGACTCTGTGACCATTTGATGCTCTTTTTCGATCCCTTTGCACCTGTTTTAACACAAAAATGAACCCAACGCATTATTTTGGCCAATGGTAATAATATGCACGAAGTACACATGAAATTGCACAAAAACAACACTAAAATGACAGTTAAAGCGTCCTAAAGTGTGTGCACGAACACATGTACTATTTATGGAAATTAATTCGAAATTCATGGATAAGAAGCAATATGCTATCGAAAAAAATCGGAGAATGATTGCATTTTAGCAAGTTGAATTTGATTAATTTAAATGTGATTGTATCAACTTCTGTGTGCCATTATTATCGGCTTATCGTATATGGTAGTTTGAACAAATTAAGAGTTAATTATTCCATTGCACCATGGCTACAGTGCATTGCCTTGAAAGTTTGCACTTCAAATTAACTTTCAAATTAACCTTTGATTCAATTACCTATATATCTTTGTATTTTTAGGTAAGAAACTTTCTTGCATCTTGCAAAATTCTTATTTTTCTTCCACATGAATTTCATTCTTTTATTCTCCTGGTAGTCCAAAACTTAACTGTGCTACATGATTTTACTCGTGATATCAAAAATTTGATGTTACGATTCATTATTTAATGTTCTAACATATTTTGTATACATAATACATTTAACTTATTTGAACTTTGATTGCTATATGCACTTCCTTACAATTCATCATCTAATAGCTATGTTATGTTTATCGAAATTTGATTTCCATTAGCGAATGTTTGCTTGTTCACAACTGATATCAAGTTTGGATTGGAAATCTCTAGTTCCTAAAATTATTATATCATTCTTTCCGGAGTTTGGGAAGTATCGTGTATCTCCTATAAGGTAATTCGAATCACTTTATTTTTCGAAGTAAATGCAAATAACTAATACTTGCTTATGATAGCATGGTATTTATATTTTTGTGAGTAATGAGAAGTCATGGATATGTTTCTCCTATGCCTTATATATAACATGACTTTTTGGACAAATTGAGAATTGATGGATTTATATGTGTACTTGAAAATTATTATGTACAATTGTAGCAATAATGGATTTTTGCTTGGTTTTTAATGATACTCATGGAGCCCCTTAGTGTTTTTGTCCGATTACATACCTTCTTTGACAATTGAGAGTTTTGACTTAAATTATTTTCTCTTAAAGATTTGATAATTATCAGTTGAAAGTAAGTTTTTTCGCTTGATTTCTATGAAATTGGATCACTTGTTTGCCTATTTGTTTAGTTAAGCTCAATAAATTGTCTGTTAATATGATAACAAAAAATTCATGGATTGTACCAAATCAGTATTAAATGAATACTCTGACGAAGTATTTTCACAAAGCATGAAAAAAATATGTGATATATGATCTCAAAATCCGACTCAAAATGAAATGATTAAACCAACTAAACCCATATTTGTAATATTTGACTCAAAAGTAATTGAGTTACCACGATAAGTGAAAACTACTTTAGAGGAAAAAGACTACACCTCCACAATTGTACCTTCAACCAATCATAACGACAAATTAAAGTCATTGTCAATGACCTAGTGAACTTGAGGCAACACATTATAATCTCATTTGACGCTGTGAGTATTCTTTAAGTTAATAGACACCTAATGAACTATGGGATACCATACAAGGATATTGTGAAATATAGATGATACCTCACTTCCATATTAACTCTTTAGTAGAATGAAATCAGTGCTAGACCACAAAAGGGTCAGTAACTTTAATAAGTACATGTTGCGCTAAAAAAACACATCTTATTTTTAAATTTTTTAGGAAGGAAATCACATAAGAACAATGCTTTTACTAGAAAACCAGTATTGGCTAGAATATGAAAACAAAAGAATTTCAATATTCTATAAGCTAATCAACAATGCAAGTGGTTGAGAGGCATGATCAATATTTTTTTTTTTTTTAACAAAAATACTAGAGTTGATGGGATAAGAAAATTTCCGGAACCTTGGTAAAATGAATAGTGGAAAGAATGACAAAACAAAGGGAGCATGATATGTTCGTATCCACGTGAAAATAATGCACCACAAGGTAACATGTGTAGGGGCCATAAAGACCCTTTAAATATGTCTACCCCAAATGGACATGGTGGTAATGACACCAAGGTGCAAAGGATACCTTAGAAACTTTTGAACAATTGAGTTTTAATATAAACATGAAAATACTATGTATTTGTATAAAAATTGCTAGAACATTTAATTATAAGAGATATAGGAAGTTCATAGAACAAAGGCTCACTATGTAAACAAGGGAGTCATCATGCAAATTTTATCTCATGATTGCAATCTTAAAAGGTAATAAGTAATTTGCTATGTAAGTAATGTTTCAAGAAAATTGTGAACTCACATTAATTAGACAATTGGATTTGGTCTTAAAGTTTATTCATTAATGAATTCCTCCATGACTATAATGATTAGTCCATCACTGCATCACAATTACTAAAAAGGGCAAGGAATTGTCAAATTTTAGAAGCCTAAGGACATATTGATTAAAGTCATAAAAGCTTTGTGTGCACCAAGAGCTACCTGAAATTTTAGTTTTAAAATATTTGTGGCAACAATTATCATTTGGAGACTAACTGTGAGAATGATATCAAGTATATTATGGTACTCCTAATGGGTGTGAAAGGAAGTGCATCTTAAAGAAATTAATGAGTTACTCTAGTGGCATTTCTGATTGTTGAATCAAATATCACTACCAGAAATTAGGTTTTTAGTATCGAAAATTTTGTGTCGGAAAGAAATTCTTATACTAAATATATTTATTAGTATCGGTTTTTTAATATCGGATACTAAGCTCATAAGGCCTAATTTTCTTGTGTCGGAAAAATAATATTTCGATACTAAACAGATTTAGTGTCGACTTTATTTCTGATACAAAGTATTTTTAGTGTCAAAAAAAATAATTATTGATACTAATAATTTTCAGTTATTTTTCTGATACTAATTATTTTACCTCCAATTTATTTTGTAAGTTGTGCCTAGAATTTTCAAAGATTATTTTTTCTTATATTAATAATTATTGTGTCGGTATATCTTTCGATACTAAAATATTTTAATTTTTCAAAAGTTTTTGGAGGGTAGGGAAATGGGGGCGTGGGTAAAACTAGGCCCAAATACTAAAACATAAGAAAAAAGAAGACTAAAATAATTATAAAAAATAAGAGAAAGAGGCAAAACTGAAACCCTCACTATCACCGATCAGAAAAGAAAAAAAGAGAAAAGCGAAGAGAGAGAGGCGAGAGCGAGACCCTGGCGATAGGTTTTTGTTCGTCGACCGTTCCAGCTCGATTTCTTCTGGTGGTGATAAGGTACACTAAAATCGGATTTAGTTCTAACCCGTTAGTACGAGTGTTTTGTGGATTTTTTTTGACAGATCCAGTAAAAGCCCTAGGTTTCTGCCTCTGTAGCGTGTTTTCTACTTATGACAAACACTCAAAAGTGGTGCTTTTTTTGTATTTATCAATCTTTTGTAACTTGAGGTTTTATTTATTTTGTATCTGCACATTCGGGCAAGTTTTTCTTCTTATTTGTCCAAACATATCTTTACTGTTAACATGACGAGGACCGATAAAATGAAAAGTGCATATTTTGTTCATCATTTATAAAATTTAGTTTTACATCAAAATATAGCCCTTAGTTACAATATTGGAGGGGTTTTAGATCAACTATGATACTGGATGTCCTATACTCCATAATAGAAGATGATTGTAGAATACTTGCCCTACCTTTCTAACATGGAACCCAATTGCAGGTGACAAAGAAATGTGTATACATTTTTGAAACACCTATTTAGATTTCAAATCATTTAATTTCAATTACAATGCTTGAGTTTTTGGCTACTAAATTGTTCTTTTTCTTGAATAGAATGGGAAGTTAATTATGATTCAAGGCTGGGTTATTGGTCTGTGCAAGTGGAAGTTGATTGCATGTATGATTCTTTATTTATTTTGGTTTTCCGATTTTCATTGTTTTTGTATTTGTCTTCTACGTTGTTCGACAATTATTACTTATTTTGAAGGAAAGATATGTTTATCAAGTAGTTATATATATGGGTGTAGTTTCATTGCGCATGCTTGTGTTGTTATATGAGCGTATAAGATCATAATTTTCTTGTAGTTTTTGTTCTAAGCAAATATATGTATATTGAAGATGTTGCACTTCCTGCTTGTCTTTGGAGTATGATGACTGCAACTTGTTTATTATGTTGATCACAATTTGGCCTTTCCTGGGTTTTGTAGAGAGGGAAACTTGAAGTTGCATGTAAAAAATACATTGCTTTCTTGTTTGAACATCTGCTAATAAGATATGCAAAACCATTGTGTGTAGTTTCTGGTCTTGATTTATTTGTTATTTAAATTTGCTTTAAGTTTTGAAAATTAATTGATCAAACGGATAGTCTTATATTTCTCCATATAAGAAAAAGCCAAGTGCGGCATATTTAGAAGAAGCATGAAGGAGACTTCTAACCTTGATAGGGTCATGTCATCACATATTTAGTATTTAAGATTGAGTATGAATTTCTTAATTGAGGCTGCAATTAGGTGTGTAGGTGTGTGGTTGTGTGTATGTGTATGTGTGTAAGGGAAGAGAGGGGGTTTGATTTCAAAGAAAGCTAAAATTAGGTTTGATCATGGATGAAAGTTTATGTAAATATTACTAACTTCGAGAAATTATGTGGAATTGGAGTGAAGTGGGTGCAATTTTTTCTCTCTTAAAACAATATTGCCTATTTGGAGAATATTGGTGAAATTACTTTAGTTAAATATTTAAGTTATTAAATTTCGATACAGCTTAGGGATCATCTGCAATTACTTATGCTTCTTAAAAATTGATCCAAATAATTAATTGCGGTAAATCACTTATATTATGAGTGCGTGATATTTGACCAGAAAAAGTAATTGCTCCTTTGAGTGTTTGGAAATAAATCATGTGTACTCTCAAGTCTCAAATTACGTTTTTCAAATTATAATTGAAAAGTGTTATGAAAAGTAAGTGTAAATAGTGGGGATGTTTGCAATTGCTTAAAATAAATACTTTTGGACTTTTGTCTTCATATAAATTAAAAGTAGTGTTTGTAAATGACAACATATGCTTAAACTTAAGTTGATAAGGCCCAAAAGCTGGAAGCTAGAAATTGTCACTTTTGAAAATCACTTATTTTAATCCTTCTTTAGGGGCTCATTTGGTAGTCCATATACGAAGGCCCTTCACTAAAATAAGGTTCGGTAGAAAATACTGTGCAAAATCATGTAAGTAATCCAACATTTTGACCATGTAGCTTATACATGTTGTTACTGTAACGTCCCATTTTCGGAAAAAAGAAATTTTGGGAAAAAGGGAAGCTACAAACTTTGTTTGAAAATTTATTTTTGTTTTTATTTTGCAAATAATAAATTGTAAATAGAAATTCGAGTAATAAAAATAACTTCATATGGTAAGATAAATATCAACAACAAAACATACTTTGGTGCGGAAGCTCTTTTCTTAAGAAACAAAAGTTCACTTTCAAACTCTAGAGGACAATACTCAAGTACTTTTACATCAGCTAAATATATCTTTGTTCAACTAAAGAAACAATTGAAATATCACCTTTGTGAAACCATTATGATTGAAAATAAACTTTTACTTTCAAATTTCTTGAGTTGGAGTGGTGCAGGGTCATGCTATCCGTGTCAGTCCTCCACATCGGCCTTGGTACCTGAAATGTTAGGTGGTGATTGTTTGGAAAATGCTAGTGGATTCACTCGGTTGCCCACTTAAGAAACATACAAATCTTTGTAGTAAAAGACATTACAAGAATAATGTGCATATCATCATCGAGCTCAAGTTCATAAACACATTGAGAATTTAATAATATATATGCGTACTACATAGATACACATAAGAGCACATAGATGGGGCACACATTGCCCCGCTTGAGCAGCATAGCATATTCGGGAGAGACCCGAGGGTGATCTTTCGATCCATATACATATACGGTGTTACTCGTAGAGCATAATCATATACGGTTTTATCCTTAAGTATAATCGTGTACGGTTTTACCTTTAAGCATAATATCTACGGTGTTACCCATAAACATAATAATGTACGGTCTTACCTGTAAAGCATAGCATGAACGGTTTTACCCGTAAGTTTTCTTGAAAAGCATATTTGGGAGCGACCCGATAATTTTGTACGGCATTACCTGCAGTCCTAACATAGCTAGTGCGGTATTATCCGTATACATTACACATAGTATGGTTTTACCCGTAGAAGAACTTCACATAAGTTTCACATAGTATTCACATAATCTTATGTTGGCAAATATTTTTAGGTAAAGCAATTAAAACAATAATTCGCATGAAACATAAGTAGACAACGTAATTTAGCCGCATAGAGATTCCACACCTAGAATTGTGTACGTGATAGTTGGTGGTATAGTCCTCCTCTAGTCCAAAGTTATCTCCTACTTCAACTTCCTGTAGTCCTACAATATAGAACATTTGTCTTAGTATAGATGGATATTTAGCTTAAACATAATTCAATGGTTTGGGGTAAATTGTGAATACAAAAATGTTGAGGGGCTATTTTGAAAATTTATAAAATATTCAAGATTCATATTTTTATGAAAACTATAAATTTTGGAATTTGGGTTCTTTTGCAATTGGTTTGGGTCGAATCAGGTTAAAAATGAGCATTTTATGACACTTTGAAGGTCTAGTGACATTGTTGTAATTTCTAGAAAAAGAGTGACAATTTTGTAAAAAAGGCAGTGGTATTTTCGTAAATACTTGGATTGGTTGACTTTAAAAAAGGCTGACTTTTTTAGCCCCTAAATAATATCTAACTAGATGTCTACCCATGCGATGCACAAGATGAGTATTTATTTATTATAACAATAATATATAATTAAATTGTCAAACTAGATATTATTTGCGAATATAAAATCTAGAGTTGATATTTTTTTGTCCAATTATCTTTCCTCCTCCTTACATATCATTTTCTACATGTGTGTTTTTTTACGTTTAATGCCAATTAGATTTTCATAAATTTTGACTATTCGTTTTTTATATTTTACTTTTAATACATTTCATTATCATAAACTAAAACTACCAATTATATTTTCATAAAATTTGTAAATTCGATTATTTGAATACATGATCTGACGATGATGAATATTTTATATAAAATTTTATATATAACTTGAAATTTGATTAATTTATCTTCCTATTATTTCAGTAGTGCATTACATAGATTGTAATAATTATATATGCATATAAGGACAAAACAATGTTAAATATTTTGAATAATTATCATTTGAAAGCCACATATATTAAATAACATAATATTAGTATAAGAAGTCACAAACATATTAGTTACTTAAGTATATGAGTGGTATAGTATCATATCATATTCAAATAAAAAATAATTGACTTATTATTTTTGTAGGTAACATATTTTTCTTTTCACAAAACAGAAAGAAATATAAAATAAAGCAAACTCTTGCAATCAACAAATCACTTTAGCAAATAAATCTAAGTTTTTTTCTATTATAAAGTGTAAACCTAATAAATATGTATCTTTTATGAATTTTTTTAAACCAAATAATTTAAATTATTAAAAAATTATTACGATTAAAAAAGGTAAAATTGAAGTAAATGGTTTTAATCTTTTAAAAACAATTAATCCGTTTAAAACAATATTATTTTTGGAATTATATCACATTGATTTTTATACATTTTAATTTTATATACAAATGTAAAAATTAATGTATATCATTATCATCCTAAAAAGGTATTTTACCCTTAAAAATCAATATTTTAATTATAATATATGCATTATGGATGTTAAATCGAAGATCGTTAAAAGATGAATAATTTGATATATTTCTTATGAAAAATCGAGTTGGGGAAAAATAATTATAAGACCTTGAAATTTTGAAGGAAAAAGATAACAAAATAAAAGATAAAAGAAAAAAAATTGGTTTGATGAGAACCCACAAAAGAAGGTGGATGAGACACATGTCACTCCATTTTTTAGAGGTTCTCTTTTAATAACACACATAGTGAACATTTTATAGAGCAATTTTAATGATTTAAACAAAAATAAAATTTGGCGAAAAATCTGTGGGAGCGACACGTGTTTTTCCTTACTTTTATGCAACTCTCTTTTAATATTAAAGGTAGATTTTCAAAAGATGGTAATGAACTTCTGCAGTAACTTTGACCAAACTTTTTCGACAACTCAGTCATCGGAATTTCAGTCAGGACATGGCTATGAAAATCTCTCGTCAAGAGCTTTCTAGAATGACCAACCACAATAGAATCAAAGTTTGGAGCGGAAAGTTATGGCTCCTTGAAGGTGGTTCGGGTACATGAGTTTCGCCTAAAATTTGACCCGCCATAACCAGAGTTCTAGAGCTCGGACTGCGATTCCGAAAACTGTTCCCGGAATCCTCTCACCGAGACCTATCATATGGTACCAGAAAATATGGATTTTTATAGAGGGACTAAAATGAAAGTGGGGCAGAAGCTGATCCGGCGAGCCTAAAAAGCTGTCCGGTCAGTTTTTCAGCAACTTCACCGGATTTTGGTGGCTGGGGACGGAACATTTGTGAGTGCATGAGGGAAAAATTTACCAGCTTTGCTTTGTGGGAGAAGAAGAGAAGACTTTCAAGCTATGTTTTAGTGGGAGAAGATGATGGAATGAAGGCTCTCCCATATCCCTATATATAGTCATAACAAGCACACTTCCTTAGGAAAAATCATGGGAATAAAATCATGCTATCGACTGCTAGCTTAGTCGATCTTGTGGTCATAAAACTATGGGATTTAGCTATTGGTTTTGGACAATATTGTGGAAATGAAACCATGGTTTCGGCCGATGGTTTTGGGTTAGTAATCCTATGGAGAGGGCTTACCATAAAAAATGTAGGAGTCTCCTATATCATTGGGTAATATCGCGTCTAAGTGTTGTCTAATTAAACTACCAATTTCCCGATGGATTCATACATTAATTATGAAAAATGATAATTTATGCAAGTTTAAGAAAAATAACTAAAACAAGTAAAAATGTACACAAAATAATGCAACTCATATAGTTTCACATAAATAAAATAAGATGATGCAACTAGAAAATCTGGGTCGCCACAGTTGCATAAATTATGATAAGAATTTTTCTCTCTAAAATACTCTTGTCCCAAAATATACTTCCGATGTTGTTTTATTAGGTACAAGGTATAAGTGTACAGTACACGCTACAAAATCTATGACATGTTATATATGATCTAAACCTGCTAAACTATCTAGTGATATCATCTAACCCCTTATCTTATATGGGCTACCAAATGAGCCTTGAAAGTAGAAGCAAACACACTTAATATAAGATTTTTTTTGGAGTTTTGGACTCTCGAAAGAGTTAAAAAGTATAAGTAGCTTTCATCGGAGCAGGTTTAAAATGGATTTTTCCTTGTTAGCAGAGGCCTCAAATGAAGTTTAAGTCGCTAAAATTAATATTTTATGAATATGATAGTGGAAGATTAGTTCTTAAGCAATTCGATTTTATTGCTCTCTGAATTTAATATGAAACGTGGATCTAGGATCAAGAGTTTGCTTCCTAAAAAAAATATGATATAATAATAATAATAATGAACTTGCTCAATTTACTTGATAAAAATGGGAAGGGGAAAATATTATTTGAAGGGCTGAATTTGAAAAATATCTTAATTCCAAACCGTTCCATCCAATGCAAACTTAATTTTTTTAAAGAGAACAAGAGGGTAATGGCATCAATTTTTAATTGGTTTTGGCAAAAAAATTAAGGCTTACTAGACATCAAACCACATTAACTGAAGAAAATTTCAAACTTGGAACTACCCTTAATAAGTTATAATTTTATTCATTCAATTTTCCATTGAAAATCTCAATGTACACATGTCATCATTTTCATTATGCAATCTATAATTTATGTATTTAATTCATATGTGTGTTTTTGTTTTTATTTTGACTTTTTGACTACCACTTAACGGAGTCCCAATTACTTGAAGTCCTCGTCTAGCTTCAATCACACCTTATCTAAGTTCCTAGGCGCTATTGGCTTATGCTTTATATCTTTTAGAGATTGAATGAAGTTCTAATTATGTGATTTAGTTTTTAAGTTTTTCAAGTTACATTAAGTTGGTAATCAAGGAACTCTATATTCCACCTTGATATTTGTTTGTGTAAGTTTAATTGTGTCTTGGCTCTCAAGGCTGCATACAAACTAATATTCTAATATCTTTCATTTTTAGTTTTATAACTTTCCATCTTTCTTTATTTTTGTATTCTACCCTTCATGATCTTGTCTATTTTCACTTGCATCCTGTTAATTCTTGAAGTGCAGGACAAGAATTTGCCCAATGTGTGATTCTCCATATTGTTTAATGTGATTAGGAGTTATTGTTGTTAAAGGTGATTCCTTAAAAATTGCTACTTCACCTCTGATCAACTAATGACTGGGCTGCACTTTAGCTAGAATAAGATATTCTTGCTAAGGAACTGACGACCAGCGATGTTGCATTTGTTTTCTTGGGTTTTTTTAATCTATATTCTTGGTGCTCTTGTCAGGTGTATTTTTGAATCTGTTAACATTAAAAAAAAAAAAAAAAGGACACTTTTATTTGGAACGTTACATACTTGCAAGCTTAGATGAACTTTACATGGAACTTTACATTCTTACAACTTTGCATATTCTGTTGGTATTTATATGGAACTTTGCTTTACAAGTTTATTTCCTTTAATGGAATTTTTATTTCTGAAACATGATGTTGCTATTTTGCTACGATATTCAAGTGGAAGTTGATATATTATCGTAACTTCCATGGTCTACAACTTCAACCTTTCGCAACCACACTTCGAATATGATGTTAATATAACTTGTATAGATGAAATTGATGTTGTTTTTGCACTCATACCTTGATGAACTATTTTAGTTGTTTACAGGTTGATATTGTTTCATTTATTTGTTGTATGGTACTTTTTGAAATCTCTATTGGTTGATGTAATATGTAAGACATGACCAATTATCAACTTTGTCTATGATATAAATTAGCATGTTATTAGCCTACCACCATATAGATTGATTACAATCTTATGTTTGGTATATAAATGTAATTTTTTTTATCTATGACAAATATTTCTAGACTAAAATAAAAGAAAACAAATGATACCACCATTAATACAATAATTTCTGACACAAGTAATCTTTTAGTATCGGAAACTATTTTCGACACAAATACTATGTGGTATCAAGAAATAAATTCTGATACTAAATAAACACTTATAGTGTTAGAAATTTCTGACACTAGTAAATCTTTTAGTATCGAAAATTATGTTCGATACGATACTATGTAGTATCGACAAATAAGTTTTGATACTAAATAAACACTTAGGGCTCATTTAAGGGGTACATCTACATGATAAGTGAGGATTGCTATCATGAGATAGTTTAGCATGTTTAGGCATAATAGTATAACAAGTCATTCATTTGATAGAGGGTATAAGGTGATATGGTTATTTATTATCGAGTGTTTGGTGACCCATATTAAATTACTGGTATACTCAGATAAAGCAGTATTTGATTTGTACCTCCTAAAAAAGTTGAAATTTGCTTTTTTCATCTTCTTCTCTCTCATACCCGTGCTAAACAAATAGAGCGTTCCCTAGCTGCTCATTCCATATCTGCGAATTAAAGACTACTGAAATCTATAATTACCGATGAACCTACCGACAAAATATTGCATAGACATGTGAGATTAATAGATACTTCCTCCGTCCCGAATGAACTTGCACTGGCCCCTCGGCACACATATTAAAAAAAATTATTTTTTGATAAATGTTGACTTAGTCGAATTTGCTTTTACCTTTATGTGATGACATATTTGTAATTATGTGATTAATGTGGGGTAGAGATGTAAAGTTTTATTTCTTGAAATGAAAAGTGTGCAAAAGGGGTGGGACACTCCGATTAGGAAAGTATGCAAGTTCATTCGGGACGGAGGGAGTAATATTTACATCTTCCGCATACCAAATTCTTATGAAATAACAACAAAGACTATAAAATTATTGTGTTTTAGTACATAAGAACGTATATATATGAATCAATGAAGAAGAAGAGAAGTAATATGGAGGCTCCATAGATAGAACTATCTGTTTCGACCTCTTTATTTTTTCTCTTAATTCTTTTGCTCATTGAACAATGGTTTAGGGTGGTTGGAGTTTGGCATGTTTATTTTTTTTAATTTCATTATCTATCAAGCAATTAGAATTTCCAGGTGTTTTATAAATAATGTAAATAAAAAAAAATGCTAATTCACAAATAACTGCATATTATAAAGAAGGTGGTCAGTTCTTAACTATAACGAGAGGGAAATTGGCTCCGTTTGGAGATAACATATTATTATCTTGGATACTGTACATGGCATGAGATACTATCTTTTCATTTAGGCAAGATATGTGATATGGGTTAATCATGCATTTCTTCCGGGCCCCTTAGCTTAACAAGTATATGTTGTATGGGCTATCAAATGACCAATTAGGGTGTATAAGGAATAATCAGCCCTTATAAACCGTACCAAATGAGCCCTTATAATATTAGAAGATTCCGACACTAGTAAATCTTTTAGTATCGGAAAATATCTTCGATGCACACACTATGTAGCATCGACAAATAAGTTCTGATACTAAATATGTACTTATTGTGTTAGAAACATCTGATACTAGTTACCGATACTATAGTTTTCCGATACTAAAGACTTCTCCTTTGGTATAAGATTTTTTCCCATTATGAGGTCTTTAGCGACGCTAGTTTTGGTATCAGATGGGTATTGGTGATATTTTCCGATACAAAAAACCTTTGGTGTCAGAAAATTACCTTTCAGTATCAGGAAATTTCCGATACTAAAACCCTTTTTTCTAGTAGTGTATATTGTCACCAACAACGGACTTTGAGATACAGATTCATATGTTGTCACCAACAACGGACTTTGGAACACAGACTCATAGGTTGTCACCAACATTAGACTTGGGACACTGACTTTGGTACAACAACTTTAAATATCCAAGTAATGACATAATGATCCATATTTAAAAAATTATATGGACATTCTTTCTTTCGAGTGAAACATAAAAATGGGATGAAATTTGATACATTGTATAATGTAGTAAATTCTTTCTAAAGCGCTAGAAGCACGACCTACATCCCACTCTGCTTCATTAACTATTTTGAAGGTACAACACTCGTTCGTATAAAGTAGGATCGAGACCCTATGCTAAACATATAAGAAAACCTTATATTCTTACAAAGAAAATAATGTAATATATGTGGATCTGTCAAACCAGAAATCGGGCAATTGAAGTATCTATGGTTCTGGTAATACTTTGACATGCTAACTGATTATAATATTATTTTCCACAACAAATGATGGATTGAAAAACTCCTAGAAAAATTACACAAGGGCTTATTACCCTTACTTCACAAAATCTATAAGACTTGTTAACGCTAGAGAGTTTCCATTAAAAGGATTTGATGATTATTGCATATTTATCAAGATCAATATAGAGCATCCGTTAACTCATGTGCATACACAAAAATAATACCACGTAAGCCACCATCAAAATAATATAGATGGAGGCTGGCATTGGAAATGCACACTAAAATGTCTATCAGACATGGGGTTATGCAATATCACTGCAAATTTACTTTATTTGTCTCAGAACCACTGCTAATAAATAATTTATGCTTACTTGCTAGCTAGTAACTGTATTAGCCGGATATTGTTACATTTAAACATATTTAGTATACATACGTTCCTCAGAACACCCAGTCTACTTTGAATCCCAGATTCAAATGAAGACTCTTCGTTAAATAAACCACTCGTGAGAGTTTGTTCAATGAAATTTTTTCTTCAACTTCTAGTAGCTACCTCTAAACTTGAAAATCAGCTGAGATGCAGACATGCTTCCTTGATAAAAAGGATTAAGACCGAGACAAATCTTTCTTGAGCTTAGCTGGATAAACTTGAGAAGTTGTTGCAACTTTGATCTTCACTCGGAATGAATGCTTGTAGCGCGCTTGCTATCTTGGTCTTTGTTACTAAGCACTTCCACTTAGAAATATCTATTAGGATGAGTGCTTAAAGCTTTGAATTGAAAGCTCAAAGTAGTTGATGCTTAGTAGTTTCAGTAGAATCAGCAAATAAGTTATCTCAGTAGTCTTTGCTCATCCTCCATCTCTTTCTATTTATAACATTAGGTCCCTTCTTGTTGAAGAGTAAGGAGTATTCCCATTGACATTGAATGTTCTTTTTAGCCGTTGTTGTCCTTTTTGCAGAAAGTGGCTCAGAGTAGGTGCGGGTTGATGTCAGTGATGCAGTGTTGCTTTTCCTTTTGGCAGAATATGTGTCCCCAAGTTATTGGATAGTCAGTGAAAGATTTGATTCTTAACTTTATCACTACTGAAATAGTTGTTGCATGCTTGGTGTAGGACCCTGATAAAGCAGTATTTGGATCTTTCTTACAACAAGCATTGATGTTTGCTACGAAAGCATAAACTTCCTTGATGCATGCTGTTTATAGCTTCTGTTATGTACTTCTTGCCGCGGACCCTTTGCTGCATGTGTCCTCGATGATCTTGTTGTATGCTTGTTATGACTTTTGTCTAAGTAGAACTAGGCCTGTCTGTTACAAAGATTACAGAGTATGTGGGGGCATTAGTTTCTACTTTACATTGTGGTTTTCTCATCATCGAAATTATAGATAAGTTTCCTAACAAAAGGAACCAGATATGTGCAAAGGATTTGCAATCAACTGGTGCTAGGTGTGTGGATTTAGTTCAGGAGCACACGAATGACACTTCCTCGACTTTGTTTTCTAAAAATCAAGCAAGTGGATAATTATGACAGGAAGGTAGCTTTCGGTTATAATATGGACATGATTTATATTGTTATATCATTATTTGCCTTAAGGTATGAGACAATAAAGTTATAGTGTAATGCTTATTGCTTTGGGGGAACCCCGTATGAGTGAAATTTTTGTATTGGACCCCGTGAAAGTTGGGTCTTACCTCTATATGAATGTATATGTGCTTAATTTTATTTTTCCTGCATACGAGGTTAATTTTTAGACCCAACTTTCACGGGGTCCTACACTTTCACAATATGTAGGAGCATAATATTTATCGAAGTCAATAAGCATTACATTATAACTTTTCAGTCTCATACCCAAAGGAAATAGTGATATAACAATATAAATCGTGCCCATATTATAGCTGAAAGCTAACTTGTAATCATAATTACCCACCTGTTGCTTTTTAGAAAGCAGAGTTGGGGAAGTGTCATTCGTGTGCTCTTGAACTCAGTCCATACACCTAGCACCAATTGATCGCAAATTCTTTGGCACATATCGAGTTCCTTTAATCTTTAATTGAATATTTATCCTCAATTTTTTTTTTTTAAGTAGGAACTTTTTAGAACTTAAGTATTTTATTAAAATCAAACTCGAAATAATTTTCAAATAAACTTTATAAAATGATAAACAACTTTATTTCACTCACACACTAATTTAAAAAAAAAATTATCTTTAAAATTATTATTTAATTAAGATATAATTCACTTAATAATTAATTATATATATTTAATTTATTATTTAGTAGATAATTTTAAATAATATAAAATCACATGAAACGTATCACGTAGGTCTCGACTTAAGTAAAGTCTCTCAAACGACATTATTATACAAAAAATATTTATTTATAAAATATTTATTTACGATTCATAAAATATCCATTTACCATTCATAAAAATATCTTCTTACTATTCATAATTTCTGAAAAATAATTAAAATTTGCCCTTTTAATTTTCTAATCACAAATATACCACTAAAAAAACTTATTATACACGCACACACATCATCATCATCAAAAGATTTGAAATTTAATTCACCCCCTTTTTTTGAAATTCAAGAAAAATGAAAAAGAAAAATTGTATCATCTTTTAATCCTGTTTTTAATTTTTCAACTTCAAATATACCATTAATGTAACGTATTATAAATATTTAGTCATGAAAATATTTTTTCTAGAAGTATTAAAACTTGAAATACTAACAGCCCTATTTTTGAGAAAAAAAAAAAAAGAAGAAATGGGAGAAAAATGTTTAGATTGTCTTTTAATCCTCTTTTAAAATTTACAGCAAAAGATATATCATATAAACGTCTTTATACACACATATACATATCATTGAAAAAAAATTCGAACAAAATTTCAACATTATAACGACTTAAAAAGGGCCAACAATTTTTTTTTTTTAGAAATTAGGAAACATTGTCCTCTATCTATCTATCTACTTATCTATCTATGTATCTATATATCTATCTATCTATCTATCTACCTACCTATCTATCTATCTATCTATCTATCTATCTATCTATCTATCTATATTTGCAACAACATATATATAACATGTATATAAAGAGAGTAATTGAGATTATTTAAAGAAAATAGTAAATACATAGAGGGGCTGAGCCCAAGGATGGAACCAGGGATTTTAGTTAAGGGAGGCGATATAATTTTTTTCAACAATATTAAATTTTAGTTTTATTTTATAAGCACTAGTTGTTGTATTTAGAAGTTGAGGAAGGGGCAAACGAGACTTCAGAATCCTTTGGAGGGGCAAAACTAAAATTTATTTTGATATTACACTACACATATATATACTCTCAATTTATTTATTTTTTTGAAAATTGAGGGGGGAGGGGGCACCCCCGGTTTCTTCCCTGAGCCCCTATTCTATTACTTACATAATAATAGTTTAATAATATTTTGGTACATTGAAGCTTCTTTAATGACTGCTAGCTTAATAAGTAGTTATTGTTTCGTATCGAATCCGACATGAAATTCGATCAAGTATCGAATTCGAATTTGAATATTCGTTGATTTTCATGAATTCAGGTTAGATTCCTTAAAATTTGCTTCGCTTCGATTCATTTACATTCCTAGTAAGATGAGTGATATGACTATTTTATAACACATTGTCCAGCAACTACATTGGGTGACCGAGACTGGCGCTTATGACTTATGAGCCCGACCCCGGATATTTTCAGCATTTCAGGATAAATGGGTGACGATTATCTTCAATAATTAATGAAAAATAAAAAATTCATATACTTTCTAGTTTTTTTCTAAAATTTTTCAAAATTTTCATTTTTTGATTTAATTTATTATTATTATTTTGTTCATTTTTTTAAATTTCTTTTTTTTACTATAACCTAAACATATAAGTTGTTTACCTAAACAATATTTTTTGTAATTTTGTAATTTTATCTTTTTCACTTTTGCAGATTCGATATACTGTAACTAATAAATTTTTACAATTAGACAACTTTATATATACTATAACCAAACAGTAAACATATTATAACCTGAAAAAATAATTATAAAGTAATATACAAAGAACAAATAATTATACTATAAATTGTAAGCATTATATTACTAAATTTAACTTATACTTTTAAGCAAGATAATATATACTATAAGAGAACAATAATTATACTATAAGCTGGAAAATAAATATACAGTAGTATACAAAAAAAAAAAAAAAAGAATTACACTGTAGCTAATAAATTATACTATTTGACAACATAATATATACTATAAGCAAACAATAAATATACTATAACCTGAAAAAATAATTATAGAGTAATATACAAAGAACAAATAATTATACTGTAAATTGTAAACAATGTATTACTAAAATAAACTTATAACTTAAAGCAAGATAATATATACTATAAAGGAACAATAATTATACTATAAGCTGGAAAAACAAATGTGCAATAGTATAACAAAAAAACATATAATGTAACTAATAAATATATACTATTAGACAACTTAATATATACTATAAGCAAACAATAAGTATACTATAACCTGAAAAAATAATTATAGAGTAATATATAAAGAATAAATAATTATACAGTAAATTGTAAAAATGTATTACTAAAATGAACTTATACTTGTAAGCAAGATAATGTATACTATAAGGGAACAATAACTATACTATAAGCTGGAAAAACAAATAAACAATAGTATACAAACAAATATACTGTAACTAATAAATTTATACTATTAGGCAATATAATATCTATAAGCAAACAGTAAATGCATTGTAACTTGGGAAAATAATATTATTAATTACTTATTCAACTATTACTTTATTTTATTATATAATTAATTAAATTTGAAACAGATAAATATAATAAAAAATCAAAAAATAAAGAAATTAATTTTATTAAAAAAAGTCAATAGTAATACAATATAAAACCTATAATCAATTATTAGTTTATTTTTTATTATTAATTAATATTTAATTGGACAGTAAATAATAATAAATTAGAGTATTAATAAAATATATTTAAAAAACTAATTACTAAATAAATATTAATTATTAATTTATTACTATTTTTTTAAATAGAAACTAATAACTAATGAAAGTATTAATAAAATATATTTAGAGAAAACAAAAAATCAAATAAATATAATAAATAAAATAAAAAAATAAAGAAAAATATTATTATATAATTTGCTTTAAAATATTAGAAAAACCAAAAAGAAATTTAAATCTATATTCTTGGCTTGAACGAGGTTTGAACCTGTGCCATGCTAACAGGGGCACAGGATTTCTAACCAACTCTTCTAGCAACCCTTTTGTATTATTATTTACTTAAATATAATAAATAAAGTAAAAATAATAAAGAAAAATATTATTATATAATTTGCTTTAAAATATTAGAAAAGCCATGCTAATTAAGAGTGAGCACGGGTCTCGGAGATAATCCGCTCCGCATCGAACCTCGGACCAAAAGCATTCCGAACCGATAATATCCGTTGAATTTGACTTTATCCGAACCGAACCAAACCGATTTTTTTTGTCGTAAATCCGAACCGAAAAATCAAAATAGAATCGATTCTAAGTAATCGACTATGAAATTTCTTTTATATTATTAATTAATTTCTTTTATACTATAATATTGAACCATTATGAATTATAGTAAATTTTAACAATAATATAACTATTGTTTTAGTATTTTAAAAAAATTAGTAATTAATAATAGAGTACAATATTTATAATAAATAATTTTCATAATAAACATATATCTATTAACTATATATATATGAACAATGAATATGTTTATAGTTTATATAAAGAAATACATTACTATGATATGTTTCAATTCAATTCTACATTGTTTTAATCCAACCACTAAAATTTATTATTATATCTAATATTTAATTATTTTCATATATAAAGGTCAAAATTCTAGACCTGAACTCACTGCACATATTTATTATCCTACACCTGAATTCCAAGTAGTGGCTGGTTGCTCGTTCCCTTCTTCTTTGATTCTCCATCTTTCTCATGCACACACCTTTTTCTCTTGAAGTCAACTTTAATTTTACTGTTGATAGTCACATTAAGTTTACATTTACTTATTGATAATGTATACAACTGGAGTTTTATCGATGAAAAATAATCGGTAAATGTCCAAAGAGGTTATCAATAGTTAATGACTTTATAATTTAGTGCTATTCTTGTTTAGGCGAGATAACTACTTCAGTAACTTGTAATTGTTTTTTATAAGTTATGATTTTGAAACTTGTCTTAATATATAACTTATAAGTTGTTTAATATTACACTTTTTCTTTAACAATATGATATTATTGTAAAGACAACACTATAATACTTTCGTGCATTTTGCTAAAAATATTAAAGGAAAAACTCCGAACAACTCCGAATAACTAGACCGAAAGAACCAATCTCCGGAAGGAACTGAACCGATCAACGAAGCGGTTCTGGAGATTTTATTTTGGAAATCTCCGAAGTTTGGTTCGGTTTTGGAAATTTTCATATCTCCGAACCGCTCTGGACTGTGCTCACCCCTAATGCTAATAGGGGCACAAGATTTTCAACCAACTCTGCCAGCAACCCTTTTGTATTCAGAATGTATTGCATGCTGTTTATATATTGTGTTTGGCGCCAGGAAAATAATAATAAAAAAAAAGCTGGAAACTGGGCGCGGATCATGGGTCTGGGACAGTGGGAGCAGGGTGTACAATAAGAGTTATTGTGTATCTTATGCACACAAGTTTTTGCCAAACTAAAATATTCAAACCAAAGATATCGAATTCGATTTGGATTAGATTGATTTGGTCGGTTTGACTAATAAATAAAAAAAATTCAATAATTGATAATAAAAAATAGCACAAATATCCTCAATCAATTAACCGAAACCAATATAAAAACATAAAAATCAATCAAAATACAGACAATTAATTCAACTAAATGATAAAATAAAGAATAAAGTAGGTTCTCTCGTAAGCATGAAGTCCCAAGATGCCTTCATCCAATTATCATTGCTGATTGATTTCGACTAAAGAGTATGTGCACTAATGATTGTTGCTGACTGTCTTACTATGGCTTTTGTGCCTCAACTAGGGTTCAATATCAAATAATGAACATTAACTTAATCATTGGAATTAAATAAAGAAAAAAGAATTATAGCCCAATTAACGCGTATGAGGTTTTTTCCATTGCTTAACTTTTGAAGAAGTGATTAATAGTAAAGATTGTGGTATATTGCGTATAATCAAAAATAGGTAGTGTATGAAAATAAAATTGATTTCGGTCAAATATAAAAGTTGGAATATTTAATACTTAAGCAACTTCTAAGCAACTATTATCTTATTTGCCAGAGGAAAAACTTATATTGATTACTCAAAATACTTTAAAGCCGAAAAGAAATAGTTCTATCTAATTTGAACTTTTGACCTAAAATTACTTTTATTAAAACTAAATACTCCCATCCATCCCGGCTTATTTTGCACAGTTGATAGGGTACGGATGTTAAGAAAAAACATATTTTGTTTTTTCTTTGATTTTTTTAAAAGTGGAGAGTGAGGGTTGAGATTTTAAGGGTGAAGATTGTGGGAATTAGTTTATATTTTAGGGGTGTGCAAAATAAGTTGAGACGGCTGAAAACGAAAAGTGTGCAAAATAAAATGGGACGAAGGAAATATATTTTTTTCATACACAAAATATTTTTTTCTCAATTTATGAATTGATAAGCATTTAAGAAAAACTTTTGCGAACACCTCCTCTATCTTTTATTTTGGATAAAGATTTACATATATTTATTTATAATTATAATTTATAAATAAAATATATCCATAATTATAATATATATATATATATGTATACATATTATATCGAGTTAGATTGGTTTTAGTGACTTTTCATTTTTGTAATTAATAAACAAATTAATTATTGTAGTTATATAGTATTATAATTCGTAACTATTCATAAATTAATATGAACCACGATTCTAGGATTGAATTGATTGGTTCGATTTGGTTTGCTTTTATTTTAAACAACCCAACCCTAGACAACTAATTTGCCAATTACATCCTCACCTTTTTCAGTGAAATTATTGTAGCTGCCCTCGTTATTCATCACTTTTTTCTCTTGAGAGAATTTGAGCCATGGTTGTGACCCATTTTTGGGACAGATGGAGCTCAAAGACCACTTTATGTTATGAAATTTAATCGACGGTGTAAGCTTTCTTCTGAAAATTAGTCACCCGCAACTACGTCATCTGTATATCCCATACCTTGGGTGTTCTTAATTTTTAATGCAAGAAGTATGTTTGTTTAAAATTGGAGAGTGCTTGATTAAATTTGATTGAAAAAGTTAATGAGTATGTTTTATTAAAATTTAACCCCCTAAATTTACTAGGTTAAACCATAAATAAACATACCCTTTTCTGTTGACTGTTGTAACATTGAGGGAGAATAGATATGTTTTTCCCCAAGTAAGGTGGCGAGGAAATGCTAAGGGTGACCACTTCCATTCCTGTTGATAGGTATGGCCCAATCGTCCCGGGTCGGCCCAGCCCACAACCCGAAGCAATTGGGCCCAAACGCCAAGTGACTCACACGCGCGGCCCCACGATTACAGATGTGCGAGCGTGTCTTCTTGCACAATCTTCTCCAAACGGTTAGCAAGATCATGCGTCGAGATTCAAGGAGATATTTGAGGCAGTCGGTTAGGGGTTTGAATGTGGTATAAATAGAAGAAGTTAGTTTGTAATTGGGGGTCCAATTTTCTTGGCTCTTACACACACATTGTACTCTCAAACGATTCATAGTGAAACATCTTGCTAGAGCTTTAGCTCTCTCACCGTAGACGTAGATCTCCAGATCGAACCACGTATATCCTGTGTTCTTAATTTTTCTTGCACTTTACGGTTTCATTGATCAGATTTTATTCCGAGTTCCTTTGATAAACGGATTGCGCTTTATCAATTGGCGCCGTCTGTGGGAACTTTTCAGAAGAACCCTAGGGAATTTTTTTGTTAATCAACCATGGTGCTCACCCGTCGTTCCAACAATCCTGAACCCTCTCACCAGAGCCATGCTGCTGATCCGACTGCGGATCCACAGAATGCCCCCCGGGGCCAGGATGGTCAGTTGATAACCGTAGGAGCGGTAAACACAGGGTTGCCGGCACCTGAGGGCACCTCGGCTAACCCCAATGCAGCTTCGGTTGTGCCTCCAGGCCTTCAGGATTTTGCTCATGATTGTTCCGATCTGTTTCAAGAATATATGCGCCGACGAGCCGCCCAGACAGCTCCCGTAGGGACTAATGCCGAACAGGCTGGCGGGAATACTCGTACAAACCAAGAACAAGCTCATAATGATGCACAAAATCGGGAAGTGCGGCAAGATCGCCGCTGTCAGCGATCTGTATCACCTGCTGAACATCACAGCACTGCCGAAAGACGCCGAGGTGCTGATGTTGGTTGATCATCACCGGCCTGTCAATTCTCCAAAGCGACTTCGCCCTGAACACCCCCCTGCATTGGGGCCACATATGGGACTGCCCTACGAGGAGGATTACTTTGACAAATTGCTGGGTCTTAACGCCAAAGGAGAGGTCATCACTCCCTTCTCCCAAGAGATTTTGGATACACCCCTTTCTGAGGGCTTTAAACCACCCGCCATTGCTTCCTACAATGGCACCACTAATCCTGTCAACCTCTTGAATGCATTCAAATACGTGCTGATCAACCGAAATAGTGACCAGTTGTATTTGTGCAAGATATTTCCCAAATACCTCCAAGATGAGGCCCGCCTCTGGTTTGACAACCTGCCCCGAGGTAGTATCACGTCTTACCGTGATCTTGCCAAGAAGTTTTATGCTCGTTTTCAAACACGCATGAGGCCCGCATCGACCCTTGCCGACCTCATGAACATCGAGCAGAGAGAGGGGGAGACTATCTCCCAATTTCTTGACCGCTTCACCACGGAGAGCATAAAAGTGGGTGAAGAGTCCGATTCTGTCATCATCACTGCGTTTATGAATGCACTCCGGCCAGGCAATCTTTATAATGACCTCGCCAAGAATCCTCCCACCACCACCAGTGCCCTGTACGAAATGGTGAACAGGTACGCAAGGGCCGATGAACAAAGTCGGCGCAAGCGTGAGAAATTTTCTTCCAGAAAGCAGTCCAACAAGTCACAGGCCGGTCCTAGGCACACTAGAGCCCCGAGGTGCAACAACTCTCCCCGGAGAGCCCCGAGGTGGAAAACCTCAATTCACCCCTCTCACTCATACATGGGCTGAAATCTTCGCCCTACACAAGCATGATCTCCAACAGTGCCCGCCAATGACAGCCCCTCCCGAGAGGCGAAATCAAAACAAATGGTGTGAGTACCACCGTGACCATGGGCACACCACTGAGGAGTGCCGTGAACTCATGAAAGAGATCGAGGAATGCATCAAGGTTGGTATGTTTTAACAGTACATTGCCCGAACTGGCGGCAACCCACAGCAATACCGAAGTGGAAATTACCCTCAAGGCCGTGGTAACAACAACCATGGACAGGGTCGCAATCAAACTCAGGGGCGAAATAACAATCCTGTGTATAACAATTACCCAAGACAAAATCAGGGCAACCGCCAACAACAACAGCAGCAGCAACAACCCCGGTTGTTACCACCAGCACAACCTCAGGAAGCCCCCGGAGACAATCCGCCAAACCAAGTGCTTCACGGGGTAATTCACACTATCTATGTTGCCATGCCTGCGGGGACTTCCCGAAGGGCCCTTAAGGCTGAAGCTCGTATGCCTCCTCCCGAGGAGCCTCATCATAAACGTCTTCACCCATCTGAAACTATCAGTTTCTCAGAAGATGATCCCGTCCCCGAGCTCAACCCACATACAGACGCCATTATCATTGAAATGGCCATTGCGAACATGCACAGTAAGCGTGTTTATGTTGATAATGGCACTGCTGTCAGTGTCATCTTCTCTGACTGCTTCAACAAAATGAACCTCCCCCGGGAGTATCTCCGACCTGCAACCGGACCCCTGCAGACATTCACTCAGGGACACGTTCAACCATTGGGAGTCAACTCTCTCCATGCCTCTCTTGGCACTACCCCAAAGATGACAACTGTCCTAGTGGATTTTTATGTTGTCAACTACCCTTCGCCCTATAATGTGATCTTGGGTCGAGACTGGCTCACCCCGGCTAGAGCTATCTGTTCGACATACCACTTAACTATTAAGATCCCCACGCCTTATGGAGAGGTTGCCATCTGTGGTAACCAGCAAGAGGCGAAGAAGTGCATGCTTTCCGTGCTCAAGAAACCAACTGCGGCTGCCCCGAAGCCTCAGTTCCAAATTACTTCACCAGGATCCATAGTGGATGGTCCTGACCACCTCGAAGATGAAGTTGTCGAGGTTCCTCTCGACCCAGCTAACCCGAAGCAAACTATTAGAGTTGGAGCTGTTCAAGTGCCTCAGCTCCACGAGGCAATCATCAAAACGTTACGGGAGTTTCCCGAGGTCTTTGCCTGGTCTCCCCTCGATATGCCAGGAGTCTCCCCAGATCTCATTACACATAAGCTGAATGTGGATCCCACTGTGAAACCAGTTCGGCAGAAGCAAAGAAAGTTTGCTCCAGACAGCAACGTCGCCATCCACAAAGAGGTCCAACAGCTCGTGGATGCGAACATTTTGTTCGAAGTTCATTACCCCACCTGGCTAGCCAATCCGGTCATGGTGAAGAAATCAGATAATTCGTGGCGGATGTGTGTAAACTTCACCGATCTCAACAAACACTGCCCGAAAGATTGCTATCCTCTACCCCCCATTGATCAGAAGGCCGAAGCCATCACTGGCCATCAAGTCCTCAACTTTTTGGACTTGTACAAGGGGTACCACCAGATTTACATGGATAGTAGAGACGCCCCCAAGACTGCACTCGTCACTAACTTCGGGATCTTCGCATATTGAAAGATGCCATTTGGCCTAAAAAACGTCGGGGCTACATACCAGCGACTTATGGATCATGTCTTCCGAGACCAGATCGGTCACAATATCGAGGTATATGTCGATGACTTGGTTATTAAAAGCTCATCTTTTAGCGTGTGTGCACAGGATATTGCTGAAACACTTGGCACACTTCGCCGCCATAACCTTCGGCTCAATCCGGCCAAGTGTACTGTTAGTGTTGTGTCAGGCAAGTTTCTTGGTTACATGGTCTCTCCACAGGGCCTACGGGCCAATCCAGCCAAAATCCGGGACGTCCTGACTCTAAAGAAGCCTGAAACAGTGAAAGACGTCCAGCATCTGACGGGTGGCCTAGCTGCCCTAAATCCGGGACGTCCTGACTTTAAGATATTGCGGCAGGCTAAAAAGTTTGAGAGGAGCCCGCAGTGTGATACCGCCTTCGCTGCCTTGAAGGACCACCTCCAGCAGCTACCCGCTATGTCCGCACCTCTCCCCGGAGAGCCTATCTACATCTACTTAGCAACTGCTGATGAGGCCATCAGTGCGGCTCTCGTCCGCGAGGACCATGGTATGTAATACCCGATTTATTTCGTCAGCCAAGCTCTGCAAGTAGCAGAAACTCGTTACTCCGTCGCTGAAAAGACGGTCTTGGCTCTTGTCATGGCGGCCCGCCGCCTACGTCCCTACTTCCAGGGATACTCCATCATTGTCCTCACCAATCAACCCATTCACCAAGTTATCACCAAGCCAGATATGTCTGGGCGTTTGGCGAAGTGCTCTATTGAGCTCGGGAGCACGACATCCAATTTCAACCCCGCCGAGCTATAAAGGGGCAAGCACTCGCTGACTTCCTGGCCGAAGCTACATACACTGATCCTAGTTCATCTGCACCTTCCGAGGTCATTTCACAAGCTGATTCGGACAAAGAAGCAAACATGTGGCACGTCTATGTAGATGGTGCCTCAGCCACTCGTGGTAGTGGAGCTGGAGTGCTGCTTACTAGTCCTAATGGTGCCGAAGTCAAATACATGATTCGTTTCAAATTCAAAGTGACAAATAATAAATCGGAATACGAAGTTGTTTTGGCCGGACTTCGCCTGGCTAAGAACCTCGGGGCCGCTCATGTGCGGCTTTACACTGACTCCGAGGTGGTGTCCAGCCAAATCAAGGGCACTTATGCTGCAAAGGGCGACACCATGAAACGGTATTTGGCTGTAACTCGTGAACTTACACTGACTTTTAGTTCCTTTGATATCATGCAGATCCCTCGCGGAGAAAACTCTAGGGCTGATGCTTTAAGCAAGTTAGCCTCCGTGGATCCCTCCAGTGTATCTCCGGATATACTCGTTGAAGATGCTATTGCTCCGGCAATACAGGAGCAAACAGTCTTCGTAATCACTGATGCTGAGCCGACCTGGATGACTCCGATCATCTAATATCTCCGTGATGGCACCCTGCCAACTGACAACATTTTGGCTCGGCAACTAATTCTCAGATCCTCAAAGTATACACTCCATGGCGGGGTTCTATACCGCAGCTCATACTTGCAGCCAAATCTCCGTTGCGTGGGCCCAACTCAAGCTGATTATGTCCTCCGGGAACTCCACGAGGGGGCATGCGCAAGTCACATCGGCTCCCGAACTCTTGCCAAGAAGGCTCTTCGGTGGGGATATTACTGGCCCACCATGTTCAAGGATGCTCACAACCTTGTCTTTAAGTGTGATAAATGCCAGCGGCACTCCCGAGTGAAGCATCTGCCCCAGACCGAACTCACTGGCATTCAAGGTGCTTGGCCTTTCATCCAATGGGGAATTGACATTGTTGGCCCCTTCCCTCCGGCTCCAGGTGGACTCAAGTACTTGGTTGTAGCCGTTGACTATTTCACCAAGTGGATTGAAGCTAGGCCACTTGCTTCAATTTCTGGTTAAAAGATACTTTAGTTTGTCTGGCAGGACATCGTGTGTCGTTTTGGAATCCCGAGCATCATAATTTCTGATAATGGCAAACAGTTCGCCAACAAACCTTTTCACTCCTGGTGTGAAGGGCTTCACATCAAGCAAGTGCTCACCTCGGTCGCACATCCTCAAGCCAACGGCCAGGTCGAGGTGACTAATCGTACTCTTGTTGAGGGAATTCAGAAACGATTGGATGATGCCAAAGGTCTTTGGGCTAAGAATCTTCCCCAAGTTCTTTGGGCATATCGTACAACGCCTCATACATCTACTGGAGAGACGCCTTTCAGCCTTTGTTATGGTTCTGAAGCAGTTATACCTGCAGAGATCGGCGTGCCTAGCCCAAGACTTCTAGATATTGACCCCGAGTCCAATGCTGAAGCACTTCGCACAAACCTTGAAGAGGTTGAGCACCGACGTGAACAAGCCTTCATCCGACATGCTAAATACAAACAGCAGACTGCTCGATACTACAACAACCGAGTCCGAGGTACCCAGTTTCATGTTGGGGACTTCGTGCTCCGATTGAATTCAGCCAGTAAAGCTGCACCTGAGGGAAAATTACAAGCCACGTGGGAAGGCCCTTATCGAGTCATCACAGCTTATTCCTCCGGGAGTTACCAGCTAGCACACCTGGATGTCACCCCGGTGCCCCGAACCTGGTATGTTAGCAATTTACGCCGCTTCTTTCTGTAGGCTGTTTTTGTTTAGTGAATTTCAGTTAAGTTATTATGTACTTTTCATTGCTCCGGCAATATGTTATCAATAATTTTTTTTTGGTCCTTATGCAATTGCTTATACCGCGGAGACGCCCCAGTCTTATCTCTATACATTCGCAATGTCTCCGGACAATGCCTCTCTCTCGATCCGTTCGAAGGGGTCATTTACCTTGTCTCCGGATAAATTTTTGTGTATTTTACGCATCACAGCGAACATTCGTATGTTCTCCACATTTTTACTACCAATATCAGTTATTTATAATATATCACATGCATCATACATTTTTTCAAAAATAAAATTTATATACACATTTCTTACATTATTTCATCATACATTCATACTATCTCAATTCCTACTATTACTTTTTTTGTGTCTTCTCCAAATCAGAATGCAAAGTCTCGCCGCTTTGGCCCCACTTGGCTACTTCCAGTCCTCCTGGAAACCCCTTGAGGTCTACGCTGGACCCTTGAAGTGCCTCGGGGAAGGACCCCGGTTCTGGGCAAGCCAACCCTCCCCTGCTGTCCGCAGCTTGATTGAGGTTGGCTGGGCTTCCTACTCGGGCCCAACATATTGTCCTACTCCATATAGCCCCAATCCAACGGGGTCAAGGGGTCCATCTTCTCGGAGCCCGCGCAACACTCCCACCTGCTTCATCCTGACGATTCCCCTCCGTCTTCCGAGACATCGGCTTTGATCTCCTGGCTGCCCCCGGAGTGTTTGCCCACTCTACGGCATCCCACTCCTCTGTTGGCATCTCATCAATTTCCTTGGTAAGAGCTGAAACTGTTGCTACACTTGGTTCCGGGCCTTTCTCATGTGGCTCCATCGACTTTTTTGCAGGCTCCGGCCTTGCTTCTGGAGCCCTTCTTGGTTTTCTTGGAGCTTTGGGTTTTGTCCCCGGGTCAGCCCTATCCTGTGCAGCGGTCCCAGCTTTGTTGCTACCCATATTCCGGGCTGCCTTTGCTCCGCTCTATACTTGCTTCTCCTGCTCTGCGATTCGGAGCACTTCATTGCGGTCTTCTACCTTCTTATGAATCTCCAAGAGAAGTCCTAACACTAGCTTACTTCTGATAAGTTCGGGATCATTATTATCACCTCGGCTCTCAAGCTGCTCAATGTCTCTCCGGACATCTATTTTTCGGGCACGGACCTCGTCGACAGTCAACCGTCCACTATCGACAAGCTGCTCAATGTCTCTCCGGACATCTGTACAACTGATTCAATACATCTCCAGACATTACATGTCACAAAAATTTGTTACAACTAGTCTATTCTATGCTCTTGTCAGGATGTGGAGGGTTACTGACCTCTCTAGGAGTAGAGGTATTCACTGCTGCAGCTAGGAGCACTGTGGGGTGCTCGACCACCTCTGTCGTCTGCCCGACGTCCTCTTGCGCCTTGTTCCCTTCCTCAGAGGCTATCATCGGCACTTCGGGCTCTTTGTGCGTAATGTGGATTCTATTTCGTACCTCCTGCAAATGAAAGCCGTTCCGGAAGGCCAAAAAGTCTTTATCCTGGTCAATGTTACAGCGCTTTACATCCTCGGCAGTCAGGATAGTATCTTTCTTGGCCAGGGCCTCTATCAACGGTCACTTCGGTGCCTGTGTCAATGCCTCGAAGTACGCCCCATCTTCGTTCCCCACAGAGTCGTAATTGTATCCGAAGTCCTCATCATACGCATCGACCTCCGGATATTTATCGTATACAGCCTTCAGTATTCACTCTTCGTGGCTGTGTCGCCAGCAGCGACAAATGTACTCAGAAACTTCATAAAAGTTTCTGTCTGCAGCAGTTTTTCGGTGAAGGTCTCTAGCATTACTCCGTGGCCCTCAACTGCCTTCTTCAGCTCCTCCGGAGCTGCCACCAGTTCACCGTGGACAACAGCGACCTCAACTGCTTGCTCTCGAAGTTTCGCTGCTTCGTTTTCAGCTGTCACTGCCCTGTCTCGGGCCGCCTTTGCATTCTTTTGGGCTTCCGCAAGCCCGGTCCTCAGTTTGGTGACCTCGGTCTCGAGTTCGGCCACCTTTTCGTTGAAGACTCTTTTTCAAGCTTGGCTACCAGACCGCGAACTGGCTCCAATATCTCTTCCAGTTCGGCTCCGACCGAAGTTGTTGCCTTTGCTCGTCCCTGCATTTACTATTGTCATCCTTGGCTAGTGGCGAATTATAAAATGCACTATCAGTTCACACATCTCGTGTGAAGGGACAATATGTGTTTTCTTCTGCCGGGGCGGCATAGACGGTGTTTCCGCTCTCTTTTTCGAGCTCGGGGTCAGCCCCGATATGGGAACGTTGTCACCATGGTCATCCCCCAAACCACTTCCCGAAGTGGTCTTTTGCAGCTCGGGCGTCTTCGCCCTGTCATCGCGCTTGTCTTGTCGCGCAGACTGCCCTCCAGAGCTCCCTCCAGCTCCTTTTTTCGCCGGAATCTTGAATTTGCCCACTGCACATGAGACAACAGACATTAACAGATGTTATAACTAGCTATTGCACAGTTTATACAAAAAGGGTCCTACCCTCTATTTCAGCCCCGGCTGGAGACCCTTCTGAATCAGCCCCGGCCGAGGAACCCTCTTCCTGGGACTTGGAAGTCCAAGCCTTCCACTTAGAATAGTAAGGGCTCAACCCAGCCTCGTCCAAAATTTCTTCAGAAAACTTTGATCCCAGGGTGCCTGCCCTCACCAACACATCTACACCCCTCGAGTCCCCCGCCGGAGCGCCGTCAACTACCCTGCCTCGCATAAATCTCCGGCAACGCCCCACCCTGCCTCACATATATAAACTTACCCCTCCACCCTTCTATTTTGGTAGGGTTTTTCAATTTAAATACCTTACCAGGCCTCTGGTTAATGTAATACCAACCCTTCTTTTTCCCCATCGTTTTCAACTGGAAAAAATATCTAAATAAACTTACACTGGGCTCCACCTCGCCCTTACTACACGTCACCAAAAATCCCACTACCTGCCTTACAGCATTGGGTGCCAACTGCCCCAGAGCTATCCCATAAAAAATCCAACAAATTTACCAAAAAATCCCATAAGGGAAACCTTAACCCAACAACTAGCTGATCTATATATACAGATATGAAACCTCTGGGGGAGCAACATGCCTTATCCCCGCGGGTGGGAATTATATATTCCAGGTCAAACGGAAGGTAGAAATTGGGGACCCATTTACCGACTTGGGCCTCAGTCACACTAGACACCACTCCCGCCACTTCAAAATCCTCTCTCTCCTCCTCACAAAAGGGAAAATTAACTGCCTCCGTCCTTATTTCCCTCTGATTGCCCCGGTAAATTTTTCTAGTCTCACTCTTCTCTGGGAAAACCATCCGTATGGGGGGAATTCTAAAGGGACACCTTTCTGTTCCTAACTCCTCAACCCTAGACGAAGACGAAGAAGAGACAGACATACTTACTTGTTTTCTCTGGAAGATGAGGTGTTTAGCTTCAAATTTTGCAGAACTTTTGTTCTCTCTGATGCGCTGCTTAATCGTAATCAAGTGAAGAAGGTGAAGGGTTTATGATTTCCCTCCTTTTCATATAATTCAAGCAACGACTCAAATTCAGCGATTTAAATTTGGCGTTTGGGATGCCTGCGTGTTATGTACGCACCTCGAAACTGTAAACGCGTGTCAGCTATCACGCGCCCTCTTGAATCCTGTGCGCGTCTCCCGGTCACGCGCACATGATTTCTTGAATCCCTTTGTCTTAGCAATTTTTCAACTCCGGTTGATTGACCCCCGGGGGTAGCAGTTTTTCAACTCCGGTTGATTGACCCCTGGGGTTAGCAGTTTTCCAACTCCGGTTGATTGACCCCGGGGGTAGCCGTTTTTCAACTCCGGTTGATTGACCCAGGGGGTAGCAGTTTTTCAACTCCGGTTGATTGACCCCGCGGGTGTAGCAGTTTTTCAACTCCGGTTGATTGACCCCGCGGGTGTAGCAGTTTTTCAACTTCGGTTGACTCATCCCACTTGATTCACCCCGGCCGACATCTACCTCCACTTTCCCTTTAAGCCGAAGCTCATACTTCGATTCGACTGGTGGGGGGCATCTGATAGGTATGGCCCAACCGCCCCAGGTCGGCCCAGCCCACAACCCGAAGCAATTGGGCCCAAACGCCAATTGACTCACACGCGCGGCCCCACGATTACAGATGTGCGAGCGTGTCTTCAAGCACAATCTTCTCCAAACGGTTAGCAAGATCATGCGCCGAAATTCAAGAAGATATTTGAGGCAGTCGGTTAGGGGTTTGAATGTGGTATAAATAGAAGAAGTTAGTTTGTAATTGGGGGTCCGATTTTCTTGGCTCTTACACACACATTGTACTCTCAAACGATTCATAGTGAAACATCTCGCCGGAGCTTTAGCTCTCTCACCGTAGACGTAGATAACCAGATGAATCACGTATATCCTATGTTCTTAATCTTTCTTGCACTTTACGGTTTCATTGATCAGATTTTGAATTGCGCTTTATCACCCGTAAAGTAATCCATCTGTCCCCCTCTATCACCAACACAGTCGTATCCCTTTCTAGAGAATAACTAAGCCATCGAATTAGTAAACCAAATCGAACGGGGAGCTCCGCGAGTCAACTCAATCTACTGTGTATTTGATCCGGTGGAATTCTACAAATTTCCCCATTCTGCACACAAATTCCAATTAAACCTATAGCTGCTATCTCGGAGCTGTAGAAGCTGATTACCTGGTTCAAAAACCAAACAATAATTTCTAAACGAGGAGGAAAATGGTTTTGGAGAAGTCAAATGTGGATGGAGGCGAAGCTGCGAGTTTGCATCGCACATTTAAATACTTATTAGGTTTGTAATTTTATCTCGCTAATTGATTTTATTTTGTCCTATCGAATATTGTGACAACGGTATTATGTATAACGATGTTCATGTGTAGCCACGCAATTTCTGTCCAGGGGAATCCCATTCATATTCAATTCCTGGATTGTTAGACACCTCTCTGAAGAAGATTATGCGGTAACTATATCTTTTGAACTCTATTAGTTTTTCTTTTATCTCCTTCATTTGGCGTGAGAATGTGACTTAACAGTAAAATGACAAACAGTAAAAATTAATGGTAGGATGCAGAGGAAAACATCACCTTGAGAAAATTGAAAGCAATTTTAGAATACGGTTGATTCTAGTTGCAACGAATTGATATTGTGTTTAAAAAAAATAATAAGAGATTCACTGTGAGTAATAATAAAAATGTATATTTTGAACATTTAATGTAAGTTGTGACTGTTCTACCTTGGTCTGAGATGATGATGGTCAGGAGCATCTCATCCAACTATTTCAAATGACTGCAGAGATTGCACAATATTTCTGTATCATCATTAATCATGTGAATTAGATGTGCATCACGTGACTTTGATTAAGGCATTATCTACTCTTGTTGATCACCCTTTTTTGTTCTTCTGTTAACAAGCTGTGTTTCTTGACACAACGCAGATTTATGCTGTCCAGTTTCATCTGTTTGTTACCTGTGTATTGTTTCTCAGTAGAGAGGGATTTCGACGAGCATGCATGAGGGCAGATATCAAATGGTATTATCGGATGCTTTCACAACACTTATTATTGCCCTCAATATGAAGATTTGGTGCCTCCTCTTATAATAGTTCCATGCACTTGCTTACTTCAGTATTCTGTATTACATGCTTCAAACAATTGATTTTATTGTAAGATTCCCATGGTTTATGAGGTTCTGTGTTATTACTTCTCCGCATTAAACAACTCCATCAGTCATATAGTTGACATAGAGTGGTATAAGTCAATTTCATTTTGTTTCATTATGTTTGCTTAATTTTGTTTCTTCATCAACAGTGCATTTCTTTTGTGGTTTCTTCTCATAGTACTTGAAAATGTAAATTGATCTTATCATATTAGAGTTGAACTCCAAATCTTTCTTTTTTTTTTTCTTCTGCTGCTAACTCTCTGAACACCTATGTTCGCCAAGTGTTCTAGTGCTTTCAGTGCTACTTTTGTGATAGAAGTATTTCAGCAAACACATGCATGAATTTGTTAGTCTTGTTTAGTTTTCTGAATGTACAAATAATTGATTTAGCAGTGATGGTGCTTCAGCAACAGGAGCAAACGCAACTAAGCTTTTGAAAGTTGCTTGGATGACCTTTCCATTAGGCCTATTAGTTACTTTCGCAGCAAGTTTATTTGTATTCTGGTGGCAAGATCTAAGTTATTCTAGCCCATATGCACAAGCTATCTTGATCAACGGTAAGCTACTTACAAACAGTTGCATGCTTCACAGTTCTAAGCATCTAAGAACATTCCAACAAGAAAGCTAGGCTTTTAGGGATATGAGTTGTTAGAATAGGACATAAGTGAAATTGATTATTCTGAATACTAATGTTACATTTTAAAGTATCTAAATGCAAGAGTATCTGCTTAGCAATTTAATAGCACAGAAAGGCAAAATAAAACATTTAGATATCTTTTGTTTCTTCACATGTATAATTTGTTGTCGTTATATTTCTGTAATGAGGCTGTTAAAATAGGCATATTTGGTTTGTTTTTGTAGGTAGTATATTGTGGGATAGCGTATTTAGGTTCTTGCATGCCTCTTACTCTTATGGTAGCTTCTAGTCAAGTTGAGATCTATAAAGCATTTAGTTGGTTTGAAGCTTTGTGCTGTAGTCCAATTCCGTTGGTCAAACATTATGCTTGGCAAATAGAACTGAAATTGGCATATAATGAAGCTCTCTTCCGTAGACTCTCACTCTCTAGTTATGACTTCTGTTTTAATCTGTTGAAGCATATGCAGGTTTCGCGTGTCTTCTTGAGCTTTTGGCAGAGCCATTTTATATTTTGTCACAGAATTTGGTTCTTCTGAGATTGCGGTTGGTTGTTGAAACTGCTGCAACTCTTTCACGATGTATAATAACATATATGCTCATCTTGAAGCTGACAAGCCTGGTATTTATTCTTCTTTGATGTGCACTGTTACACATAAATAAGGACTCTCTACTGTCCTTTCAATTACTTCAGAGCAACAAATTTGATGCTAGTTGTGTGTTTTCTTGCAAAGGAAAGTTATTGTCCTTTGTTATTGTACTTCAAAGTTCAGCATAGAATTTTGAATAAAGTTGTTTCATTTTTTCTCAAGTCTACTTTGCAAAATTGTATAAGATTTCTTACTCATTTCGCAGTTGCTTAAGATGATCATTTTCTACTTATAGATATGCTTGTGGGTTGTGCTTGTGTACGTTTTGTGTACGTAATTTTCTTTTGTAAGTTTTGGTTGTGATCGGAGTTTGCAGTCGGTGTCTAAACTCTCAAATTGAAGATTCATTAACATTTTGAAGCTTCAAGTGAAACTTTTTGCCCCACAAATGATTCTATTTCTCTCTCAAGAAGTTTTGTTATCCACTATTTTCCATTGTCCTGCAAATGTTTATTTGAAGTCTAGTTGTGCCTAAAATAGTGCCTTTCATTCGTGTCTGTTGTTTTCTGTATCTTATACTGACAATTTAGCGTCTCTCTGCAGTCAGTACTTAATATCTTGACTTTTTAATACCTCGCCACAATGGAGATATGTTCTTCTCTTTTTGTTTTTTTTTTTGATAAGAAAAAGAAAAATTTATTGATAAAAACTGGAGGGATGAGTAGTCCCTCCGAAGTTACAAAAAAAACTGAGAATCTACAATACTAATCTACAAGGCGAAACTCTAGTCCCTAGTCAGGTCAGACACCGAGAGACTCTATAACATTAAAAGACTCGAAGACCACAAGGCTACCCTAAATTTCACCCTAAACCAAAACTCCTCTAAAGATTCCTCCCTATTGTCGAAAATTCTCGCGTTCCTTTCTAACCACGTGGACCATAGTATCACAGATACAATGATTTTCAATAGAACTTTGCCCCTTTTGCTAAGAAGGCCTCCCAACTTAACCCGCAGTAGATCCCCAACAGCTTGTGGTGGAACCCACAGCAATCCAACCTCCTTAATAGCTTGACACCAAATGTGGTGGGTGTAGGGACAATGAATGAACAGGTGGTTAAAACTCTCGAGGTTGCACCTGCATAAAACAGAGATATGTTCTTCTCTTGGTTCAAATATGTCGCTTGTATATTGACTTCCTGATCCCTGCCTTCATATCTACTATCTAGTGAAATATACATGCTTACCTGCTTTGCTTTAATCTAGTTTGATATTTATCTGTTTGTGCATGATCTATAAGTCAGTAACTGCACCTGCTGATTATACCAATTATATGTCTGCAGGAGAAAGCAATTGTTTTTGCACTGTCACAGGTTGCATATGGAGCAACTATTTTGTTAGGTTACTGGGGCTACTTTATTCTGTTTCGAGTATACAAAGCTTCAGATATGTTTCCTTTCAGGTACTGATCTCCTTTTTGGCTCGTCTTTATCTGGGGCTGCTTATAGTTTCTTACAAATGAAACATAATATATTAGACAACTTGAATGACTGACTCCTTAGAGAATCATTTGTCATAGTTTATTTGCAGAAAACGTTATTTTCCTGATGCGTGGAGAATCTTTAGTAGTTGTTGTGTTTATCTTTCTTTTTCCTCATTATGACTCCATCTTTGTGTTAGAGACTAAGGTATAATATTGAGTGAGTCTGTCAACTGCTAGATAAGCAGTCAAAGGAAGCCCCACCGTTGCCGCTCGGCATACCATTTTGTTGTGTGATCTGAATAAATGTTAGATAATATTGCTCTTGCAATAGAAGATGATTTTATTACCATATTCTTGGAGCATATAGCTATAATAAGCCTCTAGCATTCACTGTGATACAGCAAATATTATTTTCATCCCCATATGCATATATTCTCTGATGTTATCTATGATATACTCTTCTCTAAATTTTTGTTATTGAATTTGAGTCTAGTAAGGTTCTTCATGAGCAAAAGTGGTCATTACTGTCTTACAATATTTGTTGCAGGATAGGAAATACAATGAGTTATGAGCAACCACTTGCAAACATGTGCATGATTTTTACTCTTCAATCCTTTCGGAAGTTGATCCTTCAGGAAGGTGAAAAGATGGTCCTTGTATGGTTGGATACACCATATAACCAGGCAGTATATGGATTGGTAGACAAACTAGGTACGTCAAACATGCCCTTCGCTTTTCTTTTTTCTCCTTAAAATAATACTACCTCCGTCTTAGCTAATCTTGCACACTTTCCGTTTTCGTCCGTCCCAGCTAATCTTGTACACCCCTTAAAAAGGAAAGTTATAACATAATCTCCACCCTCAAAATCTCCACCCACAAAATCTCTACTCTCAATCTACCTTTGAAAAGTCAACAATCACTTAAAAAACAAATTTTCTTAATACTTGTGTCAACCTCGTCTCTGCAAGATTAGCCGGGACGGTGGTAGTAACTGTTATTGTTATTTTTATCATATAGCTTCTGTTTTTTTATATGGATTCTGTGTGCAAGTTTGACATTTTTTTTAGGATTTCCCTTCCACTGTTTAGTTGGTATTCTAACAGATGACAGTTACACCCAGGGAGCTTAGTGGTGAGGTTAATCTTTCTTCCCTTTGAAGAAAGTTCCTATGTAACATTTGCAAGGTCTGCATCAGGTTTATATCACTTCTTTTATCTATATATTTGTTTTTATATCATCACATCCTAGAAATGTCTACTTTTATGAAAGATTTTGCATCGAAAATGTCTTGGTTGCTTAGTTATCAAGATATTTTGCTATTTAGTCATTATTTGTGGCAAAACATGTTAAAATAGTGATGAGATATAGATTGCGGCCATCTACTATGAGTTAATCCTGAGACCCTTGTTACATCTTGATGTAGGCTTTGGCCTATTCACTGTCACTCATCCAACATTTTTTGAACTGTATTAGTTTGAAGCATTAACCTGGATAAACACTTAGGGGGTGTTTGGTTTAAGCTTAAGTGGGTCGGAGAAAATCCTGCCTTTGAAACTCTAGAATTTTGAAATAAAGGTGAATAGTAAAATGTGTGTTTGTTTTGAGACTGTGTGTAGGATTGTACTGTAGATGTTAAATCAATACTGGAAATGTTAGTAGATGTAATGTTATATTGTATAGGGGTGAGCACGGTCCGCAGCGGTTCGGAGATATGGAAATTTCCAGAACCGAACCAAATCTCGGAGATATTCGGAGATTTCCAAAATAAAATCTCCAGCCGCTCAGTTGATCGGTTCAGTTCCTTCCGGAGATCGGTTCTTTCGGTTCAGTTATTCGGAGCTGTTCGGAGTTTTTCCTTTGATATTTTTAGCAAAATGCACGAAAGAATTATAGTGTTGTTTTTACAATAATATCATATTGTTAAAGAAAAAGTGTAATATTAAACAACTTATAAGTTATATATTAAGACAAGTTTCAAAACCATAACTTATAAAAAATAATTACAAGTTACTGAAGTAGTTATCTCGTCCAAACAAGAATAACACTAAATTATAAAGTCATTAACTATCGATAACCTCTTTGGACATTTACCGATTATTTTTCATCGATAAAGCTCTAGTTGTATACGTTATCAATAAGTAAAGGTAAACTTAATATGACTAACTATAGTAAAATTAAAGTTGACTTCAAGAGAAAAAGGTGTGTGCACGAGAAAAATGGAGAATTAAAGAAGAAGGGAACGAGCAACCAACCACTACTTGGAATTCAGGTGTAGGATAGTAAATATGTGCAGTGAGTTCAGGCCTAGAATTTTGACCTTTATATATGAAAATAATTAAATATTAGATATAATAATAAATTTTAGTGGTTGGATTAAAGAAATGTAGAATTGAATTGAAACATATCATAGTAATGTATTTCTTTATATAAACTATAAACATATTCATTGTTCATATATTTATATTTACTAGATATATGTTTATTATGAAAATTATTTATTATAAATATTGTACTCTATTATTAATTCCTAAGTTTTTTTTAAAATACTAAAACAATAGTTATATTATTGTTAAAATTTACTAAAATTCATAATGGTTCAATATTATAGTATAAAAGAAATTAATTAAATGATGTAAAAGAAATTTCATAGTCGATTACTTAGAATCGGTTCTACTCGGTTCTATTTCGGTTTTTCAGTTCGGATCGGTTCGGATTTACGACAAAAAAATTCGATTTGGTTCGGTTCGGATAAAGTCAAATAGTCAATGGATTTTATTGGTTCGGAATGCTTTCGGTCCGGGGTTCGATGCGGAGCGGATTATCTCCAAGACCCGTCTTCACCCTTAATATTGTAGGTAGTGATGTAATAATATAGGTAGATTTGATAGGATAAGAATGTATTGGATTGAGAAATTTGAATTTAAACCTCAAAACAAACAATAATTGAGTATTTTAACAACCAAAATCCATCCGTGCAAAGTAGAAAACAAACATTCCCTTAGGGGCTGTGCCATTGCTGTAAAGAATATTTAATAATTCTGAGTTTCTACGTAATTTAATCACAAATCTGGCTTTAACATCCCATAGTATTGGAACCTTTTTGTTTATAAACTGCTTTTCAGCATTAATGTGTTAATGTACTTTATGTTATCTTATTTCTGAACCGAAAACAACTTCCACAAAAATCTCATAATCAGAAATTCTGATGGTAGATGGGGTGAAGTCATTCAGCGTCAAGATTTCTATGTCCTTGTATCTAATACAAATTCTGTTTTTTTTAATTGGGAGGAGAAGAAAATCTGGAGAGGCCTCAATTTTCGTAATGGCCTGGGGTGGGTTGTGGCTAAATTTCCATGACCAATTTTTAGTGTTTTGTGTGCTTACTGGTCATTTAAGCCATTATTCTAAAGAGGCCTTTGAATTTTTAGCTGTTGAGAAGAGCAGTGAAGTTAGCTGGGCTGCATAATATAAATGAATCCATGGACAGTATATCAATTTGGTTATATCATACATGAGATCAGCAAAATCTTACTATTATTGGATAAGAAGTAACTATGAATTCCATTGCACCGTATGTGAGCAAACATAGTTTCAATTGACAAATTGATTCAAGTTCACACAGAAGTGATTGAATGAGGTCCATTATTTAGCCTAGATTTACATCACATTTATTTCTCATAGACGTATTTAGACTTTTTAACTTTGTGTGCAAGCAGGGGATCAGGAGGGAAAAAAGAACCTGGGGAGGAGTCTGACAGATGCACTAAAGCTTGTTTTGCTAATAGGTATTCGATTATCTTACAATTAGTCTAGAGAAATCTTTTAGTGTTTTTGCAATTTGGTAAGAAATATTCCTTACATGAATTGCGTATTGCAGTCTTGCATGTCTATTGTAGTGGTGAGGTTCACTAAAAATGTGTCCTTCATTGTTTCTAAAACTTACAGTTCTTTTATTTGATAGGTCTGGTGGTTATTTCATTTGGTCCAAGCTATTCCTACTCCCTCATCAGACTGCTATATGGTAGGAAATGGAGTGATGGAGAAGCTTCAACTGCGCTCCAATGTTTCTGCTTTTACGTGATAGTTTTGGCCATGAATGGTAAATAATTATAGCTATGACCATGTTGCATTTTGTCATTGTCATAAAATTCGGCACATTTTTCAGTTCTTGTCCTCCTGACTTCTATGCTGCTCTTTTTGTCCCCTACAAACCTTGGTTTAGCATTTTGTTTACATAATAAAAATATTGCTATAGCTGTTGGCTATATGATTGAAATTGGTTTCACATTGAATCAAATTCGTCGATCATCTCAATGAGAGTGTTGTTTGGAATTGTAAGCTATATATTTTTCTTTTCTATCAGGGACATCTGAAGCATTTCTGCATGCAGTTGCAACAGAGAATCAACTAAAACGTTCGAATGACTCATTGTTGGTGTTTTCGTTGATTTACTTAATCTTGAATGTCTTACTTATAAGATCAGCAGGCGCGATTGGATTGATATTAGCAAATTCTTTGAGTATCCTTCACAATTTTTAGATCGATTAGGTGTTTCTCACCTCTTATTTGCTATCTTCGGTGGATTTTTTTTTTTTTTTTTTTTTAACATTAAGTTGATTTGGATATGTCGGTGTAGCAACTATATGATTGCTCATAGTAGTGTTTGTTTACCATGTAAATCATGCCATAGGTTCTGTCGAGGTATTTAGTTTTGTAATATTATAATATATGCCATAGGTACTGTGGGACTTATCTTGAATGAACTTAAATCATGCTTTAAATAATGACGTAAGAGATGTAAAGCTTAATTTGTCATATTAACTTAGTAAAATTTTAAGTAATAACTTGTCTTCTGTGAACACTAGAGAGTTGTTATTATCTTTCTGCTGCAAACAGTAATTATCCAAGACCCGATATTTCTGGTTTCTTTGCGATGGATATTTTTTCTCAAGTCAAATGTTTGTATTGTTTCTGTTTCTTCATTGCCCTGGAAAAAGGTGTCCTGCTTTCTTTGTCGGTGGATTTTGATTTGCTTCAGTCCTACGCAATCTGAGAATTGTAGGTGACATTTTTGTCCAAAACAACTGTTCTACTTGTCAATGGCTGGATGGATTGCTCAAATCATGCAATTTAATCATCTTAATGTTATATTGCCTGCATAATGATAGTACTCGCATTGGCAAAATTAATAACTAATTGATGACTGTTATACTTCCTTGACCTTTAAGACATGATCTTCAGGATAGTTTACTCAGCAATATTCATCAGAAAGTTTTTTAAGGTATACCTATATTCTGCCACTCAATATGATGATTATTTCTCTGAAATTTCAGCTTAAGCTTTGTGGATATAACCGTAATCTCATGTTGCATACTTGTACTTTTAATTTTGACCATTGTACTTTGTCTTCACAGGAATCCTCCTCCTTTTCCTTTAGAGGTTGCATGCCTGCAGGATATGAATTTCTACTGCTTTCAGGTGCAGCCACCTTCATCCTTGAAAGAATATATCTGGACAGAGAGAACTTCTGGGCGACCTTTCTTGTTCACTTCTCCTTTGGTTTATCATGTTTCATTGCATCTGCTTTCATAATGTGAGTATCATTTATACCCTTTTTTCTTCATGGAATATATCTCCTTTCCTTGGTTTGCTTTTGTTCTGTTTTTGTCAACTTCATGATGACATCATTATCATCAGCTATCAAAAGGAAAAGCCTTTTGTTAACAAGATTGTGCGCTTCCGTGAACATGCTGATTGAATCTATCAAAGATCAAAGGTTAGATGCATATCCACACTCATATTTCTTAAAAGGTATTAACGTATCTTGGATTATATCTTACAGATGTATAAGTTTTAAATTTGTATGCGACTTTTGTATGCATTTGTTTCATTATGCGTGAATTTATTTAATAATTAGAGGACCACAATTCACAGTCTGTTTCATTGTAGGCTGGGTTTGTATCTGTGTTGAGTTGTGGAGCCAAAAACAGGGGAACAGGGGAGTTTCTCGCTGGAAAGTAATCTCGGCCGAGACGGGGAAGGATCTCGGCCGAGACGGGCTGTCGAGTCATCTCGGCCGAGATAGAGAATGATCTCGGCCGAGACATGAAGGCAGGCAAAATTGGAAGTTTGCCCTGGAGAGTCATCTCGGCCGAGACAGAGAATGATCTCGGCCGAGACATGAAGGCAGGCAAAATGGAAGTTTGCCCTCGGCCGAGACAGAGAATGATCTCGGCCGAGACGTGAAGGCAGGCAAAACTGGAAGTTTGCTCTGAAGACTCATCTTGGCCGAGACAGAGAGTGATCTCGGCCGAGACGTTAACACCGACTTACTTTTTGCTTTTGAGAGTCATCTCGGCCGAGACAGGGACTGATCTCGGCCGAGATTCTTAAACCGTCTTACTTTATCAGGCCTCAAGCTGAGGTCAGTTTTTGAGTTCAAGAAGTTATTAAAATAGGTTTTTTCCTTCATTGTTCATTGTAACTCCCAAAATTCATCACAAAGCAAAATATCCTGGCTTGGTATCGCCCCCAGACGTAGTTGCTCTTCGTAACGAACTGGGTAATCAAATTGTTGTCTTGTTGTTTGCTATTGTTATTGCGTTCTTTATCCGATTGTCTAGTCGTTTCGTGCTTGGAGGTGGGATAAATTCTTAACAATCTGTTGATGCATTTTGTTCATTTTTTTCTTTCGCTATGTGCTGAATCATAGTGAAGTTTCTGCAGAAGTGGGAGATTAAAATACCTTTTCCTTCGGGTTGCATCTGGGTGGAAGGATTTGAGGATGGATTTGAAATTCATAGTCTCAAATCCATTGATGTTGTTTGGTTTACCATGGACTTGGAAATCCATGATTTCATTTTGAGTTATTTTTTGAAGGATTTGAGTGGATTTCAAATCTCCTCTGTCTTGAGTGGATTTGAAATCCATTAATTTTAAATCCTTGCATTTCAAATCCCTCCATTCAAACACAACCTTAGCAAATTGTAGGTGGTACTAGTTTTGGTTTGTTGAGATTTGTAAAATATGCTTTGAATCTGTTCAACAGCTGTTCTTTTACATAAAAGGTGGTTTTAAATCTCCGTATTGCAACCATTCTTAGTTATCTTGGTGAGCCATAAATATCTGGATTAATGCTTGACTTTCAGTTGGGATATTGGTGAGCCGTAGATATCTGGATTTATGCTTGTATTTCAGTTAGGATATGGTAGCGTGACCTCTCAGCTTGTTAATTCACCTTGCAATCTGTTTTGATTTAGAGGGTGTTTGGCTAAGCTTATAAGTTCCTCAACACCCCCAAAATAAGATGTTAGACAACTTATAAAATGTAAAAATAAACTCTTAGATTATTTCACATACTACATACACATTCCACACACTTCAACACATTTTACCCACTTCACGCACTTCACACACTTCACACACTACACACACACTACACACACACACTTCACACACACTACACACTCTTCACACATTTTTTTCATACACACTACACACATTTCACACACAACACACACTTCACACACTAATCAAAATGTGTGGTCGATATTAACTTTCAAATTAGATTTCTAATTCATAGCTAAATCACTCAATTCAATTGCAAGCTTATAGATTTTTTTATCCAAACACTTTATTAACTTATAAGCTCTTAAAAATTATATCTTTTAAGTTCTTTGAACAACTTATAAGATGTTGGAGCTTATAAGATGTTTGAAATAAGTTTAGTCAAACACCCTCTTAATAATTCCGTTGTCCGGAGATGATAGTTAAGATACCCAGATAAATGGCCAGTTTTTACACCTTTATTTGCACTCAAGTTACATAGAAAATGGGTGAGAGTTGGGGGAAAAGAATATGTCCACAAGCTAAAGACCATTTTCATTTATTTCAGTTACAGGTGTTGAAATATCTGCCAATCATCCGTGCCGCCATATGTTGAATTTGTTTTCTAATTTGATATCACGGGAATGTTTAGTCTCTCTCTCTCTCCAATCATCCGTGCCGCCATATGTTGAATTTGTTTTCTAAATTGATATCATGGGAATGTTTAGTCTCTTTCTCTAAACCCTAAACCCCCTCTCTCTCTCTCTCAGGTAGGTTGTAGCCAATGAATGTTTTTTTGAAAATGCAGGAAGATTTGGTGTGAAGAGTGCGTATAGTGTATACTATGGATGCCATGCTGGAGATGTTGTCTGCCTTGAATTGATACTTAACAATTACGAGCCCTGAATTTACTGCTGGTACTATCAAAGGTTTGAAGATCGGTGATATTATTCTGTTAAAGTCCCTGATAATTTGGGTAGAGGTATAGCTGGCATTTTGAAGCACAAGTTGAAACAGTATTGGCATCTTTCTAACAAGTTTTTAACAATGCAAAATTTTCAATAGCGTTTAGGTCCCCATAAGCTGTTCTCTGAATACATAGTCAAATGTTTGAGGTGTTCTTTTAACATATATTATTTGACTAATGAAAGCAAATGTTGAGAATCATATGTTTTAGTTTTAGTTATTTGATCATTTTTGTTTATTTGACCCTTTCCAAGAAAACAAGGTTTTTTGCCGAATTATATTTAAATGAACTGTTACTAGTTTATTAAATAAATAACCCCTTCGTAACTATTGTGTGTTCTTCTCCAATGGAATATTATTTCTAACCAGGGTAATTGTCAAATTAGAGCTCACCCGATACTCGGAACACCATGTATTAGGTGGTGTTTGTAAAATCTGTGTTGAAGCAACCTAATGCATGATGCATGTGTAAGTTCAGAGTTCACCGGGAGAAGTCATCTCAGACTTGGTCATGATTTGCTCAAATCAGTGTTATTACAACCGAGATCAGACTGATCGGTTCAATTAGTTTGATAAAAAAGTTGTGTCCTGGTCAGCGTACATTGATGATAAATAATCAGATTTGCGGTTTGACCGGGAAAAAATAGATATAATTGTAAGAACAGGAATAAACAGGTAAATCGATTTGGTGAACGCTTTTCTCAAAAAAGAAGACAGAAATATGCATCATTGCTTATGCTAAACCAAATCTTTAGAAGATCGAAAACACTTTGTATTGTTCTTTTTTTTATGTTTTGTTATTGAAGAAATTGCATCTTCCAGCTTCGTTTCTCATATCCGTTAAAGAATAGTTTAAAAGGGAAGTGCGTGGGGGTGTAGATGAAAAACATGGAAGTCATTAGCATATTGGTGTGGTTTTTAGAGTAGTACGGTTGGAATGGGGAGAGTTAGGGGATGAGGAAAGAGACTGGAAAAGAGGACGAGAGACGAAGATGTCTCTAATTTTCTAATGCGTATCTGATGTTATGCTTTTTATCTATCTTTTATTTTCCTTATATTGTGTAGCATATGATTAATAAATTATTCTAGTTAAAATTGGACTGATGGTTTGGGGGTGTTTGCATTTGTTTTTTCTAAGTGATTTTCAACTTGTAACTTGAGAAAAATTATTTTGTAGTGTTTGCAAAGTCAACTTCTGCTTTAAAAGAAGTGCTTCCAATATAAAAGCTAAAAGTAGTTATTTAATGCTTTTCATCACTCAATGACAATTCTATAAATAATATGATATTTTTTAAAAGACATAAGTGATTCTATAGCAAACACTCCAACTTTTACTTTTATTGGAAATCACTTTTTTTGCAAACACTACCTATCTTTTACAGAATTATTTTTTATAGAATTTTTAATTTTAATAACTTTTTCAAAAGTAAAAGTAATCGCAGACACTTCCTAAATATATTCGACCAGTTGTTTACAAGACCGATTCGAAATATGATGTTATAAAAACATTAGCTCAGCATCGAGCCTAACCAAGCGAGCTCATGGATAATTGATTGAGTGTGTGACAGGGCCACAAGGCAGTGGTTGTGGGAATTTTCACCAGAAACCTCCCCAGGCTCTAATATTCAATTATTATTATTATTATTATTATTATTATTATTATTATTATTATTATTATTATTATTATTATTATTATTATTATTATTATTATTATTATTTTTTTTTTTTTTTTTTTTTTATTTTTTTATTTTTATTTTTTTTATTATTATTATCTTTTTATTTTTTTTACCAGAATAGCCACATGACGAAGAGTATAATTTTTTATATTTTGTTATTTTCCAAAAAATATGAATAATGCTAAAACAAACGCGGTACTATTCCTAACCAAATATTTTAGTAAGAGTAGGTTGGGTGCATCCAACACACAATAAGCTTATTGTGCACTCCCCAATTTAATTTGGAAATTAGATATATATTAAGGGCTGCATTTGGATACACAATAGGAATTGTGGCGCAGCGGTCAAAGCTTATATACGCGCGTTGTGAGGTTTCGTGTTCGAGCCTCAGCGCGTGTAGTTTTTTTAATTTTTTTCTATTCAAATTAATCTTGGAATTATATATATAACAAGGGTTGTGTTTGGATATCACCAAACTCATAGTGGCGCAGTGATATAGCGCTGTTGTGCGCACGTTGAGGTCTTGTGTTCGAGCCTTGAGCAGCGCACAACTTTGAATTTTTTTTTTCCTGTAAAACGAATAATATATATATATATATATATATATATATTAAGTCATGTTTGTTATCACATAAGAGACACTAGCTTAGGTGGTAAAATTTTAAATTGTTAGATATTAGGGCATAGGTTCGATTCCCATGTTCTCCAAATTTTTATATATGTGCACTTTTTATATTATTTTAGACAATGTAATATATTATTTAAAAAAATTATATATTATTTAAAAAAAATGTGTATACCTGTAACATAACATATACTATTACACAATATAACATATACTATTACGCAATATAACATATACTATTACACAATATATATATTATTAAAAAAAAATGTGTATACCTGTAACATAACATATACTATTACACAATATAATGTTGCATATACTATTACACAATATAACATATACTATTACGCAATATAACATATACTATTAAACAACAGAATATATTATTAAAAAATTGTACATGTAACTATAACATATACTATTACGCGATATAACATATACTATTGCGCAATATAACATATACTATTGAACAACATAAAAAGAGGTAAAAACAGAGCAAAATCAGGGTTTGAACCCGCGCGGGAGCGCGCCTGGACCCCGCGCGCGTGTCTCACCGCTACATCACATGTTATTATTGGGAATTCATCCAAACAAGACCCTTATATATATTCTTAATTTCAAATTAAATAGGAGAGTGCACAATAGTGCAATTGTGTGTTAGGTGCACACCAGTTTTTGCCTTTTAGTAATCACCATAAGAACCAAAATGTGCAAGGTATTGGGCCACCTTCTTTGTGTCTGTATGCGTATACACACTTTCTTTACTGTCACTCCGTTTACCAAATAGTGAACATCATCAAAGACAACAGAACTGTATAATCTATCAGACTCTCATTTTTTAAGTGCATTCGCTAGAGTTGACAATCAATCTCAACAATTAAGTTCCCAATGCCACTCTCAATTGTGGCCTGTATGGCAAAACACATCGCAGAACTTTCAAGCAGAGTACTATTACCTTGTGCACGAGTTCTCTCGATCCGGTTGTATTTATATTAACATTGTTGGCTAAATTTTTGGTGACCTATATTAAATTCTCCTAATTCTCCCAAGCCCATCACTAAATCCTAACCCTTTCTATATATATATATATAACAAAAGTCAGAAACTCGGATATCAAACGGATCACAATCACAATAATAATTCAAAATAATCAAACATGCAAAAACTTAAACGGCACAAGGATTTACGTGGTTTGATCCGGAGATCTACGTCCACGGAAGAAGGCAATAACCTTCCGAGGTGTTTCACCATTTTTCTTTGAATACTGGAGTACAATCTTTACAAGTAATGATCTTAAAATTCAGAATTCGAACCCTAAACTAAACAACCATTCTCCTATTTTTACTATACAAATGACAACCCTAACAAAATCCCTACAAATCTGCCAATCAAAATCTGCATGGCCGTTGAAAAAGATCGTGGGGATCTTTTCCCACCTTCCCAAAGACGCCGCATATGGGCTTGGCTGCGTTGGGCTTGCGCTCTTGAGCCCAATTGACCCGTCTACCGGGCTAGGCCGACCCGGGAAGATGGTCGGCATTACATAGCTGTAGCCATTGACAAACTTTTTTGAGCTGTAACATTCATCGACATAGTCCTCAGGCTCCACGCATAAGTAGTATAGGGCAGATATCGCATGCGGGCAGGGGATGCCCGTTAGCTGCCATTTTCTGCAGCTGCATTCTCTCTCGCTTGTGTTCACCTTCCATCTCCCACCAGATGGGAGTTCCACCTCAAACTGATCTTTACCATTCCATAACGCTTGGAAATCCATAGCCCTTTTCTTCCAATCATCCAGCAGCTTCAAGATTTTAGGGCATATCTCACATCTTTCTTCACCATCAAATCCCTTCGGACATGCACTCTCTTCATCAGCATATGCCTCATGGTCTCAAGCATGTCCACAATTGGCAGTTTTCTTGGTTTCACTATCATTGAATTGAAAGACTCACTTAGATTATTAAGTAACATATCCGACTTACAGAAAGTGCTGAAATGGGACTTGCTCCAATGGGCAGGTGGTCTATTTGCAAGCCATTCGTGTGCTTTAGCATCCCTCATTTTTTTTCAATTCGTCCATTGACTTCTGAAAATCAACTACTCTTGTGGCTCTTGTTGCCTTCCAAAGCAAGTTCTTCAATGCTAGGCCTCGACGCGATAATTAGAAATTCTGATACAAGTGCATCACGCAAAATTGGTGCTCGCAGCCCCCTAACACCTCATCGACAACATCAATCAGCCCCTTCTGGTTGTCAGACATGATAGTCCAACTGTATGGGTTCACAATCTTCAAGTTATTCTTTAGCAATTTAAGAAACCAGGCCCACAATTTCTTTTTTTCTTTCTCCACAACTGCGTAAGCCACTGGATACGGGTCATTGTTGCCATCTATGCCCACCGCGGTCAATAAAATACCACCGCACAATGACTTCAAATGACATCCATCCAAAGACAGAAAAGGGCTACAACCTTCAAGTAATCCTTTCTTTAGTGGTCCCCAACAGATGTAAAATCGTTTGAATATGGGTTGTTTCTCCACCAGTTTGCATTTAATCATAACCGTGGTGTCGGGGTCGGCCATTTTGATTTCTTCTGCATAGTTCCAAAGTAAGGCATATTGCTCGGCATAATGTCCACCACCCACTGAAGCAGCAATCTTCTTTGCTCTATACAGATGGTATCTTGTGAAGCACAACTTCACCTCATTTTGAAGACTTGCTCCCATAACATCGACATTCCACTTGGGGTCCAAACACAGCCTTTCGAAGTATGTATCAGCCACCTATTTGGCATTGGCATGGCTAATCTTTTGCAGTCTGGGACACTTATGCTCTGAATAATAAGTTCTGACTTGCATCGTTGTCTCGCCCTTTATCTGAGCAGCATAAATCTGCCATTTGCACGTCTGATGCACACACTTGGCTTGCACCTTCTCCGGCTGGTTCATAATAAACTTGATTTCTCGACCCCATTTGATAGAGTGAGCCCTCACGGCAGCTTTGAACTCCATGTGGTCGGGGAAGGTCATTGACACTTCAAAGCGCGTGTCAGCTATATCTAGTTTCTTATTGAATTCGGGGAACTAAGGCACCTTATTCTTCTCCTGTGTTTCAGTTCTTGCTGCCTTGCTCCGAGTCACAACTCCGGTACTACAACGCTCATCGGGAGGGGCTTGTTTCTGTGTTCCCCCCCATTCCACATCACAGTCAATGTTATTTCTGAAGTCTTCATCATCACTAACATCCCCTTCGAAATCTACAAATTCTTCACTATAATCCGTATCTGATCCTATGGATTGCTCGTCATCACTATCCTCGCTATCAACATCGTCCACAAAATGGTACAAAGGATCGGGGAATTGTGGAAACTCTACCTCTTCACCTACTGAATTCCCCCCGAATTCTACTTCTTCCCCAGCCTGTTCACCTATGAAATCGACCCCCTCAACAACCTCCGGAAGGCTGCCCCCTAAATACTGACTACCAGAATTATCTAGTCTCCATACAATCCTCATCATGCTCAACAAACAGCCCTACCACCCTTTGTGCAGTAATAAATTGAACAATCAACATCACATCACTATCATTCTCGAGAGGATAGACGGTATCAGCTTCGTCTACCCCGCTTTTACTACAGTAATACCCTTTCACCCTTTTTAAACCCAACTCACCCCCCATTGCATTTATTTCCAGCATCGACAACTCATCTGGATCGCAGAAATCGAAGTGGTCCACTGTCATTTCTAGCCTACTGTAAATTTCTCACTTTGGGGACCTACCATGTGCAAAAAATCGAATATATGTCAATAAAAATACAATTCATAAACTAAACAATAAATGGTCCAACATAAAAAGCATTTTTTACACACAACAAAGCCACTATACTGGTGTAAAAAACAATAAAGAATGCTGCAAAGATTCTAAAACAACAGAGTTATGGGCACTAAAGCCAAAAGTTACAGCAGTAGTATTCCCTATTAAAAAATTATTCTCCCATTCAACAAACAAACTAAAAAATGCAAGCCCCTAAAGCATCTCAATCAGAACAATTCATATAAATTCATAGCTAACCATACAACCCCACTGAAAATAAACAAGCACAAATAGAAATCCAACCCATATACTCCCATTAGCGAGTGGGTATGTCACACAAGAGCATCAGAAATTCCTAAACCCTAACATCACAATGCAACAAGTAAACACTATGATTTCAAAAACTCATTTCAGGATTGGGTATGTCGCGCCGAAATCTCTTCAAAACAAGAACGATTTCGAGCAAAATTGGAAGAGAGTTTACCATAATCAGGTGCGATTCTACCCATCGGAATATTGGCGGCGTCCTCCCGAGTGCGAAGCCTCCACACCATCCTTGATGAAAACCCTAAACTACTATCGAATCAAGAACGAAAATTTTCTTTCGAATTGAGGTGACGAAGGTTTGGGTTTGTTGTGTAAGAACCCTACTTTTGTTTTGCGGCAGTAAATCGATATTATTGAGCCTCAATTTGCTAATTCAGCTGTTGGGGTGAAGAAAATGACGCAAATATCCCCTTTTTAGACACCCCCGTGCGTGTCACGTACGTAGTTGGCCGGAGATGCTGCCGGAAAAAAAGTTCATATGGTTACTTATAAAACCCGCAAAGGTTATATGGGAATCTGTAACAAAAAATACAATTTGTAGTTAAGTGAAAAAATGGCCAAAGGTTGTATGGTTATATGTAATTATCCCTTTGAAAAATATTGGGATTGAATTGGGTGAATTGGTGGATATGTTAAAAAGGTGAAATGAATACAAGTTAGTTGGTAAATAATGGGAAATTATAACCTCTCATAGTATTTAAGTTTATTTTTAGCTGTTACTTTCGAGTATGTTTCAAAAAAAAAGAAAAAAATCGAGAAAAAAAAAAAGAGAAAGTTGTAAATATGTGTTTTGTTGTTTAGGAGGGGTTAACAATAAGGAATGACCTAAGTATGCCTAAGTATTTGAAAGATGAGTAGTCCCAATGTGGTACTCGAATAAGTGAGACATTGGCAGTCTTCGATTGATTAAGTGAATGGAAAAGTACTTTTGAAGGGTGAAGAGACCATATTTTATGGTTTTCTTAAAATTGAAGAGTGAGAATTGAGTGATTGTATTGAGAGGTAGTTGTGTTATGAATAACTTGATTAATCTAATAAATAGTCACTTATATCCAAATTTATCCCACTTTACCTTAAGTCCACATTACAACAAAAAGTAAAGATCTTTTTTATTCTTTGTCACACATATCAAGTACGAAGTTTAATTTAGACGATTGACAAACATATGATATACGGAATATGTAGTCCAATTTGAGCGAAAATATATCCTAAAACTATATACTTGAGAGATGAGTGAAACACTTACTCGGTGATGATCAAATTGTTCGAAGGTTTCAAGTCTCAAAAGTAGTTGCTTTTTACTTTATCGCAAATGCTCAATTTTACAATGTTGCCTAGCTTTTTGAGAAAAATCAGTGTGAAATTAGATTCGTCATCTAATAGCCCTAATTACATGGAGTCTTGCTTTATTTCTATTTTTTTCCCAAATAACAATTTAAATTTGAGGGATTTTGATACACATTGTGAATGAATGCAATTTAGGTAGATTAAAGTATACATTTTGTAGCATTTGTGTGCATAATTGGTAAAAATTTGTTCATATTTCATATATTGGACCAATTGACGTGTTTTGACTTGTTTTGAAGGTTTTTATGTGTTCTTAGGCCAAAAAGTCATATTCTACGGAGTATAAATGAAGGAACAAGTCAAGAGGAGACTGAGCCGAACTGAACCGGACCAAATTCAAGCTTAAACCAATTGATTAGTCCCCATGACAACTTTGTCATTTTTTTTTTCAATATCATTTGAACCCTAAAAGAGAGCGAGATTATACCATAGTAGTAGAAAGAGCGTTGGTGAAGAAGATTTGTGAGATTAGATATTAAGTACAGTGTCAATATTATGTTTTTGTGAAGATTGTTTATCTTCCATGTATTTGTCTAGTGCATCACAAGAAAAATGATGCGGGGATTATTTCTCGCAGCCCAATTTGATTTAATCCATCTTTCTTTTTAAGCCTCTACGTTTTATTAGAAGTACTTTAAATAAATCAAATAATGGAAAAATTTGCAAAGATAGTGGTTTGTGCAATAAACCAGCAAAATAAAGCCAAACATTCCAAGTATTCCGATCTGAAACGCAAATTTATTCAAATTTAAATTACAAAAAAAAAAAGAGTACAAGCACAATTAATTAAGACAAAGCACATATCAGTTAAATATGAGAAGAAAAAAGAAGGGAATGGCAAACAACCCATTCCCGTTCTCACACGCCATTGTTGACTTTTTTTGAAAAAACGTAAACATGGAAGGAGATCTGAATCAGTCGGCTTTGAGTGTGTTCCCCACATCAATCACAAAACGATACTTGACATCGGCTCTAGCAAGGCGCTCCATGGCAGTGTTAACATAGTCCATCGGAATCATCTCCACATCGGGCAATATATTATGCTTCGCCGCGAAATCAAGCATCTCCTGTGTCTCCTTGATCCCGCCGATCACACTCCCGGCCACCGTCTTGCGCCCAACTATCAGAGGGAAAACAGGCAGCTCCAGCGGCTTTTCCGGCGCGCCTACAAGGATGAGCTTCCCGTGCGTCTTCAGCAACCCCAACAAAGGCTGAAGCGGATGCTGCGCAGAAACAGTATCGATTATCCCGTCCAAAGTCCCAGCCGCCGCTTCCATTTCCGCCTGGTCACGGCTCACCAGAAACCCATCAGCGCCGAGCTTCTCGATGGCTTCCTTCTTTTTACTAACCGAAGTGCTGATGACGGTAACCTTAGACCCAAATGCTTTAGCAAACTTAACAGCAACGTGGCCCAGGCCGCCGAGCCCAACGACGCCCAGGTGGAGGCCCGGCTTGTCTAGGCCGTAGTATTTCAAGGGGCTGTAGGTGGTGACCCCAGCACAGAGCAGAGGAGCCCCCTTATCTTGAGGGAAATTTTCCGGCCACCTGATAATGAAATCCTGGTCGGCGACCATAATATCGGAGTAGCCGCCGTAGGTGACGGATCCGTCGGGTAAAACGGTGTTGTAAGTGTAAACGAGTTGAGGGCAGTAGTTCTCGAGGTTTTCAGCACATTGACCGCATTTACGGCATGAGTTGACCAGACAGCCGACGCCGACTTTGTCACCAACCTTAAATTTGTCTACCTTGGATCCCACTTCTGTTACGACTCCGGCGACCTCGTGGCCAGGTATCTGGGGGTAGGTGGCGATACCCCAGTCGTTCTTGATGCTGTGAAGATCTGAGTGGCAGATCCCGCAGTATAAAACCTTGAACTGCACATCACAATCTCCCGTGGCGCGTCGGCTGAACTCGAACGGAGACAGTACGCCGGAGGTGTCTCTCGCCGCCCAACCCAGTGCCTTCACTGTTTCTGCCATTTTTTGCTCTCTTGTTTTTTCTTCTTTTTCTCTAAGAATGAGTTGAGAATGTTGTGTATTACGCTACGCAGGCTGCTGTATTAATAGATGTAGAGGAAGAGCAGTCAATGCCACGTCAGAGCCCCCGTTTTTTTTTTTAATAAAAGAACATGTGCAATAAATTGCTTTTGTGCTAAAAAGATGCTGCTGGGCTGGCACTATATATTTAAGAAAAAGGAAAAAAAAATAAAAAACAGGTACATTGTATGGAATTATTAACCGAAATATTCCAACGTGGGGATTTATTATTGGTAAAGCTCCCAAAGATCAAAAGTTTGTCGGCATGTTACATTTTAAAAGGCGTGTTATTATATTTATCTATGGGTTTCTGTCATTATCTAATTATTTATCAAAAGGGAGATTCGAAAAATCAATTTGAATGTGAAAGCAATATTCGTGGTCTTCATTATGTTCAAACTTCAAACGATGTAATTTTGCGTTCACACACTAGTCATGTTATTTTTTAATCCGGACCGCATTTCTAATTTGTTTAGAACTCTACTACAAATGGACCAGCTGTACAGCTAGAAAATAAAAATTAGAAAGGATATACATTATGAAGATCAAATAAAAACAATTTTTATTTTTGAAATTGGATGTTTAAATGGGAAATGTGCAAGTAATCAACAGTTATGCTCAACGATTCTAAAATGTGAACAATATTTCTTTTCTTATTGTTCTCACCATTACCATTATTTCATATCTTCAATCCATGTCATTCAATTAGTAATCTCTGAAGTTACAACGTAAAATCCACTATAACAGGAAATTGGTTTCTTTCAGTAACAAACCAACATGAAACAAAAGATTGTCCTTAAGCTTTCGATCGGCATAGCATAAGAAACCATCATAAGAAATTGTTATCTCGGAACTTGAAAGTCAATCTAGGATCAAAAGGAGTCATGGACAATCTTGTGATCTAAACCTTTTCACCACAATTTTGTGTTGGTCCTGATTTTTCCTTCTAGAACATGGATTTCAATCACTAACATCATATCATTGCATAGTCCCATTACATGATCTATATTACGAAGTAGCAAAAATAGAGTTCCAACTTTCAACGTTACCTTGTATGCTATTGGGAACAAATCAACATTTGACTCAGACTTGCAATCACAGACGTACATCTCACTTTCAGCAGGATTCTATTTAATCATGTACTCATCAATTGCATCAGCAATATCAAAAGTTGGTGCTAATATGGCTCTTTGTTGTAGATATGTTGGATCATCTAAAAAAATTGGCAACTGTAGGATAATGCTTTCAAGTCATTGGATCTTCACCAGGTTCTAGTAACAAATCATCTGGTATGCCTATGTTTGCACACCAATCGTTGTTATAGCCAATCTTACCATCACATATATTTGCAGTCCATGCAAACTTATTTGATTTATAACGCTCAAGATCTGAACTAACATCTTGGAGTCTCATGTTTTTCGTTGGTCAAAGAACATTGCCAACAACTTTGGCTGTCACAAGGACTTGCTCATTTTTCTTCATTTTTTTATTTGTCTTGAATTGCGTTTTTTTATTGCACACATGCATTGGTGCTCCAGAGTCGAGACACCAACGTGGTGAGGCCATAACAACATCTACTGAAGTTCTACTACCATGCTCATTTTCATGTAGACACCATTATAAAATTAGTTCTTATGTAGCATGTTGGCCCTGTATATGGAATAAATTGTTCAGGGATAGTTTTAGTGTTCCGAATCCTGCAATCTTTGATATGTCCTTTCTTTCCACAGTAGAAGCAGGTTGCGACTCTAACAGAAGACTGTGAAATTTTTAATGAATTATTACCTTTTCTTTTGTATTTTTAATTGCTTGGATGTGTTCTTGTTACGGTCTACAGAGATAAGATTCACCTATGAATTTGAATAAATGGCTCCGATTTGAAGAGTGATAGGGATAACCCGATCAGCTCGGGTCGGGTTAACACCAACCCGAGCTGATCGGGTCGGATTAACACCAAGGCCCACTATGCCAGAGCCCGCTGATCGGCCCAGCATGCACAAGCCCAGCAAGCGCGCAAAGGCCCACTACGCGTAGACCCAGCAGGCCCAGGAACGCGCGTCGGCCCAGCGAGTGGTGTATTCCGTGAATCAAGGCCCATGATCTTTTCCCAACTGCCATGCAGATGTGGTGGGCAAGATTATAGGGATTTAGTTAGGGTTTAGATTGAGTAGTATAAATAGGAGAAAAGAACTCTGCATTGGGGTTCGCACTTTGCATTCTGTAATACGCACTGTAAACTCCGGTTCTAGTAAAGAGAAAGACCTCGGCGATTGCCGTTTTCTGCCCGTGGACGTAGATCTCCGGATCGAACCACGTAATTCTTGTGTGTTCTTATATTGTTGACGCAGACTCTTGTTTAATTGTGTGGTTACCGGATTGCGCATTATCAAATTGGCGCCGTCTGTGGGAACGACAAGGCAGTTTTTTGAAGGCGCTAACCAACAATTTTTGACGTTCACGTTGCATCCAAACATCATGGTGACGACTCGATTGAACCAAGCTCGCCGTGGGGATCAATCCGATCAAGATCCACCCGTGGATCAAGTTGTGCCGCCGAGGCAATTGCCGGCAGGGAGTGCATCCAACCATCAGGGTAATCAAAACCCTCCACCCCCTCAAGACCAGCAAAACCCTAATATTGCTGCTGCTCAACCACCGGTGAACATTCAAATCACCCCAGAACTGCTCCAAGATTTCTTACAAGAGCATGCACATGTCCTCCAAGATTGGGCAGTTAATCGCCTACGTCCCGCGGGGCCTGCCGCGGGACCTGCTAGCTATAATGCTAATCCCGTGGTGCCTCCACCACGCTCGCGTGATCCACAGGATCCGGGGCACCGCAGGCGTCATGATCGACGACGGGAACAACCTGGTTCTTCCGAGGACCATGGGAGTTCTAATGAATCGCGACCTCGCAATGAGGAACCTACTGATGTGGATCGTCGCCGTCCACTTAATGCGGCTAAGAGAGCTCGCTACGCAAATCCTCATGCTCTGGATCTTCAAGAGTATGAGCGAGTTCAACGCAACGTTGAGCTGGATAGAATACTGGGCCTTGATGCCAATGGAGAGATCATCACACCGTTCTCCCAGGAAATCATTGCCACTTCCCTTCCCGAAGGGTTTAAACGGCCAGCCATACCACCTTACAATGGCACAGGAGATCCGGCTAATTTTCTTGGAGCTTTTAGGCACAGCATGCTTAGCCATGATAGCATCACATCCCTCCAGTATTGCAAGATTTTCCCCGAGTACTTACAAGATGAAGCTCGGGTTTGGTTTGATTCTCTCCCGCGCGACAGCGTATCCTCCTTCAGAGAACTCGCCGAGCACTTTTGGGCACGGTTCGAAGCACGGGCGAAGCCCATGGCCACCCTGGCCGACGTCATGAGCATGGAACAGCGGGACGGTGAAACCGTTACCCAGTTTCTAGACCGTTTCACAGCGGTCAGCCTCAAGGTGGGAAACTGCCCCGACGATGTGGCCATCAACGCTTTTATGAATGGACTCCGCCCCGGAGCACTCCACACCGAGTTAGCTCGGAACACCCCGGTCACAACTCGAGCACTGTTCAAAACAGTGTGCAAATTTGCTAAGGCCGAGGAGCAGACTCGCCAGAAGCGTGAGAAACACGCTAGCAAGAGGCAATCTGACAAGGCTCAAGCCGGGCCTAGTGCTCGACCTAGTGCATTTTCCCGCCTGACACCGGGGCGCTTAGAAACCCGAAGTGAAATTCCGCAATTGACCCCGTTGACGAAGTCACGAGCTGAGATCCTTTCAATCCACAAGAACGATCTGCGACCTTGTCCGCGGATGACTGCACCACCAGAAAAGAGGAACCGTGGAAAGTGGTGTTCGTACCACCGAGACCATGGGCACGAGACAGAGGAGTGCCGGGAACTTAGTAAGGAGATTGAAGAATGCCTCAAGAAGGGTCTCTTGCGGCAATATGTCGCGCGAACCGGGGACCAACCTCGGGCAAACCACAATGGGGGTTCTTCCCACAACCGCGGAGGTTATCATGACCGAGGTGCTCAACAAAATCGACCGACATGGCAGAATAATCGGCCGGGGCCAAATAACTACGCACGGCAAGATTCTGGCAATCGCCAGCAACCACGTCTCCCGCTACCACCTCCTCCTCCGGGGGGACCCGAAGACAACGCACCTCCTCACGTGATAAACGTGATATATGGAGCCTTACCCACCGGGGCTTCACGACATGCCTTAAAGGCAGAAGCTCGACGTCCTCTTCCCGAGGAGCCACGTCATAAACGCCTCCATCAGTCCGAAACTGTCAGCTTTACGGATAGAGACCCGGTTCCGGAGATAACACCTCACACAGACGCAATTGTCATCGACATGACTGTAGCCAACATAACAGTACGGCGGGTCTTCGTGGATAACGGGGCCGCGGTAAGTGTTATATTTGCAGACTGTTTCGAAAGGATGGGGATTTCCCGAGATCAACTTCGACCAGCCCCCGGGCCACTACAGACTTTCACTCAGGGTGAAGTCCGGCCAGAAGGTATCATTACTCTCCCAGCGTCTTTGGGGACTTATCCGAAGATAAAGACTATCTTCGTGGATTTCTATGTGGTGAACTCCCCGTCACCGTACAACATGATATTAGGCCGGGACTGGCTCACCCCGGCAAAAGCCATATGCTCCACGTATCACCTCGCGCTCAAGTTTCCTACTTCGCATGGTGAAGTGGCTATCTGCGGAAGTCAGCGGGTTTCGAAAGAGTGTATGTACGTAGCACTCAAAAAGACTGCTAAGGTTCCTCCCAAACAGCAGCTCCAGGTAACATCGCCGGCTCTGGAGCCTCGGGAATGTACTCCATTGGGGGATGCCACTGCCCAAGTCCCGCTAGATCCGTCTAAGCCGGATCAGACAGTAACTGTAGGCGCTGTAGATGTGCCGTGGTTACATCAGGCCATTATTCAGACCCTGCGAGAATATTCCGATGTTTTTGCATGGTCTCCTCTGGATATGCCTGGGGTCTCTCCCGAGGCGATTACTCATAAGCTGAACATCGATCCAACAGAAACAGAGGAAATTCACTCCGGAGCGAAATGAAGCCATTCGAGTTGAGGTGAAACAACTCCTAGATGCGGACATCTTGTTCGAGGTATTCTACCCCTCTTGGTTATCCAACCCGGTAATGGTAACAAAAACCAGTGGGGCATGGCGGATGTGTGTTGATTTTTCCGATCTCAATAAGCACTGCCCGAAAGACTGCTATCCTCTGCCCTCCATCGACCAAAAGGCCGAGGCCATTACGGGGTACGTGGCGCTTTGTTTCCTAGATCTGTACAAGGGCTACCATCAGATTTTTATGGATCCACAGGACGCCCTCAAAACGGCGTTTATCACTGCCTTTGGGTGCTTCGCTTTTAAGAAACTGCCCTTTGGGCTCAAGAATGCTGGAGCCACCTATCAGCGTCTAATGGACTTTGTCTTCCACGACCAGATAGGTCGTAATGTTGAGGTTTACGTCGATGACTTGGTCATCAAAAGCTCCACCCATCCTTCATGTGTGCGGGACATTGCCGAAACATTGCGCACCCTGCGGCGCTATAACCTGCGACTCAATCTAGCAAAATGCACCTTCGGTGTTAGCTCCGGGAAGTTTCTCGGGTACATGGTTTCGCAAAACGGCCTGCAGGCCAATCCGGCAAAACTCCGTGATGTATTAGATCTGCAGCCACCGAAAACGTTCAGGGATGTTCAACGCCTCACAGGTAGTTTGGCGGCCTTAAACAGATTCCTATCAAAAGCAGCGGAGCGCCAGCTCCCATTTTTTCGAATCCTGAGACAAGTGAAGTCCTTTGAGTGGACTCCGGAGTGCATCGAGGCCTTCGAGGCCTTGAAACGTCACATACAGCAGCTGCCTACTCTGTCAGTTCCTCTCCCCGGAGAGCCGCTGTACTTATATCTGGCTTCTGCCGAGGAGGCTGTTAGCGCCGCTCTTGTGCGAGAGGTGGAGGGGGTTCAACATCCCGTGTATTTTGCAAGCCGGGTGCTTCATGGAGCAGAGACGCGATATTCCGAGCTTGAAAAAACCGCTTTGGCCATTGTTATGGCAGCTCGGCGTCTTCGGCCATACTTCCAGGGACGTGAAATACAAGTCCTGACCAACCATCCCATCCGCCAGATTCTTGTCAAACCCGAGGTGTCTGGGCGCCTCGCCAAGTGGGCTATTGAGTTAGGCGAGTATGATATTCAGTTTCTCCCCCGCCGAGCAATTAAAGGTCAAGCACTCGCCGATTTTCTGGCTGAAGCCCCGGCAGACAATCATAAGTCCCCCGCAGACAATGATACACGGCACCACGTCGCCCTCACTCCTTCACCCCGGAAGTGGCAACTATTCGTGGACGGAGCATCCACGGTCCGAGGAAGTGGCGCTGGACTGCTTCTCATCGACCCCGATGAGGTTGAGGTTAAATATGTCATCAGATTCAAATTTAAAGTAACTAACAATGGAGCGGAATACGAGGCAGTTCTCGCCGGGCTCCGGCTCGCTCAATCCTTGGGCGTTCGTCATCTCGAGCTCTTCACGGACTCCGAGATTGTATCCAGGCAAATTCAGGGGACTTACGTCGCCAAAGATGAAACATTGGTCAGGTATTGTGCTCTAACACTCAAGCTCATGTCAACTTTTGAAGCAGTTACTATCCAGAAAATACCCCGAGCTCAAAACACAAGAGCAGATGCGCTCAGCAAATTGGCCTCCGCGGTCCAAATTAATATATCTCCGGATATTATGGTTGAAGATTTGTCTCATCCAGCAATTCATGAGGCCACAGTTTCGGTACTGACCGATAGTGATCCGAACTGGATGACTCCGATCATTCAATACCTCCGAGATGGAGTCCTGCCCGTTGACAAGCTACGAGCTCGGCAAGTTGTCCTCAAAGCCCCCAAATACTCCTTTCATAATGGAGTCTTGTACCGGCGGTCATACCTACAACCGAGTCTCCGGTGTCTTGCTCCTGCCGAGGCGACCCAGGTTCTGCGAGAGGTTCACGAAGGGGCCTGCGCCAGCCATATTGGTTCCCGCACATTAGCCAAGAAAGTTCTCCGCTGGGGATACTATTGGCCAACCTTGTTCAACGATGCTCATGACCTAGTGTCCAAATGCAGCAAGTGCCAACTGCACTCCCGTGTAAAGCATCTGCCGCAGACCGAACTCACGGGAATCCAGAGTGCGTGGCCATTTATTCAGTGGGGTATCGATATTGTTGGACCATTCCCCGTTGCTCCGGGAGGGTTGAAGTTCCTGGTTGTTGCCGTGGACTATTTCACCAAGTGGGTTGAAGCCGAACCACTTACCGCTATTACCGGTCAGAATATTTTGAAATTTGTATGGCGCAGTATCGTTTGCCGCTTCGGCATCCCGAGCACTATTATCTCGGACAATGGTAAACAGTTTGCCAATGATCCATTCCGCTCATGGTGTGAAGAACTCCACATCAAACAGATTTTCACTTCGGTTGCTCATCCTCAAGCAAACGGGCAGGTTGAGGTCACCAACCGGACCCTCCTTCCACAAGTCTTATGGGCTATTCGTACAACGCCGCACACCTCTACCGGGGAAACTCCTTACAGCCTTACTTACGGCTCCGAAGCCGTTATCCCCGCGGAAATCAGTGTGCCGAGTCCTCGCCTCCTCACACTAGTTCCGGATGATAATGACGAGGCTCTTCGCGCAAATTTAGATGAGCTTGAGAATCGCCGGGAACAATCGTTTATTCAGCAGGCTAAGTGCAAACAGCGAGCTGCCCAGTATTATAACCTCCGGGTTCGAGGTACACAGTTCAATTTCGGGGACTTAGTCCTTCGGCTCAACTCGGCCAGCAAAGCTGCCCCCGAGGGCAAACTACATGCTTCTTGGGAGGGCCCCTACCGGGTCGTTGCTGCGCACGATTCCGGATCCTATCAACTTGAACATCTCAACGGGACCCCGGTTCCCCGCAGCTGGCACGTGACTAATTTGAGGCGTTTCTATCTATGAAGGTCTATTCTCATGTACTGAATAATCTTCTGTTTCTTTTATTAGTTGATATTTCTCTTTGTACTTTTGAATTTGCTCCGGCACTTGTCACTGAATAAAACTTCTCTGTTTATGCACCTCGTTGTGTTATTCTTTACGTTACGGGGACGCCCTAACGATTATCCTATTGTCATTATTAGTCTCCGGACCCTTACAACTATCCCTCGGTCCGTCCGAAGAGATTAACATTTTTTAGTCCCCGGACTCATACCACTTTCTCGTCTGTTTAACCGGAGAAGTGATAACTCCCGCCTGATCCGTCCGGGGAGGTTTTACTCCCGCCTGATCCGTCCGGGGATATTGGATTTATCCATACCGTGTTCCCGAACACCTAATTAAAACAAATAACAATTTTTCTATCGTGTTCCCGAACACCCGATTAAAATATAAACTCTGTAACAGTTTTATTATTTCCAAAATAATACAACATCAAGAAGTTTTTCCTAAAAAAATACAACGGAAATCTTGCTAAAAGATTAACTATGTTATTCTCTATTTTTTTCGGAGTTTTCTCCGAGCCAATACGCGATACCGCGTCGTCTTGTCTCTGATCGAGCATGTCCCGTCCTCCGGGATGGGTCTGGCACGTTCCGACGATGCTCGGTTTCACTTCGGCTCCGGCGATGACTCATCGTTTGGTGACCCCGGTCACCTACAGCGGGCTCAGTTCTTGTTCTTGGCCCTGACATGCTGGCCCATTCTGCATGGCCCCATTCTAGTGGCGCCAGAGGATCCATCACCTCGGAGGTTTTCTCAGTACCTTCCCTTGTCTTGTGACGAAGAGGATTTGCTGTTTTCTGCGGAGTTGAGCTTTTCCTCCTTTCTCTCTCCCGAGTGTTGGCCCATTCTACAGCATCCCACTCTGCGGCTGGCATTTCGTCGATCTCCTTGGCCAGTGCCATAACTGCCGGTCCACTAGCCTCTGGTTCCCCGGCGTGAGTCCTTTCCGGTTCTTGGGGGATATCAGGCTTTGTGCTCTTGCCCCGACGTCTCTGTTTACGGCTGGGCTCTGGTTCACTTTGCTCGGCAATGTTCAAAGCTTCATTCCGAGCCTTGATTTTCTTTTCAAGCTCTACCAGAAATCCTAGCACCAGCCGGCCCCTTATGATCTCAGGATCATTCGCCTCACCTCGCTCACTCCGCCGTTGGATGTCTTCACGAACCTCAGCCCTCCGGGCTTCAGCATCTTTCACTGATAGTCGTCCGCTGTCCACGAGGAGATGCTCACACTCTTGCTGGTTGATGCGAAGTTGTTCTAATTCAAGATCCTTTACAACACAGTGTGCTTTGTACTGCTTCGTTTGTTGTGCGGATTCTTTCCATGAGCTCTCCACCTTGGCGTATCTTTTCTCCATTAAGGCAAGATTCCTTGACAGTCGGGGGACTTCATGCAACATCAACATATCTCGCTCTTTCTGCAGCCAGACTATTGATGAGTTGAGTTGCTTTATTACCTCATACGGGTTTTCAATGTTTTCCTGGCAAAGGAGACACCTCGGTTTTCTCAGACTTTGTTATTACTCATACATTGCGTAGATAAGAGAGAAATAGCATTTATTATTCATATAAAAGAAGATTTTTCATTACAAGAGAAGACAGTTCGGGTTTTTCATTACAAAACAAGCGATTACATGGAATCCTATATACATGCTCATCTACTCTACAGTCCGCTCATGAGTTGGGAGGTCACTGACCTCTCCGGGGGTAGGGTCGGCTTCTTTTCCTCCCGAGGCCTCCACAACATCACTTGGACCCTCAGCTGCCTTGCTGGGGCCTTCGATCTGAGCAGAAGGAATGATGGCCTCCGGGCGGGGAATGGGAGCTCGGTCCCTTAGCTCCCGTACATAGAAGCCGTTGCGAAAGCCAAGGAAGTCCTTATCCTGGTCCTCGTTGCACTGTTTTATGATGTCAGGAGTAAGGATTGTGTTCGCCTTCGCCAGGGCCTCGATCAATGGCCACTTCGGGGCCTTCGTCAGCGCATCAAAGTATGCGCCATCTTCATTCCCAACCGCGTCGAAATCACCCGAAGCCGTCATAAACGTTGACCTCCGGGTATTTATCGTGAACCATTTCCAGCAGCTCGCTTCGAGTGGCCGTATCACCTGCAGCCACGAAAGTGCTCAGGAACTGCAGGAATGTCCCGGTTTGCATCAGCTTCTCGGCAAACGCTTCCAGCACAGCTCCCTGACCCGTGATGGCTTGATTCAGCTCCTCCCGGGCTGCATAGAGGTCGCCTTTCACACTGGCAACCTCGACGGCCTGCTCGCGCAACCTGGCCGCCTCTCTCTCAGCAACTGCTGCTCGGTCCCGAGCTGCCTTGACGCTTTTTTTAGCCTCCGCGAAGCCGGCCCTTAGCTTCGCAACCTCGGCTTCCAGCTCGGCAATCCTGCCTTGGCAGGATTCCTTCTCCAGCTTACCCACCAGCCCGCGGATGGGCTCCAACAGCCTCTCAAGTTCGGCTCCAGCGGCCGATATCTCTGCTCCTTGCCCCTGCATTAACTTACTGTTATGATGGGTCTGTACAGGGAATAAAAAGGTTATTTGTGATGATACCTCGTGAGCCGGTGTCAGGTGCTGTTTTTTGGAAGGAGGTGGAGTCGTCGGTGAAGTGACCCTTCTCTTGGTGCTCGGGGTCAGCCCAGAGAGGGGAATGGTGTCTTCAGGGTCCGCCATGTGGCTGCCCCCAGCTGTTGTTCTCTGCAGCTCCGGAGTTTTTGAGCTGTCACCTCGGCCCCCCGAGCTGGCTTCAGTGCTCTTCCTGATAGCGCTCTTGAATTTGCCCACTGCACATAACAAATATGCATTGAAGGGATTGACATTGTAATATTATGCAACTTATAAGCAATAAGAGTCCTACCCTCTACTTCTGCCCGGGTTTTAGTTCTCTCCCCCTCCGACATGCTCGGTGTCCTGTCCGAATCAGTTCCGGCGGGGGTGTTGCTCTCTTGGGAATCCGAAGTCCCACCGGCCCATTTAGAAAAGTACGGACTCAACCCCGCCTCGTCCAGTACTTCCTCCGGGAATCTGGACTCCAGCACTCCGACCTTTTTCAGAACATCCGCACCCTTTGGTTCCCCTGCCGGGGCACTATCTACCACCTCAAACGTGTGCCATTTCGGTAATATGGCTTTTTGCCTAACATATATGAATCTCCCTCTCCATCCCTCGATTTTACTTGGGTTTTTAACCTTAAACTTTTTACCCGGCCTGGGGTTGAGGTAATACCACCCCTTATTTCTCCCCATCGTCTTCAGTTGGAAGAAATGCCTAAATAAGCTAATACTAGGCACTAACCCCCCCTTACGGCACTCCACCAAAAAGCCCACTACCTGCCTCGTAGCATTAGATCCTAATTGTCCCAACGCTATCCCATAATAGTCCAATAATCTTATCAAAAACCCCCATAGGGGAAACCTCAAACCTACAGCGAGCTGATCTATATACACGGATATAAATCCCTGGGGGGGGGACAACAGGCTTTGTCATTGCCTTCGGGAATTATGAATTCCAGATCAAAAGGTAAGAAGAAGTTCGGCACCCATCGCCTAATCTGCTTTTCAGTCACCGTGGGTCTTACCCCTGCTACCTCAAGTCCTTCTACCTCTTCTTCACACCGGGGGAAGTTCACCGCTTCTACTCTTATCTCACTAAGGTCACCGCGATGGACCTGTCTACTTTCACTATTCATGGGGTAGATCACTTGAATAGGAGGTGCTCTATAAGGCATTCCTTCGGGAATTACCTCTCCTACCTTGGATGAAGATGAAGACGAAGATGAAGATGAGTTAGACATACTTACTTGGTTTGAATTCGAAAGAGATGATTTGAAGAGTTTTTGGTCTGAGATGAATCGCGAATGCATATTTACTCTTTTTCCCGCTTTCAAACAGATGAATCGCAATGAAGGAGATGAAAAGTTACTGTGCAGTTATTCCCAATATAAATGCAAAAAACCGACGGCTCTGATGCAGCCTATTCAAATTCAGTGATGGAGATTCATGCGTGTTCTTCACGCGCTTTACAGTTACCGAGGCGCGTAGGGAACATCTTTCTTGGGACTCGCAGGGCGTGTCACTTCACATCCCTCTCTCTCATAATGGCGCCGCCAATCACATCAGACCCATCCTTCTTCAGGAAGATTCACACTACACCTCGGTGTACCTTCCACCTCGTTTAAACTACTACACTCCGGTGTCCTTTCCAATTTGGCCAGAATAATCACCCCGGTGTACCCTCCACCTCGGCCACGTTGTCACGTCGCGTTTTTCATTTTTGAGAAGTTCGGTGTCCCACTATATGCCCCGTGCACCTCGACCTAGCTCGGCACTGCGTCCGCCAATCACTCCGCAGAGTTCGGTCCTTTGTAGACACTTTGGCCCGCCAGCGACCCCGGCCCTTCTTACTTACGGTTCCACCCCGGTGACAACCGAAGCTCCTACCTCGCTCCGGCTGGGGGGGGGGGCATCTGATAGGGATAACCCGATCAGCTCGGGTCGGGTTAACACCAACCCGAGCTGATCGGGTCGGATTAACACCAAGGCCCACTATGCCAGAGCCCGCTGATCGGCCCAGCATGCACAAGCCCAGCAAGCGCGCAAAGGCCCACTACGCGTAGACCCAGCAGGCCCAGGAACGCGCGTCGGCCCAGCGAGTGGTGTATTCCGTGAATCAAGGCCCATGATCTTTTCCCAACTGCCATGCAGATGTGGTGGGCAAGATTATAGGGATTTAGTTAGGGTTTAGATTGAGTAGTATAAATAGGGGAAAAGAACTCTGCATTGGGGTTCGCACTTTGCATTCTGTAATACGCACTGTAAACTCCGGTTCTAGTAAAGAGAAAGACCTCGGCGATTGCCGTTTTCTGCCCGTGGACGTAGATCTCCGGATCGAACCACGTAATTCTTGTGTGTTCTTATATTGTTGACGCAGACTCTTGTTTAATTGTGTGGTTACCGGATTGCGCATTATCAAAGAGCATCAGGAATCTTTGTCTAAAGTTCGTTCAATTGGGATACAATAACTTGCGAGGCATGTACCTAACATAACATTCTTCTCATCATTCATGTAAAATTTAAAATATTTCATAGCAATAAATTTATTCGTACCTTACTATTCAGTCGTGTATTTTACCTCAATTGCTGCCCTGATCTCCTTTGGTGATGATAAATTACAATAAAGATCATAGAGGCGATCAGTCAGAGAGTTGAGAAGATGATGATCATGATAACATTTCATTTTCCTTGTGTTTCCTTATTTCCTTCTCCACAGTTTCTGAATTGTCTGAACTTGGTTGTGGAATTAGTGTCAAATCCGCATCAAGTACATAAAAAACTTAGTATAGTGTGAAGGAAAACCAAAACCATTTGATCTTTCCAACTAGTGTAATATGGTCCGTCAAAATGAGAACTTATTCTTTTAATGCCCTGCCTCTGCGAGTTGTGATTTAGTGGTACTGCTGAAATCTGTACAATAGTATCTTCTTTAGTTACTACTGAAATTTATATCCATATTATCTCCTTTAGATTTTTAGAAAAATGAGAGAGAAGAAATATACTACCTCCATTTTTTTTAGTTGTTCTTTTAGGTTAGAGTTTGAAAATTAAGGAGTGGATGAGATGGACAATCAAGTCCTTAATTATGTTTCCTTTATTTGCTCAAATTTCTAAAATTATAGCATTCTTTCCTTTATATTATATCACTTTCCAATTACTAAGGGGGTATACTATTGGAAGATTTATGTGAAACAAAGCTAAATGGACAACTATTTATAAACATATCACAACACCTAAATGAACAACTAAAAATAATGGAGGTAGTATTTTATATGATGCTCGGCCCGTGATTTTTTTTATCTAAAGGACATACTGATAACCATGGCAAATCGAAACGGTTATAGAGAGAAAAATTCATGTTGTAAAATGTATTCTCATATATGAAAAAATTTATATGCAATAGTTGTTGTACATAATATCCAATGAGATCATTACATGTGTAAAAACGATTATAACTGTCTAACTAACTTTCCTTCTGAATGATTCTGGATCCCAAACTCTTCTTCCTTATTCCCTCTGTTTACTCAGCTTCTTCCTCTTCTTCTCCTTGTCTAGCATGGCAAAAGCTTGTGCTCATTACCCCCTCCTCCCCTCAAGTTGAAAGTTGGTAAATGAGACCATCCCAACTTGGACACTAAGAAGACAAATCTGGTTGTTCCTAAAATCTTGGTCAAGATGTCTGCTAGTTGTACTATAGTTGGTAGTCTTTTTCCAGATTTTTGGTCCATTCGTGAGAAATCGGGTTTGCTGCAATATGATTGACCGCTTGATTATCGCAATACAGAGAAATTGGCAGGGGTATGTTACATCTAAAGTCATGAGCTATGTAGGGAATCCATTGAAGTTCAGTAACAGTAGAGGCTATTGCACAGTATTCGGCTTCAACATAATTTCTAGAGACTGTTGTTAAATTTTTACTCTTCCATGAAATCAAGGATTGACCTAAGAATACAATAACCAGTAATTGATTTTCTTATATCTTTGCATGCAGCTCAATCTGCGTCACTAAAATCTTGAAGTGTAAACTTGGATGTAGCAGGATAAAACAAACCCACTGAAGTTGCTCTGTTAAGGTAGCGAACAATATTTGTGGCTGCCTCCCAATGAGCTGCACATGGTTTGTTGACAAATTGAGAAAGTTATCGTATTGAGTATATAATATCAGGTTGGCCATGTTCAAATATATGAGTCTCCCAATTAATCTCCTTTATTTATCAGGATCTGGAAGAGCATTGCCTTGACCTTCTACTAGATGTAAGTCAAGAGGTAGTGGGGTGGACACTGGTTTAGAATGGTGAAAGAATGTGTCATAATTTAGATCAAGTGTGTACTTTCTTTGGCACAAATAAGTGTTAGTTGTGCTCCTAGCAATTTCCATGCCCAGAAAATACTTAGCTAAGCCGAGGTCTTTAATTGTGAACAACTTATCCAAGTATTCCTTAAATCACTATATGAACTTCTGACAAGAACCAATGATGAGCAAGTCATCAACATAAACTAAGACAGCCAAAGAACTTTCCTCTTGTGCTACAGTGAAATAAAATCTCATATGGTGACTTCCACTAGAGGACATTAGATGGAAGGCGACTGATAACATAAGATGCTAAGAGCACAGATTGAGACCAGAATGGAATACCATAGCTTTGGCCATTTCAATAGGTGTTTGTGATTTCTTTCCACGACACCATTTTGTTGTGGCGAGTAAGCACATGATGTTTGATGTATAATTCCCAATGATTTGAGGTAGTTGGAGGTTGCATCATTGAAAAACTCAATTCCATTGTCACTTCTTATGGTCTTGACTCTCTTATGAAACTCACTACCAACCATGTTTATGAAATTTGCCAAATATTTCAATATTTGTGATTTGTGGTCTATGGAGGAACATCCAAGTGGCTCGGCTATGATCATCAACCACAGTAAGGAAGTAAAGGGTATTTGTTATGTTCTCTTCCATACAGGGACCCCACACATCCATATGAACAAGCTCAAACACATTTGATGTTTGATTAAAAGATAAGGGAAAAACATATATGGGGTTCTGGGCACATTGCAAACCTCACATGCTTTTATTTTATTGATAGCATCAGGAGTGCATAAAGGTTGAAGAGCCTCAACATGCTGCATAGTAGTAACTGAAGAGCGACCTAAAGCTTTATGCCACACTTCTAGGCAGAGGTTACATAGGGCTTGTGTGTATTTAGTGGATACATAGAAAGAACAATCAACATTAGGGTCTAAAATATATAGTTTGTTCCTCAGGTGTCCCACTGCTAGGAGTGTATCGGTTCTCTGGTCTTGTATGAAACACTGGGAAGGTATGGAGATACATTTGAGAGGCAAAGAGTTTGTTAGTTGAGGTATGGACAACAAGTTGTACTTGAAGTAGGGAATATGTAACACATCAGTTAGAATGAGCTTAGGTTTGATTTCTAGTTAACTAGAGTTTGTAATGACTTTTGTGGATCCATCAAGTAAGACAATAGATGTAGGCTTGGGGATAGGTATAAGGTTGGTCATTAAGCTATGATCAATGCACATATGTCTAGAAGATCTTGTATCCAGGATCCAGTAACAATTACCCCACTGAAATGACAAGCTGAGTGAGGAAATGTTACCTGCTGTGTTCACAAATGAACATAATCCTCCTGTGTTGTGCTTGAATATCCTGAATGTGAGGTTTGATTGCTGAAGAATCTTTCCAACTATGCCTGTATGATGCTAGAAATGTCAGTAGAAGATTTTTTGACTGTGGTAGGCTCTTTTCCTTGTAGTGCAAGCATGATCTCACCATCTACATCAACATTGGCATACGTATTTCTTCATTGTTTAGCCATTGCTTGGTATGAATCAGTCACCCCATGTAACTTGAAACATTCAGTGATATCTTGTCCTGATCGAGTGCATTGTTCACAAATTAATTTGACTTTCTTCTCTTTAGTTCTTCGATAGATTGGCTTGCCTCGTGCCATAGACTTGCCATTGACATGAGTTTCTGCCCTAGAATATCCTCTTGCATTTGAGTCGGAGACTGGTTTTACCATCATTACAACATTTCGTTTGTCTTAGGGGATAATATATTCACTATCTTTTGCTTTTCAACACGTGGCAACATAGCATACACCTTGTTAACTCCGGGAGCTGGCTCCATAACTAGGATCTGGTTGCGAATTGGTTCATAAGCATCACTAAGCCCCATTATAACCTGCATCATTTTAATTTCCTGACTATTTTCATATGTTGCTCGACCAATCTCACAACTACAAAATGAATTTGATCGTAGAGATATATTTGTTCGACAGTGCTTTGAGTCGGCCAAAATAGGTTGCCACTAAATCATTGCCTTGCGAGATACTACTTATCTTGCGCTGGATCCGGTAAATAAGGGGACTGTTACTATCACCATACCTCTGAGCAAAATCTTCCCACAAATCATTCGTCGATCTAGAACTAAGACCGACTCACGTATTTCAATGGACACAATGTTTAGAGTCCATGATGTAATAGTGTCATCCACTCTCATCCGCTAATTGCATTCATCTCCAGATGCCGAAGGAGCAAGCACCTTAAAATTAAAGAATCAGAGTTTACACTTTGCAGACAAAGCGAGTAACATAATTTCCACGTTATATAATTGGACCAGTTGAGTGGATGACTGATTGATATGATGCCAAGATGATCGGTGCTATTCAGAAATAGAGGATCATCATATGATAAGGTATAATATTCGTTGGAATAGTAGTAGGCGAAGTTGCAGAAGTAGTGCTAACATTAGGAGGCATCGTGGAAGGAAGCGCCGACCATGCATTAGAATTTTGGAGGTGAGATGACATTATATATTGCCCAGGATCTTTAACTAATATCATTACAAACTGAAAAGATTATAGAGAGAGAAATATTCATGCCATAAAATGTATTTTCATATATGAAAAAAAATGATTACAAGCAAGGCAACTAACTTATATACACAAGTTGCACACAATATCCAATGAGATCATCACACATGTAAAAATGGTTATAACTCCCTAACTAAATTTCCTTCTAGGTGATTCATGATTCATGCAGTTCCTCTTTCTTATTCCCTCTGTTTACTTAGCTTCTTCATTTTCTTCTCCTTGTCTGACATGGCATAAGCTTGTGTTCATCATATACTTACCCTCATTATTTTACAAGCAATTTCCAACAGGGTACAACAAGCACACCTAGATTATTCCTATATGAAGAAGTCATTTATAGTTATAGAAAAGTTGTGAGAGAAAAGATATGTGTAAATTTATATCTCTTTATAAATGGACACCGATAGATAGACGTAACTTTTCAATGGATAATGATAAAGAAGTTTCTTGTGTATTTTCATTTGATACAGATACAAAGGAGATCATCTCCTTTTATACAGCTTTGTACAAGTGTGTTCCCAAAGACTAGGAAATTAACAAAGTAAATTACATAATTAAAGGAATCAAATGAAATCACAAAGAATCAATACAAATCACATCTAATAATAAAAGGATATTTTCTGCAATCATCCTCCTCAAGTTGGTGTAGAGATATTCAGCATGCCCAACTTGTCCAACGCACGGTGAAAAACTTTATGTCGCACAGCCTTGGTTAGAATATCAACAAGTTGATCTTGAGATCGAACATAAGGAACTTTAATGACCTCTGCATCCAGTTGCTCCTTAATAAAATCTCTATAAATCTCCATATGTTTTGTTCGATCACATTGAACAGGATTATGGGTTATGTCACATACTGCCTTGTTATCACAATATAGCTTCATTGGAGATGTTGGTGAAATCTTGAGTTCATATAACAAATTCTTAATCAATAAGAGCTCGCATAGACCATCAGCCATACCTCTATACCCCACTTCTGCACTTGATCCAGCCACAACTGCTTATTTTTTTACATCGCCATGTAACGAGATTTTTTCCTACAAATGTTAAATACCCTTCAGGTAAACATCTGTCCTCAATTGAACCTGCCCAATCAGCATATGTATAGCCTTCAATAGATAAAATATCTCCCTATGTGAACATAACTCCTTTACCTGGGCATGACTTTAAGTACTGTAGGATACGTATTACAACCTTCATGTGTTCTTCACTTGGAGAATGCATAAATGACTAACAAGTCTAAAAGAGTATGTAAGATCTGGTCTCGTATATTCAATGTACATCAGTCATCCTACAAGTCTTTGATATCAATCTTTATTTATAGGAATTTGGTCCTGAAATATGCTTAACTTAATGTTCTCTGCAGCAGGTGTATAACTTGGTTTGCAAGCTAAAATACAACCTTCTTTTAGTAGATCTAAAGAATATTTTATTTGTGATAAAAAAATTACCGTATTTAGATCTTAACACCTGATGCCTAAAAAATACTTCAAAGGTTCAAGGTCCTTCATTTCAAATTCACCAGAAAGATACATCTGCAAAGCTTTTTTTTCTGTGTTATCATTTCCTGTCACAATCATGTCATTAACATATATAATAAGTAATGTGGGCTTACCTTTCTTATGGTTTATGAAGAGTGTATGGTTAGTACTACTTTGTTTATATCCAAATGCCTTCATTGAGCCTGGAAATCTGCCAAACCAAGTTTGTGATGACTGTTACAAACCATATATTATTTTCTCTCAATATGCAAACCTTTTTGTTTCCTTTCCTCTGTAATATACATCGTGGTGGTAACTCAATGTATACTTCATCTTTCATATTTCTGTATAGGAATGCATGTTTTTACATCAAATTAGAGTTGTGGCCAACCAAAACTCATAGCTAATGATATGAGAACATGTATGGTATTTATTTTGGCCCCTAAACCAAATGTTTCAGCATAATCATCCTGTTTGGTTGTATTCTTTACCATAATTCGAGCTTTAAATCGCTCAATATTACCATCAATTTTATACTTGACTGCAAATATCCATCGACACCCAACAGGTTTTTTTCCAGTAGGTAAATCAACCACCTCCCATGGTGCATTTTTTAAGAGATTTTATCTCTTTATTCATTGTTCTTTCCACCTAGGATCTTTTAAAGCATCCTTCACACTATTCGGAATATATGTATAGCAGATAACTAATTCAAAAATGATCACATGCCCTAAACAATCTATCATTATTTAAGGGGTACTTAGAGTTAGAAGTAAAGGAATGTTCATAATTAACTCTAGGGACTCCTCTAGTCGTTCGATGAGGAATTATTTGACGGAGAGGGTTATGGTTTACCTGAGTATTAGTGTCTAGTGAAGGTTCAACAGGAGTAGAAGCATCAAGTGGAGACAATTGTTGTTGAAAAACACCTAATTAAACTCTATTAGAATGACCACATGATGGAAGCTCAAGTGAAGTTAGCTCAGACTCAGTCACAAGATCAAATGTGGTTGTTTCAGGTTCAGATTCATTCCTATGATCAATATCTATTGTATGGTGGGAAGATTGTATGTTATTTGCTGGTTCAGATTCTACAGGCTTGCAGTTAAAGGTGGGGAATGTAGTTCGTGTGCTCATGGAATTTTACATCCATGGTAGCATACAATTTTTGAGTTTGTGGGTGGAAACATCGATAACCTTTCTGATGGAGACCATGACTAAAAAAGACACAACGAAGAGCCCGTGGTTCATGTTTATGATGAGAATGACTTGGTATGTGTACTAAAGCAATACAACCAATTTCTTTTGGAGGAATATATGGTACCAGTGGTGAGGAGATGTTATGATTTAATGTTTCAATAGGTCTATAGAAGTCCAAACTACGGGAGGGGAGTCAGTTTATTAAGTAAGATGCAATAGTAAACGACTCTCCCCAATAATGAAGAGGCATATTATTTTCGGACAAAGTGTCGTCAACCATTTTTAATAGGTGTCGATTTTTTATTTCTACAACCCCATTATGCTTGGTGGAGTAAGGACATGTGGTTTGATGAATAATGCCATGAATATGGAAAATTGCTTCAGTTCATGACTAACAAATTCACCACCATTATTAGTACTGTAATGCCAATATGAAATCGGGTATGGCACTACGAAGAACTATTGTGCCCGAAAAGCCTTTTGGGTCGGGCCTCGGCTCTGGTCTCCAACTTCGGGTTGCGGATGGTCTACCTCTTGATCAATTGGACCTGCAAAAAATCACGCCGGGGAGGGCCCCGGTGCGGGACCTTCGCGCTCAAGTCAGCTCGTGCTTATTGTTAGGTCGAAAGTGTATTTTATCAGGTATTTTTAGAGAGTCTCCTCAAAAAAAAAAAAAAAAAAAAAAAAGGTATTTTTAGAGAGAGTGAGTAGACAAGATATCAAAGTGTGTAATGGAAACTTACCTTAAATAAAGAGAATGGAATAATTTATAGTATCTCTTACCTGAGGCTATAATGGTAACTGTAGTATGACTAGGGTTGCCATTGGGCATGGGCCGATAATGGGCCCTCTTTCGTGGGCTTGATGCTCACCAATTATTTGAGTGATATAGGCTTAGTGTAATAGGCCCAAATTGGTGGGATTGGGCCTTAGCTATGTTTCTTAGGGGATATAATCGGCCCCCCTTAATACTCCGAGTAATGAGACACGAAGTTATCTCGGAGTGAATACTTCTTTTTTGCCAAGTCGGCACTTGAGTAGCCTTGAGCTCGTTTTCAGGAAATTAGTGAGACTAATGAAATCCGGATTCAAACTTAAGGGGTAATTGAGATTGGGGGAAAATCCAAACTCAAGCTTAAGGAGTAAATGAGATTAGGAAAGGTCCGAACTCGAATATATGAAGTAGGTGAGAGCGAAGAAGACCCGAACTCAATTTTGAGAAGTAAATAAGGTCGGGAAATACCCGAACTCAAATATATGAAGTAAGTGAGAACGTGGAAGACCCGAACTTAATTTTGAGAAGTAAATAAGGTCGGGAAATACCCGAACTCAAATATATGAAGTAACTGAGAACAGGGAAGACCTGAACTTAACTTGGTAAGTTGGTGGATCATGAAGCAAGATCTCACCCACAAGAAGTATTGAGATTAGGAAGAAATCGAGCTCCAATTCAAAGAAGTCGGTGAGGTCATGAAGAACAAATTAACCTTCAAAAAGTATTGAGCTCGGGAAAGACCCAAGCTCCGATTTGACAAGTTGGGGAGATCGGGATGTATGATCTCACCTTCAAGATGTATTGCGTCGGGGGAAACCGAACTCAAATACGATAAAAATGGTGAGTATCAGGAAGCATGATCTCTCCTCCAAGAGGTATTAAGATCGGGGAGACCCAACTCCAATTTAAGTAGGTGAGGTCGTGAAGAACGAACTCACCTTCGAGAAGTATTGAGATCCGGGAAACTAAACTCGAATTTGTTAAAATGGTGGTGTCGTGGAGCATAAACTCACCTTCAAGAAGTATTGAGTTTGACGAATACCTGAACTCAAATATAATAAAATGGTGAGATCGGGAAGCATGATCTCACCTTCAGGAAGTATTGGGTCAGGGGAACCTGAACTCAACTTTGATAAGCTGAGGAGATATCTAGAAGCATGGTCTCACCTTCAAGAGGTATTGAGTTGGGTGAGGAGCTGAATGCAAATTTGTTAAGTAGGTGAAGTCGTGAAGAATGAACTCACCTTCGAAAAGTATCGAGATCCAGGAAACCCGAACTCGAATTTATTAAGATGGTGGGATCCTGGAACACGAACTTTTCAAGAAGTATTGAGTTGGGCGAATATCCGTACTCAAATATGATAAGTTGGTGAGATCAGGAAGCATGATGTCACCTTCCGGAAGTATTGGGTCAGGGGAATCTAAACTCAATTTTGATAAGCCGGTGAGATATCGGGAAACATGGTCTCACCTTCAAGAGGTATTGAGTTGGGCGAGGACCCGAGCTCAAATTTGATAAATTGGTGAGATCGTGAAGAACACACTCACCTTCAAGAAATACTGAGATAGGGAAACACGATCTCAGACTTGTTTATTTATGTCTTTATTTTTTCAAAATATATGAAAGAGGTTCAGGTGGGTAGTGGTAGGTATGCTACCCTATTTCCTTCTAAAAACCTTGGCCACTTTAGCAGCCAAAGTGGCCAGTTTATTTATGATTCTTTCTTCGTGGTTTTTTCTTGCATGATCTTTGGGAGTTCATGCTATGAAAAGTATTGAGGTCATGAAAGACCCGAACTCAAATTCAAAGAAGCCGGAGAGGTCGTGAAGAACAAACTTACCTATGAAAAGTATTGATATCAGTAAGGACCCGAACTCCGATTCAAAGAATTCGGTGAGATCGTGAAGAACGAACTCACCTTAGAAAAGTATTGAGATCACGAAGGACCCGAACTCCGATTTATTAAGTTGGTGAGATTGGGATGTACGATCTTACCTTCAAGAATTATTGAGATCGAGGAAGACCCAAACTCAAATGTATGATAAGTACGTGAGGTCTTAAAGAACGAACTTATATTCGAGAATAATTAAGAACGAGAAGGACCCGAACTCTAGTCTATTAAGTTGGTGAGATCGAGAAGTACGATCTTACCTTCAAGACTTATTGAGATCGGGGAAGACCCGTACTCAAATATATGATAAGTACGTGAGGTCGTGAAGAACAAACTCACCTTCAAGAATAATTAAGATCCTGGAGACCCGAATCAAACTTAAACAATTGGTGAGGTTGTGAAGAACGAACTCACCTTTAAGAATTATTCAGATCATGAAGCACGATCTAATATTTGTATATTTGTGTTTTTCAAGATATTGAAAAAGGGTTCTTGGTAAGTAGTGGTAGGCATACTATCCTACTCCCCCCAGACTTGGTTACTTTTTGCAACCATAAAGTAAGCATTTGCACGATTCTTCTTCTTTTGTTCAGGCTCTTCTAGTGAAAGTAGGTTTGAATTTTTTCTTCATACCAGAATAAATCAGGGCTTCGTGTTTTACCAGAGCGGGTCTGGTTGTCGTTTTTTGCCATAGTGGGTTTGGACTTTTCTTCATGTCCGATCTTTAGATCGAGACTTTAGTTGTGCCAGAGCGGATCTGGATTTTTTTTTCGTGCCCGATCTTTAGATCGGAACTTTAGTTGTGCCAGAGCGAATCTGGACTCTTCTTCATGCAAGAGTCACTTTGGAATTTTCCACGGAATAATCCATGCCAGATCCGAGGGAACCTGGGTTTTCCAACATGCCAGAGCAAATCTGGACTTCCTCACGGTTTACCCGCGCCAAGCTTAGTACTTGGGTTTGCCTTCATGACAGAGTAACTCTAGACTTTTCCACAGAATCAACCATGCCAAATCCAGGGGAACCTGGGTTTTCCACCATGCCAGAGCAAATCGGGACTTCCTCACGATTTACCCACGCCAAGCTTAGTACTTGGGTTTGTTTTTGTGCACGATCTTTACATCCGGATTTTTTGTGCTTGGTCAAAACTAAGGCTCTTGCCTGGTTGAGACCAGGGCTTAATGACTGATTAAGACCAAGGCTTAATTTTGTGCCCAATCTTTAGATCGGGACTTTAGTTGTGCTAGAGCAGATTTGGACTTTTCTTCGATCACTCCCACTCCTTCGGGTGTAGACTTTGCGGGCATTTTTCCTCGCAAAACTCAAAGAAATCATCAAACACACATTGTTTCATGGTTAATTCTTATTGTCACTTGGTTAAGTGGATCAAAGGGTGGTCAGAGACAATCAATCGAGCATATCATGCAATTCTCCATAAAATGAGACTAAACATAATTAATTTTCAATATGACGTCAACTTCATAAATTTTTATAGGGACACAATATCAAGAGTGCGAACTATCCACATAATTACTTAGATATAGATAAATTACGTGTTTCACATTTTCGGAGTTCCCTAATTATGGCAAGCCTTAAAATATTCTCAATTCATATTTCATTTTATAGCACAAAGTCATCCAAATAAATTACTTCTCAATTTTCAATAAAAGATTATCGATCTTCAAGGCCAAGCAAAGAATAAAGTTCATATGGGGGGTTCATATAAGTTCCCGTAAGTCAATTGCAATTATATAACACATAAGATCATTCAAATTTTATCATTTTCACACATTCATGTCATGCTCAAACATGATTTGCCAACTAGCTCTGATCAAGCATATTGGATATAGTGAAAAATCAACAGTAATATCAATTAAGTAGTAAAACGTGTGGTAGCCTGCTAGTTCGCAATTTGTGTATAATATATGGACTAATTTTCATTCTTAATTAGCAAAGCTCATCAATTAATTGCTTTCGAATAATGTTTAAATTTCCATTCAAGTAAAGAAAGAAAGTGATACCTCCCTCGAGTTGTTAAGTAAGAGCTTGCAGAGCTTGTTGAGCCGCGAACTTGATTTCGAATAGTCTTAGCAAGACACGATTCTTTTATGGGGATTCCTCGAGAGATTGATGTTCTTCCCATGTGGGCTTTACAACGGTTTTTCCTTGGAGAATACAGACAAATCAAGTGTCAAACTATTTTTTCTTTAATTTTGCTACCATTTAATTAAGTGTACCAAAGATAGTAATAACAATCAGATCATTCAATAATTTGATTTGCTATTGTACAATAGTGTTTTTAACTATACAATGTCATCATCCAATAATGGTGCATGTATGTTAACATTTTGGGGATATTTCAAATTGACACTAATGTTCATTTCATATCAGGACGTCAAGCTTAACAAATCTGGGCTTTTAACTTAAATTTTCAAGTCCAATAAGAATCATCAAATAGGGACCATCAAGACCACGAACTATCATTTCCTAATATTTATTATGTGATATGCCACTAGCAAGTTATTACCAAGCCGCAACATAGATACATCTTCATCATATTTCGGTACAGTGAAGTGACCTTCTTAGGTTACATTATCTATGCCGAGAGCCCCATTTAACTAAATGTGCTTTTGAGAAATTAGAAATGACTTTACAAAGGCCAAAATATGTATTCATATTAAGCAACTCAGTGACCATGTAAAATTCAGGTTTTAGGACTACATCTAATACATTCACAAATAGCGACTTGTGAAAGATTGGCATTCAACTTAGTGTGTTCAAAAGCTAATTTAGCAGGTACATAGTAATGAGCAATAAATTATAGAGATAAGAGAGGATGTCCGAACCCGATAATCCCAGGCTCGAAGGGTCCAAAACCCATAGTTCGATAACATGTTTTATATGTTTGCAATATCTGTCTTCGGGCCGAAGTGGAAGGCCAAATTGATTATTTGGCTGAGTTTAGCCTTTTAGCAGTTTGTGTCTCCGAAGTTGAATTTCGGACCAGGAGAGCGAATTTGAGCACACTATTCTTCGAGATAACGTATGTTGAGAACAGAGCCTCTGAGTTGGAGCGAAGTCACAACTCACGAGCTATTTCATTCTGAAATGAAGAGGTTCGTTGCATAAAAGCTGGACAAAGAAAGCTCCGTTTAGACTGCTTAATGAAAAATCGTGGAGTGGAGGGTTCATTGAAGAGGAACTGAAGAGCTGAAATCAGAAGTTATTTTGGAAAGAAGAAAGGTACAGTTCTGTAAAAAATACTTGATCGCTAGTTCACACTTCTCCTGGTGCGAAATGTAGGAAATCTTGGTCGGAGGCAGGAACAAAAGCTGCTCTCTTGTGAAAATGGAGGGGAGAAGGGGCTTCTGACTAATGTTGGAGGTGAGATGAGTGAGCCCAACCCAATTTATGGGAATCCAATTCGACCAGGATGGTTCGAATCTAAGAAAATCGATCTGGAGCAATCCGGTTGACTAAATGGCAGACCGGCTCATGTCGGTCTAAGAGAGGAGACTCGGTTTGATGAATGAGAGCCAGTTCACAAAACTAGCATCTCCTAGGGTTCCTTTTGTGCACGCAATCGGTCGCGACGAGTCAATAGTCTGAAAAGGTTGAGGGAGCTTCGACTGGGAAGAGTAGATGGCGGGAAAGAGGTAGATGACCAAATCGCAGCAATTGATGTGTAACTCGCCGAAGCATAGAGTAGGATTTGGGAGCTGGAAGCTTTATCAATGGCGGAAATCAGAGGCATCACAACAGAAGGGCCGCGATGGATCTGACTCAACCTCCTGAATCGGGAAAAGGAGATGAGAGTGGTGATGTGTTGTATCCTCGGTGAGCCTTCTACCTCGATTTGGCCCTAATGACGGCTGGAGATGGAATCACGAAGCTAGAGGCCACCACCCCAGTTGCGACTGTGAGGGAGGGATTTAGAATAAGCCACCAAGAAATATTAATCCAAGTGAACCTGATTATATTTTCGTGAGAATGAAGTAGATTTGATGAGAGATCAAAGTTCCATTTGTTTGGGAACATGAGCATAATGCAATCCTAATGATGTATTTCCGTAAAAATTAGTTACAAGGGAATATGAGAGCCCAATAAAGTGGACTGATGCAGTGTTATTTGCGAGAATTGTAGATGGAGAAAGTAAGTCAGTAGATGATTCTTCCACTGGACATTTGGAATGGTGGAATGGATCCTCCCGTTGCGTCTCAAAACGAGAGAGATCATTTCCCATAGATGGATGAAATCAGGTTCGGCACTACGAAGAATTGTTGGGCCCGAAAAGCCTTTCGGGTTGGGCCGAATCTCTGGTCTCCAACTTCGGGTTGCAGGTGGTCTACCTCTTGATCGATTGGACCTGAAAAAAACCACGCCGGTGCTTATTGTTAGGTTGAAAGTGTATTCTATCGGGTATTTTTAGAGAGAGTGGCTAGACAAGATATCAAAGTGCGTAACGGAAACTTATCTCAAATAAGGAGAATGAAATAATTTATAGTATCTCTTACCTGAGGATATAATGGTAATTGTAGTGTGACTAGGGTTGCCATTGGGCATGGGCCGATAATGGGCTCTCTTTCGTGGGCTTGGTGCCTTGCAATTATTTGATGATATAGGCTTAGTGTAATAGGCTCAAATGGGTGAAATTGGGCCTTTGCTATATTTTTTAGGGGGTATAATCCCTTATGGCACCACAAGTACGAAGAACTTGATCTGGAATTTCATACTGAGAGGAAATCATAGAATATACTTGTTTAAATAGCGTACTTACTTCTTGTTTTGTTTTCATTAGGCACACCAAATTCATACGACGAAAATCATCCAAAAAAATACAAACCATCTTGTTCCATGTGTTCAAATTTTCGAAGGTCCCTAAACAATAGAATGTACAAGCATAAAAGGCAAAATGACTTCTATTCAAGCTTAGAGGAAACGGAACACGATGGCTCTTTGCTAATTCACAAGTTTCACATTTAAAACATGATGGGGGCACATTTGAAAAAAAATAAGGAAGCAGATGCTTCAAATATCCAAATGAAACATGTCCAAAGCGTGCATGCCACAACTAAATATCAGAAGTAGATGCAGAACAAGTAATAGGTAATGATTGAGCTAATGCAGTTAATCTGGTTTCAAATTAGTAACAGATAACGGTATCATAGGACATATGGTCAAGTGGTCCAGAATTGATACACATACAATATTTAATTGAAGCAGGATCAAAAAACTTACTTGATGATTCTGAAGAAATATGGAGGACATTAGCATTAGGTGTAGATGCTTTAGCTATAACAGTAGACACCAATGGTGTTGTCTTTTAGGGGCTTTGGAAGGATCCCACCATTCTCGATATCCATCAAGTCATAGCATGCATCGACTTTTGGTGTGGCTTGTGTGGATGGGTGTTTTTAACTAGCTTAGTGAACCGGATTTTTTAAACAATAATCAATATAAAATGGTTGTTTCGAGCTATAACCGTTTTCCACAATAGACCGGACCGATCTAGCGGTCGTCCGGGCAAAGTTAAAAGGTTGAAAAAAAGTGGTATGTGGTGATAAAAGATAATTTCATATTATTGAGTATAGAATATTTTATCATACAATAAATTTACAGTATTTTGATTCCTTCTCTCAAGGCTAATCTATCTTTCTGGCTTTTTTCTCTCTATTTCCTGATGATCTATTACAATGGAGGTGTTGGGGTATTTATAACCTTTGGAAGCTGCTCCCGCATGGTTGACGCGTGTCTGCCAAGTGTCAAAGTCGGTGCCAGATGGCACGTAACCACGTGTCAACGTTCATGGCCTTAATGATGACAACGGTTTGTGGTCAAGATCTGTATAGTGTGGTCTAAAATGTGACCGTCGATGGTCGGAGGTAGGGGATCTGTCCAGGAGCGGTCATATAGTGGAACAGAGCACCGATTTTCCACTGGACGATCACCGGACCATGTGATGGCGGTCTGAAGTCAAACTGGTTTAAAAAGATGCATAAGCTCGGGGAAGTGCTGTTTGGATTTCTTGATCAAGCTTTGTTACCTTGTTCATGTGAATGACATCTGATAGGGATGACCCGGTTACTTCGGGCCGGGTTAATCCTGAGCCCACTTGCCAGCTCAGCGAACACGCCAGCAAGCGCGAAGGCCCAGGCCCAACAGACCCAGCAACACATCGGTCCAGCGAATCAAATCTGTTCCGTGAATCAAGGCCCATGATCTTTTCCCAACTGCCATGCAGATTTGGTGGGCAAGATTATAGGGATTTAGTTAGGGTTTGGGTTTAGTAGTATAAATAGATGAAAAGAACTCTGAATTAGGGTTCGCATTTTGCTTTCTGTAATACGCACTGTAAACTCAACATTCAAGTAAAGGAAACACCTCGGCGATTGCCGTTTTCCCCCGTGGACGTAGATCTTCGGATCGAACCACGTAAATTCTGTGTTTTTACGTTCTGTTCTTGTTGATTACTGTTCGATTGTGTGAATACCGGATCGTGCATTATCAAATTGGCGCCGTCTGTGGGAACGACAAGGTAGTATTTTGTAATATCGTTGCTTTCCGAAATCATGGTGACAACTCGTCAAAATCAATCTCGTCAAGGAGATCAACCTAACCAAGATCCACCCGTGGATCAAGTTTTGCCGCCGAGGCAATTGCCGGCGGGGAGTACGTCCAATCATCAGGGTAATCAAAACCCTCCACCCCCTCAAGATCAGCAAGACCCTAATATTGCTGCTGCTCAACCACCGGTGAACGTTCAAATTACCCCAGAACTGCTCCAAGATTTCTTACAAGAGCATGCACATGTCCTTCAAGATTGGGCAATTAATCGCCTACGCCCAGCGGAGCCTGCCGCAGGACCTGTTAGCCACAATGATAATCCTGTGGTGCCTCCACCCCGCCCGCGCGGCCAACGGGAACCGGGGTACCGCGGGCGTCAGGATCGACGACGAGAACGACCTAGTTCTTCCGAGGACCTTGGGAGTTCATATGGATCACGACCTCGTAATGAGGAACCAACTGATGTGGATCGCCGCCGTCCACTTAATGCGGCTAAAAGAATGCGCTACGCTGATTCTCATGCTCAGGATCTCCAAGAGTATGAGCGAGTTCAACGCAACGTTGAACTGGATAGAATCCTGGGCCTTGATGCCAATGGAGAGATCATCACGCCGTTCTCCTCAGAAATCATGGCCATCACCCTTCCCGAAGGGTTCAAACGGCCAGCTATACCACCTTACAACGGTACTGGAGATCCGGCCAATTTTCTTGTCGCTTTTACGCACAGCATGCTTAGTCATGATAACATCACATCCCTTCAGTACTGCAGGATTTTCCCGGAGTACTTACAGGATGAAGCTCGGGTCTGGTTTGATTCTCTCCCGCGAGAATCAATATCCTCTTTCAGAGAACTCGCCGAGCACTTTTGGGCACGGTTCGAAGCCCGGGCGAAGCCCATGGCCACTCTGGCCGACGTCATGAGTATGGAGCAACGGGACGGTGAAACCGTTACCCAATTTCTGGACCGTTTCACAGCGGTAAGCCTCAAGGTGGGAAATTGTCCCGACGATGTGGCCATCAACGCCTTTATGAATGGACTCCGCCCTGGAGCACTCCACACCGAGTTAGCTCGGAACACCCCGATCACAACTCGAGCCCTGTTTAAAACAGTGGGCAAATTTGCTAAGGCCGAGGAGCAGACTCGGCAGAAGCGTGAGAAGCACGCAATCAAGCGACAGGCCGACAAAGCACAAACTGGGCCTAGTGCGCGAACTAGCGCATTTTCACGCTTGACACCGGGGCATTCAGAATCCCGAAGTGCAATTCCGCAATTGACTCCACTGACGAAGTCACGGGCTGAAATTCTTTCACTCCACAAAAACGATTTCCGACCTTGTCCGCGGATGACAGCGCCTCCTGAAAAGAGGAACCGTGGAAAGTGGTGCGTTTACCACCGAGATCACGGACATGAGACAGAGGAGTGCCGAGAACTCGGCAAGGAGATTGAGGAATGCCTCAAGAAAGGGTTTTTACGGCAATACGTTGCGCGAACCGGAGACCAACCTCGGGCAAACCACAATGGGGGCTCGTCTCATCACCGCGGAGGTTACCATGATCGAGATACTCAACAAAATCGGCCACATTGGCAGAATAACCGGCAGGGGCCCAATAACTACGCACGACAAGATTCTGGCAATCGCCAGCCGCCACGTCTCCCACTTCCACCTCCTCCTCCGGGAGGACCCGGGGACAACGCACCCCCTCACGTGATAAACGTGATATATGGAGCCCTACCCACCGGGGCTTCACGACATGCCTTAAAGGCAGAGGCTCGGCGTCCTCCTCCCGAGGAGCCACGTCACAAACGCCTCCATCAGTCCGAGACTATCAGCTTCACGGATAGGGATCCGGTTCCAGAGATAACGCCCCACACTGACGCTATTGTCATCGACATGACCGTAGCTAATATAACAGTACGGCGGGTCTTCGTAGACAATGGTGCTGCAGTAAGCATTATATTTGCGGACTGTTTCGAGAGGATGGGTATCTCCCGAGACCAACTTCGACCGGCCCCCGGGCCACTACAAACTTTCACTCAGGGTGAAGTCCGGCCGGAAGGTATCATCACTCTCCCGGCGTCTTTGGGGACTTATCCGAAGATAAAAACTATCTTCGTGGACTTTTATGTGGTGAATTCTCCATCACCATATAACATGATATTGGGCCGAGACTGGCTAACCCCGGCAAAGGCCATATGCTCCACATATCACCTCGCGCTCAAGTTTCCTACTTCGCATGGTGAGGTGACTATCCGCGGAAGTCAAAGGGTCTCAAAGGAGTGTATGTACGTAGCACTCAAAAAGACTGCTAAGGTCCCTCCCAAACAGCAGCTTCAGGTAACATCACAGGTTCTAGAACCTCGGGACCGTATTCCATTGGGGGATGCCACCGCTCAAATCCCGCTAGATCCATCTAAGCCGGAGCAGACAGTAACAGTAGGGGCCGTGGACGTGCCATGGCTTCATCAGGCCATTATTCAGACCCTGCGAAAATATTCCGATGTTTTTGCATGGTCTCCTCTGGACATGCCCGGGGTCTCTCCCGAGGTGATTACCCACAAGCTGAACATCGATCCTAGTGTCAAGCCAATCCAACAGAAGCAGAGGAAATTCGCTCCGGAGCGAAATGAAGCCATTCGAATTGAGGTGAAACAACTCCTAGATGCGGACATCTTGTTCGAAGTATTCTACCCCTCCTGGTTATCCAATCCAGTAATGGTAACAAAAAGCAGTGGGGCTTGGCGGATGTGTGTTGATTTTTCCGATCTCAATAAGCACTGTCCGAAGGACTGCTATCCTTTGCCCTCCATCGATCAAAAGGCCGAAGCCATTACGGGGTACGTGGCACTTTGTTTCTTAGATCTGTACACAGGCTATCATCAGATCTTTATGGATCCACAGGATGCTATCAAAACGGCGTTTATCACTGCCTTTGGGTGCTACGCTTTCAAGAAACTGCCCTTCGGGCTCAAGAATGCTGGAGCCACCTATTAGCGTCTAATGGACTTTGTCTTCCACGACCAGATAGGTCGCAATGTTGAGGTTTACGTCGATGACTTGGTCATCAAAAGCTCCTCCCATCCTTCATGTGTGCAGGATATCGCCGAAACATTGCGCACCCTGCGGCGCTATAACTTGCGACTCAATCCGGCGAAGTGTACCTTCGGTGTTGGCTCCGGGAAGTTCCTCGGATACATGGTTTCACAAAACGGCTTGCAAGCCAATCCAGCTAAACTCCGTGATGTATTAGATTTGCAGCCCCCAAAAACATTCAGGGAAGTTCAACGCCTTACAGGTGGCCTAGCGGCCTTAAACAGATTCTTATCGAAGGCAGCGGAGCGCCAGCTCCCATTTTTCAAGATCCTGAGGCAAGCGAAGTCCTTTGAGTGGACTCCAGAGTGTACCGAGGCTTTTGAAGCCTTGAAACGTCATATACAGCAGCTGCCTACTTTGTCAGTTCCTCTCCCCGGAGAGCCGCTGTACTTATATCTGGCATCCGCCAAAGAGGCTGTCAGCGCCGCTCTTGTGCGCGAAGTGGAGGGGGTTCAACATCCTGTATATTTTGCAAGCCGGGTGCTCCATGGGGCCGAGACGCGATATTCCGAACTTGAAAAAACCGCTTTGGCTCTTGTTATGGCAGCTCGGCGTCTTCGGCCATACTTCCAGGGGCGTGAAATACGAGTCCTGACCAATCACCCTATACGCCAGATCCTTGTGAAACCAGAGGTGTCCGGGCGCCTCGCCAAGTGGGCAATTGAGTTAGGTGAGTATGATATTCAGTTCCTCCCCCGCCGAGCAATTAAAGGTCAAGCACTTGCCGACTTCCTGGCCGAAACCCCGGCAGACAATCATGAGTCCCCCGCAGACAATGATACACCGCACCGCGTCACACTCGCTCCTTCACCACGGATGTGGCAACTATTTGTGGATGGAGCATCCACAGTCCGAGGAAGTGGTGCCGGGCTGCTTCTCATCAACCCCGAGGAGGTCGAGGTCAAATATGTCATCCGATTCAAATTTAAGGTGACTAACAATGTAGCGGAATACGAGGCAGTCCTCGCCGGGCTCCGGCTCGCTCAATCTTTAGGTGTTCGTCACTTAGAGCTCTTCACGGACTCCGAGATCGTGTCTAAGCAAATCCAGGGGACTTATGTTGCCAAAGAAGAAACAATGGTCAGGTATCACGCTCTAGCACTCAAATTCATATCAACTTTTGATACAGTTATTATCCGAAAAATCCCGCGTGCTCAAAATTCCAGGGCGGACACACTTAGCAAGTTGGCCTCCGCGGTCCAAACTAATATATCTCCGGATATCAAGGTTGAAGACCTCTCCCATCCAGCAATTCATGAGGCTACAGTTTCGGTACTGACCGACAGTGATCCAAACTGGATGACTCCGATCATTCAGTATCTCCAAGATGGGATTCTGCCCACTGACAAGCTACGAGCTCGGCAAGTTGTGCTCAAAGCTCCCAAATACTCCCTTCATAATGGAGTTCTATACCGACAATCGTACCTACAACCGAATCTTCGGTGCCTCGCCCCTGCCGAGGCTATTCAAGTTCTACGGGAGGTTCATGAAGGGGCCTGTGCAAGCCATGTCGGGTCCCGGACTTTAGCAAAGAAAGTTCTCCGTTGGGGATACTATTGGCCTACCCTGTTCAACGATGCTCACGACTTAGTGACTAGATGCAGCAAGTGTCAGCTACACTCCAGGGTGAAGCATTTGCCACAGACCGAGCTCACCGGAATCCAAGGTGCATGGCCGTTCATCCAATGGGGCATTGATATTGTTGGGCCTTTCCCTGTCGCTCCGGGAGGGTTGAAATTCCTGGTTGTCGCCGTTGACTACTTCACTAAGTGGGTCGAGGCCGAACCACTTACGGCTATCACCGGACGGAACATTTTAAAGTTTGTGTGGCGCAATATTGTTTGTCGCTTCGGCATCCCGAGCACTATCATCTCGGACAACGGTAAACAGTTTGCCAACGATCCATTCCGCTCATGGTGTGAAGAACTTCACATCAGGCAGATTTTCACTTCGGTGGCTCACCCTCAAGCAAACGGGCAGGTTGAGGTCACCAACCGGACCCTTCTCACGGGAATAAAAAAGCGCCTGGATAATGCCAAAGGTCTCTGGGCTGAGAACCTTCCACAAGTCTTATGGGCTATTCGTACAACGCCGCACACCTCCACCGGGGAGACTCCTTACAGCCTTACTTACGGCTCCGAAGCCGTTATCCCCGCTGAGATCAGTGTGCCGAGTCCTCGCCTCCTCACATTAGTTCCGGATGATAATGACGAGGCTCTTCGCGCAAATCTGGATGAGCTCGAAAATTGCCGAGAACAATCGTTCATTCAGCAGGCTAAGTACAAACAGCGAGCTGCTCAGTATTACAACCTCCGGGTTCGAGGTACACAGTTCAATGTCGGGGACTTAGTCCTTCGGCTCAACTCGGCCAGCAAAGCTGCCCCTGAGGGCAAACTACATGCCTCTTGGGAAGGCCCTTACCGAGTCGTTGCTGTACATGACTCTGGATCCTATCAGCTTGAACATATCAACGGGACCCCGATCCCCCGAAGTTGGCACGTCACAAACTTGAGACGTTTCTATTTGTGAAGGCCACTTTGCAAGTACTATCTTTCCTTTACTTCCCTTTATAGTTGTTATTTCACTTTGTACTTTTGAGTTAGCTCCGGCATTTATCATTGAATAAAATTTCTTGCTTGCGTAACTTACTGTGTTATTCTTCATGTTACGGGGACGCCCTAACACTATCGTACTATCATTATTAGTCTCCGGACAATCAAACCTCTCTCTCTCGGTCCGCCCGAGGAGGTTTGCACTTTAGTCCCCGGACTCATACCACTTTCTCGTCTGATTAACCGGAGAAGTGCCAACTCCCGCCTGATCCGTCCGGGGAGGTTTTTACTCCCGTCTGATCCATCCAGGGAGGTTTTACTCCCGCCTGATCCGTCCGGGGATATTGGATTTATCCAAACCGTGTTCCCGAACACCTAATTAAAACAAATAACATATTTTCTATCGTGTTCCCGAACACTCGATTAAAATAATTCGTAACTTGTTACTTTCATTATGCTAGTATATAAACTCTGTAGCAGTTTTATTATTTACAAAGTAATACACCATCAAGAGGTTCTTCTTAAAAAGTACAACGGAAATCTTGCTAAAAGACTAACTATGTTATTCTCTATTTTTCTTCGGGGTCTTCCCCAAGCCAATACGCGATACCGCGTCGTCTTGTCTCTGATCGATGCCCCGTCCTCCGGGAGGGGTCTGGCACGTTCCGGCGGTGCTAGGTTTCACTTCGGCTCCGGCGATGACTCATCATTTGGTGACCTCGGTCACCTACAGCGGGCTCAGTCCTTGTTCTTGGCCCTGACATGCTGGCCCATTCTGCATGGCCCCATTCTAGTGGCGCCAGAGGATCCATCACCTCGGGTGTTTTCTCAGCACCTGCCCTTGTCTTTTGACGAAGAGGGTTTTCTATTTTCTGCGGAGTTGAGTTTTTCCTCCTTTCTCTCTCCCGAGTGTTGGCCCATTCTACAGCATCCCACTCTGCGGCAGGCATTTCATCAATCTCCTTGGCCAGTGCCATCACTGCCGGTCCAATAGCCTCTGGTTCCCCGGCATGAGCCCTCTCCGGTTCTTGGGGAATATCCAGCTTTGTGCCCTTCCCCCGACGACTCTGTTTACGGCTGAGCTCTGGTTCACTTTGCTCGGCAATGTTCAAAGCTTCATCCCGAGCTTTGATCTTCTTTTCAAGCTCAACCAGAAATCCTAGCACCAGCCGGCCCCTTATGATCTCAGGATCACTCGTATCACCTCGCTCACTCCGCTGTTGGATGTCTTCCCGAACCTCGGCCCGCCGAGCTTGAATATCTTTCGTTGATAGTCGTCCGCTATCCACAAGCAGATGCTCGCACTCTTGCTGATTGATACGGAGTTGTTCTAGTTCCAGATCCTTTACTACGCAATGTGCTTTGTACTGCTTCGTTTGGTGTGAGGACTCTTTCCATGAACTCTCCACCTTGGCATATCTTTTCTCCATTAAGGCAAGATTCCTCGACAGCCTGGGAACTTCATGCAGCATCAATATATCTCGCTCTTTCTGCAGCCAGACTATTGATGAGTTGAGTTGCTTTATCACCTCATACGGGTTTTCAATGTTTTCCTGGCAGAGGAGACACCTCGGTTTTCTCAGACTTTGTTATTAATCATAACATCACGTGGATAAAAGAGACATAAATTTCTTATTCATATAAAAGAAGATTTTTTCATTACAAGAGAAGACAGCTCAGGTTTTTCATTACAACACAAGCAATTACATGGAATCCTATTTACATATTTATCTACTTTACAGTCTTCTCATGAGTTGAGCGGTCACTGACCTCTCCGGGGGTAGGATTGGCTTCAGTTCCTCCCGGGGCCACCACGACATTACTTGTGTCCTCAGCTGCCTTGCTGGGGCCTTCGGTCAGGGCAGGGGGAGTAGCTAGCACCTCTGGGCGGGGGATGGGAGCTCGGTCCCTTAGCTCCCGTACATAGAAGCCATTGCGAAAGCCCAGGAAGTCCTTATCCTGGTCTTCGTTGCACCGCCTTATGATATCAGGAGTGAGGACTGTGTTCGCCTTTGCCAGGGCCTCGATCAATGGCCACTTCGGGGCCTTCGTCAGCGCCTCAAAGTACGCGCCATCTTCATTCCCGACCGCGTCATAGTCATACCCGAAGCTGTCATAAACATTGACCTCCGGGTATTTATCGTGCACCATTTCCAGCAGCTCGCTTCGAGTGGCCGTATCACCCGCTGCAACGAAAGTGCTCAGGAACTGCAGGAATGTCCCGGTTTGCATCAGCTTTTCGGTGAACGCTTCCAGCACAGCCCCCTGACCCGTGACGACCTTATTCAGCTCCTCCCGGGCTGCATAGAGGTCACCTTTTACACTGGCAACCTCCACGGCCTGCTCGCGCAGTCTGGCCGCCTCTCTCTCGGCAACCGCTGCCCGGTCCCGAGCTGCTTTGACCCCTTTCTGAGCCTCCGCAAAGCCGGCCCTCAGCTTTGCCACCTCGGCTTCCAGCTCGGCAATCCTGCCTTGGCAGGATTCCTTCTCCAGCCTGCACACCAGCCTGCGGACAGGCTCCAACAGCCTCTCAAGTTCGGCTTCCGCAGCCGACGTTCCTACTCCTTGCCCCTGCATTGACTTGCTGTTATAATGGGTCTGTGCAGGAAATAACGAAGTCATTCATGATTATACCTCGTGAGCCGGGGTCGCGTGCAGTTTTTTCGAAGGAGGTGGAGTCGTCGGTGAGGTAGTCCTTCTCTTTGTGCTCGGGGTCAGCCCCGAAAGAGGGATGGTGTCTTCAGGGTCCGCCCTGCGGCTACCCCCAGCAGTTGTTCTCTGTGGCTCCGGCGTCTTCGAGCTATCACCTCGGTCTCCCGAGCTGACTTCGGTGCTTTTCCTAGCAGCGCTCTTAAACTTGCCCACTGCACATGACAAACACACATTCAGAGATTGATATTGTTATATTGAATACAACTTATGACGGAATGATAGTCCTACCCTCTTCGGCATCTCCATTTCCTGAATAATATGGGCTAAGCCCATCCTTCTCCAGTTCCTCCTCGGAACAAAGGGTTTGGAAAGTCCCCACTTGCAGGAATATGTGCCTCATTTCGGGCCCCGGATTCTCCACAGGAGCGGTATCCTGCACCTCGTCACTCCTCCACTTCGGGAGGGCTATTTTATTCCTAAAAAATATGAACTTCTCCTTCCACCCCTCTACTTTGCTCGGGTTTTGAACCTTGAACCCTCCGCGGGCTCGGGGACTAAAGGAATACCACCCCTTAGACTTCCTAAAGTTCTTGAGCTGGTAGAAAAACCTAAAAAGCTCTACCGTCGGCTCTATTCCGGCCTGTTTACTAACTACAGTGAATCCTACCAACTGCCTCACCGCGTTCGGCGCTAACTGGCAGAGGGCAATGCCGTAGTATCTTAACAACTCTACGACTATGCCCCACAGCGGCAATCTCAATCCTACTCTAAGAGGGTCAATATATACGGTCATAAACCCCTGCGGTGGGCAACAGGCCCTATCCTCGGGGGTAGGAATTATGTAATCAAGGTCGAAAGGAAGATAAAATGATGGGAGTTCCCTCTCAAGTTGCCCCCGCGACATCCCTAACCCTATGGAGGATACCTCGAGATCCACCGCCGGGCATTTATAAAACGATACCACCATGGTATTACACTCTAAACCATCGATTCTGTCTATGGTTCTAATCACATCCTTCTCCGGAATGATATATGATGGGGGGGGGGGGGATATCTAACGGTTTATCCGAACTTCCTACTACTTTGATTGAGGCCGAAGAGGGGGCAGAAGATGCAGAAGATGAAGAGGATGACATACTTACTTGGTTTGAATTTGAAAGTGTGGATTTGAGAAATTTTTGGTCTCTGATGAATCGCAAGCGCAGATTTCCTCTTTTTCCCGCTTTCTAAACAGATGAATCACAATGAAGAAGATGAAAAGTTACTGTGCAGTTATTCCCAATATAAATGCAAAAAACCGACGGCTCTGATGCAGCCTATTCAAATTCAGTGATGAAGATTTATGCGTGCTTTTCACGCGCTTTACAGTTACCGAGGCGCGTGGGGAACAGCTGTCTTGGAATTTGCAGAGCGTGTCACTTCAAGTCTCTCTCTCATTATGGCGCTGCCAATCACGTCAGCCTCACCCTTCCTCAGGAAGATTCAAGATACACTCCGGTGTACCTTCCACCTCGGTCATGTTACCACACTCCGGTGCTCCTACCATTTCGGCCAAACTACTCACTCCGGTGTACTTTCCACCTCGGCCAGACTGTCATAAACTTCCAACGCGTTTTTCGCTTCTGGGAAATTCGACATCTTATTAAAGGTCCCAAACACCTCGGCGATTGCCGTTTTCTCCCCGTGGACGTAGATCTCTGGATCGAACCACGTAAATTCTGTGTTTTTACGTTCTGTTCTTGTTGATTACTGTTCGATTGTGTGAATACCGGCACTGCGTCCATTAACTGCTCCGCAGGATCCCAGGGACGCGGACACACTCCGACACGCATAAACACTTCGGCCTGCCAGTGACCCCGGTCTTCCTTGCTTACAGTTCCACCCCGGTGACAACCGAAGCTCCTACCTCGCTTCGGCTGGGGGGGGGGGGCATCTGATAGGGATGACCCGGTTACTTCGGGCCGGGTTAATCCTGAGCCCACTTGCCAGCTCAGCGAACACGCCAGCAAGCGCGAAGGCCCAGGCCCAACAGACCCAGCAACACATCGGTCCAGCGAATCAAATCTGTTCCGTGAATCAAGGCCCATGATCTTTTCCCAACTGCCATGCAGATTTGGTGGGCAAGATTATAGGGATTTAGTTAGGGTTTGGGTTTAGTAGTATAAATAGATGAAAAGAACTCTGAATTAGGGTTCGCATTTTGCTTTCTGTAATACGCACTGTAAACTCAACATTCAAGTAAAGGAAACACCTCGGCGATTGCCGTTTTCCCCTGTGGACGTAGATCTCCGGATCGAACCACGTAAATTCTGTGTTTTTACGTTCTGTTCTTGTTGATTACTGTTCGATTGTGTGAATACCGGATCGTGCATTATCAACATCCACAAGTGCCCCCCAGAGTTAGGGGAGAGGAGAACATCATGACAGTCTTCTAACTCTTATAGCTTGGAAAGGTTTTTCTTTTTTCTTTTTTTTTTGGCGGGAAAACAGTCTATTTCAAAATTCGAACCTCTGTCTGGGGGGAATTTTGGCGACACGTCATAGATCGCTAATGACGTGGCATGAGTTGATGTTTCGTCTTTTTGGGCGTGACGTTTCGTATGAGCGCATGTGTTGTACGTGCGGTTACGTGTCAAACTGTGATTGGTTCAATCTTGCGGCTGCATCGTAGCCGTTTAAGCTTTTTCAATCGTGACCGTTGATTTTGTTGAAGTTTTTTCACTATATATACCTTTCAGTTTGACTCATCTTAAGATTTTTTTTACCCTCATAAAAATTCCTTACTATATTGTCGCTCGCGTCTTCTACTAATTCATGGCTAGTTGATTTTGATTGAAGACCTTTCGTGACAACTTGAGGTAACTTCTATTTTGTTTTCATCTGTTTGGTAGATATGTCTTCATTGGGTTCTAGTTCTCTCTCTTCTTCTCCTAAAATGATTAACGAAAGAGAGTTCAGAAGTGCTCTCATGGAGCCTGAAGCTGAGTCTGATTCTGAGAATACGGAGGAGGAAGAGAGTACTTCTAGCATTGATTGGGGGAAGAAGATTCCGAAGAATGGAAGAAATATATTAAGGATTTAAGAGAAGCCGAGTATACTGACAAGGACATTAGACGGGCTCTGAAAGGAAATGATGCTGACGCGATTCGTGGTGCGAATTAACTTTTGGTAACTCCTTCGACGACGCCCGTCAATGAAGAAGAGGTCGATGCATTCACGGTCGAATTAGAGAGGATTTTAGGACTAGATCATCAAGGCAGTGGAGGGTATGGAACTTCTTCTCAGGAATCTGGGCCGCGGGATAGCAATATGTGGGAAAATGGTTTAGATTTATGTGCTTCGGTGTCAGGTTTCCTTTCTGGAGATAACTGAAAAGAGCTTGCGCTTGCAAACGGAGTTCGTCTTCCCGATTTCGATCTGGATACGACACGTCAACCACCGGTTAGAGCCTCTGACGATCTATCTCAGTTTGGTGCATGTGGGTTTGCTAGTTCAGTTACTGCGACTGAATTATTCGACGCTGCACTTGCAGCGGAGGTTCCTGGAAACATCTGTTTCCATATTCTAGATCCCACAGAGAGAGCCGATCAGCCGCCAAAAGGATGTGTTGCGGTCACGATGTGTTCGATGAAGGGAGGAGTCCTGATTTCTCTACCGACGATCCTCAGTGCTTATTTGCGGTTTTGGAGAGTTTCCCCATCTCGATTAGTTACGAACGGTTGGCACATGCTTTGTGCCACTGTTTGCCTCTTCCGATCTAAAGGATTTCCTGCCCCAACCTCTGAAGAGATGAGCAGTATATATAGGTTGGTGGAGCGCGATCGGTCTTTGCCGGGTTGGTACTACGTAACCCCATGGAAGGGCTAGAAACTGATCGTTCTCCTGAAGGACTCAGTCACCAGGTGGAATGATGACAGCGGTCTGCGGTCAAGATCTGTATAGTAATGATGACAGCGGTCTGCGGTCAAGATTTGTATAGTGTGGTCTGAAATGTGACCGTCGACCGTCGGAGATAGGGGATTGGTCCACGAGCGGTCATATCGAGGAACAGAGCACTAGTTTGCCACTGGACGATCACCGGACCATGTGATGGCGGTCTGAAGTCAAACCGGTTTAAAAAGATGCATAAGCTCGGGGAAGTGTTGTTTGGATTTTTTGATCAAGCTTTGTTACCTTGTTTATGTGAATGGCATCCACAACTTCTGTCACCACAATGTGTACATGCAGTACCTAGATGAAGTGTTAAAAATACGAGATGTTGTTGATGAAGAAGAAGAAGATGGAAGAGTATTTGAGGTGGCTTTTCTTGTTCTTGTTAATTCAACCAAGAAATTGCAGAAACCCAATGAACTCGATCAAACAACAAAACACACTCACACTTTGACAACGAAATTTGAAAACCGAAATAGAAACTTGACACATAAGATTTAATGTGGTTTGATCATAAAAGATCTTCATCCATGGAAGAATCAAAGCCCTTCAAATCCATTAATAACGAACAATTGATTACCGATACACTTGGAATTCGAAAACCCCAATTTAAACCCTAAATTGTAACAAACTTCCTCACAAATGTTTCCCTCTCTAATCAACTGAAATCCAAGATGAATTTTTTTCTAAAAGCGTCCTATATTCAATTCCGAGTATAAACACGAACAAAAACTGAATGGAAAGCCGATTTTGAGCTCTCTGAAGTTTGCAACGGTTTTGGCTCTGTTTTGTAAAGGTTGAAAGTCTGTTACAATAAAGGATTTGTCCCAACTTCTGGTTCCTACAACCCGACCGACTCACGACTCCCTCAGGCCGGTTCCATAATCAGCTCAACCTTTTTGGACTTTTTTTATGTACTTCTTTGTGAAAATTGAACACCCTATAACAATTCTCCACCTCAATGCACACAAAGAGCTTATCACCTTCTTCAATTCTCCACTGATGCATCTTCAACTAAACTGCACAAGCTTAAGTAAGCCTGTACACAATCTGAACTTTCCTCCAGGCAAAACCTTAGTGAAAATGTCAGCTAGATTTTCATTACCACTACACCCTTTTCCACTATGTCTCTAACAAAATACAACTTTACATCAATATGTTTAGAACGCTCGTGGAATACCTGATGTTTAGCAAGGTGCAGGGCACTCTAATTGTCACAGAAAACATTAACACTTTGTTGCAATATACCAAAGTCTTTCAGCATACCCTTAAGCCAGATTGCCTCTTTTACAGCTTCAGACAGTGCAATATACTCTGCCTCAGTTGTAGACAAAACAACCATAGACTGTTGTGTTGCTTTCCAGCTTATAGTTGTAACATATAAGGTAAACACATAACCAGTTATGGATTTTATGGTATCAATATTACCAGGAAAATCTGCATCTACAAACCCCTTCAATGGTTCATCAGCTCCATGAGTGTGTTGAAACATAAGACAGAGATTAACTAACCCTCTAATGTACCTCAACACATACTTCAAGGCTTCCCCGTGTATTTTACCTGGATTGGCCATAAACTTGCTGACCGTTGAAACACTATATGCTAGATCAGGTCTGCTACAAATCATAGCATACATTAGGCTTCCGACACCACTAGCATATGGTATTTTGAGGATATATTTCCTATCCTCTTCTGTTTTGGGTTCTTATTCCTTTGACAATCTGAACTGTTGTCCAATAGGCACTACTACTGCCTTAGCTTCATTCATGTTGTATCTTCTAAGCACCTTCATCAGATAGTCTTTCTGAGACATTAGCAATCTTCCTTCAGTTCTGTTTCTGAAAATATCCATACCAAGGATCTTTTGAGCATTTCCAAGATCCTTCATATCAAACTCCTGACTGAGCTTTCTCTTGACATCATCAATTCTTGTTTTACTTTTACTTGTTATTAACATATCATACACATATAGTAGGAGATATGTCACCACAGTATTTCCTTGCCTTTCAAGATACACACAATGATCATACTTACACCTTTCAAAACCAATATCCAGCATGAATCTATTAAACCTCTGATTCCATTACCTTGGGCTTTGCTTAAGCCCATACAAAGACTTCTTAAGATGGCACACTTTGTTCTCATTTCCAGGAGTTATGAATCCTTCTGGCTGCTACATGAAAATCTTCTCAACCAGGTCACCATTTAAGAAGGCAGTTTTGACATCTAATTGTTGCAGTTCCAAGTTTTTTTGAGCCACCTTTACCAGAAGAAATCTTATTGAAACATGCTTCACTACTGGACTGAAAACCTCATTGAAATCCTCTCCTTCTTTCTGAGTGAAGGCCCTGGCTACAAGCCTGACTTTATACCTAAGTTTTTCAGTTCCAATCACTTCTATTTTTCTTTTGAAAATCTACTTAGAGTTGATAATTTTCTGATTTCTTGGTCTGTCAACTAGTGTCCAGGTGTTATGATGATTTAAGGACTGAAGTTCCTCAGTCATAGCCTGTATCCACTTATCTGCATCTTTGCTAGAAATAGCTTCTGCATATGTCTGAGGTGCCTGATATTCCATGTCTTTAGCTACATTCAATGCATAATATATCATATCTGCATGGCCAAACCTGTTTGGTGGATGGATGTTTGTTCTTCTTATTCTATCTCTGGCCAAATGATAATCACCAAGTTCATGTTGTGTAGCATTTTGATCAGGCTGATCTTCCTATTCAATTTGGTATTGAAGTTCTTCATTTAGATCAGCATCTGGATCTTGATTTCCTTGTGGAAGCTCCACCTCAACTGACATATCAGGATGAGTGATATCACCATCAATATGCTGTTAACTTCCAATGTGTTTGTAGCTCATGTCTTGTTCATTAAAAGTAACATCCCTACTTATAATAACCTTTTGGTGATTAGGTTCTACACACCACAATTTATACCCCTTCACACCCTTGCGATAGCCTACAAACACACATCTAATTGCTCTTGGATCTAGTTTGTCATTTTTCACATGAGCAAACGCCAAACATCCAAAAACTTTAAGCTAGACAGATCACTATACCACATATCATCAGGGTTTTTAAAACCAATAGTTGATGAGGGTGTCTTGTTTATCAGATGAGTAGTTGTGTTAACTGCTTCACCCTAGAAAACTTTAGGAAGTTTTGCATCAGCTAACATGCTCCTTACTATTTCTAGCACTGTTCTATTCATCCTCTCTACTAACCCATTCTGCTGAGGATTCATGGGCACTATTTTGTGCCTTGTAATTCCTTTGGACCTACAAAACTCATTGAATTGTTCACTTAAGAACTCTAACCCATTCTTAGTCCTTAAGTGCTTTAAGTTCTTCCCTTTTTTGTTCTCAGCTCTAACAACCAATCCTTGAACTTCACAAAGGCATCACATTTCTGTTTAAGAATGAAAATCCACAGTTTTCTGCTGTAATCATCTATCAAGGACAGAAAATACCTTCCTCCATTGTGAGTTTCCACTCTGGATGGCCGCCACATATCTGCATGTGTATAATCCAAAGGTTCTGTGGTATTGTGTTGGCCTGTACCATAAGATTTCTTCTTGGATTTTCCAAGTACACATTGTTCATATAATTCAAGCTTGGAAAGAGTTTTGTTACCAAATACTTGCTTCTTGGACAACTCTTCTAGTCCCTTTTGTCCAATATGTCCTAGTCTCTTGTGCCACAACATGACAGCACTACTGCTCATGATGTTACTCAATGAGCCAGTAACTCGAGTACCACACAGAATATATAAGCCATTTGACTTTCTGCCTTTCATGACAAGTTTGCCATGTTTTGTCACAAATATGTATCCATCTTGTGTGTTGAACTCACACCCTATTGTATTCAAAGTTCCAAGAGAAATTAGGTTTCTCTTAAGCTCAGGGACATATCTCACCTTGGATAAAATCCTTTCAACTCCATCAAACATAAGAATCTTGAGAGAGCCTATTCCTTTTACTTTACAACTTTGGTCACTACCCAAAAGTACTGATCCACCATCCATTTGCTCCAATTTCACAAACCAAGATTTATTTGGACACATATGGAAAGAAAATCCAGAATCTAGCACCCACTCATCACTGATTTTACCATCTGAGATAGTTAAAACTTCAGCAGTTTCATACCCCTCATCTGTAACAGCAACATCAACTTCCTTTCCTGATTTCTTGGCTTTTCTGTCTGGGCAGTCCTTCTTTAAATGACCAGGCTGTTTACAAGTGAAACATTTCCTTCTCTCAACCCATTCATTACCAGATTTCTTTGAGTTATCCTTTGACTGATTTCCATCCTTAGGCTTGTTAGATTGGTTTTCTTAGACTGGTTTGGTTTCTTGAATTTGACATTCCGGCCCTCACCTTGGGATAGAGGTTTCTTATCACTTTGGAACTGCAGGAACTTAGTTTTGACAGCCACTTGTATATCATCAAAACTCAACTTATCCTTTCTACCAAACAACAAAGCATCCCTAAAATTATCAAATAATTTAGGCAAGGCATTCAATAATATCAATGCTTTGTCATCGTCCTCCAAAGTTATGTCTAAATTTTCCAATTCATCAACAAGCCTACTGAATTCATCTAATTGTTCTCCAAGATTCTTATTATCTACCATTCGAAATGCAAGAAGTTTTTGCTTCATGTAAAGCTTGTTAGAGACAGTTTTTACCTGGTACAAATCCTCCAATTTCTTCCATGCTTCAATGGCAGTTTTGGTCTTCGAGATCTCCTTTAATGGTTTATCACTAAGGCACAAAATAATTGCTGAATGTGCCTTCTCCATAATCTCTAATTTCTTGGCTTGATCAACCTTCAGAGTAACATGCCAATCATCTTCTGACTTCAATGTGAACTGCAGCCCATTTTGAATTAGAACAGCTTTCATCTTCATTTTTCATAAGCTGAAATCATTCTTTCCCGTGAATTTGTCAAGATCAAGTTTCATTGACGCCATTTCTGCACTTCTTGCTTCCCACAGATGGCGCTACTTGTTAATTCAACCAAGAAATTACAGAAACCCAATGAACTCGATCAAACAACAAAACACACTCACACTTTAACAATGAAAATTGAAAACTGAAATAGAAACTTGATATAGAAGATTTAACGTGGTTCGATCATAAAAGATCTACATCCACGGAAGAGTCAAAGCCCGTCAAATCCACCAATAACGAAAAATTGATTACAGATACACTTGGAATTCGAAAACCCCAATTTAAACCCTGAATTGGAACAAACTCCCTCACCAGTGTTTCTCTCTCAACTGAAATCCAAGATGAAAAAATGTTCTAGAAGCGTACTATATTCAATTCCGAGTATAAACACGAACAAAAACTGAATGGAAGAGCTCTCTGAAGTTAGCAACGGTTTTGGCTCTGTTTTGTAAAGGTTGAAAGTCTGTTACAATAACAGATTTGTCCCAACTGCCGGTTCAGTGCAGTTGGGACCCGGTTCCTTCAACCCGACCGGTTCATGACTCCCTCGGACCGGTTCCAAAATCAGCTCAACCTTTTTGGACTTGTTTATGTACTTCTTTGTGAAAATTGAACACCCTATAACAGTTCTCGATGAATCGGAGGTAAGTAGATCACCGACTTGGACTATTGGAAAGGGGTGACCTGATTGGCGGAGAGAAACAGGCTGATTGATTAAGACCAAATACTTGTATTTCATCCGATCCATCATAAGATTACTTCAAGTTTCCCGACCAATCCGTAAACAAAGATACCTCTTCATGATCTCCGGGAACCATCCTTTAACTTTCTGATTTTCAGCATACCACTTGGAGTAAGAGGGATCATTAGTTTCAGGTTTTGGACCAAGGACTATTCCAGAATTTTCAGATTGGACTTGAATAATATGAGATGGTGGTATGTTGTTGGGTTAACAATATCACTATTAACTCATATCATGAACTTCTTCGTTCATAAATAAGTGTCATTTTAAATTTTCGGATGTAATTTATAAGATTATAAAATGGAAAAATAGCAGCCCTCCATTTTTCGCTCCATCAATTTTTTATTACAATAAGTTTCTCCATTTTTTCTCCATACCTTATTTATATACTATTATGTGATGTGTGCGGAGATTTCATTAGATGTAGCTAATAACAATGTTGGAAAAAATAAGCAAAAAATGTTAGAATGACACTCTTTTGTAAAAAATAGTTTTTCTATAATACTCCCTCCGTCTCGCTCAGTTTTGCACATTTTTCGTATCGATCCTTCCCACTTAGTTTTGCACACCCTTAAAAAGGAAATTTTTCTTACAACCTTCACCCTCAAAATCTCCACATTCAATCTTTATCTTTGAAAAAATCAACCAAAAAGTAAAAAATATTTTTTTCTTAATATACGTGTCCAACCTCACGTGCAAAATTGAGCGAGACGGAGAGAGTAACATTTATTTATGAATATAGGGAGCATTAGACAATATAATAAATGATGAAAAACGTAATGCAATAGAGAACTCGAATTGCTTAATTTGTGGCACAACACTGTAAAAATGAAAACATGACACGTATCAAAAGAGAAATTTGAATACTAATATTTAAAATTTGGAACTGATTTGGAAACCTTTCTCTCTTTGTTTTTTCTTTTAAAAATAAAATAAAATTGGGAAGGTCTTCAAAATAATCACATGGTGGCAGAAATCAATTTTGGCATTTTGTCAACGTGAATCACGCACTTGGGAGTTGGGACTCAAACCTGAAGTTAAATAGTTGCTTGTATAAATAAAATGAAAATAAAGTGAGTACAAAGAAGAAGCAAAACCCAAAACGCTCTATGAGTAGGCTAATACAATAGCCGAAAAAATGCCGCGCAGTGCGTATATCTATGTCCAATATCGAAACTACCACAAGCCGGTAGTAGACTAAAAGGGGGGCTAACAGATCTAAGACGCTAAAAGTGGGGAAGTAACCACTGAGTGGAACCAAGCGCCCTGAGTGCGAGGCCAGACACTCATAGAGGGAAGTGTGATCTGTGGTCCTGGAACAGCTTCCGGAGCGCAAACGACATATAGAGCAGGGGATGCTGTGCTGGAACAAGCAACACCAGCTGAAGGCAGCAGAGTAATGAGTGCCATGGAGGTTCCGTCCAGGGGCGATAGAACTGCCGGGCGTGCAACACTAGTGGTACGCCTAGGAACCAGAGTTCCAAATGCTGTGAAGCATGTAAGAGTCTTCCCAGAGTGGGAAAGACTCTGCTGGCCTCGTTAAAACCCACTACTGAAAAAACCCTGTGGGAAAAATCCAATAGTGGGAAAAAGAGTACCAGCATCGGCCATAAAGACCAATGTCCGTCAAATCCATAACCCGTCAATACATAATTAATCCTAAGCCGGTGCCTGCACAAGAAGACGGGGGAGGGAGGGGGTAAAAGTAAAAGAGCCGAGAATTCCTCCAAAGCGTCCACAAGACCTGCGAAAACACTAGGGAGGGGAACATCAGAAGGCTCAATGTACACGATAATACTGAGTATAGAAGTCACGTGATGAAATATGTGAAACGTGTGGAGGGAGGGGGTTCCACCAAGTAAAAGGCGTGCGGAGAGCAGAGAGGGCATCAGAACTCAAACCTGAAGTCCTAAGCAATTAATTATCTGATCTGGTCTGATCTGGTGATTCTTCAAGCTTGTGAGCGAGTTCGACACCCCGTCCTCGTCACCTCAGTTATCCACTTAACTGAAATAAAATAACTAATTCACCCCCACATTACTTACTTAGGGGATTTATTGCATAACTCAGTGCATTAAAAATTGTAAAAAATATATTGATAATTGAAAAAGATTATGTAGGTAATAGGATACGGATGTGAAGAAATGAATAATTCTATTATAAAATAAAATATGTTGAGATGAGTCATGTCTATTCGGATGAGAACATATCAATCCAAATATCCCTTAACAGTGTGTTTCCTTACTTTTGCAAGTGATTTCAGTTTTTAATTTAAAACAAAAAACTACTATCTACTTTTAATATTTTCTTGTAAAATTATTTTGAGTATTTGTGAACTGTTACTTCTAATTCAATAGAATTAATTTTAGGTTAAAAACAAAAAATAAATGAAAGTCTTTTTCCTCCCATTTTTAGGTATTTTGGTAAATAAATAAAAGTTTATTCTATTACTTATAAGCTATAAATTGCTTAAATATCAAATCCTCCAACTCTAAATTACGTTTATTCTCAAGCATTACTTATTTTTCATTATAAATAATTTTACCATAATTTATAATTCTAATCACTACCTTACAAGTTGAAGCAAGGGAAAACACCCTTGAGACATTTTTTTCAATGTTTAAACAAGCATTTTTGGACTTTTAGATTTGAGTATTTTAAATACCTATCTTTCCTTTAATTTCTTTTTTCTCCTAATCTAAGAATAAAGAAAAAACTATCCCCTTCCCTCAAGATGACTCGAATCTAGGACCAAAGACCTAGGTAGTAGATATTCTGTCACTTGAGTTATCTAACTTCGTCCCTATCTTTCCTTTAACCATGACCTAAAATAGTTTGTTTACGCAGAAGTTAAAAGCATGTCATGATCACATATTTGTTTCTGCTTCTTATAGTCTTTTAAATACAACCTCAATTTAAACTTTTTATTTAAAATTATTATATTTACAAGAAATAAATTTCTACCTTTTATATAAATCACATCATTATAAACACTATCTACTTTTAATTTTTTCGCAATTTATTTAATTAATTATTTTAGAGCAGAAGCAATCCAAAACACTTCCTAATTAATGAATTCATTAATGATTTTTTTTTTTTTTTTTTGATAAAAACGCATTAATGAATTTTCATTGTTTAGTTTTATGATTTCGTCTCATTTACTTTAATTTTGTCAAACAACCAAAATATTGCATAAATGGAATGACTCCGTTTCTCAAGTTCTCGATCAAAACATTTTCTTTTACTCTTTTCTTATTTATCTATTATATATTTATTTTTTTGAAATTGATCTGGTTATCTATTACTCGTACCTAATATCAAGTTGAATATAATTACGTAGAGATTCAACTTGTTTTAGTAATACTAGATGTTCACCCGTGCGATGCAAGGGTTGCACGTTGACCAAGTGACATTTCTTTACACACACACAAACACAAAAAAAAAAAAAAAGAAAGTAGCAAAATAAAATCTACACAATGTTTTTCTAAAGCTTTTATCCTCTCTAGTTCAACATGAATCTTAATGTCCTTGACACAATATTTGGCGGAGTGGATATGTAATCACTCTCCAAAGGACCAGATACACCACCATCAGAAGACACAATCACATTCTTAGGATGATATTAAAATGCAAAAAACACCAATAAAATCTCTTAGGATGTAAAACATAATAAAACAGGTATATTTGAAAACAGAAACCATAAGGTAAATAGAAACTCTTTATTTTTCCCCCTCGTACTGAACGTCTTTGTAACTCTCCTTTAGCCATGTTTTGATTTTTTCATTAAGGAGGCTTGACAATTCCCTGAATCTTAACACCCTGCTAAATATATATAAATCTGCCAATGCTAGGAATATCCATAAAAATTGATTAAAGAAACAACTAACCCAAAACTGAAAACAAAGCAAAATGAAATGTTAAAAGATTCTAAGGTTATAGTTTTTTCATGAATGAAAACTAAAAACTATACTTAGGATATCAAATTCTAGATGATAAAAGCTATTGTGATAAACCAAAACCCATGAACAAAAATAAGTAGCCATTTTCAGATAATGAACCACAAAAAGGCTTAACATGTTGGCCTCCTTCCCCATCACCTCTGGATCATATAGTCATGAAAAGTAGCACACTTTGCCTCATAATAACATAAATTGCTGATATCGTAGGAAATTATATCATCAGTTGACCACATTAAAGAATGTGTTTAAAGTTAATATTTAATCCAAGCCTTTGACAAACAAAAAAGATAGTTAATCCAAATTTTGTTCTTAAGAAATTGACAATCCAAACTCTAGTAAACACTTATACACTTATTTAACTAATTTGCCCCCATTAAATTTGAGAAAAACTAATCAAGTAGAAAAAGATGTAATCCGAGTTTTCTTCTCAAGAACTTGAAAATCCAAATTCCAGTAGAAATTTTCAATCCAAATATTATCATCATATCAATATATCATCCGCTTCTACAAAACATCTCATTAGTTTCCAGTCCATTGACATAGCATGATTTATTAACATATGTAAAAGTTTGAAAGGTTTTTAAAAGAATATCAAATGAATCCATGCCTAAATCGAAATGCAATAACCACCCGCACTACTATTGATTTCTGCTGCCACTGACAATCACCATATTCTCCAGCAAATATTATCTAGGACGGCCCAATGGAGATGGTGCGCTGCTTGGATAAGAGTGTTGGATGGCTCTTCCGGGTGGAAGGCACTCTTCAAATTCTTCCTTTTTCTCTTTTTTCTGCTTTTGCGAGCCACCTCTTCATCAGACTCGAAACCCTAAGAACAGGGAGAGAGAGACTCATCTCCTTTTCAATAGGGTTTATCTTTTAGCAGTACATTCTTTCAGGAGGAAAAGAATGAGACCGTCAAACCCACGAACCACTGCAGATTAGAAGCAGAGAACATAAAGTATAAATAAGCAGAGTTAAAAAACAATCAAGTAAGCAGTAGAGTCGTATAACTTCTTTACTCCATACCATTGGGAGAAGAGGGGACCATGACCTGATGTTTGTGAATGGCGAGGAGAATTACATATTATAGAGGAATTTCACCAAAAATGAAGAGACCAAAAGAATAGATATTGAGAGAACAACAAAGAAAAATGATATTGAGAGAAGAATTACAGTAGATCAGAAAATTCTGAGAGAAGAATGGTTGTAGATCGAATTGGAACGGCGGCAGAAGAAAGAAAGATACTCACCAAATTTATGCAATTGTGGTATTTGCAACAGAGAGAGGCAGCCGACGTTCTCAGTTACCCATTTATCACATATCTGAAGCCAAAATCAGAAACTAATTTCAAGATTTCAGCCCACTCCCGAAGCCACAAATCCAAAATCTGAAGCCCAAAATCAGAAACTGATTTCAAATTTTCGACCCACCCCTGAAGCCAAAATGTCAGAAACTGATTTCAAGTTTTCAGATAGAAATCTGAAGTCATAATACAGAAATTGATTCAAGTTTTCAAATAGAAATCTGAAGTCATAATACATAAATTTCATTCAAGTTTCCAACCCACCCTGAAGCCAAATATCATAACTGATTGTACAAAGATGGGTGTTGAGAGTAATTGATTTTCCCACTTGCTTCTCTTATGCAAATAGGAGAATTGAAATTGGTTGAATGAGAGACGGGGAGAAGTAATATTGGCGGAGGTTATCAGTCAGAATGGAGAGGCCACGTATCTTTTCACACCTCTCTCTTTTCAGAAATTGATGCGTGTCCTGGACGAAAAAAGAGGAACGTGATATGGGAATGAAGTTTTAAATGCCAAAAAAATAGGAACAGTTACTCAGATCATGAAAGAATACAAACAACGTAAATAAAGTCACGCTAATCGGGAAAAAATATTAAAAGAGGACAGGTGTCAGAAGAAAAAGAAGCTATTTTTAAGGAGTTTAAATACAGGAAATGGCGACACGTACCTGCGATTCTCCTTTAATAGTAAGGGAGGATTTGTATTCATTCCATGTTAGTGCTTTATTTAGATTGCCTAGAGATTATATTATGTTGGTTTCCTGTAGTACGGCCTCCGTCTCATTTAATATTGCGGAGTTGATTGAACTTGAGTGTTAAGAAAAGATCTGCTTTTACTTTTAAGTTGACTTTATTAAAGGTGTAGATTGAGGTAGAAATTTTGAGAAAATTTTCCCTTTTAAGGGTGTGCAAAATTAAGTGAAACGGACGGAAAATGCAAGTATGCAAATTTAAGTGGGACGAAGGGAGCATATAATTTGATATTATTTAAATTATTTTTATTTTTTATGATTTGACAAAAGTTGCTCATTAATTTATGATGATTCGGAAAAAGTTGTCCAAAATGCCACATTGGATCCAACTAGGCTGCCATGTGGGCTGCAATCACCGAATTTTTTAATCTCGCCAGGCACGTGACTTTTAATAATTTCCGGCGAGATTTGAGCAAAAATTGCACAATTTTGTTACTTGATGGACAACAATTGCCAGAGCTAAACATAATGGGCAGAAATGTCCTAACTCCTATCTTGATGGATAACTTTTCCAATTTTCCCATTTAATATTAAGTTGCACTTTCATAATTATGAAAAACTCTATATTATATTTAGGGAATATTCATTACAATTTATCACCCAACTTTGAGTGCTTTTACACCTTGCTATATAAACTCTTTTTGTTATAAAGTGTCATCTCAAATAAATTTCAATCATTGATTGGTATACACGTGTCCACCTATTGACGATTGAGATTTTCTTCAGATGATAATTTGCTATAATATCACAAGCTCAGATAGTAAATTGCATCTAAACAATTTTATATATGCAAAAAGATGAAAAGTTGGAATTTTAAATTGTAACATTCCCTTATATTTATAAGATACTAGCCTAAAAATTTCACTAGTCGCATTTTTTTTTTTTTTACAATTTTCTTTTTCTATAATTATGGAAAAGAATCTGATTATAAAAGAGATAAGAAATTTAAGAAAAATAAAAAAAATAAAAAAAAATAATTTATGTATATTACTAAAAACAAAGAAAAATATAAATTATTATCAAGATTTAGGTTCAACTTATGACATTAGATGGATTAGATATCATATACATGAATTGATAAGTGATATTTGAACTTTATAGGTCTTTAACCAAATTAGTAAAACTTATATAGTTACTAAACTAACCTTAAAAATTAAAATTCATTAAGAACGTAATAGACAAATTGAATTTTCTAAGAAATAACTCACATTTTTATTTTAGAAGTAGATTTTTTATTCCTTCAAAAGAAACTTCGCTTGCGTATATTTTGTTAAACTTTTAATTATTCCTAGAAAATTATTTATAAAATAGAGTACTATTTATCCAGTATTCTATGATATAAGTATAATTAATGGGTGAGTTTGTTTTGGGTTGACCTCAATTCATTGAAGGAACACAATCTCAATAAAGTTCACTTGAATACTTAATCGGTCAATCGATCAACAGTAACTCAACACTCCCTCTTTCTTAATAGATACACCCAATATGTATATTAAAGCATGTTAGTAGTGTACGACAATTTTTAACAAGTTGAGAATGTTATATAGAAAATGAAATCTAATTATCGTACATTAGATGTGTTTTGTTTTAATGCGACTTAAAATTTTAATGCTCCGAAAGTATTGCAATGAATGTTGTTGTTAATAGTTTGGTGGTTTGACTAATTTCTTTCAATGGAGCTATTGTACTTTGCAACAGGTTTGACATCCACCTCCAATAACCCTCTATCATAGCCCCTGCTGATATAACATCGATCAATTCTACCCTATTCACTTGCAATTCGGATTCCCTGTTATACTAGGTGTTTCATCCTCTGTTACACTCAATTCATTAGGTGACACATGTTAATTTGTGACATCATACCATATACGTGTCGGTTAGTGAATGAGTGAAACACAAGATGTAACACCAAAGTGTAACAGGTGATCTCATGGGATTCACTTGGGTACTACTTAAGTGGGCCATCCATCACAAATCACAAAAAGTGTATTGAAAATTAATGGTGTTTGTATTTTTAATTTAAATAATTATGAAAATGGATGGTGTATGTTCCCACTTGAGTACTACCCAAGTGGATAGGGTAGTTACACCACTTTTCAGATTTCACCCACTTTCTCCACAAACTAATCTAAGTATTTTGCCTTCTTGTTTATCCTTATTCAAGCATACATAGACAAGCTTTCAAGGGGATTACTCAAAATAAAAGTGCTCCAAGCCAATTGCGCTTAGCTTTTGAGTTTTCTTACAACGAGTGACAGAAAAAAAATATTCATCTTATAAATATGAGTAGCACTAATTAATTTTTTAAACTCTGTTCAACTGTACAATCGGATGCCCACATTGTCTCGAAATGCCCTAAAGGCTCGGTTATACAATCCATGCTTGCACGGCCTCAAAATATCTCTTTATGAATTCTTTTAAGCTCTCTTCAATTGTACAATATCATACCTACTCAATCTCGAAATGTCCCTCAAAGCTCGACTTTACGGGCCCATACTTGCACAATCTTAGGATATATCTTTATCAATCATTTCAAACTCTTTTCGACTATACAATATTATATTTGCACAGTCTCGTAATGCCCCTCAAAGCTCGACTAAATGTTAACTACTATTTTACAAGCATATACCATAAGTGTACGGTGTAGTTAACAAATATCAGCGAATAATGTCGTAGTCCACAAAGACTGATTATCTAGTAATTAAGTACCCCAATCATTTATAGTCAAATTTTACTTAGACAACCGAATTAAGAGTATGAGTTATATACTAGAGCTAATACATAAAATAAATAACTACTACTAACTAAGATCACAACTGGTATAGACAAGCAGGATAATAAAAAAACAAGAAAAATTCTAGGGATATCATTTCAATTTTATTTCACATACGATTACTTTTTTTTAATTAATTAACCTTTTAAAGCAATATATAGTCTCTATAAATCGCAGAACTAGTATAAACCCTCTCTCGCAACGAATAAACAGTGGATTGCATGCAAGAGTCATCATCTTAGATTTTGACTGCAATACATGCAACTCCTAAAAGCATAGACACCAGTGTCCTCACAAAACTCTCAAACATTTCTGTTCTATTGAATATTTATGTTATGTGCTATAGGTCTATTAATAATTATCATCTCTTGATTATTGATTTATAACACCTAGTATGTCTAATAATTGATCAAATTATCAAACAAACAATCAAATTAAGAACACATAAACAAAGACATAGAACATAACATATGATAATGTAATTATATTGCTTTTCTTGTTGTGATTTACAGAGTACAAACTAATATATATACAAATGTACAACAGTGATTATACAAGGAATGATTGGAATGAATTAAATTAGAATCCCTTAAATATGGGCTGAATTAATGACCAAAATATCTTGATTGATATGTATTATCTGTGAGAGTGATTTACGCTATTATCCCCCCTCAAGCAAGACGTGGGATGAGGACCAACTCGTAGCTTGTCTCGAAAAAATTCAAAGAGTGGACGATGGAGAGCTTTTGTGAAGATATCTGCTACTTGGAAGTCGGAAGATATAAACTGAGTTTGTAGTTGTCCATTGGATACAAGTTCCCGAACAAAATGAAAGTCGATGTCTATGTGTTTTGCTCGCTTATGAGAACTTGGATTCTGACTCAAGAAAACCGCACTATTATTGTCTGAGTATAGCGTCGGGCAAGAAGGAGGTTTAACCCGAAGCTCACGAAGTAGCTGAAGAACACTTACAACTTCAGAGGCTGCATTTGCAAGAGCACGGTATTCTGACTCACAGCTAGAGCGAGAAACAGTAGGTTGTTTCTTAGCACTCCAGGAGACGAGATTCCCACCCAGATAGATAGAGTATCCATATGTTGAACGTCTAGTTTCAACACAACGAGCCCAGTCAGCATCGGAATATGCAATGAGAGTAGGTGTTGAGCCTCGAGAAAAAGACAAGCCAAAGGCCGGCGTGTGCTTCACATAGCGAAGAATTCGCTTAACTGCCTGAAAATGTGCAACAGTAGGATTCTGAAGATGTTGACTGACAAGATTCACAGCAAAGGACAAGTCCGGGCGTGTAACTGTGAGATACTGAAGAGCTCCTACCAACGATCGATACAAAGTAGGGCTATCAAACAGCGGACCTTCTGTAGAGAGTTGACAACCCGCAACTAGTGGAGTAGAGACAGGTTTAGCATCTTCAAGAGAGGCGCGTTGAAGAATATCACGAGCATACTTTGCCTGATTCAAAAAAATACCTGAGGAAGTATAAGTGACTTCAAGACCCAAGAAATAACTCAGTTTGCCTAAGTCTTTGATAGCAAACTCTTGACGAAGGCGTTTGATGAAAGATTGCAAGATATCTGTAGAGTTTCCTGTCAGAATGAAATCATCTACATATACAAGGAGATATAAAATTGAAGACCCGCGAATATATATGAATAGAGAGGAATCAGTACGACTACAAATAAAACCAACACCCAAAAGGAATTCACTGAGTCGCTGAAACCAAGCACGGGGTGCCTGTTTGAGGCCATATAAGGCCTTCTTGAGACGACATACATGATTCGGGAACTGAGTGTCTATAAAACCAGGTGGCTGTTCCATGAAGACAGGTTTAGATAAAACTCCATTCAAAAATGCATTCTTGACATCTAACTGATGGAGAGGCCAATTTTGTAACACAGCAAGAGAAAGCACAATACGAACTGTGGAAGCTCGAACTACAGGACTGAAGGTATGAGAATAATCAAACCCTGGGAGCTGTGTAAAGCCCTGAGCAACAAGACGAGCTTTATAACGATCAACTGAGCCATCAGCCAAAAATTTTGTCCGGAAAACCCATTTTGAGCCCACAATGTTGGTATTTGCAGGACGGGGCACAAGATCCCAAGTCTGATTAGAATGTAGAGCCGAAAGCTCGTCTTGCATAGCTGCTAGCCATTCTGGACGTTTCAAAGCAGACTTGACCCCACGAGGTTCACGAACCATAACAAGAGCATTGAACAGACTAGTACATGCATAATTTGTCAAATATTTTGGTTTAAAGATACCGGACTTAGCCCGAGTTTGCATTGGATGAGTCGAAGTAACTAGCGGCAACTGAGGTGGATCAACAGGCGCTGGTGCATGTGGAGCATCATCAATAGGTACATCCAAAGGAGAAGGCTGAGACTGAGTGTTATCATCACATAGAGTACAAGGATTATGTTGAGGGAGCTCAATGTGAGGAACTTGAGAATTGACCATCGGACTTGCCAGTCGAGATGGTTCATAAAATTCCGAGACAGGAAGAGAGAGAGAGCTTGACCTGTTAGGATATGTAGAGAACGGAAAATAGGACTCATCAAATTTTGCATGACGAGAAATATAAACGCGGAAGGAGTGAGGATCGTAGCAACGAAACCCTTTATGTGAGCTGTTGTAACCCAGAAAAATACAAGTTGTACTGCGGGGCTCAAATTTGTTTGCAGTATAATCCCTGAGACATGGATATACTCTACAACCGAAGGGATGGAAGTTCTCAAAGTTCGGAGTAGTAGAGAATAATAACTCAAATGGCGATTTTCCATCTAGAACCTTGGAAGGCAAACGATTAATGACGTACACAGCACTACTAAAAACTTCGACCCAAAAAGTTAAAGGAGTGTGAGAATGAAAAAGCATGGCAAGACCTGTCTCAGTAATGTGTCTATGTTTGCGTTCTGCTCGTCCATTTTGAGCAGGTGTGTATGGACAGGATAAAATGTGACGAATACCAAATTTGCGAAAGAACTTTTGGACGTTATTATTTGTGAATTCTGTTCCACCATCACTATGAAAAGTTTTAATGCGAGTAGAAAACTGATTTTCAGCAAATGCATGAAATTGGAGCAACACATCATAGAAATCAGACTTTTGTTTCAAAGGATAGAGCCAGGTAAATCTGGAAAAATCGTCCACAAAAATAGCATAGTACCGAAAACCAGAATTAGAGGTAACAGGCGCAGGCCCCCACAAATCGCAATGAACAATGTCCAAAACGGCAGACGAGCGTTTGTCATCCAAAACAAAGGGTAAATGCTTATTTTTAGCTTTCTCACATGAATCACAAATAACAGGTTTGGGTAACAAAGCAGTAACAGATATGCTCCCAATTTTATTTAGAAAAGCAATTACATCATAAGAAACGTGACCAAGTCGAGAGTGCCACAATTCAAATGATGCTTTAGGTCTACGAGATGCCACCAATGCCAACGGATTATCATCCAATATGTAAAGATTATTCCTACGTCTGCCTCGCCCCAGTATGGCCTGATTGACCCGATGCTGAATTGTAAAAGAATTATTAGTAAAAACCACATCAACAGGTAAATCAGTAGTCAACTTGCTTATGGAGAGCAGATTTTTGGTCAACCCCGGAACAACCAATACGTCAGATAATGTAACAGAATTTAAACGACATGACCCAATATGAGAAATAGGTAATAAAGTACCATTACCGACCGCAACCGAATCCGAACCTGTGTAGGGCAAAGAAGAATCCAACTGAGCCGTATGTGGAGTCATGTGAGCTGACGCACCCGTATCCAAGTACCAGTCAGAGGCTGGAGGATCGGTGATGTTGCAAGCAGCAGAAAAGGCTTCGGCTATGTTAGCCGACTTAACAGCAACATTGCGGTTGAAACGATCCGGACAGACATTGGCATAGTGGTCATTAATCCTGCAGATTTGACAATGGGGTGGCCGTTTCTGACCGTTGCCACGACCCCCACGGCCCCCGTGCTTGCCACGACCAAGAGAATTATTGTGTGAGGGTGGACGAGAAGTAGATGACGGTGGGGTGGAAGCCGTGAATGCAGCCTGCGTAGGGACGGACGATTCCATAGTTTGTTGGAACATGTCCCAGGCTTCTGCACTATTTTGCACTGCCGTGAATGATGGTAATGGTGACATGGCCATTTGTGTTGCTGAAAAACTGGAAAAAGTTGAGCCCAACCCTTTCAAGAATAGATGGATTTTGTCGGTGTCATCAACAGTACATCCTATCGCCGATAATTGATCACAGATCAACTTAAATTCACGACCAAAATCTGCAACAGATTTATCACCTTTCTTAAGCACCTGAAGTTGTCCTTTGAGACGAAATTCACGAGCCTTGGATTGATGGCTAGTGATTTTCCAAGGCAAGCCAGACCGAACGAGCGGTGGAACACCAGACGACAACGGACATGGCTTCTTCGGTCAACGAGGAATAAATAAGACTGACAAGTCTGCTGTCATCAATACGCCAAGAGAGAAATTCTGGATTCGGTGATTTCTTACCGTCTATTTCAATTTCAGACGAGGGAGCAGGACGAGATCCATCAATAAGACCGAGAAGTCCCTGACCAATGAGAAGGGGATAGATTTGGCTCCTCCACAGCAAGTAATTTGCGGATGACAGCTTAATGGTAAGCATGTGAATTAAGGTTGCAAATGGAAGAGTGTCACTGGTTATAGGAGAAGAAGAATTTGAAGCAGACATAATTTTTGGGAGCGTGAATTCGTGCAGCAGAGGGATAAGAGAGGGAGAGGATTTTCAGTTGCTTAGGCTGATACCATGATAATGTAATTATATTGCTTTTCTTGTTGTGATTTACAGAGTACAAACTAATATTTATACAAATGTACAACAGTGATTATACAAGGAATGATTGGAATGAATTAAATTAGAATCCCTTAAATATGGGCTGAATTAATGACCAAAATATCTTGATTGATATGTATTATCTGTGAGAGTGATTTACACTATTAACATAATTAAATAAACAAAACCAAAGGATCTATAATATTTCACTCTCTAACCCAAGATTAAAAGGAATTCAACTAGACATATGAATATACCAAATATAAAAAATCTAAAGATATTCATATTTCATAATAAAATAAATAAAAGATATAGCCAATTTTGAAGTTGCACTACTACAAAAAAGTTAAAAGACTATGGTTGTTAACCATAGTTAAAGGGGTATTGCGACCGTCGTAATAGATGCCATAGTGGTAGACCTGCCACTAATAACTACGATTAATGAACTGTAGTAGTTAGCAATAAAGACTAAGACTAATAACCGTTGTCGTACTAGTAGCATCTATGACTATAGTATGTATGACCACGGTTGGTGACTTTCTTCAACTACAGTCTGAATCGTAGTAATTCAGTCTAAAGACTACGGTTTCTAACTGTTGTCGTTTATTTAACATCTAAGACTACGGTACGTATGACCATGGTTGGTGACGTTATTTGACAACGGTCTGAACCGTGGTTACTAAAAATAAAGACAATGATTTACAACCGTTGTCATAGATATTGCTCTATTTAAACAAATGGTAGTTGGTGTTCTTTCACAATTGTAGTTTATTTTTTTAATTCTATTACTGAAATTAATCTACATTTAAAAATACAACCACGTCATAGTTCATCATAAAAATAACTGAAGAAATAATTTTATGTTAATTATTTAGTTTTTTCAAATATCTCAAACCATTTACAATCACCATGACAGCTTAATCTAAAGTGTAAATTATAGAAAAATTATAAAAATAATAACAAGATTCAAACAAAGCAAAATACAAGTTAATTCCTATCTATTTAAACCAACATATGTGATCGAGTATCTTGAATTTGTTTCTGAAGTAGATTCAGCAACCCTGCACCAACACCAAAAAACAAAAAGTAAGAAAAAGAAAAGAAAAATCAACAATTTGAAAACCAGATAACATGAGACATATTGCATGGAGACCATGTAGTCAGGAACACTTTAATCAAATGCCCAAACATATTTGCATGCATTTCCATACAAGATAGTCTGTTAAGTAATTTTTAGACTTCATATTGTACTTATGCATTCCCAACAAAGTGAGATCAATGAAAAGAGGATCACATGAAATAAGAATTGCACCTGACTCACAAGGATGGGTGCACATCCTATACACATGAACATTCTTAGACTATATAAACTAGAAAAGTGAGGTAATCTGAAAAAATGGAGGAATGTTATAATAAGATGAATCATCCTCGACAAATTCCCACAATTCATTTATGAGATTTAATTCTTTTGTGTTGCCATCATCATAACTCACCTATTCAAAAAAATTGAAGATAAGATATACACAAGAACAATATCCACATGCATATCGGAATACATAAACGAAAGGTTGAACCAAACATTCGATAATCACCTTATGCCTTCTATTGACAGGATTAAAAGAAGCAATCACGCCTACATAAACCTGGTAACAGGAGAGTAGCAACCAAAAAGAAGCATAACATGTTGATTCTGCATATATCCCACAATGTACCGAAAGAATGTAAGAAAGTACTTACGCCTCATCATCCGGCCACCGGACTTTAACTTTTGAATCGACCAAGTTCTTACCATACTGTAGAGGTTTATGACAAAAAAACCCAACACAAACAAGTACATGAGCCAATTAAACATAATAAATATTATGTGTTAGGCCAGGCAACCCCTATTGAAGTCATACAATGATTTCAAATATGCCAAGACCCTGTTGCGACAATTTAAAGAGAAATGACCAGTTCTTGTGAATTAAATCTGAAAATGAAATTAAGGTCCAATTCTTGCTTTTGATGTCTCCTTGGTGCTCCCCTAGTTGCTCCCAATACTAGGGTATGAAAACATGATATGTGATCCCCTAATATGATGTCCGAAAGTCTTGTTTATGGTAAAGTGATGAAGATATAAGTTGGGAATCGAAATCCTCTAAAAATAGAAGAAAAAAACGTGGGTATGGCCGACCTAAGCCACATGGACCGCATAATGGGCTATGTGGCCCAAAATTACACTTCTTTGGTAACTTCAAAACCATAATTGTAAGTCTTCTGGATCAAATTTAGTATTGGCTATTTCTAATAAAGTAGTAGCCATTTGAGTTGGCATTCCAATGCCACTATTTAACCTCCATTGTACATGTTTAACTCGAGATATAAGCAAAATACTGGAGGTGTATCACGTCACAAATTGCAACATTTTTGTGCAACTCGTACTTAGGATTTTCTACTAATTAGGAGATAGAATTGGGAACTCTTGTCAACAAAACTATTGAAGATGTTCCTCTTAGCTTTCCAAAAAAATTAAGTCACTTGATTTGAACTTCTATTTTACACATTATGCTCGTTCTCATAAAACTGGTTGGGAAACTCCAAAAATACATGGCCAACTTCCACAAGGGTATTTATCTTCTCGTTTTACATCTAACATCCTATAAATTATATAATAAGATACAATAATAATTTTATCGAGCTTAAGATTAGGAAAATAATATGAACATAACATAAAAATATGTTTAACATGCTCTAAAACAATGCAAAAACCAAGTTTGTCACTATACTGTCTTATACCCGCACAACCTTCGGATACCCTATTTTCCTGGTATAGGATCAATTCATAATGAATCCCCTTACTAGAAGTCTGCAAGAACTGCTCATTATTTATGCCTTATTCCTTGTTGTACCAGCGATCAGTTTTTGCCCTCGTCGGTCCTAGGCATCACATGTCCACCAGCTTCCGCCTGTTTCATCCCTAAAACACACTTTCCACTTAGTTCATCTCAGTCATTCTATGATATTATTTGTAACAGCCCATTTCCAGGTTCATGAACTATTCCCAACACAATTTTTTCCCAACATTCTTTTTTTGCCTTTTTTCTTCTTGCACCGGTGATCCTGCACTTATAGATTTTGGGCGTCATGTGACAGCCAGCTTCCATCTAATTCATCCCCGAACCACACTATACTGGAGTGTCATCTGCCTGCTGCTGTCGGGTTTGTCCTCGAACTATACTATACTAGGAGTGGCCTTTTCTAATACAAAACCCACTTTCCAGATTTGATGGATTGTCCCGACAAACCAATATAAGTCTTTCCAAGTATATGCTATCCTCACCCACGCGCTCCTTGAAAAACTTCACAGGGAGTCACCCACATGGAATTACCCCAGGTCAAGCATGCTTAACCTTAGAGTTTCTCACAAACGAGCGTCAGAAAGAAAACGCTCCTTGTTGATATGAGTAGCACTAATCTATCTTCTAAAATCTCTTCAAGTATACATTCCCGTGCCTACACAGTCTCAGAATACCCCTTAAAGCTCGAGTTTATAGTGCCATACTTGGATATCCTTAGAATACTCAGTGATTCCGGTGTAAGACCAGTTCATTCATGTATTTCTTCACCTAGAATCCTACCATAAATTGCTCATTTGTCCTGCTTTTTTCTTTCTTGCACTAGCAATCACTTTAACTCTCAATGGTCTCGAGCGTCATACAATATTTTATACATGCCGTTGTGCATGATTTTACACTCAATTAGATGATGAAATATGGAGCATTTGCATGTATAATTGGCTATTTTTATGTCAACTTATGTGATTTTGTGCCAGGTGACGTGTGTGCTCGTTTTTTTAGTAAAATGTGTAATTTTAAGGTTAAAAGTTCGAAGAAGAAACGAGCAAGAAAAGAGATGAAATAGTGAAGTTGAGAGGAAGTTGTATCGAGAGACCCATTCAGTCGAGTAAGAGAAGCTCAATCGATCGAGTGGGGCACGCTGGTTAAAACAAGGAACTGGCGGGTTGGCTAAACTGAGTGGATTTATCTTACTCGATCGAGTGACAAAATAAAGAAAATCGAGTGTGGGCAGAAGGTGTTAGCTGGTTGATTGGCATCCTACCACTAGGTCGAGTGATGAGATGAAAAAAACCTATAGTTCCAAAGACTCCCCCTCGATTGAGTGGATTTGCTACACTCAGTTGAGTAGCATGATTGCTTGGAAAATTTCAGTGTTTTTGTACCAAATTCGGCCTATGATCACCCTTTTCTCACACAGTCTATAAACAAGGATTTTAAAGGTTGTTTTGAGGATATAATACATACTTTGTAGTAGATAGCAAGCAAGAAAATCTATGTTCAAGATTAAGAGCCATAATCAAGAGTTATTCTGGATTCCAGGTTTCATCAATTTATTTATTGTTGGATTGTTAATTATGTTTTTCTTTTAATATCCATTGTTTTAATTATTTGTTTAATAATCTGGCCAATTGTGATATTTGATAAGGCTTAATAAACCGACATCCATGGGGAGATGTTTATTAATAGGCTAACAACGTACAACACAAATAATCAATAGAATCGGGAGGTTTCAGTTATTTGTGGGGACATTGATCTTGTGTGCGTTAGGAGTTACATATATAATAATTAATTGGAGATGGTGATTATTTATATGTAACCTACATGTTATTCACTTCGAGAAGAGGTCTAACTTAGTACTATGATCGCTTAATAAAAATTAGAATTTTGTACAAAGATCTACATATTTTGGTAATTAATCATTAGGGAATCACGGTCGAAATTGAATCCTAGAATATTCTCTATAACTAATTCAATCTTCAATTGCTTGTTTACTATTGCAAATTTAGTTAATTAGAATTTTAGTTCTAGTTTTCAACCAAAATCTAATCTTCGATTGTCTAAATTGAAGGGTTATTATGATTATGGTATTTTATTGGCTCCAATCTCTATGGAATCAACCTTGGTCACACTAGCTATATCTACGACGTACAATGATGGTTGTACTAAGTTAGAGTTTTAGTGAACAATAATGTGTGGATGATCTATGTATGTCCTATTTCCAATTTGGCTGGCTCTCATCACTAAAAGAAATGGATAGATGATATCCTAAGCAACGACAGTATCTCTGGCTCTGGCCTTTTTTTTATCATTACTAGATGTCCACCCGTACGATGTACGGGTTAGTTGCTTTTATAAAATTATAGGCGATATACTTCTATTAACAAATCATAATTAAACTATGTAATATTACATGATAATGATAAGGTGTAAAACGACGAACACGTAAACATAAGTAGTAGGATACACTCTACAAATTGCGGAAATCTTCTATCTACATAACGTCCACAATACTATCAATATGTTTCCTCTTTTGTCCTTCATATTAGTTGATTGTCATGACATAACAAAATTGTTATTAGAAATTGTTGGCGTTGAGGCTTGAAAGTAACTTTGCATTTGAAAGGTTTCTGCACTTGCCCCTGTCATCATCTTTGCTTCTAGGATATGAGTATCGAATCTAGAAAGAATCATTCTTATACCACTACGTACACAATCCCAAAGTTGGATCTAATTTGCATAAAATATTCCTAACCTATTTTTTTGCATCAAAGCCTTCCTTAATGATATTGCTTCTTTGGCATTGCTTCCATCTACCTCTATATATGAAAAAATACAATGATTTAAAAATAGTCCATAAATCAAATATTATAAAAACAATAATTTTTATGAAATATGTTGTTATTGTAGCACAAATACAACACATTCTTTTTACCAAAAAGGCCCAAAACCATACTTCTATTTAACAGTAAACATTTATTTAAAAAAAATCAATACAAAATACAAAACCTTTTCTACGTTAATGGCTATCAATATTTTTTTGTAAAAATATATAAATCGGGCCAAAAGCCCAGTGTAGAAGTAAAACTTTGTATAAATTAAAAAATTAGAAACAGGCACTTAAAACATTTAAAACTAATGAATTTAGTGATTCTTTTTAGGGTAAAAACTTTAGTAATTTAAGGGAGTGTTTTCTTTGCTTAACTTTTAAAAAAGTTATCAAAATAGAAATTATGATAAAATTGCTTAAAATCAAAGTTAGGTAGTGTTTGAAAATAAAAGTGATTTTGGACAAATGTAAGGGGGTTTGCGATTGTTTTTGCTTTTGAAAAAGAGATTAGAATTAGAGATTCTAAAAAAATCACTTATGTAAAAATATAGGTAGTGTTTGCAAAAAAAAAAGCAATTTCTAATAAAAGTAGAAGTTGGAGTGTTTGCTATAGAATCACTCTAAATTTTAGGGGGTGTTTGCATTTATTTTTTCTAAATGATTTTCAGCTTATAGCTTGAGAAAAACTATTTTGTAGTGTTTGCAAAATCAACTTCTACTTTAAAAGAAGTGCTTTCAATGTAAAAGCTAAAAGCAGAAATTTAATGATTTTCTCTACTTAATGACAATTCTGTAAATAATATGATATTTTTAAAAGACATAAGTGATTTTATAGAAAACACTCCAACTGCTACTTTATTGGAAATTACTTTTGTTTCAAATACTACCTACTTTTTACATAAGTAATTTTTATAAAATCTCTAATTTTAATCACTTTTTCAAAAATAAAAACAATCGCAAACAACCCCCTACATTTTATGTAAGTAAATTTCATAGAATCTCTAATTTTAATCACTTTTTCAAAAGTAAAAGCAATCCGAAACCCCCTAATTTATATTTGTAAAAAATAATTTGTTTAATTTATATGTTAGTTTATAAATTGTATTATTTTTAGATGATGGTAAATATAATTTTGTATAAATTTGAAGTTTGTTGTGTAATTGAGGGGGATATAGTTTTGCACAGGTTAGAGGAAATTTTTTGAAATATAAAAGGAATTGTCTAATTTTTATATTATTTTCAATTTCAATTAATGTGAGAGGATGTAATAGTAATTAAGAGTTTACAACTGCTGAAAAGAAAATAAGAAATTGCCGAGGAGAAAAAAAAAGAAAGGAAAATAGGGAGATAATTAAGGTAAAGAGGACACCTAGGCAAGATATCCTGCTTTTATATTAAAGGGGGATATCGATAAAAAATATCACTTGATAATATATTGATCAATTTTCTTGGTTGTGTTTTTACTGTAATTTCCGGACAACACATATCACGACTGCAAAAGCAGTTTTAGTGAAATATTGTTCATTAAGTAATATAATTATATGTGATAAGGTGTTGCAAAATGTTCTACAAATTACTTAAACCTATTTTTAGAGATAACTATTTGTTCAAGAAAAATTGAGATGAATTTTCCATCTTAAATATATTATTCGTAATGGGTTGTTGAGACGACTAGTTAGTAACAACTTGTTGTATCTATTAAAGTATTATGACAACTTTTTGTTGTCGAAAAATCATTTGTCTTGTAGTATATATGTATATAAGAAATATTAAACTTATTTATATATATTAGATAATTATATACAAAAATATAAATTTATATGTGTATATGTATATATACTTATGAACGCATATATTATATAGACAGAAAATATATACTTCCTCTAGGCTCCGGTCCAAAGAAAATGTCGCTTTAGACTTTTGAAAAAAATAAGGATGGATGGAAAGGAAAAAATATATCCCTACACAATCTATTTGTGTGGGATATGTTTTATGAAGTAAGGACATATAGTCAACTAAATTACGTTGGTTGTATTAGAGAGAATTCTTAATTAAGGTAATGCCAAAATTATGAGATTTTAAATAATATTTGTTGGGATATGTTTAGGTGTAACATTGGAAGAATTGTGTTTTATTTATTTATTTAGTTTTTTGCTAAAATGATACTTTGTTGAACAATTTTATCTTCTCTAAAGTTATACTTTTTTTACCGAATGGAGTATTATCTTTTATATATAAATAGTTTATTTGTATGCATTCATTATATATTTATATATACATCATATGTATTTCTTTTCTCCCAATAATGGAACTCCAGATTTGAATTTCGAAAAGTCAAACAACAGAGCATCATTTGAAGAATTAAGTTGTATTCCTCATCTTGCAATTTACAAAGAAATGGAATCAGATCTATTTGAGAGTTTATTTTGTCTAATGAAAGAGATTTGTATTAATACAAATACAAAACTCTAAACTACAAAACCAACTAGACTCAACCTAAGCGTCAAAGTATGAGGAGAAGAGGAGGAAAAAAAAAACTAACTAATTAGATGCAAGCGCTCTCAATACCATGACTGGTTGCAAGACAATTTAACAAGCCATAAAGATCGAGATCTGCACCAACCAATACTCTAATGAATCGAACCATCTTCAACACCATCACTATGTGCACGATAGTCAGAGAAGTCATATAGATCCATATAAGCACCAAACTATGATGCATGACCATCAAAATCATAGAAGAAATTAGACCCTTTAGAAACAACACGAACAAAAAAGTCGACCTGACACTAAATGTTATCCTCCAATGAATTTTACCATTGAAATGTTTTATCTTCAACGAGAATGGAAATAATCGCAGCTTGACTTGCTCATGCGGCACATGATTTACCTTTAACGTCTCAGACATTCTCCTAAATTTGTTCAGATGAACATTGGGGTCTTCTTGTACCCCTCCACCAAAATGATTATGCTGAACTATGTTAATCAAAGTTGGCTTGAGTTCGAAGCTATTAGCCTGAACCGGTGATGGTTGGACCCCTACGATGCATTGATTCGGTAAAGGCCGAAGACAATCACTAATCGGTATGATATCTTCCTCTGGATCATTCAGTAACTGTCGTTGGCCTTGAATAATTGTGTGATCATCAACTCTTGTGTCATATTTTGTGAAATACCAACCATCTCGCAAGTTACCTTTTTCTTTGTTGTACTTCCTTTAGCAGTTGCTTCAATTTCAGGATCAAACGGGACAAGATGAGCTTTCCCTTTCGATCTAGTGTGCATGCAATTGCTGATAGAACAGATAAAGAACTACCACGTAATGCAAAATTAATGAAAACAATTAACTAACGAAAATTTAAATTGCAGAAAATAAATGTCTAGTCCAATATCGTTCTATTTATCAGAATATAATAAACATAGTAATCAGTCCCCAACAACGACGCAAAAAACTTGATGTAATTTTCTAACCTAGTTATCTGCAAGTATACGGTGCTAGTGTAGGTAGTGGCAGTCAAGGTCGATCCACAGATACTAAAGGTTGTGCCTAGTTTACTACCCTAATCATAATGAAACTACCCTAACTAGACTCTCGATTAATGGAAGTTGGTGTTTTATCTAAAAACCTAATTTCAAGAAATAATAACTAAAATAAATTACTTGTAAACAAGGAATGATCAAGAAGGAAGACTCAAATGAGATTGAAGTGTATTCTAGGGATTCTATTTCAGTTCTTGTTTCCTATGTTTGATTATTCAAAAATCCTAGACTTTTATTCCAATTCTCATTATTAGGCGGCGCTACTATAGTTAACCCTCTTCTCGGACGATGTTAACATGTAGTTTACGTGTGAATAATTACCCTCTGTGGCTAACTATCACATACGTAATTCCCAAAGGCTCTTAAACCAATCCCTACGTTAGACCTCACTCCTCTCGGACGATTATTGGTACCTATATAATATGCTTTCTATGCCTATTAACTACTCTCTCCTCTCAGGCGATGAGTTGCTAAACAAGTAGAACTAATTAATTGCCCAAGTCAATTAATTCATGATTTAAGAACAAATCGCATAAATAACGATAAAAATGGAGTCTAGAATTAAATAAATAAATAAAAACATAATCTACAATTACCTACTTTCTAACCCTAGAACACTAAGTGTTAACTACTCATGTCTAATAATAAAAACTCACAATACATATAGACAAACATTGTTCACTAATAAAAACTTAGACAAACGAAGAATAAACCCGAATTCTTGAATCTCAATCTTCTTACTTGCGTTCCTTGATCTTTGTTTTAAGTCTCCAAACACTTTTGCAATTGTAAGAATATGATATTATGTCCTTATTTTTGGACTTGGAGGCTTCTTTTTATAATTGGGATGATCTTAGGTGAAGATGGGCTAAAATCTCTATTAGATTCGGACTAGGAAAGGTCAACGAATTTTTGTCATGGTTGTGATGCCTTTTGATCACGGTCGTGACCACTTGTACCCGAAATCTTCTTAAATTGACCCTTTTTGTCATGGCCGCGACGACTAGTGTCGCGGTTGCGATGCTCGTCTAGTGCTGATTCATGTTATAGCCACTTTTTATCATGGTCGTGACTCGTGTCTTGCGGTCGCGACCTGTTTACTCCAGTTCAGGTTTGGTCCAACTTGGTTTCTTCCGTTTTTGTTCCTTCTTAGCTTATTTTCATCTAAACAGAGTTTTTGGCTTAAAAACACCTGAATTACCTAAAAACAAGCATATATACATCAAATGGCACAAAGTTACAAATACAAGAAATTCCCAGCCAAATATGCATGCAAATGATCTAAATCGACCTAAATTCATGCATACACAATGTGTATCATTAAGTTTCCACTATTTCTCTTTACTCGTCTAGTGGAGGAAGTCACTAAGTTGAAGGGCTGCAAGTGCTACGGAACCGTGCTCAACTATGTTTTGTACAATCTCAGTATCAGCATTACCAAAGGTGTGGAACTTGGGAAGGACAAGTGGATTGGTGGTACAAGGGAAGGTACCAAGAGTAGGGAAGAGGAAGAGGGAAGGGTCACCCATGTGCCTATTGTTGTGATCAGCAAGAATAAGACTATTTCTCTGATAAGCAAGAATAAGACTATTTCTCTGAAGCCCCCCTCCCTAGAAGAGACCTCAATGGTTGAGACCTGTAAAGGAAATCAATCATTTCTCCTAGGATCTTAGAAAAGGGAATTGGAAGAGAGCAGTGCTGAGGGTCAACCTCTATAGATGTCATCGGCCGATACTCTCATGGTCAGTAGTATGAAAAAAATGAAAATCAATAATTTGAACTAAATAACATCGTAGTAGACAAAACGAATAAGAATAAGAAAAAACACACAATATTGTTGCCAGGGCAAAAGGTTCATTTCTTTACACAATCATATAAACACCTAAATACAACCTATCTATAATGGGGAGTGGAAAAGTAAAATGGATATTGAATGGGTATTGGCAAAAGTTCATTTCTCTAAAATCATATAAACACCTGATACAACCCATCTATAATAGTGGCAGAAAAGTAAAATGGATATTGAAGGGATATTGGGAATCTAATGTATTGTAATATATATCTTCATTAAAGGGGTATTAGTTGTTTTTGGGTCTTGGAAATATGAGAAATTGTAATGAAGTAATAATTCAAATATTAAGCCAAAAATTGGATCCTTCATTTTTTTGTGAAGGGCATAATAGGCAAAGTCTTATTTTATATTTGTTAGTTTTACAAAATAGAAGTCACACGATAATGGTAAAATTATGGGGAGTTGATTATAGCTCCGTTGGTAGAGCACTTTGTAATCTAGGTCATAAATTAGGAATAAAATCCCACTAAATCACTCCCCAATGAAGATTGTACTAAAAAAAGGTAAAATCATATAAAAATAAAATAAAATGATAAGCAGCAAAAGACATTTATATAATTGCCCACATTGATCTAAAGGAATAATGATTGATTAGTGTTTACAGAGGAAATGATACGTGTATCAACTCGTTTTTACAAGTAGAACAAACTTATATAAAGAGCTAAGCTCGAATCAAGAAACTCTGGGAGCTGGAATCAAAATCAGTTGCAACTACTATTCAAACTATTACAAGTCATCAACAACGGTTTTTCATGCGTCAGTCTAAAACCGTTGCGTATTTCTGTTATAACCGTCGCCAACCCGGTTCTCCAATAACTTCCAAATCTGAACTGAAATTATCCCGGTTCTCCAGCCCGGTTCTTCCCAACCCAAACCCGGTTCCTGATCCTACTCAACCTCTACTACAAGCCATGCTCACTTGAAGAAATTGAATTGTCACCTACAAATCTCCACCTCAATGAATTCAAGTGTACTTCATCACCTCTCACTGTCTTCTCATCTTCAGGTTCAATCACATTGTTCAAGCCTTATCAGGCCTGAGCAATGCACCATCTTATTCCTAGGAACTGCCTTAGTTAAGAAATCTGCCGCATTGTCCAAAGTATGCACTTTCCTAACTTCAACAGATCCAGCTTCAATGATATCCCTTGAAAAATAAAGTCTAACATCAATGTGCTTAGACCTTTCATGAAAAGCTTGATGCTTCACCAAATGAAGAGCACTCTGATTGTCACACTGAATAGTAACACAACCTTGTTTTATCCCCAAGTCCTTGAGATCCTTTGAGCCATAAAGCTTCTTTGATTGCCTCAGTTAATGCAATGAACTCTGCTTTTGTTGTTGACAAGGCAACCATTGACTGTTGCACACTCTTCCAACTCACTGTTGTACCATACAAAGTAAAGACATACCCTGTAATGGATTTTCTAGTATCCAAATTCCCAGCAAAGTCTGCATCAACATATCCTACCAAAGGTGTGGTATTTGCTTCTTGTCTCTGGAACTTCAATCCCATACTGACAGACCCCTTCAGATATCTTAACACTTGCTTTAAAGCATCCCAATGTGATTCTCCAGGATTTGACATATATCTGCTTACAAGAGACACACTGTAGGCCAAGTCTGGCCTGCTACATGTCATTCCATACATTAAACTGCCAACACCACTGGCATATGGAACATTCTTCATGTGAATCTCCTCAGCTGCAATCTTAGGGCACTGATCCTTGGATAACTTTGTCTGTAGATTAACTGGAATACTCACTGATCTGGATACATGCATGTGGAATCTCTCCACAACCTTCTGCAGATACTGCTTCTGTGACAACCATAAGGTTCCAGTCTCTCTTCTTCTAATGATGTCCATTCCCAGAATCTTCCTAACTTCCCCTAGATCTTTCATGTCAAATTCTGAATTCAACTTTCCTTTTAGCTGTTGTATCTTATCCCTGCTCTTACTGGCTATGAGCATGTCATCCACATATAACAACAGAAACACTTGTTCAGTTCTTGAACCTCTGTTAAAGTATACACAACTGTTATATAAGCTTCTTATGAATCCTGCACTTATCATGAACTCATTGAACTTCTTATTCCATTGCCTGGGACTTTGTTTCAACCCATAGAGTGACTTGCTGAGAAAACAGACCTTCTCCTCATTTCCTGGAATCACAAAGCCCTCAGGTTGCTTCATGTATATCTTTTCAACCAGATCTCCATGCAGGAATGCTGTCTTGACATCTAACTGTTGTAGTTCTAAGTCTTCTTGAGTAACCTTTGATAGAAGTAACCTGATAGAGCAATGCTTCACTACTGGAGAAAATACTTCATTGTAATCAATGCCTTCCCTTTGAGTGAAGCCTCTGGCAACCAACCTTGCCTTGTACCTGATCTTATCAGCTTTTCCAGCCTCCACCTTTTTCTTGAAAATCCATTTTGAGCTTACTAGCTTATGCCCTTTTGGTTTGTCTACAAGCTTCCAGGTTTGGTTTCTCTCTAAGGATTCCATTTCCTCCATCATGGCCCCTTTCCAGTGTTCACTCTCACTGCAACTTACTGCTTCCTTGAAACTACTAGGCTCTTGAAACTCCAAGTCTTCTGCTACACTTAGTGCATAAAATACACTGCCAGCTAATCCATAGAAATCAGGTCTTTGGATTTGTCTTCTTGGCCTGTCTCTTCCTATGCTATAGGTTCTGAGATTTGCCATCTCAGTTTGACCTTCTTCCTCTTCTGATGAACTGTCATCTCCTTGCTGAGCTTGTGTATTCTCCTCCGGTGGCATCTGTCCCTTATTAGGCTCCACCTGAACAGAAATTCTTTCAGGTTCCACAGCTCCATCAGCTTCCTCTTGAGTTCCAGTAGAATTGTATCCCATTACCTCTTCATTGAACTTTACATCTCTACTTATTAGGAGCTTCTGGTTTCCCTGTTCCAAGCACCATACCTATAGCCTTTTATGCCTTCAAGATATCCTAAGAATACACATCTCTGTGCTCTTGAATCAAGTTTGTCTTGCCTAATGTGAGCATAGGCTAAACACCCAAACACTCTTAAGTCATGGTAATTTGGTGTCTTTCCACACCACAGTTCTTCTGGAGTTTTAAATCCTAGAGTTGATGATGGTGACCTGTTGATCAAATAACATGCAGTATTTATTGTCTCCCCCCAGAAGGATTTAGGTAATCCAGCATCAATCAACATACATCTAACTCTTTCCAGCACAGTTCTGTTAAATCTTTTAGCAACTCCATTCTATTGGGGGTTTAGAGGGACAGTTCTGTTCCTTGTGATACCCTTCTCTTCACAAAATCCTGTGAATTCAGTGGATAGATATTCCAAGCCATTATTAGTCCTAAGATGTTTCAGTTTCTTCCCTCTTAGGTTCTCCACCTGATTCAGCCATGTTTTAAACTTGAGGAATGCATCACTTTTGTTTCTCAAGACATATATCCAGGTTTTTCTACTGTAATCATCAGTGATAGACATGAAATACCTTCCCCCTCCATGTGTTTATGTTCTTGAAGGCCCCCAAATATCAGAGTGTACATAATCCAGGGGTTCTTGAGTGGAATGTATCCGTTTTGCATAAGGCAGCTTCTTAGCCTTTCCCAGGGCACACTTGTCACAAAAATCCAGTGTTCTATTTCCCATTTCACCAATGATACCCTTCTTGGATAACTCCTTTAACCCTTTCTCTCCAATATGACCCAGTCTTCTATGCCACTTCATAACATCTTCTCTGTTTATCACAGACTCAGCACATCCTATCACAGGTGATCCAATCAAAATAAACAGGCCATTGTGTTGCCTTCCTTTGATTACCAGCTTATTGTGTTTAGTGATGTGAAGATGACCATCTAGGGAATTGAACTGACAGCCATTTGGCACAAGAGAACCAAGGGATAATAGATTTCTTTTCAACCCAGGGACATACCTCACTTGAGAAATAGTTCTGATGACTCCATCACACATTTTAATTTGAACTGATCATGTGCCTTTGACTCTGCAGGAGTGATCATTTCCTAGAAGTACACATCCACCATCTTCTTTCTTTAGGTCCTTGAACCAGGATTCATTGGGACACATGTGAAATGAGCATCTAGTATCAAGTACCCATTCCTTTTCCATTCTGGTGTCTGTGATGTTTAAGACTTCTGGGATGTCTTCTTGATGCTCTGTCATTGCCACCTCTGCCCTCTGAGTCTCCTGCTTCTTCTTCGTTTGTGGACATTCCTTCTTTAGGTGTCCTGTTTGCTTGCATTTGAAACACTTTCTGGTTTCAACCCAGTCACCTTGTTTCTTTGCATTCTGAGTTCCAGATTTGTTATCTTTAACTCCCTGGAACTTCTTCTTTTGGAAATTCTTTTTGAACTTAATGTTCAAGCCTTCTCCAGCTTGGGTAGAACCCTTTTCTCCCTGATTCTGAAAGCACTTGGTCTTCAATGCTGACAAGATGGATTCATAATTGATTTTTCCATCTCTTCCAAACATCAGTGCATCTTTGAAGCTTTCCATGGATTTTGGAAGAACATTTAACACCATCAGGGCCTTATCATCATCCTCCAAATTCACCCCCAGATCTTCCAGCTCTTCAATCATCTTGATAAACTCATCAAGTTGATCAGAAATGACTTTATCATCAGAGATTTTGAAAGACATTAACTTCTGTTTCAGAAACAGTTTGTTGGATATAGACTTTGATTGATAAAGTTCCTCCAATTTTCCCCATGCCTCCACTGCATTCTTGCACCTCGAAACCTCCCTAAAAGGTTTATCACCTAGACATAAGAATATCAAACTCAGAGCCTTCTTATCCAATTCTGGAAATTTGGATTTCTCAGCATCAGGCCATTGATCAACAGGAAGAAGTGAAGAGTCTAAGCCATTTTGAATCAGCACTACATTCATTTTGATCTTCCAGAGTGAGAAGTCATTCTTACCAGAGAACTTCTCCACATCCATCTTTACTCCAACCATTCTTTGCCTTCTTTGAGTTTGTGTGTATGTTTCCCCACAGACGGCGCCACTTGTTAGGTTTGAGAATACTTACAACACACAAACAACAAGTTCAATCCAGATACGAATGAAAACCAGATTAAAAATCAAACACTAAAAACCGAACGCAAAACCAGAAAATAATATGAAGAACACCAAGCTTTTACGTGGTTCGATCAATGTGATCTACATCCACGGAGGCTCTATACACCTTAATTCACTCCCCTAAACAATCAATTACAAGAAACAACTCAGAAAACTAGAAGCCCCAATTCACAATCCGAATTGAGCTCAAGAACCCTAGCTCTCAAATTCTAATGATTGATTAGTGTTTATAGAGGAAAAGATACGTGTATCAACTCGTTTTTACAAGTAGAACAAACTTATATAAAGAGCTAAGCTCGAATCAAGAAACTCTGGGAGCTGGAATCAAAATCAGTTGCAACTGCTATTCAAACTGTTACGAGTCTTCAACAACGGGTTTTCATGCGTCAGTCTAAAACCGTTGCGTATTTCTGTTATAACCGTCGCCAACCCAGTTCTCCAATAACTTCCAAATCTGAACTGAAATTATCCTGGTTCTCCGGCCCGGTTCTTCCCAACCCAAACCCGGTTCCTGATCCTACTCAACCTCTACTACAAGTCATGCTCACTTGAAGAAATTAAATTGACACCTACAGTAACAGTGACGTTCTTTCCGTATCTCATTTAGGCTCTCGTTTCATCAATAATAATCTTCCCCTACTTGATGTGTTAGTTGTGGCACTCTCATTTAGGTCATTTAGAGGCCACATCCATTTCACCTAAATGATCATTGTGTTCATCATGTCATTTGGCAAAAAGTGTAAAAAATCCTTTCCCCTTAATTAGAAACATGCTTTACATAATTCGAACTTAATACATTGTGATTCATGGGGTCCTTTCTTGATCGATTATACTGATGGTTTTCGTTATTATGCTTTATTTGCGGAAGACTTTTCTCATTTTTCTTGGTTATATCCCTTGCGTGCTAAGTCTGAATTTTGTGGTATGCTTGAACGATTTACTAATTTTGTTTTAAATCACTTCAACTCTAGTATTAAGGTTTTTCAAAGTGACAGTAGCACTGAATTTACCAACACTCGTATTCATGATTTATTTGTCTGTCGTGGTGTTTTACATCATTTTTCTTGTCCTTACACACCGCAGCAAAATAGTAGGGCTGAAAGAAAGTATTGTCATATAACTGAAATCGGTATTTCTTTGATTTTTCATGCTCATGCTCCCGTTCCTTATTGGCTTGATGATTTTCAATTGTTGTTTACATTATTAATCGTCTCCCTACTCCTGTGTTGAAAAATAAGTCTCCGTTTGAATAACTATTTAATTGTTCCCCTAATTATGGAAATTTAAAGGTTTTTGGATGTAGTTTTTTTCATATGTTCGTGATTATGCTCCACATAAGGTGGCTCCTCGTAGTCAACCTTGCATATTTTTGGATTACAGTAGCATTCATAAGGGTTTTTGGTGTTATGATATTGTTGCTTCTCGTACATATATTACTCGGCATGCTCAATTTGACGAATATGTTTTTCCCTTTTCTTTTGCTGTTGATATGCGTCTAATCTAGATTTGGACATTTGTTAATTTTTTTAGTCTTAGGAATCCATCCATCCCCCTTCTTCCGGCGTTAAACCTTCTTTTTCAACTAAGCCTCCACATACTGATGTTGGTGGCCCTCATACTCATGCTAACTCCGGTCCTTGCCCATTGTGCGTTTTGTCTATGTCTTGGCCCCAACCTCCGCATACAGACTATGCAGACCATATATGCATGGGACAGACCATGCTGATAACCCACCAGGCTCTGCCCCTATCGCCACCGTCTGCCCTTCTTCTCCTATTCCAGCTGTTCCAATACAACCGCCATTACCTATGGCTCACGGCTTGCTCCCGCCAACACTGCCACCGCCTACGACCTCTAATCATCCTATGCAAACATAGGCCAAGCAGGTATTTTTAAAACCTAAACATTATGTTGATCTTGCTTCTACTGCCTTACTTTCTTCGTTGTGTAACTCTGCAGAACCTAAAGGCTTCAAATCGGCTATAAAGCAGCCTCATTGGCTCACTGCTATGTAAGACGAGATGGGTGCCCTCAAGACAAATGATACTTGGGACTTGGTTCCGCGTCCACCTCATGAGAACATTGTTAGCTCAAAACAGGTGTTTCACACCAAGTACAAGTTTGATGGTTCAATTTATCGTTACAAAGCTCATGTAGTGGCTCAGGGTTTTACACAAATCCCTAGTTTTGATTTTTCTCACACCTTCAGCCCCGTGGTTCGGGCTACTATGGTTCGCGTAATTTTATCTCTTGTAGTTCAGCGACGCTAGCCCTTTCACCAGCTTGATGTGAAAAATGCATTCTTGCATGGTTTGCTTGATAAACCAGTTTCCATGTCCCAACCTCCGGGTTTTATTGATCCATGTTACCTTCATCATATTACAAGCTTAAGAAGGCCCTTTATGGTCTTGGCCAAGTGCCTCGTGCCTGGTTTGATTGTTTTAGTTCTTTTCTTATTTCTATTAGCTTTGCTCGTAGTCGTTCAGACACTTCTCATTTTTATCTCCATGGTACTGATTGCACTATTTATTTGCTTCTTTATGTTGATGATATTATTGTCATAGATAGTAACTCTGCAGTGCTTAAACAGTTAGCTATCAAAGACTTGGGAACACTTAATTACTTTCTTCGCTTAGAAATTACCCACTCTGGTTCTGGCTTGTTCTTGGGAATAGCCAAATACGCATCTGATATTCTCACACAAGCTGAACTACTCGATTCGGAATATGTTCCCACTCCTTTGGTTGCAGGTGATTCCTTAGTTAATACTGGTGACCCGTTCAAGGATCCGACTTTATATCGGTCATTAGTGAGCGCTCCTCTGTACCTCACTATCACTCGCCCGGACCTCTCCTACGCCGTTAATCATGTTAGCCAGTTTCTACAAGCTCCCCATCTAATCACTTTCTGGCTGTCAAAAGGATTCTTCGCTATGTAAAGGGTACACTACGTTTTGGCCTATCATTCACTCCCTCTTTGGACTACTCCATCATTGGTTATTCAGATGCCGATTGGGCCCGTTGTGTGGAAATGCGTCGCTCCACTTACGGGCACTCCATATTTTTGGGTGGCAATTTAGTTTCTTGGAGTGCTAAAAAGCAACCCATTATTTCTTGATCCAATTGCGAGTCCGAATATTGTGCACTTGCTATTATAGCTCAAGAAATTGTCTGTTGACTCACTTATTAAAAGAGCTTCATGCACTGGCCCCTTCCCGTCCCATTCTGCTTTGTGACAACAAAAATGCCCTGTTCTTAAGTCAAAATCCAACTGCCCACAAGCGTGCCAAGCATATTGATATTTATTATCACTTTGTTAGAGAACTTATTGCAAATGGGTGCATGGAGATTCGAATCATCCCATCTGATCTCCAGTTAGCGGATATCTTTACAAAAAACTTGCCTCTTCCCATGTTTGAACTTTTTTGTTCCAAGCTTCATGGTGATCGAAATCCCACACTTCGCTTGAGTGGGGGGTAATAGGGAATATACGTTGTATATATTATTTTTTGAATTAGTTAGGCCACATTTTGTAGATCTCGGTATAATTTGTTAGAGATATTCTTTGATTCTTTTACTTGTATATAGGATATTATTATTGTACACCAAGTTGTAATCATCTATTAATAGTGAGAATATTATCACCTAGTTAACGGTAATCAAATAATCACTCTTTCAGTGCTACCTTCCAAAATGGATCAGTTGATTTGGGGTTTGTAATATGGGATTGGGTCGGCAACGTCCTAATAACTGGAATACAACATATTGGAGATCACTATTCGTCTACATTACTTGAGGGAATGACGCTTAGATTTGCCCTCCAGAATGCGTAGGTGTAGGCATCCTTGAGGTTGAAGGAGATAATTTGGCACTCATGTCCGTGTTGACTAAGAAATAAGTGTGGAACTATTATTCAAGATCTGTGTGGCCTATGTCAAATGCCTTCAGTTGTGAGGGTTTTCATTAAAAACAACGTTCTGCAGCTCATGGAGTCGTCCGATGGCAGTTAGAAGGTGATAATAACATTACGTGGTTGGAATATGTACCTTCACATATTTATGAACTAATTAAATCATCTAGGTCGATCGTCCAACCGTGATGATTGATGAAAACCTGATGCCTTTAAAAGAAAAAAAGAAAACGAGATGCAATTACAATTTGTCGAAAAGAGCTTTATTACCCGTACGAGGTATCATAGTATAATTAATACTCCATTCGTTCAAAACAACTATTATTTTTGTCCCAAAATAATTATTGTTTTAGGAATTCAAGGTACAATTTCTATTAATATTTCAAAATTGCCTCTATTATAAACGAATCTTCAAAATAAAAATATGTTATTAATAAGATAGAGAAAGATGGAACTTAAAATAATAATAATAAAGAAAAAGAATACTACTAATTAAACTAAAATAGGGGCATCTGGATCATTTTATGAAGTGTCTTGGGTGAATTTTTCTATAATAATAAAGATGGGGGAGTAGAAGTTATTATAAACTAATATATTTTTAATTTAATGTTATAATAAATATTTAATTTCGATTAAATTTTAATTTATTTTTGGATTATTGGGTATACAATTTGGGTCAACAAACATTCTATTTTGGAAAAAGTTACAAAATTACCAATGAATTTATACCTCCAGTTTCGACTAGACCCCGAGCTATTTTTTTCATCTAAAAATTGCTTGAACTTTTTAAATAGAAGAAATATACATTACACTTTTAAATTCGAGACAAATAGGGCCTCTGAAATATTAGAATCTAAATAAACTTTAAAATTATTTAAAAAAATATAAAAAAATAACAAATTGGGCCTTCTATCTAACTTTCTCTCTCTAAAAGGCGAAACCCTAGTTTTCGCCATCTGCAACCCCTCTCAGCCAGTCATCTCTGATGGTGGCGACGTCGAGCAATCCGCTCGTGTCTGGCGTCGAGGAAGGAGAGTACCCTGCTCTCCCAACATAAGACCCTTCTACTTCCAAAAACCCTACTACTCCCAAAAACCCCACTTAATCGATTCTTAAGCCGCTTTCCTTTTTGAACGTAGCACAAGGAAAATTTGTTGCAGAGAGGTTGGAATGTAGATAGGAAAATAAATTATTTGATCCGAGTTCAACATAAGGATTTGGGGCTATGGGGATTTATTGAGGCACTCTGATTATTCAGTTTTCGGACTCGAAAACATATCTGCTTGCCATGCAGTGCAAGTTTGTCCTGATCAGTAAGTTATCCCATGGTATCGCTTCTTTTAAGAATATTCAAGCTAATTTATCTAGATTTGGCTTTGTTAGATCTGTTTTTATTGGAGCGATTAACATTAAGCATGTTATGATAAAAGTTCAGTAATGAGGACGATTTCCAGAGAATTTAGGCTAAACAGATTATTCATGTAGGTGGTTTCCCTATGAGGGTTTTCAAATGGTCTAACGAATTTAATACGAAAATTGAATCTGTTGTTGTGCCTGTTTGGATCTCTTTCCCTGAATTTCCTATTCAATTTTTTTTTTTATAAGAAAGCTTAGTATAGAATTGCTTCACTGATTGGCCACCCTCTTCGGATAGATGAAGCCACTGCTGATAGAATTAGACCAAGTAAGTTTCGCGTTGAGCTAGACTTACCAATACCAAGAGCTGAGGATTTCTTTATTGGTTGTGGGGATAGCTTAATCACTCTAAAAGTTTTGTTTGATAAAAACACCTAGTTATTGCTCTAAGTCAAAACATCCGTGCCGTGTGGTAATTGATTGTTTCAATGATGATTATAAAAAACAACTTGTTGCTAAGGCTAATGTGAAAAAACCCAATACTGTTAAGATGTCTGAGAAACATTGGGTCCCTAAATAAAATGATAAAAGTAGTAATAACCCCAATGATGTCCCTACTAATGCCGATCATAATTTGGGGGATAGGGTGCACAGAGAGGAAGTGGTTTCTGATGGTGACCCTGTGACTAACGCTAGTGAGGATATGATAAAGTCTCTGGATAAGGGAAAGGGTATTGCTGAGGATCCTATTGTGTTAGACATAAGGGAAAGGTGTTGCCACCACCCTTTCTGCCTCTTTGAATTTTGCTAATGCCAATAAAGAGGATTATTTGCTGAAACTTTTGTAAGACGGAATCATATATCATAATAGGGCTGAGGGTCTAAGGATGCTGATGTTGATCCTTTATTAGATCTACATTTGCATGAAAACTCTTTTTCAAAGCTTGCTATTCATAATGATAATGATGCGGTTTTTTTTTTTTTTTTTTTTTTTTTTTTTGGGGGGGGGAGGGGGGGGGGGAATGGTTCTAAGAATGATTCAATGAAAGTAACTTTGTGGTTCATATGTCTCCATTGTATGAGCTTTTGGATGAAGAAGATGAAGAGAAAAGGGGTACTGCCTCATGGGATGAAGGCATGGGAACTGCCCAAAGGAAAAAAACTGGTAAGAAAAGATATAAAAAGAAAAAGAAGAAAAGCAATGCTCCCTTTGTAATGCAACGAGGAGTGGTACTATCTTTACTCAAAGTAAGTCTTCTCAACCCAAATGGTAGTCCTCACATGAAATTTAGATAGTTAGGGAATAATAAAACTAGAAACTAACTGAAAAAATTGATACTAAAAAGAAACCTGATATTTGTGTTATTCTAAAACTAATTGTGCTTCTGTTGATCCATTTCTTGTGTATACATTAGGATTCCAACATGTGATTGCTAAATCTAATGGAAAGATTTGGGTTATGTGGAATGATCCTGTGACTGTTGAGATGTTGTTTCTTCTTATCAATTCATCGATACTAAAGTTAATAATCTAATGCTTGGCTGCAAATTCTAATATTCCTTTGCTTATGCTCTTTGTTTTAAAAAGGGTAGATGAGATTTATGGAATGATATTAGGTCATGTTCTTACGCTAATGATCCTTGGCTGATTAGTGGGGACTTTAATACTATTTGTTCTACTGGTGAAAAAAGGGAGGGGGGCCTTTAAGATCAAATACATGGTTGATTTTTATAATATGATAAGTGACTGTGCTTTGGAAGATTCTGGATGTTCTGGCCTTCCTTATACATGGCATGCAAACCATGTATTTGAAAGGTTGGATAGGGCTTTGGTATCTTATAGTTGGGTGGATCTTTTTAATAAGTTTGAGGTTAGGCATCTGGTTAACGGTCCTTTAGATTATTGTCCCCTATTAATGAACTTAGTGTCTAATAGATTTAAGTCCATGCCTTCGTTTAGATTCCTCAATGCTTGGACTAGACACCATACCTTTTTGAAAACTATGGAGGAATCCTGTAATTCACCCATAGATCAAAGGGGTATGGTTAAGGTCCAGTAGACACTATTTAGGCTGAAAAATTGCCTAAAAAGTTGGAATAAGAATGTCTTTGGGAACATCTTTGATAGGGTCCAACAAGCTGAGGAATGCCTGCTTAGTCAAGAGGAGGCTTACTTGAGGGATTCTTTTGATTCCCAATAGATCATCCTTAAGCAAAAAAAAGCTGAATTGTCTCTTGCTTTGGCTATGGAGGAATCCTTTTGGAGACAAAAATAACTTGTAAGTGGTTAAATGAGGGAGAGAAAAACACTGCCTATTTTCATGCATTAGTAAAAAAGAAAAGATTTAAAAATAGAATAAATAAGATTCTGGTTGATGACATTTGCATTAAAGAACCTGAATAACTCAATAAAACTGCTTGTGATTTTTTTTAAGTATGTTTTCTTCTGAGGCTGTGGATTTGAAAAATGTTGTTTTTAGTGCCATAAAACTGTTGGTCAGCAGGGATGATGCTTAAAAATTGTGCAAACCCCAAAGATAGAATAAATAAGATTCTGTTTGATGACATTTGGATTAAAGAACCTGAACAACTCAATAAAACTGCTTGTGATTTTTTTTAAGTATGTTTTGTTCTGAGGCTGTAGATTTGAAAATTGTTGTTTTCAGTACCATAAAAACGTTGGTCAGCAGCGATGATGCTAAACAATTGTGCAGAACCCCAAAGATAGAATAAATAAGATTTTGGTTGATGACATTAGCATTAAAGAATCTGAACAACTCAATAAAACTGCTTGTGATTTTTTTTAAGTAGGTTTTCTTTAGAGGGTGTGGATTTGAAAAATGTTGTTTTCAGTACCATAAAACCGTAGCTCAGCAATGATGATGCTGTAAAATTATGCAGAACCCCTGCTATTGATTAGATTTACGAGGCTATTAAATCTATTAATAAAGATAGTATGACTGGTCTTGATAGTTTTTCTGTTTTTTTTGCAAAGCTGTTGGGAAATTGTGAAAGATGACTTGTTTGAGGCTTCTAGGGAATTCCTTTTGGGAGTTCCAATGCCTAGAAGCTTCACTTGTACATCTATTGATCTTATCCCTAAGAAAAAAAACCTTCTGGTTAGGCTGATTTTAGACCTATAAGTTTGTGTAATGTCATCAGCAAGTAGGTTGTCCTCTCTCCTTCCTACACTAGTCCTTCCTTCCCAGCGTGGTTTTGTCCCTACTAGGGACATTGCTGATAATATCATTCTTACTCAGGAAATGGTGCATGATCTCAATAATAAAAGTAAAAATGGCAAAATAATTCTTAAGGTGGATCTTCAAAAAGTATATGACAGGATTGAGTGGCCTGCCTTCTTTGAAGTTTTGAGATTGCTTGGATTCCCTGCTCTGTTTATATTTATAATTCTTGGTTTTCCTGTGCTAATTACTGGCTCTCTTACTATTTTAAAATTCCAATAGAGGCATTAGGCAATGGGACCCTTTTTATCTCGTAGTTTATTTGCCTTGTTCTCTAATGTCTTGACTTCTGGCCTTGTACAGGTGTTTAAGTTATATCCTGATTTGAGGTATAATAAGAAAGGTGTGTTGACCCCTTCACTCTCTTTTGTTGATGATATTGTTGTTTTCACTACTACTAAAATTTCTGCTTTTAAAAAATTTCTTAATTTTCTATCCCAGTTTGGAAAGCCTACTAGACAGAAGATCAATTATTTTAAAAGTACAGAGATATTTAGTAAGAAGACTTCTGGTTATAGGAAGAAAAGGATTTTGGAAATCTCCCATTTTATTGAAGAAAAATTTGCCTTTTAAATACTTGGGAGTCTCTCTTTACAAAGGTGGAATTAAAAACTCTTTCTTTCAAGAATTGTTCGAAAAAATCAGTAATAGGCTCTTAGGGTGGGACAAGCTTTTCCTGAGCATGTGTGGTAGGTTAGAACTTATTAAAAGTGTACATATTGAGGGTTGTTGGAGCTACAAAATCTGTCGCTGACAGATTTCAAGATTATTTAACAGTTTTCTGTGGAGCTCTAGCACTGAACACAAGCAGATATATTGGGTTGCTTGGGGAAAAATGTGTTTCCCTAAGAAAGAAGGTGGCTTGGGTATTAGAAATTTGGTGGATGTCAATAAAGCCTTTCTTGTTTATGCTTGGTGGAAAGTTAGGACCTCTAACTCCCTTTGGTGTAGGTTTCTTAAATGGAGATATTTAAGAAACGCTCACCCTTATAATGCGGATGCGGGCATAATCAGTCTCATTTTTGGAAAAGAATTTTAAAAGCTCAAGAGTTTGCTGATAAAAATATATTTTGGAGACTTGGTAGAGGTGATATTTCTTTCTGGTTTGGTAATTGGTGCTCTACCTCTCCATTATGTCAATATGTTGGTATTTTCAATTGTGATGATAAAGTTAACACATATTGGTGTAATGGGGGCTGGAATAAAAATACCTTATGCTCTATGTTTCTGATGTCATTAATACCTTCGAGGACTTTTTTATTAATGTTAATGTTAATGTTAATGACATACCTGTCTGGAAACCCTTTTCTAGTGGTCTCTTTACTTTTTCTTCTACTTGGAACTCCCTGAGACTGTCCAAGTCTTTAACAGTTTGCAGTCAATGATGTGGCTAAAATATATTTTAAACTCTCAATCTATTTTCCTTTGGAGGTTAGTTAATTATTTCTTAGCCCTTGATGACGGCCTTAGAAAGAAGGATTTGAGGTCATTTCATGGTGTCATAGTGCTAGTGAAGAGGCCAATCATACCTTCATACACTGTCCTATCTCTTGGCAGGTGTGGAACTTCTTTGCTAATTTGTTCCATATAAACATCCCTCCTGATATATATTTTTGTTAAAAATCTGATCAGCCTTTGGTTTGCCTAAAAATAGAATTATAACCATATTTGCATTGTCCTTTCTTTTCTTGTTTTTTGCCAGCTCTGGTGTGCTAGGAACCTGCCTAAGTTCCAGTGCCAAATCCCTCTAGCTTCTCAAATCCAAGGCGGGTTATGGATAAGATTAGACACCTCTCTAATGCGGATCTGCTCCCCTTTGAGTTTTGGAAAGGCTTTTGGCATTTAGCTGAAATTTGGAAACAGTGATGATTAAAAAGGAAAGAAAACTATTTTTGGTCCGTTAAAAACCCCTAAATGATGAAATTTTCAAAATTAACATTGATGGGGCATGAAAGATAACACCGGTTTAGCCGAGGCATGTAGTATTATTAGGGACTCTCATGCCAATTTGGTTGCTGCCTGTTTTCTCTGAATTTAGTGATGTTATTCAAGCACTTAAGCTCTGCATTATATTGGAAATCAAATGGGTGTAGCTTGAAATTGACTCCTTGTGCTTTACCATCATTTGAGCAATAATACAAGGGGTCATTGGTCTATTCAAGCATTACATTGCAGATTATGTGAAGCTTTCTAGGAAGATGGAGGTGAAAGTTTCACACATACACCGAGAAGAAAACTATGTTGCCTATCATCTTGCCAACAAGGCAGTTAAACGAAGATCAAGTGAAGAGATCTTTCGTCTTTCAGATTGTACAAACGTCAGTGGCTTTATGTATTTACGGCTTGGGTCTTCCAAGTTTTAGATTTCCTTTATAGGCTCTTGTTTTGAATGATTAGCCTAGATGTCCTACAGTGTAATCTAATAATCCTTGAGAGTTTAGTAATATACAGGTAGAGGATCACACCTCAATCACCCCATCTCATCGATGGATTATGCCCCCCCCCCCCCCCCCCCCCCAAAAAAAACAAATTAAATAGAAAATATATTTAAAAATCAAGAAATTAAAACCATAAAATATAAAAATTATTTAATAGCATAAAATAAATCTAAAATAATTTGGCAATCATAATATTTAGTAGCGTATGGATTTGATATAATTTTTTTCTTTAGTTTATTTAAATATTTTTTAATATCCTTTTCTTAGTTTTTCATATATATATGTTTCATTAATTTGTTATGTTTAGATATATTAACTACTTTTTAAATTTATTTTGTTATTTTAATATTTTGAAATGTTTTATTTATCTTGAATCTAAAATTTCAGCTGTTCATTTGACCTACTAAAAAAATCAAGTCTTTATTTTAAAAAAAAAATCCAATTTAAATATGAATTATAAATTTAGGGACACACTTTTACATTTTGTTTTTATTTTTTCACCTCTTTTTGCCAGCAGTACCTTCTTGACAAATCAAAGGTATTGATTGCCCATGTTTTTGTAATTAAAGAATTGGATGGGGACAAGGGGTAACGTGGTATTAGGTGTGGTTATAATTGAACCCCTCAAAAAAAAAAGGTGTGGTTATAATTGAGATATTAATTTATAAAACGAATCTCAACCTAAACTAATCGATAAAAGTAAATAAGTCGCAGCTGTTACATATTCACACCTGCGATCTCAGCGATGGCGTCACTACTAAAATATGTTCCAGAATCTTCTACCATTTACTGGTTATTGGAGATATTTGAAGTTGGATATTGTCTTCCGAATGTGGTATGAGCCAATTCGATACCGCTTTAGATTATGGATCGACTATTTAGATTGATCATTCATATACATCCTCACATATTAAAAGTCTATTTTATATCCTATATCTCCTAGGCAAAGTTTTTATGTGCACCAGCTGCATAATGTAATCCGAATTGGATATTACGATTCATGTTTACAAGTATTACATATGTTGGGTAAACTTATTACAGTATCTTTATCCAGAATATATAATATTTTTAAGTATAAATCATGATACATTTTCACTTGATACCTTTACCCATTATATATTATACATTTAGGCATAAATATTAATATCTTGACGCATGATCTGGATTACACGAATCTAATATCCGTGCAATTGATGCACAAGAGACTTCCAATACCCACTAACATCAACTTTATAATTTTCAATAAACATCGTATCATATTAATTTGAAATCACCTCCACACATCATTCTCTACCCAATTCTTAAACCAAAATAACTTTTAGTTATTTAAGTAATGTATCAATTATACATGTATCGCAATAGATGTAGCACATTCTACTATATTTCAATTCAAACATCTCTTAGTGTGTAGTGATTATTGTAAATAAAATTGGAATACAAAAAGGTGTGTTTATTTACCTCCAATTATCCCTGCAGTGTAGTTATTATGGTAAATAGAAATGAAATACAAAAAGTGTGTTTGTTTACATCTAAGAACTATCTACATTTCAATATATTGGACATGTCAAATTTACTTTTTTACTAAATTTTAAACACTTAATTTATTTTAGCTTCAATCTTCAGCAATCGTTAATCTTAAATAATTATGGTTATTAGTACACAATCTTTTTCTAAGTATTACTCCCTCCGTCCCGGCTTATTTTGCACAGGTGACCGGACACGGATGTTAAGAAAAATCAGCTTTTACTTTTTCTTTGACTTTTTTAAAAGTGGAGATTGAATGTTGAAGTTTTGAGGGTGGAGATTGTGGAAGAAGTTTCCTTTTTTGGAGTGTGCAAAATAAGATGGGACGACCGAAAAAGGAAAGTGTGCAAAATAAGCCGGGACGGAGGTAGTATGAAACATAAGATGAAACGCATAAAACACTTAGGTCTGTTTGCTTAAGGTTTGACTCAGTAAATTTAGAGGATCGCATCTAATAAAGCATACTCATTAACTTTCTCAATCATAATTGGTCTAACACTCCACAATCTTAAGCAAAAGGATCCTTAATCTTGAATATTATACTTTCTCCATCGTGTCTATATATACGCCAGCATCATCGAGGCCATAGTCCACCAAACTTTCTTTTCATTTGTCACAGCAACGAAAAAAAAAGAGAGCTAGTTTTTGAGAGATGGCAGAAACAGTGAAGGCACTGGGTTGGGCGGCGAGAGACACCTCCGGCGTACTGTCTCCGTTCGAGTTCAGCCGACGCGCCACGGGAGATTGTGATGTGCAGTTCAAGGTTTTATACTGCGGGATCTGCCACTCAGATCTTCACAGCATCAAGAACGACTGGGGTATCGCCACCTACCCCCAGATACCTGGCCACGAGGTCGCCGGAGTCGTAACAGAAGTGGGATCCAAGGTAGACAAATTTAAGGTTGGTGACAAAGTCGGCGTCGGCTGTCTGGTCAACTCATGCCGTAAATGCGGTCAATGTGCTGAAAACCTCGAGAACTACTGCCCTCAACTCGTTTACACTTACAACACCGTTTTACCCGACGGATCCGTCACCTACGGCGGCTACTCCGATATTATGGTCGCCGACCAGGATTTCATTATCAGGTGGCCGGAAAATTTCCCTCAAGATAAGGGGGCTCCTCTGCTCTGTGCTGGGGTCACCACCTACAGCCCCTTGAAATACTACGGCCTAGACAAGCCGGGCCTCCACCTGGGCGTCGTTGGGCTCGGCGGCCTGGGCCACGTTGCTGTTAAGTTTGCTAAAGCATTTGGGTCTAAGGTTACCGTCATCAGCACTTCGGTTAGTAAAAAGAAGGAAGCCATCGAGAAGCTCGGCGCTGATGGGTTTCTGGTGAGCCGTGACCAGGCGGAAATGGAAGCGGCGGCTGGGACTTTGGACGGGATAATCGATACTGTTTCTGCGCAGCATCCGCTTCAGCCTTTGTTGGGGTTGCTGAAGACGCACGGGAAGCTCATCCTTGTAGGCGCGCCGGAAAAGCCGCTGGAGCTGCCTGTTTTCCCTCTGATAGTTGGGCGCAAGACGGTGGCCGGGAGTGTGATCGGCGGGATCAAGGAGACACAGGAGATGCTTGATTTCGCGGCGAAGCATAATATATTGCCCGATGTGGAGATGATTCCGATGGACTATGTTAACACTGCCATGGAGCGCCTTGCTAGAGCCGATGTCAAGTATCGTTTTGTGATTGATGTGGGGAACACACTCAAAGCCGACTGATTCAGATCTCCTTCCATGTTTACGTTTTTTCAAAAAAAGTCAACAATGGCGTGTGAGAACGGGAATGGGTTGTTTGCCATTTCCTCCTTTCTTTTCATATTTAACTAGTATGTGCTTTGTCTTAATTAATTGTGCTTGTACTCTTTTTTTATAATCTAAATTTGAATAAAATTTGCGTTTCAGATTTTTTTCTCCTAATCTAAAAACAAATAAAAATTCCTCTACTTCCTTCACGGTGACTCGAATCCAGAATTAAAGGCCTAGGTAGTACTTGAAATACTTGGAATGTTTGGCTTTATTTTGCCGGTTGCTTGCACAAACCACGATCTTTGCAAATTTTTCCAATTATTCAATTTTTTTAAAGTACTTTTAATAAAATTTTAGAGGCTTAAAAGAGAAGATGGATTAAATCAAATTGGGGTCTCATAAACAATCCCCGCATCTTTCCTGTGTGGCACTATATAAATACTTGGAAGATAAACAATCTTCATAAAAACATAATATTGACACTGTACTTGATATCTAATCTCACAAATCATCCTCTTCACCAACACTCATTCTACCAACTGTTGCAAACTCTCGCTCTCTTTTCGGGTTCAAATGATATTGAGAAAAAAATGGCAAAGTTGTCACGGGGACTAAATTAATTGTGTGTTCAGTATTTCTTAATAGAGCTTCATATGAAAGTTCGGCTGGTGCGAACTCCCCAAACACCAACAATAAATAACCAACAGACGCAATATCTTCTTCTGAGTCATTGTTTATAGTTAAGGCTTGAATGTTCTTAGTATCCTGGGCTTCTAATACTAAACATAATTCGAATGAGAGAAAACCGGAAATTTTTCAGCTCTTAGTGTATCAGGTTTTTGCTTAAGATCCAATGACAACAATATGACTTTCTCCCTTACATTATGCATTATAACTTCAACATTAGGTCCTGCACTCACCCTTGCATTCATTTGTTGTTCCTTAGTTTCCAACATATTATTTCATGAGGTTAATCACAAGAAATCTGTTGTATACTCGTTTACAGATATTTGTCCCTTCGTTATTGACTAGTACTGGTGGAACAAAAATTGGTCATAGTCTGTGCTAAGAAATCTAGCCACCAATTTCACTTGCTTACAGTTAGGTATTTCGACAAAATTAAAATAATATTTCTACTCCCCTCACCCAATAAAGAAAATTTCAATATGTAAATTCTTGTTGAAGGAATGAGATCTGCCTTCAACTGAAATTTATCTTGCCGGTATCGTCGATTTTCCCGAGGGTTACGATTCTTACCAAAGATTTAGGTTACTTCTTCATCAGATGAATCCTCCTCGTAGGCTTGATTCACATGGCTAGTTGGGGATCCACACGATTGGCTTAAGGAGCCTGAGCAGCTGTTTTGGCTCCATCTTCGCCATCTGGGTTGCCTTAGGTAGTCTGCAATATTGCTTTTGTCCGTTCAACGCGAACAATTAACGATTGAAGCGCCGCTACTATTCCTTGAACCTCTCTTAGTGCACGTCAGCGAGGGAAGCTACTTTATCATTGACCATTGCCAAGGAGAAACCTTTGGTCTTGATACTAACTGGCTCGAGATGATTACTTGGAAGATAAATAATCTTCACAAGAACATAATATTCAAGAGAACTAGAATGCAAAAGAGAAATAACACTTACTTGATGATTGAAATAAAATCAAAGTCTTATACTGGTATTTATATAACCGGACAATTTCTAAATCTTAAAGGAAATAATCATAAAAGGAAAAAGGAACCATCCTAAATTAAAAAAGAAAAAGTAAATTCTAATCTAATAAGGAAAACAAAAATAAATTAGAAAGGTAAATCTTAAATTTAAAAAAATATGCATTAAATTTCTAAATTAACATGAACTCTTAATTGATGATTGATGAACTCTTGGGAGTCTTCAACATGTCCCACATCATTATTTCACCACCACCGCAAACATACTCTAGCACCACCCCCTGAGCACTATAACCCTCAGCTATTGCAAAAATCTAATATGATTTTTATGTTTCATTTCTACTGAATAATTCTCAAAATGCAAATCGTGAAAAATCCCAAGAAGATGATTATTAAGATTTATAGAAATTTTGATTGCTGGAATACATAGTGGCGGTTAGTGGTGGGTGATAGAAGTAAGACTAATACAAAAAGATGGAAGCATCTTCATTTATTTTCCCCAAATTTCTCTTTTTTTCATGGAATTAAAGTTGTGTGCAAGTGGCACGACCTTATTCTGCCACATTTTGCTGTGGTGGATGTCGTGTATGGGATGGACGTGTTCCTGATCAAAGCGCTTCACAAACATACAATTATATGGTATGTATTAGATAATAAGAAGTAGATACAAGTAAATCCACATTTACTATGACATAAACTAGTATAGTTACATGTGAATTTCACGAGTTTTTATAAATAAAAATCAACTTAGTAAAATTATTGGTGTTGAGAAGAAGATCATTAAATTTATCTTTAACAATATGTATATATTAAATTTGTGAGTGCAAAATTGTAATAATTCTTTTAATTTATTAAATGATATGGTAAATGGTATGACCTTTATTTTTTGACATGTGGATTTTGGCCACCGAAAATGTACCAACACCTCGAATTGAAATTATGAATAAAATCATGATTTATTTTTATATAATGAAAAATTTAACCTTAAATTGTAATTTAGAAAAGGTGGTTGATTTCTAGCAATTAGCCCATAAATATATATTTGGAATTTAGGAGTATGAATGAAAAAATGTATATTAGACGAAAATGTGTCCTAGAAAGTTGCGTCTGTTCAAGTGAAACATGTGCGAATGAAAGGACGTAAACATTTGAAAATGATGCAATATCTACCATAAGATTGAGACATTAAGTTAAGAGGTACGATCTAACAGTCATGATATTAATCTAGTTGAAAGGGTGCAACTATTTACAAAATGACGCCTAAAAATCTATAAATATGCCTCAACATTTGCATCTCCAATCACTGAATACAACGAAAATTTCACTACAAACTACATATATCATCTTTAAGGCTCAAGAATTTTGACTGAGTATCGAGTACTTCGCCGATAACTTTGGTTTTGTTGTGTTGTGATCCCAAAGTTTAAATTCATTGTAGACCATGAGCGTTTGTATGCAGGGCAATATCTTCTTATGGACATCGAGTCAAACTCGTACCACGACTTTACCAGTTTCGTCGTTTTAAGAGTCATGTTTAAATACACCATTGCTAATATATATATATATATATATATATATATATATATACACTCCACATAACCCAACTCTTGGTAGCAAAATATATATATATACTCCACATAACCCAACTCTTGGTAGCAAAATGACATCACTTCACTATTAAATGGTGAAGATACATAAAATTCAATCCGCGATACCTAACCCTTCAAGATAATAAAAAAGATATGAATAATAACATACCTTAATTTCACTACGTATTTATTATATTATTATTAATATGCACATTGTCATACGTTTATACATATGTATACATATATGTCAATTCATTCCATGGTGCATTAACAGTCCCCATTGTTCCAAGGATTGTGTTGGTTCCATGAGGTTATCCTTATATACAGGATAATCCCCTTTATAAAAATAAATGTGTCTGAATAATATTTATATACTTTGTTTTTCCTTTTGGAGAAATGGGGGCCACCACATGGTGTTGCACTTTAACTTGAGATATGAATCTGATTCATTTGGTAGTTTTTTTTTTTTATTGTACAAAACCCTTTCCAATCCAATTATTGAAAGGGAACAACATATTATGTACTATTTATGTCAATTAATTGGATTTTAGTAGATGAGTTTATATTACTATACATGAATAATGATATATGTGATGATTGAGTGATTAAATAACTATTAAAGTTGTCTTCGCGATTTGCTAAAATATATTTATTATTTACAGATATAAAGATATTGAGAATTGATGTAAGAAATACTCCATATGTTTCAAATTATTTGACCCTTTAAATTAGAGGGGAAGGATTAAGAATTAAATAAATTAACGAATATATCGCTCAGTTAATCCCCCTTCTTTCACTTATTAATTCCTAAAAACACGTTCCAATAATTATACTCTTGATCACTTATTCACCACTTGCCCCTATTCTTTATTGATTCCGCGGAAGCTTTGTTGGGCTTTTGATGTTGATGTTAATTTGACTATGGTTTTCATAATATGCTTTTACAGGTCATGCTCTATCTTTTGGTTCCCAACTGACGGCTCTTTGGAGTTTAGCTTTCGTCACCTATGTTTGGGCGGTTTAGGTAGCACGTAATAGTGCTATGTTTGATGATAGGTTGCTACCTACATCTCATGTTTTGGCGTGTATCCGGTCTGCTTTGGAAAGAAGTAGAGACTTTCAAGATGGGACACATGTTGAATTCTTTGGTGGAGTTAGTTTTTTAAGAGACTTTGTGTGTGCCCGATCCCTCGGAACCTCTTAAGGTAGTTTCAATCTTCTGGCTTTCCCCAGCACCAGGATGGGTGAAGCAAATCCTGATGGTAGTGCTGACGGCTCTCCTGGCAATATTTTTGGAGGAGCCATTTTTCGGAATTTTAGGGGTTTTCTTCAAGGATGTTTTGCTACGTCCTATGGACATGGATTTGCTTTAGAGGCAGAACTTGAGATGGCTATTCTAGCCCTTGAGGAACCTTATAATAGAGGTTAGACCAAACTTTGGCTTGAATGTGATTCGTCTCTTGTGGTTCATCTTCTTTAGTCCCCTTCGAGGATTGTCCCTTGGCGTCTTGTCTCGCGACGGCTTAGAGCGCTTGCGCGAATTTCTAATATGGAGTTTGTGGTCATACATATTTTTCGAGAAGGTAATCAACCAGCTGATGCTCTTTCTAAACCTACATGTTGATCAAACTTGATTTATTCACCCGCCTGCACACATGACGGATCTGGCTTACGAGGATCTCCGTGAGGAGCACTTCCGCTTTTGCTGAGTTGTTTTGGTCGCTGGTACTCTTTTTCCTCCTTGAATTTCGTTGGCTGCTATGAACCACCACAAGCCCAACACTCATTCGTCTGTCCTGCACAGCTTCTGATGGTTACTAATGCTTCACCAGATTTCACACAGGTCCACGTGTTTAGGTTTGTTTCACTCACAAAGTGTACATCTTCCGCACAATCGAATCTTGTGTCATCTCAGGGGCCGATGGTTGCATCAACAATGCTAATGTTCGGCCTCTTCCAGCATAATTTTTGGCACTTATGGCCTCTTTAACGACTGATTCTTCCCCGCCAACATTGGATTTTTCTGAAACAACAATGGTGGCGCCTCCAATATTTAGGGTTTCGATGTCTTTTTTTTTTTCTAATGTCCGACCAGTCTGACCAGACTTAATTTACTGATTTCTTATCTTCTCACTATCGTTTCTAGTCGGTTAGTGGTTTGCCTTATGTTATACTAGCATCGGAATTTACACATGAAGATGCAACAACTTCTTCCTCTGTGCAATTCCTCCTCTTTTGGTCAATCGGAGGTTTTCTCGGTATCTTCTGTCTCGACATTGATGTCGGGGTTCACACACCCAGGCTCGCACCACACGTTGCAACCTGGATGTTGTTGGATCTACGCCTGCAAACTCTTTTCTTGGAGTTCTTGTGGCTTTCTTCAACAACATTGACTTTAAATTTGGGTCCTGTTGCGCCCAATTCTCAGACAGTCATGGGTTCTCTAGCACCGCTGAGCTTCATAGTACACAATAGGTAATCCCCCCGTTTGTTGCTCTTCCAATAAAACATTTGTTGCAGCAGTAGGCGCCACTTTTCACCTCTGCTGCGTGATGTAGGTAAGCAGACTCCAGGTTTGCAGAATCATAGCGTGGGTCTGCCTCCATCCGGGTTAACTTATTGTCCAATGGATTCCTCGATGAGATCAACAGATACTACTTCACTGAGGTTCTCTACTTTTGCTACTCAAACTTCAGTTAAATTCCATAAAGGAGATTACCTTTCTTTTGTGCCTTCAGTGAGTTGAAGATGACACAGTTAGGTGTCGGATCATTGGGTTCTGAACCACAAACATTTCCTGATTGCCACCCGATCAGGAAGGGTGAGTATTCACTACTTCGGTAGATGAGCAGGTTTATTAGCAAAGATTCAAATTGCGCTCGACTTCTCTTAATGGTCGTATCCTTTATGTGAAGAAAGACAAACCATGGGAATTTCCTGACTTGGAGAACCGGTTGCAGGAGGCCTGGAAATTATTGGATCCTTGGAAGCTTATCTTGCTGGGCCGCGGTCGCTATAATTTTTAGTTTGATTTGGATACCGACAGGTCTAAAGCGCTCTCTTGTCGGGTTCTCTCCCTTAAGCTGGGGACATTGCGTATCGCAAGATGGTTTCCCGATTTCACCTCATCTCAGGCACAAGCTATGTCGGTGGCACATGCCTAGCTTCTTATTTATGACTTACTTTGGTATATTGACATACTTCAATTATTCTTGGTATGCAAAAGTTGTTGGGACGCTGTTGCAAGTGGATGAAGGGGTTCTAGCAGCTTCTTGTGGCCATTTCACTCGTGTTCTTGTTGAGGTTGATTTTAGTCATCCTTTAGTAGAGCACGTTATGGTCGAACATGGTGGTAATAGCTCAAGGGTGAATCTTACCTTTGAGAAGTTTCCGGACTATTGCAGTTTTTGCCGGGTTGTGGGTCATTCGGTGGATACATGTAGATGCATATTGAGTCCCAAGACCTGCCATGGGCCCATCCTTGCCCGAAGCAGGTATATCGTCCTAAGGCAACGCCCACAGCTTCCACTACGGATGGTTTGCCCACCACTTCGACGGATGCTGACTAGTCCCATTCGACCTCTGCGCCTCCTACTCCTAGAGTTGATCCAGTTCCAAAGATTTTTTCTACTATGAATTCTTTAGCCATACACTCGATGACAGATGTTGGTGTGTCCACGAAGAATGCTTTTGCTTCTTTAGCGGAGCTGGATGTCGAGTCTCCTGTGTCTGAGTGCCTTCCGGGTGTGCCGCCAGAGTCCTCGAGCATTTTCAAGGTTTTGAACATGTTAGCTTGTTCCTCGTCGTCTGCTAGCCTCCCTCTTTCTTCCAATGATGGGGCAGTTTGGCCGCTTCTTCGAGCCCTCTATCTCTAGAGCCGCTACACATTAAGGTCGTACCTCCAGCTAGGGATCCTATCATGACCAGAGCAGCCTCGGAACATTCTCCAGAGATATCCTCTCTGTCTATTCCGTCTCAAAGTCTATCCGAGGTTGCGGTTTCCAAGATTTACATTTTCGCAAGTTTTCGAAATCCGAAGTTCAATGTGATGCATTTGATAACCAATGCTAAGTGGGGGGGACATCCTGAATAATCCACCTTAGATTCTTTTTATTTTTTTTTATTTTTTTGATAGCTACCGACTTGTGGTAGTAGTGTTTGTATACTCATCTAGAGGGTAGATTATTTGTTTTTCCTTTTTTCTTCTCCTTTTTTATTTTTTCTTTTCTTTAATGCAAGTAACTATTGTCTCTGTCTCTCTCTCTCATGATATGCTTCTCTCTTTCTGTTTAATAAAATAAATAATTATACTTTTCCCTCTTCTCTCTCACAAATATGGTATTATAAAATAAAAACTGCTACTAGCATATGGTTCTTTCTCTCTGATACGCTACTTCTCTCAAAGATTTGATGAAATCAAATATTAGTGGTAGGTCGAAAAGTAGGTTTTTTTGGGAGTGATATGTACAAAATTGGGAGAAATCGTAAAAAAATATCTAATACGACAATTAATTAGAAAATCATTAAAAGCTTAACCGTTAACTAATTTAAAACAGAGGGAGTACTACCTAAGTACATTGGGGAATTAAAGGGAGGAGAATGGGTCTAGAACCCCTGACTTCTTTATTACAAGGTAAGAGTGATACCACCAAACTACAAAATTGTTGGTTGGAATATTGAGAATTGAGAATTGACTAAAAATACTAATAGGGACGGAGGTTGTGAATTTACAAACTTCTACAGACATCAAGGTGGTTCTTCACTATCAACAACGGTTGTTTCAAGGCCCTACAAGGGCAGCCTAAGGTTCTTGTTCCGAAACAAATTTTGATTCCTGACATAGAAAGAAATATAAAAAGTCCCTAAATTTAGTGGATATGTGTTATATCCACATAAAAAGAGCAAATTACTTTTTTTTTTTAATACTTGTTGTTGCTATAAATGTGTAAATCAACCACCATCTCTCCTCCCTCCTAGACCCAGTGGTATCACTAATTCTCACGTAGAGTAGGTGTGCAGATCTTATATCCTTGTAAACAGGATAGTGATGAACCAGTGAAAATGTATTAGTAATTATAATGAAATGCATTACTTGTTCAGATCGTTCAGTATAATACATTTCTTTAACAAGTAATACCTTTCTGCATAAACATCATTTTAACATAATCCATTTCTTCATAATAAGTAATACATTTAACATAAAACACTAGTAAATTTTGATGAAAAACTGCCGATAATCCAAACTGCACGGATTGTGGAGTACAAGAGAGCTACTATAATGGTGGAAAGTTCTTCTTCTTCTTCTTCTTCTTCTTCTTCTTCTTCTTCTTCTTCTTCTTCTTCTTCTTCTTTTCTTTTTCTTTTCCAACTTTTTGTTCATTCTTTTTCTAAATTCCATCACCCTTGTTGGTTTCGTCCTCCTCTCATTAGGTTATGAAGCTTTACTTTTTTTATACGTAAAAAGTTTGGCAAAAACTTGTGTGCACTTGATTTATACAAGTGATATCCTTGCACTCCTTTAACCTTATTTAAATGGACACAAAAAAGTTTGATTAATTGTAATCAAAACAAGCCTTCTTTTTGCTTCTTCATCCCCCATGTTGACAACATCAACACTTATGCCTGCATTGGTTTCCAGTAAGGTCTGAACGTAGTCCAGCTTGGCCCTGCAAGCTTGATTTTCAACCCTAAATTGGGAGATTTGTTCTTGCAAAGATGCAAGTTCTATAATATGCCTCTTCATCCTTTTTCTAAAGATGGAAACTAGAGCATTGACAGGCCTAATTTCTAACCCTAAAATACCGCAAGTGTACGGGTATAAATGTATATAGCGGAAGTCAAGGTCGATCCACAGGGAATGGGTTAACGTAGTTCGATACGCTAATTGTCTAGGATTATCCTAACTAGATACTCAAAGTGGTGAATGATTTGATTAAACTAAATTGCATATACTAATAAACTAATTAATTAACAAACGAGAAGTTCCAATCAACGAGAATGTATAATGATTATTACTTATTAATTTATAAAATTTTAAACCAGCTAATTATCTATTAGGCGGCACTAATTAACCTAACCTTTCTCTTGAAGCGACTAAGTCATAGATTGATTAAGATAATTACTCTCTCGAGTCAATTAATCCTAACAACTCCTAACAACCCCTTAACCTTTTGCCTACACGATCATAGACAATTGCGCTATGTGTTGCCATCTATTAACAATTCCCTTCTCTTGAAGCGGAATTGTTAAACAAGTTTAAACCTAATTGGCCAGATTAAATTCAATTATAGGGATTAAATCAAACACATAGATAGATAATGTAAATTGGAGTCTATAAACTAAACAATTAAATCAACATCGTTGTAAAACCCTACTTTCTAATCCTAGGATACGAATAGTTTAGCTACTCGTGTCTACTAACAAATCTAAACAAGAATTCAAAGAACACATTGTCAAGAAATTGAAATAAACAAGGAATAATTAAACCCGATTGGCGGCTTGTCGATCTTTGTGTTCTCGCTCTCACACTTCTACTTTGATGTAAAAATATGGGATGTATGTTGTTCTCCAATGTGTATCCTATTTTCGGACCTAGAGACCTTATTTTATAGTTGAGAACAAATTTGGGGTGAAGATGGGCTTGAAACATGCCAAAAATGCGTAAAACCCATAACTGCACCGCCTTTCGGAACTCGTTGAGTTGAGGCTGACTCGCCCGAGTTGGGCAACTCGCCCGAGTTGCACAGGCCTCGCTTGAGTTGACTGATTTTGTCTTCTTCATGGTTTTCCTTCAATTCAGCCTCGACTGAGTTGCTTTTAGGCCTCGGTCGAGTTAGCTAGTTCTGCCCAAACTCTGATTTTTCTTCGTTTCTTCTAACTTTCTTGCTCGCTTTTCAGCCAGGCTTCGTGCAAATGACGTTTTAGCCTATTTATACCCTATTATCACTAAAACAAGCACAAACACGTCATCTAGCTCAAGATTATGAATTTACGCATATTTCAACTAAATACACATGCAAATGTTATCAAATATGTCCCAATATCGACCTAAAATGCATGTATAAGTGACCTGTATCAAACTCCCCCAAAGTTAAACATTGTTTGTCCCGAACAATAAGACAAAACAAAACAACACAAGGAATACAAGCGTTTTAGGGCGATTAGATGATAAATTCAGTCTCTAAGATATTTTCCATCAAACCGGCAACATAATTTTCGAGCACTGGTGACATGGCACTTTTTCAACTATTTTCGAGACAAGGATCTTAATAACAACGATCCTCATCGGTTAAGTATATCGCTCATCTCTCAAGTGTATAATATGGAAATTTTTTACGCTCAAATTGGACCACATGTACTGTCTATCATATGCTTGCATATTGTCTAAATTAGACCTCGTACTTGACATGTGTGCCAAAGAATCAATAAGGTCTTTAGTTTTTGTTGTAATGTTGGCTTAAGGTAAGGTGCGATAAATATGGATACAAGTGACTAAGTATTGGACCAATTAAGTTATTCCTAACCCGACTACCCCTCAACATTATTCACTCAATATAGGTATCATCACCCCTTCAAATTTCAGAAAACCACTCAATATAGCATCATCACCCTACAACAACACTTCTTTTATCAATAGTTATCTTTGATCGAGTACCTCATTGGGACTACTCGTATTTCACACAACTTAAGCATATTTAGGTACTTTCTCATCATCAACCCCTCCTAGCAACAAAACACACTTGTATTTACATTATTATTTTTTATAACAAATATTGCAACAAAAAGAACAACTAGGAGGAGTCATCTATTTCATTTCTCTTGCCTATTTCACAAATCTCTTCACCAAATCGTCCCAAACATCCATTCCACTTGATACTTTTTCCCTATCTACCTTCCAATCTACCTCCCTCTTACTTAATTAGTCCAATTAATTAGGCCAAAGGCTAAAAGAAAGGTATAAGCTTGTAATGTTTGACTTTGAAAAATAAGGCTTAGAGCTCAAAGTGGCTAACTAGGGATTTTTCAAGTTTTGGTAAAAAGGAATTATTTTTAAGGCTTAGCAAAAGAATGCCTGATATCATTTTCTAAGCCACAACATGCACTTGACTCATTCCTACAAATATAATATGACCAATCAATGCACACCGAAAGAAGATATAATTACTCCAAAAATAGGAGTACATATAAAGCTCAAATCTCACAAGTTAAATTTGATCATTGTTCAAACTCAAGCTCAATTTTGTCTCGAAATACCTACCATGCTCTTATTATGTGTCAACATTCTACTTATTCAAAATTCAACTCGTCATTGACACATCATCATCTATCAACCCTTTTCATGCTTCCTTACCACCAGTTTTTTTTTTTTTTTTTTTTTTTTTTTCTTGACTCCAAAGTTTAACAAGGAGAAAATTGGTAAAAATGTCCCATAAGTTTGCCATAATTAAGAAAATATCCTTTACGTTTGACACTTTTTAAAAAAATCTTCTAACTTACAAAAAATTGATAAAAATGTCCCGTGACCAGCTACTGCAGGTTACCCATCAGGTCATCCATGAGCTAGCGGTTTTTTGCTTATGTGGCACTTAAATTTTTTACTTTTTTTTTGTGTTTTTCCTGCTTAGTCACTTATTAGGATGATAAAGAAATGAATATATATATATATATATATATATATATATATATAATTAATATAATATTAAAATTTAGATATAAATGACAGTTAAATTTTATATATTATTTAAAAATTCAAAGTTTTAAATTCTAATCTGAGAAATTATTTTAATAAATCTTTAAATATTATTTTGACTTAATCTAGATTGTAAAATATATAAAATATTCAAAATAAATTATAGAATGATTTAAAAACAAATATATATATAGATATATGATTACTAAAATCTTTAATATCAAATTAATTTTTTTAATTTTATCTATAAAATCAGTAAAATTATTTAAGTAAATCTTAAAGTTGCTTGAATTTTTTTAAAATTAATTTATAAAAGTAAAATTATTTTTTAGAAGAGTCTTAAGTCGTAAATTGTTTTTACAATTTAGATTAATTCAAAATAATATATTAAAGATTTATTAAAATAATTTCTCAGATTAGAATTTAAAACTATGAATTTTTAAATATTATATAAATTTAATTGTCATTTATATCTAAATTTGAATATTATATTAATTTATATATATATATATATATCACTACGAGAAATCACACATTTTGTGACGATTTTCTTCTTGACGCACTAGGTTTCATCACTTTTTGTTGTCTAACAGTGACAAATTTAATATTCGTCGTAATAATATTCGTTATTGTGACACATTTTTTATTTGTCATTATGTAAAAGAAATTTCGTCACTAATCAACATATATCATGACGATTACTGGTTATGCGTCATAATCATTCTTAGAGATAGAATTTCGTGCCAAAATTTTGGAGGGTAACCTTTTAACGACAAGTTCAAAATAAGAAGCGACGATATTTAGTGTCGCCAATTTTATTATTTCGTTACAATGTCCCATATTGTTGAAATAAATTAGTGATTGATTCTTATTTGTCACTTATTATTATATTTCGTGATGATATGAATAAATTTGTCACCACTTATTTTAGAGACATAAAAAAAATTAATGTATGACGATTTTCATCGTCACAATCACTTTTGACTAGTGACGATAACTTTTTTCATTATTAATAATCGTGTGATAAGGTGACGAAATGATGTCGTAATATTTAATTAAATATGGTGACGAAAGGCATTTAGGTTGTCATATTTTAATTGTGATAACATAAAATTTTGTCATAAATGTTTAAAAATATTAAAGGACAAAAGTATTCCGTCGTGGATGTTCATATTAAGTAACAACGAGTACCAACTCATCACCTTTATTATTTTTCGAAAGGACAACAAAACTATTTTTTCACAAATGTTATATTTGGTGATAATGTAAGCTATTTCGTCACAATTTAATACTTTTGTGCGATATGGTGACGAATATGAATAATATCGCTTAAATTCTTGCTATTTTTTTTTAAAAAAAAAAATTTGTTGCATTATAGTAATTAAAACATGACGATAATTTTTAGGCTAAGATATTCAAATTTGTTAATAATAGGTCCATTAATTTGAGTATTAGATATGTGAACTAGAAAAAGAAAAGAAAAAAAAAAAAGAAAACATTAATTGGAATTGAACTCAAGACCTTGAATAAACAACCCCAAACTTTGACCAATAAGTTCAAGGGCTCCAACTGCTAATATCTTCATACTTAATACATATAACATGTTTGTTAAAGTAAAATTAGTAAAAATAGTAAAATTATATATTCTACTCTGACTTGGGTTCAAACCCAATACCTTCTAGTATTCAGGTAAACACCCTACGAACTAGGCTGATACTCATTTGAGTATTGAATCCCTATTAATTTTATATAGATTAACAAAGTGTTAGAAATTTGAAATATATCCTTAACAAAGCTCAACCACAAATTTGCTAACCTTTTCAGACATAAAACTTCAGGGTGGTCAAATTTCAACCACCACCTCCGTCACGCGCCGCCGCTGCTCAGCCACCCCCATTCGCGCGTCTGCCGCTCAACCACCGCCGCTTTGATGTTACTGTTGTGGTAGGGCTATTTTGTTGGCATATTATTTTTAAAAATAATCTAGAATGACGTCACGATTCATTGTTGTATCCATTCAGAATAAACATAATAAATTGACCAAAACGTGCTAATTGACCGACCCGTGGCAATCTATACTTGAATTATGACACAAGTCATAATTTGATTCATCTTGAGTTGACGGGTATAGTTAAGCAATAAAGTCTATAATCTGGGCTAATTAAGTATCATAATTAAATGGTGAGAATAAACCATATGTTTACTGTACAAACAAGTTGTAGTTTAATTACCTGTTTTATTAGATATATAACTCTGTAACAAATGTACTTCAAAAGTGATTGGTAGCAAAGTTGGTTATAGCTCGCATGTGGTGTACAAGGGTCTTGATTTCGAACCTTCATGGTGAATTTTTTTTGCTTTTCCAAGTTTGTGTACAGTTCAATGTTATATTAATTATTAGAAACTTTTGAGCACAAACATGTTTAGACTTATTGGTAAAAACTTGCTCAAATTAGTTGTAGGTCTTGAGTTCAAATTTTGATAGTGATTTTTTTTTTTATCTTTTCTCATGTTGATTTCTAAATAGCATGTTATATTTTGTATTATCAACTTATAATTACTAGTATTTCTTTCCTTATTAGTATTAGTTCAATTAAATTAATTTGAGTGCTATGTTCGAATATTCGTAGAGTTTTTTTTTTTCGTTTCCTAAGTTCAGCTATATGTTGTTTTAAGTACACGACTTAAACAAATAATAATTGATGTATATCACAAAAAAAGATGCTATAAATTATTTAATTTAGGCCATGTGTTTATTAAAAAAATTATTTTTAAAAATGTTTTTAAATTAAATTGCAACAAATTTGTGAATATTACGAGTATACGATTACTAATAAAAGGAATTACTAAGGTCATTAATCCCTATCCCTATCCCTACTTAATATAAAAATAGGATAATTTAGGATGATATGTCTTCACCACATTAATTCTAGGCATAAAATAATAAAACAAAATATGTTGGATTTACCTTAGTCAATTGTATAAAAATAATTATATTAGAAAAAAAAATACGGATATTTGTTTCAAAAAAGTTAATTCACAATTTATGAAATTAGGTTTATAATTCAAACTGTTTATGTAAAAAAATTAACGTTAACATTTACTTAATTTTAATACTTAAAATATTGTAAAAAAATTATACATTAATCAATGTCAGACTGAAACGAGGAGATAAATTTATCCCCTTTGGTCAATTTGACCCTTGTATCCTAGATAGGTCGAAAAGTGACTCGTTACGTCATTGAAGAGAAATTCGAAACAGTTTGGTAATTTAATCACACATAGACGGGTCAAATAGTGACCCGTTTGGTCAATTAAATCAACTAGCCTATATGGCTTGAATAATGACCCACGGCGTCATTCAATGTTAGATCGAAATGGGATAGTTCATTTAGGGTCTAAATTAAATTAATTTAAATAAAAATGTAAATTAATATTTATATTGTGGAAAAATAATTAAAATGATTAATATAACTCTAACAAAAATTATACAACTTATTAAGTTTTTAGAACTAACTTATTACTAACAAAAACTTTACTCCATCGGGTCAGGTTCAAGATATCATATATTAGAGTCCAACTTAACTTAATATTTTTTTTATAGATACAAATTAATTGTTTTGTTTTAAAAATGTTGTTATTTTTTTAAATTTTGTATAATATTACCATTATTCAATCAGTGGTTCTTATTTATTAATTAATATTGTTGGAAAATTAAGATTTATCATACCATATGTCTAATAACTTAGAATATTATGTAGGATGTACTTAAGTGAATGCTTTTCTATATACTAGATTGTATTTGAATATAAATGTAAATGTGTATGTTAATGGAGAATGAAATAATTAATGATTAAAATATTATAGAGACTTGTATGAAATATTGTACTTAACTGGATAGAAGTTTGATATGACAAAAGACACACTATAATTTCTCAAGTAGTTTTTAGCTTATAGCTTATGAAAAGATATTTTGAAGTGTTTGGAAAAATAACTTTTAACTTAAATAAAAATAATTTTAGGTTAAAAGTTAAAAGTAGAAAATAGTAAATTTTTCCAACTTTTTGGTATTTTGGTAAATAAATAGAAGATTTTTCACTAAGTAATAAGTTTTAAGTATCAAACGCTCCAACTTTTATATTTTACCAAAATCATTTTTATTCTCAAACATTACGTATACCTACTTTTGATTTTAAGCAAATTTACCATAATCCATTTTTAATCACTTCTTCAAAAGTTAAGTAAAGGAAAACGCCCCAAAAGCTTGAGTGTTTGATACTTAAGCAGTTTCTAGCTTATGAGTGAGTGAAAAAACTTCAATTTATTTACCACCCCCCAAAAAAGTTGGAAAAAGTAACTATTTTCTACTTTTAACTTTTGGCCTGAAATCACTTTTATTAAAGCTGAAGCTGTTTTTCTAAACACTCCAAAACAGTTTTCCTCAATGTATAAATTGAAACAATACTTAAATAAAGCAATTGCAAACATTCCCTATATAAAAATATATATAATCAAATTGTCCAATAAATAACCTATTTAAAAAATAAATAAGTAAATACACAAATAAATGAATAATCCTATTTTACTTTATGCAACTGGTAGAACATTGCAGAGACTCTTCATACTTCGCATTGGAAATGCTGCCATCTAAACCCATTATCTCTCTCTCAAATAAATGAATAATCTTATTTCACTTTATGCAACTTGTAGAACATTGCAGAAACTCTTCATACTTCGCATTGTAAATGCTGCCATCTAAACCAATCAGTAATTTTATTCTCGTCGAAATATGGCAAAGCTTCATCGTCTTCATAGATTCGTTGTTTCCTCCTCAAATAGATGTGTTCTTTTAATTTAGTGTAAGAAAATTACAGATCTTTGATTCTTTTTTTTTTTTTTTTTTTTTTTGAGTGTAACACAGATAAATATCATTAAGTCGCCAAATCGGCTTCTCTGTGTACAATGTTCAAAAGTGAGTTCGGGATATCACCAACGAATCTCCCTAAAAAATCTGACTGAAAACATAAGTTAGCTAAACGATGGGCCATCGTATTTGACGTTCGCCTAACCCAGTTGAAACTACAATGCTCAAAAGAAGAACAACAATTAATAATATCAGTCGTAATAAGACCAAAATAAGATAGATCATACTTCTTCTTGCTAAGGGACCAAAACAGCATCAGCGAGTCTACCTCAATCGTCACATGTTTGACGTTCAAATCTTTAGCCAGATAAACCCCGTCTCGACAAGCAATTGCGTCCGCTAGAGAGACTTCACGGATTAAATTCTCCTTTCGCATTCCAACTCGCAACACCTCACCCTTGTCATCTCTTAGGATCACCCCATAGCCTGTACCTTGTTCTTGCCTAATTGAGGCGTCAGAATTGACCTTCACGAATCTTGGAGCAGGTGGTTTCCATCCCTCATCAGCTCCGCTCGGCTCTTGCATCAGCTTTGGCAGTTTTGCCTCTTGGAAATCTGAGTAATGTTGCACTGCTAGGCTAGCAGTCCGTACCTGATCAACAATAATGTTGACAAAAATTAGCTTGTTACGAGAATACCATATAAACCAAGCGTGTACCGCCCAAAGTGATTGGTAATTTTTATCCTCTCGTGTACTTATGTCCGTTATCCAATCCCCCATATCCCCTCTTCCCGCTAATGGTGAAGGGTCATATCGCAACACACTCTGCCTCCAGAATAGATGTGCCCACTGACAATCGCGTAGTACATGAACTATGGTCTCCACCCCATCCCCGCATCTTCTACAAATTGGGTCAATTTCGATGTGTTTACGAATTAGGTTGTCATTGACCGGGATTAAATTATGTACGCATTTCCATAAAAATAAATGGATTTTTGGTGGTACATCTAAACCCCAAAGCCACTTCCATATTCGTATATCCACCTCCGAAGTCGACGCATCCGACCTCCCTTCGCTAAGCCACTTTCTTGCAAATCTGTAGCCGCTTTTGACTCGATACGAACCATCCTTTTCCTCCTTCCACATTAGTTTCTCGGCTCCGTGTATGTAAGAAATTGGAATGGACAGAATCGCGTCCGATTCCATCTTGTCAAACATGCTTTGCACCTTGATTTCATCCCATCCATTCATTGATTCCAGCATCAACTCACGGACCCGCATGTCCCCAGGGAAGGGGCCTTGTGCTGTCTGTATTCGGCCATCCGCGGTTTCCGGTACCCATCGATCATGCCACACATTTATGGACAAACCGTTATTCACAATCCATCTTAAACCCGGCTCAAGAATCCCCCGTCCTGCTATCATACTCCTCCAGCTATAGCTAGCGTTGTATCCGACTTTTGCTTCCATGAAATTAGAGTTCGGAAAATATTTTGCTTTCAAGCATCTATGCAAAATAGTGTGCTCACTCTGTATCAGTCTCCATCCCTGCTTTCCTAACATTGCCAGACTAAAAGCCTCCAAATCACGAAAGCCTAATCCCCCTTCCATTTTTGGTTTACATAACTCCGTCCATTTCCTCCAGTGTATCCGCTTCTCCTCCCCCTTCTGACCCCACCAAAACCGCGCCATCATAGTGTTCAGCGTTCGCCAAACTTTAGCCGGCAATAAAAAACAGGACATCACGTATGTTGGGATTGATTGTGCCACAGATTTTATTAGAACCATCCGCCCCGCTTGAGAGAGATTTTTATTCTTCCAGTCCTTCAGCTTCTTTCCCACTCTATTAATCACTGAATTGAAGATCTGCGTCTTTTTCCTTCCAACATTTGTTGGCAATCCCAAGTAAACTTCATGTCTTTCCACCCTTGGAGCACCTATACAGTTTGCCAGCTCCAGTGCCACCTGTTTAGAGACTCCACCACTGAAAGCAATTTCGGATTTTTCTTTGCTGATAAGTTGCCCGGAGGCTGACTCGTAGTCCTCAATGATCCGTTTGACATTCTCGATCTCATTCTTATTTGCCCGCCCAAATATTAGACTGTCATCTGCAAAGAATAAATGTGTGACCCTCGGTGCTCCTCTGCTGATCCCTGCACCGTGGATTCTACCAGCAGCTTCTTGTTTACGGATTAGCGAGGAAAAAGCTTCTGCACAAAACAAGAACAGATATGGTGACAGTGGGTCTCCTTGACGGAGCCCCCTAGTCGGAACAAATTTATCTCCCGGTTTTCCATTAATCAAAATAGAGTATGATACCGACGTGATGCACCGCATAATGAGTGACACTATTCTATGGCCAAGACCTAGCTTGTGCATGACCTTTTCCAAAAAATCCCACTCTACTTGGTCATAAGCTTTTGACATATCTAATTTGAAGGCAAAAGTTCCTCTCTTCTTAGCGCCGTTATGTTTCATATAGTGGAAAATCTCAAAGGCAAGAAGAGCATTATCAGTGATTAGGCGATTGGGTACGAAAGCAGATTGGCATGGGTCAATTATATCATTCAGACAAGATTTCAAACGGTTAGCAATGGTTTTTGTCACAATTTTAAAGACAACATTACACAGGCTGATCGGGCGGAAATCTTTTAAATACTCAGATTTTTTCTTTTTTGGAATAAGGACTACATGAGTGTGATTAATCATGCTAGGATCACCCCCCTGATTTAGAATGTCTAAAACACAAGAAGAGACATCCTCACCCGCAATTGACCAGAATTTTTGAAAGAAAATAGCAGACATACCGTCGGGTCCCGGGGGCTTTGTCGGATGCATCTGGGCTAAAGCTGCCCCCACTTCCTCTTTACTAAAAGGTTCCGATAGTCTCATCATCATGGCATTATCAACTCGCTGATCAATTGTATCAATCACACTTTCTATTCCTTGGCATGTTCCTTTTGAGAACAAGCGACTATAGTAATCTTGGAATGCCCGAGATATATCTTTATCATCATCCCATCGTTTCCCTTCCTCATCCAAGATATAATCAATGTTGTTCCGTTTCCGTCTCCCAGACGCTATTTTGTGAAAGAAATTTGTATTTTTATCTCCATCCCGCATCCAGTTAACTCTAGATCTGATATGCCATAGAGCTTCCTTCCTTTTCATTAGCATAGTAATCTTGTCCTCAATTGTTCTGCAAGCCTGCATGTTCTCAGAAGTAGGGGCTCGCTGTTGTAGCCTTTCAAGGATATCCCGAAGTTTGGTTAATTCTGACTTGACATTGCCAAAGCATGCATTGTCCCACCGTAGAAGGGCTTGGCCACAATTCTGCAACTATTCAGCAAGCGAGACGGCTGAGCTATTATCCGTACCTCTCCATGATTCCCGAATAGTACCCTGGCATCCTCGATCCTGCAACCACATTGACTCAAATCGGAATAGTTTTACTCTCTTCTTCCCAGCACTAGACGAAAGTTTTTTATCAAACGTTTTTCCCTCAGTCCAGCCGCAGTCCATCTTTTCCCTCAGTCCACGGCCCACGCGTCACGGCCCACGCATCACGCATCACGCCCAGTCCTTCTTTTCCCTCAGTCCAGCCGCAGCTAGGTCCACAGGGGATGCCGTCCATCCCCATCAACAACTCCTCCCTTACTCAAATCTAACCTCATGCACGTTTGGTAGGAAGAGATAGGCGTATTTTTGGATCAGATATGAACGGATCTGGAACAGATCTTTTAGATCTGGTTCATATGAAGATTCAATCCTAGTATTCAGATAAGTCTATTAAATTTATTTATTTTTTCCATTTGTTTCTTATGTATATTTGGTTTTCATTATTTTCTGATTCGGGTTTTTTAGTGAAGATTATAACTTTGATGACAAAAAAAATCTCCTTAATAACTGTTGATTTATATTTTAATAGGTTGTAATTTTTATAATTAAACCTTACTTTATTTTTTTCTAAAACTGAAAGGGTTTTCATAGTCCCCTTTTAGCCGGAAAAAATTAGTTGAGCGGGGTGCTAGGATTTCTCAATAGTTTTTTAGAGGATATGGCGGGCTTGAGAGGGTAATAACATATATATTTACCAATCTTCTTAATTTATGTTATATAATATTTACCTAATTGCTGCAAACCTTGTATTGCAGTTCCACCAGAAAAGCGAGAAGAAACATCACGGCTGGTAAGAGGCTTAAACCCGATATTGTTCAATTCATATCAAGACCCTGTATTGTAGATGATTTTTTTTTATTTTAATTTTGTAGTAGTTGTCGAATTTTTAATTGGTTTGTACCGATTCTGTAAGGTTGATGTAGTTACGGTTGTTTGTAAAGATTAACTCAAGAACATTCATTATTTATATTAATCGCTTAATTTGTTATTGTAATGAACAATCTAAGTTTGGTGCTGGTTGGGATTGTTGTCTAATGGATAAGATCAATTGACATTAAGTTGTAATATCAATTTTAAAATTCAGAATATAGGAATAATACAGATCAGTAGCAATTGACGTTGAGATGATGATTTGTTTGAAGTAGATTGATTGTAGTTATTGTTATTATTTATATTGTGAGTCTTTGAACATTAAATTTGTGAATTTGGATATGTTTAAACATGTATTGAGATTTTTTCAATTGTTATGTTACGTATTGGAATTATTTTACAGATATTTGGTTGTTTTCTTTAATTTGTCCTTGAACAATTGTGTTTTTTGTTTTTCTGGAATTTTTAGAAAAAGATTCGAACTTGGTAGAAATGAGGTTGCGTATTAATCTGGTATTAATCTGATATGGGGTATGTGCACATTAGAAATAAGTCTGTTTTTTATAAAAAAATAATTCCTTTTAAATAGTTTTGAAATTTTTTAGATTCTTTTAAAAAAAAAATTAATTTTGTTTAAAAAAATTATACCTCGTGAAAAATAAATCAAGTTATAAAATTTCAATAACCCTTCGTGTATATATATATATATATATATATATATATATATATATTAGCTACTTTTAATTAAAATATTAATGGTAAATTTGTTAATCTGATTTTTAGAAAACCAGTTCAAAAAAAGTGAAGATTCGGGTACATTTTTCAATGTTTTAAATTCATGACATTCAAGGATATATATTTAGTGTAATAAGGATATGATAAAGTAAATAGAATCCCAAGGATAGGTACAAGTAAAACATTGTGGTGTAAGTTGTAATGACATTATTTTCTTACACACCCAATTGTTTGCCGAACAATTAGAAATTTTAATTGTAATTCGTTGCATGGTTATTGAACATAAATATTATTGTCATTGTAAGAAGTTTTGGATTAAAAATCTTTGAATTTTGATAATTGTCTTCTTTTCTGTATGAATTATGTATTACACTACAACTTTGTGGCTTTCACCGTATGGAATATAGGAGCGTACAAGAGTGTTATTGGGAGACTATCATAATTCGACCCAATAACTAACAATCGTGTAGAATTCAATGTTTAGGAAATAATTGACATCATTATTGGGTGGGTATAGGAAATAAAATTAATTCTTCAATCTTTAGATAAGAAAAAAAAAAATTGCTAATAAAATAGATAAACTAATAGAACTAATTTATGATATTTCATCCTTAATATTTTTCCTTATATTTACTGACATTGATTTTACATAGTATTTTTTGTTATGCTTTTTCATATCAATATAGGTTTCATGTGAACAATATTATTTACGACTTGTGTGTTGTATAAAAGTATATTATCTATCAAATCAATTTAAATTGATCTAAAACTTTTATGGATTTTGTGTAATTCTGCTATTTGAGTTCATATGAATTCCCATGATTATATAACATTTCTTTAAATTATTAAAATTCGGAACTAATAAATAATTGCTTAATCCGAATTATGTTTCTCATGTAGGCTTCTACTTATTTGAAATTTAAAAAACCACGTGCGTTCTACGTTGTTCGATAATGATTATTTTATGATGATATCTTAATTTTTTAAAAGACTTTATGAAATACTAAGTTTTATAATGTATAAATAAATTATTCAACAAGGCCTTATTTAATGGCGTGACTTAGATTCTTTACAAAATTTATAGGTTTTTTAATTTTTTAATTTTTTATTTATCTATGTTATCAGAAATGGCACCTGGAGCTCTCCGTAGGTTGAGTAAGAGAACCTATCCGAAAGGGCCGAAACCACTATTGGGAGATCACTCCGGGAAGAGTGCGCCCTCTAATCTCAGTATACTAAGGAAGACAAGGGGACTTCGCGAAGAAGAAGATAAGTCAATCGAGAATGAGATTGAGGCATTACTTTCATCTGGAACACAAGATTGTAATGACAGAGGGAGCCATAGTACTAATCCAGATCAGGCTACTAATAGTGCCACCATGCCAGAAAACGTTGTAGTTCATCCAACTCAATCCACTGAAGATGTAGTCACTGGGAGCACTGATATCCAGCCTACCGATAGTCATCAGACTCCAATATCAAACACTAATGGAATAGAAGGTACATAGTAATGATTTTTTTTTTTTTTTTTGTGGCTGTATGTGTAATATATATTTAACTATTTTTTTTTTTCCAAATATGTAGCTTCAGGATCTAATAAAAGAGGACGTGGTCAGACGATGGGTAAGGGAATAATGAAAATGTTTGCTGCATATGGCAAAAAAATGAAGATCAATGTGGACACATCAATATGAAGACCAATTAATGCAGACGAATCTGCAAAACTTGCAAGTCAAATTGGTGTAATTACTAGAGATGTTGTTTGTATGCTTAAACGATGGAAAGATGTAGATGAAAAAAATGATCTGGAGCCGGGATTTGATCATCTAAAGGTCAGTGTTATATCAAAAAATCATATTAATTATTCGTTGATGAATATTCTTATAATCTGAAGTTTGGTTATTTCATATGTAGATTCACATGGATGTTGATGTGGATGCACCAGAAGTGAAACAATGCTTGATTGAGCGGTTTAAGACCAGTAGCAGGCAAAAGCGTCATAAGCTCCATAAGCATTTCCTAGAGTATGCAACTTTGGAGGAGGCTAAGTTGAACAAACCAAACTTCTGTCCCGACAAAGATACATGGGAAGTACTTTGCGATTTTTTTGCATCACCTAAATATAAGGTAAGATTTATTGATTAATATATTTTGAATTATAGCTAAAATTTAATTATAAATTTATTGTTGTTGTAGCATATAAGTGATGTGAATAAAAAGAATCGAGCAAAGTTACGTCGCAAGCACATTTCTGGCAGAAAGGCTTTCACTGTTTGTCGCCATGAAATTGTGAGTGATATAAGTATGTTATATGCAAATTGTGATTTTTCTTGGGATTTATCTTTGCTCTGCATATTGTGGTGTTATGAAATTCTTGTTCTTTATTTCTTTAGTATGAAAGTTTCTTGTTTGTTATTATATTTTTATTTTTCCATTATATCTATTTTTTTACCTTTATGATAGCTATGTTTATATGCGGATAACAACTAAGTTTATTATAAATAATTGTTTTACCCCTCTTGAGCTCATAGGTACCTTTATTTATTTATTTATTTATTTTTGGATATTGAGAATAGTTGAAATGGGTAGAAAATTATGTGTAGTCTGCAAGAATTTGTGTTATTATTATTTTACACCTTGATTGTGTAATTGATTTATTTCTTTTACTTGTTCTAGTCTGTCTATATTAAGTTTGCAATGGTGATTATGTTATGAATTTTTTGTATTTACTTGATATAATCTAAGAACGAGCTCAATGGAGAACCCTGTGATAGAATCGAGTTGTATAGACGTACACATTGTTCAGAGAATGGCACGTGGAAATCAGATGAGGCAAAAGAAAGTGGGGTAAATTACTTAAATTCATTTCTTTATTAAGAAATTAAGCTAAATATAAAATTTACACATTGACATAATGCAAAAGGAACTAATGATCAAGAAGCGCGACCAATACATACAAGAAGGGAATCCAAAGACCGACGATGAAATCGTTCTCGAGGTCTTAGGCCATGGATCAGGCTACATAAAAGGCCTCGGGTATGGCCCGAAGCCACCAAGCAAACGTAACACAACATGGGCTTTAAATGACCAGCATTTGCAGCAGGAACTTCAAGCGACACGGGAGAAGCTACAAGATTCTGAATTATAAGTCGATGAGCTCAAGACACAAGTGCATGAATTCCAAATTGAGGTGACCGGTTTGAAAGACAAAATGGCTCAGCAAAGTGAAAATGTGGATAAATTTAGGGCTTATTTGGAAAGTATTGGAGCAAAACTCTAAAACTCGTAAAAGGTTAGCTTACTCTCTCGTTGAAATAATGAATATTTTTCCAAATACAATCACTTTTAAATATTGTTTTCTGACATTTTTTTTTTTTGTCTTTTTAGATTTTGTGCATTGGTGAGGAAGTTGAAGGACGAGGCTGTTTATTTCTTTATCAATTTAGAGTTTGGAATGTGTGATGTTTGGATATTTAGTTTGTTTTTTCCTTTTACACAATCATGTTTCTTACATTATCTGATGTTTATTTCGGATGTTTATGTTAGATATTTTGAACTTCTTTAGCCTATTAAATAATGTCATTCTACTTAGTATTGTTGCTTTCTAATTTATCTTTTTCCCCTTTTAGCATTGTTTAATTTAATGCATTTCAAATTTTATAAAGTAATACAATATTATGTCAATAAACGTTAACTATGAAACTATGTCACCATAAGAACCATTTAGTGAGATTTGATATTTTTGTCGCAAGAATTATATTTTATAATAACTTAAATCGCTAAATATAAATCAAATTTACGTCATAAATGAATTTTTATAAGACGGTTTGAAAAAATTATCACTAAATATAAACCAAACGTGGCAACTAGTGCGTCATTGTGGATATTTATATTGGCACGAAATGTAGATTGTCATCATAAATCACTTAATGATGACAAGATATATCGTCACCGTATGTATGTCATTGGTGATAGTTTAATACAACTAAATGATGACACAACTCGTTGTCACAACATGTGCTCATTTAATGACATCAACCTTTTTTGTCACAAAATGTCACTTTACAATGACAAAATATAACGTCGTCTAATCCAAGTCTACAGTAGCAAAAACAATTTTCGTTACTTATTGTAAGTTTATCGTGACACAACACCTCGTCACCAATTGTCCGTAATAATGACGGTAAAAATTTGTCACCAAATGTTAACCGTTCCTGACGACAATAATTGTCACTAAATATATTAATAAAACGACGAAAGGAATTTTGTAACTACAAACTACCTCTATTGTGACGAATTATTATAAACATGACAAAATAATAAAAATAGTTGTGACGATAAAATCGTCACCAAATTTTGATGGTTTCAGTATTTCAATGATTTTCGTCACCAAAATTTGATAATTTAATGACAAAAAACGCAATCATCATATTACATGTTCACTTTCAATGACGAAACACAAGATTAGATGACAAATTTTGGATGGAATAGGTGACGAATTATGCGTCACTATATAGTACCGTATATGGTGACGGGGACCTTTAACGTCATCAAAAGTCATATTTTTTTGTGACGAATTGAAATATTGTCACATATACCTAATACCACGGACATACAATGACGATCGTTGCGACGCTAAAATTTCGTCACCTTAACCCTTATAGTGACGAAATATGACTTTTATATGACGAAATTTCACTACAAGAAAAACTACTTTTAGTGACAGAAAAATAGTGAGAGTAAGAATATACTCTCACTAAATGTGAGATAAACATGACTTTAGTGAGAGTAAAATGTTACTCTCACTAATAACACTGAAATTGGTGAGGAAAATCTTGAATTCATTTAAACATTTTTCCTTTACCGTCACTATAGCTGTGAAAAAACGAGGCGGAATATTTTCCTACTCAAAGCTACTAAAAGGACTAAAATTTTCAACAGCAAAATAAAACAAAAAATGGGGAATCAATTTTTTTATAACAAAAGCAATGAAAAAATCTTCATTTCGTACCCTAATCTTCCTCCGTCTCTCCTACTACCATCTCTCCGAAAATTCCGCCGCTCCTCCATCCACCATCCTCCATTCTCCATCGGCCTTCTGCCATTCAGCAATCTTCTTCCCGCTGCTGATTATGCAGTTAACAGGTAAGGAGATCTACAAATATGCCTCTATTCTTTACTATTGCTATAAATTAAACCCTAAGTTTCAGTTCTAATTGACTAATGATGTCTTCAATTTGAATAAGAAAAACTCGTCTTTGATGGGTTACATTGTGGAAGGGGTGAAAATTTTAAGTATAACGGGGCGACGAGTTTCGGACACCAGAATTCGTTCGTCCGACGGAAAACATTCTCCATCTGCTCTTGGTAAGCCTTTTCCTTCTTCTATTTACGGATATATATTTCAGTAAATACATCTTTGGTTCGCTGTGGAAATTGGAACTGAATATTCAAATCCCTAAGTTTGTCGACAATTGGGTGAAATTGCATAGTTTATCATTCTCTGCTTTTTGTTTATTTTTCTGTATTTTGTTAGGATAAGCTTTTGATAACTACTATTTCTTTGTTTCGTTAAAATCTGACACTGTCATTGCGATTTGAAGAGAACAATTTGAGTTAAAATTTATTTTCTAAATTTGGTCAGCGGATGTTTGGTTCTCTTTAGAGGAGGATGTGATCGAAGTACCCTCGCTCTTCCTCTGTCTGTTTCTAGATGAATTCAATAGCTATTGTCTACAATTGTTGATTATTCAATTAACCTCTTTTGTGATTACTGTGAGAGAGGTTAGGGGCACGACAAATATACATGAATATTAGGGGCTGAATTGATGGGCGAGCATTGAATTAATGTCCCAAAAGGCGTGGCCATTGGTTCAATTGATGAATGCAAGCCTTGCGAGATAATTGCCTTAACTAGAGTGAGGTGGGCGAGGGCTTGGAACATTTAAGAGTGGTCTCCAAGGTGGTGTGTATATTATGAAGCTGACCAGGTTGAGGATGTAGCTGGGAAAATGCTAGTGCAAGTACTTATTACTAAACAAACTGGACCTCAAGGAAAAATTGTGACCAAGGTTTATTTGTCCGAGACGTTGTCACTTGTCAATGAGAGGTACCTTGCTATTACCCTTTATCATAAATTCGTTGGTCTCTTATTATAGCTTGTAAAAAGGGTGGAACTAGTATCGAAGATCTTGCTGAAAAACATCCGAAATTAATCGTAAATGTACCTATTGATGTTCTCGACTGAACTTGCACAGGTATATTGCAGGATATATGTTCTCAAACACCAGATAATTTTAGCAAACTTTTAATTTTGTTGATCCAAACAGAACTGAACTGATAGGAATTTAACTAGTGTGGTATCTGATATACACTTGGTTATTAACTTCAAGGCTGCTTTCAAAGTTAAGCTGGTTTGTTCTCAATTGATATTTCTTACTTCATTTTTCTGTCTTTATTTTGAACTTGACCAGTTAGGTCTGGTGATATCATTTATCTGAATTGTGGTGGTGTTTGTTTCTCCACTCAACCGTGCCTTGTCTATTGTGGTCTCTTAGGTAAGAGCACCGGTCATTGTGGCTGGTTGCAAGTTAGACAGCCGAGATGAAGAGTACAGTTGGGATGTTGAAATGATGCTACTCGTGCAAGAATTTCCGGAGATTGAGATCTGGATAGAATGTTCTACCATGAAAACGATTAAGGTTAAATCTTTGTTTTGTTAATGGAAAAACAAGTATTTGCATGTGATTGTCATAGTTTTGATTTTTTGTAGGTTCTAGACGTGTTCTACTCTGCTCAGTTAGCTGTCCTTCACCCAATTCCCGCACTGTTTGATGAACAAGCCAAAACTTTAAGACTGAGATGCATGAGATCCCTAAAGCGGATTTTCTTCTCTCAATGATAAAGAGCTTGATGAACTTCAGGTTGTTTCTTTCTCCTTTACACGTAAAACATTTGTCTTTCCGACGACTAACTTTGATTGCATGTGAACAGATGAAGTATTCCACTGCTGGTCAAGAAGTGGATGTTAAGGCTGTGGTACAAGAGAAGTTGCCTGGAGGAGTTAATGGACTTGGTCTTACCTTAGAAGGCTTCTCTTTTCTTCACTCCCTTTTCGTACAGAGCGGCAAAGCTGAGCACACATGGTCTGTTTTGAGAAACTTTGGGTACAATGATGCATAAAAACTGAAGGATGATTATATATCAATTCCTCGTAAAAGGTCTCCAGACCACTAGTGTTAGTAGCTCTTCGATTTTGAGTTTTAAAATGAATTTTTCTTTGATGTTATTTTAAGATATGAAGACTTATTTTAATTGTTATGACTTAAGTAGATTGTTGACTGGTCATACATATGTTATTAGCAAGAGGATATAATAAATTAACACTCCATTCGGTAATCTGATCAATGCACAGCTATCAATCTCTTATATAGGAAGTTTATGCATGGTAATGCATGGCAGTCTATTTAATGTTATTTATTGTTGACATTTGCCATTACGTAATTAACATATACTTTTGTTTTATTGTACAATTATTGACATATTGATTTATCCTGTACCTCTACACATCACTTAAACTATTCTTCTTTTATAGCTTATACATCCAAATGCTTGTGTTCTTGCAGAGTATAGAATTGAGAAGTGAAGCTGTAGAGTTTTTAAAGAGGATCTTCAGAACGTTTGACGTTGATAAATAAAGAACAATTGTCCTAAACTAGAAGTAAAAGTCTTGTCAAAGACTTTGGCAATGCTTTCATTTTTATGTGTAGTTGTAATTTGTATACACTTGGAATAGCATTTTAGAAATGCTTTGCTCTGTTGAGACATTATTAGTTAGACATTCTTGTTTATTAAAAATGATTTAATTTGTTTGAGTTTTGGCCTCTATGTTGTCTTTTTTGTTTGTCTCTCCTCTACATATTAATCTTATTTGGATAGTGCGATATTAATAGGACAAAAAAAAAAATTATTGTATTTAAATGTACTGATATTCAATGAGGACATCAAGCGTATAATGAGGAAAACAGTGACGGGTTAGTTATTTAATATGTTATTCTATAATGAGAGTCTATTAGTGTTATTAGTGACGGGAATTGACAGTCACTATATAACCTCTATAGTGACGGTATATTACTATGACTAGTGTTATTAGTGACGGGTGACTTAGTTATAAAATTAGTCTATAATTAAGTTATTAGTGACGGGGATTAGTGCAATTAGTGACGGGAATTGACTGTCATTATACATCTTTTTAGTGACGGGTTATTACTGTCACTAAATACTTTTTAGTGACGGACTGGTGTCCCGTCATTATTTACCTTTAGTGGCGGAAGCTGTAGCCAGGGGCGGTGACGGTATATATCCCGTCACTAAATGTCTTTTATGACGGTTTTTGGGGCTTTAACCACGGAATTTCCTCTCACTAAATGCAGTTTTTCTTGTAGTGTTTATCGTCGCAAAAACACATATTTCTTGTAGTGTATGTATTTATATTAATTTCTTTACCATCCTAATAAGCGACTAAGCAAGAAAAACACAAACAAAAGTCAAAACATTAAGTGCCACATAAGCAAAGAACAACTAGCTCATGGATGACCTGATGGGTAACTTGCAGTAGCCGGTCACGGGGCATTTTTATCAATTTTTTGTAAGTTAGAAGACATTTTTAAAAAGTGCCAAACTTAAAGGATATTTTCTTACTTAGGGAAAACTTACGGGATTTTTTTACCAATTTTTCCTTTAACAAAATATAAACTAACCTAAGAAAACAATAATTGCACAAATGCAATAAAACCTACTCCCTCTGTCCCAGCTTAACTTGCCTACTTGCCATTTCGGTCTTTCCCAGCTTAACTTGTCAGCCCATAAATGACAAATTTTCACACAATCTCCACCCTCAAAATCTCCACCTTTGGAAAAGTCAAAGATTCCAAAAAATCTGTTTTTCTTAACCTCTGTGCCTAGTCATCTTAGTCGCTTTTGCATGAGGATGTCTTCTTCATTGTCTGGGTTGAGTGGCTCTGTATCTTTCAGTAACTATCTTGCACTGGTCCACTGATGGGTGCCTCACTTGGGGTTGCTATGATATTGTCGTATTCATTCTCCTACAATATTTGGTTCAAAACTAATATTTATCATTTATGTTATCTTCCCCCTCAAATGATCGAGAGGATTGATTAATAGACTAATTTGACTATTTAGTGTCTTCTTTAGCACTTGAAGTGTCTTGAGTCGCTGCCTCATTTGCTTCTTCTACAATTACAACAGTAGTTGGAAACCTTTCTCTTTCTCCTCTTGTTATAAATCCGTTGCAGCAACCTTCATCTTTTCATTATTATCTGGTCTTTTGGCTCATGCTGTCAATAGTTGAATCAAAGTCCTTCTCTTGTTCATTGTACTCCTCTTCGAGCAGATAATCTTCAACTTCATTACTACTCTTGGAAGGAGTTTTCTTTTAGATTTTCTTCATAGTCCAGGAGCACTTCTTCTTCTTCTTCTTCTTCTTCTTCTTCTTCTTCTTCTTCTTCTTCTTCTTCTTCTTCTTCTTCTTCTTCTTCTTCTTCTTCTTCTTCTTCTTCTTCTTCTTCTTCTTCTTCTTCTTCTTCTTCATCATCATTATACACTACAAGAAAAACTGCATTTAGTGAGAGGAAATTCCGTGGTTAAAGCCCCAAAAACCGTCATAAAAGACATTTAGTGACGGGATATATACCGTCACCGCCCCTGGCTACAGCTTCCGCCACTAAAGGTAAATAATGACGGGACACCAGTCCGTCACTAAAAAGTATTTAGTGACAGTAATAACCCGTCACTAAAAAGATGTATAATGACAGTCAATTTCCGTCACTAATTGCACTAATCCCCGTCACTAATAACTTAATTATAGACTAATTTTATAACTAAGTCACCCGTCACTAATAACACTAGTCATAGTAATATACCGTCACTATAGAGGTTATATAGTGACCGTCAATTCCCGTCACTAATAACACTAATAGACTCTCATTATAGAATAACATATTAAATAACTATAAAATTAATATGATTAATATCGCACTATCCAAATAAGATTAATATGTAGAGGAGAGACAAACAAAAAAGACAACATAGAGGCCAAAGCTCAAACAAATTAAATCATTTTTAATAAACAAGAATGTCTAACTAATAATGTCTCAACAGAGCAAAGCATTTCTAAAATGCTATTCCAAGTGTATACAAATTACAACTACACATAAAAATGAAAGCATTGCCAAAGTCTTTGACAAGACTTTTACTTCTAGTTGGCTTTCAATATCTTTAGGCTTCCCCCATTTCACCAATAACTTTGTCACCTGCGCAGTAGTAATGATCAAGAATTTCAGAATGATTTAAAAAGCTAGAGCTATAATTCTGTCAACAAAAACACGGAATCAACATGGGAGCAAATAAAAAGTTAAAACGTAATATTAACTTTGAAACTAACTAATAACCATAGTAATTATTTATAAATCAATCCATGTCGAACAAAGGCCATAGTAGTACTCGCTTATAAATTAATCCAAGTCCAACAACATCACACGGTTGATATCAGTCATCTCATATCCAAACCAACAAACTAAATACCTCTTGACAATATAAAGACCACACTCTCCCCAAAAGGAAAAGAACGTGTAAACATTACTAGTAGAAATCGCACAAAAAAACACATCCACATATTCAAATATAATGAGAATTTTTTGTCAAAGGAACTTCAATGTGTAGTAAATGTCCAAATATGCATTGACTCAATGACAAACTATAAAATTATCACAGCAACATTAACCACTCAAAGCACTAGAAATTTTGGAAGTACAGACTGAAAAAAAAAAAAAAAAAAAAATTCACTATCATAATAACAACAAAAGCAAAAAGAAAGTCTACTTGTATTTTCTCATGCATCTCGTGTAGTTATTTTATATGAAAAAATCTTAGCATCTGGTTGCTACAAAAAGTAGTTATCATCTTTAACATAACAAATAATCCAGCTTTTTCTTATGAACTCCTAATCAAGAAAGATGGTAAAAAATGAAAGTACCGGCTACTCTATTCTCCATATTGTACTTAGCAGTTTACCAAGAAATCAGACAAGTTGGAAGAAAACCAAAGTAGACAAAAAATAAACAACTGTGTTTCTAGACCAAAAGCTAAAACTAATAGCATAAGCAAGTTGTAGAATCTAAAACCAAATAGGGATATTTCTTGTGATCAAGTTAAAATACATTACTAAGGATTTCAAGTAGTCGACTCGATACCTCAGTTTTCATCTGAAGAATTGCAATCACGTTGCTACTTCAAATATCAGAGGCACCTTGTATGCCAAAGCTTCGCTCACTATACCATAGCCAATTTTATCTGAAAGATATAAGAGTCATTGCGATGTAAATTTATATGCTACAAACCATCTCATCATGGTCATGGAAATATTTCTTATCAGGCCTTCTATAACGATGATATGCATTTCTGCGCGTCTTTTTTCGAGTCCGAACTGTCACCACCTTTTTTTATCATTCCTGCCAAAAATTGCAAAAATAAATTAATTATATACTAGCTAGCTAGTTCCGAAAATAAGTTAAAAGAAATACACACCAAACAATATTAATAAGTTGAAAAGTATTTCCAAAATATACAACACTATGCAACATTACTGTAAAAAAGCTAAAAGACATAATAACAAAGTGTTTTATTTGCTCCTTTATTTCAATTTGAGATTCCCACACTAATAGGCACACTTCAAATCTTGCCAGTATAATTCAAACTTCTTCACTAAAGTGGAGAAACCGACATCTGAATAAGTAACAAAGCATCAAGTTCCAAAAACACTACAGTGGGAGCTACCAAATAGATTTCATAAAGATAGCACAATTATGAGTATTTATTATACCTGTTTACTCAATTATGTTGTCTTAAATCCGCCTACTCGGAGAAAACATCTTCAACTTCTGACTTACTATAGTACATTTCTGTGAACTAGAAAGCAAATACATTATTTACTAGTCAGACAAATAAATTAATACAACCTATTATTGTTTAGTATATGACTAATGCATTCTCTCAGGATTATTAGCTATGGGTATCTAAAAACATGATGTAAGGAGTGTGACAATAGTCAAATTCATTTGAAATAGATGAAGACAGTAATTTGCCAATTCTTTCCAACAGGACTTTGCATGAGGATTTGTCATTGAATTAGAGCAAGACTATATGAGGTGCAATAATGTCGAAGAGACAGAATAAATGTTGAACAAATTTTGGTTATTTCTAGAAAATGTGTATTTAGGCAAATATTAGAGATATATCATGAATGTATTTTGCACTCATATGATAATTAGGCTAAAATTAAGAGTTTTACAATAATTTGCCACTAACAAAATCTGTTAAACATTATGATCTTTTAAGAAAATCAACTACAATTTCTTAAACTTTGTCTAGTGAACGAACAATAGAAGCGATTAAAATTGGACTAAAACAAATGGATATATGATTAAGACTTCTAGAATTGCTTGATATTTTCTAATATTTCAACTAGGCAATTAGTGCCAATTGATGAACGCTAGTAACTAAATTTGGTAAATGAAATAGAAAGATTCCTATCTATGCCTTTTAGTACACTTCAGAAAGTAAATGAAGAAAGACAAGATGCATGGAACTCATAGTAAAAAACTAATACTAATTGAACAAGTAGAAAATCAGTTGTTTAATTAATACCTTTTTAGCTTGTTCTTCTTTCAACTTAGCAGCACGAATTCTCTCTGCTGACTCCCTATTTTCTTCCGCAAGTGATCAAGTGCTGATAGGGTAAAAGAAAAATGAAATATTACGTAGGTACATCGTCAGAAATTACTCATAGTAACTGCTTGCAACAAATACCAGTTTTGGACTAGCAGTAAGCTTTATCTCCATTATGAGTTTTGCAGGTTTCCATTCAACATCACGAATCTTGGAATAATTTTCAGCAATGTACCTAGACGGATGTAAGAGGCAACACTTTATGAAACATAATTTGAGATGGGTATCAACAAGTTGACCAGTGGAAAATGCTAGGATGAATCAGAATCGATGTCAAAGGAATATCATTAGTTAACTCAAGCTTATCCAAAGCTCCAGTGTAAACTAAGATCTGAAGCTTCCTTTAACTTCTCTTCTATGACTCATGGCTATGGAAGTATATGCATCTAGCAGGAAAACAAGTTAATTGATTTCATTAGTGGAAAAATGATCTAATCAACAGTTCTTGGACGTCATGAACGTGTTTTCATGATCTCTAACCAATTAATTTTCCAAACTCTGGCAAATTTTACACTGCTCTCAATGTCTTGCCCTGGAACATCTAAGTAATGACTCATGACTACTCTCTTATGCAGAATTCTCTGAAACATTTCAAACCATGAATACATAAGTGATTGTGCAATAAATTTTGTGAGAGATCAAATGAAAAACAGAACCTCTTCTCTTCCTTATGACAAAGCAATATCAAGGATTATCTAAAAGAGCAAATATTGAACTACAACATATTTTAATAAAGACGTGGTAGTATAGGCTAAGTTTAATAAGAACAAAACAAGTCAATGGATTTCATTAAGCTAAAAATTGGAAACCAATCCAAACAATTCATTTCTCTTTTAATCCAACCTCAATTTTCAATTGTCCCATATGGTAATCACAAAAAGAACAAATTGATCTTATATTACCTGTATTTCATCAAATGAAACTCCTCCACCACCGGCACAAAGTTCAGCTTGCAGATATTCCAACTATTGGCTCATATTTATTATTTCATTTGGAATGGGATCTCTGTTTATCTGCTCATCAAGATCTCATTATGAAAACTACACATAAAAGTAACCCCATCTAATATGTTGATGCATTGATTTGGAGAGATACTCAGCAAATACTTCAATAAATTACCACGTGTTTGTTTTGGATATTCCGGCCACGATTGGGCATATTTCAAGTTCTATTCCGTGTTTATTAATACTCATTTCGAATCAATAATTGATAATCACAACAAGATCATTTTAGAATGCTAAACAGATGCTTGAAAGGTGTTTGAATTCTGATACCCTACACTTACCCTAATTTTGAGCTGATGTAAAAACCCTGAAATTCTTCGTCCCAAGTCCGATCTACAAGAGACACCAAACAAGATACAAAATCTCAGCCCTAAATAAAAAATCAAGTAAGAAAACAATAAATAAAGAAAACTCACCACCAGTTTTGACGGTGAAGGAGCAATTGGGGCCTTTTGGTGGATTTCAAGGCTGGAGATAAAGAAAACGATGGGAAGATTTTGATTGAGCTTGAATTTTAGATCAGTGGGGATGTGCCTTTTGGTGGATTTCAATCAATTCCATGGAATTAGGAAGCTGCATCTTGACCTGCAATTTTAGTTGGAAGCTAGAAGGGTTTTCTTGAGAGTGGAAAAGATGTGAGGGAGAGAGAGAAAGTTGAGAGAGAAATTGGGAGTGAGAATAAAGTGTTTAACCCAGATATTCTGTATTCTTAATATGTCCGCGTCAACGATCTCGGCCGAGATCACTCCCTGTCTCGGCCGAGATGACTTCCAGCAATAACTCCCAGTTTTGCCTGCCTTCTCGTCTCGGCCGAGATCACTCCCTGTCTCGGCCGAGACTCATCTCCAGCAATAACTCCCAGTTTTGCCTCCCTTCTCGTCTCGGCCGAGATCACTCCCTGTCTCGGCCGAGATGACTCTCCAGCAAAAAATTTTGCCTGCCTTCTCGTCTCGGCCGAGATCACTCCCTGTCTCGGCCGAGATTACGTTCCATACTCAAAAGTTTTGGTGGGAAAGTTCAGCGCCATTTTTTCAGCTCAATAGTGAGGGTGAATTTTATTAAATTTCTGAAATTTATATTTAGTCACCAACAACCAATATTTTTAGTGAGGGTATTTTTTTACTCTCATTAAATGTAAGAATATAGCACATTTAATGAGAGGCTTTTCTTACCCTCACTATTTTTTTGTGACTATAAGTGGCTTTTCTTGTAGTGATATTCAATTGATTAGGGTTTAAGTTTTCTTTTGGTATAGAGAACCCTTCTTTAGTATGAACTGGGTTAGTAGTAGCTGTCTTTGTTGCAGCAGGTGCGTTTGAAGTTTGCTCATCGTCGTATCCTGCTGTAGCTGCTTACTCCTCTCTTGCAGTATCATCTTCTCTACTACTTACTGTAAGCTCTCTTACTGTAACACCCCTCTATAGTGGGATATTATTTATATTCAATAAGACCAAAACTTTTGACAATTCAAACCAAAAACTATCAGAATGAGAATCTTTGTAGAATTTGTTTTTTATTTTTTTAATTTTACTTTTATTCAACTGGAAATGAATTTTTTTTTTTATACAAGTACAAATAATAAACTTCGATTCACTTTAAAACATATAAAAAATAATTCAAGCATATCAAACTCAAACGTACAAGGAAGAACATTGAAGCTTTTCATTTTAGAATTCCATTTATTTATTTTCTTTTCTTTGCTTCCACCGAGAAATAAGTATTAACTATATAAGACTGGAAAACTTCAACTCGGGTTATAACCTCTAAGAAAATACAAGGTGCAACACTGATTATTATTCAAATAAAATATTTAAGTCAAAAGACTACTTAAATCTCTAACCAATTTCGAGGATCCACCGCCACTACCATTTCTGCAACGGTCTTGCTCCATTCAAGGTCTTGGCTATATCTATAATATAAGGTAGATAACTATAAGCTAACGCTTAGTAAGTACATCACCTATCTCACAAAACCTTTTCTTTTAAAACTAAAGTACTTAAAAACATCACTTTACAAACAAATACACTTATACAATAAAACTCAACTGAAATTCCTTGAAATCATCAAATAAATCAAAACTCATACACTATATAATAAAACCTACTGTGGCCCCAGACATGGTACCAATGTGCACAACTCCATTAGGACCAAGGGTAGCTAGTCACTGAATCTTAATGGAGAAACTAAATCTCATAGGGCAGTCTCGTGCCCTTACTGATAAAAATCATAGGGGCCTCATGCACTTACTAATAAAACTCATAAGGCCTCGTGCCCTTACTCATAAATCTAATAGGGATGTCTCGTGCCCTTACTCATAAAACTCATTGGTTAGCAATCTCGTGCCCTGATACCTGTCCTATAAATATAAGAAAATAATATAATTTTTCAAAACTTTTTCTTTGCTAATTTGAAATGTGCTTATATCTTCTCGAATTCTACTAATATCTCATTTACTAAGTATAATGAAAACTACTTGATGAACGTAAAAATTACCGTTTTTCTTGTATTTTTCACGTTTATATTCTATGAAGAATTTTGTGTAATTGATATGTTCACGTGCGATTTTTGAACTTTATTGCATTTCCGAGTTAAATTTCCTTTTTAATATTATTTGATGCGCTTTTGGGTGTTTTTTAGTCTCATTTTGAAGGTTAAGAAGCTCGGAGGAATTTAGAAGAATGATCGAGTCCATTTCCACACTCCGGCCCTCATCCCGAGGCCCAAATAGGGTCAAAATGGGTTGGGGTCAGGCCCAAAGTAAAGATCATCAAGCCATGAAAAAGGTTCGTGAAGAACTTGAGCCGAGAAGACGAATAGAAAAGCTCCAAATTAAAGAAGGAAGAGGACAAGGGCAATCGCATATGCTTTATGTTCAAGCCCGCAAAACGAGGCCCAGATAAATCCAAATCAGATGCACAAAAAGCTCAAATTAAGGTTCATCAAGTCACGAGCAAAAGTCGTGAAGAGGTCAGGTCGAGAAAACGAGAGGGAAGAGACTGAAACGGCGACGGAAGACGGAGTTGTAAAACAGGAGAAAAAGACCACTACCGGTGCCACTACCGGATCGGCAGGACCACCTGTAGTTGATCCAATGTGACACACATATTGCAGCCATTATCACGTCCGGCCCGACAGTAGGCCCGGTAGTCCGGGGTCGGTCTCTTATTTCGTGTCCTATTCGTTTTTCGGCCATAACTTCTTCGTCCGAGCTCCGATTTCAGTAATTCAGGTGGTCAAGCTTGGCCAAGACAAAGATCTATAACTTTCATGTTTTGACAGAGAGCCAATTCCGAGCCAACTCTTCCCAGAATTCACGTAGAGTTCGAGTCGAGTGCACGATGGGCCGTTCAACCAACAACTTACAATCCCTTGTGTTCCAATTTGCTTTTGACTATTTTACCCTGACTTTTCAGCTGATTTCTTACCCTTGTATGTTTGGGGAGTGGGTGTCTATAGATACCCCCTCCCCTTTTTATTCCAACTATTTAGCCATTTTCATTTTCACTTAGAACTCTCTCTATTTTTTTTTTTTTTTTTTCTCTCCAGAATTTCAATTAGGGTTTCTTCTCTCTTAAAGAGAGAAACTAAGGTTCTTGAAGAAATCGTAAGGATTACTCCAAGGGGGTGACAAGCTTGAAGGTTTATCGAAGATCTCTCGATTATTATCATCAATAAACTTTTATTATCCTTATCTCTCTCTATTTTATTTTATTTGATTTTTCTTGCTTTGATGATGATATTTATTAGGTTATTGTTGATGATTCGTGAGTAGTTCTACTTGTTTCCCGAAGAAATGGAGTAACCCGGGCTTCGGGGTTGATGTCCATTTTATTTTGATGGTTGATTTAATTTGGAATTGGTACCCTAGGGTTTGGATTTAATTGATTTGTATGATTTTCATATGAAATTATGCTTTGTTATAGGTTTAACTCGGTGGCTTGAACTCTCAATAATTTAGTCTTCTTTTATATGATTCTGCACTTAGGAAATGATGATTTGGACCTTAGGCTAGGGTTTGTCACCCTCTCGAGGGAATCTAATTTGATCTTAAGTGAAGTTAGGATTAGATTTTTGTGCCTTAGATTGATAAGAAAATAAAATAAATTCACGAACTCAAATCAATTAAAACTCAATTTATAGGACGGAGACCTATGAAGGAGAAGACCTATAAAAAGAGGGAATAGAGCCTAGGAAGTCTCGATTAGGATAAACAACGATAGTCTAGGTTGTGCGTGTAGAGAAATCTCACCCCTACATCATATAGCTATAATGTAAGAGAAGCCAAAATAGATTATTTTAATCTACTCAATTGGTAATTCAGGGCCCGGGGTTGATTTTGTTTGCTATCCATTTAGGTATTCTTTATAGGGCCCTGTTTATTCTCCAACACTAGGGGGATATGACACATAAGCCATATCCTAGAATTTCTATCTATTGGGACGCTATTTGGGTAGGAGTTAAACCATTTGTTCCCTTTTTATCTTGACTTAATGGTGTTTGGACATTAACCCCTCAAAATTTGGGTGAAACCGAGTTTTGGGAAGCATTTTCCCTTATTTATCTCTTTCTATCTTCTTTTATTCCATTTAGTAAAAATCAACTCCTAACTCCAATCGCTAAACTTAGGAAATCATGACCCGGGTAGTTCACATGGATGTCCTCTCTGTGGATCTATATAATATTACCTCTGTTTAAATCTCGTACGCTTGCGAGAACGGATAGTTATTCAAAAACAATCTTTTTTGAATGATTTTTCGAAACATGTTCACGGCGCCATTGCCGGGGAGGATAATCTCCCCGTGTAATTAACCGAGTTGTTATGTTTCATAAGATTTAGCCTTTAATTTGTGTTATTTATGTTTTTGTCAAGTTGTTTAATGAATTCTTCTTTTAGGTACTACTCGTATATGAGAAGGACAAGAAGCGTGGACATCTTTGCTTGTTGATCTTGATCTTGAAATCGATAGGACCTTTAGAAGAGGAGTGAGAAGGTTAATCGAAAGAGTGCAAAGTGAAAAAGGAATTAAATATGGAAAATCAATAAGCCAATCACAACCCGCAAGAAGAAGTCGAGGAAGTCGTTCCTCGTCAAACTCTAAGGTATTACATTGCTCCAAACAATCTAGGGACACACTCAAGCATAGTACGCCCTGGATTCCTAGCCAATTCCTTTGAATTGAAGCCTGACCTCCTCTAAATCATCCAAGCAAATCAATTTGGAGGCCAACCGAGCGAGGACCCTCATCTCCATGTGTCAACCTTTCTACAAATATGTAACATGTTGAAGATGAACGGAGTTTCACCGGAAGCTATCAAACTCTGCCTCTTTCCTTTCTCTCTAAGGGATAGAGCTGCGATTTGGCTCAATTCATAACCACCGGACTCCATTACCTCATGGGAGGACTTGTGGGCGAATTTCTTGCAAAAATTCTTCCCACCAAACAAGCCATACCAACTACGCAACAAACTCACCACATTCGCTCAAGAGCAAGATGAGTCTCTATTTGAAGCGTGGGGGCGATTCAAAGAAGGGTTGAGGATGTGCCTGCATCACGGGCTTGAGAAGTGGATGTTGCTCGACATATTCTATAATGGGCTTTCCTATCATGACCGAAGCGCTATTGATGCTGCCTCCAGAGGATGCTTGATGAACAAGAGCATTGAGAAAGCTTTTGAGCTTATTGAAACCATGTCGACCAACTACAGCCAATGGAATCGACCGCGTGCCAATCGAAACGTGTCTTCAAATGTGCCAAGAATAATCCGAGGTATGCACCAAGTTGATACTCTAGATTTGATAGCATCAAAACTTGAGGTTCTCACTAAGAAATTTGACACTATGAAATCTATAAGTACCACCTTCACCCAACCCCAACCCCTCAATACCGTTTCTTGTGATATTTGTGGAAACGAGGGGCACGAAGCAAACGGGTGTCCTATTTTGTCTCAAGTGGAGAGTGTGCAATTACTTGAAAGGGCTAAGAAGGGGAAGTGGAACCCTTACTCAAACACTTACAACACTGGATGGAGATACAATTCGGCGTTTTCATATGCCAACCCCCAAAGCTCTTCGAACCCATCTCAACGACCACAATAACTAGGCCAAACCCACCAAATATCTCAAAACCCTCCGGGATTCCCACCAAGAAACCAAAACCCCAACTATCCTAGGAGAAGTGAGGCCGACTTAGCCATTGAGGAAGTTCAAGCACAAGCAAAGAAGGATAGGGACAAAATGAATGCTAAATTTGAGGTCCTCATGAGCCATAACAAAATGTTAGAACAATTCATCCTTAACTCACCTTCGGGGTCACCTAGGCAAGCGGGTAGTCTTCTGGGACAACCCGAATATAGGACAAACGCCGAACCCCAAGAGAATCTCAATTTTATGGGAGAAAAGAGGAGTGAGGAGAAATTGGTGGAAAAGGAAGACATTAGGCTTGAACTATTTGAACGGTGGAAAGAAAATGGAAAAGGATAGAAGGGTCCAGAGGGGGAGAGTGAAGAGAAAAATGGGAACCTTGAGAGGGCCACAGAGTCATCCCTACCAACACCTACCCCCACTTCTCTTAAAAATCCTTTGGAAGATGTGATGACATTAAAGAGAACAATGGAAGTCGAGAATGAAGGTGAGATCAAAAATTTTCTTTCCAAGGTATCTTTAAACGACACCCTACTCTTTGATGAAAAAGTTGAACAAAGCATCACCACCTTTTTGGAGAACTTGCTAGAGTTTCTACCTGAAGGTGAGGGATCTTAAGCGTTCGATGCCCTTCCCAATTTGGATGAGTACAAAATTATGGAAGAGGAAGGGCTCACTCCTAAGCTTAGTGATCCGGGATGCTTTGCTCTATCTTGTAGAGTTGGAGAGATAGTTTTCCAAATTGCCTTATGTGATCTTGGGGGAAGCCTGAATGTGATGAGCTTATGAGCCTTCGAGGAACTCGGTCTAGCAAAATTAAATCCTTCCAATATATCTCTTAGGTTTCCCGACTCTCGGGAATCAAAACCCGAAGGAATAGCAATAAACATTTTGGTTGAGGTAGGAAAGTCAAAGTTGCCAACCGATTTTGTTATCATAGATATGGGACGTGAATTCACTTTCCCAGTGATACTCGGGAGACCTTCCTTGTGAGTGTCGGTGCACTCATTGATGTTAAATGGGATCGAATGGTGCTAACACAAAGGGTGAAATTTTAAAATTTCAAATGGCCTAGAGAAAATACCCTAGTATTAGCACCAATCCTACACACTCAATCAAACACCAAGTATCATTGGAAAATGATGAGGCTCTAAAGGAATTTGAAGTCTTTGGCAAGAAAGTTTTTCAAGAAAAGAAGAATCGTGATAAAAAAGGAAAGTGATTTCAATGATAAAAAAATGTGAAAGCCTTCGAGGAGGAAAACATGATTTTCAAACCCCCATAATTTGTTGATGAAAAAGGGTCAAGCTAGTGACCTTAAAGAAGTGCACTTGGAAGGCATCCCAAGCCACGTTTGTTTCGTTTTCAATAAAAGTAGGTTAGGAGTTTTTGTAAATATTTTTTGTTGAAGTATTCTAATATGTTGGTTTGGAGATAGTAGGTACCCAAAAGAGATGAAATGTGAAGAAAAATCGAGAAGGGGGAAATTTCTTTAAGAGAATAAAATTTTGAGTTGGGATTTCTTGGAAAGTTTCATTTTCTAATTTTTTTGGAAATCAATCGTTTGATTCAAAGAAAAACGAAGAAAAAAAAAATTCGGAATCCTTGACCAAAATTTCCCGGAGATCCCTTTCCCCCCCTCTCCATTTCTCCTCACAATTTCAAAACCCACTTCTCTCTCTACAAATGCTCCTCCTTCTCTCTAAAAATGTTCCAATAATCCTCACTTTGATTTTCAAATTACTCCCAATTCGTGTGCAACTAGCGTGAGTCCTTCGTAGGGATAGCTACCCGGACCAAGGGCATCATTCCAACCGATCACTTTCTGGCGAAAGTTACCGGAATCTGGCGAACCGAAGAAGGTAAATTTTTCGACTTTTTCTTTCATTTTAGAGTGATTTTTGGTTTTCTTATTATTTCCCCTTGAATTCCCTTAGTTAGAACACTTAGCACACATGGGCTACATTTTTCTTAACCCGAAATCGTATTTTGGATACTTTTGTGCTTGTTGTTTCTATTGAGTATAAGGATAATTTGAAATGGCAAGAACAAAGGGGGAGAAGCGAAAGAAAACCACCGCTAAGTCCTCTACCTTGGGGGAAAGTAGTAAAAAGAAATTAGGGAAATAAGTGATTAGGGAAGAAGTGGATGATAAAGGAGAGATAGTTGAGGAGGAAGAGGAGTTTGTAGTACCGGAGGAAATTTTGCTCCCATCGCCTAATGATAGACTTGTCTTTTCGAAAGTGCGTGAGAAATGGATTTCTCCCTCCAAATTCATTGATTTGATGGAATTGAGAGCCCTTTCCTATGGGGAGAGAGTGGAGGAATTCTTGAGGGCATGGGGCATATTTGATTTCTTGACTAGGCCGACTAGCACTTTCGTCATGACAACTATCCAATTCTTTAGTACATTTAAGCCTAGAAGGATGGCATTACAAGCGGTATCCGGTGAAGTTAATTTTGTGATGAGCAGGCAATGCTTCTCAATGAGTGTGGTAGCATTTGGAGAGAAGTTGGGGATAAAGCAGGATTTGCCTGCAAGTGTGACATACATAGATTTCAAGCCCGATTTGTTTTGGAAGGAACTTAACTGAGAGGAAAAGTTTGCATCAAACCGAGCGAAATACCTACTTATCAAAGATCCAGCCATTAGGACCGCTTTTCAGATCCTAACACACACTATTTTGGCGAAACAGGAGACTACTCGAGTCACTGGGATTTGAGTTATTTTTTATCTGGGTTGTAGTGAAGAGAAAGAAGATTTCAGTTATGGGATTTCTACTTGGACATTGGGTTAAGGTGCAAGGAGATGCATATCGGACCATCCAATTTGGGGGATACATATCCAAGCTCATCCGTACATTGCCATAAATGGAAGAAAGACTCCAAGGAGAAGATTTGGGTATGAAATTTTACCACTGGATGACCCGAACAGGCCTCGAATAGCAAGAGAGCATGAAAGAGAGATAGAGGAAGAAGAACCGGAAGTACGAGGAGGAGTAGAGAGCAAGCTTGATGAAATCCTAAGGGAGGACAACCATCCTAGAAGGCATCGGCAACCACTCCAATCAAAATAATGAAGCGCTAGTGAAGCAAAATGAGGCGCTCATGGGAGCAATCAATGACATGAAGAAGAGAGTGGAGAATATTGAAAGACAAAGATGTGAAACCCACCTCCTCCTTCGTTGGATCTTGAAAAAGAGTGTAAAGACCTTTACTTATCTTAAGAGCATCTTTCGGAAGAATTCGAGGGAAGAAGAGCGAGCAAGTGTTGAGAAAGAAATTAAAGAAGTCACCGAGAGGATTGCTCCGCCATCTGCCTCGACTTTCGATGTGAGGAAACATTTCCCAAGATTTTCCAATATGGATGCTTGGCCACAAAGCAATGAGAACACTCTTTTCTCGATCCGCTACACCATTTTTTTTTTTAGGAAGAAGAATTCGAGTCAAGTAAGAGACCTCTTCAGATGAAAACTTACTCAAGGAACATCGTGAGAGAAAGACAAGGGGTTGAGAATCCTCTCCCTTTTGGTTAGTATTTCTACCCTTAATCTTATTTTTCGCGTATAAATAGTGTAGTGTTAGTTTTAATGCTTTTAGAATAAGTGATTTTGGGATGGAAATGAAATATGGAATGAGATTGTTTCAATGATATAGATTTGGAAGTGATAACCTTGTGATGTGTTTGACTTGTAAATTCACTATTCACTACTCTTTGTTGAGGTTGCACATTTTTCTACCTCTCTAACAAATTAGGCTTGAGAAGTTCGCCCAAGTTTGTGGGGAGGGGGAAACAATTGTCATTTCTATGTAGGTTTTGATTGAGACAGGAATTCCAACCTCTTCGCTACTTGGGCTTGAGAATTTCGCCCAAGTTTGTCGGTGGATGGAAGGATTGTTATTCTTATGTGCTTTTGAGGATGCTCCTCTTGTCATATGGAACTTACTATAATTCTTGATCTATGCCATTCCACCACTTAGTTGTTTATGTTTTGATTGCTTTTGTGAATAACACAACTGTGGATTGGTTGTTGAGTTGATTTACCTTGTGATGGATAAAGAAGAAGGATTGGAAACTCCGATGTTGTGCTCCAAAGTTTTTGAAATCTCTATAAATTGAGTACATAACACTAGAGGGTTCCTTGCCTAAAAATCAAAATGTGACTAATTGGTCAATGAGATTTAAGGGTAGGTGAATATTTAGATATAGTGAGGAGGATTGCTGAGTTCATAAAATAACTTATCCCGAAGTTATGTTGCTTGTGGGCATTTCTTCAATCCTAAGATACACAATACACGACTAAGGATGAACTCGTGAAGAATAAAATGAATCGGCTTTAGGTGGTAGAAAAATTGAGGAGATGTAGGAGGAGTTATAAGGTGGTATAGGTCATCGGATCAAGTCATTGCATTTCATTGTTTTTGATAAATTCTAGTGATTATTATATATTCCATTTGTTGAGCTAAGTATGTAAAAAGAAAAATAATTCCACTTTGTATGAAACGTAGGAGAAAAAAAAAGAGATGAAAGCTCAAGTAAGAAAAATCGAGTGTTAAAGCCATTGAAAATGTCATGTAACTCGAAAAGAGTATTGTAAAGTAAAGGCAAAAGCTAGGATCATCATCTCTATTCTTTTTAGACAAGACCGGTGGAAAAAGGAGAAATAGAAAGATAAAAATATAAGATCAGTTGGCTCGAGGGAGAAGAGAGCCGCATTACCAACACCGAGTGAGTGCGTGGCGTCTTCCTAAAAAAGAACCGAGCCGAACCGCCTAAGGTCGAGGATTTGAAGGATAATGAGTCGTCCAAAAGTCACTGCACAATTGCACATTTTAGGGTTGAAAGTAGGGCTCTTTGCTCATGATCTAGGGTACTAAGTGAAATAAAAATGTAAATTTCCAAATTTCTATACCTTTATATTCCCCTACTCGTTTATCAAATCCTTTAAACAAACCGATTTAGGTAAGAATGGTGAACCAAAAAGTGGACAAATACTCAATGAAAGGAGAAATTCATAAAAGGGGGATTCGATACCTTCCCAACTCTCGTTTTCTCATGTGCCTAATTGTTTAACTTGCTCGGGGACGAGCAAGGTTTAAGTTTCTGGGGATGATGAATGTATAAATTATCGTTTTTCTTGTAACTTTCACGTTCATATTCTATGAGGAATTTCATGTAATTGATATGTTCACGTGTGATTTTTGAACTTTATTGCATTTCCAAGTTGAATTTCCTTTTTAATATGATTTGATGCGCTTTCGATGTTTTTTAGTCTTATTTTGAAGGTTAAGAAGCTCGGAGGAATTTAGAAGAATGTTCGGTCCATTTCGACACTCTGGCCCATATCCTGAGACCCAAAAGGGGCCAAAATGGGTCGGGGTCAAGCCCAAAGTAAAGATCATCAAGCCACGAAGAAGGTTCGTGAAGAACTCGGGCCGAGAAGACGAATAGAAAAGCTCCAAATTAAAGAAGGAAGAGGACAAGGCCAATCGCATATGCTTCGTGTTCAAGCCTGCAAAATATGGCCCAAACAAATCCGAATCAAACCCGATAAAAACTAATTTGAGTTCGTCGAGTCACGAACAAAAGTCGTGAAGGGGTTGGACCGAGAAAACGAGAGGAAGGGGTCCGAAACGGCGACGAAAGACGGAGGTGTAAAATAGGAGAAAAGGACCACTACTGGGGCCACTACCAGACCGGCGAGACCACTGGTAGTTGGTCCAGTGTGACACTCATATTGCAGCCGCTATCACGATCGGCCCGGCTGCCAAAGCGGCTGTAGGCCTGGTAGTCCGTAGTCAGTCCCCTATTTCGTGCCATGTTCGTTGTTTGGCTGTAACTTCTCTGTCCGAGCTCCGACTTAACTGATTCAAGCAGTCACGCGTAGCCAAGACAAAAATCTAAAACTTTTATGTTTTAACCAAGACCCAATTTCGAGCCAATTCTTTCCAAAATTCACGTAAAGTTCGACCAACAACTTACCATCCCTCGTGTTCTAATTTTCTTTTGACTAGTTTACCCTTACTTTAAGGGACTTTTCAGCTGATTTCTTACCCTTGTATGTTTGGGGAGTGGATGTCTATAAATACCCCCTCCCCATTTTATTCCAAGCACTTAGTCATTTTCATTTTCACTTAGATATTTTTATTTTTTTTAAGAATTTCAATTAGGGTTTCTTCTCTCTTAAAGAGGGGAACTAGGGTTCTTGAGGAAATTGTAAGGATTACTCCAAGGGGGTGAAAACATTGAAGTTTTATTGAAGATCTCTCAATTGGTATCATCAATAAGCTTTTGTTATCCTTATCTCTCTCTAATTTATTTTATTTGATTTTTTTGCTTGATGATGATATTTATTGGGTTATTGTTGATAATTTGTGAGTAATTCTTCTTATTTCCCGAAGCAAGGGAGTAACCCGAGCTTTAAGGTTGATGTCCATGTTATTTTGATGGTTGATTTAATTTGGGATTAGTAACATAAGGTTTGGATTTAATTTATTTGTATGAAATTAGGCTTTATTATAGGTTTGACACGGTGGCTTCAGCTCTCGATAATTTAGCCTTCTTTTATATGATTGTGCACTTAGGAACTGATGATTTGGACCTTAGGCTAGGGTTTGTCACCCTCTCGAGGGAATCCAATTTGATCTTAGTAAGCTTAAAATTAGTTTTTTTTTTTTTTTTTTTTTTTTTTTTTTTTTTTTTGTCTTAAATTGATAAGGAATGAAATTTAATTCGCAAACTCAAATCAATTAAAACTCGATTTATAGGACGAAGACCTATAAAGGAGAAGACCTATAAAAAGAGGGAGTAAAGCCTAGGAAGTCTCTATTGGGATAAACAACGATAGTCTAGGTTGTGCGTGTATAGAAATCTCACCCCTACATCGGTCTATAATGTAGGAGAAGCCACAATAGATTATTTTAGTCTACTCAATTGGTAATTCGGGGCCCGTGGTTGGTTTTGTTTGCTATCCATTTAGGTATTCTTTGTAGAACCCCGTTCATTTTCCAATACTAGGAGGATATGGAACCTAAACCATATCCCGGAATTTCTATCTATTGGTCGCTATTTAGGTAGGAGTTCAACCATTTGTTCCCTTTTTATCTTGACATAATTGTGCTTGGACATTAACCCCTCAAAATTTGGGTGAAATCGAGTTTCAGCAAACATTTTTTCTTATTTATCCCTTACTACCTTTTTTTTTTTTCCATTTAGTAAAAATCAACTCTTTACTCCAATTGTTAAAATTAGGAAATCATGACCCGGGTAGTTCACACAGATGTCCTCTCTGTGGATCGATATAATACTTCCTCTATTTAAATCTCGTACGCTTGCGAGAATGGAAAGTTATTAAAAAACAAACATTTTTTAGTGATCTTTTGGAACAAGTTCACTACTAAGGGCCCATATATTGTACCTAAACCTGCAACTTTATTAAGACCCAGGGTAACTAGCCACCGAATCTTAATGGAACAACTAAACCTGAGAGGGCACTCTCGTGCCCTGGTACTAGTCCTATAAATATAATAAAGTATCGAAGATACTTAAACAATATCTTACTTTTGTAAAAACTTAACTCTCTCGTAGAAAATTCTTACATAAACTTTAAACACATATATAACCTCAATAAATCACACAAAACTTGACTAACTAAACAATTGAACAACTTCCACATACTTCACATAATAGACACAACTTTACATAATAAACTCAAATAATAAAGTCAAGCTCAATTGAATTTCACATAATAGGCACAAGTAACATAATCAAACTCAAGTAACGTTCGCATAATAGGTACAAATAATAGAATCAATTGCAAGTAAATTTCACATAATTTTGGATTTTTTTTTTTAATTTTCGGATTTTTAAATGAATTTTAAAATTTTCAAAATAATTTTGGATTTTTTTTTAATTTTCTGTATTTTATATTCATTTTTTGATTTTTTAAATATTTCTATATTTTATATAAAATTATTTAAAATTTAAATCTTTTTCAATATTATTTAATAAATTATTTTACTTTTTAAATTAAGATGGCCACATGTCGCATTCCTATTGGGCCTTTTTGGCATGTGCTGAGCACATGGTTTTTACATGCCGGAATATATAGTTGGAGGTTGCAAAAGTAAAATCCCGCATTATACAGGTTGTGATCGGAAAAATAATTACTTTAGGTTGCAAAGTGAAAAATCGTCGAAAGTACAGGCTGCATTCTGTAATTAACCCTATAATAATTCACCAAAATACACTCATACTGCATTTGTTAGATTGTCAATAAAATAGCTTAATTCTAGTTTTTAATGGAAAAACATAGATCAAAATACACACGTTTACAACTATTCGATAAAGAAGAAACATTACATACACTGTCCGCTGATCCGGTAACCATTATGAACTATTTTCATCATACAATTCTACCTCCTAGCACCAAAATGAATTCCGGTGAGGCTCAACCTGAGAGTATTGGTTATCGATGTAATTACAATAGTGGTACCAGCTAACCGAGGTAGCGTAATTATGAAGATAATCATCAAGATAATATAAATATGTTGAAGCGTCTCGTCCAACCGTCTGTCCATTTACCGGATAATTCGGATTCACCCAAGAATTGTACTGTTGGTCTTCATAAATCAAGTGAGGGGTTGTGTCCTCAAGGGGGCTACGATCAGTCCAGGCTGGATCTCGTGATCTGTCTGCTATTCTATGTGAAAATAAATTAGGATACAGATCTTCCCGATCGGTTCTGTTAGGTTTCAGAACATTTACAACACACATCATCCTAAATCAGTACTGCATTCATCTTGATCTTCCAGAGTGAGAAGTCATTCTTTCCTGAGAACTTCTCCACATCCATCTTTACTCCAGCCATTCTTCTTCTTCTTTGAGTTTGTGTGTATGTTTCCCATAGACGGCGCCACTTGTTAGGTTTCAGAACATTTACAACACACACACAACAAGATTCAATCCAGAAACAAATGAAAAACAGACTAAAAATCGGCCACTCAAAACCGAACGCAAAAACAGAAATAAAAGAAGAACACAAAGCTTTGACGTGGTTCGATCAATGTGATCTACATCCATGGAGGCTCTATACACCTCAATTCACTCAACTAAACAATCAATTACAAGAAACAACTCAGAAAACTAGAAGCCCCAATTCACAACCCGAATTGAGCTCAAAAACCTTAGCTCTCAAATTCTAATGATTGTGTAGTGTTTACAGAGGGAAAATTACGTGTATCAACTCGTCTTTACAAGTAGAACAAATGTATGTAAAGAGCTAAGCTCGAATCAAGAAGTTCTGGAAGCTGGAATCAAATTCAGTTTCAACTGCTTTTCAAACTGATACGCGTCTTCAACAACGGTTTTTCATGCAACAGTCCAAAACCGTTGCACATTTCTGTTATAACCGTCACAAGCCCGGTTCTTCAATAACTTCCAAATCTGATTTGATATTAACCCGGCTCTCCGGTCCGGTTCTTCCCAACCCAAACCCGGTTCCTGATTCTACTCAACCTCTACTACAAGATATGCTCACTTGAAGAAATTGAAAGATACCTACAAATCTCCACCTCAATGAATTCAAGTGCACTTCATCACCTCTCACTGTCTTCTTATCTCCTGGTTTATTCACATTGTTCAAGCCTTATCAGGCTTGAGCAATGTACCATCTTACTCCTAGGAACTGCCTTTGTCAAGAAATCTGCCGCATTGTCCAAAGTATGCACTTTCTTTACTTCAACAGATCCAGCTTCAATGATATCCCTTGAAAAATGAAGTCTAACATCAATGTGCTTAGACCTCTCATGAAAAGCTTGATGCTTCACCAAATGAAGAGCACTCTGATTGTCACACTGAATAGTAACAAAACCTTGTCGTAGTCCCAAGTCCTTGAGAATTCCTTTGAGCCATAAAGCTTCTTTGATTGCCTCAGTTAATACAATGAACTCTGCTTCTGTTGTTGACAATGCAACCACTGACTGTTGCACACTTTTCCAACTCACAGCTGTACCATACAAAGTAAAGACATACCCTGTAATGGATTTCTGGTATCCAAATTCCCAGCAAAGTCTGCATCAACATATCTAATCAATGGTATAATATTTGCTTCTTGTTTCTGGAATTTTAACCCCATACTGACAGACCCCTTTAGATATCTTAAAACCTGCTTCCCAATGTGATTCCCCAGGATTTGACATATACCTGCTTACTAGAGACACACTATAGGCCAAGTCTGGCCTGCTACATATCATTCCATACATTGAACTGCCAACACCACTGGCATATGGAACATTCTTCATGTGAATCTCCTCAGCTGCAGTCTTAGGACACTGATCCTTGGATAACTTTGTCTGTAGATTAACTGGAATACTTACTGGTCTGGACTCATGCATGTGGAATCTCTCCACAACCTTCTGCAGATACTGCTTCTGTGAAAGCCATAATGTTCCAGTCTCTCTTCTTCTAATGATGTCCATTCCCAGAATCTTCCTGGCTTCCCCTAGATCCTTCATGTCAAATTCTGAATTCAACTTTCCTTTTAGCTGTTGTATCTTATCACTGCTCTTACTGGCTATGAGCATATCATCCACATATAACAACAAAAACACTTGTTCAGCTCTTGAACCTCTGTTAAAATATACACAGATGTCATATAAGCTTCTTATGAATCCTGCACTTATCATGAACTCATTGAACTTCTTATTCCACTGCCTGGGACTTTGTTTCAACCCATAAAGTGACTTCTTGAGAAAACATACATTCTCTTCATTTCCTGGAATCACAAAGCCCTCACGTTGCTTCATGTATATCTTTTCAACCAAATCTCTATGCAGGAATGCTGTCTTGATATCTAACTAATGTAGTTCCAAGTCTTCTTGAGTAACCTTTGATAGAAGTAACCTGATAGAACAATGCTTCACTACTGGAGAAAATACTTCATTGTAATCAATGCCTTCCCTTTGAGTGAAGCCCCTGGCAACCAACCTTGCCTTGTACCTGATCTTATCAACTTTTCCAGCCTCCACCTTTTTCTTGAAAATCCATTTTGAGCTAACTAGCTTCTGCCCTTTTGGTTTGTCTACAAGCTTCCAGGTTTGGTTTCTCTCTAAGGATTCCATTTCCTCTATCATGGCCCCTATCCAGTTTTCACTCTCACTGCAACTTACTGCTTCCTTGAAACTACTAGACTCTTGAAACTCCAAGTCTTCTGCTACACTCAGTGCATAATATACACTGCCAGCTAATCCATAGAAATCAGGCCATTGAATTTGTCTTCTTGGCCCGTCTCTTCCTATGCCATAGGTTCTGAGATTTGCCATCTCAGTTTGACCCTCTTTTTCTTCTAATGAACTGTCATCTTCTTGCTGAGCTTGAGTATTTCCCTCTGTTGGTATCTGCTCCTTATTAAGCTCCACCTGGACAGAAATTCTTTCAGGTTCCACAGCTCCATCAGCTTCCTCTTGACTTCCAGTAGAGTTGTATCCCGTCACATCTTCATTGAACTTTACATCTCTACTTATTAGGAGCTTCTGGTTTCCCTGTTCCAAGCACCATAACCTGTAGCCTTTTATGCCTTCAAGATATCCTAAGAATACACATCTCTGTGCTCTTGCATCAAGTTTGTCTTGCCTAATGTGAGCATAGGCTAAACACCCAAACACTCTTAAGTCATGGTAATTTGGTGTCTTTCCACACCACAGTTCTTCTGGAGTTTTAAATCCTAGAGTTGATGATGGTGACCTGTTGATCAAATAGCATGCAGTATATATTGTCTCCTCCCAGAAGGATTTAGGTAATCCAGCATCAATCAACATACATCTAACTCTTTCCAGCATATTTCTGTTAAATCTTTCAGCAACTCCATTCTGTTGGGGGTTTAGAGGGACAATTATGTGCCTTGTGATACCCTTCTCTTCACAAAATCCTGTGAATTCAGTGGATAGATATTCCAAGCCATTATTAGTCCTAAGATGTTTCAGTTTCTTCCCTCTTAGGTTCTCCACCTGATTCAGCCATGTTTTAAACTTGAGGAATGCATCACTTTTGTTTCTCAAGACATATATCCAGGTTTTTCTACTGTAATCATCAGTGATAGACATGAAATACCTTCCCCCTCCATGTGTTTCTGTTCTTGAAGGCCCCCAAATATCAGAGTGTACATAATCCAGGGGTTCTTGAGTGGAATGTATCCGTTTTACATAAGGCAGCTTCTTAGCCTTCCCCAGGGCACACTTGTCACAGAAATCCAGTGTTCTATTTCCCATTTCACCAATGATACCCTTCTTGGATAACTCCTTTAACCCTTTCTCTCCAATATGACCCAGTCTTCTATGCCACTTCATATCTTCTCTGCTTATCACAGACTCAACACATCCTATCACAGGTGATCCAATCAAAATAAACAGGCCATTGTGTTGCCTTTCTTTGATTACCAGCTTATTGTGTTTAGTGATGTGAAGATGACCATCTAGGGAATTGAACTGACAACCATTTGCCACAAGAGAACCAAGGGATAATAGATTTCTTTTCAACCTAGGGACATACCTCACTTGAGAAATAGTTCTGATGACTCCATCACACATTTTAATTTGAACAGATCTTGTGCCTTTGACTCTGCAGGAGTGATCATTTCCTAGTAGTACACATCCACCATCTTCTTTCCGTAGATCCTTGAACCAGGATTCATTGGGGCACATGTGGAATGAGCATCCAGTATCAAGTACCCATTCCTTTTCCATTCTTGTGTCTGTGATGTTTAGGACTTCCGGGATGTCTTCTTGATGCTCTGTCATTGCCACCTCTGCCCTCTGAGTCTCCTGCTTCTTCTTCTTTTGTGGACAGTCCTTCTTTAAGTGTCCAGCTTGCTTGCATTTGAAACACTTCCTGGTTTCAACCCAGTCACCTTGCTTCTTTGCATTCTGATTTCCAGATTTGTTATCTTTAACTCCCTGGAACTTCTTCTTCTGGAAATTCTTTTTGAACTTAATGTTCAAGCCTTCTCCAGCTTGTGCAGAACCCTTTTCTCCCTGATTCTGAAAGCACTTGGTCTTCAATGCTGACAAGATGGATTCATAACTGATTTTTCCATCTCTTCCAAACATCAGTGCATCTTTAAAGCTTTCCATGGATTTTGGAAGAACATTTAACACCATCAGAGCCTTATCATCATCATCCAAGTTCACCCCCAGATCTTCCTATTCTTCAATCATCTTGACAAACTCATCAAGTTGATCAGAAATGACTTTATCATCAGAGATTTTGAAGGACATTAATTACTGTTTCAGAAATAGTTTGATGGATATAGACTTTGATTGATAAAGTTCCTCCAGTTTTCCCCATGCCTCTACTGCATTCTTGCACCTCGAAACCTCCTTCAAAGGTTTATCACCCAGACATAAAAATTTCAAACTCAGAGCCTTCTTATCCAATTCTGGAAACTTGGATTTCTCAAAATCAGGCCATTGATCAACAAGAAGAAGTGCAGAGTCTAGGCCATTCTGAATCAGTACTGCATTCATCTTAATCTTCCAGAGTGAGAAGTCATTCTTTCCTGAGAACTTCTCCACATCCATCTTTACTCCAGCCATTCTTCTTCTTCTTTGAGTTTGTCTGTATGTTTCCCATAGACGGTGCCACTTGTTAGGTTTCTGAACATTTACAACACACACACAACAAGATTCAATCCAGAAACAAATGAAAAACAGACTAAAAATCGGCCACTCAAAACCGAACGCAAAAATAGAAATAAAAGAAGAGCACGAAGCTTTTACGTGGTTCGATGAATGTGATCTACATCCATGGAGGCTCTATACACCTCAATTCACTCAACTAAACAATCAATTACAAGAAACAACTCAGAAAACTAGAAGCCCCAATTCACAACCCGAATTGAGCTCAAAAACCCTAGCTCTCAAATTCTAATGATTGTGTAGTGTTTACAGAGGGAAAATTACGTGTATCAACTCGTCTTTACAAGTAGAACAAATGTATATAAAGAGCTAAGCTCGAATCAAGAAGTTCTGGAAGCTGGAATCAAATTCAATTTCAACTGCTTTTCAAACTGATACGCGTCTTCAACAACGATTTTTCATGCAACAGTCCAAAACCGTTGCACATTTCTGTTATAACCGTCACAAGCCCGGTTCTTCAATAACTTCCAAATCTGATTTGATATTACCCTGGCTCTCCGTTCCGGTTCTTCCCAACCCAAACCCGGTTCCTGATTCTACTCAACCTCTACTACAAGATATGCTCACTTGAAGAAATTGAATTGACACCTACAGGTGCTCACACTCATCGATTCAAAATTCGACAAGAGGGAAGCTACGTCTGCGTTTGAGCTCTTGCCTCGGTTCCGACCCCGTCTGCTCGTGTAATCTTTTCCAATAGCACCGATCCCTTGACCTCCAGCCCTACTTCCGTGATCTGCATCTTGTGTAGTATGTGTGTACAACCCCTCAATAGTGAATGGACTCATTTCCCTTGGACTTGGGTTATATTCTTGATGGCTATCACTACGTCTACCACCACCACTCCCATCGTCATCACTTCCGTCTTCATCTGTAGAGCTCCCCGCCTGTGTCTCACTACTTGATACACCCACTTCATCACACATTACCTGATCCACATCAATTCCGAATTGGTTTGCCGCTTCAGCGACCTGAGGATCAGGATTGCCTTCTTTGTCGTCCAGGTGTGCTGGTCGAATCCATTGATAGAGCTGATCACCCTCTTCGTTGTCGGTTTCACCGGTGATGTCCACTAAATCTATGAATTCTTGCTTAGCAACCCTATCTGCTTCAGCCTCCAAATCTCGTATCCTTAACTTCTTGTTGTAGTAGCAACATACGAGCTTTTCGAGTTTTGGATAAGCAAGACGATTTCTTTGTTTTGTGTGTATCAAGGCAAATGTGCTCCAGTTTCTCTCACATGCGGAAGATGATGCAGTTTGTGCCAGTACTCTAACGGCTGGCCCTCTCGGTGTTGGTGCTGAACTACCGTGCATAACCCACCAATCAGCTGTCAAATAAGGATTTAGGTCAATGAATTGAATGGTTGCAAGTTGATGGGATTTATACCAAATTAAAAACAAATTTAAAATAAACTTACCTGCCGCCATAATATTTCGAGCAACTACAGCAGTCCGGTTTCTGAATGATTTTTTTGCATCACGGAAACAGATTAGCTGCACAAAATGAATGATCAAGAATGATTAGGTCACTAATTTGATTTTGATTTTTAGTTGTGTTAACGATACCTCATTCCCAAAATCGGCAACCCCCGTTGGTTCGGAGTATAGCTTATCATATACCTGAAAGACTGCCTGTATAAGGTCTGCGTCCTCACCAACTCCGGCCTGGTACTGGGTTTTGGGGTTAAGGTAGTATGCTACGAAAATTAATCAAATATTGTGTAGGAAATGTCAGTCATTTTTGCAAAATCAAGGTTAAAAGTTAAAACTAAAAATTAATTATGGACATTATTACCTGCAGCGCGGAGTGGGTGAGATAGTGTTTTGTCCCACCTGGACTCAATAATTCTGGTCACCCACTACGTAGATCTTAGTGATTGGACCTTTTCTTTCATTACCCGAATCAAGTCATACAAGATTGGCATAGTTGGAACTACTTATGTGTCAACCACTCGGAGCACTTGATATATTGGCTCAAATAAAGCCATTGCATGTTGCACTCCATCCCAAAATGAATGATCAAGCACGCTTTTCTCTACTTCTATGCCAACTTTCGTACGACTGAGTCTATTGGCTGCCCATTCATCACTGGTGAAGCTCTGCTTCAGGGGCGATTTTTTTTCTTATACAAACTGTGCAAGGCGATATAGTTAGTCACAAACGTGTTGCTCCGGGTCTAACAATATCACCTTGGCATACCTCCCTCATCAGCGCAAGTAACCAACCGTGGTTATATATGAAGTTGGTTATTTGCCTCGCAGCTACAATGACCGCTTTGACGTTATCTCTATTCCTGATCTCTTCCAAGATAAGGTCAATACAATGAGCAACACATGGAGTCCAGTATAAGTTGTAGCGCTGCTATAGCTTTCTGCCGGCTTTCACATAAGCCGATCCATTATTGGTAACAATTTGCACAACCCTGTCCTTCCCGACTTCCCGCACAATGTCCCTGAGCAGCCCATAGATGTATTCGTGATCCTTTATCCGGTTCGATGCATCCACGGATTTCAGAAACGCCGTTGTTCCCTTACAGTAAACCATAAAATTGATTATGGACAGCTTCGTCGGCCTGGTCCATCCATCCGCCATAATTGTGCATCCATACGTCTCCCATTTTTTCTTTTGTGTTCTGATGTATTCCTGCATTTCCTCATGCTCCGCGTCCAGATACTTGTGCTTTATCTCATATGGAGTAGGGGTTGCAACAGCCGGCCCTACTTCTTGAGCACACGCTATCATATTCTTGAAATGATGAGACGAATCTTTGTTCGGCGGTAAATTATCATAAATGAAAAATTTACTAATGGCCTTGCCCAACTTTTCGTTTAAGTTGGTGCCAGAGAACATCCTGTTGATCCTCTTTTGCCGTGCGTCAACGTATTTATACAATTTCGGGGCAGGACAAGGTTCGAAGTTGGTTGCTCGACCACTCTGTGAATGGCGGAATTGGGAAGATTGTGGATTTTTTCGCATACTGGAACTCCCTCCTCTGCTACCACCAAACTGTCTTGTCTATTCCCCCTCACTTGCCTTCGACGCTCTAACAGCGGCGCGGTAGTCGCTACGCTCTTCCGGTGTAAGATCCGGCGGACATGCGATATAATCATCTTCGTCTTTATCGTCTTCGTCTTCGTAACCCTGGGAGAGTCCCTGTCGTAATTCTGCTCTTATATCCGCTATTTTTTCGACTTTCTTCCCTTTGGCCATATTTTTGGCATTAATTAAGCGACGAACTCTTTCTTCACATCTGGTGGAACTTTCCTACACGGTGCAACGTTCTTTTCTAGGTCCGTACCATTCAGATGATATTTGAACCTAGTTATACCCCCGGAATTCCGGACTCCACAAAACTGACAAACGGTAGCAGTTTTATTCCTTGGAACGACAGTAGCATGCTTCCATGCATAATCAAGTCTTGAAGACCTGCGATCACTAGCATCGCTCCCGCTCGCCATTCCTTTTCACCTGCATGTTCATGTAATCCACGAATTAGTTCTGATATTTACCGAACTTCATTCTCCAATGGGAAGTATCGATAAAAGGATAATTATATTGGTTACCTAACATTGTTTTGAAGATATAGTTAAACATGTTGAAAAAAATAAGGTCGATAATTTTTCACGTTTATTTCTATATTGGGGAGGACTTTTATATATATTTTTTCTAATTTTTTCCTTTCGAATTTTGTGAACTTATTTTATTTATTTATTATTATTATTATTTATGTCTTCGAAATATTTAGTTTTTTTAGGCCTTATTAATTTGTTTAAGTAATTTTTTTTCTTTATTCAAATATGTAGTATTTTCATTTTTTTTTTGACATTTAATATGATTGGAAAAAAATTGATGTATCTGACTTTAGAATTACAAAAATAAAAAACGTACATAAAATTGATATCAGTTTTTGATTCAATAAAATTGAATTATGGTTTTGGATATATTATTGTCATTAATAGAAAATTAATTATTTAATGTGCTATAAAGTCGTAATTTTTTTTTTCTATTCGACGAATTATAATTCTCAAAAGGCGATGCGACCTCTATTATTTAATTATTAAAATATTTAATTGAACACGTTAATGATCCCGTCAATATGTAAATTATGTTATTTTCCTATATTTTTTACATAAATAATATAGTCATATTATTTATGCAGTAATAGCTCTCAAATCCCCCTAGTTTATATTTCATAAATCACCTCACCAACAAAATATAGTTAAACATGCTTACAAAATTGTACATTCAGACTAAACACCTGATAGGTATGGCCCAATAACTCCGGGTCGGATCAACCCGACCCAAAGCAACTGAGCCCAGGAGAGCAAGCCCAACAGTCGGCCCAGAAGCGCGCACGAGCCTAGAGCAGCTCAGTCGCGACATATTTGGGAAGTAAGATCTCCACGATCTCCTTCCAACTCCTATGCAGATTAAGGGGGGCGTAATTGTAAGGATTTAGTTAGGGTTAGAGTTGAGTAGTATAAAGAGCAGAATTATTCTCAGATTGAGGGTTGGCACTTTGTACTCCTAAACTGTAACGTGCCCGATTGAAGGGAAGATAGTGAAAAACACCTCGGCAGGTGATATTTTAAGCCCGTGGACGTAGATCTCCGGATCGAACCACGTACATCCTGTGTTCTTTAATTTTCTTGTATTGAGTTACGTTACAAACTGATTTTTGCTTCGAGTTCATTTGATAACCGAATTGTGCATTATCAATTGGCGCCGTCTGTGGGAATGATTGGCAAGAAAACCCTAGTTTTTCATCGCAATCGCTATGGTGAATACTCGTAGGTCCGCTAATCCAACCCGGTCCCGTCGTGATCCTCCTGTGGACCAGAATCTGTCGCCCCGTCAACGAAACCAAGATCTGCCCGCGGAACACGCTAACATGCCGAATCATCCCCCTGCTGATGATCTGATGCAAGTTAATCCCCCGCCTGCCCCCGAGCTGTCGCAGGTGCAGCGCGCCTTTCTTCAGGAACACGCCGCTTTGTTCCAAGAATGGAACAATTAGCGCACCCACTCCGGTGAGCGTGCCAACAATGGCGCGGTAAATGTGAGAAATCCGCCCCGTGATTTGTCACGTGAAGTGGACGAAGATCCCCCTCATCGAACGAGGCTTGAGCGTCGATGACGGAGGACAGCCTCTCCAGTGGATAACCGCAGTTCTAATGGGTCGAGGCCCAGAGACGTCCACGAAGGCGTGCATCGCCGAAGACCTGCAGACGCCCCGAAGCGTGCTCGCTTAGACCACTCTCGTGTGCTGGATCCCATGGAACAAGAGCAAGCCCAATTTGCCGCGGAGCTGGACGAAGTTTTGGACCTTGATGCTGACGGGGAGATCATCACCCCGTTCTCCGACGAGATTCTTACTGTCCCACTTCCCGATGGGTTCAAGCTTCCCCCAGTGGCCGTATACAACGACACTGGGGATCCAAGTAATTTTTTGAATGCCTTCAAGTATGCTATGTTCAACCGCAATTTCACTCCTCACCACCTGTATAAGGTGTTTCCTGAGTATCTCCAGGACGAGGCTAGACTTTGGTTCGATTCTTTACCGCGGGGTAGCGTTACTTCTTTTTGCGATCTCGCCGAACAGTTTTGGGCGCGTTTTCATACGCGGGCAAAGCCCATGGCTACCTTGGCCGACCTCATGAATATGGAACAACGGGATGGGGAAACTGTTACCCAATTTCTTGATCGCTTTGCGGCGGAAAGTCTTAAGCTAGGGAGCCGGTCAGACGATGTTATCATCAACGCCTTCATGAATGGCCTTCGCCCCGGACCGATTTACACCGAGCTGGTTCGGAACCCTCCAGCTGCGACCCGGGCTTTGTTTAACATTGTAGGCAGGTACGCCAAGGCTGAGGAGCAAACTCGCCGTAAACAAGAGAAGCATGCTAGCAAACGACAATCAGATAGAGCACAAGCCGGGCCTAGTACTCGGCCTAGTGCGTTCTCTCGTCTAAATCGAGGACGTTCGGACCCTCACGGAGATATCCCCCAGCTTACTCCGCTTACAAAGTCACGAGCCGAAATTCTCTCTGTTCACAAGAATGATCTGCGACCGTGTCCGCGGATGATTGCTCCAGCAGAAAAGCGTATCCATGACAAGTGGTGTGCGTACCACCATGATCATGGTCATGAAACAGAGGAGTGTAGAGAGCTTGGAAAAGAATCGAAGATTGTCTAAAGAGAGGTTTCTTACGGCAGTATGTTGCTCGGACCGAAGACAGGCCTCGGTCAAGCCAAAGTGGAGGTTTGCAACAAAACCGCGGAGGCTACAATGACCTTGGTCCACAGCAAAACAAGCCGCAATGGCAGAATAACAGGCCTGGGTACAACAACTATGCGCGGCAGGACCAAGGAAATCGTCAACAACCCCACTTTTTGCCACAACTGCCTCCTCATGGAGGACCCGGAGACAATCCGCCTACTCACGTCATAAATGTGATTCATGGGGCCATCCCCACCGGGGCTTCCCGAAGTGCTTTGAAGGCGGAAGCATGCAGGCCTCCTCCCGAGGACCCGCGCCACAAACGCCTCCATCAATCCGAAACCGTCAGTTTTACTGACAAAGATCCGGTTCCCGAGCTCACCCCACAAACCGACGCCATCGTCATTGACATGACCTTAGCTAATGTTACGATAAAGCGGGTTTTCGTCGACAACGGAGCCGCAGTTAGCATCATATTCACCGACTGTTTTCAGAAAATAGGGATTCCTCGTGAACAGCTCTGACCGGCCCCCGGGCCGCTACAGACCTTCACCCAGGGTGAAGTCCGACCTGAAGGAGTCCTCAACCTCCCCGCATCTCTTGGAACTCATCCGGCGATAAAAATCATCTTCGTGGATTTCTATGTGGTTAAGTCCCCGTCACCATACAACATGATTTTGGGTCGAGACTGGCTTACTCCGGCGAAAGCCGTTTGCTCCACATACCACCTCGCGCTGAAATTCCCTACATCACATGGCGAGGTGGCTATCCACGGCAATCAGCGAATCTCTAAAGAGTACATGTATGTTGCACTCAAAAAGGCAACAAAGGTACCCCCCTAAGCCACAGTTTCAGGTAACCACCTCGGTTCCCACCTCGGATTCATCTATACCGCTCAGGGACAACACTGTTCAAGTGCCGCTCGATCCGGCTAAACCAGAGCACACTGTAACCGTCGGCGCTGTGGATACGCCGTGGTTACATAATGCCATTATCCAGACCTTGCGGGAATATTCTGAGGTCTTCGTGTGGTCCCCCTTGGACATGCCGGGTGTCTCTCCAGATGTTATAACTCACAAGTTAAATATTGACCCCAAAGTGAAGCCCATACAACAAAAACGGAGGAAATTCACTCCGGAGCGGAACGCAACCATCCGAATTGAAGTGCAACAGTTTCTAGATGCAGACATCCTGTTTGAGGTGCATTACCCTTCCTGGTTATCTAATCCGGTGATGGTGACGAAGTCTAGTGGGGCATGGAGAATGTACGTCGATTTCTCTGATCTTAATAAGCACTGCCCAAAAGATTGTTATCCTTTACCCTCTATCGACCAAAAAGCCGAAGCCATTACTGGGCACAAGGCACTTTGCTTCTTGGATCTATATAAGGGATACCATCAAAACCAAATGGATCGCTGGGACGCACTCAAAACGGCATTTATCACTGACTTCGGATGCTTTGCCTTCAAGAAAATGCCTTTTGGGCTCAAGAATGCGGGAGCCACTTACCAGCGCCTTATGGACCACGTCTTCCGAGGTCAAATTGGTCGTAATGTTGAGGTATATGTTGACGACCTTGTTATAAAAAGTACCTCTCAATCTGCATGTGTGCAAGATATTGCTAAAACATTGAGCACCTTGCGGCGTTATAATTTGCGTCTCAATCCGGCAAAATGCACCTTTGGCGTTGGCTCCGGAAAATTTCTAGGCTATGTGGTCTCACAGCACGGCCTCCAGGCCAATCCGGCCAAGATTCGAGATGTATTGGATTTGCAACCGCCGAAGACGGTAAAGGAAGTTCAACGCCTTACTGGTGGTCTGGCGGCCTTAAATCGTTTCCTGTCTAAGGCCGCGGAGCACCAGCTTCCATTCTTCAAAATTCTACGGCAAGCAAAGCAATTTGAGTGGACCCCGCAGTGCACCGAAGCCTTTGAGGCTCTAAAGCACCATATTAAGCAGTTGCCCTCTATGTCCGCTCCTCTCCCCAGAGAACCTCTATATGTATATTTAGCATCCGCCGAGGAAGCCATCATCGCGGCTCTCGTGCGCGAGGCTCATGGAAGTCAGCACCCCGTATATTTTGTGAGCCGAGCACTCCAAGGGGCGGAGACCCGGTACTACGTGATGGAGAAAACAGTGCTGGCTCTCGTCATGGCGGCCCGACGTCTACGGCCTTATTTCAAAGGGCGTGATATCAGGGTTCTCACTAATCACCCCATTCGCCAAATTCTTGTCAAGCCCGATGTGTCGGGGCGCTTGGCTAAGTGGGCTATCGAACTGGGAGAATATTAATTCAATTTCTCCCTCGCCGAGCCATTAAGGGTCAAGCCCTCGCAGATTTTTTGGCCGAGGCGCCAGTGGTTAACCCCGAACCATCTTTAAATGACGCTAGTCCTAACCATGCTGACCTCGAAGCTCCAACCCGCAAGTGGCAACTGTATGTGGATGGTGCCTCTGCGGTTCGAGGCAGTGGCGCCGGGGTCCTTCTCATTGGCCCCGAGGGCGTTGAAATCAAATACGGCCTACGGTTTAAATACAAGGTGACTAACAATGAATCGGAATATGAGGCAGTCCTTGCCGGGCTCCGGCTCGCTCAATCCTTTGCAGCCTCCCATCTCCAGCTTTTCACGGATTCCGAGGTTGTCTCTAATAAAAAAAAAGGCACCTACATGGCCAAGGATGAAACGTTGAAAAGGTACCTCGCTTTGACACTCAAACTTTTGTCAACTTTTGCTTCGGTTGATATCCAGCACGTACCTCGCAAAAAGTATGTTCAAGCTGATGCTCTCAGCAAAATGGCCTCCGCGGTCCTTACTAACATGTCTCCGGACATCATAGTTGAAGATGCCTTTCATCCGTCCATTCGTGAGGCCACAATCTCCGTATTGACTGAGAGCAGTCCCAATTGGATGACCCCGATCATCCATTATCTCCGGGATGATACGTTGCCAGATGACAAATTACAAGCTCGGAGGATAGTTCTTACGGCACCTAAGTATGCACTCCACGATGGGATTTTTGTACCGCCAGTCGTACTTACAACCGAGTCTTCGGTGCCTTGCCTCTGCCCAGGCTGATCATGTTCTTCGGGAATTTCACGAGAGGGCCTGTGCCAGCCATATTGGCTCGCGGACGTTGTCCAAGAAAGGTCTTCGGTGGGGGTACTACTGGCCCACATTGTTTAACGATGACCATGATTTAGTGGCCAAGTGCAACAAGTGTCAGCGACACTCTCGCATAAAGCATTTACCACAAACCGAGCTCACTGGCATACAAAGTGCCTGGCCATTTATCCAGTGGGGAATTGATATTGTGGGCCCGTTTTCAGTCGCTCCGGGGGGACTAAAATTTCTTGTGGTTGCTGTTGATTACTTCACCAAATGGGTTGAAGCCGAACCTCTCACCGTCATCACGGGTTAGAACATTTTGAAGTTTTTCTGGCGAAATATCATATGCCGCTTCGGCATCCCGAGTGCCATTATCTCAGATAACGGCAAACAGTTCGCCAATGACCCCTTCCGGTCATGGTGCGAGGAGCTCCACATTAAGCAAGTTTTCACCTCGGTCGCTCATCCTCAAGCCAACGGTCAAGTTGAAGTCACCAATCGCACACTACTTACGGGTCTGAAGAAACGCTTAAATCAAGCTAAGGGTCTTTGGGCCGAGAATCTTCCGCAGGTTCTTTGGGCCTATCGCACCACGCCGCATACCTCAACCGGATAAACCCCCTACAGCATCACTTACGGTTCCGAGGCAGTCATTCCTGCGGAAATCGGCGTGCCTAGTCCCCGCCTCGTTACTCTGGATCCCGAGGCTAATAATGAAGCCATCCGTGCTAACTTAGACGAGCTCGAATATCGTCGTGATCAATCTTTCATTCAGCAAGCCAAATGTAAGCAACGCGCAGCTCAGTATCACAACCTCCGGGTTCGGGGTACTCAGTTTAATGTCGGAGACTTGGTACTCCGGCTCAACTCAGCTAGCAAGGCTGCCCCCGACGGTAAATTGCATGCCGCCTGGGAAGGTCCTTACCGCTTCATTGCCGCGCATGACTCCGGGTGCTACTAGTTAGCGCATCTAGATGGAACTCCGATTCCCCGAACATGGCATGTTACCAATCTGAGGCGTTTTTATCTATGAGCACCAAGGGTCAAGTATCGTTTCTACCTTTACATTCCTTGTACGTTATTTTTTAATTCCCGTACTGTCGCGTATTCTTGTTTATGAACTCCCTTGTATTTTTTAAATTGATCCGACAATTACTTTGAATATAGTTTTTACTTTATGAATCTTGCTGTACTTTCTTCTACGCTACGGGGACGCCCTAGCTTAGTCTTACTATTATTATCCGTCTCCGGTCAGTTTGATCTCTCGCCCGATCCGTCCGGGGAGATCAACATTTGGTCCCCGGACTTATATTCCCTCTCGCCCGTTTAAACGGAGAGGTCCTTAACTCCCGCCCGATCCGTTCGGGGAGATTATTTGCCTTGTTTCTCTAACAGGCATCATGTACATATTGTGCTCCCGAGTACATGTTAAAGTAATTACGCATGCATTCTGATTAAAAGTTCATTACTTTTCTTTCAACATGCATATCATTACATACCAAAATATTTCTACCATTTTTATCCTCCACATAAATTTCTTTACATATCTGCATACATAGCTACAAAAGTAAGCCCTATTTTCGGCCTCCGAGCCAATACTCGGCGCTCCGGCATTGAGACCCATCTCGGGAACTTCTCCGTGTCCTCCGGGATCCCGAGGCTTCTCGGCTTTGAGTCCCTAATCTTTCCTTACTGCAACTCCCTCTGCGCCGCGGACTCACCCTTGGCACCTGTCTTGGAGCGTCGCCTATTGCCTTGCACCGAGGACTCGGTTGCGGCGCTGGTCTCGAAATCTTGGCCCATTCCGCGGGATCCCAGTCCTCGGGGTCCATCACCTCGATCTCCTCAGCCAGCTTCTCAACCTCCTCTTCCGCAACGACTACGGGGACTTCCTGGACTGCGGTTACCGGGGCCGGCTCTTGGATTACTATCCCTTTGCCTTTTCCCGCCGGTCTCTTTTTACCCTTCCGAGGCGCTTTCGCAATCTCTTGGCCCCGGCTGGAGCTCGCAATATACTCTTCGACAGTGTGCCGCCACCTGCCGCGTCCTCTCAGCCCTTCATACATATTAAGAAGTAACTCCAGCACTTCCCGCATTCTTATTAGCTCCGAGGACTCAGCATGGCCGACCGTCATTAGAGACGAAATTTTGCCCTGAATCTCAGTGATTCGCTCCTCGTCCTCTTAGAAAGTTAGCAGGCCGTACTCCGTCAGTATCCGTTCATATTCCCTTTGGTGGATAATGACACGGTCTAGTTCGGCTACGGTTGATAAGTATTTCAGTTCCTGGTCTCTAGCCTTCTCCGCGGCCTTGGCTCTAGCCTCCTCGACCTCTTTGGCCCTCCTTTCCGCTATGGCCAGCCTCCTCTCCAACCGAGGAACCACTTGTTTTTGCAGGTTATCCTTCTCCCCGCGGAACCAGTCTAGGGACTGCATGAGTTTCTTTATTGTATTATGCGGCTCCTCAGTATCCTCCTGCTCGCACAACACAATCAGTGCAACAGATTACACTCAACTCATCGTAAGGCAATAACTCAATAGTATGGACAAATCAACTTTATATTCAAAATGCAAATGAGCATACATTGTCAGCGGTTTTTACATCAGAATTACAATTATCTCTATCATCTACTATAATTAGACATGGCATCAAAGTTGCGGGGAACGACTGACCTCCCCCTCTTCGATTCTTTCAACTGCCTCCAGCACCTCCTCATCCACCTCGTGCTCTCCCTTCGGCAGCTCTCCGATCACCCCTGCCTCATTTCCCGCAGCCTCCGCGGCGATCTCCATGCTTGGAGGTGGATCTTTGTTTTGGGGCTCTGGGACGAACTCACCACGACGAAATGCCAAGAACTCTGGATCTTGGTCCGCCTCGCAGTTTGTGATCTCCTCGGCACTTAAGATTTTCTTCTTTTCCGCCAGTGCCTTCACGAGAGGCCACTCCGGGACACGAGCCAGGGCATGATAATACGCCTCCTCAACCCCTCCCACGGCGTTGAAGTCATATCCGAACTCCGGACGATAGATGTCCACGTTCGGATAGACCTCTTTGATTTTCTCCAGCAGCACTGATCGGGTGGTCGTATCCCCGACTCTGACGAAGTTGGTCTGAAAATCGAGGAAGGTGCTCGTCTGGAACAGCTTCTCGGCAAACGCCCTCAGCACCGCCTCTTGACCGTCCACCACAGCCGCTTCCCGGGCCCTTATCTCCGCCGCAGTTAGGCCGTTTCACCACGCAGCGCCCCGGCCTCCGCCTCCACTTCGCGCAACCGTGCGACCTCCTTCTCCACCAAGGCGGCTCTCTTGCGCACCTCGGACAGATCGTGCGTTAACCTGTCGTTGCGCGCGCGCAGCTCCCTTGCAACCTCGGCCAGTTCCTCTTTGGCCTCCCTCTCGCTCCTTTGGCCGAGATCCATGATCCCCCGCGCCAAGCGCAGTAGCTCCTCAGCATCCGCCCCCTCCAAACCCAACACACTTGTGGGCCCCTGACCCTTCAAAAACAAGACACCGGGGTCAATATCAGCAATATAAGGGAAATGTCAGCAAGGTTTTCACCTAGCCGAAGGATTATGTAAGCTTTACCTCGGCGCTCTGCTCCGTGCGGAGTCTTTTGGCCGCCCCCAGAGGTGTCATGGATGGTTCCGACCTCCTTTTAGTTCCAGGGGTTGACCCCGTTGCTACCACCCGCTCCTACGACCCCGCTGATGACCTCGGACTGGGCGACGCCCTCCCTTTGGGGGACACTTCGGTCGCTATCCCCTTCTTCTTTGCTGCCACGGGCACCGCGGGGCTTCCAGCAGACTCCTTTCCGAAGCGTCCCACTGCACAAAAAATTTTGGGGTTAGTCCTGCACAAAATACCAATATCACCAGTTTTCAGAGTTCCTACCCTCCTCGGAAGGCCCAGCTTCCTGCTCCTGCCCCCGGGGGGAGACCCCCTCTGCATCGCCCAAGTAATATAGGCTTAATCCTGCCTCCTCCAGCTCCTCCTCGGTGCAAAGGGCCTTGAATGTACCAACCGCATGGAATTTCCTAACTACCCCCGGCTCCGGCTCCGTCACCAGGGCATTATCCAACACCTCCTCCCTCCTCCACCTCGGGAGGACCAGCCCCGTATTCACATAAATAAATTTCTCCTCCACCTTGCTCGGGTTTTGTACTTTGAAACCACCTCGGGCCCGGGGGCTGAAGGAGTACCAGCCTTTTGATTTCCCGAAGGCCTTCAATTGGAAGAAAAACCTGAACAACTCGACGCTAGGTTCTACCCCGGCATTTTTACATACCACGGTAAACCCGACTACTTGCCTCACAGCATTAGGCGCTAATTGACTCAGGGTGATGTTATAATATCTAAGCAGCTGCACCACGAAGTCCTAGAGGGGGAATCTTATTCCTATTCGTAGATGGTCAATATATACGCTAATAAAACCCTTCGGTGGGCAACAAGCACGGTCACTAGGCTCCGGCACTATGTATTCTAAATTAGGTGGGAAGTAGAAAGATGGAATCAAGGTTTCTATTTGCACTCGAGTCATTCGCAGTGCCTCCACGGCTACCTCGAAGTCCTCCTCCAGACATTCACCAAATCCTACTGCCCGGGTACCGGACTCCATGAAATCGGCCCTATACACCATCTTATTTACCAGTCTTTCCGGAATAATGAAATGTAGAGGAGGTACATCTAATGGGGCTTTCTCGGTCCCTACCTCCCTAATTGAAAATGAAGACGATGAAGAAGACATACTTACTTGGTCTTGGTTTGAGATGGTTCACGAATGCACAGATGAATCTCCTTTTTTTCCCGCTTTCTGTAACTTGCAAATCGCAAATAAGGAAGATGAAGTATACTGTGCAACTATTTCTGTATATATACTCTTGAATCAACAGCTTAGATCGGGCCTTTTCAAATTTTACGTCTCAGATTCGTGCGTGGTGGTCACGCGCGTTACAGTTACCAAGGCGCGTGGGAGACACGCTCCTTGGAAATCACAATAAGCGTCACTTCACATCCCTCTCTCTCATGATGGCGCCGCCAGTCACATCATCCTCATTCTTGGCTGGGAAGTTTTAGGGCTCACTCTTATGTTCCCTTCACCTTGGACAAATTACAGTTCACTCCCGTTAAACCTTATTACCCTAGGGGTATTCCAGTTCGGCTCCGGTCGACTCCCTCCCCCGGGGATACTTCACTACGGATCAGGTCGACTCCTTCACCTCGGGGTACTTCAGTTTGGTCACGTTTGGTCCTCGCGGATCCCATCACTCCGGGTCTGTGGCATCTCGGCTCCAGCCGATTCTCGGACCCTAGGGGTACTTCAGCTCGCCAAAGACAGCATCCCTTCTTGCTCGCCACTTCGTTGCCTCGCTCAACATCGGCACCTATTACGCCTTACCCTACTTATAACTGTAGCTCCTCTCTCGCTCCGGCTGGTGGGGGGCATCTGATAGGTATGGCCCAGTAACTCCGGGTCGGATCAACCCGACCCAAAGCAACTGAGCCCAGGAGAGCAAGCCCAGCAGTCGACCCAGAAGCGCGCACGAGCCTAGAGCAGCTCAGTCACGACATATTTGGGAAGTAAGATCTCCACGATCTCCTTCCAACTCCCATGCAGATTAAGGGGGGCGTAATTGTAGGGATTTAGTTAGGGTTAGAGTTGAGTAGTATAAAGAGCAGAATTATTCTCAGATTGAGGGTTGGCACTTTGTACTCCTAAACTGTAACGTGCCCGATTGAGGGGAAGATAGTGAAAAACACCTCGGCAGGTGATATTTTAAGCCAGTGGACGTAGATCTCCGGATCGAACCACGTACATCCTGTGTTCTTTAATTTTCTTGTATTGAGTTACGTTACAAACTGATTTTTGCTTCGAGTTCATTTGATAACCGGATTGTGCATTATCAACACCAAAATACAAGAAATTTGAAAGCTAAACTTCATATCATGAGGAGTTTCAACAACAACTTTATATCCAAAATAAATCATATTTAAGCTAACTGGAGGCTGAAAGTTATAAATTGATGTATCTTACTATTTCTTGTTTAATAGCCTTTTAATTCAATTGGTCATTATGGTCTAATGTTATAGTGTAACTGAGATAACCACATTTTTTATGTAGGTTGATTTTAGCCATTTCTTCCATAGAAAGACTACGTTGCCCTAAATAATTAGATGATAACGTATCAAACGTGTATAAACATGTATCAACATGTAGCACGAGGCATTTGAAAGCTGAATTTGGATTGGTCCAAAAAATAAATTTTGTGGAAATATACTTTTTATTCGTTCCACCCAATTCATAACATTTTTTAAAAGGAAAATTACATCTCAATTGCCACATTTAAAAAATTCAATTAAAAATTAAAAAATAATATAATCTAAATATATGCATAACTTCATATGTGCAGAATTATATCTCAATTTCCACATTTAAATTCTACTTATCAAAAAATTAAAATATTTAATTGAACACGTGAATGATCCCGTCAATATGTAAATTATGTTATTTTCCAATACTTTGACAGTTCTCCGAAAAATATAGTCATATAGTCATAGCACGAGGCATTTCAACAGGATTTAACTCCAAAATAAATCATAACTAGACATCAAGACTGAAATTAATGTTGGTAACGTAAATTAATTTACCGTTGTTCTTCAAAACCTTCAGACTGGGTAGACAATTCTTATTCGACTGCAAAATCGCTATTGCGCCTACTTATAGCTCGATCTCTCTACTACCCGGTATTTGCTTAATTTTTTCCCTAAACTACGATTCTTCAATATTTTTGTAGAACAAACTAAGGAACTCCTACTTCATTTATACACAAATTGAAACCCTCAACTACTGAAGAAATTGTCACACCAGTCACTCCACTTGTCACCTCCATCTCTTCTTTTAAGCCTTTATAGGCTGTGTCACATGGGCTCCTCATTTTCTGCTGCAAATTGCTGAACCAAGGCCATAGCTTATAAAAAAGGTTACAGCCAAAAAAAAAATAAAAAATAAAAAAAAAATAAAAAAAAAAAAATTAACCTTCGCCGATATTTGGTCGATATTTCAGCGAAATATTGCCGACACAAGGACATAAATGAACTGCAGTGAGCAAGGACGAAAGGCGGCGATTTCAGAACAAAACGCGATGTATGTGACATATTGTCTCGGTTCCTCTGATTTCGCGAGAAATCGGTGAAATCTCGCCGATTTCTCGCGATTTTTTCGTCCTTGATTGCAGGTGAGAGATGTATTTACCTCGAATCCACAAACTTACGCTAACTCTTCTTAGGAATGTTACGTTACTTCTCATTCCCATCTAAATCATAAAACAATAAACTCCTCTAATGAACTACACTATTCACTTATTTTTAGTATCTTGTTCGTAATTCTTAACCCTTAGGTTTATAGGTGACTAATTATATAAGTAAATGTATCGTTTAAACAAATCAATGGATCAACTTAAGAACACAGGTTATCTGCAAATCTTTATTCACAAAGTTTAACAACGCCAATTCTGGAAAATAAACACATCATATTTAAAACCCAATTTCCCAAACCTTTAATTATGAATAAGATATAGTACATTGATAGATTTCTGTTTTGGAATGTATTTACATAAATTACTTGGTTCCACTTAAAGAAATACAAAACCAAATTATGATCTTTCAATCAATTTACAAAATCGATGCACCAAATTAACTCTAATACCTAAAATTTGGTTATTATCATTGAATACAGATGCTCTCACGAATTTGTAAATCATCCTTTACTATTAAAGGAGAATCGCCAGACAGGTGTCATCATTTGGTGTGTTTAAACACCTTAAAAATAGCTTCTTCTGCTTCTGACACGTGTCCTCTTAAATTTCTGTTCCTGCTAGCGTAAATATTGAATTCTTTCAAATAGCATTGAATAAAATATTATTTTAATTATCTTCAATTATCTCTTCCTAATTACAAGGAGGTGTTAACCGCTTTTTCGTTGGATTCTCTCCCATGGCAAAAACTTAGGTACATATGATGTACCATACTCTTATTGTACCCCCAATTGGTCCAGCCCAATTTTCGCCCGGTTCGGTCCGGTTTGGACCGGGTTTGGCCGGTTCGAACCGGTAAGTTTTAACCCTACTGAATTTATTACTTTTTACCGTTTCTTTTTCAAAAAAGTTACTCTCTCTCTCTCTCTCTGTTCGCGGCAGCATCTCGCTGTTCTCTCCCTCTCTCACTCTTCAATTTTGATTCGTATCTTCACGATTGGTGGTCGATTTGGTGGTGTTGGTTGCGATTTTGTTAGGGTTTTTACGCGATTTGGTGGCGCGGCGTTGTTTTTTGAAGTTGCTGCTCTCGAGGTTTGTTGCAAAAAAGGTAAACTCGATTTCTTGTTTAGTTTTTATGTTTTTGTGTTAATTTTAGCGATTTACTATAGTTAATCGTTCTGCATGTTAGGATTTTTGGCGTTTCTAGTCACGATTGTTGTTCGTTAGGGTTTGTAATCGCGATTGTTTAGTTTTTCTGTTTTGGTGATTATGTAATCGATAATGTTGCTCGTCTGTATTGCGAATCATAAGCAACACACTGAATTTCTTCGTATATCAATGCTATTTGTTTGTGTTTTGCATATGTATAGTTTTGATAGGAGTTGGGTAAACATTGTTCTGTTTTTGCTGCTGATTATGAATATGTATTGTGCATCTGTGATGTTGTCCTCTTTGCATATGTATAGTCAGTGTGCTATTTGTTTGTGTTTTGCATATGTTTAGTCTGAAAATCTAATTCTTACTTTAGATTCATATTGCCTCATAATTTTGTGAATCGTGTATTGCAGAATCCATAGTTTGTTTTACAAGTACATCATCCGCATTTTTTGTTATTACGGTATACATAATGTTTGCTGATAGTATTTTTTATTTGCTTTATAGTACATGCTTGTAAACTGTACAGTGTTATGCCCTGGAATAATTTTTGTTATTACAGCATTGTTAATGTTTGTTGATAGTCTTTTTATTTTACTTTATAGTACATTTGTCTAAACTGTACAGTGAATGAATGTTGTTTAAATGTGAGTTAAGTGGTGAAGGAAATTTGGTTAAACTGTTCAATCTTTCTGTAATTGTGTTTGTCTTTTACAATGAATTGTGTTTGTGCAGGTTCAAATGGAAGACAAATCTAATGAATTGGGAAAGAAATAGGGATAAGGGTAAAGTTGTTGTGTAGAAATATAATCGTCGAGTTCAACCAAAGAGGACTAGAAAGTGAAAGAATTTGAATGAGTTGTGAAAAACAATGTTGCAAATATTGAATTTGTTTGTGGGTTTAATTAGTGTTTTGGATTTATTGAATCTGCTTTGTTATTTTTTAATGATCACGATGCAAAAATGTCCATATATACTATGATGTTATATATTAATTTTGTGTTTGTTATGTATTTAAAACATATACTATCAGGTCACACACCGCACACTATAGGGAAGGTTTACATACACTACTGAAATACAATTACCCAATATATTACAAAGAATGTTTTTCAAATCTGTATAACACTGTTACTATCACCCAACAGAAGACATACTATATGCAAAAATTAAATATACTGTAACCTGTGTCAGGAACATACTATACAGAAGAATGTTTTTAAAACTGAATTGAATAACTGTACAATGAAAAAGAATTATGCTAAACGTATACATTATCAGTCAACAAAACATACACTATAAGCAGAGATTAAATGTACTATACAAAAGAATGTTTTTCAAATCTGTATAACATTGATACTATCACCCAACAGAAGACATACTATATGCAAAAATTAAATATACTGTAACCTGTGCTAGAAACATACTATACATAAGAATGTTCCTTAAAACTGGATTGAAGAACTGCACAAGGAAAAAGAATTATGCCAAACGAATACTATTAGTCAACAAAACATATACTATAAGCAGGAATTAAATGTACTGTTTTCTGTATAGGAAAAATACTATACAAAATAATGTTTTTCAAAACTAAATAACATTGTTAAAGATTGACTGAACGTAGCTATATAATATGAACATTTGGTGTTTTTGAACCAAATTCATTGTTATTGATTTGAACCGGTTCTCTTGCTTTCTTTTTTCTTCGTTTTTCAAGTGGATTTTTCGCCCTTTGTGCCTTCCTTCCTTTGGTAGTTGATTGGATTAGATCTTGTATGGTGCTTAATTGTCCAGCTTTAGAACACATAAATTCCTTTCCCACGACCTCTCCTTTTGTTGAGAATCTATTTGTTGACTTTCTAACACTGAAACCTATGGTACGAGCATGCTTGCAGTATAAACTATACATCTCACAAAGTGTGCTTCTTTTCAACCCAAGCAGTGAACCAGATACATATTTGTTTTATGTTGAAGATCTGTCAAAACAAAAAAAAAAAAAAAAAAAAAAAACAAAAAAACAAAAAACGTCAGATAAGTTATACAATTAGGCAACTCAGAATTTACTGACATTGAGTATAAAGTGTATTATATGTTGTTTACCTTCATTGCTGTTGTTCAATGAATTATCCCCTGAACTTGATATTTCAATTTCATGATCATTTTCAATTAGTATTAGATCTGAAACTGAAAATATTTTCAATTAATCATGCTTAATGTAATTTGTATATCAATATAAAGTATACTAAAAACAAAATAATTATAGTGAAGAACACAAAAACTATAGTCTAAACATAAAATATATATACTGCAAGAAGAGAATAAGTTTGTTGTAACAAAATAAGTATTCTGTAAAGACAAAAGTTGTCTGCTGCAAGAACAGAATACGTGCACTATAAGCACAAAAAAAATATACTGCAAGAATACAATGTGTCTACTGTAAGAACACAATGAGCCCACTCCAAACACAAAATTACTAAATGCAAGAGCATAATAACTATACAGTAATAACAACAGCTATACTGTTCATATACCTTTGTTATTTTCTTCAACCAGTTCCTCATAATACACTTCAATATCCATTAATTCATTTGTTTGTTCTGTAAAAAATAAATAAATTATTACAGATGAAACATGTCTTGAACTCTATAATTATACGTACTATAAGCAGAGATAATTCATACTACAAGCTAACACTGAATGTATGTTTATGAGAGATCATATCTGATAATATATTCCAAAACTCAAATTATATACCTTCGTGATTTTCTTGTGCCATTTCCTTCTACTGTTATAATAGAACAAACATACACTAATTCATTGATTTTGAAGTTAACTCCCCTATTTTTCGCAGAATTTCAACTGGAGAAGATGAACTACAGACGAACTGGAGACGGAGATGATCTGGAGACGAAGATGCAAAACTGGTCGCGCAGCTCGGATGATGCGAAAATGCAGCAGAATGGAGTCGAGACGTGGAGGCCGGCGAACTGAGAGACGCAGAGAGAGCTAAGAGAAACAGAGAATGTTGAGAAAGGTGAGATGCACAGAGCTGAGAGATGTGAGAGACGTAGAGAGGTTAGAGAATTTACTGTTTCATTAATTAACCTAGTGGGCCTAAATTAACCTAGTTGGGTCAAAATTAATATGATGTACAATAACTCTTATTGTACACCATATGCACCTAAGTGTCTCTCCTCTCCCATATGCATTGAATAAAATATTATTTTAATTATCTTCAATTATCTATCCCTAATTATAAGGAAGTGTAATAATTTTTCCCCTCAAATTTTAAAAGTGTAATAATTTTTTCGTCTCAACTCCGATTTTTAAGAAAATTATATTAAGTTAATCTTATTTTTATGATATTCGATTTGACATTCATGATTTATATATTTAAGTAAATATTAATTTTTTAAATGTGAAATATATTTTTACGATTATTGTAATATTAAAAGTAAAATATTAAATAAATAAATACATATATGACATGACATGAAAGGGGAAGAAAAATTATTAAATAATAATATATTGATAGGTTAATCCATTGACACATATCCCACTTTATACTCTCAAGTAGTGTATATGACATAACTCCATTATATTTTATTAATATGACAGAATATATTAATCCCGTGCATAGCACGGGAGAACATCTAGTAGATATAATAAATGATTGACAGAGTAATTACCTGTAGCGGCTCGGTTTCGAGAGCTATAATTACAAGCGCTATTGTATCTTCCTTCTTGTTACTTTTTTTTTTCTTTTCGTGTTTCTGACGGAAGTGAGTTTACATCAATTTATATCTAGGGTGATAGGTATGATCCAGTGACTTCGGGTCGAGCCAACCCGTCAGCCAGGTCCACTGGGCCCAGAAGCGCGAGCCCAACGCAGCCAAGTCGGCCCAGTCATGTGAGCCCGCGAGCCCAGCACAGTTGAGCCCAGTGACCGCACATTTGGATATTGAGATCCCCATGATCTCCTCTCAACTTCCACGCAGTTTTGGTGGGCGCAATTATAGGGATTCAGTTAGGGTGTTGTTTATGAGAGCATAAATAGTAGAATTGTAGACGGGTCGTGGGTTGGCACTTTGTACTCTAAAACTACAACATGTAAGATTGAAAGAAATATAGTGAAAAACACCTCGGTAGGTGATTGCCTCCGCCCGTGGACGTAGATCTCCGGATCGAACCACGTATATCATGTGTTCTTTGCTTTTCTTGTGTTGGATAGTTTCGTTGATCAGGTTTCACTCCGAATTCCTGTGATAAACAGATTGCGCGTTGCTCAGGTTTCACTCCGAATTTCTTTGATAAACGGATTGCGCTTTATCAATTGATGCCGTCTGTAGGAAAAGATTTTGAAAGAAAACCCTAGTATACTTCGACGTCGTTGCGGCAGCCATTGTGAACACCCGTCGATCTGCTATCCCTACCCGGTCCAATCGTAATCCCCCTGTGGATCAAAATCCCCCGCTGCTCCGTTAACAGAATCAGGATCTGCCTGCGGGGCACGTTAACATGCAGAACCTAGCCCCCGCCAATGATCCGGCACCAATAAACCCTCAACCTGCCCCCGAATTACTGCAGGTACAACAAGCCTTTATCCGGGAGCATGCCGCTCTATTCCAAGAATGGAATAATCGGCGCGCTAACTCTGGTGTGCAAGCCAACAATGGCGTCAATCAGGGGGCAAGAAATCCGCCTCGTGATTGATCTCGCGAGGTGGATGAAGATCCACCTCACCGGGTTAGGCTTGATCGCCGTCGACAACGATCAGCATCTCCAGTGGAAAACCAAAGTTCTAATGGTTCGAGGCCCCATTACGACCACGAAGACGTTGATCGTCGCCGACCTATAAACGCACCAAAGCAAGCTCGCTTGAACAAGTCCCGTGTACTTGATCCTTTGGAACACGAGCAAGCCCAGTTTGTCGCCGAGCTTGATAGGGTGTTGGGCCTCGATGCTGACGGGAAAATCATTACCCCGTTCTCCGAGGAGATTCTTGCTACTCCACTTCCCGAAAGGTTCAAGCTCCCTCCCGTGTCCGTCTACAACGGCACCGGAGATCCAAGTAATTTTCTAAACGCCTTTAAGTACGCTATGTTTAACCGCAACTGTACACCTCACCACTTGTGCAAAGTGTTTCCTGAGTATCTTTAAGATGAGGCCAGACTTTGGTTCGATTCTTTGCCCCGAGGCAGTGTTACCTCCTTTCGGGATCTCACCGAGCAGTTTTGGGCACGTTGTCATACGCGAGCAAAAACCATGGCCACTTTGGCTGATCTCATGAATCTGGAACAACGAGATGGGGAGACTGTTACCCAGTTTCTTGATCGCTTTATCGCCGAAAGTCTCAAAGTCGGCAGCCGATGTGATGATGTTATAATCAATGCCTTCATGAATAGCCTTCGGCCCGGGCCACTCTACACCGAGCTTGTGCGACACCCCCCTGCCACCACCCGAGCTCTCTTCGATATCGTAAGCAGGTTCGCCAAAGTCGAGGAGCAAACCCGTCGCAAACGCGAGAAGCATGCTACCAAAAGATAACCAGATAAAACGCAAGCCGGGACCAGTACTCGGCCCAGTGCCTTCAGCCGCCTCAGCAAGGGACGGTTGGAAACCCGCGGAGATGTTCCTCAATTCACTCTGCTTACAAAATCAAGGACAGAAATACTTTCTGTTCACAAGAATGATCTGCATCCATGCCCACGGATGACTGCCCCGACAGACAAACGTAACCGCGATAAGTGGTGTGCGTACCATCACGATCACGGACACGAGACCGAAGAATGCCGCGAACTGGGAAAAGAAATTGAGGAATATTTGAAGAAGGGTTTTCTGCGGCAATATGTAGTTCGGACCGAGGACAGATCTCGGTCAAACCAAAATGGAGGCTCACAACAAGGTCGTGGAGGTTACAACGACCGAGGTCCACAACAAAACATGCCTCAGTGGCAGAATAACAGGCCGGGGTACAACAACTATGCCCGGCAAGACCAGAGTAATCGTCAACAGCCTCAGTTGCTGCCACCTCCACCACCTCATGGAGGACCTGGGGACAATCCGCCCAATCACGTTATCAATGTAATCTATGGGGCCATTCCAACAGGGACTTCTCGAAGTGCCCTGAAGGCCGAAGCGTGTAGGCCTCCTCCCGAGGAGCCACACCACAAGCGCTTCCAAAAATCTGAGACCGTGAGCTTCACTGAGGAGGATCCCATCCCCGAGCTCACCCCACACACTGACGCCATCGTAATTGATATGTCCGTGGCCAATGTTACAATCAAGCGAGTCTTCGTTGACAATGGGGCTGCAGTCAGTGTCATATTCACTAATTGTTTCCAGAAAATGGGCATACCTCGCGAACAACTCCAACCAGCCCTCAGGCCGTTACAGAACTTCACTCAGGGTGAGGTCCAACCTGAAGGAATCATCAACCTTCCCGCTTCGCTTGGTTTTTTATCCGGCAATAAAAAATATCTTTGTCAATTTTTATGTGGTCAACTCTCCATCTCTGTATAATATGATTTTAGGCCGAGATTGGCTCACCCCGGCGAAGGCCATCTTTTCCACAAATCACCTCGCGCTGAAATTTTCTACGCCCCATGGCGAGGTGGCCATCCGTGGCAATCAAAGAATCTCCAAAGAGTGTATGTATGTAACACTTAAGAAAACAACGTAGGCTCCTCCCAAGCCACAGTTTCAAATAGCCACCTCGGCTCTTACCTCGGGTTCGTCCGAGTCACTCGGGGACGCTACTGTTAAGGTGCCGCTCGACCCGGCTAAATCGGACCAGAAGGTTACAGTCGGTGCCGTGGACACACCATTGTTGCACAATGCCATCATCCAAACATTACGAGAATATTCTGAAGTTTTCGCGTGGTCTTCCCTGGATATACCGGGGGTCTCTCCAGACCTTATTACTCATAAGTTAAATATTGACCCCGGCGTGAAGCCCATACATAAAAAACGGCGGTAATTTGCTCCAGAGAGAAACGCGGCCATCCGAACTGAAGTTCAATAGCTCCTGGACGCAGACATCCTGTTGAAGTACACTATCTGTCCTGGCTTTCTAATCCCGTGATGGTGATGAAGTCCAATGGGGTATGGAGAATGTGTGTTGATTTCTCTGACCTCAATAAGCACTGCCCAAAGGATTGTTATCCTCTGCCCCCCATCGACCAAAAAGCCGAGGCCATCACTGGGCACAAGGCACTTTGTTTTTTAGATTTATACAAGGGATACCATCAAATTCATATGGATCGCTGTGATGCCCTCAAAACGGCCTTTATCACTGATTTTGGGTGCTTTGCCTTCAAGAAAATGCCCTTCGGGCTCAAGAATGCTGGAGCCACTTACCAACGCCTTATGGACCAGGTCTTCTGAGACCAAATTGGCCGAAATGTTGAAGTATATGTTGATGATCTTGTTATTAAAAGTTCCTCCACCAGCACATGTGTACAGGACATTGGTGAGACGCTGAGCACGTTGCGACGCTATAATCTTCGCCTCAATCCAGCCAAGTGCACCTTTGTGTTGGCTCAGGTAAATTTCTAGGGTATATGGTCTCGCAGCACGGTCTCCGGGCTAACCCGGCCAAGATCAGAGATGTATTGGATCTTCAGCCGCCAAAGACGGTAAAGGATGTTCAACGTCTCATCGGCGGTCTCGTGGCCTTAAATCGTTTTTTGTCTAAGGCCGCGGAGCGTCAGCTTCCATTCTTCAAAATTTTGCGTCAGGCAAAGACATTCGAGTGGACTTCACAGTGCACTGAGGCCTTTGAGGCTTTAAAACAACACATCAAGCAGTTACCAACTATGTCCGCTCCTGTCCCCGGAGAGCCCCTTTATGTGTATTTGGCTTCTGCCGAAGAAGCTATCGGCGCGGCCCTCGTCCGCGAGGATCACGGGAGTCAACAGCCCGTGAATTTTTGCAGCCGAGCACTTCATGGGGCGGAGACCCGGTATTCTGTGGTAGAAAAAACAGTATTGGCCCTCGTTATGGTAGCCCGCCGTCTGCGGCCCTATTTTCAAGGACGCGACATTAGGGTTCTCGCTAATCACCCTATTCGTCAAATCCTCGTTAAGCCCGATGTGTCAGGACGTCTGGCTAAGTGGGCCATCGAACTCGGGGAATATGACATTCAATTTCTACCTCGCCGGGCCATCAAAGGCCAAGCCCTTGCGGATTTTTTGGTAGAAGCACCATTCACTGACCCCGGTTCAACCGCATATGCTACCACTCCTCACCACTCCGATCTCGACGCTGAAGCCCGCAAGTGGCAAGTATACATGGATGGTGCCTCTGCGACCTGAGGCAGTGGCGCCGGGGTCCTTCTCATTGGCCCCGATGGCGTTGAGATCAAGTATGTCTTGCGATTTCAGTTCAAGGTGACCAACAACGAAGCGGAATATGAGGCAATTCTTGCTGGGCTCCGACTCGCTCAAACCTTTGCAGCTTCGCATATCCTTTTCACGGACTCCGAGGTGGTCGCTAGTCATATTAAAGGCACCTATGCAACCAAGGATGATACGTTGAAAAGGTACCTCGCTTTGACACTTAAGCTTTTGTCGACTTTTGCTTCGATTGATATCCAGCAGGTACCTCGCAAAGAAAATGTTAAAGCTGATGCTCTTAGCAAAATGGCCTCCGCGGTCCCGACCAACATGTCTTCGGACATAATCGTCGAAGATGCTATCCACCCTTCAATTTATGTGGCGGCGGTATCTGTATTGACTGAGACCAGTCCCAATTGGATGACTCCTATCGTCCATTATCTCCAGGATGGTACACTGCCAGATGATAAATTACTCGCTCGGCGGATAATTCTTAAAGCACCGAAGTATACACTTTACGATGGGATCTTGTACCGTCAGTCATACTTACAGCCAAGTCTTCGCTGCCTTGACCCAGTCCAGGCTGACTATGTTCTCCGTGAATTTCACGAGGGGGCCTGTGCTAGTCATATTGGCTTGCGCACGTTGGCCAAGAAAATCCTCCGGTGGGGATACTACTGGCCCACATTGTTTAATGATGCCCATAGTCTAGTATCAAAGTGTGACAAGTGCCAGCGACACTCCAGAGTGAAGCATCTACCACAAACCGAGCTCGCTGGCATACAAAATGCCTGGCCATTTATCCAGTGGGGAATCGACATTGTAGGTCCATTTCCGGTTGCTCCAAGTGGATTGAAATTTCTTGTGGTTGCAGTGGACTATTTTACTAAATGGGTCGAAGCTGAGCCTCTCACTGCTATAACCGGTCAAAACATCCTGAAGTTTGTTTGGTGTAACATCATATGCCGCTTCGGTATCCCGAGCGCCATTATCTCCGACAATGGCAAACAGTTCGCTAATGACCCCTTCCGGTCCTTGTGCGAGGAGTTGCACATCAAACAAATTTTCACCTCGGTCGCTCATCCTCAAGCTAATGGCCAGATCGAAGTCACTAACCGCACTCTGCTTAACGGTTTAAAGAAGCGCTTAGATAAAGCGAAAGGCCTCTGGGCCGAGAATCTTCCGCAGGTTCTCTGGGCCTATCGTACTACGCCGCATTCGTCAACCGGAGAAACCCCATAGAGCCTCACCTATGGCTCCGAGGCTGTTATCCCTGCCGAGGTTGGGGTACCCAGTCCTCGGCTCGTTAACCTCGACCCCGAAGATAACGACGAAGCACTTCATACTAACTTAGATGACTCGAGCACCGCCGTGACCAATCCTTCATTCAACAAGCTAAATATAAGCAACGAGCGGCTCAGTATTACAACCTCCGGGTTAGGGGTACTCAGTTTCAAGTCGGAGACCTAGTACTCCGGTTAAATTCTGTCAGCAAAGCTGCCCCCGAGGGCAAACTGCATGCCACCTGGGAAGGGCCTTACCGCATCGTTGCCGCACATGCCTCCGGGAGCTATCAGTTAGAGCATCTAGATGGTACGCCGATACCCCGAACATGGCAAGTCACTGATCTGCGGCATTTTTATCTATGATTTCCGATCGTCAAGTACCTTTTCTACCTTTACATTCTTTGTATGTTATTTCATTTTCATACTGTGGCATCTTCTTCTTGCGAATACCTTTGTATTATTCAATTGTTCCGGCAATCGCTTTGAATAAAGTTTTCACTTTTCGTACATTACTATACTTTCTTCTACGCCGCGGGGACGCCCCGGCCTAGACTATAATTGTTTGTCTCCGGACACATTGGTCTCTCGCCTGATCTGTTCGGAGAGATCCACACTTAGTCCCCGGACATATGTTCCCTCTCGCCTGATTTATCCGGAGAGGTTATTAACTCCCGCCCTATCCGTCCAGGGAGATTTTGTGCCTTGTTTCCCTACAAGGGCTTATTTATGTATTGTACTCCCGAGCACTAACCACACAAATTATTTTCATAATGACATGTCAAAATAATTTTAAGCACTTGCCTCATGATCAAACATTTAACTGCTTTTATTTAACATACTTATTATACATATCACAATATTTTCACAAATTTTATTTATCAAATTTACAAATACGCATATATTATTACAACAAAATATTATCTCCGGCCTCCGAGCCAATACTCCACGCTCCGGCGTTGGGATCCGTCCCGGGAACTCCTCCGCGTCCTCCGGGATCTGGAGGTTCCTCGGGTTTGGACTCCGGTCCTTCCCCAGCTTTGACCTCCTCCCCGCCGAGGACTCACTCTCGGAACTGGCCATGGAACGTTACTCCTCCCTCGGTCTTCTCGGCCACGAGGACTCGGTTAAGGCGCTGGCCACGAAGTGTTAGCCCATTCCACAGGATCCCATTCCGCAGGGTCCATCACTTCGATCTCCTCAGCTAGCTTTTCAACCTCCTCCTCAGCAACAGCCACCGGGGTCTCCTCAGTAACAGCCAGCGGGGTCGGCTCTTGGATTATGACCCCTTTCGCTTTTTCAGCAGTTCCCTTTTTACTCCTCCGCGGAGTCTTCAAGGGGTTCGGCCCCCGGCTGGAGCTCGCCACGTACTCCCCCGCAGTACGACGCCACCTGCCCCGGCCTCTTAAGCTCTCGTACATGTTGAAGAGTATTTCCAGTACTTCTCGCTTCCTAACAAGCTCGGAGGAATCTGTGTGACCGGCCGCCATCAGCGCGGTAATTTCCCCTTGGATCTCGGTTATCCGCTCTTCGACCTCCTCAAAAGTTAGCAGGCCGTACTCCGTCAGTATTCATTCACACTCTTCTTGATAGATGATGACTCGATCTAGCTCGACGACCGTTGACAAATATTTCAACTGCTGATCTCTCACCTTTTCCACAGCTTTGGCTCTTGCCTCTTCGGCTTCCTTTGCCCTTCTCTCCGCTACGGCTACTCTCCTCTCCAACCGAGGAACAACCTAATTTTGCAAATTGTCTTTTTCCCCGCGGAACCAGTCCAAGGACTGCATGAGCTTCTTTATTACGTTATGAAGCTCCTCGGTATTCTCCTATTTGCAGCACAAAATCAGTACTAATATAATATACTCACACCAACAACTAAGCAGTATCTCAACAATATTGGCAACAACCGACTTCATATTCAACAAAATGAGTGTACACATCGTCTGCAGTTATTACAACAAGAATACAAATTTTCCCTACCATTTACTATATTTACAGTTTATCAAAATTGCGGGGAACTGACCTCCCCCCGATCAACCTCTTCGGCTGCTTCCGGCACCTCCACCTCCTCCTCATCCTCGGCCTCGTGCTCCCCCTCTGGCAAGGCCTGGTTCACCCCCCGCGTCACCCTCCATTGTCTCTACCGTGATTTCCATGTGCGGGGGTGGATCCTTTGTTCGTGGCTCCGAGGTGAAATCTCCCCGCCGAAAGGACAGGAACTCTTCGTCCTGATCCACGTTGCAGGCGGCGATCTCCTCGCACTCAGAATCATCTTCTTCTCTGTCAGTGCCTTCACCAAGGGGCACTCCGGGACCCGCGCCAGAGCATTATAGTACGCCTCCTCCATGGCGCCAACAGACTTGTAATCATATCTGAACTCTGGACGATAAACGTCCACATTCGAATAGATCTCCTTCACCTTTTCCAACAGCACAGAGCGTGTGGCCATGTCGCCAACCACGACAAAGCCCATCTGGTAGTCAAGGAATGTGCTGGTTTGCAGCAGTTTTTCTGCAAACGTCTTCAATACGGCCTCCTGGCCCTCCACTACTGCCGCCTCCTTGGCATTCAGCTCCGCACGCAGCTCCGCCGCCTCACCGCGGAGCACCCCGGCCTCGGCTTCCACCTCGCGCGCGACATCCGCAGCGCCTCCGCGGCAACCTCAAACTCCTCCTCCCGCAGTCGCTAAACCCTACTGCCCGAGTGCCAGACTCTATACCATCAGCCCTATATACCATCCTAATCTCCCTTCTTTCCGGAATAATAAAGCGCAAGGGCTGTATGTCTAACGGGGTTTTGGTGGTCCCTACTTCTCTAATTGAAGACGAAGACGAAGAGGAAGACATACTTACTTGGTTTCAATTCGAAGTTGATCACGACTTGGCACAGATGATCCTTTCGTTTTCTCCCGCTCTTTGTCTCTTGCAAAACGCAAATGAAGTAATGAAGTTTACTGTACAAGCCTTCTTTATATATACTCATGCATCAAGGGCTCAGATCTGACCTTTTGAAATTCAGTGTCTCAGATTCGCACGTGGAAGTCACGCGCGTTACAGTTACCAAGGCGCGTGGAGGACACGCTTATTGGACTTCTCAAACGCGTCACTTCACATCCCTTCTCCTAATGATGGCGCCGCCAATCACATCAACCTAACCCATCCCCAGGAAGTTTTGGGATTCACTCTGGTGACCCCTTCACCTCGGGCATATTTTAGCTCGGCCTCACTAGACCTCATGACCCCGGGGGTGCTTCGATTCGATACAGTTCGGCGCCCGTTGAGTCCTTCACTATGAATTAACCCCGTGTGTATTTCGGCTCGGTCCGGTTTTATACTCGTGGCTCCTCTACCCCGGGTATACTTCAGCTCGGTTCCGGTCATTTCCACGACCCCTGGAGTATTTTAGATCGGTCCAATTCGGACCCCGGTGAGTTATCCACTTGCATCGACTCGGTCCCAGTTGGCAACCCCACCCCGGGGGTACTTCAGTTTGTACAGCTGACCTACATCACCGCTCGTTATTCCGTGCCATACTTTTAACCGAAGCTCCTACCTCGCTCCGGCTGGTGGGGGGGCATCTGATAGGTATGACCCAGTGACTCCGGGTGGAGCCAACCCGCCAGTCGGGTCCACTGGGCCCAGAAGCGCGAGCCTAACACAGCACGAGCCCAACACAGCCAAGCCAGCCCAGTCATGCGAGCCCGCGAGCCCAACACAGCTGAGCCCAGTGACCGCACATTTGGATATTGTGATCCCCATGATCTCCTCCCAACTTCCATGCAGATTTGGTGGGCGCAATTATAGGGATTCAGTTAGGGTTTTGTTTATGAGAGCATAAATAGTAGAATTGTAGACGGGTCGTGGGTTGGCACTTTGTACTCTAAAACTACAACGTGTAAGATTGAAAGAAATATAGTGAAAAACACCTCGGTAGGTGATTGCCTCCGCCCGTGGACGTAGATCTCCGGATCGAACCACGTATATCTTGTGTTCTTTGCTTTTCTTGCGTTGGATAGTGTCGTTGATCAGGTTTCACTCCAAATTCCTTTGATAAACAGATTGCGCGTTGATCAGGTTTCACTCCGAATTCCTTTGATAAACGGATTGCGCTTTATCATAGGGCTAGGGGTCATTAAATCAAATATGTAATTTCACTTATATAAGGACTCCTTATTTTGGGCTAGAAAATAATAATTAATCTGGGTCAACTAATAAATCATGTTCATAAACTTTTAAAAAATAACTTTTAGTCCAAATATAATTCTTAAAAATAAATTATAACTAGATTAAGTCCAAATATTTATAAATGAGATTTTGGGTTTTTCTTAAGCAACGATTTATAATAGTATCATAGTTTTTTTTAAGTTAATGCCAATAGTCTAACCATAGTCCAACATGAATAAAAATATTATAATATTATAAGGGCATCTGTAAATAAATAAAGTAAAATCAAGCATCACAATTATCACACTAACACTTTAGTAATTTATGAAATCTAAATGCAGGTCCAATATTCACAATTGAGAAAATCGGGTTATTACAATCCCCACACCTTATAAAAGTTTCGTCCTCGAAACTTAGAATAACTCAAAATATTTTTTTTCTTATCCATGAATTCTTGTGTGCCAGCCAACATATTTGAATAGTTGTAAAAAAGAATGATTTCCATTCATGATCAGAATCTGATTTGCTTTGTGAATGATTAGGGCTCATAATTTGGGTGAAATAAAATACCTCTCACTTTAACTAAACCTTTGACCCACAGTAAAATAATGAAATTCGTTATGCATGTAATGGCCGAGACATAAAACTACACATTAAGCTTTGACTAAGTACACGTGAATAACTTCAATCTTAAACAATACACGCAAGTGAGTTCTTTAATATATAATAATACCTTTTGTGCCAAGTTTTTTTTTTTCGAATTTAGAAGAAATTCTTTGCATAACTAATACAAACACATGGATATTTATAATACAATTTTAATAAGGGTGGAGATGGTGAGTATAACATAATCGAAATTGCTAAGTTATCTCTTATTGTCATCTTAGTTCCTCATAGTACAATTTCTAACTCAAAATTCTGTCCTACATTCATACGTACTACTCCATCCAGTCAACAAACATCACACACCTCAGACGAGCACAAGCTGCTGCAGTCAATGGCCCAATCACGGCGAACATATGTTAGCTTGATAATAGTAGTGACAATATGAAGCCATGGGAGTTTTGGTAGAAAATTGTTCTTACCAAAAACCAAAATGCCAATTAGCAACATCTTTTGGGCCAAGTATATTGATACAAACTAAGGCTACACATAAACGAGGTTGGAAACTACTAATATCTTACGCGAAAGTTTCAGAAATTATGGAATTACTCAAGTAAAGAAATTCTTGACTAATCAATGGATTAATTCCACTAATTATAATCTTCTTTAGTAGCCTTCCAGTTACAACATCAATACAACTAACGAACAATGCATAATAATTACAATTCTTTCACTTCAACAATACATACAAAATACTTAGAAGTTAAATAATTATTTACTTAATCAACAACGAAGAATAACTACATTCTTACTTTGAAGGTTGTAAGACTGATGCTTCATGGTAGTGTGGCGAAGCGACGAAATTCGGCTCTGATACCATTAACACTCCTCTATAGTGGGATATTATTTATCTTCAATAAGACTAAAACTTTTAATAATTCATACTAAGAACTATCAGAACAAGAATCTTTGTAGAATTTCTTTTTTAGTTTAATTTTAATTGTTTACTTTTACTCAACTGCAAATGAACTTTATTTATTATTTTTTTTTTTTTATATATAAGACCAATTAATAAACTTAGACTCACTTTAAAAAATTGGAAAAATCATTCAAGCATATCTAATGTAAAAGTATTAGGAAGAACACCGAAGCTTTCCATTTTAAAATTCCATTTGTTTATTTTGTTTTCTTTGTTTCCACCTGAAAATAAGTATTCATTATATAAGACTAGAAAACTTCAATCGGGTTATATCCTCTAAAAAATACAACACTTATTATTATTTAAATAAAATATTTAACTCAAAATACTACTTAAATCTCTAACCAATTCTGAGGATCCACCGCCACCACCATTGCTACACTGGTCTTGCTCCCTTCTAGCTCTTGGCTTTATTTGCAATGTGAGGTAGATAAGTATAAGCTAATTCTTAGCAACTACATCACCTATCTCACAAAACCTTTTCTTTTAAAACTAAATTAATTAAAAACATCACTTTACAAACAAATACACTTATATAATAAAACTCAATTGAAATACCTTGAAATCATCAAATAAATCAAAACTCATATACTAAATAATAAAAACTACTATGGCCCCGGACATGTTACCAATGCGGGCAACTCCATTAAGACCAAGGATAGCGAGCCATTGAATCTTAATGGAGCAAATAAAACTCATAGGGCGGTCGTGTGCCCTTACTCATAAACTCATAGGTCCTCGTGCCGTTACTCATAAACCTTATAGGTCTGTCTCATGCCCTTACTCATAAAACTCATTGGTGGGCGGTCTCGTGCCCTGGTAAAGTCCTACAAATATAAGCTAAAAAATATACTTTTTCAAAACTTTGTGTTTGCTAATACAAAATGTGCTTATATCTTCTCGAATTCTACTAATATCTTGTTTACTAAATATAATGAAAAATACTAAGGGCCTGAACATGGTACCAATGTGCTCAACTCTATTAAGACCCAGGATAGCTAGCCACTAAATCTTAATGGAACAATTAAATCTGATGGGCGATCTTGTGCCCTGGTACCAGTCCTATAAATATAATAAAATACTGAAGATACTGAAATAATATTGTAATTTTGTAAAAAGTTAACTCTCTTGTAGAAACTCTTACATAAACTTTAAACACATATTTAACCACAATAAATCATTCGAAACTTGGCAAACAAAACCATTGGACAACTTAAACATACTTCACATAATAGACACAACTTTACATAATAAACTCAAATAATAGAGTCAAGCTCAATTGAATTTCACATAATAGGAACAATTAACATAATCAAACTCAAGTAACTTTCACATAATAGGCATAAATAATAGAATCAATCTCAAGTGAATTTCATATAGTAGGCACACATATAGAATCAATCTAAAGTAAATTTCACAAAATAGCCACAAATAATAGAATCAATCTCATGTCAATTTCACATAATAGCAACAAATAATCATTCAAGCTCAAGCACAATTAATTAGATCACACTCAAGTAACTTCACATTATAGTCACCATCAAGCACACGTAAACTTCAAGTTATAAACACGAATAATAAATCAACTCAAGTAAAGCTCGCATAATAAACACTATCATCAAATGAAACTTTACTTATAAGAACATTTAATATAGACCTTTGATATAGAATTGAATCCCACTTTTGCAAAATCATACACTCCCTCCGTCTCGTTCATTTTTGCACGTAGGGACGGACACATATATTAAGAAAAAACTGTTTTTTACTTTTTGGTTGACTTTTTTAAAGGCGGACATTAAGGGTGGAGATTTTGAGGGTGAAGATTGTAAGATAAATTTCACTTTTAAGAGTGTGCAGAACTGAATGGGACGGACCGAAAAGGAAAGTGTGCAAAACTGACCGGCACGGAGGGAGTACTTAACACTTAAAGTAGACACCTATATGATGATTCACCAAAATGCTGATATTGTAGGTGAGAGATGTAGTTACCTCGAATCCACAAACTTACGCTAACTCAATATTCTTAGGAACGTTACAAGATTTCTCATTCCCATCTAAATCATAAAACAATTGAATTATCACAATCAATATTAACAATAAACTCCTCAAATGAACTACACTATTCACTTATTTGTAGTATGTTGTTCATAATTCTTAACCCTTAGGTCATGACTAATTACATAAGTACATGTATCCATAAAAACCTTTTAGACTAATAAATGGATCACCTTAAGAACACAGGTTATCTGCAAATCTTTATTCACAAAGTTTAACAACGTCAATTCTGGAAAACAAACCCATCATACTTGAAACCCAATTTCCCAAACCTTTCATTATGAATAAGACATACAGTTGATTGATAGATTTCCATTTTGGAATGTATTTACATAAATTACATGGTTCCACTTAAAAAAATACAACCAAATTATGATACTTCAGTCAATTTTAAAAATTGATGCATCAAATTAACTCCAATGCCTATAAATTGGTTATTAAACCATTGAATATAGATCCTATCTCACGAATTAGTAAATAAAAATATATTAGTACTAAAGAAATGATTGACAAAGTAATTACCTGTAGCGGCTTGGCTCTGAGAACAATAATTACAAGCATTGTTGTATCTTCTTTCTTGTTCTTTTTTTCTTTTCTTTTCGTGTTTACGAGGGAAATGAGTTTACATCAATTTATATCTAGGGCTAGGGGTCATTAACTCAAATACGTAATCCCACTTATATAAGGACTCCTTATTTTGGGCTAGAAAATAATACTACCTTCGTCCCATCTTATTTTGCACACTTTCCCTTTTGGTCCGTCTCACACAATTTTGCACACCTTTAGAAAGGAAATTTCTCTTACAATCTTCACCCTCTATCTCCCCGTTTTAAAAAGTCAACTAAAAAGCAAAAAATATTTTTTTCTTAATATACGTGCCCATTTATATGTGCAAAATTAGCTGGGACAGAGGGAGTAATAGTTAATCTGGGCCAACTAATAAATCATGTTCATAAACTTTTAAAAAAATAACTTTCGGTCCAGTTATAATTCTTGAAAATAAATTATAACTAGGTTAAGGCCGAATATTTATAAATGACATTTTGGGTTCTACTTAAGCAATGATTTATAAAAGTATCATATTTTTTAAAAGTTAATGCTAATAGTCTAACCATAGTCCAACATAACAAAAAAAATTTATAATATTATAAGGGCACCTGTAAATAAATAAAGTAAAATCAAGCATCACTATTATCATACTAACACTTTAGAAAATCATGAAATCTAAATGCAAGTCCAATATTCACAATTGAGAAAATCGGGGTGTTACACTTACAATAGAGTCATCGGCGTCCTTATTGATGAGTCCTAAACATCACATATAGAGGAACATTGACTTCCTCAGGACTCCCTATAGAAGTCTATTGTGGTTGTAGGTTGTCAAAAACTACTTCCTTTGCCCTCCATTGAAGCATCTGCTTGTTTCTCTAGAGTGCCAATCCTACTTGTTTTGGCTACCTAGCGAGCAAGCTTCTCCGTATCCACATGAGCTTCTACATGAAACTTTTTAGAAGGCATTTCAGGGATGCTTTCTCCAATAAGAAATTCCTTCTAGTCACCGCGATGTAATCACCAAAGTATCTGGACATCAGATCATTGTTGGTGACCTAATTTTCTTCTTCACCTAGTTATCCCACTGAAGAATGGCACGGTATAGTCTTACCCTATTAGCATGTCACCCGTAGTACCTTTGCATCTCTTCCTCTAGTATCTCCTCAACAAAAACTTCAATATCATCTTGAGGAGGTATATGGGCTTCGTTCGCTACATGTGCTTCAGACACTGTACAACTTTCATCCTCTACTATACTGATCTTATTCCACGTGGACGATACACTAACTGAGGTGGAGCTTGGGGTAATCCTAATGTTTCATCCCTCAAGGCTTGAGGTATTAAAGTTGAAGTAGGTGTATTTAGTTCTTCGGAAGTGTCAGACATTAGTTTCTGATCCTTGAGCATTCGATGTGTCTTATTGTTGTGCTGCTTTAGGCTCATCAAAGAAATGCATGATAGTGTTTTCTTTAGCATGGGCTTTGACCAGCTGCACGTCGGTATTGGTCTCTTCTTCTTCTTCATCTTCTTCTACTGGCGAGGAAGAAATGACCAATTCCTTTATAGGTCTCGACCATTGAGTTCTCTTCTTGGATGGTGGCTTTTCTGACACTGCCTCCTGATAGTTCAGGACTACCTCCTTCATTTGAGGAATATCCTCCCTCTTTGCATCATTAGCAAACTCATCTTGTTGTGACTTCTTCACAACCTATTTCATCCCACAAATCCACTTCCCTATGCCTTATTTTTGTCTGTCTACAATCCCAACTCCTAGACTATATATGACATAATTGAGCACATTCCTGTATTATTTGTGCCTTTTCAACTTTGTGGCCTCCTCAATGAGTCGAGTGAAGATAAATAATGACTAGTTCACTATTTTGTACTTCCAAACAACAATCATCAATCAAAATTCGAGTATGGTACACTTGCCATAACTTCCTTCCTAACATTATATGCTTTTGCTGAATATATCATGAAAAGATTCAAACTCAGGGTGAAAGTGCTCTTAACACAGGATTCATGCACATTTTAAGTGGTTTTCTGAATAAAGTTCTCTAACACTCTTACCAAAAATCTTCGTCGTATGTTTTGGCATCCTCTAAAGCTAGCTATTCCAATCGAGGTGAGATTGGTGACATTGGAAAACTATTTCGATATCTACAACTTCGTCAGGAATAGCCAATGTCAAATTCCAACCAAAACCTCCAAAATAGTTATGAAGTTGGGCTAGCAGTGCACTCTATCGTATTTGTCACCAGCACTTATACGTATTTTTACACAATTTTAAGCCCAAATCTGATTTTCATACACTCTTATAATACCCCAAGGCTCTACTACAGCAAGAGACTTAGAGTTATCAATATATACAGTCTATACAAGAGGGAAGGTGTCCCTAGGAGAGCTGGGAGAGAAGGAGCAACACAGCATTCGGAAGGAGCACGTTGCCACGTCGTTATCAATCTTTTGTTCTAGTATTTGTGTTTTAATTTTTTATTTATGTTTTTGCATTTGCTCAGAATTTTGTGTTTCCCAAAAAGACCCATTTGTCTTTACTAGGAGACGTTCTTCTGAAAAATCACTGTCAGTACATTCCGCCTTTACCACGTTCCTCTTATTTTTAGAATCCAATTCTCTTTGGGAAATTGCAACTGACTAATTAGCAGCCGTTAGCCACTTATAATCACTATTGTGAGCGGCATCCTAAAAGTTCGAGCCACCCTACTGGGCATAATCGGTTTTTAGATGGCCCCACACAATAGAAGATACTACACTCTTACTTAAGTCTTAATTTATAGTTCACAAAGAAGACTTGGATTATCAACCTCTGACTGGTGGCGGTAGAGATACCAATCTTTTACTCTAATATACCCTGATATCTTTAGTTAAAGTATTTTCTCATTCAATGAGAATTACTACCAAGCCCAGAGTCTATTGATCATCCAAGGTTTTGTCAGTAGAGGAATCGTCTTAAATTCCATACTACTAGAACCGTTTCCGGTTTCTTCCCTGTTTCAACACTAACACCCTCCTAGGGTTCATATGATTCAGTTGAAACCATCCAAGACTACCTCTAAGTCTAATACACATCTAATTGTTATGACCTCCTAGTCATAATATCCTTATCACTAAAGACCAGGTAAACTAAAAAACAACTAACTAATTATGTTCTACTCCATGGTCTAGGTTTAGGAAAGATGAATGCACATGTATGTGCTTACTAAAACTAAATGTACATAAGATTTTATTCTTAGAATTGACATTGTGGTAACTTAACAGAAGGTATTGACCTCGAAAGTTCACTATGTTCCCAATCATCACCCATATCCAACTATCGTATCACCACAACTCAATCTTGAAGGAAAATAAAACCTACAACTTTTATAGGTCAGAATGCAAGGATTCTTCCAACCCATAACCCCCACTCAAATAACCAATCATGTTCTCAACACGATTTTACTATGTTGATCACATTCAAGTTGTATAGACAACAAGTTGATCACACATAACATGGGGTTCAACACACAGTTGAATGTCAAGGATCATGAAATATGCACCATATGATTGGGAATTAAGTTTGAATGCAAGTTAATGCTCTTAATTATATCCCATTAATGACAGATGACTTTCCCATTACATGCTTACGAAGCATCTGTAAAGACGCTCGTATTAGCATCGTAATAAAGTCCATCTTCATTCATCGGCAGATGTAACATCTATCCGAATGTTGACTTAGCCCTGTGATCACCTTTGATCTGAGCATAACACTTAGTCAGCAAAAAGGCAAGTCAACCCACTCGAAAATATCGAATGATAAGGGTAGGATTAGATTAGACATATCCAATCAAAAGTCGTTGTAAACTTATTCAGAACACTCATTAAGGAACATGACCAATAATCCTATGTGATTCATTGCTCATTAGTTCCAGTTGAATGTACTAACAAGTTTAAGGTCATGGGGGATAATTGAAATCACAGAAAATAGGGTGTGAAAAAACATCACAGAGTTTTTCAGGTGAAAATTTTATGAACATAGCCCCTGACGCATGTTCATGATCAGCACATGCTCCGTCATACATCACCACGCTTCCGTTGCATCCATCATAAGTTCACATGCACGCATATGCACCCGTACACACGCACACATGTATACATAAGCACAAAACACATGTCTCATGCGCTCGTACGCGTCAAAACACGAACATACGCACTAATACACTGTCCGAACGAGTCCCACACGTAACGCACGTGCTTCCACGCACGAAACATGTACACCACGCGTCGACATGCGCCCTAGGCGCGTCCCACGTGATTCCACGCGGTCTCAGGTGCCACCACGCGCCGGTGGTGTTCGACAGCGGAGTGGCGGCGGCACAGCGGTGGTCTGGCGGTCCGGCTAACGGTTAACCCACTCGAACCGGTGGTGGTTCGGTTCGGCCGTCGGTGAACCAGTTGTTGAACCGGCTCGATCTGACTGGGTGATGTGGCACCTCTGCCACGTGTTGTCTCGCAATTAGTGCTCTGTGTATGACGTGTCTCCACATGACTTGCCACGTGGCTGCTGATGCAGCCATGCCTCGCACACGTGGCGCGATGTGGTTCGTCCACGTGTGCTGACGTGGCACCTGTGTGTCTTTTGACGGTGATGCTGAATATGCGATGATGTGGCACACGTGGCACGATTTCATTCATCCACGTGTGCTGACTAGGCACTGGTGTGTCACCCTTTGACCACGTGAGGCCCACTCTCACTGACCGGAGACTAGGCTACACGCGCGGCCTACCTGGCGTTTTCGACCGGCGGCGCTCCAGTTACCCCCCTCCCCCCCATTCTCTGCCATTCCGAGTTCAACGTGCAATCGGTTTCTTGATCTGACAATCCTTACTATGTATTCGAATCAAAAAATGTGTTCTTGGAGAGTGAAGAACATTGTTCTTCATCAAGAACAATTCAAGAATGCATTAGATCTGTTTTTCATTTTCAAAGCACGTTATACTACTCAATTCAGGTCCGATTAACACAAATAATACATCAAATCGAAGCTCATTTGATAAACTACGCATACATACCACATACATACGTAAAATCGAAGATTAACATGCTGAAATCCATTTTGTTTCAAAACAAGAACATCTTCAAGTTTTTCGGAAAATTTTCTCTCTCTCTCTCTCTCTCTCTCTCTCTCCCCTCAACTGAGTTTTTCCTGTTTGACTTCATGCTATCGCAATGGAATAACAAATTTTAGGTGTGTTGATCATTTATATGAATCCTGTGGTTTACTTTTTGAACAGAATAGTGGACTTCACTAATAGAAATCTGCAACTGAAATCAGGAAATCGAATTGATAAAATAAAAAAAATGACTGCTAGAAATTACAATCAGTAATTTGTCTTTCATTTGCTAAAGGATTCAGACTGTAACAATATGTTCCGATTCGATTCACGGTCATGTTTAATTCTGAGATAGTACTAATTTAGTCCATAATCTCGTTAATTCCATTCATAACACTGATTGCTACTGTGAATTTATTTCAAGGCCTTGTTCTGAAAGGAAACTTTCACCTATGGGAGAATAAATACCTTCCCAGTTCATCAAACAACAAATTGGAAATTAGCAACGGTTACATAGTCAAATCAGAGGAAGCGGTTGTTGCTGCTGATGAAGGCCGATGCTCTAAAATTAGCCTTTCAGTGCTCGAAACGGGTGGGCATGCCGTTGATTGTTGTGGCAATGAAGAAGTTGAAATTAATTTATAGAATGTTACAAAAGAAGAATTGAAGTGGAGTATTCTGTTTAAGAAAGGCAAAAAAAAAAAAAAAAAAAACAAAATCAAAACAAAACAAAACAAAACAAAAACAGGTTAGCATGTGGGAAAAAAAAAAACAAATAACATGTGCAACTACATGTTATATTGGAGTAAATTCTAACATATTGAGCTCAACCTTAAATTAATAATTATGTCATGTTATATATACAACATTTATCTATTAATACGTAACTAAGAAATGGAACATTGAATCATGCAAAATTATATACTTTCGTGTGATCAATTATTTGGTTAGTTTCAACATTATATGTAATTCGATCCATTTTACATCATCTCAAAACCCTGAATCTTGATTTGAAACCATTCATAGGTGTATGTGTGTGTACATATGTAGAATTACTGGAGCTGAGTGCATGTACAAGCTGCTTTACTTTCTCCTGTAATTTCAGTTTTGAGAATTATTCTGGCCTATCGTTCTTATTTTTTAGGTAGATGAAGGAGCACATTTTTTATTTGAGCATCACATCAGCCTTAGGGAAGCTCATGATATTATTTAATTTGGGATGAAGGCTTTGAATCATAGAGCAGAAATTGAATTAAAATGTGATTGAATAGTCAACTCCTTGTAATTGATTAATCATTTTGATACCACATGGCCTCTGTCCCACTTTTTTGTGTTCTTCTGTATCTTATATTTTTCTCATGAATTCAGCCCCACTTTATAATTTTGGTTTCGGGCTTGTAATTGATAATTTAGACCATTTCTCCTAATTATGGTGTCTCAACTCTCTTCAAAATTCAACACCACGTTGGCTTTAGATTGAATCCTCCATTTATATGTCATCTTGTATTCTATTTCTTTTAATACATGTCATGTATTAATTAATAATGTCATCAAATACACGTTTACAACGTTCAATGGTTAGTTTGGAATACAAGAAGTATTGTAGATTAAAATAGAAGATACTATCTACCTTGTTTTGAGACGCAATCTGATTTTGAGTTTTAAAAAATTAAACAAAACGACGTAGTATTACAAAAGACAGGACTGAGACACTATAGTTAAAGACAAATGATCTCAATAGTTAAAACAAATGGTTTATACTAGTAACTAAGGTATGTATATTACTCATGGTTCTAGGTTCGTTTTGGTTTAGAGTTAAATTAGAAATTATTGTTTGAGGTTGTAATCAATAGGAGGCAAATATTCAAGTCTGAAAGAAGAGCTTCAAAGTTGAGCATCTACAGCTTGCAAACAAGTTTAACTTGGCAGCAAGGATATCTGGGTTTTCGGCTTTGTTCAAGAATTTCTTTACTTTTAAGCCATGTTGTTGTCAGTGTATCTAAAATTTCGATCATGATTTCACTCAACTTTTATGCTTCATGCAATTACACAAACTTTTGTGCATGTAGTAAATTTACGGAAGGTTCATTTCAGCTAACTCTTGCGCTAGGTGAATATCTTAATCAAAATGAATTGTTCTCATATTCACATAATCACCATTCTGTTAAGATATTCTGGCTTCAAATTTACTTTTTGTTATCATGCATTTTTTTTCAATTGTAACTGTAATTTTCTGATGCATATACTTATCATTTCTTGAATAAAAAAATATTTTAATATGTTTCATTGTAACTTTGTTAAACTTTTGAATTCCTTGTGCTTCTTGTTCTGATTTCTTATTCATTACCACTCTTTTATGCAGATTTTTACTTTCGGAAATAAATGAATTCGACTATTTTTATGGCAACTGCAAGTTAAGATAATCATGAACATGCTGGCTACTTTGATCCCCAAGACTTTCATTTGCAAATTGGATTTTCGTGAACACGATATCCTCATGCTCGAGGCCTATCCTTTCGTTGTTATTCATGATAAACATTTCAGACCACCTAAATTTGGTTGGTTGTTATTCAACACCAGCAACATCAGCTTATGAAATCTATGCCTCAACAAAGGTCCCCTCTACAACCACAATTTTAATAGCAGAACTTGCCCACTAAGTCTCCTGTAAAACCTGTTTATGTGCCTGGAGTGTGTGCTAAAATTCTAACACATTATATGTGTTAACAACATAGACCCAATGTAAGATGTTGCTACAAATTTGTTGGTAAATGTTGTATTTTATGCATTTGATGAGTTATTAATTAAAGCATACACTACAAAAAAAAACGTTTAACACTACGGTCAAAAACCGTAGTTAAAGGCATACAACGACCGTAGTAGTACATACCGTAGTTGTAGACCCTCTAGCAATAACTACGGTTCAGAACCGTAGTGACTAATTATAAAGACTACGGTTGTGAACCGTTGTCATACTAGTAGCATCTACGACTACGGTATGTATGACCACGGTTGGGAACTTCCATTGACTACGATCTGAACCGTAGTAATATATACTAACGACTACGGTTGAAAACCATAGTCGTAGATCTAACATCTACGACTACGGTACCTATAACCACGGTTGTTAATTCTAATTGACCACGGTTCGAAACGTAGTAATTCTCAACAAAGACTATGGTTGATGTCGTTCATAGACAACGGTCCTATTTGAAAATTATAATTTATATTTTTTATTATATTATTGAAATTATGTACATTTAAACATACAACCAATATTTTGTGTAATTAGGAAAAATAAATGAATAGATAATGATTTATAACTCCTCTCAAACATCTCAAATCATTTACAAATCAAGAATTACTAAGAAGTTGGAATATTTCTAAATTAACTAATCAACAAATTGGACTCAAAGCAGCTCCCACTCGAAATGCCGACGAGGTTCCACATCAGTGTCCTCATACATTATAGCAATGCGCTCGTATTCCTTGGATGATCTTTTCCGAAAAGTGAAAGCATCCTGTATTAAATTTCAAAAGAATGGGCGCTACAAAATTCTCATTAATTATTGTGATGGAAAATATAAGTAGTTAAATTTAACCAAATAGAGATGAGTAATACAATTATTTTTAGACGAATGGACGTACAAAGTCCTAGAAAAGACATATGAAAAAGAATACAAGAAGCCAGTTATACTCACCATCCTAGACACTAAAGCCCTTGCCCTCTTTTCCATCAACTCATCACCAAATTTTAATCTAAATGATCATTGTTCTTCTAAGCTCATTTGCGCACATACATGCATATGTTCATACATAGGTAATTCTTTTGCATAAATTAAAAGCTCTCAGGGTTCGGTCAAACCATTTCATGATTTAAAAGAGCTTATAAGCTCTTGATGAGCTTAATTATACATCGTATAAGCACATTTTTTTTCAAAAAAAAAACAAAAAAAATTGATAGCTCAATACACATCTTATCCTTTGACACTATTGCAAAATATCAATGATCACAGATACTCTAGAATTAAAATGCATATAACGAAGCAGGATAATAGATTTCAGCTCTAGTACACAAAAAACAAGAATTAGTAAATCAATATTACAATTTGTGATTATTTCAACAAATAAACACTTATTTTATTATTCTTATTTCAAAATTTATTTGTACATTATAGTAATTAACTATAGAGGTTCTCTCGTATTTCAACAAATTATCAAACAAAACCTCTCTTAGATACAAAATATAAATCTGCAGATGAAATAAATCAAGTAGATAAAGGATGACACTTACAATTGGATCAAAATCAGGACTGGACAACTTGATGGTAGGTTTCTCATCAATAACAAGACCTACAATTCAGTACAAAAGCAGTAAATCTAGTATTCATTTGAGCAACAAAGGTAATACAAAGTAATTAGCCCTTAGATTGATAATTCGATGTAATACAAAGTTATGATTAACATTAACTTAACTAAGCTTCAGCTACAAGAATCTAGTCCCAATAAAAGAGTAGAGCATCACGTGTAGTGCTTGATGCACATTAATTTCATACCTCCCCCACCCCAAACAAATAACCCGAAATCTACCACATGATAGTTGGAAATCACGCACAATCCCCTTTATGCAAATTTTCTGCATTGGTATGAATTTCAAAGTTCGTGTATTAAAATTCTTTCTTGTCATAGAAAAACAAAAGCGACCTGTGTGCATAAATGTTAATATCTTGCCCAAATATTTGCTCTAATGAAATACTATATGAGCCAGAAAGATGATGAAACTCTTGTCCTTGGTGCAAGAATACGTTCCAACTAAATTATGCTCAAATTATGCTTATTTCAATAGCTCTGATTCCTAAAATATGTAAGCTAAAACAGATTTGCAGCAATTTAGAATTCAGCCTTGCAGCAAATCTTTCCTTTCGACAGTGAATAATAAACATGTTGAATCATAATTACCATAGGCACATTCAGTGACCTATAGAACAAGGAACCAATGCTGCTAGAACGACATAGAATGGTAATCCCTTTTGGCACATCTGCATAAAATAGTCAATCAAAATGGCCATGTCATAATCAAGGAGAAAGTAAAGGATTTTTTCTTTATATTCGACTTATCCAACCACAGTGACTTATTCGTGCAATTAAAATTTTAAGTTTAATACTTTGGCTAATTAAATGAGTTAACTAATTTCGAAACTGAACTCTTTTATTTATGACAAAAACTGTTCGAAACATTATCTTTTTTATGGATGGAAGGAGTATTATTTTTATTCTCCCTGTGCCCCAAGCTCAAACAATTCATTACACATATACACCAACAAACATACACACACACATGAGGAAGTAGTATGAGAATGTCATTGACCACTAAAAGCACCTGATATTAATATATCATGAAAAAAGATGTCCTTTTCGTCCTGCTAACCCAAATCCTCATCCCAATATACATCCTATAATTCTGGCTTGCAATGACTAACTTCCATTATTTCTTTTCTACTTTTTGGTAATTTACTAATCAAATTATGCAGTGGTAATTGAAATAAAATTCTTCCTTCAAATTAAGGAATATCTTGAGATCGTAATAAGCAAAATAGTTTCTTCTGGAATGGCGGGGTGATTTTGATATGATATTTTGACGTTTTAACCGTATTTCGATTTAGTGTTCTTACTTTTTTTATAAATACGAAAGCTTAAGACTAATGTCTCGATCCAAAATCGTTCTTTTACGGTATCCTTCTTAAATCTATATATGGCCTAAATAGAAAAACTAAAAAACGAAAATAAAATGGAAAAAAGAAAGTTCTCTGGGAACAACAATCTGTATAAGGTGGTCCCTAGTAATTAATTAAGAGAATTTCTGGAGTTACTACAGAGAGATCTGGTGTTACCATTGAGGGGTCAGCTCCGATCGCCGAGGCTGTAGCTACTCCACCAGCTGCAGACAACAAGGCCTCAGTTGCCGAGGATGACAACGATGATGATGTGGATTTGTTTGGTGAGGAGACTGAGGAAGAGAAGAAGGCTACTGCAGAACGTGCAGCTGCTGTGAAGGCATCTGGAAAGAAGAAAGAGTCTGGAAAATCATCAATCTTGTTGGACATTAAACCATGGGATGATGAGACTAACATGAAAAATTCGAGATCAAACACATGGGGAAAAATTAAAAGAGGCAAAGGCAAAACTATAATTCTCTACTTTCTCAAGACTAAGTATATCACAAGTATCTAGCGGAATCCAAAATTGAGCAAACAACTATTTTCTTAATAAAAGTTTATGAGAGACAATAAATTGATGTCACAAAAGAAAATTGTTTATTCGGTGATTAGTTCAACCACATCACTGGTATTACATATGGAAAATATATTTGCCCTAAGATAGAAAAAGAACCAAGAAATAACCAGAAAATATAATCTCGAACGATATAATAGATGGATAATGAGAAATTGGTCGCTCTTACACATAATTGTATATACATCCAGCAGAAAGGGTAAATCAATCTGGAGGTCTACCGTCTAAGATGAAGAAATAGTCCATCAGAGAACACGAGAGGGGTTGTCTATCCCGTTTTAAAATAATTCATTTTTTACTATCTTTTACACGTTCTGAGTGCAAAATCTTCTTACATTTAGCTTAGTTTCACAAATTCTGAAGAATAGGATAAAAAATACGCAGGATGGCAACATAGATTATTTTTTAATCTCTGTTTTTTGGAAAACTGGTGATATACCAGGAGTCAACAGAGGGGAAAAAGGCACTTAATTGTGAGAAAAATAAAAATTGAACTCTCTTCAATTATCTATAATCTAATAACAATTGGAAGAGAATTACACAAATGAAAAATTCATTACCTTACCTTTGAATCATTGTTTAAATCCCAGGAAACTTGCAGGTAGTTTCGAAAACCTAAATACTCTCGGAGTTCCAGACGACGACGATGACCAAGCAATAGATAACAATGGATTGCGCCGTATATTGGATGTGTGCAGAGGAAGTCGGAGGAGCACGGCGAAGATCGGAGAATTGCAGGGGAGATTGGAGGAGCGGCGGTTTCTCTTTTAGTAGTCGACGAGAGAATAAGAAGACAATAGAGATCTCTTTTTCCTTTTTTCTTTTATTTTTGTACTGTGTATCAGTATTCCACCTTTCAGTTACTAAATGAATAACTTTGAAATTTTGTTCCCTAAAAAAAAAACTTTGAAATTTTGTTACTTAGCGATTACCATATCCGTCGGTATGTTTGACATAAAAAATTCACAAATAATTATATTCGTGGTTATGTTTTTTAAATTGATCATCATATTTGAAGTATAAGATTTTCCGGCTAAATTATATTTCTCGTTACATTCCGTCACTAAATCGGTCGGCATGTTTCAAAATAAAATTTACCGACTGAGTTATAATTGTTGATAGAATCTCGTCACTAAATCCATCATTATTTTATCATATAGAATATTGGCACATTGTTTTACTACTAATTACTGACAGAAAAAAATCAGTCACTATAATATCATCGTTAGTCTGTCGATAATTCATTGTGAATTTTATATTTTATTTGTTGTCGTTATATGATCGAAATTTTATCGATATTTAGCAATAATTTTTTTGTCGCTATATCCGTCGTTATTTGCAAATTTCTTGTAGTGAATAATCTATTAATATGTACACTGGAAAAAAATTGAACAATTAACTTCAAAATACTGGATTCATCAATGATAGACATCGAGAAAAGAACAATTTTAAAAAATTAAGAATGAACATTTTTTAATTGTAAAATATTAAAAAGTATTTTAGTCTTGTAAATCCGCATTTATAAAAATTAAGGGAAAGAAAGGATAATGACAACGCTCAATCAACAACGGTTAGAATAACTGTTGTCGTTGATCACACAAAAGTAATTCTTTTATGTTATCTAATAAAAACATATATAGACAACGGCCTTTCAACAACAGAAATAATAACCGTAGTCTTTAAGTGGAAAATAAAAATTCGACAACAGTTAAACGACAACGGTTCTGAGAAACCGTTGTCTTTTAGCGAAAATATTTTCAGAAACACTACGGTTTCCACAATGACTACGGCTGTAAACTGAAAGACAATGGTTTTTCTAAAAACCGTTGTCTTTTTAGTGTAGTCTTTGAGCGTTTTTGTAGTAGTGATATCATAATTTTTTTGTAGGATTTGATGCGTATTTCTAGATTTTGCAACATTATCTATGGATATTTTACCACTTTGAGGTAATGCGTATGACTATAATTTTTTGTTTCTATCAGAGGCAATTGTTGAGGTTCTAGCGAGACTCTTCAAAATAAAATATGAAAGTGGAACTCTAGAAGAAATACTCTATGTCGATATGCCGTGAGATGATCAGAATTCCTCTGGATAAATTATTTTGGACTCTGCAAAAAGCAATTCAGGAGAGTGTGTTTAAGAAACTTCGTGTTGTTCATGATCGTCAGTCTCTAATTGTATTCTCTCCTGATCTCAAGGTCACATTAGAGCTTTCAGTTATGCTTTTGATTGTTCTGGTGTTTCTGGTTTGCATGCATTCAAGTATCTAACTATCAGTTCAGATTAGAATCTTCCTATCGTTGTTGAGAAACTAATTGTGAGTTTTTTAGTTTCAGGATAAGATTATGAGAGTTCCATATGATCCACACACATAATATTTTAAGTATTCACTGTTTGTCCTCTTTTGCAACCGCATCACAACTTTTTTTGTGTCTGTTGGAGTCTTACTGGTAATTGTGATCTGAAGCATGACCTTTTGGCTATCTTAGGGAGTATCTGGAAATCCTTTTTACAGTGTTCACATATAGTCTGAGGCTCATAACTTTTGTTATTTTTTCATTGGATTATTTTGATATAAAGTCACTCAATTTGGTGTGCTATTTGGCATATCTAAACTGATACTGGTTTCCAAAATATAGTATGGCAAATCAAAATAATTAAGTATAGAATTGATCATAGAATTTACTTCATGGTTGCATTGGTGTTGTTGGAACTTTTACACTTACTCTTGAGGTCATTTGACCTATTCTCTCCTTTTCCTTTTCCAAGCAAGTAAAAAGGTCCATTACCCTGTTGCTCCAATTGCAAATATTCTGTTGTATCAGTGTTTAATATACCTACTACAACTTTTGAAACTTATTCTTTCTTAGATCAATCAGGTCAAAGAGAGCTTCAAGTCCATTCCTAGTATTGTTGGACTCAACAACTTGACAATGACTAGTGATGTTTGGTTTGTTACTGACACCATTCTCAAGGTAACAAAGTTCTACTTAAGAAGAATATGAAGCAAACATGTTAAATCATGTTAATATGCAGTTGGTTTGTTTCAGCTCTTTGCGAAAATGTATTTCTTATAGGGTTCTTATAATTATTATGACGACAACATTCCATATTCTGCCATTATTATCTCCCTTGCCGATTGATATAATCATGATATGATTTCACTTATAATGTTACTGAAACTAACATGTCCTTACAGTACCAATTAGTAAATTTCTCTAATTCTAACTATGTGAAGACTGGGAAAGCTTCATTGAAGCTCCTGTTAATTAATCAGCGAGCGAAGTTCTCCTTTGCGTTGTTTGGAGGTGGGTTATCAACTGTATGTCCTGTTAATCTTCCTTGCAGTGATTCATATCTTTGAAATGTAAAGTTGGTGATTGGTGCCTATCTTTCATATTTGAGGGGTGTGCAACTCTGTTAAGCGTGTTGATGCTTTCTCTTGCTCAAAATTGGTATTCCTCTTTGCAGCCGCAACTGGTGGCAGTATCGAATGCCATATTGTTTGTGAATTTGAAGGCACCATTTTATCCATGCCTTGCTCTAGGAAAATCTTGGAATGAAGTAAGTAACTGGAGTAGGTTTTGGGAGGTTAATGTTGTGATTTGTTTACATAGTTCATAGTTGAAAGTAAAACATTTATTGAAAGGATTTTGAATGGTTCAACACTAGCTTATCCTGTTAATGGTACCTATATCATTACATGCATTAATTCGTTGAACTTGTCTAATCTGAATTTATTCTATAGATGACGGTAACATGGACAAGACCTGGACGAAGCAGTTCCTTTTGTCGAGTGGGGCGGGAAGGATCACAGGAAGAAACGATCACCAAGAGGAATATTGACATTTCACATAAACAACATATGTGGTATGATTGGCTTTTGAATATTACATCTTGACTATCTGAAATTTGATAAGTATCAATCTTCTCCATTTGGCATGAAATTGCTAAAGCTAAAGAATAAAGTTTTTATATGTGTTGTTTCAGTTACTCTCTGAGAGTAGGCTATATTACTTTTGATTTTATGATCTTGCAAATTCTACTAATTTACACAAATTATTGATTGGTTTTATATTAAAAATCTCCTCGTGGATATGGAAATATTTCGTTTGGTTACTCGTGGTGGTTTTCTCACCTTGGACATTTCTTTCTTACTTTTGTACTTTTATGTGCTTCTTAGATTTCTCCAATATTGAGAGGAAAGTTTAGGATGCAATGACCAATTGATGAAATAAATTGTCACTTGCTGACCCATATGGTGAGATAATGTCTGGTAATATCTTTTGTTTTTATGCTTTGTTACTCCTCTCTTTTGTGCATCCCCTCTACCCTTCATTTTGTTAAAAAATGAAAAGATATACTTTCTTTTCCCATTGACTGGTGCTACTACTGTTAAAAAATAAGGTACAGAGGCAACAAGGTTCTAGTAAAATTGCTTGTCTTGTTCCATCAGATGGATTAGGTGAAAGTAATATGTAGAGTGCAATCTTTGGTTGTGTATCTTTTCTGCATTCTCATTCAAATAAATGCAAGGAGATATAAGGTAATACAAATAAGAGGATAAAGAGAAGGAGGAAAAGCTATAGGTATAATTTTGTTTTTTATTCTGTTTACACCAAATTCATGCTTCAACTTTGATAATCATAATTTTTGTAGGAACCATGGAGCAAAGCCTACCATAATACAAATAATATTCTGTTATTTGCAAGTTCTTTTTTGTATGCTTGAATTTGACATCTGCAATATTAGTCACTTCCAAAGTATCGTTCTGCTAAGTATGTACGATCAAGCACATACATCTTTGCATACCAGAAAAGCAGCTAGATTTTACGGTTTATGTTATTGTGCATTTAAATATTTGGAAAAATACCTATTTGGGACAGTTAAATATCAGTGTAATTTTTGTTGGTGTAGGATAGATCATATTCTTACATGTTCGTATAGATGCATACTAGAATGAGAGCAGCTGGATTTTTAATTCCTTCTTTTATTTTATTTTAATGCGATTCTGATTAAGGCATCATATTTCAGGCTGTGATGCATCTAGCACTCAAAGAATTGGGATCCGTTGAGGCAACCAATAGGAGAAATGCAACATTTTGTGTGGGTGAGCTGTGCAAAAATGACAGCAACTCTATTTTGAAGTATCCATCTACGTTCCTAGACACTCATTTAGTTATGGAGTATCTGCAATCTAGATCTATTTCTCAGGTACTTGCATTAGTTTCGCCCACAGTATTCTCAATTGTATTCCCCCTTCTTAATTTTAACTTTCTTGCATAGTTAGTATCTTGATATATTATTCTTCAGTCCAACTGTTGAAGGGTTATAGTGCTTTCTTGATTGCAGATATGCCCTTTTGTTCCACAATTTTTATGTTTAACTATCAGGCTCTTGCTTTGTTTACTTCCATAATTTATTTTATTTTGCTTGCAGGATTAGCATATATGGTTTATCCAGGAGTTGTACATTCTAGATTCGAAGATTCTCTTGGGTTTATTAGCTTAGTTAAGCTGTTCACAAACTCAAGGCTCAATAAGTGTGAGATCTGGATTGAGAATATTTATTTAGAATTACCATTTTTTGTGAGTGAAAAATGATGGGATTTTAGTATGATGAAGAGACAATTAACAAGCTTGATGCTACTCAAAATTTGATCGTGTAGTTCATTTTTTTTATCTTAGTTAAATTGGATGATTTGGCTATCAGAATAATTGTTAGTTTATTTACGTTTTTCTCCATTGATGTGATGTATTTTATTGAATTATTTAAAAATATTAAAAAAATTAAAACAAGAAAATAATACCTAATAATAGGTTCCACAAACCCCTATATAAAGGTTAAACGACAACGGTCAAAATCCGTTGTCTTTACATTGTTGTAAAAATTAAAACCACAACGGTCAAAACCCTTGTAATGACTGTTGTTGTAGAGGCCCAAACGACAACGGTTAATAACTGTTGTTAACAATAAGTGTTGTGATACAAACGAGAAAGGTTAAGCTGCATTGTAACGGGTGTTGTTGTAAATGTCAATCACAACGGTTAAAAAACCGTTGTGGTAAAGGTCTTCGACAACGGTTACAAACCGTTGTGGAAGGTAGGGGTCTACTACAACGCCAGGTACAACAACGCTCATTTATAGCAAACTACAATGGTTTTCCACCGTTGTCGTTTTGCAGAATTATTGTAGTGGAAGAGCACTTTTGGGTGTAGGAAAAATCACTTTTGATTTGCCCCTTTCTGTTTCTCACGTAAGGAACTGTTCTCACTTTTTCTCCATTAAGTGTACCCGGAACACTTGATGGAGTTTATATAGGGGGAGAGGTGGACTTCTAATTATGGAAGATGGGTCTCCCATAATAGCCCACTTCCTGTAATTGGGTCGGCCCACTTGGGCGGCCTTCGACCGGACCAATAATCCGAGTGCACAGAGCCCATGGCCCGGATCAAACTAACACACCCTTTTTGTCAAAAGTAAATAATGAATGACAATTTGAGCATTCACTTATTTAATATTTATGAAACACTTATATTTTGCACCTTAAAAATAGGGATATCTGATGACTAATTTCACTCTAATTAATCGATGCATGAGTACTTTTAGTTTAATTGATGTGCCTTTCTTTCTTTTTCTTTTTTTGTTTAAATTTGCACTTCTTGTATAACCGAATTACCAAATTAAGAAAAACTTACAAACTTATTATTTAAAATTTTAGATGAAAAGATGGATAGTTCTCTATTTAGCTTTTATTTGTACTAGTATCGCTCCCGTGCGATGCATGGAAATTTATTTAAAAAGTAATTATTTTATTAAATTAAATATAATATTATCTAATATAAAATAATAGAATTATTATATTCTAACTAAATGAATATTTGAATAATCATTTTTTTCTTTTTTACGATCAACTGAACTTTGTGGTTTCCCAACTTTTGCAATCTTTGGTAGCAATTTTCGGAGAGAAAATAAACTATTTTAAAATAATAAAAATATTTAGAAAATACAATATTTTTTTTTAAATTCTAAAAAAATATTTAAAATATAATAAACTTAACTGAAAAAATGTAGAAATCATTTTAATAAAAAATCAATTTTCATAAAAAAAGATCGAATAATTTTGATATTACTTCAAATAATTTTAAATATTTTTAAAAGGATTTATTTTTTCAAAAATAATAATTAAATAGATACTTATATCATAAAATTAGACTTTTCATAAATACTTTCACATGTCTTAAACGAAATTTTAGAAATTTTAAAATAATTTTTCAAAATAACTTTCAAATAGTTTAAATAAATTTTTAGAGTTTAAAAGGCAATTTTCAGAAATTTATAGTAGTTTTATGATTTAAAAAAAAGTAATAACCTTTTATTTTTCTTGCTTAAAATTATTTGATTTGAAATTTTTTATAAAAAACAATCTCAAATTTTTAATGTATTTTCAACATGTTTAAGTTAATTTTCTGGTATTTTAAATGAAGTTTAGAATTTAAAAAATATTTTTTAGATTTTTTAACAATTTATGTTATTTAAATATTTTCTAATATTCTTTTATTTTTCGCACTTAAATTGATGGCAGGGGTTGCAAGTGTGAAAAAAGTGTAGTTCAGGTTGTGATTCAAAAACAAAAAAAAAAGAAACTGAAAAAACGCGCATACTACATGTTGCAAAATAATATAAATCCAAAATATAAATAATGTAAATATCAATTTCTCCCAAGTGATATATGGATTTAATATAACTTACATTTTATAAATATAATATTTTATAAATATACATTAAGATAAATTATTACATGTAAAAAATAAATTATATCTACTTTTAAGAATGAATATCACCTAATATTGAAGCCCAAATATACATTTAGTGTGTGTGTGTTTCCACCTTAACCTATGCGAACACCGCAATAACTTAATTGAAAATGAATATTAAAACAAACACAAATACATAAGTATCACACGACACACCAAAATATATCAAATAAAATAAATTGAATTGTATTATAAGAAAATTAGTGTTTTCTTTTATTTTTTTCAATTTTTTTAAATATTCTGATTTATCCAAATAATTTTTCAAATTTTAACTATAACTATTTACTTTATTTTAAGAAAAATTAATTTTCAAGTTTTAATATTTTACATGGTGGTTTAATATACTCAAATACTTTTTAGATTTTAAATAAATCTTGATATTAATTGATAGGGATAACCCGATCAGCTCGGATCGGGTTAGCACCAACCCGATCAGCTCGGGTCGAGTTAACACCAAGGCCCACTATGCCAGAGCCCGCTGATCGGCCCAGCATGCACAAGCCCAGCAAGCGCGTAAAGGCCCACTACGCGTAGACCCAGCAGGCCCAGGAACGCGCGTCGGCCCAGCGAGTGGTTTATTCCGTGAATCAAGGCCCATGATCTTTTCCCAACTGCCATGCAGATTTGGTGGGCAAGATTATAGGGATTTAGTTAGGGTTTTGATTTAGTAGTATAAATAGGGGAAAAGAACTCTGCATTAGGGTTCGCACTTTGCATTCTGTAATACGCACTGTAAACTCCACGTTCTAGTAAAAAGGAACACCTCGGCGACTGCCGCTTTCTGCCCGTGGACGTAGATCTCCGGATCGAACCACGTAATTCTTGTGTGTTCTTATATTGTTTACGTAGATTCTTGTTTAATTGTGTGGTTACCGGATTGCGCTCTATCAATTGGCGCCGTCTGTGGGAACGACAAGGCAGTTTTTTGAACGCGCTAACCAACAATTTTTGACGTTCACGTAATTCTTAATCATGGTGACGACTCGTTTGAATCAAGCTCGCCGCGGGGATCAATCCGATCAAGATACACCCGTGGATCAAGTTGTGCCGCCGAGGCAATTGCCGGCAGGGAGTGCATCCAATCATCAGGATAGTCAAAACCCTCCACCCCCTCAAAACCTGCAAAACCCTAATATTGTTGCTGCTCAACCGCTGGTAAACATTCAAATTACCCCAGAACTGCTCCAAGATTTCTTACAAGAGCATGCACATGTCCTACAAGATTGGGCAGTTAATCGCCTACGTCCCGCGGGGCCTGCCGCGGGGCCTGCTAGCCATAATGCTAATCCCGTGGTGCCTCCACCACGCTCGCGTGATCAACAGGATCCGGGGCACCGCAGGCGTCATGATCGACGACGGGAACAACCTAGTTCTTCTGAGGACCATGGGAGTTCTAATGAATCGCGACCTCGCAATGAGGAACCTACTGATGCGGATCGTCGCCGTCCACTTAATGCGGCTAAGAGAGTTCGCTACGCAAATCCTCATGCTCTGGATCTTCAAGAGTATGAGCGAGTTCAACGCAACGTTGAACTGGATAGAATCCTGGGCCTTGATGCCAATGGAGAGATCATCACACCGTTCTCCCAGGAAATCATTGCCACTTCCCTTCCCGAAGGGTTTAAACGGCCAGCCATACCACCTTACAATGGCACAGGAGATCCGGCCAATTTTCTTGGAGCTTTTCGGCACAGCATGCTTAGCCATGATAGCATCACATCCCTCCAGTATTGTAAGATTTTCCCCGGGTACCTACAGGATGAAGCTCGGGTTTGGTTTGATTCTCTTCCACGTGATAGCGTGTCCTCCTTCCGAGAACTCGCCGAGCACTTTTGGGCACGGTTCGAAGCACGGGCGAAGCCCATGGCCACCCTGGCCGACGTCATGAATATGGAACAGCGGGACGGTGAAACCGTTACCCAATTTCTGGACCGTTTTACAGCGGTAAGTCTCAAGGTGGGAAATTGCCCCGACGATGTGGCCATTAACGCTTTTATGAATGGACTCCGCCCCGGAGCACTCCACACCGAGTTAGCTCGGAACACCCCGGTCACAACTCGAGCACTGTTTCAAAACAGTGTGCAAATTTGCTAAGGCCGAGGAGCAGACTCGCCAGAAGCGTGAGAAACACGCTAGCAAGAGGCAATCTGACAAGGCTCAAGCCGGGCCTAGTACTCGACCTAGTGCATTTTCCCGCCTGACACCGGGGCGTTTAGAAACCCGAAGTGAAATTCCACAATTGACTCTGTTGACGAAGTCACGAGCTGAGATCCTTTCAATCCACAAGAACGATCTGCGACCTTGTCCGCGGATGACTGCACCACCTGAAAAGAGGAACCGTGGAAAGTGGTGCTCGTACCACCGAGACCATGGGCACGAGACAGAGGAGTGCCGGGAACTTAGCAAGGAGATTGAAGAATGCCTCAAGAAGGGTCTCTTGCGGCAATACGTCGCGCGAACCGGGGACCAACCTCGGGCAAACCACAATGGGGGTTCTTCCCACAACCGCGGAGGTTATCACGACCGAGGTGCTCAACAAAATCGGCCGCCATGGCAGAATAATCGGCCGGGGCCAAATAACTACGCACGGCAAGATTCTGGCAATCGCCAGCAACCACGTCTCCCGCTACCACCTCCTCCTCCGGGGGGACCCGAAGACAACGCACCCCCTCACGTGATAAACGTGATATATGGAGCCTTACCCACCAGGGCCTCACGACATGCCTTAAAGGCAGAAGCTCGACGTCCTCCTCCCGAGGAGCCACGTCACAAACGCCTCCATCAGTCCGAGACTGTTAGCTTCACGGATAGGGACCCCGTTCCGGAGATAACACCTCACACGGACGCTATTGTCATCAACATGACTGTAGCCAACATAACGGTAAGGCGGGTCTTCGTGGATAACGGGGCCGCGGTAAGCGTTATATTTGCAGACTGTTTCGAAAGGATGGGGATTTCTCGAGATCAACTTCGACCGGCCCCCGGGCCACTACAGACTTTCACTCAGGGTGAAGTCCGGCCAGAAGGTATCATCACTCTCCCAGCGTCTTTGGGGACTTATCCGAGGATAAAAACTATCTTCGTGGACTTTTACGTGGTGAATTCTCCATCACCATATAACATGATATTGGGCCGGGACTGGCTCACCCCGGCAAAAGCCATATGCTCCACGTATCACCTCGCGCTCAAGTTTCCTACTTCGCATGGTGAAGTGGCTATCCGCGGAAGTCAGCGGGTTTCGAAAGAGTGTATGTACGTAGCACTCAAAAAGACTGCTAAGGTTCCTCCCAAACAGCAGCTCCTGGTAACCTCCCCGGTTATGGAACCTCGGGACTATGCCCCGCTGGGGGATGCCACCGCTCAAGTACCGCTTGATCCGTCCAAGCCGGAGCGGACTGTAACTGTAGGCGCTGTGGATGTGCCATGGCTACATCAGGCCATTATTCAGACCCTGCGAGAATATTCTGATGTTTTTGCATGGTCTCCTCTAGACATGCCCGGGGTTTCTCCCGAAGTGATTACTCACAAGCTGAACATCGATCCCAGTGTAAAGCCAATCCAGCAGAAGCAAAGGAAATTCGCTCCAGAGCGAAATGAAGCCATTCGAATCGAAGTGAAGCAACTCTTAGATGCCGACATCCTGTTCGAGGTATTTTACCCCTCTTGGCTATCCAATCCGGTAATGGTGACAAAAACCAGTGGGGCATGGCGGATGTGTGTTGACTTCTCCGATCTCAACAAACACTGTCCGAAAGACTGCTACCCTCTGCCCTCCATCGACCAAAAGGCCGAAGCCATTACGGGGTACGTGGCACTTTGCTTCCTGGATTTGTACAAGGGATACCATCAAATTTTTATGGATCCACAGGATGCCCTCAAAACGGCGTTTATCACTGCCTTTGGGTGCTTCGCTTTTAAGAAACTGCCCTTCGGGCTTAAGAATGCTGGAGCCACCTATCAGCGTCTAATGGACTTCGTCTTCCACGACCAGATAGGTCGTAATGTTGAGGTTTACGTCGATGACTTGGTCATCAAAAGCTCCTCCCATCCTTCATGTGTGCAGGACATTACCGAAACATTGCGCACCCTGCGGCGCTATAACTTGCGACTCAATCCAGCAAAATGCACCTTCGGTGTTGGTTCCGGGAAGTTTCTCGGGTACATGGTTTCACAAAATGGCCTGCAGGCCAATCCGGCTAAACTCCGTGATGTATTAGATCTGCAGCCACCAAAAACATTCAGGGATGTTCAACGCCTCACAGGTGGTTTGGCGGCCTTAAACAGATTCTTATCGAAAGCAGCAGAGCGCCAGCTCCCATTTTTTAGAATCCTGCGACAAGCGAAGTCCTTTGAGTGGACTCCGGAGTGCACCGAGGCCTTCGAGGCCTTGAAACGCCATATACAGCAGCTGCCGACCTTGTCAGTTCCTCTCCCCGGAGAGCCGCTGTACTTATATCTGGCTTCCGCCGAAGAGGCTGTTAGCGCCGCTCTTGTGCGAGAAGTGGAGGGGGTTCAACATCCCGTGTATTTTGCAAGCCGGGTGCTTCATGGAGCAGAGACGCGATATTCCGTACTAGAAAAAACCGCCTTGGCCCTTGTTATGGCAGCTCGGCGTCTTCGACCATACTTCCAAGGACGTGAAATACGGGTCTTGACTAACCACCCTATACGCCAGATCCTTGTAAAACCCGAGGTGTCTGGGCGCCTCGCCAAATGGGCTATTGAGTTAGGCGAGTATGATATTCAGTTTCTCCCCCGCCGAGCAATTAAAGGACAAGCACTCGCCGACTTTCTGGCTGAAGCCCCGGCAGACAATCATGAGTCCCCCGCAGACGATGAGGCAATGCACCACGTAGCCCCTGTTCCTTCACCTCGGAAGTGGCAACTATTCGTGGATGGAGCATCCACGGTCCGAGGTAGTGGCGCCGGACTACTTCTCATCGACCCCGAGGAGATTGAGGTTAAATATGTCATCAGATTCAAATTCAAAGTGACTAATAATGAAGCGGAGTACGAGGCAGTCCTCGCCGGGCTCCGGCTCGCTCAATCTTTAGGAGCTCGTCACCTTGAGCTCTTCACGGACTCCGAGATCGTGTCCAAGCAAATCCAGGGGACTTATGCCGCCAAGGAAGAAACAATGGTCAGGTATCGTGCTTTAACGCTAAAGCTTATCTCCACTTTGATGTGGTTGTTGTGCAGAAAATACCATGAGCTCAAAACACAAGAGCAGATGCGCTCAGCAAATTGGCCTCCGCGGTCCGGACTAATATATCTCCGGATATCATGGTCGAAGACCTTTTCCATCCAGCAATTCACGAGGCTACAGTTTCGGTACTGACCGATAGTAATCCGAATTAGATGATCCCGATCATCCAATATCTCCGAGATGGAGTTCTGCCTACTGGCAAGTTACAAGCTCGGCGAGTTGTTCTCAAAGCTCCCAAATATTCCTTTCAAGGTGGAGTTTTATATCGACGGTCGTATCTACAACCGAACCTCCGGTGCCTCGCCCCTGCTGAGGCCATCCAAGTTCTGCGGGAGGTTCACGAAGGGGACTGCGCAAGCCATATCGGTTCCCGGACTTTAGCAAAAAAAGTTCTCCGCTGGGGATACTATTGGCCTACCCTGTTCAACGATGCTCATGACTTAGTGTCCAAATGCAGCAAGTGCCAACTACACTTCCGTGTAAAGCACCTGCCACAAACCGAACTCACGGGAATCCAGAGTGCGTGTCCATTTATTCAGTGGGGTATTGATATTGTTGGACCCTTCCCCGTTGCTCCGGGAGGGTTGAAGTTCCTGGTCGTTGCCGTAGACTACTTCACTAAGTGGGTCGAAGCCGAACCACTTACCGCTATTACCGGTCAGAATATTTTGAAATTTGTGTGGCGCAATATCGTTTGCCGCTTCGGCATCCCGAGCACTATTATCTCGGACAATGGTAAACAGTTTGCCAACGATCCATTCCGATCATGGTGTGAAGAATTACACATCAAGCAAATTTTCACTTCGGTGGCTCACCCTCAAGCCAACGGGCAGGTTGAAGTCACCAATCGGACACTGCTCACTGGCATAAAGAAGCGCCTAGACAATGCCAAGGGCTGGGCTGAAAACCTGCCACAGGTCTTATGGGCTTATCGCACAACGCCGCATACTTCCACCGGGGAGACTCCTTACAGCCTTACTTACGGCTCCGAAGCCGTTATCCCCGCTGAAATCAATGTTCCAAGCCCTCGCCTCCTCACATTAGTTCCAGATGATAATGACGAGGCTCTTCGCGCAAATTTGGATGAGCATGAGAATCGTCGTGAACAGTCGTTCATTCAGCAGGCTAAGTGCAAACAGCGAGCTGCCCAGTATTATAACCTCCGGGTTCGAGGTACACAGTTCAATGCCGGGGATTTAGTCCTTCGGCTCAACTCGGCCAGCAAAGCTGCCCCCGAGGGCAAACTACATGCTTCTTGGGAGGGCCCCTACCGGGTCGTTGCTGCGCACGATTCCGGATCTTATCAACTCGAACATCTCAATGGGACCCCGATCCCCCGAAGTTGGCATGTCACAAACTTGAGACGCTTCTATCTGTAAAAGCCACATCGCAAGTACTATCTTTCCTTTAATTTCCTTTATAGTTGTTATTTCTCTTTGTACTTTTGAATTTGCTCCGGCACTTAACACTGAATAAAACTTCTCCGTTTATACACCTCGTTGTGTCTTTCTTCACGTTACGGGGACGCCCTAACGTTATCTGTTATCATTATTAGTCTCCGGACCCTTACAACTGTCCCTCGGTCCGCCTGAGGAGGTTCACATTTAGTCCCCGGACTCACACCATCTTCTCGTCTGTTTAACCGGAGAAGTGTGTTCTCCCGCCCGATCCGTCCGGGGAGGTGCTACTCCCGCCTGATCCGTCCGGGAAGTAGTTTATTCATACTATGTTTCCGAACACTCAATTAAAACAGTTAATAATTCTTGCTGTGCTCCCGAACACCCGGTTAAAGTGACTGCGAACTTGTTGCTTTCATAAACTCGTATATACACACTGAAACAGTTTTATTATTCCTTAAATGATATAACATTAAGAAGTCTTTTTACATAAGACTCAAAAAAAAAAAAAAAAAAGAAGAAAAGTCTTGCTAAAGATCAGCTATGACCTTTTTTTTGGAAGAAAAGGGGGATCCGAACAAAATCGATGACATCTGCAAATAATTCTCGATGTGAAAACACAGAGCCAGGGTATTTCTCCCGAGATGAAAGAAAAGATAGGCAATTTGTCTTTTCAGAGCTATCGCCCTAATAAAAAAAATATTCTTGTGATATCCCATTTTTCGGGTTAACCAAAGAGCTTCGGGGAGTTGAAAATAAGCATAGATCCGGAGATTCCCGAATAGGGCATCCTCCATTGATCAAGAATTTCGATTTTCGGGAAGTACCCCATCTATTTTATAGATGGGTAGAGTTATTAAATAAAATAAAATGAAATTCGATTTTATCTTTTTTTCTTTCGTTCAAAAAGAATAAACCTAAAACGAAGAAGATTTTGTTGATTCATGGTATAATTTTAATGATTTTCTTTTGATTTTGCTATTCTATACAAAACCCTATGACCTTAATAAGTTCTGCTGATATAACTCGCAGAATGCTTCAAGACAAAAAAAGAATAGGACTTATTATCCCCCGGAGTCTTCTCCGAGCCAATACCCGAAACCGCGCCGTTTTGTCTCTGACCGAGCATGTCCCGTCCTCCGGGATGGTTCTGGCACGTTCCGACAGTGCTCGGCTTCACTTCAGCTCCGACGCTGACTCATCGTTTGGTGACCCCGGCCACCTACAGCGGGCTCAGTTCTTGTTCTTGGCCCTGACATGCTGGCCCATTCTGCATGGCCCCATTCTAGTGGCGCCAGAGGATCCATCACCTCGGGGGTTTTTTCAGTACCTTCCCTTGTCTTGTGACGAAGAGGATTTGCTGTTTTCTGCGGAGTTGAGCTTTTCCTCCTTTCTCTCTCCCGAGTGTTGGCCCATTCTACAGCATCCCACTCTTCGGCCGGCATTTCGTCGATCTCCTTGGCCAGTGCCATAACTGCCGGTCCACTAGCCTCTGGTTCCTCGGCGTGAGTCCTTTCCGGTTCTTGGGGGATATCAGGCTTTGCGCTCTTGCCCCGACGTCTTTTTTTACGGCTGGGCTCTGATTCACTTTGCTCGGCAATGTTCAAAGCTTCATTCCGAGCCTTGATTTTCTTTTCAAGCTCTACCAGAAATCCTAGCACAAGCCGGCCCCTTATGATCTCAGGATCATTCGCCTCACCTCGCTCACTCCGCCGTTGGATGTCTTCACGAACCTCGGCCCTCCGGGCTTCAACATCTCTCACTGATAGTCGTCCGCTGTCCACGAGAAGATGCTCACACTCTTGCTGGTTGATGCGAAGTTGTTCTAATTCAAGATCCTTTACAACACAGTGTGCTTTGTACTGCTTCGTTTGTTGTGCGGACTCTTTCCATGAGCTCTCCACCTTGGCGTATCTTTTCTCCATTAAGGCAAGATTCCTTGACAGTCGGGGGACTTCATGCAACATCAACATATCTCGCTCTTTCTGCAGCCAGACTATTGATGAGTTGAGTTGCTTTATTACCTCATACGGGTTTTCAATGTTTTCCTGGCAAAGGAGACACCTCGGTTTTCTCAGACTTTGTTATTACTCATACATTGCGTAGATAAGAGAGAAATAGCATTTATTATTCATATAACAGAAGATTTTTCATTATAAGAGAAGACAGCTCGGGTTTTTCATTACAAAACAAGTGATTACATGGAATCCTATATACATGCTTATCTACTCTACAGTCCGCTCATGAGTTGGGAGGTCACTGACCTCTCCGGGGGTAGGGTCGGCTTCTTTTCCTCCCGAGGCCTCCACAACATCACTTGGACCCTCAGCTGCCTTGCTGGGGCCTTCGATCTGAGCAGGAGGAATGATGGCCTCCGGGCGGGGAATGGGAGCTCGGTCCCTTAGCTCCCGTACATAGAAGCCGTTGCGAAAGCCCAGGAAGTCCTTATCCTGGTCCTCGTTGCACCGTTTTATGATGTCGGGAGTAAGGATTGTGTTCTCCTTCGCCAGGGCCTCGATCAGTGGCCACTTCGGGGCCTTCGTCAGCGCATCAAAGTATGCGCCATCTTCATTCCCGACCGCGTCGTAGTCATACCCGAAGCCCACGTCATAAACGTTGACCTCCGGGTATTTATCATGAACCATTTCCAGCAGCTCGCTTCGAGTGGCCGTATCACCCGCAGCCACGAAAGTGCTCAGGAACTGCAGGAATGTCCCGGTTTGCATCAGCTTCTCGGCAAACGCTTCCAGCACAGCTCCCTGACCCGTGATGGCCTTATTCAGCTCTTCCCGGACTGCATAGAGGTCGCCTTTCACACTGGCAACCTCGACGGCCTGCTCGCGCAACCTGGCCGCCTCTTTCTCAGCAACTGCTGCTCGGTCCCGAGCTGCCTTGACGCTTTTTTGAGCCTCCGTGAAGCCAGCCCTTAGCTTAGCGACCTCGGCTTCCAGCTCAGCGATCCGACCTTGGCCGGATTCCTTCTCCAGCCTACCCACCAGTCCGCGGAAATGCCTAAATAAGCTAATGCTGGGCACTAATCCTCCCTTGCTGCATCCCACTAAAAAACCCACAACCTGCCTTACAGCATTAGGCCCCAGTTGTCCCAGCGCTATTCCATAATAGTCCAATAATCTTATCAAAAACCCCCATAGGGGAAACCTCAAACCTACAGCGAGCTGATCTATATACACGGATATAAATCCCTGGGGAGGACAACAGGCTTTGTCATTGCCTTCGGGAATTATGAATTCCAGATCAAAAGGCAGGAAGAAGTTCGGCACCCATCGCCTAACTTGCTTCTCGGTTACTGTGGGCCTTACCCCTGCCACCTCGAATCCTTCTATTTCCTCTTCACACCGAGGAAAATACACTGCCTCTACTTTTACTTCACTAAGATCCCCACGATGGATCTGTCTACTCTCACTGTTCAAGGGGTAGATCACCCGAATGGGAGGGGCTCTAACGGGCACTCCTTCTGGGATAACCTCTCCTACCTTAGATGAAGATGAAGATGAAGATGAGTTAGACATACTTACTTGGGTGGAAAGAAGGTTGTTTTGAGAAGTTTTTGGTCTGAGTGAATCGCGAATGCAGATTTCCTCTTTTTCCCGCTTTCAAACAGATGAATCGCAATGAAGAAGATGGAAAGTTACTGTGCAGTTATTCCCAATATAAATACAAAAAACCGACGGCTCTGATGCAGCCTATTCAAATTCAGTGATGGAGATTCATGCGTGTCCTTCACGCGCTTTACAGTTACCGAGGCGCGTGGGGAACAGCTTTCTTGGGACTCGCAGAGCGTGTCACTTCACATCCCTCTCTCTCATAATGGCGCCGCCAATCACATCAGACTCACCCTTCTTCAGGAAGATTCACACTACACCCCGGTGATCCCTCCATTGTGGCCAGAATAATCACCCCGGTGTTTTGTCCGCTTCGGCCAAGATGACACATCATTCCAACGCGTTTTTTCGCTTCTGAGAAGTTCGGGGTCTCACTATATGCCCCGTGCACCTCGACCTAGCTCGGCACTGCGTCCGCCAATCACTCCGCAGCGTCCCAGGGATGCGGATAAACTCGGTCCTTTGTAGACACTTTGGCCCGCCAGCGACCCCGGTCCTTCTTACTTACGGTTCCACCCCGGTGACAACCGAAGCTCCTACCTCGCTCCGGCTGGGGGGGGCATCTGATAGGGATAACCCGATCAGCTCGGATCGGGTTAGCACCAACCCGATTAGCTCGGGTCGAGTTAACACCAAGGCCCACTATGCCAGAGCCCGCTGATCGGCCCAGCATGCACAAGCCCAGCAAGCGCGTAAAGGCCCACTACGCGTAGACCCAGCAGGCCCAGGAACGCGCGTCGGCCCAGCGAGTGGTTTATTCCGTGAATCAAGGCCCATGATCTTTTCTCAACTGCCATGCAGATTTGGTGGGCAAGATTATAGGGATTTAGTTAGGGTTTTGATTTAGTAGTATAAATAGGGGAAAAGAACTCTGCATTAGGGTTCGCACTTTGCATTCTGTAATACGCACTGTAAACTCCACGTTCTAGTAAAAAGGAACACCTCGGCGATTGCCGCTTTCTGCCCGTGGACGTAGATCTCCAGATCGAACCACGTAATTCTTGTGTGTTCTTATATTGTTTACGTAGATTCTTGTTTAATTGTGTGGTTACCGGATTGCGCTCTATCATTAATAAAATAAAATTCAATGATTATTTTATAGTTGGACTAACAAAATAAAGCATATGAATTCTTCAATATATCTAAGTAATATATGTATATGTTGAAATTTATTTAAATATACAATATATATATACATATATATATATGTCTGTATAGTTTGCTTGGGTTGCAAGATATGAAAAAATATGTCAAAAGTATTGTTTATATTGACTCTAAAAAACCTAGTTAACTCAAGAATGTTAATTTTATTTTTTAAATAGAAATATGGATTGTAGCACATATAAAAACTCATAGTTTATATTGCAAAGTGTAATTATTATTTATAAAGAAATAATATTAATAAATAGAAAATATGAATATGAATATGTAATAAAAGATAATTTCAAGATTAATTATCATATATAAATATATGTGAAAGTTATAGTCTCATAATTAATTATAACAAATTAATATTTGTAAATACAATAATTTAATTAGTCAATCATTAAATTATACATTAACTTTTACTTTTAATTTAATAAATTATATATTCATTTACTAATGAAGATAATACTTAATATTGTATTAATTTGAAGAAAAAATATAATTAATGTCTTAAAATAAATTAAGAATGTATTAAAGATATATTTTAGGCGGGAAAAGGTAATTTACAATAATAATCCTCATTTTACTTATATATATATAGATATAGATATAGGGCCTGTTTACTTAAGATTGAGGAGTGTTGGGTCAAATTTAACTAAAAAAGTTAATGAGTGTGCTTTATTGAGATTTGTTCCTCTAAATTTACTGAGCCGGATTTAAAACCAACTCATAGATTTATTATGGGAGATGTCGCACACGTGGAAGATTCGGATTGCAGATTATTACTATAAATCAGCCATGGCGTATTCAAAGGTCCCACCTATTGATGACGTCATGTTTGACCAATATTATAGGCCCCTCTTTTTTTGCTGCTTCAATTGCTCCATCTATTAACATACCACTCCCCACCCCACCACACCACATCACATCACGGAACTCTTGATTTCTACTTCAATCCATTGCAAGATAATCCCTTATTGTTATGACTGGTGCAGTGAAGGCAATGGGGTGGGCAGCCAGAGACAATTCTGGCATCCTGTCTCCGTTCAAGTTCAACCGACGCGCCACCGCCGACCATGATGTTCAGTTCAAGGTTTTATACTGCGGGATCTGCCACTCGGATCTCCACAGCATCAAGAACGACTGGGGTTTTGCCACCTACCCCCAGGTACCTGGCCACGAGATCACCGGTGTCATAACAGAAGTGGGGTCCAAGGTCGACAAATTTAAGGTTGGTGACAAAGTTGGCGTCGGCTGTCTGGTCAACTCATGCCGTAAATGCGGTCAATGTGCTGAAAACCTCGACAACTACTGCCCTCAACCCGTTTACACTTACAACACCGTTTTACCCGACGGATCCGTCACCTACGGCGGTTACTCCGATATTATGGTCGCCGACCAGGATTTCATTATCCGGTGGCCGGAAAATTTCCTTCAAGATAAGGGGGCTCCTCTGCTCTGCGCTGGGGTCACCACCTACAGCCCCTTGAAATACTACGGCCTCGACAAGCCGGGCCTCCACCTTGGCGTCGTCGGGCTGGGTGGGCTGGGCCATGTTGCCGTAAAATTTGCAAAAGCTTTTGGATCAAAGGTAACGGTGATCAGCACTTCAGCTAGTAAAAAGGAGGAGGCGATCAGAAAGCTCGGAGCCGATGCTTTTGTGGTGAGCCGTGAGCCGACTGAAATGGAAGCGGCGGCTGGGACTTTAGACGGGATAATTGACACCGTTTCTGCTCCGCACCAACTTCAGCCTTTGTTGGGGTTGCTGAAGACGCACGGCAAGCTCATCCTGGTGGGTTTACCAGAGAAACCGCTGGAACTGCCGGTGTTCCCGCTGATAGTGGGGCGGAAGACGGTGGCAGGGAGCGTGATCGGCGGGATGAAGGAGACCCAGGAGATGATTGATTTTGCGGCGAAGCATAATATATTGCCGGATGTGGAGATGATTCCGATGGACTATGTCAACACTGCCATGGAGCGCCTTACTAGAGCCGATGTCAAGTATCGATTCGTGATTGATGTAGGGAACACATTGAAAGCCGGCTGATCGAAACAAAAATAAACTTGAGGACTTTGTGAAGTCAATAATAGTGATTGGTTTTTTTTGAGGATCAAGAATAGTGATTTGATGATACATATAATTGAATGACGCAAAGAAGTCACATCTATGGCTCATTTGACAAAAAAAAAAGCATATAAAGCATAAAAAGAAAACGATAGAATCAATATGAAATAATACAAAATATCCTTAAAAAAATTAATATTAAAAAACATCATCATCGAGGTGGGAGGAGTTGTGGACTATTTTAGAATAACATGTTTTGTGTTATGTATTTATAAAATTATAAAAATAATATTATCTATTTAATATATCGAGTCGCATTATAGACTAATTTAGCAAAATTTTTTACACGTTTCAAACCCGCTAAAACCCTTTGACCGAGAGCTTAATGGATTTTACAAAAGCAAATTTTATACGGACTCGAGTTTGAATCTACCCCAATGCCATCTCTAGTTTTGCATTAAAGTTTCGAGTGAAATCTAGCTACTGTTTGTTTGGTAGTTTGCGGTGATGTAAACTATAAAAAAATGGAACAAATGTATTATATCCAAACAAGTGTAAAATGCGCTATTACTCTATTAATTAAAAAACGTCATTTTTTAAGGTAAAAACCTTATTATCATCAAGAAACTACACAATGCAATCAAAATGATTGATTGAGATACTAAAAGGTGACCCAATATGTTTAAATTTTGGGACACTTATACAGTGGGAACATTTAAAATAAATAGTCTCATATATATATATATGTTATTTTAGTAGATTAATAAGACACGAATAAGTGTTCCTTTTTTAATAAACTATTTTGGGACACTTATATGTGCCTTATTTAAAGACTACTAATACACCTATAAGTATCCCAATAATATTTTTTATTGGGATAGTAAAAGTATCATTTAAGTGAATTAACAATACATATATAAGTATCCCTAATTTTGTGCCTAAGAATTACTAAAGATTAAGAATTACAAAAGGTAATTTTGGAACACTTGTATGTTCTGTTTAAAGACTAATAAGATACCAATAAGTGTCTTATATGTGTCCAAACTCATACATATATAGGACCCCAAAATAGATAAAAACATAAGAAGATTAAAAAGTACATAACACGATCATTCTATTTGCTGATATGATATCTAAATACCTATACTAATATCACAACAATCTTCATATTTGTACAAAATTCCACAACATAATTTATCATTTAAAATCCAAAGCATATAAATTTATTAGTATTGTAACAACAATAAAGAATTTTTTTTAAACAAAAGTACATAACACAATCACTCCATTAGCTAAAATGATATCTAAATGCCTACACTAATATCACAAGAATATTCATTTTCGTACAAAAATCCACATCAATCATCATTTAAATGCAAAGCAACCTGCATGACACGGATATACATCAATCCAAAACTTAAGATAGAAGGAAATTGGGGAAAAACCAATATTAATGTTCTTAACTTTCTTTCACAATCAAACCATGTCTGCCCCAAAAATATAAAAAAATAAATTAACAATTAAAAACTACAAAACTCATCATTAACATCTAGAAACTAGAAAATTGTAATAGAATAAATTTAAACCATTGGTAGAATTAATCAACAAAAACAATAGACTAATTTTATATAATTAATCAACCAAAATAATATTAAAAAATGACCAAGAGGAACATCAGGAGTTTATCCAATCGTGAAAGTAAAACAAAAACAAAAGACAATGCTGGTAGTATCACTTAAAAGACAGACCATCTAACTGCTCATATAAAAAAGATGTACTTGGGAAGATGGGGCCTGGATATTTTACTAAATTAATCCCTGCTCAGTTGAACCCGGCTTATTCTACCCTATCCACTTGGGTAGTACCCAAGTGGGTGATTCACCATATACTTGAAAAGTGTATGGAAATCTAGTGGATACAATTATTTGATCTTCATACATTTTCCAAGTGTATGGTGGATCACCCAAGTGGGTTACTACCCACTTAAATAGCATAGAATTTGCCGTTGAAACCTCCTTGTGATAGCCTATTTGTGGAGACTAATTGTAGCACCATAATTCTAGATAGAACTCGAGTACTACATTATGAAGTTATTTAGAAACTTTGACAATTTTTTCTATACATAAATCTTACTATCTTCGTTCCGATCTAATCTGTCTACCTTGGCTGGACATGGATGTTAAGAAAAAACAGGTTTTGTGGAATCTTTGACTTTTTCAAAGGTGGAGATTAATGGTGCAGATTTTGAGGGTGGAGGTTGTGAGAGAAATTTGTCATTTATAGACTGACAAATTAGATAGGGACAAATTGAATAGAAAAGTAGACAAATTAGGCGGGACTGTGGTAGTACTTCTCATCAACTCCGTTATCATTTCCTGTAATACTTAAATCACATTCGAACGTGCAAGGAAGAAACTCGTAGCTAAAGCTTAACCAAAAATAAATATAAAAACTAAAAGTTCACATAGATGCTTAAGTTATTATCCAAAATCATTACATGTCACTAGTAGTTGTTACAGAAAGTACTTATTGAACAGTCTTTGACAGAGCCAAATTACAAACAACATAAATAAAATCCCGCCTGGATGGCATTGTGGCTGCCCCTTACTGGTCGGATTCTCGCCATGTCTGTCTCTCTCACTATATACCCCTTATCGGTTAGTAGCCAGATACATTTTTATCTGCAGCCCCTTATCGGGTCTCTTATTTTAACATATATATTAAAAAAAAAGCTAGTAAATAGTGTTACCCCATATCCGTAGTTTAAATAGTTTTTGTTCCTGCGGAGACAACCCAAGCCCATTTAAAATTGAAACGGTTAAGTTGCTCTACTAGAAACGGGTAATCTAATGGTGTTTTTAATATCATGTGAAAGTGTGTGAGTAGGGAGAATTTCAAATGATTAAAGGCTTGAAAAACTAAGAATTTGAAAGAAATTAGGTTGAGAATGGGGGAGAATGAGCCCCCTAAGCTTTCAATGCCGCGTTCAAAGTTAAATTTTTGAAACATCAATTTGCTAGACCGAGTTAGGTAAACTACTCGGTTGTGCAAATGTCAATGGGGCATTTTTCTCGGCTAAGTTGCATTGCTACTCGGTCGTGCAAATATATCAGCCCTTAACTGGCTTATGTATGGAAGCATTTGCTCGACCCAATTGCATTGCTACTTGGTCGTGCATTTGCTACACCATACCCTTGACTTTTCTATTGCATTTCTTTTGCCCGTTTTTGCTCCAAATTCATCTTTTCATTGACCCTATTACTTGGGTCATTGTCCTTGTCCTTGTATCTATTTTTCAGTTCTCTAACACAGTTTCTAACTATCAAGCAGCCAGTACTTCTACAGATGTTCATGCTGGAAGACTTCCATTTCAGATTGAGCTAAAATGAGCGAAGTGGGAAAGATACAAGATATCCCCTTACGTTGAACGGTGGTTGGTGGAAGATCTAACTCTAGAAGTGCAGAATGAGTATAGTCACTTTGAACAAATTATGTACTCAGAGTGGTTGGAGGTATACTGAGAATAACCTTGTTAGATGGAGGATGGGTCTTAATGATGAAGACAGGGTAATAGGAAGAAGCAAGAAGGATGCAAAACAAGAATTCAGATTTCGTCACTAGAGGAAACATAGATAAAATGGATTGTTGTTGGGTAAAACTTTTATCTCTTTTATCTATTGTACTGTGTGATGTAAGAATAGTGTTTGATCGGAATGAGCATACTTTAACTATAATATATGATCGAATATTTAATGAAATAGTTACCATTTACTATCAAATGGTTACAGCTCGTTATCTTGCATCATGTGATTGTTATGAGTACCTTTTGATGATTAACTACTTTTTACTAACAATTTGACTTTAAGTTCTTATCTTCTTAGAGTTTTGACATCATAAGGGAAAATTGTTAGGGAATTTATTAATAGTTTTGATGATAAAAAAAACCCATACTATAAGGCAGGAACTAGTGCCCCTGCACACTCTATAATTTTTGTAATAGGTAGGGATAGTTCTACTTAGGCATGGTCACAATAAGCATATAGCAAAATCATAAAGGACACGTGCAACAAGGAGTCTGGAACAAGAAGTATGGAACAGAGGTTGTAAAGGCATGCATCAAGGTGCTTATGCTTTCGTAGCATACAACAACGTTTGCTGTCAAGAAGACCCAATAGATTGCTACATCAGGATCCTATGCAAGCATGCAACAACCATGTCAGCAGTGATAAAGTCAAGTCAAAGTCAGAGATTCAAATATTACAAAATATAACCAGTAAAGACAAGAATAAATTTTTGTACTGACTATTCAATTACGTGAAGACATGTGTACTGACAAAAGGAAAAGTAACACTGCATCACTGGCATCAAGTAGTACGCAGATCATTAAATGTCGATGGGAAACTATTACAAATTTATGTATAGTTTTGATGATGAAAAAATCACAAAGTAAAGTAGAAAACTCTATAATCTTTGTAATAGATAGCGCTAGTTCTACTTAGGCAAAGGTCACAACAAACATACATCAAGATTGCCAAGGATACATGCAGCACGGATTCAGCAACAAGAAGTAAGGAACAGAGACTGCGTAGAGCATGCAACAATGAAGCTTATACCTTCGTGGCATAAAACAATGTTTGTTGTAAGGAAGATCCAACATACTGCTTTACTTGGATCCTACAACAAGCATGCAACAACCATGTTAGCAGTGATAAAGTCAAGTCAAAGTCAGAGATTTGATGCAACACCCCATAATTTATTTTAGCATGCATAACACGTTTACTGAAAATTTTAACCGTTATATCACTCCATGTAGTCTATTTTTGTATAAATTAACTGTCATTCCATACTTTAAGCCGGTATCATTAACCGTTTGTTAAGTGTGTAGGAACTTTCGCACAAGCCATTTGTTAGTGTGGATACAAAAAAGGTCAAAGGAATTAATAAATATAACAATGGATAAGAAAATAAGGCTAGATGTCGAAAAAAATGACCAAATAAAATGACTAAGGTCTTATATGACTTAATAATAAAATAATGAGCTTACTTGTTTATATGTTTATTTGTGTTTGAAATTATATAGTGGTTATGAGATCATGGAAACCTTGACATAGGAATAGTTGATGCCATTACCTCCCATCTCTCTCAACAAAAAAGGCCGAATCCTAACTCTCACAACACACACAAATTCATCACTCTTTCTCTCTCTAAACTCTCTCTTCGGCTCCCTCTCTTTCTCACTCTAGAACAAGAAGTTCAATACCTCTTTTTGTCCTCCCTTTACCACCTCCTTACTTTGACAGCCACCTCACCTTGACAGTCACCTCACCACTTTACCATCTCACCATAACTCTTCATCCTTGTTGAGGATCAAACTTCGATTGGAGGATAACTAGAAGAAGCCACAAGACACCTTCGAGCTCACTTCCATTTTCGCGAGCAAGCTCTAACATCTTTAGAGGTACATGTTTAAGATTAGTGATAGCTTTAGTTGTAGTTAATTAATGTTGTATAGCATACAGTTCGGCGATTATGGAAGGGATTAGTTTTTTGTAATATGTACACAAAGCTTTCACACACTCATGGGAACTAACATCCTGCATATAGATTATGATTTTATGATGTTTTTGTTGATATTATGATGCTGCATGTGTACATTAGTGATAATATTGCATGACTAGGATGATTATTATGCTAGATAAATATTTGTAAGATTACATGTTTGATTTGGCAAAACATTATAACCAATATGTGTTAAGTGATGAATTAGGGATGATTATATGTTGCTCTTGAGAAATTATATTAGAAGTTTGATGAATTGGGCTAAAGCATGTTCTGCTTGTAATTTGATTTAATTCCATGTTAATTTTGTGTAAATTGGACTTACACTACAAGAAAAAATCACTTTTAGTGACATAAAATTAGTAAGAGTACGAAAAACCTCTCATTAAATGTACATTATACATAGCTTCAGTGAGGGTATATAAATACTCTCATTAAAGTTTTAAAATTTTGGTGGCCAAATAAAAAAAATGATTAAACTTAAAAAAAGGCCCAGTCACTTATATTGATGAAAAAGGGGTGCAAACATTTACCACAAAAAATTTGGAGTCTTTTATCAAATTAAAAAAAGAATAAGGAAGCAAAAGAAAAAAAGAAATTGCATTGTATCAAATGAAATAGCAACGGACGCCCAATTCATATCTTTTTTTTTTTTTTTTTTCCTGTAATCATATTTCCCATTTCATCCACATAGAAACCCTAGCCAAGCATTCCATCTGCTGATTCAGCCACGAAAATGAGGATCTTCTTTAAAATTGAAGATATCTCTCTTCTGGTATTTCTCCTTTAAGTAATATTTATTCGATTGCTGCTTTAGCATACACCTAACACTCTCTGTTTATTGGATTGCTTCTCTCTCCTACTCTCATCGATGGTCACGGTCAGTCATGCTTGTAACTTATTTCATGCTCTTGATTGGTTCTTCTTACTTGTGATAAATAGATATATAACTTAGTTCTATTTAGATGGACCCAATTCTAATTTTAATAGGTGTTATTTGTTTCCCTTGAATGCAGATTTTTATGCAAGTGTCCTTTTCTTCTTTTATCCTTTTATTGAACATGATATAGTCATGTATGTGAACTCTCCCGGTGGGTTAGTTATAGCTAGTAATACATCTTTTTCATTATTTTTGTCATATTTATGGTTGCAGAGTTTACAATATCTTATTGCTTTATTTGAACATTTTAGGCATGGAAATATTTGTTACAATGAGGCGTATAAGGTCGGATGTTGCTACCGAATGTGTTGGGCTAGCAGCTAGGTAAGTACACATTCACTCTAGTTTGCTGTTAGTTGTGTTAGTAGTCCAAAATAGAACTTGAATTTATTTCTCCATATAGTAGAATATCTATTGATTGAATAAATCGTTGAGTAAATATGCACGAGCAACCACCACTTTGGCGACTTTCTATGACATTAATTGGTGTATAGATACTTTTTTTTGTTACAAATGGCATTGGAGAACATAAAAATGAGGTGCTTTTATAAGTATATGATGTTCTTTTTCTACTTCATACAAAATTAGATATCTCTCATTATGTGTTTAGAGATTCATTGTTTAACTTACAGCTGTTGATAAATGTTGATCGTATTTAGGCTCCCTTATTCTCCAATTATTATCATTAACCTATATAAATATTTTTTTTATAAATGACATTGACTCTATTTTCCTTATATGTGCAGCATGGTAGCTTTCCTATTGAGTGCCGTATTAAAGGTATACAATTCTTTTTCCTCCATTCTGAGGATCCAATAGAATTTTCTTACTTTTTCTAATGGTTTTAAACACTTTATTTTTTATAATTATTGAAGGAGAAATATATGCCCTTCCCAACCTAAGGATAATGATGCATCAACCTCTTAGTAGTGAAAAATGGAGATCAACCTTTTATATTCAGTATTCATTGGTGGATATTGTTCTTAAAGTTGAATTAGCTTTTTAGAAAAGAAAACGAGAGAATATGATAGTCTTAAAGTTAATGGTAACAGGCTTTACAAAAAGTAGATCACTTTTAAAGCTTTAGAAAATGTTTATTTTCAATTAATTATTTTCAGCTCCAACTTATTTGATAACACTATTCTTATTTCATTGACTATTTTAACCTAAAATTCTTTCTCATATTTCTCTTCTCTGTTGTGGGGCTGATCTATCAATTTGCTTCGTTCAATAGATTTTAAGAAGAGATCATCACTGGAGCTACTCATAGCGTTGAAGCACTCAAAATATTTGATGAGCATGCAAATTCAACATATGTTCTTTATCTCTTATGGAATTCTCAAAATACAAGGTACACGTCATGATCTATTTTCTTTTATTCTTTTTCTTTTTGTTGCAAAACCGTAGCGATGGTGTATTTGATAACAATACAATAACTAATATTCGGGTGTTAGGCATGTTATTCTATCTCATACATGAACCATTTTTTTTGGTTGGATTCTAGGTTATGGTTCGTTGAGTTCCATAGAAGGAGAAAAACCAAATGTATAAAACCAAAACCAAAACCAAAACTGAACCCGAAATGTTCGAGTCGGGTCGGTTTGGGCCGGTCCGGAAAAATAGTTATTGAGCTTTGTTTCTATGTTGATGGTTTGATGTTCATTATAGTGAGAAATGAGCCAAAATAAGTGAATTTGGATTTACATGCATTAATTTGCAATGTATTCTGAAAACTAATGAAACCCTTCGGTTTAAACAATCGAGCATCACAGGTGTTCTATGCCATTGATAACAGGATTAAAGGTTGGCATGTTACTATTAAGATGCAAACTTGTGATCTATACATGATCCTTCCTTATACACGAATGTTGTGGTGAGGGACGTGTGTGTTACAATCTCCTAGACAGTTATGCATTGGTATTTAGGAAAAAGAGGGTTTAGGGTTTAAGATATAACTGGATATGGTTGTAAATTAGTTATCTGATGAGTTACCCTATAATGTCTTGCATTTACATTTCGTCTGATATATTTTTGCTACAAATCCTATTTCTTCTACCTTGGGATGATGAACTTAGTCATCAATTTGTGGCCTCTTAAAACATGAAGGTTTTGTTTGCTCTATATGAGAAATTATACTGACATGGCCAAATTTCCAATATAATGATATAGTTTTCTTTATGTAATTTGTTTATTTATGCTATCTTAGTTCTTACAAGAAATTTTCCGGTTAAAGGTGCATTTTACGCATCATTTAAATTTAGTAAGTCTTCTCTAGCAGGAAAAGGTTTCTGTCTAAACTCTCAGCTTCAAAAATTATAGTCACGAATGCAATACTGTTTGTTATACCTCTTCAAGCTGAAACATGTGAAGCAGATAATTCCGTTGTTGACATGAATATGCCACCTTTTTTTTTTTGTTGCGCTCATGGGGCAACTATTGGAGGTAACTTCCGGCTAATGTTAGTAAAATTTCTATGTGCTATTTCACTTTTAAGTTGATACTACAATTTGTGAAGTAATATCTTTCAAGTGGTTATTGAAGATGAAAACCGTATGGTAACCTGTCTATATAACTCAATTTCAATTCTTAAGTTCTAATGATTCACAAAGAATAATTCACCTACATGAATAAATGTAGAAGCTTATGATATGGAGCTATATTCCTATCATATCTCCTATGTATTAAAACTTAGCATCATATATGCAAAATTCCATGGAAAAAATGAGGCAGTCGTGATATACAACTTGCTGACTGATCCTTACTTCATTGATTACCTCAGGAGATATTTTACTACCAGAAATAAACTACCATATTATGTTGCAAATGTTCTACAATTTATTTTTCTCTTCTTTTCCCCCCTATAGAGTTGTGATTAGATTGTTTGGGTCCTTTTGGTTATTCTCATGGACCATTTTCCTATATCAAGATACATATGTAGACATGGTCTAAGTTTATTTATCTATTGCATCGCATGTCCATTTGATTTGTCATTTTTATACATAAAAATACAGGACTACTTGCACGACAGAGGAGGAGAACTGGAACAACTAAATGAACAGCTACGTCAGATCAATTTAGCTTTGAGAAGGCAAGCTAAGGTCAAATCTTATGCACCAACTTTGAGTTATGCTCATGTAAGAGAATCGCAGAGAATGAAGTAACTGTTGATCCAAGGAAGCAAGATTTGATTTCTTGTCTAAAAAATTGAAAAGACTTCATGAGAAATTAAGATCCAGAGAGGGCATTTTCTGAGTTCAAGATAGCACTGGAGCTTGCCCAGAATCTGGAAGATCTAATCAAGGAAAAGAAGGTTACAAGGGGCTTAGGTATTACCTTTTTACCACCCACTTCCATTCTAGGGGACTCATCGTGCTTGCTTTTGCTTTAAAAAAAGTGATTGAAATTGGCGTTTGTGAGAAGCGCATTCAGTAAAAGTGTGTAGTGTTCGACATAATGTGATTTTTGGAAAAAAAAAAAATCAGAATTTGAAATGTTCAATATATAATCACTTTTGGCGTTAGAAGTGTTGATGGAAGTGTGCAAAATGTTTACTGAAATTGATTAGAGTCAGTACCTCCAAACACTCCAAAAAAAACCAAAAATAGAAGCAAAGTTTGTTGGAAACAATCTCTTAATATTTCACAATAATGTGACTTGCTGGTTCTTCATTGTCTTCAAGAAGTACAATGATCATGCCATATTTTGCTGTATATACAAGCCATCAGACTGCTTTAGACCATTAGTTTAAGGATGTAGGTTCCAGGCTTCACCTGCTCGTTGTCTCTCTTTGTCTCTTTCTCTCTCTGTCTCTCTTTCTTCCTCCCTTCTTTTTGTTTATAATTTGGATACTCTTGTTTATTTTGACCTTTTATATTTTTGTTTTTGTTGTGCTTTTAGTTTTTCTAAGTAATGTATTAATTTGTAGTGGTAGTTATGTTGTTAGGTGGAAGCTATTTGATGGAAAAAGTCATATCTCAAGCAGAATTACAACTATTAGACATTAGAAGTTTTTTGGTCAAGCAGTTTGAATACTATTATTCATTTTTACATTTCTTCTAAGACTCAATTTATTTTTGTGTTTTTACTTTTTCCTTCAAATAGCTTGAATTGCTTTTGTTAGACATTGTATTTCTTCGTAAAAGTAATGGTTTCAAAATTTCTTCCTTTACTACTTGCTCGTTTGTTTATTAAAATTATTTTTATTGATTAAATATGTATTCATACATTTGAATTACCATAGTGATCTATTATGACAGGAACCTTCCAAATAGAATAATAATTGATAAAATGTGTAGCTTTTTAGAACATTTACCTCATAATGAGGGTAAGTAATTGTATCAATGACAATATTTTAGTGACAGTACAGTATCTCTCACTATTTACTTTTTAGTGAAAGTACAGTCTCCTGTCACTATATGCAGTTAGCTACGGAAGCAATAGTCTGGGGTCGTGATAGGAAATCTCCCGCACTAAAAGTCTTTTGTGATGGTTTTTTCACTTTTTTCCACGATTTTTCCTCTCACTAAAAGTAACTTTTCTTGTAGTGTTAATAATCATGTTATAGAACTGAAAAGAATGTGTTGTTGATATAATTTAGTTTAATTTTTGTAAATTGAAGTTGAATAATATTTTATTGGAATTTTTTGTTCTATTTAAACAAAATGATTTTTGAATAAGTAGGATGTTTATGTGATAACTGTCGTATTATAAAAATGGAATCTTGCTTGATATGTTTCGGTACTAATTTGATTACATTTGGATTCAATCTGTGATGAGTTGCTTGATAATTTAATTTTGATTAAATTGAGGCTATTCTGTGATTAAATATGTTTGTATGTTTAAGCAAGAATTGAACTTAGGAATAGTCACGGGATTAAGTTAGTTAACATGAACTATATTGTCATATTAATGAATTGGATTAGAAGTTAGGCCAAGTTAATTAATTTAAACTTGAATTGGTTAATTTGAGCCTTCAATAATTGAAATAGGACAATTGGTCTTAGGAAAAGGATTAAATATAAACGGGCCTAAGATGTTTAATTGTGCTAGTAAATAAAAGAAATGGGCTTTGGGCCCAAATAAATCATTTGGGCCTAAAATAATGTTATTGGGTTTAGATCAGTTAAAATGGGATTAGAATAAAATGGAATTGGGCTATAGACCCTTAATGGGCCAACCGAACCACTTATGGGCCAAAACAAGAGTTTCGGGCCCAACTTGGGCCGGGTCAAGTGAATAATTTGTTTAAGTGCTAACTAGATTTATAATGGATAATTAGATGATGTAAGAGCAACTAGAAATTTAAAAGTTGAATATATGTAATACTAGATTGATAATTAGGAATAAGTGGATAATGGAATAAAATTGGGATATTAGTGACTTAATTGATAAATGGACTTAGATATGATGTATAAGTTGGGAATGGTATAAGTGATAAGAAAAATGGGATTAGAGCTTGATAAGATACAATTAGGGTTTCGAAAATGCAATAGGGTTTCGACTAAGGGCCTGTGCAAATTGTGTATGATTTTATGCGATATTATATGAATAAATTTTATTGTTATGATAGACATATTTAGTTTAATTGAGCAAAGTTATATCATATGCAAATATGAAATTGATTTAGTATTATTAAGTTGAATGATTTAGTAAGTTATGAATTTATGTGAATTATGACTAAATATGCAAACATGTTATATGAATTAATTAGAATGTTACAACATGGGCATGATTGAACTAGACGAGGATTGATATGCGACTTATATGATAAGATGACTTAGGAAATGAATAAGTTATGATTTTATGTGAATAAGCTTAAGAAAATGAATAAAGAATGATCAAGTATGATATTAATGATATAATTGAGATATTAATGTTGAGATGATCAAGTGATAATGTTATGGTAAAGGTGTGATCAAAGCAAGGAGTAATTTGATGATGATATGATAATGAACAAATGTTAAGTAATTAAGTGATAAACGACTCATAATTGGATTAGGGTTTATTTAGTTAAAATGGCAAATGATGTAAAGTTGGCTTAATAATAAATACGGAAGATAATAACGATTTAAGTGATAATAGGTAACACACCGAGACAGACTCGATACACATAGTTCCCAAGCAGTGACCAGAATAGAATTAACTGCGGAAGTGGGTAATGTTGTTATTTAGTTTCCTACTTTATATATATATATATATATATATATATATATATATATATAAGGGCCGCAAGTAAGATAAGGTTGCTAACCGAGATAAGATAGCAAGCGATGTATGAATTGTATGATGAGAGGGCAGACGTGCCGATAGTCCAACCCTACTTAAAGGGGGAAGCACAATGCCATTCACGTCGGCATGCATATTGTTGAAGTTCTTTATTTAATACCAATTTATCCATTGAGTCTAAAACTCACGTTTTCCTAAAACCACTTTTCTGGGAATGTCGCCACTAGGCCAGGGAGCAGTGACCTTGATTAGGTGCCTTGTAGGTTTATGATTGTGTTATTTTTTTGCTCTGTCAGGAAATCTTTCTGAAGTATTAGGCCTGAAACCCGGGCATGTAATAAATGATGATAATGTTTATTTAGTTAATGTTTAAGTTTAACCTATCTTTGTTATGTCTCTTTTGTGTGAGTTTCTATTTGGAACAACTTATGCTATGAATTTCTCTTCCGTTACCTTACTTCGATGAAGATAAATAAGTAAGCATGCAAGTAAGAAAAACAATGATCAGGGCGTATGGAAAAGGAAATGAGAAGTAAGGAAAGCTAAGTAAAAGGAAAAAAAATTGGACAACTAAGTTTAAGGCACTTCAGTTTGCTAAACTAAACTGGGGCGCTACAGGTAGTGGTATCAGAACAATATTGTGGGAAGAAACTCGTAATCAAAGTCAGACTAAACAAAGAGATATGTTAAAGAGGCAAAGTCACTGTCTAGCTCCGGGTACCGATGCTAGGTATGACCTAAAATTTTACTTTTTGTGAAAAGATGGGTTTTTAAACTTCCGTTTATCATGCATTGCATAAGAATTATGAAAGTCAAAGAGAAAGCATGAAAAAAAGCGAGAATGAAAGCAAAGAGAAGGCAAGAGAATGAAAGCAAATGAGAGCATGAATGGAAAAACAGAAGAATGAAATAAAGAGAATGAGAATGAAATGCAAAAGGAATGAAAGAAGATGAGAAAATGCTTACACTAATCCAAGATAATTCATAAATGACTTAAAGTATGTCTATTGCACGCATTCATGTATATCATATCTGTTAAAACCTCCTCGAAATTCTCACTTCTTCTTAAGTGTTAATTTACGGTGGATACAAGGTACTTGGTGTTGCGACCATCAATAGAACCTGCTGACACGTCGGTTTCTAACCTAGTGTTCCGCAAGTGTACGGATGTAGGTGTAGTAACGATTATCAAGGTCGATCCCACAAGGAATAGTTTTAGGTAGTTTGATACCCTAATACTCTAGGAATGTCCTAACTAGATACTAAGTTTTAAAGGTTGATTTTACTAATTAAACTACTCAATTAAATATAACTTCAAACTTAGGAAACACGAAAACTAACAATCAAAGAGAAAAGGTATCCTAGGGCTTCGATTTCAGGATATTATTTCAATGTGGAATATGATTAACCTATTAGTTTACCAATTCTAATCCTTCTAATCCTTCTCTCGAAGCGATTAAACCGTTGATTAATTAAGCTAATTACCCTCTCGAGTCAATTAAACCTAATAACTCCCAAACGATCCTAAGCCACGGCCTACACAGTCATAGACAACTGCGCTCTATGTTCTAAGTCTGATAACAATTCCCTCCTCTCGAAGCGGAATTGTTAAACTAAATTACTAAATCTAGGTGATCAAGCTAAATTCAGTTTAAGCATAAACATAGAGATAAAACACATAAAGAATGGAATTAAATAGATTAATTCATAAATCAAAACATTGTTATAATAATCCCTACTTTCTAACCCTAGGACACGAATAGCTTAGCTACTCATGCCTAGCAATAATCCAATACAAAATCTTAATAAAAACATTGTAAAGAATTAAACTAGAAAAGACTAAATAAACCCGGATGACTCCGTCTCGATGGTCTTCGTCTTCTTTGTCTTCCAAGATGATGTAATTTATGTTCTTGATGATTGATCCCCTTTTTCCTAAAGCTTGAGGTCCTTTTTATAGAGTTGAGGACGAATCTTGGGGAAGATAGGCTCAAAATCCTATTAAAAATAGGAAATCTTCGCAGAAAAACACTTCTGACACGGCCGTGTTGCTTAAGTGACACGGCCGTGTTGCTTTGCAAAAATCCACTTTTCCAGCAACAATTTGACACGGCCGTGTTGCATCTGTGACACGGCCGTGTTCCATTCCAGAACCCACAATGCGTTGCAAGACACTTTTGACACGGCCGTGTTGCTTTGTGACGCGGCCGTGTCGGTTCTTGCCCGGTTTTTCTCCTGGACCGGTTCAGGCCGGTTCGGACCGGTTCTTGGACGGTTTTCACTCCTTTGGGCCGGTTTTCACTCTATTTGACTTGTTTCTCCTTCGTACTTCATCCAAATGGCATAAAAATACCTAATTATCTTCTAAACAAGTCGAAACACGTCAAATGGCCCAAATATTATAAATATCAATAAGTGCTGGTCAAATATACACGTATATGCCATAAAATATGATCCTAAATCGACCTAAATACATGCATAAATAACGTGTTATCAAACTCCCCCAAACTTAAACTGTTGTTCGTCCCGAACATCAAACAAAAAGACACAAAGAAGACAAGTGATTATGCATTTTGTTTAGGGCGATTAGACGATGAATTTAGTTTCAGTTTGATTTTCCTTAAAACAACTAGGCAACACAATTCACTTGAGCATATGCGATAACGCGAAAATCAACTACTCTCGAGACTTTGAACTTTCGAATCATTCAACCCTCACCGGGTGAGTGTTTCACTCATCTCTCAAGTGTTTAGGCTAAAATAATGTTCACTCATATTGAATTACATGCAAAGCCTACCATATGCTTGCCAATCGTCTACACTAGACCTCGTACTTGATATGTGTGACAAAAGATCAAAAAGGTCTTTATTTTGGTTGTAATGTGGGCTTAAGGTAAGGTGGGATACATTTGGATATAAGTGACTATTCATTGGACTAATCAAGTTACGTCTAACCCGACTACCCCTCAATACAATCACTCAACCTCACTCTTCAAATTTCAGCAAATCACCCCGCAAGTTGACTTCTTCACCTTCCCAAGTCCATACAACTTAAGTGCTTTTCAATTCTGTGGGTACCACATTTTTGGGACTACCCGAATGTTTAAGCAAATTCACAATTTAAGCACTTTATTTTCTAGCTTCTCCTCTGTAATACAACTTTTCTCTTTTTTTTTTTTTTTTTTTTTTTTTTTTTTTTTTTAGAGAGGCCATTCTTCGTTTTTCACCTATCACTTTTCTCTTATTTCCTTCATCTTTTGAAAATATCCCTACTTCCCATTCCTTCCCACAATTTGTTCACCCAAAAATTCCTTCCAATTCTCCTCCCTCTTGATTAATCCAATTAAGGCCAAAAGAGTTAAATCAAAAGGTTTTGGCTGATATTATTAGGTTATGAATAAATAAAGCTATAAGGCTCAATTGGGCTAACTAGGGACAATTTTTTTTCAATATGGGTCAAAGGCAATTTTCATGGTTAGAACAAATAGGCTTAAACAAAAAGTTGCCTAAGATAATTTCCTAAATCACAACATATACTTGACACATTCTTAGTAAAGACTCAAGGCAAGTTCTAGAGACTAGTACACATATTCAATCAAATTCACACCGAAAGAAAGTATCTTACTCCGAAAATTGGAGTATAATTAGGCTCAAATTCTCACAAGGTAAATTTTGATTGAATATTCTCAGTTCAAGCTCAATTTCGTCTCAAAATACCTCTCATGCTCTATTATGTGCCATTTTTTTTCATCTAAATCATCTCATCATTAACTATTCATCATCCATCTTTCCCTAATTTTCTCTTTTTATTTTTCTTTTCACTTGTTACCTTTTTCCGGGTTTTATCCTTCTTATGACTCTAAAAATTGAAACGCTAATAAGACTCTAAACTCTAAACTCCTAAGACTCAACATGAAAACAATATGCAATCAAACTCGGGCTCACAGACCCAACAACACCGATAAATCAGATAACTGGGCTCACAGACCCGATAACACCAATTGAAACAATAAAAATCAGCACAATGGGCACACGGACCCACAATTAACAGCAAGAATCTCGAACGAAAAAATAAATCAAAACTAGAAATCTAGCTGCCAAGACGTTCCACGGTCTACCCCCTCCCCCAAACTTGGCTGAAAGCCAATGTTTGGAGGAAAAACGTGGTACGCCTTGGTGCTAACTTACAAATCGTTTCGACGACGGCTTTTTGAAACCCCTACGAGCTCCGAAATCGTGCCATTTTGCTGCTTACTGAATCTTGGTTCGGCCGTCTCCGCATCGCGTTCTGAATTTTTGCATTTTTTTCTGCTGAAGTATTGACACGGCCGTGTTGAATGTTGTGACACGGCCGTGTTACTTTTGAGCCAAAATTGATGTTTTTGGGCCGATTTTGACACGGCCGTGTCGGTTGTGTGACACGGCCGTGTTGCATTCCAGTGTGAATTCGTGTTTGGAGCTTGGTTTTGACACAGCCGTGTTATAAGGCTGACACGGCCGTGTTGCTGTTGGCGCCAAAATTTGGGTTCTAGACCTGATTTTGACGCGGCCGTGTCGTTTGTGTGACACGGCCGTGTTGCATTCCAGTGCTGAAAACACTTTCCAAGTGCTTTTTGACGCGGCCGTGTCCATAGTGCGACACGGCCGTGTTGCATCTTCTGCTCCTTTTAACGCGATTTTTCCATCTTTTCGACCCTCTTTTCTTGCAACACTCGTCCATGTTGATTCCTAAAAACATAAAACACTAAAACACACGTAAAACACAATAAAAAATATAAACATAAAACATTAAACATCGGGTTGCCTCTCGACAAGCGCTTTGTTTTACGTCTTCAGCCGGACGTCCTTTTCCTATCAACCTTCTTCTAGCCACCCCGAGTCGGATGTTTTCTGACCAATTAAAGAGCTATTTGGGCCATGAGGATTTTCTACAGCAGCTAGGGTAGTGTAAATAATGCTACAATTGTGCCTACCCCTTAGACCCGATTTATGTATTTTGAGTGTGATTATTTCGTTTTGAACCCGAAAAACCAACTCCCCTTTAGGTACATCTATTAGTGCTTGGCTAGTCGCCAAGAAGGGTCTTCCTAAGATAAAAGGGAATTCATCACTCCCTTTCATGTCAACAACTAAGAAATCACTAGGGAATTCAAAATTTAGCACTTTTACCACTACATCCTCTGCTACTCCCAACGGCGTTAATGAAGATCCATCCGCCAATTTGATAGTAGTAAAGGACCGTTTAATTTCCCTTAATCCTAATTGTCTATACTACTTAAGAGACATCAAATTTATGCTAGACCCTAAGTCACACATGACATTATGAAATTTATGACTACCAATTGAGCAAGAAATAGTAAAACTCCCTGGATCTTTTGCTTTTGTTGCTCTTCTTGGTTTCATGCTTGTGTTTGCGTTCTTCTTGGGCCTGCTCGGTCTCTTCTTTGTCGCCTCTTTTCCATCCTCCCACTCCTTTGTTTTCTCTTTAACTTCGATTCTCTCCTTTAGTGGTTCCTGTTTCACAACAACAACTCTAGATTGCTCTAAAGGATCAAGGTTAGCAAAGAACGAATTTTTAAAACAAAAATCAAAAGACTCATCAAGAATAGGAGATGAAGTTTTCTTATCTATGATTGTATTGACCTCCTCCTTCTCAATGTTTTTGACTTCCTCGCTTGATTCCTTTGCTTCTTGGTCCTTCAAGCTCTCTTCATGCTCATCTAGCTCCACAATATTGCAGTGCTCCTTCGGGTTAACCACTGTATCACTCGGGTATTGGCCTTGCTTGTGTTGAGCTCCTACTATCTTTATCAGCTGACTCATGTTTGATGTCAACTCTCCAATGCTAGCTTGAGTCTGCACCAACGTGTTCTCGAGCCTCTTGATGTCTGCCCCTTGCCCAGTGATATGCTTGTTTAGCTCCATGAATTTTCCATCCACTTTCTTCTCCAACTGAGCTAACTTTTCATCATACTTTTCGAATTGTGACATCGCGATCTCTTCTTGTGATGGCTTCTTACCGTCATGGATCATGCCATTTGTAACAGCAAATCCGGGTGGCGGATTGAGTGTATTTTGCGCATTCCCATATGAAAAGTTCTGATGGTTCAGATTCTGAGGGTACTGATTGTACCGAGGCTGATTGTTCTGGAAATTTTTGAAGTTCCGTTGATTCACAAATTTTACTTCTTCAACTTCTTCCGGACCCCCTGGCTGTTGTGCTAACGTCAGATTAGTTAGCAGATTCACCTGGCTCGTCAATGCTGTTACTTGTGCTGTGAGCTTTTCAATTGGCTCATTATTGACGGGCTCGACTTTTTGGACACTCGCTACCCTCCTTGGCATGTTTCTCTCGTTCGACCATTGGTAGCTTGTTCTGGCCATCGCGTCCAGGATTGAGAATGCCATCCTCACTGACTTCTCCATCAAACTTCCACCCGCAGCTGCATCCACTTGGTTTCTAGTCGGAGCAAGTAGACCATTGTAGAACTTGCATACTTGCTGCTTCTTGGTGAACCCATGTTGAGGGCAACTCCGGATAAGATCCCGGAATCGCTCCCAAGCCTCTCCGAATGGCTCTTGGTCCAGCTGTTTGAACTGATTAATTTGATTCTGCAAGTCGAGCATCTTGCTCGGTGGAAAGTACTTCAATAGGAACGAAGTGCTCAACTCTTCCCAACTGATGATATCTTCCAAGGAATTGAACCATTGGAGGGCTCTATCCTTTAACGAAAAGGGAAACAATCGCAGCTTAACCTGCTCGTGTGGCACATGGTTTATTTTGATTGTGTCCGCCAATCTTCGGAACTTTATTAGGTGAGCATTCGGATCCTCCATTGTACTTCCTCCATACTGGTTCTGCTGCACTATGTTGATCAGTGCAGGCTTCAGCTCGAAACTATTTGCATTCAGAGGCGGGAGTTGTACTCCTCCTGACTGTTGATTAGGATTCGGCCTTAAACAGTCACTAATAGGTGTATTGTCTTCTTCTCCCGCATCTGGCTCTATTGGAATCTGTCCGTGCTGTTGTGGCAACTGTTGCTGCTGTACAGGTATCTGCTGCTGTATAGTAGTGACGCGATCGTCCAATCGTGCTAAGGCTGTTAGCACTCTATTTAATGCTTCATCATTCGGTTGCTGTGGTGGGTTCTCCATCTCAGCTGTGAGGTTTCTTCTCGTTCGATGTCTGCGAGCTGTCGCTTCAATTTCTGGATCGAAAGGAAGAAGGGTTTCTTTCCCTTTTGATCTGGTGTGCATACGAAGCCTGAAAACACCAAAAACAAGAACTACCGCGTAACACTAAAATTAACCCAAAAAATAAAAACGAAAATTAAAATTAAAATTATGAAAAAAAATAAAATCTAGTCTAGTTTCCTCCTATTTTTCAAGATAAAAACTAAGCGCTAAATCCTATTCCCCGGCAACGGCGCCAAAAACTTGACACGTCGGTTTCTAACCTAGTGTTCCGCAAGTGTACGGATGTAGGTGTAGTAACGATTATCAAGGTCGATCCCACAAGGAATAGTTTTAGGTAGTTTGATACCCTAATACTCTAGGAATGTCCTAACTAGATACTAAGTTTTAAAGGTTGATTTTACTAATTAAACTACTCAATTAAATATAACTTCAAACTTAGGAAACACGAAAACTAACAATCAAAGAGAAAAGGTATCCTAGGGCTTCGATTTCAGGATATTATTTCAATATGGAATATGATTAACCTATTAATTTACCAATTCTAGTGTTTATTAGGCGGCACGACAATAATCTAATCCTTCTCTCGAAGCGATTAAACCGTTGATTAATTAAGCTAATTACCCTCTCGAGTCAATTAAACCTAATAACTCCCAAACGATCCTAAGCCACGGCCTACACAGTCATAGACAACTGCGCTCTATGTTCTAAGTCTGATAACAATTCCCTCCTCTCGAAGCGGAATTGTTAAACTAAATTACTAAATCTAGGTGATCAAGCTAAATTCAGTTTAAGCATAAACATAGAGATAAAACACATAAAGAATGGAATTAAATAGATTAATTCATAAATCAAAACATTGTTATAATAATCCCTACTTTCTAACCCTAGGACACGAATAGCTTAGCTACTCATGCCTAGCAATAATCCAATACAAAATCTTAATAAAAACATTGTAAAGAATTAAACTAGAAAAGACTAAATAAACCCGGATGACTCCGTCTCGATGATCTTCGTCTTCTTTGTCTTCCAAGATGATGTAATTTATGTTCTTGATGATTGATCCCCTTTTTCCTAGAGCTTGGGGTCCTTTTTATAGAGTTGAGGACGAATCTTGGGGAAGATAGGCTCAAAATCCTATTAAAAATAGGAAATCTTCGCAGAAAAACACTTCTGACACGGCCGTGTTGCTTAAGTGACACGGCCGTGTTGCTTTGCAAAAATCCACTTTTCCAGCAACAATTTGACACGGCCGTGTTGTATCTGTGACACGGCCGTGTTCCATTCCAGAACCCACAATGCGTTGCAAGACACTTTTGACACGGCCGTGTTGCTTTGTGACGCGGCCGTGTCGGTTCTTGCCCGGTTTTGCTCCTGGACCGGTTCAGGCCGGTTCGGACCGGTTCTTGGACGGTTTTCACTCCTTTGGGCCGGTTTTCACTCTATTTGACTTGTTTCTCCTTCGTACTTCATCCAAATGGCATAAAAATACCTAATTATCTTCAAAACAAGTCGAAACACGTCAAATGGCCCAAATATTATAAATATCAATAAGTGCTGGTCAAATATACACGTATATGCCATAAAATATGATCCTAAATCGACCTAAATACATGCATAAATAACGTGTTATCACCTGCTGAGATCATTATGTACGATCTGAGCTTCCAAGGGCTAAGAGAGAATATATGGCTTTTAGTGCAGCTTATATGTCTCCTGAGGCATGAGCTTGGGTTGTCGAGTCGATCGAAACTGACATCGAGGCTACGCATCGCCTGAGAATACATGTGTAGCCCGAATTTGCGGACTATAGATCTAGGAGCCACTTATGTTTTGACCCCTCCAAATGGACGACCATTACTTACTCTATTTACGACCTATACTGCAAATTACTAGTCCAAGAAATGGAAAGATGGGCCGCGATCCATGCTCAAGGAGGTAAATACAGATGGCTGATGGACTACATGGAGCATGGGATGGAGGCTCAGTAACGAAAGGAAAGCACAAGGGCTAGTGAAACCGGGAGGCAAGCTCGACACATAGCCACACTAGAAGCTAATCGTCGCGAGATGATGGGACGTTGCTTCTTAGAAGCTACCGTAGATCTAGGGGTGTCCGCTCAGTCTGACACCTACCACATGGTGGAGGATCGTCAGACCCGATCCGTGTATCGGGAGTTCGTGCCTGCGCCACACCCACAGATAGCTAATGGATACTCTCTGTATCCTGCAGCTCCTGTGGACCCTTCCAGCCTAGAGTCAACACAGGAGACTTATTCGAAGGCTATTCCTCCGGGTAGTTGCTGACTAGAAGGATTTGGTTAGTTGAGGTGTTGAGTTGTTTTGGATTATGGTTTGTATAATAATTCTGCTACTCTATTTTCCCCTCCCTTTTTTTCTGCTATGTTTGAAGTCAAATTGTGGTGATAGGATTAATTTTCGGGAACTTTGGATTCTAATGTTTTAAATTCTTACTTTTTTGGAAAACTGTGATGGCCTAACTGCTTTGTATTTTCTAACCTGGATCCAGAGACAACTAAAAATATTTTATTAAAGCATCACAACTACTTGGACAAGAATGAGCACTATTTTCTCCAAAGACCATTAGGATGATACATTAACTAAATCAACTGGACGTGACTCTATCGACGGGTGAATAATTCGAGGACTATGGCAGGAGAACTTAGGTAGAATAATTTCTTACTTAGAATACATATACCAGATCCATGATGGTAGGAAACACTGTAGGGCTTCTAGGAGGACTAACTTAGGGAAAGTTGAAGGATCTTGTGGGGTGAGGAACACCCCCATGAAAGGACAAGCCATGCTTGCATCACAGGCAGATGCAATCAAGATTTCCCTTAGGCTCTATAGTAGATGCTACAACATGAGGTAGCACGAGCTTAGCTAGCACCAGTTAGCAGTATAACTAGGAGTCAAGGTGTAATCGAGCAATTCAGACATTTCCAGGTGCCTAAGTTTAGAGGAAACGAAGGACCTGCTAAAGCAGAGAACTAGATCGTGGAGATGGAGCATGTGTTTAAATACATGGAGATAGCGAGCAGTCAGAATGTCCTATGAGCCCGATTTGAACTATCGAGAGATGCCAGTCAATGGTTGAAATCACACGAAAGGACAATAACCCCAATACAAAGGGATGCCCTGACTAGGATGGAGTTTAAGGGGTTAGTACTCAAAATTTATTTTACAAAAGCATTACGGGATCGTAATGGAAAGAAAGAGACCACTACTGTGCCTCTTTGTTGTACTGCTGGCGCGAACACAGTGGTCTCTGACCAGGACCAGGAACCAATTCGAATTTGGATCTTGGCATGTCGGTGGTTTTTAACCGTAGGCATTTTGCCAGGAAGTTGGTGGGCTCATCAAGAATTAGGTCGGGTGGCTGGTGGTTTCGGGATCCCGTAGAAAATGCTTCTTTTATGCGTCGGGTATTAGCCACAGCTTGTATTCATTCAGTAATTCTACCCCTTCTTCATTCTTGTACCTACTTTCTTAATATTGTGACTTTTCCATGCTGTGTCTCAGGAACCTTTTCAATACGGTTCGGATTGCTAGCTCCCGTTCATAGTTTTGCTACAGATGATACATGAGGGATCTTTTTATGGCCGTTCTTCCTTCTAATGACCGGCATATCTATGATTCTTTTCTCCCAAATGAAGCAGCAGGCATCGGTCCATAGAACCTATAAAAAGGAGATGGTTGTGGCGCGAAGTACTCTTGTGCACCTACGTCATTCGACTCGCTAGCAAGCCTGCCCCGTTATCTTATGGAAGAATTTAGCTTATTGTTGAATTGGTTATTCAGAGCCAGCAATTGGCTGTTGGATTTCGTCCCGCAACTAGAATAAGATGGCTTAGGGGGTCACTGTGGTATGGCTGAATAGCAGCCCGCGCTTTTCACTACAGGACTCGAAATCCTGATTAAGTGAGTCATGTCTCGAACGAGTTCTCGTCAGTGACATAGAGACTTCTTCTTACGGCCCAAACTACTGTGGAGAACAAGAAGTCAGTTCGATTACTATGGCAGGGCAAGCCCAGACTACGGTCGTGGAGCAAGCGGGGCCATCTTGAAGAGGACCACAGAACGCCTCGGAGCGCACACCCCCCATCGGGGGTGGGGATCCCGCGCCCGTTGAAGAGTGGGTCGAAGACCTCAAATTGAAGGTTAGGCTCTTCCTGGCCACCTTCTCCCAACATTCCCCCCGGACCGATTTTGTCCAGAGAGTCCTCTACTCTTTAAACCTAGAGTTGGTTGCGTCAGCAGCAGCCAAGCTTAGTAAAATAACCCAGCTAATAGACAACCCGAACCAACCGCAGATTTGACAAAGTTTCAAGACCCAGACTAAGGTGGGAAATTCGCTTGTCAAAATCATGAAGGCTCGGGATGACTGTCGTGACTAATCGGCAATCCCGCTTCCAAATAAAGGCGAGCAGTCCTGATCGCAATAGCAAAAGGCCTACTTCTATTTATAGCCTAGCCGTCTTCGATATGTAATCGACTTCTTGCCTATGTGGTTGATATTAGAAGCGAGGCTCCTTTTTTTCTTAGGGGAGCCTTGCTCTCTTCGTTTAGATTCACTTCTATCTCGGCCGGATAACTCAAAAGGTAAATAAGACCTAGTTCTACCCGCGCCCTTTAGCTAATACCTATCCTTCGTCTGTACTCAACTCAGTCTATTCCATCATCGTTCTTTCCTCCAGTCTTGATAATATAATAGTATATGGGGCTACTCTCTAGCTCCTCGAAACTACTAAGAACCGATCGACTGCTCTCTTTGCAACAGGGCCAGTTCCAGCAATAGAGGGATCACGACTAATGTAGCCCCTCTAACTCGATTGAATCATAACGACACTTGAACAGATAGGAGTGGTGTGTTACCTACCAAAAAAAGAAGCTGAAACAACGCTCGTAGTTCAGGTTTTGTCCAGGAGCCGAATCAAAGCATCGAGAATAAATAACATAATAGAGCGCCATGTGAAATGGGAAGTCAAAAAAGGGGGAGTTGGTAAAGCCTATAGCCACTACACTAATGGCATAAGCTCACAATCAGAAATGGAGGGGGTCACAGTAGAGCCTAGTGAGTCGTCCTTATAATAGTCTTCCCGAGAGACCCTTTCTCTGCAGGCGGCTAGGCTGGGGGGTGGCTTCGGTCCTATAGTGCGAACAAAAAGAATTCCTATTCATCTTTTCATGAGTTTTAGGTAGCAAATTTAGATCATGGCGGACTATAAGCGGAAGTTCAACTACCTCTCCTAGTATGCAACACATCTAGTTAGTACCAATGAACGAAAGGCTTGTCGCTTTGAATGCGGCTTATGACAGGAAATTGTGAGCATCATATGTGGGCTGAGATTGCCGACGTACCGGGAAGTATTCGAGCGAGCCCAAGCTATCTCTATGAGCTTGGTGATGGAACAACCGGCAGTTGTGGCCGCCACCAATCTCAACAAGCGAAAGGGAACTCCAGTGATGGGTAACCATCCAGGTTTTTGCGGGAGAAGTGTCAGGATGATACCGCCAAAAAGGGTACAAATGGCCCCAATATATGTATGATACCATCCAGGTTCTTCTGATGCCATCAACTAGGACATCAGAGACACATATCAGAATAGGACCCTCTACTACGGTGTCAACACAAGCCATCACCGCGATAATATCGCTCGTGAGCCTATGACGGCGAAAACGTCCGAGGCAAAGCGTATTTGAGAGCACTGCTAAAGGAAGGCTATGTGGTAGAGTTTCTGGATGAGGATGCGAAAGAGGAATACAGAGGAGAAGAGACACGACTTGAAGAAGAGGAAGGAGCCCCTGGAGGAGATACGTTGACATATACAATCTCTTTTCACGGACAATCCATATTTACTATATGATACTTGTGCATCTCATTCATTCATATCTAAGTCATGTGTGGAGAAGTTGAATCTCAAAGGAATTGAGATTTTGGGACTTGAGGTAGGGGTACCGATCGAGGAAACTATAGAAGTCCATAGTATGGTGAAAGCAGTGGAATTGGGAATTAGGACAGTCAAATTGAGTGACGATCTCTATATCACGAAGATGAAGGGATTTAATGGGATCCTAGGCTCGATTGGCTGAAGAAGTGGATGCCCACGATCTTTTGTAATTGATAAGGAATAGACGTGAACCAGGCAGACGATAGATGTTTCCTATATAGGAGCGCCTCGAAGCTTAATAGAATTCCTATCATATCAACAACGAGAGTGCCCAGACTGTTAGCCAAGAAAGGGTGTAATGGTTACCTAGTGAACATCATAGAGGTTAAGAAGGAGAAATTAACTCCGGAGGATATGCCGGTAGTAAGAGAATTCCTAGATGTCTTTCCCAAGGATTTGTTTGGGACACCCCCGGATCGGTAGCTAGAATTCGCAGTAGACCTAGTGCTAAGAGCCACTCCAGTATCTAAAGCACCCTATAGGATGGCACCGCCTGAGCTGCAAGCACTTTTGGAGAAGAAGTTCATTAGGCAAAGCGTTTGTCCATGAGGAGTGCCAGTCTTGTTCTTCAAGAAGAAAGACGACTCTATGCATATGTGTATCGACTACCAAGAGCTGAACCACTTGATAGTCAAGAACAAGTACCCGCTACCCAAAATTGAGGACATGTTCGATCAATTGAGGAACGCCTCGGTTCTCAAAGATTGACTTGCGGTCAGGGTATCACCAACTTAAGGTCAAGGAAGATGATATACCTAAGACTGGTTTTTGAACCCCATATGGACATTATGAGTTTATCGTAATGCCTTTCAGTGTCACTAATGCCCTATTTGAATTCATGGACATAATGAACCACGTATTTCATGAGTTCTTGGACCTATTCGGGATTTTTATTATCGGCGATATACTCATCTACTCGATGGATGAGTAACAGCACGCAAAGCACCTAAGGATAGTTTTAGGAACCCTTAGGAAGTAGAAGTTGTATGCTAAGTTGTTAGATAGGGTAGTATTCCTAGGACATATAGTGTCGGCCAACGGGATAGACAAACCCATCTAAGGTAGAAGCGGTGATGAATCAGAAAGCACAAACCCTCAGATGATAGAAATATCCGTATTAAAAAAACTATATTTACATCCATTCTTAAGATTATGTGGTAAAATTAGTCCCGTCAAATAATCGAGTTATCCCGTATGATATTTTAGAAGGATTTAGTCATATAAATTTTGGTTTGAAGTAACATTGAGCCCCAACCCGATTCACCGATGGCTAGCTAGAAAAAAAGGAAAAAAAAAAAAAAAAAACTTATATTTTAGGTGGATAGGACAAACTCACTAATTTTGGACCTACCAGACTTGGCCTGACACATGGCATTGGCCCCACGGATTAGGCGGGGCTATCTGCCTGAATTGCCATATCTACTTGTGACACATAAAGCATAAAAGATTATCAACATAACTTTTGCACAAAAATGATATATATATACATATATATATATATATATATATATATATTTAAAAAATGATAAATGTATTTCATACTTACTCAAATATCTATGTTTTAAATGTTTCTATTGACCTTTTCTTTTCTTAATGAATATATAAATTTATATAACTTATTATAATATTTATTGTAATATTGAGATTTTATCGGTCTTAGACCTGAAAGATGGGTCAACTATCATTCGAGGGCCTGAAAGAAAAAATTATCAATCGGAGGCCTCAATCGTTGAAATTATCAAATGAAGGCTTAGAATTTTGTATAACTTAACGGACTTTTAACGAAAATCCAACATGGTCGTTGTTGTCATCCACATAGGCAGCCATGTAATTACCATACAAATTAAGAAATCATAAATGGAAAAATACAAAACAAACTATAAACAAGAGATGTACACTTAAATATTTCATCTTCTTCCTAGTGTTCTGTAACGTTCGCTGCAACAATTCCTTATTCCAACATCAAATTTCCAAAATGCTACCACAAACATCGTTTCCAGAGGTAATTAACACAAAGGTGATCTACTCCGACCGAATTCTATTTTCACCAATTGGCTGAATGAGTGGGTTGAGAATGGAGACCTCATTTGCTTTGAGCAATTGCATTGAAGACAATGAAAAGGAAGATTTTGCTACGTAAGGGAAGAGGGGCCATTATTGGTAATTGATTTTGTTGAAATTAGTAAACTTCGGTCGGTTTTATGTAATAGATTTGTAATATGCTACGAGTCTCTTCCAATGCTTATAAGATGTTTGATGAAATGCCTAACTTTTTTGTTTATAAATAATTTACTAATTGATTAGCTTCATATATTCTTGCTTTTTTATTCATCTTCTTATATCTAATGAACTTATTTATTTATCCTCCTGAAAGAGTCCAGAAAATTCAATAGATGATTCGTTGATCGCAAGCTAAAAAAAGAGACACTCGAGATCTTCATCGCAAAGTGAAGTGAATTCAGGATTACAATTTGTTGGTAGAAATGCTTCAACAAGGAAATTCTTATCTGTGATAGAGTATTTAAATGGCTTAATGTTTTCCTTTCACAAACAACTATAATTTTTGCCAATGTATTCATGGAGCATGGATACTCACAGACAGGATTGTTGTATAAAAGCAAAAGGCAACAATAAGGTTGGGAGATATGTGTTAAATGCACTTTCAGTTGAGCATCTTATCTTAAGACTTTTAGACCACTTAAATACATGCTCAAAATATGCAAAGAAGGGCCATATGCAAAACCCTCGGTCTGGAGATGTGATTCGAAATTAGGACGTGATTTTGCTAGGACAAGTGATATATTTGTACTAGTCTCTATTGCAAAAATTCCCAACTAACTCCGATTAATTCTCGTCTAGGCGCTAGGCTCTTATTGGTCGCTTATGTCAGCCTACATTTATATTCCGATTATTCCCACCTAACTACGTCTATGCCCGACTATTCGCTAGGCCCAGTCCACCGCCTAACTAGCACCTCACAACTTTTACAACCTTGGCAGTAGTTATTGCTTTTGTATCCCTTAATGTAGAAAATTCAATATATGTACTAGCTATTGCCTTCGTATCTCTATATATAGAAAAATTGATCTCTATTAAGTTATATTGATATTGCAAGTTATTATGCTCTATATAAATTCAACATGATTAGCAACAACAATATAAAGTTTGTCTTGTTCAAATAAAACTTTGTCAAAGCCAACATAAATTTGTTATATCTTTTCCATGTAATCGTAGCATAGATTAATTCATTTTTAATGTTCAATTTTCACAAAATTTTAATGTAGCTTTTTATAACTTATAAGTAGAAGTTCAAACTTGCATTGTTCTATCTTTATTTATTAAAATAATTACACAAAAATGTCTAACAATTGCAAGATTTAATATCGAGAATATATGAAACATCAATAACTTTCTTTGCTCAAATGAAATCTACACATACACGATGAACATCTCTAAAACGTAACAATCTTGATTCACAAATAATTCAAAAATATTGTTTAGAATAAAGACTAAAATGAAACTAAATTCAGAATTATCTATTATCATATCAATGGAATAAAAAGATAATAATCTTATTCTAGCAAGCAAAAATTGTTTATAGAAGACATTAAGATAGAAAAACAAGACATAAGATCTTCTCATTATTATAGTTGTGCTCCGCTTCCCTTATATGTATTCATATTCTCTTCTTGATAGAACGAAGATGTCGGAGGTTGAGATAAACCCTCAGTAGGTTGCGTCTACAAGATACGATAAAGAATTATAGATACAATAAAGCAGCATTTGAGACAAATATAAAGGTATAGAATTTTACCTGCTCACCCTCTTTGCATGACCTTTTATTATGGCCAAGTCGGCCACATTTGCCACATTTTATCATCCCATACTTTCTCTTCGCTCTATGTGGATCTTTGCCTCACTACAAGAATTTTTCAAATAGACAACGGATTTTATCTATTGTTTAGTTATAAATAAGTCTGTTATTAATAGTGGTGTTGTTAAAAGTACCATTTTGACAACAATTTAAAACTGTTCTCTGTTCAGCAATAAACAACAGTGTCCACAACAATACAAAATCGTTGTCTATTCAATTATAGATAACAGTGGAAACCTGTTGACCTTCTTGTAAAACCGTTGTCTTTATAAATAAAAATAACAGATAAAAATCGTTGTCTTTTTTAGCAAAGAAAACAAAAAAAATAAAATCATTGTCTTTCAATGAAAGACAATGGTTTCATTTCTGAATACTGTTATTTAAATGCATACTCTCATATGAAATACCCAATAGTCAAAACATCATAAAATGTTTACTGAATATCAAATACAAAATAAATGTCAATAAATTCATTAATATTAAATTAATTACTATAATACAATCTGAATTCTTCAACTAAATAAGTCCTAGAGTTCTTATGATCAAACAATTATTATATCTATAGAATTCCTATGATAATTCAATAAATTAAATATAATCTAATTGGCTTTTTCCATTTCTGGCGCTGAAGCAGAAGCCGGTGTACTCATTAGGATCTCCTGTTGTGTTCTTGATTTCTTTAGCTTTAAGATTTTCTCTTTCCTTGGATTCTAGGACATGAGGCAGCAGAGTAAGTCAATATAGACCATCGAGGTCTTCCATATCAATTTCAGCATCTATGTGAATTTACAACATATGAAAAAATGCATTTAAAATATAGCGAAATATACCAAGCTAGCAAATAGTTACATAAAAAGTAAAACAAAAAAGAATACCATGTGATCAAATATACCTTCAGTGCTTACTGATTCTCTTTACCACGCAACTGTGTAGCAACTTCCTGGAAAGGCAACAAAAGCGAAATGTGTGAAAATGTAATTATGTTACAAATTCTGCAAGATATGTTCAAATCAAGTCCTTCAAATTACAACCAATGCTTATAGAAATCAAGAAACAACATGGATCTTAAGATCAACACCAGAAATCAAGAACGGTGGGTTGATTCACATACCTAGTGATGGGGCAGTGAAAAAGAATCGCAATATCTTATCACAGACAACATCTTAAAAAACGGGATTAAGAATTGTACATGATAGGAAATGGAGACAGATATATTAATGTGAATAATGCAACACACACATACTAAACGACTGAGGTTTTACTTTTCAGATGATGTATTTTCTTGATTCATTTGTCAGCTTGCATTTTCTGAAGGCCTATTAGCCCATATTTTTATCAGCTCGAACTTGCTCCCCATCTATAATAATTGGACAACATATCAAGATTCCTTCATTTACCAGATTTTTAAGCTTAGTTTAATTACCCATGTAACCAAGGCATAAAAGGCCAAAGTGTTGTAACTGCAGAGGACTTGAACAATCACCTTTTTACAATTATGATTTATTTACTCATGTTTTCTATTTACTGTTTAGTGAGTGAGAGTTTGTGTGCGCAGTAATAACCCGATAACAACCCTTGCAATGACAGAAACCCAACCACTCCATGATGCAAGATGTGAAGCCATGTGTGGTCTGCTTAGTAATAAATACAAATTAATCATTCATCAATTAATTTTGTTGGTTAAATTAGGTTAGGCTATGATGAAATAAAACAGTTGCTTGCTTATCATTTATAAATTCAACAATATTAAGGAAAATCAATCAAGAATCAGACAAGGGTAGAATGGTGCAGATAAGAATCTGAGGGTCCGTGCATGTGTCTGTGGGCGCTGGGGCGTGGGGGGGGGGGGGGGTGGTGAGGGAGAGGGGAGGGAGGTGGGGTGGTTCGAAAAGAACTAAATGAGATATTTACTCTATGGCTCCACCATGGACCCCAATTGAATAAAGTTCCTTCGGAACTTCCCCTTCCAATAAGTTATCATTCAGTAACCTGACAAAAAAAAAATCAAGAAACAAGGGAAATAAGTTCTCATTTATTATGTTCGTGTATAATATGAAGATGCATATACGAAAGGTGTTCTTTAAGTTGCTAGTAAAATGTAACAAATTGATTTGTGATATCTAATCAGGAGTATAAAATAGATAATTATTATTTCCAATTTGAGCTAATAAAAAATATGTAATGGCATACCATAACTCCTTGATGAAAAACCCATCCATGACAACTCTAAGTGGGACTCTAACCAAATAGTAGCACCCAAGATTAATGTATGCACATATGACTGCCACCCCTTTATTTTTTCATAACCAAAACTCTAGTTATGCTAACCATAATCTAACATATAAAGTCTACTTATTTACACACACATTAATAGGCAAATGCACTTACTTTCCATGTGTAGTATGTCACGCTTAATTGCAATCTTGGGTTTCTAGCACTTCTTTTTCTTCCAAATCCTCCATAAGCTAAAGACATGCTTTCATTAACAAATGACAAATAATATCAATAAGTCAGTAGTGGTGTTATTAGTCAATGAACACTTAGATAACCCACTAGTTGGCATTCAGAAATTTACTATGAAATATAATATCATATATAAAAAAAAATGATAAAGTGAAATATGTCCATGTACCTTTGTGTGCAGCCTTTTCTTTTCAGCATTGAGTTTTTCTAGCAAATCGATTTTGTAACTAAGTAGATACATTCTTTTCTTTTCTTTTCTTTTCAGCATTGAGTTTCTCTCTGATGATTACTTCCAGCTAAGTAGATACATTCTTCGTGGACCTGTAAAGAAATAATGAGTCTGAGATCACGTGGTGGAGCTGATTGTTAATTCTGGCTTCAAATCCATAAGAATCGCTAGATTAAATATAGAGCATAGACATAATGATTATGTCTGGCATTCTTACATATTCAAAATACTAGAAGTAATGAAATCACAAGTTTGACCGATCAAATCATTACACACAACATCAGAATGAAATGTTACGCACACGCAAAACGAATATGGGGAAGAATTCTTGAAAGATAAATTACTATCAATTAGTAGAAAAAAGGGCTCTTCAGACGTGAATTAAAGCAATCACATAGATATGATTTGCTTCACAATCAATGTCTATGAAAAAGTCCATTTACAATAAAATAAAACCAAGGAAAAAAATTACAATAAATTTGCATAAGCATCTACTTAGGTGTACTGCAACTAAATTTAAATGTAGAAAAATAACTGAATCTCAATCTCAAGCAAAGCTATCTTCTTTGTTAATTCAGCGAACTTGATTGAGTAGCTTAAAGTGCGATCCAGGTCATCGCAGCAGACCAAACGATTATACTGTAAACCCCCAATTAGTAACAGGGCACATCCAATGTTTTGGAGGTCTGAAGAGTTTGGACGGGGAAAATGTCATAAAAACTAAGTAAACAAAGAGAAATGAGAGTTCGAGGGAAAATTGGCAAGAAATCAACCATAAAATCTGAATACAAGAAAGAGTGGCAGAGTAGGTACTAACTATCTGTTGGGAACACATCATATAGTTCACCAAACAGTGGCCTAATATAAGAACCGATCAAGGATGTGAATACATGGTGGTCTGAAACCAAAGCATCCACATTTTGTAGCTGTAATATTGCAAATTAAAAGACACAGGAAAAAGAGTCAAAAGAAGGCTTAAAGAGTAAAACAAGATACTCGACAACTCGTTGCTGTATTTCAGCATCAATGCAACTTTCATACCTGGAAAGTGTAATTTTCCATCTTAGTGGATAAACCACAATATCAAAATCAAATTTCAAACTATGAAAAATAATAAATTTTCTAATATAATCAGTTTTTGAATATTGCCCAGATTTGCTTCTGTAACTCCTAGTCGGGCGGATAAGTGTGCATCAAAATCTTTGCATATGTGGAAAGAGGGATAGGAATTGTTGATGTCCTGGCCATGTCTGATTCAGTTAGATGTGATATACAGGTACAAGATGTATTGACTAAGGAAGATATAGGGATATGCCCTTACGAAACAGTGGGAAAGCTTCTCGTGTACAAGATGTTAACCCAATTAGCCACTACACCATATAGAATGAAATTTAAGTAAGTTTGAGAAATTACTTGATATAAGGTTAAAATTAATGTATAATAACCTAATTGTAATGCAAATAAAATTCAAATAAAAGTACTATTTGACTCAATATATTGCAAACAAAATATATGCCCAATTTTCTTAGTTCAAAATACATTGTTGAAGTTCATAACACACTTAGAGTTAGACTTAAATTCAGTCTCCATTTTCCATGTCGGAATACCTAGGGTTTATATAAGGAAAGAAAGCTATTCTGCTGCAAATAACAAGGATCATGTATAACTAGCATCTTTAATTAAGCACCAGACGAACTATCCTATCAACAAAGAAAAGTTGTAAGTGAAGGATAAGAGGGAGACCACTTCAGACAGAAAAGCAAAGTAAAGGTTGAAATCAAGTCACAGTCCAGCTTAAGTACTTAATTCTGCTTATTCCTGAATTCTGCTTCACTGCATTATGAATCTGATAGGTGTTTTGCCTTTCCTTTTGGAGGTCCTAGCATAGTCCTTTCGAAATGTATTAGAGAGTTTATTCTTATGTGTACTTCCCTACAGACCTGAACAACTTTTGTTGGACATAGAATCCTAAAAATGCAAGTATCGATTGCCATACATAACTAAGAACAAGCGAGGAGAAAGAGAGCATTAATAACACTAATCCTGCCGTGTTCTTATATATCCACCACAACACTTAAAAGCATTTTAGACCAGACTCACCTCTACATATTGTTTGAGCAACCAGTGACTAAACTAGATGCACAAACAAGATCCAATTCAACCACGTGACTGGCAGCAGTGAGGAAAATAACCTGAAGAGCTCTCATTCGCGCTTCATCGTTTGTAGGCTGTTTACAAGTAGACATGCCATCCCGTCTATTGAATATTTTCTAGAGGAAATTGAATATTTCAACAAAATGCAAAACACAAAAAAATGTTGCACCATAGGCATATAAGTTTCTTTGTTGTGAATCACATGTAATGAATTAAATACTAACAGTAGCTTGCTCAGGTTTTTCAGTTATTCAATCATACAAAACCGAAACTGAAACACTGCTAATAAAGATAATGGCTTATAAGTAGAATTAGGTTGCAAATGCCATTGGCTTGCTAATAGCAGTGGGCTTCACAGTTCTAAATTCATGTAGAAAAAATTGGGTCTTCTGAATATATAATTTATTTCTTTCAGTTTAAGCTGTATAATTTTGCTTTTAAAAAGTCAATAAAGTTGAAATCATGGTGTCGGAATGATTAAGCTCCATTTTCCTTAGAAAACAAAATTAGCAAAAATGATTAAGCTAGATAAATAAGCTGCTTTATATCAGAATATGTCAATTCTGATATATTTTTCTAGCTATAATGTTCCATATCATTATGGTTATTTTATTGTTATGCAGGATAATACTAATCCAAATATAGAAAAAAAGTGCTCTACTTTATCTCTATGGTAATTCTTCCTACTTCTTAGCAGGATTGGCATTACCAGATCACACAACCCCATCTCTTTTATAGTATAATACAAATACAAATAGCAACAAAAGTTGTTTTTTTCTAAAAGCAATAAAAAGATGTTGAAATATAAATCAATTGTTCCAATAAGTTACTCAAATAATTGAATAATGGAAAGCTAGAAAATTTGAGGGTTAGAACAGAACCAACATCCACTAATACCTTGCAATCAACAATACCTTTTTCTTCAACCACACATGCGACCTATTCCAACTTGGACATAATTTAACAGAAAAATTCCCAAAAGCATGCATATTAGGGGTCATAACACAACTAGAAAATCTTGATTCCTCCAACGGATAATTGAAAAAGTTCACTCATATAACTAAAATAGATATATACATGTCGCTGTGTAGCGCCCCAATCCCATCAGCTCGGGATTAAAGTGCTACTAAATTTTCTTTTCTTTTGATTAAATAATAAATCAGAAAATGTGCGAAAGCGTGACATAAAATACTTGTTGGATAATAGTAGAAATTTTATTGACAATAAGATACTGTCAAAACATATTTACACTAGTGATGCCAAAGTTTCTAAAAAAAAAATGCAAATCCCGGATTTTGTGACACACAAACTTATTAATATACACAGAAGAGGCAAAAACATCTTTGAGTTGCGGGTAGAAGAAGGAACCCGGTGACCTTTGCCGCAACAGCCCCGCCACCTTGCTCAATTAACCTGAAGATTTGTAATTATGGGCATGAGTATAAACTCAGTGGAAACTTGTAAGCAGTTATACTAACGAAGGTGCACAATAATAAACACATCCTTGACTTAGGAGCCCATCTTATGACTCAAAAGCCATATTGCTAGACTAAGGGGTCAATCTTACGACTCCCAAGTCCCACTCAAAAGCCAATCTTACGACTTAAGAGGTATCATATCATAAGCCCGAAGGCAAACATATTTATAAAGTACAAGTTCAGTAGCATAATATACTTACGAATAGCCCAGTCACCCACCTTGTTTTGCTCGCTATAAAGTACGTATTTCGCGTATGTCCCAAGTCCTAACTCGCACTACACCAAGCACATGTTGTTTTAATTAATTAGTATTACTTATTGATTTAACATTTTAAAGATAATTAAGTGTGATACAATATTCTTGAATTATGTCTACTTTTACAATATCTAACATATAAGCCAACTTATAATAAATTACAGTCCTAGATAAAAAGGCCTAATATGTTATTAAATTTAAATTATTACCTACATTAATAAATATTTTAAACTAACTAACATGCATAACTATTTAATACAAACTTAAGAAAATAGTTAAATTTATAAATCTACTTAAATCAAGAAAATAATTAAATTCTTAAATCTATATAATCTATAAATGACAATGTCAACAAAAAAAAAAAGACTATTAAAGAAGACGTACCTCAAAAGATGTTTATACTATTCAACAACTTCCCAAAACACCGGTCCGAGCGTTGTTGAAAATAAACTTATAAGGACCTCCTAGTTAAAGGAATTCCTTATTATATAAATAATAACTATTTTTTATGTATCTACTTCTTCTGTTTACAACAAGAATGAGGTATCATATTTATAGTAGTATTAACGTCTTTCTTTTCCTTTATTCCTCGATGTGGGATCAAGAAGTAAAAATTTTATTCAACCACATCATTATATTTAAGAAGAAAACATGCATAATCATTATGTTTTACTATAAATAGAAATTGAAAGTCTTTAGTTATGTTTTATTACATTATTATTATTATTATCATCTTTAGGATACGCATGCATATATGTATACCTTTTTATTATGTATATATATATATATATTTTATATATATTTATATATTTTAATTTTTTCATTGTTATTAATTTTAAGAGTAATTATCTTAGTTTCAACATGTATACATTTTCTAAGCCCGATACTAGTTTTGGGTTCCTATATTATGTATTTTTAATTCTTATCTTTTCGGTGCTAGGAGTGCAGCCGACCTGGTACATCGCGATGATACTTATTTTCCCAAAATAAAATCATAAAACTCAAGTAACTTTACAATTTAGACTAAAATAAAATTGGTAAAAATATTTAAGATGCAAAGAATATATATATTTTATTGGATTTCAAAGATTCGGGGTATCACAGTCTCCCCTACTTTTTAAAAAAATTTCGTCCTCGAAATTGTACTTACTTGGTTTAGGATGTTCGGATATTTTGCTAAAATCTCATCTTCTCGTTCCCAAGTAGCTTCTTCCTTTCCATGTCTACTCCACTGTACTAGTACTAAGGGAACTTCTCTATTCCTCAAAGTGTGAACTTTTCTTCCTAGGATAGCAATGGGGTTCTCTTCATAAGTGAGGTTTTTATTGATCTCCAGATTTTCATGATGAATAACGTGATTCGTATCTGGGACATACTTTCTAAGTACTGATACATGGAAGACGTTATGGATATTGGTAAGTCCCGGCGGTAGAGCTAACTTATAGGCGACGTCCCCGATTCTATCTAGAATCTCAAATGGGCCAATATATCTTGGTTTCAACTTCCCTCTCTTTCCGAAGCGTATTACTCCTTTCATTGGTGCCATTTTGAGAAAAACCTTATCGCCTGTATTGAATTGTAGATCCTTCCTTCGTGTGTCAGCGTATGATTTCTGTCGATCCTGGGCGGCCTTAATTCTTTCTCGAATCTTAGTTACCACTCCAATGGTTCTTTCGATGATTTCAGGCCCTAAAATCTTTCGTTCTCCAACTTCATCCCAGTAAATCGGCGATCTACACCTTCTCCCGTAGAGTGCTTCATATGGTGCCATCTTTATTGTCGCCTGGTAACTGTTGTTATAGGAAAACTCTACCAGCGGTAAATATGTTTCCCAGTTTCCTCCAAAGTCTAGTACACAGGCTCTGAGCATATCCTCGAGTGTTTGTATTGTTCTTTCTGACTGTCCATCAGTTTGTGGATGATATGATGTGCTGAAGTTGAGCTTTGTTCCAAGGGCCGTTTGTAGACTTCTCCAGAATTTAGAGGTGAAACGAGTATCTCTGTCCGAAACTATGGTCACTGGTACTCCGTGTAATCTAACAATCTCGTCCACGTACCGTTGAGCAAGTTGATCCATGTTAAGTGTCATTCTTACTGGTATAAAATGTGCTGTCTTTGTAAGTCTGTCAATGATCACCCAAATAGCTTCATTCCTTCTTGCTGTTCGTGGTAGTCCAGTAACAAAGTCCATTGCTATGTGTTCCCACTTCCATTCGGGAATCTCTAAAGGGTGTAAGAGTCCTGAAGGCCGTTGGTGTTCTGCTTTAACTTGTTGGCATGTTAAACATCTTTCAACAAATTGCCCTATTGATCGTTTCATATTCCTCCACCAATAGATCTCTTTTAGGTCCTTGAACATTTTCGTCCCTCCTGGATGAGCTGTGTACGGGGTATTGTGAGCTTCTTCAAGAATTTCCTTCCTTACGTCATCATTCTTGGGTACACATAATCTTCCTTCGTATGTTAAAGTTCCATCTGGTGTTACGAAGAATCCCTTGATGGTTCCTGCAATTGCCCGGTCTTTCATCTTGAGAAGGAATTGGTCAGTCCTTTGTGCTACCTTTATTCGATCTTTCAAAGTAGGTTGTATGGTTAATGCTGCAATCATAGCTGTAGTATGGCCTGACTTCACAAAATCTAGATTCAGCTTTGCAAATTCTGTCAGCAGTTGCTGCTGTTGTGTTGGTAGAGCGATCATGTGTCCTTCATTTTTCCTGCTAAGTGCATCAGCTACGACATTCGCCTTACCTGGATGATAGTGGATGGTACAATCATAATCCTTTACTAGCTCCAGCCATCTTCTTTGGCGCATGTTGAGTTCTTTTTGTGTGAAAAAGTACTTTAAACTCTTATGGTCTGTGTAAATTTCACATTTCCCACCATAGAGGTAATGACGCCATATCTTTAATGCGTGAACAACAGCAGCCAATTCTAGGTCATGTGTAGGGTAGTTTAACTCATGGGGTTTCAATTGCCTTGAGGCATAAGCGACGACTTTTCCATGCTGCATCAAAACACATCCTAGTCCTAACTTTGAGGCATCGGTGTAAATGACAAACCCTTCTGATCCGTCAGGGATAGTTAGAACTGGTGCGGTTACGAGTCTCTGCTTAAGCTCTTGAAAGCTGTTTTCGCATTCGTCAGTCCAGTGGAACTGGTTGCTCTTTTTTGTTAATTGGGTCAAAGGCCTAGCGATCCTCGAGAAATCTTGAATGAATCTTCTGTAGTAGCCAGCTAGACCCAGAAAACTTCGGACCTCATTCACATTCTTCGGAGCTTTCCAATTCATTACTGCTTCAACCTTCGCGGGATCCACTTCGATTCCATTAGCCGTGATAATATGGCCTAGAAAAACAACTCGATCTAGCCAAAATTCACATTTGCTAAATTTAGCATAAAGCTTCTCCTGTCGTAAGGTACCTAGTATAGTTCTAAGATGTTTCTCGTGTTGTTCTTTATCTCTTGAGTATACTAGGATATCATCAATGAAGACTATGACAAACTGATCTAGATAAGGATGGAATACCCTATTCATCAAATCCATGAATACTGCGGGTGCATTTGTTAATCCAAAAGGCATTACTATGAACTCATAATGACCATATCGTGTTCTAAAGGCTGTCTTAAAAATATCACATTCTTTGACCTTGAGTTGGTGGTAGCCCGATCTGAGATCGATCTTTGAGAACACGCTAGCTCCCTTCAGTTGGTCAAAAAGATCTTCTATTCTGGGCAAGGGATACTTATTCTTGATTGTTAGGCGGTTGAGTTCCCGATAATCAATGCACATTCTAAGTGATCCGTCTTTCTTCTTTACAAACAATACAGGGGCTCCCCATGGAGAAACACTTGGCCTGATGAACTTCTTGTCCAGCAACTCTTGAAGCTGTATTTTTAATTCTTGTAATTCCTTAGGCGCCATTCGATAAGGTGCTTTAGATACAGGCGCAGCTCCGGGCACCAAATCTATTGTGAATTCAACCTGTCGATCAGGAGGTATTCCTGGCAACTCATCTGGAAATATGTCCACATAATCTCTTACCGTTGATATATCAGCAGGTGTAACCTTACCAGTATTATTTTCCATGATATTCACAAGGTAGCCTTCACTTCCCTTTTTCCGTAACATTCTTACAGCCTTCATTGCTGACACAATACGCGGTCTGGTATTAGTTTTGGCTCCGTAAAAGGTGAATTTGGATCCTATTGGTCTTTCAAAATCTATTTCACGCTCAAAGCATCGGATTGTTGCTTTATTCTTGGTCAACCAATCTATACCCAAAATAACATCGAAACATTTCATCTCTAACACATATAGATCGGCTTCCAGTTCTTGGTTACCTATCAAAAGCTTCACACCAGTCACAATATCCTTAGTCCTAATAGTTTCTCCTGAGGGAATACTTACCGTCAACTCCTCTCCATTTGTGTTACTTTTCAAACCCAGTTTTCTTTTAAAATCTTCTGACATAAAAGAATGTGATGCACCAGTATCAAACAAAATATATGCTGGAAGATCGTAGATAAATAGCATACCTGCCATGGTTTCATTCTCCTCGGTCACTTTGTCTTGTCCTAGAGCAAAAACGCGTGCCTTCCTTGTCTTCTTGTCTGGTGTATTAACATTTTGTGGTGCCTTGGTCTGTGTGGCAGTGCATTCCCAATACCTATGTCCTGGTTGACGACACTTATAACAAACATTCTTTCCCATTAAACACTCCCCATAGTGGTGCTTATTGCAATTAGGACATATCGGAACAGCATTTGGTCCTGGTCCCCCCCTTGGGGTTGCCTTCTTCACAAAGTGGTTAGTCTTATTCTTATCTCTAAAATCCCATTTCCTTTTTCCGGGTTGCTCTTGAGGTTTCTGGTTGTATTCTAAATTCTGGCTAAGGGATACAATATGTGCTCGTTCAAACGTTTCATGGTACGTAGGTAGTTTCAAACCCGACACGATACCTCCGATCTCTGGACGCAAACCTCTTTCAAAACGTCTTGCTTTTCTTTCATCTGTATCAACCAAGTGTGGGGCATATTTAGATAATTGATTAAAACGTCTTTCATACTCCATCACTGGAAGAATTCCCTGCTTCAGATTGACAAACTCAATTTCCTTTTGGTCACGGATAGACTGTGGAAAGTAACGGTCCATCATCATGTTCTTAAAATCATTCCAGGTCATGTTTTGCTTTTGTTCATCCGTCATTGTTCGCTCGTGTGATTTCCACCAGTGTCCAGCATCTTCCACAAGTTGGAATATTGCGCACGAAACTTTCTGATTTTCAGTTGATTCCATATGGTCAAAGATTCTTTCAAGCTCAAGAATCCATTCCTCAGCGACCATAGGTCCTTCGCTACCTCTGAATCTTGGTGGTGAAAAACGACGAAATTGCTCTATAATGACATTAGTATTAATACCCTGGTTTTGTGGATTTGGTATATTTTGGTTAGCTGGTATTTGTTGTATGAGTCCCTGCAGAGAGTTCAGGAACTCCCGAGCAAAATCCGCTCCCGGTACTCCAACAGCAGGTGGAGGTTGCCTCTCAGCAGCTGGCCCGACAAATGGCTCATTTTCATTTTGCACATGCTTACGTGGCCTTCCTCGCGCTGCCATACTTTTGGGAGAAAGAGAAATAACACTTAATTATATGCATGTATACCTTTGTTTAACATACCGAATAATTTGTAAACGAAACATTTACATAAAAGATATTAGGTTTACAAATCCATATATATATATATACAAAAAAGTACATTGGTTTTTAATACCCTAACCCGTACAAAAAGTCTATTAGTTTATCATGCTTATACGAGCAAAAGATAGCATGATCAAAGGATGACTTATATACATTCCTATTGCAAAAGGATATTTTCGATCTAGTTATGTATCTAGACATCATTATACAAAAACTATCTACTATTACTATATGTACATCCTCTAGGTTTCTAACTATATCAGAACCAATTACTGGGACCCGCCTGGTTCTCTGCTGGTGGGGTACGCATACGTCGACCCCTAAATGGTACGCTCTCATCATGGACTGATCCTATGGACTCGTTGGGCTCGGTATCTTCTGAGGGGTCCTCCTCCTCTTCTGCTACACCTGCTTCCTCCCTTTGCGATCTTGCGAACTCGAGACAGTATTCCGCCCGATCCCTAGCACGTTCGGCAAGTCGTTCGTCAGCAATAGCCTCTAAGCGCTTGTTAGCGGCAACCTCGTCATAATGATTTGCCCTTTGCCTCTGTTCCTCTGCCTCCATTTCCATCTGGTCTGCAATTGCGAGGCACCTTTGACGTTCTCTAATAACCATAGCGAGGCGGACACTAAAACGTTCATAATTAATTGTCAGTCCAGCCGTAGAGTCTATCGCAAGCATTTCGTCCAACAACCTATGGGCAACATCTCTATAATTTGGGAGGACAGTGTCTGCTAAGCGCATAGAAGCCTCGTACTCAGTAATGTGATGTCCTTCTTGTATGGCGTTGTTCCAACGTCTCTGTAATATATTTATATACTCGCCTATATTCTGATACTCACCCTGTCTGGTCCTCCGGTAGACTGACATCGCGGGTGGTAAATCTCTGTTAGCGAGTATTCTTCGTCTATATACTACTGTTTTTCTAGCAGTTTGTTTTCTTCGAACCATCCTATCATAAAGAAGAAATATGGGTCAGTCTCTAATCTGGCTTCTTAATTGGTAGTAAAAGTTTCGAGGACAAAACATTTTTGAACTATATAAAACTCATAATAAAATATACATACCTTGGAGCGAGTGTCGGTCTGTTGGCAAAGTCACGGTTCCCCCTTGGTTTTATTTTATAAATCGAGTATACAGAAAAGTAGACCCGCTCTGATACCACTCTGTAGCGCCCCAATCCCATCAGCTCGGGATTAAAGTGCTACTAAATTTTCTTTTCTTTTGATTAAATAATAAATCAGAAAATATGCGAAAGCGTGACATAAAATACTTGTTGGATAATAGTAGAAATTTTATTGACAATAAGATACTGTCAAAACATATTTACACTAGTGATGCCAAAGTTTCTAAAAAAAAAATGCAAATCCCGGATTTTGTGACACACAAACTTATTAATATACACAGAAGAGGCAAAAACATCTTTGAGTTGCGGGTAGAAGAAGGAACCCGGTGACCTTTGCCGCAACAGCCCCGCCACCTTGCTCAATTAACCTGAAGATTTGTAATTATGGGCATGAGTATAAACTCAGTGGAAACTTGTAAGCAGTTATACTAACGAAGGTGCACAATAATAAACACATCCTTGACTTAGGAGCCCATCTTATGACTCAAAAGCCATATTGCTAGACTAAGGGGTCAATCTTACGACTCCCAAGTCCCACTCAAAAGCCAATCTTACGACTTAAGAGGTATCATATCATAAGCCCGAAGGCAAACATATTTATAAAGTACAAGTTCAGTAGCATAATATACTTACGAATAGCCCAGTCACCCACCTTGTTTTGCTCGCTATAAAGTACGTATTTCGCGTATGTCCCAAGTCCTAACTCGCACTACACCAAGCACATGTTGTTTTAATTAATTAGTATTACTTATTGATTTAACATTTTAAAGATAATTAAGTGTGATACAATATTCTTGAATTATGTCTACTTTTACAATATCTAACATATAAGCCAACTTATTATAAATTACAGTCCTAGATAAAAAGGCCTAATATGTTATTAAATTTAAATTATTACCTACATTAATAAATATTTTAAACTAACTAACATGCATAACTATTTAATACAAACTTAAGAAAATAGTTAAATTTATAAATCTACTTAAATCAAGAAAATAATTAAATTCTTAAATCTATATAATCTATAAATGACAATGTCAACAAAAAAAAAAAAGGCTATTAAAGAAGACGTACCTCAAAAGATGTTTATACTATTCAACAACTTCCCAAAACACCGGTCCGAGCGTTGTTGAAAATAAACTTATAAGGACCTCCTAGTTAAAGGAATTCCTTATTATATAAATAATAACTATTTTTTATGTATCTACTTCTTCTGTTTACAACAAGAATGAGGTATCATATTTATAGTAGTATTAACGTCTTTCTTTTCCTTTATTCCTCGATGTGGGATCAAGAAGTAAAAATTTTATTCAACCACATCATTATATTTAAGAAGAAAACATGCATAATCATTATGTTTTACTATAAATAGAAATTGAAAGTCTTTAGTTATGTTTTATTACATTATTATTATTATTATCATCTTTAGGATACGCATGCATATATGTATACCTTTTTATTATGTATATATATATATATTTTATATATATTTATATATTTTAATTTTTTCATTGTTATTAATTTTAAGAGTAATTATCTTAGTTTCAACATGTATACATTTTCTAAGCCCGATACTAGTTTTGGGTTCCTATATTATGTATTTTTAATTCTTATCTTTTCGGTGCTAGGAGTGCAGCCGACCTGGTACATTGCGATGATACTTATTTTCCCAAAATAAAATCATAAAACTCAAGTAACTTTACAATTTAGACTAAAATAAAATTGGTAAAAATATTTAAGATGCAAAGAATATATATATTTTATTGGATTTCAAAGATTCGGGGTATCACACGCTGCATTAGCAAAGCGTCCGTAGCTAACTAATGCGGTCGAGGATCGGTGGCTCGGACTGACTCGACTCCATCAAGTCTTTAGTATATAACTCACTATAACGGTCATAAATTCATACAGATCAATGCTGATTTAGTCAGTTTTTGTCCCTTTCTTGATGCACAATGTAGCCCAGAAGCTATAACTTTTCTTTGAAGAATGTAATTCGACTGAAAATGGTGGCGTACAACTACCTTAACTAAACTAAAACTGTAAATAAAATAAACAAAGCGAACAGAACAACCGGATTAGAAACTGTTAATTTTATGGATAATGTCATGGCACGGTAATATTCAGCTAATGTGGTAAACAAAAACAAATTTAAGCATGTAAAATTCTTCAGCAGAAACTGTCGAAAAAAAATGACCAATTATATTACCGTGCAACCAATGAAGCAAGGAGCAAGAAAGCTTGATCGCCCAAGCTTGATTTCGGCGTTGAAACTATACTAGCTGGCACAGAAGGGCTTCGAACTTTAAAATACAGCAATTGATTTTTTTGCTCGAGTCCGATACCAAAACGCCGCTTTGAGAAGAGTATTGAGACGATAGTTAGGCCCAAGCCTCTCCCTTCCTTCGTGTATGCACCACAAAATCAATCATGGAACCAATTGCAAATGAAAAATGGTTATCTTCTAATCATTGTACATTAAACCATTACCTTAGGTGAAAATTAGAAATAATAGTACAAATATCAATCTTCAATTGCTTCCAAATATGATTAAGTTGAACCCTAACAATATATCTATTAAATTGGTACTCACCAGGGCACCGCCAAAGTCAATTGAGTGATATTTGGTGTTTGAATCAAAACAATGCATCCGCCAGGTGATTATTTGAGTATCGTCCGCCGATAGAGATTCCGATGACAACTTGCGACCTCATATTGCGATTTGGTGAAGCCAGAGGGTTCGTCGAGAGATTGATATGGAATTGGTGAAACAAAAAATGATTGTGGTGGGAACCACAATCCGCGAATAAACAATACCTGACTAAAGCAAGAGAAGTGGAGGTGAAATCGGATGATGATTTACAGTCTAAGCATTCAAAAATCAACCACCAAATACCAGCAAATTTCTACTGAAATCCTTCGTTACTTTTGTGAAATTCCACTGAAATTGTGCTTTTGCGAGAGAAGCGAGAGAACGGAACGAAAGAAGGGCGCGCTGCGCGCTTTTCACACTTGGGCTGATCTGTGACTATCTGATTTGGGCTTTTCTGATTTGTGCTTTTCTGATTTGTGTGTATTTCTGATTTGGGCTTATTCTGATTTAAGGGACTCATATATTGAACTGAACGTTGGTTGTTATGAGTTGGGCCAGAGGATAGGTTGTTAATTGGGCCAGAGGTTATAAAAATTGCTAAGGCTGTCGTTGGGCCAATTCTAATCAGATGTCGTTGGCTAATTCTGTCGTTGGGCCAATTATTTTCTTTTATTTTTTTATTTTTTTATTTTTCTTTTCTTTTATCTCCAATGAAATGCTCCCAATAATTTTTTGGGATATAAAATACATAAAATGTATATGTGTGTATATATATATATAATTGGAAAAAAAATTATTCGGTTAATTTAGATGTAGATAAATATTATTTTATTTAATAAAAAAAATTGAATTTTACAAATATTGTATCAGTTTTTTTTTACCAAACAATAAATTTTGAAATCTATTCATTTTAAATTCATTGCCAAATCAAATTCCTCCATCCAAATGGAGCCTAAGTTCAAATAAGTCTTTTAGTCTTAAAAAAATAATAAAAGAACCCAGGCCACAATAGCAAGTGAAAGCACTTAAGTGGATCAATAAACTACCTCACATATACCATATGAAATTTCGTGACAATTTTTCCCGAAAAGCGAGACCAGAAAACATTTTCAACATCAATCAAAAGGCCAAGTCTAAAATAACTGTTAAAATATTTTGCAATCGAATAATTTATAGCAATTAATGATGGAGCCTAAAAAATTTAATCGGGTCAGGCCGAGCAAAAATTTAATCTGGCCTAAAATTAGTTGGCCCGTCCCAGCTTATTACTTTATTATTTTATTTCAAATTGTTATTTTATTTCAAATATATTATTAATTATTAAAATTACATTCAAGAATTTATTAAAATAATAATATTACAACATAATAAAAGTATTGTAAATTAAAATGCATTTTTCTCAACAGTTTTGCAAAAATGTTGACAATGATGTTGTCCATTGGAGCAATGTATTGCCAATAAACAACAGATTTGCAAAATTGTCGTTAAAAATGTTGTCTATCTGTGGAAAAAGGCGCTAATAGACGACATATGTTGAAAAAAGTTGTAAAATTGTTGTCTATTAGCGTGTCTGTCACTAATAGACAACAAATAGCGGTAAAATTGTTGTTAATTGATGAATAGACAACACTGCTAGTAAAAACTGTTGTCTTTTATCTGTTGTCTATTTATGAAATTGTTGTAGTGCCTTCTAAAGAGGATTTGTGCCTTTGCTTCTTTGGCCTTCCCGGTGGTCTTGGCAACAACGGTGGTTGTATGGGCCCATTTTCAGTTTTTGGCCAAAAATCAAGACCGATCATTGGATTTATTTCATACTCATAGGCTCTCAAAAAGAACTCCCTTGTAAAATATTCATGTACAAATTTGGTCTACCCTTGATAGATTTTATAGCGGCACATGCATGCACACAACGCACCCGGTGAAGTCCTATAACCTACAAGTACATGTATGATTCTTTAAGTAGACCACAAACATGTGAGGTCTACGTGTAACCTCAAATAGAATATGCCCACATGAAGCTGCATGCCACCATGTGTTCTCCACGGTGGAGGCATTCAATTTGTCTAGTATCTCTGGGCGTATTATACCTTTCTCGCGCCTTATTTTTTCCTTTTTATTTCTCTTCAATGTCATTGCTTTAACCCTTATATTATCTCTGCATTTTTTAATAACACTATCGAAACACTTAATAATGCTACTAGAAAATACATGTGCTCTACTCCATCTCTCCATGCCAATCTGACTGACATATTTCCATGCATGGGAGTCTCTATTTTTAATCTTATCCATGTGTTTATCAAACTCATTAGTAGTGGTGGAGATTGCCGCAAGCCAAAATAGAGATCTCACTTATTCATCCTTTCATTTTTTTCGATTGTGTTGTATATATGGCGTACATAAAAGCGATTATATGGAGACTTGTATAAATCCTCTAGTGCAGTCACAAGACCCTATCACCAAAGAACATTATAAGAAAGATTTGAGAAAGCGTATGTATTTAATAAATTAATGAAACCATAATTAAATATACAAACTTATCTTTCCTTGGAAAAAAATAAATGTCCATTTTTCTCCATGGATGGATTCTTGTTCAATATCATTCAACAAGTTTGTCAAAAAACCATTGCCATGTGTCTCTAGTTTCAGATGCAACAACAACATATGCTATAATGAAAAGACCATTGTTCTCATCAAGACCCATAGCTGTAAGAAGTTGGCCTCGATAATATCCGCTCAAATGATATTCATCTAATGCAATTAGCGGATGACATCCAGCTACAAAGCCTGTTTTACATGCAACAAGGCATATGTATATTCTGTCAAACCTCGAGTACTGTTGAGCAACCTCGCCATCAAGTGATTGAAGGGAATATGTCTTTACTCTATAAGCCTTTGCTATACTAACCATAACCTTGTATTTTTTAGCTATAAGAGCTTTCACCTCCTTACCAGTCATGTTGGATGATCTTTAAAGTCCTCGAATAACATATCACCTAGGTGCTTTCCTCACTAGTTGTACGATAAGTTAAGTTATGTTGTTTGACTGAGTGGAACTATCCGTGCCATAATCCTCGCCTCAGTGTGGAACCTATTATTATTAAAATGTTCACTATTTTTTTTTATTTAGCCATGTTTATGTTATTTCCGATTTACAAGTATTATCTGAATATCCTAACTTAATCATGAATTGTGTATCGCTTATACGTTAAATATTATCTCAACGTTATGATTCATTTGCCTCGATCTTAATAGATCACCTCATTAACATTTTGATCATTCACTTGATCAAACATCATCATATCATACTTGCTTATCATTATCATTTATCAACATCATTTCATCTAACATTTTTAGTAATATCATTAACATTATCAACATTATTATCATTATCACTATCTAAGTTCATTATTCTTCTAACTTGTATATTTCCAACATCATTCTCCAAATCAACCCATTTCATTTTATGTCTAAGTTATTTCTATATTTCATCTTATCCTTTTTACTTAATTATGAATTACATACTTAATCAAATTTACATAAAATCATAATACTTCAATTATTTAACATACTTAACTTAAATCAACATTACACGTTTGCATAATAAAATAAATTGCACAATTTAACCTAAATATCATCAAAATCATGCAAGTTGCCTAATTAACATATAAAGATCATACAATTCACATAAAATCATACAAAATTACATAAACCCTAATTCAAAACCCTAGTTTCAATTTGAAACCTAATTTCAAATTGAAACTCTAATCATTTCTAAATTTTATTTCATTTTCATTTTTATCACTTTTACATCTGATATCCAACTTCAATTTATCATCTAGTTATCTATAAACTAATTGTGTGTCACTTATAATTTTATTTTCATTTATCAAATATTATTCTCATTTAATCACTCTTTATTTTTTAATTAAACTTATATCACCTTATCATCCATATTAATTTTAATTTTCCACTTAACTTTGTTATCCAGTTTCGGTTAAGGTCCAACTCGGCCAAACTTTGGCCCGAATCGTGCCTCCTTCTCTGTGTTCTTGGGGATTTTAATGCGGTGTTTGCCTCTTCTGAGCACATTGGAAATGCTCTCCTAGCTACTTCTTCTTGTACTCAGTTCCGTAAAGCCATGGATGTGGCTTCTTTGATTGAGATCCCGTTGCGGGAGCTAAGTTCCATTAGTATTCCCGTTGGTTGAACAACAAAATTATTACCTCTAAGCTGGACAAAATTTGCACGAATGATTTGTTCTTTGCTCTTTGGGATTCCTTCACCGCTAATACTCTAGCTCGGCTGGACTCTGATCACCATCCCATTATTCTCTTATGCGGGAATTTTGTGGCTTCCTCTCCTCGTTCTTTCAGTTTCCAACATATGTAGGTCATGCATGAGGATTTTTTACGAGTTATCAAATAGTCTTGGGAGATTCCCTTGGCCTTCGCAAATTCGATTTCTTACGTGGTTCGAAAGCTTAGGTACCTTATAGGTTTTTTTAGGACATGAAATAGCTCTACTTTTCGAAATGTTAACAGTAGACTTACCGAATCCTATGCTAATTTGGCTTGCCATCAGGATGAGATTTATGTATAGGGCTACTCAGACAATAGGTTTTCTTAGGAGAAGATCAATCATATTATGTCTCAGCAGCAGTTATTTTGTAGCCAGAAGTACAGGCTGTCCTGGCTTAAAGAAAGGGACCGTAATACTCAGTTTTTCCACAAACTACATCATACTGGCAAAGACCGTCCTGGGATTCATTGCATGTCCATTGATGGTACAGTCAATCATGATGTTCGGTGCATCTTTGATTTGTTAAGTGAGGTTGTTGAGCAGCCTCAGCCCTCGTACAGCTTAGCCCAATTTCATCAGTTATTCGGCAATACAGTCTCGGACATAGATAAGAAAGATCTTATTCACCTTCCTACTGCTACTGAGCTTCGTGAGGCCATCTTTAGTATGCCTCCCGACGGCTCTCCTAGACCGGATGAGTTTGGTGGTCTCTTCTTTCACTCCTGCTGGGAGATTATTTAGCTGGATATATCCTTGGTTGTTTGCTATTTCTTCCACACTGGTTTCTTGCCTATGGGCCTCAATTCCAACTTCGTTGTTCTTGTTCCCAAGGGAGAGGGGGTTCTTAAGGTCGATCAATGCCGTCTTATTGTGCTCGAAAACTATCTCTTCAAAATCTGTAGTAAGGTCTTGCTACCCATTTTGGATAATCCACAAGTATATCTCGCCTTTTCAGTATGGGTTTTAGTCCTGGTCGCCGAAATCACAATTGGAATCCCTGGCTTCTGAGAGTGTGAATTGCTTGGACAAGTCGCCCTCCACGGGTAATATGGCTTTGAATATTGATACTATGGAAGCTTTTGATATTTTCCATTGGGATTATTTGCTTACTATCCTTCGGCTTATGGGTTTTCACAATCACTTCATTCTCTTTATCTGTACTATTTTTCATTCGGCTAGACTATCTATATTGGTGAATGGTATGCCTAAAGGCTACTTTATTGTTCTCAGGGTATTATTCATGGCGATCCCTTTCGCCCATCCTTTTCTGCATTGTGGAGGATGTCCTTGGCCATTTTTTGGATCATGCTATTTGTCTTGGTCGTTTGAACCCCTCGGTGGCTATGAGAGGACTTTGATGTCCCACTTATCTCTTCTATGTTCATGATATTATGCTCTTCTACTCTGCCACCTCTCTTAATATTAGCACCATTAAGGAGATTTTGCATCTCTATGGCTCTCTCTTGGGACAACACTTTAATCCGGCCAAATCGAAGGTCTTATTGGGCAAGTTTGTAAAGAGATGGCTGAAATACTTAGTTTATCGAGAGCTTAGAGTTGTAGTGGGGGCTCTACCAAGTGTCTATCTCAGGGCATCTTTTTCTATTGGCACTCCTAAAGTGGATTATTTCAGAGAAGTTACGAATAAGGTGATAATGAAGTTTGCTAGATGAATTGGTAGTTCTCTTTCTCTTTCAGGCAGGCTTGTGTGGTAGCGTTCGTCATTACTAGTTCTTTAGTTCATATTATGAAGACCTATAGGTGGCCTATCATGTTGCTAAAAAATGTTGAGTGCTCTATGCATAATTTCATTTAGACCAGGGATATTAATAAGCAGGGTAACTTTAATATCTAGTGCAAGAAAGTTTGCTCCTTGAAGATAAACGAGGTATGGGGCTTCATTGTTTCGTCATGCTAATGATGCCTTTCTACTCAAGTTCGCTTGGATGTTCTTTCCTCCCCTTCCCTTTACATGGTTTTCCTGCATACTCGATGGCTCTACATATATAAGAGGCCACGTTCTTATTATTTTTCTCTTCCTTTGTTGGTGGCATTCGGTGTCTGCTGTCTAAATTGCAGCATGAGGCTCAGTGGATCACTGGCCCTCATTCCACCATTGGGTTTTGGTTGGAGAACTAGCTCAGTTATATTATTTTGAATTGTATTCATATTCCACCGACTCTTTATCTTCTCTCATTCTATTTCTGATTCTTTGTCAATGGGACTTGGCTTCTTACGGAAGGAGTCATTTTGGCTTTCCTGGCTACTGTGAGGAACATTGTTTCTTATATCTTCTCTCCTAACGGAGGATCATCAGGTTTGGATGGGCTCTCTCCAGGGAGATGTCTCGGCGCGTGCTGCCTATCAGCATATTCGGCTCTCTTTGCCAGCCCCGTCTCGGGGCGACTAGGTTTGGGCCTCTATTATTCCAAGTTTTCATTTCACTATTATGTAGCGGGCCATTTATCATAAGCTCCTGACTTGGGATGTTCTGCATAATATGGGTTTCCTGGGTCCTACCATATGCATGCTTTGTCGCACTGTAGAGGAGTCTCTTGACCATTTATACTCCTCTTTCTCTTTTACTTTACGTTTATTTAGATTTGTCTGTTTTTCTTCTGATGTACTGTTAGACTTTGATGAAGGATTTCAGAAAAAATCTTTTACAGGCTATAGACGTCCCTTTAGTCCCTAGCTTCGCTCCTTACAGATAATTGCTTTTGTTTCTTTGATATGGGTTTTGTGGTTTTTTCATAATCAGGTCATGTATCATGATGATACAATCTCGATTAGTAGGGCAACCTCCCATATCGGGACTGATGTTCATGAGGCGAATTCCTAGGTGCAAGGGAGTATGCACAACTCTGTGGAGGATCTCTGTCGCTTGCGTTGTCTAGGTCTTAAAATGACTCCTGTTAGGAAATGAAACTCTTACAATACACACAAACAATGCTCAAACCAAGAAAGAATGAAATTCAATCAAGAATTCGGCCAAACTGAAACCGAACGCAAAACAGAAACTAAAATGAAAAACACAAGGATTTTACGTGGTTCAATCAATGTGATCTACATCCACGGAGGCTCTATACACCTCAATTCACTCCACTAAACAATCAATTACAGGAAATAATCTAGAAAACTAGAAACCCCAATTCACAAGCCGAATTGAGCTTAAGAACCCTAGCTTTCTAATCCTAATGATTGAGAAGTGTTTACAGAGGGAAAATAACGTGTATCAACTCGCATCTACTAGTGGATCCAATGTATATAAAAGTCTAAGCTCGAATCAAGAAGCATCAGGAGTTGTAACCAATTCAGTTTCAACTGCACAAAGCTGTTAGACGGACCTTTTCACAATTGTTTTACACGCAACGGTTCTAAACCATTGCATAAGTCAGTTATAACCGTCTTGACCCTGGTTCCCTCTTAACCTTCAAAACTGATCTGGCTAAAACCCAGTTCTCTAGCCCGTTTCTTCCCAACCTGTGCCCGGTTCCTGATTCCTCAAAACCTCTACTACAAACTATGACCACTTGATGAAATTGAATTGATATCTACAAATCTCCACCCTCTTTCCCGCAGAATTTTAGTTAGATGGACTCCTCCTCCTTCTGGTTGGGTTAAGATTAACAGATGGAAGTGAAATAGGGATCCTGGGGCTGATTTTAGTGGTGCCATGTTCCAAAACTCAAGAGGCTTCCCAAGGCTGCTTCTCAACCTCTTCTGTAAGGGGCTTCTCGTTTGAGACAGAGCTGGCCACGACTACCAATTCCATTAAGTTGGCTGCTCTGATTGGTTGGAAAATATATGGCTAGAATCCGATTCGACATATGTGGTGGAGCTCTTTCGTTCCCTCTCTTTAAAGGTTTCTTGTCACTTTTGCGCCCGTTGGCTCCATGTGGTACACCTTACCGATTCTCCTTATTTTCTTATAACACACAATTTTCAAGAGGAAAATTAGTTGGTGGATGCCCTCTCAAAATTGCACACACAGTTCAGTTGGTGGAACTCTTCACCCGCCAGTGTTATACTCTTATTTATCGTGATTTTTTATGCTGAATTCTTTTAAATGGCGTGATGCTCTTTTGCTTTTGTGTTGTGCTCGCAGGTCATAATTTTTTATTCGATTCTGCCTTGGACAGTCTCCACTACCTTCTTTCTTACATCCCCTTCCCCGTTATGTTTGATTTGGCAGGCTATTTTGGCATTGTGCTGGGGGATTAGATTTGAAACTTATATGTGTTGACAGATCTACGGAATTGATGATTTTTAGTTGGTACTCTTTTTTCCACTATTAACTTTTTCCTTCAGTATTTTTCCAATAGTGGGTTTTAACGAGGCTAACTAGATCTATCCTACACTGGGTAGATCATGGATTTTAAAACACTAGCAAGATCATGTGTTGATCGCCCGACAATTCTATCATTGCAATGGACCTGCTTGTCGCTGTTTTCTCTGCTCTGCCTCTCTTAGCATTGAATTCAATTGGTCTTGCTCAGCATGCCCTACTCCTTTTTCGATTTTGCACCGGTTGTGTTTGCCTCACACACCGAGTGCCTCAGATTATGTTATTGCTTCGTCGAGTGTTTGGCCTCGCACTCCTTGCGCATACAATCGTGCCCTACTCCCTCGTGTGTTTTCTATCTCGTACACCATGCACCTATGATCTCATGGCATTTTTATTAGTCTCCTACTAGCTTGTGGTAGTTTTGTCTTAGACTGTTTGCCTGGTTTTGGCATTTTTTTTTGCTCTGCGTAGCCTTGCATTACTTGGTAGTTGTTTTTCTTTGCTTAGAGCATTTAGGGCTTGCTACTGACTTATCCGGCCTAATAGATAATAATAAAGTTACATGTTTATTTACTTGATTATCCTTCAAAAATATATGATAATTACATGAATTATTCGTTAAAGTGTTTATAGATGTTTCGAAATAAATTAGAAAATTGCACGGATATATGATTTATATGTCAAATTTTATAAATGAAAATGTAATTATGTGCTTGTACCTTGAGTGTTAAACAGTGACTTATTTGATGATTGAATATCAGTGCTTCTACCTTGATTATGTTTGTATTTCTCATGCATACACACACTTACACTTAACAAAATATTAATTAAAATTATGGGAGTTGGGAAGGTATAGGATTTGAATCTCATTAGGATCTGTTAAGAAATGAAACACTTACAACACACACAAACAAGCTCAAACCGAGAAAGAATGAAAAACAAACTGGAATTCGGCCAAACAGAAACCGAACACAAAACCAGAAATAAAAATGAAGAACACAAGGTTTTACGTGGTTCGATCAATGTGATCTACATCCACGGAGGCTCTATACACCTCAATTCACTCCACTAAACAATCAATTACAAGAAACAATCCAGAAAACCAGAACCCCCAATTCACAAGCCGAATTGAGCTTAAGAACCCTAGCTTTCTAATTCTAATGATTGAGAAGTGTTTACAGAGGGAAAACAACTTGTATCGACTCGTCTCTACTAGTTGGTCAAATGTATATAAAGGTCTAAGCTCGAATCAAGAAGTATCAGGAGCTGTAACCAAATCAGTTTCAACTGCTCAAAACTGTTAGATGGACCTTTCATAACGGTTTAACATGCAACAGTTCTAAACCGTTGCATAAGTCTGTTATAACCGCTTTGACTCCGGTCCTTTATCAACCTTCAAAACTGATCTGGCTTAAAACCGGTTCTCCATCCCGGTTCTTCCCAACCTGAACCCGGTTCCTGATTCCTCACAACCTCTACTACAAACTATGACCACTTAATGAAATTGAACTGATATCAAATCTTCTCCACCTTAATGAACTCAAGTGTACTTCATCACCTCAACCTGCCTTGTTTGCTCCAGATTTAACTACATTGTTCAAGCCTTATCAGGCTTGAGCAATGAACCATCTTGCTCCCTGGAACTGCCTTAGTTAGAAAATCAGCTGCATTGTTCATGGTATGCACCTTCTTCACTTCAACAGATCCTGCTTCAATCACATCTCTTGCAAAATGAAGTCTAACATCAATATGCTTAGACCTCTCATGAAAAGCTTGATGTTTCACTAAGTGAAGAGCACTCTGATTATCACACTGAATGGTAACACACCCTTGTCTGATCCCTAAGTCTTTGAGAATCCCTTTGAGCCACAGAGCTTCCTTGATTGTCTCAGTTAAGGCAATGTATTCTGCCTCAGTTGTGGATAAAGCAACCACAGACTGTTGCACACTTTTCCAGCTTACAGCTGTTCCGTACAAAGTAAAGACATATCCTGTAACAGATTTTCTTGTATCCAAGTTCCCAGCAAAGTCTGCATCTGCATATCCAACCAGAGGTATAGCACCAGCTTCTAGTTTCTGAAACTTTAAACCCACACTGACAGAACCCTTCAGATATCTCAAGACTTGCTTCAAAGCTTCCCAATGTGACTCTCCAGGATTTGACATGTACCTGCTTACCAGAGATACACTATAGGCCAAGTCTGGCCTGCTACATATCATTCCATACATCAAACTGCCAACACCACTGGCATATGGAATATTCTTCATGTGAATCTCCTCAGCTTCTGTCTTAAGACACTGATCCTTGGACAACTTAGTCTGCAGATTAACTGGAATACTTACTGGCCTTGACTCATGCATGTGAAATCTCTCCACAACCTTCTGCAAATACTATTTCTGGGAGAGCCATAGTGTTCCAGTCTTCCTTCTTCTAATGATGTCCATTCCCAGAATCTTCCTTGCTTCCCCAAGATCCTTCATGTCAAATTCTGAACTCAATCTTCTCTTTTGCTGTTGTATCTTATACATACTCTTACTGGCAATGAGCATATGATCCACATATAACAACAGAAATACCTGTTCAACTCTTGAGCCTTTGTTAAAGTATACACAGTTGTCATATAAGCTTCTTATAAATCCTGCATTAATCATGAACTCATTGAACTTCTTATTCCACTGCCTTGGACTCTGCTTCAATCCATAAAGTGATTTCCTGAGAAAACAGACCATCTCTTCATTTCCTGGAATCACAAAGCCCTCAGGTTGCTTCATGTATATCTTTTCAATTAGATCACCATGCAAGAATGTTGTCTTGACATCTAGCTGCTATAGTTCCATGTCTTCTTGAGTAACCTTTGATAGGAGTAACCTAATAGAGCAATGCTTCACTACCGGAGAAAATACCTCATTATAATCAATACCTTCTCTTTGTGTAAAGCCCCTAGCCACCAGCCTTGCCTTGTATCTGATTTTATCAGCCTTTTCAGCCTCCACCTTCTTCTTGTAAATCCACTTTGATCTGACTAGCTTCTGCCCCTTTGGTTTGTCTACAAGCTTCCAGGTTTAGTTTCTCTCCAGAGATTCCATTTCCTCCATCATGGCCCCTATCCAGTGTTTATTTTCACTGCAACTTATTGCTTCCTTGAAACTGCTTGGCTCTTTAAACTCCAAGTCTTCTGCTACACTTAATGCATAATAGACACTTCCAGCTTGTCCATAGAAATCAGGCCTGTGGATTTGTCTTCTTGGTCTGTCTCTACCAATGCTATAAGTTCTGGGATTTGCAATCTCAGTTTGACCTTCTTCATATTCTGATGAACTGTCATCTTCTTTTTTAGCTTGAGCATCCTTCTCTGGTGATATCTGCTCCTCAGTAGGCTCCACCTGAATAGAAATTCTTTCATATTCCATAGCACCATCAGCTTCCTCTTGACTTCCAGTAGAGTTATATCCCATCACATCCTCATTGAATCTTACATCTCTACTTATCAAGAGCTTCTGGTTTCCCTGTTCCAAGCACCATAACCTGTAGCCTTTTATGCCCTCAGGATATCCTAGGAATACACACCTCTGTGCTCTTGCATCAAGTTTGTCTTGCCTAATGTGAGCAAAGGCCAGACACCCAAACACTCTCAAATCATAGTAGTTTGGTACCTTTCCACTCCAAACTTCTTCTGGAGTCTTAAATCCTAGAGTTGATGATGGTGATCTGTTTATCAAATAGCATGCAGTATTTAGTGTTTCTCCCCAGAAGGATTTGGGTAATCCAACATCAATCAGCATACATCTAACTCTCTCAAGCACAGTCCTGTTAAACCTTTCAGCAACCCCATTTTGTTGAGGGTTTAAAGGGATAGATCGGTGTCTTGTAATGCCCTTATCTTCACAAAACCCTGTGAATTCAGTGGATAGATATTCCAAGCCATTATCTGTCCTAAGATGTTTTAATTTCTTCCCTCTTAGATTCTCCACCTGGCTTAACCATGTTTTAAACTTAAGGAATGCATCACTCTTATTTCTTAAGACATATACCCATATTTTTCTACTGTAATCATCAAGGATGGACATGAAATACCTTCCTCCTCCACGTGTCTCTATTCTTGAAGACCCCCATATATCAGAGTGTACATAATCAAGTGGTTCTTGAGTAGAATGTATCCCTTTAGCATAAGGCAGCTTCTTGGCCTTTCCCAGAGCACATTTGTCACAGAAATCCAGTGTTCTATTTCCCATTTCACCAATGATGCCCCTCTTTGATAGCTCCTTCAATCCTTTCTCTCCAATATGACCCAGTCTTTTATGCCACTTCATGACATCTTCTCTACTTATCACAGATTCAGCACAACCTAACACAGGGGATCCAATAAGAATAAACAGGCCATTGTGTTGCCTTCCTTTGATTACCAGCTTGTTGTGTTTAGTGATATGAAGATAACCATCTAGGGAGTTGAACTGACATCCATTTTCCACAAGAGATCCAAGGGATAGGAGGTTTATTTGAAGTCCAGGAACATACCTTACTTGAGAAATGGTTCTGATGACTCCATCATACATTTTTATCTGAACTGATCCTGTGCCTTTGACTCTGCAGGAGTGATCATTTCCCAGTAATACACATCCACCATCTTCTTTCTGTAAATCCTTAAACTAGGATTCATTGGGATACATGTGGAATGAACAACCAGTATCAAGAACCCATTCCTTTTCCATCTTTGTGTCTGTGATGTTTAAAACTTCTTGGGTGTCTTCTTGATGCTCAGTCACAGCCACTTCTGCCCTATGATTTTCCTGTTTCTTCTTCTTTTGTGGACAGTCTTTCTCCAAATGTCCAGCTTGCTTACATTTGAAACACTTTCTGGTTTCACCCCAATCTCCATGTTTCTTTGCATTCTCAGTTCCAGATTTGTTATCTTTGAATCCCTGAAACTTCTTCTTTTGATAGTTCTTTTCGAACTTAATGTTCAAACCTTCTCCAGCCTGTGTTAAGCCCTTTTCTCCCTGATTTTGAAAACACTTTGTCTTCAATGCTGATAAGATAGATTCATAACTGATTTTTCCATCCCTTCCAAACATTAATGCATCCTTGAAGCTTTCCATAGACTTTGGAAGAACATTCAACACCATCAGAGCCTTATCATCATCCTCCAAGTTCACCCCCAGATCTTCTAATTCTTCAATCATCTTGAAAAATTCATCAAGTTGATCAGAAATGACCTTATCATCAGTGATTTTGAAAGACATCAATTTCTGCTTCAGAAATAGTTTGTTTGATATAGACTTTGATTGATAGAGTTCTTCCAGTTTTCCCCATGCCTCCACTGCATTCTTACACCTTAATATCTCCCTCAAGGGTTTATCACCCAAAAAGAGGAATATAAGACTCAAAGCCTTCTTATCCAGTTCTGGAAACTTAGATTTCTCAGCATCAGGCCATTGATCAACAAGAAGAAGTGCAGAGTCTAGCCCATTTTGAATCAATACAGCATTCATTTTGATTTTCCAAAGTGAGAAGTCATTTTTATCTGAAAACTTCTCCACATCCATCTTCACTCCAGCCATTCTCTCTTCCTCTTTGAATGTGTGTGCAAGTTTCCCACAGACGGTGCCACTTGTTAAGAAATGAAACACTTACAACAAACACAAACAAGCTCAAACCGAGAAAGAATGAAAAACAAACTGGAATTCGGCCAAACAGAAACCGAACACAAAACCAGAAACAAAAATGAAGAACACAAGGTTTTACGTGGTTCGATCAATGTGATCTACATCCACGGAGGCTCTATACACCTCAATTCACTCCACTAAACAATCAATTACAAGAAACAATCCAGAAAACCAGAACCCCCAATTCACAAGCCGAATTGAGCTTAAGAACCCTAGCTTTCTAATTCTAATGATTGAGAAGTGTTTACAGGGGGAAAACAACTTGTATCGACTCGTCTCTACTAGTTGGTCAAATGTATATAAAGGTCCAAGCTTGAATCAAGAAGTATCAGGAGCTGTAACCAAATCAGTTTCAACTGCTCAAAACTGTTAGATGGACCTTTCACAACGGTTTTACATGCAATGGTTCTAAACCGTTGCATAAGTCTGTTATAACCGCTTTGACTCCGGTTCTTTATCAACCTTCAAAATTGATCTGCCTTAAAACTGGTTCTCCAGCCCGGTTCTTCCCAACCTGAACCCGGTTCCTGATTCCTCACAACCTCTACTACAAACTATGTCCACTTGATGAATTTGAACTGATATCTACAGGATCAAAATGACCAATTTATTGTGACATTAGACTATATAGTTCGAAACATTAGGTTATGAAAACAATATGATTTCATCATCATATATATTATGCACATTTTAGGTTAGATGATTTATAAGATTGACTCACCCTAAATACCTTTTAGGCTTAGAAATTATTAGGGTTGAATCGAGTAGAACTTAAACCATGTAACATAGTACGATTGTACATAGGTGTTATTACTGAATTGCAAGGTTGTTTAGAACACAATTAGGTTATGATATATTGTATAACTTGAAGATCAATGTACTATTCAGTGAAATTAGAATACGATTTCGACGTAAGGGTTTTAGTGTACCATTTGTTTAGGACTAGACACTACCTAAAACTAGTCGAACACACCTAGACTAACACCCTAAATTAGCGTAAGTGTATGCACCACTTCCTCTCCTTCTCACAAAAGGCCAGAGTCACCTCACAAACACACTCTCATTTCAAGTTCTCTCCCTAAACCCTCTCCCCCACCCTACGTCACACTCTTCTCATCACTCTTTCTCTTTCAACCGAGGAGACCAAAATACACTTCTCTTTTCCTTTTCACTTCAAAGTTGCTTTAGCAAAAGATGTTTTCTTGATATGTATTGCATGTTGAATATGAAGCTTTGAATGTGAGTTTTAGTTGAAAAGTGATCAATTATGTTAATAGATGGATTTAGACTAATTGCGTGTTGATTTCTTAGAAAATGATTCAGCAAAATGGATTCATGAAGTAGAAGAATAATTTTTTTTTTTCAAAAAGGTTTATTTATTTATATTGAGCAATTCTGGGAAAATAAATTGGGATGAACGGATTTGAAAAAGATTTTGTAAGATTTTTTATAAAACATCCGATAGAAAAAAAAAAAAAAAAGAATTTTGGGATTAAAATGATAACGGCGTGTTAACTGGATTACTATTGTGCTCAACAATAGCTAAGTGATGAAATTTTATGAAACATAGATTGGTAATTGTTTTGTAAAAGTTGACGAAATTAAACTTTCAATAAGGAGCAAAAGTAGGGATTTAGTGATGATGTTGTGATATTACAAATATTCAGGTGCTTGTGGATGAATTAGATGTGAAATTATGTAATTTAATTTAATTGTATAAAATATTTGAGAAATTATGTTATAATCGGCAAAGAATTAGAAACTAGGGGTAGTTGAATGTTAGTTGATTAATTAATCAAGATTAGAAAAATAAAATGAATTTAGGAAGACTAGACTTAGACTAAAGCTTTAGATAATCAAATGGTTGAGGATTTAGTTAATGGGCATTGAATATAGAATAAATGGACTTGGGAATTATTTAGTGGGTTTAAAACACTGATTAGACCTAAATAGGATAGTTGGGCTCTTGAATAAATTAAATAGGAAATGGACTTTGAAATAGTTGAAATTGGGCCTAGAAAAATCTTAAATGTGCAAGAAATGAATTAGGATGTGCTTAGGCCCAATAATAAAAGAATGGGCTTTGGGTCCAACAAAATAGGTAAGTGGGTCAAATAAATAAAAATAATTTGATTTGGACTTAGGATAAATAAGATTGGGCTTTAGAATAAATTAAAATGCGCTTAAGAATTAATTGGGCTTTAACTGAACCAAATGGGCCGAAGATGGACTTGGGCTCAATGAGTCGAACTGGGTCAAACCGAGTCGGGTCGAGCTTAAGTTGAATTGAAAATAGGTTTAAATAAACAATGACTTAAATAGAAATAAAAATTAGTTAAATATTAGTAATTAGAATATATGGATTAGGTTAGTGATAGGGATAACCCGGTTACTTCGGGTCGGGCTAATACCAAAGCCCACTGATTGGCCCACCACACGTAGGCCCAGCAGGCCCAGGAACACTCGCTGGCCCAGCGAGCGGTTAGTTCCGCGAATCAAGGCTAAAGATTCGTTTCCAATCGCCATGCAGCTGAAGGTGGGCGAGGATATAGGAAGTTTGTTAGGGTTCAATTAGGGTTTAGGAAGTTAAGTATAAATACATGAAAAGAACTCTGAATTAGGGTTCGCACTCTGTATACTGAATTACTACCTGTAAACTCAACGTTCTAGTAAAGAAAACACCTCGGCAAGAGTGATTTTCTGCCCGTGGACGTAGATCTCCGGATCGAACCACGTAAATCTTGTGTTTTTATATTCTGTTTGTGTAGATTATCATTAGATTTTGTGGTTACCGGATTGCGCTCTATCAATTGGCGCCGTCTGTGGGAACCCTTTAACCAACAATTTTTGACGTTTACATCGCATTCAAGAATCATGGTGACAACACGTTTGAATCAATCTCGCCACGGTGATCAATCTAACCAGGATCCGCCCGTGGATCAAGTTTTTCCGCCGAGGCAATTGCCGGCAGGGAGTACGTCTAATCATCAGGGCAATCAAAACCCTCCACTCCCTCAAGACCTGCAAAACCCTAATCTTGCTGCTGCTCAACCCCCGGTTAACATTCAAATTACCCCAGAACTGCTCCAGGCTTTCTTACAAGAGCATGCACATGTTCTTCAAGATTGGGCAGTTAATCGCCTACATCCCGCGGAGCCTGCCGCGGGGCCTGCCGGCCATAATGCTAATCCCGTGGTGCCTCCACCCCGTTCGCGTGATCAACAGGACCCGGGGCACCGCGGCGTCAGGATCGACGACGGGAATGACCTGGTTCTTCCGAGGACCATGGGAGTTCTAATGAATCACGACCTCGCAATGAGGAACCTACTGATGTGGATCGCCGCCGTCCACTTAATGCGGCTAAGAGAGTTCGCTATGCCAATCCTCATGCTCTAGATCTTCAAGAGTATGAGCAAGTTCAACGCAATGTTGAACTGGACAGGATTCTGGGTCTTGATGCCAATGGAGATATCATCACACCGTTCTCCCGGGAAATCATGGCCACTTCCCTTCCCGAAGGGTTCAAACGGCCAGCCATACCACCTTACAATGGCACCGGAGATCCGGCCAATTTTCTTGGAGCTTTTAGGCACAGCATGCTTAGCCATGATAACATTACGTCCCTCCAGTACTGCAAGATTTTCCCTGAGTACTTACAGGATGAAGCTCGGGTTTGGTTTGATTCTCTCCCACGCAACAGCGTATCCTCCTTCAGAGAACTCGCCGAGCACTTTTGGGCACGGTTCGAAGCACGGGCGAAACCCATGGCCACCTTGGCCGATGTCATGAACATGGAACAGCGGGACGGCGAAACCGTCACCCAATTTCTTGACCGCTTTACGGCAATAAGTCTCAAGGTGGGAAATTGCCCCGACGACGTAGTCATCAACGCATTTATGAATGGACTCCGTCCCGGAGCACTTTACACCGAGTTAGCTCGGAACACACCGGTCACAACTCGAGCACTGTTCAAAATAGTGTGCAAATTTGCTAAGGCCGAGGAGCAGACTCGCCAGAAGCGAGAGAAACACACTAGCAAGCGGCAATCCGACAAAGCACAAACCGGGCCTAGTAGTCGACCTAGTGCATTTTCCCGCCTGACACCGGGGCGTTCAGAATCCCGAAGTGAAATTCCACAATTGACTCCGTTGACGAAGTCACGAGCTGAAATCCTATCTATCCACAAGAACGATCTGCGACCTTGTCCGCAGATGACCGCGCCTCCTGAGAAGAGAAATCGTGGAAAGTGGTGTGCGTACCACCGAGATCATGGGCACGAGACAGAGGAGTGCCGAGAACTCGGTAAGGAAATCGAGGAGTGCCTTAGGAAAGGATTCTTGCGCCAATACATTGCGCGAACTGATGATAAGCCCCGGACAGGTCAAAATGGGGGGTCATCCAATAATCACGGATATCATGACCGCGGCACACAACAAAACCGACCGCCGTGGCAAAATAACCGGCCGGGTCCGAACAACTACGCACGACAAGATTCTGGCAATCGCCAGCAACCGCGTCTCCCACCACCACCTCCTCCTCCGGCAGGACCCGGAGACAATGCACCTCCTCACGTGATAAACGTGATATATGGAGCCCTACCCACCGGGGCTTCACGACATGCCTTAAAGGCAGAAGCTCGACGTCCTCCTCCCGAGGAGCCACGTCATAAACGCCTCCATCAGTCTGAGACTGTCAGCTTCACGGATAGGGGCCCGGTTCCGGAGATAACACCTCACACAGATGCTATTGTCATCGACATGACTGTAGCCAACATAACAGTAAGGCGGGTCTTCGTGGATAATGGGGCCGCGGTGAGTGTTATATTTGCCGACTGTTTTCAAAGGATGGGGATTTCTCGGGACCAACTTCGGCCGGCCCCCGGGCCACTGCAGACTTTCACTCAAGGTGAAGTCCAGCCGGAAGGTGTCATCACTCTCCCAGCATCTTTGGGGGCTTGTCCGAAGATAAAAACCATCTTCGTGGATTTTTATGTGGTGAATTCCCCGTCACCGTACAACATGATATTGGGCCGGGACTGGCTCACCCCTGCCAAAGCCATTTGCTCCACGTATCACCTCGCGCTAAAGTTTCCCACCTCGCATGGCGAAGTGGCTATCCGCGGGAGTCAGCGGGTTTCGAAAGATTGCATGTATGTGGCACTCAAAAAGACTGCCAAGGTTTCACCCAAACAGCAGCTTCAAGTGGCATCATCGGTTCTGGAACCTCGGGAATGTACCTCGTTGGGGGATGCCACTGCACAAGTCCCGCTTGATCCGTCCAAGCCGGAACAGACAGTGACCGTAGGAGCCGTGGATGTGCCATGGCTACACCAGGCTATCATTCAGACCTTGCGAGAATATTCCGATGTCTTCGCATGGTCTCCTCTGGATATGCCCGGGGTCTCTCCCGAGATAATAACGCACAAGCTGAACATCGATCCCAGTGTAAAGCCAATCCAGCAGAAGCAGAGGAAATTCGCTCCGGAGCGAAATGAAGCCATTCGAATCGAGGTGCAACAACTCCTGGATGCGGACATCTTGTTTGAGGTATTCTACCCCTCTTGGTTATCCAATCCGGTAATGGTGACAAAAACCAGTGGGGCATGGCGGATGTGTGTCGATTTCTCCGATCTCAATAAACACTGTCCGAAAGACTGCTATCCTCTGCCCTCCATCGACCAAAAGGCCGAAGCCATTACAGGGTACGTGGCACTTTGCTTCCTAGATCTGTACAAGGGATACCATCAGATTTTTATGGATCCGCAGGATGCCCCCAAAATGGCATTTATCACTGCCTTTGGGTGCTACGCTTTTAAGAAACTGCCCTTGGGGCTCAAGAACGCTGGAGCCACCTATCAACGTTTAATGGACTTTGTCTTCCACGCCCAGATTGGTCGTAACGTGGAGGTTTACGTCGATGACTTGGTCATCAAAAGCTCCTCCCATCTTTCATGTGTGCAGGACATTACCGAAACATTGCGCACTCTGCAACGCTATAACTTGCGGCTCAATCCAGCAAAATGCACTTTTGGTGTTGGCTCCGGGAAGTTTCTCGGTTATATGGTTTTGCAAAACGGCCTGCAGGCCAATCCGGCCAAACTCCGTGATGTGTTAGATCTGCAGCCACCTAAAACATTCAGGGATGTTCAACGCCTCACAGGTGGTTTGGCAGCTTTAAATCGATTTTTGTCCAAAGCGGCAGAGCGACAGCTCCCATTCTTTAAAGTTTTGAGGCAAGCGAAGTCCTTTGAGTGGACTCCGGAGTGTACCGAGGCTTTTGAAGCCTTGAAACATCATATACAGCAGCTGCCTACTTTGTCAGTTCCTCTCCCCGGAGAGCCGCTCTACCTGTATCTGGCTTCCGCCGAGGAAGCTATTAGTGCAGCTCTCGTACGAGAAATCGATGGCGTCCAGCATCCCGTGTACTTCGCAAGCCGAGTACTTTACGGGGCAGAGACGCGATATTCCGAGCTTGAAAAAACCGCTTTGGCCCTTGTTATGGCAGCTCGGCGTCTTCGGCCATACTTCCAAGGACGTGAAATACGAGTTCTGACCAATCACCCCATCCGCCAGATTCTTGTAAAACCCGAGGTGTCTGGGCGCCTCGCCAAGTGGGCCATTGAGTTGGGCGAATATGACATCCAGTTTCTCCCCCGCCGAGCAATTAAGGGTCAAGCACTCGCCGACTTCCTGGCCGAAGCCCCGGGAGACAATCCTAAGTCTCCCGTGGACGGTGATACACATCACCATGTTACCCTCACTCCTTCACCCCGGAAGTGGCAACTCTTCGTGGATGGAGCATCCGCGGTCCGAGGAAGTGGTGCCGGACTGCTTCTCATCGACCCCGAGGAGGTGGAAGTTAAATATGTCATCAGATTCAAGTTTAAGGTGACTAATAATGCAGCGGAGTACGAGGCAGTTCTCGCCGGGCTCCGGCTCGCTCAGTCCTTGGGTGTTCGTCATCTCGAGCTCTTCACGGACTCCGAGATCGTATCCAGGCAAATTCAGGGGACTTATGTCGCCAAAGATGAAACATTAGTCAGGTATCGTGCTCTAACACTCAAGCTCATGTCAACTTTTGAAGCAGTTACTATCCAGAAAATACCACGTGCACAAAATACAAGAGCAGACGCGCTCAGCAAGTTGGCCTCCGCGGTCCGAACTAATATATCTCCGGATATCATGGTTGAAGATCTACCTCATCCAGCAGTTCATGAGGCCACGGTTTTGGTACTGACCGATAATGATTCGAATTGGATGACTCCTATCATCCAATATCTCCGAGATGGAGTCCTGCCCATTGACAAGCTACGAGCTCGGCAAGTTGTCCTCAAAGCCCCCAAATACTCCTTTCATGATGGAGTCTTATACCGGCGATCATACCTACAACCGAGTCTCCGGTGTCTTGCTCCTGCCGAAGCTACCCAAGTTCTGCGAGAGGTTCACGAAGGGGCCTGTGCCAGCCATATCGGTTCTCGCACATTAGCCAAGAAAGTTCTCCGCTAGGGATACTATTGGCCACCCTGTTCAACGATGCTCATGACTTAGTGTCCAAATGCAGCAAGTGCCAACTGCACTCCCGTGTAAAGCATCTGCCACAGACCGAACTCACGGGAATCCAGAGTGCGTGGCCATTTATTCAGTGGGGTATCGATATTGTTGGACCATTCCCCGTTGCTCCGGGAGGGTTGAAGTTCCTGGTCGTTGCCGTGGACTACTTCACTAAGTGGGTCGAAGCCGAACCACTTACAGCCATTACTGGTCAGAATATCTTGAAATTCGTGTGGCGCAATATTGTTTGTCGCTTCGGCATCCCGAGCACTATCATCTCGGACAATGGTAAGCAGTTTGCCAACGATCCATTCCGCTCATGGTGTGAAGAGCTCCACATCAAACAGATTTTCACTTCGGTCGCTCACCCTCAAGCCAACGGGCAGGTTGAGGTAACCAATAGGACACTGCTCACGGGAATAAAGAAGCGCCTGGATAATGCCAAAGGTCTCTGGGCTGAAAACCTTCCACAAGTCCTATGGGCTTATCACACAACACCTCATACATCTACCGGGGAGACTCCTTACAGTCTTACCTACGGTTCCGAAGCCGTAATCCCTGCTGAAATCAGTGTGCCGAGCCCCCGCCTCCTCACATTGGTTCCAGAGGATAATGACGAGGCTCTCCGGGCAAATTTGGATGAACTTGAACACCGCCGCGAACAGTCATTCATTCAACAGGCCAGATGTAAGCAACGAGCAGCCCGGTATCATAGCCTCCGGGTCCGAGGCACTCAGTTCAATGTCGGGGACTTAGTCCTTCGGCTCAACTCAGCCAGCAAAGCTGCCCCCGAAGGGAAATTACACGCTTCTTGGGAAGGTCCTTACCGAGTCGTTGCCGCGCACGACTCTGGATCCTATCAGCTTGAACATCTCAACGGAACCCCGATTCCCCGAAGTTGGCACGTCACTAACTTGAGGCGTTTCTATCTGTGACGGCCACATCTCAAGTACTATCTTATCTTTCATTTCTTTTACAGTTATTACCCTCTTTGTACTTTTGAGTTTGCTCCGGCACTTATTATTGAATAAAAATTCTTTGCTTATATAACCCGTTGTGTTATCCTTTACGTTACGGGGACGCCCTAACGCAGTCATATTATCATTATTCGTCTCCGGACAATTAAATCTCTCTTTCGGTCCGTCCGAGGAGATTAGCATTTTTAGTCCCCGGACTCATACTATTTTCTCGTCTGTTTAACCGGAGAAGTGTTTACTCCCGCCTGATCCGTCCGGGGAGATATATTACTCCCGCCTGATCCGTCCGGGGAGATTGGACTAATCCATACTGTGTTTCCGAACACCCAATTAAACAGTTAATAATTTTTCCCGTCGTGTTCCCGAACACCCGATTAAGTTGGTTCGTAACCTGTTACCTTCATTAAACCAGTTCGTACACACTACAACAGTTTTATTATTATCTGAATATTACAACATTAAGAAGTTTTTTACATAAGACTTCGCAAAAAAAAAAAAAAAAAAACAGCAAAAAAATAAATAAAACAACTATCTACGGCCCCCGAGCCAATACTCAGTGCTCCGGCGTTGTTGCCTGCTTCTTGGTCTTCGCTGCGTCCTCCGGGGCCTTGACGTTCTCCGGCCTCGGGCTCCGGCTCGGTCATCCCTTCGAGCTTCCCTACGCCGAGGACTTGCTCTAGGCGCTTGCCTGGGGGCTTCATCTCTGGTCCGCGCCTGGCTACTTTGTTGTGGCACGGACCTTGGAGTTTGGGCCCATTGCTCAGGGTCCCACTCCTCCGGAACCATCACCTCGATTTCCCTGGCCAGCTCCTCGACTACCTCTTCGGCAACCGCCGCAGGTTCTTCTTCGACTGTGACCACTGGAGCTGGCTCTTGGATAACTATGCCTTTGGTCTTTCCGGAGGGTTTTTTCTTATCCTTCCGAGGAGCTCTCTGCGTACTTCGATCCCGACTGGAGCTCGCGATGAATTCTTCAGCAGTAGGCCTCCACCTGCCTCGGCTCTTCAGCCCTTCATACATACTGAGAAGCAGCTCCAGGACTTCTCGTTTCCTCACGAGCTCCGCGGACTCGACAGAGCTCCTCGACATCAATGCCGCGATGTCACTCTGGATTTCAACGACCCGCTCCTCTACTTCTTCAAAAGTCAGAAGACCGAACTCTGAAAGAATTCGTTCATACTCCTTCTGATGAACACGGACGCGGCTCATCTCGGCAGCTGTAGTTCGATACTTCATCTCGAAGTCTTTGGCTCTTTCATTGGCCTCAACCACCTTCTTCTCTGCCGAGGCAACCTGCTTTTCCAGCTTTGGCACTACGTGCGTCTGCAGATGATTCTTCTCTCCGCGGAACCACTCAAGTGATCGCATGAGCTTCTTTATTGTTTCGTGTAGCTCCGCGGTGTTCTAAACAGACAACGAAGACAACCAGATCGATTACTCTCAAGTATGTAAAGAGTTACATCCAGTTCAACAACAGACATAAAATTGCTCATGCAAGTAAAACAAGAAGTTCAAGAGACTGAGAAACATGATTGTATTTCACAAGGCAGATTACAATTGTTCAAAACAGTACATCATTCCTAACATTTCTAAAAAAGTACAACTTTAAATCTGCGGGGATCGATTGACCTCCCGCTCAGCTGCCTCGGTCACATCGGGCAAATCCTCAGTCTCCTCATTGGCTGCGACGGCCTCGACCGCAGCTGGGGCTTCGACCTCTATCCGTGGAGGGGGCTCAATGCTCCGGGGAGCGGTGACCAGCTCACCTCGGCAGAATGCCAGGAATTCTTCGTCTTGGTCCACTTCGCAGCTTGCAACTTCCGCGGCAGTCAGAAGCTGCTTCTTCTCCCCGAGCACCTTCACCAGGGGCCACTCTGGCAGCTTCGCTAGAGAGGCGTAATAGGCCTTTTCCACCTCGGCCACCGCCTCAGGGTCATACCCGAATTCTGGACGATTGATGTCCACATTCGGATACGCCTCCTTCACCTCCTCCAGCACCAAGGCTCGTGTGGCTTTATCCCCTATTGCCACAAACTCCGTCTGGAAGTCAAGGAACGTGCTGGTGTGTAGTAATTTTTCGGCGAACGCTTTCAGCATCGCTCCTTGCCCCTCGATCACAGCGGCTTCCCGCGCCTCCATCTCCGTCCGAAGCTGCAGATTTTCTCCCCGCAGAGCAGCGTTCTCAGCCCCCACACTGCGCAAGCGCACCACTTCGTCCTCGACCAACGACGCCCTTTTACGCGCCTCGGACAAGTCTTGAGCTAGCTTGTCGTTTCGCGCGCGAAGATCCCGCGCTGCCGCGGCCAGCTCTTCTCTGGCCTCCACCTCGCTTTTCAGGCCAACCTCTATGATTCCTCTGGCCAACTGCAGAATCTTCTCGGCGTCCGCGCCGTCAAACACCAGCCTACTGGGGGTCGCCTGTTCTACCTGGATAAGTTGAATACAACACAACACCGAGCTCAGACCTCATACTATACACCTCGCGTACGTAAAAGTTATGATCAGCGTTTTGAGTATTACCTCCGTACTCTCCCCTACTCGAGGTCTTTTGGACGGTGCCAGCGGAGTGCCGGTAGGCTCCGGCCTCCTTTTCATCACGGGAGATGGCTCCGCCGACATACCAGACCCCGCCTCTGGTCGCGCACTGGGGGGCGTCTTCCCCCGGGGGGACACCTCAGCGGCTTTCCCCTTCTTCTTGGCCGCTGCAGTCTTAGCGGGGCTTCCTGCTGCTGGTTGCTTTCCGAAGCGTCCCACTGCATATATGTCTATGGTTAGTCCTGCGCAAAACAACAGTTATAAACAGCAAGATAAAGAATTCCTACCCTCTTCGGCACCCGCCGTGCCCGAATAGTATAGGCTCAATCCTGCCTTCTCCAATTCCTCCTCGGAGCAGAGGGTTTTGAAAGTCCCCACTGTCCGGAACGTATGCTTCACTTCGGCCCCCGGGCTCTCCACGGTGGCGGTATCAAGCACCTCGTCACTCCTCCACTTCGGGAGAGCTATTTTATTCCTAATGAATATGAACCTCTCCTTCCACCCCTCTACTTTGCTCGGGTTCTGAACCTTGAACCCTCATCGGGCTCGGGGACTAAAGGAATACCACCCCTTGGACTTCCCGAAGTTTTTTAGCTGGTAGAAGAACCTAAAAAGCTCTACAGTTGGTTCTACTCCGGCCTGTTTACAGACCACGGTGAATCCCACCACCTGCCTCACCGCGTTCGGCGCTAATTGACAGAGGGCAATACCATAGTATTTTAACAATTCGATGACTACGTCCCACAGCGGCAATCTCAATCCTACTCTAAGGGGATCTATATACACCCCTGCGGTGGGCAACAGGCCCTATCCTCGGGGGTAGGGATTATGTACTCAAGGTCGAAGGGAAGGTAAAAAGACGGGAGCTCCCTCAAAATTTGCTCTCGCGACATCCGTAGCGCTATAGAGGACACCTCAAGATCCTCCACCGTGCATTCATAAAACGCAACCATCATGACGTTGCACTCTAAGCCATCGACCCTGTCTATGGTCCTAACCTCATTCCTCTCCGGAATGAGATACGATAGGGGGGGGATGTCTAACGGGGTATTCGAAGCCCCTAATTCTTCAATCGAGGCCGAAGATGAGGCAGAAGATGAAGAAGATGAAGAGGAAGACATACTTACTTGGTTTGAATTTGAAAGGGTTGATTTGAGAAGTTTTTTTTGATCTGAGATGAATCACGAATGCAGATTTCCTCTTTTTCCCGCTTTCTAAACTGATGAATCACAATGAAGAAGATGAAAGGTTACTGTGCAGTTATTTCCAAATATATACGCAAAAAACCAACGGCCCTGATGCAGCCTATTCAAATTCACTGGTGGAGATTTAAACGTGCTGCTCACGCGCTTTACAGTTCCCCAGGCGCGTGAGGAACAGGTTTCTTGGAAGTCGCAGAGCGTGTCACTTCACATCCCTCTCTCTCATGATGGCGCCGCCAATCACATCAACCTCACCCTTCGTCAGGAAGATTCAAACTACACTCCGGTGATTCCCTCACCTCGGTCATACTCCCACACTCCGGTGCTCCCTCCATCATGGCCAGGCTATTCACTCCGGTGTACCCTCCACTTCGGCCAGGTTGTTACATACTTCCAACGCGTTTCGGGCTTCTGGGATATTCGGTACCTCGCTATACGCCCCGTGCACTTCGGCCTAGCTCGGCACCGCGTCCGCCGACTACTCCGCAGAGTCCCAGGGACGCGGATAGACTCAGTCCTCCATAAACACTTCGGCCCGCCAGCAACCCCGGTTCTTCTTGCCTCCGGTTCCACCCCGGTGAAAACCGAAGCTCCCTCCTCGCTTCGGCTAGGGGGGAGGCATCTGATAGGGATAACCCGGTTACTTCGGGTCGGGCTAATACCAAAGCCCACTGATTGGCCCACCACACGTAGGCCCAGCAGGCCCAGGAACACTCGCTGGCCCAGCGAGCGGTTAGTTCCGCGAATCAAGGCTAAAGATTCGTTTCCAATCGCCATGCAGCTGAAGGTGGGCGAGGATATAGGAAGTTTGTTAGGGTTCAATTAGGGTTTAGGAAGTTAAGTATAAATACATGAAAAGAACTCTGAATTAGGGTTCGCACTCTGTATACTGAATTACTACCTGTAAACTCAACGTTCTAGTAAAGAAAACACCTCGGCAAGAGTGATTTTCTGCCCGTGGACGTAGATCTCCGGATCGAACCACGTAAATCTTGTGTTTTTATATTCTGTTTGTGTAGATTATCGTTAGATTTTGTGGTTACCGGATTGCGCTCTATCAGTTAGCAAATAAATTATTGAGTTAGAAAATACATAAGTGAAGTAGGGAAAATTAATTGACTAAAATGACTTTGGAAATATAAATGAGACTTAGATATAAAATGCATAAGATATTAAAGATAGAAATGAAGTGAGAACAATAAGAATTAGGGTTTAGATTTGAAACTAGGTTTTCAAATTAAAACTAGTTCGATTAGTTAGGGTTTACGTGTTTATATGAATTTATGTGATTTGTGATATAATGTGATGTTATAAATTTCTTAAATGATTTACAAGTTTAGAACAAACATGTTAGAATAAGAATGCACAATCTGATGAAGTTACGAAGTTGATCGGAAGCGATCAATGGTTAAAGAGATAAAATGATAAGATTTAAGTCGAATAAGTAGCGGGCAATTCATAATTAAGTTAGGAATTTAGAAAACTTGCGTTATCGGTAAATAACGTAAACATGGCTAAAATAAGAAATACATTAACGGTTTAATAATTATTAAGTTTCCACACTTGAGGCAAGGATACGACATGAATAGTTGTGACATAGTCAATCTCCACAAGGGCCGCATGTAAGGATTATGACCACTAACTGAGACCGGGCAGTGAGCATTAATGGATGTTGATCCCCAAAAGGACAGTGTGGCGTAAGTAATGATGAGAGGACAACCATGCCAAAAGTCAACCCCTACTTAAGGGGAGAGGCACAATATTGTTGTTGGTCCCAAGTGGTAGATGTTTGGGAGGGAGGAGAGGCTAAATAAACCTCTAACTTGATTTTCTCTTTTTCAAACACTTTGAGCACAAGATTGTTGCTTACTGCAAGAAACTGGTTCTTCCAGTAAAGCTATTACAGTAAGCTTACTTAGGCAGTAGGTACATAGCAGACATGGTAGAAGAAGCTTACAGTAAGCAAAGCTAAAGGGAGTTTTACATGCAACGGAATATGTTTAAACGTTTCTTACAAATCCATGCAGTAGATAAGTAGTATGACAACAATGTTAAAAGAAACATAAAAGTATACACAATATTTATAGTGGTCAAAGGTGGGGTTAATTCTTCTACGTCCACTCTTTCCTCACAGTGTGAAAATTCACTAAGTAGTTTACACACAGTACAACCTAGCTACTCCGAAGTCTAAGTCCAACTTAGCTCTGAGATCCAAGTCCAACTTAGCTACTTACAACAGTTTTTGTCTATTCTCTGAAGGCTACTCCTCTATTGTACACTTGGAACACAAGTCAACTTTGGATCCCGAATCCAAATAAGACTCCCCATTTCAGAAACCTTTCGTGAGGTTGGTTTAATGAAAGTTTTTCTTCAACTTCTGGTAGCTGTCTCTAAAATTAAATACAGTTGAGATGTGAGCAAGCTTCTTGGTTTGAGAAGGATTAGGACCAAAGTAAAGCTTGAGAGCTAGCTAGACTTGAGAGTTGTTGCAGCTTTTGGTCTGCACTAGGTTGCTTGCTTCTTGCCCTCTTGCTCTTGTTTACTTTGCATAAAACACTGGTATAATTATCAGAGTGTATGCTTTGAAGCTTTGAATAAAAATGTTGAGTGCTTGATGCTAAGTAACTTAGAATGCTTGAATTTTAGTAGCCTTTACTTCGTCCTCCATCTCCTTCTATTTATAGCAGTTGTGATTCTTTCGCGTTGAAGAGAGAGAAATAATCTCATTGACATTTAATGCTCCTTGTACGACAAAGAGATGTTTGTCATTTTTCACAGAAATTAGGTCAGAGTGGTTGTTGCTTAGTGTCAGTGTCGAGTGTTACTTTTACGTTTTGTCAGGTGACGTGCCCCCACGCTATTAGATAGTCAATACAAGGTTTTAAACTTGTCTCCACTAGCTATATATTTAGATTTGAATATCCTGACTTTCATACTATTAACATGACTTATGCTTGTTTGTTGGTCGTACCTTTCTTGCTGCAAGCAATGTTGTATGCTGGATAGGCATACACAAGCTTAGTACTTGCTCACTACAGTCTCTTTTTGATTCAAGTAACCTTGGTGATCTTGCTGTTTGCTTGCTACGACTTCTGCCTAAGTAGAACTAGCATTATCTATTACAAAAATTTACTGAAACTCTGGGGCTACTAGTTCCTACCTTCCATGAGGTTTTTCCATCATAAAACTTAAACATAAATTTCCTAAAAGTTTCCCAATTTTTTATGATGTCGAAAATCTAAGTAAAAACGTACTTAAAGTCACAAAATAACAAACTGTTAGAATAAATAGCTAAACATCAAAAGGTGCTTATAATGCAACTTGCATGATATAAGATTATGAGTTGTAATCATTTGATAAGAATGATAACTGTTTTCATTAGATAAGCCCATCTATTACAATTACAGTAAAAATGTGCCAACAAAAACAATCTTACATCCAGAGTCATAGACAAGAAAAATTTACCCAACTATATTTCACCATTAGTTTTTCTTCCTATGGCACTTTGTGAAGTGCTGCTTGGAATGCCTTTTGCCTTTGTGTTTTTCTCTGTCTGCATCTCTCAGATCCGTACTCCTTCTGGACCTGTCAGGATCGTTCTCAATGTACCTCCACCATTCGTTGTACATCTTTTGTTGGATGTTTCTATACTCAAGTCACACCTTAGGAGTAAGATCTTCCATTAGCCACCATTCAATAGAAGGGGAGATCTTGTATCTTTCTCACTCCAAGCCTTTAAGCTCAATGTAGAATGAAAGTACTCTTGCGTGTAATTGTTCTCCATATCTCTTCATCTTGTCTCTAGTGGAACCCTCGGCATTCATGTATGCGCCATCGCTCAGTAGGTACTCAAAGTATTTGAGATCTTCAACCAACCTCCATATCAATTTCCTCTTCTGTAGGGTTTCTTTGTGTTGGAATTTCATAAGGACGAAGTTCATCTAGTTGCTCATATGTGCAGTCATGCAGCAACCATCCTTCATAGCTAGAGAGGATTGATAAGTCGGAACCATTCTCGCGCTTGAGATGGCAGGCTGCTTTCTGTGAACAGAGGGATCATGGACTATCCTCGTAGCAAGCTAGATCTCGTGGAGTGTAGTTTCTTCCTTTCCAAGGATATTTCGTACTCTCTCTTTTGACTCATGCAAATTTTTTTCGAACTCTTGTTGATCGCGAGTTCTCCATTGATATGCTCTCGTTGCAACCTGTTCTTATCTCCATTGAGTAGCAATGAACATCTCCTTCTATTCTCTTTGCTCTCTCTCAGCACGCCTTGTCTTCGCCTCTTCTTTCCCCTTTTTGACATCATCAAGATTGATCCTGGTATGTGCTTTTAATATGCACAAAATACCGACCAAAATAGAACTGTCATGGGCTCTCTCTTGCCTCAGTAGGGATTTTTCATCCGTTAAGGACTCCAATCCATCATTCTACTCTTTCATCTTGTCTTTTACGATGATTCCGAAGGCGGTAACTTATCCATTTGTACAGCTATTAAACTTCTTGACAAGTTCCTCTATCCATTATCTCTCAGTCCGTGCTTCATTCACAAATTGGTACTTGAGGTCTCTCATGCTCTTAGGAACCAAGGATACTGCTTCGCACACATATCCTCTAGACTTGAGTACCATAGAAGCGTCATTGCTCAATTCTTTGGTGGCTGTTGTATCGAGAACTCCGTTGTTTGCAGTGTGTGATCAAATATTTCTAGTACTTCTTTCATAGCGACAGTTGTTAGCAGATTTAACTCTTATTTGGATTGCCTAATTCCAGTCAAAGTTTCATTGTCATGCTCAAGAGACTTCGCTGCTCATCTCTTCTGTGTTTTGGCTGCTGCCAGCGCTGTATTAGAAAGTTGGCTGAGTCGCTTCTGTGAATGGAATTCTTCAGGAGATGATTGATTACTCACTCGAATATCCATATCTTCATTAAAAACTGTCAATTGGGGTTGCTAGTGTTGGAGCTGGTGGTCTCGTGATCTCTTCCATATTTGATTTTCTAGTAGCAGCTTCTTTTGTTGCTCCATGAGATTGTCTAGTAGGCTCACCATCAGTAATGGTCTTCTCATGTTGTTGTGTGAACTTGACTAGCTGTCATTCCCTCTCAACTGGTCCTGCTTGCTGGCCAGTATTTTGAGTAAGCAACTCAATTTCTGCTCCAACACTTTGTTCAATTTCCTTGGTTGAGGTACTGCATCTTTTGGTCATCCTGCATCTATACAGGTAGCATTTGCTTGCTCCGTAGAAAACTCTCCTTCTGTGGCTTGAGTAGCTGCTTCATTTTTCAAGCTTGCTTCAGTACAAGCTACGTCAGCCTTCTCCTTTCCCGCTGTTTCTTCCACTTCTTGTTCTGCAGCTATAGCCTTCAATTTTTCTACTATATCCTCCATAATAGTGCTTTATCACTTAGCCTGACAAACTAGTATCAACGGCTTGGTTATGTTCCACATCCTCAAATTCCAACAAATAATCTTTCTCCACATCTGCATTGCGTTCAGAAGGGGTATCATTGTAATCTAATAGTTGTTCATCTTCATGTAGTCCAAGCCAGTCGTATTCATTTAGTCGCATTACATCAATATGGTATCCCCTACTACAGGTATGGCGCTAGCCAAGCTTGTGATGATTGTCGCTAGCATGAGTCAAAAGTAGGGCTCTGGGTAGCGCATTTTCAACTTATGGACCATCTTTTTACTAATTGAAGGGAGGTCAAGATCTTTTGAGACTGATAATTGTCTATGAGTCTGGAGTATTTTTAGGTATAATTACCTTAGAAGAGTATGAACAAAATCCTCAGTAGGTGGTCTTGCAACTTCAATAAGGTTACTGGACAAGTGAAGGTGTTCCTCATTTACTTCAGTTGCCTGCTGATGTGAAGCATCTTTACACTTCTACTACTTCTGAGGTCCCACCTCGTGTACTTCCTGGAAGTTGTACACTTGGTGAGTGAGAGATGGGCACTGTCTACGAAGTCCTTGATGCCTTGTCTGCTACCACTTCATCAATAGCAGATTTATTGGCGATTGCAACATCTGCCTCAGCTACTTGTTCTGCATTTTTTGTAGCTTCATGGGCATCCTGAGAGGTTGTTGGTGCCTTGTCTACTATGTCCTCTCTTACAACAGGTTCATGGCAAATTCATGCTTAGCCCTTAAAATGGAGGATAGTTGAATTTGATCTTGCTCAAAGCTTTCTCCAGCAATTGGTTGTACTGTTGTAGAAGTGTCAGCAGGCTGCTGCGACGATCTTCCTGGTCCCCTTATCACTGGAATCTCGTGCCTCCAATGAGCTTACATTCTAGTGTGCCTTATTACTTGGCAGGCCACCTTACCACTTTTAGTTTCATCTTCATCATCAGAGTCTTTTTCGTTAGTTGGGCATTTGAGGGAAGCTTTCTCCTGTAGGCAAACCCTTCTTTTTGCCCAAATGCGATCACCAAATTCCTTGGAGGTCAACTCAACAATGTCTTTACTTTGTGCTCAAGAGCTGACCTATTCTTCTTCCTTACCCCAACTATCCCAGTTTAAGATGTAAGGATACAACCTTATCTTATTGAGCGTCATTTGTAGTATCTTTTCATCTGTAGTATCTCTCTGTTTCTCTTCCATTACATGACTCCAGTGAGTGAGAAAAAGAGTAAGATAAGGATAAAAAAAATAAACAATAAAAAATATAAGTAAGAAATGAGGGGATAAGATAAGATACGTAAGGAAATGAAAAGAAAAAAAAAATGAACTAGGTAAGTAATGGCAACTCAGTTCACTGCAAAGTGCACTGGGTTGCTACAATTGTCGAGACATAACTACACATTTATTTAACAATCTTGCTCAAATTGGATCAAATATATTGCAACTCATATCTAAACACATTAACAAGCATATTATTGATATAATTCTCACTCAATTATCACATTAAGCTTTAAAGCTCTCTTTACCGAAAGTTGATCAAGATTTTCACAAATTATATTCTAACTCTTTGATCAAGTTCCTTTCCAAAAATGATTAACACGATTTTAATTTATCAATGTCAACTTGAGTTTTACGATACATCACATCCAAATTTCTTCAAATTCTAATCGAGATACATATCATTTTCATTTCATCGAATTTTCATAAAAGTTCCCTAAATTAACATAAGATCATCCCTAATAATCATTTAAGCATTTTTTCCTTCAAAATTAACATGCAATTAGGTAAAACTCTTGCCAAATCATATCTAAACTTAATTCCATCGAAATTTAACATAAGTAACATGTAATCAACTCTAATTCAACATATATATAACATGCTTGGTGACATTTTTTTTTTTTACCAAAAATCACATGCTAGCTCCAAAATCAACTTCAAATATCAAAATTAATAATTTAATACCATAATAATCACATTTACTGATTAACAACATAAAAATCACATGCGAGACATAAAATTAAACATGAGGATCATCACAACCTAATCTAGATGCATGCATGTGCAATTATACTAATGTTGCAAAATTATTAACTAACTAACATAAATCAAGCTAACCTAAAGTGGCCCGTACCTTCCTCCTTCTTAGAGAGGTAAAGGAGGAGAAGCGTTTGTTCTCCTTCTTTGAGAGAGAGAGAGAGGGGAACAAGGCCTTCGGCCTTTTTGTTCATGGGAGAAGGGTGAATGGTGATGGTGACACTATTCACCACATGAGGTGCCCAAAAACGGTGGGTGCACGGAGTGAGGTGGTGAAGGCAAGGGGGTGAGGTGGTGCTGAAGTGGAGGTGGTGGTGTGAGCTGTAATGGGTGTGAATAGTGAGAAGCACTCCTAAACTTAACACTTAAGGTTGAGGGTGTTATAAGGGGGTGTATGTTTCGGCTTTTGTGTGAGGTAAGGGTGTGTGTGTTTATTTTATGCATTTAGGCAAGTATAGGGTGTTAATCTAGGTTAATTCTAATAGGTTTTGGTAGGGCTCAGTCTTATAAAGATGTTATATTAAAACCCTTGCGTTGAAATCGTATTCTAAGTTTGCCAAATCGTACACTAATCTTTAAGTTACACAAAATGTCATAGCTTAAGTGTTTTCAAATACCTTATAATTCAAAAATAGTACCTATATCCTACATACTATGTTACGAGAGTAAAGTTCTAATAATTCAAGCCTAATCGTCCCAAAAACTTTTTGAAATCTATTGTGGTACTACGGTAGTCCAATTTTTAAAATAAAGTGTGTATAAAATGACAATATAATTTATGTTGTATCACCGGTGCAAGTTGCAAATCTTTATTTGTATAAAACATTCAAAATTTGGTCATTTTCTCCTATACAAGGGGATTCAACTCATTCCCTAATTTTAACCAACATTTTGCATCAATAAACAATATAACTTAAGTGGATATGTAACAAGATACACATGCATGTGTTCAAGGTGCATGCATCTATCTAATTTCCTAATTCAATTCAAGATACAAGTATATCCTAAGGTACAAGCACATATATATATTTTTCAATTATGAAATGTACATTATATCCAATATATACTTGCAAATTATCCACATAAAATTTAAAGTATAATTAATATTTAGATAAGTGCTTCAATCACTAATCATATAATTTGAAACATAATTTAACAATTAAACTAGTAATTTCATTACTAGTATGAAGTCGAATAAGTTCTTAGTCATTTTATGCATTGTTCGTTTAATATCTAATCTTATTTTCTTATCCAAATTATTAACTTTTATTATTTTTTAATCTTTATTTTATTCCAAACCGATGACTGGCACATAATGATGTTCCTGTGCAGTTAAGCAAATAATCGATGGCACTAGTTTAAGATAATGAAATGACACATATGTTCGTATTATTAGGAAATTTATGTTTAGTTTTGATGATGAAAAAATCTCAATTGAGGTATGAACTAGTGCCCCCATAATTTTGTTTTAATTGTAATGGACTAGGGCTAGTACTACTAAGGCTAAGTCACAATAAGCACACAACAAGGACACCAAGGTTACATGCAGCAAAAAAGTGTAAGGCAGCAGTAATGAAACAGAAACTGCAGCGACAATGCAGTGTGGTTGCTTATGCTAATCTAGCATACAACATTGCTTGCAACAAGGTACAACCACAAATACATAGTAGTCATGTCTAGAGTGTCAAAGGTCAAAGTTAGAAGTCAGGGGATCGATAAAATATAGCCAATAGAGACAAGATTCAAATCTTGTACTGACTGTACAATTATGTCGGGACATGTTACTAAAAAAAAAAGAAGCAAAAGCAACATTAGACACTGACAACAAGCCACAACCCCTCTAATTGGAACTCTATAGAAAGAACAAACGGGTCTAAAGTCGTACAAGGAGCATTAATGTCAACAAATTTTTTTTCTCACTCTTCAATTGGAAGATATCTCAACTGCTATAAATAGAAAGAGATGGAAGATGAAGCAAAGGCTACCGATTTATTGAGCAACCAAAATTACTTTGCACCAAGCACTCAATCATTCTTACTCAAAGCTTCAACATATACACCACTCCGATAATCTTTTAAGTGTTTTGTGCAAAGTATACAAGAGCAAATAACAGTAGCAAGAGTATTCAAGTAAAGATTCAAGCTGCATTTAGATTCTCAAGTTAAGCTAGCTCCCAAGATTTTCCCCAAGCCTAATCCTTCTCAAACAAGGAATCTTGCCCAAATCTCAATTAATATTCAAGTTTAGTGGCAGCTACCAGAAGTTGAAGAAAAACTTTCAGTAAACTAATCTCACGAGGAATTTTCGAACGAGGAATCTTCGTTTTGAATCCGGTAGTCAAAGTAGACTAGGTATTGTGAGGAACGTGTGCATAGTAGAGTAGACTTCCGAGGATAGGCAAAAACTACTGTAAGGAGCTAAGTTGGACTTAGGCTTCGACGTAGCTAAGTTTGTACTGTGTGAACAACTTAGTGAATTTTCCCTGTGTGAGAAAAGAATGGACGTAGAAGGATTACCCCCACCTTTAAACCACTATAAACTTTGATTCTACTTTTATATGGCTTTTTTACTTACTGTTGATGGCATATTACTTACGTACTCCATTGATTTGTAAGAAAATAGATTTGCATAATATTTTGCTGCATAAAACTTTGCATAAGCATTGCTTACTTTAAGTAACCTAAGTTCAGTCTGCTTCATGCAAACTATCTTAAGTCAGCTTATTGTATTAGCTTTGCTGTAAGAATAGTTTCTTACAGTAAGCAGCAAACTACTGCTCAAAGTAAGACAAGTGGATGATGGCGTCTTCATCAATCAAGTCAAGTACACAAAGAGTTGCTCAAGAATTTTGTGAAAGGCAACTCAACCTCAGTAAGCATTCATATGAGTACTGCAACCAAACTTGACAAGGATGAAGATGGAAAGGATGTTGATACCACATAGTACAACTAATTGGCTCACCTCTGTATCTTACAACAAGCAAATCAAACATCGTATTTGTTGTAGGAGTTTATGCATGATACCAAGCAGCACCTAAGGAGCCTCATCTCCTAGTAGCTAAGAGAATTTTGAGGTATCTACGGGGCACGACTAGAGTAGGATTGTGCTATCCAAGAGATGGGGCGTTCGAACTTAAAGGATACTCAAATGGATACCCAAGATTGACCGCAAAAGCATGAGTGGAACTTGTCAATTTGTTGGAAATAGATTAGTTTCAAGGTTTAGCAAAAAACAACAATCATTTGCAACGTTAGCAGCAGGAGCAGAATACATCGTTGTTGGAAGCTGCTATGTGCAAACATTATAGATGCAACAACAATTGAAGAAGTATGGGATACTCACAAGAGAAACTCCTATAATGTGTGATAACACCAGTGTGATTGCTATCACACATAATCCAGTTCTTCATTCTCGGACCTAGCATATAGAAGACATCACTTCATTCATGATCATGTGGAGAATAGGGATGTCAAGCTTGAAAAGATTTCCATAGACATACAGTTAGCTGATATATTTGCTAAACCTATGTGTGAATCTTGTTTCAATATGCTTAAGACAGAATTAGGGATGTTACTTATATAGGAGAACCCCTGTAGAAAAGTGTGTTGCTGGTGAAAGCAAAAAACATGTTTTAAAAAAGTCAATCGAAAGGTTATTATAACCAAACTGGAGTAAGGGGGAACATTGTAAGTATTGCACAATGATTCAATACACACTATTAAAAAGAATCACTATAATTAGGATGGCAGTGGACAACTCATGGTGATTCACGAAGATGCCTACAGTAGGAAACGTAGTAAGGAGAAACACAGTAAGCTGACATACGGTCATTCGTTGGAACTTACTACAATAACCTTACTATGAAATAAATACTGTGAGCTTTTTATGTCTATAGCATTCAAAGCTTACTGCATACTTGCTACAACATTAATATTTCCTTGGAGCATTTAGAGTGCTGAATTTAAAACTTTTTAGTTTTTAAGAGGGAAAACATTCATTCCTTTCCCCACATTTAATCCACACATCCTTTACTGAATCTTAACCCATTAAATCCCACCCACTAATTAAAATTCATTTTCCCCTCAGTGAATCTAAACCGTTCAAATTGGAGGAACTTGTCAAGTGAACCAAGAGTCGTTTCAGATTATCTATAGTTAGAGGATATATATACCTAAACTTAGAAAGTTTGAAAAAAAAATCAATCATATCTTCTTGAGAAAAAACCCTAAAAGGTCCCTTTTTTTATGTGATCTTCAAAACTTCTTCTCAGACAAGCTTCAATGGCAACTCATAAATCCTCTCCAATAAAAATGAAATCTGACTTTATAGAAGGACGTCTTACTTCTCTCGAGTATCGTTGGATTGTGGAGAGAAATATAGGATCTCATTTGATAGAGATGATATGGCGCAAACTAATGTCAAATCAGCTGACCTTCTTTCTTGGTGCTCATCCACCAAGATATCAAGAAAAGATGGCAATACAAGAAAAATGCATAACAACAACGCTCATAAGACAACGATTTTTTGTCAAAACCGTTGTGTATTAGAAAATTACCGTTGTTATAAATTTATGCGTTGTTGTTTGGTGAAATAATGAACTGAACAACAACAGTTATATTGTGCCGTTGCTATTCTCGTTGTTGTTTAGCGCCTCAATTAATTCTTTTTAATTAAATCGTGTTTTACCTTTTATTTTCTGTTTGCCCGGATAATGATTTTAAATATAAGTGGCAAAATAGACTTGGAAAAAATTCCCAAATCACAAGGTTGAAGAAACCCTCGCCGTCGCCACCGCACTATCGCCGCCCAGCAATGCCCTCCCCCCTCGTAGTCGCACCCTAACCATTCTCCTTTACGATCGCCGCCCGACCTGACTCCTGATGGAGCACTTTTTTCCATCCTATCTCTCTCTCTCTCTCTTTTAGAGCGGCCTTGGCAGGTAACTTTCCTGAATCTAACTAAAATTAAATTTACTAGTGTATAAAACATAGGATCTGTTGCTTTTTGTGTAGGGTTCTTATTTTTGATTAATTTGGTAACCACTGTTTTTACTCAATTGTTATCATCTGGCCTTTTCAGTCCTTTTACGTGCTTAGAAGTCTTAGATGGATATACCTTCAATAATTTTATGATAGCGATCATAGTTTTGTGAATCTATGATTTTGTCATCTGATTGAGTAACACAAGCCACTGATAGTTTGCAGGATGGAATTGAAACTTTGAGTACTGATATCACAAATGCTTTAACTAATTGTTAAGAGGAAAGAGAAGAAGTAGATCAGCTAGAACTCCCTTGATTCGCAGTGATTGTTCTTTTGGATGTTCAACTGATTGTGCATCGTGTATGTGCTACATAACTCATTTAGCATTGTCATTCGTGATTCATGCAGTGGATTCATGCTCCGATTTTGATTATATAAGTCCATAATTAGATCAAATACAGAGCTTTTATATAATTTCCATGGACTATTATGACTGAGGAATACAAGTTATCTAGCATGTGTTTCAAAATAAAAGAAGATAAAAAAAGCTAGTCAATACTGTACAAACATGATCTGAAGTCCTTACAAAGATAGTGTTGAATCAATTGTGAATACTTGTGTCTCCAAATGTTGTCATTTTGTCCATCCAATGACCAATTGTTTCTTTCATCTCTCGAGATTTTTACTTGAATATTTGTCTAATTGTGTTTGATGGAATGGACATGTTTAGCTAGCAACATTAAGTAATAGTAATAATAATAATAATATTTTTAAAACATTATTAATTTATAATGATGAGGTAGTTTTCCTATTATCTTCGCTTGGAAACACAAGGAAAAGGAAAAGAACACTGGGTACTTGATTACTGCTTCTACAAATCACCTTCATAACTATGAGTTTCAAAATGCAGGCCAATGTTTTCTTCAGACAGTATCAATGCTAACAAGCACAAACTAGAGAGGTTTCGTCATGGAGATGACGTCTCCTGCAATTGCTGGTGTTGGTGCATTGCGAGGTGTCGACCCTGGGTAAGTTACACATTATCTCTAAAAAGAATCTGATACTATGTGTTTTACGGAGTTGAATTCTCATAGCATAATTAGAACTCTTATTTAGAAATCTGCTTTTGTGAAATATATGTTTATGGTAAATGCCTGTTGGTGTGGTATTTTGGTTGTTATGGTAAATTTACTGAAGATGCCATCAAATCTAAAATGGATGACAGTATGTTGCTTATTCTTGTCCTGACTGTTTGGTTTAATTTCTAATGAGGCTAACGTAAGCTGTTTGGCATTCTGCAGCTACTGACTTGTACGATTTTGATGACGAGAAGGCATAGTTATCGTTTTCATTGCCTACTATCCGTTGGGGTTTTTTAATTTAACTTATGGTTTATTTTCATTTATAACTGGTGCAGGATAAAAATAAGTTAGATTTCAAAAACATTGTCCGTTGTAATTGAATAGAACCACCAAAAAGAGAAAGGAAACGCAAGTATGTTCTTGTCAATCTTGAAATTGTACTAAAAAAATCACCTTAAATCTGGTCAAAATGACGTGTTTCTCTTTTGCCTTTTAACCTTCAGTTACTTAGAATCGGAGTACTTCAAGCAGACAATGCGCCAGAGTGGTCCTGCTAAGCCAAAGGAGCCTAGAATTCCTCGCATGCCACAGTTGTAAGCATTTTCAGTTCATTTATTTTATTTTAAATTTTGTTGATAATTGAGGGTTTCTGCTGCTTAACATGTTATATTTTATTAGGCATGATTTCCAGTTCTTCAACATACAGCGCCTTAGTGAGCTGTGTGAAAAAGACATTTGTTATCTCATGGTGAGTGTCTAGGCTACTCTTGAGGTTGTTTTTTCATAGCTATTCGTTGTAGCTGTCTTATTCCTTCCCTTTTTATTCAACAAACACATCAAAGAAATCAAGTTAAAGATACAATAGAGGTGGATGAACTAGAAGGTCTGTACTTATCTTGATAATTATGTTTAATATCTCAATTTCTCAAGATGTTTTCCTGACCTGTTATTCTGTACATAGATGTCGGAGACCCATTGACTACTGAGGAGCAGGAAGAAACGGAGCGGTTGCTGGAAGATGTATGTTTCGATAAACTTCTCAACCTGCTGAAATTCTATAAAGACACTTGCAAGTGAGGTAACATGGTTTTACTCAAATAACTAAACCGTATATTTTATGTTCTTTTAGTAAATAATTTATTAATTAAAACATATTTTAAGGAAAACAATAAAATAAAATTTAAAGGCGATAAAATTATTCTTTTAAATAATAGATATCCAAAGTAGGCAAAAATTCAATACAAAATGTGTCATCCACTCTAGAGTCTGCAGGAAAAGATGCTAATTAAAATACAATTGGTGTCAAAGCTTCTAAGACTAACGAATTATAATCTCATTCAAACCATGTTGGTCTAACATTTCCTCAACTCACTTCCACGTTTCTCCAGCCTCCACTTCTGTTCTATTTTTTAAAGAAACCTGAAAAGAAAAAATTAATATGATTTGATGGGTCCATACTCCGTATGCCATGACAATATAAAACAATAAGAAAAGTACTGACAATCTACCTGACAGTCCACATTAATATACCACCCCACATTCTAAGAGTACCTCACGGAAGTTTTTATAGTTAAATATGGCTAAATTTCACTTAGGATAAGCTTCCTAGCATGATTCCTGGAAAGTAAGGTCTTTGAGGACACGATAAGAGAAGTTATTAGTTATCAAGAACACCTCCTACCCTAAGACAATTCATGAATAATAACCTTAGATGAAGTATTCAGATACTGAAAATAATTTCATCTTGGACGTATGAATCTTAAGCTAAAACTCTAAATAAAATGACATCTTGAACATATCAGTGCCAGCTCAAGTATGTATATGAAGCTTCCTGTTTTTTTGTTTAACCTTATCAAACAGTATTTGTATTCAATTCACAAGGCATTAGTGTGTATGATTTCATAATCATTAATATTCGTGGACAGAAATGGATTAGCATGCCTACAATAGAGTATAAAGAGGCATCATATGTTACCGTTGAACAACCTATCATGAATGTGGGATATTCAAAGGTGAGAACTTGCTAAACAACATCACTGCAAGTCTACAAGAAAGATAATAGTAATAATCCATGCAATACAAGAATATATAAAAAAACGAGGCCTCACAATGTTCCAACATAATATCCCAATTTGATTTTATTGCATCTTTAGGTCAATGATCTATTCTTCATATATACAATAAGTAAATTGAGGTTAATTTCTCATCCCCTGTTTAGAGTTTGAGATTGCAAAGTGTTTGGTAGTTGCATACAAACCTAAAATACCCCTTGTTAAGTGAAGGAACAAAGTACTGCGTGAAAATTCATTACCATACCGCAAATTCTGATTATTAAAAATAGCGAGTGAAATAGCTGAAAGTATAAAAATAAAATAGGTAATATAAAATAACACTAACTTATCTAGGCTAACTATACCATAGTAGTTAAAAAAGGTTGTAGCAGCTAACCATAGTTTCCACACAATATAATTCATAATCATCATCCTTTCCAACCAAGGAACAAATATGAATTTTGAATCAAGTGCAAAACACTAGTGAACCTAAAAATAGTCAACTGTGGTACACTTAATCCATAAACACTTTATCTTCATATGTACAAGGAAATACTCTTACGTTATTCCAATAGCAACAAACAACAACTATTCGATTCATATGAAATTATGGCGCTGCAAACCCACATAAAAGTTTTAGAGTACATTGAAATACTAAAGGCAAAAACAACATCTAGATTACCTTCAATTCGAAATTATGTTTTACTGAAATATTTTGACTTTTCTTTTAATAAATGTATTCCTTTTTAGTGGGAAAATTGCCGCCATTTTTTTGGCCAACTCTCACTTGTAATTAGTGGGAAAAGTTACTGCAACTCTTTTGGTAGTGTCCCCTAAAATTAATATTCCATTTCACAATATTTGAATTTATTATATTTTTTCTAATAACAAACAAACTTATTATACTAATGTCTCAATTGAACTAATATTAAGACACTGAGACTTTAGTGTCTTAATAGACATGAAAGCGGCGGTACCAATTTTAAGCAAATATAAGATGTCGCATTTGAGGACTTATTAACACACTTATTGTATAGTGTCGTAAAAGATGTGTGATAATAGGCCAATTTTTTTGTAGTAATTTGTTACTATGAATTACTCCTGAAAGCATGAACCAAAGATTTTTTTTTCTTAGGAAGTGCATCGAAAATATATTTAATTGTTCGTGAAGCATGGTTGTGAATCTAAAAAACTTCTATTTAAGGCTGCCACCTTTTCTCTGTCAAAGAACCAATTTATTTTTGCTGTTATCTTGCCATTGTATTAACACAAGTCCTTCCTACAGCTCGTGTTTTTTGCCAACCAACTATTTCTTTAATTATATAGATTATCATATGCATAAAGTTGAAGTTTTCCTTGTAATATAAAGTAACTTATTTGCATATAGGTTGAATTAGCAATGCATGCAGTATTTGTTGCTAATCTCCTAGTTATCCTGGCATTGTTCTTATGTATGTTGCTTCTTGTCTTTGTGATTTTAGTTAGATATGCTAGTTGGTATAATATTTTTGGTGCAAACTGCTTTAATCCTAGCAAAAGACAAACTGAAAAATGAGGTTATGTGTGTATATAATGAAAATATGTAGAAAAAGAGGAGCTATTGGATTAATGGTTATAGTTGATATAAATCATTTTTCTTATTTTATTATTGATGGAATATGATTTGAAACTTTATACAAACATCACGAGCCCCTATTTATCTTACTATAGACATTTACTCATTTGTTTGCAAGATATCAGTTGTTTGCTTATTGATCCTCTCTCCCTGCACTTCACAAACCACGTGCCCATCAATATGAGTTTAATATTTTCTCTTAGTCTTTTATGATTTAGTGTTTATTTCCTCTTTTAATTTTTTTCCACATATTTTTAGTTTGTTGATATTTGTGCAGTCTGCCTAGGATTATAGTGCCAACTATTGCTGTTCGACTAAAGCTGCCAATGCACAGACTTAGTGTTGCTAGTGCTTCATTGTGAGTTCTATAGCTGAGTAGAAAGAAATGAAACAAATGCTTTTCTTTCCTGTTTAAATTTTCTTTACTATTTGGGAGGAAATTTGAAGCCCAAATTTTGTATGAAGACTAAATGCTGATTATCCTAACCTCTTTTTGCTTTAAAGCTAAATCACAATATTCTTGGTAATTTTAAAAAACTGGCACTGAGACTTTGTGAAAGAAATTCTTTTTATTTTGAAAGACAATTCTTATTCTTATCTGCATAAAATGAAAGGCCGAAAGCTTTTACTTCATCTCAAGTTGTGACTTCTATTTATTTTTACCGCAATTTCCTCCATCAACTCGTCATTTTTTATTTTTTTTGATCGGGTGTACATTGTAGTATGTGAATCCTTGCCGCAATTTACAAATACACTACTACTTTGACATGTTAGTAGCACTATGGAGTTGTCTTCAGCAGTAATTACAATTTTTAAATAATAAAAAGTTTTTAAATTCTTTAGATTTGGATTAAATTGATGGAAACATTTCCTTTGTGATTAATAGTATGTGTTGTACCTACTCCATTCCATGGTCACTAACTTAATGAACTTCTATGTATAGGTTCTAGAAGGGGTCATTAAGTACAAATGGAATGTATTTCCCAAGATTCACGAGATGGCATGAAAAACTATATTTCTGAAATTGTAGTTACGGTAACTTAATCTCCCTATCCTAGTTATGATATTATTTATTGTTATTTGGCTGGAAAAGAATGACTACTTATGTTATTGTCGGATGATTTTAGCTTTCAAGTGATGAAGTCTCTTTTCGGAAGGAGTGGCTTTATGATAATAAATTGAACATAATATTGATTCAGGTAAAATGATTCTGACTAGTTAATTGCAATTGGTCTTTGTGTAACACTAGTTTATTAATGCACAATATTCTTTTGGTATTATTATCTAGATTGTGATTATATTTTTTGTATTTAGATATTGAAACACGAGTGGCCAGCTCGTTGGCGAAGCTTCGTTGCTGACTTGGTTGCAGTGCGTTGAAGTTCAAGAAGATTTAGTCGCGTAGTTAGTTTATTATATTATCGTTAGGAAGCATATCGGTGGATCTTTTTGTCAAAACAATGTACTAGATTTATCTAAATTAGATGGTTTGATATTGATATAATTTTTGTTTTATTTAGTATTTTGTCTTTTTATGTGATTTTCTTATAAAATTATTTACTACCTCCGTCCCGGTTATTCTTGCACTGGGAGGGTTGACACAAGTATTAAGAAAAGTTTCTTTTTGGGATTTTGTTGACTTTTCAAAGGTGAATTAAGGGTGGAGATTTTGAGGGTGTAGATTGTATTATAACTTTCCTTTTCAAGGGGTGTGCAAGTTTAACTGGGACGGACAAAAATGAAAAGTGTGCAAGTTTAGCTGGGACAGAGGGAGTATTATTTGAAATTAAAAATATTAAAAAAATTAAAACAGGAAAATAATACCTAATAACAGGCATCAAAAACCTTTATTATAAAGGTTAAACGACAAAGGTAAAAAATCGTTGTCTTTACGTTGTTGTAAAAATTAAAACCACAACGGTAAAAAATCGTTGTCTTTACGTTGTTGTAAAGGCCCAAACGACAACGGTTAATCCGCGTTGTAACAGGCGTTGTCGTAAATGTCAATCACAACGGTTAAAAACTGTTGTGGTATAGGTCTTCGACAACGTTCAAAACCGTTGTGGTAGGTAGGGGTCTACTACAACGCCACGTAGGAAAACGGTCATTTATTGCAAACGACAACGATTTTCCACTGTTGTCGTTTTGCAGAATTGTTGTAGTGTGGTGGCACAATTTTACTCAACTGCAAAGGTTACCTGCGATTAGAAGGGTGACTCTCTACCATAACATATGAAGTGGGAGGATGTAACATTGAGATCACTTCTTCAACCCGCGCTAAGATCTATAATATGCCGGAGGAAGGACTGACTCCGTTGCAGCAGAAGGTTTATGTTGGGGATTCACTACTAGAATGTTAGAATGATTTTACAGGTGACCATCAAGGGTGAATGTGCATGAATCCTGTGCCAAGTTTTTCCTTGGAATTTGAATATCTGCATGATATGTTTAGCTGGATCATAGAGTGCAGGACTACGAGTTACGATAAGTACATCGCTCCCTGATTCCGCTCGATAACCGACATGTGGAAGGAGGAATTAGTAAACTGGCAATTATGTCTCTTTACACGTCTGGTAGATGAGGTCACCAAGACGAAGGGCCACAAAAGCTACGAAATCATGCTCAACTATGATTTGTACAATCTCAAAATCGGCATTACTGGATTTGTAGAGCGTGGGAAAGTGGATCAGTGGTATAAGTTCCTTATGTGGAGATCCAATAACCAGCTCTACCTGAGGAAGATCCTACTCTAGTAGCTGAAGGACCTGTGAATCCTACAGCAGAGGTTACAGAAACAAAGCCTAAAACATAGCAGGTAGATCAGCAAGCTGTTATGAATCAAAGCTTGGAACCAGACAAGAGATGGCTCAAAGATCATCCACCAACCTTGGTCATAGGGACAGTGAATGATGGAGTAAGGACACGAAGATCTGCACCTTCAAAGTCATGTTCTCCTGCTTTGTATCTCAAATAATACCTGGTACCATTGAGGAAGCCTAAAAAGATCATGATTGGGTGCAAGCCATGCAGGAAGAGCTCAATGGGTTTGAAAGGAATGAAGTTTGGAATTTAGTTCTATGGCCACTCATCATGATATAAGTGGGACCAAATGGGTGTTCAAGAGCAAGCTAGATGAGTTAAGGTTTATTACCAGGAACAAAGCAAGGTTAGTTGCTAAAGACTATTGTCAGGAGGAAGGCATTGTTTTTTACGAAACCTTTGCCCCTATAGCTAGACTTAAAGCAATCAGAATATTTATGGCCTTTGATGCATACATTAACTTCACTATGTATCCAATGGATGTGAAAAGTGCATTCCTGACTGGATTTCTAGCTGAATAAGTCTATGTTGAGCAATCGCTAGGGGTTGAAAATTCAATTGGAGATAGAGTATATAAGCAAAAATAAGGTATTGTATGGCCTCAAGAAAGTACTTTGAGCTTGGTATGATACTCTCTCTCAGTATCTAGTCCAAAGTGGATTCCAGAAAAGTGTTGTAAACAATACCTTATTTAGGACCTAAGATGGCGATAGTATATTGCTAGTCTAAAATTATGTTGAAGACATTATCTTTAGGTACTCTAACAAAGAACTATGCAAGAAGTTCTCCCAGCTGATGCAAAGCAAGTTCGGGATAAGCATGATGGGAGAGTTAAGCTTCTTTCTTGGACTCCAAGTAAAACAGTTGAATGATGGTGTTTTCATCAATCAAGTTAAGTGCACAAAGGAGCTGCTCAAGAAGTTTGGGAAGGAAAACTCAACTTCAGTAAGCATTCCTATGAGTACACTAACCAAACTTGACAGAGATGAACATGGAAATGATGTCGACATCATACAATACAAAAGACTTATTAGCTCACTTATGAACCATTCAAATTGCATGGATTTCTCGCCGATTGAACCAAGAGTCATTTCAGAATATCTACAATTTTTTAGGATATATATACCTAAACTTAGAAAGTTTGAAAAGACTTTTCGATCATATCTTCCTAAGAAGAAATTTTAAAGATCCATTTTTTATGATCTTCTAAACTCTTCTCAAACAAGCTTCAATGGCAACTCAGAAATCCTCTCTAATCAAGAAAAATCTCGACTTTATAGAGGGACGTCTTGCCTCTCTCAAATATCTTAGGATATGGATGGTGGAGAGAAATAGAGGATCTCAACTAAAAGAGACGACATGGCGCAAGCTAACGTCGAATTATCTAACCTTCTTTCCTGGTGCTCACCCACCAACAGAGGCATTCTCAGCATTAATCAGGCAGACCAAACTATGAGGAAGTCTACATGGCGCTAAAATTTGTAGAAATGCTGACCCATTGACTCACCTATTTTTCGATGATGGCAACATTATTTTTGGGCGGGCGAATAAGGCCGAAATTGATGCAGTGGGGGGATGTCATAAGATGTTATGATGAAGCCTCGAGGCTATTAATCTCTCTGGAAAAATCAGAAGTATGTTTCAGCAAGGGGATTGGGGAAGATAGAAGGAGGCATCTGGTGAATAATCTAGGGGTTAGACTTTTGGAAAGACACTCGATTTACCTTGGGCTACTAGTATCACTGGGGCGATCAAAAGAATCATTTTTTAGTGCCATTGTCGAAGGAGTGGACAAGAAGATGAAGAATTGGAAAAGTGCTTGTTTATCAAATACGGGGAGATTGACTTTGATAAAGTCAATCGCTCAATCTATTCCAACCTTTTCATGAGCTATTTATTGTTACCGCAGTCGATTGATAGACAGATAAAATCGATGTGTGGAAACTTTTGGTGGGGGTAGAAAAGCAATGAAAGACGGATTCACTGAGGGGAATGGGATAAATTGTGTAAGAGCAAGACGGAAGGAGGGTTGGGATTTAAGGATATGAAGGTATTTAACTTAGCAATGCTTGCTAAACAAGAGTGGCACTTACTTGGTGCCGAGAGCTCCTTATCCAAAATGTTGAGGGCTAGATACTACCCGAATTTAACATTCCTTGACGCTACGATTGTCTAAAATTCAAGTTATACGTGGAGAAGCATTATGGTGGGTAGGGAGGTGTTGAAAAGAGGGTTGATATGGAGGGTGAGGGTGTCTTCAAATGTGAATACTTGGACTGATTTGTTGTTTCCAAACAATAATAAGTTTCGGATGGATACAACGCGTCGAAATGGGTGTCAGGTAGATAAAGTTAAAGATGAAATTGATTCTTGTACGAATGGATAGAATACGTCACTGATCAAGGAGTTATTCCAATTGGAGAATGAAACACAAATTTTGGCAATACCAATCCAATATGTCGGCATGCTGATCAAATGATATGAAAGTATTCAAAGACGGGTAGATATGAAGTCAAGGCGGGTTATTTTGTGGCAAGAGATGCTGACGGAAGTGAGAACCCCAAATGCCTCTTCTTCACAAAAATCTCGTAATTCTGGAATTTTATTTGGCACCTCGATGTACCTCCAAAGGTACAAGTAATTTTGTGGAAGGTTGTGAGAGGCTATCTCCCGGTTTTGTGGGGTTTGAGAAGGTGTGGGGTGGACCTGGATACCAAATGCCTCTTCTTCACAAAAATCTCGTAATTCTGGAATTTTATTTGGCACCTCGATGTACCTCCAAAGGTACAAGTAATTTTGTGGAAGGTTGTGAGAGGCTATCTCCCGGTTTTGTGGGGTTTGAGAAGGTGTGGGGTGGACCTGGATGGTGATTGCAGGCGATGTGGTGAGGCTGTCGAAACGCATGAACATGAATTGAGGGATTACGCTTGGGGTGTCGGTTATTGGAAATCGTCTCCGATTCGACTCAAGGATGAGTTATCAAACTATAATGCATGTGTTGCGGACTGGGTGGAATTGTTGGCCACTAAGGAAGACGAAGACACTCAATTCATGTTCGCCATGCTATTGTGGATATTGTGGAAAGCTAGAAACGAGTTGTAGTTTGAGGAAAGAAGGTTTAATCCTCAAGATTGTTACAGGGCTGTTGCATGCACGTTATAGGACTAAAGGGTTGCAAAGCGACCTTCAGGTATGGGTCCAACTTCTGAACCGTGCTAGGTTTGGAATCCGCCATCTGGAGATGTGTTTAAATTGAATTCAGATGCATCGATTCATAGGGAGGGAAGAACAGGTCTGGGGAGTGTGTTGAAGGATGCAATGGGACATGTTTGGAGCTACTCGATCACGCTACTTGATGGCATTTTGGATGTGGAACTGGCAGAAGATGTTAGCTGCCTGTAGGGAATAAAAAATGATGTTGCTATGGGGTTGATGAAGCTGGATGTTGAGGTTGATAACAATGGCCTGTTTGCGAAGCTGAAGGATAAGAAAGTGGATATCTCTTCCTTGGGATCAATTATTGATGAGATTCAGATTTCTTTGCTTGGTATAATTTTTGTCTTGTTCGGCGTTCTGCCAATATTTTAGCACACCATTTAGTTAGGGTTGCTTTTTCATTTAATTCTCCAAGGACGATGACCGGAACTGTTCCGGATTCACTGTAACCTTTTGTTTTGACCGAGTTAGTTAACTCATGATTTATTAAAGTGTTTACACCTTAAAAAAAATTCAACAAAAAGATTCAAGATTTAATCTCCTTTCTAGGCCTGTTTCAATAAATTAGATGAAGGTGAAGGAGTTTGTAAACATTAAGATCCAACTAGCTTCTCTATAAATTTGGGATATGTACAATTCCTGATCTCAACATTTCCTTCCAACAAATAAAGTAGAACTAAAACGCAAGTATATTGTGCGTATGAGTGAGAGAGATGAAGATCCAACTAGTTTCTCTATAAATTTGAGATATTTACAATTCATGTTCTCAATATTCAACAAATGCATAAATTCATTTTCACCTTCTGTGGTCCTGTTTCTAAAGCATGACGATATTTCCTAGGCTTCACTGAACTCAAGCCTTCTGGCGATGAGGACAGTTCAAGCTGGTTGAGATCTGGGTTCCTCGTTCTTTCTAAAGTCTTTCTCGTTACGAGCTTCAGAGAATTCAAGAATTCCGGCGATGAGGATCACGCGGGACGGTTGAGATCTGGCTTGATTTGACGGCATAATTCTAGGGGTTGGGGAGGGGATTTAGGGTTTCTTTTTTTTTTTTTTTCCAACAATTTCCGTTTTCCATTTTTTTAGGTTCTACAACTTTTTCTATTTATCCCTTTAAGTTTTATGATAATTTTATTTCTATAATAATTTTGATTAGGTAGACCTGAGGTGGAGTTTTAATTGCATATGTATATACTTAAGGTGGAAATTTTGGTCCACGTCACACTATTTACGTGAGAGATCATGCCACGTGTAAAAATGAACGAAGATCTCCAAATTGAAAACTCACGTGCTAGTCATGTGACTTTTTTCGACGAGTTTGAAAAATTCCGGAATTTTTTTTCTTAAATCACAAATAAATTAAATTAGAGGATTAAATATATAAAACCTTCAGGTGGGACTAAAATGCAATTGACCAATAATTAAAGGACTAAAATTTCTTTTTCCCACTTAGAAATCCTTATAGATAAATAACTATACAATGGATCCTCTACCTCACATTTTACCATGCTCCACCCACTTTCCGCTCCAAATTAAATCTATTTACGCTCCAGGTTAAATGATTTCAAGGTTTATAGTTCAAGCTAATAGTTTACAATTAATGTTCTAATTCAAGCCTCGGAGTCTACCTATTTATGGTTCATACATTTGTGACAGGGCTATAATTATTTCTATCTATAATTTGTAATTTCAAGCTTCAATGTTCATAGTTATACAATTGGGGATTCACGGTATACAATAGTTTAAGGTCTTGGACATATACAATTGAGGATTCACGGTACAATTGTAATTTTCAATTTTGGAATTGAACACAAGTAGGACACAGCAAAATAAAGTAGAGGATCCCGAAACTAAACAAAATGAGTTACACATAAAAAAATTTAAAAAAATATGGATAATATAATTTTTATCTAAATCATCCAAAGATGTATGGCTAATTAATTTGTATATTTTGATATATTTGGTGTATTATCATGTTCTATCTACAAAGTGGGTGTTTCGAATTATTTGTTGCATTATATGTATTTCATCTTCTATTATATTATTTTTACATAATACATGTTAATTAGCACTATAAGAAATTTATCAAACAGCGACTACCAATTTGGTCGCTAATCTGTAGCTAAGAGGTGATGCCGACAGATTAGCGACAGAAAAATTAAGCAGTAATATGGCTAGTCGTTATGAATACCGACGGACTATTGCTCCGTTGCTAAAAATTTACGATGGATTGGTGACAAACTACCGACATAAATTTCCAAGAAAATCTTACTTAATTGCGACGATCTACCGATGAAAATATTATCAATGCAATAATTCGTCGACATTTTGCGACTAAATTATGTGTTAATATGTCGGGAGTTACAGATCAAACTATCTTTCGTTAATTTTTTTTATTATTATTCCGTCGCACAATTATTATTATTTTTTCTTTATAGGTAATCTACCGGTAAATATTCAATTTTAAATCTATATAATTATAGGTTGCCTGCCTCGTTTATATATAAAATACTCCACAAATTATTTAAAACTAACCAAACACGATCAAAACAAACAATTCAACATTTGAATATCAAATTAAAGTCTAACATCCCCACAAATCAACAATACATGTTTGAAATCCGATCTCGGCATCAAAATGAAATGCCCAAAAATCCAAATCCAAATCTAAAATAATTTCGATCACGGAACCATAATAAAGTGCAAATATCAAAACTTTATTTTGTTCAGCATCAGCCTAGTGAAATTTTTGCATCAAGAATCAAACTTGTTCTTCTATCTCAATCTGTAGTGACAAAACTTCATTCAATTGTTACCCTCAACGTTACTATACAGCCATGAATGAAATTATATATTTGTAAATCCCACAATAAAGAAAGAGAAAAGGTACCTTCACATCTGATATCAAATGAAGAAATCAAACTTGTTGCCAATTTTCAATGGGTTAACGACAAAATAACAAGATTTTCATAACTTGCTACTACTGTTAAGAGAAGGCACATTCCATTAGACAGCAAAGTGTTTAAAAATAATGCATATAAACAAATGCTACATTGTCAGTTGCACATTAATATATTACATAACATTATTGTTAGAAATTATGGGTATAAAAACACATAATCACGTATATAGGAAATCGATATACCTCAATTATATTGCAGCGGAATTGTATTTGGTCGATTCCCCAAATGATGGATCTCCTTGATTCGTCTACAAGTCCGTCCTGATGAACACTACTAGAGCGTCCGCCTTTTGCTACACACCTTAGGCTCTTGGAGGACTTCGGTGATACTCCAAGAAGAAGAATAGAGAGAGAAATCGGTAGAATTGTATTATGTGGTGTATTATTTCTGTAGGTCTATGAATATCAGATATATTCGTATATTACTGATATGGGAGAGATCTGTCTCCTATTATGGATAGGATCTCCATCCCTTTGAGAAATATATTTGATAAGATATCAAATATCTAGTCAGATATATATTCCAGCTATATTGGGATCCATCAGATATGGATGCAACCAACATCTCACACTCATACAAATCTGATCGGACTTATTCAAATCAAAGACTCCACAATTCTCATCATAACATCTCTTCTTTCATACAGAGACTAAGGCGTGCGACCGAGCGAGAACAGAATGGAACAAAGTGAGGAGAGTTATATTAAGTTATCACCCAACTAACATAACTCATCAACTTAGGAGACTCGCTGTGTACCCCAAACTACGTGCTTGCACTAGACCAAACATCTTTGACCCCTCTTATGCATATAGAGCATGTTTGACCCCTAAATTGTATCTATGCTCATGACTATGTCAAAAATATTTCGACTTAGTCGGCCGACCTATGAGTCATAGTACACAAGTGCATTACCAGCTTAGTTTTTCCTTGGCCTCTTATGTCAATCTATTTGGACTTGACAGCTTTCTGAGTCATGCTCCGATAGACCGAATCAATCATGGCTATTGGATACATGCTAAAGTAGCGTCATCAAGCTTACACTTCATGACAAATTCCAAAGTCCCAAAGGGCACAAAAAGCACTATAAGAGCTCACACAATGACGAAGCAGGGATCTATTCGGTCACTCCTCTTACTAAGGTCATCATTTAGCACATGTAGTATGATTACATGCTATGATGGAGTTCCCACTCAAATTTGGGCATGTCACGCTCTGAACATCATACGAGTCTTAGTCTAGTCGCTCTTCTAGCGTCTGACATGTGTATCACTAGAAATTTGTCTCCAACACAACTTTCGATGATTCACACACTCGGCTATTAAGAGGCGTATATGAAGTTAAGACAATCTTCATAATCTATCAAGTATGATCTCATCGTGGCCTCTTGCCAAGGCGACTATGGGCAACAACCTTTCGTGTTGTTCCTTTCACGAAGATGATCAACAATCTGGAGTGTTTGATCCACCAGTCTCATCCTGCTCGCTTACCAAAGCGCCAGGGCGATTTTCCATGTGAGTGGGACAATCCATGCCTTGTGACATATCATATATAATAGACACAGTGCTTCTAACATATAATAAGGACACATTTCATTGATAAATAAATTATTCATACAGGCTAAAAGAATTTAAATTATACGAAGTCCCATACTCCTAACATGCCTTTGAAATACATCTCTACTCAAAGGCTTGGTGAAAGGATCAACTATCATTTCACTAGTGGGAACGTGCCTGAGAACTACTTGCCCCTGCGCAATATTATCTCGGATGAAGTGGTATCTGGTGTCAATATGCTTGGTCCTCCCATGATACTTGGGGTCCTTAGAATATGCTAGTGCAGTTGTGTTGTCACAAAGGACAACTACTGCATCATCTACGTGCGCCGTAACGTGCAAAGTCTGGAGAAATCTTCTCAACTAGATAGCCTCTTGAACTGCAGACATACAGGCGATGTACTTTGCTTCCATAGTGGATAGAGATATACAAGGCTGCTTCTTGCTACACCAAGTGACAACATCTCCACCCAACAAGAATGCATATCCCGATATGGATTTGCGTTAATCTCTATTCGCTGATCCATCAGCATCGCTGTAACCAAGTAGCTTCAGACTGCCACCGTGATAGCACAAAGCTAAATCACTTATCCCCTTTAAATATCTAAGTATCCTTTTGACTGCTGCCCAGTGAGAGCGTCCGAAATTACTTTGATACCTACTCACCATCCCAACTGCAAAGCACAGGTCTGGTCGAGTACACATCATTGCGTACATCGAACTCCCTACTGCGCTCGCATAGGGAACCCTAGCCATGCTTTCTTTTTCATCATCTGTCTTTGGGCATAAATCTTTGCTAAGAACACAATGCTTTTCCATAGGCGTGTCAACGGGTTTAACATTATGCATGCAAAATCGCTCCAGAACACTCTTAATATAAGTCTCTTGAGACAAAGTTAAGAATCTCTTTGAGCGATCTCGGTTTATCTAAACACCAAGTATGTATTCTGCCTCTCCCATGTCTTTCATCTCAAAAGTAGATGACAACCACTGTTGAGTGGCGACAATCATCTCCGTATCATTTCCAGCCAACAGAATGTCATCCACATATAATGAGAGAATTGTGAATTTCTTCTGATCCCTTTTGACATACACACAGTGATCTTCCTCAACCATCGTAAAGCCCATCGAAGTGATAGCTCGATGAAATCGAAGGTACCACTGTCTGGATGACTGTTTCAGTCCATAAATGGAATGCTTTAAGCGGCACACTTTGCACTCTTGTCCCTTTGCCTGAAAACCCTTAGGTTGATCCATATAGATCTCATCACCCAGTTCTCCATTGAGAAATGCTGTCTTTACATCCATTTGGGACAGTTCCAAATCAAGGTGGGTGACAATTGCTAAAATGAGACGGATAGAGGCAAACCTCACCACTGGGTAAACCTATTTGACAAATTTTCGATCTCATTCACTTGTGAGAAATAATAAAATTTTATTTGGACCCAAATAAAAATATAAAATAGACAAACTTCTAACATATTGTGCATAATATTAACAGAAATGGATGCCCATGTAGCTTTTTCTGATCTTTACGGCTCTGGCAAATTAGATGGCCAGAATTATGCCATGTAGCACCGTAAGATCCAGTTTCTGCTACACAATATGAAGGTCTTCGACCATCTCACCTAGACTATGGCTATGACAGTTGAGCCAGGGAACGGTCAAAATGCCCAATATCATCGCAATTTGAACGGTCAAAATGTCCACACCTTCTTTTTGGGTAAAGCCTTTCTCCACCAAGCGAGCCTTATACTTGTCTATCTAGCCATTTGCTTTTCGCCTGACTTTGAGAACCCATTTGTTCCCAATAGCCTTGCGTCCAGATGGTAGATCGACTAGCTCCCAAACTTGGTTCTTAGCCATCCAACTCATCTCTTCCTCGATAGCATTTATCCACTCTTTAGCATTTGGGGAATTTACAGCCTCTTCATAAGTGGCTGGCTCATCAGCATCCATTGTTGCGCACATGAAAGATTCCCCCTCGAGTTGAAAACGTCTTCGGGGCACCGTTCCATGCTTGCTCCTGCGCAACTCTAGATCTTGAGAGTCTTCATGCAATGGATTTCTCCCACTAACTCTAAGATAGCTCTCATTATTCCCGTTGATTGCTGGATTTGGTTGTGAAACCGCATCCTCGCCAGGAATTCCAGCATTGTCTCCGGGATCTTGTTACTCATAAAGTTTAAGATCTCCTTTAACTTCTCCAATTGTTGGAAATTCCTCCTCGAGGAAATTGACATCGGGTGACTCAATTTATGTCATTCCTCCGACAAGATGTTCACCATACATCACATAGCCTTTCGAGTAGTCACAATATCTTATAAAGATATGTTTGACTGCTCTAAGACTGATAGGGCTAACCCGATCACCTCGGGTCGGGCTAATACCAAAGCCCACTGATCGGCCCAGCACGTGCAGGCCCAGCAAGCACGTGAAGGCCCACCACGCGTAGGCCCAGCAGGCCCAGGAACGCGCGTTGGCCCAGCGAGTGGTTTGTTCCGCGAATCAAGGCTGAAGATTCGTTCCCAACCGCCATGCAGCTGGAAGTGGGCGTGAATATAGGAAGTTTGTTAGGGTTCAGTTAGGGTTTAGGAAAGCTAAGTATAAATACGTAAAAAGAACTCTGAATTAGGGTTCGCACTCTGTATACTGAATTACTACCTGTAAATTCAACGTTCTAGTAAAGGAAACACCTCGGCAAGAGTGATTTTCTGCCCGTGGACGTAGATCTCCGGATCGAACCACGTAAATCTTGTGTTTTTATATTCTGTTTGTGTAGATTATCGTTAGATTTTGTGGCTACCGGATTGCGCATTATCAAAGACCAAGTTTCCCATGCATATGGGAAGTATTATAAACAAACCCAGCTGACCCCCAAGGGCACAAGGCTTCTAAGTTAGGCTTTCTTTCATGCCACAACTTATACGGCGTCGAAGGAACTGACTTAGATGGCATACGGTTCAATATGTAGGCAACAGTTAAGATTGCATCTCCCCAAAAGGATATTGGTAGATTTGCTTGCGCCATCACTGATCTGGCCATGTCCAGAAGTGTCCTATTCCTCCTCTCTGCAACACCATTTTGTTGCAGAGTGTATGGAATTGACAATTGTCTTATGATCCCTCTTTCCTCACAGTATTTTCTGAACTGATCAGACAAGTATTCTCGCCCCCTATCAATGCGCAAAGTTTTAAGTTTCCTATCTCTTTGGTTCTCAACCTCCGCTAAGAATCGCTTAAAGCAATCAAGCACTTCTGAGCGATGAGATAGGAGATACACTGAACCGTAGCACGAATAATCATCAATAAATATTAGAAAATAGGATGCATGATGTCGTGCCTTCACATTTACGAGTCCGCATATGTCTAAGTGAACTAACTCTAGAGGTTGAGTAGCTCTCTTTTCCTTTCCAAAAGACTTTCAGTAGGCTTTTCCTGCCAGACATAGTTCGCACATAGGAAGGTTGATTTTAGGAGATTTCTTAAAAGACCTTCTCGAGTTAACTTAGTCATCCTTTCACGTCCTATGTGTCCTAACCTTGGATGCCATTTAATAGAATCATTCAAAACGTCAACAGACGAAGAAACAAAAGAAGTGCATGCAATAGATAAATCCAACATGAAAAATCCATTGTTCATATATCATATGCCATAAAGGTTGTTGCCGAGAAAAATGGATAACATAGTCTTCCCCAACAGGAAAGAAAAATCTTGACTCAAAAGTGTTGAAACTGAAAGTAAATTACACCGAATGCTAGGCACATAAAGCACATCACTAAGGAGCAGCTCACGCCCAGTGCTAAGTTTGAGTTGGTATGACCGAACTCCCACCACCTCTTCTTGCGCGCCATTTCCCATAGCAATGTAGTGGCTGCCCGCTGGTACTCGATAATAATCTACAAATCCTGCTCTATCTCTTGTCACATGTTTGGTTGCTCCCGAGTCTACAATCTAACCATGAAGAGAATTTGCAACGAGTACATGTGAGCAAACAAATGAATCAAAAGAGCTAGGAGCAAGTCTTACCTTCTTTGGCTCAGTACAATTACGAGCAAAGTGACCCGTCTTTCCACAGTTATAGCAAGTGTCTTTCTTCTTTCCGCCCCTTTGATCACGGTGACACTTTTTAGCCTTTTCACCTTGCGGGCCCATGTTTTGATTTTTGGCGTTGCTTTATCCTGCATTCTTTTGCTTTTTCCAACGATTGCGTATGTTAGGCTTGCATTGCCCAGCGTGTGCGACAAAAGCAGCCGCTTCTGCTCTTTTCGCCTCTCGACGGTCAGCCTCGAGTCTAAGATGACTGGCGACGCTGTCAAGGTCTGGATTTGTTCGTTGTGTGTGAGCACAAGTTTAGTGTCCCCAAGTCTGCTCAGGTAGTGATCTTAGGACTGCCAAAACTTGTTGTTCATTGGTGAATTCATTTCTAGCGTTTTGAAGCTCTCGAATCATATCTTTCATGACATCAAGATGCTGGCCCATTGTGTGCTTTGGGTCAAGTACTTACTGATTGAACTTAAGGGTTAAATCCCTTAGTCTCGTTGCCGAGGTAGTACCGTACGTGACCTTTAAGTTGCCCTATAGCTCTTTTGCTGTAGGAAACGTCTCGAACTCACGAATTAGATGATCCTGCATGCAGCTAAGCATAGTATAGCGCGCAGACCGATCTTGATTCACCCACTTATTGTACGCGTCCAAATTGCGATGATATTGGGCATTTTGACCGTTCCCTGGCTCAACTGTCATAGCCATAGTCTTGGTGAGATGGTCAAGGACCTACATATTGTGTAGCAGAAACTGGATCTTACGGTGCTACATGGCATAATTCTGGCCATCTAATTTGCCAGAGCCGTAAAGATCAGAAAAAGCTACATGGGCATCCATTTCTGTTAATATTATGCGCAATATGTTAGAAGTTTGTCTATTTAATATTTTTATTTGGGTCCAAATCAAATTTTATTATTTCTCACAAGTGAATGAGAACGAAAATTTGTCAAATAGGCTCATAATCATCTCCCTTTCAATTGAAGACGATAATAAAAAATTAAATGATCACGAATTTAAAAAATATGTCCATCTCAAAAAACATCTATAAAAAAATAATATAGTGAGATGTTAATGACCTATGGTGGAAAATACGAAACAACAAAAATTACATAGCCTAAAAAATGGCCCCTCTAATACATATGCCCTAGTGAGAAACGAAAAATAATTAAATAAAAAATTACAATTTCAGTTCCTACTACAAGATTCTAGAAAAGAAAAAATACACTGGAATATCGTATAACCACCATTGTCATCAACTATCTCATATATACATACATCAATTAATATTACGTAATTAAAATACGCAATTAATTAAATTAAATCACATAAGACATGTAATTAATTTAAAGTAAATGGCCCAGCCCAAAAAGAATTTCATCAAATAAAGCCCATTTTTTTTCGAATGGGTTACTAATAACAAAAACGGAGCAACGTGCTCCTTTTTTTTTCTTCTTTTTTTTGGGGTTCATTGGGTTTAAGTTCAGTTCAGTTCAATTCAGTTTAATTTAGTTTAGTTTAGGTTTTGATTTAGTTTAGTTTAGTTTTAGTTTTAGTTTTAGGTTTAGGTTAGGTTTAGGTTCAGGTTCAGGTTCAGTTTAGAGTTTAGGTTCAGTTCAGTTTAGTTTAGTTTAGTTTAGCAGATTTTCTAAAACAAATAGACCCAAAAATTAGCCCAACAAATGAAGGTTACTTGTATTAATCCAGCCCAAATAGAAAACTGACGGCCACTTAATCCATATTATAAGGCCCATTAAAAAAAAGAGCCTCGTTTGTAAAACAAAACACAACAGATTCAACATGTTCAGGCCCAAATTATTATTATTAATCAGCCTAACAGCAAAAAAAATAGCCCACTTCCTCTAAAAAAAAATAATGAGCAGCCCAATTTCTTAGTAGAGGGTCCAACTAGATTTCTTGCAGCCTAAAATCGGGCCCAATGGCCCAACCTATTTCTGAAACCCTAGCCCACTGCCGCCGTCGCGGAGCAGCAGCAAGCGAAGCAGGAAAGAGCAACGCGACAGCAGCGCAGCCGCAACATAGCAGCGGCGCGACAGCAATGAAGCCGCAACATAGGACAGCCGCGCAGAAGCAGCCGCCAGAGTAGAGCAGCGCGGGCGCGCAGCAGTAGGCCGCCTCCAACAGCGAGCAGGGCAGCGCCGCAGCGAGGCAGTGAGGCTTCATCGCGGTCGTGCAGGCATTGTCGTGGTCGCGCCGCCGTCGCGCCCCTATGAGCCTCTTTAGATCCGGCCACCGCCTCAAGCAGCAGCAACGCATCAGCAGCGAGAGCCGCCGCCATGGCCGGCGGACAGGGGCTAATAAGTTATGGCAGGAATTTAGATCAGTGTCTCATTCAAATTGACGAGAGATAGATTGAACACAAAAATGGACAGGATAATTTTTTATTTTTTTTCATTCAATATAAACAGTTTCCATAAATCCCAAAAACTGATTTTTCAATTGAATAACGAAACAGGAAATTAATAATTAACACAGGCGAGAACGAATCAATACTCGTTCTGATATCACTGTTAGAAATTATGGATATAAAAACACATAATCACGTATGTAGGGAATCGATATACCTCAATTATATTGCAGCGGAATTGTATTTGGTCGATTCCCCAAACGAAGGATCTCCTTGATTCGTCTACATGCCCGTCCTGACGAACATTACTAGAGCGTCCGCCTTTTGCTACACACCTTAGGCTCTTGGAGGACTTCGGTGATACTCCAAGAAGAAGAATAGAGAGAGAAATTGGGAGAATTGTATTCTGTGGTGTATTATTTTCGTGGTCTATGAATATCAGATATATTCGTATATATACTGATATGGGAGAGATCTGTCTCCTATTGTGGATAGGATTTCCATCCCTTTGAAAAATATATCTAATAAGATATCAAATATTTAGTCAGATATATATCCCAACTATATTGGGATCTATAGATATGGATGCAACCTACAATTATGATATTCAAAGATATCGAAATTTTGAAGAGATCAAGATGTCAAATAAGGAAAAAAAAAACCCATGCCAATACATCACCAGTTGAATCAGAACATGGACAACATTACTTTAATCCGTATTTGTCAGCCTGTATACCTTTCTCTTGATTATTACAACATTTTATATACGAGACATTTATGGAAAGCCAAAGATATCCTAGGACAGATTTACACATCCGATAATACATAGTTTTCTACAATTTGGTACGATAACAAGATCAAGAGACGCAACGAGTGGCTGAGTGGGTTAACTAAACAAGTTGCACATTAATGTGGTGGTGCACTTGTAAAAGGGAGGAGAAATAAGTAAACTTAAAGATAGAAAAGCTCACGATCCACTAGCTTAGTGGTTTGTCATTTCACTTCAAACCCAAGCAAGCCGCTTTGGTTAATTTACAATTACCATCTGTCCTAACCAACTGTGTAGCAAAGCAGAAAAAGGAAAAAGATACTATTTTAACTGCAAAACATCAGCTTATTACACCTGATGCATAGCATCACCAAGTAAGAAATAAAAATATTGAGGCAGATTAGACCGGGAAGATTATAGAACCTTCTTTGATGTAGGAAATGTAAGCACTTTACCATAAAAAGGAGAAAAGGTCACTTTTTGGCCAACCTGAGTAGGTTCAGTAATCTTGTAATTACTTGAGGCCTGAGTGATCAAGATTGAAGTGATCCTGTCAAATGCTTGTCGACTCTTGGGTAACTAAATTATCTAGTGATGAATCATATACTAATTTCCCGCAATACTCAGTGCCAAAGCACTTGTGATCTCCTTTAATAATCAATAGCAAAAGCAAAACTGGTGTTATTTTAAAACCATTTTTATTTCACTTCTACTAATCAAAATGAAAATGAAGATTGAAACTAAATATATATTAAATATACAATATTACCAATAAATTATATATCATAAATGATAAAATAAGTTAATCCACAAACCAACAAATAAATAAAATTCTATAATTTATGATTCCATCAAAGACTAACTTCGTCTAAATCACAAAAAATAAATATACACATTTCGGAAAGGAAGGAATATAAAATAAAATGCGAATATTAAATGTAATTGTAAAAACCATCCCTGAATTCTAGGCAAAAGGAGTGTGAGAAATCCCATGAGATCACCTGTTATACTTTGGTGTTATATCTTTTATTTCACTCATTCACTAACCGACACGTGTATGGTATGATATCACAAATTAACATGTGTCACCTCGTGAACTGAGTGTAACAGAGGATGAAACACCTATTGTAACAGGGAATCCGAATTGGTGAGAAAGTACATATAATAAATTGATCTAGTTTATATTCTAAATAACGCACGCAGAAAACACACTCAATCAATAAAACTCCAATTTTATTATATTAGTGGCAATGAACAAGAGATGAACTAACACTATATCGTTCGACAATATTTTTAATGAAAAAGAACAAAGAGTGTGTTTATGTTGTTCCCAGTGAATGAGGAACGGTTAACCCAAGCTATTGAACGTGGGATGTTTGTGGGAGGTGAGGGGGGTTCAGCCATAGACGAGGGAGATGGTGGTGTCGGATTATTGGAGGAGGGTGGAGCGGAAGACTTGTAGGAGGATAATTTTTGTTGAAGGAGAGGATTTAGTGTGTCGTCGAGAAAGGAGTATGTAGTGTTTGTTGGTTTTTGGAGAGATGCAAATGGGAATGTGTGTTCATAAAAAATGACATGGCGCGATATAATGAGTTTATTAGAAGAGAGGTCATAGCACTTGTAACCTCGATGATCAGAGGGATAGCCTAAGAAGACGCAAGGTGTTGAACGTGCTTGAAGTTTATTTATGGTAGGGGATGGATAGAGAGGGTAACATAAACAACCAAACATTTTGAGATGCTTATAAGAGGGAATTTGGTGGTAAAGCATTTGAGTGGGAGAGAGTTTGTTGAGAAGTTTGGATGGAAGAATGTTGAGCAAATATGTTGCCATTTGGAGGGCGTGATGCCAGAATGTAGGAGGGAGAGATGCATGAGCGAGAATAGTACGAATGATATTGTTGATGGACCGAATTTTTCTCTCTGCTTTACCATTTTGAGGTGAAGTGTATGGACATGAGAAACGAAATTGTAGACCATTGGTAAGACAAAATTGTTGGAAATTATTGTTATGATATTCCTTGCCATTATCACATTGGACGCATTTGATCGATTTTTGAAATTGAGTACAAACGTATGATGCAAGAGTAGAAAACACAGAATAAACTTGAGATTTATGTCCAAAAGGGAAGGTCCACAAGTAGTTAGTATAATTATCAACAAATAACACATAATATTTGTGACCTGCAGAGCTTAATATAGGCGAAGTCCAAACATCACTATGAATTATGTCGAAAGGAGAAATAGTATGAGATAAAGAGGTATAGAATGGCAATTTAATATGTTTGCCAAATACACATGATTCACATAAACGAGAAGGCATAGAATTTTTGTAAGAAATTAAACTGGATTTATGCAAATTGCGCAAACCATCAGGTCCAGGATGCCCTAATCTATTGTGCCATAAATTAGAAGATATAGCTGCAAAAGTGGAAGGTCGAGAAGCCGGAAGATGTGAAGAAGTGAGGGGATATAAGTCCCCAGAGCTGTTACATCTCATTATCAATGTCCCCGTCCGAATGTCCTTCACAGAAAATCCAAAAGGGTCAAATTCAATTGTAACTTGATTATCAGTAGTAAAACGTCGGATAGAGATAAGATTTTTAATAAGGCGAGGAGCGTGAAGAATGTTATTTAAGTGAAGAGGTGGGTGAGGTGGGGAAAGGGATGCATGACCATATCCTCGAATTGAAATTTCCTGTCCACTACCAACGATGATATTTTTAACACTACTCTTATTAAAATAAGATGAGAGCGCACCCGCAGAAGAAGTTATGTGAGACGTAGCACCGGTGTCCATGTACCAATTTTCGTCCGGAGTTTGAAGTGACATGGTATGCATGGCCTGTTCAATGTCAGTGGGTTCATATGAAGACTAGGAGTGGGCTGTATGAACCGTGTAGGCCTACTGCGGACGCGGGCCCAGAATTCCAGGCCCAGAACGAGGGGGAGTGGGCTGCCAAGGAGTCGTTGGATATGGACAGGGGGGTGGGGCCCAAGGTGGGGAGGCCCAATTATTCCAAGGATAAGAATAAGCCCAAGGAGGAAATTGGACCTGAGGGGCCTGTCCACAGCCATTATTCTTGCGTTTTCCACTATTCTGCCCACGTCCAGAATTTGAGGCAAACCGCCCAATGCCGCCGCGAGAAGAAGGACGGCCGGAGGTCTTTGTGCGTGGTGGGGCAGGGTTCGGCGCACCATCCCGGGGGGATGTCGGCGGTCAGTGGTGTTGAGAAGCGCTGTACCAGTGGCGGCAGAGGCATGTTTGGATTTGCGAGATTCTTCGAGAACTAAACGGGATCGAGCTTCATAGAACTTAGGTAGGGGATCTGTTTGAGAGAGGAAGGAGGCGACATTGTCGTAGTTCTCGTTTAAACCGGCAATAAGTTGAAGAACTAAGCGGCTGTCGAAGACCGGTGCGCCGATGTTGGCGAGTTGATCAGCCACCATTTTTAACTCTTGACAATAAGCGGAGACGTTGGGAAAGTTGTCTAGTCGGATTTGAGTAAACTAGTTTTCAAGAGATACGGCGTGAGAGCCCTTATTATCCTGAAATATACTTTCCAGACGTTCCCAAGCTTGTTGTGCTCTCGAGTCGGGCTTGAGAATGGTATGGAGGAGATCACTGGATATGGTACCATATATCCATTGAAGGACAATGGCGTCAAGACGAGACCACAAGGCAGCGTCGAGATCGTGATTTGCAGCGTCGGAGGAGTCGAAAGCAACTGCTTTATCGTTGCCGGCAGAAGCGGGAGTGGTCGGCAGGATATGATCTAAGACGTCGTAAGCCCGGTAATGGATCTTGAACAGCTCTGCCCAAGAGGAATACTGGCCTTTCTCCATCTCGAGAGTAATCGGGATGAAGTTGCAGACATTGTTGACAGCAAGGGCTGGGTGAAAACGAGGGTTGTCGGACTTTGTGGAAGTCGACATGATGAAGAGAAGAAGAAGATGGACGAGATTGAGGGTTGATGACAGTGAGATTAGGGAATTATTATCTGATACCATGTAAGATAATGCCTTGATTTTGTCATTGTACAACAAGGTATTTATACACTTACAATAGATGGCCTAATCTATTTACATAAATGATTTGACTAAATAATGATTGATAACAATCTATGGCTAATCTACAGCTAATAGAACGCATTCACGATGAGATTATCATTCGTTACAGAGTATATATCTGGCCCTGGAAACTGCCTCTTTATCAAAATCCCCTGCACCAACCAAAACAAAAAATTCAAAAACATCACTCACAAAATCTGATAAAAAATCCCCAAAATCAAAGTGTAGAAAGAGAGACAGTGTCGTACTCCTGATTACAACATTAAAAGAAGATACACTTATGCAACCATAAATACATATTAGAGGACAATCCACAAAATCAACAGCTAATATATACATACATATAGAGATGCCAATGTTTATATTGGGTAGAGAGCACACACAAATACTGAGTTTAACTTGTACGTAGATCCAAATTTAATACATCATCGTAAAATATTTCATGCATTTTGGAAGAAATAACCAATGATCAATCAAACGAAAATCTCCAAAGACTTTGTTTGATCAAGAAAGCAAGGTAGTATTTTGGTAACCGTTTCAACTTACTCTTTCTACATGACAGATCTGGAAAGACATAACTTGATCTTTGACCTCTTTGGCCACCTTACACAGTTGAGCCATGTACTATGTTTTGGTTTCCACAAGCCCTGACCGGGCCATCGGATCAAGCAAAAAAGATCAATTCTCCAGGAAAGATGACAAGTGTGTGAAATTCCGGCTAGTTCTCTCTGCTGATTTTGTCGAGACTTTTAGGCTTCGTCCTCTTTGTACCCCCAATGAATTTTAAATACACCCCACTTATTCTTTGGAGGTGTTGTGTCCAACCAAACAACTTTAGAACATTCAATTTGAGTTATTAACACCTCAAATTAGGCCCGACCCACTCTTGGTCTATTATTTTAATGTTTGTTCAACCAGGAGTCTTGAAGATTATCAGGGTTTATTATTTTAATGGGTGCAATTAGCACTGCCCTTATTTGAGAGATAATTAGACAAATAAAGTAGATACATAAAATATAAGTAGCATGAAGATGAGATAGGCGCTACAAACCTGCATGCAGACAAATTTAGAGTCTCCTTGCAAACGTATATACTTGAATCCTTTCTGAACTGCATACTTTAATCCTAAAATGGTACCTCGATAGTCAGCAACACCCACGCCTTCATGCAATCGAATCACCTAAAGAAATAGCAGGTAAATATTAAAGTTAAGTGTTCTCAACTTTGGAGAAAAACCTAATAGAAATGTTAGAATTGAAGTCCCAAAAACCTATCAGGTGAAGTCTTCTAAACTATTTACTAAGCACGAGACTCGGGATCATACTTACCGATCCATGACCAATCAAAAACGAACCAATTATCGGTACCCCAACGGCAACAGTAAAATAAAGATGTTCCAAGAATGAAGCACGTCCAGCTGCAAATGAATCTACTTCTATTATAAAAGTGTGAGTTGTTTCTTACAAAATTTGATTTGTCTATTATATTCTTAATGAATTTGAATTTTTAAGGTTAGTTTGGTAACTATATTTTTAAAGTTTTATTTATAAACTATATCTTTGAATCTTTTCTTTTTTATATATAGTTAGACAAAATTTGATTTGCCTATTATATTATTAATGAATTTTAGTTTTTAAGGTTAGTTTATTTACTATATTCTAAAAGTTTTATTTATTTGGTTAGAACCCTATATAGTTCATCTATCAATTCATAGATATGATACCCTAAAAAAAATCATGGATATGATATGTAATTCATCTAACGGCGTAAGTTGAACCTACATATTAATCATATTCTATATTTTTTTTATTAATATATATAACATTATTATTTTTATTTATTTTTATTTTTAAGTTTCTTTATAAATTTCTTATCTCTTTTATAATGAGATTCGTTTATATAATTGTCAAAAAAAAATATAGAAAAAGAAAAAAAAAATCATTAATTAGCAAAATTTTAAGGCTAATTTAGTAACTTTATTTAAAGTTTTATTTATTTAGTAAGATTCATTTTATAATTGAAATTCATCTCTCAAGTCTCAACTTATGAAATTTTCTATCACATTTTATATAATATATAGTTCAACTGATGATATAAGCTGAACCTAAATATTCATAATATATTATTATTGTGGTAAAAATATATTATATTCTTTTTATTTGTTTATATTTTATTCGATCCTTCATAAATTTCTGATAATTTTTCTAATTGGTTTCTTCAATAATTGAAGAGAAATGAGAAAAACCGATTAGTACAAAGGTACTTACAATAAGTAAAATTACTTTACTATATGATTCTTAGGATATTGAATAATTGAAGTTACACAAAAAATGTTTATGTATTTATAATAAAATTATAGAAATTTAAACATATTATAGGACTTTAATAATTCCTAAGTTTGACTTTTTTACTAAAATAATGATTACAAGACCTTTAATTTCGAATAATGGTACTATAGAGTTATTTAGATATTAAATGTTTATAAAACTATTAATTTTTGGTGTTTTCATGATCAAAAAAATACTAGAAGGTTTTACGATTAGCAACAATAAGAAAAAAAATTATACACATAAAAATTAGAACAATTGAATAAAAGTGAAAGCTCTTATTTATCATTTTTCATTTTGGAGATATTTTTTATTTTTAGTTTACTTTTTCTTTTTAATTTAGGTACGTAGTTATAATAAAGATATTTAGGTACTGAATGTTATATTAAGTTTTTTGTGGTTTCATGGCGAAAAAGTACTATTAGATTTTAGGATTAGCAACAAGAAGAAAAAACCATATATATAAAAATCAGAACAATGAATAATATTGAAAACTCTTATTGATTTAATTTATCATCTTTAATTTTTTGGAGATAATTTTTTAGTTTACTTTTTTTAATTTATGTACGGTACATAGCTATAATATAAATATATACTCATTCCAACAATTACAACAAAAAATATGTTGACAAGACAACGATAGTGTAGTATATAATATTTAATTTACCACAATATATGAATGACTCAAGATTAATAATACTTATATGATAAAATATTTTAAATATGTAAAATGTAATAGTTTAATATGATTTCAATAGTTATAAGTTTGATTTCATAGTCGAATAATAGACACAAGATTGTTGACATATGATCGTACTTATATTTTTTTATTATATAAAAATGATTGAAAGTTAAATTAAAAAAATGTCATCAAAGATTTTTTGAAAAAAATAGATGAGATTAAATTAAATCTTTTAGTCTATTTAAAAAATGTAAGAACAATATGTAAATGATTCACAATGATTTATATTACTATGTATAAATTATTAACAAATTCTTACATAGTATTTGGTCATAAATAAAACAGCCAATTCTTATTATAAATATAAATTATAATAATACTTATCTAATAGTAACAATTTATTTGTCTAAATTTGAATATTATAAATTTGCTACTTTCAATAATCTCCCTAAATTTCTAAATTATTCAAGTATTAATATTACAACACTGGGAAACAATAATAGAATTTATATAAGTTATCTAATGAAAAATAAAATTTGAATATATAATATTTAGACTAAAGTGTAAACCATTGAATTGATCAAGTGTTAGAGCATAGTACGTAACTTAAACTTTATTATAATATAAACTTGAAGCAAGTATTAAAATGAAAGAATAAAATGACTTTGCATGTGAAATTGCTAAGATTATATTTTAAATTGACTTTTGATTAAGTAAAAAGACATGTTAAAAAATTGTATGTAATTTTGTGTATACCACTTTATCAAAGTCCAACAATAGAAAATAATGTCAAAACAATTTAATAAGAACTATATGATGATAAAATGAATAGAAGTGAGAAAATGCGTTGTGAAGAAAGATAACACAAACTTATGAATAGACTTTATTATTAGTAGATATAACTTTATTAACATTATAAACAAAATTATATATATATATATATTAGTAGATATAACCTTATTAACATCATAAACAAAATTATATATATATATATATAAACTAGCGTAAAAGTTATGAATATTAAAGGGTCTAAGTAAATTTTCATTATGAAAAAAATTATAATAAACGAGTCTAGGTAATATAATAGAAAAATCAAAGGATAAACTAATATGATAGAGTTAGACATATTATACTATGAGAAAAGTATACAAAAACAAAAATTAAATATCTATATTATAGGTAGATGTACATACAAGTTAATTATTACAATGTAGTATTTCAAAATTTGGATTAAACTAGGCATACATTTAGCCTTATTGTTTAAATTTAGATTAAACTAGCAATATATATGTTTACAAGCTAAATTTCTTTGTATGAGCATTACTAAGTAAATATAAATCGAATAATTATACTTGTAGGAAATGAGATTATATATTATATTTATTTTCAATGATTTAGAAGAATGAAATCGATATATTTCATAAGTAACATTTATAAACATTACAACAAGAGAAAATATTAATTGATTTATGAATTTTATTGAATTAAAAAAGTATACGATAAAGTCATTTATATATATATATAAGATGAAAAAGATGGAGGAAAGCGGTAAAAGTAGCTTATATATATATGAAATCAGTAAAAGACATATACGAAGATATAAAAACTATAAATGCATCAGTAGTGATATTGTGTAAATTTAAGTACTATTAGTCTATACAATGGATCGATCTTATTCAAATAAGTCTATAAGTTGAACATCATTTTTAATCACATACCTTACGTACCTACATAAATATACTCACTGATGTAATACTTGTAATAGGTGATGTAATTTTAGTAGACCAAAGAAAAAACTGTTATGTTAGAAAATTGGAGAGAGGCATAAAAATCACAAGGTTTATAATAATTGGAGTTTAGATCGAGGTGTGAAATTTTATTGTACTAATAAGAGAAATAATAAAATGGCAAATAAAAAATTAGTGGACATGAATAGTTGCAATTCTTTTAAATATTTTAGATCTAACATTAAACAAATTATTAAATCAATAAAAATATTATATATATATATATATATATATATATATTTAAGCATATGTAATAACTTGATAGATGAATTTACTATGCTATATAAATTATAGGGTACAATAAAGAATAAAAAAGAACGATAAAGAAATAATGAACTAAGTTGTACTGTGAATGATTCAATTGTACTATGTGAATAAGTATCACATAATTAAATTAAAACATGCTGAAAAATAAAGAAAGTGAAATGTGACTGTTAATATTAACTTGACAATAGATTAGAAAAATAATTACGTCGAATAAAGTACGGTATAGTCTAAATAAAAAATGAAATGAGAAAAATAAAATCAGAATGCGTGGTTTAATCATGTATATATAAGACTTTTAAATGGAAGTGCAATGTTTGAAAAAACTAGGAGTATTTCACTATAACTAAATAAGAAATTAAAGACATTACAAATTAGTTAAAACATTTATTATATTTTATATAGATTGTAGCATGTGTCATGATTGAAGATTGTGAGACACTATGGGTCCGTTTGCTTAAGATTGGGCTCAGTTGATCATTTAGAGGATCGAATCTCAATAAGCACACTCATTAACTCCCTCAGTCAGGTTTGGCCCGGCACTCCCCAGTCTTAAGCAAACGGACCCTATGTATATAGTCAACCTTCCATAAAAAATATTATTTATTTTGTAATTATATTATAGTATGATTTTTATTTTAAATCACACATAATTTTTAAATTTCGACGTTGCATTGATAAAATAATTAAGGAAAATTGCAATAAGCAATCTTAAATCAATAAGTAAATTATATTAAAGAGGGTTATACTTAATAATAATAAAAAAATTAGAAAATAACTTTCATGACAAAAGTTGGATGTTGGACCTTGATACTAAGTTGCTGGAAGTTTTCCTCACATTAAAATATGTAAAGAATTTCATGTGCAAATGTTATTTGAAATCGAAATTATTTATTAGAGAATTATAGAAATGTACGTTAGACCTAATATTTTGTGTGTGTATATAAACAAATAACTGACTTATGAATGTCAGTTGATGATATAATGAGACAATTAAATGTGTGTTTTTCTTCAAATGTCAGTGATTTGGTGCAAAACATAAAAATATATGCCTCATTATTTCGTATAACTTTATTCAAGATATATTAATGATGATCGAGTCTGTGTATAATAAGAAGTAAACAATAATTTGAATAAATCAAACTTTACATGTATAATAGAAAATTTTGTAAGACTAAATATTTCTACAATATATCATGATATGTAGTTTTTTACGAATCTTTTAACATTAATTATTATAACTTATTTTATTAAGACTAAGGTTATTTAACTTTTTTATTTCTCTTTTGTGATTGTTTTAGTTCTTAGTTGATTTAAAATTATGTTTGTTTAATGAATTAATTTTTATTACATTGAATAATCTATGAAGTTATGTATATATATATTACAGTGATCACAATGAACAATTATTTTATGTTCAAATTAATATTTTTTTATTAAGTAATAGTAAAAAATTATAACCACGTGCAACGCACGTGCGTAGTGCTAGTTAGTTAAAATATCTGACAGAAAAATACAATATATTCATAAGATATTTAATTTCCTTAACATGTAAAGGGTTGTGGTACAGGTGAAGAATTGTGGATTGAGTGATAACGAGAGAAAAGATAATCTCCACGGACGCATTTATGAATGGGGTAGAAAATGGGGCTCTGAAATTGCTATATGAAGATAATGTTGTTATCCCATTTTGGTTAATTTTCAAACACTGGAAACGCGTACAAAACTAAAGCAACAATTATAGCTTGAAGTATTATATGCTAACTGCCAACACATGATTTGCATTTGAAGTAAGTAATTAGAGATCAAATCTGACATCTACTTGACATAGTATTTAGTTTGCAATCAAGCTCGAGCTGACTATCTCAATTTTAAATTTTAGCATGTTACAAATTGTTTCATATGTTGACTAATTTGAGCTCAAATGAGGCTTTTAGTAACTGTCTCAGCAGAATGTCCAATAATTCCACTTCTAACCCCGCCATATAATTGCAGTAAAGACATTACAAAAATAAATTTTAAAAAGGTTTGATATTATCAACATTGTTAATCAGCAACAAATATAATTTTAACACATCAACACTGAAAGGCATGTATTAACAATCTATCTATCTATCTACACACAAAACACACACTAAAACATACTAATACGCAGGAGCGCAAAGTAGACGTTGAACCGGTTGGAGGAGAGAGAACACGAACGAGAGCTCCGAATCCCGTCGCATCGATCCCGTCGTCGTTCGTTACAAGCACCGTCGGACAATCGCCACTGTCGCCATAGCACTGTGCAATTGCAATGTTGTGGATCGCTGCGACTCGACGAAGAGGGTGATGGGGGATGAGCAATCCAGATCCTCTATTACATTCAATTCACTACGTGACACATATCAATTTGTCAGCACTTCCCAATCATCTCGACTCCCCCAACGTCGCGAGGTCGTCCCTCAAATTATGTCGATATTTAGCGACTACTATATCCGTCGACATATTTTGCATACAAAATTTATGGCAGAATTAGGTAAAAATCTATGACATAATTAAATTTTCCGGTACAATTTCAAAATTGGCCAGAACATTTTTAAAATAAAAAAATTACCAATTAAATTATATTCGTCAATATATTTTTGTCACTAAATAAGTTATTATTTTGTTGTATAGAAAATTAGCATATTAATTACGATTAATTGCCAACAGAAAAAAATGATCACTAAACTAGCGTATTTAGTCAGTCGGCCATCCGTCGTTAAATTTTATCTTTTAAAATATTTATTATTTTTATTAATATATGACCGTAATTTTGTCGATATTTGACGACGTAAAATTTTCGTCGCTATTTTGTAAATTTTTTATTGTGTATTTAATATGATTTAATATATATAGTTTTGATAAACATGGTAAAAAAATCATAGAATTACACCAGGTAAGGATAATCAAACAGCTGAGGGTCGATCTTATGATACATGAAAAGTGTAATATTAAGTAATTAATTGTTTATAAACTAGTATTACTTGATTAACATGTACTAGAATAATTCTTTGCTTTCGCTTCCAAATAGTGATAATAGTTTTTTAATATATGAAAGCTTCTACCAGCTTCGTTTGTGCTATTTGATTCATTTCCTACAACACAGTAGAAAGTAAGAATTATTAATGCAACATAATTAAAAGTAAGAATCATTAATTCAACATAATTAAAATCGTGACCTTAACTCAATGAATCTATTCTTGATTATCTTTCAAGTTAGAGAACACATAATGACTAGAAAAGAAACTATAAATTCTAACATTTTGATATCTTCATCAACTTACTCCTGCCTCTAATTCTTGTCTCAAAATATCCTGCCACGTCGACAATGTCGGTAATCTCGGATTTTATTCTGGCATGTGCACACAAACTATACACAGGAGTGTCACGGCTGGAGAATAACAACCCGAACCAGCTTTGTGAATCGAAAGCTCCAGTGAAGGCATTAGGGTGGGCAGCGCGGGACCCGTCCGGAGTTCTTTCTCCGTTTGATTTCTCTAGACGGGCGACCCGCAACCGCGACGTCCAGTTAAAGGTGTTGTATTGTGGGATTTGTCATTCGGATCTTCATGCAGCCAAAGACGATTGGGGGTTCTCTAGCTACCCACTTTTACCAGGGCACGAGATTGTGGGGGTGGTCACTGATGTTGGGTGCGAGGTTAAGAAAGTTAAGGTTGGAGACAAAGTGGGTGTCGGCTGCTTGGTCGGCTCCTGCAGAAATTGTGATCAATGCGTTAATCATCTCGAGAATTATTGCTCTCAACCGGTAACAATATTAATCACCTCAAATTTCGTCAATTTATTATTATTATTGTTGTTGTTATGCTAAAATTAGTGAAATAATTAGAATGAAAATGGAAAGGTTTAGTAAATTCGTAGTTCACTCCGTGAAAATCAAATTCACTAGGTTCACTCACATGTGCCTAAAATAACCTAAAATTTAACCTATGGACTAAAAATGTTAGTACTGGATCAAGAGACTCTACAACAAGGCTAAAAAACAGTCTCAGCTCTATCCTACAAGGCCAAAATATTTTTTTGTCTATTACATATATATTTGGAGTGGGGTGAGGGGAGGGGGGACTAGGGCCACCCTACCAAGGGGTGGTTCCCGATTTAACTTATTTTATAATCAATGTCGACACATGCATCAGTAGACTTGGCAATCCATATGCACAACCATAGAGAAATGCTATGAGTGTTGAAATATCAAGTTAAAATGTGGATGTTGCAATTTTGGTCGAATTTTTAATTAATCGGATTTCTAATATGAAGCATGATTCAGATTTTTTACAATTTATACAAGAATTCCATGTAATGATTGAGATAATTATTGAAGATATACTAATAATATTACTATATACTCATGACAATGTGTATGTTGGATTATTATATGAATGTTGTACACACCATTGTGGAATATCAAAGCATTATCCTGGGAGAGATTTGTCAAAAATACCATAAAATTTGAGTTTGAGAAAAAATTACGGCGTATTATCACAAATTAGAAAAATGCGATGAAAGTAGTGCAATTAAGTCATAATAGGGTTGATATCTACACTCTTTGTTAAGGCTTGCTCAAATGTGGATATTTTCCTTTTTCCTTAATAAAGGAAATCATCCTAGGAATAAATTAACGACAAAAAACAGTAAAAAAAATCAATTTATCTTTACATGTTACAATTTTTCTTTTCTTATAAATCATAAGATTGGCGATGTAGAAATCCGACATAGAGAAAGGAGGCTAAAATATTAAAATTGAACAGATCTACACATACAACAGCGTGGATACTGACGGCACAATGACTTACGGCGGTTACTCCAACATCATGGTGGCCGACGAGCACTTCATCATCCGTTGGCCTAAGAATCTACCTCTTGACAGTGGTGCTCCTCTACTCTGCGCCGGGACCACAACTTACAGCGCAATTAAATATTATGGGCTCGACAAACGAGGCCTCCATGTCGGCATAGTCGGTCTTGGCGGGCTTGGTCACGTGGCTGTCAAGTTCCTCAAGGCTTTTGGAGCCAAAGTAACGGTAATCAGCACCTCCGCCAGTAAAAAGAAGGACGCCCTCGAAATCACAGGAGCCGACGCCTTTCTAGTAAGCCGGGAAGCTGAGCAAATGAAAGCCGCGGCTGGAACTTTGGATGGAATAATCGACACTGTTTCTGCACCCCATGCAGTGGAGCCGCTGATGAGCCTGATGAAGCCGCACGGGAAGCTGGTGGTGGTCGGGTTGCCAGAGAAGTTGGAAGTGCCGGTGATGCCACTGGTTGTGGGGCGGAAGATTGTGGGAGGAAGCTCCATAGGGGGGCTAAAAGAGACGCAAGAGATGATTGATTTCGCGGCGAAGCATAATATAGTGCCTGAGGTGGAGGTTGTTCCGATGGATTATGTGAATACGGCGATGGAGAGGCTTGCCAAAGGGGATGTCAAGTACCGGTTTGTGATTGATGTGGGGAAAACACTGAAATCTAATTGATTTAATTCTAGTGGAAACTATAATTAATCATGTAATAATTAAATGTGTGTATTATTCATATAATTGTTGATAATGTGTGTGCAAATAAAAGGAGGATGGGAAATGTTATTGATCATGCATGTAATAATATTGCAATCAAGTATTATTTAATTGTAGCCTAACTACACAAATTCAAGTGTTCAAGATTCATTTGGGCTTAGAGTTAGCAAGTCTAAAAGGTTGTCTTAAAAAGTAAACAAGTATTTTTATGTTTAACCACTTGTAATAGTTTTTTTTTTTTTTTTTTTTTTTTTTTTTCCGGACCATTACTCATTCAATCTTTGTTACGCAATTTGGATTGCTACTTACCCTTTACACCGTCTTATATGACAAACTATTGAATGTTCATTGGACGTCTGTCCATGGCTCATAAGTACCTTTGTAATGCAAATAAAAATTATTGTTATGTCTTATAATCTCACCCCTCCGCCTATATTTCCCTTTCTAACAAGGTTATAATAAAAATAATTCAAGTAATTAAATAAAATTTATATACAGAATCTTATATCTCGATGAAATGTTAAAATGATCGTTTTTTACTTGAATTTCAGGGTCATATTTTGTTGTTGATTGCGTTTATTTGTTACGTTTAAGTGTATTTTCATGTAAAATGTATTTTTTGGTTGATTTTCCTTATTTATATGATTTGATGCACTTTTGGGTATTTATGAATCGTATTCTGAAGGTTAGAAAAAATTGGAGATTCAAAGCAGTTGTTTCCACAAACCCGTCTATTACGACCCATATTTTAAGGCACAAATGTTTTTTTAAATCAGGCCCAGGCCTATCCAAATTGACATTCGTCAAGTCACGGATAAACACCCAAAAAAAAAAAAAAAAAAAAAAAAGGAAGACATCAAATTAAATTGTGTATGTGTGAATATACACTTAACCTTAGCCTACAACTCTAACTAGTAGAGTGGCAAGTAAGGGTCGATCCCACGAGGAACGATAGTCTAGTGTTATTTTGATAGATCAAGCGATTGTAAATTTTAAATAAAGGTAGGAACAAATAACAAAAGCAATAAAGGGGGAGGGGGGTTGATTATCCAAGTATAAACTACTAGTGATTACCAAGAACAACTATTAAACTATGATCAAATAAACTTAAGATTCAATTAACATAAAATGACGAGATAAGTAGATTGATTTTTGGGTTTTTAAAATAAGATTAAAGGATTCAACCCTTGATCAAGTATTCCCTTGTTTTGAATAATCTATGTAATTAATGTTATTACCCAATTAGTTAGCCTTAGAACTCCTACTCCAAGATTAATAACAAGCTCTATCAATCTTGTTTTCTCTTAAGTATGATTAATCAAAACAAACTCTTCAATTAATCCTCCTCAACTTGTCAAATACTAAACAAGCTCTTTAAGAATCAATAGCAAGTGCATTAAGAATCAAGACAACGGAGTAGATTCGACATAAAACTCATACATTCAGTTTTAGTGGTCGAACTCTATATTATCCTCAATAAAATAAATCTATTGTTTGCTACACGGGAATCAGATTCATAACAATTACGCATTATAAGCCCAATTCTAGAACCACACTAACAAATATCCAAATGGGTGATCAAACCACAATTTAATTCATAAGTGTGAATCAACAATCCCAAATAACATAGAACATTCCAAAAACATAATCCAATCGGTTAACAACCGTAGAAATTACATAAACATTGTCAATCCAAGGTTCAACTAATGATCAAGAGCTGAAATAAAAGGTGCTAGCCACCCATTACAACTAATACACTCAGCAAATAGAAAGAAATACAATAAAACATGATAAATTTATAGAATAAATCAAGAACTTGGGTTGAGTAATGAAAGGCCTTAAATCTTCTTCCCAATGTTGTCCTTGAGGGTGATGGAGGCTGGAAAATGTGTTATTGGATATCCAACGATAGGTTAAATTCGAAATGGAACTTATATATATAGGGGAAGAGTTGTCACTTGAGTTTTAGGAAAAATTGCATTCACAATTTTAAAACAGGATAAAGGATCTCGGCCGAGACTCAAGTGTGTCTCGGCCGAGACGTGAAAAGAAAATTTTCTGCTGGGTGAATCGAAGGCTGATCTCGGCCGAGACGCAATTGTGTCATTGTTTCACTAATCTCTGTCATTGTTTCACTGTTGATGAGGATTCTGATTCTTTAGAATAATCTCCACTCATCATCGCAAATTTGCATATTCACCTCAGTTATGAAGGGAAGAGAGAGAGTATAAATGCATTCTGCAAATTTTATTTAGAAATAACCCTCGTGCAGTGGAAGCTTAGCCTTAGGTTTTACTCCCCCCTCTCAAATGAACTTGCACAGAAGGGTCGATACATATATTAAGAAAAAAATATTTTTTAAGACTTTATTGACTTTTCAAAGATTGATTGAGAGTGGAGATTGATGGTGGAAATTTTGAGGTTAGAAATTGTGTTATAACTTTACTTCTTAAGGATGTGCAAGTTCATTCGAGACGGACGAAAACGGAAAATATGCAAGTTCATTCGGGACGGAGTAAGTATTTTTTTTTCCTTTTTAAAAACTAACTCTATATATATAGTATTGAATACTATTCTCTCCGTTCACAAATAAATGTCATTTTAGGTAAAAAAAAAAAAAAGAAAAAAAAATTAATTCACAAAAAAGTGTTTGTTTAGCATTTTTTGCACTTTTCGTCCAACATTATCCTTAGCTAAATATAAATTTTTTTTATACAAATATTATAATATTATATGAATAAGGTATTGAAGAAAAGACGAAGAAATAATGAAATATATAGTACAGTTTTGATCGGATCCGCTACTCCCAATATACGACTCATACACGACCTTTCTTCACTCCAATAATATTTCCACACGTGGTGGATGCAGATTTTTTATTAATAATCATAATAAAAGGCATTCTCTCTCTCGCCAAAAAGAAAAAAAGAAAAACGATATTGCCTCTTGTTCTCCCTCATTCTGAAACGTTCTCCCAAGTGCACCTCCACCGCCGCTGGTCGTCGCTGCCTGCTGTCACCACCCCACCTCCGCTCTAATCCCCTAAAACAATACTTTCCGGCGGCGACGACAAAGTTAAACATGATCAGACATAAAACCAAACATAAATTCAACAAATCTTGAATCAGATTTTACCCCTTCAATCCATGATTTAGTTTGTACTCTAGCAAGTGCTTGGATGGTCTACAGGTTGTGTGAGAATCATTTCTTGCTAACATATTAATGAAAATTGAATCTTGAAAACAACTCATAAAAGTTGGATAAGAATACACAAGGTAATTGGGAGAAAAATAAAATCTTGTACAAAATATTGACAAGCAGCAAAAGATTCAGATAAAAAAGAAAAAGAATAGTTAAATCAATCAACACCAAATTAAAAAAACTTGGTTGATCCGATAAGGTGTTACAGGATAGAATAGAATGTGATCAAATTTAAAAACAGAGGTAATTTTTAATGTTTTAATTTGTGAATGTTAACTGCTCCTCTATTCCGCCATCAGAGAGTGTTGTCCGAGGAGATTAAAGAGGCAGCTAGCGGAGTAGGTGGCGGCAGGCAACGGTGGCCAGCGGCGTTAGAGTTGCATGTGCGAGAGCAGTTTGGAATGAGGGAGGGAATGGTTGCCCGAGGAGATTAAAGCGGCGGTGGAGTAGGTGGCAGCAGGCAATGGTGGCCGGCGGCGGTGGAGTTGCATGTGCAGAGCAATAAAGAATGCGGGAGAAGAAGAGGGCTATCATTTTTTTTCGCTGGTGAGAGAGAAAACACTTTTCTTTTAATTATTGTTATTTTCTAAATAAATATGTATCCTTAGAAAGTCATGCCACGTGAGAAGAGTTTATTGGAGTGAAAGAAAGGTCGCGGACAAGTCGCGTACTGAGAATCGCGGACCTGATCAAAACTGATATACAATAATAAATAAATTAATGGAGAAAAAATAAAGAGGTGTTGCTATCCATTTTATAACCTCTTAAATTTTCTTTGAAACTTTAAAATGAGGCTTATTTATGAACGGAAAAGTATTTAATAATAAAAAAATTACTTAATAATAAAAAGACAGCAACCGTTTATATCGGACTCTAATCTGACAAGGTTTTCTTTCAATTGGGCACACTATCTATCTCGAGTGGAAAGAGAGAAAGTCAATACTACAATAATAGCAACGGATTAAATCTGTCCATAATTTAATATTTCCTTCCTTTTTTTAATTGATATTTTCGAAAAAAGTTGAAGAATTAAAATTTTAAATGATTTTCAAATATATTTTAAGTAATCTCCTTTCTCTCTTATATCTTAAATCAAGACTAAAAAGTAAGAGATATTTTATAATTGACAGAAGGACAAGAAAGAAATGGTGAAAACTAGCAAAGAGATTAATTAATTCGAAAAATTATTAAAAAGCTAAAAGATCAATTAACAAGAAACGGCGAGAATATCTTTTTATTTTATTGTTTAAAATAAAAACAAATTGAATATCCGTTGCTATTCTATTACTAATTTTGAAATTAACAAGGGAATAGAGATAGATTAATTTTGGTCTCTAATTTCATTATTATCCAGTCACTATTTAGTTGATATTTCTTAACTAGTATTTTTTGTTACTATTCGATCACAAATCCATCATAAATCAGAATAAGATGTGATTGGTCTCAAAATAATGTTGGTAATTTATAAATTTCTTGTAGTGTTTGGAATCATAATAGACGAATATGGATAAAAATAAGGCTTCTTTTGTCATATTTTGATTTCTTTGGTTTTATTACTCCATCTGTTCATAACTAAGTGTCCTGAATGGACAACAACACCTCTCCATTTTTCTCCCCATCATTTTCTTTATTACCATAAATTTCTCCATACCTTCTTTATTTAATACTCCCTCCGTTTCTTTATATTTAATCTTTTAACTTCTTAATGATTTTTCGAATTAATTGATCTCTTAGCTATTTTCACAATTTTTCTTAATTTTACCCCTATGTCAATCCCAAAATATTCAAGCTAGATTTGAGATAGATGTAAGAGAGAATGAGATTATTTGGGATATATTGAAAAACAATCCGATTCTTAATTCTTTCACTTTTTTTTTCTAAAAAAAGGAGCGAGTATTATAAAAATTTGTATGGAAATTTCCTTAAATTTAGCTATGAAAAATATTAGAAGAAATGTACAAAAAAGGTTAGAATGACACTCTTGTGAAAAATAATTTTCTCTAGAATGACACTTATTTGTGAATGGATGGAGTATATTATTAGATTTAGAGTGGTTTAATCTACTTCTATTATAAAAGTGTGAGTTGTTTCTTACAAAATTTAATTTGTCTGTTATATCCTTAATGAATTTGAATTTTTAAGGTTAGTTTGGTAACTATATTTTTAAAGTTTTATTTATAAACTATATCTTTGAATCTTTTTTTTTTATATATAGTTAGACAAAATTTGATTTGCCTATTATATTATTAATGAATTTTAGTTTTTAAGGTTAGTTTATTTACTATATTCTCAAAGTTTTATTTATTTGGTTAGAACCCTATATAGTTCATCTATCAATTCATAGATATGATACCCTAAAAAAAACCATGGATATGATATGTAATTCATCTAACGGCGTAAGTTGAACCTACATATTAATCATATTCTATATATTTTTTATTAATATATACTCCCTCCGTCCCGCTCAGATTTGCACACTTTCTTTTTCGGTCCGTCCCACTCAGATTTGCACACTCTTAAAAAGGAAATTTTTTAAATAATCTCCACCCTTAAAATCTCCATTTTCAATCTCCACCTTTAAAAAGGTCAACCAAAAAGCAAAAAGCAGCTTTTTCTTAACCTCCGTGCCCGTCCCTACGTGCAAATCTGAGCGGGACGGAGGGAGTATAACATTATTATTTTTATTTATTTTTATTTTTAAGTTTCTTTATAAATTTCTTATCTCTTTTATAATGAGATTCGTTTATATAATTGTCAAAAAAAAATATAGAAAAAGAAAAAAAAACCATTAATTAGCAAAATTTTAAGGCTAATTTAGTAACTTTATTTAAAGTTTTATTTATTTAGTAAGATTCATTTTATAATTGAAATTCATCTCTCAAGTCTCAACTTATGAAATTTTCTATCACATTTTATATAATATATAGTTCAACTGATGGTATAAGCTGAACCTAAATATTCATAATATATTATTATTGTGGTAAAAATATATTATATTCTTTTTATTTGTTTATATTTTATTCTATCCTTCATAAATTTCTGATAATTTTTCTAATTGGTTTCTTCAATAATTGAAGAGAAATGAGAAAAACCGATTAGCACAAAGGTACTTACAATAAGTAAAATTACTTTACTATATGATTCTTAGGATATTGAATAATTGAAGTTACACAAAAAATATTTATGTATTTATAATAAAATTATAGAAATTTAAACATATTATAGGACTTTAATAATTCCTAAGTTTGACTTTTTTACTAAGATAATGATTCCAAGACTTATAATTTCGAATAATGGTACTTTAGAGTTATTTAGATATTAAATGTTTGTAAAACTATTAATTTTTTGTGTTTTCATGGTCAAAAAAATACTAGAAGGTTTTACGATTAGCAACAATAAGAAAAAAAAGTATACACATAAAAATTAGAACAATTGAATAATAGTGAAAGCTCTTATTTATCATTTTTCATTTTGGAGATATTTTTTATTTTTAGTTTACTTTTCTTTTTAATTTAGGTACGTAGTTATAATAAAGATATTTAGGTACTGAATGTTATATTAAGTTTTTTGTGTTTTCATGGCGAAAAAGTACTATTAGATTTTAGGATTAGCAACAAGAAGAAAAAACCATATATATAAAAATCAGAACAATGAATAATATTGAAAACTCTTATTGATTTAATTTATCATCTTTAATTTTTTGGAGATAATTTTTTAGTTTACTTTTTTTAATTTATGTACGGTACATAGCTATAATATATATATACTCATTCCAATAATTACAACAAAAAATATGTTGACAAGACAACGATAGTGTAGTATATAATATTTAATTTACCACAATATATGAATGACTCAAGATTAATAATACTTATATGATAAAATATTTTAAATATGTAAAATGTAATAGTTTAATATGATTTCAATAGTTATAAGTTTGATTTCATAGTCGAATAATAGACACAAAATTGTTGACATATGATCGTACTTATATTTTTTTATTATATAAAAATGATTGAAAGTTAAATTAAAAAAATGTCATCAAAGATTTTTTGAAAAAAATAGATGAGATTAAATTAAATCTTTTAGTCTATTTAAAAAATGTAAGAACAATATGTAAATGATTCACAATGATTTATATTACTATGTATAAATTATTAACAAATTCTTACATAGTATTTGGTCATAAATAAAACAGCCAATTCTTATTATAAATATAAATTATAATAATACTTATCTAATAGTAACAATTTATTTGTCTAAATTTGAATATTATAAATTTGCTACTTTCAATAATCTCCCTAAATTTCTAAATTATTCAAGTATTAATATTACAACACTGGGAAACAATAATAGAATTTATATAAGTTATCTAATGAAAAATAAAATTTGAATATATAATATTTAGACTAAAGTGTAAACCATTGAATTGATCAAGTGTTAGAGCATAGTACGTAACTTAAACTTTATTATAATATAAACTTGAAGCAAGTACTAAAATGAAAGAATAAAATGACTTTGCATGTGAAATTGCTAAGATTATATTTTAAATTGACTTTTGATTAAGTAAAAAGACATGTTAAAAAATTGTATGTAATTTTGTGTATACCACTTTATCAAAGTCCAACAATAGAAAATAATGTCAAAACAATTGAATAAGAACTATATGATGATAAAATGAATAGAAGTGAGAAAATGCGTTGTGAAGAAAGATAACACAAACTTATGAATAGACTTTATTATTAGTAGATATAACCTTATTAACATCATAAACAAAATTATATATATATATATATAAACTAGCGTAAAAATTATGAATATTAAAGGGTCTAAGTAAATTTTCATTATGAAAAAAATTATAATAAACGAGTCTAGGTAATATAATAGAAAAATCAAAGGATAAACTAATATGATAGAGTTAGACATATTATACTATGAGAAAAGTATACAAAAACAAAAATTAAATATCTATATTATAGGTAGATGTACATACAAGTTAATTATTACAATGTAGTATTTCAAAATTTGGATTAAACTAGGCATACATTTAGCCTTATTGTTTAAATTTAGATTAAACTAGCAATATATATGTTTACAAGCTAAATTTCTTTGTATGAGCATTACTAAGTAAATATAAATCGAATAATTATACTTGTAGGAAATGAGATTATATATTATATTTATTTTCAATGATTTAGAAGAATGAAATCGATATATTTCATAAGTAACATTTATAAACATTACAACAAGAGAAAATATTAATTGATTTATGAATTTTATTGAATTAAAAAAGTATACGATAAAGTCATTTATATATATATATAAGATGAAAAAGATGGAGGAAAGCGGTAAAAGTAGCTTATATATATATGAAATCAGTAAAAGACATATACGAAGATATAAAAACTATAAATGCATCGGTAGTGATATTGTGTAAATTTAAGTACTATTAGTCTATACAATGGATCGATCTTATTCAAATAAGTCTATAAGTTGAACATCATTTTTAATCACATACCTTACGTACCTACATAAATATACTCACTGATGTAATACTTGTAATAGGTGATGTAATTTTAGTAGACCAAAGAAAAAACTGTTATGTTAGAAAATTGGAGAGAGGCATAAAAATCACAAGGTTTATAATAATTGGAGTTTAGATCGAGGTGTGAAATTTTATTGTACTAATAAGAGAAATAATAAAATGGCAAATAAAAAAATTAGTGGACATGAATAGTTGCAATTCTTTTAAATATTTAAGATCTAACATTAAACAAATTATTAAATCAATAAAAATATTATATATATATATATATATATTTAAGCATATGTAATAACTTGATAGATGAATTTACTATGCTATATAAATTATAGGGTACAATAAAGAATAAAAAAGAACGATAAAGAAATAATGAACTAAGTTGTACTGTGAATGATTCAATTGTACTATGTGAATAAGTATCACATAATTAAATTAAAACATGCTGAAAAATAAAGAAAGTGAAATGTGACTGTTAATATTAACTTGACAATAGATTAGAAAAATAATTACGTCGAATAAAGTACGGTATAGTCTAAATAAAAAATGAAATGAGAAAAATAAAATCAGAATGCGTGGTTTAATCATGTATATATAAGACTTTTAAATGGATGTGCAATGTTTGAAAAAACTAGGAGTATTTCACTATAACTAAATAAGAAATTAAAGACATTACAAATTAGTTAAAACATTTATTATATTTTATATAGATTGTAGCATGTGTCATGATTGAAGATTGTGAGACACTATGGGTCCGTTTGCTTAAGATTGGGCTCAGTTGATCATTTAGAGGATCGAATCTCAATAAGCACACTCATTAACTCCCTCAGTCAGGTTTGGCCCGGCACTCCCCAGTCTTAAGCAAACGGACCCTATGTATATAGTCAACCTTCCATAAAAAATATTATTTATTTTGTAATTATATTATAGTATGATTTTTATTTTAAATCACACATAATTTTTAAATTTCGACGTTGCATTGATAAAATAATTAAGGAAAATTGCAATAAGCAATCTTAAATCAATAAGTAAATTATATTAAAGAGGGTTATACTTAATAATAATAAAAAAATTAGAAAATAACTTTCATGACAAAAGTTGGATGTTGGACCTTGATACTAAGTTGCTGGAAGTTTTCCTCACATTAAAATATGTAAAGAATTTCATGTGCAAATGTTATTTGAAATCGAAATTATTTATTAGAGAATTATAGAAATGTACGTTAGACCTAATATTTTGTGTGTGTATATAAACAAATAACTGACTTATGAATGTCAGTTGATGATATAATGAGACAATTAAATGTGTGTTTTTCTTCAAATGTCAGTGATTTGGTGCAAAACATAAAAATATATGCCTCATTATTTCGTATAACTTTATTCAAGATATATTAATGATGATCGAGTCTGTGTATAATAAGAAGTAAACAATAATTTGAATAAATCAAACTTTACATGTATAATAGAAAATTTTGTAAGACTAAATATTTCTACAATAATATATCATGATATGTAGTTTTTTACGAATCTTTTAACATTAATTATTATAACTTATTTTATTAAGACTAAGGTTATTTAACTTTTTTATTTCTCTTTTGTGATTGTTTTAGTTCTTAGTTGATTTAAAATTATGTTTGTTTAATTGATTAATTTTTATTACATTGAATAATCTACGAAGTTATGTATATATATATTACAGTGATCACAATGAAAAATTATTTTATGTTCAAATTAATATTTTTTTATTAAATAATAGTAAAAAATTATAACCACGTGCAACGCATGTGCGTAGTGCTAGTTTAATATAAGCGACAAAATTGAAATTTGGGCAGGGTGTTTTAAGAAGGTTTGATTTACTGTTTTAATTATATTGGGTTATATTTATAAGCGGATTGTATTAAAAAATTTAGTAAATCGAACATTACTCCACTTAATAGAGTTTATTAGTTTGTCTTATTAATCAATAAAATATAATATATGGATATTTTTATCACTCCACTAATTTGCACTCAACCCGTACAAAAGTATTTGATCACATGCAATATATAGTTGTTGGGAGAGAAGCAAATAAAGGAAATAAATTAGGCAAGGAACAGGATAAACCGATGAGATCCTCTATTCCAATCTGTGTTTCATCTTGTATTCCAAAACAATTACTACACGCCACATGTATATGATGACATCATTAACTAACACACGACGTGTAGTGGTTATTTTGGAATATAAGATGAAATACGGATTGGAATAGAGGATTCAATCCGAGGATAAACAAGGTTGAAATTAAACAAAACAATTTGAAAAATTGTGAACACAATGAGACATGACGAATGTTATTGCCACAACGTAGCTTCATATATATTATTCTGTCCTTAGTTGTTGATGAAAATTGACAGTTCCTTTTTTCATCATAGCCACGAATTCGTCGTAATTGATCTTCCCATCCTGTCGGAAAAGTAAAATTAAAATATTGGAACACCAAATTTGATTAAATAGAAATTAAAGTAAGAAAGAAAGATAGATTACTTTGTCAGTGTCGACGTCGTCAAGAACTTCATCGATTGTGGGTTCGTCCCCCATCCCATATTGTGTCATAGCTTGTCTGAGTTCATCTCTTGTAATAAAGCCGCTATTATCCTGGTCAAAATACTTAAAAGCCTTGTGCAAATTCTCTTCTTTGTCCAGTCTATGTCGATGCATCGTGGCTGTAATAAATTCTATGTAATCTATAGTTCCATTCTTATCGACATCAGCCTGAAAAATAAAATAGGTTTTATATGGATGGATATATTGAAGGTGAATGTAAGATAAGGTTAAGAAATGGTTACAGCTTCCATGAGTTGTTGAATTTCAGGTTGAGTAAGCTTTGATCCAAGCTTGGACAACCCTGTCCGGAGTTCTTCGTATGTGATGGTCCCACTTCCATCAGTGTCTATATTATTGAACATTTGTGTCAACCCCTTTATATCTTCTTCGGACAGGTTTTCTGCAATAACCTTGAGAGCAAGCTTCTGGAACTTGTTCATAGCCCGGAATTGCTTCATTCTGATAAGTACAGCGCTATCAATTGGTCGATCAGATGCTTCACCATCTTTCTTCAGCCATGGATGCTCTGCAAATTAGTACCGTAGTAATTAATTATAGTATCTGGGAGTGGGAGTGGGGTAATTAATTAATTAATTATTCTAACCAAGGGCTTCGGCTGCTGTAATCCTCTTCCTTGGATCCATGGTGAGCATTTTGTTGATTAGATCCTTTGCACCACTTGATATTGTAGGCCAGGGTGCCATTTCAAGATCTACATGCCCCTTCAATATTTCTTCGAATATACTTTTTTCCGTCTCTGAAATTGAAATAAATACACACATCAAATATCACTTCAAGGTCAAAAATGGAATTAATGATAAGCCAGGTCTTACCACCCCAGAAGGGAGGAAATCCACTTAGAAGTATGTACAAAATAACTCCAGCACTCCAAACATCTATTTCCTTCCCATAGTTTCTGCGTAGTACTTCTGGCGCCACATAGTACGCACTGCCCACCAGATCTTTATAAACTTTCCCTGCAAATTTTTTATTTATTAATCCCAAAACAAATCTGCCTGCTCAATACTACTCAAGATTTTAATCTTTGAATATAAATTCAATTAAGGATTAATTGCAGAAAAAATCATCAACTTTATTCACAACATAATTATAGAACTTTACCAAATGGACAATTTTCAAGAAAAAAAAAAGGGAACTCGTACCTATTATCAGTATTCAATAATAATAATTAAATATAATATGATGAAATCAAGTGGCAAAATCATCACTACCTAGACCTTAGGTGGATGAGAGTGTTTTTTGTTTGTTCTTAGATTAAGGGAAAAAAAAAATTAATAATAAAAGATAATATTCTATAAAATCTTCCCACTGGCATGTGGCTACCATGCTTAGTTTATAATTAGATTCAACTTATTCTTAATCTAAGGTTGGAGCAAAAGATGTGCATTATTATGCTCTAACCTACCTAGAATGGCCCACTAGTCTTAAGGATTTATTTTGTCATACATAAAATTGAATACACTCAACAAAGTATTCCTTATGAACACACACATCATTTTCAAATGACAAAATATTTTTCTGCTCATGTTCGAAAATTCATTATTCTTGATATGCTCCTTTTTATGATAGTGACATTATTTCTACTTCATCTAGTATTTATTTTGATGAAATAAAAAGTTGGATTATCCTTCAAATTTAGGATAAAATGCTAAAATTCGAATTATATCCAGATAATAATTCAAGCTTCCCCCTAGCTAGGATAGTTTACCTAACACTTAATTGGGATAATATTATGAAAATTACATTTTAATCTCTTACTACTCATTTCTTTTGCAAACTAAATTATTAAAATTGACCTTTAAGTAATAAAATCCTTATTCAAACATCTATATATCACATAATAAAAGGATAAGTAGAAATACTTATGTAGTTATCTATGTGGCCTAGATAATAGATCTATCTCTATTTGTCAAGATAAATCGAGTCGTAAAGGATAAATAGAAATACTTATTTGTTCTTAATTGGATGCTTTAACTTTAGAAAGGACTTTCACCCGTGTGGGGCTCGAATCTCCGGAGCTTCAAGCCCCATCATGAAGCCCCATAAATCATGTAAACCAAAACGGTTGTTTCAGTATCAAATGAATAACAAAAACAAAAAACATTAAATTTAGGAGGTAGTCTAGAAGATGTAATAATTTGGAAATGGATAGAGAAAAATTGGTGACCCATGTGAATACAATCACACCCCACACTCGAGTATCAAAGAAAAAAGAAGGCTGACTTGGTTGACCTGTCATTTTATGGTTGACCTGGTCTTCTTGACCTAAAGTGTGATCCTAGAAAAAGATGAAGTATCACAGAAAATATTTGTCACCTATATATAATAGTTCCATGCAAATGCTCCTCTTTTTCCTCCTTGAATTAATAACAACAGTTGGATATATAGGTTCACATAGTCTATATGTATTAATGAATTAGTCATATTTTACAATAGCACGAGAGACTTAACTCGGACCAACGGTAACAAGTGGAGCCGTACGTATCCAGAGTAAACAAGCAACGAGTAAAGTGCAATTAATTAAATAACCAATACTTTACAACTAAGGAATCATTCAACCTCAACTGTATACAAACAAGACATAAGCAGCATCGACTAAAGAATAGAATAAGAACCTAATTGTCTCCAAAAATCAAATAATAATAATCAAAGAGAAAAAGTTGAAGAAAAAATGCTTCCACCCCTCATAAAAAGAATTCTGTAATTAGTAAATTATGGGTGATTAAGTGAAATCAAGAAATACCTTGCTCAATGAAAACGGATAGGCCGAAATCAGTAGCCTTGAGTGGAGAATGATCATCCCTATTGACCATCAAGAAATTCTCAGGCTTCAAATCTCTATGCATAACTCCCATGAAATGACAAACGTGAACCACATTCACAATCTGTCTCCCAATTCTGGCAGCCTCCTTCTCCGAATAGCTCCCTTTCTGCGTAATCCGGTCGAAAAGCTCCCCGCCCGAGCACAGTTCCATCACCAAATGAAGCTGCCTCTTATCCTCATAAGCACCTTTAAACTCAACTATATTGGGCTGCCCAGTCAAGTGTTGAAGAATCATGATCTCTCGTCTAACATCCTGTATGTCCTTTTCCGTTACCAGTTTTCGTCTTGCGATGGATTTGCAAGCATATTTTAGACCTGTAGATTTTTCAGTGCAGAGATATGTGATCCCGAACTGCCCTCTGCCTAGTTCTTTGTCAAGATCGTAGAGCGTTGTTATGTCGACGTAGGGTTTGCCCAGGATGAGGCCTACCGTCGGTGGTGGGGGTGCTGCGGTCGCAGGTGGAGGTGGTGCGGAGAAGGAGGGAGAGTAGTCTGAATTAGAGGATGATGATGATATTGGAATCTGCCTCGATTTCTTGAATTTTGAGAAACAGAATCCCATTGTGCGTGTCGAGTTGTGGCGGGGGAATATGATGATGGGTCAAGAAAAGCTTTTGCAGTCGATCGATAATATAGGATACAAACTGAGGCGGGTGGGGTGGGGTTGGGTTATACTTTTTCAGGTTCTTTACTTTGTTGTATCATGTATGGGTGTTTGAGGTCGCTACTCTTTCAGATTTGTTTGCGTGCAGGGGAATTCTATCATATTCTTAAAGCTACTGCATTCATCCTAAGATATTCATTATTAATTTATTAAATAAATTACAAATCACACATTTTATGGTAACCACACACTACCACAATGTTTGATTCAAAATAGAAGTGGTTGGGGAAGTGATTGTAGTGTATGATATATTATTTAATTCTGATAAATGATGTGATGTGTGTGATAATGCGCAATCCGGTAACCACACAATTAAACAAGAATCTACGTAAACAATATAAGAACACACAAGAATTACGTGGTTCGATCCGGAGATCTACGTCCACGGGCAGAAAATGGCAATCGCCGAGGTGTTCCTTTTTACTAGAACGTGGAGTTTACAGTGCGTATTACAGAATGCAAAGTGCGAACCCTAATTCAGAGTTCTTTTCACCTATTTATACTACTAAATCAAAACCCTAACTAAATAATCTTGCCCACCAAATCTGCATGGCAGTTGGGAAGAGATCATGGGCCTTGATTCTCGGAACAGACTTGATTCGCTGGACAGAACACGCGTTGCTGGGCCTGTTGGGCCTGGGCCTCCGCGCTTGCTGGCGCGTTTGCTGGGCTGGTAAGTGGGCTCAGGTTTAACCCGGCCCGAAGTAACGACCCGAAGTAACCGGGTTATCCCTATCAGATGCCCCCCCCCCCAGCCGAAGCGAGGAGGGAGCTTCGGTTGTCACCGGAGTGGTACGGCAAGCAGGAAGGACCGGGGCCGCTGGCGGGCCGGAGTGTTTTTGGTGGACTGAGCATATTCTCGTCCTTGGGGCTCTGTGGAGCCGTCAGTGGACGTGGTGCCGAGCTAAGCCGAAGTGCATGGTGGCGCCCAGCGAGAGACCAAATTTCCCAAAAGCAAGAACTGCGCCGGAAGGATATGACAGTCTGGCCGAGGTGGATTGTACTCCGGGGTGAGTAATCCGGCCAAAATGGAAGGAGCACCGGAGTGTAGTGGTATGACCGAGGTGGAAGGTACACCCGGGTGTAGTTTGAATCTTCCTGAAGAAGGGTGAGGCTGATGTGATTGGCGGTGCCATTATGAGAGAGAGGAATGTGACGTGACACGCTCTGCGAGTTCCAAGAAAGCTGTTCCCCATGCGCCTCGGTAACTGTAAAGCGCGTGAAGAGCACGCATGAATCTGCATCACTGAATTTGAATAGGCTGCATCAGAGCCGTCGGTTTTTTGCATGTATATTGGGAATAACTGCACAGTAACTTTTCATCTTCTTCATTGCAATTCATCTGTTTAGAAAGCGGGAAAAAGAGGAAACCTGCATTTGCGATTCATCAGAGATAAAAAATTTCTCAAATCAACCCTTTCGAGTTTAAACCAAGTAAGTATGTCTTCCTCTTCATCTTCTTCATCTTCTGCCTCAATCGAAGAATTAAGGACATCGAATGCCCCGTTAGATATTCCCCCCCTATCATACATCATTCCGGAGAGGGATGATGTTAGAACAATAGACAGAATTGATGGCTTAGAGTGTAACGTTATGATGGTATCGTTTTATGAATGCCCGGTGGAGGATCTTGAGGTGTCCTCTATAGCGTTACGGATGTCGCGGGAGCAACTTGAGAGGGAACTCCCATCATTTTATCTTCACTTCGACCTTGAGTATATAATTCCTACCCCCGAGGATAGGGCCTGTTGCCCACCGCAGGGGTTTATGACCGTGTATATCGACCCCCTTAGAGTAGGATTGAGATTGCCGTTGTGGGACGTAGTCATAGAGTTGTTAAAATACTACGGCATCGCTCTCTGCCAGTTAGCGCCGAACGCGGTGAGGCAGTTGGTAGGATTCACTGTAGTCTGTAAACAGGCCGGATTAGAGCCGACGGTAGAGCTCTTTAGGTTTTTCTTCCAGCTTAAAAAATTCGGGAAGTCCAAGGGGTGGTATTCCTTTAGTCCCCGAGCCCGAGGAGGGTTCAAGGTTCAGAACCCGAGCAAAGTAGAGGGGTGGAAGGAGAAGTTCATCTTCGTTAGGAATAAAATAGCACTCCCGAAGTGGAGGATTGACGAGGTGCTTGATACCGCCCCCGTGGAGAGCCCGGGGGCCGAAGTGGAGCATACGTTCCGGACAGTAGGGACTTTCAAAACCCTCTGCTCCGAGGAGGAGTTGGAGAAGGCAGGATTGAGCCTGTACTATGCGGGCAATGGGGGCACCGAAGAGGGTAGGAGTTTTTTCGTTCTTTGATATTTTGAACTTGTCATTTTGCGCAGAACTAACCATAGACCTTATATGCAGTGGGACGCTTCGGAAAGCAACCAGCATCAGGGAGCCCCGCCAAGACTGAAGCGGCCAAGAAGAAGGGGAAAACCGTTGAAGTGTCTCCCCGGGGGAAAATGCCAACCGGAGCACGACGGTCGACGGAGTCGGAGGAACGGGTAACGCCGGCGGGGTCTCCGGCCGTATCAAAGAAGAGGCCGGGGCCTGCTGGGACTCCGCAGGCACCATCCAAAAGACCCCGGGTTGGGGCGAGTACGGAGGTAACATTCAAAAACACTGATCATTACTTTAACTTACGCGAGGTGTATAGTTGAGGTCTGAGCCATATGTCACGTTGTGTTTAACTTATCCAGGGAGGGCAGGCGTCTCCCAGCAGTCTGGGGTTTGACGGCGCGGACGCCGAGAAGATTCTGCGGCTGGCCAAAGGAATCATAGAGGTCGGCCTGAAGAGCGAGGTGAAGGCCAGGGAAGGGCTAGCTGCAACAGCGCGGGATCTTCGCGCACGAAACGACAAACTAGCGCATGACTTGACCCAGGCACGCAAGAGGGCTGCCTTGGTGGAGACCGAGGTCGCGCGTCTGCGCGGGGTGGACGCGGAGAACCACGCTCTCCGCGGTGAGCTGATGCAGCTGCGAGCGGACATGGAAATGAGGGAAGCGGCCGTCGTCAAAGGGCAGGGAGCCTTGCTAAGGGCCTTTGCTGATAAACTGTTCAAAACCATGACTTTCCTCGATTTTCAGACGAAGTTTGTGGCCATCGGGGATAAAGCCACACGGGCCTTGGTGCTGGAAGAGGTGAAGGAGGCGTACCCGAATGTGGACATCAGTCGCCCAGAATTCGGGTATGACCCTGAGGCGGCGGCCGAGGTGGAGAAGGCCTATTACGCCGCGCTAACGGAGCTGCCGGAGTGGCCCTTGGTGAATGCGCTCGGGGAGAGGAGGCAGCTTCTGACTGCCGCAGAAGTTGCCAGCTGTGAAGTGGACCAGGATGAAGAATTCCTGGCATTCTGCCGAGGTGAACTGATCACCGCTCCCCCGAGCACCGACCCCCCCCACAGACGGAGGTTGAAACCCCGGCGGCAATCGAGGCCGTCGCAGCAAATGAAGAAGCTGAGGGGTTGCCCGAAGAACCCGAGGCAGTCGAGCGGGAGGTCAGTCGATCCCCGCAGATTTAAAATTGTACTCCTTTAGAAATGTTAGGGATGATGTACTGCTCTGAACAATTGTAATTTGCCTTGTGAAATACAATCGTGTTTTTCAGTCTCTTGAACTTTTTGTTTTACTTGCATGATCAATTTAATGTCTGTTGCCGAACTGAATGTAACTCCCTACATACTTGAGAGTAATTGATCTTGTTGTCATCGTTGTCTGTCTAGAACACCGCGGAGCTGCACGAGACAATAAAGAAGTTAATGGAATCACTTGAGTGGTTCCGCGGAGAGAAGAATCGTCTTGAGATGCACGTAGTGCCTAAGCTGAAGAAACAGATATCCTCGGCGGAGAGGAAGGTGGTTGAGGCCAATGAAAGAGCCAAAGACTTCGAGATGCAGTATCGAACCACAGCTGCCGAGATGAGCCGCGTCCGCGTTCATCATAAGGAGTATGAGCGGATTTTGTCCGAGTTCGGTCTTCTAACTTTTGAAGAAGTAGAAGAGCGGACCGTTGAAATACAGAGTGACATCGCGGCATTGATGTCCAGGAGCTCGGTCGAGTCCGCGGAGCTCGTGAGGAAACGAGAAGTCCTGGAGCTGCTGCTCAGTATGTACGAAGGGCTGAAAGGCCGAATCAGGCGGAGGCCTTCTGCTGAAGAGTTCATCGCGAGCACCAGTCAGGACCGAAGTGCGCAGAAAGCTCCTCGGAAGGACAGGAAGACCAAAGGCAAGAAGAAACCCTCCGAGCAGAGCAAAGGGATAGTCATCCGAGAGCCAGCTCCGGTGACCACAGTTGAAGAAGAACCCCCGGTGGTTGCTGAGGAGATGGTCGAGGAGCTGGCCCGGGAAATCGAGGTGATGGCTCCGGAAGAGTGGGACCCTGAGCAGTGGGCTCAAACACCGAGGCCGGTGCCACAATCCAGTAACAGAGCACGGACTAGAGATGAAGCCCCGAGGGCAGCGCCCAGAGAAAGTCCTCGGCGGAGGGAGACTCGAAGGGATGACCGAGCCGGAGCCCGAGGGGGTAACAGAGCCGGAGCCCGAGGTCGAGGATTTTCAAGATCCCGGAGGACCCAACGCAGACCGAGGAGCGGGTCCCAGCGCCGGAGCGCTGAATATTGGCTCAGGGGCCGTAGGCAGTAGCTTTTGTATTTGTTGTCTTTGTTGTTGTATTTTTTTTTTTTTATATATATGTTTGTAGTCTTAAAAAAACATTTGATTTGAATATTCAGAAGATAATAATAAAACTGTTGTAACGCGTACAAACTGGTGTAATTAAAGTAACAGGTTACAAATCACTTTAATCGGGTGTTCGGGAACATGATAGAAAACTTGTTAACTGTTTTAAGTAGGTGTTCGGGAACACGGTATGGATAAATCCAATCTCCCCGGACGGATCAGGCGGGAGTAAAAACTCCCCGGACGGATCAGGCGGGAGTAAAATACCTCCCCGGACGGATCAGGCGGGAGTAAACATTTCTCCGGTTAAACAGACGAGAAAGTGATGTGAGTCCGGGGACTAATATGCAAACCTCCTCGGACGGACCGAGAGAGAGGTTTAATTGTCCGGAGACTAATAATGATAGTATGATTGTGTTAGGGCGTCCCCGTAACGTAAAGAATAACACAGTAAGTTATGCAAGCAAAGAATTTTTATTCAATGATAAGTGCCGGAGCAAACTCAAAAGTACAAAGTGAAATAACAACTATAAAGGAAATTAAAGGAAAGATAGTACTTGCGATGTGGCTTTCACAGATAGAAACGCCTCAAATTTGTGACGTGCCAACTTCGGGGGATCGGGGTCCCGTTGATATGTTCAAGCTGATAGGATCCAGAGTCATGTACAGCAACGACTCGGTAGGGGCCTTCCCAAGAAGCATGTAGTTTGCCCTCGGGGGCAGCTTTGCTAGCCGAGTTGAGCCGAAGGACTAAGTCCCCGACATTGAACTGTGCACCTCGAACCCGGAGGTTATAATACTGGGCAGCTCGCTGTTTGCACTTAGCCTGCTGAATGAACGATTGTTCCCGGCGATTCTCAAGCTCATCCAAATTTGCGCGAAGAGCCTCGTCATTATCATCCGGAACTAATGTGAGGAGGCGAGGACTCGGCACGCTGATTTCAGCGGGAATAACGGCTTCGGAGCCGTAAGTAAGGCTGTAAGGAGTCTCCCCGGTGGAGGTGTGCGGCGTTGTACGAATAGCCCATAAGACTTGTGGAAGGTTTTCAGCCCAGAGACCTTTGGCACTATCCAGGCGCTTTTTTATTCCCGTGAGAAGGGCCCGGTTGGTGACCTCAACCTGCCCGTTTGCTTGAGGGTGAGCAACCGAAGTGAAAATCTGTTTGATGTGGAGTTCTTCACACCATGAGCGGAATGGATCATTGGCAAACTGTTTACCATTATCCGAGATAATAGTGCTCGGGATGCCGAAGCGGCAAACGATATTGCGCCATACAAATTTCAAAATATTTTGACCGGTAATAGCGGTAAGTGGTTCGGCTTCGACCCACTTAGTGAAATAGTCCACGGCAACAACCAGGAACTTCAACCCTCCCGGAGCGACGGGGAATGGGCCAACAATGTCGATGCCCCATTGAATAAACGGCCATGCACCTTGGATTCCGGTGAGCTCGGTCTGAGGCAAATGCTTTACCCGGGAGTGTAGCTGACACTTGCTACATCTGGTCACTAGATCGTGAGCATCGTTGAACAGGGTTGGCCAATAGTATCCCCAGCGGAGAACTTTCTTTGCTAAAGTCCGGGAACCGATATGGCTTGCGCAGGCCCCTTCGTGAACCTCCCGCAGAACTTGAATGGCCTCGGCAGGGGCGAGGCACCTGAGATTCGGTTGTAGGTACGATTGTCGATATAGAACTCCGTTATGAAGGGAGTATTTGGGGGCTTTGAGCACAACTTGCCGAGCTCGTAGCTTGTCAGTGGGCAGAATCCCATCTCGGAGATACTGAATGATCGGAGTCATCCAGTTCGGATCACTGTCGGTCAGTACCGAAACTGTGGCCTCATGAATTGCTGGATGAGACAAATCTTCAACCATAATATCTGGAGATATATTAATTTGGACCGCGGAGGCCAATTTGCTGAGCGCATCTGTTCTTGTGTTTTGAGCTCGGGGTATTTTCTGGATAGTAACTGCTTCAAAAGTTGACATGAGCTTGAGTGTTAGAGCACAATACCTGACCAATGTTTCATCTTTGGCGACGTAAGTCCCCTGAATTTGCCTGGATACGATCTCGGAGTCCGTGAAGAGCTCGAGATGACGAATTGAAGAGGTTATTCGCGTTCCGTCTCCGGACAATCAAATTTCTCCCCCGATCCGTCCGGGGAGATTCGCGTCTCGTCTCCGGACAACTAAACCTCCGTCTTCGGACAATCAATTCTCTCCCCCGATCCGTCCGGGGAGATTCGCGTCTCGTCTCCGGACAATTAAACCTCCGTCTTCGGACAATCAAATCTCTCCCCCGATCCGTCCGGGGAGATTCGCGTCTCGTCTCCGGACAATTAAACCTCCGTCTCCGGACAATTAAATCTCTCCCCCGATCCGTCCGGGGAGATTCGCGTCTCGTCTCCGGACAACTAAACCTCCGTCTTCGGACAATCAATTCTCTCCCCCGATCCGTCCGGGGAGATTCGCGTCTCATCTCCGGACAATTAAACCTCCGTCTCCGGACAATTAAATCTCTCCCCCGATCCGTCCGGGGAGATTCGCGTCTCGTCTCCGGACAACTAAACCTCCGTCTTCGGACAATCAATTCTCTCCCCCGATCCGTCCGGGGAGATTCGCGTCTCGTCTCCGGACAATTAAACCTCCGTCTTCGGACAATCAATTCTCTCCCCGATCCGTCCAGGGAGATTCGCGTCTCGTCTCCGGACATTTAAACCTCCGTCTCCGGACAATTAAATCTCTCTCCTGATCCGTCCGGAGAGATTTTACTCCCGCCTGATCCGTCCGGGGAGATTTTAATTGGCACCGTCCATATAGTGTTCCCGAACACCTATTAACTCGATCCGTCCGGGGAGATTTTTCTTTACAATTATCTACGGCCTCCGAGCCAGTGTTCGGCGCTTCGGCGTTGAGATCTATTCCCGGACCTCCTCTGGGTCCTACGGGATTCTGTTATTCCTCGGCCTTGAGCTCCGGCTCTCTCCCCTCCGCGGGCCCTTGAATGTCACGAACTTAGGCAACTCCGGCAGATGTGTTAAAGCTGTGTAGAAAGCCTCCTACACACCGGTCTCCGCCGCCACTTCCCGCTCCTTGGCCCAACGATGGGTCTCGCACTGGATGGCATCTTCCCCCGGGGAGACACCTCAGCTCCACCCCGGTTACAACCGAATCGCCCGAATAATACAAGCTCAGTCCGATTTATGGGAAATCGCACAGCGTGTCACTTCACCTCTCTCTCTCATGATGGCGCCGCCAATCACATCAACCTTACTCTTCGCCAGGAATATTTAAATTACACTCCGGCGCTCCTCTCATTTTGGCTAAGCTACTGCACTCCGGTGTTCTCTTTACCTCGGTCATAATACTACACTCCGGTGTATTCTCCACCTCGGCCAGGCTATTACTCGGTATATCGGCTATATGTCTTGTCCACTTCGGCTCAGCTCGACTCCGAGTCTACAGACTGTTCCGCGGAGTGTCCAGGGACGCGGATAGACTTAGTCCTCCATGAACACTTCGGCTCGCCAGAGACCACGGTTCCTCCTACTCACGATTCCACCCCGGTGACAACCGAAGCTCCTACCTCACTTCGGCTGGGGGGGAGGGCATCTGATAGGGATAACCCGATCACTTCGGGTCGGACTCATACTTTGGCCCACTGACCGGCCCAGCACGCGTAGGCCCAGCAGGTCCGAAAGCACGCGTCGGTCCAGTAGCATACGCTGGCCCAACTTATGGCCTGTTCCGCGACTCAAGGCCCATTCCCAACTGCCATGCAGATTTTGTGGGCCAGATTATAGGGATTTAGTTAGGGTTTTGATTTGATAGTATAAATAGGAGGAGAGAATCCTGATTTAGGGGTTCGCACTCTGATATACTGAATTACTCCGTGTAAAATCAACATTCTAGTAAAAGAAACACTCCGGCGATTGCCGTTTTCTGCCCGTGGACGTAGATCTCCGGATCGAACCACGTAAATCCTCTGTGTTTTTATATTTTCTGCGTTAATTTAGGTTGAATTTGGTGGTTACCGGATTGCGCTTTATCAGTGTGTAATAAGTTATTGATGATTGATTTAATTATTAAAATAATATTGAAATTTCTGATTGATTTATTTTGGTGAGTTGTCAAACAAACATGAATTTAAATTTTTTAGTTTGTCCCAAATCCAACGAAACACAACCTGCCTTTAAAAGGATATCATAGATTTACATATGATGTAGGATACGTCTCGAAACATTATAGAGAAGGAAACTCATTTTGTAAATTAGTTTGTTGCTTCAAAGTATGGTTACGGCAATTTATTTTCTTATCATTCTTACAAACTTGAACGCAATTCTTATTTCTTGTTTCTTCATTACTTTTTGGCAGCGATTAGTTTTACTTTTTTTATTATAAAGCATGACTATATGGAGACGTATGTGACAGATATATATATATTTTCAACCTGAATTGAAATGATTTTGGACTTTAGCTAGTATCAAAGAATAAGAAAATATGCAACCTTTTTAATTTAATAGGAGATATGAATTGTATTTGCTTTGCTCAACGTACTACTCACTCTATCCCTAAAATAATGGAAATATAATAATAAATTTGTATACAATACTTTGCTTCCAACTAAATGAAACTACAATACTTTCAAATAATTAATTGTCAATTATGCCATGATAATTTATTCATTATTCTTATTTAATTACTTTTATTTCTTAAACACTTTGCCATAAGGACATCACCAGAACTTTACTTTATAAATTTGCTAACTCGATTACATGCAAGCTTAATAAAAACTTGAAAAGAATGACATTAAAACCAAAAAGTCGAAATGTTGTATGTCATAGTTTCTGTACTAGAAAAAAGTCAAAAAAATGGGAAGTAAGGGCTAACAGTTGTAGCCCTAGTGAGACTAGCCTTATAGGACTTCAACCTAATTGGCCCAAGAAAAAGGAAAAAAAAAAGAAAAAAAAAACCATGATTTTAAACAACTTGCAGAAATTGGTAACCTAGCACTTTAAATTTCCTTCTAAACAGGTTAAAAAAGCCATGATTTTAAACAACTTGCAGAAATTGATAACCTAGCACTTTAAATTTCCTTCTAAACACGTTGGCCCTACAGCAGAATACATGTAAACAAATTAGAAATTAATAATAAGAAGATAATCTCATCAACAAGATTCCCAAATTTGGAAAAATCGCCCTATTTTCGCTTCACACCTAAGAAAATTGATGCATTATCCACCCCAAAGTCTGAATTGTAATCACGAGTTACAACAATACCTTCGATGATGCCGAGAGCCTCTGGAACATGTACTGGATAAACATCAGTCAAATGTTTACATAAAAGTTTTAGGTGCCATCACCATCTGTAAGCATTGTACCCATCTACTTCATACCCTATCTACCTCTAAAATGATATTTTGGAATCGTAACACAGGATTATTACCCCCCCAATGTTTTCGAGAGTTTCTAGAACATGCACTAGGCAAACATCAGTCAAATATTTAAATATCAATTTTAGGATCCCATCAAGGTCCCAAACCACCACTAATACAATGTTGCTAATAGACTACACCCAATAGACCTCGGGTTTTTACGAAAATGTAGTCTTTTGAGCTATAACTATGCTTTGTACTTAATTCATAGTCTATTAGAGCAAAACTTCGCTAATAGTCTACGATTTTGTCAACGATTTTTAAAAAGGATAGTGTATTAGCCTTTTTTTGTGCAAATAGACTACACGTTTGTCAATGATTTTAATACTCGTAGTCTATTTTCGCAAATAAACCTTGTTTTTCGAAATCATACTTTTTCTGGTAGTTACTTAAATTTTCATTTTTTACTTAAGGGGGTCTTTGTTTTTCACTATTCTAAAGATGAAACCCTAAACATCTCCTCAATCAATCCGCCACTCTACTAGGAACCACCTTCAATTCGCTGGTGATCCTTGGGCTTCATTGGTAGATCTCCCAAGATGCTGGCCCCAAATAACAATGCTCACTACCAAGGCTGCAACCCCAATATGCCTGCCATGCTAATGCCGCCAAAGCACACTGCATCTTGAAAACATATTCTTCGATTTCAATTCTGTGAGATCAAATTTCTTGAATTTCTCATTGATTTTCATTCTTATTCTCAAATTCCTGTTCAAAATAGCTGCACTATGGAAATTGAGAGCTCGTTGCGAGCCTTCTCTCTCCTATGCCACAATTAGGTAATCTCTGTCCTAAGGCCAGATCTTAGGTTGCCTTTTCGCTTACTTAATCCTCTAATTGAGTAATAGCTCGTCACGTGGTACACGTATTTATGCATGCATAATAAGGCGATTTAAGTGTCTAGTTAATAGCATTTGCGTGCATAATTGGTCATGAATTACTTACGTTGTATTATTAGGCCATATAACATGTTGGACTTTGTTTTTAGAGATAATTGGATGGTTTTAAGCCACAAAGTCGCATTCGACTAAGGTTGGACGAAGAAACAAGTCTAACAAGGCCAAAATGGAGCTGAGGATGAGGAACCGGTTTGGACCAGCAAAGAACCGGTTGCGGCCGCGACATTTGTAACGCGGTCGCGACAAAAGGCTGTTGGAAAGTGTATTTCTTCCCTAGAGAGCAAAAGTGGCCGCGACAAAAAGCTTTGTTTGAAGAAGGTTTTCACTGACGAACGCGACCGCGACACAGCTGTCGTGTGGTCGCGACACTTAAGTCGATTTTGAATCCTTGGGCGTGAAGAATTCCTGTTTGAAGCCTAATTTAACCCTAATTCGATCCCATCTATAAATAAGAGTTCCTAAGTCCGAAGATAGGACTTGGACTTTGGGATTTACAATTTGATTTAGTTTAATGTTTATAAATACAAAATGTGTCTTTAGTCATCGCCATGAGTGACTAGTCTTTTAATTTCAGTCTTTAATCGATGTTGAACCCTAGTTTGATAATTCTGTAATTCTTACAATAATTGCTCAATGTTTTATGTTTTGAAACGTTTTATGCTATTTGCTTTCTTTCAAACTCTTATGTAGTGATTTGGATTGATAACTTAAGTAGTTAATCACATAATTGTCACTAGATCATTGTCGTAATACGTAATAGTTACGAATTTATGTCCATGAGTGGCAAATAGTGAAATTAATCGCTAGGATAGCATAATTCACAGTCAATTGTACCGATCTTGTGAGTATAGCACCGTGTCTATTTTGCTACCTTAGTACTCTATGCGTTTAGTTAATGAGATCTAGAGAGCTTATTCTAAGATCATTCAACTAAATAGACTAATCGAAGAGCTTGTTTTGGTTAGTTAAACTTAAGGAGTAACTTAGGTTAGTAGAGCTTGTTGTTAATCTTTGGGATAGGAGTTTCAAAACTAAGTTGGCGAACAATTGCATTAATAACGAGGATAATTCAGACTAGGGGGATACTAGATTAAGGGCTGGGATCTTTATAATATTTGAATTTTAAATCAGTTATTGTTACGTATAGTTTATTTCTTGTGTTTAGTTAAATTAGTTATGACTTATCACTTCTACAAGTTAGAAAAGTGAAGCTAGGATTATTAATTTTACTGCACATTGACAGTGCGGTCAAATTTTGGCGTCGTTGCTGGGGAACGATGCAAAGATTAATTGTGTTTCTAGTGTTAACCATATTTTCTGCTATTTTAGTTACGTATTTTCTTATATATTATTTTAAACTAATTTGCTATTTCTTCCCATCCCCATAAAACTGTGAATGATCACCCATTCACACAAAAATAAAGATTTGCAAATTGATCCAGTGATAAGCCGAAGGGATCAAGTGTTGAGGAAATAAGCAAGGGAAATCCGTGAGGAATTTGAATCCTTACCTTTTGCTACTGAAAACATTTTCATTGAACCAGAAAGCGAAAGAGTAGCACTACAAGAAAAACTGCATTTAGTGAGAGGAAATTCCGTGGTTAAAGCCCCAAAAACCGTCATAAAAGACATTTAGTGACGGGATATATACCGTCACCGCCCCTGGCTACAGCTTCCGCCACTAAAGGTAAATAATGACGGGAAACCAGTCCGTCACTAAAAAGTATTTAGTGACAGTAATAACCCGTCACTAAAAAGATGTATAATGACAGTCAATTCCCGTCACTAATTGCACTAATCCCCGTCACTAATAACTTAATTATGGACTAATTTTATAACTAAGTAACCCGTCACTAATAACACTAGTCATAGTAATATACCGTCACTATAGAGTTTATATAGTGACTGTCAATTCCCGTCACTAATTACACTAATAGACTCTCATTATAGAATAACATATTAAATAACTAACCCGTCACTAAATCTAAATTTTTCGTCATTATATCAAATATTTCCCGTCATTAGTGGTATATTTTAGTGACAAAGTACTCCCCTCACTACATAAATAACTACCCCGTCACTAAAAATTAATTACTATTTAGTCATCAATTATATATATATATATATATATATATATATTATATAGATATATATATATTATCCCCCCATAAAAATACTATACATTTTTCCATTTATATATATAACAAGATGCAATCATAATTAAACTCTACAAAATGCATATTCGTGATCACTAATAAAATTGAATTACAGGTTAATAAATAAGAATTTGATCTAAAATTCAAGTACAAAATGGACATTTCCGATCAATTTATAATACAACCAAAAACTGTCATTCACCTTGGAAATTTGCTTTCTGAAGTAAGTTAATCTAGGAGATTTCGCTCCGTGAAACCCGTAGTCAAAACTTACATTTTCAGTGTAAATAATACAATCAGAAAACAAAATTCATCTTCAAAAGATGCTTTCCAGAATTAGTTCAAAATCAACACAACACATATTTGCCAAAAGATCTTCCACCTGTACAATAAAAGCTGATATAAGTGAAGCATTCATAGATTATAAATTATTATGTGTAATCTGCATGGGAAAAGTAAATGACATTGCATATAACAAATGATCATAGTAAATGGCATGCATATATTCAACTTCATAAACTATTGCACAGATTACAAAGCCAACAACAAGAAGGAGACAAAACAAAATTTTGTGCAAGTTAATACAAGGGGAACCACATAACAACTTAATTCTTCCTCAAGAAAAGTGGAATGTTAATAAACAGAAAACTTTAAACCATAGAAACAAGATTAATCAACTCAAAGACAGTCATTCCAGTTCACTCTTTTTCGAAGTAATATTTCAATCTAAACGTCCATAATCTCTCTTTCCCACTGTTCTCTGATTCTAAAAGAGTGAACTGGAATGGCTGTCTATACATCCTATATCTATACAACATAACCAAATATAAAACTAATGAACATACAAATCTGATAAACACTTCCAGAAAATACAAAACCAACTAGAAATGTAGTTACCGATATTATTGTGCAAGATGAGGAAATATTACCTACATGAATATCCATCAGCCAAAAACAGCAATTTGCCCATCAAAATATCAAGGATCCTACAAATACAATATTTCGTCATTATATTATAGATATACTTACAACTTTAAGATAAGAAAGTGAAAATTTATAGTTTCTACCTGATGAAGGTTATTACTAGTAGGAACTACAGTTTGAGGTGGTTCAGCGGAGCCTTTCTCGATCTGAAGTAACCTACCCTCAATTCCATCTAAACGCCTCCTAAGGTCACGATTTTCTTCTTCCTTCTCGTGAAGCTCGGCTTCAAGCCCTTTGATATTTTCACTGTCCGAGTCTTTAAATGTTTTTCGCTTCACTCCACCACCATAACCATATACATGACCATGAGATTGTGGTCCAAAGTTTTTCTCAACCACCTCAATGGCTGAAAGTGTTGGATTAGATTGGACCGTCTTCACAATTTCATCCTACATCATAAATACATTAAAGGATCAATTATAAAATTAACAAAAAAAATATGCCACAAGTATTATACTTACGTATTTTTTATTTACATCAGCCCCAACTAGTTTCCCATTTTTCTTTCTAGTCTCAAAGAAAATTACTCCCATATTAGGTGGCTGGTTATCTTTGCCCCCCTACATGTTACGAAAGAAAAATTTGAATAGAGATATATTCCAAAACATGAAATCATCAATAACAAATATAATCTTACTGGATGCCCAATTACCTTTTCATAGATGATATCTCTATGTGGTTGGCTCCCAGTGAGATGAGGCATCAATGTTTCTGATGCAACACGGTTCTTAGCATTTTGCTCGCTCATGTTCTGCCAAATAAGTTGAAGAACATTATATTTTATATACGTCCTCAATACACCAATACATTGTATGTTATGTAATAATTTACACTATTTTTATCATACCAGAAACTTTTCGGATAGAAACTTCTTAGTAACAAGCCACTCCCAATCTTCCTTTGTGATTGCACGTGGAAAATTCTTCAAAGCTTCAATCCGACTTTTACAAGGTTTCACAAAGGTTATGTTCAGTTTTGACCTCCAAGCTGTCCATAATGTACACATATGCTCTAATGTAGCGTCTCGATACAATTCAATGTTAGGATTGTCAAAACATTCCTACAACATATTAGTTTAGAAAGGTTTACAGTATCACAAGGGAAATAAACCTAATCATTACCAATCAGGCCCATAAACATTAAACATTTATTAACACATTTGACTTACCTTTACAGCCTCCCACATATGTTGCTTTTCTACATTTCCAATATCACTCCAAGACTCCACTCTTACGGGACATATATTGCGATCGCGCACAATTTTTCCCAAGTGTCTTGACCAACATTGATGATTTCTTCCCACTGCTCGGTCATTGTAGAATACAATATCAAGTTTTTCTCCACTTTTCAAGCTTGCGACCTTCTTGTTCTTGTTTTCCCCCCTCACTTTAATGATTTTTTCAGAAGATGAATCTAACAAAGAAAAAACATAAAATATCCTTGTATCAACCTATAGTTCATAATTTGAACAAAAATACACTTAGATATCTTAAAGAACTTACTACTTTCAATTATATTGTCAGATACAACAAAAACTGATTCACCACAATCTCCATTTTGATTCATAGGGGTATATTTTGCGACAACATAATGACCAACAGCTTCCAGTGGCAAATATAACTCCTAATTGAGATAAACAATAGTGTGAATAATATATAAACTGAAATATATTTTACCCAATGTTTGTAGTCACTTGAAAAGCACAAACATCAAATAGAGTTACTTGCCTTCTTAGTCACAGATTGACTAATAGGTTGAAGTTCATCCTCGTCATCAAAGATTTCAGTTTTACAAATAAAGTATTGCACCGTACTTGCTTCGTCAATCCCTCTAGTAACAGTCCCACATATTTTGATTTTCTTTCTTACCTTGAGCTCACCCACAATCTTCAAATCCACCACTTTGGGATTCGACTGCATACTTGAAGCTGCAAATATACATTATTAAAACCCTAAACATCATAAAACACTAACAGAACTCAATAACATTTAATAACCATGTTAAAAGTCACCTAAGGTGGGAATGTCTTGTGGCATCTTGAAGCTTAGAGGTTTGGCTGTTTCATCTTTGTACAAGAAGACAAAGATGGTATGAACATATTCATGTTCCTTCATCATCCGCATTACATCAGCATCATTTACCAATCGACGACCATCTCCATCAGTAACTTTAAACCCAACGGTGTAGATATCAATGAACCTTTTGCATATCTCTAAGATATCCAAGAACGAACACTCTTCGTTGAAGTCTTTTTCTTCGAACTCTTGTTCCTCAAAATGCACAATTAGAGTGTGGGATGTGATTACTGGACAGAAACACATGACAATATAACTTTTTCTATTAGAATCCTTAATAGAAAGAGTATCAAGCTACTGATATTTTCAATAAGAGAAAGTTAATATAATTAAAAGTATGAATGTACTTACTAGTCCATTTACTATTAAAGATTCGAGGTTCTAGTTGTGCAACCACTCGTTTAGAGCTTGGACAAACTTTCTGTCGGGAACCACATAATTTTCCCAACTCACCAGGTGCTATCATTTTTGGTGTCTTTTGGTTCTTCCCTTTGCAAGTTTTGGGATCCATCAAACAATCTACATAATAAGAAGTATGAGTATCTAGTATAAAGTGTAACAGATTGCACATGTGACAAATATATTGACTAATACATTGAGACAGATTTTAAATAATGAACTAACAATAAAAGTAATAAAGTTACTTGAGATATCATGCATGGTTGCTCATCCGGGGGTTTTTCGTTTTCCTAGCCTTTGGATCTTTGATATGGCTACTACCATTGGCTCATACTCCTCACCTAAGTCCTCTACATGTTCAAACTCATCATTTAGCAATGTTATGTTATAAAGATCCCGAGGCTGTGTTTTAACAACAACATGCCATCCTTTATTCATGTTGTCAACGGCATAAAACACTTGTGACGCCTGATTTGCTAAAACAAATGGCTCATTTGTTTTAAGGGTGCGTTGAAAGTTAATGGCAGTATATCCATATTCATCTACTTTGGCTCCCCTAGCACTATTATGCACGTCGAACCATCTACACATAAACAACACCACACGTCTCCCACCGAGATACTTGAGCTCGAGAATCTGCGTTAACACCCCATAATAGTCAATACGCTCAACTTCAATACCTAGGTCACCTATTACACACACTCCGGAATTTTGGGTTTGACAGCTTCTGTCAGAATCCTCTATTCGAAACCTATAACCATTTACAATATAACCTTTAAAACATGTGACATATTTCAGAGGACCTCGGGAGAGAGACACCAAAGCGTCGTGGTTAGTGTCTTGCTCCTGCCTTTGCATTTCAGAGACCTACAAATACAAAGTGGAATGTGAATATCCATTAAATGCACCAGGCAATCTTAAATAAACACCAGAATACATTTAACATCTACTGTACTCACCCTCTTTTTGAACCACCCAATAAAACCTTTATTCCACGCCTCATCCTGCACTTGTGGACTACCATTTTGTTGGATTTGAGAGTATTCGCTGCATAACAACAATAATGAGTTAGTTGTATTCAACACTTGAAAATAATAAAAACGTATAAAGCTACTTAAGAAAGGTTTACTTACTTGAGGAATGGCTGAACTTCATCAGAATTCTTTAAAACATAAATATGAGCTTGCAGCCACTCTTCGTCATTGAGATTAAGGGTTACACCAGCTCCCAATGCTCGTCCAGATTGTGAGAATGTAGATAATTCGCCTACCATTCTATGAGAGCCATCTTCATAATTACGTTGAAGTCTCTTAAACTTTGTGTTTGTGCTTTTCAAGTATCTTGAGCAAAATGTCATACACTCCTTAGCAATGTAACCTTCTGCAATTGAGCCTTCTGGACGAGCCATGTTGCGTACAAATTTTTTCAACCCGTACAATGATTGCTCAATAGGATACATCCATCTAAATTTGACCGACCCACCAATTTGAGCCTCATCAGCCAAATGGATAGGTAAATGCACCATCACATCAAAAAAGGACGGGGGGAATATTTGTTCTAACTTGCACAAAGTTATAGGAATCTGGGTTTCTATCTGCTTCAAGTCATCTTCGGTTAGTGTGTTTGCACATAGAGTGGAGAAGAACAGTGACAACTCAACAAGGGGCTCAACAACTGATTTTGGCAAAAGTCCACGTATTCCAAGGGGTATTAACTGTTGGAGAAGAACGTGGCAATCATGACTTTTTAACCCAGAAATTTTATGCTCTTTCATGTTTACACATTGGGATATATTAGAGGAAAATCCAGCAGGCAATCTCAACTTGTTCAAAAATAAGCAGAACAAGTGTTTTTCCTCCTTAGACAATGAATATGATGCAGCTGGGACTTCCATTTTATCGCCATTGCGGATTACATGCAACTCAGGTCTGATTTTTAGCAACTCCAAGTCAAGTCGTGATTGAATGTTGTCCTTGCTCTTACCCTTGATGTTCAGAATTGTCCCAAGAATATTGTCGCATATGTTCTTCTCGATATGCATCACATCAAGATTGTGGCGCAACAACAGGGTGCTCCAATATGGAAGTTCAAAAAATATACTTTTCTTGTTCCAATTGTCGCCCCTTCTTTCGTGTGATATTTTTACCTTTTTGGTGCTATCTCTAGTTAATGTGATTCCTTCTAGGTCACTAACCTGGTCAAGTATATCATTTCCACAAAGTCTTTTCGGCGGTGGTCTCAACTCTTTGGTTCCATCAAAAGAATGTGTATCATTCCTCCATTTGTGTTTGTGAGGAAGATAGCGACGGTGACCCAAATAACACTGCTTCTTGCTGTTGACTAACCTCATGGAACATGTGTCTATGTTACAACAAGGACATGCTAACTTGCCTTTGGTACTCCAACCAGAAAGATTTCCGTACGCCGGGAAGTCATTAATTGTCCATAACAAAGAAGCATGCAATTTAAAGGTTTGGCAGCTTGAAGCATCATATGTGTCTACACCTACTGCCCACAACTCCTTTAGCTCTTCTATTAAGGGCTTAAGGTAGACATCAATTGCATCACCAGGTCCATCAGGACCCGGTATAAGTGATGATAGAATAAAATTGGACTCTTTCATGCACATCCAAGGGGGTAGATTATACGGAATGAGTATTACGGGCCAAATGCTATATGATGTCTTGGAATGGGTAAAGGGTTGGAATCCATCACTAGCAAGGCCAAGTCTTACGTTGCGAGGCTCTAATGAGAAATCTTTATGGATTTCGTCAAAAGATTTCCATGCCTTAGAATCAGCAGGATGCCTCATTGCTCCATCATCTACTCTTGATTCATGATGCCATCTCATTAAAGACGCTGTCTTCCTAGACATAAATAACCGCTTAAGCCTAGGCTTTAAAGGGAAATAACGCATGGTCTTCTTAGGTATTCTCTTACCATTCTCTCTAATTTTTACTTCCCCACTACGGTTATCTTCTTTCCATCTTGAAACACCACAAATTTTGCATGAGTCAGACTCTTGATCATCCTTCCAATACAACATACAACTATTAACACACGCATCTATTTTATCATAAGAGAGACCTAGGTCTTTAATGATTTTTTTCGAGTCATAATATGACTCTGGCAAGGTTGAACCAATTGGGAGTATTTCTTTCAACAATTGTAACAACATATTAAATGACTCATTACTCCATCGACCGACACTCTTGATATACAACAGCTTTACGAGGACAGATAATTTGGAGGATGCACAACCTGGGTAAGCTGGTTGCTCAAACTCACTTAACAATCTATAAAATATTTTTGCTTCCTCGTTCAGTTCGCCTACATGCTCAGTTTGACTCGACGAATCAGCCCCTAATCCAGTCCTATCAAAACCTTGATAGTCAGGATAGAAATCATGCAAAATTTCTTGAATATCCTCTTCACCTTCACTATCTTCTATATCTACATTTTCAGATTGAGCCTCACCGCGCCTTTCACCGTGATGATACCAAAATGTATAACTTGGCATCATCCCATACACATTTAGATGCATTTCAACTAGTTCTCGGGATCCTAGACCAGTGTTCTTACACTTGACACATGGGCATCGTATTTCATTCTCCTCTAAGGTCTTGGCGAAAGCATAATCTAAAAATTGGTGTATGCCAAGTTTGTATTGATCATTCAACCGATCATTGAAAAGACTTATCCATTTTTTGGAAGGTGCCATCTTAAAGATAACTAGAGCTTCCTAACACAAGCCTGGAATCGATTTAAGAAACAATTAATAATTAACAATTGGAAATCCTACTTGGAAGAGAAAATGTTATAAAATTTCCACATAAAGTGGCTTAGCAGTTAAAAACCTAAGATATTGAATATTCTATCCAAATATAAGATTTCGTAGTACCTTTTCCGTTTTTCTTCGTCAAAGGCGACCTATATTGGCTGCTGCACACTTGATCAAATATCTACAAAATAACTCAAAAAATGAGATTGAATATATAAAATATTATGGAATATAATTTCTTGAATTTCTACTCCTTAGAAGGACATTTATTTAACATAATCTTTGGATCAGAGGTTAAACATCAACATTGTGTTTGATACTTGACTTCTATTGATCACACAAACTAATCAAACAAATTTCTCCCAAATATTCCGTGTTTATTAATACTCATTTCGAATCAATAATTGATAATCACAACAAGATCATTTTAGAATGATAAACAGATGCTTGAAAGGTGTTTGAATTCTGATACCCTACACTTACCCTAATTTTGAGCTGATGTAAAAACCCTGAAATTCTTCGTCCCAAGTCCGATCTACAAGAGACACCAAACAAGATACAAAATCTCAGCCCTAAATAAAAAATCAAGTAAGAAAACAATAAATAAAGAAAACTCACCACCCAAGGCTGGAAATAAAGAAAACGATGGGAAGATTTTGATTGAGCTTGAATTTTAGATCAGTGGGGATGTGCCTTTTGGTGGATTTCAATCAATTCCATGGAATTAGGAAGCTGCATCTTGACCTGCAATTTTAGTTGGAAGCTAGAAGGGTTTTCTTGAGAGTGGAAAAGATGTGAGGGAGAGAGAGAAAGTTGAGAGAGAAATTGGGAGTGAGAATAAAGTGTTTAACCCAGATATTCTGTATTCTTAATATGTCCGCGTCAACGATCTCGGCCGAGATCACTACCTGTCTCGGCCGAGATGACTTCCAGCAATAACTCCCAGTTTTGCCTGCCTTCTCGTCTCGGCCGAGATCACTCCCTGTCTCAGCCGAGATGACTCTCCAGCAATAAATCCAAGTTTTGCCTGCCTTCTCGTCTCGGCCGAGATCACTCCCTGTCTCGGCCGAGATGACTCTCCAGCAAAAAATTTTGCCTGCCTTCTCGTCTCGGCCGAGATCACTCCCTGTCTCGGCCGAGATGACTCTCTCCAGCAATAAATCCCAGTTTTGCCTGCCTTCTCGTCTCGGCCGAGATCACTCCCTGTCTCGGCCGAGATGCTCTCCAGCAAAAAATTTTGCCTGCCTTCTCGTCTCGGCCGAGATAACTCCCTGTCTCGGCCGAGATTACGTTCCATACTCAAAAGTTTTGGTGGGAAAGTTCAGCGCCATTTTTTCAGCTCAATAGTGAGGGTGAATTTTATTAAATTTCTGAAATTTATATTTAGTCACCAACAACCAATATTTTTAGTGAGGGTATTTTTTTACTCTCATTAAATGTAAGAATATAGCACATTTAATGAGAGGCTTTTCTTACCCTCACTATTTTTTTGTGACTATAAGTGGCTTTTCTTGTAGTGTAGACATGGCAGAAGAAAGAACCCTGAGCCAATTTTTTGTAATTAACTTTTGTTAATTGTGTGAATTAGTAGCAATTTGGTGCTATAGCATTGGAGATGCTATTAGGAGTGCTTTAAAGTAGCTTTTGAAGATCTAGCAAGGACCAGCTTTTGGTGGATTTTGGGTTTTATGTAAACAAATCAAACTTTTTTATTTTATTTATTATTTAAAAGTTATTTTTAATCCTAAATTAAAAAGACCCCTTAACCCCAATACCCACCTCCCAGTGCCCCCAAACCAAAACTTTGTCCACAACAAAGCAAGAAAATGGTGCTACATCAGTTTGTTCTCGTCATCCTCGCAAAGGCCAATTTGAAGATTTGTTCTCGTCATCCTCGGAAAGAAAAACTGGTGGAGAAATCGAGAAGTGACGGGGAGAGGCGGAAGATCGACTTTTATTCTAAGGTAATAAGCATGTTCAGGGCGAAGAAAGGCCATAAGAAAATCGTCGCGGTTGGGAAGTAGGAAGGCGGTGGAGCAGTCGGAGTTGTCGCTTGAGAGTGCAAGTTCACAACTGCGAGAAATTCCTGTTGAAGATGAAAAGAAACCCCTATCTCTTGAATCTCTTAATCTCAATTTACTAAAAATGTGGAGTAAATTAACTGCAGCTAATGGGAGAAGAATAAAAGGGTATTTACGTAAATTGAATGTTAAAATTAAAGTGATTTTTGTTTTGCAAACAACCCATATAATAAAAGCACTTACACTTTGTTTAAAATAATTTTTTTCTCAGACACTACGAAATTCTCATTTTAACATAATAATCAATTCGAGAATCACCGGTGTTTGCAAACATCCCCTAAATATATATTATTATTACCAGAAAATATTCTAAATTAGAAAATACTTCCTCCGTCCCACATTATCTTGCACACTTTCTGTTTTCGTTCGTCCCAAACAAATTTGCACACCCCTTAAAAGGAAAGTTATAACACAATCTCTACTCTCAAAATCTCCACCCTCAATCAACCTTTGAAAAGTCAACAAAATCTCACAAAACAACTTTTCTTAATACTTGTGCCAACTCCCGTATATAAAATAAGGTGGGACGGAGGGAGTAATTTTTATGGGAGATCAGCCCTTACTATTTTAAGGCTAACTTCGCTTCTGTATAAGTAGATATAAATGAAACTCTTGTATCAATGACGGAAACAGCTCATATAAAGAATCAAATAACATTCAGTTTAACTATTTTTAGATAAACATAAATATACATATATATGTATAGTCATTACCATATACAGGAAAAATAATATCCAACCATACTATTACTTGAAAAAATGTGGCATAAACTGTAATCATTATATCTGTTTGATATACAATCACTCTCCTTTTCTTCTACTCCTTTTTCGTAAAGAAATTGTTCACCTAATTTCCGTACCAAAATGAAAAATGGAAAGTGAGTTTTAGCAATCACACAGTTTGTAGTTAGAAATTAATGGATATATTAACTTCATAATATGTCCTACTACAGTTTAGAAAGAGGAATCTTCTGGCAAGGCAGTAACGAAGAAATTCAGAAAATTTGATTAGGTCCAAGTGACTGAGTGATGCTCTACTGACCTCACACACTTGGGATGCACCTCGTAGCCACACTCTATGCACTGGTAAGCCCACCCCAGCCCTTGCTCATCACACTCACAGCATATGAACGGCCCCCCTCCACTGCCTTCCGACACCAGCATTAGCTCGTGATGATGCCCCCAATGGTACTTCAATTCCGGAAGATTCTTGGCCTCTTCATCCACTTGCCTCTGCAACCACTGTATTCGAGCTTCTGTAAACGGGTACGCCTTTTCTCCGTACAGGTTCACAAGGTTTCTTCCTCGCCTGGTCAAGGTTTTCCCATTGGGCCCCACGATAATCAGGCTTGGTATTCCTTGCACATCGAAGTATTTCGTAAGCCATTTTATGGTTGGGTCTCCATAAGGTATAGCCACCCATGGCATGCTCTGGAAGTATGAATCGAAAGCTGTTTGATCATGGTCGCTTGACACGAATACAATTTCAAAATCAGGATGATTGTTGTTAACTGTCACCTCATGGTTAATCTTTTGGTAGATGGAGGCTAATTTGGGTGTGAATTTCTCTCCCGGGGAGCACCACTGGGCCGTAAAGTAGAGCCCAATCGTCTTGCCGATTAATGAAGTCACAGGTACCTGATAAAGAGAGCAAACAATCTCAACTAATCTCTTTTTACCATCTACTATGATTGGATTTGCGATACTTCATACGAGATCCTCTATCTCATTTTTCTTGTCTCACAGTTTAAACTACGCAATTCTAATAATCATTAAAGCTAAAGAAATTTTCATTTTTCAAAATGCCTTCTAACTGTTGATCTTGTTAAATTTATACCCGATCTCACTGAATTGCGTAGGCAGACGGACTGCCATGTTAGTTATGTTTTCAACGAATTGGAACTAGACAATTCAAAAGTTAGAAGACATAAATTGGACAGAAGCAACATTAATAGGCATTACCTTAAAACTAGTTAGTTTTAAGAGTGGGACAAAACCGAGATAGAGGATCTTATCTAGTAACTGTCAACGCCTAATTGAACAACATGGACCATGAATCGCAATTGTGTGGACTTACCTGTTTTGATATGTTATGACTCAATAGAAAGTCTCTTTCATGATTAACGAGTAAATCTTCTAGATTCTGCTTCTCCTGCTTATCCTTATCCTCCTGTTTCAACTTTTCTACCTTCTCGCCCGTAAACGGAGAGGCTTGTATGCCATACCTATATATGAGATCAACTCCATCTCGTATCACTGCATCTTTATCATGATTTGGTTGTGATATAACCAAGCAAGGTATGTCTTCGATATCAAACTTCCTACTCAATGACTTTTTTGTTTCCAAGTCAGAAAATGGAACAGCAAGCCATGGCATTGATAAACGGTAGTTATCGAAAGCAGCCTGGTCTTCATCGGATGACACAAAAACTACCTCAAAGCTAGGATCTTGATTCCTGAGTTGCTCATAACATTCACCCAATACGTTTGTGAATTTACGGCAAACTGCATTCCAGTTGGCGGAAAAATAAATGCCCAGAATTTTCCCTTCCAGGTTCGAGATTTTCACCTGCCCAAGAACAAATGATAAATCCACAACATACAACTATAATCAAATCCTTAAAAACAATAAATTTCTTCAATACTATTTATATACAATTTTACAAAAGCAAAATTGCAGCTTTTATTGGTGAACACAAGTTAATCATCTGAATTTTGACAAATGAGATCCTCTCGTATTCTTAATGGTGTTTCAGGTCCCATTCCGATTCTATCAATATGCACTACATGCTCATTTGTGATGTTACAGTTATTTTGTGTACGTTGTGCGTACGGATAACGTTGGAATAGGAAATAGAACACCATTTAAAATAAAATATCTGGTCCCGAATTTTGCCTCCAAGTTTTAACTTTTTATAAATAGTACAATAAATAAATTTTGGAAATGAAAGAATAGTAGTAAGCGGCTAATGAATCCATTTAATAATAACATCAAATCACTACAAGAAAAGTGAGAAATAGTGAGAGAACTTGGCCAAAAAGTATTAAGTGCCCGTTTAGTTGGGTTTAGGGATTGAAAATGGGAATAAATGAAGATTCATTTTTATTTATTGTGTTTGGTACATAATAAATAAGTTAATCATTACCCCTCCCCCACTTCATTTCATAGTATAATTGACCCCTATTCATACCCATTACCATTATCATTGATGATTTGCAACCAAGCAGGCTCTATGTCGCAGCTAACATCTTCCTATTCTTAAAAGGAAGATCATTGATTTTTTCACTAGGATGATGTTTCTTTTTCTGGTATTTTTTAATTTGTTTTAAATCATAAATTATGAATATTTTCTTCAAGTTTTTAGCGATAAAAGGCAGAAGAAAATGGGTTGGGACGTAACTTCCTCCTACAATTGAGGAGAATCAACTAATCAAATTTTTTGTGCTTTTCTTTTTTTTTTTTTCTCGTTTCTCCTCACTATTTAAAAGTCGTATAACTTTTTCGTCTCAACTCCGTTTTTTACGACAAAATATACTAAATCAATCTTCTTTTCACAATCTTCAATTTGACATCAATTATGCATATATTAAATATTATATTTTAGGGGTAGTTTACTTTTTTATGATTATTATAATATATTTCAATTTAGATTTTTTGTATATAAAATAAAAATGTCAGAGATTATCAAATAATATTATATTTGGAAAACTAATCTACTCTTCTTTTAGAAGATTAATTTTTTTATTTTAGTTGTGTCATTTTATAATAATTTTGGTTGGTTGAATAATTTTGCTTTAAAGAAATTTGATATAGAAAATGAGCCAATTTTCCAAAGCTACAACTCACAATAGAAAGCTTAGATATAATAGTTAAAATGATTTGTTGATTGAATTAGTGTCTTTTTTTAATAAGAATTATGTCAACTACAAATATATTAAGTTGCTTATTTTTTATATTTAAAAATGTCACAATAATATATTTTAGTCCCCTTGCTTAATGAACTAATACCATTGCGAGATCTCAGGTTAATATTATCAAATACTAAATATAATATGCATGACCTCTAACCTATACAAATATATAATGCCTTAGTTTTTTATTCAAACATTACAAATATACAATTATCGCATAGATCAGTGTCATGCAATATATTTTACATTCTTTTACTTATTATAGTACAACATTTCATAAAAGTCATTTATAATATATCTTATTCATTACTTATTTTTTATTTTCAGCATTATATATATTTATCTTTACATTTTAATAATAATTTAATTAAAAAAAATTACCCCGTGCATCGCACAACCGAAAAACTAAGTTAATTTTAAAAGATGAAACCGCATATCATTGCTTTTGCTATCGACCAATTGTTGACATTTTATCTCTAAAAACCTCCAGGTTTATAAAAATAACTTCCTCTAGCTAATTTTGCACGGTTGATCGACCACGAATATTAAGAAAAAAAGATTTTGGAGAATCTTTGACTTTTTCGAATGTGGAGATTGAGGGTGGAGATTGTGAGAGAAATTTACTTTTTAATGGTGTACGTGCAAAGTTAAGTGGGATGAACAGAAAAAAAAAAAATGCAAATTTAAGTGGAACAGAGAGAGTAATTTCTTTAGTACTTTTAACAGCGAATAAATAAATTGTTGTCACTACTTTAATCGCAGCGGTTTTCATTATTTCATTGGTAAACAACTGTACTAAGAAAAACAAGAAAGATAGAATGATTAGCAACAACATCCATATATTTCGTCGTTAAAAAAAAAAAAAAACAGTAGGAAAGGCAGCCCGGTCTTGAGCAAGGGAGCGTAGGGCGACCACCCAGGACCCCAAATATAAAGAGCACCACAATACATGTATTCATTATATGCGTATAAAAATATTCTCCAATTCTTTAGATTTTTCTAGGGAAGAATATGTAAATCTAATATGGGTCTATCTTTAGCATTTGAGAAATACAAGGGCACAAATATTAAGTTTTAACTTATTTAGATTCGAAATTAAAAGAAATGGGCATTAGGAAGAAAAAAAATACAAAGAGAGAGAATTCGAAGATTTATCAGGCGAGCATTGAGAAGAGTTAGAATTTCTCTTCTCAATTGTCACCCACTATTAACTCTAGTTGATTAATATTAAAATTCTAAGAGCTTCTTCTTTTTTCACAAATCATAGAATTACAATATGAATAACTTAACAAGGTTGTTCAATTAGGTTTTATTTGGGGTTTTGGTAGTATACTAATATTGCTCAATTGGTGGCACCATGAAAATCCACTAACCTTCAAAACAAGATATATGTAGTCTTTTTTTTTTTTTTTATATAGTTTTTCTTTTTGTGAAATGGATTTTAAAAATTGTAATGACAATTATTCTTTTATATTATTTTTAGTTTTCTAATATAATTTATTTTGCCTTTTTGTGGTTGTTTTAATTTGCTAGTATAACCATGAAAATTTAATAGATTTTAACAAAGTAATTTACTATTGTTTAAATTCGATATAGATTTTGTATCAACTTGTATGATGGAATAATTATATTCTTAGTTGCTGGTTATATATATACACGCACATAATATACACATACATACAAATAAAAGTATTTAAAATTTGTCTTTCAGTGTATTAGGGGGCCTCATTTTCTTTATTCATCTTGGGCCCCTAACATGCCGGGCCGGTCCCGAGGAAAGGAAAACTAAAGCTGAAAAAATGACAATAAAAAATAAAATAAAATTAAGAGAAAAAAATTATGGTTGAAGAATATGATAATGCAAAATGCGATTCAAACCTTAAAATGACCGATAGCATAAATTACTATGTAAGAAGAGACCAGATAATTAATCTGTATAGGATTTCAATCATCAAAGGCATCGATCCTATAATCGCGTGGTAAAAAAATACGTACAACATTATGATTTAGTTCAATGGAATCACGGTTGATCTTGTAACCAAGAGAGGTCAGACGGTTCTAGAATAATTTCTGAAACGTGTGTTTATTAATTACTTCAACTACATCCAATTAATTTAAGCAAGGATTTTAGCCTCTAACAAATAGAAGTGAAGCACTCAGAGCACAACTAAGCTTAAAACTATCTGATCATTAAAGCAAGAAGGTTTGGAGCTCAAAATAATCAGAGAGCATCTAACAAAATTAAGGTAAAAACTTACCCGCAAAATATTTGTTCTGTCGTCGAGATTTACACAGAGACATATATACAAACACGTAGAGATCAGAAAGAGTTACCTGAGTTCCAGTGGGAGAGAGCAGAAAATCACGATCTTTGGCGGCGAAAAGAGATAACAATCTAGAAGAAGAAACGGTTTCAGTTTCATCATAGTTATACTTCTCCATATCAACTCCATTTGCCATAGGATAGCTCTTCTCTTCCTCGGAAATTTTCACTTCTTGCATCTCTCTCTACGCAAAATTGCACAACTATTCCTGCAGACTAGTGGCTTATAATAATTCTGTAGAAATTTCCTTTGAAATGCGGCAATATTAGAGAAGCAACACGTAGCATCACACCTTCCCACTGACATTGAGTTGCGTATGGATATATATATATATATATATTGGTCTAGTTGACTCACTAAAGGGCCTGTTTGGCTGTTGCCGTTAACAAAAACATTCGCACTTTTCGTCATTCAATTGGCCTTTCACTGTGCCTGCCGGGAATACCAATCAAAAGCAATCGTGTAGCGGTGTAGGTGAAAACCATTTCGGTAAACTCACCAAATCTATATGTACATATATCTAATTACAAAATATCTTTTGCTAAAATTAGAAATAACTGTTTTTCTCCTCCCTTTATTCATACTTATATATGTAAGTCTTTTTTATACTTCCTCCGTTTTATAAAAATTATCATTTTAAACACTCTGAAAATTTTCACAATAAGTATCATTTTACCAAAAAAATTACAATTCTTCCAATATTATCTTAAACAACCTACTTAATTTAGTTGATTATTTTCTTATTTCACAAAACATACGAATTAAATATCAATCCTTAATTTCTCTAAGAATAACTAAAATGACATTCTTTATGAAACGGAGGGAATAATATTTTATTTGTATACGAATTAAGTGTGCCTCGGCAGCCACCATTTCTTAGGTGGATACTGAAAGTCACATTTCTGTTTCGTCGCAAACACTACAACAAAAGAAGTCTTTTGCATAAGACTTTTTGTCACCAGGGCCGCTCTTCCCGTGAGGCGGAAGAGTCGGCCGCCTCAGGCCCCCGAAAAAAACGAGGAATTTAGGGGCCCCCAAATTATCTAATGTATATATATATATAGATGTAAAAGTATTTCAGAAATGCTTATTTGGCTTACTGGTAGGAAATTAGTTCCAGCTCTAATAGGGAACGGGTTCGACACTTGGTTGTGCAAATTTTGTATCTTTTTTTTAAATGAAATGGGCCACAGCAGAACAAATCAGGTTTTAAAATTACAGCCAGAAAAAGCACAAATGGGCCACAGCAGACCAAATCAGGTTCGAAATTACAGCCCAATTCCTCTAATTCTCGTTTTTTTTTCTTTATTATGCTGATAAGCGCGTATCAGTTTTAAAGAACAGAGGAATAAAGAACAGAGCATGGAAACATAAATAGAGAAAAAGGAAGAGGAGAAAAATGAAAAAAATAGTAGGAGAGGTAGAATTGAAAATTAATTTTTGGAGAGTGGCCATCTAATCATCTTCTTTTATAACTTTTGTGTTAGAAATTTCTTACTATTCCATAATTTGAGGGGTTGTTCAATTTTGCTAGAATCTTATCTACATCAATACCATCATAAAAAGAGGCAATTTATTGTCGATATTATTCTTTATCGTGTTATTATGTTAATTCATAAAATTTTGTAACCCAACCCCCAATTATGCTTATTCATCTATGTGTATTTTTTTCATTGTTGTTTGTACACAATCATTTTTATATTTGATTGAAAATTTATATGTATATCTTTTTTTATTTAGAGTCATGTCTCACATATATGAGTCGGGAAATCTGAAAAGGAAAAGGAAACTAAAAGAGAAAGAAATTATTGAAGAACTTGATTGTACAAACTTAATTAGTACTTTTGCTGTTAAAATTGTAAGACGTGTTGTTTTTAAGTAACTTATTTGATTTGTCATGTTATTTTAAAGACAATGGAATTTACTTTAATGTATGAGAAAATAGGGGCCCCAAATTTTTACTCGACTCAGGCCACTATAACATTAGGATCGGCCCTGTTTGTCACCACAATTGTGGTCACTAATAATAAGTTATTTGTGACCACTTGTTGTCACAAATCTCTCTACAAATTATTTGAGACAATGTTAAGACTACTTTTAGAGACAACTAGCTGTTGTAAAAAATATTTGAGACGTATTTGAGACCACTTTTGTGGTCACAAATATATTATTTGCGACGGAGTTATTGAGACGATAATAAAGTTGTGACAAATACTCATAAGTTGTGACAAATACTTATTATTTGAGACCACTTTGCTTAAGTTGTGGCAAATACTCATTATTTGGGACCACTTTTTTGTGGTATCAAAAGACCCTTTTCCTTGTAGTGAAAATGAAATTTATTGGTGATGAGCTTTTGATCTGAAAAATTAAGGAAAACTTGCTATATGCAAATTTACTTTGCAAACAAATCAAATTGTATCGGTAAAGTCAACCTGATATTTTAGGTTACAATTTCTAAATAAATTAGCTGTATTAGAAAGGGTTAATTAAATAATGCAATCTGTATTTTTAACGATTTTTCACTTTGCAACCTAAAGTAAATATTTTTTTCGATCACAACCTGTATAATGCGGGATTTTACTTTTGCAACCGCCGGCTATATATTCCGACATGTATAGGTCATGTGCCCAGCACATGCCAAAAAGGCCCAATAAGAATACGACACGCGGCCATCCTAATTAAAAAAATAAAATAATTTATTAAATAATATAAAAAAGATTTAAATTCTAAATAATTTTGTGTAAAATATAAGAAATATAAAAAAATTCAAAAAATAAATAAAAATTTCAGAAAATTAAAATAAAAAATATTTCTAAAAATTATTTTGAAAAATTTAAAATTCATTTATCAAAAAATTGAAAAACAATCAGAAAATTATTTAAAAAATTGAAAAAAATTCAGAAAATAAATATAAATTAAAAAAATTAAAATTTTATTTCTGAAAATTATTTAAAAACTCAAAATTAAAAAAAATGAACTTTAAGTTTTTTTAGATATTTATTTTCTGATTTTTTTTTTATATTTCTTATATTTTATATAAAAAAATTTAGAATTTAAATCTTTTTAATATTATTTAATAATATTTTTTAAATTTTTTAATTAAGATGATAAGTGTCGCATACTTATTGGGCCTTTTTGGCATGTGCTGAGCACATGACCTTTACATGCCGGAATATATAGTCGGATGTTGCAAAAGTAAAATCCCGCATTATACAGGTTGTGATCGGAAAAAAATAATTACTTTAGGTTGCAAAGTGAGAAATCGTTGAAAGTACAGACTGCATTCTGTAATTAACCCTATTATAAAATTTACTCGACAAGCGGATCTAAAAATTTATTTTGTCGTAGAAATTTAGGGAACAAATACTAATTACAAAGTCTATTTTACAACTATAGAAATTCAACAAAACAACGTTGAGCCTGTCATCTCACTCTCAAAAACACTTTCGGTTTAATCACTCTTCATAGCAAAAGTTTCATAGCAAAATGACTCCTATTTTTGCAAAAATAAGTGACGTCCATGCTAAGAGGCATGACTGGGCACTGAAGTTGCGACTTATCAGGGTGTACACGATACCTGTGTTAAAAAATAATACTCACTGTCAAAGTTTTGAACGTAGTTTTTGAGATGTCGAGGTAAACATCCATATCTTCGTACTTCTTCATTTTACTGATCTATGTGTGTTATAAGTTTTTATAACAATACGAATGTATGGATATTTTGATACTCAATTTGTATATTCAATATCAAACTGCTCATTTTTCTCTTTGATTCATGTAACAACAAATTTTGCATATTGAATTAACAAACACAGAAAATTGTACAAATTAAATCCAAATTGGATCAAATGAAGAATTTTGTAGGTTACAATCTCTATTCTTCAATCCTCTGATTCTTTTCTTTGAATATGAAATTTTGGAGTGAGATCTTCGTCTTAATCTCCTCCGTCACTTAAAGTTGTTCTTCAATAACGATTGTCCGAAGGCCGAACAACTTGATTTTGAATCGAACGTTACTTCTTGATGATTTTGACGAAGAACGTCTTTGAATCTTGAAGAATGTCTTTGAATCTTCAAGAGCTTTCAGTCTTCGGGATTTCTTGGAGTTCTTCCAACTTCTTGAAGCTCTCAACTTGTTGTAATTTATGAATAAAGAGAGGTCTCCTTTTATAGGTGTGCGGAGGAGTTCTTTCCATATTTCCTTTGCCACGTGGCGTTATTTGATTGACCACCATTGATTTGATGGGCTTGGCCAGATTTGGTTGGTTCTAGCTTGACTTGACTTGATTTGGTTGGGTCTGGCTTGACTTGGCCTGATTATTGGGCCAAGCTGACTTTTGGGCCATTTTATTTGTAGAAGCTCTTTTCACTTGGTTAGGCTTTCTTGCTAGATTAGGCCCTTTTGACTTGACCAGACCTTTCTTTATTTTATTGGGCCATCTTGCCAAAGTGTTGCTAGATATAATTTATTTTGGCCTAGATTAAATATCAATTATACTATATACTTAGGAATTAATTTAATTAAATTCCCAAGACATGAATATTATTTTTTTATTGATATTTAATTAATTTTCACGTGTCGCTTTTTGATTGGACACAAAATTTATTTATCTAAAAATGCTCTCTCTCGAAATGTGCACGGACATCTCGTCTTGAAATGGATGAATCGCGAAACAAACTTGAACTCTGTACTTAGAGTTTGACTTTGTAGAATTGCATATGCACTTCTCGACTTGAATCAAGCAACCAAAGATTGTTCAAATGTATGGACTAATATTTGATTTGATTGCCCAAATTGCATTCTTATTTATTTGATCAACTGCACTAAAAGCATAAGCTTAATTCTTCGCCCATCACCACGTATAAGGGAATGGAAAATAAATCCATTGTAGAGTCCACCTTGCATGCACCTCTTATTACTCGACACTTTCAATTATCACCATCAATTTTGTCTTTCAAAGTTTTGGAAACAAATTACACTTCAAAATTCAATCACGTGGCCATTCACCACTATATGGGACCCACTTCAATTCCATACAGTATTTGTTAAAGATTTTTTTTTTTCGATCTTCAATACATATATCTCCTCAAAATAATGGCCTCCCATTATGAAATTGATTTCATATATATCCAGCCACAATCGTGGGGCTGAGAACCTTCCTTAGATAAAGATATTTCTCACCTTTATATAAAGAGGCTTTTAGCATTTATCTATCATCATTATAATTAGTTCTCTTCGTCGTTCTTCATCCTGCTGCGATTGGATTAGGGTGAAGTCCTCCAATGCAATCTTGCTTCATCGTATCTCTTGTTTTTTTTTTCTTAACATCATTGTAATGATTGCAGGTGGTCTTGCTTAACAAATTTGATGAATTATCGTCACCAGGGGATGAGTGGCTTCACGGAGACGTTCATAGAAATTTTCGTTGGTCAAGACATCCAGGATGAGAAGATTGTTCGAGGTGGTTTTTAGAAGCTTAGCTTGTTGTTTTATTTGAAGAGCTGATATTGCTGGGTGATCTTCTTAAAGAAACAGACACTGACGACGATCATAGGGGACTATCCCGAGGATGTCTTATTCATCAACATTGACATCACATGAGAAAATAGAGAGTTTCTGAAAAGTGGCCTTGCAGCTGAATTGATCGTTGTAGCAACACACTCGACTTGAAGAACTAGAGTGAGGATTTGTCTTGAAGATGTAGTGCGACAAACTGGAGTTGTGCTACATGCTTGATTTCGAGAGGCAAAGTGAGAGTGCGACTTGGAGACACGATTCATCCCATTGATTTGGAGAAAAACTCAACAGACCCAACATGAAGGAGGCGGATTCATCTCGGAGAGGGCAGACTTGACTTGGACCATCGAACATGACGTGGAGAGAAATGTTCATTCTGGTGATTCCTAGATACTGACTTGACTCAGGGAGGTGGAGACAAACAATCAAACTCGGCATGGAGAGGCTGATCCATCTTGGAAATTCGGAGAGGTGAACTCGACTCATTGCAAAGGGACAGAGTGGCCAACTGAACCTTGGAGAGACGGACCGAACGAACTTGACTTGGAGTGGGAAATTCATCCCAATATTTGGAGTGAAGGCTCAGCTTGGATCGGCTTGAAAAGACAATTCATCCTAGAGAGATGGAGATAGACGTCTCCCTAGGAAATGTGGATCTGACGAACTCGACCCGATAGACTTCACTTGAAGAGGGAGATTTATCTTGAAAATTCGAGAGGCAAACCTGACTCAGCAATCAAAAGGGAGACCTCGACTTAGAGAGATGCGCCAGCACACTTGACTTGAAGAGAAGAATTCATTTTGATGATTTAGGGAGACGAACTTGACTTGACGAGATGAAGTCAACTCGATATGAAGATAGGGATTCATCCCGAAGACTTAGAGAGACGAACTCAACTTGGAGAGATGAAACCATTTCACCTGGAGTGCAGAGCCAAATCATCTTGATTTGGGAAACTAGAGTGAAGGACTTAACTTAAAAATTTAAATAGCTCGGTGGAGCTGATCAACTTAAGTTGGAGTGGCGATCTAGAGACTTGACATGACACATAAGAGATCTGGAGCTTAGATGAACTTGAATTTGAAGCACTGGAGAAAATTCACTTGAAGAGCTGCAGGCGTGTTGTGGTGTCTTGACTTGGAAAGCCTTGCAGACTTGAACTACTCAATGGATGGTTGTAATGATCTGAGTTTGGAGACAACACAAATGAGCTGCTTTTCTATCTTTGCATTTTTCGAGCTTTATTTGTCGTTTCATTGCCTTTGAATTTGAATTTATTTTTGCATTCTTTCGCTTATCTTGGCCAACTTAGAAAAGAGAAAATACAATTTGTAACTGAACTTAGAAATATCTAAGTTGCCTATGTACCTCTTTTGAGGTGGATCATGTCAAAACATAGTTCCATTTGCCACTTTTGTGTTTGATTTTTTAGGAGATGCTGTACACAATTTTTACTCATGCGGGCGAGGAGTGACCATTCTTTATCCACTTTAGCCAAAGTGGGGTAAGTTAACATTTTACCCACATACTTTACCTTTGGTTGTTGCCGTGCACAGTTTATCCTCATGCGGGCCAGGAGTTTTGTTTTTTAATTTTTTTTTTCCTTTTTTTTTCAAGCACAGTAGATCTTCAAGATTCCCATTGATGGGACCAACTCGCACGCCATCTTCAGAGAGCAACTTGTACTTGCCATTCGTGTAGACTTTTTTCACTGGACTGTCTTCACCTAGAGCGATGTGATTTGTTGATGCCACACTTTCTCTATCATCCTCTTCACTATCCTGGAGTCGAGTGAGAATCAAAGTTTGCATTATCGCCTTCAAAACACTTCCGCATGAGATGGTCAAGGTTGCGTGAAGTTTCATCCGAGATGGTATCAAACTATGGAGTTTTTGAAAGGGTTCCTTTGCAACACTCAACCTTCGCTGACTGTTCATGTTTCCCGTTCGAAGAGGATCGAGCCTATCAAAGATGAATACCCGTTTAACCTTCTAGTGATGCTCATCACATGTATCTTCCGTTGATGAAACCTCATCTTCAAATATATGGTTCGCACTGGCTCTCTTGACTGAAATAGTAAAAGGATTTTGGGGGGCATGACCAAGATCTTTCTTAGGACCTTTGATGGCGTAGCCACTCTTTTTCAACATTCTCCAAGGAGCTTTAATTTCACACTATAATTGGCTTTGAGTTTCAAGGGACATCTTGCTCAATGCTAACACTTCCTTAAGAATCATACCCAACTTGCGGCACAAAAGGCTTATCAAATTTCGTCAAAGGTAGTGTTAATTCCTTCAAAGTCTCAATCCATGTGAGTGGTTCCTTTCCTCTATTGGAACGAGCCAAAGATGGATCGTTATCTTCTTCTACTTGACCTTCTTTAGGTTTCTTTGAAAAATAGTACATAGCATCAGCGAAGTACGATTCTGCCCCGGTGAAAGGTTTGATGCACCCAACACTGTGTTCACAGTATCCTCATGATAGTACTTAAGCATTGATGCAAAGTGGATGGAACTACTCCATTCTCATGAAGCCACGGCCGACCCAAAAGCATATTGTATGACGTTTTAGCATCTATGACATGGAAGAGCATAATTAAAGTCATGTCATCTATCAACAATTCTAACATGATGGTGCCAAGTGCCCTTTATCCCTCTTGATTGAAGTCTTGGATCATCAGGCGGCTATTGGTGAGTTCATTCGTGGGAATTTCCAACTTCTTTAGTACTCGCAAAGGCAAGATGTTAACTCCCGAACCTCCATCAATCAAGATTCGATTCACTTTTTGCTCACGAGTGTAGCCACTCACAAACAAAGGTCGATTATGTGATCGTGAATCAAGTAGCAAATCCTCATTTGTAAAGGTCATTGCTGAGTTGCACTCACGATCGTTGCTATGATCTTCAACTCTAGACTGGCATGGTCCTCTCTTTTCTCCATCCATCTTATTGTTGGAAGCATCATCACAACTAGCATTGTCTTTAGTAGCGATGAAATTTGCAACTGCATCTTCTTCATCCAGGATTTTCCCTTGTCGGGCTAACTGCATGATTTTGTCCTTGAATATGAAGCAATCCTGGATTGGATTACCAAGCGATGGTACTTGCAGTATTTTGGGTCATCAGTTTGTCCAGCTTCTTCAGGCCGCTTCATTTCTGGCAACTCGATGAGATCTTTTTTTATCAAATCATCGAATATTCCAGAGACATCGGAGTCAAAGAATAGATAAGTCCTTTGCTGCTTCTCTTTCAAAGTTGATTTCCTTTGCTCCCTTTCTTGAGGGACATTCTTTTCTTTGGAATTATTGCTTCTTCGATGGGCATCGCACTAACAGCCATGGAGTCTCTATGTTGATTTTTGGAGAAAGACTTTCCCCCATTGTTGAACTTATGAGACTCGTGAATCGGGGGGTCCATCAACTCCAACTTTAGCCATACTCAGCTCCATATCATGAGCTCTACCTACTAGTTCTTCAAATGTCCTCGGCCTAATCCCTTAAAGGATATATCGGAGGCCCCATCGCATTCCTCAGATGCACATTTTAATTGCTGAACTTTCAGATAGTCGATCTTTGCAATTGAGACTCAAGTTTCTCTATCGATTGATATAATCAATGACAGACTCATCCTTCCACTGGCAGGAGTTTGTCAACTTAATCATGCTCATAGTCCTTCTTGTGCTATAAAAGTGATTGAGAAACTCATGCTCCATTTGCCCCCAGCTATCAATTGAGCTCGCCTCTATGTCTATATACCAATCAAAGGCATTCCCCTTCAAGGAGTGGGCACACTGCTTCACAAGATGATCACCATAAGTTCCGGCGTTGTTGCATGTCTCGACGAAATGTGCAACATGTTATTTTGGGTTACCTTTACCATTAAATTGCTAGAACTTAGGAGGTTGGTAACCTATCGGCATCTTCAACTTGTCAATTCTCTAAGAGTATGGTTTGGTGTAAGTTTTTTATGACTTAGGCGTCCCTATCGAACTTGTCTTTGATGGTTCCCAAAATGATCTCTTTCAATTGGTGGACAGGGACCAAACCATCGGCGGAGACTTGGAGTTCATTCAAAGTTCTATCATTTTCCATTGGTTGATGTTGATTTCTTGCAGAGTCCTCAGCCTCATCTTGGTCCTCCATAAGTTCTTTTCCAGGAGTGCGTCTTATATCATCATTGTCAACTTTACTCATTAGCTTTTCAATCTTTGAGTCCTATTCTTGAACATGTTTTGTAAGTCCTTCAATTGCTTTGGCCAAACTTGCGAGCTGCTCCTCCAGAGTTGAACTATTTGTCATCATCACTGGAGCAATGTAGGGAGTAGATGAAGAGCTTGATGTAGAGCGAGGAGTGGAACATTGCAGAGTTGTCTTTCTCATCTCCATTGCTATCAACAATGTCTAGCACAGACTTTTGGATAGCTTCAGATGAAGTATTCCCCTCTGAAGATGCCAACGATTGTGATTTTCTTAACATACTCCTCGTGACGACATTGACATTAGTTGGAGAGTTTGTTGCAATGATCTTTGTCAGTGTGATCTTGTGAGGCGCCATAGCACTGTGTTCAGCCGTTGGTTGAGGAGAAGAGATGAGAGGTAGACACGTCCCACTGGGCGTGCCAAATTTGTAACAACAAATTTTGTGTATTGAATTAACAAACACAAAAAATTGTATAAATTAAATCCAAATTGGATCAAATGAAGAACTTTGTAGGTTACAATCTCTATTCTTCAATCCTCTAATTTTTCTCATCGAATGTTTTCTTCAAATTTAAAATTTTGGAGTGAAATCTTCGTCTTGATCTCCTCCGTCACTTAAGTTGTTCTTCAATAAGGATTATCCGAAGGCCGAACGACTTGATTCCGGATCGAACCTTACTTCTTGATGATTTTGACGAAGAAAGTCTTCGAATCTTGAAGAATATCTTCGAATCTTCAAGTGCTTTCAGTCTTTGGGATTTCTTGGAGTTCTTCCAACTTCTTGAAGCTCTCAACTTGTTGTGATTTATGAATGAAGAGAGGCCTCCTTTTATAGGTGTGCGGGGGAGCTCTTTCCATATTTCCTTTACCACGTGGCACTATTTGATTGGCAACTATTGATTTGATGGGTTTGGCTTGATTTGGTTGGGTTAAGCCTGATTTGGTTGGGCCTGGCTTGACTTGGCTTGATTTGGTTGGGCCTAGTTTGACTTGGTCTGATTTGGTAGGGCCAAGCTGACTTTTGGGCCTTTTTATTTGTAGAATCCCTTTTCACTTGGTTAGGCGTTCTTGCTGGATTAGGCCCGTTTGACTTTACCGAACCTTTCTTGATTTGTTTGGGCCATCTTGCCAAAGTGTTGGTAGATAATTTATTTTGGCCCAAATTAAATATCAATTATACTATATACTTAGGAATTAATTTAATTAAATTCCCAAGACATGAATAGTATTTTGTTATTGATATTTAATTAATTTCCACGTGTCGCCTTTTGATTGGACACAAAATTTATTTATCTACAGTGCACTTAAACATTTATGCAGCATTCATGTTTTCGTATTGCTGAGCATCCTAATGTGAAAAAATGACATGGTTCACTTACTTGAACAATATTGTTGAATTTAGTCAGACTTGAAATTGAATATTGCAATTGCCATAAATTAATCAAAACATTAAAATTACATAATTGATCCATAATAGCTTAGTTGTCAAATATGTATAAAGAAATAAGAAGGCGATGTAAATAAAGGTTTTTCTTAATGTTACACTATCAGAATTAAAAAAATCAGACCCAATTACTCTTTGTTTTATCTTTGATTGACTTCAAACTATCGCAAAATAATCATTTTCATATTGTTGAGCATCAAAATGTGCAAAATTAGATGGTGTAGTTACTTGAACAACATTGTAGAAAATTAGCTTTGTCTACTACCACTTCATCAATAAAAGATTGACATTTGCAGCATCTACCTCAGCTACTTGTTCCTTGTTTGTACTAGCTTCATGAGCACTTTGAGAGGTTGCAGCCTTGTCTATTGTGTCCTCCCTTGTAGTAGATTAATTGGCTTCTTGCCTAGTTATGAATACAACATATAGTGAAATTTGATCTTCCTAAGAACTTTTTGCAGCAGTTGGTTGTACCGCTGTAGAATTGTCAGCACTTGTTACAATGAGTAACCTGGTTCACTCACCATTGGAACCTCGTGCCTCCAAGCGAGTTCTCTTCGGCTGAGTTTCATTGCTTTAGGAAGCAGCTTTGCTTCATTAGTTCCACCTTTACCATAGGAGTCACTATCATCAGCAGGGCACTTCAAGGTTGCCTTATCCAGCAAGCAAGCCTTTTTTATGCCCATAATGCTATCACCAAAATCTGTGGAGGTCAGTTTAGCTATGTCTTCACATAAAGCCTAGGAGTTGACCCATTTTTGTTCCTCACCACAGTCAGTGAATTCCATCTCCTCCTTCAATACTTCCTCGATGAGTTGATCTTCTTCTGGTTGCGGAGGGGCTGCGTTTTGGTCGACAGCAAGTCAAAGTTCATCTCATGCTGCACATTGTTCATCCCCTACTTCACAAGGTTCGACCTCTGCCTGTCGAGTGTGCTAGGGGCTGCTTGATGGTGCCTTTATTGAAATGGGCAACAGTTGGGGCCGATTCAAGGCTTTTTATGTTGCCTCTTCTTGGTTTCCTGAGGTAGCAGGGGGTGTCCCCTTGATCATGGGTTACGTGTACCGACTCATAATCAGGTGAAGTAGATCGTGGTGACGAGGGTGCTGACTCAGGCTTATCAAAGAGTTGCTTGATAATGCTTTGCTTGAGATGGACCTTGATTAGCCTCCTTTTCTTCTTCACTAGAAGTTGATCCTCTGGACTGTTCCCTTCCACTTCCTCTTCTTCTATGGTCCTAGAAGAAATGAGTGATTCCTTTACAATTCTCAACCTTTGAGATCTTTTCGTGGAAAGGGGCTTCAAAGATATGGCCTTATGCTTGCTAATCGCAATAGTAGGCATGTTGGTGACCCTTCTCTCCTCTTGGTACCTTCCCTTGTACCACCAATCCACTTGCCCTTCCCAAATTCCACGCCTCCAGTAATGCTGATACTGAGACTGTACAGAAAATAGTTGAGCATGATTTTGTAACACTTGTGTTCCTTCGGCTTAGTAACCTCCTCCACTAGATGAGTGACGAGAAATAGTGGCTAGTTCACTGGTTTCTCTTTCCACATAGCGATCATCAAGCGAAATCTGGGACTATTACACATATCGTAACTCCCAATTTTTCACTATATGTTGCGACTAAACATATCATGCAGAAACTCGAACTCAGAGTGAAATGTGATCTTGGTACAGGACTCATGCACGTTCACTGCTTTTTGGTCACCAATAAAAACCTTCCAGCATTCCAGTAGCGAATCCCCATCATAGATCTTTAGTATTCCAGCCTCGGAGTCAATCCTTTCTCCGGCATATTATATATCATGGCGAGTGTGGAAAGGAATGACCTCAACACTAATTCATCCCAGAGGGCATGTTATGGTGGATGGTTCACCCTTTTGATTACGGGTCACCTAGGCACTTAAGTAAAATTGCTCTACCATCTTCTCTTGATATCTTGGTGGGTGAGCACCAAGAAAGAATGTCAGATGATTCAACGATAACTTTCATCATATTGTCTGTTAACTTGGATCCTCGATTTTTCTCTCCCATCCATATCTGAAGATACTCGAGAGATGCAAGATGTCCTTGTATAAAGTCAGGATTATTTTTATTAGAGTGGATTTCTGAGTTGCCATTGAATCTTGTTTGAGAATAAGCTATTAAGATTTGAATAATGGATCTTTAGGGTTTCTTCTAAAGAAGATATGATCCAAAAGGCTTTTCAAACCTTATAATTTTAGGTATATATATCCTTTCATATATAGATAATCATAAATGACTCCTCGTTTAATCGGCAAGAAATCTGTGCAATTTGAACAGTTCAGATTCATTGATGGGAAAATGAATTTGAATTAGTGGCTAGCATTTATTGGGTGCATTGTCCAAATACAAACCTTCATAATTACCTTTGAAAAAGGAAACTTTTGCGGCACAGTAAATGACGTGCGCATTAAATGTGGGGAAAGAAAGGAATGCTTTTCCACTTTAAAAATTGAAAGTCTTTAAGGTTCTGTGCACTAAATGCTATGAAGAAATATTAATGATGTAGTAAGTATACAGTAAGCTTTGGATGTTGTAGACATTAAATACTTACAATATTTGTGCCACGTTAAGGTCACTGCAGTAAGCTCCTACGAATCACTGTTGGTCAGCTTATTGTGTTTCTCCTTACTGTGTTTCCTATTGTAGGCATCTTCATGAATCACCATGAGTTGTATACTGCCAGCCCACTTATAGCAATTCTTGCTTTTAGTATGAAGCGTATCATCATGTAATACTTATAGCATTCCCCCTCACTCCAGTAGGGTTACAGTAACCTTTCGATTGACTATTTTAATGTTTTATTTCACGCTTTCACCGGCAACAAACCTTCCTACAGGGGTTCTCCTACATAAGTAGCATCCCTAGTTCCATCCTAAGCATATTGAATGGTGAATATTATCAGCTAACTATCTGTCTATGGGTAGCTTTTCAAGTTTGAAATCCTTCTTTTCCACATGATCGCGGATGAAGTGGTCCCTTACTTCTATATGTTTGGTCCGAGAATGAAAAACTAGATTATGTGTGATAGCAATCGCACTAGTGTTATCACACATTATAGGAGTTTCTCTTGCAAGTATCCCATAGTCCTTCAGTTATTTTTGCATCTATATTATTTGCACACAGAAGCTTCCAGCAGCGATGAATTCTGCATCTACTGTAGGCGTTGCAATTGATTGTTATTTTTTGCTAAACCATGAAATTTGTTTATTTCCAAGAAATTGAAAATTTTCACTCATGGTTTTGCGGTTAGTGTTGTAACAACGATGTTAGAATCTGAGTATTCTTTTAGCTCGAATACTCTATCCCTTGGGTACCACATCCCTACTCCAACTTTGCCCCGTAAATACCTCAGAATTCTCTTACCTACTAGGAGGTGAGATACCTTTGGTATTGCTTGGTATCGTGCACAAAATCCTACAAAAATAAGATGTTAGGTATGTTTGTTATAAGATACACAAGTGAGCCAATTAGTCTTATGCACTGTATGATACCAATATCCTGTCCATCTTCATCCTTGTCAAGTCTTGTTCTTGTACTCATAGGAACGTTTACAGAGATCGAGTTTACTTTCCCCAAATTTCTTTAGTAGCTCCATCGTGTACTAACTTGATTGACGAAGACGCCATCATCACACTGTCTTACTTGGAGTCCAAGAAATAAACTTAACTATCCCATCATGCTCATCTCAAACTTGTTTTGCATCAGCTGGGAGAACTTCTTGCATAGTTCTTTGTTAGTTGATCCAAAGATAATGTCAACAACATAAATTTGAACTAACAATATACTCTTGTCATCTTGGATTCTAAATAAGATTTTATCTGAAATCCCTTTCTGGAACCCTCTTTGGACTGGATACTGAGAGAGAGTATTATACGAAGCTCGAGGTGCTTGCTAGAGGACATACAATGCCTTCTTTAGACTTCTTCAGCAAACACTGGTGGTTGTTTAACATAGACTTCTTCAGCTAGAAGTCCATTCAAGAATGCACTCTTCACATCCAGCTGATATATAATGAAATTATTATGTGCAGCAAAGGCCAGAAATATTCTGATTACTTCAAGTTTGGCTACAAAGGCAAAGGTTTCATCAAAATTAATGCCTTTCTCCTGATAGTAGCCTTTAGCAGCTAACCTTTCTTCGATTCAAGTAACAAGCCCTCACTTATTAGCTTGTCATTGAATACCCATTTGGTCCTATTTCTTGATGAGTTGGTCCGGGAACCAAATTCCAAACTTCAATTCTCTCAAACCCATTGAGCTCTTCCTGCATGGCTTGAACCCAATAGGATTATTTAAAGCTTTCTCAATGGTACCAGGTTCTTGTTTGAGATACAAAGTAGGAGAACAAGACTTCTAAGGTGCAGATCTTCTTGTCCTTACTCCATCATTTATTTTTCCTATGACCAAGGTTGGTGGATGATCTCTAAGCCATCTCATGTCGGTCCCAAACCTTGATTCACAACAGCTTGTTGATCCGTGTGATGTGTTGTAGATTTTTCTTCTATAGCCTCTGCTGTAGGATTTATTGTACCTTCAGCTGCTACAACATATTCTGCTATAGGTTCTTCCTCAGCTAGAACTATATGTTGGATCTCCACATAAGGAGCTTGTTCTTTTTTCTTTCCCATCCTGATTCTTCTACCCTTGTTGTAATCCCTTTGATTCCTTTTGGGTTGCAGTAGGGTTCATTAAAGACCACGTGTGGTGAGTCTTCCACCACAAGTGCTCTTTTGTTGAACACTCTAAATGATTTTCTTATAGAGAAATATCCCAAAAATACTCCTTCATCTGATTTTTCGCATCAAAAGAATTTAGATGTTCCTTCCGGTTGTTCAGCATAAAACATCTACAACCAAAGATATGTACGTATAAAATGTTAGGCGTTCTTCTAGTCCACAGCTCGTAAGGTGTCCTATCTAGATCTTTGTTGATATGACATATCTTCTTCATGTAGCATGTTGTGTTGGTTGCCTCTGCCCAAAAACCTCTTTGACAGTTGTGCTTCAGCAATCATGGTTCTAGCAGCTCCTTTCAATGTTCTGTTTCTTCTTTTTGCTACACCATTTTGTTGAGGAGCTCTTGCAGTCGAATACTCATGATGAATTGCATTGCTGCAGCAGAAACTCTCTATGAACTTGTTAGTTAATTCAGTACCTCGATATGATCTGATCTTGACAATGTTGAGGCCTTTTTCATTCTGAATTATCTTCGTAATGTCTAAGGGCTTCTTTTTAGTGTCAGATTTCTCAGCTGAATACACAGTCCAACTGTGTGGAGAAGTCATCTACTAGCACTAGTGATTGCTTCATCCCACTAACACTTTCTGGTTCAATAGGTCCAAAGAGATCCATGTGTTGTAGGTCAAGGGGTTTGTGATATGATCTTACAGGCTTGTCTTTGAAGGACTTTCTATTTTGCTTGCCTTTTAAGCATGCATCACACACACTCCCATTTCTGTATGCTACACCTGGTAATTCTCTTAGTACCCTTTGCGTGACAGCTTCTTGATAGTTTTGAAATTCAGATGACTCATCCTCTTGTGCCATAGCCAGCTGAGTTCTGGAGTGCTTTTACCTATGAAGCATGATAGTTGTCCTCCAATAGATTCCTAGTCAGCTAAATAGATGTTACCCTTTCTAGTGCTTGTGAGCTTTATTTGGTTGGACTTAGCATCTTTTATCAAGCACTTCCCTTGTGTGAACTTTACAAAGTGTCCCTTGTCACAGAACTGACTTATGCTCAGTAGATTGTACTGTAAGCCTTCAACGAAGTAGAAATATGCTATGCTGACATTACCTTTAGAGAAAGTCCCAACACCTATGGTGTTGCCTTTGGCATTGTCTCCAAACACCACCGTGGGTCCTTTAGAGTCTTTGAAATCCTTTAGAGGCCTTTTGTTTCCTGTCATATGTCTAGCACACTCGACGTCGATGTACCAAATATCACAAAGTCCAGTAGGCAACTTAACCTGCAAAGTGATCAAGTAGACTTAGATACCCATTGCTGAATGGGTGCTCGAGAATCTTTCTTGAAACCCATTTCTTATTGAAACACTAAGTAGCAAGCTATTTTTCTGGCCAGCTTGCTTGGTGTACACCTTGGAAGGTTTTCCTTTTCTGGTGTACCAAGAGCAAGTTGCTTCCTGGTATTGAGTGACCTGGGGCGGTTCCTCCTAGCCTTGTGTGGAAGCATCCGAGCATCGAGCTTAGTCTTTTGCTGGTTGCTATTAGACTGTTGTAGGAAGTTACTACATCTAATAGTCAAACCTTGTTGCATTTTGTTGCTTCCTATTGCATTTGTGCCTAGTATACTTATAATAGTTGGGTTCCTCGTGTCAGGTTTACAGCCTGATTTTAGTCTAGGTTTCCTAATAGGGATATTCTCCTTCCTTTTAGGTTTAGCTTTATACCATTTGGGTAGCAGTTGTGCCTCAAATGTACTTATTGTTGGAGCATCAATAGAAGTATACGTTCGTTGGCAGTTAGAAACAGTGTCAGAGAATCCTATCCCTATCATGTCAGATAGGTTTCTCTGAAAATCCATTGTCTCATCTAGATTCCTAGATGCTTTACTGAAGAACATGATGGTTGACATCAACTTCTATTTCTCAGCCTGAAGGGTGAGTTACATCTTCAACCTACTTACTTCCTCTTGAAGAAAACAACAATCAATTGCTTCAGCTATAAATTAATCAAGCTCAATGGGAAGTACTGCATTTTCTCAGACTTCAAGTCTTCATATGACTAATAGACTAAGTCAAAGTCAGCCATAATCTGTCCGAACAAAATGAGTAAGCTTTCAGAATCAATATTCTCAAATCTGGAAGAGGTACTGGGAGTATTACCTCTGCATGATCATTAATCTATTTTTCCATGAGGCGAACGAGTGTGTCACTGTCAGAATATGAAGAGTCATTATTGAAATCTGAATGTTCACATGTTGTAGGTTCCCTTGAACATGATGGAACAACTTTGATGGCTTCTGACCCACTAAAGAGAGCCTTTTGCTGAGCTTTTTCTTGCATCATTCTATCCCATATTTGCTTGAGAACGTCCTCAAGATACTTGTACAGTTTGGGATATGGACATTCCCTAGCAAAGTGACAAGTCTTCCTGCAGTTGAAGCAAAGATTTCCAGCTTCCTTGCTTATCCTGGGGGTTCTGTAGGATTGGTGTGGTGAGGCTTGGATGGCTTGCCTCTTGGATGCTTCTTCATGATACATGTAAAATATTTCATGAGCAAAGCCATCTCTTCAGGCGCTTGCTCTTCCTCTACAATAACTTGAAGTTTTTGTTTAGACACAATGATGGTTACTAAAACCTCTTACAGTTGGTGTGATGGCCTAGTTTCTACTAGGACTTTGGTTATAGCATCACTTTCTTCTTCTTATCTCTTTCTCCGATAAATCTCATATAGAAAGGATTTGAGGTCGGAGAAGAGTTCGTAAATGCTCTTCCTAACTAGATTCTTTGAGCTTCTAATTGGAATAGTCTTTACATCCCAGTCCGATGTGAGAGCTCTAGGTCGTTTCCCAACAGACACCAACTCATTCAGGATTATTGTGTATCTAGCATCTAGGTCGTCTAGAGACTCTCCATATTTTTCCTTGAAGAACTCGAAGTTTAGAGTTGCAGTAGCTACTCTATTTTCATGAAGTAGAGCTGAGCCAACATAGATTTCTCTTTGCAAGTTCCAAATGCCCTTGGTAATCTTGCATGCCTAAACTTAAGTAAAGGTATCCTTGTTCAATGTTGCAAAAAATACATTTTTGGCCAGATTGTCCAAGTTAGACCTGTTTCTATTTTTAGCAGTCCATTCCATACGCACCTTTTCTACCATGGTAGGAGGTACAGGTTGACCGTCCACTCACTTAGTAGTGTTGATCTTCATGATTACTAGTGGACCTTCAGTGATGATTGTCCACATTTCATCATGCATAGAATCTGATATAATTTATGCCCTAGATTCAAACAGTGTTGCACAAGGCATTGCAATACTTTTGACAGAACATTCAAAGTTGATATAGAATTAGTACAAAACTTAAGGAAATAAATCAGAGTAAGAATTCAATAAAATTCAGACTTTCAAAAGCCTGAGCAACTTTCTTTTCCAATCACTGCGGAATAATTGTGGGGTACACTGCACTCAAAATTAAGGAATTAATCGAACAAGATAATCTGCCAACCTTCTTTTCTCTCAACTAATCCAACACACTAAAAAGAGAATTCTATTAAATAAATTCTCTCCTAGTCTCACAAGATATAATTGAGTATGTGTGTGAGAAGAGTTTCAACTTTTGTGGATGTTCAAAACTTCAACATTTTTCTTGACAAATTTTCTTCCTTCACTTTTTCCTTTTATACTTTTTGATTCAATGGTTACCTGTGAGAGGCGACAAGAGAAGAGAAGAGAAGGAAAATATCGAACAAAACTTCCCTTCAAAGTTGGTTAGTTTAATAACATTAGAGAAAGTTAATTTGTATAAGGATTAGTTTTCAAATCCTTATCCAATATTAACTAATATGAAACAGATAATTATAAATATATATATCAGTATATATATAATAATTATATATTAACAAAATAATAATATGAGATATGCATAACAATACCAGTGATACACGTTGTGTATGAATGCATTTAGGGTGATTTAGATGTCTATTTTATATCATTTGCATGTATATTTGGTCGGGAATTGCTTGTATTCGTTACTTTGTGTCATTTGATGTGTATACGCTTGTTTTGAGACTATTCAGGTACTTTTAAGCTTAAAAGTCTATTTAAACGAAGTATGGAAGAAGAATCAAGCTAAGAAGGGACAAAAATGAAAAAAACCAAGTTAAGAAGTGAATTGACACGAAGAACTGAAGTTGGACCGGTTTTGAACCGGTAGTGACTACTACAACTGGTAGCGGTCGCGACAAAAGGAGCTTAGAAAGTTGAAAATGGCTCTGACAGCCTAACGCAACCGCAACATACATTGTAGCGGCTGCGATATAAGTTGATTCGTTAAGCTTGGAATGGCTGAGTAGCAAACACGACCGCGACCCATGGTAGCGGCCATGACAGTTTAAGTCGGTTTACCAATTCTAATGCGCGAAGGCTTTGATTTTTGCCCATCTTCACCCCAAATCATCCCCAATTATAAAAAGAGGTCTTCATGTCTAATTTGAGGGGAGTAATACATATTATTACACTTGTAAAGTGCTTGGAGACTTGGAATGAAGATTAAGGAATGCAAGGGACGAAGATCAAAATTCAAGATTTGGGTTTATTCTTCTATTGTTTAGTTTTTATTTTTGAACAATGTTGTCTATGAATATTGTGAGTTTTTAATATTAGACATGAGTAGATAAACACTTTGTGTTCTAAGGTTAGAGAGTAGGTAATTATTGACTATGTTTTAATTTATTTGTTTAATTCTAGACTTTGTTTTATCGTTATTTATATGCTTTGTTCTAAATTTATGAGTTAGTTGATTTGATCAATTGATTAGTTCTACTTGCTTAACAACTCGTCGTCCGAGAGAAAGAGTAGTTAATGGCATACAAGCATATAATATAGGTAGCAATAGTCGTCTGAGAGGAGTGACCTCTTACGTAAGCATTGGTTTTAGGAACCCCTGGGAGTTACATATGTGATAGTTAGCCCGAAAGGGTAATTATTCATACATAATATACACGTTAACATCGTCCAAGAGGGGGGTTAACTAGAGTAGTGCCGTCTAATAATGATAGAATCTGTATAAAAGTCTTGGATTATAGAATAATTAAGCATAGGAGATAAGAACTGAAATCAAATCTCTCAAATACGTCTTAATCTTATTTGTGTCTTTCTTTGTCAATCATTCCTTGTCCAACAAGTAAATTAGTTCTTAGTTACTATTTCTTGCAATTAGATATTAGTTAATTACACCAAACTTTCACCAATCGAGAGTCTAGTTAAGGTAGTTTTATTAGGATTAGGGTACTAAATTAGGCACAAATTTCAGTATGCCTGGGATCAACCTTGGTTGCCACTACCTACACTAGCACTGTATACTTGTAGTTTAATAGGTTAGAAAGTAGTGCATCAACCAACAAGGTGAAAACTATTTAAGAGATTCAATAATGTTGTACATATTTCATAAGGTGTGGTAACACTTTGTTCAACACCTAATGTTGAAACACCTTGTGAAATTCATATTTTAACAGAATCCAAGTGTGTTTGCATCCTTATAGACCAGTCCTCATAATCCTCAAAGGAAAACATGGGAGCCTTAATTGAAGAAGTTTCCATTGTTGTGCTTTTAGATAAGAAAATATTTTTTTTCTTTAAAAAATGTGTTTTTTGGCTGGAAAACTATTGGATCTGGTTTAGCTACCAAAGACAATTGGTGTGTGAAACCAACCGCTCTGATACCACATGATGTACCCAAGTGGTAGAGATTTAAGGGGGTGAATACTCTAACTCGATTTTTCTTTTTCAAATAATTTGAGCAGTAGTTTGCTGCTTACTTTAAGGAAATTTTCTTACAACAAAGTTGAGATAGTAAGCTAATTTAAGGTAGTAGGTACGAGGCAAACTAGCCTTAGGTTACTTTAAGTAAGCAGAGCTCAAGTAGAGTTTAATGCAGCGGAATATTGCAAATGCATTTTCTTACATCAATGCAGTACGTAAGTAGTATGCCAGCAACAGTAAGTAAAAGACAATATAAAGTTAGACATAAAAATTATAGTGGATCGAAGGTGGGGCTAATCCTTCTATGTCCCCTCTTCCTTCGCACATGGAAAATTCACTTAGCCGTTCACACAGTACAAACTTAGCTCCTTACAGTAGTTTTTGCCTATCCTCGGAAGGCTACTCCTCTACTGTACACATGTTCATCAGCATACCTAGTCTACTTTGAATCCTAGATTCAAACAAAGACTCCCCATTCAGAAACCGCTCTGAGATTAGTTTAATGAAAGTTTTTTCTACAAATTCGGGTAGCTGCCTCTAAACTTGAATATCGGTTGAGATGTGAGCAAGCTTCCTTATTTGAGAAGGATTAGGAACAAGGCAAAGCTTGAGAGCTAACTTGACTTGAGAATCTGGAAGTAGCTTGAATATTCACTTGAATGCTTTTGCTGCTTGCTTGCTATTAGATCTTGTATAATTTTCACAAACACTTGTAAGAATATCAGAGTGTTGTACGCGTTGAAGCTTTGAATACGAATTCTTGAGTTCTTGGTTTGAAGTAATTTCAGTTGCTCAATAAATCGGTAGCCTTTGCTTCGTCCTTCATCTCCTTCTATCCATAGTAGTTGGGATATCTTCTCGTTGAAGAGTGAGAAAATATTCCCATTGACATTTAATGCTCCTCGCACGGCCTTAGAGTCGTTTTTTCGTTCTGTAGAGATTAGGTCAGAGTGGTTCCAGCTTGAAGTTAGTGTCCAATGTTGCTTTTGCTTTTTTCCAGGTAACGTGTCCCCATGTGATTGGAGAGTTAGTACAATATTTGAATCTTGTCTTTACAGGCTATATGTTTGAATATTGAACCTCTAGCTTTCAACCTTTGAACTTTTGACACTGTGGACATGACTACTATTTTCTTGCTGGTTGGATTTTCCTTGCTGCAAGCAATGTTGTATGCTAGAATAGCATAAGCAACCTTATTGCACGCTTGCTGCAGTTTCTCTTTCCTTACTACTCCTTGGACTTCCTTGATGCATGTAGCTCTGATGTCTTTAATGCATGCTTGTTGTGAGTCAGCCTAAGCATTACTAGCCCTTATCTATTATAATGATTACAGAAATCATGGGGGCACTAGTTACCCTTGCATTGTGGTTTTGTCATCATCAAAACTAAACATAAATTTCCTAACAAGGATAAATCTCTTAAGCACCGATTATCAGTTTCAATCAATCCTATTTCGTAGAGGCATATACACCATTAATTACGCACACTATAGTTCGAGATATGAATCATACATCGATTATGAACAAGGTAAGTGCGTCTTCATAATATTTTGACAAAACCTTATCCCTCTCCAAATCGTATCTCTCCTAAGCTTATAAAGAGTCCAAATGATGTAATCTCTGGTATTAAGGGAGTCAAACCCATGAATCACAATTCACGGCTTGCAGATCCTCCTACGTAGTATAATAAGAAGATCAATATATCCAAAACCTAGAGCTATCAACCCCATAATAAATCAAACATTCAAACAACCTTACATCAACCCTGAGGTTCGAGCTATCTTGAACCACAACAAACAAGGTATTACTCAACCATAAACAAGCAACATCATTAAACAAGAAACAAAAACAAATCGTAAATAAAGAGATAAAGAGATAAATGAAGCTTAATGAGTTAAGAGTCCTTGTTAATTGAGCTTCGACATTCTTATTGAGCTTTACAAATCTTCGAGAAACTACCAAGCTCTTTCTCAAAGGATAGCTTCTTTATTGAAGAAGAGAAGAAACCCCATGCCAAACTAAGAAAATGGGAGAAATATACACTAATATGTACATAGAGGCAAATAAAGGGGGAGGAATATATAGGTCAACCAAACCCTAACTAAGAAAGGGAAAATTCTACTGAAAATACCCAGAGACAAGGGGCAAAAGTGCAATAAATTAAAAGGTAGAATTTAAGGGGACGAGTTGTGCTTATTTCGGTGAGTCAGCATTATCGAAGACTTAAGAGTAAATGGCTCTAAACTTCTTTTATAAAGTTGTAGAACTCCACATTGAATCTCCGTAGCAATTTGAATCACGAAAATTGGACATCGGACTATAAAAGCTACGACCGTAAAATGAAACTGGGATGGGGTGACTCGGCGATTCGGGCGTGGGTCATACCCCAGACCATATTGGACTGGTATGGATTCGTCCCCTCAAATCCAACCCTTTGACCTAACATACCGGATAGAGTACCTATGACTGATACTGGTGGGCCTACAGATGGTGGTATCCCTACTGGTATATGTTTACCTTTTTGCACTGTCGTATTTCGTTGTCTTTTTGGGCCTCTTTTGCTCGTTCTCTCCTTCCGGTCCCTTCATAAATTTTGTTCCTGACTCAATGAAATTCGATTTGACCTAGGCTCAAGCTTGATCAGGACACTTCTATGCCTTGAGATGCATGCTGGAATGGACGGGAATATGGAGATGGCTTTTATGGTTTTTTGGATTCCTTTAACCTACAAAATATGTGTAACACCCAATATTTTTAGCTTATTATTTATTTTCTAGAAAAAAATGATTAATTATTATAATTTTCCCCTTTTTTAACTATTTTTTTAAGTGCAACATGCATTATATATTTTAATTGCCAGACCAAGTTCTTTGGGCCCAGCTTGAGCCGAAATGATAATTTATTTATTCCCAATTGCGTGTCTGTAAGTGTTACTACGGTGTTTCTTGATAAGATATATGAAACTTAATTGTTCAGATATGCAATTAGATAACAACTCCTTAGTCTTAGCCCTAATAGAAGAAGTATTATCCTTAACCATATACGCCCAAAAATCATATGCCGAAAATCATCAGCAACCTTTTTTCTACAGCATCATATTTGTCCTACAGTCAAAATGTAGCTCTACAACATGTATATATATATATATATATATATATATATATATATTTATTCTATGTCTGTTTTCCATCTGCCGCCTGCAAATTTTGATTCTGGCTATCTTTTTATATGAACATTCTTGCTTGTAATTTCCCATTTGTAGTAGATTTAAACCCCCAAAATAATTAGCCATTTCATTCTAGTAAAAATCCAACCAATTTTCTTTGAAATTCTAGAAAACGAAAAACTGTTTAATTAGTTCGTTAGATCTCCACCGCCGTCGAATTTTGGCATCGTATGCATAGTCGGTGCACCTGGAAAGGTACATGGTCTAAGCCTAGGTACGAGTTTAGAGTACTGTAGAGAGAGGGGGTAGCATATTTATGTGTTGTGAAAGAGAAGAAACAAACAAAAAAAAAAAAAAACAAAAACAGAAACAAAACAAAAAAAAAAAAAAAAAAAAAAAGAGCGGGACAATCTATAGAAGTTAAAGAAAGGTGTGGTTTGTGATGTGATATATCTGATAAATAAAAAAAATAATAAAAAAAAAAAAAAGAGGAAATAAGGTGAAAATAAGGATGTGGATTGTTGTAGTAGGAAATGAGGGAGCAATTCAGATTTCTTATTTCAACTTTGACCAAATTCCATTAGCTCTTTAATATTTCTAAAATTTCAAATTAATCTCAACTTAGTTGCTACCCTTTCTAGCGCATATTTAATAGCTTCCATATTACATGTTGCCTCTTTAAATTTTCTTATAATTCATGGCACGTGTTAATGATAGATTAATTAAGATACAATATTTATAATGTAGGTATCTCTGATCAAGAACACGGTGTTTACGCCTATGCGTGATATGTATTTTTTAAGATTCATTCGAACAACTATTAAGGTGGGGTTTTGAATTATGCAAGTGAATTATTTTGTTCATATTAATTTGATTGTGTGATGTGATTTCATGATTGAATACATGAATGCTTTTATTTGAGAGGATGCTAGGGACCGTAAATAGGACCGGGATCGTCAAGGGTCTTTGTGGGATAGCCCACTGTGCATAATAAAATTAATATTATTGTGCAATAGTATATTAGTTGGGGACGTAAATAGGTCGGGGATCATAAGTGATCCTTGGAGGCACCGTGCTCAAGATCCAGGGATCGTAAATAGCTTCGTGATCGTTAAGTGATCACTAGAGGCACCGTGCGCTAGATTGTTGACTGCTGATTCTTATGAGGATCCATTTAATGTTTCTTTTGCATAATCAATTTGATTTGAACAAAATGCATAGCCCCCATTGAGTGTATTTGTTATACTCACCTCATCTAACAAATTTTAGAATAAGAAGTTCGGCGTTGGCAAGGAGACGGTGGAGGCGAGAAGAGATATTAATAAGCAAAATATTCGTTATTTTATTTATATTATGGCCAAATTATTGTTAGTCTTTTTGGCATTGGATTTCTTTTAATAAATAATCTCTGCTGCGAATATTAAAATGATTATAGGTTACATACAAATGATATTTTTCTTAGTTTAGATTAAACTCTCTTTTGATAAAATCCTATTTTTTCAAAAAAAATCTTTCAACTTCTATATTACGTGGAGTCATATATATAATATAAAATCTATATTTAATTTAATTTAAATTAATTGATCTACTTCATAAAAGGTTAATAATAAAATTTTGTTTGAAAAATAAATGATTCATATTTGTCGTAGCGCCTTTCTACTAAGGAAAAGTGTTGGAAATCAGGGCGTTACAACATGGCTCAAAAACACCCAAAAATGCATCAAATCATACAAATAGGGAAAATCAACTAGGGAATACATTTTTGCTCTTTAATGGACTTAGATACATCAAATGAGCACAAATTACAATGAAATATGAACGTGGAAATTTATGCGGAAAGTGGTCATTAAAACTTTGTGCCACCCAAATAACAATATTAATTTGAGCTACCCGAGTGCATGCAAGAAGAGACAAATATTTCTATTGAATAAACAATAATGGTTCATAGATAAAATATGAGACTCTGAGCCACCCGAATCAAAGTCACTACCTTAACAAATTGTAAGCAAATAAGTAGCTGGCTTAAGTAAGAGAAATAGTAAAGAGAAGAAATGACCAAAAAATTTTGAATACTTGTTAACAGCACGACTGCTGGCGGAGGAAAGCCATCGTCAATGATAGTGGGAGAGAGATATCTTTAATTTTGATCTAGAGTGTTAGGTGTAGACAAATACAATTATAGACGAGGGAGAGGATTAAATGGGGGTTTATCCCTTTTGGTCTTATTTGATATGATAAATAATTGTACTACTTGTAATTTCTCTTTTTCTTTTATTTCTTTTATTTGGTCAAAGAATCAACATGACCAAAATCTGGGGGGCGATGTTTATAGCCCCTTTTTTTAGCATTATTAGTGACAGCCCACTTTTTTAAGCTTAAGAAAATTCTGATTTGGCCACTAAAAAAATAGTTTTTAATGAGAGTATTTTATACCCTCACTAAAGCTATGTATTTGAGGGAGTAGTTTTTCTTACTCTCACTATTTTTTTGTATAAAAGTAACTTTTTCTAGTGAAACTTGCATCCAGAGTTCTCGCTAATCAGCACCGTCCTTGGTTGCCTCATGTTATATCGGATTCCCAATCTGCTTTTATTATGGGTAGATTAATAACAAATAATATTTTAATAGCATGTGCACTCCATCATTTATGAAAGGTTAATAGTCTAATATAGTTGGTACTATGTGTATAAAGCTGGATTTGAATAACACTATCGACCGGGTAGAGTGGTCCATGGTATATGATATCTTGCACATTATAGAGTTTTCCCAAGCATTTTGTGATTTAATTCTTGCATGCATTTCTACTGTCCAGTTCAACTTCTTTCTCAATGGTCGATGATTTAGCTCTCTCACCCCCAAAGAGGAATTCGTCAAGGCGATCTCCTTTCGCATTACTTATTATTCCTTTATGCTGAAATATTTTTGTACCATTTGCAAGATCTGCAACTCTGTCAGAAGATACATGGTATTAAACTTTCACAGAGTTCTCCTGCTATTTATTTATTTATTTATTTATTTTTTTTTTTTTTTTGTGGATAACACCTTGCTCTTTGGTAGAGAAACAATTGAAGAAGCACGACATATTAGATTTTCAATTCGGCTCATGAAGCATGTCTAGCCAATGAATCAATCTTGATAAATTAGATGTTTTGTTTGATCAGTCCACTGATTTAGTCATGGCTTCCTCCATATGTGATGTTATGGGTATTCGTCAAGTGTTCTCCGATGCAAAATATCTAGGATTGCCCTCCATTGTTGGCCATAACAAGAGCAAATATTTGCAAGTGTCTAGGACAGAGTATGGAAACATATATCCAGGTGGAAGGAAAAGTTATTGAGTAAGGCAAGAAGGGAAATGCTTATTAATTAGTTATTCAATTTATTCTCACGTATGCAATGAGTTGTTTTCGTATTCCAGGTGGTACTCCTTGCGATAGAAACTTTGGCTAGATCATTTTGGTGGGGAAATGGTGATGGCTCCAAGATGACGAGATAGGTGGCTTAGGATGTACAGTGTCATAGAAAATTTGATGGAGGCAAGGATTCCGTAATCTCAAAGCTTTCAATATATCCATGCTTTGCAAGCAAGCATGAAGGCTCCTAGTTCATCCATCCATGTTTCTTGCTCGAGTGTTCAAGGCCAAATATCATCACACTTTTGATTTTCTTGTAGAAAATAATTGTAGTAGGCCATCTTTTACGTGGCCTAGTATTTTGGAAGGCCGCAAAGTGTTGCTACTTAGATGCTGCCACCTTATGTGATTGGGTCAAACTCCCCTCCCTTCACGTCACACAACTGCCCTTCAATTTTTCCACTGGATGCCACAGTGAGTATATTATGAACCTCTCTTATAAGCTCTTGGTACGCCGATCTGATCCACTTGATTTTTAGTCCGCATGAAGCAATTGTGATTATTTCACTTTTGCCCTATAATCATCTATGTAGTGATAGATGGATTTGAAATAATAACTTAAACATAATTCTTTTCGTGAAGTTCGTTTATCACTATATGATACACGTAGTGTATGCATGCATTTAGGCCGATTTATAGAGTCATTTTTTGTATTATTTGCATACAAATTCAGTTGATTTATGGTCATATTTTATATCTTGAGCTAAATGACGTGATTGCTCATTTTGAAGAAAAAGTATAATTTTAAGGTCAGATGGCCATTAGGATGAAGTTTGAAGAAGAAACGAGCAAGAAAAGAGGTGAAACGGGGAAAATAGTGGAATGAAGCATCAAATCCTATCCTGACACATCTTCCATATTATGCCCATATCCTGTGATACACAAGTCCAAATTGTATGCAATTAGTAGTGTTGAAAAGCTAATTAAAAGGGCCACAACTTTAATAGAAATATCCAAAGCCTAAAGCACACCAGAAGACCTCCAAATATGGCTTTGAAGTTGTACAAGCAATACAATTTCGGCCCATTGCTTGGCCCACAAGGCAATAGATTCATTTTTTAGCGTCCTTTTCCATCCCAAATTCGATTTTCTCCCGCTTTATCCTAGGTCTGCACTCCTATAAATACCCAAGGCTCTATACATCAAGGAAACAAGTTAGAGTCATCTAATATCAGAAGAAGCACTTTGGAGGCTTGAATTGAAGAGCAAGAAGCGCGAAGCGAAGAAGATCAAGACTCAGGGTTTAGTCATTCTTGTTTATTTTATTTGTTTTAGAATGTTTGTCTATGAATGTTCTTTGGTTTTGATTATAAACATGAGTAGCTAAACACGTTTGTATTCTAGGGCTAGATTGTAGGTTATTCTTTTACTATGTTTTGATTATCATTTTATTTCTATACTCCATTTAATATTCTTATCTTATGTGTTGGTTTTATTTTATGAGTTTTATGAATTGATCTCTTGTTTAACCTTACATTCTTAATAACTCGACACCCGAGAGGGGACAAGTTTTAATAGGCACACAACACATAACATTGGCATCAATAGCATTCGAGAGGAGTGAAATACTTGTGTAGGCATTGGTTTTAGGAAGCCTTTGGAATTACATACATACTAGTTAGCCTGAGAGGGTAATTATTCGTACGCAATCAACATGTTAACATCGTCCAAGACAAGGGTTAACTAGAGTAATGCCGCCTAATAATTAAGAATTTGAATTTGGTTTAAAAGTCTAGAAGATTAGGATAATCAAACATAGGAAATCACAATTGAACTCGAACCCTAGAATACGTTCTTCTATCTGATTTATTACTTCGTGACATCTTCTTCGATCAATCCTTTCCCAGGAGAATCAACGAAAGAAAATTTCAGAGAGATGGGACCAAAATATTTTGGTGGTGGGAGGACTAGTTAGTCATATCCCGAAACGAAAGAAAACATGTCCCACGGACAATGCCATTGTTACGCTGAAAAGAGTTTAGTTCGGGCACATAAAAAACAAGTAAACTTGTACCTAAACAAATGTGTGAGAGAATCGTATGTAGCTTCTTGTAGGGCGCCGAAATCCGAAGAATGGTCCTGCAAAAACCAACACCGGAGGAGGTCTCCAATGAAGTGCTTCTGACGCTCAAGTTAGTGAGTTGTTTTAGGAATGTATTAGAGAGCAAGAATGAATAATCAATAGAAAAGTGCAAAATCGCTACCTTACTACTGAAGAAATTGAAGGGTTTAGAGAGTAAAATGGTCTTTTCGGTGATCATTCAGTAAGCCCTAATCCTAGTCAGCGTTATAGCCTTACACTTTTAAAGGAACAAGTCAGTGGTCCTCTAAATTGGACAATAAGGCCAAATCCAGCCCATATGGGTTTCTATACTTACAAGGAATAATAAAAATTTAGTAAGACGTGTTTCCTAATCCAAATAGAATTGGGAATGAAGAATTATATATATATGTGTGTGGGGGGGGGGGGGGGAGGGTGTGATGGATGCTTGGTAGATCACTTACGCCAAAAAGCCAAAAAGAAAAAGAGAATTGGACGTGTGAGTCCATGGCAAGAAAATAAAACACTTAGGAGTAAGTTCTCTAGTTGATTGGCGGTACGGGAGTTCGCGAAGTTCCAGAGCAAGATTCAAAGCAAGGAGTTTTGGGGTCTTTTATCTAGTGTGTTCGGATATTGTGGTGTCTACAATATTCAACTGATTTATTATTTGTGATAGAGAGTTTAGTATTTTTTTTTCCAATTGATATTTATTAGGTTAAGAATAAACCCGATAAACATTGTAATTACTATTTGATATAGTAGATTGCTCTATGATTGCCCCGTAGTTTTACCCTCTACACTGAAGGGTTTTAAACGTAAATCTTGATGTCTTGGTTTATTTCGTTTCGGCTTGTGACTATTATCTTCACGTGTTTGCCTCGATATATTAATTCATACAAGATTAATTGGTTGTATTCCCAATAAGTGGTATCAAGTGCTTTGTTGATTTGATTGACTAGGATTGTGTGAATTAATATGGAGGATTCGATGACTAGCAGGATGATTACATTGATGTCATCGAATTATTATATTTAGAAACCCTGGATGGAGAATATCCTTTATTGCAAGGATTTATTTGATCACCTTGAGTTAAGAGATAAGAGTCCAAATGGTAAAACTGAACAAAGTTGGAAGAAGATACACCAGAAGGTGGTTGGATTAATCATGCATTTATAGATATCAATATGTTTCACCATGTGGCTCAAGAAACTGATGCAAACGCAATGTGGGAAAAATTAAACAATTTGTATGAGAGAAAGACAACTCAAATGAAAGCTTTTATAATTAGAAGCGTGAGAATTTGAAATATAGAGATGGAAAATCTATTACAGGGCACTTGAATGAATTCTGGGACTTAAGTAGTCAATTGGCAGCCACGAGAATAACTCTTGATGATGAGGTGCAGGGGCTTATACTTTTGAGCTTCCTACCGAATAGCTAGGAAACTTTGGCGATTGCGCCCAGGAATTCTGCTCCAGAAGGTGTTATGTCTCTTTCCAGGTAAAAGTTTGTTTGTTCAATAAAGAAACAACTAGAAAGAATATGAGAATAGAATCTGCACAAGTTCTTGTCGCTAAGAACCGAGGAAGAACTCAGAGCAGAGGTCTTAACGAAAGTAGTGAATCAAGAGGAGATCTCAGTCTAGAGGAAGTCCATATTCATGCTACCATTGTGGTAAACCGAACCATATCAAGAGGAACTATTGGATTTGGAAAAAGGAATTGGAGGAGAAAAATAAGACGTCTGAGAAATCAGAGAATAACTAGAATACTACGGCAGCGACATCAGATGATGGAAGCTCTTTCAATTGATTCTGGTGCATCATGTCACACGACTCTTTCCAGTGATTTTTTTATTGTGACAGAACAGGAGGTTTTGGTACAATGAAGATGGGTAACAAGAGCTTATCTGCTATTGTTGGGATGTGCAATATATTTTTACGCACTAATACCGGGTATGAACTACTTCTGAATGAAGGATGTGAGGCACATACAAGATTTGCAGTTTAATTTGATTTCTTCTCATCCATTGGACAAAACGGGTTATCATAGCCACATGGGTGAGGGAAATGGAAGCACACCACAGGATCAAGAATTTTTGCTAAGGGCAAACTCCTACAAAACTCAATTGAGTTTGACTGAGCAATCTGTTAATGTGGCGGAGGATGAAGTCATACCGAATTTATGGCACTGACGGTTGGGTCACATGATGGAGAAAGGACTACATATCTTGACGAAAAAACCCTTCATCACTTTCCAAGAGGTGAACTTCTGAGTCATTGTGATTATTGTTTATTTGGAAAAAGAAGAGTTTCTTTTGATTCAGCATCTAAAAGAAAAGAAAATAAGTTGGGTTTTAGTACTCTGATGTGTGTGGTCCCATGGAAGTTGAGTCTGTAGGCAGCAATAATTTTTTTTATACTTTTATTTATGATGCTTTACGAAAATTGTGGCAGTATTTCATAAGAATGAAAGACCGGGTGCTCAAATTTTTCAAGAATTTTCATGTTATGATGGAGAGAGAGACAGGTAGATATTTGAAGTGTCTTCATACAGATAATGGTGGAGAGTACACGTCTAACACATTTCGGGAGTATTGCGATCAACATGGAATCAGACATGAAAAGATAGCTCATGGGACCCCCACAGCGTAATGGCGTTGCAGAGAGACTAAATCGGACCATTGTGGCAAGAGTGAGATGTATGTTGAGAATGGCTAAATTGCCTAAGTCATTTTGGAGTGAAGCTACATGTACTACTTGCTGCCTGATAAATAAATCTCCATTAGTTCCTTCATATTTTGATGTTCCTGAGAAGGTGTGGAGTGAAAAAGAAATATCTTATTCGCACTTGAAGGTAATTCTGTTCAAAGTGTTTGAAAACGTTTTAAAGGAACAACGACAAAAGCTTGATGATAAAACCACCGAATGAACTATGTTGGGCTATAGAGATGAGATATTGGTTAGAGATTATGAGATCTTGAAAAGAAGAAGATCATCAGAAGTGGAGTTGTGGTGTTTCATGAGCATAAAACGTTGACAGATATTGGTACATCAGGGAAGAACGATGATTATCATCACGTAATTTTTCCACAAGAACTTCGAGCGGATTATGAGTCAAAGGTGATCGCAGATGATACAGAGAAGGGACCCTCCATCTCCTCCACCTAAAGTAAATTATCAAAGGCCTATCAAAGAAAGAAGACCATCTACAAAGTACCCAAGTTCAGAGTATGCATTGATTACTGATGAGGGGGAGCCTAAGTGTTTTTAGGAGGTAAAGTGTCATCAAGAGAAGCTTCAAGAGTTGGGTCACAAACATGATAGATATATGGTTTACTGTGATAGTCAGAGTACTCTGGAATCGAGCAAGAATACAGTTGACACGGTGATGAAGGTGATTCCACGAGAGAAGTTGGAATTGTGTGCTAGATTGATTGGCATAGACTCCGAGTGATTGATGAGTTGAGCATTTCCTTTACATGGGCTAGAGCGGGAGATGGTTGGGCCCATTAGGTCAAGTCCAGATCCTGTGGTATAATACCCCAAATGGTTGGATCCTCATGAAAATATTCAAAGTATATTTTAAAATACTTTCATGCATTGTTTATAATATTTGACTAACGAAATACTTTTTGTGATTTTTTTTATCGGAAAAGTGATACCGCGATACCAGAACTCATTCGCACCTACGGCTCAGAAAAATGTGAGACTCAAGAAATAGAAATGCTTACTATCAGGTTCAATATATATGAAACAAATTAAATTTAAAATCTTTTTTTTTATAACGAGTAAATAATATTATCTCTAAAACCCCAGAATTTACGAATATAATTTCAGACTTGAAAAAGGGTAAAACTAGATAAATGAAATGGTCAAGAAATTTTTTTGAAGTATATGATGGAAGAAAAATCTAAAGGTAAGTTTTGGATAGTTTTCAAGATACATGTATAAAATAGAAATTTTACGGATAAAATTTCAAACTCAAAAAAGAAGAAATTTGGAAATTGAAATGATCGAAGTCTGTATTTAAGATATTTTTAAAAAGAAAAAAATTAAAAATAAGTTTTAGATAGTTTTCAAGATACAGTTATAAAACGAAAATTTACGGATAAAGTTTCAAACTCGGAAAAGGATAAAGCTAGGTAGATGAATGGTAAAAAATTATGCTTATGATATTTGGAAAAAGAAAAATTTTTAAATGAGGTTTTGATAGTTTACATGATACATTTAAAAAACAGAAAATACGGATAGAATTTCAAACTCGGTAAAGGATAAAATTAAGAAAACGGAGTGGTTAAAAACTATACTTGAGATGAATGAAAAAGGAAAGTTTAAAAATGAGGTTTATATGATCTTCAAAATACAGTTGTAAAACAGAAAATTTACTAATAAAATTTTAGGCTCAGAAAAGGATTAAAATTGAAAAAATGGAATGATTAAAAATGGTGTTTTAGATATTTACAATGAGGAAAATTTAAAAGTAACTTTTTTATGATTTAAGGAATACATTTATAAAAAATAAAATTTACGGATATATTTGTTTTACTCGAAAAAGAAAAACTCTTTTAGGGTAGAACGGTCTATTATAGTATGTGTGATGGTAGAAAAAGGAAAAAATAAAAACGACTTTCCAGATAGTTTACGGAATGAATTTCTAACACAGAAAAAATTGTCGGATATAGAAAATATTTACAATAGTAATCTCCTTACTATTCACTTTTTTCCTATAAATACAAACTCCCTAAAAAACACTCATCAATTCACTTCTTTTCTCCCAATTTTCTCTCAAATGTAGTAGTTCTTAGTTTCTAGTAGTAGTAGAAATATTTCAAGAGTTCTAGTTCTTGAGTTTGGGTCGGACCTACGGCTCCGGTGTACGTTCTTCTTTCTCATTCATTACTTTCTTCAATTTTAATTTTCCTAGAGCCTATATATTCCAAGGATCATGTTTCTATAACATGTAAGATGACAAGGAAAAGTTATTTCCTCCTTGGAAATCGAAGAAAAATATTACTTTAAACTACTACTCCCTTTGTCCCGCTCTAATTTGCCTACTTTTCTTTTCGGTTTGTCCCAATCTAATTTGTCAGCCCATCAATGAAAAATTTCTCATGATCTTCACACTCAAAATCACCACCCTCAATCTCCACCTTTGAAAAAGTCAAAGATTTCACAAAATCTATTTTTTCTTAACCTCCGTGCCCGGCCAAGGTAGGCAAAATTAGGTCGGGACGGAAGTAGTATTATGTAAACGATATAATAGGGGCTCAGCCCCGCAATGTATTTATTGCTTTCTCTAAATACGGTCGAATTATTAATTGATTGTTATGTTGTTGTGAATATGTTGAGGGATAGGACAACTTTTCCTTTTTTAATTTTTTGGTAAATGACCTTTCTGCGTCATTTAATGCCGAAATTTTATACAATTTGAAAAAAAATATATATTATGATTTAAATGGGTATATTAAAGTATTTATATGGTATATTTATAATTAAAGGAGACTAAAAGATGATCTAAATATTTTTCTCCATTTTTCTTTCATCTATTATTCGAAAAAAGGAGCTGCTGAAATTTTATTTTTAAAATTTCTAGAAATTTGTTTATGTGATATATATATATATATGTGTGTGTGTGTATGTGTGTGTGTGTGTGTATGTGTGTAATAAGTTATATATATGGTATATTTGAAGTTGAAAAATTAAAAAGAAAGTTTAAAACATTTTTAAAATTTAATTTAGAATTTTCCGGAAAAAACACTAGATAAATCAAAAAATTATAAAATTAGATATGGAAATTTTTATGTGATATCTATTTATAATAAGTTATGGTATATTTGAAGTTGAAAAATTAAAAAGAGGATTTAAAATATTTTCAAAACTAATAGACAGTTTTGTTTTGTTTTTTTAACACAATAAATTCAGAAATTATTAAACTTCTGGAAATATTAATTTTTTCCACATATATAATTTTAATAAGTTATATTCATGATATATTTGAAATTGAAAATTTTAAAAGGAAATTAAAGAGTGAAATATAGTTTTTAGAAGCTTTTTAAATGGGTATCTAATTTTCTGTTTTTCAGAAAATAATAAATTGAAAATTAAAATTTTCAGGTTTGATTTATATACTTATAAAGTTATTTATGTTTTTAAAATAATAAAATAATTATTGGAATCTATTATATTAAATTTTGAAAGATAACAAAATTATAATGAAAAATAAGAGATTTATAATTTTTAATTCTTATCAATAAATTTTTCATATTTTAATATATATATATATATATATGATGATGATGATGATGATGATGATGATGATGATGATGATGATGATGATGATGATGATGATGATGATATAATATAATTTTTTTAGGGAATAGCCCTAATATTTTCACCTATTTCTAGAAAAACAAAATAGGAAATGATTTTATTTCAATTTATTTTGATATAATTATGATATATAAGTAATTAGAAGTATACCAAGTATTTTTGTAGAACTTTATTCCAAAGAAAAATCAATTTATAATTTTTTAAAGAAAATGAATATTCATAGGATATTTAATTTTCTTGAAAACCCATAATATAAAATATGGGAACTAAATTTAAGATATATGAAAATTATAAATAAACATAATGGGAAATTTTATTATTTTTCATAAATATGAATAATAAGAAGACATTTTTATGAATAGTAAATAGATATTTATGAATAGTAAATAGTACATAGATATTTTGTTTCTTGTATGATTATGTCGTACGTGAGACGCTAATTAAGTCGAGATGTATGTGATATGTTTTGTGCGATTTTAGTTTGTGTTATGTGAAATTACTTGTTAATTGGTTAATTAAATATTTAAATATTAATTATTAAGTAATTTTTTTATTAATTAATTATTGATTTTGAAAATAAATTATCATTTCGAAATTGTATATGAGTGAAATTAAGTTGTTTAACATGTTATATAGTTGGTTCGAAAATTATTTCATGTTTGATTTTTAATAAAAATCCTATTAAAGATAAAATGGAACCCGATATGTGACAAATGATACTCGATAGGTGTGCATACTGAGTTCGGGAGCACACGAAGGACATTTCCTCGATTTTGATTTCTAAAATGCAAACAGGTGGGTAATGATGATTGCAAGTTAGCTTTCAGTTATAATGTGGACATGATTTATGTTGTTATATTTTGATGTTTGCCTTAAGGTGTGAGACAGAAAAGTTATAGTGTAATGCATATTGAATTCAATTGATATTGCGTTCCTATAAATATTTTAAAAGTACAGGACCTCTAACAGTTGGGCCTGAGAAATTAACCCCGTATGAGTTGGGTTGGACCCCATAGAAGTTGGGCCAAAGAAATTAACCCATATGAGTTGGGTTTGGTATTGGATCCCGTAAGAGTTGGGCATTACCTATATATGAATGTCTATGTGATTGACTTTATTTATCCTACATACTATAACTACTTGCAGAGTCACCCACGGGTTTCTTTGAAACTCATACCCCTGCAAATATTTCAGGATGAAGGAGACGTGCAGCGGGTTGTTGCGGATCTCGTGGGCTCCGTTCAACTCCACTTAGGGCCCGTGATTAGACGTGCTCATACGGTGCAGGACCCCTTTTTTGGTACCCAAGAATGGTAGAACCGGAATCGTACCGGATAACTATGACGGTTCCGGTGCGGTTGAAACCAGCTGCGGTTCGGCGGTTCCGGTTTTGACGGTTTGCTCTTTTTTTCTTTTTGGTTGTTTTTTTTTGGTTAAATATGATCCATAATTTATTTAAAAAAATTAACTTTTTTAGAATTTAACATAAAAAAAAAAAAAAAAATCAATGCTACAAAAAAATAAACCTTCATTTATTGTTAAATTTAAACATTACAATACAAATTTATAAAATTACAATCTACAAGATACAACAAGTCAACAATTACACAACTTCAAATTTAATTTGGGAAATTAAATTACACTAACACTAAAATCTAATCACTATATTACATCTAAAATTAAAACTTACAACGTTCAATGTCAAAATAATTATTAAAATTTGGAAAAGGAAAAGGAAAAAAAGAATGGGCTTGAGTTTTAATTTAAGTTACAACTTAGTAACTAATTTTTAACTTAGAATAAAATTGTCTATGTATCAATCACCTTTCGGTGTTTAGGTGAGTGAATCAAAGCCCACGTAGTTCTCTTACCTTACTTACCTTTCGGATTTGAGGTTGGTTTTTGTTGGACAGAGCTCAATCAGTATCATATATGGTTTCAGCAATGGGAACATCGGAGTCACCGATTGAACATTCGTAGGGAAGGTAATCACCTTCTTCGTCTTCATCGAAATCTTATTCTTATTGTCGTTTGTCAGCCTTCATCCAATCTTTGAGCAAGAGTTGATTTTTCAAATTCTCGACGGTTAATCTTGATCTTCGGGCATCCAAAGTGTAGCCTCCAACACTAAATGATTGTTCCACGGAGACAGTTGAAGCGGGAGTAGCAAGAACCTCCTTTGTAATTAGGGATAGGATTGGAAATGCCCTTGATTTTTTTGCCCTCTGGTAGGTGTGGCCCAGTCCAATTGGCCCAGTTGTCTAGGGTTACAAGCCCAATAATCGGCCCAATTACAGATTTGGTAATTAGGGTGGCAGCAGCAACGCATGGGGGATTGAAGATTCCTCCCACGATCTTCTCTCAATCACGAAGGCAGATTTGGTGGCCATAATTGTAGGAATATAGTTAGGGTTGTGATTTGTATGATATAAATAGTAGAATTAAGGACGTTTGAGGGGTTCGGACTCTGATACTTTGAAATTATAGCCTGTAAACTTAACGAAAGAGGAAGAAAAAAGTGCCCGGAAGGGACATTATTCCCCTCGTGGACGTAGATCTCCGGATCGAACCACGTACATCTTGCGTTCTGTTTTCTCTTTGCATTCTAATTGGTTATCTTTTGGCTTGTATTTTCTTGATAATGGATCGCGCTTTATTAATTGGCGCCGTCTGTGGGAACAACTGAATATTGATACTGCACTTGTTACACCATGGTGACCACCCGCTTAACTCAATCTCGCCAAGGTGATCAGACCAATCAAGACCCACCCGTGGATCAAACTTTGCCGCGGAGGCAACAACTGATGCGAAATACATCTCACCATCAGGGCAACCAAGACCCAGTCGTGAATCCGGACGACCAATTCCTACCTCTACCTCAACAAGATATACAAAATCCTAATCCCGCTGCTGCACAGCCGCAGATTAATATTCAAATGACTCCGGAATTACTCCAGGCCTTTCTCCAAGAACATGCTCATGTCCTCCAGGACTGGGCAGCTAATCGTTTAAACCTCGATGGACCTGCTAGAAATGCCATCAACCTCGCAGCACATCCACCTCGTCGAAATCCGCCCAACCAACAAGATCCTGTGCACAATGTGTGACAGGATCGACGACGAGAGCGACCTGGTTCCCCCGAGGACCATGGGAGTTCTAATGGGTCAAGGCAACGCAATGAAGAACTTGCCGATGCTGATCAACGCCGTCCACTTAACGCGACTAAAAGAGCACGCCACGCCCATCCCCATACTTTAGATCTTCAGGAGTATGAGCGAGTACAACGCAATGTTGAACTAGACAGGATTCTAGGTCTTGATGTCAACGGAGACATTATCACCCCATTCTCCCAAGAAATACTGGCTACGCCCCTTCCCGAAGGGTTCAAGAGACCTGCCATATCACCTTATGATGGAACTGGAGACCCAGCCAACTTTCTAGGGGCTTTTAGGCACAACATGCTCAGTCGAGATCATACCGTGTCTCTTCACTGCTGTAAGATTTTCCCTGAATATCTTCAGGATGAGGCCCGGGTTTGGTTTGACTCCCTTCCCCGCAATAGTATATCCTCTTTTAGAGAACTTGCTGAACACTTTTGGGCACGTTTTGAAGCACGAGCAAAGCTCATGTCCACTTTGGCCGATCTGATGAACGTGGAACAAAAAGAAGGAGAAACCGTCTCTCAGTTCCTGGAACGCTTTACAACTGAAAGCTTGAAAGTGGGAAGTCAGCCTGACAGCATTATTATCACAGCCTTCATGAACGGATTACGTGCCGGACCATGGTACACCGAGCTAGCCCGTAATACCCCAGCCACTACCCGAGCTCTCTATCATGTGGTTGGTAAGTTCGTCAAGGCAGGCGAGCAAAACCGACGTAAGAGAGAGAAATCTATTGCTAAGAGACAGTCAGATAAAGGACAATCCGGGTCTCATACTCGCACCAGCGCCTTCAACCGGCTGAGCAGAGGGATCTACCTCAGCTCACACCTTTGAATCAGTCCCGAACCGAAATACATGCCATCCACAAGGCTGATCTAAGATCTTGCCCTCGCATGACTGCGCCGGCCGATAAACAAAATCGCACCAAGTGGTGCGAATATCACCATGACCACGGGCACAATGCAGAAGAATGCCGAGAACTCAGCAAAGAAATTGAAGAGTGTATAAAACAGGGACATTTTCGCCAATATATTGCTCAACCAGATAATCGACAACAGCACAGAGGTGGCAACCAGCAACAAAATCGGGCTGGCTATAATAATTGTGGCTCGCAACAAGGTCGGTCACAATGGCCGAATAATCGATCCGGGAACAACAACTACCCAAAGCACGATCAGGGAAGGCAAGGTACTCAGCAGCAACAACCTCGCTTATTGCCAGCTCCCCCTCCTCAAGAAGAAGAGAACAATCCTCCAAATCGTGTTGTTAATAGCGTCATTCATATGATTTATGGCACGCAGCCAGCAGGAGTGTCTCGCAAAGCTCTTATCGCAGAAGCCCGTAGGCCTCCTCCCGAGGAACCCCGTCACAAGCGTTTCCACAAAACTGAAGCAGTGAGTTTCACCAAAGACGACCCCGTATCCGCGCGCACACCCCACACTGATGTTATCATCATTGATATGACTGTAGCAAATATTATCATCAAACGGGTGTACGTTGATAATGGTGCTGCCGTGAGTGTTATCTTCTCAGATTGTTTCCCAAAAATGGGTATATCTCGTGATCTGCTCCGACCTGCACCGGGACCCCTACAGACATTTACACAGGGAGAAGTTCGGGCGAAAGGGATCATTAATCTCGCAGCCTCGGTAGGTACTCATCCTGCCATCAAAACGGTCTTTGTTGATTTTTATGTGGTGTCATCTACATCCCCTTATAATATGATCCTTGGGCGAGATTGGCTTACCCCTGCACATGCTGTATGTTCCACGTATCACTTGACGATGAAGTGTCCTTCACCCTACGGGGCAATAGCCATCCGTGGTGACCAGAAGATGGCTAAACAGTGTATGCTCATTGCACTCAAACAGCGGACTACACCTGCTACCCGCCCTCAGTTTCGAATAGATACCCCGGGACTCACGTCGATCCCGATTCAGCCTCTTGGCGACGAGGTAGTTGAGGTAACCCTTGATCCAAACAAACCCGAGCAAACTGTTAAGGTCGGTGCAGTACATTTACCTCTACTTCACAGCGCCATTGTTCAGATACTGCGCGAATATTCCGAGGTCTTCGCCTGGTCACCCTTGGACATGCCCGGTGTCTCTCCAGACTTGATCACCCACAAATTAAATATTGATCCAACAGTCAAACCAATACAGCAGAAGCGTAGGCAGTTTGCTGCGGACAGAAAAGCTGCTATCCGCGTAGAGGTTGAAGCGCTTGTGAAGGCGGATATCCTCTTCGAGGTTCATTATCCGACCTGGTTAGCGAATCCTGTTTTGGTTCAGAAGATTGATAATACGTGGAGAATGTGTGTGGACTTTACTGATCTAAACAAATACTGCCCAAAGGACTGCTATCCACTACCTCCGATTGACCAAAAGGCCAAAGCCATTACCGGACATCCCGCACTCTGTTTCTTGGACCTTTATAAAGGGTACCACCAAATTCACATGGATCGGAAGGATGCTATTAAAACAACCTTTATAACGGACTTCGGCATTTTTGCGTACAAGAAAATGCCCTTCGGGCTTAAGAATGCCGGGGCCACTTATCAACGGTTGATGGATCACGTTTTCAGGGACCAAATTGGCCGAAATATAGAGGTTTATATCGATGACCTCGTCATCAAAAGTCGAACTTTTGATGCATGTGTTCGGGATATTGCTGAAACATTGGACATACTCAGACGTCATGATCTCCGATTAAATCCGGCTAAATGCACCTTTGGGGCCGGTTCCGGGAAATTTTTAGGATACATGGTTTCCGCTCAGGGGCTCCAAGCTAACCCTTCCAAAATTCGGGATATACTCAACCTCAAGACACCTGAGAAAGAAAAAGATGTTCAGCGCCTTACTGGGCGACTGGCTGCACTGAATAGGTTTTTATCTAAGGCAGCTGAACGACAACTTCCTTTCTTTAAAATTCTGAGGCAATCTAAAAGATTCAAATGGACTCCCCAATGTGAAGAAGCTTTGGTAGCCCTAAAACAGCACATCATCCAACTCCCTATTGTCTCCGCCCCAATTGCTGGAAAACCCCTGTATATATATTTGTCCACCTCCGATGAAGCCATCAGTGCGGCTCTTGGCCGTGAAGACCAAGGGACCCAGAAGGTTGTATATTTTTCTAGCCGAGCCTTACAAGGAGCGGAAACACGATACTCCATTATCGAGAAGACAGTATTGGCACTAGTTATGGCGGCCCGCCGCCTCCGTCCCTATTTCCAAGGACATGTTATTAACGTCCTCACAAACCAACCAATCCATCAGATCTTAAGTAAGCCCGATCATTCCGGCCGACTCGTTAAATGGGCAATAGAGCTGGGAGAGCATGATATTCAATTTCTTCCCCGCCGAGCCATTAAAGGTCAAGCCCTAGCCGATTTTCTAGCTGAGGCTCCCTTTGAGGGCTCTGAATCCAACCCACATCCTGAGGGAATTTCCCCTACTGATCTCAGTATCGAAGCCAAACGATGGCATATCCATGTAGATGGCGCATCCGCTACCCGGGGAAGTGGTGCTGGGGTCATCGTCAATAGGCCCGACGACGTCGAAGTCAAGTATGTTTTACGCTTCAAATTTAAAGTCACGAATAATGAAGCTGAATATGAGGCGGTTCTTGCTGGTCTTCGCCTTGCAAAGACTTTAGGAGCCTCACACATCCGAGTATATACTGACTCCGAGGTAGTCTCTAGCCAAATCAATGGCTCATATGCAGCAAAGGAGGAAACCATGAAAAGGTACTTAGCTTTAACCAAAAATCTCTTGCTCACATTTTCCTCTGCTGATATCCACAAGATCCCCCGAGAAGAGAACACAAAGGCTGATACTCTCAGCAAGCTAGCCTCAACGGTCCCTTCAAGCATACCTTCTGACATACTTGTAGAAGAGGCATCCCATCAGTCCATCTATGAACAGAATGTCTCAGTGATCACTGATGCTAAACCCACTTGGATGACACCCATTGTCCGATACCTACAGGACGGGACTCTACCCGATGACAAGACGCGCGCTCGCCAGATAATCTTGAAAGCACCAAAATACACTCTACACGATGGGGTCTTGTACAGACAATCCTACCTCCAGCCCAGTCTTCGATGCCTTGACCCAGTCCAAGCTGACTACATCCTCAAGGAATTACACGAAGGCTCCTGCGCGAGCCATATTGGGTCCCGAACTCTCGCTAAGAAGGCACTACGGTGGGGGTATTATTGGCCTACTCTTTTAAACGATGCACATGACCTAGTGTCAAAATGTGAGAAGTGTCAGCGGCACTCACGGATAAAACACTTACCTCAAACAGAGCTCACAGGCATACAGAGCGCATGGCCTTTTATTCAATGGGGCATAGACATCGTGGGTCCTTTCCCTGTGGCTCCAGAAGGTTTCAAATTTTTGGTGGTCGCTGTGGATTACTTTACTAAGTGGGTTGAGGCCGAACCAGTTACCACCATCACTGGAAGGAAAATTCTTAATTTCGTTTGGAAGAATATTGTTTGCCGATTCGGTATTCCTAGCACCATTGTTTCCGACAATGGGAAACAGTTTGCAAACGACCCTTTCCGCTCTTGGTGTGAGGAGTTACACATTAAACAGGCATTCACTTCGGTGGCTCTCTCCCAGGCTAATGGTCAGGTAGAGGTGACGAATAGAACACTTGTTGACGGCATCAAAAAATGCTTGGGCGAATCAAAAGGGCTTTGGGCTGATACCCTACCTCAGGTATTATGGGCTTATCGTACTATGCCTCACTCTTCTACATGCGAGACTCCTTTCAGCCTAACATATGGCTCCGAAGCCGTCATCCCGGCAGAAATTGGAGTACCCAGCCCTAGGTTGTTGACTATCGACCCGGAGAAAAACGAGGAAGCTCTCCGTACTAACCTCGACGAAGTAGAATATCGCAGGGAACAGGCCCTTATTCAACAAGCCAAATATAAACAGCAAACCGCAAAATACTACAATGCTCGAGTTCGAGGCACACAGTTTAAGGTCGGCGACCTCGTGCTCCGGCGCAATTCCGCCAGTAAAGCTAATCCCGAAGGCAAACTCCATGCGGCATGGGAAGGACCCTATCGTGTGGTTGCCGTCCATTCCCTCGGGAGTTATCAGCTCGCACGCGTGGATGGCACCCCAGTGCCTCGTACTTGGCATGTGACTAACCTTCGAAATTTTTTTCTCTAAACACTGTTAGTTTTATTTCTGCTTCCTACCTCTTGAATATTAGTTTTCATTTTGACATTGTTCTGACCAATTTTACTTGATAAAATCTTCTGTTTCGTCTTTATATTGCTTGTTTACGATACCGCGGGGACGCCCTGGTGTCCTTATATTACATGTTTCCGAACATTTTTTCCGACCAGTCGGGTGTATAGAACACGTCTCCGGACTCAATTACTTGCCTCCCTGATCCGGTCAGGATACATGATCAAGTCTTAGGGTTTGGTTTAAATTTTATCTCACTCGATCGAAGAATACAAGTTACTTACTGATCCTTCCGAGGCGTCATTAATTTGTCTCCGAGCTTAAGCCCATTTCCTTTCCCTGTCCTTGCCGATATGGTCGATTACTTTGTTTCGCAAAAAGTTCTTTTTTTCTGATTTATATCAAACACCAATAATATATATATATCTACTCTGTATGGTCATTACAAAAGTTATTTCCCCATAGTGTACACTAAACATTGTAAAATATTGCCTACAGTAAAATAAATATTTTTTCAATACATTGTTTTGGTTAGCATTTGGCTACACTACGTCCTACTATCACTTTTTTGAGTCCTCTCCGAACCAGAATGCAAAACCCCGTCGCTTTGTTTCTGATCGACTACTTCTAGTCCTTTGGGAGGTCTCTTGCGTGTTCCGACGCCGTCCTACATTGTCTCGGTCGAGGACCCTGGTCCTAGGCGTAGCAACCGTCCCTTGCAGACCACGGTCTGTTCTTGGGTGCCCAGATCTTCTACTTGGGCCTGACATGTTGTCCCACTCCGTGTGGTCCCACTCTAACGGCGCCAAGGGGTCCATTTCCTCTGGGGCTTGTGTAATGCACGCCCCCGTCTTACGCTGATGAGGATCCGTTATTTTTTGCAATACCGGGTTTGCTCTCCGTGTCCTCCCCGGAGTGTTTGCCCACTCTACATCATCCCATTCTTCTACAGGCATCTCATCAATTTCCTTCGCCAAGGTTACAACTGTTGCTCCACTGGACTCCGGCTCATCCACACATGTCTCCCTAAGTTCTTTGGGGAGACCCGATCTCGCTTCGGGCATATTCTTTGTTTTTCCTGCAGCCGTGGTGTGGTCCCCGGACCCCGTCTCCCTCCGAGCAACAGTCCCTGTTTTCTTGCCCCGAGATCTCTGCAAGTCGCTGCGCTCTTGTTTCTCCTGCCCTGCAACGTCTAGAGCATCGTTGCGGGCTTCTATTTTCTTTTGCAGCTCCATGAGAAATCCTAACACCTATCGGTTTCTTATTACTTCGGGGTTATTGGCATTGCCTTGCTTGCTCCGTTGCAGGACGTCTTCCTGAATTTCTGCTCTCCGAGCACGAACCTCGTTGATTGATAGTCGCCCGCTGTCGACAAGCAAGTGTTCACATTCTTGTTGGTTTATGCGGAGTTGTTCCAACTCCATATCTTTTAGCACGCACTCTGCTTTATACTGCCGCATCTGTTTCGCAGCTTTCGTCCAGGAGTTTTCTGCCTCCGCACATCTCTTTTCTACTGATGCTAAATTTTTCGATAACCGCGGGACCTCTTATAACATCCAGATGTCTCTGTCTTTCTGTAACCAAGCTATCGAAAACCGGAGTTGCTTTATCACCTCATATGGGTTTTCAATGTTTCCCTGACAGAGGAGATACCTTGGTATTTAGAACGTACAGACACATGAACATTGTTACAAGTAAAAATGCGTTGCGACATATGACGGCTACAAAACCAATTCATCATTGTTAATTTCTTCGTAAGTACAAATTACTTCATTACAAAAAAAGATATTACAAAGGAATTTCCATCTTTTTACAGATCACCTATTCTACATGCTTGTCATGAGTCGGAGGGTCACTGACCTCTCCAGGGGTAAAGGTGGTCCTTAGTACACCTGGGAGCTCTGCGGGGTCCCTGGTTGCCTCTATCGCCTTCCCGGAGCCTCCGGCTAAGTCAGTGGGCACCACGACTCCTTTGTGAGGGATGTGAGCTCTGTTTCTTAATTCCCGTACATGAAAGCCGTTGCGGAATCCCAAGAAATCTTTGTCCTGGTCTTCGTTGCAGCGTCTTATCACCTCGGGAGTCAAGAGCACGTTCTTTTTAGCCAGGGCCTCGATCAGCGGCCACTTTGTTGCTTGTGTCAATGCTTCGAAGTATGCCCCGTCTTCATTCCCCACTACATCGTAGTTATACCCAAAGTCTTCGTCATATACATCGACCTCCGGGTATTTGTCGTATACAGCCTCCAACAACACTCTTTGTGGCTGTGTCACCTGCAGCCACAAAGGTGCTCAGAAACTTCAGGAAAGTTTCTGTTTGCATCAACTTCTCGGTGAAGGCCTCTAACATAGCTCCCTGGCCCTCGACCGCTTTGCTCAGTTCTTCCCGCGCCGCCGTGAGGTCACCCCGGATCACGGTGACCTCCACAGCTTGTTCTCGCAGTCTTGTTGCCTCTCTCTCAGCGAGCACAGCTCTGTCTCGGGCCACTCTGGCATTTTTTTGGGCCTCCGCGAACCAGGCACGCAGTTTGGTGACCTCGGTCTCCAGTTCGGCTATTCTATCTCTGGAAGATTCCTTCTCGAGTCTTCCCACCAGTCCGTGGATTGGCTCCAGCAGTTGTTCCAGCTCGGCCCCGGCCGCAGTTATTGCCATTCTTTGCTCCTGCATTATCTCACTGTCACGTTGAGCTTATGAGGCAAGTAATAGAGCACTATTCACACACATACCTCGTGAGAAGGGGTCACGTGCACTTTTTTAGGAGGTGGCGGTGTTGGTGGCGACGTAATCCTCCTCTTAGAGCTCGGGGTCAGCCCCGAGAGAGAAATATTGTCCTCGTGATCATCTCCATGATCACTCCCTGCCGTCGTTTTCTGTAACTCCGTGGTCTTAGATCTATCATCTCGCCCACTGGAGCTGGCTCCGGCTCCCCTCTTTGCGGAACTCTTGAACTTACCCACTGCACATGACACATAATGCATTCAGAGATATTAAACTTCCTCTTACACAACTTATACAAAAAATAAAAGTCCTACCCCTATTTCTGCCCCGGCTTTCGACCCCTCTATCTCAGCTACGCCTGGCGCCTCTTCTGAGTCAGTCTCAGCTGGGGTATCCTCCTCCTGGGAATCCGAGGTCCCAGCGGTCCATCTGGAATAATACGGGCTCAACCCAGTGACACGTCGGTTTCTAACCTAGTGTTCCGCAAGTGTACGGATGTAGGTGTAGTACTATTGTCAAGGTCGATCCCACAAGGAATAGTTTTAGGTAGTTTGATACCCTAATACTCTAGGAATGTCCTAACTAGATACTAAGTTGCAAAAGATTGATTTTACTAATTAAAATACTCAATTAAATATAACTTCAACTTAGGAAACGTAAAAACTAACAATCAAAGAGAAAAGGTATCCTAGGGCTTCGATTTCAGGATATTAATTCAATGTCAGATATAATTAACCTATTAATTTACCAATTCCAATGTTTATTAGGCGGCACGACAATAATCTAATCCTTCTCTCGAAGCGATTAAACCGTTGATTAATTAAGCTAATTACCCTCTCGAGTCAATTAAACCTAATAACTCCCAAACGATCCTAAGCCATGGCCTACACAGTCATAGACAACTGCGCTCTATGTTCTAAGTCTAATAACAATTCCCTCCTCTCGAAGCGGAATTGCTAAACTAAATTACTAAATCTAGGTGATCAAGCTAAATTCAGTTTTAAGCACAAACATAGAGATAAAACACGTAAAGAACGGAATTAATAGATTAAATCATAATTAAACCATTGTCATAAAAATCCCTACTTTCTAACCCTAGGACACGAATAGCTTAGCTACTCATGCCTAGTAATAATCCAATACAAAATTCTATGAAAAACATTGTAAAGAATTAAAACTAAGAAAAGAATAATTAAACCCGGATGACTCCGTCTCGATGATCTTCGTCTTCCTTGTCCTCCAAGACTTCTTCTAGGTAGAATGATGTAATTGATGTTCTTGATGATTGATCCCTTTTTCCTAGAGCTTGGGGTCCTTTTTATAGAGTTGGGGACGAATCTTGGGGAAGATAAGATCAAAATCCTATAAAAAATAGGAAATCTTCGCAGAAAAATCCTTCTAACACGGCCGTGTTGCTTAAGTGACACGGCCGTGTTGCTTTGCAAATCTTCCTTTTCCAGCAACAATTTGACACGGCCGTGTTACTATGGACCACTTTTGACACGGCCGTGTTGCTTTGTGACGCGGCCGTGTCGGTTCTTGCCCCGTTTTGCTCCTGGACCGGTTCAAGCCGGTTCAGACTGGTTTGGACCGATTTTTGGACGGTTCTCACTCTTTTGGGCCGGTTTTCATTCTTTTCCAACTTGTTTCCTCGTCCGGTAGCCTGAAAATGCTCAAAATACCTTAAAACAAGTCGAAACACGTCAAATGACCCAAATATTATTAATATAAATAATTGCTGGTCAAATATGCACGTAAATGATATAAAATATGATCCTAAATCGACCTAAATACATGCATAAGTAACGTGTTATCACCCAGCTTCGTCCAGGACTTCTTCTGAAAATTTGGACCCCAGGACACCGGCTCTTTTCAGTACACCCACACCTCTAGGGTCCCCCGCTGGTGCACTATCTACTACCTCTAACCTCTGCCACTTCGGCAGAACCCTCTCCTGCCTAACATATATAAATTTACCTCTCCATCCTTCAATTTTGCTCGGGTTTTTTACTTTGAATTTTTTACCTGGCCTGGGGTTAAGGTAATACCAGCCTTTATTTCTCCCCATAGTTTTAAGCTGAAAGAAATGTCTAAATAAACTAACACTGGGCTTCAATCCCCCCTTACTACATTCAACTAAAAATCCTACCACCTGCCTCATGGCATTGGGTCCTAATTGTCCCAGAGCTATTCCGTAAAACTCCAACAAATTTACCAAAAAATCCCACAGGGGAAACCTCAATCCTACAGCCAGCTGATCTATGTATACGGATATAAATCCTTTAGGGGGGCAACACGCCTTATCCTTATATTCAGGAATAATATATTCCAGGTCAAAGGGCAAGAAGAAATTTGGAATCCATTTTCTGATTTGGGCCTCAGTTACGCTGGGTCTCACCCCTGCTACTTCGAACTCTTCCACTTCCTCCTCACAATGAGGGAAACTAACTGCCTCCATCCTAATTTCACCCAGATCGCCCCGGTATATCTTCCTAGTTTCACTATTATCTGGGAAGATCACCCGTATAGGGGGCGCTCTAAAAGGCTCCCCTTCTCTGCCCACCTCCTCAACTCTAGACGAAGATGAAGACGAGATAGACATACTTACTTGTTTTCTTTGATCAGTGCGGTGATAATCTTCAAAGTTGGCACAATCGCTGATCTCCCTGATGCGTGATTCAGTTATCTGCAAGTGAAGAAGGTGAAGGGTTTTGATTTCCCTCCTTTTCTTATAATTTCAGCAACGGTTCAGATTCAATGGTTTAAAATCAACGATTATGATATTCACGTGCAATGCACGCGCCTCGAAACCCACAATATGCGCCGTTTCATACGCGCCTACTCGAATATTGTGCGCACCTGTCAGTCACGCGCCTCAATTTTCTTCAGCACTCGTGTCGGGGAAGTTTCTCAACTCCGATTGAGGGACCCCGGGGGTTTCAAAGTTTCTCAACTTCGGTTGAAGGACCCCGGGGGTTTCACATTTTCTCAACTCCGGTTGAGGGACCCTGGGGGTTTCGCATTTTCTCAACTCCGGCTGAGGGACCCCAGTGTTTTTGCATTCTCTCAAATTCGTTTGATGGACTCCGGGAATAACCACGGGGGTATCTAGTTGTTCCAGCTCGTGATACTCGCGGGTCTTCTCTTTCACGTCACCTCCCGCCTACTTTTATTTACTCCACAAGCCGAAGCCTCCTGCTCCGGCTTTTTTGGAGGGAGGGGCATCTGGTAGGTGTGGCCCAGTCTAATTGGCCCAGTTGTCTAGGGTTACAAGCCCAATAATCGGCCCAATTACAGATTTGGTAATTAGGGTGGCAGCAGCAACGCATGGGGGATTGAAGATTCCTCCCACGATCTTCTCTCAATCACGAAGGCAGATTTGGTGGCCATAATTGTAGGAATATAGTTAGGGTTGTGATTTGTATGATATAAATAGTAGAATTAAGGACGTTTGAGGGGTTCGGACTCTGATACTCTGAAATTATAGCCTGTAAACTTAACGAAAGAGGAAGAAAAAAGTGCCCGGAAGAGACATTATTCCCCTCGTGGACGTAGATCTCCGGATCGAACCACGTACATCTTGCGTTCTGTTTTCTCTTTGCATTCTAATTGGTTATCTTTTGGCTTGTATTTTCTTGATAACGGATCGCGTTTTATCACCCACCATCTCAAAAGCGAGTTGGATTGAGTGAAATTGAGCTCTTCAAAGGTGGTGTGGAAATATCTTTCAACCTCCGCGTAGGGTTGCTTGATGAAGATCCTCTTGCTTTCTTTAGTGACCTCTCCTCGTATACGTTCTAGGCTAGGATTAGAAGAAACACTTTGGGAAGATGCAGTGGGGTTAAAAGTTTAATAATCACTAAATTTACTAGTGTCATCACTGCCGAATTGAATTTTCTACTCTCGAAATGTATCAAATAAAACTTGTTTCACATTAGCAACAATAAGGCCGGCATTTGGAGCATCATTACCCGGATACAATGCTTCATAATACATTTTTAATAATTTAACTAGGCCATCTTCTTTTATCCGAGGATCTAATATTTTAGCAATAAAAAATAAGTCGGGGATTTCAAAAAAAAAATTTATCCATTTTTTCTCATCAATGCAATTGAGCCACTTAAAAGCGGATTATCTTTGTAATAAAAAAAGGCAAGTAATACTATGGAACAATGATCAACTACAAGGGGTTAAGTCGGGTAATAACAATCGGAAAGTGCTTTTGTCGCCTCTTCAAAAAAAATTAATAATGAAATCAAATTTGCACAAGCATCCCATTGTTGAGGAAAAAAAACAATGTCATATTTTGGGTTTAGTACATAAAAATCACATAAATCCTCGTTTTACTTATAAGAATCATTCAACATTTTGTACGTGGAATTCCAATGATGAGGCACATCATATGAAAATATTTTGGGTTTAAGACCTCGGTTTTTACAAAATTTAGCCCATTTTTTTAACAAAGTACAATGTCGCATAATGCAAGTAGTAATGGCACTTCGAATAGGCGCAATATGGCTCTTAAAAACTTCTAAACCATCTTGAACGCAAAGGTTTAAACAATGGCACAAGCATCGAACATCGAAAAATCTACCTCCACTAGAAGGTTGGCAATGGTTGATTAGTGCAGTTAATGAGGCTTTGTTGGCACTAGAATTATCAAAAGAAATGAAATATTTTTTGTGACAAACCATACTCTTGAAGAATTGTGACAATTTTTAGTGCAATGTTTTGTGCGGTGTGGGTGGTATCAAATTCCCTATATGCAATCAAACGTTTTATGCATTTGTCCATGAATCATCAATCCAATGGCAAGTAATTCCCATGTAATGATGCTCTCTCCAATGATCACTCCAAACATCCGAACACATTGAAACTTTTTGTGCTAGTGAAGTAAACTTGTTTATCAAAGTTATTTTATACTCCCCAATAATTTTAGCAATATCCCGTGTAAGTGTGCTTAGTGAAACTTTTCTAGCTTCAGGGTTGTAACTTAATCTTTCTAAATCCTCAAAAAATTCATTTTTGGCAAAGTTAAAAGGAAGGTGTTGGGCACAAACAAATTTTGCTAATTAACGACGTGCGTTTGCTTCACTATAGCGAAAGAGAGGGTTAGATTTCGTACCTTGCGAGGTACTGGTCATACCTCGTAATTGAGTTTGTGTTGGATCAATTCCAACCTTGTTGGGGTGGTGGTTGTTGAGATGTTTGGTGTAGGTGCCATATCCACCACCAGCCTTCGTTGTATAGGGCTTCCCACAATAGTTGCAAGTAACCGTATATTGTTTTGGGTTCTTCGTGCCCGAAATGTGCTTCCTTTTGAAGTGATACTTAAATATTGCACTCTTGGATTCAAAGCTATCATCCGAATCTCCTCTATCTCTAGTACCCGTTTGGGTAGATGTCGTCGGCCCGCCACCTCTACCCACTTGGGATGGAGCTCCACCTCTACTCTCTTGGGATGGATGTTCTTCGGCAAATTCGGCGAAGTGGACGGCCGCATTAGCACCTTTAATATTAAGAAAATAATTAATTAGAATTAAACTTGTAGAATACTTCAATTAAAAAAAATTAGGTAAAAGAAAGTATTTACCTAGAGCATCGACAAGTTTCATATCAAGTGGAAAGTTGTCCAAGTTGATGGGATCCTCCTCATCAATTTCGAAGAATCTCGGATGTGATGGTGGGAGTGAAGAAGACTAACTAACATGTTGACCCCTTCGTTGGTCGGATCCCCGCGAGAAGTATTTGATCCAGCTCTACCACTTGACATTTTTTTGAATTAGAAAATAAATATAAACTGAAGTAGGAAACAAGGAAATAAATCTAAATTGAAGTAGGAAACAAGGAAATAAATCTAAATTGAAGTAGTGAACTACAAATTTTTTTCTTTTTTTTTAGGATATTACACTATAAAATTGATTTAGAAACAGAATTGAAGATGAAGATTGTAGAGAACTAAAATGCTAGATTGCAAGAGAGTAAGAATAACAATAGAGAGAGAGAGAGAGAGAGAGAGAGAGAGGAGATTGAGGTATGGAAAGAAAAAGAGTGAAAAGGGGTATTTATAGAGTTTTTTAGGTTCGAAATATTTTTCTTATTTTTGGGATAAAGACTATTTTCATAATCACAAATGCTTCCTCTTATACAAAATTTAAAGTTTAAATAAAAGTATGTATGAACTTGTCTCACCGTGGCACCTCGATCTCGGAATGTGAAATTAGGGTGCTACATTGTGGGTTTCTGAACTCACAAGGAATAATATAATATATCAAGATGGGTTTCCTAGTCCAAATAAAATTAGAGAAGAAGAAATATATATATATATATATATATATATGGTGGCTTGGTAGATCACTTACGGCGAAAAGCCAAAAAGAAAAAGGGAATTGGACGTGTGAGTCCAAGGCAAGAAAATAAAAGAATTAGGTATGAGTTTTCTGGTTGAATATTGCCAGTATTCAGGTGATTTATTAGGTTAGGGTTAAGCCTGATAAATGTTGTAATTATTTATTTTATATAGGGGAATTTCTCTATGATTGCCCCATGTTTTTTTCTACAACAGAGGGCTTTCTACGTAAATCTTGGTATCTTGATTTATTTCATTTCCACTTGCGATTATTATCTGCACGTGTTTCGCTGAATATATTAATTCGGGAAAATAATTATTTTTAGTTCTGTAGGTTAGGCTTTGTCTAGAAAACATCATGTATGTTACATAATTTCAATTTTAGTGATGTAAGTTTACAAAAAAAATAAAAAAATAAAATGTCCAATTTGAGGGCGGATCCTGCCGGAGATCACTAATTTCGTTGGGATTGCTGACGTGGGCCGGATGTGACCAAAAAAATTAGGACTTTCTGACCACTTTTGTGAATTTGTACATGCCACGTCACTATTTTGGCACATATTTTTTATCATTCTTTTATAAATTTAAAATTATAAAAAAAAAAAAAGGAAAAAAAAAAACCTAAATTAATCCAAAATCAAAACAAGAAAATTATTCAGATCATCTTCAATAATTCAATGCAGTTTTACTTGTAAATCTGAAAAACTTTCACATCTAAATAATACAAAAAAAAATCTTCAATTCTTCTTCTTCACTCTGGCTTCTTCACAGTCCATCACTTGCAATTCTTCACAGTTCATTTTTTTTTTTTCCATTCCAAATTACTTAATCTTATAAGGGAGACGAAAATAAACCAGAAACTAAGGGAGAGATGATGTGGTGAATCAGAGGCCATAACCAGCGAGTCCCATGGAAGCAGCAATGAACGTATAAAACCATGCTGGGAAATACAAAAGAGACTCCTGAAAACCACCCAAATGTTGTTCCCACATCCGATGTAATTGGTATATAGTTGAGTTGCACCAGCAATATGGCTAGAACCAATGAGATCGATGGAGTGGAACGAGAAGTCTAAGTTAATTCCTATAAATTCTTGAATTATGTCGTAATTAATTAATTAAATTTTGATTTTGATTTTTAATTTTTGGATTTTAATGATATGGCATATCCAATTGGACAACTAGTTGTCATGTACGTTGATTTGTTGATAACCCCTAACTTTTGAGTCCACATCCGCGTGCGCGCCATCCCCAGCGAAATTAGTGACCTTCGCGCGCGGGATCTGTCCTCAAATTGGACATTTCTTGAAAATTACAGAACTAAAATTGAAATTATCTAACATACATGATTTTTTCTAGACAAGTCATATCTTATAGAACCACAAATGAATTTTCCTATATTAATTCATGCAAGATTAGTTGGTTTTATTCCCAACACTCTATACGTTGTGGCAGAAAATAACGGTTGTTAGTATATCAAGGTGATTCAAGGTACTTTTATACCGGGAAGTCGGTGCGAACTTTCCACATGCTCGTCATGATGATTATGGAGACATTTCGAGGTGTTAAGTGCATCATGCTTTGCGCACCTTACCCTAAGTCTCCCTAAGGATGTTAAAGGTAGATCTTGCTTCGGGGGTTATGATGGTTTCGAAGCTGAATATTTGGTAGGTACCTGTTGAGGTATTCTCGATTCCATCTAATATGCACAGCGGAATAATTAATCGAGAATATTGATCATGATCTATAATTGAATTAACATTGAGCAATAATCACAAAAAAGATCGAATACTTATGTGTTGCATAATTAATCGGAAGGAACGACGCAACTGAATTCACCACTTCATGTATCTATGCGTATGTCGTTCGTCGCAGGAATAATTTTCCGATATAATTATTTGATAAATGATCGTTAGGAAATTACTTATTGAATTCTACGTGCTTCTATATTTCTTATCTGATAAAAAGACCCTTAATTCTCTAATATGGAGAATATCTATATATAGTACTATATAACCTTAGGTTTATGGGTCTAATATCCATGTATGCTTAATTAATTAATTAATTAGTCTGACTTATTAACTAGTTGAAGATGAGAGTTTTACAACGGTACTTGATCCCCATGACAAAACTTTTTCTTAATGAACTTGTCATGAAATCTCTTGATGCTCTCCTTATACACTCTAGAATTCTCAAATGCTTGATTCCGGAATTCGTCAAGCTTATTCAATTGCAAAACTCTCTGTACCCTGGCCGATTGAAAATCAAAGTTCAGCTTCTTCACAGGCCAGTATGCATGATGCTCAAGCTCAACGAGTAAATGCATGACTTTCCAAACACTAACTGATAACGAGACACACCAAGAGGTATTTTGTTAACTGTTCGATAAGCCCAAAAACTTGACATGACTTTGTTTTAACTACTAAAATGGTAACTGCAAGTGTACGGTGTCAAAATAGTACTAAGTGAGTATAAGGTCGATCCCATGAGGAATCTGTTCACTATCAGATAGGTAAATCGCAATAAGCATTTTAATGGCTATAATCGAGTGGTTGGATTTTTGATATTTTTAGAAGTTATTGAAAAAAGAGCAAGTAAAGCTAATAAGATGGACTAGAGAACAAATTATAGGGATTAAATGATTAATAAAGGTAATCTAGACTTAGATTTCAATGAAGGGTGATTAACAACTATTATTTTGTTCAATTGAACCTTTAAACCGAATGCTACGTATTAGGACGACCACAATTATACGCAAGACCCCCTCTCAGAGTAAATTGCGTGTTGATTGTATAGGATTAATCACCGTCTTCGGTCGATTAATCAAATATAACTCCCGATCTAACCTAAGACCAAAGTTCCCACAATTAGCTCAAACCTCTCAGTTCTATTATCTAATAATGTAAATTAATATGATCTCAGATTAAATCTCCCCTCTTGGTTCCAATTTAATCAACAATAAATTTCTAAACAAGTAATCAAATCATTTAACAACCATTATAAGCAATTAATCAGCTAATAATATGACAAGAGATTAAATTAATCGGCTAATAATCTCTTATCACCCATAATCTACTTTCTAAACCTAACTTAAGAAAAGTTTAGCCAACCATGAGCATAATAAAATATAAACACAAATATATTGATATCAACACGTTTATACAAATATTAAATGGAAATGGAAAGATAAAACCTATTTCAATGTTGAACTTGATCTTCAATGTGAAATCCCCTGCTCTTGCTCTCTAGTTTTTCTCTCAAAAAACTGTACAATATGATGAAGAATGCTAAAATATGAAAGGGCAAGGGTTTTATACACTTTTGGGGATTTTCTAGAAGTAATGAGCCAAAAAGGGGAAGTCATGAACTAACAACCCATATTTTCACCGGATTTAGGCACGGTCCGTGTAACACCCATAAGGGTTGCATTATACAAAAATGGGCTAATTTTCTAATGCCTTGCACGACCCATGCAATCTCTCTTGTTGCCGCATAATCAAATCGTGCGCCCCTATTTGAGCACCTATTTTGTCTCTTCAATGCACAAGTCATGCACAACAGTGCATTGTTGCTCGACCTGATCGTGAACGGCCCCAAATTCCTCTTTTCTTGCCCGTTCTTTCGTCTTCTTTCCGTCCATTTTACTTTTGGGCTTGTATTACCTACAAAACACTCAAAAACTAAATTTTCCAACGACAAAAAGATAATACGAATAAATGTGACAAACGGACGCTTATAATGTATAATTACACAATAAAAAACCCTATTTCTAAGCACATATTCCCAAGAAACTTCTGTTTGTCAACCCCCTCACCCCCAAAACTAAACCCTTGCTCATCCCCGAGCAATAAAAACAAAGCAATCAATTATTTCTTCCTCAAGCGGAGGGAAAACGTATGCATCATCGGTTTTACTTGAAAGTATATGTGTCAAACCAAAACACATTCTATTGCAACATCATAAATTAAGGAACTTTTGAGATTATCACGATACCCTCACAGTTAAGTGTATCTCTCAAGCACTCAAATGAATAAAATAAGGTTTTATATCGCTCGAGTTGTATACATATGCATGCCCTACCATATGCTTACTTGTTTTCTCATCTCTCCATCACATTTGATAAAGACGAGCATCAAATTAGAAATGTCTTTTAATTTGGTTATAATGTAGGCTTTTTGGACTAGGTGAGATATGTTTGGATGTAGCGAATTAACTTGGACCGATTGAGTTGCAGTCAATTAACCCTCATAAGTTTTTCCTCCCACTCTCTTTTCACCACTTGATCACTTCTATGTTCTTTTCACCATCTTCAAATCACCTCAACCACTATTTTATAAAATGTGAGTTAGCAATTTTTTTAATTCTAACTCAACCAAAGTAGGCTCAATAATTGGATTCTTTTGTCCCCATTTTGTCCTAATCTATAGACATTTAATTGAATTGATATAGCAATTTCAAAATTTCAGTGGGAAGTATTTAGAGAATTAATCATTTTCCCAGAGAATTGTGTAAGAGAGTCATAATGTTATCACAAATCCATTTCTTTCCTGTATAATTAAGTGAAACTAATCATATCATAATAGAAAACTATTTTTTTAAAAACTATTTTATAAATTTTGGTCTAAGATAGTGTGAAATGTCAGTTTGACTAAAAATTCAAACATAGTATGTAGAATAAGATCTACAACCTTTATACTAATTAAGTAATAATAAATAGTATAAGTAATCCTTAGAAAATTGTAAAATCACAAATTTGCCCTAATATGTATAAATGAATTGCTTCAAATTGATTTATTTGAAACTATTCATCTATTTTAATTATAAATTTAAAGAAAAAAGAAAAAAGAAAAAAATAAAACCCTTTTTATCTTGGAAATTATTTTGAAATAGTGTAATTTCTTCTTTTTACGGATGCATTTGTTTCTATTTTTTCTCCTTCTTGATATTCCTTGTTACCGAAGCTTTTTTGTTGTGATTTATTAAAAATTTATTTGAGTGTTTGCTCATCATCGCACTGTATTTGAATGGTATCTTCTATTCTTATCGTTTTGTTTATCTTTGTGTTTCTTCCTTTCTTGTTCTCTTCCATTGTTACAGTATGTTCATATTATTTTTTCTTCGACTTTGTTCTTGTAATTCCCTTCAACTTTTATAGTTTTATCCTAAAAACCCGAAGTTGTATTTTTGTCCTCCTTCATTTTTTTCTTTTGTGATTTCTATCACCTCATCATCGCTTCCAATATGAATGTAGTTTCTACTTTTGTTTTCGTTTTTCGTTGTTTCTTCTTCTCTTCCATTCTTGTAGTTTTTTCACCCTCTTATTTTTTCTTTGTTGTTTGTTTTCTTTTATTTTCTTGCACTTTTGTAGTTTTATCCTCAAGTATTGTTGTAGTTGTATCTTTCCCGTCCTTTTTTTTTTTTTTTTTTGCTTTGTGGGTTCTATCATTTCGATTGTCTCTGCTATTGTTGTAGTTTTGTGCATCAATCCAGTACAAATGTTGCAGGATTCATACCATATTTTGCCTCAATTTCAACACCTTTAACCATTCCGGTGAAATAGTAGTAGGTATCCTGTAAACATAACCATTATTAAGTCTATTCATTTCTAAATTTAATTGAATGATTCTTTATAGCATATTTTTCATATATGTTTTTAATCAACATTAAAATACACGGTTATGTGTTATTTTGATTTATTTTTCTTGTTATATTTTATTCTCTACTTATATTTTTTATTATTTTTATCTTTGTCAAACCTTCATTTTGTTTTATGAAATCTTCAAGTGTTTTCTCCTTTGCACTTTTTATCCTTTAGATCATTGATGGTTTGCACATGTCCAAAGAATCCTAAATGGTACATGGCCTGCACAAAATTTTATATTAACTTTTCATATAGATGTTTTTAAAAATAATTTACTCATACTATTTTTGTTTTCAAATTATATATAGAGTTCTTAACATTATTGCATATCCTCTAGATCTTCGCAAGCTGGATTAATTTATATAGTTGAAGTTGGTGTTGTTTGCAATTGAAGTTCACCTAACATGAAAATATATTTCAAGTTAATTGCGATTTTCTAATATATATTTTTTTTTAATTGATTACGTCTGAATTCATTTTTCATAATCTTTGCGAGGGCAATCATTGACTTTTGATTGACTATTTCCTCTAACATCAGCATATAGTCGAAATATCCTTGGGTTGTACTTGAGTGTTCTAGTATAACCTCTCCTTTCTTTAGTTGTTCCTAAGTACTCCAAAACACGAGTTTCAATGTCCTCTTCCAAGAAGCCTCCAATAATACTTACCTGTAAAAGAGAAAACTTCCCCAAAAACTAAATAGGTGTTTGTAAAACTACTGTAAAGTCTAAGAGATAATTCGAAGACTTAATAGTTCTTACTAAGAATTTATGATGACCAAATCAATCGTCTTTTCTTTTTTACAATAGTTTACTAAGTAAAGATAAAATAGATACTAAAAAAGACTATGAAATATACAATAACACTCTTTAATATTATATTTACACGAGGAAAAATAAGCCAAATGAAAATTGGCTGAAATTTAAGGCATTTTTATATTAGTGTATTGTATAATAAATATATTATGCAATACCAAAATAAATAATACTAGGTAGTTAGAATCTATTACTATGAAAATTTTGTTTGTATGACATAAACTTGTACCATGTCGCTAATTCTATAAAATAAAAAATGAGGATGTGTTGACTGATTTTAACAACTTCCTTCTTTTTCGGTTTCTGCTCATTAACTCTCAACCAAACAACCACTGCACTAACTCTCAAATAAAAAAAAAGCAACCACTGCACTAAAGCTTATAACCATGCTCATAAGTCCGTTCCCCAACCTAATTCTTGATATATAATTTGGATATGTGATAAGAATACAATTAGAATTAAAATTATAATCAGAATATAATAATTAGAATATATTAGGATATCCGAATATAATATGTTTGGAAATTACAATATTGCCCTTAGAAGATTTAAACTTAAAAGGGGTAAAATAGGCCAAACGTAAATTGGCTTAAATTTAAGACACTTTTATATTAGTGTATAGATATTCCGTTCCCCGTTTCAAAAATCTTGAATCCGCCACCACATTTATATAGTGTACATAAGTGTTTATATATTGGAAGGATTGAAAAGTGGTGGAAATAAACATTTTAATAAGTTTTAGTATAATTATAATTATAACCTCCTTGTAAATATAATATAATTGAGCATTTCTTATATAATTTAGTCTTCCTTATCCTTTTCAGGATAGCTAATAAAGTAATTTTTACCAATTTGCCCTTCTACAGATTATCGTATTACATTTCTTATATTTAAAAAAAGAAAAAAATAAATTTTATTATTTATTACCCCTCAATACCCCCACATACTCCCCTCCACCCCAAATCGCTCCACTCCCGGTGTAACACCCCAAAACCAAAAGCATCTCACATTCTTGTTGGCATTTTAATTTATTTTTTTTAATGATCAATTTAAAGTTTACTTTATTCTTAAAAGTATTTTAAGTCAATCAAATGTTGAGGCTAATGAAGTTTCGAGGAACAAAATATTTTCATTTAATTTTTCAGGAGGAGTTATCAATGAGACCGAACTCACTTGTAGCACTCGTCCGGATAAAAGAAAGAAGGTACAAAAAATAATAGATATTAATAAATGTAAACTATTACTATGATGTTAAGGGCTCATTTGGTAGCCTAATAAGCCTAGATAATACAGTATATCGGGCTTAATCGGTTGTTTGGTACCCAGTATAGTATATATGCGTTAAAACAAGGGATCCAGTATAAGCCCATGTGATAAACCCTTAGAAACAATCAGGTCTTTCGGACATGATAGCTTGTACTGCCTTCTATCATGTGGTCTATTAAGATTTTTTTAGTCTTTTTCAAAATAATTCAATTTCATTAAACTGACGCCCAAATTCATTTATTACAACTAATATCGCTCATGTGCGATGCACGAAAATTTATTTAAAAAGTAATTATTTAATTAATTAAATATTATATAATCTAATATAAAAAATAGAATTACTATCTCCTAACTAATTGAATATTTAAATAATTATTTCTTTCTTATTTTACGATCACAACCTGACCTTTCGCGGCTTCCCACCTTTGCAATTGTTGGTAGCATTTTTAGGAGAGAAAATAAACTATTTAAAAATAATAAAAATGTTTAGAAAATAAAATATTTATTTTTAAATTCTAAAAAATTATTTAAAATATCATAAACTTAACTGAAAAATGTAGAAATTATTTTAATAAAAATTTAATTTTCATAAAAACAAAAGATCGAATAATGTTGATATTATTTCAAATAATTTTAAATTTCTTAAAAGGATTTATTTTAAAAAAAATAATTAAAAAAATACTTATGTCATAAAATGACTTTTCACAGATACCTCCACATATTTTAAACGAAATTTTAGATATTTTAAAATATTTTTTCAAAATAATTTTTAAACATTTTAAATAAATTTTTAGAGTTTAAAAGGCAATTTTCAGAAATTCATAATAGTTTTATGATTTTTAAAAAAAATTAATAACTTTTTTATTTTTCTTGCTGAAAATGATTTGTTTTTAACTTTTTTTATATAAAAAAAACTCAAAGTTTTTAATATATTTTCAACATGTTTAAGTTAATTTTTTGATATTTTAAATGAAGTTTAGAATTTAAAAATTATTGTTCAGATTTTTACACAATTTTATGTTATTTAAATATTTTTTAATATTCTTTTGTTTTCTGCACTTAAATTGCTGGTAGAGGTTGCAAAGGTGAAAAAACATGTAGTTCAGGTTGTGATTGCAAAAAAAAAAATTAAAAAAACGAGCATACTACATGTTGCAAAATGATATTAAACACAAAACATAAATAATATAAATATCAATTTCTCCCACATGATATATGAATTTAATATAATTTAATTTTTATAAAATAAATTGAATTGTAATATAAGAAAATTAGTGTGTTTTTTTCAAATATTTTAAATATTTTAATTTATCCACATAATTTTTCAAATTTGAACTATAACTATTTAACTTTATTTAAAAAAATATGGGGACAAATTAGGAAATCCGGCCTATTTTGGGGTCTTATATTAGGCGTTATAATGGCTACCAAATGTCTGATATAATATATGACAATATGAAAATACAACCTACCAAACTCAAGATAGCATTGTTTATGCTGTTTGGACTTGATATGCTATCTGATGATAGTTTATACAATGTTAACCAATATAAGCTACCAAATAAGCCCTAATGATATATATTGTGTATATATCCATGCAATAGGAAGTAAACAGTCCTCACACATAAGTTTGCATATCGCATTAAATAACCAACACACATGGAATAAGCATATTAGTTATACAACTACAGGTTATAACCTATAATAATACATATGCATTCTATACAAAAATAGTAGTAGTAGTAGTAGTAGTAGTAGAAGTAGTAGTAGGTGGTGGTGGTGGTGGTGGTGGTGATGATGGTGGTGGTGGTCATAGTGGTAGTGGTGGTGGTGGTAGTGGTGGTGGTGGTGATGGTGGTGGTAGTGGTAGTAATGGTGGTGGTGGTGGTGGTGGTGGTAGTAGTAGGGTGCAGTATATATTTTGCATGTATCCACGTGGGTCTGTATATGAAGTTAATTTATATGTCTAATTAATTAAGTGTAGTTAATCAATACACTAATTGCGTGGCTATTCTAATTACCACAATTTGAAGAATGAAAAATATTGTTTACTTTATTGAACGTCACCTCAAAGAAATAAGTTTTATTTCTTACTTCCACATTGACGAAATGAAAAAATAGTGGGTGGCTACAATTTACTATAAATAGAAGTTCATGTTATTTTGAAAAATATAAGGAAGTAAAGTATATAATTATATTAGAAGGCAAATAATATAATTATATTTATATAGGGATTCCTTTAATTAAGAGACTCTTAATAGTTTATATTTATACGAAGTTCAAAGGTCTGGTATGTCCAACGGTGTTTGGAGATTCGATGTTTTACGGAGCCGTTATTTTAGTATATCTATTTTAAGGGATGCCTTCTTTAATGATTTTCTTTAATTTATATAGATTTAGAAATTTAATTATTTTGATAATTAACGTTAAGTATTTATTGTTGGTAGTATACATGAATTACGGGTCTTATATGGTTGATCGTCAATCTATCGATTTTGCTGTGTGATGCAAAATCGGTTCACACATGTTTATTTAATGTGTTTTATACCTTTAGATATTTTTATTATTGATTACTTATGAGCTTTATATAAGTATAAATATTATGTATATGGAGATTATATTATGTAAATGTGTGAACTTTACTAGACTACGCTAGTCGTCGAAGTTCACGTTCTACATGTGACTTTGAAAACTTATATGAAATTATTTACTTAATATTTCTAAAACATGTTATACTGAGTCCATGGCTAAAATTTGAAGGGGTTTTGTCAAGTTTATGATTTTTAATGAATTTTACAAAATAAGCTTATTTTATGTACAAACTAGTCAAATTTGCTCCTAGAAAATATTTTTTAAAAAATTAATGCTTTTGGATCTTTTAAAATTATTTTAATATGATATAGTAAATGATATTAGAAGTCTATGATTATAATTTGAGAATATTTTATTTAATATATGATTTATAGTGAAATTTTACAAGATAGGCTGGTCTTGAAGCCTAAAAGTTACAGTTTTCTAAAAAGATATGTTCACCCTATATAACTCTAACTTCTTGGTATCATGTCAACATGAGTATAACAATAAGTTAGATATATTACATGTATAATACTATGTTATTATGTTATTGTATTCTAAATGTGATTAAATGTATAAGCATAAGTATACATGTGCACTAATTATACATACAAGCTAAAATTATGATAGATATTATAAGTTATGATAAGGGAAAAAATAATAAAGAAAGCTATAAGACTAAATGTCTCAAATCGGCGAGTGCAGTACAAGTAGGCCCAGACAACTTTGGAGCTTCTTCAAAGAAATTCAATCAAAGAACATCTTCATTTATCAACGAAAGTCTTCATGAAAAATGGGTAACTATGTAGCATTTATACTATTAAATTTGTATTATAATTTATATGTTCACCTTCGGGCAATATGATTACTCTCAATTCGTAAGATGATCTTTTGAGTAAGGCTTTTGAGTCGTAAGATTGGGTCTCGAATGATCTTAACAATATGTCTTTGAGTCATAAGATGGGCTCCTAGTCAGACTTTTGAGTCGTAATATTGGCTCCTAACACACAATATGGCTTCTCAGTCGTAAGATTGGCTCCTAAGTTAATGATTTTTTTGTCGTAAGATTGACACCTAAGTCAAGAATGTAATTATTATGGTGTATCTTCATTTAGTATAACTGCTTACAGAGTTTCCCACTGGGTTCGCATAACTCATGATGCTATGCTTAAAATATTTTCAGGTCCAATGGATGGCGGGGGATCAAGCTAGTGCGGGAAAATTCCCAATAAGAAGAATAAAGAATAAAGTAAATGCATTTGAAGTTAAGTATCACAGTATTAGTCTCCAATTTTCATTGATAGAACTGAAGTAATAAGTATTTTATCTTTTTGAATAATTTTAAATTGGAGATTTGTACTACTTAAATGTAAAGTAGGAATTTTGACTCAAAGATGTGGGTTTTATACGAGTTATTTTTTATGTAGAGAATAGTTTAGTTAATTGTTAGTGAGGAATTTCATACATAAAAGAAAGAAGTAGAAAAAAATGAGTGCCTACATCAACATGCCCAATTTATATTGATAAGAAATAAAGTTAACTAAAATTGAAATTGGGAATGTAGCTCAACCATCTATATAATTTGCTAGAGCACTTGCTACTATGCGAGAGATCGGGGTTCGAAGCCTAGCATCCCAATTATTCTTTTTATTCATATATTTTCTATTTCTTAACGATGAGACAATTAAAATTCCCATTTATCTAAAATACATCACATAAATATTCTTCAGTTATATATATAAGAAAGAAAGAAGAAAAGGAGTGCATATGTCAATAGGCCCAATTTATATGGATAAGAACTAAAGGCAGTAGTAGTGGTGGTGGTGGTGGTAGTAGTAGTGGTGGTAGTAGTAGTAGTTGTAGTAGTAGCAGTGGTAGTAGTCGTAGTGGTAGTCGTAGTAGTCGTCGTAGTAGTCGTAGTAGTAACATTAGCAATAGTCATAGTAGCAGTAGCAGTAGTAGTAGCAGCAGTAGCAGCAGTAGTAGTAGTAGCAGTAACAGTAGTAGTAGTAGTCGTAGTAGTAGAGTGGTAGTCGTAGTAGTAGTAGTAATAGCGCAGCAGCAGCAGCTGAGTAGTAGTAGTTGCAGCAACCACCGCCACCGCAACGCCAGGCGTCAGGTGGCGGCAGCCGACAGTGGCCGCCGGCGGCGGCAGCGGCAGCAACAGCAACAGTAGCAGCAGTAGTAGTAGTAGTAGTAGTAGTAGTAGTAGCAGTAGTAGCAGTAGCAGCGGCAGACGGATGAGTGGCTCGGCAGCAGCGGTAGGCGGTAGCCGGCGGCGGCGGCGGCAACAGCAGTAGCAACAGCTGTAGGAGCAACAACAACAACAACAACAACAACAGTAGCAGCAATAGTAGTAGTAGTAGTAGGGTGCAGTATATAGTTTGCATATATCTATGTGGGGTCTGTATATGAAGTTAATTTATTTATGTAATTAATTAAGTGTAGTTAATCAATACACTAATTGCTTGGCTATTCCAATTACCACAATTTGAAGAATGAAAAATATTGTTTACTTTTTTTAAATTCACCTGAAAGGAATAAGTTTTATTTCTCACACCCACATTGACGAAAGGAAAAAAGGGGGTGTCTACAATTTACTATAAATAGAAGTTCATGTTATTTTGGAAAGTATAGGGAAGTAAAGTATATAATTATAATAGAAGGCAAATAATATAATTATATTTATATAGGGATTCCTTTAATTAGGACACATTTTCTAGTTTATTTTTATACGACGTTCGAAGGTCCTATATGTTCAACGGTGTTCGGAGATTCGACGATTTATGGAGCCGTTATTTTAGTGTATCTATTTTAAGGTATGTTTTCTTTAATAATTTTTTTTCTTATTTTTATAATTTATATAGATTTAGAAATTTAATTAGTTTGCAAATTAACGTTAAATATTTATTGTTGGTAGTATACATGAATTAGGGTCTTGTATGGTTGATCATCAATCTATCGATTTTGCTGCGTGAGTGTTTTATACCTTTAGATATTTTTATTTTTTATTCCTTATGAGCTTTATATAATTATAAATATTATAAATGGAGATTATATTATGTAAATGTGTGAATTTTACTAAACTACACTAGTCGTCGAAGTTCATATTCTACATGCGACTTTGAAATATTATATAAAATTATTTACTTAATATTTCTAAAACATGTTATACTATGTGGTACATTATGATATTAGGAGTCCATGGTTAAAATTTGAAGGTTTTTTTTCAAGTTTTTTATTTTTATTGAATTTTACAAAATAAACTTATTTTATGTACAAACTAGTCAAATTTGCTCCTAGAAAATGGTTTTTATAAAATTATTGCCTTTGGATCCTTTAAAATTATTTTAGTATGGTAGAATACATGATATTATAAGTCTATGATTAGAATTGGAGAAGATTTTATCTAATATTGTTGGATTTGTATATTGAAAGCAAAACCTTTTATATACAATGTTACCAGTTATTCATTATTTATCTTCTATCTGATTATATTTGCACTTTCACTATGTATGTGTCCCCATATCTCTTGCAAATAAGTAGATCATATGATGTGTTTTAGATCACAAAAGATCATATAATTGGTTAAACTTAATGAGATATAAAATGGTAAATCACAGGTCAGACAACTTGAGGTCGAGTTGCTGGTTTAGGCTGCAGTATTAAGTAGGAATAATTTATCTTGATTATTTACTTATGCTGGTACATATTTACGTATTGATAGGATCACAGTGAGATAATTTCTTCTGCCTGACCTTAGTGGAGAACTAGAGATCTCGGTGACTTATAATAATCTAAAGCTTAAATAAGATTACAGTTATGAATGCTTGTTTGTGTATCACTTGGATTTACTATGGGCAAGAGTTAAGTTATAACTTTTATACTATGTATTTTGGGTGACAGCAACTTGCATATAATAATTGGTAATATGGATTTAGGTAACCGTATCCGTTTAGGATGATGATATCCCCTTAAGGAGCTCAAAAGGTTTATTGCACTAAATCCTACAGGTTGATTAAATTCAGGTACAATAATAAGGTTGAGTGGTACTACTTAAGGAATAAATAAGAAATTAATTAATTTAAGTTGTCAAAGACTTTAATTAATTCATGGATATCCGATATCTTAAATACGGGGATTAATTAAGTCTAATTCAAGCCCCGACTCAACTCGGGAATAAAGGCATAAGTCAGTATTAATTCTCTAGTGGGATGAATTAATATTTATGAATTAATTATGTTCTGGGCTGAACAAGGAAGAATTAATTCATAGTTAGGCTCATCTTTATTTCTTGTATTTGATCACTGGACTGACCCATATAGACTCCTAGTCCAAGTAGGAATAGAGAGTTAAATGTAGTGACGGAGCCAGGATTTTCACTCAAGGGGGGCCCAACTAACAACAATATAAAAACTAAATGATTTAAATAATTTCTAGAATTTTAATTACAACATGATATAAGTTATGATAAAGTAAGATATTAACTTAATTACTATACCAATCAAAATGAGAAACTAAATCAAGTACATTATAGCATCTCCTTTCTATTTTTCATATTCTGAAACTGTTGCATGATAACTTCATTGCTAACATCTTTAAGTACATATTTTTCAATATATGATACCAAGCAATCGTTCAACATCTTGTCTCCCATTCGGTTGCGTAGTGAACTTTTGATGATTTTCATTACTGAAAAAACTCTTTCCACGGTGGCAGTTGCAACCGGTAAGACCAATGACAACTTGATTAGCAAATAAACCAATGGAAATACATCATGTTTTCTTGTAGTAACCATCTTTTGAGCAAGACCTCCTATTCCTTCCACTCTAGAGAAGTTTTCATCCAAACTCACATAAAAAATAAAGTTCTCTAGCTGAGTTTCAAGTTCATATAAAGCAATTTCGGAAAAATCATTTGGATAAAATTTTGCAAGACAAAGCAGCTTTTTTTGTCAAATGCAGAAAATGAGTCTCTCGGATCCAAACATGCCATAGATAAAAGCAATTCAGTGTTCACTTCGTCAAAACGGTTATCAAGTTCTATGGCTTGCTTGTCGATCACTGAAGAAAATAACTCAACTCGGTAATAGTGAAGATTTGTCATGCATTCAACATTACACCTTAATCTTCCACGAGCTACATATATATCTTCCATGTTAAGCACGATTATCTCATGTTTGCGACAAAATTCAGAAACTTCATTCAACAAAGTATCCCAACCATCGGCTCTTATTACTTGCAAACGAGCTTTCGATGCTTTGACAAGACTCATTGCATTGACAATATCTTGATCCTTTCTTTGTAAAACTTACGACAACTCATGTGTAATTCCCAAAATTTTCCACATTAGATGTAACACGAAAATAAACTCAAATCGCTTTATGATTTCAAGCAAATTAATTGCTTCAACCCTTTGTAGAGTATCATTACCATACTCCCCAACATACTCAAGTACCTCACATATGGAAGAAAATAATTGCATCAAGCTAATGATAGTACCATAATGAGAACTCCAACGTGTATACCCCGATCTTTTCAATGTCACTTCCTGATTCAATCTTTTTCCGGTCTTGATTTCGTCATTTGCAATTCTTTCAATCATCTTCTCCATTTGTTTCTCTCGAAGCAAATCTCTGCGCTTACAAGAGCCTCCAACAATATTGCATAAACGTGTTATAGTATTAAAAAATGAGCCAACAAGTGTGTGATTTTTGGCAACAACGACAAGTGTGAGCTGGAGTTGGTGAGCAAAACAGTGGACATAATAAGCAGTAGAATTCTTCTTTAGTATCAAGTTTTTCAACCCATTGAATTCACCACTCATATTGCTATCCCCATCATAACCTTGTCCCCTCAAACTAGAAATACTCAAACCATAAGTGGAGAACAAAGAATTAATACCTTTCTCGAGTGATGTTGCAGTTGTGTCACTAACATGTACGAGACCTAGAAAATGTTCAATGACACAACCACTCGTATTCACATTATGTATTACAATCCCCATTTGCTCTTTGACTGATACATCACAACACTCATCAACTAAAATGGAGAAAAAGTCACTTCAAATGTCCTTAATGGTAGCATTTGTCGTCTCAATGGCAGCTGCATTTATGATATCCCTTTGAATATCAGGTGATGTAAGCTTGTGATTATCAGGAGCATTATCCAAAACAAGTCTATCTATTCCCTCATTACACGAAGCAACAACTTTCAGAAGCTCAACAAAATTTCCCTGATTCAATGATTCTTCCGACTCATCATTTCCTCAAAAGGTTAATCCTTGCATAATGAGAAAACGCAAGCAAACAACTGATGCATTTAATCTACACTGATAATCAAGCTTTGACTGTTTCGAAACTTTAGAAAAAGATGCTTCAATATGTTGAGCTTAATCCATCAAATTTTGACATGCAAGTCTACATTTGTTGTGATCACTATTATGGTCTCCAACATGCTCTCTTAATCTTTCTTTCTTACGCCAAGAACTAAATCCTTCAGAAACAAAAGCATCATGCCCTCTTTCACTATGCTCCGCAGAAAAAAGATAACAATATAAACAAAATGCTGCATCTTTTGAAAAACTATACTCCAACCAATCCTTGAATTCATCAAACCAAGATTCAACAAATTTACGTTTTCGATTTCCATCTACCTTTTGCGGAAAATCATGCTTACGTGGCTGACATAGACCTTTTAACAAGTAAGCTCTATGTACCTGTTCAATCAAATTAGGTGAATAACTCATAATGTTAGGCCGTAGTCCTGGATCGCTTGGAAGATTTTCTAAATCAACCTCCACATTTTCTTGACTTGATGATTCTTGGAGGAGAACAACGAGTGCATTAATTGATGAGGATGATCTCTTGACAGATGATTCTATTTTTTAGTAAAATCGCTCCATTATCTAATACAAATATAAACAATTAGAATCTTGAAATATCTAGAAGGTCGAGGGCTATTAATTTTTGTAACATGAGTTTTCTTTTATATATCTACTATTCTATAGTAATGATTAACTATTATATTTTTTTTATAATTTATTACTTTTGTCTTTGTATATATTATTTTCTAATTAGAAGTTAGTTGAATTCATCCAAAAAACAAGAAAAAGGAAAAGGAATGAAAATGAAGAACAAAATAAGATAAAACAATATTTTCGAACACTAACTCAATTCAATGAATGGGAATCAATTTCATACTTTGGCTATATAATTTCTATTGGGATCGTCAAATTAACTACTAATTTAGTGAATCCCTTTAATTATACATTGATAGAATCAATATGGTATAAATTTAATAACAAGTTGATAAATTTGACAAACCCTAAATTCACAAAAAAGATGAAAAGAGGAATACAAAATTAACTCTTAATTTATGGTGAAATAAAGAGAAAAAGAAAAGGAATACAATAATAAAGACAAAGATATAATTAAATTAATGCATTGATGGTGGAAATTTACCTTGAATTTGAGAATGGAAGTCTCCACTCCACGTCTGCAACACCTCTGTTGTGGACCACTTCCAATTTAAATGTTAAGAGTGAAAACTGAGGAATGGGCTGCCTTATGGGCTGCTGCCCTGTTTATTATATATTTAATTTTTTTGGGGGGTATAATGTAAAATTACAATTATACCCCTGTTTTTTTTTTCAAAATTTCAGGGGGGCCCATTGCCCCCTTGACCCATTGCCCCCCCCATGGCCCAGCAATAGCTCCGTCCTTGATTAAATTCCTAATAAGGAATTAAATTCCTAATCTTAGAAGGAATTAAACTATCAGGCTTGTCCCACACTTAACCATGTATTATAAATACATGGTCTCCCACTCTGTGAAAATAGAAGAATTAACACTCAAAAAAAAAAAAAAATCGCTGAATAGAGAGAAATAGAGAGTAGACGGCGGTGGTTTAAGGTGTTCTTTCCCACTTGGAATTCTTCAAAGTTCGTCGTCCATCCGGCGTTGAGGATTGAGTAGGGGATACAGTCCAGAAGGTCAAGACAGGAGTCGGAATTCCTTCAATCAAAAATCGACCTCTTGTGTAAACAGCTATCAGGTCGAATCTCTTAACTCCTATGTGTTATAGGCGCATGTTATGGTTTATATAAATTTATAGATCCATCTCTAGGGTTAATCAATAAGGATACAAATTATGACAACCAAGAAGGGTCCTAGGGAAAGGGATTAATTATATTACTTTCTACAAGATATTATAATAGATATAATTCCAACAACTGGTATCAAATCCTGGTCTATCTTCTTGGCTCTATCAGATATAATTTGTTTATTGATTATGTATGTGCGTTGTGTATGTTTAATTTTTGTCGTTCTTCGTGGCTCGTTTTACGTCATGTTTGTTGGCGTTGGGTTGTTTTTTACCACAAGAAAATTCGTGGTTAGAATATGTTCGTTTTTGCTTGTATATTGTTGAAAAATCTGTAGAAGTCCAAGAACGTAGACGAAGAACACGAAAAACGTGAAGAAGCAGGCAGCAGCAGCCTCGGCGCCTGGCACTCGGCAGCAGCATCCCCCGGCGTCCGACGCTCGGCACCAGCAGCCCCGGCGTCCGGCGCTCGGCTGCAGCAGGCAGTCGGCGCCCCTGCAGCCGGCAGTCGGCACCCGGCAGCCAGCGCCTGGCGCTCGGCAGCAGCAGCCCCGGCGCCCGGCAACAGCTGGCCCCCAGCGGCCGACAGATTGTGGTTGGAGGGGCGACGACAGCTAGGGTTTGCAAACCCTAGCAGATCGTTGCCATGCACGGACATGGGCGCGCGCGAGGCTGCTGGGCTTCGGCCCAGCAGGTCCCGGGGGCTCTAGACGGCTCGGTACCCTCGGCCGTGGCTTGGGCGTGGGCTCGGGTTTCGGCCCGACAGTCCATTGGCCCATGCAGCCTGTTTACTAGCCTAGTGTGTTTTCCGTTTTAGCCCGATCCATACCCGAGTATGCGAGGCCCAACGTGAAGGCCCAAGAGACTTGAAGATTTGTATTTCCTAAATTATTGTAATAGTTTAGGATTTAATTTTTTCATGTTGAGCCACGAAGAATGAATTTTATTTATTTTTATCGTTTCTTTATTACTCAATGGATGAATGATACTTATTATCATGTTTATTATGTCTACGTGATTTATTGATTGCGCTTTGACTATCATGCTAGGACCTTCTCGTATATTAGCATATTTAAATTCTCCGAGAATGTTTTATTTGTTGTGCTTAGTTATTATTTATGTTTAAGATTACGTGTTGTTGCATGGACAAACCTTTTGAAGTAAAAGACTAAGCAAAACTCGACAATTTTAATTTCTAAAAATAGTCAAAAGACCTCCACAATCGGTCTCTAGGAAAAATAAATAATAAATTTAGTAAACGTCCACACGCGTGGCTTGCTCATATTATTATTTATAAGTTTGCTAGCTGGGACTTCTAAATAAATCATTTAATTCTAAAAGAAAAGTGGGAGTTACACGCGTAAACGTCCACACGCGTGGCTTACACGTATGATTTTCACAAGTTTTCTAGATAGTTGGAAACAAATGGGATAACGAAAGTTAAATAAATTGGAAACGACGTAGTCCACGAAAGTGTGTTAAATCCAAGAATTTGTTTACAAGTGTTAGGACGTGGTCACTGCTTAGATATTAATTTTAAGTACAACTCCCCGCGGAGCCCCTTTTTAAAAATAATATGATCTAGTATAAAAGTCCAATTATTAATTTCATTTGTCAAAAGATTATGTTGACATGGATTGAAATTAAAATGACTAGGTATTTTAGTCTGGTTGAGGGATTTACAATAAACGTCCACCCGCATGACTTATATGTAAATCTCTTGGGCTATTGGAGGATTCAATCAATATTTTTTTATCAAAAGGTTACAATATTGTTGATTCAAATTATATGTGACTGTGCTCTTACATGTTTATTGTTTAATATTTTCAGATATGTCGTTATCGTATGTTATAAATATTCTCGCACAACACCCCTTAACCGGTCCTAATTATAAAGAATGGAAACGTAATCTGGAGTATATTCTTATCGCTGAGGAACACTATTTCGCGTTAGTTACTCCTCGTCCGGATCCCCTTACTGCACAGTCCACTGATGAGGAGCGGGCAAAGCATGAGAGGTGGCCCAAGCCTAATAATGTGGTCAAGTGCTACATTATGAACACTATCTCGTCTGCTTTGCGGCTCCAGCATCAGGACATGGACGATGCTGCCAACATCATGTTGAACCTTCAAGAGGTGTATGGGGAGTCGGACAGAGCTGTTCGGTTTGACTTAATTAAGCAAATCATGGAAAGTCGGATGACCGAGGGCAGCTCAGTGCATAATCATGTCATGCACATGATTAATATCATGGACAAACTTGACTTGATAGGAGGAGGTATCGACGGCGAAGCCAACGTCGATATCATTCTCAACACTCTTCCCAAATTTTTTGAGAACTTCCGTCTCAATGTTGTTATGGCCAAGAAAGACTATACTCTTAACGAGTTGCTCAATGACCTAGTTACAGCAGAGGGGGTGATGGGAAAGCATGCATAGGCTTTGGTCACTGCCAATGGGCCCACTGTTCCACCGAAAGGTAAGAACAAGAAAAAGAGGCGAAAGGGCAAGGCCAAGTTAAATATTGGGAGTAACGGAGCGGACCCTAGTGGTGGAGTAAAGAAACCTAAGGGAAAGTGCTTCAAGTGCGGTAAGACTGGGCATTGGAAGAAAGACTGTCCAGTGCTAAAGGCAAAGAACCAAGGTACGCCATTAGCTTTAGTAACTGAAACATGCTTAGCCGCTGTTTCTGCCCATTCGTGGCTAGTGGATACGGGTGCGACTGATCATGTTTATTACACCTTGCAGGGCTTCCAGCCAACAAGGCAGCTTAGGGATGGCGAGATCATCATCTCCATGGGCAATGCAGCAAGAGTCGCAGCAGTTGCAGTTGGAGATTTTTCTTTATGCTTTAATGACACTGTTTTAGTTTTAAGAGATGTTTTGTTTGTGCCGAGTTTTCAGCGCAAATTAATTTCTATTTTGAAACTTTATTGTGATGGATATTCAGTTGTTCTTGGTAGTAATGTTTCTATCATGAGAAATAACATAGTTATCTGCATTGGTGTTTTGAACAATTCTCTTTATACTATAACTTGTCTGCATAATACCAAAAACTTCATTGCATCAACATCATCGAACCCAAGGAAAAGGAAATTATCTTCTCAAGAGGATCAAACACATCTTTGGCACCTAAGACTAGGTCACATCAGTCTAAACCGGATCCAAAGACTAGTGTCTGATGGAGTGTTGGATTCGGTCCAACCTATTTAGACTAGAACCTGGGAATCCAGTTTAGAGGAAAAGATGTCGACAAGGCCTTTCAAGACAAAGAGGAATAGGGCCAAAGAGGTATTAGAATTGATCCATTCTGACTTGTGTGGACCAATGTCCACCCAGGCTCGTGGAGGGTATGAGTACTTCATCACATTCATTGATGATTGCTCAAGATACGGTTACGTTTACCTACTTCACCGTAAGTCTGAATACTTTGAGAAATTCAAAGAGTTTCAGGCGGAAGTGGAGAAGAAACTAGGTAAAAGTCCCAAGTCATTGCGGTCTGATCGCGGTGGCGAATACCTCAGCAACGAGTTCCAACGGTACTTGTCAGAAGTTGAGATAACATCCCAATTGACTACACCAGGTACTCCCCAACAGAATGGTGTAGCAGAGAGAAGAAATCGAACTTTACTTGAGATGGTTAGATATATGATGAGTTATGCATCTTTGCCCATTTCGTTCTAGGGATATGCCTTAGAAACAACTTCTTATCTGTTAAACTTAGTACCATCCAAATCGGTACCCAAGACCCCTGTCAAGTTATGGTCAAAGCGCAAGCCTAACTTGAACCAAATAAAGATTTTGGGTAGTCCAGCACACGTGCTGAACAAGGATATTGATAAGTTGGAATCTAGGTTTGAGGTAAGAATGTTTATAGGGTATCCAAAAGGAACGAAAGGTGGTTATTCTTATAGTCCTAAGGATCAGAAGATCGTTATTAGCACTAACGCCCGATTCTTAGAAGAGAACTACATGATTAATCATAAGTCTAGAACCGATATTGTCCTTCAGAAACTCGAAGGGAATGTCAGTACGATTCCAATTCCACAGCCACAAGTGCAAGAGGCAATAATACCAAGTACTGCACAACCCGTTGCCATAATGCCTACACGGCCTCGACATAGTGGGAGGGATGTTCGTCAGCCTGATCGGTTCATGTTTGTGGAGAATTTTCGGATTTGATCCCAGGAGGCGGACATGCCGATCTAGATCCCTAGACTTACGTCGAGGCAGTAAATGACGAAGATAAGAAAGAATTGCGTCGCGCTATGGATTCAGAATATGAGTTCAAAACTGCTATGGATGTATACGAGAAAACTGAACTGCCTGATGACTGTAAAGTTGTAGGCAGTAAGTGGGTATACAAGAGAAAGAGAGGAGGGGATGGAGAGGTTACAACCTTTAAGGCAAGGCTAGTGGCAAAAGGGTATACCCAGGTGGAGGGAAAAGATTATGATCAAACCTTTTCGCCAGTTGCCATGCTCAAGTCCATTCGGATCCTTCTCACCATAGCTGCTCACTTAGATCTTGAGGTTTGGCAAATGGATGTCAAGACCGCTTTATTAAATGGTTACTTTGAAGAAGGTTGGGACATCTATATGCAGCAACCAGAAGGTTATGTGAGGCAAGGCGAAGAGCATCTGGTCTGGAAGCTCAAGAAGTCCATTTATGGACTCAAGCAAGCTTCTAGGTCATGGAACTTACGTTTTGACGAGGTGATTAAATCCTATAGATTTACTCAAAGTGAAAACGAAAGTTGTGTGTATCGCATAGATGTCAACGGAGATAAAGTATTTCTTGCACTTTATGTAGATGATATTCTCCTAGTTGGTAACAATGTGGAGGTATTATCAGACATAAAGAGATAATTATCCGAGCAGTTTCAGATGAAGGATTTATGAGAGGCAACTTGGGATCAAAGTTATAAGGGATCGCAAGAAAAGGATGTTGAGCTTATCTCAAGCGACCTACATTGATACTGTGATTGCTCGTTTTAGCATGCAAACTGCCAAGAAAGGATTTCTACCTTCAGACATGACGTTCCACTTTCTAAGAAGATATGTCATAAAACACCAAAGGAGAAAGAGGAAATGAGACAGGTACCCTACGCTTCCACAGTGGGAAGTCTTATGTATGCAATGCTATGCACGAGACCCGATATCTACTATGCAATCAGCATAGTGGCAAGATATCAGTCTAACCCTGGACAGGCGCATTGGACTATGGTAAAATATTTACTCAAGTACCTGAAAAGGACTAGAGATTACAGGCTAGTTTACTCAAGTACCCTGATTCAATATTTTTCTCACACATAAACCTAAACTATTTGACGGACGTTTTGGATGTCGGCGCGCTGTTTCCACGTCGTGAAAAACGGAGGCCGACTGCCTTTTTTTAGGTGGATTGATCCACCTCTATGTGCACGAGGGAGACGGATTATCCGTGGGCTACTGCGGAGACTGGATGAAGAAAGGGCAACAGCTGAGCGGCTAAGTGCACATGACAGGCATTTGGAACGGCGATTGGCGAAGACACTAGCCCACTTGCGAACGTCAACCAGAGTTGGGAGTAATATAAGCGACGATATTCGAGTAGAGACGCTGGAGTGTACCGTCATCGAGTTGGAGTCCCAGAATATTGAGCTGCTGAACCGGCAACAAGCCCTGGAGAACAAACGACGCAACATGAACTTCAAAATTGTAGGCAGGACCATAACTATTTTAGCAACTTATGGTATCATCTGGCTAGGATGGAAGTGGCTAACAAACCTTGGAGTAACGAAAACATTTATTTATGTTGACCTGAATTTACATTGGCTCAACGGATATCCGTTCAGGTATTGGCGGATAGCTTAGTTTACGTCTTCATTTTCGGTTGAAATTTACAGGGTGTTTCAACCGTCTATTAGCCGATTCTGAACCATTAGTTATGTAATCGTCGGGAACGGAGATTTTCACCAAAATTACTAGTATCAATCAAATCCTGCGTTCCAAAACAGTGCATTCTTATAATCGTGTTATGTGTGCAATACCTAAACTAAACCATCGTGCCAACAACGAATCTTATTTTTAGACTTCGTGCCAAAGAAGAATAAGATTTCATACTACCAGAAATCGAAAAATTCGAAAAAAACTAACAATTCGTGCCATTAAATATTCCGTGCATTATTATCTCTTGCTACTCTGGTGCACCCTACAACCCTTCGTGCCATCATTAATTCGTATCCGTGGCATCTAGCCATTTAAATGCAATTTTCTGTTATGTGAACAGTGGCTTCGATTTCATCTTATTAAATCACAAGCAAAACTTACTGTTCATGGTCGAAATATGTTACACAGTGTTGATAATACTGGGAGGGAGAAATATCAAATTAGCCTACCAATAGAAAGTTTCCTGATATTTGAAATTTCAAAATACATGTCTTCAGTAAATAAATGAGATAGCCAGACATTCAAAAGTAAGCGTTGGCAGGCGATGTAGACGTGATCCTGACAAAAGTGATGTCTGCGTCAGTGTGTGGGATGGGCAGAAAAGGAGCAGGTGGGGTTGGGCAGTTGCTACGCCTGGAAGGGGTGCTTGAGCACGTCATTTTTGCGAGATTAGTTGCTACAGTTACAAAAGTGTTACATTCTATACATTATTAGAAAACAAGCAAAATCTATACAAACTTAGGGAGAGGTGCTACATCCTACCCTTTTTACTATCCAATAAAATGAATTCTGTATGAAAATATTTAACTTTTATATTTATCCTTAATTTTAAAAAAATAATAATTAAAAAGACACTTATTTTGAAATGAATGGTGTATTAATTTTACAAGGTAGTGGAGTACTAAAAATTGTACAAAAGGCTATTTTAGATTTTCTCGCACCGACGATATTAAAAAATCACATAAGAGAAAAATTAGACTTCGGAGGCCAAGCGTGCCTTCTTAGCAGTCCGTGAAGTCTGATGGAATTACCTGTAATTATAAATTATCTTAGCTGGGCTTATGCATTTGAATAGAGCCTCCTTATGATGAATTATCTAGTACTTGTGTTAGTTGTGTTCTCTGGGTTCATTTCTATCTGACGTATAAATACAGATCAAGAAATGAGGAGAAGAAAGAAAGAAGAATTCCACGTCACACAGCTGAATTTATGCAAAAATTCTATAAGTAACAGATTCAGAGTAAATCGAATTAAATATCAAAGGGCATCTCAAAAATCAAACGCAAAAGGGCAATTGCACAAAGCAGAACTTGGACAAATGCAAGTAACTCACTCATCCATGTCCACAATTTCATCGTGCTCTGCGTCAGTGCTCAGACACTCATCCACAACCTTGTTATGAATCGGAGTATTATCTGCAGCACGCAAATCAGGATAGTTGCGATAGTTCAGAGAGTGCAACCAGACAGCCACACTTCCATCCTTGTGCTCTGATGATGCAACGTGAGGGTATACGTGCTTAATCTTGAATTCCTCAGCTTCCTGTGCATAAGCCTTCATGGACAGCTCTTCGTGACTGCCTTCCCATTTCTTGTTATACGATGAGAAGAAACACTCGTCCAAATATAATCCAACCTCAGGGGCCATGGGAACACTAACGTTAACAGTCCTGGTATTCAAGAACCATTTATCGGTATCGGCAACATCATCTATAAAAATACAAAAGACAAATATCCAATACATGGATCATATCTAACCACCATTTACCATATCATTCCTAATATTTTGTTTTTGAGTCTTTTCAGATCTTTCACTTCCCCTTTTAATTAAAGTTGAAGATTATACCAACAAAAGAGAACCAATTCAACAACTAAACCTTAATCTCACTGTTGGGGGTCAGCTATGTAAAACATATCTCGCCATCATGCTCTACCAAGAAAGAGGCTCACATTAACATTCAAAACATAACAAAAAGTAATTTCTATAGTTTCTTTCAAGGCTTTCTAGGTCTTCCATCCCTTTGGTTTTAAGCTTAAAATTCTCTATTTTCAATAGGTCGCCTGTTATAAACTAAAACTACAAGAATGGTTACATTAGGTTGACAGCAAGCATAAAATATCCACACACTGCATATATAGACAACATAAGTAAAAGACAAACTTTGAAGAATATATAAATGTACATGGTAACAATACGTACTGTTGAAAAGCTGTTTCAATCAACGACTCCGGGCTGAGATTCCTCATGATTGCAACAGCAAGACCGATCATTTTCCGAATTTGGTGAAGCATGAAGCTCTGCCCCACAACCTCGCACTTGACAAAGTCAATTCCATCAATGTTAATCACAGTATTAGCATTAAAGGACAAAATGTATCGCTTAGCAGAAGGATCCTCAGCTTTGGTTCTGGTTGTGAAATTATGAAAATTATGCGTCCCTTCATAATACTTGAGAATCCTATTAAACCTCTTCTTTTCCTCCTCTCCATAACAGAAAACCCTCTTTTCCTCTGAGTTTTCATGGCCGTTAGCATCTTCACATTCCAATTTATCTTCATTTTCCTTGTGAATTATTTCGGCACCAGTTTCGAGTAGCTTCTTGGCGTCACTACTTGTATTATCGGCAACATCATCATTTCCTTTTTCTGAAGAATTCACCACAATGTTGTTTTCTACTTTAATAGCTTCATTCCTTGAATTGGCTGGTAAAATTGCTGAATCCTTTGAAACTGCTTTATCTCCCTCCATTTTCTCATCTTGAGCTACTTCAACATTCTCGCTTTTTTCAGAATCATTCTTTGCAGTCTCACTTTTCTCAGAAGAAGTCACCATAGTTTCATTTTCCTCTAAAGCATCTGCATTGTTCGATAAACTGCCTGAACCAGTGACACCATTTTCAGCATCTTTAGTGTTCGATGACATGCCTGAGCTAAGCTCACCATTTTCAGCATCTCTATTGTTAGACGAAATGCCTGAACCAAGCTCACCATTTTCAGCAACCCCATTGTTTGATGAAATGCCTGAACCAAGCTCACCATTTTCAGCCATAGTTTTCTGCTCAAAATTACGCTTCCCCATAACCCCAAAAACCTTCCTCCCTCTTTCCGAACACTCCACACACTTAACCAATTCATTCCCCGACCCAACGCTAGCCAAAACACTCTCCCTATCACGATGACACGATGGATCAAGCGCAAAAGTAGGGATTAAATAAATATACCTCCTCCGATCGCAGAACTTCTTCGCACTAAATGACGGCGTCACTCGCTTGTACCCGAAAATCCGAATCTGCGGAGACAAGTTGGAGTTCAATCGCTCAACAAAACCCGGTGGATCAACGTAAAACTTGCCGGAAACTACTTGGCCGACGGCGCTAACACCCTTATCGGTGCGAGCAGACCGGGCCCAATCGAACCGCCTATGCTGTCCTCGCTCCTCTTCCGGAACCGCTCCAGAATGATAGAGGGCTTCTTCGAGATCGCCTTCAATGGTTTTAGCCCCAGGGTTTTTCTGCATTCCCTGGTACCCCACGCCGCAATACGCGAAGAATATCGCGATTTTGCGGCGTTTGTACTTAGGTTTTCTGGGAACTGTTGGGGCATTTTCATCGTCGCCGGAAGTGGTGGTGGTGGAGGACATTTTTTGCCTTTTGGAGTCAGGTTGGTCTTGTAGTGGTAGTGATAGTGATAATGGATTTTCAGCCATGCTCAGAGTGCGAGGAAGCGAGATGTCTGTGTACTGTATACCCTCGCAAAACCCTAGAATCAGATTGCCTCTGGCTTGCGCTTTGGATGATTGTACGTTGCGCTGCTGCAGAATTTCTCTATTATTTTTCTCTCTTTCTGTTTTTAGCCTCAGAGTGGCAAGGAAATCGGAGGAAACAAAATGGAGATTAACTGATTTATTACAATGTTTGTTTTCATGTATTTTTTTAGGTTTTATTTGTTTATGACCGGGTGGTTGAAGTACTGTAAACTGTGAGGAATAAAGTTATGAGATTGGGGTAAATAAGTGAGTGTTTGTATAGATTGATTGGAGATTGAGTTGTGGGGTAATTATAATATAAAATGTGCTAAAGATGATTTGATGTGTGTAAGAGGTAGTTAGTGAATGATTGGTTATTGATTAAAGTTGTATTGAGAATTATGTTTGATTGATAATGTGTGTAAGAGGTAGTTAGTGAATGATTGGTTATTGATTAAAGTTGTATTGAGAATTGAGTTTGATTGATGATGTGTAAGAAGTAGTTAGTGGATTGATGATTGATGTTTTGCTGTTTGGTTGTTAAAATAATTTATTGGGGGACTTTAGGGTTGAACACTATATATTGGTCACAATCTAGAGCCAAACACACATGAGTTGGGCTAAATCTTAAACGGTTGTGCCCAACCATAAACAAACAGGCCCTTAGTACTGGAAATTTTCATAGATGGCACAGTCAAAGTACTACCTTCGTTTTTTTTTTAGATGTCTTTTTAATTTTCATAGAAAATGAACAGGCCCTTAGTACTGGAAATTTTCATAAACGGTTGTTCTTTAAATTTTTTTTCTACATTTTTCCAATAGTACCTCTATAATTATTCCTAAAAAATTATAATTATCTAACCTACCATATCTAGATAATATAATTGAAGACTTATTTGTCTATTTTCTATACCTCTTAATTTTCTTATTCAAACCTAAAAAAAAATCTAAAAAAAAAAGGGAAGTAGTACAACTTATTAAGAATGGTCTTACTTATTTCGAACAATAAAACATAGTCTATTTTTTAAACAACTCAATTATTTTGACATATTAAACAAATCGAGTTGTTTAAACAACTAGGTTATTTGACTAAAAAATAATTCTAGTGTAAAACACAAAAAGACATGTTGTTTTAAACAATTTAGTCGTTTTCAATACAAAACCAACCATATTGTTTCCATAACTTAAAACACAAAAAAAAAAAAAAAAAAAAAAAAAACTATCCTATAAGTATATAATCGCAACCTTAAATCTTAAAAAATATGTTTATAAATTGATAAACAAAATAAATTATGTTATTGAAGAAAATAAGAGCACACACATATACTTGCAAAAATAATCCGAATATGATGATGGAGCTATGAAAGAAAAGAAGAAGATAAATGGAGAATACAGAGAGAGAGAGAGAGAAGAAAAAAAAAGAGAAAGAGAGAGAGAGAGAAAGTAAGAGAAGAGAAAAGAGAATACATATGAGGAAGAAAGAAAGGAAGTCAATTTTCAAAATCTGAAATATTATTTTCTTTTTAAAAAAAAAATGTCAAACATGGGGAAAATATTTTTTATTATAAGCTGGGTTATCCGGTCATACTTGATATATACCATTTTTTGTATAAATTTTGATTGGAGTGGGTTGGTGATGATGAATCCCTGATCATTGATCTGAATTACACAATATTCTACTAACTCAGTTACAGACGATTCATTATTTTTATTTATTTGTGAATTTTTAAAAAATGAGAAAAATATAAGTTGTTCATATAGATTTTTTAGGGTAGTCTAGTTTACAATATACCTCACATATATTAGAAAAAGTATAAATTTCTTAATATAACATATGTAATCCATTTTAACCCTTTTCACTAATTTATTATTTTTTTTCTCTCTCTCTTTATCTTTTTGTTTGAGTTTTGATTCACCTTCTTATCATTCTAGTAATAATTTTAGATTTTTTTTTCTCTATGAACACGGTGTGTTTCCTTAAGGTTGGAGAAGACTGAGGTAAACATGGCTGAGAGAGTTAATGAATGTGCTTTATTGAGATTCGGTCTTCTAAATCTACTGAAACCAATCTAAAACAAATATACTCATAATGTCTTGGGACAAAGATATTGTTTGAACTCTGTTTGATTTATATTCATTGTTTCAGTTGAAGAATTAATAAAAAAAATTTAGGGCATGATTGACATGAAGGAATGATGTGAGAATGGAATGCTCATTCACTTGTTCATTCTCATTACTTTGATTGGTATGAATTTGTGGTGAAAATAATCATTCCCAAAGAAACATCGACTCTCATATCCATGGGATTAGCCATTCCTCCACCCCACATGGTATTAGTTATTCCTAACAACAAGGAATTATTATTATTATTATTATTATTATTATTATTATTATTATTATTATTATTATTATTATTATTATTATTATTATTATTATTATTATTATTATTATTATTTGATTAATTAGTTTTTATTATTTCTATGCTTATTTATTATCAATATTTTTAATATTCTCAATTAACCATTATTAATTAATTTATTGATTGATGATAATGATGTTCCTGTTCTTGCTCTTGTGGTTATTGTTGTTGTTGTTGATATTATTAATTAATTGATTACTATGTTCACTATTATTTCTAATTTATCTATTAATAATATATTTTCATAATTTATAATTACTTTTAATTAGTCGTTATCAATTAATTATTCAGTTAATAATAATAGTAGTAATAATTATTATTACTATAACTACCATTATTGCTATTTAAATTATTACGATTATTATGATTATTATCATCATTATCAATAATTGATAATTAATTAAATTATTAAATTATCTACGATTATCGAATAATAATAATAATAATAATAATAATAATAATAATAATAATAATAATAATAATAATAATAATAATAATAATAATAATAATAATAATAATAATAATAATAATTTTAATAATAATATGTTATTAATATTACTATTTTGGTATTTTATTAAAATAATTGATATTCCATTTCTTATCATTCCTTGAGCATACCAATCATTGGAATGATTATAATTATATCATTCATTTGTCGTCCTCATTCCATTCCTAAATTGATTCCATTCAGACATTATTTCATTCACTCATACCAATCATGTCGTTAGTACATTGGAAAATTGGGGTGCAGAATCTGTTTGATTTTTATTTATTGTTTCAACTGAAGAATCAATAGATTTTCATTTTTTTTTTTAGTATATTGGGGAATTAGGGTAGGAATGATCTTAAACCCAAAACCTCTTAATTATAAGATAAGAGTGATGTTATTGAAGTATAAGGTTTTCGCAAATCAATAGATCTCTTTATTAATCAATCAGAAGAATTAGAAAATAGTGATGTGGGTTTTTATCTTAAGGACTTTTTAAGGATGATATTTTCATAATATTTGAATCTGAATAATGATATCTGGTTCATTTATCTCTCTGAAGAGTTTATATTCATTGTAGCTTGGGTTTTTTATAATTAAGTTATCAAACATGTTTCATACTATTAACATTCACTTGCACCACATGTGATTGTTCTTTTCTCAAAAAAAATTCGGTTAATTTTCTTTCTAATAAAAACTTATTATTCTAACACATTATGTATAAATTGGTTATTTAAAAAAATATTTTACTAACATGTTTTGAAATCCGTGGTTGTTGTGAAGAACTCTATGTTGTACTATTAATTACAATACCAAGTTATGGATTCTTATCTTCTTTTATATAAAAATAAAACTCTTAGTTTGAAAAACATTTTATTTCCCACCCACCTTAGGTTTCTATTGGGAAAACACATTTTCGCATGTTCTGATCAATCTGCATACAAAAAACGGGATTCATTTTTCTTTGTCCTTAATACCCGACGAACTTAATGATGGACAGTTAGCGATAACTGTTAATTGTCCAGTCAATTGGACCAAGTTAATTAAATAATCGGATATTTCTGGAATCAATCAATGTAATTACCGAATCATTTACACACTGTGGCAGAATCTTAAAAAATCCGTCATACGGTATATCTCGAATTTTGTTGCCTTCGATCAATCGGCGTAATTATCCTGTGAAGATTGTCCGCGAAATATGCTCAATTTATTGCCACTATTTTCGTTGAGATTTGGGTTGATCCTTATTGAAATGTTAAATCCATTGTTAATTAATTCAATGAAACTACTTGGAAGAGATTGGGTGAAATATGGATGTTATGGCACAATCAAATTAAATATTTAAAATCAGTATAAGGTAATTTAAATATGGATATTTCAGCACAAATCAAATATAAAATAACGTGATACCTTCCAAATGTTTTATTGATCACTGTTAATGACCGATACACTCTTCATTAACGACCTCTGAATCTTTGGGTATATAACTAAATACCTTTGGCTTTTGTGATGGACATGGTTGCTCATCGAACTATCGAGGGTTGCAAAATTGTTTGTTTGATCTATTCGGAATTTATTTAAGGTAATATGGCATCGAACAGTGTAACCTCCTGGCTATAACCAAAGAAAAAGTTGAGCGCCTTCAAATTAAATTACACGTATCACGTATGACTTTTGTGTAAGTCCGCAGTTTTTACAAATTGGATCATGTGTATATCCCTTTAGTTTTTTTTTTTTTTTTTTTTTTTTTTCCTATGTTGCTTTTTCGGTTTATCGGATAATTTATGCCATCTCTTTGTTTGTTGTTTTTCCCCAGGCAATTCCTGTTGATTTTGTGAACCATTTTCTTGCCGGACTTGCGGTGGAAATGTGGATGTGTTACCATAATGCCATTACATTTCGTGTAAAAGTTCGAAAGTTTGGATCGCACTATTTTTTTACTTATGGTTGGTCGAGTTTTGTATATGGTAGCTAGATTATCGAGTGTGATCTTATGAATTTTTTATGTAGCTGATCAACTTTTTTAGATGCATGTCGTTAAGTGCGAGACGTGTCTCTAGACAAGATTGTCTCATGTAGACGTCCAACAGTTTATACTAGGTATTGTATTAGTGTTTTTAAAATTTCCATAGATATACTAAAGTAATTATCAATATTAATTAATTTATTTTGAATTTCTATAATCCTTTAGTCAAGTCTAGCCTGGATAATTTTGGTGCATCGGTCGATCTTGATGCGCCGATGGAGGTTGATTTCATGTGGTCTGATATGAAGTAAATTTTTCAGCTGATCGGGTCACTCTAGGTTCGCCGTGATTTCTAATAAATAGTGGAGCTCCTTGTGAATTATGTTCATCTTTATTTTATGTTTATGTGTTTTGCGGTGTCTTCTGCATACATCATAATTCTAATCAATTTGAATGCGTCATAATTAGATTGTTGTATTACTTTAGTTTACAAGGACCATACAACCAGAGTTGTACCTCCGATGGTTGAGGATGAGGCTGTAGTTGCTGGTGTTGAGGATGCTGACGATTCTTCTACTACGGTTGGATCGCAGCATGAGCAGGCTGGTGAAGGATATTTTTGCGATAACTTTACGAATAGAGATTTTGGTGATGAGCATCTGATGAAGCCTCGATTGGTAATCTTTTCCGCAACTATTTTCGTATTCTTTACCTACAAAATAGTTCAGTACGCTATTGTATCATATAATTATTTGACTATTGGTTTTCCATTTATAGCCTAGTCCTACACGGCTCTGGAGGTCGGTTGCAAAGACCGTTGAACGACATCCCATGTTTGTTAGGATATCTATGAAGAACAAGGTATGGTCGATTGGAGTCATCTTTCAAGGGACACATGCTTTGATGAGGGGAGGGGTATTTAGGAGATTTTATAGACGAGAATGATTTGTTCAAGGGTTAAACCTTGACTTTTGTCTTGGTTGACAAGGACATTCTTTTATGTAAGGTGAAGGTTGAAGGTTGAATGCAGTTCAGGCTTATGCCCATTTTACTATTTGTGTTTCTGTCTTTTTTTATTAGTTTTTAATTTTAACGATGTTTGGTACTCTTTTGAATAAGTGGAATTCGATATATGGTGTTTGATTGGCATATGAATGTAAATTTGTTTTCGGTTTATAGTGATTGAATGAGATTTTTTTATGTATCCTACTCAATGAATTTGTATAGATGATTGTTTTTGTGGGTACCACATATTGGATCTCATCTGGTAACATTACATATGAACATTATCGGATTCGGCCTCATTACATCTACATTTTATAAAATAAGACGATGGTTGTCTATATTTTTGGAAATTTTAGGGCCCCGGCTCAGTTCATGTGCTCGAATATACCAATGTAACCTTGCGGTTACAAAGACTAACCTTATTAATTAAATTCCTAGGACCGTCTTAAAATCCGTAATAATTTACCCTTTTTAGGTCATTTGTATATGTCTGATTTAAATGGGTACGTAATAGTGTACGATGTAAGAATAAAATCAAGATTGGACCTGTTACTGAGTTGTTATTGTCTGCTTTCTTCCGCAACATCTGGTATGTTTCTCCAAGTTTGTCTTACGCCAAGTGGATGATAACATCAACTCTATTTTTAATGTTGAATTGAATGTACGTAACGCGAACATAAATACAAGAAACTAATTCTCTTATTAGTGGATTTTGCTATTGAACCAGAAATGCAGCCTAAAAATATTGATGTCCGAATTATTCTCAATAATATTGCAAATTATGATGCCGTCCTAATATTATGGTTTAACTTAGAAGGGTGGATTTGCATGTTGCACATTATTCTCAAATGTGATTGAATATTTGGTGGGTTGAGCCGGATTTGTCCTAATTGGTTGTGGCGATTTAGCAACACCTTTCCAATATTTAACATAATCTGAAAATTATATGTTCATATGTTAAGTAGGATATAGGTCAATCTTTCAATATATAGCATGTTTAGTACCACATCCTACTTAGAACAATATTGTTAACAAAAGAATTGATTATAATATAGGCAGACATCTAATATCCCTTTAATGCATTTTGCTATTGAATTTGTAATGCAACCTCAAATTGTGGGTTCTCGAACTTTATGTTATTTATGTATATCAAAATGTTAGGGAAAATTGGTAAAAATATCCCTTAAGTTTGCCATAATTATAAAAATATCCTCTAAGTTTGGCCATTTTTTAAAATGCCTCATAACTTTCAAAAAGTTGGTAAAAATACCCTGTGACCGGGTATAGCCAGTGGCTCTTCCGGTCACAGGCTTATGTGGCGTAAAAATGGTGATTTGGCTCTGAAAATGCCACGTCGACGTCCAGCTATTTATTTCTTGACTCCTTCATACGCCCAGAACTGCTCATCCTACGCGTTGTCGAGTGCCAGATCGTACGCCACGTGCAACACTCTCCCCGTCTTGAATGCTTCCTCATCAATTATGATTCCTTTACTAAATCTTTGCTACCGGAGCCACATCAGATACCGGCTTAGCCGCCGGAGGATCAAGACAACGCCGAAGAAATGTAAGTTCAATGTTACTTCAATTATGATTCCTTTACTAAATCTTTGTATTCCTCATCATTGACCTCAAGATCCTTCCTTTTTGTTCGTCTTTCCTCCAGATTCACGGCGTGTTGAGCGTCGTAAGTTGGGGAATCCTGATGCCTATCGGAGCCATGGCAGCAAGGTACTTGAAGGTATTCAAATCAGCAAACCCAGCATGGTTTTACCTCCACGTAGCAACCCAAGTATCGGCCTACATCGTCGGTGTCGCCGGATGGGGCACAGGGCTGAAACTCGGCAAAGATTCAGCCGGAGTCGAGCAAACAACTCACCGGAACAATGGTCAAATCTCAAACAAGCAATTCATCAAACACTTGGTGCACACACTTTTCACTTCATCTCTGTTGAATCTCAAACAAGCAATTCATCAAACACTTGGTGGCAGGCATTTGCGCTGCTGTTAAGGCCAAAACCAGACCACAAATACAGATTCCACTGGAACATATACCACCAAGCAATCGGTTACGCCGTGATCTCTCTTAGCATCGCCAACATTTTCGAAGGATTCGACATATTAGACCCGGAAAGGAAAGGGAAAAGAGCATACATAGGTGTGCTGATATTCCTCGGAGCAACTGCTGCTTTATTAGAAGCATTTACATGGTTTATCGTACTTAGAAGGAAAAAAGAGTCTGACAAGCATCCTACCAATGGCGTCAATGGCGTTAATGGATACCATGCTTGATTTTTACTTCTTTTTCTTTAGTTATTATTATACGTTGTTATTTGTTTTCTCTCCAAGTTGGTGATTATGTGTCATTTTTCCCATTATTCTTTAATGGAAATAAATAGCTGGACGTCGACGTGGCATTTTCAGAGCCAAATCACCATTTTTACGCCACATAAGCCTGTGACCGGAAGAGCCACTGGCTATACCCGGTCACAGGGTATTTTTACCAACTTTTTGAAAGTTATGAGGCATTTTAAAAAATGGCCAAACTTAGAGGATATTTTTATAATTATGGCAAACTTAAGGGATATTTTTACCAATTTTCCCAAAATGTTATGTTGTTATCCTAATTTTCAATTCAAGTTTTAAACTTATTACAAATTATGATGAGTTCTTGATTTGTACTACCTCCATTTTATTTATTCTTTTTAGGTTTCGTAAATTGTCTTAAAATATTTGTTCGTTTGACCTTTTTCCACATTTATCTCAATGTTACCCCTATAATTAATTCATTAAAGTCTCTAATTAATGTAAACATATAATAATATAAATGAAAAATGAGAGAATTAAGGGATTGAGAGGTGATGACTTATTTGTCCATTCTTCCTACCCTTTAATTTTTCTATCCACAAAAAAAAAAAAAAAAAAAAAAGGACAGAGTAATTTTTTACTATTTGCATGTTACCCTCGATGGTGCTTGTATATTTACGAATATTTGACATAATGTGAATCTTATATCCTATTTATGACTGTATTGCAAATAAATAGTAGATTGTAAAATTACCAGATTCGGTATCTTGAATTGCAGATTCACTTATATCTTATATCCTGGATAGGTCAAACTCTCAACAAATACCAGATTCGGTACCATATCCTATTTAGGACAATATTGCAATATTATATATAGGTTGATTATGATGTAATTGACTGATGGTGGAAATTAAATTTACCATATTATATTGTCTTCCAATTTTTGGCAGTTTGGCGCAAATTTACCGGGATTTGTTTCCCAATCATCCCATATTTGGTATCTATAACCTTCAATCACACAATATAAGATCGCTCGTTCATATTAACAAATCCACTTCCATATTTAACAGTATAAGATCACTACAAGAAAACTGCCAAATTCCAACCAGAAAAATTCCAACGACATAAAAGCCGTTGGAATTTTTCAAAATTCCAACGGCAAAAGGCCGTTGGAATAGCTGTTGGGAAAAAATTCCAACGGCAGAAGCCGTTGGAATAGCTGTTAGAAAAAAAATTCCAACGGTAAAAAGTCCGTTGGAATTGCCGTTGGAATCATTTTTTCCGTTGGAATTTAATTGTTGGAAAAAAAAATTCCAACAGCCACTTTTCCAACGGCATAAAAACCGTTGGAATTGCCGTTGGAATTAAAATTCCAACGGTGATTTACCATATTCCAACGGTTTTTGGTAAATTTTCGTTGGAATTTTAATTCCAACGGCAATTCCAACGGTTTTTATGCCGTTGGAAAAGTGGCTGTTGGAATTTTTTTTTCCAACAATTAAATTCCAACGGAAAAAATGATTCCAACGCCAATTCCAAAGGACTTTTTACCGTTGGATTTTTTTTTTAAACAGCTATTCCAACGGCTGCTGCCGTTGGAATTTTTCTCCAACAGCTATTCCAACGGCCTTTTGCCGTTCTCATTTGCCGTTGGAATTATCGTTGGAATTTTTCTGGTTGGAATTTGGCAGTTTTCTTGTAGTGGATTAACATGCTACGCTTATTGCATGAATTTAATTATATTCCGAAAGTCTATCTTACCAATATTACAAACCGTTCCATAACATTTCGTTGACCAAATTCACTCAGCCATAAAAAAATCGAGAACCAATCAGCGCCATTATCATTGAACAAATCATTAATTCAATTATTCTGCAGCCCGTAATCAAGGCTGCATCAGCATGTAAAGTTATCAAATCTATATGATGTTTGTATTATGTACCAGAAATCAGCGTATTCTAAGCCTATTTTTCCTTTATCAATTTCTATTAGGAAGAAACATGTTGATTTGCACCAAAAATAGAGAGGCAAACCTTGCTGAATTTATCCCAGCTGCCTAAAAAGTCTAGGCAACTCCGATTTCGAATGACACACTTCATCGAGGACGCCCAATATCCTGCTTATTATATTTTTTCGCATATCAATAATGCCTCCCATGTACACTTTGGTGTACAATGTCAATTTGTCCAAGACTTTTGTGGGCGATGAAGTTACGTCTGATACTTACTTACTACTGCCCGACTTATGGCCAGCACAACCGAGCTCTCAACACCGAGTGCATTTTCCACGATGAGGATGTATCTCTAAATGATGTTGTTTTATATACCTAAGGTATGTTCGTTAGTTATCTTATGTTATCTTAATTTGCGTATAATTATGGTAAACGGTGGCCACATCCATGCTACCATAAGAGCAAATCAAAGAGAGTTATATATGAATATGCTTATTGAAGGGCATCTATACTCTGTATGCCATCAAGAGTTTTGTGGTTGCCAACAACACTATGCTACAAGACAACTATGAATCAATTTAAAATTCTCTTTATATCAGTCATACTCAACTAACTGAGTTGTTTGACGATACTTTCCCATCCTACCTTTGTGTATTTGTGCCTGTGGGAAGCTCCTGAATTTGGATTAGTTGGATGAGAGTCGGTTGATAGGTAAATCTAGAATTACTCTATTGCATAATCTTATTTTCATTTTATAGTTTTTTAATTAATGGCAATGCATTATGTAAATTCAACGTAATATTATGTTCTGAAAATTAGATATTCTGGCAAGGATTATATTAGTGATGCCACCTCAGTACAAGGAAATTAGAGGGGGCATACCAAGATAATGGATGTTGTACTTGTTAGTTATAAATGATTTTTTTTTTTGTTATTATATTTAGCTTTTTACTTTTTTTTGGCTACTCGTTAATTGAGAAGGAATTCATGTTTAAAGTTCAAGTTAAGGGTGACAAGGTTTCTAGATTTCAAAACGCTGCTTACAATGTACTGAAAATTTGCAGCGATTGTGATATTGCGTCACTTTACGCTGCTGTTGATAGTCAGGTAAAAAAATCACGTCCACCTAATAAGAAGTCCAAATTTCATAAGCAAATGCATTCTGCATCCATCTTCTACTAGTAACTCTTACACGAACTAACATTATAATTATTCGATTGCGAAAATGTTTAGGAATCGGACGTTCTGTCTAAAATGAATACTGGAAGCCATTCTAGAAGGAGGAGGTATAGTTTTGTTTTTATTTTTGTTTTTTTATTTTGAATAAATTATTTTCCCATCAGATCCTACCAATAAAATCAGATTCAAAATTACATATCGTCTTCTCACCACGGAGCAATACATCTAATATTTTCAGGTTGCTTGCTTTTGCAGGTTGGTTCTTCTGGTGATGTGGTTAATTCACAGCAAAAGGGAGGTGGCTGTATAGGAAAGGGCAAGGACGTGGTCATCGAAGAGTGCAAACGTAGTTTGTTGGATGAGTTTTCTGCAAACGAGCCATTAAAGAGGTGCAAGACGGTCGTGAAAGTTGAAAAAGATTGAAAGTTTGATGTGGAGTTTCACTTTAAATAAGATATGAAATGTTAGTATGGTTTCTTATTGATGTATTTAGTAATTTTTGTTCATGTTATGTTTTTTCCTCCATATCCGGTTTGTGTTGGGGGATTTTTTTTTTTTTTTTTTTTTTTTTTAATGTTAATTTCATCCCTCTGTTTGGGGGTGGATTATAAAATGAGATCATTTACCACCTAAAATCGTGTAAGTGTGTGTGACATGTTCGTGTCTATCTACTCATATTCTAATTTTGATTGTATATTTACGTTGACCTATTCTCCATATCGTCCTATCTTCTTGTTTTTTACTTAAAAAAATGAAAAAATAAGAAAATATTATTACGAAGAAATACATAAATACCAAGAATTAACATTGACCATCTAGGTCAGCTCTAACTGAAACATATTTTTTCCTCGGATAGTTATATTTTTCATTTTTTCCCTAAATTTGTCGTTTGCATTTCACTTTGGAAGATAAGGCCAAGAATTTTATTCTGCTATTTGAACGAAATTGATAGTGAGGTCTCATTTGTTTCAGTGGTAAAAAAAGCTTATTAGTTTTTATCATTGTGTTGTAGTTCAAAACCACAAATTGAGAATACTGATCATTAGCCTCGTCTGTGCTTGGATTCTTGAAAAATATTTTCAATCCCCCCCCCTCCCCCCCCACATGTTTTGTCTTGAGACCTGTTCTAATAGTTTACAAAAAATATAAAATAAAATAACCAGGCTGAAAAAAGCCAAATTTACGTAGTTAGTATGTTATGTCTTGCATTTAAGAAGAATGGACATTAGGAGTCAATTAATTAGGGACATCAATGGTCAATGTATAAATGCATTTTGTTGAAGGTGGCTCTACTGTTTCATGTCAGCGTCATGTAAGTATGAACAATGTGTATGGAAACTGCGTAGCAGCGCTCTTGCTTCTGTTTTATATAAGTCAGGACTCTACCTCAGATTCCTAATTGCTATTCTTATATGTCTTCATTTATAACCATATCACACTTACAATATGATGTTTTCTGCTAATTTCGTATAAGATGTACACAATTTTTATTTTGAAGGAGAAAATACGCGTTGATTTCCTCGTCTTTTAGTTCCACTAAAGCACAAGGTCGAGGTGCATTTTTTCTTTGAGTTAATACCCGCCTTTGATATGCAAATGTATTGATAACTCTAGAACAATATTTTGTGCTTTGTTAAAATCAAATAGTCAAAGGTTTACCAGAAATAGGCCACGTCATATGGTGATTCGGGTGTACAACATTAGGCCAACATCATATATTAGGTAGGGTTATCGGACTAAAAATTAGTGATCAAAGTTCCGCCTATTTCCTCAAATATATGATCATTTTTTTGGTTGGCCCTAGGCCCATTAGGTTTTTCACCCATCTAGTGAGGCCTATTTGGCCCGATGATACCTAGCTAAAAGGCCAGCTAGACGGGGTCAGGCTATTAGGCCGGACCAATTTTATCAACTTTAGTAAGATGTATAGAAGAAAACTTTCTTTTATTTATAATAATATAATGATATCATTAAATTAGGAAAAGCTCTAATTTAAAGATGTGTACCGTGTATACATATATATATATACACACACACATTGAACTCAATATATAAAATATAAATATATTTACACACTACACTTGTGTACACAAACCGCATGAGTAAATATATACATAGTAGCTGTTAGTCTGCTGCACTCTAATCTCCTTTTAAAAAAGTACCAATTAAAAAGGAAATAACAAAAATAAAACTGAGAAAACAAAAAAATAAAAAGTAGTGGGGCGGCTTCAAACACAAAATTCGATAGTGGTTAGAATAAACTCAAATATGAAAAAAGGAAAATTCTCATTTCCATCTTCCTAATTCTCACTCTCAGTCATTTCTTGTCCCATAATTACTCCAATTTTGCATTTTTCAAGAGGGCGAAAAGAGAAACCATCCATTCTATCTCCTCAGTTTCAAGCTCTACTTACCTGTTGACAGGCCTAATTTCTAACCCTAAATACCGCAAGTATACGGGTGTAGATGTGTATAGGGGAAATTAAGGTCGATCCTCAGAGAACAGGTTAACGTAGTTCAATACCCCAATTTTCTAGGATTATCCTAACTAGACACTCGAATTGCAAGATTGATTTTAATAAGCTAACTTATTTCAACTAATTACTAACTTAACTAACGAGTAAATTTCAATTAATGAGAATGTATCCTAGGGTGTCGATTTCATGAATCACTACAATATATATTGATTAAGTTCAACTTATAAACTTTTAAACCAATTTTTAGTATCTATTAGACGACACTTAATTAACTTAGTCATTCTCTAGAAGCGACTAAGTCGTGGATTGATTAGGACAACTACCCTCTCGAGTCATTTAATCCTAACAACTCCCAAAAGACCCTTAACCCTTGCCTATGCAGTCATAGACAACTACGCTATATGTTGTACGTCTATTAACGATTCCCTCCTCTCGAAGCGGAATTTCTAAACGTGTAAACTAAGTCTAAGTGATCAAATTATGCTCAGTTATGGAATAAAACAAACATATAGATAGATATTTAAAAACCGAAGTCTATAAATCAAAACATAAATCAAATATCGTCGTAAAACACTACTCTCTAACCCTAGGACACGAGTAGTTAAGCTACTCATGCTACTCATGCATAGTATTAACCTAATACAATAATTCATAGAATACATCGTAAAGAAATAAAGACTAGAAAAGAAATAATTAAACCCAATGAAGTCGGCTTGTCAATCTTCCTCTTCTCGTTCTTCAATCGCTCTCTAATTTTCCTTCAATATGTGTATGATGTGATGTATCAGGTATATCCTTGAAAAACGAGCACCTCTTGTCTTTTTATAGATTTCAGAATAGTCCTGGGGAGCTTAGGAATCAATTCCTACTTTAGACAGGAAAGTCTTTAAAAACTGTCCTTTTGACGCTGCTGCTTTGCACTTCTGACGCGGCCGCGTTGCTTTGTACTGAAAATTTCCTTAAAATGCAACGTTTTGATGCGGCCGCTTTGCATTTTGGAAGTGGCCGCATTGCGTCAACAGTGAGGAATTGCTTTGCAGGCTTGTTTTGGCGCGACCGTGTTGCATTGTTGACTCGGTCGCGCCGGTTTACGCCTGGCTTGACTTCTGGATCGATTCAAACCGGTCTGAGCCGGTCTAGGCCAATTTTTGACTGGTTCGGACCCATTTTTATCAGTTTTGACTTCTCTTCGACTTGTTCTTTCTTCCGTTAGTCATAGAATATGACTTTTAGTCCTGAAATTGCTAAAAAATACTTTAAAACAAGTCAAACACGTTAATGGTCCAAATTATATCAATTTATCCAACTCTTGACCAAATATGCACGTAATTTCTATAAAATACTATCCTAAATCGACCTAATTACATGCATAATCAACGTTAATCAAAACCCCCCAAACTTAAACTGTTGTTCATCCCGAACAACACAATAAAAGACAAGAAATACAAGTGATTATGCAATGGTTTAGGGTGATTAGATGATGATTCAGTTTCAGATTGATTTTTCTTTTTACACAATTTAGGCAACACAATGTACTTGAGCATATGTGATAACATGAAAATCAACTAATCTCGAGACTTTGAACTTTCGAGTTATTCAATCCTCACCGGTTATGTATTTCACTCATCTCTCAAGTGTTTAGGCTAATTTCATTTCCGCTCATATTGAATTACATGCAAAGCCTACCATATGCTTGTCAATCGTCTAAACTAGACCTCGTACTCAATGTGTGTGAAAAAGGATAAAAAAAAAGTCTTTTTATTGGTTGTAATGTTGGCTTAAGGTAAGGTGGGATATATTTGGTTGAAAGTGACTACTTTTGGACTAATCAAGTTATACCTAACTCGACTACCCCTCAATAACATCACTCAACCTCACTCTTCAATTTTCAGCAACTCATCCCGAAAGAGATGACTTTTTCACCTTTACTAAACCTTGTACAGCTAAATTTCTTTTTCAATTCACAATCAATACAAGGGTACCACATTTTTGGGACTACCAGACCGTTCTAATCAATTCAAACAATTCTAAGCACTTTTATGATTTCCTAGCCTCTCCTCAAAATACTTAGCAATTTATTAACAACCAACTTTTTCTTTTCTTTTTCTCAATCGATATATATATTTTTTTTTCAGCTAGGAGAGGCTATTTTTCTCTTTGTTTTTCCCCTATCATTCTTCTCTTATTTCCTTCATCTTTGAAATTATCCTCTAATCTGCCCATTCCTTCCCACAAATTCTTCACCCAAACTACCTTCCAATTCTCCTCCCTCTAACTTGATTAATCCAATTAAGGCCAAAAGAGTTTAATCGAAAGATTTTCGGCTGACATTATTAGACTATGAAAAAAAATTAATGCTTTAAGGCTCAAGTGCGCTGACTAGGGTAATTCTCGACATTATGGTCTAAAGGCAATTTTTCACAGTTCAAATAAATAGGCTTCAAAATAAAAATGTCTAAGATCACTTCCTAAATCATACCACGTATTTGACACATTCTTAGTGAAGACTCAAGGCAAGTTCTAGAGACTAGTGCACATATTCAATCTAATTCACACCGAAAGAATGTATATTACTCCGAAAATAGGAGTACAATTAGGCTCAAATTCTCACCAGGGTAATTTTTGATTGAATACTCTGGTTCAAGCTCAATTTCATCTCAGCTCACTTCTCATTCTCTATTATGTGCCTTTTTTCCATTTCCTTCTCAAAATTATCTCATCATTAAGTATTGACCATCCATCTTTCCCTTTTTTTTTTCTTTTCTTTTCACTTGTTACTATTTTTTTCTTTTTCGGGTTTAACTCTTATTTTGACTCTAAAAACTAAAATAATAAGACTCTAAACTTCTATGACTCAACATGACAAATAAATGATCACAGACTCGGTACTCCAAATCAAAGCAAGTAAAAGTAATCAATATGGGCATACAGACCCGACAGTTACTCAAAGCAGCAAACTATGCAAATGGACGCACAAACCCGACACTTAAACACAAATAACGAAACAACAAGCAAGTCAAACGATCAACTAAAAAGCAGAATAGCCAACTAAAAGCAGAAACAACAACAAAAATATAAATATAGCAGCGAAGACGTCCCACGGTACACCCTCTCCCCTAAACTTGGCTGAAAGCCAATGTTTGGAGGAAGAGAGTGGTACGCCTCGGTGCGAACATACAAATCACTGTTGTGGAGACAGTTGTTGGAACCCATGCTGGCTCCAAATCTGAGCCAGAGCCCCCCGTTGGGTCCTCTGCTGCTGTCTCCACTCTTGTTCTTCATAAAACCTTTGAAGAAGTGTGTTCTATATTCCTCGTAGATCATTCAACTCTGTGGGGATCATTTGAAGTGCTCCCCGTACCTCTGTTCGCTGCCTTTCCATAGAGGTATGAACTGATTGCACCGACTGATTGCAAATGCGAACGTCGTCCCGAAGATAAGTGATGATGCCTACCATGTCCTTAGTGTACTTGAACTCGGAAGCAACGACTGTTGCTGCCCATTTCTTCTTAGGTGATCTTGGGGCTCGGCTGCTGCCTTCGGCTGTTTGCCTGGACTGGAAGACCTCAGAATCTGGTGGTTGGGACAGCTGAAGATGCTCTTCAGTGGATAAGGAAAGATTTGTTGTATCAGTGACATCTCTCATAGCTAACTTGAGCTCAAACGGAAGGCTAAGGTAAGGTCCAACCTTTTGATACACATATGGGACCGTCCCATTTTCACCCAGGACCACGACTTGCATAGCTTCTAGCAAGTCCCATGTAAATTGGACCTCGCCCCTTACTGGCACCATGTCAGCTAAGCTAGTATCATCAAATGAAGCTGCTATTGGAATAATTAAGCCTCCAATCCTGATGCTCTCCTTTTGCTTCCGGATGACACTCACGAAGTGCTCCATCAGAATCTTTGCATAGTCGACTTTATACCTGTACAGTATGTTCCAGAGCATTTGCAGTTCATTTTGTCTCATTGCTCCTATTTCACGTCGTGCAAATAAGGTGTGGGATAACATCTTTTGTATGTATCGGATGACGGATTGCGAATCCACGAAGCTTTTGCAGAGTCAAAGGGTGGAGCAGCTGTCAGCAGACCCCAGAATGCTTGGGGGTCGAACAACTCCAGTGGCTCCTCCCTAGAGGCTTTCGGAAAGCCATAAATTTGGTCCAGCTGGCTATATGTCAAAGATCGAGGTTTACCCATCAGCTGGAAGGTGATGCCATCCGGTCGGCGTGAATCAACGGAGCTGGCTACTGTGATGTCAAAGGTGCTCAAGAACTCGAGGGTGATCCTCCTATATGTCTGCTGGTTGCTCATGAATTGGAGTAACCCAGCTTGAGTAAGCAAAGCACGAACATTGTCGTGGATGCCAATTGCCCGAGTCAAATCATCACTGCTGATTCAGGTTGGTAAGATTATGCGATGACGGAGCTCATCAAAACGAACTTTGTGTTCGCCCCGTGCCAACAAAAATCCGTATAAGGTTTAGCTGTCATTTGAATTTATGTCCGAAGTGTCCTCTACCATCACTTGCTACCCTTGCTTCGACTGGTACTACCCTTTCTTGGTGCCATTTTAATGAACCTATACACACAACCCAACAATACACAATCAACAATCACACAACCTCAATACATCACAACTAATGGATTTCAATCTTGTTGTTATTATTCCATTCCAACCACAATTTTCACTTCAATTTCAACTACACTCAGCATAATTTTCATTCATAAAGCAAGACCCAATCGATTTTCTAGCAATTAGACACTACAAAATCCAATATATCTCAAATATGCACAACATTGTTCACCAATTCGAAATTGAACAATCTTCAACAATAAGCAAGCATAAACAATGGATTAGAAACCATAAATGTTCGGGTCAGCTTCACTTACCAGAGAAGTTTAGTCTAAGAATGGAGTATCGGAGTGTGCCCTAGCTCCGTCCGATTTGGGTCGAAAAAATTTGAATTTTGTTGATATAATTAGTGAATATGTGAGTGTGCTTGTGTTTATGATCGAGTGTGTGTGATTTGAGTAGTGTTTTTGTAAGGATTAGTGAAGTGTGTGTTTTCGTGCTTGCAAGAAGGAAGAGAGGGAAAAGAGAATGAACTTGGAAATCACGATTATAAACATAACTGGTTTCAACGTGGCCGCGCGAGATGTGTGAAGCGGCCGTGTTGTGTTGAGCTGGATTCTAGCCTTCCGGAAGCGATATTGACACAGCCGCGTTAAGTCTGTGAAGCGACCGTGTTCCGTGTCCAGTGTCAAAGGCGTTGAGTTGAGCAGAAATGTAGCTCTAGGCTTGACTTTTGACGCGGCCGTGCGAAAGATTCAACACGGCCGCTTTGGGCCCACAGTGGTAAAACGCTTCCTAGTTGATTTTTTACGCGGCCGCGTTGGGTATGTGATGCGGCCACGTTGGTTTATTCTTCCTCAGCTCGAGTTTTTTGTCTTTTCGACCCCTGTTTCTTGCAACAATCATCCGTGTTGGTTCCTAAAAACATAAAAACACTAAAAACACAAGTAAAAACTTAAAGTAATAAAAACGACTAAAATCTACTTCTATTATAAAAGTGTGAGTTGTTTCTTACAAAATTTGATTTGTCTATTATATCCTTAATGAATTTGAATTTTTAAGGTTAGTTTGGTAATTATATTTTTAAAGTTTTATTTATAAACTATATCTTTGAATCTTTTTTTTTTTAAATATATAGTTAGACAAAATTTGATTTGCCTATTATATTATTAATGAATTTTAGTTTTTAAGGTTAGTTTATTTACTATATTCTCAAAGTTTTATTTATTTGGTTAGAACCCTATATAGTTCATCTATCAATTCATAGATATGATACCCTAAAAAAAATCATGGATATGATATGTAATTCATCTAACGGCGTAAGTTGAACCTACATATTAATCATATTCTATATTTTTTTTATTAATATATATAACATTATTATTTTTATTTATTTTTATTTTTAAGTTTCTTTATAAATTTCTTATCTCTTTTATAATGAGATTCGTTTATATAATTGTCAAAAAAAAATATAGAAAAAGAAAAAAAACCATTAATTAACAAAATTTTAAGGCTAATTTAGTAACTTTATTTTTTAAAGTTTTATTTATTTAGTAAGATTCATTTTATAATTGAAATTCATCTCTCAAGTCTCAACTTATGAAATTTTCTATCACATTTTATATAATATATAGTTCAACTGATGATATAAGCTGAACCTAAATATTCATAATATATTATTATTGTGGTAAAAATATATTATATTCTTTTTATTTGTTTATATTTTATTCGATCCTTCATAAATTTCTGATAATTTTTCTAATTGGTTTCTTCTATAATTGAAGAGAAATGAGAAAAACCGATTAGCACAAAGGTACTTACAATAAGTAAAATTACTTTACTATATGATTCTTAGGATATTGAATAATTGAAGTTACACAAAAGATATTTATGTATTTATAATAAAATTATAGAAATTTAAACATATTATAGGACGTTAATAATTCCTAAGTTTGACTTTTTTGCTAAGATAATGATTCCAAGACTTTTAATTTCGAATAATGGTACTTTAGAGTTATTTAGATATTAAATGTTTGTAAAACTATTAATTTTTGGTGTTTTCATGGTCAAAAAAATACTAGAAGGTTTTACGATTAGCAACAGTAAGAAAAAAAATTATACACATAAAAATTAGAACAATTGAATAATAGTGAAAGCTCTTATTTATCATTTTTCATTTTGGAGATATTTTTTATTTTTAGTTTACTTTTTCTTTTTAATTTAGGTACGTAGTTATAATATATATACTCATTATACTAACCATAACCCAAAAAAAAAAAAAAAAAAATTGACAGGACAACTATATTGTATCATATTCCTTTTATTTACTCTTAAATTTTGTGAATCGATCTTTCTCCTTTCTCTACAATTGTAAAAGAATCCAATTAGAAGAACTATATGAAATTTATGAAGAACTGAAGAAAGTATATTAAAAAATTAAAAAATAATATAATGTATATTACTAAAAAGGAATAAGAATATAAGATATTATGAATATTAAAGTACTTTAGTTTATGGTTCTCAAAATATTAAATAATTGAAATATACACAAAAGATATTTATATATGTATAAAAAATTATAGAAAATTTAGCATAGTATAATCGGAGTTTAATAGCTCCAAACTTTGACTTCTTTGTTAGGATAATAACCACAAGAATCTTAACTTGCAATAGTGGTATACAATAAAGATATTTAGGTACTGAGTGTTATATTAATTTTTTTGTGTTTTCATGCCGAAAAAATACTATTAGATTTTAGGATTAGCAACAAGAAGAAAAAACCATATGTATAAAAATCAGAACAATGAATAATATTGAAAACTCTTATTGATTTAATTTATCATCTTTAATTTTTTGGAGATAATTTTTTAGTTTACTTTTTTTAATTTATGTATGGTACATAGCTATAATATATATATACTCATTCCAATAATTACAACAAAAAATATGTTGACAAGACAACGATAGTGTAGTATATAATATTTAATTTACCACAATATATGAATGACTCAAGATTAATAATACTTATATGATAAAATATTTTAAATATGTAAAATGTAATAGTTTAATATGATTTCAATAGTTATAAGTTTGATTTCATAGTCGAATAATAGACACAAGATTGTTGACATATGATCGTACTTATATTTTTTTATTATATAAAAATGATTGAAAGTTAAATTAAAAAAATGTCATCAAAGATTTTTTGAAAAAAAATATATGAGATTAAATTAAATCCTTTAGTCTATTTAAAAAATGTAAGAACAATATGTAAATGATTCACAATGATTTATATTACTATGTATAAATTATTAACAAATTCTTACATAGTATTTGGTCATAAATAAAACAGCCAATTCTTATTATAAATATAAATTATAATAATACTTATCTAATAGTAACAATTTATTTGTCTAAATTTGAATATTATAAATTTGCTACTTGCAATAATCTCCCTAAATTTCTAAATTATTGAAGTATTAATATTACAACACTGGAAAACAATAATAGAATTTATATAAGTTATCTAATGAAAAATAAAATTTGAATATATAATATTTAGACTAAAGTGTAAACCATTGAATTGATCAAGTGTTAGAGCATAGTAACTTAAACTTTATTATAATATAAACTTGAAGCAAGTACTAAAATGAAAGAATAAAATGACTTTGCATGTGAAATTGCTAAGATTATATTTTAAATTGACTTTTGAGTAAGTAAAAAGACATGTAAAAAAATTGTATGTAATTTTGTGTATACTATTTTATCAAAGTCCAACAATAGAAAATAATGTCAAAACAATTGAATAAGAACTATATGATGATAAAATGAATAGAAGTGAGAAAATGCATTGTGAAGAAAGATAACACAAACTTATGAATAGACTTTATTATTAGTAGATATAACTTTATTAACATTATAAACAAAATTATATATATATATATATATAAAAACTAGCGTAAAAATTATGAATATTAAAGGGTCTAAGTAAATTTTCATTATGAAAAAAATTATAATAAACGAGTCTAGGTAATATAATAGAAAAATCAAAGGATAAACTAATATGATAGAGTTAGACATATTATACTATGAGAAAAGTATACAAAAACAAAAATTAAATATCTATATTATAGGTAGATGTACATACAAGTTAATTATTACAATGTAGTATTTCAAAATTTGGATTAAACTAGGCATACATTTAGCCTTACTGTTTAAATTTAGATTAAACTAGCAATATATATGTTTACAAGCTAAATTTCTTTGTATGAGCATTACTAAGTAAATATAAATCGAATTATTATACTTGTAGGAAATGAGATTATATATTATATTTATTTTCAATGATTTAGAAGAATGAAATCGATATATTTCATAAGTAACATTTATAAACATTACAACAAGAGAAAATAATAATTGATTTATGAATTTTATTGAATTAAAAAAGTATACGATAAAGTCATTTATATATGTATAAGATGAAAAAGATGGAGGAAAGCAGTAAAAGTAGCTTATATATGAAATCAGTAAAAGACATATACGAAGATATAAAAACTATAAATGCATCAGTAGTGATATTGTGTAAATTTAAGTACTATTAGTCTATACAATGGATCGATCTTATTCAAATAAGTCTATAAGTTGAACATCATTTTAATCACATACCTTACGTACCTACATAAATATACTCACTGATGTAATACTTGTAATAGGTGATGTAATTTTAGTAGACCAAAGAAAAAACTGTTATGTTAGAAAATTGGAGAGAGACATAAAAATCACAAGGTTTATAATAATTGGAGTTTAGATCGAGGTGTGAAATTTTATTGTACTAATAAGAGAAATAATAAAATGGCAAATAAAAAAATTAGTGGACATGAATAGTTGCAATTCTTTTAAATATTTTAGATCTAACATTAAACAAATTATTAAATCAATAAAAATATTATATATATATATATATTTAAGCATATGTAATAACTTGATAGATGAATTTACTATGCTATATAAATTATAGGGTACAATAAAGAATAAAAAAGAACGATAAAGAAATAATGAACTAAGTTGTACTGTGAATGATTCAATTGTACTATGTGAATAAGTATCACATAATTAAATTAAAACATGCTGAAAATTAAAGAAAGTGAAATGTGAATGTTAATATTAACTTGACAATAGATTAGAAAAATAATTACGTCGAATAAAGTACGGTATAGTCTAAATAAAAAATAAAATGAGAAAAATAAAATCAGAATGCGTGGTTTAATCATGTATATATAAGACTTTTAAATGGATGTGCAATGTTTGAAAAAACTAGGAGTATTTCACTATAACTAAATAAGAAATTAAAGACATTACAAATTAGTTAAAACATTTATTATATTTTATATAGATTGTAGCATGAGTCATGATTGAAGATTGTGAGACACTATGGGTCCGTTTGCTTAAGATTGGGCTCAGTTGATCATTTAGAGGATCGAATCTCAATAAGCACACTCATTAACTCCCTCAGTCAGGTTTGGCCCGGCACTCCCCAGTCTTAAGCAAACGGACCCTATGTATATAGTCAACCTTCCATAAAAAATATTATTTATTTTGTAATTATATTATAGTATGATTTTTATTTTAAATCACACATAATTTTTAAATTTCGACGTTGCATTGATAAAATAATTAAGGAAAATTGCAATAAGCAATCTTAAATCAATAAGTAAATTATATTAAAGAGGGTTATACTTAATAATAATAAAAAAATTAGAAAATAACTTTCATGACAAAAGTTGGATGTTGGACCTTGATACTAAGTTGCTGGAAGTTTTCCTCACATTAAAATATGTAAAGAATTTCATGTGCAAATGTTATTTGAAATCGAAATTATTTATTAGAGAATTATAGAAATGTACGTTAGACCTAATATTTTGTGTGTGTATATAAACAAATAACTGACTTATGAATGTCAGTTGATGATATAATGAGACAATTAAATGTGTGTTTTTCTTCAAATGTCAGTGATTTGGTGCAAAACATAAAAATATATGCCTCATTATTTCGTATAACTTTATTCAAGATATATTAATGATGATCGAGTCTGTGTATAATAAGAAGTAAACAATAATTTGAATAAATCAAACTTTACATGTATAATAGAAAATTTTGTAAGACTAAATATTTCTACAATATATCATGATATGTAGTTTTTTACGAATCTTTTAACATTAATTATTATAACTTATTTTATTAAGACTAAGGTTATTTAACTTTTTTATTTCTCTTTTGTGATTGTTTTAGTTCTTAGTTGATTTAGAATTATGTTTGTTTAATGGATTAATTTTTATTACATTGAATAATCTACGAAGTTATGTATATATATTACAGTGATCACAATGAACAATTATTTTATGTTCAAATTAATATTTTTTTATTAAATAATAGTAAAAAATTATAACCACGTGCAACGCACGTGCGTAGTGCTAGTTAAATAAAACAGTAAACATTGGGTTGCCTCCCGACAAGCGCTTCATTTTACGACTCAAGCAGGACAACCTTTTTGGTTCTAATTCAGCTTCTTTAGCCGCACTTTCTTCTTAGCAGCTTCCCTCATCATTGGATTTAGTTGTAGATGCTTAGGTAACAGTTTCACAACCTTTACTCTCTCTTAATGCCTTCTCGACTGTCTTTTTCTTCTTATGTTTTTTTGTTGAACTTCTTTTTGGATGTTCCTGTAAGGCATCTAGAACACTAACACTTTCCACCAGATCAAGATTAGTAGAATCTTGGTAATTAAGAGTAAATGTAGAATCGACAGGAAACATACTTTAAGGGTATTACAATCACTTGGTGAGATTAAGTTCTTATTTAATGTGACATCTAACCATTGTATAGAGCCACATGTTTCAGTGTGATTTACTCTCTCACTCTCGTGTTATTTTTGAGCTTTATATATCGAAAACATGACTTTCTCCTCATCTACCCTCAAAGTTAACTCCCCCTTTTGAACGTCTATAAGTGCCTTGCCCATTGCTAGAAACGGGCGACCTAATATCAAGGGAATTTCCTTATCTTTTTCCATATCTAGGACTACAAAGTCAACGGGGATTATATACTTACCAACTTTTAATAAAACATCCTCTACAATGCCCCATGGCCAAAGTATAGAGCGGTTGGCCATTTGGAGGGCTATTGTAGTGGGTTTTATTGTGCCTATTCCTAATTTTTCGAATATAGACAAAGGCATCAAGTTGATACTTGCTCCTAGATTGCACAGTGCTTTATCAAAAGTAAAATTACCTATTTTGCATTCAAGAGTAAAACTACATGGATCTTTACACTTTATTGGTAACTTCCTTTGGATAATTGCACTGCATTCTTCTGTTAAGTTCACCGTCTCATAGTCCTCCCATTTTCTCTTTTGAGCTATCACCTCTTTCAGGAACTTCGCATAGTTAGGAATCTGTTGTAGTGCCTCAACAAAAGGTATATTAATCTGAACCTTCTTCAGCACATCTGAGAACTTTGCGAATTGCTCATCTATCTTTTTCTTCCTTAGAACTTATGGGAATGGAATTGGAGGGACATATTCTGGTGAATTGGCTTTTGGCCTCTTTTCTTCTTCTTCTACCCCTCTTTCTTCCACTAAGTGTTTTTTCTGCACTTCCTTATCAGCCTGCCATTTTGCGCTTGCATACCCAATGTCATTTTGCACTCGAATTGCGTGACATTGCTCTCTCGGATTCACAACTGTATCACTCGGGAACTGCCCCTGTTTATGCTGAGCTCCGAAAATCTTTATCAACTGACTCATATTGGTAGACATTTCATTAATACTGGTCTCGAGTCGCTTGATGTTGACTAGTCATCTGTCTGTTTAGCTCAATAAATTTTCCATCCATTTTTCTCTCCAGTTGAGCTAACTTCTCAACGTACTTAGAAAATTGGGACTGCACTTTCTCCTCTTGTGTTGGCTCTTTACCATCATGAATCATTCCATTCGTGACGGCGAATTCGGGCGGCGGATCAAGTGAATTCTTCGCATTGCCATATGAAAAGTTCTGGCGATTCCGATTAGGAGGGTACTGATTGTACCTTAGCTGATTATTTTGGAAGTTATTAAAGTTCCTCTTATTTACAAAATTCACATCTTCAACCTCCTCCTGACCCAGTATTTGCTGTGGTGAAGGGTCATTATGTTGTACTAACGTTAGACTAGTTAGCAGACTTACTTGGCTCGTCAAAGCTGTCAACTGAGATGTAAGGTTTTCAAGTGGCCCATTCTTGATTGGTTCTGCTTCCTTGACACTAGCCACTCATCTCGGCTCTCATTAGGCCACTGGTAACTTGTTCTGGCCATGGCATCTAAAATCGAGAATGCATTCTTCACTGTCTTCTCCATCAAACTTCCACCTGCAGCTGCATCTACATGATCTCGTGCTGGAGCAAGCAACCCATTATAGAATTTGCAAACTTTTTGCTTCTATGAGAACCTATGTTGGGGAGAACTCCGGATAAGATCCCGGAATCGTTCCCAAGCCTCACCAAACGGCTCTTGATCCATCTGCTTGACTTGGTTTATTTTATTCTATAGATCCAACATCTTGCTCGGCGAAAAGTATTTCAAGAGGAATCTTGTGCTCAGGTCCTCCCACTCTGTGACGTCATCTAATGAGTTGTACCACTGTAATGCTCTATCTTTTACTGAGAATGGAAACATCCTCATCTTGACTTGTTCATGCGGCATATGTTTGATCTTTATAGTGTCTACCAACCTGCGAATTTTGTTCAAATGCATGTTCGGATCATCCAGAGCACTACCACCAAACTAGTTCTGCTGCACTATATTTATTAATGTTGGCTTCAACTCAAAACTATACGCGTTCAATGGTGGAGGTTGTACTCCTCCGGACTTTTGATTCAGCGTAGGACGAAGACAATCACTTATAAGAGTGATATCCTCATCTACATCATCTCGTGCAATATGAATTCGTCTCGGCTGATGCGGCGGTTGTTGCTGCTGCAGATTAGTGTCTTGATCATCCAGATTAGTGAGAGCCCCTAATATCCGAGTCAATGCTTCCTCTTGGGTCATATTTTGCGATATGTTTTACATCTCGAATGTGGAATTTCTTCTCGTTCGGTATCTACGAGCAGTTGCTTCAATTTCAGGGTCTAGAGGGACAAGATGTTCTTTTTCTTTTGATCTGGTTTGCATGCGTACCTGAAAACACCACCAGAAAGAAATACCACGTAACACTAAAATAAAATAAATAATAAAAAAAACAAAAATTAAACTAAAATACTTGAAATTACGAAAAAAATAAAGTCTAGTATAGTATCCTCCTATTTCTCAGGATAAAAACTAGGACGTTATACCTATTCCCTGGCAACAGCGCCAAAAACTTGACAGGCCTAATTTCTAATCCTAAATACCGCAAATATATGGGTGTAAATGTGTATAGAAGAAGTCAAGGTCGATCCTCAGAGAACAGGTTAACGCAGTTTGATACCCCAATTTTCTAGGATTATCCTAACTAGACACTCGAATTGCAAGAATGATTTTAATAAGCTAAATTATTTGCTAATTACCTACTTGACTAACGAGTAAATTCCACTTAACGAGAATGTATCCTAGGGTATCGATTTCATGAATTACTTCAATATTGATTAAGTTCAACTTATAGACTTTTAAACTAATTTTTAGTATCTATTAGACGACACTTAATTAACTTAGTCCTTCTGTTGAAGCGACTAAGTCGTGGATTGATTAGGACAACTACCCTCTCGAGTCAATTAATCTTAACAACTCCCAAAAGACCCTTAACCCTTGCCTACGCAGTCATAGACTATTACGCTATATGTTGTACGTCTATTAACGATTCCCTCCTAAGCGGAATTGCTAAACGTGTAAACTAAGCCTAAGTGATCAAATTATGCTCAGTTATGGTATAAAATAATCATATTGATAAATATTTAAAAAACCGGAGTCTATAAATCAAAACTTATATCAAATATCGTCGTAAAACACTACTCTCTAACCCTAGGACACGAGTAGCTTAAACCCGATGAAGTCGGCTCGTCAATCTTCATCTTCTCGTTCTTCAATGGCTCTCTAATTCTCCTTCAATATGTGTATGATGCGATGTAGCAGGTATATGCTTGAAAAACGAGCACCTCTTGTCTTTTTATAGACTTCGGAATAGTCCTAGGGAGCTTAGAAATCAATTCCTACTTGAGACAGGAATGTCTTATAAAACGACACTTTTGACGCGGCCGCTTTGCGCTTCTGACACAGACGCGTTGCTTTGTACTGAAAATTTCCTTAAAATGCAACGTTTTGATGCGGCCGCTTTGCATTTTAGACGTGGCCGCGTTGCGTCAAAAGTGAGGAATTGCTTTGCAGGCTTATTTTGGCGCGGCCGTGTTGCATTGCTTATGCGGTCGTGCTGGTTTACACCTGGCTTGACTTTTGGACCGGTTCAGACGGGTCTAAGCCGGTCTAGGCCAGTTTTTGGTTGTTCGGACCAATTTTTGTCAGTTCTGACTTCTCTTCGACTTGTTCTTTCTTCCGTTAATCGTAGAATACCAATTTTAGTCCTAAAATTACTCAAAAATACCTCAAAACAAGTCAAACACGTTAAATGGTCCAAATTATATCAATTTATCCAACTCTTGGCCAGATATGCCCGTACTTGCTATAAAATACTATCCTAAATCGACCTAATTATATGCATAATTAACGTTAATCATCCGTGAAACCCTAAATCGTTCTCCCTATCAAGTTTCCCTCACCTCTTCCAAATTCGTCCAAGAAATTCACTACTGCACCCCGAAATCGACGGAGCATTTCCCTAGGAAAAAGGAGAAAAATACATTCATAGATGGATCTATAATGACCCCAAACAACTCAAACCCAAGTTCGTATTCTACACTTAAAATCTGAGAAACCTACAAAAAGTTAATCCAGATAAGAAAAGTCCCCAATTTCATTTTCAGAGGAAATCTGCTCATAAGTGATTTAGTCAAAAGCCTCGTAAACCCAAATCTCTTCAGAATCATAAAGCTGGAAAGAAGACATGCTGATTTAAAATCTTATTTATCATCAAGTTGATGATATATGGAGATGTATTAGTAAATTATTTTCTCGAATTTTATTCACCCAAATGTATTTAAGATCTGATTGTGTAGGTATGTTAGAAAAACACACACGCGGAAATATTTTCTTATTAATTACTGTTTGAATATTACCTGATAATAATTGTCCATTTGTTTGATATCTGTATTTCTCATATCTTGAATATAAGTTGTATTCAGAAAACCAACAATGACGCGATATGATTTGGAGTTAGAGTGAGTCGTGTGGGAGAGAATGACTGTTTTCTTTTACGGTAAATTTATACCTATAATTTTGAAGACACTAAATCATTCCTTGTCTCTATACTTTTAAAGATACAACCATCTCGTATCTTTTTCCTTATTGAAGTTGATCATAATTATGTAATGTTTTGATATAATGCAGTTTTAAATTGCTAGAAACGAGGGAGAATCACAAGGAATGATGAGTTATTTTGTACATGCACTGTCATTCAATGTTATAAATGGCACAGAGCATAATTTACATAGCTAAATTGCGCAACATATTGACAGATACTTTATATTCCAAATATGTGTGTTAACATAACAAGATTTGACAAAATTTATGAATATGATTATAATTAAGCGAGAGTACATAATTTGTGGATCCGAAAATCTCCTAATTTTGAATGTATCTAAATAAAAATTAAAATCGTGTAACAAATTGGTGCTTATAGAATCAAACGTGTTTTCTAAAATTAGTAAGCTTCTTTAGGTAGGAAAAAGTTCAAGATTCTATTCTTGGAAGGTTTTTTTTTTTTTTATATTAAGTATTACCTCCTTTTTTTTAGATGTTCTTTTAGGTCTGGATAAGGAAATTAAGGAATATGAAAAATAAACAAATTAGCCCTTAATTAGATTATATAGATATGGTAGGTTAGATTGTTACATGAAGATCAATTTCAACAAATAAGCATGCAAACAAAGTCATACTGTTGAAGAGAGATATGGAACCGGGCTTAGGCAGAGGAAAACCGGCTGAAGCTACTGAACCAGGTCCCAACTTGCCTGAACTGGCAGTTGGGACAAAACTGTTACAAAATAGTGTTTTTAAACTGAAGAAGCAGAGCCACGCAAAGCTTGACTTCCTGAATCCATTTTTTGATTATCTTTACTGTTATAACTTCGTGATTGTATACGGAATAGGAGAGAGATCATCATAAACATATTTTTCAGCTTGAGATTGAGAGATTAGAGAGTATTACACTTTAATTTAGGGTTTGTTTCCAAGTTGAGTTTAGTATTTGGGGTTTTCTCAAATCCGAAGTGTAACTTGTAAATCTTTTGATTATTTAGTGGATTGAAGGACTCTGATTCTTTCGTGGACGTAGATCACAAGGATCGAACCACGTAAAAGGCATTGGTGTTGTTTTCTTGCATATATATATTTTTTTTTTTTTAAGTTTGAAGTGTGGGTGAGTTTGTTGTGATCAAGAGTGTGTTTGGTTCTGGATTTCTTGAATTGATTTAACAACTGGCGCCGTCTGTGGGAAGTGGAGAATCCAGAATGGCATCCATGAAACTTGATGTAGACAAATTCACCGGGAAGAATGACTTCAGGCTATGGAAAGTAAAGATGCAAGCAATTCTCACACAACATGGCTTACAACTTGCACTGAAATCTGAAGAAGATTGGCCTGCTACTCTAAAGGCTGATGTAGTCAAGAAGGCTGAGATTCTGGAGAAGGCTCACTCTGCAATTATTCCATGCCTCGGTGACAAACCATTGAGAGAAGTCTCAAAGACCAAAACTGCAATTGAAGCTTGGAAGAAACTGGAAGATTTATATCAGGTAAATCTATTTCTAATAAAATGTATATGAAACAAAAACTCCTTGGGTTTAGAATGATTGATGATAAGAGTTTAAATGAGCAGTTAGATGAGTTCATGCGACTGGTTGATGAACTTGAGAATCTAGAAGTGAAGTTAGAGGATGATGATAAGGCTCTAATGCTTCTTAATGCCCTGCCAAAATCTTTTGAAAGTTTTAAAGATGCACTATTGTTTGGTAAAAGGGATAAACTTAGTTTTGATGAAATAGAAGTTGCAATCAAAACTAAAATCCTACAAACTTATAGTGATAAGAAATCACAACCATCTGGAGAAGGCTTAAATGTTAAGTTTATAAGGAGAAATCAGTTCAAGAAGGGACAAACAAATAAGTTAAAAGATGGAAATCAACAGAAAGAAAACTCCAAGAAACAAGGATCTGAATGGGTAGAGAGAAGAAAATGCCACACTTGTAAGCTAATTGGACAAATAAAGAAAGATTGCCCTGAGAAGAAGGCCAACAAAACCAGTAAAGATGCTGATGTGGTTGTTGCTGAAGAAGGATATGAATCTGCTGAAGTGTTGACTATATTTTATGGTAAAATCAACAATGAATGGGTACTTGATTCTAGATGTTCATTTCATATGTGTCCAAACAGGTCTTGGTTCATAACTTTTGAAGAAACAAATGGTGGCTCAGTACTTCTAGGTAATGACCAAAGCTGCAAGGTACAAGGTGTAGGATCTCTCAAGATTATGATGTTTGATGGGGTTGAAAGGACCATATCTAAAATAAGATATGTTCCTAAGTTAAAGACAAATCTGATTTCTCTTGGAACATTAAATGCAACTGGATGTGAATTCAATACAAAAGCTGGATTCATATATGTTACAAAGGATGGGAAAACTGTCATGAAGGGAAAGAAATCCAATGGTTTATATATATTGTGTGGCACCCCTGTAACTGGTTCAGCAAGTAGTGTGATGAGTAGCAATGATATTTTGTTATGGCATAAGAAGCTTGGACATTGTGGACAGAAAGGGCTAGAAGAACTGTCAAAGAAACAAGTATTTGGAAATTCTGCTCTATCAAAACTTGAATTCTGTGAACATTGTGTGCTTGGAAAGTCAAAGAAACACTCTTATGGGATAGGACTTCATAATACTAAGGAGCCATTGGATTATGTACATGCTGATGTGTGGGGGCCATCTAGAGTAGAAACTCATGGAGGTGGTAGATATTTCTTATCTCTGATTGATGACTACTACAGGAAGTTATGGGTTTTCATTCTCAAGCAGAAGAATGAAGCACTTACAAAATTCAAGGATTGGCTACTGGAAACAGAAAAGAAAAGGGGAAAGAAATTGAAGCATTTGAGAACAGACAATGGGCTGGAATTCTTAAATGAAGAGTTTAATGAATTCTGTAGAACTAAAGGGATCACTAGACATAAAACAGTGCCAATGAACCCTCAGCAAAATGGACTGGTGGAAAAGATGAACAGGACCATTCTGGAAAGAGTTAGAAGCATGTTAGCTGATGCAAAGCTTCCAAAGGTGTTTTGGGGAGAAGCTGTGAATACAACAAGTTATCTGATAAATAAAACTCCATCATCTGTAATTAAGTTCAACACTCCTGATGAATTATGGTATGGTGGACTTTCATATTACAATGAGTTAAAGGTCTTTGGATGTGTAGCATTTGCTCATCAGAAACAAGATAAACTGGATCCAAGGGTTGTCAGATGTGTGTTTATAGGTTACCCAAAAGGTGTAAAGGGATATAAACTGTGGTGTTTGGAACCTAATCATCAAAGAGTCATTATAAGTAGAGATGTTACTTTTAATGAAGGAATTATGCGCTATAAATATACTGGAAATTAGCAAGACTTAGATGGTGATATTTCCTTACCCAGCACATTAGTTGAGGTGGAGCTTCCACAGAAAGATCAAGACCAAGATGTGGAACTGAATGAAGAGCACACAGACCAGCAGGGAACTCAGGCTCACACAAACCAGCATGAGCTAAGTGACTGTCATTTAGCAAGAGATAGAATCAGAAGGATAAACATACATCCACCAAACAGATTTGGTCATGCAGATGTAATTTATTATGCACTGAGCATTGCAGAGAACCTTGAGTGTCACGAACCACAGACTTACAAAGAGGCTGTCTCTAGCAAAGAAGCAGATAAGTGGATTTTGGCTATGACTGAGGAACTACAGTCATTATATAAGAATAAAACCTGGGCATTGGTTGACAGACCAAATAATCAGAAGATAATAAGCTCCAAATGGATATTCAAAAGAAAGCTGGAAGTTGCTGGAACTCAAAAACTCAGATATAAAGCCAGATTAGTAGCTAGAGGATTCACACAAAGAGAAGGAGTTGACTTCAAAGAGGTTTTCTCACCAGTTGTGAAGCACTGTTCCATCAGGTTATTACTAGCAAAAGTGGCTCAAGAAGATTTATAATTGCAGCAGCTGGATGTTAAAACAACATTTTTGAATGGTGATTTGGTGAAGACAATATACATGCAGCAGCCTGAGGGTTTTATTGCTTCAGGAGATTAAAACAAAGTTTGCCATCTCAAGATATCATTATATGGGCTCAAACAAAGTCCAAGACAATGGAATCAAAGATTTAACAGATTCATGCTAGACATTGGTTTTGAAAGATGCAAGTATGATCATTGTGTATATCTGGAAAAACAAGGAACTGATATGCTGACATACCTTCTACTTTATGTAGATGATATGTTAATTGCAAGCAAAAGTAGAACCAGAATTGAGTTTGTGAAGAGGAAGCTGAGCTCAGAGTTTGAGATGAAAGATCTAGGAAATGCACAAAAAATTATGGGAATGGATATACTAAGGGACAGATCAGCTAAGAAGTTAGTACTGTCTCAAAGAGATTATCTGATGAAGGTGCTCAGGAAATATAATATGAATGAGGCAAAATCTGTTATTGTGCCAATTGGACAACAGTTTAAACTCTCAAAGGATCAAGAGCCTAAGACTGCAGACGACATAAACTACATGGTAAAGGTTCCATATGCAAGTGGTGTGGGCAGTCTTATGTATGCCATGATTTGCAGCAGACCTGACTTAGCACACCGTATTTCTATGGTAAGTAGGTTCATGGAAAATCCAGGAAGAGTTCATTGGGAGGCTTTGAAGTATGTATTAAGATATGTAAAAGGATCAGTGAGCTTATGCTTGGTATTTGAGCATACAGAAGAAAAAATGGACCCTTTGAAAGGTTTTATTGATGCAGATTTTACAGGTAACATTGATACAAGAAAGTCAATAACTGGGTATGTCTTCACATTATATGGTACTGCAATAAGCTGGAAAGCTGTTCAACAGTCCATGGTTGCACTTTCTACAACTGAGGCAGAGTATATTGCCTTATCAAAAGCTGTGAAAGAGGCAATATGGTTAAAAGGTATTCTCAAGGATTTTGGTATACAGTAGAAGAGTATGGATATATTCTGTGATAATCAGAGTGCTTTACATCTAGCCAAGCATCAGGTTTTCCATGAACGTTCAAAACATAAAGATGTTAAGTTACATTTTGTTAGAGATATTGTGGAGAAAGGTGTGATTGTGGTGAAGAAGAAAGCATCTGAAGACAATTGAACAACTATATTCACTAAAGTTTTACCAGGTGAGAAGTTCAGGTTGTGTACAAGCTTGTGCAGATTGAATAGTTAACAGCAGTTTGGTTTGAAGAGTGTGATGGGTTCTTTGTTTTAATTGAGGTGGAGATTTGTTACATGAAGATCAATTTCAACAAATAAGCATGCAAACAAGTCATACTGTTGAAGAGAGATATGGAACTGGGCTCAGGCAGAGGAAAACCGGCTGAAGCTGCTGAACCAGGTCCCAACTTGCCGGAACCGGCAGTTGGGACAAAACTGTTACAAAACAGTTTTTTAAACTAAAGAAGCAGAGCCACACAAAGCTTGACTTTCCTGAATCCCTTTTTTTATTCTCTTTACTGTTATAACTTTGTGATTGTATGCGGAAAATGAGAGAGATCATCATAAACATATTTTTCAGATTGAGATTGAGAGATTAGAGGCTTGAATTTAGGGTTTATTTCCAAGTTGAATTTTTGTATTTGGGGTTTTCTCAAATCCGAAGTGTAATCTGTAAATCTTTTGATTGTTTAGTGCATTGAAGGACTCTGATTCTTCCGTGGACGTAGATCACAAGGATCGAACCACGTAAAAGGTGTTGGTGTTGTTTTCTTGCGTATTCTTTTTTTTTTTTTAAGTTTGAAGTGTGGGTGAGTTTGTGGTGTTGTGATCAAGAGTGTGTTTGGTTCTGGATTTCTTGAGTTGATTTAACATAGATAATTAGAGTTTTTTTTAGGAGTAATTATAAGGGTACTGTTGGAAAAAATGAAGAAAAAAAGTTAAAAGAATAACTATTTATAAACAAAGTACTAAAACTAAAAAGATATTTAGAAAAAAACGGAGATAGTATGATTATTCAGAATCATATTTCATGCATATTTTTTGTAAGATTGTACAAATAAAGTCTCCATGAGACATTGGAATTAGCTAGTGATTCGCATATATTAACTAAGGTTGACTAATCAACTATAACATTTTGGTAAACATAATCAAAATTCACCGATTATATTGTCTTCAAGATATGATTTCTGAAACGGGAGCCTGATTTAGTTTATATGTCAAACTTTCCTTGCTTACCACATTAATCAAATCTCCGATTTAAAAATCTGCTATACATAATCGTAATTATGAAATATATCCTACTCTAAAACTATTTAAATGTAGTGTTTGTTGGAAATTGGTTTGAAATTTTGGGTTTTGACCCAAAATTGATCAATTTAATTATTTTAATTCATTTATTAAATATGAAAACAAGTTGAAAATTCATAATCAATGCTTCGAGTAGATGAATTTAATGTATTAATATGCTTGATAGGGATGGCCCGATCACTTCGGGTCGGGTTAATACCTTGGCCTACTGACCGGCTCAGAAGGTCCCACTGACCGGCCCAGAAGGTCCAGAAGTACGCGTCCCAGATAATGTGGCGCGGCCCAACTTGACGCTTGTTCCGCGATTCGAGGCCCACGATCCGTTCCCAACCGCCACGCAGCGGAAAATAGGCGCGACAATAGGGAGTTAGTTAGGGTTTTATTATAAATATGAGGAAAGAACTCTGAATTAGGGTTCGCATTCTGTATTCTGAAATTACTACGTATAAACTCAAAGATCTAGTGAAAGAAACACCTCGGCAGGTGCTATTTTGTGCTCGTGGACGTAGATCTCCGGATCGAACCACGTAAATCTTGTGTTTTTCTGTATTTCTTACGTAAGCTTTCTTAAATTTCTTGGATATCAGATTGCGCATTATCAATTGGCGCCGTTTGTGGGAACCGTAAAGAGTTTTTGACATTAACAGTGTATTCAAATATCATGGTGATGACTCGTCTGAATCAATCTCGCCAGGGTGATCAAGCCAATCAAGATCCACCCGTGGATCAAGTTTTACCGCCGAGGCAATCGCCGATAAGAGGTACGTCTCATCATCAGGGCAGCCAAGGCCCGGTTATGAATCCAGACAACCAGTTCTTACCTCCGCCCCCACAAGACATGCAAAACCCTAATCTCGCTGCTGCTCGGCCACCAGTCAATATTCAAATAACTCCAGAGTTACTCCAGGCTTTCCTACAAGAGCATGCTCATGTTCTTCAAGACTGGGCGGCTAATCGCCTAAATCCCGAGGGACCAGCCGGACATGATGCCAATCCCGCGGCGCATTCACATCATCAGCACTCGCATGATAGACAAGACCCGGTGCACCGCGGGCGTCAGGATCGGCGACGGGAACGACCTGGTTCTCCCGAGGACCATGAGAGTTCTAATGGGTCAAGACAGCGCAACGACGAACCTGCAGATGTCGATCGCCGTCGTCCACTTAACGCGGCTAAAAGAGTTCGTTATGCCAATCCTCATGCTCTAGATCTTCAAGAGTATGAGCGAGTCCAACGCAATGTCGAGCTAGACAGAATCCTGGGCCTTGATGCCAATGGAGATATCATCACACCGTTCTCTCAAAAAATCATGGCCACCTCCCTTCCCGAAGGGTTCAAAAGGCCTGCCATACCACCTTACGACGGCACCGGAGATCCAGCCAATTTTCTTGGAGCTTTCAGGCACAACATGCTTAGCCGCGATCATACTACATCCCTTCATTACTGTAAGATTTTCCCTGAGTACCTTCAGGATGAAGCTCGGGTTTGGTTTGATTCTCTCCCTCGCAATAGTGTATCCTCTTTCAGAGAACTCGCCGAGCACTTTTGGGCGCGTTTTGAAGCACGTGCGAAGCCCATGGCCACCCTGGCCGACCTCATGAATATGGAACAGCGGGACGACGAAACCGTTACCCAATTTCTTAACCGCTTTACAGCGGAGAGTCTCAAGGTGGAAAATTGCTCAGATGATGTAATCATCAACGCATTCATGAATGGACTCCGTCCCGGACCACTCTACACCGAGTTGGTTCGTAATCCACCGGTCACAACCCGAGCACTGTTCAAAACGGTGTGCAGATATGCTAAGGCTGAGGAGCAGACTCGTCGGAAACGTGAGAAACATGCTAGCAAGCGGCAGTCCGACAGGGCACAAGTTGGGCCTAGCACACGACCTAGTGCCTTTTCTCGTCTGAACCCGGGGCGTTCAGAATCTCGAGGTGATATTCCACAATTCACTCCGCTGACAAAATCACGAGCTGAAATTCTTTCTGTTCACAAGAATGATTTACGGCCCTGTCTGCGGATGACTGCTCCGCCTGAAAAGAGGAACCGTGGAAAGTGGTGTGCATACCACCGAGATCATGGGCACGAGACGGAGGAGTGCCGAGAGCTCAGCAGGGAAATTGGGGAGTGTTTAAGGAAAGGTCTCTTGCGACAATACATTGCGCGGACCCATGACAAGCCTCGGCCAAGTCAGAATGGGGCCTCGTCTCATAACCGCGGAGGTTATCATGACCGGGGTACACAACAAAATCGGCCGCCGTGGCAGAATAATCGGCCAGGGCCTGGCAATTATGCACGGCAAGACTCTGGCAATCGCCAACAATCTCGTTTTCTGCCACCGCCTCCTCATCCGAGGAGGACCCGGAGACAATGCACCCACTCACGTAATAAACGTGATATATGGGGCCCTCCCCACCGGGGCTTCGCGAAATGCCTTGATGGCAGAGGCTCGCCGCCCTCCTCCCGAGGAGCCACGTTGATAAAGCGCAATCCGGTAACCACCAAATTCAACCTAAATTAACGCAGAAAATATAAAAACACAGAGGATTTACGTGATTCGATCCGGAGATCTACGTCCACGGGCAGAAAACGGCAATCGCCGGAGTGTTTCTTTTACTAGAATGTTGAGTTTACACGGAGTAATTCAGTATATCAGAGTGCGAACCCTAATTCTGAGTTCTTTTCACCTATTTATACTACTAAATCACAACCCTAACTAAATCCCTATAATCTTGCCCACCAAATCTTGCATGGCAGTTGGGAAAAGATCATGGGCCTTGATTCACGGAACAAACCACTCGCTGGGCCTTGATTCACGCATAGTGGACCTCTGCACGCTTGCTGGGCTTGTGCATGTTGGGCCGATCAGCGAGCTCCGGCATAGTGGGCCCTGGTGTTAACCCGACCCGAGCTGATCGGGTTATCCCTATCAGATGCCCCCCCCCCAGCCGGAGCGAGGTGGGAGCTTCGGTTGTCACCGGGGTGGAACCGTAAGTAAGAAGGACCGGGGTCGCTGGCGGGCCAAAGTGTCTACGAAGGACCGAATTTATCCGCGTCCTCGGGACTCTGCGGAGTGATTGGCGGACGCAGTGCCGAGCTAGGTCGAGGTGCACGGGGCACATAGTGAGACACCGAACTTCTCAAAAGCGAAAAACACGATGTGACAACGTGGCCGAGGTGGAGGGTACACCGGGGTGATTATTTTGGCCAAAATGGAAAGGACACCGGAGTGTAGTAGTTTAACCGAGGTGGAGGGTACACCGGGGTGTAGTGTGAATCTTCCTGAAGAAGGATGGGTCTGATGTGATTGGCGGCGCCATCATGAGAGAGAGGGATGTGAAGTGACACGCTTTGCGAGTCCCAAGAAAGCTGTTCCCCACGCGCCTCGGTAACTGTAAAGCGCGTGTGGCGCACGTGTAAATCCCCATCATTGAATTTGAATTGTTTGCATCAACGCCGTTGATTTTTGCGTATATAATTGGAGTAATTGCACAGTAACCTTTCATCTTCTTCATTGCGATTCATCAGTTTAGAAAGCGGGAAAAAGAGGAAATCTGCATTCGTGATTCATCTCCGATAAAAAAACTTCTTGAATCAACCCTTCCAAATTCAAACCAAGTAAGTATGTCTTCCTCTTCATCTCCTTCATCTTCTGCCACATCTTCGGGCTCGATTGAAGAATTAGGGACTTCGAGTACCCCGTTAGACGTCCCCCCCCTATCATATCTCATTCCGGAGAGGAATGAGGTTAGAACTGTAGACAGAGTTGATGGCTTAGAGTGCAATGTCATGTTGGTTTCGTTTTATGAATGCACGGTGGAGAATCTTGAGGTGTCCTCTGTAGCGCTAAGGATGTCGCGAGAACAAATTTTGAGGGAGCTCCCATCTTTTTACCTTCCCTTCGACCTTGAGTACATAATCCCTACCCCCGAGGATAGGGCCTGTTGCCCTCCGCAGGGGTTTATTACCATGTATATAGATCCCCTTAGAGTAGGATTAAGATTGCCTCTGTGGGACGTTGTCGTCCAACTGCTGAAATACTACGGTATTGCCCTCTGTCAATTAGCGCCGAACGCGGTGAGGCAGGTGGTTGGCTTCACCGTAGTTTGTAAACAGGCCGGATTAGAGCCGTCTGTAGATCTTTTTAGGTTCTTCTTCCAACTTAAAAACTTCGGGAAGTCCAAGGGGTGGTATTCCTTTAGTCCCCGAGCCCGAGGAGGGTTCAAAGTTCAGAACCCGAGCAAAGTAGAAGGGTGGAAGGAGAAGTTTATTTTCGTTTGGAATAAAATAGCTCTCCCGAAGTGGAGGATTGACGAGGTGCTTGATACCGCCCCCGTGGAGAGCCCGGGGGCCGAAGTGGAGCATACGTTCCGGACAGTAGGGACTTTCAAAACCCTCTGCTCCGAGGAGGAGTTGGAGAAGGCAGGATTGAGCCTGTACTATGCGGGCAATGGGGGCACCGAAGAGGGTAGGAGTTTTTTCGTTCTTTGATATTTTGAACTTGTCATTTTGCGCAGAACTAACCATAGACCTTATATGCAGTGGGACGCTTCGGAAAGCAACCAGCAGCAGGAAGCCCCGCTAAGACTGCAGCGGCGAAGAAGAAAGGGAAAGCCGCTGAGGTGTCTCCCCGGGGGGAGATGCCACCGAGTGCGCGACCGTCGACGGGGTCGGAGGAGCGGGTGACGCCGGCGGGGTCTCCGGTCGTATCAAAGAAGAGGCCGGAGCCGACTGGGACTCCGCAAGCACCATCCAAAAGACCCCGGGTTGGGGCGAGTACGGAGGTAATATTCAAAAACGCTGATCATTAGTTTATCTTACGCGAGGTGTGTAACAGAGGTCTGAGCCATGTGTTACGTTGTGTTTAACTTATCCAGGGAGAGCAGGCGACCCCCAGTAGGCTGGGGTTTGACAGCGCGGATGCCGAGAAGATCCTGCAGCTGACCAGAGGGATCATAGAGGTCGGCCTAAAGAGCGAGGTAGAGGCCAGGGAAGGGCTAGCTGCGACAGCGCGGGACCTTCGCGCGCGAAACAACAAACTAGCGCATGACTTGACCCAGGCACGCAAGAGGGCTGCCTTGGTCGAGACCGAGGTCGCGCGTCTGCGCGGTGTGGAGACGGAGAACCATGGTCTCCGAGGTGAGCTGATGCAGCTGCGAGCGGAAATGGAGGCGAGGGAAGCGGCCGTGGTTGGAGGGCAAGGAGCCTTGCTGAGGGTGTTCGCCGAGAAATTATTACACTCCAGCACATTCCTTGACTTCCAGACGAAGTTTGTGGCAATTGGGGATAAAGCCACACGGGCCCTGGTGTTGGAGGAGGTAAAGGAGGCGTACCCGAATGTGGACATCAATCGTCCAGAATTCGGGTATGACCCTGAGGCGGCGGCCGAGGTGGAGAAGGCCTATTACGCCGCGCTAGCGGAGCTGCCGGAGTGGCCCTTGGTGAATGCGCTCGGGGAGAGGAGGCAGCTTCTGACTGCCGCAGAAGTTGCCAGCTGTGAAGTGGACCAGGATGAAGAATTCCTGGCATTCTGCCGAGGTGAACTGATCACCGCTCCCCCGAGCACCGACCCCTCCCCCCCCACAGACGGAGGTTGAAACCCCGGCTGCAATCGAGGCCGTCGCAGCAAATGAAGAAGCTGAGGGGTTGCCCGAAGAACCCGAGGCAGTCGAGCGGGAGGTCAGTCGATCCCCGCAGATTTAAAATTGTACTCCTTTAGAAATGTTAGGGATGATGTACTGCGCTGAACAATTGTAATTTGCCTTGTGAAATACAATCGTGTTTTTCAGTCTCTTGAACTTTTTGTTTTACTTGCATGATCAATTTAATGTCTGTTGCCGAACTGAATGTAACTCCTTACATACTTGAGAGTAATTGATCTTGTTGTCATCGTTGTCTGTCTAGAACACCGCGGAGCTGCACGAGACAATAAAGAAGTTAATGGAATCACTTGAGTGGTTCCGCGGAGAGAAGAATCGTCTGGAGATGCACGTAGTGCCTAAGCTGAAGAAGCAGATATCCTCGGCGGAGAGGAAGGTGGTTGAGGCCAATGAAAGAGCCAAAGACTTCGAGATGCAGTATCGAACCACAGCTGCCGAGATGAGCCGCGTCCGCGTTCATCATAAGGAGTATGAGCGGATTCTGTCCGAGTTCGGTCTTCTAACTTTTGAAGAAGTAGAAGAGCAGACCGTTGAAATACAGAGTGACATCGCGGCATTGATGTCCAGGAGCTCGGTCGAGTCCGCGGAGCTCGTGAGGAAACGAGAAGTCCTGGAACTGCTGCTCAGTATGTACGAAGGACTGAAGGGCCGAATCAGGCGGAGGCCTTCTGCTGAAGAGTTCATCGCGAGCACGAGTTCGGACCGAAGTACGCAGAAAGCTCCTCGGAAGGACAAGAAGACCAAAGGCAAGAAGAAACCCTCCGAGCAGAGCAAAGGCATAGTCATCCGAGAGCCAGCTCCGGTGACCACAATTGGAGAAGAGCCCCCGATGGTTGCTGAGGAGGTGGTCGAGGAGCTGGCCCGGGAAATCGAAGTGATGGCTCCGGAAGAGTGGGACCCTGAGCAGTGGGCTCAAACACCGAGGTCGGCGCCACAATCCAGCAACAGAGCACGGACCAGAGATGAAGCCCCGAGGCCAGCGCCCAGAGAAAGTCCTCGGCGAAGGGGAACTCGAAGGGATGACCGAGCCGGAGCCCGAGGGGGTAACAGAGCCGGAGCCCGAGGTCGAGGATTTTCAAGATCCCGGAGGACCCAACGCAGACCGAGGAGCGGGTCCCAGCGCCGGAGCGCTGAATATTGGCTCGGGGGCCGTAGGCAGTAGCTTTTGTATTTGTTGTCTTTGTTGTTGTATATATATATATATATATTTTTTTTTAATATATATGTTTGTAGTCTTAAAGAAACCATTTGATTTGAATATTCAGAAGATAATAATAAAACTGTTGTAACGTGTACAAACTGGTGTAATTAAAGTAACAGGTTACAAATCACTTTAATCGGGTGTTCGGGAACATGATAGAAAACGTGTTAACTGTTTTAAGTAGGTGTTCGGGAACATGGTATGGATAAATCCAATCTCCCCGGACGGATCAGGCGGGAGTAAAAACTCCCCGGACGGATCAGGCGGGAGTAAAATACCTCCCCGGACAGATCAGGCGGGAGTAAACATTTCTCCGGTTAAACAGACGAGAAAGTGATGTGAGTCCGGGGACTAATATGCAAACCTCCTCGAATGGACCGAGAGAGAGGTTTAATTGTCCGGAGACTAATAATGATAGTATGATTGTGTTAGGGCGTCCCCGTAACGTAAAGAATAACACAGTAAGTTATGCAAGCAAAGAATTTTTATTCAATGATAAGTGCCGGAGCAAACTCAAAAGTACAAAATGAAATAACAACTATAAAGGAAATTAAAGGAAAGATAGTACTTGCGATGTGGCCTTCACAGATAGAAACGCCTCAAATTTGTGACGTGCCAACTTCGGGGGATCGGGGTCCCGTTGATATGTTCAAGCTGATAGGATCCAGAGTCATGTACAGCAACGACTCAGTAGGGGCCTTCCCAAGAAGCATGTAGTTTGCCCTCGGGGGCAGCTTTGCTGGCCGAGTTGAGCCGAAGGACTAAGTCCCCGACATTGAACTGTGTACCTCGAACCCGGAGGTTATAATACTGGGCAGCTCGCTGTTTGCACTTAGCCTGCTGAGATTCGGTTGTAGGTACGATTGTCGATATAGAACTCCGTTATGAAGGGAGTATTTGGGGGCTTTGAGCACAACTTGCCGAGCTCGTAGCTTGTCAGTGGGCAGAATCCCATCTCGGAGATACTGAATGATCGGAGTCATCCAGTTCGGATCACTATCAGTCAGTACCGAAACTGTGGCCTCATGAATTGCTGGATGAGACAAATCTTCAACCATAATATCCGGAGATATATTAATTTGGACCGCGGAGGCCAATTTGCTGAGCGCATCTGCTCTTGTGTTTTGAGCTTGGGGTATTTTCTGGACAGTAACTGCTTCAAAAGTTGACATGAGCTTGAGTGTTAGAGCACAATACCTGACCAATGTTTCATCTTTGGCGACGTAAGTCCCCTGAATTTGCCTGGATACGATCTCGGAGTCCGTGAAGAGCTCGAGATGACGAACGCCCAAGGATTGAGCGAGCCGGAGCCCGGCGAGAACTGCCTCGTATTCCGCTTCATTGTTAGTTACCTTGAACTTGAAACGGATGACATATTTAACTTCCACCCCCTCGGGGTCGATGAGAAGCAGTCTGGCACCACTTCCTCGGACCGCGGATGCTCCATCCACGAAAAGTTGCCACTTCTGGGGTGAAGGGGGTGAAGGGGCGAGGTTAGCATGGTGATGTGTAACACCGTCCCCGGGGGACTCGGAATTGTCTCCCGGGGCTTCGGCCAGGAAATCGGCGAGTGCTTGACCCTTAATTGCTCGGCGGGGGAGGAACTGGATGTCATATTCGCCCAACTCAATGGCCCATTTGGCGAGGCGCCCAGACACCTCGGGTTTTACAAGGATCTGGCGTATAGGGTGATTAGTCAAAACGCGTATTTCACGTCCTTGGAAATATGGCCGAAGACGCCGGGCTGCCATAACAAGGGCCAAGGCGGTTTTTTCTAGAACAGAATATCGCGTCTCAGCTCCATGAAGCACCCGGCTTGCAAAATACACGGGGTGTTGAACCCCCTCCACTTCTCGCACAAGAGCGGCGCTAACAGCCTCCTCGGCGGAAGCCAGATATAAGTACAGCGGCTCTCCGGGGAGAGGAACTGACAAGGTAGGCAGCTACTGTATATGACGTTTCAAGGCCTCAAAGGCTTCGGTGCTCTCCGGAGTCCACTCAAAGGACTTCGCTTGTCTCAGCATTCTAAAAAATGGGAGCTGGCGCTCTGCTGCTTTCGATAAGAATCTGTTTAAGGCCGCCAAACCACCTGTGAGGCGTTGAACATCCCTGAACGTTTTTGGTGGCTGCAAATCTAATACATCACGGAGTTTAGCCGGATTGGCCTGCAGGCCGTTTTGTGAAACCATGTACCCGAGAAACTTCCCGGAGCCAACACCGAAGGTGCATTTTGCTGGATTGAGTCGCAAGTTATAGCGCCGCAGGGTGCGCAATGTTTCGGTAATGTCTTGCACACATGAACGATGGGAGGAGCTTTTGATGACCAAGTCATCGACGTAAACCTCAACATTACGACCTATCTGGTCGTAGAAGACGAAGTCCATTAGACGCTGATAGGTGGCTCCAGCATTCTTAAGCCCGAAGGGCAGTTTCTTAAAAGCGAAGCACCCAAAGGCAGTGATAAACGCCGTTTTGAGGGCATCCTGTGGATCCATAAAAATCTGGTGGTAGCCCTTGTACAGATCTAAGAAACAAAGTGCCACGTACCCCGTAATGGCTTCGGCCTTTTGGTCGATGGAGGGCAGAGGATAGCAGTCTTTCGGACAGTGCTTATTGAGATCGGAAAAATCAACACACATCCGCCATGCCCCACTGGTTTTTGTTACCATTACCGGATTGGATAACCAAGAGGGGTAGAATACCTCGAACAAGATGTCCACATCCAGGAGTTGTTTCACCTCAACTCGAATGGCTTCATTTCGCTCCGGAGCGAATTTCCTCTGCTTCTGTTGGATTGGCTTTACGCTAGGATCTATGTTCAGCTTATGAGTAATCACCTCGGGAGAGACCCCGGGCATATCCAGAGGAGACCATGCAAAAACATCGGAATATTCTCGCAGGGTCTGAATAATGGCCTGATGTAGCCATGGCACATCCACGGCCCCTACTGTTACTGTCTGCTCCGGCTTAGACGGATCTAGCGGGATTTGTGCAGTGGCATTTCCTAACGAAGTACATTCCTGAGGTTCCAGAACCGATGATGCCACTTGAAGCTGCTGTTTGGGCGGAACCTTGGCAGTCTTTTTGAGTGCCACATACATGCACTCTTTTGAAACCCGTTGACTCCCGCGGATGGCCACTTCACCATGCGAAGTGGGAAACTTTAGCGCGAGGTGATACGTGGAGCATACGGCTTTTGCCGGGGTGAGCCAGTCCCGGCCCAATATCATGTTATATGGTGATGGAGAATTCACCACGTAAAAGTCCACGAAGATAGTTTTTATCCTCGGATAAGTCCCCAAAGACGCTGGGAGAGTGATGATACCTTCTGGCCGGACTTCACCCTGAGTGAAAGTCTGTAGTGGCCCGGGGGCCGGTCGAAGTTGATCTCGAGAAATCCCCATCCTTTCGAAACAGTCTGCAAATATAACGCTTACCGCGGCCCCGTTATCTACGAAGACCCGCCTTACCGTTATGTTGGCTACAGTCATGTCGATGACAATAGCGTCCGTGTGAGGTGTTATCTCCGGAACGGGGTCCCTATCCGTGAAGCTAACAGTCTCAGACTGATGGAGGCGTTTGTGACGTGGCTCCTCGGGAGGACGACGTCGAGCTTCTGCCTTTAAGGCATGTCGTGAGGCCCCGGTGGGTAGGGCTCCATATATCACATTTATCACGTGAGGGGGTGCGTTGTCCCCGGGTCCTCCCGGAGGAGGAGGTGGAAGTGGGAGACGTGGTGGCTGGCGATTGCCAGAATCTTGTCGTGCGTAGTTATTGGGTCCCTGCCGGTTATTCTGCCAATGTGGCCGATTTTGTTGAGTATCTCGGTCATGGTAACCTCCGCGGTTATGAGACGAGCCCCCATTGTGGTTTGCCCGAGGTTGGTCTCCGGTTCGCGCGACGTATTGCCGCAAGAGCCCTTTCTTGAGGCATTCTTCAATCTCCTTGCCGAGTTCTCGGCACTCCTCTGTCTCATGTCCGTGATCTCGGTGGTACGCGCACCACTTTGCACGGTTCCTCTTTTCAGGAGGCGCGGTCATCCGCGGGCAAGGTCGCAGATCATTCTTGTGGATAGATAGGATTTCAGCTCGTGACTTCGTCAATGGAGTCAATTGTGGAATTTCACTTCGGGATTCTGAACGCCCCGGTGTCAGGCGGGAAAATGCACTAGGTCGAGTACTAGGCCCAGCTTGAGCCTTGTCGGATTGCCGCTTGCTAGCGTGTTTCTCGCGCTTCTGGCGAGTCTGCTCCTCGGCCTTAGCAAATTTGCACACTGTTTTGAACAGTGCTCGAGTTGTGACCGGAGTGTTCCGAGCTAACTCGGTGTGGAGTGCTCCGGGGCGGAGCCCATTCATAAAAGCGTTGATGGCCACATCGTCGGGGCAGTTTCCCACCTTGAGGCTTACCGCTGTGAAACGGTCCAGAAATTGGGTAACGGTTTCACCGTCCCGCTGTTCCATATTCATGACGTCGGCCAGGGTGGCCATGGGCTTTGCCCGTGCTTCAAACCGCGCCCAAAAGTGCTCGGCTAGTTCTCTGGAGGAGGACACGCTGTCACGTGGGAGAGAATCAAACCAAATCCGAGCTTCATCCTGTAAGTACTCGGGGAAAATCTTACAATACTGGAGGGACGTGATGCTATCATGGCTAAGCATGCTGTGCCGAAAAGCTCCAAGAAAATTGGCCGGATCTCCTGTGCCATTGTAAGGAGGTATGGCTGGTCGTTTAAACCCTTCGGGAAGGGAAGTGGCAATGATTTCCTGGGAGAACGGTGTGATGATCTCTCCATTGGCATCAAGGCCCAGGATTCTATCCAGTTCAACGTTGCGTTGAACTCGCTCATACTCTTGAAGATCCAGAGCATGAGGATTTGCGTAGCGAACTCTCTTAGCCGCATTAAGTGGACGGCGACGATCCGCATCAGTAGGTTCCTCATTGCGAGGTCGCGACTCATTAGAACTCCCATGGTCCTCGGAAGAACCAGGTTGTCCACGGGATTAGCATTATGGCTAGCAGGCCCCGCGGCAGGACGTAGGCGATTAACTGCCCAATCTTGAAGGACATGTGCATGCTCTTGTAAGAAATCTTGGAGCAGTTCTGGGGTAATTTGAATGTTTACCGGTGGTTGAGCAGCAGCAATATTAGGGTTTTGCAGGTTTTGAGGGAGTGGAGGGTTTTGACTACCCTGATGATTGGATGTACTCTCTGCCGGCAATTGCCTCGGTGGCACAACTTGATCCACGGGTGTATCTTGATCGGATTGATCCCCGCGGCGAGCTTGATTCAAACGAGTCGTCACCATGATTAAGGATTACGTGAACGTCAAAAATTGTTGGTTAGCGCGTTCAAAAAACTGCCTTGTCGTTCCCACAGACGGCGCCAATTTGATAAAGCGCAATCCGGTAACCACCAAATTCAACCTAAATCAACGCAGAAAATATAAAAACACAGAGGATTTACGTGGTTCGATCCGGAGATCTACGTCCACGGGCAGAAAACGGCAATCGTCGGAGTGTTTCTTTTACTAGAATGTTGAGTTTACATGGAGTAATTCAGTATATCAGAGTGCGAACCCTAATTCTGAGTTCTTTTCACCTATTTATACTACTAAATCACAACCCTAACTAAATCCCTATAATCTTGCCCACCAAATCTGCATGGCAGTTGGGAAAAGATCATGGGCCTTGATTCACGGAACAAACCACTCGCTGGGCCTTGATTCACGCATAGTGGACCTCTGCACGCTTGCTGGGCTTGTGCATGTTGGGCCGATCAGCGAGCTCCGGCATAGTGGGCCCTGGTGTTAACCCGACCCGAGCTGATCGGGTTATCCCTATCACACGTCATAAGCGCCTCCATCGATCCGAAACTGTTAGTTTCACAGATAGGGACCCAGTTCCAGAGATAACACCTCATACTGACGCCATTGTCATTGACATGATTGTAGCCAATGTTACAATAAAGCGGGTCTTCGTGGACAATGGAGCCGCAGTGAGTGTTATATTCGCCGACTGTTTCCAAAAGATGGGGATTCCTCGGGAACAACTTCGGCCGGCCCCCGGGCCATTGCAGACTTTCACCTAGGGTGAAGTCCAGCCAGAAGGTGTCATCACTCTCCCGGCGTCTTTGGGGACCTATCCGGCGATAAAAACCATTTTCGTGGATTTTTACGTGGTTAACTCCCCGTCACCTTACAACATGATCTTGGGTCGGGATTGGCTTACTCCCGCCAAAGCCATATGCTCCACATACCACCTCGCGCTAAAATTCCCCACCTCACATGGCGAAGTGGCTATCCACGGTAGTCAGCGGGTTTCTAAGGAGTGCATGTACGTGGCACTCAAAAAGACTACCAAAGTTCCTCCCAAACAGCAGCTTCAGGTAGCATCATCGGCTCTTGAACCTCAGGTATGTACCTCATTGGGGGATACCACCGTCCAGGTACCGCTTGATCCGACCAAACCAGAACAAACTGTAACTGTCGGTGCCGTGGATGTGCCATGGTTACACCAGGCCATCATTCAGACCTTGCGAGAGTATTCCGATGTCTTTGCATGGTCCCCTTTGGATATGCCCGGGGTCTCTCCCGATATAATAACCCACAAGCTGAACATCGATCCCAGCGTAAAGCCTATACAGCAAAAGCAAAGGAAGTTCGCTCCGGAGCGAAATGCAGCAATTCGAATCGAGGTGCAACAACTCTTGGATGCGGACATCTTGTTCGAAGTGTATTACCCTTCTTGGCTATCCAATCCAGTGATGGTGATAAAGTCCAGCGGGGCATGGCGGATGTGTGTCGATTTCTCCGACCTCAATAAACATTGTCCGAAGGACTGTTATCCTCTACCTTCCATCGACCTAAAGGCCGAAGCCATTACTGGGTATGTGGCACTTTGTTTCTTAGACCTGTATAAGGGATACCACCAGATCTTCATGGATCCGCAGGATGCCCTCAAGACGGCATTTATCACAGCTTTTGGGTGTTTTGCTTTTAAGAAAATGCCCTTTGGGCTCAAGAACGCTGGAGCCACATATCAACGTCTCATGGACCGCGTTTTTCGCGATCAAATTGGCCGCAACGTCGAGGTTTACGTCGATGATCTGGTTATAAAAAGTACCTCCCATTCTTCATGCGTGCAAAACATTGCCGAAACGTTGCGTACTCTGCGGCGTTACAATTGGCGACTTAATCCGGCAAAATGCACTTTCGGCGTTGGCTCCGGCAAGTTTCTTGGTTATATGGTTTCACAACACGGTCTTCAGGCCAATCCCGCCAAACTTCGGGATGTTTTGGATCTGCAGCCACCGAAGACGTTCAGAGACGTTCAACGCCCACGGGTGGTTTGGCGGCCTTAAATCGCTTTTTATCTAAAGCGGCAGAGCGCCAACTCCCATTCTTCAAAATTTTGAGACAGGCGAAGTCATTTGAGTGGACTCCGGAATGCACTGAGGCTTTTGAGGCTTTGAAGCATCATATTCAGCAATTGCCCACTTTGTCAGTTCCTCTCTCCGGAGAGCCTCTCTATATGTACTTGGCTTCCGCCGAGGAAGCTATTAGCGCCGCACTCGTGCGAGAAGTCAATGGTGTTCAACATCCCGTGTATTTCGCAAGCCGAGTACTTCACGGGGCGGAGACACGGTACTCCATGCTGGAAAAAACCGTGCTGGCCCTTGTCATGGCGGCTCGGCGTCTGCGGCCATACTTCCAAAGGCGCGAAATACAAGTTCTGACCAATCATCCTATCCGTCAGATTCTTGTCAAGCCCGAGGTGTCAGGGCGCCTCGCCAAGTGGGCTGTCGAATTAGGCGAATATGATATTCAATTTCTTCCCCGCCGAGCTATCAAGGGTCAAGCACTTGCAGACTTTTTGGCTGAAACCCCGGGGGATAATCATGAATCTTCTGCAGGCAATGGAACCCATCATCCTGCTACCCACCTCGCAAGTGGCAATTATATGTGGATGGTGCATCCACGACTCGCGGCAGTGGTGCCGGGGTGCTTCTCATTGACCCCGAGGGAGTTGAGGTTAAGTACGTCATCCGATTCAAATTTAAGGTGACCAATATGAAGCAGAATACGAGGCAGTTCTCGCCGGGCTCCGGCTCGCTCAATCCTTAGCCATTCGCCATCTTGAGCTCTTCACGGACTCCGAGGTCATGTCCAAGCAAATCCAGGGAACTTATGTCGCCAAGGATGAAACAATGATCAGGTATCGTGCTTTAACACTCAAACTTATGTTAACTCTTGATACAGTTGTTATCTAGAAAATACCACGTACTCAGAATGCAAGAGCAGATGCGCTCAGCAAATTAGCCTCCGCGGTCCGAACTAACATATCTCCGGATATTATAGTCGAAGACTTATTTCATCCGGCAATTCATGAGGCAACGGTTTCGGTATTGACCGATAGTGATCCGAATTGGATGACCCCTATCGTTCAGTATCTCCGAGATGGAATTCTACCTAATGATAAGCTGCGAGCTCGGCAAGTAGTCCTCAAAGCCCCCAAATACTCCTTTCATGATGGAGTCTTGTATCGACGGTCGTACCTACAACCGAGTCTCCGGTGCCTCGCTCCTGCCGAGGCTAATCAAGTTCTACGGGAGGTTCACGAAGGGGCCTGTGCCAGTCATATCGGCTCCCGGACGTTAGCCAAGAAAGTTCTCCGCTGGGGATATTATTGGCCAACTTTGTTTAACGATGCCCACGACTTAGTGACCAAATGTAGCAAGTGCCAGCTACATTCTCGTGTGAAACACCTGCCACAAATCGAGCTCACTGGAATTCAAAGTGCGTGGCCATTTATCCAGTGGGGAACTGATATTGTTGGCCCATTTCCGGTCGCTCCGGGGGGATTGAAGTTTCTGGTGGTCGCCGTGGATTACTTCACCAACTGGGTAGAAGCGGAACCTCTTACTGCCATCACTGGCCAAAACATCTTGAAGTTCGTCTGGCGAAATATCATATGTCGTTTTGGCATACCGAGCACTATTATCTCGGATAACGGCAAACAATTTGCCAACGATCCCTTCCGGTCATGGTGCGAGGAGCTTCATATCAAACAAATTTTCACCTCGGTTGCTCACCCTCAAGCCAACGGTCAGGTTGAAGTCACCAATCGAACACTGCTCACGGGTATAAAGAAACGCCTGGATAATGCCAAAGGTCTTTAGGCCGAAAACCTTCGGCAAGTTCTATGGGCTTATCGCGCGACACCGCATACCTCTACCGGGGAGACCCCCTACAGCCTAACTTACGGCTCCGAAGCAGTTATTCCGGCGGAAATCAGTGTACCAAGCCCCCGCCTTATCACATTGATTCCCGAGGATAATGACGAAGCTCTCCGTGCAAATTTGGATGAGCTCGAATATCGTCGTGATCAATCATTCATCCAACAGGCCAGGTGTAAACAACGTGCAGCCCAGTATCATCACCTCCGGGTTCGAGGCACTCAATTCAATGTCAGGGACCTAGTACTTCGACTCAATTCAGCCAGCAAAGCTGCCCCCGAGGGGAAATTACAGGCTTCGTGGGAAGGTCCTTATCGCATCGTTGCCGCGCACGATTCCGGATCCTATCAGTTAGAGCATCTCGATGGAACCTCAATTCTCCGAAGCTGGCATGTTACCAACTTGAGACGCTTCTATCTGTGAATGCCAAATGACAAGTATCATCTTATCTTTATGCTCATTGTACGCTTCTTTTATGTTGTTATCTTTCTTTGTATCCTTCAATTTGCTCCAGCACTCATCATTGAATAAATACTCTTTGTTTATGCATCTTGCTGTGTTCTCTTTTACGTTACGGGGACGTCCTAACGCAGTCGTATTATTATTATTCGTCTCCGGACAACTAAAAATTTCTCTCTCGGCCTGTCCGAGGAGATTCACATTTCGTCCCCGGACTCGTATCACTCTCTCGCCTGTTTAACCGGGGAGGTGTTTGCTCCCGCCCGATCCGTCCGGCTAGATTTTGCTCACGCCTGATCCGTCCGGGGAGATTTTACTCCCGCCTGATCCTTCCGGGGAGGTTTTACTCCCGCCTGATCCGTCCGGGGAGATTTTACTCCCGCCCGATCCGTCCGGGGAGATTTAAATTGGAGTTATCCATATTATGTTCCCGAACACCCGTTAAAATAATTATTACTTTTGGTTAATAACTTGTTGTTTTCCTTAACACAACTATGCACACCAAAACGATTTTATTATCCTCCTTCGAGGTGATGCCAAAAAGTTTTTTACATAAGACTTAAAAAAAAAAAAAAAAAAAAAAACCGAACAAACAATTATCTACGGCCCCCGAGCCAGTATTCAGCGCCCCGGCGTTGAGGCCTACTCCTAGACCTACGCTGTGTCCTCCGGGATCTTGTCGTTCTTCGGCCTCGGGCTCCGGCTCTTTCCCCCCCGCGGGCTTCCCGACGCCGTGGACTTGTTCTTGGCGCTTGTCTGGGAACTTCGTCTCTTGTACGAGCACGGCTACTTGGCTGCGGAGCAGACCTCGGGGTTTGGGCCCATTGCACAGAGTCCCATTCCTCGGGGACCATCACCTCGATTTCTCTGGCCAGTTCTTCGACTACCTCTTCGGCGACAACGGCGGGCTCTTCTTCGATCGTAGTCACTGGAACTGGCTCTCGAATAACAATGCCTGTGCTCTTTCCCTCGGGCTTCTTTTTACCCTTCCGGGGGGCTTTTGAAGTACCTTTGGCTCCGGCTTGTACTCGCAATGTATTCCTCGGCAGAAGGCCTCCACCTGCCTCGGCCCTTCAGTCCTTCATACATGCTGAGGAGCAGCTCCAAAACCTCTCGCTTTCTTACAAGCTCCGAGGACTCGGCTGGGTCATTTGCCATGAGTGCTGAGATTTCGCCCTGAATCTCTACGACCCGCTCCTCCACTTCTTCAAAAGTCAGAAGGCCGAACTCAGACAGTATCCGGTCATACTCCCTTTGATGAACGAGGACACGGCTCATTTCAGCAGCTTTAGCCCGGTACTTCAGTTCGTAGTCCTTGGCTCTTTCTTCGGCTTCCTCCGCCCTCTTTTCCGCAACGGACACCCGCTTTTCTAGCCTTGGCACTACGTGCATTTGCAGGTTGTTCTTCTCTCCGCGGAACCACTCTAGTGATCGCATAAGCTTCTTTATCGTCTCGTGCAATTCCGCGGTATTCTAAACAGCTAAAAGAATCAACGAGAACGATCAATCTCGGGCATACAATGAGCGGGAGTTCAGTTCAAAAACAAAATTTATATATTCAACAAAGTCAAAGTACATTATCCATGATTCAATCCAAAGTCTACGTCTACTCCTATTGTCTATTACATTAAATTTGAGGGGAACGACTGACCTCCTCCTCGGTCCCCTCGGCCTCTTCGGGCACCTCCTCCAGTCGTCCCTCAGCCGTTCCTGCATCCCCCACTTCGGCAACATCGGCAGTTTCTATAGGGGGGGTGGCTCTTTGTTTCGGAGTCCAGAGGTGAACTCACCACGACGGAATGCCAGGAATTCCTGGTCTTGGTCCGCATCGCAGCTCGCCACCTCCTCGGCCCTCAGTATCACCTTCTTCTCCGCCAGAGCTTTTATGAGGGGCCACTCCGGGAGGTGAGTTAGAGCTTTGTAGTAGGCCTCCTCCACCCCGGCCACAGCGTTGTAGTCATACCCGAACTCTGGACGATATACGTCCACATTCGGGTAGACTTCTTTGATTTGCTCTAGTAACAAGGAGCGCGTGGCCGTGTCCCCGATCGCGACGAAGTCCGTCTGAAAGTCCAGGAATGTCGTCGTCTGGAGTAATTTTTCAGCAAATGCTTTCAGCATTGCTTCCTGGCCTTCGACTATCGCCGCTTCCTGGGCCTTCATTTCTGCCCGCAGCTGGGCCGTTTCCCCACGAAGGGCTCCGGCCTCCGCATCCACCTCGCGCAGACGCGCCACTTCAGCCTCGGCCAAAACCGCTCTCTTCCGCGCTTCGGTCAAATCCTGAGTTAGCTTGTCATTGCGCGCGCGAAGATCCCTTGCCACCGCGGCCAGCTCTTCTTTGGCCTCTATCTCGTTCTTCCGGCCAAGCTCCATGATTCCCCTAGCTAGCCGCAGAAGCTCCTCGGCGTCCGCGCCCTCCAACCCCAGTAGACCGGGGGCCGCTTGTTCCTTCTGAATATTACACAAGACATGAAACAGAACTCAGTATTAATAATACACACTTCGTGTGCGTAGAAATTATGAACAGCGTTCCAGATTTACCTCCGCGCTTTCCCCTATTCGGGGTCTTTTGGATGGTGCCGGCGGAGTCCCGGTAGGCTCTGACCTCCTCTTCGTTCCGGGGGATGACCCCGCCGGCACAACTCGTTCTTCCGGCCCCACAGAAGGTCGTGGACTGGGTGACATCTTCCCCCGGGGAGACACCTCAGTAGATTTACCCTTCTTCTTGGCCGCTGCAGCCGCAGCGGGGCCTCCTGCTGGCTCTTTTCCGAAGCGTCCCACTGCATATCGAATTTGAAGTTAGTCCTGTACAAGTTAACAGTTTGAAAAAGGTAAAATATGAGAACTCCTACCCTCCTCGGCAACGGCATCGCCCGAATAATATGGGCTCAGTCCGGCCCCCTCCAGTTCCTCCTCAGTACAGAGGGTCTTGAAAGTCCCCACTGACCGGAATGTATGTACGACTTCAGCCTCCGGGTTCTCCACCGGGGCGGTATCAAGTACCTCATCCCTCCTCCACCTCGGGAGAGCTACTTCGTTTTTCACAAATATAAACCTCTCCTTCCATCCCTCCACCTTACTCGGGTTTTGAACCTTGAACCCACCTCGGGCTCGGGGACTGAAGGAGTACCACCCCTTGGATTTACCGAAGGCTTTTAGTTGATAAAAAAACCTAAATAGCTCTACGGTTGGTTCTATCCCGGCGTTCTTGCACACTACGGTGAATCCAACTACTTGCCTAACCGCATTTGGCGCTAGTTGACTTAAGGCAATGTTGTAGTATCTCAGTAACCGGACCACAATGTCCCACAGGGGCAGTCTCAAACCTATTCTCAGGAAGTCTATATACACACTAATGAAACCCTGCGGCGGGCAGCAGGACCTATCACCGGGGCCGGTACTATGTATTCTAAGTTAAATGGAAGGTAAAAAGAGGGGATTTCTCTATCAATCTGCACTCGCGTCATACGTAACGCTACAGTGGACACTTCAAAGTCCTCCTCTGCGCATTCATAGAAACCGACCATCCTAACGTTGGTTTCCATGCCGTCGGCCCTTTCTACTGTCCTAATCTCGTTTCTCTCCGGAAAAATGAATCGTAGAGGTGGCACATCTAATGGGGCACTCTTAGTCCCTACTTCTTGAACAGAAGAAGAAGATGAAGAAGAAGGCATACTTACTTGGGTTGAGTTTGAGAAGTTTTGATTTGAGATGAATCACAAGCACAGAATTCCCCTTTTTTCCCGCTTTCTAAACTGGCAAATCGCAATGAAGAAGATGAAGAGTTATTGTGCCATTATTCCAAATATATACACAAAAAACCAACGGCTCTGATACGGCCTATTCAAATTCAGTGTTTAAGATTTGGACGTGATATTCACGCGCTTTACGGTTCCCAAGGCGCGTGGGGAACAGATTCATTGGAAATCGCAGAGCGTGTCACTTCACATCTCTCTCTCATGATGGCGCCGCCAATCACATCAACCCCACTCTCGGCCAGGAAGATTTGGACTACACTCCGGTGCTCCCTTCATTTTGGCCCGACTACTACACTCCGGTGATCCCTTCACCTCGGCCAGACTAATGTCTTCTTCCGCTGCAATTTCTTGCTTTTGGGGAACTCGGTATCTCGCTATCAACTCAGTGTACTTCGACCTAGTTCGGTTCCGCTTCCACGGACTGCGCTGCGGGGTCCCTTAGACGCGGGACAGACTTGGTCATCCACAAACACTTCGGCTCGCCCGCGACCACGGCCCATCTTGCTTATAGTTCCACCCCGGTAACAACCGAAGCTCCTTCCTCGCTCCGGCTGGGGGGGGGCATCTGATAGGGATGGCCCGATCACTTCGGGTCGGGTTAATACCTTGGCCCACTGACCGGCTCAGAAGGTCCCACTGACCGGCCCAGAAGGTCCAGAAGTACGCGTCCCAGATAATGTGGTGCGGCCCAACTTGAGGCTTGTTCCGCGATTCGAGGCCCACGATCCGTTCCCAACCGCCACGCAGCGGAAAATAGGCGCGACAATAGGGAGTTAGTTAGGGTTTTATTATAAATATGAGGAAAGAACTCTGAATTAGGGTTCACATTCTGTATTCTGAAATTACTACGTATAAACTCAAAGATCTAGTGAAAGAAACACCTCGGCAGGTGCTATTTTGTGCCCATGGACGTAGATCTCCGGATCGAATCACGTAAATCTTGTTTTTTCTGTATTTCTTACGTAAGCTTTCGTTAAATTTCTTGGATATCAGATTGCGCATTATCAATGCTCAAAACCAATTTCGGGTGAATGAGATATTAATTGTCAAAGGTTGCAACTTAAACTTGGAAGTTGAAGAGTTTATAAAGGAAACATATGGGAACTTGTCCCACATAGAAAAGTTGGAGTAAGTGGATACTCCTTATTTAGTAGAGCATTTGATAAGTAGTTATCAAGTTTGCTCCCCTATGGTTGATCCTAGTGGGATTTTAGCCTTTGACTAAAATGGACCCAAGGATGGTGCGAAGCACCATCCGAGCCCGAGCCCGGGCTCGTACGCGTTGTCGCGAGGAGTTGGAGGAGCCTTAAAGTTTGTCCAGGTGATCCAGACGGATGGCTCGCGGGTTCGTGGTGGTTCGAGCCAGGCGGTTCGGTGATGTGGACCGAGTTGTGCCAACAGGCCGGCTCAGACCGGGTGGTTCACCTCAAACCGGGTCGGGTCGGATCGACCTATCAGGAACCGGCTCGGACCGAGCGATTCACCCGGGTCGGGTCGTACCGACCCGCTAGCAGACCGGGCGGGTCGAACCGGTGCTACCCGTCGCCTACCAGGACGTAGGTCAGCCTGCGGGTGCGATCGCCCAGCGAATTGGTGGGTCCAGTCAAAAGGGTGCCACCAAGGGGTGAAGAGATGCTTTTCCAAAAAGGCACCGCAACTCTTCAATATATATAAATAGGCCCCTGCAGATTTCATTTCATTCATTCCAAAATTCACAAGTTCATTCAGATTCAAAGCTTTCTAAATTCTGCATTAGTAGAGTCAGAAAGTTCCAAATATCTGAGTACGTGACACGTCGGTTTCTAACCTAGTGCTCTGCAAGTGTACGGATGTAGGTGCAGTAACGATTATCAAGGTCGAACCCACAAAGGTGCAGTAACGATTATCAAGGTCGATCCCACAAGGATTAGTTTTAGGTAATTTGATACCTCAATACTCTAGGAATGTCCTAACTAGATACTAAATTGCAAAAGGTTGGTTTTACTAATTAAAATACTCAATTAAATATGACTTCAAACTTAGGAAACACAAAGAACTAACAATCAATGAGAAAAGGTATCCTAGGTCTTCGATTTCAGGATATTACTTCAATGTTGAATATGATTAACCTATAAATTTACCAATTCTAGTGTTTATTAGGCAGCACGACAATAATCTAACCCTTCTCTCGAAGCGATTAAACCGTTGATTAATTAAGCTAATTACCCTCTTGAGTCAATTAAACCTAATAACTCCCAAACGATCCTAAGCCACGGCCTACACAGTCATAGACAACTGCGCTCTATGTTATAACTCTGATAACGATTCCCTCCTCTCGAAGCGGAATTGCTAAACTAAATTACTAAATCTAGGTGAGCAAGCTAAATTCAGTTATAAGCACAAACAAAGAGATAAACACGTAAAGAACGGAATCAATAAATCAAACCATAAATCGAATTGTCATAATAATCCCTACTTTCTAACCCTAGGACACGAATACCTTAGCTACTCATGCCTAGCAATAATCCAATACAAAAATCTACGAAAAATATTGTAAAAGATTAAACTAGGAAAGAACGACTAAACCCGGATGACTCCGTCTCGATGATCTTCGTTTTCTTTGTCCTCCAAGACTTCTTCTAGGTAGAATGATGATGTAATTGATGTTCTTAATGTTTTCTATCTGATTCCTAGAGCTTGGGGTCCTTTTTATAGAGTTGAAGACGAATCTTTGGGAAGATAGGATCAAAATCCTATTAAAATTAGGAAATTCTCGTAGGAAAGCCTTTCTGACACGGCCGTGTTGGCCTTGTGATGCGGCCGCGTCGGTTTCGCTCAGGCAGATTTTCAAGTCTGACTTCCAAGCCATTTTTTAGGGTCTTCCGATCATTTTTGGGATTTGTCTATTTCAGACAAAGTTGTAGCGCTTTGAGTCAGATTTCTAACGCCACCAATTTCACCTCAATCGGAGTTGTAGATCTCACGATATGGCCAAAATACTAGAGGTGTGTCAAGCTGGCAGAAAACTTCAGTTTTGGCTCACTTCTGACGCGGCCGTGTTGGTTATTGACATGGCCGTGTTGGTTGGCAGTGCGTTTTTACATGTTCTAGGCCACTTTTGACACGGCCGTGTCCATATTTGACGCGGCCGTGTTGGTTCTTTGACTCCTTTAACTCCCTTTTCATCCGTTTTAACCCTATTTGACTTGTTTCCTCTTCGAACTTCATCCAAATGGAATAAAAATACCTAATTAACTTCAAAACAAGTCGAAGCACGTCAAATGACCCAAATATTATTAATATAAATAAATGTCGGTAAGATATGCACGTAAATGATATAAAATATGATCCTAAATCGACCTAAGTACATGCATAATTAACGTGTATCATACTCCCCCAAACTTAAACTGTTGTTCGTCCCGAACAACATAACAAAAGACACAAAGAATACAAGTGATTATGCATTTGTTTAGGGCGATTAGACGATGAATTCAGTTTCAGTCTGATTTTTCTTAAAACAACTAAGCAACACAATTCACTTGAGCATATGTGATGATGCGAAAATCAACTAATCTCGAGACTTTGAACTTTCGAATTATTCAACCCTCACCGGGTAAGTGTTTCACTCATCTCTCAAGTGTTTAGGCAAAAATAATTTCCACTCATATTGAACTATATCCAAAGTCTACCATATGCTTGCCAATCATCTAAACTAGACCTCGTACTTGATGTGTGTGAAAAATGATCAAAAAGTTCTTTTGGTTGTAATGTGGGCTTAAGGTAAGGTGGAATACATTTGAATATAAGTGACTATTCATTGGACTAATCAAGTTACGTCTAACCCGACTACTCCTCAATATAATCACTCAGCCTCACTCTTCAAATCTCAGCAAATCACCCCGCAAAGTGACTTCTTCACCTTCAAAAGTCCTTACAACTTAAGTGCTTTTCATTTCTGTGGGTACCACATCTTTGGGACTACCCGAGTGTTCTAATCAAATTCACAACTTAATCATTTATTTCACAGCCTCTTCTCAAAAGTACTAAACAAACACAAACTTTTTCTTTTCTTTTTCCACATTTTTCCTCTGTCTTTTTTCTTTTTTTTTTTTCCGATTAGAAGAGGCTATTCTTCCTTATTTTTCACCTATCCTTTTTTTTTTTTGTTCCCTTCATCTTTGGAATATCCACTAGTTTTCTCATTTCTTCCCACAAATTGTTCACCCAAAATTCCTTCCAATTCTCCTCCCTCTAACTTGATTAATCCAATTAGGGCCAAAAGAGATAAATCAAAAGGTTTCGGCTGACATTGTTAGTTTATGAATAAATAAGGTTATAAGGCTCAAGTGGGCTAACAAGGGATAAAAAGTGAACTTTGGGTACAAAGGGTAATTTTTACGGCTCAAAATAGGTTTAAACAACAACGCCTAAGATCATTTCCTAAATCACAACATATACTTGACACATTCACAGTAAAGACTCAAGGCAAGTTCTAGAGACTAATACACATATTCAATCAAATTCACACTGAAAGAAAGTATATTACTCCGAAAATTGGAGTATAATTAGGCTCAAATTCTCACAAGGTAAATTTTGATTGAATATTCTAAGTTCAAGCTCAATTTCGTCTCAAGTCACCTCTCATGCTCTATTATGCTTGGGGTCCTTTTTATAGAGTTGGGGATGAATCTTTGGGAAGATAGGATCAAAATCCTATTAAAATTAGGAAATTCTCGTAGGAAAGCCTTTCTGACACGGCCGTGTTGGCCTTGTGACGCGGCCGCGTCGGTTTCGCTCAGGCAGATTTTCAAGTCTGATTTCCAAGCCATTTTTGAGGGTCTTCTGATCATTTTTGGGATTTGTCTATTTCAGACAAAGTTGTATCCCGTTGAGTCAGCTTTCTAACGCCACCAATTGCATCTCAATCGGAGTTGTAGATCTCACGATATGACCAAAATACTAAAGGTGTGTCAAGCTGACAGAAAACTTCAGTTTTGGCTCACTTCTGACGCGGCCGTGTTGGTTATTGACACGGCCGTGTTGGTTGGCAGTGCGTTTTTACATGTTCTAGGCCACTTTTGACACGGCCGTGTCCATATTTGACGCGGCCGTGTTGGCCCTTTGACTCCTTTAACTCCCTTTTCATCCGTTTTAACCCTATTTGACTTGTTTCCTCTTCGAACTTCATCCAAATGGAATAAAAATACCTAATTAACTTCAAAACAAGTCGAATCACGTCAAATGACCCAAATATTATTAATATAAATAAATGTCGGTCAGATATGCACGTAAATGATATAAAATATGATCCTAAATCGACCTAAGTACATGCATAATTAACGTGTATCAGTACGTTCGCCGATAACTTTCGATTCGTAGTGCAATGGTCTGATGTTTTAAAGTCGTTGTATCTTGGAGGGGATAACTATTAGACGTATTGCACCTGAGTATGTGGCAATTTCATCTTACGGATATAGAGTCAAACTCTAGCCTTGACTTTGTCTGCATTTATACATCTTCGTCCATACACCTTCGCATACCAATTACTAACAGCGTAAGACGAAATTCTCTGTATATTCGGAGATGTCTTCTACTATTTCTACCCCATCAATTCCTTCTACTCACGTTGAAAAACCGGCAAAATTTGCCGGAAATGATTTTAAGAGATGGCAGCAGAAAATGTTGTTCTATTTAACAACTCTCAGTCTTGCTCGTTTCCTGAGAGATGATCCTCCTACTGTAGAAGTACGGGATAAAGAGGGGATGAATGCTTTGGACGCTTGGAACCACAGTGACTTCCTATTTCGAAATTACATTCTGAATGGATTAGACGACTCACTTTATAATGTTTACTCCATTTTTAAAATCGCAAAAGTATTGTGGTTATCTTTGGATAAAAAGTATAAAACGGAGGATGCCGAAATGAAGAAATTCATTGTCGGACGGTTCCTCGAATTCAAAATGGTGGACTTGAAGACGGTCATGGACCAAGTTCGAGAGTTGTAGTTGATCCTCCATGAGATTCATGCCGAAGGTATGCAACTGTTTGAATCCTTTCAAGTAGCCGCATTGATAGAGAAGCTACCGCCTCAATGAAAGGAGTTAAAAAATTATCTCAAGCACAAACGCAAGGAAATGGGCCTTGAGGACTTGATTTTGAGACTACGGATCGAGGAAGACAACCGGAAATCTGAAGTCAGAAGCGACAAGAACCGTGGAGAGGCATGTATGGATTTGGCTTAGTCCGGAAGTGGCAAGAAGAGGAAGCGCGATGCTGGCTCTAATAAGCAATAGAAGACCTCGAATAAAAGGTTCAAAGGTAACTGTTACAATTGTGATAAGCCCAGACACAAGTCGAGTGAATGTCGACAGCCAAAGAAGGCAAATCAAGGCCAAAAGAATCAAGCCAACCTTGCCGAGCATAAGTCCTTGCCAGAAGAACTGTCTGAAATGGATCTGTCTGCCGTAGTGTTTGAGGCTAACTTGGTAGATAATCCAAGGGAGTGGTGGATCGACGCAGGGGCTACTCGTCATATCTGTTCAAACAAGGAACTGTTCTCCACTTACCAAGAGATCAATGGCAGAAAGCTCTTCATGGGAAACTCTGCAACGTCTCCGGTGGTAGGACTGGGAAAAGTTGTGTTGAAGATGACGTCGGGAAAAGAACTAACTCTCGTGGATGTGCTGCATGTCCCAGGCATTCGCAAGAATTTAGTCTCCGGTTCTTTATTAAGTAAGGCCGGATTTAGGCTTGTTTTTTAAGCAAATAATTTTGTACTGACCAAATGTGGTCAATTTATTGGGAAAGGCTATCTCGAAAAGAGCCTTTTCAAGATGAATGCAATGACTGTAAAGCGCGACATTAAGCGCAATATTAATATAAGTGAAGTTAATTACTTGCTTGAGTGTTCTAATTTATGGCATGGTAGATCATGACATGTAAATCAAAATACACTTCGACGTTTAGTGAATTTAGATTTACTTCCTAGAATGGAGTTTGATTCACAAAAGTGTGAGATCTGTGTGGAGGCAAAATTGGCCAAAACAACATTCTATTCAGTGGATAGAAGTACTTCACCTGTAGAACTTGTCCATACTGATGTATGTGATTTGAAGTTTGTGCAAACTAGAGGTGATAAGAATAACTTCATTACTTTTATTGATGATTGCACAAGATACTGTTATGTATATCTTTTGAAAGGTAAAGATGAAGCCATTGAGGCGTTCAAAAATTATAAGAATGAAGTTGAAAATCAACTTAGCAAAAGAATCAAAGTGATTCGAAGTGATAGAGATGGAGAATATGTAGCTCCATTTGAAGAATTTTTGCCGACAAAATGGTATTATTCATCAAACTACAACTCCATATTCACCTCAATCAAATGGCGTTGCATAACGCAAACTCTAAAAGAGATGATGAATGCTATGTTGATAAGTTCGGGCTTACCCCAGAACATGTGGAGGGAAGCAATCTTGTCTGCCAACTACATTCTTAACAAATTGCCACATAAGAAGATGGACAAAACTCTGTACGAGTTGTGGAAAGGAAGAAAACCTCCTACCATTACCTCAAAGTGTGGGGGTGTCTAGCTAAAGTTGAAGTACCTAAGCCAAAACAAGTGAAAATAGGACGCAAAACTGTTGATTGCATTTTCATTAGATATGCGTATAACAGTAATGCATATCGATTTTTGGTGCACAAATCAAACGTTCCTGAAATGAACGTGGGAATGACTATTGAATCAAGGAGCGTGGTGTCCTTTGAGAATATTTTTCCTAAGAAGGAAAACTAGAAGCAAGTTCTCGTAAAAGAACTTATGAAATTGCAAATGGTTCACCTGTTGAGGTTATAAGGAACCTAATGATGAACCTAGATGTAGCAAGAGGGCCAGAAATTAAGGAAAAGTACTTTGGGCCGAATTTTCTATCATACGTGATGGAGAGTGAACCCAGGACAATACATGAGGCATTGTCCAGTCCAGATGCTCCTCTCTGGAAAGAAGCAATAAACAGTGAAATCGAGTCCATCATGCAAAATCACACATGGGAGATTGTAGATCTACCACCAGGTTGTAAACCACTTGGATGCAAGTGGATCCTAAAAAGGAAATATAAAGCTGATGGATCCATTGATAAGTATAAGGCTAGATTGGTAGCCAAAGGGTTCAAACAAAGAGAAGGTTACGACTTCTTTGATACGTATTCCCCTGTTACGAGGATCACTTCCATTAGAGTTCTCATTGCTATTGCAGCATTAAATAACCTTGAGATACATCAAATGGATGTGAAGACGGCCTTTCTAAATGGGGAATTAGAGGAGGAGATATATATGGAACAACCTGAAGGGTTTGTTGTGCCTGGCCAAGAAAAGAAGGTGTGTAAACTTGTTAGATCTTTGTACGGACTCAAACAAGAACCTCTTAAATGGCATGAAAATTTTGATAATGTGATGCTCCCTAATGGTTTCAAAATCAATGAGTGCGATAAGTGTGTCTATATAAAGGGCACTCCAGAAGATTATATGATAGTGTGTCTATACATCGATGGTATGCTTATTACGGGGAGTCATCATAACTCGATCATGAATACTAAAAACATGTTAAAATGAAATTTTGACATGAAGGACATGGGTCTGGCTGACGTCATTTTAGGGATGAAAATTTCTAGAACTCCTGATGGAATTTTCCTATCACAAGCTCATTACGTTGAGAATGTGTTGAGGAAATTTGATGCTTATGATGTACCCCCGGCTAATACTCCTGTAGATGTTAATCTACACTTAACAAAAAATAGAGGAGACCCAGTGCTGCAACTGAAATATGCAAGAATTATTGGAAGCCTGATGTACTTGACAAATGGTACGCATCCGGATATAGCATATTCAGTTAGCAAATTTAGTAGATTTACAAGTAATCCTAATAAGGATCACTGAAAAGCTCTGATGAGAGTTTTAAGGTATTTAAAACATACCATGAATCATAGAATTTTGTATACAAGATATCCAGCCGTATTGGAAGGATACATACATGCAAATTGGATATCTGATACAAAAGATTCAAAATCCACCAGTGGTTATGTATTCACTATAAGTGGAGGAGCTGTGGCTTGGAAATCCTCTAAACAAACTTGCATAGCTTGTTCCACAATGAAATCAGAGTTCATTGCTTTAGACAAAGCTGGTGAAGAAGCAGAATGACTTCAAAACTTCTTAGAGGATATTCCCGGTTGATGTAAACCGGTACCTCCCGTGATGTCTGCTATAGGGAGAGTACAAAGCCACATGTATAATGGTAAGTCTCGACACATTCGAAGGAGACACAATACCGTTAGACATTTAATCTCAAGTTGGGTAATCTCCATTGACTACGTAAAAAACCCACACATTAAAGAGTGTTCATAGTGGTAACTCGTTCATGATGACTGGAGGATCCCAAGAACTTGGTTCAACGAGACAACTAAGCTTTGAAGCACTCAGTATTGCACTTGAAAAATAAAATTTCAAGCTCATTCTCGATTCTGCTCAAGTGCTAATTGTACCTATGTGATGCAAAACCTGATGACGTGTGGTGAGGGTAAGCTTAACAACTTTTAATGATTCTTGCACCTTCGTGGTGAGGTATTTCAGGGTTCCTATAAAAGGAGATCGCCTATATAAGTGTGAAGTGCGGCCGCTTCAAACTGACAAATATAATATTTTCAGTACACACTTATGAATCCGAGATAAGGTCCACGGCCAAAATGGACAACAACATGAGAACCAAAAGGATATTAGAGTCGTTACTTTGTGGTTGTCATTGTACTAGATTTACACAAAAGCTGACCAGTTCAAGACATCGTGTTCACTGAGCATCGAGTAAATCCGATGGCATCTCACTAGGGAAGGTTCAAAGCTTGAAGCTACCTATCCTGATGAAGGGACGACTCGTTGGGACTTTCTTAGGTTTACATTGCATTAATATCATTCATGTGGGTGATTGTTAGAAATTGGTTTGGAATTTTAGGTTTTGACCCAAAATTGACCAATTTGATTATTTCAATCCATTTGTTAAAAATGGAAACAAGTTGCAAATTCATAATCTACGTTTCGAGTAGATGAATTTAATGTATTAATATGCTCAAAACCAATTTCGGGTGAATGCGATATTAATTGTCAAAGGTTGCAACTTAAACTTTGAAGTTGAAGGGTTTATAAAGGAAACATATGGGAACTTGGCCCACATAGAAAAGTTGGAGTAAGTGGATACTCCTTATTTAGTAGAGCACTTGATAAGTAGTTATCAAGTGTGCTCCCCTATGGTGGACCTTATGGTGGATCCTAGTGGGATCAGGTCCACACGCGCACGTCGCACATGTCGCATTGATTCATTTTAGAGGCGCATGTACGCGTCGTTGCGAGGAGCTGGAGGAGCCTTAAAATTTTGTCCAGGTGGTCCAGACGGATGGCTCGCGGGTTCGTGGCAGTTCGGTGATGTGGATCGGGTCGTGCCAGCAGGCCGGCTTGGATCGGGCGGTTCACCCGGGTTGGGTCGGACTGACCTGCCAGCAGACCGGGCAGGTCGAACCGGTGCGACCCATCGCCCGCCAGGGCGCGGGTCAGCCTGCGGGTGTGACCGCCCTGCGAACTGGTGGGTTCAGTCAAAAGGGTGCCACCAAGGGATAAAGAGGTGCCTTTCCAAAAAGGCAAAATAACTCTTCAATATTTATAAATAAGCCCCTGCAGATTTCATTTCATTCATTCCAAAATTCACAAGTTCATTCAGATTCAAAGCTTTCCAAATTCTGCATTAATAGACACTACAAGAAAATAATTAATTGGCTGGGGAAATTTTTTTAGGCAGTAATCCCAATTTTATAGGCATTTATATTTGCCTACGGAATACCAACAAAAAAAAATTGTAGGGACTTTGCTCGTAGGTGATTTATTTGCCTACGGAAATGTAATTTATAGGTGATTACTTATAGATTTTTCATCGCAGATCCGTAGACAACTTGATTACTAAAGTAAATAAACATATGTAGGCAAAATATTAATGTCGGAATATTTGGTTGGTAATTCCGTAGGCAAATTTGCCAACAAAAATTTATGTAGGCAAAATATATATTCGAATATTTTTTAATAAATCTATTTTTTGTTTTTTGCCTACCAAACCAATTCCTTTGCAAATTTAAAGAAATCGTAAGAACCTATCCCTAGAAAATTATGTAGGTAATTTCTCTAGTTTTTTAATATAAAATTATATTTATTGGTTACAATTATTTCAAAATACCTGTAATCAATCAAGACCCATTAATAGCATTTTATAAATATAAAAATAGCTCAATAAATTATAGAACATATATAAATTGTAAATAATATAATCAAAAAGTATAAACCATTCATATAAACGGTAATCCCCAAAATAGTAAAGTATTCCTTCATAAAAGATTAGGAACTAAAATAAAATATATTCAACATTCACAAAAGAAACAGTAGTAGAGCCATTTCTATTTTTCGAATTCTGATCAGATTTGCGTTCAGCCCCCGGTGAGTACCAATATTCCAGCCGTCGCTTGTATGTATCTTCTTCCATGTATTTTGACTTCGCCTCTCCACTCTTCATCAGAAAACAATTCCAAAGTCAAAATATACAAAATACTTCAGCCAAACAAAATATAATCTTCCAACTGATAGATTTTCATATTTATTCATCAAAACATAATTTCTATTTTCAGACAGAAACCAACAATTTCAAATTTTGAAAAAAAATATTGGAAGAATCCATAAGAAAGTCAGCTTATCAGTGTTGGGGGAGCAAATGGTGCAACAAAAACATTCGTTCAATAAGAACAAACACTCTAGCCGGAGATCAGTGAGTGTTTTATCATTAATATTTCCTAAAGTTTGAAGACTTAGTAAAGGAGTAATCAATGAATAGAAACAATGGATTACGAGCTACATTAAGTGACAAAAAATGCAGAAAGTATCTAAAATGTCAAATAAATAATATTAACCAAGAAGATATTGAGGACTAACTGTTGGAGGATGTCACTCTTTTCCAATGATAAATGGTAAAGTGACGGGAGAAAAATGAATTAAATCCATCTCTCCATAAAAATGATAGTGAGGTATTCCGGACATATCATAAATGAGGTCTCCCTTGGTAGAACCAATCTAGGAAAATTGTGATCTCATGGATTCTTCCAAACTTTCTGTGTCCAATCTATCAGATCCCTAAATAAATTCAGGATTAGCAATTAATTCCACATTTTTACTTCATTAAGTAAATGATTTATCAAATAGAAAAAGCATCCTAAATAAAGGAGGTGCCTACAGACATGTAGAAAGGGACACGGTTTGAAGGAATAAAAATACAAACCTGCTGAATGATTTCTGGTGTCAAATTAAACGTCATTCTGTTGGACTGAAATACAACAATAGAGATGTAACTAAAAGATCTCACTGTTAATATGATAAAGCAACACTGAACATATCAAAGTTTCTAATAAGGCAGTGTTAATTTGAACACATGAAATCAAGCTCTACAAAGACTATTTATCCCATGTTATGAAGAGCATAAAACTTACTTCCAGATTTCATCTCAAATTCAATAGATACTTTACAAAAAAAAAGGCCTCAGGTATGGCCAAGGGAGGGGTGTGAGTGCATCTCAAGTGATAGGCTTTATGACCTTGAAATGAATAAATATGAAACACTTTAACATTCAAATTCTCAAACAATATACAATAATCAGAGTATAAGGCGTCCCTTTGCTACAACAAAGCAAAATGTTCAATACTCATACTTTTCTCCAAACCCTCCCCCTCACAGGACATTTATGGGATGATTATTATTAAAATCTTCAAGCCTCATATTATAAGGACTTCATAAATTCAGAATACTAAGCAATTCAGACTCATTTTGAAGCTTTTGCAAAATACCATTTCGTTGTGATATTTATGCAAGGAAATTATACCATTTCCAAGTTATTATTATTCTTAGGTTAATTATAATCGAATCTGTTATGTATTTAGAAGACTTCGACCCAGTCCTTGGGGATTATGCATCAGCGTCTAAATGCAAGAAGCCCAATCAGCAAGATAGATATAATTGCTGCCCACATCTCATGTAGTGATACACTTTTATAAAGGTTCATAAATTCTTATTCTATTTTCTGCATCAAAATGATATGGTGAACAAATGGCTCAGCGAGCAGGATTAATGTAATGCAACAAGCACCAAGGCAAAAATACATTGTGCGTATGATGAAGCTTGGTTGGGCCTTCGTATAGCATTTACTCAACTAGATTGCTAAAACTTCCTAAAAAGGAACTCAATATGACTCAGTGGAAAGACCAGGTCCAATGCGTACGTATAGTTGTATGCTTAGGTATATATGTATACACCTAAACTGCTGGGTAGGAGGGTTAGAAGGAACGTATCATACCTCACCATCAGATAACGGCTTCACAGTCCACATTTCATTTTTTAAAGCTTAGTTATTTTTTAGGCCTCTTACTGTCATCTGCTCCAGCAATTTCTGCATTTCATTAATGAACTCTCATTATTACATGTCAATTCTTTTTTTCCAAGAGATATGTAATTGATATAACCTATTCATCAAGTGGAAGCCACCAGTAACAACGAACAATGCATCAAAAGAAAATGTCTCACAACATAGTCAGTTTGCTGGCCAGAAAATTCAACAAACTAAACATGAACGGTTGAAAAAATGAAACATTTATAGTTAGCAGCAGCAAACTATCAAACATGATTAAGATCAATGATAGGGATAACCCGATCAGCTCGGGTCGGGTTAGCACCAACCCGATCAGCTCGGGTCGGGTTAACACCAAGGCCCACTATGCCAGAGCCCGCTGATCGGCCCAGCATGCACAAGCCCAGCAAGCGCCTAAAGGCCCACCACGCGTAGGCCCAGCAGGCCCAGGAACGCGCGTCGGCCCAGCAAGTGGTTTGTTCCGTGAATCAAGGCCCATGATCTTTTCCCAACTGCCATGCAGATTTGATGGGCAATATTATAGGGAGTAGGGTTTTGATTTAGTAGTATAAATAGGTGAAAAGAACTCTGAATTAGGGTTCGCACTCTGTGTACTGAATTACTCCGTGTAAACTCAAAGAACTAGTGAAAGAAACACCTCGGCAGAGGTTATTTTGTGCCCGTGGACGTAGATCTCCGGATCGAACCACGTATATTGTGTGTTTTTACTTATTTCTTGCATTGATTTCCGCTGGGGTTCTTAGTTACCGGATCGCGCATTATCAATTGGCGCCGTCTGTGGGAACGAGAGACAGTTTTTTGAACGAAAAACAATTTTTTGGCGTCCCAGCGTATTCAAAGATCATGGTGACGACTCGTTTGAATCAAGCTCGCCGCGGGGATCAATCTGATCAGGATCCACCCGTGGATCAAGTTGTGCCGCCGAGGCAATTGCTGGCAGGAAGTACGTCCAATCATCAGGGTAATCAAAACCCTCCACCCCCTCAAGACCCGCAAAACCCTAATCTTGCAGCCGTTCAACCACCGGTAAACATCCAAATTACCCCAGAACTGCTTCAGGCTTTCCTAGAAGAACATGCACATGTTCTTCAAGATTGGGCAGTTAATCGCCTACGTCCCGCGGGGCCTGCCGCGGGGCCTGCCGGCCATAATGCTAATCCCGTGGTGCCTCCACCCCGCTCACGCGATCAGCAGGACCCGGGACACCGCGGTCGTCAGGATCGACGACGGGAACGACCTGGTTCTTCCGAGGACCATGGTAGTTCTAATGAATCACGGCCGCGCAACGGTGAACCCTCTGATGTTGATCGCCGTCGTCCACTTAATGCGGCTAAAAGAGTTCGCTACGCAAATCCTCATGCTCTGGATCTTCAAGAGTATGAGCGAGTTCAACGCAACGTTGAACTGGATAGAATCCTGGGCCTTGATGCCAATGGAGAGATCATCACACCGTTCTCCCAGGAAATCATTGCCACTTCCCTTCCCGAAGGGTTTAAACGGCCAGCCATACCACCTTACAATGGCACAGGAGATCCGGCCAATTTTCTTGGGGCTTTTAGGCACAGCATGCTTAGCCATGATAGCATCACATCCCTCCAGTATTGCAAGATTTTCCCCGAGTACTTACAGGATGAAGCTCGGGTTTGGTTTGATTCTCTCCCACGTGACAGCGTATCCTCCTTCCGAGAACTCGCCGAGCACTTTTGGGCACGGTTCGAAGCACGGGCAAAGCCCATGGCCACCCTGGCCGACGTCATGAATATGGAACAGCAGGACGGTGAAACCGTTACCCAATTTCTGGACCGTTTCACAGCGGTAAGCCTCAAGGTGGGAATGCCCCGACGATGTGGCCATCAACGCTTTTATGAATGGACTCCGCCCCGGAGCACTCCACACCGAGTTAGCTCGGAACACTCCGGTCACAACTCGAGCACTGTTCAAAACAGTGTGCAAATTTGCTAAGGCCGAGGAGCAGACCCGCCAGAAGCGCGAGAAACACGCTAGCAAGCGGCAATCCGACAAGGCTCAAGCAGGGCCTAGTGCATTTTCTCGCCTGACACCGGGGCGTTCAGAATCCCGAAGTGAAATTCCACAATCGACTCCATTGACGAAGTCACGAGCTGAAATCCTATCTATCCACAAGAATGATCTGCGACCTTGCCCGCAGATGACCGCGCCTCCTGAAAAGAGGAACCGTGGAAAGTGGTGCGCGTACCACCGAGATCATGGATATGAGACAGAGGAGTGCCGAGAACTCGGCAAGGAGATTGAAGAATGCCTCAAGAAGGGTCTCTTGCGGCAATACGTTGCTCGAACTAGTGACCAACCTCGGGAAAACCACAATGGGGGTTCGTCTCATAACCGCGGAGGTTACCATGACCGGGACACTCAACAAAATCGGCCACCGTGGCAGAATAACCGTCAGGGGCCCAATAACTACGCACGACAAGATTCTGGCAATCACCAGCACCCACGTCTTCCACCACCACCTCCTCCTCCGGGGGGACCCGGGGACAGCGCACCCCCTCACGTGATAAACGTGATATATGGAGCCCTACCCACCGGGGCTTCACGACATGCATTAAAGGCAGAAGCTCGACGTCCTCCTCCCGAGGAGCCACGTCATAAACGCCTCCATCAGTCCGAGACTGTTAGCTTCACGGATAGGGACCCCGTTCCGGAGATAACACCTCACACGGACGCTATTGTCATCGACATGACTGTAGCTAACATATCGGTAAGGCGGGTCTTCGTGGATAATGGGGCCGCGGTGAGTGTTATATTTGCCGATTGTTTCCAAAGAATGGGGATTTCTCGAGATCAACTTCGGCCGGCCCCCGGGCCACTACAAACTTTCACCCAGGGTGAAGTTCAGCCAGAAGGTATTATCACTCTCCCAGCGTCTTTGGGGACTTATCCGAGGATAAAAACAATTTTCGTGGATTTCTATGTGGTGAATTCCCTATCACCATATAACATGATATTGGGCCGGGACTGGCTCACCCCAGCAAAAGCCATATGCTCCACGTATCACCTCGCGCTAAAGTTTCCCACTTCGCATGGTGAAGTGGCCATCCGCGGGAGTCAGCAGGTTTCAAAAGAGTGCATGTATGTGGCACTCAAAAAGACTGCCAAGGTTCCGCCCAAACAGCAGCTTCAAGTGGCATCATCGGTTCTGGAACCTCAGGAATGTACTTCGTTAGGAGATGCCACTGCACAAATCCCGCTAGATCCATCTAAGCCGGAGCAGACAGTAACAGTAGGGCCCGTGGATGTGCCATGGCTACATCAGGCCATTATTCAGACCCTGCGAGAATATTCCGATGTTTTTGCATGGTCTCCTCTGGATATGCCCGGGGTTTCTCCCGAGGTGATTACTCATAAGCTGAACATAGATCCTAGCGTAAAGCCAATCCAACAGAAGCAGAGGAAATTCGCTCCGGAGCGAAATGAAGCCATTCGAGTTGAGGTGAAAGAACTCCTGGATGTGGACATCTTGTTCGAGGTATTCTACCCCTCTTGGTTATCCAATCCGGTAATGGTAACAAAAACCAGTGGGGCATGGCGGATGTGTGTTGATTTTTCTGATCTCAATAAGCACTGTCCGAAAGACTGCTATCCTCTGCCCTCGATCGACCAAAAGGCCGAAGCCATTACGAGGTACGTGGCACTTTGTTTCTTAGATCTATACAAGGGCTACCATCAGATTTTTATGGATCCACAGGATGCCCTCAAAACGGCGTTTATCACTGCCTTTGGGTGCTTCGCTTTTAAGAAACTGCCCTTCGGGCTTAAGAATGCTGGAGCCACCTATCAGCGTCTAATGGACTTCGTCTTCCACGACCAGATAGGTCGTAATGTTGAGGTTTACGTCGATGACTTGGTCATCAAAAGCTCCTCCCATCCTTCATGTGTGCAGGACATTACCGAAACATTGCGCACCCTGCGGCGCTATAACTTGCGACTCAATCCAGCAAAATGCACCTTCGGTGTTGGCTCCGGGAAGTTTCTCGGGTACATGGTTTCACAAAACGGCCTGCAGGCCAATCCGGCTAAACTCCGTGATGTATTAGATCTGCAGCCACCAAAAACGTTCAGGGATGTTCAATGCCTCACAGGTGGTTTGGCGGCCTTAAACAGATTCTTATCGAAAGCAGCAGAGCGCCAGCTCCCATTTTTTAGAATCCTGAGACAAGCGAAGTCCTTTGAGTGGACTCCGGAATGCACCGAGGCCTTCGAGGCCTTGAAACGTCATATACAGCAGCTGCCTACCTTGTCAGTTCCTCTCCCCGGAGAGCCGCTGTACTTATATCTGGCTTCCGCCGAGGAGGCTGTTAGCGCCGCTCTTGTGCGAGAAGTGGAGGGGGTTCAACATCCCGTGTATTTTGCAAGCCGGGTGCTTCATGGAGCTGAGACGCGATATTCCGTACTAGAAAAAACCGCCTTGGCCCTTGTTATGGCAGCTCGGCGTCTTCGGCCATACTTTCAAGGACGTGAAATACGCGTCTTGACTAATCACCCTATACGTCAGATCCTTGTAAAACCCGAGGTGTCTGGGCGCCTCGCCAAATGGGCCATTGAGTTGGGCGAATATGACATCCAGTTCCTCCTCCGCCGAGCAATTAAGGGTCAAGCACTCGCCGACTTCCTGGCCGAAGCCCCGGGAGACAATTCCGAGTCCCCCGGGGACGGTGTTACACATCACCATGCTAACCTCGCCCCTTCACCCCGGAAGTGGCAACTTTTCGTGGATGGAGCATCCACGGTCCGAGGAAGTGGTGCCGGACTGCTTCTCATCGACCCCGAGGGGGTGGAAGTTAAATATGTCATCCGGTTCAAGTTCAAGGTAACTAACAATGAAGCGGAGTACGAGGCAGTTCTTGCCGGGCTCAGGCTCGCCCAATCCTTGGACGTTCGTCATCTTGAGCTCTTCACTGACTCCGAGGTCGTGTCTAGACAGATCCAGGGGACTTATGTCGCCAAGGATGAAACAATTGTCAGGTATCGTGCTTTAACACTAAAGCTTATCTCCACTTTTGATGCAGTTGTAGTACAGAAAATACCCCGAGCTCAAAACACAAGAGCAGATGCGCTCAGCAAATTGGCCTCCGCGGTCCAGATTAATATATCTCCGGATATTATGGTTGAAGATTTGTTTCATCCAGCAATTCATGAGGCCACAGTTTCGGTACTGAGCGACAGCGATCCGAACTGGATGACACCTATCATCCAGTATCTCCGAGATGGAGTTCTGCCTACTGATAAGCTACAAGCTCGGCGAGTTGTTCTCAAAGCTCCCAAGTATTCCTTTCAGGGTGGAATTTTATATCGACGGTCGTACCTACAACCGAACCTCCGGTGTCTTGCTCCTGCCGAAGCTACCCAAGTTCTGCGGGAGGTTCATGAGGGGGCCTGTGCTAGTCATATCGGTTCCCGGACATTAGCCAAGAAAGTTCTCCGCTGGGGATACTATTGGCCAACCCTGTTCAACGATGCTCACGACCTAGTGACTAGATGTAGCAAGTGTCAGCTACACTCCCGGGTAAAGCATTTGCCACAGACCGAGCTCACCGGAATCCAAGGTGCATGGCCGTTTATTCAATGGGGCATCGACATTGTTGGCCCATTCCCCGTTGCTCCGGGAGGGTTGAAGTTCCTGGTTGTTGCCGTGGACTATTTCACCAAGTGGGTCGAAGCCGAACCACTTACAGCCATTACTGGATAGAATATCTTGAAATTCGTGTGGCGCAATATTGTTTGTTGCTTCGGCATCCCGAGCACTATCATCTCGGACAACGGTAAACAGTTTGCCAACGATCCATTCCGATCATGGTGTGAAGAACTGCACATCAAACAAATTTTCACTTCGGTGGCTCACCCTCAAGCCAACGGGCAGGTTGAGGTCACCAATCGGACACTTCTCACAGGAATAAAGAAGCGCCTGGATAACGCCAAAGGTCTCTGGGCTGAAAACCTTCCGCAAGTCCTATGGGCTTATCGCACAACGCCGCATACATCTACCGAGGAGACTCCTTATAGCCTTACCTACGGTTCTGAAGCCGTTATACCTGCTGAAATCAGTGTGCCGAGTCCTCGCCTCCTTACCTTAGTGCCCGAGGATAATGACGAGGCTATCCGGGCAAATTTGGATGAGCTTGAAAGTCGTCGTGAACAATCATTCATTCAGCAGGCTAGATGCAAACAACGAGCAGCCCGGTATCATAACCTCCGGGTCCGAGGCACCCAGTTCAGTATTGGGGACTTAGTTCTTCGGCTCAACTCAGCCAGCAAAGCTGCTCCCGAGGGAAAATTACACGCTTCTTGGGAAGGTCCCTACCGGGTTGTTGCCGCACATGACTCCGGATCTTATCAACTTGAACATCTCAACGGGACCCCGATTCCCCGAAGCTGGCACGTCACCAATTTAAGGCGTTTCTATCTGTGATAGCCACATCGCAAGTACTATCTTTCCTTTAATTTCCTTTATAGTTGTTATTTCTCTTTGTACTTTTGAGTTTGCCCCGGCATTTATCAATGAATAAAGCTTCTTCGTTTACGCACCTTGCTGTGTTCTTCTTCATGTTACGGGGACGCCCTAACATTATCATATTATCGATATTAGTCTCCGGACCATTACAAATATCCCTCGGTCCGCCCGAGGAGATTCACATTTAGTCCCCGGACTCATATCACCTTCTCGTCTGTTTAACCGGAGAAGTGTTCTCTCCCGCCTGATCCGTCCGGGGAGACGTTACTCCCGCCTGATCCGTCCGGGGAGTAATTTATTCATACTATGTTTCCAAACACTCAATTAAATAGTTAACAATTGAAACAGTTAATAGTTCTTACTGTGTTCCCAAACACCCGGTTAGAGTTATTAATAACTTGTTACTTTCCTTAAACTCGTACATAAACACTGTAACAGTTTTTATTTCCAAAATAATACAACATCAAGCAGTTTTTCCTAAATAATACAACAAAAATCTTGCTAAAGATTAACTACGTTATTATCTATTTTTTTCCGGAGCCTTCTCCGAGCCAATACGCGAAACCGCGTCGTCTTGTCTCTGATTGAGAATGTCCCGTCCTCCGGGATGGCTCTTGCACGTTCCGACGATGCCCGGCTTCACTTCGGCTCTGACGACGACCCATCGTTTGGGGACCCCGGTCAACTACAGCGGGCTCGGCTCTTGTTCTTGGCCCTGACATGCTGGCCCATTCTGCATGGCCCCATTCTAGTGGCGCCAACGGATCCATCACCTCGGGGGTTTTCTCTGTACCTTCCCTCGTCTTGTGCCGAGTAGGATTTGATGATCTCTGCGGAGTTGAGCTTCTCCTCCTTTCTCTTTCCCGAGTGTTCGCCCATTCTACAGCATCCCACTCCTCGGCAGGCATTTCGTCGATCTCCTTGGCCAATGCCACAACTATGGCTCCACTGGCCTCTGGCTCCTCCGCGTGAGTTCTTTCTGGTTCTTGAGGTATTTTTGGTATTGCCTCAGGTGTGATACTAGTTTCCCCAACGTCAGCAGTTTGATCAGGCTTGGTTTTCTTGCCCCGACGTCCTTTCTTGCGGCTGGGCTCTGGTTCACCCTGCTCTGCAATATTCAGAGCTTCATTCCGAGCCTTGACTTTCTTCTCAAGCTCAACCAGAAATCCTAGCACCAGTCGGCCCCTTATGATCTCAGGATCATTCGCATCACCTCGCTCACTCCGCTGTTGGATGTCTTCCCGAACCTCAGCTCTCCGGGCTTGAACATCTTTCACTGATAGTCGTCCGCTGTCCACGAGAAGATGCTCGCATTCTTGCTGGTTGATACGAAGTTGTTCTAATTCAAGATCTTTTACAACACAGTGTGCTTTGTACTGCTTCGTTTGTTGTGCGGACTCTTTCCATGCGCTCTCCACCTTGGCATATCTTTTTTCCATTAAGGATAAATTCCTTGATAGTCGGGGGACTTCATGCAGCATCAACATATCTCGCTCTTTCTGCAGCCAAACTATTGATGAGTTGAGCTGCTTTATTACTTCATACGGGTTTCCAATGTTTTCCTGGCAAAGGAGGCACCTCGGGTTTTTCAGACTTTGATAATATACATACATTGCGTGAATAAGAGAGAAACAACATTTACTATTCATATAAACGGAGATTTTCCATTACAAGAGGAGACAGCTTGGGTTTTTTCATTACAAAACAAATGTTTACAAGGGCATCCTTTTTACAAGCTAGTCTATTCTACAGTCCGCTCATGAGTTGGGAGGTCACTGACCTCTCCGGGGGTAGGGTCGGCTTCTTTTCCTCTCGGGGCCTCCACGACATCACTTGTACCCTCAGCTGCCTTGCTGGGGCCTTCGATCATGGCGGGAGGAGTAGCGATCACCTCTGGGCGGGGAATGGGAGCTCGGTTCCTTAGCTCCCGAACATAGAAACCGTTGCGGAAGCCCAGAAAGTCTTTATCCTGGTCCTCGTTGCACCGTTTTATGATGTCGGGAGTGAGGATTGTGTTCTTCATCGCCAAGGCTTCGATCAATGGCCACTTCGGAGCCTTCGTCAACGCATCGAAATACGCGCCGTCTTCGTTCCCGACTGCATCGTAATTATACCCGAAGCTCTCATCGTAAACATTGACCTCCGGGTACTTATCATGGACGGCTTCCAACAGCTCGCTTCTGGTGGCCGTATCACCCGCAGCCACGAACGTGCTGAGAAACTGCAGGAATGTCTCGGTTTGCATCAGCTTCTCGGCAAACGTTTCCAGCACAGCTCCCTGGCCAACGATGGCCTTGTTCAGCTCTTCCCGGGCTGCAATGAGGTCGCCTCTCATAATGGCAACCTCAACGGCCTGTTCGCGTAATCTGGCCGCCTCTCTCTCAGCAACTGCTGCTCGGTCCCGAGCTGCCTTGACGCTTTTTTGAGCCTCCGAGAAGCCAGCCCTTAGCTTCGCGACCTCGGCTTCCAGCTCGGCGATCCTACCTTGGCCGGACTCCTTCTCCAGCCTACCCACCAGCCCGCGAATAGGCTCCAACAGCTTCTCTAGTTCGGCTCCAGCGGCCGATATCTCTACTCCTTGCCCCTGAATTGACTTACTATTATGATGGGTCTGTATAGGGAATAACAAAGTTATTTACGATGATACCTCGTGAGCCGGGGTCACGTGCAATTTTTTGGCAGGCGGTGGTGTTGTCGGGGAAGTGACCCTTCTTTTGGTGCTCGGGGTCAACCCGGAAAGGGGAATGGTGTCTTCAGGGTCCACCCTGTGGCTGCCCCCAGCTGTTGTTCTCTGCAGCTCCGGAGTTTTTGAGCTATCACCTCGGCCCCCCGAGCTGGCTTCGGTGCTTTTCCTAGCAGCGCTCTTGAACTTGCCCACTGCACATGACAAACACACGTTCAAGGGATTGACATTGTTACATTACATAACTTACAAAGCAATACAAGCCCTACCCTCTACTTCTGCCCGGGTTTTAGTTCTCTCCCCCTCAGACATGCTCGGTGTCCGGTCAGAATCAGTCCCGGTAGGGGTGCCGCTCTCTTGGGAATCCGAGGTCCCACCGGCCCACTTGGAATAGTACGGACTCATCCCAGCTTCGTCCAGTACTTCCTCCGGGAATCTGGACTCCAGTACACCGACCTTTTTCAGAACACTCGCACCCTTGGGTTCTCCTCCCGGGGCACTATCCACCACCTCTAATCTTTGCCATTTGGGTAATATGGCTTTCTGCCTGACATATATAAATCTCCCTCTCCACCCTTCGATTTTACTTGGGTTCTTAACCTTAAACTTCTTACCCGGCCTGGGGTTAAGATAATACCATCCCTTATTTCTCCCCATCGTCTTCAGTTGGAAGAAATGCCTAAATAAGCTGATACTGGGCACTAATCCTCCCTTACTGCACTCCACCAAAAAGCCCACCACCTGCCTTACAGCATTAGGCCCTAATTGCCCCAGTGCTATTCCATAATAATCCAATAATTTTACCAAAAACTCCCATAGGGGAAACCTCAAACCTACGGCGAGTTGATCTATATACACGGATATGAATCCTCGGGGAGGACAACAGGCCTTGTCATTACCCTCGGGAATGATGAATTCCAGATCAAAGGGTAAGAAGAAGTTCGGCACCCATTGCTTAATCTGCTTTTCAGTTACTGTGGGTCTTACCCCGGCTACCTCGAATCCTTCTATTTCCTCGTCACACCGGGGGAAATACATTGCTTCTACTCTTACTTCACTAAGGTCACCGCGATGGACCTGTCTACTTTCGCTGTCTACGGGATAGATCACCCGAATGGGAGGGGCTCTAACGGGCACTCCCTCTGGGATAACCTCTCCTACCTTAGATGAAGATGAAGATGAAGATGAGTTAGACATACTTACTTGGTTTGAGTTCGAAAGGGTTGATTTGGGGTGTTTTTGGTCTGAGACGAATCGCGAATGCAGATTTCCTCTTTTTCCCGCTTCTAAACTGATGTATCACAATGGAGAAGATGAAAAGTTACTGTGCAGTTATTCCCAATATAAATGCAAAAAACCGACGGCTCTGATACAGCCTATTCAAATTCAGTGATGGAGATTCATGCGTGTTCTTCACGCGCTTTACAATTACCGAGGCGCGTGGGGAACGGCTTTCTTGGGACTCGCAGAGCGTGTCACTTCACATCCCTCTCTCTCATAATGGCGCCGCCAATCACATCAGAATCACCCTTCTTCAGGAAGATTCACACTACACCCCGGTGTACCCTCCACCTCGGTTAAACTACTACACTCCGGTGTCCTTCCCATTTTGGCCAGGATAATCACCCCGGTGTACCCTCCACCTCGGCCACGTTGTCACGTCGCGTTTTTCGCTTCTGAGAAGTTCGGTGTCTCACTATATGCCCCGTACACCTCGACCTAGCGCGGCACTGCATCCGCCAATCACTCCGCAAAGTCCCGAGGACGCGGATAAACTCGGTCCTTTGTAGACACTTTGGCTCGCCAGCGACCTCGGTCCTTCTTACTTACGGTTCCACCCCGGTGACAACCGAAGCTCCTACCTCGCTCCGGCTGGGGAGGGGGCATCTGATAGGGATAACCCGATCAGCTCGGGTCGGGTTAGCACCAACCCGATCAGCTCGGGTCGGGTTAACACCAAGGCCCACTATGCCAGAGCCCGCTGATCGGCCCAGCATGCACAAGCCCAGCAAGCGCCTAAAGGCCCACCACGCGTAGGCCCAGCAGGCCCAGGAACGCGCGTCGGCCCAGCAAGTGGTTTGTTCCGTGAATCAAGGCCCATGATCTTTTCCCAACTGCCATGCAGATTTGATGGGCAAGATTATAGGGAGTTAGTTAGGGTTTTGATTTCGTAGTATAAATAGGTGAAAAGAACTCTGAATTAGGGTTCGCACTCTGTGTACTGAATTACTCCGTGTAAACTCAAAGAACTAGTGAAAGGAACACCTCGGCAGAGGTTATTTTGTGCCCGTGGACGTAGATCTCCGGATCGAACCACGTATATTGTGTGTTTTTACTTATTTCTTGCATTGATTTCCGCTGGGGTTCTTAGTTACCGGATCGCGCATTATCAATCAACAAAGCATTGAATAAGCAAACATTAGTACGAAGTTTATTAATCAAACAAGTGAACACAAGATGTAGCAAGTAAAATCAACAAAGAATGGAATAAGCAAACATCAGTGAACTATCCTAAAAGTATTAAAACAATCTTAGTAACTTCAAAGTCTAATATGTCCACTGCAAATTTATAAGAAACGAAGAAATAATATTATCAAGTAGTTATGCGTGCGGCACATTACCAATATACAATTTGAACTTTAACTTGAAATTTTTCTAATATGCATTAAAGGGGAAAAAACTCAGAGAATAAATAAGATCTTATGTGGGGCCAGAACTAGATGCAGGCTTGGATCATCCTAATCACAACCGGATCCGATGTTAAGCAATGCCAAATTTTTTTAAAGTTGGATAAATGTCAGTTCTCACTTGGATTGATTCATTGAATTCTCATATATTCTGTGGTAGCTTACTAATGCTCATTAATCTCTTGTTGAGTTAGGAGATCAAACTATATCTTGTCCTTTACTTTTCTCTTGGCTAAAACTCCTATCTTAAAACTTAAAAGTAATGAAAAGAATCTAATTAACTTGTTGAGTTAGGAGAAACAGAACGAAATATGAACTATGTCGTTGCCTTGATCAAAACAGCTTATTCTATAACATAGTCTTTCTACCAGAACCTCCAATCAATTGAAACAAAACCAAATAGATAGTTGCAACTACATGAATCAAATGTATGATTTATTAAACTGACGCTTCAAGCCAAAGGTAATCGAACATATCTTCCTCACTCAAGAAAATTCTCAACCCATATCAAATAGTTCTGAAAAATATGAATCACTAAAATGAGGGGAGGGGGGAACAGCTATAGTGGTGGTGCCAAATGATCAACATGCCACCAGAAGTTATCTATTGTCATCCTCTTGTCACTTCCAAAATTCCGTAGCCAATTCTTTAGTTTCTTGCAGAGAGAGTCCGAAAGTTCCAAATATCGAGTGCGTTCGCCGATAACTTCCAATTCGTAGTGCAATGGTCTGAAGTTTTAATTTTAAAGTCGTTGTATCTTGGAGGCGATTGCTATTAGACGTATTGCACCTGAGTACGTGATATAGAGTCAAACTCTAACCTCGACTTTGTCTGCATTTATCCATCTTCGTCTATACACCTTCACATACCATAGCAATGTTTTGTGTGCATGATATTCACAGTTGGCCCCTTTTAAACTACACCATACGTAGTAACACGGTGGAATCACATCTAGATACGTTTGTATTCGTTGTATTCCGTGTAGTCAACAATCTAGTCGTAAATTCAGAGGGAATCGTAATACAGTACATTCGTATCCTGTCAATTCTTTTACGGTTTGATATGTTTTATTTTGTTTTTTGCCTATTGATAGAACCTCAGTCCTACTACACACATGTTGTTCCTGAACACATTGAGTTTAACATCTGCAAAGATATATCTACACAGATCATACTGGACCGCGATAACATTACGTGGAAGAGGGTTGGGCTGAATTTGTGCGATTTTACAAGATCCAGCTCGCTGATGCTAGTTTTAAGCCAAATGCATTCGATGTGTTCATTTTTCGTATTTCCTGATACGTGCAGAACAGCTATGACAACTATGTCTTCTGTTGAAGTCTTAGTTGCATGTTGTTTTTAAAATTCAATTTTTTCTTAAATATATCTGTTATCGAATTAAATAAAGGTTAATTTAAATTTCCGGCATAATTTGGGAGATAGATGTCCCAATTTCTAGAAGAAACACGCTGGTACGTGTATTCGCACTCCGACAATTCCACATGAACAAATGAGACATTCTTCACTGAATACAAAAGTATTAATATTAAGATAAGAAAAAAGGTATATTTTTCCATTTTACCCATCCTTAATTTTCGTAAAAACACAGTGAATAGTTAATATTTTACAATCCTATACTGAATCGCTAGCATATTTATCTAACACTAAATATCACAATTTGCCTAACAGATTTTGCTAAAAGGCATATTGTGAAAATATTATTTTATCTTCAATTTTTTAACATAATATCCTTAATAAATATATTATTGGCCATGTGTCATCTTTTAATTGGAGTTGTACAAAAGCAAAAATTAAAAGTTACCTCTTATTTACCTTCTATAGCAAGTAAAATGTATAGGTGTATTAATACACCATGTACACTTTAGAATTACCCTATTTTTTTATGATATCTAATGAATGACGTCCAACTACATTAGTTATATTTAAAACCCGAATTAATAAATTAATAATCAATAGATTAATAAAAGAAAAGAATAAAAACAACAACGTGATTATTGATATTGTATGTTTTCCTATATAAGTATAATAAATCATTAGGGTTTTACTAGTCCCTTATATACCAAAAGAGAAACCATTTGGACAAGTGTTACTCTCTTATATTTTTGGGACAAGTGTCATTTTCTTAGAATTTTGAGACTAAAAACTAGTTTTTAATATTTAAATCTTCAATTTTTCTATTTTTTATTATCTAAATATTCAAGTTTTTAAATTCAAAATTTGCCATACATAATCTATCCTAGATTTTATACAAATTTTAGTTAAATTTTTTTTGAATGATTTGTTAATTCAACTCTTATTTCTTATATCTCAAATTTTTATAAGATAAAATAATTTATCAAAAAGTGGATGATTAAAGATTGATAACACTGCTGATAAGTAGAATACATATGTATAATTATATATATACCTAAATTATAAAACTTATATCAGGGATTTATTTATTTACGATAATTATAATTTAGGTGTGTATATATAATTATAAAAACTGTAAATATTTAATAGATTCTTGAAAAGGGTTAGGATATGCAGACATTCTATATTTATCACTACATTTCTTTTCTTTATTTACAATTTATTGATATTATTATTTAGAATATACAGTTGTATTTAAAAGTTATTATGTTGTGGACGCAATATATAGAGACCTGCTAGATATTTGATTTCCTTAATGTTTTTTTTTTAAAAAAAATTTAAATCAGTGATTCTTAATTATCAAAGACAAACTGAAAAATTGTCTATATGATTTAAGAAACTTACTGAATTTACAGCTGATATGATATAGTGCCATGAATATCCACTATTTAAAATGCACTGCATACCTCTAAAGGAACAAGTTCTGTAGATTTATTCTCAGCTGAGTATTTATCCATTCTAATTTCTATTTTTGGTCAATATTCTTATTTAAACTTTGTATTGTTACTTATGACTTGTGAGTGACTAAACTTAATTATATTTTATACTTTTTAAATTGTACTTTTTGTGTGAGTAATCTCTGTCAATCACAACTTTAATCTCTTTTATTGGATTATTTTCACGTGAGTTATTAATTTTACAGTACAAAATTTTGTTGTACCGTGACTATCTATTGAGATTTCTCTTCTTTTTGCTTCATTATTATTTTTCGCTAATGTTTGGGTTGATTCACCTCAAATATTTTTATGGCAAAAAGTCAAATGGTATAAAGTTGTTTGAAATTTGTGTTATTTTGAAAACGAGAGTAATTTCAATCTTTATTAAAATAACATTTTATAATTTCAATATTCCATGAATTTTTTTGTATAAGTGACAATTGTAGTATAAAAACTATCAAAAGAATGTAAAAGGAAAGAAATAACGTTCAATGACACATAAAATGTATAATTACTAAATTTGGTCATTCAAGTAGAACTACATTTGCTTATTATTAAAAAAATATTCTAAAATCTATATATAACGATAAAATTATTAATAAAATCTTGAAGGAAAATTTATTCAAATTAATAACAAAAAATTAATGAATTTAACATTATTAACAATGCAGTACTTACTAAATGTCTTGCCTAAAATAAAAATTCTATATGAAAGCAACTCATGATTATTTCTCATTTATATATAATTTTGAAATATATAACCATGATTGGTGAATATATTAAATTTGATTGGTCATCTGTTTACTTTATTTTTTAGATGATTCTCGAGAATTGATAATCTAAATTCTTTTAGAGATATTTTATAACACAATTATTGTATAATGCATACATATTTAATTGCCAATATTGCAAATTTGCTACTTAACTTATTTCTACTATCCCAATTACTTGAAAATATATGCTTCAAATATACATAAATTTATTTATTGAACAAATCTGATCATAATGAATTTATCAAAATTCACATTATCCACTATTCTTTATATACTAAAAGACAATCAAAATGAACATGTGTCATGATGAGAATCATTATAATATCTTATAATTATAGGGTTAAAATAATTTTAAAAAATTTAAATTTAAAAAAAATCAAATTTCATGATTTACGCTAATAATTGTTTCAATTTAAATGTTCTCCATTTTTTAAAAAGATAAATATATTTATAAATTAAAAGTATTTCGAAAAGTAAATAAAAATTTAAATAGACCCGTGAATATTATTCACGGGTACTGTACTAGTATTATACTTAATCCGTAGCATATTAGTCTAATATGGAATAATTGTGCAATCAGTCTACCAAAACAATTCTTCAGATTGACTATATATATACCCTTGCCTATAATACAATATTATGATGATATTATATACTAGTAGAATATATGGATCGATTTTTATGCACTCCATACATAGATATATTCCAGACATATACATATGCTTCACTTTCCTCACTTCACAAGAGGGACATATTCCTACCAACCATAACTACGACAAATTCATCCTTTTATACAAACCTTCATAATTAAAAGGATTAATTACCAAAAATAGTTTGTATTATGAGTTTTTATTTTATTTTTTATTTTTACAGTCCTAACTTTTTATTTTTTCCGATTACGACCTATAATAGTCCTTTTTTTTTTTGCAACCACCGATTATATTTCGGGCCAAATAGGCCATGTGTTTCGCACACACGTGGCGATAAAATACAGAAATTTAATATAAAAATCTAAAAACTTTATGGAAAATCCAAAAATAAAAAAATTATTTCTAAAATTAGTTTTAAAATTCTACAAATTCATAAAAAATCATAAATTAATTTAAAATCCAAAAAATTAAAAAATTATTTCGGAAATTAATTTTAAATTCTCAAAATTAATATATGATTTAGAAAATTAATTAAAAAATCCAAAAAAAATATTTTAAATCCAAATATTAAAAAAATATTTTTTGAAATTAATTTTTAAATTCTAAAAATTCATAAAATAAATTTAAAAGTCCAAACTTTTTATTTAAATTCAAGAAAAATATTTTCGAAATTAATTTTAAATCTGAAAATTCATATAAAATTCAGAAATTAGTTTAAAAATCCTTAAATTAATTTAACTTAATTTCAAAATTAATTTAAAATAAATTTTATGAGTTTTTTATGAATTTTTAGAATTTTAAAATTTATTTTGGAAATATTTTTTTATTTTTTGGATTTTTTTTAATTTTATTTTTTGGTTTTTTAAATGGATTTTTAGAATTTTAAAAGTAATTTCATAAATAACTTTTTAATCTTTTGGATTTAAAATAACAATTTTGGATTGTTGAATTAATTTTCTAAATTTTAGATGAATTTTTAGAATTTAAATTAATTTTGAAAATATTTTTTTAATTTTTTGTATTGTTAAATTAATTTTCTGAATATTTCATTATTTTTTTAAATTTATTTTTATTTTTTGGATTCTTAAATTAAGTTTCTAGATTTTATCGCCAATGTATTGCTAGTTTAGTGGCCCCAAGAAAATAAGCGTCAATCACATGGCTTATATGGTCGGATATATAGTCGAAGGTTGCAAAAAAGAAAAATGATTAGTACAGATTGTAATCGAAGAAAATAGAAAGTTAGGCTGTAAAAGTAAAAATGGTCCATAGTTCAGGCTGTTTTGGTAATTTACCCTAATTAAAATCCAATCTTTTCCTATTCTTATCTTCTACATTCGTTGTATTGTTCTAATCTCCGTAGCTTACCACGCTTAAGTTATTAGGACGATTCAGAAGTTTACTATTACAGGCAGAAAGCATGAAGCAGATTCATAGTTAATTTGGTAAATTCGACATTTATTGCACCATTTTGTTCCTTGATTCTTATTGTTTACGCATATATATGTATTTGTGTAATTTCATTTTCGTTTTAAGTCATATGCATGTTTGTAACAACACTGATATATGTACTGTCATTAGCTATCCGATTTTCACTACTTCATCATAAATGTGGTCATGTGATTTTTTTCAAAGAATTGAATACTGATGCACGGTTCAACATGATCAGTCTGACAGTTAGGGTTATAGATTGACATCTAAATCAATATCCTTATATAGATTTAAGTATTTAACATAGGCAGATATTAATAGAAACTAGTCGAGGATTTTTAGAACAGAGCCCAGTAGAATGTATAAATTAGAACCATCATTATGGGATTCTATCCAGAAACAGTTCAAGTATGTATTTAGGTGAGTATACTATTAAAAATATTTTCTTTATACAAAACTCTTCGGCTCATATACAGCTTAAAAGCATCATCCGATATCTTTATGTTCGGAATGGATATCTAGTTAGTGTATATACAGCTTAAAATCATATAGTATCTATATAGACACCACCTATATCGACAATCAATCAGATAAGGTTTCCTCGCAATCTAAAAACTCTATGTCATCTTCAAAGTTTATCTTTAAAACTTGAATCTAGCAATGTGGGCATCCGTATATGATTATCGTATGTACGTACGCCACCTTATAAGCATAAGACTTATAAAATTATTGAGCACCATTATCTAAGGCAAACAATAATTTATGCTTCTGTAATCAATTTAGGTTACAAATCGTCAAGAATTGGTAGACAAGTATATGATTACCGTAGATATCTGCTGAATAACTGATTTAGGTCGTCTTCGCCAGAAACTTCAAACACCTATTCACCTCAGACTCCAATGTTTCGAGTTTGATGTATTCCGGCGGATACAAAGGTTAAATTTGAGTTACTATAAAGTCACAATCGATATAACTCTAATTAATAGTGAAAATCAAAAGGAAAAATTAGGATGTCTAACCTTGATGTGTATCTAGCAGGAAATTGAACAAAGGGATGACAAAACCACCGGAGTGCGATTGTAGGAGGCGGAAACTGGGATGCAAAGAGGTCGCGACTGGAATTTAGGCCAAGATCTTGGACAAGAATGTTAATGAAATTCCTGAACTGCACAGTTTATGTTCCAACATAGAAAACGAGAACAGAAAATAAACTACACCACTCGCAAAAAACACGGGGACTGAATCCCTCAGATCCCTCGGATTTATATTATTGATAATCCGTATACAATTAGATTTCAGAGATCTTGACTCCATATCACCTAACTTATACTATATCAATAACTTCCAGCGACTCCCGTCGACTTCTTCGTCACTGACTCGGCAATCCACCGAAGGTCGGATGAATCCTCCCGAACCTGCCTTGAAGCTCTTTCTCCCCAAGGCTCTTCAACTATTCTATCTAGACTAATAATTATTCTGCAACACTCTCAATTAACTATCACACAACCTTTTACAATGACAGCTAAAAAGTATGAAACGATAACTCAATGTAATTCTGTTCTCTGCGCCCCACTTTCACGCTATTGCATCCCTTACATATCCATCTCTTAGATATGACCTAGATGTTGCCGCCAACTCACAGGATCATGCCAAAAATCTCTCTCCAAATCTATCTTCATTCTTTAAATTCATCCATATCTTTTCCATATCAGCTTCAAGATATCACCTGATTAAATTCTTATAAAAAAGAAATATAACATTAATAATAAATATGACCAATATATTAAATATAACAAAAATCCTAAAACCACATAATTTAACAATCTCCCCCTTTTTGGGCATTTGTGTCAAAAACCAACTGACACGAATAAGTAAGAGGAACTTCCCTTTTTCTTCTACATATGCAGTTTCTCCCCCTAAGTAGCAGCATTACAACTTTTAAACAGAAATAAAATCATACAATTAAAAACCAGAAAATGACAAGATAATCTTCAGTCTAAACCATTATGAACAAGTTAACCCAAAAGATACCAACCAAAAGAGAACCTAGTTCAGTACATATTACATCCCAGATTACATCTGCAAAATAAACCATCAGCCTATACAATTAAAACCAGAATACTAAACTAAGTCAGAAAACGACTCCCCCTCAGTTGATGCAACCTTCTTTTGTCCTTTCCCTTTGTCCACAACCTTCTTCTTTCCTTTCCCATTCTTCCTATTCTTACTTCTGGCAGCAGCAACCTTAGACGTCTCCCCCTTTTTTGACGCAAAATGCACACCCGCAAGATAGCATTGAGTAAACCGACGAAACTCATCAAGAGACGCCTGAACCTGATGAACATAAGACATAACAAAATGTGCAAGCTCAAAATCAGACGAAGGAAGATCATTGGGAAAAATTGGGGAAGTGAACGAGGGAAGCCACCCACTGGCAGCCCGTACAACTGCTTTCTCCGCATGAGCCACACACTATGGAGACAACTTCTTCGGAATCCCACAACCTTCAAAAGGTCCATTCGAAGCAATTTCAACCTCAGCAGCCCGAAGTATATGAGAAAGTAAGTGAGGAAAACACAGATACGACCCACACTTAGGACATTCAACCAGTTTCATAATAGATGCATAGGCAACTTCACCAAAATCAATCGAACCCCCAGTACCAATGAGATACAAAACCTGAGCTTGAGTCAAACAAACAACAGACTCATTGGTGGTCGGTGTCCGATTTGAATAGCCCATCTTATGAAGAGCAGCATAGGGCATAACAAGATCAGCTGTAGACAATTGATAAGGCCAAATAATGTACAGACCACCAGTCAATTCCCTGGCCACATCAGATGACACAACCGAAGATAGGGAGAAACTAGGCACAAAAGGAGTATACCGAAAGGAATTAATCACACGAGCAGAAAATAAAATGACCGCATTATTGACAAAAATAAAGCCATACTTCGGACTAGTCGGACGTGCAGAGGCAGCAAGCAGATTAGCATAAAACTCATACACAATACGAGGATAAAACACTTGAGGATAGGACAAGGTAGGCAACAACCCGACTTTAGTAATCAAATCGACCACCTCATATTTAGCAAAACTATGCACATCATAGACTAATTCAGGATGAAATTTCAAAGACGAGACAATCAGGAACACATCCACAGAAAATTGATAATAAAAGACATGATTGTACGCACGACGCACATTATACACAGAGGAAATTGTATCAACGGGAAAATGAGTTACCAAATTAGGAGAAGAGGTCAGTGGGGGAGCATCAGACGAGGAAACCTCAATGTCGTCCTCAATGTCCACGGGACCAGACGGCGAGGGAGATGGGAAGCCCCTACCAGTAGAGCGAAGGTGACCAAATCGACGAGGGAGACGAACAGGTGGGGTTGCAGCATTATTAGACGGTGATAGAGCAGAAGAGCGTTGAGGAACCGACGTGGTGCGACAGGGCTGAGTATCATTCAGACTAGGAAGAATCACTTTCGGCCGATGAGGGGTGCGATGGGCACCAGACCGAGGTTCAGAGGGCAGCGGCGGCGCCGGTGGCAGAAGAATCGAGGAGTCTAACATAGTTGGGACAACCTAAGGAGGAGCTCTGCGAGATTTTTTGCCTGCCGACGAGCTAGCTGCGCCGCGTCGTTTTGCCTTGGTAACTGCGATGGGAGAGAGAGGCTCTTGGGAAGAGGGTGAAGTAAGAGAAGTTCAACAGCCAAGTGAGATAAAAAGAAGAGAAAGAGGCCGAAAAAATTAGAAGCTATGGGTTTGGGCCAACACAAAAAAAAAAAAAAAAACTTCTAGTAAATAGGCCCAACAAGAGAGTAGAGGCCTCCACAACTAGCATTGGGCCCTAAACAACAAAGATAGTACAACCCAAAAGTTATCACTTAAATGTTCAAGCAACAGAATCCAGAACGAGGGAATATATTCAGGTTAAATCCTATGGATTTTTTGAGAGTGACAAATCTCCGTAAATCCAAAGCTTAGTAAAAATATCAGCTAATTGATCATTTGCGGGAACATGATTCATAACAATGGTTCCGTCCTCTAGTAATTCTCGGATATAATGATGATGGATGTCAATGTGCTTATTGCGAGAGTGCTGAACAAGATTTTTGGTGATATTAATTGCACTTGTGTTGTCAAAAAAAAGGTTAACATATCCTACCTCTATCCCATAGTCAGTTAGCATTTGCTTCATCCATTCGAGTTGACCGCAGCAGCTGCCGGCAGCAATATATTCAGGTTCTGCTGTGGATAATGAGATAGAGTTTTGTTTCTTGCTGAACCATGATACGAGGTTTGTACCCACAAAGAAACATCCACCTGAAGTACTTTTTTCGATCATCTATGCTTCCAGCCCAATTTGCATCACTATACCCTGCAATGCTTGAAGAAGTATCAAACGAGTACCAAAGACCGTAATCGCATGTTCCAATAAGATAGCAAATTATTCTTTTGACAGATTTCAGGTGGGACTCTTTCGGCTGAGCCTGATAACGAGCACATAACCCTAAACTATAGCAAATATCAGTCCTACTTGCTGTCAGATACAACAGACTACCAACCATGCTTCGATATAGGCTGGGTATCCAATGGGAGTTTTCATTGATTTGGAGTTTTCTAGCCCAGATTTTTTGATGAGATTACGTGCATACTTACTTTGTGAAAGAAAAATGCCATCAGACATTTGTTTAACTTGAAGACCTAAAAAGTAAGTAAGTTCACCAACCATACTCATCTCAAATTTTGTTGACATGATATGGACACACTCATCGACCAATCTCTTTGAAGAGGACCCAAACACGATATCTTCAACATAAATCTGAGCGACGATTTGCCTGGGTATTTCACAAAGAGTGTCTTGTTAGACCCTCCTCGAGAATAACCCTTTTCAAGTAGATAGGTTGTGAATTGATCATACCAAGCTCGAGGAGCTTGTTTGAGTCCATATAATGCCTTTTTAAGTTTAAGAACATGATTAGGAAACTCTGAATCAATGAAGCCCTTGGGTTGTTCGACATAAGGAGTTTCTCTGAAAAACCATTTCAAAAAGCACTTTTGACGTCTGTTTGATAAAGTTTAAAACGTTTCAGACAAGCAAAGGCAAGAAGTAAACGAACAGACTCAGGCCGAGCAACATGAGCAAACGTCTCATCAAAGTCAACACCTTCTACCTGTATATATCCCTGTGCAACCAATCTAGCCTTATTTCTTGTTATGTTACCAGATTCATCAGTTTTATTTTTGAATATTCACTTGGTGCTGATAACATTGCAATCAGATGGACGTGGAACAAGTTCCCATACATTATTCCGACTAAATTATTCAAGTTCTTCTTGCATAGCCATTATCCAACATTCATCAGTGAGTGCCTCTTTGATGTTTTTTGGTTCAATTTTAGAGGTGTAACAAGCATACCTATGTCGAGTTTGCATGCCTCTACTGCTGTCACCAATTACCTGTTCTTGGGGATGATATTTCTGGATCCTCAAAGGAGGGTCTCTCTTTATTGATTTAGGATCACATGTTGCAACTTCATCAGCATCCTTGTCATCCTGATTCTCCGGACAGACTGCAGTAGTTGACTCAGCATGGTCAGTTCCTGTTTGTTCACTTTCATTATTTTGTCATTTAGATATAGGAACATTTTCTGAAGCCTCAGTCCATGTTGGAACATCTGCACTCTTCAAACTATCATAAAGAAACCACATTAATGGATTCCATGACAGAGTTAATACGAGAACTAAAAATCCTATAAGCTTTGCTGTTTTGAGAGTAACCAAGAAAAATACCCGGATCAATTCTTGCATCAAACTTCCCTAACTGATCACGGTGATTAAAAATGTGACACTTACATCCAAACACATGAAAGTAACTTACATTCGGTGACCTACCTTTCCATATCTCATAGGGTGTAATGCCAATACCTGGTCTGAGATACACTCAATTTATGATGTGGCATGTAGTGCTTACAGCTTCTCCCTACCATCGCTGTGAGAGGTTTTTATAATGTAGCATAACTCGAGCCATCTCGTGAAGAGTGCGGTTTTTCGTCTCAACTACTCCGTTTTGTTGAGGTGTGTTTGGAGCAGAGAATTCGTGCAAGATTCCACGAGATTCGCAAAACTTTGTGAATTGAGAGTTTTCAAACTCTCTGCCATGATCGCTTCTGACTCTGGTAATTCTGAAGTTCTTCTCATTCTGTAATCTCAAACACAACTTAGCGAATACATTAAATGTATCAGACTTATCTCTTAACAAATCAATCCATGTATACCTAGAGAAGTCATCAACAAAGGAAAAAATATACTTCTTACCCCCTACACTTTCAGTTTGCATAGGACCCATTAGATCCATATGTTCTAGAACTTGGTTAGTGTGTACTTTAGATTTTAAAGAATGTGAGTCATATTTTTTCTTTTCGAGTTGACAGGGAGCACAAACCTCTTCCACTTTGCAGGACAATTTGGGTAGTCCTCGAATAGTGCTAGAGGCGGACAGTTTTACAAGTTGCGAGTAATTAATGTGCCTAATTTATGATGCCAAATTTCAGATTCACACATAGTGGTAAAGTGACACATATATTCGTTCACCAAAATGTACAAAAAATTAGCAGATCTATTGCCAACTAGGACACACTTATTGTTCTGATCATAGACACGACACTGTTCTTTAGTAAATCTAACATGCAACCCTTGATCACACAAATGACTTATGCTTATTAAGTTAGCTTTTAAATTTTCAACCAAAAACACATCTGTTAATTTTGGAAAGCCACTTAGATTGAGTGTTCCCTTCCCAATAACCCTACTTCTAGCCCCATCACTGAATGTAACAAATTCATTATTCACTATTTCAATGTTAGTTAGATGTTCACGAACTCCAGTCATATGATGTAAGAAACCGTTGTCAAAATACCAGGCACCAGATACAATAGAGTTTAATGTAAAATTGACATTAAAACACGCATTAGTTTTGGGTACCCAAAGTTGACGAATCTTGGTTGATCGTGAAGGTCCTACATCTACTTTCTGTTTTGGGGTTCTCCTAGGTCTTCCTTGATATCTCCAGTTAGAGAAAGAGTTCATATAATTTCCATGCATCCTAAAACAGTGTGGACGAAGATGTCCAAAAATCCCACAATAATAAAATATAGGAACAAACTGAAGATTATTTCCAAAGATATGCATACTATGTTGTGACATACGGTACTAAGGTTTTCTGTTTCTGCTCACATTCTTTTGAATCTAATTCGGTCCAGAAACGTGAAAATTCACAAAAATATTTCCAGATTTAGCTGGAAACATATTATCAGTTTCGTGTGTTGTAACATATGTCTCAGTTTGTGAGAAATTATTCTGTTTAACATTAGATGACTCTTTATTGTAACCTAAACCGATGACATCACCATGACTCTTTCCCATGTTCACAATTTCAGTTAAAACATCCTTACCAAAGTTGAGGCGCTTGAACAATTGTTTGGATTCCTCCAACTCGACAGATAACCTCTCAATGGACTTATTTTTGCTTTCTATATTACTTCTGCATATACTAAGATCATTCATGGCTTTCTAGAGGTCGCTCTTTAATGACTCCATTTCCTTTTCTTTCTTGTTTAGTTCAAGTTGCAACACAGCTTCTGCTTCTTGACTTTTTTCTTCCATTGTATCCTTCACTTTAGCAATCAACAGTTCTTTTTCTTTAATCTCTCCATGCAGACTCTCAAATGTCACCTGAGATTTATGAAGTTGTCCCTCCATCCTTTTTATAACCTTGCTTCCACGAATGCGTTCGACATACAATTTTTTATACATTCTTTGCATTTCCTCTATAGTGGGACGTGACTCTTCATCAGAAACATCAGTATCACAAAAAATTGGTAATTCATGTTTCAACATACCTGGTGAAACACAAGAATTTGCTTCTTCAATGTGAACTTGCCCTATGAGACACAGATATGATGCAGACGAGGCTGCTAGATTGCTTGACAAGTCAGAATCCTGATCTTTTGCTTCTTCTTCATCTTCTGAGTCATCACTCCATGTTGCAACGAGTTCCTTGTTCTTTCTTCTCAGTAATGTTGGACATTCTTTCTGAAAATATCCCCAACCTTCACACTCTCTACACCTGATTTTATCAATATTTCCATATGCAGGACTAGTCAAAGCATTAGAGTCAGAATTATTGATGGGTCTAGATTTCTTACCTTTTATAGGAGGTTTTGTATCCTTCTTGCGAAACCGCTTCATCATATTTCCAAATTTCTTTGTAAATAGGATCATGTTTTCAGCAAGTTCTGAAATCTCTGGTTCATGATTGCTCTCTTCATCTCCTTTGCTCTGAGCTTCAGCTTTGAGGGCTATCCCTCGACTCGCCTCTTCTCTCGAACCCTTTATTTAGTTCGAAGGTCAAGATATCTCCCACTAGTTGATCCATCTTCATGCTCTCGACATCCTTTGATGTATCTATAGCAGTGACTTTCTCAGAGAATCGTGCAGGTAGAGTCCTTAAAAAATTATCCACTAATAATGACTCAGAGACCGATTCCCCTAAAGTAGGCCTTTTGTTCACAATTCCCATGAACATCGAATAGTATTCTTCAACCGATTCTCGTTCCTCCATTCTGAGATTGTCAAACTGATTACGAAGATTTCTCAACTTAGATTTCTTAACTTCCTTGGTGCCTTCAAAATAATTTTCAAGCACCTCCCATGCTTCTTTGGCTATTTTATAATTACAGATTTTCATGTATTGCTTATGATCGACAGTCGTTTGTATGAACAATAGAGCTTTATGATTCACCTTGTAAGCTTCCTTCTCAGCAATTGACCATCTGATGGGTTTTCCTGTAGTCGAACCAGCAACAGTCGGTGGCGACCATCCAGAGACGACAATCTCCCAGTATTCATCACCCATTGCCTCCAAATGAGCCATTGTAAGAGATTTCCAGTAGTCATAATTCGTGCCATCCAGTAACGACACTCCCATAGTATTGCCATGAAGATCCAGAATTGTGCAGTGATATAGGACCGACCGTATTAGAATATGGACCCGCTCTTGATACCACTTGAAATTCCTGGACTGCACAGTTTATGTTCCAACACATAAAACGAGAATAGAAAATAAACTACACCACTTGTAAAAAACACGGGGACTGAATCCCTCAGACCCCACGAATTTATATTAATGATAATCCGTATACAACTAGGTTTTACACAGAGATCTTGACTCCCTATCACCTAACCTATACTATATCAATTACTTCCGGCGACTCCCGTCGACTTCTTCGACACTGACTCGATAATCCATCGAAGGTCGGACGAGTCCTCCCGAACCCGCCTTGAAGCTCCTTCTTCGGAGGCTCTTCAACTATTCTATCTAGACTAACAATTATTCAGCAACACTCTCAATTAACTATCACGCAACCTTTTACAATGACTGCTCAAAAGTATGAAACAATGACTCAATGTAATTCTGTTCTCCAAGCCTCACTTTTACGCTGCTGCATCCCCTTATGAAAATTATATGTTAATTAAATATAATGATTTTAAAAATCTATGTTACATAAAACAAACTACAAAATTATGAATAATTTAATTTTTAATTCTTATTTAAATTAATCTGTTAGGATAATATATTTTTAAATTTATAATTTTTTATTTTATTCGGTTATTCGGTTCAATACATTTCGGTATGATTCAGTACGGTTCAATACGGATTTCGGTTCGGAAAATTGAGAAATATCCAAATCCGTATAAAAAAAATAATCGGTTCAGTTCGGTTCAGAAAAAGTCAAATGGTCAACGGATTTTTTCGATTCGAAACTTATTCGGTGCGATTTCGGTAATCTCCAAGCTCCGTGCACAGCCCTCATCATGACATCCGAGCATGTCCTGTATATAATATAAGTAATGTTATTTTTATTTTTATTTTTATATTAATATGTTTTCAAAGAACAAATATCTGATAAAATGCAGCCTTTGGAATCTAAAATCAATCAGTTGTATTGTAATCTAGAAAAATGACATTTTCAAATTTTCCTTATAGAGAATCAGAGATTGAAGACCCTCATATCTATATGTAATTATGTTCTTTTGGGAAATGTCTATATCTAATTAATTACTTAAGATTTATCCTTTTATATATAAACTTCGAATTCAATCGAATAGTGAATTCCCATGAAAATTTCTAGTAGATAAGACTATTGTTTATGAATCGGGTCGCATGGAACGGGGACATATCAATCTAATTTTCTATTTGTGGTAGGGTTTTTTTTTTTGGGAAAATGCAATTTTAGTTCTATAAATTTTTACAAGTTGCATGTTTTGTCTCTTTTGATTATTTGTTTGAAATTTTAGTCCCCTAAATTTTAGTTTTCCGCGATTTACGGATATATTTTCATCATAAGTTTTAGAAGATTTATGTATTGTTTTGATGATGCGAAAAATCAGATTATAGTAGGAACTAGTGTCCCCAAATACTTCGTAATCTATTATCATAAATAGGGCTAGTTTCTAAGCAAAAGTCACAGCATGAAGATACAACATAATCGTCAGCAACAAACTACAAGGAAAAATCCGCTATAGGAAGTAAGACTCCGTCGCTTTAAGAAGGCCACAATAGTAATCCGCGTAAGCGAAAAGCGCGTACAACAAAGTATACCAGTAACACGATCCACTGCATACAACATTTTGGATTGTACAACAGACTAAGCTACAAGACATCAGCAGCAGGAACAAAGCAGCCAACAAGTCGGCGATTTCAAAATTCAAAATTAGTAAGTGAAAACACAAGAAGCATCATTGTACTGATTATACAATAACGTGAAGACACACATCCTAAAAAAAGCAAAAGTTTGCAGGTTGACATTTTCGTACCTACTATGACCTATTCTCCCAGCACAAGGACAACGACAACTCGTTGTCGTACAAGAGCATTATATGTCAACAAGAATCTCTTTAACCTTCAACAAAAAGAGAAGCCCTACTCCTATATATAGAGGGGACTGGAGACAGGAATATCATTTATGCATTGCGCAAACTGAAAAGCATTCTAGCATATTTCTCAAGAGCTGCAAAGATTCACAATCATCTATGAAGCAAACTCTCAAGAAGCTTTATCTCAATCTTAGTCTTTCTAAGTTGGCCCTTCTTTGGAACTGTTCAAGAACGTTTAGAAAAAGCTTCAAGTTGAAGAAATCACTTACACCCAACTCTTTGAGTGGTATAAAGGGGAGTCTTTTATTGAATCTGAGATTAAGACTAGACTAGTGTAGTTACATGAACTGGTACGACTAGAAGTGTATCCTTCCGAGAATAGCCGAAAATTAGCTATAGGTGCTGAGTTGAGACTCGAGCATCATGTAACTACGATTGTATTGTGTGAGAAACTTAGTGAATTTTCTCTGTGTGAGGAAAGATTGGACGTAACAGGATTAATTCCACCTCGGAATCACTATAATTTATGTATTTCTATTTTCCTTATCTTTATCTGTTTTTAACTGTTGCTGTATACTTGCATTGATTTGAAAATTGTTATACTTATTCCGTTGTGTGTAAAGCTGGTAAGGCATTGCTAGCTGTAAGTCTGAAAAGAACTGTTTGTTGTAAGAAAATTGTTCTATAGGAACTTCCCGCTGTAAGCTCTAATGTAAAAATTAGTTCCTTACAATTTCAAAAGAAAAATTGATAAAAGTTAGAGGTTTATTCACTCCCCCTAAACCTCTACTATTTGGGACCAATAAGTGGTTTAAGAACGGTTAGTTTCACACACCAAATGTCTTTGGTAACCTAACTAAATCCTTAGAGAAGACTACATCAGTACTCTGTGTTAGAGAAAAACACATACATCAAAGGTTGCTAGCAACACGATCCACTCGTACATAATTTTAGATCATACAGCAAACTAAGAAACAAGCGCCAGCAGAAGGATAAAGCAGTCAACAAGTCAAGAACTTTAAAATTCAAAATTAGCTAGTGGAAACAAGAAGCATTCTTTTGCTGATTATACAATAACTTGAAGACATGTATCCTGATAAAAGCAAAAATAAGTCTGCAAACTGATATTGCCACACCTACTCTAGCCTACTCTCCCAGCATAAGGACAACAACTCTTTGTTGTACAAGAACATTAAATGTCGATGAGAATTTCTTTAACCTTCAATAAAGAGAAGCTCTATTGCTATATATAGAGAAGAATAAGGAACCAAGAAGAGCATTTACGCATTGCGTAAATTGAAAAATATTCTAGCATACTTCTTAAGAGTCGTAAAAATTCTCAATCATTGAACTTGTCCGCGAAAAGCACTCTAAATCATTACGATTTGAACACTTTTCTCAAACCGCAAGCGTACGGCTTGTGACAGTGGGTAGTATATAAGATTGTCGAACCACACAGAGGATACTCTCGTGGAGCGCACTAAAGGTCTTATCGATTAACTAAGTTAGGCTAACTAGAAATATAGAGATTGACTAATCACTAATCAAACATATATCAAACAACTAAATAAAAGATACTCTCAACTAGAAAGTGGGTTTCTAAGGCATGGTTTCACCTTACCTAGGGTTTATGTCTACTAATCACCGATTAAACTAAGGGGTTGTGATGGAAGGTTTTTGTTCCAATTTAGAAATCCAAACAAGTAACAAAAGAGATTCGCCAAATTAACAAGTTATCGCCTATTTCACTCTAATTCCAATTATTAAAGAAAATAATAGAATTACTACGACCCAAGGGTAAGTAAATTATGAAGATAACCTAATTAATCCTAAAATCTCCACCCCAAGTGGATATTGACTAGGTGGCGAGGCCCTAGGACATCCAATCGAGATCAATATATACGATTCGGGTTCTCCCGTCGTCCCCCATGGGCCCTCGAGGAGAACCAATATACACGAGGTTAGCTAATCCTAGAATATAAGCCATACAAACCTATAATATCAATTCCAATCACACATAATTCCCAAAATCCAATCAAAAATTAATAAAAGCAATAAACCCTAGGGTTGGGCTACTCCTAACCCTAGAAACCACAAATAACTACTCACAATTCAAGAAAATCATCCAACAACCATAATAAATACAAGACTCAAGCATGTAATGAGAGAAGGATTAAAGATTAATAAATGCAAAGAGAAATAATACGTATGGGAGAAGAAAGCTTAGTCTTGATTTAGGATGATGATGATAATCTTCAATTCATGCTCGTATTTACTCAAATCCCGATTCTCTTGTGAAAGCCCCAAAAATCCTTCAATAATACTCAAGAACCCTAATGGATTTCTCAAGAACAAAATGAAGAACCCTAGTTCTATTCTAGAGAGAAGGGAGAGAAAACAATCCAAGAGAGAGAGAGAGAATAATTAGAATAGCCAAAAATCTTAAAATTGGAAAATGGTTTACAAGTTTTGATGTAAAGAGGGAGGGGGGTAGTTATACACACCCACTCTCCACACACACAAAGGTAAAAAATATGCTGAAAAGTCCCCTAAAAGTAAGGGTAAAATGGTCAAAAGTAAATTGGATCACAAGGGATTGAAAGTTGTTGGTCGAACCCTCCTTTGTGCGCTCGACTCAAACTTTATGTGAATTTTGGGAAGAATAGGCTCGGAATTGGCTCTTGGTCAAAACACAAAAGTTTTATATCTTTTTCTTAGCTACACGTGGCTGCTTGAATCACTCGAATTGGAGTTCGGACAAAGAAGTTACGGCAGAAAAACAAAGACTGCGTGAAACAGGGGACGCGCGCGAGATTTACCGGTACCCCTACCGGTCCGGCAGGTGGTCTGGCTGGACCCTGGGCTCACACTGGACTGACTACCGGTGGTCCTGCTGGTTAGGTAGGCGGTCCAGCTGTTGGTCCGGTTCAGCTTTCCAGCCTTGCACCTCCGTCTTCCATCGTTGTTTCGGAGCCCTTTCTCTCGTTTTCTCAACCCGATCCCTTCACGGCTTTTGTTCATGACTCAACGAAATTTAATTTGGGCTCTTGTTGAGTCTGATTCGGGTTTATTTAGGCCTCAATTTGTGGGCTGGAACATGAATCATGTGCGATTTGCCTTTGTCTTCTTCCTTCTTCAATTTGGGGCTTTTCTATCCATCTTCTCAGCCCGAGTTCTTCACGAACTTTTCTCGTGGCTTGATGATCTTTAATTAGGCTTGAATCCGACTATTTTTAGGCCCATTTGGGCCTCGAGATATGGGCCGTAGTGTGAAAATGGACTCGAACAATCTTCTAAATTCCTCCAAGTTTCCTAACCTTCAAAATAAGACTCAAAAACACCCAAAAGCGCATCAAATCATATTAAAATGGAAATTCAACACGGAAATGCAATAAAGCTCAGAATTGCATGTGAACATATCAATTACATGAAATTCTTCACAAAATATGAATGTGAAAGGTAGAAGAAAAACGATAATTTTTACGTTTATAAATCATCTGTTAAGCAAACTTTCAATAAGCTCTTTCTCAATCTCAATCTTTCTCACTAAAGCTAGTCCATCTTTAAAATTGTTCAGGGACATTTGGAGATGGCTTCAAGTTGAGAAATCACTTATACCCAACTCTTTGAGTGGTGTAACGGGGAGTCTTTCGTTGAATCAAGGATTTAGACTAGACCAATGTAGATCTGAGGAACTAGTGCATCTAGAGATGTAGCCTTCTGAAGATAGGCGACAATTAGTTGTAGGTACTGATGTGAGACTCGAGCATCGTGTAACTAAGATTGGACTGTGTGAGCAACTTAATTGAATTTTTTCTGTGTGATGAATGAGTGGACATAGAAGGATTACCCCCATATTCGAACCACTATAACTTTTGTGTGTTTATTTTCCTTATCTTTCTTTGGGTTTAACTGGTGCTTCAACATACTATTTATACTTTCTTTAATTTGAAATATGTTATGCTTCTTTTGTTGGGCATAAAATTCATAAATCATTGCTTGTTGTAAGTCTCTAAAGAACAACTTGCTATAAGCACTGTTTTGTTGGAACTTACTGCTGTAAGAACTATTGTAAGAACTAGTTTCTTACAGCCGACAGCTAGTTACTACCTACTGTGTTCGAAAGAAAAAACTGATAAAAGGTGGAAGCTTACTCAAACCTCCTCTCTCTAAACTTCTACCACTTGGGACCAATAATTTTGTATCTTGTCGGGGATACGGACTTGTGTCTCACATGTCCAATAAATTTGACATCTTCATCCATGAATGACTTGTAGCAACATCTCAACCCTTAAATAAAATAAAAAAATATTTTCCCCATTAGGAAAAGAAAAAAAAAATTAAAATAAGAAAAAAAAAAAAAAAAAAAAAAAAAAAAAGAAGAAAAGAATATTAGCTTCCTCATTGATTTGGGAAGGAAAAGGGAAACTCATTTACAAAAAGATGGGGTTATAAATAAGAAACTCACAGATATATGGCAAAGCTATGTTGATCTTGAGGCGGCGCTCGATTAGGTGGCAAAGGCAACTGGCAGTGGCGAGGCAGTTGGCGGCGGCGAGGATCGGTAACTAATTTTTTGCAGGTATTTAGTAAGCGGACTTTAGCAATCCAGATAATCAACTACCAAAGCATTCAACTGGAATGACGACCCATTGGCTGCCCATCATCGGAGTTGAGTGAAACTATTTCGCCGCATATTCACCATCAATCTTTGTCAATGGTTTCTTCCTCCTCTTCTTCTTCTTTTTCACAGTTGCTTGGTAGGGGAATTAAGTTTTCATATTTCTGCAATTTTCAAATTTTCATTTTTTTATTAAATTGTGTAATTCTGTTTCTTTTATGTTTCATGGAAATTTTTTATGATAATGTTTCTATAATAATTGTAATTATGTGGAAGTGAGGTGTAATTTTATTCTCTTTTTGTGTAAATGAGGTGTACACTTATGTCCAAGTCACATTATTTTGTTAGGAGATCATGTCACGTATATAAAATGAATGAAGATGCTTAAATTCAATAATCATATGCTAGCCACGTGTGTTTCTCCAACGGATAAGAATTTTCAGTATTTGTTTTCTTAAATTGTCATATTTATACAGGACTAAAATTGCGAACAATAATAGATGGGAACAAAAAGTGTAACTAACCAAAACTTAATGGACTAGAATTGCATTTCCACTTACTTTTTAGGTTGAATGAATCCAATCCTACATTCCCTTCTCTTATCTCCCTGTCATATTTTCTTACAAATTTTATGTTATCTCCCTTTTATATTTCTTTTATCTCCATCTATCTTGCTCCAATATCCAATCATTACAAAAACAACTTTAAATACATTTTCACCACATTTCAAACACCTATTTTTAGTCTAGCCATATTCAGTAGTAAAACTAGCACCATAATTATAACACAAATAACTCGAAATTTGCACCGATATATGTAGATCCCTCCCCCCCCCCCCCCCCCCACATCTCCGGCCATAAAGAAATATACCAAAAATGCCCATATTCTAATTATTGACTTCTATTAAAACCTCATGAGGTAGAATTTCAAACTATTATGTAGCTTTACTATTATGATTTTGTCATTTATGTATAACACAACAAATTGTTGAATTTTTTATTGGACAATTCACATTTCATTTTCACCATTTTTAATCAACATAAAATACACTGAAATATAGCGGCACATAAGAGACCATTCGCACTTTGATAAGTTCAATTTGCAATAATATTATGTTCACACAATATAGGTCAAGATTAAATAAAATAAAAAGATACATAAAAAATTTAAGGATTACCCAAAATTTATAGGGTGTAGTACAACAAATAATATTTTTTCTCTATCAATTTTCAAAATGATAAATGTTTTCTCTAATAATAATAATTATATATGACGCAGGGCTGGATCAAGAAAATTTGGGATATAAGGTGAGATAATAATTAAGTAGAACTCATTACATTTTTCTTGTTTTTTGGCGGCAAAATTACTTATTAATGTTTTATAATCAAGATGTTCTAGCATACTACTTTCGATAGACAATATACTTAATCAATTCAATATCTCTTGGGACATAGTTGATCGTAAATAAGATTTAAATAATTTCAATTTTGAAAAATTTCTTTCAGTTGAAGCAACTGTTATAGGTACTGTTAATAATTAATATTCTATAAGCAATGTAAGTATTTGGAATAGAATCTAATCTTTTACATAATTTAATATCTCAATCGGTGTATTAGTTTTTATGACGAAAGTTTCTTTTAACTCTTTTAATTCTGAAAATAAATCAAGTCCATTAATATCTGAATGTTCATTAAATGTTAAATAAGTCTCAAAATTAAGACGAGACATTTTCAGTTCATCATCTTTCTAAGTTTTGAGAATGTTCAAATTAAATAGAAAGTCAAAAATAGTTTCAAATTCTTTAAATTGCTCAAATGTAGTTTCAAAGAAGTAATAGCATGATCCATTATGTATATAAAATACTCAGTTTCAAAAGATTTTTTTAGCTGAATGATTAATCTCTTCATATTACCTTTATCAAATTATCTTTTCCTATAAATCGTACATTTTTCACGAAATTCAGACACTATATTCAATTGTTTAGCAATTTCCAAAGTTGAATTTATAGCCAACTTAAATTCATTTTCTCTATATTTCTTTAAATAAGTTAAAAGGCCTTTCAATTGGTTAATATCAACATCGATTTTCATGTCTTTGGGTCGCAATGGTTTACTATCTGAATTGATAGCAAATAATACGTCATACTAGATATTCAGAGCACCTAAAAATTTAAAATTTTCAGTCTCGTAGTTTATTAAAGACATAGCTTCATTTTTTGTTCTGCCATCTTCACTAGATTTTGCTAATTGAACTAGAGCATTTCTTATATTTTGAGTTTGAAACTTAATGGCTTTAACACTTTTAGTTGTACTTTCCCACCGAGTTTGAGATAAGGATCTTACAGAAAATTTGCATCCATTATCTTGTAAAATTTTCCATCTTTTACTAGACAAAGCAAATAGAGAATATATGTGTTGTAAAACTCCAAAAAATGAGATAGACCTATGATAAAATTAGCCATACATAAAACTAGATTCAAATTATGACATCCATATGGTGTATAAAATGCTCAAGGATTTATATCCAACAACCTCTTTTGCACTCCTTGGTGTTTGCCTCTCATATTTGATTTGTTATTATACCATTGTCCTCTTATATCATTAATTAACATTAAGTTCATATTTATCTAATATATTTATAGTGAAAAGGGTAGGATGTAGAACCCTACCATAACTATATATAGTTTTTGCTTGTTTCCTAAAAACATATAGAATCTAACACAATTTTTACTGTAGCGACCATCAATTCGAAAATGACGCGCCTCAGTACCTCTTTCACACGCAGTAGCCTCCCCTCCTCCTCCATCTCCCTCCTCCCCTCCCCCACCCCACCCTCCCTCCCCCATCCCCCACCCCTCTTTTTCTGCCCACCCAACCTACTGATGGAGACGTAGTTGTATGTGTACGTCCCCCATGAGAATCTGTCCCAGTCTACATCATCCTCAACCAAACACCAAACCCAAGATTGTATTGAAGTCTTGAAAGTATAGATGTAACACCTTTGCCACCATTACCGTGTCTGATATGCTGTCCCTGAACTCATTCCGCTCAATCTGTCTCTCAAGTCTTCTATCAAGATTTGTAACGGTGCTAGCCGCCTTGCAAAAACCTCGTCCGCTGGGGGGGGTCAATAAACGCATTGATGTCGTACATGGCGTCCCCAAACCGCAGCCCAATAATTAAACAGTACTCTCGCGCTGAGAACCGGATAGGCCAGTTTCAAATCTGGAACTAAAGTCCGTCCAGGTCGTGCTCTTCATTCACTATCTCCTGGGCAAAGAGGGCATCGATTGCAACGGCTGGTAGATGGGCTCCACCAACGTCGAAGTCTAGAAAAGGACCGAATGCAGATCTCATGTACAACTCCAATGCATCCCCTCCTGCGGCAATCAGCCCACTACGGATGTTGGGAACAAGAACAAATTTGTCGTACAAATTCATTCGGGAAGTCTTGTTCATCATTAAGGGCCTCTTCAAACGCTATTCATGTTGTTCCATAAAAAAACCATGAAAGCACCAATCAATACTAATATATTTGTATGATGCATGATGCGTTGCAGTTATCATTTGTCAATGAGCAATTGGCTTGTACACAATGTACGTGTAAAACGAACGTTAAATGCCAAGTTTGATAATTCAATAGGAGCCACAAAATGAACCGTAATCAATAGAAGTCGTGCCTATCGTCGTGCCGTGCCTAAATTGTGCCTAAGTTACCTAAAATTTGAATGGCATGGTCTACGCGCAATCGAGCAGAATTCGTATGGGTGATACAGTTCAGAGTTTGGAAAATGAAAAGACATTAAAAACGCGGCGATGTTTACTAATTCATAACCACAACAAACTTTTCAAAATAACATTAAAAAATGTGGCAATAAACCACAAATAATTCTAAGGTGTTGGTTATATTTCTTTGGATTAATAAACGTTACAAAATACGACTTCACTCAGGTGTCCCCAATAATATATTCCATGATTGAATAAGAAATACGGTATTTGTTCGTGCATTACCTAAACCAGGCATCAAATTGTAGGCGTCACTAAAAAATACCAATGTAAACATTACGTAACATGAAATGCATGGGCACCGAAATTAAAAAACCACACGTGCATTCGTTTTTTTGCTGCCATTAACCCAAACCACAAAGAACAACACAAATACTTACAGAAGCATAGCCTATGAACTAAATTTGCAACAACCAAACCTCATCACAAATAGGTGTAAAAACAAAAGTAAGTCAGTTACTGAGAATGTCCCTAAACCTTAGAAATAACATTCAACGCACCAAACTAAGTAAAACAAGCTAACAATATTGCGATTTCAGGAACCCTAACATTCGATAGCTTACCCTAAAAAATAAAAAATTGAAAATATTTTAAGTAAAATACAAAAAAAAGGATAATAATTACCTCCACGTCTTCTTTAAGTAGTGGACTGCTTCTGCGAGAGCAGGACGGCCTAGAAGGATTGCGTGGGTACATAATCAAAGCAAGAAACATGTTCAGTTCGCTGTGTGCACGGCTCGGTGAGGCGTCTTCAGAAATGTCAGTAGTCGAGGCTGTGGGGCTAAGGCGGCGCACGTTTGTGCGGGTTCTAGTCCTTCGTAGGCTGATTCCGGCGGAAACCCTGTTGTGGGCACTCGAATGGCGGTTTCACTGTGGTATTGAAGGTTGTGCTTCTCTTCCTTCCTTACGGAAAGATGACTGGTTTCGCTCACGTCTATGAGCACGACGGGATGAGCCCGGCGCGGAGGAGGGCCCTGCTCCTTCATGTTTGCTGGAACGTCAGCCTACGGATTTGGCCATGGAAATTCTGATATATTCTGGGCACGAAAGATTGCAAATGGATAATGCACGAAAACGTGGTGACGCGCACCTCTGTAATTTTTTTAAAGCTTCCGATGTGAAAAAATGGTGGGGACTGAATTTTGGTGAAAATGAAGGTGAAAGGGTTTTGTTAGTGAAAGTGAACAAAAAAGGGGGTTCCTTTGGGCTTTAGTGAGAGAAAGGGTGGTTTTTGGGGGAAAGTGGGCGGTCGCACATCATTTCACCTGACGTGTGTGAGTATCGGTTGTGGGGATTGAGGGTAGTTGGGCGGTGGTGGTGGGAGGGAGAAGTGTGTTGATAAAGACAAAAGTATTATTTTTGATATATTTTTAAAATATTGACAGATTTTATATAAAGTTAGGGGTTAGTGTCATATAATTTTTTTTTGTATATTTATAATTTCGTCAAACATACCTTTCCCGAAGTATCATCTACTTTAAGGAACTCCAAAAAATATTCTTCAGCTTTAACATGGCAACTGGAAGTGTTCATGCATCATAGAATAATAGTCATTTGTTCTTGTGGCTACATCAGGGGTACAATCAAGAATAATTGAAAAATATTTTGCCTCTAACTTTTCTTATTATCATTTCTTTCACTTTGAAAGCTAGCAGTTTTACTAATTCATTTTGTACCACATGACGTAAATAATGACAATGAAGTTAACCGTATTGAATATGTCTAACATGTTCTTGCATGGTATCATCAACTTCGGCTAATCAGACCTAGAAAGTTACCATTACTTTTTTCATCTATCTTTTCATTTTTGCCTCGAAATACGATAGAAATAATTCTTACCAAAACCTTTTGCAACGCTCCTTTTTCAAGTTGATTTGTTCTTGTACATGTTTATCAACAGTCTTATTCTTTTGCAATCTAATCTCTAAATCAATCAACTTACTCATATTAGTAATATGCTCATGACTTGTTTCATGAGCTTTTATTTGGCGGCCTAATTTTTTCCAATCTTTACTTCCTTCGTTTAGTAATTACTTGTGCTAGACTTTGAATAAAATAATTTGCAACAAAAGAAATACACTCTACCTAAATTTTTTGAATATACCAACCATCGTCTATCATTATTTTCTCTATTTGATAATGTTTGTGTGCAGAATACTATTGAGAAGCGTCTACTATTTTCGTTAGTATGAAAATCTAATTTATTATATCCAAATGGGCCTTTTTCTTTTTTAAGGTCTCTAAAGTTCATATCGGTATCTTTCCATTGTCGAGGACCATATATATTTGTAGATACTGATTTGGATGTTTCTACTAAAATTGAAGTTTTCATCACTAGAAATCGTATTGACATGTGGTTCTTATGCAATGTTTTATCCGATCTGACAAGCACTATTGTCATCTACATTGTGCTCGTGACCTATTTCTAATTCATTTTCAACATCTATTTCTAAATTCATTTTCATCTATCTCATGTTCTTCAATTGAATTTGATGAATCTTATTTTCTAGTTTTAGTGACAAAATTATCTAGTGCCCCTTGCTGAGATTTAACTAACATTTCATCATTTCTCTTTTCAATATTTTCTCCCATCCACTTGCACATTTTTATTAGACATGATATTTATTAAACAATTCAACTATAACACAAATCACAATATAAAGATAACAAAAAAAAAAAAAAAATCAGTAAATATAATAACAAAACACAAATGAACAAATGAATAATAGTAAAATAAATCAATCAAAACATAAAATTGATAACGAGATTGAGTAAAACAGTTTAATGTAAAATTGATGAGATAGAATTATAACACCTGGCAATTGAAAAGATGTGACAACAGCACAGACTTAAACTGAAGATAGAAGTAGCAGTTGAGAAACTAAAGCAGAAAGAAGAGGAGCGCAACAGAAAGTGATACTGATGAGACAAAATGAGACGCGGGATGAGAGCAGATGAAAAGCCATTGTAATTTTTAGGTTTTTACTAAAGGTAATATCAATTATTTTTCGGGATATATAAACCCATTCACAAGGTTGACCACGTTATAAGCCCATTTATAGGGCATGCCTATAGATAATATATTCGGTAGGTCTTTCAAAAAAAAAAAAAAAAAAAAAAAGATAATTATTGTCAATAGGGCTCGCACGAACTCAAGCATAGAAGAGACGCAACTTGGAATTCAACCACTAAGACAACCATAGACATATAAACATATAGGGCCTACGGAAATCGGGGGCCTGAAGCAGCTGCCTCATGAATCAATCGGCCGTGATATGACGACTTACCGTCATAAAATGTTGTAAAAGTAATTTAAGATCATCTTTAACCATTTTTTAGAGACAAGTAGTTGTTGCACAAAATACTTATACTTATTTTAGACGACTTTTTTGTTAGAACAAATGATAAATTAAAGTGTGGTTAAGACACTTTAATGCTATAATTAAGTGGTCAGAAGTTTAATTTTGTAGGAATTAAACTTCACACGATTAATTTACGCATGGAGTAGATAATCGTAGGTTTTTTAATTTCTCAAAATCGAATTTTGGTGAGTGAAAAATTAATACATAAACTAAACCACTTAGCTATGTATTAATGTAGGATCAAATAACTAAAGAGTTATTATCCCAAATTGAAACTTGAGCTCTTTAAATTCAACTATAAATATAAGAGCACATCTTTAAAGGCATATCAAGTATGCTTGTGAGGGAGTCCAATTGGAAGCCCACGCGCGGGCGCTTGCTCGCTCGGCACGGCCACGTCACGCCTCGCCTTGCGCTTGGGCCTTGGAAGGCCTCGGCCGCGGCCCATCGGCTTTGGGCGTTGGACTGCTATTATCATTTTTAAAGCCCAAAATAATTGGGCTTGCCGGATGAGCTCAGAAGCCCAAACCGTGGATGGGTTTGAAATTTATATTCAAACCTGTAACATCCACAGTAATGGGCTGAATTAAGGAGGCTTTAAGTCAGCTGTTACTCAGCCTGTAACAGTCAATATAATGACTGAAATAATGACAATAAAGTTGGTTGTTCCCCAGCAGGTCTATAAAAGGTTGTCTCCTGCATGCATATCATACAACAATTTTATACCTGAAAATCATCTTCTCTGTATTCGACATACCTCCAGTTTAGACGAACATTCTTAGTTCGGCGGTACTTTTTCTAATAGTGGTGCTACTTCAGAAAAGGGGGAAATCGCTTCATCTTTGGGGTCGAGTACTTCAGTCCGTGAGCACTACCCGGGAAGTATTTCGTCCTAAGGACAGTGGGCTTCCATGACTCGATTTTATTTCCAGTTTATTCTTTCTTTCACTCTTGATTTTCCAGAATTATTATACCATTGTATTAACATTTTTGTCATCTCAAATAATATAATTTGCACTAAGCCATTGAGACAACTAATTAGTAACGACATGTTATCTCTAATATAAAGTTATGACAAATACTCAATTGGCCAATCTTGGCCAGGCACGGAGACTAAGAAAAAGTAAATTTTATGGACTCTTTGACTTTTATAAAGATGGAGATTAAGAGTGGAGATTTTGAAGGTGGAGATTGTGAGAGAAATTGTCATTTATGTGCTAGGACAATTAGGTTGCGACAAACAAATATGACAAATTTGGCCAATTAAACCGGGATAGAGGGATTTTTTTTTTTTTTTTTCGCAGTGAGGTCGGATGAATACAGTGTATACTAATAAAGCAACAACAGCAAATAGGACACCATTTATTTACATCTGCTGCTAATGATACCTTAATTGCATCAAACATACAAAACATGATCCATATAAATGTAATTGGTAGAGTAGGTAGTTTAAGCATATAATTTTTATGAGTGGCCCAATGATTCAATGACAGCAGCAATGACAACTGGTGTGTAATAACATTAATAGAAGCTAAGCTATTGAGAGGTATTTAAGGAGGGGGCTACATTAGGTAATTAGATGAGATAATTTCACCATAACTTTACTGCCATGTCAATGTGTAGCTATTAAAACACAGGGACTATAGTATAGACCAGAACCCATTTATAGTACAAAAAATTGATTTGACTTGGAAAAGCAAAATATCTAAAGTAGGTATATGGCAATTTGCAACACACCAAACTCGAATATCGAATATTGTAGATTAGGGTTAATACTTTGCATAATCGAATTGCAATGAGGTTAAAACTCAAACAAGTCTGCTCAGGTCAATCTAACTACCTGCTTCTTTTTTCTATATAAAAATCTTATATTCTTGTTGTAAGTGTGAAGAGTTAAGCTCAAACAGTCATTTGAAGGTATTAAGCTTCAGTGAGAATGAGCTTAATATGACTAAAACTCAATCAAAGGATCATTAGAAGTCATCTAAATCAGGTTCAACATAAAAGAAGGTTTCATGCAGTGTTCGGCCTATTACTAGCCGAATTCCGGTTCAGTTCTCAAACCAGTTCTGGCCGAATTGGTTCAGTATTGTTCGGTCTAATAACGGTTATTAGTGGCCGAGTTTTGCATATAACCGTTTCTGGTTCTGTTAAGCTGTTTTGGAGGTATATGGCGGTTGTAAGGTGCTTTGATTGGTTGGATGGATGACGGTTACTTAGTATAAGTGGAAAACCGTGTATCATGTAGCTAACAACTCAATTTTTGACATAGAGAGAAAATTGAGAGGGTGAGATTCAAAGAGAAGAAAATGCATTGTAGTTTGGATAGTTTTCTTTTCTGGTTTGGAGCTTGTGTGATCCTCTTGTAAATGATCTTCTTGAAATCAATAAAGGAGTGAGTGTTTTTTGGTGCCGTGGATGTAGGATTCTCATTGAATCCGAACCACGTAATTCTTCTTGTTCTTTACAATTCATTTAGTTTGAATTCATATCATCATATTTGAGTGTGTGTGAATCTTGAGTAGTTTAGGTGTTCTTGAGAGTTTATTTGAATCAACTTACAACAAGTGGCGCCGTCTGTGGGAACGCCATGACTACAGCTCGATTTGATGTGGAGAAATTCAACGGGAATTCAGATTTTGGATTATGGAAAGTCAAGATGAAGGCACTCCTGGTGCAGCAGGGCCTTGCAGTTGCTCTAAAGGGAGAAGATGATCTTCCTATTGCAATGAAACCTGAAGAGAAGCAATCAGTGCTGGAAAGAGCTCACAGCACTATCATCTTAAGCCTTGGAGATAAGGCCTTAAGGGAAGTATCCAAAGAAACTACTGCAAAAGGTGTTTGGGAGAAATTGGATCAAGTTTATATGGTGAAATCTGTAGCAAACAGACTTTACATGAAGCAGAAGTTGTTTGCTTACAAGATGTTTGAAGAAAAGTCTATCACAGATCAGATAGATGAATTCAAGAAAATCCTGGATGATTTGGAAAACATTGAAGTCAATATGGAAGATGAAGACAAGGCCCTGATCCTATTGAGTTCTTTGCCCAAGTCATATGAAAATCTGAAGGATGCTCTCCTATTTGGGAGTAAAACTAGACTGACTCTGCTGGAAGTAGAAGGAGCACTTAGATCCAAAGAGCTGCAAAAGGGAGTTGATAATCATCAAAGTGAGAGGCAAGCTGAAGGACTGATTATCAAGAAGGCATTTCACAAGAAACAAGCCAATCAGAAGAACCAGCAGAATTGGAAGAAAGGGGCTCAATCTCAGGAAACTGACAAGGAAACCAGAAAGTGTTTCAAGTGTCATAATGTGGGACACCTGGCAAAAGATTGCCCCACCAAGGCAAAGAATCAACCCAAGAAACCTCAGAATCAACATCAGAAACATCAACCGGCCAAACCTACTGCAGACATGACTGAAGCCAAAGGTGATACAGACTATGCTGAGGTATTAACTATCTCTTCAAACCCTGTATCCTCTGAATGGGTGTTAGATTCAGGATGTTCTTTTCACATCTGTCCTATTAAAGAGTGGTTCAAAACTATAAAGTATATAGATGGAGGATCTGTGCTGTTAGGAAATGATGTTGAATGCAGGGTGAAAGGAATTGGATCAGTTATGATCAAGATGTTTGATGGAGCTGTTAGAATCTTGGAACATGTGAGGTTTGTTCCTCAACTTAAGAGGAATCTTATATCCCTTGGTATGTTGGATTCACTAGGGTATAAGTTTCAATCTGAAGGTGGAGTCCTAACAGTGTCAAAGGGGTCTTTGGAGGTGATCAAAGCTGTGAAAAGAAATGAACTATATTTCCTTCAGGGAAACACAGTCCTGGGAGAAGTGTCCATGGCTAAAGAAAGAAATAACACTCTTCTTTGGCACAAAAGACTAGCTCACATAAGTGAAAAGGGCCTGGAGGAGCTGAGTAAACAGAATCTATTGTGTGGGGATAAAATCACTCACATGGACTTATGTGAGTCATGTGTATATGGCAAAGCAAAGAGACTGAAGTTCAACAAATCAGAACACACAACAAATGACAAGCTGGACTACATACATGCAGATCTCTGGGGGCCATCCAAGGTGCAAACACTCAGTGGAGGAAGATATTTTCTGTCAATCATAGATGACTACTCAAGGAAAGTCTGGGTATACATTCTGAAAACCAAAAGTGATACTCTACAGAAGTTTAAAGACTGGGTCATTGAGGTGGAAAATCAAACTGGGAAACAAATAAAACACCTTAGAACAGACAATGGTCTAGAGTTTGTTTCTGAAGAGTTTAATGAGTTTTGCAGAGGAAAGGGTATCAAGAGACATAAAACTGTTGCAGGTACTCCACAACAAAATGGGTTGGTGGAAAGGATGAACAGGACTCTCCTAGAAAGAGTAAGGTGCATGATGATCAGTGCTGGAGTAAGTAAGAGTTTCTGGGGGGAAGCTGTCACAACTGCTGCCTTTCTAATAAACAGATCCCCCTCCACTGCTCTGTCATTCAAAACTCCTGAAGAAATGTGGAGTGGGAAACCAGCTAGTTATTCAGAGTTGAAGGTGTTTGGTTGCTTAGCCTATGCACACACAAAACAAGACAAATTAGAGCCAAGAGCTCTAAAGTGTATCTTCTTAGGATATCCCCAAGGTGTGAAAGGGTTTAAACTATGGTGTATTGAACCAGGGAATCAGAAGTGCTTGATCAGTAGAGATGTCATATTTGAAGAATCAAAGATGCCACTTCTGAAGGAGAACAACAGAGAGACTAACAACTCAAACTCCTATCAAGATCAGCTTGAGGTGGAGCTTGATAATACAAAACCACAATTGGAGCCTGATGTAAATACAGAAGCTGACACTCTAGAGGATGAAGAAGTGGATACAATAAGATCATACCAGCTAGTGAGAGATAGACAGAGAAGGCAAATACATGCACCTCAAAGATATGGGCAAGCTGATATAGTGTCTTATGCTTTATATACTGCTCTAGAAGTTGAAAGCTCTGAACCAGAATCATATCAAGAAGCAATGAGGAGCTCTGAAAGTGATAAGTGGACAGTGGCAATACAAGAAGAGTTGTTATCGTTGGAAAAGAACTCCACCTGGAAAGTAGTAGATAAACCAAGATCACAGAAACTTGTGGGGTGCAAATGGATTTTTAAAAGGAAGATAGAGTCCTCAAAACCAACAAAGCTCAGATATAAGGCCAGATTAGTTGCAAAAGGATTCACTCAGAAAGAAGGGACAGATTACACAGAGATATTCTCACCTGTTGTGAAACACTGCTCAATAAGAATCTTACTTGCTTTGGTAGCTCAGTATAATCTTTATCTACATCAGATGGATGTGACTACAGCCTTTCTTCATGGAAAGCTTGAAGAAGAAATCTATATGAAAATTCCAGAAGGAGTTCATGTCCCAGAACCAGACAAGAAAGCCTGTCTACTGAAGAAGTCTTTATATGGGCTCAAACAGAGTCCTAGACAATGGTACATGAGGTTTGATGAGTTCATGTTGAGAATTGGTTTCAAGAGAAGCAAGTATGATAGTTGTGTATATCTCAAAACCAACTCACAGTCATCAAGTATATTCTTACTCCTATATGTGGATGACATGTTGATTGCTTGTGAAACTCAAGCTGGTATAATTGAAGTAAAGGAGTTATTGAAGACTGAATTTGAAATGAAGGATCTCGGAGAGGCAAGGAAAATCCTAGGAATGGATATTCTAAGGAACAGGAGTAGAAATGAAGTATTCCTATCCCAACAGGATTACTTAGTGAAAGTCTTAGAAAGATATAATATGCATCAAAGCAAGATTGTTTCTACACCCCTAGGACAGCATATCAGATTATCTCTAGAGCAATGCCCAAAATCAAATCAGGAAGAAGTATATATGAGAAGAGTTCCATATGCAAGTGCAGTGGGCAGTGTGATGTATACTATGGTCTGTTGCAGACCAGACTTGGCTCATTCCATGAGCATAGTAAGCAGATTTATGGGGAATCCAGGAGCACAACACTGGGAGGCTATGAAGTGGGTATTGAGGTATGTCAGAGGTACAGCTGATAAGGGTTTAAAGTTTCAAAAGCAAGACAGCCTGGATGATGCATTAACAGGATATGTGGATGCTGATTATGCAGCCAATATTGATACAAGGAAGTCTATTACTGGGTATGTTTTTACCTTATTTGGAACAGCTATCAGTTGGAAGGCATATCACCAGTCAGTAGTAGCTCTGTCAACTACTGAGTCAGAATATGTGGCACTAACAGAGGCAATCAAAGAAGCAGTCTGGTTAAAGGGAATTGTGAAAGAATTTGGTGTGTTCCAACATCAAGTGACTATCTGTTGTGATAGTCAAAGTGCAATACATTTAGCCAAGCATCAGAGTCATCATGAGAAGACAAAGCATATTGATGTCAGACTACATTATGTAAGAGACTTGGTGAGCAAAGGATTGATACATGTAAAGAAGATATCCACTGATATAAATCCTGCAGATTGTTTCACTAAATCTCTTCCAGTGGCAAAGTTTCAATTATGCTTAGATCTTATCAATATGAGAAGTTGTGTTGAAGAGCCAGATCAGAGGAATGTTGCTGAGGAAAGTCAGTGACTGGTTTGGAATGATGGTTTTGAGCTTAAGGTGGAGAATTGTGAAGAGTTAAGCTCAAACAGTCATTTGAAGGTATTAAGCTTCAGTAAGAATGAGCTTAATATGACTAAAACTCAATCAAAGGATCATTAGAAGTCATCTAAATCAGGTTCAACATAAAAGAAGGTTTCATGCAGTGTTCGGCCTATTACTAGCCGAATTCCGGTTCAGTTCTCAAACCAGTTCTGGCCGAATTGGTTCAGTATTGTTCGGTCTAATAACGGTTATTAGTGGCCGAGTTTTGCATATAACCGTTTCTGGTTCTGTTAAGCTGTTTTGGAGGTATATGGCGGTTGTAAGGTGCTTTGATTGGTTGGATGGATGACGGTTACTTAGTATAAGTGGAAAACCGTGTATCATGTAGCTAACAACTCAATTTTTGACATAGAGAGAAAATTGAGAGGGTGAGATTCAAAGAGAAGAAAATGCATTGTAGTTTGGATAGTTTTCTTTTCTGGTTTGGAGCTTGTGTGATCCTCTTGTAAATGATCTTCTTGAAATCAATAAAGGAGTGAGTGTTTTTTGGTGCCGTGGATGTAGGATTCTCATTGAATCCGAACCACGTAATTCTTCTTGTTCTTTACAATTCATTTAGTTTGAATTCATATCATCATATTTGAGTGTGTGTGAATCTTGAGTAGTTTAGGTGTTCTTGAGAGTTTATTTGAATCAACTTACAACAGTAAGTTCATAACCTGTAACATGATTGTGAATGTTTGAGAAGCATCTTGACACAAACAGTTAAATGGGTTAGGTTGGGGCTCATATAAAATTAGTGATACTCGCTATTGGAAAGTGTCGATATGTTGTTTCAACTTCAATGCTATCTCAAAATAAACCTCCGATCCTTCAGTATCAACAAATGGGATTGCAATTATAAGTTGAAGGGGCCAGCTAGCTCTGTTTAGGCTGTTATCAGCAAAAACCAGCTGTTTGGAAAAAGGATTTATAGTTTTAATCATAAATAAAGTGGATAGGATTGTAATTAAGTAGGTTTAAGCATAAAATAGTCTCGTACCATTAACCCCACCTGTATTTCATTAGCAGACCTAGTAAATGTAGGACTACTATCGCTTAGCTATTCTTTTGGGTTATCATTTTGATGGATTTTTTCGGAACAACTAATTCAAATAATTTTATTAATAATTATTTAATACATTTTGATAACTTTTTAAGATGGTATTTGACAGGTAATTTAATTGATAATATATATATATATATGATTGAATTCACAATAACTATTTTATTTAAGCTCAATAATGAACCAACAAACTGTTGCTTACTTTAGATTTGATTTTTATATGGAAATATTCAATATGAGTATTACAATAAATATAGAGAATGGATGGTTGATTTAAGAATATTATAAATAATAAATCAAATAACAATAAAAATTTATTTGTGCAATTGTGATGTTGGAGAGTATACTTTTAATAAATTTCAGAGAGAGAGCGCTAGAGGGAAAAAAAAAATAAAAGACAAAATAAACCTCTAACTTTTCTTATCCCTCACACATGAGTTTTTAGCTATTTTGTTCTTTATGAAAATTATAATATCTCTAACTTTAGAAACTGAAAAATAGTTGATTTTTACTATTTTTAAAATAAAATTATGAATTATTTATAGAATAAAATTAAGTTTCTTAAAAATAATTGCTACTTTTTATGTAACTTTTTTAAATATGCAATATAAGTATTAAATTAAAGTAGAAAAAGGTTGATTTGATATTATATATAAAAAATATGTAAAGGAGAATTATTTGCGTTTTAATTTTTGGAAAATAGTTTTTCATATATGGAAGAAATCAATCATTAGTTGTTTCCCAGAATATATATATATATATATAGAGAGAGAGAGAGAGAATAAAAACTGCTAATAAAAAAATTTAATGTTGGAACTAATTTTTTACTTGATTTTACTATAAAAACACATATATCTATATCTATATCTATATGTTATCTTATTAATTAAGTTACATGTTTTAGCAAGTAAATTGGATGAAAAAATGGCCAAGTTTTCTTTCATCGAGGGTTCCATTTTATTCTCTTTTTTTTTTTCGCATTTGTGAATTTTATTTTACTCTCCCTTTATGAGTTTATTGAGCTTTGACAAGTTATTCATAAATGTTAGGTACAGATTCGTAAAGTTTGAAAGAAATATATGGACAACAAGTGTTTTAATTTAATTGAAGACATCCATATTTGTAGTTGTGGAATGTAAGTTTTAAAGTTTGATAGATAGGTAATTTATTTGTATGGGTGTTGAAAAAAACAAGGGATTAGTTGGCTCACACACATATATGATATATCTATCTAATGAATGTCCGTGTTGTGATCCCGAACGTGTTACCTAGTAAGAATACTCGGCGAATTAATGGGTATGGTTGGGAGGCAGTTCTCTAGCAATAAATATGTATTGATCCATTTTCAAATAAAAGCAATTAATATTAATAAATATGTGAAAAAGCCAAAGAATAATTAATATTTGTGGAAGTTTTTGCAGTTCACTGATATTAATACTCATTACTGGAAACAGAAAACAGAGAGAGAGAAGGTTGTGGGAGTGATGAGTGCGACGTTTCACTCGACAAAAAGAATTCTCGGATTTTCATTTTTTATTTTTTTTATTTTTTGTTCTTGGAAAAGGAAATCATGAAATGGCAATGGAGATCCAACCAATAATCACTACAGTTATTATCATTCCTTCACCATTTATATGTTGCATTTCTGTCTTTAATTAATTATTTCATACTCCGCACGTCTTATTTTAAAAAATAATTATTGTTTTCAAATATTAATGTGTTTTTTTCTTTATCCACATAAAATGTCTATTTTTCTTATTCATGATTAATTCTATATGATTAAATAAATCAAATAAAAAATAGATCGTGTAACTAAGAATTAATAATTTTTGTATATATTTTTCAAATGACTATTTTCATGGGGCGGAATGATTGACTGACCTATGTAGGCGCCAAGGGGGCAACATAGTAACAAAATTCATATACGGGAATTAATCGGCAACCTCAATAATTCGCAATTCGGGTTTTAATCGAGTATTATACGGCAAACATTCGGTAACTATTCATTCATCGACATGATCTCGGAGAATTATTCGGGAATAAAACAGGATTAATTCGTTAAATAATTCTATTACTAAATTTAGTATTCTTTTCTAGTAAATGTTGGGTAATTTGGATTAACTAAATCAAATAAAACTTATCTAATTAAATTTGTTCAAGTACAATAACGTAGACATTCCATTACCTATATTTGTGTTTCTTATGTAATAAATCAATGCCACATATCCATTATTTATCATTCAAAAGTAATTGAATGATAGATAAAACTGAACATACTAATCAATATAAACAAAGTCAAGAATTCACTGCATTAGAAATAACAGAAGAAAAAGGAAAATAATAACCAAAGTAAAATGGAAAAAAAAAATCATATAAAACTATTCCAAAGCAAGTTGGAAGCCATTTTGATCTGGCTCAATGTCTTCACCCGAAGATGATGAGGATTCTTCAGTGTCATTTTTTTCTCCTTCATTGAAGTAAAATTCATCCATCTCATCATATGCATTTATGTTCTCAAGGGATATTGGTGTTGTGTCATTGTTTTCCTTATTCTTTGAAGTTTTCTTCATGTGCAAAATCATTCGAACATACACCAAATTGTGAAGGTTTTTTTGGCGCCAAGCGGTTTCTTTTCTTTGTATGTGCAGCCTCAAATGCACTCCAATCTCTTTCACAAGCCGAAGTACTACATGGTTGGCTAAGTATTCTGATGGCTAGTCTTTGTAATGTTGGAATCTCTGCTCCAAATAACTCCAACATAATTCCTAATAAAGATTATAAAAAATCAAGTAAAAAAAAAAAAAAAACAGTAGTTATTTAAATGCTTAAGACATGCCACTATTATTGAAATAAAAAGAATTAAACATATAAATTTTAAAACTTACTTGGATGTGCATCAGTTAAACCATTTATTGCTAACTCGGTGAATATACTTGGCTTTCGACCAACATATTGCAAGATTTCTGTAGTTAGGTTCTTCCGATCTTCAGCATTGGACACCATTTTTTGGATTATCCTCTCAAGAGCTGGTTTTGTTTCTTTATCCACTGTGATTTGCTTAGAGTAATACAAACTTGGATTCAAGACAACAGCAACAACATACAAGTCATTGGACATAATTCTTTCCCATCGAGCATGTATTATTTTCCAATATGGCATAAAATTTTCAACATTATCTTTATAATATGCCTTGATGGACTCCTTTGCTTTGTTCATAGCAGCATACAAATAGCCAATAGTAGAGCCATCACCATCAACTATCCTCAAAACTTTAACAAGTGGCTCAACAACTTTTATTATTTCCTTACCTCTTGCCCAAAAATCATTCTCCTGAATTATTCTAGTTACTTCTTTACCATCGCTAGTATTAAATTGAGGCATATTCCTCCAATCATTAGAAGCAACCATGAATCGCAAACTTTCTTCTACCTTAAGAATTCCTTGTAAGCAAATAAATTGTGTAGCAAATCGAGTCATACCTGGACGTTTTAGCTCTCTTCCACTAGTGTGAGTCCTCATCAAGTCCAAAATTTGTTGGTACTTGTAGATGAACTTAACAATTTTCCGAGCTTCTTCAAGAATCAATTTTACAGGCGGGAGCTCGTCAATGTCCTCGAGAATCAAATCCAAACAATGTGCTGCACATGAAGTCTTCACAATGTGAGGATATTTTTGCTCGATCATATATCCAACAACAGTATAGTTAGAGGCGTTATCAGAAACAAATTGCACCGCATTGGTTGGTCCTATTTCTTCGATTCCACTGGATATAAATTTACATATATATTCAGTTGTTTCCCTGGATCCCACTATGCATTCTGATTTCAAAAAGAGCACCCCTTTTGGACTAGCAACAAGTAAGTTAATGTGAGGCCTTTTCCGTCCATCAGTCCATGTATCAGACATCAATGTGCCACCACTTTCAGCCCATGTTGACCTTACAGAGTTGACATACTCATTCGCTTCTTCTTTTAATTTAGCTAACACCTTTGTTCGAGCTTTCTCACTACTTGGAGGCATATATCCAGGACCATGTTCTGCAATTTTCATACAAGCTCTGATGAACTCTTCACTCCTTAAAATATTGAAGGGAACATTATTGATTATCATTGCCTCGACCAAAGCATCATCTGACAATTTCCTTTTCTTTCTTCTGTGTTATTGAAAACAATGTTTGTTGCTTTAGAGATCCTTCCTCTTTTGAATGTTGTGTATTTTCCAGATTTGAAGTGGTGCTAATGCATTTTTCAGCTGCATTAGACATGTGGAGTTTTTTTTTACTCCCTACCCCAATTGTTTCAACAGCCTTTTTTGCTATTTCACATATCTCATCACTAACTGTCGTGCATGGTCTCACATCATTGCATGCAATTTTGGCAAGATGATATTTGATCCTTGTAATGCCTCCTCTAAATGTAGCTTGGCATATGCTACAACGAACTCTATCGCCTTCACTTATGGCATACTCCCAAAATTGATCCTTTTGTCGTGGCATCTCGATAGCAAACCTAAAATATAACGATACAAAATTAAACACACGAGTATTAACAGGGTGGAAAAAGAAGCATGTTGTTATAATTCCACAAATAATTCCTCTGTGCTTCTCTAGTAAGTGATGCCTAATGAATTTAGCAACACAATAATGTGATTGCAAGCACTATCAAGGTAACAGATTGCATAAATAGATTATTAAATTATGATTGCTCTTGTAATCATGGTGATCAACAAGATTCTCAAGGATGAAAGTAATAGAGTAAAAAATGAAACATCTAAATTTAAACAAAATGTTATGCATGCATGTGACATACGTGTGTGTGTTTTTTTTGTCTCATTTACAAAATCATGCAAATATGATAAAATGGACTACAATTAAGAGGTGGAAAATGGGGATATCTAATTCACTATGATTTAAATGTTAACAACAATTTAAAGATTGAGCAGCCTATACAAATTAGCAAATTTATTCATATATTAAAGATAATTTCAATTATAATTCCTTTGTGCTTCTCTAGTACTAAATCTACTAATGCCTAATGGATTTAGTAACACAATAAGTTAAATAAGAAGTAATCAGAATCAGCTAATTAAAAAAAAAAAAAAAGTGAGAGAAATTACTTTCATAATTCATACAAGCCAAACATCGAGCACCTTGTGAGCATAATATTAAAGAGAAAGATAAAAGCAATTCTTGACAACAATGGCTCTGAAAATTACTCTGAAAGAATCTATAAAGTATATAACTATATATGCATATTTATATCACATTTCGTACCTTGAATATTAAGATATTTGACCTTCTTGAATTTGAAACATGCAACTGAATGAAGGGTGGCTTTTCACAAACTTGCAGAGTTGTAGACTTGCTTGAAGTCACGAACAACACAAATGAAGAAGAGAAGAGAATTTTTTTCGGAATACTCAACGTTAATGGAAAATCAATATTTTATTTCAAATTTTTAAATGATGAAAGATATGAAGTTGTGAATTTGAGATTTTTGCGTATATGATATATCTGATGGAAATTTGGAATTGGAAGAGAATCAATTCCTTGGTTCTGTAGCTCTGATACGTTGCGGAAGTGAAGGAAATAGGTAGTTAAAATTTGAAGCTAATTTTGGTTTTGGTCAAATTATCAACACAGCAGATCTTCCTTCCACACTAATAAACAGGATCCGCCGACATATACGTTATTTCTCGCGTTAAATTCGTATTGTGTGCGAGAATTCATATTATCGCGAAACAAACGTGTTTTATACTTCTGCTCTTCAGTTCGCGTATTTCTCGCTATTTTTTCAAAAAACCGGCGAATTTTGTTGCAGAGGGGGGGCATTGGTTCCCTAGCCCTCTCAAAATTTACTATTATATATGTGTATTTTATTTAATTTTAATACAATTTAATTAAATAAAATAAATAATTGTATTGTTTAACTTGAATTGAATGGATGTAATATTATGTATAAGTAATAGAAATAAAGATTTTAGAAAATAGAATGAATATAGAAACATTATATTATGAATATTCTTTCTTTTTCTTTTGTAATTGAATCGATTTATTGATCTTATCAAAATTATTAGTACTTTCTACTTTTATTTATAGAGTTGCTCATTGTTGAGGCTCATGGACATACTTAGTGGGTGCATAACGGAGTCCTCCTTTTTCTGATTTTCTAAGATATTATTTTTAATATAATTTATTTAATATTTTTAGCTTAGAGCCAAATATTTGATCTTCTACCATCTTATATCCTCCTCCGGTGTTTGCAATTGGATAATATAGAAGAGAGCATTATCCGGTGAAAATGTCGGTGGGTTAGAAGATGACAATTCACCAACTACCTTCCTCTTTTTCCTTTGTTTCCTTTAGGTGCCATAACATGCCTATAGAACAACCTTCGGAAATTAGCACCATAGCATACACAAGTAACAATTTCTATACTAGTCTAAGGATTTTAACTCACTCACATACTATTTTAACGATAAATTTGTAACAAATTATCACAAACGAGACGTAAAACATCAATATAAATTACTAATTTCTCTAATACTCTCCACTGACATAGAACACAATTGAGCTAAATAAGACTAGCTTATACTCAATATTCTCAATGCACATAACATGTACGATAAAATGCAACAATGAAAAACTCATGTTAATTGAATTAATGTTGCTCTAAATTCAATCCCCACAATATATACTACTCAATTATATCATCAATTCACAAAAGTAAACTCACAAAATATATTCTCCAACCTATAATTACTAAAATTTGCACTACAAGTTCACACTACAATGTTATTCTCAAAATCAACAAATTCAACCAAAATTTCAACTAATTAACACAAGTACTATAATTGATAATCAAATAAGTTCAAGTTAAGCATTCTTACTGGAGATCGTTAGTCGAAATGCGATTTTCGGAATTGAGCCCTAGGTAGAGAGTGAAGTCCCAATTGGCCACTTTTTCAAGATTGAATTGGTACAATTTGAGTAATTAGTAGTAGGTGTGAATTTGTGCATTTCATTTCAAGATTAATCAGGTGTTAAGTGGTAATTTGGAAGAAAGAATTAGAGTATTTTTCGAGTTTGAGAAAAGAAGAAGAGGGAAAGAGTGAAAAAAGAGTGAAAAAGTGAGGAAAAAATGGGTTAAAATCGGCCTTACCTGCGCCTCGACCGATTTGAACTCGGCCTCATTCGAGGGGACAAGTTCTGGACTCGCTCGTATTATTAAGATGGAATGCGCCTCAACTGAGTTGACTCAGCCTTGGTTGATGGGAGTGTCTCTGGACCCGACTGTATTTAGCATAAATAATGCCTTAGCCGAGTTGCCATTAGTCTCAGGCGAGTTGGGCGCCGCTGGACTCTGCTTCATTTAGCTTTGAAAGTGACTCGACCGAGTTGTTTTTTAGCCTCGGTCGAGTTTTAGCCTTCTGGACTTAAACAAACAAATTAAAACAATTCAAAATACTAAGAATACTAAATTTACGTCTTCAGATCGATGACATTTTCGGCTCTAATTCAGCCCCTTCAACCGCACTTCATTTACGGTTTTGATTTATTATGACTTGTAGTATTTCTTGATTCTTTGTCCATTTACTAGAAACGAGCTTCCATCTTCATTCAACAATTCTACTACTCCGGATGGTATGGCCCCGACCATCTTGATTTCAACTTTCCTGAAAATACTCGCACACGCAAAATAAAATATCCAAGTTCTTGAACGAGTTATGTTATTCTGTGGACTTGGTTGCCAGCTTTGAATCTTCGAGTTCTTATCATTCGATTGTGGAATCTCTTCATTCGTTCTTTGTACAAACTGGAATTCTCGAACGCTTGACTTCTAAACTCGTCCAACTCGAGCTCGAGAATATGAGAGAATTTTGCCTCCTCGAAGTAAAAATTCAACTTTTTGATTGTCCAATAAGCGTGATGCTCTAACTCGACGGGTAAGTGACATGCTTTTCCAAACACTAGTTGATACAACGACATTCCCAAAGGAGTTTTATATGCCGTCCTATACGCCCATAGTGCATCGTCCAACTTCATCGACCAATCTTTTCTATTTTCATTCACTGACTTCTCTAAGATTTGCTTGATCTCACGATTTGCTAATTTTGCTTGACCATTAGCTTGCGAATGATACGACATCGTCACTCGATGCTTCACCCCATATTTAGCTAGAAGAGTTGGTAGGCATTTATTACAAAAGTGTGAACCCCTATTGCTAAGTAAGGCCCTTGGAGCCCCATATCTTGTGATGATGTTCTTGTTGAGAAACTTCAAAACTACCTTAGAATCGTTGCTTTGGGTGGGAATGGCTTCCACCCATCTTGAGACATAGCCCACCTCTAATAAGATGTATTGGAACCCCTTTGATGAAGGAAAGGGTTCCATGAAGTTAATGCACCAGACGTCAAATAACTCAACTTCGACGATACTCGTAAGAGACATTTCATGCTTCCTTGATATTCCCTATGTTCTTTGGCGTCGATCTCATTGTGTTATGAACTCGTGACAATCCTTGAAGATCGATGGCCAGTAGAATCCACTTTGTAGTACCTTTGCAGCTATTCTTGCAGAAGCAAAATGGCCTCCACTCGGAGACAAATAGCTTGCCTAATTATTTCCTCACTTCAGAACGAGGGACACATCGCCGCATAATTATATCAACACACCTACGATAGAGGTAGGGGTCATCCCATATATAAAACTTAGCATGTGAAAGAACCTCTTCTTCAGATGGGATGTCAAATCATGAGGAATAGCTCCGCAAGCCAAGAAATTGACTATATCATTGTACCAAGGAATGTCTTCCACTATTAGGATGTACTCATCGGGAAAAGTTTCCTTGATCTCTTCTCTTTGACCTTCTTTATCAGCTTCATTTGCGATTCTCGACAAATGGTCCGTAACCACATTCTCGCACCCTTTTCGGTCTCTAATCTTTGAATCGAACTCTTGTAACAAAAGAATCCATCTAATTAGTCTTGGCTTCGATTTCCTTTTAATTGAACAAGTACCGAATTGCTGCATGATCTTTATACACTATCGTCCTCGTTCGAATCATGTAGCATCGAAACTTATCAAATGCATAAACAACTGCTAGCACCTCTTTCTCCGTAGTAGTGTAGTTCGATTGAGCCGAATCAAGGGTCTAGTTGGCATAGTATATGACACGGTAGATTTTATCTCTCTTTGTGCCCAAGGCTGCCCTACAACCATATCACTCGCATCACACGTCAGTTCGAACAGCTGGGACCAATCTGGTGTGATCAATATTAGGGCAAGCACTAATGCTTTCTTCAAAGTCTCAAACACCTGCACACATGCATTATCAAAGAGAAGAGCAATATCTTTTTCTAACAAACGAGATAAAAATTTAGCAGTTTTAGAGAAATCAAGGATAAACCTTCTATAGAACCCCGCGTGACCAAGAAAGCTTCTTACTGTTTTTTCATTTGCTGGAGGTGGTAGTCTCTCGATTGCGACTACCTTTGCTCGGTCCACTTCTAAACTTGCAGCAGAGATTTCATGGCCCAATACTATGCCATCTCTGCCCACAAAGATGCATTTCTCCCTATTTGGGACCAGATTAGTGTCTCACATCACTGCAACACTAGAGAAAGGTTATAGAGACAATGGTCGAAAGATGACCCAAAAACAGAAAAATCATCCATGAACACCTCCATAACATTCTCTATAAGTCCACTAAAGATCACCATCATGTAGCGTTGGAAAGTAACAGGCACATTACATAACCTGAATGGCGTTTTATGAAAAGCAAAAATCCCGTAAAGACACACGAATACGGTTTTCTCTTGGTCCTCCGGGGCAATCATAATTTGAAGTACCCCAAATAACCATCTAAGAAGCAGTATAATCGGTAACCTGCTAACCTATCCAGCATTTGATCTAGGAAGGGGACAGGGAAGTGATCTTTACGAGTGGTTGCATTTAATTTTCTATAATCAATGCATACCTACCAACCCGTTACTAACCTTGTAGCTATGACTTAATAATTTTTTCTTTTAACTATGGTCATCCTCCCTTTCTTGGGAACCACCTGAGTCGGACTAACCAACTTACTATTAGAAATAGGAAATACAATACCCGCGTCCAACCATCTGAGTGGTTCTTTCCTAACTACTTATTGCATCATTGGGTTTAGCCTACGTTGATTTTGGACACACGGTTTATAGACTTCTTCCATTAGAATCTTATGCATGCATACAGTTGGCCAAATCCCTTTTCAGTCATAAATCGTCCAACCTATCGCCGACCTATATTTTTGCAATACTCTCAACGGTTTATCACATCTAGACTCAGTTAAGTAATAAGAAATTATCACCGGTTTTTTTTTTTCTCATCAATAAGGAATTCATACCGTAGATGCTCCGGTAGTGGCTTTAGCTCAGGCCCGCTTTCCCTTTCCTTTGGCTCTTCTCTCATTGCCACTTTTCTTATGCCTCCTTCGTCGAATTGTTCGTGGGTGCTTCCTGCAAAGAATTTAATGCACTAACACTTTTCATAAGATCAAGATTAGTAGCATCGATATCATAAATAGAAAAAATAGATTTCGACAAGCAGACTTCCACTAAATCATTCTCAACAGAGGAGATAAGCTCGTTATGTAAAGTAGCATCTAAACATTGTATAGAACTATACAACTCTATTTGCTTAACTTCTTCCCTATCATGACACTGCATTGCCTTATATATAGAAAATGTTAGATTCTCATTATTTACTCTCAAAGGTAATTCCCCTTTTTGAATATCTATAAAAGCCTGGGCCGTTGCTAGAAACAGACGACTTAAAATTAAGGGGACCTCTTAATCTTCTGACATATCTAAGACCACAAAATCTGTCGAAATTATAAAACTACCAACTTTTAGTAAAACGTCCTCGACAATGCCCCTTGGATATAAAGTTCGATAAGCCATTTGTAGGGCGATTGTAGTGGGTTTTATATTGCTTATTCCTAATTTTTCAAAAATACATAAAAGCACCATATTTATGCTAGCTCCTAAATCACAAAGTGATCTCTTAAAAACCCCATTACCTATAGTACAAGTAATTGTAAAACTACCTGGATCTTTTCGCTTTAAAGACAACTTTCTTTGAATCATCGTGATGCATTCCTTTGTTAAGTTGACTATTTCATAATCTTTTAGCTTCTTTTCCTTGTTATTACCTCCTTGAGAAACTTTACATAGTTTGGCATCTGTTGTAATGCATCAACAAATAGAATGTTGATTTGTATCTTGTTGAATATCTCCAAAAACTTTGCAAACTGCTCATCTACTTTCTTCCTTCGAAATGCTTGAGGGAAGGGTAGTGGAGCTATATACTTTGGGCCCTCTTCAATGATGATAGACCGCTGCTTAGCGGGCTTTGGCTGACTGGGCTCCAACTTTTTCTCTTCAGGTGCACTCTCTTCTCTAAGTGTTCTTTCTTTATCACTTTCTCATTATCCACAGGCATCTTGGGACTTTCATATTCAATACCGCTCCTTAGACAAATGGCTTGGCATTGTTCCTTCGGATTAATAATCGTATCACTCGGAAAATGCCAGTTTTGATGTTGATTACTCAAGGCTTGTGCTATCTAGCTCGTATTTGCTTGGATTGATTTTATATCAACTCCTATGTTTTTTTGTATTGACTTCACGTCTGCTCCCAAATTTACCATATTCTTACTCGGCTCTATATTATTGCTATTCACATTCTTATCTAAGCAGCTTAACCGTGCATCATACTTGGTAAATTGCGCCTGTACTAACTCTACTTGAGTCGGTTTACGCCCTTCGTGGATCATTCCATTTGGGACTATGAGCCCCGATGGTGGCTGAAGAGAATTCTTAGGGTTGCCATAAGATAAATTGTTTCGTGCACCCTATTGGTACTGATTGTACCTTTGCTGATTATCTTGGAAGTTATTGAAGGTTTTCTAATTAACATAATTTGCATCTTCAGCTAATTCCTATGTAGGGCGTTGTTGTAAGTTCGGGTTAGTGTATTGAGCTAGTGTCACACTTGTTAGCAGATTAAGATGATTAGCTAAGACGGCTTTTTGGGATTCCACCTTATTGTTAACTGGCTCTGGTGGATCTATCTCTGAAATGTTGTTTACTGTTCTAGGTTGATCTCATTCAACCGGCAACTACCAACTGGTAGCAGCCATCTCATCTAATATAGTAAACGCTGCTCTCGTACTCTTCGCAAGAAGGGATCCACCTGTTAATGCATCTACTAATACTCTGGCGGGCCCAAGTAGCCTTTTATAGAATTTGAATACATGTTGATCTTGCGAGAATCTATATTGAGGGAAATTCCGGAGAAGATCCCAAAACCGCTCACATGCCTCTCCGAAAGACTCTCCTTCAAACTGTCTAATTTGCATAATCTCGGAATGTAATGAGAGCATCTTTCCGGGTGGGAAGTACTTTAGCAGAAAATGAGTGCTCAGCTCATCCCAAGTCGTAACGTCTTCCAGTGCATTAAACCACTTCAGAGCCTTGTCTTTCAATGAGAATGGGAATAACCGCAACTTAACCTGTTCATGTGGCACTTGGTTGACCTTTAGTGTCTCAGATATTCTTTTGAATCTGCCTAAATAAGCATTCGGGTCTTCTAGTGGACCTCCACCAAACTGATTATGTTGCACTATAGAGATTAGTGTTGGCTTTAGCTCAAAATTGTTAGCCTAAATTGGTGGTGCTTCGACTCCTCCAGATCACTGATTCGACATAGGACGCAGATAGTCCCTAATAGCTGCCTAGTTATCAGCTTCTTACTCGGCTGGTACTATCGCTAGCGGCTAATTCTGTTATCGCAAAGAATCCATATCAGCCCGAATGGTATTCATTATTTCGAAAAGTTTTCTGACCATATCTTCCAAGGTTGCGTTTTCTGGTGGTATAGCCATATCTTTGTTCTCGTCTTTCTTTGTCCCGCGTCTACGAGCAGTCACTTTAATTTCTGGATCTAAAGGAATGATTTGTCCTTCCATTTAGAATGGGTATGCATGCGCTATCTGAGATTAGAAACACATAAATCCAGTGTAAAACGAATAAGAAAAATAAAAGTTATAAATAAAAATGCAGAAAAGTAATATCTAGTCTAGTATCGAGATATTTATCAAAATATAAGCTTAACAGAATTGTCAGTCCTCGACAACGACGCCAAAAACTTGATGCACTAATTTTAAACCCTAGTATACTGCAAGTGTACGGTTCTAAAGTAGCTAGGGGCAGACAAGGTCGATCCACAGAGGCTGTATTGCGTAAACTTAGTACCCTAGTTATAACACCTCTACTCTATCTAGACTTTCGATTAAGTGGATGGATTGGATATTTTCTAGACCTAATTTTATAGAATTAACTAATTATCAAGAAATTGTTTGGAAAATAAGTAATAAAAGATTAAGGGAAATTCAGATGGATAAAGACATATTCTAGGGCATAGATTTCAATTATGAACTCATATGTAAAATTAACCTAAAACTCTAGATTTTTAAACCAATTATGTTGTTTATTAAATGGCATATACATTGACTATTCCTCCTCTCGAAGCGACTAGATTGTCGATCAATTAGGAATATTCACCCTCTCCAGTCGACCAATCCTAAAGACTCCCAAACGTCCCTACACCAATGCCTACGTAATTACCTCACTATAACTAAGTTATGTGTTGTATGTCTATTAACAATTCCCTCCTCTTGAAGCGAAATCTCTAAACGTGTAGATATTATCCAAATGATCGATTTCAATAAATCATGGGAAGAAAACAAACACATAGATAAACAAACATAAACTGGAGTCTAGAATTAAAGATAAAATTTAAACATACTTGTTCACAATCTACTTTCTATCCCTATAACACAATATATGTTTAGCTACTCATAATCAAAGTCAAAATCCAAATATATTTAAAGACAAACATGTTTGAATATTTAAAGATAAGAAATAGAAAAACTCGAATCTTTCTTTCAGATAATCCACCATCCGAACAAAGAGTTGATTTGCCTCCGAAGTGACTTCTGATCACAAAGTTGCAAGGGGAACGAAAGGAGCTTTAGGCACACTCGTCGTCTCGTCACTTCCTTGCTCTTCGATCAAGCTTCCAAAACTCTTCTCCGATGATGATTGTGTGTTATTTTCGGACTTGGAGGCTTGTATTTATAATTGGGGATGAATTGAGGGGGTGAGAATGGGCTTGAAACAGGTAAAAACGCGTAAAACATTTAATTGCACCGGCAAGCACAACCCACCCGAGTTGATGGGTGCCTCGCCCGAATTGATGAACTCGACCGAGTTGCCAGGGCCCTCGCCTAAGTTGGTAGCTTCTGCCTTTTCCTTTTTATTCTTCAAATCGGCCTCGACCGAGTTGCCAAATGGCCTTGGTCGAGTTGACTCAGTCTGCCCAAACTCCAATTCTTCTTTGTGTCTTCTAACGTTCATGCTCGTTTTTCATCCGGACTTCGTCCAAACGAACTTTTTATACCTGATTATCACTAAAACAAGCGCAAACATGTCATCTAGCTCAAAATAATGAATTTAAGCCTATTTCGACTAAAAATGATACCAAATATGTCCCTAAATCGACTTAAAATGCATGTATAAGCGACGTGTATCAGAAGCCACAATAGAAGCTTGAATAATTGATGGACTGTATAATGTTTTATTTTTTAATGCTTTATTTGTTTTGATCTTGAGAAATTGTACTAATAATACTTAATACCCTTTTATGTTCATATTGTGAAATGTTTAGTTAATATATATAGATGTTTTTAATATTATTACGTGGATTAATGTTTGTGGTTATCAAACATTGTTAGGAAAACATCTGATTCATCTGGTTATCAAATTGTACTTAATACTTAATAATATTTGTATGTTCATATTATTCTGTTGTTTGGCAAGAATAATTGCATTAACTGAGGAAATTCTAACAAATAGTCACCATATGTTCTCCATTAAAACATCATTACAAATAATAATCAATTTTATGTGAACAAATTGACCATATATGTCATTGCTATATGAATGATCTGTCAAATAAATCAATTTAATTTCATCGTCATTCGCCTCACCCGACTTATAAACAAAAGGGTTAATTACCAAACAAATCACGACCTTTAAACCAATTTTCAATTGCAACACGACCTTTAAAACGTGACAATTTCTGTCACATACTTTTAATTTGTTTCAATTACATCGCCGCCCAGCTCCGATCCCCAATTGCTGACGTGGCCGGCGGTGCTCCCAAAACGACGTCGTTTTGGCGTTTCGGCGGATCCCAGTCATTAGACAAAACGACGTCGTTTTGGGAGCACCGCCGGCCATGTCAGCAATTGGGGATCGGAGCTGGACGGCGATGCTGTAATTGAAACAAATTAAAAGTATGTGACAGAAATTGTCACGTTTTAAAGGTCATGTTGCAATTGAAAATTGGTCTAAAGATCGTGATTTATTTGGTAATTAACCCTAAACAAAAACATACAACTTATTAAAACAAATAAACATACATCAAAGTATTTTATGTTTTTTATTATAATACTTTGTCATACTTATTGTACTAATTTCGAAAATGTAACAAATAGTGACCATATGTTTCTCCAATAAATATCATTACTAATAGTCATCAATTTTATGTAAATAAACTAATAAGATATCACCAATGATTATACGAAAGGTCTCTAAAGAATACGTCAAACTTAACTCGATTTAATTTTAATCATTATTCGCCTCATCTAATTTCAAATAATTAATTCTATACATTTCCATAAAAAATTGAATACACATCGCATGAACAAAAAGAAAACCTTTTTAAATGAAGAATAGATAAAAGTTTCAAAAGTTCTAGATTTTAGTAAAATGAAATTTGAAGGATGGCAAACAAAGATCTGCACGATTTGGTATGTTCTACGTTAAATTTCAAGCTTCTCATAAATCTTATCAATGATATTTTAGTATTTAAAAGTATTCTGGCTTGAAAAATTAGTGTTCAAATTTTTCAAATTATAGTATTTTGAAGTTAGTTATTTATTTATATAACACAATAATGACACTACTGTTCATATTTTATTATTTTAAATGCATGCACTGTATTTTACTGTTGATTAACCGTGCGATGCACAAAAATTTATTTAAAAAGTAATAATTTTAATAAAACTAAATATGATATAATGTAATATTTAAATATGTGATCGTTTCATCCTAATAAAATATTTTTTTAAATGGAGGACAAAACATAAATAAAATTATAAGTAATGTAAATATAAGATTCTCACACATCATATATGAATCTAATATAACTTACTTCATATATATATATATATATATATATATAGATAGATAGATAGATAGATAGATAGATAGATTAACTTTAAGATAAATATTAAACATAAAGAAAATATTTTTTAAATGATCATTCTTATCTTTGAAATCCAAACATACATTTAATGTGCCTGCATCATTCTTCACCTATATGCATAATAGCTTAATTAACTATGAATGTTAAAACAAACATAAATATCTAACTATCAACGCATATTATTATATTAAATAAATTGGATAATGTTATAAGAAATTTGTTTTTCTTTAATTTTTTCCATTTTACTTTAAATTTTTAAATTTATCTAAAAAAGTTTTAAATTTTAACCATAACTATTTACTTTACTTGCAAGTTTTAGTACTTTACTTGGTATTTTCGATATACAAAGAATAACAAATTAACAAAATAAAATTCAAAAGTTATTCAATAGTTGGAATAACAAAATAAAACATATGAGTGCTCTAATATTTCTTAATACTTTCATATATATGTTGAAAAGTTTCAATTAAATTACATATTTATATTGTAAATAGTAGATTCATGTAAAGACATACATTGGTTATTGTACAAAAAAATTGCTTAGGTTGCAAAATGTAAAAAGAAAGAAAAAAGGATAATTGAGATTGGTTAAATTGACCAAGTATTGTTTAGGTTGCAAAGTCTAAAAAACATATAGTTCAAGTTGGTTAATTAAATTGCTTATTTAAAAGAAGTTTAGTTGCAATTTGTGTAATATCATAGTATAGGTTGCAAAGTGTACTTATTTATAGAAAAATAACATTAATATATGTAAAATATAGTAATAAAAACATTTCTAAGATTAATTATCATATATGAAATTATTGACTGAAAGTCATAATTTTATGATTTATCAACAAAAATAATTATTATATAAAATAAGCATTATCAAATTTAATAATTTAATAAGCTGATTATAAATCATATATTAACTATCTCTTTTAAATCGATAAAGTATGTGTTCAATTATATATAAAACTTGGGACAATTCATGTCTGATAAAACAAACTGATTAGTTGTGGTTCTAATGAAATAATCAAGTAAAATAATTTGTAAAAGATAATTATTTGCTTAAAAATTATTTAATTGATTGTTAATTGTATTCCGAACAAACACTATACTATTGTACAGCCCACAATAAACACTGAAATTTTACTCAAATAATCAACAAACAAATAATGTAATATTTAAAATATAATATTTATTATTATGTATCATGTGGATGTCAAATCAAACATCGTCAAAAGATGATTAATTTGATATAGTATACATAATAAATAGATTAGAAATGAAAAAAGATATTTGCAACTTTATAAAGTAAAATGTATTTTGATTCTTACCAAATGTGACAACTTACCATCACAGTCTAAAGTTTTAGGCTGGAAAGTGTTACTTACAGAATTGTCACTATTGTGGCTATATAGATAGATAGATAGATAAATAGATCATAGATAGATAGATAGACAGATAGATAGATTTTTTTATTAATAAAATATTTTTCAAATTCTAACTATAAATAATTAAAAATCACAATAAAATATATAATAAAAGGAACAATGATATTTTATTTGGATATTTCATATGTAATGTAAAGTTTAATATTTTTCACTTTATGTCCTTGCTTTTACTTTATATTTATTTTCTAAATTTATCTAAATAAATTTCCAAGTTTTAATTATAAATATTTAATTTTCTCTTTATAAAGTTGGATTTTCTTTTGCAACTTTTAACATTTCATTTGGTGATTTTAAATATACTTATTTTAACAAAATAAAATTCAAAATTTATTTAATGATTCAAATTAAAGTCTGTGAGTTCTTCAAAATATTTGAATATTTCCGTATTTTATTTGATATTTTGTGACTTATTTATAAAAATGTTATATTTTTCTTATAAATAGCTTATTTGTTTGAAGAAAAAATTGATTTATGCGAACAAAGTAATTTAGATTGTTAAGAGTAAAAAAGACAATTGATGTTGATTAGTGCATCAAAGTATTATTTAGCTTAGAAAGTGTAAAAACATGCAATTGAAGTTTTAGTAAAAGTAAAAAATTAAAATTATTGCCAAATGTAACAAATGCCATAATTTAGGCTGCAAAGAATAAATTTCCTTAAAAGAGTAATTTTAACAAAATACACATTATTAAAAATATAAGTAGGTAATTAAAAATAATTTTAATAAATATTGTAATACATAATTATATATATGCTTCAAAACTTCTGTACTTACGTGACAAAAAAGACATTTTAACAGATTGGATAATTTAATAAGTTGATTACAAAATAGATATTGATTGTTTTGTGTTTGATTTAATAAAGTAGGACTTTCATTATTTAAATAATGAGTTTTCTCCCTATAAACAAAAAAAATATAGATAGTTGAAAATTCATGTAAAATAAAATAAATTGGTTATATGTAATCTTATGAAAAAAATACTCATATTTTTCATAAAGAAACTATTTTACTAATTTTAGTTGTTACTAAAACAAAATATTATTGTCCAATTTACAATAAACATCAATTCTAGCACAAATAATTAACCAACAAACAATCTGTTTATTCAAATCAAATATCTCCTTATTATATATGTGATATAGATGTCAAATCGAAGATCGTGAAAAGATGAATAATTCGGTGTATTATGCATAAAAATTGGATTATAAATGAAAACGTTATTTGTATTTTAGAAAAATAAAAGAAAGTTATGAATTTACAAAAAATAACAAAACGTTACCTATTATAATCTAAAAGTTTTGGAAAAAAAGTTAAAATGACATTAATTCCCTCCATTTTCCTTATATATATACACACACACACACATAGCATAGAGGAAAATTGTAATTATTTTTTAAAACTTTTAAAGTATTTATGTCAACAAAATTAATTATTTTATTTATAATATTTGTGTAGACTATTCCAAGATATTTTGTAAGACAACATATCAACGAAGATCATTTACAGAGTGGAACAATCCTTAATAGTACTTACGATGAGAGCACTATATTGTGAACATTAGTCGTTGGAGAAATGACGTTGTTCGTCTTACGATGTGCCTAGAAATGATAAAATCTTTGAGTATGCTCATCTTTATATTACTTACTTGAGTTGCAAATTGACCACGATGAGTTAATTTTTAATGTTTATGATGATTGTTTTTAATTGTTGTTATTTTCAAGTTTTAGAATAGGTTAAGTTTGTAATTTTAATGTTTAATTAATTTTTTGTTATTGTAACAAAATAATTTTATGTGAAATTAGATAGAAACTTAAATATAATTCTGATAAATTAATTATGTGTGTAAATTAAGGAGCATAATCATACAAAATATTGGTTGGCAATCAATTAGAATATATTCAAGTATGTTAAACATTTATTTAGTATGTAAAACATGTAGTTATTATTATTGTTTAATGCCTAAATTAAGAAGCAAACAATAATAATCTTAAAAAGGATTGTAGATTTTATTTCAATCCTTGACGACAAAGACTTCCACATATCTACAAATATAGGTATGTATAGAGTCAATCAATTATAGATTAACACGATAGTTTAAAAAAATAACTTGCAGTCTTTTTATAAACGATATATGATGTTGAATGGGTCTTGTGTGCACCCAACACACAATAACACTATTGTGCACTTGTTAGGGCCCACATACTCTGTAAAAATTAGCCAATTAGGTTACAACAAAAAACTGTAAAAAAAGCCCATACTCCCTCACCTCTCTCAGCTGCACGACTGCTTCTCTCCCATCCTTGATCTCGCCGCGACTTCTCCAGAACAACTTCCTCTGGTCGCCGCGACGAATCTGTCACTCCGCCATCAACTCGCCGTCGTATACCTGTGGCGGCGACATCTTCTCCACCTCTGCATCGCTCAGGTTCGCCACTTTTATTAGATTTGTATAATGTTCACTCCCTAATTTTACAAGTGGTCAACATCCTTAACTATTAATCAATTCTTCAGAAATCAAACATTCTTTCAAAATCCTAATCGTATACAAACAAGGAGACAAATCCAGTTTAAAAAACATGTAGAAGTAATATTTTGATAATAGCACTTCTCAATTTTTTATGCTAGTGGATTCATGGTGTTTTCTCAATTAAATTTCCTTATTGCATTGATTTCTGAACACTTCGGTTCTGATGCTTGGAATATGCAGTTCGGCTTGTATACTTTTACTTTGTACTAATGGTGGTGTTTTAATATAATGATCATATTCTATTTTAGATTTAGAAGCATATTGTTATCCATAATCAAAGTGCATTACTTTGCATGACATTAGCTTGTGTCTGTGAGTTCTCGTCTCATTTATTAAAACTTTCAATATTATACTATACTATACAAAAATGTCGTGCATGGTAAACATTTTATACGTTAATGTTGCTTATTTTTTTATATTTAACAGAAAAAAGTAAAAGAATCAATGGATATTGAACTGCATAGTGATAAAGTGGAGCAAGAAAATCACCAACTTAACATTTTGAAAAAATTGCTCTGTAATATATAAACATAAATTTTATACATTTATAAATTGTTTCATGTGTTCAGTTTCTGATGCAAACTTGATTGAAAATGAGCTTCAAACTGAAACATTAAGTTCAATACAATTACATCCCACCTTGAGCTTAGATGATGGATTGAACAACAATGAAGGTAAAAAGATGAAAATAAGTGTACCTTACTGTTCTCACATACATAGTATAGGTTATTTTGTCCAGCAAAGTGGTTTAGTATCTGACTTTTTACATGACTTTTAATAGAACTATTGAAAGAAACAATAGATATTCAAGTATTCAATGATAAAATGGGGCAAGAAATCCATCAAGGTAACATTTTCAAAAAAAATGATGTTGAATATTTTTTTTAAATATAAATTATAAATATTGACGTATAACTTGTTTCATGTTTTTAGTTTCAGATTCAACCCTGATTGAAATTGAGGTTGAAACTCAAACGTTGAGTTCAGAAGAAATGCATACCACATTGAGCTTAGATGATGGGTTGAACATCAATGAAGGTAACAATAAAAACATACATATGAATTGAATATACTGTTAATTATAATAAAAATATAATATCAGGAAAAATGATATGTACTATCAGGCAAAATGATATATACAATTAGCCAAAATGATATATGCTATCAGGAAAAATGATATGTACTATCAGGTAAAATCATACATACTATCAAACAAAATAATATATACTATCAGGCAAAATGGTATGTTCAAGTGGTCGCGGGCGGACGCGACTCCAAGTCGCGCCTTTGACCAACCTGATGAAGAACGAGTAAAAAAGCTTCAACAATGGTTCAGGGCTGCGACTATGTCGACGAACCCTAAACCCTAGCAATGATTCGTGATCGCGACCAAGACGACGAACCTAAACCCCCCCTGTTCCCAAAACAGGGCAGTATAAATTAATGTTTGACTGACATAGTACACTTTATTATAAATAATAGTATAAATTTTAGTTGCATAACAGTATATGTTATCTGCTCACTTTTTTTTGACAGACTGTGCAAATGAATCAATAGATGTTTTTGGTTCACTACTTGGGTTTTAGAGAAGCACAGTCTTTGAAATGTATGATTTGTACTGCATGCATGCTTGTAGTCTGGGTTTCAGTGTTCGAAAGTCAAGCAATCGATTCTCATCTAAAGGAGATATCTTGGGGAAATTGTTTGTGTGTTCCAAGGCTGGGGAAAATAAAATAAATTCAGAGAAAAATAAAACCAAGCATCAGAACAAATTGTGAGGCCTCTATGAGAGTTTTAAAGAATGAAGCAGGGCAATTTGAAGTTGTGAAACATTGTATGATTCACAATCATGAACTGACTAGGCCAGAACTAAACCATTTACAACGTTCAAAGAGGAAAATCACAAATGAGAAGGTGGAAACGATAGAAAGTATGGTTGCTTCTGGAATAAAGCCAATGGATTCTCACAGATATATGGTTTATGAAGCTGGCGGAGAAGAGTGTGTTAGGCACACCATGAAAGATCACTTGAACTTCATTAGCCAAATGAAAATGGAAGCAATAGAAGGAGGGGATGCCGAAACTGTGGTAGATATCATACAAGAGGAAAATCAAGAAGATGTTGATGTTTTTTACAAAGTGAAGATGAAAGATGGAAGATTATGCAATATCTTTTGGAGATGGTATGATGATGGAAGATTTTAGTGTCTATGGAGATGTTCTAATATTTGACACAACAAACAAATAAGTACAACTTAATATGTGCTCCTTTTATAGGCATAAACAATCATTGGAAGAATGTGATGTTTGGTCAGCTTTCCTATCAGATGAAAAATTGGAGTCATTTGAGTGACTTTTCACAACATTTAAGAAATCAATGAGGGGAAATCTACAGTAACAATATTTACAGATCAAGATTTTGCAATTGCAAAAGCAATTGAAAAGGTACACAAGTCTTATCACTAAAGTCATATTGTAGTAGTATTCCTTGTATACTATGACTTTTATAAACATATACTACGTATGTTTCATAATATGATTAGAATATAAAACTATTTTAGACATTGTATAAACTTTCATCTATAGACATATACTGCATCCACAAACACAAATATGTACTACACTGTTTTTAAACATATACTCCCTCCGTCCCAGTTAACTTGTCGTACTTTCCATTTCGTCCGTCCCACTTAACTTGTCACACCCATAAATAGCAATTAAAGGCAACAATCTCCACCCTCAAAATATCCACATTCAATCTCCACCTTTAAAAAAGTCAAAGATTCCACAAAATCTATTTTTTCTTAAAATCCGTGCCCGGTCAACTGCGACAAGTTAACTGGGACGGAGGGAGTACTATAGTGTTTCTGAACATATACAGTGTCAAGTTTATAATATTTATAGTAATTGGCTTACTTAAAATTTTCAACTTCCAATGCAGGTTTTCCCTGATACAAGACATCGCCTTTGTCAATGACATCTTTACCAAAATGCAATAACAAGGTTTGCACGCCTAAAAGTAGTAGCAGTTTCAAGGATGAATTCAGAAAGTGTTTATCAAGGTGTGTTGATGAAATTGAATTTGAAACTTGTTGGCAAAATATGATATCAACATATGGGCTTCAACAAAATGAGTGGTTTGCAAGATTGTACAGCTTAAAAGACAAGTGGTGCACTGCATTGAGCAAAGATTTCTTTTCAGCTGGAATACCATCATCTCAAAGAAGTGAAAGCACAAACAAAGTGATATCATTCAATGCAAAGAAGGCAACAACCTTAACTGATTTCTATGGTATCTTCAAAGAAATAGTAAAGGATTGGCGGAGCACAAAAAAATTTGATGAGTTCACATGTGAAACATCAAAGCCTGCCTCAGATTTGGACATGATAGGGATCATAAAACAAGCTTTAGAGGTATATACTACAAAATTTTCAAAGATTTTGAAGAAGAATTCAGAAAAGGCATTTCAAGTTATTCAATTCTTATTAGATGCCAAGATAGTACAATTATATATCATGTTTCATCAAATATGGTTAACAATAAGAAAAAGCATAGTAATATACGATGGAAGCATGAATTTAATTTCTTGTACTTGCAAGAAATTTGAGGAGTGTGGAGAATTATATGTTACCATTGCTTGAGAGTATTGCATATAAATTCTGTCTAAAGCATTCCAGATATCTACATAAAAAAAGATGGACAAAAATGGTAAATCAAACATTTGGGAGAAAAACAGCAAGTCAAATACAGACATTGAAGCACATCAAGTCAACATCCAACAGAGATATCAATTGGTACGTAATTTCTACAACTTGATATTAAAAAGCCAACAACATGAGGAAACAAGAAGAATCATGGAAGAAGGGTATGTGAGAGATAAGGAAAATATTGATGTTTTCTTAGATAATTCATAGCCAAAAGAACCCATAGAATCATTTAACACCATCCTTGATCCATCTCAATCAAATACAAAAGGGAGGAAAGCACAAAGGGCGAAGTCTCAACTTGAACGACGAAGGAAGAAGAAAGCAAGAGAACCAACTCAATCAATAACAATGAATTTGGTTCAAAAACACCAAATGTCCGCATCATTTAGTTATATGTACTGAATATATCTTTGTTATTAATATTATTGAATTGATAACATTATTATTCTATTCACTAATAGTATATGTTATATTTCCTCACAGTATATGTTATGTTATGTTTTCCAGCCTCACAGTATATATAATGTTATGTCATAGTATATGCTCAAATGATAGACAATATATTTATTTTTGTATAATTCGATATATTTATTTTTTCCAACTCACATTTTCATTATTCTTGTATTATGGAATACATAATATCACTTAAAGAGTACATTTGTGATACCCCGAATCTTTGAAATCCAAAAAAATATATTATTTGCATCTTAAATATTTTTACCAATTTCATTTTAGTCTAAATTGCAAAGTTATTTGATTCTATGATTTTATTTTGGCAAATAAGTGTGACCGCGGTATACCAGGTCAACTGCACTCCTAGCACCGAAAGGATGAAAATTAAAAATATATAATTAACATCGGGTATAAGAAATAAGAAACATGTTTAATTTATAACATAACCTAACTAACTAAGTTATATAATAAAATACGTAGTATACTATATATATATATATATATACAAACAACTAAAGTAAATAATATAATAATAATAATAAACCATTCCTAAAGTTAGTATACTAAATTTAGAAAAAACAATGATGATAACCAGCATATAGGTTATAATGGCAAGCTTAACAAGTCTTGCGCATCCCACATCGAAAAAACAGTTTGAGAATTGTTGAAAATTCTTATATAAATAGTTTATAGGTAACGTTATAATAAGTAAACATTTTAACATTTCAGTGAATATATTAAAAGGAATTCCTTTAACTAGGAGGTCCTTATAAGTTTATTTTCGACAACGCTCGGACCGGTGTTTTGGGAAGTTGTTGAATAGTATTAACATCTTTTGAGGTACGTCTTCTTTGATAGTCTTTTTATTTTTCTTGTCATTGTCATTTATAGATTATATAGATTTAAGAATTTAATTATTTTCTTGATTTAAGTAGATTTATAAATTTAGCTATTTTCTTAAATTTATATTAAATAGTTGTTGTTTGAGATGAATGGTAATTAGTTTAAAATATTTATCAATGTTGTTAATAATTTAAATCTAATAACATATTAGGCCTTTTAATTTAGGACTATAATTTATGACGATTCGACTTATAGATATTGTAAAAGATAGACATAATCCAAGGATATTGTACCACACTTAATCACTTTGAAAATACTAAACCCGATAAGTAATACTAATTAATTAAACAACATGTGCTAGGTGTAGTGCAGGTCGGGCCTAGGACATACACGACTCAACTATTTTTAAAGCAAGCAAAACAAGGTGGGTGACAGGGCTATTTGTGAGTATATTATGCTACTGAACTTGTACTTTGATAAATATGTTTGCCTCCGGGCTTATGATATAATACCTCTTAAGTCGTAAGATTGGCTTTTGAGTGGGACTTGGGAGTCGTAAGATTGGCCCCCTAGTCTAGCAATATGGCTTTTGAGTTGTAAGATGGACTCCTAAGTCAAGGATGTGTTTATTATTGTGCACCTTCGTTAGTATAACTGCTTACAAAGTTCCCACTGAGTTTATACTCATGCCCATAATTTATTACAAATCTTCAGGTTAGTTGAGCGAGGTGGCGGGGCTGTTGCGGCAAAGGTCACCGGGTTCCTTTTCCTACCCGCAACTTTATAATGTTTTTGCCTCTTCAATGTACATAAATAAGTTTACATGTCACTAAATCCGGGTGTTTTCATTTTCTGAGAAACTTTGGAACCTCTAGTGTAAATATGTTTTGGCAGTATATTATTGTCAATAAAATTTCTACTTTTATCCGATAAACATTTCATGTCACGCTTTCGCACATTTTCTGATTTATTACTTAATCAAAAGAAAAGAAAATTTAGTAGCACTTTAATCCCGAGCTAATGGGATTGGGGTGTTACAGAGTGGTATCAGAGCGGGTCTACTTTTCTGTATACTTGATTTATAAAATAAAACCGAGGGGAACCGTGACTTTGCCAACAGACCGACACTCGCTCCAAGGTATGTATATTTTATTATGAGTTTTATATAAGTTCAAAAATGTTTTGTCCTCGAAACTTTTACTACCAATTAAGAAGCCAGATTAGAGACTGACCCATATTTCCTCTTTATGATAGGATGGTTCGAACAAAACAAACTGCTAGAAAAACAGTAGTATATAGACGAAGAATACTCACTGACAGAGATCTACCACCCGCGATGTCAGTCTACCGGAGGACCAGACAAGGTGAGTATCAGAATATAGGCGAGTATATAAATATATTACGGAGACGTCGGAACAACGCCATACAAGAAGGACATCACATTACTGAGTACGAGGCTTCTATGCGCTTAGCAGACACTGTCCTCCCAAATTATAGAGATGTTGCCCATCGGTTATTGGACGAGATGCTTACGATAGACTCTACGGCTGGACTGACAATTAATTATGAACATTTTAGTGTCCGCCTCGCTATGGTTATTAGAGAACGTCAAAGGTGCCTCGCAATTGCAGACCAGATGGAAATGGAGGCAGAGGAACAGAGGCAAAGGGCAAATCATTATGACGAGGATGCCGCCAACAAGCGCTCAGAAGCTATTGCTGATGAACGTCTTGCCGAACGCGCTAGGGATCGGGCGGAATACTGTCTCGAGTTCGCAAGATCGCAAAGGGAGGAAGCAGGTGTAGCAGAAGAGGACGAGGAGGAGGAGGACCCCTCAGAAGAGACCGAGCCCAACAAGTCCATAGGATCGGTCCATGATGAGAGCGTACCATCTAGGGGTCGACGTATGCGTACCCCACCAGCAGAGAACCAGGCGGGTCCCAGTAATTGGTTCTGATATAGTTGGAAACCTAGAGGATGTACATATAGTAATAGTAGATAGTTTTTGTATAATGATGTCTAGGTACATAACTAGACCGTAAATATCCTTTTGCAAATAGGAATGTATATAAGTCATCCTTTGATCATGCTATCTTTTTGCTCGTATAAGCATGATTAAGTAATAGACATTTTGTACGGGTTAGGGTATTAAAAACCAATGTACTTTTTGTATATATATTGATTTGTAAACCCAATATCTTTTACGTATATGATTTGTTTACAAATTATTCGGTATGTCAAACAAAGGTATATATGCATATAATTAAGTGTTATTTCTCTTTCTCCCAAAAGTATGGCAGCGCGAGGAAGGCCACGTAAACATGTGCAAAATGAAAATGAGCCATTTGTCGGGCCAGCTGCTGAGAGGCAACCTCCACCTGCTGTTGGAGTACAGGGAGCGGATTTTGCACGGGAGTTCTTGAACTCTCTGCAGGGACTCATACAACAAATACCAGCTAACCAGAATATACCAAATCCACAGAACCAGGGTATCAATACTAATGTCATTATAGAGCAATTTCGTCGTTTTTCACCACCAAGATTCAGAGGTAGCGAAGGACCTATGGTCGCTGAGGAATGGATTCTTGAGCTTGAAAGAATCTTTGACCATATGGAATCAACTGAAAATCAGAAAGTTTCGTGCGCAATATTCCAACTTGTGGAAGATGCTGGACACTGGTGGAAATCACACGAGCGAACTATGACGAATGAACAAAAGCAAAACATGACCTGGAATGATTTTAAGAACATGATGATGGATCGTTACATTCCACAGTCTATCCGTGACCAAAAGGAAATTGAGTTTGTCAATCTGAAGCAGGGAACCCTTCCAGTGATGGAGTATGAAAGACGTTTTAATCAATTATCTAAATATGCTCCACACTTGGTTGATACGGATGAAAGAAAAGCAAGACGTTTTGAAAGAGGTTTGCGTCCAGAGATCGGAGGGATCGTGTCGGGTTTGAAACTACCTACGTATCATGAAACGTTTGAACGAGCACATATTGTATCCCTTAGCCAGAATTTAGAATACAACCAGAAACCTCAAGAGCAACCCGGGAAAAGGAAATGGGATTTTAGAGATAAGAATAAGACTAACCACTTGGTGAAGAAGCCAACCCCAAGGGGGGGACCAGGACCAAATGCAGTTCCGATATGTCCTAATTGCAATAAGCACCACTATGGGGAATGTTTGATGGGAAGGAATGTTTGTTATAAGTGTCGTCAACCAGGACATAGGTATTGGGAATGCACCGCCACACAGACCAAGGCACCACAAAATGTTAATACACCAGACAAAAAGACAAGGAAGGCACGCGTTTTTGCTCTAGGACAAGACAAAGTGACCGAGGAGAATGAAACCATGGCAGGTATACTATTTGTCTACAATCTTCCAGCAAATATTTTGTTTGATACTGGTGCATCACATTCTTTTATGTCAGAAGATTTTAAAAGAAAACTGGGTTTGAAAAGTAATACAAATGGAGAAGAATTGACGGTAAGTATTCCCTCAGGAGAAACTATTAGGACTAAGGATATTGTGACTGGTGTGAAGCTTTTGATAGGTAATCAAGAAATGGAAATTGATCTGTACGTATTAGAGATGAAATATTTTGACGTTATATTAGGTGTAGATTGGTTGTCAAAGAATAAAGCAACAATCCGATGTTTTGAGCGTGAAATTGACTTTGAAAGACCAATAGGATCCAAATTTACCTTTTACGGAGCCAAAACTAATACCAGACCGCGTATAGTGTCAGCAATGAAGGCTGTAAGAATGTTACGGAAAAAGGGAAGTGAAGGCTACCTTGTGAATATCATGGAAAATAATACTGGTAAGGTTACACCTGCTGATATATCAACGGTGAGAGATTATGTGGACGTATTTCCAGAGGAGTTGCCAGGAATACCTCCTAATCGACAGGTTGAATTCACAATAGATTTGGTGCCCGGAGCTGCGCCTGTATCTAAAGCACCTTATCGAATGGCGCCTAAGGAATTACAAGAATTAAAATTACAACTTCAAGAGTTGCTGGACAAGAAGTTCATCAGGCCAAGTGTTTCTCCATGGGGAGCCCCTGTATTGTTTGTCAAGAAGAAAGACGCATCTCTTAGAATGTGCATTGATTATCGGGAACTCAACCGCCTAACGATCAAGAATAAGTATCCCTTGCCTAGAATAGAAGATCTTTTTGACCAACTGAAGGGAGCTAGCGTGTTCTCAAAGATCGATCTCAGATCGGGCTACCACCAACTCAAAGTCAAAGAATGTGATATTTCTAAGACAGCCTTTAGAACACGATATGGTCATTATGAGTTCATAGTAATGCCTTTTGGATTGACAAATGCACCCGCAGTATTCATGGATTTGATGAATAGGGTATTCCATCCTTATCTAGACCAATTTGTCATAGTCTTCATTGATGATATCCTAGTATACTCAAGAGATAAAGAACAACACGAGGAACATCTTAGAACTATACTAGGTACCTTACGACAGGAGAAGCTTTATGCTAAATTTAGCAAATGTGAATTTTGGCTAGATCGAGTTGTTTTTCTAGGCCATATTATCACGGCTAATGGAATCGAAGTGGATCCTGCGAAGGTTGAAGCAATAATGAATTAGAAAGCTCCGAAGAATGTGAATGAGGTCCGAAGTTTTCTGGGTTTAGCTGGTTACTACAGAAGATTCATTCAAGATTTCTCGAAGATCGCTAGGCCTTTGACTCAATTAACAAAGAAGAGCAACCAGTTCCACTGGACTGACGAATGCGAAAATAGCTTTCAAGAGCTTAAGCAGAGACTCGTAACCGCGCCAGTTCTAACTATCCCTGATGGATCAGAAGGGTTTGTCATTTACACCGATGCCTCAAAGTTAGGGCTAGGATGTGTTTTGATGCAGCATGGAAAAGTCGTCGCTTATGCCTCAAGACAATTGAAACCCCATGAGTTAAACTACCCTACACATGACCTAGAATTAGCTGCTGTTGTTCACGCATTAAAGATATGGCGTCATTACCTCTATGGTGGGAAATGTGAAATTTACACAGACCATAAGAGTTTAAAATACTTTTTCACACAAAAAGAACTCAACATGCGCCAAAGAAGATGGCTGGAGCTAGTAAAGGATTATGATTGCACCATCCTCTATCACCCGGGCAAGGCAAATGTCGTAGCTGATGCACTTAGTAGGAAAAATGAAAGTCATATGGCCAGTCTCCCAACACAACAAGAGCTATTATTAATAGAATTTGCTAAGTTGAATCTAGATTTTGTGAAGTCAGGCCATACTACTGCTATGATCACAGCATTAACCATACAACCTACTTTAAGAGATCGAATAAAGGTAGCACAAAGAACTGACCAATTCCTCCTCAAGATGAAAGACCGGGCAATTGCAGGAACCATCAAGGGATTCTTTGTAACACCAGATGGAACTTTAACATACGAAGGGAGATTATGTGTACCTAAGGATGATGACGTAAGGAAAGAAATTCTTGAAGAAGCTCACAATACCCCCTACACAGCTCACCCAGGAGGGACAAAAATGTTCAAGGACCTAAAAGAAATCTATTGGTGGAGAAATATGAAGCGATCAATAGGACAATTTGTTGAAAGATGTTTAACGTGCCAACAGGTTAAAGCAGAGCACCAACGGCCTTCAGGACTCTTACACCCTTTAGAGATTCCCGAATGGAAGTGGGAACACATAGCAATGGACTTTGTCACTGGATTGCCACGAACAGCAAGAAGGAATGAAGCTATTTGGGTGATCATCGACAGACTTACAAAGACAGCACACTTTATACCGGTAAAAATGAAGCTTAACATGGATCAACTTGCTCAACGGTACGTAGACGAGATTGTTAGATTACACGGAGTACCAGTGACCATAGTTTCGGACAGAGATACTCGTTTCACCTCTAAATTCTGGAGAAGTCTACAAACGGCCCTTGGGACAAAGCTCAACTTCAGCACATCATATCATCCACAAACTGATGGACAGTCAGAAAGAACAATACAGACACTCGAGGATATGCTTAGAGCCTGTGTACTAGACTTTGGAGGAAACTGGGAAACATATTTACCGCTGGTAGAGTTTTCCTATAACAACAGTTACCAGGCGACAATAAAGATGGCACCATATGAAGCACTCTACGGGAGAAGGTGTAGATCGCCGATTTACTGGGATGAAGTTGGAGAACGAAAGATCTTAGGCCCTGAGATCCTCGATAGAACCATTGGAGTAGTAACTAAGATTCGAGGAAGAATCAAGGCTGCCCAGGATCGACAAAAATCATATGCTGACTCGCGAAGGAAGGATCTACAATTCAATACCGGCGATAAGGTTTTTCTCAAAATGGCACCAATGAAAGGAGTAATACGCTTCGGAAAGAGAGGGAAGTTAAAACCAAGATATATTGGCCCATTGAGATTCTAGATAGAGTTGGAGATGTCGCCTATAAGTTAGCGCTACCGCCAGAACTTACCAATATCCATAACGTCTTTCATGTATCAGTACTAAGGAAGTATGTCCCAGATTCAAATCACGTTATTCATCATGAGAATTTGGAAGTCAATAAAAACCTCACTTATGAAGAAAACCCCATTGCTATCCTAGGAAGAAAAGTCCACACTTTGAGGAATAGAGAGGTTCCCTTAGTACTAGTACAGTGGAGTAGACATGGAAAGGAAGAAGCTACTTGGGAACGAGAAGATGAGATCTTAGCAAAATATCCGAATATCCTAAACCAAGTAAGTACAATTTCGAGGACGAAATTTTTTTTAAAGTAGGGGAGACTGTGATACCCCGAATCTTTGAAATCCAAAAAAATATATTATTTGCATCTTAAATATTTTTACCAATTTCATTTTAGTCTAAATTGCAAAGTTATTTGATTCTATGATTTTATTTTGGCAAATAAGTGTGACCGCGGTATACCAGGTCAACTGCACTCCTAGCACTGAAAGGATGAAAATTAAAAATATATAATTAACATCGGGTATAAGAAATAAGAAACATGTTTAATTTATAACATAACCTAACTAACTAAGTTATATAATAAAATACGTAGTATACTATATATATATATATATATATATATATATATATATATATATATATATATATATACAAACAACTAAAGTAAATAATATAATAATAATAATAAACCATTCCTAAAGTTAGTATACTAAATTTAGAAAAAACAATGATGATAACCAGCATATAGGTTATAATGGCAAGCTTAACAAGTCTTGCGCATCCCACATCGAAAAAACAGTTTGAGAATTGTTGAAAATTCTTATATAAATAGTTTATAGGTAACGTTATAATAAGTAAACATTTTAACATTTCAGTGAATATATTACAAGGAATTCCTTTAACTAGGAGGTCCTTATAAGTTTATTTTCGACAACGCTCGGACCGGTGTTTTGGGAAGTTGTTGAATAGTATTAACATCTTTTGAGGTACGTCTTCTTTGATAGTCTTTTTATTTTTCTTGTCATTGTCATTTATAGATTATATAGATTTAAGAATTTAATTATTTTCTTGATTTAAGTAGATTTATAAATTTAGCTATTTTCTTAAATTTATATTAAATAGTTGTTGTTTGAGATGAATGGTAATTAGTTTAAAATATTTATCAATGTTGTTAATAATTTAAATCTAATAACATATTAGGCCTTTTAATTTAGGACTATAATTTATGACGATTCGACTTATAGATATTGTAAAAGATAGACATAATCCAAGGATATTGTACCACACTTAATCACTTTGAAAATACTAAACCCGATAAGTAATACTAATTAATTAAACAACATGTGCTAGGTGTAGTGCAGGTCGGGCCTAGGACATACACGACTCAACTATTTTTAAAGCAAGCAAAACAAGGTGGGTGACAGGGCTATTTGTGAGTATATTATGCTACTGAACTTGTACTTTGATAAATATGTTTGCCTCCGGGCTTATGATATAATACCTTTTAAGTCGTAAGATTGGCTTTTGAGTGGGACTTGGGAGTCGTAAGATTGGCCCCCTAGTCTAGCAATATGGCTTTTGAGTTGTAAGATGGACTCCTAAGTCAAGGATATGTTTATTATTGTGCACCTTCGTTAGTATAACTGCTTACAAAGTTCCCACTGAGTTTATACTCATGCCCATAATTTATTACAAATCTTCAGGTTAGTTGAGCGAGGTGGCGGGGCTGTTGCGGCAAAGGTCACCGGGTTCCTTTTCCTACCCGCAACTTTATAATGTTTTTGCCTCTTCAATGTAAATAAATAAGTTTACATGTCACTAAATCCGGGTGTTTTCATTTTCTGAGAAACTTTGGAACCTCTAGTGTAAATATGTTTTGGCAGTATATTATTGTCAATAAAATTTCTACTTTTATCCGATAAACATTTCATGTCACGCTTTCGCACATTTTCTGATTTATTACTTAATCAAAAGAAAAGAAAATTTAGTAGCACTTTAATCCCGAGCTAATGGGATTGGGGTGTTACAACATTCATCTACTAATAATGTAAGGAAAATTTTGCCTGACAGTACATATCATTTTGCTTGATAGTATACATCATTTTGCCTGATAGTACATGTCATTTTGCATGATAGTATATTCTTAATATAATTACTTTTCTATAAAGTATATGGTCCAGGAATGACTTCATTTAATGATACAAATACAATCATTGTTCCAAAGTTATTGTTCCCTTATGTAGTATATAATATTACTTAAAAATAAGTTAAGATATTAAGGAACTTTGTATTCTTTATTTGTTGCTCATCAATTATTTTTGAAGCCTCGCAGTGTATTTAATATTTGGATATAGTATATGTTATAATATCTGATAGTACACGTAACGAACTAGAACCCTAGCAATGATTCGCGGCCGCGACTACGAATGACGAGCAAAAAACCTTCAACAATGGTTCGCGGCCGCGACCTCCTTTCGTGGCCGCTACCAAGTTGACGACCCAAAAACCCCAGCGATGGTTCAATGTAAGGAAAATTTTGCCTGATAGTACATATTATTTTGCTTAATAGTATACATCATTTCGCCTGATAGTACATATCATTTTTCCTGATAGTACATTTCATTTTATTTGATAGTACCTAAAACATATTAAGTTGACGACCCAAATACAATTATATGTTATCATATCTCACAGTACACGTAACTGTATCAAAACATGTGCAAAACTGTACCAAAACATATTCAAAACTATACAAAAATTCATCAAAATTCACATATCTTAAAACTATACCAAAACATATCCAATATTGTACCAGAAAATCATCAAATACACATATTCAAGACATATCCACAACATATCTAAATTTGTACGAAAACATATGTTTTGTTTAAGGATTTTCCCTTCTCCAATCATTCCACATCAATCCTCACCCTTCTTTTTACCTTTAAATGTCTTCTTTTTATTTCGAGTATTCCTAGCAACAGTTTTACCTCTTTCGGAAGCATATTTTTTCTTTTTTTTTTTGGGCAATTCTTGCAATCATATCCGACTTTCCATTGATAAAATTTTGCACATCTCGAAGAAGTTCTTGTTTTCCTTCATTTAGTGGTGATAGAACAATCTTAACGCAAATTTCACCCCGCAGAGCAGGACGGATATCAGCCTAAAATAAAAATAAAATAAAATAAAATTAATAATAGCAAAAGTCATCAAAACAAAATAAAAATAAACAAAAGTAATAAAGGTATAAATTAAAAAATAAACAAAGAAATACTTTGACCAAATTTGGGTTCATGATATACAAGACCATCAAACTTCATCATATGATGCATCATATACATAGCACAATCTTGATCATGCCTCTTTGTTTGCCACTTAAATTGCACATTATCAAACACATAGTTCAAAATTTCTTTCGCTTTACAATGTCCAATTCGATCAAGTAATTTTGAAATATGATTTTGCTATAAAAAGTAAAATAGAAATGGATTAGAATAAAACACATGAAACCTAACATACTATAACTCTCAAAATTATATACTAACATGATTTATATAATGTACTGTAGTAAATGAAAAAAACTGTTGTCTTACCAATAATGTGGCAGCTTCAAAGAAGTCATTGTTATCACCCCCATACTTGCAATTGTCCAAATAATGGAACTTCAAATCAACAAAATTAACGACAACACAAGCATAATGTGCTGCAAGAAGAAACGAGACAAAAATCTACACGAGCACACAATTAAGATACAACTGACCATATCAACGTTTTTTAACAAATTTATATTCTCACGGGCACATAATTCCAAAGAATTTATTATTTCTTTTTCATTCTCTCCTTCTTCACCAACACCTTCAATCAATCTCCTCAATGAATCCTATTACAAAAAAAAAAAATAAAAAAATAAAAACTAAACTAAACTAAACTAAACTAAACCACAAAAAAAAAAAAAAATTAAATTACTTAAAAAAATAAATAATAAATAAATAATTTTCAACTTACAGTATGCTCAGTATTAAAAATAAACCGGCTATGCCGATTTGCATCCCCTTCTCCATGATTGATCGTCAAACTCCATGTATCAACTATAGATTTAAAAACTTGATTTAATGGATTCAAAGTAATAATATCTTGCTTGGGAACAATATGAGTGTTCCCATTCCTAAAACAAATAGTGCTGCAAAAGAAAACATATATTGTGTCACTAATAAGCTAATACTATAAAGTTAAATTAACTATACTGAAAGGGAAAAAAAAAAACTTACATGTCCTTATCAGGTTCCTCACTTAACAAGCAATAACCAATGATTTCTTTGTGCTTTTGATCCATCGAAGAGAACAAGTGATTGAATGAAAATAAAAGTTGAGACACATAGATTCAACCCTGTGAAGATACATGATTTGCAATAGAAATATGCAACCACCTACATAAATTCCCCGACGGTTCACATACTTATCGACAGACAAGCACAGTCTATCAATAACATATGTGCACCAATCCAACTTCGAAATCAAAGTCACATCCTCAGTGGCTTTTAAAATACCAATAGTCAACAACCTATTTGGTGCTGGTGGGGCAAGAAAGAACAAACAGCATATAAAAAAAAAAAAATCTTTTAAAATCATCCCCTCCATGACTCAGCCTCTCAACAAACAAAACTTCTAATTTACTCAACAATACACTAGAAGCTATGCCATACTCAGATTCAAGTCTAGAAACAAGTGTAGGACTCTCTTTTGAAAACTCATAGATTGGGACCTCAACTCCCTCATTCCTAGGAATCATAAATGCATCATATACATCATCAACTGTGACAAGAAATTTTCTAAAATCATCAATTCTTATCATCCTACTACTAGGATCAAAATTTTCTACTAACCAATTCAACATCCCTGCATGACAATTTTTGCTGATATTTATATAAAGCAATCCCCCAAAGCCCATACTTTCTACATCCCTTTTCTGAGCATCCGTCAACTTACCTAAACTTATATAAACCTGTTGTTCTACATTGGAAAGTAAAACTCCTGCAACTTTAAAAAGGAATAAACTGTTAATTAAAAATGAAAATACTAAATACATATACATATCAAATAAAGAATGCAGTATACCTTAATATTAAATATACTGTTCATTATAATAAACATATACTATCAGGCCAAATGATATGTACTATCAGGCAACATGATATATACTATCAGTCAAAATGAAATATTCTATCAGACAAAATGATATGTACTATCAGGCAAAATCATGTATACTATCATGCAAAATCATATGTACTATCAGACAAAATCTTATATACTATCAGGCAAAATGATATATACTATCAGGTAAAATGGTATGTTCAACAATGGTTCACGACCGCGACCAAGTTCACGAACCTAAACCCCAGAAATGATTCGCGACCATGACCCACCTTCGTGGCCACGACCAAGTCCATGAACCTAAACCCCAGCAATGATTCCGTGGGTCGCGGCCGCGACCAAGTCGACGAATGACACAACTGAACCAGAAAAACAGGGCAGTATATAACAAATAACGAATAAGTAACTTACAGAGGATAAACAATTAAACTAATTATTAGTGATTTTCCTCAAACACAAGACTTTACAATATAAAAACACACATACTTTATATAAAAATCTTTACACTATACAGTTTTCAAAGATATACTATATGAACAACAATAGATAACACAAAACTAGAAAGTAAATTACCTTGGTTTTTCATCTTCAACTTCATCAATATTAACATATTTTTCTTCATCTTTCTTTCTCTTTGCACCTTCACCTTGCACAGATTTCCCTTTTGCTTTATATTTCTTCTTAATTTGTTCCTCAACAAATTGCCCTTCAACCATTTCTGTTATCTTCTTATTCTTTTGAGGGCTGTCAACAAAATCACTACTAACATTGCCCTCAACAACCAATTTCTCTTGTGAACCTTGTCCACGAGATCTAATAGGAGCCTTCTGCTTTTTAGACACTTTCTCCTTGACAACTTTTACAGCAGCACCCTTATTCTTAGACTTCATACTCCCTTTCTCTGCAGATTCAATACTAACATTGCCCTTAATAACTAATTTCTCTTGTGAACCTTGTCCACGAGATCCAATAGGAGCCTTCTTCTTTTCAGAAACTTTCTCCTTGAAAACTTTTACATCAGCAATCTTAGTCTTGGACTTCACCCTCCCTTTCTCGGCAGATTCAGTACAACTCTTCTCCTTACCAACTAATTTATCCTTTAAAGACTTCCACCAATGCCCTTCTTACTAGTTCTTTGATCATAATTTTTTAAACTAAATAATAATTTGAAAGAATCTTCAATACTTTTTGTAACAGTAGATCTAAGAACCATTTTCTTAATTCTGGGAGGTTTACGAATCATTTGCTTAAAACAACCCAATTTCTTCGGTAGTTCACTAGATTTTTCTTCCATTTCAATGGCAAAAATATAAACCTGCTACATAAAAACAATTACATCAATATTTAATCAAATCTAAACTATAAGAAAATTTCATATTGCTCAAGTGATACAAAGTTGGTGTCAGAAGAATTGCAATGGTTATTCCTGTTTAGAATTGTATTCAGCATACTTATAGGGAGAATGAAAGGACAAATAGAATTGCAGATATATAGATATACATATATATATACACACATATATCAAGATTACTACCACTGTAGACTAAAACCACAGCAAAAAAATTTCTTCTAAACATGTGAAAAAATAGCTTTAGATGCAATTTTTAGAGCCATGCTTCCCTATGCTGCTAGCTGCAAATGAGGGATGTCTTAATATAGGTTAACAATGCCAAGAGAAGGTAAAACTTAGTGGAACTTATAGCCCACATAAGGAAAAAGATAAAACAGGACTTCCAAATAGAGAGGAAATTATTTTTTACAAGGCTCAATTTGTTTTTATGGAAGAACAATATTTATATTCAGTGTTTGTGTATATTCGAGGAAAAATGATTCATATCAAACAATTATTATTGAAGCAGACAAAGCATCAGGTTATAATAATATACTCATGCACCAGCACTCAGAATGGACATGAAAATCCATACAAAATTCAACTATAGTCCAGTTTAAAGCCAACCAATCTAGAAAAAACTAGAACTAATGTCTGATTTATGTTGTTTTATGGGGTTAATGTCCATCGTGCTTCAAAACCTTGTTGCTTGAATAAATCATTGGTATATGGTGCTTATCATTCTCAATGTATTTTGCCTGGGTGAAACTAAACATAGTTATCATTTTCTTTTCCAAGATACTGGATGGTTGTTGCCTGGGTGAAAAAAAAGAAGCGCATGAGCTGCTATTTTGGACAGAAAAACTAAAATTCATTGCATAACAGTTAGGATATGTTTTGAGCAATTCCTATGATACTTCGAATTATAAATCCTACAACTACATAACATTGTATTGCATCTTTCTTAAGCTCAATTTCCGACTATTAGAAGATGATATTATCTAAGAATGAACATAAAAATCATATAAAAATCACAAAATTCAGAAATTTATAACCGTAAACATATCTAACTAATGTAATCAAATCATATACTATACCTGAATTCGGCTGCGATTCTACTTAAGCAAAGCTAACGAGGCCTCCAATTGCGATTCCATTCCAGTTTTAGACTGAATCGCAGACTCGAACAAAAAAAATAGAAAAACACAAAATTAGGGATCCAACTAACTTACAAATCATAACAAAGAGACTAACAAAAAAATGCACATCATAAACAATAGTAAATAACTTACATTGAAGAAGAATTAAAAAAATCGCAAACACTGAACCAACTTCAAAACCTTAAGCCCTAAACTTCGACAAACAACGAAATATGCGTTGAAATCAAGTGTGTGCTCTAAAAAATAACTTCGAAAAAGAAAACAACCACAAAAATCGCAAGAAAAAAGGCGTAGAAGATGAAAGAAAGAACAGGAGAATCAGCGCGAAGACGAAGAAGGGAAAACATGCCGTTTACTATTAAAATTTGAAAACAAAATAGGGTAAAAAGTAAATATAGAAGTCAGGGTTAAAAAAGGACCGGTTCATACAGATTTGGACCAATCTGAACTGGCGAACATTGATTTGAACCGGCAGGTGCACAATAGCGCTATTGTGTATTAGGTGCACGCAAGTTTTTGCCTATGATGTTTATACATATTATTTAATTAATTTTGTCAATTACATCAAATAAAATCTTGAATCATTTCACTTACATGTATAGAACAAGTATGATTCTATACATACCTAGAGTTTATCATTGTTGTGGTTGAAGAGTCTTTTAATGAAATATTCTTCTTCGTGCCATTCTAATGCCGACGAGGTGTTATATAAGATAAATAATTTATTAATAACTAAAGATTCTTTATATAGTTGTAATGTATTATTTTTTTATGTGTCCGGAGTATATAATTTATTTATATTTGAATCGACCTCAAATGTGCTCCAATTCCAAATATTTTCGAAGGAGAGTTGGTGTGGTGATGTGAGTGAGGTGTGGTGTGAATTTTAGAGGTGGAAATCGAGTGCAAGGGTGATTATTGGAGTAGTGTGTGCGTCAGTGTGTGAAAATCGCAAGTTTGGGGAAGAACTGACCTAATTTTCGCGCAGGGGGTATTTATACCTGTTTTTCGTCTCGGCCGAGATTCGAATTTGGGCTCTGTGTCTCGGCCGAGATCCGTTCTACGCTTTCAGGAAAACTGGACCCGACAATGGATCTCGGCCGAGATTCAGTAGTGTCTCGGCCGAGATGAAGTCTCAACATTTTTACCCCCATTCTGGATAACCCCGTCTCGGCCTAGATTCGGTCCTATCTCGGCCGAGATGCTCTTCCAGCGAAATTAGCTCAATTTCAATTCAAACTCATCTCGGCCGAGATGCTGTAGTGTCTCGGCCGAGATTTGCTTCTAGAGAAATTTCTTCATTTTGGGCCCTTCTAAATCTCGGCCGAGATAATGTAATGTCTCGGCCGAGATTATCTTCCAGCAAATTTTTCAGATTTTTGGCATCTTTGGATCTCGGCCGAGATGAGACATGTGTCTCGGCCGAGAAAGTCTTCCAGGGAAAAATTGGCCTTTTCACTCACATGGAGTCTCGGCCGAGATTTCTTCTGTGTCTCGGCCGAGATGGTCCTCCTCTGCATTTTTCCACCTTTGTGGTGTTCTTCACCCCCATTCTACACCATGTCTTGGCTTTAATTTGCTTGTTTGGTACCTACACACATTTTAACAAACACAATTCAAAATATGTAAATAATAGTCAAACTACTAAGCTATGAATTTAAAATACGAGAAAACGAGTAAACGCCGGGTTGCCTCCCGACAAGCGCCTTTGTTTAACGTCGTTGGCTCGATGGATGCTTTTTCAGTTTGGTGGTGAGTCTTCCACTCGTTCTTCTTCACCGGGGCTTTCTTGAATATGCTCTAGATAAGGCTTGAGAAGATGCCCATTGACCTTGAAGATTTTTCCGGTTTTACCACTTTCAATTTCGATGGCTCCATGATAGAACACCTTAGTGACAACAAAGGGTCATACCCATCTCGAACGGAGCTTGCCCGGAAATAACTTCAACCGAGAGTGATATAGTAGCACTTTCCCCCCAACCACAAACGTTTTTTGGGTAATTCTCGAGTCATGAAAAGCCTTCGTTTTCTACTTGTAGATCATGGCGTTTTCGAAGGCTTCATTCCGAATTTCTTCGAGCTCTTGAAATTGGAGCTTTCGGTGTACACCGGCTTCATCAAGGTTCATGTTGCATCTCCGAATAGCCCAGTAGGCTCTATGTTCAAGTTCAACCGGGAGATGGCATTGCTTTCCATAAATGAGTCGAAAAGGAGACATACCAATTGGAGTTTTATAGGCAGTCCTATATGCCCATAATGCATCATTAAGCCTCAAACTCCAATCCTTGCGATTTGGTTGCACAGTCTTCTCCAATATCGACTTGATTTCTCGATTCGAAGTTTCGGCATGCCCATTGGTTTGTGGATGATAAGGCGTCGAAACTTTGTGCAATACAGCGTATTTCTTCAGCAATGCGTCGATTGTTCGGTTGCAAAAGTGTGTGCCTCTATCACTTATAATGGCTTTTGGTATCCCAAACCGAGCAAAAATGTTGGATTGGACGAACTCGGCCACAACTTTAGAGTCATTGGTTCGGGTTGCTTTCGCCTCTACCCACTTGGACACATAGTCAACAGCCAACAATATGTACAAATTCCCATAAGACAAGGGAAACGGTCCCATTAAGTCTATACCCCAAACATAAAAAATTTCACAGACTACAATCGGGTTTTGGGGCATTTGATTTCTTTGAGAGACATTTCCCGTCTTTTGACAGTTGTCACAGGACTTGCAAAAAGCAAGGGCATCTCTAAATATGGTGGGCCAAAATAGTCCACTCTCAAGCACTTTGTATGCCGTCCTCTTCGGCCCGAAGTGGCCTCCACAAGCATGTGAGTGGCAAAAATTCAACACCGACTGCACTTCGTCTTCGGGAATGCATCTCCTGATTACTTGATCTAAACCATATTTCCACAGGTATGGATCATCCCAAACAAAATGCTTCGACTCACTCTTCAACCTATCCTTCTGCGGTTTACTCATCCCAATAGGAAATCTCTCGGACACCAAATAATTCACCATGTTGGCATACCAAGGGACCTTTATGCCTGTCAGTGCTAGCAATTGTTCGTCTGGGAAACTCTCCTTCATGGGCATTTCGTCCTCCCCTTGTATCAACCGGCTTAAATGATCTGCCACCCAATTTTCCTCTCCCTTCTTGTCTTTGATTTCCAAATCAAATTCCTGAAGTAGAAAAATCCATCTGATAGTCTTGGTTTAGCTTCCTTCTTTGATAATAGAAACCGAAGAGCTGCATGATCAGAAAAAACGATAATCTTAGTACCAAGCAGATATGACCTAAACTTTTCTAAAGCAAATACTATGGCCAAGAGTTCTTTTTCTGTGGTGGTGTAGTTTGCTTGTGCCGGATTTAGGGTCCTTGAGGCGTAGTAGATCACATGGGCTGTTTTTTCCTTCCGTTGCCCCAATACAGCTCCCACTGCATAGTTGCTTGCATCGCATATTATCTCGAACGGCAGTGTCCAATCCGGAGGTTGGATGATGGGGGGCGATGTAAGGGCCTCCTTGAGCTGATCAAAGGCCATCTTGCAATCGGTTGACATCTCAAATTCAACGTCCTTTGGCAATAGCCGACACAGAGGGGCAGAGATCTTTGAAAAATCCTTAATGAAACGCCTATAGAAACCTGCATGGCCAAGAAACGATCGAACTTCCCGCACAGTTGCGGGGTAAGGCAAGGCAACAATAAGATCAACTTTAGACTTATCAACCTCAATCCCTTTTGATGAAATTATATGCCCAAGAACGATGCCTTGCTCAACCATAAAATGACATTTCTCCCAATTCAAAACAAAATTTGTTTCTATGCACGTTTTCAGAATTTTAGCAAGATTATCAAGGCATTTTTCGAAAGACTCACCATACACACTAAAATCATCCATGAAAACTTCAATAATATTCCCAACATATTCGGAAAAAATACTTACCATGCACCTTTGAAAGGTGGCCGGGGCATTGCATAGCCCAAATGGCATCCTCCTCCATGCAAAGGTACCGAAGGGGCATGTGAAAGTGGTCTTCTCTTGATCTTCTGGAGAGATGGCTATTTGAAAGTATCCGGAGTATCCATCCAAGAAGCAATAGAAGGAATGCCCGGCCAATCTCTCAAGCATTTGGTCAATGAATGGCAAAGGAAAATGATATTTGCGGGTCATGGCATTTAGCTTGCGGTAATCGATGCACACTCGCCATCCGGTTTGCAAACGGGTGGGAACCATTTCCCCGTCTTTGTTCTCCACCACCGTCACTCCCGACTTTTTGGGCACGACCTGTGTTGGGCTCACATATTTGCTATCCGATATTGGGTAGATAATCCCAACATCGAGTAGCTTGATGATCTCCGTCTTTACCACCTCCATCATAGGTGGGTTAAGCCGCCTTTGAGGTTCCCGAGTTGGTTTGGCATTATCCTCCAAAAATATCCGGTGCATGCATAGGGATGGACTAATGTCTTTGATATCAGCAATAGTCCACCCTATAGCTTCTTTGTTAACCTTGAGGACCTCGATCAATGCTTGTTCTTGAGTGGATGTGAGCTTTGATGAGATAATCACTGGTAGAGTTTCGTCCTCCCCAAGATATGCATATTTGAGATGGGGGGGAAGGGCTTTGAGCTCAAGGGTTGGTGCCTTGATGGTAGAAGGTAGCAGCTTTTCTCGAGGTTCAGGCAAAGGTAAGAATTTGGGAAAGGGCTTGGTTCGGAAAGGCTTGGATGACTTCGATTGTTCCACTATCCCCACAAACTCTTTCTTGGTGTCCATTGGCTCTATCTTCTCTAGATCGGCCGCCAATTCAATTGCTTCTTCGTCCCTACAATAACACTCAAACACTTCCTCCACAAGGGGATCAATAACATCAATGACATCAATAGAATAAACACTATGCAATTCCTCAGGATATTTCATTGAATCAAAAATATTGAATTGCACCACTTGGCCAGCAAATTCCATGCTAAGAGTTCCCTCTCGCACGTCAATCTTTGTTTGGGAGGTATTCAAGAACGGCCTCCCAAGCAAGATTGGAGTGGAATCGGGTGAATTTCCATGCATGTCAAGTACTTAGAAATCTCCTGGAATGATGAGGTTATCCACCTCAACTATCACGTCCTCAATCACCCCGTCCGGAAACGAGGTGCTTCGGTCCGCCAGTTGGATGACTACCCTCGTGTCTTTCAGTGGACCCAAGTTCAAGCTATTGAAAATAGAACGGGGCATCACATTTGTAACGCCCCAATCCCATTAGCTCGGGATTAAAGTGCTACTAAATTTTCTTTTCTTTTGATTAAATAATAAATCAGAAAATGTGCGAAAGCGTGACATAAAATGTTTATCGGATAAAAGTAGAAATTTTATTGACGATAATATACTGCCAAAACAAATTTACACTGGAGGTTTCAAAGTTCCTCAGAAAATGAAAACACCCAGACTCAGTGTCATGTAAACTTATTTTTATACATTGAAGAGGCAAAAACATCTTAAAGTTGCGGGTAGGAAAAGGAATCCGGTGACCTTTGCCGCAACAGCCCCGCCACCTTGCTCAACTAACCTGAAGATTTGTAATAAATTATGGGCATGAGTATAAACTCAGTGGGAACTTTGTAAGCAGTTATACTAACGAAGGTGCACAATAATAAACACATCCTTGACTTAGGAGTTCATCTTACAACTCAAAAGCCATATTGCTAGACTAGGGGCCAATCTTACGACTCCCAAGTCCCACTCAAAAGCCAATCTTACGACTTAAGAGGTATCATATCATAAGCCCGACGACAAACATATTTATAAAGTACAAGTTCAGTAGCATAATATACTCACAAATAGCCCAGTCACCCACCTTGTTTTGCTTGCTTTAAAATAGTTGAGTCGTGTATGTCCTAGGCCCAACCTGCACTACACCTAGCACATGTTGTTTAATTAATTAGTATTACTTATCGGGTTTAGTATTTTCAAAGTGATTAAGTGTGGTACAACATCTTTGAATTATGTTTATCTTTTACAATTTCTAATACATAAGTCGAGTCGTAATAAATTATAGTCCTAAATTAAAAGGCCTAATCATTTTATTAAATTTAAATTATTAACAACATTGATAAATATTTTAAACTAACTACCATGTATTTCAAACAACAACTATTTAATACAAACTTAAGAAAATAGCTAAATTTATAAATCTACTTAAGTCAAGAAAATAATTAAATTCTTAAATCTATATAAACTATAAATGACAATGACAAGAAAAATAATAAAAGAAAAACTATTAAAGAAGACGTACCTCAAAAGATTTTAACACTATTCAACAACTTCCCAAAACACCGGCCCGAGCGTTGTTGAAAATAAACTTATAAGGACCTCCTAGTTAAAGGAATTCCTTATTATATAAATAATAACTATTTTTTATGTATCTACTTCTTCTGTTTACAACAAGAATGAGGTATCATATTTATAGTAGTATTAACGTCTTTCTTTTCCTTTATTCCTCGATGTGGGATCAAGAAGTAAAAATTTTATTCAACCACATCATTATATTTAAGAAGAAAACATGCATAATCATTATGTTTTACTATAAATAGAAATTGAAAGTCTTTAGTTATGTTTTATTACATTATTATTATTATTATCATCTTTAGGATACGCATGCATATATGTATACCTTTTTATTATGTATATATATATATATATTTTATATATATTTATATATTTTAATTTTTTCATTGTTATTAATTTTAAGAGTAATTATCTTAGTTTCAACATGTATACATTTTCTAAGCCCGATACTAGTTTTGGGTTCCTATATTATGTATTTTTAATTCTTGTCTTTTCGGTGCTAGGAGTGCAGCCGACCTGGTACATCGCGATGATACTTATTTTCCCAAAATAAAATCATAAAACTCAAGTAACTTTACAATTTAGACTAAAATAAAATTGGTAAAAATATTTAAGATGCAAAGAATATATATATTTTATTGGATTTCAAAGATTCGGGGTATCACAGTCTCCCCTACTTTTTAAAAAAATTTCGTCCTCGAAATTGTACTTACTTGGTTTAGGATGTTCGGATATTTTGCTAAAATCTCATCTTCTCGTTCCCAAGTAGCTTCTTCTTTCCCATGTCTACTCCACTGCACTAGTACTAAGGGAATCTCTCTATTCCTCAAAGTGTGAACTTTTCTTCCTAAGATAGCAATGGGGTTCTCTTCATAAGTGAGGTTTTTATTGACTTCCAGATTCTCATGATGAATAACGTGATTCGTATCTGGGACATACTTTCTAAGTACTGATACATGGAAGACATTATGGATATTAGTAAGTTCTGGTGGTAGAGCTAACTTATAGGCGACGTCTCCAATTCTATCTAGAATCTCAAATGGGCCAATATATCTTGGTTTCAACTTCCCTCTCTTTCCGAAGCGTATTACCCCTTTCATTGGTGCCATTTTGAGAAAAACCTTATCGCCTGTATTGAATTGTAGATCCTTCCTTCGTGTGTCAGCGTATGATTTCTGTCGATCCTGTGCGGCCTTAATTCTTTCTCGAATCTTAGTTACCACTCCAATGGTTCTTTCGATGATTTCAGGCCCTAAAATCTTTCGTTCTCCAACTTCATCCCAGTAAATCGGCGATCTACACCTTCTCCCGTAGAGTGCTTCATATGGTGACATCTTTATTGTCGCCTGGTAACTGTTGTTATAGGAAAACTCTACCAGTGGTAAATATGTTTCCCAGTTTCCTCCAAAGTCTAGTACACAGGCTCTGAGCATATCCTCGAGTGTCTGTATTGTTCTTTCTGACTGTCCATCGGTTTGTGGATGATATGATGTGCTGAAGTTGAGCTTTGTTCCAAGGGCCGTTTGTTGACTTCTCCAGAATTTAGAGGTGAAACGAGTATCTCTGTCCGAAACTATGGTCACTGGTACTCCGTGTAATCTAACAATCTCGTCCACGTACCGTTGAGCAAGTTGATCTATGTTAAGTGTCATTCTTACTGGTATAAAATGTGCTGTCTTTGTAAGTCTGTCAATGATCACCCAAATAGCTTCATTCCTTCTTGCTGTTCGTGGTAGTCCAGTAACAAAGTCCATTGCTATGTGTTCCCACTTCCATTCGGGAATCTCTAAAGGGTGTAAGAGTCCTGAAGGCCGTTGGTGTTCTGCTTTAACTTGTTGGCATGTTAAACATCTTTCAACAAATTGCCCTATTGATCGTTTCATATTCCTCCACCAATAGATCTCTTTTAGGTCCTTGAACATTTTCGTCCCTCCTGGATGAGCTGTGTACGGGGTATTGTGAGCTTCTTCAAGAATTTCCTTCCTTACGTCATCATCCTTAGGTACACATAATCTTCCTTCGTATGTTAAAGTTCCATCTGGTGTTACAAACAATCCCTTGATGGTTCCTGCAATTGCCCGGTCTTTCATCTTGAGGAGGAATTGGTCAGTCCTTTGTGCTACCTTTATTCGATCTCTCAAAGTAGGTTGTACGGTTAATGCTGCGATCATAGCTGTAGTATGGCCTGACTTTACAAAATCTAGATTCAGCTTTGCTAATTCTGTCAGCAGTTGCTGTTGTTGTGTTGGTAGAGCGATCATGTGTCCTTCATTTTTCCTGCTAAGTGCATCAGCTACGACATTCGCCTTACCTGGATGATAGTGGATGGTACAATCATAATCCTTTACTAGCTCCAGCCATCTTCTTTGGCGCATGTTGAGTTCTTTTTGTGTGAAAAAGTACTTTAAACTCTTATGGTCTGTGTAAATTTCACATTTCCCACCATAGAGGTAATGACGCCATATCTTTAATGCGTGAACAACAGCAGCTAATTCTAGGTCATGTGTAGGGTAGTTTAACTCATGGGGTTTCAATTGTCTTGAGGCATAAGCGACGACTTTTCCATGTTGCATCAAAACACATCCTAGTCCTAACTTTGAGGCATCGGTGTAAATGACAAACCCTTCTGATCCGTCAGGGATAGTTAGAACTGGCGCGGTTACGAGTTTCTGCTTAAGCTCTTGAAAGTTATTTTCGCATTCGTTAGTCTAGTGGAACTGGTTGCTCTTCTTTGTCAATTGAGTCAAAGGCCTAGCGATCTTCGAGAAATCTTGAATGAATCTTCTGTAGTAACCAGCTAGACCCAGAAAACTTCGAACCTCATTCACATTCTTCGGAGCTTTCCAATTCATTACTGCTTCAACCTTCGCGGGATCCACTTCGATTCCATTAGCCGTGATAATATGGCCTAGAAAAACAACTCGATCTAGCCAAAATTCACATTTGCTAAATTTAGCATAAAGCTTCTCCTGTCGTAAGGTACCTAGTATAGTTCTAAGATGTTTCTCGTGTTGTTCTTTATCTCTTGAGTATACTAGGATATCATCAATGAAGACTATGACAAACTGATCTAGATAAGGATGGAATACCCTATTCATCAAATCCATGAATACTGCGGGTGCATTTGTCAATCCAAAAGGCATTACTATGAACTCGTAATGACCATATCGTGTTCTAAAGGCTGTTTTAGAAATATCACATTCTTTGACCTTGAGTTGGTGGTAACCCGATCTGAGATCGATCTTTGAGAACACGCTAGCTCCCTTCAGTTGGTCAAAAAGATCTTCTATCCTGGGCAAGGGATACTTATTCTTGATTGTTAGGCGGTTGAGTTCCCGATAATCAATGCACATTCTAAGAGATCCGTCTTTCTTCTTGACAAACAATACAGGGGCTCCCCATGGAGAAACACTTGGCCTGATGAACTTCTTGTCCAGCAACTCTTGAAGCTGTAATTTTAATTCTTGTAATTCCTTAGGTGCCATTCGATAAGGTGCTTTAGATATAGGTGCAGCTCCGGGCACCAAATCTATTGTGAATTCAACCTGTCGATCAGGAGGTATTCCTGGCAACTCATCTGGAAATACGTCCACATAATCTCTCACCGTTGATATATCAGCAGGTGTAACCTTAACAGTATTATTTTCCATGATATTTACAAGGTAGCCTTCACTTCCCTTTTTCCGTAACATTCTTACAGCCTTCATTAATGACACAATACGCGGTCTGGTATTAGTTTTGGCTCCGTAAAAGGTGAATTTGGATCCTATTGGTCTTTCAAAATCTATTTCACGTTCAAAGCATCGGATTGTTGCTTTATTCTTGGTCAACCAATCTATACCCAAAATAACATCGAAACATTTCATCTCTAATACGTACAGATCAGTTTCCATTTCTTGATCACCTATCAAAAGCTTAACACCAAACACGATATCCTTAGTCCTAATGGTCTCTCCTGAGGGAATACTTACCGTCAATTCTTCTCCATTTGTATTACTTTTCAAACCCAGTTTTCTTTTAAAATCTTCTGACATAAAAGAATGTGATGCACCAGTATCAAACAAAATATATGCTGGAAGATCGTAGACAAGTAGTATACCTGCCATGGTTTCATTCTCCTCGGTCACTTTGTCTTGTCCTAGAGCAAAAACGCGTGCCTTCCCTGTCTTCTTGTCTGGTGTATTAACATTTTGTGGTGTCTTGGTCTGTGTGGCAGTGCATTCCCAATACCTATGTCCTGGTTGACGACACTTATAACAAACATTCTTTCCCATCAAACACTCCCCATAGTGGTGCTTATTGCAATTAGGACATATCGGAACTGCATTTGGTCCTGGTCCCCCCCTTGGGGTTGCCTTCTTCACAAAGTGGTTAGTCTTATTCTTATCTCTAAAATCCCATTTCCTTTTCCCGGGTTGCTCTTGAGGTTTCTGGTTGTATTCTAAATTCTGGCTAAGGGATACAATATGTGCTCGTTCAAACGTTTCATGGTACGTAGGTAGTTTCAAACCCGACACGATACCTCCGATCTCTGGACGCAAACCTCTTTCAAAACGTCTTGCTTTTCTTTCATCTGTATCAACCAAGTGTGGGGCATATTTAGATAATTGATTAAAACGTCTTTCATACTCCATCACTGGAAGAATTCCCTGCTTCAGATTGACAAACTCAATTTCCTTTTGGTCACGGATAGACTGTGGAAAGTAACGATCCATCATCATGTTTTTAAAATCATTCCAGGTCATGTTTTGCTTTTGTTCATTCGTCATTGTTCGCTCGTGTGATTTCCACCAGTGTCCAGCATCTTCCACAAGTTGGAATATTGCGCACGAAACTTTCTGATTTTCAGTTGATTCCATATGGTCAAAGATTCTTTCAAGCTCAAGAATCCATTCCTCAGCGACCATAGGTCCTTCGCTACCTCTGAATTTTGGTGGTGAAAAACGACGAAATTGCTCTATAATGACATTAGTATTGATACCCTGATTCTGTGGATTTGGTATATTCTGGTTAGCTGGTATTTGTTGTATGAGTCCCTGCAGAGAGTTCAGGAACTCCCGAGCAAAATCCGCTCCCGGTACTCCAACAGCAGGTGGAGGTTGCCTCTCAGCAGCTGGCCCGACAAATGGCTCATTTTCATTTTGCACATGCTTACGTGGCCTTCCTCGCGCTGCCATACTTTTGGAAGAAGGAGAAACAACACTTAATTACATGCATATATACCCTTGTTTAACCTACCGAATAATTTGTAAACAAATCATATACGTAGAAAATATTAGGTTTACAAATCCATATATATATACAATAGGTACACTGGTTTTTGATACTCTTACCCGTACAAAATGTCTATTAGTTAATCATGCTTATACGAGCAAAAAGATAGCATGATCAAAGGATGACTTATATACATTCCTATTAGCAAAAGGATATTTACGGTCTAGTTATGTACCTAGACATCATTATACAAAAACTATCTACTATTACTATATGTACATTCTCTAGGTTTCCAACTATATCAGAACCAGTTACTGGGACCCGCCTGGTTCTCTGCTGGTGGGGTACGTATACGTCGACCCCTAGATGGTATGCTCTCATCATGGACTGATCCTATGGACTCGTTGGGTTCGGTATCTTCTGAGGGGTCCTCCTCCTCTTCTGCTACACCTGCTTCCTCCCTTTGCGATCTTGCGAACTCGAGACAGTATTCCGCCCGATCCCTAGCGCGTTCGGCAAGACGTTCATCAGCAATAGCTTCTGAGCGCTTCTTGGCGGCAACCTCGTCATAATGATTTGCCCTTTGCCTCTGTTCCTCTGCCTCCATTTCCATCTGGTCTGCAATTGCGAGGCACCTTTGACGTTCTCTAATAACCATAGCGAGGCGGACACTAAAACGTTCATAATTAATTGTCAGTCCAGCCGTAGAGTCTATCGTAAGCATTTCGTCCAATAACCGATGGGCAACATCTCTATAATTTGGGAGGACAGTGTCTGCTAAGCGCATAGAAGCCTCGTACTCAGTAATGTGATGTCCTTCTTGTATGGCGTTGTTCCGACGTCTCCGTAATATATTTATATACTCGCTTATATTCTGATACTCACCCTGTCTGGTCCTCCGGTAGACTGACATCGCGGGTGGTAAATCTCTGTTAGCGAGTATTCTTTGTCTATATACTACTGTTTTTCTAGCAGTTTGTTTTCTTCGAACCATCCTATCATAATGAAGAAATATGGGTCAGTCTCTAATCTGGCTTCTTAATTGGTAGTAAAAGTTTCGAGGACAAAATATTTTTGAACTTATATAAAACTCGTAATAAAATATACATACCTTGGAGCGAGTGTCGGTCTGTTGGCAAAGTCACGGTTCCCCTTGGTTTTATTTTATAAAGTAGGTATACAGAAAAGTAGACCCGCTCTGATACCACTCTGTAACGCCCCAATCCCATTAGCTCGGGATTAAAGTGCTACTAAATTTTCTTTTCTTTTGATTAAATAATAAATCAGAAAATGTGCGAAAGCGTGACATAAAATGTTTATCGGATAAAAGTAGAAATTTTATTGACAATAATATACTGCCAAAACAAATTTACACTGGAGGTTTCAAAGTTCCTCAGAAAATGAAAACACCCAGACTCAGTGTCATGTAAACTTATTTTTATACATTGAAGAGGCAAAAACATCTTAAAGTTGCGGGTAGGAAAAGGAATCCGGTGACCTTTGCCGCAACAGCCCCGCCACCTTGCTCAACTAACCTGAAGATTTGTAATAAATTATGGGCATGAGTATAAACTCAGTGGGAACTTTGTAAGTAGTTATACTAACGAAGGTGCACAATAATAAACACATCCTTGACTTAGGAGTTCATCTTACAACTCAAAAGCCATATTGCTAGACTAGGGGCCAATCTTACAACTCCCAAGTCCCACTCAAAAGCCAATCTTACGACTTAAGAGGTATCATATCATAAGCCCGACGACAAACATATTTATAAAGTACAAGTTCAGTAGCATAATATACTCACAAATAGCCCAGTCACCCACCTTGTTTTGCTTGCTTTAAAATAGTTGAGTCGTGTATGTCCTAGGCCCAACCTGCACTACACCTAGCACATGTTGTTTAATTAATTAGTATTACTTATCGGGTTTAGTATTTTCAAAGTGATTAAGTGTGGTACAACATCTTTGAATTATGTTTATCTTTTACAATTTCTAATACATAAGTCGAGTCGTAATAAATTATAGTCCTAAATTAAAAGGCCTAATCATTTTATTATTTCAAACAACAACTATTTAATACAAACTTAAGAAAATAGCTAAATTTATAAATCTACTTAAGTCAAGAAAATAATTAAATTCTTAAATCTATATAAACTATAAATGACAATGACAAGAAAAATAATAAAAGAAAAACTATTAAAGAAGACGTACCTCAAAAGATTTTAACACTATTCAACAACTTCCCAAAACACCGGTCCGAGCGTTGTTGAAAATAAACTTATAAGGACCTCCTAGTTAAAGGAATTCCTTATTATATAAATAATAACTATTTTTTATGTATCTACTTCTTCTGTTTACAACAAGAATGAGGTATCATATTTATAGTAGTATTAACGTCTTTCTTTTCCTTTATTCCTCGATGTGGGATCAAGAAGTAAAAATTTTATTCAACCACATCATTATATTTAAGAAGAAAACATGCATAATCATTATGTTTTACTATAAATAGAAATTGAAAGTCTTTAGTTATGTTTTATTACATTATTATTATTATTATCATCTTTAGGATACGCATGCATATATGTATACCTTTTTATTATGTATATATATATATATATATATTATATATATTTATATATTTTAATTTTTTCATTGTTATTAATTTTAAGAGTAATTATCTTAGTTTCAACATGTATACATTTTCTAAGCCCGATACTAGTTTTGGGTTCCTATATTATGTATTTTTAATTCTTGTCTTTTCGGTGCTAGGAGTGCAGCCGACCTGGTACATCGCGATGATACTTATTTTCCCAAAATAAAATCATAAAACTCAAGTAACTTTACAATTTAGACTAAAATAAAATTGGTAAAAATATTTAAGATGCAAAGAATATATATATTTTATTGGATTTCAAAGATTCGGGGTATCACAACATTGATCGATGCCCCCAAATCAAGCATAGCTCTCTCAATCAGATAATTACCGATCTTACACGGGATGGTGAACATTCCCGGGTCCTTGCATTTCTGTGGCATCTTCTTCTGAAAAACCGCCGAGATATTTTCTCCCATGAAGACTTTCTCATTCCCATGTAGACGCCTTTTGTTGGTGCGTAAATCTTTCAAAAACTTTGCGTACCGCGGAATCTGTTTTACGGCGTCCATCAAGGGAATACTGATTTCCACCTTCCTGAATACCTCCATTATCTCCTTGTCTCTATTTTTGTCGGGAATCTTCTTCATTTGACTCGGAAACGGAAGTGGGGGCATTTCAGAATTTTTGTTGGATTTCAGGGAATCTCGGCCGAGATCTTTATGTGTCTCGGCCGAGACAGGTGGGCAGAGAATTCTGTCTTCTGAACGAGGTGAGACATCTCGGCCGAGATCCTGATATGTCTCGGCCGAGATTTCATGTTTTGCACCCTCCTTTTCACTTTCAACTCTACTTGCTCCTTCATTTGACTTCCCCTTTTCAAGGACTTTACCGCTTCTCAAAATCTCCACACTGACATTCTCAAGTTCACTTTGTGGAGAGTATTTCATGGTAGGAAAAGGCAATAGGTGGTCAGGGAAGCATGCAGCTAATGCCTCATTTTGCTTACGCAACTCCTTGGCAATCTTCCACTTAGGTGTCCGAACTTTACTTTCAACCACATGGGAGGTCTCTTCTTTCCTCGAACCATCATCCACGTCCACAGTCTGTCTTTGTGAAGTATACCCGGGCTTTTCAGGCTCTCCAAGTAACTCCTCATCCATAACAACAATGGCACTCACATTTTTCGGGTTGACTTCCGGTTGAGCCGGTAATCTTCCTCCTTGTGCATTTTCTAAACGAGATACTGCCGATGCTATCTGACTGACTTGATTTTCAATACTCTGAAACCTAGAGCTTGATTCCTTCTGTAATTGGAGCGTACTAGTGGCTAGGCTTTTCACTATATCAGAAAGAGAAGGATCACAGGGCACCTGCTCGGGTTGCTGTCTCTGCTGGAACATTCCCCTAGTAAAAGGAGGTCGGTTTTGCCCACTGTGATCACCTTGTTGATTATTGCTCAAATTCTGATTGCCGTATTTGAAATTCGGATGGTCCCTCCAACCCGGGTTGTACGATTGAGAATACGGATCATACTTCCTCCCGGATGAGTTGGGATTAAAATTGTGAACCGCGTTGGCATGGGCCTCCATTTCTTCTCCGAGAACCGGGCAAGTGTCAGTGGAATGCTCAGTGACTTGGCAAATTCTGCAAGGCTTGGAGGTGGGAGTGCCACCCGAGATCACCTTCTTCACCAAGTCGGTGAGTTGGTCTAACCTCTCTTCAACAGTCGAGTCTATCACATCCTTGACCCGTCTCACCGGCTCTCTGCATCCAAACTGTTGAGTATTAGCAGCTATTTTGGATATCAGTGCTCGAGCCTCAGTAGGCGTCTTATCAGATAAAACCCCTCCACTCGCTGAATCAATCATATTTCGGTCTGCCAGGCAAAGTCCTTCATACCAATACTGAATCAGCAGTTGTGGAGTGATTTGATGTGTAGGGTAACTTCCAACAAGTCTTTTGAAACGTTCCCAATACTCATATAATGTTTCACCTTGCATCTGCCTCACTCCACTGATTTCCTTCCGAATGGTGGTGGCTCGAGAAGCTGGGAAGAATTTTTCGAGGAACTGGGTTTCCATCTGCTCCCAAGTGGTGATTGATCCGGATGGAAGATAGTATAGCCGATCCCGAGCAAGATCCTTCAGGGAGAAAGGGAATGCTCGAAGTTTTATCTGTTCTTCCGTCACCCTTGATGGCTTCATACTTGAACAAACCACATGGAACTCCTTGAGGTGCTTATGAGGGTCCTCTCCGGACAATCCATGAAAAGAAGGTAGTAGGTGGATGAGTCCGGATTTCAACTCGAAAGCCGTGTCGTTTCCTATGGCTGGGAAGGTGATGCACAAGGGCTCTTGAGGAACCCTAGTGTTAGCCAACTCCTTCATTGTTCTTTCTTGACCTTGATCCTCAGCCATTTCTTCCAAGTTAATAATATCTTCACCCCCTAAATTTAGCACTTCGATTCTTTCTCGGACTTGCTCCAAATCTCGAGCTCTCCTTCTCAATTCACGTTCACGTTCCTTAATATCCGGTTCAAATAGCAATCATTTTTCTCCTTGCGAACGCAAAAACATTCACTACAAGTAAATAAAAATAAGGAAACAAAGTGAGATTATGAAATTACTAAGCTAAACAAGAAGATAACTATATATGTAATTAATCATAATGCTTGATCAACAAATCAACTCTATTCTAATCACCGTTCCCCGGCAACGGCGCCAAAATTTGGTAGCGTCGTTTCCTGCTACCAAATTAATTTGTGTATGAAAAATACACTTAAACCTTACCGACTATCCTACTTAGTAGAATGGTAAATAAGGGTCGATCCCACAGGGAACGGTCGAACAGTTTTGATTACGATATCAAGCAATTTATGATTAAGTATGTAAGAAACAAATACTTAAGAAAGCATAATGGGGGGTTGATGGGAAACTAACAATCTATTAGTGACAATTAAAGGTAAGTAGACACAATTAAAAGAAACAAATACTCAAAAACACTAGAAGAGATCATTTTCGGTTTAGTTTTCAAATAGTAAAACAAGTCACCCTTGATCATGCTTCCCCTTGGTCTTGAACAATTGATGCAACTATTGTTAATGCCCGATTAAATTGTGATTTAAGCCCTTATCTCAAGACTATTAACAAGCTCTAATAGCCTTGTTGTCCCTTAATCTTAGTTAATCAAAATAAGCTCTTCGACTAACCCTATTCAGTTTAACCGAATCCTCGAACAAGCTCTCTTAGATTCAATCACCAAAAGCACTAAACACTAGGACAACAAGATAAATTCAACATAAAACTCGAAAGCTCGGTTTTAGTGGTTGAACTTTGTGTTATCCCCAATAAATAACTATTGTTTGCTACTCGGGAATCGGAAATCCTACAATTACGGATAGTAATCTCCTATTCTAGCAACACATTCACAAATCCCTTAAAGGGTGATCAAACCAATAATCAATTCATAAATGTGAGTCAACAAGTGCGAATAACACAAAACACTTAAATACACAATAATCTCGGTAACATTAACCGTAATAATCACATCAATGTCTTGACTCAAGGTTCCACAATGATCAAGGATGAACTAAGGGTGCTAGCCACCCATATTAACTAATACAATCAGAAAATAAATGGGAAAATAAAGAAACATGATACTGATATGGATGAACCCAAAGATTTCAATTGGAGAAGATGATCCTTCAATCCCTTGTCCAATTTCCTTCCTTGGTGGCTGAATTGTGCTCTCCAATTATCCCAAAGGTACTCCAAAAGTTATCCAAAGTTAGGTTAAATTCGAATGGGATGATATATATATAAAGGGAGAAAGTGCTAGACAAAAATAGGCAAAAACGTATTCAGGATTTTAAAACAGGGTAGTGAATCTCGGCCGAGACGGGAGTGTGTCTCGGCCGAGACGTGAAAAAGGGTTTTCAAGAATTTTGGGTCGAAGGTCAATCTCGGCCGAGATTGGGTTTCATCTCGGCCGAGACGTGAAAAAGGGGAAACTAGGGCTTTTTAGGTTTTGACTCATCTCGGCCGAGATTAGGTTACATCTTGGCCGAGACTTTCATCTTTGACATTCTTCAAAAATTCACTGGAGCCTCATCTCGGCCGAGATGAGATTGAATCTCGGCCGAGATCTTCAATCTTGCAAAACTTCAGAAAACCCCTGGAGCCTCATCTCGGCCGAGATGAGATTGAATCTCGGCCGAGATCTTCAGTCTTGCAAAACTTCAGAAAACCCCTGGAGGCTCATCTCGGCCGAGATTAACATCCTGTCTCGGCCGAGATCTTCAGTTGACTCTTCCTTTCTTGCCTCGATCGATCCCTCGACTCCTCGGTCGTTTAATCTTTGATTTCGACCCTTTTTACACATGTCTTAATACAAAAATAGCTCAAACGCATTATTTTGCCCATTAGAATATAAAAGCACTAAATACACATAATTATGCACGTTATTGACACTAAAATGACACTAAAAGTGCCCTAAAGTGCGTGCACGGAACACGTGTACCAGTATACAAGAGAAAGAGAGGAGGGGATGGAGAGGTCACGACCTATAAGGCTAGGCTAGTGGCAAAACGGTAGACCCAGATTGAGGGTAAAGATTACAATGAAACCTTTTCGCCTATGGCCATGCTCAAGTCCATTCGGATCCTTCTCGCCGTAGCAGCTCACTTAAACCTTGAGGTTTGGCAGATGGGTGTCAAAACCGCTTTCTTAAACGGTTATCTTGAAGAAGGTAGGGACATCTATATGCAGCAACCAGATGGTTATGTGAAGAAAGGCGAATAGCATCTAGTGTGGAAGCTCAAGAAGTCCATTTATGGACTTAAGCAAGCTTCTAGGTCATGGAACTTACAACTGACGAGGTGATTAAATCCTATGTTGAGCATTAGTACATGCCATACTATATCATTTTTCTAAATTTATTTATCAATTTCCGAAACACAATGAGTATCATAAAATGGTTGCTAAATCATCGTTGTTCTTTTAATATGATGATATTATGTAATTACACATTATTATTTCCTGATGATTATATTAATTATTTTTTTGGTTTTCTGTTATATGCAGGAGATAATATGGAGATTCGTTAAAGACATAAGTCATATTTTAGAGACAACTTTGCAGGATTTTTGTAAATGGACAGACAAAAAGTTGGGATGTATTTTAAAGAAAAAACAACAAACCTTGTCTTTTAAAAAGGGTTAGGAAGCAATGGTCTTTGATATTGATATTGAAATTTTAGACTGTATTTCATAGCATATGCTAGGAATAAACAGTTTAGTTATGAAGCCTATTTATTTTGACAATTGGTCTTTCGTGGGGTAAGTATTTTTTTTTTTTAATTTTAATCTTTAGCATGTATTTGATTTTTTTTTTTTTTTTTTTGTAATTTAATCAATCCGTTCAATTGCACGAGTGAAGTACTAGTAAATCTTAAAAATAAGATGGACTAAATTAACTTACAATATTTGGAGCTTATAAGCTCTAAGAGCTTATTTTTACATCTTATAAGTTGTTTAACATCTTATTATACCAAACACATTCAGGAGTTTATAAGCTCTCAAACATCTTAATTATAAGATTTATAAGATATTTTGAGGAGTTTATAGCTTAGTCAAACACCCTATAAGTGGTAGTTATCGAAAACTGTTGTTGTTTAGTGATTTAGAGATTGGTGGTGGAAGCCATCTTAGCCTCACTATATGAAACTGATAGGGCTTTGGGTCCATAGCAAAGTCCTACAAAGATTAAATACGGGAAATGCTACAATTAATTAGGAGTGTGCATTCGGTTAAAACCAACTTAACTGTACCGATACTATAAGAAAAATCGTTTTTTGATACAACAAAAAGTTATCTCAAATATGAGTGTTTGTCACTACTATAATCACTAATTAGTCGTCTCAATAACTCAATCAGAAATAATAGCCATCTCAAATATGTATGAGCCTTTTTTTGGCAACAACTAGTTGCCTTTAAAAAGTATAAAATTATCTTAAAATACTTGTACAATATTTTTTGACACAAGTTCATCATATATAGATATTTTAGACAATATTTTTTATCTAAAAAAATGGGTGACAAAAAATATTTTTGTTGCAATAGGTAGTTTGGTTAACCAAAACTATGGTTGCCAAATATAGGGAATCAAAAATCAAAACGAAATACAACAGCTCAGTTTGGTATGAATGCAGATTCCAGTCTAATCTCTTTTAACCAGCATAACCTAAGGATAGGTAGTTTGTGGCTTTGAACCTTCCATAGCAACACACCATCAGATGCACCGGCGGCTTGGTAGATGTAAATCCTTGAACCTTTCTCCCTTAGTGTGCACCTAGTCAACAGTGTTTGCACTATACTGATCAGAACATACTTGTTCTCACGTTTTTGTCTGTTTTGGTCATGGACACGCTTTGGATTCATAAGTGTTTCATCAAAGCGCCCCTTTACTTCACATTACATGGGTAATTCCTTTATCGAGTATCATATACTACTCAATCTTTCTCAAGGTATCTCGGAATCATTAAAAGTCATAAGACTTATCCTTACCACTGTTACAGATCTTTCACACTTGTCTTGCATTCTAGGGATGGATGTTAAAGACATAGTCTTCCAAGTGCTTTCTCCCAAACTTTCAAAACTTAGTTTTCCTATTGAACCAAGTTTATGGGATCTCTACTCATCATGGTTGGGTATCCGTTTTAATCATTCTCTAATTGGTGGGTTTTACTCCCATTCTTTCTCGCAACTTTTTTAATTGATCTCGGTTTAAACCTTTGGTTAACGAATCCGCTAAGTTATCCTTAGACCTTAGATAACTCCACTAGAGATCAATTTTCTCACGGTATTATGTCTACGGCGTATGTGCCTAGACTTACCATTATACATGTTATTCAGTGCCCTTCTAATTGTGGTTTGACAGTCACAATGAACCATAACAGCTAGCACTGACTTACTCCAGCATAGAATATCTTCTAAGAAGTTACGAAATCATTCAACTTCTTCACCAGCTTTATCCAAAGCAATGAATTTTGATTCCATGGTGGATCGGGCTATACATGTTTGTTTAGTTGATTTTCATGAAACTTCTCCACCTCCAATCATGAATACATACCCAATTGTGGAGAATGAGTCCTTCGTGTCAGAAATTCAATTTGCATCACTGTACCCTTCAAGTACAGGAAGATGTCTCGTGTAGTGTAGCCTATGATTAAGAGTATATTTTAAGTACCTCAAAATCCTTGTCAAAGCTTTCCAATGTTCTTGACTTGGATTTCTCGTGAACCTGCTCATTTTGTTCACCGAACATGTAATATAAGGTCTAGTACAATTTGTAATGTACATTGGACTTCCAATTGCTTTCGCATATTCAACTTGAGCTACTAGTTCACCCATGCTCTTTTTCAAATGAATATTCAATTCTAATGGTGTCTTTACAGTTGGATCATCATAAGCGTTGAATTTTCTAAGTACTTTCTCTACATAATGAGATTGGGACAGAATAATTCTCTCAGATGTCCTGATAATCTTGATTCCTAGAATCACATCAGCCAAGCTCATATCCTTCATGTCGAAGTTTCATTTCAACATTCGTTTCGTATCAATGATGATTTCATGGTTACTACTCATGATCAACATGTCGTCTATGTATAGGCACACTATGACAAATGCTTTCGATGTACCTTTTATGTAAACACACTTGCCACACTAATTGATCTTGAAACCATTTGATAGCATGGTGTTGTCAAACTTCAAATGCCATTGTTTAGGGCCTTGTTTGAGACCATATAATGATCTTACGAGTCTGCATACCTTTTTCTCTTGTCCTAGTACTACAAACCCTTCAGGTTGATTCATATAATTCTTCAGGAACACAGTCTTTACATCCATTTGATGGATGTCAAGATTGTGTATTGCAGCAACCGAGAGAAGCACACGAATAGATGTAATCTTGGTCACAGGAGAGTAGGTATCAAAGAAGTCATCACCTTCTTTCTGTTTGAAGCCTTTGGCTACCAAATGAGCATTATACTTATCAATTGAACTATCAGCCTTGTACTTCTTCTTTATGATCCATTTACATCCTGAAGGCTTACAACCAGGTGGAAGATCAGCTAACTCGCACGTGTGATTTTGCATGATGGATTCAATTTCACTGTTAATTGTCTCTTTCGAGAATGGAGCGTTTGGACTAGATAGAGTTTCTTTGAGAGATTTTGATTCATCATCTAGCATATAAATGATAAAGTCAGAACCAAATGACTTTGCAGTCTTTGCTCTTTTACTACATCTCGATTCCTCTTCTTCAAAAGACTGAGAACTACTAGTAGCATCAATATTTCTTTTCAAGTTTGAAGCACTACCTCTCTCGAAGGTATTCTCTTGATTCGAACTTTCTGTGCATGGAAAGATATTTTCAAAGAATACAACGTTCCTTGATTCTATCGTTGTTCCCACAGTCATATCCACAAGTTCAGACTTGTGGATCAAAAAACGATAGGCACTACTGTTCAGTGCGTAACCAACAAATATACATTCAACCGTTTTAGGGCCAATTCTAACTTGTTTAGGTAATAGTACCTCAACTTTAGCTAAACACCCCCACACTTTGAGGTATTTATATGAAGGCTTGCATCCTTTCCATACTGCATAAGGAGTTTTATCAACACCCTTCAGTGATATCTTATTTAAGATATAATTAGCTGTGAGGACAGTTTCCCCCCACATGTTCTGGGGTAACCAAGAATTAATCAATAAGGCATTCATCATCTCCTTAAGAGTACGATTTTTGCGTTCTACTACGCCATTCGATTGTGGAGAATAAGGAGCCGTAGTTTGATGAATTATGCCATTTTCGGAGCATAACTCTTCAAACGCGGCTATATACTCACCACCTCGATCACTCCGGATTGTTTTAATCTGAGTGCCAAGTTGATTTTCAGCTTCAGCTTTATAATTCTTAAAAACTTCTATTGTTTCATCTTTACTTTTTAAAAAATAAAGATAACAATATCTTATGCAATCGTCTATAAAAATTATGAAAAACTTGTTCCCACCTCTAGTTTGCACAAACTTTAGATCGCACACATCAATGTGAATTAGTTCTAGAGGTGTAGTGCTCCTTTCTACTAGATGAAAGGGTAACTTTTCCATTTTGGCTTCAACACATACTTCACACTTGTTATGTGATTTTATTTTATTTAGTTTTAACAAATCTAAATTTACTAATCGTTTTATAGCATTAAGATTTACATGTCCCCTAATCTAGAATACCATAAAGAGGAACACTCAAGCAAGTAATAAGAAGTTGAAGCTTTTCCATTCATAGTAGAGGTTACATTATTGGCTTGGCGTTTAGCCATTATATTGATTTTGAACAAACCATTAACTACAAAACGTTTTCCTATGAACACTCCTTGCTTGCTCAGAATAAACTTATCAGCTTCCAAAACCAAGAGAAATCCATGCTTGACCAGCAGTGATCTGCAGACCAGATTTTTCCGAATGTTTGGGACATGCAGCACATCCATCAGAGTGAGCTTCTTGCTAGAAGTCAGCTTTAAGACCACATTGCCCACTCTACCTACCTCAGACGAGGCTTGATTTCACATATGAAGCTTACTTCCAGAAGAAGCTTTGTAGAAAGAAAACACCTCTCTGTCAGAACAGACATGACAGGAAGCCACAGTATCAACAAACCATTCCCTAGGGTTGTCTAATATGTTGGCCTCAAACACTACAGTTGTGAGATCCAGATCATCTTGCTCGTGTTCAACAATGTTAGCATTGGTTTTTTTGTTCTTCTTCTGCTTGGGCACACAGCAGTTCTTCGCCATGTGGTTTGGTTTGCTACAGTTGTAGCAATTTCCTGCAAATTTAGGAGCCTTTGCAGGCTATTTGCCTTTGCCATTGTTGTTGTTGTTGGGCTGATTGTTGCCCCGACTGTTATTCTCATTTGGACGTTTTCTCTTGTTACTCGAGGATCCCCTTTCCAACAAATTAGCTTTTGCATCTAGTTGTGCTCGATGGCTTGACTCAAATTTTCTGTTATCCTCTTCAATTCTCATCTTAAGAATCAGGTCTTCGACCGTCATTTCCTTTCGCTTGTATTTCAAGTAATTCTTGAAATCACTACATCTCGGAGGCAGTTTTTCGATCAGGCTAGCCACCACAAAGAGAACTGACAGCTTCATGTCTTCAGCAGAAGCATCATGTACTATCAACTGCAGCTCCTGAGCTTGTTCCACAATCGAACGGTTGTCCACCATTTTGAAGTTAAGAAAACGAGCTACTACGAACTTTTTTATTCCTGCATCGTCTGTCTTGTACTTCTTCTCAAGAGCATCCCATATCTCTTTTGCCATTTTCGTGTCTGCATAAATATTATACAGAGAGTCGGTCAGTCTGTTTAGGACATAATTATGACATAAGTAGTCCCCTTGTGTCTAGGCGTCTAGGGCGATACGCCTTGTAGTATCAGTATCGTCTTCAGCTGGAGTAGCTGGAGCTTCTTGTTTCCGGAAAGAAGTAATCCCATGAGTATGAGGTAAAAGAGCATTTTATGTTGCCATCTCTTGAAGTCGTCACAAGAAAATTTCTTCGGTTTCTCAAAGGTATTTGCAGGAGGAGTTGGTACAGCAATGTAGGATGCCATTGTTCAGAAAGAAATAATTTGTCTTGAGATTGTTAATAGTGGGTATAAGATTCTGGACAATGGAAGGTAGAAGAAGAAATCGAGTCGTGGAAAATCACTCCCCTTAAGACAAATTACGTCCCGGCTAGTGCTCTCGGAATGACGTAAGTGCCTCTAAAGGTAAAACAAGTACGTCTTTTCTGAAGTAGCACCACATCAGAAAAGCACCAACGAACTCAGTATGTTCGTCTGAATTGGGATGCTATGAAATGGAAATGCTGAGAATGAAATATTTTCAGGTGGAAAACTTTTGTGTATGTATGCATGCAGGAGACATATTTATAGGCATGCTAGGGAGACAACCAGTTTAAATGTCTTTATTTAGCCATTATGCCATAAGGATGTTACAGGTTTGAATTTGAAAATTCAAACCATCCTCAAGCCCAACCATTTTGGGCTTCTGAGCCCATCCGGCAAGCCCAGCCATTTTGGGCTTCCAAAAAGATAAGAGGCAGCCCAAGGCCCAAAGCCATGGGCCACGACCGAGGCCTTCCCAAGGCCCAAGCCCGAGTCCGAGCCCGTGGCGTGGCCGTACAAAGCCGAGCGCGCACGTGTGTGGGCTTCCAATGAGACTCTCTTACAAGCATAATTAATATACTTCAAGGTGCTCTTATTTTTATAGTTGTAATCAAGATGTTCAAGTTCCAATATGGAATGTGGGATATTAAATGTATTTAATCTCTCATCCCACATTAACACATAATAAAGTGACCCACTTTATGAATTAATTTATCATTCACCAAAAGTCGGTTTTGAGAAATTCAAAATCCTACGATTATCTAATAAAATTGATCATATAAAGTTTAATTCCTAAAAAATTGAACTTTCCACTACTTAATTATTTAATTAAAGTAACTACTTACTCACTTTAATTATATAATTATCCAACAATGGCTTGTACATCTTTTTCATATCCCCCTATTATACTAAGGGAGAGACGCTGTGAATGTCCTTCTGACAAGTGTCGGCTTCTGAGTGATTCGCCTCCTTCTGACAAGTGTCGGCTTCTGAGTGAGTCGCTATAAAAACACGTGTCTACAGTACATTTATTTGGTTATCTTTTTAAAAAAATAATAATAATATTTATTCTTATGATATTCGTTTGATTCTTATGATATATGCAATATTCAATTTTGTAATTTTTTTTTTTTTTTTACAAAAACAGGAAAGGCTAAAGTGTTTAGTTCATGTACGTATTTTTAGTATAATTCATATAAACATAATTGTAAAATTTGTTCACACATTTAAATAATTATAATAATGGTTTATATTTTTACCTATGAAAACTAATTTATTACAAATTACTTAAAAACATGCGAACAAAATTAAAATTTTCAAATAACAATTTCAATTCTGGCACAAATTTCACATTGAATTATTTAAAAAAAAAAAAACAATATCAATACAGATTAAAAAAATATTAAATTGCAATAACAATAATATTTAAACTATAAATATGAACATACACACTAAGAGAATATTTTTCGATTATTCAAATTTTTACAGATCCCAAATACGGTAGACACGTAATAAAGGAGAGGCAGTTTTATTATAGGGGGATTTACTTATTTTTTGGTCAGATATAGGTATATAGGTATGATGATTATCTCTCCCACTAAATTCAGTTATTTCTCCACGTCAGGCTAGGGTTTGAGACTGTGTGAGTGCTACCAAAAACTGCTTAGTCCATGATCTCTAGACAACAGTTTTTTTACTTACACGATCTTTCCCAACATCTATATAATGCATCTTACTATGCCACAGAATTACTCACTTCCATCATAATATGATATAGCCTGCAAAATATATTACATTTACGAACAGAACACTACGAAGCTTTCATCATGGCTCCATTCTTCAGTTTAGTAAAGGATATTAATCCTTCAACAACATTGTGGATGATGCGTCTAAGGTTGGTTCGGGTTTACAATGTGCCTGTATTCGGGAGTAACAATCAGATTGCAAGTATGGAGTTGGTGTTTCATGACAAAGAAGTAAGAATTTACAAATTTAACCTATATCTCAGTCATACTACAGCAATTTTTTCTCAAACTAATTGAGTTTTTTGTGTCACAGGGTGATCGAATTCATGCATCTGTGAAAGGAGCAGCAATCAGAAATTTGAAGGCCGACCCTGTGGAGGGAAATGTGTATGCGCTGAAGGAGTTCATCGTGGCAGAAAATCGAATGAAGTTCAGGACAACTCAGAACGAGTACAAGATCATCTTTTTTAGGAAAACCAAGATGGAGGAAATTTTTGACGAAAAGTTTCCAGTTTCAATGTATAATTTCAGAAACTTCGCAGATTTACAGAACAAAGAGGAAATTGAAGAAGACCAGCTTTATGGTAATAAATTTATCCATACACCATATATTTGAAAGCCATTGTTTTCATTTTTTTGCAAACATATCTAATCTCACTAATACATTTTGTAAACAGATGTAATTGGTCGCGTTGCATCTTATAACATTCCACCACTTCAGACGGGAAGAAGCCAGCGAATTGAATTTAAATTGGAGGATCTGGAGTATAAACATTAATTTACCAACTCAATTTTCATATAATTCTTAACCTATGATAATTCTTATGTTTTATTATAGCCTAATTAAGTTGTTGCTAATTTATGAGTGCTAAAACTATTTAAACAATGATTCACCTAGGAAACAAATGATGACATGTACCTTGTGGGATCGCTATATGGAGGATCTGCTTCCATTCATCCAGGGCGAAAGTAGGAACAATTTGGTTGTAATTGTTCAATTTGGCCGTGTGTCTTTATTTGGAGGTTCCTGCAATGTTAATATGATGAAATTTATTTTCAAAACATGAAATCTTTTCTACATACTTATGATATGTTTTAATTCATTATTTCAGATAATATCTCTTTTTCAAACACATATAATGTTACAAAGCTGATTGTGAATGGTGACTGTGATGAGGTCAAAGAGTTTCGTGAAAGGTGAATTGATAACAATTTTGTGACCTACTGTTTGCTTATGTGAAGTTTCTTTGCTAATATTTTGTATCTGTATTTGTAAAGAATGAACGACACTGGTGTAAAAAGTTCAATACTAACTACATATAAGAGCAGAACTGTTTATGCAATAGCAGATGAGTTCAAACATAAGCTTGCTGATGTAAGGACTCTGGCACAAATTTCTGATATCCAACAGGTTATATATTAATTTAATTTCATATGCATTTCTAATCTACATTATTAAAATCATTTGTTTCTATTATCTAACTGTATTAACTTCAGAAAAATATGCATGTTCCAATTTCAGGATGGCGTTTTTTGGGTAGAAGCCACGATTGCAGATGTAGCTGACTTTGGTGATTGGTACTATTTGGCATGTGCCAAATGTTCCAAAAAGTTGGTAGCCGACGAGGATCGTTTTAGCTGTGGAAAATGTGGAACTAATACAAGGACTGGTCTTTACAAGTACAAGGTTGAGGTTTCTGTAATTGATAAAACTGGACATGCAAGGTTTTTACTATGGGATAAGGAATGTACTCAGTTGATTGGGAAAACAGCTTCTAAGATGCGATGTTCAAACGTAAGCCTATATTTACTAATTTACACTAACAAAAGCTTATTTCATGTAAAATGTATATGATGTGATGTACTGTTAATCTAATTACACATATATTTTTGTTTAATTGCAGTTGGACAATGAAAGCAATGTACCAGAAGATATGATCGTGGCACTGTCGGAGAGGATTGCACTATTTCAGATACAAGTGAAGGCTTCCATGCAAACACGTTATTCAGTGGTGTATAATGTCATGAAAATGACCAATGATGTGCATGTGTTGGACATTTACTATGAGAAATATGTTGGAAAACCAGTAAGTTTCTAATAATTCATGTATATTGGATGTTTCATGAGTATATTGTTTAATTCATTTATCTAATGTACATTTCACTTCTTAAAAGGTTAATGAGAATAGCAACGAGATTACAGAATTTGGGGGATGTGATGAAGCTAATCCAGAATCAAGTTTAAAATCTATAACAAGCTGTGCTACAGTTGACAATAGTGAAGAGAAGGAATGCAATGATGAGGACTCTGACAGCATGAACAAGAGGGGTTACAAAGAGGATGCATTGGCTGCAATTGCAGCAAGCAAGAAAAAGAAGTCCATCAAAAAAGAGAAATAGTTTGCTGAAATATTATGTTTTATAATTCAGACTTTATGTTTACAATTTCAATGTTTCTTCAAGTTTAAGGTAGTCGTTTGTATTTGAATTCCAGTTTAAGTCTTTCTATTTAGTGTGATGTCACAATGTCACAATAGTGGCAATAGTTTCAATGTATTTCTTCTACTTCTATATAGTATTGTTTATCTAAAATTTCGTTTTTTGTCTTCCATATTTACTCACTCTTAATGTCAATCTTCCACGTATCAAATCATGCAGCATGGTCTATCTAAATCAAATAATCAATAAATTTGAACAATATATACACTTACATTTTAGGTTTAAGAAAAATAAATGGGGTGAATCAACATTTGAGTTTAAAATAGCAGAAATTGTAATATGTTAAGAAAAAATAAATGAATTTCAGAATTACTCTTGGTAATTTAATCAACAGTTGAGTTTAAAATAGCAGAAATTTGTAATAGGTTAAGAAAATACAAATGAATATTTAAACTTTTAACTATCCCATTTAAATTTAAACTAAGTTATCTAAATTTTTAAACATTCAAGTGTCCCATCAAAATTAAAGTCATCAAATGGCTCAGTATGATATCTACCTTAAAAAAATTCAAAGTAAATAACATACAGGTAGATTATACTTATCTTTTCGAGTATGCACTGTCTTCATTTAAGATGGAGTTTCATAATAATTTGTACATAATTCATATTTCACCTATCCACAATTGTTGTTCAATCTGCATACAAATAGCAACTAAAACGTTAATTATAATTAAATTAAAATAATTTATTTCAATTAATCCGTAGACACAACAACAATTTCTATACACTGTTAAAAATATTTTTTCAATAAGGTATTACTCATATCTTCAAATTAAATACTAATTATATAATAAAAAATAATCGACTTTAAATGAGAAGGTAATAAACATGTCAGCAATAATTATAAACGGTTTATCAATTTTTTTGAAATTTATAACTCCCTCACGTTCGAAGTGGTTATGAAAAAAAATTTGAAAAACAATTAATAGATTGTAAGTGCGATAGACATATCTTCAATCAAAAAAACATTTGTTCTTCAGATTTTACAAATGCAATAACTGGTATGGATACAATCAATCTCTGAAAGTAGCTTCATCCAAGAACCAAATCATACAAAGGTTGGTGTATAAGTTCAATTGATTTTGTTTTGTTGTGTAAATTACATGATTACATGATTTAATTATAAAATAGAGCAACTTAGTTTACGAATAATGTAATTTTAAATAATCTCAGTCATAAAACATATACATTATCGAATACATTATTGTTTGGTATATATCTACTTAATTTTTTTACTGTGTTAGAGAGCATGATTTTGTACGTATCTTCATCTTTATACATAGTAGATAGTAATAATAAACATCAGGAATGTATGTGAACTTTACACAGTAATTATTGATTGTAGATATAAAAAAGACAGGTTTTAGGCATTACCATGGTGTAATAGCAGATATGAGTTCATTGCAAGAGATTGATCGATCGGAGTTAGAATTGTCAAAGGACGATCTCCTTCTAATCTATTGGAAAAAAATATTCAAAATAAATGGAAATCTCAGATAATCTGTTTGTACCCGAGGCCCACTTTTTTACTTGCTCTTCAATATTCCACTGCAGTAACAATAGATCTACACTATATTGACCAATTTATGAAGATTGTTAGTTCTCTCCACCGATTAGCTCAACGGTGAGAAGAAAATTAACCTTCAGATTTTTGTAGAACATGAGTTCATTGCATGAGATAGATCGATCGGAGTTAAGATCAATCAAATGATGATCTTCCTCTAATCTATTGAAAAAAAACAAATTTAGTCAAATTTTATGGAAATCTCAGATTAACTATTGAATCTGAGCCCCCATTTTATGACATGCTCTTCAATATTCCACTGCAATCACAATAGATCTACACTATATGAATCAATTTATGAAGATTGTTAATTTTCTCTACACCGATTAGCTAAATAGTGACAAGAAAATTAACATTCAGGTATTTTTTCCTCTATTAAAAAATCCATGCACAGTAGATTAAACTAGCACACTAGAGAAATCATCTACTCATTAATATTAGAATAAGCAGATCTACATATATGTGAAATATGGAGTGGATTAGTGTAGAATCAGCTCAAAATGAGAAGATACAAGTCTCCAGAAATTATGTAGATAGAGAGAGAAAGAAGCAGCTGAAATGGAGTAGCGGAGTAGATGTATGAAGTGATTGAGGGCTCACTATTCCACTGCAATCACAATAGATCTACACTATGTTAAGCAATTTATGAAGATTGTTAGTTCTCTCCACCGATTAGCTCAACGGTGAGAAGAAAATTAACCTTCAGATTTCTTTAGCATATGAGTTCATTGCATGAGATAGATCGATCGGAGTTAAGATCAATCAAATGATGATCTTCCTCTAATCTATTGAAAAAAAAAAACAAATTTAGTCAAATTTTATGAAAATCTCAGATTAACTATTGAATCTGGGTCCCCGTTTTATGACATGCTTTTCAATATTCCACTTCAATCACAATAGATCTACACTATATGAATCAATTTATGAAGATTTTTAATTTTCTCTTCACCGATTAGCTAAACAGTGACAAGAAAATTAACCTTCACAGTTTTTTTCCTCGATTAAAAGATCCATGCACAGTAGCTTAAACTAGCACATAAGAGAAATCATATACTCATAAATACTAGAATGAGCAGATCAACTAGCACATAAGAGAAATCATCTACTCATTAATATTAGAATGAGCAGATCTAAATATATGTGAAATATGAAGTGGATTAGTGTAGAATCAGCTGAAACTGAGAAGACTATACAAGTCTCCGGAAATTAAGTAGATAGAGAGAGAAAGAAGCAGCTGAAATGGAGTGGCCGAGTTGAGGTATGAAATGAGGGAGGGCTCACTATTTATAGGGTAATGGACTAGGGTTTTATGTGGTTTGTAAGCTTGCGCCGCTATATCAGCGAGAGAGTTGATTATGGGCCAACAGCCCAACAACATGCCAACAGCCCAAGAATAATAATAAAAAAAAAAATACTCTTAAGCCTGTTGATTTTAACATAAGCCCACATGTTACCTTCAGCCCAACCCAAAAATTAATGAATATAGAATTTGATAATACTCCCTCCATTTCATATTAATTGTCATTTTAGAAAGAAAAAAAATGAAAGAATTAAGTATGGAATATTTTTACAAATATACCATCAACTAATATTAGGGGATAATATTTTGATCAAATAAAATATCTGTGATATATCGAAAAATAGAAATATTATAGGATTGAATAGGGAGAAAATTGGTTGAATTGGTGAAAAATATCTACAACGTCAATTAATTGGAAAAAGGAAGAAGTAGCTAACTAGAATGAAAATTAATATAGAAAGGAGGAAGTATTAGTAACTACATAAACATAATTGTAATTATATAACATAACTGTAGTTATATGTATTCTTGCATATGGTATGGTATGGTATTATGGAAACGAAATGATAAAATATATAGTTTTTATAATATTAATAAGTTTAAAAAAATATGTTAAACAAATTAACATATTAACTTAAAATAAATATTATACTTTTATAGTGAATTTTTTTACATACAAATATTTGAAACTGAATATGTGTGTTTTGTATCATTTTATTATTTTATTACTTAGTTTAATGTAACAATATATATATATATATATATGTTAAATTTTGTATAATGTTCAAAAAAATTGTGTACTATTTTGTTTAGTTATTATTATTTTTTTAGATGATGTAACTAAATTATTTCAAATTTATGTGTTTTTTATTTATATTGGTAGGTACATTATATTTACAAATATGGATGAAAGTGAAACTAGAGAGGCAAGAATCTCGCGCAAGAATCAGATGAGTCTAAAGCGTCAGCGCACTTTACTGGGTATGATGTTTTAATTTTGCTTCAATATATGATGAGTTTTAATTTTTCATTTTAGATAATTTTTATATTTAAATAATCAAATTTAAATATGTGTTGTTCATCCTTTTTTTATTTATTACAGGTGGTGTATGTAGCTCCCAAAATGAATTTCGGGCGACGAATGCCCATAACAAACACCAGTCAACGTGTTCTGCATCTTCATCCTCGAGGCCACTCTCAATTGATACAAGTAATTCAGCATATATTTACAAAATTTAGTTTAGTTTAGTTTAGTTTAGTTACCCTTAAAAAAAAACAAAACAAAAAAATAAAATAAAAAATAAAATAAAAAAAATATAAAAAAAACCAAAAAAAAAATAAAATTTAATTCTTTTTACATTAATTTTTCAACGTAGTAGTATAATTTAATTGTTGCAGGTAAATTTCACTTAGCTAGGAAGAATAGAGCTGAAGTTCAGTCAAAGACTTCATCTGTTGTAAAGTCAATTTGTACTCCAAATAGAAAAGGTAATTAAATATATATTTTAAGTACATATTATATTTAACTTAAAATTTAAAATATTTGTTGTGAAGCTTCATACTTTTAATAATTATTTAAATTTAACTATAGTTTTTTGTGTGTTAGGTTGTGGACCATTTCAAGTTCCTGAATCAAATTTATCATCATTTTATAAAGAAAATGAAAACGTAGAAAATATCAATCACTCAAGCAGTACAACAGAGGCAAGGAATTTACGCAAGAATTGTTTAAGTAGAAAGAGAGATCGCATGTTGATGGGTAAGATAGATAATCTTTGTTTTGTAAATAAATATTTTTTTTTTTTTTATATTATGTTACCACATTTATATTTAAATTCAATAATTTTTTTATAGGTGATTTCTCTAATTTGAGAAATAAAAGTATACGGATAAATGATGATACTTCAAGTCAGTCAACATCGATTGAATCGGTCCGACGTACATCATTTCCTATCGATAGCCGTAAGTTCGTGTATATTTTAATTATCTACATTAGATTGTTATGGTACACATGATTTCCTTCATATTATTTTAATTCAGTTTATTTTAGCTCGAAAATGTTTATTCTATGGATAATTAAGAAAATTAGGTTGCCTTTACATAATTAAAAAAAAAATAAAAAATTTGAAATAATTAATTTTTTCGAATTTGATTAAATTGTCATTTGCTTTTAAGTTTATGATGGTGGTGGTAGTTAGTAGTGGTAGTAGTAATAAAGCATCGCACAATGATATAAACATTAATCTGTTTTTGCTGCATATATCTTACAATATTTTTTAATTGCTTTATGAATTGTTGTATTTATTAATTTTTTACTCTACAAAAATCACTATGTCTTATGTAATTTTTTTCTTATGCTGATTTTTTTTTAGTGATTCCACTGACTCCATGTATGAGTACAAGTACTAAAAATGATCGGTTTGCTGCCTCTTCATCCAATATAAACAAAGGTAAATGTAATATTAAATATTTAATTATCGCACAATGATATAAACATTTATCTGTTTTTGCCGCATATATCTTACAATGTTTTTTAACTGCTTTATGAATTGTTGTATTTCTTAGGTTTTTACACTACAAAAATCACTATGTCTTATTTAATTTTTTTATTATGCTGATTTTTTTAGTGATTTCATGACTCCATGTATGAGTACAAATACTAAAAATGATCGGTTTGCTGCCTCTTCATCCAATATAAACAAAGATAATTGTAATATTAAATGTTTAATTATTATTCTGTTTATTTATATCTATAATGGTTAATTATTTCCACTTATAATTTACAAGTTGTTATGTTAATAATCCAGATGGAGAAAGTTCTTATGTGCATACTGGTGATACATCAAGGTATTTATGATTTTTCAAGTATTTAATTTTTTTGTATATTAATTTATTTTTATAACATCATCTAATAAATATTTTTATAGGTTGAATGAAGGGTGTAATAGAATTTCACGTTCTTCCACAAACAACGAAACTAACGACGATGATATCAACCACATGAACACTGTTTCATCTACAGGTCTTACTATCCATATATATATACATATATACATATATATATATATCACACACATATATGTGTTTATAGACATATGTATATATATGCATTAATAAGATTTAGTAATATGTGTTTCATTATATTTGTTTTAATGTCTTATATTTATGTTAGTAATACATTGATCTTTTGAATATAATATAGAGTATTGGGATCTTGGTGATGCAAATTTCAAGTGTCAGTATTGTGGTGCTTTTTTCTGGTATGAAGAGAGACTACGATCAAATTACCAGTCCAATAGACCCAAATATTCAAATTGTTGCTTGCAAGGAAAAATTAAACTACCATTGATGAAGAAGCCACCTCAACTTTTTATGGATCTTTTGAGTGGTTCAAATCCTAAAAGCAAGGAATACATAAAAAATATCAGGTCGTATAATAGCATGTTTGCATTCACGTCGATGGGAGGAAAGATAGATAATTCTATAAACACTGGAAACAGTCCACCAATATTCAAGCTACATGGTCAAAACTACCACTTGCTTGGGAGTTTGATGCCACGTGGGAATGCCACACCGAAGTTTGCACAACTCTATATCTATGATACAGAAAATGAAGTTGCAAACAGAATTAACTCTGTTAGGTATGATTTATTTGCAACTTATTTAAATTTTAAAATTAATTAAGTTATTGGTGTCAGGTGTTTATACTTTTTTTTTATATAATATATCCTTTGAACAAAAAAAAAAAATATATTTTTATTACTGGAGTATATTACTTTTGTTGAATAAATATTTATATAGTATTTTATGTATACAATATATTTATACTCATTCACTTACATATTGCACAAACAGATCAAGGAGCAACACTGATAGCCTTCACACTGATGTTGTTGAAGAACTAAAGGAAGTGCTTGATGAAAATAACACATTGGTTCAATCGTTTCGAATGGCAAGGGACAAAATTCAACAAGGTGAAGTGATAACACGTTATTTATGCATGTATTTAGGTCGATTTAGGATCATATTTTATGGCATATACGCGTATATTTGACCAGCATTTATTGATATTTATAATATTTGGGTCATTTGACGTGTTTCGACTTGTTTTGAAGATAATTAGGTATTTTTATGCCATTTGGATGAAGTACGAAGGAGAAACAAGTCAAATAGAGTGAAAACCGGCCCAAAGGAGTGAAAACCGTCCAAGAACCGGTTCAAACCAGTCCGAACCGCCCTGAACCGGTCCAGGAGCAAAACCGGGCAAGAACCGACACGGCCGCGTCACAAAGCAACACGGCCGTGTCAAAAGTGGCCTGCAACGTGTTGTGAGTTCTGGAATAGAACACGGCCGTGTCACACTATGAACACGGCCGTGTCAAATTGTTGCTGGAAAAGGAAGATTTACAAATCAACACGGCCGTGTCACTTAAGCAACACGGCCGTGTCGGAAGGGTTTTTATGCGAAGATTTCCTATTTTTAATAGGATTTTGAGCCTATCTTCCCCAAGATTCGTCCCCAACTCTATAAAAAGGACCCCAAGCTCTAAGAAAGGGGGATCAATCATCAAGAACATAAATTACATCATCTTGGAAGACAAAGAAGACGAAGATCATCGAGACGGAGTCATCCGGGTTTATTTATTCTTTTCTAGTTTAATTCTTTACAATGTTTTTATTAAGATTTTGTATTGGATTAATGCTAGGCATGAGTAGCTAAGCTATTCGTGTCCTAGGGTTAGAAAGTAGGGATTTTTATAACAATGTTTTGATTTATGTTTTAATCTATTAATTCCATTCTTTATGTGTTTTATCTCTATGTTTATGCTTAAACTGAATTTAGCTTGATCACCTAGATTTAGTAATTTAGTTTAACAATTCCGCTTCGAGAGGAGGGAATTGTTATCAGACTTAGAACATAGAGCGCAGTTGTCTATGACTGTGTAGGCCGTGGCTTAGGATCGTTTGGGAGTTATTAGGTTTAATTGACTCGAGAGGGTAATTAGCTTAATTAATCAACGGTTTAATCGCTTCGAGAGAAGGATTAGATTATTGTCGTGCCGCCTAATAAACATTAGAATTGGTAAATTAATAGGTTAATCATATTCCACATTGAAATAATATCCTGAAATCGAAGCCCTAGGATACCTTTTCTCTTTGATTGTTAGTTTTCGTGTTTCCTAAGTTTGGAGTTATATTTAATTGAGTAGTTTAATTAGTAAAATCAACCTTTAAAACTTAGTATCTAGTTAGGACATTCCTAGAGTATTAGGGTATCAAACTACCTAAAACTATTCCTTGTGGGATCGACCTTGATAATCGTTACTACACCTACATCCGTACACTTGCGGAACACTAGGTTAGAAACCGACGTGTCAAGTTTTTGGCGCCGTTGCCGGGGAATAGGATTTAGCGCTTAGTTTTTATCTTGAAAAATAGGAGGAAACTAGACTAGATTTTATTTTTTTTTCATAATTTTAATTTTAATTTTCGTTTTTATTTTTGGGTTAATTTTAGTGTTACGCGGTAGTTCTTGTTTTTGGTGTTTTCAGGCTTCGTATGCACACCAGATCAAAAGGGAAAGAAACCCTTCTTCCTTTCGATCCAGAAATTGAAGCGACAGCTCGCAGACATCGAACGAGAAGAAACCTCACAGCTGAGATGGAGAACCCACCACAGCAACCGAATGATGAAGCATTAAATAGAGTGCTAACAGCCTTAGCACGATTGGACGATCGCGTCACTACTATACAGCAGCAGATACCTGTACAGCAGCAACAGTTGCCACAACAGCGTGGACAGATTCCAATAGAGCCAGATGCGGGAGAAGAAGACAATACACCTATTAGTGACTGTTTAAGGCCGAATCCTAATCAACAGTCAGGAGGAGTACAACTCCCGCCTCTGAATGCAAATAGTTTCGAGCTGAAGCCTGCACTGATCAACATAGTGCAGCAGAACTAGTATGGAGGAAGTGCAATGGAGGATCCGAATGCTCACCTAATAAAGTTCCGAAGATTGGCGGACACAATCAAAATAAACCATGTGCCACACGAGCAGGTTAAGCTGCGATTGTTTCCCTTTTCGTTAAGGATAGAGCCCTCCAATGGTTCAATTCCTTGGAAGATATCATCAGTTGGGAAGAGTTGAGCACTTCGTTCCTATTGAAGTACTTTCCACCGAGCAAGATGCTCGACTTGCAGAATCAAATTAATCAGTTCAAACAGCTGGACCAAGAGCCATTCGGAGAGGCTTGGGAGCGATTCCGGGATCTTATCCGGAGTTGCCCTCAACATGGGTTCACCAAGAAGCAGCAAGTATGCAAGTTCTACAATGGTCTACTTGCTCCGACTAGAAACCAAGTGGATGCAGCTGCGGGTGGAAGTTTGATGGAGAAGTCAGTGAGGATGGCATTCTCAATCCTGGACGCGATGGCCAGAACGAGCTACCAATGGTCGAATGAGAGAAACATGCCAAGGAGGGTAGCCAGTGTCCAAAAATGCGAGCCCGTCAATAATGAGCCAATTGAAAAGCTCACAGCACAAGTAACAGCATTGACGAGCCAGGTGAATTTGCTAACTAATCTAACGTTAGCACAACAGCCAGGGGGTCCGGAAGAAGTTGAAGAAGTAAAATTTGTGAATCAACGAAACTTCAACAACTTCCAGAACGATCAGCCTCGGTACAATCAGTACCCTCAGAATCATCAGAACTTTCATATGGGAACGCGCAAAATACACTTAATCCGCCACCCGGATTTGATGTTACAAATGGCATGATCCATGACGGTAAGAAGCCATCACAAGAAGAGATCGCGATGTCACAATTCGAAAAGTATGATGAAAAGTTAGCTCAGTTGGAGAAGAAAGTGGATGGAAAATTCATGGAGCTAAACAAGCATATCACTGGGCAAGGGGCAGACATCAAGAGGCTCGAGAACACGTTGGTGCAGACTCAAGCTAGCATTGGAGAGTTGACATCAAACATGAGTCAGCTGATAAAGATAGTAGGAGCTCAACACAAGCAAGGCCAATACCCGAGTGATACAGTGGTTAACCCGAAGGAGCACTGCAATATTGTGGAGCTAGATGAGCATGAAGAGAGCTTGAAGGACCAAGAAGCGAAGGAATCAAGCGAGGAAGTCAAAAACATTGAGAAGGAGGAGGTCAATACAATCATAGATAAGAAAACTTCATCTCCTATTCTTGATGAGTCTTTTGATTTTTGTTTTAAAAATTCGTTCTTTGCTAACCTTGATCCTTTAGAGCAATCTAGAGTTGTTGTTGTGAAACAGGAACCACTAAAGGAGAAAATCGAAGTTAAAGAGAAAACAAAGGAGTGGGAGGATGGAAAAGAGGCGACAAAGAAGAGACCGAGCAGGCCCAAGAAGAACGCAAACACAAGCATGAAACCAAGAAGAGCAACAAAAGCAAAAGATCCAGGGAGTTTTACTATTTCTTGCTCAATTGGTAGTCATGAATTTCATAATGTCATGTGTGACTTAGGGTCTAGCATAAATTTGATGTCTCTTAAGCAGTATAGACAATTAGGATTAAGGGAAATTAAACGGTCCTTTACTACTATCAAATTGGCGGATGGATCTTCATTAACGCCGTTGGGAGTAGCAGAGGATGTAGTGGTAAAAGTGCTAAATTTTGAATTCCCTAGTGATTTCTTAGTTGTTGACATGAAAGGGAGTGATGAATTCCCTTTTATCTTAGGAAGACCCTTCTTGGCGACTAGCCAAGCACTAATAGATGTACCTAAAGGGGAGTTGGTTTTTCGGGTTCAAAACGAAATAATCACACTCAACATACATAAATTGGGTCTAAGGGGTAGGCACAATTGTAGCATTGTTTACACTACCCTAGCGGCTGTAGAAAATCCTCGTGCCCCAAATAGCTCTTTAAGTGTTCAGAAAACTTCCAACTCGGGGTGGCTAGAAGAAGGTTGATAGAAAAAGGACGTTCGGCTGAAGACGTAAAACAAAGCGCTTATCGGGAGGCAACCCGATGTTTAATGTTTTATGTTTAATTTTTTTTATTGCATTAATTTTATGATTTACGAGTGTTTTAGTATTTTATGTTTTTAGGAATCAACATGGACGACGTTGCAAGAAATAGGGGTCGAAAAGATGGAAAAATCGCGTTAAAAGGAGCAGAAGATGCAACACGGCCGTGTCGCACTATGGACACGGCCGCGTCAAAAAGCACTTAGAAAGTGTTTTCAGCACTGGAATGCAACACGGCCGTGTCAAAAAACGACACGGCCGCGTCAAATAAGGCCTAGAACCCAAATTTTGGTTCAACAGCAACACGGCCGCGTCAGCCTTATAACACGGCCGTGTCAAAACCAAGCTCCAAACACGAATTCACACTGGAATGCAACACGGCCGTGTCAAAATCAGCCCAAAAATATCAAGTTTGGCTCAAATGTAACACGGCCGTGTGACCGTGTCACAACATTCAACACGGCCGTGTCAGTACGTTGAAAAAAAAAAAAAAAAAAAATGAAAAAAAAAATGAAAAATTCAGAGCGTGATGCGGAGACGGCCGAACCAAGATTCAGTAGGAGCAAAATGGCACGATTCCGGAGCTCGTAGGGGTTTCAAAACGCCATCGTCGAACGATTTGTAAGTTAGCACCAAGGCGTACCACGTTTTTCCTCCAAACATTGACTTTCAGCCAAGTTTGGGGGAGGGGGTAGACCGTGGAACGTCTTGGCAGCTAGATTTCTAGTTTTGATTTATTTTTTTGATTTATTTTTTTCGTTCGAGATTCTTGCTGTTAATTGTGGGTCCGTGTGCCCATTGTGCTGATTTTTATTGTTTCAATTGGTGTTATCGGGTCTGTGAGCCCAGTTATCTGATTTATCGGTGTTGTTGGGTCTGTGAGCCCGAGTTTGATTGCATATTGTTTTCATGTTGAGTCTTAGGAGTTTAGAGTTTAGAGTCTTATTAGTGTTTTAGTTTTTGAGTCATAAGAATAATAAACCCGGAAATAGGTAACAAGTGAAAAAAATAAAAAGAGAATAATTGGGAAAGATGGAGGATGAATAGTTAATGATGAGATGATTTAGATGAAAAAATGGCACATAATAGAGCATGAGAGGTGTTTTGAGACGAAATTGAGCGTGAACTGAGAATATTCAATCAAAATTTACCTTGTGAGAATTTGAGCCTAATTATACTCCAACTTTCGGAGTAAGATACTTTCTTTCGGTGTGAATTTGATTGAATATGTGTACTAGTCTCTAGAACTTGCCTTGAGTCTTTACTAAGAATGTGTCAAGTATATGTTGTGATTTAGGAAATGATCTTAGGCAACTTTTTGTTTAAGCCTATTTGTTCGAACCATGAAAATTGCCTTTGACCCATATTGAAAAAAATTGTCCCTAGTTAGCCCAATTGAGCCTTATAGCTTTATTTATTCATAACCTAACAATATCAGCCAAAACCTTTTGATTTAACTCTTTTGGCCTTAATTGGATTAATCAAGTAATGGGAAGTAGGGATATTTTCAAAAGATGAAGGAAATAAGAGAAAAGTGATAGGTGAAAAACGAAGAATGGCCTCTCTAAAAAAAAAAAAAAAAAAAAAAAAAAAAAGAAAAGTTGTATTACAGAGGAGAAGCTAGAAAATAAAGTGCTTAAATTGTGAATTTGCTTAGAACATTCGGGTAGTCCCAAAAATGTGGTACTCGCAGAATTGAAAAGCACTTAGGTTGTACGGACTTTTAAAGGTGAAGAAGTCACTTTGCGAGGTGATTTGCTGAAATTTGAAGAGTGAGATTGAGTGATTGTATTGAGGGGTAGTCGGGTTAGACGTAAGTTGATTAGTCCAATGAATAGTCACTTAAATCCAAATGTATCCCACCGTACCTTAAGCCCACATTACAACCAAAATAAAGACCTTTTTGATCTTTTGTCACACATAGCAAGTACGAGGTCTAGTTTAGACGATTGGCAAGCATATGGTAGACTTTGCATGTAATTCAATATGAGTGGAAATTATTCTAGCTTAAACACTTGAGAGATGAGTGAAACACTTACCCGGTGAGGGTTGAATAATTCGAAAGTTCAAAGTCTCGAGATTAGTTGATTTACGCGTTATCGCATATGCTCAAGTGAATTGTGTGCCTAGTTGTTTTAAGGAAAATCAAACTGAAACTGAATTCATCGTCTAATCGCCCTAAACAAAATGCATAATCACTTGTCTTCTTTGTGTCTTTTTGTATGATGTTCGGGACGAACAACAGTTTAAGTTTGGGGAGTTTGATAACACGTTATTTATGCATGTATTTAGGTCGATTTAGGATCATATTTTATGGCATATACGCGTATATTTGACCAGCATTTATTGATATTTATAATATTTGGGCCATTTGACGTGTTTCGACTTGTTTTGAAGATAATTAGGTATTTTTGTGCCATTTGGATGAAGTACGAAGGAGAAACAAGTCAAATAGAGTGAAAATCGGCCCAAAGGAGTGAAAACCGTCCAAGAACCGGTTCAAACCGGTCCGAACCGCCCTGAACCGGTCCAGGAGCAAAACCGGGCAAGAACCGACACGGCCGCGTCACAAAGCAACACGGCCGTGTCAAAAGTGGCCTGCAACGTGTTGTGAGTTCTAGAATAGAACACGGCCGTGTCACACTATGAACACGGCCATGTCAAATTGTTGCTGGAAAAGGAAGATTTACAAATCAACACGGCCGTGTCACTTAAGCAACACGGCCGTGTCGGAAGGGTTTTTATGCGAAGATTTCCTATTTTTAATAGGATTTTGAGCCTATCTTCCCCAAGATTCGTCCCCAACTCTATAAAAAGGACCCCAAGCTCTAAGAAAGGGGGATCAATCATCAAGAACATAAATTACATCATCTTGGAAGACAAAGAAGACGAAGATCATCGAGACGGAGTCATCCGGGTTTATTTATTCTTTTCTAGTTTAATTCTTTACAATGTTTTTATTAAGATTTTGTATTGGATTAATGCTAGGCATGAGTAGCTAAGCTATTCGTGTCCTAGGGTTAGAAAGTAGGGATTTTTATAACAATGTTTTGATTTATGTTTTAATCTATTAATTCCATTCTTTATGTGTTTTATCTCTATGTTTATGCTTAAACTGAATTTAGCTTGATCACCTAGATTTAGTAATTTAGTTTAACAATTCCGCTTCGAGAGGAGGGAATTGTTATCAGACTTAGAACATAGAGCGCAGTTGTCTATGACTGTGTAGGCCGTGGCTTAGGATCGTTTGGGAGTTATTAGGTTTAATTGACTCGAGAGGGTAATTAGCTTAATTAATCAACGGTTTAATCGCTTCGAGAGAAGGATTAGATTATTGTCGTGCCGCCTAATAAACATTAGAATTGGTAAATTAATAGGTTAATCATATTCCACATTGAAATAATATCCTGAAATCGAAGCCCTAGGATACCTTTTCTCTTTGATTGTTAGTTTTCGTGTTTCCTAAGTTTGGAGTTATATTTAATTGAGTAGTTTAATTAGTAAAATCAACCTTTAAAACTTAGTATCTAGTTAGGACATTCCTAGAGTATTAGGGTATCAAACTACCTAAAACTATTCCTTGTGGGATCGACCTTGATAATCGTTACTACACCTACATCCGTACACTTGCGGAACACTAGGTTAGAAACCGACGTGTCATGAAGACTCCAATGTTAGATTGAAGCTTATGGGGAGAAGAGAAAAGGATGCTAGGACATATAATCTTCCATCTGTTTCGGAAGTTGCTGCACTTATTGTTGGAGATTTTGATGAAGCCCTTGGTGACAGAGATATCATAGTTGAGACAAGAACAGGTACCTTGAAGCGTATTACAGAATTGCATGCTTCATATCTCGGACTACAATATCCGCTCATATTCCCTTATGGGGAAGATGGATATAGAGAAGATATTTCGTTGTCGGACAGAGAAGGACAAGTGGGAAGAAAGAGAACACATGTCAGTGTAAGAGAATTTTTTTCCTTCAGATTTCATGATAGGGAAGGTGAAGAATGTCTTATTTTATGCTCTAGGAGATTAACACAACAATTAGTCGTAGATGCATATACCATTGTTGAGTCAGGGAGACTAACATGGATCAAAAGGAACCAAAAAACTTTGAGATGTGAGGTGTACAAAGGACTAGCTGATGTTTCTCACGTGGTGAACTTGATTTGTCTGCTCAAGGTTTACCGGTTATCTTACCATCATCATATGCCGGCGGTCCTCGATACATGATTCAGAACTACCAAGATGCAATGACTATATGTGGTTGGGCTGGTTACCCTGATCTCTTTATTACATTAACATGTAATGCAAAATGGCCAAAAATTACAAGGTACTTGGATAGAAGGGGACTAAATCCCGAGGATCGCCCAGATATTGTATGTCGAGTATTCAAGATGAAGTTGGATGGCTTGATTAGAGATCTCAGAAGAAATAAAGTTTTTGGACGAGTAAAAGCAGGTACATCACTAAAAAAACCAGTTTTGATTTTTTATTTGTAATATTAGAAATACTTAAAGCTAATATTACATATTTATATGTTATTATTGTTCAATTATTGTTGATGACATTCAATTGTGTTGCAACAGTTGTGTACACTGTGGAGTTTCAGAAACGTGGTTTGCCACACGCACATATTTTGTTATTTTTAGCTGCAGAGGATAGATACCCAACAACAGCTGATATAGATCGAATCATTTCAGCTGAAATTCCTGATGTAGATGTTGATCCAGAGTACTACGCTGCTGTTGAGAATTTCATGATACATGGGCCATGTGGTGTTGCGAACACAAGATCACCTTGCATGTCAGATAAAGGCTGCACAAAATACTTTCCTAAGGATTTTGTTGATGACACAACATTTACAGATGAAGGATATCCAGTATACAAAAGAACAAATAATGGAAGAACAATTTTGAAGAATGGGATTCATGTTGACAGCAGATTTGTTGTAGCACATAATCGTTATTTGTTGCTTAGGTATGGTGCACACATGAACATGGAATGGTGTAATCAATCAAGATCAATCAAATATCTGTTCAAGTACATTAATAAAGGATGCGATCGTGCTACTGCTCAATTTCTGAAGAGTAAAAAAGATGAGCATACTGGAAAGGTTATTGATGAAGTACAGATGTATTATGATTGTAGGTACGTCTCACCATGCGAGGCAATGTGGAGGATATTTGGCTATGAGATAACCTATCGCGATCCACCTGTTGAGAGATTGAGCTTTCATTTACCAGATCAACAAAATGTCATTTTTTCAGAAACAGATAACTTGGAAACAGTTGTTGATCAGCAATATTTCAACATGAGCAAGTTTGAGGCGTGGTTCAAGGCTAATATCGAATACCCACATGGAAATAATCTAACATACTCTGAGTATCCTCAACATTTTGTGTGGAAAAAGAAGACAAAGAAATGGAGCCCAAGAACAAAAGGAATTGCATTGGGAAGACCTTACTATGTACCCCCAGGAGCAGGTGATTCTTACTATTTAAGGCTGCTAATCAATGTTGTTCGTGGTGCAAAATGTCACAATGACATGAAGGTAGCACATGAAGTTCAATATGATTCATATCGAGATGCATGTTACGCATTTGGTCTTTTGGAGGACGATAGTGAATATGTTGATGGAATCGCAGAGGCAAGTATTTGGGCTTCAGCACATTCTTTGCGGGCTATGTTTGCAACTTTGTTAACATAAAATTGCATGGGTCGACCAGAATATGTTTGGGATAAGTGTTGGGAGTTTATGTCGGATGACATATTATATAGACAACGCAAGTTTTACCATCATCAAGGTACATGTTATATGTTTTCATGTTCCATACATTTTATTTCCATACTTAATTTGCTTCTTATTAAATATTGTATTAACTTACGTAATTAAAATATTTGAATAGATTTGAGTTTGACTGAAGCGGAGATAAAGAATCTTGCTCTTATTGAGATTGAGAATATTTTACGAAGATGTGGACGTAGTTTGAGGAACTTTGAATATATGCCTACTCCAGATTACAGTGACATATCAACGTGTCAGAATAGACTCATCCATGAAGAACTTCAGTATGACAAGAGTTTGTTGAAAACTGAGCTTGAACAACTACTTCCAAAGTTGACTAATGAACAAAGGGAAGTATATGAGAAAGTCATTGATTCAACTGAGCAAAATGAAGGTAAAACTTTCTTTGTTTATGGTTATGGAGGCACTGGGAAGACTTTTATTTGGAAGACATTATCTGCAGCTATTAGATCGAAAGGGAATATGTGATACCCCGAACCTTTGAAACACAATAAAATACATTGTTTGTATTTTAAAATTACAAAGTTATTTGACTTATGATTTTAATTTAGAAAATAAGTGTGACCGCAATATACCAGGCCGACTGCACTCCTAGCACCTAAAGGGGTAAGAATTAGAAGTTTACAAAACAGAAGTTTAAAATTAGCATCGAGTTTTAAAAGTGAAAAGGAAAAATTAACTTATAAACTACAAACTATATAAATATGTATGTATAAAATAATAATAATATAATAATAATGATGATAATAACGTATATATATATATATATCTAACCTACAAAATAGTAATAATATAATAATACTATACTAAATATAGTAAATTACACACACATGCTAAATTTAACAAATAATACAAATTATATAATAATATTAAACAAACAAACGTATACGTAAAACTAACATAAAATTTGGGATCGTCCCACATCGAAAAAAAATTGAAACATTGTTGAAAAATCCCTTTATAAATAAGTTATAGGAAATGAATTAATAACTAAACATTTCAGTGAATGAATTAAAAGGAATTCCTTTAATTAGGAGGTCCTTATAAGTTATTTTTCGACTACGTTCGAACTAGTGTTTCCGGAGGTTCTCGTCTAGTGTCTAAAACTTTGGAGGTATGTCTTCTTTAATAATTTTACTTTTCCATTATTTTATAGTTTATTTAAATTTAGGAATTTAATTGTTAATATTTAGTTGTTTTCTTTTAGGTCGTATTAGGTAGTTGTTATTTTGCATGTTAGTTAATTTTAAGTATGTCTTAATTAATGTTGTCTGTAATTTAAATTTAGTAGATAATTATGCTTCTTAGTTTAAAATTGTAATTTATAATAACTTGGCTTATATATTAAATATTGTAAAAATAGATATAATCCAAAGAAAAGGATACTACATTAATTATTTTTAAAATATAACTGAACCCGATAAGTAATACTAATTAAACAAACAACATGTGCTTGGTGTAGTGCGGATCGGGCCTTGGGACATTTGCGACCTACCTTTAGTTTTTAAAGCAAGCAAACAAGGTGGGTGACTGGGCTATTTGTAAGTATATTATGCTACTGAACTTGTACTTGATAAATATGTTTGCCTTCGGGCTAATGATAAGATATCTCTTAAGTCGTAAGATTGGCTTTTGAGTGGGACTTGGGGGTCGTAAGATTGGCTCCCTAGTCCAGCAATATGGCTTTTAAGTCATAAGATGGGCTCCTAAGTCAAGGATATGTTTATTATTGTGCACCTTCGTTAAGTATAACTGCTTACAAAGTTCCCACTGAGTTTATACTCATGCCCATAATTACAAATCTTCAGGTTAATTGAGCAAGGTGGCGGGACTGTTGCGGCAAAGGTCACAGGGTTCCTTCTTCTACCCGCAACTCAAAGATGTTTTCGCCTCTTCTGTGTATATTAATAAGTTTGTGTGTCATAAAATCCGGGATTTGCATTTTCTTATAAACTTTGGCACCACTAGTGTAAATATGTTTTGGCAGTATCTTATTGTCAATAAAATTTCTACTTTTATCCAATAAGTATTTTATGTCACGCTTTCGCACATTTTTTAATTTATTATTTAATCAAAAAAAAAGAAAATTTAGTAGCACTTTAATCCCGAGCTAATGGGATTGGGGCGCTACAGAGTGGTATCAGAGCGGGTCTACTTTTCTGTATACTCGATTTATAAAATGAAACCAAGGGGAACCGTGACTTTGCTAACAGACCGACACTCGCTCCAAGGTATGTATATTTTATTATGAGTTTTATATAAGTTCAAAAATGTTTTGTCCTCGAAACTTTTACTACCAATTAAGAAGCCAGATTAGAGACTGATCCATATTCCTTCTTTATGATAGGATGGTTCGAAGAAAACAAACTGCTAGAAAAACAGTAGTATATAGACAAAGAATACTCGCTAACAGAGATCTACCACCCGCAATGTCAGTCTACCGGAGGACCAGACAGGGTGAATATCAGAATATAGGCGAGTATATAAATATATTACGGAGACGTCGGAACAACGCCATACAAGAAGGACATCACATTACTGAGTACGAGGCTTCTATGCGCTTAGCAGACACTGTCCTCCCAAATTATAGAGATGTTGCCCATCGGTTATTGGACGAAATGCTTACGATAGATTCTACGGCTGGACTGACAATTAATTATGAACGTTTTAGTGTCCGCCTCGCTATGGTTATTAGAGAACGTCAAAGGTGCCTCGCAATTGCAGATCAGATGGAAATGGAGGCAGAGGAACAGAGGCAAAGGGCAAATCATTATGACGAGGTCGCCGCCAATAAGCGCTTAGAAGCTATTGCTGATGAACGTCTTGCCGAACGCGCTAGGGATCGGGCGGAATACTGTCTCGAGTTCGCAAGATCGCAAAGGGAGGAAGCAGGTGTAGCAGAAGAGGAGGAGGACCCCTCAGAAGATACCGAGCCCAACGAGTCCATAGGATCAGTCCATGATGAGAGCATACCATCTAGGGGTCGACGTATGCGTACCCCACCAGCAGAGAACCAGGCGGGTCCCAGTAATTGGTTCTGATATAGTTAGAAACCTAGAGGATGTACATATAGTAATAGTAGATAGTTTTGTATAATGATGTCTAGGTGCATAACTAGATCGTAAATATCCTTTTGCAATAGGAATGTATATAAGTCATCCTTTGATCATGCTATCTTTTTGCTCATATAAGCATGATAAACTAATAGACTTTTTGTACGGGTAAGAGTATTAAAAACCAATGTACTTTTTGTATATATATATATATATATGGATTTGTAAACCTAATATCTTTTATGTATATGGTATGTTAAACAAGGGTATATATGCATATAATTAAGTGTTATTTCTTTTTCTCCCAAAAGTATGGCAGCGCGAGGAAGGCCACGTAAACATGTGCAAAATGAAAATGAGCCATTTGTCGAGCCAGCTGCTGAGAGGCAACATCCACCTGCTGTTGGAGTACAGGGAGCGGATTTTGCACGGGAGTTCTTGAACTCTCTGCAGGGACTCATACAACAAATACCAGCTAACCAGAATATACCAAATCCACAGAATCAGGGTATCAATACTAATGTCATTATAGAGCAATTTCGTCGTTTTTCACCACCAAGATTCAGAGGTAGCGAAGGACCTATGGTCGCTGAGGAATGGATTCTTGAGCTTGAAAGAATCTTTGACCATATGGAATCAACTGAAAATCAGAAAGTTTCGTGCGCAATATTCCAACTTGTGGAAGATGCTGGACACTGGTGGAAATCACACGAGCGAACAATGACGAATGAACAAAAGCAAAACATGACTTGGAATGATTTTAAGAACATGATGATGGATCGTTACTTTCCACAGTCTATCCGTGACCAAAAGGAAATTGAGTTTGTCAATCTGAAGCAGGGAATTCTTCCAGTGATGGAGTATGAAAGACGTTTTAATCAATTATCTAAATATGCCCCACACTTGGTTGATATAGATGAAAGAAAAGCAAGACGTTTTGAGAGAGGTTTGCGTCCAGAAATCGGAGGGATCGTGTCGGGTTTGAAACTACCTACGTACCATGAAACGTTTGAACGAGCACATATTGTATCCCTTAGCCAGAATTTAGAATACAACCAGAAACCTCAAGAGCAACCCGGGAAAAGGAAATGGGATTTTAGAGATAAGAATAAGACTAACCACTTTGTGAAGAAGGCAACTCCAAGGGGGGGACCAGGACCAAATGCAGTTCCGATATGTCCTAATTGCAATAAGCACCACTATGGGGAGTGTTTGATGGGAAAGAATGTTTGTTATAAGTGTCGTCAACCAGGACATAGGTATTGGGAATGCACTGCCACACCGACCAAGGCACCACAAAATGTTAATACACCAGACAAGAAGACAGGGAAGGCACGCGTTTTTGCTCTAGGACAAGACAAAGTGACCGAGGAGAATGAAACCATGGCAGGTATACTATTTGTCTACGATCTTCCAGCATATATTTTGTTTGATACTGGTGCATCACATTCTTTTATGTCAGAAGATTTTAAAAGAAAACTGGGTTTGAAAAGTAACACAAATGGAGAGGAGTTGACGGTAAGTATTCCCTCAGGAGAAACTATTAGGACTAAGGATATTGTGACTGGTGTGAAGCTTTTGATAGGTAACCAAGAACTGGAAGCCGATCTATATGTGTTAGAGATGAAATGTTTCGATGTTATTTTGGGTATAGATTGGTTGACCAAGAATAAAGCAACAATCCGATGCTTTGAGCGTGAAATAGATTTTGAAAGACCAGTAGGATCCAAATTCACCTTTTACGGAGCCAAAACTAATACCAGACCGCGTATTGTGTCAGCAATGAAGGCTGTAAGAATGTTACGGAAAAAGGGAAGTGAAGGCTACCTTGTGAATATCATGGAAAATAATACTGTTAAGGTTACACCTGCTGATATATCAACGGTGAGAGATTATGTGGACGTATTTCCAGATGAGTTGCCAGGAATACCTCCTGATCTACAGGTTGAATTCACAATAGATTTGGTGCCTGGAGCTGCACCTGTATCTAAAGCACCTTATCGAATGGCGCCTAAGGAATTACAAGAATTAAAAATACAGCTTCAGGAGTTACTGGACAAGAAGTTCATCAGGCCAAGTGTTTCTCCATGGGGAGCCCCTGTATTGTTTGTCAAGAAGAAGGACGGATCACTTAGAATGTGCATTGATTATCGGGAACTCAACCGTCTAACAATCAAGAATAAGTATCCCTTGCCCAGAATAGAAGATCTTTTTGACCAACTGAAGGGAGCTAGCGTGTTCTCAAAGATCGATCTCAGATCGGGCTACCACCAACTCAAGGTCAAAGAATGTGATATTTCTAAGACAGCCTTTAGAACACGATATGGTCATTATGAGTTCATAGTAATGCCTTTTGGATTGACAAATGCACCCGCAGTATTCATGGATTTGATGAATAGGGTATTCCATCCTTATCTAGATCAGTTTGTCATAGTCTTCATTGATGATATCCTAGTATACTCAAGAGATAAAGAACAACACGAGAAACATCTTAGAACTATACTAGGTACCTTACGACAGGAGAAGCTTTATGCTAAATTTAGCAAATGTGAATTTTGGCTAGATCGAGTTGTTTTTCTAGGCCATATTATCACGGCTAATGGAATCGAAGTGGATCCCGCGAAGGTTGAAGCAGTAATGAATTGGAAAGCTCCGAAGAATGTGAATGAGGTTCGAAGTTTTCTGGGTCTAGCTGGTTACTACAGAAGATTCATTCAAGATTTCTCGAAGATCGCTAGGCCTTTGACTCAATTGACAAAGAAGAGCAACCAGTTCCACTGGACTGACGAATGCGAAAATAACTTTCAAGAGCTTAAGCAAAGACTCGTAACCGCGCCAGTTCTAACTATCCCTGACGGATCAGAAGGGTTTGTCATTTACACCGATGCCTCAAAGTTAGGATTAGGATGTGTTTTGATGCAGCATGGAAAAGTCGTCGCTTATGCCTCAAGACAATTGAAACCCCATGAGTTAAACTACCCTACACATGACTTAGAATTAGCTGCTGTTGTTCACGCATTAAAGATATGGCGTCATTACCTCTATGGTGGGAAATGTGAAATTTACACAGACCATAAGAGTTTAAAGTACTTTTTCACACAAAAAGAACTCAACATGCGCCAAAGAAGATGGCTGGAGCTAGTAAAGGATTATGATTGTACCATCCATTATCATCCAGGTAAGGCGAATGTCGTAGCTGATGCACTTAGCAGGAAAAATAAAGGACACATGATCGCTCTACCAATACAACAGCAGCAACTGCTGACAGAATTTGCAAAGCTGAATCTAGATTTTGTGAAGTCAGGCCATACTACAGCTATGATCGCAGCATTAACCATACAACCTACTTTGAGAGATCGAATAAAGGTAGCACAAAGAACTGACCAATTCCTCCTCAAGATGAAAGACCGGGCAATTGCAGGAACCATCAAGGGATTCTTTGTAAAACCAGATGGAACTTTAACATACGAAGGAAGATTATGTGTACCTAAGGATGATGACATAAAGAAGGAAATTCTTGAAGAAGCTCACAATACCCCGTACACAGCTCATCCAGGAGGGACGAAAATGTTCAAGGACCTAAAAGAGATCTATTGGTGGAGGAATATGAAACGATCAATAGGGCAATTTGTTGAAAGATGTTTAACATGCCAACAAGTTAAAGCAGAACACCAACGGCCTTCAGGACTCTTACACCCTTTAGAGATTCCCGAATGGAAGTGGGAACACATAGCAATGGACTTTGTTACTGGACTGCCACGAACAACAAGAAGGAATGAAGCTATTTGGGTGATCATTGACAGACTTACAAAGACAGCACACTTTATACCAGTAAGAATGACGCTTAACATGGATCAACTTGCTCAACGGTACGTGAACGAGATTGTTAGATTACACGGAGTACCAGTGACCATAGTTTCGGACAGAGATACTCGTTTCACCTCTAAATTCTGGAGAAGTCTACAAACGGCCCTTGGGACAAAGCTCAACTTCAGCACATCATATCATCCACAAACTGATGGACAGTCAGAAAGAACAATACAAACACTCGAGGATATGCTTAGAGCCTGTGTACTAGACTTTGGAGGAAACTGGGAAACATATTTACCGTTGGTAGAGTTTTCCTATAACAACAGTTACCAGGCGACAATAAAGATGGCACCATATGAAGCACTCTATGGAAGGAGATGTAGATCGCCGATTTACTGGGATGAAGTTGGAGAACGAAAGATCTTAGGCCCTGAAATCATCGAAAGAACCATTGGAGTGGTAACTAAGATTCGAGAAAGAATTAAGGCCGCCCAGGATCGACAGAAATCATATGCTGACACACGAAGGAAGGATCTACAATTCAATACAGGCGATAAGGTTTTTCTCAAAATGGCACCAATGAAAGGAGTAATACGCTTCGGAAAGAGAGGGAAGTTAAAACCAAGATATATTGGCCCATTTGAGATTCTAGATAGAATCGGAGACGTCGCCTATAAGTTAGCTCTACCGCCGGGACTTACCAATATCCATAACGTCTTCCATGTATCTGTACTTAGAAAGTATGTCCCAGATACGAATCACGTTATTCATCATGAAAATCTGAAGATCAATAAAAACCTCACTTATGATGAGAACCCCATTGCTATCCTAGGAAGAAAAGTTCACACTTTGAGGAATAAAGAGATTCCCTTAGTACTAGTGCAGTGGAGTAGACATGGGAAAGAAGAAGCTACTTGGGAACGAGAAGAGGAGATCTTAGCAAAATATCCGAATATTTTAAACCAAGTAAGTACAATTTCGAGGACGAAATTTTTAAAAGTAGGGGAGACTGTGATACCCCGAACCTTTGAAACACAATAAAATACATTGTTTGTATTTTAAAATTACAAAGTTATTTGACTTATGATTTTAATTTAGAAAATAAGTGTGACCGCAATATACCAGGCCGACTGCACTCCTAGCACCTAAAGGGGTAAGAATTAGAAGTTTACAAAACAGAAGTTTAAAATTAGCATCGAGTTTTAAAAGTGAAAAGGAAAAATTAACTTATAAACTACAAACTATATAAATATGTATGTATAAAATAATAATAATATAATAATAATGATGATAATAACGTATATATATATATATATCTAACCTACAAAATAGTAATAATATAATAATACTATACTAAATATAGTAAATTACACACACATACTAAATTTAACAAATAATACAAATTATATAATAATATTAAACAAACAAACGTATACGTAAAACTAACATAAAATTTGGGATCGTCCCACATCGAAAAAAAATTGAAACATTGTTGAAAAATCCCTTTATAAATAAGTTATAGGAAATGAATTAATAACTAAACATTTCAGTGAATGAATTAAAAGGAATTCCTTTAATTAGGAGGTCCTTATAAGTTATTTTTCGACTACGTTCGAACTAGTGTTTCCGGAGGTTCTCGTCTAGTGTCTAAAACTTTGGAGGTATGTCTTCTTTAATAATTTTACTTTTCCATTATTTTATAGTTTATTTAAATTTAGGAATTTAATTGTTAATATTTAGTTGTTTTCTTTTAGGTCGTATTAGGTAGTTGTTATTTTGCATGTTAGTTAATTTTAAGTATGTCTTAATTAATGTTGTCTGTAATTTAAATTTAGTAGATAATTATGCTTCTTAGTTTAAAATTGTAATTTATAATAACTTGGCTTATATATTAAATATTGTAAAAATAGATATAATCCAAAGAAAAGGATACTACATTAATTATTTTTAAAATATAACTGAACCCGATAAGTAATACTAATTAAACAAACAACATGTGCTTGGTGTAGTGTGGATCGGGCCTTGGGACATTTGCGACCTACCTTTAGTTTTTAAAGCAAGCAAACAAGGTGGGTGACTGGGCTATTTGTAAGTATATTATGCTACTGAACTTGTACTTGATAAATATGTTTGCCTTCGGGCTAATGATAAGATACCTCTTAAGTCGTAAGATTGGCTTTTGAGTGGGACTTGGGGGTCGTAAGATTGGCTCCCTAGTCCAGCAATATGGCTTTTGAGTCATAAGATGGGCTCCTAAGTCAAGGATATGTTTATTATTGTGCACCTTCGTTAAGTATAACTGCTTACAAAGTTCCCACTGAGTTTATACTCATGCCCATAATTACAAATCTTCAGGTTAATTGAGCAAGGTGGCGGGACTGTTGCGGCAAAGGTCACAGGGTTCCTTCTTCTACCCGCAACTCAAAGATGTTTTCGCCTCTTCTGTGTATATTAATAAGTTTGTGTGTCATAAAATCCGGGATTTGCATTTTCTTATAAACTTTGGCACCACTAGTGTAAATATGTTTTGGCAGTATCTTATTGTCAATAAAATTTCTACTTTTATCCAATAAGTATTTTATGTCACGCTTTCGCACATTTTTTAATTTATTATTTAATCAAAAAAAAAGAAAATTTAGTAGCACTTTAATCCCGAGCTAATGGGATTGGGGCGCTACAGAAAAAAAGAGAAAATTTAGTAGCACTTTAATCCCGAGCTAATGGGATTGGGGCGCTACAGAGTATTGTATTGAATGTGGCTTCATGTGGAATAGCATCTTTGCTCTTACCTGGTGGAAGAACAGCTCATTCTAGATTTAAGATTCCCTTAAATCTTCATCAAGATTCATTGTGTGGCATCAAACTAGGAAGTGATCTTGATCAGCTTATTGTTATGGCAAAGTTGATTATATGGGATGAAGCTCCAATGATGCACAAACATTGTTTTGAAGCACTTGATAGAAGTTTGAAAGATGTAATGAAACGTGTTGACAACGCAAATTTGAGTAAACCTTTTGGTGGTAAAACAGTGGTGTTTGGTGGAGATTTTCGTCAAATTCTGCCAGTTATACCTAAAGGTCGAAGACAGGACATTGTTAATGCTACGATGAATTCATCTTACATATGGAGTAACTGTGAAGTGCTTCGTCTAACAAAGAACATGCGGTTGCAAAGTGCTGCGTCTGAAAGTGAAGGATCACAACTTCATGAATTTTCAGAATGGTTGCAAAGTGTAGGAGATGGAACAATTGGGTCTGAAGGAGAACATTTTTCCACAATTCAAATTCCTGACGATATGCTTCTTCAAAGTGGCGAAAATCCAATTGCCACTATTGTTCACAGCACATATCCCAATCTTTCTGAAAGAATTCATGATCCAGAATATCTTCAACAAAGAGCTGTATTGGCACCCACTCTCGATGCTGTTGACTCCATAAATCAATACATGATTTCGAAAAATATCGGTGAGGGTCGTTCTTACTTTAGCTCAGACTGTGCAGCTAAATCCGACTTAACAGCTAATGTGATAACAAATGTTCACACTCCCGAGTTCTTAAATTCAATAAAGTGCTCTGGAGTTCCGAATCATGAGTTGAATCTGAAAGTAGGAACTCCCATTATGCTGCTAAGAAACATAGATCCAAGTCGTGGACTATGTAATGGAACAAGGTTGATTCTTAGTAGACTTGGAAATCATGTATTGGAAGCAAAAATCATGACTGGATCAAGTGCTGGTGAAATGGTATTGATTCCAAGACTGTCGATGACTCCATCAGATGCAAAGATACCATTTAAATTTCAGCGTCGTCAATTTCCAATCACAATTTCTTATGCGATGACTATCAACAAGAGTCAAGGCCAATCTCTTACAAATGTTGGATTATTCCTGAAGAAGCCAGTTTTCAGTCACGGACAATTATATGTTGCATTCTCCGGAGTCACAAATCGAAGAGGTTTGAAAGTTTTAATTTGTGATGAAGAGAAAAAATATGTAAACACAACCGTGAATGTTGTGTATAGAGAAGTATTTAGAAATTTGTAATATGTTACCTCATACATTGATTGCACCTTTTTTTTTAGTTTGTGAATGTTAATTAACATAACTACATTATTTAAACGTACATTTTATTGATCCTAAATTTAGTTATACACATCATATTCAAAATTTCCGTGCACTTTATTTTAAATTCATATACAAATTTAGTCGATGCACGGGTGGACAACTAGTATCATTAACAATGGTACAGGAAATGAAAAATATTCTCATAAATTGTTTAGTTCAATATACTAAATAAGTTAATTATAATGAAACATATTTGAGGAGAAACAAATTAGATCAAATTTACTAAAACATGCACGCATAATAGAAACAAATAAAATCAGTAATAAACCCATTAATAAAAAAATAAATGTAAATAATTAGTGGAAAAGGGATGCGTTAGAAATTACTTGCGCAAGACAAACAAACTGTAAATAAGAAAAAAAAAATGTCTCCTTAGCATAAAAGGATAAAATGTCACTTATTTTTGCAAAAGATTAAAAATTTTAAATTATAATTTATTAAAAACTAGAGGGAGTATTATATTTTAGAACCAAACCATTATATTTGAGATATCTAAAAATAAAAATTTTAGCCCACGTAAGAGTGTGCACGGGACAATATGATTTGTGAATTTGAAAAATTCAATCTGTCTCAAAGTTAGGTACTTCCAAAATCTTAAGGACCAAAGAACAAAAAACTTGTAAAGATTAGTATCAAGTCGTTCCAAAATTTGGGATAGTTCGGTACATTATTTTAGATCGAACAAATCTAGTGACATTGTTTGGTTCAGTACGATATACTCAGTTATTTTGAGACTTTTTGAGATTTTTAATAGCAAAATTAAAATTGAAAAAAAAAAATTCAAGATACTCATATCATAGTTGCAACTAAAACTAAATTAGTGTTTTTTTTAATAAGAGAATCTTATTACTCAAAATTCTTGACGTACATGATTCTCACCTAAAATACTGGAAATCTGGCTCAACCTAAAAATAGACGGATTGACAGAAGTAAAAGAAAAACATGTCAAACAATGCGCAACACTGTTACAATCTCTAGACATATGAGAAATTGTGTAAAAGTCATGCTTAAACACGAGCCTCTTAATCTAAATAACAATAACTCCACAATATTTCAAAGAATCCATTTGCTCCGTGACTGCATGCACATAGAGCAATGAATCTGTAAGGATGCGTACTTTCATAGCCGAAAAATTCATAGGAAATCGAAAATCGTAGACCGCTTGGAAGACCATCTAAAACTGAAAACTACCATATGTAAGAAATTATTTATACATTCATATATTTTTTTAATCTCGGTTACTTCTTTGGAACGATTCAAAACATACATTTTAATTTGATGATTCTTGGTACGAATATAAACTGAATATGCAGAAACTTATCATAATAATTTCCGGTACAATTGGATTCTGATAAAGTTATAAGTCCAACGATTTGTTTTGGATTCAAATTTCACTATAGTTGGATAGATTCCAAGTTCCATATGTATTCTAAGGCCACATAATAATACATAGTACGGAGCAACTATTAAAACAAACATAAAGGATATGTTTGGTTAGGGTTGACCCAGTCTCTGATGGATTGGTTTAGTCTCTTTCTATATTTATTTATACAGGTTGACTCAATCACTAAAAACCACCACAAATTTCAATATCACTTAATAATTATTAATAAACTCTTACACACATCACATCATATTTTACAATTAAAAATTATATCCTACACTATAACTACTACACCAATCACTCAAACAAACATAATTTTTTTACTCTTTCAGTCACTAACTTCACTCTCTATTTTCAATCAATAGTATCCCAGCCATCCAGCCCTAATCAAACATGCACAATGAAGAAAATGAAGCTAGACGAACCGACTTAGCAGCAGTAAGCAACAAAAAATCCAAACCCTTTTTAGTCCCTTTTTCTCGGGTTTGTATGGTTGTATCGTGTTGTGCGTGAGCTCAACTTTTGTCACACAAAAAACACTCATATAATTAATGTGTTCATATTTTATAAAATGAAATTAATAAACTTATTTATTGTTTTTTATGAAGGATGATTATTTGGGGCAGCAATTAATTATTTATTTATTTGGATGATTCTGTGATGGTTGTAATTAAGCAAAGATGGCGGTTGTTGAAATGATTCGCAATCCAATCCTTTTTACACCGCCACAGGTAGGCTACTAATTATTCATTTTTATTAATTTACAGTTTGAAAATCTGTCTTACTCTCTCTCTTATTTACTGTTGTGTTAGTGGCCTCCTGACCTCTCATCTTAAATAGAAGCCCCAACTGCCCATCTTCTCCACCTTCTTCTCTCTTCACCTTCTTTCCAGAAAGAATAACAAGATTCACATTCACGGTGGGTTTACCAAAGGGCTGCTGGAAGAGATTATTGGCATTCTGTCCACCTCCTCCTCCTCAATTTATTTGTGGAGGTGGGCATACTGCCAACTCACCTCTCTTGGCTTCTCTTTGCAAAACCCTCCTGAAATTTACTTTGCTTTCTCTCTCTACAGATCAAGGTATATTATTTTCTGCCATGCAACAACTCTTGTATTTATGCTGCTCACCCATGTCTTTAAATTGCTACATGTATTTTCTGTCCCGATCTAACAGCAGTATTTGATTTTGAACAAGAATACATGGATATTGTAAATCCCAGATTGATTGTGTAAATTAAATGGAGAACTTTTGGGGTTCCATCTTTGTTTATTTTTTGCAATATCTGCAGCTTCCATTTTGTATGGTGCCAGATTTGGAGTTCATCTTTGTTTATGGGTCTGTCCATGCACCGTAGGGCAGGAGAATATAATTAGGGCAAATGGAATATCGATTTGTGCTTTGCATATACATACATATATACATACAGTCGTAGGGGCTCATGATTGAAACCCTGACAATGGCCACTAAGTTATGGGAAAGACATTAGGTATAGTATAGGTGCAGCTGCCCATCAATCCCATTTATTCTTCATCTTTTTGCTTTCAAACATATTTTTTACTGACACCAAAATCATCTAAACGTCTAATCTTTACTCTAAATTCAAAACCCAATAACTACGTATTTCTTTCCCACCTAATAAATACCAATGCAACTGTGAATTAAATTAATTCAAGATAAACATCCTACTCTCAAATATTCAAATAATAATTAAACAAGAAATTAACAACATAAAAATTCAAATTCATTTAATAACTTATAGATTTGGTATACTTTTTTTCTTTACTTCATTTAACTAATTTTCTACAATTCTATTGAACAGTGTAAAAAAATTCTTTATTTTAATTTCATATGTATTTCTTATTTTATTTGTTGCTTTTAGATTTATTAAATATTTTTTGAATGTATTTAGTTATTTTAACATTTCAAAAGGTTTTATTTTTCTTCAATTTTAAAGTTTAAGGGTTTATCGGACCTATTTGAAACAGTTCAAGTTTCGATTTGGGAAATATATAATTTAAGGTCCAGTTTGCATTTGGGATATAAACTCAAGGGCAAATTTGTATATTTTGCCCGTTCAAAACAACTTTAGTACTCTTTCGTTCTACAAAGAGACTTAATGAATTGTGTCAACTCAACCGTGTTTGTAGATTCAACAAATTCAAAAGTTTCTCTCTCCTCTCTCCACTCAACTAGCTTTTATTATACACGTTACATTTTTTACCTTTTATAATAATAAACAAACTTCAATTCAATATTCAATTAACAAAATCGAACATTTATTTATTTCAAGAGTCTGCTAAACGTGCAGAATCTACCCGGGAGACAATAGAATTTGTGTTTTTTTAATTCTTTATTATCTTCTCCTAAAAAGTACAAATATAAATGATAACTATTATAAGATGAATTTTAATGTTAACTATCATTTTAAAACAATTTAAATTTGGCGTCTTTTTTTACCCTAAATCGAGCATTATTTAAATTTTAATTACCGTATACATAAATAATTTTTTATTAATATTTTTTAATACATTTATTAAAAAAAATGAATTTTAAAAAGAAATTGTCTGCCCAGGCAGATTTTGACCAGGCATCATTTTTCTTTATTTAACCCAATCTACTATTTTTACTTTATTTTCATCAGTTTACATTACTCCAGCCTCCTACAACCATGAACAAACATAGCCTTACTTTATATATTAGTCCATCCAATAAATATTGATTATTTACTATATTAACTATAATATTAATTGTCAATTTTCATGTTTATCTTCAATTGATATGTTTTGATATTTTTCATATCAATTAAATATACATAAACAATAAGTAATATGTAGAAGTTTAAAAGGAGTCAAAATTTAATATTTTACGTGTGCTAACTACTATTTTTAATGTATGTGAAAATAATTTGTAAATTAAACCTATCTTCATACAACTGGAGGAGTATTTATATAATTATTATGACACTCGTTGAAAATTTGAGTAAGTGATCCCATCTTGTTCACTGATAGCTTCCATATTGTATTTTTCAAATGCATGTTAAACTATATATAATTAAAGGAATTCTTCATACTTTTCCGCAGAATTTATAACTTCATCTTCAACCCCAAAATTTAGGAAACGAGATCACTAAAAAATTTGAGAAACAAAAACTGAATTTGAGCCCAAAATTTGAGAATTGAAAATCCAATCTCCATCCACCAATTATCTGATATAATTTATGACTATAAGAGAAGATTTCAATTTCAATAAGAAGATTCAAGATGTAATCTTCTTTACTGGGCCTGTTTAATATATTGGACAGATGCAAAAACTCATTTTTGCCTTTTCTAGACCTGTTTCTAAAGCATTACGGGCATCATCAAACTCCAAAATTCTAGCGATGAGGACGCCGCAATCTGCTCCAGAGTTGGCTTTTCTCGTTCTTTCTAAACCCTTTTTCATTACGGGCTTTTACAGAATTTGAGAATTCCCGCGATGAGCCGGTCAGAATTTCACTTCAGATTGGGGCGGCATAATTCGACGGGCTAGGGACAGGATTTTGGTATGTGTATATATATATATATATATATTTCTATTTTTTTTTTTTTTTCATTTTGTGAAAGTTCTGCAACTTTTTTCTATTTATTCCTTCAATTTTTAAGATAATTTTATTTGTGTAATAATTTTAATTAGATGGGAGCGAGGTGGAATTTTGATTTCATATGTGTGTTAATAAGTTGGAAATTTAAGTCCAAATCACATAATTTTGCTAGGAGATCTCGCCACGTGTAAAAATGAATGGAGATCCCAAAATTGAAAACTCACGTGCTAGTCATGTGACTTTCTCTTGGGGATTTAAAAATCCCGGTCAAATTTATTCTTAAATTGCAAAAAAAAAAAAAAAAAAAAAAAAATTAAAGTAAAGGACTAAGAGGGTGTCTGGCTAAACTTATTTTAAACATCTTATAAGCTCCAACATCTTATAAGTTGTTTCAAGAGCTTATAAGATAAAATTTTTAAGGAGCTTATAAGTTAACAAAGTGTTTGAATAAAAGAGCTTATAAACTTGCAATTGAATATAGTGATTTAGCTATAAATTTGGGGTCTAATTTAAAGTTAATATTAAATACACATATTTATTAGTGTTTGAAATGTGTGTAGTGTGTGAAGTGTGTGTAGTATGTGTATTGTGTGTGTGAAGTGCATGTAGTGTGCAGTATGTGAAGTGTGTGTGTAGTGTATGTAGCGTGTGAAATGTGTGTAGTGTGTGAAATGTGTTTAGTGTGTGAATTGTGTGTGAAATTTGAGTGTAATAATTAAGATCTAAAAAAGTAAGATGGAAATAAGATGGGGTATAACAACTTATTTCTTTTAGATATTATAAGCTCTTAGCGCTTATTTTTTGTGTCTTATAAGCTCCTAAACTTTTTTTTTTTTTTTTTTTTGCCGAACACTTTGCACTTGCTTATAAACTTCTAAACATCTTATAAGATGTTTTTAGGAGATTATAAGTTCAGTCAAACACTCTCTAAATGTGTAAAATCTTTATCAGAGAAGATTAAAAATATAAGTGATCAATACTTAAAGGACTAATATTGCATTTCCCCAATATGTATATATTGCTATGGACTTATTAGAACTAGGGATGACAATGATACACAATTTGCTAAATCCTTAACATGTCTCGGAAAAGAAAAATTAAATTTATAATTCGTCTCGTTTTGCTTCGTCAATCCATTAAATTTGTCCAACTCGTCCAATACTTGTCTTCTGTTATGTATCTTTTAATATTATTAATACTACTACTATCGTTCTTATATTCTAAAACTAAAACATAATTTGAAGGATGAAAAATTAAATAAATATTTGATTTGCAACTAAAACAATTATAATTTATAAATAGGTTCTATCGAAAAATATTCTAATAACTTTTTTTAAAGTTACAACGTTATCTATATAATCTAATCTATGAAGGGCGTCTTTAGTAAATTGTTTTGGTTGATTCTAAGACATTTTATCCAGAATTTTGTATGTATGATAGTAGAAAAAGTTGGAAAAGTTGGGGTCTGTATATCAAGCGAGCCTTAGCCTCGAGCAACTCAACCTTATAAAATATTGGATTAATTACGTGAAAATTCACGATTTTTGGGTCAATTAATATTTACATCATAATTTTTTAAACATAACATAGAAATACATTATCTTTATAATTTTTTCAACTCAATGCACTCGAGCAAAACTTTGGCTTCAATTGCTGACGTGAAACCCAAAATTAAGATTTTGGTTATCGCAACTACATACGTGTAATCATACAATAATTATATACCCCTAATTAAATGACAACAATAATATTTAACTATTAGGATTAATGATAAAATAATATCGTTTTTATTTAATTAAGGGTTAAAAAATCGTACAATTACACATATGTAATTGGGTGAATCAAAATCTCACTTAATTAATTAATGTTTCACGTCGGCAATTGAGGCTGAAAATTTGCCTGAGTGCATTAAATTGAAAAAACAATATAAAGGTCGTGAATTTCTATTACAATTAAAATGTCTTATTACAAACAAAAAAATTAACGAAAAAATTGTAAATTTTAACGTACTTAAGCTCGTAACCTGTCAAAAAGTGCCCCTGGAATCGGAAGTAATCCCTAGTTTTTATCGGGGTTAAATGGGCTGCAACCTTAGCCTACAAGTTATGTTTTCATCAACTTCCGTTTGGCTTTTTTTTCCTTTTTTCTTAGTGAAAGATAAGAGAAATGAGTTGATTTTAAGGATAGTAAATTGTCATTATCAATTTGAATAATTAACAACTTATTAAATTATAGTAGTATAAGAAAGATGCTCCAATTAATCGAGTGCAATGGTTGTAATGGTTTGATAGATCAACTTATCTCTCTCTCTCTCCTCTCTCTCTCTATATATATATTTATATATAATTTTGTGAAATATATGTAATATAATACTATAGGGTATAATTTAGAAATAGGAAAAATAAAATAAAGAGCAAGTGAGCCACATTCGGATGAAGGTGCTTGTCGGGGTTAGTATATATAAAGCCGAACCCACCATACTATATAAGGTAAACGGACGCGCCACCTAGGCAGGACTCACTCTTCTAATTGCTTACGCTTACAGTAGATATGTCCCTACTTACGACTACGATTCCATTATTACGGTACCCAAAATTTTTAAAATAGCAGTGGAACAAATTATTATCTAATAATTACATAAATATGATTTAGAAATTAAAAATATAAAAATAGTAGTAACTTTTTAGTTTATTTTCTTTTTTAAAATTTTACATAACAAGAATTGCTATTCAATCATTTAAAAAGAAATTTGTAAATGGTGTGACCTTCTCTAAATAAAGGTATAGGGTCTACAAAGTAGTCCACCACGACCACGTTTAAGATTAATAAATTAAACAACCAAATAAATATTATGGTTCTTGGAGCTCAAAAATAGGTGCAAATTGTAATAAGATAATTACAGAAATTTATTATATAGATAGATGAAATAATTAGATGTACTTTTTACTAGCTTAAATGGTAATTATTGTAATTGATTGTAGCTCAGTTAATACAACATTTTATAATCCAATCAACTAATAAGGTTTAATTTCCTCCAACCCCACCTAATTAAGATTTGTACTTGAAAACGAAAAATGGTTACGATAATTCTTGTATCAAGTTACCGTTTTAAACGTTTATTAGCATGTTAAACCATTACAAAAACCTGTGTTTGAATCTTGACTTTAAAGTCTATAAATTCTTTTAACGTAATCCATTAATTTAATAAGTTTAAAGACTACGAGCTAAATAACTTCCTCCGTCCCGATTAAATTTACAAAGTTGATCAGGCACATGTGTTAAGAAAAAACGCATTTTGTTTTTCATTTGACTTTTTTAATGGTGAAAATTGAGGATTGAGATTTTGAGGATGAAGATTATGATAATTAGTTTCTTGTTTAGAGGTGTGCAAAATTAAGTGGGATGGACCGATAATGTAAGTGTGCAAATATAACTGAAACGAAAATAGTATTATCCTACATAATTAAAATTAGAAAGAATAAAAAAAGAAAAAGAAAATAGATGAGCTTCCACTGAAGTGATAGGAGAAAGACGAGGAAATAGAAGAGTTTCAATATCTGAATGATTAGGTCCTAGAAGTTAGAATAAGGCACCCAGTCAAATCATGTTAACTTTGTTCCTTTTTCTACACAAAAACAACAAACTTTCCTCATTAATTATAAAGCCACGCCTTTCAAACCTCATAATGCCGTCCTAACTCAACAATTATCACGTCATATTATCAGTGTTCCAAAAGCGGCCAACATTTTATATATATATATATATTTTATATTTTTTGTTATCTGATGGTAAAATTTAAATTTTCATCAAAATACACTGAAATTAAGTCAGCGGTTGAGATAACCTTAGGCCTAACTTCAGAATCGTATAACTTCAGTTAATACATCAACCTATCTGCTTCAACGCTACAAGTTGAAAAAGAACCAGTGGGGGAGTATGATGAAGAAGTAATCCAAGTGGTTAAAGAAATGAAGGTGGTCTTCTTCAAGCTACTCAAGAAGTGGAAGCATCAATGTCAAGAAGTGAGCAGGGTAATCGAAAAGAACGACAACCTCCGTGAGCTTGTGACACGTTTGGAGATACTCCTGACTATAAGTGATGCAAAACTTGGAGCAGCTAACACCAAATTGGAAAAGGCATCGAAAACCTTCAAAAGGTTTTAAACTTAGGTACTTCTAAACTTGATGAAGCTTTGGTCATTAGTAGAACAAACCATGTTGGTTTAGGTTATAATTATCCTGAGTAAACTAATATCGTAAGTAGTAATAGTTTAGATTTTGTTCAAGGGAGTGAGAGTAATTATGTTGAAGAAGCTGTTAGATCACATAAACAATAAAAAAGTAAAAGAAAAGGTAAATACATATGTCATTACTACTTAATTCCTAGCCACATTAGGCCTTTCTACCGAAAGATGAAATCTGATGTAAAAAAGGATAAGGGGTTGACTCAGAAGTTGCCAAACACTAGTAGCAACCTGTTGGGCTAATTATGAACAATACAAATAATAAACGATAAACGAGAACCATCGACAAAGTCAAAATAAAGACACCAAATTTAACGTGGTTCGTTAACAACTTGTTAGCTACGTCCACGGCCAAACGAGAGGAACCAATCAAATTTAATAGAGTGCTTACAACATAGGACAAAGACTTCATCCTAACAAACGAAGACAAACTCGAGTATCAATCAGTTGATACTCGACCAAAACAACTCTCCACACTCTATAACCAAACGACTCTAAACCCGAAAATAGAGTCCCAAATCAAACTAGATATTCTAGACCAAAAGAGTACCAAGTACTCAACAAATACCAAATTCCAGAATATCCCAAATCAATAGACAACCTCTCTCTTGTCTCTCAAATCAAATTCAACGACTGATCAAACAATCAATTCAATCAATTGACTGACCAATTTGACCAATACAAATTCCAAAGACAATAGGCCTATTTATAAGCCCCAAAACTTAATCCTAGACAAAGAATGAATCCAATTGGGCCTAATCCGTGTAGGCCCAAAAAACTGCTCGCCTGACTCGTCTAGGCCGAGATGCAATCCTATCTAGGCCTAGATACTCCTCCAGCAGCAATTTAGCCAAAAGCTGACTCGACGTCTCGGCCGAGATCTCTCGTCCGTCTCGGCCTAGACGCCTTTCCAGCGAGAATCTTTAATTTCTTGTCACACTTGGTCGCGGCCGTGTCCTCCGACGCTTCCAATTCCAACGACGTCCAAATCCAAGCCTCCACCTGGATGCGAACGTCGATTCAAACCAAACCAGATTCAAGGCACAAATTCCTAACACAACCAACCTGTCCAAAATCTAAAACACCTCCAAAATAGATGTGGGTTCATAAAACTGATCTGAAATGAAATGTGGCATTTACTGCTTTAAGAACTAACGTCTCAGGTTCCTGGTACTTTGATAGCGGTTGTTCTCGGCACATGACTGGCAACAAGGATTTCTTATTCAAATATGTACCATGTGAAGGAGGTCATGTGACTTATGGAGGTGGGTCAAGTGGACTTATTATGGGAAAATGAACACTAAATGTTCCAAGTTTCCCTAAATTACGTAATGTGTACCAGGTAAAGGGACTATTTGCTAGTTCAGTTGCGTAATGATGATGTATAGGTTAAGTTCACACAACTCATGTGATGTATTCGATTTGATTAAACACTCGAGTTATGACTAGCCGATGATCTGCTGATACTTACTACTTAGTTGGAGAACTAATGTGCAATCGAGCCAAATTGATGATACTATTTTGTGTCATCAAAAGATGGGTGTTGGTCCCAAGTGATAGAGGTTTAGAGGGGGGAGGGAGGGGGGGGGAGGGGGGGAGAGGGGGAGGGTGAATAAACCTCTAACTTGATTTTCTCTTTTTCAAATACTTTGAGCATAAGGTTGCTGCTTATTGCAAGAAACTTGTTGTTGCAACAAAACTAATACACTAAGCTTACTTAAGTCAGTAGGCACAAAGCATATTGAGCTTAAGTAACTTACAGTAAGCAATGCTCAAGGGATATTTATGTGCAGCGGAATATGCTAAACGTTTTCTTACAAATCTATCTAGTAGATATTTAGTATGCAAGAAACAATAATAAACGCAATATAAAAGTAGACACACTATTTATAGTGGTTTAATGGTGGAGGTAATCCTTCTACGTCCACTCTTCCCTCACACAGTGGGAAATTTCATTAAGAAGTTTACGCACATTACAACTTAACTACTTCGAAGACTAAGTCCAACTTAGCCCTTTACAATAGTTTTTGCGTATCGTCAGAAGGCTATTCCTTTATTGTATACTTGTTCCTCAGAACCCAAGTCAGCTTTGAATCCCAAATTCAAACGAAGACTCCTCGTTCCGAAAAACTTTCATGAGATTGGTTTAATGAAAGTGTTTCTTCAACTTCTGGTAGTTGCCACTAAACTTGAATACAGTTGAGATGTGTGCACACTTCTTGGTTTTGAGAAGGATTAGGATCGAGGTAAAGCTTGTGAGCTAGCTTGACTCGAGAGCTGTTGTTGCTTAGATCATCACTTGCGTGTTTGTTGCTTTCTATCTTACTCTTGTATACTTTGCATAAAATATGATTATCAGAGCGTTTGCTTTGAAGCTTTGAATAAGAATGCTGAGTGCTTGATGCAAAGTATTGCTTTTAGTATTTCACTATTTCGTAGCCTTTTGTTTCGTCCTTCATCTTCTTCTATTTATAATCGTTTGTCCTTTCTTGCAGGGAGTCGGCCAAAGTGGTTGCAACTTTGTGTCAGTGTCCAGTGTTACTTTTGCTTTATGTCAAGTGACGTGTCCCCACGCTATTGGATAGTCAGTACAAGTTTGAAACTTGTCTCCACTGGCTATATTTTTGAATTTGAATACCCTGACTTTTTTACTTTGGCATTGTGGGCATGACTCCTGCTTGCTTGTTGATTGTACCTTCCTTGCTGCAAGCAATGTTGTATGCCAGATGGGCGTAAAAAACCGTGTTGCGCCCTCACTGCAGTCTCTGTTCATTGTTGCGATAGCGGACTTGTTACTTCAAGTAACCTTGATCTTATTGCTGGTTTGCTACGACTTCTGTCTAAGTAGAACTTGCCTTATCTCTTACAATGATTTACAAAATTTGGGCACTAGTTCCTACCTTACAGTTGGTTTTGACATAATCAAAACTAAACATAAATTTTCTAACAAATTTCTCCTTTTGATGAAGTCAAAACTCGAAGCAAAAATGTACTTAAAAGTCACAAAACAACAAACTGTTAAAATAAACAGTTATTCATCAAAAGGTACTTAAAATGCCACATGAAATAATGTAAGATTACGAGCTGTAAATTTGGGAATAATGATAATTGTTTTCATTAGATATATCTATCTATTACAGTTATAGTAAGCATGTGCCAAATCAAAACTATCTTACATCCAGAACTATAGACAAGAAAAATTTACCCAGCAGTAAGTCATCATCTATTCTTCTTCCAGTGATGCTTGGCATGTTTTCTACCTCCGTGTCTTGCTCTTTCTTTTTCTTTCAGATCCCTACTCCTTCTGGATTTGTTAGGATCATTCTCAGTGTAACTCCACCATTCACTGTACATCATCCGTTCGGCGTTCCTGTATTTAAGCTGCACCTCTGGAGTGAGTTCTTCCATCAGACACCATTCATTAGAAGGTGAGATCTTGTATCTTTCCCAATTCAAGCCTTTAAGCTCAATCTGAAATGGAAGTACTCCTGTTGTAGTTGTTTTCCATATTCTTTCAGCTTGCCTCCTGTGGAACATTCTACATTGTTGTACATTCCTTCACTTAGTAGGTACTCGAAATATCTGAGGATTTCAGCCATCCTCTAATGATCAATTTTCTCTTCAGTAGGATTTCTCTTTGTTGGAATTTGATAAGTACGAAGATCCTCTAGTTGTTCATTTGTGCAATCATGTAGCAGCCAGTACTCGTACTTAGAGAGGATTGATAAGTTTGGAGGGGCATCCTGCTTTCTTTCACTTGAGGTGGCAGGCTGCTATCTACGAATAGGTGCATCATGAACTATCCCAGTAGCAAGATAGATCTCGTGGAGTTTAACCTCTCGCTTTTTAAGGATATGTCACACCTTTGCTTCTGACTCCTGCAAAGATCTGTCAAAGTCTTGATGTTCGCGAGTTTTCCATTCTTGTACTCTCGCTTTTGTTTCCTGTTCTTGTCTTTATTGTTCAACAATGAACTGCTCTTAATGTTCCTCGCTCAGCACGCCTTGCCCTTGCTTCTTTTTTCCCCTTTTTTGACATCATCAATATTGATCCCAATATGTGCTTCCAGTATGCTCAAGATATTGACCAATATTGTTCAGTCATCGGTTTTCTCTTACTGTAGTAGGGAGAATTCAACCTTCAAGGACTAGCAGATCATTTTTTTTTTCTTTGAGTCTATCCTTCACTTTGGATGTGAGGCTAGTAACCTGTCCAATGACATAGTTGTTGAATTTTCTGATAATCCATCTGTTACCTTTCAACGTGCTTCATTCACGAATTGGTTCAGGTCTCTCATGCTCTTTGGAACCAAAGATACTGCTTTTAAAATAGATCCAAGAGCTTTGTGTAACCCAGAAGCATCATTGCTTATTGCTCTGAGTAGCTGTTGTACCAAGAATTCGGTTGCTGGCAAAGTGCGATCAAATCTTTCTAGCACTTCTTGCATAGCATCACTAGTTGGCCAGTTTAACTCCACATGGGATTGCCTAATTCCCACTAAGGTTTCGGTTGTCATGCTCAAGAGACTTTCTCCGCCCGTCACTTCTATCGTTTGGCTGCCGCCTGTGTTGTATCAAGAAGGTGCTTGAGCCGTTTTCCTAAGTAGAATTATTTAGGAGATGGTGGTTCATTACTCCCTCAAATTTCCGAGTCATCATCAGAACTGCTAGTTGGGTTTGGTGGAGTTGGAGCGGGTGGTCTCCTTATCTCTTCTACATGTGATCTTCCAGCTGCAGCTCCATTTGTTACTCCATGCGATTGTTCAATAGGTACACCATCAGTAGTGGCCTTCTCATGTTGCTGTCTTGATTTAGCTAGCTGCAGTTCCCCCTCAACTGGTCCTGCGTGCTGGTCCGTAACTTGAATAGACAACTCAACTTCTACTACTTCATCTGATTTGCCTCGAGTCTCAGCTTCACTTGTAAGGTTTACATCAGTAAAAACTACATTAGCCGACTCCTTTGACAAACTTGTTCATCATCCATTTGCTGAGCCACTGCATCGTCTGCTGGTCCTGCATTAGTACAAGTAGCAGCTGCTTGCTCTGTAGCCAATCTTTCCTTTATGGCTTGAGTTGTTGCTTCATTTGCTAAGATTGCTTCAGTACAAGCTACATCTACCCTCTCCTTGCCATTGCTTCTAGCACATCTTGTTCTGTCGCTATACTCTTCAATTTTCTATAATATCTTCCATAGTAGTTGGCGCTTTAGTGCTTAGCTCGAAAAGAACATCATCAATAGTTGGGTTATTCTCCATATCCTTATCTTCCAGCAGATAGTCTTCCTCCTCATCTGTATTATTCTCGGAACGACTATCATATAGTCCAGTAGTTGTTCATCTTCACGTTGTTCAACTGTCTATGAATCTAGAGTATCTTCAAGAATGATTACTTCAGCAGCAGTATGAACTGGATCTTCAGCAGAAGGTGTTGCAAATTAAGTGAGGTTCCTAGGTGTGTGAAACTGCTCCTCACTTACTTTGGTTGCCTGCTGTTGTGAAGTAGTTTCTCACTTCTCTTATTACCTCTGAGATCCCACCTTGTGTACTTCCTAGCGCCTGTACACTTGGTGTGTGAGAGATGGGCACTGCCTCATCTACTGCAATCTCTCCTACTATAGGTTCATCAGCGAACTTTGAAGTGCTTGTTGCCTTGTCTGTTACCACTTCATTAATAGCAAATTCATTTGGCGTTTGTGGCATCTTCCTCAACTACTTGTTTTGCACTATTGGTAGCTTGATGGGCATTGTGAGAGGTTGTTCTACCTTGTCTACTATGTCTTCTCTTACAACAGATTCATTGGCATACTTCCTAGCTCTGAAAATAGCAGATAGTGGAATTTGGTCTTCCTCAGAGCTTTCTGTAGCAATTGGCTATGCTGCTGTAGAATCATCAGCAAGTTGCTATGACAAGCTTCTCGATCCCCTTACCACTAGAACCTCGTGCCTCTGATTGGTATCGTGTTTGATGTGCCTCAGTACTTGTTGAAGAACTTTATCATTAGTTTCATCTTCACCATCGGAGTCACTATCGTCTTCACGGTGTTTCAAGGTTGTCCTCTCTTGTTGGCAAACCCTTCTTGTTTCCTTAATGAGATCACCAAATTCCTTGGAGGTCAGTTCAACAATGTGTGGAAGTCTAAGATGGCAGGGTACACCCTTATCCTATTAGAGTGTTGGTTGTATTGTTCTATTTCCTCCTCCAGCAGCTCCTCTATGAGCTTGTCTTATTCTTGTTGCTGGGGAAAGGAAACATTTTGGTTGGAAGCAAGTCAAAGTTTATCTCCTACTGCACATTGTTCATCCACTACATCACGAGGTTCAGCCGCTGCCTTTGGAGTGTGATGGGGGCTGTTTGTTGGGCTTTCTGCTTAAACCAGTAACTCCTAAGATTGATTCGAAGCATCAACTACTACTTCTTCTTGGTTTCAGAAGTAGTAGTGGGTGGATTCTAGCTGAGAGGTTGGATAGAGAGAACAACATAAGAAACAAGAGTGGAGTCCCCTTCTTCCTTCATTACGTGGACTGATTCACGATTAGGAGATGGTGATCGTGGTGGTGAGGTTGTTGTTCTAGGCTCATCAAAGAGTTGCCTAACGGTGCTTGTATTGAGGTGGGCTTTGATTTGCCTCCTTAATTTCTTTTGTTAGGGCTACTCAACACTATGCACTTCCTCTTCCTCTTCTTCAGAGGTCCTAGAAGAAATTATTGATTTCTTTTACAAGTTTCAACCATTGAGATCTCCTTGGAAGGGGGTTTCAAAGTCATCATCTACCACTTCCCAACAGAAACAATAGGGACGTGGGTGACCCTTTGTCTTCGTGATCCCGATATCGAGATGGCTCATAACATAGTTGAGCACGATTTTATATCTCTTACGGCCCCTCGTTTTCGTGACCTCCTCTACTAGACGGGTGAAGAGAAACAGTGTCCAATTCACTAATTTCCCTTCCACAAGGCAATCATCAACAAGAACCTGGGACTGGTGCACTTATCATAACTCCCAGTTTTGCACTATATACTACGATTAAATATATCATGTAGAAACTCAAACTCGGAAAGAAAAGTGACCTTGGTACAGGATTCATGCACATTTATTGCCTGATGATCACCTGTAAATACCTTCCAGCATTCAAGCTCTAGATCTGCACCAAAGATCTTCAGTTGAGTCGGAGTCAATCCTTTCTCCGGCATAGAATAGATCTTGGCGATCGCAGAATGAGTGATCTCAATAGTACTCATTGCCATGGTGCATGTGATGGTGGTTGGTTCACCCCTGGAGTTGTGAGTGACCTTTGTAATTGTATAGAACTTCTCCACCAAGTCTTCTGAATATCTTTGTGTGTGGGCACCAATGAAAAAAGTCAAATGACTCGAAGACTACTTTCTCCAAATTATTTCGATCAAATGATCCTCTATTTCTCTCTACCACCAGTATCCGTAGAAAATCGAGAGATGCAAGCCTTACTTCAATGAAGTTAGATTTCTTTTTAGATTGAGTTGATTTCGAAGATGCCAGTTTCGCTTGTTAGAGAAGAAAAGTTTTGAAATCTGAGTTTGTTTGGATCTTTTAAGGTTTCTTCTCAAAAAAGTTGTGAAAGTCTTTTCCCCCTTTCTATGTTTAGGTGTATATAACCTGTCACTTTAGATAATCAGGAATGAATCTTGGTTCACTTGACAGGAAATCCGTGCAATTTAAAAGGTTCAGATTCATTGATGAAAAAATAACTTTGAATTAGTGGTTGTGATTTAATGGGTACAATGGTCACATGCAAACCGTTATTATTACCTCTGCGAAAGGCAATAGTTTCGGCGTTGTAAATGACGTGCGCATTAAATGTGGGGAAAGATTTGCTTGGATAAGAAATGAATGTTTCTCGCTTTATAAACTGAAAAGTTTTTAAGGTTCAACACAAATTCTACGAGGAATATTAATGAGGTAGCAATTAGTGAACTATGCTTTTAATGTTGTAGACATTAAACACTTCCGTCTTGTGGGCCATAGTAGGGTTACTTGCAGTAATCTTTCAACGAATTAGTGTATTTCCACTTACTAGGTTTCTCCTTACTGTGTTTCTTGTTGTAGGCATTTTCGTGAATCACTAGATGTTGTCTAATGACATTCTACTTACATCACCTTTGGTTGAAGTAGGAAATGTATCACCATGTCTTACTTACACCATTCCCCCTTACTCTAGTAGGGTTACAATAACAATTCAGTTGATTCTTTTAAAGGTTGTTTTACTGCTTCCCACATCAACAAACTTTACCTGCAGGGGTTCTCCTACATAAGTGGCATCCCTAATTTAGTCCGAAGCAATGTGATTCACACATAGGTTTAGTGAATATATCAGCTAACTTCATGTCCGTGTGTATCTTTCAAGCTTAACATCTTTTCTTTCAACATGATCGCGAATAAAATGATGGCTTACCTCTACATGCTTGGTCCTTGAATGAAGAACTGGATTGTGTGTGATATCAATCGCACTAGTGTTATCACACATTACAGGAGTTTCTCTTGTGAGTAACCCATAGTCCTTCAATTGTTGCATCCATAGTATTTGCGGACAACAACGATGTATTCTGCTTCTGCAGTAGATGTTGTGATAAACTATTGCTTCTTGCTAAACCAAAAATTTTGATCTGCTCCTTTGCGTACTTCACTTGTGCAATGAAGATGCCATCATCCAACTGTGTTACTTGCAGTCCAAGAAAGAAGCTTAACTTTCCCATCATGCTCATCTCGAACTTGTTTCGCATCAGCTGGGAGAACTTCTTGGATAGTTCTATTTTAGTTGATCTAAAAATAATATCATCAACTTAAATTTGGACTAGCAATATTCTCTTGCCATCTTGGATTCAAAATAAGGTTTTGTCAACAACACTTTTCTAGAATCTCCTTTGGACTAGATACTGTGAGAGAGTACCATACCAACCTCAATGTGCTTGCTTAAGGCCATACATTCCCTTTTTCAACTTGTAGACTTTATCTTCAGTTGAATTCTCAAAGCCTGGTGGTTGTTCAACATAGACTTCTTCAGCTAGGAGTCCATTCAAAAATGCATTCTTCACGTCCATCTAATATACAATGAAGTTACTATGTACAGCATAGGCCAAAAATATTCTAATTACTTCAATTTTGGCTACAGGAGCAAAGGTTTCATCAAAATATATTCTTTCCTCCTAACAGTGGCCCTTAGCAACTAACCTAGCTTTGTTCCTCGTAACAAGCTCTGGCTCATCTAGCTTATTTTTTAACACCCATTTGGTCCCAACTACACCTTGATGAGTAGGTCTATGAACCAAATTCAATACTTCATTTCTCTCAAACCCATTGCACCTACTGCATGGCTTGAAGCCAATTAGGATCGCTTAAATCTTCCTCAATGGTACCGAGTTCCATTTGAGATACGAAACATGAGAACATGACTTCGTAATGTGGACAATTACTTGTCCTTACTCCATCATTTATCCTCCCTATGACCATGGTGGGTAGATGATCTCCAAACCTTGATTTGCAACATCTTGCTAAGCTACCTGCTGAGCTCCTTGTTGTGTTGTAGGTTCTGGTACAGTAGCTTCTGCTGAAGGATTTGCAGTACCTTCAACAACTACTTCCTCTTCTACAGTAGGCTCTTCATCAATCAAAGCTAGTTGCTGGATCTCCACATAAGGAACAAGTTCCTTATTCTTTTCAACCTGATCTTTTCTACCCTGATGTAATCCAATCACTTCCTTCTGCATTATAGTACGGTTCATCAAAGATCACGTGTGGTGATTCTTCCACCACAAGTGTTCTCTTGTTGAACACTCAAAATAATTTCTTATTGAGGAGTATCCCAAAAATACTCATTCATCAGATTTAGCATCGAAAGCATTTAGATGTTTCTTCCCATTGTTAATCACAAAACATCTACAACGAAAGATATGGAAGTATGATATGTTAGATGTTCTTCCAATCCACAACTCGTATGGTGTGTTATCCAGATCTTTGTTGATAAGAGATCTATTCTAAGTGTAGCATGTTATGTTGGTTATCGTTGCCCAGAATCTCTTAGGTAGTTGTGCTTCAGCAATCATGGTCCTAGCAGCTTCTTTCAATGTTTTGTTTCTCCTTTCTGCTACACCATTTTGCTAAGGAGTTCTTGCAGCTGAATACTAGTGATGAATTCCGTTGTTGTTGCTGCAGAAACTCTCTATGAACTTGTTAGTGAATTAAGTACCTTGATATAATATGATCTTGACAATGTTGAGACCTTTTTCATTCTGAATTCACTTCAATACTAGTGAATACTACATCCCACTTAAACTTATCGGTTCAATTGGTCTGAAGAGGTCCTATGCAGCAAGTCCAGAAGCTTGTGAGATGACCTTACATGCTTATCTTTAAAGGACTTTCTGATTTGCTTGCCTTTCAAGCATGCATCACACACATTATCCTTCCTGTATGCTACATCTGGTAATTCTCTTACCAACCCTTTGTGTGCCAGCTTGTTGATAGTCTTGAAGTTCAGATGACTCATTCTCTTGTGTCATAGCCAGCTGAGTTCAGGAGTGCCTTTAGCTATAAATGCAAGAGAGTTGTCCTCTAGTAGTTTTTTAATCATCTAGAAAGATGTTATCCTTTCTAGTGCTTGTGGGCTTTATTTGGTTGGACTCGGCATCTCTTATCAAGCATTTCCTTGACTGAACTCTACAGATGGTCCTTTATCACAAAATTGTCTTATGCTCAGTAGATTATACTCTAAGCCTCGACAAAGTAGACATCTTCTATGGTGACCTTGCCTTTAGAGAAAGTTCTAACACCCTTGGTGGTACCTTTGGAATTATCTATATACACCACCTTGGGTCCTTTGTAGTCGTTGAAATCCTTTAGAGACTTCTTGTTGCCTATCATATGCATAGCCTACCCGCTGTCGATGTACCATATATCACTATGTCCAGTAGGCAACTTGACCTGCAAAGTAATCAAGTAGACATAGGTACCCATTGCTCGATGGGTCCTTGGGAATTATTCTTTCTTGTAACCCATCTACAACTGAAAGTCTAAGCAGCAAGCTGTTCTTCTTGGCGAGCTTGCTTGGTGTACATCTTGGAAGGTTTTCCTTTTTAAGATGTACTAAGAGCAAGTTGCTTCCTGGATTGGAGTGACCTATGATAGTTCCTCCCTGCCTTGTGTGGAAGCTTCTAAACATTAACCCTAGTCTTCTGTTGGTTGCTCTTAGGCCGCTGTAGGAAGTTACTGCACTCAGTAGCCAAAGCTTGCTGCATGTTGTTGCTTAATACTGCATTTGTGTCTGGTGTGCTTACAACAATTGACTTCCCCTTGTCAGGTTTATAGCCTGATTCCAATCTAGGTTTCCTTGTAGGGATATTCTCCATCATTCTAGACTTACATTTACACTGTTTGAGGAGCATGTGTGACTCGAATGTACTTACTTCTGGAACATAAGCAGAAGTACTAGCTCGTTAACAGATAGAAACTATGTCAGAGAATCCTATCCATGTTATGTTAGATAGGTTTCTCTGAATATCCAGTATCATATCCAGATTCCCAGATGATCTGCTGAAAGACATGATACCCGGGATTTTTTGATGATCGAGAGATATTTTTAGTTTAATTACTTCCTCTAGAAGAAAATAACAGTCAATTGCTTCAGTTATAAGTTTCTCAACTTCAACTGTAAGCACTGCATTTTTTCTGAGAAGCAAAATGTTCTCAGCCTTCAGCTCTTTATGTTGAATGACCACGTCAAAGTCAGCCATAACCTGTCTGAACAAAATGAGTAAGCCTTTAGACTCAACATTCAATCTTAAAGAGGTACTAGGAGAATCTACCTCGTCGTGATTGTCAATATCTTTTGCCAGAAGATAAAAGAGTGCTTCCCCGTTCAGAATATGAAGAGTCACTATCGAAGTCCGAATCTTGATACATTGTAGGTTCCCTTGAAGACTGTGGAATAACTTTGTTGGCTTCTGCTCCACTCAAAAGAGCCTTTAGCTGAGCTCTCCTGAATCCTTCTATCTCGTTTTTGCTTAAGAACTTCCTCAGGATATTTGTGCACTTTGGAATATGGACATTCCCTTGTAAAGTGACCAGTCTTTATGCAGTTGTAGCAATGATCTCCAGCTTCCTTGCTCATTCTTGAGGGTTCTGAGTGCCTGGCGTACTGAGGCTTGGATGGGTTTTTCTTTGGATTGTTCTTCATAAAATGTGTGTAACATTTCGTGAGTAAAATCATCTCCTCATGTGCTTGCTCCTCTTCATCAACAACATGAGGTTGTTTTTTTGGCACAATGGTGGTTACTAGAACTATTTGGAGTTGCTGTGGGGGGTTGCTTGCTACTACGGCTTTGGTGATAGTAGCATTCTCTTCTTCTTCTCTCCTTCTTACCTATCTTCTTTGAGCTACTCATCGGTGTCTTTACATTCTAGTCCGATGTGAGAGCTCGCACCAACTTGGTGTTTATGTCCTGTTGAGTGTACTCTTTCCCAGTAGCGACTAACTCATTCAGGATTGCTGTGTATCTTGTGTCTAAATCATTTAGAGACTCTCCAAGGCTTCCTTGAAGAGCTCAAAATTCAGGGTTGCAGTAGACACCCTGTTTTCACGAAGTAAAGCTGAGCCAATACAGATTTCCCTCAGAAAATCCTAAATGTCCTTGGCAGTCTTGCATGCCTTGACCTTAGTGAAGGTTCCCTTGTTCAATGTAGCAAAAAGTACATTTTTTGCTAGATTGTTCAAGTTTGATCTTTTCCTATCATCAACAATCCATTCATTACGTGCCTTTTCCACCATGGGAGGAGGTAAAGGTTCTCCAGCCACTCGCGCAACATTGTTTATCTTCATGATTACTAGTAGACCTTCAATGATGACTGTCCACATTTCGTCATGCATGGAGGCCAAGTGTGCTTGTATACTTATACCCCGGTCCTCATATTCCTTAAAGGAAAACATGAAAGCTTTAGTTAAAGAAGTTTCCTTTGTTATGGCTTTTTGACTTAAAATTCTTTTGCTTTTAAAAACGTATTTTTTGGCTAGGAAACAGTTGGATTTGGTTTAGCTACCAAAGATGATTGGTGTGTGAAATAAACAGCTCTGATACCACTTGTTGGTCCCAAGTGGTAGAGGTTTAGAGGGGGTGAATAAACCTCTAACTCGGTTTTCTCTTTTTCAAATACAAGCACAAGGTTACTGGTTACTACAAGAACTCTGTTCTTGTAGCAAAGCTAATACAGTAAGCTTAGTTAGTAGGCACAAAACAGTCTGGGCTTAAGTAACTTATAGTAAGCAATGCTCAAGGGAGATTTATGTGCAGTAGAATATGTTGAACGTTTTCTGACACATCTATGTAGTATATATGTAGTATGACAGCAACAATAATAAAAGCAATATAAAAGTAAACACAATACTTATAGTGGTTCGAAGGTGTGAGTAATTCCTCTACGTCCACTCTTCCCTCACATAGTGGGAAAATTCATTGAGAAGTTTACACACAGTACAACTTAACTACTCCGAAGTCTAAGTCCAACTTAGCTCCTTACAATAGTGTAGCGCCCCGCTCACTTTGCAGTGAACCGAGTTGCAACTGCTACCTGGTCTATTTCTTTTCTTTTCTTTCCCTACTTATCCTCACTTTTCTCTCTTACCTTACTATTTATTTTCCCTTTTTACCCGTACTTACTCTTTTACTCACTCATCAGAGTCGCGTAGTGGAAGAGAAACTCGTAGCGCAAGTTGTTCTGAACATAAACTCACGCTAAAGGAAATGTGATAATTAAGCTTTAACTCAAACTTAATTTCATAACTTAGCTTTTCATTTACTTAAACCATATTTTCATTTTATACACCTATTTACTCTAGTCCACAAGAAATGCTTCAAGAAGATTTCCCGACAAGCTAGCAAATGAAAAACAAAATAATGACTCCTACAAGGCATCCGGCCAAGGTCACTGCTCTGTAGCAAGGCGCCGCCATCTCCTGAAAAGTAGTTTTGGGAAAACACGAGTTTTTAACTCAGTGGGGTAAAACTGGTAAGTAAATAAAATTTTCAAACATGCAAGCCCGCTTGAAAGCGTTGTGCCTCCCCCCTTACGTAGGGGCGGACTTATGGCACGCCTGCCCTTTTCATTGTTACTTACATGTGCTGCCCTTTTGGGGATCAACATTCATGTCGCACTCACTACCAAGTCTCGATTAGTGGCCATTTCATAACCTCACATAGGGCCCTTGTGGCAGCTCATATTACTAAACATATAGAAAATAAATATTTAAATAGCAGGTTTCCCATTTCCGTAGTTTAAGTTGTGGAGATTCACTGGTGGAACCGTCCATGCCGTATCCTGGCCTCAAATGTTGAAACCTAGTTATTATTAAAATGTTAAACTAGTTCTTATTTAGCGGTGTCTACGTTACTTCACCGATTTCATTGGTTATCTAATACCCTAACTCAATTATGATTCATGTATTACTTGTTCAACCTAAGTCTTATCATTCTATTCCTTTAATATTGATCACTCTATAACCTCAACATCATCAATATCGTACTTGTACGTTTCTCATCACTTATCATTTTTATTTTCTAGCAATTTGGTCTATGTTCATATCATGTTTATTTCTAAGTTATATATATATTTTCCTAATTCATTATTCTCAATATCAACCCATCTTAAATTCATTTCCTAAGTTATACCATATCATATTATCTATCCTAAGTTCAATTCATTTAGTTTAACCTAATCAATCTATTTAGTTAGTGCTTAAAATCCCAAGGCAACATCATAAGTACTATAACCAAATAACTTGGACATTTAACTCTATGTAAAATTTGTAAGTTATTTTAGTCAATTGTAAACATCACATAACATCATGTAAAATCACATAAGCACTTGAACCCTAATTAATCTTCTAGTTTTAATTCGAAATCTAGTTTCGAATTAAAACCCTAATTAACTTCTAATATCATTCTAACTCTACTTCTAACACTTCATGTATTTAGACCTAAGTCTCAATTTTATTTCTAAGTTTTTTCAATCAACCAATTTTCCCTACTTTACTTATGCATTTCTAACTTAATAATTTATTTTCTAGCTTAATCTATTCCATTTTGTTCATTTATCATTCAACTTATTATTTCTATTTCTAACTTAACCTTTATTTATCTAAATCAAATTTCTAATTTAGCTTGGGCTCAACCTGGTCCATTTTGACCCAGTTCGGCCCGGAGCCCATGCTCCGGTCCATTTGCGTTCGATTTTAATCCAATTTAACTTCTAAGGTCCATTTAGTTATTCTAAGTCCATTCCTGATTGAGGCCCATATTATTTATGCCCACTTGCCTATTTATTAGGCCCAAAGCCCATCTTTTAATTCCTATGAGGCCTAAGCCTATCCTAAGTTATTTCTAAGTCCATTATAATCATTCTAGGCCCAGTCAACCTATTCATTTATGCAAAGCCCAATTCATTTTTATCTTCTAAGCCCAATATCCATTATAAGTTATTCAAAGTCCAATCAATTAAATCCTAGGTCCATTTATCTAATCCTAATTCATTTTAAATTTATTAAAGTCCAAAATTTTAAATCTAAACCACCTAGATTCATCTAAATCTACCTAAATCAATCAATTTAATCACATCCCTATTCCTATTCCAATTCTTGCCGAGACATTATGCATACATACTTCATTTTATTCAACATATAAACTAGAATTTTATCAAATCGTAAGGAGCACACTAACAATAAAAATAGAGTTAATTACATGAAAATTACGTAGAAATACACCATCTTTATAATTTTTTTAATTCAATACACTCGATTAAGTTTTTTATTTCAATGGCTGATGCGGAGTCCGAAATTAGAATTTTTAACCTGCCTAATCGCATAAGTGTAGGATTGTGAATTCTTTTAACCCTTGACTCACTACAACAATTCTGCAAAACGACATCGGTGGAAAACCGTTGTCTTTTACGATAATTGAGCATTGTCGTACCTGGCGTTGTAGTAGACCCCTACCTACCACAACGGTTTTCGACCGTTGTCGAATACCTATACCACAACGGTTTTTGACCGTTGTAATTGACATTTACAACAACGCAGCTTGACCGTTGTCGTTTGTATCACAACACTTAATTTTAACAACAGTTAATAACCGTTGTCTTTTGGGCCTTTACAACAACAGTCACTACAAGTGTTTTTAACCGTTGTGGTTTTAATTTTTACGTCGTAAAGACTACGGTTTTTTACCGTTGTCGTTTAACCTTTATAATAATAGAGGTCTGTGGTACTAGGTATTATTTTCCTGTTTTAATTTTTTTAATATTTTTAAATAATAAATTCTTCAAGAAGAAAATACATCACATAAAAGAAGTAAAAAGTAAATAAAATAAACTAAAACGAATTATTTCGATAGTCAAATCATCAAATTATTATTGTTAAATTATTATTCTTCTGATTCATTCTTTTAAGCTTATTCTGATATTAAAAGTTAATGAAGCATTATCTTATCATAAAAGCATATTTAAAAGAAAAAGAATAATCAAAATAACAATGAAAAAATAGAAGATTCAAAATTTGAAAAACTTCAATGAAGAGCTAATATTTTTAGAATGTCGGGATCAAACAGAAACTGACTTATACACATTGTTCTCAAGTCAATTTTATTATCACTCAATATATTCCAACTACCCTTGCAAGTTTCCCAAACTTTGTAGTGGAAAAAGACAAAACTGCCCCCATGTTTCTCTCTTTGCATAAGTTAGAATATCTTTGTTTGCCTAAGAAATCTGATTAAATAGAAATAAAGGTACAAGAAAATATATGGGATTGAATATCTGATAAAGGGATTGTATTGCACGCACTGGGAAGCAATTGCAGTCATCTATTTTTAGCAAAAAATAGCAATAATGAACCAATCAATCAATCATAATCAAATGAATCAAGTAACTTTTTTTTTCTCTCTCATTTTTCCTCATGACGACCATTGATAGTCTTCCTTCAGGTCTATTCTTTCCAATGGAGATACCATGTGAAGATTGTCCATCAGCAAGCTAGAACAAGATAAGTTCATCTAATGTTTGCTCTAGGTAAGAAGATTTCACAGGTTTCATCTTCCCACAGGAAATGAATCATCCAGGAGAGACTCGAGAACTTTTACCACACGATTCATGTTTAGACAAAATTCAGCTTCTTATTGCACACACAAGGTAGCAATTGCAGCCATCTGATCTCAAGGGGAAAAAATCATAATCAGGATTCACCAAGTAAACTCAAACAACACCCGTGCTGTTTGGTTCATCTCAGAAGACAATGTAAACTGTATGGGACAAACACTTGGGTTAAATGTGATCAATTGTGTTAGTTGATGGATTTAGACTAACTGCATGTTAATAATATGAAAATTTGTTAGAAATTGATTTAGTTAAATAAATTTTTGGAGTTAAAAGATATAATTTTTTTAGCTAACGGGCATATTTGTTGGTATTGAGCATTTTGTGAAAAGGATTTAATTAAAAGAACTTAAAAATGATATTTGTAAGATTTGTTGAAAAACTTCCGTTAAAAAGAAATTGAGGTTTAAGTAGATAAGGATGTGCTAATTGTAGAACTAATATGCTTAATAATGTTTTAATATTGAGATTTTGTGAAAATTATTTTGTGAAAGTATCCTTAAAACTTTCGTTACTAAGCAAACTAAGGGTTAAGGTGATGATGTGGTGATAATTACAATACGCAAATGTTTGTTGATGCATTAGATGTGAAATAGTGTGATTAAATTGAATTATATAAAGTGTTTGTGAATGTATGTTCTGTTTTACAAAGAGTAGGATTAGAAATAATTGGGTACTCCTTGATTAGTTACTCAAGATTAGGGTAGTAAAATGAATTTAGATAAACAAAATTTAAGATTAGGACTTGAGAAAATTAAAATGGACTACGATTTAGTAATTGGACTTTGAATAATTAATATAGGAAATCGACTTAGAAAATAAATTGATTGGACTTCTTGCATAAATTGGATAAGTTAATGGGCTAGAAATAATAAATGGACTTAGAAATAAATTAGGATGGGCTTAGGCCCAATAAGAATAAAAGGATAGATTTTGGGCCCAACAAAAATAGGTAAGTGGGCCAAATAAATAATTTAGGCATAACTAATTAGAAATGGGCTTAGAATAGATTGGGCTTTAGCATAATTACAAATGAACCTTAAGATTAATTGGGCCAAAACCGAACCAAATGGGCCGAAGATGGACTTCGAGCCCAATGGGCCGATTCAGGCCTTGTTGAGACCAAGTCAAAATTGAATTTTAAGTTTAAATAAATAATGATTAAGTTACAAATAAATAAATAAAATAGAAATAATTAGGATAATAAGTTAGCCAATAAATTGTTAAGTTAGAAAATGCATAAGTGAAGTAGGGAAAAATTAGCTGATTAAAATGACTTGGAAAATGTGATTTAGTGTTAGATACAAAATGTACAATATATTCGAAATAGAAATAAAATGAGAATTGGAAGAATTAAAGGTCGAAACTTGGGTTTCGAATTAAAACTAGAAATTGATTAGGGTATAAGTGATTTTATGATTTTATATGAAGTGTTAAGTTGTTATAAGGTGATTAAATGATATCTGAACTTGTGCTAAAATGTTAGAAGTAAGTGTGCAATTTATTTGGCGATATATGTATGTAATGAATAGCTCAAAATGTTTAATTGTTACAACTTTGTACAATTAACTAGTAATTTGAAAAACAATCAATTAGATCAATTAAAATGGACTTATGTTAGATAAAATGATGTGAAGTAACTTAAGAAATGGCAAAATGATAAGACAGGTTGATTTGGAGAATAATAAATTTGGTAAAAGCATAACTAGCAGATAATGAGATAAGGACTTATTTAAATATTATAACTGGATAAATGGAGTTAAAAAGTGATAACGAGAATGATGATAAATGTTAGTGATGATTTTACGAAGTTGATCGAGAGTGATCAAGGTAAATGAGATAAAATGATAAGATTAAGGTCGAACAAGTAACACGCAATTCATAATTAAGTTAGGATACTTAGGTAACCCGTGTAACCGGTATATACATAAACACGGCTAAAATAATAAACAGTTTAACTTTTTAAAATAACAAATAGGTTTCTGCACTCAAGGCGAGGATACGACACAGACAATTCCACGCTGTCAATCTCCACAGCTTAAACTACGAAAGTGGATAAATCTACTATTTAAATATTCAATTTCTATACATTTAGTAAGTATGAGCTGCCACAAGAGCCGCAGGTGAGGATTAGGGCCACTGGTCCAGATAAGGCAATGTGCATTAATGGCTTTTGACTGAGAAAAGACAGTATGCATAAGTCATGATAAGAAGGCAGACGTGTCGGAAATTCGCCCCTACTTAAGGGTGGAGGTGCAACACTATCAAGTGGACTTACATGTTTAAAGAGTTTATTTACGTACCTATTTTATGCCACTGAGTAAAAAACTCATGTTTTTCCAAAACCACTTTTCAGGTGGTGACGACACCAGGGCCTATGACTGAAGCTGTGACTAAATACCTTGTAGGTTTCATTTTCCTGTTCTACGTGTTGTAGTTATATAAGAAATACATTATTAGTATATCTCGAAGTTGCGTAAGTCTGCATGTAATAAATATCAATTTTGAGTTATGAAATGAAAAATATGTTTGTAAAATAAAAGTTAAGGATTCTGATTAAGTTTAAATATCATTGTAGGAAAGTATTTTCCTTGATTGTCATCATCAACAATTACAAGAGTCTTTATACAAGAGTTGACCAAAACTAGGAAACACCATAATCTACGTCTATGTAATCTTTACATAATTGCTAAAAAATTCTAAGATATCTAATTGATATGTACAATATTGCTATCACTCTTCTAAAGTCAAAGAGGGAGGTTCTCGAACGCTGAGACTGGTTTAAAAATCTTAGAAGAGCATGCTGTAACAACAAATTTTGTGAATTAAATTAACAAACACAAAAAATTGTACTAATTAATTCTAATTGAATCAAATGAAGAACTTTGTAGGTTACAATCTCTATTCTTCAATCCTCTGATTCTTCTCTTCGAATATTTTCTTCGAATTTGGAATTTCGGAGTAAAATCCGCTTCTTGATTTCCTTCGCCGCTTTTGTTGTTTTTCAATAACGTTGTCCGAAGGCCGAACGGCTTGATTCCGGATTAAATGCTACTTCTCGATGAATTTGATGAAGAACGTCTTCGAATCTTCAAGAACTTTGAGTCTTCTGGATTTCTTGGAGTTCTTCCAATTCTTGAAGCTCTCAACTTGTGTCTGAATGAATGAAGAGAGGCTCTTATTTATAGGTGTAGGAGAGAGCTTTTTCCATATTTCATTTGCCACGTGGCGCTTTTTGATTGGCCACCCTTGATTTGATGGGCTTGGCCTGATTTGGTTGGGCTAAGCTTGATTTAGTTGGGCTAGGCATGATTTGGTTGGGCTAGGCCTGATTTGGTTGGGTCTGGCTTGACTTGGCCTGATTTGGTTGGGCCTTCTTGTTGGATTAGGCCCTTTTGACCTGATTGGACCTTTCTTGATTTGATTGGGCCATTTTACCAAAATATTGGTAGATAATTTATTTTGGTCCAAATTAAATATCAATTATATTATAACTTAGGAATTAATTTAATTAAATTCCCAAGACATGAATAGTATTTTTTTTTAGTGATATTTAATTAAGTTCCACGTATCGCCATTTGATTGGACACAAAATTTATTCATCTACACATGCACGTAAGTCCTTTTGTAAATATGTTAATTTGGTAGCACGAGGGAACATGAAAAACGCAGACCTCACCATAGAAACTTTCTCACGGACAAAGTGAATGTCCATCTCTATGTGTTTGGTTCATTGATGTTGTATCAGGTTGTCGGATAAATAAATGACACTAACATTGTCACAATAACCTAGTGTGGCTTTGTAAACGGGACAATGAAGTTCCAACAAGAGATCGTGAATCCAGCACAATTCGGAGACCATATTTGCCACGTCGCGATATTCGGCTTTGGTGCTTGAGCGGGATAAAATGGCTTGCCATTTGGATGACCACGAAAGGAGATTGGAGCCTAGAAAGACAAAATAATCGAAAGTGGACCTACGAGTGTTAGGACACCTATCCCATTCGGCATCTGTATATGAAATTAGGGGGTCAAGCGGAGATTTGTACAAGTGTAATCCCAAATAGAGTGTTCCCTGTATGTATCGGATGATGCATTAATGAGACGAACGTGTTCATCCCGGGGATCATGCATATAAAGACACATATGTTGCACTGTATAGGAAATGTCGAGGCGTGTGAATGGGAGGTATTGCGAAGCACCGGCAAGGTTGCGGTAGTGAGAGGGATCACTAAATGGTCCAGAGTTGGAGCTAATTTTAGATTTTGTGTCGACTGGAGTGACACTAGGCGAACATGAGGACATACTAGCTCCGACAATGATTTCTTCTGCATATTTCGATGGGAAAGAAAGATACTATCTGGAGCTCAAGTGACTGCAAACCCAATAAGTAACTGAGTGGCCTGAGATTTTCATGGCAAATTCAGAGCTGAGAGAGCTCAAAATAGTTGAACACAGTCGGTCAATGGAAGTAACAAGGATGATGTCGTCAACGTAGAGAAGAAAGTAGGCAATTTCACGCTCCGACGCTCGAGAAAAAGTGAGTGAGTAGACTTACTATGAATGAAACAAAGTGTGTATACATAGTTGGCGAAGCGTTGGTACCATGCGCGAGGTGCCTGTTTGAGACTGTATAGAGATTTCTTCAAAAGTCAAACATGGTCTAGATGTCGGGCATCACAAAAACCCATAGGTTGATGCATATAGAATGTTGCCTTCAAATGACCATGCAAGAAGGCGTTTTTAACATCAAGCTAATGAATAACCCAATAATGAGACAATCCAATGCTGAGAACAATGCGTATCTTTGCCGGTTTAACCACAGGACTAAACGTTTCATCACAGTCTATTCCAACCTGTTGAGACCTGCCATCACCAACAAGTCAAGCCTTATAATGCTCAGGCGTACCATCAGAGTTAAATTTATGAAGAAATGTCCACATTGATAAAATAATATTTACATTTGATGGAAAAGGAACTAACTCCCACGCCTCATTTTTATTAAGCACTGTAAATTTGCCATGCATAGTTGCTTTCCAATTGGGATTATATAGGGTAATTTTTGGAGTTTTTGGGATAGGTGAGGGTGGGCGATGGATGAAAGGTTGAAGAGTTGCTTCGGTTTGAATTTACCGGCTTGGGCACGAGTAGTCATGGGATGAGTATAAGTGGGTAATTGAGGGCAGAGCACGGGTGGTGGATTGGAGGGGTCGGCTTGGATTAGGGGAGTAGTGGAGGTGGTTAGATGGGTGATGGAAGGAGGATTTTGGGAAGGTCGGGAATTAGTGCGGTGGGTCGAGGGGCTTCATATTGTGGGCTGGGGTAGCGGGTTGATGGTAGTAGGTTGATGGGTTGGTTCTGGTGGAGATGGAGGGGCGGAAGTGGGGGGTAGTATTTTTTGTGTAGAAGATGTGAAATAAGATAGGAGAGGGTTTGGGAACGAGGAATTAATTGAACGTGAGGGATAGGGTTTGAAGACGAGAAAAGGGAAAAATAGACTCGTTAAATTTAACATGTGGGGAGATGATAATTTTTCCAGTAGAGAGGTTGTAGCATTTATATCCACGATGATGTTGTGGGTAACCGAGATATACGCACGGTGTAGAACGTGCTTGCAGCTCATGGATTCAGTAGACGGGAGAAACGGGTAACAGAGGCACCAAAACGTACGAAGATGAGACTAAGATGGAGATTGATTATATATGTTTTGGGTGGGGTATTTGTTAGATAGTAATTTACTAGGAGAGATATTTAGTAAGTATGTGGCCATTTCGAGGGCATGGTGCTAGAATTTGGGTGGTGTGGAGGAATGAAGAAGGGGAGTTTGAATAAGATTATTAATAGTGCGGATTTTTCATTCGGCTTTGCCGTTTGGGAAGATGTATGTGGGCATGAGAATCAAAATGTCATTCCATGTTGGGTACATAATTGATTAATTTTGGAGTTCAAAAATTCTTTGTCATTGTCACATTGGAATGTTTTAATGTTAGCTGCAAATTTGGTGTGTATGTATTTGCTGAATTTTAGAAAAGTCGAGAAGATTTGAGATTTAGATCCTAAAGGAAAAGTCTAGAGAAAATTAGAGAATTAATCCAAGGATAATATATAATATCGATGACCTACGGAACTGGGAGTCACGGAAGTCCATAAATCATTGTGAATGATATCAAACGGTAAATAAGTAGAAGCATGAGAATCAGAGAAAGGCAGTTTCACATGTTTGCCCAAAATCCGGACATGCCAAGGTGAATAAAATGTTGTCTTATTACATGCAATTAAATTATTGCGACGAAGAGAATTTAAAATAGAAACTGCAGGATGTCCCAAACGATCGTGCCACACGGACGAGGATATCGCTGTGAATGTGGAAGGAGGGGAAGAATGGGCTTCAAATTGGTGAAAAATGTTGGTGAGAGGCTATAAGTCGCTTGAGCTATCACATCTCATAATAGTTGTCCCCATCTGAGTATCCTTCACAGAGAAGCCAAACAGTTCAAACTCAATAGTGACATTATAATCAATTGAAAAGCGACGAACAGAGACTAGATTTTTAAAGAGACGAGGCGCGTGTAGAACTTTTTTTAGTCATAGGAGAGGGTTTGGTGGTGATATGTGTTTATGTTCGTAACCGCAAATGGGGATATGCTGACCACTACCAACTATAATACTACGATTACTACGCAAATTAAAATAAGATGAGAGAGTACCTTCATTTGCAGGCATGTGATACGTGGCACCCGTATCCATATACCATTCGGGGTCTAGTTGATTGAGGTCATGGTGTGCATAACAACCTTTATATCTGTTGGTTCATATTCAGAGACCGAGGAAGCTTGGGTATGATTGGCATGTTGTGGATGCGGAAATGGGCCGAGGAGTCTAGGAAGGTGTGCGAGCTCAGAGGTGCTTGTGAGCGTGGCTAGTTGGCAGTGGGGTAGGGACATGGCAGGTATTGCACACCATGATCCCAGCCAGGCCAAGGGACGTACGACGCCGGAGGAGGATACTGCCATGACCTGCATGAGGATGGTGGTCCTAGTGGGCGGGTAAGACCGCAACCAGGAGGTGCCCCACCGCGACCACCGCATCCATTACCTTTAACGGCGTTGCCCATGTTGCATTTGTTGTGAACTGTGCGTTTTCCGCCGGTGTTTGGATGTATCAGTGTTGCGTTCGACACCGTTACCAAAGTGGGTGGGACAGATGCGGTCATCAGCGGATGTGGTGGAGTGAGAGAGCAGAGCCGTAGTGGCGGCCTTGGCGACAACGGTGGCTTGTTTAGCATTTCGAGATTCTTCAAGAGTGAGACGAGAGCGGGCTTCGTGAAACTGTGGAAGCGAATTTTGTTGATTGATATATGTCGCCACATTGTCATAATTTTTGTTAAGGCCCGCAACGAGTTGAAGAACAAGATGGTTGTTGGGTATTGGAGAGCCAATGTTGGCAAGTTGATCGGCGATGACGTTCGACTCTTGGCAGTAGTCGGAGATGTTGGAGAAGTCATCCAATCTTGTGTTCGAAAATTGATTTTTGAGGATAACAACGCGAAAGTTTTTGTTATCTTGGAAATTTTGTTCGAGATTTGACCATTGTTTGGTGGCGGTGGTATCTTTTTCAATGATTGTATGTAATAAATCATTCAAAATTGTACCGTAAATCCGTTGAAGGAAAACAACATCCAAATGTTTTTAGTAGATATATTGAATGAAATGAAAAAAAAAGGGGGATGGGGAATCCCCGCGGGGATCCCTCGGGGACAGGGATGGGGATAAAAAATTCTCCGCTAGTTTCGCGGGGACGGGGACGGGGAATCCCAGCGAACGCGAGGACGGGGATGGGGACTTATCCCCCGACCCCGCCCCGCCCCGTTGCCAACCCTACATCATATGCAAAATCCCTTTTTTGCCACCTCCCTAAGATGAATATTCATAGCACTATGTCACCCTTCCTCTCCACCTTACAAAGCCGAAGAAGCACACACACACACACACACCCATTTCATGTAAGTCCCTCTCTCACTCTAGCTCTGATTTTCGAGTCTCTTTCTCACTCCAAAAGAGGAACCACTTACCTCTCTTCCCTCTCCAAATTGCTCCGACAAACACTCTCGCATCCTTCATCACCCTCTTAACCTTCAACCCTTCCAAGGACCATTTGGTTAGTGCTTGAGGATTGTCTATAGGATCATTTGCGAGCTCAATCTCATCTCCAACTCATTCCACTTTTAAGCTAGATATAAGAGGTATAGGATTTAGAAGCTATTATTGCTTCGGTTAGGGGAAAGGAAGGGGAATATATATGTACTTTGTAATGTAAACACTCACATATTATAGAATAAACACATGCATGCATGATATGGTAGAATGAGATGAGCATGTTTAAATTACAATTGTGTGTGTTACTCTTGTCAAATTTCATGTGATTATGGTTATATATGTGTTAATTGTGATCTTGAGTTGATGCATGTTAAGTATAAAGCTTTGCATGTGAATTTGGGTTAAATATGATCAATTGTGTTAGTTGATAGATTTAGACTAATTATATGTTAATAATATGAAAATTTGTTAGCAATTGATTCGAAAAAAAGGATTTTTGGAGTTAAAGATATTTCTTTTATATAAATAAAGGGCTTATTTGTTGGTATTAAGCATTTTGGGAAATGATTTGAAAAAATAATTTGAAAATATTTTTTGTAAGATTTATTGAAATCCTTCTGGTAAAAAGGAAATAAAGGTTTAAGTTGATAATAATGTGCTAATTGTACAACTAATATGCTTAACAATGTTTTCATGTCGAAATTTGGTGACAATTGGATTGAAAATGATTTGTAGTGATGTCCTTAAAACTTTCGGTAAAGAGCAAATTAAGGGTTAAGGTGATGATGTTGTGATAATTACAATACTCAAATGTTTTAATGCATTAAATGTGAAATTGTATGTTTAAATCGAATTATATAAAGTGTGTTTGCGAATATATGTTCTTTTCGACAAATACTAGGATTAGGAATAATTGGATATTAGTTGATTAGTTAATCAAGATTAGGGTAGTAAAATGAATTTAGATAAACAAATTTTAAATTGAACTTGAGACAAATTAAAATGGATTAGGATTTAGTAGTTGGACTTTAAATAATTAATACAGGATATGAACTTAGAAAATAAATTAAATCGGGCTTCCTACATAATTTGGATAGGTTAATAGGTTAGAAATAATAAATGGGCCAAAATTAATGTTAGATAGACTTATAAATTATTAGGCCCAATAAGAATAAAAGGATGGGCTTTGGGCCCAACAAAAATAGGTAAGTGGGCCAAATATATAATTTAGGCCTAACTAATTACAATTGAGCTTAGAATATATAAGATTGGGCTTTAGAATAAATTAAATGGACTTTAGGGTTAATTAGGCCAGAACCGAATCAAATGGGCCAAAGATGGACTTCGAGCCCACTGGGCCGATTCGGGTTGATCCCAAGTTGAAACTAAATTTATGTTTAAATAAGTAATGATTAAGTTAGGAATAAAAATCTTAAGTAGAATACAAATGATTAATAATTGAATCAAGTCAACAAATTGTTAAGCTAGAAAATGCGGAAGTGAAGTAGGGAAAATTAGTTGATTAAAATGACTTGGAAAATGTGATTTAGACTTTGATGCAAAATGTACAAAATATTAGAAATAGAAGTAAAATGAGAGTATGAACAATTAGGTTTTTAATTCGAATCTAGAGTTTCAAATTAAAACTAGAAATTAATTAGGGTTTAAGTGATTTTTGTCAAGTGTTAAGTACTTATAAGTTTATTAAATTATATATGAACTTGTGCTGACATGTTAAAGTAAGTATGCAATTTGTTTTGTGATATATGTATCTGATGAATAATTTGAGATGTTTAAATTTTACAACTTTATACAATTAACGAGTAAATTGAAATAAAATGGATTAGGTTAGTTAAAATGGACTTAGGTTAGATAAAATAATGTGATGTAACTTAAGAAATGACAAAATTATAAGATAGATTGATTAGGAGAATAATGAATTAGATAAAAACATAACTAGGAAATAAACGAGATAAGGACTTAGATTTAAATATTATAAGTGGATAAATGGAGTTAACAAGTGATAACAAGAATGATGATAATGTGAATGATGACGCCAGAGTAATCGAGGTCAATGAGATAAAATGATAAGATTAAGGTCGAATAAGTAACACGCAATTCATAATTAAGTTAGGATATTTCGATAACCCAAGTAACCGGTATATACCGTAAACACGGCTAAAATAAGAAATTGTTTAAGGTTTTAAAATAACAAATAAGTTACCACACTCGAGGTAGTCAATTTCCACAACTTAAAGCCTTAAACTACGGAAGTGGGTAAACCTGATAATTAAATATTCGTTTTCTATGTGTTTAGTAAGTATGACCGCCACAAGGGCTGCATGTGAGGATTATACCCAGTGATCTAGATAAAGTAGTGCGCGTTAATGGATACTGACCGAGAAGTATGCGTAAGTAATGATGAGAGGGCAGACGTGCCGGAAGTTCGCCCCTACTTAAGAGGGGAGGCACAACTCTTTCAAGCGGACTTGCATGTTTAAATAGTTTATTTGCGGACCAGTTTTATCCCACTGAGTTAAAAACTCATGTTTATCCAAAACTACTTTTCAGGTGGTGACGACACCAGGGCTTATGACTGCGCCTATGACTAAATGCCTTGTAGGTTTCATTTTCACGTTCGTTTTGTGGCTATATAAGAAATACACTATTAGTATATCTCGAAGCTGTGAAAGTCAACATGTAATAAATATCAATTTTGAGTTATGAAATGAAAAATATGTTTATAAAATAAAAGTTGAGGTTTAAATATCATATTTTAATTCGTGTGAGTTTATGCTCAGTACAGCTTAGACCGAGTTTCTCTTTCACTACGTGACTCCGATGTGTGAGGAAAGAGTAAGATAACAGTGGGAAAAGGAAAGATGAGTGAGAAAGTAAGAAACGAGGGAATAAGATAGGGTAAGTAGAAGAAAAAAAATATAGACCAGCTAAGTAGTGGTAGCTCGGATAACTGCAAAGTGAGCTGGGGCGCTACATGAGCGGTATTAGAGCTTTAGCCAAAATTTTCCTTACCCATAATTAAGATTTATTCTTAGTCAGCCAATTTTGAGCTTTAACTTTTCTTGGTAGCTTAAATTCAAACTCATAACTAATTTTATCATTTTTCCTAATACTTGGACTATTTGAGTAGGGAGAAATGAAATAAAAATGAGCGAGAGAAGATGTTGGATGATTAAGAGAAGAATGTGGGCGAAAAATGGTTGTATAATACTAGTAATTTGGAAAGGTTAGAATAGTTAGATAATCTTGGTTGCCAAAAAAAAATAAGACAATCAAGAGAGTCTGGCAAATGACTGTTTTTCATAGAAAGATAGTTAGAAAAAAAGTTGCTAATTAAAATCAATTGTCCTAATGTGGGGTAGTGTAGTATTAAGAAGGCAAATAAAACTATTCTGAGATTAGCTTTACTGAGTAATTGGAAAAGAGAGGGAAAAGTGAGTTTGAGGGTAGTTAGGAATAATTAACTCAACCAGTCTAAGTTGGGTCACTTTATCCATATATTTGTCACACCTTTCCCAAGAAGCCTACATTACAACCAAGAATAAAGATTTTTCTTTCCAAGCTATATACATTTAAGCGTGATGAAGAGTTAGATGATATATAAGCATATGGTAGGTCATATGCATGATACAACTTCGCCGAGTGAATTTGTCCTTATTATCCATTGGAACGAAGAGTGATACACTTACCTAGGGAGGATCAACGATTTAGAGGGACTTAGCTCTTAAGAGTAGTCGAAGTGTGTTTGTCGACATATGTCCATATTACCGTGTTGCATATAGTTTGTGAAAATATAAAGGTCTGAAGCATTAAAATTGTTGACATCGATCCATAATAAAAGCTCTGCCTATTCTAGTTTTCATTTGTTTTCACTTTATTTGTTCGGGACGCACAAGTAAGTTTGGGGGGTAAATGAACACTCCATGTTTGACATGATTTTTAGGCACAAATTCATAGTTAAATTGGTGCATTATTGCGTAATTTAGTACTTCATAACCCAGGTTTTCATATGTCTGGCGGTTCACTTCTTTATTGGTTTTGTAGTATTTTCATTACAAAACAACGCATTTTTGGAGTTAATGGTGAAATCGCAAAGTCCAAATGGACAAAAAAGGACTTGGAAAGAAGGAATTGATTTGACCAAAAATAGCCTTTGGGTAGGCCGAAGATAGAGCATATAAGTCCAAAAGATGAAGCAAAAAGAGAAGAGGAAAATGGACCAAAAGGACAATCGATAAGCTTGGGTTATCTGGTCTAGCTTCATGCGCTAACCATGAAAACATGTACAGACATTTAGCATTTGCTAGACCGAATATATGTGCTTCATTCAGTCTAGCAAAATGACGAGTTTTCTCAGTAGACACGTTTTTATGGAATTTCATCCAATTAAAACCCGGTCCGAGCCTACTATTTTGTACTCCTATAAATACCTAGCCTTAAGGATTATTTTAGATATCAATTAATAATTCTGAGACATCATTATTTTTTGCAGTAGATAGTTTAGAGTTATAGTATTCTGCAATTTTTATAAGTTATTTCAGTTTACGGAGTAATATCTAAAGAGCCGGAGAGGACGACGGTGATTCTTCCGCTAGAGTTCGTCGGTGACCATAATATCTTGATTCTTATTTTTTTATTCAACTTTTATTCTTGTTGCGACAAGGATTTTATCTTATATAATTTATTTTTGTTTATGTTGTTATGGAGTAGTTGATTTATATATTAGGGTTAAAGAATATGTTTCAGTTATGAAGTAGACTATATGCATGCTATAATTATGTGTTCTTGATGTTATTTGTTGTATTGAGTTTCGACTATTGTTATATAAGACAACCATCTATATTTAACACACTATAATCACATACTCAAAATAGGACTGGAAGGTGAGGCTATTGGTGGATAACAACACATGATATACCAATATAGGACTGGGAGGTGAGGATATATTATGGGGGTAACTCCTTGGCACTTTTAGGAGTTGTAAATATGTCAACTTGTGGTTGTCTGTGGCTATAATCCACACATTATGCACTTTGGAAAGATGTTTAAGAATGCATACTCGTGAAGCCAATAACCAATAGACATAATACTTATAGTAATTCATATAAGTTTGCATGTGCAATTGTCTATGATTGCACAATAATTAATTCTGAAATCTATATCCTAAGATAGTCTTTTAATAGTTGATAAATCTTCGCTACTTAGTAATCTTCGACATATATAGTTTAATTCAATCATTCTCTTATTATTATTTTAGGATCTTGATACTTAGTACGTAAGGTAACAAAATAACCAATCAATCGCTTATTCGATCCGCCTAGATATTTACTTATTGAGAACACTAGGTTTCATTTTTACTAGTCTCTGTGAGATTCTACATTACTTGCTGCTATTAACTACACCGAATACTTGCGGTTTAGTTGGTAGAGATTAGAGCGACCACTACACTGTAATTCTAGACATTTGTTACCACTCTTTCTTTTGGTATGTTTTTGTTCATTTATTGTTTGACTGTAAACTGAAGTGTATAATTCTATATGGAGTTATGGTATATCTTTGATAATTATTCTTATATTGTAATGTTTAGAGTAATCAACTATTATAGTCGTAAGTGGTTTAGTAGATCTGAACAGGAGAGTACGCATCCACGTATTAGCAGACAAATTTGGCCATTTTCTAATTTTTTTAAATACGACAATCACATCCGATTGTTGTTTTATTTAATTCGTCCAATAGGATTTGAACCTATACCAAAGGTTTAGAAGACCTATGTTTTTCATTTTATTTCGTTGATTTTTAGGTTTCTAGATTTCTCCTCTGCACTAGAATTTTTCCTGGCGTAAGACTTTTCCACGCCGATGTGCGACTTTTTCCGACCTTTTTGGTCTTTTCTCTGGCCTTCCTGGTCCTTTGTTATAAGCCTAACATCTCGTGGTTAGTGCCTTTTTTAATTTCTATTTTGTTTTTTTTTTCGATCTAATATGACGTGTGTTGTTTAATTGTTCGGTATTATAGTGGTGATTTTCCAATTCATTGCTTGTTGTGCATGTCGTCACGGAGCAGGACTGTCTTCTGTTGTTTATCACTTGACAGGATTTTTTCTTTTTTCTTTTTCTTCTACCTATCCGCCGGTTGAATGGTGCATGATTTACTGATTGGATCCATATGAACATTGTTTACCTTTGATAAAAAAAAATAACTCTCACATCAACCATAATCTCACTTGTAAAATTAGAAAACGCATAATTATGAATAATTTACAAAAAGAAACAGAAAAAAGAATCCCAAACTAAAATCTGAATATTCATCTGGAAGAGTATGAAAGAGTGTGGAGACTGAAGTGTGTTACTATAGTTAGAAATGTTGATAGTCGGTCGGTACACGCGCCCCATTCTATCGTCGTCCCAACTAAATTCTTTCCTTGTTCCGCGTTGCCTAAGATTATTAAAAATATCGCCTGATTCTGTGTCCTCTTGTAAGAGTCATTTTGACAAACAAGTTATCTGCCGAAAGTATCTCTCCTGCAATTCTTCCTCTGTCTCCCCTGCCGCCAGAATGGGATCTCTCTCCGCCGTTGATGAGATTCTGCAGTACCCTGCCGCCCGTCGAGACGAATCCGTGGTTGATAATTATCACGGCGTCATGGTCCCCGACCCTTACCGATGGTAATATAACATCCTTTAAACTTGGTAGTATCGATTTTGGACCCTGCAATTATAATTGCTACGAAAGATTTTCAAACTTGAAAGACAAATTAATGGATGGATGATTTGTTTTGTTATTTGTATGTTTGTCACCATTTAGAATGTCATTACTTCGATCCAAATGCGTTGGGATCAGGCCTTGTGGTTATTCATAGTGGTTTTCTTTTTGTTATCCTGTAGTTTTTTGTATATTATTGTATGATGAATTTTATTTAATTCCTTTTTTGCATATATGTTGTATGATGAACTAGGCTTGAGGACCCTGATTCAGTGGAAACAAGAGAGTTTGTGGAAAAGCAGATGAAATTGACAGATTCTGTGCTCAAAACTTGCGAAACAAGGGATAAGCTTCAAGAAAGGCTTACTAAATTATATGATTTTCCCAAGTACACTGCTCCATTTAGGGCTGGTGATAAGTACTTTTACTTTCATAACACTGGTTTACAGCCACAATCAGTCCTTTATGTTCAGGTTCATGGTCAAGATTTTTAGTTTTCGTAATATTTTGAAGTGTGATAACACGCCATGTTGGAATTTGAAGTCAATAGCTTTAATTTGATATTGCAGGATAGTTTGGATGGGAAACCTGAGGTTTTGCTTGATCCAAACACATTAAGTGATGATGGAACTGTGGCATTAAATGTATATGCAGTTTGCGAGGATGCAAAGTACTTTGCCTATGGCACTAGTTCAAGTGGAAGCGATTGGATTACAATTAAAGTTATGCGGGTCGATGATAATATCACGGAGCCTGATACCATATCATGGGTGAATTTCATCAGTAGTGATATTCTTGATGGACTTTTCTTTTATGAGATAAATCAAGAACAAAGATATTTGACATATATGATAATATATTTGCAACTTCCACTTCTACTGTTAGCTGTTACTGATGCATATTTCTTTTTATCAGGTTAAATTCTCAAGTATTAGTTGGACACATGATAGCAAGGGTTTTTTCTACAGCCGTTATCCATCCCCTGAGTAAGTGATAATTCTATGATAAAAGAATTTCTCTATTTTTCTTGACGTTTCATGTGCTGGTTTCTTTTCCATTGGAAGAGTAAATGTGTGTCGCATTGACGATTGACCTCTCACTTGTTTACAGTCGGAGCCACTCATTTTTTTCCCTTTCAAACTTAATGTCAAGGAAGTTGATAATATGGAACTTTATTAAGCCATATTTCAGAATAGCTGTTAAGTTTTGTGGTTTTCATTTTGAATGCCTTGTTTTGAAGGGATGGAGAGAAGTTGGATGCAGGAACAGAGACCCATGCCAACTTAAACCATGAAATATATTATCATTTTTTGGGTACTGATCAGTCGGAAGATATCTTATGTTGGAGCGACCCAGAGAACCCTAAACATACAAATTCGGCTTCAGTCACAGAAGATGGGAAGGTACTAAAACTATCACCAGATATCTTTACGAGGGATGCAAGTCGATCGTTATTACTTTGTTCAAATAACAGCAGTCATGTCTTTCTGCCCCTGATGCTGTTACAATAGGGGAAAAATACACAAAACATATGGTTGTGATGAAAGTGCCTATGGACCAGCAACTTATTCAAAGAAAGAAGGAATAAGTTACATAACAAATTATTTTATAGATTTGAATAACAAAGCAAATTATTTACAACTTCTGATAACCATATTACCAAATCCAATTTTTTGCATCTGACAAAGTTATGTGTTTATCTAACCATATATTACACATTAGTAATCATGTGCTATAGCACTGAAATGTTATTATTAGATTCTTCATTTTAATTGATAATTGATTGACGTAGAGAAATATCGTGACTGTTAGTGCAGTACATGCCAAAGACAATTTAATTATGATTGTTGATGGAGGTTCCTGGTTAGAATGTGTTTGCTGTAACCCGGATACAGGATAAAGTAAGATAACCACACTAACATTGGCCTGAATAAAGTCTGTTCCTCTAGTATACCTGCTTGATGTATTCTTGTAACAACAGAGAGTTCTCTTGTAATAAAATGCAAAAGAAATATAAGTTTTTTTTTTTTTTGTGTATTGATAATCTTGTTTAAGTGCCATTTTCCTTATATTTAGGCTCTTTGATATCTGATTTGCCTTCCTATTTACCTATCATAATTTGCAGTATGTTCTTCTAGATATCGGGGAAAATTGTGACCCTGTCAACAAGGTTTATTTCTGTGACCTCTCATCGCTTCCCACGGGACTAGAAGGTTACAAGGGGACAAAGGAACTGCTTCCTTTTGTGAAGCTTATTGATAATTTTGAGGCTTCCTATCTCTATGTTGCCAATGATGAGACAATTTTCACCTTCCTCACTAATAAGGATGCTCCAAAAAACAAACTTGTGAGAGTTGATGTGAAAGAACCTACCTGCTGGACTGAAGTACTTCAAGAAGATAAAAGGGACGTGCTTGAATCTGCTGTGGCTGTAAATAGCAACCAAATTGTGGTGAATTATTTGAGTGATGTAAAAAATGTTTTGCAAATAAGGGATTTGAGAACGGGGGATCTTTTACACCATCTACCACTTGACATTGGAGCAGTGTCTGAGATTTCTTCTCGACGAAAAGACAGCATAATGTTTGTTGGATTTACAAGCTTCCTTGTCCCTGGAATTATATATATGTGCAATTTGGAAGGTGATCTACCGGACATGAGAATCTTCAGAGAAATAGTGGTCCCTGGCTTTGACAGGACTGAATTTGAAGCCAGTCAGGTAAATACTTCTTTATTGAAAATTCAGTTAAGCAGCAAGTGAAGCTATTCTTTTTCAGTTTCTGTACACCAACTCCCCAAAATTTGCAATTAATCAAAGAAATTATTGCCCTCGTTTTGGAATTCTGGCCATTATATTTGTCAAATTCTCATACCTCTTAACCAATCAATGTTGTCTAACCTTCAATCCTGCAAAAGATTGACACAAAATGTTAGCCTCCAAACAGGTGTTTGCCTGTGACCCCTCTTCGAATAATAATTTTAGTTTTTCATATTATAAGGTATTTTAAGCGACTTTTGACATTTTGACTATGATAATTTTGTAATCATACTTATAGGTATGAAACGAGTGAAGCTCACATAAATGCTTTCTTGAAGTCATTAACATAATTTAGACTAATTTTAACCTTTTTAGACACCAAACGTTTTGGCAACTTGTGTTCATCCAAACTTAAGATCCAGGCAATGCCTGGTCCCGTCCCGTCAGGGCCTGATGGAACTTAATACAGCTGTTTACAGAAGACGGTATGGGGCAGTAGGCCCCTCTAGTACCTGGACTGCCACCTAGGCGACCATTTTCAGCACTATAGCTAATGGTGGTGATGTTTGGAATTCCCATGGGTAGGTCCTGCTGTAGCAGTGGTTATAGATTAGTACAGAATTTCAGTGGTTAAGTAATAGGGATGTAGGCTAGGCTATCTTGGCATATTTTCGTCATGCATTTGTATGTCAGAGAAAGAAATCTCACTTCTTTGGTTTTGGAGGGTATTGACTAGAAATAATTTAAATTTCTTGTTATGTATTGATTCTCTTTCCAGTGGTACTTGATCAGTGTATTTTATTTTATTTAATTCTTTTCTTTTCCAGGTGTTTGTGTCCAGTAAAGATGGCACTAAGATCCCATTGTTTATTGTAGCCAAAAAGGGTCTTCACATGGATGGATCACATCCATGTTTACTTTACGGATATGGTGGATTTAATATCAGTATTACCCCATACTTCACTGCCACCCGTATTCTTCTTGTAAAGAATTTAGATGTCGTCTTCTGCGTTGCGAATATACGTGGAGGAGGGGAGTACGGAAAAGAATGGAATAAAGCCGGTGCACTTGCCAATAAGCAGAATTGCTTCGATGACTTCATATCAGCTGCTGAATATCTTATATCTTCTGGTTACACCCAGCCTAGCAAGTTGTGCATTGAAGGTGGAAGCAATGGTGGACTTCTTGTTGGGGCCTGTATTAATCAGGTAGCTTTGCATTTTATCTTTTCACTTTTTTCCTGCAGCTTTTCTGTCTTCAGAAAATAAGTAACTTTTACGATTGCAGAGACCTGATCTCTTTGGCTGTGCCCTTGCTCATGTTGGTGTAATGGACATGCTAAGATTCCACAAGTTTACCATTGGTGAGGACACTTTTTCCATGATAGTCTTGATTTTAGTAGATTGGTTTGCATGTTTTATCTTTATATTGTCTTTCTTCCTGCAATTCAGGCCATGCGTGGACCTCAGATTATGGCTGTTCAGATAAGGAGGAAGAGTTCCAGTGGCTAATCAAGTGAGTCAATTTACCTTTTCTCAGAATGGTCAATCAAACGCAAATATTTTCGTATCTTGTGAACTTCATGTTCATGTTGCTTTGTTTTGTTTCTTGACAATATTTCTTCTGTGCTTGTTTTGTTTAGCTAGATTTTACATAAACCAAATTGTTTCTATTTTCCATATTTTTGGTCTTACTATCATCATTGCATTTGGGCCCAGTGATTAGTCATTTGGAGAATGTATATACTAGTGATTATTTTGTATGTGGTTTGCATAATTTGAAAGTGAGCCAGATGGCTGTAGTGTTCAAATTACCTTTTATCATTGCATACAACAAGCAACTAACCTTTATCCCACTATCTGGCGCCGGGTTTTATGGATCCTATCCGTCCTCCATCTTGCTCGACCAAGACAACTAATTAATCTTTTGATGATCTAATTTATATTATTTTTGAGTGGTTCGTTCATATGCTTCCAATGTTCTGATAAAAGCTGAAATAATTTTGGTTCAGGGCTCCTCTTTGCAATATTCAGTCAGTGATCAACGTGTTGAACGCATTTAAGTGACTACATGAGTGCTGATTTCAACTCTCTCTTTGGTGTATGTTTCTTCTTTTGTTAGGTACTCACCCTTGCACAATGTTCGGAGACCATGGGATAAGCCATCTGATAAGATCATCCAGTATCCATCCACTATGTTGTTGACGGCTGACCATGACGATCGTGTCGTACCATTGCACTCGCTGAAATTATTAGCGGTGGGTATTTATTAATTGGTGTTATGCTGAAATTATTTGAACTAAATGAGCTTGTTTAGAGTACTTACACTATAGCATATCTTAACTCATTCCAGATTCCCCATTTTTGAATATTTTGTGTAAATTCAACTTGTTTCTTACACAGACCATGCAACATGTACTGTGCACAAGCATGGAAAGAAGTCCTCAAACGAACCCAATTATTGGCCGCATAGAACAGAAGGCCGGACATGGAGCTGGAAGGCCTACACAGAAGATTGTACGTAGTAGAGTTAACATTCTCTTATTTCTTCTTTTTTTCTTTGTTAAGGATGATGCTTGTTGATTCTTAATTAAATTGAAAACTCTTGCTCAGATTGATGAAGCTGCTGACAGATATGCATTCATGGCGAAGGTAGTGGGTGCATCCTGGATTGACTAGACGATACTGGTCTTGTGGTAAGGTGCACAGCTACATCCAGTGGGGATTCATATACCTGATTCCGGCGATTAGGGTTATCATCTATTGACTGTAAGATGTTTGGTAGGGCAATTATCTATCCGTCTTAGATTGTTTTCCCAGATGTTCCTTATAATCTACACGTTTGTTTTACATACTCATGTGGGACGCAACTAAGTGGCTTAGGTTGTGTTTCTGTTTTAGCGGAGGGTACTTTTTCCCTAGAATCTAGCATGCTAGTTTTACGCATTCATACGGCATAGCTTATCATTAGCATTTTATAATCTTTACCATCTTAGGGGTGTTTACAATTGCTTCTGCTTTCATAGAAGTGATTAAAATAAGTGATTATGAGAAGCAATTATGTTTAGCTTGCTGCTTTTAGCCCAAATTAAATTAAATTTAAGAAGAAGTTGACATTTGCAAACACTTTTTTCAGCTTATGTTAAAGCTAAAAGCCCAAAATTACTTAATTTAAGCATTTGCAATCACCCCCTATATATTGTTTCAAGAACTTATAAGATGTAATATTTGAAGAGCTTATAAGTTAACATAGTATTATGATAATAAAACTTATAAGTTTGCATTTGGATGAAGTACCATGACTATAAATTAGGGATGGATTTGGTATTCACATCAAACACACTTTCTAAATGTGTATATGCATTACATAATATATGTCAAGTGTGTATAGTATGCGTGAGGAGGTCCATAATTCTATTTTTGGGCTTTTTTGGAAGGTCTTTTTATCAATGGAGATACTTTTTCATATTTATAAACCTAATGATACTCACACATAAATAATGTAGGACTTTGTTTGATAATCCAAACAATTCTCTCATTCAAAGAAAGGACCATGAACCTCTCTTGTGACGATATTTATATCCTTTTCATTCCGGAAGATACTTGTTCGATCGAGTTGACTACATATATCCATTGTGCACATGAAAATCATAGTGTATTGTTGCTCGTGAGCTTGCTCGATTAATTCAACTAGGCATCTCCACCACGTTTTGGCACATGCATTATGTAACATACATGGTTTACCACCGCACAATAGTGTGCCATATTTACGTGCACCTTGCTTGGCCCGTAGAGACATCCTATCATGTTGAAATCCATGGACCATGTGATAATCAGGGGTGTAAATCTATATCTCGTCGATTTCTCTCAAAAATCAAGTGGCCGAGACGAGTATGGACTGATATTGCATTCTGTCATTTTATCACGGAGATCTCGCGATAAATCGCGAGAATCTTGGCAGAAATCGCTGTCGATAATCGCCTCTTGTCCTGTCAGCTTGCAGCAAGAAATTGGCGAGATATCGCTGATTTCTTGCCAAGATATGGTGGATATCGGTGAAATTTTTTTTTTTATTCAGCAATATTTTATTTTTTTTAAATTTCGCCCAGACTTGGATTCAAACTTGTGACATCTTAAATAAGGCTCCAATCTTTAACTACCAGACCAAGTTAACCACTTGTTATTATATCTACATAACATTTATATAACCTATTTAGTAAAATTCTACTTACAATAATATATACCATAATTAGTTATCAAAATGAAAATTAGAAAAATAAAAACTAAGTATAAAATAATAATTGATATTTTTGTAAATATTTTGTTAATCTTATGATGAATTTATTTATTAAAGTTGGTTTAATATTTTTAAAATATTTTGTTAAACACTTCAAATTTATAATATAATATTTCCGTACTAGTAACTAGTAATGTTGTATGAAAAAATATTATAATATTTAAATTTGTTATAACAATTATTAAAATATTATGTTAAATTAGTGTTAAAAAATTGTTATATTTCCTCATTTATTTGTCTTTAGCTTTTAATTAGTGTTGCTCTTGAATAAAAAATGTTATAGGTCAATCAAGAAAAGTTTTATATATTGTAAATATTCTCAATGCTTTTAACTTACATTAATTTTCTTTCATAAATAGATAATATTTTTTAAACCAAAAAAGAAAACAATAAATCAAACTTTGTTTACAATACATTTTAGATAATAATTAAAAAGTCATATTAAATATTCTAAGAGAAAAACAATAAATCAAACGTATGTATTGTTTCTTATTTACCAACTAGTTGTATATGCGTGAATTTGGCTCAAGTTTTAGATTAAATATTTGAATTTAAGTAGGTTTATAACAATCTATAAAATATCGTAATAAATTATCTGTTTTAATACATTTTCTGGTATTTTAAAAAAAAATTGCATCAATATTTCGATATTACTCGAGATCTCATCGATATTTTCGAAAGTTGAAAGATCGATATTTCCGTAAAAACGATATTTTCGTCGTTGGTGATAATAGATATTGAGATTATGCATCTTAAAAGAAGTTGACTTTTGCTTTTGTTGTCTTTTAAATAATTCTGTTCTAAATGGTATTTTTGATTCATCTGATTTCTTGATTAACTTTTGTTTTCGTTGTACTAGTATTGTTGTGCATGTTTAAATTTAACATGAATATATAATAAGCTTTAATATATGGATACGGTATAATATAGTTAATTATTATAATTAATACTCCCTCCATCCCAACTAACTTTTCACGATTGATCGGACACGAATGTTAAAAAAAAATAGATTTTGTTGTTTCTTTGACATTTTGAAAAGTGAAGATTGAGTGTGGAGATTATGAGGGTGGAGATTGTGAGAGAAATTTCCTTTTTAAAGGTGTGAAAAGTTAAGTGGAACAGAGCGAAATGGAAAGTAGGAAAAGTTAGCTGGGACGGAGGGCGTACTACATAATAAGTTAATAAGTGATGAAAATTTATATATTTGTTAATAAATGAAAAAGACAATAAAAATATAGAAATATGAGCAAGTTATGAATGCTTATATTTGCTCATTTATTTCGTATTACTATTTTGCTCCAAGTAAACAAAAAAAATGTTAATTAGCCTTAAATTTGGTGCATCCTGTCTTGGAGATGTTGCGGTTTCATCCGCATCTCAATCTTTTATTTTACTAATATAAGGCGAATTAAGTGAAACTTGTTGAGTCCCAAGAAATCTGGGCTAATGATTTGAGATTGGTTCTCACTTATCCATCTCTCTTAAATTTGTCCTATAAACTTTATGAATATAAGAATATCTCTTATATAGTTATATTTATTAAGAAAATATTGACTAATACCTATTGGTAGCTAAATCTCAATATCAATATTAATAGTCAAACACACAATAAATGCAAAATGTAGTTATCTTGTTAATTTTTATTTGCAACAAATATCAAATACAAATATTTTGACACATAGTAATAAGTACTAAATATAGTACTGTAAATAATCAATCAACAAACAATTAATTAGTGTTAAACTAAAATTTTATTATGATGCAATATGGGCATTATACTAAAGATCGTGAAAAGATGAAAGAGGTTTAGGCAAAAATTGTAGAGGTCTAAAAAACTGCACTTCTGTAAAAGGTCGTGGTTTATTGGGTGTGGTCTATTGGCAAAATTCTAGTAGTGAGTGTACTCAACAGTTGCTTTATGGCCATTTCATGCTTGGGGATTGGGCATGGTGGTCCTTTAACAAAGTCTTCTGTTGGACATCTTTATATTCTGGCAGCAATAGACTACTTTTCAAAATGGCAGAAGCAATGCCTTTGAGGGAGGGCAAGAAAGAAATTGTTGCCAACTTTATCAGTGTCAATATCAAATATTGATACAAGATTCCGCAATACATAACCAATGATCATGGAAAGTCTTTTAGCAACAATGTCATAGATAAGTTTTGTGAAAAGTTTAACTTCAAACAAAGAAATTAGTCTATGTATAATGTCATTGTCAATGGACTTGCTAAAGCATTCAATAAAACCTTGTGTAGTCTGCTGAAGAAGTGATTGCTAAGTGAAAAGGAAATTGGCATGAATGGATTGGGGAAGCTCTTCGGGCATACTGAACCACTTATATAACGCGCACTCAAGGGACTACTTACTCATTGGTGTATGGTGTCGACGTTGCCCCTATTAAGCACCAAATCCCATCATTGAGAATTGTTATACAAGATGGATTAACCCAAAAATAGAATGCACTCCTGCGTCTAGAAGAGTTAGAAGCCCCTGATGAGAAAATATTGAAATAAAGAAAGACTCGAATGCTACCAAGCTCGTCTTTCTAGAGCATACAATAAGAAGGTGTGGATTTGCTATTTTCAAGTTGGTGACTTAGTGGTTGCAGCGAGAAACACAATTGTGACTACGGATCATGTTGGAAATAAGTTCACATCGAGACGGAATGGTCCATATGTCGTGAAGGAAGTCTATACAAATGACGCGTACAAGTTGCTCTCTGAAGATGGTGTTCGAGTTAGTCCCATCAATGGAAAAATCTTGAACCGCTACTATGCTTGAGCTTGATGCAAAAGAAAAAATATAAAGCAAAAAAAAAAAAAAAAAAAAAAAAGGAATTAAAAGAAGAAAGAAAAAATACTTCTGAGTCGAATGAGATAAACTGTGTAAGGTAACCATCAAAAGAAAAGTATGTGGTAAAACAGTTTTCCCCACAAAAACAAGTACGCGTGGTCAAACTGTTAACTTACTCCACTAAAGGGTTTTAAAGTGGTTAAAGTTCAAATACCCCACTTTGTCTAAAATGGATGAAGAATAGTGACTCTTGTCCCGCATGAAAATGAATTGTGCACGACACCCTTCCCCCCAAAAAAAATCAAACACAATGTGGAAATTTGAACTATGTTTTCACTTGATCCTTTTCATAAAGTTATGTAAGCAACTTAGATATTTCTAAGTTCAGTTATAAATTGTGTTCCCTCTTTTTCTGAGTTACCTGACCCAAACACAAGTAAAGTGAAGGATCGAAGTGCAAAGGCAGAAGAATTAAATAAACTCAAAGAGGTTGAAAAAATAGAAAAGCAAGATAAACTATTATTATTTAGCCTCAAATATTTATTACATCAAGCAAGGAGGAAAGAATGCCCTAACAAACTAAGAAAATGGGCTCAGGTTCTTCATCTCTACTCGTTTTGCCTCCAAGTCCATCTTAGATGCGTTTGAATTTTCACCCACCTTTTATAGCAAGAATCTCTTCTTGAATATTGTAGATTTCGGCTTTGGTACCAAAACTTCAGTCACGTTTCGATCAACACTTGGTATCCATTTGCATCTCTTAGAAGAAGATGAGATGCGTAAAATAGGTATTTGCAACTACTAGGAAGACAGAGGGTTCCAGCTCTATCAGTCCCGATAAGCTCTGTTGCTGTCGGTACAAACTTGTCATAAAGAAATCCGGTCAGTGGAAGGCTAGATAAAGGTATGCAAGTCCCACAAAGAAATCAACAGCTAGCCAGATGATATAAGCAGTGTGTGTACATGATCATAAAGTTGCATTGTTCAGCATGTGCTTGCATCTACTAACGATATCTTCGGTCCATTCCCAATATCCCTTGGTATAGTAGAAGTCCCTGGAAAATTTTATGGCACCTCCCCATTTTGATTTGTCGTTGATAATCCGTCATCCCAATGTTGGCAATAGATTTATCTCTCTTGTCAGATTTCGGTGGGTTGCTTGCAAAATCCACACCTTTGATCATTTTCCAAATGTGGCTTTTTAAGACCATTTGCCAATATAAAGAGAGTTGGTCAGTTTTGGCCACTGCTTCACATTATTGCCAAAAATAGGGTCGTCTTCCACCAAATGAGTTATTTTGTCCAAAGATTGACGTTTTTCATCAAGAATTACCAAGTGTTACTCTTCAGTCGAAGAATTTGTATCTTTAAAGTACACCATTATAAATTAATGTTGTAGTTTTGCCCCCAAAGAAATCTTCACAAAGTATATATGCATGCAGCTGAATTAAAAAAAAAATTAACTGTAAAAAAGAGAGGTCGAGAAGGTAACTGCTACAGATGAGAGAGCATAAATGAACAAATAAAAATGAAACAAGGTTCACAGAAGATCTTGCTCACGTCAATGCAAGTTAGGAAATAAAGAAGCAAAAAGGGACGAAGGCAAAAGTTGAACAGGAAGTTCAAATCTTGGACATAATATTGTTATAGAAGCAACAAAAGATCTTGCTAAAGATGTTTCACTTTGTGTAGTTATTATAAAAAAGATTAACAAGCACAATGAACATTAAACAAATGCAAAGGAAAATTATCGTGTTCCGATGTCCAAATGCATTCTCTTTTGAGTCAAGCCATTAAGGTACCAATACAACAAGTATTGTATATTAGGACACTTGCTTTTAAGACATATTTTTTAAGTGTCTCATAATATAGTTTTTGGACACTTATTAACTATAAATTTTATTTTTCTTATAAGGAAGGGAAAGTGAACATTTAGAGACACCCTTTTTTTTTTTTTAATATAATTTAGAGACATTTATTCATAAATTAAACATTTTTATTTTCTCATGGGCATCACTTATTTTCTCTTTTCCATTTTTTATTTTTCATTCTCTCTCTCTCTCTCTCACACACACACACATGGAAGCTCGCGAATTTTTTTTTCTCGCCGGCTGTCCTCCTATGCCGCTGCCGACACTACCAACCATCGTTCATACATCAAACATTCATCATGTCTGATGTTACTACGACACACGGATCTCTCCTCCGAAACCTAAGCGACCCTAATCTATGGCAGCGACGCACAACGCCTAGGGTTTCCATTGCCATCGCCTTATCATTGGCGTATACTCACCCTTTCCAGGCCCCGTTCTCTCCAAGAATAGGAGACCCTTCCAGAACTCTGCAACCATCTCTCATGGATCTCTATCTAAGCCCTAGATTACTTGACGCAACTGCGGACTCTCCACGCAACTGCAAAGGTCAATGTAAAACCATGAATCAAAGGACTCTTGCAATGAACAACATAAGAAAAATAGAAGGGAGAAAAAAGGAGATGAGAAAACAAACTGTTGTAATCTTTGTCCTTCTGATGCAGAAAACATGACTCAAAGTATCTGCTTTTATAGGTGGAGGCGTCTCTAGAGTTTGAAAATTGGAAAAGGATCTCCTTCGAGAAAATTTCACTTTTGGTCCCATAAGACATGAACCCATTTCATTTTGGTTCTAGGCGCTGCAAAAATGACCCCAAAAGAATTTTTACTAGCACTTTTGGTCCCCAAAACATTTTTCCTTGCATGTTTAATCTCACAGTGTAGCAACTTCAGTCCCAAGTCGTCTAAAACTAACTATTATACTCACGTGATATTCACATGGTTGTTAGATGATATCATAAACCAAAAGTAAAAAACAAAAAATTAAACCGAAAAATTAAGAAACTTATCAAAACTGAAAAAGATGTGTTTAACATAATTCAATCAAATTATCCCTAATTTCTGTCAAACAAGAACCCTAGCACTCTTTTATTGTAAATTGACTAAATTACCGACTTCATTCTACCGAGAATCCAACCTGGAGCTGGAGCTACGCTATGTTGATGAGAAGAAAACGCATGAGTGTGTAAGTTTTATTGCAAATGTTGAGCGACAATAAAGTTTTTTTCTTTCGCCCTTTTGATTCTCTTTTCGGTAATTTTGTTCCTTTAATGTTGTTAGGAGTAATTTTAGGTATTAATTTAATATATTTTTTAAATAAAAAGATATATTGGGATGAAAAAGTTATAATCATTTGAAATTTCGGGTTGAAAAGAAAGGAAAAAATATATAAAAAAACTTGATTGTCATTGAAATGTTGATGTGTCGCTATTTCCTGCATTTTCTTAACCAATGACGTTTTGCCTGAACGTAGTGCATTTGGAATTGATTAATTATTAATTCATTTTTCAAATTTTCCTTTTTCTAGATGGTTGATCTCATTCATTATTTTTACCTCTGACAGTAATTTTGTAACTTTTTTTTATTGTTTTAAAAAAATTACATCTTATTCTACAACAGGTTGTCAGATTAAATTATGTCTTTCGTAACCCATACTGTTCTATAATATGAAGCCATAGGTAAAAAAGAAAGAAAAAATCTACCTGGATACTTGTACACACACACACACACACATATATATATATATTATATACATATACAATATAAATGTACAAATATCTTCGTTTATATATTATAAAATTAAAGGTCAAAAGATATCATAATGAGCCTTATAGATATATTTTATCCTTAAAAATAATATATTAATTATTATATGTATCGTGGATGTTAAATTGAAAATCTCGAAAACGAGATTAGTTTGATATATTTTTATAAAAAGATAAGTTGGGGCGAAAAAAATAGTAATTTGAATTTCGTGTTTCATTCACGTTAAGAAGAGGCATCCGCGAACATATCGCAAGGGAACATTTGTAGATAAATAAATTTCGTGTCCAATCAAATAGCGAAACATGAAAATTAATGTATTAAATATCCATAAAAAAATGCTATTCATGTCCTAAGAATTTAATTAAAATTAATTTCTAAGTACATAGTAAAATTGATATTTAACTTTGGCCAAAGTAAATGATTTATCAAGATTTTGACAAGAAGTCCCTATCAAATCAAAATGACCTAATAAAATAAGAAAGAAAAAAAAGGTCCAAAAGACCCAATGAAATCAATCAGGCATAATCAAATCAATCGGGCTAAATCAAATTCATGATGACCAATCCAATAGTACCACCTAGCAAACAAAATATGGAAAGAACTTCTCTCCCACCTATAAAATGAGGCATCTCTTCATTCATTCAACACAAGTTGAGCTTCAGAAGTTGGAAAAACTCCAAGAAACTCCATCTCTAGAAAATTTTTAAGTGTTCTTGAAGATTCAAAGACGTTCTTGAAGATTTGAAGACATTATCAAATAACAACATAAGTGGCGGCGGAGATCAAGAAGATCTTACTCCAAATTCCTGAATTCAAAGAAATTGTCCAAGAGAAGAAATAGAGGATTAAAGCTTAGAGATATGTAGTCTACAATTTTCCAATTTGATTCGATTGAAGTTAATTTGTACAATTTGTTTGTGTTTGTTTATTCAATACACAACCTTTTTGTTAGTGGTTTTTGGACTAAAATTGATTATTCAAGTTTTTTTTTTTGGATTTTGTGCAATTTGGTGCGATTTCGGCAATTTTAAATTTGATTTATTTTCTAATATACTATGAAAATATTTCTATTCAATTGACATTATTTCATACTCAATGTTTCAAGTCGTATAATATAACTTAATAATGAATGAACATGAGAAAAAAAATATTAGATTAAATAATATTCATTTGCTTGATTAAATGTAATTCTAAATATACATCATATGATGTCATTTATAATTGTTACTTGATTATTTGATAACTTGAATGGTTAAATGATTAACTTAATGCTAGCAATAAATATTATAGTTTGTATTTTTTAAAATGTTCATTTCATCATAAAACTATCATATATAAAAATATATTTTTATCTTAGATTTTGATATTGTTCGTAACTTTTTTAATAAAAAACCTAGAAATAAGATATATGTATGTATATATATACATATATATATATATATATAGGTGGTGCAGTTTGGTGCAGCTTCAACTTAAATCATAACCAAACCATCTAATGTAGTGCAATTTTATTAAACACTAACCTGCAGTCTATATAATAATTTAATAAAATATTTTGATGTGGTCGACTTAGGCAAATTTACAATTTTCATGATAACCCATGGAACAAATGGAGTACTTCCTAAATCTCATTAGTTAGATTTAACTCTTTTATTATTCTTCTATGAATCTAAAGTGTAAATAACAAAAGGAAATATTTAATATCAATAAAATATATAACATTGATCATATGTTCACATATTAGTTACCTTTTTTGGATCCCGGGTGTTATATCTTTGGTTCCATTATTATTATTATTATTATTATTATTATTATTATTATTATTATTATAAAAATTATCATCATCATCATCATCATCATCATCATCATCATCATCATTACAGGGGCATGTATCCAATAGTGTAACTCCTTGAGGCAAATCCAGACAATTTTGAGCAATGTTCTGCACCAGTCAATGCGATCTTTCCTATGACAATATCAACATGTGTACAAATGACATAAGCAACGTCACCATCAATTTTTGTTGCATCACTTTTATTTGTCACATTTTTCCAATGGGTATCTTGCAATTGCATTACATCTTAGTAGTATGCGAAGTAAAAGATGAGCAATAGTGTAGATGGAAAAATGAAATAAATCTGAAAATGTTGTGAGGAACAATGTTGGTATAATATTACTATATAGCAGCATTAATTAGATAGAAATGATGGGTATACTTTGCTCATTTCTGAAGAAATTAGTTGGATCAGCCTTGGTCTTCACTTGTATCAACTTATTGAAATTGTTCTTGAAATATCTAATCCCCCAGACACTTGCTTGTTGGTAGCTTGTGTTGCCTTCATTGTTCACTCCCAAATCCAAGTCCCTATAGTTCACATATGCAGCTCTAGGGTTCTTGGAAACAAAAGGCGTCATATAATAAGAAAGCTTTCTAATCCAATTTATATATTTTTGAGCCTTCTTATTGCCCTCTTTCTCCCAATACACCAAATGTTGGATTTCATATATATTTCCAGCTCTATGAGGATATGCAATTTCTGAATCCGAAATTTCGCTCATTCTCCCCCCAAATGGCGCCAAAATTAGCTGACCTAACTCAGCTTCATCTTCATTAAAAAACTCCCACAGCCCTTCAAGGCCGTGTTTGGGGATGGGAACCTGCACAAAATCCGATTTCGCCTTGTAATACGTCCGTGGATTAGGGTTTCTTTTCACCAAATCACCCAAAGTCGCTCCATACGGAAGATCTGAAAAGTAGAGAGCCGCCTCTATCCAGCTCTTCTCCATGCAATCTTCCTTCTTTAATCCCAACTCAGGAAAACTTTCTTGCATCAACGGAAGCAATCTATCCATCTTTCCAAGAAAAACCGAGTTAAACGAAGCTTGAACCACCATTTTTCCCTTTTGTTCCGATGAATTAACTCGTCCAATAAGGACTCTAACAAACAAATCGCGGTCAAATTTATCAGCAATGTACTGCCAGCGATGAACAAGATCGATTGCATTATTTGTTTTATTAATAGTGAACACAGTGACAGTATGAGGTACCTGAACAAGCTTAATTTTCCAAGCTGTCACTACCCCAAAACTAGCCGCCCCTCCACCCCTTAGAGCCCAGAAAAGATCCTCCCCCATTGATTTTCTATCTAGAATTTCGCCATTCGCATTAACAATCCTTGCATCAAGTACATTATCTGCTGCAAGGCCGTATCTCCTCAACAAGATACCGTATCCTCCTCCACTAAAGTGCCCTCCAACGCCCACCGTGGGACAAAGCCCGTTCGGAAAGGCAAGAGTTGGACTCTTTCTCGCAATCTGGTAAGAAAGGTTGCCCAAAAGTACCCCTCCTTCCACCCATGCGAACCTATTCTTTACATCAATTTTGATTGAGGCAAGATTTTTTAAATCTACTACTACAAAAGGAAGTCTTGAAGAATAAGAAAGGCCCTCGTAGTCATGGCCACCGCACCGTACCCGAATTTGCAGATCGGTGGCGCGTGAGCATAAAACTACGGCCTGAATTTGCGACTCGGTGAAGGGGGTCACCACGAATGCTGGCTTCGGCATTGAAGGGGACACAAACCGTATGTTTTGGATGGAGAAGAGGAAAGTGGATGTGTAAGAAGAGTTCTTTTTTGTGTAGAGAATTTCAGTGATGGAATTTGAGTTATGGGTTTTAAGGCATTTGAGGAATTTATCATGGCTGCGACTGTGAGCAACAATTGAACAACATAATATTGAGAAAACAAGGCTGAAAATGAAAATTGTCTTCATGATTTATGAAAACAAAGGTTTGTTTGTAAAATGGTTGATTTTGTTGGGTTATTTATAGCAATAACTTTGGAGGAAAAAAAAAAAAAAAAAAAAAGAAATCGTAATGTCTTAATAGAAATATCGTATACGGAAAGAAGAACAATAAGAGAGTTCAAATGGCTAAAAGATCACGTGACTATTAGGTGGAAATCCATAAAACATTTTTGTTGACATACTTTTAGATTGCATTATTTTAGTGAAATAATTAGATTTGAGAGGACGAAATAAGTCTCGAGTGCATGATATATGAAATAAGTCAATTTGTGAAAGCAATTGCAAAATGATTTTATTTTTTTTAGATAATTAATCATTTTTTAATTAGGCTACTGTTGACAAGTAAATTTCGTATTCAATTAAAATGCGCCACATAATAAAATATATATTGAGAATCAATTTTATATTGATTATTTTAATATTAGGAATTAATTAAATATAATTCATATATTAAATAGTCAATTTAATTGATAATTTATAATATATTTTATTGACCTATTGGAAGTCTCCACGTGTCAAAGTGATGAAGATATTACTAAATTATACTCCATCTGTTTCATAAAGAATGTCATTTTAGCTATTTTTGAAGAAATTAAGGATTGATATTTAATTGGTATGTTTTGTGAAATAAGGAAGTAATCAACTAAATTAAGTAGGTTGTTTAAGATAATATTGGAAGAATTGTAGTTCTTTTGGTAAAGTGACATTTATTGTGAAATTTTTCAGAGTATTTAAAATGACATTCTTTATGAAATGGAGGGAGTATTAATTTAGTAATTATCCAAAAAGATGATAACGAATATCAAATTATAACGGACCAAGATGTTATGACAGGCCAGATTTATTGATGAAGCCATGTTACATGGATATGCATATTCACATGGAAAAATCCACATGTGAAATGAAGAATGTCAACATGGGTAATAAGCCCCAAAACTTTATTAAAATCATGATACCATGTTGATTATGATAAAGATCATGATCTTCCATGCATATGGAGTTGGAAGTTGCGGCGAGTAAAGATTATCAAATTAAATATATTTAATTTGATAATTATTTCAACAAGATATGTGATAGATTTGATATTTTGGAGGACCAATCAAATTGCTCCTTTTGAATCCTAGGTCCATTGGGATTCTCCATCATACCACTATAAATAGCGCCTCATTCTCCACAAAAAAACACAACAACACAAGTCAAGCATCAAGTGAAGAATTCCGGTACAAAGGAATATCAAACGAAGAATTCCGGTACAAAGGAATTCCAACGTTCTTTGGTGTTCTTCGACGTTCTTCGAGAAACTCGACAACAAGACAAGCTCAAGAAAGGTGGTACAAAACCAATCTTGAGCTTAAGGCGGTACAAAGCCAAAATTCGGAGTTACAAAGTCAATCCGGTATTACAATCTGGCATTACGAAGCCACTCTTGAGATTTTTTCAAGGAGTTATAAAGCCAATCTCAAGATTTTCAACGTTTGATCTGAGATCAAGGTGCTAAGCCCCTCCGATCGGCGTTTCAAGTCAAAACTTCGAAGGTGTTCTTCGTCGTTCGTCAAGATTTTCGAAGACGTTCTTCGCATATTGAATCAACAGTATTGTTTAATTCAAAATCAAGCTCACAAGCCTTTGAATTAACGTTACTCAAGTCAAAGTCCAAAACCGGGGAAAATCAAGGTCAACTCTGACATCCACAAAATTATAAATTTACTCATTCGATCCGAATATTGAATTTTGTACATCTTTTTCGTGTTTATACATTTTATACACTAAATTTGTTGTTACAAATTTGGCACGCCCAGTGGGACCTCTCTACCTCTCATCTCTTCTCCTCAACCGACAACTGAAGATAGTGTTATGGCGCCTCATAAGATCACGCTGACGAAGATCGCCGCAACAAACTCTCCAACTGCAAATGTCAATGTCGTCACAAGGAGTATGTCATGTAACTCACGATCGTTGGCATCTTTAGAGGGAAATATTTCTTTCGAGGCTACAAAGAAGGATTTGCGAGACATTGTTGATAGCAATAGAGATGAAAATGACAACTCAGCATGTTCTACTCCTCGTTCTTCATCAAGTTCAGAAGCAGCTCCGATCATGACAACAAATGCTTCGACTCTTGAAGAACAACTGGTGAGCTTGACCAAAGCTATTGAAGGGCTTACGAGACATGCACAAGAGCAAGACTCCTTGATCGCAAAACTAATAAGCAAAGTTGATTGCAGTACTACAAGTCACGCTCATGGAAAAGAACCCGTTGAGGAACAAGACGAGGCTGAAGAATCTGCGGGGCATCAATATCAACCAAACGAGAAGGAGAGAACCATGGATAAACTGCAAGTCTCCTCCGATAGTATGGTCCATGTTGATCAACTAAAAGAGATCATCTTAGGAACCCTAAAGGACAAGTTTGACGGGACGTCTAAGTCATCTTCAACTTACACCAAACCATACTCTCTGAGGATTGACAACTTGAAGATGCCTTCTGGTTATCAAACCCCGAAGTTCCAACTCTTTGATGGTAAAGACAGCCCAAAACAACATATTGCTCATTTCTTCGAGACATGCAACGATGCCGGGACATATGGCGATCATTTGGCAAAAAAATTTGTCCGTCATTGAAGGGGAATGCATTCGATTGGTACATAGACTTAGAATCCAATTCTATTGATAGTTGGGAGCAAATGGAGCAAGGATTCCTCAACCGCTTTTATAGCACCAGGAGAACCGTAAGCATGATTGAATTGACCAACACACGTCAATGGAAAGAGGAGGCCGTAGTTGACTACATCAACCGATGGAGGAATCTAAGCCTCAATTGCAAAGATCGTTTGTCGGAAGCTTCCGCGATTGAATTGTGCACCCAAGGAATGCAATGGGGTCTTTGGTACATCCTCCAAGGAATTCGGCTAAGGACATTTGAAGAGCTAGCAACTAGAGCGCATGATATGGAGCTAAGTATGGCCGCAAGTGGAGTTGAAGGACCACCGACCCTTGACTTCCCAAAATCCAAAGAAAGACAAGAAACCAAGAAAGGAGGTAAGTCATTTGTCAAACCATCAACTAAAGAATCTATGGCTGTAAATGTTAAATCCATCAAGTTCCGAACAAAGAATGATGATAGAGAAGGTGAAAATAAGAACATTCCTCGAGAGACGGGACAAAGAAAGTTAACCGTGAAGGAAATGCAGAACAAACAATACCCTTTCTTAGATTCGGATGTTTCCGGGATCTTCGATGACCTGCTCAAGGAAGGTTTGATCGAGTTGCTAGAAATGAAGCGACCGGAAGAGGCTGGAAGAATCGACGACCCAAAGTATTGCAAATATCATCGGCTGTTGGGTCACCCAATTCAAGATTGCTTTGTATTTAAAGACAAAGTGTTGCTGTTGTCTTGGGAAGGAAAAATCCTTTTAGAGGAAGACGCTACGACAAATCTCATCACTATTACATGCTCCACAACAAGTCATCAAAATGAAGAAGCCTGCCCATCCAAGACGGAGGATCGCTCTACTGATAGTGATCATACTTCAGCAATCACTTTCACCGACGAAGATTTGCAACTCGGCTCTGATCCACATAATAGGTTGTTATTCATGACTGCATACACTCGTGAGAAAAAGGTGAACAAAATACTCATAGATGGAGGCTCTGCCGTGAACATCATGCCCCTACGAACGATGAAAGAGTTAGGGATTTCCACAGATGAGCTCGTGAGTAGTCGACTGATGATCCAAGGATTTAACCAAGAGGGACAACGAGCTCTTGGATTTATAAGGCTAAACTTGTTGATGGACGAGATGAATTCAACGGCCTTGCTTTGTGTGATCGATGCTAGAACATCATATAATATGCTCCTCGGGCGCCCATGGTTGCATGAGAATGGGGTAGTTCCGTCTACTTGGCACCAGTGTTTGAAATATTGTGAAAATGGTGTCGTAAGAAGAGTAGTTGCTGACGATAAGCCTTTCTCTGAGGTTGAATCACATTTCGCCGATGCCAAATACTACTTCAAAGATGCAAAAACAACAAAAGCCAAAGAAGTTCTCTCAAGCAAGAAATCTTAAAAGGGTCAAGCTGCTAAAGACGAGCCAGGTAAACCTTCACCTCATTGCGATGGAAAGATCTCAAAGGGAAACATGCTCCTTTCCCAAGAAGAACCTCTGAAAGAGTTGACCTTGCCACTACACAAGCTTGATGCAACAATCCCGTTAAGTCAACCACTTGAAGGATTCATCCATCCGACATCGGGAGCTAGAACTGAGCATGGAACACTTCCATTACCTGATGACGACAAGCATTACAGCCCTAAAGCCTTTAAACTTCTTTTCCAAGCCGGGTATAACCCATAAGAAAGTAGCTCCAGTAAATTAGATGTTGTCGCGAATACAGTAAAGAAGGCTGGCCATGGTGGCAAAAGTTCCAAGATAGGTCTGGGTTATACGCTAGCAAATCCTGTTCGCATCACCATCAAAAGAGCAACCACTAATTACGTCATTGAGGGAGAAGTCTCGTCAACATAAGACACTTTTGATAGGCTTTGGAGGAAAGTACGTCGGGTCTCCGTCTTTGAAAGGCTTGGTCCAGTGAAAAGATGTGGGAGAAACATTCACCAAAGGATAAATGATGCCAAGTTACAAGGGAGCAATGAACAAAAATCCAATCAAAGGATTAGAAGCTTAATCCCATTCCATATGAAGAGGCGCACCACTTTGATCGTGTCATGTGATAAAGAGCTGAAGGCTAGAATGCAAACAATCATATTCACAAAAACACAAGATGAAGACGAAAGAGAAAGTGTGGCTTCTTCATACTATGTCAATAGTGGCGCTCAGCATGTCCCTCAACGTGCCCCTCAGAGCATTATAGGAAACCTAAGAAGGAAAATCATTCGATTAGTCAGAGGTGGCTACATCAACGAAGGGAATGGTACTGTGCACACAATCCAAATAAGGCAAAGGAACGGGCAAATGAGAACATGCGTGGACTTTAAGAAAGATGAAGAGGACATCGCTTTAACAAATCACATTACCTTGAGTGAAGAGGTCTATGAAGCGGAGGAAGATGCCGAAATTGCACCCCCAGAACTCGAGGAAGGAGTGAAATCAACAGTGGACGAGCTGAAAGAAGTTGACTTAGGTGATGTCGAGGATCCACAGCCAATTTACATCAGTGCCCTATTAACGGCTAATGATGAAAAGGCATACATTGAATTGCTGCGAGAATTTAGAGATGTATTCGCATGGTCATACAAAGAGATGCCTGGATTAGACCCGAAGGTAGCTGTCCACCATTTGGCCATAAAGAAAGGCACTCGACCCGTGAAACAAACTCAACGTCACTTTAGACCTGAATTGATCCCTCTGATAGAAGCAGAAGTAAACAAACTAATCGAAGTTGGATTCATTCGAGAAGTCAAATATCCCACATGGATATCCAACATTGTCCCAGTAAGAAAGAAGAATGGACAAATCCAAGTTTGTGTTGACTTCAGAGATCTAAATGTGGCATGCCTGAAAGATGACTTTCCACTGCCGATCACCGAGCTCATGATTGATGCGACTACGGGGCACGAAGCTTTGTCCTTCATGGATGGATCATCGGGATATAATCAAATTCGCATGTCACCCAAGGATGAAGAGTTGACAGCCTTTCGAACTCCAAAAGGGATATACTGGTACAAGGTGAGGCCATTTGGATTGAAGAACGCTGGAGCTACGTATCAAAGGGCCATGCAGAAGATATTTGATGGCATGCTCCATAAAGATATTGAATGCTATGTTGATGATGTGGTCGTGAAGTCCAAAAGATGAGAAGATCATCTGAAGGACTTAAGGAAAGTGTTTGAACGCCTTCGAAGATACCAGCTTAAGATGAATCCCCTCAAGTGCGCATTTAGTCACGTCTAGAAAGTTCCTCAGATTTTTCATTCGCCATTGAGGCATAGAAATTGAGCAAGCTAAAATTGATGCAATTCTGAAGATGCGTGAGCCATGAAATATTTACGAGCTTAAAAGTCTACAAGGAAAGTTGGCATACCTTCGAAGGTTCATATCAAACTTGGCTGGACGATGTCAACCGTTTAGTAGACTCATGAAGAAAGGTGTTCCATTTGAATGGGACGAATCCTGCACCAATGCTTTCAAAAGCATAAAGGACTACTTGACGAAGCCACCAGTGCTAGTCGCGCCAGTATCTGGACGTCCATTGATTATGTACATCGCTGCACAAGAATGATCTGTTGGAGCTTTGTTGGCACAAGAAAATGACGACGGCAAGGAAAATGCTTTGTACTATCTAAGCAGGACGATGACGCCAAATGAACTAAACTACTCAGCAATAGAGAAAATATGTCTAGCTCTAATCTTTGCACTTCAAAAGTTGAAGCACTACTTCCAAGCTCACACCATTCGCCTTGTCTCAAAAGCAAATCCTTTGAAGTATGTTATGTCAAAACCGGTGCTCTCCGATAGACTTGCAAGATGGTATCTCCAGCTGCAACAATTTGAGATAGTTTATGTTCCCCAAAAGGCAGTGAAGGGACAAGTGTTGGCCGACTTCTTAGCTGATCATCCTATCCCAGCTGAATGGGTATTTGTCAGATGATTTGCAAGATGAAGATGCTTTAGCTATTGAAATTTCTCCTCCTTGGAAGATGTACTTTGATGGAGCAGCTCATAGAGAAGGAGCTGGTGCTGGGGTTGTCTTCATGACACCAGATGGTGAAGTACTTCCATATTCATTCACTTTAACTCAGAATTGTTCGAACAATGTCGCTGAGTATCAAGCACTCATACTTGGGCTTGAGATGGCGGTGGATACTAAACGACTACATCTCAAAGTTTATGGAGATTCCAAGTTGGTAATCAACTAGCTAAGCGGAGAATATGAAGTTAAAAAGCCCGAATTGCTACTATATGTCACCTATGCTCGGAAACTTATTGGGTGGCTTGGAGATGTAGAACTTGATCACATTCCAAGAAAGCACAATAAACAAGCAGATGCACTTGCTAAGCTTGCTTCAACAATTGCTATGTCTGATGACGAGGTGCGTGTGCCAGTATGTAAGAGTTGGGTCATTCCACCAATCTTTGAAGCTGAAGATGATGATGATAACGAGGAAAGTCTCGCCGTCGAAGTATTTGAGATTGAAGAAGAACACTGGCGTCAAGCCTTTGTGGATTACTTGAAATATGAGAAGCTATCGAATGGCCCTCGCCAAAGGGTCGATGTACGACGTCGTGCATCACGTTTCATTTACTTCAAAGGGACACTCTATAGACGATCATTTGATGGAGTCCTTTTGCGATGCTTAAGTAATAAAGAATCTATCCGAGCTATGGAAGAAGCTCACTCCGGGATTTGTGGGGCTCATCAATCGGGTCCAAAACTACACTTCCGGATCAAGAGAATGGGTTACTACTGGCCGACTATGGTGAAGGATTGCATAGATTATGCGCAAAAGTGTCAAGCTTGTCAGTTTCATGCAAATCTCATTCATCAACCACCCGAGCCCCTACATCCTACTGTTGCTTCATGGCCCTTCGACGCTTGGGGTTTAGATGTAGTTGGACCAATGATAAAGTCTTCTGGTGGACATTTGTATATCCTGGTAGCCAAGGATTATTTCTCCAAGTGGGCTGAAGTTGTGCCTCTGAAAGAAGTAAAGAAGGAAACAGTGGCTGATTTCATCCGTCGTAACATAATCTACCGCTATGGGGTACCAAGATACATCATCACTGATAAAATGGAAAGCCGTTCAGCAACAGCTTGATAGACAATCTCTATCAAAAGTTTGCTTTCAAGCAAAGAAAGTCGTCCATGTATTATGCCACTGCCAATGGTCTTGCTGAGGCATTCAACAAAACTTTATGTAACTTGTTGAAGAAAGTGATTGCAAAATCAAAGCGTGATTGGCATGAAAGGATGAGAGAAGTTTTATGGGCATACCGAACTACGCACAGGACGGCTACGCAAGCAACTCCTTACTCGTTGGTCTATGGGGTGGAAGTTGTTCTTCCTCTAAAGCAGCAAATCCCGTCGTTGAGGATAGCCATACAAGAAGGGCTAACTGAAGAAGAGAATGCACGGTTGCGTTTCGAAGAGTTGGAGGCTCTCGATGAAAAGCGGTTGGAAGCACAACAAAGACTTGAATGTTACCAAGCGCGTATGTCAAAAGCATTCAACAAAAAGGTACGAACGCGCTCATTTCAAGTGGGTGACTTGGTGCTTGCTGTTCGGAAGCCGATCATCACTACTCACCGAGTTGGCAACAAGTTCACATCAAGGTGGGATGGCCCTTATGTTGTAAAGGAAATTTACACGATTGGTGCTTACAAGTTGCTCTCCGAAGATGGAGTACGGGTTGGTCCCACAAATGGGAAGTTCTTGAAGCGCTACTACGCTTAAGCCTGCTAAAAAAAAAAAAAAAAAAAAAAAAAAAAAAAGAGACTCCTGGCCCGCATGAGGATAAACTGTGCACGGCGACCACCAAAGGTAAAGTATGCGGTTAAAATGCTAACTTACCCCACTTTGGCTAAAGTGGTTAAAGAATAGTCACTCCTGGCCCGCATGAGTATAAACTGTGCACAGCACCCCCCCCCCCCCCACCCCCAAAAAAAACACAAAAGTGGCAATTGAACTACGTTATGACTTGATCCCTCTCACCGGGGTACGTAGGCAGCTTAGAAATATTCTAAGTTCAGTCTAAATTGTGTGTCCCCTCCGAAGTTGCTTCATATTTAGAGATCCAAGCTCCAAGTCTGTCAAGTTTTTTGATTTCGTCAAATTGAGTCGTTAACCACAAATACAGATGAATTTGCCTTTCGAAGTCAAGTATTTCAGATTCGTCCAAATTCACTAAGTTGGAGATTCAACTTCCAAATTCAAGAACTCATTGGTACGAGTATAAACTACCAACAAATTTCAAATTCAAGTTCAAGGCTCTTTGACACGAGTTTAAAAGGTCTTAAATCAAATTCAAGAACTCCTTGATACGCGTATAAAAATGTCAATATTCCGGAAGCCAGTTCGAGACTCATCCACTCCAAGACACACCGTCCGTGAACAAGTCTCAAGGGGGCAATTTGTTGACACGCAAATTTCGTATCCAATGAAAATGCGCCACATAATAAAATATATGTTGAGAATCAATTTTATATTGATTATTTTAATTTTAGAAATTAATTAAATATAATTCCTATATTAAATAGTCAATTTAATTGATAATTTATAATATATTTTATTGATCTATTGGAAGCCTCCACGTGTCAAAGTGATGAAGATATTACTAAATTCTATTAATTTAGTAATTATCCAGAAAGATGATAATGAATATCAAATTATAACGGATCAAGATGTTACAACGGGCCAGATTTATTGATGAAGCCATGTTACGTGGATATGCATATTCACATGGAAAAATCCACGTGTGAAATGAAGAATGTCAACATGGGTAATAAGGTCCCCAAAACTTTATTAAAATCATGATACCATGTTGATTATGATAAAGATCATGATCTTCCATGCATATGGAGTTGGAAGTTGCGGCGAGTAAAGATTATCAAATTAAATATATTTAATTTGATAATTGTTGATATATTTGATATTTTGGAGGACCAATCAAATCGCTCATTTTGAATCCTAGGCCCATTAGAGTTATTCATCCTACCACTATAAATAGGGCCTCATTCTCCACTAAAAAACACAACAACACAAGTCAAGAATCAAGTGAAGAATTCCGGTACAAAGGAATTTCAACGTTCTTCGGTGTTCTTCGACGTTCTTCGAGAAAATCGACAACAAGACAAGCTCAAGAAAGGTGGTACAAAATCAATCTTGAGCTTAAGGCGGTACAAAGCCAAAATCCGGTGTTACAAAGTCAATCCGGCATTATGAAGCCACTCTTGAGATTTTTTCAAGGCGTTACAAAGTCAATCTCAAGATTTTCAACGTTTGATTCGAGATCAAGGTGCTAAGCCCCTCCGATCGGCGTTTCAAGTCAAAACTTCAAAGGTGTTCTTTGTCGTTCGTCAAGATCTTCGAAGTGTTCTTCGCATATTGAATAAAAAATATTGTTTAATTCAAAATCAAACTCACAAGCCTTTGAATTAACGTTACTCAAGTCAAAGTCCAAAACCGGAGAAAATCAGGGTCAACTCTGACATCAATCAATCGAAGAGAAGAATCAGAGGAGAACTAGAGATAGGATCCACAAAATTGTAAATTTACTCATTTGATCCGAATATTGAATTTTGTACATCTTTTTCGTGTTTATACATTTTATACTCGAAATTTGTTGTTACAGCTATTAACGAGGTTTGAATTCTACCAACACTTTGAGGGTGTTTGCAACTAAATAAAAAAATTCAAAATCATTTTTTGAATGGAAAAGTCATTCTTAAAGTGTTTGGAAACTCTAAATTTTGATTTTGAGAAGTTGTCAGCACTCAACTTCTACCAACTTTTAGGTTTAAAGTTATTTTCTATTGAGCACTATCAAATTCTGATTTTTCCACAACAATCTATTCAAATCACTTCTCCAAAAGTGACAGACTCTAATTCTAACCCGAAAATACCGCAAGTGTACGGGTGTAGATGTATATAGGGAAAGTCAACGTCGATCCACAAAGAATAGGTTAACGTTGATACCCTAATTATCTAGTATTATCCTAACTAGACATTGGAAAGTTGTGAAAAAGTGATTAAGTAATAAACTAAATAACATATAAAACAATAAGCTGAATTAGATAATAAAAACTGAGTTCCAATCAAAGAGAGTGTATCCTAGGATTTTGATTTCAGGAATTACACTAATGATGATTAAGCTCTAACTTATAAACTTAAAACTAGTTATAAACTAGTTATACTATCTATTAGGCGGCACTTAAAACCTAACCCTTCTCTCGAAGTAACTAAGTCGTAAATTGGTTAACATAATACTCTCTCGAGTCAATTGATCCTAACAACCCCTTAACCTTTGTCTATACAATCATAGACAACCGCGCTATTTGTCTATTAACAATTCCCTTCCCTTGAAGCGGAATCGTTAAACAAATAAATTAAACCTAGTTGACCAGATTAAATTCAATTATAAGGATGAAATCAAACACATAAATAGATAATAACAACTGGAGTCTATAAATCAAACAATTAAATCAACATTGTTGTAAAAACCCTACTTTTTAATCCGAGAACACGAGTAATTTAGCTACTTATGCCTACTACCAAATCAAAACAATAATTCCAAGAACACATTGTCAAGAATTTGAAAGTAAACAAAGAATAATTAAACCCGATTGTTTGGCTCTTCGATCTTCGTCTTGCTCGCTTTCACGCCTTCTACTCCAAAGTAAAAGTATGATATATTCTGATGTGATGTGATTCCTGATGACAATCCCCTAAAAATTGAGTCTCTATGTCTTTTTATAGGCTTGGGGACAAGTCTTGGGGTCTCTAGGCTTTGATTCTCACTTGGAACAAGAAACCTCTTCAAAATCGGCTTTTTGTCGTGGCCGCACAAGATAGCTCTCGCGATCGTGATGATTTGTACTCAAAACTGCACCAAAACATAATATTTCGTCGCGGCCGCAATGCATGTGTGTCACGGTCGCGATACTTGATCATAATCACTTTCATTTCTAGAAACTTTTCATCGCGGCCGCGTGCCTTCCTATGTCGCGGTCGCGTCGGTTCAACTCCAGATCGATTTAGGCCGATTTTTTCTTTTCTTTGACTTGTTCTTTCATCCGATAGTCGTAAAATATAATTTTTTACCTTGAAATACTCAAAATACCTTCAAAACATGTCAAACACGTTAAAAGATCCAAATATAATAAATTTACGCAACTCTTGACCAAATATACATGTAAATGCTGTCAAATACAATCCTAAATGGACCTAAATACATGCATAATTAACGTGTATCAGAATCCCCCAAACTTAAATTGTTGTTAGTCCCAAACAACAAAACAAAAGACACAAACAATGCAAGTGATTATGCAATGGTTTAGGGCGATTGGATGATGAATTCAAATTCAGACTGATTTTTCCTCAAAAAGCTTGACAACATAATAAAAGTGAGCATATGTGATAATGCAAAAATAAACTACTTTTGAGGCTTTGAACTTTCGAATTATTCAATCCTTACCGGGTAAGTGCTTCACTCATCTCTCAAGTGTTTAGGTTAAAATATATTTCCGCTCAAATTGAACTACATGTAAAGCCTACCATATGCCTGTCAATCGTCTAAACTAGACCTTGTACTCAATATGTGTGACAAAGGATAAAAAAAAAAATCTTTCTTTTTGGTTGTAATGTGGGCTTATGGTAAGGTGGGATACATTTGGACAAATGTGACTACTCTTGGATTAATCAAGTTACTCCTCAATACAATCACTCAGTCTCACTTTTCAATTCAAATCACCCTGCAAAGTGACTTCTTCACCTTTAAAAGTCCTTACAACTTAAGTGTTTTTCATTTATATGGGTACCACATCTTGGGACTGCCCAACTTTCTATTCAAATCAATCAATTAAGCACTTATATCCTAGCCTCTCCTCAAAAGTACTAAACAACTTATATGCAACAAACTTTTTCTTTTCTTTTTTCTTTTTCTTTTCTCTTTTCGAACTAGGAGAGACTATTCTTCTCGGCTTTTCACCTATCATTTTGTTCTTCTCTTCATCTTTTAAATATCCACTAGTTTTATCTTTCCTTCCCAAATGTTTTACGCAACTACCTTCCAATCCTCCTCACTCTTACTTGATTAATCCAGTTAAGGTCAAAGGCTTAAATCGAAAGGTTTTCGGCTTGTACTGTCGGGCTATGAAATAATAGGCTATTAAGCTCGGGCTAACTAGGGATAATTTATGAACTTTTGGTATAAAGGGTGACTTTTCAAGGCTAAAAAATAGGCTGAAAACAAAAACTGCCTAAGATCATTTCCTAAGTCACAACACATACTTGACTCATTCATAGCAAAGACTCAACACAATTTATAGAGACTACTATACATATCCAATCAAATTCACACCGAAAGAAGTCATATTACTCCAAAAATAGGAGTACAATAAGGCTCAAATTCTCACAAGGTTAGTTTTGATCAAATATTCTAAGTTGAAGCTCAATTTCGTCTCAAATTACCTCTCATGCTCTATTATGTGCCAACTTTAATTTCTAAAATCTTTTCATCATTAACTTTTCATCATCCATCTTTCCCTATTTTTCCTTTTCTTCTTTTTAATCACTTGTTATCACTAATGACTCGGGTTTTTCTTATTCATATAGACTCTACTTAACAATTAAAGACATAAAAAGTAAAACTAAACTACTAAGACAATAAAAACAAAACAACTGAACCAAATACCTCTACGAGCTGACATGGAATATAACTAACACAAATAGGCTCACAGACCAAACAGCTCCAACAAAACAATAAAATCGGCACACAGATCCAATACTCCAACTAAAGTAGCATAAATAAAAAAGTAAGTGGGCACACAGACCCACAATCAACCCAAAAAGATGAACAAACAACACCAATCAAATAGCAAAGCAAACGAACAAGCAATAAGAAACTGAAAGGAAAAAACAACAACAAATATAAATAGTGGCCAAGACGTCCCACGGTACACCACCTCCCCCAAACTTGGCTGAAAGCCAATGTTTGGAGGAAAAAGAGTGGTACGCCTTGGTGCTAACTTACAATCATTAAGGAGGTGGGGGTGGTCGGAAACCATGTTGGCTCCAAAATTGGGCCAATACATCCCACTGAAGGTCCTGCTACTGCCTCCATGTGTGTTCGTCATTGCTTTGGCGAGGAGGATATTCAGAATAGCTCGCTGCTCATGCAATTCTATGCTGATGGTTTGCACAGCCCATCAAACCTCTATTGTCATCGATGGCCTCGTCTTCAGCTAGACACTACGCTGGATACTTACGGTGACTCCCCGCTCCAACCACTCGCCCACTTACCACCGGGAGTGTCCATATCAACTTTGGTCCCCCACCTTCGAAGCCTATTTTTTCCTTAGATCCTTATCTCCTTCATCCCTGTCCTGATTCGACGCGATTAAAACAAATGTCCTTTGTTGCCAATTCCAAATTCTAGATTTTTTCTATTACAACGACCTCCCCTTTCAATATCATGAGGCTTATTGCGGATGGGAAATGGGGTATATCTTGGATCATTCCGATCCGCCAGAAGATCTTTATGATTTCACGTCTTCAAAACTTCCTTAAGGTTTTTTTCTTGTTTTCCAGCCTCTGTAACCCTAATGCTTTGTCTTGTTTATTATCTTTGCTATATGCTACTTACCAAGTTATGGTAAATGCGTAGGGACCATTCACTCATTTTCTACTTTGTTATCTTTCTTTTCTTTTTTTGGTTAATAAAGGCAACTCTCTCTCTCTCTCTCCCCCCACCCCCTCCCCCCTTCTTGTGACATGATTTTGAGGGTTAGAGGCTTGGATATTTAGCGAGTTCATTGGATGAGAAGAAGGTTTTGAAATCGGATTTAGACCGAAAAACACCATAGGCCAAGTGTCACAGCAAGTTGGCTGGGCAAACGAACCGGTCGACCATGCAAAGACCTCTGGTTCCTTTTCTCCCTTTTCGCAATACCTCCGATTCCTTTTATCTCTTCTTGTACGATGCCGGTTTCCATGACGGCAATACAATCACCATCTCCCAGTGGGGCTCCAGCAGTGATAATCTTTGATAGGTTTGGACACTATTTTGACAACCTTTGTCACCAACACCCTAGGTTGTTGCCATCTCTCTTCGCTGGGATTCCTGCTGCCCTACTCCGACGGCAGGAGGCGTTCCCACTACAACGACCTATCCTCCGGTGACTTCACTAACGCATATTCCCTCCATGCAAAATCCTTCCCAACACCAGGATACGTAAGTCATGACATCCCATGTCTCGGTTCCTATTGTTCAGGCTTCTAGGGTTCTTAATACTCTCTCTTCAACGACGTCTTTTGATCCCGCTGCTACTTCCCAAACCTGGGCGACGGAAAGGCCTCCTGTCTTGCTCTCCATATCCCTGGTTATCATGCATCACCACATGGAGAATCAGGCTCTTCTAGCGCACTAGAACCGTCTTATGTGCATGCTCTGTTTGGTGCATCAGAGGCGAATACACAGGACCTGTTCGGCACATTGGGGCCGAACTCTGACGTCTTGTTCGAATCTTCTGGGCCGAACACAATACTGCACGATTGAGCAATCAGTTCATCGGGGCAGAACACAATAATCAGAACTCATGCGGGCAACTCATCCACAATCAGTTTCGGTCCTCAACTTCCTCTAGTGAGCCTACTCTGAAAGGTACCATTCCTACCATCTTGGTGGATGTTTCCCGTTATAATGCTCGTGTGTAGTATTTCAATGATTTTACTTTCACTGGTCGGGTATTTTATCTTAAAAATAATAAGTCGTGCTCTTTGCTTGATTTGAAAAATAAATTGAATGTTGTTTGGGGCTTATCGCACCCTTAGAGAATTATTCCTCGGGGTCTTGGGTGTTATAATTTTCAAATTGGTAGCGGTGAGGACCGTGATAAGGCCTTTTCTAGAAAGTAGCAGCCCGAACCTAATGTTTATCTAAACGAGTGCCGTGATAAGGCCTATAATATCAAGTCTTCGGTCGCACAGGTGTGGATCAGGATACATAACTTCCTATTGAATATTGGGACCCACCAAAAATTTTGGGGGTTGCTAAGTGAGTGGGCACCCCTATACAGATGGATGGGGGTGTGCTGACGGGTTCTTACACACACTTTGTTCGGGTCTTGGTTGAGGTTGACTTTAAACATTCTTTAGTTGAAGAGGTTATGCTCGAGATCACTGATTCTTGTTTTGTGGCTAGTTATAGTACGAGAATTGTCTGGATTTTTGCACCCATTGCTCTGTTGTAGGGGATAGTTTATCCGCTTGCACACAGAAACCCGACATTTCTCGCCAAACTACCCAAACTACCCGATCCAAATCTCGTCCACATTCACCCACTGAGCAGCGTAGTCGATCCAGGGTTCCCAGACAGGCATATCGGCCTAAGCAGCCCTTTGTTTCACAACCGATTAATAGCACAATCACTCCTACGACAGAGGCTCAGATAGTGGTTTCCTCTAATACACCGGCTATTGTCGTTCCGGCTGCTCCTCAATCTCAGCCTAGGCCTACTTCGACTATTCCCCCTTCAGCATTCACCTCTACAAGGTTTCATGCTCTAATTCTTTTGCAGAATTGGCTCCCAACTTGGATCCACCTAATGCTCAGATTGCTTCAACTACGTCTTCCACTCCAGCTACAATCTCATGCTCTAGTTTAATTGCGGCATTGGATGTCGAATTGGATGACTTTGATCCGCCTGATGCTCATCCGTCGAGAATGGTCTCCACTGTGTTGGTTATTCATCCTTAGGATTCAGTATATCAAGCATTGGGCTCTTTATACACCTACGCACTCGTCGACTTCTCGCACTCCAGTGCTCCTTCAAACACAAAGGCTCCTCGTTCAGTCCCTCTTGCCCAGCTTCCCCCCGTTAGCCATGCTCGTGCCTCTAAGGGGCAGCTTCCCATCTGCAGGTCATCTCGCTTGCAATGGAAATCTCAGGATGAGAACACTTCAAACACGGACCCGCTCCAAGTCTATTGCTAAAGTAAACTTTCAGGTACTGAATAACCCCACATCAGCGGCACCGTTGGACATGCATCGAGCCGCCACGAGCAATTGGGCTGAAATCATTGAACTAGAAGATCCGTCGTCAGTGCATGGTGCTTATCCTGGTTGGACATGAAGATTATGCTCTACGATTCATGCTCTTTTCTATCTACTATCGGCTTGTGGTAGTGTTTCTTTTTCTTTTTTGCATGTTTGTTTATTTTCGTTCTTTTGAGCGTTCTGTTTTTTTAAGGCTGTCAGCGTTGCATAGAGAACTAGGACATACTACTTTTCTTTTACTTTTATTTTTCTTTTCTTTTATATCAGCATCTAGGTAGTCATAGATTAGGGATCAAATTCCATTAAAAATCTCTCCTCAATTAGGATCGTACTAAAAAACATAAAAATGATATTAAATAAATAAAAAGTTGAAGTTGAAATATATTAATGTTCTCACGGTAATCAAGCCATAATTAAACCATTTAAGTAACGACATCATCAAATAAGGAATCTTTTTTGAAACTATAAAGCAAGTAGACACAAAATATAGAAGTATTTTTGCTTATATATATGTTTCTTAACTTATAACTAAAATTAAGTATTTTTTTTTTTTTTTTAACGACTAAAATTAAATATCTTGTGGAGAACAACTCTGCGGATCCTAACATTAGTATTATAATATATTTACATAGTCTTATTCAATCTACATCTTTTGGTTTGTGATGGCTGGGGCTCCTTCATTCGGGCTAATTCTTGATATGAATATCACCTATATATGAAAAAATATTTTTTTTTCAATTCAATGTGTTGGTTTGATTTTCACTATAATTTGGTAAACATCGAATCACTACAAGAAAACTTTCAAATTGTAATGGCAGAAAAAAATTTTGGAATATGGTAAATTTCCGGTTGATTTCAATTCTAGCAATTTTTATCTTTGGATCCAGAAAAGTGATTGTTGAAATATTTATTCCAACAATTAAATTCCAATAAAAAAATGATGTCAATGGCAATTCCAACAACTATTACAACGGCTTTTGCTGTTGTAATTATTTCTAACGATTTTTTTACCGTGAAAAAATTCCAATGATTCATCTTGCCGTCACTACAACAAAAGAAGTCTTTTGCATAAGACTTTTTGACACCACAATTGTGGTCACTAATAATAAGTTATTTGTGACCACTTGTTGTCACAAATCTCTCTACAAATTATTTGAGACAACTTTAAGACTACTTTTAGAGACAACTAGTTGTTGCAAAAAATATTTGAGACGCATTTGAGACCACTTTTGTGGTCACAAATATATTATTTGCGACGGAGTTATTGAGACGACAATAAAGTTGTGACAAATACTCATAAGTTGTGACAAATACTCATTATTTGAGACTATTTTGCTTAAGTTGTGGCAAATACTCATTATTTGAGACTATTTTTTTATGGTCTCAAAAGACTCTTTTTCTTGTAGTGCGTTGCAAATTTTAAAACTCCAACGAATTTGTGTTTTAATGGAATTTGACAGTTTCCTTGTCAATCTTACGTGCGCACCTGTATACTACAAGGTGCAATTCAAATTGGTTACGGCACACTCAACTATATAATTTAGGTTCTTCAATGTTTTATTCATATTATGGGTCTGAAAAGAATTTTTTCGCTTTTGGTTTTACCAAACGATACCAAGAAACTCTTGTATAAGTAATTGCTTCATTACATGTTAATAAAAAATATTTGAAATCGGTTATAATTTATAAATGTGACAAGGGATATTAGGAGTTGTATGTGAGCATATTGAGATGTAAAATAGCAGAGCGTGAAGAAGTTTAACATTGCGTAGGAACATAAATAAATAAATAATTGATAATGATACCAGTTGCAACAAATAAATAAAGCTAGCGAAAATGACAATTATCTCAAGAGATCAAAGGACTTCTGCGATTGGACAAACCACCCCTTACACTGACCAAATGACTACTGTGATTGGACGAAAATATATACATATTTTTATTTATTGGTTTTCTTAGGGACCAGTTGCGCGTACCAGACCATCATGCTGCTCCCTCTTCACCACGTTTTATCTGTGGTTATAACCCACACTAGTGGGCTGTTTGTACTTATTTATTAAAATATACTAGTAGTATCCTCGTGCTTTGTAAGTAAATGAATAAATTAATATTCTTTTACAATTTTAATATTATAAAATATTACAATCAATAAATAATAAAATATGAAAAATTATATGTTAATGAAAAAAAAATGTAGTGAAAAATATAAAAGACTAAAATATATATTAGTATGTATATTTATTTTTATTAATGTATGAATATCTTTAGCATCCTTTCATAAAAGTTATGTTGATGATTATAACTTTAAGTACAATATGCAGTTGACAGGGGATATATTGTATTGTTAAAAATTTAGATATCGTCTTCATAAATAATTTTTCATTAATAATATTCAATAAATTTATATAAAAAAATAATTTTAAGAAAATATGTTTTTTTTCGACCAGGGCAGAATCAGCCTAAATAGTTTTATCATATTTATTTCAGGCTAATATATGACAAGTTATTGCCAATAATTGTCTTTTATATTGGGGTTGAATTTTATATATAAAAAATTGTGATTTCCAGAATTGATAATAGAATTTGGGGAGAAAACTTTAAAGTTACTAATTTCGACGGATTTTGTTATTATATGAAGTATAGATTTATATAAAGGGCTTTTATGGTACATCGAAGGTACCAATACCCCAACAAGAAATTTTTTTATCTAATTACTTGCTACCTAAAGAACAAGTGACTCAATTAATAAAAAAATTTAAATAAGGCTTTTGATTCCAAAGCTCAACCCCACCCTCTTCACTCATCGCCTTACCCCAAATATCCCTTGCCCTCTCTCCCCTCCCTGCCCCGCTTCCGGCTTCCAGTACCATTATTTTGTTTTTTTCTTTTTGCTTTTTTCCTTTTCATTTTTTTCTTTAAATAAATTCGTTGGTTCTTAAATTGATGTCGTACATCTTATTAATCAAAACTTTTGTATTAATAATTTTTTAATAGTTTATATATATATTATTACATTGGAAGGACCGTAAATTTAAAATATAACACACATATTAATTGTTAATGTACTAAATTTTTTATTTATTTAACATATCTTTTTATATTAATAACCATACATTTACATATATACATGCATTTAATCTTTACTAGCAATTTTCTTTTATCGAAAAAAGCCTTTACTGACAACAGAAAAGAAAAAATTGGTTACAATTGGTTGTATTTAACAATCCAAGTAACTATAATCGTATAAAATACAACAAGATTGAAAACAAAAAATCTTGAAATCTAACCAGTAACATGATCATGGAAGAAAAAATTGTAAGAGAACTTTCGAGTTTGTAATTTGGCTTGACTTTAATTATTTACCCAGAAATTTCTATTTTTATTTAATTCAAGTGTGTTGGAAATAAAGAAGAGACAAAAACAGTCCTTGCATGCATTAAATGATGTCCTGCACATTTCTGGATGTACCCGTTTTTGTACTCAGCTTTATATTAATTGTATGTTGTCTTCTTGTTATGAGTTGAATAGTCAAAGTCGGGTAAATGTCACTATCCTAGCATAAGCTGGTACGAGATGTTAGGGTCCAGCTGCTATATAAGGAGTTGTATTGCACATTGGTAGTATCAATGAAAAACACACCAGTATTCTAGCTATCAGCTATGAGTTCCATGTTCTGTCCCTTTCATTTTCTCATTATCAATGTCTTGTTTAGTTCGTTTTCTCACATGGTATCAGAGCAGGATTGATCCTGCCTCTGATTTCCATCACCAAATCCCTTTCTCACCTTTCAAAATAACACCCCACTGCCATAATGACAAGTGAGTCCGAAGGCAGCAAAACAGGCGCTGGTCATGATAAAGACCAGACCAACACATCTGATAGCATAAACAGCCAGGTCCAAATTATCCAGCCACAAAATCAAGTGATTTCAGTAAAGTTGGGAGACAACAACTATCTCATTTGGAGGCAACAGATCCTTGCAGCTGTTAGAGGATATGGCCTCGAAGATTATCTCAATGGAGATGTTCCAGTCCCTGAAAAATTCATTGAAGATGAAGAAGAAGTCAAGAAGCTCAACCCAGCTTTCCAGATCTACCAAAGGCAAGATCAACTTCTTGCTTCTTGGTTACTCTCATCTTTGAGTGAGAGTGTCTTAATCATGATGGTTGGCTTGGAGACAACCAATGAGCTGTGGAAAAATTTGGAAACAAATTTCTCAAGCCAAACCAAAGCAAGAAAAATGCAGTATAAACTTGAGTTGCAAACTCTCAAGAAGGGAAGTCTTTCCATGAAAGATTATCTAAACAAGGTAAAAGCATGCTGTGATGCACTAGCTTCTGCAGGACAGAAGCTGAGTGATGAAGACCAGATAATGCACGTGCTAGGAGGATTAAATGCTGAATATGATGCTGTTATGGTATCTGTCACCTCAAAGATAGATTCATACACCTTGAGAGATGTTTGTGGTCTGTTGTTGAGTTATGAAAGCAGATTGGACAGCCTATCTGGAAGCACAGAGGAGAATCTTCCTATGGCCAACATGGCTTCACAAGGTGGATACAAGAATGGGGGAAACGCCTTCAAAGGAAGAGGAAATTACAACAACAGAGGTGGAAGAAACAATAATCCCAGAGGTGGTTTTGGAAGAGGAAGGGGTGGTAGATCTGGAAATGGAAAATCATTTTGCCAAATTTGTGGTTTCAATAACACTCACACTTCTGATAAGTGTTATTACAAGGATTCGTATAAGCCACCCAACAACCAAGGTGGTTATAAGGATAACAACAACCAAGGAGGCAGGTTTAACAACTACCAAGCTAACCAAGCAACTACTGGCTTCACTCAGCAAGATTACAACTCAGAGTACTCGGCTTGGTTCCCTGACTCAGGTGCCTCAAGCCATGTTACATATGATTTGGCCAATCTCAATGTAGCAGCAGATTATCAGGGAAACAACAAGTTGCATCTTGGAAATGGATCAGGTTTGAATATTTCTCATATTGGTAACTCACAGTTTAAATCCCTCAATCCTTCTTACAACACTGTTTTTACCATAAATCACCTCCTACATGTTCCTGAAATTACCAAGAATCTTCTTAGTGTTTCACAGTTTTGTAAAGATAATAATGTATTCTTTGAGTTTCACCCTTCTCAATGTTTTGTTAAGGATCAAGCCAGTGGAACAGTACTTCTCCAAGGGAGTCTTGAAGAGGGTCTATACAAGTTTGAGCTCATTAATGCCGCCAAGAACAAGTCTGATGTCCCTAGAGTCTTAAATCCGCAAGTCAATTCCTTTTATCCTTTATGTTTTTCAGTTTTAGAGTCTTCAAGTTCTATTGTTTCCAAGAAGAGGGTAGATTTAGGGATATGGCACAATAGATTGGGTCATGCTTCTCAAGATATTGTAGCCAAAGCTCTAAAAGGTTGTAACCTCAGTGTTCCAGTTAATAAAAAAAGTTTACCTTGCTCAGCATGTTTTTCATCTAAATCTCATGCACTTCCATATTCTGATTCCTTGTCTATATATGATGAACCCTTTGCCCTTATTCATTCTGATCTATGGGGACCAGCCCCTAAAAAATCTATCACTGGCCATCAATATTATGTCACCTTTATTGATCACATGTCTAGATACACTTGGATATATTTCCTCAAATTGAAATCTGAAGTCTATGAAGCATTTCTACACTTCAAATCCCTTGTGTCAAATCAGTTTCAAAAGACTATCAAGTCTGTTCAAAGTGACTGGGGGGGTGAATATAGGGGTCTGTCTAAATTGTTCCAAGAAAATGGCATTTCACATAGAGTATCATGTCCTTACACCCCTCAACAAAACGGCCTTGCTGAGAGAAAGAACAGACACATTGTTGAAGTTGGTTTGGCATTAATGACTCAATCATGTGCACCTCGATACCTCTGGCTTGATGCTTTTCAAACAGCTGTACATGTCATAAATAGAATCCCTGCCAAAACTCTCAAATACCTTTCACCTTTTGAGAAAATCTTTAACAAGAAACCTGACATTACTCATCTCAGAGTGTTTGGCTGTCTTTGTTATCCCAACCTAAGACCTTATACTAAAAATAAATTTGAAAGTAGGTCTGAGCCGAGCACATTCATTGGTTATGCTAATGGATATAAGGGCTATAAAGTCCTTTTAGGTTCTGGAAAAACTTTAGTAACTAGAAATGTAGTCTTCTTTGAAAATTTTTTCCCTTTTCCAGTCAGAAAAATCCAAAAGATGCATCCACTAGCATTAATGAAACCCAAACCCTGTCACCACCTGTTGTCACTCTCAAACCTGTCCTTTCTAACAAACACCACCATCCAACAGATAATGGTCAATCCAGTACACCAAATAGTCCAGCTAGCTCACAAAAGGGCTCCTCTAAATCCACTTCACTTCCACCAAGCCAAACTGACCCTACACAACTGTCAACACCTAATTCCCCTATCACTCATGAGTTATCAAATGAGAGAAATGCAAACACTGAGCTCATTGATAAGATAACAACTTGTCAAAAGGGGCAAAATATACATCCAATGAGGACAAGAGCAAAGGATGGAATTAGAAAGCCTAAAGTTTTTGTTGCTTCACTCGACCCTGAAACAGAACCAAACTCCTTTGAAGAAGCAAAAACTTCACCTCATTGGGTAGAGGCAATGAAACAGGAGCTGGAGGCAATGAGGAAGAATCATACCTGGACCTTACAACCTTTGCCAGCTGGACAGAAAACCGTTGGTTGTAGGTGGGTGTTCAAAATAAAAAGAAATGCTGATGGGAGTATAGCAAGACATAAAGCCAGGTTAGTGGCAAAAGGTTACACTCAAACTCATGGTTTTGATTATGAAGAGACTTTTAGTCATGTTGTGAAGCCTGTTAGTATAAGGACAGTTCTCAGCATTGCTGTCAGTCAAGGATGGGAAATTAGGCAATTGGACGTGAACAATGCCTTCTTGAATGGAGAGCTGGGAAAGGAAGTGTTCATGCAACAACCCCCTGGTTTTGAAGTGGGAAAGGAAAAAGGACTTGTCTGCAGATTATCTAAAGCCATCTATGGTTTGAAACAGGCATCAAGGGCCTGGTTTATGAAGTTAAAGTGTGTTCTAAGGGACCTTGGTTTCAGATTCTTAGTTGCAGACAATTCCTTATACTATAGATTCACTCCTGACTCTTGTATCATTCTGCTTGTCTATGTAGATGACATCCTAATTACAGGTAGTAAGAAGGAAGAAATGGAGAATCTTATTGAGATGCTTGATTCAAAATTTTCTCTGAAAGATCTGGGAAGAGTGCATCAGTTCTTGGGGATTGAAGTGTCTTATACAAGTTATGGGATCCATCTTTGCCAGCAGCAATACATTCAATCCCTGCTAAAAAAGGTGGGCATGGAAACAGCAAAGGGAGCTCCAACACCAATGGTCACATCTCCTCCATTGTCAAGGTATGTTGGTGAAACATAAGTCAATGCTACCCTATACAGAAGCATCATAGGAGGATTGCAGTACACTACCCTCACCAGGCCTGAAATCTCTTTTACTGTTAACAAACTAAGCCAGTACATGCAAAGGCCACTTAATACCCATTGGAGAGCTGTAAAAAGACTACTGAGATACTTAGCAGGAAGCCTAAGTCTTGGCCTGGCAATTTCTAAATCCTCAATTGATAACTTGACAGCATTTGCAGATTCTGACTGGGCAACTGATGTAGATGATAGAAAATCAGTTTCAGGCTATTGTGTTTATCTTGGGCAGAATCTGGTTTCATGGTGTTCGAAGAAGCAGAGTTCAGTGTCTCGTTCGAGCACAAAAGCAGAGTATAGATGCATAGCTCACTGTGCATCAGAAGTTATTTGGATAAAGTCCTTGTTGTCTGAACTAAAAATTCATCTGTCCAAACCTCCAGTAATTTGGACAGATAATATTGGAGCTGAATGCTTGGCAATGAATCCAGTAATGCACTCAAGAATGAAACATGTTGAATTGGATGTTCACTTCATTAGAGAGAAAGTTGGTGATGGAAGTCTACGTGTGCAGCATGTCCCAAGTTTTGAGCAAACTGCAGATGTTCTAACTAAAGCACTGTCAACACAATCCTTCACACGGTGCCGTAACAAGATGAAGATAATCCCCAACACCGTGTTCGAATTGAGGGGGGATGTTGGAAATAAAGAAGAGACAAAAACAGTCCTTGCATGCATTAAATGATGTCCTGCACATTTCTGGATGTACCCGTTTTTGTACTCAGCTTTATATTAATTGTATGTTGTCTTCTTGTTATGAGTTGAATAGTCAAAGTCGGGTAAATGTCACTATCCTAGCATAAGCTGGTACGAGATGTTAGGGTCCAGCTGCTATATAAGGAGTTGTATTGCACATTGGTAGTATCAATGAAAAACACACCAGTATTCTAGCTATCAGCTATGAGTTCCATGTTCTGTCCCTTTCATTTTCTCATTATCAATGTCTTGTTTAGTTCGTTTTCTCACAAAGTGGCTAAGTAAACACTTCCAATATTTATTTTTTATCAGCTAAACATCTTACACATACCATATATTTTTTGTTAACATCTTAGTAATCATTTTATAATATACCCGAGCATAATTTCATGGATTGACTTCTCCATTTACATTAACTGAGAATATAAATCAATATTATCTCTCTTTTTCATTAAATGGGGAATCATAAGACAATTCATTATTGAACTAGAAGAAAGGTTCAATGTGGAAAACATTGATCAAATTTAAAGAAAAAAAATCAACATACACAAACATTAAAAATTGTTTTAAAATATAATAAAATATTTCAATATGCATGAAAAATTGTTTCTAAATATAATAAAAATAATAGACGTTAAAATATGTAAGTTTGTTTTTGCCCATAGATTATTAAATAAAACAGTATATGATCCAACAAATTAATCTTTAAATAAATTTAAATTTGATCCAATTGATCCAACATCATATTTCAAGTTTAATATTTTAAATGTCCATAACCCAAAACAATCTTAAAAAAGTATTAACGTGCTATAATAGGTTATACAGGTAGGTGCACCATAAAATTTTTCATTTTATAATAATGTTAAAGAAGAAATATTGTCCTTCCGAGAGAAGAAAAGAAAATAAAAAGGAACAATGTGAATCCAAACACACAAAAGTATGATATAATGTGGGAGAATTTCTTTTTTAATCTCGTAACATAGGGCGAGTCTAGAAAAAATCATGTATCTTGCATAATTTTAATTTTAGTTTTGTAGGTATCAGAATATGTCCAATCTAAAGTACAAATCTCCAGAGGTCACTAATTTCGTAGGAATTGCTGACATGGCCTAAAAAGTTGGGGGGTTTCCAACGAAGCTGCAAATGTGGCGATTGATTGTCCAACTGGACATGCCAACATCATTAAAATTCAAAAGTAAAAAATTAAAAATAAATTTTAATCAATTGATTTTATTTGTTTTTTACTTTCTATCTCTTTTTTTTTCATTATATTTTGTTTTTTTCTTCATTCCAATACAACACCACCGACGCTGACAGGTGACAGGCAAAAAATACCAACAACCACCACCGCCGGCAGGCAGCCAGGCAAAAATACTGGCCACCACCACCATCGGCAAAGGCATAAAAGTAAAATCGTATGGCTAAGTAGAAACCTAAATCCAATCTCAATAAAACTAAAAAATAAAAATTCAAACTTTGCCGCTGGAAATTAATAACCAACCCTAATTCAGATCATAGTACCCCTTGAAGACGAAGAACAAATCCAAAGAATAATCCCTATAAATTCGGTCACATCAACCTTTAAACATATGGAATATTGCGATTGAACTTGTAGATCTAATAAATAAATTTCATAATGTCCAATTCAGATATGGAGAACTAATTTTGGGTGGGACGGGGAATTCAGTGACGAGTCTTAGTGGGAATGTGGGAAGTTCACGTTAAGGGTATTTCTGGAATTTCAGATGACATTGTGGTGGTAGCCGACATTGGTGGTAATGGCTGGTATTGACGCTTGCTGGCGGCGTAGTGTTGTATTGGGAAAGAAGAAAGAAAAAACAACAAAATTAAAACAAAAAAAGAAAAGTTAATTAAAATATGTTTTAAATTTTTATTTTTGAATTTTAATTGCCATGTATGCAGCTTAGCCGCAAACCTCCAAATTTTTAGGCCATGTTCATGCCACGTCAGCAACTCCGGCAGATTAGTGAGCCCTGGTGGATTTATCCTCAAATTGAATATTTTTGAAAACATACAAAGCTAAAATTGGACTACGCAAAATATAGGACCCCTGGTGGCCTAGAATATGAAAAACATGCTGCCTAACCAACGCGGCTGCGTCAATATGGAGCGCAGTCGCGTCGAAAAGCCTCCCGAAAGTGAAGTTTTATGTCAACTTGATACACCTCTAGTATTTTGGTTATATCTTGAGATCTACAACACCGATTGAGATGCAATTAATGGAATTAGAAAGCCAATTCAATGGGCTACAACATTTTCAGAAAGAGATTAAACCCAAAAAAGACCAAAAAATCCTAAAAATGGCTTGGAAGGCAGACCTAAAAACTCGCCTGGGCATCCGGCGCGTGGTCGCCACAAACCTTGCGCGGTTGCACAAAAATCACTCGTTTTAAGCATTTTTTGGGTTAGGTTCAACGCGATTGCACCATGCATGCGCACGGCCGCGTCTCCTTGTCGATTTTGATGTTCAAATCCTAATCTAAAGAGCATTTTAGCCCGATATATCACCCAAGATTCGTTCCCAACTTACAAAAGAGGCCCAAGCTCAAGATTTTGAGGAGAAACTCACAATTTTACATACTTTCAAGTAGGAGACTTGGGAGCGAGGATCGATGAGCAAGATGCGACGAAGATCGGCGACTCAAGATTTGGGTTTTTTTGTTCCCTTTCTTTAGTTAATTATTCCAAACATGTTCGTATATGGACGTATTTGGTTCTTAACATTGATTATGAGTAGCTAAGCACATACTGGGTCCTAGGATTAGAGAGTAGATTATGAATACCTATGTTTTGATTTTATCTTTAAGTCTAGACTCTAAGTTTGTGTTTGTTTATCTATGTGCTTTGTTCTTATTTTATGAACTGCTTAATCTGGCCAATTTAGTAATTCTAGTTGCTTAGCAAATCCGCTCCGAGAGGAGGGAGATGGTTATAGGCATACAAGCATATAGCATAATTGTCTATGATTGCATAGGCATCGGATTAGGGGACCCTTGGGTTATTCTTAATTGATGTATGAGTTAGCCGCTTCGAGAGAAGGGTTAATTTAGAGTACTGCCGCCTAATAAACAACATAATTAGTTTAAAAGTCTAGAATTTTAGGTTAATCTTGCATAGGAGTTCATATTTGAAATCTACGCCCGAGGATACGTCTTGATCCATCTGAGTCACAACTTACAAATCAATTCTCTGCTTGCCAGTTCATCATTATTAATTATAAATTTTAGGGACAATCGGTATAAATGCCCAGTATATTTCACCTATTTAGAAACTAGGACACTAAGTATACCACTTTTTAAAAATGTCTTATAACTTACGAAAAATTGGTGAAAATGTCCTGTGACCGGCTATAGGCTGTTAACCAGCCGGTCACCTGTGGGCTGTTCTTTTACTTTTGAAAAAATTGGTATGAATGCCCAGTATGTTTCCTGTATTTAAAAACTAGGACACTAAGTATACCACTTTTTAAAATGTCTTCTAGCTTACAAAAAATTGATGAAAATGCCTCGTGACCGTTTATAGACTATAACACAACCGGTCATTGATGAAGTGGAGCTCTTTTTTTTTACGTGGAAATATAAAATAATATATTAGTTTGAATTTATAAAAAATCATAATTCCCAAAAAAATTGTTTAAAATTCAGAAAAAAAAAAAAATTATATGTGAAATTTACTTTTAAAATTATAAAATACAAATATTTAAAAATCTATTTCTGATATTTATTTCAAAAAATATAAAATTCATTTTAAATTCAAAAATAAAATATTTATCTTAAAAATTAAAAAAATTGATTTAAAATTCGAAAATTAAAAAAATTAATTTTAATATTTTTTTAAAATTCTAAATTTATTTAAAATTAGAAAAAAAAATTATGTTTTTTTTTTTAAATTCTAAAATTCATTAAAATTTTCAATTTTTTTTTTTTACTTTTCTCATGTTATTATTATTTTATTTTAAATTATGAATTAGGATAATTATCTGAAATATTAATAAATAAATTTTAAATTAATATTTTAAAATTTTAAAACTAAATTGTTCCTTTCTTTTTCCCTAATTCCAACATACTAAACCCTAATATATATGGATGTCCTGCAATCTTACAAATACACCAACATGGAAGACGAAGAAGAAGCCAACAATACTTCGCCCAACCCACCCATCCATTAACTGATCGAAACCTGATCAATCACCCGATTCTTCGCCTATTCGCCTCCTTATGGAATCCGCCACCGCCAAAGTCGACGATATATTTCTTTTCTCTGCTAACAAGTGTGTCAACAGAAAAAAAAAAAAAGTAATGCCACGTCAGAAAAAGAGTTTCACATCATCAATGAATGGTTGTGTCACTAACTATAAATGGTCACGAGGCATTTTCACCATTTTTTGGTAAGTTAAAAGGTATTTTTAAAAAGTGGTATACTTATTGTCCTAGTTTTTAAATAAGGGTAACATACTGGTCATTTATACCAATTTTTCCCAAAGTAAAAAGACAGCTCACAGGTGACCGGCTGGTTAACAGTCTATAGCCGGTCACAGGGCATTTTCACCAATTTTTCGTAAGTTATAAGATATTTTTAAAAAGTGATATACTTAGTGTCCTAGTTTCTAAATAGGAGAACCATACTGGACATTTATACCATTTTTTCCTAAATTTTATGCACTGTAAGTTAAGTTTACAAACAACCTTCACTAATCTAGAGTCTAGTTAGGAGAGTCTTAGACTATTCGGAGTATTGAACTATGCTTATTGTCAGTCTCTGTAGGATCGACCTTGACTACCGCTACATACACCTACACCGTACACTTGCGGAATACTAGGGTAAGGAAAACCACTGTCAAGTTTTTGGCGCCGTTGCCAGGGACTGGTTATAGCATCTTAGTTTCTATTCTTATAAATAGGATAACACTAGACTAGACATTAATTTTCCGCACTTGAATTTCAGTTATTTATTTCTGTTTTGTCTTAGTTATTTTTCCTTTTATGTCGAGTTTTCTTTGTCTGTGTTTTCAGGTAGTGCATGCAAACTAGAGCGAAAGGAAAAGCGCATCTAGTTCCCTTTGATCCGAAAATTGAAGCAACTTTCAGAAGAAACAAAGTAAATAAGAAGTTGACATACGAGATGATAAACCTTCCACAAGACTTGACTCCAGATCAGGTGATTCATAAAACTAGCCGAGATGATGACAACTTTGGATAATAAAATAATTGGTATACAGAATTAGCTTCCACAGCAGCAGCAGCTGCCAGCTCAGGATTATCCTGACGAAGACATTACACCGATAAGTGATTGTCTTCGACCTTTACCCAATCAGACAGTCGGAGGAGTCCAACCACCACCGCTGACTGCTAATAACTTCGAAGTTTTTATTAAAATATTTCCCACCGAGTAAGATGTTAGCGTTGTAGAATAAGATCAACCAGTTTAAGTAGAGAGATGAAGAGCCATTTGACGAGGCTTAGGAGCAATTCCAGGATCTTCTCTGGAGTTTCCCTCAACATGGGTTTACGAAGAAGCAACAGGTCTGTAAATTCTATAATGGGTTACTTGCACACGCAAGGGACCAGGTATATAGATGCAGCAGTAGGGGATAGTTTAATAGAAAAGAGTGTACAAGATGTGTTTTCTATTTTGCCAGAACGAGTTACCAATGGCCGAATGAGAGAAATCAGCCAAAAAGAGTAGCTAGCGTGACCGACTCCGAGCAAACAAGACATTTAGTTCTCAGCTGGCCACATTGACAAATCAAGCGAGTCTGTTAACTAGTTTGACTCTAGCTCGGCATATAAACCCACCATCGCATTAGACATCCGGAAAGGAAGAAGTTGAAGAAGTGAATTTTGTAAATCAAAGTAACTTCAACAACTTACAAGGCAATCAACAACAATACAATCAGTATCCACAAGGTAATCGGAACCATCCGAACTTCTCTTATGCCAATGCTAATAGTTCACTTCAACCACCAGGGGGATTTTCCGTCACCAATGGCATGATTCATGATGGAGAAAACCCAACTCGAGAGGAGTTAATAAAGTCACATCTTGCCAAATATGACGACAAGTTAGTTCAATTAGAGAGAATAATGGATAGCAAAATCATTGAGTTGAACAACCAGTTGACTAGTCAAGGGTCGGATATCAAGGAGGTTACAATTAATGTGAGTCAATTGATACAACTCATTGGATCACAACATAAGCAGGGATAATTTCCTAGTGACACTATAGTCAACCCATGGGAGAAGTGCAATGAGGTCTACTCGATGGATGAGACTGAACATGAGAGCCAAAAGCCACTTGGAACCAAAGATTAGACTAAACAAAATCAAGAGGAGGAAGTCACCTTTGAGGTTGCTCTTGAGCTGTCGAAGAAATGGGCGACGCCAAAAGGGATCATAATTAAAGATGGGCTTAAATACATACCTCCCGTCCCATTTCCTCAAGCACTCTATAAAAGGAGGGATGAGCTAATTCGTGTTGAACGTGCTAAGCTGGTGGGGGAACTTGAAGTAAAGAAAAAGTTAGAGAAAGTCGAAATCACTAAGAAAAATGAGGAAGTAAGCGCCATCATAGATAAGAAAATTTTACCTTCTTCTGTTGATGAATCACCTGAATTATGCTTACATGATACATATTTTTGCTAACATCGATCCTTTAGAATGCACTAGTATAGTAATTGTGATGCAGGAAAAACCAAAAGGGAACATTTAGGGGAAGGGGGTAATGGAGAAGGCTCATGACTGACTTGTAAAAAAAGCTAACCGTGCACAAGAGGAAAAGAAGAAGAAAGTCACGAGCCCGGAAAAGAGCACGAACACAAGTAACCACCCAAAAAGAGCAATGAAATCAAACGACCCAGGAAGTTTTTCTATCTCTTATTCTATTGGTAGTAATAAGTTCTGAAATCTGTTGTGTGATTTAGAGTCGAATGTCAATTTGATGTCTCTTAAGATGTATAAGCAATTAGGAATAGGGGTAGTGAAGCAATACTTTACTACTATTCAATTTGTGGATGTATCATTACTAACGCTATTTGGAATAGTAGAGGACGAGCTAGTAAGAGTTGCAAATTTGGAATTCCCTATTGATTTCCTAATTGTTGATATACAAGGGAATACTGATGTCCCTTTCATCTTAGGTCGACCTTTCTCGGGACTAGTCAAGTGTAATCGATATGCCAAAGGAAGAGTTTTCTTTTTGTATTCAAAACGATACAGTCACATTCCCAATATACAATAGGTCGAGTCTAAGAGAAAAACAAAAATGTTGTGGCGTATATATTGCCTGCCAAAAAGCCCAAACTGTTGTAGGGAACCTGAAACCGTCAAATAGAACTTTAATAACTCAAAATGCATGTGAATCTGGTTGGTTGGAATTTGGCTAATAAAACACCAAAGAGGTCATCTGGCTAAAGACGAAAAACTAAGCGCTTGTCGGGAGGCAACCTGTTGCTGTTTCATTTTTCTTTATATTCCATTTTTATTTTAGGATATATGATTTTTTGTTTGTTTTTAGTGTTTTTGTGGTTTTAGGGACAAACATTGACGAACCAAGGCAGAAGAAACGCAATAGCAAGAAGTAGGAGCCGAGAAGATGAAAAAAACATGCCTAGCTCATGAAGGAGGCAACACAACCGCGCGCCAAATCCAGACTGGAAACTAGGTTTGAAACTGCAAGCGTTTTGGGTTGCCCGATGCGGTCGCCTCAGTTTAAAATTCCAGGATAAACGAAGCAATGAAATATAGAGGCGACAACAAGACATCCGGTGGGGCGCGATAGCACAATATTAGAGCAAACATTGCTTCCAACCACCACCTGAGCCATAAATTGTGAGTTAAGCACCAAGGCATGCCACTCTTTTCCCACAAACATTGGTCTTCGACCAAGTTAAGGGGAGGGGATGTATAGTGGAACTTCTTGGTCGCTATTTACGTTTTATGTTCTTGTTTTCATGTTATTTCTTATTTTCTTGGTGGTATTGGGTCTGTGAGCCCATTTGTTCTTTTTTTCAATTCATAGAAATTTAATGCTTTTATTTACTTTTGTTATTGGAGTCTAGGAGTCATAAACCCGAGCATTAGTCAATTGAAAAGAAAAAGAAACAAATTAAGAAAATGATAGATGATGATGTGTTGATGATGAGACCATTTTTTAGTTAATTTTTTTTGTAAAATGGGCACATAGTTGAGCATGATAGGTAATTTGAGATGAAATTGAGCTTGTGCTTAGAACGTTTGATCAAAACAAGCCTTGTGAGATTTTTAGCCTAAATTGTACTCCTACTTTTAGAGTAATATATACATATTGTTTCGGTTTGAATTGATTGGTTATATATATTTGTCTCTAGAACTTGTCTTAAGTCTCTATTATGAATGTGTCAAGTATATATTGTGACTTAGAAAATGATCTTAAGCATTCTTGTTTGTAGTCTACTTTTAGCCTTTAAAAGTTATCTTTTTCCAAAATTTCAAAAATTGTCCCTAGTTAGCCCATTTGGGCTTTATAGCCTTATTATTTCATAGCCTTACATTACAAGTCAATTACCTTTTGATTTAAGTCGTTGGCCTTATTTGGACTAATTGAGTAAGAGGAAGGACGATTGGAAGGTAGTTTGAGTAAAATATTGGGAATAAAGTGGAAAATTAGGGGATATTTGAAGAATGAAGGGAATGAGAATTGATAGGCAAAAAGTCGAGAAAAATAACCTCTCCTAGTGTGGTTGGGGGATTTTGATACACGTTATTTACGCATGTATTTAGGTTGATTTAGGTATATATTTTATGACCACTTACATGCATATTAGACCAAGAATTGTTTATATTTGTTATATTGGGCTATTTAACTTGTTTTCACTTGTTTTAGAGTTAATTAGGTGATTTTATTCCATTTGAACGAAGTTCGGAGAAGAAACAAGTCAAATAGGGTAAATGACGGACTGAAAGGGAGTTAAAAGAGCAAAAGGGTCGACCACGGCCGCATCAAAAGTGGCCTAGAACATGAAAAACATGCTGCCTAACCAACGCGGTCGCGTCAATATGGCGCGCTGTCCCGAAAGTGAAGTTTTTATCAACTTGACACACTTCTAGTATTTTGGTCATATCTCAATATCTACAACTCTAATTGAGGTGTCATTGGTGGCGTTAAAAAACTGATTCATAGGACTACAACTTTGCCAGAAAGAGATGAACCCCAAAAATGACGGGAAGACCCTAAAAAATGGCTTGGAATTCAGACCTGAAAACTCGCCTGGGCATCCGACGCATGGTTGCATCGAAAAGATTCCTGCAAGTGAAGTTTTCTGTCAGTTTGACACACCTCTAGTATTTTGGTCATATCTTGAGATCTACAACTCTGATTGAGATGCAATTAGTGGTGTTAGAAAGCTGATTCAAAGGGCTGCAACTTTGATAGCAAAAGACTAAACCCAAAAATGAACGGTATACCCTAAAGAATGGCTTGTAAGTCAAACCTGAAAACTCGCCTGGGCATCTGTGGCGCGGTCGGGACAAACCCTGTGTGGTCATGTCAAAATAACTCATTTTAAGTATTTTTTGGGTTAGGCTCAATGCGACTGCACCATGCATGCACGCGACTACGTTTCCTTATCGATTTTGATGTCCAAATCCTAATCTAAAGAAGATTTTAGCCCGATATCTCTCAAGATTCATCCCCAACTTATAAATGATTTTGAGGAGAAACTCACAATTTTACATACTTTCAAGTATGAGGCTTGTGAACGAGGATTGACAAATAAGACACGAGGAAGATCGATGACTCAAGATTCGGGTTGTATTATTCATTTTCTTTAGCTAATTATTCCAAACATGACTTTCCATGGATGTATTTGGTTTTTTACATTGATTATTAGTAGCTAAGCACATAATGTGTCCTAGGGTTAGAGAGTAGATTGCGAATACCTATGTTTTGATTTTATCTTTAATTCTAGGCTCCAAGTTTGTGTTTATTTATCTATGTGCTTCGTTCTTATTTTATGAACTGCTTAATCTAGCAATTTAGTAATTCTACTTGCTTAACAAATCCACTCCGAGAGGAGGGAGTTGTTAATAGGCATACAAGCACATAACGTAATTTTCTATGATTGTGTAGGCATTGGCTTAGAGGCCCCTTGGGAGTCTTTTAGGTTTGGTCGACTCGAGAGGGTGACTATTCTTAATTTGATCTCCTAGTTAGCCGCTTCCAGAGAAGGGTTAATTTAGAGTAGTGCCGCCTAATAAACAACACAATTAGTTTAAAAGTCTAGAGATTAAGGTTAATCTTGCATAGGAGTTCATAGTTGAAATCTACGCCCTAGAATACGTCTTGATCCATCTGAGTCACAACTTACAAATCAATTCTTTGCTTGCTAGTTTTTCTTTACTAATTGTTTATTTTATGCATCGTAGTTTAAGTTTACAAACATCCTTAACTAATCTAGAGTCTAGTTAGGAGACTCTTAGACTATTCGGAGTATCAAACTACGCTTATCGTCAGTCTATGTGTGATCGACCTTGACTACCGCTACCTACACCTATACCGTACACTTGCGGAATACTAGGGTAAGGAAAACCACTGTCAGTCCACACATTCTCTCTCTCTCTCTCTCTCTCTCTCTCTCTCTCTCTCTCTCTCTCTTCCCTATGTATATATATATTTGATGAGTGGTATAATCATTGGAGGTTACATTAATCGGGTAGGTTGGTAGGGCAATCTGGTAAGGTAAACGGGTAATATCTTATACCCACACCTACTCTACTTCACATGATCACTAAAAAATTAAATTTGGCAAATACCCTATTTTTTTGCTTGTTTACCCACGGGGTAACCCTACACATGGGTAAAACTGATCTTCCTGGACCCAACAACTCATTTTTTATTTAAGGAAAAAAATCATTTTTAAATAAATATAACGCATAAAACAATATATAATATGCATATTATATGTTAGAATATTTTTTCTGTGTTATAACAAATATTTCATCATATAAATATATATATACTACATATAACTGATTATATAATATGCACAACATATATGATATTCGGTTCGTCTCTAAATAAAACTCGTGTTCCTTTAAAGTATCACATTATTATCTACTATATTTAGTGTTTTTATATAAATGATTTTTTATACATGTGAATTATTATTGTCTGCATATTCTTTTGCGTCATTTTTAGGTATTTATTAATTTTAAAATTTAAAATTTAGTTTGGTTATGATTCCAATTACCCAACATCTTTAATCTTATGACACAAAACATAAGTCGTCTCGATTTTATGACACAAAATAGAAAGTGGACAATAATTCGACGATGAAAACAAAAAGTGTCACTAATGTGATAAATATGTTGATGTTTTTCTATAAGCGTCACTATTTAGATACACTTTTAAAAAAATTGTTAAGTATTATTTGCTAATGACGCTAATATGTCATTAAATTAGTGTCGCTAGGAGCCTTTTTTGTTGTAGTACTTCAACATTGGAAGTATGTCCTCATATGCAATATAAATCTTGCAACCATCTTTGCCATCTCTCGTAGTCTATTTTTCCTCACTCTTTCCATGTTCTTTTGAATTGCGTTGTTCTTCTCTTCATCAATATCAATATGAGTGGAGAATTTTTAAATTTGCTTCATGTTATATTCACCTCGAGAGGTCCCATTTGCACATGATTTAGCTACTCGTTGTTGTGGTATTTTCTAAATAATATTAATGATAATAAATTTTAATGGTAAAAATAAAATAAAAAGAGAACTTTAATAGATAAAACGGTGCATCAGTAGCTTTGGAAGGGAAAAGGTGCATGAATTCATCATAGGAGAAGAGATGCATCAATTCATCAAGAACGGGTAATTAATTTTAATAGTTGTGTAATTAATTCATCACAGGAGAAGAGGTGTATCAATTCATCAGGAACTTGTAAGTAATTTTAGTGGTTGCGTCTTTACGGTTTGAATTCCTTTGCATGAAGTTGTCACGTCTCTTCTATCTAGATTTGTTGGTTTCTATAAATTGATTGTGAACGGCTGTAGATCAATGACAATTACAATATGTGGGAATTAGAGCATTTAAAATTAAGGGTTGGGATTTTGCCTATACAATTCAATTGAGTTTGTCTTCCTTTCAAATGCAATCTTAAAGTGAGAAGATTGTTTAGTCTCCCTTTGCTGAATTATGCTTAATAATTTGGAACCCTCTAGAATCACTTGACTTGGGGATCAAGCTATTACCTTGGGAACTAAGTTTTGATATTTCCAAGATTGAGTTGTTTCCTATCTAATTAGGTTACTTGCATCTTAGGTTTAAGGGGTTATATATTGATGTATTGACTAGCATAACTCTTGTACTATATACAACTCTCATTAATAAACACCTATATTTCACTCTCCCATAGACGTAGACAATTTGTCGAACCACGTAAATCTTGCGTTAATTTTCTTGTTTTACTTTTTATATATATTCGTTATATTTCTATATTTCTCGAATGCTTGTTTCACAACAATTGATATATAGATCAAGGTTAATGGATGGGGCTGACTTGAAGTTTGAAATGATAAATTTCATTGGAACTGAAAACTTCGAATTTTGTTAAAGATGTGTTAAGGATATGTTGGTACATAGAAGGATGGTTAAAACTCCACCTGAGAGAAAGCCAGAGAAGCTGGAGGAGCAAGATTGGTGCGACTTATAGGCCAAGGCAATGGCGAAAATTCACGTGTACTTGTTGATGACGTGATATATCATGCCATGAATAAGGAGTCATGGTAGCGTCGTTTCCAACTACCAAATTAAATCGTGTACGAAGATACACTTAAACCTTACCGACTACTCTAACTAGTAGAGTGGCAAGTAAGGGTCGATCCCACGAGGAACGGTCGAACAAATTTTGCTTCATTGTATTAAGCTATTATTATCGAGAAACATAAAGAAAATAAACTAGAAAACAATAAAGAAGTGGGGGGTCAATGAAATAACAACTACACCTAAATAAACAAAGACAAATAAAGAGATTTTTATAGGTTTTTGGTTTTTTAAATAACAAAACGATTCACCCTTGATCATGTTTCACCGAGGTCTTGGACGATTTATGTAACTATTGTCAATGCCCTATTCAATTGTGATTCTAGCCCTTATCTCAAGACTATTAACAAGCTCTAATAGCCTTGTTATCCCTTAATCTTAGTTAATCAAAACAAGCTCTTCGACTAACCCTATTCAGTTTAACCGAATCCTCGAAAAAGCTCTCTTAGATTCAATCACCAAATGCATTAAACACTAGGACAACGAGATAAATTCAACATAAAACTCGCAAGCTCGGTTTTAGAGGTTAAACTTTGTGTTATCACCAATAAATAATTATTGTTTGCTACTCGGGAATCGGAAATCCTACAATTACGGATAGTGACCTCCTATTCTAGCAACACATTCACAAATCCCTTAAAGGGTGATCAATCCAATAATAAATTCATAAATGTGAGTCAATAACAGCAAATAACACAAAACACTTGAATACACAATATTTTCGGTAACATTAACCGTAATAATCACATAAATGTCTTGGACTCAAGGTTCCACAATAATCAAGAGTGAACTAAGGGTGTTAGCCACCCATTTTACCTAATACAAAGATAAAATAACAGAAAATTAAAGAAAACATGAAAATAGGATAGAAAGAACCAAAGGTTAGGGGTTGAAGATCAAGATCTTCAACCCCCTTCCATTTCCTTGCTTCCAATGGAGAAAAGTGGCTGATTATGTGTGGGGGATGGGCTCTAGGTTGTTAGGGTTAGGTTAAATTTGAATGGGATGATATATATATAAGGAGAGAAAGTGCTAGCTCCAATTTAGGCAAAAACGTGTTTAGGATTTTAAAACAGGGAACCCCGCCGCGGCCGTGTCATAAAGTTGGCCGCGGGCGTGGTGAAACAAGGGTTTTGGGCCCAATTTGGGGCCGCGGCCGTGGTATATCTCCTGCCTCGGCCATGGTCTTTCTTGGACTGAATTTGCCTTTACTTCTGGAGGACTTGCCACGGCCGCGGTGGATACTGACCGCGGTCGTGGGGTTTGGATCACCACGGTCGTGGTGTTTGTTTGCCTCGGTCGTGGCAAATGATGCTGAAATGTGGCCTTCTCTGGAGGAATGGCCACGGCCGTGGCGTTGGACTGCCTCGGCCGTGGCTTGGGCCACGGGCGTGGCCTCACCACCTCGGGCATGATCCCCTGTTTTTCCTTGTTTTCTTCTTCCTTTGAGCTCGATTTGTCAATTTGAGATCTTCGAACCTGTTTTTCGGCCTTAATTCACCTGTCTTGACATGAAAATGAAACAAACACGTCAAATTGCCCAATGAGAAATAAACGCACAAAACACACGTGAAAATGCACACAAAAGTCCGTAAAAAGACACTTAAATTGACCTAAAAGTGTGTGCACTACCACGTGCACCAAATATCCCCAAACTTAAACCTTTGTTCGTCCCGAACAAATAAAGAAAAAGAAGAAAGGACACTTTTTAGGGCAGATTTAAGTGGCAAAATCAATTTCAGAAGAAATTTTCAAAAGTTAGGCAATCATGATAACATTGAGCATAAGAGATAGAGCATATCAACTACTTTCAAGACATGACACTCTCAACTTGAAATCCTTACCGGGTGAGTGTATCCCTCGACTCTCAAGTGTATTGAATAGGTAGTATATACGCTCACATTGAAATGCAAATAGTATCTACCATAGGCTTGCCAATCATCTAAACTTCGATGTGTACCCGACATGTGTGACAAAGAATAAAAAAGGTCTTTAACAGGTTGTAATGTTGGTTTGGGGTAAGGTGGGATAATTTTGGGTATAAGTGACTATAAAACGGACTAAATGAGTCGTGCACTACCCATCTACCCCTCAAACAATGGTCACTCAACCTCACTCTTTACTTCCTTAGTAAACCAATCCTAAAATTTGATTTCTTCTCCTTAACACAAAATCCACAACCTAAATGCTTTCTCAATTCTCCCTTGGAGTGTATTTTCTTTTGAATTCTTACAACTTTGAGAACATCTATTAAAAGGCATTTATATTACTAGCCTCTCCAAATCAAAAGTAACAATGAGTATATACAACTAACTTTTTCTTTTGTTTTTCTGATTTTTCGACTTTTTTTCTTTTTCTCTTTTTTTTTTTTTTTTTTTTTTTTTTTTTTTTAACACAAACAAAAATTGGAGAGGACTAGTATTCTCGATTCTTTTCCTATTGTTTCAATTCCTTTCACCTTTCAATACTCCCAATAGTTCACCCTTTTCAATCCCAAATTATCCGACTACCTTCCAACCACCTCCCTCATACTCAAATAGTCCAATTAGGTTCAAAGGCTAATCGAAAGGGTTTCGGCTTGTAGAATTGGGCTGTCAAACAAAAGGCTAAAAGCTCAAGGGGCTCAACTAGAGACAATATCAAATTAGGTAAAAAGGATGTGTTTTCAAGCTTGAAAGTAGGCTCAAATCAAGGATTGCCTAAAATCATTTTCAATGTCACACAATGTACCGACTCATGCAAAATAGAGAATCAAGGCAAGTTCTAGAGACAACTAAATGTACTCAATGAATTTCACACCGAAAGAAAGTTTACGTTACTCCAAAGGCGGGAGTATCTTCTAAAGCTCAAAAACTCACTCGGTTGCAATTTTTGATCAAAAGTTTTGAGTGTAAGCTCAATTTCGTCTCATAGCCTATCATGCTCTATCATTAGCCAAGTTTTCAATTTTTATGGAAAATTTATTCATCATTAACCGTTTGCCACATTTTCACTCAAATTTGGTCCAATCAACTTTTCCAAGCGGCTAAAATCCGTACACCTACCACTCCCTCCCCAAACTTGATTGAAAATCAAAGTTTGTGGAAAGAAAGGGTACGGATTGGTGCTTAACTAACTCAACCATTTATTCAAAACACCCATCCCAATCGACTAAAAAAAAAATACCAACTTATTACGACTATGCATGTAAGTGCCCAAAACTTCATCATATAAATAACAAAACTCAATTTATCTTAACCAAACAAAGATGATAGTAGAAAATGGCACACAGGCCAATCAAGACAAAACATCCTACAAGAAAATCCGATACATCATTCAATGAAATAGTGCAAGTAAGTTTACAAAGGCAAAAATAACAATCAAACGGCCCACACGCCGTGAATCCCAAGTATAGGCAAAACAGAAGGGGCACACAGGCCTAAATAGTCAACAAGCAGTAAGATATGGAAATGAAACATGAGAGATTGTAACACCGGGGTGGCCAAGAACATCCTACTTCTTTCTTTTCTCCCCCAAACTTAGTTGAAAACTAAGCTTTTGAAAAAGAAGAAGGATATTCTTGGTACTCCTACTCACAAAGATTTGGACGGTCGTGACGATCGGGAGCTTTGGCCACCAAAACATGCTCGAAGGAAGTTGAGTGCCTCGAGGATCTTGCTCTGGTTTCCTTTGATCTCCCTAATGTCCGACTTCATCTCTCGGATGTCCCCCTCCATCGTGCTTAATCTTTCATCCACTTGTTGTTGAAACTCGGTCTGGAACTGAACAGCGGATACGGGTCTCTTTCGTGAATGACGGCTGCTCACACCCTCGCCTGTGAGATCTATCCCTTCTGCAGCAGGTTCCACTTGGCCTCTCTGATATTTCCGGAACTCGAGGTCACTGGGTTCCCTCGAGGCTGCCCGGTGTGCAGCTGAGCTCAAGGCCAAGTTGGCTGTGGATTTGAGGTCTCGGATGCGGGTGAGGTCTGGGTTAGGAAGGCGTAGCATTGGCCCTACATTTTGGATCACGTAGGGAACGGAGACTCCATCTTCTAGTCCCAAAGCAGCAATCCTCATGTTGGCTAAATCTTCCCAACCCAGAAGGAACGAATCTGAAACAGCCTTGAAGTCAATCAACGGAACTCCACAATGCTCTAGAATTGGTGTGATAAGAGCTCCGCTGAATATTGAGTCATGTTGCTTAGGCTCTTTCTTTCTGGTCACCGTTAGTTCCTTCACTGTCCTCTCAAAAGACTCAATCAGCACCTCTTCATATCTCCTATCGGTCCGTTTGAGAATGGACCATAGGATACTGAGCTCGGCCATCCTTGCTGCCCCCGTCTCCTTCCTCCCAAAAAGTGTCAATGCCAGGAGCCTTTGTAAAACCTTTGCGACTGGATTTCTGATCCAGCTAGTTTTGGAGCTCTTAGAATCGAAGGCTTGCGGTTCAACCAAGCCGGGAGCAACAGTTATTTGCCCCCAGAACCGCCCGACATTGAACTCATCGATGCTTTCCAAGTCTGTGGTGGAGGGATTTTCTTTGAAACCGTAAATCTTCCTCAACTCCGCTGCTGTGAGTGTTCATCTTTTTGTTCAGCAGGTGGAATGAAATGCTGTGGATTCTGTTTCCACATTTTTCAGAGTTGGATCGGACAGTCAGTGTGCTGAAGAACTCAAGGACGAATCGTTGGTAGGTGGGCCTTGGAGTGAACAATCCAATGAGGCCCGATGCTCTCAAAAACTCATCGATATTATCCTTGACTCCCATATCAGTCAAACACTCGGTTTTGAAATAACGGGTGGCAACAATCTGACGCTTCATTAATCGGGTAAATCTTTGTTGGTGAACCGGGTCGTCCAAAATGATGTCAAAAAGTCGGCTGTCTGGCCCTGTGGACGTTGGGACCTCCGGGGTTTCGATCTCCGGTTCCTCCGGGAGGGGCTCCCGGATCACCAACTTGCCCTTCCCCTTTCCTATACTTTGTGTGCCTTTACTTGTGCCAACACTTTTCTTTGATGTCTTTTTTGATGGTCCCATTTGTCCTACAAGACAAACACACACTTAAATTCCGAGTTTTAACACTTATCACCAATTGAAACATTAACTCTAATCAAATAGAATGCCAATCACCCATGTTTCAATCACTCATGTTCAACCAATCACAGAAAATCACAAGTGAATTCGCAATCTAGATGACTCAGTTGACATGATTAAATGTGCATAAATGGCAAACATGCCCAATTATTACCCTATCGCAAGAAAATTCTATTAATGCTCAACAAAAATAGGTTGATTTTGTTTCATTATTATCAAGAGTCTAAAAGTGTCTATTATTCACACAAATTCACTAATCAACCTAACAATCGAACATAATAATAGAATCAAATAGCAAAAAGGGTAACAAAAGGGAATGCATGTCAAGTGGTTGGTGATATAGCAAAAATCAACTTCAATCCTCAATTTTCAATGATTCCCAAACTAATCCTCATCCATCATCAACAAATCATGCAAAAACAAAGGCTATCACTACAAATTTAGTGTTAGATTACTTAAAAACATTCAACATTGGCAAAAATTCACAAAATACGTGTGCACAACCAATATCAATATATCAACTAATCCAACAACAAATTTGCCCCAAATCTTAACAACAAAGTTCATAATAACAAATAAAGATTGAGGGGAAAGGATAGCCATACTTACCGGTCGAGTTTAATCGAAAAATTTGAAGTTTGATTTTTCGCGCCCTTTTCGACCCGACTCCGACTTTGCTCCAAATCCGAATTTTTTCGGATAGAAATGTTTATGATGATGTGGGTGAGGTGTGGTGTGAATTTGAGGGGAAGAAATTGAGTAACAATGGTGGATTTCGTGTGTGTGTGAGTGTGTTTTCGCCAATTTTCGCGAGGAGGAGGGTGAAATGCCCTACCTCGCCCGCGTCTGTCTTTTTATACCTGGGAGTATGCCGCGGCCGAGGCGTAACAACTGCCGCGGGCGTGGCGGATGAGAAGTCCCACCGCGGGCGTGGCAATGTACTGACGCGGCCGTGGCAATTCTTCCAGTGTGATTCCGGATTTTTTAGAGTGAATGACCTCGGGCGCGGTCTAGACTTACCACGGCCGAGGCGTTGCTTCACCGCGGGCGTGGCCTACAGAAACCGCGGCCGTGGCCTTTTGTCCAGAATGGATTCAAATTTTTCACGATCTTGACCTCGGGCGCGGCATATACTTCCCACGGTCGCGGTGTTACTTGGACACGGTCGTGGCATTGAAGGGACACGGCCGAGGTGAGTTGTCCAGAATGGCTTGAATTTTTCCTTGTTGAATACCGCGGCCGAGGTGTATTATGTACCACGGCCGTGGTGCGTTTTCCTGGGTAATTCCTCCATTTTGGGCTCCTTCACCCCCATTTCACACTATCTCTTTGAGTGGATTGTTGGGCACCTACATACATTTAAACAAAACAATTTAAAACACTAAAATATTAGTAAAGCAACTAAACTATGAATTTAAAATACGAAAAGCAATAAATGTCGGGTTGCCTCCCGACAAGCGCCTTTGTTTAACGTCGTTGGCTCGACGGATGCTCTTTAAATAAACAAAACAAACAACTAGCTATGTAACTAAAACAAACACTTAACACATAAAACAAAATCGTTCTAAACCATTCCCCGGCAACGGCGCCAAAATTTGGTAGCGTCGTTTCCGACTACCAAATTAAATCGTGTACGAAGATACACTTAAACCTTACCGACTACTCTAACTAGTAGAGTGGCAAGCAAGGGTCGATCCCACGAGGAACGGTCGAACAAATTTTGCTTCATTGTATTAAGCTATTATTATCGAGAAACATAAAGAAAATAAACTAGAAAACAATAAAGAAGTGGGGGGTCAATGAAATAACAACTACACCTAAATAAACAAAGACAAATAAAGAGATTTTTATAGGTTTTTGGTTTTTTAAATAACAAAACGATTCACCCTTGATCATGTTTCACCGAGGTCTTGGACGATTTATGTAACTATTGTCAATGCCCTATTCAATTGTGATTCTAGCCCTTATCTCAAGACTATTAACAAGCTCTAATAGCCTTGTTATCCCTTAATCTTAGTTAATCAAAACAAGCTCTTCGACTAACCCTATTCAGTTTAACCGAATCCTCGAAAAAGCTCTCTTAGATTCAATCACCAAATGCATTAAACACTAGGACAACGAGATAAATTCAACATAAAACTCGCAAGCTCGGTTTTAGAGGTTAAACTTTGTGTTATCACCAATAAATAATTATTGTTTGCTACTCGGGAATCGGAAATCCTACAATTACGGATAGTGACCTCCTATTCTAGCAACACATTCACAAATCCCTTAAAGGGTGATCAATCCAATAATAAATTCATAAATGTGAGTCAATAACAGCAAATAACACAAAACACTTGAATACACAATATTTTCGGTAACATTAACCGTAATAATCACATAAATGTCTTGGACTCAAGGTTCCACAATAATCAAGAGTGAACTAAGGGTGTTAGCCACCCATTTTACCTAATACAAAGATAAAATAACAGAAAATTAAAGAAAACATGAAAATAGGATAGAAAGAACCAAAGGTTAGGGGTTGAAGATCAAGATCTTCAACCCCCTTCCATTTCCTTGCTTCCAATGGAGAAAAGTGGCTGATTATGTGTGGAGGATGGGCTCTAGGTTGTTAGGGTTAGGTTAAATTCGAATGGGATGATATATATATAAGGAGAGAAAGTGCTAGCTCCAATTTAGGCAAAAACGTGTTTAGGATTTTAAAACAGGGAACCCCGCCGCGGCCGTGTCATAAAGTTGGCCGCGGGCGTGGTGAAACAAGGGTTTTGGGCCCAATTTGGGGCCGCGGCCGTGGTATATCTCCTGCCTCGGCCATGGTCTTTCTTGGACTGAATTTGCCTTTACTTCTGGAGGACTTGCCACGGCCGCGGTGGATACTGACCGCGGTCGTGGGGTTTGGATCACCACGGTCGTGGTGTTTGTTTGCCTCGGTCGTGGCAAATGATGCTGAAATGTGGCCTTCTCTGGAGGAATGGCCACGGCCGTGGCGTTGGACTGCCTCGGCCGTGGCTTGGGCCACGGGCGTGGCCTCACCACCTCGGGCATGATCCCCTGTTTTTCCTTGTTTTCTTCTTCCTTTGAGCTCGATTTGTCAATTTGAGATCTTCGAACCTGTTTTTCGGCCTTAATTCACCTGTCTTGACATGAAAATGAAAAAAACACGTCAAATTGCCCAATGAGAAATAAACGCACAAAACACACGTGAAAATGCACACAAAAGTCCGTAAAAAGACACTTAAATTGACCTAAAAGTGTGTGCACTACCACGTGCACCAAGTCACCACATGCAGTTTGGTAATAACTGGAGAGTCGTTATATGTTGAAGTCGTTGTCGAATAAATTATTACAAGCAAATGTTATATGGGGTTAGATGGTTGATGGATCGTATATGAGTAAACACATGATTATGTTTAATCTAGTTAGGGTGGATGTGAAATTCAAGGATGAAGACCAGCGTTGATGTCATTAAATTCTCTACTAAATTATGCTACCTACGAAAATTGGGTTACAACTTTAACATAGGGGAAGGAGTTCCTGGAATTGGAGGATATTGTGGGAGCTCTACGTACATTTCACCAATGCGAGAAAGTCAGCAATGAGGGGAAGGACTGGTCAGGAAGGGTAACTAAGGTGGTGGGAAGAGTCGGAAAAGGAAAGCAAAGGATAAGAAGTCTTGCTCAAAGTCCAAGAAGTACAATGACAATTTTTACAGTTGTGGGGTTAAAGAACACATGAAGAAGGATTGCCCAGAATGCACTAAGAAGCAGAAAAATAAGAACAAAGGTTCAAAATATCATAACACCATGATGATGTTTGGATCATAGATTCGGCATGCTCGTTTCATATGACGCACAATCAAGATTAATTTGACACCTAAAGATTAGTTAGTTCTGGTATTTTGACTATGGGTAATAGTTCTACTAATAAAATTATCGGCATAGTCAATATCAAAATTTAGATTTAGGATGATGTGGTTAAAATTTTATGCGACGTTAGGCATGTTTCATAGGTGGAGATTAATTTAATCTTATTAAGAACTCTCGATTCAAATGGATGTAGTTATAATATTGAGGGTGATCTAATAAAGGTGTTTAAGGGTGCAATGGTATTGAGAAATGGTGAAAATAGGGATAAAAAATATCTACAAGTTGTTGGTTAACACGGTTGTAAGTGGAGTTACCGTTGTTGAGTCTGATGGGGATAACATAACATTGTGGCATATGCGGTTAGGGCATATAGGTGAGCAGGGTATGCTAGTGCTTCACAAAATAAATCTGTTGGAAGGTGTGAAGTCATGTAAGCTTGAAATCTGCAAGTTTTGTATGCTTGGAAAGCAACATAAGATGCAATTCAAGCTTGAATTCTGCAAGTTTTGGAGACCGGTGAAGATGGCATCACGAGGAGGACATATTTATTTTGTGATGTTTATATTATCTATAGAAAAGTTTGGTTTTACTTTGTGCAACATAAATCAGAGACATTTGTGAAGTTTAAGCTCTACAAAAATGAAGTAGAAAATCAAACAAGGAGAAAGGTGAAGTGTATGAGATCAGACAATGGGACTGAGTACACCGGTGTTTAGTTCAAGAAGTTTTGCAATGAGCATGGTATCTTGTGGCACTATATGATCCACAAGACACCATAACAAAAAGGTTTAGTAGAGAGGATGAATAGGTCTCTAGCTAAACGAGCGAGGTGTCTTTGGTTGAATGCAGGGTTAGCAAAATAAGTTTTGGGCTAATTTAGTGAGTATGGCGTGTTTCTTTACTAACAGATTGTAAATGTTGGCATTGAATGGGAAAGTTGTGGAGGAGGTGTGGACTGGGAAAGAGGTAGACTACTCTTGTTTAGAAGTGTTCTGTTGTCCAGCCAATGCACTTGTACTTAGTGAGGCACGATCCAAGTTTGATCCTATGTCTAGACAATGCATCTTTCTTGGGTATTAGAAAGTTGTGAAGGGTTATAAGCTCAAATAATATGGTGATCAGTAGAGATGTAGTATTTGACGAGCAATCAATTTTGAAATGTAAACAGGGTTATGAAACATAACAGTTAGAAAGCAGAAGCAGTGATAAGCAATTGATTGAGGTGGACCCAGATACTTTTGTAGAGGAAGACCTTGAGCCTATTAAATAAAGTACTACAAATTAACCGAGGAGCAATGGATGATTGCAACTGGAGGGCCTAAATGCACTATCAAGCTACAAGTCAGGTATGGTTTCGAAGATATGGCTTCGGATGTTCTCAATATTGGCAATAGGGATCCATCATCTTTCAAGGAAGTTATTAGTAGTTTAGAAAGAAATAAACGGATTGATGTTATTGTAGATCACAAGATGAAGTTATTGGCTAAGAATGATACTTGGGATCTTGTGGAGCTTCTTTAAGAGATTATGGTGATTGGTTGTAAGTGGGTCTTCAAGAAGAATGAAGCATTTTCAGATATTAGATGATATGCTCACCGTGAGTAGGAGTACGGAGGAAAGAAATTGAAAACCTTGTTGAACAAGGAGTTTGAAATAAAGAATTTGGGTGCAAGCAAGAAGATCTTGGAATGGAAATTCGCACATATAGGGTTTACAATTGGTCAAGGTTATCTAAGGCAGGTACATAAAGAAAGTGTTGGATAGGTTTAGCGTGGAGAGTGTAAAAACGGTGAGCACTCCATTAACGAATTACTTTTATCAGTCTGCCTCAAAATGCCCAAAGATCGATGCAGAAGTTTATAACATGTCAAAGGTACCATATGCAAGTGTGTTAGGGAATTCGATGTATGAAATGGTCTTCACTAGGCCAGCTCTAGCATAAGCTGTTAGTGAGTTAGAAAGTATATGGAGAATCTAGGAAGACAACATTAGGAAGCAGTCAAGTGGTTTTTTTATATTTGAGGAGCACTACAGAGCTTGACATAATATTTGAACATGGAATGTTAGGTCCGATAGTGAAAGGGTTCATGGATGCAGATTATGCGGGTGACCAAGATTCTAAATGATCGACTACAGGTTGTGTACTAACTCTTGTGGAAGGAACCATGCGTTGGTGGTCTATGATTCAACCTACGGTTGCGTTGTCCACTATGGAGGCTACAAATATGACGGTTGGAGGAGCTGTTAAGATTGCTTCATAGCCCCCACTATTGATCACAGAGTTAGGTGTCGAGCAAGGTGGAGTCTTGGTACATTTCGACAATCAAAGTGCTATTTTTTTGGCAAAAAATTATGTGTATCGTGCGAGGACCAAACATATTGAAGTTAGGTATCACAAGATAAGGGAGTTTATTTCTTCAAGCCAAATCTTTCTTGATAAAATGCACAATTCTTACAATACAGTTGATAGATTAACAAGATAAAAAAGTGGGATGAAATTCAAAAAAGACATTATTATCATTAGCAAATTGTGCAATGCATAAGAGATTCGTTGTGACTATTGGGACGTGTAACAAGTTTCTAAGAATGAAAGGTTTTTCATGAGTTTTGAATTTTAGTAAAGAATTACCAATGTGAGTAATAGGAATACATGTACCATAGCCCAAATGAAGTTTGGTGTTGCCAAGATGCTCCATAATTGTGCTTAGATTCTAGAAATCATTGGAAACATGATGGGTTGCACCAGCATCCAGAAACCAAGTGCCAGAAGCAGCACCAGAGAAATTTTGTGGAGTTATTTAAGTCATATTCAGACTGAGTGGAGTGATTAAGTTCCTGGGAACAATGGGCGATGGCAACAGGAAGTTTGATTTCCAGAATAACACATATGTACCAACATCGATCAGCCGTGTGTCCAGTGCCATGACAAGTTTGATGAACTAAAGTAAACTTGTTAAATTTGCCTTCTCTCCCCCTATAAGAGCCTTGAAAACCTCATCCTCTTGAATTAGTCCTTTGCCTCTTTGAAATCCATTTAAATTGTTATTGAATGATCGACTTGGTGGTGGTTGATTCGTAGTGGCTACATTTAAATTGGGTTGAGATCCATATGTGTTGATAATTGCGGAAGGAGCGTATTTAATTCTACACTCATACTTAAGAGAAAAGAGTAAACTCCAGCTACGGTCAATGGTTGAACTCTAGAGAATTTGATATGTTTCATTCAGGTTTTTGTCCAACAGATGCCAAAAGATCAAAACATTTTTTATCTTGTTAAGGAAGTCTCCCATAGAGAGATTTCCCTTTTTCGGAGTTTGGAGTTTATAATTGTATTGCATTAGTTTTGTAGAAGATTACCTGTTGAAGTTTGTTTCAAGAACATCCAATATAGACTTCGCCTTATCGCGCCCAATAGTTTGAACGAGGATTCCTTCAGACATGGATGAAAGGATCAAGAGGCAAGGAGTTGATCTAGCCTCTTCCAAGAAAAATAGCTCAGATTACTTTTTTCAGTCTTTGTGGTGGGGTTTTTAATGAAGGGATTGGGGATTTTACAGTCTGGATCAATGTACAATTCGAGTCTTTAACCATGAATTGTGATAAGGACTTGTTGGTTCCACATGTGAGATAATTGTTATTATCAAGTTTAATGGAAATCAGCTGGTGTGGTAATGGAATAACATTCATGGTTGTTGCTTTGGAGTGGGTCGATATGACACAAAAACAATCAGGTCTATGGAGGAGAAAAATTTGTAAGAGTAAAGGAAATTAAAGAACTGAAGGATATTAGAAACATGATCAATTCCTGCTCTGGTACCATGAGAGAAAATGACTTGCAAACATGATTACTAGTAAATATGCAACAATGGAGGAAAATGTAAAAAGGAGGTATATTGATATTCAATATTTTTCAATGATGAATATGTTTATGTACATGCCCTTTTATATACAAAAACCATATCAGCAGAGATACACTTTCCAAATACAAAAAATATATACATGATTCGTCTTAACAAACTTATGAAACGCTTAATCGATTCTTGGTGACCATTGGGACGTGGAATAGATTTCTAAGAATGAAAGTTTTGTCATGAGCTTTGCATTTTAGTTAAGAATTACCTATGTGAGTAATAGGAATATCTATACCATTGCCCAAAAGAAGTTTGGTGTTGCCAAAATGCTTCATAGTTGTGCTGAGATTCTGGAAATCATTGGAAACATGATGGGCTGCACCAGTATCCAGAAACCAAGAAGTGTCATCGTCGAAGAAATTACATAGATTCATTTGAGTCATTTGAGTCATATTCAAACTAGAGTATTTATCATCATATATGTACCAACATCGATCATCTGTGTATCCAGTGCCGTGAAAATTTTGACAAGCCAAAAGTAGACTTGTAAAATTACCTCCTCTCCCAGTATAAGAACTTGAATTCGGCCTTTACTCTTTGAAACCCATTTGAATTGCTATTGAATGATTAAATTGATGGTGACTGATTCATAATGATTGTGTTTAAATTGGGTTGATCCATCCGTGTTATTAATCGACGAAGAAGCAGATTCAAGTCTACACTCATAGCTTAAGAGAAGAGAGTAAACTTCAAGTAGAGTCCATGGCTGCACTTTGGAAGTAATATTGATTATCATTGCATCATATTCGCTACCAAGACCTATAATAATATGGAGAATTTGATCTGTATTATTAAGTTATTGTCTAGCATAAGCCAAAAGATCAAAACCCTCTTTGATCTTGTTAATGCAGTCTCTCATAGAGAGACTTCCCTTTTTCAGCGTTTGGAGTTTCTATTTGTATTGCATTACTTTTGCAGAAGATTTGCTAGAGCATTTTGATTTAAGAACATCCCATATAGACATTCCCGTAACGAGCCCAACAGTTTGAACGAGGATTCTTTCGGACAAGGATGAAAGGATCCAAGAGACAAGGAGTTGATCTTGCCTCTTTAAAGCAAGATAGTTCAGATTACGTTGTTCAGTCTTTGTGGTAGAGTTTTCAGTGAAGGGATCGAGGATTTTACAGTCCAAATCGATGTACAATTCAAGTTCAGATCCACGAATTGTGATAAGGTTTTGTTGGTTCCACATGAGATAATTATTATTATAAAGTTAATGGAAATCAGTTGGTGTGGTAATGGAATAACATTCATGGTTGCTGCTTCGGTGTGGGTAGACATGACACAAAACATTAGGTATATGGAGGAGAAAAATGTGTAGAGTTATGGAAACAAAAAAATAAAAGGATATCAGAAACAGGATCAATCCCAGCTCTGATACCATTGTAGGAATTTTGAATTTCCCTAGGTTCTTCTTGGATTATCATAATCCACCATACATTGATTAATCCTAAAATTCATCTATTTAATTTAATTTCAACACTTTGATGTTTAGAATTAACTTGAGAATTGAGTACACAATGAACTAATGATCGACTTCACATTTGATCTTCTAAGCTGTATTCCTGCTCAATTCCTAATGTCGGATGGACGAAAAACTTTGAGAAATCCCAAGCCTGGGAATATTTCTACAGTTGCCGCCCCTCTCTCTCTATTTCTCTCTTTTCTATGATTTTACGGTAGGTCTATTAAAATCACAGATCAAGAGTTATATATTTAAACTTAATAAATTATGTCTGGGCATGGCCTAATAGATTAATTCCCTCTTGGGCTAGGAGCCAGATGGGCCAGCCTAGGGATCAAATACAAGGAATAAAAATGGGCCTAACTATGAATTAATTTTTCTTTGTCCAGCCCAGAACATAATTAATTCATAAATATTAATTCATTCCACTAGAGAATTAATATTGACTTACCTCTTTATTTTCGAATCGAGTCGGGGCTTGAATTTAGACTTAATTAATCTCCATATTTAAGATATCGAATATTCATTAATTAATTAAAGCCTCTGACAGCTTAAATTAACTAATTGCTTATTAATTCCTTAAGTAGTACCACTCAACTTCATTATTGTACCTGAACTTAATCAACCTGCAGTGTTTAGTACAATAAACATTTTGAGCTCTTTAAGGGGATATCATCATCCTAAACGGATACGGTCACCTTAATACAAATTACCAGTTATCATATGCAAACTGCTGTCACCCAAGATACAGGGTATATTGAGTTATCACTTAACTCTCACTCATGGTAAGTCAAAATGACACACAAACACGCATACACAATTGTAATCTTATTAGGGTTTAGATTACAATAAGTCACCGAGATCTCTTACTCTTCACTAAGGTCAGATAGAAGAACTTATCTCACCATGATCCTATCAATATGTAAAGACGTACCAGTATAGGTAAATAGTCAAGATAAACTATTTCTACTTAATATTGTAGCCTATACCAACAACTCGTCCTCAAGTCGCTCGACTGTGATTTATATTTTATATCTCATTAAGGTTAACCAACCATATGATCCGGTGTGATCTACAACACACCATATGATCTACTTATAGTAAAAGATATTGGGACATATATAGTGATTAGTGTAAACAGAGTCAGATAGGAGATTAGCAGTGAATAACTAGAAACATTGTATACAACATAAAAGTCTTGCTTTCAGTATACAAACCCAACAATCTCCCACTTATACTAAAGCAAACTTTTAGTATACAGTGTCTCTCTATCTAGCTATTACATTCTCCCACTTATACTGAAAGTTTTCTAAGTAGGTGGCATCAATCGCAGTCCTAGTCCTTGAACATGCTTGTCGTAGACTTTCTGCAGTAAGCTCTTCGTGAATGGATATGCCAAATTCTATATTGTACAAATCATCTCTATCTACACATCTCCTTGTCTTATGATTTCTCGTATTACGTGTTACTTTCTCTCTATGTGTTTAGTCGCCTTATGGGTCCTGGGTTCCTTTTAGTTTGCTACTGCACCTGATTTATCTAGGTACCACGTTTAGATCCAGAAGGTAGTTCCGGAGCCATACTACCTCCTTAGCAGCCTCTGAGGCGGCTACATATTCAGCTTCCATAGTGGAGTCCGCAATGCATCTCTTCTTTGCACTCCTCCATGAAATGGCTCCTCCTCCCAAGGTAAACATATAACCCTAGGTAGATCTCTTATCATCCTGGTGAGCCTGGAGCCGAATCCGTATAACCCAAGGGATATAGACTGTCTGACTGGTAAACTAGCCTATAATCTCTAGTCCTCTTAAGATACTTGAGTATATGCTTTACCGCAGTTCAACGAGCCTATCCAGGGTTAGACTGATATCTTGCCACTATGCCAATAGCATAGCACATATCAGGTCTCGTGCATAGCATTACATACATAAGACTACCTACTGCGGAAGCATAGGGTATGTGTCTCATTTCTTCTTTCTTCTTAGGTGTCTTAGGACACATCTCCTTAGAAAGTGGAACGCCATGTCTGAAAGGTAGCAATCATTTCTTGGCGGTTTGCATGCTGAAACGAGTGATCACAGTATCAACATAGGCCACTTGAGATAAGCTCGTCATCCTTTTCTTGCGATCTCGTATAACTTTGATCCCAAGAGTGTAGGCTACCTCTCCCAAGTCCTTCATTTGAAACTGTTTAGATAACCATATCTTTACATCTGATAATAGCTCCACGTTGTTTCCAACTAGGAGAATATCATCTGCATAAAGTGCAAGAAATACTTTATCGCCGTTACACAAATTCAAAAACTTTTCGGTAAACTCAACTGGTAAGTACGGCTATCTCCTCCTTTCGATTTATTATTGCATATTAGTGTATACATTGTTGAGATTGAGAGTTAATTTTATGTTTCTATGCATTTTCATTGAACTTGGTTATACATACAAGTACTTGTATTGATTTTTTGCCATGTGATAAGTGTTATGCATTTAAATGATAAAATTGATTGATAGTTCGTATGTTTGCCTGATGATGGAGTGGGTGGATGTTGAGTATAATCTTGTGAGTTCCTGAAAAGGCTAAATTCGTTGTGGCATATTATCAAATATGTGCTAGGCGTTAAACTTTTGTGCCTAGGTTAGCTAAATTCGACAATATTCTCTGATTTTTAAGACTAATTGTTGATATTATCGTAATGTTGACCTTATTTGAATATGATTTGGTTGTCATTGCATGGTTGATACATTTTGCCTTGTTTTTGTTAGAGAGATAGTCGGATTCAAATGAACCTAGGCACCTCTTACTTGCACTTGAACTAGTTATTTTGCCACAAGTTTTTTTTATGATTGAATTGTTGATTTTAGGTACCCATGGCACCTCCGAAAATCACAAAAAGCAACACTCAAGAAGGCACTTCTGGCCGAAGAGTCACGCAAAAAATCCGAAGAAGCCAAGCCAAGGGTAAGGAGAAGGCTGTTGAGCCTACTCCGGAGGTTCCTCCACCGGAAGTCCCACCGACTTCCACTGACAAATCCACGAAGCCCATAGATTTTGATATAGTGTTGGGAACAGAGGAGCAACGAAAACGGTTTGATAAATTGATGAAGAGGGGGGTGTCAGCTACCCGCTTTGGCGATCCCAAACTCTTGGACGCCATGGGAATCCGGCAAAATGTTCTGGAGTTGCTAGACACAGCAGGTCTAGTTCAGTGCCTCGCCCCCCGCCCAACCTTCCTCAAATTTGTGCTCGAGTTTTTCAGCACACTCGAGATCGAGGAGGAGGTCATTTCCGGCTCTACAGTTCATCATTTCAAGTTCCAGCTTCTTAACGAACAGAAGACACTAAGCCACGACAACTTGGAAAACATATATGGCTTCAAGCCTAGAGCCTACGGTGATAACCATGCGTTAAGAGAGTTCAACGTGCAACAATTTTGGGAGCAAATCACTGCCGCCCCCGGAATAGTTGCACCTCAAGCATATGATCCAAGGGGCTCCAGGCTCACCGCCATTCGAAACCCCGTCGTGAAGTATTTACAGAAGCTATTGAGCTCCACCATATGTGGCCGGAAAGAGATCAGTTCTCCCCGATTATACGAGATGGAAATTCTTTGGGCCATCGTGGATCGGAGAAAGAGGGACTTCCAACAGGATTTGGCATCATGTTTTCAGAAGATAGTGAAAGAATTGAGGACGGAGAGAAAAAGAGAAACGAAAATGCCCGACCCGATCTATTGTGGGGCGTTGATAACGCCTATACTCGAGCACTACAATGTTCCCCTTCCAGAGTACACACCTATCACTACTGACTATTATTTGGATTGGGAGGAGATGGAGAACATGCGCATTGCCATGCTCGGGTACAAAGAGGGCACATCGGGTCCGGCTGTCCCTTACGTTCTCCAAAACGAGGGACCTTACCTCCGCCTACCCAACCCCGGACTGACTTACATCACCCACCTAGCAAGCAAGCTGAATTTGGAACTGAGCTCCGAGGCACACCTCAATGCCTCCTTGGAGCCAAACCAGGAAGAACTGACCAAATTCAAGCGTGCTAAAAAGCCACGTCCGGTGGCACGGGTTCGGAGCGTAGGGGTTGAAGGGGAAGGAAGTAGTCAACCAGCGCAGCCGTCAAGAAAAAGATCATCTACTGCCATTCTAACTCAATCTGAGTTCCAGGAACGACAAGAGGGCTTAATGGCGGCCATGGGGGATGAGATCAAAGGCGTCAGAGCCGAATTGGTGGAGCTACGAGCATCTATTGGAGCTGAGCTGAGAGGAATCAAGGAAACTATCCAAGAAAATCAGACCAAGATTCTCGACCTTTTCAAGTCAATAAAAGGATGTTTCACCGGCTCGAGCCCCCGACCTTCCCGCTCACTGTGAGTAGAGCGACCGAGAAGTCTTACCTTTTTGTCCCAAACTTAGTTGAAAAACTAAGTTTGGGGGAAAACAAAAAGATAAGACCATTTCGGTTGCTCGAAACCCCCTACCCCCCGTTTTTCTTCTTTCATTATCTTTACTGTTGGCCTGTGAGACATGACTTGCTTGTTGGATTTCTTGTGACGGCCTGTGTGCCAATCTAATTTGTATATTGATTGCTTTTGTGATATGTGTCCATTTGTATTGTTGGTAATATTGCCGGCCTGTGAGCCATTGTCATTTTTTTATTAGCCTTGGTTGGTAATATTATTACATATGCATTTGGCTATTTCGGATTTTTGAATAATCATTGGGTGCTTTAAAGTCAAATTGTTTGTTTGTGTTGATAAGTCCACACACATTTTCCCTTTATTGTTATAGGAGTAGGATTCTTAATAAAGTAGTTCATTTAGTTAATGTTTGTGAATAAACGTGTAATAAAATGGTTAAGTTCGGCGAGCCACCAAATTGTACTCCTCTTTTTCCACAAACTAAGTTTGCAACTAAGTTTGGGGAGGGGGTGGGATTCGTACAAATTGGCAGCTCGAGAAAGCAATTGGATGAAGTTTAGGATAAAAACAAGAAAATGTGGCATTGATTAATGATGAAAGTTTTTGACAAATATCTTTGAAAGAAGCACATGGTAGAGCATGATAGACTTTTGAAACAAAATTGAACATACACTCAAAACTTTTGATCAAAAATTGCAACCGAGTGAGTTTTTGAGCTTTAGAAGATACTCCCATCTTTGGAGTAACGTAAACTTTCTTTCGGTGTGAAGTTCATTGAGTGCATTTAGTTGTCTCTAGAACTTGCCTTGATTCTCTATTTTGCATGAGTCGGTGCATTGTGTGACATTGAAAATGATCTTAGGCAATCCTTGATTTAAGCCTACTTTCAAGCTTGAAAACACATCCTTTTTACCTAATTTGATAGTTGAGCCCCTTGAGCTTTTAGCCTCTTGTTTGACAGCCCAATTCTACAAGCCGAAACCCTTTCGATTAGCCTTTGAACCTAATTGGACTATTTGAGTATGAGGGAGGTGGTTGGAAGGTAGTCGGGTAATTTGGGATTGAAAAGGGTGAACTATTGGGAATATTGAAGGGTGAAAGGAATTGAAACAATAGGAAAAGAATCGAGAATACTAGTCCTCTCCAATTTTTGTTTGTGATAAAAAAATAAAAAAATAAAAAAAAAAAAAAAAAAATAAGAAAAAAAATTAAAAGTCGAAAATCAAAAAAAGTCGATAAATCAGAAAAACAAAAGAAAAAGTTAGTTGTATATACTCATTGTTGCTTTTGATTTGGAAAGGCTAGTAATATAAATGTCTTTTAATAGATGTTCTCAAAGTTGTAAGAATTCAAAAGAAAATACACTCCAAGGGAGAATTGAGAAAGCATTTAGGTTGTGGACTTTGTGGTAAGGAGAAGAAATCAATTTTTGGGATTGGTTTACTAAGGAAGTAAAGAGTGAGGTTGAGTGACCATTGTTTGAGGGGTAGATGGGTAGTGCACGACTCATTTAGTCCGTTTTATAGTCACTTATACCCAAAATTATCCCACCTTACCCCAAACCAACATTACAACCCGTTAAAGACCTTTTTGATTCTTTGTCACACATGTCAGTATACATCGAAGTTTAGATGATTGGCAAGCTTATGGTAGGCATTTTATGCATTTCAATGTGAGCGTATACACTTCCCTTTTATACATTTGAGAGTCGAGAGTTACACTCACCATGTGAGGATCTTAAGTTTAGAATGTTTTGTCTCGAGAGTAGTGGATCTAGTCTATCACACATGCTCACTTTTATCAGGATCTCTTACTCTTTTTCATGAAAATTCTGAAATCAAATGCCACTAAACTTTGCCCTAGACACGTGTTCTTTTGTCTTTTTCTTTATTGTTCGGGACGAACAAGTTTTAAGTTTGGGGAGATTTGGTACACGTGTTCCGTGCACGCACTTTAGGGCACTTTTAGTGTCATTTTAGTGTCAATAACGTGCATAACTATGTGTATTTAGTGCTTTTATATTCTAATGGGCAAAATAATGCGTTTGAGCTATTTTTGTATTAAGACAGGTGTAAAAAGGGTCGAAATCGAAGATTAAACGACCGAGGAGTCGAGGGATCGATCGAAGCAAGAAAGGAAGAGCCAACTGAAGATCTCGGCCGAGACAGGATGTTAATCTCGGCCGAGATGAGCCTCCAGGGGTTTTCTGAAGTTTTGCAAGACTGAAGATCTCGGCCGAGATTCAATCTCATCTCGGCCAAGATGAGGCTCCAGGGAATTTCTGAAGAATGTCAAAGATGAAAGTCTCGGCCGAGATGCAACCTAATCTCGGCCGAGATGAGTCAAAACCTAAAAAGCCCTAGTTTCCCCTTTTTCACGTCTCGGCCGAGATGAAACCCAATCTCGGCCGAGATTGACCTTCGACCCAAAATTCTTGAAAACCCTTTTTCACGTCTCGGCCGAGACACACTCCCGTCTCGGCCGAGATTCACTACCCTGTTTTAAAATCCTGAATACGTTTTTGCCTATTTTTGTCTAGCACTTTCTCCCTTTATATATATATCATCCCATTCGAAGTTAACCTAACTTTGGATAACTTTTGGAGTACCTTTGGGATAATTGGAGAGCACAATTCAGCCACCAAGGAAGGAGATTGGACAAGGGATTGAAGGATCATCTTCTCCAATTGAAATCTTTGGGTTCATCCATATCAGTATCATGTTTCTTTATTTTCCCATTTATTTTCTGATTGTATTAGTTAATATGGGTGGCTAGCACCCTTAGTTCATCCTTGATCATTGTGGAACCTTGAGTCAAGACATTGATGTGATTATTACGGTTAATGTTACCGAGATTATTGTGTATTTAAGTGTTTTATGTTATTCGCTCTTGTTGACTCACATTTATGAATTGATTATTGGTTTGATCACCCTTTAAGGGATTTGTGAATGTGTTGCTAGAATAGGAGATTACTATCCGTAATTGTAGGATTTCCGATTCCCGAGTAGCAAACAATAGTTATTTATTGGGGATAACACAAAGTTCAACCACTAAAACCGAGCTTTCGAGTTTTATGTTGAATTTATCTCGTTGTCCTAGTGTTTAGTGCTTTTGGTGATTGAATCTAAGAGAGCTTGTTCGAGGATTCGGTTAAACTGAATAGGGTTAGTCGAAGAGCTTATTTTGATTAACTAAGATTAAGGGACAACAAGGCTATTAGAGCTTGTTAATAGTCTTGAGATAAGGGCTTAAATCACAATTTAATCGGGCATTAACAATAGTTGCATCAATTGTTCAAGACCAAGGGGAAGCATGATCAAGGGTGACTTATTTTACTATTTGAAAACTAAACCGAAAAAGATCTCTTCTAGTGTTTTTGAGTATTTGTTTCTTTTAATTGTGTCTACTTACCTTTAATTGTCACTAATAGATTGTTAGTTTCCCATCAACCCCCCATTATTGCTTTCTTAAGTATTTATTTCTTACATACTTAATCATAAATTGCTTGATATCGTAATCAAAATTGTTCGGCCGTTCCCTGTGGGATCGACCCTTATTTACCATTCTACTAAGTAGGATAGTCGGTAAGGTTTAAGTGTATTTTTCATACACAAATTAATTTGTAGCAGGAAACGACGCTACCATATACCCACTTGCTGCCTGTAGCTATATAGTCATCTGGCAGTACAGTCTTCTCGTACACATCCATAGCAGTTATGGCTTCATATTCAGAATCCATAGCGAGATCCCATTCTTTTGCATTCTCATCACTCACTGCCTCGGCGTATGTCCAGGGATCTAGATCAGCATGTCCGTCTCCTGGGATCAAATCTGAAGATTCTCCCACAAACATGAGGTTGATGAACAGCCCTCCTACTACGTCGAAGCTGCGTAGGCACTATATCAACAGGTTGTGCAATAATTGGTAGTATAGCCTCTTGCGCGCTTGGCCGTGGAAATGGAATCGTAATGACATTCCCTTCGAGTTCTTGAAGGGCAATATCTGTCCTGGACTTGTGATTAATCATATGGTCCTCTTCTAAAAATCGGGCATTAGTGCTAATAACGATCGTTTGATCCTTAGGACTATAGAAATAACCACCCTTCGTTCCCTTTGGATACCCTATAAACATTCTCACCTCTTACCTAGATTCCAATTTGTCAGCATCCTTGTTCAGCACATGTGCTGGACTACCCCAAATCCTTATATGGTTCAAGCTAGGCTTGCGCCCAGACCACAGCTCGACAGGGTTCTTGAGTACCGACTTGGATAGTACCAGGTTTAACAGATAAGATGTCGTTTCTAAGGCGTATCCCCAGAACAAAATGGGAAAAGATGCATAACTCATCATAGATCGTAACCATCTCAAGAAGAGTTCGATTTCTTTTCTTTTCTCTGCTACACCATTTTATTGAGGAGTACCCAGTGTAGTCAATTGGGATGTAATCTCAGCCTCTGACAAGTATTGTGTGAACTCGTTGCTGAGGCATTCGCCATCGCGATCAGACTGCAATGACTTGATACTTTTTCCTAACTTCTTCTCCACTTCTGCCTGAAATTATTGCATTTCTCAAAACATTTAGACTTGCGGCGAAGTAGGTAAATGTATCTGTATCTCGAGTAATCGTCAATAAAAGTGACGAAGTACTCATACCCTCCACGAGCTTGAGTGGACATCAGTCCACACAAGTCAGAATGGATCAGCTCTAACACCTCATTGGCCTTATTCCCCTTTGCCTTAAAAGGCCTTGTTGACATCTTTCCTTCTATACAGGCTTCGCAGACTCGATTTTGAACTGGTTGGAATGAATCCAACACCCCATCAGACACGAGTCTTTGGATCCTGTTTAGACTGATGTGACCTAATCTTAGGTGCCAAAGATGTGTTTGATCCTCTTGAGAAGATAACTTTCTTTTCTTTAGGTATGATGATGTAGATGTAACGAAGTTTTGGGTATTATGAAGACAAGTTATAGTATATAGAGAGTTACTCAAAACACCAGTGCAGATAACTACGTCATTTCTTATGATATAATCATTACTACCAAAAACAACTGAATATCCATCACAATAAAGTTTCAAAACTGAAATCAAGTTCCACCGAAAATCCGGCATAAATAAAACATCTCTCAAAACTAAAACAGTGTCATCAAAACATAAAGATAAATCTCCAACTGCAATTGCCGCAACCCTTGCCGCATTGCCTATGGAGATAGTGATCTTGCCATCCCTAAGCTGCCTTGTCAGTTGGAAGCCCTGCAAGGTGTAACAAACATGATCAGTCGCACCCGTATCCACTACCCACGAATGAGTAGAAACAGATTCCAAACATGTTTCAGTTACTCAAGCTAATGGCGTACCTTGGTCCTTTGCCTTTAGCTTTGGACTATCTTTCTTCCAATGCCCAGTGTTACCACACTTGAAGCACTTGCCCTTGGGCTTTTTCACACCACCACTAGGGCCCGTTCCTTTACTCCCACTGTTTTCCTTGACCTTCTTGCCCTTTCGCCATTTTTTCTTGTTTCCACCTTTCGATGGACCAGTGGGCCCATTGGCAGCGATCAAAGCCTGTGCATCCCTTCCCATAACCTCTTTATAGTTGTAGCTAGATCATTGAGTAACTCATTAAGAGTATACTCTTTCTTGGCCATAACAGCATTGAGATGGAAGTTCTCAAAGGATTTTGGAAGTGTGTTAAGAATGATATCGACCTTCGCTTCGCCGTCGATACCTCCTCCAATCAAGTCAAGCTTGTCCTTGATATTAATCATTTGCATGACATAAGTGTGCACAAAGTTGCCCTCATACATCCGACTATCCATGATTTGCCTCATTAAGTCAAACCGAGTAGCTCGGTCCAACTCCTCATACACCTCTTGAAGGTTCAACATGATGCCAGCGACATCGTACATGGCCTGATGCTGGAGCTGCAAAGTGGATGACATAGTGTTCATAATATAGCATTTAGCCACATTATTAGAGTTGTGCCACCTCTTATGCGTTTCCCGCTCCTCATCAGTGGACATATCAGTAGAGGGAGCCGGACGAGGAGTAACTAGTACAAAGTAGTGTTCCTCAGCGATAAGCATATATTCCAGATTATGTTTCCATTCTTTATAATTAGGTCCGGTTAAAGGATGTTGTGCAAGAATGTTGATAACGGATGACAAAGAAATATCTGAAATATTTGAACAATAAAACATGTAAGAACACAATCATATATAATTTGAAACAACAATATTGTAATCTTTTGATAAAACAATATTGATTGAAACCTCCAATAGCCCAAGAAATTCTACACATAAGCCACGCGGATGGATGTTTATATGTAAACCCCTTGACCAGACTAAAACACTTAGTCTTTTAATTTCAATGCACGTCAACTAAACCTTTTGACAAATGAAATTAATAATCGGACTTTAAACAAGACCATATCATTATTAAAAAAGCACTCCACGGGGAGTTGTACTTACAATAATATCTAAGCATTGACCACAACCTAACTCTGGTCAATAAATTCTTGGATTTGACATACTTACGCGAACCATGTCACTTCTAACATATTTATCCTTTGTTATCTCATTTATTTCCATCTTCTAGAAAACTCGTGAAAATGGCACGTGCAAGCCACGAGTGTGGACGTTTCCCCATGTAACTCCCACTTCTCTTATGGAATAAAAACATTTTATTTAGAAGTCTCAACTGGCAAACTTATGAAATAATAAATATTAGTAAGCTACGCATGTGGAAGTTTATTAACATCACTACTCACTTTGCCTTGAGGCCGGTTGTGGAGGTCTTTGACAATTTAAAAAAAAAATTACCATTAAAATGTAGGCTTATGCTTAGTCTTTTACTTCATAAGGTTTGTCCATGCAAAACACATAACCATAAGCACAAAAACTAAACTCAACATGTAAAACATACTCGAGGAATTTAATTATGCTTATAAACGTGATAAATCTAGGATTGACTAAGTGCAATTAACACAACACATAGACATGTTGAACAAAATTAAACATTAAACATCCAAAAAGCGAGGAAAATAATAAAAATAAAAAATAAAAAATAATCGTTCTTTGTGGCTCATCATGGATAAAACTTCCTAAATTATTACATAATTTGGAAAAATACAATTCTTTTGGGTCGTCACGTCGGGCCTCGCGTACTCAGGTACGGACCGGGCTGAAGACGAGTTGCATGGACCGATGGGCTGTTGGGCCGCCTAGAGCCGCCGAGGCCTGCTGGGCGAAGCCCAGCGCCTCGCGCGCGCCCAGGCCCATGCACGACAACGATCTGCTAGGTTTGCAAAATCCTAGTCGCCGCCGCTGCTGCCGGTCGCTGCTTCCGCCAGGCGCTGCCTGCTGCTTCTGTCGGGCATCAGCTGCCTGCTGCTTCTGCCGGGCGCTGGCTGCCCGCTGCTGCTGAGTTCTTTGTGTTTTTCGTGTTCTTCGTCTTCACTCTTTGACTTTTACAGATTTAAAAAAAAACGATACATTACAATTGTAAAACTAATTCAACCACGGATTTTCTCGTGGTGAAAAATGATTACAACATCAACAAACATGATGTATCCAACAAAAAATAAACGAGCCATGAAGAACGTCAATCCATTAAATCAAAAAAAGTTGCACATTATAATTCAATGACAGAGCCAAGAAATCCGAACCAGACTCTAATACCAATTGTAGGAATTTTGAATTTCTTTATGTTCTTCTTAGATTATCATAACCCACCATACATTGATTAATCCTAAAACGCATCTATTTAATTTAATTGCAACACTTTCATGTTTAGAATTAACTTGAGAATTGAGTACACAATGAACTAATGATCGAATCCAGCTTTGATCTTTTACGTTGTATCCCTGCTCAATTCTCAACGCCGGATGGACGACAAACTTTGAGAAATCCCAAGCCTGAGAATATTTCTACAGGCGCCGCCCCTCACTCTCTATTTCTCTTTTTTTTGTGATTTTATGGTAGGTCTATTAAAATCAAAGATCAAGAGATATGTATTTAAACTTAATACATTATGACTGGATCTGGCCTGATAGATTAATTCCCTCTTGGGCTAGAAGCCAGATGGGCCAGCCTAGGGATCAAATACAAGGAATAAAGATGGGCTTAATTATGAATTAAGTTTTCTAAGTTCAGCCCAGAACATAATTAATTCATAAGTATTAATTCATTCCACTAGAGAATTAATATTGACTTACCTCTTTATTTCCAAATCGAGTTGGGGCTTGAATTTAGACTTAATTAATCCTCATATTTAAGATATCGAATATCCATTAATTAATTAAAGCCTCTGACAGCTTAAATTATCTAATTGCTTATTAATTCCTTAAGTAGTACCACTCAACTTCATTATTGTATCTAAACTTAATCAACATGTAGGGTTTAGTACAATAAACCTTTTGAGCTCCTTAAGGGGATATCATCATCCTAAACGGACACGGTCACCTTAATACAAATTACCAGTTATCATATGCAAACTACTGTCACCCAAGATACGGAGTATATTGAGTTATCACTTAACTCTCACTCATGGTAAGTCAAAATAACACACAGACACGCATACACAATTGTAATCTTATTAGGGTTTAGATTACAATAAGTCACCGAGATCTCATGTTCTTCACCAAGGCCAGATATAAGAACTTATCTCACCGTGATCCTATCAATACGTAAAGACGTACCAGTATAAGTAAATAGTTAAGATAAACTATTTCTACTTAATACTGCAGCCTATACCAACAACTCGTCCTCAAGTCGTCTCGGCTGTGATTTATATTTTATATCTCATTAAGGTTAACACATCATATGATCCTCTGTAATCTACAACAAACCATATGATCTACTTATAGTAAAAGATATAGGGACATATATAGTGATTAGTGTAAACAGAGTTGGATAGGAGATTAGTAGTGAATAACTGGAAATATTGTATACAACATAAAAGTCTTGCTTTCAGTATACAAAACCAACAATCTCCCACTTATACTAAAGCAAACTTTTAGTATACCACTCTATCTAGCTATTACAACCATGAGAGAAAATGACTTGCAAACATGATTGCTGGTAAACATGTAACAATGGGGGTATATTGATATTCAATATTTTTCAATGATGAATATGTCTATGTAGATGACCTTTTATATATAAAAACCTTATCAATAGAAATACACTTTCCAACTATAAAAAATATATAAATGATTCTTCTTAATAAACTTATGCTACGCCATATCTCGATCGCACCTTCAGCAACATTATGATGTACAAAGCAATATGACATGGTTTTACAAACATCTCCAAATGGGTGGATAAGGAGTGGGGGAGAGAGGAAGAGAAGAAACTTCAGAGGTTGATTGTCCAGAAGTCAAGGCGAAGTAGCAATGTTTTTAGGTAGAGTTTAATGAATGGCGGCGACCATTCGTAGCCCACAAAATTTCTTAAAGCATTTTACTTTTATTTAAAATTCAGTTTTAAATTCTTAATACAACCCACTGAATACCAATTATACCCTTTTTCATAAAAGAATTACTTAATTAAAATATTATATATAAAACAATAAAACTTTTAAAAAATTAGAAAATTAGAAAATCAGAGCGGGAAGAAAGAAAAACAACAACAAGAAAGAAAAGAGCCCGGAAATAGAAAAGGTATCATCGGAAATTGTAACCAAACGCTACAAGAAATGGGAGTTTATTCTTGTAGCTGGACTCTTCTTTACGGGATCTCTCATCCCAAGTCTTTGTAATTATTGCCACTTTTAATTAATAATAATTTCGTTGTTTCTTTTATTGAAACAAGGAATTGAATAATTTTGGGGAAGGGCTTTCTGGAACATTTTGGATTGTTTTCTTCTCTCAGCAAGATAACTTTCTGTAACTGAAATTTGGTTGTGTTTGTTTTTTGCTTTTCACTAGTCGTTTTCTTTCCCTTAAAAAATTATTATTTTGTCTTGCTACAGAAATCGAGGTTGGTAACACATATCTTTACTCAAAATGTTCCTCGTCTTTTGTACTTGATTATTTGGTGGTTAGTTTAGCTATAATGCAGCTTTTTTTATTAAATAGTGTTTTCTTCTTTGCAATGTTGTCATTGATTAAGAGACCATTTATCTTTTTCCATGATTACATATTTTTACTCTTTGGCATCTTACACTGCAGTATGGTTAAAGATGACACAGAAGAAAGAAAAATTATAATTTTTAGGTTTTTATTATATTTTTTTAATTCTATAAATAATGTTTTCAATTTATTATGTTATTTTTTCATTAAGGATGTTGTAGTCTTTTCCTAATAGCATTTTAATCTATTAAATTAGTGGGCCGCGTTGAGAAATTTTGTGGGTTGCGAATAGTCGCCGCCTTAATGAATCTTCTCAGGGATGATTTCTCAACAAATTGGAGATTGCTGAATTATGGCTCACAATAATGGGAAGCCTCTAGAATTACTTGGCTAGGGGATCAAGTTATTGCCTTGAGGACTAATTATTGGATTGTTCAAGATTAAGTTGTTTCCTAATTTAATTAGGTTATTTGCATCTTCGGTTTAGGAGGTTATAAAAGATGTAATAGCTAGCATAACTATTGTACCACATACAACTCTCATCAATAAGCATCTTTCTCACGTGGACGTAGACAATTTATCAAACCATGTATATTTTGTTTTCCTATTTTCCTAATTTATATTTATATATTTCCGATGGCGTTTCTATATTTCTCTGGTGCTTGTTTCACAATAATTTTAGATTACAATTTTATTTCTTTCCTTCTTAATTTTGTTTTCCAATTCCCATAATAATCCGAACACAATGTGTTCCTATATTCTCGTGAGAGACATGTTGAAAACATGTGGTGCAAAAAAAGGCAAATTTCAGTACTGGTTAAGGCATTGTTCAGTACGTAGATAGTTGTTTATGATCTTGTGGAGATATACAAGAATTATGTGCTTTCGACATGAAGTTGGGGTTACAAATAAAAATGAGTTGGAAAACAATTTTACAAAATAAAGGTATGTAGTAATGTAATTTAATTACGGATAAATATAAACATCTACAATCTATGCTTGGCTTAGAAAAGGGAAATTTTAACTTTTGGCCATGTTGGAATGGGTTTTGTCCTTTTTTGACTCATTTAGGGGCTTATTTGAACCTACGTAATTTTATTAGGTCGAACAACATTAATTTCTTCAATCCCCAATTGATGTTTGTCTTTTATATATTATTATTATTTTTTTAATTTCTTATATTTTATATATTCTGAAAAATATAAAATAAATAAAACGAAAAGAATAATTTTAATAAAAGAAAAAGAAATTGTAAAAACTCACATAGGCCCCCCACCCCCACCTAATCAACACAATATATTTTTTTTGGTCTATTTAATACCCGCAACCTACTCCTTCGAGTCAATTTTTTCTGTTCTTTTAAGATTTTTTTCTTAATGTCCCCACCTCAAATAAAAAACTACAAAAAGAACATTTATATTTTGCAAGCTTATTGGATGTATATTTTTCGTGTCAAACAAATATTTAGTTATATATTGTTTCAAATAAAATTAGTTAGGGCAGGTATCCTTGAGATACTCAAATTGTGTTCTGTGTTAGGGCTGCAAATATTTGAAAGTCTAGAGGGGGCAATTAGGTCAGTTATCAGGCCAGAAATTAGAGAATCAAACTTCGGCCATTCATCCAAAATATATTATGATTTTCGTGACGGTTTGTTGATCTATAAGACCGCTCCGTCTGAAATATTGACGGATTATATTTTCCAAGTAGATCAAGTTGTTTGGTTCATGTGAAAAATATCTCATGGTTATATTAAAATGGAAACTACTAACCCATAACGTCAACTTTAGATAGATACAGTGAGCCCATATGAACTAACTACTCTTCACTCATCGCAATTGACTGAAGCCACATGAACTCCTCATTAACGCAATGAAATGACCCACTCAAATTAATAAAATTAATCCAACAATAAGCAAAATTGTGGCTTCTTTCACTTTCGTCTGATACGAGCTTGTGTTCTTATATGTAAACGTTCATGCAATAAACACAAAGAGAATATCATATCAAAATGTTGGTCAAACGTCATAATCTGGTCCAAAGATTGAGTAGGCCCAACGAGTTGGGAATATTAGTCAGACTTTATTTAGGAGAATCATTTGTTGAGATGGAAACCAAATCGCCATTACTACGAGGTCGTTTGGGAAAAGCCTAAAAGCAAAACGTTTCGGAGAAGTCCAAAATAGATACATATCCTACCGACTAAATTGTCCACGTGGACTCAATGAGTCTAAAAGTGATATTTTCTTGGAAGATGACGTATGCCCAACTATATGGATGCAAGTCCACTGGACTAAATTATTGACTATAAATTAAACTGATTAAAAGGATTTAATCCCAATTAAAATTGATACAAGTTAAATGGGAAAAAGTATTGATAGTTGGAGAAATAGCTACGTACTTCTAAAATAATATATTCAATTCAATTTAAGGATTAATTACTTAGGATATGGCCTAGACACCTAATATGAAAATTAATTTTCCATATAAATATCAAATGTTGGGAGATAAAGTCTTCTTATGTAAGTGTTTAATTGTGAGGGGATATGATCTTCCCACATACGCGTTCATAGGAGAGGGTGTTCGGCTAAATTAAAACATACCTAAAGCTTGAAATGGAGGTCAAAAGTGACACACATTGTTTGTGGATGTTATTAGACTCATTTAGACGAAGAATTTGATAGTAATAGCATGCATAATTGGCCGTTTTATGTTTAATTTTGTTATCTTGTGTTGAATAACTTGTGTGCTCTTTTTTGTAACAAAAAGTACAATTTTAAAGACTTTTCCATTAGGACAAAGTTTGGAGAACAAACGAGCGAGAAAAGAGGTGGAACGGCGAAAAGAGTGAAATGCAGCGTCAAATCTTATCCTAATACGTCTTCATTATTTTGCTCATATCTTGAGATATACATCTCAAAATAAGGTTAAATTAGTGGCATTGGAAAGCCAATTCATAGGACTATAACTTTTTCAGAAATAGCTAAAGCCATATTCGGACCGACAAATCACCAAATATGGCTTTGTAGGTAAATAATAAGTGCAATTTTGGGTTGTGCACCATTACTTGGCCCATACGTCTTACACGCATTTCGGCCAATTTTTTTAGGATTTCCACTCCTCAACTCATATTTTTTGTTCTCCAACTATAAAATGGGACCTAGCGCAATTGTCTAGGATATCAATTCTCATATTCTAAAGCATAATTCATCCCTTAGAGTAGAGAGCAAGCAAGAGAAGAAAGATTCAAGAATGATAGCCAAAGTCAAGAATATTTCAAGATTCCAGGTTTTATTAGTTACTTTTATTTTTGAATTGATACAATATGTTTTATCAATGAATATTTATTATTTTCAATTTCAATTATGAGTGTCAAATTCTTTACATATATTCTAGGGCTAGAAAGTAGGTTGCAATAACTCTATGTTCTTGTTGTTCTTGATTTATTTAGACTTCGTTCTGTATTTTATCTGTGTGTTTGTTTTATCCTTGAATTTGTCATCTTGATCAATTCTTATATTCAACTAGCTTAATTTCCGTGGCTCGAGAGGGAGGATTATTGATATACTTACAAAACATATATAGTGTGGGTATTCAATATCAACCGAGAGTTTTGAGATGTTTGTAGGCTTTGACCTTGTGAACTTTTAGGATTTACGTAATTAATATTTGATCGGAGATGATAACTCTTTATACGTGATCTACATGTTAGCATCGTTCGAGAGAAGGGTTAACTAGATAAGTGATCGCCTAATAAAAAAAAATGAATTCGGTTTAAAAGTCTTAGGTTAATCTGTCATAGAAAAGTTGTAACTGAAATCAAACCTTAGGATACGTCTCTTTGTTTGATTTACCTTCCAAAGTTATTGTTTTCTGTTGCAAATTTCATGTTTAGTTGTTTAAGATTTAGTTTAAGAATCAATTATTCCACTTCGAGAGTCTAGATGGAGTTGGCTATTAGAATTATGGTATTTGATTTGCTTAGTAATCCGATCTCTTTGGGATTGACCTTGCTCATTGCTAGCTATAGTTACACCATATACTTTCAATCGTACTAAAGTTAGGTTTTATTATTGTCAAGCTTTTGGCGTAGTTGCTGGGGATTGGTAGTTGTGTCGATTTCTACGTATTAATAGTTTCGCACTAAGCTACACATTTTTTTTGTTTTCATTTTCTAATTTGTTTCTCTACGTTTGTGATCTCATGTAGTGCATGCAAACACGGTCCATGGGGAAGAGTGATCTTGTTCTTTTTGACCCCGAGATTGAAGCTACGGCACGTAGACGGAGAACAACAAAAAATTTAGCTAGTGAAATGGCTAATCCACCAGAAGAGCTTACTTAGGAGCAGATGATTTGGTAGATTTTGGACTGGTGCAACCATTAAAAAGACTAGATAACTAACTTACATACCGCAATATACCAGGTACAAAATTAACCGTTCCAACAGATTCGTCAGCCACAGCAGGCATAGCCATAGGCCGAACCTAAGGAGGATCAAACACCCATAAGGGACTGCTGTTGTTCCTTAGGTAATACTCCCTCCGTCCCGGCTTGTTTTGCACAGTTGACCGGGCGCGGATGTTAAGAAAAATCATATTTTTCTTTTTCTTTGACTTTTTTAAAGGTGGAGATTGAGGGTTGATATTTTGAGGGTGAAGATTGTGGGAATTAGTTTCTATTTTAGGAGTGTGCAAAATAAGTTGGGACGGCCGAAAATGGAAAGAGTGCAAAATAAGCCTGGATGGAGGGAGTATAAATTATGGAGGAGTTGTGCGACCACCAGTGAATGCCAAGCAAAGTGAATAGCTTCGAACTCAAGCCGGCATTGATCTCCATCATTCAACAGAATCAGTTCGGTGGGGGGCCACTTGAAGACCCCAATGTACACTTAGCACAGTTTATGGAGGTTTATGAAACTCTTAAGGTGAAGGGGATGCCACATGATAAAGTCAAGTTGTGATGATTTTATTTTTCACTAGGAGACACTCAGGCTAAAGAGTGAGATCATCCAATTTAAGTAGTTTGACTCTAAGCCGTTAGGTGAAGCTTGGGAGAGTTCTCGAGACCTCCTCCGGAAATACCCTTGATAGGGATAACCCGATCACCTCGGGTCAGGTTAATACCTAAGCCCACTGACCGGCCCAGCACGCGTAGGCCCAGCAAGCACGTGAAGGCCCAGCACGCGTAGGCCCAGCAGGCCCAGGAACACGCGTTGGCCCAACAGGTGGTTTGTTCCGCGAATCAAGGCTCAGGATTCGTTCCCAACCGCCATGCAGCGGGAAATAGGCGTGAGAATAGGGAGTTTGTTAGGGTTCAGTTAGGGTTTAGGAAAAGCTGAGTATAAATATGAGAAAAGAACTCTGAATTAGGGTTCGCATTCTGAATTCTGTATTATTGCTTGTAAGCTCAAAGTTTTAGTGAAAGAAACACCTCGGCAAGAGTGATTTTCTGCCCGTGGACGTAGATCTCCGGATCGAACCACGTATATCTTGTGTATTTTCATATTGTTTACGTAGCTTTCTGTGAAGGTTTCCTGGATTCCGGATTGCGCTTTATCAATTGGCGCCGTCTGTGGGAACGGAAAGCAATTTTTGACATTCACAGCGTATTCAAAGATCATGGTGACGACTCGTTTGAATCAATCTCGCCACGGAGATCAATCCAACCAGGATCCACCCGTGGATCAAGTTTTGCCGCCGAGGCAATTGCCGGCAAGGAGTACATCCCATCATCAGGGCAATCAAGGCCCGGTTGTGAATCCAGACAATCAGAATTTACCTCCACCCCCTCAAGACAAGCAAAACCCTAATCTTGCTGCTGCCCAACCACCGGTTAACGTTCAAATTACTCCAGAATTGCTCCAGGCATTCTTACAGGAGCATGCACATGTTCTTCAAGATTGGGCAGCTAATCGCCTACATCCCGCGGGGCCTGCCGCGGGGCCTGCCGGACATGATGCTAATCCCGCGGTGCCTCCACCTCGTCAGCACTCGCGTGATCAACAAGACCCGGGACATCGCGGGCGTCAGGATCGGCGACGGGAACGACCTGGTTCCTCCGAGGACCATGGGAGTTCTAACGAATCACGACCGCGCAACGATGAACCTTCTGATGTCGATCGCCACCGTCCACTGAACGCGGCTAAGAGAGTTCGCTATGCCAATCCTCATGCTCTAGATCTTCAAGAGTATGAGCGAGTTCAACGCAATGTTGAACTGGACAGAATTCTGGGCCTTGATGCCAATGGAGATATCATCACACCGTTCTCCCCAGAAATCATGGCCACCTCCCTTCCCGAAGGGTTCAAACGGCCGGCCATACCACCTTACGATGGCACCGGAGATCCGGCCAATTTTCTTGGAGCTTTCCGGCACAACATGCTTAGCCGCGATAACACTACATCCCTCCATTACTGTAAAATTTTCCCCGAATACTTACAGGATGAGGCTCGAGTTTGGTTTGATTCTCTCCCACGCAACAGCGTATCTTCTTTCAGAGACCTCGCCGAGCATTTTTGGGCGTGGTTCGAAGCACGGGCGAAGCCCATGGCCACCCTGGCCGATGTCATGAATATGGAACAGCGGGACGGTGAAACCGTTACCCAATTTCTTGACCGCTTCACAGCTGTAAGCCTCAAGGTGGGAAATTGCTCCGAAGACGTAGTCATCAACGCATTCATGAATGGACTCCGTCCAGGAACACTTTACACCGAGTTGGTTCGAAACACACCAGTCACAACTCGAGCACTATTCAAAACGGTGTGCAAATTTGCTAAAGCCGAGGAGCAGACTCGCCAGAAGCGTGAGAAACACGCTAGCAAGCGGCAGTCCGACAAAGTGCAAACCGGGCCTAGTACACGACCTAGTGCATTTTCCCGCCTGACCTCGGGACGTTCAGAATCCCGAGGCGATATTCCACAATTGACTCCGTTGACAAAGTCACGGGCTGGAATCCTTTCTATTCACAAGAACGATCTACGACCTTGTCCGCGGATGACTGCTCCGCCTGAAAAACGGAATCGTGGAAAGTGGTGTGCGTACCACCGAGATCATGGGCACGAGACAGAGGAGTGCCGAGAACTTAGCAAGGAAATCGAGGAGTGCCTGAGGAAAGGTTTCTTGCGTCAATACATTGCGCAGACCGATGACAAGCCTCGGGCAGGTCAGAATGGGGGGTCGTCTCATAACCGCGGAGGTTATCATGACCAGGGCGCACAACAGAATCGGCCGCCGTGGCAGAATAATCGGCCGGGGCCTAGTAATTACGCATGGCAAGATTCTGGCAATCGCCAACAACCACGTCTTCCGCCACCACCTCCTCCTCCAGGAGGACCTGGAGATAACGCACCCCCACACGTAATAAACGTGATATATGGGGCCCTTCCCACCGGAGCCTCGCGACATGCCTTGAAGGCAGAGGCTCGACGTCCTCCTCCCGAGGAGCCACGTCATAAACGCCTCCATCAATCCGAGACTGTCAGCTTCACGGATAGAGACCCGGTTCCGGAGATAACACCTCATACTGACGCTATTGTCATCGACATGACTGTAGCCAACATAACAATAAGGCGGGTCTTCGTGGATAATGGGGCCGCGGTGAGTGTTATATTTGCCGACTGTTTCCAAAGGATGGGGATTCCTCGGGAACAACTTCGACCGGTTCACTCAGGGTGAAGTCCAGCCAGAGGGTGTCATCACTCTCCCGGCATCTTTGGGGACTTATCCGGCAATAAAAACCATTTTCGTGGATTTTTATGTGGTGAATTCCCCATCACCGTACAACATGATCCTGGGCCGGGACTGGCTTACCCCCGCTAAAGCCATATGTTCCACGTATCACCTCGCACTAAAGTTCCCCACTTCGCATGGCGAAGTGGCTATCCGCGGGAGTCAGCGGGTTTCAAAGGAGTGTATGTACGTAGCACTCAAAAAGACTGCTAAAGTTCCTCCCAAACAGCAGCTTCAGGTAGCATCATCGGCTCTAGAGCCTCGGGAATGTATCTCATTGGGGAATGCCACCGCCCAAGTACCGCTTGATCCGTCCAAGCCAGAGCAAACTGTAACCGTAGGAGCCGTGGATGTGCCATGGCTACATCAGGCTATAATTCAGACCTTGCGAGAATATTCCGATGTCTTCGCATGGTCTCCTCTAGATATGCCCGGGGTCTCTCCCGACATAATAACACACAAACTGAACATTGATCCCAGCATAAAGCCAATCCAGCAAAAGCAGAGGAAGTTCGCCCCGGAGCGAAATGACGCAATTCGAATCGAGGTACAACAACTCTTGGATGCGGACATCCTGTTCGAAGTGTATTACCCCTCCTGGCTATCGAATCCAGTAATGGTGATTAAGTCCAGTGGGGCATGGCGGATGTGCGTCGACTTTTCCGACCTCAACAAACATTGTCCGAAGGACTGTTATCCCCTACCTTCCATAGATCAAAAGGCCGAGGCCATTACCGGGTTTGAGGCACTTTGTTTCTTAGATCTGTATAAGGGATACCACCAGATCTTTATAGATCCGCAAGATGCCATCAAGACGGCATTCATCACTACTTTCGGGTGCTATGCTTTTAAGAAAATGCCCTTCGGGCTCAAGAACGCCGGAGCCACATACCAGCGTCTCATGGACCGGGTTTTCCACGGCCAGATTGGCCGCAACATTGAGGTTTACGTTGATGACCTTGTTATAAAGAGTATCTCCCATTCTTCATGTGTGCAAGACATTGCCGAAACGTTGCGCACCCTGCGAAGCTACAATTTGCGCCTTAATCCAGCAAAATGCACTTTCGGCGTCGGCTCCGGCAAGTTTCTGGGTTATATGGTTTCACCACACGGTTTGCAGGCCAACCCGGCCAAACTTCGGGATGTGCTAGAACTGCAGCTACCCAAGACATTCAGGGACGTTCAACGCCTCACAGGTGGTTTGGCGGCCTTAAATCTATTCTTATCTAAAGCGGCGGAGCGCCAGCTCCCATTCTTCAAAGTCTTGAGACAGGCGAAGTCCTTTGAGTGGACTCCGGAGTGCACCGAGGCCTTCGAGGCTTTGAAACGTCATATACAGCAGCTGCCTACCTTGTCAGTTCCTCTCCCCGGAGAGCCGCTTTACTTATATTTGGCTTCCTCCGAGGAAGCTATTAGCGCTGCACTTGTGCGCGAAGTCAATGGGGTTCAACATCCCGTGTACTTTGCAAGTCGTGTTCTCCACGGGGCGGAGACACGGTACTCCGTGTTAGAAAAAACCGCTTTGGCAATTGTTATGGCAGCTCGGCGTCTACGGCCATATTTCCAAGGACGTGAAATACGGGTTTTGACCAATCATCCTATCCGCCAGATTCTTGTCAAGCCCGAGGTGTCTGGGCGCCTTGCAAGGTGGGCCATCGAGTTAGGCGAATATGATATTCAATACCTTCCCCGCCGAGCAATCAAGGGTCAAGCACTCGCTGACTTTCTGGCTGAAACCCCGGGAGAAAATCATGAGTCTCCTACAGACAGTGATACACATCACCCCGCTACCCTCGTATCCTCACCTCGGAAATGGCAACTATATGTGGATGGAGCATCCACAACTCGAGGAAGTGGTTCCGGGGTGCTTCTCATCGACCCCGAGGAGGTTGAAGTAAAATACGTCACCCGATTCAAGTTTAAGGTGACTAATAATGAAGCGGAGTACGAGGCAGTTCTCGCCGGGCTCCGGCTCGCTCAATCCTTAGGCGTTCGTCATCTTGAGCTCTTCACGGACTCTGAGATCATGTCCAAGCAAATTCTAGGGACTTATGACGCCAAGGATGAAACAATGGTCAGGTATCGTGCTCTAACACTCAAGCTCATGTCAACTTTTGATACAGTTGTTATCCAGAAAATACCACGTGCCCAGAATGCAAGAGCAGACGCGCTCAGCAAATTGGCCTCCGCGGTCCGAAATAATATATCTCCGGATATCATGGTCGAAGACTTGTCTCACCCGGCAATTCATAAGGCCACAGTTTCGGTACTGACCGATAGCGATCCGAATTGGATGACTCCTATCATTCAATATCTCCGAGATGGAATCCTGCCTACTGATAAGCTGCGAGCTCGGCAAGTGGTCCTCAAAGCCCCCAAATACTCCTTTCATGATGGAGTTTTGTACCGGCGGTCATACCTACAACCGAGTCTCCGGTGTCTCGCTCCTGCCGAAGCTACCCAAGTTCTACAGGAGGTTCACGAAGGGGCCTGTGCCAGCCATATCGGCTCTCGGACATTGGCCAAGAAAGTTCTCCGCTGGGGGTATTATTGGCCAACTTTGTTCAACGATGCCCACGACTTAGTGACCAAATGCAGCAAGTGTCAACTGCACTCCCGAGTGAAGCATCTGCCGCAGACCGAACTCACTGGAATCCAGAGTGCGTGGCCATTTATTAAGTGGGGTATCGACATTGTTGGCCCATTCCCCGTTGCTCCGGGGGGATTGAAGTTCCTGGTCGTTGCCGTAGACTACTTCACTAAGTGGGTCGAAGCCGAACCGCTCACGACCATTACTGGTCAAAATATCTTAAAGTTTGTATGGCGCAATATCGTATGTCGCTTCGGCATCCCGAGCACTATTATCTCGGACAATGGTAAACAGTTTGCCAACGATCCATTTCGGTCATGGTGTGAAGAGCTCCACATCAAACAAATTTTCACTTCGGTTGCTCACCCTCAAGCCAACGGTCAAGTTGAAGTCACCAATCGGACACTGCTCACGGGAATAAAGAAACGCCTGGACAATGCCAAGGGTCTCTGGGCTGAAAACCTTCCACAAGTCCTATGGGCTTATCGCACAACACCGCACACCTCTACCGGGGAGACTCCTTACAGCCTTACTTATGGTTCCGAAGCCGTTATCCCTGCTGAAATCAGTGTACCAAGCCCCCGCTTCCTCACATTGGTTCCAGAGGATAATGACGAGGCTCTCCGGGCAAATTTGGATGAGCTTGAAAATCGTCGTGACCAATCATTCATTCAACAGGCCAGGTGTAAACAACGAGCAGCCCAATATCATAACCTCCGGGTCCGGGGCACTCAGTTCAATGTCGGGGACCTAGTTCTTCGGCTCAATTCGGCTAGCAAAGCTGCCCCCGAGGGGAAATTACATGCTTCTTGGGAAGGTCCCTACCGCGTCGTTGTCGCGCACGATTCCGGATCCTATCAGTTAGAGCATCTCAACGGGACCCCGATTCCCCGAAGCTGGCACGTCACCAACTTGAGGCGCTTCTACCTGTGAAGGCCAAATCACAAGTACCATCTGCTCTTTCTGCTCATTGTATGTTTCTTTTATGATTATCATCTACCTTTGTATTATTTAGTTTGCTCCGGCACTTATCATTGAATAAAAATTCTTTGTTTATGCATCTTGCTGTGTTCTCCTTTACGTTACGGGGACGCCCTAACGCAATCATATTATCGTTATTAGTCTCCGGACAATTAAATCTCTCCCTCGGTCCGTCCGAGGAGATTCGCATTTAGTCCCCGGACTCATATCACTTTCTCGCCTGTTTAACCGGAGAAGTGTTTACTCCCGCCTGATCCGTCCGGGGAGATGTAACTCCCGCCTGATCCGTTCGGGGAGATTGGATTTATCCATACTGTGTTCCCGAACACCCAATTAAAATAGTTAATAATTTTTCGTATTGTGTTCCCGAACACCCGTTTAAAATGGTTAGTAACTTGTTGCTTTCCTTAAACCCTTGTATACACACCGCAACAGTTTTATTATCTTCTGAATAATACAACATCAAGCAGTTTTTTACATAAGACTTCAAAAAAAAAAAAACAAACAAAACAAAAAAACAAAAAAACAAAACCACAAAAAGGAGAAAACCATTATCTACGGCCCCCGAGCCAATATTCAGCGCCCCGGCGTTGCGGCCTGCTCCTCGATCTTCGCTGCGTCCTCCGGGACCTTGAAGTTCTTCGGCCTCGGGCTCCGGCTCTTTCTCCACCACGAGCTTCCCGACGCCGAGGACTTGCTCTGGGCGCTTGCCTGGGGACTTCATCTCTAGTCCGCGCTCGGTTACTTGGTTGTGGCGCGGACCTCGGGGTTTGGGCCCACTGCACAGGGTCCCACTCCTCCGGAGCCATCACTTCAATTTCTCTGGCCAGCTCCTCGACTACTTCTTCGGCAACCACAGCGGGCTCTTCTTCGATCGTGGTCACTAGAGCTGGCTCCCGAATAACAATGCCTTGGCTCTTTCCAGAGGGTTTCTTTTTGTCCTTCCGAGGCGCTTTCGGGGTACCTTGTCTCCGGCTTGTACTGGCAATAAATTCCTCGGCAGAGAGCCTCCATCTGCCTCGGCCCTTCAACCCTTCATACATGCTCAGAAGCAACTCTAGCACTTCTCGCTTTCTTACGAGCTCCGAGGCCTCCGCGGGGTTATTGGCTGTAAGCGCTGAGATTTCGCTCTGGATCTCTACGACCCGCTCCTCCACTTCCTCAAAGGTCAGAAGACCGAACTCCGACAGTATCCGATCATACTCCCTCTGATGAACAAGGACACGGCTCATCTCGGCAGCGGTAGACCGGTATTTCATCTCAAAATCTTTGGCTCTCTCTTCGGCTTCAACCACTTTCCTCTCTGCCGAGGCCACCTGCTTTTCTAGCTTCGGCACTACGTGGATCTGCAGGTTGTTCTTCTCCTCGCGGAACCACTCAAGTGATCGCATGAGCTTCTTTATTGTTTCGTGTAGTTCCGCGGTGTTCTAAACAGAAAGAAGAGTCAACCAGATCGATTACTCTCAAGTATGTAAAAAGTTGGAGTTCAGTTCGACAACAGACATAAATTGATCATGCAAGCAAAGGAAAGACAGAGAATCTGAGAAACAAAAATTATATTTCACAAAACAGAAGTACAATGTTCCAGACTCAGTACATCGATTTGCATACATTCCTAAAATATACAACTTTAAATTTGCGGGGATCGACTGACCTCCCGCTCTGTTGCCTCAATGTCCCCGGGCAACACCTCTTGCCGGCCCTCTGACACTTCGGCTGCCCCTTCCTCAGTTGCTGCGACGGCTTCGTCCGCAGCTGTGGCTTCGACCTCCATCCGTGGAGGGGGTTCTCTGCTTCGGGGTGCGGTGACCAGCTCACCTCGGCGGAATGCCATAAATTCTGGATCCTGGTCCACCTCATAGTTGGCGACCTCCACAGCCGTCAGCAGCTATTTCTTCTCCGCCAGAGCCTTCACCAGGGGCCACTCCGGCAGATTCGCTAGAGCCGCATAGTAGGCCTTCTCCACTCCGGCCACTGCTTCAAAGTCATACCCGAATTCTGGACGGTATACGTCCACATTCGGGTAGACCTCCTTCACCTGCTCCAGCAGCGCGGATCGAGTGGCCTGGTCCCCTATGGCCACGAACTCCGTCTGGAAGTCGAGGAACGTGCTGGTTTGGAATAATTTATCGGCGAATGCCTTCAGCATCGCTCCTTGTCCCTCGACCACAGCAGCTTCCCGAGCCTCCATCTCTGCCCGTAGCCGTTGTACCTCACCTCGGAGGACATTGCTCTCCGCCTCCACCCCGCGCAGACGCGCCGCTTCATTTTCGACCAGGGCAGCCCTCTTTCGCGCCTCGGTTAGGTCATGGGTCAACCGGTCGTTGCGCGCCCGGAGCTCCCTGGCCACTTCGGCCAGCTCTTCCTTCCCTTCCTTCTCGCTCTTATGGCCGAGGTCCAGGATACCCCGCGCCAAGCGCAGAAGTTCTTCAGCGTGTGCGCCCTCCAACCCCAGCAGACCCGGGGCCACTTGCTCTACCTGGACAATTACACAACAAATGACATCAAACTTGGCCTTCATAATACACACTTCGTGTACATAAACATTACGAGCAGCGTTTCAAGTTTACCTGCGTGCTCTCCCCTACCCGGGGTCTTTTGGATGGCACTAGCGGAGTCCCGGTAGGCTTCGGCCTCTTCTTCGTTCCGGGAGTTGACCCCGCCGGCATAACCCGTTCTTCCGACCCCGCCGACGGTCGTGGACTGGGCACTGTCTTCCCCCGGGGAGACACCTCAGTGGCCTTCCCCTTCTTTTTTGCTACGGCAACAGCCGCGGGGCTTCCGGCAGGCTCTTTCCCGAAGCGTCCCACTGCACGAGGAAGGTAAAGATTAGTTATGTACACAATCAACAGTTGTAAAAGGCAAGATAGAGAGACTCCTACCCTCTTCGGCGCCCGCATTGCCCGAATAATACGGACTCAGCCCTGCCTCCTCCAATTCCTCCTCGGAACAGAGGGTTTTGAAAGTCCCCACTGTCCGGAATGTATGTATCACTTCGGCCCCCGGGCTCTCCACAGGAGCGGTATCAAGTACCTCATCACTCCTCCACTTTGGGAGAGCTACTTTATTCCTAATAAATATAAACCTCTCCTTCCACCCCTCTACCTTACTCGGGTTCTGAACCTTGAACCCACCTCGGGCTCGGGGACTAAAGGAGTACCACCCCTTGGACTTCCCGAAGTTTTTTAATTGGTAGAAGAACCTAAAAAGCTCTACGGTTGGTTCTAATCCGGCATTCTTACATACTACGGTGAATCCCACCACTTGCCTCACCGCGTTCGGCGCTAGTTGGGTCAGGGCAATACCGTAGTATTTCAGCAATTGGATCACAATGTCCCACAGGGGCAGTCTCAGGCCTATTCTAAGGGGATCTATGTACACACTAATAAACCACTGCGGTGGGCAGCAGGCCTTATCCTCGGGGTTCGGTATTATATACTCTAGGTTGAAGGGAAAGAAAAATAAAGGGATTTCTCTCTCAATTTGCTCTCGCGACATCCGTAACGCTACCGAGGACACCTCCAAATCCTCCTCCGCGCATGGGTAGAAGGCAACCATCATAACGTTGCTTTCCAGCCCATCGGCCCTGTCTACGGTCCTAATCTCATTCCTCTCCGGAATGAGATACAACAGGGGGGGGATATCTAACGGAGCACCCGTAGTCCCTACTACTTCAATAGAGGCAGAAGATGAAGAGGAGGACATACTTACTTGGGTTGGATTTGAGAAGTTTGGATTTGAGAAGTTTTGATTTGAGATGGATTGCAAGCACAGAATCCCTCTTTTTCCCGCTTTCTAAACTGATGAATCGCAATGAAGAAGATGAAAAGTTACTGTGCAGTTATTCCAATTATATACGCAAAAAACCAACGGCTCTGATGCAGCCTATTCAAATTCAGTGATGGAGATTTAAACGTGCTCTTCACGCGCTTTACAGTTCCCAAGGCGCGTGGGGAACAGGTTTCTTGGAAATCGCAGAGCGTGTCACTTCACATCCCTCTCTCTCATGATGGCGCCGCCAATCACATCAACCTCACCCTTCGTCAGGAAGATTCAAACTACACTCCGGTGCTTCCTTCATTTTGGCCAGACTACTCACTCCGGTGTACCCTCCACCTCGGCCAGGTTGTTATATACTTCCAACGCGTTTCTTGCTTCTGGGAAATTCGGTATCTCGCTATATGTCTTGTGCACTTCGGCCCAGCTCGGCTCCGCGTCCGCAGACTGCTCCTCAGAGTCCCCAGGGACGCGGATAGACTTAGTCATCCATAAACACTTCGGCCCACCAGCGACCACGGTCCTTCTTGCTTACGGTTCCACCCCGGTGACAACCGAAGCTCCTTCCTCGCTTCGGCTGGGGGGGGGGCATCTGATAGGGATAACCCGATCACCTCGGGTCGGGTTAATACATAAGCCCACTGACCGGCCCAGCACGCGTAGGCCCAGCAAGCACGTGAAGGCCCAGCACGCGTAGGCCCAGCAGGCCCAGGAACACGCGTTGGCCCAACAGGTGGTTTGTTCCGCGAATCAAGGCTCAGGATTCGTTCCCAACCGCCATGCAGCGGGAAATAGGCGTGAGAATAGGGAGTTTGTTAGGGTTCAGTTAGGGTTTAGGAAAAGCTGAGTATAAATATGAGAAAAGAACTCTGAATTAGGGTTCGCATTCTGAATTCTGTATTATTGCTTGTAAGCTCAAAGTTTTAGTGAAAGAAACACCTCGGCAAGAGTGATTTTCTGCCCGTGGACGTAGATCTTCGGATCGAACCACGTATATCTTGTGTATTTTCATATTGTTTACGTAGCTTTCTGTGAAGGTTTCCTGGATTCCGGATTGCGCTTTATCAACCCTCAACATGGGTTTTCTAAGAAGGAGGAGATTTGCTACTTTTATGATGGGCTACATAGGCCCACAAGAATGCTAATAGATCCGGCGGTGGATGGTTCATCATTTGCAAGGAACACACGAGGTGTATTTACCATTCTACATGAGACGGCTACCACCAGTTGTCAATGTCTGGACGAGAGATATCTGCCAAGATGGGTCGTCAGCATAACTGATACAGATTCGTTTGCCTTAAATCACGACACTATCTCAGAAATTGAATTCATTGACCAACGTTACCGCTTCTCTACAAGCCGAGCAGAGTGAAAAACAGCCTGTCACCCAAGAAGTAGTTGACGATGTGAATTACATGAATCTAAAGAACTTCAACAACTTCCAAGTTAACCAGCAACAACAGAATCACTACCAGTCGGGTATGAGGAGTCATCCGAACTTCTGGTATAGAAATCCAAACAGTGCACTTTAACCGCCACCGGGCTTCTTTGTTGAACATGGAATGATCAACGATGGGAACAAGCCAACCAAAAAGGCCATTCTAATGTCCTTCATGTCAAGAACTTATGCGAAGTTTGCCTAGATAAATAAGAATTTCCATAGCTTCCAAGTGGAGGTGAACAAAATTATTGTCAGTTAAAGGGCAGACATCAAGGCGAAACAGACTCAAAATAGCTAGATAGTACAAGTCATCATGTCCCAACCCCAAAAGAGAATTTCAAGTGATATTATGGTCAATCCGAAGGAGCAATGTCATGCTATATACTCGACGAGCACCACAAAATGTGAGAGCCCGAAGAAGCTAGTATATAAAGATAGGGGTGGGAAAGGAGCAAGTAAAGGAAGACTACAATGAAGAAGGGGATGCTCACGAGTCGATGAAAACAGGGGCTGAGAAGTTAAAGCTTAGTAATCCGATCTCTTTGGGATTGACCTTGCTCATTGCTAGCTATAGCTACACCATATACTTTCGGTCATACTAAAGTTAGGTTTTATTGTTATCAAGATTTTAGCATATTACATGGGATTGGTAGTTGTGTCAATTTCTACGTATTAATAGTTCAGCACTAAGCTACACATTTTACATTTCTCTTTTTATTTTTTAAATTATTTCTCTACGTTTGTGATCTCATATAGTGCATGCAAACATGGTCCATAGGAAAGAGCGATCTTGTTCCTTTTAGCCCCGAGATTGAAGCTACGGCTCATAGACAGAGAACAACAAGAAATTTAGCTAGTGAAATGGCTAATACATCAGAAGAGCATACTTAGGAGCAAATGATTTGGAAGTTTTTTGGACTGGTGCAACCAATTCAAGACCAGATAACTAATTTACATACTGCAATATACTAGGTACATAATTAGTCATTCCAACAGATTCGTTAGCTACAGCAGGCATAGCCAAAGGCCGAACATAAAGAGGATCAAACATCCATAAGGGACTGACTTTGTTCCTTAGGTAATACTCCCACAGTTGATCAGCCACGGATGTTAAGAAAAAGCAGAATTTTCTTTTCTTTGACTTTTATAAATGTGAAGATTGAGGGTTGAAATTTTGAGGGTGAAGATTGTGGGAATTAGTTTCTATTTTAGGGGTGTGCAAAATAAGTTGGGATGGTCGAAAATAAAAAAGTGGGCAAAATAAGCTGGGATGGAAGGAGTACAAATTATGGAGGAGTTGTGCGACAACCGGTGAATGCCAAGCAAAGTGAATAGCTTCAAACTCAAGCTGGCATTGATCTCCATCATTCAGCAGAATTAGTTCGGCGGCCACTTAAAGACCCCATGGCACACTTGGCATAGTTTATGGAGGTTTATGAAACACTTAAGGTAAAGGGGGATGCCTCATGATAAAGTCAAGTTGCGGCTATTTTATTTTTAACTCGGAGATACTCAGGCTGAAGAGTGAGATCATCCAATTTAAGTAGTTTAACTCTGAGCCGTTAGGTGAAGCTTGGGAGATTTTTCGGGACCTCCTCCGGAGATACCCTCAGCATGGGTTTTCTAAGAAGGAGAAGATTTGCTACTTCTATGATGGGCTACATGGGCCTTAGAGAGTTCTAGTAGATCCGTCGGCGGGTGGTTCATCATTTGCAAGGAACACACAAGGTGTATTTACCATTCTAGACAAGATGGCTACCACTAGTTGTCAATGGCCGAACGAGAGAAATCAACCTTGATGGGTCGTCAGCATAACTGATACAAATTTGACTGCATCAACTTTCACCTCAAATCAAGACACTGTCTTAGCAATTGAATTCATTGACCAATGTTACCGCTTCTCTACAAGCCGAGCAGAGTGAAAAACAGCCTGTCACCCAAAGAGTTGGAACCACCTGGAGAAATATCATGTGGTGCATGGAAGGAGAAAGAGAAAGTTCTGGAAAGAAATAGGCAAAAGTGCAAAAAGAAGTAAGTCCTAAAATAAGCCTTTACGACTATATAGGCAATTAGGACAGGGGACCATAAAATAAGCCTTTACGACTATCAGTTGGCCGATGGGTCTTTGCTAAGGCCATGTGGAGTAGTTGAGGACATGTTGGATAGGTATCTAAATTTAAATTTCCTAGTGATTTCTTAGTTCTCGATATGCAAAGGAATATTAATGTCCCTTTAATCTTAGGCCGACCTTTCGTAAGGACTAGCCAAGCATTGATAGATGTTTAGAAAGGGAAGTTAACTCTTGTTTATTACGAGAATGTAACTTTCTCTATACATAAAAGGTCTGACTAAAAAATATAAATAAATATTTTTTCATCTATACGGTGAGAAATAATGTCAAAGCTATGGTGAGAGATGAGAAAAAGAGGTCTAAGTTTTTAAAGAATGATAAGTCTCCTAACTTGAATTATTTAGACATAGGATAAAGTGATAAAATGGCATCTGGATGATGACGTAAAACTTAGCGCTAGTCAGGAGGCAACCCGATGGTTTTTCATGTTTTATTTCTTTTTATTTTTATTTGTTCTAGTTTTTGTTTGGGTTTTAAATAAATTAACATGGTTGTGAAGTAATTGTGCAGTCAAATAAGTTCAAAGGGCGAGAGCACTAAAGTCTAGGGGATGAGGCTCAACTAGGTAAATGCAAGAGACCCGGCCGTGTGGACAAAAAGGAAGAAAATTCAATGTGAGACAGTGCAGCTAACCTGATTGGACGACTTAAAATGACCCGGCCGAGTCGGTTGGCCAACAAGTACAACACATTGTCAATCTCTATTTTCCATGTTTTATATCTCTCAACTTTTCCCCAACTTCGATATAAAAATCACCAAGGCGTACCACTTATTTTCTGAAAACTTTTTCTTCGACCACATTTAGGAAGGGGGTGCGGGACCATCTTGGCAGCTATTCATATTTTTGTTTCTTTTTGAAAATGTTAACTGCTCAGTTAGTTTGCATCGTGTTGGGTAGCTTAATTTTTTTCCATTTGTTTGAGTTAGAGTCTTGTTTTATTTTATTTGCATTTAGATTCGTAACTCAGGGTGGTATTATAATTCTGAACTTAAGGCTAAATAAAGTTAAGTGATGATGGTGTTTCAATGATGAGCTAAATTTTAAAACTCTAATGACACGTAGTATAATATGATACGCGCGTAGAGATGAAATTGAGCATGTACATTGAGTAATGATCACAATAGCCTTTGATTATTCGAGCCTTAATTGGAACTCCCATTTTTAGAGTTATACATTATTTTCTTCTTGAGTGCATTGTTGGTCACTATATAAGCGTGTCTCTAGAACTTGCTTTGGCTCTTCTTGATGTTGCTAAGTATGTATTTTGAACTTAGAAAATGATTTTAGGAAGTCCTTCTTTTAGCCGATTCATAAGCTAAAATAACTTCCATCCAAAACTATGAAATAATCCCTAGTAAGCCACTTTGAGCTTTAAGCCCCTATTTTTCATAGCCAATATTACAAGCTTTTATCTATTCTCGTTAGCCATTTTCCCTTAACTTATATTAGTTAAAAAGGAGAAAAGTGGATTGGAAGGTAGATGAGAGTGAGGGGCATAAAAGTAGAGTAGAATGGATGTGAAAAATAGTTGAGTGAAAAAATGTTCAAGTTTTATAGGTAAAACAATGAGTATTTTTTACATTAGTTTTTTAGTTATATTCATGTTCAAACACAAAAGAAAAAGAAAAAAAAATTGTTTAAATTTTATTTCTATATAACAAGGGGTCAAAAGAACCAATTAATATGCCATATTTTGTCAAGAGTTAATAAATACAAATTGTTGCTAATTTATATTTTTTGCATTGGAAAATTTGGTGATGTAGTGCATTATGAGTGACTAATGAGGTGAAGAGGCTAATTTTAGCTTATTGAGAGGTGAAAATTGAGATGAAGAGTGAAATCTTCAAGGGGTAGTTGAGGTTAGATAAACTCAATTAGTCATTGTTTGAGTCACTTTTATCTATGTTTATCCCACCTTATCCTAAAGCCCACACTACACCCAAAAATAAAGTCCTTCATGATTCTTTGTTCACACATGTCAAGTGTGATGGATAGTTTAGAAAATAGGCAAGCATATGGTAGACTATGCATATGAACCAACTTGAGTGTAAACATATCCCTACTTAAACATTTGAGAGAAGAGCGATACACTATCCAGTGAGGATCATATATTTAGGGTGATAAGTCTCAAGAGTAGTTGATGCATGTTGATTCACTATATGCTCAATATCTATGTTGCGTATTCAATATATATATATATATATATATATATATCCTAAGACTAGATTCATTGCCAATTTGCCTTAAAGCTGCTTGTTCTTATTTTCTGCTTTGTTGTTGAGGACAAACAATAGCTTAAGTTTTGGGGATTTTAATATACGTTGTTTATGCATGCTTTTAGGCTCATTTAGACGAAGAATTTGATAGTAATTATATCCATTATTGGTTGGTTTATGTTTGATTTTGTTATCTTGTGCTGAACAGCGTGTGTGCTCGTCTTGTAGCAAAAAGTATAATTTGAAGGTTAAAATTCCATTAGAACGAATTTTAGAGAAGAAACGAGCAAGAAAAGAGATAAAACATGAAAAGAGTGGAATGCAGCGTCAAATCACATCCTGACACGTCTTCATTATATTGCTTATATCTCAGGATATACATGTCCAAATAGGTGAAATCAGTGGCATTGGAAAGTCAAGTCAAAGGCTACAACTTTGCCATAAATAGCCAAAGCCAAATTCGGACCGAAAGACCTCCAAATATCGCTTTGGAGTTGGCAAGAAGTGCAGTTGTGGGCCACGCGGCCCATAACTTGGCCAATGCGTCTTAATTTCGGCTTACATACGTTTAGGCCAATTTTTGAAGAATTTTCACCGCTCAACTCATTTTTTCATGCTCCAAATATGAAAGGGGGATTAAAGTTATTGTCTTTGACATCAATTCTCATACTATGAGTCATAATTCATCCTTTGGAGTAGAGAGCAAGCAAGAGAGGAAAGGTTCAAGAATGAGAGTTAAAGTCAAGATTATTTCAAGATTCCAGGTTTTATTGGTTACTATTATTTATGAATTAATACAATATGTTTTGTCTATGAATAATTAATGTTTCCAGTTTCAATTATGAGTGGCTAATTATATACGTATATTCTAGGAACAGAAAGTAGGTTACAATAACTCTATGTTTTAATTGTTCCTGATTTATTAACACTTCATTTTTATTTATGTGTTTGTTTTATCCTTGAATTTGGCAACATGATCAATTGTTATATTCAACTAGCTTAATAATTCGTCGCCGAGAGGGCAGGAATATTAATAAGCTATGACAGATAGCATAGGTATTCAATATCAACCGAGAGGTTTGAGATATTTGTGTAGGTGTTGATCTTGTGAATTATTAGGAGTTACGTATATAATAGTTAGTCGGAGGCTACAACAATTTTTTACGTAATCTACACATTAGCATCGTCCGATAATAGGGTTAACTAGATAAGTGATCGCCTAATAAAAAATTAAAATTCGGTTTAAAAGTCTACACAGTTAGGTGAATCTGTCATAACGAAGTTGTAACTAAAATTGAACCTTAGGATACATCTCTTTATCTAGTTTATCTTCCAAAGCTATTATTTTCTATTGCAACTTTCTTATTTAATTGTTTTATGATTTAGTTTAAGAAGCAATTATTCAACTTCGTGAGTCCAGATAGAGTTGGACTACTAGGATTAGGGTTTTTAATTAGCTTAATAATTCGATCTATAGGAGATCGACCTGCTCACTACTAGATATAGTTACACCATATACTTGCGGTCGTACTAAAATTTTAATCATGTCAAGAAGGCAATTGATTTCCAATAGAATAATACGGATCTGTTAAGAATTAACTCTTCTCACACACACAAACAACACTCAAACCAAGAAGAAGATGAAAAATAACAAGGAATTCGGTCACAAGAAACCGAACACAGAACAAAAATAAAAATTGAAGAACACAGGGATTTTACGTGGTTCGATCAATGTGATCTACATCCACGGAGATTCCATACACCTCAATTCACTCCACTTATCAATCAAATTCAAGAATTAATCCAGAAAACTAGAAACCCCCAATTCACAGACCGAATTGAGCTCAAGAACCCTAGCTATCTAATTCTATTGATTGAGTAATGTTTACAGAGGGAAAGTAATGTTAATCAACTCGCATCTTCAAGTGGTTTCAATGTATATAAAGGACGGAGTGCGAATCAGGAAGTAGAAGCATTTGTAAGCAATTATGTTGTCAACTGCACAAAACTGTTAGGCGGGCTTTCAACAACGGTTTTACATGCAACGGTTTTAATCCGTTGCAAATGACAGTTATAACCGCCTTGACTCCGGTTTCCTTTTAAACCTTGTAACTGATCCTGCTAAAACCCTGTTTTCTAGTCCGGTTCTCCACATACTAAACCCGGTTCTGGACTCCTCAAACCCTCTATTATAATCTATGATCACTTGATGATATTGAACTGATATCTACAAATCTCCACCTCAATGAACTCGAGTGTATTTCATCACCTCATTCTGCCTTGTCTTCCAGGTTTAATCACACTGTTCAAGCCTTATCAGGCTTGAGCAATGAATCATCTTACTCCCAGGAACTGCCTTGGTTAGAAAATCAGCTGCATTGTCCATAGTATGAACCTTCTTCACCTCTACAGATCCTGCTTCAATCACATCTCTTGCAAAATGAAGTCTAACATCAATATGCTTAGACCTCTCATGAAAAGCTTGGTGTTTTACCAAGTGAAGTGCACTCTGGTTGTCACACTTAATTGTAATACAATCTTGTCTGATCCCTAAATCTTTGAGAATTCCCTTGAGCCACAAAGCTTCCTTGATTGCCTCAGTCGAGGCAATGTATTCTGCCTCAGTTGTTGACAAAGCAACCACAGGTTGTTGCACACTTCTCCAGCTTATAGCCATTCCATACAAAGTAAAAACATAGCCTGTAACAGATCTCCTTGTATCTAGGTTCCCAGCAAAATCTGCATCAGCATACCTAACAAGAGGTACAGCACCAGCTTCTTGTTTCTTAAACTTTAGACCTACACTGACTGAGCCTTTCAAATATCTCAAGACCTTTTTTAAAGCTTCCCAATGAGCCTCTCTTGGATTTGACATGTACCTGCTAACCAGAGAAACACTATAGGCCAAATCTGGCCTCATTCTTCATGTGAATTTCCTCTGCTTCTGTCTTTGGACATTGTTCTTTGGATAGCTTGGTTTGTTGGTTAACTGGAATACTTAGTGGCCTTGACTCATGTATGTGAAATATCTCCACAACCTTCTGCAAATACTGCTTCTGTGAGAGCCAAAGTGTTCCAGACTTCCTTCTTCTAATGATATCCATCCCCAGAATCTTCCTTGCTTCTCCAAGATCCTTCATGTCAAATTCTGAGCTCAATCTTCCCTTTAACTGTTGTATTTTGTCCATACTCTTACTGGCAATGAGCATGTCATCCACATATAATAACATAAACACTTGTTCAAGCCTTGAACCTTTATTAAAGTATACACAGCTATCATACAAGCTTCTTATGAAGCCTGCATTAACCATGAACTCATTGAACTTCTTGTTCCACTGCCTTGGACTCTGCTTCAAACCATAAAGTGATTTCCTGAGAAAACAGACCTTCTCTTCATTTCCTGGAATCACAAAGCCCTCAGGTTGCTTCATGTATATTCTTTCAATGAGATCACCATGCAGGAATGCTGTCTTAACATCTAACTGTTGTAGTTCCATGTCTTCTTGTGTAACTTTTGATAACAGTAACCTAATAGAGCAATGCTTCACAACAGGAGAGAATACCTCATTATAATCAATGCCTTCTCTTTGTGTAAAGCCCCTTGCCACAAGCCTTGCCTTGTATCTGATTCTATCAGCCTTTCCAGCCTCCACCTTCTTCTTGTATATCCACTTTGAGCTGACTAACTTCTGCCCTTTTGACTTGTCTACAAGTTTCCAGGTTTGGTTTCCCTCCAGAGATTCCATTTCTTCCATCATGGCCCCTATCCAGTGTTCACTTTCACTGTAGTTGATTGCTTCCTTGAAACTGCTTGGCTCTTGAAACTCCAGGTCCTCTACTACACTCAATGCATAGTAAACACTCCCAGCTTGTCCATAGAAATCAGGCTTGTGGATTTGCCTTCTTGGTCTATCTCTACCAATGTTATAAGATCTGAGATTTGAAATCTCAGGTTGGTCTTCATCCTCTTTTGATGAACTGTCATTTCCTGGTTGAGTTTGAACATTTTTCTCTGGTGACTTCTCTTCATCAGCAGGCTCCACCTGAATGGAAATTCTTTCTGATTCTATAGCACCATCAGCCTCTTCTTGACTTCCAGTAGAGTTGTATCCCATCACAGCCTCATTGAATCTCACATCTCTACTTATCAAGAGTTTCTGGTTTCCCTGTTCCAAACACCATAACCTGTAGCCTTTTATTCCCTCAAGGTATCCTAAGAATACACACCTCTGTGCCCTTGCATCAAGTTTGTCTTGCCTGATGTGAGCATAAGCCAGACAACCAAACACTCTCAAGTCATCATAGTGTGGTACCTTTCCACTCCAAACTTCTTCTGGAGTCTTAAATCCTAGAGTTGATGATGGTGATCTATTTATCAAATAACATGTTGTGTTCAGTGTTTCTCCCCAGAAGGGTTTGGGTAATCCAGCATCAATCAGCATACATCTAACTCTCTCAAGCACAGTCCTGTTAAACCTTTCAGCAACACCATTTTGTTGAGGGTTCATTGAAACAGTTATGTGCCTTGTGATGCCCTTATCTTCACAAAACCTTGTGAACTCAGTAGATAGATATTCCAAACCATTATCAGTCCTAAGATGTTTCAATTTCTTCCCTCTTAGGTTCTCCATCTGGCTCAACCATGTTTTAAACTTAAGGAATGCATCACTCTTGTTCTTTAAGACATATACCCATATTTTCCTACTGTAATCATCAATGATGGACATGAAATACCTTCCTCCTCCATGTGTCTTTGTCCTTGAAGGCCCCCATATGTCAGAATGTACATAATCAAGTGGTTCTTGAGTAGAATGTACCCCTTTAGCATAAGGCAGCTTCTTGGCCTTTCCTAAAGCACATTTATCACAAAACTCAAGTGTTTGATTTCCTATTTCACCAATTATACCCCTTTTGGACAGCTCCTTCAACCCTCTCTCTCCAATATGACCCAGTCTTTTATGCCACTTCATAAAATCCCCTCTACTTATCAAATATTCAACACAATCTATCACAGGGGAACCAATCAGGATAAACAAGCCATTGTGTTGCCTTCCCTTGATTACCAGCTTGTTGTGTTTAGTGATATGGAGATACCCATCTGTGGAGTTGAACTGACAGCCATTTGCCACAAGAGAACCAAGAGATAGAAGGTTTCTCTTAAGACCAGGAACATACCTCACCTTTGAAATGGTTCCGATGACTCCATCATGCATCTTGATCTGAATTGATCATATGCCTTTAACTCTGTAGGAGTGGTAATTTCCCAGTAGTACACACCCACTGTGAGGAAGTGTTCAATCTCATCAAGTGAGCTATATTTTGAAATAGGATGTGTCTAGAATGTGGAACCCGGATCATAAAGTGAAGAACCAGGTGGATAGACCGGGTTTTAGCGTGTAGAAGTGAGTCTGTGCAGAATAAACCGGGTTCAGGGTTGTTGGAGGATAACCGTCAGTTGTGACGAGTTTGTTACAGTTTGTGACGGAATAAACCGTCACATTTGTCTGGTAGCAGCAGTCATCTTCAATCAGTTAGAACTTTTCCGTCAGTTACATTCGAGCTACAAGACCTATATCATTGGAAAGCTCTCTTCAAGGAGAACAACACTACGTCGAGCAATTTCCAGTTTTCATAGATTACAGAGAGAAGTTGAGAGTGATAGTTTTCTGCCCTAATTTGTTCCAGAATTGGGCATATTCATTTCTGAGTGTAATTTCTGTAATTGATTGGATATCTTAGTGGATTGAGGTGTGTCTTGCCTCCGTGGATGTAGTTCATCTTGAACGAACCACGTAAAATCGATTGTGTGATTCATTTATTTTCAGTTCTGCGCGAAGCTCACTTCGGCCACAACTTTGGCCGAACCGTTGTGTATTTTTCAGAAGTTTCATTTTCAAACTCGTTCCAGTTTCTTAGTGTTGTGTGATTAGGAGTTGATTTGTCTAACAAGTGGCGCCGTCTGTGGGAAACAACTCGCACAGCTTGAATAAGAGGAGGAATGGCTGGTATGAAGATGGATTTTGAGAAGTTCACTGGAAGGAATGACTTCACATTGTGGAAGATCAAGATGAACGCAGTCCTGGTTCACAATGGCCTTGATCTTGCACTGATACCTCTGGAATCATGGGAAGAAACTGAGAAACCTAAGTTTGCATCAGTGGATAAGAAGGCCCTAAGTCTTATCTTCTTGTGTTTAGGTGATAAACCGTTGAGGGAGGTTTCAAGATGCAAGAGTTCCTTAGAAGCATGGAGGAGATTGGAAGAACTGTATCAATCAAAGTCAGTATCCAACAAACTGTTCCTGAAGCAGAAGATGTTGGCCTTCAAGATCACAGAAGACAAGGTAATTTCTGATCAACTTGATGAGTTCATTAAGATGATTGAAGAATTGGAAGATCTGGATGTGAAACTGGAGGAGGATGACAAGGCATTGATGGTGTTAAATATTCTTCCAAAATCCATGGAAAGCTTTAAGGATGCTTTGATGTATGGGAGAGATGAGCAGCTGTCCTATGATGGAATAGTGAAGGCTCTGAGATCAAAATGCTTCCAGACTCAAGGAGATAAAGGCATGGTGCAATCTGGAGAAGGTTTGAATGTCAAATTCAAGAAACCGTGGCAAGGCAAGAAGGGTCAGAATGCTAAGGATCCAAAGTCAGGGGATTCAAATCCTAAGAAGGGGAGTGACTGGGTTGAAAAGAGGAAATGCTTCAAGTGTAAACAGCCAGGTCACCTGAAGAAGGATTGTCCTAAGAAGAATAAGAAAGCTGGAAATCAAGGGGCAGAAGCTGCTGCCATTGATCATCAACAAGACCCTCCAGAAGTATTAAATGTTACTGATTCAAGAATGGTGAAGGAATGGGCCCTGGACACAGGGTGTTCTTTTCATATGTGTCCTCATCAGTCATGGTTTAATGAACTAAAGAAAGAAGATGGTGGAAATGTTCTCCTGGGAAATGACCAATCATGCAAGGTCAAAGGGGTTGGATCAGTGAGCATAAGAATGTTTGATGGGGTGATCAGAATCATCTCAAATGTTAGGTATGTTCCTGGCCTTAAAAGGAATCTTCTATCTCTTGGCTCATTGGTAACCAGTGGATGTCAGTTTAGCTCAGTAGAGGGATTCTTGCATATTACAAAACATGGAAAAATGGTGATAAAAGGAAGACAGCATAATGGACTATTTATCCTGATTGGTTCACCTATTGTTGGAAGTGTAGATGTGGTCTTGAACAATACTGAGATTGCTAAATGGCATAAGAGACTTGGACACATAGGAGAAAAAGGACTGAAGGAATTGGCAAGGAGTGGAGTAATTGGAAATCTGGGAAATCAAGAACTGGAGTTTTGTGATCAGTGTGCTCTGGGCAAATCCAAGAAGTTGCCCTATGGAAAGGGAGTTCATACAACTCAAGAACCATTAGATTATGTTCACTCTGACATATGGGGCCCTGCAAGAACAGAATCCTATGGTGGTGCCAGATATTTCATGTCCTTGATTGATGATTACAGCAGAAAAGTATGGATCATGTTGCTGAAGAACAAGAGTGATGCCTTTCATAAGTTCAAAACATGGTTGATCCAACTGGAAAATGTCAAAGGGAAGAAGCTGAAGCATCTGAGGACTGATAATGGACTGGAGTACCTCTCTACAGAGTTTACAAACTTCTGTGAAGAAAGAGGAATCAAGAGACACAGGACAGTGCCAATGAATCCTCAACAGAATGGAGTTGCAGAAAGGTTTAACAGGACTCTCCTTGAAAGAGTGAGGTGTATGCTGTTGGATGCTGGGTTGCCAAAGGTGTTTTGGGGAGAAACCATTGCTACAGCATGCTACCTTATTAACAGATCACCCTCATCAGTGATTGGGTTCAAAACACCTGAAGAGGTGTGGAGTGGACAGAAATCAAGTTATGAAGGATTAAGGGTGTTTGGGTGTCTTGCTTATGCCCACATCAAGCAAGACAAATTAGATGCAAGGACCCTCAGATGTGTGTTTCTTGGATATCCGGATGGGATTAAGGGTTACAGATTGTGGTGCCTAGAACAAGGAAATCAGAAGATAATCACAAGTACAGATGTGAAGTTTAATGAGAATGTGATGGCTTATACTTCTACAGGCTCTAAAGAAGAATTTGATGCTGCTAAAGAGACAGAGGAGATATCAATTCAGGTGGAGCAACCTGCAGAAGATAATCACACACCTCAACCACAAGCAGATGAACAAGACAGTGATTCATCATCTGAAGAAGAAGCACAAACTGGACCTGCACAAAATATCAGGGAATACAGCATTGGAAGGGATAGGCCTAGAAGAAAAATCAACAGACCTGATTTCTATGGCCAAGCAGGGAGTGTATACTATGCCTTAAGTGTTGCTGAAGACCTGGAATCACAAGAGCCTAGCAGCTTTCAAGAAGCACTAGACTATGAAGAAGGTGAACATTGGATACAGGCAATGACTGAAGAAATGGAGTCTCTGGAAAAGAATAAGACCTGGATATTGGTGGAGAAACCAAAAGGTCAGAAACTTGTAAGCTCCAAGTGGATATACAAGAAGAAACTAGAAACTGCAGGGTCCAAACAGGTGAGGTTTAAAGCAAGGTTGGTAGCCAGGGGCTTTACACAAAGAGAAGGAATTGATTACAATGAGGTCTTCTCACCTGTAGTAAAGCACTGCTCAATCAGGTTGCTTCTATCAAAAGTCACACAGGAGGATATGGAACTACAGCAACTGGATGTAAAGACAGCTTTCTTACATGGAGAACTCAATGAGGAAATATATATGAAACAGCCAGAAGGTTTTGTTGTTCCTGGGAAAGAAGACAAAGTATGTTTACTGAAGAAGTCATTATATGGACTTAAACAAAGTCCTAGACAGTGGAACAAGAGGTTCAATGACTTCATGATCAGTGCTGGCTTTGTAAGAAGCCTTTATGACAGTTGTGTTTACTTCAACAAAGTTTCAAAGCAAGATAAAGTTTTTCTTCTATTGTATGTGGATGACATGCTAATTGCCAGCAGAAACAAGGAGAGGATACAATGGTTGAAGGATAGACTTAATGCTGAGTTTGACATGAAGGACCTGGGAGAAGCTAAGAAGATATTGGGAATGAACATTCTAAGAAACAGAGAAGCTGGAGTACTTTGGTTATCTCAGAGACAATACCTACAGAAAGTATTGGAGAGGTTTCATATGCATGAAGCCAAACCTCTCTCCACTCCAGTTAATCTACAGAAGAAACTTTCCAAAGAACAATGCCCAAATACTGAAGAGGAGATCATACAGATGAGCAATATACCCTATGCAAGTGGAGTTGGAAGTCTTATGTATGGAATGATCTGTAGCAGGCCTGACTTGGCATATGCTGTATCTTTGGTAAGTAGGTTCATGTCAAATCCAGGAGTTGAACATTGGGAAGCTTTGAAACATGTGATGAGGTATCTAAAAGGATCAGTGAACATGTCACTGAAATTTTAGAAGAAAGCAGATGGAAGTACTGTTGCATTGGAGGGGTTTGCTGATTCTGATTTTGCAGCAAACGTGGACACAAGGAAGTCAATTTCTGGATTTGTGTTTACCTTATATGGGACAGCCATCAGCTGGAGGAGTGCACAACAATCTGTTGTGGCACTATCAACTACAGAAGCAGAATATATCTTTCTAACTGAAGCTATCAAAGAATCAATCTAGTTGAAAGGGGTGTTGAGAGACTTGGACTTCAAGCAGAAGTGTGTGGTAATCTACTGTGATAATCAAAGTGCTTTACATCTTGTGAAACACCAAGCATTTCATGAAAGATCAAAACACATTGATGTGAGATTACATTTTGCTAGAGATGTCATAGATTCTGGGTCTGTGGAGGTGAAGAAGGTGCATACTTTGCATAATCCTGCTGATTTTCTTACAAAGGGTGTACCTGGAAACAAAGTGGATCATTGCTCGAGCTTGCTGCAGCTTGAGCAGTGTCATGAAGAGCAATAACAGATAAGCAGTGAAGAGGCAGGAAGAGGCATACTTGATTCATTGAGGTGGAGATTTGTGAGGAAGTGTTCAATCTCATCAAGTGAGCTATATTTTGAAATAGGATGTGTCTAGAATGTGGAACCGGGATCATAAAGTGAAGAACCGGGTGGATAGACCGGGTTTTAGCGTGTAGAAGTGAGTCTGTGCAGAATAAACCGGGTTCAGGGTTGTTGGAGGATAACCGTCAGTTGTGACGAGTTTGTTACAGTTTGTGACGGAATAAACCGTCACATTTGTCCGGTAGCAGCAGTCATCTTCAATCAGTTAGAACTTTTCCGTCAGTTACATTCGAGCTACAAGACCTATATCATTGGAAAGCTCTATTCAAGGAGAACAACACTACGTCGAGCAATTTCCAGTTTTCATAGATTACAGAGAGAATTTGAGAGTGATAGTTTTCTGCCCTAATTTGTTCCAGAATTGGGCATATTCATTTCTGAGTGTAATTTCTGTAATTGATTGGATATCTTAGTGGATTGAGGTGTGTCTTGCCTCCGTGGATGTAGTTCATCTTGAACGAACCACGTAAAATCGATTGTGTAATTCATTTATTTTCAGTTCTGCGCGAAGCTCACTTCGGCCACAACTCTGGCCGAACCGTTGTGTATTTTTCAGAAGTTTCATTTTCGAACTCGTTCCAGTTTCTTAGTGTTGTGTGATTAGGAGTTGATTTGTCTAACACCCACCATCTTCTTTCTTTAAGTCTTTGAACCAAGATTCATTTGGGCACATGTGGAACGAACAACCTGTATCAAGAACCCATTCCTTTTCCATCTTTGTATTTGTGATGTTTAACACTTCAGGGGCATCATCTTGTTGTTCAGTCACAGCCACTTCTGCCCTTTGATTTTCCTGCTTCTTCTTCTTTTGTGGGCAATCCTTCTTCAAATGTCCAATTTGCTTACACTTAAAACATTTTCTATTTTCAATCCAGTCTCCATTCTTCTTTGAATTCTGAGTTCCAGACTTATTATCCTTGGATCCCTGGAACTTCTTCTTTTGATAATTCCTTTTGAACTTTATGTTCAAGCCTTCTCCAGCCTGAGTAGAGCCCTTATCTCCCTGATTTTGAAAACACTTTGTCCTCAAAGCTGAGAGGATAGACTCATAATTGACCTTTCCATCCCTCCCAAACATCAATGCATCTTTAAAACTTTCCATGGACTTTGGAAGAACATTCAACACCATCAAATCCTTGTCATCACCCTCCAAGTTCACACCCAGGTCTTGTAGTTCTTCAATCATCTTGACAAATTCATCAAGTTGATCAGAAATGGCCTTATCATCAGTAATCTTGAAAGACATCAATTTCTGCTTCAGAAATAATTTGTTTGATATTGACTTTGATTGATAAAGTTCTTCCAATTTCCTCCATGCCTCTACTGCATTCTTGCACCTTGATATCTCCCTCAGGGGTTTATCACCCAAACACAGAGTTATCAGGCTCAGAGCCTTCTTATCCACTTCTGAAAACTTTGGTTTCTCAGCATCAGACCATTGATCAACAGGAAGAAGTGCAGAGTCTAAACCATTTTGAACCAATACAGCATTCATCTTGAATTTCCAAAGTGAGAAGTCATTCTTACCTGAAAACTTCTCCACATCCATCTTAACTCCAGCCATTCTTCTTGCCTCTTCTAGTGTGTGTGCCCAAGTTTCCCACAGACAACGCCATTTTTTAAGAATTAACTCTTCTCACACACACATACAACACTCAAACCAGGAAGAAGATGAAAAACAACAAGGAATTCGGTCACAAGAAACCGAACACAGAACCGAAATAAAAATTGAAGAACACAAGGATTTTACGTGGTTCAATCAATGTGATCTACATCCACGGAGTTTCATACACCTCAATTCACTCCACTTATCAATCAATTACAAGAATTAATCCAGAAAACTAGAAACCCCCCAATTAACAGACCGAATTGAGCTCAAGAACCCTAGCTATCTAATTCTATTGATTGAGTAATGTTTAGAGAGGAAAAGTAACGTGAATCAACTCGCAGCTTCAAGTGGTTTCAATGTATATAAAGGACGGAGCTCGAATAAGGAAGTAGAACCAGTTGTAACCAATTCTGTTCTCAACTGCAAAAACTGTTAGGCGGGCTTTCAACAACTGTTTTACATGCAACGGTTTTAACCCGTTGCAAATGACAGTTATAACCGCATTGACTCCGGTTTCCTTTTAAACCTTGTAACTGATCCGGCTAAAACCCGATTTTCTAGCCCGGTTCTCCGCATACTAAACCCGGTTCTGGACTCTTCAAATCCTCTATTACAATCTATGATCACTTGATGATATTGAACTGATATCTACAGGATCCGTGAATAAATTGTTAATGGAAAATCAAATTGTGCACTGCAGGTCTAGGGAAATGGGTTTAAAAATCTACACACTAAAGAACGATCATAGCGGTAACTCAACCATGATGAGAGGAGATCCCACGAACTTGGTTCAATAAGATAACTAAGTTATGAAGTGTTCGTATGGGAACTTGGAACTCGAATATGTTCAGTCTAGACTTTGAAACTCATTCAAGTAATTCCCAGAGACAGCCAAGTGCAAAACAAAGGAAATCTTGATGATGTGTGGTGATAGTATGCTTCTAAGGCTTTTAGCGACTCATATACTAAATATGGTGGGGGTATTTTGGGTTACTCCAGAATTAAATCCTTATAAGAGGTCACCTATATGAGTGAGAAGTTTGACTGCTTTAAATACTTATGAATCCAAGATACAATCTAGGGCCAATATAGACACAACCTGAGAATTGAAAGATATCAGAATTGTTATTGTGTAAATGTTATTATCTTGATTTACACAAAAGTCAGTAGTTCAAGATATCACATTCACTGAGCATCGAGTAAATCCGATAGCATCTTAGTAGGAAAGGTCCAAAACTGAAAGCCACCTATAGTGATGCAATGACAGTTTGTCATAACTTTCTTATGTGTCTGCATAAAGTACATGCATTAATTGTTATCAATGTGGGGGTTATTAGAAATTTACTTTGAAAGGTTGGTATTGACCAAAGTTTGAGCAATTCTAACTTTGAACTCTTTGTCGATGAATTCTTCAATTCATGAGGATGATTGTTTGAATTTTGAGGTGTAAATGGAGAAGTGTCTATTAGACGAAAAAAATTTCTGAAAAAGTTGTGTTTGTTATTTTGGAATAGATACGAACAACAGGGCGTGAACATTCAAAAAGGATGCAATCCAATTATAAGATCATGATCTTTAGTCAAGAGGTATAATCTAACGGTTGTGATTGATTAAGTAAAAAGGTGCAACCTGCCTAGAAGTCTATAAATAGAACCCAGAAGTTGCACTTCGAATAACTCCACTACAATCTACATTTCATATCTTCCGCATTATAGCCCTTTTCATCTTTGAGTCTCAAGAAAGTTCAGAGTATCAAATAGTTCATCGAAAACTTTAGTTTCATTATGCTGCGATCCTAAAGTTCATATTTGTTATATCTTTGGGACGATTGACATAATCAGTGAGCACTAAGTATATGGGGCAATATCATCTTACAAAGAAAGAGTTCAACTCTTTCCTAGAGTCATTTTCAAATACATTATTGTTTTTCTAATACAATCAGTGGTGATCCACGAAAGGGCCTTTGTTCTTTACAACTGCATGAGGAGTCAAAATAATTTCTTGTTTGATCAATTATTTTTATTTTGGTTCTGAAATCATGTTTTTGTTTGTTGGAGACTCAAATAGGATTAGGTGTCCATTAGGTGGTTGTGAAATCTGGGATTGATTTATTTTTTAATCTGAAAATTCTCTTATGCATTTGTATTGTGAATGTAACAGAATTCAGGATGCTCACCAGCTGTTTGATGAATTGGGTGCAAGAAAAGGCTTGATCTTATGGAATACATTGATGGGGGACTTATTTCGGGGCTCAACATGCTTTGGTAATAGATTTAATTAAAGAGCTACGTAGAGATGATTTAGACAATAACGTGACTATCATGCTCAATATTTTATCAGCCTCCTAGGATATCCAAAATGTTCCTTTTAGAGAATGTCTGCATTTATTTTACTTCAAGATTGGTTTTCTATATATAAAAAAAAAATGAATTGGGTTTCTATCAAATGTAAAAGTGATTACTGCTTTAATCTCCATGTATGTGAAACACGGTTGCATTCATTCTGCTCATTGAGTCTACAGTAATGTCGATGTTGAAAAAGATGTTATTGTGTTGAACTGTTTAACCGATGGATATGCAAGAAGTGGTCTTCTAGAAGAAACTTTGTGATTGCTAAAACTGATAAAGCATCAAGGTGTAACGCCAAATTCATTTACCTTAGTAGTATTGCTTTCTGCTTCCTCTATCTCTAAAGTTGTGGCAGTCGAGCAATACGTGAATGATTATGTGAAGAACCAGCAAATGTTATTATATGCAGTTTTGGCACAACAATAGTTGACGTGTATGCAAAAAATGGGTTTCTTGAGAAGGCAATCAATGTCATTTATCGGATAGAAAAGAAGGATTTGAAGAGTCGGACAAGCCCAAGGGCAAGCCGGTTGGACAATCACACTTCTCCATAGAACATGGAGGAGGAGGATATGAACCTATGAGGTAACCTTCTTAGCTGTTTTAAATTCTTATAGCCATGGAGGTTTTGTTACATTGGGGTTGAGATGTGTTAAGAGAACGGAGGAAATTTTCGGGTTAGTGCCAAAGATTTGTTGGAAATTAGCTTTAGAAGATTGGTGGTGACCAATCTTTGAACAATTTCAACTTTAGGTTTCATTTGTTGAAAATGAAATTAAGTTGCAAATTCATAATCCACATTTCGTGTAGATAAATTTAGTGTATTTATGTTCTCAAAACCAATTTTGGGTGAATGAGAAATTAATGCCTAAAGGTTGCAACTTAAACATGAAAAGTTAGAAGAGCTAAAGGAAAAATATGGGAATTTGTCCCAGATAGTAAAGTTGGAGTAAGTTGGAACTCCTTATTAAGAAGAGCACTTGATAGGGAGTTATCAAATATGATCTCTTATGCTGGACCCTAGTGGGATTTTAGCCTTTGGCTAAATGTACCCAAGGATGGTGTGAAGCATCATCCGAGCCCAAACCCGGTTCTCGAGCACGCACGTTGCACATGTCACATTGAGTCGCTTTAGAGGCGCAATGCACTTCGCACGTACACTTCATTACGAGAAGCTAGAGGAGCCTTAAAGTTTTGGCAAGTTGGTCCGAACGGGTGGCTCGGCAACCTCGTAGAGATTCTGTTCAGGTGCAATGACATGGCATCCTAGCGAGGCAAGGCAGATTGATTACGTGCTAGGTCGGGTTCGGATCGACCCGTCACTGTTTGACGTAAGTCGGATCCGCGAACAGGTGCAATTATTGCGAATGGGTGCGACCCCTGCCGGCGGATCGCTGGTCTAGCAGCAGGCGCGAGCGACCCGCGACTAGGTGTGTCCATGCATGCCGAACCGGTGCCACCAAGGGTCAAATGGTGTCTTTTCAAAAAGGCACCAACTCTTCAGAAACTATAAATAGGTCCCCCATTTTTCATTTCAATTCACTCCATGTATTTCTCTACATTTGCATTCTAGTTCTCTAGCCCGCCTGAATTCCACTATAAGAAAGTCTCGAGTATCGAGTAGTTTGCCAAAAGTTTTGGTTTTGTTATGTTGCAATCCAAAAGCTAAAAGTCGTTGTATCTTGGGGGCAACTGCCGAAGACTAGGAGCACTAGAATTCGGGGCAATATCGTCTTACGGATAGCGAGTCAAACTCATGCCTCGAATTTTCTAATAGTTTAATTGAGTCATTCTTTCAAGTACACCACACCGGATACCAAAAGTGTAAGATGATATTTCGTGTATTTGGAAGATGTCGGCCAACACTGTTTTTTGTAGCACATGTTCACGCTGAAAGACCGGTGAAGTTTGATGGAAGTGGCAACAGAAGATGTTGTTCAACCTAATGGCGCTCAACCTGGTTCGCTTCCTAAAGGAAGATGCTCCCACCGTCGATGAAAATGAGAAAGACGAGCAAAAGAGGATGGCGTTGGACGCCATGGAATCATAGTGATTTTTTGTGTCACAACTACATCCTTAATGGTCTCGATGATTCCCTCTACAACGTCTACGCGGTTATAAAAACTGCAAAGGAGTTGTGCAAATGGTTGGAGAAGAAATACAAGAGCGAAGATGTCGGGATGAAGAAGTTCATCATCGGAAGGTTTTTGGACTTCAAGATGACGGACTCCAAGATGGTGTTGGATCAAGTCTGAGAGTTACAGTGGATTCTGCATGAGATTCATGTCGAAGACATGCAACAGAGTGAATCCTTTCAGGTAGTTGCTGTGATAGAGAAGCTACCGCCTCTGTGTAAGGATTTCAAGAATTATCTCAAGCATAAGCGCAATGAAATGGGGCTTAAAAACCTTATCATGAGACTAAGGATCGAGGAAGATAACCGGAAATCCAAGGTCAAGAGTGAAAGTCGAACATGGGGGCAAGGGTGAACTTGGTCGAGTCGAATACTAGCAGCAAGAAGTAGAAGTGATCGGGTAAGAAGCAGCCACAGCAGGAGACAAATTCTAAGAAGATTAGGGGCAACTACTGTAACAGCCTGGTTTTTTTTATAGGCAACTTTTTTTTTTTTTATAAATAACAATAATTTTTACTTTTAAAAAGGGAATAATAAAAACAATTACCGTTAGGAAAACATTCACATAATTTTAAACTAGGGTTGTTATAATTTTAATAAAAATATAATTATTGCTATGCTTCAAAGGATAAAGTCATATTATTTCCAACCTTTTCAATGTTAATATGAATAATACTTTTATAAATATGCGGAAGCAATTCCAAGCACTATAACTTAAGAGTTATCATAAATTCTAAAGAAAGCCTTGAAGTATAATGAAGTCATTTTTCTTTATAAAACTCGTAGATCAGGTTTTAAAAGAACTAAAGCTTTTCGGACTAATAATATATTCCTAATTTATGGACAAGTAAGTAAAATCTAAAATTATAAGTCGTTAGGCAAATACTAAATAAAATACTTTTAATAAACAACATTCATATAGTAACCCAATAATATTCCACTAAATAACATTTAATAAAATACTTTTGATAAATTATAAAAGCTAAGTAGATAATACAATATAATAAACCACTTTAATACCTAAAATAGAACTCATGTGTGTATCACGATAAATATCTACTATCTACTTATATGCCATCACATCCCTCTCTTGCCTTCACACGCAGCTCCATCAACCTAAAAGGGGGTTTTGATAAAAGGGGGTGAGCTACATTCAACTCGTGGGATTTAGTTTGCCAAAATTAAATACAAGCAAGCAGTTTCGAATACGAGCAAATCACCATAAATATCACCATAATGTCACCATATCATGTATCACCGTAACACCATATCACCATAAGCCCGTAGGCCATTCACATAAGCGGATCAAATAAATTTGAATCTCGTATCATAAAATTACCATAGCAACATATTAAATATAACAAGCATCATATTTAATTAAAGCAAACATTAAAAGAAAACCCCACCTTAGTAGTTGACTAAACCTTGAAAGTGCCACGTAAAGATCTAACCCAGTGCGCTCTTGACCAGATAATTGTACATAGCATATATTTTGTTTTTAATTAATCTATTATTATTATAGCCTAGCATAAACTAAAAGATAATTCATGAAATGCAACATAATACCAAAGGAATTAATGGTTGGTCACACGTAGCTAAGGGTAAAAATTGTAATGGAGTTGAGTTGAATATTTGCATGCACTTGACTAAAAAAAAATACCTCACCCAAAGTAAGAAAAAAATGAGTGAAATGACAACTCCTATCCCCTAAATTACTCCCCCTGCATAAACTTTCACACTTTCTCCCCTTTAATTCCTTTCACATCTATTTTTTTTTTTTTTCCCTCATCTCTCTCATATTCTCTCTCAAACACAGGCAGACACACAAGTTCACATACAATATCACCCCAACACACACACAACGTCACTCACACACTACTGCACTAGCACTCACACTTATATACACATACTGATTCACACACACACATACACACACACACACACCAGACCGCACACACATACACACACACACCAGCACACTGAAACATGCACCAACTCACACTGTTTCACACACACACACACATCACACATACACCCACTGAGATTTACACACGTATGTACTTTTTTTTCCTTTAATTATTTTAGCGGGTTGGGAAAAAAAAGAAATTAGAACGTCAAGATAAAGTAAATATGACCAAAGAATAATGGATTACGAAATCGGGTTAAAAAGACACCGATCGGCGTGGTTGAATATTTGTTTGATGGAGAAAAACAATCAGCGTTGTTGAATTGTTGTTTGAGGGAGAGGAATGGCGGCTGCTTGATGTAGAAGGAATATAATTTTTTTTTCTTTTGCGCTAATGAATCGATACTAACTTTCTTTTTTTTTTTTCTATTTATATTAGGGTTAAACTTCTACTGGGTATTAATCAGATATCGCAAAGTATGATAAATTCATATCTAGTTATAACCTAAATATGTCTATTTGATATTCTATGAATCTGGTCAAGATGCACAATGATATACGATACTTTATGGATATGCAATTGGAAGAATAATTTATTAGTTGGACTCAAACTAAGCCCAGATAACTTGGGATATGCAATTGGAAGAATAAGATGCATGTTGGGCTTATAAATACTTAAATGGGCTAATTAGCTAAATAAATAATCTTCTATTTTATAAATGATCAGCTAAAAATATGGGGTGTTACAACTACTACAACAGCGACAAATCTGGACACATGGCTAAGAATTGTAAGCAACCTAAGAAGGACAATCAAAGCCAAGCTTACTTAACTGAGGACATAATGACACCTCGGATCTGTTAGATCTATATTTAACCGCCATTGTGTTTGAAGCCACTTTGGTTGAAACCCAGTATTCGTGGACACCGGTGCGACGCACCACATATGTTCAGAAAGTAAAATGTTCTCAAGTTACATGTCGATCACTAGAAGAAAGTTGTATATGGGGAACTCCGCAACTTCCAACATAGACGGGTTGGGAAGAGTGGTGCTGAAGATGACCTCAAGGAAAGAGCTGATGTTTGTGGATGTGTTGCATGTCACGGACATCCGCAAGAACTTAGTATCCGGCTCTATGTTGAATAAAGTCGGGTTTAGGGTAGTATTTAAGGCTGACAAGTTTGTACTGACCAAGAATGGCCAAACTATAGGAAATGGCTACCTAAAGTAAAGACTCTTTAAATTTGAACAAACTAAAAGGGCTAGTTTGAATTTACTTCTAATGATGGAATTTGATTCACACCAAAAGTGTGAAGTATGTGTTGAGGCAAAGATGGTCAAAGCATCGTTTCCCTCAGTGAGAGAAGCACTTCGCCTCTAGAGTTGATCCATACTGATATATGAGATCTGAAACATGTGCAAACTAGAGGTGGAAAAGTATTTCATTACTTTTATTGACAATTTCACGTGATATTGTTATGTATATCTTTTGAGTGGCAAATACGAAGCTCTTAAGGCCTTAAAAAGTTATAAGAGCGAAGTTGAGAATCAACATTGCTTAAAAAACAAGATGATTCGAAGTGACATAGGGGGGGAGAATATGTGGCTTTATTTGAAAAAAAAAAAAAATTGCAAGGGACATGGGATTATTTATCAAATGGCTTTCCCTTACTCACCTCAGTCAAACGGTGTAGTTGAACACAAGAACAGAACTCTTAAGAAGATGATGAAATGCTATGCTGATCCATTCGGGGCTACCCCCAGAACATGTGGGGGGAAGTCATTCTTTCGGCTAATCACATTCTCAATTTATTACCACACAAGAAAAGGGATCTGACTCCATATGAATTGTGGAAAGGAAGAAAGCCTTCCTATGGTTACCTTAAGGTGTGGGATGCCTAGACAAGGTAAGTACCTAAACCTGGACAGGTGATGATAGGATCCAAGACTGTTGACTGCATTTTCATTGGATATGCGAACAACAGTAGTGCATATAGATTCCAAGTGCACAACTCGAAAATCCTTGATTTAAATGAATGGATGATTATAGAGTTAATAAATGCATAATTCTTGAAAATTTATTGCTGAAATAAGAACGGAAAGAGACAAGTTCTGGAAAGAAGACTTCTAAGGTTGTGAAGAGTTCTCTTCAAGAAGAAGAACCGAGGTGCAACAAAAGGACCAAAGTAGCAAAGACTTTCAGTCCTGATTTTCTAACTTATATGTTAGATAATGAACCCAAGATAATTCAAGAGGCATTGTCTAGTCTAGATGTTCCTCTTTAGAAAGAAGCTATCAACAGCGAAATTGAGTCCATCATGCAAAATCATACTTGGGAGATAGTTGATCTTCCACCGGGGTGCAAGCATTTGGGAATGCAAGTGGATCCTTAAAAGGAAATATGGCTGATGAATCAATTGACAAGTGTAAGGCCCGCTTGGTAGCTGAGGGGTTCAGAAAAAAAGGAAGGATATGATTACTTCAACACATATTCGCCCTTTACAAGGATTACGTCCATAAGGGTTCTCATTGTTATTGTTGCATTGCATAACCTTGAAATATATCAAATGGATGTGAAAATTTCTTTCCTAAATAGGGAATTAGAAGAGGAGATATACATGGAAAAACCTAAAGGGTGTGTTGCCCCGGACAAGAGCGTAAGTGTGTAGACTCATAAATTACTATACGGGGTTTAAGCAAGTGCCGAAATAGTGGCATGAGAAATTCGATTGAGCTATGTTATCAAATGGCATCAAGATTATCGTGTGACAAATATGTTTACATGAAGGGCACACCCGATGAGTACGTGATTGTTTGTTTTTATGTAGACAACATGTTAATCATGGGAAAAATCACGAAGTAATCGTGAAGACTAAGAACATGTTGAAGAGTCATTTCGATATGAAGGATATGGGATTGGCCGATATAATACTAGGGATAAAAATCTCTAAGACATCCGAGGGAATCGTCTCGACACAATCTCACTATGTTGAGAAAGCACTCAAGAAATTTGAGGCCTTCGATCTTCCTCCGGCTAAGACACCTGTGGATGTAAATCTATAGTTGGTCAAGAACCAAGGAGAACCCGTATCTCAGCAAGGGTATGCTCGAGTGATAGGTAGTCTTATGTACCTAGCGAACTGCACTCGTCCTGACATAGCATACTTAGTTAGCAAACTTAGTAGATTCACGAGTAATCCAGGAGATGATCACTGGATAGCACTGAAACGAGTGTTAAGGTATTTGAAGTATATCGTAAGTGGAGGAGCAGTATCATGGAAATCCTCCAGACAGATGTATATAGCTCGTTCCACGATGGAGTCGGAGTTCATTGCACTTGACAAGGCTGGCAAAGAAGTCGAATGGCTTAAGAATTTTTCAGAGGATTTCCTTGTTTGAACAAATTGGTGCCTCCAATAATAATACACTGCGATAGTATGGAAAGCTATTGGGAAGTCACAAAGTTGTATGTACAACGTAAGTCTGGACACGTTCGTCGGAGACATAACACCGTCAGACAGCTGATCTCTAGTGGAATAATGGTCATTAACTATGTAAGGTCAAAGGAAAATATGGCGGATCCATTAATGAAAGGCATCGCAAGAGAGCTGTTGTACAACGCAGTAAGGGAATGAGGTTAAAACCTATACACCACGACCGGGCATGACGGTAACTCAACCATGATGAGTGAAGATTCCACGAACTTGGTTCAATGAGACAACTAAGTTATGAACTGGTCGTTCGTACACTTGGAACTATTCTAAGTCACCCATTCTCGCAGCTGCACAAGTGCTTTCCTGATGACGTGTGGTAAGGTTAAGCGGATGCGCTTTTAGTGATTCATGTACCAAATGTGGTGGGGTATTTCACGCTACCCCTGGATTAAGTCCTAAACGAAGGTTACCTATATTTGTGAGAAGTGAGATTGCTTCAAGTGGAACAGTTATGAATCCAGGATATGGTCAACGTCCGTTAACGGACACAACGTGAGAATCAAAAGATATCAGAATTTTCATTGTGTGAATGTTATTGTCTTGGTGTACACAAAAAGTTGTTAATTCAAGACATTCCGTTCACTGAGTCGCGAGTACATGCAATAGCATTTCACTAAGGAATGATCAAAGCCGAAAGCTACATATCTCAATGCAATGGCGGTTCTTCGAGACTTTCTTGTGTGTCAAGCCTTAGATGTAAGCATTAATTGTCATTGATGTGGAGGATTGTTGGGACAGGTTTGATTATTAAAAGAAGCATACGGGTTGATCGTGCGCTGATCCAGTTGAGAGGGACGGGACTACTTGGCGTGCGCTGCTTGGAGCGTGCAGGCTTTATGGTAATGTCGAAGTGGCAGTATGTGAAGGAAGAACTTGAACGGATACAGGAGAATCATCCGGCTGATTTGTGAAGTCCTATTGGTACTTATGCAGTTGTTGGGACTGTACCACATCATAGTTATATCAGAGATGGAGCATAATTTTGTGAGAGAAAGGGATTATGAGCAATCTGCTAAGAAGGAAGCTGAATATAGTTCTATTGAGTTGATGTCAAGGTTTTAACTATTGCTTTTTCTCTAGATGCTTTTGCTAAAAAAACATATGGGATCATCTTTTGCATTTTAGTATTTCATCTTGTGTTTCGCCATATTCACCAAATAATACGTGTATTGGATGATGTCATAAATTAATATATGTAGTGTCATGAATTGAGTGTTACAGAAGATGAAACACCTATTGTAACATAGGATCTGTATTGAACAAAAAAATGCTACTCAATTCTCCCCCTCTCTTCCCCCTTTTCGTCAACCCCCTATTACACTAGGAAGCAGATCCTCTGCTAGGTAGAGATGTGCAGTGCACGGTATGGATCGGATATTTAAAAATATTCAGATCCATAACAAATTTCGGTTATTTGAAAATGAGTTTTCATTACCAATTTTAAAAATCAGGACTGTACTATTAATTTATTTTTTGGAACAATTCGATTTAGAATTTCGGATTTAACGAAGCAATTTAATTCGGTTCAGTTCGGATAACTGGAGATTTTTTATCTTTTGAATAACATATTTAATTTGAACAAAATATATTGACGTCTAACTAATATAAATAATTTTATTACATCAAATTTATTTTCAACTCGCAAACTTGTGTTTTGAAAATTATATAATAATTAAATATAAAATTCTTAATTATTTATATTAAATATAACTAACTGGAGAATTATGAATAATTTAATTTTCAATTCTTATTTAAATTAATCTCTCAGCGATAAAATATTTTTTAATTTATCATTTGTTATTTTATTCGGTAATTCGGTTCAATATAGTTCGGTATGGTTCAGTACGGTTTTCGGTTCGAAAAATTAAGAAATATCCAAATTTGTATCCAAAAAAATAATCAGTTAAATACGGTTCAGAAAAAGTCAAATGGTCAACAAATTTTTTCGGTTCGGAACTAATTCGGTCTGGCTATTTCTATAATCTCCAAGCTCCGTGTATAGTCCTATTGTTGGGGGTGAAGACCCAACAACTTTTGTTGGCCTCCAAATACGCCGCCGTTTCATTTAATTCTCTATATTCTTGATTAATTGAGTTTTTTTTTCTTTTTTGTTGATATGTTAAAGTATATTGTGTTATAATATGCATTGAGATTGCATATACCGTTGATTTTGATATATCGAAATTTTTCAATATACCGTTATATACGAAATACTCAAACTAAAAATACCAAAAATATTGGTATATAGGTATATACAGAAATACGAATTTTTTCGGTATTTCAGTATATACTGAAATACCAAAATTTACAAATTCCCACGCTGTTATCGTATCAGAAATTATCATACTGAAAATTCGGTATATTGAAAATTTCGATATTTTCGATAATGTTTCACTACGATACTTGCGGTAATTCGACATTTCCATATGTTGAGAGTGGAGAATATGAGAATTTATTACGGGATACAATTACCTGGTTCGGAGGAAAATAGAAAATGGAAATTTAAAAAAAATAAAAAATAAAAAGAACTAAATTTCCTGGTGAAACGACAGCGTTTTGGAGGCCACAGTAAAATTTGCTAGGTTTTTACACCAGCAGAGGATCCCCTTTCATTACACTACTTAATTATTTTATCTTTTGTTACATTATTGGATTATTCTCAACTGTTGAAACACGATCATACAATTTATGTTAGGGTGGTTCTATTCATAGCCTACTAATTTCTCTCCACGGCTACCATACACTTGAAATTCCTATTTTACCCTTAATTGATGTAGCCCACATCTAAAATTCTATCTGAAAGTTGCTTCTTTCCAAATCCATTTAATTCCCTTCCTCTAGGAGCTCTACGTGTTCTTCCCCTGCCAAGTTAGATGGAAAAAAAATTCTCATCTCCAAGATCATAACAATCTTCAACTCTTATCACTGCTATTTTTTTTCAAATTTACTGAGGCCCTTGATTTGTTAAGGGATTTAAAATGAATAGATTTCAAAATCCTTAGATTTGAAATCCATGGACTTGAAATTCCTTGTTTGGATTTATGGTGGATTTGCGAAAGAATTTTTAAATCCAAAATTTTCAAATCCATTGTTTGGCAAAAAACTGATACAATATTTATAAAATTCAATTTTTCTCTTTAAAGTATAAACTAACAAATTATATTCTTTTATTAAATAATATAATATTTATCTACATCTAAATTAACCGAACAATTTTTTTTTTCCAATTATATGCATACACACACATATACATTTTATGTATTTTATATCCCAAAAAATATTGGGAGCATTTCATTAAAGATAAAAGAAAAGAAAAAGAATTAAAAAAATACTTGGAGCATTTAATTGGAGAACGAGAGGGAGAGATAGCGATAGGAAGAAGAGAAGAAGAGAGAGAGAGAGAGCGGGGGAGGAGAGAGAGAACGGAAGAGAGAGGGAGAGGACGAGAAGGGGGGGAGGAGGGGAGAGAGAAGTGTGAGTGAGGAGGGATTTGTAAATAACTACCTTTGTCAAATGATTTGAAATTCACCCAAATATAGTGTAAAATGGTGAGTCTCAAATCTTTGGTTTTTAATTGAGTTGATTTAAAAATCCGAATTTACAAATTCACTCATTTAATCTTTTATCCAAACATATAAAAAGGATTTGACAATGAATTTATAAATCCATAACACAAATAAATCCCTCCATCCAAATGGGGCCTGAATAAATTCAATGTTCGTAACCTTTCATTCTCCTATTTTTGAAAGGTGGACTAAGATACATCTATCATCTATACTGAAATTTAGATTATTTCCAAATAAAAATGAGGCACAGGTAAATGCTTGTATTAATAAATTTGAGAGAACACACATACATTGTAAAGGAGACTATGAAGACTTTGAGTTTGAGGGAAAAAGGTTTGTTATTGAATTTGGAAAAGAAGATGCGAGTTTTAGTGAGAAAACCAAAATGTAGTTTTATTGAGTTAGAGGCTATGGAAGGGTGAAGAGATGGAAAAAAACAGTTTTGCCTTAAAATGCTTCTTAGGCTTCCACGAGGGAAAAAATCATTTTTAGTCATATATATTAGGCCTCGTCTAGTAAGAACCATGTATGTTAGAAAATTTCAATTTTAGTCCTATATGTTTCAAAAGTTGTCCAACTTAAGGACACTGACCATCACGAACGGTCAATTTGACCGTCGCACGTGACTAAAATTTGAGAAAGATGAAGAAAGAAGAAAAATAAAATAAAATAATAAAATGAAATGCACCTCATACGGGAGTTAGGGTTTAATTTTTTTTTTCTTTTTTGGGCAAGCTACTAAAGTAATTTAATGATTTCACATGTTATCTGGACAAATATTTGACACATAAGCATTAGCACTCGAAAGCCCTAAATTTATTAGTCAAATTCCGGCTAATTTGATCGTCGGCGATGGTCAGTGTCCTTAAATTGGACAACTTTTTAAACATACAGGACTAAAATTGAAATTTTCTAAATACAGATTTTTTACTAAATAAGGCCTAACATACAGGACTAAAAATGAAATTTTTCTCATAAAAAATAAACCCATAAAATCAGACTAGTAATACAAATAGAACGGAGTTGCAGATGCTGCAATTAAAAATATATGCAAGTTAAAACCAGGCATTCTAAGTGTGAAAAATTGACATCGTTTCAAATAAGTCTGATGCGGTATTCGGGTACCGCTCTGCGCTAAGGCAGCATAGGATAACAAAGATGAACGCGGGGGGGGGGGGGGAGGGTTGGGAGGGTGATGGGATGGGTGTGGAAAGCCCGTTCCGAGGATTCAGAGGGGAGGATATCAGAGCAGACCTCTAGGGTGCATCGGGATTCTAGAAGAGACGGGGAGGAGCGCCCGCGCCGGGCGGGGAAAGCTGAGCGTGACCTAGGCCGCTCGGTAGGAGACCAAGGTGTAAGAGCTGTAACCCGAGTATTAAACTTGAAGCAATATGGGCCTCATTGGGCCTCCGTAGTATAAGCCCAATATAGTAGGGTTTAGGAGAGCATACTATTTTTCCCTTTCTAGCCTTGCCTAATAGGGTAGTATATATATACGATCTCCATTCAAATCAAGGACGGGAAAAAGGAGAGAGAGAAGACCAGGATCCCTTTTTTGGCCACTTTTGCAGGTAATCCATGAAGTAATCAACGGAGGAATGGCAACTTGAAGAACCGTCCTCTATTATGTTGTATTGTTGTAATTTATTTCAGTCGGAAATTGTTTCATTAAAGGATTATTTCATTTTCAGGTTTAATGGGTAAAAAAAGCTATGGATCTCGGCTTATTACATTTTTCCTGTTTGGGAATTATCTAATTATATTGTGACATCCTTAAAAAATCTTCTTCATCGAGGGTCAAAACCTCATCAGAGTCGATATATTATCTACTATTATTATAAAAGTGTGAGTAATTTTATATAAATTTTGATATGTTTATTATATTATCTGTACAATCTATTTTTAAGGTTAATTTAATAATCTTATTTTTTTAAGTTATTTGTTTGGTAAGAATCATTTTATAGTTTAAATTCATCTACTACTTTGTGGAATTTCTATGATATTTTGTAAGATATTTAATTCAACTAATGATATAACTTCAACCTAGATATTCATAAGATATTATATATTTTTTTCTTTTTATAGTAAAAAACATTATATTTTTCTTTTTATTCTATTTTATTTTTTATGATATCTCATATATTTCTTCAATTCATGTCTTTTATGATCAAATTATTTTATACTTTCAGAAAATGGAGAAAGATAGCTAGTTATTATATTTTTCCTATTATTTTGTTTTACTTTTTATGATATATCAAATACTTTTTTCTTTTTTATTGTTTAAATATGGAATGTCAAAAAACCAATTAAGTCGGGTGCTCTTGGGATGAATAAAAAGTATGATTTAGTATTAGTAAAATAAAACATATAATTAAAAATTAAAACAATGTGTATTAAAATTCAAAGTCTTTACTAATTTTATTTCTTCTCATTCTCGAGAAAAAAAAAAAGTATTTTGATTTTGTTTGTTTTTTTAAAGTCTTGCGACTACAATAGCTATATACTTATTTCGCTAATTATAATAGAAAAACATCAATACGACAGTTATAATACAAAAGTATTAATAAGACAGTTATATTCTATCATATATATGAGATTTAGTTCTTTTAAAAAACCTGAAACTAGAATACTAAAGTTATTAAAAGATAATTAAAATATACAAGAAAGTAGTTAGGTATAGAATGTCTGAAAACCAATTAACTCAGTGAATGAATTAGGATTTGTAAACATATAATTAAAATCAGAACAATGAATACTAAAGTTTAGAGTCCTTGCTAGTTTTATTTCTCATCTCATTCTCGAGAAAAAAAAAAAGTTATGTTTGTCTTTTTTAAGTTTCGCAATATAATATTTATATACTTATTTCACTAACTATATATAATAATAGAATGTTGACAATGCAGCTATAATCTATCATACATGAGATTTAATTTACAAATTTATATAAAATTCTTATAATATATGAACTACTAACATCAAAAATAAATATTTTGTCAAAATTTACAATAAATTAAACCTATAATAGTTTAAGGACTTTGGTATATTCTAAAGTTAAACTTCTTTGGTATAATAGTGCATATAAGACCCTTATTTTGAAATGGAGATACTTTAAGTATGACTAAGTATAAATTATAACATTATTTTCAAATTTATACTTTTATATTCTCCTAATATATTCTTGCTTGAAGGATGTGTTCCTTGTGAGAATAATGTAATATTATATATATATATATATATATATATATATATATATATAATATTATCAATCTTATCACTACACGTAATTTTCATTTACACAAGAATTATTTAGGTATGAAATATGTTTGGGAAAATAATTAAGTTTAGATGTTATGATGGTGAATAAAAAAATAATATTTTATTTTTAGGAATAGCAACATACAACATGCTATTGATTAAAATAATGTAAATTGGCATTCCAAGCCCTTATCAAATTTATTAATCACGTCATTCTTGAGAAAGTAAAAATATATTTGTTTCATTTAAGCTTTGCAATTATAGTATCTATATATACATTCTACAAACTACAACAAAAAATATTAACAAGAAAACTATCGTGCCATATATTGCTCCAAAATATATAAGGTTTTTAGTTGACCATTTTATGTAAAATTCGTATAATATAAAATGACTCACCATTAAAGTAAATATTGATCAGAATTTAGAGTAAATTAAACATGCAATAGTAGTTTAACAGAATTTGAGTATCCTGAAGTTGACCACTTTGTTATAATAACCGACATAAGACTCTTATTTTGGAAGGGAAGAAGTAATCAACTTGATTCATTGTTGGATATAAACTATACATGATTTACAAATCTATAATTTTATATCGTCCATATTTAAATTATTATGTCAAGACCAACTTTTTTTAATAATATGTTTTATCTGTGTATAATATTACAAGCTCTGGTTAGGGAAAAAAATGATTGAAATAAGATAAAAGAACAAAATTATTTTACTAGAATTACAATAATATTTTCAAATTCAATATTTGAGAAGGAGAATGTGGTAAATTACCATACTTTTCATAAATGTTCTACATCACAATTTTATTTTGATTAAAGTTAAATAAGTGTTAAGAATAGTAAGTGACCAATATATTAACAAAATTATTTTTACATATAATAGGAATTAATTATAAATTATATCATAATGTTGTGTTTTACTTTGTTGGTGTAACAACTTAGAGTTGATCAAGACATGTTTTATTAATAATATTTGACTTATTTCTCTAAAAAAAATAAACCTTTGTGATTTTTTACACTTTTAACATGTGTTTCATATTATATTTCGATATAACTCATCAAAATCATCTGATAAACATTTTGGTTATAAGGACTTTTTCATAAGCATTTAATTGTTAATGCTACTAAAGAAATAAGTATAACACTATATCTGATAATATTATTCATTTACATATGTGTTTTAATAAAATATATTAATCACATGAAATGCATATTACTTAAAGTATTTTAAATGATTAGTTTGTTAAATTGCAAGAAAAACTAATAGATAAATTTCTATGAAGATCTTAACTTATCCTCGTATAAAAATAAATAATATGATTCAAAACAAAATAGAATATTTAATATCTAAGACAACTTTTATATGATATTAGTATAGACAAAGATGTAAAAAGAGGCCCGATCCTAAGGGTCAGCCCTAACCTCGCCCTAAAAATATATGAGTTGTGCCTTAGTTTTACAGGCCATTATAACTTAAGGGTTTTTAGCCTGGACCTTCTCGACACTTGGGCCTACTAGGACTTAGGCGGGCCCCCATACATGTATTATATATAGATTACATCTTAGAACTTCATTCAATCAAAAGCTTTTCGCATTTCCTTTACATTTTCGATTCCACTCCTCTAAAGTTCACTTTCTCTTCTACAATATTGCACTCACGTTCTTTGTTAGTGCCTTAATTTTTGGTGCTTTCTACTTGTTAAAAAATGAGTATTCTATTCCTTTTAATAAATTTGTTGTTTTCCTTAGATATATTGTATTTTACCTCTTTTTAATAAGTATGTTATGGTTCTTAAATATATTGTGTTGTATCCCCAAAAATACACACACACACACACATATATATATATATAGAGAGAGAGAGAGAAAGACAGAGAACGAGATTATGATACTTATATTTTGGAAATTTTTAATTAACTCTTTCAGTGGCCAAATTTAAACATGAGAGAGAGAAAGAAAGAGAGAGAACAAGATTATGATACTTATATTTTGATAATTAATTAATTGTTTCAGTGATGAAACTTAAACATGTCGATTATGAAGTTTGAGAATGATAACAAATAAACAAAAAAATATGAACTTACAAGGCTTGGGCCCAGCCCTGACCCTTCAGGGCAAGGGTTGGGCTTAGATTTTCAAGGCCCTTATAGCATCGGGGTTTTTAGCCTAGCTCTTTAAACTTAAGACTTTTGAGGGCTTAGATCAGATAGGATCGAAGCGGTCTTATTGACATCTCTAAGTATAGTTCATGTTTATAAAATTATTTGAATTTTTCCTATGAAAAAAAGTTATAGAAACTTAAGATTTAAAGTTAGTTCTTTACCTAATTTTTTAGCCTAAAATATCTAGCAATAGTATAAGACAATCAGTTGTTAAATCTTAGGGTTAATTACGTAAAAATTCACCAACTTTGATTTAATTATCATTTGTAATATAACCTTCAAATTGTAACATAGAAATGCACCACATTTATATTTTTTTTCAGTTCAATGCACCATGACAAATATTTGCTTCAATTGTTGATGTGGAGCACAAAATGAAAATTCTAACCCGCCTAATTGCATATATGTAGTTGTACGAATTATTTTAACCCCTAATTAAATGTAAAAATATCTTTTTTTAATCGTTAAACCTAATCACTAAACAGTCATTTTCATTTAACTAGGGGTTTATAAACATTTTAAGATTAAACGTCTGTAACGGCGCTTGGTTCCATACAGTGGTTACTCCCCCACTTTTAGCATCTTAGATCTGTTAGACTTTTTTAGTCTACTACGGCTTGTGGTAGTTTCGATATTGTACTTAGATATACGCGCTGTGCGGCGTTTCTCGGCTATTGTATGAGCCTACTCATAGAGCGTTTTAGGTTTTACTACTTATTTTTTGTACACACTTTATTCTCATTTTATTTATACAAGCAACTATTTAACTTCTCGGAAGAAAAAAAAAATTATACATCTGTAACTGAGATAGACAAAATTTCGATTACGGGCAAAAAATATCCTCATGTATATTGAATTGAAAAGATCATAAATATGGTGTATTTCTAAGTTATGTTTGAAAAATCATGTTGTAAATGATAATTCACCAAATGATCGTGAATTATCACATAACTAACCTTAAATTTTATTATAGACAATAGTACTAAAACACAAACATATTGCAACAAATCTATCATACATAAACTCCAAGTGAAAAAATAAGATGCAACAATTGAATGTTTCTATTTTATTTTTATTTTTTTAATTTATTGTATTCCTACTACTCTTTATTTGCAATAGACATGAGATAATATATAGTGAAAATACATCAACAAATGATCAAATAATTTAGCTAATTTTAATTAGTTTATTAAATATTCTCTCAACACATCAAAGATCTATTACTTGATTTATTGAGATTACATCGATATCGATAATTTATACGAATAACTATTGTAACATTAAATCATGCTTCAATTCTTAATTAAGTAATATTAGAGTTAGTAAAAATGGAAAAAATTAGAGTAGTCATAATAATTATTAAAAAACCGTCAGGATAAACAATTACATGTTGCTTTTAATAGAATGACATAAAGTATTACATCTTTCTAATTTATTTTTCATAAATAATTATAATAAAAAAATACCGACCACGTGCGCACGTACTCGTTTCTGGTTACCAGAAAAAGTACCAAGTTGCAGTTGAATCCCATATTCCACAAGCAAGAATACCTTGCAATATGATTATATCATATCACAGAGATGAGGTGAGCCGGCTAAGAGTTACAACACCGGAAAGTACAGCCCGGTTTCGTTCTTTGACCTTCACCTGATACAGCACTCTGCATAACTCACAAGTTGTAAGCTCCACTACTATAATAAACAATTTCATGTACTTGGCAAATAAAGGTTGATGATACACACCTCAAGCCTTCCAGCCACATTTCAGTTATTAAAGTTTCACCTGGATAGACATGTAATAGAAATCTCCCAGTTATGTTCTGGATCATATTTTGTTCTCCTCTACAAATGCTTTTGATGATAGCTCTCACTGCAAACCCAAGCGTACAAAGTCCATGCAATATTGGGCGAGAAAATCTACACAACACAATTAGGAGATATTAACCTATTTAACTATATGAAGAAATGATATATGAAAGAACAATATCAGCAACTGCTATAAATTCAAACTTACAATCGTCACAATTTCCCACAAAAGGTTTGCATCCAATATTTGGTCCCAAAGATCATTAGAGGGGCCAAAATTTCTAGTGCTTTTTATTTACCAGAAAGATTACAATAATGCTCTAGACCTTAAAACACAGGACAAAGCACAGAGTTTGGAAGTTTAATAAAATTTACAATTTAAAGAACAAATTACCCTGCAACTTGTGCAATCATAGGATCTGAGTGCAATGGATTGTAATCACCAGAGAGTCTGTAAAGTAGTGCCTGCATCATTGCATTGAAAAACTTCAACTAGAATATATATGCTATTAATGCTGGCTAAAGTGATAAATATGTTGTATAGATTTGACCAAACTCTTTGATCTATCTGAAAGTCTTCCAATAATCAACAACTTTGAATTTCAAAGTACATACAAATATTGTTTTAGATGCAATTACCAAGAAAGATACTTATCAAAAGAATTAACTGAAATAGGTCATCAAATGGCTGAAGTTGAATTTCAGAGTTGAGAAAAAATACAACTTCAAATGCGATTTTCATTCACTGTAACTGACAACATCGTAGTTCGACATGATCCAGTCCACTCAACAAGACTACATTTAAAAATTTACAGTTGAATGGCCACAAAAATTCTTATACAATTCAGTTGCATAACAATTTTAGCAGTGACAGATACTGCTCCGACAAGAATTATTCAGCCACTAAATAATAAAAAAACTCAACACTGCAGAAACTCTTATGGTTGTCGTTCTTGTGAAGATATTCTTTGTGGCTAGCATAATCAAATAAACTCTATTTGACAAAATGACATTTATCATGCCATTTACATCCATTTGCGCCCTTGCAATTCTCTAATAATTATATTCATATTCCCATAAAATGAACCTGCGTACCTGTGATGGCTGTGTGCATTCCTCAAATACAGCAAACGGTTGACTTTTAGGAATTTTATATATCGGTGACTGATTAGAGGGATATTTGGTGTAAGAGAAAGGCAGGGATGATTTTGAGAAGCCACCAGCACCCCTTAAATAAACAGCCATCCTGTGAGGCAGTAAAAGGATTTTGTCAGATTAAGGAATTAAGGAATGCAAAAAGAGAGTAGAAAGAGCATAACAAGAATATATACAATTACATTACACGGATGAAACCTTACCGATTCATGCACAGCAATGCACCAGACTCTTTTTCATAACTTAAAATTTCGATTTCGAGAACTGCTGCCTTACCTGAAAGGAAAACCAAGTACAATTTTCTATTTAATGGTCAATTCAACAATGCCTCCAGAAATGTAAAATTTTTTAGTAACACAAAAGCATACTATAACCTAACATTTCAACCACAGCAGTGACTTCATATATTGATATACTTTTTGACCAGATATAATTTTCCTAATTTTACTACCCATGTGAATAACTGGAGAGTGCGACTTGAAAAAGAGGACTAAAAAGAAAATCAGAGTTTCATCATTACAGTACCTCAAGTTCAGATAACTCCTAACTGTTCGTCACTATGTGGTGTCATAGTACAAATAATCAATATTGCTGTCAAACATATTCTGAGCTTATGACTCATTCACTAGAAAAAAGAGGTCCAATTGGAGAAGAGGTCATATCAGAACCATACCTTTATCATGCAACCCAGAAACAGTTGCTTTATTTAGTAGCTGCAACAACAAATAGAAATAAACACTAATAAGCTTAACTAAGCAGAAAGAGGAATAAAATAAATGGACCATGATTAATAACAATCTCAGCTTAATGTTGAGATCCTTACACAACCATTAGAAGGAAGAGGTTTGTAGATCTCAATATATTGTTGTCCATGTAACAGAAGACGTGGGTCAAAACTGGTGACAATGATGCCGAAAAATGCTTAGTGCTCCAACAAGAATAATATATGATAAAGCATCCAAATTTGTTACACGCAAAAACAACAACAGAAATACTTACTCTAGACCTGGTATCCGTGCAATCTGTGACTGGAGTCCAACTGCAAATAAAGCAGCAAATGTGGGCAAGACCTGTGGATACATGAACATCAACAAATATAGATTTTCTTGGAACTGTTCATAAAGTATCTAGCCTATTATGTGGAGACAAACAAACTTCCTTCTCCAAAATTTAATCTCCAGGGAGTGAGGAAAAAAAAATAGAAAATAGAACTAAAAGCTGTTCAGCTCAAGTTCAGCCTGGATTTCGAGTATAATTTACAGACATCATCTCTGTACTCTCAAAAGTCACAAAAAACAAAAATGATTGAAAGAAGCATACTCTGCCATATAGCTAGATAACAATCAATTTTCCACAGACAACCTTCAAGTGAAAACAAAATTCAGAAAACCTAGGCACGGTTAACAAGCTGAAACTGCTAAAACGATATACAAATTACAATAGTCATGATCCAGTACCAGCACTAAGTACAATAATATTTTAACGTATAAGTACCTCAATAGATTGTTGTCCATCTTGATGGTAAACATATTTCAGCTCCTTGTCATCCACGGCATCTCTCGAGCAAGCTCCAATACCCAGAGCATACAGCGCAGCATCCCTATTCATCAACCAATACACTTACTTTTTACTGCCTCTATGCTGTTAAATTATATTGATAAAGAATTAAAGTTTGAAAAACCGTCAGACTACATTCTGTACTACCACCAACCTTTCAGTATAATTATATGTTGTCTGATTCCCGTAATCACCACCAAACAGAGGGGAAATCAAAATTAGAAGGAGGTCAAGGTGAATTAGACAAAAAAAAAGTGTAAAAGGAATATTGAGAGAAGTGAGGAATTATTACCTGGGGGAATTGGTGCGAAATGATAAGCTGAGGATCAGCCATGGATGAATTAGTGAAAATCCAAAGAAAAAAAGAGTTGGACTTAATTATTAAAAGTTTAGGGTTGGAGTTAATTAGGTAAATGTTGGGCGAGTTATGGGGTGGAACGAATATCAAAGTCTACGCTGCAGAGGATAGAGATGATGAATTGATGATGTTAAGTAAAGGATGAAAATCTCGCGAGAAATCGGCGAAATCTCTCGCGAAAATCAAGTCACGGAGACGATATTGAGCTGTAATCAGTTTTTGTCATTTTATCGCCGAGATCTCGCGATAAATCGCGAGAATCTCGGCGAAAATCGCTGCTGAAATCTCGCACCTCTTGTTCTGCCGATTTCTCGCCAAAATATCGTCAATCTCGCCTCAGCAAAATTTTTTAAATTTTGCCCAGACTTGGATTCGAACTTGAGACCTCTTGAACAAGGCTCCAAGCTTTAACCACTAGACCAAGTCAACAACTTATTATTATATCTACATAGAATTTATATAACCTATTTAGTAAAACCTACTTACAATAATATGTACCATAATTAGTTATTAAAATGAAAATTAGAAAAATAAAAACTAAGTATAAAATAATAATTGGGCATTTCTGTAAATATTTTGTTTTCTTTATAATCTTATGATGAAAAAATGTTGTAATATTTAAATTTGTTATAACAATTTTAAAAATATTATGTTAAATTAGAGTTAAAAATTGATATATTTCCTAATTTATTTGTGTTTAATTTTTAATTAGTGTTGCCTTTGTATAAAAATGGTTATTGGTCAATCAAGAAATTTTTTATATATTGTAAATATTCTCAATGCTTTTAACTTACATAATGCTGAAATAATTTTAATAAAGACTTTAATTTTCTTACATAAATAGATAATATTTTTTAAATCAAAAAAGAAAACAAGAAATCAAACTTTGTTTACAATACATTTTAGATAATAACTAAAAATTCATGTTAAATATTCTAAAAGAAAAGGATAAATCGAACGTATGTATTGTTTTTTATTTACCAACTAGTTGTATATGCGTGAATTGGGCTCAATTTTTAGATTAAATATTTGGATTTAAGTAGGTTTATAACAATCTATAAAATATCGTGATAAATTAAGTATTTTAATATATTTTTCGGCATTTTTAAAAAAAATTCACCGATATTCCGATATTAATCGATATCTCACCGATATCTCCGTAAATTGAAAGACCGATATCTCCGCGAATACCGATATTTTCGTCCTTGATGTTAACAATCAATTCTCGTCCATTTTTCATTTCATTAAATTTTGAAAATACAGTCCCGGGCTTAGAATTTCTTTTCTTTTTTCCTTCTGATTTGTGAAGTGGTCCCACTGCACTGCCACAGTGTTGGATAGGTGTACAATTTAGATATGGCGGCGGCTATTGCTACTACAAATATCTCTACGTACACCAGACATATATTATCTAATTGTTCATATTTTCTTAAGATACCAAATTAAGTTCTCATGTTACCCTTAAGGAATTATAACTACTAAAATTGCCACTAATAATAATAAGAAATAGATAAATAAAAGTGAAACAAAATAAAGAATACCACCATCAACCTTCAGACGGAGAGAAGATACTTCTAAATCAAAAACTCATCTATGCAAGCATTGTGTTGATATAACCTAAAGATGGAAAAATGCTCCCTTTTTGTGTTTATTGAAATCTTCTAAAATTGATTCTCGAACGCCACAGCCTTAGTTAGGAACATTACGATAAACCTTCATAAGTGATTCATCATGATAATCTGGGAGGAAATTATTGTTGGAAATTGGTTTAAGAAAATTGGTGAGTACCCAAATTTGACCAATTGAGAAGTGGCAAAATATTCAACTCTAATGTAATTGAGTTGTGTGTGATCGTTCTACATTCCGAGTAGATGACTGTTGTGTATTGGACTTCTCAAAATCAAATTTCGGTGATTGAGAAATTAATGCACGAAGATAACCACTTGTTAAGGCAGACCTGGATGTTCATGTTCGAACTGTCAAGGAACATGGCGTGTAACTCTCAGCATTAATGGAACATTATGGTGGTGTAACACCTGAAGTAATGAGGTGTAACACATGCATTAAGGTGGTATAACACCTGGAGGTTACTAACCTCGTTTGAATGTCTTAATGGCATGTTTGAATGCCTTAAAAACTCATTAATGAGTGTATTTAATCTCCAATTGAGTGGTGTGGTGCCTATATATGTAGGTCACTGTTTTCCTGCATGGAATACTTGGAAAATATCAAAAACACTAGGAATACTTCTGAAAGTCTGCATCTCATTGCATTTTCGAAAATCCTTAGCATTCCAAATTCATTTGGCGCATAGTTCTTTCCTAGTTCTTACCACACATTCTAGTTCGCTGGTACTTCTGAATTTGTGGTGCTATTATCCAGAAGACGAAAGTCGTTTTATTTTTGAAAACGTTACGTCAAACCGTGAGCACTAGCCGGGACGTATTCATTTTGAGGAAAGAGGTCTAACCTTGATTGACTTCACCCTTGTTCTTTTGTGGTTCTAACATCTCTTTCAGAGATAACAAGTGTTCAGAATCTAGGAGTTATTCTTTCGTTGCTTGAACGTAATCTATTCAAAATATCTGAAGTGGTTCGTGAGTTAATCCAGTGATGTTTGAACATCATCTGTTTAGATTTCTTGAAGAAGTTCATATATTGTTCGAACATCTGCAGTCCAAAATCATTGGTGACTGTTCCTGTGATGTTCGAACATCGGCTGTCCATAATTCTTGGTGTTTATTCATTTGTTGTTGCAATTCTTACATAGTTCTAGCTTTTGAGAGATGTAATACATTAGTAAAACCTTGTAAGTCATTGTTGGATGAACTATAAATCCAACAATTATTCCCTGTCGTACCAATATCTACTCGCTAATTATTACCAGAAGTTCTAGCAGCTTTTGAAGAATAAGAGCAACAACTTCTTTGTTCCCTAGAACTTCTAAACGTAGTTATGTTACCAGTATTAAAAGTTGTTCCCTATTTCTTAGTAAATTTGCACCATCTACACTCCTACTCAGAATGGGAAAGAGGCATGGTTTCGGTTCTCCTTACTTTAGGACAGATGGCTTTTTCCTTTGTAATCCTCTAATGAGCAGCCTAATGTAGAAGAACCTTCAATAGAAATTAGGATTTCTGTTCTAGACGTCGTAATTATATCAGAGTATGTAATCATCGCTTATTGCCTCTTAGTCGGTATCAGAGAATTAGAGATCGGTAGCATTAGCCGTCGCCTTTAGAGATTTAAAAATTCTCAGTTTGAATTTTCTAAAAACTAATCTAAAATTTCAACTAGAAAATAATTAAATTTAAGCAATTAAAAAGGTCTCTAAGTCCTAGGATTTTGTGCTCCGTTTAGGGTGGCTGCTATGGTCAGTAGATGACATGTCTTGTGATTTTCCTCTATGAATATATTGCTTTCATTTGCGTCTACTGGTAGACTTGATGATTTACGATTCTATTTTCGCCTCTTTGAACTCTTAATATCATTTGCTTGTCACTTTTCACCTAGGGTTTCTTTTGAGCGTTGTTTCTGTATAAATCTGATAACTTTGATTCGATCTGGGTTATAGTATTTGCTTGCTTTGTTTTCGGTGTATTGCTTTGTTCCTTTAGCAGGTCAAGGGTTGTGATACGCGATGGCTACGGGTCTGAATGCTAGGGTTGATGACGGGGATGAACTGCCGATTAGGGTTGATGGGGAGGAGAGTAATGGGAGTAAGGGGCGAACGATGTGTCTGGTGGGCAGAGTGTGGACGAAGAAACCTTTTAACGGATACAGACTTTTAGAACAAATGAGAAAGGCTTGGAAGTCATCGAAAGGAATGATGGCAACTGATTCGAAATCTTATGACATTGGAAGGGGCGGATTGTAAAGTTGATAGAGGGTAACTGATGGTCTCGTCAATGTGCATCTAAAGATAGTGATGGCTACACAATCAGATGTAAAAAGTATACTCGATGTGTAATTGAAAAACCTTAGAAGTTGGTGATTAATATTGCTAACTTATAAAAGTCAAATTGCAATTGGAAATTGGACCAAAACTCGTGATGTTTTTTTGTAATTAACCATATTATATTATTATAATTACAATTAATTTCAAAATAAAGTAATAGAGTAATCACACAAAAAAATGTATTGATTTATAGATATTAATTATAGCATATAAAATACTCCCTCCGTCCCACCCAAATTTACACACTTTCCTTTTCGGTACGTCCCACACCAATTTTCACATCCTTAAAAAAGAAAGTCTCCACCCTTAAAATTTTCATCTTCAATCTTCACCTTTAAAAAATCAACCAAAAAACAAAAGCAGATTTTTCTTAATATACGTGTCGGATCAACTGTGCAAACTCCCGCATGACGGAGGGAGTAGTGATCTTCCAACTAAAACTAGAAATCAAGCTTAGAGGAGATGAAAACCATGTACTTCTAAATGATGACATGTGGTTTTATATGCCTTCACAAAATATCATACAAGATATCTTGAGGTAAAAAATTTATTATAAACACTAAATTTATAGTAAACATTACATTACTTTTTAAACTCCTCACAATGATTTAATACAACTTTGAGATTATCACATTATATATTTTAGTTCCAAAATTATTATGTTATTCCGTAGTAGTTGAATACTTATTTACATGTGAAAGTAAACAATTTTAGTTAAATACATATATATATATATATATATATATATATATATATATATATATATATATATAATAGACGAAAGAATCCAAAACTTCCAGCATTCTCGAATTTTAACTAGAGAAAGAGAAAAAAATTAGTAAGATGAACAAGAAAGACGTATAAATAACATTTTCAGCTAGGTTGTATTTGGAATGAATTATTTATATAAAATTTCAAATGAATGGACTTATATATTCCAAGTATAATCTTAAAGTTTTTTGAATTGATAAATTAAGTAGTAATTATTCAAAATATTATGATTATGATGTGATCCTTAGATTGAGCTAATAATAACTCATTCACTTAAAAGGTAATAACATAAATATGGGCATTTGCATTGAGTAGAATTCTAAATTATCTTTTGAGATCTTACGAATCTAGATCTTTCTTTCTTTTAATAGAATGGCATTCAGAATATGATCAACGATTTAGCTATCAGTATTGGCAGCTTGGCACATTAACCATTCACCAACCAAATACTCACCTAAGTTTTTTTAGCATCTATAATTTAAATAAAGAGAAATTAATCTATTTGATTTACTAGAGTCATATGTAACACGTGGTACTGACGTGTGACTTAGAAAAATCTTTTCAGCTTACATTAATATGAGATTAGTTGAGTTTCTGTAAAAGAATATTCGAAGTTTCCATCATTCATTCCAAACCTTAGCAAGCATCACGTACAGTAGACACAAAACATTTAATTTATTATACTATAATTGTATAGAAACCAATCGATAAATATGAAACAAGATACAAGAATCCAGTTGAAACTGAAAGAATATGACCTTGAGCTAAGGTCATTAACTTAATTTAACACTTCAACAAAGTACTGGAATTGCATTCCCTAAATCTGCAAAGGTGCTGAACTAGCACCTTAACAAATCAAATCAAATAACACCCTAGCTAGTCTCACTCTCTATGCCCAACCAAGCCGTGGCACACCTTATCGGGCAGCTCAAAGGGGACGCGTGTGTCTGCCTTTCGCCCTGCCACAAAGCAGTGCGTTCTTTGGGACGGGGTACTCGTCTCTCAATGAGGTTGACGCCGTGTAAACTCTTACGTACGTCTGCTGCCCCAAGTACTGTCGGGCCCAGAACTCTGATCTCAAGTTCCACATGCCCACATTGTCCAAAGCAATATAAATCGCGGTCCATGACTTGGGGTACACCTGCATATAACCAACATCATATTATGTCTTTCTTGTCCTGAATGCTGCCCTACAATTTATTCAAAAGATTAAATATGACATTCCCATAAAATTCTTGATCTTTGTTGTACCTGAACGGTGCAGCGAGAGACTGCATCGCGAAGATTGTATTGGCTCCTACTTGCTGAAGTCCACTGTCCCCCATCCATTCTGATTCACACACAAAATCAGTATATAATAAATATATATGCAAGATGAAGAGCTTATATATGTGTTGTACAGTTGAGCGCTCACCCTACTACCCAAAAGGAGTAGCCACTAAGGTGATAGCTCTGGACGATAACTTCAGGGTTCTCGAAAACAATCTCAATAAATGTCCTGTAATCGACCCCCAACACTGAAGTATCAAGGTATACTCCTCCGCCAGTGGGGGCATTAGAAATGCTCCCCACACGATAAACTCCGCTTATTTGGAAGAAGTCCGCGAGCTTCATAGGTGTGTCGGGCGAAACATAAGACACACTGTTGAGTGCATATCGTTGCTTGCCATTGACCTGACCTGCAGAGCTTGCAAGTCTGATAGTTTTTGTGGTGTTTATCATCCCATAGTGATATGAACCTTGTGGATTCGGTCTTGGCCCGCTTGCTGTCAGATTAGTCCTGAAACCAATGTACGGAACCCAAGTTAAGTCTCTCATGAAAGGAAAAACTCGTTTTTTTTGGTTTTGATGATAGGGTTGATATAAGTGGCCTGATTTCTGTTGGTACAAGAATAGGCTGAATTTTGTGTTGGTTTAACGGCTCACTTAAAAGATTTTATAAGCTGTTACACCTTATAAATATGTTATCTTACTTTAAAATAAGTTGTTGAAGTGTATGCATAAAAAAGATGATGAGAGTTTATAAAATGTTAGTAATGGCAATTGTGTAATTAAAGGGATAATATATAAAGAAAGTTTTTTGAAATAAGATCATATTTCATAAATAAATTCGACTTTTCTTAGTGCTCAAAACAGAGCTTACTCATACTGGCACAACTCTTGCATTCCATGATTGTTGATGCAAAAGAATAGTAAGACATACCTAAAGGAACGAGCTTGGTTCAAAGACCAATCGACCTGAGTGGTAGGGCCACCAGGCAGTGGGCCAGAGGCGGGGCGATTAGAGTTAGCATAACGAAGATAGCCAGTGGTGACAAGGACCTGGCTGGTGAAACGACTGGACACAACAATGAAGTAGTCCTGAGGTTGCTGATCTGCCGTTATAAGAACTGACATACACTGTCCGAGGTGGACATCAAGGGACGAGTAACTGATCTGCATCGTGTGGGTCCCTTCTATCTCAACCACCTTCATCTTGTGTCCTTGAATTCGGAAATTGAGCGAGTTTTGCAATCCGACGTTGCATATACGAAGCCGGTATGTTTTACCTGTTAGAGAAATGATCACATTGTTTATATCTCTTTTGCTAAATGTAAATCTTTAATGAATATTGTGTAGAAATTAGATACCTTGTTGAACAGTGATAGAGGTAGCATTAGGGCCACGGCCATTAATAAGAATTCCATCAGGGAAAGGCAGTTTCTTGCCCTTGTCAAGAATTGTCTTCAACGCCTATATAAGAGGAGATCAAAACCACATCAGCAACAAATTTTTGCAATAAATATATCAAGAAAATAAAAAAAAACTTGTGTAAATCTGAGATAGATGGTCAATAAAAAGGATAATTTACCTAAAAATATCAATTTCAGAAAGAAAATAACATATAAATCTTTTTTAATGCGACTGTCCGTGGAAACACGAGAATGCCTATGCCTCAATTAAGTAGTACTATCATATTAGAGGAGGAGACCTGAATGTTTTAAGCAAACTAAATGGACTAGGAAGTAGGCCCAATACGAAAGTGAGGCCCAAAAAAGAAAGAAAGCGATAGTATTTAATTGATGGGCCCACTTGTATGTTGCCGACACTGCAAATAGTAAAGCCCATAATGAGACATTTTATAATCTATTAACCTATTATAAGAAATGACAAACATTTGTTAATCGCTTTGGCACAAATTTGTTAATAATAATAAAAAGTAGATGGATGAAGATACGTACTGTATGATTCTTCTTGTACCAATCTCCGACCAGGAAGGTGTAATCATCGGTGGGAGGGTCGAAAGGGACAGGGATTAGGGGTCTGCTAAGGATCCTAATGCCTCCGATTGCACCAGCAGCTCTGTGGAAAGCCAATGATGGGAAGTAAAAGAAGCTACCAATTTGATCCTTCATTTGAAGGATGTATGTGAAGTTCTTGCCTGGAGGAATTGGGCATGTTGTCCCAAATACACCATCTTCATATGAATTCCTCCTATTCTGAACCCCATTCCTTCAGTGCCAAAATTAACAAATATTAAAATTAACTCATTTTCTATAATTCTATATTACAAAACAAAACACTGTTTTCGACCTCAAATTCACTATGTACACATAATTATAATTATTTTGCAGAGCAAAGAGCATATACTTTTAAGATCTTTTAAAACATTACTACTCTCACCGGAGTGTCTAAAATGACATTCTTTATGAAAGGGATGGAGTATATTATTTGGCAAAGTTTCAGTTGCACGATACAATTTAGATTGAATATCACGATTTATACTTAAAGGTATTATATGTCCTGGGTACCTTTATTCAGGACATGTACATTTTCACAATGATATATATAATATCTTTAGACATAAATAGCAATACTTTCTAACTCATAATTCAAATTGCATGAATTAAAAATTTGTGCAATTAGTGCACAAAAATCTTCCCTAGTTATTTTGGGAAGGGATGACAGCAGGCATCAATGGTATGTCTAAATACAAAATGATAGTGGGAAGTTAAAAAGAAAATGAGTAGTAAGATTTGAAGCATAGAAATTGGGAAGGGTGAAAGTTGAGTGAGATGCAATGCGTTCCAGATAGAGATGCATTATCTATTTTTAGAAACTTAATCGCTATAAGACAAATCTTACATCATCCACTGCAATTTCCTAATTCACAACATCATTACATGCCCATCGGGACATCATTCCCCCAAGTCTTGATCAAATTACAAAAAACAAATATATATATATATATATTTTCAAAATTTAAAGTTGCATCTAAAAAATTGATGGAGGTACAACACCTCCATTCTTCGGATGCAATTTTATATTTTGTAAAATATTTATAAAAAAATACTTTTTAGTTTTCCTCATTTTTTTCCAAATATTACATCTATTTCTCTAATTTTCTAACTTATCACATCTATACCACAAATTAATGAAAAGAGATACTCAACCCATTTCATAAAACGAGTCATATTTGAAAGCATACAACTTTATAATTTTGAGTCAACTTGATAAAGGTACCATTCTCTAAAAATTACCAATACTAACTCCAAAATTTATTTTAATTTTTTAGTTGACTTATTCAATCATATCTAATTAATATATAAACTAAAAAAAAAATAGTTTTAGAATTAGATTAATAAAGCGGGATGTTGATTTTTGAGATAAGAAATTTTTTTATATAGGTTTGTTATTATGGAAGGGAGGAGGTAGTATAAAAGAAAAAGGGGAAGATTTAGTTGGGGATTTGTTTATACATTTGACTTGTCTCTAAATTGTTGTTACCCAAAAGTAAAAAAAGATTTGAAAAAATGAAAGCATAACCTAAATTATTGTTTGTGGAGGCGACAGTAGATCTGGAATTGGCATTTAAAAGAGAAATTTATGACGCAACTGCCCATGTGATGTGGGTTCTTTCCCCCACTCCTGAAATTAACTAAAGATCAAAATTAAGTAGTCCTGCTATTTAATGTTTTGACACCGAAACTTAATGGCTATTAAATAACATTAGATCTAAGGACGGTGCAATTATCATGTGACAATTTCTTTGTCCTTGGATATAATCAGAATTCTGTTGGGCACATCAATTTAATTACTTTACTTAGCCCAAGGAATAATGTCAGAATGTTACAGATTTAAAAGCTGTGCTAAAAATGAAGACAGTCAAAAATAAAAATGCTCATCATAATCTACCCTAATTTAAATTACATTTGTTATTATTAAGCTTTGACCAAATTACCAGGTTAACCTTTGAGGCTTATGAAGATCGCAAGCAGATCGTCATTAATGTAAAAAAAAAAACTCAAATAGTTCTCGAAAAGGTTACTATTACTCCTGACCTGTTTAGTAATTTAACTAAACCCGAAGGGTGGGCATATATAAATTGATGCTTAATTTGGAAGAAATTAGAGGGTAATTTGGGACAGAAGGCAGAGAGACATTAAGGTTGATCTAGATTGTACGAATGTCCATATGTGTTGTAAGAGCAGAAAACGTGAAGAAGATTTAATGTGTGTGGTTGTTACCAGTGGATGAGGAAAGGCTCATCTAAGCTGTTAAACACATTGACAATGATATTATCATTGGTGACTGAGTATATTTCCGGCCCTGGAAACTGCCCATTTATCAAAATGCCCTGATCCATAACCAACAAACAAACAGTCAGTCAGTCCATTAAATAGAGATCATCATCAGATCACAAAACACAGAGAGACATACACACACCTGTTGTGGGACACCAAGCGGAGAAATGGTGCCATAGGTAATATTCCAACTGAAGAATCTGTAAGGTGATTCAGCAGCAACAATGCCCAAACACACAAGCAGAACCGCTAATTTCAGCAGCATTATTATTATTATTATTTTTAGAAAGTGGGAGGATATGAGGGTGGTTGGAAGAAGGGGGGGCTGTTAAAGAGTAAAGTGAAGGATGGAGCTATAGCATATTTAAAGTGCGTTACAGTCCTACTGCCTCTATATTAAATTACAAAATCAAAAGTCAAATGTCATTCTCGCACCTGTAAAAATATACACCCAAAATTTTCAACTTATTTTGAAATGCCCAATTTTCTTAAACCCAAAAAAATAAGTCCAATTGTCTAATGGCTACTGTACTCTATACACATGCAAATGATTAGAGTGACTAATGTCACTGTTCACACACGCTAACAAATTCCTATTGCGCTTCATCTCAAAATTTATACATTTACAATTTGTCAATTAAAATTTCACATCGAGAAAGATCATGAATATATTAGATTACACATATTTTGTCACTGGCATATAGTCGTTTGGGATAAAATCCAAAATATAAATACGTGTGCGTCTAACTCAAAGCGAATAATATCATACCAATTATGAAGATTGGAGCCGGCCAAGTGCACCGTACATGACCAATTGGTGTAAATGGTAGTTATTTGTATTATGCAACTAGCTTTAACCCTTTGGTTATGTGTTTTACTGACATTCAAGATTGTAGGGTATAATAAAATTTGAAGTTGATGTTAGCGGTAGCTAGTTTGGTTGCAATGTAATGTACTATCATTTGATGATTACTAAAACAACAAAACACATATGTCCAAAAACAAAGGGAATGTTGTTTGTTTTTCTGAAAAGAAAAAGAAAAAGAAAATGGTGGTGGAGGTGTCGGTGGTCGGGCCAATGAGTAGAAATTCGGGCCGCTCACATGTCCTGTCTTAGAAGAAGGGAAGAGCTGGTTTACAAATTGTTATTAATTATTAATACAATAAATGATGATTATATGTTAACAAGGGTTGGGAGGCACCCACGGACTCTGCATGTGCTTCGTTAATTTGTACCTCCACCGCGTCGCTCACGCCGGGTCCCACCGCCCTCACTCTAGACTCTTTCCATGTCCTTTCCACCATCTCACTTGCCTCTATTCGTTTCACTTAATAAATCAAATTACTTTTACTTTTAAATCGGTTATAAACTTTTTACTGAAAAATCAAAAGTAAAATGTCACATTTATTTATATAAAAAATCATAAGTGAACTAAAATAAGAAAGTTGAATAACAATAATAACTTAATTACGTCACAATTCCAATTTTTAATCAGCATATTCTTTAACATATTACAGAAGTGTAGTGATGTATGAGGCATCAACTTAGTCCTTAGTCCTTCTCCAATGGCCTACCTCAAAAAGAAGGTATTTTAATGTTACCTCAGCGTTACTTCAAGAGCAAAAATACATATACCTCAAAACAAAACTATTCCCCAACAATATATCCAAAAAGCAAGTATATGTGGGGGGCCCACCTTAATATTCCATTTTATCTCTTTATTTATTAATCTATCAACTATATTAATTATATTAATTTCTGATAAATAATAAATAATTAAATATTACGATTGTTTTAATTTTTTATATTTTATTAATAATTTGAAAAATGCATTATTAATATTTTTTCATCATTTAAAACGTAAAAATACAAAATATAAGCACACAAGGTACACCCAAAAAAAAAAAAAAAAAAAACTCTAAAGCAACAAAGTAAATTTTGAAAACGGCTAACTTAATATTTAGCTAATTATTTTCGGATCGGGCCCAAACATGCTCAATTAAATCCTGTCAAAGCTGTTGATGTTTCTGTTTATCCCGTAGTTGAACACCTCTCCTGATGTAATCACAAAATGCTTCGGTTGATCCTTGACTTACTTGTGCAGGTGGGGTGGCATAATTGGGATCGTGGGACCAAGCGATCGCTCCATTTCCTTCATTTTCGATTATCATGTTGTGCAATATAATGCAAGTTAATATTATATCCTTCAAGTTATTCTTGTACCAGAAACGACTTGGACCTTTAATCATTGCCCAACGAGCTTGAAGCACTCCAAATGCCCGTTCGACATCCTTTCTAGCAGCCTCTTGCAGTTCCTTGAAATGCTTCCTCTTCAGATCTTAAGGACATGGAAAGCTTTTCACGAAAGTAACCCACTCTAGATAGATTTCATCTAAGATAGTATCCTTGATTATATTGCTTACCATTGATTGTAAAATTAACGGATGGAGCGCGACCTTGCAATGTATCCGTAAATAATGGAGACTGGTTGAGCACGTTTATGTCGTTGTTGGATCCTGCAACTCCAAAGTAGGCATGCCATATCCGCAAATCTGCAGACGCGACCGCTTCGAGTATGATTATAGGGACGCCATGATCACCGGGTGTGAATTGACCTTTCCAATTGGAGGCACTGATTAAAAATAGAAGGGATGTTTGTATATCAAATTATATTGTAAATATAACGAACAATCCATGTGAAATTTGAAGCAACAACTTCTGTGTTGTATTATGTCTGAATTTAGACTTTGGAATCATATATCATTATGCTGGAAGCTAGTGAATCGTAATATATTCGGGTTTGTGGCATGATCGCTTTGACACCCAAAAAGTACAAAGATATGTATGATTGATAAACATACTAAAGACATTCATTGAAAGCACAAATATGCTCTGGACAGTTCCTCCACTCCCAATGCATGCAATCAAGGCTTCCCAGCATTTCGGGAAATCCGTGTCTTTCTTCTTGCATTTGTAACAATCATTGACAATCCAGTGCGTCAGGATTCCTCAAGTAGTATCCGCCGAATAGTTCAATCACACAACGGATATATTGTTCCTAAATCCTCATTTATTACACACTAAATAAACATCCAAAAGCAGAAAAATAAAAAAAAAATGAAAAAAAAAAAGAAAAGAAAAGAAAAAACTGAGTGGGGGATAAAGCTGCAGGCGGTGGGGCCCACCAAGCGCCCGGCTTGTCCCTCTCTCTTCCCCTGTGTTGCTTCACTCTCCCCCTCCACCACTCTCCCCACCCCAAAAATACCTAAGTAGTGAAACTACTACCTCACACAAATATCCCACTCCCCAAATTCCTCCCCCAATGAGAAAATACTCATTCTTGGGTATTTCTCTCACATCCATGTCACCATATTCCTCCCCATTGAGGAGGGCTTTAGAAAGCCACGAATGAGGACTCTTGGTGGTTGCAAGTCCAAAGAAGATCCAGTGGCTAGTAAGCCCAATAAGATTGTCTTACATCAGATAATGGTGCAATACTGGCCTTAGATAGCCAGAGCAAACCTTCACTCTTGATCATGGTATTGAGTTGGAGTTAGATTCGTCTCATCCCAAATGACAATGCATTATGCACTGTTGATGTGCTCGAGCAATTTTTTTGCCTCAATTGCTAACATGGAGCCTGAAATCGAGATTTTGGTTATCTCGATTCCAATCATGTAATCATACAAGTTCTTAAACTCCTAATCAATGAATATTATAATATTTTATGATTAGATTTAATGTTAAAATAATGTTTTTGTTTAAGTAGGGTGGGATGTATGTAATTGGACGGGTCAAAATCTCAATTTCATGTTCCACGTCAGCATTTGGAATTCAAAATTTGCTCGGCTATATTGAATTAATATATATATATATATATATATATATATATATATATATATATATATATATAAAAGTAGTGTACCATTAAAAAGTTATGAGTCCTAGGGTTTCTCTCATGAGTCTTCTTTAGCGTTTTCTTCTAAGGTTATGTCTTTGATTTCAATTGATCTTCGTGTGTTTTTCCTTGTTTCCTTGTGTCTTTTTGCAGGTCTTACTTCTGAGGGTGGCGATTGCTTCCGGCTTCAGGCTCCGAGTATTGGTGATCATCACACATGAAGAGCCCTTTTTCTTCCAATCCTCATTTTCCATCCCTCCCTCTCTCCCACTTACTTTTTCCGAGCCTTGGAAAAACTTTATTCCAACCTCTCTCTAAATGCCTAAGAATCGCGATTTGTTTCATCGACTCAGAAATCCCTTTATCATTGGATGGTACTCTCAATCTGATTGGAAAGATTTTTTTCACCAAGAAGTTTCACTATCAAGAAAAATAAAGAGATATTTACTCCTCTGTGGTTTCCTAAGGGTTCTCTCCTCATCAAATATGTTAGGAAGAAGAAATGTTCCTTTTCCAATTTGATCAACGGGATGATTACAACAGAGTACTACAAGGAGCTTCTTGGTTTTACAATCGGTATTTGATGGCTCTCCAAAAAGTTGATTATGATGTTATTGTTTCTCAGCTGCAATTCACACAATCCCCATTCTGGTTCATATTCATGGGTTGCCTTTGGGACTTATGACTTTTGCTATTACTAAATTGCTTGGAAATCAAGTTGTGAATTCATTGAAGCTAATTAAATAAGAATGGCGGTCTTCTTGGTAAGTTTTTGCACCTAAAGATTAACATTGATCTCTCATCTCCACTCAAGTGAGTAGTCTCTATTATGCACAAGTATTTCCATATTCGAGGTTTTATTTCATACGAAAGGGTGTCGAATTTCTATTTTCTCGGGAATGGCCCTCAAGATTAGATCGGATAGCAGTGGCACCATCTACTTATCCGTATGGGAATTGGCTTCGAGCTCCTCTTCTGAGCCCTTTCTCCAACACACACTCACAAAATCATCACCATACCCTAGCGCCGAGTGGGGGCTCCTCTTCTCGTCCTCCTCAAGACAAAGTATCTTCTCCTCTATCTCTTACTCCTAGCTCGTCCAATCCCTCTTCCTCTAACATATCCAATAAAACTCCATTTACTGTTATAAAACCGTACAACCCCCGAACGATAATACCTCTCACACACTGGCCTTATCAAAATCCAAACACTCCATCCATACACACTCTCCTCGATTTTCTAATCTAATCCCACATAATGCAAACTCCACTCAAATCATATCATCTCCAACTCATGACCCTCATCATGGTTTTTCATCACCATAAATTGCCACTTCCAAAGCTCCATTCAATCCCAATACCCACACAATACATTACTTTTCTTCTCATATACCTACCACCTCACACAATATTTCACCATCAACCATGCCTGCCCCTCTCCCCCCCTCCCCTCCTCATTAACAGAAAGTCTCGCCCTTGCTACTCATAATCATCCCCCCTCTGTTACATCCATGCAGATAGACCACAACCCCATGCAACTATCCCATAATTCTAACTCGTTTGCTACACAATCCTCTTATCAATTTCTTGTCCCAATCCCCATTATACTTGACTCACTAGCCTCAGAAGTAGCCAAAATTTTCAAAAGACATCATGACGAAATTCATGAGAATACCACTCCCAATAATAATCTACCTATCCCTCTAAAACACAAACTCTTGGACAACTCTCTCACCTCCCTCTTACCTTCTATCCCCTCACCTAAAAACCTAAATCATATTCATCTCCCTTATCCAGTTCCCTTATCCCTCTTGATACACTTCGACAAATGATCTCATCGGCGGAGACTAGCTCAGAGGCCCACTTTCGCCAGACATTATGAATCTCATAAGTTGGAACTATGGGGGGCTTGGGGACCTCCACACAATTCAGGAAATAAGCGAACTCATTCGCACAAATAAAATCAGCCATTTTAGTTTTATGCGAAACTAAATGCGCTTCGACGATAGTGGATCGTTTGAAATAACAGTGGGAAAATTTTGGTTTGGTGATTTCTGTCGGGGGTTTATTCGGTAGTGTGGCTCTTCTTTGGAAACGTGATAACTTTGATTTCGTTATCTCTATGTCCTCATGTTTTATTGATACTCATGCAGTCCTGAATTACCATGCATGTAGGATTACAGACTATTATGGCGAGCCTGCAACAACTCGTCGACGTAGAGCTTGGCAAGATTTTAAATCACTTCATCATTCCTAATATCCCTTGGATTTTCCTTGGGGATTTTAACGAGGTCCTTTTCCACTCTGAATTTTGGGATCAAGTTCCTCGAGCACCGAGATACATTTCTGCATTTCGAGACGCTTTATCTTTTTGTGGGTTACATGATTTGGGTTATATGGTTTCCCCCATTCACTTGATAAAAGACACGTATCCACCCTTTTACACAACGAGGGCGTCTTGACCGAGTTGTTGCAAATAATCATTGGAGTGATCTTTTTACATGGAATAGGGTGATTCACCTTGCAACATCTTTTAGTGATCGTTGTGCACTATTTATCCAGTTTACCAATGGGGTTATTCGACCTCATCATACACCATCACCACAACCATTTTATTTGAGGCTATTTGGGTGAAATCATCAGAATGTGAAGCTATTGTCAAGCAAGCATGGGAGTCCGATTTCACTTCTCTTACGGAGAAAATTGAGAATTGCTTCATTAGTCCTCTTCACTGAGGTGACCTTCACAAAAACTCCGTCAAGGATGATATTGCTCATTTATAGGAAATTCTTGCCACTTAGCGTGTGTGGGCCATAACAAAAGATGTTAAATCCCGAATTCCGAAAAAGCAAGCCAAACTTGAAATGCTTTTACATAAAGAAAGCTTGCTTTGGAAGCAACATGCTAAGCAACACTGGTTGCGAGAAGGGGATTGGAATCCTAGCATTTTTTATGCCCATGCCCAACGGCGAGATTCAAATTGATTGCTTAAAAGACTCTAATCACCCTTCGAGATGATAAGAAAGACATCGAGTGCATCATCATTTCCTACTTTGCCAATATCTTTTCCTCTTCTCAACCCAATCCAACTGATATCTAGGAGGTTCTTCATCGTGGATGCTCTCGATCACTCAGGGAATGCAACAGGAACTTTCAAAGCCTTTTCCGGAGACGAGATTTTGCGAGCCAGCAGGGGAATGCATCTATTTAAAATATCTAGGTCCTGATGGTATGAGCCATGTTCTCTTTTAAAAAATATTGGCATACTATGGGTGGTGATGTCGCTTTGTTTGTTCTTATTTTTTTGAATAATTAGGGTTGATCAGTCTATTAATAGTATATTCATTGTTCTTATTCCTAAAGCCTAGAAGTATGAGTCAATAACACAGTTTCGCCCTATTAGCTTATGTAACGTAGTGTATGAAATTGCATCCAAAGTATTAGCTAATAGGATCTAGGTTTGTTTTCCAGCAATGGTTTTGGAGTCTCAATAAGCTTTTATCCTTTGTTGACTAATCATCGGCAATATTTTGATTGCGTATGAGACCCACCATTACATGAAAACTAGAAGTACCGGGGGAGGGGACAGGGTAGGGGCCTTATATCTGTCAAGCTTGACGTGAGTAAGGCCTTTGATTGGGAGGAGTGGGTTTTTGTGGATGTTGTTTTGAAATTGATGGGTTTTCCTCATAAGTTTTGTAATCTTATTTGACTTTGTGTTTCTACTGTTGGATTCCAATTTACTAAATGGTTCTTCTTTTGGTTATTCGGTCCTGGAAAGGGGTATCCAGCAGAGAGATCCATTTTCCCCTTATATGTTCATTATTTGAGCAGAAGTGTTCTCTTTTATTCTTCAGGATCTCCATATTTGTCAAAGGATTCACGGAATTGAAGTTGCTCAATCGGCACCATCGATCTCTCACATATGCTTCGCTGACGACACCCTACTTTTCGATCATGCAACTGAATCAAAATCTCGCTCACTTAAGTTTGTTATCGAATTTTATGAGAGGGTCTTGAGCCAAAGGATAAATTATGATAAATTAGGTATTCTTTTTTGTCCCAGTGTTGATAACAATTTGGTTATTTCTATTTGCAATATTTCTGACATTTCGAGAGTCGAATCACATGGAAAGTACCTTGGTCTTTGTTCGGTTGTAGGACGAACTAACCGGGTGGTGTCTAATAGTTTGAAAGACCGAATATGGAAAAAGATTTTGGGTTGGAAGGAGAAGCAGCTGAGTTCTGGAGGGAAAGATACTTATTACATTTCCTATTCAAGTTATCCCTTCATATACAATAACATGTATTCTTTTGCCAAATGATATACTTTGTCAATGGCCTCTTTTCAGTGAGGATCATACCCGGATGCAGAAAAGTTGCAGTGGCTATCTTGGAGTAAACTCTCAAGTCCGAAAAATTATGGAGGACTCTGCTTTCGGGATGTAAAAGCGTTCAATTTTGCTATGCTTGGTAAACAAGCTTGGTATCTTATGAAAAATCCCAGTTCCTTCGTGGCGCGTGTTATCAAGGCTAAATATTATCCACAACGTATTTTTCGAGAGGCTGATATTGGACACCGTCCCTCATTCTTTTAGAGGAGTATTATCGTGGGTCAAAAAGTGATTATCCAAGGGTGTAGAAAGTTAATTTGCTTGGGGTCGACAACATACATCTAGAAGGACAAGTGGTATCCCTCTACACCTGATTTTCTTGTGCATAATCCCAGCTCTATTTTACCACCGTTAGCTTTGGTGTCAAGCCACATCAATGAAACGGATCACAACTGGAACCATAAACTTATCTAGCAGATTCTTTTGAAGGAAGAAGCTGATGTTATTTTAAGGTGACCAATTTCAAACTCCGGGGGTGCTGATCGGTGGGTTTGGAGCTCATCTCCAAACGGAAAATTCACAATAAAGGCTGCTTACCGCTTTATCTCAAGCTCTCCAGATTTTCTGTTACATGCCCCTCAACCTTCATTTAGTAATCAGGTTAGTCAAATTTAGAAGCTTATTTGGAAGTTGAACGTCTAGAGTCGCATTCATTATTTTATTTATAATTTTTGTACGTATTCCTTCCCTAGTTCTGAAGCCCTTGGCCATCTAAATCTACCACATGATCAAACCTGCCCATTTTTCCGAGCTGCTAACAGCTCACCAACGCAACTCTTCTTTGTGTGGCCTATCTCTTCGGCTATTTGGGCTTCATCGGGTCTTTTGGAGTTTATCATTTCATGTCAACAACCTTGCTTTTATTTATGGTTTCAGGATCTCCTATTGACTGCTAGATGTTTGTAGTTGAATATATGGCGATCATTGCAAATTATATTTGGTATTATAGGAATTTCATTATTTTTTCTCAAGTTGATTAGAATCCACTTAATTATGATTGTTCGTCTTGCTGCAAAGTCTCTTTGCGAATTCCATAATGCCACAGGTTCGGCCGAGAGACACTCTCTTGATAGTTTTTGTCCACTAGCTTAGCCATCACCAGCTTCTACGACCCATATTTATTTGATGGTGCAGTCTCGGTAGCTCACTCTTTTGTCACTTCCAGGGTTTATATTAAATCGAGTTCAGCGCAATTTCTGCGAGGTATGGTTCAAAAGTTTGAGGGGATGGCTCATCCTGAATTGGTGGATTTTTTTGCATTGCGAGAAGCTCTCACCTTAGCTTCATCGTTGGATCAACCGGAGATTACCATTCTTGGTTATTCTAGTTAGGTTGTGCTTGCTTCCATGGGACTTGCCCTTTGTGCTTTGGTTTGTCTTCTGATGTTATTGGATATTCAAGCTTTACTTTCTCTTTTATTGGGCGTATTGTCTTTTGGATTCATAGATCGAATAATTTTATAGCTCATAATCTAGCCAAATATGTGAAGTCTTGTCGTGTTGATCTTTTTCCTTGGTTTGATCCACCACATTTCTTTGTCATTCAATGGTGGCTGCCTCCAGCTAATTTAATGAATTCATTTTACCCCTAAAAACAATTAAAAAAATATGTTGCAAATAATAAGTAACATATATAAGATTGTAAACCTTTTTGTAACTAAACCATAAATAATAGAGGAAATGTATAAAAAAATGTGATACAAAGTTTAAATTAATTAGACACCAAATTACAACAAGGTTGCATTAAATTTGTTATTGCATTATAGATGAATAATATTTTTTCTTTTAAATTTCGGTTTAGATTTTTAGTTTTACGCACTTGATCGGTGTACTGAACGTATTGTTCATCCCATGAGATTGTCTTTTTCATTACGTGTTCCATTTTGTCTTTCACAATGTTTATATACCAAACGCAGGGCCGATCCTAACAAAATTAGGGGTCTGAGTCAAAGTTTAAGAAAAATCTGTAACTTCTTCCTATAAATTTAAATCAACATAAGTAAAAGAAACAAAATATATAAAAATTTCATCTATATTTAAATAATATGACAAGAAATTTCCATAACAATGACATATATGTAGTTACACAACTACTTAAAAATAAGGCTCCAAAAGAATAAAATTAAATTAAAAATAAATTACAAAAGTAGATATAAAAGGTGAGCTCTGAAAAAAATTTAAAAACACACACAAAAAACAAACTTAGATAGTTAAAATAAATAATAAAGTTACAAACTTAAAAAAAAGTAAACAAGCACGGGCTCATCCTAGGTTCACATATACCTTATAACTTACAAGAGACAAAATTCATTAGGCAAATTGTGTGTCCTTGTCTCTTATTGGAAATAATAGTAATAGAGTTCTTTTTTTTTTTTTTTTTTTTCATCATCATCATCATAACAGTAATATAATTAATTAGTAGAAAAAGAAAATTCTATTAGACAAATTGTGTGTCATTGTCTTTTGTTGGAAATAACAGTAAGATAGTTTTTTTTTTTAATCATAACACTAATATAATTAATTAGTAGGAAAAAAAAAACAAGAGAAAATATCAGGAATTGAACCTGGGCCGCCCAACAATAATCTCGCACTACTTTACCACTATGCTAATAACAACATTTGAATATCATTTTACATCTGTATATATAAAAAATATGTTATACAGAACTTAGGGCCCCTAAATTCCTAATTTTTTCGGGTCTTGAGGCGACCACCTCCTTCGACACATAGAAGGAGTGGTCCTTACCAAATGACATGTGTATTGAATGATGTTACTAATTACATGTGTATTTAAGATTGTGAAAGATAATATAAAACATGTATTGTAACAGATGGTTGATGTATTAAATATTACGAAATCAATCTATATATATCTATATATATATATAAGCTAAATGGAGGACGTTATTGTCATTTTAACTTTCCCTCCAAAAACTTTTACACTAATTTGGTAAGTCTTTGTCAATTTTGGTAATTTTATAATTTTCTTTCAATTTTTTTAAATGCAAATAACCTTTATACTTTTAATCCATTTTTTGTGCATGATATATGAAATTATTCATCTTTTCACAATCTTCAATTTGACATCCATATCACATATATTATAATGAGCGAGATATTTAATTTTAAAACAATAACTTCTTTATTGATTAATTATTTAGGTTATATTTAAGTATTTATTTTAAAAATTAATAAAATAATTCCCCTTATAAAAAATATTAATTGAGTATTTTCTCAAAGTTCAACAATTTTTTTTTTCACATGAATTTTCAAATATCTTCTTTACTTTAGTTACGACCAGAATAAAAAATATCTTTTAAGTAATTAAACTCATATTTCATTAAATTAAAGACAAAAAATCAATAATTAATTTTATAGATAATTTATTAAATCATTACATTTAGCATATATATATATATATACATATACGTAATAACAATGTTTGTTTTATTAGACGTGGACTTTTGAGCATATGCATGTTTATATATCATAATTATTATTGAGATTGTTGTTTTATTACTTATTCATATTTCTATATAATGTATATTGTGTTAATATTATTTTATATATAGTAACCTAAATTTTATGACATTTGTTATACTTTTCAATTGTGTTTTTTCGTGAATCAATATCAACGATTTATTTTTTACACTTTGCAACCTAAAAAATATTTTTTCGCACTAACCAACTTCAATTATATCTTCCTTTATTCTTTAAAGCTAAGAATTTTTTTTTTTTTTTTTTTTTTGCATTAATCAATTTTTACCTTAAATAATACTCCCTCCGTCGCGACCTAATTGGTCTAACTTCCATTTTTGTTTGTTCCAATCTAATTGACCAGCCCATAAATGACAAATTTCTCTCACAATCTCCACCATTAATCTCCACATTTGAAAAAGTCAAAAATTCCATAAAATCTATTTTTTCTTAATCTCCGTGCCCGACCAAGGTAGGCCAATTAGGCCGGGACGGAGGGAGTATAATATTTACAATAAAGGTATAAAAATTTAATTGAATTACAAAACCAAATAAAATATGAAAGTATTTAAATATTTGAAGAACTCACATACTTTAAATTATCTTCGAATTATTGAATAAACTTTTGGTTTTATTTTGTTAATGTTAGTATTTATTTTAAAATAAGAAGTATTTCAGTACATCTGAAATTACCAAGTGAAATGTTCAAAGTTGTAAAGTTAATATAATTCTAGAAAGAAACAGTTAAATATTTATAGTTCTAATTTGAAAATTTATTTAGATATATTAAAAATCCATACATATATAAACGTCATAAGAGTGTTAAAATCGTTAAGTCGTATTTTTTCCACCAAAATATTTTATGTTATTTATGGTTATTTGTAGAAGTGTCAACTTTTGATGTGTGTTTTTTTTTCCTTCTTTAAAAAAAATAGTTATTTCTCAAATTTTAAATAAAAATAATATTTATATCACAATAATTTTTACGATTTATATATCAAATTAATCATCGTTTTATGATCTTTTGTTTGACATCCATATCACATATATAAAAATGTGATATTATATAAAATAAATACAAATTATTTATTGGTTGATTATTTGGTGAAATCTTATTGCAGATGTTTGTAGGTGTAATATTTTAAACCGCAATACGAATTGATTGAAGAATTTTTCTAAATAAATATTTTCAATTTAATTTTTAAAAATATTTTTACTAATTAATCTATTGTATTTATTTTTTCATATTAATTTTATTCTATAAATTAATCCATATATAAATATGTGTGTGCATGATAAAATTTAGCCAAGTATGTAAAAAAATATTTTTTTTATCCAATTGCAAATCAGATATTTTCAAGAATAAATATTCATGTATGTATCCCTAAAAGATATTACAGTTTCAGCATTTTGTTAGTGTGTTTCTTTGTCAAAAACTCCTTAGGATTTTTTAGAATACTAATAATTTATTGTTTCTAATATATATTCATATATAATATATCAATTTAATAATCTTTTCACCTTCTTTAAGTTGAATTATGTTTTAATTTTTTATTGTGCATTGATTCATTTATATTGTGAATTAAATTATATAAAAATAATGCAATAGAGTATTTTTAAAATTAAAAAATATAGGATTTTTGAAAAGAAAATCTATTTTTCTTATAAATTATTTAATTTATTTTATTATTATCTTATCTTATTTTTGTAATAAGTAGTGTGTTATTATATTTTTGTTTGCTTTAACATATGTAATTAATTGAACTATTATTCGTATAAGTTAAGAAGGATATAGACCGACTAACGATATGTCAAAGTTTTATAAAAAATAATTTTAACATAGGAATTTTTATTTGTTATTTGTTATATATTTTGATATTTATTTTAATTTTATTATGTAACAATAATTTATTTATAAATAGCGCGCGCGCGCACACACACACACACACACACACATATATATATATATATATATATATATATATATATATATATATATATAATTTAAGAATTACACGGGAGAAACGGATATTTACACTATTTAAAATTTTACTATAAGTTAAAAAAATAAATATTTATTTATTAAGTATACAATGTTCACATTTTCAAATAATATAACCATATGTTTTTTAATTCAATGAAAACTTATTTTATTAGCAGTCTTTCGTGCATCGCACGGGAGTAATACTAGTATATATAAAAGCAAAATGGAGGATATTAATGTCATTTTAACTTTCCCTCCAAAAGACTTAGACCATAATTGGTAACTTTTTCTTAATTTGGTAAGTTCATAACTTTCTTTTATTTTTCTAAAATATTAAATAACATTTTTCATTTTTAATCCGATTTTAATGCATAATATACCAAATTATTCACATTTTCGTGATCTTCGATTTGACATTCATATCACATAAATTATAATGAGATATTTGGTTTGAATAAACAAATTGTTTGTTGGTTAATTATTTGTGTTAGAATTGATGTTTATTGTGAATTGAACTATAATATTTAGGTTTTAGTTGCAACTAAAATTAGTCAAATAACTTCTTTACAAAATAATATGTGTATTTTTTTTTTTATATAAAAATACAACTAGTCAATTTATTTTATTTGATATGAATTTTCGATTTTTTCATGCTGGGAGAAAACTCATTGTTTAAATAGTGAAAGTCCTACTCTATTAAATCAAATGCAAAAACATCAATATCTATTTTATTATCAACTTATTAAATCATCAAATCTGCTAAAATATATTCTTTATCACGATAGTACAGAAGCTTTGAGAATATATATAACTATGTATTAAAATAGTTGTTAAAATTATTTTTAATTACCTTTTTATATTTTTAATAATGTGTAATTTGTTGATATTACTCTTTTAAGGAAATTTATTATCTGCAGCTTAAATTATGACATGTGTTACATTTGGCAATCTTTTTAATTTTTTACTTTTACTAAAACTTCAATATATGTTTCTACACTTTCTAAGCTAAATAATACTTTGTCGCACTAATCAACATCAACTGTCTTTTTTACTCTTAACAATTTAAATAACTTCATTCACATTAATCAATTTTTATCTTCAAATAAATAAATTATTTATAAAAAAAATATAACATTTATATAAATAATTTATAATACCAAATAAAATATGAAAAATTCAAATATTTTAAAGAACTCAAAGACTTTAATTTGTTAGTCGAATAATTAAATAAATTTTGAATTTTGTTTTGTTAAAATAAGATTTATTAAATAAAAATGATTTAAGTATATTTGAAATCACCAATGAAATGTTAAAGTTGCATATAAAAATCCAACTTTATAAAGAAAATTAAATATTTGTAATTAGAAAAATTTATTTAGATAAATTAAAATATAAATATAAAATAAAAGTAGGGACATAAAGAGAAAAGTATTAAACTTTACATTACATATGAAATATCTAAATAAAATATCATTGTTCCTTTTATTATATATTTTATGGTTATTTTTTATTATTTATAGTTAGAATTTAAAAAATATTTTATAAATTAAAATATATATATATATATATATATATATATATATATATATATATATATATATATATAAGCCACAAGAGTGACAATTTTGTAAGTAACACTTTCCAACCTAAAATTTTAGACTGTGATTGATAAGTTGTTATCACATTTGGTAAGAATCAAAATTTATTTTACTTTGTAAAGTTGCAAACATATTTTTTTCATTTATAATCTATTTATTATGTATACTAAATTTCTTTTCAATAAGCAAAACTAACCAACTTGAACTATATGTTTTTCTAGACTTTGCAACCTAAACAATACTTGGTCAAATTAACCAATCTCAATTATGTCTTTTTTTCTTTTTCTTTTTTTCACATTTTGCAAGCTAAGCAAATTTTTTTATAGATCAGATCCACCAGACGGAGAAAGTTCAATAATGTATATCTTTAAATGAATCTACTATTTAAAATATAAATATATAATTTAATTGAAACTTTTCAACATATATATGAAAGTATTAAGAAATATTGGAGCACTCATATGTTTTATTTTGTTATTCCAACTATTGAATAACTTTTGAATTTTATTTTGTTAATTTGTTATTCTTTGTATATTGGAAATACCAAGTAAAGTACTAAAACTTGCAAATAAGTTTTTTCAAAAGTAAATAGTTATAGTTAGAATTTAAAAGTTTATTTAGATAAATTTAAATATTTAAAGTAAAATGGAAAAATTTAAAGAAAAATAAATTTCTTATAGCATTATCCAGTTTCTCTATTTAATAATATGAGTTGATAGTTATATATTTATGTTTGTTTTAACATTCATAATTAATTAAGTTATTATGAATATGGATGAAGAATGATGCAGACACACTAAATGTATGTTTAGATTTTAAAGATAAGAAATGATCATTTTGAAAAAAAAAAAATTATATTTAATATTTATCTTAATGTTAATTTATAATATATATATATATATATATATATATATATATAAATATAAAGTAAGTTATATTAAAATCATATATGAAGTGCGAGAAACTTATATTTACCTTACTTATAATTTTATTTATGTTTTATCCTACATTTTAAAAAATATATATTTTATTAGGATAAAACGATCACATGTTTAAATATTAAATTATACTTCCTCCGTCCCAGTTAATTTTGCACGGTTGACCGGACACAGATGTTAAGAAAAAGCAGATTTTGGGGATTTTTTTTACTTTTTCAAAGGTGGAGATTGAGGGTGGTGATTGTGAGAGAAATTTCTTTTTTAAGGGTATGCAAAGTTAAGTGGGACGGACCGAAAAGAAAAGTATGCAAATTTAAGTGAAATAGAGAAAGTATCATATTTAATTTTATTCAAATCATTACTTTTTAAATAATAATAAGACTATATTACTTAGTTATACATAATAAGACTATATAATTGTTGTAAAGTACTATAAAATGTCTTAACCTCTGATTAAGTTCATTTATATTTTTTCAACTTATTGAGTTCACTTTCATTTACTGAAATAATAATGGAATACACTATAAATTTGTGAAATGATTCTGGTGCCCAATCCTACTTAAATAGTCCATTCCACTATAATACAGATGTTACGATTCATCTAGTAATAACAATAAAATACATAGATTAACTAATCTTATGTGCCTCTTGTTATGAGAAAAGGTTGTTGGTATTTAATTTACTACTTATATATATAAATAAATACAACCGATAGATATAGGTAAAAACTTAAGTGCATTAAGTGCAAAATAAATTTTATTGTGCAGTGCACTGGGGTGGGTTTTTTTAGGGTTTAGAATTTTCGGAAATTTTCGGATTTTTAGGGGATTTTAGGATTTTTTTTCGGGTTATTCGGATTTTTCAAGCCTTTAGAGTTCAGGGTTTTTAGGATCTTTTAGGTCCCATTTGCATGGAGGTATTTGATTTGCCAAGAAATTTAAAATGAATAGATTTCAAAATCCTTAGATTTAAAATCCATGGACTTGAAATCCCTTGTTTGGATTTATGGTGGATTTGTGAAAAGATTTTTAAATCCAAAATTTTCAAATCCAATGTTTGGTAAAAAACTGATACAATATTTGTAAAATTCAATTTTTTTTTCTTTAAAGTTTAAACTAACAGTTTATATTTTTTTTATTAAATAAAATAATATATATCTACATTTAAATTAACCGAACAATTTTTTTTCCAATTATATATATACACACACATATCCATTTTATGTATTTTATATCCCAAAAAATTATTGGGAGCATTTTATTGGAGATAAAAGAAAAAAATAAAAAAAAATAAAAAAATAAAAGAATTTAAAAAATTCTGGGAGCACTTCGTTGGAGAACAAGATGGAGAGATAGCGATAGGGAGAAGAGAAGTAAAGAGAGAGAGAGAGAGGGGGAGGGGAGAGAGAGAGAGAGAGAGAGAGAGAGAGAGAGAGAGCTAATCGATATTATATATAACTGAAAAAACAATCAGTTTACAACGGAAAAACATGGAAAGCCATGCAAATGCTGAGTAACATGAAAAATCATGCAAGTGCTGCTATTACAAGCCAATAGCTAGCACCGGTGAGGTTGGCCTCATTAAAAAACCTTCGTCCGGCAAAACCCAGTGGGAAATATGTACGAAGGAAAAAGAGCACCAACCCAAAGAATCAAGTCGTCTGTCGACCATAAGTGTCTGTGTAGTCCTGCAGTGCCAGTTGAATGATATACTCCGGGAGAGGTGTGAGTGAGGAGAGATTTGTAAATGACTATCTTTGTCAAAGAATTTGAAATCCACCAAAATATAGTGTAAAATGGTGAATCTCAAATCTTGAATTTCTATTTGGGTTGTTTAAAAATCTAAATTTGCAAATCCACTCATTTAATATTTTATCCAAACACATGGAGTACATTTGACAATGGATTTATAAATTCATAGCACAAATCCCTCCATCCAAATGGAGCCTTAGTGTTTTAGGGTTTAGGATTTTTTTAAGATTTAGAATTTAGGGTGCGCAATAACACTATTATGTACTTTATGCACCCATGTCCCAATAAAATATAAGATCGTTAAAAGAGAGCTAGTTTTATTATCATATATGAGAAATAGATTAAATTGAGGGAAAATGAAAATGAATAATGAGAAAAGGCATACTATGCAGTGGCAACTTTCATCTCTAACTTTGTTAGGACCCTTTTGATTGCAAATCATCAATGACAATGATAATGGGTCTAAATTAGGGGGTCAATCGTACTATAAAATAATATGGGATGAGTTATTAATAAAATAGGAATATTAATTAACTTATTCATTATGTATCAAGCACCATAAATAAAAATGTATCTGTAACAAAAAAATTCGTGTATTATATAGATAAACACGAAGAAGAATTACAAGATCGAATTTCTCGGATCAAATGGATAATGTTTACAATTTGTGAGTTCCTGTCTCTAGTTCTCCTCTGATTCTTCTCTTCGATTGATGCCGAAGTTGACTTTGATCTTCCCTAGCTTTGGACTTTGACTTGAGAACGTTAATTCAAAGGCTTGTAAGCTTGATTTTGAATTAAAAGATACTTTTGAATCAATATGCGAAGAACGTCTTAGAAGATCTTGGCAAACGATTAAGAACACCTTCGAAACTTTGATCACCTTGATCTCGGATCAAACGTCAAAAATCTTGAGATTGCTTTGTAACGCCTTGAAATCTCAAGATTGGCTTTGTAACGCCGAATTTTGGCTTTGTAATGCCGAATTTTGACTTTGTACCGCCTTAATGTCAAGATTGATTTTGTACCACCTTTCTTGAGCTTGTGTTGTTGTGATTTTGGTGGAGAATGAGACCCTATTTATAGTTGTTGGATGAAAAATTCTAACGGACTTGAGTTTTGAATGAAACGATATGATTGGCTCTCCACAATATCATTATCCATAAGATAACTATTAGATTAATTGTATTTAATCTAATAATTACTGCAACAACTTGACACATGGAGCATTCTGATTGGTCCACCATGACATGATGTTTATCCTTGTCTTCTTGGATAATTACTAAATTAATTTAATTTAATTTAGTAATATCTGCATCATCTTGACACATGACAACTTCCAATAGGTCAATAAAATATATATTAAATTATCAATTAAATTGACTATTTAACTTAGAAATTTGATTTGATTAATTTTTAACATTAAAATAATAAATATAAAATTAATTTTCAATCACTACAAGAAAAAGGGTCTTTTGAGACCACAAAAAGTGGTCTCAAATGATGATTATTTGTCACAACTTAAGCAAAGTGGTCTCAAATAATAAGTATTTGTCACAAGTTATGAGTATTTGTCACAACTTTATTGTCGTCTCAATAACTAGGTTGCAAATAATATATTTGTGACCACAAAAGTGGTCTCAAATATTTTTTGCAATAACTAGTTGTCTCTAAAAGTAGTTTTAAAGTTGTCTCAAATATTTTTTAGAGAGATTTGTGACAACAAGTGGTCACAAATAACTCATTATTAGTGACCACAATTGTGGTGTCAAAAAGTCTTATACAAAAGACCCATTTTGTTATAGTGAATATATATTTTATTATGTGACTTGGATGCGAAATTTGCATATCAACAATATTTTTATTCATTTTCATTCCCTATCCATAACCTCCCCTCCCCCAATCAAGCGACCCTTAGTTTTCCCGACTATTGTACGTAAGACTGTTCTCTCAACAGCTATCTATGGCATGAAACAATAAACAACATAAACAAATAATTTTATTTTTTTTCTTTTTACTCTTTACTCATGCCTCAAATACAAAACAAACAAATAATTCAATCTATAGGAAACTATACTCCACATATATTTAAGATATAATATTTAGTTCTAATATATATGCATTTTGAATGTAAAATAAAAGGTCGAAAAAACAATATTAATCATGATATGTTATATGTAAAAACAAACAAATGAGAAATATATTGTATTTAAAATTATTTGAGTGGGGTGGGGGGAAGACGCAATGAAAATTGTTTGTTGTATCGTTGAAAATTTCATATTAGAAATGAAAACTAGTAATGAAGAACACCGTTCACTAAATAAAATAAAATAAAAATAGAATATTGATGAAAAATGACATAAATTCACTACTATCCAATTAGTAATTATTAGAAATGAATTGTAAATAATTTGGTTTCTAATTTTATAAAGGAGACGGAAATTTCGTCACTAGATTTATAAAAGGAATAAATCGATCCTTAAATTTTAGAGACAAACATTATATAGACCTACCATTTCGCCTCAAATCAATCACTATTTTAATTTAGAAATATATATATCATGTGATCATAGAAGGATTTTTTCCGTTTCTAATTTAATTTTTTCTTGTAGTGGATGAGATCCTTTATTTCAAATTTTAATATTTCAGTATAATCATAAAATACGTAATATGTGTTTAGCGACATCATTAATTAACGCATTATTGTGTGATGATCATTCTAGAATATGAGAAGAAACAAATTTTGGAATTGAGGATCTCTGCGTTGATCGTGGTTTTTCTTTTTCTTTTTCCCTGTTTATCTTTTTTGGTATAAAAACTCAACAAAAATTATGGCAGAGACATCTATTTCTTAGATTGTAGCGTTATTTAGTTTATATAGTAGAGGACTGTTTGCACCGATCTTTTCTACAAAACGTTCAACACTAACATGACACTAATTACTTAATTTTTTTTCTTTTGTTCACAGCAACCACTAACATGTTACTTATTGTGGTTGAAACTACTTCAGATCCTTTGTCACAATTATTATTTTCTTATTATGTTGCACACTTAATACTACGTCGTTTTAAAATGTCACATAATTTTGAGCTTTGATTAAAACAACATAATATTAAATGTGAAACATAGTCGGTACTTTACAGTTGGGATATAGGTTTTGAATCGGTTGAAAATGAGAGAATTATGATTTCTCATCGGAAAAACATCTATGTTTTGTGGACAAAATGAAATTTTGAATGTGTTTGATGATCTTGCATGTAGTTTTTCTGGGTTTGACTTATAATATGTTTAATAAACAGTAGTAATTAGTGTTTGATTAAGTGGGTGATGTATTGCATTAAATGTGATTTTAATTAATTGTTGTTTATATCTGGAATTCAGAATTGTTCAGAAATAATGTGCAAATATTAATAAGTGGTGTAATTCGATTCACATGTGCACGTGAAGGGGTTTTGGCTTTCCATATATCTTTTATTCTGTTTTCATATATCTGCAATGCATCACAGCATCAAATTTCTTTGTTCTCCATACACCTTTTTTCTTTTTTCTTTTTTATTTTTTCGTTTCATTAACTCGAGTACTAATTTTTACAACTTACATACTATATACATTTCAAACACACTTGAATCATTAGATTAAACACAATAAAAACAAAAGGTCTATTACTAATATATATACAAGTATTGATAATAAAACTATACATTTGTCGTCCTATTTTTTTTTCGCCCTTTCACGTCATACCTATAATATCCTTACTAAATATTCAATTCAACGATAATTAAGTAATTTACACTAATTTATATTAGGTGTATATATCTATTATAGATATAATGAGTAAGACTTGTGTACCCCACATACAGGATCTTCTTATGTACAAAGAATTATAAGAAAAAATCAAATTAGAGACGGAAAAATTCGAATTACATGATATCGATTTTTAAACTAAAGTAGTGATGAATTAGAGACGACATGGTTGGTCTCTAAGATTTAGAGACCGGCTTTATTCCGTCGCTAAATTTAGTGACGGAATTTCCCTCTCTATTATGAAATTAGAGGCCAAATTACCTATCAAATAGAGACAGATTATGTCTGTCTCTAATATTCAGTTGCTAATTTGTCACTAATCGGATACTAATGATTTTTTTGCCATGTTCCATCACTATTCTAGTTTTATTTTGTGGCCGATATTATTCGTTACTAATTTCCTTTTCTAGTATGAATTTTTTTTGTAGTGAATGTCAACCTAACCCAAGCGGATTCCAATTTTTTGCTCAGTTAAAAAAATTGACATCCAAAGAAATAGGTTAAGTGATATTTTTTCCAGAAATATAATACTTTTCGGGAAAATTTATTACTCATTAGAAAAATTAATAGTGTTTTTTTAATAACTTATGTATTCTTATCAATTTTATATAAGTTTTCAATGTCAAGATCTATATAAGTTCTCTATTTAAAACTCACAAATTGTATTCAATTATTATTTAGTTATATTACTTTAAAGTATTACATGCGGCAAAAAATAATATGTGATTAAAAAAAAAGATTTATGTTTCTAGTAGAAAGTATAATTATGTTTAAGGTTATTTTGCTGTGCAATTGTTGCACTAATGCAACCAAAGGGTATTGTTGTCTTTTCACATGTTTTATTGGACGCCTACTTATTTTTTAATTATTTTCTATAAATCATTTTTTGAAAAGGGGAATGATTGCTGCATCGTTGCTTTGGTAATGAGCTTCTAATTTTTCTTCGGTTTTACAATTAAATCATTACTCGAAGCAATGTGGAGAAGAAATGATGGATTGGATTTGGATAATTGAAGGTCATTGTGGGGCATTGGGGCCAAAGGACAGAGTCCCCTTTTTGTCTTCAATTCCGCCAATTGGCCACTAGGATTTATGGTGGAGTGGCGACAGAAGAAGCGGTGACCAGATGGTCATGAGATTTTGTACGTCTTGTTAGGATTGTCCAACAAAGTCCCACATTGGATATACATGGGAAGATCATGAGGTTTATAAGAAAGAAGTATCTCCAATTAGTATGAGGCCATCTAGGAGTTAGCCCAAGAACAAAACTCTACAGGTTTGGCCAAAAACGGATAATATCAATATCAATGTGAAGATGCGGGCCCAGTCAGGGCCCAACAAGTGATATCAGAGCTAGGTTCAGGAAGCCTAGGTAGATAGTCTCTAAATTTTGAGTATGTTTTGTGGTGGCAGCCTAGGCTGAGCCTCCACATCAGATTTTCTTTTTGAGATGGTCAATTCATAGGTTATGGCAAAATTTTCGGCAATGAAGTTTGATATGGAGAAATTTGACGGGAGGATGAATTTAGCTTGTGGCAAGTACAAGTCAAAGATCTGCTGATACAAGCCGGGTTACACAATGCGCTTAAAAGAAAGCCGAGTCCCGCTGGAGGTTCTGGAAAGGAGAAAGACTTTATGAAGCCTAGCATGGATGCTGAAGATTGGGAGAAGTTAGTTTTGAGGCTGCAAGCACAATATGACTATGTTTGGCCAAGAATGTCCTTGAAAACATGCATGGGATTTCAAACCCAAGGAGTAACGGGAAAAACTTGAAGCACTATACCAAGCAAAGGGTATCTCAAATTGGTTTCACCTGAAAGAGCAATTTCACACATTGTGGATGAATGACGATGCAAAAATCTCGGATCATCTGAGTGCTCTCAATGGCATCATCTCGGAGCTAGAGGCAATTGGAGTAAAAATTGAAGACGAGGATAAAGCTTTGAGGCTCATCTTGTCGCTACCACATTCATACAAGCACATGAAGCCAATTCTGATGTATGGAAAGGAAACATTAGCATCTGCTGAAGTCACTGAAAATCTTCTATTTGAAGAAAAAAAACTGACAAGGGACGGTCGTGCTTTGACGAAAAACTCAGCAATGGTGGTATTTAGCAAAGGAAGGAAGAAGGCCTCCAAACAGAATGTAGTCTGCTCAAACTGTAGACAAACGAGACATATAAAGCTTTATTGTCCTGGTCAAGGTGGAGCTGATAAGGCAAATAGCTTCGGTGCTAATGTCATGATTGAAGAAGATGTCCTCTGAGGTTAAGGCATGTCAGCGGTTGCCATGAGAAATGATGTGATGATGTTAGCTGGTCCACATAATTGCATGCAAGGCATTGACTTGGCATGGATGCAGAGTGCATGGTGGATGTTATGTCGATGACTGAAGAGCTTCTATGGGAGCCAAGAGTAGGGAGTAGCACCATAAATTTCAGCAAGGTTTTTCGACATGTGCCTATAAAATTCTTAGAATGAGGATTCTAAGTGATCTACTCATATGGGGGAGTAGGATCATTCTCTAGTTTGAGAGTGATGATTGTCCGTGAAGACGATAAATCTTCTTTTTATTTTTGTCAAGGTGGAGTTTGTTAGGTTTGGTGCCAAAAATCAAAGAAGATTGATGTCCCACATTGCTTTGAGGGATGAAGTTGAGAATCTCTTATGAGTATTTAAGAGATGGTTGTCCCACATAGGCTTTGAGTTCACGGTTAGGGACTTCTTATGGCTATTTAAGAAGACCCTTAACTTTGGTTTCAAGTGCACCAATCAAATACACTTTAGTCTTGTATTTGATTATTTCTAAATTCCTTTCTTGTATTCTTTTTAGAGTTGTTCTCTAGTATAGAGAGTTGGAAGAGAGGTGTGAATCATTAAAGATTTGTCATGTGGTAGAATTGATGTGGGGAGAGGGAAATTGTAATTGTAAAAGTTCATATGGTGGTATTTTTCTTTCCAGTCAGCCGTGATTTTTTCTTTGGTTTTAGAGTTTCCACGTTAAATTCTTGTGTTGTGGTTTATTTTTATCTTATTTCTTGTTTATTATTTTACTTGTCCCTAAGGATGAATGTGGGTCGGTGGATCCCAACAAGTGGTAATAGAGTCATGGTCTCAAACTGAACCGATGTGGTGGAGATCCTCAGAATATCAAACAAGCAGCGGTGAAACTCAATAAGACGACGACGGTGAAACCTCAAGAAGACGAGGGGACCGGTTAAATCTCAAGAAGACGACGGGACGACCTTACGGACCAAGTACGGCTCCACTTGGGGAGGGCAAGCTCGCCAGTGACTGTAAACCATGGACTCCATAAAAGGCATGCGCTCCAAATGCGTTGGAGATGGCTAGTTGACTGGATCGTGCAAGTGTCTTCCGGAGATAGGAAGATGGTGAATGTTATTTAAGGAAAGGTTAAGTGGTCCTTTGGTTGAACATGAGGATTGTTAGGATTGTCCAACAATGTACCACATCGGATATACATGGGAAGATCATAGGTTTTATAAGAAAGAAGTATCTCCAACTGGTATGAGGCCTTTTAGGAGTTAGCCCAAGAACAAAATCATACGAGCTCAACCTAAAGCAGATAATATCATACCAATGTTGAGATGCGGGGTCAGTCAGGGCCCAACACATCTTTGATCGGAAGCCGTTGGTTTGTTATTTCTTTTACGATTGGTGAAATAGTAGACGCCTCTCTGAGTCCTCTACCTTCGCTATTTTTTCCCTGACGCCGTGGAGTTCCACTTTATCAACGTATAGGGAGTCGTACTCTCCTTCAAATTCACGCCTTCTCACACTGGACCCATTCATGTTGTCCTTTCGTCCGCTAATAGGTAACCTATCTGTTGCTGCTGATTCTGTTACTCCGATTTTTTCATTTAAAAATGAATTTATGTGCTCGTATTACCAATTTGGTATCCTAGTATTTCAGGTTGTGTGCGATTTCCTTGAATTTATCATCCCTTGAGTATGTTTTGTAGTGTGTACTTCATTCTGAATTTACACTTTAATTATATCTGAGGTATGGTTTTATCCAAAAAATTTATTGTTTATTGATTGGTTTACTAGGTGAAGAGTTGCACCTGACCACGCTTCCCTTTGTATGAGTTTATTGTTATCGACTTTCTTAATTATGAATACTTAGTTTGCTCCCATTTCAGTCGCCGGTCTAATGTTTCACTATATTGGTAAGTGGGGAACAAGTCAAATTTATGTGTAACACTGATAGTGTCCATCTTTTTATTCCGGAAGTAGTGTCACGTGGCTATTGAACATTTTATTTGTAAGTAGTATTGTTAGCTATTAAATTGCCAAAATGAAACTAGAAATTGGTTCTTTTATAGCGTCCCAATCCATAGTGTGGTTTAACTTCTCGCATAATTTATTAATCCTTACATAATAATCTACACAGTCTGTCAATGCAAAATGACTTAGTCAGCTGAACTTTTATTAGGGATGGACACTGTTTCCTTGCTTTGTGGCATCGCTGGGCATAAGGGTACTCCTGGTAAGGTTAATTATGTGCTCCCGCCTGTAAACTTAAATCTGTTCATTCTTCCTCTTTATATTGTTTAATGTGCTATAGCTATTTCAGAAGTTATAGGAGCAGGCAGTAACCTAGTTTATATGTTGCTTAGTTGAAGTGTATGAGCTCCAACCTTGTATTGCTTAATTGTTACTCATTGTTGAAAGTTGCATTTTTCTTATTTGTTTATATCTTTCTCTCCGAAACTCCCGTTTGCCGGAAGTTTGTCCAGATGACATGGAATTAGTGTAATTGTAACTAAAATGCATGTGAAAGTTGGCATCCCTTTTTGTCAGACCCTCTAATTGCCCTTTTCGGAGCGGCATTTAACATACACCTCTATACTCTCCGAATTGTAGTATGTCGTTCATTAACCCGAGTTTGTCAATTCATAGTATTTTCTGTAGTTGTCGTTGGGTGCAAATTTAGTATATTGCAGAACCATAAATGTATCGCATTATAATCTAATTTTTCCTTTGTTCTGCAGTTGTAGGTCTCTCAAACCCGCTTCCCCATCCCTCGGCCCCAATAAATCACCTAAAGTTTTATAACACCGTTTTTTCAAATTTATATGTGATTGTAGTTTAGTCTGTCATGGTTGTTCTCATGCGTGTTTAGTTGTTGTGTATGTCGTTGTTACATGTTTAACGGCGCTTGGTAAATATGCGAGTGTGATGCAGTGTTCAACAATATGATTGATAGTGTTTTATGCGAGCTTCTGTTGGTGTTATCCATCATGTCGAACATTTTTTCACATTGATTTTAGTTTGGTATTACACGCATTATGGCCAAAAGCTTGTCATTAGTTTTCAGTCAAAAATAACGTGAAAGTTTTGAGGCTTAATTTTAGTCTTGTTTTATGTATTATGTGCACTATGAGAACCTTATGTTGCATGGAAGTTTAAGGTTATAGTAACGCTTGTCGAAGCACATTTTTGTGTTCGCCCGAAATATGGCTTTGGCACGCGGGCTAGTCCAACCCGAATTACCACCTCTAAGGATATTGAAGAGAAATATAAAAAATAAAAGTAATTCCCTATCTCTCTTTTATTTTATTTTCCTTACTTAATGATGTCGTTTCTTTATTCTTGCTTGATAATGCTTGAGTTGTACCTTGTTCCCCGGAGTTAGAGAGTAATCCAACCATAGGATTGTGAATTCAATATAATATGTGTTAATGTGAGTTTGATTGATGAATGGAAGTAACATTATGGATTTCTCATTCCTTTAGTTAACCAACGGTATAGTGACCTTCGATGGGCCCATGTGGGACGAATAGAAGGCCAGAATCATAATTTTTAATCTCGATGAATGCCTCAAGACCTCGCTCCTTGAGCAATATTCATTTGGGGTGGGGATGTAGTGTGCCAATTTAATGCATTATGATATTGTTTGCATTGTCTTCATTGATTTCTTCCGTGGATCTTTAGTGATAAGAGTCAAGACATATTTAAATGTTAGTCGATTGACATATTTACTCCATAATCTTTTATACTACATCTGTCAAGGATCGAACGCTTGCAATTCGTAAATCGTTCTATTCATATTGAACTAGAGCGCTTTTTACGATAGTTCACGTACTTTCTCTGTAATTTATCTAATTAATAACTCTAGCATCACCTATATTTGCACATATTTTTTTTTTATTTTTCTTGTATAATATGAAGAAATTCTCAAGCAAGTTGAATTATGGCCCAATATCTAATATAAAAACATTTTTGTTATTTTTTATTAATAAGTGTCACTCATTCGTGTAATTTACTTATTGATTTAAGATTACTTATTTTAATTTCCTTAATTATTTCATCAATGCTACGTCGACATTTGAAAATTATGTGTGATCTAAAATAAAACTCAATTACAGTGTCATTATAAAATAAATAATGTTTGGTTTTATGGAGGGTTGACAATATACATAGTGTCTCGTAATCTTCAATCGAGACACATGCTCCAATCTATATGTAAATATAATATATATTTTTTCAATATTTTAACTAATTTTTTATGTCTTTACTTTTTTGTTTAATATTAGTGAAATACTCCTAATTTTTAACATTGCATATTAACTTAAAAGTCTTGTATGTGAAAGTTTAAACCATTCTAATTTTGTTTCTCCTATTTTATTTTTGTTTTTTGTTTGGACTATACCACACTTTATTCCAATATAATTATAATTTATTTTAATCTAATATATGCTCGTAAATCATTTTAACAGTCACATTTTACTATCTTAATTTACTGCACGTGTTAATTTAATTATTTGATACTGATTCACATAGTACAATTTTTTTATCATTCGCATAATACAACTTAGTAGTATTTCCTTATAGTTCTTTTTTTCTTTGACGTGCCTTATAATTTTATATAGCATATTAAATACATTTCTCCAATTATTGAATATATGCTTAAAATGTATGTGTAATATTTTTTTCAATTGAATAATATTCTTTAATATTAGATTTAAAATATTTTTTAAAAGTTATGTGCAATTATCTGTATTTCACTAATTTCTACATTTGCCCTTTTACTACATCTATTATTAGTACATTAAAATTAATACCTCAGTCCAAACTCCAATTATTGTAAACCTTGTGATTTTTATGTCTCTCTCCAATTTTATAACATAACATTTTTTTCATGGGTCTACCAAAATTACATCACCTATTAAAAATCTTACATTAATGAATAGATATGTGTAGGTTTGTAAGATATGTGATTAAAATAATGTTCAATGAATATATATTTGGTTAAAATTGATCCATTATATATACTAACGTATTTAAAAATTTACCGAATATCACTACCGATGCATTTATAGATATTACATCTACATACATATATTTTATTACTTTTATATGTAAGCTACTTTAACCGTCTTACCCCATTTTTCATCATAAAAATACTAATAATGTCCTCGTGCAATACACGGAAAGAAAGCGAGAGGTTTTGGAGCTGCTTCTCAGTATGTATGAAGGACTGAAGGGCCGAGGCAGGTGGAGGCCTTCTGCCGAGGAATACATTGCTAGTACAAGCCGAAGCCAAGGTACTTCAAAAGCCCCCTGGAAGGGTAAAAAGAAGCCCGAGGGAAAGAGCACAGGCATTGTTATTAGAGAGCCAGTTCCTGTGACTACGATCGAAGAAGAGCCTACCATTGTCGCCGAAGAGGCAGTCGAAGAACTGGCTAGAGAGATCGAGGTGATGGTCCCCGAGGAATGGGACCCTGTGCAATGGGCCGAAACCCCGAGGTCTGCTCCACAGCCAAGTAGCCGTGATCGTACAAGAGACGAAGTTCCCGAGGTGTTTCTTTCACTAGATCTTTGAGTTTACACGTAGTAATTCCAGAATACAGAATGCGAACCCTAATTCAGAGTTCTTTCCTCATATTTATTCTAAACCCTACTGAACCCTAACTAACTCCCTATTATCGTGCCTATTTTCCACTGCATGGCGGTTGTGGACAAATCGTGGGCCTTGAATCGTGGAACAAACCCCAAGTTGAGCTACGCCATATGCGCTATCTGGAGCGCGTACTTCTGGACCTTTTGGGCCAGTTAATGGGCCGGGGCTCTGGACCCGGTGATCAATCCAATCAAGATCCACCCGTGGATCAAGTTTTGCCGCCGAGGCAATCGCCGACAAGAGGTGTGTCTCATCATCAGGGCAACCAAGGCCCGGTTATGAATCCGGACAACCAGTTCTTACCTCCACCCCCACAAGACATGCAAAACCCTAATCTCGCTGCTGCCCGGCAACCGGTCAATATTCAAATAACTCCAGAATTACTCCAAGCCTTCCTACAAGAGCATGCTCATGTTCTTCAAGACTGGGCGGCCAATCGCCTAAATCCCGAGGGACCTGCCGGACAAGATGTGAATCCCGCGGTGCCTCCGCATCGTCAGCACTCGCATGATCGACAAGACCCGGTGCTTCGCGGGCGTCAGGATCGGCGACGGGAATGACCTGGTTCTTCCGAGGACCATGGGAGTTCTAACGGGTCAAGACAGCGCAACGATGAACCTACGGATGTCGATCGCCGCCGTCCACTCAACGCGGCTAAAAGAGTTCGTTATGCCAACCCTCATACTCTAGATCTTCAAGAGTATGAGCGAGTCCAACGCAATGTCGAGCTTGACAGAATCCTGGGTCTTGATGCCAATGGAGATATCATCACACCGTTCTCTCAAGAAATCATGGCCACCTCCCTTCCCGAAGGGTTCAAAAGGCCTGCCATACCACCTTACGACGGCACCGGAGATCCAGCCAACTTTCTTGGAGCTTTCAGGCACAACATGCTTAGCCGCGATCATACTACGTCCCTCCATTACTGTAAGATTTTCCCTGAGTACCTTCAGGATGAAGCTCGGGTTTGGTTTGATTCTCTCCCGCGCAATAGCGTTTCCTCTTTTAGAGAACTCGCCGAGCACTTCTGGGCGCGTTTCGAAGCACGTGCGAAGCCCATGGCCACCCTGGCCGACCTCATGAATATGGAACAGCGGGACGGTGAAACCGTTACCCAATTTCTTGACCGCTTTACAGCGGAGAGTCTCAAGGTGGGAAATTGCTCAGATGATGTAGTCATCAACGCATTCATGAATGGACTCCGTCCCGGACCACTCTACACCGAGTTGGTTCGTAATCCACCGGTCACAACCCGGGCACTGTTCAAAACGGTGTGCAGATATGCTAAGGCCGAGGAGCAGACTCGTCGGAAACGTGAGAAACATGCTAGCAAGCGGCAGTCCGACAGGGCACAAGTTGGGCCTAGCACACGACCTAGTGCCTTTTCTCGTCTGAACCTGGGGCGTTCAGAATCTCGAGGTGATATTCCACAATTCACTCCGCCAACAAAATCACGAGCTGAAATTCATTCTGTTCACAAGAATGATTTACGGCCCTGTCCGCGGATGACTGCTCCGCCTGAAAAGAGGAACCGTGGAAAGTGGTGTGCATACCACCGAGATCATGGGCACGAGACTGAGGAGTGCCGAGAGCTCAGTAAAGAAATTGAGGAGTGTTTAAGGAAAGGTCTCTTGCGACAATACATTGCGCGGACCGATGACAAACCTCGGACAAGTCAGAATGGGGGTTCTTCTCATAACCGCGGAGGTTATCATGACCGGGGTACACAACAAAATCGGCCGCCGTGGCAGAATAATCGGCCGGGATCTAGCAATCATGCACGGCAAGACTCCGGTAATCGCCAACAACCTCGTTTTCTGCCACCACCTCCTCCTCCGGGAGGACCCGGAGACAACGCACCCACTCACGTAATAAACGTGATATATGGGGCCCTCCCCACCGGGGCTTCACGAAATGCCTTGAAGGCAGAGGCTCGCCGTCCTCCTCCCGAGGAGCCACGTCATAAGCGCCTCCATCAATCCGAGACTGTTAGTTTCACAGATAGGGACCCGGTTCCAGAGATAACACCTCATACTGATGCCATTGTCATTGACATGACTGTGGCCAATATTACAATAAAGCAGGTCTTCGTGGACAATGGAGCCGCAGTGAGTGTTATATTCGCCGACTGTTTCCAAAAGATGGGAATTCCTCGGGAACAACTTCGGCCGGCCCCCGGGCCATTGCAGACTTTCACTCAGGGTGAAGTCCAACCAGAAGGTGTCATCACTCTCCCGGCGTCTCTGGGGACCTATCCGGCGATAAAAACCATTTTCGTGGATTTTTAAGTGGTGAACTCCCCGTCACCGTACAACATGATCTTGGGTCGGGATTGGCTTACTCCCGCCAAAGCCATATGCTCCACATACCACCTCGCGCTAAAATTCCCCACCTCGCATGGCGAAGTGGCTATCCGCGGTAGTCAGCGGGTTTCTAAGGAGTGCATGTACGTGGCACTCAAAAAGACTGCCAAAGTTCCTCCCAAACAGCAGCTTCAGGTAGCATCATCGGCTCTTGAACCTCGGGTATGTACCTCATTGGGGGATACCACCGTCCAGGTACCGCTTGATCCGTCCAAGCCAGAACAGACTGTAACTGTCGGTGCCGTGGATGTGCCATGGTTACACCAGGCCATCATTCAGACCTTGCGAGAGTATTCCGATGTCTTTGCATGGTCCCCTTTGGATATGCCCGGGGTCTCTCCCGATATAATAACCCACAAGCTGAACATCGATCCCAGCGTAAAGTCTATACAACAAAAGCAAAGGAAGTTCGCTCCGAAGCGAAATGCAGCAATTCGAATCGAGGTGCAACAACTCTTGGATGCGGACATCTTGTTCGAAGTGTATTACCCCTCTTGGCTATCCAATCCAGTGATGGTGATAAAGTCCAGCGGGACATGGCGGATGTGTCGATTTCTCCGACCTCAATAAACATTGTCCGAAGGACTGTTATCCTCTACCTTCCATTGACCAAAAGGCCGAAGCCATTACCGGGTACGTGGCACTTTGTTTCTTAGATCTGTATAAGGGATACCACCAGATCTTTATGGATCCGCAGGATGCCCTCAAGACAGCATTCATCACTGCTTTCGGGTGTTTTGCTTTTAAGAAAATGCCCTTCGGGCTCAAGAACGCTGGAGCCACATATCAACGTCTCATGGACCGCGTTTTCCATGACCAGATTGGCCGCAACGTCGAGGTTTACGTTGATGATCTTGTTATAAAGAGTACCTCCCATTCTTCATGTGTGCAAGACATTGCCGAAACATTGCGCACCCTGCGGCGTTACAATTTGCGACTTAATCCAGCAAAATGCACTTTCGGCGTTGGCTCCGGCAAGTTTCTTGGTTATATGGTTTCACAACACGGTCTTCAGGCCAATCCGGCCAAACTTCGGGATGTTTTGGATCTGCAGCCACCGAAGACGTTCAGAGACGTTCAACGTCTCACAGGTGGTTTGGCAGCCTTAAATCTCTTTTTATCTAAAGCGGCAGAGCGCCAACTCCCATTCTTCAAAATTTTGAGACAAGCGAAGTCATTTGAATGGACCCTGGAGTGTACTGAGGCTTTCGAGGCTTTGAAGCATCATATTCAGCAGTTGCCCACTTTGTCAGTTCCTCTCTCCGGAGAGCCTCTTTATGTGTATTTAGCTTCCGCCGAGGAAGCTATTAGCGTCGCACTTGTGCGCGAAGTCAATGGTGTTCAACATCCCGTGTATTTCGCAAGTCGCGTCTCCACGGGGCGGAGACACGATACTCTATGCTGGAAAAAACCGTGCTGGCTCTTGTCATGGCGGCTCGGCGTCTGCGGCCATACTTCCAAGGACGCAAAATACGAGTTCTAACCAATCATCCTATCCGTCAGATTCTTGTCAAGCCCGAGGTGTCCGGGCGCCTCGCCAAGTGGGCTGTCGAATTAGGCGAATACGATATTCAATTTCTTCCCCGCCGAGCTATCAAGGGTCAAGCACTTGCCGACTTTTTGGCTGAAACCCCGGGGGATAATCATGAGTCTTCGGCAGACAGTGTTACCCATCATCCCGCTACCCTCGTATCCTCACCTCGCAAGTGGCAATTATATGTGGATGGTGCATCCACGACTCGAGGAAGTGATGTCGGGGTGCTCCTCATTGACCCCGAGGGAGTTGAAGTTAAGTACGTCATCCGATTCAAATTTAAGGTGACCAATAATGAAGCAGAACACGAGGCAGTTCTCGCCGGGCTCCGGCTCGCTCAATCCTTAGCCATTCGCCATCTTGAGCTCTTCACGGACTCCGAGGTCGTGTCTAAGCAAATCCAGGGAACTTATGTCGCCAAGGATGAAACAATGATCAGGTATCGTGCTTTAACACTCAAACTTATGTCAACTCTTGATACAGTTGTTATCCAGAAAATACCCCGTACTCAGAATGCAAGAGCAGATGCGCTCAGCAAATTAGCCTCCGCGGTCCGAACTAATATATCTCCGGATATAATAGTCGAAGACTTATTTCATCCGGCAATTCTTGAGGCAACGGTTTTGGTATTGACCGATAGTGATCCGAACTGGATGACTCCCATCATTCAGTATCTCCGAGATGGAATTCTGCCTAATGATAAGCTGCGAGCTCGGCAAGTAGTCCTCAAAGCCCCCAAATACTCCTTTCATGATGGAGTCTTGTATCGACGGTCGTACCTACAACCAAGTCTCCGATGCCTCGCTCCTGCCGAGGCTAATCAAGTTCTACGGGAGGTTCACGAAGGGGCCTGTGCCAGCCATATCGGCTCCCGGACATTGGCCAAGAAAGTTCTCCGCTGGGGATATTATTGGCCAACTTTGTTCAACGATGCCCACGACTTAGTGACCAAATGCAGCAAGTGTCAACTACATTCTCGTGTGAAACACCTGCCTCAAACCGAGCTCACTGGAATTCAAAGCGCGTGGCCATTTATTCAGTGGGGAATTGATATTGTTGGCCCATTTCCGGTCGCTCCGGGGGGGGGGGGGTTGAAGTTTTTGGTGGTCGCCGTGGATTACTTCACCAAATGGGTAGAAGCGGAACCTCTTACTGCCATCACTGGCCAAAACATCTTGAAGTTCGTCTGGCGAAATATCATATGTCGTTTTGGCATACCGAGCACTATCATCTCGGATAACGGCAAGCAATTTGCCAACGATCCCTTCCGGTCATGGTGCGAGGAGCTTCATATCAAACAAATTTTCACCTCGGTAGCTCACCCTCAAGCCAACGGTCAGGTTGAAGTCACCAACCGAACACTGCTCACGGGTATAAAGAAACGCCTGGATAATGCCAAAGGTCTTTGGGCCGAAAACCTTCCGCAAGTTCTATGGGCTTATCGCACGACACCGCATACCTCTACCGGAGAGACCCCCTACAGCCTAACTTACGGCTCCGAGGCAGTTATCCCAGCAGAAATCAGCGTACCAAGCCCCCACCTCATCACATTGATTCCCGAGGATAACGACGAAGCTCTCCGTGCAAATTTGGATGAGCTCGAATATCGTCGTGATCAATCATTCATCCAGCAGGCCAGGTGTAAACAACGTGCAGCCCAGTATCATCACCTCCGGGTTCGAGGCACTCAATTCAATGTCGGGGACCTAGTACTTCGACTCAATTCAGCCAGCAAAGCTGCCCCCGAGGGGAAATTACATGCTTCGTGGGAGGGTCCTTATCGCATCGTTGCCGCGCACAATTCCGGATCCTATCAGTTAGAGCATCTCGATGGAACCTCAATCCCCCGAAGCTGGCATGTTACCAACTTGAGACGCTTCTATCTGTGAATGCCAAATTACAAGTATTATCTTATCTTTATGCTCTTTGTACGCATCTTTTATGTTGTTATCTTTCTTTGTATCCCTCAATTTGCTCCGGCACTCGTCATTGAATAAATACTCTTTATTTATGCATCTTGCTGTGTTTTCTTTTACGTTACGGGGACGCCCTAACGCAATCGTGTTATCATTATTAGTCTCCAGACAATTAAATCTCTCTCTCGGTCCGTCCGAGGAGATTCACATTTCATCCCCGGACTTGTATCACTCTCTCGCCTGTTTAACCGGAGAAGTGTTTACTCCCGCCTGATCCGTCCGGGGAGATTTTGCTCCCGCCCGATCCGTCCGGGGAGATTTACATTGGAGTTATTCGAATTGTGTTCCCGAACACCTGATTAAAACAGTTAATAACTTGTTGTTTTCCTTAACACATCTGTGCACATCAAAACGATTTTATTATCTTCCGAATAATACAACACCAAAAAGTTTTTTACATAAGACTTCGGAAAAAAAAAAAAAAAAAAGATAGGCAATTATCTACGGCCCCCGAGCCAGTATTCAGCGCCCCGGCGTTGAGGCCTACTCCTAGACCTACGCTGTGTCCTCCGGGGTTTCGGCCCATTGCACAGGGTCCCATTCCTCGGGGACCATCACCTCGATCTCTCTAGCCAGTTCTTCGACTGCCTCTTCGGCGACAACGGCAGGCTCTTCTTCGATCGTAGTCACAGGAGCTGGCTCTCTAATAACAATGCCTGTGCTCTTTCCCTCGGGCTTCTTTTTACCCTTCCGGGGGGCTTTTGAAGTACCTTGGCTTCGGCTTGTACTAGCAATGTATTCCTCGGCAGAAGGCCTCCACCTGTCTCGGCCCTTCAGTCCTTCATACATGCTGAGAAGCAGCTCCAAAACCTCTCGCTTTCTTACAAGCTCCGAGGACTCGGCTGGGTCATTTGCCATAAGTGCCGAGATTTCGCCCTGAATCTCTACGACCCGCTCCTCCACTTCTTCAAAGGTCAGAAGGCCGAACTCAGACAGTATCCGGTCATACTCCCTTTGATGAACGAGGACGCGGCTCATTTCAGCAGCTTTAGCCCGGTACTTCAGTTCGTAATCTTTGGCTCTTTCTTCGGCTTCCTCCGCTCTCTTTTCCGCAACGCACACCCGCTTTTCTAGCCTTGGCACCACGTGCATTTGCAGGTTGTTCTTTTCTTCGCGGAACCACTCAAGTGATCGCATGAGTTTCTTTATTGTTTCGTGCAGTTCCGCGGTATTCTAAACAGGCAAACGAGTCAACAAGACCGATCAATCTCAAGCATGTAAGGAAAAAGTTCAGCTCGAAAGCAAAATTTATATTCAATCAAGACAAAGTACATTATCCATGTTTCGGTACACAGTTTACATCTACTCCTATTATCTACAACTTTAAATTTGAGGGGAACGACTGACCTCCCGCTCGGTCCCCTCAGTATCCTCGGGCAACACCTCTCGCCGGCCCTCCGACACTTCGGCTTCTTCCTCCTCGTTAACTGCGGCAGCTTCATCCGCAGCTATGGCATCAACCTCCATCCGAGGGGGGGGGGGGGGGTTCTTTGTTTCGGGGCTGGGAGACCAGTTCACCCCGGCGGAATGCCAGAAACTCTTGGTCCTGGTCCACCACACAGTTAGCAATCTCCTCGGCCGTCAGAAGTTGTTTCTTCTCCCCTAGAGCCTCCAACAGAGGCCACTCCGGCAGATTTGCTAATGCTGTGTAGTAGGCCTTCTCCACCCCGGCCACTGCATCAAAATCGTACCCGAATTCTGGACGGTATACATCCACACTCGGGTAGACTTCCTTGATCTGCTCCAGCAGCACAGATCGGGTGGCCTGGTCCCCTATTGCAACAAAATCAGTCTGAAAGTCAAGAAACATGCTGGTTTGGAACAGTTTCTCGGCAAATGCTTTCAGCATCGCTCCTTGACCTTCGACTATGGCAGCTTCCCGAGCCTCCATCTCTGCCCGCAGCTGCAGTACTTCCCCTCGGAGGACACTGGTTTCTGCCTCCACTCCGCGCAGACGCGCAACCTCATTTTCGACCAAGGCAGCCCTCTTACGCGCCTCGGTCAGGTCTTGGGTTAACCTGTCGTTGCGTGCCCGAAGCTCCCTAGCCACTTCGGCCAGCTCCTCCTTGCCTTCCTTCTCGCTCTTACGACCGAGGTCCATGATTCCTCGCGCCAAGCGCAGAAGTTCTTCGGCATCGGCCCCCTCCAACCCCAACAGACTTGAGGGCCCCTGCTCCTTCAACTGCCACCAATAACAGCACACAATGATCAATACAGGTAAACATACAATGCATTTGCATTAACAGTAACTGACAGCACATCTTGAACTTACCTCCATACTCTCCTCCGTGCGGAGTCTTTTTGCTGCTGCTGGAGGAGTCCCAGATGGCTCCGGCCTCTTCTTGGACACAGGGGTAGGCTTCGCCACCCCTACCTGCTCTTCAAACCCAGCACTGGGCCTCGCACGAGGTGACATCTTCCCCCGGGGAGATGCCTCAGCAGTTTTCCCTTTCTTTTTGGCCGCCGCAGCCACCGCGGGGCTTCCAGCCGGCTCTTTTCCGAAGCGTCCCACTGCACACAGAAGTTAAAGTTAGTTATATACAAAGTAACAGTTTGTAAAGAGTAAGACATGAGAACTCCTACCCTCTTCGGCAACCGCATCGCCCGAATAATACGAGCTCAGTCCTGCCCCCTCCAGTTCTTCCTCAGTACAGAGGGTTTTGAAAGTCCCCACTGACCGGAATATATGTACGACTTCGGCCTCCGGGTTCTCCACCGGAGCAGTATCAAGTACCTCATCCCTCCTCCACTTCGGGAGAGCTACTTTGTTTTTCACAAATATAAACCTCTCCTTCCATCCCTCCACCTTACTCGGGTTTTGAACCTTGAACCCACCTCGGGCTCGGGGACTGAAGGAGTACCACCCCTTGGATTTCCCGAAGGCTTTTAATTGGTAAAAACACCTAAAAAGCTCTACGGTCGGTTCTATCCCGGCATTCTTGCATACTACGGTGAATCCCACTACTTGCCTAACTGCATTTGGCGCTAGTTGGCTTAAAGCAATGCCGTAATATCTCGGTAACCGGACCACAATGTCCCACAGGGGCAGTCTCAAGCCTATTCTCAGGGGATCTATATACACACTAATAAAACCCTGCGGCAGGCAGCAGGCCCTATCACCGGGGTTTGGTACTATATATTCTAAGTTAAATGGAAGGTAAAATGAGGGGATTTCTCTCTCAATCTGCACTCGCGTCATACGTAACGCTACAGTGGCCACTTCAAAATCCTCCTCCGCGCATTCATAGAAACTGACCATCATAACGTTGCTTTCCATGCCGTCGGCCCTGTCTACCGTCCTAATCTCATTCCTTTCCGGAATAATATATCGAAGGGGGGCACATCTAACGGGGCACTCGTAGTCCCTACTTCTTGAACAAAGGAAGAAGATGAAGAAGAAGGCATGCTTACTTGGGTTGACTTTGAGAAGTTTTGATTTGAGATGAATCACAAGCACAAAATTCCCCTTTTTTCCCGCTTTCTAAACTGGCAAATCGCAATGAAGAAGATGAAGAGTTACTGTGCCATTATTCCAAATATATACGCAAAAAACCAACGGCTCTGATACAGCCTATTCAAATTCAGTGATGGAGATTTAGACGTGCTATTCACGCGCTTTACGGTTCCCAAGGTGCGTGGGGAACAGGTTTATTGGAAATCGCAGAGCGTGTCACTTCACATCCTTCTCTCTCATGATGGCGCCGCCAATCACATCAACTCCATCCTTGCCCAGAAAGATTTGGAAGACACTCCGGTGCTCCCTTCACCTCGGATAGACTACTACACTCCGGTGATCCCTTCACCTCGGTCACACTAACACACTCCGGTGCTCCCTTCATTTTGGCCAGACTACTACACTCCGGTGATCCTTTCACCTCGGCCAGATCATTATGTACTTCCGATACCGTTTCTTGCTTTTAGGAGAACTCGGTATCTCGCTATCAACTCAGTATACTTCGGCCTAGTTCGGTTTCGCTTCCACAAACCGCGCCGTGGGGTCCCTTAGACGCGGGACAGACTTGGTCATCCAAAACTATTTCGGCCCATCTTGCCTACAGCTCCACTCCGGTTACAACTGAAGCTCCTTCCTCGCTCCGGCTTGGGGGGGGGGGGGGGGCATCTGATAGGGATGGCCCGGTCACTTCGGGTCGGGTTAATACCTAATACTTTGACCCACTAACTGGTCCAGAGCCCCGGCCCATTAACTGGCCCAAAAGGTCCAGAAGTATGCGCTCCAGATAGCGCATATGGCGTAGCTCAACTTGGGGTTTGTTCCGCGATTCAAGGCCCACGATTCGTCCACAACCGCCATGCAGCGAAAAATAGGCACGATAATAGGGAGTTAGTTAGGGTTCAGTAGGGTTTAGAATAAATATGAGGAAAGAACTCTGAATTAGGGTTCGCATTCTGTATTCTGGAATTACTACGTGTAAACTCAAAGATCTAGTGAAAGAAACACCTCGGCAGGTGCTATTTTTTGCCCGTGGACGTAGATCTCCGAATCGAACCACGTAAATCTTGTGTTTTTTTCATAGTGCTTACGTAGGTTTTCGTTAAATTTCTTGGATATCAGATTGCGCATTATCACACGGGCATATAAAATTTAATATATTTTTATTACATACACATGTATAAAGCTATGATTTTTGTTATTCAAAGTTTTATTATCAAGATTCAATATAATCCTTATGCATGATTTTTTTTCCTTTTTCTTCTGTAATAAATATTAGTAAGCATTAGTTCAAGATCAGGTCACGATAAAAAAAAAAAAAGAAAAATCTAATAAATCAAAGTTAAAGAAACGACAAGAATGTCGTGTGAAGGAAAAAGAATGGTATGGTCTGCGGCATGACCTAGAGGAAACCACAAATAGACGGTGTAGGTCGGCTACTATTTTCGGAGGCATAAGATTTAAGAAATTAAGTGGGTATTTTATATTTTTATTTCACCTATTGCGCTAGGTCATATATACTCTCATATCAACCGTAAAACGTGCTCAAAGTGAGTGATTCTTGATGACCCATTCGAATTGAAATTTGAAAAATACTAACACGCACGAATTCAAATTGAAATCGAATACTAATCAAATTTCAAAAGGTGATTTGAATTTGATTCGTGAAAAGTATTCGAACATATTCGATTCGATTTGAAAAGTATTATTTTATATTAAAAAAAATATACAAATATTATATTTATTTATTTTTTCAATTATAACTTTTAATAACATATATTATCTATATATATATATTTTTTAAATATATAGTCATATATATTTAGTATTATATTTTATTTTATTTTTTTAAATATATGATATATAACTGAATTGAGTATTCGAATTATTCGATCGAATATAACTAAATTTGTATTCGAATTCGAATACAACTACATTTGTATTCGAATTCGAATATTATATGAATTTAAAAATTAATGTGTATATAAATTCAAATTTGAATTCGAACTTTCCAAATTCAGATCACCTTAATCGAATTCGAATTATGAATCAATCAAAATTATTTGATTTGAATTGCATTCCTCCTAACAAGCGACACAACTTCGGCATAGACTATTTTATTTAAACTTTTAATCTTATTTAGTATGTCGAAATCTTCCCGACTCGTTTCTTTCCTCAACCTATTCATTCATATGGTTTAGACATGGAATCCCCTAACTTTTAATTATAATATAAATTTTGCAAGATTAAATATTTCTACATTGTATCACGGTATAGCATTTTTATGAATATTTTAACATTATTATAACTTGTCTTGTGAGGACTAATATTATTTAACATTTTTTTCTATTTTGTAATTCTTTTTAGTTTTTACATGGTTTTGGATTGTGTTTATTGAATTAAGCAAATCCTTATTTTTTTCTGGTACTAAACAATCTAAGAAGTTATGCATAACTATATTGAATTTTATTAAAACGATCGACTAATAATATTATTATACAAAGTACAATCATTTTACATAAAATTAATTTTCGTGATTTGATAATTGTAAAAAAAATTCAGCACAATTACTATTTACTAGTTACAAGTTTAAGTATGGAATTTTTCTCACTTGGGTAACTAAAGTAATTTATTTTTGTGATTACAACCCAAACTACACATTTTCCTCAATTTGCAATCTCCAAGTCATTTTCCAGCAAGAAATCAACTTTGCTTTCCATGAAGATAAGCTGAAAGTTGCAAATTGGTTAAAACGTATATTTTGGGTTGGGAATTTGTTGCGAGGTTAGTTTACCTTAAGAAAAATAGGGAATCTCATATAGTGATTTTGACTTTTTTGCATTTATTGCTGCTGAGAAATGGATAAATATAATTAGGAGGGTTGCTCGTCGAGAATTTGGGGCCAATCCCCAGATCTCTATAAATTAGTGGCATCACCTTATCAGGTTATGAATTTGAACCCCGCTCTCCCTCTTCCAATATTATATAAAAAATACTACAAAGGTTGTAGATTTCTTCTTATAAGATGAACCTGAATAGATTGGGTATTCCTGTATTAAAAGATTTATAATTTGGATATAAACCTTTGGAGCAGTGGGACATGTAACACTTGAAATTGTCAAGACTTGAAGATTGGGCAAATGAAGTTTGTCCCCCAATTACACTTTTCCAATGCACGCGCCGTGATTGCAGATTCATCTAGTCAATCCACTTGCCATATTTTTCTTTTAAATGCTATTCCGCCGTAAACATTTCATCAACCCTTCAAATATATTTTTAGCATTAATGGTAGCTCAGTTGGTTCAATCAATTGTATCTCAATTAGGGCTGGCAATCTCTGATACGGCACGACCCAACTCAAAAATTGATGGTTAGGGTCGACACTAACTCGTTGTGGGTCAGAATTGGGTTGAACCCGAATGACCCGGCAAAAATGGGTTGGGTTCGGTCGACCCGCAACCCGCACCCTATTTTCACATATACAAAAATAGATTTTTATATATATAAAAAAGAAGTTAAAAAAGTAACACTAAAAAAAAAATTAAAATTAAAACAGTAACAAATAACCTCAGTTATCTCTAGTTCTAATAATACATATTTCACGATTTTTTCACTCTTCAATTCATTTCTCAAAACTCAAGCACTGCACAAACCCAGCTGCCACCGCATCCCCCGCCGTCGCTGTATTCGTCCCGCAATCCGAACGGGTTGGGTTAGGGTATGCGGGTCTCAACCCATTCGGGTTGTGAGTCAGGTTAGGATTGGGAAAAAGTTCGTAATAACTAGGTCTTAATCTGACCCGCACCCATTTGACACCCCTAATTTCAACCTACTATGGTTCAAATCTAGGGATGGAGTTTGTGTTCGATTTCATATCATTTTGAATCATATATTAAAAGTTATTTGAACGTATAATTATTATATTTTAAGATAAACTATTGATTCCGGATTGAGTTGAATTAGCTTGGTCATGTTCTATCAAATTTGATTCGGGTCTCACAATAAATTCAAGTGGCGTTGGGTTATGAATTCCAACCCCTAATCAAACTCCTGTCCTCATGAGAAATCGAACTAAAAGAATAAATACTATAGCCTTAGACTGAGTCCGAAAAATAAGAGGCTTCCCCATCTATCTTTGCAATTACCGTGGTACCGGCATCTTTCAATTTCTTCCCCCCACACACACTCCCAAATAAAAAGAAAATTGTGTTGCATCTTTTAATTCACTTAATAATGCATGTTAAGCGTACAGGTACAACCGTAAAATTTAAGTACATTGATATGAAATTAAAGCCACTTTGAGGGGGTAAAAGAAATGAAATTATGGCGCGATCAAGCAGACAACACAAAGTTGAAATCTGTAAAGTGAATTTAAAAAATAAATTGAAAGAAAAAAGGTAAAGAAAGCATAAAGCAGCAGCGAGTAAATACTGGAAGCAATTTGAGATTGATTGGTAGTAGATCTCATCATCAGGCCTTACACCTGCACAAACCTAAACCACTTCACTAATTCATACCAAAACAGTGTTGATCACATGTGTAAATAAATCAGATTCCACACAATTCCTTCCTTAGACTACTATGGATTTCAGATCAACATAAATCTCTTCTAATATACCAAAGACATTTTCAGCTTTGGATTTCAAATCCATTCTTTCAAGTCATTCCCAACATTCTGTTCTCCTGTGTTTCCTTTACCACAACTGACAATTCCGTCAATGAGGACTCAGAGTCAGAAATTCTCCGACAAATAAAAGAGTGAAGTTAACCAAAACAATAAGCGCACACATCATAAAGATATCTGGTCTGCTTCAAATCGGAAGAGAAGTTATCTCAAACAACACGTGCAGGAATTGAATGTCGAAATTCAAATCAAAGGCAAGATTGACAAACCCTATGGGGATAGATTTCACTTGGTGGTTACTTTCTAGCAAAATTTCATTTGCAGGATACTAATAACTAAAATAGCCTCAATATCCGGAATCTTAACAGAATACCAAATGAAGGAACAAAGTACAAACCCTCAAAAGAAGAAATGTAAAAAGCACCTTTCTCGAAAGGAAAATGTGATAACACAACAGGCTGTCATTTCATAATATAAGCTTCTCTTAATGACAACAGAGAGAAATATATATAAACACACACACATACACAGTCGAACATAGTGCCATCTGCTGCAATTACAAATTCTCTTATTTGGCCAGCGTGTGATAATCATGCAATCTAAAGCAAAATGAACGCATGCAGATATGTTAGTAAAGAACATATTTTGTCAGGCTAAGGTTTAACTTACCATCACACAGGACATACAAAGATTCTAAGGAAGCAATGACGGAAAATGATCTAGAAAAATGTACAAGAAGCTTCTTTATGATGAAGCCTAGCTTGGTCTTGCATCAAAGAGATCAACATAATCACAAGTGGAAGTGTAACTAGCAAATGAGAGCTACACTACTCACAGACGAAAATTGACTGATTGTAAAGTTATATCATTCCTGATGACGAGGAGTTATTAGTGGTATGGCATTTCCATTATACAGGTGTATGCGCTCACATAATTGGGGGTTAGTACATTATCATCATCAGCTTCTGCATCTCGCAATAAACTAGTATTCAATTCAACTTTATTATTTTATTATTCAACTTTTAGTCGTACCATTTTAGTCACCATCCTTTGCATTTCGTAACAAATTGGCCTCTGATTCATGCCAAGCAGTTCATACAAAAAAAAAAAAAAATACTTAAGCAAACTAATGGCAAATATGATACAATGAACTACAAATTGGTACAAATAAGTCGACTGTTTCCATGTATATAGTACATAGCCACTTGGGGAAAATATGGGTCACATAATCATCGTTGCATCAAACAATCAACAAAATCACAACTGGAAGAATGGATAACATACAAGATATACACTCATTATCAAGACAGAATAAACTGCTCACAAAACTAAAAATTGCCCTCACGGATATGTGCTAGACTTCATCTGTTTTGGTGATCCTAAAGGAACTTTTCAGTCTGCCTCAAACTTAAACAATAAAATCGAGTATTATTATGAACATATCAGGAACCCAATTAAACTGAATGCATACTAGAGCTTAGTCGATTGCATCACCCCAATTTAAAAACAATAGCTATTAACGTACCAGCAAAATCAACAGTACATAAGCACTTAAATTCACTTAAATCTCATAACCTCAGATATCTCAGATTACGGCAAAATCATCAGAATAATGTCCATTATTCTTCCTCAATCTTATGATATGTAAAATCAGTTCAATTCCTCAATAGAACAAGACATTTCCAATAAGAATTTGAATAAGATCCATAGTTCTTTAAATCCCTAATTTCGCAAAATTATCAGCAAAATATATAGTTTAGAAGGACTGAGGACCTGAAACCGTAGAATTAAAATGGACAATGAACTAGATTATCATCCTATCTTGACTCAATTGCTTTCATCTCCGAAGAGGAGGCGAAGTCGAGCGGCGAAAGCTCCGGTAGGGTCGCGAGCGGCTTCGTCTAGGAGGCTTTGCTTAATGAGATTCATGCGGTCGGTAAGGGTTCGTTGATCCTCTCTGAGTGCGAAGTTATCCTCGGTAAGGTCGTAAATGCGGTACTTCTGCCCGAGAGATCGGAAGCTTATCATGAGGATTCCGGCCATGGCGAAGAACTGTATGAAGCCTTGTTTGCATTTCTTTGCACTTTCGAGTAGAACTGGAAGTTTAGAGCGGCCTTTAGGGTTTTGGACGCCGCCGGATGAGGACGGTGGCGCTGATGACATGTTTATGCTGACAATGATCTGCTATCAATTAACGCCTATTTGTATCTCACCAACCAACATATATTTGATTTGAGATGGTTTCCCCAAAATTTGTTTCAACTATATCTTGATTAAAAATCTCGCAATGTTGATAAATGTTGGCTTAATGACACAAGCTTGATAAATAAAAATTAATATAAAAGAATTGTAAACATGTTATAATACTTAGGTTCGTCTTTACGTTCGGCTTGATTAATACTCATTTAAATTTTTTAACATAATATTATAAGTTCCAAAATATTACTCAGACCATTCACAATTCATACCTCAATTGTACATGTCACATCACTCATTGTCACCTCAAAAGTTAATTTTCACTCAAATTGTACATATTTTTCCCCAGTCCTCTTAGGTACAATTGACACATGCAAACTACCATATTTTTTTCATTTCTACAATTTATTAAAATCTTATTTACAATTTTTCCATATACAATTAATTTAATTAATATTCATATTTTTTTTAAATAAATTAAATTTTCGGATTTTTTTTAAAAATGTGATTAATTGAATTTTTCTAAATATTGTAACAACAATGAAAATTTATAATTTCTTTTTTTCATATACTATTATGAAAATTGATGATTTTATTTTTTAAAAAAAAACAATCAATACAACTCGAAATCGGAATTACAAATAATAAACGTACTTACGTAATCCTAGAATATAACTAGTTAGTGTTGCATCGTGCCCATATGTGCTCAATCAGGTCGGCTCGAAGTTGATGATTTTTTTCCTTATCCCGTAAATCAGCACTTCTTTGTATGTATTCATTAAAACCTCTGACGGAACCGTGGAAGAATTGAGTAGTTGTGTTGTTGTCGATGTTAGGTTCGTCCATCCAATTGACCGCTGATTCTCCCTCGTCTTCAACTATCATGTTATGTAAAATAATGCAAGTATACATTATATCTTTCAAATTTTTCTTGTACCAAAGTCGTGTCGGACCTTTAATTATTACCCAACGTGCTTGAAATACCTCGAACGCTCGCTCGACATCCTTCCTTGCGGCTTCTTGCATTTGCTTGAAACGGCTTCTTTTCAAATCAGTTGGACATTGAAAGCTCTTAACGAAAGATACTCATTCGGGATATATTCCATCAGTTAGATAATACCCTCTATTATAGGGCGTACCATTTGCTATGAAATTTACCTCCGAGGCTTGTCCTCGCAAAATGTCATTGAACAGAGGTAATTGGTTGAGCACATTGACGTCATTATTCGAACCTGCAACTCCAAAAAAGGCATGGCATATCCACAAGTTTGCAGATGCAACAGCTTCAAGCATGATCGTTGGAACTCCATGATCACCTCTAGTGAATTGACATTTCCAGGCAACTGGGCAATTCTTCCATTCCCAATACATGCAATCGAGACTACCCAACATTTTCGGGGAACCCGTGTCTCTTCTCATGCATATGGATCAAACGTTGACGATAGTTGTCCTGTACTCTTCCATATTGTTGTCGATAGTTGCATTTATCTCTTCGTAAACGTTAGTTTTTGCCTTGCCTTTCCTCTTTGCTGCTTTCTGCCCGATTAGACGAGAGCGATCTGGTTCATCGTCTTTGTTATTGGAAGATGACGTTTATGCCCCGGCTTCAGAAGTTCGTGACTTTTTTTTACCTCGATGATCACGGTCTTATTGGTTAACCCACTTAGGGCAGACACTAAGTACTTTCCACATGCAAAGAAGTTTATTGAACTCGACACCTGGGTTAGTATTTTCCCACTGTTGCAACGTCTCCATCAGGATATCTGTATCACTATGCCCGCTACCCCAATTCTCTTTCAGAGATATATAATTTGCATTAAATGCAGACACAAATCTTTGAACAGTATAAAAATGTGTCTTCATCGAGGCCGAATCGTGCTTCGGGCAGTTAGCAGGTCGATTCTTGTTGTAATCTGCTGCGATTCTTTTCCACATCTGATCTAACTTTTGATCGCTTCCAACCACCGAATCTTCAGTGATGTTCACCATGCACCATTCAAGCAACTCATTTCTGGCCCTTCCATCTTGGAGAATATGTCGTCTTCCTTCCTTGTGGAACATTGCCAACCCCGTCGGAATATGCTTCTGCATCGAGATTAATACTCTCGATCCCTGGTGGGGACGAATGTGGTGGGAATGGAGAAGCTGGCCCGGATGACGGAGTATCACTCCCTGTCAGTGCTCGATCCGTCTATACTAGTCCTTCTAGACGAGTTTGAAGAATTTGTTGTTGCACCTTGATGAGGAAATCCATAAGGAGGGGTCAACATATAAGGATATTGAAAATTTTGAGGATACATAAAATATGGCGCACTGGAAGTAGCCATCGGATTCATCTGAGAATTCGGATGAACTGGAAAATTTTGAGTTGGTATCTTGTTGGATCGCATGGTGGAATTTTAGGAACCAGGGGTAGAATTTTGAGGACGAGGATTGAAATTTTCGTCCGAATTAGACGAATTACAGAACAAATTCATCCAAGAATTTCCGTCCATCATAAGAATGATAGTACAGAATTCTAGTTGATTTTTTTGGAACTTGATAAAATAAGCTGAAGGATAACCATGTATATATAGGATTTTTTTTTTAATATTTAATAAAATAATTAACAAGGAATAGTAAATATTCCCGTTCTACAGTAACAAGGACGACTATCCGTTGCTCCAACGGATAATTTACAAATGTGTGAGAATCCCCTTTTCTTTGAATGTCTCACAATATTATAATTAAACAAAACAAAACAAAAAAAGGAAAAAACTGAAAAAGAGCCCGATAGCCCTCCCCCCTCCCCCCCCCCGGCCGCCGCTGCAGCTTTTCAGGCGTGGGCCCCACGCTGCGACGTGAGATACACTCCCTTCTCCCCAACCGCGTGCGTGCCACCCTCATTTCTCCCACTCGCAGGCTGCTTCTCTCAATTTGGGTACAAAGTATCTTCCCTCTCTCCGCCACCTCATCAACACACAATGGAATTTGTACTCAGTATTAGGTACAAAAGTGGATTTGTACCAATGCATTGTTGATGCTCTCATGCTGAATCATTTGCAATCCTACTATTTCTGTGGAGTTTATGTAAATAAAAAAAAAAAATAATAATAATAAATAAAAGGAGACAACGAATCACTTATTCCCTTTCCTAAAAAGAACAAATAAATACATCTATATATACAATTTAAATAAAGAGCTTTTCTGTCATTTTAACTTTTCCGTCTAAAATTTTAGACAATAATTTGATAAGTGTTTGTCATTTTGATAAGTTCAATTTTATTTCATTTTTTTAAAATACAACTTACTCTTTTTTTTTTTTTTTTTTTTTTAAATCCATTTTTCGTTCATAACATATCAAATTATTCATTTTTTCATGATCTTCAATTGATATCCACATCACATAAATTATAATAACATATCTTATTTAAAAATATAATTGTTTATTGGTTAATTATATATGTTATATTTGAGTATATTGTGAATTGAAGTATAGTATTTGGGATTTAATTTGTAAGTAAAAATTAATAAAATAACTACATATAAAAATGTTAGTTGAGTTTTCTCATAAATTTCAAATATTTTCTTCACTTAAGTAACGTCCGGGAAAAAAAAGTTGTTTGAATATTGAACTCATACTTTAGAGGGCAAAACATTAATATTTAATTTTATAAACAATTTATTAAATCATTACTTCTACTAATATATACATACATATATATATAATAATGATATGGAACCCACCGGTGGGTTTTCTTATAGAGCTCACCTGTTCATATATTTCGCCACCTCACACTCACACCACTAATAAAAACACGCTATATATATTATTCCTTTCTCGCCTATTACTCCGGAAAATTAAAAAAATCACTTTTCACACCACTAACAAAAATTGCTATATTTTTTATTCCTTTCTCGCCTATTACTCCGGAAAATAAAAAAATAAAAAAAAAAAACACTTTTTCCGACTATGTAAGATTTTTCTTATCCGTTTTATTTATTCTCTCTAGAAAATAAAAAAATTCCACTATACCAATTCTTTTCTTCCAAAATTAATTTTCTATCATTTTTTTTTCTCTCATCTCTGTCATAAAATCTTAATAGTAAATTATAATAAATTTGGAATATAAAATACTGATTTATAATAATATACAAATGAATTTTCGTCTATTTCTTTTGCTTCTCTCATATCTCTCCCAAAATCTTAATAGTAAATTATAATAAATTTTGGAATAGATCATATTGATTGATAATTATACACTACAAGAAAAACTACTTTTAGTGACAGAAAAATAGTGAGAGTAAGAATATACTCTCACTAAATGTGAGATAAACATGACTTTAGTGAGAGTAAAATGTTACTCTCACTAATAACACTGAAATTGGTGAGGAAAATCTTGAATTCATTTAAACATTTTTCCTTTACCGTCACTATAGCTGTGAAAAAACGAGGCGGAATATTTTCCTACTCAAAGCTACTAAAAGGACTAAAATTTTCAACAGCAAAATAAAACAAAAAATGGGGAATCAATTTTTTTATAACAAAAGCAATGAAAAAATCTTCATTTCGTACCCTAATCTTCCTCCGTCTCTCCTACTACCATCTCTCCGAAAATTCCGCCGCTCCTCCATCCACCATCCTCCATTCTCCATCGGCCTTCTGCCATTCAGCAATCTTCTTCCCGCTGCTGATTATGCAGTTAACAGGTAAGGAGATCTACAAATATGCCTCTATTCTTTACTATTGCTATAAATTAAACCCTAAGTTTCAGTTCTAATTGACTAATGATGTCTTCAATTTGAATAAGAAAAACTCGTCTTTGATGGGTTACATTGTGGAAGGGGTGAAAATTTTAAGTATAACGGGGCGACGAGTTTCGGACACCAGAATTCGTTCGTCCGACGGAAAACATTCTCCATCTGCTCTTGGTAAGCCTTTTCCTTCTTCTATTTACGGATATATATTTCAGTAAATACATCTTTGGTTCGCTGTGGAAATTGGAACTGAATATTCAAATCCCTAAGTTTGTCGACAATTGGGTGAAATTGCATAGTTTATCATTCTCTGCTTTTTGTTTATTTTTCTGTATTTTGTTAGGATAAGCTTTTGATAACTACTATTTCTTTGTTTCGTTAAAATCTGACACTGTCATTGCGATTTGAAGAGAACAATTTGAGTTAAAATTTATTTTCTAAATTTGGTCAGCGGATGTTTGGTTCTCTTTAGAGGAGGATGTGATCGAAGTACCCTCGCTCTTCCTCTGTCTGTTTCTAGATGAATTCAATAGCTATTGTCTACAATTGTTGATTATTCAATTAACCTCTTTTGTGATTACTGTGAGAGAGGTTAGGGGCACGACAAATATACATGAATATTAGGGGCTGAATTGATGGGCGAGCATTGAATTAATGTCCCAAAAGGCGTGGCCATTGGTTCAATTGATGAATGCAAGCCTTGCGAGATAATTGCCTTAACTAGAGTGAGGTGGGCGAGGGCTTGGAACATTTAAGAGTGGTCTCCAAGGTGGTGTGTATATTATGAAGCTGACCAGGTTGAGGATGTAGCTGGGAAAATGCTAGTGCAAGTACTTATTACTAAACAAACTGGACCTCAAGGAAAAATTGTGACCAAGGTTTATTTGTCCGAGATGTTGTCACTTGTCAATGAGAGGTACCTTGCTATTACCCTTTATCATAAATTCGTTGGTCTCTTATTATAGCTTGTAAAAAGGGTGGAACTAGTATCGAAGATCTTGCTGAAAAACATCCGAAATTAATCGTAAATGTACCTATTGATGTTCTCGACTGAACTTGCACAGGTATATTGCAGGATATATGTTCTCAAACACCAGATAATTTTAGCAAACTTTTAATTTTGTTGATCCAAACAGAACTGAACTGATAGGAATTTAACTAGTGTGGTATCTGATATACACTTGGTTATTAACTTCAAGGCTGCTTTCAAAGTTAAGCTGGTTTGTTCTCAATTGATATTTCTTACTTCATTTTTCTGTCTTTATTTTGAACTTGACCAGTTAGGTCTGGTGATATCATTTATCTGAATTGTGGTGGTGTTTGTTTCTCCACTCAACCGTGCCTTGTCTATTGTGGTCTCTTAGGTAAGAGCACCGGTCATTGTGGCTGGTTGCAAGTTAGACAGCCGAGATGAAGAGTACAGTTGGGATGTTGAAATGATGCTACTCGTGCAAGAATTTCCGGAGATTGAGATCTGGATAGAATGTTCTACCATGAAAACGATTAAGGTTAAATCTTTGTTTTGTTAATGGAAAAACAAGTATTTGCATGTGATTGTCATAGTTTTGATTTTTTGTAGGTTCTAGACGTGTTCTACTCTGCTCAGTTAGCTGTCCTTCACCCAATTCCCGCACTGTTTGATGAACAAGCCAAAACTTTAAGACTGAGATGCATGAGATCCCTAAAGCGGATTTTCTTCTCTCAATGATAAAGAGCTTGATGAACTTCAGGTTGTTTCTTTCTCCTTTACACGTAAAACATTTGTCTTTCCGACGACTAACTTTGATTGCATGTGAACAGATGAAGTATTCCACTGCTGGTCAAGAAGTGGATGTTAAGGCTGTGGTACAAGAGAAGTTGCCTGGAGGAGTTAATGGACTTGGTCTTACCTTAGAAGGCTTCTCTTTTCTTCACTCCCTTTTCGTACAGAGCGGCAAAGCTGAGCACACATGGTCTGTTTTGAGAAACTTTGGGTACAATGATGCATAAAAACTGAAGGATGATTATATATCAATTCCTCGTAAAAGGTCTCCAGACCACTAGTGTTAGTAGCTCTTCGATTTTGAGTTTTAAAATGAATTTTTCTTTGATGTTATTTTAAGATATGAAGACTTATTTTAATTGTTATGACTTAAGTAGATTGTTGACTGGTCATACATATGTTATTAGCAAGAGGATATAATAAATTAACACTCCATTCGGTAATCTGATCAATGCACAGCTATCAATCTCTTATATAGGAAGTTTATGCATGGTAATGCATGGCAGTCTATTTAATGTTATTTATTGTTGACATTTGCCATTACGTAATTAACATATACTTTTGTTTTATTGTACAATTATTGACATATTGATTTATCCTGTACCTCTACACATCACTTAAACTATTCTTCTTTTATAGCTTATACATCCAAATGCTTGTGTTCTTGCAGAGTATAGAATTGAGAAGTGAAGCTGTAGAGTTTTTAAAGAGGATCTTCAGAACGTTTGACGTTGATAAATAAAGAACAATTGTCCTAAACTAGAAGTAAAAGTCTTGTCAAAGACTTTGGCAATGCTTTCATTTTTATGTGTAGTTGTAATTTGTATACACTTGGAATAGCATTTTAGAAATGCTTTGCTCTGTTGAGACATTATTAGTTAGACATTCTTGTTTATTAAAAATGATTTAATTTGTTTGAGTTTTGGCCTCTATGTTGTCTTTTTTGTTTGTCTCTCCTCTACATATTAATCTTATTTGGATAGTGCGATATTAATAGGACAAAAAAAAAAATTATTGTATTTAAATGTACTGATATTCAATGAGGACATCAAGCGTATAATGAGGAAAACAGTGACGGGTTAGTTATTTAATATGTTATTCTATAATGAGAGTCTATTAGTGTTATTAGTGACGGGAATTGACAGTCACTATATAACCTCTATAGTGACGGTATATTACTATGACTAGTGTTATTAGTGACGGGTGACTTAGTTATAAAATTAGTCTATAATTAAGTTATTAGTGACGGGGATTAGTGCAATTAGTGACGGGAATTGACTGTCATTATACATCTTTTTAGTGACGGGTTATTACTGTCACTAAATACTTTTTAGTGACGGACTGGTGTCCCGTCATTATTTACCTTTAGTGGCGGAAGCTGTAGCCAGGGGCGGTGACGGTATATATCCCGTCACTAAATGTCTTTTATGACGGTTTTTGGGGCTTTAACCACGGAATTTCCTCTCACTAAATGCAGTTTTTCTTGTAGTGATAGATAAAGAGAAGATACACAATCCAAATTCTAATATAATTTAATAAGATTGAGAAAATAAATACTTTATTTTCTTAAGAATTATTCTTATATAAAATATTTTATTCATTAGTTCATCAACTTTTTTTATTATCAATCAGTATGATCTATTTCAAAATTTATTATAATTTACTATTAAGATTTCGGGACAGAGATGATAGAAAGGAAAAAATTGATGAAAAATTATTTTGGGAAGAAAAGAATTTGGTTTAGTGAAAAATACGCATAAAATAATTTTGGGAAGAAAAAAATCTTGTATAGTGGAAACAAGTGATTTTTTATTTTTTGTTTAATTTTTGTGAGTTAGAGGTGAGAAAAGAATAAAAAGTATAGGAATTTTTGTTAGTGGTGTGAAAAGTGATTTTTTCAATTTTCCGGAGTAAGAGGCGAGCAAGGAATAATATATATAGTGTGTTTTTGTTAGTGATGTAAGTGTGAGGTGGCGTGTGAGTGTAAGGTGGCGAAATATATGAACATGTGGGCTCTATAAAAAAATCCACCGGTGAGTTCCATATCATTATATATATATATATATATCATGATGATTGTTATTAAGATTCTTTATAATTACATAATCATATTTTTGTTAAAATTATTTTATTGAATAAGTTTACATTTTACAACCTCAGTTACAATATTTATTACCCTTTTGACACTTTACAACCTAAAAATATATTTTACACCTTACAACCTAAATATATATTTTACACTTTACAACCTAAAAATATACTTTGTCGCACTAACTAACTTCAATTGTATCTTTTTTTACTCTTTAAAAGCTAAGCAACTTCGTTCGATTAATAATTTATTCTTTAAATAAATATACACAATAAAAAAATAATGTTTTTAATAAATTAAAATACAAATAAAATATAAAGATATTGTCATTCGAATTATTGAATAAATTTTTAAATTTTATTTTATGGTGTTACGATATATTAAAAATAAAAAGTATTTAAGCACATCTAAAATTACCAAATTAAATGTTAAAATCAATAGAAACCTAATTTTAAAAAGAAATAATTAAATATTCATAAAAAGACTCATAATTTATAGACTTAAGAAAGCTACATCTATATAAGAGCTATAAGAAATTAGAATTGTAAATTAAAATTTTCCACAAAAATGTTTGTTATTTATATTTGTGTCTGTTCTTTTTTTTTTAAATTAATTTTTTTTTCAAATTTTAAATACAAAATAATTTGTTATATATTAACCATTGTCCTTTTTATGTATTGTATGTCAAATTACTTTCATTGTCTTTAGATATTACATATACGAAAATATGATATTACTCCCTCCGTCCCACTCTAACTTTCTTACTTTCCTTTTTCGTACGTCCCAACTGAACTTTCCAGCCCTTAAATGGTAAAAAAAGTCAAACATAAAAATCCCTAATTTTTTCTCATATTACAAAAATGTCATTCACAAATCTGTTTTAAATTATCCTAAACCTACACTTAATCTAATTTCCCTAACCTAACTTATTAACCCCCACCCTACTCCTAAATCACTAGCCCAGCCCACAAATCATAACCCAACCCAACCTTTCCCCATTCCATATCTGGTAATTTCTCTCTCTCTCTCTCTCTCTCTCTCTCTCTACAAACCCTAATTCCTTCTGCGCCGCTTCTCTTTTTCACTACTTCATCTCCCTCGTTTAACTAGATCTCATCCAGATCTGGGTTCTTCTCGCAAACCTTACTCCCTCGTTTCACTCAGATCTGCCCTTTTATGACGGAATTCGAATCCTCTGAATCTGAGGCGGATTTTATCTTTGACTCCGAGGAGTCCGTTGTTCCTGAATACGATCTGGACGAAGTGGATCCTGGTGCTCTCCCAACTGGGATCGAGGTTTCGGTTCTCACTTTGGATTTTGTGTATAGCCCAGAAATGTGAAGACACGTCTTCGATTGTCTGGTTGTTTGGATTTTGTCGATTAAAAGGTTATGTGCTTCGTACTCCATTAATTTATCTTCTCCTGCTCTGTGTTACTTAAGATATGTGAATCTTAAGTTCGTTGGTTAGGCTTACGATTTTGTGTGATTTTGGGGGTTCATGTTCGTTGCTGTTTGATTTGATTCTGGAATGCCTTTATTTTGGATCGATTCTTCGATTTTTTGTGAAAGCCCTAATTTCTGATAATTGGAGGTTGAAGCCCTAATTTCTGATTGACCAAACACATGTTTCTAGGAAACCCTAATCTGGAATCGAATATGATGCATGTTCTGTTGTACAAATTTCTGAGTGTCTGTATGATTTGATTCTGTAATACCCTAATTTTGGATCGATTCTGATGCTTGTTCCTGAAAGCCCTAATTTCTGCTATGTGGATGTTCAAAACCAGAACTGTATTTGATACCCCTAATTTGGGCTCGTTTTTGTTGGGTTCTGGTTATAGCCCTAAATTTATATTGTTGGTTGTTTGGTCAGTGATTTGATTGTGTTGCATTGTGATTTACTACAGGTGGCTAATTCAAAGTGATGTTTTTTATATTGTCCCTGATTGAATGTTGCTACACAGTTTGTTTATCATGTGATAATCTAATGTGATAATATATTTTGAGTGAATGAACTGTGATATGTGACCCTAATTTGTTGAAATGGTAGCCATTCAAAATGATGTTTAATATGTGCTGATTGAACTTGTAGCTGCCCAACATTATCTTTTATGTCAACTCCAAACTTAGATTTGGGTTGATAAGGTTAAGCTTGAGGTAGCTTAATCTAGTCCGTAAGGGCTAGTTTAATGCTGCCAGCTTAACCTGGTGGGTATAAGCTCAATCCCAGTGATGATATTTGTCTGAGAGAAAAACATAAATGAAACACAAAATGAATTTTATAAAATGCCATGTCTTCATATTGTTTGCAGTTTAAGCAAAATGAACACTTCACATGTGTTTACACTAAAAACAATAAAATAAAAAGCACTGTCCTTCTAAAATAGTTTAAAAATGTACCCTAAATCTGACATAATCCCTTCAATGTCATAGTGTTCAATTGCTTCTTCGTTTGTAATAAAAAAGTCAATAGTATCCCTCACAAGCTGTTCTTCAACTTCGATAACGGTTAGCAAATTTTCAGTCCTTGCTAGGGCTACCTTCCCAATGTGAGGCAACTTATCGTTGTTCCCACTCTTCACTTTCACGATTTCAACCATACATATTTGTAAACTAAATATTTTTTTGTTTAGCTTTGCATGTTCAAGTTCTTCAAATGAATGAAGAACATTTGCTACCAAATCATCAACATTATAGCTTCTTGTTTCTACTTGGAGGATTGAATGGCTCCGAAGTAGCCTAAATCTAAAACGTTTGTGTCCGGTGAATTAAGTGGTTGGCACATCAGCCTAATATCAAACCCGTCTGATGTGGAAACCCTCCTAAAATCTGCATCTAAGTTGCTTAAATGTGGTCTTGCATTGTCTTGCTGAATAATGATCTGTTTACTTACATTTGTTGGACACTTTGCTTTGATTGCTGGAATAATCTGATTTTTTTGTTGCCATATGATGAAACAAACAGTAAAAAATGAACTACAAATGGTGTTGGTGATGTCACCAAATCAGCCCGAATGTTTTCAAAAAACATTCAGATGATTTCAGGAGACTTACTAACACTATTAACTAAATGATGAATTTTTTCTGATAGTTAATGGATTACCTTCTCCAAAAGACAACTTTTAATCACTTCTTTAATTATTGAATCGATCAGTTTCATGATCATCGTTTCTCTTGATCTGTTTGCACTATTTCTGATGGCTGGTGCTTGTATTGTGAAAGGAAAAATGCCTATTTTCCCATCAAAGAGGACATTCCCTTCGTCCGTGTATAATAGCCTTGCCACGACACAGATGAACATGACTTTGGGGATGAACCTCTTACTCTTACATGCCCTATATGGTTCAACCTCAGATTCTAGTTTGTATGCCCTTTCTGATGTTCTTTGCATATAGAACCACTTCTCATCTATGTGGATAACGTTGTGCATGCTTGCAAAACTGATTTTATTGTTGATGTTTTGTTGCAAGTATGACAAACTATACTTCAGCTTGTGCAGTTTGTTTGAATCTGTTAATGCAGGTTTGATTGCATTTGTGTAAGCCTTTATTCTTCCACTTTTGACCCATCTTTCCACTTTTGATTTACTTACCTCTAGCTCTTTAGTTAATCGTCTAATTCTGGCTCTCTTGTTGTAAGGTATAACCTTCATGGCTTCTTCATCCATATTTTGAACATTAGATGAAGGTGGTCGGGGTCTTACCTCGGGAAAAGAAACAGGCTGCTCCTCTGAAATATGTTTTTTTGCAGCTTGCCATATGAACCGAACTGTCCGAGATGAAACTCCAAATGATGTAGCGAGCTCCTGACTGACGTCGTTTTTCAGCACACCAATGGTGTTGTTTAGGAGAAGGCGATGAGCTATATAAGGTCCTTCTGATGGAGATAAGTTCTTCCCATTTTTAGTGTCTTTCATGGTTGTAACTTTAATTTCTGAACTCTATTGTAAAATGTGGTTGAAACTGCATTGAATGCAGTTTTTGGGCATATTTATTAGATTTGATTGCTGCAAATTCAGGTTTAAGGCAGAATTTTTTTGAATGTAATCCTCCAAAATTTTGGAGAGGGAAATCAGATTTCGAGGTTTTTTGGTGGGAAGTTTCCCACTGTTTTTGTAAGGATTTTAAATTTATTTGGACTTGTAAACTGTTGGTTTGTAATTTTTCAAATTTTCAGTTTTTAGTTATAAATTTCCAATTCTGTTAAATCTATTTTTTATTGTTTTTGTACTTATCAAATTAGAAAAATAGAGGGAAAGTTGATTATACTAATTCTTTTCCTAATTAAAATGCTGAAAAAGCAAAAAGTCAACAAAAAGTACTAGTCAGCTATTTTTTCTTAACCTCCGTGCCCAGTCAAATTAGGAAACTTAGACTGGAACAGAAGGAGCATATATTAAATAAAATGCAGTTATTGTTGGTCGGTCATTCAATTAGACTTGAGTACTTATTGTGAATATTTATCGATCTCATATTTAGACCATAAATAAGTATTAGTTAAATACTTCTAAAAAAATTATATAATTGACTCAATTAATTGTTGTATTTACCTTTGTATCTGAATTTATTTTATAAATATATCTATATCAAAATTAACATCTATATACATATATGTAATAAAATAAAAGGAAGTGAAATATGTACAAAAATAAATTTGGCATCCAATTGCAAATAGCACATCAAGTTAGAAAAAATAAGTCAACCATCCATTACTGCAAAGAACTATGAACAAGGAGCTTAAATTGTAGCACCTTCCTATCAAATAAAATATCAAATCTCATTGATTCTCTTCATTGCTGCCCCATGTGAACCTCTCTCTGTCTCTCACTTACCCCATTTATATAAACACATGCCCTCAACCATCAACTCAAGTTTTCCAAAGGTTCAATTTTTCCTACTACTTGGAACACCTCCACTTAACCACATTGGGTAATTGGTAATTGCCACCCATCTCTAACAATAAATGCATCCCAACTCTTCCTTTTAATGTTTATTATATGTTCACATGTAAATTTAAAACAAAAGATATATATAATATTCTGAAGGCAGCGATTATTCGCAGCCCACAAAATTTCTTAATACAACCCACTATTTTAATAAATTAGAAAACTATTAGTAAAAGACTATAACATCCTTAATGAAATTATAAAATAATCAATTAAAATAATATATATAATTCAATATATATATAATTTCTCTTTCTTCTGTCATCTTCAACACTGCTGTGTCTATTTCTTGAACTTCATAAACCCTAATTTTCCTAAAAAAATTAATCAATGGAGGGCATAAATAATCATTGACCATAAATATTGAATCTTAGAATAAAGATCATAATAAATAATAAAACATAAAGTGATTTTGCCAATAACAATTTCCGACCCGATTATAAACGGAGTTTGAAGATTGATAAGTGGATCATGACGAATTGTTTTTTGTTTTGATTTTAAAGAACACAAAAGCATTGTCATATGATAAACACGCAGGACATAGCTTCTATCTGTTATCTCAAAAAGAAAGAAAATGTGGCTTAAATCTGATTAATCTCTGGAAATAACAATAAAAAAGAAAGAAAGGAAAAGATGGGAAAAAATGACCCTCTCAATTGACAATCTGTGGACACAAATTATTTATTAAGTACTACCTCCGTCCCAGCTTAACCTGCCTACTTGTCATTTTAGTTTGTCCCATCTTAACCTGCCTATCCCATAAATAGCAAATTTATCTCACAATCTCCACCCTCAAAATCTTCATTCTCAATCTCCACCTTTAAAAAAGTCAAAGATTCCACAAAATTTGCTTTTTCTTAATCCCCGTGCCCGGTCAACCTAGGCAGGTTAAGCCGGGACGGAGGGAGTATCCATTACGCTGTATGGAGAAACAAAAAAAAATTATTATACTTTGAGAACTAAAACATCACAAAGTTGATCGGATGAAGATGGCAAATAAATTAGTTTGCAAAAGATGGCAGAAATTATACGTATTATTTTTAACTTTTTTTATCCTTTTATTTATAATGTTTTAATTTTAATTAATTAATTTGATAAAGAAAGGTTATAATTGGTATTTAGTGGGTTGTATTAAGAAATTTGTACTGAATTTTAAATAAAAGTAGACTACATTGAAAGTGAGTTGCGCTAAGAAATTTTGTGGGTTGTAAATAGCCGTCGTATATTCTGAAACAATCACCAAAAACCATACACTCTACAAATAACAAAACTAGAAAAAAACTTGCATATCCTTCTGTTAACTCATAACTGAAGCTACAGACTTAGGAATTACTCAGGCAGCTGCAACAATCAAACAAACCCTAAACGGAAACCAAATACACAACAGACCAAATTAACCAAAGCCTAAAATATTCAAATTCTAGCAAACAAAAACTGGGAAAACCACAACAGAATCTTAAGCAACATCATGGACTACTACAGTATAATAAAAGCTTGTCATTTTCATCAAACATTTAATCCCACAACTTAAGGTTCAATTCTTTCTACACGTTCTCCTGCTGGACACAATGACTAATACTTGCAAGGCCACAATACAAAGATCCATAAACCAGACCACTTTAAGCAAACAAAATATTACATACCCCTATGACTCTTTATCATCATGAAATCTTCGGGATATATCACGGTAGAGCATTTCCAGGAACTCCTATAAATTAGCCAAATAGAGTTACAAGTCAGTCCATATTTACGGTGACATAATAAGGGTGCTGTAAAAATAATTGACAAGAGACGGGGTACCTGAGCAAGCCCTTCCTCACTGCACAGTTCGTTCACCACATTTTCTGCTGCACTGCCATCACTGTAAAGGTTTAGTGCCCTATCAGCTAGAGAACCAAAAATTTCCTCAGGTGAACCTTGGTTTGTAAGCCTTTGAACCACTAGTTGGAGATCTGTCGGCTGGAAAAGAAAATAGGTTAAAGACCACTCAGTGAAACAAAACGATCTACATGGCATACACCAAGAATTACCCTCAGTGAAACCAAGTTTACAAAGACCACCTACATGTGTTCCTTCTATATTACAAACTACTACTCGAGGAAAGTATATGTTAAACAATAATGAACCTTTGGGTGTATCAATTTACGGTGCCTCAAGGGGATATTCATAGTTTCAAACTATCATTTGACCCCACCATAAATGGGACATTGATGATAGTTTTCACAAAAAAATTAAGGGACCAGTATTTCTACCAATAGAAAATTAACAGAAACACATATCAACATATAGAGGGCGGACTTGTTAACAGGAAGTAAAACAAAGTAAAACAAAGATCAACTGGACAAGATTTGAAAACGGAGTTGACGGGGTTTGATAGAATAGTAACAGATTACATCTCTAATACTCTAAGAAATTTCAACGAACATAGTAGAAAGTTAACAACCTCGGAAGACCATGACTTAAAAGCTCTAATTACTAATATATGTTCCAAGTCCAAGAGGCAGAACTCAGAAAATTTCATACTACATTTTGAAATAAAGTAAATATGCTCCCTTTCAGATAACTGGCGTCAAGATTATATAATACAAAAGATGTATCCTCCCTTGCAGTTAACCATCCTGTTCACGAAGAAACTCTTGCTGGAACGTCAAGAAAGTCATATGTGGCTTAAAGATTTCTAGTTCATTGAACAATTTCAAAACATAATTGCACTTTTAGATATCAGCAGGGAACACAAGTCAAGTAGCCAAGCACCATAACCTTCCAACAATGCATGAAGTGTGCATATATACAGTAGTGCCACATATTAATATCTACAGATACGAACCTGAGGATCATAAATTCTCGTCATCTCACTTCTTGACCTACTCTGCGACACTCCTGGTCGCAAGGGAGCCCCTAGTTGAGACACAGATGAAGCACCTCCTAAAGCTTTTGAAACAATAGGCATCATTTGTTGCATCATCCTTGATAGATCAATCCCTCCTCCGGGGCCTTGATCTAAACCTGAAATCATGCTTCCCAGATCATGGTTGTCGATCTGTTGAGCAATCTGATTCACTGTATTCCTCATTGCAGGATTTTGAGTAAATTGGTTCAACATGTTTCTCAGCATATCTGGGGACCCAATTCCAGTCTGCTGTGAAAAGCCAGCCAATAGACCATCCACAGCAGGACCCTGCAGCACTTCAGTCACTGCGTCTGCTATGTCATCTTCACCATCAGTATTTTGTCTTGGTGTAGGCGTGCTGGTTCCCGCTCCACTTGCAACATTTGGTGATTGCGCTAAAGATGGAGAACTTGAATTTCCACTAGTTGAAAGTGATGCAAGAGACTGCAAGACATGTTGCCCAACTGCTAAAGATTGCTGATTGTGACTGGTAGCACTTGGACCGCCTCTGTCCTTAGTTTCAGCTTTCGGCTGCCTACCTCGCCTCTACCACAATTATACGCAGACACCAAATTAATCATCAGACAAAAAAAACGGAGAAAAAATATACACAGGATGTATGTGGTCCCATAAGCTAACAAGGTATTGTATAAATGCAGGAAACTTATTGAAAGCAATTATATGACAACCATTATGAATTCATGCAGAATCAACCCAAGTCACCTCCTTCAACGGAAGTGGTCAACCATCACATAAGTCAAGCCCGGAAATCTCAGTGCAAGAGCAACAGGGGAGTGCAATCCACTACACCTTACAAAGTTAATTGCAACAAAAGTGTGGATTGCAAAACTTGTTGTGGAGGAAGCAAGCAGTAAACTTGAAGGATCCCCAATTCAAAGGATGCCACAAGAGAAGAAACTCGTGATGGGACAGCAGAAGAATGCGCAGGGGAAAGAAATATCGAGGCTGATAATTGCAGAAAGTTGGGTTTGCGCTTTTCCAGTAATCGACTAGGTAAGAATAAAGAGATACCAAGTGGCTTAGGCTATTTTTTCTACGTTTAAACATGGGACATGTTACTGATCAATGGGTATGCAGTACAGATAACCTTCACTGCCTATCCACTTTCTGAAAATAGTTGAGCCACACAGAAATTTACATTTTTCCATGAAACTAAGAATGTTCTATATTAACATACTGTTCTATTTATTCCTATCAACGGTCTACGAAATTCTAGATCAATCATCTTTAGTTCTAGCCTTTGTATACAATTACGTGACATGGACACAACAATCCCTATGCAGAGTCCATTTCATGAAATATCATTGAGCAAATTCCCCAATAGAACAACATGACGTAACATCATTGAAGATATGGCTGCTAACTGAACATCCACAGAAATCTATATAAATAAAAGCCAAATGGAGGTTATTTTTTCAATTTTATTTCTCTCCCAATTTTTACAGCTATATTTGGTAAGTTGTCATACCTTTGGTAAGTTTTAAATTTTAATTGTTTTAATAGTTTTTTTCATTTCTAATCCGTTTTTATGTAAGATATATAATTTTAATGGTCTTTTCATGATCTTTAATTTGACATCCATATCACATATATAATAAAGAGTTAAAAAATTAGATTATTTTTTGGCTGATTCTATTATTTCATTTTACATAGAAACAGATTTATATTTGATCACCTATTGCATCTGTCTATATATATAAAAACCACGAGAACAATTCTGTAATTGAACATTTTACGCTAAAATTTGAATTACAATTGGTACTACCTACGTTTTTTATTAGATGTAGTTTTAGTTTTGCCAATTGTATTAAATAAAATGTCTTTATTTTGTTCCCCAATTTTTCCAATACTTCCATATCACTCCTGAACAAATATCTAATTTTCTAACTTACCATATACAATACAATAGATAAATGGAAAGAAAGATAATATAAAGGAAAGAGGAGGATACATTCAAGGAATGTAGGGAAAGAGGGAATTTAGTTGAGGATTTTATTTCGTTTCCACTATATTTTAATTCTCTTGTCTAAAACTAAAATTGCTTTTAAGAAACAACCAATGTAGTAGGTCTTGTCTCGTTTGGTAAAAGTCAAACTTTATTTTATTTCTTAAAATTGCAAATAACTTTTGCATTTCTAATCAATTTTCCTGTATAATACATCAAATTAAACCTCTTTCAAGATCTTTAATTAACATTCATAACACATATTATAATGAGATATCTAATTTTAAATGAACCTTTAATACTAAAAGAAGGTTGCATAAAAACAGGGGAAGCCACGTGTCGCTGCCAGAATTTTTTGTCGAATTTTTGTTTTCTTATAATTTTTTAAAAATGCTCTTAAATACGTAAAGAGCCCCTAAAGAAGGGGGAGACGTGTCTCATTCACCCTCTTTTGTTGGTTCTCTTCCAATCATTTTTTTCTTTTTCTTTTATCTCTTCCTTTTTTTTTTTAATCTTTTGCTTTCTAAATTTCAAAGTCTTATAACTTTTTCGTCTCAACTCGATTTTTCATAAGACATACATCAAATTATTCCTCTTTTGAAGATCTTCGATTTGAAACCCATAATGCATATATTATATTTAAAATGTTAATTTTTAAGTGTAAAATATCCTTTCAGGATAATAATGATATATTTTGATTTTCTCAAAAAATTTGTATATTTTGATTTTTAAACATTTGTATATAATGTTAAAATGTGATATAGTTCCAACAATGATATTGTTTTGAACCGATTGAAATTTTGTAGAAGATTAAAATTATTTACTTTAGTTTTACCTTTTTTATCTTAATAATTTTTGGATAATTTAAATTATTTGATTTTAAAAAATCCATAAAAAATACAAATTTGTTAGGTTTACACTTTACAATAGAAGACAAGCTTAGATATAATTGCTAAAGTGATTCGTTGATTGGATTAGTTTTCTTATTATTTTTTTCTATATTGTGAAAAGAAAAATCATGTTACCGATAAAAATAATAAGTCAATTAGTTTTTATTTGAATAGGACATGATAATATGGTTTACTACTCTTAAGTAACTAATATGTTTGTGGCTTCTTATACTAATATTATATCATTTAATATGTGTTTTTAAACGATAATTATTCAAAATATTTGACATTATTTTATCCTTATTTGCATATGTAATTATACAACCAGTGTAATGCACACTGAAATAATAGAGAAATACATGAATCAAATTTCACGTTTGTATTTAAAATTTTATTTAAAATATTCAGTAGCATCATCAGATCATCAATTCAAATAATTGAATTAACAAAATTTATGAAAATATAATTGGTGGTTTCTATTTATGATAATGAAATATATTATAAGTAAAAATATAAAAATTGAATAGTAAAAAAATTATGAATATCTAACTGGTAGTTTCAATTTGCAATAATGAAAGATATTAAATGAAAAAAAAAAACCACATGTAAGAAGGAAGAAAAGATTATTGGACAAAAAAATATCAACTCCAAATTTTATAATCTCAAATAATATTATAAATTAATAATTTTATTATTATTATTATTGTTATTATTATTATTATTGTTATTATTATTATTATTTTTGAAAAAGTACTCATCCCGTGCATCGCATGGGTGGACATCTAGTACTATATTGTTTATTCGTTGATTATTTGAATTAGATTTGAACATTTATTGTGGATTGTACCATATCCTGGTCTGCAATACAATAAAAAATTAGTTGAATGGTTTTCTTATAAAAGAATAGTTTTCTTGCTTATTTAATTAAAAGCACAACTATCCAATTTATTTTATTTGACATGAATTTTTAAAAGTTTTCTTCATTTATTATGTCAAGAGAAAACTATTATTTAAATAATTGAACATATACTTTATTTAATTAAAAGTAAAATTTAATATATAATTCAATAATCTACTTATTAAATTATTATATTTGCAAACATTAATTGTTATAATAATAATTTTCGTTTTAATTAACCTCGGGACTACCACTTTCACACATATTTATATTTTTATATATGATAAATAATTTTGGAATTATTTTTTGTAACTTATTAATATATTTTTATATTTTATATTTATTAATGTAAATTTTTAGAAAAAAAGCAACTTGCAACCTAAACTATAAGATCTACACATGTTGCAATCTAAATTTCCTTTTTCAAGAAAAATAAACCAGCCTAAGCTTTATAGTTTGTTTGGAATTTGCAACCTAAACAAAACGTTCTCCCATTAATCAACGTCAGCTATGTCTGTTTTTAATATTTTGCAACCTACACAATTTTTTTACATTTAATCCATTTGTATCTATAAATGAATCTAATGTGTATAATAGAAATGTAAACTTTATTGAAATACAAATACATTTTAACATATATATGAAATTATTTAGATACATCGAGGAAATCATGTTTTATTTTGTTATTCCAACTATTTAATAATCTTTGAATTTTATTTTGTTAATATCAAGATTTATCTAAAACCGAAAAAGCATTTGATTTTATCTAAAATTACCAAGTAAAATATTAAAACTTGAAAATGAGTCTTTTTTTAAAAGAAAGTTAAATAGTTATAATTAAAATTTGAAAAATTTAGAATATCTAAAATGTAATGAGAAAAACAAAAGAGAACATTAATTTTCTTATTACATTATTCAATTTATTTTATTTAATATATTTTGATGGATTGTGTAATATTTAGATTTCTGTGTTAGTTTGAATATTCATTATCAATTAAGTTATTTGTGGATGTTCACATAGGTCAAGATGGATGCGGACATTAAATATATGTTTGAGTTCCAATATTAAAAGATATTCATTTTAAAAAATAAGAATATTATTTATTTTTTATAATATTTTATCTTCATGTTTGATCTATAAAATAATATTATTATACAAAGTAAGTTATACTATATTCATACATCGCATGGGATAAACTAATGTTTACATTACTTATAACTTTTATATGTTTAATCAAAACAATTCAAATACGTTTTTTGGTTAAAATACAACGGTTACAGTTTTTAATATTAGATTATATAATATTTAGTTTACTTAAATTGATAAATTTTAAACATTTTTCCGTGCATCGCATGAGAGTGATACTAGTATAACAAAAGCAAATTTTATTTAACTTATATAGTGAATATATGTACAATATCACGTTTCAAAAGTAATTGAGTCAAATTCATTGAAAAGTTAGGCATGCTAAGGCAAATAGAAAACACCGTGTCAAGACAGCAAAGGAAAAGTAACGTCTTACCTTAGGCTGAAGGCCACCAACTCCTAGTCCTATAGGGATATTTGAAGAACCATCTGGTTTACCAATACCTCCATCAGATGTTATTGACCTCTTGCGTGAGTCTCCACCAGAATTGACAGAAGGTTCACATTCAACTTTGTGAGTTGCAGTTTGCGCCTGATGGCTCGCATTAAGTTAGTATATATATTATGTATGTCACGTTAATATTAAATTGCTTATATTTCACCTTTTCGTCATCCAAATGACTAGTCTCACTAGCACCGTTGCCAGGTCTGCCTGTATCTTCATCACTAGCACCAAAAGCAGCATGTTCCTCTTGATTGGTTGAACCATCTGATTGGCCTTCATGAATTTAAGTACTTCAGTATGTAATACGCAGGATGTAAATGCATTACTTCAGAATGTCCATACCTGATGGTGCATGATTTCCTCCCTGCATGTTAGCAAGTAGACCTCTCATCTGGGAGTTGATTTCAGCTACAATAGAGGGCACAGAATTAGAATCAGGGGACTGCGAAACACCAGTACCACTAGGTGCAACACCAGAAACAGAGAACGTAATAGGTTCTGATTGAACAGCAGCTCCCATGAAATCTGTCCTTGCTTGACCAGAACCAGCTGACTCAGGTACATTAACACTATTTTCTCCAATTTCGGCTCTATTAGCAAGTAAACTTCTAATCTGAGAGTTGATTTCAGCTACAATTGACGAGATAGAATTAGAATCAAGAGATGAAACACCAGTACCACTTGGTGCAGCACCAGACACTGAAAATGTGATAGGTTCTGATTGAACAGCAGCTCCCGCGACATCTGTCCCTAATGGACCGCGTGCTTGACCAGAACCAGCTGACTCAGGCACATTAGCACGTGCCCTTTGTGTATTTTCTCCATTCGGAGCTCTACTTCCCACTGCAGACGTCAGGGTGGCCCCTGGTATATTAAAATTCCATAGATTGCCTAGGCAGAAAACTAACAAAAAGTGCATTTTTAAAATAATACATACCAGTATGAATATGAATATTTACATTCCTTGGAACAGTAGCAACACCAACTGGACCAATAGTTATAGGATTCGTTGCTACACCAGATGAACCACCAAAAAGAGAACTCGTTTGTACCGGAAATGGCTGCAAATAATGAATAACAAATTGTAAGCCTGTTGCCATGCACAAGCAGGAAATGGAACAGAACGAAAAATATACAACGGAATGGCAGCACAAAGGAATTTGTACATTGTACTTCAGTTAACATGCATGTGGAACACAAACCTTCAGACAAAATCTGGACAGATTAAGAACAACTATTGGCCTATGATGAATACCAATCAAGACTTAACCATACCAACCATATAAAGCTGCTAAACTAAAGAAACACAGAACTCAAAATCGACAGGCACCAAAGAGGTTCCATGATTATACAAGCCTCAAGCTAATACAGACATGGAAACACAACCTGAGAAAAATCTAGACAGATTAAGCACCTACCATCCACAAAGTTAATCATGGAGACCCTCGTGGATATCACTCAAAACAATATGTACATAAAATTACCAGATGAAAGTCTAAACCAATTCACCGAACTCCACAAGTTGTGGCTTCGCCAAAATTTTTTAACCATGGGACGAGAAAAAACGCAAGTATGGATGAGTGTTTCAGAGTGTACAAGACATTTTAAATTAATAAAACAGATCTAGTATGAGGCTTTCTAGACAACCTGAACCATAATCGGATTAGGCCCTGATGGAGAAATGTAAACAGCTGGCCCAGCATTCACAAAGGAATCGGCCTGCAAAAGTACCAAAAGACTGTTAATGGCTAGTCCCCAGAAAATGAAAAACTTAAGACTTTAGCGGTCAAGCATAAACACATACAGGAGTTTGTCCCATGCGGAGAGTCAAAACTGTCCGGCCCAGCTCTAGAAAAAGTGCACCTAAGTGCTGCATGGCCATGCCTAGTTGAATAGATTCTGTCTGCACTTGCCCCCTTACTGCAGGATCATTAGAACCCCCTTCTTCATTTAAGCGGACTACAGTACGCTACAATGTTGCAACCGGTAATTAATTATATCAGAAGATTCAGAACTGCATTAATGGACAGGAAAATGTAATAGTAACATAGTACAGATAGGGTGCCACAATCATATTGACTTATTGATAAGTTTCAGCCATATTGATAACAGTGAAAGTAGAGATGCTAAACACAGATACCCCATGTTTCTCACAGGTTCCTCTGCAGTCCTAGTTGTATACCACCTCCTTTTATCATCTAATGAACAAAACAATATGATCCCAAAACTAAGAATTGCAATCTCAAGATTTAACATTCTCAGCATGCTCCTTTTTTCTACACATCAGACCTCGAAGTTATATTCTAATTTGAGTTGAGGAAGTCCAATCAGCACCACTATCACTATGGCAATCGGCTAAATATCACTAGCTCTTTACCCTTCAGCTCTGATTAAATGAAAATGTTCCAACTTCTCAGCTGCACTGCAATAACTTCTTGCAACAGGATAACAATGATATCCTCGTTATTCTAAGTCACCTACACCACAAACACAACCTTTCCCATGCAAACAAGATAAAGCAGGTTAAAAGAGAACTGCATAACTCTGATTAACTAATTACATTTTTCTTGTTAGAATAGAAAAGGAAAAAACATATCTAGATATATCACTTAAAGTAATGCCTGAAATTAAGAACTCAAGAGCGTGTATAAGCCAGTGACTAAAAAAGCGCGCCTAGGCAAGGCGACGCGTTTTGGGGGTTTGGTGCCTCTGTATACTGAGGCGAGGCGGATGTGAGAAAGGCGCCGCCTAGGCGAGCGCCTCGGTCGCCTTACGGTGCGACTGAGGCGCTAAAAAAGCGCGCTTTTTTTTATTATTATTATTATTTTTTTTTTTTAAAGGTTTTAGGGTAGATATAAATACATAATTGAAGACTTTTCAAAGTCTCAAAACCCTAAACAAATAGCAGCAGCAGCAGCCCTAAGTAAAAAAAAAAAACTCCCCTGCTCTCTCCCTCTTACTCCAACAGCCAGCGACCATCACCGGCGTCCAACGACCGCCACTGAGGAGCCTATTAGGAGCACAAGAACATATAGTAGAAGGGTAACAGCTTCAAAGACTAATAGAGCATCATCATCATCTTCTAGGCCTAGTGCTGTAAGACTTGTGGATGAGGAGGGAGAGGAATGGGGAGATAAAGGAGGGGAGTCGGATGACGGAGAAGAACAAGATGTTGATGGATATGCATCAGAGGATGATGCACAAATTGACTTAAGCTTTAATGATGATTAGTTAGTTAGTAACATATATGCCTAATATCTTTTGGATATTTTTATATTTTCATGCTATTATTATGTTTTTGGAGTCTAAGGACATTAATATTGTTATGTGTTGGTATTATAAAATGTTTTATGGTATATATGTGTGTTTTTTTAGTTTGGGCGCCTCGCTTCGGTGAGGCAAGCGCCTCGCCTCGCGCCTCGTGCCTAGGCAGTACAGCAGGTTTGGCGCCTCGGGGCGCTTTTCGCTTTTTTAGTCACTGGTATAAGCAAAGTTAATAAAAAAAAAATCAATGTTTTTTCCTCCTTCATAGATTCTGATTATTATAGGCGCTGTGTCTGCAGAGCCAAGACAGGCCAATTCTTTAGAAACATTAAATGAACAACTCCCAGTTCCACCAGGAACAGACACACAACCAACAAAGGGTAATATGGAATAAATATGCACAAACCAAAAGCACAAGGAAGTCACAGTTATTCACAAGTCAAATAACCATACAAGCCCCAGACAGCAAAGCAACAGAATCCTCAAGGTTTACATTATTGATTTAAACTTATAAAACAAAGATAAAAGTATTTCACAGAATGGTGCTTACAGATATTGCAGGAATAACATGATCACTGAGAAGATTTTGGGCATGCTGTAGAACAGTGCTCAGACCTTCCATTGTTGGAAAACCACGAGAATTTGAAGGCAAATCAATAGGAGCAGGTTCACTGCCATTAGCAGTTGATGGGTTTGTCTGACCACCTAAAGTAGGAAGCCAAAGACATCCTTGTAAGACATGTTTCATGACAGCAAGTCACCAAGAAGGTCAATGATATTACCATTCCGCAACAGTGCCCGTTCCATTCGGGTCATAAATTCAACAAGCGTGCTCAGTGAATCAGGAATCGGCTGAGCAAGGGTAACAACTGACAAATTAGTACAATTTTAAGTAGATCTTATATAAATCGTCATCAGAGAATCAGCAATTTGTGTACCATGTTTAGAGAAGGAACGGCAACTGCTGCTCCTAGTGGAATTTGCATATTATGGGATGCGGATGGGCCAGGGAAGGCCTGCCATTGGACAGACTGATTTCCACCCTGATTTTGACCGCCTGCATTAGCCTGTGACCTGTCTGCTTCAATTCCATGAGAAGCCTGAACATGAAAATACAAAAAAACTGTTTATAAAGACATCAAATAACAAGGTAGCGAAGGATTAATACAGAGGAAACATGGGAAAGAGGAGTCCAAATTCTATGACGTGGGGGGCACAGCTAAGCATCTTACTAAGTATTTAACCTCCATGGTACTGCCAAACATTCACTAGAATTACCTAGTATAACAACTGAAAATTAGGCCACATATACATATAAAAAAAGATTAAAAGAGAAGCAGAATTCGGTGTCGCTTTTTAGCGCCTCCGTCATTACATAAAGCGACAGAGGCACGCACCTAGGTAGCCCCTTTTTGCAAGCCCACCTCGCCTCTACATACCTAGGTGCCACACCCCTCAAATGCATCGCCGTGCGCCTAGGCGCTTTTTTAGACACTGTCTGAGAGTCTCAAATTTGGAAAGAACTAAGACCACCCCCATCAAAATGAACAATCCAGAACTGATCAAATTGGCAACTGTTTTTAAAATGCCAAGCAGGTAAATCAATAAGCAAATTGATACACGTAAAACGTTCAGCACTTGTCAATTATATCTAAAGTATGAAAAACAGATGATTCAAAAACATAGAAGAGAAAAACCATGTAAATTCCAACCAAGACAGCTCTACTCAATTGCCTACAAATAAGAGATATCACCAACACTACTAAACTATGGTACAGGATTCATTTTTTCTTAGCCTGAAGGAACCTGCGGTGCTAGGGCCACATAACTGAGCACCTAAAGAGATATTTCCAACTACACAATAATACTACAGGCCAAAGCAGACTTAGCATATTACTAAAAAGGTAAACAGAACAGAACCACCACATAAGCATCTGTAGAAGGTAATTGAAGAATTACACACAAGTAACTTGTTAATAGAAGGCGAAACTAAAATAAAAGAAATTACTACCGGAAATCCAGGTTGCAAGCCGCCAGCCTGGTTGCCAATTCCAATGGTGTTTAATACAGACCCAATGACCTGAGAAGCAGACAAATCCAGTGAATTGCAATAGAAGATACATTCTTCACACAGCCCCGTATCAAATATTTAATGGCAAACTAAACATAGAAATAAGGACACACCCGGCTTAGATCTGGCACAACTGCTTCCCCAGGATCTCCAACATTTAATGTGCCCAATACTATACTATGAGCAATTGGCCCAATACGGTGGCGTGACACACCAGTATTAGAATCCTGTCCTGTAGCCCAAACAAAAGAAACACAACTTAAATTGAGAAAAGGAAAAAGAAAAAGAAAAAGGGAACAAAGTCGGACCAATAACATCTCAGGAAAAACCCAATGAAGTGCAGCTTCTCTTACCTCTGTTGCCATTGCTTGAATTTGCCTCTCCACTGCTGGATCCAGAAGATGGCTGTGGCTGCCGTTCAACTAAATGTAAGGTATCCCCATTTTCCACATCTGTTACAATGTTAAGTATAACCCATAAAGATGACATGATGATATCTCGAGGAACTCTGTTTCTAGAACAAGATAAATTTGTTGCACATCTAATAGACTTCGAGATACTTTCTCCGTCAAGCTTTCTAATACGAATATACAACTTCACTCGGGATATTTCCAAATCATATTTTACTAATTCTCAAGTGTCACATCACCTCATTTTACTCATTTTCCGGAATCAAGATTAATGAAGCTTTTTAGAACATCTTTTAATTGATTTTCTAAGACTGCAGGAATAATTTCATAAAGCTTTTTAAATCACATGCACATGCACCAAGGTTAACTGCAAAAAACACTTGCACATATAAAAATACGTACACATATTTAGACAAACGTTTATATACATACTCAGATGTGTAGATAGGAACACCGTAAACCCAATCTCTTCCAATATAAATTTAAAATAAAATAAAATAAAACAAACTTATAATTGAATCAAGAGTTAATATTTAATAGCAGTGGCTGATACACCTGTCAGTAGTAAATGAAATATACAGTGATGCAGCAGTTGGAAGGATACTATATTCAGAAAGAAGGTGATCATCCTTCAAAACCTTGCCCCTAAAAATTAACCGCTGCTGCCCAACAGGCACACCACTTTGGCCAGCTATTTTCTCCTTGAATTCTGATACAGCAATCTGACATGGTGCCAACCAACCGCATGGTATTAGACAATAACAATGTGAAAACGACTCAAATTACAAAGACTTTCAAGATCCACCGAAACAAAGTTCAACATTTACCCTTCGATAAAGGAATCATGCGCCTTCTAAGTTAATAAAGCATGTAAAATCTTAAGACTAAAGAGGAGGAGAAATCAGCGAAATTGATAACAATCACCAACAAAAACTAATTACATTTTTCAAACTGGTAATCATCATCAACAACGACTCACTCACTTCATTTTCAATCCAAATTTTCGTTGAGCTTAAAGATCCATTTATTGGAAAATTATAAAGCCAGACATTTGAACCTTCCAAGAAATGATAAACCTAAGATTCTGGTATAGACTAAAGGAGTACTTCTCTTATGTCCTCGAGTGAATTTCTTCTCTTTTCCTTCAAAGAGGAGGATATAGAAACATGACATATCTATCTCAAACAAGATGATACGGCCGCTACAAAATTAAGGAACGACATATGCAACAATCCCCCTTAACCTGCACCAGGAATTATCTTCAAAACATCAGTTATCACAAGACTAACGAAAAATTACATTCTTGTCAACATCAAAGCTGTAAACCCGTGAATCCAGGGTCTTGATATTGAGCAGAAGAGATGATTCAGAACCACCACGGACGTTACTTGCACTTGCACCATCACAAGGTTGCAGCTCCGCCATGTAACTTCAATGTCAAGATATATCTAGAGACAATAAACATCATAAGACCACTATGAATAATTATTCTACTCTCCATCAATGCAATAAATGTGGTACCAACTCATGATATTAAAGAATTCATTTTGCATTGGAAGTACTGGGAAGATACAAATTCTATGGTAATGTAACTTAAATGGTACGCAAATGTAATACTTTACGTTCCTGCATTACATACAACTTTTGTATATCAAGGTCAACTTGATAACAGAAAAGGAGAATAATGGGCCTTAACATTTATTAGGGCATCATTTAACAGTATCTTAAAGATCATGTATGTATGACCTCCCAAAAAAAAAACACAATAAGCAGTCCATATGATCAAGCAGGGGTACTTCCAAACAAAATCTTCAAAGACAAATCTAAAACTCCAGAACAATCAGCACACACCAAATTAAAGAGAGGCCATAGAACTAAAGCATCATCAAGGGCATCCTGGAACAAACTGCTGTTGTGGGCAAGTATGAAGTGCATGTTTTGGAGCAGTTCCCATTTTTAAAATCACTTCCAAATATGGACTATCAAAATGTGTTTCTAATCCCTGCCAGGAATAAGGTCCATTCACCTAAAGTGTGAACGAAAAATTTCAAATGTGGACCTCCAAAGTAGTTTATTCATTCTAAAAGTCAAATTTGAAAATAATAATCAAATACACATAATTATCATAAATTAACTTCTGAGTCCAAAGTCTACTTTGAATGATTAAAATTTAAAAAAATAAATAAATCCTACATTTGAGTCATCTTTATGTACTCTACATGAAGCACCACTGATCAGATTTTATTGACATTAGAATGCAAGGTCTGACTGCGTTACTATCTTTGTTACCACAGAAGCTATACTGAATGGAGTTCTTCCCTTTTTTTTTTCCTTTTTTAGGCCATACTGAATGGGTACTTAGTTATGCTCTTTTGATACGAATAATTCATCCATCAAATTTTATACCTTGTTGCAGTGTAAGGTTATTAGTTAATACAACCCTGTTGATTAAACAGTCTCCTCCAGCCTCTGTCGCATTTTTCTTGTTCATAAATCTATGAACATAATGAAAACTGAAAATACTTGCAAACGTGCACCAGATAGAAAGTAGAACTTCACAGACACAAGAATAAGGATATAAGAGTATAAAAACATAATCTGATATCGCTAAACAAGGTCATCCAATTAACAGCATTATACCAGACAATAAGTCATACAAATCTACGCAGCAGCTGTAAAGTACGCTTCATGACCGAATACAAATAAAAACAAAGAACCAAGTACATAGGCATTCCAGAAAAGCAGAACCTAGAGCACAATATCATAAATTACACAGCACAGAAACAGATTTTACAGCAATAGAACTCTTCTCCAGTTGTAGGTGACGGATGAGACACAGATAAACTAAATCTTCGGGTCCCGGTTTCAAAAATTTACAATCAACAAGACAAATGAAGCTGAAACTAGGGTTTGCAATCAAAATCACAATAACAATATAATTAAAATTAAATCATTGAAATCAAACCTTTACGTTTTCGCAAACAAAATCGGAAAACAATCACGAGAGAGGGAAGATGCCGGATTTGAAGAAGCTAGGAATCAAAGAAATGGTTGTGACTTGTGACCCTAAAATGATCATTTAACACAGAAGGGCTTAAGCGTAATCATAATATGAATTTTGTATTGTTCCAGAATGATCTAGAGTTCACCGGTTGAGTAAAGAGAGTTTCGAATAACTCATTCCTCAATTTGCTTCCTCGTAACTATTTTTTTTCTCACATTAGTATCCAAAATCAATTAAAAACATCGATTTTTTTTTTTTAGACAGTTCAATTTAAAATTTCAAAAATAATACCTGAAAGTTTCTTTATCTTTTGAATAATAAATTGACGTTTAATTAAAATAGATAATTTTATTACATCAAATTTAATTTCAACTCAGAAACTTATGTTTTGAAAATGATATAATAATTAAATATAAGTTTATTTAATTATTTATGTTGAATATAATTAACTAAAAAATTATTAATAATTTATTTCTTAATACTTATTTAAAATAATCTTTTAGGGATAATTTCGGTTCAATACAGTTCAGTATGATTCGGTATGGTTCAATACGGATTTCAGTTCTGAAAATTGAGAAATATCCATATCTGTGCCAAAAATATAATCGATTCAGTTCGGTTAAAAAATCAAATGGTCAATGGATTTTTTCGGTTCAAAACTTATTCGTTCTGGATTTCGATCCAATTTCGGTAATCATCAAGCTCCGCACACAGCCCTAGTATTTACACAGTTTTGGGCAAGCGCCAAACTTGTTTAAAAAGTACTTACAATATCCAAATTCACTCAAACTTATTTTCTAATGCCCATCGAACTACCTAATATATATTTATAATTATGGTTGTCTTTCCTTTAGATTTGGCCCAATCCATTAAGGTTTGGACCAATACATGCATGTTTAGTTTAAGAATCCCCCAACCCATTGAAGATTGAGGGTTGGGGGATGTCAGAAGAAAACAGTGGCCCTCTTTATTAAACAACACAATCTCTCTCTCCTCTTCATCTCCAATCACGAGGCGTCCCCTCAACCTTCTCTCTTCTCTGCCCAAATTCGTCCTCCTCAACTTTAGTCTATGAATGTCTTCTTCATCCCCCAGTCTCTCTCTTCTCTCAGATGCATGGCTATCGATTTTGTGGGCTGCTCAGATCGATTTCTTTACCGTTTGAAAGACTGAATATTTTTCTTTCTTCACGTTATCTCACCTCTCTCATATACATGTTTTCTACTACCCCTCTATGTCTCATGTTTCATATTGCTGAGCATTTACACACCATGAAACCTGTGCAGTTTTTTAAATTGGGGAAGAAGCTTGAGTTGAAGGAGTTTTGAGGAAGTTGTGATGATTTCTTTCAATTTCTAAGTAAATGAACGGCCAGGGAAAATCTGATCCATGTCTTGGCAGGGCAATCCGGAATCTGAACCCTTTATTTGCGGCCATGTCATGGTCGATTCTCCCTTGCCCCAATTCTGACATATCTGAGCCTCTAGTTTTAATGGCAAATTAAATTCAGAGGAAATTATTAGTTAAGGAGTTCTTGAATTGGCTTGTGAAAGCTTTGGCCAAATTGGTATAACATATAAAAATTGTTGTACTTTGAGCCACAAAACAACAAAGAATTTTCCGGTTTTAAGCTAACGCAACCGGATGGCTATAATTTTTGAATTTGTGTTGTATTATTACGTCGATGATCGAGATCACTGGGGATGCTAAAGATGACTATCGTTTCTAAATTATAAAGTGATTTATAATAATGCCAAATAAAAATAAGAATTAGTGAAGAACAAATACTTTAATCAGTAATCAATCATTCCCTAACTAAATCTTACACACATCACATCATTTTTTTTCACCTTTTATAATATATACAATCTCCAACCAACTGGTACGAGTCGTTGGACCATATCAAATTAATTGTATATAAATATATATTTATCCTTATCCTACTACTCTAACTAGTAGAGTGATAAATAAGGGTCGATCCCACGAAGACGGTCGAATAATATTGTTTCGATGTATTCAAGCAACTAAGAAATTCAAATAAAGATAGTAATAAACAAGTAAACGTAATAAGGGTTGTGGGTGGGGAGGGGGGGGGGAGTTTTAGCAATCAACTAACAACCTACTAATAACAATAAAAAGCAATTTAAAGAACAATTACTCTAAAAATACTTAGCAATTTAACAATTCAAATAAAGAAAGACAAATAGAATTTTCTTTTTCTTTTTTTTTAGTAAATGATAAAAGAATTCAACCCTTGATCAAGTATCCCCTTGGCTCGAATAATCTATGTAATTGATGTTACTACCCAATTAGTTACCTTAGAACTCATACTCCAAGATTAATAACAAGCTTTATCAATCTTGTTGTTTCTTAAGTATAATTGATCAAAACAAGCTCTTCAATTAATCTTACTCAACTTATCAATTCCTAAAACAAGCTCTCTAAGAATCAATAGTCAAGTGCATAAGAATCAAGACAACGGAGTAGATTTGACATAAAACTCGCAAGCTCGGTTTTAGTGGTCGAACTCTATGTTATCCCCAATAAAATAAATCTATTGTCTGCTACACTGGAATCGGATTCATAACAATTACGAACTATAAGTCCAATTCTAGCAACACGCAAACAAATATCCAAATGGGTGATCAAACCACAATTCAATTCATAAGTGTGAATCAACAATCCCAAATAACATAGAACATTCAAAAAACATAATCCAATCGGTTAACAATCGTAAAAATTACACAAACATCCTAAATCCAAGGTCCAACTCATGATCAAGGACTGAATTAAAGGGTGCTAGCCACCCATTACACCTAATATAATCAACAAATAGAAACAAATACAAGAAGACATGATAAATTTAAAGAATAAACCAAGAACTTAGGTTGATGAATGAAAGACCTTCAATCTTCTTCCCAATGTTGTCCTTGAGGATGATGGAGGCTGGAAATGTGTTATGAAATATCCCAAGATAGGTCAATTTTGAAAGGGAGTATATATATATATATATATATATATATATATATACGGGAGAAATTGCTAGTCCGATTTTCAGCAAAGTTGCGTTCGCAAATTAAAATAGGGGTTCAGGCCTCGGCCGAGGCACATAATGGTCTCGGCCGAGGTGAAGCAATAGGGTTTCAGTCTCGAAGGCTTGCCTAGGCTGAGTTATGTGATGGTCTCGGCCGAGGCGGTAAGAAAGGGAAACTCCAGGGTTAGGGATTTTTTTTATCACCTCAGTCGAGCCCTTGAAAGCTTTAAAATCTTCATTCCCCTGGAAGGTCGCCTCGGCCGAGGTCAGTATATGTCTCGGCCGAGGCCTTGAGCCTTGACTTTCTTCCCAATTCCACTGGGTGGTTGCCTCGGCCGAGGTATGTTCTTGCCTCGGCCGAGGTGCTTCTCCTGCCTTGTTCTTTGTTGCTTCGATCGACTCGTCAACTCTACGATCTTTTGATGCTTGTTTCTTGGTCTAATTTACCTGTTTTGACATAGAAAACAAATAAACGCATCAAACTGCCCAATGAAAGATATATGCACAAAATACACGTGAAATTGCACACAAACATCACTAAACTTAAAGCGTCCTAAAGTGTGTGCACGAACACCTGTACCACCTACAAAACCAAAGACACATTTATTTAACTCAAGCTCCTTATACCACTTTATTCTCCGCAGCCTACATTACTTCAGCCTCCCCCAGCCTAAAAGGAACACAACCTATATTTCATGGGTATTGAGTCGGTACCTAACTATCGACAATATGTTGACAGTTGCTATTTTGGTGTGAATAATTATTCATGTATATTAATAACTAACATGTTTATTAAGTCGAGTGATTTGTCTAATGATAAGGTTTTTGTCTCAAAGAACGAAAGGTGTAGTGTTCTATTCTTACTTAATACATAGAGATATGATTTTTATTTATTTTTCTGTAAAATATAAATGGGTTCAGGTTGTGTTGGTGCCCTAGCACTAAAAATCATACTAATGATATTTTATTTATTTTCTCAAACCATCTCAAACCCATTTAGGCTTTACCCAAATCCTCCTAATAGGTTCGGGTGGTCGGGTACCAACTAAAACCCACTCTACTGTAATCCATAGTAGTATCTAGGTTGTGTTTGGACTGTGTTGGGAGGTTGTTTGGCAATTTGACTATGAGAACTCGAGTTGTGATAACGTTTGGTATGTTAAAACTTAAAACTGATTTTTGTTTAGCGTTATGGTCGTGTAGGTTGATTCATATTAATTTATTGTAAAAATTATGGAAAATGCAATGTAAATACCAGATAGTTATTTGGTAATTGAATAGTTCTTGTAAATTATGATTTAATTACGTTTGATGTCTTGATGGTCGATTATGTATTAGTATAATCCCGCGTGCAACGTACGGTGTATAAATTTAACATAAATATAGATTCATATATGTTACATGGTAATAAATATGAAATATTATAGGGATTTTATCGGTCTAAGACACGAAATATGGGTCAACTATCAATCGAGGGCTCGAAAGAAGAAAATATATCAGTCGGAGGCCTCAATCATTAAAACTATCAAATGAAGGCTTAGAATTTTGCAGAACCTAATGGACTTCTAACGAAAATATGGCGTTATCGTGGTTAACATCCACATAGGCAGCCACGTAATTACCACACAAATAAAGTCATCTTGACACTCAAAATATTAGAACTATCACGGAGAACGTCTTTTGCTAACCCTCTTCCACAGTTAGCGAAAACAACAACAAATCAATTTGTCATCTTTCGTCGACCCTCCTTCGTTCTTCCTGCTAACCAACAAACTGGTTCTTTGTTTTTTTAATGCACACGAAAAGGTGTGTGTATCTCTACTTTTTATTCTGATATAAGGTTAGCGTAAAGTTTGGTTTTTCATTATATGAATTTCACACAATTTTTATGGTTTTCAGAATGTCCTTTTCTCTATTAAATTATGTTCAATATTTATTAACAAAGAATATTGATGTGTTTCTTTTTACCAAAATAATTATAAATAAGTGAATTTATTGTTTTTTGTTCATGTTCCATACTTCTAATTTACTTACATGGGACAAATATAATACTTCTCATATCTTTTATGTTAATTAGTGTTTTAGGTTTTAGAAAGAGATTAACAAGTTCGAGATACTGTTGCTTCCTTTTATACTTTCTTATTTCATTCTCCTTCTTTTCTTTATCAAATTTTGCTTCATCTTATGTATAGGTTCTAAACTTTAGTGTATTGGTATTAAATTTTTTATGTATTGCTACATAACTTTGACTGAATTAAGAATCAATTCATGTTACTTATTTTGAGTTTCTCGAAATTGAGTGATATTTTTATATCTTTATTTTGGTATATTTATAATCACGTTTCGTGATACAGATGGTTGGACAATGTCGCTTGTCTGGTGAATGCAGTTTTGATGAACATCTCTATATGAAGATGATAAATTGGGTGGTTGTTCACAATCGTTATTTGGTAGGGTAACTCATAATCAAGTAGGAAAAGTAAGTGATTCCTCTAAAGCAGTTACCATACAATCTTTGACGAAATAGAGGAGCATTCATGATTCCGAGTCCTCAGCTAATGAAGATGAAATTGAGTCACTGCATACTCAAGCTAACCATGGAGAGGTAAGTTTTCGGTTGGGACAAGCGTTTGCATCCATTGATGACTTTTATGCATCTATTGAATCTTATGTCATTCATAATATGTATAGGTTGAGCTTTGTAAGGACTGATAGAACAAGATGTAGAGTGAAGTGTGTGGATGAATGCCCATGGCTTATATATTGCTCCAAAGTTGGAAGTTTGGAAACATACAAGGTAAAGACTCTTATTGATATCCATACCTGTCAAAAGGATGAGGTGAAAGAAGGATTTGACAACACTAAGAGGCTAGGTGATATGTGAGCCGAGGACTTTAAAGATCATTCAAAATGATTGGTGAGGAAGTGAAAGCTCTTATAGCTAAAAAATACAAGGTTACAGTTGTATAGCAAAGGCTTATAGAATAAAGACATATGTCCTTCAATCACTTGATGGTGAGGTTGCTCAGCATTACTCGAGGTTGTGGGATTATCGTAAGGAGTTGCTTAATACAAATCTGGGATCTACTGTAGAATTAATGGCTCCAAAACACAGACAAAATGGTCCCTCGAGGTTTGACGGAATATACATATGCCTTACTGCATGTGAAAAAAGGCTTTGCAGCTGGATATCGTCCGCGATTGCAGTAGATTGATGTTATTTGAGTGGTTATTATCGAGGTCAACTTCTTACAGTTGTGGGTCTTGATGAGAACAATGGTCTTTTCATTATAGCATATGTTGTTGTTGCATCTGAAACTAGAGACACATGGCAATGGTTTTTGACAAACTTGTTGAATGATATTGGACAAGAATCCATTCATGGAAAAAGATGGACATTTATTTTTTACCAAGGAAAGGTAAGTTTGTTATCTAATTATGGTCTCATTAATTTATTAAATATATACATTTTCTCAAATCTTTCTTATAATGTGCTTTAGTGATAGGGTCTTGTGACTGCACTAAAGGATTTATACAAGTCTCCATATAATCGCTTTTGTGCAAGCCATATATACAACAAAATCGAAAAAAAATAGAAGGACGAACAAGTGAGATATCTATCTTAGCTTGCGGAAATCTCCACCACTGCTAATGAGTTTGATAAACACATGAATAAGATTACAGATAGTGACTCCAGTGCATGGATATATGTCAGTCAGATTGGCGTGGAGAGATGGAGTAGAGCACATGTGTATCTAGTAGCATTATTGAGTGTTTCAATCGTGTTATTAAAAATGCAGAGATAATCGTGTGGATATTCTCATCAACAATATAAGGGTTAAAGCAATGACATTGATGAGAAATAAAAAGGAAAAAATGAGGCGCGAGAAAGGTATAATATGCCCAGAGATACTAGACAAATTGAATGCCTCCATTGTGGAAAGCACACGGTAGCATGCAACTTCATGTGGCATATTCTATTTGATAGACCTCATGTTGGATTTGTATACTGAACGCAAAACTTTTTATATACAATGTTTCCAGTTATTCACTATTTATCTCCTATCTGATTATATTTGCATTTTCACTATGTATGTGTCCCCATATCTCTTGCAAATAAGTAGATCCTATGGTGGGTTGAAGATCACAGAAGATCATATGATTGGTTAAACTTAAAGAGATATAAAATGTAAATCACAACTTAGACAACTTGAGGACGAGTTGTTGGTTTAGGCTGCAGTATTAAGTAGAAATAGTTTATCTTGACTATTTACTTATACTGGTACATATTTACGTATTGATAGGATCACAGTGAGATATGTTCTTCTGCCTGACCTTAGTGAAGAACTAGAGATCTCGGTGACTTATAATACTCTAAAGCCTAAATAAGATTACAGTTATGAATGCTTGTTTGTGTGTCACTTTGATTTACTATGGGCAAGAGTTAAGATATAACTTTTATACTATGTATTTTGGGTGACAGCAACTTGCATATAATAATTGGTAATTTGTATTTAAGTAACCGTATCCGTTTAGGATGATGATATCCCCTTAAGGAGCTCAAAAGATTTATTGTACTAAACCCTGCAGGTTGATTAAGTTCAGGTACAATAATAAGGTTGAGTGGTACTACTTAAGGACTAAATAAGAAATTAATTGATTTAAGATGTCAGAGACTTTAATTAATTAATGGATATTCGATATCTTAAATACGGGGATTAATTAAGTCTAATTCAAGCCCCGACTCAACTCAGGAATAAAGGGGTAAGTCAGTATTAATTCTCTAGTGGAATGAATTAATATTTATGAATTAATTATGTTCTGGGCTGAACAAGGAAGAATTAATTCATAGTTAGGCCCATCTTTATTTCTTATATTTGATCCCTGGACTGACCCATATAGACTCCTAGTCCAAGTAGGAATAGAAAATTAAATTCCTAATCCTAGAAGGAATTAAACTACCAGGCTTGGCCCACACTCAACCATGTATTATAAATACATGGTCTCTCATTCTGTGAAAAAAAGAAGAATTAACATTCAAAAAAATCACTGAATAGAGAGAAAGAGAGAGTAGGCGGCGGCGGTTTAAGGTGTTCCTTCCCACTTGGAATTCTTCAAGGTTCGTCGTCCATCCGGCGTTGAGGATTGAGTAGGGGATACAGTCCAGAAGGTTAAGACGGGAGTCAGAAATCATTCAATCAGAAATCGACCTCTTGTGTAAACAACTATCAGGTCGAATCCTTAACTCTTGTGTGTTATAGGCGCATGTTAGGGTTAATATAAATTTATAGATCCATCTCTAGGGTTAATTAATAAAGATACAAATTATGACAACCAAGAAGGGTCCTAGGGAAAGTGATTAATTATATTACTTTCTACAAGAGTATTATAATAGATATAATTCCAACAACTCACAGTTTGTGGTCCACTTACAAAATCATACATGTACTTGTAGGTTATGGGACTTCACCGGGGTGCCCTGTGTGCATGCAGTGCCGCTATAAAATCTATCAAGGGTAGACCAGATAGTTATGTACATGAATATTTTACGAGGGAGTTCTTTTGAGAGCCTATGAGTATGAAATAAATCCAATAATCGGTCCTGATTTTTGGCCAAACACTGAAAATGAACCCATACAACCACCGTTTTTGAAAAGACCACCGGGAAGGCCAAAGAAACAAAGGCACAAATCCACTTTAGAAGGCAAAGATCCACTTAGAGTGAAGAGAAAGTATGGGATGATAAAATGTGGCAAATGTAGCCGACTTGGCCATAATAAAAGGTCATGCAAAAAAAGGTGAGCATGTAAATTTCTCTACCTTAATATTTATCTCAAATGCTGCTTTATTATATCTATAATTCTTTATTGTACAACCTCCGACATCTTTGTCCTATCAAGAAGAGAATGTGAATGCATATAAGAGAAGCGAAGCAAAACTATAATAATGAGAAGATCTTACGTCTTGTTTTTTTTTTTCTTAATGTCTTCTATAAACAAATTTTCTTGCTAGAATAAGATTATTATCTTTTTGTTCCATTGATATGACTATAGATATTTCTGAATTTTAGTCTGTATTCTAAATAATACTTTTGAATTATTTGTGAATCAAGATTGTTACGTTTTAAAGATGTTCATCGTGCATGTGTAGATTTCATTTTTATTGATGTTTCATATATTCTCGATATTAAATCTTGCAATTGTTAGACTTTTTTGTGTAATTTTTTTAATCAATGAAGATAGAATGCGAGTTTGAACTTCTACTTATAAGTTATAAAAAGCTATATAAATTTTTTGTGAAAATTGAACATTAAAAATGAATTAATCCACGCAATTATTATGTGGAAAAAGATACAACAAATTTATGTTGGCTTTGAGAAAGTTTTATTTGAACAAGTCAAACTTTATATTGTTGTTGCTGATCATGTTGAATTTATATAGAGCATAATAACTTGCAATATCAATATAACTTAACGGAGATCAATTTTTATACATATAGCTAAATAGGTGTTTGTATAAATAAAATGAAAATAAAGAGTATACAAAAAATAGTAGCAAAACTCAAAACGCTCTATGAGAAAGCTAATACAATAGCCGAGAAACGCGGCGCTGCGCGTATATCTAAATCAAATGTCGAAACTACCACAAGCCGGTAGTGGACTACATAAGTCTAACAGATCTAGGACTCAATTTTTATACATATAGAGATACAAAGGCAATAGCTACTACATATATTCAATTTTCTACATTAAGGGATACGAAAGTAATAACTACTACCAAGGTTGTAAAAGTTGTTAGGTGCTAGTTAGGTGGTGGACTATGGCCTAGCAACTAGTCGGGGAATAGACGTGGTTAGGTGGGGAATAATTGGAAAATAAATGTAGGCTCACATAGGGGGCCAAGCCAATGAGAGGCTAACGTCTAGGCGAGAATTAATTGGAGTTAGTTGGGGATTTTTGCAACAGAGAATAGTACAAATATATCACTTGTCCCAGCACAATCACGTCCTAATTTCGTAACGCATCTCCAGACCGAGGGTTTTGCATATGGCCCTTCTTTGCAGATTTTGAGCATGATTTAAGTGGTCTAAAAGTCTTAAGATAAGATGCTCAACTGAAAGTGCATTTAACACATATCTCCCAACCTTACAGTTGCCTTTTACTTTTATACAACAATCATGTCTGTAGGTATCCCATGCTCCGTGAATATATTGGAAGAAATTATGGTTGTTTGTGAAAGGAAAACATTAAACCCAGGGGCGGATCTAGGATGGATGGTTAGGGGGGCCAAAAAAAAAAATTATCGACCAACATTAATATACACGTGATAATAAATATTTGATATATTAAATTTATTATTTAAATAGAATATCAACAATTTTTATTATTAAATATGTTGAAATGCATCATTAGTTACCTATATATTAAAATTTAGAGTTTTTTTATTGCATATTATCAAATTTATCTAAACTTATCCGGGTGTCTGATAATCTGAGGGGGGCCAAAACACACACATTTTCCAAAATAAACACACTATATAACATATTATACATATTTTAGAGATGCATATTGTATGGTGAGAGGTAGGGTTGGGGGGGGGGGGGGGGGCTGGGTGGATCCGCCCCTGATTAAGCCATTAAAATACTCTGTCGCATATAAGAATTTCCTTGTTGAAGCATTTCTACAAACATATTGTAATCCTGAATTCGCTTCACTTTGCGATGAAGATCTCGAGTGACTCTTTTTTTAAGCTTGCGATCAACGAATCATCTATTGAATTTTCTAGACTCTTCCAGGAGGATAAATAAATAATTTTATGAGATATAAGAAGATGGAGAAACAACAAGTATATATGAAGCCAATCAATTAGAAAATTATTTATAAACATAAGAGTTAGGCATTTCATCAAACATCTTATAGGCATTGGAAGAGACTCGTAGCATATTACAAATCTATTACATAAAACTAACCGCAGTTTACTAATTCCAACAAAATCAATTACCAATAATGGTCCCTCTTCCCTTACGTAGCAAATTCTTCCTTTTCATTGTCTTCAATGCAATTGCTCAAAGCAAACGAGGTCTCCATTCTCAACCCACTCATTCAGCCGATTGGTGAAAATAGCATTCGGTTGGAGTGTATCATCTTCGTGTTAATTGCCCCTTGAAACGATTTTTGTGGTAGCATTTTGGAAATTTGATGTTGGAATAAGGAATTGTTGCAAAGAACATTACAGAACACTGTGAAGAAGATGAAAGATTGAAGCGTATATCTCTTGTTTAATTTGTTTTGTACTTTTCCATTTATGATTTCTCAATTTGTGTGGTAATCACATGGCTGCCTATGTGGATGTTAACCGTGACCATGTCAGATTTTCGTTAGAAGTCCATTATGTTCTACAAAATTCTAAGCCTTCATTTGATAATTTCAATGATTGAGGCCTCCGAATGATAAGTTTTTTCTTTCGGGCCCTCGATTGATAGTTGGCCCATCTTTCGGGTCTGAGACCGATAAAATCTCAATATTATAATAAGTGATAGAAAATTATGTACTCATTAAGAAAAGAAAAAGGTCAATAAAAAAATCATTAAAAACATAGATATTTGAGTAAGTATGAAATACATTTATCATTTTTTAAATATGAACATATATATATATATATATATATATATGTGTGTGTGTGTGTGTCATTTTTTGCGCAAAGGTTATGTTGATAATCTTGTATGCTTTATGTGTCACAAGTAGACATGGCAATTTAGGCAGACAGCCCGGCCTAGCCCGTGGGACCAACGCCATCTGTCAGGTCAGGTCTAGTAGGTCCAAAATTCAACCGGGTCCAAAATTAGTGAGTTTAGCTCATCCACCTAGAATATAAGTTTTTTTTTTTCTTTCTTTTTTTCTTTTTTTCTGGTTGGCCATCGGTGAATCGGGTCGGGGCTCAATGGTACTTCGGACCAAAATTTATAGGACTAAATCCTTCTAAAATATCATATGGATAAATCAACTATTTGATAGGACTAATTTTACCACCTAATCTTAACAATGGATGCAAATATAGTTTTTTTAATACGAATATTTCTATCATCCGAGGTCGTGTAGATATATATATATATATATGTATATATATATATATATATATATATATATATATACACGATTAGATGTTCATATTTTATCCAAAGTATCTAATTTAAAATCTATATAACCTCCAATAAAGCTTCTGAACCTTTGTATGTATTCATTTAAAGCATCTCAATTTTTTGTTCCTAGATATAACTTCCACGAAAGTTTCTAAAATCTTTGAATGAATACCAATGATACTACATCTAGTTTGAGTACAAATTTATCTCAACTATATTTTAACGAATATAAGAGGATTCAAGTGAAACTTATTGGTTTATCCCAAGAATTCTAGGCAAATGATTTGAGATCGACTTTCATTAATCTCTCTCTCTCAAGATTGTACAGAAATTTGTAAATACAATAATGTATCTCATATTTATAAAGAACATTTATTTTATTTTTATTTGAATTCTAAAGTCCAATATTTATAGTTCAATTCGCAATAAATGCAATATATAAATAGTTAAAAGAAATTGCAAAAAAAAAAAAAAAAAAAAAACACACAAATAGTTTAACATATATTCACGCTGATGGATTTAAAATCTAGGATGATTGCGTTGAACAAATTCGATCATATATGATATGGGCTCTCTTTAGAAGATTGTATTTGTGTTTCCTTATATAATGATGGACAAATTATAGTAACATATATTTTAATTGTCATTAGATTGGGAGGTGTGTATGCGCATTTCTATATAATGATGGACAAATATCGTGACATATATTTCATTGTCATTAGATTGGGAGCTGATTTTAAGGGGCTGAATAATTGTCATTAGATTGAGAGCTGATTTCAAGGGACCGATTGTTAGTAATTATGGTCAGTATTACGGTCAAAGTTGTAAAAAAATGCATTTTACATTACAATAAGACGAATGCTTAGGAAGACAAAATATGCTTGCTAGAATTAGCAAGGTGTTTCGGGCAAAAAAATGTCCAAGTTGCTATTTTCGGATGATTTTGTTATTATATTAAGATGCCTGTGTGTATTAAATATTAAGTATTTAAATGTAAACTCCATCTATCCCATAAAGAGAGTCTTGTCGAAAAAGATAACAACTTTTTATTTTTGACCAAGTTGTTGAAGATACAACTCTCCAAAAATCATTAATTTTCACTTACACGACTTATTTTATATATTGATTTGGCATATTCAGTCATACATAAGTAAGTAGTAAACTAAAATATTTAATTCTTTTACTTGAACTAAGAAAACAAGACATTGACATTTGAAACAGGGCTTTTGTTTTGGGACAATAATTTTTTTGAGAACACGATTCTTTTTATGAGATGGAGGGAGTATTAAATATGATAAATTTTTGTATTTAATATTAAAACTATTAAAATTAGGCACAATTACCCGTTATTTATAATATTGGAATATATACTTTGTATAAGTTTCTTTTTCCATAATTTTTTTGGTAAACTCGGTTAAATTTGGTAATATTTTTAGAATTTATTCGTGTTAATAAAAATAAAATTTAAAATATTAACTTAGCTTATGATTTATCAATTAAAATATTTTAAATTAGCTTATGATTACTATCTAAAATATTAAAATATTTTAATCTAAAATTAATTTTTTAAAAATTATTAAGAACATTTGAAAATATTATAATATTTATTTCACAATTTTCGTAAATGATTAAACATTTTTATTGTAGAACTTACATCTATGTATAATTTTTATAATAAATTACATTTTTATGTAATTTTCCTAAGTAAATTATTTTTAAAATTATTTATAATTTTGAAACAATCTTAAATAATTTTTCTGGATATCATATATGATGTAATATTATATACTGGAGAGAGTGAGAGGAGAGAGGGTGATGTCACGCCAGTCAGATGAGGGATAGTGTAAAAAAATAATATGACGTTGTCGTGGCAGTCACTGGAGAGAGTGAGAGGAGAGAGGTTGTTGTTAGTGAGTTTGTCACAATTCTACCCACAACCATGTTGGCCAAAAACAGGTTGATCAGCCCAACCCACAATCGGTTGGACAAACTCAGTCCAAACACACCCTTTGTTTCTCAAAATCATTTTTTCCTATGGTAAAGAAGTTTTTTACTGTCTCAAAAATTAATCGTGTAAGAGTGCATTAAGTATTACTTTTTTCCTAATATAGTTTTATTTATTGAAATTACGTTTTTATTTAACATTAAATTTAATCACCATATTATAAAAGCAAAACAGAGTAATTTTCATATATATTTAATATTATATTTCTTAATTAGTAGAAAAATTGTGATGAGACTATATTTGTGAAATAAAGAGAGTATTATATTTTTTGATATCACTAATTAGTGGGATAAAGTGATCCTTTTTTTTTCTAGATATTATTCCGCCTCTATCAAAATCACCATGGTTTTCTTAGATAGTGTGTGGTGCATTAATATGTACCGTGTGCGTGTTATATATATATAAATGGTTCTATTGACAATTTAAGGGATTACTATTCTTTTGAGATTGAACAACTACCATGAATCGATGTTTGAAAAATAGAAACTCTAAAAAAAATTAGAAAAGAAAAACAAAACAAAACCATAATAATTAAGAGTCACATTTGCATGACGCAAATTACAAAAAAAAAAAAAAAAACGATTTCTCCAACAAGCACGAGAGAATAACTTTTTTCCAGAAGAAGTAATACTTTTACGTAAAAGATGTTATACTTATTAGAAAACTTAATAATTCAAATATTTGTAAGAAAGAAGAACGTAAACCGGAGCCGTAGGTCCGACCCAAACTCAAGAACTAGAATTCTTGAAATACTACTACTACTAGAAACTAAGAAGACTACTAAATTTGAGAGAAACTTGGGGAGAGAAGAAGTCATGAATTGGTGAGTTTTTGAAGTGATTGGGTTTATATTTATAGAAGAAAAGGTGAACAGTAAGGAGGTTGCTATGCTTGATATTTTCTATATCCTGTCATTTTTTTGTTTCAGAAATGATCCTGTGGGTTACTTGAAACTTGCTTTTATTTTTTCTTTTTCCACACATCACACATACTATAATAGACCTTTCTACCCTAAAAGCGGTTTTCTTTTCCGAGTAAAAAATATACCCCGTATATTTCTTGTTTTACAATTGTATCCTGTAAACTATCAAAAACTCACTTTTAAAATTTTCTTTTTCCAAATATCCCAAACATAATTTTTTATCATTCCATTTTCCAATTTTTACCCTTTTCTGACTCTAAATTTTATCCGTAAATCTTTTGTTTTAAAAATGTATCCCGTAAACTATCCAAAACTCATTTCTAAATTTTTTATTTTTTGAAATATCTAAAACACAGGTTTTGACCATTTTATTTTCCAAATTTATCATTTCCTGAATTTGAAATTCTATCCGTAATTTTTTATTTCTTGTTTTATAATTATATCTTGAAAACTATAAAAAACTCATCTTTATTTTTTTTTTTCCCATTATCTCAAACACAAATGTGACCATTCCATCTACCTAGTTTATCCTTTTTTGAGTCTGAATCTTTATTCGTAAATTTTTGTTATATCTTGAAAACTATCAAAAACTCATTTTAAATTTTTTATTTTTTCAAGTATCTCAAACACAGACTTTGACCATTCAATTTTCCTAATTTTTTCCTTTTCTAAGTCTGAAATTTTATCTGTAATTTTTTTTTTGTTTTATAATTATATATTGTAAAGTAAAGCTAATTTTTAAATTTTTCTTTTTCTGAATATCTCAAACACAATATTTGACCATCCCATTTTCCTAATTTATCCTTTTCTGAATTTGAAATTTTATCCGTAATTTTTTTTATGTTATAAATGTATCTTGTAAACTATGAAAAACTCATTTTTAGATTTTTCTTTTTTTCTCGAGTATCTCAAATACAATTTTTACTATTCCATTTCCTAAATTTGTCCATTTTTTAGTCTGGAAGTTTATCTCTTGTTGTTGTTGTTGTTGTTTTTTTTTTTTTTTTTTTTTTTAACAAATGTATATTGTAAACTATCCAAAACTTATTTTTAAATTTTTCTTTTTTTCTCAAATATCTCAAACACAATTTTTCACCATTCCACTTACTGAGTTTTATCCTTTTCTGAATTTGAAATTATATCTGTAAATTCTGGAATTTCGAGAGATAATATTATTTACCATTCATAAACATAACTTTAAATTTTCTTAGTTTCATATATATTGAACCCAATAGTAAAACTTTCTTATTTCTTAAGTCTCACCTTTTAGTGTTCAGTTTAGTTTAGTTTAGGTTCAGGTTTAGGAAAGCCGTAGGTGTGGATGAGTTCTGGCATCGCGATAGCACTTTTTCGATGCAAAAATCACAAAAATATTTTGTTAGTTAACTACGATATTGAATGCATGCAAGTATTCAAAAATATAATTTGAATATTTTTCTAAGTGATAGAGGTTTAGAGGGGGGGGGGGGGGAATAAACCTCTAACTTCGATTTTTCCTTTTGAAATACTTTGAGCGGAAATATGCTGCTTACTGTAAGAAACTGGTTCTTACAACAAAGCTGGTACGGTAAGCAAACTTAAGGTAATAGGCACAAAGCAGACTGAACTCAAGCTGCCTACAATATGCAATACTCGGGTAGAGTTTTATGCAATGGAATATCCAAATCCGTTTTCTTACAAAGCAATGCAGTAGATATGTAGTATGCCAACAATAGTATAAAAGCAATAAGAAAATTAGGCACATAGCTTATAGTGGTTCGAAGGTGAGGGTAATCCTTCTACATCCACTTATCCCTTTTACGCAGGGAAAATTCACTAAGTTGTTCACACAACTCAAACTAATAACTCCTTATAATAGTCTATACCTATCTTAGTAAGACTATTTTGAATCCCGAATTCAATGAAGACTCCCCGTTCAGAAACTTCTCGTGAGAGTTGAATTTTAATGAAAGTTTTCTTCAACTTCTGGCAGTTGCCTCTAAAGTTGAATATCATTTGGGATGTGGGTAAAATTCCTTGATGAGAAGGATTAGAACTGAGACAAAGCTTTAGAGCTAGCTTGACTTGAGAAATTACCGCAACTTGAATCTTCATTTGTTGATTGCTTGCTATGTGCTTGCTATTTGCTCTTGTTTACTATGAACAACCACTTGTAGATATCAGAAGATGTATGCTTTAGAAGCTTTGAATTTAAAGCTCGAGTTGATGAGAAGTAATTTCAGTTGTTCAATAATTCTGTTCGTAGTCTTTGCTCGTCCTCCATCTCCTTATATTTATAGTTGTTGGGTTCCTTCCCGTTGAACATAGAGAAAAGAACCATTGACATTTAATGCTCTTATTGTAGATTTAAAGCTGTTTGTTCTTTTCACAGAAAGTATGTCAGAGTGGTTGCAGCTTGATATCAGTGCTTGCAGTGTTGCTTTTGCTTTTTGTCAGGTTACGTGTCCCCACGTGATTGGATAGTCAATACAAGATTTGAATCTTATCTCCACTGGCTATATTTTTGAATCTTCGAAACTCTAACTTTCACTTGACTTTCTCACTGCTGACATAGATGCTTCTTGCTTGCTGGTTGTATCCTCCTTGCTGCAAGCTTTGTTGTATGCTTCAAACGCATAAGCTAACCTTACTACATGCTTACTGCAGTCTTTGTTCCTTACTACTTGGACTCCTTGCTGTTTGTAACCTTGATGACTTTTCTATATAAGTGTTCTGACTTTGCAGTAGAACTAGCCCTATCTATTACAAAAGATTATAGAAATTGTGGGGGCATTAGTTCCTACTTTTGCATTGTGGTTTTGCCATCATCAAAACTATACATAAATTTCTTAACAGCGATGAACTCCATAAGTTAGATAAATCACATGCTTCCATTTTCATCTCATCTCCCAAATTCCGAGTTACTTGTTTTATTTCAACAAAAAAATAATTATTATTTTTCAATTCTCAAAATATAAATGACTGTATCAAGCATTTGATGGTACTCGAAATAAATAGATAAATAATGGAAGTCGTGTTTTATGAAACCAACAAACTAACACATAAGTAATTCAATGAGATATAATATTGGTGCAAAAAAGTAGCTAATATTTCACCATTTTATAGAAAGAAAGAACTACACAAACACAGAAATAGACCAAGGATACCATGACGTATATTGGTGTATTCTAGCAAAATTTGATTCTACTTTGACTAATAGTTACGTGCTAATTTAATAATATAATTTTATAACAACTCGAGGGACATTACTATTAAAAGATTTAGCCTTCAGGACTCGATTGAAAAAAATTACAAGACATTTAATTAAGATTACTAGATCAACTAAGAAATACAAATATTTAAGTAAAAAATATAAAGCGAAACTTATCTGAATAGTTCAATGTAGTTGGAACAAGCATCAATTTAAATTTAACACCCCCTTAACAAACTTCAGGAATTACCCACACAGAAATGCTCGTGGCATTCAGAAATACGGACAAACAACTATGTTCTTACAAGAAAGGTGGTTTATAAGATACTTGAAGAATTAAGGAGCTCTGAAGATAACCATATCCAAGACTTCAGATGTTAAAAATAAATAAGCCTGTAAACCCAAGCAAGCAAATAAGAGTCAAAGAGTTAGCCTGCATATCTCATACAATGGATGTCATTCTCTAGTTGATGCTCAATAACATACTATTTTCCTCGAGTTATATAATTTGAATCTAGACCAGTCAAATTCATATATTAATAATGGAGTAAAGCTCAAGTATTTTGCATACTACACCACATTTAGTACATATGCAATTCAATCACATGTTATCAATGATCAACTTTGAGATATTCTTGCAAATTGCATATTACAAACTATGGGAATAATAATTCAAGTCACCCTATTTCAACTGAGCTAACACCATACCTTCACGACAAGAATCATTCATACAAAATCAAAAGTGGATGAGACATACCACACATTCTTCACCATCTCATTTATGTCCTTCATGTTCTCTTGCTTATTAACATGAAATGGTAGCTACGTTGGATTTTTTTATCGAGAAAATATATAGTCAGATGTGGCCTATCATAACATGGTACCACAAAGACAAAGCTAGACATCCGAATGCCCAAAATATAAAAATCCAGATATGCAAGAACAACAATTTCAAATGATAAGATTAGGCTGTAGCATGATATACACATAATAATGACCATACCCATATATGAATAACATTAGGAAAATGTCTGATCCACCTTACATTGTTTTCACACTTGAGTGGCCAAACTGACTTTGCCCGCAAACTATCTTAGCTTCACATTTACAAGCAGCGTAGCTTTTCCAGGTGCTTGGTAATTTGCCATTTCAGAATCTGAGTCCGAAATCACTAATAACAAAAGGACTTAACAATCCCCAATAACTTGGCAGGCAACTCTAGATGGATAAAACACAAAGCAGAAAGTAAATTGCATTTTCAGGAAAAAGGTTAGTAAATCGATTAGTACAAACAATAAGATTTGTTTACTAGAACAGACAATTCAAAAATTATTTTGTTGGTCCCAAGTGGTAGAGGTTTATGGGAGTGAATAAACCTCTAACTCGGTTTTTTTTTTGTCCAAATACTTTAAGCAGTGGTTTGCTGCTTACTACAAGAAACTTATTCTTACAGCAAAGCTGGTACAGTAAGCAAACTTAAGGTAGTAGGCACGAAGCAGACTAGTCTTAGGTTACTTATAGTAAGCAATGATCAGGTAGAGTTTTATGCAGTGGAATATTGCAAATCCATTTTCTTACAAATCAATGTAGTACGTAAGTAGTATGCCATCAACAGTAAATAAAAGGCAATATAAAATAGGCACAAAGATTATAGTGGTTTGAAGGTGGGGGTAATCCTTCTATGTTCACTCTTCCCTCATACATGAAAAATTCACTAAGTCGTTCACACGATACAAACTTAGCTACACCAAAATTTAAGTCCAACTTAGCTCCTTACAGTAGCTTTTGTCTATCATCGGAAGGCTACTCCTCTACTATACACGCATTCCTTAAAACACCTAGTCTACTTTGAATCCTGGATTCAAACGAAGACTCCCCGTTGAAAAACCGCTCGTTAGATTGGTTTAATGGAAGTTTTTTTCTTCAAATTCTAGTAGCTGCCTTTAAACTTGAATATCAGTTGAGATGTGGGCAAACTTCCTTATTTGAGAAGGATTATGACCGAGGGAAAGCTGGAGAGGTAGCTTGCCTTGAGAATTGTGATGCAACTTGAATCTTCACTTGAATGCTTTGCTGCTTGCTTGCTATTCACTCTTGTATACTTTACACAAACACTTGTAAGAATATTAGAGTGTTGTATGCTTTGAAGCTTTGAATTAGAATGCTTGAGTGCTTGGTGCGAAATAATTTCAGTTGCTCATTAATACAACAGCCTTTGCTCGTCCTCCATCTCCTTCTATTTATAGCTATTGTGATTTCTTCTCGTTGGAGAGTGAGAAAAATATTCCCGTTGACATTTAATGCTCCTCATATGGCTTTAGAGCCATTTGTCCTTTCTGCAGAGATTAGGCTACAGTGGTTTCACCTTGATGTCAGTGTCCAGTGTTGCTTTTTCTAAGTGTCACCACATGATTGGATAGTAAGTACAAGATTTGAATCACATCTCTACTGGCTATATTTTGAATATCAATCCTCTGACTTTTAACTTTGACTTTCACACACTTGACATGCTTGTTGCTTGTTTGCTAGTTGGAGCTTCCTTGCTACAAGCAATGTTGTATGCTTTGAATAGCATACAACCTTACTTCATGCTCACTGCAGTCTCTCTTTCCTTACTGTTTCCTTGAACTTCCTTGCTGCAAGTAACCTTGATGTTATGTTGTGACCTTGCCCAAGTAGTAATATCCCTTATCTATTACAACGATGATTGAAATTATAGGGGCATTGGTTCCTACCTTTCATTATTTGCCATCATAAAAATTAAACATAAATTTCCTAACATATTCAAAATTGAAATTTTTAGTTCAATTCACCCCTAAGTGATAACAGGAAAAAGTGTCCAAAATGAACAAACATAGCCTCCGAACTTAGGGAGATGGCCTAATGGAGATCCTAATAATGAGAGTAATTAAATAAATAAATATATAAACTCTAAATCCTATGAAAGTGTGTGTTGCTTCGTAAAACACTGATATTGGTACGTGATTTACCTAATCTTGATTCTAAACAAAACGAAAACTTAAATAACAAATGATGTAAAACTCTCCACAAGTGATAACTAACTTGTGGGTTCCTTAAGGGTGACTCACTAAACTTCAATGAATTACAAAAATATTCAGAATGTGAATCGTGATAGACTTCGATTTACACATCTTGAATCCTAACGTCTCAAAGGATGATTAAACACAATCTAGAGTATAAAAATACCTAACAAAAACTATCCTTAAAATTATCATAGCAAAGGGATTCAAATTCATGAGGAATCTTAATGTTACATAAATTGGACACTGTGGTGTGAATAGAAGGTTCACCAAACACTCTAGACAACAAAACTCTAAGACGGGCTAATACTTTTCTCTTGGATATTTAATGGCCTTCTGTTAATTGTTGTAGCTCTATTTATAGACCATCTTGATGCTTGGACAAGACTCTAGAATAACCACCACTTTCACCAGTTGTGGATGTTGTTAGTTGGTGGTTAGTGATCCTCGATTCTTGGGAAGTTGGCAACGGTTCGATCTTCGTTGAGTGAGACTTGGTCTCTCTTTAGCGTCTTCCATATTTTACTCAACCGAAATATAATAGGTCTTTTATGTTTCCATATTTGTTCATATGTCCCCGCAGTGCCAAAATAATGTTAAGTGTATAAAAGGCAAAATATACAAAATGGGGATTTGTCTAATAGTTTTTTAGTAAATTTATGTTTGTATTTTATGATGATAAAACCTCAAGGTAAGGTAGGAACTAGTGCCCTCATGATTTCTGTAATCTTTGTAATAGATAAGGGCTAGTACTATTTAGGCAAGGTCAAATCAAGAACACAACAAAGACATCAAGGTTGCATGCAATAAGGAAGTCCAAGGAAGAAGTAATGAACCAGACTACAGTGAGCATGCAGTAAGGTTGGCCATCCTATTCGCAACATACAACATTGCTTGCAGCAAGGAAGATCCAACCAACAAGCAAGCAACAACTATGTTAACATTGTGAAAGTCATAAGTCATAGTTAGAGCTTTGATATTAAAAACTATAGCCAGTAGAGACAATATTCAAATCTTTTATTGATTATCCAATTACGTGGAGACACGTATCCTGATGAAAATAAAAACCAACACTACGCACTAACATCAAGTTGCAACCACTCTGACATAATCTCAGCAGAAAGGACAAGCGGCTCCTAAGCTGTACGAGGAGCATTAAATGTTAATGAGAATATATTTCTCACTCTTCAACGAGAAGAATACCAAAAAATATAAATAGAATGAGCTTGAGGACGAGCAAAGGCCACCATATCATTGAGGAACTGAAATTACTTCGCCGAACACTCAAGCATTCTGATTTAAAGCTTCAAAGCATAAAACACTCTAATAATCTTACAAGTGTTTGTGCCAAGTATACTAGAGCAAATAGCAAGCAACCAACAAAATTTTGAAGTGAAGATTGAAGGTGCATCAAGATTCTCAATTCAAGCTAGCTCTCAAGCTTTGCCTCGGTCCTAATACTTGTGATTCAAGGAAACTTGGTCACATCTCAACTGATATTCAAGTTTAGAGGCAGCTACCAGAAATTGAAGATAAAATTTCATTAAAACCAATCTAACGAGCAGTTTTTCAACGGGGAGTCTTTGTTTGAATTCAGGATTCAAAAGTAGACTTGGTATTTTGAGGAATGCGTATATAGTAGAGGAGTAGCTTTCCGAGGATAGGCAAAAACAATTGTAAAGAGCTAAGGACTTAGACTTCGACATAGCTAAGTTTGTACTATGTGAACAACTAAGTGAATTTTCCCTATGTAAGGGAAGAGTGGACGTGGAAGGATTACCCCCACCTTCGAACCGTTATAGTATTTGTGTCTATTTTCATACTGTCTTTTATTTACGTTGCTTGCATACTACTTACGTATTGCATTGATTTGTATGAAAATGTATTTGCATTATTCTGCTGCATAAAAACACTGCCTACTATAAGTAACCTAAGGCTAGTCTGCTTCTTGCCTACTACCTTAAGTTTTCTTACTGTACAAGCTTTGCTAAAAGAACTGGATTCTTGCCGTAAGCAACAACCTACTGCTCAAAGTATTTGAATAAGAAAATCGGGTTAGAGGTTTATTCACCCCCTTCTAAACCACTACCTCTTGGGACGAACAAGTGGTATCAGAGCAGTTGGTTTCACTAACCAATCGTCTTTGGTAGCTAAACCAGATCCAACCATTTTCGATCCAAAAAGCACATTTTTAAAATCAAAAGTATTTCTTGTAAAAAACTCACAACAATGGAAACTTCGTCAACTAAGGCTTCTATATTTTCCTTTGAGAATTATGAGGACTGATCAATTATGATGCAAGCACACTTAGATTCCATGCATGATGAAATATGGACAACCATCACCGAAGGTCCACCAGTAATCATGACGGTCAACACTGTTGTGCGAGTAGAAGTTCAACTTGCACTTCCTCCCATGGTACACGTAATAAATAGACCGCTACATAGAAAAGGTCTAACTTAGACAATCTGGCAAAAACTGTACTTTTTTTCACATTGGACAAGGGTGCCTTTAGTAAAGTCAAGGGCATGTAAGACTGCAAAGGACATTTGGGACCGGAGATTTATGTTAGCTCAACTTTACTTCATGAAAATTGAGTAGCAATTGCAACTCTAATTTCGAGTTCTTCAACGCAAAACCTGGACAGTCTCTAAACGTCTTAGATGTAGATACACATCAATCCTGAATGAGTTGTGTCTGTTGGGAAAGACTTTTCCCAGCAGGAGATAAAAGTTCGCAAGCAAACACGGGATAAAAGGGTGCAATAAAAAGCTCAGCTAAAAGCTCTCTTGAGTGGAGCAGAAGCCATCAAAGTTGTTCCACTGTTGGTACACGTGTTCGTGCACACACTTTAAGTGTCAATTTAGTGATATTTTTGTGAAATTTTCACGTGTACTTCTTTCATTTAATTCTCATTGGGTAAAATAATGCGTTTGGTTCATTTTTGTGTTAAAACAGGTGCAAATGGATCGAAAAAAAGAGCATCAAAAGATCGCAGAGTCGATGGATCGATCGCGGCAAGGACAGGGCTAAAGGAAGATCTCGGTCGAGATGGGCAATGCATCTTGGCCGAGATGACCTTCCAGGGAAAACATGAAGTTTTGAAGAGTTTAAGATCTCAGCCGAGATGGGCAATGCATCTCGGCTGAGATGACTTTCCAGAGAAAATCCAGATTTTTAAGAGATCAAGATCTCGGCCGAGATGAAACCCAATCTCGGCAGAGAATAGCCAAATCCTAACAAGCCCTGAAAATCCTCTTTTCATGTCTTGGCCCAGATTCAGTGGCATCTCGGCCGAGATCAGCCTTCGATTCACCCAACAAAAAATCCTCATTGCTTTGTCTCGGCCGAGACACATTTGAATCTCGGCGGAGATTCTGTACCCTGTTTTAAAATTGTGAATGCGATTTTGCCTAAAACTCAAGTGACAACTCTTCCCCTATAAATATAAGTTCCATTTAAAATTTGACCTATCCAAGAACACAATTCTAGCCATTTTCTAGCCACTAAAGCCACCAAGGAGGGGTATTGGCCAAGAGATTGAAGGATCATCTTCTCCAATTGACATCTTGGGTTTCATCTATCTTAGTATCATGTTTCTTTCCTTTCTACTTATTTTCTGTTTGTTTTAGCTTCTATGAGTGAGTAGCACCCTTATTTCGGCCCTTGATCATTAGTTGAACCTTGGATTTAGAATCTTTATGTAATTTTTACGGTTGTTAAGCGATTGGATTATGTTTTTGGAATGTTCTATGTTATTTGGGATTGTTGATTCACACTTATGAACTGAATTGTGGTTTGATCATCCATTTGGATATTTGTTTGTGTGTTGCTAGAATTGGGCTTATAATCCGTAATTGTTATGAATCCAATTCCTGTGTAGCAAACAATATATTTATTTTATTAGAGATAACATAGAGTTCGACCACTAAAACCGAACTTGCAAGTTTTATGTCGAATCTACTCCGTTGTCTTGATTCTTAATGCACTTGACTATTGATTCTTAGAGAGCTTGTTTTAGGAATTGATAAGTTGAGTAGAATTAATTGAAGAGCTTGTTTTGATTAATTATGCTTAAGAGATAACAAGATTGATAGAGCTTGTTATTAATCTTGGAGTAGGAGTTCTAAGGCTAACTAATTGGGTAGTAACATCAATTACATAGATTATTCAAACCAAGGGGATACTTGATCAAGGGTTGAATCCTTTAATCATATTTTAAAACCCAAAAATCAATCTACTTATCTTGTCATCTTATGTTAATTGAATCTTAAGTTTATTTGATCATAGTTTAATCGTTGTTCTTGGTAATCACTAGTAGTTTATAATTGTATAATCGACCCCCCCTTTATTGCTTTCATTATTTGTTCCTACTTTATTTAAATATTACAATCGCTTGGTCTATCAAAATGACACTAGACTACCGTTCCTCGTGGGTTCGACCCGACTTACCACTCTACTTGTAGAGTTGGCAATCGAAAAAATGTAAAAAATAAATATAAATATAAATTAATTTGGTACGTGCAGTCCAACGACCCGCCCGCGTTACCAAATTTTGGCGCCGTTGCCGGGGAACTGTGATAAGAGTAGTGTTATTTTAGTGTTCAAGCATTAATTTTAGTTTATTAGTTGTTTATCTAGTAATTTGATACTCTCTAGCTTTTCTTGTTTTTGGATAGGTAGTTAATGTTCTTGCATTCCCAAGGGGAAAAAGGACTTCTATTCGAGCCGGAGATAGTTGAACGTGAAAGGATATTGAGGAGAAGAGCAAGGTTGCTTGAGGAGATCCGAGGATCGTTTGAAGATTTGAATATTGAAGGAGAAGGATTGAGTGATTCGAAAACAATGGCAAACGAGCAAGCTCCCGAAAAGACCTTGAAGGAATTGGTGAACACAAGGTTTGCAAATGAACCATTGTGCATCACATTTATAGAAATAGGGGAAAATACAAGCTTTGAGCTTAAGTCCGGGATTGTGCATCTACTTCCTTCATTTCATGGATTAGCAGGGGAGGATGCCCACAAGCACTTGAAGGAATTTCATGTAGTATGTTCAAGCATGAAGCCAGCAAGAGTGACAGATGAGCAGATCAAGTTAAGACCTTGCGAGAGACTGGCTCTACTATCTTCCCCTGGGCACTATAACAACGTGGGAACAGATGGAGTCCCAATTCTTAGAGAAATATTTTCCCACATCAAGAGCTACAAATATATGAAAGGAAATTAGTGGAATAAGGCAGATGTAGGGAGAGACTCTCTACAAATACTGGGAGAGGTTCAAGAAGTTGGTCTCGAGCTGCCCTCAGCACCAGATTACCGAGAGCTCTTGATACAATATTTTTATGAGGGACTTTGTTTGACTGATCGCAACATGATTGACAGTGCGAGTGGAGGGGCATTATCAGACAAAGCGCCCACTGAGGCATGGGCCCTAATCTAAAAAGCTGCAAACATGCAACAATTTGGGACCCAAGAAGCTGTCAGGCCCATTCGAGAAGCTCAGGATTCAAACATAGAGGATAGATTGGATCAACTCACAAGTCTAATAAGGAAAGTGGCAGCAGGGAGCATTCCGACACCTAAACCGTGTAGGGTGTGCAAGGTTACATATCACACTACAGACACATGCCCTGTTTTGGGAGATGATATGGAGGCACACGCAAACTCATGCCACAACTTTTATTCTAGGACAAAGTCCCCAGAAAGAAGGAAGTACGACCCATACTCGAATACTTATAATCCAGGGCGGAGGGATCACCCCAATTTTAAGTATGGGTCCCAAAATCAAAATGTTCAACCCTTGGGCAAACAAAGCAACCAGAACCGACCCCCTTATCCTAAGGGGATGTATCAGCAAAGACCGCCTGAAGATTCGACTCCTTCAGACCCATCATTATCCGACATTCTTAAGAGCTTGGCAACCAGTACACTTCAGTTGCAAAAAGAATCCAACTCGAGGTTCACGAATATCGAAACCCAAATGAGTCAGATTGCTTCATCCGTGTCTCGATTGGAGAATAACCAAGGTGGAAAATTGCCGGCTCAACCGGAGGTGAACCCTAAGAATGTTAGTGCAATTAGCATCGTGAGTGAGGACGTGCTTGGAGAGCTTGAGAGGCCCGGGCACTCTTCATATGCACAGACAGAAAACCCACATGATAGTCTGAATGAAGAGAAGACCTCAACTCCGCAAGTTGCTGAAGTTCAAGTCCGTGTACCAAAGTGGAAACTTGCAAAGGAGTTGAGGAAACAAAAGGAAGCAATGGCGGCATGTTTCCCCGATTATTTATTGTCATTTCCCACTAAGAAGTACCTTTCATCCAAGGAAACCGAGAATATCAGTGTTAGTACTTTGAGGAGTGGGAAAATACTCGAGAAAAGGAAGTTGAGAGATGAAGAAGGGATAGTTGAAAATGAAGAAGTTGCAGAGAACATAATCTCGGCCGAGAAATACCAAGATCTCGGCCGGGATTGCTTACTTCGACCATAAGGGAAAAGTCCCTGCCCACCCATCTCGGCCGAGAAGGAAGTGAATCTTGGCCGAGATCACTCAACCATGGCTGAAAGTGAAAAATGATGTACAAGCCAATCTCGGCCGAGATCCTCAGGGGTTTCAATTCAATGTTGCAACTCCACCACTTCCGTTTCCCAACCAGATCAAGAAGGTTCCGGATAGAAACAGAGACAAGGAAATGCTGGAAGTGTTCCAGAAGGGGAAATCAACATTCCGTTGATCGAAGCTATGAAGCAGATTTCCCGTTATGTCAAGTTCTTGAAGGATTTGTGCACCAACAAGAGAAGGCTTAAGGGGAGCAAAAAAGTGCTCATGAGTGAAAGCGTGTTAGAAATTTTTCAAAAGAAGCTTCCATAGAAATGCAAAGATCCTGGTATGTTTGTTATTCCTTGCAAAATAAACAACCAAAAAATTGAACATGCTATGCTAGATTTAGGAGCATCAATCAATGTTATGCCTCGCTCTATTTTTCGATCCTTGAATTTGGGGCCACTCAAGGAAACACAAGTAGTCATTCAACTAGCCGATCGAAGCGCTTCATACCCCGATGGGGTGATTGAAGACGTGCTAGTTGAAGTTGATAACTTAGTGTTTTCGGCTGATTTCTATGTTTTGGAGATGCAAGGGGATTTATCAATCTCTGAGCCTATCTTATTAGGGAGGCCTTTTCTAAACACCTCCCGAACTAAGATAGATGTTCATGGAGGCACACTCACAATGGAGTTTGATAGAAGAACCGTGCAATTCAACATTTTTTATTCTGAGTAGTGTCCCAAGGATTCCCATATTGTTTTTCCTCATGACACTGCTAACCCTCCTGTGGAGAAAGAATTTGAGATAGGGTGCAGGAATAAGTCAAACAGTTCCACATTCTTGAAACATCATAAAGAGGAAGGTGAGAAGCTGGATGAAGTAAAGTGCTTGAACTGGTCACGACCAATATGGAAACCACCTTGGAATCAACGCTGAGGGAAAGAGCATCCGTCGAGCCAATGACGTTAAACAAAGGCACTTGTTGGGAGGCAACCAGACGTTTATTGCTTTTCATATATTCAATTTCGTAATTTAGGTTGTTCACTTATATATTTAGATATTGTCTTATTATTTTCTTTTAGTGTGCAGAGGCTATGATGATAAGGAACCGACCAAGCCATGAAATTCAAAGAGATAGCACCAAATGGGAGTGACGAAGCCCAAAAGCCACTGTAAGCTGGAACACCAATTTGTACCATTTCTTTCTCACAAACTTTGGTTTCCAACCAAGTTTGGGGAAGTTTCGGTAGGTGTACATATTGGCAGCCCACGAGCTTAATTTTTTGTATGCTACTCTATTGTCTTTGAGATTTATTAGACTTGAAATGGGTTTGGTATCTTTGTATGGACTAGTCTTTTGCATTGTTAATAAACTGGATGGTGTTGAATAACAAGTTAAATTCGGTGAGCACCAACTCGTACTCCCCTTTTCCACAAACTTGGTTTCCAACCAAGTTTGAGGAGGGGGTGGTAGGCGTACAAGTTGGCCGCTCAAGAAACAGTGATTGAACCATGTAGGAATGAGAATTGTGATATTGGTTAATGATGAAAATTTTTGAACAAAAATTTTGAAAATGACACTTGATAGAGCATGATAGGCTTTTGAAGCAAAATCAACTTGCATTCAAAACTTGGGATCAAAATTTTTACTAAGTGAGTTTTTGAGCCTTAAAATGATACTCCCACTTTAGGAGTAATTCAAAAAAAAATTTGGAGTGAAATTTATTGAATGCATGCATTTTCCTCTAGAACTTGCCCTGATTCTCCACTTTGAATGAGTCAATACATGTTGTGACATTGAAAATGATTTTAGGCACTTCTTGATTTGAACCTATTTCAAAAGCTTGAAAATATTCCCTCTTTACCAAATATGAAATTATCTCTAGTTAAGCCCTTTGAGCTTAAAGCTTTTTTCTTTGATAACAAACTTTACAAGCCAATTCCCTTTTCATTTAGCCTTTGAACCCAAATGGACTATAAGAGTATGAGAGAGGCGGTTGGAAGGGAGTCGGGTTGGAGAGTTGAGATCAAATGTGGGTTGACTAGTAGAAATTTTGAAGGGTGAAGGAAACATACAAAATAGGCAAAAATCGAGATTATTAACCTCTCCATTGGTTGTAAATATTTTTCAATTTAAAAAAAAACGAAAACCGAGAAAAAGTAAAAAAATCAGAAAAATAAAAGAAATAGTTGACTGTATATACTTCCTTAGTGTTAGAATTTGAGAGGTTAGTAAAAATCACACATCTTGTGATCATCACTCTTAAAAGTTGAAAGGCTCATAAGATATATACGTCAATTGAGAGTTGATAAACAAGAGATTAGTAGGTTGGTTCGAGTTGAGGAAGTCGAATCTTAGGATCGACTTGATTGGGAATTGAGAAGGCGAGGAAGAATGACTATTGTTTGAGGGGTAGACGGGTAGGGCCCACTCGTTTAGTCCATTTTTATATTCACTCTTACCTAGAATTATCCCACCTTACCCCAAGCCAACACTACAACCTATATAAAGACCTATTTGATTCTTTGCCACACTTGTCAAGTACGTTTTCAAGTTTAGATGATTGGAAAGCCTATGGTAGGCGGTTCATGCACTTCAATGCAAGCGTATACACGTCCCACTTGATACACTCGAGAGTTGAGAGATACACTCACCCGGTGAGGATCTCAAGTCAAGAATGTCAAAGTGTAGAAAGTAGTGGATTTTGCCTATCACACATGCTCATTACTTTCATGTTTGCCTTGCTTTTAAGAAAATAATCCGAAACCGATTGCCACTTAAATCTGTCCTAAACACGTGTTCTTTCTTCTTTTTCTTTATTTGTTCGGGACGAACAAAGTTCTAAGTTTGGGGAGATTTGGTACACGTGTTCGTGCGTACACTTTAGGACGCTTTAAGTGTCAATTTAGTGATGTTTTTGTGAAATTTCACATGTACTTCGTGCATTTAATTCTCATTGGGAAAAATGCTGCATTTGGTTCATTTTTATGTTAAAACAGGTGCAAATAGATCGAAAAAAAGAGCATCAAAAGATTGCAGAGTCGAATGGATCGATTGAGGCAACAAAGGACAGGGCTAAAGGAAGATCTCGGCCGAGATGGGCAATGTGTCTCGGCCGAGATGACCTTCCAGGAAAAATATGAAGTTTTAAAGAGTTGAAGATCTCGGCCGAGACGGGCAATGCATCTCGGCCGAGATGACTTTCCAGGGAAAATTCAGATTTATAAGAGATCAAGATCTCGGCCGAGATGAAACCCAATCTCGGCCGAGAAGAGCCAAACCCTAACAAGCCCTGGAAATCCTCTTTTCACGTCTCGGCCGAGATTTAGTTACATCTCGGCCAAGATCAGCCTTCGATTCACCTAGCAGAAAATCCTCATTGCTTCGTCTACGCCGAGACACATTTGAATATCGGTCGAGATTCTCTACCCTGTTTTAAAATTGTGAATGGGATTTTGCCTAAAACTCAAGTGACAACTCTTCCCCTATATATATAAGTTCCATTTCGAATTTGACCTATCCAAGAACACAATTTCAGCCATTTTCTAGCCACCAAAGCCACCAAGGAGGGATATTGGGCAAGAGATTGAAGGATCATTCCAATTGACATCTTGGGTTTCATCTATCTTAGTGTCATGTTTTCTTGCCTTTCTACTTATTTTCTGTTTGTTTTAGCTTCTATGGGTGAGTAGCACCCTTATTTCGGCCCTTGATCATTAGTTGTACCTTGGATTTAGAATGTTTATGTAATTTTTACGGTTGTTTACCGATTGGATTATGTTTTTGGAATGTTCTATGCTATTTGGGATTGTTAATTCACACTTATGAATTGAATTGTGGTTTGATCACCCATTTGGATATTTGTTTGTGTGTTGCTAGAATTGAGCTTATAATCCGTAATTATTATGAATCCAATTCCCGTGTAGGAAACAATAGATTTATTTTATTAGGGATAACATAGAGTTCAACCACTAAAACCGAACTTACGAGTTTTATGTCGAATCTACTCCGTTGTCTTGATTCTTAATGCACTTGACTATTGATTCTTAGAGAGCTTGTTTTAGGAATTGATAAGTTGAGTAGAACTAATTGAAGAGCTTTGTTTGATTAATTATACTTAAGAGACAACAAGATTGATAGAGCTTGTTATTAATCTTGGAGTAGGAGTTCTAAGGCTAACTAATTGGGTAGTAACATCAATTACATAGATTATTCGAACCAAGGGGACACTTAATCAAGGGTTAAATCCTTTAATCATATCTTAAAACCCAAAAAATCAATCTACTTATCTTGTCATCTTATGTTAAGTGAATCTTAAGTTTATTTGATCATAGTTTAATCGTTGTTCTTGGTAATCGCTAGTAGTTTTTAGTTGGATAATCAAAACACCCCCTTTATTGCTTTCATTATTTGTTCCTACTTTTATTAAATTTATAATTGCTTGGTCTATCAAAATGACACTAGACTACCATTCCTCGTGAGTTCGACCCGACTTACCACTCTACTTGTAGAGTTGGGAATCTGAAAAATTTAAATATAAATATAAATATAAATTAATTTGGTACGTACGGTCCGACGACCCGCCCTACCAATTATCTTCAAGGGAACCTACAACATGTGAAGATTCAAATGTTAACAGCGGCTCTTCATATTCTGACAACGAATCACTTGTTTACCTCATGGTGAAATAGATTAGCGATCATGCATATGTAGATTCTCCTAGTACGTCTTCAAGATTAGAGAATGTTGACTCTGGAAGCTTACTCCTTTCGTTCAGATAGATTTTGGATGACTTTGACCTAGTCAATCAGTAAAATGAAGAGCTAAAGGCTGAGAACATGCAACTTGTTGGAGAAAATGCAGTGCTTACAGCTGAAGTTGAAAAACTTACAGCTGAAGGAACATACTGTTGTTTTCTTCGAGAGAAAGTAAGTAAGCTGAAGATGTCTCTCGCCCTGAAGGCTGAGAAGGAAAAGAAACTTATGTCAACCATCATGTCTTTTAGTAAATCATCTAGGATTCTGGATGAGAACTGGATGCTCAGAGAAACCTATCTGATATGATAGGATTCTCTGACACAGTTTCTAATTATCAAGCAGCAAGTACTTCTACTGATGTTCCAGCTGTAAGTATGGTTGAGACACAATCGCTCCCCAAACAGGCTAAAAGGATGGAGAATATCCTTAATAGGAAACCTACACTAGAATCATGCTATAAACCTGACACGGTGAAGTCAACTGTTGTAAGCACAACAAGGATCAATGTAGAAGGAAGCAACATCATGCAACAAGTCTTGGCTACTGGATGTAGTAACTTCCTACAGTAACCTAAGCATAATCAATAGAAGACCAAGCTTGATGCGCTCATGCTTCCAGAAAAGGCTAGGAAGCAACCTGGTCTTGGTACACCCAAAAAAAGGAAACTTTCCAAGGTGTACACTAAGAAAGTTTGCAAAGGAAAACAACTTGCTACTCAGTGTTTCAATAAGAAGTAGTTTTCAATTAAGACTAATTCCCAAGGACTTATTGAGCAATAGGTACCTAAGTTTACTTGACCACTTTGTAGGTCAAGTTGTCTACTGGAGATAGTGACATCTGGTACATCGATAATGGCTGTGCTAGACATATGATAGGCAACAAGAGGTCTCTAAAGGATTTCAAAGACTGCAAAGGACCTAAGGTGGTGTTTGGAGATAATGTCAATGGCATCAACAAAGGTGTTGGGACTTTGTCTAAAGTCAACGTCAGAATAGAAGATGTTTACTTTATCAAAGGCTTATAGTATAATCTACTAAGTATAAGTCAGTTCTGTGACAAGTGACATTCTATAGAGTTCACTCAAGTGAAGTGCTTGATAAGAGACTCTAAGTCCAACATAAAAAAGCTCACAAACACTAGAAAGGGTAACATCTATCTAACTGACTAGAAATCTACTGGAGGAGAACTCTTCTACTTCATAGCTAAATGTACTCCTGAGCTCAGCTAGCTATGGCACAAGAGGATGAGTCATCTAAATTTCAAGACTATCAACAAATTGGCACGCAAGGGAAGTAAGAAGATTACCATTTTAGCCCCATAGAAAGGAGAGTGTGTGTGATTCATGCTTAAAAGGCAAGCAAATAAGGAAGTCCTTCAAAGACGAGCCTAATCATCTCACAAGCTCTTGGACCTACTATATATAGATCTCTTTGGACCTATTGAACCAATAAGTTTGAGCGGGATGAAGTAATCACTAGTAGTAGTAGATGACTTCTCCAGATACAGCTGGACTGTGTTCTTAGCCAAGAATCTGATACTCAGAAGAAGCTCCCAAACCTTATGAAGAGAATTCAGAATGAAAAAGGCCTCAACATTGTCAAGATTAGATTATATCGAGGTACAAAATTCCCAAACAAGTTCATAAAGAGCTTCTGCAAAAACAATGGGATTCATCATGACTACTCAGTGGCAAGAACTCCTCAACGAAATGGTGTGGCAGAATGAAGGAACATACCATTGAAAGAAGCTTCTAGAAACATGATTGCTAAAGCACACTTGTCAAAGAGATTTTGGGCAGATGCAACCAAGAACGCATGCTAACACGCAGAACAAATGCCTTCTGAACAATGATCTGGATAAGACACCTTACGAGTTGTGGACTGGAAGAACGCCTGACATACCATATTCTATATCTTCAGTTTTAGATGTTTTGTTCTAAACAATGGGAAAGAACATCCAAATGCTTTTGATGCTAAATCAGATGAAGACGTATTTTTGGGATATTCCTCTGTAAGCAAATCATTTAGAATGTTCAACTAAAGGACACTTGTGGTGGAAGACTCGCCACATGTGGTCTCTGATGAACCCTACTACAACCCAAAAGGAATTGAAGGGATTTCACTAGGGGTTCAAGAGATCAGGTTGAAAAAGAATAAGGAACAACTTCTTTATGTGATGTGTTGTAGGTTTTGGTTCTGTAGCCTTTGATTTAGGATTCGCAATACCTTTAGCTGCTAGATCATCCTCTACAGTAGGTTCTTCCTCAGCTAGAGTTGTTTTGGATCAAGGTTTATCACCGGACATAAGATGGCTCAGAGATCATCCACCAGCTTTGGTCATATGGAGAATAAATGATGGAGTAAGGATAAGAAGGTCTGCACCTTATGAAGTCAAGTTCTCCTGCTTCATATCTCAAACGGAACCTGGTACCACTGAGAAAGCTCTAAGTGATCTAAATTAGATACAAGCCATGCATGATGAGTTCAATGGGTTTGAGAGAAATGAAGTTTGGAATTTGGTACACAGACCTACTACTCAAGGTGTAATTGTGACTAAATGGGTGTTAAAAAAACAAGCTAGATGAGTTAGGGCCTATTACTAGGAAAAAAACAAGGTTAGTTGCTAAAGGCTACTGTCAGGAGGAAGGCATTGATTTTGATGAAACCTTTGCCCCTATAGACAGACTTGAAGCAATCGGAATATTTCTGCCTTTGCTGAACACAATAACTTCACTGTATACTAAATGGATGTGAAGAGTACATTCCTGAATGGACTTCTAGCTGAAGAAGTCTATGTTGAACAACCACCAGGGTTTGATGATTCAACTGGTGATAGAGCCTACAAGCTAGAGAAGATATTGTACAACCCCAAGCAAGCACCTTGAGCTTGGTATGATACTCTCTGTCTCTCTGTCTCTCTTTTCTCTCTCTCTCTCTCCGTATCCAATCTAAAGCGGATTTCAAAAAGTTGTTGTAGAAAAAAACTTATTCAAAATCTAAGATGGCAAGAGTACATTGTTAGTCCAAATTTATGTTGATAACATTATGTTTGGGTCAACCGACAAAGAACTATGCAAGAAGTTCTCCCAACTTATGCAAAACATGTTCAAAATGAGCATGATGGAAGAGTTAACCTTCTTTATTGGACTCCAAGTAAGACAGTTGGATGGTGGCATCTTCATCAATGAAGTCAAGTACACAAAGGAGCTGCTCAAGAAGTTTGGGAAATATAACTCAACCTCTGTAAGCGTTCCTATGAGCACAACAACCACACTTGACAAAGATGAAGATGGAAAGGATATTAACATCACACAGTACAGAAAACTTATTAGCTCACTTATGTATCTTATAGCAAGCAGACCTGACATCTTATTTGCTGTAAGAGTTTGTGCACGATAAGCAACACCTAAGGAGTCTCACCTCCTAGCAACCAAGAGGATCCTAAGGTATCTACCGGGCACATCTAGGGTATGGCTGTTGTACCAAGTATGGATGATTTGAGCTCAAAGGATACTTAGATTCTATTTTGCTAGTTGCAAGATTGACTACAAAAGTATGAGTAGAACTTGCCAATTTCTTGGAAATATACTAGTTTCATGCACTTCTAGAAAATCAAACCTTAGAGACGAAAATATCCGTCTCTAAACATCAAAATTCGGTCTCTAAATTGATTTAGAAACCAATTTTCTACCAATCTAATTTGTCTTAAAAAAGCTGGTCTCTGTTTTTAGCAACAGATTCTGAATCCATTGATAAATTTAGCAACCAAATTTTTGGTCTCTAAATCCCTTGCTAAATTTAGCAACTGGATTTTAGTTCTCTAAATCATCTTTATATGCTTGTGGTTATTTTGAGCCCGACATTTCGTTTCTAATTTATTCAATGTTTTTATATAACAAATAATAATTCAATAATATGTAGTACATAATTATAAATATTCATACCAAGAGATTAATAGTTAATAACTAATATGCTAAACACAATATGCTAATTCATTCCAAACAATGCCAAATTTCATAGCATAAAAAGTACTCATTCTACTAACATCAAAATATCATAAAATCTAAACAAAACCAAAGTTTCAAGGTCTAATGTTTTTCTGTATATCTCTTTGTCTTGTCCAACTTCTCTAAATCTTCCCCACGATACTCCTGGCTTTGAAGCACTTGCAAGTTGTAACTTCCTAACATACTCGATTTTTACTCCTCTAGTCTATAAAAGATGTGAAAAGAAAAGAACTCATAATGTTCCTATAAAAAGTTGTGAAAAGAAAATAATTCAAAATAACTATACAAGTTATAACCAAGCGTGACAAGTAAGGATAACACTTCGATTCGAAATATAAAGCTATTGGTGAAAGAAAACACAAGATCGAAGAACCCCAAAATTATCTGCTCCGTTAGACTTCCACCTAGCAGAAGAGTTGAGTAGATAAAATCATGTTAGCATTATATACACACTAAGTTGAATGAACTTATTATCCACCTCTTTTATGTTTTACCATACAAAAGGTAATTTATACTCTCTATCCTGCAAAAGATAAATTGTTCTAGTTTTAACTGTAATTAGCCAAAGGTCAGCAATATAATTATTGTTACGAAGATGCAGATTTATTGTGGTGATTGTGAAGCAACTTAGACCAATTGCAGCAATGAGAAACAACTTCGTAACAACTAATAATTTGTTTCACAATAACTTTTAACTGTAATTTTGTTTGTGCTCTCTTAGATCATTTTTAGTTGCCAATGAAAAAAACCACAAGTTCTTAAACGATCCGTCTCACTTGGATTTAGCATTCTAGGACTTGGTGCTACAACTGCTTCTCTCTTAACGTTTTCAAATTTTTTTAAATTTTTTTTAAATTTTTTTGTAACAATTAATTGTTTTTTGTTACTTACAGCATTTGGACTCTCATTGCTGCAAAATTTTGGTCTAAGTTATTTCAGAATCACCACAATAAATCTGCATGACCTTAGATGAATTGATAAGTTATATTTAAAAAATTGTAGTCTATGTGTCAAATATTAAGCAAAAGCACAAACTACTATATGGATTTAAAGCATACAACATGACAAGATTAGTTTATGAACCTCCCATCTTTAACAATAACTAGGAAAGGCATTCAAACTAAAGACCATTAGGCAACTTGAGGGCACTTAAGTTCAGATTTGACATTTGCATGTGATGCATATTTCCATATTCAATAATTCGAGCTAAGTGTTATATCTGGTTTAACTAATTCTTGGTAAAAAGAAATTATAAATATGAATCAAATATAAGCATTCAGGAAAAGGAAAGAGTTGTACCTAGCACCAGAGAATCTCTAATACACCCGTCGAGACCCCATTCCCCACCAAGCAAGAACCAAGCAAATCCAGCACCCTATACTAGCTCCAACTCGTAAAGTATTGCGGATCTGTTGCTGCACGTCACGCATGGAAGCCATCTACAGTGTAGTTTACAAGAAAACTTAGTAAAATATATATTTCAATCCATAATTGGTAATACAATAATTATAGCAACAACATAACCAAATGCCTATCTAGTGTATGATCCCTGACCAAAAGCAAACCAGAAATCATTACAATTTATTGTCATTAATGACTCAAATGCATTTTAAGAGAACTGCATGCTACCCAATAAAATTTGGATTTGAACAGTTGTATATCAAATTAACTAATGATTTAGATATATAAACATATATAGAGCTTGTTTGATGCTAGTTCCATATTAAGCATTGCAAACAAGATATTATGTATTTGAAACTTGTCTGGAGAACAAGAAGAAAAGGAATTCTTTAGCGACTAATAAGTTTAAGGCAGTTAGCAAGACAAGAACAGTACCTCTCCCATAAGCACAAGCAAGTTGAAAAATCCCAGTATAAAGTGCAGGTATCCAAGAAAATGACGAAAACTAATATGAAATTGTTCCCCACATCCAAGAATTTATGCAGATTAAATTCTTGGACACTGCCACTAGACCAGCCTTCTGTGAAGTACCAAACAGTTGAAAGAATGGCAACATTGTATATCTACAAAATTCAATTGTTGATATAGCATGACAACTATAGAGTAAAATGTAGGCAAAATATACGAGTTATGAACTGACCTCATATCCAAGGAGAGCTAAGAAAGTTTCTCCTTTTGTTCTTCTTGATACATGTTCAGTTCTTAGTATATGAATCCCAAAAGACACTGCACTCAAAAAGTTTAGTAAGTCTCCAATCTGTAGACAACAACAACAGTCACGATAAATCTTTTGGTGAAATGCGTTATGGATTGAAGATCGAAGAAACATGTATATCTTGACCACATTCTAGGTTTCGTGCTTGCTTTGGTTATTCATACATCTTCACAAATAATCTGCCTACATCAATTAAAGGAACACATTGGTATCACATTAATTTGAGAAGCCATACTGAAGAACAAGCTATCATGGAGGTGATCAACTGGACTCCAGCATTGCAACCCCAATTATATACATGACACTACAAATCAAGTATGAGTACGTATTGGAGATCCTAGCATGCCATCAATCAAGGGAACAACAATTAATTGGTCATTTTATAAGTTAGCTAGACTCAAACCATTTAGCAGTCCCAATTGAAAAACTCTTGTTAGCTAGAGTCATTGAAGATAAATTACTCTCAAAATCTAAGGAGTTCTTTATACAGTGAACATGCAAAGAAACTATGCTTGCCCAACATCAGATGTGAGAAGGCCAAGGGCTTAGAGTATGTATCCTAAATTGACCCAAAATCCCAATCCTAACCCCACAGGAAAGTGAATGCATCAGGATCAACAATAGCTTCAATTGCTTAATGACTGGAATGTTACTGGCTGAAACATGTATACATCATCAGAAGAAACTTAAGCTTTTAATATTATCGAATATTGTCTTCAACAGATACATTTAATTGATACAATACCCAAAAAGGGAACAATTTTAGTTACATTCTCTCGTCATAACACCACCCCAAACCAAAGAATAAAAATTCAGGATTCTAACTGAATCATGTTCCATTGTTCACATTGCTACATGGCAAAGAAAACAAAAGCAACCATTTCTTCTGCATCTACATTGCCATCATGCACCTCTACTCTCTCTCTCTATATATGTATGTATGCAAGGCAAGTCAATAAACCGACCTGGTGAAAGAAACATGAGAGCAAGAGTTTTTTATATTCAGCAGGTAGCAACAACAAATCAATACTATAATCAAACTGAAAATTAAAAACAAAGCAAAACCTAAGCGTCCAATAAAAGATGTTGTACCAATTGCAATAGAAATCCAAACTTAACATTCTAAAGAAAATTACCTGGACTAAACATGCCCATGCCAAGACCTGCATCGGATAACAATTGATGGCATTTCAACGTCCCATCTGCATATATAGAGAATAGTTTGCAAACTGTTACTAATTTTCTTTGCTTGCAAAAGATTAAACTTAATTTAAAATCCTCATCCAATAAAAAGTCGACCTGAATAATATTATAGACCATATTAGGCCAAGAAGACTTTAATAAGTGTTGGGATTTCGAATGAGCTTTCTCCAAACCATGATGAGTATAGGCCTAGTCATCACACATGCAAGGGGCATTTTTTTCTTTTTCTCCACTATTCCATCTTCATCAAACTCCATTTTCTTCCGTGAATATGGTGAAACATTTGCATACCTCTAGATGAAGCAACATCTTGCATCATCAAATCCTTCAATTCAAATGCACCCTCGGGGAGGTCAACCAACTTATACAACAAAGCAGACACTACAAGAAAAAAGTTAATTTTTTGTAACTATCAAGTAGTTACTAAAAATAACCCCTTTTGTAACTATTAGTAATTACATAAAATATTTCATACAATTTTAACCAAATTTGCTACAATATGACAAACTATTTTGCAACTACTTGTAGTTACAAATATATTAGTAACTACAAAGTAGTTGCAAAAAATAGTCACAAAAACATTAGTAACACAAAGTAGTTGCAAAAAAACTTTTTGCATCTTATTATAAGTGATTACCCTATAGTAACTACTTTTAGATATTTATTTACTAAAAATATTTTTGTAACTACTCTCTATTTTTTGTAACTACATTTTGTAGTGGCAAAAAACCTTATTTCTAGTATTGAGATAGTTGTATTAATCATAAACAAGGAAATCATACAATACATTCAGCTATAAACTGAGCCCTGAACAAGCCAAAAATTTATGACATATAAATCGTATGTTTTAAAAAAGAAAAGATCAATCCAACATATATTCATTCAGCCCTAAATTAACATTATGTCATAAACAAGTCATTGAACTAGTATTCATGATTACAGAACAAGGGTGGCACGAGATGACATTAGGGTCAAATGATCAGCGCAACTTTTAGGTTATCAATTTATTTCTCAAGAAAATGTCTCTTCCTTCTAACCGAAACATGAAATCAGTTCCAAATTATTTCTAATTAAAAGTTAGTTTAGTAGAGCTGAAATTACATATTTTTTAGCACTCTAACGAAAATTCTTAAGTCACGAAACAACATATTTAATACTCTTGATGATTACTTAACCAAATTGAAATTCCTACTAAATGCATTCAGTGTTATAACACTCAAAATAGAACAGTAAAATAGGATACAAAACAGCACGATATAAATGCGGGGTTGAATCCATCAAACCCCTTGAACTTTATGTTATTGATAATATTGCCAAATAGACTATGTTTTATAAGAAGACCTCACTCTTCTATACCTTACCTATTGTATTACCAATAACGCCTGACGACTACTGTCGACTTCTTCGACACTGACACGACACACCACCGAAGGTCGGACGAACTCTCCCGAGCCAGCCTTGAAGTAGCTTCTCCAGAAGATACTTCTATTTGACACACTAAGAGACTGACTAACTATTACAACTCAAAGACTATGTTATAACACACTGAAAATCAACTCTTGGCTCAATAAAAATAACGTTGTTCGAATACTAAGATACTGATCTGCTTCTCTAAAATATGATCACGTATTCGATGCTTTTATGATATGAGGAGAATCCGTATATATAATCTTTAATTTGGATGAGATCAACTTCTTCTCCAAGTAACATCATATCTTCTTTCCATATATCCAACCACCAAATCTTTATATTTTCTGCACTAAAAAATAATAATAATAAATAATAACTAACAATATATTTTTGACAATAAGCCTAAAATTAATATCTTTACAATCTCCCCCTTTTTGGCATTTTGTCAAAAACACTCAAAAGAATATCAAGACAGAATTAATGCAGAAATAATCAAGAAGAACTTCACTTAACGATGGCACTCCCCCTCAACTGTATATTCTTCCCCTCAACTGCAAAACTCAAACACAAGAGGTAACAAACAATATATCCAAGGGAAGCAAGTAAAATCTATTCTGAATAACCATACTCCATCAATCAAGAAGATAGATTCTCACCTACACAAATGCTTGGTTAATACGAAGCATGGAAACTCGAAACAACAAAACTAACAAATACCCTGAAGGATAAAAGGAAGAACCTCAGAATGATATCTCACAAGTAAATGTTATAACATTTTCAGAATGATATCTCGGAAGTAAATGTTATAACATTTTTGGACGGGCCATAGAGGCGGAATCCCACTTCCAGAATTAAGAAATAATCAACTCCCAACAATTTATTCTCCCCATTTTTTGATATATAATGCAAACCAGAACATGAAACAAAGACACGACGGAAGCAGTTCAAAAATAATAGCAAACATGGAAACAAATACTGAAACACCATTATGTGACCGGGATGACGTTATTAGATGATAGAGACAGAGCTTTGCGCCGATCACGGGAGAGACTGTACGCTTGCACTTTCTCGACGTGGATTCAACGTTAGCCATGGTGCGAGATAGGCGGATGATTGGGACGACTAGGATTTATATGAGAGATATGAGATAATGTAGTGAGATATAACCCAGTGTAATGGTCCTCGATTTTTTGTGGGAGATATGGGTTTAAGTCCAGACCACTCTTTACTTTAGCCCACAAGATATTTTCTACCCGATCTAGGAATTAGAATAATGGAACCAAAAAATAAAAATTAAACACATGTCCACGATCTAATTTTACGAATTAAAAATAGGCACCATGGATATAAAAATGAGAATTTGCACACACCCATCAAGTCATGCAAAAGATGCCTATTGCAATAATATAAATTGACTCGTGTAATAAGTGCCCCACAATTCGTGGCAAGCTGAGCATTTCACAAAATACTAGACAAAATTCCACATCAAGGCATTACTGACAAAATTTGAGAAGGCACGCTAATAAAATATTAAAACAAAGGTTCCTTATTCCTCCGACTTCTCTTACCCTCTTGTGGAGTAGCTCGCAAACCGCACGAGCTATAACCGCACTAGGAAAACTCTGTGCTATGAGCTCTGTGTTTCTTCTTATAACCCCTTGAATAATAATTAAGAAAGCAAGCATTAAGAAATCAAACATTTTTTTTTTTGTGGTCGGCGGCTTTTACAGATCAAGCACTTTTTGTGCCAGTAGCTCTTTTGGATCTTGTGATAGCTGCTCTCAACATCATTTCATGACCGTAGCCCTTTCAGACAAGAGGGGAATGAGTGTGACAGTCAGACGAAAAGGAATGTTAAGGAGATTCGACATGTAAAGGAGATTGGCAGTTTTATCACCGGTTAACATACATTTATCCTCATCATCATAAACTAAGAACTGGTCTTTGGTAAATTTAACATGCAAACCTTGATCACATGAATGACTAATGCTGATGAGATTAGTTTTCAATTAACAAAACATCATGCAATCTAGGGAATCTGCTTAGATTAAGTGTACCCTTCCCCATTACTCTACTTCTAACCCCATAACCACAAGTAACAAATTCATTGGTACTCAGTTCTATGTTAACCAAGTGTGACCTATTTCCAGTCATATGACGCGAGCACCCACTATAAAAATACCAAGCACCTGAAATAACATTATTTAAAGCAAGATGAACATTAAAACAATAATTAATCTTAGGAATCCAAACTTGGCGTGTCTTCGAGTGTTGTGGTGGTCTCACATCCACTTTTCTTTGTGGTGTTCTTCGACGACGGCCTTTGTAGTTGCAACCTGAAAAAGTATACAAATAGTTAGCTTTCATTTTATAACAATTAGGGCGAAGATGTCCACGTATACCATAATAATGACATATGGGAATGAATGGGGGATTATTTCCAAAACCCCGCTCAGAATGTTGTAACATTCTATTTGATCGACGAACTTTTCTCCTTGCAATATGTTGGTCATTTTTATACTGTCCAGTAGGACGTGGGAATCTGAGATTATTTCCAGATTGTTCTACAAATTTTCCATGCTCAACATGTGTTATAAAATGTTTACCCGACTGCACAAAAACAGACTGATCAACATTAGATGACTCCCTTGCATATCTAAGACCTGTTAGATCCCTATGATTCTTTCCTAGACTTATGAGTTCAATTAGAGAAGCCTTACCAGAGTTTAAACGTTTAAAAATCTGCTTTGATTGTTCTAACTCTGAGTTCAGCCTTTCAATAATTTGATTTTTTACCATCAAACAGTCCCTGCACATATCCAGATCATTTTTAATCTTTTGAAGTTTCGTCTGCAAGGATTTTATTTCTCTTTCTTTGTTTGCTAATGTGTGTTGTAACACTGACTCTGCTTCTCGAATTTTTTCAGCTACACCAGCTCCGCTTAAGTCAATCTCCTTGGTCAGATTAGTTATAATAGTGTCTTTTTCTTTCGAGGCGATTTTAAGTTTTTTCATCTCTACTTGAGATTCTCGAAGTTGCCCTTCAATTTTTTTTATTGCCTTGCTCCCTCGAATGCATTCAACTAATAGTTTTTAGTACATCCTCTGCATCTCTTCTATGGTTGGACCTGCTTCTTCATCAGACATATCAGTTTCATAATAACTTGGTAATTCATGTTCTAACATACCTGACACTTCGTCTAAATTTGGATCTTTCATATGAACGTCGCCCAAAAGACTAACATATGAGGTGGTAAATGCTGCAAGATTGATTGAGTGATCATTTTCACCTTTAGATATCTCTTCTTGTCCCGACTCATCACTCCTTGTTGCTGCAAAAGACTTATTTTGCCCCTTTGAAAACGTCGCACATTCTTTCTGACCATCTCCCCAGCCACTGCATTCTCTACAATGTATTTTATCCTTCTTTGTACCTGCAGAACTTGAAGAAGAATTAATATTCACAGCATTATTATTTTTACCTAATTGAAATGTTTTCATCATATGCACCTATTGTGTCACCAATAACATTCGGCAACTCCCGTCGACTTCTTCGACACTGACATGACACACCACTGAAGGTCGGACGAACTCTCTTGAGCCCACCTTGAAGCAACTTTTCCCAAAGATACTTCTATTTGACACACAAAGACTGACTAACTATTACAACTTGAAGACTATGTTATAACACACTGATCAACTCTTGACTCAATAAAAATAACGTTCTTCGAATACTAAGATACTGATCTGCTTTCTAAAATATAATCACGTATTCGATGCTTTTGTGGTATGAGGAGAATCCATATATATAATCTTCAATATGGATGAGATTAACTTCTTCTAGTAACATCATATCATCATCTTGTATCTTCTTGATATTATCCAACCACCAAATCTCCATATTTTCTGCACTTAAAAATAATAATAATAATAAATAATAACTGAAAATATATTTTTGACAATAAGCCAAAAATTAATATCGTTTACACAAATTATTCATGCCAAAAGCCCTAAATATTCAAAATCCAAATTGTCAACTTCAATAGAAACAATTGCTCTGATTGAACCCTAATTAAAAATAACAGAGTTCTAAAAATCGCTAGTCGCTAGTCGGTCGGTTCACTAGGCCTAGCGCCTAGAGCGCCTAGGCGGCACCACCTTACACAAATAGTTTAATTATTTATAAATAAATAATACGTACAAAAAATATTAAAAATTAATAAATAAACACCACCACCTTCAAATTTTAAAAGAGTTTATAGTGGGTGAAACGAGAATTGCTTAATTGGTGGAGGGAGAATTATTAAATTAGTGGTGCGAAAAGAAATTAAAATTTTTAAAGGGCTCACCCAAAGTCAAACACGCTGACAAGGTTAAAAAATAAAAAGTAAAAAAATAAAAAATAAAATAGGACAGTTAGGCGGATTAAGCTGCGACAAACTCGGTTCCTGACTAAATTGCTCGATTATAGAAAAATCACCTCGACCTAGAGGCACCTCGGCTAATTTTTAGAACATTGGATAAGAGAGTCGTGTATCCAAATAATCCAACTCTGTATCGGAAGCAGAATCAATAATTGGATTAACCTAGGTTTGTATTCATAATTCCTTAATCAAGCAAAGATAAAAGCTGAATCATTACCTTAATCAAAGAGATAGTGAGTGAGAGAGAGGATGTTTAACCTAGATCTGGATTTGAACTTGAAACTGATGATTCTCGATTCTCTTTCTTGGACGAGAGATTGCATTACCTTAATCGTAGAGAAGAGTGGGGAGATGAAGAAGAATCGGGAGGAGAGATGGGGAGAGAAAGAAGAATTGAAGGTGGGAGAGAAAGAAGAATTGGAGAGCAGAGAGGGAGAAAAGAAGAAGAATAAGTGGGGATGTGGGAGACTAGATATATAGAGAGAGAGAGAAGCAAGGGTGCCTATGGAAAGAAGAGAAACACAAATGATATAAAGTTAATTTTGTTACAAAATATTTGTAATAGAACTAGAACATAAGGGAAATTAGAGATTCTAGAGGAAATTGTCGTATTTCATTCAACATACAAGCCCTATTTATAGAAAAAATTACAAAAGCATCATGCTTGCATTGTGTTCTTGCACTATCGTGCTGTCGCATTACTGTGCATGCTTTGTCATGCTTCTAGGATTGACGTGCTTCTGCACTGTCGTGCTTCTTACACTGTATTGCATATTGGATTGGCGTGCTTCCACACTGTCGTGCTTCTTGCACTGTCGTGCTTCTTGGATTGATGTGCTTCCGCACTATCATGCTTCATGCATTGCCGTGCTTGGGGCTTTTGACTCACTTTCAGGTAATGGACTAAGGTTTCCACAAAGTATATGGATCACTTTGTGATTTATAACGCTCCCCCTTGGACATATTATCATTATTTCTTGTCATCAATTGGATAAATATAAAAATGCCTCATAAAATTTACAAGCCCAAAAAATATATAGGTAGAAAGTGGTCAAGAGTAAGAGTAGAACTATTGTCTGCAAAATAGATATGCATTATCTAAAACTTACGTGGGAAAAATCCTGCGGTAAAATAGGATAATAAGAAAAGTATATTCATTAGCCTTTATGGCCCAACTATTATGATTGTTTTAATTCTTAACATTTCTTGTCTAGGCTCAGTATTCAGGGCTACTTTCAATATTAGTATGCCTCGTTAAAATTCTTAAGTCGGAAACTCCAATGGGACAAACCGCTCAAAAAGGAAAAGAGAGCATAACTCTAATTCGTGTTAGGTGCATACAGTTGCCTCATTGAAAACCTTAAGCTGGAAAATCCCTAATGGGATAAAAACTAGACATAAGGAAAAAAGAGTACAACACACCAAATTTCGCTCCCCCTGATTCATACAATATTATTAATCTTGCAAATTCGTAACTCTTTCTCATTCCAATGTAATGTATAAATTTTACTTGTTGACAAGGATTTTGCAACTATATCTGCGAGATCTCGATAATAGCGAATTGTTGATCATTTCATTCTCCATTTTTTGGAGTTCATGTGGTAAGCAGTGTGTCATATTCTCATCAATGCTGATGCATGCAGTACTGTTCAATTTCAAGTTATACTTTGAGATTTGATCTTATATCAATAGTATCAAGCAACATAATTTGACTTATTATTAAATTACTATACTTTGGATCATCTGCAGGATGTGTCTACAAGGACCATAAAACATCAAATAGCCCACCTCCTGGTTGCATTAGTCTACAAATATAATAACCCATCATTTTTTTGATGGTTTAGCAATTATTTCCTTGTAAATATAATACACACTAATAATCTTTGGACATTAACATCTTTGTGCTTTCACTGAATGTCTTTAGTTTGTTTAACAATCATACATACCTTTGTACTTCTTGGGTGTCAAGGTGATCATGCCACTTACTAGCTTTCAGCATAATGATCTATGATTCAAAAGTTTAAATTTGGACATAATACAACCTAAAGTCTTTTCTTCAAATTTCTCAGGAATTGTTCGTTATCTTTACAATATAATTTGATACACAGACACCCCTTTGATTTTAATCAGTATCTCCAAATTATGCACATTACGATGTATATGTTTGAAATTTAGTAGCTCTTTTGGATCTAATAATATAATTCTTGCACTCCCAAAGCTATCAATAATCTCAATGAGACATGATATATATTTTGTGTTTGTACACAAATTCATTCTCGAGAAATATTTCACGGTTTAATCTAACTTGACAATAGCTCGACCTTGAGAACATATCATTCAAGGGAGATAAACTCAACCTCGAGAATGTGACATCCAAGGGAAGTAAATATATGATCATATATTTTAAACACAATAAACATAACCTCATTGAATATGTAATTCGAGAAAAATAATTTTATTATTGATACAAACATCTCAATCCCAGGAAAACATATCATCCAGGAGAGGTAATTTAAAGGCATTGCATTTCTCAATATCAATAACTTTTCATCCGATAGAGATATGATCTATTGAACATGTCTTGGCTTTGTCAAGATATCTTTGAATAAAAATATTTTTGTTAAGACCAGATAATCATCTTGAAAGAAATATTCACATCCGTCACGGTCACCCATATATTATTTGAGGAGGATCACTATATCTTCATATGTGTGCAGAACCTCTCAATTGACCTCTATCTCTGCTGGAATTTCAAAGTGCTCTAGGCACTATGTGGGACCTCATAAGGTCACAAACCATTATATTTTAAGAAATGTTCATCACTTTCCTTTATAAATAAACGTGAACAAGATCTGGATTTATTTTTCTACAAGATTTTTAAGATACTACTGTTAGAGTACCATATTCACAGCATGCATTATGTAGCACCCCGGTTTATTATCGGTTTTATTTGAGTTGTTAATATATTGAACTTCTACAGTGCACTTTTATTTCAAGGTACCAAGATATATAGTTACTTTAGCTAACATACATTTCAGATTGCGCTGATATCACTGAGATCTTCTAGAGCAATAACTATCCCTGTAGGTGATAATATAATGAATAAATAAATCGAGCAAATAAAATACAGTACAAGACATGTAAGTGGAATCGTTACGTTATTGGTGGCAAAATCACAGTCAAGAAAAATTAATGATTCTTGCAATTATGCAAATAAGGTTAGCATAATAATATGCAGATAAATAGAAGTTAGGTTCAGCTAATCTTTTCATGGGTAGCCCGTTTACCTGTCTTAAAAGATGTGATGAACAAACACTCTTCGTATCATTTTCAATGAGAGTCTGTAAAGTATAGCCATTCAGACATATATCCTTAACACCTAACAAGTTTCATTTTCATCTTCCAAATGCATTTTCAATATACGAGATGGTACCGTTTGGTAACAATTGTTACATTTGCAGAGCCATTTATAATTTCCAGGAACCAAATTTTATTTTGACTTGTATTTTGCACAAAGTCATACTTGATAGCTTTTGTCGGATAATATTGTGTGTGTTGTTACGCTATCAAGTAGACAATAGACTTTATTTTCAATATTTTCCATTTGTAACATTAAATTATTCTTGGGAATGTATCATCTAAGTTCGGTAACTATTTATTTTACCTTAAGACAAAACGATCTCAACCTCGGGTAAATACACCATCCGAGGGAGGTACAAAACATGATATGTACGATGGATATGTTCAGAAAATTATTACTTCTCTGATAAAGTAGACTAAGTTTGAAGATTTTTCCACCAATCAGAATCATGTGCTTTAGGATCATGTTCTTTCAAGAAATCTAACACATCTATTGATTTCTTGTCCTGAGTTGGGATTTGATCATGTACAATTTTAGATGTACTGGCCTCTATAAGAGTGGTTCAACAACCTCGGGCATATGTTCTTGAATGCATTTTCCTTTACCATTTTTCAAGGCCTGATACAATTCTACCAAGTGTGGGTGACCAATATTCGGTCATCCCACATCCATAACAAGTATTTTCATCATATTACCTTGCGAGCATTTTAACCCGATTTTGATTTTTGTGTGTAGATTGTGCTAGTTTAATTTGATAACTATTATTTCTAGAATAACTTCGATCATATCTACGAGGACCACTACGTCTATCCTTGTAGGTCCCGCAAGTGGGTTTATACTCATGACCTCTAGATCGTCCTATAATTCTGCTATACTTAACATGTGCTTCAGGCACAACTATAGATCATGTAGGATGTACCTCATGATTCTCAAGAGTAACACATTAGCTTTTTTCAGCTTTACATAAATCAACTCACGGTATGTTTTAAATTGTCTTTCTTGGTACTGCTACTAGAGTACCATATTTGGGACATACATAGTAGAAAAAGTTAACTTTTCATACTATGATAACTTTGTCCAGCAAAGAGCAAGTCGAGATAATGAATTTGAGTTGTAATTGGCAACGGAAACATAATTGTGTAACCTTAATGGTTGCCATTCATATTGCATTTGTAGCAATATCACACTTCTAGTGTGGTCAAATCTCTATTTGGGTCTTTTCCATATTTCACACGCCCTTTCAATTTGTACATACTCATGTCTGAGATCCTAAAAAAGGTGATGACAAATGAATATCATCATTAGTTGACTCGTCCTTTTCATTTACATGTTCTATAGATGTATCATTCAAACTTTCAACAAGTGATGTACTTCTAAGGTGTAGTTTAATATCAACATACCATGTCAAATAATTACTGCCTGTAATATTGAGGACTTGAAACTTTTTGTTTCAGTACCCGCCATTTCCTTCAAGGGAGAAGAGAAGTGGGAAAAAGAATATCAATTCAGTTTCTCCTACATTCTTGAGCAAAACTCGTGCTAATAACGTGTTATAAAATATTCGTAATAGAACTAAAACATAAGGGGAAATAGAGATTCCAACGGAAATCGTCGTATTTTCATTCAACATGTGAGCCCAATTTATAGAAAAAATTACAAAAAACATCGTCGTGCTTGCATTGTCATGCTTCTTGCATTGTTGTGCTTCGGGCTTCTGACTCACTTTCAGGTATTGGGCTAAGGTGTCCACATCACTCTGTGATATAAAAAAAAATTCTTTTGTTTAAGTTAATATTAGTCTTTCCTATTAAAAAAAAATATATATAAATATGTTAAAAACATAGAATATTTAATCTTAAGTGCATTCAAGAAATGTGAAAAAAAGGAAATGAAGGATTAGAGACCGATTGATTCGTTGCAAAAAATGTAATAAATTAGGAAATAGAGATATAAAAAAATTTGGTTGTTATAAAAAGTTTTAAGCTGAAGAAATGCAAACAAAAGAAAGTGAAGATTAGAGATCAATTGATTCAATTGTTAATAAAGTAATAAATTAAAAAATACAGACAAAAAATATTCTGTTGCAATCCTATTGAAAAATAATAAATTAGAAAATAGAGATGGGAAAATTTTGGTTCCTATTTGGTTGCTAATAAAAGGCCATTACCAAGGGAACATAGGTGGATGGCATTTTTACCACTAATTCGTTGCTATTCTGTCACTATTCTGTCACTAATATCAAACTAGGATTTACGGTCCCTATTCAGTTACTATTTTACCACAAATTAGAGACAGATCATATCCATCTCTAATTTTCGTTGCTATTTTGCAAATTTCTAGTAGTGATGGTTTAGCCAAAAAGAGCAATCAATTGCAACATCTACATCAGAAGCAAAATACATCACTGTTGGAAGTTATTGTGTGCAAATACTGTGGATGCAACAACAATTGAAGGACAATGGAATGCTCGCTAGAGAAACTCCTATAATGTGTGATAACACTAGTGCAATTGCTATCTCACACAATCCAGTCCTTCACTCTCAGACCAAGCATATAGAAGTATGACACCATTTTATCCGTAATCATGTGGACAGAAGGATGTCAAACCTGAAAGGATACTCACAGACGTACAATTAGCTGATATATTCACTAAACCTCTGTGTGAGTCTCATTTCAATATGCTTAGGACTGAATTAAGGATGTAATTTATGTAGGAGAACCCCTGTAGGAATACTTGTTGCTTGTGGAAGCATAAAAACAAACTTTAAACAGTTCATGGAAAGGTTACTGTAACCCTACTGGAGTGAGGGCGACTGCTATCAGCATTGCACGGTGATACGCTGCATACTGCAAGCAAGAATTGCTATAAGTAGGATAGCAGTAAACAAATCATTGTGATACACGAAGATGCCAACGACAGGAAACACAGTAAGGAAAAATACAATAAGATTACATATGATGATTCGTTTTAGCTTAGTGTAGTAACATCACAGTGGCACAAATATTGTAAGTATTCAATGTCTATATCATCTAAAACTTACTGCACCTCCTCGTAGCATTTACTGTGCTGAACCTCAAAAACATTTTAGTTTTTAAAGCCAGAAAACATTTCTTTCTTTCCTCGCATTTAATGCACACGTCATTTACTACATCGCAACAGTTACCTTTTCGCCGAGGTAATGATGGCGGTTCGTATTTGATCAATGCACCCATTAAATCCTAACCACTAATTCAAATTCATTTTCCCATAAATGAATCTGAATCGTTCAAACAGAGTTCTTGGCAAGTGAACTATGAGTCCTTTCGGATTATCTAAGTGAAAGGATATATATACCTAAACTTAGAAAGTTTGAAAGGACCTTTAGATCACATATTCCTGAGAAGAAACCCTAAAGGTCCAATATCAATGGCAACCCAGAAATTCACTCCGAAAAAAGAATCCTGATGTTATAGATGGACGTCATGTCTCTCTTGAGTATCCTCAGATACATATGGCGGAGAGAAATCAAGGATGTCAGTTGATCGAGATGATATGACATAAATTATCGCTAAATCACCTACCTTTCTTTCTTGGTGCACACACACCAAAATATCAAGAGAAAATGGTGGAGCAGTTCTACTCAACTGCATATGTCACCCATGATCGAGAAGGTGAACCATCCACCATAACATGCACTGTGGCAGGGAGTAGGGTTGAGATCACTCAGTCCACACTCACCAAGATCTATAATATGCTAGAGGAAGGACTAACTCCAATGCAATTGAAGATCTATGGTAGGCTACTTGAATGCTGGAGGGTTTTTACAGACGGCTAGTAGGCAGTAAACGTGCATGAATCCTGTACCAAAGTCACTTTTCTCCCAGAGTTTGAGTTTCAACATGACATGTTTGACCACAACATAGAGTGCAGAATTGGGAGTTACGATAAGTACACCAGTCCCGGATTCCACCTAATGATAGTAGCGTGGAAAGAGGAACTAGTGAACTGGCCACTGTTTCTCTTTACTCGTCTAGTGGAGGAGGTCACTAAGATGAAGGGATGTAAGTGCTATGAAGTCATGCTCAACTATATTCTATTTAATCTCGATATCAACATTACTAGAGGTGTGGAACTTGTGAAGGGTAAGTGGATTGGTGGTACAAGGAAGGTGCCAAAAGAAGGGAAGAAGAGGGACATATCACCCTAGTGCCTACTGTTGTGATCAACAAAAAATAAGGCTATTTCGCTGAAGCCTCCCTCAAAGAAGAGATTGTAAATGAATCAATAATTTCTTCTAGGACTGTAGAAGAAGAGGAAGTGGAAGAGAGCAGTGTCGAGGATCAACCTCTATTGAAGAAGAGAATGAGGCTAGTCAAGGCCTATCTCAAGAAAAACACTGTCGGGCAACTCTTTGATAAGTCTGAGACAGCACCCTTATCACCACGATCAACTTCACCTGATTGTGAGTCAATGTACGTAATGCAGGATTAAGGGTACACAACTCTTGATTCTTATGTTGTCCTCTCTATCCCGCCTTTGAGCCAACAATCATACCCTACTACCTCAGCAATCTAAAAAGAGGTAGCAGAAGAAGCCTTAAATCGGCCCCAACAATTGCTAACTTCAACAGAGACACCATTAATCAGCCCCCCAACACACTTGACTGGCAGAGGTCGAACCCTTTGCAGTAGGTGATGAACAATGTCAATAGGAGATGAACTTAGACCTCTTGCCGACCAAAATCCTGCCCCTCCCCAACCAGAGGGAAATCAACTCATTGAGGAGCTGCAGAGAAGGAGATGGAAAGGTACCACAAATAGTGTACACATAGGGTAAGTTTTTACCCTACCATCTTGGACTTGCCGGATTGGGGTGAGGAAGAAAAATGGGTCAACACCTGGGCTTTGTGTGAAGACATAGCTGAACTGACCTCCAGGAAATTTGGTGATCGCATTAAGGGTATTAGAAAAGCTTACCTAGAGGAGAAGGCAATCTTTAAGCCCCCTGCTAACAATAGTGACTCTAACGATGAAGATGAAACTAATGATCCTAAGCTGCTTCATCAAGTGATGAAGCACAACCAAAGACATATTAATTAGAAATAAGAGATTCTTGTGGTAAGTGGACTAAGAAACTCTTCTCAGCAACTTGTTGACAATTCTACAGTAGTACAACTAACAACTATAGCAAGTTCTGAGGAGGATCAAATTCCACTATATGCTATATTCAAAACTACGCAGGATGCCAATGAATCTATTGTAAGGGAGGACACATTAGACAAGGCAACATCAACCTCCCAAAGTGCCCATGAAGCTACTACAAACAAGGAACAAGTAGCTGAGGCAGATGCTGTAAATGCCAATGAATCTAATATTGATGAAGTGGTAGTAGACAAGGCAATAAGCACTTCACCAATCGCTGATGAACCTACTGTATGAGAGATTACAGTAGACAAGGCAATGCCTCTCTCTCATACACCAAGTGTACAGGAGACTGGAAGTACACAAGGTGGGGTTAAAGAAGTAGCAGGAGATGGAGAGGCTACTTCACAAATGCAGCAAGCAACCGAAGTAGAAGCGGAGCAGGAATAAACACCTAATAACCCTGCTAAAGATGCAACTCCTTCTGCTGTAGACCTATTGATGTTGTAACCAACACTGAAGAAACTCCAATCCCTCAGGCACTTGAACAAGCTGAAGATGAACAAATTATGGATTATGAGGATACCCCAATACATACTCCTTCCAAGAGTAATGCAGATAAGGTGGAAGACTATTTGTTGGAAGATGAGTACCTAGAGACTGATCCAGGAATTGACACCATCATGAAGACTTTCAGTCAGAAGGTAAAACCTACTATCGAAGAGAGACTAGAGTCCATGAAAGTCCTGATGAAACATGAAAAAGTGGAAGAAGCAATGGCTAAGGAGAAAGCTGATGTTACTTCCACTGAAGAAAGTTTAGCAAATGAAGCAGCAACTCAAGCCTTAGAAGGAAGTTTGGCTAAGGAGCAAGCATATGCTGTCTGTATTGAAGTAAGTTCAGCAAAAGAAGAAGTGGCTCAGCCAATGGAGGTATAAAGTGGTTTGCCTAAGGAGCCGGCGGATATTGTTTGTACTGATGCAAATGCACAAATGAAGCAACAACTCAAGACAATGAAGATGTTGTAGTGGAAGTTGAGATGCCAACTCAATCTACTTAACAACTTACTTGACCAGTTGAGGGGGAACAATAACCAACTGAGGAGATACAACAACAGGCAGGCTACTACTGATGGTGCGCCAACTGATCCAGTTCATGAACAAAATGAAAATGTTGCTACTGGAGCACAAGAGAATTTGGAAAATATCCAAATAAAGAAGGCTCCTTCCCCAGAAAACTTAATTTAGAGCAGTCCAGAGGTTATTGAAATCCGCGGGTGACATCGATCAAGCTCTTCTGAGGAATTTCACTCACAGAAGTGCCTAAGGCACCTTTCTGCCATGGCTGACAAATGTAGAGAAAGATAATAGAGACAAGAAAAGGAGTCTCTTGAGAAATAAAATGAAGTCATTGTGGGGATTAGGCAATCTCATGTGGACCTAAATTTGCAAACAACGACATGCAGGAAGTGATGGAACAATTTGAGCGTACAATTTTAGCTATTGAGCAGTCAATAGAACATCTATGCAAGGCAATGGGCAGTAGTGCTTCTGGGGTCGTAAATTTCTTGGATCCGTTTGTAAAGCAGTAACATTAATTAACGTGAAAATATTCATTTTGCTCATACATTTAGCGTTCATATTTTTGTGAAGAATTGCAAGTGTTTATGATGTTTACGTGCAATTCTTTAGTGTATTTTCAGGTTGATATTTCTTGTGATATAATTTGATGCACTTTTGGATGTTTTTGAGTTGTATTTTGAAGGTTAGGAAAATCCGGAAGCTCAAGGAAGCTATTTGCACGTAATTCCCCACTCCAGCCCATACACCGAGGCCCGAATAGGCCCTAATCAGGCCTAGGTCAGGCCCAACTTAAAGTTCTTCAAGGCACAAAACAAAGTCGTGAAGCAGTCGAGTCGAGAAAATGAGTGGAAATAGGTCAAAATAACGAAAAACAGAATAAGAGGCCAATCACACACATTTCCCTATTCCGACCCACAAATTAAGGCCAAACAGGCCCGAATTGGAACCCACCAAATCCCAAATCAAGGATCGTCAAGTCGGGCAAAAATTCGTGGAGAATTTGGGCCGAGAAAATGTGAGGAAAGGGTCCAAAATGACGGTGGAAAAAGACGGCGCGCGAGGGGAGCACCCGACATACTCGGCGTGCGAGCACTGGACAAAGGGCCAAACCACCGGCCCAGTGCCGGACCAGCAAATCAAGGCAATATGTTTTAGCAGGACTAGTACCGACCCATTCGTGTTTGTCACTTCGGCCCGATTTTCATGTTTTACGTGCAATAGTTTCGTATTTTGGGTATAACTTCCTCATACAAACTCGTATTTGAGCTATTCAAGATGACACATGTATTTAAGACGAAGATCTATAACTTTGTAGTTCAAGTTAGGAGCTGATTATAGGCGTATTTTGCCCAAAATTTTGAGAAGGATGAATCAAACACATCCAGGGATTCCGACTTAACATTTAAGGGCCCCAAGCTATTTAATTGTATTTTGACTTTTGTACCCTTACTTCTATTGACTTTTCGTGCATATTTAAACGGGTTGTGTGGGGAGAGTGTTCTCCATATTAACACCCCCTCACCCATTTGTTTCAACAACTCATTTCATTTGTAAAAATACACATTTCTAGTTACTCTTTGGAATTCTCACCCATTTGTTTCAACAACTCATTTCATTTGTAAAAATACACATTTCTAATTACCCTCTCTCTAGAAATTCCTCCTCTCCTTTTCTCTCTAGTAAGACCTAGGGTTCTTGAAGAACCCTAATAGGGTTCTTGAGTGTTCTTGAAGAATTCATAGGCTTTCGCTGGGAGATTCATTGGAGGCACTACAAACAAGAACTAGAGACTATCATCACCATATTTGTTCAAGACTGAGCTTTTCTCACCTTCTCTCTTCATTTATTCTATTGCATTTTTTATTTTCTATTTTCCTCTTCATTTAATGCTTGGGCCTTGCAATTATTGTGGTTGGTTGGTAATTTTTATGGATTGATAGTAGTTAATTTTTGGTTTCTAGGATTGGGAGTAACCCAACAATAGGGTTTGATATCTTCTGGTTATTTGGTTGATTTAAGGGATAATTTGTGATTGTAAATTATATGGCTTATGTCATAGGCATAGCTAACCTAGGGTATATCGGTTCTCGTCAAGGGCCCATGGGGGAGGATGGAAAAACTCGAATCACATATATCGATCTCGATGGATGTACTAAGGCCTCGCTTCTTCAGCAATACGCACTTTGGGTGGGGATTTTAGGATTAACTGGATTATATAATTAATTTGCTTGCCTTTGGCTTAATAATTCCATTATCAGTCTTTAGTAGTCGGGATTAGGGTGAATTAATATGTAATTGATTGATTTGGTGAATCCCTCTTGGTTACCCACTTGAATTTCTAATATGGAACATGACCTTCCGTCATAACACTTAGATTAATTGGTGATCACTTGATGTTGATCCTAGGTTTAAGGTGAAGCCGTTCCTTAGGAACCCATTCCTAGTTGAGAGTATCGTTTATTTGTTCATTAGTTTTATCAATGTTTATCTAGTAATTAACAAATCTCTAAATTTCCAATTTTTCTAACTTAATTAATCGATAGACCTTAGGTGTGCTTGTCGAGAGTACCCTCCCTATGATGCAATAATCTTTTATACTAACACTGTCACAAGCCTTATGCTTATGGTTTGAGAAAGATGTTCAAGTTGTATTGATTTGAAGCACTTTTCGAGGCAAGTTCAAACATTACTTTCAACGAGCATGAAGGACCTGAAGAACCAATTCGTGAACGACGCACAAATTGAGAGGGAATGGATGGAGGAATTTGTCCGCAAATTCAATAGTTATGTGAATAGACAAGTAACAAGCCTCGCATTGGGTGATAGCGACAAGCTGAAAAAAGCGTAAACAAGGACTATTGTCCTTACAAGAAGAATCCTCCCAGCTTCAGAAAGAGAAAGTAGATGACAGAACAATATCGGCCAATATCCAAAGATTGTTGGAAGTGCATACTTGGATCAATATTGATAATGCCAAAAAGGGGGAAGAGGAGGCGAGGATAAGGCATGCTAAACACCAGCAAAGAGAACAACAAGAATGATTCTTTGTTGAGCAGCGAATATAGGAACATGAGACTAAGGAAAGGATAAGAGAGTGGAAAATTTGTGAACAACAAGATTTTAAGAGATCCATGCAGGATTCAACAACAAGAATACAGAGCGTACTGAAAAAATCAAATCCTAACCTACATACGATCTATCTTGCTACATGAATGGTTCCTCCTGAATGCTTGCTTACTCACAATAGCCTGCCACTCCAAATCTTTCAATACTCTCTAAGTACGAAGATTGGTTTCTAAGCCTCTCTCAGCAGGAATTAGAGAATCTTCGAGTGAGTCAATCTCAACAAAGATAAATCCTTCACCTGAAGAGACTGATAGAAGGAGAATGGTTGAAATTATCAGATATTTTGAGTACCTACTGGATGAAGGAAAGAACAAACATGTCGAAGGAAATACTGGAGAAACGCTGCAATAACACTCAAAAGATCTAAATCTTGGTCGACTTTCATTTCAGATTGAGCTCCGTGGAGCAAAGTGGGAACATTACAAAATCTCCCCTTTTGATGAATGGTGGCTGATGGAAGATCAAACACCAGAAGAGCAATATAAGTACAAAAATTTCAAACAGACTATGTAATCTGAGTGGTGGAGGTACATTAAGAATGATCCTGACATATCTAGAAGGAGTAGGGATTTGAAAGAAGAAGATAGAGCAAGAGAAAGAGGCAACATGTATTCTATGTTGCAGTTCAAGAAGCGTCACTAGAAAAAGAAAAAAAATTGTTGCTAGGTGAGAATTTAGTATACCTCTTGGTGCTCTTGATGTAAGATTGTTTTTGTTTCGCATGGACTGATTGTAAATCATAATAGATAGAATATCTAATGAAAAAAATTATCATTATTTTCAAATGATTACAGCTCGTAATTTTGATTCATACCTACTACATATATGTACCTTTTGATGATTAACTGTTTAGTACTAACAATTTGTTGTTGTCAGACTTTAAGTATTTTAATTATTTAGAGTTTTGAGATCATTAAAAATGGGGAAATTGTTAGGAAATTTTTGTTTAGTATTGATGATGACAAAACCTCAATGTCAGGTAGTAACTAGTGCCCCCATGATTTTTTATTTGTAATAGATAAGGGTTCGTACCACTTAGGCAAGGTCACAATAAGCACACATCAAAGACATCAAGGTTTCATGAAACAAGGAAGTTCAAGAAAGCAGTAAGGAACCAGAGACTGAAGTAAGGTTGCTTATGTTATTCGTGGCATATAACATTTCTTGCAGCAAGGAAGATCTAGCCGGCAAGGAGGCAACAACTCTGTCAACAATGTGAAAGTCATAAGTCAAAGTTAGAACTTTGATATTAAAACATATAGCCCCTAGAGACAATATTCAAATCTTGTTATGACTATGCAATTACGTGGGGGCACGTAACCTGAAGAAAACTAAAAGCAACACTAAACACTAACATCAAGCCGCAACCACTCTAATATAATCTTTGCAGAAAGGACAAATGGCTCCAAAGTCGTACGAGGAGAATTAAATGTTAACGGGAATATTTTTCTCACTCTTCAATGAGAAGAAATCCCAACATCTATAAATAGAATGAGATGGAGGATGAGCAAAGGCTACTGTATTATTGAGCAACTGAAATTACTTCGCACCAAGCACTCAAGCATTTTGACTTAAAGCATACAACACTTTGATAATCTTACAACTATTTGTGGCAAGTATACAAGAGCAAATAGCAAGCAAGCAAGCAAGGCATTCAAGTGAAGATTCAAGCTGCATCAAGATTCTCAAGTCAAGCTAGCTCTCAAGCTTTGCCTCGGTCCTAATCCTTCTCATTCAAGGAAGCATGCCCACATCTTAACTGATATTGAAGTTTAGAGGCAACTACTAGTAGTTGAAGAAACACTTTCATTAAACCAATCTAATGAGCGGTCTTTGAACATGGAGTCCTTTTGAATCCGGGATTCAAAAGAAGACTAGGTGTTCTGAGGAACGTGTGTATAGTAAATGAGTAGCCTTCCAAGGATAGTCCAAAACTACTATAAGGAGCTAGGTTGGACTTGGAATTCGGCATAGCTAAGTTTGTACAGTGTGAGCAACTTAGTGAATTTTCCATATGTGAGGGAAGAGTGGACGTAGAAGGATTACCCCCACATTCGAACTACTATAATCTTTGTGTCTATTTTCATGCTATCTTTTATTTATTGTTGCTGGCATACTACTTACGTACTGCATTGTTTTGCTGCATAAAACTCTACCTGAGCATTGTCTACTATAAGTAACCAAAGACCAGTCTGCTTTGTGCCTACTGCCTTAAGTTTGTTTACTGTACATGCTTTGCTGTAAGAACTGGTTTCTTGCAGTAAGTGGCATACGATTGCTCAAAGTATTTGAAAAAGAAAAAATCGAGTTTGTAGATGTCAGTTCAATATCATCAAGTGTTCATGGAATGTAGTAGAGGTATTGAGGATTCCAGAACCGGGTTTGGAATGCGAAGAACCGGGTTTTAACCAGATCAGTGAAAGAGGTTAATGGGAACTGGGTCCAAGTTTGTTATAACTGCCATTTGCAATAGATTTAAACCGTTGCATGAGAAACCGTTGTGGAAAGCTCGCAGAAGCAGTTTTGAGTTGTTGAGTCAAAATTAGTTACAACTTCTTCTACTCCCTGATTCGAGCTCCGCCCTTTATATACATTGTAAACACTTGAAGTTGCGAGTTGATTCACGATTCTTTCCCTCTGTAAACATTACTCAATCAAGAGAATTAGATTGCTAGGGTTTTATGCTCAATTCAAGCTGTGAATTGGGATTTCTGGTTTTCAGGATGAATTCTTGTAATTGATTGATTAGTGAAGTGAATTGAGGTGTATAGAACCTCCGTGGATGTAGATCACATTGATCGAACCACGTAAAATCCCTATGTTCATCATTTTTCTTTCCTGTTCTTGGTTCGGTTTCTTGTGGCCGATTTCTGTGTTGTTTTTCCATTCAATATTGTTTGTGTGTTGTTTGTGTATGAGTGAGACTGAATCATAACAAGTGGCGCCGTATGTGGGAAGCCTCCTCACACAACAAGAATATAGAGATGTCAGGAATGAAGATGGATGTGGAAAAATTCTCAGGGAGGAATGACTTCCATCTCTGGAAGATCAAGATGAAGGCTATTCTGGTTCAAAACGGGCTGGTAGGTGCTCTCAAGCCTGCAAATGAATTAATAGAGACAGATAAGCCTAAATATGCAGAAGTGGATCAAAAGGCTTTGAGTTTAATCATCCTGTGTCTAGGAGATAAGCCATTGAGGGAAGTTTCAAGGTGCTCGATTGCAATAGAGGCTTTGACCAAGCTGGAGGAACTATATCAGTCCAAGTCTGTATCAAATAAGCTGTTTCTCAAACAGAGGTTACTGGCCTTCAAAATGGTGGAAGAAAAGACATTTCTGATCAACTGGATGAGTTTTCAAAACTTCTTGATGAGCTGGAAGATCTTGGAGTAACTATGGAGGATGATGACAAAGCTTTAATGGTGTTAAATGCTCTACCAAGTTCCATGGAAGGGTTCAAGGTGATGTTTGGGAGGCAGGATAAACTGAGTTATGACTCAATAATCACTGCCTTGAAGACCAAATGCTTACAAAATCAAGGAGACAAGAAGGTGACTCAATCTGGTGAAGGATTGAATGTCAAGTTCAAGAAGAATTACCAAAAGAAGAAGGGCCAAACCTCAAAGAATCACAAGATTGGCAAAACTGCTCCAAAGAAACCTGGAGAATGGGTAGAGAACAGGAAATGTTTCAAGTGCAAGCAAGTAGGGCATCTAAAGAAATATTGCCCTCAAAAGATGAAGAAGAAAGAAGGCCATGGTGGAGAAGCTGCTACTGTTGAATATGGAGAAGACACTCCAGAAGTCTTGAATGTTACTGAGTAAAAAATGGAGTTGGAATGGGTACTGGATACGGACTGCTCATTTCATATGTGTCCTCATAAAGAATGGTTCCAAAACCTCAAGAAAGAAGATGGAGGGTGTGTACTACTGGGAAATGACCAATCCTGCAGGGTTCATGGCACTGGATCATTAAGCATCAACATGTTTGATGGTGTTACCAGGCAAATTACAAATGTAAGGTATGTGCCTGGACTTAAAAGAAATCTGATCTCCCTAGGATCTCTAATTGCTACTGGGTGTGAATTTAAGTCTGTTGATGGCCAACTACACATAACCAAAGAGAATAAACTGGTAATCAAGGGAAGACAACAAAATGGATTGATTATTTTGATAGGAAAACCGTTGGTTGGGAGTGTGGGGAATATCTTGGTTAATGATGAACTAACCCTGTGGCATAAAAGGTTGGGACACATTGGTGAAAAAGGACTGAAAAAGCTATCCAGAAGAGGGATAATAGGAGAGGTTGGGAATCAGACGCTTGAGTTCTGTGACAAATGTGCATTGGTCAAATCACAGAAACTGCCTTATGCCAAAGGGATTCACATCACTCAAGAGCCTCTAGATTATGTTCACTCTGATATCTGGGGACCATCCAGGACTGAAACACATGGAGGAGGAAGGTACTTCATGTCTGTTATTGATGATTTCAGTAGGAAAGTATGGGTGTTTATCTTAAGAAACAAGAGTGATGTCTTCACTAAATTCAAGACATGGTTGCTTCAAATGGAAACCTTGAAGGGAAAGAAACTCAAGCATTTAAGAACTGATAATGGCCTAGAGTATCTATCTACTGAGTTCACAACCTTCTATAATTAAAGGGGAATTACCAAACACATAACAGTCCCCATGAATCCACAACAAAATGGTGTGGCAGAAAGATTCAACAGAACTGTTCTTGAAAGAGTAAGGTGTATGTTACTTGATGCTGGGTTGCCAAAGGTGTTCTGGGGAGAAACAATAAACACAGCATGTTATCTAATAAACATATCTCCTTCATCAACTCTGGGGTTCAAAATACCAGAAGAAGTATGGAATGGAAGAATTCCAGATTACTCAGGATTAAAGGTGTTTGGATGCTTGGCATATGCTCACATGAGATCAGATAAACTTGATCCTAAAGCTTACAGGTGTGTGTTTCTGGGATATCTAGAGGGAATCAAAGGTTACAGGTTATGGTGCATGGAACCTGGGAATCAGAAATTGATGATCAGCAGAGATGTAAAGTTCAATGAATCCATTATGGGATATCATTTCTCTGGGAATCAAGGAAAGCATGATGGAGGCTCTGAAACAGAAAGGGTATCATTTCAGGTGGAGACTCAGGAGGATCATGACAAACAGAGAGGTGAAAACTTGGCTGATCATTTCAGTGATAGTTCTTCAGAAGAAGAAGACATACCACCCAGTTTTCCAAACCTGAGTGAGTACAACATTGCCAGAGACAGACCAAGGAGGCAAATACAGAAACCAGACTTTTATGGACAGGCTGGAAATGTACATTATGCACTTAGTGTTGTTGAAGAAATATAAAATCATGAACCACAAAACTTCAAGGAAGCAGTCAGTGGTGATGAAAGTGAACACTAGATTAGTGCAATGATGGAGGAAATGGAATCTTTGGAAAGAAATGGCACCTGGAAACTGGTGGATAAACCAAAGGGATAAAAGCTGGTAAGTTCCAAGTGGATTTACAAGAAGAAAGTTGAAGCTGGAATCTCAGACAAGATAAGGTATAAGGCAAGGTTGGTAGCAAGGGTTTTACTCAGAGGGAAGGCATTGATTTCAATGAAGTTTTCTCTCCTGTAGTAAAGCACTGTTCAATCAAACTACTTTTGTCAAAAGTAACTCAAGAGGATATGGAGTTACAACAGCTGGATGTAAAAACAGCTTTCTTACATGGAGACTTAGTTGAGAACATTTATATGAAGCAGCCTGAGGGATTTGTGATTCCAGGAAATGAAGAGAAAGTATGTTTTCTCAAGAATTCATTATATGGATTGAAGCAAAGTCCAAGGCAGTGGAATAAGAAGTTCAATGAGTTTATGTTAAAAGCTGGTTTTGTTAGAAGTTTGTATGATAGTTGTGTTTATTTTGATAAAATTTTAAGTGATGATCCTGTATACCTGTTGCTGTATGTGGATGACATGCTCATTGCAAGCAAGAGCTCACATAAAATACATCAGCTTAAGCAGAAGTTGAGTTCTGAATTTGACATGAAGGACTTAGGAGATGCCAAGAAGATTCTGGGAATGAATATAATCAGAGACAGAGCTGCTGGATGTTTATGGTTGTCTCAGAAGCATTATCTTCAGAAAGTGGTGGAGAGGTTTCAGATGCATGAGGCCAAGACACTGAGTATTCCAGTAAGCCAACAACTCAGATTATCAAAGGAGCAGAGTCCTAAGACAGCAGAAGAAGAGACATACATGAGAAGTGTGCCTTATGGTAGTGGAGTTGGGAGTCTGATGTATGGGATGATATGCAGCAGACCAGACTTAGCATACTCTGTGTCTTTGGTCAGCAGATAATGTCAAATCCAGGAAAAGCTCACTGGGAGGCTTTAAAGCAGGTTTTGAGGTATTTAAAGGGAACAACAAGTCTGGGTTTGAAGTTTCAGAAGCAGGAAAAAATGGTTATTCCTTTGGAAGGTTTTGCAGATGCTGATTTTGCTGGTAATGTTGATACCAGGAAGTCAATCACAGGATATATTTTCACATTATATGGTACTGCAGTTAGCTGGAGAAGTGTGCAACAATCAGTGGTGGCTTTATCAACTACAGAAGCTGAATACATGGCTTTGACAGAGGCAATCAAGAAAGCTGTGTGGTTAAAAGGTATTCTGAAGGATCTGGGGATAAAGCAGGATTGTGTTACTATATATTGTGACAATCAGAGTGCATTACATCTAGTGAAACATCAAGCTTTCCATGAGAGATCCAAGCACATAGATGTCAGATTGCATTTTGCAAGAGATGTGATTGATGCAGGGTCTGTGGAGGTTAGGAAGGTCCATACAAGTGACAATGCTGCTGACTTTCTAACCAAAGCAGTGCCTGGGAGTAAGATGGTTCATTGCTCAAGACTAATTAGGCTTGAACGGTGTGATTAAAAGGTGGAGAGCAAGGCAGGTTGAGGTGATGAAATACACTTAAGTTCATTGAGGTGGAGATTTGTAGATGTCAGTTCAATATCATCAAGTGTTCATGGAATGTAGTAGAGGTTTTGAGGATTCCAGAACCGGGTTTGGAATGCGGAGAACCGGGTTTTAACCAGATCAATGAAAGAGGTTAAAATGGGAACCGGGTCCAAGTTTGTTATAACTGACGTTTGCAACAGATTTAAACCGTTGCATGAGAAACCGTTGTGGAAAACTCGTAGAAGTAGTTTTGAGCAGTTGAGTTAAAATTGGTTACAACTTCTTCTACTCCCTGATTCGAGCTCCGGCCTTTATATACATTGTAAACACTTGAAGTTGCGAGTTGATTCATGATTCTTTCCCTCTGTAAACATTACTCAATCAAGAGAATTAGATTGCTAGGGTTTTATGCTCAATTCAAGCTGTGAATTGGGATTTCTGGTTTTCTAGATGAATTCTTGTAATTGATTGATTACTGAAGTGAATTGAGGTGTATAGAACCTCCGTGGATGTAGATCACATTGATCGAACCACGTAAAATCCCTGTGTTCATCATTTTTCTTTCCTGTTCTTGGTTCGGTTTCTTGTGGCCGATTTCTGTGTTGTTTTTCATTCAATATTGTTTGTGTGTTGTTTGTGTGTGAGTGAGACTGAATCATAACAGAGTTAGAGGTTTATTTACCCCCTCTAAATTTTACCACTTGGGACCAATAAGTTTGAACATTCAAATTCCAACAATCTCTCCCTTTTTGCTTTTTCTACACAAAACCAACATAAAACCGAAATATATGCCCAAAATAAATTTAAAACTTCCCCTAAACTTATAATATCCTAAACATATCTCATAAACCCAAAATAATGAGCAGAAATATGAGAAAACATAAAATAAATAAATGCAAGGTGAAAATCCTAAACCCATTAAAATAAAAATGATTAAACTTCAAAACAATTCAAACCAAACAACCACAAGAACCATAAAGAGAAATTGTTTTGAATCAAACATCATTAACCCTGCAAAAAGTTTTAGTTCTCCTCTTCCTCGTCTTCATCTGACTCTTCACCATCGTCCTCATCTTCATCTCCTTCATCAGCAGCAACATCTTCATCAGAGAAGTCATTTTCTCCAATGATGTCATCATCATTCACTTCACCTCTACGAACAACTTCATTAAACTGACTAGTCTCCTCAACTCCAGCAGGAATTTATCAACGTTGCTGAAGAATAGCCTCCAAAGTAGATCACTCAAAGAGGGGTTGGCTTTAGGATTGGCTTCACCCTCAGCCTTAACATCGACAGCGGCATCGTCTGTAATACTACCTCCCCATTTTTATGGAGAAACAGAGGCAAGCAAATTATCATGAACCTTCGTGATGACTTTGATCTGTGTAGTGAGTAGTCGAGCTTGATGGAGAATGAAGGATCTGTTAAAAACCAGCTCAGAAGTTGATCCAACATTGTGGTCAATCTCCATAGGCTGCTCAACATCATTATCAATCCACGAAAGATCCATGAATCGAGTATCAGACTTGATTGTAGAGTGGGCTTCGACGAGTTGAGGCATGATAAGGTCAAATTCTCTAGCAATGTGCATGACTATTTTACGCAAGCTAGTGTACAATTGAGATAACATGGAGATCTGTAAGAGCTCCAACCATTTTCTTACTTTCCCTCTAGTGATAACCTTGGCAATCTCATCAAGATCATCATAAACAACACCTTCGGTCTTACTCCTCATTCCTAACTCCTCGCTTATGACTTGAGGAGTACACTCATACAGCTTTCCATGAACATACACCTTGTTGTAGAAATAAGACTGTGGATCGGCAACATTATTCATATTGGCATAGAAAAACCTCATGGTGTCCTCATGATAAGGAGTAGCTGAGAGGATTGTGGGAAAGAGTCCACATTTCTCAAGCAGTTGGTAGCTACCATGATTTCAAAACTGGCTCATGTGATTCTCCTTTAGGTCAGATTTTCCTTCTTTATCGCCCGCGATTGGAAGGATGTTGCTAGGTGAAATGTGACAGACAGGGGGGTGGTCACACTTAACCCAGTCTTTAGAATGTGATTAAAAATAGAAATTTTCATTGTAAGCACAAGAGTGATCATGCCTTATTTTAGGAGATCCTTCTTTTGCAGGTGCTTGAGCTAAGGCCTTCTTCTTTGATCGGGTTCACTAGGATGTTGAGCTAACTTAGGAATCAAATTTATTCTTCCCTTTCTCTTTCCGGATCATTCTTACACACTGTAGAACAGTGACTAGGCTTGATATCTTGAAGAAAGGTTCTTCCTCTTAAAATCTCGGATTCTCTTCAGGGATGGGCTCTTTCTTATTGTTGAAATCTTCATTGTTCTCATCATCAAGTTTACTTGAAGAGGAGGATTGGGGAACCTTCTTCTCAACCTCTCTAATATGTTCGTCCAATATCTTGAACACATCATCCTCTTCACAATTAGTGGGTTCTTCACCAAGATGCAAGGGCTGAGGGGTGTTGTTGCCTTTTCTTTTATTGGATAGAGGTGCTGAAGATGAAGCACTGCTAGTCTTCTTCTTCTTCTTCTTTGCAAGTCTGAAATTAGTAGCATCCAAGATTTTATGATTCAGCCTTGTTGATTGTCTTGGGGGCTTAGAACTTTCAGCCTCGATGGTTCTTTTACGGCTCAATAAACCCCAGACCTACACATGCTTGTGAATTTGTCGTGAAAATCGTTCTAAATCACTAGGATTAGAACGAATTTCTCAAACCACAAACATACGACTTGTAACAGAGGAAGTATATAAGATTATCGAACCACAAAGAGGATATTCTCAACACACCTATGGTCAACCGATTTAATTAAGTGAGGTTGATTGGAAAGGTAGAATTTTATTAAATAACAATTAAACATGAATTAGGCTTTAAAATATGAAAAAAGGTATTCTAGACTAGAATTGGGTTTCAAAGGTCATAGGTTTTTAATTAACCTAAGAGTTTTGATGGAATGTCATGTTACCAAATTAGAAGTCCAAGTGGCCAAACAAAAGCTATTAACCAACCAACCAATTACTAAACAATTTACCCTATTCCCAATAACTAAAGACCTGTAATGAAATTACTAAGTCAAGGCAAGCAAACTAATTAAGCAATCTAATTAATCCATTTGTCCCCAACCTAAGTGAATTTTGCCTAAGGAGTGAATTATGGTTCTCCCTTCTTCCTCCATGGGCCTATCGAGGAGAGCCAATATACCCTAGGTTAGCTATGTCTATACTATACCCCACACGATTCCATAATATCAATTCAAATCACAAATTCCCTAAAATAACCAAGTAATCAACAAGAAAACATAACCCTAGGGTTGGGTTATTCCCAAACCTAGAAACCACAAAACAACTACTCACAAGGCATAAATAACATCTCAACCATCATTAAATGCAAATATCTAAGAATTAAATACAAGAGGAAGGGGAGAGCAATAAATACAACCAAATAAATAAATAAAAGAAAAGAAATGCTTAGTCTTTTCAATAAATTGGTAGGATGTCTTCAATTCTTGGTTGTAGCAATCTTCTACGAATAATCTTGGAAAAAGACCCAAAATTCTCCACAATATTAAGAAATCAAGGTAGGACTTTTAAGAACAAGTGAACAACCCTAGTTTTTGTTTAGAGATAAAAGGTAGAGAGAAATTCTAGAATGAGAGTAAATAGAAAGAGTAATTTTTACAAATGGCAGGTGATATTAGAAATTAGGGGTGGAAGAGTGTTAATATGGGAGACGTATACCCTCACACACCCTACGAAAATCTGCTAAAAAATTAGCCTAAGTATTGGTAAAATAGTCAAAACACTCTTAAGCTTGTTTGGCCTTCTTAAAATGTTGAGTCGGACCACTTGAACGTGCTCGAATCATCCTTCTCGGTGATCTTGTGGCTGCCTCATCTAGAATCAGCTCATGACACAACATAAGAGTTGTAGATCTTAGTCTCCTCTTTGTGTGGCAACTTGAATCACCCAAATCGGACACCGGATGAGGAAGATACGTCTAGAAAATGAATGCACAACGACCGACCAGGGCTCGACCAAATAGAACCATACAGTTCCATTGGGGCTAGTAACTCCGCCCGCAGAAACTTACTGGACCGCCTACCAGGCCGGTACCACCACCGTGCCTGCCGTCTTTGTGTATCTTTCGACCCCTTTTCGCTCGTTTTCTTGACCCGATCCCTTCATGGCTTTTATCCAGGACTCAAAGATCTTCGAATTGCTCTCAGCCTAAACTTGATTTGGGCCTGTTTAGGCCTCAATATATGGGCCATAATAAAGAAACGACGCAATTGACCCCTTTTCTTCCCAAAATTTTTAACCTTCAAAATATAACTAAAAAAACCCAAAAATATATTAAATCATAAAGGAAATATAATCGAAGAACGAAATAAAATAAGAAATCACACACAAATGTGATAGATACACACAAATTACACAAGAAATTGAGCGTACATAATATGAAAAAAATGAGTATTTTAACGTTCATTAGCTGGTGCCTCAACATTAAAGGGATAACCGAGATCCCTTTGAAATAGTGTTGTGATCGGTGTGGGGACAATAACATCTCCCCCTGTAGAAGACCCTTTGGGATTTTGGGTTAGAAAAATCCCTAGTGGCAGGGGCATATGGGGTAACCCCAGACGAAGAGGGTATTGATCCGGCTTGTGGAGTCATAAAATCGGTAGGAGGCAGAATCATGATTGGCACCATAAATTTGAGATTGGCCGTCGGAGGAGGACTTTGGGTACCAGGTTGAGTTGCGAACACTATGGATAGGGGATGTGTCCATGGTGGTGCCAACTTACGGTCTAACTCTAATTAGGGATGAAGATGAAGCAGTGGCCGGGGAAATTGGTTCCGGTGATATTTCCATAGGCATGGTGACCAGAGTAGTCATTGACGAAGGAAGAACAGTTGTCGGCAATGTGATTTTGCTTTGAATAGCAGCAACGTTCGCTTCAATCAGTCGATCAAGTTTGCTGGAATCCATGGTAAATTTTAGAGAATTTTTTTTTTTTTTTTGTCCAAGAGGGTAGAGGGTTTAAGACCTGTAAAATCTTGAGACGTAAGAAGAAGAGATGGTAAAGTTTACTCGGTAAACTCGACAATTAACACTCAAGTGTATTTTTATCAAATCAAATCAATTCCCTAGAAAATAGGGATAAACCATTCCACTTCTAAGCCATAGTAAATTTGAAACTTTAAATTCAAAAATTACTGCATATCTCAAAATTTCACGCAAAGGATTAAAAAATGAACGAAAAATATAGGAGCAAAAATTAGAGAAGTTTTGGACTATGTCAAATTTAAAGATTCACGCAAAGGTTGAGACAACCTTCAACTAAACATATTATAGTTCACTTTTGTTTTTCAAAGTTTCGAGAATATGATTTTGGTTCAACGAATTTTTAATCCATAATCCCTTTTTGACAAGAGATCATGATATTGCCAGTACCATGTCCCGAGCTCCTTAGTGATTTAGGATTCAAAGAACAAGTAAGAGTGATTTTTCCAACTTAGAGAATATTTCATTGTGATTGTCGTGCCCCTCGTTTACTTCATCAATTAAACACTTTCCATACTTCTTCTTTAGCATGAGAAACACGATCTAGCCAGTACCATGTCCCGAGTGACTCAAAGAAGTATTATTCTTTGTACTGACATCATATTCGTTTACTGACTTTCAAAAAATAAAATAGAATTTTTAAGAAATACATAACACAGTGAACACTCACTCATGCAAAAAATACTACACTAATATATGCATCAAACAAAGAAGACAATGCATATATGTAAAGCTGAAGTTGCCTCCAAGGTTGAGGCAACCTTCAGTTCAACCTTTTCTAGATTAATAAAACACCAAGAGATTTTCTCAAATTTGAGAAACTCTCATGGTCTTAAGCCTTAACAAATATATCTGCAAGCATATTTTTAGTGGAAATAGGCTCAATACAAATGATACTTTTTTCAATTAAGTCGCTAATAGAATGATGCCTTATGTCTATATGCTTAGTTCTAGAATATTGTACATGATTTTTAGATATGTTTGTGGTACTGGAATTGTCACAATACAAGGTTAGCACATTGCTTTCAAACTCGTAGGCATCAGCATTTGTATTAACCATAATAATTGTGCACACAAGCTCCCAACTACTACATATTCAGATTTGGCATTGGAAATTGAGACATAATTTTATTTGAGATTATGCCAAGATACTAAGTAATATCCAAAGTAAAAACATCCCCACTAGTGCTTTTCCTATCATCTAAATAATCTGCCCAGTAAGCATCAATGTAGCCAACTGTGTTGGTGTTGGTGTTGGTGTCCTTGGAGTACCAAATCCCCAAGTCAACCGTACCTGCAACATACCTGATAATTCGGTTCACAACTTTTAAGTGAATCTTTGGGACAAACTTGATAGCAAGAACATAAACACACACTATCATGATGTCTAGACGACTTGCTGTTAAATTGAAAAAAGACTGCAAATAATAGGTTGATACAAGGTTGGGTTAACATCCTCCCAAACATTGTGTTTGCAGATCTTTTGGCTTGAACATATAGGAGTTCTCATGTGTTTTGCTCCTTCCAAATTGAAACTTGTTATTAATACTTACTTTCTGACATGAAAAGGACATTAGACATTTGTTTAATTTGTAAACCTAGGAAAAATGTTAGTTCACCTACCATGCTTATTTCGAATGTGGAGGACATAACTCTGACGAACTTGATAAAGCACAATCCGTTTACCAAAGGAATTCGGAATAAAACCTGATCAATGAAACTGTTCAACGCAAAAAAGATGAAGAACACAAGATATACGTGGTTCGATCCGGAGATCTACGTCCACGGGCGGAGGCAATAACCTTCCGGGGTGTTTTTTCACTATCTCTCCTTCAATCTTACAAGTTACAATTTGAGAGTACAAAGTGCAAACCCTGAATTCGTCTTCAATTCCCCTATTTATACCATACAAATCAAAACCCTAACTAAATCCCTATAATCTTGCCCACCAAATCTGCATGGCAGTTTTGGGCGAGATCATGGGGATCCCAATATCCAAATATGCCGCGACTGGGCTCAGTTGTATTGGGCCCCCGCTTCTGGGCCCAGTTGACCCGGCTGGCGGGTTAGACCGACCCGGAGTTTCTGGGCCATACCTATCAGATGCCCCCCACCAGCCAGAGCGAGGTAGGGGCTTCGGTTAAGTAAGGCATGGTGTAATGGGCGGCGATGTAGAGTGATGTAAAGGTGTAGCTGGGACCGAGCTGATGCATGATTCCGGGGTGGAGAACTCGTCAGGGACCGAATTGGACCGAACTGAAGTACCCCCTGGGTCACATGGGATCGACCGGAGCCAAGTTGATGTATCCCCGGGGTAAAGGAGCCACCGGAGTGAAACCCAAAGCTTCCTGGGAAAGGGTAAAGTTGATGTGATTGGCGGCGCCATCATAAGGGGAAGGGATGTGAAGTGACGCGTTTGGGAATCCCAAGAAGCGTGTTCCCCACGCGCCTAGGTAACTATAATGCGCGTGATTGCCACGCACAAATCTTGAACGCTGAATTTGAAAAGGCCAGATCTGGGCCGTTTATTGGTGAGTATATATATATAAGGCTTGTACAGTAAGCTTCATTATTCTCATTTGCGGTTTGCGAGAGACAAAGAGCGGGAGAAAAAGAGAGAATCATCTTGTGCCAGGTCGTGAGCCATCTCAAATCAAAACCAAGTAAGTATGTCTTCCTCTTCGTCTTCGTCTTCAATTAGAGAGGTAGGGACCACTAAAACCTCATTAGATGTACAACCCCTGCGCTTTATTATTTCGGAAAAAAGAGGGATTAGGATGGTATATAGGGCTGATGGTATGGAGTCTGGCACCTGGGCAGTAGGGTTTAGTGACTGCCGGGGAGGAGGACTTCGAAGTTGCCGCGGAGGCGCTGCGGATATCGCGGGTGCAGATAGAAGCTCTGATACCAACATTTTATTTTCCTTTTAATTTAGAATACATTGTGCCAGAGCCTAGTGATCGAGTTTGTTGCCCTCCGAAGGGTTTCATAAGTGTGTATATAGACCATTTGAGGAATTAGGTTCCCTCTCTGGGACTCCGTAGTGCGGCTGCTGAGGTATTACGGCATTGCCCTATGCCAATTACCACCCAATGCCGTGAAGCAAGTGGTTGGTTTCTCAGTAGTTTGCAAGAGAGCCGGGGTGGAACCGGATGTAGATATATTTAGATTCTTCTTCCAACTTAAAGCCTTTGGGAAATCGAAGGGGTGGTATTCGTTTAGCCCGAGGGCCCGAGGTGGGTTTAAGGTAAAAAACCCGAGTAAGGTAGAGGGTTGGAAGGAGAAGTTCATATTTGTTAAGGTTGGTGTGGCCCTCCCGAGGTGGAGGAGGGAGGAGGTAGTGGACAACGCTCCGGTGTCGGATCCGGAGCCCGAGGTAGTTAATCATTTTCGCACCGTGGGTACCTTCAAGACTCTGCACCGAAGAGGAGCTGGAGGAAGCAGGGTTAAGTCCCTACTACTCGGGAGGAGCAGAGGAGAATCCCACCCGGGGGCAGGATTCGGTAGCCGGAGCAGCCGAGGAGGGTAGAAACTTTGAATATGTTTGAACTGTTTGTAATTGGCTTGAGATTAACCGATTGTCTTCTTTTGCAGTGGGACGCTTCGGAAAGGAGACTTCGGGAAGCCCAGCGGTGCCCACAGCGGCGAAGGAGAAGGGGACCGCGGCCGAAATGGCCTCTATAGTGAGGGTGACGCCGAGTCCGAGGCCGTCACAAGGGACGGAGGACGATGTTGTGGTCGCAGGGACGACCCTGAGGTTGAAGAGGAGGCCGGAGCCGTCTTCGACTCCGCCGGGAGTGGCCAAAAGACTGCGCACGGAGCCGGCCCCCGAGGTACAATAGAGATAGCCGTTGCTTAAGGGAAAAATTGCTGCTGAAGCTCTTCTTCTGATGTGTTGGTTTTTTTTTTTTTTTTTTTTTGTGTTTTAGGGGCAGAGGCAAACAAGTGTGCTGGGCCTGGAGGGGCCCGATGCCGAGGAGCTACTACGTTTAGCTCAGGGGATCATGGACCTCGGCCGAAGGAGTGAGAGGGAGGCCAAGGAGGAGTTAGCCGAGGCTGTGAGGGAGTTGCATTCTCGAAACGACAGGTTAACTCACGACCTGTCCGAGGTGCGCAAGAGAGCTTCCTTGGTGGAGAAGGAAGTGGCGTGACTGCGCGAACTAGAGGCAGAGGCCGGGGTGCTCCGCGGTGAAATGGCGGAGCTGCACGCGGAGATGAGGGCCAAGGAGACGGCGGTGGTAGAGGGTCAGGGGGCTGTGCTGAAGACCTTCGCAGAGAAGCTGCTGCAGACTAGCACGTTCCTCGACTACCAAATGGGGTTCGTGGCAGTCGGCGACACGGCGACACGCTCTGTGCTGCTGGAAAAGGTCAAGGAGATCTATCCAAATGTGGACATTTATCGTCCAGAGTTCGGATTTACAATTCTGTAGGCACCGTGGAGGAGGCATACTATAATGCTCTGGCCCGGGTCCCGGAGTGGCCCTTGGTGAAGGCACTGGCGGAGGAGAAGACGATTCTGAGCGCCAAGGAGATCGCTGCCTGCAATGTGCATCAGGACGAAGAGTTCCTGTCCTTTCGGCGGGGAGAGTTCACCTCGGAGCCACGAACAAAAGATCCACCCCCGCGCATGGAAATCACGGCAGAGACAACGGAGGGTGATGCGGGGGTGAACCAGGCCTTGCCAGAGGAGGAGCACGAAGAGGAGGTAGAAGTGCCAGAGGCGGCCGAGGGGGTCGATCAGGGGGAGGTCAGTTCCCCACAATTTTGATAAATTGTAAATACTGTAGGTGGTAGGAAAAAGTTGTATTCTTGTTTATAGTGTATTTGCAAATGATGTGTATGACATTTTGTTGAATAACGAAGTCTATTTGAGTAAATTTTGTTGAGTTACTGCTCTGCTCTTCGGTGTTGACTATGACATGTTAGAACTGAATCTGTGCTGTAAACAGGAGAACACCGAGGAGCTACACAACGTAATAAAGAAGCTCATGTGGTCGTTGAAATGGTTCCGCGGGGAGAAAGACAACTTGCAAAAACAGGTCGTGCCTCGGTTGGAGAGAAGAGTAGCCTGGGCAGAGAAAAGGGCAACGAAATCCGAAGAGGCGAGAGCCAAGGCTGTAGAAAGGGCCAGAGACCATCAGTTGAAATATTTGTCGACGTGTGCCGAGCTGGATCGACTCTTTGTCCACCAAAAAGAGTATGAGCGGATACTGATGGAGTACGGCCTGCTAACCTTTGAGGAGGTCGAAGAGCGGACGACTGAAATCCACGAGGAAATTACCGCGCTGATGGCGGCCGGTCACACAAATTCCTCTGAGCTGGTTAGGAAGCGGGAAGTACTTGACGTACTTCTCAACATGTACGAGGGCTTAAGAGGCCGTGGCCGGTGGCGTCGTACTGCGGAGGAGTACATCGCGAGCTCCAGCCAGGGACAGGACTCCTTGAAGGCTCCGCGGATGAGTAAGAAGGGAACAGACGAAAAAGCAACTGCGATCATAATACAAGAGCCGACCCCGGTGGTTGTTGCTGAGGAGGAGGTCGAAAAATTAGCTGAGGAGATCGAAGTGATGGACCCTGCGGAATGGGATCCCGTGGAATGGTCTAACACTTCGAGGCCAGCGCCACAACCAAGTCCTCGTCGCTGAGAAGATCGAGGAAGGGACAACGTTCCCAGGCCAGTCCCAAGAGTAAGTCCTCGGCGGAGAGGAGGTCAAAGCAGGGGAAGGACCGGAGCCCAAAGCCGGGGTACCTCCCGATCCCGGAGGACACGAAGGAGCTCCCGGGATGGATCCCAACACCGGAGCACGGAGTATTGGCTAGGGGGTCGGAGATAAATATGTTGTAATAACAATGTATGTGTATATGTAAGGAACACTTAGTAAACAAAACTTCTTAAAATATTTTGATGTATATAACAAGTATGCTAGATAAGAGTTGCTAAGTGGTTGATTATGAGGCAAGTGCTTAAAATTATTTTGATATGTCATTATGAAAATAATGTTGTAGTTAGTACTCGGGAGTACGCGACGTAAATAAGCTCTTGTGTGGAAACAAGGCATAGAATCTCCCCGGACGGATCGGGCGGGAGTTAATGACCTCTCCGGATAAATCAGGCGAGAGGGAACATATGTCCGGGGACTAAGTGTTGATCTCTCCGGACGGATCAGGCGAGAGACCAATGTGTCCGGAGACAAACAATTATTAGTCTAGGCCGGAGCGTCCCCATAGCGTAGAAGAAAGAACAGTAATGTATGAAAAGTTAAAACTTTATTCAAAGTGATTGTCGGAACAACTAAAGAATACAAAGGTATTCGTAAAAAAGAAAATGCCACAGTACGAAAATGAAATAACGTACAAAGAACGTGAAGGAAGAGAAGATACTTGACGATCAGAAATCATAGATAAAAACGCCGCAGATTGCTAACGTGCCAGGTTCGGGGTATCGGTGTGCCATCTAGATGCTCTAACTGATAGCTCCCGGAGGCATGTGCAGTAACGACACGATAAGGCCCTTCCCAAGCGGCGTGCAGTTTGCCTTCGGGGGCAGCTTTGCTGGCAGAATTTAACCGGAGCACGAGGTCTCCGACCTGAAACTGAGTACCTCTAACCTGGAGGTTGTAATACTGAGCTGCTTGTTGCTTGCTTTTAGCCTGTCGAATAAAGGATTGCTCACGGCGATGTTTGAGTTCATCCAAATTAGTACGGAGTGCTTCCCCGTTAGTCTCGGGGTCGAGGTTAATGAGTCTGGGACTGGGAATTCCCACCTCGGCAGAGATAACAGCCTTGGATCCATAGGTGAGGCTATATGGAGTCTCCTCGGTTGACGAATGCGGCGTAGTACGATAGGCCCAGAGAACTTGCGGAAGGTCCTCCGCCCAGAGGCCTTTAGCTTGATCTAAGCGCTTCTTTAAACCATTAAGCAGAGTGCGATTAGTGACTTCGACCTGACCATTAGCTTGAGGATGAGCAACCAAGGTGAAAATTTGTTTGATGTGCAACTCCTCGCACCAGGACCGGAAGGGGTCATTTGCGAATTATTTACCATTGTCGGAGATAATAGCGCTTGGGATGCCGAAGCGGCATATGATGTTACGCCGAACAAAATTCAGGATGTTTTGGCCGGTTATAGCAGTAAGGGGCTCGGCTTCGACCCATTTGGTAAAGTAGTCTACATCAACCACAAGAAATTTCAATCCTCCCGGAGCAATCGGGAACGGACCCACAATGTCGATTCCCCACTAGATGAATGGCCAGACACTTTGTATGCCAGTAAGCTCGGTTTGCGGCAGATGTTTGATTCGGGAGTGCCGCTGACACTTGTCACACCTTGATACTAAATTATGGGCATCATTAAACAATGTGGGCCAGTAGTATCCCCACCGGAGGACTTTCTTGGCCAATGTCCGCGATACAATATGACTTGTGCAGGCCTCCTCGTGGAATTCCCGGAGGACATAATCAGCCTGGGCTGGGCCAAGACATCGAAGACTCAGCTGCAAGTATGACTGATGGTACAAGATTCCGTCGTGAAGTGTATATTTCGGTGCTTTAAGAATTATTCGCCGAGCAAGCAATTTGTCATCTGGCAATGTACCATTCAGAAGATATTGGACGATAGGAGTCATCCAATTGGGATCGGCATCAGTTAATACGGTGATTGCCAACTCATTAATGGAAGGGTGGGTGGCTTCTTCGACGATTATGTCCGGAGACATATTGGACAGTATCGCGGAGGCCATTTTGCTAAGAATATCAGCTTTGACGTTTTCTTCTCGGGGTATCTGCTTCAGTCGAAGAAAAAGTTAACAAAAGCTTATGGGTGAAAGCTAGGTACCTCTTCAATGTATCATCCTTTGCTGCATAAGTGCCATTGATCTGACTGGAAACCACCTCGTAGTCAGTGAAAAGCTGGATATGCGAAGCTCCGAAAGTTTGAGCGAGTCGGAGCCCAACAAGGACTGCCTCGTATTCCGTCTCGTTATTGGTTACTTTGAACTTAAAACGCAAGACATACTTGATCTCAACGCTGTCGGGGCCAATGAGAAGGACCCCAGCGCCACTGCCTCGGGTTGCAGAGGCACCGTCCATGTATACTTGCCACTGGCGGGCTTCAGCTTCGAGATCAAAGTGGTGAGCAGGGGCAGCACACGTGACTGCCGCGGGGTCAGTGAATGGTGCTTCCACCGAAAAATCCGCAAGGGCTTGGCCTTTGATGGCCCGGCGAGGTAGAAATTGTATATCATATTCCCCGAGTTCGACACTTAGCCAGGTGTCCCGACACATCGGGCTTAGCGAGGATTTGACGAATGGGGTGGTTAGTGAGGACCCTAATATCGCGTCCTTGAAAATAGGGACGCAGGTGGCGGGCAGCCATGACCAGGGCCAATACTGTTTTCTCTACTACAGTATACCAAGTCTCTGCCCCTTGAAGTACTCGGCTAACGAAGTACACGGGCTGTTGACTTCCATGATCCTCGCGGACGAGGGCCGCACTGATGGCCTCTTCGGCGGATGCCAAACACACATAAAGAGGCTCCCCGGGTACGAGTGCGCACATAGTAGGCAATTGGTTGATGTGTTGTTTTAAAGTCTCAAAGGCTTCGGTGCACTACGGAGTCCATTCGAACTTCTTTGCTTGACGCAAAATTTTGAAAAAAGGAAGTTGACGTTCCGCTGCCTTAGACAAAAAATGATTTAAGGCTGCAAGACCGCCAATAAGACGCTGAACATCTTTCACCGTCTTCGGCGGCTAAAGGTCCAACACATCCCTAATCTTGGCTGGTTGGCCTGAAGACCATGCTGTGAGTTCACATACCCTATAAATTTTCCTGAGCCAACGCCAAAGGTACACTTGGCCGGATTGAGGCGAAGATTATAGCGCCGCAACATGCTCAGCGTCTGGGCAATGTCCTATACACATGTTGTAGGGGAGGAACTTTTAATAACGAGATCATCAACATATACCTCAACATTGCAGCCGATTTGGTCTCGGAAGACGTGGTCCATAAGGCGTTGGTAAGTGGCTCCAGTATTCTTGAGCCCGAAGGGCAATTTGTTGAAGGCAAAGCACCCAAAATCAGTAATAAAGGCCGTTTTGAGGGCATCGCGGCGATCCATGTGAATTTGATGGTAGCCTTTGTATAAATCTAGGAAGCAAAGTGCCTTATGCCCGGTAATGGCCTCGGCTTTTTGTTCGATGGGCGGCAAAGGATAACAATCCTTTGGGCAGTGCTTATTGAGGTCGGAGAAATCTACGCACATCCTCCATGCCCCACTTGACTTCGTCACCATCACGGGATTAGAAAGCCAGGACGGATAGTGTACATCGAACAGGATATCTGCATCCAAGAGCTGTTGAACTTCAGTTCGGATGGCTGCATTCCTCTCTGGAGCAAATTGCCGTCGCTTTTGTTGTATGGGTTTTACGCTGGGGTCAATATTCAACTTATGAGTAATAAGGTCTGGAGAAACCCCCGGCATATCCAAGGGGGACCACGCAAAAACTTCAGAATATTCTCGTAATGTTTGGATGATGGCATTGTGCAACAATGGTGTGTCCATGGCGCCAACTGTAACAGTTTGTTCCGGTTTAGCCGGATCGAGCCACACCTTAATAGTATCGTTCCCGAGTGACTCGGATGAACCCGGGGTAGGAGCCGAGGTGGCTATTTGAAACTGTGGCTTAGGAGGAGCCTTCGCCGTTCTCTTAAGTGCGACATATATGCACTCTTTGGAGATTCTTTGATTGCCACGGATGGCCACCTCGCCATGGGGTGTAGGCAACTTCAACGCGAGGTGATATGTGGAACAGATGGCCTTCGCCTGGGTGAGCCAATCTCGGCCCATAATCATATTGTAGGGAGATGGAGAGTTGACCACATAAAAATCGACAAAGATGGTTTTTATTGCCGGGTAAGTACCAAGCGAAGCGGGAAGGTTGATGATTCCTTCAGGTTGGACCTCACCCTGAGTGAAGGTCTGTAACGGCCCGGGGGCTGGTCGGAGTTGTTTGTGAGGTATGCCCATTTTCTGGAAGTAATCAGTGAATATGATACTGACAACGGCTCCATTGTCAACGAAGACTCGCTTGATTGTAATATTGGCCACGACCATATCAATGACGATGGCATCAACGTGCGGGGTGAGTTCGGGGACGGGATCTTCATAAGTGAAACTCACAATTTCAGATTTGTGGAGGCGCTTGTGACGTGGCTCCTCGGGAGGAGGCCTACGCGCTTCAGCTTTTAGGGCACTTCGGGAAGTCTTTGTTGGAATGGCTCCATAGATCACATTTATAATGTGATTTGGTGGATTATCTCCGGGCCCTCCATGAGGTGGTGGAGGTGGCAGCAATTGAGGCTGTTGACGATGACCCTGGTCTTGCCGAGCATAGTTATTGTACCCCGACCTATTATTCTGCCACTGAGGTCTGTTTTGTCTTGGAGCTCGGTCGTTGTAACCACCGCGGCCTTGTTGTGAGCTTTCATTTTGATTTAACCGAGATCTAACCTTGGTCCGAACTACATATTGCCACAAGAAACCTCTCTTCAGACAATCCTCAATTTCTTTTCCAAGTTCACGACATTCTTCGGTATCGTGTCCATGATCGTGGCGGTATGCACACCACTTATCGCGGTTACGTTTTTCTGCCGGAGCAGTCATCCGTGGGCACGGCCGCAGATCGTTCTTGTGAACAAAAAGTATTTCTGCTCTTGATTTAGTAAGTGGGGTGAGTTGAGTAATATCTCCGTGAGATTCCAACCGTCCTCTGCTTAGGCGGCTGAAGGCACTAGGCCGGGTACTAGTCCCGGCTTGAGTTTTATCTGGTTGCCGTTTGGTAGCATGTTTCTCGCGTTTGGACGGGTTTGCTCTTCAGCTTTGGCGAACCTGCTTACAATGCCAAAAAGAGCCCGGGTCGTGGCAGGGGGGTGTCTCACGAGCTCGGTGTACAGCGGCCCGGGTCGGAGGCCATTCATGAAGGCCGTGATTATAACATCATCAGATCGGCTGCCGACTTTGAGGCTTTCGGCAGTAAAGCGATCAAGAAACTGGTTAACAGCCTCTCCATCTCGTTGTTCTAGATTCATCAGATCAGCCAAAGTGGCCATAGGTTTTTCTCGAGTATGGAAACGCACCCAAAACAGCTCGGTGAGATCCCGAAAAGACATGACACTACCTCGGGGCAAAGAATCGAACCAAAGTCTGGCCTCATCTTGAAGATACTCAGGAAACACTTTGCACAAGTGGTGAGGTATACAGTTGCGGTTGAACATAGCATACTTAAAGGCACTTAGAAAATTACCTGGATCTCCAGTGCCGTTGTAAACGGACACTGGAGGAAGCTTGAACCCCTCGGGGAGTGGAGCAGCAAGAATCTCCTCGGAGAACGGGGTGATGATCTCCCCATCAGCATCAAGGCCCAACACCTTGTCAAGCTCGGCGGCAAACTGAGCTTGTTCTTGTTCCAGATGATCAAGGACACGAGATTTGTCCAAACGAGCTCGCTTTGGCACGTCTATAGGTCTGCGGCGATCTACGTCCTCATGATCATAGCGGGGCCTCGAACCATTGGAACTGCGGTTTTCCACTGGAGATGCTGATCGTTGTCGACGGCGATCATGCCTAGCTCGGTGAGGTAGATCTTCATCCAATTCGCGAGATCGATCACGGGGCAGATTTCTTGCCCCCAAGTTGACGACATTGTTGGCGCGCTAACTCCGGTGAGATCGCGCCGATTATTCCATTCTTGGAATAGAGCGGGATGTTCCCGAAGAAAGGCTTGTTGTACCTGTAGTAATTCGGGGGCAGGTTGAGGGTTAACTTGTGCCGGCTCATTGGCGGGGGCGAGATTCTGCACGTTAACGTGCCCCGCAGGCGGATCCTGATTCCGTTGACGGGGCAACGGGGGATTTTGATCCTCGGGGGGATTACGATGGGACCGAGTAGGGTTAGCAGATCGGCGGGTATTCACCATGGCTGATGTGATGACGCTGAAGTATACTAGGGTTTACTTTCAAATCACTGTTCCCACAGACGACGCCAATTGATAAAGCGCAATCCGTTTACCAAAGAAATTCGGAATAAAACCTGATCAATGAAACTGTTCAATGCAAAAAAGATGAAGAACACAAGATATACGTGGTTTGATCCGGGGTGTTTTTTCACTATCTCTCCTTCAATCTTACAAGTTACAATTTTAGAGTGCAAAGTGCGAACCCTAAATTCGTCTTCAATTCCCCTATTTATACCATACAAATCAAAACTCTAACTAAATCCCTATAATCTTGCCCACCAAATCTGCATGGCAGTTTTGGACGAGATCATGGGGATCCTAATATCCAAATATGCCGCGACTGGGCTCAGCTGTATTGCGCTCGCGCTTCTGGGCCCAGTTGACCCGGCTGGCGGGTTAGACCGACCCGGAGTTACTGGGCCATACCTATCAGAACTTATCAAGTAAAATTTGTGAGGTTGAACCAAACGCTATGTCATCTACATAGATCTAAGAAACAATGATGAAAGATTTTTTTCTTTTGATGAACAAGCTTTTGTCAAGCTCCTGTTTAAAAAACCAAATTCAATAAGGAATTCAGTCAAGCTACCGTACCAGGCCCAAGGTGCTAGTTTCAAACCGTATAGGGCCTTTCTAAGCATGTATACATGTTCTAGTTTGAATGTGTCCTCGAAGGCTTTTGAATGCTCAACATAAACTTCCTCATGCAATCTTCCAATATAAAATGCAGCTTTGACGTCCATTTGATGCAAGGTGATTCCAGTATGGCGCACAACTGCTAGAAGAAGTCGAATTGACTCAATTCTAGCCACATGTGCGTAGGTTTCATCAAAATGTACCCCCAACCTGTGTATAGCCTTAGGCTACTAATCATGCCTTATTCCGAATAACTTTACCCGTTTCATTAGATTTGTTCTTAAATATCCATTTGGTAGCAATAATGTTTGTATTCGTGGGCCTTGGCACAAGTTACTAAATATCATTACGAGTGAACTGTTCCAATTCCTCATGCATGTGATTTATCCAAAAATGATGTTTAAGTGCTTCAGCTACAATTTTAGGTTCAATTAAATATACAAAAAAAAGAAAGGTGTACCTATTACATGTAGATGACATGCAAACCAACCTAACCATGTTTTAGGTTCGTACACCTTCTCCAATTTACCTATCACCTGAGACAATGGATAATCGTTTCTGACTCTGGCAGAAGGATCACGATGTCATGTAACCTGAAGATTCAGATCTGGCTCATCATCACTTTCTTCACTGAGCTCAATCTAGGAGATAGTCGTTGTTCTGGGGTGGTGTCAACCTCTGGAACAACTGTACTATCATTTCCAACTTCTTTTGATTCTTCGATAAGATCCTCAATATCATCTTGTTCGATGTTTCCTGTAGCATCAACATCATCATCGAAGACCACATTTATAGATTCTTGAATGCTCCTAGTACGAGTATTATAAATCAATATGCATGACTATTTAGAGCATAACCAAGAAAAATGACTTTGTCACTCTTAGAATCAAACTTTGAAAGGTTTCCTCTATCATTTAAGATAAACACACAACAAAAACGTGAAAGTAGTTAATATTTCACTTTATTCCCTTAATGAGTTCAACGATGTCACAACAACGCCTATTCTTAAATACACACGATTAATAATATGGCACACTGTGTTCAATGCTTCTGTGCAAAATTGCTTAACAAACCTTTATGAGCTAAGCATCACACGAGCCATTTCTTGCAAAGTGCGATTTTTCCTGTCGGTAACCCCATTTTGTTGTGGAGTTTTGGGGGACGAGAATCCTTGAAAAATACCTTTCTTTTAAAAAAACTCAGAAAAAGATGCATTTTCAAACTCTTTTCCATGATCTGATCCAATGAGAGCAACAATAGCACTATGCATGTTTCTAAACCTAGCAAACTAGGTTTTGAAAGATTTGAAGGCATTTGATTTTTCTCACAAGAAACACACCTAACTAAATTGAGAGAAATCATCTAAAATCACAAACCCTCCTAAGTATTTTACTTCAACCATCACATGTAATACATATGAATATAACCTGCAAATCATTATCACACAACTGAACCGATACTAATCAGATTATCAAACAATCCCTCTACATGGTACACATTTCATAATTTAGGAAAGCCTGGAACATTTAAAATTCCTTTTCCCACAATCTTTCCACTTGACCCACCTCAATACGTAATACAACCACCTTCACATGGTACATATTCAACAAGAAAATCCTTGTTGCCAATCATGTGACGAGAACATCCACTATCAAAATCTCAAGAACCTGAAATGTTAGTTCTTTAAGTAGTACATGCAACACTGCATTTCAAATCAGACTTACAGACCCATATCTGCTTTGGAGAGGTTTCAGTTTTCTGGACAGGTTGATTGCTACTGGTGTTGGGCTAATTATGAGTCAACCCCTTACCCTTTTTTACATCAGATGTCATCTTACGAAAAAAAAGCCTAATGTGACCAGGAATTAAGCAGTTATGACATATATGTCTAAGTTTCCTCTTGTCTTTTAATTGCTTAGGTGACTTAATGGTTTCTCGCTACGATTAGTCTCACCTTCTCAAAAAAAGCTAAACCATTACTACTTATTGCATTAGTTTCCTTAGATTCATTAACCTAAACAAACATGATCAGTCCTACCAACAGCTGAAACTTCGTCAAGTTTAGAAGTACCTGAGTTTAACCTCTTGAAGGTTTTGGATGCCTCTTCTAATTTGATGCTTGCCAGGCCAAGGTTTGCATCACTACCTCCAAATGTGTCACAAGCTCACAGAGGTTGTCGTAGTCTTTGTTGAAGTTGGTCACTTCTTGACACTGCTGCTTCCACTTCTTGAGTAGCTCGAAGTAAACCACCTTCATTTTTTCAACCGTAGTGTTAAAACATAATAGATTAAGATAGTTGTTGGAATCATACGATTATGATTTTAGATCGAAGGTTCGGTCAACCTCTGACTTAACTACAGTGCCATCCAGCGACAAACAGTTTGTGATGGTTGAAAATGTTGTTGTTTGGTCTATTACAACTTCAAGCTCAAACTCGTCATCATCACTCAAGGAGACCCATTTGGCTTTGTCGTACTTGCGGAGGATATTGGCACATTTATTTGCATAATGGCCAAAATCCTTACATGCAGAACATTGCACCGTATCCATATTCCTATATTCATACCCCTGCTGATCTGAGAAAGCTCTTTGAACTAGTGGGTAGAAACTGGTGGTGAATCCTTTTGAACAGGAGGTCTCGATGAGCTTGAAGACTTGTTCTGCAATTTTCTCATCCTCTTGTTAATCTTCCGAGTGAGTAGTGCTACATCGGATCCCTCACTTATCTCTTCCAGATTTTCATTTTTGTCTTCATTTGAAGCTATCTACTCCTTGGATGTGACTTTTATCATCAACATGTAAAGCAACATTCTTTCCCTTATATAACTTATTTTGATGATTTATGTCCATCTTGTAGGTTTGAAGAATGTTCATGAGAGTTGTGAGCTCCACGGTGGCAGTATTGTGAGCCCCCTCAATGGACGAGACCTTGACATTAAACTGATTAGGGAGAGATCGAATATCCTTGGAAACAAGAATCGTGTTGCTTATGGGGTCGCCTAAAACCGTGGCCTCATTAGTTATATCAAGTATCTTGTTAAAGAAATCTTGAATGGTCTTTTTTTCTTCCATTCAGATATTTTTGAATTGAACAGTGACCATGTGAAGCCTTGACTCCCGAATGCTATCATCCACCTTATAATGTTGTTGAAGAATATCTCATGCTTCCTTAGCCGTTTTATCCAATTTGATAAGCTTAATATATTCATATCAACCACAAGGGTAATATCATTGAGAGCTCTTTTGCTATAGTTGGCTGCATCGACCTCATCACTTATCCGTTGAGCTTTGGGCTTCCTAGTCCTTTCACCTTCATCATTAGTGATCATGGGAAGCTTCCAACCTTCAACAACCCTCCAAGACCTCATACAATTGACTTGATGTGGGACCTAAGGTGGACTTTCCAATAGTCATAATTGGATCTATCTAAAACTAGTAGTCTCGTCACAATATCAGTATCTATATTGGGTAATACATTAAAATGATCACGCTTAGTGTGTCAAGCGATGGGTCTAGTGCCAATTGAAAGTGTGTGTTGCTTCGTAAAAGATTGAGGTTCGGTACGTGGTTTACCCAACCTTGTGTCTAAACATAACGGAAACTTAAATATCAAATGATGTAAAACTTTCCACAAGTATTAACTAACTTATGAGTGCCTTCATCGCAAATCAACACACTAAAATTCAGTGAATTACAAAAAGATTTAGAATGTGAATCGAGACAGACTTCGATTCACAATTCTTGAATCTTAACGTCTTAAAGGATGATTAAACACAATCTGAAGTACAAAAATACCTAACAAAAACTATCCTAAAAAGTATCTTATCAAAAGAATTCAAATTCATGAGGAATATGAATTTTACATAAAATGGACATTGTAGGTTGGATAGAAGGTTCGCCAAACACTCTAGATAACACAACTATCAGGCAGACTAATACCTTTCTCCTGGATATTCGATGCCCTTCTGTTAACCGTTTGAGATCTATTTATAGACCATCTGGATGCTTGGACAACACTCTAAAATAACCACCACCGCCCCAGTTTGGACATTGTTAGTTGGTGGTTAATGATCCCTAATTCTTGGGAGGGTAAATATTTAAATTAACATTTACTTTGCGAGTTTTTACACTTCAGTACCTAAATTCTGTTTTTTGACCGATTGCAACGTAAAGTCCACGAATCATACAAGTTGCAACCTCCGTCGAGTTTTTCGGACAAATATCAAACACGTGACAATCACATGCCAAATTGGGGGAGTTTTGCTATTTCCATGATTTGTTGAGTATAAGTAAAATGGCTAACAACACAACATCATCAGCTGAAATCTTGAAGTAAGAGAGCTGGAAGAAGCAAATTCTGGAAGGAAAGAGCAGTTATCAGATTCTGGTTTCATTCTGTTACTGACAGTTAGGAACCGTTGTGGAAGAAGCAGAAACTGTTGTGGAAGAGGTGAAAAACCGCTGTCAAAGCTAGTTCCAGAATTTGTTATTTTTCTGTTATTCTGTTTTCTTTTCCCGGTTTCAGTTTTGAAGTAGTTTTGGTTGGAGGCTTATTTGTACTTGTTTAGCAGCTTATTCCAGAGGATAACACATAAGATTCATTTTGTAAACCTTGCTAGAATAGGGAGAGAAGATACACACAAGATTCAATCAAGTGTGATCTAAGGAGAGAGAGATTGGGGATACAATCATTCTTCGATTGATCTGTGACTGAGTGTGTGTATTATTCTAGTGATTAATTTGAACAGTTGGTGATCTCCGTGGACGTAGGCTTTGTTGGCCGAACCACGTAATTTCTGGTGTGTTGATTGTTTGGTTTTGTTGTGTTATCTTTATTATCTTTTCTTGCTTGGTGATTGATTGAAGAAAGTCTTAGAGGAGCCACTCATTAATCTATCCTGATCAACAAGTGGCGCCGTCTGTGGGAAATCAAGAAACCACGGAAGAATTCTTGACAGAAGGAAATCATGGCAACCACCAAGTATGAAGCTGAGAAGTTCTCAGGGAAGAACGATTATGGCCTATGGAAGATAAAGATGAGGGCAATGCTGATTCAACAAGGGCTGGCTGGTGCCCTGAAAGGTGTTGAAGGACTCCCAACCAAGCTGGATGAAACTCAGAAATTAGAAATGATGGAAAAGGCGCATAGCACCATCATTATGTGTCTCTCAGATAAAGTACTAAGAGAGGTTTCAAGGGAACAGACAGCAGCTGATGTCTTGGCCAAGCTGGATAGTCTATATCTGGATAAATCTCTTGCAAACAGACTCTACACAAAACAGAGGTTATATTCTTATCGTTTTTCAGAAGATAAGGGTATCTCTGATCAATTGGATGAGTTTAACAAATTTATAGACGATTTAGAAGGACTGGATGTGGATATGGATGATGAGGACAAAGTAATCATCCTATTGAATGCTCTTCCAAAATCGTTTGAGCAACTCAAAGATGCTATGCTATATGGCCGAAAGACAGGGATAACTCTATCAAAAGTACAGACAGCATTAAGGGCCAAGGAACTTCAGAAGCAGAACGAATCTGGCCAGGATTCAAATGGTGATGGATTGAATATAAAAAGGGGAAATAATCCTAAATTCAAGAAGTCACAACTACAAGGTACTGCTAAGAAAAACCCCCAATCTACCACAAAATCAGTAGATGGGAAAGAAACTAGGAAATGCTTTCATTGCAAGAAACCAGGTCACCTTAAGAAAAACTGCTTTGAGTGGAAAAGGAAGCAAGCTGGAAAAGAACAAGCTCAAAACACAGCTGACCTAGCAGAAGGAGAAGATGAAGCTCAGATCCTAAATATATCAGAATCTCAGGCAGAAGACAAATGGATTCTAGACTCTGGGTGCAGTTTTCATATGTGCCCAGATCTAGACTGGTTTGTAGATTTTAAGGAGCAAGAAGCTGGTACAGTAATGCTTGGTAATGACCAAGTGTGTCATGTGAAAGGAATTGGAAGCATAAGACTGAAGACTCATGATGGATCTATAAAAGTGCTGACTCATGTAAGGTACATTCCAAACCTTAAAAGGAATCTCATAAGTCTTGGCACTTTGGAAAATAGAGGTTGTGAATTCAAGTCTGGGAAGGGTTTTTTGTATGTGATGAAAGACTCCAAGATAGTATTAAAGGGAATTAGAAAATCCAGTTTATACTATCTGATGGGAAAGGTAATCACTGGTGAAGTAGAAGCTGCTGTAAACAATGAACACATCAAATGGCACTCAAGATTAGGTCATGTTGGTGAAGCTGGATTAAACCAGTTAATAAAATTAAACCTCATCAAGCACTCAGGAAATGCTAGTAGTGAAGCATGTGAGGACTGCATTCTTGGGAAAAGCAAGAAGTTGGCTTACCCTGTTGGAAAACACATCTCAGAAAAACCCCTAGACTATGCTCACTCAGATTTATGGGGGCCTTCAAGAGTTCAGACTCTAGGTGGAGGGAAATACTTTCTGAGTATTGTTGATGATCACTCAAGGAAACTTTGGATATACATTCTAAGAAACAAGTCAGATGCATTTGAAAAATTCAAGGAGTGGTGTCAAGAAGTGGAGACAGAAAAAGGAACCTCGTTGAAATGCTTAAGAACAGACAATAGTCTGGAATTTCTATCTGAGGAGTTCACTCAATTCTGCAAATCCAAGGGTGTAAGAAGACATAAAACTGTTCCTGGGAATCCTCAACAAAATGGTGTTGCTGAGAGAATGAATAGGACCATTTTGGAGAGGATCAGATGCATGATGATAAGTTCAAGAATGGAGAAAATATTTTGGGGTGAAGCTGCAATAACAACAGCTTATTTGATAAACAGATGTCCTTCATCTGCAGTGGGACATACTACACCTTAGAAATTGTGGTCTGGGTCTGATCCAAGTTATTCTCATCTGAGGAGTTTTGGATGTAGAGCTTATGCTCATGTAAAATAAGACAAACTGGACCCTAGAGCACTGAAATGTGTGATGTTAGGATATCCTAAAGGTGTAAAAGGGTACAGACTGTGGTGTCCAGAGCAAGCTAAAGTACTGATAAGCAGGGATGTGGTATTCAATGAAGATGTATTTCCTTTCAAAAGGAGAGATATACAGGAGGTAGCAGTAAATGGTGATTCTAGCAAGACAGAAGTCAAGGTGGAGTCAAGGGGGGTTGTCAGAAACAGAAGACACTCAAGACAATCAGGAGCTGCCAGAAGAATTGGATGAACAACATCAATTGCAGGATTATCAATTGGTGAGGGACAGAGCCAAAAGGAATGTTATACCTTCTTCAAGGTATGGTGATGAGTATCTTACTGCCTTTGCACTAGTAGCTGCTGAAGAAACAGACTGCCATGAACCAAGGGATTATAAGGAAGCAATCAGTGGTGAAGACAAAGATAAGTGGATTATGGCTATGAAGGAAGAAATAGAGTCACTGGAAAAGAACAAAACTTGGGTTTTGGTGGACAAACCAGAGAGTCAGAAACTGGTGAGTTGTAAGTGGATTTATAAGAGAAAAATTGAGGTTACTGATACAGAAAGAATAAGGTTTAAAGTGAGGTTGGTGGCAAGAGGCTTTACACAAAGAGAAGGGATAGATTATAATGAGATATTCAGTCCAGTTGTAAAGCATTGTTCCATCAGAATTATACTGTCATTAGTTACTCAATTTGACTTAGAGTTAGAACAGCTTGATGTGAAGACAGCTTTTTTGCATGGAGACTTGAAAGAGCAGATTTACATGACTCAACCAGAAGGATTTATTACACCAGGAAATGAAAACAAAGCATGTCTGTTGCAGAAGTCGTTATATGGTTTAAAGCAGAGCCCAAGACAGTGGTATCTTAAGTTTGATAGTCATATGAAGCTTATTGGGTATGTCAAGTCTAAATATGACAGCTGTGTGTATTTGAAGATAGCAGATAAGGAAGTGATTGTCTATCTGTTACTATATGTGGATGATATGCTGGTGGCAAGTAAGAGTAAGAGGGAAATCCAAGTGTTAAAGGAAGAACTTCAGTCAGTATTTGAAATGAAAGTGCTGGGGAATGCCAAAAGGATACTTGGCATGGACATTCAGAGAGATAGAAATGCAGGAATACTATGGTTACATTAGCAAGAGTACATTAAGAAGATATTAAGGAAGTTTAACATGCATGAAGCCAGACAAGTTTCAGTCCCTTTAGGACAGCACTTCAAATTATCTGAAATCCAAAAACCTAAGTCTATAGAAGAAGAACTTGAAATGAATAGGATTCCATATGCAAATGTTGTTGGAAGTGTGATGTATGTCATGATTTGCACTAGGCCTGATGTTTCACATGCTATAAGTGTTGTGAGTAGGTTTATGGCAAATCCTGGGAAGCAACATTGGGAGGCTTTAAAGTGGGTATTAAGATATCTCAAAGGAGCAGGAGAGTATGGAATCATGTTCAAGAAATCTGAAGAATGGAAAGAAGATTGTTTGAAGGGATATGTAGACTCAGACTATGCAGCAAATGTAGATTCTAGGAAGTCTCAAACTGGATATGTTTTCACGTTGTTTGGTGCAGCTATTAGCTGGAAATCAATGCTTCAGTCAGTAGTAGCATTATCTACTACTGAAGCAGAATATATTGCTTTGACAGAAGCTGTAAAAGAGGCAATATGGTTGCGGGGAATATTATCAGAGTTTGGGGTGTTTCATGAATCAGTGAAAGTGTTGTGTGATTCACAGAGCGCGTTGCATTTGGCTAAGCATCATGTTTTTCATGAAAGATGCAAACACATAGATGTGAGATTGCATTTTGTGAGAGATATTGTGGAAAAGGGGTCTGTTATACTGGAAAAGGTGAGAACTGAGCACAATGCTGCTGATATGTTAACTAAAGCATTAACTAAAGACAAATTCTACTATTGTCTGAAGTTGGTGCAAGTCTTGAAGATGTAGGGTGCTGTTGAGAGGTTGTCAATTATTCAGATTAAGAAGGAATGGGTTAACAAGTGAGTGTGTGTTGATAGCCAAGGTGGAGAATGTTGTGATATAAGTAAAATGGCTAACAACACAACATCATCAGCTGAAATCTTGAAGTAAGAGAGCTGGAAGAAGCAAATTCTGGAAGGAAAGAGCAGTTATCAGATTCTGGTTTCATTCTGTTACTGACAGTTAGGAACCGTTGTGGAAGAAACAGAAACTGTTGTGGAAGAGGTGAAAAACCGTTGTCAAAGCTAGTTCCAGAATTTGTTATTTTTCTGTTATTCTGTTTTCTTTTCCCGGTTTCAGTTTTGAAGTAGTTTTGGTTGGAGGCTTATTTGTACTTGTTTAGCAGCTTATTCCAGAGGATAACACATAAGATTCATTTTGTAAACCTTGCTAGAATAGGAGAGAAGATACACACAAGATTCAATCAAGTGTGATCTAAGGAGAGGGAGATTGGGGATACAATCATTCTTCGATTGATCTGTGACTGAGTGTGTGTATTATTCTAGTGATTAATCTGAACAGTTGGTGATCTTCGTGGACGTAGGCTTTGTTGGCCGAACCATGTAATTTCTGGTGTGTTGATTGTTTGGTTTTGTTGTGTTATCTTTATTATCTTTTCTTGCTTGGTGATTGATTGAAGAAAGTCTTAGAGGAGCCACTCATTAATCTATCCTGATCAACATTGAGAAAGATTCACAATTCGACAGATGTTGCAACTTGGGTAATAGCATAATGTTTGATATGTAACCCTTCTTGGGAAGTTAGCAATGACTCTGTCTTCGTTGAATGAGACTTGGTCATTCAACGTTTTCCGCCTTTACTCAACTGAAATAGATTAGATCGTCTATCTTTCAATATTTTCTCCTATGTCCCTGCATTACAATTGACTAAATTGGCCAAATGAATGTTAAGTGTATAAAAGACAAAATAGGCAAAGTTGAAATCTTGTCTAAAAGTTTGAGCACTCAAAACCCAACATCCTAGGAGGGATTACCACAATTATAAGCTACAAAGCCTCTTAGTAAATCAAAATAAAATAAAAAAATTCAACATACATTAAATAAATCAAACAACTTGTTTAATTTGTGAAGAAAATGGTGTAAACCCATGTTCAGATTAACTTGAAAATTTGTGCAAATATAAGACGATTAAATGTAAATTTCTTAAGCTAATTATCCACCCTAAACAAGAATGATTCTGCAAGGATAGAAATTTATACAGTCAATAACAACTTAGAAAATCAGTAAATTAGTAAGAGCTTTGAAACAATACTAATTAAATAAGACACTACTAGAAATTTATCATTTAGCAACGAAAATTAGAAACGGATGTAATCCGTTTCTAATTTGTGACGAACTTCAAACGGATTAGAGATAGAAAATGCTACTTGAGAATAATGAAATAGAGACAAATTAGCAATCGAATTAGTGACGAATGCTCATCCATTTATATTCCTTTACTATTCATGTCCACCTTTTAAATTAGCAACCGAATAACAACGTGCTTCATCTGTCTCTATTTTTCACATGCAAAAAATAAAAAATAAATAAATAAGAGAAAACTAATTAGTAACCAATCCGTCTCTATTTTTAAGGGCAGTGGCTTCACTTTTTCTTATCACGCCTCACAATAGATGACTTATTTATACTATTATTTTCATTTAGTGAAAACAAACACGTTTCTTCTTTTACTTCAGTGAAGCATTGTTTTTCTATTACAAAGGAAATGTTTTATTCACTCCCAATCCAGTTCTAGCTCAGTAGCACATGTCCATCTCTCTCATTCTCTCTCCCTATTTTGAACGCATCTACAATGACAGATGGAGGTTATCGCCATTGACAATGAACATTAATATTCTTCGATCGTCAAACTTCATAGAAATACTTCAAGGTAATTTTTCTCTATTACACTAAGGCCTAATTAGGATTGCAAATGTGTATTTGAGGTTTTAGGGTTTTGATGTAGTTAGAATTGATTATTGTTAGTTTAACTAAAAATCTCACTTCATCAATGTCAAATCTGACTTATTTGAGGAAAACGTTTTGTTTTAATCTGGAAATTTATGAAGTGATTCGTGAGAAGAGTCATAAAAGGAGTTTTGTGGAAAGAAATTAAGAAAATCGGAGTATCAACAAAACTTTATGAACTATAATGCTTTTTAATGTCATTCTTGTGCTATAGTTTTGCAAAATTAGATAAGTTATGTGGTTCGATTGGACTATGTAGCTATGTTTTGTCATTCTCCAGTTGATCATCCATGCTTTTGTTGATATAATGTATGTTTCCGTTGTGCCTCAAATCATCACTATTACAAACTACAATTTTTGAGAGAATAATACATAATTAATTGATCGTGTCCATGTAAGTGGCCTTACCCTTTTTTGGATTTGTCGTCCGCATATACTCATGTATGGTATGTATTAATTAACATCTTTGCACCAAAAGAAAATGAAATTAGTATTAGCGGCATAAGTTTATGGTAGTCAATTGCAATTAAGAAATGAAACGACAACTCAATTTGCTACCTACAAAAACCATGCATGTATGATTGGGCTTTTGCTTTTTCCATCGTATTCGCGATAAAGAACTTATGTTTATCAAGATAAATAAAATGGATTGCTTGAGTGTGAGCACAAATCCACGATATTTCTTCCTCTTACTTTGTGTGAAGGGGATACTCATAACTTGGACCACGAAAATTCCAAAATTCAGAAAATCGAAGGTATCTGCTGAACATCGCTTTGTTTTTCCTGTAGGTGGATATCTATCTCCTTTAAATTATCATTCCTTCCCTAAGTCTTGCTGCATATAGGTAGTTCTTACTTGGAAACTCCTTTTATTTACGTTCTCTACATTATGGTGTCCAATTGCATCGAATGAATTCTTATGTTTCTCAGGTCAGTAATTGAAGTACTCTCCCATGGGATTCCTGAAGTAAGGTAGGTTTTCAACTCAAGAAAGAACAATCGTGCACCATGACATATGTTTATCTGAAGCGTGGACTTTTATTTAGGATAATCTATTTCACACTCACTCTGATGTGGATCCTACTAGCACAAGTGTAGGTATTTGATGTTTGTCCTTTTGATTTTGACCCTGTATATTTGACACATTGGTGTCATCTACTTTACCGTTTGTTCTCCCTGGGCTTAAGGACTGAAAAAAATGATCTCAGGAAAAGTAAGTCACCTTTAGATCAAACTTTACGATTTTAGATTCAATGTGAAGCCATTTCTGCAGCATCAACTTACTTTCACTGATTTTCCTTTCAGGAAATTAGAAGATAGTGATATTGTAAATGTTGATGCTACTGTGTACTACAAAGGAGTGCATGGTGAGTATAATCCACCAAATCAAGCTTAGTAGTTATTTGTTGTAGGTTTGTAGCTTAGAATTATTAATCGACCTATTGAGGTAGATGGTCCTGGTAGATGACATATAATGCATAGCCTTGTATGGTAGAGGGGGCTCAATATGTGCGTCAATTGCTAGTGAAGAGACCGCGACAGGAAAAAACAGCGGCTGGTCGAAATGGAACAGAATAACAGCGGCCCAACGGGGCTACCCGCGTGCATGCCTCTGTTATGCCACGGTGGTTCTTGGAGATTAACCCAATGTGGCCTGGTAATGCGTATTTTTTGTGATAACAAATGCACATTTTATGCAAGTAAAAATTAGATATGATTCGGTTCTTTCTCCAAAATCCAGTATGAATACCTCATATGTTATGAAAATTAGACTAAGATGTACCTCGACTAGTAAACTGTGGCTACTAGTAATATGATTCTCATTGTAACTTTTTTGGAAACCATGCAGGGGAGGCACACACTGAAAGTAGAAAAAAAATATTAGGATAAAATATTTAAATCAACCTGAACTATGCGGATTTTGACAGTGTAGTACCTAAGCACTTTTTTTCACCGATTGCTAGCCGAAGTACACGAGTTCGACAAGTTGCAACCCCGGCCATTTTTTCCGGCCAAATGTCACTCACGGGGCCTGCACATACTTAATTGGGCTTATGTTATATTATAATGATACCTTAGGCAATTTAGTAAAAAATAAAACCTTAACACAAGGGCATTTCTGAAAATTCTCCATTTCAAAACTCATTATTTTTCTTCTCTGATTGCTTCAAGTAAATTGTTGGATGTGAGGAAGACTAGTCAACTGTCACCATTATCCATCCTTGGACCTTTGAGTTTCAATTTCATAAATAAAGGGTTTGATCGCTTGATTTGGTCAACATAGCTGTTGATTCCTTTGCCTAGAAGTTGAATTTAGGATTTTATCTCCACTGATCTCTTCAGAATTTTGTATTACTCGCTCTATTATTATTCCCTTAAGCATCTTGTTTATCACTTTGGAACTAGATGTCTTGCCCTAAGAAATTCCTTCATGAGCAAAACAAAATCAGGTTCACTCAATTGCTAAAATTTGTTGGAGTTTTTGTTCTTTAATTTCTGAAATCAACCAGACCTCCATTATCGTCAAGAAAGGTATGGGAATCCATCTATTTAGATATATTTAAAAAACATCAGGTACGATAGGAATTTCTGTAACTACCCCTTGCTTATCGTCAAGCATTTCCTTCGTGGTCCTAATGTCGACCGTTTCTCTACGCTTTCAACTGAAAACTTATCATTAGAATATCAAATCACAAGTCAAAATCTCGTAAGTGTTTCTTTAAAATTTAGAACCCAGATCTTCTCTAGTCCCATAACCCAGATCCGCTGCCACTGCTTTCTCTGATACCACAACCCAGATCCGACGCCACCGCTTTCTCTGATCCCACAACCCATATCCATATCCGCTTTCCCTCAGGAGCTCCTCTGCCACCCGCCTATGAAATTATTTATGTTGAGGCAATCTTCCAAGGCCCCGCAGAGGGACGAAAAGGACATTGATAATCTGGAAGGTGATAATGAAGATTAGGGTAAAAAACGTCTTTTGGTATTATTATGTTTATGTCCTTGTGTTTAGGTTTTATTTTTTACAAAATTGCTCCAGATATCATCATAATATCAATAGAGCCCAATTAAGCATGTGCGGGTCACGTGAGTGGCATTTGGCTAGAAAAAATGGCGGGGGGTTGCAACTTGTCAAACTCGTGTTCTTCGGGTTGCAATCGATGAAAAAAAAGTTTAGGTACTGAACTGTCAAAATCCGCATACTTTAAGTTGATTTAAATATTCAACCAAAAATATTATTTCAGGGAAAATTTGATTACCAGAATTTTTTTTTTCAGGTATTTCATGCTTTTAGAATTGTTTTTACCGAGTTCGTGCTTTGTCTTTATCTTGGTAATTTTGGGTGGGTTTTTTTGCGTTACTATTAGCTAATATCTTTGTTAAATATCTTCTGCAGTCATCTAGTTATGGGAAGGTTCTCGTCTTGGATGGTGTTATTCAACTCATAAAGAGGGATGAATATGTTTTTAAAGAAATGATCACTCTATCTCAAAGGTGTGCTTCTACTTCTCCAAATTGATCGATTGGTTAATAAGGACATTAGCTAACTATGTGTGTATATATAGTTGTTTTGCTTTATATACCAAGAGAAAAAACACTTAATGATTGATTGAAAAGCAAAATCCTAGTTTTACATTGTGTTTGCCATTGATAGACTAAACATGAATTAGGATTGTAAATTGGTACTCTAATTAAAACATGGAACAAGAGTTTACCTTCCTCTCTTGCTACTATATCATTTTGTACAAGGAAGTTGAATTTCAGATGTTGTATTCTCTTGAGAAAGGCAATGGCAATGGCGTAAGTTGATTCAGTTGTGAGCCTGCTTGTATTTTGCTTTTCCGAAAGTCTCTTAGCCCATAATTAATTACATCTTGCCTTTGCTTGTTGAATACAGTTTGTTTCAACTTACTCCCCATTTTCGTTTGACACCATATAGATATACATCAGTAAGTTTTACATAATTCCTACACTTATTTTATAGATAACACTTCAAGTGTTGAGTGTAGCTTAGTTTGATTACCTATGTAACCAAGACATAAAGGAAAAGTGTTGTAACTGCAGAGCACTTGAACAATGATGTTGTTACAAGATTTACTTAAGTTTAGTGAGACAGAGAGAGTGAGAGTTCCACTACTTAGGAGTTCGCGACATATGCGGTGTAAGGATAACTAAGTGTATCTTTAATAAAAGTTAACATACTCGATTGTCAAATACTAGGTGTTGTGATAATCACCTCACATAATATAACCTAGAACACGTTCGAATGAAAAACACACAATAATGAACGAACTAATCATGAAATTTCGGACACAACCACTCAAGAACGGCCGAACATGCACAGACACAGAAACATGAATAAAAATCACACAACGTGGTTCGATCCAATGTGATCTACATCCACGGAGGTTCTACACATCTCAATTCACTTCACTCAAGCATAAATTACAAGAATTAATCAAAATCAGCAAAGCCCCAATTCACAAACCGAATTAGGTTTTAGAGCCCTAGATCTCTAATTCTCTCTCTACTGTATTGTATACAAAGGGAAAATGTGATAATTGTACTCTCCTTCTCAAGAGCGTCAAGCCTATATCATTAGTTTGTCTCAAATCTTCACGAGGAGAGAGTTATAACTGCTACAAGTTGCGAGCTGAAGTTTGTTACAAAATGGTTAAGTCACAACAGTTTCTGCCAGCTGATAACCGTTGTGTTTGGCATCTTGTACACCTACCCCTTTCAACCCAAAAACCCGGTCCAGTTATACACCCTTCTCTTGAATCGATCAAATCCGGTTCTTCTAGTCTGGTTCTTAGACTTGTGAATCAGGTTCTGAATTCTCAACACACCATATTCCATACAAGCATCACCTTGATGATATTGAACTCAACCCCATAATTCACAACCTCAATGAAATCAAGTGTGTGTCATTACCTCATCCTGCCCTTCACCTTATGCTTCAACCAAATTGTTCAAACCTGATTAGGCTCGAGCAATGTCTCAACTTGTTACCTGGTACAACCTTAGTTAAGAAATCTGCCGCATTGTCATCTGTATGCACTTTCTTCACCTCCACAGACCCTTAATCAATTATATCCCTCACAAAATGCAGTCTAACATCAATATGTTTTGACCTTTCATGGAATGCTTGATGTTTCACCAAGTGAAGTGCACTTTGATTATCACAAAGAATAGTAACACACTTCTGAACAATTCCCAGATCCCTCAGAATTCCCTTAAGCCATACAACTTCTTTGATAGCATCAGTGATGGCCATATATTCTACTTCTGTAGTTGATAAGGCCACTACAAATTGTTGTATGCTTCTCCAGCTTATTGCAGTTCCATACAATGTAAACACATATCCAGACATTGATCTTCTAATATCCACATTTCCTGCAAAATCAGCATCTACAAACCCCAGCAATGGAACAGTATCCTCAGCTTGCTTCTCAAACCTTAATCCTAAAGTCACTAATCCCTTTAGGTACCTTACACTTACTTTAGAGCTTCCCAATGGGCCTTTCCAGGATTTGGCATAAATCTACTCACCAAAGAAACACAGTAGGCTAAGTCAGGTCTACTGCAAATCATACCATACATCAAACTACCAACACTACTTGCATATGGTATATGTCTCATGTATCTTTCTGCTTCAGTATTTTTAGAACATTGATCCTTGGATAACTTTGTCTGCTGATTCACTGGAACACTCAAACTTTTGGATTCATGCATGTCGAACCTCTCCACCACCTTCTGGAGATAATTCCTTTGAGATAAGAACATCATTCCAGCTTTCCTGTTTCTGTTGATATCCATTCCAAGAATCTTCCTTGCATCCCCCAGGTCTTTCATATCAAACTCTGAACTCAATCTCTTCTTAAGCTACTGGATCTTGTACTTACTGTTGCTAGCTATAAGCATATCATCCACATAAAGTAACAGATATACTTGATCAACCTTAGAATCCTTATCAAAGTAAACACAACTGTCATATAAGCTTCTGGTGAATCCTGCATTTAACATAAACTCATTGAACTTCTTATTCCACTGCCTTGGACTCTGTTTTAACCCATAGAGTGACTTCCTGAGATAGCACACCTTCTCTTCACTACCTAGAACCAAAAAGCCTTCAAGTTGCTTCATATATATGTTTTCAATCAAGTCTCCGTGTAGAAATGCAGTCTTTACATCCAGTTGTGGCAATTCCATATTCTCTTGAGTTACTTTTGATAACAGAAGTCTAATTGAAAAATGTCTCACCACAGGAGAGAATACTTCATTGAAATCAATACCCTCCCTTTGTGTAAACCCACTAGCTACCAGCCTTGCCTTGTATTTGATCTTTTTAGTGTCTCCAACTTCAATCTTCTTCTTATAAATCTACTTGGAACTCACTAGCTTCTGCCCCTTTGGCTTATCCACCAGCTTCCAGGTGTTATTCCTCTCCAGAGATTCCATTTCCTCCATCATAGCACCAATCCAGTGTTCACCTTAATTTCCACTTACTAATTCTTTGAAACTTTGAGGTTCATGATGTTCTATATCCTCTGCAACACTGAGCGCATCGTACACACTTCCAGCTTGTCCATAGAAATCTGGTCTCAGAATTTGTCTCCTTGGTCTATCCCTGGCAATGTTATAATTTTTTAGATTTGGTGTCTCAGGTTGTATTTCACCTTCTTCTGAAGAACTTTCACTTGAGTGATGATCCAGGTTGTGTCGTCTGGGTGGAGTGTTATCATGTGAATACTCCACCTCAACTGAAACTTTCTTAGCTTCCACAGCATCTTGAAACTCTTTCACACTACCAACAAAAATATATCCCATAAAACTTTCATTGAACTTCACATCCCTACTCACAATGAGCTTCTGATTTCGAAGCTCCAAGCACCACAATCTGTACCGTTTTACCCCATCTGGATAACCGAAGAACACACATCTGAGAGCCCTTGGATAAAGTTTGTCTTGCTTAACATGAGCAAAAGCAAGACAACAAACACCTTCAAATCTGTAGTCACTAAGCTTTCCATCCCATACTTCATCAGGTGTTTTGAATCCTAATGATGATGATGGTGATTTGTTGATGAGATAACATACTGTGTTCACTATCTCACCCCAGAACAACTTTGGTAAACCAGCATCAAGCAACATATATCTCACCTTTTCAAGCAACATACATCTCACCCTTTCAAAAAAGCTGCATTATATAATGATTACACCATGCATATAGAGACCGACTCCAATACAATTGAGATATAATTTATGTTGCTGAATAGCAACCGATTTGAAATCTTTTCCTAAAATTAGCGACCAAGTTTATTGAGACTGATTACATTAGTCACTAATATAGCTCTAAACAATTTTAGTGACCGACTTTTAAAGTTTAGAGATAAATATTTCGGTCACTAAACTGTGAATTTCTTGTAGTGAGAAATGAGCATTGACCGCACTGTCGAGGTGCAGTAAAATTAATAAACCTAGCTTTCCTCTTCTAACTTGTAGAAATAGCTAGTCAGAGTCGAACCCACAAGGAGCAGGTTGATTTAAACCCAAATAATAACGAAATCGCAGTCCTTAATCCAGTCTCCCCCTAGTCGAATTACCCTTGTAATTAATGCAATTGTTATCTAGTTTTAGTTATGGAACTCCTATCCCAAGATTAGCAACAAGCTCTGCTAACCTTGTTACCCCTTATGTTTAACTAACCAAAACAAGCTCTTTAGTTAGTCTATTTGATTGAGTGATCTTAAGAGAAGTCCTCTAGACCTCAAACGCATAGAGTACTAAGGTAACATGATAGACACGGTGTTGGACTCGCAAGCTCGGTACAAGGGACCGCGACTTATGCTATCCTAGTGATTAAGTTACTATTTTCTGCTAATGGCATACGTTCATAACAATTACGTATTACGACAATTACCTAGCGATAAATATGTGATTAACTACCTAGGTGATCAATCTAAGCAACAGTGCAAATAAGAATGTAAATACGCCCGAATAACATAAAATGTTTCAATGCTAAAACCTTCAAACAATTACTGTAATAATTACAAGGTATTCCAACTAAGGTTCAACATAGATCAAGGACTGAAATAAATGACTAGCCACTCATGGCGGCGACAAAAGACATAATTCTTTTCAAGAACATAAACATAAAAGAGACTAGAAAGATAAAACCAAAAAGTTGCCAATCTTTGTTTGCTCGTCTTCTCCGGAATCCTCCCAAAGCTTAGTTCAAGTCCCTAATTTCGGACCTAGGGACTCCTATTTATAGTCGGGACCAACTTGGGATTGAATTGAGTTTAAAATCGGAATCCTCATGGAAAAAGGCTTTTAATCCCGCTTTTAAAGTGTCGTGGCCCCGCTAGTCTCTACGTAGGCTGGTCGCGGCCGCGGAGAGTTTCCGGAACCGTTTAGCTGTTTCTAGCACACTTTTGTCGTGGCCGCGTTGGACTTCCCTGGAGTCATTTCTTCGTCCATCCTTAGCCAAATGCACAATTTCGGCCTTAAATAACTTGAATAACCCCAAAAGCAAGTCCACAACGTCAAATTTCCCAATAATACGAAACTAATTCAATTACAATCAATTATGCATGCAAATCATGTCATTAAATAGACACTTAAATCGACCTACTATGCATACATAAACACCTGTACCAAAATCCCCCAAACTTAAACCTTTGTTTGTCCCGAACAAATCAAAACTAAACAAAGGAAACAACAAGACACGTGTTAAGGTGATTTAGGTGGCGATTCTAGTTTCAGACCAATTTCCACAAAAGCAAGGCAATATGATAAACCCGAGCATATATAACACAACAACATCAACTACTCTCGAGACTTGAGACTTTCAACAATTGATCCTTAACGGGCAAATGTATCACTCATCTCTCAAGTGTATAAAGTCGACTATATTTATACTCACATTGACTTATAAACAACGACTACCATATGATTGCCAATTATCTAAATTAGACCTCGTACTCGACATGTGTGGCAAAGAATAAAAAAGGTTTTTGTTTTCGGTTGTAATGTAGGCTTTATGTAAGGTGGGGAAAACTTGAGTAATAGTGACTGACAATTGGACTAACCAAGTTATTCCTAACCCAACTACCCCTCAATAAAATCACTCATCCCTCACTCTTTGATTTTCAGTAAATCATCCCAAAGAATGACTTCTTCACCCCATAAAGGTATTTACAACCTAATGGCTCTTCATGATTTTACTTGGGTACCACATTTTTGGGACTACCCGATTTTTTCGAAATAATTCATCAATTAAGCACTTGTATTTCTAGCCTCTCCTCAACAAGAACACATATGTACACCCACTCTTTCTTTTTCTTTTTCTGTTTTTTTATCTTTTTTTTTTTTTCCAAAACACAACTATAAATTCACGAAAAAAATTCTAGGAGAGGCTAATCTTTTCCAATTTCTTTGCCTATCAAATATTCCTTTCACAAATCCCATCAACTAACCCACTTCATTCCCAAAATGTTACCCGAACTACCTTCCAATCTTCCTCTCTCTTACTTAGTTAGTCCAAATAAGGCCAAGGGTCAAATCGAAGGGTATTTGGCTTGTAATAAAGCTCAAGTGGGCTAACCAAGGGCAATTTTCAAATTTTGGTCAAAAGGGATAACAATTTTAAAGCTAAAAAAAAAATAGGCTATAGATAAAAAACTGCATAAGATCATCTTTAAGCCACAACGTGTGACTTAAAGATTCAAGGCAAGCTCTAAAGTCAATTACATATAAACAACGAAATCCACACTGAAAGAATATACAAATTACTCTAAAGTTGGGAGTAAACAAATAGACTCAATTTCTCACAGGGTAGTTTTTTTTTATTAAAGTTTAAGTCCAAGCTCAGTTTTGTCTCAGTCACATGCCATGCTCTATCATGTGCCATTTTTAGTCAAAATGTTAACAGAAATCATCATTAACTCGTCACCAACTTATCATTTTCTTAGTTTTTCTTTATCCAATTCAACATTTCTGGTTTTTTCTTTCATGACTCAATCATAGACTCAAAAAAAAAAAAAAAAAAAAAAAAAACTAAAAGACCAAAGAATACTAGACTCTCAACAAAATGCAAAAACACAAAACAAGATCTGAATTTAACTAAATGACTGCAAACACAATTCATGGCTTACAGGATAGACGATCAACCAAGTAATTGGCTCACAGGCCATACAACCAATGGCTCATAGGCCAACACTCAACGACTCACTGGCCAACAAAAACAATTAAATAAGAACTAGCAACTAACATAAAGCAAAAAAGAAAAAAATATTACAAGAAGATAAAGCTCAAAAGCGGCCATGTCATCCCACTTACACCCCGTCCCCCAAACTTGGTAGAAAACCAACATTTGTAGGGAAAAGAGTGGTACGGTTTGGTGCTTACTTACAGCGCTACTACTGAGGTGGTGGTGGAGGTGGGTGACCCCCGTGTCCCCAATAGGACTGCATTTGCATCCACTGCTCCTCCTACTGCTGTTGCTATTCTAACTATTGTCTCTGCCATGCAAGCTGCTGCTGCTGCCAAGATTCAACTTAGGTCCAGCAAGTATCCTCAAGCTCCCACCGCTGCTCGACTCTTTAAGCAAGCATCCTCTCGCTCATGCTGGGCATTGGGGGCTGCCAGAATGTGCGGTTGGCTAGACTGGACCTTTCCCTGATATATTGTCCTGCATAGAGGTAACAAGTCCTTCCATGTGCTCCTGAAACTCCCACTGTGACTGGACAACAACATCAGACCTCTTCTTCTTGGGCACATAGTGTTGGCTGCTTCCTTCAGCCCGAACCTCATCTTCTGGCTCAGCTTCTTCATCCGGCTGAGGGGCAGCCTGAATTCGGCCCATATTGATATATTTGTGGTTCATGAACATCGGGCTCTCAGGATGCTGCCAAGTGGGCAGGCGAGGCTAAGGCTAAGTTCCAGCTGTATTCAGCCTTGTGAACTGGGCAAGCTGAAGGTTGGGCAGCCGAAGAAATGGTCCTACATTTTGTGTCACATATGGAACCTTCTTGCTAGTCTATGTTCGAGGCATCCCTTCTGTGTAGCCTAAAGTGACTACAAACATCTTTTCAAGATCATCCCAGTGTAGCAGAAACTGAGCAATCACTGGCTCCATGTCAACCAAATAAACCCCGAAATGACCCGTGATCGGGGTGATGAGCCCACCTAGATATATGATGTTCTTTTTTCGAAGAACAACATTTGTAAAATGCTCAAGCACCGTCTCAACCACATTCACTTTGTGGCCATGTAGAATAAGCCACAGTAGCTACAACTCATTATACCGAGCTACGCCGGTTTCCTTTCTCGCATAAATGGTCAGGCTAAGGAGCTTCTGAAGGTATCTGACCACCGAATTTCGAATCTAGAAGTTCTTGGATTTCTTAGCCAAATAAACGTGTGGGTCCACAAGTCCAGGGGAAATAGTGATTTGCCCCCAGAAAGTGTTGACATCGAATATCTCATAGAAGTGGTGGGTGTCTCGGTAGGGCATATCATATATCTTTGCCAATTCCTCCATCGTCAATGTGCACAACTCTCTTAGAAGCTAGAAACTGATACTCTCTAGTTTGTTGCCACATTTGTTCGGGTCTACTATGATCTCGAGGGTGTTTAGAAACTCCAGAGTTAACCACTTATATGTCAGTTGGGGTTTCATCAACCCCCTAAAGCGGGCATCATCCAATAGGGCATACACATTGTCGTATATCCCCATATCCTTAAGCAGCCGGTCTCGCCCGTATCTAGCGGGCATGATTGCACGGAAATAAAGCTTTCGGAATCACCCCCGGTGAGTATCCTTCTCTAGGACAAAACCAAAGTGCCGGCTATCCATAGGATTGAATGTTGGAGCCTGAGTAGCAACTTGGATGGGATCCTCCTCAATCACGGGCTCCTGGCCCTTACCCTTTCCTTTGCTTGCTCGTGGAGGCATTCTCTATGACCTACACAAAATTTCACAAATTGTGCAAAGATTAGAACCAAGGACACCCAATATGATCATATAATACCTATGGCAATCGAATTTCACCCAAACAAACATGCATAATTGGAGCAATGAATAGGATAATCATTAACAAGCATGTCCTTATTGCTACGGAATGATTCATTATCACTAATATTACCTATGGTGCTAAAAACTTGGATTGAGAATTGAAAATAGGCTGGTTTAGGCTATTTAAGTTAACGCATATAAGGTGTTCGTATTACCTCAATGAAACAAAAATGCTAAACTCACAATTCATGATCAAGTCAAACTAACCCGTATCAAATACAAATAAAATTCATAACTATCTTCAGCAATTTCGCAAATCGAACACATCAATTATAGCACTTTTAGCAACAATTAACACTTCGAGTGTTCATACAAATATAAATCGCAATCAAGCATTCGACAACAAAATTATCCCTGTAACCCACATAATCAACCGAAATTAACAATGATAGACTAAGGAGAAGGGTTAGCTTCACTTATCGGAAGAGTTTAGATGGAAAAAAATGAAATTAAATGGTTTGCGCCTCATCTGAAATCATCCGAAATTGGTTGGGAATCCGAATTTAATCAGAGTACTTAGTATGTGCACATGTGTGTGATATTTTTTGCTTGGATTTAGGTGTTTAGTGATGAAAATCAGAGATTTCTAAGCTTTTTGTGTGTGTGTGTGTGCTCGCGAGTGAGGGAGAGGAAAGGTGAGAATGAAACCTGCTGCGCGGCCAGGGTTATAAACTGGATTCGTGATGGCCGTGGCCGCGCACAATGGTCGCGGCTGCGGAGATTGTATCGTGCAAAACAACACATTCTGGGCCACTTTTATCGCGACCACAGTTCACTTTGTGTGAGTTTTTCAAAAATTCAACTTCTCGACCCCCGTTTCGTGCTATATCTTTCCCACTTTTTGGTTGTTTGATCCCTGGTCATGTTAGTTCCTAAAAACTGAAAAAAAAAAAAAAATTACAATAAACGTCGGGTTGCCTCCCGACAAGCGCCTTTATTTTACGTCGTTAGCTCGACCAATTCAGTGCTCAACTGATTTTAGGGTCCTTGACGAGTGTAAATTCCACGAGAGCTTGATGAAAGTTCTCGAAGTATGGCTTGAGAAGGTGCCCATTCACCTTAAATATTTTTCCCGTCTTTTTGTTTTTTATCTCGACTACACCATGAGGAAAGACATTAATGATAACAAAAGGGCCTATCCAGCGGGAATGTAACTTACCAGGGAATAATTTTAGGCAAGAATGGTATAGTAGTACTTTTTCAACAATCGCAAAAAATTTCCGAATGATTCGCGAGTCGTGGAAGGCTTTCGTCTTTTCTTTATAGATCAGTGCATTCTCGAATGCTTCATTCCTTATTTCCTCAAGTTCTTGAACTTGCAATTTTCGGGGTGTGCCGGCTGCATCAAAATCCATGTTGCACTGTTTAATTGCCCAATAGGCACGGTGCTCAAGCTCGACTGGTAAATTACACGGTGTCCCGTAAACCAGTTTGTACGGAGACATGCCAATGGGTGTCTTCTATACAGTTCGGTATGGCCACAGTGCATCTTTGAGCCTTAAACTCCAGTCCTTCCTATTAGGCAAAACAGTCTTCTCGAGAATGAACTTGATTTCTCGGTTGGAAGTCTCTGCTTGACCACTCGTCTGGGGATGATATATTGTGGAAACTTTGTGTATAACACAATATTTCCTTAGCAAGGCTTAGATAGTCCTGTTGCAAAAGTGCATTCCCCTATCACTGATTATGGCCTTTAGAATTCTGAACCTAGAAAAAATGTTAGATTTCACAAAATCTACAACAACTTTAGAATCGTTAGTCCAAGTGGCCTTTGCCTCCACCCATTTAGAAACATAATCAACATCAAGTAGAATGAGATGTTTCTAAAAGACGAAGGAAAAGGTCCCATGAAATCCATGCCCCAAATGTAAAAAACTTCACAAATCATTATTGGGTTTTGAGGCATTTCATTACGTTGGGAATAATTACTTGTTCTTTGACAATTATCACACGTTTTCCAAAATATATGGGCATCTCTAAATATAGTAGATCAGTAAAATCCACTTCTCTAAGACCTTATGTGCAGTTCTTTTCGACCTAAAATGCCCCCCCACATGCATATGAATGACAGAACGATAGTATAGAATGAAATTCGAATTCTGGAACACATCTTCTAATTACCTGATCTGTACATCATTTCCATAGATATGGTTCATCCCACACGTAATATTTTGCTTCGCTTTTTAGTTTATCTCTTTTTGCTTTAGACATCCTGGAAGGGAAAATGCGGGCTACTAGAAAATTAACTAAATCAACATACCATGGTACGTCGGGAGATGGCATTGAATTCTGTTTTTTCTGAAATCATGGGCATTTGCTCGTCAGGGAACTCCTCCAAAAATGGTGCATCGCTTTCCTCCTGGGTCAACCGGCTCAATTGGTCGGCGACTGATTTTTTAGCTCCTTTCTTGTCTCTTATCTCCAAATTAAATTCTTGAAGTAGGAGTATCCACCGTATTAGCCTCGACTTTGCCTCCTTCTTTGACCATAAGAATCTAAGAGTTGCATGATCAGAATAGACAATTATTTTAGTACCCAATAAGTAAGAGCGAAATTTTTGTAACGCAAATACAATCGCTAGTAGCTCTTTCTCAATCATAGTGTAGTTTGCTTGAGTTGGGTTCAAGGTCCTTGAGGCATAGTAGATGACATGTGCTGCCTTTCTCGTTCGTTGTCCCAACACTGCCCCCACTGCATAGTCACTTGCATTGCACATGAGTTCAAATAGCAAGTCCCAATTTGGCGGTTGGATGATGGGCGGTGTCGTGAGTGCTTCTTTTAGTTTATCAAATGAAGCCTTGCATTCGGTGGTCATCTCGAACTCCACATACTTCTGCAACAGCTTGCATAAGGGAGTTGATATCTTGGAGAAATCTTTGATGAATCTCTTGTACAAACTTGCACGGCCAAGAAAAGATGAACCTCCCGCATACTTGCGGGGCAAGGCAAACCAATAATAATATTGACCTTTGAATTATCCACTTCTATTTCTTTAGACGAGATAATATGTCCTAGCACTATTCCTTCTTCTACCATAAAGTGGTATCTTTCCCAATTAAGCACAAGATTAGTTTCAATACATCTTTTTAAAATATGGACAAGATTTTCAAGGCATTAATCAAAAGATTCTCCATAAACACTAAAGTCATCCATGAACACTTCTATGATATGATCCACATATTCGGAGAATATACTTACCATACACCGTTGAAAGGTCACTAGGGCATTCCATAAGCCGAATGGCATTCTCCTCCAAGCGAACGTCCCAAAAGAACATGTGAATGTTGTCTTCTCTTTGTACTCTGGTGCTATGGAAATTTAAAAATATCCTAAAAAGCCATCTAGAAAACAGTAGAAAGAATGTCCCGCTAAACGCTCAAGTATTTGATCAATAAAAGATAAAGGAAAATGGTCCTTGCGTGTCATTGCATTCAACTTGTGATAGTCGATGCAAACTCGCCACCCAGTTTGTAAGTGGGTGGGGACCAACTCACCCTCTTTTTTTTCAACAACTGTGACCACCGATTTCTTTGGAACAACCTGTGTGGGGCTCACATACTTACTATTAGAGATTTGGTAGATGATGCCAATATCGAGCAATTTGATTACCTCCTTTTTTACTACCTCCATCATTGGCGGGTTCAATCGCCTTTGTGGTTCTCTACTCGGTTTAGATTCATCTTCAAGGAGTATTCGATGCATACAAAGTGAGGGACTTATTCCCTTTATGTTGGCTATCGTCCATCCGATCACTTTCTTGTACTCTTTGAGTACCTAAATCAGTGAGAACTCTTGGCCTGGGGACAACTTCGCTGAAATTATCACAGGTAATGTTTCGCCTGTCCCCAAGTATGCATACTTCAAATGGTCCGGCAAGGACTTTAGTTCTAGAGTGGGTGCTTGGACTGTGGATGGAAGCAACTTTTGGTCAGAATCAGGTAATTCAACAAATTTATGCTCATACCTGGGTCTGGCGGGCTTTGAATGTTGTAGAGTCACCACTAGCTTAACCAATTCCTTATTGGTTTCCCAAATCTCATGGTGTCCCTTCTCTAGACTCATTGGGAGCACTATTTCCAACGAATCCCTGCAATTCAGCTGAAATAATTCCTCTACAAGAGGGTGAATGACGCTAATAGAAAATACATGTTATGAGAAGATCAAAGCCACACAAATCGAGAAAAAACAATTTTCGGATGAAATGAAAATGAAACTGGCCAAACAGTGCTCAAACGCAGAAACCAGAAATAAAAATGAACATACAGGGATTTACGTGGTTGGATCAAAGGTGATGTACATCCACGGAGGCTCTATGCACCTCAATTAAATCCACTACACAAGCAATTACAAGAATTTCCCAGAAACTTGAAAATCCACAATTCACAAGCCGAATTAGAGCAGAAACACCTAGACTTCTAATTCTCTTACTAGTATAATGTTTACAGAGGGAAAACTCTACTATATAGCTCGCATTTACAAGTGATTCAAATGTATATAGGCACTGAAGCTCGAATCCTGAAGACGAGGGAGTTGTAACAGACTTTAGCTCAACTGCTACAAGTTGCAGAAACGGGTCTTCCACAACGGTTTTTAGCGCAACAGACTGAAACCGTTGTAAATGGCAGTTATAACTAACCTAAGCCCAATTTCCTCCTAACCTCTTCCACTGATTTGAGTTTAAACCAGGTTTTCTGATCCGGTTCTTCAAATCCTCACTCCGGTTCCGAATTCCTCACAACTCATACTTCATACAACAAACCACTTGATGAAATTGAACTAATATTCATAAATCTCCACCTCAATGAATTCAAGTGCATGTCCTTACCTTAACCTGTCCTTGTTCTTTGAGCTTTAACCTCATTGTTTAAGCCTGATTAAGCTCGAGCAATGTACAACCTTGTTCCCAGGAACTGCTTTGGTTAAGAAATCAACAGCATTGTCAAGTGTATGAACTTTCTTAACTTCCACAGACGTTGCATCTATCGCATCTCTTGCAAAGTGTAACCTTACATCTATATGCTTAGATCTCTCATGAAACGCCTGGTTTTTTACCAAGTGAAGTGCACTCTGCTTATCACAGAATATGGTCACACACTCCTGCTTTATTCCCAGATCCTTGAGATTAATCCCTTTCAACCACACAACTTCCTTGATTGCTTCTGTTAATGCTATATATTTAGCTTCTATAGAGCCACTACAAACTATTGCAGACTCCTCCAACTAACTACAGTTCCATATAGTGTAAATACATAACCTGTAATAGATCTTCTGGTGGCTACATTCCCTGCAAAATCAGCATCCGCAAATCCCGCCAATGGAACAGTATCTGCTTGTTTCTCAAATTTTAAACCTTTCACTGTTCCTTTTAAGTATCTCAGCACCTGATTCAAAGCATCCTAGTGAGCTTTACCAGGACTTGACATGTACCTGCTAACTAAGGACACACAATAAGCCAAGTCAGGTCTGCTACAGATCATGCCATACATCAAGCTGCTAACACCACTTGCATATGGTATGTTTCTCATGTATTTCACTTCTGCAGTTTTTGGACTCTGCTCCTTGGACAATTTAAGTTGTTGATTTACTAGAATACTCAGAGGTTTGGCCTCATGCATCTGAAACCTCTCCACCACCTTCTGAAGATAATGCCTCTGAGACAACCATAAACTTCCAGAATTCCTATCTCTTAAAATGCTCATGCCCAAAATCTTCTTTGCATCTCCTAAATCTTTAATGTCAAACTCTGAACTCACCTTCTTCTTCAGCAGCTGTATTTTATGCTTACTTTTACTTGCAATAAGCATGTCATCCACATATAGTAACAGATACATTGGATCAGCCTTAGAATTCTTATCAAAGTATACACAACTGTCATACAGACTTCCCATGAATCCTACCTTTAACATAAACTCATTGAACTTCTTATTCCACTGCCTTGGACTCTATTTTAACCCATACCGTGACTTCTTGAGAAAGCATACCGTTTCTTCACTTCCTGGAATCACAAAAGCCTTCAAGCTGTTTCATATATATGTTCTCAATCAAGTCACCATGCAGAAATGCAGTTTTAACATCTAATTGTTGTAACTCCATATCTTCTTGTGTCACCTTTGATAATAGAAACCTAATAGAGCAGTGTTTCACCACAGGAGAGAAAACCTCATTAAAATCAATGCCCTCTCTTTGAGTAAAACCCCTTGCAACAAGCCTTGCCTTGTATATTACCCTTTCTGTGTCTTCAGCTTCAATCTTTTTCTTATAAATCCACTTGGAACTCACCAGATTCTGTCCTTTAGGCTTATCAACCAGCTTCCAAGTACCATTTCTTTCCAGATATTCCATTTCTTCCATCAATGCACTAATCCAGTGCTGACTGCTTCTTTGAAGTTATGTGGTTCCTAATGTTCTATGTCTTCAGCAATGCTAAGTGCATAATGCACACTTCCAGCCTGCCCATAGAAGTCTGGTCTTTGGATTTGCCTTCTTGGTCTATCTCTAGCAATACTATAGTTTCTCAAGTTTTGATTAACAATTTGCACATCATCTTCTTCTGATGAGCTGTCACTTGAGTGTTCTCCTAAATCCTCAACCCTTTGAGGATTATTATCTATCTGACGCTCCACCTGAACTGATATCTTTTCTGCTTCAATAGTCCTATCAAGTTCTTCTTGACTTCCAGTGGAGTGATATCCCATAACTCATCCATTGAACTTAACATCCCTGTTTATCATGAGCTTTTGATTCCCTGGTTCCAAAAACCATAGCCTGTAACCTTTGATTCCTTCTGGATAACCCAAGAACACACATCTGTGTGCTCTTGGGTCAATTTTTTCTTGCTTAATATGTGCATAAGCCAGACATCCAAACACCTTCAACTCTGTATAGCTTGGAATTTTGCCACTCCACACTTCTTCTGGTGTTTTGAACCCTAGAGATGATGAAGGTGATCTGTTGATTAAATAACATGTTGTATTAATGTTTTCTCCCCAGAAAACCTTTGGCAGTCCAGCATCAATCAGCATACACCTCACTCTTTCAAGTATTGCTCTGTTGAATCTTTCTGCAACACCATTCTATTGAGGGTTCATTGGGAATGTTCTGTATCTGGTAATTCCTCTTTCATCGAAGTCAGTAAACTCAGTAGATAGGTACTCTAAGCCATTGTCTGTTCTCAAATGCTTGAGCTTCTTGCCTCTTAAATTCTCCATCTGAATCAGCCATGTTCTGAATTTTGTGAAGGCATCACTCTTGTTTCCTAAAACAAACACCCACACTTTCCCACTGAAATCATCAATCACAGACATGAAGTATCTTCCTCCTCCATGAGTTTCAGTTCCAGATGGTCCCCAAATGTCTGAGTGGACATAATCTAAAGGTTCTTGAGTAGTGTGAGCCCCCTTAGCATAAGACAATTTCTGTGATTTGCCTAATGCACATTTATCACAAAATTCAAGTGTTTGATTTCCAACCTCTCCAATTATACCTCTCTTGGATAATTCCTTTAATCCCCTTTCCCCAATGTGCCCTAACCTCTTATGCCACAATATTAATTCATTCTTGCCTAGAATGTTGCTACACAACCAACCATAGGCTTTCCCATCAAAATAAACAGACCATTATGTTGTTTTCCCTTGATCACCAGTTTTGTTTCCTTTAGTTATGTGTAATTGACCATCAACAGACTTGAATTCACATCCAGTAGCAATAAGAGATCCTAGGGAGAGTAAATTTATCTTGAGACCAGGTACATACCTTACAATGGTGATAGTTCTTGTAACTCCATCAAACATGTTAATTTTTACTGATCTAGTGCCTTGAACCCTGCAGAATTGATTATTTCCCAGCAAAACACACCCTCCATCTTCTATCTTGAGGTTCTGAAACCAGTCTTCATGAGGACACATATGGAAAGAGCATCTAGTGTCAAGAACCCACTCCTTCTCCATCTTTGACTCAGTAACATTTAGAACTTCTAGTGTGTCTTCTTCATGTTCAACAGCAGCAGCTTCAGCACCTTGGCCTTTCCTCTTCTTCATCCTTTGTGGACAGTATTTCTTCAGGTGTCCAATTTGTTTGCATTTGAAACACTTCCTGTTTTCTACCCACTCTCTAGATTTCTTCTGAGTATTATTTCCATTCTTTAAATCTCTTGAAGTTTGGCCCTTCTTCTTGTGATAGTTTCTTTTGAATTTAATGTTCAAACCTTCACCAGATTGAATTACTTTCTTGTCTCCTTGATTCTGCAAACATTTGGTCTTCAGAGCAGTAATAATTGAGTCATAACTCAACTTATCTTGCCTTCCAAACATCAGAGTGTCCTTGAAACTCTCCATAGATCTTGGCAATGCATTTAGTACTATCAAAGCTTGTCATCATCTTTCATTTTCACCCCAAGTTCTTCCAGTTCATCAAGAAGCTTTGCAAACTCATCTAGTTGATCAGAAATTACCTTTTCATCCACCATCTTGAAAGCCAGTAATCTTTGCTTGAGGAATAGCTTATTGGAAACTGCCTTGGACTGGTAAAGCTCCTCCAGCCTGGTCCATGCCTCAATTGCAGTCTTACATATGGATATTTCCCTTAAAGGCTTATCCCCAAGACACAGGATGATCAAGCTCAATGCCTTCTGATCCATAACACCATATTTAGGTTTCTCAGCCTCCACTCACCCACCTTCAGGTTTGAGAGCATTTGATAACCCATTCTACACCAAGATAGCCTTCATCTTGATCTTCTATAGAGAGAAATCATTTTTCCATGAAAACTTGTCCACATCCATCTTCATTCCTGCCATTCTCTTCTTCTTCTTCTTCTTATGTGAGAGACCTTTCCACAGACAGCCCCACTTGTTATGAGAAGATCAAAGCCACACAAATCAAGAAAAAATAATGTTCGAACGAAATGAAAATGAAACCGGCCGAACAGTGCTCAAACGCAGAAACCAGAAATAAAAATGAACACACAGGATTTTACATGGTTTGATCAAAGGTGATCTACATCCACGAAGGCTCTATGCACCTCAATTCACTCCACTACACAAGCAATTACAAGAATTTCCCAGAAACTAGAAAATCCCCCATTCACAAGCCGAATTGAAGCAGAAACCCTAGACTTCTAATTCTCTTACTAGTGTAATGTTTTTACAGAGGGAAAACTCTACCATATAGCTAGCATTTACAAGTGATTGAAATGAATATAGGCACTGAAGCTCGAATCCTGAAGATGAGGGAGTTGTAAAAGACTTTAGCTCAACTGCTACAAGTTGCGGAAACAGGGCTTCCACAATGGTTTTTAGCGCAACAGACTGAAAATGTTGTAAACGACAGTTATAACTAAACTAAGCCCGGTTTCCTCCTAACCTCTTCCACCGATTTGAGTTTGATCCTGGTTTTCTGATCCGGTTCTTCAAATCATCACTCCTGTTCCGAATTCCTCACAACTCATACTTCATACAACAAACCACTTGATGAATTTGAACTAATATTCACAATACAGAATGTACATCGTCAGGAAATCTCATAGCATCATATATATTAAATCTCACAATACGTCCATCAAACTCCATTATGAGAGTACCCTCACTGACATCAATCTTTATTTGGGCGGTATTCAAGAACGGCCGCCCTAACAAGATTAGTGGAGAGTTGGATGAATCACCATGCATATCTAATACATAAAAGTCAGCAGGAAATACCAGTTCATCTACGTCAACTAGGACATCATCTATTAACCCATTAGGATATGTGTTACTATTGTCAGCTAACTATATAACTACCCTAGTTTCTTTTAGTGGTCCTAGATTTAGAGAATGAAAGATAGATCGTGGCATGACATTAATAGATGCGCCTAAATCTAACATGGCTCTATCAATATTTTGATCACCTATTTTACAAGGGAGACGAACATACCTGTGTCCTTGCATTTCGGAGGGATCTTCTTTTGGAAGATAGCTGAGACGTTTTCACCCATTGTCATTTTCTCATCTCCTTTCAGCTTGCGTTTGTTGGTGCATAGGTCTTTAAGGAACTTAGCATACCTTGGAATCTATTTGATTGCGTCGATCAGTGGTATATCTATCTCGACTTTAAGAAATATCTCCAAGATTTCCTTTTCCTTATTTTCCTTCACCGTCTTTGCAATTCGACTTGGAAAAGGGTGTGGATATGTCGGAATAGGGGCCAAAACCTATTTTTAGGTTGAAGCAGGGGCCACGAACTCACAATCAGGTTGCGGCCGCTCTGAGTCTCCAGCGTTGGTTGTGTTTTGTGGGGGGCTTTGGTCGCAGCCGTGCACTGCTTTCTGATTTCTTCTTCTGTTTTATCTTTTGTATCATCTCCCAAAAGTTCCCCGGGCTTCTTAGGCTCTCCACGCTGAGTTCTGCTCCTCAATGTAATGGCACTGACTTCCTCGGAATAATTTCCAGCTGAGCTAGTAATTTTCACTATTTATGTTCTCCAGTCGATTCACAGCAGTAGCTAACTGACTCACTTGAGGATACTTGATGCTTTACTATGTATCCCTCTGAAATTGGACAATGTTCTTTAAAAATGGACAGTGTTCTTTTGAAATTGGACTGTGTTTGTTGCCAAAGTTTTGACAATATCTTCCAAAGATAGACTAGGGGCTTGCTTGGTCGGTTGCTTTGTGTAGTACATACCTCTTTATGGTGGAGGTCTATTTTGCTCTCCCGACTGCGCCTGCTGATTCCCATATCTCAAGTTGGGATGATCCCTCCACCCCAGATTATGTGATTGGGAGTAGGGATCATACCTTCTACCTTGGGAGTTCCCTGCTCCAACTGCATTAGCATGTGATCTCATTCCCCAGAATCTCATAAATGTCTGTCGTATGATCAGTAGTATCACAAATGTGGCATTGCCTGACAGCCTGATTATCCCCTATGGCAACCTTTGTGACTAAGGTCGCCAACTTATCCAGCTTCTCTTCAAAGGATGAATCGCTTACCTCTTTCACTTTTCTCAAACATCTTTCTCGAGACCCGAATTGCTGCGAGTTCACTGCCATCTTTGTAATAAGTGCCTTAGTTGCAGTTAGGGTCTTATCCACTAACGCTCCCCCGCTAGCCAAATCAATCATGTTTTGCTCTATCACCGATAGTCCTTCGTAAAAATACTGGATTAATAGTTGTTCAATGATTGGATGCTTCAGACTAGTTTCTTGAATTGTTCCCAGTATTCATACAAAGTTTCACCAGGCAGTTGTACAACCCCACTTATCTCTTTTTGTATGTTCGTTGCTCTAGATGCTGGAAAGTACTTCTCTAGAAATTGAATCTCCATTTCCTCCCATGTATTGATGGATGTCGGAGGAAGATAATAGAGCCAATCTTTGGCCAAATCCTTCAAGGAGAAGGGAAAGGCCTGCAGCTTGTTTTGCTCTTTAGTGGCTCGGGTCGGTTTCATGCTCGAACATACAATGTGAAATTCTTTCAAATGGGTCTTCACCTGAGAGTCCATGGAATGAAGGCAAAAGACAAATCAGCCCGGATCTGAGCTCGAAAGTAGTATCCTCTCCCAGTTCAGGAAAGGTGATGCAGAGAGGTTGATGTGTGATGCCAGTATTGGCCAACTCCTTCATGGTTCTTTCTGCTGCCATGCTTCTAGTTCAATTTCTGATTCAAATATATTTTCAGTAGCGAATGGCAATGCTTCAAACTTCTCTTGAGTTTTCCTTGCTTGCTTTCTCAGAATTCGGTCTCTTCGGGTTACCTCGGGGTCGGACAACAAATCTTTATTTTCGCATGGACGGGTGATCATTCATAGCTGAAATAAAATCAAAGAAAACCACACGTGAGTTTTAGAGAATTAAAACTAAAGAAATTTGCAAATATAATATAAACCTAGCGTTCCTCTTCTAACTTGTAGAAATGGCAAGTTAGGTTGGAACCCACAAGGAGCAGCAAGCTTTAATGTGTTTTAGATAACAACCTAAAATACTAGTAACATATATATATATATATATATATATATATATATATAAAATGGAGGGTTTTTTATTTTATATAATTAACTAATTAAAATAAACGCAAGAAGTAAACAATAACACAAGAATTAATTTAAACCCAAATAATAAAGAAATCCCAGCCCTTAATCTAGTCTCCCCCTAATCGAATTACCTTTATAATTAATGCAATTGTTATCCAGTTTTAGTTATGAAACTCTTATCCCAAGATTAGCAGCAAGCTCTACTAACCTTGTTACCCCTTATGTTTAACTAACCAAAACAAGCTCTTTAGTTTGTCTATTCGATTGAGTGATCTTAGGAGAAGTTCGCTAGACCTCATTAACCGAACGCATAGAGTACTAAGGTAACGGGATAGACAGTGTTGGATTCGCAAGCTCGGTACAAAGGACCGCGACTTATGCTATCCTAGTGATTAAATCACTATTTTCTACTAATGGCATATGTTCATAACGATTACGTATTACGATAATTACCTAGCGATAAATATGTGATTAACTACCTAGGTAATCAATCTAAGCAACAATGAACATAAGAATGTAAATACGCCCGAATAGCATAAAACGTTTCAATACAAAAACCATCAAACAATTACTGTAATAATTACAAGGTATTCGAACATAGATCAAGGACTGAAATAAATGACTAGCCACTCATGGCAGCGACAAAAGACATAATTTTAATCAAGAACACAAACATAAAAGAGACTAGAAAGAAAATCAGAGAATTTGCCGATCTTTGTTTGCTCGTCCTCTCCGGAATCCTCCCAAAACTCAGTTCAAGTCCCTAATTTTGGACCTACGGACTCCTATTTATAATCGGGACCAACTTGGGATTGAATTGGGCTCAAAATCGGAATCCTTATGGAAAAAAGATTGTAATCCCGCTTTTAAAGTGCCACGGCAGCGCTCGTCTCCACGTAGGCTAGTCGCGACCGCGGAGAGTTTTCAGAGCCGTTTAGCTATTTCTAGCATAATTCTACTTGCGTAGCCGCAATTGACTTCCTTGTATTTGGCTCGATTTTCCTCCATTTTGGACTTCCCTGTACTCGTTTCTTCATCCATCCTTAGCCAAATGCATAATTTTGGCCTTAAATAACTAAATAACCTCAAAAGCAAGTCCACAACGTCAAATAGTCCAATAGTACAAAACTAAGTCAATCACAGTCAATTATGCATGCAAATGTCATTAAATATACTTAAATCGACCTACTATGCATGCATAAACACGTGTACCAAGCATCGACCTTAAAACACATAGATTGAAGAAGCTATCTATAGGTGTCAATTCAATTTCATCAAGTGGACATGTCTTGTAGTAGAGATTGAGAAGAATCAGGAACCGGATTTAGGTTGGGAAGAACCGGGCTAGAAAGTCAGGTTTTAAGCAGTTCAGTTTTGGAGGTTGTTGGAGAACCGGAGTTGTGACAGTTATAATATAATTATGCAATGGTTTTGAACCGTTGCATGTGAAACCGTTGTCATTGGCGCGTAACCAGATTTAAAGCAGTTGAAATAGAATTGCTTCCAGCTTCTGAAGCTTCTTGATTCGAGCTTAGTTCTATATATACATTTGTTCCACTTGTAAAGACGAGTTGATACACGTAGTTTTCCCTCTATAAACACTACACAATCATTAGAATTAGAAAGCTAGGGTTCTTAAGCTCAATTCGGTTTGTGAATTGGGGCTTCTGGTTTTCTGGGATATTTCTTGTAATTGATTGTTCAGTGGAGTGAATTGAGGTGTATAGAGCCTCCGTGGATGTAGATCACATTGATCGAACCACGTAAAAGCTTTGTGTTCTTCATTTGGTTTCTGGTTTTGCGTTCGGTTTTGTTTGGCCGTTTTTCAGTTCATTTTTCATTCTTTTCTGGATTGAATTCATTTGTGTGTGTTGTAAGTGATTGAAATCTTAACAAATGGCGCCGTCTATGGGAAACAATACACACACACTCAAAGAAGAAGAAAGAATGGCTGAAGTAAAGATGGACGTGGAGAAGTTTTCAGGTAAGAATGACTTCTCACTCTGGAAGATCAAAATGAATGCAGTACTGATTCAAAATGGCCTAGACTCTGCACTTCTTCCTGTTGATCAATGGCCTGATGCTGAGAAATCCAAGTTTCCAGAATTGGATAAGAAGGCCTTAAGTCTGATATTCTTATGTCTGGGTGATAAACCCTTGAGGGAGGTATCAAGGTGCAAGAATGCAGTGGAGGCATGGGGAAAACTGGAGGAACTCTATCAATCAAAGTTTATATCCAACAAACTATTTCTGAAGCATAAATTAATGTCCTTCAAAATCACTGATGATAAGGTTATTTCTGATCAACTTGATGAGTTTGTCAAGATGATTGAAGAATTAGAAGATCTGAGGGAGAACTTGGAGGATGATGATAAGGCTCTGATGGTGCTAAATGTTCTTCCAAAGTCCATGGAAAGTTTTAAAGATGCACTGATGTTTGGAAGGGATGGAAAAATTAGCTATGAATCCATCCTGTCAGCATTGAAGACAAAGTGTTTTCAAAATCAGGGAGAAAAGGGCTCTGCACAGGCTGGAGAAGGTTTGAACATTAAGTTCAAAAAGAATTTTCAAAAGAAGAAGTTCCAGGGATTCAAAGATAACAAATCTGGAACTCAGAATGCAAAGAAACAAGGAGACTGGGTTGAAACCAGAAAGTGTTTCAAATGCAAACAACCTGGACATTTGAAGAAGGACTGTCCACAAAAGAAGAAGAAGCAGGAGAATCAGAGGGCAGAAGTAGCTATGACTGAGCATCAAGAAGACACTCCAGAAGTCTTAAACATCACAGACACAAAAATGGAAAAGGAATGGGTTCTTGATACTGGGTGTTCATTCCATATGTGTCCCAATGAATCCTGGTTCAAGAATTTTCATAAAGAAGATGGATGTGTATTACTAGGAAATGACCACTCCTGGAGAGTTAAAGGCATAGGATCAGTTCAAATAAAAATGCATGATGGAGTCATCAGAACTATTTCCCAAGTAAGGTATGTTCCTGGACTGAAGAGAAATCTCCTATCCCTTGGTTCTCTTGTGGCAAATGGCTGTCAGTTCAATTCACTAGATGCTTATCTTCACATCACTAAACACAACAAGCTGGTAATCAAAGGAAGGCAACATAATGGCCTGTTTATTATGATTGGATCACCTGTGATAGGATGTGCTGAATCTGTGGTAAGCAGAGAAGATGTTATGAAGTGGCATAGAAGACTGGGTCATATTGGAGAGAAAGGATTAAAGGAGTTATCAAAGAAGGGCATCATTGGTGAAATGGGAAATAGAACACTGGACTTCTGTGACAAGTGTGCTCTAGGAAAAGCCAAGAAGCTGCCTTATGCTAAAGGGATACATTCTACTCAAGAGCCACTTGATTATGTACACTCTGATATTTGGGGGCCTTCAAGAACAGAAACACATGGAGGAGGAAGGTATTTCATGTCCATCATTGATGATTACAACAAAAAAACATGGGTATTTGTTTTAAGGAACAAGAGTGATGCATTTCTTAAGTTTAAAACATGGTTGAGTCAGGTGGAGAACCTAAGAGGGAAGAAACTAAAACATCTCAGGACAGATAATGGCTTGGAATATCTATCAATTGAATTCACAGGGTTTTGTGAAGAAAAGGGCATCACAAGGCACAGAACTGTCCCACTAAACCCCCAACAAAATGGGGTTGCTGAGAGATTTAACAGAACTGTGCTGGAAAGAGTTAGATGTATGCTGATTGATGCTGGATTACCTAAATCATTCTGGGGAGAAACAATAAACACTGCATGCTACTTGATTAACAGGTCACCATCATCAACTCTAGGATTTAAAACTCCAGAAGAAATGTGGAGTGGAAAGGTACCAAACTACCATGACTTAAGAGTGTTTGGTTGTCTGGCCTATGCTCACATTATTACAAGACAAACTTGAGGCAAGAGCACAGAAATGTGTATTCCTAGGATATCCTGAGGGCATAAAAGGCTATAGGTTATGGTGCTTGGAACAGGGAAATCAGAAGCTCTTGATAAGTAGAGATGTAAGGATTAATGAGGATGTGATGGGATACAACTCTACTGGAAGTCAAGAGGAAGCTGATGGTGTTGTGGAACCTGAAAAAAATTTCTATTCAGGTGGAGCTTAATGAGGAGCAGATACCACCAGAGAGGAATACTCAAGCTCAACAAGAAAATGACAGTTCATCAGAGGATGAAGAAGGTCAAACTGAGATTGCAAATCTCAGAACTTATAGCATAGGAAGAGACAGGCCAAGAAGACAAATCCAAAGGCCTGATTTCTATGGACAAGCTGGAAGTGTATATTATGCATTGAGTGTAGCAGAAGACTTGGAGTTTCAAGAGCCCAGTAGTTTCAAGGAAGCAATAAGCTGCAGTGAGAGTAAACACTGGATAGGGGCCATGATGGAAGAAGTGGAATCTCTGGAGAGAAACCAAACCTGGAAGCTTGTAGACAAACCAAAAGGGCAGAAGCTAGTTAGTTCAAAATGGATCTACAAGAAAAAGGTAGAGGCTGGAAAAGCTGATAAAATCAGATACAAGGCAAGGCTGGTGGCCATGGGATTCACACAAAGAGAAGGTATTGATTGTAATGAGGTGTTTTCTCCAGTAGTGAAGCATTGCTCTATCAGGATACTTCTATCAAAGGTAACTCAAGAAGACATGGAACTACAGCAGTTAGATGTCAAGACAGCATTCCTGCATGGTGATCTAGTTGAAAAGATATACATGAAGCAACCTGAGGGCTTTGTGATTCCAGGAAATGAAGAGAAGGTCTGTTTTCTCAGGAAGTCACTCTATGGGTTGAAACAGAGTCCCAGGCAGTGGAATAAGAAGTTCAATGAGTTCATGATTAGTGCAGGATTCATAAGAAGCTTATATGACAGCTGTATATACTTTAACAAAGGTTCAAGAGCTGGACAAGTGTTTCTGCTGTTATATGTGGATGATATGCTCATTGCCAGTAAGAGTATTGATAAGATACAACAGCTAAAGGGAAGACTGAGTTCAGAATTTGACATGAAGGATCTTGGGGAAGCCAGGAAGATTCTGGGAATGGACATCATTAGAAGAAGAAAGACTGGAACATTATGGCTCTCACAGAAACAGTATTTGCAGAAGGTTGTGGAGAGATTTCACATGCATGAGTCAAGACCAGTGAGTATCCCAGTTAATCTACAAACTAAGTTGTCCAAGGATCAGTGCCCTAAGACAGAAGCTGAGGAGATTCACATGAAGAATGTTCCATATGCCAGTGGTGTTGGCAGTTTGATGTATGGAATGATATGTAGCAGGCCAGACTTGGCCTATAGTGTGTCTCTGATAAGCAGGTATATGTCAAATCCTGGAGAATCACATTGGGAAACTTTGAAGCAAGTTTTAAGATATCTGAAAGGGTCTGTCAGTATGGGGTTAAAGTTTCAGAAACAAGAAACTAGTACTATACCTTTGGTTGGATATGTTGATGCAGACTTTGCTGGGAACTTGGATACTAGGAAATCTATTACAGGGTATGTCTTTACTTTGTATGGGACAGCTGTAAATTGGAAGAGTGTGCAACAGCCTGTGGTTGCATTGTCAACAACTGAGGCAGAATTCATTGCCTTAACTGAGGCAATCAAGGAAGCTCTGTGGCTCAAGGGAATCCTCAAGGACTTGGGGATAAGACAAGAATGTGTTACTATTCAGTGTGATAACCAAAGTGCTCTTCACTTGGTAAAACATCAAGCTTTTCATGAGAGGTCTAAACATATTGATGTTAGACTTCATTTTTCAAGAGATATAATTGAAGTTGGGTCTGTTGAAGTGAAGAAAGTGCATACTATGGACAATGCGGCAGATTTTCTGACTAAGGCAGTTCCTAGAAGTAAGATGGTTCATTGCTCAAGCCTAATAAGGCTTGAACAATGCAATTAAACCTGGAGGTGACAAGGCAGTTTGAGGTGATGAAGTGCACTTGAATTCATTGAGGTGGAGATTTGTAGGTGTCAATTCAATTTCATCAAGTGGACATGTCTTGTAGTAGAGATTGAGAAGAATCAGGAACCGGGTTTAGGTTGGGAAGAACCGGGCCAGAAAGTCAGGTTTTAAGCAGTTCAGTTTTGGAGGTTGTTGGAGAACCGGAGTTGTGACGGTTATAACAGAATTATGCAACGGTTTTGAACAGTTGCATGTGAAACTGTTGTCATTGGCGCGTAACCAGTTTTAAAGCAGTTGAAACAGAATTGCTTCCAGCTTCTGAAGCTTCTTGATTCGAGCTTAGTTCTATATATACATTTGTTCCACTTGTAAAGACGAGTTGATACACATAGTTTTCCCTCTGTAAACACTACACAATCATTAGAATTAGAAAGCTAGGGTTCTTAAGCTCAATTCGGTTTGTGAATTAGGGCTTCTGGTTTTCTGGGATATTTCTTGTAATTGATTGTTCAGTGGAGTTAATTGAGGTGTATAGAGCCTCCGTGGATGTAGATCACATTGATCGAACCACGTAAAAGCTTTGTGTTCTTCATTTGGTTTCTGGTTTTGCGTTCGGTTTTGTTTGGCCGTTTTTCAGTTCATTTTTCATTCTTTTCTGGATTGAATTCATTTGTGTGTGTTGTAAGTGATTGAAATCTTAACATTATCAAAAATTATTTTGCTGAACATATAACTGCTTTTGAAGGTCATCGATATGACTAGAATAAAGGAGGCTATATTTTGAAGTTAAATTAGATACATTTTGAAGCAGCTATAAAAAATTACCTGAAAATTAAACTAGCGTAGTTTAATTTATCTTTGTGCATGGGAAAGGGTTTAATAATGAGAATGGAGAACTAGTAAGAGAAAAGAAACATTCATTACCTGATAATTAAACTAGCGTAGTGGTGGAGGAACATAGGACATACAAGAGAGACTAAAGTAAAAGATGAAAGTCATAATTTCTCTTGCAAAAGAGAAATAAAATCAAAGGTCTGAAGAAAAAGGGAAAGACTAGTGTGGATTCGCGATCTTGATTTGTGTTGAGAACCGAGTTTTGCTGGAATAATTAAGATAATGACCGTGTTAATGTGACCATTAATCCACAATCAGATATAGTAAGAAAGTGAGACTGATGGTCTAAGAGTAGGCAAAGTGCGATCGATCATTTAAGATACAAACTGGATAAAAAACGATCGTCTATTGCTATCGTAATGCATTTTTCACAATGAAGATGTACTTTACACTTGTCTTTTCCCTCGTATTTGATGTTTCTATTCTCTCTCTATCTAGTTTTCAATAGTTTTTTTTCTCTTAAGTCTCTATATCTCCTCTACAATTACATGTGGGGGGTATTTATAGAGGTTGAAACAGCTCTTGCAAGTCTAACATGTGGACGACAGGTGGCAAGCCCAACTGCCACGGGTCTGCCACTTAGCACGGCGCAGCTGAGATAGCATCTCTAGCATCCCACGTGTCTGGCATGTGGAGTAATCATTTTATGATTTGTGATCATTTCTGGTACATGGTTGGCGGTCAGGGCAATCAGACTCGCAGTCAATGATGGCGGACCCTGTTTGGCGGACCGATCTTGACTTGAGGCCGTCCAAATCGTTGCGATCCGGACGTGGCATGGTCCTTTTGCAATCGTCATTTGGTGCTTCTACGGTAATGATCTTGAAATGACAGATTATGATAATATTTATAAGATAAATATAATCCCTAATCCTCGATTAGATGATCAATATCCACAACTAGAAAACCATTTTAAGCTTTTCCTTACTTGTTGATTCGTCTGTCAATTTCTGAAATAAGACGATGAAGGAAATAGATTTAATGTGTACGTTGATGGAGGAAATGAGAGAGGTGATATAGTGAGTCCTCGATGAGGGGGAGAGGGATGGGTGTGAAAGTAATGGACTAGATTAGGATATGGGCTTTAATTAATTAACAGGTTATACTAATTAATTAATTAAAGCAGACCAGAATATTAGGCCCCTATACCTAGGGTATATGAACTATATATATATATATATATATATATATATATATATATATATATATATATATATATATATATATATATATATTTCTATTCCCTATTATAGGGACAATCAATTTCGTCAGTAACAAACATCAAAGGGTTCAATAAGGGATTTCCTAGCGATCACTTATTGAACGATTGTACCAAGGATAGTTCCTGCAGCGGACGACATACGCGTGGATACCTAAAGTGGTGAATCAATTGCTCAATTCAGTCTGATTAATTACGCAACAAGTAAGTTATTCAAACTTTAGCGTAATCAATGCCCAACGTTTAATTCAGTTATAAATCACGATCATAATTCTCGACTGTTTATTCTACTGCGTACATTAGATGTAGTCGAGAATTACTAACAGTGGTATCAGAACCCGGGGCTCGATTTATAATTGTTTTAATTCAATTAGTTGTGGATTAAATTTTAATAAGATTAAAATTATGCAAAATTTTGTTTGAAATTGATATGCTAGTTTTTCGAAACCATTGCAATTATTTGGAAACAAAATTGAAGATATTAGCTCTACAATTTTGATAACAAATTTTGTTTTGAGAGAAAACGGAAACTAATCATCATGTTGCAAGCCCGTCAACTGCGTGTTCATCATAGCTGCGGCGGCAGGCGGCGGTGTTCGTCGCTGCTGCACTGCTACTGCGTAACGATTCGCGACTGCAACGGCGGCGACGTTCGCTGCTGTTGTGCTACTGGTACGTGATTCCGACGACGACCGACCACTGTTGCTTGGCTGAATCGGCGACGACGACGGCAGGGTTGAGGACGGCTGATGCCGAGTCCAAATCCTAATGGGTTTTGGGCTGGGCTGGGCTGATTTTCCGTTTTGGGCTGGGCCTGCTGATTTAGATTGGGCTTGTTTTTAATGCTACTGGACCAATTTAAAAATTTGGGATGGGGCCTGGTTAATTAAATTTCTAGGCTGGATTTTAATAATTGACTGGGCCTATCTACTGGGCCAGCTAACATTATTTATATATAGCTGCGCTATAGCCCATATGGCTATTTAAAAAAAAAAAAAAAAAAAAAAAACTTTTTGATTTTATTTAATTAATCATATTAGATTTATTAATTAGATTAATTCTTAAGTCCCAATTACAATATTAATTTATTAATTAAATTAATAAATCTTGTTATTATTGTTTTGAAATAATAATAGACTTATAACTTTATGTTAATTTGGAAATAACATTAAAGTTATACTTGTATTTATTTAGAATTAATATATTAATCTACAAGACTAATATTAAGTGGATTAATAAATTTTGATAGTATTATTAATTTTGAAAGAATAATACTAGACTTGTATATTTATATTAATTTAGAATTAATATTAAATATATATATATATATATATATATATATATATATATTAATTTAGAATTAATATATATAATTTTAATCCACATTAAATTAAAGAATAAAAATTTAATTGGATTAATAATTTTATTCGTTGAGCTTTATTTGATATTATGTGATAAGCTATTATTTAATTTTATGCTTATTCAATTTAAATTATAGTATTAAGACCACTTTTATGTTTGGGTAGGCGGCGCCAATATGTGTGCTCCGCATTTCTTATGCCTGGATAGGCGGCACCCAGTAATTACGTTTAATTTAATATTAGATATTAAATTTAACAATTAGTATCACATATAAAATCCCCAAATAAAACCAAGTTTTATTTAGAAATAAAAGCATCGTCCATCTTAATTGTATGAAATTCTTAATCTCTGCGTCCACGAGTTTTACACCAAAGTGTTTACTCTAAAACGACAAGGTTGGGGCTCATTCATAGATATATGGGTTAGCATCATGTGACAGAAATGACTTGCTTAAATTATTTTGAGACGCCAAAGCGACTAAAATAGTTTAAGGACGCAAACTTAATTGGATTAATAAACCAAGGATTGCAAAATTGTTGTTGCAATTGGCTTAGAGGTCTATCTAGTGATATTATTGTAGTCATCAGCCAAAGCAGAGGCTGCAGTAATATAGACTTGGATCTTGTACCTCTAAGATTTATAATTGTATAAATCCGTATTTTGTGTTTGGGGGCGCAAAATATGTTAAAATTAGTGGGAGCTAATCATTACAATAAACTCTTGTTTTGATTAGTGATACGAATGTGATATTTGTTTACTTTATTCTGATTTATTTTCCCGTTTTATTATTTTATCGTCAGATAAAATGTTGTTTTGGCTTATAAATGTTTGATGAAAACAAACAAATTGACTGGGTCAAACTTTACGGATTGGCTCTGTTGTTTGCGCTTGAGCTAAGGCAAGACGGGATTGAGTATGTCTTGGACAAACCAATTAGTGTCATCCTTGACAAGAATTCTCCTGAGTACGCCACGTTTGACGAAGAACCTCATAAGAAACATGTGAGGATGCCACATCGGCTCAATGCTTAATGTTGTCCTCTATGAATATTGAACTGCATAGACAACATTGGAACATGTTCCCTTATGAGAGGCTGAAACACTTGGAGAGTCTGTACGCTTTAGAAGCTCAGACCATGGAGTATGAGATACTCGGGGATCTCTTCAAGTGTAAGCTTCATGATGGGGGCCAAGTTTCTGAACATATGCTGAAGATGATCGGATTGATTGAGAGGTTGGAATCGATTAGAACAAAGCTACCCTCAACTGTCTCAATAAATCTGATTTTGCAGTCTCTTCCAAGTTCATTTGAAAACTTCATAGTGAATTTCAAAATGAGCAACACGAAGGCGACTCTGCTAGAGCTTCACAACATGCTCAAGACCTACGAATCATCTACTTCTAAAGGCAACTATGTACTCATGGTGAGCTCTTCTGCGAGATCTTCCAAACAGAAGAATAATCAAAAGAAGAGGAAGAAAGCATCTAAGGATGCGACCTTGATGCCTAAGAGTGGAGGGGTTCAAAAGAAGCCGAGAATACCAAGAATGAGTGCCAGTTCTGCAATGATAAGGGGCACTGGAAGAGAGACTGCCCGAAGTTCAAAGCACATGGTGCATTGGATGAGAGCTTAGGTAGTTTGTTTTGTACATTGAAATTAGACTAGATTAGATCTTCCTTCGGGATATAAATTAGATTTATATAATTGTTATTTTGTTATTTAGATTTCAAAGAGTATTATTTTCATTCCAATATTAGACATTTATGACTTTTTCCTTCTATTTGCAAACAGTAGATGCTTGTTTCGCTTAATGGATTGTTTTAAGGAAGTGTCTTTCTTTCGAATAGAATATATATGCTTGAATGTGAACAAAATATTCTCAATGTACAAGAATAAACGACCTAAGCTAAGTAATACGGATAATAAGCCCTACCTGTGGCACTGTAAACTTGGTCATATCAATGAGAAAAGAATAGCAAGATTGATAAAGTTAGACTATCTCACATCATTTGATTTCAAATCACATGGTGCTTGCGAATCTTGTCTCAAAGGAAAGATGACAAGTTAACCACTTTCTGGGGAAAGGATTACGTGCCAAGGTTATGCTCGAGTTGATCCACAAAGCAGTGTACGAACCGTTTCAACATAAGCAATAGGTGAATATTCGTACTTCATAACTTTCACTGATGATTTTTTAAGGTATGGATATGTGTATCTCATGAAACACAAATCTGAGGCCTTCGAGAAATTTAAGGAGTTTAAGTTGGAAGTTGAGAAACAACTTGGAAAAGGATTAAGACTCTCCGATTAGATTGAGGAGGGGAATACTTAATCCGAGATTTTCTTGATTACTTGAAATCACATGGAATCCGGTCAGACTGGACACCTCCGGGTACACCATAGATGAATGGAGTATCCGACAGGAGAAATCAAACTTCATTAGATATGGTTCGATCCATAATGAGTTCCACCAGTCTCCCCTTATTCCTTTGAGGTTATGCCTTACTAACCGCTGGTTATGTTCTGAATAGAGTTCCCCTTAAATCAGTCATGCAAACACCATATAAGTTATGGTGTGGCTAGAAGTGGAGTCTTAACCATATGCGGACCTGGGTTTGTCCTGCTTTTGTTAAGAAAATGACGACTGATAAATTGGAGACTAAAAGTGAGAAATGCTATTTTGTGGATATCCTCAGGAAACTAAGGATATGAATTCTACTGCCCTGGAGATCACAAGGTGATAGTTTCCAAGAATTTGGCGTTTCTTGAAGATATTTGTATCTTCCATGAACAAGTTCACAACAAGGTAGATCTTGAAAAGATTCAAGAACCACAAAATAACATAGAGGATGAGGTATTGTCTAATGGAGTGGACAAGAACTCAGTGGGAGTTTTCGATGATCTATTGGGAGGAGAAAGAAACTCTTAGAGGGTCACCTCAAGACAATGAGATGCATCAAAACATGATATTGTATCAAACCCGCAAGATTACATAGAGGATGAGTCCAAAGGAGTGGACAAGAACTCAGTAGGAGTTTTTGATGATCTATTGGGAGGGTAAACAACTCTTAGAGGGTCACTTCAAGACAATAAGATGAATCAAAGACAAGACGTTGTATCAGTCCCACCTCAAGAAAATCATAGTGAAATTCTTGAGAATATTCCAAAATGTTGAAAACCAAATCACGATCAGAATAAACTGCATGAACCAACGCAAAATCAACTCAATACGCCTTAAAGGAATCGTCACGCACCGTAAAGACTAAATCTATTGGTTGAGAACCAAGATGATGAGGTTGATTCAGAAGATGACGAACCTAAGACCTATATCAAAGCGGTGTTGGGCACCGATTCGAAGATGTGGCTGGCTGCCTTAACATCTGAAATGGACTCAATGTATCTCAATCTAGTCTGGGAACTAGTTGATTTGCCAGATGGGCTCGCCCCATAGGCTGCAAATGGATCTTCAAGAAGAAGAGAGATGCAGATGGCAAGGTACAAACCTACAAGGCTAGGTTGGTGGCAAAGGGTTATAGTCAACGCGAGGGCATTGACTATGATGAAACCTTTTTGTCAGTCGCTAAGATCAAGTCCATTAGGATATTACTTGCAATAGCTGCATACTGTGACTTTGACATTTGGCAAATGGATGTCAAAACCGCGTTTCTCAATGGAAAACTCGAAGGCACTGTGTATAAGTCACAGCCTGAAGGTTTTATATCCAAAGAAAAGCCGAATGGAGTATGCAAGTTAAAGAAATCCATTTATGGACTCAAGCAAGCATCTAGGAGTTGGAATATTTACTTTGACAGAGCTATAAAATTGTTTGATTTTGTCAGAAGCAAAGATGATCCATGTGTTTATAGTAAACGTAAGAATGAAATGTTGTCTTCCTTATCATATATGTTGACGATATACTGATAATGGAAAGCGATCGTTCCATGTTGCAATCCGTGAAAGATTGGTTATCTAGCTCCTTCATGATGAAGGATCTGGGTGAGGCTTTCTATATCCTTGGAATTAGGATCTATCGAGATAGACCTAATAGGATGTTGGGATTGTCTTAGTCTACTTACATAGACAAATTGTTGAGACGCTTCTCAATGGAAAATTCCAAGAAATGATTTCTTTCTATGGGACATGGCATTATATTGTCTAAGAAATGTTGCCCTTCTAATGACAAAGAAATGAGTTACATGAAGAAGATCCCGTACGCTTCGGCTATAGGATCTATTATGTATGCCATGATATGTACTAGGCCAGATGTGGCTTATGCACTCAGCATGACAGGCAGATTTCAGCAAAATCCCGGTGAGATACGCTGAAGAACTTTCACGACTATTCTTAAGTGCCTTAGAAGGACTAAAGAATATTTCTTAGTCTACGGTGGGCAACCAGAGTTAGCAGTTACTGAGTGTACTGATGCTAGCTTCCAACCGGATCATGAGGACGTCAAGTCTTTGTCTGAATATGTTTTCGTTCTCAATGGTGGTGCGGTGAATCGGAATAGTTCCAAATAGAGTAGAACTACCGATTCTACCACTGAAACTGAGTATATTACTACATCTGAAGCCGCCAAAAGGGGTTGTTGCTTTGTTAAAGTTTGTAAAAGAACTAGGTGTCGTTCCAAGTAACAGCAGTGCAATACCATTGTATGGCGACAACGGTAAGTGCGGTGGCGGTAGCAAAAGGAACCGAGAGCCACGAACAGAAACAAGTATATTCCCTAGAGATATAATCTGATTGGAGAAATAATAGATAGGGAAATGTGAAGTTAGATAGAGTATCCACTGATGATAACTTGGCTAATTCTTCAACTAAACAATTGTGTATAACAAGGCACAACAAGCACTTTGAGAGCTTGGCACGTTAGTAGTTGGCTTTAATTCCATGGGAGTTTATAGTTTGTATGTCTTAGAAACCTTTTCGTTTGAGACATTCATTCTTGATCACATTCTATGACATTTGATTATCTTTTGAGTTTATGCAATTATCAGAACAATTGTTTTGATGGTTTGTTATTATTCTTATAATTGTTCCCTTGAATCATGACTGTCATTTATGGTTTGAGGCATAAATGATATAGTATGATTCTAAAATCGCCATAACTGATGGTCATCAAGAATGGGATATTGATGACACGTGATAGGTTAGCATGTGGTCTACATCACATTCTCAGAGAATGTAGTAGGTCTCACGACTACGAGATATTAGATATCTGTGATGGACACATGGGTACTTTGGAGAGTATTGGTACACCGTACTATTAAACCGTTTGTTTCAGTGTCTGCGGTTTATTAGTATGTGGAGTACGTAAAGATCCTTTGACCTGAGGTCAATACTCATTTTGTTTGATTAGTGAGGAACTTTGACCAAGTAAAATGCTTGCCTCCAAAATGAGGATAAGACACGTCTTGTGTTGGGTTCATCATGAGGCAAATGGAAATGGTAGTTGAGCCAAGAATGAGATTCATTCATCGATTGAAACTCAAGAGAACACTCATATTTCTCTATATTATTTGACAATAAAGTCATTAGCCAATGCAAAAGATATATTCAATTAAAGTAATTGAATATGATCGAATGTGTCATATAATAAAGATGAGAAAAATGATTGAGCTATTTAGATAGATGGCAGATCCTAGGCTCAATCAGGTGGTTCGTGAATGAAGGGATATTACATAAACTTCATATAAAGGTTTGTTTACTGGATTCACGTAAACGTCCTTCATATATCGAGTTCGATGTGCAACACAGTCTAGGAGTTTTGTGCAGACTTTAATTAGATTATCGTCGATAATGGGGGCTTGAAGGGTCACACTTTATGTGTATTGTTGTTCCGCTCAAGGGTACAATGTTGGTATTTCGAATTATATCTAATGCTAGTCCAAGCGGGAGATTGAAAGTAATGGACTAGATTAGGATATGAGCTTTAATTAATTAATAGGTTATACTGATTAATTAATTAAAGCAGGCCATAATATTAGGCCCATATACCTAGGGTATATGAACTATATATATATATATATTCCCTATTGTAGGGATAATTAATCTTGTCAGTAAGAAACACCAAAGGGTTCAATAAGGGATTTCCTAGGCATCACTTATTGAATGATTGTACCGAGGATAGTTCCTGCGGCGGACGACATACGAGTGGATACCTGAAGTAGTGAATCAATCGCTCAATTCAGTCCAATTAATTACGCAACAAGTAAGTTATTCCAACTTTAGCGTAATCAATGCTCAATGTTTAATTCAGTTATAATTCACGATAATAATTCTCGACATTTTATTCCGCTGCGTACATTAGATTTAAAAATACACTATTTATAAGTTCCTTTCTAATTTTTATAATTAATTTTGAAATTTATAAATATTGCTTATTCTCGAAAAAATGATTAATAATTTTCAGATTTTATAGTTATTGTGGTTGGATATTTACATTTTTTTCTTATATTTTGGGTAAAAGATCGAAGAGAAGAGGTGTAGTAGCGGTTAGTTTAAGGGATGGTAGCAAGGTAATATTAATGACATAATGATAGTTAGATTTGTATTTATGATGAATCATGTTTTCTGAAATTACGAAATCCTAAAACTACTGATAGACAGCAATAAACCAAACCAATTAAGTTTGTATTTCCAAATTGTAATCAAACAAAACATATGACACAACAACTAACCCAACCCAGTGCAGCCATTTAATATTCTTTCAACACAATTACAACTATTAAGACAGATTGGCCGGTCATTTGGCACTACCACCGAATCAATATATTATGTTTCACCTCCTCTATTTCAAAACAAAAACTAAAGGGCCGCTTGGTTAGGAGGTTTAGGGGTAGGAAATAAAAATAAATGATGATTTATTTTCATTTATGGTAAATAAATTAATCATTACTCTCTTTTATTAACAATTCCTTTCATATTATTCCATAATATGATTGACCCCTCATTCATACCCATTGTCATTGCCATTGATGATTTGCAACAAAGCGGGCCCTAAAAATATTTGAATCTATAATCAATTAAACTTTATTCAAATCGGGTTATAATAAAGCTCAACTACTTACAAATTACTCACTTCTTTCACAAATAACAGTCATTTTGAACTTTTAGCTGGAATTTAAGAAATTATGGAATGAACAACATAAATTTCACTAAAAATATTCTTTCATTTTTTTCTCCATCAATTTTTTTACTACCATAAATTTCTTTATCTTTTCCATATAACTTATTTGTATAATATCATAAGATTTGTATGGAAATTTTTATTACTACTATTAAACAATTGTGTATCACATGAAATATCTATGTTATTATATGCAACATTTTTATTTATAGGGTTAATTACGTAAAAATTCACGGCCTTTTAGTCAATTATTTACAACATCACTTTTTAAACATAATTTTATGGTTTCTTTCAATTCGATACACCCGAGTAAATTTATTGCTCCAATTACTAATGTGGAGTCTGGAATTGGGATTTTATATATCTCAGGTACAGACATATAATCGTACAATATTTATAAACCTCTACTTAAATGAAAACGATAACGTTTTATGATTAGGTTTAGCCATAAAACAATGATTTTTTTTTCCATACAATTGAGGGTTAAAAGAATTCGAACAACTATACATATGTATTTAGCCGGGTTAAAATCTCAATTTCGGGCTCCACATTAGCGATTGAAGGAAAAAATTTAATCGGGTATATTGAAAAAATCATAGAGGTGGTGTATTTCTCTGTTATATTGAAAAAGTCACGTTGTAAACGATAATTGACTAAAATGTCATGATTTTTTACGTAATTAATCCTTATTTATAATATCTCCACATTACCACAAATTTCAAAGATAAAACCAGACATTTGCAATTAATTGGTAAGTAAGTCGTAGTTTTAGACAAGCTATATATGTTTCAATGTTCGTTATTACATATCTGAAAATAAACTCAAAACATTGATTTAAATATTGTTTCTATGGACCCAACATTTAAGCTCTTTAAAAGAATTTGAAATAGAAATCACATTTAAAATCATGGAAAGTAGATACAAACTTACCTATAACAAAATGATTCGTTTTAAAATAAGTGTCATTTTAGTTTTTTTGAAAACACTACAACAAAAGAAGTCTTTTGCATAAGACTTTTTGACACCACAATTGTGGTCACTAATAATAAGGTATTTGTGACCACTTGTTGTCACAAATCTCTCTACAGATTATTTGAGACAACTTTAAGACTACTTTTAGAGACAACTAGTTGTTGCAAAAAATATTTGAGACGCATTTGAGACCACTTTTGTGGTCACAAATATATTATTTGCGACGGAGTTATTGAGACGACAATAAAGTTGTGTCAAATACTCATAAGTTGTGACAAATACTTATTATTTGAGACCACTTTGCTTAAGTTGTGGCAAATACTCATTATTTTGAAACCACTTTTTTGTGGTCTCAAAAGACCATTTTCCTTGTAGTGAAAATTAAGGATAGATATAAAAGAGAAATATTTCCATATTGAATCCATTTTATTGAATATATTTTATGGAATAAGGAAATAGTCAATAAATTAAGTAGGTTGTTTATGATAAATTTGGAAGAATTGTGATTTTTGTACTAAAACGACATTTATTTTGAAATTTTTTATTTTGTCTAAAAAGAAACTTATTTTGAAACGAAGGAAGGAAGTATTTTGAATTGAACAGGTAAATTAATTTTTTTTTTATACAACTTTAAAGCTTAAGATAGATAGTTATTGAGACAAATATATATTTAATCTGAATTTGATTTATCAATGGACTAATTAGTATGTGACTTTACCCATAATAATTTTAGATAATGGCTGTAGTATTTTCACTTAAAGACTAATTGCAATCATCGAGAATAAAATATTGCTAATGTAATTATAGAAGATGTTGAACAAATAAATCCATGATAAATTTTGCTATTATATTGAGAAAAAAGTGAATCAGTTCACATGGGAGAAATAACGGAGAAATGCATTGGTCACATCATTTGCTGAATATATGAGTATTTAATTTTTTGGTTAATTACTAAAAAAATCTCGATATTTGGTCCAATTTTCAATTGCAACATGTCTTTTAAAACTTATCAATATTGGTCACCAAGTATAACTTTTTTCAATTACAACATCAGCTAATTTTTTTAACACTTGATTGTGTCGACATCAACACCATTAGATGCACCTGGACAAGACCGTCATTTACCCTAGATCAATTTCACAATCCGTCATTTTTATTGTCGTTAATCGGTGACTGAAGTTATTATGTCACTTCTTCGACTCTCAATTAACGACAGAAGAATTGACGGATTGTGAAATTGAACGAGGGCAAATGAAAGTCGTGTTCAGACGTATTTAATGGTGGTGATGGAGACACAATCAAGTGTCAAAAAATTTAGCCGATGTTGTAATTGAAAAAGAATTATAATTGGTGACCAACATTGATAAGTTTTAAAAGTCATGTTGCAATTGAAAATTGGACCAAAGGTCGTGGTTTTTTTGGTAATTAACCCTTAATTTTTTTATCTCTATCCATAAAGAAGGAAGCGTAAATTTTGAAAGTAGAAGAAGATAAGTATTAGAGTAGATTTTTTTAATCTCCCTTTCATAAACTACGGGTAATTAATATTAAGAAAAAAATAAAGGTGGTTTATTTGCAACCCACACTTTTTTTAACGTAATCAATTCTCAATGTAACCTACTTATATTTGAAAATGGATACAACTTCTTAATATAATCGACTTAATACCAGTTTTACCCTTCTTTAGTAAATTAAATTATATAAAATATCATTTTGTAACTATAACAACCAAAATATAAAAAAACACTACAACAGTTCTGCAAAACGACAACGGTGGAAAACCGTTGTTGTTTGCGATAAATGAGCGTTGTCGTACCTAGTGTTGTAGTAGACCCCTACCTACCACAACGGATTTTTACCGTTGTCGAAGACCTATACCACAACGGTTTAAAATCGTTGTGGTTGACATTTACAACAACGCCTGTTACAACGCAGCTTGACCATTGTTGTTTGTATCACAACACTTATTGTTAACAACAATTATTAACCGTTGTCGTTTGGGCCTTTACAACAACAGTCATTACAAGGGTTTTTGACCATTGTGGTTTTAATTTTTACAACAACGTAAAGACAACGATTTTTTACCGTTGTCGTTTAACCTTTATAATAGAGGTTTTTTAGGCCTGTTATTAGGTATTATTTTTCTGTTTTAATATTTTTAAATAACAAAAATTCAATATAATACATTACATAAAAGGAGAAAACCCGAAATAAAACAACAATTATTTTGTTAGTCAAATCATCAAATTTAATATATCTATTACATTATTTGAGCAAAAACATCCACTAATATGCTTTCGAAACTAATATAAAATTAACTACGCGATCAGATCGACCAGATCTTCTTGAGCTTTATGCACTTCACAGTATGCAAAAAATTCATTCTTCCATTTCGCAACAGCTCATGAAGATCGTAACCTTGCAAAATGCAAAAAAAAAAATATCAACAGAAAATACATAAACGGCTACGTAAAAAGAAAAATGATGAAAATAAATAAAAATATAAATTAATTCTCATATATCGGCCAAAATTGCACCTAATAAGTCAAATTATTACAAATTGACAATCTTGAACCCTTTTCCACGGAATGAGCAGGATTTTGAACAAGGATATAATCAAATATAGAATAAATATTACTAATTCTTCCCTGACTGATGGCTCCAAAGCATCAACAACCATGCAAGCATCATATAGAGTAAATTTGTTTATTCGGTCTCTTTTCCTATACCTAAGTTGTAGAAGTGTCATTCGCAGTAAGTCTTAGCAAAATAGGACTAAAATGCAGTTTGGTCATGAAAATAAGCCATATATATAAGGATTTGCAATAACAAAGAAACCAAGTAGATGGAAGTCATTTTGGATAAAATACTTTGTGAAAATATGCCCATCTAAGCTAAGAATGTCGAATTGTACTATTCCGCATATAATACTAAAAATAATAATTACCTCTGGTCTTTCATCAGCTGCCAGCTTATGAAGCAAAGAGAAAACAGAAAAGAGCAACTTATCACTTTCAACAACACTTGAAAGGTGTGTGACATCAGTAACTTCATCATGAGTAAGAGCTGGCTCTTCCTTCTTTTCAGAACTCCTCAAATCTGCAACCCAAAGCAAGCCATATTATCTTCAGTAAAACTAATGAATGTTACAACAAAGATACCTGGAGTTTTTAAATAAAACAGAACCTATTTCAATTTCTTCCTGAGTCCAATGCATAAGCCCTTTCACAATGAAATCAGTAGCCGTCCATAATAAACATATAGCTATCAGGCTTATATTCAACTCAGTCTTCTGAGCAATGTATGCTCATGCGACATCTATATATCTGCAGAACCAGATTCAATTATGGATTGTGTAAAAGAAGTTTACAGGTGATGTTTAGTAAATAAGCAGTACAACTAAAAAGAAGCATTTATTGAAAAGCTAATGTAAAATTCAAAGAGATTTCATAATACGGCATCATAGTTGTATCTGTCTTTCTTTTTCAGACTTAATTTTTACAGGACACGCATGAACGTGAAATCCAAATGTGATGGAAGTTTACTGAATAATAATATACATAGACTGCATTATTTAATTAAATAATTTAAAAAAAAAAAAACTGTAAAACTTGGGAGCTGTTTTCTGCAGACCTGGTAATATGTGAATTAATGGCAGACACATGTGTTAACATATAATGTAGTTTGGGTTCATGTGCAAGCATTGATAGTGGCTTATAGGAGTGAAATTTAAAAAGATATAATAAGTTCCCCAAAATAAACCTTTTATAGGTTTATCCAGAATCCTAAAATCCTTGTAGCTTACGAGAACGTAAAAGAATCATTGCCCTAATAATCATATCCAATTGCTTCTTAGCAGAAAGTCCAATTAAAGCTACTCTCTATTTAAATTATTTCACAATAACTCACTTTTACCATAATTATATAAACAAAAAAAAAAAAAAAATGAATGACAAGTCATATGATCATCTTAAGTTTCTGCTTACCAAGTCCTAAGGAAGATGCAACACCAAGAGCCACCCACCACAATCAAAATTGCATAAACGTTGAACTTCTTCAACAAGTTGCATTAGGAATTAAAGATGGAATAAGTAAGCTACATGAGCCAAGATGTATCAATCATATACCATATAGGCAACAAAAAGAGTTTTTTGGCAAAAAATAGAAACATTCCAATCAAGATGAATCCTCTAGATCTGAATCTCAAACCAGCCAGAAAACAACAAAGGAAAAAACAATGGAAAGAATAAATGCAGAATCACTATTTCCCATGTTCAACCATACAACAATCACAAGTAGTGTGCCAACAATGACAATAATAGCACATAAAATAACAAACCAACTTCCATGTGATAAAAGATATGATACTGATTTCCTGATATACTGCCTAACAGCGAGAATGAAGAGCTTTAGCTTCTTAGTGGAATCGATATCAATTAATATTCTTATATCAAAATGAAGTGAGAATTCATGAAGTCAAACAATTGTTATTCAAAAATCATCTTACAATTTTGAGCCAATTCTCTGCTCTCCGAAGTAAATTATAAAACCAACTAATAATCAAAATTAATAATTCAGTCAAAGATACACTTACAAAGCAGATAGTACCTATAAACTGAGAAGAATGATTTTGATCGCTGATAATCATAGAAGAATGGCTTCAATCACTGATAAACTGAGAATAATGGCTACAACCGCTGTAAACTGAGAAGAATGGCATCGACGTTTTAGATTTCGAGAAGGCTGATAAACCAGAGAGAGAGAGAGAGTACCATGGACACGCCAGAAGCGGCAGATGCGCGGGGAGGGCAAGATGACGGGAGCGGGTGCGGACGGAGGGATGGCGAGAGCACCGAGGCGGGAAGATGCGGGACCCGAGATGACGGTAGGCCAGGGGCACGGAGGTGGGAGGACGGAGCCACAGCGACGGTGGCTAGGGTTCGCAAGGCTGGGGTAAATTTTCGACTGTAAAAGTGTTTAATCTGAATTGTTTTCTTTTTAGGTAATGAAAAGTAAAATGAGTTAAAAAAATAGTTTAAAAACATTTTTTCTGTGTTCATAAAATTATGAATTAAAAAAAAACTTAAACCGGTTTCGAAAGTAGGAGAAAAAACGGTTTAAAGGGAAAAAATAAAATCAGCGGTAAACAACAACGGTGGTACAACAACGGTTTAGGTTAATCGTTGTTGTTCTGCGAATTTTTGTAAGAAACAACAACGGGATTATAAATAACAACGGTCCCTTACTAACAGACAACGGTTGTGAACTAAAACCGTTGTCTTAGGTGCGTTGTTGTTTAGCAGATTTCCTGTAGTGAAGAGAGAAAATAATTCTCTCTGACTTCGTATAGTCAATCCAAAAAAACTCATCCAAACCGCCAACTCCCCGCGATGAAAACCCCCATTCCTAGAGCCCTATCCAATTAAACTTTACTTGCTGATAGAAATTTCTAAACAAACAAAATTTAGATATTGGTAGAGAGATAATGGAGCAATAGACATAAATAATAATTGAAAATATATCGAGTGACTTGTTTCTCTCAAATTGAGTATTATATCTAATAAAGTCATCTCGCCTATTCCTGCGAGACTAAATTAAATTCGAACGAAATTAAGGAACATTTTAAGAATTTTTTTTTTAATTTTATATATATTAAATATTTAGTTAATTATGTTTCAGTATCAGTATTTTAGTCACTTTGTAATAATATTTTAGTTTACTAAATTAGTATGTTGCGTTACGAAATTTAGTAAATTACGAATAGTCGGCGCCATAAAATAAAATTGAGTCTCTTAATTAAAAGAAAGCAACTTCGAGAAAGTTTTAAATATAATGAATCACATATAATTTGCAGATTTTTTGGAAAGATATTTGAATATAATCGGATATTATGTATAGCATAGGATTGCCCAAAGTTTTTGGAAACTACTTTACTTAAATAACCCACAAATTAGCTACAGGGAATAAATAATTTAATTTTTTAAAAAAGAAGAAATATGGAAATCTAAAAACTTATGGTTATGTTGTTTTATCTTCCTCATTTTTGTTTAAATCCGCAGCATAATATGTATTTTCTTCGTGTAACTTGGATCAGCTAAGCACTTGGATAGGCTAGGCTATGTACACAATAGAAATAGTAAAATACAATATAGGTGGAACAAATACTACTACCAATTAAAAGAACGAAAAGAATAATTGAAATTGAATAGCATGAATTACCTTACAAAAAGATGATGGCAAGTGTATCTTAACATTGCATCCATCAACCCTTTCTTTTCCTGACTCACATTGCGTCATTTTCTGTGGCTGAAACCACTTGAAGCTCATTTTCAGGTACTAAATTAGAGGTTGTCATTAATGGTAAAAGGATATGACTATGCACTGAAAATCACGACTATGAATATTTATATTGGAAACTGGAAACAAATTCGCTAGATGAAAGATTGTAAAAATCGCTATGTTAGTAAAATTTAAAATGATCAATAAATATCATTATATTATTGACAAAATTTCCGTGTTATATTGTTATTAAAATTTTTAATTTCCATTTTATATTATGAAAATATTTGTTTAGTTAATGGATTACCTATGGAAAAAATATAAATTATAGATTTAGTGAATAACTAAATTTCTGTGACGAAATGGTCGAAATGGGTTTAGCTGTCATCATATTTTAGAGAATATGTATTTGACGTTTCAAAATTTTAAATCATAAATAGAATTTCGGATATATATAATATTATAAAGTTGAACTTTTAAAATTTCAAATTATACACATAATTTTGGATATATATAAATTTGAATCACAAAATCTATCTACATTTCAGATATATATATATATATATATATATATATATATATGTGTGTGTGTGTGTGTGTGTGTGTGTGTGTGTGTGTGAATGTTCAAAATCTATCTATTAGAACTTTCAAAATTTCAAATCATTCAACAGAATTTCTTATATATATGTGTGTGTGTGTGTGTGTGTGTGTGTGTGAGACTTATTTCCCACCAAAACTTTTATTTACTAAAAATAGATAGAATTTGAAAGTTAAATTATATATATATATATGTGTGTGTGTGTGTGTGTGAGACTTATTTCCCACCAAAAAATTATATATATATATATATATATATATATATATATAAATTTTAACTTTCAAAATCTATCTATTTTTAGTAAATAAAAGTTTTCGTGGGAAATAAGTCACATACTAAAAGTACTGCACTTCGCGTATTATATAAATAGATATAGATATAGATTCATACTTCTGACTATTATACGGATTTATATTGATGATTAAGCTCACTCATTTTATAATTTGTTACCAAATAAATGAAAATACAACATATTAATGTAGTTACATCTTTTTAGTCTTGTTTTAGAGATATGTGAAAGTGCCTAATTATTCTTTTTATTTTCAATCAAATAGCCACTCAACCGAGTATACCATTTCCATATTGTTTCAATCAAAATGAATATTTCAATCTAGTATTTTAAATGCATTTCGTGGTTGAGAATCACTTGAGTTGGGAAATGTAAATCCATTAGACACTTTCACATATTTTCTAAAACAAGATACCAAAAAGAGATGTTGTAATCACATAAGCTAGCTACATTTTTTATTCTTTGGAATGTTATTAGTAGAACTTTGTAATGTTCATTTTGAGAGAGTATATCTTCTCATATTCAATTACCGGGCGTTGTGAGGAAACCTTGTGTTTTTAATGTAAATTTTGTATCTCATAACTTTATTCTTCTCACTACGCTTGCTAACAAACTCCATTTTATGTACTACAAGCTTTGCACTTGGTGAGGATAGCACTGTCAAACAAATACCTGTCATTTTGCCATTGTATCAAGCTCTACCTAAATTGATTTTTCTTATTTGGCCCAATATGTTTGTGTTGACATGTTGCCACAAAGTATTGTTTGATATAGTCGTGCTCTATGATTTATATATTGTTGGCAAAAAAGTTGTATTTTTCAAGCATGATCCTTCATATGGGACAGATGGAGTATCATATATTCTATGTAAAAGATAAGTTAGAAATGAAAAATGTTTTAGAGAAAAAAAAGAAAAAAAAAAGACATTTACTAAACAACAGGTTAATCCCCCTATGCACAACACATGGTTGGTGTTTGACCGAAAATTCTATACTACCTCTAAGGGTAGTGTTTGCACACCACATGATGTATGATATGTGGTACAATTTAAAAAAGTTGTAAGATATTAACCGTTGATTTGTTTAGATAAACCACATTTCACACATCCTGTGTGTGCACTGCAGACACCAACCCGGTGTTGATGTGGATTTCTAGAACTTTTTCGAGCTTAACAGATGGCCTCGTCTGCCAACCCAACTCTCACACAGCCTGTGCAACTGCCCAAAGCCCAAGTTTTCCGGTTTATGGCAAAAACTCTAGCTAATTCTGTACTCGACAAAATTATTTCTTATTATAAAATATTTTTACCATCTTCCCCAATTATACCTACAAAGTTTTTCGTGGGCACGCTGACAACCTCATATGCCATTTCATTTTTCCATCACCCCCTCCTCCTCCTCCTTCCTCATTCTCTACTTCATTCTTACTTCCATCATCATTCTACTCTCAACTTTATATCAAACTAGTTACAAATGCAAATTGAACAGATACAAGCAATTAGAGAGATAAAATACTGATTTTGTGAGTGTCGTTTATAAATTACAAGATAGCTTTGACAATTTCGCTATCAAAGTACACTCTATACATAATTATTGGTAGTGCAACTTTGATTCAAACGGTATAGCTAAAGTGATGATATGTACTCCCTCCGACCTACAGTAAGTGTCATTTTTCAAAAGATACAACTTTTTAATTTGTCCAATTTGATAATGATAATTCTTTAAAATTATTAATTCTTTTTCACACGACTTACTTTGTTTGTTAATTTAACATATTCATTGATTCATTCATATGCAAATAATTTGTGAAATAAAAAGTTTTAAAATTTTGACTTGGACAACGAAAAAGAGGCTTTAGTATTTTAAATACACTAATTTTATGATTTTTTTTAATAAAATGAAGGGAATACTAAAATAATTATAGAAATGAAAAAGGAAAGAAACACGGCACATGTGATAGTCCCTACTATCCTACCACATGACATAAGTTACACGACAAAGTATATTTTGATTGGACGCACAGGAAAGCCAGTCTCTTTTATTCTTTCTATAATTTACTTAAATCAATTTTAATGTTTACCATCAGGTGACGACGACTGAAACCGAATTCCCAATGTGTGCATTAGTGCACGACATTTAGAAATGTCGAAAGAAAATTATATTATATATGAAGCCCGAATAAAATATGAGGCCCAAAAAGTTAGGCGAGGTTAAAATTAAACCACAAATACCAACACTATGAGCAGTGCAGATTATTACGATGGATAACAGCAGCACTACTGCCGGTGAATTCAGTAAAACTGCCGGAAAGCCCATAAGATGCCGAGGTAAATATATTCTGCGCCTTCAATCACCTCTGTATTGACAATTACACTATACATATATATATGCATATGCATGTGCGTGTGTTATGTGTGAGTTTGCGGTGTTGGTTTGCAGCGGCTGTAGCTAGGAGAGCTGGGGAGCCACTGGTGATAGAGGAAATTGTTGTAGAACCCCCTAAACCCGATGAAGTTCGCATCAAAATCATTTGTACCTCTCTCTGTCACAGTGACATCCTTCTCTGGAAATTAAAAGTATCATCTATTTTATCTTTCATCCCATTTCTTTTCTATATCTTCTCAATTTCTAATTTCCTCTCTCTCTCATTCAAGGACCCTCCCGCATATTTTCCGAGGATCCTGGGACATGAAGCTGTCGGGTAATTTTCATATTATTTCCAGTTTATTATACTACTACTACTATTTTTTTACATTTCTGAAAAGAGATATATACACGTGGCTTTGATAATTTTAGAGTAAAAAGTTTAAAAAATTTGTAACTAATATTCTGAATAAAATATGCTAAAGTCAGTTCCCATTCAATATTCATAAATTTTTATCATTAGTTTTTCTAAAAATATGTTTATATAGTTACATCTATGGCATTTGGGTAGAACTAGTAGACGTCTCTAAGTGTTTGATGTTTTGGCACTGAAAGTGTTGTGGAGAGCACCGGTGAAGGTGTGACGGAGGTTGGTGAGGGCGACACAGTGATTCCGATATTTTTGTCTGATTGTGGGGAGTGTAGAGATTGCACATCCAACAAAAGCAACCTCTGTTCCAAATTCCCGTTGGGAGGGTCTCAATTGATGTATGATGGATCAAGCAGATTTGCAGACCTCAAGGGGGAGACGATATACCATCTTCTATCCGTGTCTAGTTTCACAGAGTATACTGTAGTACATGTGGCTCATCTTACCAAAATTGATCCCGCAATCCCCCCAAACAGGGCGTGCCTCCTTAGTTGTGGTGTGTCAACAGGTATGCCAAACCTATAAGTCATTTAAATAAATGCAGACATTAATGTAGTCTTACATAGACGCTTGCATTTTTCCAGGTGTAGGAGCAGCATGGAGGTCTGCAAATGTCGAAGCAGGATCCACGGTTGCCATTTTTGGTTTGGGCTCAATAGGATTGGCAGTAAGTAGCTTTCATATTCCTTTACTTCTGCTTTATGCATCTGATACAACGTGTAAGACCTATCTACATGTTGAAAATTGGTTTGGAATTTCGGATTTTGATTCAAAATTAATTAATTTAATTAATTGTTTCTATTTGTTAAAAATGGAAACAAGTTGCAAATTCATAATCTACGTTTCGAGTAGATGAATTTAATGTATTAATGTGCTTAAAACCAATTTCGAGTGAATGAGATATAATTGTCAAAGGTTGCAACTTAAACTTGAAAGTTGAAGAAATATGGGAACTTGTCCCACATAGAAAAATTGGAGTAAGTGGATACTCCTTATTTAGTAGAGAGCACTCGATAAGTAGTTATCACGTGTGCTCCCCCTATGGTGGATCCTAGTGACATTTTAGTTTGGCTAAAATGGACCCCGCGGGTTCGTGGCGGTTCGAGTCAGGCGGTGCGGTGACGTGGATCTGGCCGGGCGGATTGAACCGGACAGGGTCGGCTCGGGCCGGGCGGTGGGTCGAACCGGACCAGGCGGTTCAACCCCCCACCGGGTTGGGTCGGACCGACCCGCCAGCAAGCCGGGTGGGTCGAACCAATGCGATCCGTCGCCCGCCAGGACGCGGGTCAGCCTGCGGGTGCGACCGCCCAGTGAACTGATGGGTCCAGTCCAAAGGGTGCAACCAAGGGGTGAAGAGGTGCCTTTCCAAAATGGCACCACAACTCTTCAACATATATAAATAGGCCCCTCCACATTTCATTTCATTCAATCAGATTCACAAGTTCATTGAGATTCAAAATTCTGCATTAGTAGAGTCCGAAAGTTCCAAATATCCGAGTACATTCGCCGATAACTTCCGACTCATAGTGCAGCGAGGTGAAGTTTTAAAGTAGTTGTATCTTGGAAGTGTTTTACTATTAAACGTATTGCACCTGAGTACGTGACAATTTCGTCTTACGGATATAGAGTCAAACTCTAGCACCGACTTTGTCTGCATTTATACATCTTCGTCTATACATTCACATACCGACAATTAACACTACATTTCTTTAAGGTTGCAGAAGGAGCAAGATTATGTGGCGCGGCTAGAATCATTGGCATCGATGTCAACCCTTCAAAATGTGAAATAAGTAAGTCCATGCTACTTCTCAGAAATGCACATGTATGTTTTAGATAGCTTCTAGGTTTACTATCATTGAATAATTTGTACATTTCGCCACATCTAGGTAAAGCATTTGGAGTAACTGACTTTGTTGACTCAACAAGCTGTGGCGAAAAGCGCATAAGCCAGGTAAATAGTTGCTTATCCGACCATTGTTTTGGGGTACATAAACATAAGTTTTTATTAAAATTTATCTAGCTTTGTTGTGTTTTCCATTTTCAGATTATAAATGAGATGACTGGTGAAGGAGCAGACTATTGCTTTGAATGTGTTGGAATGGCATCTCTTGTTCAGGAAGCATATGCTTGCTGCAGAAAGGTTTCCACAAGATATTTAATTACATTGACATGTTACAAAATAATTTCTATTCCATAATTAGTGAATCATGATTGACACTATTGCTCGTTAAAACTATTCGGTTCAAGAGTCTATCCACACGCACACTTATTTGGTCACATTAATTTTCAGGGATGGGGTAAAACAGTGGTGGTTGGGGTGGATAAACCCAACTCAGAGCTGAGATTCAGCTCGAGTGAGATCCTTTTTCAAGGAAAAACGTTGTTGGGATCCTTATTCGGAGGTCTCAAACCCAAGTCGGATGTACCAATCCTTGTTAAACGCTACATGGACAAGGTAGTCAAAGTGATGTTGCATTCCTGGGTTTTTGCTTCTCTTGAGCATTTTGTGAGTAGTTTGTATTGTGTATGTGCAGGAACTAGAACTTGATAAGTTTGTGACACATGAGGTTGGGTTGGAAGACATTAACAAAGCTTTCGACTTGCTTCTTGATGGAAAGAGTCTAAGGTGTGTGATTTGGATGGAAAGATAAATGTTGTGTCGCATGCTACTCTAATGGTTTATTATTTCAAATATATATGGGTATGTTTATTTATGGAGAGGGATGTGGCAAATCTGGACGTGAACATATTCATACATGATAGGTCAAAGTTGCACTCCTCTAGTCTAATCTATTCAGAGTAAGAAAACAAAGTCAGAAAAGAAAGAAAAGATTTATGACTTTTTAGAGAGAAATATATCGCTAGCTTATTTATATTATATTACCATGTCAAAGGCAAACTTCAATGAAATTGAGATGATCTTATTAAAATAAATTGTTCAAAATTTATTAACTGATCGCGGACAAAAAATTATTTACGAATCGAATAATAAATCGAATCTTTCTGTGTTGAACAACTCAAACACTGGATTTAAATATATCTACCATTTATGGACACATGCATGTATGTTCAACACAGATTTCTTCTGAGTATTATTTCGGGCTCCACATTAGCGATGGTTTTTAGTCAATATCACAGATAATGCGCTAGAAGACATTTTTTTTTTTTTTCTGAAATAAAACAACACATATGAGCTCGCATAGAATGAATGAATGCATGTTCTAAACATAAAATATTTTTTTTTTAATAAGTAGACCCAAACACTACATTGTTATGTGACTACCTTAAACCTCAAAATCAAGGCATACCCCTTTATAGGAGAGGTAAATATTGATTTACAGCTAGATTGAGATCTCCCACGATATCAAATATCCCGTATCTCATGCTACATTACTTAGTATAACATCTATGAGTGACACTCATGTGCATAAGATGCACATTAGTGTTATTGTACACCTTGTGGGCCCCACCTATAATTCTTTACCCACAAGGTAAAAATAAATAAGTAAATTCCTGATTTAAATCAAAGGCAAAACCCTCATCTTCTTCATCAAACAACGATTATCAGCGCTATCTTCATCAACCAGTTTCTCAGGCCGATTTCGTCGATCTTCATCAACATAATGTCATTGATTCTCTATCAATTTTCGCAGAAAGAGATTTCAGCCAAAATCTGCAAAAAATCAATCATAGTAGTTATCAATTGGCTTCGAAAAAATCATGAACATGAGCTATTAATGATTTTGATTTCATTATTTGAACATTACAATTCTGTTTTCATTACAAATTCGAAAATGTTTTGAAGAGGTTTGTTTTATGGTTTCTAGTAGATATGGATACTGAAGTTTATAATGATAAAACATTGCAAAACATCAGAAAGGTAAAAACCCGATAGTACATGAAATTCTATATGACAGTATACTTCAATTGCTCTATAAAAAACATATACTGCATCAAACAACTATGTATACTGTACCATTTATTCACATATACTGTAGGGTTTATTAACGTGTACTGTGTATATTAAATCATATCAATAGAGCATGTTCGAAAATAACAAATTATCAACACATACTACATCACATACATATATATACTGTATTGTTTACAAATATATACTATAATTGTAAAACAGATTGATGTATAAAAACCATATACTGCATCAAACAACTATGTATACTGTACCGTTTATTAACATATATTGTGCCCTTTATTAACATGTACTGTGTATATTAAATCATATCAACAAAGTATATTCGAAAATAACAAATTATCAACACATACTACATCACATACATATATATACTGTGTTGTTTACAAATACATACTGTAAAACAGATTGATGTATAAAAAACATATACTGCATCAAACAACTATGTATACTGTACCGTTTATTAACATATACTGTGATGTTTATTAACATGTACTGTGTACATTAAATCATATCAACAGAGCATGTTCGAAAATAACAAATTATCAACACAGAAGAACAGAGAAGAAGAATCCAAAAAAAAAAAAAAAAAAACTCGAAAAACCACCATAAAAATACCTTACGAACTCGAGCAGCAGCAATACGCAAAATATTACTGATAGAAAATTAACAGGAGAAATTCCACAGCCAAACTCGTGAAATCACAAGAGGTTAGAGAGAGAAAACGAATATAGAGAGAGAGAGAACCGCCATATATATGACGGTATTTTTTTTAAAAACAAACGTAAAAAAATAAAAAAAAAACGGAGGTAAAATTGATGGGTAAAAAATACAAGTGGGGCCCACAAGGTGTACAATAACACTATGGTGCTTCTTATGCACCCAAGTTTTTGCCAACATCTATTTGACCCTCAATAATATTTCTTAGATATTTTATGGGAAGTCCTTACAATATTTTGATTTAAGTGTATAACCCTTATATTAATAAATTTAAAACTATCAAATAATTATGATATCTATACGATAAATATAATTAATTGAAATTTAAAATTCATTACCACAATTGGGCTCAATCAAGTAACCGAAAACAATGCAACCTTCTTATAGGAAGACCAATTAAATTGGTACGAGACATACATACATTTGGCTAATAAAGGAGGCCGTCAATTTATAAATAAACCCTCACATACTTAATATTTTAGAAAACAAATTTGAGTTTTATCTAATTAATATTTTCAAAACTAGTTTGACTCTCAAAATAGTTAAATATTACTCTCTCCGTCCCGGCCTAATTGTCCTACTTACCTTATTTGTTTGTTTCAAGCTAATTGTCCTACCCCATAAATGACAAATTCTCCCACAATCTCCACCATCAAAATCTCCACATTCAATCTCCACATTTGAAAAAGTCAAAGATTCCACAAAATCTGTTTTTTCTTAGTCTCCGTGCCAGATCAAGGTAGGACAATTAGTTTGAGACGGAGGGAGTAATACTTTATTAATTCTCAAATTTAATTCTAAATTAGAAAATAAAATAAAAAAAATAAAACATGCATGATAGTTTAGTACCTTGAGCGGTGTTCATATAATTCTATATGACATGCTATATGAATGACAATTAATTTCAATCATATTCAAATCAAATAATAAACAATAATTAAACAAGAACAAATTTATAGCCATCTTAGACACAAAATTACGACGCAGAGTTAAATCTAGGGTTGCTGCCGCCCGCCTCTCAGTCGCCATTATCGTCTTTCAGCTCAGCTTCAATGGCCAAGAGAACCAAGAAGGTCGGTATTGTGGGGAAATATGGCACTCGATATGGTGCTAGTTTGAGAAAGCAAATTAAGAAGATGGAAGTCAGCCAGCACAGCAAGTACTTCTGCGAGTTCTGCGGCAAGTACGCAGTGAAGAGGAAGGCCGTTGGCATTTGGGGATGCAAGGACTGCGGCAAAGTGAAGGCAGGCGGCGCCTACACACTTAACACTGCCAGTGCCGTGACTGTTAGGAGCACCATCAGAAGGTTGAGGGAGCAAACTGAGAGTTAAATGTAGTGAAATTTGGTTTTGGAAGTTTTGATTTGGATTAAAGTGAGTTTTGACTCAGTTGCTTGTGGTCTTACTGGATACTCCTTATCTCCTGTTATATTTTTGCATTATTTAAAGACACAAAATTACGAAAACATGAAAAACTGATTAAGCCACAACCCGATTCAATATTTTCACGGCCCATCTGCAATTTTTTGGCCCAGAATAAATTTATTGACTACTTTCAACAATCTATGATAATGGTCCAACAAAAAAATAAAACAACAGGCCAAAATAATTATTTCTCGCCCATCAATTTATTTATTTGAAATACTCCAACAAAAATTTAGGCCATGTTTGGTTGGAGTTGGAGTGGCTGGCTGGGCTGGGAAAAGTGGATGGAGTTAGTAGTAGGGGGTCTTAGAGAGTGATGTATGGTTGAGTGACTGGGGTTGTGGTTGGAGTGTCGGATTTAATTATGAATCGTAAAATGTGATATGATATGTGTAAGAGATAGTATTTAATGATTGGGAGAATAATTAAAGTAGTATTAGGATTTGTAATTGATTGATGTTGTGTGTAATTATTGATAGGTGACTTGGCCAAGCCAGCCCAAACAAACATTATAAGGAGTTGGCCCCACTGATGAGGGGTTGGGCCAACCCCAAGCAAAGTGAAACGGGCGCAATTTAATGAAATAGCCAATCACCTAAACCCTAGACTAAATCCGGTTCAGACCCACAGAATCAACCCCACCCGACCCGAACCGAAACCCCGTCCAGATCCAGGCCTACGTGGTTTGAACCCTAGCCCACTTCCCTATTTAAGCCACCGCCGCCGCCGCCACCATCTCTTCTGCTGCCGGAAATCTGTTCGCCGTTGGCACCAACACCTGCTGACCGGTGCTCGTCGAGGAGTGTGGCGCCACCGTGTCCTAAAGCTGTTGATCACCCATCATCATCAACCGCAGCGGCTGTTGTTCCACCGGAATCCATGGTCGCTGCAGCCGCCATCGACGGGGTCGAGGCTGGTGACTAAAACCAGGTAAATAGCCGCTCTTCTCCGTTTATGAACTGGCGGGTAGGCACCGCAACCATCTTCAGGCTCTACTGCTCGTCGCCGTCATTGCTGATGTTGCTCGCTGGAAAGAACGAGATTTGCGCCGCTGCTTGAGTCTGGGATTTGAGGTCGCAATCTGAAGAAAAAACCGACAGTGATCTCGTTGTCCTGTCTTCGTCTTGCCACCGCATCCAGATCGCGACAGTGAAGGGACCATTTTTGGTCGAATTCAGGAACTTCAGGGGCTTCAATGGTGATTTTTCGGAGTTCTGCATAAAAGCCCTCGGTCTTTTGGGGAAGATGAAGATCAACCCCACCTCTTTTCAGAGACTTCTGACTTCTTTCAAATTGACCCTAGAAATTATGAACATAATACAGTACATCCTAGATCCGAAAATTACAACAAAAATTGTATGTTATGTACCCTATTTCAAAATTTAACAAGGGAAAAACATGGAGACGTAATTCACCTCCTTGTGTACAATTCAAAAATTCAAAAATTCAAAATACAAAATTGTACCAATAAAACTAGGCCATAAATCGTTCAATAAAAATTGACGCATTCATCCATAACAACGATAAAATTGCAAACCTAAACACCGACCAACACTATATGCATAATAGAATTAATTAATAGAGAACATACAATAATTAGGCATGTCAACGGGGCGGGTCAGGTCGTGTTTTTGGATTTTCTGATCCGCCTCGTGGCAAAAAAATTTGCCCCGTGATCTGGCCCGCCCCTATCATTTATTTTTTTATTTTTTATAAAAATAATTTTTTTTTTTTTTTTTTAGAAAAACTTGATTTTTTTTTTGTTGAAGTCAATATGATTTTAATTTTTAGGTTTACATTAGCTTTGTTTCAATATTTTTAATTTTCTTTTTAAATTTAATTATTTAATTATTTAAATTTACTCGATCTAGTCATAATTTGATATATTAGTTAGACATATATATAACATATTATATATAAAATTTTATATTATAAATACATATATATATTTTTTATATTTCTGTGTATATATATATATATATCTATATAATAACACATAATATATATTTAAAAAAAAATATACATACATAGATGCGGGGCGGGGGACATGACCCGACCCCGACCCGGTCCGTGGACGGGGCGAGGCGGGGCGTGCCCCATTCTTCATCAGGACAGATTTTGCTCTGCCCCAAAGGCCTCGGATCGGGGCGGGGCGTGGTGAATCAATTTTGACATGCCTAACAATAATATCAAAACATATTATCTGATACCAATTGTTAGAACCACGATTTCTATGTGATCCACAATATTGAATATTGAAGATAAAATACATCGTTGTAGGATCGACCGATTTATCATATGTCCTACATAATAATTAATTTAGGCTGGAAGGATTAAATTAATATATTTTGTAGCGTGTTCTCATCTCGCTTCAAACCTCCAAGCCTTCTCCGGTGTTTTCACGAACTGCATTGCAATGCACGATGTGTGGATACCCTTGGAATATTTTATGCACCGAGAATTAGAGAAGAAGACCTAATTGGCGTGTTATATTATGCATATATAATGCCACATTATTCTTCCACTACAAGCAACATATCCTGATAAATATAGAAGATTGTGGATATCTCCACCTTCCGTATTTATCAATATTCAATATATTTAATGTATTGCAATAATAAATTATAATATCTATAATTTATTCTAGTTCACATTGAGCCACCGAAGGGACTTGATCGGACGCAATTAAATAAAGCTCCAATAGATTAATTATGACCCGGTCAACTCTTGACTTATCATCTTACTTTATTAATTATATTTTTTTTCAATAAAAGAATATAATTGCACTCTTAATTTATCGAAACTATTGAATATAAAAAAATTATTTTCCTCTGATTGATTGATCCAACACATAACTCTTAATTGAAGCGATACCTTGGCTTTTAAAAAAGATGCAACTATTTTATTCTCAAGTGATTATAAAATTGCAATCAACCAAAAACTTCTTAACCAAACCGCTACCCTTCTTATGACCGCTGGCTCAATTGTACTAAAAAAATGCTGATAATTGAAACCATGAGGACACAGGGACTCAAATTCCTCTTCAAAAGTCTAAGATCCCTTACCCACGCAGTCTAAAGCTGAAGCACGAAATAAATCAGAAAAATAATGGAGAGCCATTAATTGTCCAAAGCGCATCTTGGATAACTCGTGATACAATTTCTCTCCGAGGCATCAAAGAATTTGGTGTCTAAGGGCATCAACAGTGCTGGAGGTATAATTGTCTACCACGTCATTGTCAAATCAAAAGTTAATACCCAATATATTATTTCTCCCCAATCATTCAAGGTAATAATTATACTATTTGGGGGTCCCACATTCAAATCACCTATTTTATTTTTACATCTTCAATTCATTAAAATCTTGTTTACAATTTTCACCTATACAATTAATTAAATAAATATTCATAATTTTTTTAAATTAAAATATTTACTTGAAAAAAGAAATTAATTCTTATTCTTTTTTAAGACAAAGATGAATTTTAATTCGTTTTTACATAATATTATTAAATGGATGGAATTTATAAAAAAGAAAGATCAATACAATTGAAATCGGAAAAAGAAAAAAATGCAGAAAAGGGAAAATAAAAATGTAGAAATATAAAAGCTCTCACTTTACTAATAACAATAAAATACAGAAATAAAAAGAAAACAAAAAAATCGAAAATAAGAAAATATGTTGGCTTCTGCGACATTCAAGAGGTGTGGGCCCCACCATCGTAGCGGCATCACACGCGCGTGCCATGCGTCTCAATTGATATGCTTTTTGCGGTGTTTTATCCCCACGCACCTCCTTTGCCATCTCTCGTTTCATTATCACAATCGGGTACAGTTAAAAACATCAGCAGTGGTGGGAATAAATAAAGGGCCTGTTTGTTTATGAATTGACACAGCCGTTCAAGATTTAGCACAATCTACATGTGTTTGGCTCTAGGTTGGGCACAATATATTGTGCCCAATCCTAAAACCCCCCAATAAATTATTTTAAACACCAAACAACAAAAACATCAAACATCAATCCACTAACTACCTCTTACACACATCATCAATCAAACTCAATTCCCAATACAATTTTAATCAATTACCAATCATTCACTAACTACCTCTTACAAACATTATCAATCAAACCCAATTCTCAATACAACTTTAATCAATAACCAATCATTCACTAACTACCTCTTACACATATCAAATCACCTTTACCACCTTTTATATTATAATCACCCCACAACCCAATCTCCAACCAACATAAACAAACACTCACTTATTTACCCCAACCTCATATTCCACTTTATTCCCCACAGCCTACAGTACTCCAGCTACTCACAGCCATAAACAAACAGAGCCAAAGAGAGGGAAGTTAATTTGGTACAATTAATTGTACCTAACTTTTGTTGAAACAGGTATAGTAGGGATGTTGGGCGGTGGTGCCCAATTGCCGGTAGAAGAGGGATTTCAGGCGCGTGTCTCTCATGCGCGTGTGGGGCCCGCGCCTGATTATAACTGTTGCTACCATTTATTTATTTATTTATTTATTTTTGTAATATCAGCCTTTATTTATTAATAGTTGGGAACTTGAACCATTTGAATCCAATTCAAAAAATATTATGTAATTTTTTTTATGTTTATTAAAAGTTTAGAATAAACAAATTAAAATTCATCTTTGTCTTAAAAATTAAAAAAATATATATTTTTCTAGAAAATATATTAATTTAAAAAATCTCCTGAATATTTATTTAATTAGTTGTATATGTGAAAATTGTTAATAAGGTCTTAGTGAAATGAAGATGTGAAAATAAAATGGGTAATTTGAATGTGAGACCCCCAAATAGTACCAATTATACCTTGAATAATTGGGGATAAATAGGTACAAATGTAGTGGGATTAACTTTTGATATGACAGTGATATAATAGTGATGTGGCAGGTTATTGTACCTGCACCACTGTTGATGCCCTAATTGTACAAAATTTCTCTCTCCTCTTTGTACATTCTCCCCTAATGGTATTGTACCTAGTAGGTGGGTACAAATTTTTAATTGTACCCCCCACTGGTAATGCTCTAAATATCCATTCTTAATTTGGGTCGTTGTTTTTAGTATTTCTCCTCCTGCAGATTTAATTCCACCAGGCATTTGTTTGCTTAATCTAATCGAACAAAAGCATCAGCTTAAGAAGATGAGAATTGAGAGAGATTAATTTTCATGCTTACATTTCTTTGAACATCTGATTCTAAAAGCCACTTGTTGTCGAACTTTAAAACCAAAACTACTGATAGTATAAATCCTGTTATGTGGGATTTTTTTGATATCAAATCTATGGTTGTGTTTGCTTTAGGCTTGGGGTGGCTGAGAGACAGTAGGCTGGGGAAAATAAAGCGGAAAGGGAGATTGGGTTAGATAAATGAGTGTTTGATTTTGTTCGTTGAAGATTGAATTGAGATTTATTTATATTATAAAAGGTGAAAAGGTGATGTGATGTGTGTAAGAGTTAGTTGAAGAATGATTGGTTGCAGTTTGTTTATATTATAAAAGTTGAAAAAAAATGATGTGATGTGTATAAGAGCTAGTTAGGAAATAATTGATTATTGATTAAAGTGTTGTTGAGAATTGTGTTTGATTGATGATGTTTGTAAGAGTTGATTACAGAATTGTTGGATGATGTTTTATTGGGGAAATATATTGCCAACAACCTATAACCAAACGTGGCCCGGTTGATCAATCCTCAATGGATTGGGCCAATCCCAAAACAAACACAGTCTGTGTGTTTTCCAAAAAATTAAATTATGAATATGGGGAGTTGACATGACATGTAGGAAAGTTTGACCCCTTAAAGAACTGATTGTTTGGCTCCATATCAGGACTTAATTCTATGCATTCTAGCAATACATGCACGTGCACGTCGTCACTATTTTTTTACAATAATTTTAGCACAAAAAATAATTTAAATGTAAAATTATTGTACTTTGAGTAGTGGTATTAGTCGATCATTCTAATAAATATAATATAATCATTTGTGATCGTAATATAAGTCATGTAGCAACTTACAATTTAATGCTTTAAAATTCGTCGTATACTATACCAAGTTCATCAATTTTGGGAACTTACTAAAATCGATTCACAAATTTTTCAACTTAGTAAAATTACCCCTGACACATCACCATTCTCATCAAAATGCCTTGTGCGTGATTTTATCAAGATCAAAGCAGACTGTGGAAATCAATTTTAATCTAGCAGCAATCATATATCGGCACATCAAACAATAATTTACGGAATGAAAATAAACTAAAGATACAAACATCAAAGTCTATTTGTAGTCGGATCCTATTTTCTAAAATTCTAGAATATAAAACGAATACTCCATAGTCAAACAAATAGAAGCATAAATATTGTATTAAAAATAACAAATATAAATATTCTCCCTAGTACAGACTATAAAACCAAATTTTGTATTGGTATCTATATATACCGTTACTTATCTTTGATTTTGGTGTACCGATGTTTTTTCGGTGTACCTTTAAAAATTCGATATACTGAATACCAAAATACAAAAATATGAAAAAAAAATTGGTAAAATGATATATACCAAAATGTCGAACTACTAAATACAAATTATTTTTTAGTATACATGGTACACGTTTTTCGTGCACGCACTTTAGGGCACTTTTAGTGTCATTTTAGTGCCAATAATGTGCATAATCACGTGTATATAGTGCTTTTATACTCTCATGGGCAAAATAATGCGTCTGTGCTGTTTTTGTGTTAAGATAGGTGAAAAAAAGGGTCGAAAAAAAACATCAAAAGACCACAGAGTCGAGGGATGGATCGAGGCAACAAAAGGAAGGGCTAGCTGAAGATCTCGGTCGAGACAGGATGAAAATCTCGGCCGAGACGGGATGAAAATCTCGGCCGAGATGAGTCTCCAGGGCATTCATGAAGAATTGAACAAACTGAAGATCTCGGCCGAGACACACAATGCATCTCGGCCGAGATGTGTTTCCAGAGAATTTCAAGGCTTCTCAAAGGACCAAGATCTCGGCCGAGATGCAATTCAATCTCGGCCGAGATGAATCAAGCCCTAGCCAGCCCCATTTTCCCCTTTTTACGTTGATAAAGCGCAATCCGTTTATCAAAGGAATTCGGGATAAAGCCTGATCAATGAGACAGTAAAATGCAAGAAATATTAAGAACACGGGATATACGTGTTCGATCCGGAGATCTACGTCCACGGGCGAAGGCAATAACCTTCCGGGGTGTTTTTTCACTATTTCTCCTTCAATGTCGAAGTTCACTCTTACAAGTTGTAGTTTTAGAATACAAAGTGCGAACCCTAAATCCGAATACAATTCTCTTATTTATGCTATAAAAAACGAAACCCTAACTAAATCTCTATAATCTCGCCCACTAAATCTGCATGGAAGTTGGGAAAAGATCATGGGGATCTTAATCTCCCAATATGCCGCGACTGGGCTCAGCTGTGTTGGGCTTGCGCTTCTGGGCCCAGTTGACCTAGTTGGCGGGCTAGCCCGACCCGGAGTTACTGGGCCATACCTATCAGATGCTCCCCCACCAGCCGGAGCGAGGTAGGAGTTTCGGTTAAGAGTAAGTCATGTGGTAATAGGTATGAGTTGGTGGCGATGTAGAGTGACGTAATGGTGTAACTAGTATTGAAAGATTCTCGTCTTACCGAACTGACGGACCACCGGGGTGAAGGAACCAGCTGGGGCCGAGCTGATACACCCCCGAGGTGAAAAGGTCAAGGGACCGAACCGAACCGAACTGAGGTACCCCCGGGGTCATAGGGTCGGCAGAGGCCGAGCTGAAACATGCCCGGGGTAAGAGGGCCACCAGAGTGAAACCCAAATCTTCCTGGGGAAGGGTGAAGTTGATGTGATTGGCGGTGCCACCATTAGGAGAAGGGATGTGAAGTGATGCGTTTGGGAATCCCAAGAAGCGTGCCCCCACGCACCTAGGTAACTGTAACGCGCGTGATTGCCATGCACAAATCTTAAACGCTGAATTTGAAAAGGCCAGATCTGGGCCGTTGATTCGTGAGTACATATATATATATATATATAAGGCTTGTACAGTAAGCTTCATTATTCTCATTTACGGTTTGCGAGAGACAAAGAGCGGGAGAAAAAGAGAGAATCATCTGTGCCAAGTCGTGAGCAATCTCAAATCGAAACCAAGTAAGTATGTCTTCCTCTCGTCTTCTTCTTCAATTAGAGAAGTAGGGACAACTAAAGCCCTATTGAACGTAGAACCTTTACGCTTTATTATCCCTGAAAGAAGAGAGATCAGGATGGTATATAGGGCAGACGGCATGAAATCTGGCACCCGGGCAGTTGGGTTTAGTGATTGCGGGGAGGAGACTTCGAGGTTGCCGCGGAGGCACTGCGGATGTCGCGGGTGCAAATAGAAGCCCTGATACCAACATTTTATTTTCCTTTTAATATAGAATACATAGTGCCGGAGCCTAGTGATCGAGCTTGTTGCCCACCCAGGGGGTTCATAAGTGTGTATATAGACCCCCTGAGGATAGGAATTAGGTTCCCTCTCTAGGACTTCGTAGTGCAGCTGCTGAGGTATTACGGCATTGCCTTATGCCAATTAGCACCCAATGCCGTGAGGCAAGTTGTCGGGTTCTTAGTAGTGTGCAAGAGGGCCGGAGTGGAACCGGATATAGATATATTTAGATTATTCTTCCAACTGAAAGCCTTCGGGAAATCGAAGGGGTGATATTCCTTTAGCCCGAGGGCTCGTGGTGGGTTTGAGGTGAAAAACCCGAGTAAGGTAGAGGGTTGGAAGGAGAAGTTTATATTTGTGAAGGTTGATGTGGCCCTCTCGAGGTGGAGGAGGGAGGAGGTAGTGGATAACGCCCCGGTGGCGGAGCCGGAGTTAGTTAATTATTTCTGTACCGTGGGTACGTTCAAGACACTCTGCACCGAAGAGGAGCTGGCGGAGGCAGGGTTACGTCCCTACTACTCGGGAGGAGCAGAGGAGAATCCCACCCGGGGGCAGGATTCGGCAGCCGGGGCAGCCGAGGAGGGTAGGAACTCTTAATATGTTGGAACTGTTTGTAACTTGCATGAGATTAACCATTGATCTTCTTGCAGTGGGGCGATTCGGAAAAGATACAGCTGGAAGCTCGGCGATGCCTCCGGCCTCGAAGAAAAAGGGGACCGCCGCCGAAGTGTCCCCTAGAGGGAGGGTGTCACCGAGTCCGAGGCCGTCACAAAGGATGGAGGACGAAGTTGTGGTCGCAGGGTCGACCCCGAGGTTGAAGAGGAGGCCGGAGCCGTCCTCACTCCGCCTGTAGAGGCCAAAAGACTGCGCACGGACCCAACTCCCAAGGTACAGTAGGGATAGTTATTGCCGTAAGAAACATCCGTCTCTGAAACTCGTCTTTTGCTGTTTTGTTGTTTTTTTTTTTATACGGGCAGGGCAAACAAATGTGCTGGGCCTGGAGGGGCCTGAGGCTGAGGAGCTATTGCGGCTAGCTTAGGGGATCATGGACCTCGGCCGAAGGAGTGAGCGGGAGGCCAAAGAGGAGCTAGCCGAGGCATTGAGGGAATTGCGATCTCGAAACGACAGGTTAACTCACGACCTATCCGAGGCTCGCAAGAGAGCTTCCTTAGTGGAGAAGGGAGTGGCGCGACTGCGCGAGGTGGAGGTAGAGGCCGGGGTGCTCTGCGGAGAAGTGGCGGAGCTGCGCGCGGAGCTGAGGGCCAAGGAGACAACAGTAGTTGAGGCCTGCTAGGGGGCCGTGCTGAAGACTTTCGCAGAAAAATTGCGGTAGACCAGCACATTCCTCGACTACCAAATGAGCTTCGTCGCGGTCGGCAACACGGCAACACGCTCGGTGCTGTTGGAGAAGGTCAAGGAGATCTATCCGAATGTGGATGTTTATTGTCCAGAGTTCGGATACGATTTCAACGCCGTGGGCGCCGTGGAGGAGGCATATTACAATGCACTGGCTCGGATCCTGGAGTGGCCCTTGGTGAAGGCACTAGTAGAGAAGAAGACAATACTGAGCGCCGAGGAGATCGCTGCCTACAATGTGGACCAGGACGAAGAGTTCCTGTCCTTTCGGCGGGGAGAGTTCACTTCAGAGCCATGAACAAAGGATCCACCCCCGCGCATGGGAATCACGGCAGAGACACTGGAGGGTGATGCGGGGGTGAACCAGGCCTTGCCAGAGGAGGAGCATGAGGAGGAAGTGGAGGTGCCGGAGGCGGCCGAAGGGGCCGATCAGGGGGAGGTCAGTTCCCCACAATCTTGATAAATTGTAAATATAGTAGATGGTAGGGAAAATCTGTGTTCTTGCTGTAATGGATTGGCAAATGATGTATATGACATTCTGTTTGATAATGAAGCTTGTCTGAGTAAATATTGTTGAGTTACTGCTCTTTCTCTTCGGTGTTGACTACGAAATATTGGTACCGAATCTCTGCTGCAAACAGGAGAATACCGAGGACCTACACAACGTAATAAAGAAGCCCATGCAGCCCTTGGAATGGTTCCGCTGTGATAAAGACAACTTGCAAAATCAGGTTGTACCCCAGTTGGAGAGAAGGTTAGCCTCGGCGGAGAAGAGGGCAACGGAGGCCGAAGAGGCGAGAGCTAAGGCGATAGAAAGGGCCAGAGACCATCAGTTAAAGTACTTGTCGAAATGTGCCGAGCTGGAGTGACTCTTCGTCCACCAAAAAGAGTATGAGCGTATATTGATGGAGTACGGCTTGCTAACCTTTGAGGAGGTCGAAGAACGGACGACCGAAATCCAGGGGGAGATTACCGCGTTGATGGAGGCCTGTCACACCAACTCCTCTGAGCTGGTTAGGAAGCGGGAAGTATTAGAAATACTTCTCAATATGTACGAGGGCTTAAGAGGCCGCAACAGGTGGCGTCGTACTGCGGAGGAGAACATCGCGAGCTCCAGCCGGGGACAGGACTCCTTGAAGGCTCCGCGGAGAAGTAAGAAGGGAACGGTCGAAAAACCGACTGGGATCATAATCCGAGAGCCGACCCCGGTGGCTGTTGCCGAGGAGGAGGTTCAAAAATTAGCTGAGGAGATCGAAGTGATGGACCCCGCGGAATGGGATCCCGTGGAATGGGCTAACACTTCGAGCCAGCGCCACAACCGAGTCCTCGTCGCCGAGAAGATCGAGGGAGGGACAACGTTCCAAGGCCAGTTCCGAGAGTAAGTCCTCGGCGAAGAGGAGGTCAAAGCAGGGGAAGGACCGGAGCCCAAAGCCGGGGTACCTCCCGATCCCGGAGGACATGAAGGAGCTCCCGGGATGGATTCCAACGCCGGAGCGCATAGTATTGGCTAGGGGATCGGAGATAAATTTAAATACTAACATTTTATGTGTATTTGTAAAGGATATTTGGTAAATAAACTTTTGGAAATATTTTGATGTATATAACAAGTATGCTAGATAAGAGTAGCTAAGTGGGTGGTCATGAGGCAAGTACTTGAAATTATCTTGATATGTCATTATGAAAATAATGTGGTAGTTAATACTCGGGAATACGAGGTGTAAATAAGCCCTTGTTCGGAAACAAGTTATAGAAGCTCCCCGGACGGATCAGGCGGGAGTTAACGTTAAATAACAAAGTTATTGACCTCTCCGGATAAATCAGGCGAGAGGGAATACGTGTCTGGGAACCAAGTGTTGATCTCTCCGGACGGATCAGGAGAGAGACCAATGTGTCCAGAGACAAACAATAATTACTCTAGGCCGGGGCGTCCCCGCGGCGTAGAAGAAAGAACAGTAATGTAGGAAAAGTTAAAACTTTATTCAAAGTGATTGTTGGAACAATTGAAGAATACAAAGGTATTCGTAAAAAAGAAAATGCCACAATATGAAAATGAAATAACGTACAAAGAACGTAAAGGAAGAAAAGGTACTTGACGATCGGACATCATAGATAGAAACGCCGCAGATTGCTAATGTGCCAGGTTCGGGGTATCTGTGTGCCATCTAGATGCTCTAACTGATAGCTCCCGGAGGCATGTGCGGCAACGACGCGATAAGGCCCTTCCCAAGAGGCATGCAGTTTGCCCTCGGGGGCAGCTTTGCTGGCAGAATTTAACCGGAGCACGAGGTCTCCAACCTGAAATTGCGTACCCCTAACCTGGAGGTTGTAATATTCAGCTGCTTATTGCTTGCTCTTAGCCTGTCGAATAAAGGATTGCTCGCGGCGGTATTCGAGCTCGTCTAAGTTAGTTCGGAGCGCTTCCTCGTTAGACTCGGGGTCGAGGTGTATGAGTCTGGGGCTGGGCACGCCCACCTCAGCAGGAATGACAGCCTCGGAGCCATAGGTGAGGCTATATGGAGTCTCCCCGGTTGACGAATGCGCCGTAGTACGATAGGCCCAGAGAACGTGCGGAAGGTTCTTGGCCCAGAGGCCTTTGGCTTGATCTAAGCGCTTCTTTAAACCGTTAAGCAGAGTGCGGTTAGTGACTTCGACCTGGCCATTAGCTTGAGGATGAGCAACCGAAGTGAAAATTTATTTGATGTGCAACTCCTCGCACCAGGACCGGAAGGGGTCATTTGCTAATTGTTTTCCATTGTCGGAGATAATGGCGCTTGGGATGTCGAAGCGGCATATGATGTGACGCCAAACAAACTTCAGGATGTTTTGGCCGGTTATAGCAGTGAGGGGCTCGGCTTCGACCCATTTGGTGAAATAGTCCACGACAACCACAAGAAATTTCAATCCTCCCGGAGCAACCGGGAACGGACCCACAATGTCGATCCCCCATTGGATGAATGGCCAGGCACTTTGTATGCCAGTAAGCTCGGTTTGTGGCAGATGTTTCACTCAAGAATGCCGCTGACATTTGTCACATTTTGACACTAAATCATGGGCATCATTAAACAATGTGGGCCAGTAGTATCCACACCGGAGGACTTTCTTAGCCAACGTCCACGACCCAATATGACTTGCGCACGCCCCCTCATGGAATTCCCGAAGAACATAGTCAGCCTGGACTGGGCCAAGACATCGAAGACTCGGCTGCAAGTATGATTGACGGTACAAGATTTCGGCGTGAAGTGTATACTTTGGTGCTTTAAGAATTATCCGCCGAGCGAGTAATTTATCATCGGGCAATGTACCATCCCCGAGATAATGGACAATAGGACTCATCCAATTGGGACCGGCATCAGTCAATACGGAGACCATCAATTCTCCAATTGAAGGGTGGATGGCGTCTTCGACGATTATGTCCGGAGACATATTGGACGGTACCGCGGAGGCCATTTTGCTAAGAATATCAGCTTTAACGTTTTCTTTGCGGGGTATCTGCTGGACATCAGTCGAAGCAAAAGTCAGCAAAATTTTAAGTGTTAGAGCTAGATACCTCTTCAATGTATCATCCTTTGCTGCATAAGTGTCGTTGATCTGACTGGAAACCACCTCGATGTCAGTGAAAAGCTGGATATGCGAAGCTCCGAAAGTTTGAGCGAGTCGGAGCCCAGCAAGGACTGCCTCGTATTCCGCCTCATTTGGTCACTTTGAACTTAAAACGCAAGACATACTTGATCTCAACGCCATCGGGGCCAATGAGAAGGACCCCAGCGCCACTGCCTCGGGCCGTAGAGGCACCGTCCACGTATACCCGCCACTTGCAGGCTTCAGCTTCGAGATCGGAGTGGTGAGTAGGGATAGCACACGTGATTGCTTCGAGGTTAGTGGATGGTACTTCGACCAAAAAATCCGCAAGGGCTTGACCTTTGATGGCTCGGCGAGGTAGAAATTGTATATCATGCTCCCCGAGCTCGATGGCCCACTTAGCCAAGCGTCCTGACACATCGGGCTTGGTGAGGATTTTGATGAATAGGGTGGTTAGTGAGAACCCTAATATCGCGTCCTTGAAAATAGGGACGCAGGCGGCAGGCCGCCATAACCAGGGCCAGTACTGTTTTTTCTACTACAGGATACCGGGTCTCTGCCCCTTGAAGTGCTCGGCTAACGAAGTACACGACTGTTGACTTCCATGATCCTCGCGGACGGGGGCCGCGCTGATGGCTTCTTCGGCGGATGCCAAATACACATAAAGAGGCTCTCCGGGGACAGGCGCGGACATAGTAGGCAACTGGCTGATGTGTTGTTTTAAAGCCTCAAAGGCCTCGGTGCACTGCGGAGTCCATTCGAATTTATTTGCCTGATGCAAAATTTTGAAGAAAGGAAGTTGACGTTCAGCTGCTTTAGACAAAAAACGATTTAAGGCTGCAAGACCGCCGGTGAGACGCTGAACATCTTTCACAGTCTTCGGCGGCTGAAGGTCCAATGCATCCCTAATCTTGGCTGGGTTGGCCTGGAGACCATGCTGTGAGACCATATACCCCAGAAATTTTCCTTAGCCAACGCCAAAGGTGCACTTGGCCGGATTGAGGCGAAGACAGCGTCGCAATGTGCTCAACGTCTCGGCAATGTCCTGTACACATGTTGTAGGGGAGGAACTTTTAATAACGAGGTCATCAACATATACCTCAACATTACGGCCAATCTGGTCTCGGAAGACGTGGTCCATAAGGCGTTGGTAAGTGGCTCCGGCATTCTTGAGCCCGAAGGGCATTTTCTTGAAGGCAAAGCACCCAAAATCAGTAATAAAGGCCGTTTTGAGGGCATCGCGGCGATCCATGTGAATTTGATGATACCCCTTGTATAAATCTAGGAAGCAAAGTGCCTTATGCCCGGTAATGGCCTCGGCCTTTTGGTCGATGGGCGGCAAAGGATAACAATCCTTCGGGCAGTGCTTATTGAGGTCGGAGAAATCTACGCACATCCTCCATGCGCCACTTGACTTCGCCACCATCACGGGATTAGAGAGCCAGGACGGATAGTGAACTTCGAACAGGATGTGTGCATCTAGGAGCTGTTAAACTTCAGTTCAGATGGCTGCGTTCCTCTCTGGGGCAAATTGCCGTCGCTTTTGTTGTATGTGCTTCACGCCGGGATCAATATTTAGCTTATGAGTAATAAGGTCTGGAGAGACCCCCGGCATATCCAGGGGAGACCAAGCAAAGACTTTAGAATATTCTCGTAACGTTTGGATGATGGCATTGTGCAACAATGGTATGTCCATGGCGCCTACTGTAACAGTTTGCCGGTACTTTAATAGTATCGTTCCCGGGTGACTCGAATAAACCCGGGGTAAGAGCCGAGGTGGCTATTTGAAACTGAGGCTTAGGAGGAGCCTTCGTTGTTTTCTTAAGTGTGACATACATGCACTCTTTAGAGATTCTTTGATTGCCACGGATGGCCACCTCACCATGGGGTGTAGGAAACTTCAACGCGAGGTGATATGTGGAACAGATGGCCTTCGCCGGGGTGAGCCAATCTCGGCCCAGAATCATATTGTATGGAGATGGAGAGTTGACACATAAAAATCGACAAAAATGGACTTTATCGCCGGGTAAGTACCAAGCGAAGCAGGGAGGTTGATTATTCCTTCAGGTTGGACCTCACCTTGGGTGAAGGTCTGTAGTGGCCCGGGGGCGGGTCGGAGCTGTTCGCGAGGTATGCCCATTTTTTGGAAACAATCAGCGAATATGACACTGACAACGGCTTCATTGTCGACGAAGACTCGCTTAATTGTAACATTGGCCACGGCCATATCAATGACGATGGAATCAGTGTGTGGAGTGAGTTCGAGGACAGGGTCCTCATCAGAAAAACTCATAGTTTCAGATTTGTGGAAGCGCTTGTGACGTGGCTCCTCGGGGGGAGGCCTACGCGCTTCGGCCCTCAGGGCACTTCGGGAAGTCCCTGTTGGAATAGCTCCATATATCACGTTTATTATCCCGTGGACAACGTGATTGGGTGGATTATCTCCAGGACCTCCATGAGGAGGTGGAGGTGGTAGCAATTGAGGCTGTTGACGATTGATCTGATCTTGCCGTGCGTAGTTGTTATACCCCGACCTGTTATTCTGCCACTGAGGTCTGTTTTGTCTTGGACCTCAGTCGTTGTAACCTCCGCGGCCTTGTTGCGAGCCTCCACTTTGATTTGGCCGAGATCTGTCCTCGGTCCGAGCTACATATTGCCTCAGGAAACCCCTCATCAAACAATCCTCAATTTCTTTTCCAAGTTCACGACATTCTTCGGTATCGTGTCCATGATCGTGGTGGTATGCACACCACTTATCGCGGTTACGTTTTTCTGCTGGAGCAGTCATCCGTGGGCACGGTCGCAGATCGTTCTTGTGAAGAGAAAGTATTTCTGCTCTTGATTTAGTAAGTGGAGTAAGTTGAGGAACATCTCCGCGAGATTCCAACCTTCCTCTGCTTAGGCGGCTGAAGGCACTAGGCCAGGTACTGGTCCCGGCTTGTGCTTTATCTGGTTGCCGTTTGGTAGCATGTTTCTCGCGTTTGCGACGGGTTTGCTCTTCAGCTTTGGCGAACCTGCTTACAATGCCGAAAAGAGCCCGGGTCGTGGCAGGGGGTATCGCACAAGTTCGGTATAGAGTGGCCCGGGTCGTGGGCCATTCATGAAGGCCGTGATTATAACATCATCAGATCGGCTGCCGACTTTTAGGCTTTCGGCAGTAAAGCTATCTAGAAACTGGGTAACAGTCTCCCCATCTCGCTGTTCCAGATTCATGAGATCAGCCAAACTGGCCATGGGTTTTGCTCGCGTATGAAAACGTGCCCAAAACTGCTCGGCGAGATCCCGAAAAGAGGTAACACTGCCTCGGGGCAAAGAATCGAACCAAAGTCTGGCCTCATCTTGAAGATACTCAGGAAACACTTTGCACAAGTGGTGGGGTATACAGTTGCGGTTGAACATAGCATACTTAAAGGCGCTTAAAAAATTACTTGGATCTCTAGTGCCATTGTAGACGGACACCGGGGGAAGCTTAAACCCCTCGGGGAGTGGAGTAGCAAGAATCTCCTCGAAGAACGGGGTGATGATCTCCCCGTCAGCATCAAGGCCCAATACCTTGTCAAGCTCGGCGGCAAACTGAGCTTGCTCTTGTTCCAGAGGATCAAGGCCACGGGACTTGTCCAAGCGAGCCCGCTTTGGCGCGTCTATATGTCTGCGGCGATCTACGTCCTCATGATCATAACGGGGCCTCGAACCATTAGAACTGCGGTTCTCCATAGGAGATACTGATCGCTGTCGGCGGCGATCAGGCCTAGCTCGGTGAGGTGGATCTTCATCCAATTCGCGAGATCGATCACGGGGTAGATGTCTAACCTCCTGGTCAACGCCATTGTTGGCGCGCCCACTAGAGTTAGCGCGCCGATTATTCCATTCTTGGAATAGAGCGGCATGCTCCCGAAGAAAAACTTGCTGTACCTACAGTAATTCGGGGGCAGGTTGAGGGTTAACTTGTGCCGGCTCATTGGCGAGGGCGAGATTCTACACGTTAATGTGCCCCGCAGGCGAATCCTGATTCTGTTGACGGAGCGACGAGGGATTTTGACCTATGGAGGGATTACGATGGGACCGAGTAGGGTTAGCAGATCGGCGGGTGTTCACCATAGTTGACGCGACGACGCTGAAGTATACTAGGGCTTTACTTGCGAATCGTTGGTTCCACAGACGGGGCCAATTGATAAAGCGCAATCCGTTTATCAAAGGAATTCGGGATAAAGCCTGATCAATGAGACAGTAAAATGCAAGAAAGATTAAGAACACATGATATACGTGGTTTGTTCCAGAGATCTACGTCCACGGGCGAAGGCAATAACCGTCCGGGGTGTTTTTTCACTATTTCTCCTTCAATGTCGAAGTCCAATCTTACAAGTTGTAGTTTTAGAATACAAAGTGCGAACCCTAAATCCGAATACAATTCTCTTATTTATGCTATCACAAACGAAACTCTAACTAAATCCCTATAATCTCGCCCACCAAATCTGCATGGCAGTTGGGAAAAGATCATGGGGATCTCAATCTCCCAATATTCCGTGACTGGGCGCAGCTGTGTTGGGCTCGCGCTTCTGGACCCAGTTGACCCGGTTGGCGGGCTAGCCCGACCTGGAGTTACTAGGCCATACCTATCATACGTCTCGACCGAGATCAAGTTGAATCTCGGCCGAGATCAAGTTGAATCTCAGCTGAGATCAACCTTCGACCCACCAATCTGGAAAATCCTTTTTCACGTCTCGGCCGAGACACACTTCTGTCTCGGCCGAGATTCATTACTCTGTTTTGAAATCCTGAATACGTTTTTGCCTATTTTTTACTAGCACTTTCTCTCCTTATATATATATCATCCCATTCGAATTTAACCTAACTTTTGATACCTTTTTGATACTTGGAAAGCACTATTCAGCCACCAAAGCCACCAAGGAAGGAAGATTGGACAAGAGATTGAAGGATCATCTTCTCCAATTGACATCTTTGGATTCATCCATATCAGTATCTTGTTTCTTTATTTTTCTACTTATTTCCTTATTGTATCAGTTAATATGGGTGGCTAACACCTTTTAGTTCATCCTTGATCATTGTGGAACCTTGAGTCGAAGACATTGATGTGATTATTGCAGTTAATGTTACTGAGATTATTGTGTATTTAAGTGTTTTGTGTTATTTGTTGTTATTGAGTCACATTTATGAATTGATTATTGGATTGATCACCATTTAAGGGATTTGTGAATGTGTTGCTAGAATAGGAAATTACTATCCGTAATTGTAGGATTTCCGATTCCCGTGTAGAAACAATAGATTTATTTATTGGTGATAACACAAAGTTCAACCACTAAAACCGAGCTTGCGAGTTTTATGTTGATTCTCGTTGTCCTAATGTTTAATGCATTTAGTTATTGAATCCAAGAGAGCTTGTTCGAGGATTCAATTAAATTAAATAGGGTTAGTCGAAGAGCTTATTTTGATTAACTAAGAGTAAGGGATAACAAGGCTATTAGAGCTTGTTAATAGCCTTGAGATAAGGGATTGAATCGTAATTTAATCGGTCATTAACATAGTTTCATCAATCGTCCAAGACCAAGGGGAAACATGATCAAGGGTGGATCGTTTTATTACTTGAAAACCAAAACCGAAAAAGATCTCTTCTATTGTCTTTGAATATTTGTTTCTTTGAATTTGAACGTAAAAAGCTTTTAATTTCGTTTAGTTGCCTTTATTTGTTACTAGTAGATTGTTAGTCTCTTATCAAATGCCCCAACCTTTATTGCTTTCTTAAGTATTTACTTCTTGCATATTTAATTATAAACTGCTTGGCATCGGAATCAAAACTATTCGGCCGTTCCCTGTGGGATCGACCCTTATTTACCATTCTACTAATAGGATAGTTGATAAGGTTTAGTGTATTCTTTGTACACAATTAATTTGGTAAAGCGACACACGACAATCGCGCTACCAAATTTTGACGCTCACATTGAAATGCATAAAATGCCTACCATAGGCTTGCCAATCATCTAAACTTCGATGTATACCCGACATGTGTGACAAAGAATCAAAAAGGTCTTTAACAGGTTGTAATGTTGGCTTGGGGTAAGCTGGGAAAATTTCTGGTGTAAGTGACTATAAAATGGACTAGATGAGTCGTGCACTACCCATCTTCCCCTCAAACAATGGTCACTCAATCTCAATCTTTACTTCCTTAGTAAACCAATCCCAAAAAATTGATTTCTTCTCCTTACCACAAGGTCCACAACCTAAATGCTTTCCCAATTCTTTCTTGGAGTGTATTTTCTTTTGAATTTTTACAACTTTGAGAACATCTATTAAAAGGCATTTACATTACTAGTCTCTCCAAATCCAAAGCAAAAATTAAGTATATACAACTAACTTTTTCTTTTGTTTTTCTGATTTTTCGACTTTTTTTTTTAATAATAAATATAAACAAAAATTGGAGAGAACTAGTATTCTCGATTCTTTGCCTTTTTTTTCAATTCCTTTCACCCTTCAATATTCCCAATAGATTACCCCTTTCAATCCCAAATTTACCTGACTACCTCCCAATCGCCTCTCTCATACTCAAATAGTCCAATTAAGGTCAAAGGCTAAATCGAAAGGTACTTGGCTTGTAGAGTTGGGTTGTCAAACAAGAGGCTAAAAGCTCAAGGGGTTAACTAGAGGCAAATTTTCGATCTTTTGGTGAAAAAGGGTGTATTATCAAGTTTGGAATAGGCTTAAGTCAAGAATTGCCTAAGATCATTTTCAATGTCACACACCGAATCATTCAAAATAAAGAATCAAGGCAAGTTCTAGAGACAACTAAATGCATTCAATGAATTTCACACCGAAAGAACGTTTAAATTACTCCAAAGATGGAAGTATCTTCTAAGGCTCAAAAACTCACTCGGCTGCAATTTTGATCAAAGGTTTTGAGTGTAAGTTCAATTTTGTTTCAAAAAGTCTATCATGCTCTACCATGTGCTTCTTTCAAAAATATTTGTCAAAAATTTTCATCATTAATCAATGCCACATTTTTCCTTCCTAAACTCATCCAATTGCTTTCTCGAGCTGCCAATTTGTACGAATCCCAACCCCTCCCCAAACTTAGTTTCAAACTAAGTTTGTGGAAAAAGAGGAGTCCAATTTGGTGCTCGCCGAACTTAACCATTTTATGCACCATTATTCGCAGTCATTAACTAATTAACTAATCTATTAAGAATCCTACTCCTAAAAAAAAAAGAAAATGTTTGTACTATCAACACAATCAAGAAAATAGACTCAACGGCACCCAATAAATTATCAAAAACCCAAAGCATCCAAATGCATATGCAATAATATCACCTAAACCAAGACCAATAGAAGATGACAATTGGCTCACATGCTGGCAACATTATCAACAGTCAAAATAGTCACATATCAAAAAGGCAATTAAAATACAAATCAATATTGGCACACAGGCCATCGGATTGAATCCGTCAAACACATCATACCAAGTGGCTCACAGGCCAATAGTAAAGATAGTAAAGGAAAATAACGAGGGGTAGGGGATTTCGAGCGGCCGAAATTGTCTTACCTCTTTGTTTTCCCCAAACTTAGTTTTTCAACTAAGTTTGGGACAAAGGGGTAAGGCTTTTCCGTACTCTACTCACAGAGAGCGAGAAGGTCGGGGGTTCGAGCCGGTGAAGCATCCCTTTATGGACTTGAAGAGATCGAGGAGCTTTGTCTGATTTTCATGTATCGTCTCTTTGATCCCTCTCAATTCAGCCCCAATGGATGCCCGCATGTCCACCAACTCGGCTCTTATGCCCTTGATTTCATCCCCCATAGCCGCCATCAGGCCCTCTTGCCATTCCTGGAACTCGGATTAAGACAGAACGGCTGTGGATGATCTCTTCCTTGATGGTTTCTCTGGCTGGCTACTGCCTTCTCCCTCAACTCCCATGCTCCGAACCCATGCCACCAAACATGGCTTTTTAGCTCTCTTGAACTTGGTTAATTCTTCACGGTTTGGCTCCAAAGAGGCATTGATGTGTGCCTCGGAGCTGAGTTCCAAGTTCAGCTTGCTTCCCAAGTCTCTGATGTATGTCAGTCCGGGGTTGGGTAGGCGGAGGTAAGGTCCCTCATTTTGGAGAAAATAAGGGACATCCGGACCCGATATTCCTTCTTTATACCCAAGCATGGGAATACGCATATTCTCCATCTCCTCCTAGTCTAAATAGTAATCAGCGGTGATGGGTGTGTATTCCGGGAGGGGTACATTGTAATGCTCAAGTATAGGGGTTATCAAAGCCCCACAGTAGATCGGGTCGGGCATCTTTGTCTCTCTTTTCCTTTCTGTCCTCAATTCTTTTACTATCTTCTGAAAGCTTGATATCAGGTCTTGCTGGAAGTTCCTCAACTTCCTATCCACAATGGCCCAGAGGATCTCCATCTCGTACAACTGGGGGGAACTGATCTCTTTCCTTCCACATATGGTGGAGCTCAACAACTTCTGTAGATACTTCATGACTGGGCTTCTGATGGAGGTTAGCCTGGAGCTCCTCGGGTCGTATGCTTGAGGTGCAACTATTCCAGGGGTGACAGTGATTTGCCCCAGAATTGTTGCACGTCAAACTCTTTCGACAAATGTCTATCATAAACAACTAGACTCTTAAAGCCATATATGTGTTTCAGGTTGTCGTGGCTCAGTATCTTTTCTTCATTTAGAAGTTGGAATTTGAAATGGTGAATCGTAGTTGAGCAGGAAAGAACCTCCTCCTCGATTTCGAGTGTGCTGAAAAACTCGAGCAGGAATTTGAGGAAAGTCGGGCGGGGTGCTAGGCACTGGGCTAGACCTGCTTTGTCTAACAGTTCCAGAACATTTTGCCGGATTCCCATGACGTCCAAGATCTTGGGATCACCATAACGGGTAGCTGACGCCCCCCTCTTCATCAACTTATCAAATCATTTTCTCTGATCCTCCGTTTCCAGCACTATGTCGAAGTCAATGGGTTTTGTGGATTTGTCGGTGGTAGTCGATGGAATTTCCGGCGTGGGAACCTTCGGAGTAGGCTCAACAACTTTCTCCTTGCCCTTAGCTTGGCTTTTTCGGATTTTTTGTGTGACTCTTCTGCCAGAAGTGCCTTCTTGAGTGGTGCCTTTTGGGTTTTTTGGAGGTGCCATGGTACCTAAAATCAACACACTCAATCTTTAAAACTAGTGGCAATACAACGAGTTAAAGTTCAAGTATGAGGTGCCTAAGTTAACTTGAATTCGACTATATATCCAAAAAAAACAAGTCAAAGAGTATCAACTGTGCAATGACAACCAATTCACACTCAAATGAGGTTATACATTACGATAATATCTACAATTGGGCTTAAAAACTAGATAAAATAGTCGAAATTGGCTAACTTAGGCACAACAATTTTACGCATATCACATGTTCGATGAATTTCCACAATGAATTTATCTTTTCCAAAACTCACAAATCTTTACTCAACAATATACCCACTCAATCATCAAGCAATTATACGAGCTATCATTTAAATTCTATCATTCGAATGCATAAATACATATCAGTTGGCAAAAGATCAATACAACTAGTTGCATGTATAACCAATTTCAATAAAAATGCAAATAAACTTAAAATTAACCCCCAATCTCAACAATAGATTCAATAATACGCAATAATAGGTCAGAGGAGTGAGATAGCCGTACTTACCGGTCGAGTTTAATCGATTTTTTTTTGAATTTGGGTTGTTCGCGCCCTTTTTGACTCGACCTCAAGTCCGCTCCAAATCCAAAAAATTTCGGAGAGAAGTGGGTGTGGTGATGTAAGTGAGGTGTGGTGTGGTGTGAATGTGATAGGAGGAAATGGGTGCAAGGGTGGTTTTTAAGAGTGTGTGCGTGTGTGTGTATGAAAATCACGAATTTGGGGGAAGAACTGAACTAATTCTGCGCGCAGGTGTATTTATACCTGTGCTGCGTCTCGGCCGAGATTGGATTCTGGGCTTAGTATCTCAGCCGAGATCCGTTCTTCGCTTTCGGGACCATTTGACTCGGCAGTGGATCTCGGCCGAGATGCTTTAGGATCTCGGCCGAGATCCACTGCCGGCCGAGATAATGTCCCAGCACTCTTACCCCCATTCTGGACAAGTGGTTCTCGGCCGAGATGAATGTGTGTCTCGGCCGAGATTATCTTCCTGCAAATTTAGCTCAAATTCCATACAAACCCATCTCGGCCGAGATGCTGTAGTGTCTCGGCCGAGATTCTCTTCCAGCAAATTTACTCCATTTTGGGCCCCTCTGAATCTTGGCCGAGATGATTCATGTTTCTCGGCCGAGATATGTTTCTAGGAAGGATTTCCCTTTTCACCCGCATGACGTCTCGGCCGAGATTGCTTCTGTGTCTCGGCCGAGATTGTCCTCCCCTGCAATTTTCCACATTTTTTGTGTTCTTTACCCCCATTCCACACCATGTCTTGTCTTGATTTGGTTGTTTGGTACCTACACACATTTTAACCAAAACAATTCAAAATACTGAAATAATAGTAAAGCTACTAAACTATGAATTTAAAATGCAAGAAAACGAGTAACCGCCTGGTTGCCTCCCGACAAGCGCCTTTGTTTAACGTTGTTGGCTCGACGGAAGCTCTTTCAGCTCAGTGGTGGGTCTTCTACTCGTTCTTCTTCACCGGAACTTTCTTGACAGTGCTCTAGATAAGGCTTGAGAAGATGCCTGTTGACTTTGAAGATTTTACCGATTTTACCACTTTCAACCTCGATGGAACCATGATCGAATACCTTAGTGACAACGAAGGGTCCTACCCACCTCGAACGGAGCTTGCCCAGACATAACTTCAACCGGGAGTGATATAATAACACTTCTTCCCCATCCACAAACTCTTTCCGGGTAATTCTCGAGTCATGAAAAGCCTTCGTTTTCTCCTTGTAGATCATGGCATTTTCAAAGGCTTCATTTTGAATTTCTTCATCGAGGTTCATGTTGCAATTGGAGCTTTCGGTGTACACCGGCTTCATCGAGGTTCATGTTGCATCTCCGAATAGCCCAATAGGCTCTATGTTCAAGTTCAACTGGGAGATGGCATTGCTTTCCATAAATAAGTTGAAGGAGAGACATACCAATCGGAGTTTTATAGGCAGTCCTATACGCCCATAATGCATCATTGAGCCTCAAACTCCAGTCCTTGCGATTAGGTTGAACGATCTTCTCCAATATAGACTTGATTTCCCGATTCGAAGTTTCGGCTTGCCCATTGGTTTGTGGATGATAAGGCGTCGAAACCTTGTGCAATACAGCATATTTCTTCAGCAATGCGTCGATGGTTCGGTTGCAAAAGTGTGTGCCTCTATCACTTATAGTGGCTTTTGGTATCCCAAATTGAGGAAAACTGTTGGATTGGACGAACTCGGCCACAACTTTAGAGTCATTGGTTCACGTTGCTTTCGCCTCCACCCACTTGGACACATAGTCAACGGCAAGCAAAATGTAAAAATTACCATAAGATAAAGGGAACGGTCCCATGAAGTCCATACCCCAAACATAAAAAATTTCACAAACTACAATCGGGTTTTGGGGCATTTGATTTCTTTGAGAGATATTGCCCGTCTTTTGGCAGTTGTCACAGGATTTGCAAAAAGCAAGGGCATCTCTAAATATGGTGGGCCAAAACAGTCCACTCTCAAGAACTTTGTATACCGTCCTCTTCGGCCCGAAGTGGCCTCCACAAGCATATGAGTGGCAAAAATTTAGCACCGACTGCACTTCGTCTTCGGGGATGCATCTCCTGATTACTTGATCTGAACCATATTTCCAAAGGTATGGATCATCCCAAACAAAATGCTTCGACTCACTCTTCAACCTGTCCCTCTGAGGTTTACTCATCCCAATAGGAAACCTCTTGGACACCAAATAATTTACCATGTTGGCATACTAAGGAACCTTCACGCCTGTCATTGCTAGTAGTTGCTCGTCTGGAAAGCTTTCGCGGAGAGGCAAGTTCGTTTCTTGTTGGGTTATTCTGCTGAGATGATCTGCAACACCATTTTCTGATCCTTTCTTATCCTTGATCTCTAGGTCAAATTCCTGGAGAAGTAATATCCAGCGAATAAGCCTAGGCTTCGCCTCTTTTTTAGCCATGAGGTGCCTTAATGCTGCATGGTCGGTATATACAATGATTCTTGTCCCAACAAGGTAAGACCGACACTTCTCTAATGCAAACACAACAGCCAACAACTCCTTTTCCGTGGTAGTATAGTTCATCTGAGCTGGATTCAAAGTACGTGAGGCATAGTAGATGACATGGGTTACCTTTCCTCTTTTCTGTACCAAAACAGCTCTCACTGCATAGTCGCTTGCATCGCATATTATCTCGAACGGCAGTGTCCAATCCGGAGGTTGGATGATGGGGGGCGATGTAAGGGCCTCCTTGAGTTGATCAAAGGCGATCTTGCAATCAGTTGATATCTCAAATTCAACGTCCTTTTGTAATAGCCGACACAGAGGGGCAGAGATCTTTGAAAAATCCTTAATGAAATGCCAATAGAAACCTGCATGGCCAAGAAACGATCGAACTTCCCGCACAGTTGCGGGGTATCAACTTCAATGCCTTTTGACGAAATTAGATGCCCAAGAACGATGCCTTGCTCAACCATAAAATGGCATTTCTCCCAATTCAAAATAAGATTTGTTTCTATGCACCTTTTCAGAATTTTAGCAAGATTATCAAGGAATTTTTCGAAAGACTCACCATACACGCTAAAATCGTCCATGAAAACTTCAATAATATGCCCGAGATATTCGAAAAAGATACTTACCATGCACTGTTGAAAGATGGCCGGGGCATTGCATAGTCCAAATGGCATTCGTCTCCATGCAAAGGTACCGAAAGGACATGTAAAAGTGGTCTTCTCTTGATCTTCTTGGAAGATGGCTATTTGAAAATACCCGGAGTATCTATCCAAGAAGCAGTAGAAGGAATGCCCGACCAACCTCTCGAGCATTTGTTCGATGAATGGCAAGGGGAAGTGATCTTTGCAGGTCATGGCGTTCAGCTTGTGGTAATCTATACACACCCTCCACCCGGTTTGCAAACGGGTGGGAACCAATTCCCCGTCTTTATTCTCCACTACCGTCACTCCCGACTTTTTGGGCACGACTTGTGTTAGGCTCACATATTTGCTATCCGATATAGGGTAGATAATCCCAACATCGAGTAGCTTAATGATTTCCGTCTTCTCCACCTCCATCATAGGTGGGTTAAGTCGCCTTTGGGGTTCCCGACTTGGTTTTGAATCCTCCTCAAGTAGAATGCGGTGCATACAAAGAGATGGACTAATGCCCTTGATGTCGGCAATAGTCCAACCAATCACTCCCTTGTGTTCTCCAAGGACCTCAATCAAGGATGCTTCTTGGCTTGGAGACAACTTGGATGAGATGATCACCGGTAGTGTCTCATTCGCTCCTAGGTAAGAATACTTCAAGTGGTCGGGAAGAGACTTGAGCTCAAGAGTCGGGGCTTCCACCGTAGAAGGTAACATCTTCTTGTGTGTATCCGGAATTGGGATGAACTTTTGCGAATATTTTGGGCGGGATGACTTAGGTGTATGCATTTGTGCCACTGTTTCCACCAATGTCTCATTAGTCTGCCAAACCTCTTCTTTTCCCTCCTCTAGATGAGTGGTAAGTGCAACTTCCATTGGATCCCTACATGACAACTCAAAAACCTCTTCCACAAGCGGATCAAGAACATCAATGGAAAATACGGAATGAATATCTTCCGGGAACCGCATTGCATCAAAGATATTGAAATTGACAATTTGACCATCAAATTCCATTGTGAGGGTGCCCTCACGAACATCGATCTTAGTTTGGGAAGTATTTAGAAATGGTCTTCCCAACAATATCGGTGTAGGAATTGACGGATCGCTTTGCATGTCCAAAACATAGAAATCAGCGGGAAACACGAGTTCGTCAACTTCAACTAGCACGTCCTCGATCACCCCATCGGGATACGAAGTGCTTCGATCGGCTAGTTGAATGACGACCCTTGTTTCCTTGAGTGGCCCCATATTTAAAGAGTGAAAAATTGAACGAGGCATAACATTGATTGATGCTCCTAGGTCTAGCATAGCATGTTCAACTCGTTGGTTATTTATTTTGCAAGGAATAGCAAACATACCGGGGTCTTTGCATTTCTGTGGGAGCTTTTTCTGAAAAACCGCAGAGACATTTTCCCCCATGATCACTCTTTCATTCCCTTTGAGCTTCCTCTGGTTAGTACACAAGTCCTTGAGGAACTTGGCATATCGAGGAATCTGTTTTACGGCCTCCACCAAGGGGATACTGATTTCAACCTTCCTGAATACCTTCATTGTCTCCTTGTCTCTATTTCTGTCTGGAATCCTCTTCATTTGACTCGGAAACGGAAGTGGTGAAATTTCAGGATTGATACTGGATTCCTGAGAATCTCGGCCGAGATTATGTTGTGTCTCGGCCGAGACAAGTATGCAGGGGATTTCCTCTTTTGGGCGAGGTGGGACATCTCGGCCGAGATCTTGATGCATCTCGGCCAAGATTTCGTTCTCAGCATACTCCCTTTCACTTCCGACTCTTCTTTCTCCATCTCTCGACTTCCCATTTTCAAGGACTTTCCTGCTTCTCAAAACCCCCACAAGGACATTTTCAATTTCGCTTTGTGGAGAGTATTTCTTGGTAGGAAAAGGTAATAGGTGGTCGGGGAAGCATGCAGCTAATGCCTCCTTTTGTTTTCGCAACTCCTTAGAAGTCTTCCACTTAGGTGTCTGAATTTTAACTTCAGCCACTTGGGAAGTTGATGTCTCTTCTTTCCTCGGACTATCGTCCATTTCCTCAGTCTTTCTTTGTGAAGTGTACCCGGGCTTTTCAGGCTCTCCAAGTAACTCCTCATTCATAACAACAATGGCACTCACATTTTTCGGGTTGACTTCCGGTTGAGCCGATAGTCTTCCTCCTTGTGCATTTTCTAATCGAGATACCGCTGATGCTATCTGACTGACTTGATTCTCGATACTCTGAAACCTGGAACTTGATTCCTTCTGAAATTGGAGTGTACTAGTGGCTAGGCTTTTCACTATGTCGGAAAGAGATGGATCACAGGGTACCTGCTCGGGTGGCTGTCTTTGCTGGAACATTCCCCTAGGAAAAGGGGGTCAGTTTTGCCCACTGTGATCACCTTATTGATTCATGCTTGGATTCTGATTGCCATATTTGAAATTCGGATGGTCCCTCCAACCCGGGTTATATGATTGTGAATAAGGATCATACTTCCTCCCGGATGAGTTAGGATTGAAGTTGTGAACCGCATTGGCATGGGCCTCCATCTCTTCTCTGAGAATAGGGCAAGTGTCAGTGGAGTGCTCGATTACTTGACAGATTCTGCAAGGCTTTGGAGTAGGAGTGCCACCCGAGATCACTTTCTTCACCAAGTCGGTGAGTTGGTCCAATCTTTCTTCCACAGTTAAATCGATCACATCCTTGACTCTTCTCACCGGCTCTCTACAACCGAACTGCTGAGTGTTGGCGGCTATCTTGGAGATCAATGCTCGGGCTTCGGATGGGGTCTTGTCGGATAGAACCTCTCCGCTCACCGAGTCTATCATATTTCGATCCGTCAGACACAATCCCTCGTACCAGTACTGGATTAGCAACTGTGGAGTGATTTGATGTGGAGGGAAACTTCCTACAAGCCTCTTAAATCGTTCCCAGTACTCATATAGAGTTTCCCCCTACATCTGCCTCACTCCATTGATTTCTTTTCTAATGTTGGTGGCTCGAGAAGCTGGGAAATACTTTTCAAGGAATTGGGTTTCCATCTGCTCCCAAGTGGTGATTGATCCGGATGGCAGGTAGTATAACCAATCCCTAGCAAGATCCTTCAGGGAAAACGGAAATGCTCGAAGTTTGGTCTGTTCTTTCGTCACCCTCGATGGCTTCATACTTGAACAAACCACATAAAACTCTTTAAGATGTTTATGAGGGTCCTCTTCGGACAGCCCATGAAAGGAAGGTAGTAGGTGGATGAGTCCTGATTTCAACTCGAAAGCAGTATCGTTTCCTATAGCTGGGAAGGTGATGCACAAGGGTTCTTGAGCAACCATTGTGTTAGCCAATTCCTTCATTGTTCTTTCTTGACCTTGATCTTCAGCCATTTCTTCCAAGTTGATGATCTCTTCACCCCTTAAATTCAATACTTCGATTCCTTCTCGGACTTGCTCCAAATCTCGAGCTCCCCTTCTCAATTCTCGTTCACGTTCTACAATATCAGGTTCAAATAACAGTCCTTTTTCTCCTTGCGAACGCAAGAACATTCACTACAAGTAACAAAAATAAGGAAACAAAGTAAGACTATGAAATTACTAATCTAAACAAGAAGATAACTATATATGTAATTAATCATAATGCTTGATCAACAAATCAACTCTATTCTAATCACCGTTCCCTGGCAACGGTGCCAAAATTTGGTAGCGCGATTGTCGTGTGTCGCTTGACCAAATTAATTGTGTACAAGGAATACACTAAACCTTATAAACTATCCTATTAGTAGAATGGTAAATAAGGGTCGATCCCATAGGGAACGGCCGAATAGTTTTTATTCCGATGCCAAGCAGTTTATAATTATATATGCCAGAAGTAAATACTTAAGAAAGCAATAAAGGTTGGGGGATTTGATAAGAGACTAACAATCTACTAGTAACAAATAAAGGCAACTAAACGAAATTAAAAGCTTTTGACGTTCAAATTCAAAGAAACAAATATTCAAAGACAATAGAAGAGATCTTTTTCGGTTTTGGTTTTCAAGTAATAAAACGATCCACCCTTGATCATGTTTCCCCTTGGTCTTGGACGATTGATGCAACTATGTTAATGACCGATTAAATTGCGATTCAAGCCCTTATCTCAAGGCTATTAACAAGCTCTAATAGCTTTGTTATCCCTTAATCTTAGTTAATCAAAATAAGCTCTTCGAACTAACCCTATTCAATTTAATTGAATCCTCGTACACGCTCTGTTAGATTCAATAACCAAATGCATTAAACACTAGGACAACGAGATAAATTCAACATAAAACTCGCAAGCTCGGTTTTAGTGGTTGAACTTTGTGTTATCACCAATAAATAAATCTATTGTTTGCTACACGGGAATCGAAAATCCTACAATTACGGATAGTAATTTCCTATTCTAGCAACACATTCACAAATCCCTTAAAGGGTGATCAATCCAATAATCAATTCATAAATGTGACTCAATAACAACAAATAACACAAAACACTTAAATACACAATAATCTCGGTAACATTAACCGCAATAATCACATCAATGTCTTCGACTCAAGGTTCCACAATGATCAAGGATAAACTAAAAGGTGTTAGCCACCCATATTAACTAATACAATAAGGAAATAAGTAGAAAAATAAAGAAACATGATACTGATATGGATGAATCCAAAGATGATAATTGGAGAAGATGATCCTTCAATCTTTTGTCCAATCTTCCTTCCTTGGTGGCTTTGGTGGCTAAATAGTGCTTTTCAAGTATAAAAAAGGTATCAAAAGTTAGGTTAAATTCGAATGGGATGATATATATATAAGGAGAGAAAGTGCTAGTAAAAAATAGGCAAAAACGTATTCAGGATTTCAAAACAGAGTAATGAATCTCACCGTCTCGGCCGAGATGTGAAAAAGGGTTTTCCAGATTGGTGGGTTGAAGGCTGATCTCGGCCGAGATCAAGTGACGTAAAAAGGGGAAAATGGGGCTGGCTAGGGCTTGATTCATCTCGGTCGAGATTGAATTGCATCTCGGCCGAGATCTTGGTCCTTTGAGAAGCCTTGAAATTCTCTGGAAAAACATCTCGGCCGAGATGCGTTGTGTGTCTCGGCTGAGATCTTCAGTTTGTTCAATTCTTCATGAATGCCCTGGAGACGCATCTCTGCCGAGATTTTCATCCCGTCTCGGCCGAGATCTTCAGCTAGCCCTTCCTTTTGTTGCCTCAATCGATCCCTCGACTCCGCGGTCTTTTGATGTTCTTTTTCGACCCTTTTTTTCACCTGTCTTAACACAAAAACAGCACAAACGCATTATTTTGCCCATGAAAGTATAAAAGCACTAAATACACGTGATTATGCATATTATTGACACTAAAATGACACTAAAAGTGCCCTAAAGTGCGTGCACGGAACACGTGTACCAATACCGGTATATACCGAAATACCGAGTTTTTTTTTTTTTTGGTATTTAAGTATATAACAAAATATTCAAATTTTAAATTCTCACATAGCTACCATTCCAAAAATTTCACGTATCGAAAATTCCATGTACAAACAATTTTCGTTTTTTTGGTAAGGTAAGTGCAGTATTATGATATTTGTGTATATTTTTCACCAATCCTGGGAGTGCATGGACTAAGGTATATATGGTAAAAATCGAACTTGAACCGGAAAATAGACGAGAATGCTGAAGATCTTGCTTGGCCGAGCTAGAGCACGGCTTGATCGAGCGCCAGTGCAGATGATGCGGCTCGGCCAAATAGAAAGCCCTTGATAACATCACGCACTAGGCACGTGCGTGCTTTCCAGCAAGAATTGTGACGCGTGTAATGGATATTTTTACTAAGTTGTCAAATCCGTAGACTTTGTATGTTAAACGATAAATTTAAAAGATATTAACATCACTCGCAAGACACTTGCGCGCATTCTAGCAAGAATGGTAACATGTTCGGACACTTATAGTAAATCACTAAATCCATGAAATTGGAATGATAAATGAAGAATTATAAACCATTACATTGTAAGTTGCTAATGACTTACACTTGAAAGGGGTTTCTTATCATGTATATACATACACACACACATATATATACACACACAACTTATTAGCTTATTCAGTGCCTGAAAAAAAATGAATGATTTAACAAATACAATTCAAAATCAAATAAAATTAAAAAATCCAAAAAGAGAAAAAACAAAAAAAAAGGTTTACTAATGCTAGTCCTAACAAAACAAGTTTAAATTAATTGCAAAAAAAATGAAATTTGTATAGCAAAGGGTAAAAGGCTGCTAAATTGAAATAACAAATTGTAATTTTTCCAATAACAATATTAGAGATGAAGTAGTCTTTGCCAAAACGTCATGGGCAAACTCTATGTCGCGTTTACAAAATCTTCTCTTATTTGATTAGGAAATCCAAAATCTAGACTTGAGATTGATAGTTTATTAATTAATCATGAAAATTTTCTACAAACAAGCACAATCAAAATAATTCACATAATAACATATAAACAAATTTCATCTTAGAAAATTCTTAATTATAGGAGATTAAGTAAACTATTAAAGTGTATGCGACATTCTTGAGTTCATGTATGTTTGTGTGTGTGTGTGTGTATGAATTTACGAATATATTATCTTATTCATACATGCCAGTAAAATTTTCATGATATATTGTTTCTAAATCTTTAGTTAATTTTTCTATATCAATTCTGTCAACAATATAAATTTTATGATTTTATGTTATATACTCATTTATGGATAATAACATATATGAGTAACTAAATATTATTCTTGTTTTAATTGAACCTTTTTTGTTCTTGTTAATATACATTGAGTTCTTGCAGTACCTTTATTTACATTAAGAATTGAGATACTTTTAGTGGTAAATTTTAGTGTTATAAGTCTCAATTAAAGAAAAGTACAATGACCCATTTTTTTTTAAAAATAGAATCAACTTTAGTGAAAGTACAACTACAAAGACTTGATATTTTCAAATAAGAGAGATCAGTAACATGATTTAAAAATCAATTAGAAGTAATCAAATATAAATTTTATATTTCATTGTACTTAATGTTTGGATTTGATAAGATTTATCACAACTAATTTGCTCTCTATTTATTTTTTCATGAAAATATTTAAAACTCGCATTCTTCTAATTTGAACTAACTTAAATAAACAGTGTTAAGAAAATTCAATATTTTTGTTTTGTCTATCTATATACATTTTCCTCTTCTTATTCTATTAAAATAATTTTAATATATAATCAAGCATAAGTTCTTTAATATCTTTACTTGTTAATGATTAATTAAATGAATTTAAGAGGAATAGTAAAAATTAAAACATATGTATTAAAAGTTTTGAGCGTGAAAACGAAAGGATAGAGGGATGGGCTTCCCGGTTCTATTCGGTAGGGGAAAAATAAGTTCTTATCAATTCTGCTCTCCTAGCTATATTGTCGTATGCTATGTATTGTTTTAGAATTTCCACCACGATAAGTGATGAAATTGAAAATCACTTTTCAAGGTGTTTGGGGGGAGGGGGGGGGGGTTGTTGTTCTAGAGAATATAGACCATGCATTGGAAGACGTGGGATGAATTGTTTAAGCCTAAGTGTAGGGGATATGGCCTTTCGACTGTTTATGGCATTTAATAAAGCTTTGGGCGAAGCGAGTGTGGCAATTAATCACGAATCCTTCTTCCTTAATAACACGAGCGTTGAAGGCTAGGTATTTTCAAGCACACATATGTTATGGATGTGTGTGACTTGGGGTATTATCCCTTTTTAGGGGAATTTGGTAAGGCATTATGTTTTGGCATCTCTATTCTATTTTGTCTATAATGGTATGATGCTTCTACAAGCCATTGCTTATTTTATTGCCACCTTGTGCGATAGGTGTGGAAGGAGGACAATCTTTGGGAGTTAATCATGGGCTTTAAAGGAATGCGGGCAAGCCGACCACTGGAGCTATTATTTGATAAATTAACTAACAAATAGTTGAAGAGACCTTGTTCTCGAATTTCTATTCATCAGACTTCCTGGGTAGCACTTTCTTGATAATTATCAGAAGGCTCGTAGATCTGTTCAATAGGGGGAGTCCGATAGTATGAAAATTGTAGTCTCAGTTTGTGAATTTCCAAGTGAAGGAAATCTTTGGCTGGATCTTGATGCTTGCTTTGATGAGGAAAGGAGGGTGTTTAATGTGGTTTTGTTGTTAGGGATGCTCAAGGAAGAGTGTAGGCAATGGTCGTGAAACTTATTAATAGGTCCTATTCGTCTCTTGGTGCTAAATTGTAGGCGATGTTGCTACGGTTATTATTCTACAAGGAGCATAATTGAGAAAGTATCCAATTTTTTTGAAATTGTTGTTAGCTTTGCAGACATTCACGGAAAGACAACCGTAGCTATTGGTAAATATACATAATTCATAAGGGAACTATGTATGCCCTCCTTTTCCATGGAAGACCAGTCCTCCACTGGGTCGAGGTGTGAAGGAAATGAATTTACAACTCTGAGAGGAACTCTCCCATGCTGACCCCTGACCAGAAGGAGGGGAATGAACTCAACTTTGAGGGATCAAATGCCACTGGTGGACGGGTCGGAGCTGAACCTCCACGCCACTGCCGGGCAGGTCCTTGGCCCTTCAGCTCTGAAGTGTATCAAAAGCGACTAACACCCTATGTCAGATCTGACAGAGTTACAGAGCGGAGATGCGCAAAGGTAGACTCTGAAGAGATAGCCTTGACAAGTAAGAAATACTCTCCTGAATATTATCACTTGTTGTGGATAACGTAAGCCTAGAGACGAATTTAGCACCACCATAGTGGCTTGGGCACCAAGATACATGCTCCCTAACCCTCCGACAACGTAAGCTCATAGACAGGCACCGAGATACGTGCTCCCCAACCGTCCGACAAGAGGTACAGACAACTGGTAGTCTTTCTGACAAAATATACTATACCCTCTGATACCGCCGCTAGGTACAGAGGGACACATGGCACAAGGTTATTGGCAACCGAAATGACTCTCTTGCCCTTTGTCCTAAAAATAGTAAGTATAAATAGTGCCTCATTCAATTGAATAAAGGTTAGATTTTTTACACTTTCACTATTCCATTGCTCCATACTTTTTCTCTCATCGAGCCGAAATCTGACATGAGAGTCGGAGGATTTTTGTTGGGGCAGCCCTCGGCTCTGTTTTGCAGGTCCACAAGCATTCAAAGAAGAGGTGATCCGACTAAATCCTTTGGCAAAATTCGAATACTATAATATGTACATTTCGACTTTGTACATCTTCAGGCACTGTTGAGGCTGTGCTCAAACAACCCCTCTCAACTGGCGCCTTCTTTGGGAAAACTTGGGTTTAAGACATGAGAGCCGCTCCTATGTTCCGTAGCATTTTGGCAATCCCCGACAAAGTTTTTTCCCTAAAAGTCAAAACTGCGGACTATCAAATTTTTTAAGTGTTAAACTAAACTATTTGCTTACTCTAATAGCATGGTTGGTGAAAACACTCCTCTAGATCTGACGACTGCCATTGAGAAAGAGGCAACTGATGGAAATCTCCCTGGAGCGACATAGGTCACCCCTCCATGGACTGTCCCTACCGAGATTATACTATGGAAACTACCCCGACCATTGAAGGCCAATAAACTTCTCGGCCTCCTCCTTCGGGAGGCGCAACGGTGACAATGACCACCGACTAACTTAATTATCTAATCAGGATGGCCATCGCTAGTGCATTACCGAGGTGGACTCTCTGGGCCAACTCCTGGATTCGTTCTTGCTGAGAATCGGGAGTAGAGGCGGGGGACGGTAAGGCAGTCTATCCCCATTGAGGATGTTACACATATATAAGTGAATCCGTCAAGACGAGCCTCCTCTCCTCAGAGAGGCCGTCAGCTAGCCTTGGGGGAGCGCCATGCCCCCGATTGCAAAGAACACCTCCAGGGGGGAGAGTTGCTCCCAATAGAGGTGATAATGAGCAAACTACTAATTATGACGTTAGTTACGTTGCCATGGTGGACACAGTCAACCAGCAGCCACAGGCCATTCATAGGGAGATGGAAGACTTACGGAGGAGTAGGGAGGTAAGAACACATAGGGCGTTTGGGGTTGTGGGCTCACCCTTCACGGACTAAATCTTTTTTTATCCCTTGCCCTCGAACTTCAAGATGTTGACATATTAGTATGATGGGACCTCAGATCTCCATGATCATATTCTTAGATTTGAAATGGAGCCTTACTCCATCAGTGTGCGGATGGTGTTAAGTGTAGAGTATTTCTAACCACACTAACGATGTTGGCTCAATAGTGGTTTAGTCAGTTGCCTACTAGATCAGTTACCTCCTTCGCAAAGCTAAGTTCAATGTTTACCCACCAATTCGCTAGTGCATGGCGGCAGCAAAAGTCTGCTCTATCCCTGATGAGGCTTAAGCAAGGGCAGTCTGAAAGATTGAGGAAGTACGTGGCACGATTCAATGCTGCACCACTGGAGGTACCCTCTGCTACCTCCGAGGTGAAGATTAATACCCTGACTGCAAGGGCCCTTGGGCGGGGACTTCTTTAAGTCCCTCGCCAAGCGTGCTCCTCAAACCTTCGAAGAGCTGCTTAGGAGAGTTGACAAGTATATCAACTTGGAAGAAGCCCTTTGTAACAAGAAAAAAGGAAGAAAATATGATCGATAATATGAAGGAGTCCTCGGAGAAGGATCACAAGCTTGGAGAGAAGGGCAACACACCTGGTGGCCGTCGATTTAAAAAAATTCCATTGACGCTAAGGCCGTGAGAGCTGCTGGAGATAGCAACGAAGATCCCAGACTTCAAGTACCCTACCACTACATTCAAGGGTCCGAAACACCCTAAGTCTGGCACTTATTGCCGCTACCATAATGATTATCGTCACGACACTAGCAAGTGTCGTCGCCTGAAGGACATGATTGAAAAACCCATTAAATATGGGCACTTGGTGGACTCTGTAAAAAAGGAGAGGGACATGAGAGAAGTTATAAGCGCATGGAGTATGAGGACAAAGGTAAGGAGCTCACTGAGGAGTCGCGGGGCAGAGATGAGTCTGGCTACAAAAAGGCCTATATCTAAATGATAGTAGGAGGGCCGGAGGATGGGACTCTAACATGGCTCGCAAAGCCTCGGTTTGCGCCATCAAAAGTAGTACAAGAGGGGAAATTTTAGAGGTGACCACTGTGAGGGAGGATTTTCCTCGAATAGAGTTCGGCCTTGAAGATGCGGGGATGGCCTAGAACTCCCATAATAATGCTCTGATGATCACAACAGACATCAGAGGATCCATTGTGGCTCGGGTTTTCGTTGATACAAGGAGATCAGAAACCATATTCTTTCAGAGTTGTTTTCAGAATATGAACTTGAACGTGAAAATGACACCCGTGAACTCATGATTATATGGTTTTACAGGGGGTGCTATGCAGCTCCTCAGGCTGATAACCCTGCAAGGAAAGCTAGGAAAGGACCCACGACAGAGGGTTCAAATGCTAAATTTCTTGGTGGTGGATGCTCCAGCTCTTATAATGTTATTTTTGGGAGACCGATGCTGAACTGATTCAGAGTAATAACCTCTATGAGCCATATGAAATTGAAGTTCCCATGGGGACTAAGGTGGGAGAGGTCAGTGGTGACCAACTCACGTCCAAGAAATGCTATGTCGGCAGAGTTAGAAAGGTTAGCCATATGGTCCAGGGGGTTCTGGACCAACAGGGGAGAGCCCCATAGAAGAGGATAAAAGTAACGGAGCTAGTTGAGGCTGAGCCAGAGCTGAGAATGATCCCTGAAGAGGAGTTACTTCATATGGAGTTATATCCCAACAAAAAAGGCTTTACCACGAGGATCGGGACTCAGATGCATCATGATGTCTCCTGGGCACTGTTATCTTGCCTTAGAAGAAACACGAATTTATTTGATTTTGACCAAAGGATATGGTGGGGTTAGACCCCAACTTGGCGCTGCAACAACTAAATGTCGACCCGAATGCCAGGCCCGTGAAGCAGAAGCTGAGGCAAATCAGACCTGAAAAAGATAAGGCTGTTAGGGTAGAGGTGGCTAAATTATTGGAGGCTGGCTATGTGGTGGAAGTTCAGTTCCCAAAATGGCTCTCCAACGCTGTCATGGTAATGAAAGGATCCGGGGCCTGGAGAATGCACATCGACTTCAGAGACTTGAACAAGACCCGTCTCAAGGACCACTATCCATTGCCCCGGATTGACCAGCTGGTGGACTCCACCTCTGGTTGTGAACTGCACTCAGTGATGGGTGCGTACCAAGGGTACCATCAAATTCAACTCCACCCCAAAGATATATTGAAGATGTGCTTTGTAGTGTGGAGGACATATGGGTATGTTAAAATGCCCTTGTGAGGTGATGTTCAATATCATCAAGTGATACTTTGTAAAATGGTATGTTAGGAATGTGGAACCGGAATCAGGAAGTGAAGAACCGGAGGAATGAACCGGGTTTTAGCATCAAGAAGACAAGCTGTTCAGAATAAACCGAGTTCGAGGCAGTTGAAGGTAACCGTCGTTTGTGACGGAGCAGTTGCAGAATTGTGACAAAGAAAACCGTCACTTTTGTCCGGTAGCTGAGCTCAACATCTTTCAGTTAGAACTTTCTGTACGGTTGCATTCGAGCTTCAATCCTTATATCATTGTAAAGCTCTCATTGAGGAGAAGATCACTACGTCGAGCAATTTCCCTGTTTCTTAGATTAGAGAGAGTATTTTTGGATTGAGCGTTCGTGCCCTAATTTGTTAACAGAATTGGGCATTTCGGTTTTTGAGAGTATTCTCTGTAATTGATTGAATTTCTTAGTGGATTGGGGTGTGTCTTGCCTCCGTGGATGTAGTTCATCTTGAACGAACCACGTTAAATTGGTGTTTGATCCATTTCTATTTCCTGTTTTGCGCAAGTCCAGTTCGGTCACAACTCTGGCCGAATTGTGAGTGTTAATTCAGATTGTTTTCTTCATACATTTCCAGATTCTTAGGAGTTGTGTGTTTCTGAGTTGTTCTTCACTAACAAGTGGCGCCATCTGTGGGAAATCAACTCTCACAGCTTGAAGAAGGGAAGGAATGGCTGGTACGAAGATGGACTTTGAGAAGTTTACAGGAAGAAATGATTTCACACTGTGGAAGATCAAGATGAATGCAGTATTGGTTCACAATGGCCTTGATCTTGCTTTGATACCTCTGGATTCGTGGGAAGAAAGTGAGAAACCCAAGTTTGCATCAGTGGATAAGAAGGCCCTCAGTCTTATCTTTCTGTGTTTGGGTGATAAACCGTTGAGAGAGGTCTCAAGATGCAAGAGTTCCTCAGAAGCATGGAAGAGATTGGAAGATCTGTATCAATCTAAATCAGTTTCCAACAAATTGTTCTTGAAGCAGAAGATGTTGGCCTTCAAGATCATTGAAGATAAGGTAATTTCTGATCAACTTGATGAGTTCATTAAGATGGTTGAGGAATTGGAAGACCTGGATGTGAAATTGGAGGAGGATGATAAAGCATTGATGGTGTTAAACATTCTTCCAAAATCCATGGAAAGCTTTAAGGATGCCTTGATGTATGGGAGAGATGAGCAGCTATCTTATGATGGAATAGTGAAGGCTCTGAGGTCTAAATGTTTCCAGACTCAAGGTGATAAAGGCATGGTGCAATCTGGAGAAGGTTTGAATGTTAAATTCAAGAAACCTTGGCAAGGCAAGAAGGGACAGAATGCTAAGGATCCCAAGGCAGGAGACTCTAATCCAAAGAAGGGAAATGAATGGGTTGAGAAGAGGAAATGCTTCAAGCGCAAACAGCCTGGTCACTTGAAGAAGGATTGTCCTAAGAGAAACAAGAAAGGTGGAAATCAAGGGGCAGAAGCTGCTGCCATTGACCATCAAGAAGATCCTCCAGAAGTATTAAATGTTACTGAATCAAGAATGGTAAAGGAATGGGTCTTGGACACAGGCTGCTCTTTTCATATGTGTCCACACCAGTCATGGTTTGATGAACTGAAGAGAGAAGATGGTGGAAATGTTCTCCTGGGAAATGACCAATCATGCAAGGTCAAAGGAGTTGGATCAGTGAGCATAAGGATGTTTGATGGTGTGGTCAGAGTCATCTCAAATGTAAGATATGTTCCTGGCCTTAAAAGAAATCTTCTATCTCTTGGTTCTTTGGTAACTAGTGGGTGTCAGTTTAGCTCAGTAGATGGCTTCTTGCATATCACTAAACATGGAAAAATGGTGATTAAAGGTAGACAACATAATGGGTTGTTTATCTTGATTGGTTCACCTGTTGTTGGGAGTGTGGATATGGTCTTGAGCAGTTCTGAGCTTGTTAAATGGCACAAAAGGCTTGGACACATAGGAGAGAAAGGGTTGAAGGAACTGTCAAGAAGTGGAGTAATTGGAAACATGGGAAATCAAGACCTGGAGTTCTGTGATCAGTGTGCTTTGGGCAAATCCAAGAAGTTGCCCTATGGAAAGGGTGTTCACACAACTCAAGAGCCATTAGATTATGTTCACTCTGACATATGGGGTCCTGCAAGGACAGAGACTCATGGTGGTGCAAGGTATTTCATGTCCTTGATTGATGATTACAGTAGAAAGGTGTGGATCATGTTGATGAAGAATAAGAGTGATGCTTTTCATAAATTCAAAACATGGTTGATTCAACTGGAAGATGTCAAAGGAAAGAAGCTGAAGCACCTTAGGACTGATAATGGATTGGAATACCTCTCTACTGAGTTCACAAACTTCTGTGAAGAAAGAGGAATCAAGAGACACAGGACTGTCCCAATGAATCCTCAACAGAATGGAGTTGCTGAGAGGCTTAATAGGACTCTTCTTGAAAGAGTAAGGTGTATGCTGTTGGATGCTGGGTTGCCAAAGGTATTTTGGGGTGAAACCATTAATACATCATGTTATCTCATTAATAGGTCACCTTCATCAGTGATTGGGTTCAAAACACCTGAAGAGGTGTGGAGTGGATAGAAACCAAGTTATGAAGGTTTAAGGGTGTTTGGTTGTCTTGCTTTTGTCCATGTCAAGCAAGATAAGTTAGATGCAAGAGCTCTAAGATGTGTATTTCTTGGATATCCAGATGGAATAAAGGGCTACAGATTGTGGTGTCTAGAGAAGGGAAATCAGAAGATAATCACAAGTAGAGATGTAAAGTTTAATGAGAATGTGATGGCTTATACTTCTACAGGCTCTAAGGAAGAATTTGATGGTGCCAAAGAGACAGAAGAGATATCAATTCAGGTGGAGCATCCTGCTGAAGATGATCACACACCTCAACCACAAGAAAATCTACAAGATAGTGATTCATCATCTGAAGAAGAAGTACAAGCTGGACCTTCACAAAATGTTAGAGAATACAGCATTGGAAGGGACAAGCCTAGAAGAACAATCAAAAGACCTGATTTCTATGGTCAAGCAGGGAGTGTTTACTATGCCTTGAGTGTTGCTGAAGACTTGGAATCACAAGAGCCTAGTAGTTTTAGAGAAGCACTAGACTGTGAAGAAGGTGAACACTGGATTCAGGCAATGGTTGAAGAGATGGAGTCTCTGGATAAGAAAGAGACCTGGATATTGGTGGATAAACCAAGAGGTCAGAAACTTGTAAGCTCTAAATGGATATACAAGAAGAAACTAGAGACTGTAGGATCCAAACAGGTGAGATTTAAAGCAAGATTGGTGGCTAGGGGCTTTACACAAAGAGAAGGGATTGATTTTAATGAAGTATTCTCTCCAGTAGTAAAGCATTGCTCAATCAGGTTGCTGTTACCAAAGGTTACTCAAGAGGACATGGAACTACAACAACTAGATGTAAAAACAACATTCTTACATGGAGAACTCAATGAGAAGATATATATGAAACAACCAGAAGGCTTTGTTGTTCCTAAACAAGAAGACAAAGTTTGTTTGTTGAAGAAGTCATTATATGGACTTAAACAAAGTCCAAGACAGTGGAATAAAAGGTTCAATGACTTCATGATCAGTGTTGGCTTTGTAAGAAGTCTGTATGATAGTTGTGTTTACTTCAACAAGGGTTCAAAGCAAGATAAAGTCTTCCTTCTATTGTATGTGGATGATATGCTAATTGCCAGCAGGAACAAGAAGAGGGTACAATGGTTGAAGGATAGACTTAACACTGAATTTGACATGAAAGATCTGGGAGAGGCCAAGAAGATTTTGGGCATGAACATTTTAAGGAACAGAGAAGCTGGAGTGCTTTGGTTATCTTAGAGGCAATATCTACAGAAGGTGTTAGAGAGGTTTCATATGCATGAAGCCAAACCTCTCTCCACTCCAGTTAATCTACAGAAGAAACTCTCCAAAGAACAACGCCCAAAGACTGAAGAGGAAATCATACATATGAGCAATGTTCCTTATGCAAGTGGAGTTGGAAGTCTCATGTATGGGATGATTTGTAGTAGGCCTGACTTGGCCTATGCTGTGTCTTTAGTAAGCAGGTTCATGTCAAACCCAGGAGTTGAGCATTGGGAAGCTTTGAAACATGTGATGAGGTATTTGAAGGGTTCAGTGAACTTGTCACTGAAGTTTGAGAAGAAAGTGGATGGAAGCACTGTTGCATTGGAGGGGTTTGCTGATTCTGATTTTGCAGCAAACATAGACACAAGAAAATCTATTTCTGGATTTGTGTTTACCTTATTTGGAACAGCCATCAGCTGGAGAAGTGTACAACAGTCAGTTGTAGCACTGTCAACAACAGAAGCAGAATATATCTCTCTCACTGAAGCTATCAAAGAAGCAATCTGGCTTAAAGGGATTCTGAGAGATTTGGACATCAAGCAAAAGTGTGTGGCAATCTACTGTGATAATCAAAGTGCTCTACACCTTGTGAAACACCAAGCATTTCATGAAAGGTCAAAGCATATTGATGTGAGGTTGCATTTTGCTAGAGATATCATTGATTCTGGTTTTGTAGAAGTGAAGAAGGTAAACACATTGCATAACCCTGCTGATTTTCTTACTAAGGGTGTACCTGGGAACAAAGTGGAGCATTCCTCGAGCCTGCTGCAGCTTGAGCAATGTCATGAGGAGCATTAACAGAAAGGCAGTGATGAGGCAGGAAGAGGCACACTTGATTCATTGAGGTGGAGATTTGTGAGGTGATGTTCAATATCATCAAGTGAGCTATACTTTGTAAAATGGTGTGTTAGGAATGTGGAACCGGAATCAGGAAGTGAAGAACCGGAGGAATGAACCGGGTTTTAGCATCAAGAAGACAAGCTGTTCAGAATAAACCGAGTTTGAGGCAGTTGAAGGTAACCGTCGTTTGTGACGGAGCAGTTGCAGAATTGTGACGAAGAAAACTGTCACTTTTGTCCGGTAGCTGAGCTCAACTTCTTTCAGTTAGAACTTTCTGTACGGTTGCATTAGAGCTTCAATCCTTATATCATTGTAAAGCTCTCATTGAGGAGAAGATCACTACGTTGAGCAATTTCCCTGTTTCTTAGATTAGAGAGAGTATTTTTGAATTGAGCGTTCGTGCCCTAATTTGTTAACAGAATTGGGCATTTCGGTTCTTGAGTGTATTCTCTGTAATTGATTGAATTTCTTAGTGGATTGGGGTGTGTCTTGCCTCCGTGGATGTAGTTCATCTTGAACGAACCACGTTAAATTGGTGTTTGATCCTTTTCTATTTCCTGTTTTCCGCAAGTCCAGTTCGGTCACAACTCTGGCCGAATTGTGAGTGTTAATTCAGATTGTTTTCTTCATACATTTCCAGATTCTTAGGAGTTGTGTGTTTCTGAGTTGTTCTTCACTAACAGCCCTCCGGACTAAAACATACAGGGGCCACCTGTCAGAGGATGGTGGATCAGGTCTTCAGGGAGAAATTAGGGCGTAGTATGGAAGCCTACGTCAATGCCATGCTAGTTAAGAGTGTGTCAGCGATGGATCACCCCATAGATTTGGAGAAGTCTTTGGAGTAATTCGGCACTGCAGAATGAAACTCAACCCCGCAAAGTGTGCGTTTGGGGTTCAAGCAGGGAACTTCCTAGGTTACATGGTTACATGGAATGGGATAGAGGTGAACCCATCAAAAGTAAGAGTTGTGCAGGAGATGCAATCCTCCAGGAATATAAAGGAAATTCAGAGGCTGAATGGGAGTATCGCGGCCTTCAGTAGGTTCATCTCGAGATCAACGGAGAAGAGTCTCCCGTTCCTTAGAATCTTGAGAAAGGGATCAAAGTTTGACTGGACGGCTGAATGCGAAAAGGCTTTTCAGGAGCTAAAAAGACACCTCAGAACCCTGCCCCTGCTAAGTAAGCCAATGCAGGGCCAAATCTTATATTTGTAATTCTCCGTGGGAGAGTCAACTCTGAGCTTGGTGTTACTCAAGGAAGAAGAATCGGTGCATAGACCGATATATATTACATCAGTAAGATAATCCAGGGTCTAGAGTTGAGGAACTCGGACATTGGAAAATTAGCTCTAGCAGTTATGGTGGCGGCGCGACAACTGAGACCCCATTTCTAGTCTCATAAGGTCATTGTGAGAATGATACCCAGCTCCGATAGACACTCAGCCATCCAGATCTGTCTGAAAGGATGGTTAAATGAGCACTGGAGCTAGGGGAATACGAAGTGGAATTTAAGCCCAAGGTAGCTATTAAGGCCCAAGCCTTGGCTGACTTCAGTCGAAAAACCACCAGAGAGTCAGAGCTAGAGTTGTGGAAGGTGTTTATCGATGGCTCTACCTCTCAGGTGTGATGCGGGGCGGGGGTAGTGATAACCTGTCCTAGCATTGACGAACTTCAGTTTGTAATCAAGTTTGAGTTTCTAACCTCTAATAATGAGGCCGAATATGAGGCCCTGATCCAGGGACTAAGAATGAACGTAAAGCTAGGAGCGCGGAGAGTCCTAGTTTACTCGGATCCACAACTGGTAACCCATCAGGTCTTAGGGACTTACGATATAAGATGTGAAAGAATGATCAAGTACGTGGATCTTGTATTGGAGCTAACAAAGAAATTCTCAGAGTTGAGTATCAAGCATATTCCCAGGTTCGAGAATTCCAAGACAAATTATCTGGCCAAGATGGCCAGAGTAGTAGATGAAGGAGTGAGGTGTAAAATCACACATTGGAAAAGGGGATATTGGAAATGAATGTAGCTGCAGTGGAAGAACTAGATGACTGGAGAGCTCCAATCGTACATTTTCTCAGAACTAGGAAAGGTTATGTAGGAGGACCATGGAGTTCGGCATATGCGAAGTTATACAAGAGTTCTTTCTCTTAGTCCCATGAAGATGCTTTTCTAGGGAGGAGGGGAACTATGTTCTCATAGAACTGTACGAAGGGTGTGCCGGTAACCACACGAGACTAAGGGAAATTGTGCGAAGGGTAATTAGGCAGGTTACCACTGGCCCATAATGGTTCATGATGCTGAGGAATTAATCAAGAGATGTGGCAGATGTCAAAGGCAAGGATTGATCATCCATACCCTTGCAAAGGAGATAGGGACACTGTGTTACCCTTGCTCTATTGATAAATGGGGGATTGATATTGTGGGGAAATTCACTGCAGCTCCAGGCAAAAAGGTTTTTCTTGATTGTGGTGGTGGAATACTTCACCAAGTGGGTGGAAGCAGAAGTTGTGGCCAAAAGCGAAGAAGAAAACATTATCAGGTTCTTATGGAAGAATATCTGATGCAGGTACAACGTCCCAAGGATACAGGTCTTTGATAATGGGATACAATTACGTGGAAAGAAAATGTAGGAATGGTGCAAAGTAATGAAAATCCAGTAACGGTTCACGTCAGTGGCTCACCCTCAGGTGAATGGATAGGTGGGGTCACCAACCGAATTCTATTGGAGGGAATCAAAGCTAAGCTTAAGAAAGAGAGGGGAAAATGGGTCGAAGAGATGGATTCGATCTTGTGGTCCTACAGGATTGGAGTTAAGACAACCACTAGAAATAAGGATTATGCCAAGGATCTATTCGGGATGTAATTTGAATTTCTATTTTCAATAATCAAATAACGATGATATGAAACATTCAAAAATCACGTAATTCATTTAATTGAATAAAACTAATCATACAAAAGCCCTAAACATGCGAAACTAAGGGATTATTGTATTTTTACCTTCGAATCAAAGAGACACTGTTGAGAAGAACTAATCTTTCAACCTAAAGATCTTCTTGAGTATTCCCTAAGTTCAAGCTCGCCAATCCGGTGGGAAGTCGAACAAACTTTTTAACGCTCGAGAAAGGATTAATTTTCTATGGAAAAGTAACCACTCAATTATGCATATGAGGATCGAAATTGGTCCCCTGTTCATAGTTGTAGGGGCCGAATTCTTGGCCTCCAAGAAAAGAGGGGATTTCAAAATCCTCTCATACTTAGGAGAGAAAAAATATAGATAAAATCCTATCCCCTTTGGAATTAAATTTATCCATATCTTTTCCTATCTCCTACTCCATATTAATCCTTATCCTCTTAGTTAATGGAGTTTTATTGGGTTACTCAAGGGGCCTTTAGGAGGAATAGGATTGAGGCTCCCAATGGGCCTAGATATCCATATTGAGCCATCAATATTATTCTAGCCCGTTAATATTAATTCATTCCACTATAGAATTAATATTAAACTACCCATCCTAATCCATATTATGAAATACGAAATATTGGTCCCGATTATTATTTCCCGTGTTTAAGATTCAATGTCCATTAATTATTTTAAGCTACTAAATGGTTTAATTAATTAATATCTTTAATTCCTTGAGAACAAACATCTCAACTTTATTATCATATCGGAAGTTAATCCACTTTACAGATTTTATATGATAAACATTCTGAACCCATCAAGGGGAATAATCAACTTGTTTTACCTAAACATGATTTTTTGTATTAATTTAGCAATCTGTCATATAATTAATAATATTGTCCAAAGTATAGAGCATTGTGTCCAATTGACTCTTCGCAAAAAATATATCAAAGCAACATCAATTAATTATAAACAATCCCAAATTAAGTGACATAAATTAAGAAATCAATAACCACTGAGATTTAATTTTTCTATCAACTCAGTGTAGAAAAACTATCTCATTATTGGTCCAATTCAGTGCAACAAATGCACTAGTGTAATCTCTTGGTCAAGACAAACCAATCCGATTCTTACACATTAACTTCTACCAATGGATTGTTCAATTCCATCTAAGTTGTGAATATTGTACTTATTACAAGGAACTGACAATGTCATCTTCGTAATCAACCACACACCACATTGTCTACATTGTAAAATATTCAAATAATATGCAATAAATATATATAACATTCATAATATTTAAGGCAAACAGTGATAATATATTCTTATTTAAAGTGAAAGTAGTATATATACAAAGCAACACTTAAAAGCATGCTTTACAGTATAACCCTAACAATCTCCCACTTATGCACAAAGTCTGCTTTTAAGTATACTACAACATGTCCTAATAATTTTCTCACTTATGCTCAAAGCAGCGTGGCAACACACTTGACTCCCATTTCTTCCACATGTTTCTCGAATGTACTCTGAGGCAAACTCTTTGTGAAAGGATCTGCTAGGTTGTCCTCCAATGCTATCTTTGCCACCACTATATCTCCTCTCTTAACGATTTTTCGTATGAGATGGTATTTCCTTTCAATGTGTTTGCTCACCTTGTGGGCTCGTGGTTCCTTCGAATTTGCAATCGCACCCGCATTATCACAATAAATTGTGATGTTTTTAGGTAAATTCGGAATCACATCTAAGTCAACTGAGAAGTTCTTGAGCCAAACCGCCTCTTCGCTGCTTCACTAGCAGTAACGTACTCGGCTTCCATGGTAGAGTCACCAATGCATTTATGACTTTTACACTTCTCCATATGATGGCTCCACCTCCTAAGATAAACACACTTCCTGAGGTAGATTTTCTGGACTCTATGTCTGATTGGAAATCTGAGTCCGTGTAACCCACAAGGCATAAACCGTTCGATGAAAGACTAACATTCTACCTCGAGTTCTTTTCAGATACTTCAGAATTTTCTTAACCACAGTCCAATGCTCCTTTTTGGTTTTACCTAGATATCTTGCTACCATGCCCACTGCATAGCTTATATCCGGTCTCGTGCACAACATTGCATACATGAGCCTTCCAACTGCAGAAGCATATGGAACCTTCTTCATCTCTTCTATCTCTTTTGTGTCTATGGAAACATGTCTTTTGATAGATGAATCCCATGCCTGAAAGGTACAAAACCCTTCTTGCCGTCTTGCATGCTGAATCATTTTAGCACAATATCGATATATGGGGCTTGAGATAAGCATATCATCCTTTTCTGGTGATCTCAAATAATCTTGATTCCAAGGATATGACCAGCTTCTCCTAAGTCCTTCATATCAAACTGCTTTGATAATCATACCCTTACATCTGACAATACCTTTTTATCATTTCCAATAAGCAGAATATCATCTACGTATAGCACTAAGAATACCAAGGCATTTCCTTCACACTTTCTATAAACACAACTCTCGAACTCATTCTGATCTAATCCATAGGATTATATTACTCGATTAAAATATTGGTTCCAAGCTCGCGATGCTTGCTTTAGGCCATAGATTGACTTCTTAAGCTTGCATACAAGGTTTTCTCGACCTTTTTCAATGAAGCCTTCACGTTAACACATATAGATGTCGCCTTAAAGATCCATTTAGGAATATTTTCTTGACATCCATTTGCCAAATCTCGAAGTCTAGGTGCACAACTATTGGTACGAGAATGCGGATTGATTTAAGCATGGCTACAGGCGAAAAAGTTTCATCATAATCGATTCCCTCTCTCTGAGTATACCTTTTTGCTACAAGCCTAGCCTTGAAGGTTTCAACCTTCCCGTCAATTGCTCTCTTTCTCTTGTAAACCCACTTGCATCATACAGGCTTTACACCTTTGGGTGGTTCAACAAGCTCCCACACTTTATAGTGATCCATAGATCCCATTTCTACTTCCATTAAAGTTTTCCAAGAACTTGCATCCTTGTCTTGAATCGCCTTGCTGTATGTCCAGGGGTTATATTCATCTTCACCGGGGACCAAGTCCGAAGACTCTCCCACGAGCATGAATCGCTCTGGTTGACGAACAACCCTCCCACAACGATGAGGTTCCGGTTGTGCTTGTGTATCATGTGGTATATCATCTTGTACAATTGGTACAAGAGTCGGCCCTCGTAATTCATTCAAGGTAATCTCACTCTCGGGCTTTCAGTTACTCATATAGTCTTATTCCAAGAACTTAGAATGCGTGCTCACCACGATCCTCTGATCCTTAGGGCTATAGAATAAACCCCCTTTCGTTCCTTTGGGATAACCTACAAACAACCTTAATTCTGAACAAGGTTCAAACTTATCAGTTTCCTTATCCAACACGTATGCAGTACATCCCCAGAATCTCATGTGTCTCAAACTGGGTTTGTGCCCAGACCATAATGCTGAGGGAGTTTTCGGAACTGATTTAGAAGGTACTAAGTTAAGAATGTAAGTTGTTGTTTCCAAGGCATAACCCCAAAACGATCAATAACTCATCATAGACTTTACCATTTCCAAAGAGTTATGTTTCTTCACTCTGCGACCCCATTTTGTTGAGGGGTTCCGGACGCAGTAAACTGGGATACAATCCCTTTCTCTGAAAAGTAAACCATAAATTCATTGCTAAGGTATTCGCCCCAACGATCAGATCGTAGAAACTTGATACTCTTTTCCCTATATTTTTCTGCTTCAGCCTTAAACTCTTTGAATTTATCAAAGACTTTAGACTTATATCGCATAAGGGAAATGTATTCATACCTCGAGTAATCATCGATAAAAGTAACGAAATACAAGAAACCACCTCTCGCTTGAATTAACATGGGACCACATACATCAGTATGAATGAGTTCTAACACCTCAATGACTCTATTCCCCGTAGCCCCAAAGGCTCTCTTAGTCATTTTAGCCTCTAAACATGATTCACATGTTGGAAACGACTCTACTTGGAGTGATTCCAACGAACCGTCACTCACCAACCTTTAAATCATTTTTAGATGAACATGACCAAGTCGTAGATGCCAAAGAAGTGTTTCGTTCATATTTGAAGAATACTTTTCTAGAAACAGTAGATGTGTTATATGACACATTTTGGGTGATTGTGGGTTGTGCATAATTAATAGTATATAGATTGTTCACTAATGTTCCAGGATAGATAACTTCATTATTACGAGTAAGAATATCATTCTTATTAAAAGAAACTGAATATCCATCCATAAATAATTTAGAAACTAAAATTAAATTCTTTCTAAAACTTGGAACATAAAGAATATTTCTCAATACTAAAGTTTTTTCCCTAAAGGATAAGTGCACATCTCCCACTGCAACAGCTGCTACTCTTGCATCATTGCCCAAGGTGATGGTGATCTCACTCCCACTAAGTTGCCGGGTTTGCTAGAACCCCTGAGAATTGAAACAAACATGATCAGTGGCTCCTGTGTCATCACCCATAATTGGAAAGAACATGCCGCTAAACAAGTTTCAATAACTAGTGCATGAGATTTTCCTTGTTTTCCCGCCTTTTTAGGCTGAGGACAGTCCACCCAACAATGTCCTTTCAGACCGCAGTTGAAACACTTTCCCTTGTTTGTTTTTTCTTAATACCACCTTCAGCGGGGATCTTTTCCTTACATTTGAGATCAACCTGTTTTTTACTTTTAGTTTTCTTCTTCTTCTTCTTTCCGCCTTTCGGCGCAGAAGAGGAAGGTGCACTGCTAGTCATCAAGGCTTGACTTCTCGACCCTATAAGCATCTCCATTGCGACCAAAGCTTGCATGAGCACAACCAACGTATACGCTTGACCATTCATGGTATAGTTTAGCTTAAACTGCTCAAAACTTTTCGGTACAGAATGGAGTATGATATCGACTTGGGTATTCACATCGAAATCAGCACCAAGAATCTCAAGTTTGTTAAGGAATCCATCATTTTGAGAACATCATCCCTTATGGGCATCACTTCAGCCATTTCTTGACCAATCCCGCATGGCCATTTGCCTGGCTGTACGATCCTGGTGAGAGAAGAGTTCATTAAGGTTCATCATTATGTTTGCAGCGGTTCCCATGCTCTGGTGTTGTTACCGCAACACATCTGACATTGAAGCCAGAATAATGCATCTAGCCATTTCATCCGATCTTAACCATTGCCTATGAAATTCCCTATCTTTCGCGCTAGTTTCGTCCATAGGCTCAACTAGTCTAGGTTCATAAAGTACAAACTTGTATCCTTCAGCAGTCAGGACTATCATTAAGTTTCTTTTCCAATCTACATAATTCTCCCCTTCTAATTTATATTCTTTGAGTATGTTAAACAGCAGATTAAAGCTTCACATGTTGAATTGAGAATATAACATACATTCGTATCAATATTTAATTAACATAAACATTATCACATAATTCGATCACATGTCACATATCAAAATCTCATAAAACGATATTATAGATGCATCAACCAACATCTTAAAACAATTTAAGCAAGTCACGTTGAATGTGAACATTTACTTAATTACATTTAAGCATGTTACAAACATAATAGTCACAAACCTTTAATTCACAAATTAATAGTTGGCTTATTCTTAGCTATATAAAATTGACAGGGACTTCGTGGGGAAGTAAATTTTATCAATTTTATATCTAAGTATTAACCATAACTTAACACATGATTATTACTCAGTTTTGTATAAGCCTTTGTTGGGAAAGTCATATCGTCACTTAAAATAACCCACAGTTATCTTACAAAATTTATTCTAGTGAACTCTTTTTTTACATATCCGTTAGGGAGAAAGGCGCATGCCAATGCGTAACCAAAAACTTCACTTTATAAATCAGTTATGGAGGCGATTAATTAATTTATTATCCATAATAAATTAAAATAAAACACTTAGTAATTTTGATCAATGCGATTTTCTAGGTTCCGCATAAACAAAGTAAAACAAAACATAAATTAAACATGTATTAGACAATTAAATCCAATTATCATGGTTTAATCTTCCCGTTTTGAAACGAGAAATCCTGTTTTTAAAGATCGTGTAGCCTCCTTCGCAGCATCCATTGCGGGCGCTATGCACTATCGCGGTCGCGAAGCCCCCATAGCAGAACAAGCTCTCCTTCACAGTATTCTTGGCGAGCGCAACCAACCATCGCGGTCGTGAAGATCCCGACGTAGAACTGGCTCTCCTTCGTAGCATTCATCGCGGTCGCGACTTATGGTCATGGACGCGATGCCCTTGACGCAGATTAGCCTCTAGTTCGTACCGATTCTGGTTCTTTTAATCCATCTTCATCTTCGTCATCAATCCATTACAATTTATTTACAAAAAAAATAAATCTAACATCTAGACTAATCTATTACATAAAAACAGACATAGTCTACTCGGGAATTTTCCACGGAAAAAAAGAATCTGAACGAATCAGATTAAAAAAAAACATTCAATCCAACATGAATTTAAAACATACATCAATTACCATGATAATTGGATTCCAACAAAATAGACCTAACAATTCTACTATCCAATTCCAAATAAACGTAAGTTTGATTTTTGAAAAGTTAATTCGAAATTACAGAGCACGAATCAATGGCTTTAATATCAGTTGTTGGGTAAAGGGGGATTGTGCCAAGGATCTATTCGGGATGTAATTTGAATTTCTATTTTCAATAATCAAATAATGATGACATGAAACATTCAAATCTCGCAATTCCTATAATTGAATAAAAGTAATCATACAACAAGCCCTTAACATGAGGAACTAAGGGATTATCGTATTTTTACCTCGAATCGAAGAGACACCGTTGAGAAGAATTAATTTTTCAACCTAAAGATCTTCTTGAGTATTTCCTAAGTCCAAGTTCCCCAATCCGGTGGGAAATCGAACGAACTTTTTAACACTCGTGAAAGGAATAATTTTCTATGGCAAAACAACCACTCAATTATGCATACGGGGACCAAAATTGGTCCCCCATTTATAGTTGTAGGGGCCAAATTCTTGGCCTCCAAGAAAAGAGGGGATTTCAAAATTTTCCAACGTAGGAGAGGAAAAATATAGATTAAATCCTATCCCCTTTAGAATTAGATTCATCCATATCTTTTCCTATCGCCTACTCTATATTTATCCTTATCCTATTAGTTAATAGACTTTTATTGGGCTACTCAAGGGGCATTCAGGTGGAATAGGATTGGGCCTCCAACTGGGCCTAGATATCCATATTGAGTCATCAATATTATTCTACCCCATTAATATTAATTCATTCCACTATAGAATTAATATTGAACTACCCATCCTAATCCATATTACGAAATATGACTCCCGGTTATTATTTCTCGTGTTTAAGATTCAATGTCCATTAATTAATTTAAGCTACTAAATGCTTTAAGTAATTAATATCTTTTATTCCTTGAGAACAAACTGCTCATCTTTATTATCATATCGAAGTTAATCCACTTTACGGGTTTGATATGATAAACATTGTGAGCCCATCAAGTGGACATAATCAACTTGTTTTACCTAGACATGATTTTCTGTATTAATTTAGCAATCTGTTGTATAATTAATAATATTGTCCAAAGTATAGAGTATTGAGTCCCATTGACTCTTCGCCAAAAATAAATCAAAGCAACATTAATTAATTATATACAATCCCAATTAAGTGACAGAAATTAAGAAATCAATAACCACTGAGATCTAGTTTTTCTATCAAGTCAGTGTAGAAAAACTATCTCGTTGTTAGTCCAATTTAGTGCAACAAATGCACTAGTGTAATCTCTTGGTCACGACAAACCAATCCGAGCCTTACACATCAACTTCTACCAATGGATTGTTCAATTCCATCTAAGTTGTGAATTATTGTACGGCAATATGATCTTCTATGATCTACCACACCCCACACTGTCTATAATGTAAAGTATTCAAACAATATGCAATAAATACATATAACATGCATAATATTTGAGGCAAACAGTGATAATATATTCTCATTTAAAGTGCAAGAAGCAGCATATACATAGCAACACTTAAAAGCATGCTTTACAGTATAACCCTAACACAAGATATACGGGCCTCTCCAGAGTTGAGATACATGTTGGATTTTGGTGAGGTGTACTTGAAAGGTTGACTTGATTAAACTGTTGGCAAAGTCGAGACATGAGTTTGACTTGCTATCCATGAGACGATATTGCCCTAAATTCAAGTGCTCTCGATCTTTGACAATCATCCCTAAGATACCATGACTTTTAGCTTCAGGATCGCAGCATAATAAAACCAAAGCTTTTGACGAACTACTCGATACTCCGGACTTTCTTATTTCAAATTCAGAGCAATATCGTCTTATGGATAGTGAGTCAAAACTCGTGCCTCGACCTTGCTAACAGTTTAATTTAGTCAGCCTTTCAAGTACACCACATCGAAATCCAACAATAAAAAATTATGTCAATAATTAAGAAACTAGGCCTGAGGGGCATTGGCCTATGAGCACTCCTCAGGGAAATAACTAATGATGCAAGCCAAGGGTTTCAAGAAAACCTTGCCCTTGGCCCCAGAGCTGAGCATCGAGGGCATGGTGTAACCTGCCTTAGCTCATGAATGATGCAAGCCAAGGATGTGAGGGAAACCTTACCCTTGGCCTCAGAGCTGAGTGTTGAGGGAAGGCGTAACCTTGTCTTAGCTCATGAACAATGCAAGCCAATGGGTTGAAATAAACCTTTCCCTTGGACCCAGAGCTAACCGCCGAGAGCACAGGGTAACCCTCGCTTAGCTCATGAACGATGCAAGCCAAAGGGTTGAAGGATACCTTGCCCATGGCCCCAGAGCTGAGTGCCGAGGGCACAGGGTAAGCCTGCCTTAGCTCATGAATGATGCAAGCGAAAGGGTTGAGGGAAACTTGCCCTTGGCCCCAGAGTTGAGCGCCCAAGGGCATGGGGATAACCTTGCCTTAGCTCATAAATGAGGCAAGCCAAGAGCTTGAGGGAAACCATGCCCCTAGCCCCAGACTTAAGCACCGAGGGCATAGGGGTAACCCTGTCTTAGCTCATAAATAATGCGACCGAGAACTTAGGAAGGAGAACGCTACGCGTTTCAGTGCTCAGTAGTTCTAAGAAGAACTCCCTTCAGATTCCCTGTAGAGAACTCAGGAGGGAGAACACTTCGCATTTCAGCGCTCAGCAACGCTGAGAAGGATTCCCCCCAGATGCCCTGAAGAGAACTTAGGAGGGAGAATGCTAACGTTTCAGCACTTAGCAGTCCTGAGAAGAATTCCCTTCAGATGCCCTCAAGAGAACTCAGAAGGGAGAACTCATAAGAATTCTCTTCATGGCATCTGTAGGGAATTCTTCTTAAAACTGCTAAGCGCTGAAATGCGGAGCGTTATCCCCCCTGAGTTCTCTTCAGGACATCTGAAGGGAATTCTTCTCAAAACTGGGGATAAATAAAAAGACGCACAATAAATACAAGTAATTAGAAAGTTGAAAATTATCATTTATACACAAGACAACTAGGGTTGATCACAAGAAGTTCTTGCCCTATGCTATTATAAAGGCCACTCCATATCCGAGGGCTAATTCTCGGAGCAGAGTCCAGTTGAATATGACCGACATCGTTGGGGTGATCGAACTTTGGAGTGGCAGTGGCCATGATGGGAGGCAACGGGCGGAGCTCCACTGGTGCTACCTCCTTTAATACTGGCAAGGTTGTAGGGAGGTGCCTGCATGATGGGCAGCTCTGGGGGTAGTTCCCGTTCATAGATAAGTTCTTCTGTGACCCTCTTGATCATGGGCATCCAATAAGCGTGGTTCAGAGGCATGGTTGGATCACCCTTGAAGCAGTCAGGAGTCTTCAATGTAGGGGTGATCTTCTTTAGATCATAGAGAAGCTCCTCAGTGAAGCCCTTCGCTACAGCATCAACATATGCGGTCTTGAACCCTATCTCAACAAAACCTTGGAGGAAAGGGGCCATCTCCCTGACATACTTCGTGGTGACATACTTCATGATAGTTTGTACTCTTCAATGAGCCCCTCTTGTAGCTCCTCAAGAAAGGACTGCTCTAACTCTTTCAAGGAGAATTCGGCAACGACATGCATCTACTCCCTATTTGACGCCTTCGGCTTTTCCTCGGAAAATAGCTCTGACTCCCTTGCCCGATGCCGAGCAACGACATCCTGGTAACAGGTCTCTAAAGTCAACAGCTATTCGCTCAGCTCTTCATTTTGCTTCTTCAACCTTTTATTCTCCGAAGTGAGAATAGAGCTGTGTTGTTTCAGCTCTCCAGTCTCCAACTTCAGAGTGGAGAAGTCCTTAGTAAGCTTGGTTAGCTGCACTTGAGTCTTCTGAAAATCAGCACGTAGGTCCTTCATGGCTGAAGAGCTGGTGCAGCTCTTGTGTCGACCGTAGTAGGTCATGAACCACGAAAGAAAGAGTGATGAATAACATACGAATAGATGAAACAAAGGAAACCAAATCCAACTCTGCAAACCTAGATGAGATATCAGTCCATGATCTCATCATTCCTATTATCACTCTCTCGACTCATGGTGGCACTACCTTCCACAGTAGGAAGCTCCTTCAGGAAGGTAGTGCATTGAGCCTTCTTCAGTGCCTGGAAGCCCTTCGGAAGAATCATGTTGAAGTAGTTGTTGGAGGCTCTGCGCACCTCGCTCTTGGCCTTGCTCGGTGTTTCTCAGAGCCCTTCTCGGTGCTGCTGGATTTTCCTAGCTTCAATTTCTTCGATGAGGGAGGTGGTGTTGTATCCCTCGATCTGCCTCTTCCCATATCCGGAGGAGCCAAGCTAGGCACAATAGTAGTTTTCCACGACCCATCGAGCTCTGATGAGCAGGGGTGGAGCTTGGAAAACCTACCATGATGAATGGTAGGCTTGGATTAGGATTAGTGATGGTTACCGCCCCCGGTTTCTCCTGTACAACTCTGGGAGCGAGCCATCCTAAGGTATTTTGCCCTTCTTGGCGGGGTCTGGCACCACAAGGAAATCGAAATCTATCTCTGTGAGAGCTAGAAAACAATTAGTTCATTGATAAATAAGGTAAAATATGGGCTCTCGACTTCAGAGTTGTCCAATTACCAGTATTGGGATTGTTCTCATTTCCCAGAAGCACATATCGGGCTAACAAATATGGGTTCCTTAGGAAGATGTTTATGGGAAAAAATTATGGTCCCTCATGTGAGTGCTCAACTTAGCCATTACCTTCTCATCTTTCCTGGAAATACAAACAACGGAAGGGCATGCAAATCGAGGAGGAGAAAACACCTACTCGCAGGGAAATCCCTACTCTCCCTGACGAGGGGTAACGATCACATATTTTTTCTTCCAATCGCCTTCACAGTTGGGGGGTATCCCTACAAAGTGGGCAGGCCATAAGGGTCTAGAGCTGAAATAATGAAATCCGGTGTTCCCCTTCTTAAAGTCATGACAAGGACAAAAGTATTCGGGGGTGTAGTTCCCACCATTGGCTTTCATGAGAATGTAGAAGGCAAGTAAGATGAGAAGGGAAGAAGGTTTGATCTGGATGATTGCACACCCCTGGTATGTAAGAATGAAATGGTAAACGCAACCCTGTATTGATGTGAGGCCTTCAGAAAACTATGGAGGGCCGAGCAAGACGGTGGGGAGGCTCATCCTCCGAGGGTATGTCAAAAAAGAAATTAAGCTACGGGTTTCATGGGCCATGATGAAATTCATATGGCGTCCGTGAACCTAGACACTTAGGCTACTTCGTCCCACCGCTATCTCTCCGCAAAGGGGACTATCCTAATTGGGCACCGGAACCTAAGGGGAATGCCCTCGAGGAGGTTAGAGTTGGACAGTTGGGAACCCCTATTGTATACTACCAACGCCTGAAATCCGCCCTTAGGTCTGAGAGAAGAAGTGGCAGCACTGGAGCTCTAAGCACAAGGCTCAAAACTTCCTAGTTCACCCTTTGCACTAACTGACGGCGTGGCTTCGCTGTCAGAGGTGCTAGAAGATGAGACAGATGACTACTCAGCAATCTTCGACTCTGAATAGCGATTAGGCAAAGAGCCCTTAAACGTGGATGAAGATTTGGAGAGAGCCATGAGAGTTACCAGAAAAATAACGAAGAACAAGGAGAAATTAGCAAAGAAAATATAAAAATCCAGGAAGAAGAAAGAGTACCTGGATAAATTCGAACAAAATGAAGAACAAAAGGGGAAGAATCCTAATCGCCGGAGACATCCTTGAAGATTGCTTGATTACCGAATAACAATGAAAAGAGAAATAAAAGGTATAAAAAGTGAAATGAGGAGGTATTTACAAGGAAGTGAAGGTGAAAAGGCACCTATCACCAGAGCCTGACACGTGTACGAACCGGAACTATGGAAGCCCAAGGGGCAGGCTACGTGGTTGGACCGGATCATCCGAGTTTAAAGTTCAAATATTTCAGAGACCATTCGGAGCAGGGGGGATAAGTTAATAGGGGAAATATGCACGCCCTCTTCTGCCATGGAGTACCAGTCCTCCACTGGGCAGAGGTGTGAAGGAAATGAACTTACAACTCTGAGAGGAACTCTCCCATGCTGACCCCTGACCAGAAGGAGGGGAATGAACTTAGCTCTGAGGGATCAAATACCACCAGAGGATGGGTCAGAGCTGAACCTCTGCACTACTGTCGGGCAGGTCCTCGGCCCTTTAGCTCTGAAGTATGTCGAAAGTGTACTAACACCCTGCTAAAAGTAAAATGAAACTTGCTTAATTCTCATTGATTTGTTAGACGTATTTATACAGTTGTGTACGCTTGCAACTTACGTATAAACTGCTGAACCTGCTTAACAGAATAACTAACTTATTAACTAATCCCTTAGCTCATTTAATATTTGAGCTATTAGTTTAATTTATTATGTTTTATAATTTATACACTAATACACCCCTCTCAGAACTAACTAGGATATATTTATACACTAATACACCCTTCTGAAAACTAACTAGGATATTTTGAGTTGTTCTTTTCCTTGAGTTTCTATCTCTTCTAGTTTGAGTTTTATTCTTCTTCCAATTATTTTCTACTTCCAGCTTTCATCTTCTACGGTCACTTGCAAGATTTCTTCTTCTTCTGTTCCTTCTAAGCTTTCTTCTTCTTCTGTCACTTTCTTCTTCTACTATCATTTTATTTTCCTTGTTCCCCTTGTCAAAAGTAGAATCCTTCCCTGCACCTTTGCTATTGTAGACTCACTAGAAGGAAGGAACATAGTACTCCATTACAACTCAATAATACTCTATTACAGACTCAATAAAAGCACAGGTTCAGGTTCTGCTACAGACTTACTAGGACCAATGAACACAAATTCTTTTACAGAGTGAAAAAAAAACTATAAAAGTGTACAGATGACTGAACTGTGACCAGATTACAGACAAGGGTTTCAAGAAACACACTTATTTGTACCCTGGTGGAACACCAAGAGCAAACTTAGAGCTCAGTTGCTTAGACCTAGAGATAGACAACGGTTTTGTAAAGATATCTGCCAACTGATCTTCTGAAGATAAATGTCTTCAATTTCCTATTATTGCACCTTTTCCCTTACACTGTGGACATCTATTTATATATGCTTTGCCTTGCTATGAAAGACTGGATTTGAAGCCAATGATATTGCTCCCGTGTTGTCATTCACCGAACAATATAGAGAGTATTAACAGTTAGACCAAGTTCAGTGAAAACAGATTTTATCCAAATTAGGTCAGCAGTAGTAGCTAGAGATCTGTATTCAGATTCTATACTACTCCTTGCAACAACAGTTTTCTTTTTGGAGCTCCGTGCTAAGTGTAGATCCTAATAATATACAAAAACCACCTGTGGAACTTCTATCATCCAAGGACCCTGCCCAGTTAGCATCTGTAAAGCATTGTAATGCTAGACTGGTAAAATGTTTGAATGTTAGACCAAGAGCAGTTGTGCCTTTTACATATCTAAAAACCCTTTTGCATGCATTCCAATGATTGATTGTCGGAACTTTAAGAAATTGAGAAAGCTTATTTACTACAAAAGCCAAATTAGGTTTTGTCAAAGTGAGATATTGGAGATATCCAGCAGTAGATCTATAGAGAGATGGAGGGTAAAAAAGATCACTATCATTTAGAGATAATTTCTGACAAGAGTTGTAAGGTGTTGGACTTGGTTTGCTATCAATCATATTTGTATCAGTGAGTAAGTCAACAACATATTTGTGTTGATTCAGTAATATTTAGTCTTTAGTTCTATGAACTTCAAGACCCAAGAAATATTGTACTTCTCCCATTGTTTTGAGGCCAAAATATGAGTTTAGAGCAACTATAATCTGCTGTACATGATGGGGATCATCACCAGTAATTAGTATGTCATCAACATATACTAGCAATAGTAAGAGTTTGTTTCCATTTTTTTGAAAAAACATTGAAGTGTCACTAACAGACACTTGAAATCCTAATGTTAAGAGAAAGGCTTTCAAAGTATCTGTCCAAGACCTAGGTGCTTGTTTTAGACCATACATGATGTGAATGCTTCTAATCTACAAAACCCTTAGGTTGAGTCATAAACAAAGTTTCTTTTAAAGTGCCATGCAAAAAAACATTGTTTATATCTATTTGCTGAATAGTCCAACCTCTAGTAATAGCTAAAGACAGAACAACCCTTACAATAACATGTTTAATGACAGGGCTATAGGTCTTAAAAGAGTCTATGACAGGTGTTTTCGAACCTCAGACCAATCAATCAAATATTGATTAATACGTAATCGATTAAACACTGTTTGAAAATGGCTCTTCTGTTCTGAAACGAAATGTTCCAAATAGAAGTTTCTTCAACTCTTGCGTGTTGTGATGCGTCCCCTGCCGGTCTAACTAAGGAAAGCCTCGGATTTGGAGCCACCTCTGTGGTAGTTTCTTACTATCTCCTGGCATCTCATATGTTCGGTGGTATGGCGGATGTTCAACGACGACAAGTTTAAGGAATTCAAGTCCAGAGGGCTTGTGTCTGCCGAAAGCAGCCTTTTTTCGCCATATGTAGCGAGATAACTCGGGAGACATGGTCAAAGCCCGGACTTCACTCTCCTAGCAAACAAAGAAAGCTACCTTTGGTGGGCAGCCATGCCGGCGGAGGAGTCACAGGGGTGACACGCTCCTCAGTACTCCCCGCCTAGGCTCCTTTCGTTCTCTTATCAGTCGAAGGTAGAAAGTTCTGGTCTCTATTAGCCGACTTAGCCAAGACTGGTTCTGAACGCCGCGTAACATCATCTTCAACCAACCCCCACCGTACGTACCTTTCGGTGTGGAGCACCACGATGCTTGATGACAAATATAGTGATAGTATCGTGAGAACATTCGAAATGTAGTCAGAGGTTGAAAAGCAGAGGGGGTTGCTGACTAAGAACACAACTAAGAAAGTCATAAAAGGAAGGGTCAGTGTGATGGAATAAACGAATGAATCGATCGGGGGAACCAGTAATGCGTAAACCATGTCAAACCATGAGGTCTTGGGGGAAAGGTAGTCGTTTGAAGGTCCGAAGTTAGCTACTAGCGGCCAAAGCTTCTTAGTACTTCGCCAGAAGAGCGTCCAAGTCGTAAGACCTCATTATGGCTGGGGAGACCAATGTCGTATGTATGTATGATAGAGGTGGTGTGGTCATTTTCCTCCCCACTCAGGCACAAGGCGGCGCTCCTTTAGTCTTGCAAGGTAGCAATCTGGCTGGGTCTTGCCGGTATCAACAACGAGAAAGAAAGAACCAAATGGAAACAACAACTAACTATGGCTCTTGGCCCAGAGAACGTCCTAGGCGTAGGGGAGATCGGAGCCAGAGGGAGCGCCACATGGGAATCTAAGTATGAAGAATCAGGTCGCCCTAACCTAATATGCTTTTAGTTAAATAGAATGTAGAATTTTCCGGCCCGGGCCGGCTTTTCGGGAAGCCCGTTCCCACCGCGCTCACAACCCGGAGCTGCGGACTTTCGAAAGAGGAGTTACCCAGTAGAGCAAACCAAGTCTCCCGGCTGGTGTGTATATAGGATACACCAGTGCTCAAGCCCTTTTTCAAGATCTCTTCCGTAGCGAAGGACAGCAACGGAAACTCGATCTCTAGATGGCTAGGAACGAAGGAAGGAGAAAAGAGTGGAGGAAGGAATGCGATGCTTCTTTGCCCAATAGATGCGTATAATAAGGGGTTAGCTAGGGCTTTAAAAGCTTCCATTTAGTACTGGTTGTTAGAGAGATCCCCCAGCAAGTTCTGGATGGCCGTTAGGGTATCGAAGGCCTATTGAAGACTTCTACGGATTGGCCAATATCGCCCTTCTGCTACTAGCCGTGCCTTTTGCCTCTCTATTGAGCCATCAGATTTTTTCTTGACTTTAAAGACCCACTTGTTTTGAACTATTTTCATGTCATTAGATTTGGGAACAAGTACCCAAGTATTATTCTTTTGCAAAGCTGAGTATTCAACTTCTATGGCTAGTTTCCACTCAGGAGTGGATAGTGCTTGAGACACAGATAAAGGTTCTAGAGGATTAGTTTGAACAAGATACAACTTAGGTTTAAAAATGTCAAGTTTGGATCCAGTTAGCATAGGATGATGATTCTGTTGAGAAGACAAGGAATTTGCATAATTGGTGGCATTTGGAACAAATGCTAACTTTTGATTGCTGAAGAGACTGACCAAACAATGAATCACCCTCTGATTGTTCATTATCTGCAACATTGAAATCACTATGTTGCTCAAATAATGTAGGCTGACCTAGATGATTTTCCTCAGCAAGTAGAGGAAGCAAAGGTAGATAGAATTTTTTACTAGCAACAGTGCATTTAGGAGTGGTTTTGGCAAAAAAGTCTTTGTTTGGAAATTCTTGCTCATTAAAAGCAACAGTCCTACTTATGTAGATCCTGCCAGGCACATCCAAACATCTATAACCCTTATGATTATTATAAGGAAAACGTGTATAGCCAAATACTTTGAAAAAAGTGTAATTGGGGTTTTCATTATAAATCTATTAAAAGGGAGAGATATTACCAAGAACAGGTGTTGGTAGTCTTTTGATGATACACACAGAAGTAGCAAAGGAATACCACAAAAATTGCATAGGTAAATCTGCTTGAGCTAGGAGAGTCAAACCTGTTTCCACAATTTGCTTGTGCTTTCTTTCTGGTTTGCCATTTTTTGGATGAGTGTGAGGACAAGGGTGTCTCACCCTTACACCTACTGAATGGAGAAGACTAAAGATAGGTCTATCCTCACCCCCAAAGTCTGCTTGAGAAGCTTAGATTTAGGAATGAAACTGTCTTTCCACTAAATTATTTAAAAGCACTCAAAGCTTGATCTTTGATACACATTAATTATGCATGTAATTAGGTCGATTTAAGATAGTATTTTATAGGAATTATGTGCATATTTGGTCAAGGATTGGATAAAGTAATATAATTTGGATCGTTTAACGTGTTTGACTTGTTTTAAGGTACTTTTGAGCATTTTCAGGATTAAAAGTTGTGATTTACGACTATCGCACGAAAGAACAAGTCAAAAGGGAGATTAAACAAGAAAAAACCAGAGAAAACGGTCTAAACCGGCCTAAACCGGTCCAAACTGGTCTGAACCGGCCTAGATGGCAAACTAGAGCAGAAATAACACGGCCGTGTCACATATACAACACGGTCGCGTCAAAAGTGACTCACAAAGTGTAAAACGGCATTGTTGCTCCAACGTGGCCGTGTCACTTAGCCAACACGGCCGCGTCATTTTGGTCATTGTTTAGAAGATTGAAGCACAAAGCGACACGGCCGTGTCACTTAACCAACACGGCCGCGTCAGAAGATCGATTTTGAAGTCAAATCCTGTCTCAAGTAGGAATTGATTCCTAACGTCCCGAGAACTTTTCCAAAGCTTATAAAAAGACAAGTAGAGCTTGTTTTTCAGGGACTTCGGATTGACACATCCGTTTAGACAAAGAGTTAGACGACTTGGAAGACGAAGAAGCTTACAATTATTAAGACGATTCAATCGGGTTTAGTTGTTTCTTTTCTAGTTTTTTTTTTTTACAATATTTTTCATGAATTATTGTATTGGATTAGACTAGGCATGAGTAGCTAAGCTATTCGTGTCCTAGGGTTTAGAAAGTAGGGATTTTTACGACAATGTTTTGAATTATGTTTTGATTTATAGACTCCATTTTATATGTTTATCTCTATGTTTGTTTTTCCTGAATTTAGTTTGATCACCTAGATTTAGTTATCTCATTTAACAATTCCACATCGAGAGGAGGGAATTGTTATTAGGCATACGACATACGCAGTTGTCTATGACTGTGTAGGCATTGGTTTGTGAGCTTTTGGGAGTTATTAGGATTAATTGACTTGAGAGGGTAATTATCTTAATTAATCTACGATCTAATCGCTTCGAGAGAAGGGTTAGGTTATTGGAGCGCCGCCTAATAAACACTAGAATATGGTTTAAAAGTTTATAAGCTGTGCATATTCATCATTAAAGTAAGTCCTGAAATCGAATCCCTAGGATACTTTCTTGTTAATCGGAATTCCTTCTTGTTAATTAGTTTAAGTGAATTAATTTAGTTACAAATAACCTTGAAATTTTAGTATCTAGTTAGGATAATCCTAGACAATCGGGGTGTCGAACTACCTAAACTATTCCTTGTGGAATCGACCTTGACTGCCACTACTACACCTACGCCCATATACTTGCGGTAATTAGGGGTTGAAAATAGGCCTGTCAATCTTTTGTGTGCAAAGGGTAAACCCAAGTGTATCTAGAAAAGTCATCAACAAAATGTATAATATCTAAACCCTTCTACAGATTGTGTGGCAGCTCGCCCCCACAAATTTGAGGACACAAGTTGAAAAAGAACAGTAGTTTTTAAAGGTATAGTGGGAAATGATAACAAGCATTGCAAAAAGACAATGATTTATGTGGCAAGCTTTTATTACACTGTTGAAGAGGGACAATACTGGATGACATGGATGTCCCAACCTTCTGTACCAAACATCTATAGAATCTTGTACAGACACAGTATTATAGTAAGGTCAGTATTAAGACGAACACTAGCAACATAATTATTCTCAGCAGAATTACAAACAGAATTGATCTTACATCCATCAGATGATTTGTAGACAGACTGAATATTATCAGAAGTACAACCAGGCTGATCCTTAACAGATTTACAAGTAATTTTACAATTATAAGCACACAGATTTGCAGTAGAGGTAATAGTCTTCTTAGATGGTAAATGTTGTAGATCAAGTTGATATAGAGCCTTTCTAAGTGCTCCCTTCAACAATGTCTTGTGGGTTATTTTGTCCTTTACAAAACAACAAAAAGGGTGAAACTCTACATAAACATTGTTATCAAAAGTAAATTGAGATATACTAAGCAAATTTTTGGTGATATCAGGCACACACAAAACATTTTTCATGACTAAATCAATATTTGTAGTCGAACAAGGAATGGAAGCAAAACCAACATGAGATACATGAGATATATGTAGTTTTTTTACCATTACCTACTGACAGCCTGTCCTGCCCAGTGTAGAATGATGGAGTGGCAAGATTGTTGATATTTCCAATCATATGATTTGTTGCTCCGCTATCCACAAACCACTCTGAATCAACTGCCTGAAAGCCAGTATTATGAGCATGACCAGACCTTGACGTACCTCCAAACTCTTGCTCTTGTAGCACATCCTCTTGAGCTTTAGTCATGGCAACATGGGTTTGAGCTGAACCCAGATTAATGCCAGGAAAATTCTGATCATACCTCTTAAAACACGTAGAGGATATATGGTTCGTTTTACCACAAATTTGACACATAGGCTTCTTAGCATTATTGAAATTTCCACTAGACCGACCCCTGCCCCGACCATAACCACCTCTGTTGGTGGAACATTGCCCCTATTTCCAGGATTAGCACCTCTATTTGAGTTATCCGACGCCACATAATGAGCTGGTGGCATTCCAACATTCACAGAAGAATTTTGATGTTGTAAATGCATCTCATGCGTTTGAAGTGCATATTGCACATCTGTGATCTTAAGCGATTCTGACCTAAGTGACACATTCACAACCACATACTCAAATTATGGACCAAGACCAACAAGAATATAAGACACCAACTCATCATCAGTTATAAGGTTCCTAGCTGCAACTAAAGAATCAGCGATTCCCCTAATTTTTAAAACAAACTGATTCACAGTTTGTTTGGATCGATTTGAGAAGCAAGTTAGATAACTGTTTGTAGAGAGAGAAAACAAAATTTAGAGAAAGAGTAGAAAATGGTCTCCTGATAAATGCTAAAAGTAAAATGAAACTTGCTTAATTCTCATTAATTTGTTAAACGTATTTATACAGTTATGTAAGCTTGCAGTTTACGTATAAGCTGCTAAAGCTGCTTAACAGAATAACTAACTTATTAACTAATCCTTTAGCTCATTTAATATTTTAAGCTATTAGTTTAATATATTTTGTTTTATTATTTATACACTAAGACACCCCTCTCAAAACTAACTAGGATATATTTATACACTAATACACCCCATGTCAACTCTAATAGAGTTACAGAGTGGAAATGCTCAAAGGTCAACTCTGAAGAGATAGACCTTAACATGTAAGGAATACTCTCCTAAATATTATCACTTGTTGTGGATAATGTAAGTCCAGAGATGAACTTAGCACCACCATAGAGGCTTGGGCACCAAGATACATGCTCCCCAACCCTCCGACAAGAGGTACGTACAACTGTTAGTCTTTCTAATAAGAGGTAATATATCATCTAACACCATCGCCGAGTACAAAGGGAAATATGGAACAAGGTTATTGGGCAGCCGAAATTACCCTCTTGCCATTTTCCCTGAAAATAATAAGTATAAATAGTGCCTCATTTAATTGAAGAAAGGTAACATTCTTTACACTTTCACTATTCCATTGCTTCATACTTTTACTCTCATCGAGCCAAAATCTGACTTGAGCATCAGAGGATTTTCGCAGGGGCAGCCCCCGGCTCTTTTGCAGATCCACAAGAATTCAAAGAAGAGGCGATCCGAATCGATCCTTTGGCAAAATCTAGATATTCTAATAGGTACATTTTGACTTTGTACATCTTCCAGCACTATTGAGGGTTGTGCTCAAACATCCCCTATCAATAATGATATTTTGGATTTAGTGGTTCGTCCTTTTCTTTGAGGAGTCTTTCATGCGTCTTGGTTGGTTAAAAAAGTATCGCATATGTTGACTAAGTTTTTTTTATCCTCTATTTCTTCTTTGTTTGAGTATAAGCAGGTTTCCGTAATTTGTTTTTTTTTATCCTCTATTTCTTCTTTGTTTGAGTATAAGCAGGTTTCCGTAATTTGTTAGATGATCACGTATTGAAGGATTTTTTCTATTTGATTTGTTAATGCAATTTCTTTTATTTCAATATACTTCTTGTTGAGATTTTAAAGACGGAGGAGTGTTCTGAGACCTTGTAAGATTATATATATTAACTACTAGAATAAAGGCCTTTAACTACACTGAGTATATGGCATTTCCAAACAGATATCACAATAGGTGCTCTTATTAAATCGTTAAGTTAATAAAAATGTATAACTACAGTTATTAAAACACTATTAAGGTCTGCAAACTAACTACCTTGTCGCAATTCTATTAAGGCATAGATTATGTGTCTTATTAGTAACTCTAGTTAATTGTGGGCTTGATGAACCAAAATTTTAAGTGAACTAATACTAAGTAAATAAACCAACTGTTGGCCTGGAGAAGAGAGAGAGAGAGATCCACGGGGCGAATCATCCCCTTCTTGCAGTTTTTTTAGTCCCATAGTGCTTGCCTTTCCATGGCAATTGCTAGGTATTGAACCGAAATTCATTTTCACATCTCAATTTTGCGATTTCGTGGATTAATTAGAATAAACTAATTGGTTAATTACTGTTGCATTGCGTTTAATTTCAAGTTTGTCTGTGTATGGTGAGAAGGAATGACACTTCTTTTCACCTAGGTACCGGAAGTACCCAAACGGTTCATGACTGAACTGGGCAGCAGGCAGTGACTATTGGAAGGCAAGGGGAGGTGATATGACTTTGAATCTGATAGTTATGTTTTGATCTCTCTAGCTGGATGAGTGGGTCTTCTACCGCATATACAACAAGAAAGGCAAGGGTGGGTACTTCAATAATGTTATCTTTTTTGAGTTGATGAAAACAGGTGAGCAATAGAAAATGATAGTCAAGTGGTTTGGTGTTTTTCCCATTTTCTCTACCTGGGGTTTGGTGCTTTTTTATCTCTATGTAGGTTTCTTCTTCTCTCAAACTTGAATTGATTTATACTAATTGATATTTTGTTGTTTCAGGAACCTTCTAATTTAGGGGTATATACAATCTCCAATTGTTGCCAAGGTATTAAACTTATCCTCCCTTTTTCTCTCTATGATGTCTTTTATTTAGTTTGTTTATAGTAGCAGTTGTACCTGGCGGAGCCATCTAAGTACCTCTTCCTCCTTGTAGGTTTCAATTTCTTATGTTATGTGATTATGGGATGATTTTATGTGAGACTTCTGTGTGAGAGCCTTGAAATTCATGTGTTACCATTTCAGAGTATTGGGCTTTTATCCAAAAGGCAGACTAGGCAATTGACATCTTCATTGCTTACATTATGATTCGCTTATCATATGAGTTATGTTGCCCCCTATAATCTTAATAAACTGTTTACGATAGGCATCTAACAAGAGTTCATGAGTAATCTGGTCAAATGAAAACACTCAAGGTGGCACCTAATAAAATTTTATGAAAAAGCCTGCAAATTCATATTAAAATAAATGTATGATCAAAGGACTCAAGTACGCTTTATTCCCACATTGGTTATAGTCCTAACTTGTTCAAGATCTATAGTGATGTTAAAATGACAATGATGTGGCTAAATAGTCTTCTTATGAGGTCGTCACATGTAGAAAACTAATCCCTGAGTATGTTTTTGTATTGGATGTCAATCGTTAGGATATTATAATAGGAATGGAAATTGAGGATTGTACAAATTAAGAAATGCTCAAGACATGTGATTATATCTCCTTAAGAAATGCACAAGACGTGTGATTTTTTTATTTTGTCCAATTTCTTCATTTGTGTGCATGAAATGCAACGTTGTATTCTTCCTCAGTAAAGACAATCTTTGTGATACAGAGCATCAGTTTGAGCTAGACAATTTTACTTCTATTTAAATATGATTATATTTACATAAATGAATGAGTCTCTTTTCTTAATTGAAATTGGTTTGGTTTGGTTCATATGACTTTATGATGTACGTTACTTGGTTATTTTTTATTTCATAACCTTACTTTTCATTTTTATGAAATTATATGTTGTTCAATGTAATTGGTACATCTGCTCTATCAGTCTTACCACAAAGATTTGTATGATTTCTCTTGGTAAACTAGTTTGTTGTTTTTAATTTCTTTCTATTAGTAGAAAGAGAGTAGAAAAAAAGTGAATAAAAGATACGTAAATGTATTCATTATGTAAAATTCTTTGAGAAATTTATGTAGGTAAATGTCTGGTCGGTTTCCAAAATTTGTAGGGCTGATGTGTAATAAATGTATTCAGATCTATTGACTACGTCTGTTCAAATAATTTGTAGAAAGTATGTTGCATTACGGGGTAAAAAATAAGAATTATGAGTAAATGATCATTAGGCCGAGCAATAGTATGTTTCTAAATATTTTATCATTGATTTGAAATAAACAGATTCTCAAAAAAAATATAAATTATGACTTGTTTTTATAAGTAATGTTTCACGGTTAAATTTAGTTGTACATTCATGTTTAATTGATGGTTGTCTTACCCATTAATTTAGGAAAGACAAACAAGATTTTAATCCCTTTATATATCATATATGAAATTTGATGACCATGACCGCTATGTAAACATGCAATTAAACATGTTATGTAAACATGCAATTATATATGACTTGTGTTCATGTGCGAATATGTATTCTTTGGTAATTTCGGGTTAATTTTCCTTTCTAGTACAATTTGATGCGCTTTTGGGTGTGTTTGAGTGGTATTTTGAAAGTTAGAAAACTTGGAAGGATTTAGAAGATCGTTTATATCTATTTGTACTCTCCGGCCCGTATATCGAGGCCCAAATGGGCCCATGTTGGGTCGGGGTTAGGCCCAAACTGAAGATCATCAAGTCATGAGAAAAGTTCGTGACAAAATCGGGCCGAGAAGATGGATAGAAAAGCCTCAAATTGGAGGAAAGAGGACGAAGACGATGGCGCATACTCCACATTCTAGCCTGCAAATTGAGGCTCAAATAAATCTAAATCAGACCCAACAAGAGCTCAAATTGAAGTTTGTCGAGTCACAAACAAAATCCATGAAGGGGTCGGGTCGAGAAGACGAGAGGCAAGGGTCCAAACTGGCGATGGAAGACGAAGGCGCGAAGCAGGGCTGGGTAGCATCAACCGCCGCCACACCTACCAGAACAATAGTGGCTCTGGCAGTTGGTACAAAATGGGCCGAATTTTGCAGCCGCCAGTTCTATAGGACCAGCTGCCAGCCCTGTAGCGGTTCCAGCAGTCCGCGGGCCGGTCCAAGTGCTTTTGCACATCCTGTCTGTTTTTTGCCCATAACTTTTTCGTCCAAGTTCTGATTCGAGCGATTCAAGTGGCCACGCATAGATGATAAAAAGATCTACAACTTTTATGTTCAGACCAAGGATAGATTCGGAGCCGTTTCTACCCAAAAAATTTGAGAATCTTGAGTTAAGCACACTCGGGTGTTAAAAACTGAATTTCAAGGAATTAAGTCACTTTTTAGTGATTTTACTCTTGTACCCTTTGTGAGTGTGAGGATATTCAGCTGATTTTAGGAGGAAGGGTCTATATATTGGCTCCTTCACTTTTATTTTGGACACACTTCATTTTCGTTTTATCAACAAATTTATAATTACCAAGATTTTTCTCCCACTTTTCTCTCTAGAACTAGGGTTATTTATTTCTCTTCTAGAATTCACTTGGGTTTCTTGAATACTTGAAGGATTTTAGGACTTTTTGGGCTTTTTGGGTGAAATTTAATTGTCAACGAAGATTGAAGATCGATTGGAGCAATTTATGCTGGACTAAGCTTTCTCATCCTCTCCCATCATATTTATTGCATTTCATTTATTGCACCCATCTCCTCATTTAATGTTTAGTTTATGCATTTATTGTGTTCTTATTTATGTATTCATAATTTGTGAGTAGTTATTTTAGGTTTCTAGGGTTGGGAGTAACGCAATCCTAGAATTTATGATTCTTGTTGATTGTTGATTGAATTGTGGGGATTGTTTGTGTTTGAAATCAATACTATGGAGTTGTATGGCTTATATTTTAGGCGAAGCTAACCTAGGATATATCGGTTCTCCTCGAGGGGCCATGGGGGACGACGGAAGAACCGAATCGTGTGTATTAATCTCGTAGGATGTTTTAGGGCCTCGCTCCATAGGCAAAATCCGCTTGGGGTGGGATTTTTAGAATTAACTAGGTTATTTTCATAATTTATCGCCTTTGAGCCTTAGTAATTCCGTTATTGTGTATAACAATTGGAATTGGAGTAAATTATGTGATAATTGGTTGATTCGGAAAAACCCTTTTTGTTACCCGTTTGGATTCCCAAATTGGAATAAGATCTTCCAACACAACCCCTTAATTAATTGGTAATCACAAGGCATAGATTCTAGGAAGTAGGTGAAACCTTACCTTAGAAACTCATTTTTAGTCAAGAGTATCTCTTAATCGTAATTACGTCTTTATACTTTTCCAGGAATTAATCAATCAAACTTTACTCTTTCACTTAGCCTAAATTTACTAATGAATTAACTTTTAATATGCCAGACGAGATTATCCTCCTTGTGGTTGGACTTATTATTACATATGTTTGATCTCACACGCTTGCGAGAACGAAAATGTTATTTGAAAACGAACATTTTTGAATGATTTTTTGGGATAAAGTTCATGACGCCGTTGTCGTGGAGGACTTCCTCCTTGTAGAGCCATTGTAAGGTCATTGTGTGTTGATGTTAGGCTTATAGATATATTTATTGTGTTTTTTGTTTATTTCCGGTGTTTGCTATTTCTTAAGTTGTTTCACTTATAAAAAAAATTTCGAAAAAAAATATTTATTCTGTTACCTTGTTTGATTTTCTTACTATGAATCGTGGAAAAGGCAAATTCCACTACATCGAGATTACGACTCCCTACTCCCGGCTCACTAAGCCCGCAAATACCTGCTCGGGACTAGAAGTTCGAGGTTAAGGCGCAAAATCTCATGCTTCATTCAACGAGATGACGAGCGTTGGTTTGAAGCTTGGGAAAGACTTTTAAACTTATGTAGGTTATGCCGACACTCGTTTTGATGATGCCTTCATTATTAATGTCTTATATGCCGGATTAACTCCCGATGAACGTATTTTCTTGGATGTAGCTTTGGGAGGATCTTTTCTCAACAAGGAGGTTGATGAAGCCATCACTTGGTTAAATGAGACGACCTTCAACAAAAAACAATGGGACCAAGAAGAATAAAAAGATAAAGAGGCAAAATCAAGAAGAAAAAGTGAGAAATGAGAAACATGAATCTAATGCTCAAGGTGAGACACCTACTCAAAATGATAGGCATCATGGATTTAAGGTAAGTATTGCTCACCCTCTTTGTGTGGGATGTCAAAGTGCTATTACCCAGTCTTGTACTAGAAAATCTTCTACAAGGACGGAACCTCGTGTTGAGTTGGTCAATAGTAGCTCTAGTGAAGATGAGTTCGATGAGATCTCCACTAGAGATCAAATTCATGGCTTAGTGTGCAATCTTGTTTAAGAGAGTGGTAATAAAAGAGAGATTGTGCCCTTGCATCAGAAAACCTTTGTAATGTTCTTGGTGATATTGATAAGAATGTGGTCATTCCTCAAGTTAATTCTCGATTTATTTCTTTGGAAAGCGGCAATGTTGTGGCCCTAATAAGTGGAAAGACTCTTAGAGAGCTTGAGCGGTGGACCCCCAGAAGGATTTCTAATGACAAGGGTAAGGAAAAAGTAAACGAGGGACCATTTTTGGGAGAGAGAGATGACCCTCCTACATTTTAAAGTCACCCTCCCCTCATTAATACCCCACCTCGATTACCTTTTCCCAAACGCGAAAGGAGGCGTAGAGTTGATCGACAATTTAAAAAATTTCTTGACGCTATAAATCAATTAACTTTAACATTACCCTTTGACGAGATGGTTGCCACTGTTCCCCAGTTTGGGAAGTTTTTAAAGGATATCATAAATAACAAAAATGATTGGGAACAAATGGAGAAGGTCTATCTAGCCGAGGACATAAGTGTCATTATTCAAAATAAGCCTTATTCTAAGCTTAAGGACCCCGGTAGTTTCCCTATTGGGTGCTCTATTTATGATGTTAAAATATATAAGGCTTTGCTTGACCTTGGTGCTAGTGTTAGTTTATTACCTCCGTCTATTATGAGGCAACTTAAGGATTATGAGCTTTTAAATACTTCCATTTCACTTCGATTGGCCGATATATCAATTAATAAGCATTTGGGAGTTCTTGAAGATGTTCCCGTCCTCATCAATGGAATTGACATTTCGGTTGATTTTGTCGCTCTTGACATGGACGAGGACCCCAAGAACCCCGTAATTCTTGGTCGAACTTTCATGGCTACTACCGGTGCCATAATTGCTGTGAAATACGAGAGCGTTTCCTTGAATTGGGTGACTAAAAAGGTTGGATTCAACCTTAATGGTTAAATTAACCAACCCTCCCAAAATGAGAATTATTTTAGGATTGATGTGCTTGAGAACATGATCGAGGAAGAAGCAAGTGCAATCCTCGAGTGTTAAGATTTGAACCACTTACAACACACACAAATGAACTCAATCCGGAAAAGAATGAAAAATAAACTGAAAATCAGCCAACTACGAACCGAACGCAAACCAGAAACAAAATGAAGAACACAAAGCTTTTACGTGGTTCGATCAATGTGATCTACATCCACGGAGGCTCTATACACCTCAATTCACTCCACTGAACAATCAATTACCAGAAATATCCCAGAAAACCAGAAGCCCCAATTCACAATCAGAATTGAGCTTAAGAACCCTAGCTTTCTAATTCTAATGATTGTGTAGTGTTTAAAGAGGGAAAACAACGTGTATCAACTCGTCTCTACAAGTGGAACAAATGTATATAAAGAACTAAGCTCGAATCAAGAAGCTCTAGAAGTTGGAATCAATTCTGTTTCAACTGCTTCAAAACTGGTATACGCGCCTGCGACAATGATTTCACATGCAACGGTTCAAAACCGTTGCATAATTCTGTTATAACCGTCATGACCCCGGTTCTTCAATAACCTCCAAAACTGAACTGATTTAAAACCGACTCTCCAGCCCGGTTCTTCCCAACTTAAACCCGGTTCCTGATATCTCTCATCCTCTACTACAAGACATGACCACTTGATGAAATTGAATTGACACCTACAAATCTCCACCTCAATGAATTCAAGTGCACTTCATCACCTCAAACTGCCTTGTCACCTCCAGGTTTTAATTGCATTGTTCAAGCCTTATCAAGCTTGAGCAATGAACCATCTTACTCCTAGAAACTGCCTTAGTTAGGAAATCTACCGCATTGTCCATAGTATGCACTTTCTTCACTTCAACAGACCCAGCTTCAATTATATCCCTTGAAAAATGAAGTCTAACATCAATATGCTTAGACCTCTCATGAAAAGCTTGATGTTTCACCAAGTGAAGAGCACTTTGGTTATCACACTGAATAGTAACACATTCTTGTCTTATCCCCAAGTCCTTGAGGATTCCCTTGAGCCACAGAGCTTCCCTGATTGCCTCAGTTAAGGCAATGAATTATGCCTCAGTTGTTGACAATGCAACCACAGGCTGTTTCACACTCTTCCAACTTACAGTTGTCCCATACAAAGTAAAAACATACTTGTAATAGATTTCTTAGTGTCCAAGTTCCCAGCAAAGTCTGCATCAACATATCCAACCAAAGGTACAGCACTAGCTTCTTGTTTTTGAAAGTTTAACCCCACACTGATAGAACCTTTCAGATATCTTAAAACATGCTTCAAGGTTTCCCAATGTGATTCTCCAGGATTTGACATGTACCTGCTTACCAGAGACACACTATAAGCCAAGTCTGGCCTGCTGCATATCATTCCATACATCAAACTGCCAACACCACTGGCATATGGAACATTCTTCATGTGAATCTCCTCAGCTTCTGTCTTAGGACACTGATCCTTGGACAGCTTAGTCTGTAGATTAACTGGAATACTTACTGGTCTTGACTCATGCATGTGAAATCTCTCCACAACCTTCTGCAAACACTGTTTCTGTGAGAGCCATAATGTTCAAGTCTTTCTTCTTCTAATGATGTCTATTCCCAGAATCTTCCTGGCTTCCCCAAGATCCTTCATGTCAAATTTTGAACTTAACCTTCCCTTTAGCTGTTGTATCTTATCAATACTCTTACTGGCAATGAGCATATCATCCACATATAACAGCAGAAACACTTGTTCAACTCTTGAACCTTTGTTAAAGTATACACAACTGTCATATAAGCTTCTTATGAATCCTGCACTAATCATGAACTCATTGAACTTCTTATTCCACTGCCTGGGACTCTGTTTCAACCCATAGAGTGACTTCCTGAGAAAACAGACCTTCTCTTCATTTCCTGGAATCACAAAGCCCTCTGGTTGTTTCATATATTTCTTTTCAACTAGATCACCATGCGGGAATGCTGTCTTGACATCTAACTGCTGTAGTTCCATGTCTTCTTGAGTAACCTTTGATAGAAGTAACCTGATAGAGCAATGCTTCACTACTGGAGAAAATACCTCATTGTAATCAATACCTTCTCTCTGTGTGAAGCCCCTGGCCACCATTCTTGCCTTGTATCTGATTTTATCAACTTTTCCAACCTCCACCTTTTTCTTGAAGATCCATTTTGAACTAACTAGCTTCTGCCCTTTTGGTTTGTGTACAAGCTTCCAGGTTTGGTTTCTCTCCAGAGATTCCATTTCCTCCATCATGGCCCCTATCCAGTGTTCACTCTCACTGCAACTTATTGCTTCCTTGAAACTACTAGGCTCTTGAAACTCCAAGTCTTCTGCTACACTCAATGCATAATATACACTTCCAGCTTGTCCATAGAAATCAGGCCTTTGGATTTATCTTCTTGGCATGTCTCTTCCTATGCTATAAGTTCTGAGATTTGCAATCTCAGTATGACTCTCTTCATCTTCTGATGAACTGTCATTTTCTTGTGGAGCTTGAGTATCTTTCTCTGGTGATATCTGCTCCTCAGTAGGCTCCACCTGAATGGAAACTCTTTCAGGTTCCACAGCACCATCAGCTTCCTCTTGACTTCCAGTAGAGTTGTATCCCATCACATCCTCATTGAACCTTACATCTCTACTTATCAAGAGCTTCTGGTTTCCTTATTCCAGGCACCATAACCTGTAGCCTTTTATGCCCTCAGAATATCCTAGGAATACACATCTTTGTGCTCTTGCATCAAGTTTGTCTTGCCTAATGTGAGCATAGGCCAGACAACCAAACACTCTTAAGTCATAGTAGTTTGGTACCTTATCACCCCAAACTTCTTCTGGAGTTTTAAATCCTAGAGTTGATGATGGTGACCTGTTTATCAGATAGCATGCAGTGTTTATTGTTTCTCCCTAGAAGGATTTAGGTAATCCAGCATCAATCAGCATACATCTAACTCTTTCCAGCACAGTTCTGTTAAATCTTTCAGCAACCCCATTTTGTTGAGGGTTTAGTGGGACAGTTTTGTGCCTTGTGATGCCTTTTCTTCACAAAACCCTGTGAATTCAGTGGATAGATATTCTAAACCATTATCTGTCCTACGATGTTTCAGTTTCTTCCCTCTTAGGTTCTCCACCTGACTCAACCACGTTTTAAACTTGAGGAATGCATCACTCTTGTTCCTTAAAACAAATACCCATGTTTTCCTACTGTAATCATCAATGATGGACATGAAATACCTTCGTCCTCCATGTGTTTCTGTTCTTGAAGGCCCCCAAATATCAGAGTGTACATAATCAAGTGGCTCTTGAGTAGAATGTATCCCTTTAGCATAAGGCAACTTCATGGCCTTTCCTAGAGCACATTTGTCACATAAATCCAGTGTTCTATTTCCCATTTCACCAACGATGCCCTTCTTTGATAACTCCTTCAATCCTTTCTCTCCAATATGACCCAGTCTTCTATGCCACTTCATAACATCTTCTCTGCTTATCACAGATTCAGCACATCCTATCACAGGTGATCCAATCAAGATAAACAGGCCATTGTGTTGCCTTCCTTTGATTACCAACTTGTTGTGTTTAGTGATGCAAAGATAACCATCTAGGGAATTGAATTGACAGCCATTTGCCACAAGAGAACCAAGGGATAGGAGATTTCTCTTCAGTCCAGGAACATACCTTACTTGAGAAAGAGTTCTGATGACTCCATCATACATTTTTATTTGAACTGAACCTGTGCCTTTAACTCTGCAGGAGTGATCATTTCCCAGTAATACACATCCACCATCTTCTTTCTGTAAATCCGTGAACCAGGATTCATTGGGACACATATGGAATGAACACCTAGTATCAAGAACCCATTCCTTTTCCATTTTTGTGTGTGTGATGTTTAAGACTTCTGGAGTGTCTTCTTGATGCTCAGTCATAGCTACTTCTGCCCTCTGATTTTCCTGCTTTTTCTTCTTTTGTGGACAGTCCTTCTTTAAATGTCCAGCTTGTTTGCATTTGAAACACTTTCTGGTTTCAACCCAGTCTCCTTGTTTCCTTGCATCTGAGTTCCAGATTTGTTATCTTTGAATCCCTGGAACTTCTTCTTTTGGAAATTCTTTTTGAACTTAATGTTCAAACCTTCTCCAGCCTGTGCAGAGCCCTTTTCTCCCTGATTTTGAAAGCACTTTGTCTTCAATGCTGACAGGATGGATTCATAGCTGATTTTTCCATCCCTTCCAAACATCAGTGCATTTTTAAAACTTTCCATGGAATTTGGAAGAACATTCAGCACCATCAGAGCCTTATCATCATCCTCCAAGTTCACCCCCAGATCTTCTAATTCTTCAATCATCTTGACAAACTCATCAAGTTGATCAAAATAACCTTATCATCAGTGATTTGGAAAGACATTAATTTCTGCTTCAGAAATAGTTTGTTGGATATAGACTTTGATTGATAGAGTTCCTCCAGTTTTCCCCATGCTTCCACTGCATTCTTGCACCTTGATACCTCCCTCAAGGGTTTATCACCCAGACATAAGAATATCAGACTCAAAGCCTTCTTATCCAATTCTGGAAACTTGGATTTCTCAGCATCAGGCCATTGATCAACAGGAAGAAGTTCAGAGTCTAGACCATTTTGAATCAGTACTGCATTCATTTTGATCTTCCAGAGTGAGAAGTCATTCTTACCTGAAAACTTCTCCACATCCATCTTTACTCTAGCCATTCTTTCTCCTTCTTTGAATGTGTGTGTAGTGTTTCCCACAGACGGCGCCACTTGTTAAGATTTGAACCACTTACAACACACACAAATGAACTCAATCCAGAAAAGAATGAAAAATAAACTAAAAATCAACCAACTAAGAACCGAACGTAAAACCAGAAACAAAATGAAGAACACAAAGCTTTTACGTGGTTCGATCAATGTGATCTACATCCACGGAGGCTCTATACACCTTAATTCACTCCACTGAACAATCAATTACAAGAAATATCCCAGAAAACCAGAAGCCCCAGTTCACAATCAAAATTGAGCTTAAGAACCCTAGCTTTCTAATTCTAATGATTGTGTAGTGTTTACAGAGGGAAAACAACGTGTATCAACTCGTCTCTACAAGTGGAACAAATGTATATAAAGAACTAAGCTCGAATCAAGAAGCTCTAGAAGTTGGAATTAATTCTGTTACAACTGCTTCAAAACTAGTATACGCGCCTTCGACAACGGTTTCACATGCAACGGTTCAAAACCGTTGCATAATTCTGTTATAACTGTCATGACCCCGGTTCTTCAATAACCTCCAAAATTAAACTGATTTAAACCCGACTCTCCGGCCCGGTTCTTCCCAACTTAAACCCGGTTCCTGATTCCTCTCATCCTCTACCACAAGACATGACCACTTGATGAAATTGAATTGACAACCTACATCGAGAGTGAATCATGGGAAAAAGTCGTGGAGCATATGGGATGAAAAAAAGAATTCAACGGTGAATCATGTGAAACACCAACGAGGCATGCAACCGAGAATGATGAAATCTAACTCACAAGGGAAGGACTTATGGAAGTAACTGAAGTCATCTTGAGAGAGGAATAGGGACCTCCAAAGGTAGATCTAAAACCTCTCCCTTCCCACTTGAGGTATGAATTTCTTGGCCCCGAATCCACTTACCCAGTGATTGTGAGTGATCATTTAGAAAATGAAGAATGTGATAAATTGTTATAAGTCTTGAGAAAATATCGACATATTTTAGGGTGAATAAGGAAGTGGTAGAACTTCTCGATGTAGTGAATCCCAACATGCAAGATGTGGTGAATAAGGAAGTGGTGAAACTTCTTAATGTAGGAATCATTTATCAAATTTCTGATAGCACTTGGGCGAGTCCTACCCATGTAGTACCAAAGAAGGGAGGTATCAGCGTGGTACCTAACGAAAATAATGAAATGATTTCCACAAGGATGGTAGTAGGGTGGAGGATGTGTATTGATTTTAGGGAACTAAATAAATACACGAAAAATGACCATTTCCCCTTACCCTTCATAGATCAAATGTTGGAAAGGCTTGCCAAGCATTCACACTTTTATTTCTTAGATAGGTATTTGGGTTACATTGAAATATCAATCCACCCTGATGACCAACACTTGACCACTTCCGCATGTCCATTTGACATATTTGCTTGGAGAAGAATGCCTTCCGGGCTTTATAATGCCCTGACTACCGTTCAAAAGTGCATAATGGGCATCTTCTCCGATTTGATTGAAAATATTATGGACATATTCAAGGATGATTTCTCTATTTATGAGACTAACTTTGATTCTTGTCTTGAAAATCTAACAAAGCTGTTGTAGAGATGTTCGAAAGTGAATTTGTGCTCAATTGGGAGAAGTGTCACTTTATGGTGAACAAAGGGATCATGTTAGGACTTAAACTCCAAACAGGGAATTGAGGTGGGCAAGACAAAGGTGTCGGTGATAAATTAGCTCCCTCCACCGACTTGTGGCAAGGACATTTGAAGATTTCTTGGTTATGCCGGTTTTTATCGGTAATTTCTTAAGGATTTTTCAAAGATTGCAAAGCCCTTATTTTTTAATAGCTAAGAATTTTGAGTTTGACTTTGATCAATCTTGCATTGATGCATTCCATAGGTTAAAGAAATCTCTAGTTTCGGCCCCCATCATTCAACCCCCTAATTGGAGTCTCTCGTTTGAGTTAATGTGCGATGCAAGTAACTATACCATTGGGGCAGTGTTGGGGTAAAAGAAAGACAATAAGTTGCTCGTCATCTACTACACTAGCAAGACTATGGATAAAGCTCAGAGGAATTATATGACCGAAAAGGAGCTCTTAGGCATTGTTTTTTTAGCCGACAAGTTCAGAGCGTACATAATCGGGTCAAAGGTGTGAGTTCACACCGATCATTCAGTAATCTGATATTTGATGACCAAAAAGGACACCAAACCCCCATTGATCCGTTGGGTGCTCTTACTCCAAGAGTTTGATTTCGAGATCGTTGATAGGAAAAGAATGGAGAATGGAGTAGCCGATCATGTCTCACGAATTTGATTAGATGAAGAGGAAAAATCGAGTCATGCTAATATCAACGAATGTTATCCGGATGAGAGGCTATGCTTGGTCGAGTATTCACATGGACCATTTTATGTGGATGTCGCTAACTACCTTGTAGGAGGATATCTTCCCTCGGGAATGGACTATCAACAAAGGTGAAAGTTCCTCTTGGATGCAAAGCTCTATTATTAAAGTGACCCCTTCCTCTACAAAATAGGAGAGGATGAGGTTGGTTGAAAGTGTGTGCCCGAGGAAGAGCAAGAAGCGACCCTTGAAAGGTGTCATGTGTGAGGTGATGTTCAATATCATCAAGTGAGCTATACTTTGTAAAATGGAGTGTTGGGAATGTGGAACCGGAATCAGGAAGTGAAGAACCAGAGGAATGAACCGGGTTTTAGCATCAAGAAGACAAGCTGTTCAGAATAAACCGGGTTCGAGGCAGTTGAAGGTAACGTCGTTTGTGACGGAGCAGTTGCAGAATTGTGACGAAGAAAACCGTCACATTTGTTCGGTAGCTGAGCTCAACTTCTTTCAGTTAGAACTTTCTGTACAGTTGCATTCGAGCTTCAATCCTTATATCATTGTAAAGCTCTCATTGAGGAGAAGATCACTACGTCGAGCAATTTCCTTGTTCTTTAGATTAGAGAGAGTATTTAGAGATTGAGTGATTCGTGCCCTAATTTGTCAACAGAATTGGGCATTTCATTTCTTGAGTGTATTCTCTGTAATTGATTGGATTTCTTAGTGGACTGGGGTGTGTCTTGCCTCCCTGGATTTAGTTCATCTTGAACGAACCACGTTAAATTGGTGTTTGATCCATTTCTATTTCCTGTTATGCGCAAGTCCCGTTCGGTCACAACTCTGGCCGAATTATGTGTTTGAATTCAGATTGTTTTTCTTCGTACATTTCCAGATTCTTAGGAGTTGTGTGTTTCTGAGTTGTTTTTCACTAACATCATGCATCCCCTTGGTGAGGACACGGTGGGCCAAATACAACGTGCAAACGAGTTCTAGTGGCGGGATTTTATGGCCTACGTTGAAGAGTGACACCATTAGATTCGTAGCAAGATGTGACCCGTGCTAAAGAGTAGGAAAATTTTCAAGAAGGAAAGAAATGTCTCAATAACTCATGTTGGAAGTCAAGATCTTTGACGTTTGGGGCATTGATTTTATGGGCCCATTTTCGCCCTCATTTGGGAACCAATATATTTTGGTAGCCATTGATTATGTATCCAAATGGGTGGGAGCCATAGCTACAAGGACATGAGCTATAAATCCCGTTTATAAGACTTTTCAAGAACACCGTTTTTCCAAGGTATGGAATCCCCAAGGTAGTGATTAGTGATGGTGGATCACACTTTGTGGGGAGAGCTCTCACTAGTCTGTTGAAGTCCTCTGGAGTTGATCACCGAGTAGCCTCCCCTTACATCCCTCAAACCAACGGACAAGCTGAAGTTTCAAATAGAGAGTTGAAGGTGATCTTGAATAAGACAGTATTTAAATCGAGAAAAGAGTGGTCTCTCAAGCTTAGTGATGCACTTTGGGCATATAGGGCCACTTTCAAGACTCCTATCGGACTGAGTCCTTTCAAGCTTGTCTATGGGCACAAAGCCTTGTGGGCTATCAAGGAGTTGAATTACAATCTCAAGGAGGCCGGTGAAAAGAGGAAACTTGATCTTGTGGAGCTATAAGAACTTAGGCTAAACGCCTATGAAAATTCTACGATTTACAAGGAGGGAACAAAAATGTGGCATGATAGGTATATTAGGGTGAGGCATTTCAAGTAAGGAAAAAATGTCCTACCCTTTGATTCCTAACTCTCGATGTTTCTCAGGAAATTTTAGATTCCTTTGGAGGGGCTCGTTTATTGTGGAGAGAGTGCATGGAAATGGAGCGGTAGAAATCAACGATCACAAAAGAGGAATTATTATGGTGAACAGTCACCGTTTGAAGAATTGTGTTCAAGATGAAGACATTACCTTTGAGGACAGTCACACTCTCGATGAGTCCAGCCGGACCACCCCTTGAACCGCCGCTGAAATTCGGGTCGTCGACTTTAAAACAAGCGTTCTTGGGAGGCACCCCAAGGATATTTAATTAATAGTATTTTTATCTGTCGTTAATTTAGTTTTTGAAGTAAATATCTACTTTTATTTATATTGTGGTAATTTTTTTTTCGTGTCATCTCAGGTTGAACAGACGGGTGTGATATATCAGTGTGGGAGTGGGGAATCTTAAAGAAGTCACATATTATTCCAAGATTCTTGATCCCTTGGACATTAGCAAGAAGACAATTTTATAGGGAAGAAAATCCCTCTTCATTTAGTTTGAGAGGGTGGCATGCATGCAAACAAAGGCCTATCATTAAAGAAAGATATGAACACTCAAGGAGATAGTGATAGCTCATATCTACCCACCAAACATTTTGTCACATTGAGGGACTTAAATTCTTCACTTTTTCTCTCTCCCTCTCCCTATTCATACCCCCACTCCACTATTTGGCCACCCTCCAAATACCTCACCATCTCACAAAAGTTACAGCCCCTATCCAAACTTCATCGCACAAAACATGGTTTACTCGAACTATCTCGATTTGAGCGTCCTTGGGAGATTTTTCCTAACCATGCTTTAAAGGCAGGAAAAGTGTTGAGGATGTCATTTCACAACACCAAGTTCTTGGATCAAAGCGTTGTCGCTGAACTCTTGGTGGGGGACGATTTTCGTCAGTGGGCCGAAGATAATTGATGGTTTCAAATGATGACGGAGGAGTACCCCACATATCCGGATCTTGTGATCCAATTCTTATGCACTCTCCACATTCATCATGAGACCGAGAGGTACCTCGAGAATTTTGGGTTCACCTTCACCATCAACGAAGTCCACTACTAAGTCCACCTTGAGGAAATGAACAACATCTTACGACTCTTTTCGACCGAGCATCGCACTTCCGTCTGGGAGTTCGACTCGCGTAGTTTTTGGAAGAACATGACGGGCTATCGTTTCTTCAATGAAGATAGTGCAAGAGCAATCCAAATCAAGAATCCGAACTTATGGTATCTTCACTATTGCATCAACCACACGGTTTATGGTAGGGGACACAATCCTAATACGGTCACCAAATGGAGCCTATTCACTCTTTGTTCATGTGTGGTGGGGAATGAAGTCAACATGGGATATTTCTTTCTCAAACACTATCTGCAATATGTCATTCCATATGATACAACGTGCGTAGTTAGAGGTTTGATCACACGTATTCTCATCGCGGTTGGGGTGGATACCACTCCCTATCGATAAGCGAGATGAACCACAAAGCTTACCAAGGAGGATCTTATAGTCTTTGGGATGATCAAGAAGAGTCGAAGCGGCTTCATCATCCTTAACTTTGAAGCCCGAGAAAAAATGGTGCTCCCGAACTATCTCCACACCTACCTCGGCCTCGACGAAAATTAGAAAACCAGCTAGGGTCGGGGACGATGAAGTAAGTGAGGATGACCATTAGAGGGCCAGAGTTGGTCTGTTAAGCCCCAACTAAGTTGGTACCATACACTCTCCTTATGCCTTTAATTTCTTGTTTATTTTCTTTATTTCATTAGGATATTTTATTTGGTGGGACAGTGTACTTTAATAAACCGATTCTTAGTTGCATGCTTTAGGATTGTTCGACTTGACATAAGGGTTAGGATGGACATGAGAATGGTTATTATTCCTTCTTGGGTTAGCCAATCATGGTATGTTTGGTAACCTTGCATACATGTAGAATTTTGTGCTTGTTATTGAACAAATTGCTTGTTGATGCATGTGTTTCTAACTCCTCCACAACTTGAGATCGAGAATTTCGCTCAAGTTTTTGGGGAAGGAGGAGTGATTATTACTCTATATTCTTGACGAGAATACTCCTCATTGCTAATTGATTGTATTGTGACCATGATCTACGCCACCCTTCCATCATCATGTCTTATACTCTATGCTTTATACTTTATGCTTTTCTTGAATAAGTGTGCTTGAAATATTTTTTGTTGAGGAATCCCATTTTGTGTGAATAATGAGAAAAAATTGGAAGTGTCCACTTGTTTTGTGAAAGGAAGAAAAATTGAAATCTCTAAGAAGGATTGAGCAGTAAAAACTAGAGAGTTCCTTACCTAATTCAATATGAAAGTGAAATTGCAAATTATTGGGTAGGGAGAATTTCGGTACAATAAATAGGTCTACAAGTGTGAAAATAAAATAGCTTACCCCGACGTCTTGTTGGTTGTAGGTGTCACTTCAATTCCAAAACACACATTACATAACCAAGGACGTTGAGTGAAATCTAGGATGCATTAGCCATAGGTGAAAAAATAAAGAAGTAGGAGGAGTAATAAGGTGGATTAGGTAGCCGGGTAAGGTCATTGCACTTCTTTGTTTGTACTACATCCTAGTAAACATTTGTAAACTCTAGTCATTAAGTCGAGCATAAAAGGAAAAAAATTATGTTGTATGAAATGTAAGAAAAAAAGAAGCTCAAGGAAATTGATCGAGAATGAAATCATTGTAAATCTTGTAAAAACTCGAAAAGAGTATTGTTTGGTAAGTACAATATAGCTAGGATAACAATTTCATCTTTCTAGACTAAACCCGATGAAAAAGGAGAAATTGGGAGATAAAATTCGAGAATCAGTTGGCTCGAGGGAGAAAAGGACCGCATTACCTACGCCGGGTGAGTGCGTGGCCTCTTCCTAAAAAAGAACCGAGCTAAATCGCCTATGGTTAAGAATTTTGAAAAATAGCAATTCATCCAAGGTCACCACACATGAGCACGTTTTGAGAAACAAGCGAAGAGCCCTTGGTGCTTAACTTATGGGGGAGGTGAAATACAAATAACACTTATTCTTCTAAGTCTTATGCCATTATATTTCTCTACTCTCTTGCAAATCACTTGTTACAAAACTTGAACTAGCTAAGTGTGGTGAACTAAAAAGTTATAAATACTGCTCACCTAAAAGAGATCTTCATTAGTTATGGGGCCCTCCAATGACTCTTCGAATCGGCTTCTCTATTTGCTTACTTATTTAATTTGCTCGGGAACGAGCAAATCTTAAGTTTGTGGGGATGATGAAAGTGAAAATAACTGTTTTTATTACACTTTTCACGTCCATATTTTGTTAAAATATACATGTAATTGTTGTGTTCATATGTGAATATGTGTTCTTTGGTAATGTCGGGTTAATTTTCCTTTTTAGTACGATTTGATGCACTTTTGGGTGTGTTTGAGTGGTATTTAGAAGGATTTAAAAGATCGTCCACATCAATTTGCACACTCATGCCCATATCCTGAGGCCCAAACAAGCCCATGCTGGGTCGAGGTTAGGCTCGAACTGAAGATCATCAAGTCGTGAGAAAATTTCGTTCAGAAATCTAGCCGAGAAGATGGATAGAAAATCCTCAAATTAGAAAGGAAAGAGGACGAAGACGATTGCGCACACTCCATGTTCTAGGCCACAAATCGAGGCCCAAACATAACCAAATCAGACCCAGAAGAGCTCAAATCGAAGTTCGTCCAGTCACGAACAAAATCCGTGAAAGGGTTGGGTCGAGAAGACGAAAGGAAAGGCTCCAAAACGGCGTGGAAGACGATGGCGCAAAGCAAGGCTGGATTGCACCAACCGCCGCCGCACCTACCAGACCGGTAGTTGGTATAGAATGGGCCAAATTTTGCAGCCGCCAATCCTACCGGCCCGGCTGTGGTTCCGGCAGTCCGCGGGCCGGTCCACGTGGTTTTGCCCATCCTTTTCATTTTTCGCCCGTAACTTCTTCGTCCAAGCTCCAATTTGAGCAATTCAAGCGGCCACACGTGGCTGAGACGAACATCTATAACTTTTATGTTCAGACTAAGGATAGATTCAGAGCCGTTTCTCCTAAAAAAATTCGAGAATCTTGAGTCGAGCACACTCAGGTGTTAAAAATTGAAGGAACTAAGCTACTTTAATTTTTAGTAACTTGTCCCAAAAATCATTCAAAAACGTTTATTTTCAAATAAGATATTCATTATCGTTAGTGTACAAGATCAGACAGAGGTAGTAATAAGTCTAACCACAAAAAGGATATCCGTGTGAACTACCCGAGCCAAAATTTCCAAAGTTTAGCGACTTGGAAATGAGAGTCCATTGTAACCAAAACATAAATCAAGAGATAGAAATAGATAAATGATGAAAATGCTTCCCGAAACTCGATTTCACCTAATTTTGAGGGGTCAATGTCCAAACATAATCAAGTCAAGGTAAAAAAGGGATTAAATGGACGAAATCCTACCCAAATGGCATCCCAATAGATAAGTATTCCACGACATGATTTAGACGCCATATCCCTCTAAAGTTGGTGAATAAACGAGGTTTTATAAAGAATACCAAAATGGATAGCAAAGAAAATCAACCCCGGCCATGAATTACCGGTTACGTAAAACTAGAGTAATTTAGTGTGGCTTCTCATACATTATAAACCGATGTAAGAATGCGATTTATCTACACACACAACTAAATTACTTTCGTTCATCCCAACTGGGACCACCTAGGCTCTATTCCCCCTTTCTACAGGTCTTTCTTCTCCATAGGTATCTCTCCTATCAATTGGGTCTTGATTGATTTGGGTTTCTAGATTGAACTTCCCTCGCGACTAATCAAAGGCACAGAAATCCATTCCTAAGCTTAGTTGAGATCAAATCGAATCTCCTCGAAAGGGTGGAAATCTCTAGCCTAGGATTCGTTCAAATGCACAATCATACGAAATAAGGCTAAGTTATCGTATGCCAAGTGACCGAAGCAAGCCTATAATCAAAGCCCTAATTTCATATGAAAATCATAATAAATCAATCAAATTCAAACCCTAGGTTACCAAAGCCAATTTAATTCAATAATCAAAATAATATGGACATCAACCCCGAAGCTCGGGCTACTCCCTTGCTTCAGAAAACAAGAAGAACTACTCACGAATCATCAACAATAACCTAATAAATATCATCATTAACCAAGATGTTCAAATAAAATAAAATAGAGATAGATAGAGGTGGGAAGAGCTTATTGATTATAATAATCGGAAATCTTCGATAAATCTTCAAGATTGTCACACCCTTGGAGTGTCTCCTACAATTTGCACCGAAAACCCTAGTTCTCCTCTTTAAGAGAGAAGAACCCTAGTGAGAATCTGAAAATTCCCTCTCTAAAACTAATGCAAGAATGATAAAATAAAGTCTAAGATGTTTGGAATAAAAGGAGAGGGGGTACTAATAGACACCCACTCCCCACACATAAAATAGAAAAATCTGCTGAAAAGTCCCTCAAAAGTAAGGGTAAAATGGTCAAAAGAAATTAAAACCACAAAGGGATTATAAGTTGTGGGTCGAACGCACCCTTCGTGTGCTCGACTCGATCTTCACGCAAATTCTGGGAAAAATTGGCTCGCAATCCGAACATGAAAGTTGTAGGTCTTCATTTTGGCTATGCTTGGCCATTTGAATCATGCGAATCAGAGCTCGACAAAGAAGATATGTCCAAAAAATGAACGGACATGCAAAATGGTTGGGCCGGCTTGTGGACTGCCGGACCGCTGCCGGGCCTGGCCAGTAGTTAGGGTTGGCTGCAAATCTGGGCTCCATTCTGTACCAACTGCCGATCAGGCAACGCTATTTTAGCGACCAATTTTTCATGCCGGTAATTAGTAGTAATACAATCTGCTAACTTTTCCCAACAAATTAGCGACTGATTTAGTGGCATAATTTTACAGACCAACACAATTCAGTTGGTAATTTTTTTATGCAGCAAACTAGCGACAAATAATTTCAGTTGGAATGTATCTACATAATAAAGATCATACACCGACTAAAATACAATAATAAAGTATTAAAAGAAGATTTACAGATTACCAGGTAATTAACGACGACTACAATTAACACGAGACATAAATTAATTTATCGTTAATTTAAGTAAATGATATAATAAAAAATTACTCCATCCATTCTATTTAATAGACGAAATAATAGAAGTATTTTGTGATTTTGGTTTTAATGATGAGATTATAATACTACATGAGAAAAGTATTAATTTATGCTACAAATTATCTATATATATAATAAGCAAAGTATACTACTTTTAGTAACTGACTTCTTTTCCACCAAAATTATATTTACTAAAAATAGATAAATTTTAAAAGTTCAAATTTATGTATATCAGAAATTTTATTGAATGGTTTGAAATTTAGAAAGTTCAAAGAGATAAACTTTTAACACTCAAATATATATCTATCCGAAATTTAGATAGATTTTCGAAATTCTGTTGAATAATTTGAAATTATGTTCAAAATCTATCTATCCGAAATTTAGATAGATTCCCGAAATTCTTTTGAATAATTTGACAATTTAAAAGTTCAAATAGATAGATTTTGAACATTCAAATATTTTTTATCCCAAATAATAGATAGATTTTGAACATTCCACTTTATATATATCCAAAATTTTATTTATGATTTGAAAATTTGAAAGTTCAGCTTTATATTATCCAAAATATGATGACAGCTAGACCTATTCCAACAATTTCACAATGGAATTTTAGGTATTCAGTATGTAACTCGAAATGAAGTTTTTAATACCAATATAACATGAAAATTACGTCAACAATGTAATGACATTTATGAATCATTAATATAAAGATATTTATGGTCTTTAATAGTGCGAACTTATTTCCACTTTCCAATATACATACTCAGAGCACTGATTTTTAGTGCATAATCATCTCCTTTTACCGTCAATGGCAACCTCTAATTTGGTACATACAAATGAGGTTGAAGACAATTCAGCCACAAAAATGATGCAATGTGAGTTACCAAATGAAATAGCTTATGGATGCGGCGTCACTATATACTTGCCATCATCGACACCTCCCCAATGCTTGTTAAGCCTGCTTAATCGAACAATTCTACCATCGGGCGTGGCCTAGGCTATGTCAAGCTTGATGGCAACACTACTGAAAACTCTATGGCTCGAGGAAAGTCTCCTTACCGTCGCACGAAGGAAGAGAATGCCAACCTTATTTGTGAGAAGTGCACGAGGCCTGGTCACGATGTCTCAGAGTGCTTCAAACATGGTGTACCAGACTGGTACAAATGAATGTTGGAACAGAGGAAGAAAGTTTATGCCAGCAATGTTGAAATTTCCAACTCTACCTCTCATTCTCAGAATGCTGAAATTGCTAGTTCTCACAACTCTTCTGCTAATATGTCTAGCTTGATTCAAGCTGAGCTGTCTAATTTTTTTTGCCACAAGCTGAGCAAACCTGGTCTTGTTATTGATAGCAATGAAAATTATGTGCACTTTATGAACACTGCAGGTAATGCTCTGTATCTCAGCTTGGATACTGCATCAGGTAGTTTCCATTGGGTGTTAGACATTGGTGCCAATAGGCATATGTGAAATAATCATGCTTTACTAACAAACCTCTCACCTTTACCTAAACCTATCTCGGTTGTGCTGCCCGATGGATCGACCAAATCAATATCTCATTCTAGGCAAGTTCATTTAAGTCAAGCCTTGATTTTAACAGATATGTTCTATGTACTTTGTTTCAAATACAATATGTTGTCCGTTCTTCAATTGACTAGCACTACTCATTTTCAATGCATATTTACCAATTCAAAATGCTTGATACAGGACCTAAGGTCTAAGACTCAAATAGCTATGGGGTACGTGAAACACAAACTTTACATTTTAGATCTTGCAGCGGATTGCTATTCCTATGTTTCTTCCACTGTTGCTTGTAATATGTCCTTAGAACATTGGCATCGCACCTTAGGAAACTCTTCTATTATAACCATGAAATGTGTACATTCTTTAAAGCCCCTTCGTATTGATGCTGAGATAAATAAAATCATTGCTTGTGAGTTCTGTCAAAAAGCCAAACAACTCCGAAATGTCTTCCCTCTCTTATCCATTCAAACTTCTGGTGTGTTTGAGTTAATACATATTGATCTTTTGGGGCCTTATTGGGATGCATGTATTACTAATACCCCTTATTTTATGACAATGGTGGATGATTATAGCCGGGCGACATGGGTATTAAGAAATCCTAATCACTCACTGCCCTGAAAACTTTTGTTACCATAGTACATACCCAATTCCAAACATATATTAAGGCTCCACAAAGTGACAATGGGACTGAGTTTGTCAATATAGAACTTTCTCAGTACCTGCTCTCTTTGGGTATCATAGACCAGACTTCTTGTGCCCATAACCCACAGCAAGACGAGGTAGTTCAGCGGAAACATCAATATCTCTTACAAATGGCACAAGCTCTCATGTTGACCTCTCATGTCCCCATAAAATTCTGGCCATACTCTGTCTTAATTGATGCCCATATCATCAACAAGCTCCCCACTGTTGTTCTCCAGGAGAAAATGCCTTTCGAAATCCTGTACAACAAACACCCAGATTACCACTTTACAGCCCTTTGGATGTTTGGCTTATGCTGCCAATTCCTTGCCTTACAAAACTAAGTTTATGCCTCGAGCTCACAAATGTATCTTTTTGGGCTATGTTCCCGGTAGAAAAGGATACCATCTCTTGGATCTCGGTTCAGAATCCTTCATTGTCTCTAGGGATGTAAATATTTTCCCCATCATATTCCCATTCACATCAGCACACAAAGATCCTGTCTCTCCCACTCCTATGCCTATACATGTCTCCGATCCTATGGATAATGATATTCCTCCTATTCCAGCAGAATTAACCTCTCATATTTTCTTCCACTCCCAACATTGCTCCTATTACCTTGGGAAAGGGGTTGCGATCCAAAAGTAATCCAGCTTGGCTCAGAGACTATTTCACCACTTTCTCTGCCATATCCACTCCATATCCCTCACTCACTCATGTAAAGTATAATCGTGCACATTTTGCTTTTCTGTCCCATTTGTCTAACCTGCAGAGGCCACACCCATACAAACAAGCTTCCACTCAGAAGGAATGGATAGAGGCAATGGCTCAAGAGCTTGTTGCTCTTAAAAGCAACAATACTTGGATTTTGACTGCCTTACCTGAAGGCAAACGCGCTATAGGCTGCAAATGGATATATAAAATCAAAGTGATAGTTGATGGAAGTATTGAACGCTAAAAGGCTAGACTGGTTGCTCAGGCATTCACACAAATTCACGGCCTTGATTACAGTGAGACATTTTCTCCGATAGTGAAGATGGTCACGGTTCGATTGTTTCTGGTAGTGGCAACCATGAAGCAATGGCCTATGCTTCAACTTGACGTAAATAACGCTTATTTGCATGAGCTTCTACAAGATGAGGTTTACATAACACCTCCACCCGATTATACCAAAGCTGCCCCGGGTCTAGTTTCAAACTGCAATGCCATCTTTATGGCTTAAAGCAAGCTGGAAGGGAGTGGAACACTAAGATCCAAACTTCAAGATTTTAGGCTGTTATAATTTGCACATGATCATTGCTTCTTCACCTGTCATAAAGATAACTACTTTCTCGTTGTCTTGGTATATATAGATGACTTGCTTATGACAGGTTCCTCGCTCGAGCTCATTTCAGATTTTAAGAATTATTTGGACCGTCTCTTTACAATCAAGGACCTTGGCATTGCCAAATATTTCCTAGGCATGAAAATCATGAGAGGTACAGAGGGTACTTACCTCTGTCATTGGAAATATGTTCTTGACATCATCAATGATACAGGTCTATTTCATAGCAAGGCTGCCTCTACACCTTGGCCTCTAAGCCTTCACTTAGTGGAGAATCAAGGTTCTTCTCTCCAGGATCCAGATAAATGCAGATGACTCATTGGAAGATTGTTATATTGGAACATGACTCAGCCCGATATCAATTATTCGGCGCAACAGCTATCTCAGTTTGTAACAAAACCGTGTGAGGCGCATTGGGAGATTGCGTAACATGTCATTCCCAATCTCAAAGGGGCACCTGCTGTTGGTTTATTCTACCCCTCGAATTCCCAGTTTTCTGTTTGGGCGTATAGTGATGCTGACTGAGGGGCCAGCAAGGATTCTAGAAAGTCGATCACTAGTTATTGTATATTCATGGGTGGTTCTCTCATCTCTTGCAAGAGTAAAAGAATGTACTATCTCACGTTCGTCTTCCAAAGCCGAATACAGAGCTTCGGCTTCTATCGTAATAGAACTTTAGTGGCTTTCCTACATTTGCGTAGATTTTGCCACACCTTTTTTCCTGCAAATTTCTCTTTACTGCGATAACCAGGTTGTGTCCCATATTGCTGCAAACCCCATGTTTCATGAGAGAACGAAACACCTCGAAATCGACTGCTACATTGTTAGAAATAAACTCAAGGAAGCTTCATACAACTTCTCCATGTTTCTACTCACGTTCTGTTGGCAGACATATTAACCAAAATTCTTTGGGTGACTCGTTTTTAGTTCTTGTTGTCCAAGTTAGGCTTAGCTACTTTCAGTATTGCCCAACATGAGGAGGGGGTGATAAGTCTATGCCACATCAGCACATGAGACAAATTAAATGAAGATGAAACTGAGATAACATGGAATTAAAGGAGCTGAAGGTGACAAGGCTAGTTAAGTATTTGGTCCACATGGCAATTGATCATTGTATAGGATGAGTTACTGAAACAATGTGATTGGTTAAAATAGAGTTCAATTGGTCTATATAATCCAGTTTCTATCTTGTAACTCATTTCATCATATATGATATAGAATTGCCACATTTTATCTCTCTTTGATTTATCTGTATTAACATTGATTATTGTTCGTAATAAGAATTGAACTTAACGATTCTGTTTTAATATTAATTTAGTTTCTTCGGTGAGCACACTAAGTTTTAATTCAACTTTTTTTAGATTATTTATGAAATTTCAACTATCATAGGTGAAGACCTAAGGATGGTGGGAACGAGGTTGAAGCAATGGATTGATGAAACATGTTAGATCAGTTACGCTATAGTCGAGATTCTAGTTCTGAATCTGTCATTTAGTGACGTCAAATTTAATTTGAATCTTAACATCTTATGCATCATTAAGTCCTAAATGAATGATCGTGTGTCTCTATGTGTTTGTTGAGTTATAAATCTTGACTGCTGATGTTGTTCTACTGTGGCTTTAGTTTCAGAAATGTAGATATGCATTACCTGTTTTAATTTTTCACAACTGTTTGAGGTTATGGTGCAGAACAATGGACCCTGCCTTTGTAAGATCTTTTCCTTTCTAAATTGATGTTGAGTGGGTTTTCTTTTACGTGTCTTTTAACTTCCTCTCAATAAGGAAGCTATTTGGAACTTTTTTTTCCCTTTTATTCTATTTGGAAATTGGATGTCTTGTGATGTCACCAGACTTATATACAAGCAAAATATTAGGAGAGTGATGCTCATGCAAGCAATAAATCCAATGTATAGAACATTGTAGCCCATCCGGTAACTGATTAAGAGTACGTTATTGTTTACTTTTACCACTTAGAACAATTGTTATTATAAGATACATTTTAAAAAACACATCTGTACCATGCCCTCTTATTAATTTATTAAGTGCAATTCTTGTGGAGATCACCAAATTCACAGTTCTTCTTATGAAGATTTGAAGTATAGATCACTTGGTTTTTGTGCTCATTGAAAACTGCAACATTATTCAAGGATGTAGTGGTTGTGCTTCACTCTTTAACGTCACTCCTTATTTATTGCAAATGGTGTTTCATTAACAATTTAATGTCGCACGTGCATTTTTTATTTCACCGATCTATACGTGGTGTATTCAGGTTAAAATAAAAAAATATGAAATAAAGAATCTGTTAGAAATTGAAGCATCTAATCCACATAATCACGTATATAGAGAATCAATATATCTCAATTATATTGCAGCGGAACTGTATTTGATCGATTCACCAGACGATGGATCTTACTTGATTCGTCTACAAGCCCGTCCTGGCGAACACTACCAGAGCATCCGCCGTTTACTACACACCTTAGACTCTTGGCGGACTTCGGTGATAGTCCAAGAAGAAGAATAGAGAGAAACAGGGAGAAACGTATTATATGGTGTATTAATTTTGTACCCTACGAATATAAGATATATTCGTATATATACTGATACGAGAGAGATCTCTCTCCTATTATGGATAGGATCTCCATCTCTATCGAAAATATATCTAATAAGATATCAAATATCTAGTCAGATATATATCCCAATTATATAGGGATCCATCAGATATGTATGCAACCAACATCTCTCACTCATACAAATCTGATCCGACTTACTTGAATCAAAGACTCCACAATTCTCATCATCAAATCTCTTCTTTCATACAGAGAATAAGGCGTGCAACCGAGCGAGAACAGAATGGAACAAAGTGAGGGGAGTTATATTAAGTTATCACCCAACTAACATAACTCATCAACTCAGGAGACTCGCTGTGTACCCCAAACCATGTGGTTGCACCAGACCAAACATCTCTGGCCCCTCTTATTCATAAAGAGCATGTTTGACCCCTTAATTGTATCTATGCTCGTGACTATGTCAAAACTATTTCGACTTAGTCGGCCGGCCTATGAGCCATAGTACACAAGTGCATTACCAGCTTAGTTTTTCCTTGGCCTCTTACGCCATTCTGCTTGGACTTGACAGCTTTCTTAGTCATGCCCCGACAGACCGTATCAACCATGGCCATTGAAACATGCTAAAGTAGCGTCATCAAGCTTACACTTCATGAAAAAGTCAAAAGGCCCAAAGGGCACAAAAATCACTATAAGAGCTCACACATGGACGAAGCAGATTTATTCGGTCACTCCTCTTACTAAGGTCTTCATTAATCACATGTAGTATGAATACATGCTATGATGGAGCTCCCACTCAAATTTGGGTATGTCACGCTCTGAACATCATACTAGTCTTAGTCCAGTCGCTCTTCTAGTGTCTGACCTGCGTATCACTAGAAATTTGTTTCCAACACAACTTTCGATGATTCGCACACTCGGCTATTAAGAGGCTTATATGAAGTTAGGACATTCTTCATAATCGATCAAGTATGATCTCATCCTGGCCTCTTGCCAAGGCGACTATGGGCAACAACCTTTCATTTGTTCCTTTCACGAAGGTGATCACTTAAGTGTTCAATCCGTCAGTCTCATCCTGCTCGCAAAGCGCCAGGGCGATTTCTCGTGTGAGTGGGACAATTCAAGCCTTGTGACATATCACATATAATAGACACAGTACTTCTAACATATAATAAGGGCACATCTTATTGATAAATAAAATTGTTTATACAGGGTTAAAGAATTTAAATTCTACGAAATCCCATACATTTAACATGCCTTGGAAATACAACTCTACTCAAAGGCTTGGTGAAAGGATCAGCTATCATTTCACCAGTGGGAACGTGCCTGAAAACCACTTGCCCCTGCGCAATATTATCTCGAATGAAGAGGTGTCTGGTGCCAATATGATTGGTCCTTCCATGATATTTGGGGTCCTTAGAATATGCTAGTGCAGTTGTGTTGTCTCAAAGGACAACTACTGCATCATCTACGTGCACCGTAATGCGCAAAGTCTGGAGAAATCTTCTCAACTAGATAGCCTCTTGAACTGCAGATGTACAAGTGATGTACTTTGCTTCCATAGTGGATAAAGATATACAAGGCTGCTTCTTGCAACACCAAGTGATAGCAGTGTCACCCAACAAGAATGCATATCCCGATGTGGATTCACGTTCATCTCTATCCACTGATCCATCAGCATCGCTGTAACCAAGTAGCTTCAGACTACCACCGTGATAGCACAAAGCTAAATCACTTGTCCCCTTTAAATATCTAAGTATCCTTTTGACTGCAGCCAGAGAACACGTCCGGGATTACTTTGCTACTTACTCACCATCCCAACTGCAAAACACAGGTCTGGTCGTACTGCGCTCGCATAAGGAACTTTAGCCATGCTTTATTATTCATCATCTGTCTTTGGGCATAAATCTTTGCTAAGAACAAAATTATTTTTCATAGACGTGTCAACAGGTTTAGCATTATGCATACGAAATCGCTCCAGAACCCTCTTAATATAAGTCTCTTGAGACAACATTAAGAGTCCCTTTGAGCGATCACGGTGTATCTTAACACCAAGTATGTATTCTGTCTCTCCCATGTCTTTCATCTCAAAAGTGGATGACAGCCACTGTTGAGTGGCGACAATCATCTCCGTATCATTTCCAGCCAATAAAATGTCATCCACATACAATGAGAGAATTGTGAATTTTTTCTCATCCCTTGTGACATACACACAGTGATCTTCCTCAGCCATCGTAAAGACTATCAAAGTGATAGCTCGATGAAAACGAAGGTACCACTGTCTGGATGACTGTTTCAGTTTATAAATGGAACGCTTTAAGTGGCACACTTTGTGCTCTTGCTCCTTTACCTGAAAACCCTTAGGTTAATCCATATAGATCTCATCACCCAGTTCTCCATTGAGAAATGTTGTCTTTACATCTATTTAGAACAGTTCCAAATCCAGGTGGGCGACAATTACTAAAATGAGATGGATCGAGGCAAACCTCACCACTAAAGCCTTTCTCCACCAGGAGAGCCTTGTACTTGTCTATCGAGCCATCTGTTTTTCGCTTGACTTTGAGAACCCACTTGTTCCCAATTGTCTTGCATCCAAACGGTAGATCGACCAACTCCCAAACTTGGTTCTTAGCCATCGAACTCATCTCTTCCTGCATAGCACTTATCCACTATTTAGAATTTGGAGAAGTTACAGCCTCTTCATAAGTGGCTGGCTCATCAACATCCATAGTTGCGCCCATGAAAAATTTCCCCTCGAGTTAAAAATGCCTTCGAGGCACCGTTCCACACTTGCTCCGGTGCAACTCTAGATCTTGAGAGTCTTCATGCAATGAATTTCTCCCACTGACTCTAAGATCACTCTCATTATTCCCGTCGATTTCTGGATTTGGTTGTGAAACGCTCGCTAGGAATTCCAACGTTGTCTTCGGGATCTTGTAACTCATAAAGTTTAAGATCTCCTTTAACTTCTCCTATTGTTGGAAATTCCTCCTCGAGGAAATTGACATCGCGTGACTCAATTTCTGTCATTCCTCCGTCAAGATGTTCACCATACATTACATAGCCTTTCTAGTGGTCACAATATCTTATAAAGATATGTTTGACTGCTCTAGGACCAAGTTTCCCATGCTTATGAGAAGTATTATGAACAAACCCAGCTGACCCCCAAGGGCGCAAGCCTTCTAAGTTAGGTTTTCTTTCATGCCACAACTCATACAGCGTCGAAGGAACTGACTTAGACGACACACGGTTCAATATGTAGGCAGCAGTTAAAATTGCATCTCCCCAAAAGGATATTGGTAGATTTGCTTGTGCCATCATGGATCTGGCCATGTCCAGAAGTGTTCTATTCCTCCTCTCTGCAATACCATTTTGTTGTGGAGTGTACGGAATTCACAGTTGTCTTATGATCCCTTTTTCCTCACAGTATTGTTTGAACTGATCAGACAAGTATTCTCGCCCCCTGTCAGTGCGCAAAGTTTTGAGTTTCCATTCTCTTTGGTTCCCAACCTCTGCTAAGAATCGCTTAAAGTAATTAAGCGCTTCTGAGCGGTGAGATAGGAGATACACTGAACCGTAGCGTGAATAATCATCAATAAATGTGAGGAAATATGATGCACCGTGTTGTGCCTTCACATTTACGGGTCCACATATGTCCGAGTGAACTAATTCTAGAGGTTGAGTAGCTCTCTTTGCCTTTCGAAAAGGCTTCCGGCAGGCTTTTCCTGCCAGACATGGTTCGCACACAAGAAAGTTGACCTTAGCGAGATTGCCTAAAAGACCTTCTGAGCTAACCTAGTCATCCTTTCACATCCTATGTGTCCTAACCTTGCATGTCATTTAATAGAATTATTCAAAACATCAAGAGACGAAGAAACAAAAGAAGTGCATGCAATAGATAAATCCAACATGAAAAATCCATTGTTCATATGACCTATGCCATAAAGGTTGTTGCTGAGAAAAATGGATAACATAGTCTTTCAAACAAGAAAGAAAAATCTTGACTCAAAAGTGTTGAAATTAAAAGTAAATTACACCGAATACTAGGCGCATAAAGCACATCACTAAGGAGCGGCTCGTGCCCAGTGCTAAGTTTGAGCTGGTATGACCCAACTCCCACCATTGCGCGCCATTTCCCATAGCAATGTAGTGGCTGCCCGCTGGTACTCGATGATAATCTACAAATCTTGCTCTATCTCTTGTCACATGTATGGTTGCTCCCGAGTCTACAATCCAACCATGGAGAGAGTTAGCAACGAACACATGTGAGCAAACAAATGAATAGAAGAGCTAGGAACAGGTCTTACCTTCTTTGGCTCGAGCAAAGTGACCTGTCTTTCCACAGTTATAGCAAGTGTTTCTTCTTTCCGCCCCTTTTACCACAGTGATGCTTTTTAGCCTTTTCACCTTGTGGGCCCAAGTTTTGGTTTCTGGCGTTGCTTTGTCCTGCATTCTTGTGCTTTTTCCAACGGTTGCTTGTGTTAGGCTTGCGTTGCCCAGCGTGTGCGACGAAAGCAGTTGCTTGTACTCTATCAGCCTATCGATGGTCAGCCTCGAGTCTAAGATCACTGGCGACGCTGTCAAAGGTCTGGATTTGTTCGTTGTGTGTGAGCACAAGTTTAATTTGTCCCCGAGTCTGCTCAGGTAGTGACCTTAGGACTGCGAAAACTTGTTGTTCATTGGTGAGTTCATTTCCAGCATTTTGAAGCTCTCGAATCATGTCTTTCATGACATCAAGATCCTGGCCCATTGTGTGCTTTGGGTCAAGTACGTACTGATTGAACTTAAGGGTTAAAGCCTTTAGTCTCGTTGCCGAGGTAGTATCGTACGTGACCTTTAAGCCGTCCCACAACTCTTTAGCTGTAGGAAACGTCTCGAAATCACGAATCAAATGATCTTGCATGCAGCTCAGCATAGTATAGCGTGCATAACGATCTTGATTCACCCACTTATTGTATGTGTCCATCTCGCGACGATATTGGGCATTTTGATGTTCTCTGGCTCAACTGGCATAGCCATAGTCTCGGTGAGATGGTCAAGGACCCTCATATTATGTAGCAAAAATTGGATCTTACGGTGCCACATGGCATAGTTCTGGCAATCTAATTTGCCAGAACCGTAAAGATCAGAAAAAACTATTTGGGCATCCATTTCTGTTAATTTTATGCGCAATATGTTAGAAGTTTGTCTATTTAATATTTTTATTCGGGTCCAAATAAAATTTTATTATATCTCACAAGTGAATGAGATCGAAAATTTTGCCACATAGGCTCATAATCATCTCTCACTCATTTGAAAACGATAATAAAAAAATTAAATGATCGCGAATAAAAAAAAATTGTCCAACTCAAGAAAGATAAAAAAAAAAATTGTGAAATGTCAATGACCTATGGTGGTAAATACGAAACAAACAAAAAATATTACAATGCTTTAAAAAATGGCCCCTCTAATACATGTTCCCTAGTATGAAACAAAAAATAATGAAAAAAAATTATAAATTTCGCTCCTACTACATGATTCTATAAAAAGAAAAATACATCGGAACGTCGTATAACCACCATTGTCATCAACTATCTCACACATACATACATCAATTAATTTACGTAATTAAAATACACAATTAATAAATTAAATCACAGAACACGTGTAGTTAATTTAAAGTAAATGGTAATTCCAATTTTTTTTATTATCAAAGTCACCTCAATTAAAATTAGGCAATGCACATTGAATATGTTCTAAAAAAATTACAGCCTCAGTTTATTTAATTATTATTATCTTATCATAGCCCATTCAAAAAAAAGGGTCAGCCCACTTCATCAATAAAATGGAGCAGCCCAATTACTAAGTATAGGATCCAACAAGCTTTAAAAACAGGCACAATATGTAAAGCCCAAATAAAAAAAATACGCCCAAATGTGATTGCTATCCAACCCAAAAACTGGGCCCAATGGTCCAGCCCAATATGTTCAAACCCTAATTCAGGAGGCCGCCACCGCCGGAGCAGGAGCGCAGCATCAGGCGAAGCAAGTCAGCAGCGCGACAGCAACGGCGTAAAAGCAGCGACAGGCGAAGCAGCACAACCACGCGTAGGGCGGCGCAGCAGCCGCTATTGCCATCGTCGCTCTGCAGCAGTCAATAGCAAAGCAGCATCGCAGCGGAAGTTCCGTGCTGTCGCGTCACCGGCGCCGCCTGCGCCTTCGCCTTCGAACCCCATCGAGCTTCCCCGGATCCCGCCACCGCCTCGCGCAGCAGCGGCAAGCGCTGCCACAGTCGCCCCCGCCAAGGCCGGTGGACAGGTCCAGGACAACCGCCTCATTATCATCTCAATGAATTCATGTTTTCCTGATCGGATCGTGTTTTAGGAGAGTTTCACTTTCAAAAAAAAAGTTTCAGGAGTTAAGTAAAGCATCATTGTTTATGAAAACAATTTTTACCGCTATGTTGATATCAATATTACCGCTCTGATAGCACTGTTAGAATTTAACTATATAATCAACATAATCACGTATATAGAGAATCGATATACCTCAATTATATTGCAGCGAAAATGTATTTGATCGATTCACCAGACGATGAATCTTACTTTATTCGTCTATAAGCCCGTCCTGACGAACACTACTAGAGCGTCTGTCATTTATTACACACCTTAGACTCTTGGGGGACTTCGGTGATACTCCAAGAAGAAGAATAGAGATAAAACACGGAGAAACGTATTCTGTGGTATATTAATTCCGTACCCTACGAATATCAGATATATTCGTATATATACTGGTACGGGAGAGATCTCTCTCCTATTATGGATAAGATCTCTATCCCTATCGAAAATATATCTGATAAGATATTAAATATCTAGTCAGATATATATATATATATATATATATATATATATATATATATATATGCCAATTATATTGGGATCCATCAGATATGGATGCAACCAAATCCAAATGGAGATCCAGACTACTTATTTGGGCAAAAAAAATGAAACAGAAATTGAAGGTGATGAATCTACTAATTTCTATTTCTAAGGTGTGAAAGCAGCCTATCTTGTAGCTATTGTTTTTCTGGAGATAATACACTTTAACAACAAAGCCGGTCTTCTGAATCGAGGCTCGAGTTCAACTGCTTCTCGGAGTGCATTTGACTGCGTCTTTGAATACCTAAGAAGTCCTTATCTTATGCTAGCAGTTTCTCGGTGTTTGACTGCCATCATCCATCGGGCTTATCAGCAACAATAACTTGGCTCGTATTCCCTCGTACTGAAATCTGTTTCTTCTTATTTATAGATGTGCTCCTGTGTCAATTTATTAACTTTTAAGTAAGGTGCTTTCACCATTTACTGCTTTAATGGAGATAATCAATAATATAGGGCAAGAACGATCATTCAACCTATTGCCTACGGAAAAATCGCGAGAAATCGGCGAAATCTGGCCGATTTCTCGCGATTCTGGAGCTGTCGAGATGACAAACATCAGACATGGCGTTTTGTCATGAAATCGCCGAGATTTCGCGATATCTCGCGAAAATCTCGGCAATGTTTCGACGCCAGGAACGCCGGGTGACTGCTCAGCATTTTTGACCTGTGACGGCGAGATTTCGGCGAAATCTCGCCAAAATATCGGCGATTTTTTTTTTTTTTTTTATGCAGTAAACCATAGGCTTGATTTGCCCTTTTTGCAGCAAAATTCAGCAACACGTGATGCACCAGCTGTAAAGCCTATAAAGATGAACTAAGAGTGACATTTGGTGTGACTAGTGGTGTGACAAGTGACAATTTATACAGAAAATGTTTTGCATCTTCCCAATTAAATAGCTTCTCGGTTGTGTATAAAAGAACTGAGTTCCTTAGTTTTTTTAGGACAAATATTAAAGAATCGTAGCTTAGGGAAAATTTTAAACGATTTTGCAGTCGAATTAAAATTGCCTACCTAGTCTGAAGGTCGTGAAGAACAACGGTAAATTAATTTATGGTACCAGCATTAATTTCAGTCTTGATGTCTAGTTATCATTTATTTTGGAGTTAATTCCTGTTGTAATGCCTCGTGCTATGACTATATGACTATATTTTTCGTAGAGTTATTACTGCATAAATAATATGACTATATTATTTATGTCAAAGTATAGGAAAATAACATAATTTACATATGGACGAGATCATTAACGTGTTCAATTAAATATTTCAATTTTTTTATAAGTAGAATTTAAATGTGGAAATTGAGATATAATTTTGCACATATGAAGTTATGCATATATTTAGAGTATATTATTTCCTAAACTTTGATTGAATTTTTTAAAATGTGGCAATTGAGAGGTTATGCACCTTAAACTAAAATGTTATAAATTGTGTAAGTGGAAATAAAAGTATATCATCTAATTATTTGTGGCAATCTAGAATTTCTACGGTAGAAATGGCCAAATGTCAAAGTATAGGAAAATAACATAATTTACATATGAAATTTTCCTTAAACTAAATATTGTTATAAATTGTGTAGGTGGAAAGTAATGGCGAGCGGGAGCGATGCTGGTGATCGCAGGTCTTCAAGACTTGATTATGCTTGGAGGTATGCTACTGTCGTTCCAGGGAATAAAACTGCTACCGTTTGTCAGTTTTGTGGAGTCCGGAATTCCGGGGGTATAACTAGGTTCAAATATCATCTTAGCGGTACGGACCCAGAAAAGAACGTTGCACCGTGTCGGAAAGTTCCACCAGATGTGAAGAAAGAGATTCGTCGCTTAATTACTGCTAAAAATATAGCCAAAGGGAAGAAGGCTGAAAAAATAGCTTATATAAGATCAGAATTACGACAAGGACTCCCCCGGGGAGACGAAGACGAAGACGATGACGATGACGACGACGATGAATACATCGCATGTCTGCCAGATCTTACACCGGAAGAGCGAAGCGACTACCGTGCTGCTATTAGAGCGTCGAAGGCGAGTAAGTGGGAAAGGGAACAGACAAGACAGTATGGTGGTAGCAGAGGAGGTAGTTCCAGTATGCGCCCGGGATCACAACCTTCCCAATTCCGTCGTTCACAGAGTGGTCGATCAACCAACTTTGAACCTTGTCCTGCCCCTGCATTGTATAAATCCGCTGATGCACGTCAAAAGAGGATAAAAAGTATGTTCTCTGGTACCAACTTAAAGGAAAAGTTGGGCAAGGCCATCAATAACTTTTTCATTTACGATAATTTACCGCCAAATAAAGCTTCGTCACATCACTTCAAGAATATGATAGCGTGTGCTCAAGAAGTAGGGCCGGCTGTTGCAACCCCTACTCCATATGAGATAAAGCACAAGTATCTAGACGCGGAGTATGAGGAAATGCAGGAATACGTTAGAACACAAAAGAGAAAATGGGAGACGTATGGCTGCACAATTATGGCGGATGGATGGACCGGGCTGACGAAGTTGTCCATAATCAATTTTATGGTTTACTGTAAGGGAACAACGGTGTTTCTAAAATCAGTGGATGCATCGAACCGGATAAAGGATCACGAATACATCTATGGGCTGCTCAAGGACATTGTGCGGGAAATCGGGAAGGACAGGGTTGTGCAAATTGTTATCGATAATGGATCGGCTTATGTGAAAGCCAGCAGAAAGCTACAGCAGTGCTACAACTTATATTGGACTCCATGTGCTGCTCATTGTATTGACCTTATCTTGGAAGAGATCGGGAATAGAGATAACGTCAAAGCGGTCATTATAGCTGCGAGGCAAATAACCAACGTCATATATAACCACGGTTGGTTACTTGCGATGATGAGGGAGGTATGCCAAGGTGATATTGTTAGACCCGGAGCAACACGTTTTGCGACTAACTATATCGCCTTGGAGAGTTTGTATAAGAAAAAATCGCCCATGAAGCAGATTTTCACCAGTGATGAATGGGCAGCCAATAGACTCAGTCGTACGAAAGTTGGCATAGAAGTAGAGAAAAACGTGCTTGATCATTCGTTTTGGGAAGGAGTGCAACACGCAGTGGCTTTATTTGAGCCAATATATCAAGTGCTCCGAGTGGTTGACACAAAAGTAGTTCCAACTATGCCAATCTTGTATGATCTAATTCGGGTAATGAAAGAAAAAGTCCAATCACTAAGATCTACGCAGTGGGTGACTAGGATTATTGAGTCCAGGTGGGACAAAACACTATCTCACCCACTCCACACTGAAGGTAATAATGTCCATAATCAATTTTTAGCTTTAACTTTAAACCTTGATTTTGCAAAAAAATGACTGACATTTCCTAAACAATATTTGATTAATTTTCGTACCATACTACCTTAACCCCAAAACCCAGTACCAGGCCAGAGTTGGTGAGGACGCAGACCTTATACAGGCAGTCCTTCAGGTTTATGATAAGCTATACCCCGAACCAACGGGGTTTGCCGATTTTGGGAATGAGGTAACTTTAACGCAACTGAAAATCAATATCAAATTAGTGACCTAATCATTCTTGATTTTTCATTTTGTGCAGCTAATCTGTTTCCGTGATGCAAAAAAAATCATTCGGAAACCGGACCGATGTAGCTGCTCGAAATACTATGGTGGCAGGTAAGTTTATTTTAAATTTGTTTTTAATTTGGTTTAGATCCCATCAACTCGCAACCATTCAATTTATTGACCTAAATCCTTATTTGACAGCTGATTGGTGGGTTATGCATGGTAGTTCAGCACCAACACTGAGAGGGTTAGCCGTTAGAGTACTGGCACAGACTGCATCATCTTCCGCATGTGAGAGAAACTGGAGCACATTTGCCTTGATACACACAAAACAAAGAAAACGTCTTGCTTATCCAAAACTCGAGAAGCTCGTATTTTGCTACTACAACATGAAGTTAAGGATACGAGATTTGGAGGCTGAAGCAGATAGGGTTGCTGAACAAGAAGTCATAGATTTAGTGGACATCACCGGTGAAACCGACAACGAAGAGGGTGATCAGCTCTATCAATGGATTCGACCAGCACACCTGGACGACGAAGCAGGCAATCCTGATCCTCTGGTCGCTGAAGCGGCAAGTCAATTCGGAATTGATGTGGATCAGATAATGCGTGATGAAGTGGGTGTATCAAGTAGTGAGACATAGACGGGGAGCTCTACAGATGAAGACGGAAGTGATGACGATGGGAGTGGCGGTGGTAGACGTAGTGATAGCCATCAAGATTATAACCCAAATCCATGGGAAATGAGTCCATTCACTGTTGAGGGGTTGTACACACACTTTACACAAGATGCAGATCACGGAAGTAGGGCTGGAGGTCAAGGGATCGGTGCTATTGGAAAAGATTTCACGAGCAGACGGGGTCGGAACTGAGGCACGAGGTCAAACGTAGATCGGGAAGATCTGTATCCTAATTTATTTCCACATAGAATAGCAGACAGATCCCGAGATCCAGCCTGGACTGATCGTAGCCCCCTTGAGGACACAGCCCCTCACGTGATTTATGAAGAACAACTATACAATTCTTGGGTAAATTCGAATTATCCGGTATATGGACAGACGGTTGGACGAGACGCTTCAACATATTTATATTATCTTGATGATTATCTTCAAAATTACGCTACCTCGGTTAGCTGGTACCACTATTGTAATTACATCGATAACAAATACTCTCAGGTTGAGCCTCATCGGAATTCATTTTGGTGCTAGGAGGTAGTATTGTATGCTGAAAATAGTTCATAATGGTTATCCCATCAGCGGACACTGTATGCAATGTTTCTTCTTTATCAAATAGGTGTAAATGTGTGTATTTTGATCTATGTTACCCCATTAGAAACTAGAATTAAGCTATTTTATTAACAATCTAACAAATATCGTGATAAATTAAGTGTTTTAATACATTTTACGCCGATTTAAAAAAAAAAAAAAAAAAAAAAAAAACCCCGATATTCCGATATTAATCGATATCTCATCGATATCTCCGTAAATTGAAAGACCGATATCTCCGCGAATACCGATATTTTCGTCCTTGGTTATACCTTTCTACATAGATCTTAATCTTTATTATGCTAGTTTTAACAGACACACTATTTTGCATTCTCCCGCCACTCTATCCTTGTTACCGTAAACCAGCTTGCATTAGTAGAAAAGGTTAAAATCAAAGCAATTATTGGGCGTTGATGCTCTCTTATTTCTGCTCTTAGATATGGTTCGTGCACATGCATGTACTAATAAGTGGTGGTGGTAATCACTGCAAGGTCATCGATGTGATACTTAATTGTCTAAAACCTGCTGTGGATATCATCTCTTGTAGCATTTGTGATTTCTGTTAAACCTGGTTAACTTTTTTGTGATGCTTAATTATTCTTACCGTTTGTCTTTTCTCAACTTCTATGTCATGTTTTCTACTAAAAAACTTAAACTTATTCAAGTGTATTGTGTTCTTATCATTGTATCTTTACTTATATTATGTTGCACCCTAGGTAACTAGAAGCATTTTAAGGGCATTACTTACTTTATGAATTTCAATTATACAATTTAATGTCTATGTTTTAATTGTTCAATGAGTCATTATTCTACACATAATTAGAGATTGTTTATTTATTTATGTATTTTTTACTTTTGTATCAAGCTTAATGGAATATAGCCAGTGCCATAGCTGCCTCACAATAACTTTTGACATGAGACTCATAACTTATTTATTATGCTTGAAATTATGATGGGGTGCTGCATTTTTTATTGTCAATTCATAAGATAGTGTAAAAAGATTTGCTCCCAGTTTTCCAAAGGTTTGTTGTCTATGTTTTGATGGTTTAGAATACATACTGTCAGCTCCATATATTTGTGAAACATTACAATTTATGACTTCTAGTTTCATTCTTATTACAACAATATATGATTTTCATATGTGTTTTCAGCTGGAGTTGAAGTCGATGAAGATAGGATTGAGCTTCTTTGGACTGTTAAGGGAAAATATATTTTAGAATTGATTGCAAGTGTATGTGAGAGGTTGGCATATGTACCTGCTGATGGTGATGTTGTGGCAGTTTCTGCTTCAGCTAGTGCTGGTGGAGGTTGTGTTGCTCCTCCAGCTGCAGCTGAAACCAAGAAAGAAAATCAAAGGTTGGTATTCCAATTAGGTTTTCTCCCTCTTTATCCTAGAGATGTACTCCTATATATATATATATATATATATATATCTCAAGGCTCTAGAATTCAAGGAAGAACTTTGGACATCAATTTGGAGAGCACGGATTGAGAATTACGAAGAGCACGAAGAATCAAGATTCGGCGACTCGGATTTTTCTAGTTTAATGTTTTCCTTTATTAGTTTGTTCTTAGTGATCGCTATGATCGGCTAAGTTATTTATTCCTGTCTTTAACTATGTTGAACCCTAGGAAGATGTTTTTGTGATTATTCCAATGATTGTTTGATTAAATTATGTTTTGAAATTATTTATGTTATTTGTTTTCTTCATATCTTTTATATGTTTGTTATTTGGACTGATCACCCTAATATTAGGCATATAACTGTTGCTGGGCCATGAATCAATAATCCGTAGTTGTTATGCGTTTGTGTCTAAAAGTAGCAAATAGTGATTTATTCGCTAGGATAACATAAATCGCAGTCAATTATACCGAGCTTGCGAGTACAAACACCGTACCTATTTCGTTGCTGTAATTCTTTATGCATTCGATTAACGGTGTTCTAGCGATCATATCCTAGGATTACTTAATTGGATAGGATTAATTGCTAAGGGAACCTGCGATTAATTATACTTAAGGGGTAACAAGGATTAGCTAAGCGTACCTGTTAATTCTTCGGATAGGGGTTTCAGAACTAGTTTGTCAAATAGTTGCAATAATTACAAGGATCATTCGGACTAGGGGGATACTGGTTAAAGGCGAGAATACTCTTATCATAAGTAAATTCATCGTTAGTTAGTTAATTTGTTAGATTAATTGCTTAATTACTTAGTTAATTTCTTCCAAACAACTCCCCACTTTATATTATATTTATTATAATTAGCTATATAAATTGGTTTAATACAATAATTCGATTAGTTTCTATATTCTGTAGGATCGACCCTGACTTACCCTATTTATTATTAAAAAGAAGTTAGGAAATAAATAACTAATTTGACGTGCCTCGACAGCACGGCCAGTTATCTTCTTTTGATTGTTGGATGCAATAATGTTTCAATGAAAAGGATTTGTATGGCAACTAGCTTATTGGGAGTTGTGACCATTTCAGATAATCCCATAACCTGCAGTTGTGTTCTATTTTCTTTGAAATCTTTTACTGTGCTTAAATTAATTTTTGGTTATGGTAATTGTAAATTTATCTCTTGTTGATTGTTACAAGTATGGATTTGCATAGGAAATAACAAATTGGGGATGGTCATGATCAGTTGATTATCTTATAAAATGCATTTAAGTTAGGTGGTCGTGAACTTGGGATGGTTGAATAAGTTGTTTTGGACTAGCTGCCGACGGTAGTGCCTTGTGTACAAGAAGTTGGGAGTCAAGCCTCAAGGTTAGTCACTCTTTGTTTCTGCTTGAGGAATTATATATTTTGTATGCGTGTGTATGAATATATTCTTACTTGCAAATAGGAAAATTTAAGAATCTTAGAATTTTAATCGTCGACAGATTTGAGCTTCTGGAGGGCATGGAAAAATGATCTGAGAAGTAGAGATAAATTAGTCTGATTCCTCAGGAAAATGAGGCTCTGTGAGGACTTCCATTAAAATTTCAGGTTGTCTACTCTTATTTTATTGTATTTTTCTTGTAAATTTGTGTATTGCTAATAAACAGTTTGAGTAGATAAATGGAAACTATATGCAACTTCCATTTCTTTTTAATCTTTTTCTTCAACCTAAAATATTTTGAGTTTATCAGCCTTTAAATAATGATGTTACTATAATTGAAAACTTACAATACAAAAAAATAGTTGAACTAGTAAAAATTTGTCGGTGAATAATAACGACTAGAACTTTTTAATAATTAGTGAAGGAATAGCAAAAAAGTAATAACAAAGGCTTTTAGCAATATGTGACGAAATAGCGATAAAAAAGTTACCGTTAAACGATTTGATCGGCAACTCTCGACAGAATATAGTCGCAAAATAACTACGGATTATTGTACTGACAACATTTCGGTCAGTATATCATCATAATTAAGTATAATTTTTTAGATAATTTCTGTCGGTACTCTGTCGCAAGTCCGTCGTAATTTTACCGACAGTCCTAACAATCCTTTGGTATTCATAGCAAGTAGTTATATTACTACTAAAATTTTATGTCGGTAACTTGTCAGTATCATCTCTTACCAATAAATTAGAGACCGAATTGGTAGTCGCTATTTTACAAATTTCTTGTAGTGTAATCGAAATGACCATCTATTAGGGCACTTAATATTGTATTGATAAAAGTTCATATTTAAATATGTGCAGAACAAACTACCTTTATCATGACACTTTGTAATGCCTAATAGGTTATTACCTATATCTACAGTTGAATACGATGGACATTTTTTGTAAATGTCGGTTAAATGTATTAACCAATGAGTTAGTAAAGGCACTCTTCAATGTCCAGAAAACTCATTTTTCTTGTATTTTGAATTTAAAAAGAATTGGAAAGAGGAGTAAGTTTTCCTGAAATTGAATAGTGGAACAAAAAAATTGGTTCTGATAGTTTGAGAAGATGATAATTATGAGGAGATGGGTCACTTAGCACCCTCAATTAAATTGAACTAGTAAATCACTTGTGCGATGCACGATTACAAGATGTTTTAGTAATATAAAAATGAATAATTAATTTAATGGATTTTAGTTTTAAGCGCTTCATGTCATATTTGTTTGTTGACATATATAAAAAGAAAGTAATTGAACAACATATAGAAATATGTTAATATAAGAGTTATTAATTACAAAAAAACATTGCATTAATGATGTAAGATTTTTTTTATTTAAACAAATGTAAAAAATATATATACAGGTATACATTTATAAACACCTCTTTATACACAACATTCGATGTTTTGTTACAACTTTTATTTTTATCATCACAAATCAATATCTTCAATCCTTGGCAATTCATGGCCCGTGAAAATACAACGTATAGTTGACCATGACTGAATACAGACTTTTTCAGGAACAATCCATCATGAGACAAAGATTGTTCTTGACTTTTATTAATTGTAATAACAAAAGATATGTTAATTAAAATTGCAAGAAAATGTATATGTCACGCTCATTAAATCTTAATGGGTATGGCATATACAAAAAAATGAGAATATTAAAAAGGACGAACATATCTTACTTACAAAAGAGAATATTAAAAATGTTACTCCACTATACAAAAAAAATGTAAGCAAATATTTATTTTATCAAATAAATAATTAATTATTGTTGTGACTTAAATAGTTGTTCAAAATTAAATAAAAGTGTATTAGGATTTAGTTACCAAAACTACAAAAGCTTAAATTATATTTATAGAAACAAATGTGTTGCTACAGTTTTTTAATATATGAAATTCATTAACATTATAAGCATTGCTATCACAAAACATGCTACAACTCATCAAGTTTAGATTACCGATATTTGACACGTGTTCAATTATATTCTCACCATTTATCGAGTGACCCAAAATCTCAATATTTCAACCAATATACAGCTAAAATGCCATAGCCACCTCGGTAAATGAGTGGCCAACTCCCGCTTCAACTACGGGTACCATCGCCTTAGTGGAAATGCAATTGTCTAAAATTTCTAAGACGTCTCAAACGACTGAAACCAAAATATGCGCCGATCTAACCCAAATTCAAAATCCTACACCCAATTCTCAAAATAAATCCATCATTACAAATGAAGTGTAAAAATCTTAAATTATTTTAGAACTATCACTACAACAATTTCATAAATAAACAACAGTTAAAAGACAACAGTTTTTCCCAGCATTGTTGTCCATTCATAAATTAACAACAGTTTTACCCATATCTGTTGTCTATTAGCGACAGACATGCTAATAGATAACAATTTTACAACTGTTTTCAACATCTGTCGTCTATTAGCGCCTTTTCCCACAGATAGACAATATTTTTAACGACAGTTGCCCAAGTCTGTTGTTTATTAGCAATACATTGCTCCAATAGACAACATTAGTGTCAACATTTTTGCAAAATTATTGTAAAAAAGCAATTTTAATTTACAATATTTTTATTATGTTGTAAAAATATGTTATGTTATTTGAAATTCAGTAAAAATAAGTTCTAGATATTTTAATAAACTCTTCATTGCTTTTTAATAATTAATAATATATTTGAAATAAAATAATAATTGTTATTTTATTTTAATAAACTCTTCATTGGAATTATCGGGCCGACCCGATAATCATAATGTATTACATAGGGTTATAACTCGGGTCAGGCCTACTAATTTTTGGCCCAATTAAATTTTGACTCGGCCCGCTCCAGCCTAAAATTTGGCGTTAGCCCAAAAGGCCTAGCCCCGTCCGGATTTCCACCTCTATGGTCAGGTTATGTTTTTAAATTCATTTTTTATTTTTAGTATTTTCAGTAGTCGTTTTATTTTTATGAGATGCCCGGCTCCCTCTCCTCCAATTTGGTCAGCAGATGGGCTTGAGGCTCCATCATCAATCGCCTATAATTAATTCGGTTGATAGGCCTTGCTTAGCCCGCCTCCACATGGGTCTCCTATTTTGGGCTTCATTAAATTCTGGCCCAATTCCTGTCCAAAATGTAATCGAGCCTAAAATTTATCAGTCCGGCCCAAACTATCCCGTTATAATGTACAAAAATTATCAGAACGACCAATAAATCGTCGGACTTTTAACCCATCACTACAAAAAGAAATAGATTATGAGACACTTATCACTTATCAATCACATTACTAATACCTCAACAGGCCCTTATTGTAAAATACGATTAAAAATATTATTAATATTCATATCACAAAATATAAGTGCCACACCCTTCTAATCTCGTCTCCAGTCCACGCGCGCACACACACACCCTTTTTCCCTCTCTCTCCACCGCCCAAAATCACCTTCTCTCTTTCCCGTGCAAGCACACGGCACTCAGATTGTTGTATATATCTAAACAATATCAAATTTTTTCCATGAATCTCAGAATTTTCCATCAATATTCTCTTCCAATTTGTATGTTGAGATTATTCAGATCTCATCACACACACATACACCTCCTGGTTCTCTCTCTCACACACCCTCCTTCGGTATGCCTTCTGCCTAATACACCCTCCTCTCACGCCTTTGCCCTAAGATTGTCGATTATCTCCATCTGGCCCTATTCTCTCTCATCATAGCCATCATCACCTCTGCTTTCCGACCTTACAACCGCCGCGACATCCATCAGCGACGACGGATACGCGGTGAAATTGGAGTGGCAAAAATACACGGAGGAGATCGAGCGGGAAATTGGAAGCTGCGGAAGAGTCTTTTGAAGAAGAGGGAGAGGAGAATTCGGAAGCTGGAAAGGAGTTCAATCGAGGAGAAAAACAACACACAAACCGAAGATGCCGAGTGTGGAAGCCATATGTCGAAGAAGAAGAAGAGGATCCAGTTCTAAAATTCATAGACTATGCTAAATCGATTCTGTACGAGAATACGGGTGAATCAGAAGATAATTCGATGAAATCACCAAGGTGGAGTTAGATCGTGAATCGGATTCTCATAACGTGTGTTGCTTTCTCGAGTGGTGTTACCTTGACCATTCTTCTCTCGGAGCTTTCTCAGGTATTTGTGGTGGTCTGGTGAATTGCTTTTAGTTTTATTTCAGATTGGTTTCAACTTAGATGTTGTTATGTGGTAAGACAGATTTGAAGATGTTTATTCGGTGGTAGAGACATATTTCGAAGGTTCAACTTAGGTTGTGTTGTTTGTGTTGATATGGATACTAAAGGGAAGCTTGTTGCTTGTTCACACAATAGAAATGAGTGCTGATGAGAGTGGCAGAGTTAGTTCTTCAAATTTCATCTCTTGTGTTGTGTGTGTTTTTGTTTTTCTGATAGTGTTTTTTTCTCTTGTAATTTGATTAGTTTGGAAATAAATTTATCTAGATTTTAGTTTCTCATAGATATTTTTCAATGATATTTGAGAAATTAAAGTTATTAACATTTCAGATTCATTGTGGTAATCTGCTACACGTGGACTTGAGGCCGACCTTTGTTGATTTAGTTTTCTGAAAAACATTGTGACATTGTGAAAAACATTGTGTTCGGTTTCATTTTGATCGGTTCATTGAAAGCTTGAAGGTTGCATTTTGATCGGTTCATTGAAAGCTTGAAGGTTGGTGATTGTTCAATCTCATCTCTTTATGTTTTGTTGCTTCTTGGAATGTATTCTAAATGGTTTTCTTATCCCTCGATTTGAATATGAACAGCCTGGAGATTTAGAGAAAGCACAACTTGGTCTGGGTCACAGTTACAATAGAAGGAAGGTCTTTGAATTATGTCAATATTAATTTTCATCTAGAGAAATTTCATATGGACAATATATAGAAAATTAATAATGCTTATATATCGCCTTAAAAAGAATGCATATATATCTCTATTTATAAGTAACACACCGACCATGACATTGAAATATATATGTTTGTCCGTGTATGCCAAAGTTGAAAAAAATGTTGAGGATAAAGCAGAGCTGTCTGAAGACAAACTGGCGGGCCTGACAGATGTAGTCGGAGATGAAGATAAAGCAAAGGAGATCATAGAAGCTGCTAAAGCATCCATGGGTATTTTTCTAATATTTGAGGATTTCATCCGTGAGCATGATCATAGCAAAGAGATTGATTTTCCCCTACAGAGTACCTACATGTTCATTTGAATTTGGATCTTCTTATCAAAGGTATTGAGTTGAATCTCACTTTTCTTGCAATAGACCAATTACATTATCCTAAAGTGAACCAACACACGACGCCATTTGGTTTGAAATTAACGTGGTGCCAAGCATACATCTAACTGAAATAGGATATTACTTTGTGAAAATTATTGTGCATGCCACAATTATCAGCTTGGGGGCCGGCTGAAACAAATAAGAAAGATGGAGTCAATTGCCAAGTTATTTGGAGCAATCGGTAAATTGTGGATATTTTCGTGAGGTGGGAGTATCATTATTGATCCGCCCGTTTTCTCGTGACATTACTTTTTTTAAATGTTTTGTGATAGTGGTCCAGCATTCATTTATTTGGCAATACAAGCTTTAGCAGACAGAGGCGTGGCAACCGATCTTCTTGGTGGGTGTTTGTCTCCCTGATCTATACTTGTACTATTATTTCTTTAGAGGCATCATACAATGGTTATGTTTGTGCTGCAGGTATCGGGCCCCTGAAATTCGACTTCAGTCGCTGACTTATGGTTCTGCAGTTGGTCAGTACATATATAGCAGCAACTGTTATACTAAGTTATGGTCTTTATTCCTTGAGATGTGCTTATTACCTTTTATTTTTCTTTCCTTTTTCTTCCACCAGACATATGAGCTATGTGTACAATAATGGCTGAACTAATGACACTTCGTCCTCTGTTTCCGGGTTCAAGGTATAACTATTGTTTTTTGAAGGTGCATTTTCTCTTGCTTATCTTGAATTATATGTTGATGGTAAGTGTAAAATACCGCATTTCCTTCCCAAACACTGCCTCTTTCTAACTTAACCTAGATTTTGTCACTATTTCTGGAAACCTCTTTCTTTCCCACCATTTGATTGTATACTGGTTTATTCCGTGTTCTTCCTATGGCTAGAGAGAAGATTCAGATCAAGAACATAGACAATGTCACTGCCCGTCAAGTGACTTTTTCTAAGAGAAAAAAAGGGCTGTTTAAGAAAGCTGAAGAAATCTCTGTTCTTTGCGATGCTAATGTTCGTCTCATCATCTTCTCTTCAAATGGAAAGCTCTTCGAGTATGCCAGCTCCAGGTTTCTCTCTCTCTCTCTCTCTCTCTCTCTCTCTCTCTCTCTCTCTCTCTCTCTCTCTCTCTCTCTCTCTCTCTCTCTCTTTTATAATATATAAATAATCATGAATTTCTTGTTCCTTGTGTGCCAGCGAATACATAGAATAATGCGGTTTTTCTTTCATCTGTGTGTATGTGGTGTTTGCTATTGTGGGTTTTTTTTCTTGGGAGTGTGTCACAGGTATTTTCTTAAGCTTTGTGCCTGTCTTGATACAAATAGTATAATTTCTGAATATGGTTTTTGTCAAATTTTAGATTATTACAACCTAAATTTTAGTAAAATTTACTTAACTGAGTTCCTATATCACTTACCTTACCAATCACTAGGTGGTACTTGAAGAGGCTTTTGGCTTATTTCTGTGTGTTTTCTCTAAAATCGCATATTACATTGGTGTGTTTAATGTGTTAGGTGATATTGCTAATTAACAGGTGTTGTGTACTAAACATAATGTGAGCGAAGGTGAAACAGGTAGTATAACACATAATTCGATTTAGTGTGTGTAATACATTGAGAAACTATATGAGTAAAAATCTACTCAGTTGTAGTATTTAAGACGCATGAGTGTTTGTAAATGCTTTGAAAGGATACGTTTAAGTGGTCTCAAATGGTTAATTAGAGTCTCACTATCTCTTCCACTACTTACTCGATTTAGATTTTGTATATGGTTTTTGTAGTTGTGTGGTGCCACTGCCAATTAATGATGATTTCAACACTACAAGATTGCTGTCTTGGCACAACAAATACTTAATGCATTAATTCTGATGTAATAACTTAAGTAAAACACTTACTTGTTACTATTTTGTCATCCTATTACTTTTAGGCTGGATTAAGGCCATCTCCAACCATGCAGTACCATTTTAGTGCAAATTCACATCATTAATTTGGCCCGTGTAGCTTTAGTAAGGCTGTCATCGGCCGATCATTGGAAATTTGACCACCATTGATGTGTTGCATATATGACTGCATTTCTTTTTAAGAAAAATTGTAACTTTGGTGTGGTGATGAAGTATGAAGGAAATGAAAGGCATAATTTGCACTCGAAGAACCTTGATTCTTAGTATATCTGAGGTTTAAGTCTTTATTAAAAGCTTTGCATTATGGAGTATATGTGGAGCAGTGAGACTGAGAGACTTATTACACTTCATTTTAGTTCACCAAAAGCCACAAACTTCAAAATGGACTCCTTTGCTTACAAGAAAAATGGTTCTTGTTTAAGAATAACATTGCTCTTCAATGAGTCTTATTGTTGTTTGTTCCTTGTGATTTTCGAAGGTTTGCTGCAGAGATTTTTCATAATCTATATGAGGAAGTGACGGCAACTGCTGCAAGAGGGCATGGCTTAATGGTTCAAGTTCAACAGCTTGAGACTGAGATTCCTTACATTGAGAAAACATTTCTCTCCAGACAGATCATTCCTCATTCTTATAGCATGCTGGTTAGACCCTGGTGTTCTTTCTAATATATTTTCCCTACATCAACCACTCTGATATTAAAATCAATGTGCTTCTCTGCTTTTTTTTTATTAATAATTGTCTGCTACATTTAATATATGTCAGACATTCACACTCAATAAAATATATGTTAGATTGTTATATCATCTAACTAGACAAGTCAGTCTATATATTATGTGTATTTGCACATATAGTAATATGATAATATTATATTTAGTGTATTTTACTAAACTCCCCTTTTGAGTATCTTAATTTTTTCCTGAATTTCTAACTCGAATATTTGTAGTGAAATACTACTTCCAAGCCTCTGCTGAGTACTCTACTGTAACAACGGAATTAAATTCATCGCCTCATAGGTACGATCTCACTGAACTGCTCCATTTTTTTTTCCACTCTGTTGCTACTTCCCTAAATAAAAAGATAAAATATTGTTCTGTATAGTGGTGCAGTAGTGGGAGCAACAGATTTACTTACACGACTGTCGTGCCTCGATCGGCTTTTCGAGAAAACACTTCTAATAGTTCTGCTCATCTCAGACAAATAATCCCAAGAAAGTTTGCTCTAAAACAATAGATATTTTGGAGTTGATGAAGCCCACTCTCGAAAGAATAGAATGTTATTTAAAGGATTAAAGTAGACTAATATGACATATTGTACCATATTTAGGTTGTTAAAATAATTTATTAAATGATGGATGGATAAGGTGGAATTAGGGAATTAGGTTAAAATAAAAGGATGGATAAACTTTTTTTTTTTTTTTTTTTTGTGGTGATTAACAGACTAGATTTGATAATTTTTTAAGTTAGTGATCGTGTTCACAAGTAAATGAAAGGTTATGCAAGTTGCCAACTTTTAGTAGTACAGTTGATAAAGTGACATGATTTGCAGACTTGTGTTGCATTCGGTGGCCTTGTTTTTCCTGTTGTACGAAGCAATATCGTAGAGTGTCGAGGACATAGATGCTGCACAAAGAGCCTTACACTTTGGAGTTGAATGGTAATTCATCCAAAAAGCTTTATGAAACTAAAAATAAAATTTGATCAATCAACAATAAAAGAGGTGCAATTAATTAAATTTGAATGATTTGCAGGTTCATGGATCCACTTCGCCTTGGGCATTACCCTGTTTCAATGAAGAAGTTGGTGGGCTAAAGGCTCCTAAAATGAGTCCCTTGATTTCGATGGCTTAAATTATTACACTACGTTATATTCTCGGAATGATATGATGCGAATGCGTAAGCTCATATTGCATGATGTAGTATCTGACTCTGCTGTAATTACCTCTTGTAAGTTACTCAAATAAATTAAGCATTTTTTGTGTGTTTTATAGTGGCTAACGTTGTTCATGTATTTTCTATTTTTCCTTTTAATTTGTTATTTATATAATTTAAATTTGAGCTGTTATTTGTTGAATTGATTTCCATTGGCAAATTTGTGAAGCTCTCGTGGTGAAGGAAACTGGTTGAAAAATGGTTCAGTATCAAGTGCAATGGTGAAGCTGAGGCAACTGTTTATCGAGGTGAGAATTTAATTTATTATGGATTTTATATTTTATTTTATTTTTTCTAGAGTGTTCTGCTGAATTAAAAAATTGTGAAGATGGACTACAATGTAATCAAAAGTTACGGAAGATAATGATATATAATAAAACTAGGTAGGGGGGATATCTATGGAAGCAAATACTCTACTTTTGGGACGCAACAACTTTGTTACATTAAATTATTTTTTATAAATTTATTTGTGCCCTTTGTTATACTAAATTAGCAAAAAATAAAGTACTAAATTAGCGTAAAATTGTACCAAACCAAAGGACCATCTCACCAAAAAAATATAAATTTTGTCCCCTAAGATGAGGATTCAGGTTGTATGCAGGTGGGAAAAAAGGTAGAGTATTCAAAATAAGGAATGAGTAGTACCTTATCTATAAACCCACTTAGCCTAAATGCTCATTAATTGTGCTTTTCCCACTTAAGAAAAGGAGTAATATCTAGAGTACCATCAAATTTTCCTGACAAGTAAGACAATTTTTATCAACTGTAGTTAATGATGCACATCTTTTTTTTTTGTGGGGTTATATTGCTATGGGAATGGTTTCAACATATTAACATGAACCTTATCACGTATTGCTTTTTTAAATTCTTTTGCTATAATTTTTTTGATCGAAGGGGAGTTCTCTAATTAGGCTGCGGAAAAGTGATTTCATTGGTTCAAATAACTCCTAATTACTCATATCATTCTGAAATTTGTAGACCTTCAAAAGTAGTACTCGTCTTGCACTTGAGCTTGCTATAAGCTCTTAAATGATTTGCATACCTCTCCTCAAACAATGTCATAATTTTCTACGTTAAAATTTCAGGTTGACTACACTGAAGCATTAAAGTGGGAGAAAAGATTCTTCAGGCGCGCAAGTTGTGAGGTAATGTCTTTTTTTCCCCAAACAGAGAAGTTAAGCTTCCGAACTTCACATATGGGTCGAAGGAGGTGAACTGGTAGAATAGAAAGAAACAAGTAGTGGGAAGCAAGTACCAATTTCGTGCTGTGTTTTCTTAGAATTAGTTTTAGTGATCTGTTCGGATTTTAGGGGGTTTTTAGTGGCATGTTTGAATTTAAGAGTTTTACGGTGTTTAATCAAATTTTAGTATGTATTATAGTAATTGATTTAATATTGATAAATTTATTGACATTTGTTTTGTATTTGATGCTCCATAAATATTTTATGATGTGTTGACTATTGGGTTTTCATATGAAAGTATGCATTTAAACAACATTATTCAATAATATAACCGTTGTCTTTCATCGAAAGGCAACGAATTTTTTTATTTATTATTGTTTTCTTTACTAAAAAAGACGACGATTTTTATCTGTTATCTTTACTTATAAAGATAATGATTTTACAAGAAGGTCAACAGTTTTCCACCGTTGTCTATAATTGAATAGACAACGGTTTTGTATTGTTGTGGCCATTGTTGTTTATTGCTGAACAGACAACAGTTTTAAATTGTTGTCAAAAGGGTACTTTTAACAACACCACTATTAATAACAGACTTATTTATAACTAGGCAACAGATCAAATCCGTTGTCTATTTGCAAAATTCTTGTAGTGGATATATATTTTCTTTTATACATAAAAGTTATAATGAAAATTTGTTTGTCAAACACTATATATATATACAGAAATGATATGCAACCAACAGGTGAGTTTTCTTATAGAGTCCACCTGTTCATATATTCCGCCACCTCACACTCACATCACAACAAAAACACGCTATATATATTATTCTTTCCTTGCCTCTTACTCTAGAAAAAAAAAAATCACTTTTCACACCATTAACAAAAACTCGCTATATTTTTTATTCCTTTCTTGTCTCTTATTCCGAAAAATAAAAAATCACTTTTTTCCAATATGCAAGAATTTTTTATCTGTTTTATATCTTCTCTCTAGAAAAAAAAAAAAAAATCTACTAAACCAAATTATTTTCTTCTCAAAATAATTTTTCATTAATTTTTTTTTTGTTTTTGCTTCTCTCTCTCTATCATAAAATCTTTTTGGGACAGAGATAATAGAAGCAAAAAAACTGATGAAAAATTATTTTGGGAAGAAAAGAATCTAGTATATTGGAAAATATTTGTTTTCTAGAGAGAAAAAATAAAACGGATAAAATAATTTTAGGAAGAAAAAAATCTTGCATAATGCAAACAAGTAATTTTTTTTATTTTTGTGAGTAAGAGGCAAGAAAGGAATAAAACATATAGCGACTTTTTGTTAGTGGTGTGAAAAATGATTTTTTTATTTTTTGGAGTAGAGGCGAGGAAGGAATAATATATATATATATATATATATATATATATATATGTATATAGCTTGTTTTTGTTAGTAGTGTGAGTGTGAGGTGGCGGAATATATGAACAGATGGGCTCTATAAGAAAACCCACCGGTGGGTTCCATATCATTATTATATATATATATATATATATATATATATATATATATATACACACACATATATACATAAAATTGCTTGTATTTAATTCACGTCCCAAATGTATTTAAAATTATAAATTCATAAGAAGCATTTTTTTAGTTTTACTACTTTAATGCAAGAATTATAAATTTAATTAAAAATGCATCTCCAAAATATATTTTTTAACCTGATAAAGGAAAAGTTACCATAAATTAAGGGTAACCCCCAATCCCTCTTCCCACTCACAAACTGCAACCGGAGCTGCAACCATCACACCGACGCCGACGAAAATTGGAAAATTTTCAACCCTCAACTTATTCCAACACGCCACCGTCGAGATAGAATTTTGTCCTTGTTGCGGCGTCATATCCATTTTAGACGCACAACTAGAAACTGTTGACCCTAACATGCATCAATCAGTTCTGGCACAATTGGTGTCGACTCCGCTGATCTTCGCCGTAACTTCAATTACTCAACCCCCTCTTATAGGTGATATTCTCCTAAATTCCATTTTTTTATTGAACAACCTATATGATTGTCCTCAAACATAGGTATAACCTAAAGTGTTATGCCTCTAAATGCAGGAAATTAGTTAAATCGAAACCCCATCTATGCTATTAGTATGCGTCGAACAAAGTCGGACATGAATCCGACACTATCGATCGTGATTGACAATATTTGAATCACCAACGTTGCCGTCAATCTTGAAAATGTTCGTCTAATTAGATGCACAAATAGGCAGTCACCGAAGGTAATTGTCTCTAATTTATGAAAATTCCTTACGATTCTGATATAATTGATTCTGTTATTTGGATGAATAAATCATCTTACTAACCCTATATATATATATATATATATATATATATATATATATATACATCTTTTTAGAAGTTAGTTACCAAACGGGGAACTTTCGAATCCGTTATATTAAAATGCAAGTGTGGATAATTTATGTTGATTGATTGTCATATGCTATTATTTCAATATTTTTTCGTATTTTTTATTGTAGATTTGATTCAAATGATTTATTACCATTTGCAAGTGATTGAATAATTTATGTTGATTGAATAATCATATTGATTGATTGCATATTTGATTCAAATGATTCATTAATATATGTTAATTGATCGGACCAAAAAATAATTATTTTCAGAAATGGAATTGAGATGTGGCCCATGTGGGTGGAAAAATTTTAAGATTTTTATATTTTAACGGTTTTGTTTTTATATATAAAAGGATGTGATTATTATCCGAAATTGAGGGAAGATACCGAAGTCTTAACTGAGGAGGATTAAAATCCATATGAAGAGAAAACACAAGTGAAGTTTAGTTTCCGTGGCCAACCAACTCAAACATGCATTCACCCACCATATTTGATAGCTGATACTACTACATGACACAATAACCAAGCCTAGCATTTAATATTTGAACACTCACACTGACACTGACACTGACACACCACCAACCAATCTAAGCATCACATAATTACCTTCTTTTCGACCCACTAATTCTCAATATTCGCTTACTATATCATTTCTTTACAATTCATAATTCAGTTTCATCAAATCACAATAAATGATTTTTGCAAACTTCATCAGATCTGTCAACTGCTTGTTTTGTAGTCTATGCTAATTTTAATTTTGGCTACAAAAGAATCTTCAAATTCACATTTTCTCAATAAAAAAACCTCACTTAACTAATAAAAAAATAAAGTAAATAAATACCTTGTGCAATATTTAAATAAGCAATCCCAGGAGTCGCTCCATAATAGAGTTAGGTCACAAACACCTCTCTATTTATTATTATTATATTTGATATGGTTATGATATATTTAATTTCTCATTTTATGTCATCAATGTTAATCGCCGGCAGGTATAGTACTAATGACATACGCTTTCCATCCTAAATGAACTTGTATATTTTCTATTTCGATCTCCCTCAAGTAATTTATATATTTTCTTAAAAAGAAAATAAATTTCACAAATTCTATCCCACAATACACCTTTATTTACCAAATAAAGTAAAAGAGTAGGTTTAAAAAGTCAACATATCCCCAAAAAAAAAAAATTTCTTAATATGTGTGCCCATTTGTCAGTGCAAGTTCATTCGGTACGAAAGGAGTATTATATATTTCCCTTTAAAAAAAATTGGTATTTGAAAAATTCAATTTCTCTTGTATTTCATGTACCGAATATTTCAACCTATAATAGACACCAAGTCAATTTCTAATGACGTCCGATAAATTTTGGTGTACCAGAATGTCGGTATACCGAAATCAATGTTATGAAACAGTATATACTGATATTAACATGACGTTGATATATCAAAATTTTGATATAGCATCCGTATTTACAAATAATATATCCAAACATCAGTACACTACATTAGTGATATGTCTTTCATTTAACAAAAAATTCCATGAGAAGCGGTATAAAGTTGGGTATGGTAGATTATACACCTGTTACGCGCGATTGGTTTTATTAGCATGTTTAAATTTGGTATAGATTAGCTTGAACTGACTAGTTTGGTAGCCCGCACTCTTTTCTTCCTTTTCTATTTTCCGAGGCAAAAACTTGGGTATACCATGTGCACATTAAGTTTTATTGTGCTCTTGGGGAGTTTTTAGGGGGGGTTTAGGGTTTAGAATTTTAGGGGTTTTTAAGGATTTAGGGTTGTCGGATTTTTAGAATTTTTAGGGGGTTTTTTAGGGTTTTTTTAGTGGTTTTTCAGGTTTTTCGGGTTTTTTAGGATCTTAGAATTTTGAGTTTTTAGGATTTCAGGATTTTTTCGGGGTTTTTTAGGATTTTAGAAAGTGGTGCACAATACCATAACACTATTGTCCACATAGTGCACACAAATCCCCCTTTTTTTTCTGATGTCGAAACAATGACATACAATATTTTGATTTTTTTTCCATAGAAAGTTCATAATCATTGAAATATTTTAGCTACAAACACTTAAATTTAAATTTAATTACCCGTTAACTATACAGTGGACTTTCATGCCCGTTCCGTTTGAACAACGCAATTGATGCCCACGTATAACAATCTTGCACAATTTTTACCCATTTTTTGTCGGAAAACACAAAAATAAATGTGAAATGTCAAATTCAAGTGAGTTCGTTCCGGAAACAATAATGTGACAGTCTACATGCACTCTAACTGGATTTTAGTAGCCAACATGCACTCCAACTCAAACAAACTAAGGAACAGCTTTTGAGAATTAAGAATCTAGAAACATACAAAAAAAATACTAAAAAAAATTTATAAAATTATCTAAAAAAAAAAACCAGCCACCCACACCCGATCAGAGGTAGTAAAATCGACCTAATTTGATGGGCCGATGTGGCCCACCCGACATTTTAAATAGGATGTACCATAAAAATATTGGTTTGACATACCATAGGGCCGAAAGTTCCGACCCAATACGCTGAAAGCCCCACGACCCGCGGGTCAACTTGAAAGTCTAAGTACATTATAGAAGAACTAGGTAGGGATGGGATGACTACCTTTATGCCCGATGAATTTTTGGACCGGCCCAACCCGACATATTGTATTGGCTTGATAGGTCGGGCCGAGCCAACCCAAATTGCCACTTCTACACCTCACCCCCCAACTAAAACTATCAAAATGGTCGGGTCGGGCTAGCCCACCCCCAATCGGCTCAACAGATAAAATCAGGTTGGGTCAGGATGGGCCAGATTTTTCCGGGCTTTAGAAATCCTAGCCCAACCCAGTCCATCATTGGGCCATCGGGTAATCGGGTCAATCTCGGTCCAATGCATTTTTTCCTAAAAACATTGTTCAATATTCAAAAAAATACAAATTAAATCTATTAAAAATTCAAACTTATAATAAAATATGCTTGTACAATAAAGAATAAGACAATGGAATTACATTACTCAAACTTTTAAAATTCACTTTTATTATTTATGTATATTAAAATTTTAAAAAATATGGAGTGATTTCTCCCTCCAAAAATAAATTGGAGCAAAACATATTTTGTTACTTTAAATAAGTTAAGTATTTGATAGATAGTGCTAATGTGAATTTTGAGCTTTCTATTTAAAAAATAAAAAATAATATAAAAAATAAAGTCGGGCCATTTTTGGGGATTTTGCACTGAAAATACAGTTTTTGTGTATACTATCTTTAATTCAATTCTATCCCACTAAATTTACAGTTTTATGTAACCATCTCCAACCTAACTCTATCCCACTAAATTTACAGTTTTGTGTAAACCATCTCCAACTCAACTCTATTCCACTAAAATTTACACAATAAGATTACTTACTTCTAATTTTATTTATAAACAATATTTTTGTTTTACATATTATAAAAAAATCAACACTATTTATTTTAGTTAAAAAAATTTAATAATTTCACACTTAAAGATAAAACGTTGCATTCAACACCATGAAAATAAAAAATTACATAAAACATTAATATTGATAATTCTACATAACAAACAAATTTAGATGTTAGCATTGCCATGTTCGTCCCACAAATGGTCAACCAATGCCTCTCGCAAAGCAAAGTGAGCATTTCTATCCTTGATCTTTCATATTGTTGAAGTTTCCATTGTGTTAATTATCTTGCAATTTGATGTAACTAGTAATTTATCTTATTATTTTTAAATATGCAAGATTAATAAAAAAATTAATCAAATTTTTTTGGTAATTAAATTTAATTGAATTAGATAAATTATTAAATACAAATATAACATTTATGTAGTTAAAATTGAATTTAGGGGTATTTTGATCATATAATGTATAAATACAGTTTTTGTGTGGATGAACAGTGTCCCCCTATTTATTGGGGGACACTGTTCATCCCCCAAATATAGAGGGATGTTTTAGAGTGTGGATGGGGGGATAAACTCTAAAATCCTCCACAAAAATAGAGTTATTGTGTGTGATTGGAGATGGTCTTACAACGGGTGGACTGGTTTTAGATACCTTGGCGAAAAATAATACTTTTTTTTTTTAATTTATAAAAGTTGTACTTTTATTAATACTTATATTAATATAATACTTTTGGCAATTTAGTCATATTTTTTTCTACCTATTTACTCACATTAAGCGGATCTAAAAATAGACGCTCAATTAGGAAAATTAAAAAGTTGAGAGTAAATTATTTGACATTCATTTTCTAGCAATTAATACTTTTTTGCAAAAAAAGTAATATTTTTTTGAGAAAAAGTAATATTCTTCTGTAAATGTAATATTTTTTTTATTCTTATAAAATATATTATTCAGAAGGAGATATCAATATTGAAGTTACAGATGGTGTACTTGTATATTAACTTGATGCTAAAAATTTATATAAACTTATAAGAAGAATAAAAGGTAAGAAAGTACAAAAATAATTCCAATTTTATAAAAGAACTATGACGTTTTACTAAAAATGTATTACAATTTTTAGAAAGATATTTACAATTGGAAGTAGAAATAACAAATACATTTTTCCAGAAGCATAATATATTTATCTAAAAATGTTTTACTTTTTCTAAAAGTAATACAATCAAAGTAATCAAACTAAATAATAATTAATATAATAATGTGAATAATAAACAAAGAACTTATATAAAATTGATAAGACATGTAATTTATTTAAAAAGCACATAAATTATTAAGTTTTCAGAGAACATATTATATCTTTTGGAAAAAATATCACATTTTCTTGAAAAAAATATCATGTAACATGTGTTTTGGATGCCAAAATTTTATATTATCAATTGAGCACAGGTTCGAATTACGTCGATTTGTTGTACATATGAAGTTCTACTCATATTGAAATTAGAATCATACTTTTGCTCCTAAACTGAAAATTATAATAGGTTGATTGAATGAAAATAAAAGTTCCCATAAGAGGAAAAAAAATCATTAAAAAAAATTTTGGACTTTGCAAAAGAGAATATAAGGAGCTGCGAAAGAATTATAAGCGGGCCCTGCTTAGCTTGGTCCATGGCTGGCTGCTCGTTCAGAAGTTGTATGCTACCTATACATATTTATTTAATATTTTAATGTTGGCAATGGTTGTCTGTATTTTATACTACCATTTTTTCTTAAATACTCCCTTCATTTAATAAAGAATGTCATTTTAAACACTTTGAAAAATCTCACAATAAATGTCACTTTACCAAAAAAGCTACAAATTTTTCAATATTATCTTAAATAACTAATAGGGATAACCCGAACACTTCGGGTCGGACTCATACTTTGGCCCACTGACCAGCCCAGCACGCGTAGGCCCAGCAGGTCCGAAAACACGCGTCGGTCCAGAAGCATACGCGGGCCCAACTTATGGCCTGTTCCGCGACTCAAGGCCCATGATTATAGGGATTTAATTAGGGTTTTGATTTGATAGTATAAATAGGAGGAAAGAACTCTGATTAAGGGTTCGAATTCCGTATTCTAAATTACTCAGTGTAAACTCAACATTCTAGTAAAAGAAACACTCCGGCGATTGCCGTTTTATGCCCGTGGACGTAGATCTCCGGATCGAACCACGTAATTCTTGTGTGTTTTTACATTATGTTTGCATAGATTATTGTTATAATGCTTCGTTACCGGATTGCGCTTTAACAAATTGGCGCCGTCTGTGGGAACGAGGCTCTGATCTCTCTCAATAAGGCGAATGCTCTCGTTTTCTCTCAGGCCGCCGCCTCTCATCTACCACCGCCATCATTTCAAGTTTCCAGTCATCTCCTTCCCTGACCAACATCCGCTCACCGTGTTAGACCCTTTCACCATCTATGCCCCGTATTTTGAGTCACTATGTGTGCAACACCCATGGCTATGCAACTTTGCAGCTAGGGTTTCACCTTCGACGCATGTCTCTATGGCGTCTTCTTCGTCGCCACTATAACCCTCTTGCATCTTAACGATGGCTAATGCTCATCAAGTATGGTTCATGGAACTCTGCAACAAATTCCCGTGGCTTCTGTCCTTCCTGAATTATAGGGCTCCAACATTGAACCCTAATCTGCCGCAATTGTATCCTGCCATCGCTGAAGCGCGCCGATGGCTCACATTGCTGATTCTCCCTATACGATTGTAGTTATCTCTTCCCCCTTTCTGGGGTTCCCCATACCGAAAATCACCGACTATGGACTCTGCCACATCACAGCCCTTCAACATGTAGATTAGTCCCACTGACCGGACTGCCGCGTATGGGTTGCTCTTCGCTGGACTGTGTCAACAGGTACCTTGGTTAATACCATATATCTCCTCCACCCTTGCTACTCCGGCGACTGCTCTTGGTCAACATGCTCCGGCATCTTCGGAGATGGGTTCTTTGCCTACTGCTTTAGGTATTATTCCACCTTTAAGTTGGATATTCTGATTTTACTTACTCGAGTTTGAATCTTTGCTGCGCTAGTTTTGCTTTTTTCTTATTGTCGAATATCGAAGGCCTGTGTGCCAATCCCTGCTGTTCCCTTTGTGTCAAATTGAAGCTTTACTGCTGGGAATTTTTTGGATGGCCTCTGAGCCATAATCTGTCCTATTTTGCACGCTCAAAATTGTATTTATTCTGGCCAATTATCAATCTGAAATTGTGAGCTGAATTACGCAACTCTAGATACAAAGTTTTCTTAATTTGCTGTTGTACTAAGCTGCTGTATTAGTTTGTTGTTTCTTTTCTTCGTTTTCTATGGCACAAAACGACATAATCTTCACCTCCCCGGAGATAGCCGTACTTGATATGAATGGGGTTCAGGCCCCACCAGGTCGATGGCCCGGACTAGTTAATATCCAAAAATTCCCTACTTTTTGGAAAAAAGATTGTACAGTCTCTCCCCCGATCCGTCCGGGGAGATTCGCGTCTCGTCTCCGAACAATTAAACCTTCGTCTCCGAACAATTAAATCTCTCCCCCGACCCGTCCGGGGAGATTCGCATCTCGTCTCCGGACAATTAAACCTCCGTCTCCGGACAAATAAAATCTCTCCCCCGATCCGTCCAGGGAGATTCGCGTCTCGTCTCCGAACAATTAAACCTTCGTCTCCGGACAATTAAATCTCTCCCCCGACCCGTCCGGGGAGATTCGCATCTCGTCTCCGGACAATTAAACCTCCGTCTCCGGACAAATAAAATCTCTCCCCCGATCCGTCCGGGGAGATTCGCGTCTCGTCTCCGGACAATTAAACCTTCGTCTCCGGACAATTAAATCTCTCCCCCGACCCGTCCGGGGAGATTCGCATCTCGTCTCCGGACAATTAAACCTCCGTCTCCGGACAAATAAAATCTCTCCCCCGATCCGTCCGGGGAGATTCGCGTCTCGTCTCCGAACAATTAAACCTTCGTCTCCGGACAATTAAATCTCTCCCCCGATCCGTCCGGGGAGATTCGCGTCTCGTCTCCAGACAATTAAACCTCCGTCTCCGGACAATTAAAATCTCTCCCCCGATCCGTCCGGGGAGATTCGCGTCTCGTCTCCAGACAATTAAACCTCCGTCTCCGGACAATTAAAATCTCTCCCCCGATCCGTCCGGGGAGATTCGCATTGGCAATGTCCATGTCGTGTTCCCGAACACCCGATAAAGAAATTCTTATTTCTAGTCAATTATTTACGGCCTCCGAGTCAATATTCGGCGCTCCGGCGTTGAGATTTAGCGAGCCCAACGACTCGGCTGCAGAGTAGACCTCGGCCAGACTATTACACTCCGGTGATCCTTTTACCTCGGCCTCCGGATTCTCCACCGGGGCAGCATCAAGCACATCATCCCCCCTTCACCTCGGTCAGACTACTCACTCCGGTGTACCATCCACCTCGGCCAGGCTTTCATATCCTTCCAACGCACTTCTGCTTTTGGGAAATTCGGTGTCTCGCTCTGTGCTCCGTGCACTTCGGCCTAGCTCGGTGCCGCGTCCGTTGACTACTCTGCAGAGTCCCAGGGACGCGGATATGTTCAGTCCTCCATGAACACTGTGGCTCGCCAGCGACCACGACTCATCTTCCCTACAGCTCCACCCCGGTTACAACCGAATCGCCCGAATAAATACGGGCTCAGTCCGGTTTATGGCGCCGCCAATCACATCAACCTTACTCTTCGCCAGGAAGATTTAAATCACACTCCGGTGTTCCTTTCATTTTGGCCAGGCTACTGCACTCCGGTGTTCTCTTTACCTCGGTCATATACTACACTCCGGTTTATTCTCCACCTCGGCCAGCTTGCGCCGCGAAGGTCCCGTAGACGTGAATAGACCACGTCATCCACAAACACTTCGGCGCGCTCACAGCCCAACTTACTTATGGCTCCACCCCGGTGTACCCTCCACCTCGGTTAAACTAGTACACTCCGGTGTCCTTTCCATTTTGGCCAGACTATCACCCCGGTGTACCCTCCACCTCGGCCAAGTTGTCACATCGCGTTTTTCGCTTCTGAGAAGTTCGATGTCTCGCTCTATGCCCCGTGCACCTCGACCTAACTCGGCACTGCGTCCGCCAATCACTCCGCAGAGTCCCGGGGACGCGGATAAACTTGGTCCATCGTAAACACTTCGGACCGCCAGCGACCCCGGTCCTTCTTGCTTACGGTTCCACCCCGGTGACAACCGAAGCTCCTTCCTCGCTTCGGCTGAGGGGGGGGGGGCATCTAATAGGGATAACCCGAACACTTCGGGTCGGACTCATACTTTGGCCCACTGACCAGCCCAGCACGCGTAGGCCCAGCAGGTCCGAAAACACGCGTCGGTCCAGAAGCATACGCGGGCCCAACTTATGGCCTGTTCTGCGACTCAAGGCCCATGATTATAGGGATTTAATTAGGGTTTTGATTTGATAGTATAAATAGGAGGAAAGAACTCTGATTAAGGGTTCGAATTCCGTATTCTAAATTACTCCGTGTAAACTCAACATTCTAGTAAAAGAAACACTCCGGCGATTGCCGTTTTATGCCCGTGGACGTAGATCTCCGGATCGAACCACGTAATTCTTGTGTGTTTTTACATTATGTTTGCATAGATTATTGTTATAGTGCTTCGTTACCGGATTGCGCTTTAACAATAACCTACTTAATTTAGTTGATTATTTCCTTATTTCACAAAACATACCAAACTAGTACTTAATTTTTTCAAAAATTGCTAAAATGACATTTTTTATGAAACGGAGGGAGTAGAAATGAATTTCCTTAGATGGAAACAATCAGTACCGATTAGTAAGTGGCGAACGCCATAAAAATTGATCAACAAAGCTAGAATTAGCAAACTGTCCTAATTCCCAATATTTAATTAGGTAATGCAACTACACAATTGAAAAGTGTTTGGAAATTTAATTAGAAAATTAATTAATTATGTAATTAAATTATTACAGTAGGTAGTATCCGAATTTAGTAGTATAGAATTAGCGTGGCTTGCTTGCTGGAGTTAAGGCGCTCACAATTTCCTTTGGCGCCAGCCATATTCAACATCTTTAATTTCTAGATAAGAATTGTGGTGTGGAGTCTTCTCAGTTGTCTTTTGATGAGGTAACTTGGTCTAATTATAGAGTATTCTTTTTTTATATTAGTTGTACTGCTTTTAAATTCGTGCGATTTAAGTTATAAATAATTTCTAATGCAAAATAATTATTGCTTATTCTTAAAAGTATTAAAATTTATTTAAAATAAATGCAATAGGCAGAAATATAGTAATGCTTATACTCAAAGATGTTACTTGTTTTGAATAAATCTAAATGTTTTACTTATTCTGGGTAAATATTACTTTAACCAGAACGACTAATACATTTCAGTATAAATATAGTGATACCTAATCAGATTGTATCATGCACCTAGTGCATGGAAAACTTTGCTCTAAGTATATTCTAGATTTATAAAAAAATATATTATTCTTCAAAACAATTATCATGTACTCCCTCCGTTCCGCCCTAACTTGTCTACATTGACCTAGCCCGTAAGTTAAGAAAAAGCAGTTGACTAGTAGAATTTGCTGACTTTTTTCTTTTTCAGACTTTATTTAAGGGGGGGATTAGTGTGTTAACACTTCCCTCTTTTTCCTAATTTTCAATCACCAAAAACAAGTTAAAAAGATGCAACAGATTCTAGCAGTTTTTCCCTTGCAAAAAATGCAACAGATTAAAAATTCAAAAGTTTCAGAATTACGACCTTACTTGAACAGGATCTGTTCTATAGGCTCGTACGTCTGTATCCTTGAGTTCTAAGGAGACAGGACAGGAAACCAAGTCTGGTGGATGAACCATGACCATGTGACCAGAGTGTGATTAACAGCTCCTTGGCTCGCTTGGTCGAGCTTCCGGTGCAGTAGATGATCGTTCTCAGCCGGCTAGTCGGCGGAGATGGTCCCGTGGTTGTCTGAAAGACTGCTCCCTTTAAAATAAAAATAAAAAAAAGTTTCAGAATTTGAGTTACAAAATAACATCAATGGCGTTTTGAAGAATGACATCACTAAAGAAATCGCAACATCATTTGGAGTATCGGTTCGGACAGTTAGGGTCATATGGCAAGCTGCAAAAAAATAGATTTCAGAGGGGCTGCAGTTTCATTTCCAGAGGTAAGGCCTAGGCCACCTTCATCTCATGTTCAAAGGTTGGATGAAGAAGTCATGAAAGCAATATCTTTCTCCAAGAGAGGCACGACTAGGAGACTAGCTAAAGGCTAGATGTTAGCAAAGCCCAAGTTGGCAGATGGGTAATTAGATAGAACTAAAGCTCACACAAATGCAATGAAGCCTGCATTATTAGATTCAAACAAACTGCACAGACTGAAATACAGTCTCTGTTTATTGCACCAAGACAACAACAATTTCAAAATCAGTTATGAGAGCATGCATAATGTCATCCACATAGATGAGAAGTGGTTCTACATGCAGAGAGCCACTGAAAGGGCATACAAGCTGGATTCAGAAGATGACTCCTACAAGGCATGTAAGAGTAAGTGGTTCATCCCCAAAGTCATGTTCATGTGTGATGTGGCAAGGCCACAATATAGAGAGGCAGGGGATGTGCTGTTTGATGGGAAAAATTGGAATTTTCCTTTCACAACACAAGAACCAGCCATCAGAAACAGTGCAAACAGAGCAAGAGGAACAATGGTTACCAAACCAGTTGATTCCATAAACACATCAGAAAAATTCCATCATTTAGTTAATGTTTAGTAAGTCTCCTGAAATTGCCTTAATGTTTTGAATAACTAGTGGGCTAGTTTGGTGACATTACTAACACATTTTATGATGATTGTTTGTTGTTTGTTTCATCACATGACAAAAAAAATCATATTATTCCAGGTATCAAGGCAAAATGGCCAGCAAATGCAAGTAAACACATCATCATTCAATAAGACAATGCAAGGCCACATTTAAGCAACTTAGATGCAGATTTCAGAAGGGCTGCCACATCAGATGGGTTTGATAATAAGCTAATGTGCCAACCATCAAATTCACCAGACACAAAAGTGTTGGATTTAGGCTACTTCAGAGCCATTCAATCCTTGCAAGTTAAAACAAGAATATACAGTACTGATGATTTGGTAGTCAATGTTCTTCAGCCATTTGAAGAACTTGAACATCTAAAGTTAAACAACATCTTTCTTAGTCTACAAACATGCATGGCTGAAATAATGAAAGTGAAGGGTGGGAACAACTACAAGCTACCTCACACAGGGAAGACAGCACAAGCAAGGACAGACTGACTTCCAACAGCTATTCAAGTTGACGAGCAACTTGTAAGGGAAACAATTGAGTTTTTTTTATTGCAAATGAAGAAACAACAGAAAATTATGACGTACGAGGGATCTTGACAGATTTAGGGTATATTTAAATCAATTTTAGAAAGCACTGACATTTTGTTTTATTGTTTGCAATGTAAACACATTTGAAGTGTTCATTTTGCTTAAACTGCAAACAATTTGATCACATGAAAGTGATAAACAAAGTTCCATTTTGGGTTTGTTTTATTTTTCCCTCAGAACACATTCATCATTGGGATTAACCTAGTGACCCAAAGGTTTAGATGGTAGCATTAAAATAGTCCTAAAAGACTAGTTTAAGCTACTTCAATCATAACCTAATCAACTAAAATTCAGAATGGAGTTGATACAATAGATTATGTTGGGTAGCTTCGTATCCAATCAACATGCAAACAACATCATTTTGAAAGACTACCAAGCAATAAAATCATCATTCACATAGCATAATTGAATCACACATCATTCTTATCATAATTGAATCACACAAAAGTCAATTTGATCACACAAAAAATGTTCAATTGGGTCACAAAAATTCAATCAGGGACAACCACACATCATCACTTTGAACAAGCCACCTGCAATGAATAATTTCCAGATCACGTATCTGACTGACCCAGAAATTAGGTGTTTCACACAATTTCAGATCATATGCACAAATAAATAACGAATCACATGAAACTGATCATAATAACTCATTCATGCCTAAGGGAATAAAAACTCAAAGTTTGGGGGTTTCGCAAATTAGGGTTTCTAGAAACCTTGAAAACCTAATTGGAAATAATATCACACCCGTATGCAATAGAAATTAGGGTTTCCAGAAACATACAGCCAGAAATTAGGGCTTCCAGAAACAGACAACCAGAAATTAGGATACTACAAGAAAAAATACTTCTCGTGAGAAAAAAATAGTGCGAGTAAGAAAAACCTCTCACTAAAGGTCCTATATTCTTAGCTTTTATGAGAGTAGAGAAATACTCTCACTAAAAAAAAAAATATTGGTGACAAATCTAAAATCTAAAAAATAAAATAAATAGGTACCGTCACTAATTCTCCTGAAAAAAGAAGCGGTAATATTCCCACCAAATTTATCAAAATCTCATCAGTTTTCACTTAAAGAAAAAACAAAAAAACTAATATTATTTAGACCAGATATAGAACTTAAAATTATAAAGAAAAGAACATAATTTGTCTCACAATTCATTGCAATTGTCACTCTCCTAGAAAACCCTTATCTCCGACGTCGTCTGGAAAATCTCTTCAACTGGGTCGGACGGTATCTCACAGCCACCGTCGGTTGACCAACTAGTATGGAGATGTTTGATTTCGTCCCTCTCACTATCTTTCTTATTTTTCTCTAATTTTCCCCTTTTCTTAAAATTATCGATGATATTATTAGCGAATTTGACGATGGCATCCACAAGAACAAATTCATAGATTCCTACTATGTGCAAATGAGAATTTATCTACAATGATAAATAGTTAATCACCGGCTAGTAAGTGTTTATTATATTCTTTTGTTTTCTGCTATGAACTTTTGTGGTTGGAAATTCTCCGGCTTCAACATTGGGGGGAGTCGATTTTGTCTTAATCTCAGATTGAGAGTTTTAGTTTCTGTTATATAAAGATTAGAGTTCAGCTAACTGTATTGCTAGCCCTGGTCAAGTATATAGATACATAATTCATATGTGTATAAATAGACAAAGAGAGAGATGGGGGCTTCAGATAACACTAGAGGTTTAATATTGGCAATGCTGTTGAGTTTTTCTTTTGTTTTTTAATTGGAATGATCTTTATTTTAAAGAAGAAAGGTCTTTGTCATACTGCTGCTGCTAGTGCACTTGCAAGTATGAACAATTTCATACATATGGAGTATTAGTATAAATTTTATTCGAATTTACCAGTTCAATCAATATTTGTAAAGATGTAGTATAGAATTGATGGTACTTTTGTTTGTGGCAACATCTGTGGTGAGTGTTTGATGTTGCATCAGAAGCTATTGTAGCTGGGCTTTGATGCCTATGCGGATTTTTGGATATTTATTTTTTCTTCAATAATAATAAATAAAAGTGGAGGGGTATGATCACTGAGGGGCAAAGGCGTCAATTCAGTGGTTCAGTGGCAATCTCCCGAGTGGTGGCAAAGAAAAGATTGGCAGGGGTGGTTTCGGAAGTCCATATTATCCACTCCCAATTCTTATCATCTAGATAAACAAAACCTCCAGACTCCATTTGCAGTTGCCTCTCAATATCAAACCATCTGCTACTCGAGAGAAATCGTACATTATTTTGTTGATCAAGAAAAGGAGAGAGAACGAACATTTTTCAGAGATGCAGCCATAAATACCTCTCAAGTTTCACGTCAGCCAATTCGAGGTAAAGCATTTCACTCATAAATTCATTCTTATTTGCTTTGTATATGTACATACCTTTTTCTAATTGAATTTTTGCCTTTCTCTATTTTCTTTTGCCCAAATTTACGATTGTTTCTTCCGCTTTTGTTGTTTGTTATTGAAATTCATTTTGAGAAGCTATACTGAAGATCCCAATTTTTCTTTTTAGTTTTTTTCTAAATTTAAAGTGTCTTCATTTCTGAATTTTCATAATATAATTTAACTTTTCGGCTGATGATGCAATTGACATATGCAATTATCATAAAAGTTCTGTTTGTTTCTGATAGTATTGTTTCTTACTCGTCATAAATGTTCTCCCGTTGGTAAATATGATATGAAAGGTGTTGTTTTAGCGCACTTTATAGTTTATATTGAAGGAACGGATGCGACAGATGGGCATACTGGGATATATGTCTTGCACAGTAGGGTTTATAGTAATTGTTATTCAGGCACCTCAAGAACACACTCCAACTTCTGTAAAAGAAGTTTGGGATTTGGCATGCCAGCTAGCCTATCAGTATATGTGGCAGCTACTATATTCATAGTGCTAGTGCTCGTGCTGCATTTGGAACCTCTTTATGGGCAGACAAATATACTTATTATACCGTAGGTGTATGTTTTTCTATCTGTCTCTCTTTCTCTGTTCGATCTTCCTTTGTCGTAATTCTTTTCTCTTCCTCCATTGTGGACAATGCTCTCAATCATCGTTGGTTATTTCCGTTAATAGCTATGTAGAATATCGTGGACTTGTAAATATTATTTCTGGGTTGTACAATTTGCATCTTGATAAAATTAGGTGTGTGGGAGATTCATGGCCAGAACTTGATTTATTAGTTTGTTGAATTAGCAGTACTAATTAGTTGTACAAATTTGGAAGCTTGGAGTGTTAACATTAGAAGCTTGGAGAATTAATATTTGAGTTTTGAATGGTAATGCTTGTGAAAATTGTAGTTATCAAAAACTAAATTAGCTACTGATTTCATTAATATTAAGCTTGAGAAGTCATTTGACAGAGTATGTTCTAGAACTTCAAAATTGAATTTGATTTTTTATGATTTGATTCTCATTTTTGTTATTTGGATCTTCTATCTCAGAATGGTCCTAACTATGCATCATTGGAGATGTCGAGAAGAGAACTCTAACTACAAAGGTGTATTTGGCTGGAAGTTTAGAGGTATGATGTCCACATATGATATGCACATAATTGTGATTTCTATCATATATTATTTCATGGTTTGTCTCATTTTCTTCATGGCTATAATATTGTGATGACTTTGATTATAGTTGTTAAAGATAGTGTTAAGGATAGGATTATGCTGAATTTTGTGTCTGCTAGATTTTGTTTGAAGTGATAGATGAACTGCACTTGCTTACCACTATACCGTAAAATATGGTAAAATGTTATATCACATGGAATTCTTGTTGGCTTTGCTTAGGATTTAAGCCTCTAAGGCACCCACATTTGAAATTTTTAGAACATGGCATGCTTGTTGGGTTTTGCTTAGGATTTAAGCCTCTAAGGCATCCACATTTGATTTGCAAGGTCATTTCTCTTACATAATTTTTTATATGAGTTAGTGTTTGGCTGCGCAATATCATATATTACTCAATGTTAAATTATTTGGAACAAACAATAGTCTTTACACATAATTACTTTGAATGTTAACGTTCTATGCTAAGAATTAACATTGAAACTCTTAATAGAAGATTAACTTGCTCCATAAATAGAAAAATTATGGATGGAGAAGTTTCTATATGTCGAGTTGTGTCTTAACCATTATATGATATCCCCTATTAATGGATTAATGTTGATAATGTTTGAATTTTATTCATTCTTGTTAAATTTTTGTAAAAGCATGTTGTTACACTTTACATTTTATATATTTGATAGGTTTTTGTTTATAATTTTTTTTTTATTTATTCCTTGAACATTATGATTTAACAGGTGGTAAAGCTCTAGATTGGAAGGATCATGCCTAAAGCAGTTCTACAATGATATATATTCAATGTTATTAGCTTTTATGTACCATTTTAAATGTATTTATCAGTTGTTGTATTTGCTTAGACTTGAATGGTGTTTTGGCTATATTTCCTCCTTCAAATAGCTCTTAATTGCACCTATTAGTCAATTTAATTCTCATAAAAAGCTATTAATTAGTTTGACAATAGGATACGAATTTTTCATTTGGTTTTTTAGCTTGTATATATATTCTCAAAACATTCTATTTTTTTTTATCTTTAGAGTAAATTTATTGTCTATCGATACATTTATTAGTAATATTTATATTTTAATGACTTGCAATTATATAAACAATTAATGAGGAATAAATTAGTAGTCAGTGAAGTGTTTCGAGTGACAGACTAATTTTTTATATAATGAGGGAGTACCTCTCTCAATTTCTTAACATTTAGTGACGGGATAATATAGTTATAGTGAGAGAAAGTTGGTAGTTGACAACCATATAATGAGAGGTAGATAATTGTATTAGTGAGGGTAAGTTATGTCACTATAAGAACTTCTAGTGATAGTGAAGATACTCTAGCTATCTGTTTTTTAGTAACGGGACCCTCTCCCATCACTATAAACAATTAGCTACAGAAGCAGTAGCCAGGGACCGTGACAGGAGATCTCCCGTCACTAAAAGTCTTTTGTGATAGTTTTTCAACTTTTAGCCACAATTTTTCCTCTCACTGAAAGCAATATTTCTTGTAGTGGAATTTCCAAAAACACTGACCCAGAAATTAGGATTTTCAGAAACCGACAACCATAAATTAGGGTTTGCAGATCAGAGAAATAGACATCCAAAAATTCAACACAAATACTCCAGTTATTTCAGATCCACAGATCTACCAAATGAATCTACCAAAAAATCAAACATAAGAGCAGAATAGCTTAACCTTTTAACCCAAGGAACCCAAATAGCCAGACATTCGAAGAAATGACTTCGCATTTCAGGGTTGTCCAGCAATTCAGAAGTAGAGGAGAAAACCTCGATCCCAATCGAGAGAGCACCCTCTTCCTCTTCATCGAAGTGCGTTTCAGCAACAAATGACTCCTCAGAGTCAAACACGAACACCTCTTCAGATTCTTCGAAAGAGTATTCCATAAGAACGAACAACTCTTCCGATTCACCGAAACAAAAACTGAAACGAGATGCTGATATCGCAAGGTTCCAGATATTAGAATGGGAGGGTGGGATCGAATTGGGTTGGGATTGTATTAGGGGGTGGGGTAGGGGTGTTGTATTTTAGGTTTAATTAACTTAATTAATTAAATTATGTTAGAATAAGTAAAATTTAATTATGTCAGTGTAATGGCAATTTTGCAATGAGGGTGAAAAGTAGGGATTTTTATGTTTGACTTTTGTTGTCATTTATGGGATGACAAGTTAAGTTGGGACAAATCGAAAAGAAAAGTAGACAAGTTAGATCGGGATGGAGGGAGTAATATTTTTTTGAATGGGATTAGAATTAGAATTATAGTTATAGTTATAGTAGGGGTATGTTTGGTTGGGGTTGACCAATCCCTGATGGGTTGGTCCAACCTCTCCCTATGTTTGTTTACACAGATTGGTTCAGTCACTACAAATCACCAAAAATTTCAATACCACTTTAATCATAAAATCAACCATTAACTTTTATACACATCACATCATATATTACAATTAAAAATTATATCCTACACTATAATCACTGCCCGAGCCACTTAAATAAATATTATTTTTTTACTCTCTCAATTACTAATTCAGTCATTATTTTCAGCCACCAATACTCAAGCCACCCCAACCTCAATCAAACATGCACTAGGTATTTTATACAAAATAGGAAATAGGGGAAAAATGGAGTTTAAAATTGAAAAGGTGTATTTAAAAGGTAGCTGAAGAAGCAATAAACACGAAAACCAAAAGCGGTGGAGTGGATCGAAATGGATAAAGCTGCGGTTGGCACGAAGTCCATAAGATACCGAGGTAAATCAAATGAAATTTAGTAAGAATCGTGATTAAAAAGTAAAACAAAATATTTAGATGTGAGTGATTGTGTGTGTGTGCAGCGGCGGTGGCTAAGAAACCTGGGGAGGCTCTGGTAATAGAGGAAGTGATTGTGGAGCCGCCTCGATCCAGAGAAGTTCGTATCAAGATTATCTGTACTTCCCTCTGTTACAGCGATGTCACTTTTTGGAAATTACAAGTATGTATCTCAATATACTTTTCCCCTTCCCCAATTCACTACTTACTTATTTTGTTTTGAAGGACCATCCAGCTGCATATTTTCCACGAATTTTGGGTCATGAAGCTGTGGGGTGGGTAATTTTGTTTTTATGGTTTTGGTTTTAATTAAATGAAGTAGTTATTGAAGAAATGTGATTTTTGTTTTTTGTTTGAAGCGTTGTTGAGAGCGTGGGGGATGGTGTGAGGGAAGTTGTTGAGGGCGATATGGTGATTCCGATATTTTTAGCAGATTGTGGGGAGTGTAGAGATCGCACATCAAAGAAAAGCAATCTGTGTTCTGAATTTCCATTCAAGGTGTCTCCTTTGATGCATGATGGATCTTCCAGATTTACGGACCTCAAGGGAGAGACATTGTACCATTTCCTATTCGTGTCCAGTTTCGCAGAGTACACGGTTTTACACGTTGCTAACATCACCAAAATTGACCCCACTTTCACTATCCCTCCCAATAGGGCTTGCCTCCTCAGTTGTGGAGCATCCACATGTATGTGATCCTCTGATTTATTACATTCACTTTTATCAAAATATACCTCTATTTATCATTTACATACGGAAATAGTAATTTTCACCTATAACAACACTAAAATACCAAGTTTCTAACATGGTCCAACAATACATTTCTTTCTATATATTTTAAGGGTGTGTTTTGTTCAAGATTCGAGTTACTGCTTGTTGAGATAAATATGGTTGATCACTTATAAATTGATGATGATGAAAACGAGTGTTTGCTGATGTTTGTTGTAGATTAAGTTGAGTTTTGTTTATATTATTATATTGATAAAGACGATAATATATGTGTAAAAGTTAGTTAAAAAATGATTGATTAGTGATTAAAATAGACATTGAAAATTGTGTTTGAATGATGATGTATAATCGTTAGTGGTTGATGTTAGGTTGTTTAGGAGTTATTTTTATTTAATGAATTATTATTTCAAATATTATTCTTGTAATTATGTAAATATTTGTTATAATTCAAAATTAATAATTTCTAAATTTGAATATTATAATTTTTTTTTTAAATAATTGTTGTTTTATAACAAAATTTGTTTTTGAATATTTTGAAATTTCTTTTTACTATTGTTTGTAATAATTACAAGTCATTTTATTTGCATGTATGCTTTTCCTATTTATGCTCGATATTATTATTATTATTATTATTATTATTATTATTATTATTATTATTATTATTATTATTATTATTATTATTATTATTATTATTATTATTATTGTTGTTGTTGTTGTTGTTACCGGTAGTACCGGTACCACTGAAGGATAAAAATGACATTATATATGATTTAGTGTGTCCCTCATATGTAAATACATATTTATTATTCTCTCATGGGCACTTCATTAATGGGGTGTAGAATTCTTCTTTATTTATTATTGTGCATTTGAGTACCAAACTGAATTTTTGGCATACCGAATTTGTGTCAGTATCAGTACATATTGTTACTTATCGTTGATTTTGATATACAACTAGAGTTTTGATATACCGCTAGAAATTTGGTGTACCAAAGTATAGATAGAATTTTGGTAGACTAAATATACGTGATACCAATTACCAAAATAATGATTTTTTTTGTGTTCGATATATATATATATATATATATATATATATATATATATATATATATATATATATATATATATATATAATTTAGGGATAATTACAAAATGGTCGCCGAACTATTAGCACTTTTTCACTTCGGCATATAAACTATTAACATTGACTAAACCGCCGCCAACCTATTTGAATATTACTACTCGAAAGCTGCCGGCCAGAATACCGCCCAAATTATGTCCCAAAAGGTGGTTTTGCAAAACCGGGTGTGCAATGAATTTGGGCGGTATTATGGCCGACAGCTTTCGAGTAGTAATATTTAAATAGGTTGGCGGCGGTTTAGCCAATGATAATAGTTTATATGCCGAAGTGAAAAAGTGCTAATAGTTCGGCGGCCATTTTGTAATTATCCTATATATTTATTTTAGTAAGTTGGTATACAATGAAATACAAAACTTTTTTTTTTCATACTATATTGAAAATATGATGTACCAAACTTTTATATTTTCAGTAATTTTTTTAATTCTGTATTTTAATATTTTTTACCATCCCTAAGTCGAATAATATAAACAAAATCGAAAAAAAACCTACTACGAAAACAAAACAATTATCTGGGGAGTGAAAAAAAAAGGAAACGAAACTAATAGAGAAAGAAATATAAAAGAAATAATAAATAGAAGATACGTTGGTTATCTTTCATCAGTGGAATCTTTGTTGCTTGACGTCTGTTTTTGTTATAGACAGAGAACGTACTTAATGAGAGGTGAAAAAGTGTTATGGGAATTAATGATTTTTTATATGGAAGATAAATATGTATTATGACATTTTAGTCCTTTATACTTTTTTTTTAATATAAAAGTAATTTAATGATCAAGATATATATCATAGCATCCTAGCATCCAATGATTGAAATATGATAATGGTATCGGTACCACCATGGTACCCAAGTTGGACTCTGAAACATATCAATCAAGTTCCAAAATAAAAGGTGTTGTTAATGCGCAATCCGGAAAACACCCAATCAAACAGTAATTAATGCGAAAGGAATGTAAAAACACACACAATATACGTGGTTCGATCCGGAGATCTACGTCCACGGGCAGAAAACGGCAGTCGCCGAGGTGTTTCTTCCACTTGATTATTGAGTTTACAAGGAGTACTTGCAAAATACAAAAGTCCGAACCCTAATTCAGAGTTCTTTTCCTCTATTTATACTACTAAACCCAAGCCCTAACTAAATCCCTATAATCTTGCCTCCCAAATCTGCATGGCCGTTGGGAAAAGATCATGGCAGTTGGGATTTACGTGACAGATTCGCATTCGCTGGGCCGAATGCGTGTTGCTGGGCCTGTTGGGCCTGGGCCTTCGCGGTTGCTGGCATGCTCTTAACCCGCCTGTTGGGCCTGGGCCTTCGCGGTTGCTGGCATCCTATTAACCCGACCCGAGGTAACCCGGCCCGAGGTAACCGGGTCATCCGGGTCATCCCTATCAGATGCCCCCCCCCCCCAGCCGAAGCGAGGGAGGAGCTTCGGTTGTCACCGGGGTGGAACCTTAAGCAAAGAAGACCGGGGTCACTGGTAGGCCGAAGTGCTTGGTACTTGTAATGAGTTACCGAACTTGCCCGAGGCGTAAAACACGTCTGAAGTACATGACAGTCTGACCGAGGTGTAGGGTACACCGGAGTGAGATATTGGGCCGAAGTGATTAGAATACCGGAGTGTAGTGGTATGGCCGAGGCAAAAAGTACACCGGAGTGTATCTTGAATCTTCCTGAAGAAGGGTGAGACTGATGTGACTGGCGGCGCCATAATGAGAGAGAGGAGCGTGAAGTGACTCGCGCTGCGAGTTCCAAGACAGCTGTTCCCCACGCGCCTCGGTAACTGTAAAGCGCGTGAGAAGCACGCATGAATCCTCATCACTGAATTTGAATAGGCTGCATTAGAGCCGTCGGTGTTTTGCATTTATATAAGGAATAACTGCACAGTAACTTTTCATCTTCTCTATTGCGTTCATCTGTTATAGAAAGCGGGAAAAAGAGGAACCTTGCGTTTGTGATTCATCAGAGATCAAAAATTTCTCAATTCCATCCTTTCGAATTCAAATCAAGTAAGTATGTCATCCTCTTCATCTGCTTCATCTTCTGCCCCTTCTTCGGCCTCGGTCAGAGTAGTTGGAGATGCGGACACTCCGTTAGATGTCCCCCCCATATCGTATGTTTTTCCGGAGAAGGATTCCATAAGAACCATAGAGAGAGTCAACGGTGTAGAGTGTAATACCCGGACGATATCGTTTTACGAATGTCCGGCGGTTGATCTTGAGGTGTCCTCCATAGGTTTACGGATGTCGCGGGGGCAGCTGGAGAGGGAACTCCCATCTTTTTATCTTCCGTTTGACCTCGAGTACATAATTCCGACCCCCGAGGATAGGGCCTGTTGCCCACCGCAGGGGTTTATGACCGTGTACATTGACCCCCTTAGAGTAGGATTGAGATTGCCGTTGTGGAGCATAGTCGTAGAGCTGTTAAGATACTACGGCATTGCCCTCTGCCAGTTAGCACCGAACGCGGTGAGGCAATTGGTAGGTTTTACTGTTGTAAGTAAAATGGCCGGGGTAGAACCAACGGTAGAACTTTTTAGGTTTTTCTACCAGCTTAAGAACTTCGGGAAGTCCAAGGGATGGTACTCCTTTAGTCCTCGAGCCCGCGGAGGGTTCAAGGTTCAAAACCCGAGCAAAGTAGAGGGGTGGAAGGAGAGATTCATATTTGTTAGGAATAAAATAGCCCTCCCGAAGTGGAGGAGTGACGAGGTGCAGGATTCCGCTCCTGTGGAGAATCCAGGGGCCGAGATGAGGCACATATTCCTGCAAGTGGGGACTTTCCAAACCCTCTGTTCCGAGGAGGAACTGGAGAAGGCTGGGCTTAGCCCATATTATTCAGGGAATGGAAATGCCGAAGAGGGTAGGAGTTTTTTGTCCTGTTATTCAATTTTGCCGTTGTGCGCAAAGTGACCTTTGATATATATATATATATTTGCAGTGGGACGCTTCGGAAAGCAGCCGACATCGGGAAGCCCTGCAGCGTCGGCAGCGGCAAAGAAGAAGGGGAAAGCCACCGAGGTGACTCCCCGAGAGAAGACGTCTCAGAGTGTCCGACCGTCATCGGGGTCGGAGGAGAGGGCGATGCCGGCGGGGTCTCCGGTGTCATCGAAGAAGAGGCCGGAGCCTACTGGGGCTCCGCAAGCACCAGCCAAAAGACCCCGGGTTGGGGCAAGTACCGAGGTAATATTAAGAATGCTGATCAGTAGTTTATCTTACACGAGGTGTGTATCAGAGGTTTAACCCGTGCGCCTCGTTGTGTATTAACTATTTCAGGGGGAGCAGGTGATCCCCAGTACGCTGGGGTTCGATAGCGCGGACGCCGAGAAGATTCTTCGGCTGGCCAAGGGTATAATCGAGGTCGGCCTGAAGAATGAAATAGAGGCCAGGGAGGAGCTAGCTGCGACAGCGCGAGAGCTTCGCGCCAAGAATGACAAACTCTCATACGACTTGACCCAGGCACGCAAGAGGGCTGCCGTGGTCGAGTCCGAGGTTGCGCGTCTGCGCAGTATGGAGACGGAAAACCACGGCCTCCGAGGTGAACTGATGCAACTGCGGGCCGAAATGGAGGCAAGGGAAGCCGTCGTGGTTACAGGTCAGGGAGCTCTACTGAGGGCGTTTGCTGAGAAATTACTGCACTCCAGCACTTTTTTGGACTTCCAGACAAAGTTTGTGGCGATAGGGGACAAAGCCACGCGGGCCATGGTGCTGGAGGAGGTGAAGGAGGTATACCCGGATGTGGACATCAATCGTCCAGAGTTCGGGTATGATCCCGAGGCGGCGGCCGAGGTGGAGAAGGCGTATTACGCCGCGCTGGCGGAGCTGCCGGAATGGCCCCTGGTGAACGCGCTCGGGGGGAAGAGGCAGCTTCTGACTGCCGCATAAGTGGCCAACTGCATAGTGGACCAAGATGAAGAATTCTTGGCCTTCTGCCGCGGTGAACTGGCCCCGGCGCCTCAAAACACCGAGCCCCTTCCCTCGGTAGAATCCGAAGTCCCCGCTGAAACCGAAGCTGTCGTTGCTGCCGAGGGGGGAAATACCGAAGTGCCTGAGGGCCAGCAAGAAGAGCTGCCCGAAGAAACAGAGGCACTTGAGCGGGAGGTCAGTAGATCCCCGCAAATTTAAATTTGTAAATCTGTAGAATTGATAGGAATGATGTAACTGAACCGTTGTATTCTGACAATGTGAAATACAATTTCTCTTTTCGGACCCTTGCAATCGTTTCATTTTCATAATCCATTGTGTGTTGCCGAACTGTATCAACTTTTCTATGTTTGAGAGTAATTCTGTTTGATTTTTACCAACTGTCTAGAACACCGCGGAGCTGCACGATACAATAAAGAAATTAATGACATCACTTGAGTGGTTTCGCGGAGAGAAGAACCGCCTGGAGCTGCACGTAGTGCCCAAGTTGCAAAAGCAGATAGCCTCGGCGGAGAGGAAGGTGGTTGAGGCCAATGAAAGGGCCAAAGACTTCGAGATGCAGTATCGAACCACTGCTGCCGAGATGAGCCGCGTCCGCGTTCACCATAAGGAATATGAACGGATCCTGTCCGAGTTCGGTCTGCTAACCTTTGAGGAAGTAGAAGAGCGGACCGTCGAAATCCAGAGTGACATCGCGGCGCTGATGTCGAGGAGCTCAGTAGAGCCTGCGGAGCTGTTGAGGAAAAGAGAGGTCCTCGAACTATTGCTCAGCATGTATGAAGGGCTAAAGGGCCGAATCAGGCGAAGGCCTACTGCTGAGGAGTTTATTGCGAGCACTAGTCAGGACCGAAGTACTCAGAGGGCTCCTCGAAAGGATAAGAAGTCTAAAGGCCAGAAAAAACCCTCCGTGCAGAGCAAAGGCATAGTCATTAGGGAGCCAGCTTCGGTGGCCACAACTGAAGAACCTCCAGCAGTTGCCGAGGAGATAGTCGAGGAGCTGGCCCAGGAAATCGAAGTTATGGTCCCGGAGGAGTGGGACCCTGAGCAGTGGGCTCAGACACCGAGGTCAGCACCACATCCCGGCAACCGGGCACGGACCCGAGTTGAAACCCCGAGGCCAGCGCCTAGGGAAAGTCCTCGTCGAAGAGAGCCTAGGAGAGATGACCGAGCCAGGTTCCGAGAGGGTAACAGGGCCGGAGCCCGAGGTCAAGGGTCTTCAAGATCCCGAAGGACCCAGCGTAGACCGAGGGGTGGGTCCCAGCACCGGAGTGCGCCGTATTGGCTCGGGGGCCATAGACGTTAGCCTTAGTACTTTTGTTGTTTTTTTTTTTTTTTTTTTTTTTTTTTTTTAGTGTTATGTAAAAAACCATTTGATTTGAATAGTTTGTAGTGAAAATAATTTGTTACAAATCATTTTGATTGGGTGTTCGGGAACATGATACAAAACCTGTTAATTGTTTTAAGTAGGTGTTCGGGAACACGGTATGGACTAAGCCAATCTCCCCTGACGGATCAGGCGGGAGTAAAAACTCCCCGGACGGATCGGGCGGGAGCAAATTTCCTCCCCGGACGGATCAGGCGGGAGTTAGCATTTCTCCGGTTAAACAGACGAGAAAGTAGTGTGAGTCCGGGGACTAGTATGCGAACCTCCTCGGGCGGACCGAGAGTAAGGTTTAATTGTCCGGAGACTAGTAATGATAGTATATATGTGTTAGGGCGTCCCCGTAACGTAAAGAAAAACACAGCGAGGTGTATGAACAGAAAAATTTTATTCAATGATAAATGCCGGAGCTAATTGAAGAGTACAAAAAGGAATAACAACTATTAGGGAAATTAAAGGAGAGAAAGTACTTGTGATTTAGCTTTTATAGATAGAACCGTCTCAAGTTTGTGACGTGCCAACTTCGGGGGATCGGGGCCCCGTTGAGATGTTCGAGCTGATAAGAGCCGGAGTCATGCGTGGCAACGACTCGGTATGGACCTTCCCAAGAAGCATGTAGTTTGCCCTCGGGGGCAGCCTTGCTGGCCGAGTTGAGTCGAAGAACCAAGTCCCCGACATTGAACTGAGTACCTCGGACCCGGAGGTTATAGTACTGTGCAGCTCGCTGTTTGCACTTAGCCTGCTGGACGAACGCTTGTTCCCTGCGATTCTCAAGCTCATCCAAATTCGCGCGAAGTGCCTCGTCGTTATCGTCTGGAACTAAGGTAAGTAGGCGAGGACTCGGCACACTGATTTCGGCTGGAATGACGGCTTCGGAGCCGTAGGTAAGGCTGTAAGGAGTTTCCCCGGTGGAGGTGTGTGGCGTTGTGCGGATGGCCCATAAGACTTGTGGAAGGTTTTCAGCCCAAAGGCCTTTGGCGCTGTCCAGGCGCTTTTTTATTCCTGTGAGGAGGGTTCGGTTGGTGACTTCAACCTGCCCGTTTGCTTGAGGGTGAGCGACCGAGGTGAATATCTGTTTGATGTGGAGTTCCTCACACCATGAGCGGAATGGATCATTGGCAAACTGTTTGCCATTGTCTGAGATAATAGTGCTCGGGATACCGAAGCGGCAGATAATATTGCGCCATACGAACAGTAATTAATGCGAAAGGAATGTAAAAACACCCAATCAAACAGTAATTAATGCGCAATCCGGAAAACACCCAATCAAACAGTAATTAATGCGAAAGGAATGTAAAAACACACACAATATACGTGGTTCGATCCGGAGATCTACGTCCACGGGCAGAAAACGGCAGTCGCCGAGGTGTTTCTTCCACTTGATTATTGAGTTTACAAGGAGTACTTGCAAAATACAAAAGTCCGAACCCTAATTCAGAGTTCTTTTCCTCTATTTATACTACTAAACCCAAGCCCTAACTAAATCCCTATAATCTTGCCTCCCAAATCTGCATGGCCGTTGGGAAAAGATCATGGCAGTTGAGATTTACGTGACAGATTCGCATTCGCTGGGCCGAATGCGTGTTGCTGGGCCTGTTGGGCCTGGGCCTTCGCGGTTGCTGGCATGCTCTTAACCCGCCTGTTGGGCCTGGGCCTTCGCGGTTGCTGGCATCCTATTAACCCGACCCGAGGTAACCCGGCCCGAGGTAACCGGGTCATCCGGGTCATCCCTATCAGGTGTGATGTTAACATATCTACTCCCACCACATATATATCTTCACTAACATAGGCCACACAACAAAATAAAAAACTAAGCAAACAAATACTTCATCAACACTGCAACAGTCAGAACGTATTATGGTACAACATCGGTACTTCATCCACACTGCCAAATTTTTACTTTTTTTTCTTAGTTTGGTTATTAGTTAATGTTCCTTTTTAGTTTAAGGAATATCTAAATGTAAACATTAATATTTTTGTTTATATTACTTGTTCAAATGCAAAAATTAAAATATATTTTAATATAGTTGAATTAATTTAGTGGAAACAAAAAATAAATGAGTCATACAAGTGAGATGTTCATAATTATGTATCGGTATTTTTATTTAATTGATTAAAAAAAATGATACATTTGGCAAACATAACTGTTTTTGTTTTTTTTTAGGAATTAAAGGAGCGATAACTAGTTCTGTTTTTTATACACATTTTGGACTGGCTAAAACATATGAATATTTTATTATGAGATTTTTAATATACGAATAATAGTTATCTGTGTAATATTTTATAAATAATACTCTATTTAGCATATATTTTGAAAAATGTAGTATATAAATAAATACATGTAGTGAAAATATCCATATACATAAAAAATCCAGTTATTCTTCCCGTGTTCCACTAACTATGATCATGTAAGCGTAAAGAAATTTAGAAAATATATATATATATATATATATATATATATTATATATATACATACACATTTAAATATCTGAAAGTCATGTTCCAAATATCACATCATTTGCATCTTTTTCCATTTTTGCTCAGAGATCAATGGTTGGGGGAAGTTGTCTTAACCAAATACCCCTTGGGTGGGTCCTCTTTCAATGGGTTGGGCTCAAGCTTTTACAAACACACCTAAAATTTAGGTGTTCTAATAAGTTTCTAAAGACAATTTCCATAAAGGAATTTTACGCACACTTTATCTACATTTTCCAGGTGTAGGAGCTGCGTGGAGATCTGCTAATGTTGAACCTGGATCTACCGTAGCCATCTTTGGTCTGGGATCAATCGGATTGGCAGTAAGAAGCTTTCATTCTCATTTAATTCTTTATTTCCATGTGATACGACATAACAATTAGAGTTCCTTTGAAGGTTGCAGAAGGGGCCAGATTATGTGGTGCATCTAAAATAATTGGCGTAGACTTGAACCCCGAAAAATTTGAAATAAGTAAGTTCATGCTAGTTCTTCCAACTTGGAAAGATTTGTCCTAAATAGAATGAAACGGACGGTAAACTCAATTCTTTTATTATTTAAAAAAAATTATAACATTGTTATGGTTTGCGACCATGTAGGTAAAGCATTTGGAGTAACTGATTTTGTTGACTCCACAAGCTGCGGTGAAAGGCGCATAAGCCAGGTAGTTTGCTTAGCAAAGACTTTCTCGTTTAAATTTTTTAAGTTTTAGCCAGCGGCTAAAATTGATCTTGTTTATCCATTCTGTTTTCAGATCATAAACGAGATGACTGGTGGAGGAGCAGAGTACTGCTTTGAGTGCGTGGGGAGGGCGTTCCTGGTTGAAGAAGCTTATGCTTGTTGCCGAAAGGTTCTATACTTTTAACTAATTTATCATCGTATGTTCGTTTCCAGTCTCTTTTTTATACGTGCGGTCTGATCTCGTGCTACCTAATTGTAGGGATGGGGTAAGACGGTTGTGCTTGGGGTGGATAAACCTGGGGCCCAGTTGACATTTAGCTCTTTTGAGGTCCTTCATTCTGGAAAATCTCTGTTGGGATCCTTGTTTGGAGGTCTCAAACCCAAATCTGACATACCAGTCCTTCTTCAGTGGTACATGGACAAGGTAGTTCAAACTCTGTATTCGTCTTTCGACTGTCTGTGTGTATGGAGAGTTTAAGGAGTGTGTTTATGTTTATGCAGAAACTGGAACTTGACAAGTTTGTGACACATGAGGTTGGATTTGAAGACATTAACAAAGCCTTTGATTTACTCATTGAAGGAAAGAGCCTCAGATGTGTGATTTGGATGGACTAATGATTCATCTCTCTGCTTAGAAGCTCTCATGGCTATAGTAGTATTATACTTTCTACATCAAAATCTTAAATATGAAATAAAAGTAAAATAAAAATTGTAATAATAAAAGAAAATGGTTGTTTACAGTGGAAGGAAGCTTGGAGTATCTCAAAGAAATTATTGGTGTGGTTGGTGATAAATAAATTGTTAAATGAGAATTGCATGAATAACTATAAATAAATGATTGTTTACAACAACTGGTCAGTTCATAGAATAGAAGTGGTTATGAGAATGAGATCCCCTATTTCATTACCACATGCACATGCCTTCAGTGATGTCATTACTTAACACATGGCAGGTGTTAGAAGTAATTGAATACCGATAAAAAATACTATGAATAATATATATCAAAGATTTTAAAAAAAGTACCATTTATCATTCCTAGATTGCGTTTCCCTATAAACGTTCAGTACTATTTAGTATAGGTGGTGACTATTCGCAATCCACAAATTTTTAATGTTATCCACTAATTTAATAAATTCTGAAATGTTATTATAAATTGACCACAACACCCTTAATCATAACAAGCCACAAATAATTTAAAATAATATATATATAAAATTTATGCTGCAACAATAAGTTCAACGAAAATCGAGTACATGAAGTTGAAGAATATGAAATATATGCTGCTTGGAGAGAATTTCTTCTCGGGCGAAAAATCTTCTCGATCTACTTTGAGTTCAAGAGTTGACTCACGTGACGTTGGAGGATAATATTTTGAGCAGCAAAATTCTAGCTGCTTTGGCTAGGATTCCAAATCTCCAGGAGCTCCTAGTACTTTGACACTTACTTTGGTGGGGTTCTACCAAAGTTCGGGGTCTATCTCTATTCTTGAAAAACTTGATCTCGATGGTTGTAATCTCATTTGCCAAATTCCAGCGACTCTTGAAAATCTCAATCATTTGCACACTTTGTTCCTCTAGGTTAAATTTTAAACATGGTCAAAGTTAAAATTAATAATTTTCAAGGACATCAAAATTTTACATGATTTTATAAACACCATGCTTTTTATGCATTTATTGAACAAGCCAAGCTTCGATTTGCAAACTAAAAAATGACGCACCCCTTCTCTTTTCTTCTTTTGTTCTTTAATATTTTATTTGTTTCTTGTTATAATATTTTATTTTAAATAACATAATTTAATAAGAAGGGTAAAATTGGGATTAAGTGAGCTATATTAAAAAATTTATATTTATTCTTTTATATAAGTGGATTGTGTTGAGAAGCGGGGTCTATGAATAGTAACCACATTTAATATAGTACTCCCTTCAGCCCATATTAAGTAATGTTTTGGAGTTACGCACATATAGTATTAAGAGCGTGGTCTTTCTTGGTGGTTGGCTATGTGTTTATCGTTTGTACTTATCCTGCGACTTGGATACCTAACCTCCATTCTGACCATATTTCTTCAAGATTAAGGATATACTTTTCATCTCTTCTTAACTCTTTTATGTTGTCAGGACACACACGGGATATGGATTTGTTAAGACCTTTTTTTTTTTTTTTAAAGTAGATCCTGTTTTGGGTGCTAGGAGATGGGGAAGATGGGGGTTTACGATAATTAGGACGATATAATGTTCGTTCAAGGTATCAACTAGAGGTTCATATGTTCGTAGTACCGCAGTCCTTGTTGAATATAGGTAGGTGAAATCTTGTTTGTACTTTATCTATGTTCAAACTCCATGATTTGCTTGTAGGGATATTTTCGGCTAGAGCAGTAAACTTAAAGCGACATTATTATTAACAATGATTTGTGTAATTTGATGTTGGAATGATTTGGGCACCACTACCTATGACCTTTTCTTTTGTTGTGTAACAAAGCCGTGTTGGAAGACTACTTGTTTCTAGCCTACTTTACTAAGTAGAAGAGGGAGGGAGGGGGTTCAATTATAAATTATGGTTCTGTTGTGAGAAAAAGTTTTAATGAGGAAAAACTTGACTAGTTACCCTCATAGAAAAGAAAAAAAAAAAAAAAAAAAAGAGAAGAAAAACTTGACTTGTTTGTGGGGTTGGTCTGAACTACTTGGAATTCTATTTATGCATTTACTCTTTCTTCAAATTTATAGAAGCCACCATCTCTATTATGGGTTTAGATTCACTTTAGTGATTTAATATGTTTAGGGCATTACTATATTTTATGGTGGGAGGTACATTGGACACTCTGAGAGATGTATGGACTGAGCCAGGGATGAATGCGCTAAGACTTGATGCTGATGGTGTTGAATCGATCAATCAGAGGACAATATTTATTAATTATGTTGCTTCAATAATACCAATTAAATTAAGAGGGCAATTACATTATTTTAATGAAATCGAATATAAGTAATAAATTAATATGAGAAGTCAAGAGTTGACCTGGTCATATTTAATTTATTGGAGCTTAACTTAATTGGGATTATCACGTCTATTCGGTGACTCAATGTGAACTGAAATAAATTATAAGAATTATAATTTATTACTACAATAGTTGGATTATGTCATTATGATATTACAGAAGATGTCAATATACATTCTCTTCTATACTTATCAGGATATGTTACTTGGGGAGAAAGAATATTACAACATATTATATATTCGATACGTAAAAAGTTATTCGACAACTAAGTCATACTCGCGCATATCAGTGTCCAAGATGTCCACACATCGCGAATTGTAGTGCAGTTTGTGAGAAAATCGGAGAAGGCTTGAAAGTTTGGAGCTGACAGGCCTAATTTCTAACCCCTAAATACCGCAAGTATACTGGTGTAGAGGTGTATAGGATAAGTCAAGGTTGATCCTCAAAGAACAGGCTAACGCAGTTTGATACCCCAATTTATTGGATTACCCTAACTAGACACTCCAATTGCAAGGTTGATTTTAATAAACTAAATTACTTATACTAATTAACTCAACTTGTCAAACAAATAAATTCCAATTAACGAGAGTGTATCCTAGGGCTTCGATTTCGTGAATTACTTCAATATTGATTAAGTTTAACATATAGACTTTTAAACCAAGTTTTAGTATTTATTAGGCGGCACTTAAGTAACTTAATCCTCCTCTCGAAGAGACTAAATCGTGGTTTGATTAGGACAACTAGCCTCTCGAGTCAATTAATCCTAACAACTCCTAAAAGACCCTTAACTCTTGCCCATGCAGTCATAGACAACTGTGCTATATGTCGTACGTCTATTAACAATTCCCTCCTCTCGAAGCAGAATTGTTAAACGTGTAACTAAATTTAAGTGATCAATTTATGCTTAGGAATAAAACAAAAATATAGACAAATACTTAAAAGTGGAGTCTATAAATCAAAACTTTAACTCAAAACATTATCATAAACACTACTCTCAAATCCTAGGACACGAGTAGTTTAGCTACTCATGCCTTGTATCAAATCCTTAGAATAATTCATGGAAGACATCATAAATAAATAAAGACTACGTAAGAAATAACTAAACCCGGCTATGTCGGCTCGTCAATCTTCGTATGCGTGTTCTTCAAGTTGCTCTTGAAATATACTCTTCAAAGTATATGATGTAATGTGTCTGATGTCTCCTAAAATGGAGCACTACTTGTCTTTTTATAGGCTCCGGAATAGTCCTAGGGAGATTAGGAATCAGTTCCTACTTGGGACAGGAGAGTTCTTAAACAACGACACTTTTGATGCGGCCGTGTTGTGCTTCTGACGCGGCCGTGTCACCTTGAACTAGAAACTTCCTCAAAACGTCACATTTTGACACGGCCGCATTGCAGCATCAGTGAGAAACATAATGCGAGCGTGTTTTGACGCGGCGATGTTGTGTATGTGACACGGCCGTGTTGGTTCTCTTCTGGGTTGACTTCTGGACCGGTTCAGGCCGGTCTGAGCCGGTTTAGGCCAGTTTTTGACTAGTTCGGACTGGTTTTCACCAATTTTGTCCGGTTTTAACTTTCCTTCGACTTGTTCTTTCGTCCGTTAGTCATAAATCATAACTTTTGGTCCTGAAATTGCTAAAAAATACTTTAAAACAAGCTAAACACGTTAAATGGTCCAATTTATGTCAATTTATCCAACTCTTGACCAAATATGCACATAATTGCTATAAAATGCTATCCTATCGACCTAATTACATGCATAATTAACGTGTATCAAAACCCCCCAAACTTAAACTGTTGTTCGTCCCGAACAACATAACAAATGACAAGAAATACAAGTGATTTATGCAATGTTTTAGGGCGATTGGATGATGATTCAGTTTCAAATTGATTTTCTTTCTACACAATTTTAGGCAACACAATGTACTTGAGCATATGCGATAACATGAAAATCAACTAATCTCGAGACTTTGAACTTTCGAGTTATTCAATCCTCATGAGTTATGTATTTTACTCATCTCTCATGTGTTTAGGCTAATTTCATTTCCACACATATTGAATTACATGCAAAGCCTACCATATTCTTGCCAATCGTTTAAACTAGACCTCATACTCAATGTGTGTGAAAAAAGGATAAAAAAGGTCTTTTCTTGGTTGTAATGTTGGCTTAAGGTAAGGTGGGCTGTATTTGGCTAAAAATGACTACTTTTGGACTAATCAAGTTATTCCTAACCCAACCACCCCTTAATACAATCACTCAACCTCACTCTTCAAATTTTAGCAACTCATCCCAAAAGACATGAATTCTTCACCTTCAATCAACCTTTACAACTAAAGTGATTTTTCAAAACACAATCAATACAAGGGTACCACATTTTTGGGACTACTCGACTGTGCTAATCAATTCAAACAATTCTAAGTACTTTTATGATTTCCTAGCCTCTCCTCTTAGCAATTTATTAACAATCAACTTGTTTTTCTTTTTCTCAATCAATTTTTGTTTCCCTTTTCTTTTTCCAGCTAGAAGAGGCTATTTTCTCTTTGTTTTTCACTATCATTCTTTTCTTATCCCCTTCATCTTTGAATTTGTCCTCTAATTTTCCCAATCCTTCCCACAATTTTTTTTCCAGCCAAACTACCTTCCAGTTCTCCTCCTTCTAATTTGATTAATCCATATGGCCCAAAGAGTTAAATCGAAAGGGTTTGGCTGACATTGTTAGGCTATGAAAGAATAAGGTTTTAAGGCTCAAATGGGCTAACTAAAGATTTCTTGACATTATGGTCCAAAGACAATTTTTCATAGTTCAAATAAATAGGCTCAAAACAAAAATGCCTAAGATCACTTCCTAAATCACACGACATATTTCACACATTCTTAGTTAAGACTCAAGGCAAGTTCTAGAGACTAATGCACGTATTCAATCTAATTCACACCGAAAGAAAGTATATTACTCCTAAAATAGGAGTACAATTAGGCTCAAATTCTCACCAAGGTAATTTTTGATTGAATACTCTAGGTTCAAGCTCAATTTCGTCTCAACTCACTTCTCATGCTCTATTATGTGCCTTTTTCATCTACTTCTCAAAATCAACTCATCATTAACTATTCACCATCCATCTTTCCCTTTTTTTTTTCGACTCTAAAAACTAAAACAATAAGACTCTAGACTCCTAAGACTCAACATGGCATCTAAATGATCAAAATTGGGTTCACAGACCCAACAACACCAACAAAACAGATAAACGGGCTCACAGACCCGGTACTCCAAATCAAAGCAAGTAAAAATAATCACAATGGGCACACAGACCCGACGATCACTCAAAGCAACAACTATGCAAATGGGTTCACAGACCCGACACTTAACCACAAATAACAAAACAGAAAGCAAATCAAACGATCAATGAAAAGGCAGAATATCAAACTAAAAGTAGAAACAACAACAAAAATATAAATATAGCGGCCAAGACGTCCCACGGTATACCGCCTCCCCCAAAATTTAGTTGAAAGCCAATATTTGGAGGAAGAGAGTGGTACGCCTTGGTGCGAACTTACAAATCACTGTGGTGGAGGCGGTGGTTGGAACCCATGATGGCTCCAACACTGTGATATGGCCTCCCACTGAGTCCTCTGCTGCTGTCACCACTCTTGTTCTTCATTACTCCTTAGGAGGAGTGTGTTCAATATCGCTCTTTGGTCCTGCAACTCTGTGTGGATCATTTGAAGTGCTCCCCGGACCTCCGTTCGCTGCCTATCCTTCGCGGTGCAAACTGATTGCACCGATTCATTACAAAGGCGAAAATCATCCTGGAGAGAAGTAATGATGCCGACCATATCCTCATTCAATTTGGACTCGGAAGCAACTGTTGCTGCTGCCCGTTTCTTCCTGGGTGGTCTCGGGGCTTGGCTAGTGCCTTCGACTGGTGGCCGGGACTGAAAAACCTCATAATCAGGTGAATGGGACAGCTGAAGATGCTCTTCAGTGGATAAGGAAAGATTATCTCTATCATTGACACTCATCACATCCGTCCCGAGCTCAAACGGAAGGCGAAGGTAAGGTCCAACATTCTGATATACATATGGGACCGTCATTTTCACCTAAGACCACAACTTGCATAGGTTCTAGCAAATCCCATGTAAATTGGACCTCGCCCCTTACCGACACCATGTCAGCTAAGTCAATATCAAGTGCAGTTGCTATTGGAGTAATCAAACCCCCAATCATGATACTATCCTTCTGCTTCCGGATGACACTCGCGAAGTGCTCCATCAAAATCTTTGCATAATCGACTTTGTACTCGTGTAGTATGTTCCAGAGCTTTTGGAGTTCATTTTGTCTCATGGCCCGCTGTGCAAATAATGTGTAGGCTACCATCTTCTGTATGTATCGGATGACGGGATTGTGAATCCATGAAGCTTTTGCAGACTTGGATACATATTGTTGTGCTGCCACAAGGGGTGGAGCAGCTGTCAGCAGACTCCAGAATGCTTGGGGATCGAACAACTCCGGTGGCTCCTCCCTAGAGGCTTTCGGAAAGCCATAAATTTGGTCCAGCTGGCTATATGTCAACGACCGAGGTTTCCTCATTAGTTGGAAGGTGATGCCATCCGGTCGGCGTGAGTTAAGGGAGCTGGCCACTGTGATGCCAAAGGTGCTCAAGAACTCGATGGTGATCCTCCTATAAGTTTGTTGGACACCCATGAACCGAAGTAACCCGACTTGAGTAAGTAATGTCCGGACATTGTTGTGGATGCCCATTGCCCGAGTTAGGGTCTCACTGCTTAATCTAGTCGGTAAGATCATGCGATGATAGAGCTCATCAAAACGAGCCTTGTGTTCATCTCGTGCCAAAGAAGACCCATAGAGAGCTTGACTGTCATTTGGATTGACAGCTGGAGTGTCCTCTACAATCACCTGCTTACCCTTGCTTCAACTGGAACTACATTTTGGTGGTGCCATTTTAGTGAACCTATACACACAACCCAACAACACACAAATCAACAATCACACAATCCTCTTTACATCACAAATAATGTCTAGAAATGACGGATTCCTAGTTAATCAACAAGATAATCATATGCTAGCAACAACTGAACAAATTGCACATTGTGTACCCCCTATTATATACTCAACTCCTAAACTCATCAATTGAAGTCATTAGATGGTGAAACGTTAAATCCTACAAACTTAAGACATGCATCTCAAAATCAATTCATCATTGTATCACATAAGAAAGCACAACAAGAGGTATCAACTAGGCAAAAAGCACATTTCGAATCACGCTCACAACATGCTCGATAAAAGTCCCCAATGACTAAAACATATGAAATTCAATCTCGTTGTTATTATTTCATTCCAACCACTATTTTCAATTTCAACTATAATCAACATAACTTTCATTCATAACTCAAGACCTAATCGATTTCTTTGCAATTTCATACTACAATTATCAATGTATCTCAATATGCACTACATTGTTCTCAAACTCGAAATTAAACATTCTTCAATACAAATCAAGCATAAACAATATATTGGAAACATAAAAATTTGGTTTAGCTTCACTTACTGGAGAAGTTTAGTCGAAAAGTTTGAGAAGCGGATTGTGCCCTAGTTTCGTCGATTTGGGTCGAAAAATTTCGAATTTGTTGGTGCAATGAGTGAATAAGTGTGTGTGTGTTTTTAGTGTGCTTGTGCTCGATTTGGTAAAGTATGTGTGAAGGTGTGATTTTTTCGTGTGTGCAAGAGAGAAGAGCGGAAGGGAACAATTAAACCTGGAAATCCCATTTTAAACAGGCTGCAACATTGACGCGGCCGTGTTGGATGGTTGACGCGGGCGTGTTCATTTGAACTAGGTACTGCATTATTGGACGTGATTTGACACGGCCATGTTGCTTCTGTAACGTGGCCGCGTTGCATGTCCAGTGCCGAATGTAAATGCTGAGGGATTTTGACGCGGCTGCATCCAGAGAGTGACACGGCCACGTTGCTTTGGGCTCGAAAGGGACTTTAGGCTGGTCTTTTGACGTGGCTGCGTCCAAGGTGTGACGCGACCGTGTTGGGCCCACAGTGCCAAAACGTTATCCGAGTACTTTTTGACACGGCCGTGTTGATTTATTCTTCCTCAGCTCGAGTTTTTCGTGTCTTTGACCCCCGTTTCTTGCAACACTCGTCCATGTTGATTCCTAAAAACATAAAACACTAAAAACACGAGTAAAAACATATAACTAAAAAGGAATAATTAAAATAAAATAAAACAGTAAACATCGGGTTGCCTCCCGACAAACGCTTCGTTTTATGTCTCAAGCTGGACGATCTTTTTGGATCTAATTAAGTTCTTTCAATCGCACTTCATGCAAAGTTTGAATTTGGTCCAACTTATAGTATTTCTTTATCCATTGTCCATTGACGAGAAATGTGCTCCCATCTTGATTTAGTAATTCTACTACTCCAGAAGCTCGAACAGTTTTTATAGTGAACGAACCCGACCATCTTGATTTCAGCTTTCCCGAAAATAATCGTAGTCGAGAGTTGAACAATAAGACTTGTTCACCGACTTCAAAGGTTTGATTCTTTATCATCCGGCCGTGAAACAATTTGACGCGCTCCTTAAACAAACTAGAATTCTCGAAAGCTTGAATTCTGAACCCCTCCACTTCATTAAGCTTAAGAATTTGTTCTTTTCCAGCAGCCTCAAAGTCAAAGTTTAACTTTTTGACCGCCCAATAAGCCCGATGCTCTAATTCCACCGGGAGATGACATGCTTTCCCACAAACTAGCTGATACGGTGAAAGGCCCAAAGGAGTCTTATAAGCCGTCCTATACGCCTATATTGTGTCATCTAACCTCATCGACCAATCTTTCCAATTTCCATTCACCGATTTCTCCAAGATTTGCTTAATTTCTCTATTAGCTATCTCCACTTGACCATTGGCTTGAGGATGATATGGTATTGTAACTCGATGTTTCACCCCATATCTAGCTAACAGTGTGGACATCCATTTATTACAAAAATGTGACCCCCCGTCACGTATCAACACTCTCAGAGTACCATACCTTGTGAGAATGTTCTTTTGAAGGAATTTCAGCACCACCTTGGCATTATTCGTTTGGGTCGGAACAACTTCCACCCATCTAGACACATATTCTACAGCTACCAATATATATTGGAACCCATTCGAAGATGGAAAGGGTCCCATGAAATTAATACCCCATTCATCAAACAGTTCAACTTCAACGATCGTGGCAAGGGGTATCTCATGCTTTCGTGATATTCCTCCCGTCCTTTGGCATCGGTCACATTTTAAAATGAACTCATGACAATCCTTGTGGATCGTTGGCCAATAAAACCCGCTTTGTAGCACCTTGGTGGTTGTTCTTGCTGATGCAAAATGTCCCCCACTTGGGGAAGAGTGACACTGCGTGATTATGTCCCTTACTTCAGTATAAGGAACACACCTTCGAATTATCGTGTCTGCACATCTTCGGTAGAGGTAGGGATCATCCCATATGTAAAACTTGGCATCATGAAAGAACTTCTTCTTCTTATGAGGTGATAAGTCCGGTGTAATGCCACTCACGATGTAGTTTGCTATGTCGCTATACCACGGTCCATTCTCTACAACCATCACATGCTCATCTGGGAATATGTCATTTATGGCTTTTTGCTGGCCCTTTTCATCTGCCTCATTCTCAATTCTTGACAAATGGTCAGCAATTGCATTCTCGCATCCTCGTCTAACTCGGATTTCCAAGTCAAACTCTTGTAGCAGCAATATCCATCTTATCAGCCTTGGCTTTAAATCCTGTTGAGCAAACAAATACTTAAGAGCAGCATGGTTAGTATACACTATTGCCTTTGCCTGTATTAGATATGATCAAAATTTATCACATGCATAAACAACAGCTAACAATTCCTTTCTGTGGTTGTGTAATTCGTTTAGGTTAAGTCAAGAGTTTTGCTCGCATATTAGATGACTCGAAAAAGCTTTTCTCTGTTTTGGCCCAACACAGCTCCCACAGCCATGTCACTCGCATCACACATTATCTCAAATGGTTGAGACCAATCCGGTGTGATTAGTACTGGAGCAGCGATCAATGCTTTCTTCAATGTGTCGAATGCCTGCATACACAAATCATCGAACACAAAAGTAGTATCTTTTTCTAGTAAACGAGATAAAGGTTTAGAAATCTTTGAAAAATCTTTAATGAACCTTCTATAAAATCCCGCATGTCCTAGAAAACTTCTAACTCCTTTTTCATTCTTAGGAGGTGGTAATTTCTCTATGGCCACTACTTTAGCTCTATCCACTTCTAACCCTGCAGACGAAATCCTATAACCAAGGACTATACCATCCCTAACCATGAAGTGATATTTCTCCCAATTTAGGACTAGATTAGTATCTTCACACCTTTTCAATACTTGAGCTAAATTATCTAAGGAGTGATAAAAGAACGACCCAAACACAGAAAAGTCGTCCATAAACACCTCCATTATGTTCTTCATCAAGCCCCCAAATATTACCATCATTAAACGCTGAAAAGTAGAAGGAGCATTACATAGCCCAAACGCCATTCTACGAAACGCAAAAACACCACAGGGACATACAAAAGCTGTCTTCTCTTGATCTTCCGGGGCAATCATAATCTGATTGTAACCTGAATAACCATCAAGAAAGCAGTAATATTCATACTCCGCTAACCTATCAAGTATTTGATATAAGAATGGGAGAGGGAAATGGTCCTTACAGGTAGCGGCATTATGTTTTCTATAATCTATGCACACTCGCCATCCCGTAGTTACCCTAGTGGCTATGACCTCATCTAGATCACCTTTCACTATTGTCATCCCACCCTTTTTAGCTACTACTTGGGTCGGACTCACCCATTTATTATCTGAAATTGGAAAAATTGTTCCTACATCTAACTATTTAAGGACTTCTTTCCTAACTACCTCCTGCATCATGGGATTAAGTCGACGTTGATTTTGAACTGAAGGTTTATACTCATCCTCCATTAATATCTTATGCATACGAATTGTGGGACTAATTCCCTTTAAATCAGCTATGGACCAACCTATTGCAGATTTATATGTTCTCAACATTACCAACAATTTTTCGGTTTCAGCACCAGTTAAAGAGAAAGAAATTATTACCGGATATCTCTGTTCGCTATCGAGAAATTCATACCGTAGATGATCTGGTAATGGTTTAAGGTCTGGACATCCTTCGCCCCCTTTTGGTACTTCCTCTACTACTTTTTTGCTTATGTCCTCTTAAATTGAGCTTCCTGCAAAGAATTAAGAGCACTAACACTTTCTACAAGATCAAGGTTAGTATAGTCATGGTGATCAATACGAAAAATAGAATTAGCAAGACAAGTTTCTAGGGCATCGCAATCACTAGGTGAGACCAGTTTTTTATATAATGTGGCATCTACCGATTGAATAGAGCTGCATGTTTCAAATTTATTTCCTTCCCCACTATCATGTTGCTGAAGAGCCTTATATATAGAAAATGTAACCTTCTCTTCATCTACCCTTAGAGTTAATTCCCCCTTTTGTACATCAGTTAGTGCTTTACCCGTTGCTAGAAACGGGCGACCTAAAATTAAGGGAACCTCCTTATCCTCTATCATATCTAGGACTACAAAATCATCAGGAATGATGAATTTACCAACTTTTAATAAAACATCCTCTACAATCCCCGTTGGCTAACTTAGAACGATCTACCATTTGTAGAGCAATTGTAGTGGGTTTCATTGTGCTTATGCCTAATTTTTCATATATGGATAATGTCATTAAGTTGATACTAGCCCCTAGATCACACAGTGTTCTATCAAAAGTTATATTACCTATTTTACATTCAAGAGTAAAACTACCTGGATCTTTGCACTTTAATGGTAGCTTCCTCTGGATGATTGCACTGCATTCTTCGGTCAGGTTTACTGTCTCATATTCTTCCCATTTCCTCTTCTTTGCTATCAGCTTCTTTAAGAACTTCGCATAGTTAGGCATTTGCTGTAATGCCTCTATAAAAGGTATATTAATTTGAATTTTCTTCAGCACATCCAAAAACTTTGCGAATTTCTCATCTATTTTCTTCTTTCTTAGGACTTGTGGAAACGGAACATGAGGGACATATGCTGGTATATCTGCTTTGATTTATTTTACTTCGCTTGGTTTCACGGCCTCTGACTGCTTCCTTGCCTTCGCTTAAGTTCCTTTTTCCTCTTCCAACTGCTCTTTTTCCACTACTTTTTCTTTGTCAACTGGCAGTTTTGGTCCCTCATACTCAGTACCACTTCTCAGCCGAATGGCTTGGCACTGCTCTCTCGGATTCACCACTGTATCACTTGGGAACTGCCACTGTTTATGTTGGGCTCCGACAATCTTTATTAGCTGACTCATATTAGTAGGCATTTCAGTTATGTTTTTCTCAAGTCGTTTTATATCAGCTCCCTGTCCAGTCATGCTTTTGTTTAACTCAATAAACTTGCCATCCATCTTTTTTTCCACTGGAGCTAATTTTTCATCATACTTAGCAAACTGAGACTTCACGATCTCTTCTTGTGTTGACTTCTTACCGTCACAAATCATGCCATTCGTGACAGCAAATCCGGGTGGCGGATTAAGTGAATTCTTCGTATTACCGTAAGAAAAGTTTTGGTGATTCCGATTAGGAGGGTACTGATTGTACCTTGGCTGATTGTTTTGGAAGTTGTTTAAATTCCTTTGATTTACAAAATTCACATCTTCAACTTCTTCCTGGCTCACTATCTACAGTGATGAAGTGTCATTGTGCTGTGCTAACGTCAGACTAGTTAGCAAACTTACTTAGCTTGTCAAAGCTGTCAACTGAGATGCAAGGTTTTCAATTGGCTTGTTCTTGACTGGCTCTGCCTCTTTGACACTTGCTACTCATCTCGGCTGATTTCATTCATTAGGCCACCAGTAACTTGTTCTGGCCATAGCATCCAAAATTGAGAATGCATTTTTCACAGTCTTCTCCATCAGACTTCCACCTGCAGCTGCATCTACATGATCTCGTGTTGGAGCAAGTAACCCATTATAAAATTTGCAAACTTGTTGCTTCTTTTTTAACCCATGTTGAGGGCGACTCCGGATAAGATCCCAAAAGCGCTCCCAAGCTTCACCAAACGGCTCTTGATCCATCTGCTTGAACTGGTTTATTTTGTTATGTAGATCTAGTATCTTGCTTGGTGGAAAGTATTTCAGAAGGAATCTTGTGCTCAGGTCCTCCCGCTCTATAACATCATCTAGTGAGTTATACCACTGTAAGACTCTATCTTGTAAAGAGAATGAAAACAGCTTCATCTTGACTTGGTCATGTTGCACATGATTGTGAGGAAGTGTTCAATCTCATCAAGTGAGCTATACTTTGAAATAGGATGTGTTGGGAATGTGGAACCGGGATCAAGGGGTTAAGAACCGGATGGATGAACCGGGTTTTAGCATGAAGAAGTAAATCTGTTCAGAATAAACCGGGTTCAAGGTTGTTGGGGATAACCGTCAGTTGTGACGAGTCTGTTTCTGGTTTGTGACGGGAAAGAACCGTCACATTTGTCCGGTAGCAGAGGTCAGCTTCATTCAGTTAGAACTTCTTGGTCAGTTACATTCGAGCTACAATACATATATCATTGGAAAGCTCTCTTCAAGGAGAACAACACTACGTCGAGTAATTTCCTTTGTTCATAGATTACAGAGAGAATTAGCGAGTTCTTGATTTCTGCCCTAGTTTGTTCCAGAATTGGGCGTTTTCATTTCTGAGTGTAATTTCTGTAATTGTTTGGATATCTTAGTGGATTGAGGTGTGCCTTGCCTCTGTGGATGTAGTTCATCTTGAACGAACCACGTAAAACGAGTGTGTGATTCATTTACATTTCCAGTTCTGCGCAAGATCACTTCGGCCACAACTCTGGCCGAACTGTTTGTGTGTTTTCAAATTGTTATTCTTCGAATTCATTCCAGAATCTAGTGGTGTGTGATTAGGAGTTGATTTTTTACTAACAAGTGGCGGCGTCTGTGGGAATCAACTCGCACAGTTTGAAGAAGAGAAGGAATGGCTGGTATGAAGATGGATTTTGAGAAGTTCACTGGAAGGAATGATTTCACATTGTGGAAGATCAAGATGAACGCATTATTGGTTCACAATGGCCTTGATCTTGCATTGATACCTCTGGAGTCATGGGAAGAAACTGAGAAACCTAAGTTTGCATCAGTGGATAAGAAGGCCCTAAGTCTTATCTTCTTATGTTTGGGTGATAAACCGTTGAGGGAGGTTTCAAGGTGCAAGAGTTCCTCAGAAGCATGGAGGAGATTGGAAGAACTGTATCAATCAAAGTCAGTTTCCAACAAACTGTTCCTGAAGCAGAAGATGTTGGCCTTCAAGATCACTGAAGACAAGGTAATTTCTGATCAACTTGATGAGTTCATTAAGATGATTGAAGAATTGGAAGATCTGGATGTGAAATTGGAGGAGGATGACAAGGCATTGATGGTGTTAAACATTCTTCCAAAATCCATGGAAAGCTTTAAGGATGCCTTGATGTATGGGAGAGATGATCAGCTATCCTATGATGGAATAGTGAAGGCTCTAAGGTCTAAATGTTTCCAGACTCAAGGTGATAAAGGCATGGTGCAACCTGGAGAAGGACTGAATGTTAAATTCAAGAAACCTTGGCAAGGCAAGAAGGGACAGAATGTTAAAGATCCAAAATCTGGGGATTCAAATCCTAAGAAGGGAAATGACTGGGTTGAGAAGAGGAAATGCTTCAAGTGCAAACAGCCAGGTCACTTGAAGAAGGATTGTCCTAAGAGAAATAAGAAAGCTGGAAATCAAGGGGCAGAAGCTGCTGCTATTGATCATCAACAAGACCCTCCAGAAGTGTTAAATATTACTGATTCAAGGATGGTAAAAGAATGGGTCCTGGACACCGGGTGTTCCTTTCACATGTGTCCTCATCAGTCATGGTTTGATGAACTGAAGAAAGAAGATGGTGGAAATGTTCTCCTGGGAAATGACCAATCATGCAAGGTCAAAGGAGTTGGATCAGTGAGCATAAGGATGTTTGATGGTGTGGTCAGAATCATCTCAAATGTTAGGTATGTTCCTGGCCTTAAAAGGAATCTTCTATCTCTTGGCTCTTTGGTAACCAGTGGATGTCAGTTTAGCTCAGTAGATGGATTCTTGCATATCACAAAACATGGAAAAATGGTGATAAAAGGCAGACAACATAATGGACTATTTATCCTGATGGGTTCACCTGTTGTTGGGAGTGTGGATATGGTCTTGAACAGTTCTGAGATGGTGAAATGGCACAAGAGACTTGGACACATAGGAGTGAAGGGATTGAAGGAATTGTCAAGAAGAGGAGTAATTGGAAATCTGGAAAATCAAGAATTGGAGTTCTGTGATCAGTGTGCTCTGGGCAAATCCAAGAAGTTGCCCTATGGAAAGGGAGTTCACACAACTCAAGAACCATTAGATTATGTTCACTCTGACATATGGGGTCCTGCAAGAACAGAATCTCATGGTGGTGCAAGGTATTTCATGTCCTTGATTGATGACTACAGCAGAAAGGTGTGGATCATGTTGATGAAGAACAAGAGTGATGCCTTTCATAAGTTCAAAACATGGTTGATCCAACTGGAAAATGTCAAAGGGAAGAAGCTGAAGCATCTGAGGACTGATAATGGACTGGAGTACCTCTCTACAGAGTTTACAAACTTCTGTGAAGAAAAAGGAATCAAGAGACACAGGACTGTACCAATGAACCCTCAACAGAATGGAGTTGCAGAAAGGTTTAACAGGACTCTTCTTGAAAGAGTGAGGTGTATGCTGTTGGATGCTGGGTTGCCAAAGGTGTTTTGGGGAGAAACCATTGCTACAGCATGCTATCTCATCAACAGGTCACCCTCATCAGTGATTGGGTTCAAAACACCTGAAGAGGTGTGGAGTGGACAGAAGCCAAGTTATGAAGGGTTAAGGGTGTTTGGGTGTCTTGCTTTTGCCCATGTCAAGCAAGATAAGCTAGATGCAAGGGCTCTCAGATGTGTGTTTCTTGGATATCCGGATGGAATGAAGGGTTACAGATTGTGGTGCTTAGAAAAAGGAAATCAGAAGATAATCACAAGTAGAGATGTGAAGTTTAATGAGAATGTGATGGCTTACACCTCTACAGGCTCTAAGGAAGAATTTGATGGTGCTAAAGAGATAGAGGAGATATCAATTCAGGTGGAGCACCCTGCAGAAGATGATCACACATCTCAACCACAAGAAGATTTACAAGAAAGTGATTCATCATCTGAAGAAGAGGCACAAACTGGACCTTCACAAAACATCAGGGAATACAACATTGGAAGGGATAGGCCTAGAAGAACAATCAACAGACCTGATTTCTATGGCCAAGCAGGGAGTGTCTATTATGCCTTAAGTGTTGCTGAAGACTTGGAATCACAAGAGCCTAGTAGTTTTCAAGAAGCACTAGACTGTGAAGAAGGTGAACACTGGATACAGGCAATGACAGAAGAGATGGAGTCTCTGGAAAAGAATAAAACCTGGATATTGGTGGAGAAACCAAAGGGTCAGAAACTTGTAAGCTCCAAATGGATATACAAGAAGAAACTAGAGACAGCAGGATCCAAACAGGTGAGGTTTAAAGCAAGATTGGTAGCTAGGGGCTTTACACAAAGAGAAGGAATTGATTTCAATGAGGTTTTCTCCCCAGTAGTAAAGCACTGCTCAATCAGGCTGCTTTTATCAAAGGTCACACAGGAGGACATGGAACTACACCAACTGGATGTAAAGACAGCATTCTTACATGGAGAACTCAATGAGGAGATATATATGAAACAGCCAGAAGGCTTTGTTGTTCCTGGGAAAGAAGACAAAGTATGCTTACTGAAGAAGTCACTATATGGACTTAAACAAAGTCCAAGACAGTGGAACAAGAGATTCAATGACTTCATGATCAGTGTTGGCTTTGTAAGAAGCCTTTATGACAGTTGTGTTTACTTCAACAAAGGTTCAAAGCAAGATAAAGTTTTTCTTCTATTGTATGTGGATGACATGCTAATTGCCAGTAGGAACAAGAAGAGGGTACAATGGTTGAAGGATAGACTTAATGCTGAATTTGACATGAAAGATCTGGGAGAAGCTAAGAAGATATTGGGCATGAACATTCTAAGAAATAGAGAAGCTGGAGTACTTTGGTTATCTCAGAGACAATACCTACAGAAAGTACTGGAGAGGTTTCATATGCATGAAGCCAAACCTCTCTCTACTCCAGTTAATCTACAGAAGAAACTTTCCAAAGAACAATGCCCAAAGACTGAAGAGGAAATCATACAGATGAGCAATATCCCTTATGCAAGTGGAGTTGGAAGTCTTATGTATGGAATGATCTGTAGCAGGCCTGACTTGGCATATGCTGTATCTTTGGTGAGCAGGTTCATGTCAAATCCAGGAGTTGAACATTGGGAAGCTTTGAAACATGTGATGAGGTATTTAAAAGGATCAGTGAACATGTCACTGAAATTTGAGAAGAAAGTAGATGGTAGTACTGTTGCATTGGAGGGGTTTGCTGATTCTGATTTTGCAGCAAACGTGGACACAAGGAAGTCTATTTCTGGATTTGTGTTTACCTTATATGGGACAGCCATCAGCTGGAGGAGTGCACAACAATCTGTTGTGGCACTATCAACTACAGAAGCAGAATATATCTCTTTAACTGAAGCTATCAAAGAGTCAATCTGGTTGAAAGGGGTTTTGAGAGATTTGGATATCAAGCAGAAGTGTGTGGTAATCTACTGTGATAATCAAAGTGCTTTACATCTTGTGAAACACCAAGCATTTCATGAAAGATCAAAACACATTGATGTTAGGTTACACTTTGCTAGAGATATCATAGATTCTGGGTCTGTGGAGGTGAAGAAGGTACACACATTGCATAATCCTGCTGATTTTCTTACAAAGGGTGTACCCAATAACAAAGTGGAGCATTGCTCGAGCTTGCTGCAGCTTGAGCAATGTCATGAAGAGCATTAACAGAAAGGCAGAGATGAGGCAGGAAGGGGTACACTTGATTCATTGAGGTGGAGATTTGTGAGGAAGTGTTCAATCTCATCAAGTGAGCTATACTTTGAAATAGGATGTGTTGGGAATGTGGAACCGGGATCAAGGGGTTAAGAACCGGATGGATGAACCGGGTTTTAGCATGAAGAAGTAAATCTGTTCAGAATAAACCGGGTTCAAGGTTGTTGGGGATAACCGTTAGTTGTGACGAGTCTGTTTCAGGTTTGTGACGGGAAAAAACCGTCACATTTGTCCGGTAGCAGAGGTCAGCTTCATTCAGTTAGAACTTCTTGGTCAGTTACATTCGAGCTACAATACATATATCATTGGAAAGCTCTCTTCAAGGAGAACAACACTACGTCGAGTAATTTCCTTTGTTCATAGATTACAGAGAGAATTAGCGAGTTCTTGATTTCTGCCCTAGTTTGTTCCAGAATTGGGCGTTTTCATTTCTGAGTGTAATTTCTGTAATTGTTTGGATATCTTAGTGGATTGAGGTGTGCCTTGCCTCCGTGGATGTAGTTCATCTTGAACGAACCACGTAAAACGAGTGTGTGATTCATTTACATTTCCAGTTCTGCGCAAGATCACTTCGGCCACAACTCTGGCCGAACTGTTTGTGTGTTTTCAAATTGTTATTCTTCGAATTCATTCCAGAATCTAGTGGTGTGTGATTAGGAGTTGATTTTTTACTAACAATGATTAATCTTGATAGTGTCTGGCAACCTGCGAAATTTATTCAAGTGCACATTCGGATCATCAAGAGCACTACCCCCGAACTGGTTTAGTTGCACTATATTAATTAGTGCTAGCTTTAATTCAAAATTATTTGTGTTCAATGGTGGGGGTTGTACTCCTCCATACTGCTGATTCGGTGTTGGCCGAAGACAATCACTGATAGGAGTGACGTCCTCGTCTGCATCATCTGGTGCAACATGAATTCTTCTATACTGCTGCGGTGGTTGTTGTTGCTGCAAGTTGGTGACTCGCTCATCCAGATTAGCAAGAGCCCCTAGTATCCGAGTCAATGCTTCCTCTTGTGTTAGATTTTGCAGTATGTTTTCCATCTCGAATGTGGAATTTCTTCTTGTTTGGTATCTACGAGCGGTTTGCCTCAATCTCAGGATCTAAAGGGACAAGATGTTCCTTCCCTTTTGATCTGGTTTGCATGCGAAACCTACAAAACACCTCCAACAAAAAATACCACGTAATACTAAAATATAATACATAAATAAAAACGAAAATTAAATAACAAAATTAAAAATACAAAAAAATAAAGTCTAGTCTAGTATCCTCCTATTTCTCGGGATAAAAACTAAGATGCTATACCTATTCCCCCCGGCAACGGTGCCAAAAACTTGACAGGCCTAATTTTTTACCCTAAATACCACATGTATATGGGTGTAGATGTGTATAGGATAAGTCAAGGTCAATCCTCAAAGAACAGGCTAATGCAGTTCGATACCCCAATTTATTGGATTACCCTAACTAGACACTCGAATTGCAAGGTTGATTTTAATAAACTAAATTACTTATACTAATTAACTCAACTTGTCAAACAAATAAATTTCAATTTACGAGAGTGTATCCAAGGGCTTCGATTTCGTGAATTACAACAATATTGATTAAGTTTAACTTATAGACTTTTAAACCAAGTTTACGTATTTATTAGGCGACACTTAAGTAACTTAATACTCCTTTCGAAGAGACTAAATCATGGATTGATTAGGAAAACTACCATCTTAAGTCAATTAATCCTAACAACTTTTAAAAGACCCTTAACCGTTGTCCACGCAGTCATAGAGAACTGTGCTATATGTCGTACGTCTATTAGCAATTCCCTCATCTCGAAGCGGAATTGTTAAACGTGTAACTAAACCTAAGTGGTCAATATATGCTTAGGAATAAAACAAACATATAGATAAATACTTAAAACTGGAGTCTATAAATCAAAACTTTAACTCAAAACATTGTCATAAACACTACTCTCTAACCCTAGGACACGAGTAGTTTAGCTACTCATGCCTAGTATCAAATTCGTACAATAATTCATGGAATACATCATAAAGAAATAAAGACTAGGTACGAAATAATTGAACCCGGCTATGTCGGCTCGTCAATCTTCGTATGCTTGTTCTTCAAGTTGCTCTCTAAATACTCTGCAAAGTATATGAGTAATGTGTCTGATGTCTCCTAAATACGAGCACTACTTGTGTTTTAATAGACTCCGGAATAGTCCTGGAGAGATTAGGAATCAATTCCTACTTGGGACAGTAGTTATTCAAAAACGATACTTTTGATGCGGCCGTGTTGTGCTTCTGACGCGGCCGCGTCACCTTGAACTTGAAACTTTCTCAAAACGTCACATTTTGACGCGGTCGCGTTGTATGTTGAACGCGGCCGCGTTGCAGCATCAGTGCAGAAACATAAGGCGAGCGTGTTTTGACGTGGCCATGTTGTGTATGTGACACGACCATGTCAGTTCTCTTCTGGTTTGACTTCTGGACCGGTTCAGGCCGATCGGAGCCGATCTAGGCCAGTTTTTTACTGGTTCGAACTGGTTTTCGCCGGTTTTGACTTTCCTTCGACTTGTTCTTTCGTCCGTTAGTCATAAATCACGACTTTTAGTCCTGAAATTGCTCAAAAATACTTTAAAACAAGCCAAACACGTTAAAATTGTCCAATTTATGTCAATTTATCCAACTCTTTACCAAATATGCACATAATTGCTATAAAATACTATCCTAAATCGACCTAATTACATGCATAATTAACGTCTATTAGGAGCGTGACACAAAGGGATATATAAAGCGTGCTACAAAGGTATTCCATAAACCCTTTTTGTATAAATTAATTAATTAATACAACATACTCCCTCCGTTTCAAAATAAGTGAACTTTTAGAATGAAAGAGAAGAATTAAGAATTAAAAATCTTGACAGATAGATCCCTCAACTAATCTTCTTTCTCTCATCTATTTTTCCTAAAATCACTTTCTAATCATTATCTTTCCTCTCCTCCTTTATATTTACGCGCTATACTCCTTTCCTTTCTCCCTTTATATTATCGCACTTTACTGGTAGCTTAAAAGATATTAAGAGATATTTTAGGATAGTGATAGGGACAAAGTTGGAAAAAATCGTGAAATATATCTAAGACGGCACTTAATTTGAAAAATCATTGACAAGCTAAAACGTCACTTATTATGAAACGGAGGGAGTATATTATAATACATCGATCCTACAACAATGTATCCGGTTGTCAATATCTAATATTGTGAATTTGATGGGAGAAGTCTTGGAGGTTTGGAGTGCTGTAAACACAAAGAGATTTGATAAAGGACGCTACGAAGATATCCCATAAACCCTTGTTGTATGGATTAATTAATTAGTAGATCATGTAGTGATACATTTATTCTACAACGATGTATCCAGTTATCAATATCTAATATTGTTGATCGGATATGAATCATGGTTCTAACATTTGGTATCAGAGAGTAGGTTTTGATATTATTTATGTTCTTAATTACTTAATTAATTTAATTATACATGTGCTAGTATGAGCGGTGTTAGGATTTGTGATTTTATTTTGATATTAGATTGGATGAGTTTTGATGGGTGCAATTTATGGCTTTATAATTTTTTCGAATTAAAGTTGTATTTGTAATTTTTTGGTTTGTAAACAAGAGGGTGGACTGATGACTCCATATTTTCCCATATTAGATTTAAAATAGGTTAAAAAAATAGTTTAGATGTATTTTTGTACTGTTTAATGCGCATGTGGTTGATTCTGCACATTTGTTTGAATTTCTTGGCCAAATTAAAGAAAGTTAAAAATTCTTGCAAAAGAATGGGGTCGATTTGCATCATCCCTTAAATTTGAAGGCTCTCTTTGGAAAATATTCAAAAGTCCACCATTGTTGGTCCTTGGAGGTTAGAATCAACAAGAACGGCTAATTGGTGGAGGTGCTCGCGACGAATCACAGTTGCGGCTTCATGGCGATGTGCGATGATGACAGGAACATATTTCTTCTCGATTCGGCATGGTCCGAAGAGGTGGCGGTAAGATGCAATCAATTACTTTTTTTTCTCTCTCTCTCTCTCTCTCTCTACTTTCCCTCTCCTCCCTCTCACACCTAAAGTTTGAAACACTAACCCTCCCCCTTCTTCCCTCAGCCACCGCTGCTCTTTTCCTCTCTCTCTACCTTCTTCCGGTGACGTTATGTTGTTTGAGGCTTGCTCTCTTCCCCATTCCCCTGCTTTTTGTCATCTTTCTTGCTGTCGGACACCTTGGTCTTCTTTCGCATTTGTGGTGGCACAGACGGAGACTGGTGGATGATGGTACCTTGCCAGTGGGCTTCAGTTCCAAATTCAGTAACATCGGGGTATTGGAGTGTCGTCTTCGCATTCTCTTGTCCAATTTTTGGTCAGTGTTCGGCCCCGAGTTTTTTTAGAAGAGTTTGGGTTGGTGGACGAGGATGAGGTGCAGATGCAAAGGTGGTGGCAGATCTTAGAGGTCCAAGAAGGGGGAAGGCTCATGTTGCTGTTTTCTCCGACTACTTTTCTTTGTTTTCTGTATTTTCTTTGTTCTCTCTCTTTTTTTTTTTTTTTTTTGGCTATTGCATCCATGATGGAGTTCTTTTGGTAGTTGCTAGGGTGCGTTCGTAGGACGGTGCATCAGTGCAAACTTCCTTTAGTTAGGTTTGAGGAAACGTTGTCAATTGGATTGTAATTGTTAGTTTTGGGTTAGTTCCCTTCGGGGAGGTTGTAAGTTCCCTTCGGGGATTGGCTCTAATTCATATAATAAGAATGAACCTATAAGATAAACACATAGAACGACATCTAAAATAAATAAACGAATCAAAACTTTGTCAATTACAACCTACTTTCTAGCCCTAGACACAAATGTGTCATATTCATAAAAAAGTCAAACATATCTTCATAAACAAACATAGAAAGAAATTGAAAATAAATAAAAAAGACTAAACATTGCTCTTCGATCCAAGGCTCCAAGGAGTTTCATATGATGTTTGATGATGAATTGAGAGAAAATTGCACTTTTAGTCCCATAGGACATGGGGCAGTTGCATTTTGGTTCCAAAGTTTTCACTTTTGATTCTACAAATTCAAAATCGAGCACTTTTAGTCCCATGAGAAATTTCACAAGCATTTACTGTCCCGAGTTTTTTGCATTTTCAGTCACACAACGTTTATCATGTTATCACAATGTTCTGGAAAATCAGAAATGAAACAGAAACAAAAAAGAATAAACCGAGACGTGGAAGACCTCTGTCCTTAGGACAATTTACTTCCTGGCTAGTGCTCACGGAACGAAGTAATAGACCCCAAAGATATAACGGTTTACGTCCTTTTCTGTAGTAGCACCACTAACAGAAAAGGCTCCGGCGAACTTTAGACGTTCGAGTTCTGAAACTGGAGAAAAGATGAAATGCAGAGAATGATAAAGATGAAGATTCAGGTGAAAAATTCAGTGTATGTTTGCATGCAGGAAGCATGTATTTATAGGGAGAACAGAATTAATTCTGTCATTGAATTGTTGGCTGTTACGGGCTTAGTAACGGCCCGATTGTTTAATACTCTTTAACAGCCCATAATGCTGTTACAGGTTAGAATTTAAATTCAAACCCATTCACACTTTTGGGCTCCTGAAGCTCATCCGTCAGCCCAATTGATTTTGGGCTTCCAAAAAGTTACTTGGGCCTCGGCCGAGGCATTCCCCAAAGCCCAAAGCCCAAGGCCCAAAGCCCAAGGCCCGGCCCAAGCCCGAGGCGAGGCGTGGCGTGGCCGTGCCGTGCCGTGCCGAGCCGAGCGAGCGAGCAAGCGAGCACGCGTGTGGGCTTCCCTTGGATTCCCTCACATGTATAATTGATATACCTTAATGATGAGCTTTCATATATATATATACACTAACTTAAAGAGCATTTAAACCAACGTGGGATAATAACTACTCTTAGTTATTATTCCTACACTTAATACATAATCAAGTGGTAAACTTTATGTATTAATTTCTCACTCACCACATATCGGTTTTGAGTAAATTAAAACCCTACGATCATCTACTTTCTCCATAGATTAATCGTGTGAAGTTTAATTCCTACAAAATTAAACTTCCGACCACTTAATTATATCATTAAAGTGTCTTATCTACACTTTAATTATTACTAATTTCCAACAATCCCCCATATGAGTGAAAATTAATGCATGCATGAATGCAATCTCCAGTCTAAACTCTTAGTGATCAGTACTGCCTAAGGAAAAGTAGTTTTTGGCTTTGAACCTTCCATAGTATTTCATTTGTCGGATACACCGGTGGTTTGGTAGATTCCTTAATCTTTGAACCAATCCTCCTTAGTGTGTACCTAGTCAACAATGAATACACAATACTGACCATAACATCCTTGTTCTCACGTTTTGGTCCGTTTCGGCCATGGACCCTCTTTGGATTCATAAGTGTTTCAATTGAAGCGGCCCTTTACTTCAACCTTACATAGGTGACTTCTTTATCGAATATCCTGTATTATTCTATCTCCTTGAGGTTTCTCGAAGTCATTAAAAGTTATAAGACTTATCCTCTACCACCGTTTACAGGTTTTACGCACTTATCTTGCGTTCTAGGGATGGATTTTGAAGACATATGCTTCCAAGTGCCTCCTCTGAACTTTCAAAACTTAGTTGTCCCATTGAACCAAGTTTGTGGGATCTCCACTCATCATGGTTGGGTATCCATTTTGATTGTTCTTTAGTTGGTGGATTTTACTCCCATTCCCTCTCGCAATTTTAACAACTGATCTCGGTTTAAACCTTTGGTCAACGGATCCGCTAAGTTATCTTTAGACTTTATATAGTCTATTGTGATAACCCCACTAGAGATCAACTGTCTTACGGTGTTGTGTCTACGGCGTATATGCCTAGACTTACCGTTATACATATTGTTCAATGCTCTTCCTATAGCGGCTTGACAGTCACAATGAACCATTATGGCCGGTACAGGTTTACTCCAACATGGAATGTCTTCTAAAAAGTTTCGAGGCCATTCTGCTTCTTCACCAGCTTTATCCAAAGCTATGAATTCTAATTCCATGGTGGATCTGGCTATACACGTTTGTTTCGTAGATTTCCATGACACTGCTCCACCTCCAATAGTGAATACGTATCCACTAGTGGAAAAAGAGTCTTTAGTGTCCGAAATCCAATTCGCATCACTGTATCCTTCAATAACTGGAGGATATCTCGTGTAATGAAGCCCATGATTAAGAGTATACTTTAAGTATCTCAGAATCCTTGTCAATGCTTTCCAATGCTCTTAGCTTGGATTGCTTGTAAACCTGCTCATTTTGTTAACCGAACATGCAAGATCCGGTCTAGTACAGTTTGTTATGTACATAAGACTCCCTATCACTTTTGCATATTCAACTTGAGCTACAGGTTCACCCATGTTCTTCCTAAGATGAACATTCAATTCTAATGGTGTCTTGGCAGGTGGTCCATCAAAGGCATTGAATTTTCTGAGTACTTTCTCTACATAGTGAGATTATGTCAGAACAATTCCCTCTGATGTCCTAACTATTTTGATTCCTAGAATCACATCAGCCAAACCCATATCCTTCATGTCGAAATTCCTTTTCAACATTCTTTTAGTATCCATGATTATCTCATGATTACTACCCATGATTAACATATCGTCTACGTATAGACATACTATGACATATGATTCTGATGTACCTTTTATGTACACACATTTGTCACATTCGTTGTTCCTGAAACCATTTGACAACATTGTAGTGTCAAATTTCAAGTGCCATTGTTTTGGCGCTTGTTTGAGACCATATAACGACTTTACTAGTCTACATACCTTATTTTCTTGTCCCGGTACCACAAACCCTTCGGGTTGATGCATATAGATCTCTTCTTCTAACTCTCCATTTAAAAATGCAGTCTTCACATCCATTTGATGAATCTCAAGATTGTGTATTGCAGCAATCGAGAGAAGCACTCGAATGGATGTGATCCTTGTCACAGGGGAGTAAGTATCAAAGAAGTCATCACCTTCTTTCTGTTTGAAGCCTTTAGCTACCAAACGAGCTTTGTATTTATCTATTGAACCATCTGCTTTGTACTTTTTCTTTAGGATCCATTTGCATCCTAAAGGTTTACACCCTGACGGAAGGTCAGTTAACTCCCACGTGTGATTTTGCATGATGGATTCAATTTCACTGTTGATTGCTTCTTTCCAGTATGGTGCATCTGGACTAGACAGAGCTTCTTTTATTGATCTCGGTTCACCATCTAACATATATATGATAAAATCAGGTCCGAATGACTTTGCAATCTTTGCTCTTTTGCTACGTCTCGTTTCCTCTTCTTCTAAGGTCCGAGAACTACTTGTAGCTTCAACAGTTCTTTTTAGATTTGAACTACTTCCTTTTTCCAAAGTAATTCCTTGATTTTCGTTTTCTATCAATCTTTCTCTACAAGGAAAGATATTTTCAAAGAATACTGCGTTCCTTGATTCCATGACTGTTCCAACAGTCATATCTGCTATTTCAGATTTATGAATCTGAAATCTATACGCACTGCTATTGAGTGCATACCCAACAAATATACAATCAACCGTTTTAGAGCCAATTCTCACTTGTTTAGGTAACGGCACCTCAACCTTAGCCAAACACCCCCATACTTTGAGATATTTGTAAGATGGCTTACGCCCTTTCCACATTTCGTAAGGAGTTTTGTCAACTCTTTTTAGTGGAATTTTATTCAATATATAATTAGCTGTAAGAACAGCTTCCCCCCACATGTTCTGGGGTAATCCTGAGCTAATCAACAAAGCGTTCATCATCTCCTTAAGAGTACGATTTTTGCGTTCTGCAACACCGTTGGATTGTGGAGAATACGGTGCTGTAGTTTGATGAATTATGCCATTTTGAGCACATAACTTTTCAAACGGAGCCACATATTCACCACCTCTATCACTTCGGATTATTTTTATTCTAGTGCTTAGTTGATTTTCATCTTCAGCTTTGTAGTGTTTAAATGCCTCTATTGCTTCATCTTTACTTCTTAGAAGATAAAGATAACAATATCTTGTGCAATCATCTATAAAAGTTAAAAAAACTTGTTACCACCTCTAGTCTGCACAAATTTCAAGTCACACACATCAGTGTGTATTAATTCTAGAGGTATTGTGCTCCTTTCTACTGAATGAAAAGGTAATTTAGCCATCTTAGCTTCAACACATACCTCACATTTTCCATGTGACTTAATTTCATTCAGTTTTAGCAAATCTAAATTTACTAAGCGTTTTATAGCATTGAGATTAACATGTCCTAATCTAGAATTCCATAAAGAGGAACACTCAAGCAAGTAAGAAGAAGTTGATGCTTTTTCATTCATAGCAGAAGTTACATTATTCATTTGGCGCTTGGCCATTACATTCATTTTGAACAATCCATTCACTACAAAGCCCTTCCCTATGAATACTCCTTGCTTGCTTAGTATGAACTTGTCAGCTTCAAAAACTAGACGAAACCCATGCTTTACCAGCAAAGAACCAGAAACCAAATTTTTCCGAATGTCTGGGACATGCAGCACATCCTTTAGAGTGAGCTCTTTTCCAGAAGTTAACTTCAGAATTACGTTGCCCACTCCGGCCACCTCTGAAGAGGCTTGGTTTCCCATATGAAGCTTCCTCCCGGAAGAAGCCTTATAACTTGAGAAGACCTCTCTGTCAGAACACACGTGACAAGAGGCTCCTGTATCAACAAACCATTCTCTTGGATTGTCCACAACGTTGGCCTCAAAGATTACAGCAGTGAGGTCCAAATCATGCTCCTCAACAACGTTAGCTGTCACTTTCTTCTTCTTCTTCTGCTTCGGCAGATTACAGTTTTTCGCCATGTGGTTAGGCTTTCCACAGTTGTAACAATTACCTGCAAATCTAGTTATGTTAGCAGGTTGCTTACCTTTGTTATTTGGCGCACGGTTTCCTTGATTGTTGTTGTCATTGGGGCGTTTTCTCTTGTTATCACTCGAAGAACCCCTCTCCATAAGATTTGCCCTTGCATCAACATGAGCCCGAAACCTGGACTCATTCTTCCGGTTGTCCTCTTCAATCCTCAGCTTAAGGATTAAATCTTCTACCGTCATTTCCTTTCGCTTATGCTTCAAATAGTTCTTGAAGTCACTCCAACTCTGAGGTAGTTTTTCTATCAAACTTGCCACTACAAATGGCACTGGAAGTTTCATATCTTCAGCCGAAGCTTCATGAACTATGAGCTGAAAGTCTTGGGCTTGTTCCACAACCGAACGATTGTCAACCATTTTGAAGTCTAAAAACCGAGCCACCACAAATTTCTTTGTGCCAGCATCATCTGTCTTATACTTCTTTTCCAAAGCATCCCACAGCTCTTTGGTAGACTTGATATCTTGATACACGTTGTATAATGGATCAGCAAGTCCATTCATCACATAGTTTCTACAAAGGTAGTCACCATGTGACCATGAACCAAAGGCAACTCGCCTTTGTTGATCGGTGTCTGTTTCTGTAGGAGCAGCCGGAGGATCTTTCTTCAGAAACGAAGCAAATCCTAAAGTAGTGATGTAAAACAGCATCTTTTGCTGCCATCTCTTGAAATTGTCACCGGAAATTTTTTTCGGTTTTTCAACTGAGTTAGCTGGTGGAGTAGGGATAACTCTTGCTGGAACAGGAGGAACATTCTGATTGGTTGACATTTTCCAGAAATCGAAAAGAATAAATTGTCCTAAGATTATTATCACAATGTTCTGGAAAATCAGAAATGAAACAGAAACCAAAAAGAATAAACCGAGACGTGGAAGACCACTGTCCTTAGGACAATTTACTTCCCGGCTAATGCTCACGGAACGAAGTAATAGACCCCAAAGATATAACGGTTTACGTCCTTTTCTGTAGTAGCACCACTAACAGAAAAGGCTCCGGCGAACTTTAGACGTTCGAGTTCTGAAACTGGAGAAAAGATGAAATGCAGAGAATGATAAAGATGAAGATTCAGGTGAAAAATTCAGTGTATGTTTGCATGCAGGAAGCATGTATTTATAGGGAGAACAGAATTAATTCTGTCATTGAATTGTTGGCTGTTACGGGCTTAGTAACGGCCCAATTGTTTAATACTCTTTAACAACCCATAATGCTGTTACAGGTTTGAATTCAAACCCATTCACACTTTTGGGCTCTTGAAGCTCATCCGTCACCCCAATTGATTTTGGGCTTCCAAAAAGTTACTTGGGCCTCGGCCGAGGCATTCCCCAAAGCCCAAAGCCCAAAGCCCGGCCCGAGCCCGAGCCCGAGGCGAGACGAGGCGTGGCGTGGCGTGGCCGTGCCGTGCCGAGCCGAGCGAGCGCGCGTGTGGGCTTCCCTTGGATTCCCTCACATGTATAATTGATATACCTTAATGATGAGCTTTCATATATATAAACTAACTTAAAGAGCATTTAAACCAATGTGGGATAATAACTACTCTTAGTTATTATTCCTACACTTAATACATAATCAAGTGGTAAACTTTATGTATTAATTTCTCACTCACCACATATCGATTTTGAGTAAATTAAAACCCTACGATCATCTGCTTTCTCCATAGATTAATCGTGTGAAGTTTAATTCCGACAAAATTAAACTTCCGACCACTTAATTATATCATTAAAGTGTCTTATCTACACTTTAATTATTACTAATTTCCAACATATCATTAACGTTGTCGGTCACGTACATAGCACATGACCGTTAAATGACGTAATAAATACGAGAAAATTGCACTTTTAGTCTCACAAGATACGAAACAGTTGTATTTTGGTCCCAAAGTTTCACTTTTTTGATCTCACAAATTCAAACTGAGCATTTTTAGTCCCATAAGAAATTTCACAAGCATTTATAGTCCCAAGTTCCATCTTGTCTTTTTTGTCGCATATTGGTTCAACCCATTTTTTTTTGGGCATGTTTAAAAGGAAGAAGGCATGTTACTTCAACAAAGAGGTGATGGTGATGGATCTGGATAGATGGAGAAGGAGAAATTACACAAAAAAAAAATTGAGAAATGGTTGGAGATATAGAGGGAGAGGAGGATATATGAGTTGGGGTCTTTGCACCCCTCCTCTCCCCCTTCATGCTGGTTTCTGGCGGGGAGATAAATGGTATTGATCATAGGTGGAATTAACATGGTTCAGGTGGGGATAATATAGAGAATAGCTGCCGCGGTTTGCATGCAGATCGGGTTAGTTTGATGCATTAGAGCGGGAAGGAGAAGCCATAGGTGACACATGATGAAGGGCGGCCTTTCCCATGGATCATTTGTGGGCCGCTTATGATCTACACAAATTAATTTGTGAAATATAGTAGATTAAAATAAAGGAGACCATTGATGATCCCATGTACCAGGTATTTTTTTGTTGGAATTCACATGACTTTGGATTTGAGAATATAGTGACATGAGATGTTATGGATCATTTTCATACAATTATACAAGTACAAATTATTAATAATGATGACCTTTTCAGATCCTACAACTTATAATCAGTTTTCTAGATTTTGAAAAGCTATGTAGTATGTTCTTATTTAAATAAAATCCATAGAGTAGCAAATCTCTTGTTATTTCGATGTCCATGGATTTGAAATCCATTATTATTATTATTATTATTTTTTTAAACTAAGTTCCAATATTCTGTTTGGCTAGGACCGAAAATGCAACAAAATTTGGGACTAAAAGTGTTCTTTTTATAGTACCAAAATTGCAAACAAACCATGGGACTAAAAGTGCTCTTTTTTATGGTACCAAAATTACAAACAAATCATGGGACTAAAAGTGCTTGCAACGATAATGGAAAATGTGACGTTGGGTCTAAAAGTGCTCGCTTTTGAATTTGTGGGATAAAAAGTGAAAACTTTATAACCAAAATACAACTGCCCCGTGTCCTATGGAACCAAAAGTGCAATTTTCTAGATAAATTGATGTCTAGAGCCTTGGAGAATTTATACGAGTACATAACTAGGATAAAGAGGGAGAAAATCTGACGTGGTATAAGAAACTTTTGCTCAAAATGCGTCTATGGACTTGGGGACCAAGTAATTGACTTGTGGGCCAAGTACTGGGCCGAAACTGCACTATTTGTCCAACTTAAAAACTATTTTTTTATGTCTTCCGATCCGAACTGTGATTTGTAGACCTCTGAATTAACTTTCCAAAGCCACCAATTGCACCTAATTAGGACTTGTAGATCTCAAGATATGGAAAAATACGGAAGACGTATTAGAATATGATTTGTTGCTACATTCCACTATTCTCACCGTTTCGCCTCTTTTCTTACTCGTTTTTACCTTAATAACCTTGTTCTATCTCCCGCACCTCATTCCAGTGAATTTTGGTCCTAAAATATTAGTGTGTTTGTATGAATGAGAGTGTGAGTCTGCATGTATATGTACATGTGGGTGTGGAAGAGAATGTGTGTGTGTGCTTGTAGAAAAGGTGTGTTAATGTGGGGAAAAAAGTTGATTTGGTCCCATAATTTTTTAACTTTTCTGATTTGGTCCCATATTTAACTACTTTTTCAATTTAGTCCCGTATCTCTATTAATTGCTCCATTTTGGACCAATTTTGACCAACTCACCGGAAAAGGCCACGTGCCTCCCACGTGTCGGCGGCTTTCAGGGAGTTCCGGCGACTTATGCCACGTGGCGGGGGAAAATAGTTGATTTGGTCCCATAACTTTTTAACTTTTTGATTTGGTCCTATATTTAACTATTTTTTCAATTTAGTCATGTACCTCTATCAATTGCTCAATTTTGGACTAATTTTGACTCAATTTTCACCAATTCACTGGGAAACGTCACGTGCCTTCCACGTGTCGGCACTAATTAAGAGTTTTGACGACTTATGCCACGTGGCGCCGCATTTGTGAGATGACTTTTGTCTTTTTCTTCATGTTAGAAATTTTTTACCTCAACAAATGATTTAATAAATAAACAACGAAAACTCAAAACCTGTGTTACAACACAAAAAGAAAAATTAAATCAAGCAAATCCAAAAAGAATCGAATTTCTTTTCCCTTCTCACTTTCAACGCTTCTCGTCATCATATTTATTTTCATTTTGGTTTGTTGTTGCCATGCGTCTCTTTCATGTGGGAGTTTATGCGATTCTTTTCGGAGAGGGATTAGAGTAGCGGTGTAGTAGGCGTTGAAGAGAAATAATTTTCGATTCTTTTAGGATTTGTTTGATTTAATTTTTTCTTTCGTTTGTACCCTAGATTTTGGATTTTTATTTTTTATTTTATTAAATGATTTGTTGAGTTGAAAATTTTCTCACCTGAGGTGTAAATTTATGTATAAAAGAAAAGAAAGAAAAAGACAAAAGCCACCTCAGAAATGAGGCGCCACGTGGCATAAGTCATCGAAACTATTTAATTGGTGCCGGCAAGTGGGAGGCACGTGACCTTCCGGTGAATTGGTGAAAATTGGGTGAAAATTGGGTCAAAATTGAGCAATTGATAGAGGTACATGACTAAATTGAAAAAGTAGTTAAATATGGGACCAAATCAGAAAAGTTAAAAAGTTATGGGACCAAATCAACTATTTTCCCCTGCCACGTGGCATAAGTCGTCGGCACATGGGAGGCACGTGGCCTTTTCCGGCGAGTTGGTCAAAATTGGTCCAAAATAGAGCAATTGATAGAGATACGGGACTAAATTGAAAAAGTAGTTAAATATGAGACCAAATCAGAAAAGTTAAAAAGTTACGGGACCAAATCAACTTTTTTCCCCTATGTTAGTGCGTACTAGCTAGTGTGTTTTAATGTGTGTTATTGTGTGTGTACGTGCAAATGCATGTATAAATATATACATGTGGGTGTGAAAGATAATGTGTGTGTGCTTGTAGAAAAGATGAAGATAGAAGGTGATATATGTAAACATATAATATGGGTTTGTTGAATAAAAACAAGAAGCTTAGTGCATGCATGTCATTTTTTTACCCATTTATTTCTGGTTAAAAGTAGGTTAAAAATGGATCCATATGATCAAGGAACCTACCACATCACCGTTTATCTGCTCATTTACAGGCTGCAGTCGGTTTGTAAGCTATTTTAAATAATCTTCTGTAATATAGAGGGCATTTTCGAAATACCAAAACACAGAGGACATGTAACTGATTAACAAAAACATACGGGACATTTGAACTAATTTTTCCTTTATATTTTAATTTGAAAATTTTCGAACTCTTCCATTAATGGAGTGATGTTTCTAAATTTTGTGTTAGAAAATGTGTTAGGATATATAGAATATGAAAAAGGGACAATATAGAGAGTAACAAAGAATAATACAATATTGAAGAATTGAAGTGCGCTAATCATAAAAAAACTAAGTAAAAAAATAATTTTAATATTATAAAACGTAATAGTTATATACATAATTACTGAAAATGAAGAAGACAAAATTAAGTAATATGTAATCATGCAACGCACGTGACATCCTGCTAGTTATTGATGTGAAGAAAAAAGACTAAGTAGAGAATCAGTAGAAGCTGATAACATTTATTGGGTATTGCTCGAACTTTCTTGAATTAGAAATGTAATTTGCTGAAGTGTAGATAAAGAAACTGTTGGTGAGCATAATTCTCCCTTGCAATATCTTCACATCTACTCCCTTTATTCTCTTTTTCAAATGTTATAGTTTCCTAATGGAATTCTAATTTATTGAAGTATGCGTTTGAATATATTTCAATCTTCCTCTCCAACAGCATTCGATATCTTCTGCAATTTTTTTAGCATTCATTGATGCTCCAAGTATGCCACGTTTGGTGAAACCAACCGCGAATAGTCCGTTTTCTCCTTTCCACCCGTTCGGAAATGGACTTTTAGGGATGCCATCTTCCTTAGAAAACATATCATTTTCCTGTGAAGGTGAAGCAAAAAATATTTAGGCTCTAATCTTGTTAATTTATTTAGAATGAGGAACTATTAGCTAGGGTGATTTAAGGACAAGAAAGCTAAAAGTAAAGATTACCAGTGTTAACTGACAAAATTTAATTCTAGGTTATTTTCTTTATCATTTCGTAACCAAACGTGGGATTTGGATTAGGTGCTGGCAACACTTGTTGTGTATGGTTTATAAAGAGAAGTGGTATCAGTTTAATTGCAAAATATCATATCTGTCGAATAAAAATCAGTATGAGGTAGTGCTACTTTTTGATGTAAATCCATAGAAATCATCCACTAATTATAGCCCTATATGTCATCAAAATATTAGAATGCGTGGAAGATCCATAGAACAATATAGCAATCAATCCAAAGAAATCTAAATTTGGATCTATAATAAAGTAGAAATGAGTATGTACCTTTAGCCAAGATGGGACGTTGCTTTTGAAACCAGTTGCCAGAATTATTGCATCAAAATCTTGTATACTTCCATCCTCAAATTCTACGCACTGCTGCCTTACTTTCTTGATGCCAGGGACCACCTGTAGTCAACAACCTAAACATTATTATATCGTATGCAAATAAAATAATGAAAAATATAGACAAATTAAATTTGTATCCTAATTCCAGAGAAAATTGGGAATTTTGGCAGAAAATCGACATGAGGTTTATGAAGACAATGTAACCTTGATATCTCCATGTTTGATCTTATCAAAGGTTCCAACATCTAATATTGGGGTCTTTCCTGACAGGTTCTTTCGCTCTAATGGGCCTAGTTGAGGCCGATGGAGCCCGAATCGAGCGGTGTCACCGATGATTAGCCTTGTTACGCCCAATAAAATCCGGTCCACCAGCCGGACTGGAAGCCACTTGAGCAACCACAAGGCGATCCCGAACGTTGATTTTCCTAGTATCTCTCTTGGCAGAATGTGAATCTTTAAAAGTTGAAAAAAAGGTCAATCAAATTATGAATGAATGAATATCTAAAAGATGAGGGCTTCAACCAAATAAACAAACATATAATTAGGTTGATTTGATCATAAAATCTAGTCATGCATGCTTGGACGTCCCAACAAAGAATTTACATTTGTTTCCCCTAAATGATCCAATTTAATGAATTGCAATATAAATTATTCTACAAAATAATATTTTGCCCACGGTTAGTCCATGAGATCACCTATTTTATTTATGTGTGTTAACCATAGTTGTGTTTCATTTGCTTACGACGTGTGTTTCATCTTAGTTGTGTAACAGAAGATAGAACTTGTAATGTAACAGAGATTCTTAATTGTGCAATTAGTAGCCTGGGAATAAAATAGTTTCAATTTATAGCAATCTGGATTCTCTGTTGCAATAGGTGTTTTATCCTCTGTTACATTTAATTCACTACGTAACAAATATTAATTTATGACATCATACCATACACGTGTCGGTTAGTGAATGTAGTGAATAATAAGATGTAACACCAAAGTGTAACGGATGACCCATGGGGTAGTATGTTAGTTACCGAAGGGAGAGGAGATTATCCTCCTTTTACTGAAAATCTGTTATTTCTTTAATAGACAGAGAGAGAAATAAAGATGCAACTGTTTACCCATGCAGCACGTAAACAAACATACAAATCTCAGCATCATCACATACGATCAGCACAAAATGAAGTAATAGAAGCAGAAGGTGTGTAAATTAAAATCCATACCGTATCTCTGACAACAATAGAAGTTGTAGCACGATGATTGCAGAGATCCAAAGACACCTCCATTCCTGAATTCCCACACCCAACCACAAGCACTTTCTTCCCTCTATAATCATCTCCATTCTTATACTTGACACTATGCATCACCACACCACCAAACTCCTCTATCCCTTCAATCACCGGCACCACCTCCTGCGCGTTCTCCCCCGTCGCCACCACTACCCACGGGCACACAAACTCCACCCCGGCCTCCGTTGTCACCCTCCACAACCCTGCATTCCCGTCGAACTCCGCCCCCACCACACTCTGGTTAAATTGGGGCCGCAGGTCGAATTTCTTCACGTATGCCTCCAAGTACTCGATGAACTGTTTTCGGGTCGGGTACATCGGGTAATCTTCAGGGAACCTCATTAATGGTAGCTCGCAGACTTCTTTGGGTAAATGGAGCTTGAGGCGATCGTAGGTTTTCAGCTGCCATAGAGAAGCTATACAGTTTGCCCTCTCCAGGATGAGAGATGGCAACCCTTTCTCCTTGAGGCAAGCAGCCGTAGCAAGGCCCGATGGGCCGGCTCCCACAATGATAGGGCTCGGAACCCATATGCAGTGTTTGGAGCTTTTGAAGTTGGGACCATCAGCAGTTTTGCCCTCAATTCCTCTGAAATACTCTTCCATCATAAAACTAGAAACTAATGCCCGCACAAAATGGAACAAGATATAGCTATTAGCTGTTTTTAGGTGAGGGCCATTGAAAAAACGGTTTATTTATAACAGATTAACAGAGTGTAAATCGGGTCTTGATGCATTAAAATAGAATCGTGAAATTATAAGGATAAGTCCTTTAATTTAACGCAGTTTCTTAAAATTTTACGTCATGGGAGCTATGAACTGGAACAATTTAGTCTTGATCCGAGATAAGTCTTTTCGGATGAAACAAATTCTTATCCACTAAAAAAAAAATTAAAATTAGGTTTTATATTCTATGCGAATATCACCTATATGCCCGGGGATCAAGAATAGTAAGTTATGGACCAGAAACAAAATGTTTAATTTCATAAATAATTAATGTAATCAGCCATTCTTTACAGTTCACAAATGACTGTTTGTTTTCGGTTACATTTCTATTTCCAGAGTGCACAGTTATTTCAATCTGTTAGAAAAAGTGTACTTTTTATAGTCTTACAATACATACGGTCAATGCAAGTTCTCGCATGTATAACTTATTTATTTTTGTATTATTTTATTTTATTTTACCATATTTTAGTCAAGAATGTTTTTCAAGAATTAATTATCTCAAATCACTTTTATAACTAATATTACTCCATTTCTTCATATTCAATTATTTCAATTCGATAGAAGTTAGTCGTAGGGTTTTCTTTTCCATTAGTGTTTCGGTCTAGAGTATCTACGGTTAGTCATCTTCTTCGCCCCCATCCCCGTGTTCTCTTCTTTGCTTTGCAGGTTTGTATCCAGGAAGGCTCGTTGGGTGATTGTTGCACATATATGGTGTTTCTACGCCCTTGCTCGGCTAGGGCTTCTCCCCTACCCACTACTCCTAGCCCCTCCTCAATTCCTGCCCTATATTACTTGTTGGTTTTCTCTACCATGGCAGATTTTTTTAAATAGGTATATGCTAAACCGTCGCTCTACGAAAAGGAGTCCAAATCCGTGGCTCTCGACTCCGAAGCCCCTTAGCTACTTGACAACCAGTTGCTCTTCATTGGGAGGCTTTTCTCTCCTTGCAACTATATGGTACACGTATACATGCATAAAAGGCCGTGTTAAGTGTTTATTTAGTGACATTTGCATTCGTAATTGACCGTGTTTTGTTTATATTTGCATTATTGGGCAATTTGACGTTGTTTGACTTGTTTTGAAGTTATTTGAGTGAATAGACCGAAAAGTAGAACTCGACTGAAGATGGACGAAGAAACAAGTTTCGCAAGTCTAAAACGAAGCAAATTCGAACCAAGCATGAGAAAATTGTGCTCGGCCGAGACAAACAGTCTCAGCCAAGACAAATAGTCTCGGCCGAGACAAATGAACAATGGAAAACCATATTTACAGCTAGAGGAATGGCTCGGCCGAGACAGTTTGTCTCTGGCCGAGAATTTGATACATGACTCTCGGCCGAGACACAAATCTGATCAACACAGGATTTGCTCGAAAATTGCCTTTTCAAGCCCACTTCATCCCCATCTATAAAAGGAAGACCTCAAGTCCGAAAATAGGAAGTTTTACATTGATTTTGGAGTGTCGACTTGAGAATTCGGGAGAGCACGAAGAATCAAGGGTCGTCGTCTCGAGTTTTCTAGTTTTATGTCTTTCATTATTAGTTTGTTCTTAGCCATCGCTATGATCGGCTAAGTCTTAATTTTTCGTCTTTAACTATGTTGAACGCTAGGAAGATGTTCTTGTAGTTTCTACAGTAATTGTTTGATAAAACTGTCAACTGGAATTATTTATGTTATTTGATTCCTTCATATCTTTTATATGTTTGTTATTTGGGTTGATCACCCGGGTATTAGGTATATAATTGTTGCTAGGTCGTAATTCATAATCCGTAATTGTTATGAACTTATGTCTAAAAGTAGCAAATAGTGAATTTATTCGCTAGGATAACATAAATCGTGGTCACTTCTACCGAGCTTGCGAGTACAACACCGTACCTATTCCGTTGCCATAGGACTTTAAGAGTTTGATTAACGATGTTCTAGCGATTGTATCCTATGACCACTTAATCGGATAGATTAATTGCTAAGCGTACCTGTGATTAATTACTTCTGAGGGGTAACAATGATTAACAGAACGTACTTGTTAATTCTTGGGGTAGGGGTTTCAGAACTAGTTTGTCAAGCAGTTGCATTAATTATAAGAATAATTCAGACTAGGGGGATACTGGGTTAAATGCGGGAATACCTTTATCACAAGTAAATTCATCTTTAGTTTGTTAGCTTATTTGTATTAATTCTCATCAAAACTCCCCCACACTCTATTATATACTATATAGTCTTATAATTAGTAGCATAATTTGGTTAGTACAATAATACAATTAGTTTCCTTGTTCTCTGTGGGATCGACTCTGATTTACCTGTCTACTATTAGAAAAGAAAGTTAGGAAATAATAACTAATTTGACTGCATCCGACAGTGCGGCCAAATTTTGGCGACGTTGCCGGGGAACGGTTGAAATTAATTGAGTTTTTAGTATTAACCATTATTATTATTATTATTATTATTATTATTATTATTATTATTATTATTATTATTATTATTATTATTATTATTATTATTATTATTATTATTATTATTATTATTATTATTATTATTATAATTATTATTATTATTATTATTATTATAATAATTATTATTATTATTATTATTATTATTATTATTATTATTTTAACCATTATTATTATTATTATTATTATTATTATTATTATTATTATTATTATTATTATTATTATTATTATTATTATTATTATTATTATTATTATTATTATTATTATTATTATTATTATTATTATTATTATTATAAACTTAGTTTTCACTTGTTCCTTTGCATCTTATTACAGCTGGAATGATTACTCGTGCACACGGTAACAAAGATTCGCAATTTGACCCTGACTTACCCTGTCTACTATTTAGTATAGGAATAGTTAGGAAAATAACTAATTTGACTGAACCCGACAGTGCGACCACTATACAGCAAAACAACTTGATGATTTGTTCTGTCCACTCTAGCATTTATGCGGCTCTCTGAAGTTTGTAAATGACAACATGTTCATTCTCCTTTTCTCCCTGCGAGCTGTTGTTACTAGGGGTTTGCAAGGAACATGACGGTTGCATGATAAATACCTCCTATTATTAACAAATACTGATTTCGACACCGTTGTATACCGTCTGGAGTTCCGGTACTTCGGTCTACATCCATGGCCTCCCCTTCGGCCTCATGGCATATAGTTTCGCAAGAACCATTGCTGATCAGATTCGTATGTTTCTTAAGGTAGCCCATGACAATGATCGGCTACTCATAAATGGTATTTTAGTGTTTAAATGATGTAAGATTATGTGCATTTAATATGTAATTTTATGTGATGTATACCCGTTCGTCGTTTATTTCGATTGATCTCACTTGATCTTGGAAAAATGTTGTTTTTAAGTGAATTTTAGGTATTCCAAGCCCATTTTTTACGAGAAATATCATCCGAACTTGGAAATTTAGGAGTCTGGAGAGAAGACACGAGCAAACAGGGCTGAACGGGCGAATATGGGCAGACGTATGGCCAGGCCCTGCAGCCTTGCACGGACCACGCCAGGCAGAAGGAGCGCGTGCAGCAATGGGCACAAGTCAGGTTGTGCAATTATGCATGGGTCATGCGCGTTTTCCATATTGCAAATTTTGGCTTGTTGTGCAATTCCAAGCATGTTCTTTTATTTTAAGCCTATTATCACTAGAGCTGGCAAAACTGGCCCGGCCCGAACGGACTTTTCTTTTGGCGAGCCAAGCTCGACCCGACCCGAAGGCCCGCGGGCCGGCCCGATGGAATTGAATTTTTTTCTCCTCACTAATCGAATAAGAAAAACTTAGGATTTACATAATATCTTGTGTACTATTTGAAACATGTTTTTCTTTTTTCTTTTTCTAGAAGAGCATAAATGTATCTATTGACCGAGAAATTAAAACATTTGACTAATTTAATACTCTATTTCTTCAGTTTTATTAGCCGAAGATGGAAAATGAATTGGATCCAAGCATGCTCATTGATTATTATGTGTCGAAAAATGAAAAATTGATTAACATGTAGTATAGTACGTACCAAAAAATTAAATAACTTATGATGTGTAGTATATAACTATATATCATCATCCATTCCTTCTTTTTTATTATTATTAATATTATTATTATTATTATTATTGTTATATCTGGGATTTGAGACATGTCTATAGATTAATAGTTATCATTCCATATTGCAACGAATAGTAATATATTATCTTCCGATCAAGTTTTTTCTTAAGAGAATTAAACTGAAGTTCGCCTCAATATATAATTCTACTTCATGGTTAAAGTAATAAAAAAGAAAAGAAAAAAACTCATTGGTGGGCTTTTTTGACCCGATGGCCCGAGGTCCTCCGGGCCGGGCCTAGCATTTCTAGGCCCGAAATAAATCTGGCCCGCCCCAACCCGGCCCGAATTCCCCTTGGCCCGACTAGGTCCGGCCCGGCCCGACCGGGCCGCCCGAATTGCCACATCTAATTATCACCATTTCTCGCCCACAACTATATAAAGGGACCTAGGCTATTATTTTGGGCATCAATGTTTATATTTTGAAGTGCAAGGAGAAAGCAAAGAAGACTTGAAGAGCAAGAAATCAAGAGCAACTAATTGATTCTATCTTTTCTTGCCTTTATAGAAGAACATGATGTTATTTGGGTATTTTGTATTTATTTAATGAACATAACATTTAATTGATCGGATCCCGTTTTATGTTCTTACTTATATGTTCTGCTCTGATTTAATGTTTGATAATTTGGCCAATTGTTAGACATCTTAGACTTCATAAATCGAGATTCGAGTGAGGCGATTTATCAATAGGTTTAGGACATATAACATAAGATCTCAATAAAACCGAGAAGTTTGAGGTATTAGTGAGGGCATTAGTCTTTAATTCTTCGAAGTGTTGCGTGTATAATATTAAATTGAAGATGGAGGCTCTTACACGTAATCTACTATTTATTCGCTCAAAGAGGGGGTTCAAACTCAATTAACAACCTCTGATAATAACTAAAATTTGTGTTAAAGATTCAATTAGATATATATAAACAATAAGTGAAGCTTAAATGAAATTGACCCCTAGAATTTTCTTATCATTTGTTTCTTCCACATTTGAGTTGCTTGTTACTTTGAAGTAGTTATTGTACTTGCTTATTTTAGTTTAATTATTAGTATAAACTATCAAACTCCAATTCAAATTTCCAGTTAAGATTATGTTATTAAAATTGCAGTAGTTAGTTGGCTTGAAATTCCTATCCCTATGGGATTGGCCTTCGTAGCCACTCTTTGTTGCTACGCCGTACTACCTAAGGTTAAAAATTTAGTGAACAATTGCTATATATATTGGGGAAATTTATGTAATTTCACATTGATTTGGACATCACGTGAAAAACCCCCTACTACTGAAGTGTCACTTCTACTATTTCTCAAGTGCTTAACGCAGCATCAACGTAACTTTTCAAAAGAGTTATTATTATTATCTTAAATATACTTCCAAGAAATTTAGAACAACACCAACTTTCTCATCAACTTGAAATATCTAAAAATTTCGAAACCAAAAATCAAGTTCAAATAACAAAGTCACCCCTAAAGAACCGATGAACCTTCACAGAAATCCGATAAGTCAATTAACTAGTAAATAAATGCTACCTCAAGTAAAACTTGCAAACTTAAAAATTTAAGTTAAATAACAAAAGTACTAAGTAACTTCGTAACCAGTTCCGAGGTTCCGCCGTCACTACCATGACCCACCGCCCTGCTCCTTCTAACTCATCTTACCCTTGCCTTTATCTGCAATATGAGGTACAATAAACTATAAGCTTTGCTTAGTAAGTAATATCATAATCTCACAAAACATTTCTTCTTATCTCAACAAACTCCTTGAAAACTTTAATAACTCAACTTATATATATATATATAATAAAACTATTTGGGCCCGGACTTGGTACCAATGCGCGCAACTCCATTAAAACCCAGGGTAGCTAGCCACTGGATCCTAATGGAGCAACTCAAACTCATAGGGCGGTCTCGTGCCCTAACACATAAATGGGTGATCTCGTACCCAAAACTTCTTATGGGCGGTCTCGTGCCCAGGTACCATTCCATATATATAATATAAAATAATGATATATTTTCCAAAAACTTTATCTTTACTCAATACAAAGTGAACTCATATTTGCACGCAATACTCATACAACTTCAACACGTAAATTAATAAAACAAGCAGGTCTTGACAAATTGACACGTACAACAATCCAAATAAACAATCATACAAGTTGCTCAACAATTAAATCAACTTCTCAAATAATACAATTCCTCATATTGCAGGTGAGAGATTTACTTACCTCGAAGTCCAAAGCTCAAGAATACAAACTCTCTAAACACGTACTAAGATCCCTTAATCGAATCTAAATTATAAAGATAGACTAATAAATAAAACATAAATGTATAAACCTTGCACTAAATTATTCGAAGCACTAATTTACTACTGAGGTAATTGCTAATGAATTAATCTAATTTCACCTTACAAATTAAAACCCATTTTGAAACACATGTGCACGTATACACAACCATAATTAATGGATTTATTTAGCTTTAATCATTACTATATTCCATCTTTATGAAATATCCACAACATAGATGATACCATCTGTTATTATGTTACAGGAAACAATAACTTAACATTATTAACAATATTTTACTTGATTTAGTGTAAGCAATTTAATTCGGTCAGCTAGAATCCCCAGACCGGCACACAATTCAATCTTCCATTCATCAACAAAATTAAAGAAAGTAATTATGTCTGTAATACACAATTCCACAGAATACTCAATATTAGTGTTTCTTTCGAAAACGACCAAAATTATAAAAAAAAAAAAACCAGAATTCAATACTTGTACCTGTATCATTACGCAAGTTCTGACGTTAACTTATGCATTTTCTCAAACTTTGTGTACCCTTATACATACTACAGTCCAGAAGTGATCAAGTATAGTATATCCCCTCATATATAACACTTGAATATTAACAATTTTAATAGAACAACAGACCTAAATTGCTTAAGAAATCCCCATTTTTCCCTTTTGGTTCCGACAGGTACTTTTCAATAGTAAATTTGCTAAAAAATTAATTGATTACTCAATTAGTAATTCGTACCTTATCTCGTATGGAATAGCACAAAAATTAATTGATTACTCAATTAGTAATTCGTACCTTATCTCGTATGGAATAACACGATTTTGATTCCTTTCTTCTTTTCTCTATTGCTTTTCGGCTCTGGAGGTTATAAATTTTATGTTCTTCTTTTCTACACGCAGTATTTCAATATATATACACTGAGGGTTTCGAGTTTCTTTATTATTGATAATTCTTATCCCACTACTTAAAGGAGTCCTGATTTAACTCAGCAACTAACCATATTATTATTATTATTTATACAATAAATTATATCCAAAATTTATAAACAAGGGATATCTTTTAATAATTAATAAAAGGGTCTTCTATATTACTAGTGTTCTAAAATTTATCAAAGTCTAACATAAAAAAAAATAAAAATTCATCATATTCTCACCAATAGCGCACAAAGCCATATAAAATAAATTCAAGTATCACACACGTATCACACTAAAAGACATAATAAAATATAACCACGTAGAAACACATAAAATGATCACCTTTGACCAAAAATCTGGGATGTTACATATGAAACCTTTAACAAGAGTTGTATTGTCTCCGGAGCAGGAAAAACTACCCGTTGCTATCTATAAGGCATTTTCTACGTCCCTAGGGTAATCGCAACTGTGGACGTGTGTTAAGATCACTGATTGTTGCGTATAACTTTTAATTGAAACCATCATTAATTTTATTGAACCAACATAATCACTTTGGAGGAGGTGCATTGGATGATCCTTACACAATTCTTGGATGTCTGCTAAAAAAACGGAGTGTCTGATGATGCGATGAAGCTTTGTTTATTTTCGTTCTCTCTAAGATAAGATAAAACTATGGTGGAATGATATTTGCGAAGAATTTCTGCTAAAGTATTTCCCTCCAAGTAAGACAGTAAGGCTAAAGAGTGAGAGCACGTAGTTCATACAGTCCAATTTAGATTCACTTTGTGAAGCACGAGAGAGGTTCCATGTTTTACTCTGTAACCCGAAGGAGCAAATCTACTACTTCTTTTGGGCTACTTGGGCCTACGAGGATAATTCTCGATGTAGTTGTCGGTGGATCCTTGTCTCAAAGAATGTAGGCGATTCAATCTCCATATAGATGACATGGCCACTAGCAACTATCCTTTCCAAACGAGAAGAACATGGTTAGGTGAGTTTTAGAATTATCTAATTTTGATCCTACAACAAGATTGTCAGCTCAAATATCTACACCGGTCAAACGATCAAACTCTATGCAAGTATTCCTAAGATATGATTAAAGATGTCAATTACATGAGTAGGCAAAACTTCAACAGCTTTTGAATCAATCAATGGTCGAATCAGTATTAGCTCAAAGATACCAAATGAAAAAGAATGAGTGATAGAGAAGGAATACTTGGCGGAAGAAGATACGGTAGGTAATGATATTCAAGAGTCAGCAAAAAGGGCTGAGGAACCAAAATCATCTTCTAACTCTGAACATCCTAAATATACTCCTCTATTTTTTCCTCCAACTTTCAACTAAATTAAGCTTGATAAACAACTTTCTAAAATTCTGGAAACTTTTAAGGAATTTCATATTAGCACCCCCATTATTAATTATATGCAGCAGATAGAAAACTACACAAAGTTCTTAAAGGAGGTGATCGCAAAGTAGAGGAAGTTGGAGGATTATGAGATAGTTAACTTGACTGAGGAGTGCAGTGCGGTCTTACAACAACGAATACCCCATAAACATAAGAATCCATGTAGCTTTACTATTACATGCATTATTGGGAGAGAAGTATTTGAGAGAGCATTGTGCGACTTAATAGCTAGTATTAAGTTGATGATTTTTGTCATTATTTATTAAATTGGAAATTGGGATAATCTAACCTACTACAGTAGCTCTTCACATGGCACATAGGTCATTAAGTTACCCACGAGGTATTGTAGAGGACGTCTTGATAAAGGTTGGTGATTTTATAATTATGTTAGATTTTATTGTTTTGGATATGCCTGAGGATAAGGATGTCCCATTCGTTAAAGGTTTCCCGCATCTAAGAACGAAAATAACACTAATAAATGTACGAAAGAGAGAGCTTACATTGAGAGTAAATAATGAACTAGTCACGTTCCTATTTATAAGTCATAAGTCACAGCAAGCATACAACAAAATCATGAAGGATGCAGGTAGCAAGGAGTCTGCAGCAAGAATCAAGGAATCGAGGCTGTATAGAGCATGCATCAAGGAGCTTATGCTTTCATAGCATACAACAATGTATGTTGTAAGGAAGAACCAACATATTGCTAAGTCAGGATCTTGTAACAAGCATGCAACAACCATGTTAGTAGTGATAAAGTCAAGTCACAATCAGAGATTCAAAGATTAAAAAATGTAGCTAATGGAGACAAGAAACAATTCTTATACAGATAATTCAATTACGTGAAGACACGTGGGATGACAAAAAGAAAAGCAACACTGCATCACTGCCATCAAGCCGCACCAACTCTGACCCATTTTTTTGTAAAAGGATAATAATGGCTAGAACACCGTACGAAGAGCATTAAATGTCAACAGGAACCTTCACACACTACAACGAGAAGGAACCCAAATGCTATAAGTAGAAGGAGATGGATGATGAGCAAAGGCTACTGAAATTACTGAAACTACTAAGCATTAACATCTTCGAGCTCTCAGATTTAAAGCTTCCAACCACTCATCACTACATATCATTTTAAGTGTACTTGCTTTGTAATAGAGAGCAAGATAGCATCTTGCAACAACACTCTAGATATGTAAAGATTCAAAGGTGCCACAATTTATCAAGTCAAATCCAACTACCTCTCAGAAAGCTTTGTCTCGATCCTAATTTTTCTCATCAAGTAAGCTTGCCCATTTCAGATACACTATTTCGTACCCCCTAGTATGACGTAAGTGAATGGTTCTAGTGCATATAGAAGTGGGCAAGTTGAACCACAGAGACCGTGTTCCTATGTTAATTTAATACCCTAATTGGAATAATCCAACTCTATCTAGACTCTAAATTATGGTGATTAGCGTTGTTAAATTAAAAGTGCAGAAAAATAGTGAATAAAATATGTAAAACCCTCAAAGAAGCAACAAGTAATCACGAAGGAATAAATTAGATAGAAGAATGTATTCTAGGATTTGATATCGGTTACGATTTCCTATGTATGATTATCCTTTTATTCTAAACCTTTAAACCGACTTCAAGTGTTTATTAGGGGATCACTACTCTGGTTAGCCCTCATCTCAGACAACACTAATGTGTTGATCATGTATGAATAATTACCTTCACGAGCTAACTATCACATATGCAACTCCAAAGGGATCCTAACACCAATGCCTACACAGATATGTCACTCCCCTCGAACGATTATCGATACCTATCTTATACGTCGTATGTCTATTAATAAACCTCCCCTCTCAGAAGTCGAATTATTAAGCGAATATAATAGAATAATTGACCAAGTCAATCAATTCATGAAATAAGACAAGCACATAAGATAAACACATAGAACAAAGTCTAGAATAAAACAGAATACACAAAACATAGTCAATGAAAGCCTACTTTCTAGCCCTAGAACACAGACGTGCTTGCTACTCATGTCTATAATTAAAACCAAAGAATATTCATAGACAAACATTCTAAAGATATAAACAAAAATATATCAATTACTTTCGAGACATTGCACTTCAAACAGATGACCTTCACCAGATAAGTGTATCGCTCATCTCTCAAGTGTACAAAATGGGACGTGTTTATGCTCAAGTTGAATCACATACACACTCTACCAGATGCTTGCCTATTGTGTAACCTATGCTCCATACTTGATACATGTGAAAAAATGATTAGAAAGGTCTCTTTTTGTTGTAATGTAAGCTTAAGGTAAGGCGGGATAAATTTCGGGTAAAAGTGACTCATACTCAGACTCACCAAGCTATTCTTAACTCACCCACCACTTGAATAATATTCACTCCTTCCTCACTCTTCATATCTCAGCAAGCTAGAATTATAGCTCTTCACCACATCAAGATAATCAAGTCACTATATCAACTAAATGCTTTCAGTATCAACATTAATTGAGTACCACTTTGGGACTATACAATATTTTAAATAATAGCACACTTAAGCACTTTTCTAATTAACCTGATTTTAAATAACATAAACTGAAAATAAAGTAATACACATAACATTTTATTTTTTCTAATTTTTTCTGATTTGTTTTATAATCACATAAATAAGATTCAAGAAACTAGAATGGGTCAAATTTCCCAATCTTTTGTCTATGACTATTCATTATTTTCACCAAACTATCCCAAATATCCATTCCACTCAAGAACCCTGTGCTTTCTCTCAACTCTACCTTCCAATCCACCTACCATACACCCAAACGGATAAAAGCTTGTAATAAAGGCTATGAAAAATAAGCTAAAGGCGCAACATGGCTAACTAGGGACTATTTTACAATTTTGTAAAAGGATCAATTCAGCTCAAATTATAGAATAAAAAGACAAGAATTACCTAAAATCATTTTCTAGATCCATAACTTGTACTTGACAACTCTTAAGTAGACGATAGCCAAGTTGTTAAACATGGAAGCTCTAAGATGGAGAAGAACATTTAGCCGAAATTTGTAGTGCTTAGGATTTTATCAATGAATGATGTTACAACTCCTATAAATAGTCCACAGATAAAAAACTCCTAACCAGTAAAAAACTGCTATGTCACATTATTGAAATCATTATTGCCAGAAAATATTAATGACTCAGCACATCAACTAACTCTATACCCAGCTGGATAAGTCATGTATTTCATGTTGTGAGTTGCACATGCAAGGAGCACGTGAATAGTTCATGCAACAATAAAAAATCGTTTCTTCATACGATGTTTGAGCTCTTCTTCTTCAGATGTGAAATAATCCACATGTCAACACCCCCCAAGTCAGAATTGTGGTACAAGAACACATTCCAAACTTGAGTAAGAAAAATCGGAAAGCAAGCCTGAGCAAACTGATGAGACATTGAAATATATTGAGGAGCAATAAACCCAGCTGTAGGCTGATTGCATACAACATGACAATCAATATCCAAGTGTTTTATATGTTCATGAAACACTGGATTCACAGTGATGTTTATAGCAACCTTATTGTCACAATGAAGAAAAAGGAAGAGGTGTCTTGTGGTGAAGAGCAGCAGCAATACAAGATATCTACTGGAACTCACATACTATGGAGCTGAGAGATCTGCATTCAGCCTCGGCTGAAGATTTTGGCACAGACTTTTGCTTCTTAGTCTTCCAAGAAATTAAGGATTGGCCAAGGAAGATAGCGTAGCCTGTCAAGGACTTTCTAGTGTCAATACAAGTCCCCCAATTAGCATCTGGGTAAGAATGAATTTAAGTATCCAACCCAACATGACATAGAAGGCCAAAGGAAGGAGTTCCTTTGAGATATATAACTAAACATAAGCATGCATCACAATGAGCAGAGGTAGGATTAGTCACGTACTGGCTGAGCTGCTGAACTACAAAGCAGATGTCAGGTCTTGTTAAATTCAGACAAAGGAGCTGGCCCACAAGTCTTCTATACTTTTCTTGATCAGTAAGAGTTGTGCCTTTACTAGATGATATAATAAAGCCCTGAGGAAAAGGATTTGCTACTGACTTACTACCAAGTAAACCAGTGTCCTTCAGCAAATCAAGTACGTATTTCCTTTGACTTATGTGAGTGCCAGATGCACTTATGAGGATCTCAAAATGAAGGAAAAACTTAGCAAGACCAAGACCTTTAATGGTAAAAAGACCATCTAGATATTGTTCAAGAGTTGCAATGCTTGCCCCATTATCCCATGTAATAAAAAAAATCATCCACATATGCTAAGAGAAACAATGATTTCCCCATCTGAGTGTTTAACAAGCAAACATGTATCACTGGAAGATTCCTCTGAACTATAAACCTCGAGTTGAGCTGTAAATTCTAGATTCCATTCTCTAGAAGCTTGTTCAAGCCCGAAAAAGCTCTTCTTTAACAAGTAGACTTCACCGGGTTTAGCTTTATAATATCCCTCTGGAGATTTCATGTACACTTCTTGATGTAAGAAACCATGGAAAAATGCATTATTTATATCATTGTGGTCAAGAGGTCAATCCCTTTGAGCAGCTCATGCAATCAATAATCTCACTATCACCAACTTTGCCACTAGTCAGAAGCTGTCAAAATAGTCAATCCCAAAAAATTGATTTAAGCCCTTTGCAACCAATCAAGCTTTATATCTTTCAACTCCTCCATCATGTTTACTTTTAATTTTATACACCCACTTTGACCTTATTGCCTTCTTCCAGGTGGTAAATCAACTACATCCCACGTTTCATTATTTTCTAGAGCCTCTAATTCTCTATTCATGGCTTCCTTCCATTCCACAAACTTAGTTGCTTGTACATAGCTAGAGGGATCTAAAATTGCTTCATCAACTTTGGCAAGAAAAATAGTATAGATGGGAGAAAGTATAAAATGCTTTACATAAGGGGAAGTTGTAATGGAATAGGTTGTACCTGGTACATGAGCAACTAAGGTAATTGGTTCTGTAGAAGAAGAAACGGTGGAGCCTATGTCATAGTCAACCATCCATGCTGGAGGTTTTCTAATTCTTTTACCAAGAGATGTAGAATCAGAAGGTGTTTCAGAAATCTCAGTGGCTTTAGGAGGTAAAGTGTTGAACAACTCTGAGGCTGTAGAATATTCCTCCAGCATGTTTGTGAAAATTTTCTATGCAGAATTTAACTCATGATCCAGAAAAGGAAACATCCTTTCATAGAAGACAACATCTCTAGAGATCAAAAGTGTTTGAGAATCACTATCAAACAATCTAAAACCCTTCACCTCAGAAATGTATCCAAGAAAGACACATCAATGTGCTCTGGCTTCAAATATTTATTTATGAGGCAAGGTTTTGGAAGACAGATTGGGTTTTGTGTCCAAGAAACTCAGTACTCTTACTGGCTTAAGTCTTTTGTGAACTTGAGTAAAGATGAGTCTAAAGAATCTGTCTATCAAGTCAGGAATCTCTGTCTTGTATCTAAGTTCGTAAATCCAGGTACATCTACTATAATCATCAACTACAGTCAACATAAAGGAAGTTTTTGTGTAAGAAGGATGTCTATAAGGTCCCCAAAGACCACTATGAAGAAGATCCAAAGCATCAGCATAAATAGAATCACTTGAAGGAAAATGCATTCTGGTTTGTTTAGCTTTGTTGCGAACAGAACAATCTGTTATTTTAGTATCATCACAAGATTATTTAATACATTGGATAAGATTCATACCGCCTATAGATGAATGTCCCAATCTATGATGCCAAATGGATAAGGGAAAAGTAGAAACAGAATCACAAGTAGTTGTAGAACTAACCTATGTCAATATGTATAAGCCTCCACTCTCATTTCCCGCAGCTAGTGTCTTCCCAATGCTATGGTCCTGAGGCAGACAATTGGATTAGGTAAAGTGAGAAGTAAGAGGTGATAGATTTAAAAGCTCAGTAATAGACATGAGGTTATATCTATAACTAGGTATAAATAGAACATCCTTCAGTGTTATAAGTTAATTAATCACCATATCTCCCATCTGAGAAACCGATTTAGTGGTTCCATTTGGTAGGAAGACATTGATCTTGTTTGCTAAATACGTAAGATTAGTTATCTGTTTGGAGTCAGAGCTTCATGATTCTTACCTGCACCAAGTCTTCCTTCCATATATTTAGCAACCTCTTGCTAAATCAAAGTAGCAAATTCAGAGGTGTTTTTTTAGCAGTAACATTACTCTGTGATGACTCATCCCATGTGTTAAGTTGCAGAATTTTCCATCAACTGCATTAGCTGAACTCATATTCTTCTGTTCTCTGAGCTGCTTATATTAGTCAGGGAAACCATGGAGTTGAAAACATTCAGAAACTCCATGACGGTTGTCATCACAATGTGTGCAATGAAGTTTGCCTCTTTCCTTCTTTTACAACCTTTGACTAGATCCTCTCCCACTGCTAATTGTGTAACTGCCAAAAGTTTTCTTCGAAAGAATGTCAAATCCCCTGCCAAATTGAGTTTGTTTACTAACATAAAGTATTTCCAGCCATCATAACGGGAGTCTCTAATGGGCCAATAGTGTTATTACTGCTATTTTTCTGCTTCTCAATCTTCAGAATCATAGAATACGCTTTGTTCATGCTAGGAAGTGCCTACATCACAAAATCTGGTCCCTAGCATTAGCAAAGTCATCATTTAATATGATACACATTAATTATGCATGTATTTAGGTCGATTTAGGATTGTATTTGATAACCTTTACATGCATATTCGATCGAGAGTTGTGTAGATCTATTATATTTGGACCATTTAACATGTTTGACTTATTTTTAAGGTATTTTGAGCATTTCAGGGTTAAATTTTTTTGGTTTACGACTATCAAACGAAGAAACAAGTCAAAGGAAAGGAAAAATAGGCCTGAACCGGTCTAAACCGGTCTGGAACTGGTTTGAAGTTGAACCGACGCGATCGTGACACAAGAAGGTGCGTGGCCGCGACGGAATGTGGCTGGAACTTGAAATCGCCACTGACCAAGCAAGGCGACCGTGTCACTCATGGAACGTGGCCACGACAGAAATGCATGATTTCAAGTAGTTTTGGGTACAAAGCAACGTGACAACGAAGGTTGCCTTGCACGGTTGCGACAAAAGGTCTCGTTTTGTAGAAGTTTCCTATTCCAAGTAGGAATTGAAATCAAGAGACCCCATGACTCGTCTCGAAGCCTATAAAAATACATAGGAATTTCAATTTAATTATTTAGTTTATAGACTCCTGATGTTTTTATCTATCTATGTGTTTGGTTTAATCTTATAATTGAATTTAATCTGGCCAATTAGGTTTAATTTATTTGTTTAACGATTCTGCTTCGAGAGAAGGGAATTGTTAGTAGACGACAACACATAGTACAATTGTCTATGATCGTATAGGCAAATGTTAAGGGGTTGTTAGGATCAATTGACTTGAGAGAGTAATTATCTTAATCAATCTACGACTTAGTCGCTTCGAGAGAAGGGTTAGGTTATTTAAGTGCTGCCTAATAGTGTTAGATTTATAAATTAGAGATTAATCATCATTAGCGCAATTCCTAAAATCGATATCCTAGGATACATTCTCGTTGATTGGAAATTCCCGTTTGTTCATTAATTCAGTTTATTAGTTTACATGCAATATAGTTTATTAGATTAATAAAATCATTCACCAATTTTAGTGTCTAGTTATCCTAGATAATTAGGGTATCGAACTACGTTAACCTGTTCTCTGTGGATCGACCTTGACTTATGCAATTTACATCTACACCCGTATACTTGCCCAGTAACTTCAGGTCTGGGCCCAGGAGCGCGAGCCCAACACAGCTAAGCCGGCCCAGTTATGCCTGAGCCCAATCGCGGCATATTTGGGAATTCAGATCCCCATGATCTCCTCCTAACTTCCATGTAGATTTGATAGGCGCAATTGTAGGGATTTAGTTAGGATTTTGAATTGTATAGTATAATAGTAGAATGGTACTCAGATTTAGGGTTCGCACTTTGTACACTAAAACTACAACGTGTAAGATTGAAAGGGAGATAGTGAAAAACACCTCGGCAGGTGATTGCCTCCGCCCGTGGACGTAGATCTCCAGATTGAACCACGTATATCTTGTCTTCTTTACTTTTTCTTGCGTTTGGTAGCGTTGTTAATCGTGCTTTACTTCGAATTCCTGGGATAAGTGGATTGCGCTTTAACAATTGGCGCCGTCTGTGGGAACGATTCAAAAGAAAACACTAGTATACTTCAGCGTCATCACAACCGCTATGGCGAATACTCGCCGATCTGCTAATCTTACCTGGTCCCGCTGCAATCCTCCTGTGGATCAGAATCCCCCACCCCATCAACAGAATCAAGATCCGCCTGCGAAGCACGAGCACATGCAGAATCTCCCTCCTGCAAATAATCCGGCGCAAGTTAATCCACCACCTGCCACCGAGTTGTCGCAGGTGCAATAAGCCTTTCTTCGGGAGCACGCCGCTCTATTCCAAGAATGGAATAATCGGCGCGCCCACTCCGGTGAGCGCGCCAACAATGGTGTCGACCAGGGTGTGAGAAATCCGCCCCGCGATTTATCACGTGAATTGGATGAAGATCCATCTCACCGAGCAAGGCATGATCGTCGTCGACAACGATCAGCCTCTCTAGCGGACAACCGCACCTCTAACGGGTCGAGACCCCGTTACGCCCACAAAGACGTGGATCATCGCAGACCTGTAGATGCACCAAAGCGCGCTCGTTTAGACAAATCCCGTTTACTGGATCCTAGGGAACAAGAGCAAGCTCAGTTTGTCGCGGAGCTTGACAAGGTGTTGGGCCTCGATGCCGATGGGGAGATCATCACTCCGTTCTCCGAGGAGATTCTTGCTACCCCGCTCCCCGAGGGGTTCAAGCTTCCCCCTGTGTCTGTCTACAACGACACCGGAGATCCAAGTAATTTTTTAAACGCCTTCAAGTACGCTATGTTCAATCGCAACTGTACACCTCACCACTTGTGTAAAGTGTTCCCCGAGTATCTTCAAGATGAAGCCAGACTTTGATTCGATTCTTTACCACCACGATCATGGGCATGACACCGAAGAGTGTCGCGAGGTCGGAAAAGAAATTGAAGATTGCTTGAAGAGGGGTTTCCTACGGCAATATGTAGCTCGGGCCGAGGACAGGTCTCAGTCACACAAAAATGGCGGCTCACAACAAGGCCGCGAAGGTTACAACGACCGAGGTCCACGAAAAAATAGACCTCAGTGGCAGAATAACAGGTCGGGGTACAACAACTATGCTCGGCCAGACCAGGGAAGTCGTCAACAACCCCAGTTGGTGCCGCAACCGCCTCCTCATGGAGGACCTGGAGATAATCCGCCTAATCACGTTATAAATGTGATCTATGGGGCCATTCCAACCGGGACTTCCCGAAGTGCCCTGAAGGCGGAAGCGCGCCGACCTCTTCCCGAGGAGCCATGCCACAAACGCCTCCACAAATCTAAAACTGTAAGTTTCACTGATGAAGATCCTGTTCCCGAGCTTACCCCACATACTGATGCCATCGTAATCGATATGGCCGTGGCTAATGTTACAATAAAACGAGTTTTCGTTGACAATGGAGCCGCAGTTAGCGTCATATTCGCTGATTGTTTCCAGGAAATGGGCATACCTCGTGAACAATTCCGACCGGCCCCCGGGCCGTTACAAACTTTCACTTAGGGTGAGGTTCGACCTGAAGGAATCATCAACCTTCCCGCTTCGCTCGGTACTTATCCAGCAATAAAAACCATCTTCGTCGATTTTTATGTGGTCAATTCTCCATCTCAATACAACATGATTTCGGACCTAGATTGGCTCACCCCGGCGAAGGCCGTTTGTTCCACATACCACCTCGCACTAAAGTTTCCTACACCCCACGGCGAGGTGGCCATCCGTGGCAATCAACGGGTCTCTAAAGAGTGCATGTATGTAGCACTTAAAAAGACAACGAAGGTTCCTCCCAAGGCACAGTTTCAAGTAGCCACCTCGGCTCCTACCTCGGATTCGTCTGCATCACTCGGCGACGATACTGTTAAGGTTCTGCTCGACCCGGCTAAACCGGAGCAGACTGTTACAGTCGGCGCTGTAGACACCCCATTGCTACATAATGCCATCATCCAGACCTTACGCGAATATTCTGAAGTTTTTGCGTGGTCTCCCTTGGATATGCCGGGGTTCTCTCCGGACTTCATTACTTATAAGTTAAACATTAACCCCGGTGTGAAGCCCATACAACAAAAACGGTGGCAATTTGCTCTGGAGAGGAACGCAGCCATCCGAACCGAAGTTCAACAGCTCCTGGATGCAAATATCCTGTTTGAAGTACACTATCCGTCCTGGCTTTCTAATCCCATGATGGTGACGAAGTCCAGTGGGGCATGGAGAATGTGCGTTGATTTCTCTGACCTCAATAAGCACTGCCCAAAGGATTGTTATCCTATGTCCCCCATCGACCAAAAAGCCGAGGCCATCACTGGGCACAAGGCACTTTGCTTTTTAGATTTGTACAAGGGATACCATCAAATTCATATGGATCGCCGTGATGCCCTCAAAACGGCCTTTATCACTGACTTTGGGTGCTTTGCCTTCAAAAAAATTCCCTTCGGGCTCAAGAATGCTGGGGCCACTTACCAACGCCTTATGGACCATGTCTTCCGAGATCAAATCGGTCGAAATGTTGAAGTATACGTTGAAGATCTTGTTATTAAAAGTTCCTCCATCACCACATGTATCCAGGACATTGCTGAGACGCTGAGCGCGTTGCGACGCTATAGTCTTCGCCTCAATCCGGCCAAGTGTACCTTTGGCGTTGGCTCAGGTAAATTTCTAGGATACGTGGTTTCACAGCATGGTCTTCAGGCTAACCCCGCCAAGATCAGAGATATATTGGATCTTCAACCACCAAAGATGGTGAAGGATGTTCAGCGTCTCACCGGTGGTCTCGCGGCCTTAAATCGTTTTTTACCTAAAGCCGCGGAGCGTTAGCTCCCATTCTTCAAAATTTTACGTCAGGCAAAGAAATTTGAGTGGACTTCGCAGTGCACCGAGGCCTTTGAGGCTTTAAAGCAACACATTAAGCAATTGCCAACTATGTCCGCACCTGTCCTCGGAAAGCCCCTTTATGTATATTTGGCATCAGCCGAGGAAGCAATCAGCGTGGCCCTCGTCCGCAAGGATCATGAGAGTCAGCAACCCGTGTATTTCATGAGCCGAGCACTTCAAGGGGCAGAGACCCGGTATTCTGTGGTAGAAAAAACAGTATTGGCCCTCGTCATGGCGGCCCGCCGCCTGTGGCCTTATTTCCAAGGACGTGACATCAGGGTTCTCACTAATCACCCTATTCGCCAAGTTCTCGTTAAGCCCGATGTGTCGGGGCGTCTGGCTAAGTGGGCCATCGAACTCGGGGAATATGATATTCAATTTCTACCATGCCGGGCCATCAAAGGCCAAGTCCTTGCGGATATTTTGGTAGAAGTATCATTTACTGACCCCGATTCGACTGCATATGCCACTCCTCCTAATCACTCTGATCTTGAAACTGAAGCCTACAAGTGGCAATTATGTGTGGATGGTGCCTTTGCGACCCGGGGCAGTGGCGCCGGGGTCCTTCTCATTGGCCCCAATGGCGTTGAAATCAAGTATGTCATGCGATTTAAGTTCAAGGTCACCAACAACGAAGCGGAATATGAGGCAGTTCTTGCTGGGCTCCGGCTCGCTCAATCCTTTGCAGCTTCGCATATCCAGCTTTTTACGGACTCCGAGGTGGTCTCTAGTCAAATTAAAGGCACCTATGCAGCCAAGGATGATACGTTGAAAAGGTACCTCGCTTTTACACTTAAGCTTTTGTCAACTTTTGCTTTGGTTGATATCCAGTAGGTACCTCGCAAAGAAAATGTTCAAGCTGATGCTCTTAGCAAAATGGCCTCCGCGGTACCGACCAACATGTCTCCGGACATAATCGTCGAAGATGCTATCCACCATTCCATTCACAAGGCGACGGTTTCTGTATTGATTGAGAACAGTCCCAATTGGATGACCCTTATCATCCATTATCTCCGGGATGGTACACTGCCGGATGATAAATTACTCGCTCGCCGCATAATTCTTAAAGCACCGAAATATGCACTCCTTGACGGAATCCTGTATCGTCAGTCATACTTACAGCCGAGTCTTCGCTGCCTTGACCCAGTCCAGGCTGACTATATTCTTCGCAAATTTCACGAGGGGGCCTGTGCAAGCCATATTGGCTCGCGGACGTTGGCCAAGAAAATCATCCGGTGGGAATACTACTGGCCCACGTTATTTAATGATGCCCATAATTTAGTGACAAAGTGTGACAAGTGTCAGCGACACTCCCGAGTGAAGCATTTACCACAAACCGAGCTCACCGGCATACAAAGTGCCTGGCCATTTATCCAGTGGGGAATCGACATTGTGGGCCCGTTTCCAGTCGCTCCGGGAGGCTTAAAATTTCTTGTGGTTGCAGTGGATTACTTCACCAAATGGGTTGAAGCCGAGCCCCTCACTGCTATCACCGGTCATAACATCTTGAAGTTTATTTGGCGTAACATCATATGCCGCTTCGGCATCCCGAGCGCCATTATCTTAGACAATGGCAAACAGTTCGCCAATGACCCTTCCGGTCCTGGTGCGAGGAGTTGCATCAAACAAATTTTCACCTCGATCGCTCATCCTCAAGCCAATGGTCAGGTCGAAGTCACCAACCGCACCCTGCTTACTGGTTTAAAGAACGCTTAGATCAAGCTAAAGGTCTCTGGGCCGAGAATCTTCCGCAGGTTCTCTGGGCCTATCGTACCACGCCGCACACGTCAACCGGAGAAACCCCATACAGCCTCACTTATTGCTCCGAGGCTGTCATGCCTGCTGAGGTGGGGGTACCTAGTCCCCGGCCCGTTACCCTCGATCCCGAGACTAACGACGATGCTCTCCCTACTAACTTGGATGAGCTCGAGCACCGCCGTGATCAATCCTTTATTCAACAAGCTAAATGTAAGCAACGAGCAGCTCAGTATTACAACCTCCGGGTTAGGGGTACTCAATTTAAAGTCGGAGACCTAGTACTCCAGTTAAATTCTGCCAGCAAAGCTGCCCCCGAGGGCAAACTGCATGCCGCCTGGGAAGGGCCTTACCGCGTCATTGCCACGCATGCCTCCGGGAGCTATCAGTTAGCACATCTAGATGGTACGCCGATACCCCGAACATGGCATGTTACTAATCTACGGCGTTTTTATCTATAATTCCCGATTGTCAAGTACCTTTTCTACCTTTACATTTTTTGTACATTATTTCGTTTCCGTACTGTAACATTTTCTTTTATGAGTCTCTTTGTATTCTTCAATTGTTCCGACAATCGCTTTGAATAAAGTTTTAACTTTACGTATATTACTGTACTTTCTTCTATGCTGCGGGGACGCCCTGGCCTAGACTCATTATTATCTGTCTTCGGACACATTGATCTCTCGCCTGATCCGTCCGGAGAGATCAGCATTTCATCCCCGGACATATGTTCCCTCTCGCCAGTTTAACCGGAGTGGTAATTCACTCTCGCCTGATCCGTCCGGAGAGATCATTAGCTCCCGCCCGATTCGTCCGGGGAGTTTTTCTGCCTTGCTTTTCTATATGGCCTTATTTACGTATTGTACTCCCGAGTACTAACTACCACATTATTTTCATAATGGCATGTCAAAATAATTTAAAGAAGTTACCTCATGATAAAACATTAACTACTTTTATTTAACATACTTGTCAAACATATCAAAATATTTTCGCAATTTTGCTTCCCAAAAGTGTTCTTTACATCTATGCATGCGTTGTTATAACAACTAAGCATTATCTTTGACCTCCGAGCCAATACTCAGCGCTCCGGCGTTGGGATCCGTCCCGGGAGCTTCTTCGCGTCCTCCGGGATCTGGAAGTTCCACGACTTGGGACTCTGGTTCTTCCCCTGCTTTGACCTCCTCTACGCCGAGGACTCACTCTTGGCACTGGCCTTGGAACGTCGCTCCTCACTCGGCCCCGAGGACTCGGTTGAGGCGCTGGTCTCGGAGTGTTAGCCCATTCCGAGGGATCCCATTCCGCGGGGTCCATTACTTTAATCTCCTCGGCTAGCTTCTCAACCTCCTCCTCCGCAACAGCTACCGGGGTCTCCTCCCCAACGGCCACCGGGGTCGGCTCTTGGATTATGATCCCTTTGCCTTTTCCCGGCGCTCCCTTTTTACTCCTCCAAGGAGCCTTCGAGACATCTTGGCCTGGCTGGAGCTCGCAACATATTCTTCTGCAGTACGGCGCCACCTGTCGCGGCCTCTTAAGCCCTCGTACATATTAAGGAGTAACTCCAGTACTTCCCGCTTTCTAACAAGCTCGGAGGAGTCTGTGTGACCGGCCGCCATCAGCGCCGAAATTTCCCCCTGAATCTCGGTTATCTGCTCCTCGACCTCTTCAAAAGTTAGCAGGCCGTACTCCGTCAGTATTCGCTCATACTCCTTTTGGTGGATGATGACGTGGTCAAGTTCGGCGACCGTTGACAAATATTTCAGTTGTTGATCTCTCACCTTTTTCACAGCTTTGGCCCTTGCCTCTTCGGCCTCCTTGGCCCTTCTCTCCGCCACGGCCACCCTTCTCTCCAACCGAGAAATCACGTGTTTTTGCAGATTATCCTTTTCCCCGCGGAACCAGTCCAACGACTGCATGAGTTTCTTTATTACATTATGCAGCTCCTCGGTATTCTCCTGTTTGCAGCACAAGATCAATACTATAATGATATATTCACACCGACGACAAAACAGTACCTCAATAATATCGCCAATAACCGACTTCACATTCAAAAACAACAAGTGTGTACATTGTCTACGGTTATTACATCAGAAATACCGATTTATCCTAGCATCTACTATATGTACAGTTCATCAAAATTGCGGGGAACGACTGACCTTCCGCTGATCGACCACTCCAGCTGCCTCCGGCACCTCCACCTCCACCTCGTGCTCTTCCTCTGGCAGTTCTTGGATCACCCCCGCGTCCCCCCTCCCCCTTCCTCCGCGGTGATCTCCATGCGCGGGGGTGGATCCTTGCCTCTTGGCTCCGGGATGAGTTCACCCCGGCGAAAGGCCAAGAACTCTTCGTCTTGATCCACATCACAGACAGCGATCTCCTCGGCGCTCAAAATCGTCTTCTTCTCCGCCAGAGCCTTCACCAAGGGCCACTCCGGGACTCGACCCAGTGCGTTGTAATATGCCTCCTCCACGGTGCCCACGGTGTTGAAATCGTATCCGAACTCTGGACGATAGACATCCACGCTCGGATAGATTTCCTTGACTTTCTCCAACAGCACTGACCGTGTTGCCGTGTCCCTGACCGCGACGAAGCTTGTTTGATAGTCGAGAATGTACTGGTTTGCAACAGTTTCTCTGCAAATGTCTTCAGCATGGCCCCCTGGCCCTCCACTACGGCCGCCTCCTTGGCTTTCAGCTCCGCCCGCAGTTCCGCCACTTCGCCGCGGAGCACCACGGCTTCCGCTTCTACCTCGCGCAGCCGCGCCACTTCCTTCTCCACCAAGGAAGCTCTCTTGCGAGCCTCGGACAGGTCATGAGGTAACCTATCATTACAAGAACGCAGCTCCCTCACCGCTTCGGCTAGCTCTTCCTTAGCCTCTCTCTCGCTCCTTCGGCTGAGGTCCATGATCCCCTGAGCCAATCGTAGAAGCTCCTCGGCATCGGGCCCCTCCAGGCCCAGCACGCTTGCGCGCCCCTGCCCCTTGAAACACGGAACCACAAACAAACATCAGAAAAAAGCTACAACAACAGTTTTTCACCCCGACAATGGTTATACTTGCTTTACCTCGGGGATCGACTCCGTAAGCAGTCTTTTGGGCACTCTCGGGGGAGTCACAGACGGCTCCGACCTCCTCTTCGACCTCGGGGTTGCCCCCGCGACCACAACATCTTCCTCCGTCCCTGCTAACAGCCTCGGACTCAGCGACACCCTAATTCTAGGTGCCGCTTCGGCTACAGTTCCCTTCTTCTTTGACGCCGCGGGCACCACAGGGCTTCCCGAAGTCTCCTTTCCGAAGCGTCCCACTGCAAAAGTAATTCGTGGTTACTCCTGTGCAAGATACAGTCAGTTACGCAATTTTAAAGTTCCTACCCTCCTCGGCTGCCCCGGCCGCCGACTCCTGCCCCCGGGTGGGATCCTCCTCTGCTCCGCCCGAGTAATACGGGCTTAACCCTGCCTCCTCCAGCTCCTCCTCGGTGTAGAGGGTCTTGAACGTACCTACAGTACGGAATTGTCTTACAACCTCGGACTCCGGCTCTACCACCGGGGCATTATCTGCTACCTCCTCCCTCCTCCACCTCGGGAGGACCACGCCAGTCTTCACATAAATAAATTTCTCCTTCCAACCCTCCACCTTACTCGAGTTTTGTACCTTAAACCCACCTCGGGCCCGGGGGCTAAAGGAGTACCATCCCTTCGATTTCCCGAAGGCTTTCAGTTGGAAGAAAAATCTAAACAAACCTACGTTTGGTTCCACCCCGGCATTCTTACATACCACTGTAAATCCGACAACTTGCCTCACGGCATTGGGTGCTAATTGACTCAGGGCGATGTTATAATACCTCAGCAACTGCACTACGAAGTCCCAAAGGGGGAATCTAATTCCTATTCTCAGATGGTCTATATACACACTTATGAAACCCCTCGGCGGGCAGCAAGCTCGGTCACTAGGCTCCGGCACTATGCATTCTAAGTTAAAAGGGAAGTAAAAGGTTGGAATTAGGGCTTCTATTTGCACCCGCGTCATCCGCAGCGCCTCTACGGCCACCTCGAAATCCTCCTCCAAACACTCACTAAACCCTACTACCCGTGTGCCAGATTCCATGTCATCTGCCCTATATACCATCCTAATCACTCTTCTTTCTAGAATAATAAAGCGCAGGGGTGGTACATCTAGCAGGGTTTTATCGGTCCCTACCTCTCTAATTGAAGATGAAGACGATGAGGAAGACAAACTTACTTGGTTTCGATTTGAGATGGTTCACAAATGGCACAGATGAATCTCTTTTTTCCCGCTCTCTGTATCTTGCAAGTCGCGAATGAGAATAATGAATTTTACTGTGCAAGCTTTCACTATATATACTCATGCATCAACGACTCAGATCTGGCCTTTTCAAATTTTGTGTCTCAGATTCGCGCGTGGATGTCACGCGCGTTACAGTTACCAAGGCGCGTGGGAGACACGCTTCTTGGAATTCTCAAACGCGTCCCTTCACATCCCTTCTCCTAATGATAGCGCTGCCAATCACATCAACTCACCCTTCCCCAGGAAGTTTTGGGACTCACTCCAGTGACCCCTTAACCTCGGGCGTATTTTAGCTCGGCCTCACCAGACCCCATTATCTCGGGGTTACCTTGGTTCGATCTCCGTGGAGTTCTCCACCCCGAGGATGCGTCAACTCGGGCTCCGGTCGATACCATGACCCCGGGGGTACTTCAAAGTGGTCCACTTCGGTCCATATCAAGTTCCTCACCCCGGGGACTACTCAGCTCGGTCTCAGTTGACAACCCTCATCCTGAGGGTACTCCGTTTTTACTTCACTCTACATCCCCGCCCCTTCCACCATGCCTTCCTATTGACCGAAGCTCCTACCTCGCTCCGGCTGGTGGGGGGGCATCTGATAGGTATGGCCCAGTAACTCCGGGTCTGGGCCCAGGAGCGCTAGCCCAACACAGCTAAGCCGGCCCAATTATGCCTGAGCCCAATCGCGGCATATTTGGGAATTGAGATCCCCATGATCTCCTCCTATCTTCCATGCAGATTTGATAGGCGCAATTGTAGGGATTTAGTTAGGGTTTTGAATTGTATAGTATAAATGGTAGAATGGTACTCAGATTTAGGGTTCGCACTTTGTACTCTAAAACAACAACGTGTAAGATTGAAAGGGAGATAGTGAAAAACACCTCGCCAGGTGATTGCCTCCGCCCGTGGACGTAGATCTCCGGATCGAACCACGTATATCTTGTGTTCTTTACTTTTTCTTGCATTTGGTAGCGTTGTTAATCGTGCTTTACTTCGAATTCCTGGGATAAGCGGATTGCGATTTTACAATGGTATTTCTTTCTGGTAGTGTTTTCAGGTTTCGCATGCAAACTAGGTCAAAAGGGAATGAATAACTTGCTCCTTTAGATCCTGAGATTGAGGCAACTACCCACTAACATCGAACGAGAAGAAATTCCACAGTTGAGATGAAGAATGTTCCATAGAATCCGAACCAAGAGGAGGTAGTAAATCGAATATTGGGGGCCTTAGCCCATCTGGATGATAGAATAACGAATCTGCAGCAACAACAACCTCCACCACAGCAGCAAAGACGTGCTTAGGTCATGCAAGATGATGCAGACGAGGATATCACACCTATTAGTGATTGTCTTCGTCCTATGCTAAATCAGCAGTTAGGAGGAGTGCAACCACCACCGTTGAATGCTAATAGCTTCGAGTTGAAACCCACTCTGATAAACAGTGTTCAGCAAAACCAGTTTGGTGGGAGCGCGATAGAAGACCAGAATGTGCATCTGAATAAGTTCTGTAGGTTGGCTGAAATGATCAAGATAAATCATGTGCCACATGAGCAAGTAAAAATGAGGTTGTTTCCATTCTCATTGAAGGATAAAGCACTTTAGTGGTTTAAATCACTAGATGATGTAACAAAATGGGAAGACTTAAGCACAAAATTTATATTGAAATACTTTTCACCGAACAAGATGTTAGATTTGTAGAATAAGATCAATCAGTTTAGGCAGATGGATCAAGAACCATTCGGCGAAGCATGAGAGCGATTTCGGGATCTTATTCGGAGTTGTCCCCAACATGGGTTTTCAAAGAAGCAGCAAATCTGCAAGTTCTATAATGGATTGCTTGCTCCAGCATGGAACCAGGTAGATGCAGCAGCAGGGGGTAGCCTGATGGAAAGGAATGTCAAGGATGCGTTCTAAGTCTTGGATGCAATGGCCAGAACCAGCTCAGCCAAGAAAAGTGGCCAGTGTTGTAGAAGAAGAGCTCGTCAAGAATGAGCCAATTGATGCTCTTATATCTCAGTTAACCACTTTGATGAACCAAGTAAGTATGCTAACTAGTCTGACGTTAGCACAACATACTGACACTTCAGCACGCTGTCATCAGGACAGGGAAGATGTGGAAGAGGTTAACTTCGTAAATCAGAGAAACTTCAATAACTTCCAAAATAACCAGCCGAGGCACAATCAGTATCTACCCGATCGAAATAACCAAAACTTCTCTTATGGCAATGTGAGAAATTCTCTTAATCCACCACCATGTTTTGATGTTACAAATGGCATGGTCCATGATGGCCAAAATCCGACCCAAGAGGAAACAGTACAGTCACAGTTCACAAAGTATGACGAAAGATTAGCTCAACTAGAGAGAAAGATGGATGGAAGATTTATTGAGCTAAACAAGCAAGTGGCTAGTCAAGGAGCGGAGATCAAATAGTTGAGAGAGAATATAAAGAAATATCCAGCAACTTAAGTTTGTTGATAAAGATTGTTGGGGCTCAACACATGTAGGGACAATTTCCCAGTGACACCGTCATCAACCCAAGGGAGCAGTGTAATGCTATCCACTCAAGGGGTGAGACTGAACAAGAGAGTCAAGAGCCAAAAGAAGCTGAAAAGGGGATTGAACAAAACCAAGAGGAAGTGGTCGAATCTGAGTTTGCACCACCGAAAAGAAAATAAGTCCCTGAATACATACCTCCCATTCCATTTCCTCTAGCAGCCATTGAAAAGAGGAATGAGCAGCTCCGCATCTAACAGGCCAAGCTTTTAGAAGACAAGAAGCCCAGAAGAAGTTGGGAAAGGAGGAACGAGCAGAGAGGAATAGACTAGCAAGGGAGAAAGTTGAACAGCAAAAGAAAGAAGACAACGAAGATAAAGATAATAAAATACTACTTTCTTCTTTTAATGATTCATCTGAATTCGAATACACGATAATATCTCTGCTAATCAATCTCTTTAGAATGTTCTAGTACTTTTTCTGTAGTGTAGGAAAAATCTGAGAAGGATGCTGATTATGTGCTAAAATACTCAAAGACGATGCACACTGAGAAAGAGACAGCAACGAAGGAGGATATGAGTTCCTGTTGGATTTGTATACTGAAAGCAAAACTTTTTATATACAATGTTTCCAGTTATTCACTTTTTATCTCCTATCTGATTATATTTGCATTTTCACTATGTATGTGTCCCCATATCTCTTGCAAATAAGTAGATCCTATGGTGTGTTAAAGATCACAAAAGATCATATGATTGGTTAAACTTAAAGAGATATAAAATGTAAATCACAGCGTAGACAACTTGAGGACGAGTTGTTGGTTTAGGCTGCAGTATTAAGTAGAAATAGTTTATCTTGACTATTTACTTATACTGGTACGTATTTACGTATTGATAGGATCACAGTGAGATATGTTCTTCTGCCTGACCTTAGTGAAGAACTAGAGATCTCAGTGACTTATAATAATCTAAAGCCTAAATAAGATTATAGTTATGAATGCTTGTTTGTGTGTCACTTTGATTTACTATGGGCAAGAGTTAAGATATAACTTTTATACTATGTATTTTGGGTGACAGCAACTTGCATATAATAATTGGTAATTTGTGTTTAAGTAACCGTATCCGTTTAGGATGATGATATCCCCTTAAGGAGCTCAAAAGGTTTATTGTACTAAACCCTGCAGGTTGATTAAGTTCAGGTACAATAATAAGGTTGAGTGGTACTACTTAAGGAATAAATAAGAAATTAATTGATTTAAGATGTAAGAGGCTTTAATTAATTAATGGATATTCGATATCTTAAATACGGGGATTAATTAAGTCTAATTCAAGCCCCGACTCAACTCGGGAATAAAGGGGTAAGTCAGTATTAATTCTCTAGTGGAATGAATTAATATTTATGAATTAATTATGTTATGGGCTGAACAAGGAAGAATTAATTCATAGTTAGGCCCATCTTTATTTCTTGTATTTGATCCCTGGACTGGCCCATATAGACTCCTAGTCCAAGTAGGAATAGAGAATTAAATTCCTAATAAGGAATTAAATTCCTAATCCTAGAAGGAATTAAACTACCAGGCTTGGCCCACACTCAACCATGTATTATAAATTCATGGTCTCTCATTCTGTGAAAAAGAAGAATTAACACTAAAAAAGATCACTAAATAGAGAGAAAGAAAGAGTAGGCAGCGGCGTTTAAGGTGTTCCTTCCCAGTTGGAATTCTTCAAAGTTCGTCGTCCATCCTACGTTGAGGATTGAGTAGGGGATACAGTCCAGAAGGTTAAGAGTCAGAAATCATTCAATCAGAAATCGACCTCTTGTTTAAACAACTATCAGGTCGAATCCCTTAACTCCTATGTGTTATAGGCGCATGTTAGGGTTTATATAAATTTATAGATCCATCTCTAGGGTTAATTAATAAAGATACAAATTATGACAACCAAGAAGGGTCCTAGGGAAACGGATTAATTATATTACTTTCTACAAGAGTATTATAATAGATATAATTCCAACAGTTCCCAAAGTAACGCAAACACTCGGACAAAAAGGGCAACCAAAAAGAAAGATCCAGGGAGTTTTTCCATATCTTGCTCTACTGGTAGTCAAGTGTTCAAGATTGTGTTGTGTGATTTAGGGTCGAGTGTCAATCTAATACCTCTTAAAATGTATGCACAATTAGTATAGGGGTAGTAAATCAATCCTTAACTACTATCTAATTGGTGGATGGATCAGTACTAACACCATTGGGGATAGTCAAGGACGTGCTTGTTTGAGGTGAAAATTTTGAATTCCCTACTGATTTTCTAATTGTTGACATGCAAGGAAATATAGATGTTCCTTTCGTTTCAGGTCGACCATTCTTGCCAACAAGTCAAGTGGTGATAAACATGCCTAAAGGGACGTTGACATTTCGTATTTAAAACGAAATAACCACATTTCCCATTTATAATAGGGCGAGCCTAAAAGAAAAGGACAATTGTTGTGTCGTTTTTACTACTGTGAAGAGTCCAAACTTGCTGAATAAAATCTTAACTAATCCAAGAGCAAGTGAAGGTAGTTGATTGGGCTTTTGTTAATAAACAAACCAAGAGGGTTGTCAGGCTAAAGACGTAAAATTTAGTGCTTGTCGGGAGGTAACCCGATGTTTACTGTTTCTTTTGTAGTTTTAGTTTTTTATTTTATTTTTTATTTAAGTTATGTTCTTACGCATATTTTTAGTGTTATTGATGTTTCAGGAACAAACATGGACAAGCGTAGCAAGAAATGATGGTCGAAAGACAGAGAAAATTGAGCTGGGGTAAAGCAAAAGAGTCGCGACCGCGAGGTACACCTCTCACGGCCGCGACAAAACATACGTCGTTAATAGATTTGGCTCTGCTGAGCCAGTGCGACCGCATAGATCTTTTGGCGTGCCCGCAACAGAAACGGCTCAAAAAGCTAAAAATTTAGGTTAACTCAACCCGACCGTGATGAACACTTCGCATGGTCGCGACTCATACACAGCAGGTTTAAATTCAAACCTTAAATCAGACATCGCACGGGAATCCGGGGAGAAATTCACACGATTAGTGCCGAGATGCATGACCAGCGAGAAATATTGAACATGCTCCAAGATATGAGCAACGAAGAAAGGGCATGGAGACAGCAGCACCGGACTCAGTGGGAGGCATTGGCTCAATTTTGGAGCCAACATGGTTTCCAACCACCTCCACCACTACAATGATTGTAAGTTAGCACCAAGGCGTACCACTCTTTTCCTCCAAACATCTATGAGCCCATTTGTGTTATTTATATTCCATGTTGGGTTGTAGGAGATATAGTTTAATTGTTTTGTTTTGAGTCTCTTACTAGTTTAGTTTAAGGCTTTATGCTTTTATTAATTATTAGGAAGAGTCTATAAGATGATATGAACCCGAGGAGTTAGTGATAACAAGTGATAGAAAAGAAAAAGTTAATGATGAAAAGATTTTGGAATTTGTTGCACAATTATCACATAATAGGGTATGAGAGGTGATTTGATATATGTTGAGCTTGAACTTATACTATTTGATCAAAATTAACCTTGTGAGAGTTTGAGCCTAATTGCACTCCGATTTTCGGAGTAATATGATTTCTTTCGGTATGGATTTTGATTGGATATGTGTATAAGTCTCTAGAACTTGCCTTGAGTCTTTACGAAGAATGTGTCAAGTATGTGTTGTGACTTAGGAAATGATCTTAGACACTTTTTGTTTTAAACCTATTTTTTAGCCTTGAAAAGTTGCCCTTTGTACCAAAAGTTCATAATTTATCCCTAGTTAGCCCATTTGAGCTTAATAGCCTATTTTTTATTCATAGCCCGACATTACAAGCCGAAAACCTTTCGATTTAAGCCTTTGGCATTAACTGGATTAATCAAGTAAGAGGGAGGAGGATTGAAAGGTAGTTGGTAAAAAGAAATTTTGGGAAGAAATGAGAAAACTAGTGGATATTCTATAGATGAAGGGAACAATAAAAAATGATAGGTGAAAAACAGGGAAGAATAGTCTCTTCTAATCAAAAATAAAAATAAAAATAAAAATGTGGAAAAATAAAAGAAAAAGTTTGTATATATGTTGTTTAGTACTTTTGGGAAGAGGCTAGGAAATAAAGTGCTTAAATTTGTTTGAGCTGAATAGAACAGTCGGGTAGTCCCAAGATGTGGTACCCATATAGTTGAAAAGCACTTAAGTTGTAAGAATTATGGAAGGTGAAGAAGTCACTTTACGAGGTGATTTGCTGAGATTTGAAAAGTGAGGTTGAGTGATTGTATTGAGGGGTAGTCGAGTTATGAATAACTTGATTAGTCCAAAAGGAGTCACTTTTATCCAAATATATCCCACCTTACCTTATGCCCACATTACAACAAAAAATAAAGACCTTTTTGATCATTTGTCACACATGTTGAGTGCGAGGTCTAGTTTAGATGATTGGCAAGCATATGGTAGGTGTTAGTGAAAAACAACTCAGAAACACACAACTCCTAAGAATCTGGAAATGTACGAAGAAAAACAATCTGAATTCAAACACACAATTCGGCCAGAGTTGTGACCGAACTGGACTTGCGCATAACAGGAAATAGAAATGGATCAAACACCAATTTAACGTGGTTCGTTCAAGATGAACTACATCCACGGAGGCAAGACACACCCCAATCCACTAAGAAATCCAATCAATTATAGAGAATACACTCAAGAAATGAAATGCCCAATTCTGTTGACAAATTAGGGCACGAATCACTCAATCTCTAAATACTCTCTCTAATCTAAAGAACAAGGAAATTGCTCGACGTAGTGATGTTCTCCTCAATGAGAGCTTTACAATGATATAAGGATTGAAGCTCGAATGCAACTGTACAGAAAGTTCTAACTGAAAGAAGTTGAGCTCAGCTACCGGACAAATGTGACGGTTTTCTTCGTCACAATTCTGCAACTGCTCCGTCACAAACGACGGTTACCTTGAACTGCCTCGAACCTAGTTTATTCTGAACAGCTTGTCTTCTTGATGCTAAAACCCGGTTCATTCCTCCGGTTCTTCACTTCCTGATTCCGGTTCCACATTCCCAACACTCCATTTTACAAAGTATAGCTCACTTGATGATATTGAACATCACCTCACAAATCTCCACCTCAATGAATCAAGTGTGCCTCTTCCTGCCTCATCACTGCCTTGTCTTGCTAATGCTCTTCATGACATTGCTCAAGCTGCAACAGGCTCGAGCAATGCTCCACTTTGTTCCCACGCACACCTTTAGTAAGAAAATCAGCAGGATTATGCAATGTGTGTACCTTCTTCACTTCCACAGAACCAGAATCAATGATGTCTCTAGCAAAATGCAACTTGACATCAATGTGTTTTGACCTTTCATGAAATGCTTGATGTTTCACAAGGTGTAAAGCACTTTGATTATCACAGTAAATTGCCACACACTTTTGCTTGATGTCCAAATCTCTCAGAATCCCTTTAAGCCAGATTGCTTCTTTGATTGCTTCAGTGAGAGAGATATATTCTGCTTCTGTTGTTGACAGTGCTACAACTGACTGTTGTGCACTTCTCCAGCTGATGGCTGTCCCATATAAGGTAAACACAAATCCAGAAACAGATTTCCTTGTGTCTACGTTTGCTGCGAAATCAGAATCAGCAAATCCCTCCAATGCAACAGTGCTTCCATCCACTTTCTTCTCAAACTTCAGTGACAAGTTCACTGAACCCTTCAAATACCTCATCACATGTTTCAAAGCTTCCCAATGCTCAACTCCTGGGTTTGACATGAACCTACTTACTAAAGACACAGCATAGGCCAAGTCAGGCCTACTACAAATCATTCCATACATAAGACTTCCAACTCCACTTGCATAAGGGATATTGCTCATATGTATGATTTCCTCTTCAGTATTTGGGCATTGTTCTTTGGAGAGTTTCTTCTGTAGATTAACTGGAGTGGAGAGAGGTTTGGCTTCATGCATATGAAACCTCTCCAACACCTTCTGTAGATATTGCCTCTGAGATAACCAAAGCACTCCAGCTTCTCTGTTCCTTAGAATGTTCATGCCCAAAATCTTCTTGGCCTCTCCCAGATCTTTCATGTCAAATTCAGTGTTAAGTATGTCCTTCAACCATTGTACTCTCTTCTTGTTCCTGCTGGCAATTAGCATATCATCCACATACAATAGAAGGAAGACTTTATCTTGCTTTGAACCCTTGTTGAAGTAAACACAACTATCATAAAGACTTCTTACAAAGCCAACACTGATCATGAAGTCATTGAACCTCTTATTCCACTGTCTTGGACTTTGTTTGAGTCCATATAGTGACTTCTTCAGCAAACAAACTTTGTCTTCTTGTTCAGGAACAACAAAGCCTTCTGGCTGTTTCATATATATCTTCTCATTGAGTTCTCCATGTAAGAATGCTGTCTTTACATCCAGTTGTTGTAATTCCATGTCCTCTTGAGTAACCTTTGATAAAAGCAACCTGATTGAGCAATGCTTTACTACTGGAGAGAAAACTTCATTAAAATCAATTCCTTCTCTTTGTGTAAAGCCCCTAGCCACCAATCTTGCTTTAAACCTCACCTGTTTGGATCCTGCAGTCTCTAGTTTCTTCTTGTATATCCATTTAGAGCTTACAAGTTTCTGACCTCTTGGTTTATCCACCAATATCCAGGTCTCATTCTTTTCCAGAGACTCCATCTCTTCACTCATTGCCTTAATCAAGTGTTCACCTTCTTCACAGTCTAGTGCTTCTTTAAAACTACTAGGCTATTGTGATTCCAGGTCTTCAGCAACACTTAAGGCATAGTAAACACTCCCTGCTTGACCATAGAAATCAGGTCTGTTGATTGTTCTTCTAGGCCTGTCCCTTCCAATGTTGTATTCTCTAACATTTTGTGAAGGTCCAGTTTGCACTTCTTCTTCAGATGATGAATCACTATCTTGTAGATTTTCTTGTGGTTGAGATGTGTGATCATCTTCAGCAGGATGCTCCACCTGAATTGATATCTCTTCTGTCTCTTTAGCACCATCAAATTCTTCCTTAGAGCCTGTAGAAATATAAGCCATCACATTCTCATTAAACTTTACATCTCTACTTGTGATTATCTTCTGATTTCCCTTCTCTAGACACCACAATCTGTAGCCCTTTATTCCATCTGGATATCCAAGAAATACACATCTTAGAGCTCTTGCATCTAACTTGTCTTGCTTTACATGGACAAAAGCAAGACAACCAAACACCCTTAAACCTTCATAGCTTGGTTTCTGTCCACTCCACACCTCTTCAGGTGTTTTGAACCCAATCACTGATGAGGGTGACCTGTTAATGAGATAACATGCTGTAGCAATGGTTTCACCCCAAAATACCTTTGGCAACCCAGCATCCAACAGCATACACCTTACTCTTTCAAGAAGAGTCCTATTAAGCCTCTCAGCAACTCCATTCTGTTGAGGATTCATTGGAACAGTCCTGTGTCTCTTGATTCCTCTTTCTTCACAGAAGTTTGTGAACTCAGTAGAGAGGTATTCCAATCCATTATCAGTCCTAAGGTGCTTCAGCTTCTTCCCTTTGACATTTTCCAGTTGAATCAACCATGTTTTGAACTTATGAAAAACATCACTCTTATTCTTCATCAACATGATCCACACCTTTCTACTGTAATCATCAATCAAGGACATGAAATACCTTGCACCACCATGAGTCTCTGTCCTTACAGGACCCCATATGTTATAGTGAACATAATCTAATGGCTCTTGAGTTGTGTGAACACCCTTTCCATAGGGCAGCTTCTTGGATTTACCCAAAGCACACTGATCACAGAACTCCAGGTCTTGATTTCCCATGTTTCCAATTACTCCACTTCTTGACAGTTCCTTCAACCCTTTCTCTCCTATGTGTCCAAGCCTCTTGTGCCATTTAACAAGCTCAGAACTGCTCAAGACCATATCCACACTCCCAACAACAGGTGAACCAATCAAGATAAACAACCCATTATGCTGTCTACCTTTAATCACCATTTTTCCATGTTTAGTGATATGCAAGAAGCCATCTACTGAGCTAAACTGACACCCACTAGTTACTAAAGAACCAAGAGATAGAAGATTTCTTTTAAGGCCAGGAACATATCTTACATTTGAGATGACTCTAACCACACCATCAAACATCCTTATGCTCACTGATCCAACTCCTTTGACCTTGCATGATTGGTCATTTCCCAGGAGAACATTTCCACCATCTTCTCTCTTCAGTTCATCAAACCATGACTGGTGTGGACATATATGAAAGGAGCAGCCTGTGTCCAAGACCCATTCCTTTACCATTCTTGATTCAGTAACATTTAATACCTCTGGAGGATCTTCTTGATGGTCAATGGCAACAGCTTCTGCCCCTTGATTTCCACCTTTCTTGTTTCTCTTAGGACAATCCTTCTTCAAGTGACCAGGCTGCTTGCACTTGAAGCATTTCCTCTTCTCAACCCATTCATTTCCCTTCTTTGGATTAGAGTCTCCTGCCTTGGGATCCTTAGCATTCTGTCCCTTCTTGCCTTGCCAAGGTTTCTTGAATTTAACATTCAAACCTTCTCCAGATTGCACCATGCCTTTATCACCTTGAGTCTGGAAACATTTAGACATCAGAGCTTTCACTATTCCATCATAAGATAGCTGCTCATCTCTCCCATACATCAAGGCATCCTTAAAGCTTTCCATGGATTTTGGAAGAATGTTTAACACCATCAATGCTTTGTCATCCTCCTCCAATTTCACATCCAGGTCTTCCAATTCTTCAACCATCTTAATGAACTCATCAAGTTGATCAGAAATTACCTTATCTTCAGTGATCTTGAAGGCCAACATCTTCTGCTTCAAGAACAGCTTGTTGGAAACTGACTTCGATTGATACAGATCTTCCAATCTCTTCCATGCTTCTGAGGAACTCTTGCATCTTGAGACCTCTCTCAACGGTTTATCACCCAAACACAGAAAGATAAGACTGAGGGCCTTCTTATCCACTGATGCAAACTTGGGTTTCTCACTTTCTTCCCACGAATCCAGAGGTATCAAAGCAAGATCAAGGCCATTGTGAACCAATACTGCATTCATCTTGATCTTCCACAGTGTGAAATCATTTCTTCCTGTAAACTTCTCAAAGTCCATCTTCATACCAGCCATTCATTCCCTTCTTCAAGCTGTGAGAGTTGGTTTCCCATAGACGGCGCCACTTGTTAGTGAAAAACAACTCAGAAACACACAACTCCTAAGAATCTGGAAATGTACGAAGAAAAACAATCTGAATTCAAACACACAATTCGGCCAGAGTTGTGACCGAACTGGACTTGCGCATAACAGGAAATAGAAATGGATCAAACACCAATTTAACGTGGTTCGTTCAAGATGAACTACATCCACGGAGGCAAGACACACCACAATCCACTAAGAAATCCAATTAATTACAGAGAATACACTCAAGAAATGAAATGCCCAATTCTGTTGACAAATTAGGGCACGAATCACTCAATCTCTAAATACTCTCTCTAATCTAAAGAACAAGGAAATTGCTCGACGTAGTGATGTTCTCCTCAATGAGAGCTTTACAATGATATAAGGATTGAAGCTCGAATGCAACTGTACAGAAAGTTCTAACTGAAAGAAGTTGAGCTCAGCTACCAGACAAATGTGACGGTTTTCTTCGTCAAAATTCTGCAACTGCTCCGTCACAAACGACAGTTACCTTCAACTGCCTCGAACCCGGTTTTTTCTGAACAGCTTGTCTTCTTGATGCTAAAACCCGGTTCATTCCTCCGGTTCTTCACTTCCTGATTCCGGTTCCACATTCCCAACACTCCATTTTACAAAGTATAGCTCACTTGATGATATTGAACATCACCTCACAGTAGGCTTTGCATATAGTTCAATTTGAGCGGAAATATGTTTTAGCCTAAACACTTGAGAGATGAGTGAAACACTTACCTGGTGAGGATTGAATTATTCGAAAGTTCAAAGTCTCGAAAGTAGTTGATTTTTTGTGTTATCATATATGGTCACTTGTATTATGATGCCTAGCTTTTTGAAGAAAAATCATTCTGAAACCGACTCATTATCCAATCGCCCTAAATCATTGCATAATCACTTGTATACTTTGTGTCTTTTATTTTGTTGTTTGGGACTAACAACAGTTTAAGTTTGGGGGGTTCTGATACATGTTAATTATGCATGTATTTAGGTCGATTCAGGATTGTATTTGATAGCATTTACATGCATATTCGGTCGAGAGTGTCGTAGATTTATTATATTTGGGCCATTTAACGTGTTTGACTTATTTATAAGGTATTTTGAGCAAATCAGGGTTAAAAGTCCTGGTTTACGACTATCGAACGAAGAAACAAGTCAAAGGAAAGTAAAAATCGGCCTAAACCGGTCTAGAACTAGTATGAAGTTGAACCAACGGGACCGCGACACAAGAAGGCACATGACCGCAACACAAGAAGGCGCGGGACCGCGATGGATAGTGGCTAGAACTTGAAATCACCACTGACCAAGCAACCCGACTGTGTCACTTATGGAATGCAGCCGCAACAGAAATGCATGATTTCAAGTAGTTTTGGGTACAAAGCAACGCAACCACGAGGGATGCCTTGTGCGATCGTGACAAAAGGTCGCGTTTTGTAGAAGTTTCCTATTCCAAGTAGGAATTGAAGTCTAGAGACCTCAGGACTCACCCGAAGCCTATAAAAAGACATATGAGCTCGTTTACCATCTCATACTTTTACCTTGGAGTAGAAGAAATGAGAGTGAAAAGACGAAGATTGACGAGCCGACTATCGTGTTTAATTATTCTTTGTTTATTTCCAAGTTCTTGACAATGTTTTCCTTGAATTATTGTTTTTAGTTGTTAGTAGACATGAGTAAATAAACTACTCGTGTCCTAGGATTAGAAAGTAGGGTTTTATAACGATGTTGATTTAATTGTTTAGTTTATAGACTCTAGTTGTTTTTATCTATCTATGTGTTTGGTTTAATCTTATAATTGAATTTAATCTGGCCAATTAGGTTTAATTTACTTGTTTAATGATTCCGCTTCGAGGGAATGGAATTGTTAGTAGACGACAACACATAGCTTGGTTGTCTATGATTGTGTAGGCAAAGGTTAAGGGGCTGTTAGGAGTTGTTAGGATCAATTGACTTGAGAGTGTAATTATCTTAATCAATCTATGACTTAGTAGCTTTGAGAGAAGGGTTACGTTAATTAAGTGTTGCCTAATAGGTAATTAACTGGTTTAAAGGTTTATAAATTAGAGATTAATCATCATTAGCATATTTCCTAAAATTTATATCCTAGGATACATTCTCGTTGATTGAAAATTCTCGTTTGTTCATTAATTCAGTTTATTAGTTTACACACAATTTATTTTATTAGTTTGATAATATCATCCACCAATATTAGTGTCTAGTTAGGATAATTCTAGATGATTAGGATATCGACCTACGTGAACCTATTCTCTGTGGATCGACCTTGGCTTCTGTAATTTATATCTACACCCGTATACTTACGATATTTTAGGGTTAGAATAAAAGCCTGTCATAATCCCATGAGGAACTGCATTAACTTGACATTAGCTTCATATTAACTCACGGTTTTAGTAGATCCACACGTGCAAACTATAATAGACATCAGAATTGCACACTCATCCCATAATCGTTTCAGTTTGGTGATGACTTGACCACAGAAGAATTTCCTTGTGTAAAGTTGGAGATCTCCTTTTGTAGCTGGTACAGAAGAGGACCGTGGATTCTCCATAGCATTCGTTGATCTCATTCCGCAAATTCTTAGCATTCTCAATATAGATAAATGCATCTGAGATTTCCTTTTTTAGTGAATTTAGGATATAGGATGTAACCATTGAATCGACCTTTTCATATTACTCAAACTTAAAGAGTTCCTACCTTCGATATAGAGATATTTCCAAAGATGAAACTTATCTCTGATTTCTCCTTTAACGCCAATTTGATCATATGGCTCTCGTGTAAGTAATTAGATCCGTTGAAGGAGTTGTTACCAAAATCATCCTAGGGTATTCAACTCCATGGAGCAATAGAGGGTCTGATTCCTTTGCATACAGCTGAATTGTGAGTGTAGGAGTAACTTCTTTGGTGACATTATTGATAATAACCATTTCTCTTATGTCATTGACTTCAACCAAGTCCTCAGGTACCATGTTAAACAACAGAAGCTCTAAGGTGGCAGAAGAAAATTACAGCTGATATTTTGTAGTGTATTGTATATCGCCAATGATGAGGTTACAACTCCTATAAATAGACGATAGATAAAACACTCCTAACCAATGGAAAATTGCCATGTCACATTTTTGACATCATAATTCCTAGAAAACATTAATGACTCAGCTCATCAATTAACTCTATTGCCAGCTTGGGTAAGTCATGCATTTCATGTTGCAAGTTGCACATGAATAGTTCATCCAACAATAAAAAATTGTTTCTTCATGCGATGTTGTTTTGAGCTCATCATCCTCTTCTTCTTCTTCTTCTTCTTCTTCTTCTTCTTCTTCTTCTTCTTCTTCTTCAGATGTGAAATAATCCACATGTCAAAACAAGTTCTAGAGACACTTACATGATGACCAAAAAATCATACTAAAAGAAAACAATATATGTAACTCCATAAATGAGAGTTCAATCAAAAGCTCAAAATCTCACGGGCTAATGTGATCATCATTCAACATGCATGCTCAGCTTTCTATCAATTATGCCTATCATGCTTGCCTACAAGCCATAACAATTTTAAAATTCGTCTCCTCATTGACACATCATCGCCAATCAACCCTTATAGCTATTTATTAACCAAACTAAACACAAACTCCAGGTTTTGACTCAACTGACTCACAAAATGCAAACTCACACTAAATGCATAAAATAAAAGAAACAACTTAAACCAATATGACTTTATTAAGAAAACGGGAAAACCACTTCATAGACCCAACATAGCAAATTAAAATACCACACTAGCAAGCAATAAGTAGAGGAAAACAAAGAAAATTAAAGCTACCATGACGTCTCACTCATACCCCCTCCCCAGAACTAGGTTGAAGACCAAGGTTTATGGGAAGGAAGTGGTATGCCTTGGTGGCGCTCACAATCACTATTGAGGCGGTGGAAGATCCCATTTATCCTTAAACACTGCATATGCTTCTATTGCCCTTGATGCTATTGCATCCAAGTGTTCTGCCTATCTTCTTGTCGTTGATGTCTCTCCAAAAATTTGTCAATATGGGCATTTTTAATTTGTTGTTGCTCCGTCCACTGAGCAATCAGAGCACCTTGCAATGTTTGGGTCTGAATAATGGACTGTTGATTATCCATAACATTCCGGAGGTCAAACCGATAAAGTTGAACACTTTGCTGGAAAGATTCAATTATCTCTGCAATTCCCTAGCCAACCCCCGATGATGATTAAACTAGCCTCCCAGGCCTCTTCCTTAACCTTCTCATAGGCAGGCTACTTCCATCTCCTTCTACTTCCATCTCCTCTCTTCCTTCTTGCTGCGCCGGTTCTCCGCCTCCTTGTCTCTCGACAATCACAACTTGGTATTTGCGACGTTCTTATGCATTGGAGTCTCGGGAGGCCTCTATATGTGCTTGTGTGTAGACGGACCAATTTTGGCGGTCCTCCAATCCATTCACCCAACTAAGCTCGGGGTTCGGCGGTCGTAAGAATGGGCCAACATTTTGTATTACTTTAGGGACTCTCTTACTAGCGGAGGTTCGTGGTTATCCCTTCATGTAGCCCATCATGACTATCCGCATTTGCTCCATATCGTCCCATGTCAACAAGGTGTGACCTTTTTTTAGACCAGCCATTTTCAAATACAACCCCCACATGTGCCGCTATCGGTGTAACTAATTGACCAATGTAGCTTTCATCATTTTTCCTCACGACCAAACTTTCAAACTAGGCCAATTTGATCGTCACAACATCCACCTTGTATTTTGACAACATGCACCACAGGAGGAATAGCTCCCCCTGTCTACAGTCCTCGATCTGCTTTTGAGCAAATATAGTGAGGCTCAACATATCTTTTGACTTGAGTACTGGAGTTCTGATCCATTGCGCTTTGTTCTTATTGCCTTGTCTAGGTAATGCCGGTACCAAGCCTAGAGCCTCTATTAGCCATCCACATAAGTCATTCTCATCGTATATATTAGGAGAAAGGTGTATCCCCTCTCAGGCGCCCGTAAATTTCCTGCAGATCAGCTAGGCTCAATGAGAAAGACTCATTATGTAGCTGGAATGTAATGCCTGCTGTAAATCATGGATTGAGGCCTGCGGTTGGAGCTCTAGAGTGCTCAGGAGTTCAATATTCGTCAACATGTATGTATGTTGGACCTGCATCAATTTCACCCTCTCCAGTCTTTTGAGCAACCTTCACACATCCCTATGGATTTCCATAGCTCTAGTGATTGCATCGCCTGTATACCTAGTTGGTACAACCTTTTTAGTCACCAAATTTTTCCAGCATTTCTTTTGTACTTCATTCTCCAGGTCAATGCCAAGATTTCGGCTATCAAGAGGGTCCACAATGGGCTCCGGTATAGACTCCGGGATATGGTCTGGAATTGGTTCCGGTTCCACCACCTTTTTCTCGTCTTTGTCACAACGAGTTGAATGAGTCATTTTTAATCCCTACACATAGCACACTTTCACCAAATCAATACAAGGATATTCAAATTGCAACTGTTTCAAAATTTAGTCATTGTCAACATAATTGACCAAGTTATGTAAGCAAATTCACTAAATATGTTCAATTCAATACATAGTAATCAAGAACTACCTATAACATATGATTAATCACCAATATTAAGCATCCCTTAATCAAAATTATCCCTAAATTGCTCAATAACTCAATCAAACAATGAAAACAATTAGTTTAGGCATTTTATTTACATCGCACACAAGGTGCTCGATGCCCTAGTGAACATTAAACTCAAAAATCCAAATTTTTGCAATGATCACACTACCCATATTATCAACACATCAAATCACAACTTTCCCAATCAATTATACTCAAGAACGCAAGCAATTAAGCAATCTCGCACAAAAATAGCACAACAAGTGCTCAATACCAATCTAACCATGCACACTACTAGTTCTTGCGCAAAAGTACCTATATTCATCAAATAAATTCAATATTAATGCTAAATGAAATAATTACAAGGTTAGCCTCACTTACCGGAAGGTTTTAATTGGAGACGATTGAAGAATTTTTATGCCCTTCGAATTTTCATAATTTCGCCTTAATTTGCCCCTGACTGTGGATTTTTGTGTGAAGTGTGTGATCAACGTGTTAATCTGGTGTGCATGTGTGTGTGTGTTGTTTGTGGAGGAAAAGATTAAGGGAAGAGGGAAGGTGTGTTTTGCAGCCCTAAATCGTGAAAAGCATTGAAGAAAGAAGAACCTGAAATGTGTTTCTGATTGTTTATGTAGGCTGAATATAGCCAAGCCTAGCTGGATTAATAGTGGCTGGCTGGGTTCAGGAGTCAGCAACAAACTCTCTTTTTGAGCCCTTTTCTGCTCGGTCGGATTCATCCTGCCCGCCCGGTTTTGTTAATCCTTCAAAAGCCAAGCCCGGCCGGATTCGTAGGTCAAAGAAATAAATTAATATTCCAAAATATTTGTGCCTGGCCAAATTGGATGTGCCCGGCCAGGTTGGACCCCTTTCCGCCTATTCTTGAAGTTTTGGCATATTCTTCTAACACTTGTCTGACTTTTTTGACTTAACTCCGATCGAAACTTGCCTTTTAAGCTCACTTGTCTCATTTTTTGCGATTTTATGACTTGTTTAACTGCATCATCACTCACAACATGTTATTGTCTAAAATAAAATTAAAATAAAAAAATAAATAACAAAAAAAGGAAAAGAAAACTGTAATCATAGGGTTGCCACCCAACAAGCGCTAAATTTTACATCTTCAGCCGGTTGACCTTTTTAGTTTCTAGTTTAGCTCATTCAACTGCACGTCATGTAAAATCTTCATTTGCACCGACTTGTAGTATATTTTGAATTGTTGTCCATTCACATGGAATGTACTCCGTCTTTATGAAGCAAGTGTATTACTCCGAATGGTCTAACACTTTTGATCGTGAACAACCCCGGCCACTTAAACTTCAATTTTCCTAGGAAAAGCCTGAACTGAGAGCTGAAATATAGGACTTGGTCTCCGGCCTTGAAATCACATCTCTTGAGCAATCGATCATGAAATCTCTTTGTGCGCTCCCTGTACAAGCTCGAATTCTCAACTACTTGACATCGTAACTCATCTTGATCATTGAGTTTGAGGATGTAGCTAGCCCCACTTAGGAGAAGTCAAAATTTAACTTCTTCACGACCAATACGCTCTATGCTCCAACTCAATAGGTAAATGGCATGACTTGCCAAAGACGAGCTCATATGGTGACATCCCCAATGGAGTTTTGTAGGCCGACCTATATGCCCATAAGGCATCATCCAACTCCATTGCCCAATCTTTCCAACTCCCATTCACTGATTTCTCTAAGATTTGCTTTATTTCCCGAGTAAACCAATTATGCTTGACCGTTGGCTTGAGGATGGTACGGTATGGTCAGTTGATGCTTGACCCCATACTTAGCCAATAATGCTACTAGCCACTTGTTACAAAAGTGTGAATCCCCATTCCTAATTAAGGCACTTGGACCTCCGTACCTCGTGATGATGTTATTTTGAAGAAAAATTCAACACTATCTTGGAATCATTTGTTTAGGTTGGAACCACTTCCACCCATCTCGACACATAGTCCACCACCAAAAGTATGTACTGAACCCCTTGTGAAGGAGGGAATGGCCCCATGAAATCAATGCCCCACACATTGGATAACTCAACCTCGATGATATTTGTGAGAGGCATCTCATGTTTCTTGGAGACTCCCCTGGTTCTTTGGCACCGATCGCACTGCAATATAAAATCATGGTAATTCTTGAAGATTGATGGCCATTAAAAGCTACTTGGTAACCCCGCTTCATGTCGGGAGACACACCATCGGATGATAGTATCAGCACACCTCTTTTATGAATAGGATCATCCCACATGTAGATCTTCACATCGTGGAATAATTTTTCTCTTTAATGTGACATCAAATCGGGAGGTATAACACCAAAAGCCAAGAAGTGTACTATATATCGAAACCATGGTATATCTTCCACCGTTATAATGTACTCATTCGGGAATATCTCTTTGATTACCTCATTTTTCCCTTCTTCAACGGTTCATTGACAATTCCTGATAGGTGGTCGGCAACCACATTCCCACACTCCCGATTGTCTCGAATCTGCGCATCAAACTCTTGCAACAAGAGTAGCTAACAAATCAACCTCAGCTTCGACTCCTTCTTACCAAACAAGTAGCAGATAGAGGCATGGTCAGTGTAGACTATAGTCTTAGCCCCGATCAAGTAAGACCGGAACTTGTTGAACGCATAGACAATGGATAACATCTCCTTCTCAGTGGTGGTATAGTTGGCTTGAGCTGGATCGTGGGTTTGCATGCATAATATAGCACTCTGAACAAGTTGTCCCTGGTTTGGCCCAAGGCTGCACCAACAGCCATGTCACTAGCATCACACATCAGTTCAAATGGTTGGGACCAATCCGGTGTGATCAAAATTGAGGCATAAATCAGCACCTTCTTCAAAGTCTCAAATGCCTGCACACATGAATCATCGAAAACGAAAAAAAGTCTCTCTTTCTAACAAGCAAGAAGATTTAGAAATTTTAGAAAAGTCTCAAATGAACCTTCTGTAGAATCCCGCATGTCCAGGGAAACTTTTTACCACTTTTTCGTATTCTGAAGTAGGTATTTTTTTTTATGACGACTACCTTGGCTCGATCCACTTCCAAACATGTAGCACTAACTCTATGATTGAGAACTATACCATCCCTTTCCATGAAATGGCACTTCTCCTAGTTAAGAACTAAATTGGTGTCTTTACACTGCTGCAAAACTTAAGCCAAATTATCCATACAATGGTCAAAAGATGACCACAAGATAGAAATATCTTCCATGAAAACCTTTATTATATTCTCAATTAACCCACTAAATATGACCATCATGCAACAGTGAAAAGTGGCAGGGCCATTACACAACCCGAATGAGATTCTACTGAAAGCAAAAGCACCACATAGAAGATGAAAGCAGTCTTCTCTTGGTCCTCTGGGGCAATCTTAATTTGGTTGTACCCCGAATATCCCTTGAGAAAGGAATAATACTCATAACCCGCTAGCCTATCAAACACTTGATCTAAAAAGGGTGAGGAGAAGTGATCCTTACAAATGGCAACATTCAGTTTTCTATAATCAATGCAAACTCTCCATCTCGTAACTAGCCTAGTAGCTATAATCTCATCATTGTCACTCTTCACTATCCTCATTCCCCTCTTCTTAGGGACCACTTGGGTCGAACTTACCCACTTACTATGAGATACAGAAAATACAGTACCTATATCTAACCATTTAAGTATCTCTTTCCTACTACTTCTTGCATCATAGGGTTAAGTCTACGTTGATTTTGAACACATGGATTATACTCATCCTCTTTCATGCATGCAAACAGTCGGGTTAATCTATTTTAAATCAGAAATTGACCATCCTATGGCAAACTTATACTTCCATAGGACTCTTAATAGTTTGTCACTTTTAGTAGTAGGCAAATAACCATAGATAATCCGACAACGGCTTTAGTTTAGGTCTGGATGTGCCATCTCTTGGCTCTTCGCGCGCCGCCTCCTTGCTTATATCTTCACTCATAGTGCTTTTTTTTTTTTGTGCTGCCTGCAGAGAATTCATGGCACTAAGATCTTCCACTTATCAAGATTAGTGGAGTCAAGGTCATTCGTGGCAAAAATAGCGTTATGTAAACATATTGCTAAGGGCCATTATCAATAGCAGAAATAAATTTCCTATCTATGATAGCATCTAAACAACGAATGGTACTATACTCTTCAATTCGATTCACTTCCTCATTCTTATCAAATCTCCTTACTTTATATATAGAAAATATGACATTCTCATCATTAACCCTCAAAGAAAGTTCACCCTTTTGTACATCAATTAAAGCCCTTCCCGTTGCTTGAAATCGGCGACCCAAAATAAAAGGGACCTCCTTATCATCCAACTTATCCAAGACTACAAAATATGCCGGAATCATGAAAGTACCAACCTTTAATAAAACATCCTCTACAATATCCCGTGGGTAGGTAAAAGACCTATCTGCCATTTGTAGGGAGACTCTAGTGGGTTTTATTATGCCTATGCCTAATTTTTCAAATATAGATAAAGGCATAAGGTTAATGCTAGCTCCTAGATAACACAGTGCTTTCTCAAATACCTCATTCCCAATAACACAAGTAATAGTTAAACTACTCGGATCTTTATGTTTTTAGGCAACTTCTTTTGAATAATCGCAATGCACTCTTCATTCAGATTGACCGTCTCATAGTCTTTCAACTTCCGCTTCCTTTCTATCACCTCTTTCAAGAACTTTGCATACTTCGGCATCTGCTGTAACGCATCAATAAAAGGTATGTTAATGTGAATTTTCTTAAATATCTCCAACAACTTAGCAAACTATTCATCTATTTTCTTTCTATGAAAATCTTAAGGGAAAGGAAAGGAAAGGATATATTTAGGAGCATTAGAGATAGTAATAGATTTTGGCTTCTTAGCCCCTTTTTTATTCGACTCTTTCCCTTTCTCTTTGGGTGCGCTTTAGTCTTCCATGTGCTCTTTCTCTACCACTTTCTCTTAGTCAAGGCATCTTTGGCCCTTCATCTTTAGTGCCAGTTCTCAAACGAATGGCTTGACATTGTTCCTTTGGATTGTCCACAATATCTTTCAGGAATTGCCTATTTGGTGTAAGAACTCTATAGCTTGTGAATTTTGGCTCGGTTGAGCATTAAGATCCTTCATTTCAGCCTCCTAATTTGTCTTAAGGTCTTTCATCTCTGCCCTGTAACTAATGAGTATTTGTTCATCTCTAAACTCAAAGTACCGACACTCTTCTCAATCTTTGTAAACCTCTCGTCAATAATAGCAATTTGAGACTGTTTGATGTCTTCTTGAGTAGGCTTCCTTCCATCATGTATTATACTATTTGTGACTATGAAGCCTGATGGCAGTTGGAGAGAATTATTTGGATTGTTGTACAAGAAATTAGGATGATTCCTTGCACTTGGTTGATACTGATTGCATTGTTGTTGGTTGCCATGGAATTTTTTGAAGTTTCTTTTATTAACATAATAGGCAGTTTTGACTACTTTGTGCATGGCTGGCTACTATAAACTAGACTCGGTATGGTGGTCTAAACTAGCACTAGTTAGCAGACTCAACTGCTTGATTATAGCTGCCAATAGAGCCGTAATTGATTCGGTCGGCTCAGTCTTAGTGATGCTGGCTATTCTCCTCGGTTGAGTTCTATCTTTCGGCCATTCCCAACTAGTACTGGCCATTTCAACTAAGATAGTGAATGCAACACTTGTATGCTTTGACAATATAGATACACCTGATGTTTCATCTACGAGTATTCCTTTGGGCCCAAGTAGCTCATCATAAATATGGCAAATTTATTGCTCCGTAGTGAATCCATGCGAGGGCACTGCATGAGAAGGTCCCCAAAATGCTCCCAGGCTTCACCAAAATGTTCTCCATAAGATAGTTTGAATTGTGTGATTTCACTCTGTAGTTTAAGCATCTTTCTCGGTGGGAAATACTTCAATAAGAATTTGGTACTTAGATCTTCCCATGTAATGACTTGCTCTAGTGTGTTATACCATGCCAGTGTCTTATCTCTAAGAGAGAAAGCGAACAGCCTAAGCTTGACCTGATCATGCGGAACTCCATGCACCTTAAGTGTTTCTGAAACTCTCTTGAGCCAAACTAAGTAGACATTGGGGTGTTCTAGTGGCCCCACCAAACTGGTTCTACTGGACTATGAATGACAATGCTGGCTTGAGTTCTGGCTTGAGTTCAAAGTTGTTGGCATTTATTGGTGGAAATTATACTCCTCCATAGTTTTGGTTGGATACGAGACGAAGATAGTCCCGTATATGTGTCTCATATTCTTCAGGATCGGCCTGAGGCTATAGTTGTGGATGTAGCAGGTGCTGCTGAGGTATGTTACTCTCCCTAGTCTCATGATTTGTATGCTCTGATTCTGCTGAGTTGCTACCCCAAAATACCGCCTAATTCTCTTGGCTCATATTCTCCGATAAATTGGCCAACTCGAATAATGGATTTCTCTGTTTCTGTATCTTCGAGAGTTCAATTTCCAGGTCAAAAGGGGCAAGATTGTCCTTTCCCTTAGACCGAGTTTGCTTACGTTGTCTAAGATCACAATCAAAGAGAGCAGGATAAACCAAACACAAAATAGAAACAAAAAAAATAAAGTGCAGAAAAATAAATGTGTAGCCTAATCCTGAACTATTTATCAAGAAAGAAATTAACACAGTTACCAGTCCCTAGCAGTGGCGCCAAAAACTTGACAACACAGTTGCTAGATAGAAGTGAGCAAGGTCGATCCCACAGAGACTGTGTTCATATGTTAATTTAATACCCTAGTTGGAATAATCCAACTCTATCTAGACTATAAAATACAGGGATTGTTATTGTTAAACTAAAAGTGTAGAAAAACAGTTACTAAAATATGTAGAATGTTCAAGCAACAAGTAATCACGAAGGAATAAATTAGATAAAATGTATTCTAGGGTTCGATTTTAGTTACGATTTCTTATTTATGATTATCCTATTACTCTAGACCTTTAAATCGAATTTAAGTGTTTATTAGATCACTAATCTAGTTATCCCTCCTCTCGGACAACGTTCCTCTCGGACAACGTTGACGTGTTGATCACGTATAAATAATTACTCTCTTTGGTTAACTATCGCATATGCAACTCCAAAGGGATACTAAGACTAGTGTCTACACAAATATCTCACTCTTCTTGGGTGATTATTGATACCTATGCTATACGTCGTATTCATATTAATAATCCTCCCCTCTTGGGCATCAAATTATTAAGCAAATAGAATATACTAATTGGTCAAATCAGTAAATTCATGAAATAAGACAAGCGCATAAGGTAAACACATAGGACGGAGTCTAGAATAAAATAGTATACTCAAGACATAGTCAATCATAACTTGCTTTCTAGCCCTAGAACAAAAATGTTTTTAACTACTCGTGTACATATTTAAAACCAAAGAATATTCACACCACACATTCTAAAGCAATAAAATAAATAACAACGACTAAACTCGGAGTCTTCTATCTCGATCCTCTTCCCTTCGCACTTCTTGCTCTTCGATTAAAGCCTCCAAGAAGATTATGATATGTGATGATTAATTTCAGACTTGGAGAACCCCTATTTATAAGTTAGGGAATGATTGGGGTTGAAACGGGCTAAAAATCGACTCGAAGTGCGTTAAAACACATGAACCGCCTAAGGAATCCAGCCAATTTCACTGTATGCGGCCGATCTATTAAGTCGAGCCCAACCGGTCTGGCTTGCGCGGTCAGTTTGGTTCGGTAGAACGAATTGAAGTCTAAGCAAGTTTTGTACTTACCAACAACATTTTAGCTCGGCTGGTCTGAGCTTGGCTGGTTGGTGTACAACTTTTTCGCTGGTTCGCTTGATTTTCTTCGGCTCGTGGGCGGATGGAACCACTTTAGCTCGCCCGGCCCATCTTCTAACTCCTTATATTTTTGTTTTCACCCCTAAATGTCTTTTTCTTTTTCTCGGACCTCATTCTATGGATTTCAGCCCTAAACCATAAGAGTTTCTCTACAAAACAAAAAAACACGCCATTCGGCTCAAAATATAAAATATGAACATAAATCAACTAAATTAATTTGCAAACACTACCAAAATAACCGTATAAATAGGACTAAATGCATGCATATTCTACGTGTATCAACATCTCAACTGATATTCAAGTTCAAAGGCAGCTTGCAGAAGTTGAAGGAAAAGCTTTCATTAAACCTACTCCAATGGGCGGTTTAAATTTGGCGAGGTGTCTTTGTTTAAATCTTGGAATCAAAGTAGACTATGAGTTTTGAGGAATGCGTATAGTAGAGGAGTAGCCTTCCGAGGATAGGTAAAATTGTTCTATGGTGCTAAGCTGGACATAGATACTGGGATAGCTAAGACTATACTATGTGAACAACTTAGTTAATGTTCTCTGTGTGAGGGAAGAGTGGACGTAGAAGAATTACCCCCACCTTCGAACCATTATAAATAATTGTATATTTTATTGGTTTTATACATGTTGTTGGCATACTACATTGCTTACTGCATTGCTTTTAGAAAATGTATTAGCATATTTCGCTGCACAAAAATCTACATCTGCATTGCTTTTTGTAACTACCCTAGAATAGATTGTTGAAAGCTTATTGCGTCAAGGTTACTTACTACTTTAGCTTTTCTGTAAGAACTTGTTTCCTTTAGTAAGCAACATACCCTTGCTCAAAGTATTTATGAAATAGAAATCGATAGTTAGAGGTTTATTCACACCCCCTTCCCGACGCCCTCTAAACCTCTACTACTTAGGACCAAGAACTGGTGACAAAGCGGTTGGTTCCACACACCATTCATATTTAGTAGCTTAACTAGATCTAATCATTTTCAATCCAAAAAAACATTTTTGCAAAAGTAAAATCCTTTTGTCAAAAAGCCACAACAATGGAAACTTCTTCAACTAAGGCTCCTATATTTTCCTTTGAGGATTAGAAGAACTGGACTATTAGGATTAAAGCGCATTTGTCATCTATGCATGTTGAGATATGGACAATCATCATTGGAGGTCCATCAGTAATCATAAAGATCAACAATGCTACTCGAGTAGAAGGTGAACCAGTAGGTCATCCCATACAAGTCATGAATGGACTAATGACAAAAGAAAGAGGTCAAATTTGGACAACTTGGCTAAGGATACCCTCTTTGACACATTGGACAAAGGCACCTTTAGTGAAGTGAAGACATCCAAGACTACTTAGGACATCGGGGCTTGCTGAGGGAAATCTATGTTGGCTCCGCTCTATTGCTGAGAATAGGGTAGCTACAACAACCCTAAACTTCGAGCTCTTCAAGAAAAAACCATGGAGAGTCTCTAAACGAAATAAATTCTAGATACACATCTATTCTGAATGAGTTGGTGTTTGCTGGGAAAGACTACTCCCAGCAGAAGATAAACACCAAGATGCTACGAGGTCTCACATCAGATGAGATGTAAATACCATTCCAATGAGAAGCTCAAAGTAGCTAGGTAGGAAGAGCATCCATGAACTCTTTTCTAACCTCAAATCCTTTGAATAAGATATTTATTGGAGAAGGTGAGAATAGGAGAATGGTATCGTAATCAAAGCCCTAGTAGTAAGCAGCTCCAAAGCAACTCCAAATGTTACAGTATTCACCATCGTGCCCCAACAAAAACTAAGAGGAGTTCACGCCTGATGAGATGGCCCTACTCATGAAACATATCACACGATTCATGAAGAAGCATCACATAGGTAACCCTTAGAAACTCCAATATGCCAGGCCTATAGAATCCCCAAGGACGACAAAGGAGCTGGAGATTTTTGCTTCAACTCTAGGAAGACTGGCCAATTCGCTAGGGAATGCCCATATCCTAAAGAGCACAAGTATCTTGAAGAAGTTAAACAACAAATACGGGACAAAAGGATGCTAGAGAAAGCTCAGGTAAAGCATTCTTAAGTGGAACAGAACCAATAAAGGCTATTCAACTTACATCAAGGGAACCTACAACACGTGAAGATTAAGACTTCGAGAGTGACTCCTCATATTCTGACAGTGAAGCGCTCGTTTGCCTCATTGACAAAAAAAATGATCATGTAGAGGTAGATTCTCCCAGTATCTCTTCAAGATTAGAGAGCACTAACTCTGAAGCTTACTCATTTTGTTCATATATATTATAACTGACTTTAACCTAGTCAGATAGTCTTATGAAGAGCTGAAGGCTGGGAACATGTAACTTCTTGGAGAAACTACAGCAGTATAATGTTTACTACTGAAGTTGAAAAACTTACAGCTGAAGTAACTGACTGCAGCTTTCTTCGAGAGGAAGTCAGAAAAATAAAGATGTCACTCATCCTTCATGACAAAAAGGAAAAAGAATTGGTGCCAACCATCATGTTTTTCAGTCCATGATCTAGGAATATGGCTGAGATACTGAATGTTCAGAGGAATCGATCTAACATGAAAGGGATAGGTTACTTTGACATAGTTCCTAATTGTCAAGCATCCAGTACTTCTACCGATGTTCCAGCAATAACTATGTTTGAAACACAAGCGCTCCCCAAACAGCAAAAAGCTAAACCTAGAACGATGGAGAATATCCTAAATTTTGCATCTAGTCTGGAATCAGGCCGTAAACCTGACACGGGGAAGTTAATTGCCATAGGAAAACTAGGCAACAGTGATGTAGGAAGCCACAAGTTATGGCTACTGGGTGTAGTAATTGTCTACAGTATCCAAATAGTATTCGGCAAAAAACTAAGCTCATTTTTCACAAGTTTCCCCACAAGTCCAGGAGAATTGTCAAAGTTCACTCCAACCTAGGAAACAATCTGCTCTCAGTACACCAGCAAAAGGAAAATTTTCCAGTTTACATCAAGCAAGTTAGTCCAGAAAAAAGTTTGTTTTATAGAGTTCCAGTAAGACTCATAGCGATGAACAAGCTATAAGAAAAGAATCGGTATCAAGAAAGATTAATTTTCAAGGACCCATTCAACGGTGGGCACCTAAGTCTACTTGATAACTTTGCATGTCAAGTTGTCCCCTGGATATAGTGGCATATGGCACATCAACAACGGATATGTCAGACACATGACAGGCAAAACAAAATCCCTCAAAGATTTCAAGGACTGCAAAGGACCCACTGTGGTCTTTGGAAACAATTCCAAGGGCATCACTAGCGGTATTAAGACGTTCTCTAAAGGCAAAGTCAACATAGCAGATGTCTATTTCGTTGAAAGCTTACTGTACAATATCTTGAGCATAATTTAGTTCTGTGATAAGGAACATTCTGTAGCGTTCACTCAAGGAAAATGCTTAATAAGAGATGTGACACACTAAAACTTAACCCTAGTATGACCACAGGTAGATGGTGTAACTATAGCTAGCATTCAACAAGGCCAATCCACAAGGACTGCGTTACTGTGCCAATTAAATACCCTAATCCTAATAGCCTAACTCTATCTAGACTCTGGAATAAGATGGTATGGTTGATTAACTAAAACTATATAAATAATACTCAAAACACTTAGAATATTAAACAATAACTTGGGAGAAAGAATTAGATTAAAAGATGTATCCTAAGGTTCGATTTCAGTTACAACTTCACAATGTCAGATTATCTTAATTATCTAAACCTTTACCGAATTCCATCTTTTACTAAACGATCATGTATATGGTTAACTCTCCTCTTGAATGATGCTAACGTGTAGAGTACGTATAAATCATTACCGTCTCCGGCTAACTTTACGTAACTCCTAAGAGATCAAAAGATCAGTGCCTACACAGATACCTCACTTCTTTCGGATAATATTGATACGTATGCTATATGTCGTAAGCCTATTAATAATCCTCCCTCTCGGGTGACGAACTATCAAGCTAGGTGAATAAAGCAATTGGCCAAATTGATAAATTCATAAACACGAACAAATATATCTATAAAAACTTAGAACGGGGTGTTAAATAATCAAATAATTAAAACATAGTGTTATCTTAATCTACTTTCTAACCTTAGAATACGATGGAAAATTAACACTCATATTCATAATTTAATCCATCAAATATTCATAGACAATCATTCAATATAAACTAAAATAAAAATAAGAACAACTAAACCCAAAATTGGCTCGTAATCTTATTACGAAATTTTTGGACCACTGAAGAAGAAGCGAGTTTATGACCATCAACAATAATATCAGATGTAGTTCATCCAAATCTGCACAACCTGACTGTGATCAGATTTAGGCTAAGGTTTATGAGGAGATGCGTGAGGAGATGATCAAGAGACAAGAGGAAGTGGAGCAGGAATTGAGGGAGAGGTAAGAACTCATGAAGCTAGCATGGAAACAAAAGGGAAGGAGATAGTGGATTTCATACAAAAGTTTACGAGAGGTGGTGGACATTCAGCTCTTCCTACTGATACATAAATACTTTAAACTTCATTTTAGGCTAAGTTATCTTTTTATTTGGGTGTACGTGGTATTGACTTGTGTTCAAAATTAGATCCTCTACTTATAGTGAGCTATTAGATGCTTCTCTTCATTCTTTATCAATTTAGGATGTTCATAAATGATTTAGTTTAATTTCGTCAACCATGGTTGTTACTGGGGATTAGGGTTGAAATGATAACATGTAATCTCTATGCTTTTGCCATTTTCACATTCGAATTGATTTTTGTTTTAATCTTTTGTCAATGTTATTAAATTGGGTGGTAAAAGAAAATATGCATATTTTTATAATTTATATAGGTTTTATAAATGTCTAAATGACATTTTTATATTTAAAAAAAAACTGAAATATACATACATCCATACATACATACATAAATATATATATATATATATATATATATATAAATTATTGAGTGATTGCCAAATAAACCTGGAAAATTAATCAGTTCCATTGAAAATTGTTAACAAAATAGCAATTAATCTATACCAATATATTACCAAAGATTTTTCAAGTTATTGGTATTTTACAAGTAAATTACCTGTTGATTTATGCTACAAAAAAACCAATGAATTTCAGCCCGCTAGTAAATTTCCTAGGGGATCTCTAACACAATATCGACTACTATAAAATATTTTTACGAACGAGCACATATTTACTAACAACTTACCAATGACATCCCCAATGACCACAAATTTACCAACATTTACCAATGATATTTTTAACCGACGACCATGGATTTAACAACGACTTACCAATGATTGGTTGATTTTAACTTCTCAACGACACCATTCTATCCATTGGCGTTCCGTTGACAATCTGTTCATAGTTTTCCAACGAACTTAATTATTTGGTTGGTAAAATTACCAACAAAATCACTTTACCAACGAGGAACAACTAGTTGTAATCCGTTGTTAAATACAATTACCAACATATTTTCTTATTTAGCAACGACAAGAGTTCGTTAGTAAATTACAGTTTTCTTGTAGTTCAAACATGTTTTTAGCTTAATTAGTTATTAAATACCAATTTCTATTGTATTAGAGATTTTTTTGGTCCATCTGTGTACTGAAGTAGATTAATGTATCTTATAGTTGCAATTTAAGGTTTAAAATACAAGTTATTCAATAGGAAAAATGCCAAAAATAACCAAATAATGTTGTCATTTTTAAAACTGCCTTTTAACTTTAGAAAATTTAGTAAAAGTAGCCCGTGACTGGATATCAAAGGTACCCCAACAAGTTAAAGGTGGACATAGTGGTAGGAGGTTGATGTGGCATGTTTTTTCTTGATGTGGCAAACCAACTTATTTGGGTAATAAAATATGAATACTAATAAAAAGTTTAAAAAACTAATTTAAATACATAATAAAAATATAATTCAATCTAAAAAGAACCATTACGCAAAAAATATATATATATATATATATATATATTGAGAAATTCAGTAATTATTTTAAAAATCTAAAACGATTAATTTAATTTGATAAATATTACACCTCACCCTCCACCAGTCCGACCTCATAACTGAAAGCCCACCCGCCCCCACCTTTACCCTCACCCTGACGACTAGTTCACCACAGGTCTCTCCTAGTGGTTTGAGTCGACTCAGTGAGTCAATGCATGTGTGGTCTGCAGATTAACAAAATGAAAATGGGTCCAGGAATAGGTTTAAGCATCAACTTGCCATCTTTAGGTCACGGGCTCGGGTCATCTCGTACCCCGTCACTGTTTCGATCCAGATTTATCAACCTCACATCAACTCCTATCTGAGCCTTAACTAGGCCAGGATTCAACGCATTCGACCCCTGGGAAACTTCTTGTGTAGAGGAGCCGACGGTAGAGAGAGGGTCTTGATTTCAAGTGGATTTCTGAACTTGTCAACTGAATATCTGGTAAAGGGAAAATGCGAGGTTCGAAGTGGGTAGCCCTATTATTTGAATAGCTAGGTTCGAGTATGGATCTAGATTTTGGATGGATTCGGTTGGGGACGGATTGTGTAGAGCCTGGCCATGGAGACTAAGCTCACGATTAAATGGCTAAAAGTAATAATATTGGCACATGGGGAAATGGAAGCCATATAAGCTATTAACGAATTGTTTATAGGAGTCATGTGACTATGCTTCAATGTATGACACATTCACTACTGCATCTTTTGAAAATTTGAACCAAAGTGAGTCATGTTGGTAAGGGAAGTCGTCGTCCACCACCAAATTTAATATTTCCAAACTCTCGACTCTACTAAGTAGAGTGGCAAGTCGGGTCGAATTCACAGGGAACAAAGGAATAGTATCGTTTCCATGTACTCAAGCAACTAAGACATTGAAATAATATTAGAACCTAACAAGCAAAAAGGTTGTTGGGAGGGGGGGTGGGAATTTGTGAGTGCCAACTAATTGATTACTAAAAATTACCAAAACCAATAAATAAACTAAAAAGGAATTACTATTAAAATTCAAGTAACAAGTGATTTAAAGACAAATAGATTGGTTTTTCATTTTTTCATATATATAAAAGGATCTACCCTTGATCTCGTTTCCCTTTGGTCTATTTGATTCACACGACTATTGTTGATGCTCAATCAATTACAATTCAAGTCCCTATCACAAGACTATTAACAAGCTCTAATAGCCTTGTTGTCTCTTAGCTAGCCAAAACAAGCTCTTCGACTAACCCTATTTGATTTAATCCAACCTTCAAGCTCTCTCCGGCTCGATAACCAAACGAAAAAAGCACAAATACAATGAGATAGATAAGACATAAAACTCACAAGCTCGGTTTTAGAGGTCAAACTTTATACTATCACCAATGATTTAATAATTGTTCGCTATACATGAATCGAAGACCCTACAATTACGGATAGTGATCCCGATTTCTAACAATACATTTATAAGCTTCCTAAAGGGTGATCAATCCTAAATTTAACTCATAAATATAAGTCAATAACAACCAATAGTACAAAACACTTGAATACACAATTAAAAGGTAGCATCACCCGTAATAATACATAAACAATGTCGAGTCGAAGTTCCACAATCGATCAAGGGTAGAAATACTACTCACCCATATCAACTATTACAAATAGAAAATGGATTAAAATACAAAGAAACATAAAATCAAGACAAAAGAACCTAAAAATGTTGATTGGAGAAGATGATCTTGAATCTTCTTGCCCAATCCTTCTTCTTAGATAAAATGGAGGCCGTAAATGGGTGATGGAATGTCCAAAGATAGGTCAAATTTCGAATGGGAAGGATATTTATATAGGGGAGTAGTTGCTAGTTGCATTTAAAGCTAAAACGCATTTGCAGTTTAAAACAGAGGGTCAGACCTCGGCCAAGACACAGGTTGACCTTGGCCAAGGCGAACCTGAGAGGATTTCATCTTAAGGCTGGCCTCGGGCGAGGCATGTATCCATTTCGGCCGAGGCAGTAAAAAGGGGTTTTTTCTGGGTTTAGGGTTCAGGGATCACCTCGGCCGAGGTGAGTACCTTGAAACCTTGGAAGCCTTCATTTTTTCCTGGAAGGTCACCTCGGCCGAGGTGAATGCATGTCTCGGCCGAGGTCTTGAACTCTGATTTTCTCCCCAATTCCCCTGGAAGGTTGCCTCGGCCGAGGTGAATACATGTCTCGGCCGAGGCCTTGAAATCTACATTTTCTTTACAAAATCCCCTGGATAAATGCCTCGGCCGAGATCTGGGTTTGTCTCGACCGAGGTGCTCCTTCAGTCCTTGTCCTCTGTTTACTTGGTTCGATCCATCAACTTTGCGATATCTACTGCACATTTTTTGTCTAATTGTACCTGTTTTGATATAGAAACGAACTGAGCGCATTAATCTGCTCAATAAGAAATAAATGCTCAAAATACACGTGAATATGCACACAATTATTACTGAAATGACACTTAAATCAACCTAAAGTGCATGCACGATCACGTGTACCACATGTCGTCGTATAGTTTCATAAATTGTTGATGAAGATACATATTAGGTTGACAAGAATCTTTACGTTACTCAAAATCCAACTCAGGTATAAATTAATTAAGGGACAACTATGAGCTCGTATTAAGTGTGAATGCAACACCTCAAACCAAATTCTTCAATGCAAGATCAGACAAAGTGGAATTAGAATCTCGCTGGTGCATTATGAATACGGAAACTAGGGGATGCATTTGATTAGTTTTACTTGGAACACTTCAAAAAATCATAGAATTAAATGATATAAACAATTGTATTATCAAGGTCTTTGGATTTTTTTGTGCATTGCTCGATTCCTTAAGTTAACTTCACTTTGTGTTTGATGAGGTAAATTAGGGATATGGAAGAGAATGACGACTTTTTTTTGCAAGTGGGAAAAGACAATAAAATATGTTTATAATAAGTTTTTGATGAGAAACCTTTTTTTTGAGTGGTTGTTTAAGAAGCTTTATAGAATACGGGTATATTTGTCTTCATACTCATGCCTGTTTTTGTATAAATGAATATGGTAGTGCAAATAAAATCGTCCTTATCCCCCTTATTATAAGAGATTATAAACGTAGAATAATTTAAGAACACATGTCAGCATTATGATGTTAATCCGTGTAAATAAGTTTAAATATCAAAAGTCAAAATAAAAATTAACTCATGTTGTTTTAACTGTTGCATAAACGTGTCCATCGTAAATTGGTTGCTAGCTTTTATTTCACTCTCGACAAGCTCTTTCTCCTACATGTGCCCCTTTTAACTACCAATAAAACAAGATTTTTATCTTTACTTTCATTTCCATATTTAAAAGTCTTACATCTTCTTGTCTCAACTCCCTCTTTTATGACACATATATCAAGTTAATGCACTTTTCACGATCTTCGATTTGATATTAATAATGCATATATATAGTTAATATATTAATTAATTTTTAAAGATACTTTTGTTATTATTATTATTATTATTATTATTATTATTATTATTATTATTATTGTTGTTGTTGTTGTTGTTATTGTTATTGTTATTCTATATTTTGATTTTTATATTTTTTCTATTAAAAAAAAATCATAAACCCAAAAAGAAATTTGAAAGGATAAAATTTATTTATTCTTTTAAAAGATTTAAATTATTTACAATATTAATTTTAAAGAAAAACTGCACTATCTATCGTACAGATGAAAATCTACTTTAGGAACCATATTTTCTCAAAATTTGGAAATAATAATAATAAAGGGATTAATATCATTTTCCAATTTTTTTACTAATAATTTGAATAAACATAAAGGATATGTTATTTTAAAGATTGAGTGGGGCATGATAAATTTGGGTGTGCAAATTTTAGGAAGTGTAAAGAGTATACAAATTTAAAGATGAGTAAATTAAAATAACCGTATAAATCTTGTGTTTATTTCTATAATTAAATATTGTGTAATTTATAAAATGTGATGAAAAACAATGAAAAAATATTAAAAATTACTACCTCCGTCTCGACTTATTTTGCACATTTTTCTTTTTCGACCGTCCCACCTTATTTTGCATACCCCTAAAAATGAAACTTCTCCCACAATCTTCACTCTCAAAATCTCAACACTCAATCTTCATCTTTAAAAAAATCAAAGAAAAAGCAAAAAGAAAAGCAAAATCTACTACTCCCTCCGTCTGGTTCTAATTTGCTTACTTTCCTTTTTGATTTGTCCCAATCTAATTTGCCAACCCATAAAAGGTAAATTTCTCTCACAATCTTCACCCTCAAAATCTCCACATTCAATCTCCACCTTTAAAAAAGTCAAAGATTCCATAAAATCTGTTTTTTCTTAACCTCCGTACCCAATCAAGGTAGGCAAATTAAATCGGGATGAAGGAAGTATTATTTTTTAACATCTGTGCTCGATCACTTGTGCAAAATAAGACGAAATAGTGGAAGTATTTTATAGAAAACATAGCGAGAGAGAAAATAGAATACACTTAAGTTAAATCGATTTTAAAATCCGAATTTCGACTCCGAGCGAAGTCTGTATCGATCAGTCCTCCACCCGCGCAGGCAAATCTGTAAACGAACGTAGCCTAAAGCAACTCGGACAAACGCTCGAAGCCGGAGGTTGGGCATTAATGGCTCCGAAAAAGAAAACCAAATCAAAGGGAGAGGCCGCCGAGTCAACTCAATCCACCGGAAAATACCCGTCATGCATCCGATCAGTATCTTCTTCATCGGTCGCCCTCTCTATTCATGCCAAGCCCGGCTCCAAACTCGCATCCATCACCGGTAACCATCAATCACCATTTTATTAATTTTATGTCATTTATTTTGTAGACTTCAATTGAAGTACCCATCTTCGTCACCAACTACAGTTCGATTTACTGAATTTTGATTGAAATCGTCAGATATGAATGACGAAGCACTAGGAGTACAGATTGATGCTCCGGCTAAAGACGGTGAAGCTAATGCCGCACTTCTTGACTACATTAGCTCTGTAAATCTCTTTCCTGTTCTAATTGGATAATTTATTCGTTGAGCAATGATTTGATTAATTGAGGAGGTTTGTGGCTTTTTTTTTTGAACTTATGATTATTCAGGTGGTGAGTGTAATTGGGCGTTTTAGATGACATTGAGGGAGTATATTTACAGGAGGTGGTTAATTTATTCGAAATCATTTCTTATGTGCATTCAATTGAAGGATTAATAAGTCTTAATGTTCTTGTTCATATTATTATTAATTTCCTAACTTCAAGAAAATCAGAGAAGCACACTTTTTAGCCAGTTAATTCGCCGTGACAATTGTTTTGTCATTCATCTTCTCTTCTTCATTAATTAACTTGGGCTTCTAATTTTGTTATTTCCCAAATTCAGTAATTTCTCTTATAGGATTGTGAGTATTGAAACGTATTCATGATTGCGTCTTCCTGGTGACAAGGTTCTCGGGGTGAAGAGAAGGCAAGTTTCTATAGGTTGTGGCTCAAAGTCGAGGGACAAGGTTGTGATAATAGAGGAGATAACGTTGCAGGCAGTATTTGACGCTTTAAATAGAGCTCTAAGTAGGCAGTGATGTAAGTTTAAGAGTAAGAACTATGAATGCTGCAAGGTATACCACAATGATCCTTCATTTCTATATAATGAAATAAATTATGCTTTACAAACTTATTTGTCCTTTGCACTATCTGGTTGTTTCTGTGAGCTGAAAAATGGAAAACCATAAATGCCTGGACTGTTCCATTCAGTTTGTAAATATCAATGTCTTATTTGTGCTGGCTTGTCTTCCCTGGATTCAGATATCATTGTCTTCAGTTGTAGCTTTTCTGGAAAAGGGAAAATAAAACAAAACCTAAGGTGATAGATCTAATTTAAGGAATAAACTGATCGAGGTGATCATGGGGATTAATACCATATTACTTTCTTGATTTTGGGCAAGGGTATAAAATATAAATAGTGGTCGTCTTATGGGTGGAGGGTCGACAGAACATGATAGAGCTTATAGGGGAAATAATCTTAAGCTTATTTCATGCATATTACTAGCCTGGTTTCGGGACTTGATAGACCTAATCTCGGGAGATAATTACCATCTTTTATTAGTGTCATGATTCTAGGCATAAAATTAGGAATACTATTTTATAAGAGTGGTGTATTTAGGATGGAGATAGGCAGAAAATTAGTTGGAGTTTCTCTTTATTCAGCGTTCGGCTGGGCAGTCTCGGCTGACGGGATTCATCCCGAGATTTCTTTTCTTTCATACAAATATATCTATTTTCTTTACAATTGAATCATGGATAAACTGGAGGAAATGTTGGTGGCGCTAACAACCTTCTTTTTAAGATGCAATGTCTTTGTACTGGACCCTGCTTAATCATTCTATAATAGGTTCTCCCTCCCCCCGTGCTTGTGTGTGTGGGTATTGTGCACCTATTCTGACTCAAATGGTAAATAATGATAATACTGTGAATATTTGTTTGAATTTCAGTTTTGGATGAAGAACAATGATAAAAACTTGAACAAGATATTACATTACTTTTTGTTGCTTTGGTTTCTCCCATGCTATAATCGTTGTCTTTCAACGTCACTGGCTTATGCTATTTCCACTCTGGTGCAAGTATTGGAGGTGTTACTGTGTGACTGTGTGAGGGAAGAATATTTGAACAATCTTTCTTGAGCTGCTACTGTTGAAAGGAAAATGAAGAACATGATGGGTAACCATGGAATTTTGAATACACCACTACTGCTAATAGTCTCGAAATTGAAATGTTTCTGAAGTGTGCCCTTCTGAAGGTCCTATGTATGTTGATAGATTTCGTTAGTTCCGTTGCTGTTATTTTGCGGATAGGCACATGTGTTTTGTGTAAATGGATGATAAATACCATCCTCGAGCTCATTTAGATGCTACACCGTTGTAATCACATAGAATGTAGTATACTCTTGATTTGACATACGCCCACCCAGTATAGTATGTTGCATAAGTTAGGCCGTCATTGCCACAAGTTTGTGATAAGGCTGAAGCTGAGAAAGTTGCATATTTTTCTGTTTGTAAGCTAGAAGTCGACCTGTACAATGTAAACAAGTATATTTATCTTTTAGTAATATTTATTAAGAGGGTGTTTGGTTGAGCTTATAAGCTCCTAAAAACATTTTATAAGTTGTTTAAGATCTTATAAGCTTCTAAAAACATCTTATAAGCGACGGAGTTGGATACCTCAAGTGGCAGAGCATCTACTACTAGACCTTTCGTCCTGGGTTTGAGTCGCGCGGAGGGTTTTTTTTCTAAATTAAGTTGTTTAGGAGCTTATAAGTTCTTGCAAAGTGTTTGGTAAAAAAAGATGTTTAGTTAAGCTGTTTAGGAGCTTATAAGTTCTTGCAAAGTGTTTGGTAAAAAAGATGTTTAGAAGCTTATAAGATACAAAAATAAGCTCCAAGAGCTTATAAGATCTAAAAAAAAAAAGTTGATATACCCTATCTTATTTCCATCTTATTTGTTAAGATCTTAATTATTACACTCAAATTTCATACATAATCCATCTTATTTGTTAAGATCTTAATTATTATACTCAAATTTCATACATAATTCACACACTACACACATTTCACTCTACAGACATTGCACGCACTACACACATTTCATACACTACCCACACTACACACACAACACACAATACACACACACCACACAAACCACTAGAGCTGTCAAAATGAAAGGGCGGGGACAGCCCAACCCAGTCGGGCCAGCAAATAAAATTGGGCCGTACCGGGCCGGGTCAAATTTTTTTGAGCTCAGCTCAGCTCATCCTCGGGCCATTGGGTTGTCGGGCCAGTTTCGGCTCGCTGCATTTTTTTCATTTTTTCTAAGAAATTTTGTTTAATACCAAATTTCTCCACACAAATTAAAATTATTAAAAATTAAAATACGCTTATATAATAAATAAACAAGACGAGAAGTATTATGAACTATAATTAAAATATTTTTATAGAAAAGCAGTTACTTTCTTTAGAGTTCTTAATTGTTTAAAAGAAAAAATAAAGTATCACTCTGTCATGGATTATGAAACGTATGAGACAATTAATTATTTATAAAAAGACTTTACTTGATTTTGAAATTCACATCAATCCATAATAAAACTTACGAGGGAAGTAGTTTTCATGTCATTTCTATAGGTTACTTTAGTTTGGATGAATAAATTTGGTATCGAATTAGCCCAATGGAACACTAGTAAGAACGTGCACCAATTACACAAATAAAACCTATTAAAATTTCAAACTTACAAATTCACCGTACATGAAACAAATACACTTAGAAAGTTAGAACTTCAAATTCAACACAACACAAAATAACAAATATTAAAAATAAACACAAATTTCCACTAAAAAATATGGAGGGAGTGTTCCCTCAAAAAATTAATTGGAGGGAAAAAAAAAAAAATAAAGCGAAAAAATAAAGTCGGGTCAAGTCGGGCTGAGCCCATCAGGCCCGTCGGGCTGCTCGGGTCGGGCCAAGTTGGGCTAATTTTTTTCGGACCAAAAAAACTTGGGCCAGTCTAATTTCTTTTTCGGGTTGGTCGGGCTAGCCCATCGGTCCGGGCTCATTTTGACAGCTCTACATACCACACACACGACACACACTACACACATTTCACACACTAATCAAAATGTGTATTTAATATTAATTTTTAATTTAGACCCAAAATATATAGATAAATCACTAAATTCAATTGTAAGCTTATAAGCTCTTTTATCCAAACACTTTGTTAATTTATAAGCTCCTTAAAAATTATCCAAACACCCTCTAAATCATTATATTCGTCTAATATAAAAATATTTTAATGTGTTAAATACTCTATGAGTATTTTATATCTAATATTTTTATTGTTGTGCTAGTAAAATAAAGGCGGCGAGTATTTATAACCCACAAAATTTCTTGATATAGTCCACTAATTCAATGAATTAAAATGTTAAAAGTAAAAGACTAACGTCCTTAATGATGAAATAATATTATCAATCAAAATAATATATATTATAATTCTAGAAAAATATATTTCTCTTTCTTTTGTGACATCTTCAACCAGATCTCAATTTGTTTTCCTAGAACACGATAAACCCTAACTTTTTTAAGATTTCATCAATGAATGGCATAATAAACCATTGAAGTATTCCGCCGAGCAACAGTCGCTCGTTGGCGATTACTATTGATGTATTCACAAAATTTTGAAGTGCAGATTGCCTATAATGTGCTTCCCCAATGGCAGTTCGCAACTACCAATAAATTTACTAATTTATTCAGTATATACAAGTCCAACAGATTATCATTGACGTATTCCGCCAATGGCAAACAATCCATAAATAACCATTGCTCCCCCAATCCAGTATTTTGATGTATTCACAGTAGTTTCTGAAGCAATGAAATCATATATATTTAATTTTGGAATAACAATCATAACAAAACTATAAAAAAAATGATTCCGTTAATAATAATAGTCGGGTCGTCGATTATCAGAGCTTGAAGATTGACAAGCGCATACCTGGTGAACAAAATTTAAAGAAGACGACAAGAATTGTGTTTCCAGTAATCGGACGGAAATAATACACTCTTTTTAAAGTTTTGTTGTTTTATTTATAATGTTTTAATTTAAATTATTTAATTCAGTTGTTTATTTATACTGTTTTAATTTAAATTGTTTAATTCAGTAAAGAAAGGATAAAATTGGTATTCATTTGGTTGTATTAAGAAATTTATAATACATCTTAAACAAAATTGGGCTGCATTGACAAATGTGTTGAGTTAAAAAAATTTGTGGGCTACAAATAATCACCGTCTAAAATAATCATTAAAAATTGGATTAAAAAACTTATACATATAATCCATTCCACAAATAAGTACAATAAAAAAAATTCAGGATTTGAACCTAAATTATGTACTCTGCAGGTTTATGATTTTTTAAACATCAATATCATGCAACCTCTATGTTTATGGAGAATAAATGGTAACATGAACTACATCTTCACTGGTTCTTATTTGATTTTTGCGTAGTTACTGATAGAAATCTTCACTTAGAACGACAATTTGTGAGAGCCAATTAAAATCTGAGAAAATAATTATTGTTGGCAAAACGATATAGTTTTGATGGTAAGACATTAATAATAGATATCGTGCGCTAGAGGTTTTAGTTGACTTCTTAGTGGGTCTTCGACCTTCATTTTGCTTTGCTTACTTTGTTAATTTGTATTTAACTTTTAAGAATATTCCTCCTAGGCGATGTACATTTTTATATGTACTAAGAAAAGAATATGTAATAGGAACTTAGGATAGTCAAATAAAATTACATATTAATATATATATATATATATATATATATATATATATATATATATATTTATATTTATTTCGAATGATATATGTGCCCTTTCTTCTTCTTTACCCTCAAATTAGAGAGTGCACACCCTTACTTCTATCCATGTATCACTCAAAATTTCTTACTAGGAATATATAAAAATGTAGAAAACTACACTTTACAATCTAAAATATGTCAAGTTTTATAGTATGCAACCTAAAGTATTTATCGGTATAGTAACAAATGTAAACTATATAATATGTGGTACACGTGTTCATACATGTACTTTAGGTCAAATGAAGTATCGTTTTAATGGTATTTGCATGCATTTTTTATCGTGTATTGTTCATAATTGCTTTATTAGGCAAATTGACGTGTTTGGAATCGTTTCAGGATAATACAGGTAAATTAAGACCAAAAGTCGAGTTTCGAAGAAGTCCGAAATGAAGAACGAGCCAAGGATGAAAAAGAGGCTGAACAAGCTTCGTGCAAGTCGTTGCGACCGCAACCCGAAGTCGCGGCCGCGACCAACCAGACGAACCAATGAGCCTAAAGCCCCAACGGCACATTCGCGGCCGTGAAAGGTAGTCACACCCGCGACCAAGTAGCCGCGCCAAATTGTTCGCGACCGCGATCTGTTATCCTGTTTTCATCCTGAAACACGTTTTTAGGCCCATTTTTAGCCCAAACCCTTTACCAATTTCGGGCATCTTTGACCTATTTTCAGCCTACATTGACCATTGGAGCAAGGTTTTAAAGAGAAGTGAAGATCAAATCAAGAAATCATCATATTTTGGTTCATTTTATCTAGTTTTGTATCTTATTATGATTTCTAGTAGTTTTATCTTTGTATTAGTTTCCATGAGTGGCTGGTATTCTTTTATTCAGCCCTTGATCAATTGTTGAACCTTAAGATAGGATGATTATGCAATTTTTATGGTTATTATCCGATTAGATTGTGTTTTGGGATTTTCTATGTTGTTTGCTGTTATTGATTCACATTTATGAGTTGATTTATGGTTTGATCACCCATTTTGTGGTTCATTTGTGTGTTGCTAGGATTGAATTTGTAATCCGTAATTGTTATATATATAATCCCAAGTAGCAAAGAGGAGATCATTCTTCTAAGGCAATATAGTTTACGACCAATGAAATCGAGCTTGTGAATTTTTTGTCGTATCTACTCTGTTGTCTTAATTCGTAATTTTTAAACTAGACACACAAATCACTCAACCAATAGGTTCATCCAGAACTATATCAAGATGAATCGAACAGATCAATATCGTTTGGCTACAAGAATCCTAGAATGTCCGAACAAGAATCAGCGCAGAATTGATAAATGAAATGAACACAATTCCAGTTTTTACGTGGTTCGAACTTACATTCTACATCCATGGAGGTTCCACACACCTCAATTCACTATCAGAAATCAACAAATACGAGAATTGTACAAGAGATTACAAAACCCCAAATTGAAAACCCAAATTTGGCTTAGAACCCTAATCTCTCAATCCTCTCAACCCGTATTGTGTTTTCATAAAAGGAAATTACAACTGAATTCTTAATCATCTAGATATTAATATTCTGTACACAATTGGCTTGATAAAACCGCATTGCATGAGCACCAAGTTGAGGCAGTTGCAGCTGAAAACGGTTATGAAGTCAGTTGCAGAAAACCGTTGTAGAAGCCATTTGAAACCGTTGCATACGCCTGCTTTCAACAACCTTGAACCGTCTGTGAAGACATCCGGTTTTAGCCTTCAAATCACCTCTTCAATCTGGTTTTCCATCAATCAAACCCGGTTCCCAACTTAGTAAACCGATTTATACAGAATTAGTAAATCACTTGATGAAATTGAATCAGTATTTACAATCCTCCACCTCAATGAATCAAGGATGTATCATTTACCTCAATCTGCCTTCATATTCATACTTCAACTACACTGCACGAGCTTTACTAAGCTTGAGCAACGACCAAATTTAGCTCTAGGTACAGACTTAGTAAGAAAGTCAGCTGCATTGTCATCTGTCTGCACTTTCTTTACTGCAACTTAACTAAATGCAAAGTACTCTGATTATCACATAGTACAGTAACACACTTCTGATCAATTCCAAAATCCTTAAGAATGCCTCTTAACCAAACTGCTTCTTTGAATGCATCTGTAACTGCAATATATTTAGTTTCTGTAGTTGATAAGGCTACTACAGACTGATGTATTGATCTCCAACTCACTGCAGTTCCATAAAGAGTGAAAATGTATCCAGAAATAGACTTCCTTGTGTCAATATTTCCAGCAAAATCAGCATCAACATATCCCAGTAGTGGCTCTGCAGTAGTAGTTCTTCTTTCAAACTTCAAGCCAAGACTAACAGTACCTTTTAAGTACCTTAGAATGTATTTCATAGCTTCCCAGTGATCCTTTCTAGGATTAGACATAAACCTGCTCACAAGAGATACACTATAGGCAAGATCTGATCTACTACAGATCATGCCATATATTAAACTGCCTACACCACTTGAATAGGGAATGTGATTCATGTATTCTTCTTCAGCCTGAGTTTTAGGACATTGATCCTTTGAAAGTTTTATCTGCTAACCTACTGGTATTCTCGCACTCTTTGCTTCATGCATATTAAATCTCTCAATCACCTTCTGCAAGTAGTTTCTTTGTGACAGACACAACAGACCAGCACCGCTGTCTCTGAGAATATCCATTCCCAGAATCTTTTTAGCATTTCCCAAATCCTTCATGTCAAATTCTGAACTTAGTTTCTGTTTCAAATGCTGTATCTTCAGCTTACTTTTGCTGGCTATTAACATATGATCTACATACAAGAGTAGATATACTTGATTAACCATAGCATTCTTCTCAAAATACACACAGCTGTCATATAAGCTTCTGGTGAACCCAGCTTTTATCATAAACTCATTGAACTTCTTATTCCATTGCCTAGGGCTTTACTTCAACCCATAAAGAGATTTCTTAAGGTGACAGACCTTCTCTTCATTTCCAGGAAACACAAAACCTTCAAGTTGTTTCATATAGATGTTCTCCACCAGATCACCATGTAGAAAAGCTGTTTTAACATCTAGCTGCTGCAGCTCAAGATCTTCTTGTGTAACTTTGGCCAACAAAAGTCTGATGGAACAATGTTTAACAACAGGAGAGAATACTTCATTAAAGTCTATGCCTTCTCTTTGGGTAAATCCTCTAGCTTTGTATCTGATTCTCTCACTGTCTCTAGCCTCTACTTTCTTCTTGAAAATCCACTTTGAACTCACCAATTTCTGTCCTTTTGGTTTATCAACTAAGTTCCAAGTATGATTCCTTTCTAAAGACTGCATTTCTTCCACCATTGCACTCATCCAGTGTTCTCTTTCACTACCACTTATTACCTCCTTATAGTTCTGAGGTTCATTATGCTCAAGTGCTTCAGCAACACTTAATGCATAATAAACTATGCCAGCTTGGCCATAGAAGTCTGGTCTTTGAATCTGTATTCTTGGTCTATCCCTTGCAATGCTTAATTTCTGAGATTTGCATTTCCAACTTGAGTTTCTTCTTCCTCTGATGAACTGCTGCTTGCATCAGTATTTAAGTGTTCAATCTTAGTTGGAGTGTTATTTTGTGGAGTCTCCACCTCAACAGACAGTCTATCATCTGACTCAGCTTCATATCTTTCCTTTATATCCCCAGTTGAAGTATATCCCATGACAAGTTCATTAAACTTGACATCCCTGCTGATTATCAGCCTTTGATATCCCCTTTCTAGACACCACAATCTATAGTCTTTTACTCCTTCAGGATATCCAAGAAACACACATCTTACATCTCTTGGATCCAATTTATCTTGTTTGAGATGTGCAAAAGCCAAACACCCAAACACCTTTAGCTCTGAATAGTTTGTCAGTCTCCCAAACCACACTTCATCAGGTGTTCTGAAATTCAGTGCTGAGGTAGGTGATTTGTTTATCAGATAACATGCAGTGCTTACTGTCTCTCCCCAAAATGACTTTGGTAATCCAACATACACCTTACCTTTTCCAAGATAGTCCTGTTTAGCCTCTCAACAAGCCCATTTTGTTGTGGGTTTAATGGGATAGTTTTATGCCTGGTGATTCCTCTCTCTTGACATAACTTATTGAACTTCGTAGACAGGTATTCAAGGCCATTGTCAGTCCTAAGATGCTTCAACTTCTTCCCTCTTTGATTCTCTGCTTGAGCAAGCCAATCTCTGAACTTAAAAAAAGCATCACTCTTGTGCTTGAGTATGTAGACCCATACTTTTCTGTTGAAATCATCAATGATAGTCATGAAATACCTACCACCACCATGAGTTTCTGTCCTGGCTGGGCCCCAGATACCAGAATGAACATAGTCAAGGGTTTCTTGAGTGTTGTGTGTGCCTTTACCATAAGGCAACTTCTTTGACATTCCAAGTGCACAATATTCACAGAATTCAAGATTGTTTGTTCCAAATTCTCCATTAACACCTTTCTTAGATAATTCTTTCATTCCCTTCTCCCCAACATGTCCCGATCTCTTATGCCATAAACTAAGTTCAGTTTTACTCAGAACAGTGTCCACAGATCCACTGATTTGTTTTCCAATCAAAATAAACAGACCATTATGTTTCTTTCCTTTGATTACTACTTTATGTAGTAGACCATTGACAGAACTAAATTCACAGCCTGAGGCATTTAGAGATCATAGGGATATTAGGTTCCTTTTGAGGCCAGGAACATACCTGACATTTGAAATTATTCTTGAAACACCATCAAACATCTGAATCTTCACAGATCCTGTTCCTAGTACTTTACAGGACTGATCATTTCCCAGCAACACAGATCCACCATCAGCCTTCTTGAGATCTTGAAACCAATTCTCATTAGGACACATATGGAAGGAACAGCCAATGTCCAAGACCCATTCATCTGCCATTCTTGCTTCTGTGATGTTTAGGACTTCTGCAGATTCAAAATCTTCCTCAACCACAGCTGCATCAGCCTTTTGTCCTTCAGCTTTCTTCTTCTTCTGAGGACAGTTGTTCTTCAAATGCCCTACTTGTTTGCAGGAGAAACACCTTCTTTTCTCCACCCAATCAGAAGACCTTTTTGAACCTTCAGTTTTGTTGTCTTTCTGAAATTGCCCCTTCTTCTTCTGATTATTCTTCTTGAATTTGATGTTCAACCCATCAGCTGTAGGGTTGGATTTCTTTTCTCCTTGAAACTGCAAGCCTTTGGTTTTCAAGGCAGTGATGATAGAATCATAACTCAGTTTTTCTTGCCTTCCAAACATCAGGGTATCCTTGAAGTTTTCCATTGACCTAGGCAATGAGTTTAACAGCATTAGTGACTTGTCATCTTCATCCAATTTCACTTCCAGATCTTCAAGATCATCAATCAAACGATTAAATTCATCTAATTGATCAAATAATGCCCTATCATCTGTCATCTTGAAAGCCAAAAGCTTTTATTTCAGGAACAACTTATTTGTGACAGTTTTTGATTGATACAGCTCCTTCAGTTTACTCCAGGCTTCAATTGCAGTCTTGGACCATGAAATCTCCCTCAAGGGTTTGTCCCCAAGACATAAAATGATAGAGCTTAGTGCCCTTTGATCTATGTCTTCGAATTTGGACTTCTCAGCATCAAGCCACTCAGTTTCAGGCTTTAGGGCCATGGGCAGACCATTTTGTATCAAGATGGCATTCATCTTGATCTTCCGTAGCCCAAAATTGTTCTTGCAAGCGAATCTTTAAACCTCCATCTTCATTCCAGCCATTGATGTTTCTTCTGCAGGTTGGTGTTCCCACAGACGGTGCCACTTGTTAAACTAGACACACAAATCACTTAACCAATAGGTTCGGCCAGAACTATATCAAGATGAATCGAACAGATCAATATTGTTCGGCTACAAGAATCCCAGAATGTCCGAACAAGAATCAACGCAGAATTGATAAATGAAATGAACACACCTCCAGTTTTTACGTGGTTCGAACTTGCGTTCTACATCCACGGAGGTTCCACACATCACTATCAGAAACCAAAAAATATGAGAATTGTACAAGAGATTACAAAACCCCAAACTGAAAACCCAAATTTGGCTTAGAAGCATAATCTCTCAATTCTCTCAACCCGTATTGTGTTTTCATAAAAGGAAATTACAACTGAATTCTTAATCATCTAAATATTAATATTATGTACACAATTGGCTTGAAAAACCGCATTGCATGAGCACCAAGTTGAGGCAGTTGCAGCTGGAAACGGTTATGAAGTCAGTTGTTGAAAACCGTTGTAGAAGCCCTCTGAAACCGTTGCATATGCCTGCTTTCAACAACCTTGAACCGGCTGTTAAGACATTTGGTTTTAGCCTTCAAATCACCTCTTCAATCCGGTTTTCCATCAATCAAACCCGGTTCCCAACTTAGTAAACCGATTTATACAGAATTAGTAAATCACTTGATGAAATTGAATCAGTATTTACAATAATGTATTCGATGATTGAATACTAGAGAGCTTATTCTAGGAGTTAATAAGTTGGGTGGATTAATCGGAGAGCTTATTTCGGTTAATTATAATTTAGAGAAAACAAGGTTAATAGAGCTTGTTATTAATCTTGGAGTAGGGATTTTAGGACTAATCTATCGGGTAATAGCATCAATTACATAGTTAATCTGAGCTAAGGGGATACTAGATCAAGGGTTGGATTCTTTTTAATATCTAAAAACCAAAAAAATATTTTATTGCTTTGTTTATTAAGTGCTTTTGGTTAATATTTGCTAATGTTACTTAATTGCATTAGTGGTTAGTTGTTTGATATCATCTAAAACCCCACATATTTATTATTTTCTTGTTTTGTTTATATTTTTGTCAATTAAGTTGTTTAATACGTAAGACAAGATTTGTTCAATCGTTCCTCGTGGATCGACCCTTTACTTGTCACTCTACTAGCTAGAGTAGAGAGTTTAGGATAAGTATATAAAATCTTATGCATAATTACTTTGGTGTGATATCGACAAATCACACCAAATTTTGGCGTCGTTGCCGGGGAACGGTGTTAGAACTATCTTTTTTTTAGTGTTAAACACTATTTTTCTTATTCTAGTTAAGTGTTTTTGTTTCATTTGTTGCTTTGATAATCATTTTGCTATTGTTTTTGTCTCGATACAGTGGATGTTCACACGTGCTCAAGGGCACAAGGACCTATTGTTTGAACCTGATATAGTTCTTCGAGAACAAATTTTGAGGAGGCAAGCAAGAGCAATTGAGAAATTTCGTGGAGATTTGAAGGTCTACACCTTGATACAGAAGAGATCAATCTTCAATCGGAAGAAGAGCAGGTCAAAATGGCAGCCGAAAGAACAATGAAAGAGTTGGCAAATACCGGGGTCATACACCAACCATTATGCATCACATTTCCCGATTTTGGAGATGACACTACCTTTGAATTGATGTTCGGCCTCATCCATTTATTGCCTTCCTTTCACGGCCTTTCCGGTGAAGACCCACACAAGAACCTCAAGGAGTTTCATATATTTTGTTCAAGAATGAAGCTAATGAAGGTGACTGAAGAACAAATAAAGTTAAGGGCATTCCCCTTTTCTTTGAAAGACATAGCCAAGGATTAGCTATATTATCTCCCACCTGCTTCTATTAACACTTGGGAGCAAATGGAAACACAGTTTCTCGAGAAGTATTTCCCGACCTCTAGAGCCGCGAATATCGAGAAAGAAATTAGTGGGGCTCGACAGATGCAAGGGGAAACACTATATGAATATTGGAGAGGTTTAAAAAGCTTGTAGCGAGTTGCCCTCAACATCAGATCATGGATCAACTCCTAATTCAGTATTTCTATGAGGGCTTGTTGTTATCTGATAGGAATATGATTGATTCGGGGAGTGAAGGTGCTTTGGTTGATAAGACCCCGACCACCGCTCGAGCATTAAACTCGAAGATGGCTGCGAATTCTCAACAATTTAGTTGTCATGAGCCAATGAGGATTGTAAAGGAAGTTCATGATTCTTCCATTGATGATAAAATTGAGCAGTTGACTAACTTGGTCAAAAAATTTGCTTTGGGGAGAAATCAAGCCCAAAGGCCATGCCGAATATGTGAGATGACGGATCATACCACCAATACTTGCAAAATATTTGGGGATGAGTTTGATGCTCATGCCAATGCCATTGGAAGCTTTCAAGGAAGAAGATATGATCCCTACTCCCAGTCATATAACCCGGGGTGGAGGGATCATCCAAATTTGCGATATGGCAATCAAGGGGGCCAACAAGGGGATCAAGGCCAAAATCGAGCTCCTCAACCACGAGGAATGTATCAACCGAAGTAAAATACCGAGTCATCATCTAGCTCATCTCTAGCAGATGTTGTCAAAAGTTTGGCCACCAACACAGTCCAATTTCAGAAGGATACTCAATCAAGTATAAAGAACCTTGAAACGCAAGTGAGCCAACTTGTAACCACCGTGGAGCCGACTCGAAAATACCAATAGTGGAAAATTTCCAGCTCGGCCAGAAATCAACCCCATAAATGTCAGTGCCATCACCCTCAGAAGCGGAGCGATGCTTGGAGAGCCTCACAAGCCCGGGCATTCTTTGGAGGATGAAATTCAGGGGGAAATTAAAGGGTGCTTCGAAGAAGCTGTCGTGCCCGCGACACCCAATCACGCCAGCCACCAGGTCTACGAAACACCCTCTCCAGCTGTGATTAGCTTGTCACGGCCGCAACCCTTGCTACTCAAAATTTTGAAGTTTTAACTCCTATCCCGACTCAACCACTCCCGTTTCCAAGCCGAGTTGCAAAAGTTGTGGATAAAAATAAGGATAAAGAGATGTTGGAAGTGTTCTGAAAAGTGAGATCAATATCCCTTTGATTGATGCCATAAAATAAATCCTGAGGTATGCTAAATTCCTCAAGGATTAATGTACCAACAAAAGAAGGCTAAAGGGAGATGAAAAGGTGATTATGGGAGAAAATTTCACCACAATCTTCCAAAAGAAGATTCCACCGAAATGTAAAGATCCTGGTATGTTTGTCATTCCTTACAAAATCATTAACCGAAAAATAGAACTTCATATGCTAGACTTAGGAGCATCAATCAATGTCATGCATCATTCAATTTTTCGAACGTTAAACGTAGGGCAACTAAAAGAAACACGAGTCTTCATTCAACTGGCCGATCGAAGCACTTCATACCCTGATAGAGTAATCGAAGACGTGCTAGTTGAAGTTGATGAACTAGTGTTTCTGGCTAATTTTTATATTTTGTACAGGCAAGGCAATTCATCAATCTCCACGCCTATCTTATTGGAGAGGCCATTTCTAAACACCTCCCAAACTAAGATAGACGTTCGTGAGGGTACACTCACGATGGAGTTTGATGGAGAAATCGTGCAATTCAATATTTTTTATGCCATGTGGTTTCCCGAGGATGCTCACTCCGTATTTTCTATTGATGTGATTGATCCACTTGTGGAGGAGGTGTTTGAGTTGACATGTAAGGATCTGTTGGAAGTTGTACTTACCATGAATTAAAGAAAGGTGAAGAAGAGGTGTGGGAGAAAAATGATGAGTTGGTGGAGTTAGTGGCACATTTGCACATACCTAAGCCATCTCGACCAAGATATGAGCAAAAATACATTCCATTGTCGGACTCACATCAAAAGATGCTACCTTCTACAATTGAAGCTCCTAGTCTCGAGCTCAAGTCTCTTCCCGACCATTTGACATATGCCTACTTAGGGGCGAGTGAGACACTTCCGGTAATCATCTTATCCAAGTTGTCTCCAAATCAAGAAACATCCTTGATCGAGGTCCTTAAAGAGCATAAGAAGGCGATTGGTTGGACAATAGCCGACATCAATGGCATTAGTACTTCCCATTGCATCCACCGAGTTCTTCTTGAAGATGACTCGAAGCCGAGTAGGGAGCCTCAAAGGAGGTTGATGAAGGTGGTCAAAAAAGAAGTAATCAAGTTTCTAGATGCTATCATATATCCCATTTTCGACAGCCAACACTTAAGCCCAACCCAAGTGGTACCCAAGAAGTCGGGGGTGATGGTTGTGGAAAACAAGGAAGGGGAATTAGTTCCCACCCGTTTGCAAATCGGGTGGAGGATGTGCATTGACTACCATAAATTAAACGCCATGACCCGAAAGGATCACTTCCTTTACCATTCATTGATCAAATGCTCGAAAGATTGGTGGGTCATTGTTTTTATTACTTCTTGGATGGCTTCTCTGGGTATTTCCAAATCTCCATAGCGCTGGAAGATCAAGAGAAGACTACATTTACATGTCCCTTCGGTACATTTGCATAGAGGAGAATGCCATTCAGGCTATGCAACGCTTCGGCAACATTTCAAAGATGCATGATAAGTATTTTATCCGACTACGTAGAGCACATTATTGAAGCTTTCATGGATGATTTTAGCGTTTGTCGTGAATCTTTTGAAAAATATCTTGAAAACCTTGTGAAAATCTTGAAGAGATGTGTGGAGACAAATCTTGTGCTTAATTGGGAGAAATGTCATTTCATGGTAGAGCAAGGAATAGTTCTAGGACATATCATTTCATCTAGGGGCAGTGAGGTTGATAACTCTAAGGTTGACCTTATAACTGCCTTGCCTTACCCCGCAACTGTGCGGAAAGTTCGTTCTTCCCTTGGCCATACAGGTTTTTACAGGAGGTTTATCAAAGATTTTTCGAAGATTTTAGCCCCTTTCTGCAAGTTGTTATACAAGGATGTAGAATTTGAGATGACAACCGAATGCAAGATCACCTTTGATAAGCTCAAAGAGGAACTTACATCACAACCTACCATCCAACAACCGGATTGAGAGCTTCCATTCGAAATAACGTCCGATGCTAGCGACTATGCGGTAGGGGCGTTTTTGGGGCAAAGGAAGGGAAAGGCGGCCCATGCGATTTACTACGCCTAGAGGACTCTAAACCCGACACAAGCAAATTATACCACAACTGTGAGGTGATGTTCAATATCATCAAGTGAGCTATACTTTGTAAAATGGTGTGTTAGGAATGTGGAACCGGAATCAGGAAGTGAAGAACCGGAGGAATGAACCGGGTTTTAGCATCAAGAAGACAAGCTGTTCAGAATAAACCGGGTTCGAGGCAGTTGAAGGTAACCGTCATTTGTGACGGAGCAGTTGCAGAATTGTGACGAAGAAAACCGTCACTTTTGTCCGGTAGCTGAGCTCAACTTCTTTCAGTTAGAACTTTCTGTACGGTTGCATTCGAGCTTCAATCCTTATATCATTGTAAAGCTCTCATTGAGGAGAATATCACTACGTCGAGCAATTTCCCTGTTTCTTAGATTAGAGAGAGTATTTTTGGATTGAGCGTTCGTGCCCTAATTTGTTAACAGAATTGGGCATTTCGGTTTTTGAGTGTATTCTCTGTAATTGATTGAATTTCTTAGTGGATTGGGGTGTGTCTTGCCTCCGTGGATGTAGTTCATCTTGAACGAACCACGTTAAATTGGTGTTTGATCCTTTTCTATTTCCTGTTTTGCGCAAGTCCAGTTCGGTCACAACTCTGGCCGAATTGTGAGTGTTAATTCAGATTGTTTTCTTCATACATTTCCAGATTCTTAGGAGTTGTGTGTTTCTGAGTTGTTCTTCACTAACAAGTGGCGCCGTCTGTGGGAAATCAACTCTCACAGCTTGAAGAAGGGAAGGAATGGCTGGTATGAAGATGGACTTTGAGAAGTTTACAGGAAGAAATGATTTCACACTGTGGAAGATCAAGATGAATGCAGTATTGGTTCACAATGGCCTTGATCTTGCTTTGATACCTCTGGATTCGTGGGAAGAGAGTGAGAAACCCAAGTTTGCATCAGTGGATAAGAAGGCCCTCAGTCTTATCTTTCTGTGTTTGGGTGATAAACTGTTGAGAGAGGTCTCAAGATGCAAGAGTTCCTCAGAAGCATGGAAGAGATTGGAAGATCTATATCAATCTAAATCAGTTTCCAACAAACTGTTCTTGAAGCAGAAGATGTTGGCCTTCAAGATCACTGAAGATAAGGTAATTTCTGATCAACTTGATGAGTTCATTAAGATGGTTGAGGAATTGGAAGACCTGGATGTGAAATTGGAGGAGGATGATAAAGCATTGATGGTGTTAAACATTCTTCCAAAATCCATGGAAAGCTTTAAGGATGCCTTAATGTATGGGAGAGATGAGCAGCTATCTTATGATGGAATAGTGAAGGCTCTGAGGTCTAAATGTTTCCAGACTCAAGGTGATAAAGGCATGGTGCAATCTGGAGAAGGTTTGAATGTTAAATTCAAGAAACCTTGGCAAGGCAAGAAGGGACAGAATGCTAAGGATCCCAAGGCAGGAGACTCTAATCCAAAGAAGGGAAATGAATGGGTTGAGAAGAGGAAATGCTTCAAGTGCAAACAGCCTGGTCACTTGAAGAAGGATTGTCCTAAGAGAAACAAGAAAGGTAGAAATCAAGGGGCAGAAGCTGCTGCCATTGACCATCAAGAAGATCCTCCAGAAGTATTAAATGTTACTGAATCAAGAATGGTAAAGGAATGGGTCTTGGACACAGGCTGCTCTTTTCATATGTGTCCACACCAGTCATGGTTTGATGAACTGAAGAGAGAAGATGGTGGAAATGTTCTCCTGGGAAATGACCAATCATGCAAGGTCAAAGGAGTTGGATCAGTGAGCATAAGGATGTTTGATGGTGTGGTCAGAGTCATCTCAAATGTAAGATATGTTCCTGGCCTTAAAAGAAATCTTCTATCTCTTGGTTCTTTGGTAACTAGTGGGTGTCAGTTTAGCTCAGTAGATGGCTTCTTGCATATCACTAAACATGGAAAAATGGTGATTAAAGGTAGACAGCATAATGGGTTGTTTATCTTGATTGGTTCACCTGTTGTTGGGAGTGTGGATATGGTCTTGAGCAGTTCTGAGCTTGTTAAATGGCACAAAAGGCTTGGACACATAGGAGAGAAAGGGTTGAAGGAACTGTCAAGAAGTGGAGTAATTGGAAACATGGGAAATCAAGACCTGGAGTTCTATGATCAGTGTGCTTTGGGCAAATCCAAGAAGCTGCCCTATGGAAAGGGTGTTCACACAACTCAAGAGCCATTAGATTATGTTCACTCTGACATATGGGGTCCTGCAAGGACAGAGACTCATGGTGGTGCAAGGTATTTCATGTCCTTGATTGATGATTACAGTAGAAAGGTGTGGATCATGTTGATGAAGAATAAGAGTGATGCTTTTCATAAATTCAAAACATGGTTGACTCAACTGGAAAATGTCAAAGGAAAGAAGCTGAAGCACCTCAAGACTGATAATGGATTGGAATATCTCTCTACTGAGTTCACAAACTTCTGTGAAGAAAGAGGAATCAAGAGACACAGGACTGTCCCAATGAATCCTCAACAGAATGGAGTTGCTGAGAGGCTTAATAGGACTCTTCTTGAAAGAGTAAGGTGTATGCTGTTGGATGCTGGGTTGCCAAAGGTATTTTGGGGTGAAACCATTGCTACAGCATGTTATCTCATTAACAGAAAACCTTCATCAGTGATTGGGTTCAAAACACCTGAAGAGGTGTGGAGTGGACAGAAACCAAGTTATGAAGGTTTAAGGGTGTTTGGTTGTCTTGCTTTTGTCCATGTCAAGCAAGATAAGTTAGATGCAAGAGCTCTAAGATGTGTATTTCTTGGATACCCAGATGGAATAAAGGGCTACAGATTGTGGTGTCTAGAGAAGGGAAATCAGAAGATAATCACAAGTAGAGATGTAAAGTTTAATGAGAATATGATGGCTTATACTTCTACAGGCTCTAAGGAAGAATTTGATGGTGCCAAAGAGACAGAAGAGATATCAATTCAGGTGGAGCATCCTGCTGAAGATGATCACACACCTCAACCACAAGAAAATCTACAAGATAGTGATTCATCATCTGAAGAAGAAGTACAAGCTGGACCTTCACAAAATGTTAGAGAATACAGCATTGGAAGGGACAGGCCTAGAAGAACAATCAACAGACCTGATTTCTATGGTCAAGCAGGGAGTGTTTACTATGCCTTGAGTGTTGCTGAAGACTTGGAATCACAAGAGCCTAGTAGTTTTAAAGAAGCACTAGACTGTGAAGAAGGTGAACACTGGATTCAGGCAATGGTTGAAGAGATAGAGTCTCTGGATAAGAATGAGACCTGGATATTGGTGGATAAACCAAGAGGTCAGAAACTTGTAAGCTCTAAATGGATATACAAGAAGAAACTAGAGACTGCAGGATCCAAACAGGTGAGATTTAAAGCAAGATTGGTGGCTAGGGGCTTTACACAAAGAGAAGGGATTGATTTTAATGAAGTATTCTCTCCAGTAGTAAAGCATTGCTCAATCAGGTTGCTGTTATCAAAGGTTACTCAAGAGGACATGGAACTACAACAACTAGATGTAAAAACAACATTCTTACATGGAGAACTCAATGAGAAGATATATATGAAACAGCCAGAAGGCTTTGTTGTTCCTGAACAGGAAGACAAAGTTTGTTTGCTGAAGAAGTCACTATATGGACTTAAACAAAGTCCAAGACAGTGGAATAAGAGGTTCAATGACTTCATGATCAGTGTTGGCTTTGTAAGAAGTCTGTATGATAGTTGTGTTTACTTCAACAAGGGTTCAAAGCAAGATAAAGTCTTCCTTCTATTGTATGTGGATGATATGCTAATTGCCAGCAGGAACAAGAAGAGGGTACAATGGTTGAAGGATAGACTTAACACTGAATTTGACATGAAAGATCTGGGAGAGGCCAAGAAGATTTTGGGCATGAACATTTTAAGGAACAGAGAAGCTGGAGTGCTTTGGTTATCTCAGAGGCAATATCTACAGAAGGTGTTAGAGAGGTTTCATATTCATGAAGCCAAACCTCTCTCCACTCCAGTTAATCTATAGAAGAAACTCTCCAAAGAAAAATGCCCAAAGACTGAAGAGGAAATCATACATATGAGCAATGTTCCTTATGCAAGTGGACTTGGAAGTCTCATGTATGGGATGATTTGTAGTGGGCCTGACTTGGCCTATGCTGTGTCTTTAGTAAGCAGGTTCATGTCAAACCCAGGAGTTGAGCATTGGGAAGCTTCGAAACATGTGATGAGGTATTTGAAGGGTTCAGTGAACTTGTCACTGAAGTTTGAGAAGAAAGTGGATGGAAGCACTGTTGCATTAGAGGGGTTTGCTGATTCTGATTTTGCAGCAAACATAGACACAAGAAAATCTATTTCTGGATTTGTGTTTACCTTATTTGGAACAGCCATCACCTGGAGAAGTGTACAACAGTCAGTTGTAGCACTGTCAACAACAGAAGCAGAATATATCTCTCTCACTGAAGCTATCAAAGAAGCAATCTGGCTTAAAGGGATTCTGAGAGATTTGGACATCAAGCAAAAGTGTGTGGCAATCTACTGTGATAATCAAAGTGCTCTACACCTTGTGAAACACCAAGCATTTCATGAAAGATCTAAGCATATTGATGTGAGGTTGCATTTTGCTAGAGATATCATTGATTCTGGTTCTGTAGAAGTGAAGAAGGTACACACATTGCATAACCCTGCTGATTTTCTTACTAAGGGTGTACCTGGGAACAAAGTGGAGCATTGCTCGAGCCTGCTGCAGCTTGAGCAATGTCATGAGGAGCATTAACAGAAAGGCAGTGATGAGGCAGGAAGAGGCACACTTGATTCATTGAGGTGGAGATTTGTGAGGTGATGTTCAATATCATCAAGTGAGCTATACTTTGTAAAATGGTGTGTTAGGAATGTGGAACCAGAATCAGGAAGTGAAGAACCGGAGGAATGAACCAGGTTTTAGCATCAAGAAGACAAGCTGTTCAGAATAAACCGGGTTCGAGGCAGTTGAAGGTAACCGTCGTTTGTGACGGAGCAGTTGCAGAATTGTGACGAAGAAAACCGTCACTTTTGTCCGGTAGCTGAGCTCAACTTCTTTCAGTTAGAACTTTTTGTACGGTTGCATTCGAGCTTCAATCCTTATATCATTGTAAATCTCTCATTGAGGAGAAGATCACTACGTCGAGCAATTTCCCTGTTTCTTAGATTAGAGAGAGTATTTTTGGATTGAGTGTTCGTGCCCTAATTTGTTAACAGAATTGGGCATTTCGGTTTTTGAGTGTATTCTCTGTAATTGATTGAATTTCTTAGTGGATTGGGGTGTGTCTTGCCTCCGTGGATGTAGTTCATCTTGAACGAACCACGTTAAATTAGTGTTTGATCCTTTTCTATTTCCTGTTTTGCGCAAGTCCAGTTCGGTCACAACTCTGGCCGAATTGTGAGTGTTAATTCAGATTGTTTTCTTCATACATTTCCAGAATCTTAGGAGTTGTGTGTTTCTGAGTTGTTCTTCACTAATAACAACAGAAAAAGAGCTTCTAGCCATAGTCTTGGCTTTAGAAAGTTTCGATCTTATTTGCTTGGTACTAAAATCATTGTCTTTCCTGATCATACATTGCTTCGGTTTCCTTTATCGAAGAAGGAAGCCAAGCCAAGGCTTATAAGATGGATCATTCTCCGTCAGGAATTCGATCTAGAGATTAAAGACAAAAAGGGGGCCGAAATATAGTAGCCGATCATTTGAGTTGCCTGACTCATGAGGAGAATTAGATAACCTTGAGGGAGAGTTTTCCGGATAAGCAGTTGCTTGTGGCTTCGGATTCGGTGATACCTTGGTATGCCGATTTGGTGAACGTTTTTGTTGCAAAAGTGTTTCCCACCGGGATGAACAAGGCAGAGAGGGACAAATTGAGGAGTGATGCCAAATATTACATGTGGGATGATCCCTACCTTTGGAAGCACTGTTCCGATCAAGTGATCCGGAGGTGTGCCCCGGAATCCGAGTTCCACTTCATAGTCGCATCTTGCCATACTTATGCATGTGGTGGGTACTTCGGGTCGAAAAGAACCGCACGAAAAGTGTTGGAGAGTGGATTCTTTTGTCCATCTCTGTTTAAGGATGCTCACAACTTTTGTAAGGCATGTCCTAATTGCCAAAAGACAGGTAGTATCTCTCAACGCAATCAAATGCCCCAAAACTCGATTGTTGTCTGTGAAGTCTTTGATGTTTGGGGAATGGAATTTATGGGACCATTTCCTTCGTCCTATGGTCATTTATATATATTGCTTGTTGTTGATTACATGTCTAAGTGGGTGGAGGCAAAAGCCACCCGGACTAATGATTCCAAAGTTGTTGCATCTTTTGTTAAATCCAACATATTTCCTAGGTTTGGAATTCCAAGAGCAATCATTAGTGATCGGGGCACACACTTTTGCAACTAGACAATTGAGGTATTGCTTAAGAAGTACACCGTGATGCACAAGGTTTCCACGCCGTACCACCCTCAAACGAATGGGCAAGCCAAGACATCAAATAGGGAAATTAAGTTGGTATTGGAAAAAATCGTGCAACCAAATCAAAAAGATTGGAGCTTGAGGCTCGATGATGCCATGTGGGCGTATAGAACCGCCTACTAAACTCCAACTGGGATGTCTCCTTACCGGCTTATCTATGGCAAGCCATGTCATCTCCCCGTTGAACTCGAAGACAAAGCGTATTGGGCCATCTGAAAATGCAACATGTATTTTGATAAAGCTAGTTTGCATCGAAAGCTTCAATTGCAACAGCTTGAAGAGACCCGGAATGAGGCCTCTGAGAATTCTATGATCTACAAAGAGAAGGCAAAATCTTTCCATGATGCAAGGATCACCCAGAAATACTTTGTAGTCGGGGAGAAAGTTCTCCTTTATCACTCCCGACTTAAGTTATTCCCAGGAAAACTATGCTCAAGGAGGATTGGACCGTTTGTGATCACCAAGTTCATGGTGCCGTTGAAATTGAGAGTGGAAAAATGGGAAAGATCTTCAAGGTGAACGGACACCACCTCAAGCCATATTTTGAAAATTTCTAATGCATTCCCAAAGATCAAGAGCGAGAGGAAGATCCTCCAGTCAACTGAATGAGCCTTCGTCGAGCCAACGACATCTGCTTCGCGATTTCAAGGTCACTTTCTCCCCTCTTCTTCGATATCTAGCGCAAAACCACACTACCACACTCAAAATATTTTGATAAATCATTTCTTAATCTCCTTCAAAACACATAACCATCATTACCCACTCAATTTCACACACATTCATCGGATTAAATTCAGATTTGGAGCATTTTTTTTGGTCGGGGTGAAAAAGGGCGCGAAACTACCAACTTTGAAATTCTTCGCCTAAAATCGACTGGTAAGTGCGGCTATCCTTCCTTTTAGTCCATTATTATTTAATATTGCTTCTATTGCTTGGATTAGGGGGTGATTTTACAGTAGAATGCTTCTTGTGTTTTTCTAGTAGATTGCTTATTGTTGAATTATATGGAAAAATGCTTGTATTATTGCATTCGAACTATGAAATTGCTAGGATAGATTGTGAAATTGAATGTTGATTAATATGGGAATGTTATTTTGGATGAAAATTTTGAGTTTGGAATTAGAAGTTCATTGGGGCAATTCATCGAACACTTGATATATGTTGAAATTGCATTGTCTAGTTAGCCTTTTTCGATTGCTTGGGCCAATTCTTGAGCTTATTTGTTAATCTTGTAATGATATATTATTCCATATTATTATGGAATGTATGTGATTACAAATTTTATACAAATTGCTTGTTTTTGTTAGTTAATTGGTCGAATTTAGTATCTCTTGGGCAATTTATACTTTATTTTGAGTGATTCGAGTTTTTTTTTTGCACTGTTGAATTGATTGTGTATTGCTTATAGGAACATACAATGGCTTCGAAAGGTTCCTAAAAAGGAAAGGGCAAGGCACCCTTGGTTGAACTCGAGGTTGGGCAACCTCCAGTACTGGCGCCTCTTGCTCATCATGTTGATAGCCGAGACTTCGGCATCGTTCTGGAGAACGCTGCACACCGAGAGCGGTTTGCCAAGTTGTACAACTGACCTATCATGCCGACCCGGTATGGTAGATACGATATTCTAGAGGCCATGGGCATATTATATAATGTGAACACCTTATTGACCAAGGCGGGCCTCCAAGGACTTATGGCACCAAAACCGTCATACAAACGCATTGTCTTGGAGTTCTTCAGTACCCTAGAGATTCAGTCCGACTCAGACAGGTGTGGTAACAAGCCCTATGGCATCACATTCCAATTGTTGGGCGAATCCAAGACTCTGAAGATGAGGGAATTGGCTGACATATACGGGTTCCCTCAATGCATCTCTGTTGGCAATGAAGTAGAGCTCAACACGTTTGATGTTAGATGTTTTTGGGGGCAAATTAGTGCCACCCTCGGTATTGTCGAGGCTCAGATTTTCTCGGTGAAAAAATCGAAGGTGACATGGATTCGAAATCCAGTGGTCAAATACATCCAAAGGCTCTATGCACTGACATTGTTTGGAAGAGGGGAAATAGGAGTCTGTCGTGTTAATGAGTTGGAAGTGTTGTGGTCGATCCTAAAAGGCATTCCGAGGCACTTTGAAGATATTCTCGTGAGTCAGTTCGAAAAGATAGTGACTCATCCGCCGGATCAGATCTTCATAGGGGGTCTAATCACCTCAATTGCCGAACATTTCGGTGTTGTGTTGACCGATTTACCTCCGGTGTCCACGACATACCAGGTTAACTGGGATGATATGGAGCACATGGGAATTTCCAAATTAGCTTATAGGGACAGAGCACCCCACAGTCGAGAGAACAAGATGGTACCCTATGTCATTCAAAATAGGGGCTCGTTCCTGCAATTGCCCAATCCTTAGTTGACACGGATCGTCAATCTTCGAAGTATCGACAATCTAAATATGGTCTTGGATGCACACATGGAAGCCTCTCAGGAACCAAGTGACAATTCCAGTGACATTGAGCTGCAGAAATACCAAGTGGGAAGAGGTCAGGTACCCGAGTACCAAGATGAAGGAGCAAAGGAAGAAGTAGGAGGAAGTGCCCAACCGAATCGACCACCGAGGAAGAGGCCCACCTCAGCTGTTTAATCCCAATGGAATTTTCAAGAGGATGTGTACAACTGTCTCACTTCTATCGAGGAGCAGCAGCAGAAGATTCTTGATGCTATCGCTGCTAGGAGTGAAATTGAGGACAACCAATGGACTCAAATGGAGATCTTTATGGTACAAATGCGGTTGCATTAGGGCCTCGGCGACTATCAGCCTCCACCACCACCACAGTAGCCCACTGTGAGTTGGAGCACCAAGGCGTACCACTTTGTTTCCCACAAAATTTGGTTTTCAACCAAGTTTGGGGAAGGAGGTGGTAGTGGGACGTCTTGGACGCTCGCGAGCTTCTCTTCATATGCTACTTCATTACATCCTTTTGGGTTGATTAGATTATTGGCCTGTGTGCCCCTTATGCTTATGTACTGGATTGATGGTGTGTGTGCCTTTATATTTGTTTGGATTGTTGCCTTTGAGCCATTATTTGTGCTTTGACTTGATTTGATTAAGATTCAGATTTGGTATTTTTTTGTCTTGATAAGTCCCTTTCATATTTTTAGTTGATTTGGTTTGATGGTTTTTAGTTTTTTCGTTCTATTGTTAATTTTGCATTGTTAATTTGAGTCAATAAGAACTAAGATGGTAGTTTCGAATGATTGTCTTGTGTGGATAGTGATGGGGATTGATAATTGGCGAATAGTTTATGATGAGACAATTTTTTTGTAAATTTTTTGAAAAATGGCACATGAAAGAGCATGACAAGCAAATGAGATGAAATTGAGCTTGTGCTTAAAAATTTTGATCAAAACTTTTACCTTGTGAGTTTTTGAGCCTTTATCATACTCCTATTTTTGGAGTAATTTATACTTTCTTTCGGATGATTTGATTGCATGTGATTGTCTCTAGAACTTGCTTTGATTCTATATTTTGAATAAAATGGGTACATTGTGTGACTTAGACAATGATCTTAGGCAATTCTTGAGCCTTGACAAGTTAATCTCTTTGACAAAAAAATCTTTGAAAAATATCCTTAGTTAGCCATGTTGAGCTTAAAAGCCCTTTTTTTTTTTTTTTTTTTTTTTTTTTGTAGCCCTAAATTACTAGCCGATATCCTTCTATTTTTAGCCTGTATTCCCAATTTAGGTTAATTGAGTGAGAGGGAGGAGGTTGGAAGGTAGTTTTGGCGAATATGGGGTGATGATTGGTGAAAGTAGGTAATATGGAGAAAAGGGTGAAGAGAATGGAATCGTGTTAGGCATAAGGTCAAGAAAAGGATAACCTCTCCTAGTGTTAATTTGTATTCTAATTTGAAAAAAAAAAAAATCGAATCGAAAAACAAAAAAGAAAAGAAAAAGTCGGATGTACATAATTAGTCCATTGCTTTTGTTGGGGAGAGGCAATTGATTTCCTAAGTGCGTCTTGATCAGTTATCTTAAAATTCGGGTAAATAACATACCCAATTGAAAGTTGAAAAGCACTAAGGTTGTAAGCCTATTGTAGGGTGAAGAAATCATACTTTGGGATGGTTTACTAGAAAAGTGAGAGAGTGGGGGAAAGAGTGAATTTTAGTCAAGGGATGGTTGAGAGTAGCTAAGTCAATTAGTCCAAGAATTAGTCTCTTTTGCCCATATCTACCCCATCTTACCTCGAGCCTACATTACAACAAAAAATAAGACCTTCTTTATTCTTTGTCACACATGTTTGAGTATGAATTCGGATTTAGATGATTATCAAGCATATGGTAGTCATTGCATGTACTTCAATGTGACCGAAAAATTCAACCTACTTGATACTCGTGAGAGATGAGAGATACACTCACCCGATGATGATCATTTGTTGAGAGTCTCAAGTCTCAAAAGTAGTTGAAGTTGCTATGTCAGATATGCTCAATCGTAATTGCCTTCTTTTCGTAAAATCAGTCTGATCGCCAATTAAATCTTCCCTAACATGTGTCATTTTCTTCTTTTTCATTGTTTCAATTTGTTTGGGACGAACAAAGGTTTAAATTTGGGGAGATTTTGTACACGTATTCATGCGTGCACTTTAGATCGAATTAAGTGTTGTTTTAATGACATTTGTATGCATTTCCGACCGTGTATTGTTCATAATTTTTTTATTGGGCAGATTGACATGTTTGGAATCGTTTTACGACAATACAGATAAACAAAGACCAAAATTCGAGTCTCGGAAAAGTTTGAAACAAAGAACGAACCAAGAATGAAAAAGAGGTTGAACAAGCTTTGTGCAAGTCGTCACGACCGCGACCCAAAGTCGCGGCCGCGATTAACCACATTCGCGGTCGTGACTACCTTTTACGGCCGCGACCAAGTAGCAACTCCGAATAGTTTACGGTCGCGATCCGGTACCCTGTTTTCATCCTGAAACACGTTTTTAGGCCCATTTTCAGCCCAAACCCCTTACCCCTATATACATAAGGTCCATAATTCAAATTTAGGATATCTTTGACCTATTTTCAGCCTACATTCACCATTGGAGCAAGGTTTTGAAGAGAAGTGAAGATCAAATCAAGAGATCATCAGCTTTTAGTTCATTTTATCTATTTTTTTATTTTATTTTTAATCTTAATATGATTAATAGTAGTTTTATCTTTGTACTAGTTGCCATGAGTGGGTAGTACTATTTTATTCAACCCTTGATCAATTGTTGAACCTTATGCTTGGATGATTATGTAATTTTTACGGTTATTATTCGATTAGATTGTGTTTTGGGATCTTCTATGTTGTTTGTTGTTATTGATTCACATTTATGAGTTGATTTATGGTTTGATCACCTATTTTGAGGTACATTTGTGTGTTGCTAGGATTGAATTTATAATTCGTAATTGTTATTGATTTAATCCCAAGTAGCAAATAGATGATCATTCTTCTAGGGCAATATACGACCAATGAAACCGAGCTTGTGATTTGTATGTCGTATCTACTCCGTTGTCTTAATTCGTAATGCATTCAACTATTGAAGACTAGGGAGCTTATTTCGGTTAATTACAATTAAGAGGCAACAAGGTTAAGCTTGTTATTAATCTTGGAGTAGGAATTTTAGGACTAATCTATCAGGTAATAGACCAAATTACATAGTTAATCCGCACTAAGGGGATACTAGATCAAGGGTTGAATTCTTTTTAATATCTTAAAAACCAAAAATTATTTTATTGCTTTGTTTATTAAGTGCTTTTGGTCAATCTTGCATTAGTGGGTAGTTGTTTGATATTAACTAAAACCCCCCATCTTTATTATTTTCTTGTTTTGTTTATATTTTTGTGAATTAAGTTGTTTAATACGTAAGACAAGATTTGGTCAATCGTTCCTCATGGGATCGACCCTTTACTTGTCACTCGACTAACTAGAGTAGTGAGTTTAGGATAAGTATATAAAATCTTATACATAATTAATTTTGTGTGATATCGACAAATCACACCAATATGCTTCATAGTTTACAACCTAAATCATACACGCACACAAACACACACACACACACACACACATATATCTATATGTTTTGCATTGCCAAACTTGGAATGTTAGGCTTTATAACACTTTGCAACCTAAACATTTTTCTTACCCCGATAAACTTTTATCTTTAAATAAATGTGAAATATATATAAAAGAAAAACCTAGTTTATTTGGAAATTTCAAATTTAACTTAAACATATTTTGTTTTATTTGTCAGTAAACTATCTATAGATGGAGGGATTAAGAAAATTCCTCACACATGTATATATCACCAGAAATCAATAGTTTATTAACAAACAGACTACGTACCAATCAACAGACCCTATACAACTTAACTGAACCTAAAACTTGGCAAACCTTGTGCATCCTAATATTATAACAAATCCTTTAACATTTTACAATCAGCCAAACTATTAAATCTAAAATTTTGCTTCCTTCTGATTGCTACTTAGTTTCACAATCTAAAGCTTTGCTTCCTTCTGATTGCTTCATTTGCTTACAAATTGGCATTTTTATTTCCCTCACTGTGTATATCAGAAATGAAAATTGGCATTTACTCCTTTAGCTTTAAAATTTTTGCTATCAAGCTTTGATACCTCCATCCCCCTCTGAACACCTGTTTAACTATATCCAAGACAGACAGTGCATCTATTTCCACCCATACCTTTTTTATTCCTAACTCAAGACAAAATTGTAAGCGATCAACTATGGCTTGTATCGCAGCAAAAATATTGTCACAATTCTCAATATAAGGAAAAAACCATCAACAAAATGAGAGTTGGCATCTCAGATGATGCCCCCTGCCCTACCAAAGCCCGGATTCCCTTTAGAAACTCCATTAAAATTAAATTTGACTCATTTATCACTTGGAGGTTCACATTTTATCAACAAATGTCTTTTACCCAAGGTACCCCAATCCAGAAGCCCCATATCTTGACAATATGCCAGTATGATATCCGCAACACAACTGGCATCAAATCAGCCATGGACATCATCCTCAGTTTCTCAAAAGCCAAGTATTGTATTATGGACACAGAAGTTTCAATATCTTGGAAAAAAATTCAAACTTCTCACATGCCAGATATAGCAACAAATAACTTAGGGAAAAATAGATCTAACGCATTCCTGGCTACGTAGGCTTTGGAACCACATACCAAACAATCGAAATAATGGCAGATTGCAAGAAGTTTAAAATGGGAAAATGGAGCACAAAAGGATCATACATGTTTAGATATTGGAAATAAATAAACAAATGATACTCAGTTTCACGATCAGAACAACAAAAAAGGGCACATGGACACAATCAAAAATTATTTTTTAATGAGGTTACTATCAAAGAGAAGGAATTTTTTAGTTAACCTCTAAAGAAAAATGACTGCAGATTTCAAACAGGACTTGAGGAACATCATAGACCTCCAAACCCCTATCGGTTTGTATATTCTTAATGAGTTTCACATAGAAGAGGCAGATTAACAACCATTAGCATTTAATTTCCAGATAGGTATGTCATTCAAGCTTGAACAAATGGAAAGCTAAAGAATGCTTGTGATGACATGGGAAGAATAAAATGTAGAGACATAAGATAAGTCTCATGCATTATTGCATGAAAAATCTGCCAATTTTTTTTTTTTTTTTTTTGGTATCAAACACATGATAGAATTAATATAAAGGCCCACTATCACACCAAATATCTAACGAAAAGGAAAAATTCCCTCTTCCTAGCCTCTATAAAATATTTCTTTTAGCTACTTCCTTAACCTCTAAAAGTTTTAAAATGTGACTAATTGTACTCCACATTAGCAAAATATTTTTACCTCAAAGTAGGAACCCACAAGGCATCAGAAGTTCTTAATTTCCACAAAGCCTGCAAGGCAAAAAAGCCCTTGCCATATCCACCAAATTTCTAATCCCAAACCCTCTTCCAATATAGGGAAACACACTTTCTCCCAAGAAGTACAATGGATTTTTTCCTATCACCCCCGACCCTCAAATAAAGCAATTTAAAAGCTTATTAATCTGTTCACCACAATTTTAAGAGGATCTATAATTCTCAATGTACGTAGGAATAGAAGAGATTAGAATTTTGATTAACTCCAACCTACTCCCCATGCTCAAGAAAAGTTTTGTCCCACCAAATTAACCTCCCAAGAATCTTCTCATGTATCTCTTGAAACAAAGAGTACTTAAACCTTCCTTTAAAAAGAGAAATCTCAAAGTACTTAAAAGGTAACCCCTTTTCCATTACGCCAAAAATTCCTAGAATCATCTTCTTTCCATACCTTTTAACATTCTTCCTGAAAATGGTATAACTTCTATTAAAATTAATTTTTTGTCCAGCGACCTTTCAAAAAAATTCAAAAAATCCAAAACCTTTCTGAAAGAATTGATGTTTGTAGAACAAAAGATGATTGTAAGAGATGAGACATGTATCCTCCCCACTTTTCTGTATTTCAATTTAGGTAAGGATGGGAAGAAATCATTAAGCCCACTGGATAAGATGATTGAAAAAATGTTAAAAAAACGGGGAGAGAGAGGATCTCCCCGTTTGAGTTAAAGAAACCAGAGACAAAACCATTTGTCAGAACAATAAACCATAATTGCTCAACATTGCTGGATATGTACCTGATAAAAACTCAGGGAAGCTAAGAGTTTGCATAATTTTATAGAGAGCCCCCCCTACACCTTATCATAAGCCTTTTTAATGTCCATTTTCAAAATATTTTTTCCTTCCTTACACTTGTAATTAATATCATGAACCAACTCTTGTACAAGGATTATATTATTAGCTATATATCTAGTGGGTACAAAACCACTTTGCACCTCAGGGACAATTTCAAGAAGGGTATGAGACAATCTAATGTTAATTAGCCGTGCCAAACCATCCTTTAAGAAGTCCCAGAAGTGCTAATTGTACAGAGCATAGGACCCATTTAGGCCTGCCATGTTGTTCAATGCAAGCCCACATCCTTTACTTCATCCACAATGGGAGGTAACCAAAGTCTAGATATATCCTCAGCACTCAGCCTAGATTTAATAGAGTTAAAGATCTCACAATTAAGGTCACATCCCTCAACATAAAACATTTTCTGAAAAACACTCACAAGAAGATGCTTGTATTTCATCAAATGTTGAATTCACTTTATTGTTGACGCAAATTTCAGCTGTGTGGTTTTTAAGCCGTTTTTCCCTCATTAAAGCATGAAAATAAGTTTTATTGTTTCCCCTTCCTCTAACCATTTACAAACAGATTCTTGTGTCCAAAATGACCATTCCATAACAACTGCAAGATTAAATGAATCTTGCTTTTACTTTAGAAGAGATAAATTTGAGTCTGTAGAATCATTGAGGAACTCTCCTCTTGCCTCAATAAAGCTTGTTCAATAATTTTGACTCTATAATGTTGCAAAAACAATTTTATTCCAGTTTTGATGACAACCTTTAAGTTTATGCAATTTATTTTTCAAATTAATCATCCCAAAGACCCCAATAGGATAAGACCAATTATTTTTTTAAAAAAATTAAGAAATCATGGTGTTTAGTCAAAGCATCAAAAATCTAAAAGAAGACCCGGGCGTGGGAGGAAGGTTTTGAAAAGATATCAACAAAGTGAAATGATCTAAAGATCCTCTAAACGGATGTTTAACCTCAAAAGAATTAAATTGTTCCACCTAAGCATGAGAGATGAGGGCCCTGTCTAATCTTTCAAAATGTGATTAACATGACAGGCAACTTAGGACCCACGAAATCATCATCATCATCATCAAGCCCACAGTCAATCAAAGTATTAGCAAAGTCATCCATATGTCATAATTTCAAAGCACCCTCCCTTTTTTCGCTAGCATTTAACATGATATTAAAACCCCTAACAGTCCAAGGAGCAAACCCATGATTATAATTTCTAAGATCCTCCTATAAAACAGACCTACTACTTATGTTGGAAACAACATACACAAAGGTATTGAAAAAATTTATACCAGCAGATTTATCAAACACTTCTATATCAATCATTTGATAAGAAAATGAGATCATATTCACACACAAAAGTTCTTTCCACATAACCCAAATTTTATAGTTACTATTAGAAATTATGTTTTGAAAACTAAGAGGATGAGCCCAAAAGACAGTGGGGGTAATCCTTTTTAGTTTGAAGAAGAGCAACGATATTGGCACACTTCTTTTCAATCAACTCTTTGACATAGTTCTAAGATTTGTTATTACCTAGCCCCCTAACATTACATTTTAGTATCTTCAATAAAATAAGTAGAAGACTCAGCTTCAGTAAGTGTTGCACCTCTTCTAGTTACTATAATAAGAGGTTGCATTGCGTTCTTTTTTAGCCTTTTCCTTCTCCTTTAGCAGCCTTTGAATTAGAGTCAGAACGCTATCCTTGGATCCTGGCTTGCTTGCCTCGTCCTCATCATCTCCCTCATTCAAGCACTTGAAAGAAAAAATATGATCAAATAACTGGTGTTCATTATCAGAAACATTAGGTTCTATCATGCAATCTTGATTTAGAAAAGGAGATCTCATGCATAGTTGTTCTCCTCATTATACATAATGCTTTTCCTTTATACTTATTTTTTTCAACTCTTGGTCCATCACTATCAATAATATCTCCAATCAGATTATTACCTTCCTTTATTAATATTTCCAATGCCTAAATTAATTTTATCAAAAGACACATTAACCTCTTTGGGACCTATCACGCTATTGATATTAACAGTCTCATTGTTGATAATTTGTTCGTGCATATCTTCTTCAATCACCATGTTATTATCAAAATTTATATTCTCCTTAGGAAACCTTTCCGCTATCCAAATTATTTTTGGGCATCCGCTGCTTCTTGGATACAATATAGTATCTGTTATTTTCCTACTCTTTGACTGTTTTTCTCTTATACTCGTCATTGAAATAATTAATAGTCTTATGGCCAAGATGATTGCAATTAAAGCAGTATTCAGACACTTTATTATATCTCACAATCTGATTGCATAATTTATCCCCAAAGCCAATAAGAATTTCGTCAAACCTAGGTTTAGACAAGTCTAGTTGAACATAGATTCTAGCCATACTAGGTCTTCTCCGGTTAGTTGTAGGCTCGTTTATCCTAAGAGGTGCACCAACAACATAAACAATTCGAAATAAAGATTTCTTATCAAATAAGTGTAATGGAACTTCCGGTAGATTAATCAAAGTAGGAATCTCCATAGGTTCTAACTTAATGTCAAACTCCAGTGACCCCTTGAATACACACATAAAAAATTCCCCTACAAACACAATTTTCTTCTGCCGACAGCCTCTGAAATTCTCTTCGTTAAACTTTTGATCATAATAAAGTGAGGCTAGATCATTCTTCCGTGATGAGAAGAGAAGTTCCCCTCGCAAAGGGTTTTTGTTCTTTCTTGTCGAGGAAGCGATCAACATGGTTATCAGATTGAGACGATCCCATTCCATCAACTTTAGTTCTCTTTTTTTCCTTTATCTTCCTATTCGTTTATTATTTCAATCCCTTAAGTTTGTTATTTTCTATGTTAGGGTTTATTTTCTTCTATCTCTGATAAACCCTAGTTTTCTATAATCCCTTACTCTCCCTTACTCTATTTTTTCTTTATATTGATTTGCTAGGTTGTTGTCTACCGGGGGTACTCGCATTCGGGTAGTGGGGTGCCGCAAAACCTTCCTGGTTTGCAGTACGTGTCCTAATCCATCACTATCTGATGTGTTTTCTTTGTAGTATCCCTATGCTATCATTTTCCATATTGTGAGAGATGGATGCTGATTAAGGGAAGGAAAAATTAGAGGAACTGATCGATCTTGAGAGGTCTTCGGGCAAGGAACATCAGCAGGATCGGTAAAATAGATATGCCTTTGTGGAACACTATGCAAAGATAAGTATTGGAACCCTAAGGTTGTTAGGGGTATTATGGCGAAGCCATGGCATGCCGAACATGGGGTGGAGGCTTCGGAGTGGGGACCAAAATTGGTCATTTTCTGATTTAATGAGGAAAAGATTTAGATAAATTATTGAAGAATCAACTGTGGCACTTTGAGGGATCACTTTTTGTGGTCAAGAGACTTACTGGAATGGAGCGACCCTCGGATGTTATAATAGACAGGGTTGCTATGTGGCTGCAAGTTTATGATTTACCACCAGCGTACATGACCAACCGGATCGCTTAGATTCTCTCGCTAAAATTGGGATCACTAGATAAATAGGACCCCAAGAACAACGGAGTGTGGGGAAGTTTCTCAAAATGAAAGTTTATATGGATATAATAAAATCGTTAGTTCCGGTTTTAACAGTTAAGCTTCTAGAGGAGGTTTGTTGGCCACCGGTAAAGTTTGAATCGACACCAACATACTATTTCTATTTTAGACGATTGGGTCGTGTAGTGAAAAATTGTGGGGAATACGATCGGAATGAGTGCCCCGACCAAAGCATGCACTTAAGCCAAAATCACCAACCAAATTAAGAAATTTGCCACAAACTCAACAAATATAGCCACGGCTTTTTTCCAATCTGGAAGGCCCTACTACACGTTCTCCTACTAAAAAAGAAATCACAAAATCACCAAAATCCAAATAACATAATCTGAACAATGTTCATAATCTCCATGAGTAATTCGGATTCACAACCTTAGCCACAGTAAAGAACTTGAGCACCTCTGCCCAACAAACTTTCAACCAGCCTTTACCTAAACAACCCACATGGGCTTGTTATAAACCGAAACACGCAACCGTTACCAGAAAACCCATCAAAAAAATCATTAGAGTGAAAAACAATGTTCTTCACTTATAGATGAGGATGAATCGGAAGATATGGACATTGGTAGTGAGAAGAATAAAGAAAGACGTTATGTGACGTGGATCTCGGACCTTAATGATATTGAAAGAATGCACTACCCAATAATGACCAGAGGTTAGGTACGAGTTTTACCCCATCTAGGTTGAAACATGGCAGAAATATAAAAGACAATCTCAGTAAAAAAAAAAAATTCTACAAGCCTTAAATCACTTGTGAGTGCCTTCAGAGAAAAATAAATTACTATAACACTTGTGAAATACATAAAGATTCAGAATGTGAATTGAGACAAACTTCGATTCATACTTCAAGAATCTTATTGTCTCATTGGATGAATAACCAATGTCAAGAGCACTAAATAACCTATAAAAAGCTATCCTAACAAGGACCCTATGGAAAGAGATTCAGAATCATTTCTGAATGTTACTAAAATTGGACACTTCAAGTTGGATGGGAGGTTTACTAAACCCTCTAGACGACACAACAGTTAAACATACTCGATCTTTCTCTCATATTGTTGCTTGTCTTATGTTGGAAGTTGAAACTCTATTTATATGCCAATGAGTCACTTGGAGGGCACTCTTACATAACCACCGGATCCTACAGTTGAGGGCGTTAGTGGTTACACTTTTGATAAGTTGGACGAATGAGCGAAAGAGACTCCGTCTTGTTTGTTAAGGACCAAGTCTTCTCCTTTATGTTCTCAACAACACAAGACCAAGTCTTCAACCTTTGTTTTATTGTACTTATGTCCCTACAATTAGTGCACTAATTTGATTAGCAAATTATACTATTATTCAGCCTTAATTAAAAGAAAATATAACACACAAAAACTTATATTGTGTGCAAAAGGCAAAACAACAAAAATAGAGGATTAGATAAGAGTTTGAATACTCAAATCTAACAACATCCCCCTTTTTACCTTTACTACAGAAAACCAACGTACAACCAAATTATATGTTGAACAACTTAAAACTCCCCCTAAATATTAGATATCCCAACTAAAAAATTCCAAGGAAATCCCAAATTAAAAAATAAGAAAAAAAATGCAAAAAATTAGCTTATCAAATAAAAAACAATAGATAATACCATTAAAAACGAATTAAGTCAGGAATATCAAAGACAACTTCAAAGAAACCAAAAACAACTAAACCAAAGCATTTTTTTAAACATATAACCCTGCAAGACAAATTCAAATCAAATCAATCTTCTTCCTAATCCTCATCTTCATCATCAGTATCTCCAGGTTCGTCACCCTCTCCTTCCTCCTCTTCTTCATCACCTTCACTGGAGAAATAACCATCTACAAGAATGTCATCATCATTAACTTCTCCACGGCGAACAACTTCATCAAATTGGCTAGACTCCGCCTAAACCCTTGTACTTTCATCAGGGTTGACTTGAGGATCAGCACCACCCTCGGCCTCAACACCTTCCGCAGCAACAGCGGTGGTACTGCTACCTTCCTTTTTTGTGTGTAGAAATGAAGGCAAGTAGGTTGTCACAAACTTCTCTAAGGAAAGTAATTTGAGTAGTGAGCATTTGAACTTGGTGAAGGATGAAGAAATGTTTCAGAATTACCTCGGAAGTCAACTCGACCAGTGGGTCAACCTCAGCCGGTTGTTCAGCATGGTCATCAATCCTTGGCAAATCAAAGAACCTTTCTTTTGAAGTGACTGTGGGTTGAATTGGATGATAGGTGGCATCATAAGATCATGGTCAGTTGCAACTGAAAGACCTTGTGAGTAGAGAATACTATAGAAGAGGGATGTCAATGGCAGCTCAAAGTGCCTAGTTCATGTCATCGTACACTTCACTTTCCGGTTCACTCCTAGCTTGTTTCTCAAGATAAAACGACTAATATTTATCCTTCTCTCCGGTCAAATATTCAAACGTTCAAACATATGACAATCAACTACACGAGAGTAGAAATAAAATTCTCATTGCAAGCACTACCGAGATCATACCTAGTTTCAGGTGAGCTTCCCTAGACAGGTCCTTGTGCGGGGGCCTTCTTTTGGGACTTGGTTGACCGGAAGGATGAGCCAATCTTTGGATCGACCTACTTTTTTCCTTTCTTACTGCATCTTTTTCACATATTTTCAGGCAGTCACAGGGTTTGATGGTTGGAAGAATGACTCTTCCTCTTCTTCAGAGCTAGGATGCTCTTCAAGAACAGGCTCCTTGTCGGCATTTAAGGCTTCATCACTCTCATCGTCAAGTTCGATTGATGAGGAGGATCGGGGAACCTCCTTCTCAACCAGTTCAGTATGCTCATCAATCAATTTAAATACTTCATTCTCTTCACTGACTGATGACTCATCAATCAACCTCATAGGTTGAGTAGTCTTTGCCTTCTTCTGCCTTTTGGATGGTGGTGCAGGTGAAGAAGTATCAACATTCTTATTTTTCTTGCTACTATTTGCATCAGCCGCACCTGTAGCACCCTCTTCCCGCAAGCAGGTGAAGAGTTGCCACTAAAACATACTTCTACTTTCAAAATATTTATCATTGGAAGGCCTTTTAATAAAAATACGAGTAATAGAATTTCTCATTAATTAATTAAAATATTAGTTACATAAAAAGCTAACTCGTATAAACCCACATCTTTGAGTTAAAATCTCTAATATACTTTTGAAAAATCAATAATAGAAACTTATAATGTTAAATGTATTTAAAAGGTACTTATAACTTCAAATTCCAATAACTTTTACTAAACTTTAAAACACTTGCAACTTTAATTAATCACTATAAATTAAAGACTTCTTCTTGATGCCTAACTTCAAATGCATTTACTTTATTCTTTACTCTTCTTATCGAGAATTTGTCCGCACCAGCTAGATCCCCTGCCATTCATTGGTCCTGAAAATGTTTTAAGCATAGCATCATGAGTTATGATAGTCCGGTGGGAGAACTCTGTAAGCAATTGTACTAAATGAATATGAGCCATAATAAATGAATCCTTGACTTAGGTGCCAATCTTACGACACAAAAGTCTTTGACTTAGGAGTCAATCTTACAACTCAGAAGCCATATTACGTGTCTTAGGAGCCAATTTTACGATTCAAAAGTCTGACTAAGAGTCAATCTTACGACTCAAAGCCATATTGTTAAGATCACTTAGGAGCTTACGACTTGAAAGCATTCGACTTATGAGTCAATCTTACGACTCAAAAGCCTTACCTAAAAGCCCATTTTACAACTTGAGAGTAATCTTAAGCCCGAAAGAGAACATATAAATCACAATACGAATTCAATAGTATAAGTGTTACAAAGTTACCCACTTTACATGTAGACTTTCTTGGGCTGATGTAGATGATCTTTGATTGAATTGGTAGGAGGAAGCTCTCCAACTCGTACTGCACTCGCTGATTTCAGACATCTAGTCTTATAAGTTCCTTTATTATTATTCATCTCCTTATCACAATTTATTATGTCTATCATAAACCTTAGCTTGAATGTTGAACTAGTGCACATGCATACTTACACTTATACATTAATAACATTTAGAATACTTTAACATAATAACATAATAACATACGTGTGACATAGCTAACTTATTGTTATACTCATTTTGTCATGATAACATGAAGTTAGAATAATATAGGGTGATAAAGCGCAATCCGGTATCCAATAAACTCAGCGAAAATCAATGCAAGAAATATGAATAAACACAAGATGTACGTGGTTCGATCCGGAGATCTACGTCCACGGGCTGAAAATGGCACCTGCCGAGGTGTTTCTTTCACTATACTCTTTGAGTGTAGACGTAATAGTTTCAGAATACAAAACGCGAACCCTAATTCTGAGTACAATTCTCCTACTTATACTACTCAACTCAAAATCCTAACTAACTCCCTACAATTGCGCCTATCACCGTTGCATGGAAGTTGGGAGTAGATCATGGGCCAAGAACGTGGGGAACGCCGCAATTGGGCCACGCTATTTTGATCGCACGCTTCTGGGCCGTTTGTTGTTGGGCTTATCCTCCTGGTCTTAGTTGCCCGGGTCGGGTCTGGCCCGGGATGTCACTTCGACCCGAAGCTACTGGGCCATACCTATCAGATGCCCCCCCCCAGCCGGAGCGAGGAAGGAGCTACGGTTGCGAGCAGGGTGGAGCAACAAGCAAGATGAACTGGACTGAACATCCCCAAGACGAACTGGACTGAACATCCCCAAGGTGACGGCGAGGGCCCGAGCACCCCGAAGGCAATAAAGTGTAGCGAAAGAAGATAGTAATTTGGCCGAGGTGAAGGAGGCACCGGAGAGCTATCCAAATCTTCCTGGCCAAGAATGAGGTTGATGTGACTGGCGGCGCCATCATGAGAGAGAGGGATGTGAAGTGACACTCTTTGTAATTTCCAATGAACCTGTTCCCCACGCGCCTTGGGAACTGTAAGGCGCGTGTTTAGCACGATCAAATCTGAAACACAGAATTTGAATAGACCATATCTAGACCGTTATTTCCTTGAGTATATATTTGGAATAATGGCACAGTATACTTCATCTTCTTCATTGCGATTTGCAAGTTTAGAAAGCGGGAAAAAAGGAGAATTCTGTGCGCCTATGATTCATCTCAAATACAAACCAAGTAAGTATGCCTTCTTCATCATCTTCTTCTTCTATTAAGGAAGTAGGGACCCAGAGCTCTCCGTTAGATGTGCCACCCCTTCGCTTTGTTATTCCAGAGAGGAGTGAGATTAGGACAGTGGAAAGGGCCGACGGCATGGAAACCAATATTAGGGTCATCGGTTTTTATGAATGTACGGAGAATGACTTTGAAGTGTCCACTATAGCGCCGCGAATAACGCGGGTGCAGATAGAGACCTTAATCCCTTCCTTCTATTTCCTATTTAATTTAGAATATATAGTGCCGAAACCCGGCGATAGGGCCTGTTGCCCGCCGCAGGGTTTCATTGGTGTATATATAGACCCCTTAAGAATAGGTTTGAGATTCCCCCTTTGGGACATAGTTATCCGGCTATTGAGATATTATAACATCGCCTTGAGCCAATTAGCGCCAAACGTGATTAGGCAAGTAGTCAGGTTCACCGTAGTATGCAAGAATTCCTGGGTGGAACCGACCGTAGAGCTGTTTAGGTATTTTTACCAACTAAAAGCATTCGGGAAATCCAAAGGGTGGTACTCCTTCAGTCCCCGAGCACGAGGTGGTTTCAAAGTACAAAACCCCAGTAAGGTGGAGGGGTGGAAGGAGAAGTTCATCTTTGTGAAGACCGGAGTGGCCCTCCCGAGGTGGAGAAGGGATGAGGTGCTAGATACTGCCCCGGTGGGGGATCCGGAGGCCGAGGTTGTGGATCCATTCCGTGCAGTGGGGACTTTCAAGACCCTTTGCACTGAGGCACAGCTGGAGGAGGCGGGGCTGAGCCCATACTATTCGGGCGATGCGGCGGTGATGTCCGCCCGGGGTCAAGAGTCGGGAGCCGGGGTTGCCGAGGAGGGTAGGAGTTCTTATATCTGTGTAAAAATTGTTGCCTTGTGCAGGACTAACTCCAATTTCTGTATGCAGTGGGACGCTTCGGAAATGAGCCGGCTGGAAGCCCCACAGTGGCTGCGGCAGCCAAGAAGAAGGGAAAAACTGCTGAGGTGTCTCCCCGGGGAAAGATGTCACCCAGTCCAAGACCCTCCGTTGGGCCGGAGGAGCGAGTGGTGGCGGCGGGGTCAACCCCCGGAACAAAGAGGAGGTCGGAACCATCCGGGACATCTCCGACAGCAGCCAAAAGACTCCGCACAGGGGAAAGTGTAGAGGTAAATCTGACATTCCCTGTGAGTTGCTGTATGTGTAAATGAAGTGTACGCTACCAGTATTGATTTCTGTGTTTTGTCTTTTGTGATGTGTGAAGGAGCAAGGGCCCCCAAGTCTGCTGGGGTTGGAGGGGGCGGCCGCCGAGGAGGTTTTGCACTTGGCACGGGGGATTATGGAGCTTGGCCGGAAAAGCGAGAAGGAGGCCAAAGAAGAGCTGGCCGCGGTGGCAAGGGATCTGCGCGCGCGCAACGACAGGCTAACACATGATCTGGCCGAAGCGCGCAAGAGGGCGGCTTTGGTGGAGAATGAAGTTGCGCGACTGCGCGAGCTGGAGGCGGAAGCCAGGGCCCTCCGTGGAGAAACGGCTTAGCTGCGGGCAGAGATGAAGGCCCAAGAAGCGGCGATTGTCGAAGGTCAAGAGGCAATGCTGAAAGCGTTTGCCGAGAAGTTGTTCCAGACGAGCACATTTCTTGACTTTCAGACCAACTTCGTTGCTATCGGGGACACGGCCACGCGATCATTGTTGTTGGAGCAGATCAAAGAAGTCTACCCGAACGTGGACGTATATCGTCCAGAGTTCGGGTATGACTATAATGCCGTGGCCGGGGTGGAGAAGGCCTACTATCAAGCTTTAACGCACCTTCCAGAGTGGCCCCTCGTGAAGGCTCTAGCAGAGAAGAAAGAAATTTTGAGCGCCGAGGAGGTTGCAAGCTGTGAGGCTGACCAAGATCAGGAATTCCTGGCATTCCGCCGGGGTGATTTTTTCAGCGAGCCCTGAAATAAAGAACCACCCGCCTGCATAAAAGCTGCTGCAGTTGCCGTAGAAGAGGAGGCAGGAACGGCTAAAGACCTGCAGGAGGTGGAGCCCGAAGACGCCGAGGGGACCGAGGAGGAGGAGGTCAGTCGTTCCCCTCAAATTTGATATAGTAGATGATAGGAACTTTGTAAATCTCTTGTACCACACTACTGATAATGTACTCCGGTTTTGTTGAATATAAGTGGTTGTTGATTATATGAATAGCTGTGCAACGTATTTTTTGAAATTCATCTTTCCCACTGATTTTGTTGCCCGCTCAGGACACCGTGGAGCTGCATAACACTATAAAGAAGCTCATGCAATCATTAGATTGGTTCCCCGGAGAGAAGAATAACTTGCAAATCCAAGTGGTGCTGAGGTTAGAGAAGCGAGCGGCCGTTGCGGAGAGAAGGGCGAAGGAAGCCGAGGAGAAGGCCAGGAACCAGGAATTAAAGTACCTGGCGAAAGTTGCTGAACTTGACCGTGTCCTCATCCATCAAAGGGAGTATGACCGGATACTGACAGAGTACGGCTTGCTGACATTTGAGGAAGTTGAGGAACGGGTCATAGAGATTCAAAGTGAAATTTCAGCACTGATGGCGAAGGGTCCGGCCGAGTCCTCGGAGCTTATAAGAAAGCGAGAGGTGCTGGAATTATTGCTCGGCATGTATGAGGGACTAAAAGGCCGCGGCAGGTGGCGGCACACAGTTGAGGAATACATCGCAGGCCCTAGCCGGAGCCGAGGTTCTTCAAGAGTCCCCCGGAAGGGCAAAAAGAAACCAGCGGGGAAAAGCCGAGGAATTATAATCCAAGAACCGGCACCGGTGACTGCAGTCGAAGAAAGGCCCGTAGTCGTTGCCGAAGAAGAAGTCGAGAAGCTGGCCGAAGAGATCGAAGTGATGGACCCCGCGGAGTGGGATCCCGTGAAATGGGCCCAAACACTGAGGTCTACACCACAGCCGAGTCTTCGAGGCCACACAAGAGGCTAAACCCCCAGACAAGTACCAAGGACGAGTCCGCGACGCCGAGGGGGCCATGGAGGGGAGAGAGCCGGGGCTCAACGCAGGGAAGCCTCAGAATCCCGAAGGACACGAAGTAGGTCCGGGAACAGATCTCAACGCCGGAGCGCCGAGTACTGGCTCGGAGGCCATAGATAGTTGTGTAAAAGACCCCCTTTTTTTTTTTTTTTTTTTCTTTTGAAGTAATGTGTAAAGAACCTTTTGGCCTTGAATCGAAAAAATGTAAAACACCGTTTTGGTTTGCAAAGTTGTGTACTTTGAAAGGCAAACAATGAGTTGTTAACCAGAAATAATAATTGCCTTAATGGGTGCTCGGGAACACTATATGGACGACGCCAATTAGAATCTCCCCGGACGGATCGGGCGGGAGTAAAACACCTCTCCGGTTAAACAGATGAGAGGGGACACAAGTCCGGGGACCAAACGTGAATCTCCCCGGACGGACCGGGTGAGAGATCCAATTGTCCGGAGACTAATAATAATAGTACGACTACGCTAGGACGTCCCCGTAACGTAGAAGAAAGCACAATAAGATGCACAAATAAAGAACTTTTTTTCAAGGTGAGTGCCGGAGCAACTTAAAAAATACAAAGAGAAATCGTAACAAAAAAGAAATGTACAATGAACGTAAAGATAGGAACGATACTTGTCATTCGGTGTTCATAGATAGAAACGTCTTAAGTTGGTAACATGCCAGCTTCGGGGAATCGGGGTTCCATCAGGATGCTCCAACTGGTAGGACCCGGAATCATGCGCAGCAACAACGCGATAAAGACCTTCCCAGGTAGCATGTAATTTCCCCTCGGGGGCAGCCTTGCTGGCTGAGTTAAGTCGGAGTACTAAGTCCCCGACATTAAACTGAGTACCCCGGACCCGGAGGTGGTGATACTGAGCTGCACGTTGCTTACACTTGGCTTGCTGTATGAAAGATTGATCACGACGATATTCAAGCTCATCCAAGTTTGTACGGAGAGCTTCGTCATTATCCTCGGGAGTCAGAGTTACGAGGCGGGGGCTAGGTACGCTGATTTCCGTCGGAATAACGGCTTCGGAGCCGTAAGTAAGACTGTAGGGGGTCTCCCCAGTAGAGGTATGTGGCGTAGTGCAATAGGCCCAAAGAACCTGCGGAAGATTCTCGGCCCAAAGACCTTTAGCATGATCCAAACGTTTCTTTATACCCATAAGGAGTGTACGATTAGTGACTTCAACTTGACCATTGGCTTGCGGGTGAGCTACCGAGGTGAAAATTTGTTTAATGTGGAGCTCCTCGCACCACGAACGGAAGGGATCATTGGCGAACTGTTTGCCGTTATCCGAAATAATAGTGCTCGGGATGCCGAAGCGACATATAATATTTCGCCAGACGAACTTCAAAACGTTCTGACCAGTGATGGCAGTAAGAGGTTCGACTTCTACCAACTTGGTGAAGTAATCAACGGCGACCACAAGAAATTTCAGTCCACCCGGAGCGACTGGAAACGGGCCGACAATATCAATTCCCCATTGGATAAATGGCCACGCACTTTGAATTCCAGTGAGCTCGGTTTGTGGCAGGTGTTTCACACGGGAGTGCAGTTGACACTTGCTGCACTTGGTCACTAAATCATGGGCATCGTTAAACAAGGTTGGCCAATAGTACCCCCACCGAAGAATTTTTTTGGCCAACGTCCGTGAGCCGATATGACTGGCGCAGGCCCCTTCGTGAACCTCCCGAAGAACCTGATCGGCCTGGGCAGGAGCAAGGCAATTTGGTTGTAAGTACGACCGTCGGTACAAGATTCCATCATGGAATGAGTACTTGGGTGCCTTGAGAACTATCTGCCGAGCCTGCAGCTTGTCATTCGGCAAAGTTCCATCTCGGAGATACTGAACGATGGGAGTCATCCAATTTGGACCATTGTCGGTCAATACTGAGACCGTTGCCTCATGAATCGCCGGATGAAATAAATCTTCGACTATAATATCCGGAGATACATTAGTGCGGACCACGGAGGCCAATTTACTGAGAGCGTCAGCTTTAACGTTCTGTGTACGTGGTACCTTCTGGATAACAACCGAATCAAAAGTTGACATAAGTTTGAGTGTTAAAGCGAGATACCTGATCATCGTTCCATCCTTAGCGGTATAAGTGCCCTGGATCTGATTGGAAACAACCTCGGAGTCCGTGAAGAGCTCAAGATGGGGGATGGCTAAGGATTGAGCGAGCCGGAGCCCAGCGAGAACTGCCTCGTAGTCTGCTTCATTATTGGTCACCTTAAATTTGAATCGAATAACATACTTAACTTCAACTCCCTCGGGGTCAATGAGAAGCACCCCAGCACCACTCCCATGAGCTGTGGAAGCACCATCCACATATAATTGCCATTTGCGAGGTGTGGGTTCAAGGGTAGTAGGGTGATGACTATCATTATCCGCGGAGGATTCATGATTATCCACTGGGGTCTCGGCCAAAAAGTCTGCTAGTGCTTGACCCTTGACAGCTCGGCGTGGAAGAAATTGATTATCATACTCTCCTAGCTCGACAGCCCACTTAGCGAGGCGCCCTGACACCTCGGGCTTGACGAGAATTCGATGAATGGGGTGATTAGTTAGAACCCGTATCTCACGTCCTTGAAAATATGGCCGCAAACGCCGAGCCGCCATGACGAGAGCGAGCACTGTTTTTTCCACCGTGGAGTACCGAGTTTCTGCCCCGTGAAGTACTCGGCTTGCAAAATACACCGGGTGCTGTACACCATTTACTTCGCGCACCAGAGCCGCGCTAATAGCTTCTTCGGCGGAAGCCAAATAAATGTAAAGCGGCTCTCCAGAGAGAGGGACCGACAGAGTAGGCAGTTGCTTAATATGATGCTTTAAAGCCTCAAAAGCTTCGGTGCACTGCGGGGTCCACTCAGATGACTTCGCCTGCCGCAAAATTTTGAAGAATGGAAGTTGACGCTCCGCAGCTTTAGACAGAAAACGGTTTAAGGCCGCCAAACCGCCAGTGAGGCGCTGAACGTCTTTGACCGTCCTTGGTGGTTGCAGGTCTAACACATCCCGAAGCTTGGCTGGATTGGCTTGGAGGCCGCGCTGCGAAACCATATAACCGAGAAACTTTCCGGAGCCAACTCCAAAGGTGCATTTTGCTGGATTGAGACGCAAATTATAACGCCGCAAAGTACTTAATGTTTCAACAATATCTTGTACACATGAGGACTGGGAAGTACTTTTTATGACTAGATCATCAAAGTAAACCTCAACATTTCGACCAATTTGACCTCGGAAAACACGGTCCATAAGACGTTGGTATGTGGCCCCCGCGTTCTTGAGCCCGAAGGGCATTTTCTTAAAGGCAAAACATCCAAAATCAGTGATGAATGCTGTTTTGAGGGCATCCTGACGGTCCATGTGGATTTGGTGGTACCCCTTGTATAAGTCTAAGAAACAAAGAGCCACGTGCCCTGTAATAGCTTCGGCCTTTTGGTCGATAGAGGGCAGAGGATAACAATTTGGACAGTGTTTATTGAGATCGGAAAAATCGACACACATTCGCCATGCCCCGCTGGACTTTATTACCATCACAGGATTAGACAGCCAAGAAGGGTAATAGACTTCAAATAAGATATCTGCATCCAAGAGCTGTTGTACCTCAATTCGAATGGCCGCGTTCCGCTCCGGGGCGAATTTCCTTTGCTTCTGCTGTATAGGTTTGACATTGGGATCAATGTTCAATTTGTGAGTGATGACATCAGGAGAGACCCCGGGCATATCCAAGGGAGACCAAGCGAAGACATCGGAGTACTCTCGCAAGATCTGGATGATGGCATGATGTAACCACGGTATGTCCACGGCGCCAACAGTTACTATTTGCTCGGGCTTGGATGGATCAAGCGGCACCTGGAAAGTGGTGTTCCCCAGTGATGTACATAACTTAGGTTCGAGAGTCGAGGATGCCACCTGAAGCTGCTGCTTAGGAGGAACCTTTGTTGCCTTTTTGAGTGCGACGTACATGCACTCCTTAGAAACCCGCTGACTGCCGCGGATAGCCACTTCGCCATGTGATGTGGGGAATTTTAGTGCGAGATGGTATGTAGAGCATATGGCTCTGGCGGGAGTAAGCCAATCCCGACCCAAAATCACATTATACGGGGACGGAGAGCTAACCACGTAAAAATCCACAAAAATAGTTTTTATCGCCGGATAAGTTCCCAGAGATGGCGGGAGATTAATAACGCCGTCCGGCCAAACTTCACCTTTGGTGAAGGTCTTTAACGGCCCGGGGGCCGGCCGAAGTTGCTCACGAGGAATCTTCATTTTCTGGAAACAGTCGGCGAATATAACACTCACTGCGGCTCCGTTGTCTACGAAGACTCGCTTTACTGTAACATTAGCTACAGCCATGTCAATGACGATGGCGTCGGTATGGGGTGTAATCTCTGGAACTGGATCTCTATCCGTAAAACTGACAGTTTCAGATTGATGGAGGCGCTTATGACGCGGCTCCTCGGGAGGAGGACGGCGTGCCTCTGCCTTCAAAGCATTTCGAGAAGCCTCAGTGGGGAGGGCCCCGTAAATCACGTTTATGACATGAGTAGGTGCATTGTCTCCGGGTCCTCCCGGAGGAGGTGGTGGTGGCAAAAGACGAGGTTGTTGACGATTTCCATGGTCTTGCCTTGCATAATTGTTAGACCCCGGCCTATTGTTCTGCCATTGCGGCCTGTTTTGACGCGAACCACGGTCATGATAACCTCCACGGTTTTGGGATGAACCCCCATTCTGGCTGGACCGAGGCTTGTCATCGGTCCGAGCAATGTATTGTCGCAAGAAACCTTTCTTCAGACAATCTTCAATTTCCTTTCCGAGCTCTCGGCACTCCTCCGTCTCATGTTCATGATCATGGTGGTACGCGCACCACTTCTCGCGGTTTCGCTTTTCAGCTGGAGCAGTCATCCGCGGACATGGCCGTAAATCATTCTTGTGAACGGAAAGAATTTTGGCTCGCGATTTTGTAAGCGGGGTGAATTGTGGAATATCCCCTCGAGATTCTGAACGTCCCCGGTTCAGACGAGAAAAGGCACTGGGTCGTGCGCTGGGCCCAACCTGTGCCCTATCGGACTGCCGTTTACTAGCATGTTTCTCACGCTTCCGACGAGTCTGCTCCTCGGCCTTAGCATATCTGCACACAGTATTAAACAGAGCTCGGGTTTGTAACCGGAAGATTACGAACCAGCTCGGTCTAGAGCGGTCCGGGACGAAGACCATTCATGAAGGCATTGAAGATAACATCATCCGAGCAGCTTCCTACTTTAAGACTCTCCGCCGTGAAGCGGTCAAGAAATTGGGTAACGATTTCGCCATCCCGTTGTTCCATATTCATCAGATCGGCCAAAGTGGACATGGGCTTTCTTCGAAACGTACCCAAAAGTGTTCAGCAAGTTCTCTAAAAGAGGATATGCTATTACGAGGGAGAGAGCCGAACCAAACTCGAGCCTCGTCCTGAAGATACTCGGGAAAGATCTTACAGTAGTGAAGGGATGTGGTATGATCTTGACTTAGCATGTTGTGCCTGAAAGCTCCAAGAAAATTGGCTGGATCTCCAGTGCCGTCGTAAGGTGGTATGGCAGGTCTCTTGAACCCTTCGGGAAGGGGCGTAGCCAGAATTTCTTGGGAGAATGGTGTGATAATGTCTCCATTGTCGTCAAGGCCTAGGATTCTATCTAGTTCAACATTGCGTTGTACTCGCTCATACTCCTGAAGATCTAGAGTATGGGGATTGGCATAACGAACTCTTTTAGTCGCATGAAGTGGACGGCGATGATCAGCGTCGGCAGGTTCGTCATTGCGCTGTCTTGACCCATTAGAACTCCCATGGTCATCGGGAGAACCGGGTTGTTCTCGTCGTCGGTCCTGACGCCCATGGTGCACTGGATCTTGTTGGTTGGGCGGGTTCCGACGAGGTGGATGCACTGCGGGGTTGGTATCGTGTCCAGCAGGTCCGTCAGGATTTAGGCGATTGGCTGCCCAGTCTTGGAGAACATGAGCATGTTCTTGTAGGAAAGCCTGGAGCAGTTCCGGAGTCACCTGAATATTAACCTGCGGCTGGGTAGCAGCAGGGTTAGGATGTTGCATATCTTGTGGTGGTAGAGGTAAGAATTGGTCGTCCGGATTCATAGCCGGACCTTGGTTGCCCTGATGATGAGATGTGTCCCGCATCGGCAATTGCCTCGGCGGCAAAGTTTGATCTACGGGTGGATCTTGATGATCACCTTGACGAGATTGATTTAAACGAGTGGTTACCATGGTATAGCAAGATCAGTATCAATGTTAAAACCAGTTGCGTCTCCCACAGACGGCGCCAATTGATAAAGCGCAATCCGGTATCCAATAAACTCAGCGAAAATCAATGCAAGAAATATGAAAAAACACAAGATGTACGTGGTTCGATCCGGAGATCTACGTCCACGGGCTGAAAATGGCACCTGCCGAGGTGTTTCTTTCACTATACTCTTTGAGTGTACACGTAATAGTTTCAGAATACAAAACGCGAACCCTAATTCTGAGTACAATTCTCCTACTTATACTACTCAACTCAAAACCCTAACTAACTCCCTACAATTGCGCCTATCACCGTTGCATGGAAGTTGGGAGTAGATCATGGGCCAAGAACGTGGGGAACGCTGCAATTGGGCCACGCTATTTTGATCGCACGCTTCTGGGCCGTTTGTTGTTGGGCTTATCCTCCTGGGCTTAGTTGCCCGGGTCGGGTCTGGCCCGGGATGTCACTTCGACCCGAAGCTACTGGGCCTTACCTATCATAGGGTAAACACATTTTTTAGAAAATTATAAATTTTAGGCTGTAAGATTAGCCTATCTTATAAAATTCACTATAAATCATATATTTCACGAAAACTTCTCAAATTTTAATTATAAACTCCTAACTTTACATAATATAATATTTTAAATAGTTTTTAAAACTTTGAAGGGAATAAATTTATAAAAATCATCTTTTGGGAGGAAATTCAACTATTTTATAACTAAATCAACTTATTTTGTAAATATCATTAAAAATCATTAACCTGAAGAAACGCAGTCAAATTTTAACCATAAACTTCTAACATCATAAGTTATAACAAGGCAAAAACTTGTATGTGACCGTCACATGGTCGTCACACGGTGTGACGGGAAAAAGTATCACTTTTTGTGGTAAAAGTATCACGTTTATCTGTAAAAGTATCACCTTTTTTGAACAAAAAAAAGTATCACTTTTTGTAGCAAAAGTATCACCTTTATCTGTAAAAGTATCAATGTAGTAAAAGCATCACGTTTTCCTCTAAAAGTATCATTTTTTCCTGTAAAAATATCAATGTTTTCTGTAAAAGTGTATTCCGTCACACATGTGACCGTTCACACACAAGACTCACTCTTATAACAAAGCATAACAACTTTGTAAAATAATAAGTAAATAAGTTTATTAATATTTCAAAGTTGCATGAATAATATGAATTTCTACAAATAAAGTATTCAAATAAGATTCAGACATTTAGATAGTATAATCTCTACTTATATAATATTTATAATCATATAATTCAAGAGTAATCAATAATAAAAATATCCAAAAGTTACAAAGCACATTTCCAAACATGTGTCTACCGATTTTGTATTATTTAGCAAAATCGGTAAATTGACGATCAACCATATAAGACCCCTAAGACATGTATACCTACTAATATGCAACCTATATAACATCTACTAAACATGAATTAATAACATAACTAAATTTCTAACTTCAATATAAATTGAAAAAATAATAAATAAAAAGTATTAAAGAAAACATACCTTAAAATAGATACTTTAAAATAACAACGCCTAAAAATATTGAACCTCCAAATACCGTTGGACACATCGAACCTCCAAACGCCTATTGAAAATAAACTTACTAAAGGCCTCCTAATTAAAGGAATCCATTTTTAATAGTACATACATATTATGTACGAGCTCTTATATTCTCTTGAAACAAGTGAAATGCTTATTTATAGAAATGAAGTTGGTCAATCATTTCCTTTTTAATGATGTGGGCTTAGTGCATATTTGAAAAGTAGACTGGTGTTTTATTTCCCTCTTTATGCAGAGTAACTACACACATTACATCCTATATTGATAGTAATGATTACTATGAACAGATCACCTCTTTCTATTCCTTTCTTACATTACAATTATAATATGCATATGTGCCTTATATATAATATTATGTTTATATATAAAGGATCACATACACACATTTATACCATATTTGTAAATATATATGTATATATAAGTATTTGTTTTATCTTTCTTCCTTGTGTTGGATGAGTGATACGGGCGAGCTCGGTCTCCTTGATAGCTCCTCCTGTAAATTTAGAAAAAGCACTTTGTTCCTCAAAACTTCATTAGCCTCAATACTTGAATAAATAATTTAACTTGAAAAGCTTTAAAATAAAATAAACTTTAAATAATTATTTCTATAAAATCAATGAAAATGCCAACATGAAAGTCAGCTGCTTTTGATTTTGGGGTGTTACAATCTAGTACTCTAGTACTCTTTTTGTCAACCTAGTTGATCGTCTAGGTTGTTCACTACTCTCGGCTCCAATAGTTTGCTTTTGGGTGCCTACAAACCCCATGTCAGCACCTTCAGACATGTCCACATTGCAGGGATAGTTGGGGTCACCAGGAAATAGGTTAGTGATCTAAGTGGGAAAGATTGCATCTACTCCTATGAATGAACCGTTGGGATTTTGTGGAGGGAAATCCCGAGTTGCAGAAACTGGTGGAGGAGACCTGGATGATGATGGCATTTCCCCAACTTGCGATGTTTCAAAGTTGGCAGGTGGCAGGATCATGATCGGAGTAGAAAAACTCTGATTTTCAGTTGAAGGAGGACCTTGCAACTCAGGTTAATCAGCGGTACCATGGATAGGGGATGTGTCCATGGTTGTCCCAACCTATGTGCCAACTCCCGAAATAGTAGACGAACTCGTGGCTATTGGACGAACATGTTTCAGGGAAATTTCCATTAGAGTGGAAAACGGGGTGGTCGTCGATAGTGGGGGAACGACCGTCGGCGAGACTAATCGGTTTACCGCTCCAACATCGATCATACTGATAAGGTTAGCAAGATTGCTAGGATCCATGACATGATTTCTGGAAATTTGATGAAGAAGAAGAACGAGGATTTTCGAGTTCCTGTAGCACTTCGAATGAGAGAGAAGAGAGTGAGTGAGAGAGAGAGAGAGAGAGAGAGAGAGAGAGAGAGAGCGAGAGGAAGAGAGAGAGAGAAAGAGAGAGAGAGTAAACTTGCAGCTATAAAAAGATAAGTGATGTTTATAAGGGATATAAATCAAACATATCCCTAGTAAATAGGGATAGATCCTTCCCCTTCTTTTATTCGTTATTGATTTGAAATTAAAATTCAAAATTTTATTGATAAGATAGTTAAACACGCAACAAAAATCATATCACAAAATAATAGGGAGTAAAAATCACAACTGACTTAAACCAAGTACAAATAAAAATAGGCTAAGGCAGAGACTGAGTTAACCTCAAGATAAACATGATCAAGTTCAATTTTATTATTCAAAGTCTCAAGAATATAATTTTGGTTCAATGAAATTTTAATCCATCATTACTTTTGTAAAGAAATCAAGCTAATCACATACAATCACACAACCTATTTGACCTAAATCCAATCACACAATCCGAACAAATGAAAGAAGTTCGAACAATGATTCCCGGATCGGCCGAATTATGATATGCGCAGAAAACTGAACTGAAACAAGCAAGAAAATGATTTATGTGGTTCTGTCAAGATTGAACTACATCCCTGGAGGATCTATAGCCCTTAATTCACTAAGTATCAATGCCAATTACAAGAATTACACTGGATTATCAGAACCCCTGTTTAGAACCCTAAACAACGAACAGAAAAAACCTAACTCAACTAATTCTTGATAATGTGTACAACGATCAAAGGGGAAATGTAAATGAGTAACTCTATAATCATAGACGCTCCTGAGTATGTAGTTATTCCAACTCAAATCAGAGGTAACAACCTTGAATTTGCAAGTGGTTTCAACCGCCAGTCAATCGTTGTGAATACTTAGCAGAAACCATCGTAAAAACCCTCTGGATTAAGTATTTCATAACTACCGGTTCATGGTTGTTACCCTTTCCCAGTTTTCCACCTAAACCCGGTTTTCCAGCCCCGTTCTTCCACCACTAAATCCGATTCCTGAACCTACTCAAGCTCACCTACAAACCCATGTCTATGTTTGATAGAATTGGCCTCCAATTTACATATATCCACCTCAATGAATATCAAACATGTCATTTCCTCAATTCCTTTCCTTTTGCAGATTCAAATGCATTGTACAAGCTTTACTAAGCTTGCACAATGTCCAAACTTGACACTAGGAAGAGACTTTGTTAGAAAAACAGCTGCATTGTTGCTTGTGTGAACCTTATTTACACTCACAAATCCATTCTCCACCACATCCCTCACAAAGTGTAATTTGACATCAATATGTTTTGATCTCTCGTGAAAAACTTGATTTTTAACCAAGTGAAGTGTACTCTGACTATCACACAAGACTTCCACACATCCCTGCTGAATCCCTAAATTCTTCAGTATACCTCTTAACCACAAAGCTTCCTTCACGGCATCAGTAACAACAATGTACTCAGCTTCTGTGGTTGAAAGTGCAACCACAAGCTGATGCACACTCTTCCAACTTAAAGTTGTGCCATACAATGTAAAGATGTATCCTGAAATAGACTTTCTGGTGTCTATATTTCCTGCAAAATCTGCATCCACATACCCAAGCAGAGGATTCTTCAAACTGTCACACTTTTGAAACATCAACCCCATGTTCAAAGAACCTTTTAAGTATCTGAGTATGTATTTGAGTGCTTCCCAGTGCTCCCTTCCTGGATTTGACATAAACCTGTTGATCAGAGATACACTATAAGCAAGATCAGGTCTGCTACGTATCATGCCATACATTAAACTTCTAACACCACTTGCACATGGTACTGTCTCTATGTATTTAATGTTTGTAGCAGTCTTTGGACACTGTTCTTTGGACAACCTAACTTGTTGACTTACAGGAACACACACTGATTTTACCTCATGCATGTTGAACATCTCAACCACCTTTTGCAGGTAGTGTCTCTGAGATAAGCACAATTTTCCATCTTGTCTGTCTCTTAGAATGTCCATGAAGGACATGTGCCTTCTCCTGCCGGCTCACTCATCCTATTTTGGCGACCCTTCTCGGACTGCAATATTACTTCAGGTAACTCCCAATACTCAATCCACTTTTTCCACATCTCATTAGGCATACATTCGGGCATTTTTTTTTTCTTAACCCAATCGTCTTTAAATTTGTTGACCATGCTTCTGTAGCAAGCTCGTGCTTGTGCATAGAAAAGATGTTCTACTACTCCATCAAGTGAAGGATCCCATATAAAAAGTTTCTGCAGAAATATGTTTATAATAAATCAATATACTGATTTTTTTTTAAAAACCAAGCTCCCAACATATATTAAATATATTTTACCTTGAACTCCTCAAAAAATCTTTTTGGAAAAGACGGGGGTAATGTCTTCCACTGTGTACCCTTCTCGTGGATCATCCTCTGAAATATTTTTGTCATGGCCTCTGTAGTCGTATAACCTGGAAGTAATCTATACAAATAATATAGACAAAGTTGAGCTGAAGCAACTTTTACAAAAGTACTGCAAAACCAAAGTACTTCTAACAATTCGAAAGTATTTGAGCTTACTTTTTACCATACACTCTGATCTCTGTCTGTCCAGTTCTTGTTGTTGATCCTACTGCTGATGTGGATGCCGTGGCACCAGCTGACTCTGACGGTGTATCTGAAAGTGCAGAAGAATCAGCAGTCCAACCTCGTTCTTGCCCTCCTGCACCCTCACCTCGTACCACCTAAAACTAAAATGAATGAAATTATTAAACATCATATAAAAATAAGTAAGAAAATAGTGCAACTCACTATGATCAACAAAAGAAAAAAAGAAAACAAGAAAACAAGAAAACACATAATGTAAGAAAATTCATAATTAACTTACACCAACTGATTGAGCACCCAAATCTGGAAGTGTAGAAGATTCAGTAGCCCGACCTCTTCCATACCCACCTGTACCCTTACCTCGTCCCACCTAAAAATAAATGAACATAGTACAACTCGTTACAATAATCAATAAAGTAAAGAGAAAAAAAAATAAGAAAAGAAAACACAAAATGTTATAAAGCACGCATAATTAACTTACACATCCTGATTGAACACCTAGATCTGGAAGTATAGAAGAATCAGTAGCCCGACCTCTTCCATATACTTCTGTACCCTTACCTCGTCTCACCTAAAAATTAATGAAAATAGTGCAACTCACTACAATAATCAACAAAGAAAAGAGAAAAAAAAAATACATAATGTGTAAAGCACGAATAGTTAACTTACACGTTCAGATTGAGCACCTAGATCTGGAAGTGTTAAAGAAGCAGTAGTCCGACCTCTTCCATGCCCTCCTGTACTCTTACCTCGTCCCACCTAAAAATAAATGAAAATAGTGCAACTCACTACAATAATCAGCAAAAAAGAGAAAAAAAGAAGAAAAGAACACACATAACGTTACAAAGAACGCATAACTAATTTACACGTCCTGATTGAGCACCTAGATCTGGAAGTGTAGAAGAATAAGCAACCCCACCTCCTTCATTCCCTCCAATACCCGCACCTTGTACCACCTAAAAAATAATTGAAAATACTAAAACTCACTATAATAATCAACAAAGAAAAAAAAACACATAATGTTATAAAGCACGCATAATTAACTTACACGTCCTGATTGAGCACCTAAATTTGGAAGCCTAGAAGAATCAGAAGCCCGACCTCTTCCATGCCCTCCTGTACGCCTACCTCGTACCACCTAATTAAATAAATGAAAATAGTAGAAAAAAAAAGAAAAAGAAAAAAAGAGTAGAAAAAGAAAAAAAGAAAACACATAACGTAACAAAACACATTGACTTACACGTCCTGATTGATCACCTAGATCTGGAAGTGTAGAAGAAGAAGAAACCCGGCCTCGTTTGTGCCCTCCCGTACCTCCACCTCGTCCTTGCCCTCCCGTACCCCCATCTCGTTCATTCCCTCCCGTACCCCCACCTTGTACAACCTAAATAAATAAATGAAAATAGTGCAACTCACTATAATAACCATCAAATAAAAGAAAGAAAAAAAAATACATAATTAACTTACACGTCGTGATTGAGCACTCAATTATGCAAGCGTAGAAGAATCAGTAGCCCGATCTCGTCCATGCCCTCCTGTACCCTCGACTAATTCTGGAAGTGTAGATGGAGCAGTACCACGGGCTTTTCCATGCCCTCCTACACCGGATACTTGTACCATCTGAAATTAAATTAACGAAATAAACAATACTTATCAATATTTATCATGAATACACAAACATATACAATAAAACAAATGATATTCATCAAGACTAAGCGAGAATGAAACAAACCTATGCCAAAACTGTACACACTAATTATAAGTTCTAACTATCACTATTGCTACAACTATCTCCTTCAATTGAATCTTCACTATCATCATGGTCATTTGTTTCATTCTCCAATTCAAATTCATTCGCTATGTCAACGAATTCATCATCTAATTCCATCACACCTCCATCAGGGTCATTCAAATAGGCTGGATCTTCACCATCTTGTACAAAACCTTGCACATTTGTAGTCTCTTCTTGAAAAGGTTCAGCCATAACTTCTCTATCTTGAATCATCTCCGAAATTTCAACCTTGGACCTAGCTTTTATTTTGCAGACAGCAAGCCAATCACTCGTAGCGCGATGTAAAGATGGATATGAGCAATATAACACTTGTATGGCCTGGACTGCTAAGACGAAAGGGTCATACTGATTCAATCTACGCTTTTGGTTGATATCCACGAGCTTATAATCAGGATGAACCTTAGTGCCTAAGCTCGTCGTGTCAAACCACTCACACTTGAACAACACAGTTCTCTTGATTGGCAAACAAGGATACTCCAATTGTACAACTTCCAATAACCTACCATAGTAATCAAGTTCATCTACACTATAATTTGTGCCTTTTACACAAACTCCACTGTTCATCGTAGATTTGGTTGAACCATGTTGAATTGTGTGGAATTTATATCCATTGACATATTAACCTAGATAAGTAACAACAGATCTCAATGGCCCTTTTGCAAGATCTCTTATGAATTTATTAGAGATGTTGTTGGCTGGATCATTTGCCTATACATAAATTATGAAAGAAAATTTATAAGAACATAAAATCGAATTTTAAAAATGTGCAGCTGAGTTTTAATTAAAGTTAGAATCATCTTACATAGTCATCAAACCAGTTTGGAAATTCATTTTGCAACTTAACATCAATATCGCCAACAGATATGTGGGGTTGACGTTCTTTTAATTGCCCTACATAAACAAATAAGAAAGAAAATATTAATCATTAATCAATATTAATAAAACATCAGGTCCCCAATTAATTATGAATATAAATATATAAAACTTACTCAATATATGGCTCAACTTCTGTACAATTCCGTAGAATATAGGCACGAGCTGCGTTGAATTCATCATCTTTCAAATATCTCATTTTTGCTTTACCAAATGCTCTACCAGAGTACGTGAACATAGAGATATTTCCTTCATCAAAATCCATTGAAGGACCACAACCATCTTCATTCCGAGGCATATTTCTATTTCTCATCTTGACATGGTCCTCAAAGTAATAGGAACAGAAAGTTGATGCTTCTTCCACCAAATATGCATTGTATATACTACCCTCAACTTTTGTTTTGTTCCTAACATTACTTTTTAGCTTACGAAGGTACCTGTATAATATCAACCATAATGACTTACTTTATTATCTACCATCTTAATCTAAATACGTGAAATTTATTGTGGTCATACCTCTCAAATGGATACATCCACCTATATTGCACTGTCCCAGCTATCCTTGCTTCATATGCTAAGTGGACCGGTAGATGCTCCATTGAGTCAAAAAAGCTCGGAGGAAAAATGCGCTCAAGTTTGCAAAGTATCACTGGGATGTCTTTTTCAAGTCGATTCATCTCCTCAGTTCTGATCACAGTAGAGGTCAGATCCTTAAAAAACAAGCTTAGCTCTGTAAGCGTCTTCCACACATTTGGGGGAAGCAACTCACGAAATGCAATTGGTATCAAACGTTGCATGAAAACATGGCAATCGTGACTTTTCATTCCAAACAACTTCAACTTCTGCAAGTCCACACACCGACCCATGTTTGATGCATATCCATCGGGAAATTTGAGATTCAACAACCACTTGCATAATGCATCCCTTTGCGGCTTATCAAGGGTGTAACACGCCTTCGGGTATTTTCCAGTAACATCGTGCTTCCTTAACTCAGGACGGCGACAATACTCATTCAGCTCTTCCCTAGATTTGGAGGTGTCCTTTGTTTTTCCTTCAATGTTCATCACCGTGTTGAACACATTATCAAACACATTTTTCTCTATGTGCATTACATCCAGATTGTGCCGTATCAAGTTCGAACTCCAATATGGTAAATCCCAAAAGATACTTCGTTTTCTCCAACCACTTCTGTTTGAAATTGAACCATTGACTTCAGCAGCATCTAGTTCAGTCACTTTCTTCAAACCCAACTTCTTTATCTCCTGAAGGATCTCATGCCCTGACTTAATAGGTGGTGGCTCAGTTACAACGATTTTATTCTTAGTGAATGATGTCTTGTTCCTCCGAAATTTATGATTTGGAGGTAGGAATTTCCTGTGGTTGTCAAACCATGACTGCTTCTTGCTGTACTTGAGTGTAAATGCATCTGATTTATCCATACAATATGGACAAGCTAACCTCTCAGCAGTGCTCCAACCAGACAACATCGAATAAGCAGGGAAATCACTGATTGTCCATATAAGAGCAGCACGCATTTGAAAGTTTTGCCTCTTTGAGATGTCATATGTGCGGGCACCCACATCCCATAACTCTTGCAACTCTGCAATAAGGGGTTGTAAGTATACATCTAACTTGTCTTTAGGGCTTCTAGGTCCCGGTATCAATACTGTAAGGAACATGTATTGCTCCTTCATACACATCCAAGGGGGCAAATTATATGGTGTCAAGATCACTGGCCAAGAAGAATATTGTTGCCCAGATTGGCCAAATGGTTGGAAGCCATCAGTACAAAGACCAAGCCTCACATTTCGGCTTTCAGATGCAAAATCTGGATGAGTTTGGTTGAAATGCTTCCAAGCGATGGAGTCAGACGGATGACGCATTGTCCCATCATCAACTGAATTTGCATGCCACCTCATATCTTTGGCTGTAGCATTTGATGCATACAACCTCTGCAATCGAGGAGTTAAGGGAAAATAATACATCTTCTTATAGGAAACGTTAGTCTTATGTCGCTTCTGACCACCTCGAGAAGTTTTAAAGCGAGGGTGAGCACAAAACTTGCACGTGGTCATTTCGGAATCTATGCCCCAATAAATCATGCAACCATTGACACAACAATCTATCTTTTCTACAGGCAAACCCATACCCCACAGTAGCTTCTTTGCACTATAAAAGTTTTCAGTCACCACATTGTTTCTTGGAACTATCTCTTTCATCAGCTCAGTGACTTGATCGAATAGTCTCTCAGACATGTGATGTTCAGACTTCAAGTTCATAAGTCGAGCTACAAGAGATAATTGAGAGTGTTTTTCGCATCCAGGCCACAACTCCATATCTGCAGCTTTCAGCATATCGTAGAACTTTTGAGCCTCAGGATTAGGCGGTTCATTTAGCTCTTCTTCATTGAACTCAGGACCAGCAGCATCCGTGATCATTGTGTGGTATGAACTGTATGCTTCGTTGATGTCCACTGATGATGCCTGATCAGTTCCATGGACATTTTCTGCAGCTAGATCACTTTCTCCATGGAAAGTCCAAACAAAGTAGTTCGGTACAAAACCATATTTGGCCAAGTGGACCTTCACCGTGTCTGCATCTAGATATTTGGTGTTCCGGCATTTACGTTGATTACATGGGCACCTAATCTTTGGACCATTCATCCACCCAGGCTGACTAGTAGAAAATCCAATGAAATTTTCAAGTCCATGCATAAACTCCGGTGACAAGAGGCCATTCCTAATACGTGAATACATCCATTGACGATCTGAACTCATTTTAATTGTGTCCTACATTTATTTAGAGAAATAAGATCGGGGGTGCCAAACCGAATGGTTGAGAGCCTATAATAACATAATTTACACGAATCTGAATCCAACCTGTTTAACTATTTAGGTCATGACTCGTAGCTCAAGCACAACCCATTTAAGTGGGTTCTAAATAAGTTAGAATAGTTAAAGTAACCCATTAATTATAAGTTACAAAAGACATAGTCAAAATGGATCATACCGTAGATATTGAGTCCTTTTCAGTTTGCTTAGCCGTTTCAAACTTCTTCTTGTTCTTTTTTCAAACTTTCAGTATCCGTTTCTAAAAGAAATGTATTTGCAAAATAAAAAAAGGTTGTCAATTTGGTTATGAATACCCAGATATATTAAAAAAAACCCAGATATATTGGGAGTGAACAATGAAGGCAACACAAGCTACCAACAAGCAAGTGTATGGGGGATTAGGTATTTCAAGAACAATTTCAATAAGTTGACACAAGTGAAGACCAAGGCTGATCCAACTAATTTCTTCAGAAATGAGCAAAGTATACCCATCATTTCTATCTAATTAATCTTACTAATTTTATTGTTGCTATATAGTAATAGTATACCAACATTGTTCCTTACAACATTTTCAGATTTATTTCATTTTTCCATCTACACTATTGCTCATCTTTTACTTCGCATACTACTAAGATGTAATGCAATTGCAAGATACCCATTGGAAAAATGTGACAAATAAAAGTGATAGCAACAGAAATAAAAGTGATACCCAGATATATAATAATAATAATAATAATAATAATAATAATAATAATAATAATAATAATAATAATAATAATAATGATGATGATGATGATGATGATGATGATGATGATGATGGAACCAAAGATATAACACCCTAATATAACAAGGGATCCAAAAAAGGTAACTAATATGTGGACATATGATCAATGTTATATATTTTATTGATATTAAATATTTCCTTTTGTTATTTACACTTTAGATTCATAGAAGAATAATAAAAGAGTTAAATCTAACTAATGATATTTAGGAAGTACTCCCTTTGTTCCATGGGTTATCATGAAAATACTAAACCTAACATTAATGCATTAAAATAAAAAAACACTTTGAATAAGAAATTGAAATACGATAACGTACATGTCAATATTTGAAAATTCATAATATCCAAACTCAATTACTTAATTTAGTTTATTATTTCCTTATTTCACAAAACATACTAATTAAATATCAATCCCTAATTTCTCAAAAAATAGCTAAAATGACAGTCTCAATCTATATTCATTGATGTTGTTTAGGTTATCCTGGATTTGAAAATCTATTATTTATCTTTTGAAGGATTAGTCATTAATTTGAAATGCAATGTAAGTGAATTTGACAGTGGAGGGCAGATGGATAAAGTGGGTGTGGGGTTTGGAAGAATTAAAGAGGAAGACATGTATTTGGCATAATGCAAGACGTACATAGTGTTGAAAGAAACCAAAACACAATCTGTGGTGGCATTTAGTACATATCTATCTGTCAAGAAGCCCACATCTCAGAATGAAATTAACTTTATACACTGATAACCCCCCAATCAAACACAAACACGGCCCGGTGATCCGAGTTGCCACCCCTACCCGAAATAGAGCATCATATCAACATTGCTCGAGGAAAAATTTATCAGAACATGCAAAATGAATTATATGAACAGAATCCAGATAATAAAAGAGGATACAAAATTAAATTTATAATTGCCATCAAAACAAGCAAACCAGGTGAAATGTAGTTCAGTTACAATTAAAATCACATGATTTCACATCCTGCTCAAAATCACCTCCACACACATATACACAAATCAATGACAATAACATGAATCATAAAAAATTAAAAGGAAGAGCACGGTAAATGTTAAGTAGACATGCAAAAGATAAAGTAATTGCGTAATTTACCAGCACAAAGTCATTCTCACAGCCGGGCTTTTTAGGAGCCAAATCGTCATTGTGAACTATGTCGCCGGCGATCACTCTACCAGAAGTGCATAAGATAACCAGTAGAGCAACGCATAAGCAAATTAGCCTGCAATTTGTGTGAAAATCTATGAGGAAGTCTGATTAGTGATTCCCCTTCAGTGTTTCACTGCATCACGATCATGCTTAACTTGTAAAGATGGAGAGAGAGAGAGAGAGCAGAAGTTGTTAAGATGGAGATGGAGCAGTCAGAAAAGTCAGGATACACTAAGTTTTTGGTGGTGATTCCCCTGCATTTCTTTTTATCTTATTATTAACCATCTCATTTTTCGATAATTGCATCTCTGGAGACCTTATCTTCACATCTCACAGTATTTATTTATTCTATACATAGATAATAAAAATAGACTTTTTAGAAGCAAAAAAAATAGTATATTAGAAACAGATTACATAGGAGTGTATATATCCATGAGTGAATTCATTGGTGAATCATTTTTTTGTAAATTTCACATTAATTTTCAAAACATTTGTGGAGGGGTTGATGGGGATTCCTAAGAATTAAAACAGTTACAAAAATCAGATTGTAATTGTACCAAACCAAAGATTTTAATCTTGAATTGATCATTAGTCTTTAGTTGGATGTCCCATTAAAAGAGGATCTTCACAACAAAAACTCTGAGAATGAAAAACTCCTATATAAAAATTAAGTAGATTAACAATACCAAACCAATACAAGGCTCCAAATGTACTTTATCATCATATGAAACTAACACAACAGAGTAAACATTTCAGATTCACGCATCAGAGAGATCCTCAGAATTTTTAGGTCGAAGTCTAACAGCAACTCTGACTCTTTCAGATTCTAAAGTCATGGATAAACGGGCATATATCAAAATCTATAGCAGCCAAATGTGTCTTTTAGATTATGATCACAGAATGCTAGTGCAATAATGACATGTTATATTTCATATCTGAGCAGTTTTATACCAGTATATAACCTCTATTTCAAGCAGGTAACAGCAAACTAGTCCATAAGTTATATTGCATCACCTATTGGTACAATCAATTATAGTTAAAATAAAATTATTGTAATGTTTCCAATATGGCCACATTCTTAAGGATAAATGTATTTCACATACATGAAGCACCAGAAAGTATAAAACAGAGAGAGAGCATAAACTATTGTACGTACATTGCTACCCCACATTTGCATACTCCCTTGAAAAGCCACTGCTTTTGTTTGGTGAAATAAAGAGTCTAGAATTCCAAAACCTATAATGAAATAAAGAGTCTAGAGTTCCAAAACCTATAATGATTGCATCTTTGACTACATGAGAGGGGAAAAAAAGAATACTTTAATATAATGGATTGACAAGTTTTCATCTGTTTCTGATCCGTTCAAATGAAAGTAGATATGAAACACATACATTATGCATAAATGCATACTCGACCAGTAGATTTCTTGTCAATCTTAACATCTTATGCTTTCAATTATGGTTTTGATTTATCAGAATTGAATAGCTACTCTTAATCTTCGTTAGTTAAATTAGGGCAACTTATAAACGCAACTGTTGCTCAATATGAAAATGTATATAAATTAGGGCAGAAACAACCTGAATCCGAAGCCTTGCCTAGCAGTTCCTTTCCTCGTTTGCAGTAGAAGAGAGAAGATCGAGTAAATTGATGTTAGAAAAAAGAAGAGAGCCAAGCGGATTCTGGAATTTGAGAGTTCGAATTCGAGCTCACCTGTTGAAGAAGATGCCGGAATTTGAGTGTTCGAATTTCTGGTGGAAGAAGCCAGGTGAAAGCTTTCTCGACGATGGGGAGCAAAATGAGAGGCGAGATTAGGGATTTGGGGAAAACTGAATGTGTAAACACTGAATATGTAAAAACTAATCAAACAATTCTCAATAATTAACAAATGTCCTGGTGGTAAGTAACTTGACTTATTTCCACCAGGTCAGCGGTTCGAAGCTGGCGTAATGCCTTTATTTTTTTAAGCATTGGAGGTCTAAAACGACATCGTTTGGTATAGTGACGGAAATATTTCCGTCCCTAATTAATTAGGGCCAAAACGATGTCGTTTAGGGTACAGTGACGGAATTTTCCGTCACTATTCCGTCATTAAACAAGTGACCGAAAATTCCGTCACTGAATAAGTGCATTTACATGGTCATTAAGTAATGACGGAATATTTTCCGTCACTACATAGCAACGGCTAAAATTTCGTCACTAATCCTTCAATACAAGATTAATGACGGAATATTTTCCGTCACTACATAGCAACGACTACAATTCCGTCATTAATCCGTCAATACAAGATTAATGACGGAATATTTTCCGTCACTATATAGCAACGACTAAAATTCCGTCATTAATCCGTCAATACAAGATTAATGACGGAATATTTTCCGTCATTACATAGCAACGACTACAATTCCGTCACTATTCCGTTAATACAAGATTAATGACGAAATATTTCCGTCACAACATTACGGTTTAATGACGGATTTTTTTCCGTCACTAAGTCGTTGCTAATACTCAAACACTCTTGTAGTCCCTATCCGTTTCTATTCTGTCACTAGTCCGTAATTAGATTGTGACGGAAATTTTCCGTCACTAAAATCAGTAATTATCTGTAATATTTCTTGTAGTGTCAACGTAGACTTCTTCATTTAACCTATCACTTAAGACTGAAGCCTTGACATCCATTTGATGTAATGTGATTACAATATGACATGCAATTACCAGGAGTAGTCGAATTGACTCAATCCATCTACAGGTATGAAGGTTTAATTGAAATCCACCCTCTCAACCTGTGTATAGCCTTGAGCTACTAAACATGCGTTATTACAAATCACTTTGCCTGATTCATCAGTTTTGTTTTTAAACATCCATTTTGTGCCAATGACATTAGTATCTACGGGCCTAGGCTCAAGATATCAAACATCATTTTGAGTGAATTGTTCGAGTTCCTTGTGCATGAAATTGATCCAAAAATGATCCTTAAGGGCTTCAGTAACATTCTTAGATTTAATTAAAGAAACAAAATAGGAAAGACATACCTCATTGCATGTGGACGATATGCAAACCAACCTAACCATGTTTTGTGTTCGCAGTCCTTCTCCAACATGTCCAATTACTTGAGACAACGAATGACCATTTCTAACTCTCTAACTCAAGCAGGTGGATCACGACGACTAGTCGCCTGAAGATTTGGATCAGGCTCATCATCACTTTCCTCTTTAAGTTTGATTTGAGTGATGGGAGTTGGTCAAGAGGTTGAGTCGACTGCTGGACCAACTTTAGTTTCTGTTTCAATCCCTCTTGGATCATCAATAAAATCATCTATGTCATCTTGTTCAGTCTTTCCTGTAGCATCAACATAATTATCGAAGACAACATTAAAAGATTTTTGGATGCTCCTAGTCAGAAGATTATAGATTCTATATGCATGATTATTGTGGCATATCCAAAATATACCTTTGTCGCTTTTGGAATCAAATTTTGAGAGTTTCTCTATCATTCAAGATATAGCACACATCCAAACACGTGAAAATAATTAAGATTAGACTTTCTACCCATTAAGATCTCATAAGGAGTCATGGTAGTGCATGGTCTTAAGTACAGAAGATTAACAATATGGCAAGCAATGTTTAATGCTTCGGTCTAACAATGGTTTGCAAGATTCTTTGAACGAATCATTACACGTGCCATTTCTTGCAAGGTGCGATTTTTCCTCTCTTCAACTCCGTTTTAATGAGGAGTTTTAGGAGATGAAAATTCTTAAAAAATACCATTCCTTTCACAAAACTTAGAGAAAGAAGTGTTTTCGAATTCCTTTCCATGATCTGATCTTAAGCAATGGTAGTACTGTGCATATTTTTAAACTTAAAAAAAAAAAAAAAAAAAAAAATTACAAGTATGACAGGCATTTGATTTTTCAAGCAAGAAAAACACCCAACTAAAACGTGAGAAATCATCAACTATCACATGCGAGTACCTCTAACCTCCTAAACTTTCTACCTCAACAGGACCCATGATATCAATGTGGAGTAGCTCAAAACAACGAGTGGTTATAATAGGTTGACCTGAGTGTTGGACAACCTCATGACTAACCCGAGTTTGTTTGTCCTTTTGGCAATCACCATAAACAAAATTTTGTTTCTTATTAAGTTTAGGGAAAACATTTACAACTTCAAACTTCACAAGTTTTTATAGGTTTCTAAAGTTTACATATCCCATCTTTTGATGCCACGAAATCGTGTAATCAATTTGGGCCCGATTGCACCTCAATTCACCAACAACAATTGTCAGCTATTCTTCAACCAGTCCTAACAAGAATGTTTGATCGATCAAAGACATCACATAAGCTTCGGGTGAAATTTACCTTTAGATCATCATCACACAATTGGCTAATGCTAATTAAGTTAGAAAACAGTCCCTTCACATGATACACATTGTGTACCTTAGGGAAAAAAGGAACTTATAAAGTTCCCTTCCCAAGAATCCGTTTACTAGACCCTCCTCCATAGGTCACATAACCTCTTTCTCGTGGAACATAACCAACTAGGAAATTTTTATTTCTCACCATGTCACTATCCAAGTACCACAAACCTGAGATGTTAGTTCTTAAAGCAATAAATGCAACATTGCACGTTAAATCAGATTAACAGGCCCTCATCTATTTTGGTGAAGAGTTAGGTTTTTGGACAAGCTGGTTATACTTGGGGTTGGACAACCGCTGCATCAACCCCTTATCCTTTTTTACATTAGATTTCATCATTCAACCAAAAGGTTTAATAATATATAATATTCTGTTTTGTTTTACCTTTTGATAGCCCTGGTGGTTCAATAGTTTTGACATCACAATTTTTCTCACCCTCTCGAACAAAAGGTAGCCCATTACTAATTACTATACTCGTTTCCCTAGACTCGGTATATCCTAGACCAGCATGATCATTTCTACCAATAGATAAGAGTTCGTTAAGTTTAGAAGTGCTTGAGTTCAACCTTTAGGTTTCAGATGCTTCTTCTGAAGCTCAGCATGCTTTTTGGTCAGAAGTACCAACATGTCACCAGCTCACAAAGGTTGACATTTTCTTCATTCAGTTTGATTATGTCACGATACCGTTGATTCCATTTTTTTAGAAGCTCAAAGTAAACCACCTTCATTTCTTCAACCACTTTAATTTTTTCCTCATCAATCTCACCCTCTGGTTCTTTTTCAATGCAAGTGTTAAAGAAGAATAGGTTGAGATAGTAATTGGAGCTACACAATTTTGAAACTAAGCCACGGGTTGGGTCAACCGCCGACTCAATTTCAGTGTCATCCAACGAGAAATATTTCTTCATGGTTGAGAGCATGACTATTTGATCCATTATAGCCTAAATCTCCAGCTCGTCATCATCACTTAAGGACCCAGTTGGCTTTGCCATATCTACGGAGGATATTGGCACATTCATTGATATAATGTCCACACCCTTTAATACATGATAGTGAACTAAATTCATATTCCTTGATTCGTATCCTTGTTGGTCTGAGAAAGCTCTTTGAACCGGTGGGGTCGAAGATGGTGATGTCTTTTTGGGTGGTGACTCACCGACTCATTTCAAGTGGAAGACCTTAGTGTATTTGAAGACCTGTTCTTTAACTTTTTCATCATCGAATTGACCTTGCAAGTTAGTAAGGCAACATTAGCTCCCTCACTTATATCTTCCAACTCCTCGTCATCATCTTCATTCAAGGCTATAGATTCCTTGGAAGAGTCTCCGTCTTCAGTCCACAAGGCAACATTCTTCCCCTTGTATAACCTCTTTTGATGATTCATATCCATCTCATTGGTTGGAAGAATGCTCATGAGAAACGATCAAGAAGAGATCAAGAATCTTATTGAAATAGTTTTGTATGGTCTCATTCTCCTCTATTCATAGATTCTCCAACTGATCTGTGACCATCCTCAAACTTGACTCTTTTACACTATCTTCACCTTCACAGTAACGTTAGAGAATATCCTAGGCATCACCATTTTACACTGTTCAATCAACGTGAATATATTCATGACGACCGCGAGGGTGATTGCATTGAGAGCTCGTTCGTTGTAGTTGGATGCTTCGACCTCTTCTCGTGTCCATTGATCTTCAGGTTTTTTATCCTTTCACCATCACAATCAATGATCATGAGAAGCTTCCATCCTTCTACAATAACCCTCCAGGATCTCAAATTAATATACTTGATATGAGATCTCAACTAGACCTTCCAATAATTATAATTGGATTCGTCCGAAAATGGTAGTATCATTACAGTAGTAGTATCCATTACGTCAATACACTATCAGGATCATGCTTCGTGTGTCAAGCGATGGCTCTAGTGCAAACTAAAAATATGTGTTGCCTAATAACGAATAGAGTTTGGGTTTGAGGTTTACCTAACCTAGAGTTGGAAACACAACAAAAATATAAAAAAAAAATCTCAGTAAAGTTTTCCACAAGCCTTTAACCACTTGTGGGTGCCTTCAGGGTGAAATAACTCAATATAACAATCGTGAATTACAAAAAAAATTCAAAATGTGAATTGAGACAAGCTTTAATTCACACTTCGAGAATCTTGACGTCTCAATGGATGAATAAACAATGTCTAGAGCACTAAATAACCTATCAAAAGCTATCCTATGAAAAGAGATTCAGAATCGTGAGGATTCTAAATGTTACTAAAACTAGACACTTCAGGTTGAAAAGGAGGTTTACTAAACCCTCTAAACAACACAACAATTAGACACACTCAATCTTTTTCTCGTATTGTTGCTTGTATTTTGTTGGTAGTTGAAGCTCTATTTATAGGCCGATGAGTAACTTGGAGAGCACTATTACAAAATCACCATCCTACAGTTGGGGGCGTCAGTGATTATTGGTACCCTTCTAGAAAGTTGGACAGATGAGTGAGAGAGACTCTATCCTCTAGGTTGAGGAGCATGTCCTCGCCTTTCTCTTCTCAAAGGCACAAGACAAAGTCTTCAACCTCTTTTTTTTCTTGCACTCATGTCCCTGCAATTAGTCCATTAATTTGACAAGCAAATCATGCTATTATTCGGCCTTAATTAAAAGAGATTATAACGTACAATAACATGTATTATGTATAAAAGGAAAAAACAACAAAAATAGAGGATTAGATAAGAGTTTGAATACTCAAACTCTTACAGATATATCAGCTGCCGCAGCCCCCCAGGACCCAATGAGTTGTTTAGGATGGAACCGTTGGGGGCTTGGGAACTAGCCAATAGTTAATGCGCTAATACGGGTAGTAAATTCAAAATCTCCCAGTTTTGTTTTTCTGAAGTAAACAAGATTTTTTAGGAAAGAAGTGGAAGATGTTGCACGAAAGTTGGTTAAAATATGTTAGTTGCTAGTAATTGATGTGACTTCGGAAAGGGGTCGAAGTGGTGGTTTGAGTATGTTGGGAAGGGCACCCAAAATGTACAAGTGATGAAGGCTCATTTACATTGCATTGATTATGTGATAGAGAAGAACGATGGGCACCAATGGAGATGGGAAACAATACACGTGGATTCTGTTATGAGAATTGACACAACAATCCAATCTTCGTTGGGTCTATATGGGAGGCTGGAATGAAATATTGTTTGCCAATGAAAAGATTAGAGGGCAATCGCGAGAAAGTAGATGCATGGAAACTTTCCAAAGTGCTTTGCAAGATTCGAATCTGGAAGACCTAGGCTATGAAGGAGTTAGTTACACATGGACGAATGGTCAAAGGGGCAAGAGTAATATTCAGAAGCGGCTTGATCAATGTATAGGATGTAGGTCATGGTGGAATTTATTTCCTAACTATAGGGTAGAACACTTTTTCCGCTGACAACCAGAACATTGTCCTATTCTTCTTAACTGGCATAAAAAGAAGGTATAAAAAAAAGGAAAAAGTAAAGAGGTTTTAGACTATGTGGTTGCAGGATGAGACTTATCCAGAGGCAATAGAGACGGGGTGGAAGACGGGGAAGTAGGTTCGAATCCGAGGGTCCTTGTGGAGAATTTTAGAATTATACTTCGAGTCTCTCGGCTTAGGAGTCTACCCATTTTGGAAATTTTAATACGTTGATTAAAAAGTGTGAGGCAAAATTTGCTTGTGCTCAGAGTCTTCCTGACATTGAGAGCTCTTTAAATGGGTTTAAATCAAATCTTTCAGAGCTCCAAATGAAATAAGAAGCGATGTGACATCGGAGGTCCCGAGTAAACTAGATGAGTGATAGGGATAAGAACACTGCGATTTTCCATAAGACAACAAGTGGGAGAAAATAGGGGAATAAGATTGAAAGGATTAGGATTGGGAGAATGGGTGGATAGAGGAGGAGGAGGAGGACATTGCGAGGGTGTTCATGGAATATTTTCACTTTGTTTACGGCATGTCTGAATCACAATATAGAAAATATGTTAGATGCATTGGAGCCTAGAGTCACGCCAGAAATGTAAGACATGACGGTGTGCACGTTTATGGTGGAGGCAGTGGTTTCGGCATTAGAATAAATACACCCAACAAAGGTCCATGGGCCAAACAGCATGCCTACAAACTTTTATCAGAAATTTTGGCTTGGTATTCATTCTTATGTTATTCAAGTGATCCTTGATATTCTAAATAGTCAAACTAGCCCTGTTGCCTTAAACCATACATTTATTGTGGTTATCTTTAAGAAAAAATGCCCAGAACTTGTCACTGGCTCTCAGTCTATTAGCTTATGCAATGCGGTTTTTAAAGTAATCATGAAAACTATAGCAAATAGATTGGAACAAATTTTCCTTGATATTATTTCGCTAAACCAATCTGTTTTTTTCCTAGGTCGTCTCATAACTGATAATATGCTGGCTACTTTTGAGATTTTTCAGTACATGAATCATAATAGTGCGAAAAAGAAAGACACATTTGCCTTCAAATTAGATATGAGTAACTCTTATGATAGAGTGGAGTGGAATTTCTTGGACAGGGTCATGTTACCTATGGGTCTCAATTGGAATGTTGTGTAATTGATATGCGTTGGGTGACTTATGTTTTGTATTATGTTCTACTATATGGGAACCCAGGTGATACTTTCCATCCTACGTGGGGCCTCTGTCAAGGTGACTCACTATCCCCTTATTTATTTCTTTTTAGTAAAGACTTTTTTGGCTCTAATCAAGAGAGTGGAGTTGAGAGGGCTGACCCACTAGGTAAAATTCCCGAAGTGCTGATCCAATTTCTCATCTGCTCTTTGCTGATGATAGCATCATTTTTGGTAGGGCAAATGAGACCGAGATTGATACTATTGAGGAGATCATACGATGTTATGAGGAGGCATCAGGACAACTAATTTTGTTGGAAAAATCGGAAGTGTGTTTTAGCAAAGGGGTGGGGATGAGAGGGGGAGGAAACATGGTGGATAAACTTGGTGTTAGTCTAGTGTAGAGGCATTCGATGTACTTGGGTCTCCCGACGTCTGTAGGGAGGTCAAAGGAGGCTGTCTTTAGTGCTATTATGGTGATGGTGGGTAAGAAAATGAAAAATTAGAAGAGTGGGTTTTTGTCAAATAGACTGACCAAATCTGTGTCTCAAGCAATTCCGACTTACGTCATAGTTGTTTTCTATTGCCAAAATCGGTGCATAGAAGAATAAAGTCAATGTGTTCCAAATTTTGGTGGGGGCAGAAGAGCGTGGAGAGATGAATACACTGGGGGTCGTGGGCTAAATTGTGTCAAAGGAAGGAGGAAGGGGGTTTGGGTCTAAGGGATTTGGTGGCATTTACTTTGGCAATGATAGCAAAACAAGGCTAGAGATTGATGGGGATGAAAGCTCCCTTTTATCCAAATGAATAAGGGCTCGTTACTACCCAATGGAACTTCCCTTAACACCTCGATTCGCTATAATCCAAGCTACACATGCAAAAGCATTGGGGCCGGGAAGGAGGTTCTACAGCGGGGGTTGATTTGGAGGGTGGGAGCACTTTCAAATGTTGATGTTTGGGTAGATCCGTGGTTGTCGAATAATTGGGATTTCGAGTGGGGGTCCAAAGCCGCAGAGGTGCCGGGTGGAATAGGTACGAGATCTAACTAACCCCTTGACGAATCGATGGAACATTGAGTTGATCGATGGGATATTTCGACCTGAGGATGCAAGCCAAATCAAATCATCTCAAATACATCATGGACAACAGCAGGGTAAGCTAATTTGGGAGAATTCGAGATCAGGGAAATATGAAGTGAAGTCGGGGGTATTTATGGCGAGAGAGTTGGACGGTAGCCAAGCTCCGAGCTCGTCATCTACGCATAACTCTAAAAAATTCTAGAAATTTATTTGGAGCCTTGATGTGCTGCCTAAGGTACGAGTTCTTCTTTGGAAAGTGGCGCTTGGGTATCTTACGTGTCGTCGAGCTTTAAGCAATGAGGGATGGACATTGATGGTCAGTACAAAACATCAGTAGCGGAGACTCTTGAACATGCTTTGCGTGATTGCTCATGGTGTGTAGGTTATTGAAAAGCTTCGCCAATTAGACTGCGAGTTGATTTTCATAACCTACATGCATCCGTATCAATCTGGGATGAGCTGTTGGCCACAAGGGAGTTTCGCATGCTGATGTTGATGGTTTAGAGAGCTAGAAATGAATTTTATTTTGAAGATAAACATCTCTTGCCATTTTAGTGTTATAGAGTTGTTGTTTGTACGTTGTGGGATTACAAGGCTGCGAAGACACAAACCTGTGTGGGAGGCAGACAGTTGCCGAGTACTTTCTGGGGGTGTCCTCAAAATAAATTCTGACGCATCAGTGAGAAGTTAAGGAGGGATGGGATTGGGGAGCATCTTCCAGGATCTCGGTGGAGAGTATTGCGAACTAGCATCACATTGCTGGAGGAACAACTGGACGTGGAAGTGGTGGAGCCATTAGCTGCATGGAGGGAGTTCGGACTGCTACATCCATGGGAGTATTGCAGGTAGAGCTAGAGGTCTATAACAACAATCTTTTTGCAAAGCTTCAGTCGAGGCAAACTGATTTTACATATTTTGGACAAGTAGTTGTTGAGATTCGTTTTCTTTTTCTTGCTTTCATTCAATAAACTTTAGGTTAGTCTGGCTCTTTCTGCTAATTACATACCGCGTTGTTTAGCTTGTTTTGCATTTACGTTTCAGCCTTCTAGGACAGTGACTGAGGTTGTACCGGTTTCACTTGAACCATTTGTTTTTTACCGAGACGGTTGACTTTTGATTAATGGAAGTAGATTCACTCTAAAAACAATTTGTCATAACTTGTTTGAAATTAATTGCACCGATGAAAACAACACTTTTAGAACCCAAGCTAGACCACTGAGATCGAATCATTCTAAAATTTGGAGCTGCATTTGAAAACTTACTTACCAGGATGAATCTGCATGATTCTGAAAGTGATTCCATTTTGCTCGCCGAGAAGCTAACGATTGTTTGCCTCGATATACTCATGTTATGCTAAAAGCCTCAGCATCCAACTCACTAAAGAGCTTTTTCACATATCTAATTTCCATGATTTCTAGAACTGATCTAGCATGTCACGTTCATAAAGGATAGATTAACATGAATAGTGGTGGAAGAAATCGTCCCCAGGACTATGATTTTACAAAGCGGAGCGGTGGTAGATGAAGATAACGATTTGCCCCCAATCTGCCCCAAGTCTCCGTTAACCCTAGCCTTTACGAATTTGGACGAACTCCTGATTATTCATGAATTAATCAAGAAAATTGCTTCCCCTGAACTCGCTAATCAGCTATGCTTGCTTAGATCGAGATTACAGTAGTGTAGGTGGAGACACACCTCGATTAGTTACGGTTCTTCAACCACACTATTTCTTTTTTTAATAAATCATGGAAAATGCCATAAAAATGTTAATATAAAGAGAAGAGTAAAAAAAGAGACCATAAGTCAGCGACTCTCTCAATGAAAGGATAACATAAGAATCTATGAATATAATAAAAGACCACAATCCGGTCACATAAATAGTAACTAGAATAACAACCAAACTCAACAATAGGTCTGAATTGTCTGGTATCCTGCTCTTGAATCAACCCCAAGTCAAAGAATAATTGATCTGATCTAGAGTGCTTGGGAATCAAGCGGGACTCATCCAAGGGAAAAAGAGTCGGTTGGCCTCGTTAGAACCCACCAGTGGAAAAATCCAGTTGGAGAAAACCAAAGGTGGGAAAAAAAATACCAACCAGGAACAACCACCTAACTAAAATGGAAAAATTCCTCCGATCATAATAAAGCGCCAACTGCTGACACTGAGGAGTAGGATTCCACCATCAAAATCTGCATGCCAACTTTGACAGGATTTTGGCTGGAACATTGCCTTCACGGAAGATATGAGCAACCCAAAAATTCATTCCAATGAACGAGAATTGAACAAATGAACCACATAAGACGAATTATTCTCCAATTACAAGTCATGCCATCCTTCCTAATAAGCTAACTCCACAACTTTGATTGTCGTGGCTATCTCTGCTTCAAAAGAAAAACTAATACCAAACATCAGAGTGATACAAATATGCACAAAGTTGCGACAATTCTAGAGAACACCACCACCGTGAATGCTTTTAGGGGCATCCGATACACTACCATCGACATTAACCTTCGCCCAGTCGACATCGAAGGGTACCATTTGACAGAAATGGTTTTTGGAGCCTTGCGAGGATGGCATGGGCCCCGAGGCCTTGAAAGTATCTCACGTTCAATCTTTAAATTTAACATCATGCCGATGTCAAGCTAATTAACTCCCTTCACATCAGCCAGGATATAACGCCAAACATAAATAATTCGCACCTGCACATTATCCAAAACATAATAGTTTCTTGCGCTCTAAATTGCCCAAAAAATTGAAAGAAAAATAAATTTCCAAAGAGAAGAAAACTAAGAATATAAAGTAAGAGACATCCCTTGTATGATATGTGCATGGGCTCATTGTTCAAGATCCAGTGTCACGTAAAAAACTGATAAAAGATTCTCAAAAAGCTCCCTAGCGAAATTGTAAGTCGTAAATAGATGATCCAGATTCTTATCCGCTTGCCAACAAAGACGCATATATTAGGACCCTCAGTCCTGCATCGACAAAGGAAATCGATTGTGGGAATTCGCTATGAGTAAGACATCAAATGGTGCAAGAGCATCGAGGGGCGATAAAAGAAGCCCAAATTCAGTCATCCCAAGTCACCTCAGGATACTTAGCCCACAGATAAGCATAAGCGGAACGTGAATCTTCAACCACATTGTTGATCGCTCTATTTTTCCACCAGTTAAACCATAAGTGCATTGTATAGTAGTAGCTTAGTGGCTAGCGATGTGCTATCCCAAAGAGACTAGTGAAGATGACATAATTGGATTAGTACAGTGTTCCAAGTACTTGAATATCTAAGCAGAGCGAATTATGATTTGGTTTGGGTAATTATCCTAATTACTAAAGTCAAGACCCCTAAGACTATAGCAGCATAAAGTAAATGTCACTTAAAAAATTAATAGTATGTAAATAAGAATTAGCATAATTTAACAATGAGATGAATTCAATAATAAGAAAGGTTATCTTATGATGTCGATTTCATAATCAATTTAGAATGTGCAGACATAGACAACTGCACATATAGACAAAGACAAATTTATATGTTGTTTCTATTATTATGAGGCTTCATGATTTGGTAACTCAAGTCCCCACAAACGCTTGAAGTGTAGGTCATATACAACAAACCAACGTCTCGGTTAAGTCCATATTTATGACTCCTGATAGTGCCTATGAGTTACCTCTATAATTTACCCTCATCATTTCGATTTATCGGCTAATTTATGTCGTGTGTGGTTTGACCATAAATACCCTCACCACTCGCTATCTTAGGAATTGATTCATGGGTGTTCGACTAGGTGATTAGGCTACCTAAGATCAATCATAACACAACAAAAAAAAATAACAATGGAATGCATATAAACTTCGGATAAAGCATACACATCTACATTGCAATTGTAAACTACTTTCTAAACCCTAAGATATAAAACTACTACATAATATAAATTATAAAAAAAAAAAACATAAATGAAATATGTTCAAAATAATAAAGTAAAGAAATACTACTGGCCACTGAAGAAGACGACTACATTACTGTGAGCTTAGAATGGATGCCGCTAACCTACTCCTTCATCGGCTCTCCAGACTACGCTACTCTCTAAAAGTCTATCAAAATACTCTCTATATTATTGTGGGTGGTCTATGATCAAACTAGATTTACATATATGTAGGAATATATAGCATTAGGTTAAAGTAGTGATAAAATCAGATAAAGCCTCTTCACACTCGTTTCTAAGAAAAGCGACGGTCATTTGCTCATTCGGACACCATTTCTGCACGCCGTGCAATATCTCCAGAAAAATATATGAAAATCCTGTAACACATTTGCTCGATTAGCCAGATTCTTGCATGCTGTGCAAATGCTCATGTCGTTTATCACTTTTTGTCTTTTTTTTTGGGCCAATCCAACTAAATTCTAGGCCGATCCAATATTTATATTAGCAGCATTGCTTGTTTTCTTCCATCCAAGCATTCATTCTACTCGATTTGCACCAGGATCTCACCATAACTCCAAATATACGCTATTGTGTACTTAAATTACTGCAAAATCAACAAACAAGTGAAATCCACCAAATATATGAAAACAAGGGTTAAGAAGTACTAATTTACGCATTTTTGAACTGTTTTAGCTATTAATATATGTCTAAAAATCACGTAAAATATGGAGTGATCAACTGCCAAATAATTGAGGAATATGAGGTCTACTCATCTACTCAAACCTTAAACATGTTTACATATGAATATTATGAGGACTTTAAAATATTTGCTCACTCCAGACTTAGTCAAACTTTAGTTTAATTTTACGTTTCTCATTTTATTTTACATTTTTAAATATTTTCAAATTAACTTTCAAACTTTGTATAATTATTTAAAAATTAACCTAACATATTTTACAAAAGAAAAATTAATATTTTAGTTGGAGATTTCATATTCAATGTAAAGTTGTTACATTTTCTCTTAATTTCCTACTTTTATTTTGTATATTTTAATATATTTAAATTAATTTTTAACTTCTAAGTATAAATATTTAATTTTTTATTTCTAAAGTTGAACACGCATTCGCAACTTTTAACATATCAGTTGGTTATTCAAGATATACTCAAATACTTCTTACTTTTAAATAAATCCAAAAAAAAAAAAAAAAACTAAAATTTAAAGTTATTCAATAATTTGAATGAAAATTTTACTTGAAAGTGTGCAAGTTCTTCAAAATATTTAAATATATTCATATTTTATCTTGTATTGTAATTTATTTAATTTTTTATTATAAATAACATATTTTATTTAAAGCTGAAAACTAATTAATGCGAACAAAATTTCTTGGATTTTAAATAATACAAAATACATAGTTGAAGTTAGTACAAAAAAGTATTTCTTATGTTGCGAAGAGCGAAAAACATATAATTAAAGCCCGTGCACGTAAAACAAAAAAGAAAAAGAAAAAAAACTAAAAAAGTGTAACAAATGACATGATTCAGAATGCAAAGTGTAAACTTACTTAATAAAGTTTTTAACTAAATATACATAATATAAAAATATGAGTGAGTAGTAAAAAATTATCTCAATAATAAATATGATATACAAATATACTTATGCTCAAGCTCCCGTACTTTTACGACTAATCAAACAAACATTATTATTATTATAAGAAAATGTTTTTTAGCAGATTTAATAATTTAATATAATCATTGTAAAATTAGATAATAATTGGTTGCCTTTAATTTAACAAAGTAGAAGTTTTATTATTTAAACAATAATTCTTCTCCAAACTGAAATAAAGAAAATTTTAAAATTCATGTCAAATAAATAAATTGATATATTGTACTTTTATATATAAAAAATACTTCATCTAATATTTTTCAAGGGAATTTATTAGATTTTAGTTGCACCCCACACCCTATACTATAGTTCAATTCACTATAAACACTCAAATCTAATTTAAATAATTAACCAATAAACAATTTATTTTCAAATCAAATATCTTATTATAGTATATGCGATATAGATGTCAAATTCAGATCATGAAAAGATGAATAATTGAGATATTATGAATAAAAATGAATTAGATATATAAACATATTTAAAAAAAAATTGAAAGAATTATGAACTTACCAAAATTGATACAGTTTACCAAATTATGGTCTAGCTAGATTTTAAGCAGGACATTTAATATATATTTATATATATATATATGGATGGGAAAATTTTCATTTTTCATCTTGTGACTTAGGGCCTGTCCAAAAAAATCTTGTATCTTGGGACATATCAATTTTGGTCCCGCATGTTAGGAGATTATCCAATTTGAGGATATTTTTCATAGAAAATCATAAATGTCGTCAAAATTGTCACGTGTGGCGCCCATGTGCAGAAAAATTGGGGCTTTCTAGTGGAAGTTTGTTGACATGACCAAGAATACGGACGTGGCACACCATATATTATGACTTAAATGAAAAAAACTGGAACAAAAAAATAGAATTACACATTAGCTTCGAGAAGTAATGGACCAGCTGACTTACAGTTGCCCTTTGCCACCGTCTTCTCATTGTAGGGATTTTCATCTCCACCAGCACCACCGGTTCCACCACCACCAAAACACAAACGATGAGCAAATCGGAAAAATCAACAACAATTAAGGCGAAAAGCGTGATAGCTAGGGACAAAAATAATTACGGCCTCACCACCACCACGATCACCCGAACTTTCAATGCCAAGTACTTTGTTTTCGATCTAAATGAGAATGTGTGTTGCCCCCGAGGCCAACCGGATAAGCTTGACGAACAAGCCAAAGCCGCCAATTATAATCACAAATAATTCTGGATGACGAGTAAGGCATTGCCAATCAGATAAAGTGACGAGAAAGTGAAAGAGATTGAATCCATTTGGAAAAGGCTTCAAGACATTGAGCCTTTGTCATGTTTGGAATTAAAGAGAGGGAAGATTTCCAAAGGAGACTATAAAATATCGAATAGTTGTGTCATTTGCCTCCTTGCCAAAAACATGAACACCTGGTAGGTGTAGACAAAGATAAGGACTACTGCTTCACAAATTTATCCTAGCTGACGAGAAGAAAGGGCTTTCCGTCACCGTCATAATGAGGATGGGGTGATCGGAAAATCGACGCTGACAAAGAAAATATACAACCACACCATGTTGCTAGCCCATTCAAGTGCCATGCTTGGGTCGTAGTGGTAGGGTACACATTTGGCATCAACAGCGGTTCCTCCTCCTCGTTGATAATCGGACAGTAGTGAGATGCTCATGCGTCAATTTAATTATATATATATATATATATATATATATATATATATATCAGAATTTTCTTTCTTTTAAGGTATAATATATGGTGTGTCACGTAGATGTTCTTAAACAAGTCAACATGCTGCAACGGAAAAGCCCCAATTTTGCAACACATGCGCTGGATGTAACGATTTTATGTGAAAACTATCCTAAAATTTAACAATCGCGATCTCCTACATGTAGGATCAAAATCGATATTTCTCAACATACATGATTTTTTTTTAAACCGGTTTTAATTTACAGAATTGAAAATGAAAATTCTCCACCCATGTACATATATAGAGAGAGAGATGAGATGACATGACAATTTACTAAATTAAATTTAAAATATGAAGATGGAAAAAACAAACCTTCAGATATATATAAGCATTAATTAAATCATTATTATTTTGTGAATAATTATTTTAAATCCAAAACTAAGCGAATCTTTTTTTGCTCCAAGCCAAACCGATTATTAATGGAGTTATTTGGTTTAGATATTAGGATATTTGATTACGTTGGAGTTGGGACTTTGTATAGTTATGTTGGAATGCAAAATCTGAATCAATTATACAGTATATGATCCATCAAATCCCATTTTACATCTATATACTAAGATTTACAAAAAAAACTTTTATCAATGATCAGTAAGGATATTCAATAGCGTCACCCTAATCTGAACCAATTGCCTGAATAATCTCTCCAATCCACCCTCAAATCCTTCGATAACGATCTCAAGATTTCGTAACCTCTTTTGCACATCAACAATCTTAACTCCACAGCTTCTCATTTTGGTGAGAGCAAAGTCCACATTCCCAACCTCATTTACAACATCATTTCCTCTTTTATAGTTCCCCATCGTCAGCTTCGAAACCAAAGACCAGCCCGCAGCTGGCAACGAAAAGAACAACAAAATGCTCCTGAAAATCGCCACAGTAATTCCAGTCAGCTCTCTGAAATTACTGTTTGATCCTTTGTTCCTCGTCATCTGTTCCAATTTCTTGATGGTCTTTGCAATGGATTTGTTCATTCTCTTTCGACAACACAAATACGCCGCGATGTCGTTTTGGAGTAGGATTGAATCCGAACCCTTACGGCGCAGTGCAGAGTGAAGGGCCTGAACATTTTCCCTCATCATCTGCACCATTTCTCTGATGGAGTTGCAACAATCTAGCAGCTCCACCGATTCCTCCATTGAAGTTTCATCGTGATAAACAAGAGGTTTTTGTTGAACACAAGTGTACAATTCTGCAATGCTCAAAAGACCAGATTGAATGGCTTCTGAGTTTGCTGAATTTATTTCCAAAGATTTGAGCTTTTCTAACTCGGTTTCAAAATTTGTTGGGTGCAATCTTGAAGGCAAACTAATTGACCTGATATGGGTTTGAGAAATTGCCATTTTTCCTTGTGATGGGATATTTGAAATTTGAGAAATTGGTGAGTACATATATACAGACGTTTCAGAGCCGGGAATTTTTAAGTGTCCGTTTGTTAGTTTGTTAGGGTCATAAACAGACAAAATAGGATTATAAATGACATGTGGCAAAAGAAGGAGAATAGCGAATGAAGGTGTAGTACGTGGATTGCATGCAGAATGCCATTTGTACAATAATAGAGTGCTAGCTAGCTACAGACTTTGTCTGTTTGCCTGTCTAATCATTTCTAACATTCTTCCAACCAATCACACATGAATCAATTTTAGTGGATACGCAAAATCCATCTATAATTTCATTGTCTGCTACCGACTCACAACACCATATTTTTATATCATCCATGTACCAAAATGTCATATATTTCACTTACATATTAACTTATAAATATATATTACTGAATAAATTGATACTCAAGTTTTATCTTCTACAGTACTGCCCTATATATATACTATAAATTTTACGGGTCCTTCTATAATACATCTGGTGTATTAATACACATAATCATGACAATTCTTGGATCTTCTTAATGCAATCATAGCCATTAAATTAGTTAACCACTCACCTATTCAATAGGTATCAAGATTCTAATGATTTAGACAAATAATATTTTATTATTACTAGTAGTAGTATTTCATATTTTACTTCTTAATTTTATGTTCAATTAAATAATCGTAGGATTTTAATAAACTATTTTCATTCATTTAATATTTTTTAAGATATTAATTATTTTGAAAGTTAAAAATATTTATTACACGGTTAATATTTACTTGAAAAGTATTTTTATTTTGTAATTTTGATTAATTTAAATAAGTAAGGTATTAATTACTTTGAGAAGTATAAGTATTTATTATGTAATTTATATTTACTGAAAAATATTTTTAATTTTGTAATTTTAGTTAATTTGAATAAGATCTAATTTACGGGTTGAATAATTTTATACATATATTTCTTTTATAAAAAAAGGTACATTTTAATTTACAATATCTTATATTTTACTTTATCACTATGGAGTTATTAAATACTTGTTAACTTTTAAATATAAATTTCAGATTCATATAACAATTTTTTAAGTTCTTATGTGAAAATTATAAAATTTATTTCAAATATTTTCTTATGGTAAGATAATCTAAATTATTTCCACAGATTATTTTTTAGATATACCTTCTGATCTTAACAAAAGTTATCAATCTTGTTCCAAATTTGTCGTTAGAATTATTTTGCTTCGTAGCATCTTGGTCTGCCGTTTCAGAATATTTTAGAATAAATTTATATATTTTACCTTATAATATTTCAAATTAGGGTCAATTACATAAATCAACTTGTACTATACTCATTTTGTTACTTTGGAACCTAAACTTTTATTTTTACCCATTACAACTTGTACACCACTTCTTTTACAAAATTGCAACCTCCAATGACAATTTCCGGCAAGAAAATAAAAAAAAAAATTAAAAAGTTATTTTCTTAATATCTAAAATTATTTTTAAACTCTGAAAATTAATTTAAAATATCTTGAAATTAACTTAAAACCTTGGAACTATTTTTACAAAATTTAATTTTATTTAAAAAGTTTAAAACAATTTATAAAAAATATATAAATAAATAAATAATCAGAAAAAATATTTTTTTTAAAAAGATAGTTAATTCTCTTACATAAAATCTACATCTGTTAATATTGACATGTTACCAATATCATATTAACATATATCCACGATAAGTGTACGATATTATTCCATAACTTATTGTCATGCTTCAATTTTATTTGTATTACAATTGAATTAATTAAACATCATCTAACATCTATCAACTCCTACTCTTTTTTTTAACTAACGATAACTGAATCATCTACATAGTGTTTGTTAATAATTTTATGTAGTCGACCTAAAAAATAAAAAAGAATTATAATATCATATCATTTTTGTATTCTTCCTTCAATTTTAATACAATATACTGATACAATATTGCCAAGTTTAAAAGAAGTATTATTAATTTTTTTAGGGACAAGAAGTATTATTAATATTAATATTATATAAAGCTAGATTGTTTTTTGACACAACATGGATTCATAAGTTTACTCATAAATATTTTATATTTTATAAATAACCTATAAACTCGTAACTCGTAATGAGATGACATATTTTTATTATATATACGAAACTGAATTAATTATTTGAAAAATAAAAATGTATATTAGTTATTTATTATTATTTATGAAATATTTTTTTCATGGTTGGGATTGTAAGAAAATATCAATATTAATCCATTATTAGATCTATAAAGAAATTAGGTAAATGTGTTATGGGTCATACACAATTGATTAAAAACAATTAAAAAATTACTTGTTGCTAACTTGCTATAGTAGGTAAAAGATATAGGTGTATTAATACACTAGGTGTATTATAGAACTACCCAACTTTTACATACCCATACAACCTGTGCTATTACAAAATAAGTATTTTATACAATATTTGTTAAGATTATTATTATATTCACTAATAATAAGTTATTTATGACTATTTATTATCATAAATTTTTCTATGAATTATTTGAGACTTTTAAAACAATTTTTTGAGACAATTAATTGTTGCGAAAAAAATTGAGATGCATTTGAGCCACTTTTGTCGTCACAAATATATTAATAACAATTAATAATAACATAATAACAAATATTAATAAAGTTGTGACAAATATTCATTATTTAAAAGCAGTGTTCTAAGAATCGGCCTAGGCTTCGCCTAGGTCGATCCGAATTTCCTATAATCGGTCATTTTAGGCGAGCACCGAGTTCGGCGCCGCCTAATCTGCCTAGGCGCAGCCTTACCTGCCTAACTGCATAATATTTTTTTTATTTTTTTTCATAATTTTTATTTTATATATATATATATATATATATATATATATATATTTACTTTGTTAGCGTGTTTGGCTTTAGGTGAGCCCTTTTAAAATTTTTATTTCTTTTCACACTCCTAATTTAGTAATTCCCCCTTCCACTCTAACTCTTTAAAATTTTGAAGTTGATGGTGTTTATTTTATTATTTTCAATATTTTTTGTTTGTATTATTTATTTATCAAATAATTAAATTATTCGTTTAAGGTGGTATCGCCTAGGTTCAATCTAAATGCTCTAGACATTAAGTCCTAATGAATCGACCAACTAACAAGTAGCGATTTTTAACATACTGTTTAAAAATGGTCCGAAATTTGTGTTGCAGCAAGTATATGTTTTTAGCCAGTTATTTACTAAATGCGGTATGGTTTTTAAGGATGGAAATCTGCAAATGCCACGTGACTATTATGTAATGTTTCCCACATATATATTTATATCGATGGGGATTACCTTCTGTATATGTTCCAAATTCCATTCATTACCGTGCGATAAATTTTAATATATATTTATCACTATAAAAATATTTTTTTTTAAAGAGGTATCAGTATTTGTCACAATTTATAATTATTTGTGATAACTTTATTATTAGAGACAATATATTGTCGTTAATTAGTTATTTTAATAACTCAAATACAAATAATATATTTGAAGAACTATTCTTTATTTGTCATGTATGTTAGGACTTGTCTAGAAAATAATGTTCGATTTGGTCCTATATTTTTAGAAATTTGTTCAATTTAAGGAGATAGTTCATCGTCGACATCTTATTTGACCGCATTTAGTCAAACTCGCTATACGTGAATATTAAAATCTGGGGTTTTCTGGTGATTAAGTTGATGGGGCAAAAATTATATGGTTCACGATTGAGAGAAAAATACAAATTTTAATAAGAGAATATGATAATTATATTTAAATAAGGCCATATTCTAGTACGAATTAGGAAGCCACGTGGGCTATATAGTTTTTCCCACATTAGCATAATAATTAGAAAGCCTCAATTTTAAAGTCACGTGCAGCGAGCGTCACCAATTTCAGCCAAATTGGCGTCGGGAATGAGCTGTATCCTTAAACTGGACAAATTTCAAAAGACACAAGACTAAAATTGACATATGAAAATTACATGATATTTTATAGAAAAGCCCTAACATACATGCTAATAATGAATTTCTCCAATATATTTGTGAGTTATGACAATAAAAATGATCTCAAATGCATATTAAATATAGTTTGCAACAACTAGTTGTTTTAAAAATTAGGTAAAAACTTGGGTGCATAAGATGCACCATAGTGTTATTGTACACCTTGTGGGTCCCACCTGTATTTTTACCCACCAATTTTACCTCCGTTTTTTTTTAACTTTTTTACGTTTGTTTTTAAAAAATTTACCGTCATATATATGGCGGTTCTCTGTCTCTCTCTATCTTCGTTTTCTCTCTCTAACCTCTTGTGATTTCGCGAGTTTGGCTGTGGAATTTCGTCTATGAATTTTCTATCAATCTTCTGCGTTTTGCTGCTGCTCGAGTTCGTAAGGTATTTTTATGTTGGTTTTTCGAGGTTTTTTTTTTCTGAATTCTTCTTCTCTGTTCTTCTGTGTTGATAATTTGTTATTTTCGAACATGCTCTATTGATATGATTTAATGTACACAGTACATGTTAATAAACGGCACAGTCAGTATACATAGTTGTTTGATACAGTATATGTTTTTTATACATCAATCTGTTTTACAGTTACACTATATATTTGTAAACAGTACAGTATATATATGTATGTGATGTAGTATGTGTTGACAATTTGTTATTTTCGAACATGCTCTGTTGATATGATTTAATACACACAATACATGTTAATAAACGCTACAGTATATGTGAATAAACGATACAGTATACATAGTTGTTTGATGCAGTATATGTTTTTTATACAGCAACTGAAGTATACTGTTAGGTAAATAAATGTGTACTGTCATATAGAATAACATGTACTATCGATTTTTTACCTTTCTGATGTTCTTGCACTGTTCTATCATTATAAACTTCAGTATCCATATCTACGAGAAATCATATATAAAACAAACCTCTTCAAAATATTTTCGAATTTGTAATGAAAACAGAATTGTAATGTTCAAATAATGAAATCAAAATCATTAATAGCTCATGTTCATGATTTTCTCGAAGCCAATTGATAATTACTATGATTGATTTTTTGCAGACTTTGGCTGAAATCTCTTTCTGCGAAAATTGACAGAGGATCAATCACAGTATGTTGATGAAGATCGACGAAATCGGCCTGAGAAATCGGTCCTAGGAACTGGTTGATGAAGATAGCGTTGATAATCGCGCTGTTTGATGAAGAAGTTGAGGGTTTTGCCTTTTGACTTAAATCAGGAATTTACTTATTTATTTTTACCTTGTGGGTAAGAATTATAAGTGGGGCCCACAAGATGTACAATAACACTAATGTGCATCTTATGCACATGAGTGTCACTCCAAAAATTACTCTTAAAATAATCTAAAATAATTTGTGATAACAAAAGATCACAAATAACTTAGTATTAGTGACAATTTGTGATCTTAAAAAATATTATATAAAATAAATATTTTGTTGTAGTAAATATCGTGGGTCATATAAACATATGCCAAAAGTCATGAACGTACAAAGATATACTAAAAGGTCATATCATTCAATAAATATTTGTATCCAAGTTCATTTCATTCAATAAATGTCCTCCAATGAATTTGTTTTAATATAAAATGATTATATATTCAAACTTTTATTCATTAAGAATACTAGTAATACTCATGTGCGATGTACGGAAGTTTACTTAAAAGGTAATGATTTTAATAAAACTAAATATGATATCATCTAATATTTAAATATGTGATCGTTTTACCCTAATAATTTTTTTTAAATGCAGGATAAAACATAAATAAAATTATAAGTAATGTAAATATAAAATTCTCGCACGTTATATATGAATTTAATATAACTTACTTTATATATAGGTGTGTGCGCATATATATATATATATATATATATATATATATATATATATATATATATATGTAAATATTATATATAAAAAAAATCTTTTTCAAAATGATCATTTCTTATCTTTGAAATCCAAACACATATTTAGTGTGTCTTTATCATTCTTTCACCTACATGCATAATAGCTTAATTAATTATGAATGTTAAAACAAACATAAATATTTAAATCTAAACTCATATTATTAAATAAAATAAAATGAATAAAGTTATAAGATATTTATTTTTCTTTATTTTTTTTCATTTTAATTTAAATATTAAATTTATCTAAATAAAATTTTAAAATCTAACTGTAACTATTTGTTTTTAAAAAATCTTATTTGCAAGTTTTAATACTTTACTTGGTATATCAGATATATAATTAGAATAACAAAATAACAAAAACTAAAATTCAAAAGTTATTCAATAGTTGGAATAATAAAATAAAACAGATGAGTTCTTTGATATTTCTTAATACTTTCATATATATGTTGAAAAGTTTCAATAAAATTAGAAATTTGTATTGGAAATAGTAGATTCATTTAAAGATACACATTGGTCAATAAAAAAAAGATTTATTTAGGTTGCAAAATGTGAAAAAAAGACATAATTGAGATTGATAATGTGGAAAAAAAAAGACATAATCAAGTTGGTTAATTTTGCATATTTAAAAGTAGTTTAGTTGCAACTTATATAATATCATAGTTTAGGATGCAAAGTGTAATTATTTATGGGAAAATAACAGTAATATATGTAAAATATAAAAAAGTAATAAAAAAATTTAAGATTTATTATCATATATAAAGTTATATAAATGAGCAAAAGTCATAGTTGATTTATCAACGAAAATAATTATTGTAACAAATAAACATTGATAAATTTAATAATTTGATACGCTTATCATGTATGAAATATTGACTATCTCTTTTGATTCGATAAAGTATGTGTTCAATTATATATACATTGATGTTTATCTCAATGTAATAAATGAAGAAAACTTGAGACAATTCATGTCAGATAAAACAAATTGATTAGTTGTTGCTTTAATGAAATGTTTAAGTAAAATAATTTGTAAAAGATAATTATTTGAATGGTTTTTAATTGTATTCCGAACCAATACTATATTTACTATATAACCCACAATAAACACTAAAATCTTACTCAAATAATCAATGAATAAATAACAGAATATTTTAAATAGAATATCTTTTATATATATATATATATACCAATCATATGGATGTCAAATCAAATATCGTCAAAAGATGATTAATTTGATATAGTATACTATCTCCGTTTTTTTAGATGTTCTTTTAGACTTGGATAATAAAATTAAGGAGTAGGGGGAGTGGACAAATAATCCCCTTTCTGGATTTTTTTCCCTCTCCTTAAATCCCTTAATTTTCTCCATATTTCCTTGTTATTGTTATCACTACAAGAAATATTATTAATAGTGACTGATTTTAGTGACGGACAATTTCTGTCACAATCTAATTACGGACTAGTGACGGAATAGTCACGAATAGAGACTACAAGAGTGTTTGATTATTAGCAACGACTTAGTGACGGAATCATGACAGAATTTAGAGACAGAAAAAAATCCGTCACTAAACCGTAGTAACAAAGGGCGCTAAAAATGTGGGAATAAAATATTTTAAGGTTGTGACGGAAATATTCCGTCATTAATCATGTATCGACGGATTAGTGACGGTATTTTAGCCGTTGCTATTTAGTGACGGAAAATATTCCGTCATTAATCTTGTATTGACGGATTAGTGACGGAATTTTAACCGTTGCTATGTAGTGACGGAAAACATTCCGTTATTAGTCTTGTATTGACGGATCAGTGACGGAATTTTTTCCGTTGCTATGTAGTGACAGAAAATATTCCGTCATTAGTCTTGTATTGACGGATTAGTGACGTAATTTTAACCGTTGCTATGTAGTGACGGAAAATATTCCGTCATTACTTCCTAAATTTAATTTCAAGATTAAAAAAAAAAATGTAAGTGAATAGTGACGGAAATATTCCGTCACTACGCCTTGAATCCAATTTTAAGATTAAAAAATTAATAATGTAGTAACCGAAATATTCCGTCATTACGTCATAATCTAATTTTAAGATTAAAAAAGTTAGTAACTGTAGTGACGGAAATATTCCGTCATTACGGCCTAAATTTAATTTTATGATTAAAAAAATGCAAGGTAAAAGATTTGATAACACGACCATTAGATTTTTAAATAACACCATTGGTTCTTCTTGTTCGTAAATGATTTATTGAATAAGGTTCAGTTTTCCTCAGATTTTCACTAAAATTTTCATACATTATAGGGGAGTCGCTCTCTCGCTCTCTTTCTCCATCTCTCCCTCGCTTGTTCTCTCTCTTCCCTCTTGCTCTCACTTTCTCCCTTCGCTCTCGTTCTTACTCCCTCTCTTCTATCTCTCACCTCAAACATACTAGCCAAATTGGAAGATTGAAATTTGGAGAATTGAACCGTGGAGAAGGGGGATCGAAAGCTATCTGCTGTCAGAAGGCAAAATTGGAGGATTCGAGGTAAAGAGGAGTATCAATGGAGATTGAGACAAGCTCGCAGAGTTCGTTGATTTTTGTGGCATCGCCTCAATCACTGTACGACTTCACTATCAAGGTGTATTTCTCGACTTCACTGGAATTCTGAGGCAATGTTTCATTAGATTGGTCCACTACCTGCTGAGTCACCGTTGGATTGATTTATATTACATTTCTGATTTATGTCTGTATTGGTTTCTGCAGGTGATAATTACAAGATCAAGGTATGGAATTACAAATTGCACAAATGCCTATTTACTCTTCTTGGTCATCTTGATTATATCAGGACAGTTGAACTCCATCATGAGTATCCCTGGATGGTAAGTGCTAGTGATGATCAGACAATTAGAATATGGAATTGGCAATCATGTACTTGCATTTCCTTTAGTTAGCAATCTACAAATGGTAATTAATTCTTGTTTCTCCCTTTTCAGCTTTATGATATATATACGGGCTATGAAGGAGCTTGAATCTTTTCGTGGAAATCGGAAGGATGTCACTGGTATGGAAGTTTTTATCTCCTGAAAGATCTTACTTTATTGGAGAACGCATGTAAACTGGAGAATGCATCTAAACTATGGCTTTTTATCTGTGCCAAAGACTTTTGAAGCGATTATTCGACTTAATACGGGGATTGAGATTAATAAACGAATTGGAGATGTGAAATTGTCTAAATTAATATTCACCTCCTATAGTGCAATGATATGCTTCTTCTTAGACAGCGGACAGCTTTACCCATTGATGGTTATATAAAACTTGATGAGAGAGAACTTGTGCTTGTAGATTCTAAGTTGTTACACTTGTGCTATTTGATCTTTGAAGTGAGTGTTGATATATGCTTAGGTCTTATTAGGCTGAAAACCTTCCTGAAGCTAATAATTTTGTGCTTGGAGATTAAAGCTTTAGTTCATAGCTGTATTGGCAGGCTCATATATATGCAACCCTTTTTTTGGGGTGTTGTATGCCTTTCCTTTTTGTGTTTATTTTGTTATATTTTTATATGTATGATATTTTTTTGGGTTGCCTTATTATATTTTTGTGGTACTTATCCTGCATTCGTATTCACTGTTATAGCATTGGCTTAGCACCCATTTCATGAAGAGTATTTTGTTAGCGGGAGTTTTGACGGATCAATTATGCATTGGATGGTGGGGTAAAATCTCTGCATTCTTGTTATATCTTTCATTTATTTCTCATTTTCGAAGTTCAAAATTTGTGTGCAAGAAATGGATGTCAGAATTATCATCTGATGCAACTAAAGTGCATTATTGTCATTGTATGTACAAGTCTGAGCATCATTGATCAATACTCAGATTAATTGAATTCTGAAATGTGCAGCAACTATAAATAAGAAATGATGAGCTATTGAATGTTATACAGCTCTTTGTTTTGGAGGAATGAGTATATTTTATCTCCTTTTTGTTACTAAGCTCACCATGCCTCTCTATTTACTTTCACGCCATTTCTGTAATTGATAGTATTGATTTAGTTTTTGCTGATAATTATGATTGTTTAATAGCACTATACTCGAAGAAAATCTGGAATGTCACTCAAAGAGATGTCCGTTGCACAGTTTCTATGAGAGGGGCATTAGTGCTGGCACGACAGGTGATGACGAAGATGACTCCGCCTTTACTTCGGAGATGAAACCGAATGCAGTCCATATGCAATAGCATTCGGAGTTCTTACAGGATTAGCGAATCCTGTAGCATTTCCACTAATAGAGAAGTTGACAGGTATCTAACAAAGTTCACCGGTTCTTTTATTATCGTTGATTTTGTTCTTACAGGATTTCTCGGAGGTGAAGGCGAAGAACTCGTCGGAGGAGGCGTTGCAGCGGTGGCGTAAAGCCTGTTGGCTGGTCAAGAATCTAAAGAGGAGGTTCCGATTTACTGCTAATCTGTCCAAGCGTTTCGAAGTTCGCGAGATCCAGAAGTCCAATCAGGTTTTCACATGTTTCTCCTAAAATATCTTCCTAAGCTCGTTGACTTTCTTCTCCTTTTTGTTTGCTATTTTTTTTTGTCTTAGTTGATTTAGCATAATACTAGTATTTAAGGATGTTTGCTAGTGATTTTAACTGGAAAACTGAACAAGGAGTTCGAAGTAAATAATGTTAGTTACTTGGTAAATTCTTTGATCAATCACACATGTATAATTCTGTATGATTTTTGAATCAATTATCTCTTTGAATATGAAATAGTTTTCAAAGCTATGTGAGATCTCATATTTTCACAACAGTAATGATATTGTCAACTTAAACATTGGGAAATCACAAAATTCATGGTGAACTTGATTCTTACAATTCATGGATGGTTTAAGAAGTTCAGGAATTTGCAGTGCTAGTACCTTCAAACAGTCTGTACATTGGAACTTCTTTAGTGATGTTTAATTATAGCAGTTTTGCTTAATATGAAAGATTTTCATGTTAATAAGTGAATAGGTTTATCATATCCGGCCCCTACAACATGTTAAGTCAACAGGTTTATTATTTTCATCTTAGTTTTGATCATGAATATAATTACATACATTGTCCAAAAAGCAGGGCTTCCTGAGCTTCTTCACTTCACAATGACATATGGAAACCACCAGGCTTGTTTGTTTATTTGTTGCATTTAAGGTTTTTCAGAGGAAAATGGAAAATGAATTGTTTAAGCCCTTGAACTCACACTTTTGTTTATCAAGCCCTACTGAGCCGTTTAGCTTTTAGTTGGTTGGCTGAATAAAAGTAAGAGGGTTCAATACCGAAACATTAAGTTTCAAGGGCTTAATTAAAAGTGCATTTGCCTACAGAAAATTTCAAAATGCAGAAGTAACATATGTTAATTAAATTGGGTCACAAGGTCAAAACTCATTTATTTTGTCCAGCAGACATATCATACACTCACTTTATTATTGTTTTATTTATGGGAGGTGCTACTATCGCACCTCTGCATCTTATTACTTTTCTTGTATATTTAGTACAAAAAAGAAAATTGATTAATTCAAGGACTTCTTTTGGAAACAGATACTCAAAGTTTTGAACAAGAAGAAGTTAGAAACGGCTAAGCAAACTGGAAATGACTCATTATCTACGGTATGATCCATTCTGACTATGTCTTTCGTAACCTATAATTTCATTTCAAAGTGTCATCTTTTGTTTTCTATTTGTGTTTTGGGATCACTCCTAGATAAGTATATATTTGCCGAATGATTTGAAATTTATTTGAATGTTATTTCTTTAGTTCATATATACTCTCTTTATTGTGATTGCATTGTCTTATTAAGTTGGTTTATTGTGATTGCATTGTTCTTGAATATAATGGGTTACTTTAACTATTCTAACGTTTTTAGAACCCACTTAAATGGGTTGTGCTTGAGATACGAGTCATGACCCACTTAAGTAGTTTCTTTATGTAATTTTATCTAAAAGAATGTTGGATGACTTAAAATCTCTGAAGATAATCTGCATCTAAAAGAATGTAATTTTAAGGATCACTCACTTCTTGCTATACATAGCTCATCATTTTGACAGTTGTAGATAAAGTAACGAACTAATTCTGAGCATTTAAACTTAATGTGTTCTAAATCGAGTTGATAAACTAGAATAGTACTTTCTTGCATGAAAATTTCTAATCTGAAGATAATTTATGAAATGCCTAGTCATCTAGTGATTTATCTCAAAGTTATGTATGTAAACTTATAATCACATTAAATCTATGTCTACAAATAATGTAGGAAGCTTCGTCTGTATCTTCATTCTTCTTCATATGTTCATGAGCCTTTTTAATATTTAGTACTAGTATTAATTTCCATTGTTAAGTAAAAGTTTTTCTGATACTTGAGTTAATGACACATCATTGCTATACAAAGGTTTAATGAAATATAATTCTTGAGATTGTATGCTTAATTATACAGGGGTAAGCATCTTGCAAGTCATCAACATCTTATCCTTTGAAACAATTTTTAGTATGGTAACTTATTTCTTCTCCTGAATCTTTGTGAATGTACTGAAACATAAATTTTTCTGGCTCGCTTACAACCAATCTCAATCTTTCACAAGCAAGATTGTATCATCTTCTACAACAATTGTACCATTGCATGGCGCATAGTTACTACTGATGTAGAACAGACAGAGCAAGAATCATAGGTTCTTCCTTTTACCGTAAAATTCAGCCATGGGTGTGACCATTAGTACTTTAAGTTGCAGCTCTTTCAGCATGACCAATTTGTGTGTGTACACGTCATTGAAAGAATGTTGAGCTTTTTCTGGTTTTCAGTCGCAAAACTTCTTATTCTCTTCTGTGCAGTGCGATCCAGAAGAATACAGGTCCTGTGATGTGGGTTGCAATGGTGGTCTGATGAACAATGCCTTTGAATACACGCTCAAGTCTGGTGGACTCCAGAAAGAAAAAGATTACCCTTACACCGGAACTGATGGTGTGTGTGCAAATTCAACAAGACCAAAATATCATTGTGGTGTGTGTCAGAAACTTGGAATGCTTGCAATATCATGTACTGTCTGTGGATAGGAGTCACAAATGTTTGTCCTAATGTTCGAATTCATATATACTAAAATATCTCGGTCTATATGTATTTTATGTCCAACGTTTTACAACTTTGGTAGATTGACATGTACGTTTATTGTATTATATAATGATTGCTACGAATTTTAAATTTTATTAAATTTAAATTAATTGTCATGACAGGTTCTACGTTATAATATAAATAGAACTATAGAAAGAAAATTAGATAGTATAGTGACGGAATAGAGACATATTTTTTTTTTTTGTAACGAAATAATTCCGTTACTAATATAGGCAAGATAGTGACGGAAATATTCCGTCATTAATCTTATATTGACGGACTAGTGACGGAATTTTAGCCGTTACGATTTAGTGACGGAAATATTCCGTCATAACTTTATGACGGATTTTTTTAGAATTGTGACAGAATTTCCGTCACTAAATTAGTGACGGAATAAAAAATCCGTCATTATCGGTTTAGTGACAAAGGTTTTTGTAACAGAACATTTCCGTAACTAATCCGTCACTACTCCTTAATTGTGACGGAATTTTTTAGTTTAGTGACGAAAATTTTCGTCGCAGTCAATTATTTTTCTTGTAGTGTATCTAATTATATGATAGGTTACATAATGAGAGAATTTTTTTAGGGATAATAAAAGAGGTAGTATAGGAAAAATTGTGAAAAAAAAGCTAAAAGAAAATTTAGTTATAAACAAAACACAAAAGCTAAAATAACATCTAAAAAAACGGAGGTAGTACATGATAAATAGATTAGAAATGAAAATATATATATATATATATATATATATATATTTGTAACTTTATAAAGTAAAATAAATTTTGATTCTTACCAAATGTGATAACTTACCAATCACAGTCTAAAAGTTTATGCTGTAAAGTGTTACTTACAGAATTGTACATACTGTGGCTTATATATTTATATATAGATTTTTTTATTTATAAAATATTTTTTAAATTCCAACTATAAATAATTAAAAATAAAATGAAATATATAATAAAAGGAACATTGATATTTTATTTGGATATTTTATATGTAATGTAAAGTCTAATACTTTTTTCTTTATGTCTCTGCTTTTATTTTATGTTTTTTTTTTTTTTAATTTATCTAAATGAAGGTTCAAGTTCTAATTTTATATATATATATATATATATATATATATATATTTAATTTTCTCTTTCTAAGGTTAGATTTTCATTTGCAACTTTTAACATTTCATTTGGTAGTTTCGAATATACTTAAATATTTTTTATTTAATAAATTCTTATTTTAACTAAATAAATTCAAAAGTTATTTAATAATCTGGCCAACAAATTAAATTCTTTGAGTTCTTCAAAATATTTGAATATTTTCTTATTTTATTTGATATTGTAAATGATTTATATAAATGTTATATTTTTCTTATAAATAGTTATTTATTGAAGATAAATATTGATTAAAGCGAACAAAGTAATTAAAATTGTTAAGAGTAAAAAAGACATTTGATGTTGATTAATGCGTCAAAGTATTATTTAGCTTACAAAGTATAAAAAACATATAACTGAAGTTTTAGTAAATGCAAAAAATATAAAAAGATTGCAAAATGTAACAAATATCATAATTTAGGTTGCAAAGATTAAATTTCCTTAAAAGAGTCATTTTAACAAAATACACATTATTAAAAATATAAATAGGTAATTAAAAATAATTTCAATAACAATTTTACTATATAATTATACATATGCTCAATGCTTCTGTTCTTTCGTGAAACAAAAAAAATATAATAAAAAATTTGATTATATAATAAGTTGATTATAAAATATATATTGATTTTTTTGCCTTTGATTTAATAAATAAGGACTTTCATTATTTAAACAATAGTTTTTCACCCTGCAAAACTTAAATAATAAAAATATTTAAAAATTCATGTCAATTAAAATATATTGATTAGTTTTATTTTGATAAGAAAAAAACCTCATTTTTTTTTATAAAAGAAATTATTTTAGTAATTTTAGTTGCAACTCAAACCAAAATATTATAGTCCAATTCATAATAAACATCAATTTTTGCATGAATAATTAACCAACAAACAATCCGTTTATTCAAATTAAATATCTCATTATAATATGTGTGATATGGATGTCAAATCGAAGATCGTGAAAAGATGAATAATTTGGTATACTATGCATATCGGATTAAAAATGAAAAAATTATTTGTATTTAAAAAAAATAAAAGAAAGTTATGAACTTACCAAAAATAAGAAAAATTAACAATTGTATGGTATAAAAATTTTGGAGGAAAAACTAAAATGACATTAATACCCTCATTTTACTTTTATATATATAAATTTTTTTATATTTTATACTTAAACATAACTAAAAAATGCGCCAATAAAATATCTCCCCATTCACTTGACCATTTAACAGGGAACCCTTTAGACTATTAAGTAAGTGTAAGTTTATTCCAGTTTGTGAAAAATACAATTGACAATCTTATTATATTACTGTGTCCGTTTCACTTTATTTTATACAGAGAGATTAATACAAGTATGAAGAATTTTTTAGATTTTATTGACTTTTTAAAAGTTTATTAACGGTGAAAATTTTGAGGATGAAAATTGTGTTATAACTTTTTCTTTTAAGATTTTTGCGAATTTGCCTGAGACGGATGAGGGAGTACGTTAACAATACGTTAGTCCCATGCCAGCTTGACACTTGTCTTCGTTACGTGGTTCTATGCTCTCCCATCATTTTGTGCTGCGAGTGAAATCATGTCCAACCAATTTTGGTGATCCAATAATATCTCACCATTTCGGATCACTCATTAAAGGTTAACGGCTAGCCCCAATTCGAAAGGGCACTGGAGTGGATATATAACAATAAAAATGAGGTGTAAATGAGTTTGCATATTCAATTAATGTGCAACATAATAGTAATAATAATAATTAAATAGCTTGGACCAATCGGTTCAAACCAAACCATAACTAACAATATATAAAATACTTCCAGTCATATATATATAATACTCTCTCGAGATATCAATCGGGTCAATCCTGTCAAGTTCGGGCTAAACTTAGTGATTTTTTAATTAATCGGACCATGGTGTAGTCTGAACATTTTTAGATAGCGATAATATTGTGAACCCAACTCTAATACTAGGTTTTTGGTTTAGTCGGAATACTACGGGCTATGAGTCGGAATTTATAAGATTTTATATTTGAATCCAAAACATACTCCCTCCGTCCCGCTCTAATTTGCCTACTTTCCTTTTTGGTTTGTCCCAATCTAATTTGCCAACCCATAAATGGCAAATTTTTCTCACAATCTCCATCCTCAAAATCTCCACATTCAATCTACACCTTTGAAAAGTCAAAGATTCCACAAAATCTGTTTTTTCTTAACCTCCGTGCCCGACCAAGGTAGGCAAATTGTGCCGGGACGGAGGGAGTACATGTTTTTGACATTCTTGCTCATTCAGGATTCGCAATATCATGACACACATTATTATTAAGAATATGCTCGAACCTAAGACAAGGAGATCTAGATTTTAAACTCTCCAAAACATCAAGGACATTAATTCCACAGTCCAAAATATTAAAGACATTCGAAATCATATTAATGGATGCTACTCTCATTTAAATTATTAAATATATATGTGTTAATTTAACTATTCATGTGAACAATGACTAATAGTAATGATCAGTGTTGAAGAACTCGTATTAGTCGGCCGAGTACTCGCGACTAGTCGCTAGTCGGTGGTCGACCGACCCGACTTTCTTAAAATCGCCCAAATTAGGTGTTGTAGAAAAAAATCGCCGCCTACTCGGTCTAATCGGCGACTACTCGGTCTAGGCGGTCTACTCGGCTAGCCAGTTTTCCCCTTTTTGTTTTAATTTTTTTTTTTTTTTATTATAGTTAGAATTATTAGGGCTCAATTCAATCCTAAATAGCTAAACTACACACAAAAAAAAAAAAAAAAAACGGGGGTGGGTGGGGAGGGGGGGGGGGACTAAGAAACTTGAAAACTACCATTACTAATTTAATCCGTAACTTTTGAAATATAAATTTGATGTCATTTTGGATTAAAAAAAATGTGTTTATGACTTTGGTATTTGAATATTTAGTTTATTATGCTATGTATCATGGACTATTTGACTATTTGAGTATTTTTCTATTTGGTAGTTGGTGGTTAAATTAATTATTACATATTATGTGGCTTTAGTGACTCCTTGGTTAATAATAATATGTATTAGTTTTGAACTTTTGACGTGTATTTTAGATTTTTCGTTAGTATGTAATCGCCTGAATTGATGGGACTAGTATAATTATATCATGAGTATTCTCCACTTTTTCTGATTTTTCTGGACATATAATTATATATAGGTCATGCCAAAAAAATATAAAAAAATATATAAAAAAACAAAAAATAAAAAAAACTCGGGGGGAGTACTCGGCGACTACTCGGCCTAGTCGCTAGTCGCTTGGAGATCGCCCGACTAGCGATTTCCGACTTCTGCAACCTTGGTAGTGAGATATATATATATATATATATATATATATATATATATATACACACACACACACATGTACACTATAACCATAATTACAAAATATATAGAATTTCTTCGGCTATCGGGCAGCCCTAACCCTAAGCGGGCTAGCGCTATAGGGCTTCGGGCGAATAGAGCCTCAGTTTAGTCGGGTCATTTTAAATGGACTGAAAATAAGATGAACCTAACCCTGCACGGTATAAGGCGATTTCAGGTTGGTCCTGTAGTTTCGGGTTATTTTAACATCCCTAACTCTCTTTGTCTAAAAAATATAGTATAATTTTTTTTTTTTCCTTTTCCATTTAAGAGTATTAAATGGTTTTTCCCTAATATACAATGCCTAATAAATAAATCACTGAGATTACCATTTATATGTAACACTATTTTATTCACTATATATATGATAAGGATATAACAATATTTTACACATGTAATGAATGAATTTCTTAATTTGTGTAAAACTTTGTAGTGGGCTACCTTTTTGAAACGGATAAAGTATTTCTTTTAATTTTCCATAGACGGATGCATTTGGGAACTAAGGTTATTTCAAATGAATTGATTTAAATTCATTTATATTTGGAAAAAAATAATGTCCATTGCATACCTCTTATTTGTATGTTTGCATTCAAATGAATGAATTTGAATGGTTTGATTTTTCTCTTTCAACGAAAAATAAAGGATGATAATGAAAGTATGGATGTGTGTAGTACTGATGAGCGTTAAAATGATCATTTTTCACGTGAATTCCAGTTCACATTTCATTGTAATTTACGTTCATTTCATGTGTTTATGTGTAAAATCATGTAAAAGTTTTTTCGGGTTGATTTTCATCATTTATATGATTTGATGCACTTTCGGATGTTTTTAGTCATATTTTGAAGGTTAGAAAAATCCCGAATTTCAAAGAAGTTGTTTCCACATATTCCCCCGTTACGACACCCATTTTAGTTTTGTATTTTGATCACACTTCCTCGCATTATGTCAGATTTTAGTGACTCAAAATTTAATGGGAAGCTAACTTCAAGATCTACAACATCACACAAGGAGTTGAGAGCCAATTCTGAGTCCTTTGTTCTCAGAATTATCAAGAAGTCTGACCCGGTTGCGTTTCAAGTGTTCGACCCAACTTAACTAAACTACGCCACTCCTAATTTGTCAAAGACTATTTCGAACCTCACTTTGGGTACTTTTCCTATAGATTTTTTTATCCTTTACTTAGATAGTGTTTGGGCTCTATAAATACCCATATCCTCCCTCTTCAATAAACAACTTCAACTTAACGTTTACTTCATATTTACATCCACTCTCTTAGATTAGCTAGTTTAGTAGTAGAATTGGGGTTTCTTCCATGTTGAAGGGAGACAGTCCATCTTTGAAGAAAGAGCTTGGTGTTTGCTCAAATATTTGTGAAGCCTACAAAGATTAGCGAAGTTCTACAATGATTCTTCACTCGTTAAGCACTCTTTTTCCCTTTCTCTCTGTTATTTCGATTTCCATTCTTTTCTAGCTTAATGATGTTTATATTTACTCTTGCTTAATTTGATGATTAGTGAGCAATAACTTGTTTTCCAGGGTTAGGGAGTAGCCCAAGTCTTGGGGTTGATTTATTGTTGATTTTGTTATGGATTTTGATAAGCCTAGAATTTAGATTTAATTAGTGTGTATTACTTACTCATATCTTTGAATTGGACATTTTTTGGTATTCTAGGTATTAAAATTTATGGGTCATTGATTGTGTTGTTTGAGTTCGATGATTTTAATACCAAAAATTACATTAGTTAAATTTTTCATAGCATAAGGGAGACCTAAGGAAGAAGCTACGTTATTAAGACGCAAGAGGGCTTAGGGATCTCTTGTTAGAAAAAACTCGATTACCTTGTACCCTCGTGTTTATACTACGCTCTTACATTGGTCTATAGTGTGTAAGATGGTGGTGTGTTCGACTTTTACGTAATAAAGAGTAACCGAACTCGGGGTCAAATTTTACAATGATATTAAAGCGTTGGTATTATTCCCGGGGTCTATAGTGTGGGAGATGGTGGTGTATTCTAGGTTGGAATCGATTGCCTTTCTGGTTAATCCAACCGTGAAGGGTGACAGTAACTTCATGGGAGCTTCATTCCTAAGTTTTTAGCCTTCTTGGCCACCTATTAGTGTGTACATTTTGTCTCCTATTAATTTCCACAATGGATTGTTCAATTATCTAATTTTATGTTTGTGTAGCTTAGTTATTACACTAATTTCATGTTTGGTCTAAATTACTCAAAAGTGCTTCAGTCGGTTCTCACGAAAAATTCTCCCTGTGGATACGATATCTTTTATACTGCCTTTATCAACTGGTTGTAGGTTTGCAATCCGGAGAGGCACTAATAACACCAATTAGGAGCATTTTCCATGACAATTTCAGTTAGTATAAGGGGTGTGCATGTGTTTGAAATGTGTGTGTGTATGTGGGCGAAGTCTCTCTGTTTGTGTTTGTTTGAAGTGTGTATTCTTTGTGTATGAAGTGTACGTAAATAGTGTGTATAATGTGTGTCTGTGTAGTGTGTGTGTAGTGTCCATGTGTGTGTGTACTGTGCAGTATCTGTGTGTGTGAAGTGCATGTGTGTAGTATGCAGTGTGTGTGATTGTGTGGTTATATAGGTATAACACTATGATGATGAATTTCAAATTATTAGTTTATGGAAAGAACTTTAAATAGTTAAAATTAAACTAAAATTTTTAGAAGGATTTATAATTTATTGATTTGAATTTTTAGTCAAATTCGTTGAATGGAATTGATTGTGAATTTATATACATCCTTCAAATACACATGAAAAACCTTTCATGCAAACACAATCTTTAGGATATATTTGTCGAAATCAAAATATCTATATCAACAATGAAAGAAACAAGAAATAGAATGTTAAACCCAACTGTGACGAAAAATTGTTAGATTACGTACTCTTGTGACTTTTCGGTTACCTGAAAAGCTCATCTATATTCTCAAATTTAAAATTTCATCTTTTATATTTTTAAGGGTTAATATCAAAACGCAAACTGAACTATCAGCATTTTACCATTTCATACTAGAGCTTTATTTTGTATCAATTAGTAGCCCATACTACACGAAAATAATTTCCGGTGACCTATTCCGGCCAAAGTGACATACGTGACTCGCACACGGTTAAAGCCGGGGCCTTTTTTGTAATTTTTATTTTATTTCCAAAATCACTTTTTCTTTCAATTTTTAATATTTAATTTTTAAACATACCCAAATAAAGGTGTTATAATCACCCCATTTCATTTTACTTCGAAGGAAAGAATAGTTGCAGAAGAGAGGTGAAAAAAGTTGCAAAAGAAAAATGGCACTCCATTGTAGATGTGGCGACCTTGCCATTGAGAAAATGTCGTGAAGCGACCTAAACCTAGGGTGCTAATACGCTAGTTGCCAGCGATTTTGGGTAATTTTTCACAAAACCCAGCCCTCCTATTTTTCGATTTTCAGATTCTGAAATATAGTTGCAAACTTTCAACATCAGTGCGTGTATGGGTGTCGAAAACAAGCGCATGCCCAAGATGGTTGTGACCTTTTCATCTGGATGAACTTGCCGATTGGCTGGAGAGCCCGTCATATAATTATGGGCTTGCTGAGGCATGTCAATCGTCGGGAAGCTGAAATATGAGGGGTTCAACGACCGTGGTGACAAAGTGACTAGAATTGCTTCACTTGAAGCAGAGCTCGGGTGCGCGAGAAGGAGAGAAAAGTGGCTTTGGTTCATAATTTTGTCTGCAATTGTAATCCTCCTGGTGAAAAATTAGTTTAGTCTTTCAATAGTTGTACGAAATTTAGATTTGAAGATGCTTACATGTAATTTATGCCGATTTGCTAAAAAATAGAGTATCTCAATTTGAAATTGTTGAATTTTGTATTAGGCTGGTGTATTGTTGTAAGCTTGCAATGGAATGTGAATTTGGAAAATATGTTCATATCGGAAGTTGCATCTCGGTTTGAAGTTGTTGTCACGTTACACTTTTGATTTTATTTTGGTTTTAAGTGCTTAGTTGTGTTCTTTGTGCTTATTTTTTAAATTGGTTGAATTGGTACCCAAATTATCTTGCATTGTAATGGTATAAAGAAAAGTAACAAAGCAATCAAAAAAATTGCAGAAAGAAAAACAGAGCAATGAGAGGAAATTTGCCAAAAACATAGAGCAATGTAAAATTTTGCAAAAAAAAAAAAAAAAGAAAGACTAATGAGAGGAAATTTGCCAAGAAAAAAGAGCAATGGAAAATTTCACAAATAAATAGAGCAATGAAATAATTTGACAACAATTTCAAAAGGAAAGAAAAAGTTTTCCAAATGACGGATCAATTACATAATCAGAAATGCAATGAGAAAGGTAGCATCAAAGTCAATTGATTCCAAAAATGTATCATTTCATTCATAAATTTGCATCAAATAGAGAAAAAAATGTACCATGTCCTTGATACACATAAAAAAGTAACCTGTTACATAATTGGCTATTGACTACCCGCCTAACTAAAGACGACGCAATTATGGCATGTCAAAATACAAAGCAAAAAACTCCTCTTGAACAAAAACCTAAAAACATAATATGCAAATCGTGCCATACAAAAAGCCAATAGAACAATTTCCAAGTTTGATGACCAAAAGTAGTCAAAACACCAATTTAGCAGGCTAAAACCCTTCTACGTTTGGGGTACATTTTGGAGGTGCATCTGGGATTTTGTGTAAGTCTTCTAGTGATGCCTCTATGATAGCTTCTAACTTTCAAATCCAGAAGGAACCTTAAAGAACCGCACATCGTTGGTTATGCTGCTGCTTCCAGAACATAAACTAGGCTTAGTCAGTCCATGGTCCCTATTTTGCTCAATTGTTGGTGGAACAGTTACCGAGACAGCCCCAGGTTCCTTTACGGGTCCCTTTCTTACCTAAAAAAACATTAAATCTTGTAAGAACCAAGGTTAAACTGAACAAGTAACATCATATTGTAAGATCACTCACTTGTAGCTTCCTTCTAACTGGCTGCTTCGGTGCACTCATGGTTTTTGAAATTTTGGCAGTGTGTTTTTGGCACCCTTGGAGTTATCTGTTGCAACTCTACTTGGTCTTACCCTCTTAGGTGATTTCGGGGTTGGGGCTTGAGCCGAACTTTTTACTGCTATACTTGGTGTTATCTTTCTTGGTGAATCCCTTTTGGCAGGTGATAGGTATGGCCTAGTAACTCCGGGTCGGATCAACCCGACCCGAAGCAACTGAGCCCAGGAGAGCAAGCCCAACAATCGGCCCAGAAGCGCGCACGAGCCTGGAGCAGCCCAGTCGCGGCATATTTGGGAAGTAAGATCTCCGCGATCTCCTTCCAACTCCCATGCACATTAAGGGGGACGTAATTGTAGGGATTTAGTTAGGGTTAGAGTTGAGTAGTATAAATAGCAGAATTATCCTCAGATTTAGGGTTCGCACTTTGTATTCCTAAACTGTAACGTGCCCGATTGAAAGGAAGATAGTGAAAAACACCTCGGCAGGTGATATTTTAAGCCCGTGGACGTAGATCTCCGGATCGAATCACGTACATCTTGTGTTCTTTAATTTTCTCATATTGAGTTACGTTACAAACTGATTTTAGCTTCGAGTTCATTTGATAACCGGATTGCGCATTATCAATTGGCGCCGTCTGTGGGAACCATTGGCAAGAAAACCCTAGTTTATCGCAATCGCTATGGTGAATACTCGTAGGTCCGCTAATCCTACCCGGTCCCGTCGTGATCCTCCTGTGGACCAGAATCCGCCGCCCCGTCAACGAAACCAAGATCTGCCCGCGGAACACGCTAACAAGCCGAATCATCCCCCTGCTGATGATCCGGCGCAAGTTAATCCCCCGCCTGCCCCCGAGCTGTCGCAGGTGCAGCGAGCCTTTCTTCAGAAACACGCCGCTCTGTTCCAAGAATGGAACAATCGGCGCGCCCACTCCGGTGAGCGTGCCAACAATGGCGCGGTAAACGTGAGAAATCCGCCCCGTGATTTTTCACGTGAATTGGACGAAGATCCCCCTCATTGAGCGAGGCTTGAGCGTCGACGACGGAGGACAGCTTCTCCAGTGGATAATCGCAGTTCTAATGGGTCGAGGCCCCGAGACGTCCACGAAGGCGTGCATCGCCGAAGACCTGCAGACGCCCCTAAGCGTGCTCGCTTAGACCAATCCCGTGTGCTGGATCCCATGGAACAAGAGCAAGCCCAATTTGCTGCGGAGCTTGACAAGGTTTTGGGTCTTAATGCTGACGGGGAGATCATCACCCCGTTCTCCGACGAGATTCTTGCTGTCCCACTCCCTGATGGGTTCAAGCTTCCCCCAGTGGCCGTATACAACGGCACTGGAGATCCAAGTAATTTTTTGAACGCCTTTAAGTATGCTATGTTCAACCGCAACTGCACTCCTCACCACCTGTGTAAGGTGTTTCCTGAGTATCTCCAGGACGAGGCTAGACTTTGGTTTGATTCTTTACCACGGGGTAGCATTACTTCTTTTTGCGATCTCGCCTAACAGTTCTGGACGCATTTTCATACGCAGGCAAAGCCCATGGCCACCTTGGCCGACCTCATGAATATGGAACAGCGGGATGGAGAAATTGTTACCCAATTTCTTGATCGCTTTACGGCGGAGAGTCTTAAGGTGGGGAGCCTGTCAGACGATGTTATCATCAACGCCTTCATGAATGGCCTTCGCCCCGGACCGCTTTACACCGAGCTGGTTCGGAAGCCTCCAGCTACGACCCGGGCTTTGTTTAACATTGTATGCAGGTACGCCATGGCTAAGGAGCAGACTCGCCGTAAACGTGAGAAGCATGCTAGCAAACGGCAATTAGATAGAGCACAAGCCGGGCCCAGTACTCGGCCTAGTGTATTCTCTCGTCTAAGCCGAGGACGTCCGGAATCTCGCGGAGATATCCCCCAGCTTACTTCGCTTACAAAATCACGAGCCGAAATTCTCTTTGTTCACAAGAATGATCTGCGGCCGTGTCCGCGGATGACTGCTCCGGCAGAAAAACGTAACCGTGACTAGTGGTGTGCGTACCACCATGATCATGGACATGAAATAGAGGAGTGTAGAGAGCTCGGAAAAGAAATCGAAGATTGTCTAAAGAGAGGTTTCTTACGGCAGTATGTTGCTCGGACCGACGACAAACCTCGGTCAAGCCAGAATGGAGGTTCGCAACAAAACCGCGGAGGCTACAATGACCGTGGTCCACGGCAAAACAAGCCGCAATGGCAGAATAACAGGCCTGGGTACACCAACTATGCGCGGCAGGACCAAGGAAATCGTTAACAACCCCACTTTTTGCCGCAACCGCCTCCTCATGGAGGACCTGGAGACAATCCGCCTACTCACGTCATAAATGTGATTTATGGGGCCATCCCAACCGGAGCTTCCCGAAGTGCTTTGAAGGCGGAAGCACGCATGCCTCCTCCCGAGGAGCCGCGCCACAAACGCCTCCGTCAATCCGAAACCGTCAGTTTTACTGACAAAGATCCTGTTCCCGAGCTCACCCCACATACCGACGCCATCGTCATTGACATGACCGTAGCTAATGTTACGATAAAGCGGGTTTTCATCGACAACGGAGCCGCAGTTTAGCGTCATATTCACCGACTGTTTTCAGATAATGGGGATTCCTCGTGAACAGCTCCGACCGGCCCCCGGGCCGCTACAGACCTTCACCCAGGGTGCAGTTCAACCTGAAGGAGTCATCAACCTCCCCGCATCCCTTGAAACTTATCCGGCGATAAAAACCATCTTCGTGAATTTCTATGTGGTCAATTCCCCGTCACCATACAACATGATTTTGGGTCGAGACTGACTTACTCCGGCGAAAGCCGTTTGCTCCACATACCACCTCGCGCTAAAATTCCCTACATCACATGGTGAGGTGGCTATTCGCGGCAATCAGCGGGTCTCTAAAGAGTGCATGTATGCTGCACTTAAAAAGGCAACAAAGGTACCCCCTAAACCACAGTTTCAGGTAACCACCTCGGTTCCCACCTCGGATTCATCTATATCGCTCGGGGACAACACTGTCCAAGTGTCGCTCGATCCGGCTAAACCAGAGTACACTGTAACCGTCGGCGCTGTGGATACGCTGTGGTTACATAATGCCATTATCCAGACCTTGCGGAAATATTCTGAGGTCTTCGCGTGGTCCCCCTTGGACATGCCGGGCGTCTCTCCGGATGTCATAACTCACAAGTTAAATATTGACCCCAACGTGAAGCCCATACAACAAAAACGGAGGAAATTCGCTCCGGAGCGGAACACAACCATCCGAATTGAAGTACAACAGCTTCTAGATGCAGACATCCTGTTTGAGGTGCATTACCCTTCCTGGTTATCTAATCCGGTGATGGTGACGAAGTCTAGCAGGGCATGGAGAATGTGCGTAGATTTCTCTGATCTTAATAATCACTGTCCAAAAGATTGTTATCCTTTGCCCTCTATCGACCAAAAAGCCGAAGCCATTACTGGGCACAAGGCACTTTGCTTCTTGGATCTATACAAGGGATACCATCAATCCATATGGATCGCTGGGACACACTCAAAATGGCATTTTTCACTGACTTCGGATGCTTTGCCTTCAAGAAAATGCCTTTTGGGCTCAAGAATGCGGGAGCCACTTACCAGCGCCTTATGGACCACGTCTTCCGAGGTCAAATTGGTCGTAATGTTGAGTTATATGTTGATGATCTTGTTATAAAAAGTACCTTTCAATCTGCATGTGTGCAAGATATTGCTGAAACGTTGAGCACTTTGCGGCGTTATAATTTGCGTCTCAATCCGGCAAAATGCACCTTCGGCGTTGGCTCCGGAAAATTTCTGGGCTATGTGGTCTCACAGCACGGCCTCCAGGCCAATCCGGCCAAGATTCGAGATGTACTGGATTTGCAACCGCCCAAGACGGTAAAGGAAGTTCAGCGCCTTACTGGTGGTCTAGCGGCCTTAAATCGTTTCCTATCTAAGGCCGCGGAGCGCCAGCTTCCATTCTTCAAAATTCTGCGGCAGGCAAAGCAATTTGAGTGGACCCCGCATTGCACCAAAGCCTTTGAGGCTCTAAAACACCATATTAAGCAGTTGCCCACTATGTCCGCTCCTCTCCCCGGAGAACCTCTATATGTATATTTAGCATCCGCCGAGGAAGCCATCAGCGCGGCTCTCGTGCACGAGGCTCAGGGAAGTCACCACCCCGTATATTTTGTGAGCCGAGCGCTCCAAGGGGTGGAGACCCGGTACTCCGTGATGGAGAAAACAGTGCTGGCTCTCGTTATGGCGGCCCGACGTCTGCGACCTTATTTCCAAGGGCGTGATATCAGGGTTCTCACTAATCACCCCATTCGCCAAATTCTCGTCAAACCCGATGTGTCAGGGCGCTTGGCTAAGTGGGCTATCGAACTGGGAGAATATGATATTCAATTTCTCCCTCGCCGAGCCATCAAGGGTCAAGCCCTCGCAGATTTTTTGGCCGAGGCGCCAGTGGTTAACCCCGAACCGTTTGTAAATGACGCTAGTCCTGACCACACTGACCTCGAAGCTCCAACCCGCAAGTGGCAACTGTATGTGGATGGTGCCTCTGCGGTTCGAGGCAGTGGCGCCGGGGTCCTTCTCATTGGCCCCAAGGGCGTTGAAATTAAATACATCCTATGGTTTAAATTCAAGGTGACTAACAATGACGCGGAATATGAGGCAGTCCTTGCCGGGCTCCGGCTCGCTCAATCCTTTGCAGCCTCACATCTCCAGCTTTTCACGGATTCCGAGGTTGTCTCTAATCAAATCAAATGAACCTACACGGCCAAGGATGAAACATTGAAAAGGTACCTCGCTTTGACACTCAAACTTTTGTCAACTTTTGCTTCGGTTGACATCCAGCAGGTACCTCGCAAAAATAATGTTCAAGCTGATGCTCTCAGCAAAATGGCCTCCGCGGTCCTTACTAACATGTCTCCGGACATCATAGTCGAAGATGCCCTTCATCCTTCCATTCATGAGGCCACAGTTTCCGTATTGACTGAGAGCAGTCCCAATTAGATGACCCGATCGTCCATTATCTCCGGGATGGTACGTTGCCGGATGACAAATTACAAGCTCGGAGGATAGTTCTTAAGGCACCTAAGTATGCACTCCACGATGGGAATTTGTACCGTCGGTCGTACTTACAACCGAGTCTTCGGTGCCTTGCCCCTGCCCAGGCTGATCATGTTCTTCGGGAATTTCATGAGGGGGCCTGTGCCAGCCATATTGGCTCGCGGACGTTGGCCAAGAAAGTTCTTCGGTGGGGGTACTACTGGCCCAACTTTGTTTAACGATGCCCATGATTTGGTGGCCAAGTGCGACAAGTGTCAGCGACACTCTCGCATAAAGCATTTACCACAAATCGAGCTCATTGGCATACAAAGTGCCTGGCCATTTATCCAGTGGGGAATTGATATCGTGGGCCCGTTTCCAGTCGCTCCGGGGGGACTAAAATTTCTTGTGGTCGCTGTTGATTACTTCACCAAATGGGTTGAAGCCGAACCTCTCACCGCCATCACTGGTCAGAACATTTTGAAGTTTGTCTGGCGTAATATCATATGCCGCTTCGGCATCCAGAGCGCTATTATCTCAGACAACGGCAAACAGTTCGCCAATGACCCCTTCCGGTCATGGTGCGAAGAGCTCCACATTAAGAAAATTTTCACCTCAGTCGCTCATCCTCAAGCCAATGGTCAAGTCGAAGTCACCAATCGCATACTCCTTACGGGTCTGAAGAAACGCTTAGATCAAGCTAAGGGTCTTTGGGCCGAGAATCTTCCGCAGGTTCTTTGGGCCTATCGCACCACGCCACACACCTCGACCGAAGAAACCCCCTACAACCTCACTTACGGTTCCGAGGCTGTCATTCCTGCAGAAATCGGAGTACCTAGTTCCCGCCTCGTTACTCTGGATCCCGAGGCTAATAATGAAGCCATCCGCGCTAACTTAGATGACCTTGAATATCGTCATGATCAATCTTTCATTCAGCAAGCCAAATGTAAGCAACGCGCAACTCAGTATCACAACCTCCGGGTTCGGGGTACTCAATTTAATGTCGGAGACTTGGTACTCCGGCTCAACTTAGCCAGCAAGGCTGCCCCCGAGGGTAAGTTGCATGCCGCCTGGGAAGGTCCTTACCGCGTCATTGCCGCGCATGACTCCGGGTGCTACCTGTTAGCGCATCTAGATGGAACTTCGATTCCCCGAACATGGCATGTTACCAATCTGAGGCGTTTTTATCTATGAGCACCAAAAATCAAGTATCATTTCTACCTTTACATTCGTTGTACGTTATTTTTTAATTCCCGTACTGTCGCGTATTCTTGTTTATGAATTCCCTTGTATTTTTTAATTGTTCCGACAATTACTTTGAATAAAGTTTTTACTTTACGAATCTTGCTGTACTTTCTTCTACGCTACGGGGACGCCCTAGCTTAGACTTACTATTATTATCCGTCTCCGGACAGTTTGATCTCTCGCCCGATCCGTCCGGGGAGATCAACATTTGGTTCCCGGACTTATATTCCCTCTCGCCCGTTTAACCGGAGAGGTCCTTAACTCCCGCCCGATCCGTCCGAGGAGATTCTTTGCCTTGTTTCTCTAACAGACATCATGTACATATTGTGCTCCCGAGTACATGCTAAAGTAATTACACATGTATTCTGATTAAAAGTTCATTACATACCAAAATATTTCTACCATTTTTATCCTCCACAAAAAATTCTTTACATATCTACATACATAGCTACAAAAGTAAGCCCTATTTTCGGCCTCCGAGCCAATACTCGGCGCTCCGGCGTTGAGACCCGTCTCGGGAACTTCGCCGTGTCCTCCGGGATCCCGAGGCTTCTCGGCTTTGAGCCCCTGCTCTTTCTCTACTGCGACTCCCTCTGCGCCACGAAAGCACCCTTGGCACCTGTTTTGGAGCGTCGCCCCTTGCCCTGCCCCGAGGACTCGGTTGAGGCGCTGGTCTAGAAGTCTTGGCCCATTCTGCGGGATCCCACTCCGCGGGGTCCATCACCTCGATCTCCTCAGCCAGCTCCTCAACCTCCTCTTCCGCAACAACTACGGGGACTTCCTCGACTGCGGTTACCGGGGCCGGCTCTTGGATTACTATCCCCTTGCCTTTTCCCGCCGGTCTTTTTTTACCCTTCCGAGGCGCTTTCGCAATCTCTTGGCCCCGGCTGGATCTCGCAATATACTCTTCGGCAGTGTGCCGCCACCTGCCGCGTCCTCTCAGACCTTCATACATATTAAGGAGTAACTCCAGCACCTCCCGCTTACTTATAAGCTCCGAGGGCTCGGCATGTCCAGTCGTCATCAACGATGAGATTTCGCCTTGGATCTCGGTGATCCGCTCCTCGACCTCTTCGAAAGTCAGTAGGCCGTACTCCGTTAGTATCCGTTTATACTCCCTTTGGTGGATGATGACGCGGTCAAGTTCGGCCACCGTCGACAAGTATTTTAATTCCTGGTCTCTAGCCTTCTCCGCGGCCTTGGCTCTTGCCTCCTCGGCCTCTTTGGTCCTTCTCTTCGCTATGGCCAACCTTCTCTCCAACCGAGGAACCACTTGTCTTTGCAGGTTATCCTTCTCCCCGCAGAACCAGTCTAAGGACTGCATGAGTTTCTTTATTGTATTATGCAGCTCCTCGGTATTCTCCTGATCGCACAACACAATCAGTGCAACAGATTACACTCAACACATCGCGAGGCTAATAATGAAGCCATCCGCGCTAACTTAGATTACATTGGCAGCGGTTTTTACATCAGAATTACAATTATCTCTATCATCTACTATATTTAGACATGGCATCAAAGTTGCGGGGAACAACTAACCTCCCCCTCTTCGATTCTTTCAACTGCCTCCGGTACCTCCTCATCCACCTCGTGCTCTCCCTCCGGCAGCTCTCTGATCACCCCTGCCTCATTTCCCGCGGCCCCCGCGGCGATCTCCATGCGTGGAGGTGGATCTTTATTTTGGGGCTCTGGGACGAACTCACCACGACGAAATGCCAAGAACTCTTGATCTTGGTCCTCCTCGCAGTTTGTGATCTCCTCGGCACTTAAGATTTTCTTCTTTTCCGCTAGTGCCTTCACGAGAGGCCACTCTGGGACACGAGCCAGGGCATGATAATGCGCCTCCTCAACCCCTCCCACGGTGTTGAAGTCATATCCGAACTCCGGACGGTAGACGTCCACATTCGGATAGACTTTTTTTATTTTCTCCAGCAGCACTGATCGGGTGGCCGTATCCCCAACTCTGACGAAGTTGGTCTGAAAATCGAGGAAGTTGCTCGTCTGGAACAGCTTCTCGGCAAAAGCCCTCAGCACCGCCTCTTGACCGTCGACCACAACCGCTTCCCGGGCCTTTATCTCCGCCCGCAGTTCGGCCGTTTCACCACGCAGCGCCCCGGCCTCCGCCTCCACTTCGCGCAACCGCGCGACCTCCTTCTCCACCAAGGCGGCTCTCTTGCGCGCCTCGAACAGCTCCCTTGCAACCTCGGCCAGTTCCTCTTTGGCCTCCCTCTCGCTCCTTCGGCCGAGATCCATGACCCCCCGCACCAAGCGCAGCAGCTCCTCGGCATCCGCCTCCTCCAAACCCAACACACTTATGGGCCCCTGCCCCTTCACAAACAAGACACCGGGGTCAATATCAGCAATATAAGGGAAATATCAGCAACGTTTTCACCTCGGCGAATGATTATGTAAGCTTTACCTCGGCGCTCTGCTCCATGCGGAGTCTTTTGGCCGCCCCCGGAGGTGTCACGGATGGTTCCGACCTCCTTTTAGTTCCGAGGGTTGACCCTGTTGCCACCACCCACTCCTCCGAACCCGCTGATGGCCTCGGACTGGGCGATGTCCTCCCTCTGGGGGACACTTCGGTCGCTATCCCTTTCTTCTTTGCTGCCACGGGCACCGCGAGGCTTCCAGCAGACTCCTTTCCAAAGCGTCCCACTGCACAAACAATTTTTGGGTTAGTCCTGCACAAAATACCAATATCACCAGTTTTCAGAGTTCCTACCCTCCTCGGCAGCCCCGGCTTCCGGCTCCTGCCCCCGGGGGGAGACCCCCTCTGCATCGCCGGAGTAATATGGGCTTAATCCTGCCTCCTCCAGCTCCTCCTCGGTGCAGAAGGTCTTGAATGTACCAACCGCACGGAATTTCCTAACTACCCCCGGCTCCGGCTCCGTCACCGGGGCGTTATCCAACACCTCCTCCCTTCTCCACCTCGGGAGGACCAGCCCCGTCTTCACATAAATAAATTTCTCCTTCCACCCCTCCACCTTGCTCGGGTTTTGTACTTTGAAACCACCTCGGGCCCGGGGGCTGAAGGAGTACCAGCCTTTGGATTTCCCGAAGGCCTTCAGCTGGAAGAAAAACCTGAACAACTCTACGCCAGGTTCTACCCCGGCATTTTTACATACCACGGTAAACCCGACTACTTGCCTCACAACATTGGGCGCTAATTGACTCAGGGCGATGTTATAATATCTAAGCAGCTGCACCACGAAGTCCCAGAGTGGGAATCTTATTCCTATTCGTAGATAGTCAATATATACGCTAATAAAACCCTTCGACGGGCAACATGCACGGTCACTAGGCTCCGGCACTATGTATTCTAAATTAGATGGGAAGTAGAAAGATGGAATCAAGGTTTCTATTTGCACCCGAGTCATTCGCAGTGCCTCCACGGCTACCTCGAAGTCCTCCTCCAGACATTCACCAAATCCTACTGCCCGGGTACCGGACTCCATGAAATTGGCCCTATACACCATCCTATTTACCAGTCTTTCCGGAATGATGAAACGTAGAGGAGGTACGTCTAATGGGGCTTTCTCGGTCCCTACCTCCCTAATTGAAGACGAAGACGATGAAGAAGACATACTTACTTGGTCTTGGTTTGAGATGGTTCCCGAATGCACGGATGAATCTCCTTTTTCCCCGCTTTCTGTAACTTGCAAATCGCAAATGAGGAAGATGAAGTATACTGTGCAACTATTTCTGTATATATACTCTTGAATCAACGGCTTAGATCTGGCCTTTTCAAATTTTGCGTCTCAGATTCGTGCATGGTGGTTACACGTGTTACAGTTACCAAGGCGCGTGGGAGACACGCTCCTTGGAAATCACAAAATGCATCACTTCACATCCCTCTCTCTCATGATGGCGCCGCCAACCTCATTCTTGGCCAGGAAGTTTTGGGGGTCACTCCGGTGTTCCCTTCACCTCAGAAAAATTACAATTCGCTCCTGCTAGGGGTACTCCAGTTTGGCTCCGGTCGACTCCCTCGCCCCGGGGATACTTCACTACGGATCAGGTCGACTCCTTCACCTCGGGGTACTTCAGTTTGGTCACGTTTGGTCCTCGCGGATCCCATCACTCCGGGTGTGTATCATCTCGGCTCCAGCCGATTCTCGGACCCTCGGGGTACTTCGACTCGCCAAAGACAGCATCCCTTCTTGCTCGCCACTTCGTTGCCTCGCTCAACATCGGCACTTGTTACGCCTTACCCTACTTATAACCGTGGCTCCTCTCTAACTCCGGCTGGTTGGGGGCTATCTGATAGGTATGGCCCAGTAACTTCGGGTTGGATCAACCCTACCCAAAGCAACTGAGCCCAGGAGAGCAAGCCCAACAATCGGCCCAGAAGCGCGCACGAGCCTGGAGCAGCCCAGTCGCGGCATATTTGGGAAGTAAGATCTCCGCGATCTCCTTCCAACTCCCATGCACATTAAGGGGGGCGTAATTGCAGGGATTTAGTTAGGGTTAGAGTTGAGTAGTATAAATAGCAGAATTATCCTCAGATTTAGTTTTCGCACTTTGTATTCCTAAACTGTAACATGCCCGATTGAAGGGAAGATAGTGAAAAACACCTCGGCAGGTGATATTTTAAGCCCGTGGACGTAGATCTCCGAATCGAACCACGTACATCATGTGTTCTTTAATTTTCTCGTATTGAGTTACGTTACAAACTGATTTTGGCTTCGAGTTCATTTGATAACCGGATTGCGCATTACCAGCAGGCATAAATGGTCTTGCAATAATGATGATTCCCTCCTCCTTGTAATTTTTGTAGGAGTTTGTTGAGACTGAGATGCCATCTTCAATGCCCCCCAAAAAAATGAAGAATTCATTAGCCTAAGTAATTCGAGGATGTTAAACCGTAACAAAAAGTCAGTTAACTAGGTAAGTTGAGATGCTTTTTCTCGTGAAGTGATATTCCACCTGTAGATGTCGGTTCAATATCATCAAGTGATCATAGTTTGTAGTAGAGGATTTGAGGAGTCAGGAACCGGGTTCAGGATGTGGAAAATCGGGCTAGAAAATCGAGTTTTAGCCGGATCAGTTATAAGTGTTAAAAAGGAACCGGAGTCAAGGCGGTTATAACTGTCATGTGCAACAGATTAGAACCGTTGCGAGTAAAACTGTTGTTGAAAGCCCGTCTAACAGTTTTGTGCAGTTGGAAACAGAATTGGTTACAACTGCTGCTACTTCCTGATTCGAGCTCCATCCTTTATATACATTGAAACCACTTGAAGATGCAAGTTGATACACGTTAATTTCCCTCTGTAAACACTGCTCAATCATTAGAATTTGTTAGCTAGGGTTCTTGAGCTCAATTCGGTCTGTGAATTGGGGGTTTCTAGTTTTCTGGAATAATTCTTGTAATTGATTGTTCAGTGGAGTGAATTGAGGTGTATAGAGCCTCCGTGGATGTAGATCACATTGATCGAACCACGTAAAATCCTTGTGTTCTTCATTTTATGTTCCTGTTCTGTGTTCGGTATCATTTGGCCGAATTCTTTAATTTTTGTCATTCTCTCTTGGTTTGAGTATTGTTTGTGTGTGTGATAAGATTTAATTTCCCATCTTGAGAGAGTTAGATGTATGCTGATTGATGCTGGATTACCCAAATCCTTCTGGGGAGAAACACTGAACATTACATGTTATTTGATAAATAGATCACCATCATCAACACTAGGATTTAAGACTCCAGAAGAAGTTTGGAGTGGAAAGGTACCAAACTATAATGACTTGAGAGTGTTTGGTTGTCTGGCATATGCTCACATAAGGCAAGACAAACTTGATGCAAGGGCACAGAGGTGTATATTCCTAGGATATCCTGAGGGCATAAAAGGCTACAGGTTATGGTGTTTGGAACAAGGAAACCAGAAACTCTTGATAAGTAGAGATGTAAGATTCAATGAGGAAGTGATGGGATACAACTCTACCGGAAGTCAAGAAGAAGCTGATGGTGCTGTAGAGTCTCAAAGAATTTCCATTCAGGTGGAGCCTACTGATGAAGAAAAACCACCAGTGAAAGATGCTCAAGCTCAACCAGGAAATGGAATCTCTAGAGAGAAACCAAACCTGGAAGCTTGTAGATAAACCAAAAGGGCAGAAGTTAGTCAGCTCAAAGTGGATCTACAAGAAGAAGGTGGAGGCTGGAAAGGCTGATAAAATCAGATACAAGGCAAGGCTTGTGGCAAGGGGCTTTACAAAATGGGAAAGCATTGATTATAATGAGGTATTCTCTCCTGTTGTGAAGCATTGCTCTATTAGGCTACTTTTATCAAAAGTTACACAAGAAGACATGGAACTACAACAGTTAGATGTTAAGACAACTTTCCAGCATGGTGATCTCATTGAAAGAATATATATGAAGCAACCTGAGGGCTTTGTGATTCCAGGAAATGAAGAGAAGGTCTGATTTCTCAGGAAATCACGTTATGGATTGAAGCAGAGTCTAAGGCAGTGGAATAAGAAGTTCAATGAGTTTATGATTAATGCAGGTTTCATTAGAAGCTTGTATGACACCTGTGTATACTTTAATAAGGGTTCAAGGCTTGAACAAGTATTTCTGTTATTGTATGTGGATGATATGCTCATTGCCAGCAAGAGTATGGACAAAATACAACAGTTAAAGGGAAGTTGAGCTCAGAATTTGACATGAAGGATCTTGGAGAAGCAAGGAAGATTCTGGGGATGGATATCATCAGAAGAAGGAAGTCTGGAACACTTTGGCTCTCACAGAAGCAGTATTTGCAGAAGGTTGTGGAGAGATTTTACATGCATGAGTCAAGGCTAATAAGTATTCCAGTTAACCAACAAACCAAGCTATCCAAAGAACAATGTCCAAAGACAGAAGCAGAGGAGATTCACATGAAGAATGTTCCATATGCCAGTGGTCTTGGCAGCTTGATGTATGGAATGATATGCAGCAGGCCAGATTTGGCCTATAGTGTTTCTCTGGTAAGAAGGTACATGTCAAATCCTGGAGAGGCACATTGGAAAGTTTTGAAGCAAGTCTTGAGATATTTGAAAGGCTCAGTCAGTGTAGGTCTGAAGTTTCAGAAACAAGAAGCTGGTGTTGTACCTCTTGTTGGATATGCTGATGCAGATTTTGCTGGGAACCTAGATACAAGGAAACCTGTTACAGGATATGTTTTTACCTTGTATGGGACGGCTGTAAGCTGGAAAAGTGTGCAACAACCTGTAGTTTCTTTGTCAACAACTGAGGCAGAATACATTGCCTTAACTGAGGCAATCAAGGAAGCTTTGTGGCTCAAGGGGATTCTTAAAGACTTAGGGATCAGACAAGGGTGTGTTACCATTCAATGTGATAATCAGAGTGCTCTTCACTTGGTAAAACACCAAGCATTTCATGAGAGGTCTAAGCATATTGATGTTAGACTTCACTTTGCAAGAGATGTAACTGAAGCAGGATCTGTTGAGGTGAAGAAGGTTCATACTATGGACAATGCAGCTGATTTTCTAACCAAGGTAGTTCCTGGGAGTAAGATGGTTCATTGCTCAAGCCTAATAAGGCTTGAACAGTGTGATTAAATCTGGAAGACAAGGCAGAATGAGGTGATGAAGTACACTTGAGTTCATTGAGGAAGAGATTTGTAGATGTCGGTTCAATATCATCAAGTGATCATAGTTTGTAGTAGAGGATTTGAGGAGTCAGGAACCGGGTTCAGGATGTGGAAAACCGAGCTAGAAAACCGAGTTTTAGCCGGATCAGTTATAAGGGTTAAAAAGGAACCGGAGTCGAGGCGGTTATAACTGTCATGTGCAACAGATTAGAACCGTTGCGAGTAAAACTGTTGTTGAAAGCCCGTCTAATAGTTTTGTGCAGTTGGAAACAGAACTGGTTACAACTGCTGCTACTTCCTGATTCGAGCTCGATCCTTTATATACATTGAAACCACTTGAAGATGCGAGTTGATACACGTTAATTTCCCTCTGTAAACATTGCTTAATCATTAGAATTAGTTAGCTAGGGTTCTTGAGCTCAATTCGGTTTGTGAATTGGGGGTTTCTAGTTTTCTGGAATAATTCTTGTAATTGATTGTTCAGTGGAGTGAATTGAGGTGTATAGCACATTGATCGAACCACGTAAAATCCTTGTGTTCTTCATTTTATGTTCCTGTTCTGTGTTCGGTTTCATTTGGCTGAATTCTTTAATTGTTTTCATTCTCTCTTGGTTTGAGTATTGTTTGTGTGTGTGATAAGAGTTAATTTCCCAACACCACCAGTCATGGGGAAAAATGCCAATTCATTATGTCCTGTTTCATCTTCATCTCTTACTGGCTCCTTGCGTTTTTTTCATACAGAAAATTGTAAATGATGCATATTGTTACAAAATCTGAAATTACAGGAACAACCCTAAATTCCACTAAACAACCGAATCTTGAATTTGTTTTAACATCCCTAAAACCTATTAAACAACCATAATTGAAATTACGGGAATAACCCTAAACCCAATAAACAACCGAATCTCGAACCAGCCTATAACGGAAGAAATAACTAAAAAATAGTAACGAAATGCTTTACGACAGAATTGAATAAAAATAACAAAATCCAACATCCAACATCTCAGACGATACCATAGCATCCTCAAAACTGACAAGATCTCATGGGTATGTCCAGGTATATCCCTTCCAACCGAGGGGCCAGACCTTGTTCGAAATTAGGTGGTAGGTTTTTCAGGGCAGCTTCTTGAGTTATGGTTCTTATTGTGACAAATAGAACATGTCATAGTTGTCCCCTTCCGTGAGATCTTAACCGGCCTATCAGCGGGCTAGCCCTGTTTCTTTCGTCTTGAAGACAATTCACCCTTTTCTTTTCTTGGTTGAAGCTTCCTTTTGTAAAGCTTCGGCCTTCCGGCATTTGTTGCACAACTTGGTGTATTAGAGGAGGTTATTCGGCTTTAGGCCGTTCTTCAAAGTTGTTCATCTCTCCTAACATATGACTATATGTCTCAAGAATCGTTCCCTACTGTATATCTTGTCAACATTTTTCTCTGGTGCCTGTTGCAAATAGTTTATCACAGAAATATTGTGGGGACACAGAATACCAGTTAAGTCCCACCGTCTGCAACTACAACTACCCTCCTCAAGATGAACTTTCCACCTGCTTCCATAAAGAGACTGCACTTCAAATTGCTTCTCACCATTTCATTAAGCCTAAAAATCCATGACCCTCATTTTTTGTTCCTCCAACAGTCGGGCACAAGTCTCCATGATAACTCCTAACCTTGTCCCTCCTAGTATGCAGTCTTTTCATCAACCCATGTCTAATAATCTCAAACACGGATATAATGGGCTTTGACCGAGCCTTAAGGATGACAACATTAAATGACTCCGACATATTATTTTCTAACCAGTCACACAAACTCACAGGCCTAACGTTGGACCTAGACCAATGAGTTGGAGGCTTTCCAATCAACCAATCAAATGTAGATTGACTTATCTTTCTCATTTCCCCCATTGATTTATGAAAATCAACTATCCTCCCAGCCTGAGCAGCTTTCCACAGACAAATTTTCAATTCCAGCCCCCTATGAACTTGTTTGAAATATTGGTAGACGTATGTGACACAGAAACAATGTTCACACCGGGCATCAATATCTCTATTGCATATCTTAAACCCTTCTTCTTATCAGACATTATTGTCCAATTCTGCTCCCTCCCCCCGTCCCCCTCCCCCCCGAATTTTATATCCCCAAATCTACCATAAAAAGGACATAAACCATAGCCAAGTTTTTTTCTTCTCTTTCTCCACAACAACATATGCAAATGGATAAAAACCGTTACTCTCGTCAATTCCAATGGCAGTAAGTACTATTCCTCCTGCCCCCAGCGTCAAATGACAATCATCTAGAAAGATAATTCGTCGACACCCCTCTAAGAACCACCTCTTCAATCTGTCCCCCTCCCCCCCCCCCCCCAGCATATAGACATCCTCTTAAACCTAACACTTTCCGCAGGCGGCGTACATTTGATTTTCAAAGTGGACCCTAGGTTGGTTCCCATAATTTCTAGTGCGTAAGACCATAACAAAGCATAGTCCTCACTTTCACACATGTTACCCAGTTTTAACACAATCTGTTTGTCCCTATACAACACTAGCCTATGAACATTGACTTTTAAGTCTTTATGTATCCATGACATCATTGAGTCTATGGGCCATTTAGGATCGCTATATATCTTTTCTTTATAAATTTCAGCTATGGTTTTGGCATTTGCATGCTTCACTTTTTGGATCCTAGGAGACTTATGTTTCCCACAGAAGGTTTTCACCTGGATTGTGCACTCACCATGCATAGCATTTGCCAAAATCTGCCAAGGACGGCTAGGGTGCATGCACTTGGATTGGATCTGTGGTTTATGGTAAAGTGCACATCCTTGCCAATGAGAATGGGGTGCAGCTTTACATCTTTCTTAAAAAATGGACCATTCTCAAAGCATTGGGTAACATGGAAATTGGAATTCAGGATTTCTAAGACCCTGTTTCTCATGTTTGAAGACAGGAAACTCTCTATGTGTTTCTTTCCCCTTAACAATCCTACTAGAGCTTGGTGCATCTCTATTTGGCCTCTCTTGTCTCAACTCTCCCCATTCCACATCAGCACCAATATTTTCATAGAAAATGACATCATCTTCATCAGAGATTCAAACTCACTATCCACAAACCTCTCAGAAATGTCAGAATCTAACCCTACAGATTGATTTCTTCACTGTCATCACTAAGATTGCCATCAATGAAGACATTGTCTGTAAAGCATGTAGGACCAGATTCTGAATTTCTGACTTCAGTTAAGATAATCTGCATACCCGATGGGTTGTATTAGTATCGTTATCCTCTTCCTCCCCAAAACTCACTTGATCATGATTCATAAAGACCCTAACTACCCTATCACCATTAACCCACTGTGCCAAATTAATTGTGTCAAGATCAAACTCTAACGGCCATAAAGATGCATTGGTTGAACCCCAACCCTGTTGTAATACAGCCTCCCTACCTCATGTAACCCAATTTCATGGACCATTGACTTCAACTCTATTAATGACATTTCATCTGGGTCGTAAAAGTCAATGTCGGCTACCCTACCTCCAACATATATAACAAAGACACCCTAGGTTATCAAATTTTCCAGAGTGGTGAATTCTTATGGTATATTTTTCTGGATTTTCACCGGGGTCAAAACACAAAAAAATAATCTTAATATAAAAATATTTTTTACCTCCAAAAGTTTAGTCAGGAACTTTTGCACCAGCTACCCACTTAACATATAAAATTGGACAAAACACACACTGAAAAAAATTGCACCCAACCATTAACAATTTAAATCAAAATTACCTACAGTTGATAGACATAAAGACCCACATAAAATTAACATGTAAAGCCACAATGGCAGACAAAAATTGAGTCCTCGATGCACAAGAACCTGACAGAACAACAATAACCCTTACACACAGGGTAGGGGACAACAATAACAAGAAAATGCATCCAGTACAATAACGCTAAAACCTAAATACTCGTGTCGCCACCAAAACGGGGATAAAGAGACATAAATTGAAAATTAAAGCGCTTATCGTAATCAGGGGCGAAGGTTCCAGGGGGTAGCTCATCTCTATTCTCATCCCTGATTTTCCATCCCATTGCCTGACTCTTCCAAATCACGAAGAAAATTCAGCGAACAACGGGGAAATATCTAAGATGGCGAGGCTAGGGTTCGATTTGGGTAAGGTTTTGGAATTTGCGATGGAGGGTTCTTGAGAGTAATTTTTTTTTTTTTTTTTTTTTTAGGATCTAATGTTTTTAACTAGACATCATTGTTAATCACCCCAGTGAATGAGTGAAAAGGGATTAGGTTGTTTTCATAAATAAAAAATTAAAAGAAAACGTGATTGTGATTATAAAATAAAATAAAAGAATTGCAAAAAAAGCCCTTATTTTGACCATGTACGAGTCACGTGATGTTCAAGTATGAAATGAAAAAATGTTGATAGTTCTGGTTGCGTTTTGATATTAACTCTATTTTTAATTACGTAAATTTAATCTCAATTTTTTCGGAATTCATATATATAGATAGAAAACTCATATGCGCCTTAAAAATTGAGGATGCTGAAAATATGGCGATTCAAAAAGTATTTCGTTTATAAACATGAAATTTTTTTTACAACTTCCATATTTGTCCAAGTTATATCTTACGTGGCGACAAGTGTTGTGGTGTCGATAATTCAACTTTGTCAATTCCCCATCATAAATTTGAATTTTGACAATATATGTTATGACTATATTTGCACAATAAAAAATTCGATGAATATAATTGTGCAAGCAAAAATATATTGGACTTGATTTGGGAACTCTTAAGATTACAGGACTAAAAAGCGCTATGAACTTTCAACAAGACAACAACGAAAAAGGCTTAAACCAAGATTATTTTTATCTTGGGGTTAGGTTCAATTGTCCACATGGTGTGTGATTTATCAATATCACACCAAATAAATATATATATTTGAAATTATATACATATCCTAAACTCACTACTCTAGCTAGTAGATTGGTAAGTAAATGGTCGATTCCACGAGAAACGTTTGAACGGATTTTGTCTTACGTATTAAACAACATAATTGACAAAAATGTAAACAAAACAAGAAAACAATAAGATGGGTGGGGTGGGGAGGGGGAGGGTTTAGATGAATACAAACAACTAAGCACTAATGCAATTAAGTAACCCATGCAAAGATGAACCAAAAGCACTTAATAAACAAAGCAATGAAATGATTTTTGGTTTTAAGATATTAAAAAAGGATCCAGCCTTTGATCTAGTATCCCATTAGCTCGGGTTAACTATGCAATTGATGTTATTACCCGATAGATTAGTCCTCAAATCCCTACTCCAAGATTAATAACCAGTTCTATTAACCTTGTTGTCTCTTAATTATAATTTACCGAAATAAGCTCTCCGATTAACCTACCGAACTTATTGACTCCTAGAATAAGCTCTCTAGTCTTCAATACTCAAATGCATTATGAATTCAAAAAACGGAGTAGATACGAAATAAAATTCAGAAGCTCGATTTCATTGGTTGTAAATCAATAATAACAACCAACGGAGTAGATACGACATAAAATTCACAACCTACAAATGAACCTAAAAAGGGTGATCAAACCATAAATCAACTCATAAATATGAATCAATAATAACAAACAACATAGAAGATCCCAAAACACAATCTAATGGGATAATAATCGTAAAAGTTGCATAATCATCCTAGCTTAAGGTTCAACAATTGATCAAGGGCTGAATAAAAGAGTACTAGCCACTCATGGCAACTAATACAAAGATTAAACTACTAGAAATCTTAATAAGAAACAAAAACAAGATAAGATGAAGCAAAAGATGATGATCTCTTGATTTGATCTTCACATTTCTTCAAAACCTAGCTCCAATGGTGAATGTAGACTGAAAATAGGTCAAAGGTACCCTAATTTTGAATTATGGACCTTATATATAAAGAGGTAATGAGTTTGGGCTGAAAATGATCTTAAAAACGGGTTTCAAGATGAAAATAGGGTACCAGATCGTGGCCGCGAAGGTGAGTCGCGACCGCGAACCATTTGGCTCATCGACTTGGTCGCAGCCACGAACGGTGGTTGCGGCTGCGAAGGTATTGTTGAGACTTTTGGCATCTTTTTCATCAGGTTGGTCGCAGACGCAACTTTAAGTCGCGGTCGCGACTCAATGAACGAAGCATATGACTTTTTTTTCATCCCTGGTTCGTTCTTCGTTTCGAACTTCTTCAAGACTCGATTTTTTGTGTTATTTTACCAGTATTATCCTAAAACAAATCCAAACACATCAATTTACATAATAAAATAATTATGCACACTACACGGTCGAAAATGCATGCAAATGTCATTAAATAGATATCGACCTAAAATACATGCATGAACACGTGTACCAAATCTTCCCAAACTTAAACCTTTGCCAAACAAATTGAAATAAAGAAAAAGAAGAAAAGGACACGTGTTAGGGAAGATTTAAGTGGCGATTCTAGTTTCAGACGAATTTTACAAAAGCCAGGCAATCACGATAAAATGAGCATATTTAACATATCAACTTCAACTACTTTTGAGAATTGAGACTCTCAACAAACGATCCTCACCGGGTGAGTGTATCTCTCATCTCTCAAGTGTATCAAGTAGGCTGAATTTTTTGCTCACATTGAAGTACATGCAATGACTACCATATACTTGCCAATCATCTAAATCCGAATTCGTACTCGACATGTGTGACAAAGAATCAAGAAGATCTTTTTTTTTTTTTTTTTGTAGTGTAGGCTTGAGGTAAGGTGGGGTAGATATGGGCAAAAGTGGCTAATTCTTGGACTAATTGAGTTAGCTACTCTCAACCACCCGTCGAACAAAATTCACTCTCTCCCCACTCTCTCATTTTTCTAGTAAATTATCCCAAAGTTTGATTTCTTCACCCTACAATAAGCTTGCAACCTCAGTTCTTTTCAAACTCTCAATTTGGTATGTTGTTTACCTGACTTTTAAGACAACTAATAAAAAAACACTTAGGAAATTATTAGCCTCTCCTCAACAAGAATAGTCAAAACACATATATACAATGAACACTTTCTTTTTGTTTCCGATTTTTCTATTTTTTTTTAGCAAAAACTATGAATTCAAAAAAATTTCTAGGAGAGGCTAATCTTTCTAATTTCTTTGCCTATCAAATATTCCTTTCACCCTTCACAAATCCCATCAACTAACCCATTTTTATTCCCAAAATGTCACCCAAACTACCTTCCAATCCTCCTCCCTCTTACTTAATTAGTCCAAGTAAGGCCAAAGGCTAAATCGAAGGGTATTCGGCTTGTGAAGTTGGGCTATCAAATGAAAAGCTAAAAGTTCAAATAGGCTAACTAGGGGCAATTTTTAAGTTTTGGTACAAAGGGATACATTTTCAAGCTCAAAAGTAGGCTAAATATAAAAAGATTGTCTAAGATCATTTTCTAAGTCACACAATGTACCAACTTTATTCAAAATAGAGAATCAAAGCAAGTTCTAGAGACAATCGCATGCAATCAATGAAAATCACTCCGAAAGAAAGTATGAATTACTCCAAAAATGGGAGTATGATAACGACTCAAGAACTCACAAACTAAAAGTTTTGATAAAAAGTTTAAGCACAAGCTCAATTTCATCTCATTTGCTTGGCATACACTATCATGTGCCATTTTTTTAATTTTTTTACAAAAATCGTCTCATCATTAACTATTCGCCTATTATCAATCCCTATCACTATCCACATCAAGACAATCAATCAAAACTACCATCTTGGTTCTTAATGATTCATATTAAAAATGCAAAATAAACTACCATCTTGGACGGTTGAGGTGGGCCTCTTTCTCCGTGGTCGTCTCGGTTAGCTACTTCCTCCTTCTTCATCCTCTATTCCTTCCTCTTGGTACTCGGGTGCTGAACCTCTTCCCACTTGGTATTTCTGCAGCTCAATGTCACTAGGAATGGCACTTGGTTCCCGAGAGGCTTCCATGTGTGCATCCGAGACCATGTTCAGGTTCTCGGTACTCCAAAGGTTGAAAATCCGTGTCAACTGAGGGTTAGGCAACTGAAGGAACGGGCCCCTATTTTGGATGACATAGGGTACCGTCTTGTTCTCTCGACTATAGGGTGCTCCGTCCCTATAAGCTAATGTGACGATTCGCATGTGCTCCATATCGTTCTAGTTGAGCTGGTATGTTGTGGACACCGGTGGTAAGTCGGTTAGCAGAACGCTGAAATGTTCAACAATTGAGGTGATTAAACCCCTATAAAGATCTTATCCGGTAGGCGAGTTACTATCTTTTTGAACTGATCAATGAGGATATCTTCAAAGTGCCTCGAAAAGCCCTTCAGGATTGACCACACCCTTCCAACTCATTGACACGATAGGCTCCTATTTCCCTTCTTCCAAACAATGTCAGTGCAAGAAGCCTTTGGATGTATTTAACCACTAGATTCCAAATCCATGTCACCTTCGAGTTTTTTGCCGACAATATTTGAGGCTCGACAATACTGGGGATTGCAGTTATTTGCCCTAAAAAACTTCTGACATCAAACGTCTTGAGCTTGATACACGTTAATTATGCATGTAATTAGGTCGATTTAGGATAGTATTTTATGGCAATTATGTGCATATTTGGTCAAGAGTTGGATAGATTGATATAAGTTGGACCATTTAATGTGTTTTACTTGTTTTAAGGTATTTTTAAGCAATTTCAGGACTAAGAGTCGTGATTTATGACTAATGGATGAAAGAACAAGTCAAAGGAAAGTCAAAACCGGGCACAACCGGTCCGAACCAATCAAAAAATGCCCTACACCGGCTTAGACCGGTCTGAACCGGTCCAAAAGTCAAACCAGAGAAGAACCGACACGGCCGTGTCACATACACAATACGGCCGCGTCAAAACACGCTTGCAAAATGATTTTGCAATGATGCTGAAACGCGGCCGTGCTCAACATGCAACACGGCTGCGTCAAAATGTGATGTTTTGAAGAAGTTTCAAGTTCAAAGTGATACGGTCGCGTCTAAAAGCCCTTTTTGAAGAACTTTCCTATCCCAAGTAGGAACTGATTCCAAATCTCCCCAGGACTATTCTGAAGTCTATAAAAAGACAAATAGTGCTCATTTTTAAGGAGAATCAGACACATTACATCATATACTTTTGAAGAGATTTTAGAGAGGAACTTGAAGAACGAGCAAACAATTATTGACGAGCCGACATAGCCGGGTTTAACTATTTCTTTTCTAGTCTTTTATTTCTTTATGATGTATTCCATGAATTATTGTATAGATTTAATACTAGGCATGAGTAGCTAAACTACTCGTGTCTTGGGGTTAGAAACTAGTGTTTTACGACAATGTTTTGATTTCAAGTTTTGATCTATAGACTCTAGTTTTAAGTATTTATCTATATGTTTGTTTTATTCCTAAACATAAAATTGATCACTTAGGCTTAGTTTACACGTTTAACAATTTCGCTTCGAGAGGAGGGAATTATTAATAGACGTACAACATATAGCACAGTCGTCTATAACTGCGTGGGCAAGGGTTAAGGGTCTTTTAGGAGTTGTTGGGATTAATTGACTTTGAGGGTAGTTGTCCTAATCAATCCACGACTTAGTCTCTTCGAGAGGAGGATTAAGTTACTTAAGTGCAGCCTAATAAATACTAAAACTTGGATTAAAATTCTATAAGTTAAACTTAATCGACATTGAAGTAATTCATGAAATCGAAATCCTAGGATACACTCTTGTTAATTAGAATTTAATCGTTTGACAAGTTAAGTTAATTAGAATAAGTAATTTAGTTTCTTAAAATCAACCTTGCAATTCGAGTGTCTAGTTAGGGTAATCCTATTAATTGGGGTATCGAACTGCGTTAGCCTGTTCTCTGAGGATCGACCTTGACTTATTCTATACACATCTACGCCCGTATACTTGTGGTATTTAGGGTTAGAATTTAGGCCTGTCAGAGCTCTACTTCATTGCTAATGGAGATGCGTTGAGGGAACCCGTATATATCGGCCAATTCCCTCATCTTCAGACTCTTGGAATCGCCTAAGAATTAGAAGGTGATGCTACAAGGCTTGTTACCACACCTCTTCGAGTTGGACCGTATCTCTAGGTTACTGAAAAACTCCAAGACAATGCGTTTGTATGTTGGTTTTGGTGCCATAAGTCCTCGGAGGCCCACTTTGGTTAATAAGGTGTTCACATTATCCAATATGCCCATGGCCTCCAGAATATCATCTCGACCATACCGGGAAGGCATGATAGGTCGGTTTTATAACTTGGCAAAATGCTCCCGGTTTGCGACGTTCTCCAGATCGATATCGAATTCTCGGCTATCAACATGATGAGCAAGAGGCGCGGGTACTGGAGGTTGCTCAACCTCGGGTTCAACCGCAGGTGCCTTTCCCTTTCCTTTTGGGAACCTTACGGAGCCATTGTATGTTCCTACAAGCAATACACAACAAATTAAAAAGAGCAAAAACTCGAATTACACAAAATCAAGTATAAATTACCCAAAAGATGCCAAATTCGACCAATTAACTAATAAAAACAAGCAATTTGTATAAAATTTATAATCACATACATTCCACAATAATATGAAACAATATATCATTACAAGATTAACAAATAAGCTCAAGAATCAGACTAAACAACCTAAAATGGCTAAACTAGACAATGCAATTTCAACGTATATTAAATGTTCGATGAATTGCCCCAATGGACTTTTCATCCAAAACAACATTCCCATATCAATCAACATTCAATTTCACAATCTATCCTAGCAATTTCATAGTTCGAATGCAATAATCAAAATAATTTGTCATATAATTGCATGTATGACCAAAAAGCTAAGATAGGCATTCTACCATAAAATCACCTCCTAATCCAAGCAATAGATTCAATATTAATCAATTATGGGCTAAAAGGAAGGGATAGATACACTTATTGGTTGATTTTAGGCGAATGATTTCAAAGTTGGTAGTTCCGCGTCCTTTTTCACCCGATCAAAAGTATGCTCTAAATCCGAATTTAATCAGATGAATGTGTGTGAAATTGAGTGGATAGTGATGGGTGTGTGTTTTGAAGGAATTTTAGTAGTGAAAAATTGAAAAAAATTAGAGGTATGTGTGTGCTTGTGCAAGAAACAAAGAGAATGTGGGAGAAAGTCGCCTTTTGTTCGTGAACCAACGCTTTAAACTGCACAAAGAGTCGCAGCCACAACTCTGAGTCGCGCCCATGACATGTTCAACGAAGTGATATCCCCGATTCTGAAGTCACAAACGCGATTGTTGCTCTCAACCGTAACACATTTTATGAAACAAAACCCTTGTTTGGGCTTCTTCACCGCCATTTGGTACTATCTCTTTGCATTTCATGGCTTGGTCGGTTTCTTGTCATCATAATCCCTGCATACTAAAAGATAAGAATAAGACAACATCTACAACTAAACTAAAAAAAATTGAAATGACAATAAACTTAAGAAAATCAAAAGCAAAATAACGATAACCGGCGGGTTGCCACTCAAAAAGCGCCTTTGTTTAACGTTGTTGGCTCTGCGGTGGCTCATTTAATTAACCGGGGGATCCTCCACTCGCTCTTGATCTTCGGGAGTGCATTGGAAATTTTCAAAATATGGCTTGAGGAGGTGCCCGTTCCCCTTGAAGATCTTTCCCATCTTGCCACTCTCAATTTCAACGGCATCATAAGCAAAAACATTGGTGATCACAAACGGTCCAATCCACCTTGAGCGTAGTTTTCCCGGGAATAACTTAAGTCGGGAGTGGCGAACTTTCTCCTCGACTACAAAGTGTTTCCGGGTGATCCTTGCATCATGGAAAGATTTGCCTTCTCTTTGTAGATCATAGCATTCTCAAATGCCTCATTCCGGATCTCTTCGAGCTCTTGCAATTGAAGCTTTCGGTGCAAACTAGCTTCATCGAAATCCATGTTGCATTTTTGGATGGCCCAATACGCTTTGTGTTCGAGTTCAATGGGGAGATAGCATGGCTTGCCGTAGATAAACCGGTAAGGAGACATCCCAATTGGAGTTTTGTAGGCGGATCTATACACCCACAAAGGATCATCAAGCCCAAACTCTAATCTTTTTTATTTGGTTGCACAGTTTTCTCCAATACCAACTTAATTTCTTTATTTGATGTCTCGGCTTGACCATTTATTTGTGGGTGGTACGGCATGGAAACCTTGTGCATCACAACATACTTCTTAAGCAATGCCTCAATTGTCCGGTTGCAAAAGTGCATGCCTTGATCGCTAATGATTGCTCTTGGAATTCCAAACCTAGCAAATATGTTGGATTTAACAAAATCTTCAACAACTTTGGAATCATTAGTCCGGGTGGCTTTTGCCTCCACCCACTTAGACATGTAATCAACAACAAGAAATATATACAAATAACCATAGGACGAAGGAAAGGGTCCCATAAAATCCATTCCCCAAGCATCAAAGTCTTCACAGACAACAATTGGGTTTTGGGGCATTTGATTTCGTTCGGAGATGCTACCTGTCTTTTGGCAATTAGGAAATTATTTACAAAAGGTATGAGCATCCTTAAATAGAGAAGGCCAAAATAATTTACACTCCAATGCTTTGTGTATGGTCCTCTCCGATTCGAAGTGCCCACCACATGCATAAGTATGACAAAATATGAGTATGGAGTGGAACTCACATTCCGGGACACGCCTCCGGATCATTTGATCATAACAGTGCTTCCAAAGGTAGGGATCATCCCACACATAATACTTGGCATCACTCCTTAATTTGTCCCTTCGTGCCTTGTTCATCCCAGTGGGAAACACTTTTACAACGAGAAAGTTCACCAAATCGGCATACCATGGTATCATCGAATCCGAAGCCACAAGCAACTGCTCATTGAAAAACTTACTCTCAAGGGTATCTCACTCTTCTCTTGAGTTAGGCGCCTCAGTTGATCGGCTATCGAGTTCTCGACCCCCTTTTTTTCTTTGATCTCTAGATCGAATTCTTGAAGGAGAAGGATCCATCTTATAAGCCTTGGCTTGGCTTCCTTCTTCGATAAAAGAAACCCAACCTGCATGATCAGAAAAGACGATGATTTTAGTACCAAGCAAATATTCGAAACTTTTCACTACAAGAAAAAATGGCTAATAGGACACTTGTAAGCGTCCCCTTAAGTGACATAATTGGACGCTTTCTACAATGGGACACTTTTGAAATGCGTCCTATATCCGGGCGGCACAATTGGTGTAATGGGATGCTTTACATAATAGGACACTTCTAGGTTTCCTATATTGTGGTATGATAATAGGACACTTGTAACCGTTCTATAAGTCATATAATAGGACGCTTTACAATAGGGCACTTCCTAAATGCGTCCTCTATCCGAGCGACACAATAGTCGTAATGGGACACTCCAAAGCATCCTATTAGGTTAAAAAAATTAAAATAACAATATTAATAATCAGACGAATCCCTGCTTTAATACTGAATATGCACCGTGAATGTAAAATTAATTTGGAAATAAATTATCCATCAATTAACATTATCCTAATTTTGAAAAGGCATTACAAATGTATATCTACAATAACTGTAATATCATATAACTCTAATTACAAAGTGCATATTTAACTATGAACAAGGTAAAACAATTAGCTTTTTTACATGTTATTAGCTGCTTCTTCTCCAACTTCATGCTTTACATTAGGCTCCAATTCACTACGTTTATCACTTGGCTCCGTACCATCACCATCCTACGGCAATTTGAGGTAAAGGATGTGAACTGAAATAATTGTAGAAGCAGAACTAAGTTGAGTACAATGAAACAGATACAAAAGTTAAGGAAAATGTCTACTTCTATACAAACAAACTCTTGCAAGGAAATGAGTTTAGTTACCATCTTTGTTTTTTCTACCTAGAGTTCTTGTTTCTCCCTCTTTCTCCCTTTGAATTTCATTAGCTATACAATCTGTCTCAACTTGCAATTTCAAGCGTCAATCAAGATAACACAGAAAATGATGCAATAAAAAATCAACAACATAAAAAAAGCACAAGACCAACATAAAAAATCAGAATGACGTATGAGATAGATGGATGAATGGATGGATAGATGGATGGATGGATGCTGCTAATGCGGCAGAAGTCCGCTGCAACCTTAGTTACAGGAGTATTCTGTTCAATCATCAAATAATTACAATTATTTGATGCAAAATAAGGACATAATGAACTTACTTCATAATATGGGAAAAAAGATGAATAGATATATTATAGACAATTGTCAAAAACCCAAAAGAGACATAGGAGAAGGCCAAGCTTCAACGCTAAGGAAACAACTAGTCATCAGGGCAATCCAAAAGCAGGATTACATTATCAGGAAGATTTAAATCTACAAGGTAAACCACCAAAACAAAAGGAAAACATATAGAAGGACTTCAACTAACTAAAAAATCATGAAAATAATTTACTCTGTCAAATGGACAAAAGAAACAATAATAAAAAGCCAAGAGATATCAAAATTTGAGTCAATTGTAATTGTTGTCACTATAATCGAATATCCAAGTATTTAAAAACCAGAACTTAGAAAACAAAATAAAGAAAAAGAAAAAACAAAGGTCCTGCCTTTGAATAATAAGAGAAGTGGCTTATGTTAATAGGTCGATCACTAAGTATAACCTTGCATCCATATTTCATGACTTCCTCATATACCAGACTACATTCATAAAATTCATCAATTTCTTCCCATGACCGAACTTTAAGTTTTCATTAAATTCATCAAGTAAGAAGATAAAATGTGATATTTTCAACGAAGTTAGGCAAGAAAAACATAATTTAGATATATGTTTTAGAAGAAGGTGGCAAACATCCCATTGAAACAAATAGCCGGACAAGGCCTTCATTATTCTTTTACGAAACAAATCTACCAATAACACATGGGCAATAAGATAGACACTTGACCACACACTTTTACTTATTCGAAATCAAAAAACCCATTCCCGGCTTTAATTTGCAATTAGGATTCAGGGCAGAGGTATTCCATACTCTTCAGGTCCTGCAAAATCATAGATTCATAATATATATTTATGTTACATATCTCAACAGGACCATAATAGTGCAAAATTCATCTTAATATATTATAACTATAGAGTATAGGCAAAAATTAAGAATCTCCCCATAGATGTTAGCACATTTAGCATGGATCCAAACATAACAATTGTCGCAGCATACCTAACCTACGAGAATTTTGCAAGTGAAGAAATCAATTAATTGAAAGTAGATCAGGATATTACAAAGGAATGCATATGATCTTACCTAGCCTCCACTATCAGCGTGGTGCCAAATTTGCTTGCAAAACCCACAGTATTGTTTTTATTTTCTCAACTACAAGAATACCACTTTTCAAATAAACAAGGTATTCAATAAATAAACACTTTATAGCTAGCTAGACAATGATTAACCTTTATATCATGTTCGCATAAGAAATGGGCTTCAGCAATTGTGTCTTTACTTTCTTCACCATTCTGCATTAAAATATCAAACCAACAAAATTGTTGAAACGAAACTTGATCACTCCATGCAACATAAACCATGGCCGAGAAGTAAAGAAAATTAACTAAAAAATAATGGACAACTCTGTAAAGTAAATAATGATCCATACGGAGATATAATCAAAGCATAGCAAAACAAATAGAGTGAGACGAAAGTAAATCTACAGGCCCTTCAACTTTGAGCAGAACAACAAATTTCTGAGATGGACTGCTTTCTTCAGTAGCTCTTGATGAGGAATTAACAATTCACCGGTCAAATTGCAATCACTTACTAAATTTTCTGCTGAGCAAGGAGGCTATAACATTTTGCAATAACAGATAGTAATGAAACAGATCAAAGAGAAAGCAAACCTTATCCCAAATATAACATTGCCAGAGGGACTAAATTAGCTGACAGAATAATCCACATCCCAAATGATAATAGGCCTAACTATATCTCAAAAAGATATTTTTATAGTTAAGAAGATGCATAACCTAAGTTAAAGCTAATGGTCAATTCGATCAGAGGACCGATTGTAGCTCCTTCAAGAAGTGTTGTTGCCATTAAAAGGCATGCTTTCTTTTGTTATTGGTTATCAAGGAAAATGATGATAGGAGAGAGACAAAAAGTTCAATAAAATAGAAAACAAAATTAAAGGTGACAATACACAATATCGACAAAAAGAAAGACACCTCTTGATAAGATGGCGTAAAGAATAGCCAAATCAGGCAGCCATAAATCCAAGACTAGTGAGATGGCCACCAATAATGATACACACTATTTGATATCCTTCATACCACTAGATACTCAATAATGTAACAAGTCGCTAGTATGTGTTCAAATGGATGAAAGGAGAGTCAAGAAAATGCATAAAGTGTCATACCTGACCATCCCACATATACTCTTTTGTGATTATGTACCTACAGTTAGTCCAACACGGAGACAATGAAAAAGAATTAGAGAGCAAACTCTAGGAATAATCATGTTATATTAAGTTATCAACGTTCTGCATCATACGAAACTAAGTCCAGTTGAAAACAGATTGGAAAATTAACCTTATACAAAGATATTATGTAAATTAATTAACCATTGAATACAAAACTTGTCCACAAGAAGAGCCTGCATAGAGCTCACATATATCAGTTAATAAGTACATATAACGGTAGAAATTAAGAGGCCTCATGCAAAAATAAAGTTTGAATAAACGTAATCATTTAGATCGTAAATCTTGGTCAATAGATTGTAGGTAGCATAATATTACAGACTATATATCACATGGAAAGTGTGATTACAGTTTCCAATTGATAGTAGAAAAAATATGTGGAATGGACATAAATTGCAAATTTTAAGGATATGAACATAGGTTAGCCTATAGTAACGTAGAGTTTACCTGGGAAATGGGGGGGAGGGGGGGTAAAAATCCTTAGTACAATAGCAATGAAGGCAATCCACATGCCAACTTGACCCCTACACCATAATGACATGTGCTTAACAAAGAGTTCCTAATTCATGGGAGAGAATCCAGCTAAGGGCTATCACCTAAGAAAGTGGAACAACACTGAGGGCAAACTGAGGAAAATATTAGGGACCAGAAGTGAAGTAAGCATGTTCATTCTCCAATTTGTCCGATCCAATATCAACAAGTAGTTGCAGTTATAAACAAAGTAGCATTTTAGGTGGTGAACCTATGAACTCAATCAATGGAAACTCTTCCGTCGTTTTACTATGCAATAGTAACCGACAATAATACCGAGATAAGGACATTGAAACCTTAGATTAAATTATCTGAAGCAATATTAATTTGGATAAGTTAATCTAAAGGAATCTTCATCAAACCTAGGCTGGACATGCTAAAGAGAAACTGGAAAGAATGCCTCAAATTTTAAATTTAGAAAAATGTCATGTCACGATGCAACAACATTTGACAAATGCAGTGACTTTATAAGGATAGGTAGTAAACTAGGGCACACTACTCACCAACAGTAGGGAGGCATCGAGCAATAGGAGCTTTTTTGGTGGATAATCAAATGGTGATTTCTGCTTGATCGTCGCCAATGTCGAATACCACCGCAATGAAGGTGTGTGACTCAAGAAAATGTGTGATTCTGCCGGTGGATTCGAGAATCACCCGCTACCAATTACTCATTGTCGTAGTATGATTGGCCAAGGGATTGTTTGGGGAAAGAGATATTGTACTCAAAGATTACGAATGGAGAACAAATCATTGTTGATTTGGCCACCATGAATTAAGATTAATCATGGAAGCACTGAGATCTTCACCGTGCATTTGATTCCCTATGAGAGGGATCGAGGGATAAAGGATGAGAGAGAAAGAGGAGAGAGGAGAGAGAAAAAACCAAATAACAATTAACATATATTAATAGGAAATAAACTATTTAAAATACTCCCTCTGTCCCGCCTTAATTTGCATACTTTTCTTTTTTGGCCATCCCATCCTATTTTTCTCACCCCAAAATGAAAAGAAATCTTACAATCTCCACCCTTAAAATCTCCACTCTCAATCTTCATCTTTGAAAAATCAACTAAAAAGCAAAAAACAGTTTTTTCTTAATATACACGCCGGAGCAGGTGTACGAATTGCGTTGGTACGAGGGGAGTTCTTATTAACTAATTAATTAATTAATAATTAGTAGTAGTAGTAATAATAATAATAATAATAATAATAATAATAATAATAATAATAATAATAATAATAATAATAATAATAATAATAATAACAACAACAATAATGTTTTTCTATTTCATAACCCTCGGTAGTTTCTATAAATTAGGTATGTAGTGAATAAAGTCTTGAAAAATCCACTTATTAATAATATTATGCTCCATTGTAATAGGTCATTTCAATATAAGTGTCCCATTACATATTTAATGGGATATTTTTCTCACAAGTGTTCTAATAAATGTGTCCTAACAGGCAGTTTTTCTAGTCGTGTTTCTAAAGCAAAGACTATGACTAGAAGCACTTTTTATGTTGTGGTATAATTTGCTTGTGCCGAGTTTAGAGTCCTAGAGGCGTAGTAAATCACATGGGCCATCTTTCCCTTCCTTTGCCCAAAAACCGCCCCCACCGCATAGTCGCTAGCATTACACATTATTTCGAATGAAAGCTCCCAATCCGGCGGTTGGATGATAGGTGGTGATGTAAGTGCCTCTTTGAGCTTATCAAATGCGTTCTTGCATTCGGTTGACATGTCAAATTCTACATCCTTTTGAAACAACTTGCAAAAAAGGGTTAAAATCTTCGAAAAGTCTTTGATAAACCTCTTGTAAAAATCTGCATGGCCAAGGAACGAACGAACTTCTCGCACAGTTGCGGGGTAAGGCAAGGATATTATAAGATCAACCTTAGATTTAACAACCTCAATGCCCTTAGATGAAATGATATGTCCAAGAACTATTCCTTGCTCTCCCATGAAATGGCATTTCTCCCAATTAAGCACAAGATTTGTTTCCACACATCTTTTCAAAATTTTCACAAGGTTTTCAAGACATTTTTCAAAAGATTTACCATAAACGCTGAAGTCATCCATGAAAACTTCAATAATGTGCCCTACGTAGTTGGAAAAATACTTACCATGCATTTTTGGAAGGTTGTCAGAGCGTTGCATAGCTCGAACGGCATCCTCCTCCATGCAAATGAACGAAGGGACATGTAAATGTAGTCTTCTCTTGATCTTCCGGCACTATGGAGATTTGGAAATACCCATAGAAGCCATCCAAGAAGCAATAAAGGAATGACCCGCCAATCTTTCAAGCATTTGATTAATGAATGGCACGGGAAAGTGATCTTTTCGGGTCATGGAATTTAATTTACAGTAGCCAATGCATATCCTCCACCCGTTTTGCGAACGGGTGGGAACCAATTTCCCTTCCTTTTTCTCCACAACCGTCACCCCCGGACTTCTTATGTACCACTTGGGTGGGGCTCACGTGTTGACTGTTGGAAATGGGATATATGATCCCAACATCTAGCAACTTGAGTACTTTTTTCTTGACCACCTCCATCATGGGTGGATTTAACCTCGTTTGAGGCACACGACTCGGCTTTGAATCATCTACTAGAAGAATTCAGTGCATGCAAAGGGAAGGACTAATGCCATTGATGTTGGCTATATTCAAACCAATTGCCCTTTTGTGCTCTTTAAGGACCTCGATCAGGGATGTTTCTTGATTTGGAGACAAATTGGATGAGATGATTATCAGAAGTGTCTAACTCGCCCCTAAGCATGCATATTTCAAATGGTCGGGAACAGCTTGAGCTCGAGAGTAGGAGCTTCAACGATAGAAGGTAGCATCTTTTGATATGATTCCAGCAGTGGAATGGACTTTGCTCATATCTTGGTCGAGAAGGCTTAGATGTATGCAAATGTGTCACTAACTCCACCAACTCATCATTTTTCACCCAAACCTCTTCTTCACCTTTCTCTAATTAAGTGGTAAGTACAACTTCCACTAAATCCCTACATGTCGACTCAAACACCTTCTCCACAAGTGGATCAATGACACAAACTTAGTTTTGCAACTAAAATTGAGCAAGCGTAAGTATACGGCGTCAATAGTAGTACTAAGCAAGTACAAGGTCGATCCCACGAGGATTGGTATCGATATCGAATAAAGGAAATGAAATAAACATCAAATGGCTAACTAAACGATCAAATAAGTGATTTTTGGTATTTTAAGAACCAATTCAAATAAACAAGCAACTAAAACTAATATGATGAACTAGAGAACAAATTATAGAGACTAGACAATTAATAAAGGTGATCTAGGCTTAGATTTCAATTACGGGCATCTAATCACTATTAAACCAATTTAATCCAACTTTTAACCGAATGCTATGTATCAAGAAACGATCACGAACATATGTAAAAGCCCCTCTCGAAGCGAATTACGTATTGATTGTATAGGATTAATCGCGGTCTCCGGTCGATTAATCAAATACAACTCCTAATCAATTCTAAGACCAAGGTTCCCACAACTAGCTCAAACCTCTCGATTTTATTGCTTAATTAGGTCAATTAATGTGATCTTGGATCAAACCTCCCCTCTCGGTTCCAATTTAATCCTCAATAATGTTAAATAATTGATCAATTCATTCAACAAACATTTTTAAACAATTAATCAATCAATAATAAATTAATCGGATAATAATAACTAAACACCCATAATTTATTTTCTAAACCTAGATTAGGGAAATTAGCCAACCATAATTATAATAAATGACAAACACAAATATATATATAAATGACAACCATGTTCATACAAATATTAAAAGAGAATGGAAAGATAAAACCTATTTAGATGACAATTGTAATCTCCAAGTTCAATCCCCAACCTTTGCTCTCAAAATTCTCTCTCTCTACAAAAATTAACTATGGAATGTGTGCTAGCTAGGAAAAACTGAAATTAGGGCATCTGTACACCCAATTGGGGCTTTTTTTAAGGTTCTTGGGCCAAAAATAAGGTTTTGGGGCTGAAAAGCCCACAATTCCGGTGTTCATGCACGGTCCGTGCAACCTTTGTACGGTCGTGACCGTGCACGACCCCAAAAAATTCCAACTCTCTGGAAGAACGTGCACGGTCCATGCACGGTCATGATCATGCACCTAGCTCTGGGCACCTCTTTTGCCTTCTGCATGCAGGGGCCATGCACGATCATCAAGGCTTGCACGGTCGTGACCGTGCACGGCCTAGTTTTGGCACGTTTCTTCTGTCTTCGAGTTTTTTAACGTTTTCTTCTACTCTCTTCTACTCATCATCTCTTTTTACACCTGTTTTACCTACAAAATGCTCAAAAATAGAGTTTTTCCGACGAGAGAAAGAAAATACGAATTATATGACAAACGAGAGCTTAGAATACACAAAATACACAAAAAAATCTCTATTCCAAGCGTGTTTTAATGACCGAAAACCCCATTTGTCAATCAATCACATCAATAGAAGATACGGAATGAACATCCTCGGGAAACCGCATGGCATCAAAAATATTGAATTGCACAGATTTTCCATCAAACTACATCGTAGAGTCCCTTCACGAATGTCTATCTTAATTTGGGAGCTGTTTAGAAACGGCTTCCCTAATAAGATAAGCGTGGAGATTGATGAATCATTTTGCATATCCAAAACATAAAAATCAGCCGTAAACACTAGTTCATAAACTTCAACTAGCACGTCTTCGATTACTCCATCGGGGATATGAAGTGTCATGTTTCTTTTAGTTTCCCTAAGTTCAAGATTTGAAAAATAGAACGAGGCATGGAATTGATTTATGCTCCTAAGTCTAGCATAACACGTTCAATTTTCCGGTTATTTATTTTACAAGGAATGACAAACATACTGGGATCCTTGTATTTCGGTGTAATCTTCTTTCGGGAGATTACGGAGACATTTTCTCCCATGATCACCTTTTGATCTCCCTTTAGCCTTCTTTTGTTGGTACATAACTCTGTGAGGAATTTATCATACCTTGGGATTTGCTTTACGGCATCAATCAAAGGGATATTGATCTCCACTTTTTGGAACACTTCCAATAGTTCTTTATCCTTGTTCTTATCCACTGCTTTTGCGACTCAGCTTAGAAACGGAAGTAGTTGAGTCGGGATAAGAGGTGAAACTTCAGATTTTTTAGTAGCAGGGGTCGCGGCCACGACGGGGGGTCGCGATTGCGATGAAACAACCCTTAATATATTTCTCCTTCAATTTCCCACTGAATTTCATCCTCCAAAGGATGCCCGGGCTTGTTAGGCTTTCCAAGCATCGTTCCGCTTCTGAGGGTGATGGCACTGACATTTTTAGGGTTGATTTCTGACTGAGCTGACAATTTTTCCCTATTGGTATTTTCAAATCGGCTCACGGCGGTTGCAAGTTAGCTCACTTGCGTTTCAAGGTTCTTTATACTTGATTGAGTGTCTTTCTGAAATTAGACTGTATTGATTGCCAAACTTTAGACAATATCCTCTAGAGATGAGCTAGACGATGACTCGGTATTTTTCTTCGATTGATACATTCCTCATGGTTGAGGAGCTCGATTTTGGCCTTGATCCCCTTGTTGGCCCCCTTGATTACCATATCGAAAATTTGGATGATCTCTCTACCCCAGGTCATATGACTAGAAGTAGGGATCATACCTTCTTCCTTGAGAGCTTCCAACGGCATTGGCATGAGCATCAAGCTCATCCCCAAGTATTTTGCAAATATCTATGGTATGATCCGTAGTCTCACATATTCGGCATGGCCATGGGGCTTGATTTCCCCTCGAAGCAACTTTCTTGGCCAAGTTAGTCAATTGCTCAATTTTATCATCAATGGAAGAATCATGAACTTCCCTTGCCGTCCTCATTGACTCAAGACAACCAAACTGTTGAGAATTCATAGCCATCTTCGAAATTAATGCTCGAGTGGCGGTTGGAGTCTTATCAACCAAAGCACCTCCACTCGCCGAATCAATCATATTCCTATTAGACAATGAAAAACCCACATTGGAATACTGAATTAGGAGTTGATTTGTGATCTGATGTTGAGGGCAACTCGCTACAATCTTTTTAAACCTCTCCCAATACTCATATAGTGTTTCCCCTTGCATCTGTCCCCCACTAATTTCTTTCCGGATATTCATGGATCTAGAGGCCGGGAAATACTTCTCTAGAAATTGCATTTCCATTTGCTCCCAAGTGTTAATAAAAGCAGGTGGGAGATAATATAGCCATTCCTTGGCTAATACTTTCAAAGAAAATGGGAATGCCCTTAACTTTATTTGCTCTTCGGTCACCTTCATTGGCTTCATACTTGAACATATGATATGAAACTATTAGAGGTGCTTATGAGGGTCTTCACCTGAAAGACCATGAAAGGAAGGCAATAAATGGATAAGGCCGGACCTCAATTCAAAGGTAGTGTCATCTCCCAAGTCGGTAAATGTGATGCATAATGGTTGGTGTTTGACCCCGGTATTTGCCAACTCTTTCATTATTCTTTCGGCTGCCATTTCGATTTACTTTTCTTCTGGTTCAAGATTGATCTCTTTAGTATCAAGTTGTAGACCTTCAAACCCTCTACAAATTTGCTCAAATGCTCTTGCTTGCCTCCTCAAAATTTGTTAGTAGGACTATATCGTGTTCAAACAATGGGTCCTTATGCCCTTGAGCACGTGTGAACATCCACTATATCAAGACAAAAATAATAGCAAGTGATTATCAAAGCAACAAATGTAACATGAACATTTAACTAGAATAATACAAATAGTGTTTAATACTAAAACCAAGACAGTTCTAACATCGTTCCCCGGCAACAGCGTCAAAATTTGGCGTGTGATTTGTCGATATCACACCAAATTAATATAAATTTGAATTTATATAGTTATCCTAAACTCGATCACTACTCTAGCTAGTAGAGCGGTAAGTAAAGGATCGATCCCACGAGGAACGATTGAACGGATATTATCTTACGTATTAAACAACTTAATTGACAAAAATGTAAGCAACACAAGAAAACAACAAAGATGGGGGGGGGGGGGGGGGGTTAGATGATATCAAACAACTAAGCACTAATGCAATTAAGGAACCTATGCAAAGATTAACCAAAAGCACTTAATAAACAAAGCAATTACATGATTTTTGGTTTTAAGATATTAAAAAAGATCCAACCCTTGATCTAGTATCCCATTAGCTCAGATTAACTATATAATTGATGCTATTACCTGATAGATTAGACTCAAAATCCCTACTCTAAGATTAATAACAAGCTCTATTAACCTTGTTGTCTCCTAATTGTAATAACCGAAATAAGCTCTCTGATTAATCTACCGAACTTATTGACTCCTAGAATAAGCTCTCTGGTCTGCAATAGTCAAATGCATTATGAATTAAAATAATGGAGTAGATACGACATAAAATTCACAAGCTCGATTTCATTGGTCTTAAACTATATTGTCCTAGAAGAATGATCTCCAATTTGCTACTTGGGATTAAATCTATAATAATTACGGATTACAAATTCAATCCTAGAAACACACAAATGAACCTCAAAATCGATGATCATACCATAAATCAACTTATAAATGTGAATCAATAACAACAAACAACATTGAACATCCTAAAACACAATCTAATCGCATAATAATCGTAAAAATTAAGTAATCATCCTAGCTTAAGGTTCAAAAATTGATCAAGGTTTGAATAAAAGAGTACTAGTCACTCATGGAAACTAATACAAAGATAAAACTACTAGAAATCATAATAAGAAACAAAAACTGGATAAAATGAACCAAAAGATGATGATCTCTTGATTTGATCTTCACTTTTCTTCAAAACCTTGCTCCAATAGTGAATGTAGGCTGAAAATAGGTCAAAGATACCCTAATTTTGAATTATGGACCTTATTAATATAGAGGTAATGAGTTTGGGCGGAAAAAGGGCCTAAAAGCGTGTTTCAGGATGAAAACAGGGTACCGGATCGCAGCCGCGATTGGCTCATTGACTTGGTCGTGGCCACGAATGGTGGTCGCGCCCACGAAGGTGTTGTTGAGGATTTTGACTTCTTTTTCATCAGGTTGGTCACGGGCGTGACTCGGTGAACGAAGCATATGCCTTTTTTTCATCCTTGGCTCGTTCTTTATTTCGAACTTCTTCAAGACTCGACTTTTGATTTTAATTTACCTGTATTGTCCTAGAACGAATCCAAACATCAATTTGCCTATAAAATAATGATGCACACTACACGGTCAAAAATCCATGCAAATGTCATTAAAACGACACTTAATTCGATGTAAAATGCATGCATGAACGCGTGTACCACCACAAAATAAGAAAGTTAGAAGATTTGAGTTTGCATATGAATGTATCTCTTGTGTATGTATTTGAAAATCATGACATTCTTACGTTATAATTTATTTAGAGCATGTTACATTTCTCTTGGAAAAGATGGACCCTTATACCTAGTCCAATTCATATTTTATATGATGCCCAATTTTGGACTTAGTAGCGATATTGGGCCTAGCCTATAATAAAAATAGGCCCAAGAGTCTTATTTTATTGGAAATGCTCATGAGTCTCCATTTCCATACTAGAATAGGATAAACACTATGATAGGTTTTTGGGTGGTTAACACTTATGAAGATCATTAACTATCGCAGATATAAACACCCCAACTGTAAATTATTATTGCCAAATAGAGATAATAAAGCACATTTTCTATGAAATTCTTGTGTTTACTATCTAATTCTTATACAACATCATTTTGGCACTGTGTGTAGGAAAATAATTTAAATCCTTTTTAAGTTTTTGTAGTTTCTGAAAGATGAATTAGAACAATCTACTTATAGATAGGAGGCATGGAGAAATAGATGGATCCTCAACAGAAGGATCGGTGAATGACAATCTTCCAATAGATTCTTGTAAAAAGGATCAACGTAATATCTACATCCCAAGTCAGCAGAATACTCCTGGCTAGCAAGACATCTATCATCAGTAGAACATTCGTGATCAGCAGGATGGACTCAAGCATGACACATACTTCCAGCAAGTTTCTCCCAGCCTGCAGGATGGTAACTTCCAAGAGGCTGCTCCTAGCCTACAAGGCATTCACATTCAGCATACTACTCCTAGGCTACAGGACGCTCGCCGCCAGTAGAAAATTCCTGTCTTTTAGGACATAAACATCCAACAGATTACTTTTAGTCTCTAGGATACTCGTTTCCAGTAAGACGGTTCTGGTTTCCTAGATGCTCTCGTTTAGTAGGCTGCTCCCGACATATATGATGCTCACCGCAAGCGAGATGCTCACTTTTACCAAGCTCCTCTTGGCCAGCAGGATGCTCGTTCCAGTAAACACTTGGACACTAACACCTCTATTTCATTTGGCATACAATAATTATGAATTCAACATACATACACATATAAAAAGTTGATAAAGAAAATAGGGGGGCCTTACTATTGAGAGGCTTGTGCATTGGCACTTCTCGCACACCCCGAGGACCGCCTGTGTATATGACCAATACACTAAATAATGATAAGGTGGTGTTATTAAACTATCAAATATTAGTTTAACACAAATTCTCATATTCATCGGGTGCACGGATAAATTCGAGTTGCAGGCGGATCAACGAGTTGTGTAGAGTTTTTCATAAAAATGCATCCCTGCTTATACTGAAAGATATTACTTGTTTCGGATAAATGTATTGTTTCCAACATAATACCTTTTTAAGAATAAGTAATACGTTTTAACATAAACGCAAATATGTGTTCAGCATAAGTAGATGGTTGTATTTTAATTTTGTGAAATACTAGTGTTGCTCGCACAAAAATTCGTCCAATTAATTTATGTTTTGAAATGGAGGGAAAAAATAAGAATCTTATAAATTCCCAAATATATTCTCAATTAATCTCTTTCTTTCATCTATCGGTTCCTAAAATAATTTTTAATTACCCTTCCCCTATTCTCTCTCACATATACGGTATTATAGAATTAAATATTAGTGGTAGGTTAAGATATATTTTAGAATTGTGATGGGGACAAAATTGGGAGAAATTTTAAAAAAATATCTAAAACAAAATTAATTTGAAACGGAGGGAGAGTGATTCATTATTTAAAACGTGAAAATTATAATTGATAAAATAAGTATTTCAAAAAATTTGAATTATATATAGTAAATTTTCAGGTAGCATAATATTCGTTGACACCATTTAATATTCGGATTGAATACATACTTATTATTTACTAATATTATCTTATGGAATAAATTTAAAATAAATATTAAAAACAACAAATTAAAATACCTATCTAACTTTTCTTAAATCAAATACACATTTAGTCAATATATATCCTTTTTAACCTATGCGAATAACCACAATAGTGTACTTAAGTCCATATGCAAGAACTAACACAAATACAATAATTCACAACTTATTACAAAACGAAATAAGATAATAATAAAAAGAATTGAATAGTTTATGTCACACCCACCCTTGTAAAACTTATTTTATACTAATTTTTAGCCTTAGAAAACCGGTATATTCTTTTTTTTTTTCCCTTCAAAATTAACAATTTAGGATACTCCTTCTAGACCAAAATTTCACCTACATATATTTACATAGATTCAGATCGAGTACAAAGGTGTCACACCTCATTCAACACCATATTTACAGAAATATACCTATTAAAGATCCTTAATTTGAACATGTCCAAAAAGATTATTTGAACACTAGCAAAAACATAGTGAGTCCAAGATTTAGCCCCACAGATCGTCATTCATATACTCGGGGCTTCAGAACTTGCAGAAGCTCCAACAGCATGCCACGAGCTCATGCGTAGTCAAACTCACCTACAATGCAAGAACTATGTGAGCTAAAGCTCAGTAAGCAGATATCATGAATGAGAAATGCATATATGATGGATGCAAGTTATAAAACCATTTCTTTAAACTGTTTTCTCAAAAGGAAACCCTTTTTGGTGGGAAATGGCTCCCTTCACTGGCACAACCTCACCAGAATATCCCTCCATACTCGTGACTACCAAGGGTCCCTCCTCCCCCCTTATAGTCCACCCGAGATATTAGTGATGGTTGGTACGACCAAGTGGCTATGCTTCCAAGACTACCAAGGGTCCGCCTCCTGTCTGCCCCTGAAGTGGGAACCTCCTCCGCGTGCACTTCTGTCACCGGAAGCATCCCGAGAGACACCATATATAATATATAACTCTCAATGTGCTAGTGGTGACCAACCCCAAAACGTTATCAACTTATGAAATTATGCTATTTTGACTTCTTATATGTGCACATGTAATTCTTGTAGATGCTAATGCTCATGATTGATGCACATCAGTTTGTTTTTAGCAACGGAAGAATACACTTTATATAACAACACATATAACAATCAAGTATCACAAATAATAAACACAAATACTATGTTCAAGCATTGTAGTTGGAGATGGATTTCTACTTACCTCGTTTCTTGAAAGTAACTATTTGAAACTCTGCATCTCTTACACTAGTGTAGTAATTAATCTATAATGGAATGTCAAAGTAAGAATTTGCTAACCACCTTATGCACAATTTTATTACATTAGATAAGTGAATTTGATAAACATAATTACAAGGTCATCATGAACTACAAATTCTTAGTTTATTCGTATTATATAAACATACTTGTGCATACATGATTTCATCAAATTTAATTATGTATAAGCAAAATTTACTTCCTTACTTAACTTTAATATAACTACCCCACTTCTTTATCACTATTAAGAGTTACTCAAATAGATCCATACAGAATAGCCATACTAATTAATAAAACACAAACCACTTCACATCAATTAATATAGCCTAGTTAATGGTGAAATTGTTAGCTTATAACATGTAATATCAGAAACACCACTCAAGTAGCTCCATTGACTAGACTTCAGAATTGAAACCAAACTAGATTAATGGATAACAATTAAATAAGAACATGTACTTCACCTTTTCTTTTCTTTTTCTGGATGTAGTATTCCTTTTTCTTCTTTTTTTTTTATCGACCTCCCAGTTTTCTTCTTCTTCCAACTTCACTTTTACAGATGTAGTTCATCCTTTTTGAAGTAATAATGAACTTGATCTTATCTAATTCCTATAATTAGTCACCGCCTCTCTCTTTGTTTTTTGTTTTTTTTTTTTTTGGATCTGATAAGGTTTTCATTTGTTTGTTATTTTATTTAATTATTATTATTATTATTATTGTTGTTGTTGTTGTTGTTGTCGTTGTTGTTGTTGTTGTTGTTGTTGTTGTTGTTGTTGTTGTTGTTGTTCCGACAATGGTACCCTTTACACATCTAACACTATCACGTACTACCTAGTGGGTTTCATATTTTAAACTTATCACACGCAGTCTTATAGTATTTAGCTTCCCCCAATATTTTAGACTTAAGGGTTCTCAATCACTAAAATGAACACCTCCAAATTAGTTGCAGAACATAAAATATAATAACTACAACAAATTGCGACAACAACTATAACACAAGTAGCACATAAAAATATAAGATGCATGAAAATGCAAGAATTATACTGGCCAATGAGTTGTGAGAGGCGCGGGTATTACATCCTCCCCCCCTTATAAAAATTTCGTCCCCGAAATTTACTTACTTGAAGAGTTCAGGATATTTGGCTCTCATTTCATCCTCTCTTTCCCAGGTGGCTTCTTCGACTGATTGATTTCTCCATAGCAATTTGACTAACGGAATTTCTTTGTTTCTGAGCCGTTTTGTTTCCCTTAATAAAATCTGTACTGGTACTTCCTTATACCCTAAGTCTGCTTGTAGTTCTACGGGTTCACTGTTCAGGACATGAGACGAATTTGCAATATACTTCCTCAATACTAACACATGGAACACATTGTGTATTTGAGACATTAATGCTGGCAAATTGAGTTTGTAGGCAACATCACCAACTCTCTCAATAATAGGAAATGGACCAATATATCTCGGACTAAGTTTTCCTTTCTTACCAAACCGCATTATTCCCTTCATTGGTGCAACTTTCAAGAATACTAGATCTCCCGATGCAAACTCAAGTGATCTTCTTCTCTTATTTGCATAGCTTTTCTGGCGACTCTGAGCTGTTTTCATTCTTTCCCGAATCTGTGACACAGCTTCTGACATTTCTTGTATTATACTTGGACCTAGAAGTCTTCTTTCCCCAACCTCATCCCAATGTATCGGAGATCGACACTTCCTACCATATAGTGCTTCATAAGGAGCCATTCCTATAGTAGATTGATAACTGTTGTTGTAGGAAAATTCTATCAAAGGTAGAAATTTGCTCCATTGGCCCTGGAAATCTAATGCGCAAGCTCTGAGCATATCCTCTAATGTTTGTATCGTTCTTTCTGATTGTCCGTCAGTTTGTGGATGACATGCAGTACTGAAAGACAACTGTGTTCCCAGTGCCTTGTGTAAACTCTTCCAGAAGGTAGACAAGAATCTTGAGTCTCTATCTGAAACAATGGATAATGGTACTCCGTGAAGTCTAACTATTTCCTGTATATATATCTGAGCATAACGATCCATGGAGTAAGTAGTATAGACTGGAAGAAAATGAGCAGATTTCATAAGTCTGTCCACAATTACCCAGATAGCATCGTGACCTTTTACAGTTTTCGGCAATCCCACCACAAAATCCATTGTAATGTTTTCCCATTTCCATTCCGGAATTAGTAAGGGCTGTAAGGTTCCCGCCGGTCTTTGATGTTCTGCTTTTACCTGCTGACAAGTCAAACACTGTTCTACACTGAGCAATATCTTTCTTCATACCTGGCCACCAATACTGCACTTTTAAATCTCGATACATTTTGGTAGCTCCTGGATGTACTGAATATGGTGTCGAATGCGCCTCAACCATAATATCTCTACGAATGCTATCAACACTTGGCACACATAAACGATTTTTGAATCTTAAGACATCATTCTCTGACAAGTGAAAGTCTGATGGCATCCCTGATGCGACATTCTTCTTTACTTTAGCTAAATATTCATCTGCATTTTGTCCTTGCTTAATTCTATCAAGTAGGGTAGGCTGAAGGGTTAGAGCTGCTAGTCTTGCCTCCACTATTCCTAGTTGAACAATCTCGACATTCATTCTTTGCAAGTCTAGTAACTCTAGTCTCTGAATTAAAGCCATCGATGTAGTACCTTGAGACGATTTTCTGCTTAAGGCATCAGCTACGACATTTGCTTTACCAGGATGATAGTTGATAACACAATCATAGTCTTTCACGAGTTCTAACCATCTTCTCTGTCTCATAGTCAACTCTTTCTGCGTGAAAAAGTACTTCAGACTTTTGTGATCTGTGTAGATCTCACATCGTTCTCCATATAGATAGTGTCTCCAAATTTTTAGCGCAAATACTACTGCTGCAAGCTCCAAGTCATGAGTAGGGTAGTTCTTCTCATACTCCTTCAACTGTCTTGATGCATATGCTATTACTTTGCCATTCTGCATTAACACACACCCTAAACCGTTCTTCGAGGCATCACTGTATACCACAAAGCCTACAGTCCCCGTTGGTGTTGAAAGGATCGGCGCTGAGGTTAACCTCTTCTTCAGTTCCCGAAAACTCTGCTCACGAGCCTCTGTCCATTTGAATGTTACACTCTTCCTAGTCAACTGTGTTAAGGGAGATGCTATTTTCGAGAAACCTTCTACGAACCTGCGGTAGTACCCAGCTAACCCGAGAAAACTACGTACCTCTGAAGGGTTTGTAGGTTGTGGCCAATTGTTAATTGCTTCAACTTTACTTGGATTAACAGAAATTCCTTTTCCTGACACAACATGCCCTAGGAATATTACTTGATCCAACCAGAACTCACATTTCTTGAACTTAGCATACAACTGTTTCTCCTTTAGAACGTCTAAAACCTTTCTCAAATGCACAGCATGGTGTGCTTCATTCTTGGAGTAGATCAGGATGTCATCAATAAATACGATAACGAACTTATCCAAAAAATCTTTGAATACCCGGTTCATCATATCCATGAAAGCTGCTGGGGCGTTTGTCAAACCGAATGGCATTACCAAAAACTCATAGTGCCCGTATCTTGTACTAAATGTCGTTTTTGGGATATCTTCCTCTTTAATTTTCAGTGGATGATAACCTGAACGTAAGTCAATCTTGGAGAATATGGCAGCTCCCTGGAGTTGATCAAACAAGTCATCAATCCTAGGTAAGGGGTATTTGTTCTTGATCGTAACCTTGTTCAGTTCTCTGTAATCTATGCACATCCTCATAGTACCATCTTTCTTCCTGACAAACAAAACCGGTGCACCCCATGGCGAAAAGCTAGGCCTAATGAAACCTTTGTCCAGTAAATCTTGCAATTGAATCTTCAATTCTTTCAACTCTGTTGGCGCCATTCTGTATGGTGACTTCAATATAGGAGCAGTCCCTGGATATACATCAATTACAAACTCTATCTCTCTGTCTGGGGGTAATCCTGGGAGTTCTTCTGGAAATACTTCAGGATATTCTTGCACTACTGCTACCTCTTCAACAGTCGGACAGTGTTTCTCTTCCATACTCATAACACTTACTAGGTAGCCTTCACAACCGCTTTCCAACAACCGTTGCGCTTTTACTGCTGATATCGTGTGATATTTAAACCTTTTTCTTACTCCAATAAAGACGAAAGATGTGTCACCAGGCGGCTGAAATGTGATTATCTTGTTTTGACAATCTATTGTAGCACCGTATTTCAATAACCAGTCCATTCCCAAAATCACATCATAATCGTTTATATCTAGTATGATCAGGTCGGCGTAAAGTTCTCTTCCTTCGATAGAGATAACACATGCTCGCAGAATCTGGTTAGTTTGTTTTGACTCTCCGGAGGGGATTACTACATTATAACTAACATCTGCTATCAGGTTTCCTACCCAGCCTCTTCACATACTCAGTGGATGCAAATGAATGTGTAGCTCCAGAATCAAATAATGCAAATGCAATCGCATCACAAATGGGAACCTTACCTGTTACTACAGATGTATTTGCTTCTGCTTCCTCCGTGGTCATGGTAAAGACTCTAGCTGGCGTCTTCTTTTGTGTAGCAGGGTTTGAGTTCTCTAGACAAACCGTGGAAAGGTGTCCTGCTTTTCCACATTTAAAACAAGTCCGATACTCTGCAAAGCACTTTCCACTATGCGAACCTCCACACGTGGGACATGTAGGTTGTGTAACTGGTGGTTTTCCTTGTTCACCCTTTTGGCGCTTGTTCTGATCCAATGATTGTTGCCTGGTTTTGGTTGAGAACCCGGCCTTGGACCTTGCACTTGTAGCGGCCTTTTCTTTCCATCACCTACAAAACGAGGTCCTTGTCTCTGTATAAACTGACGCCTAGCCTCCTAAGCACGCTTAATTTTCATTTCTGCTTGTTCGGCAATCAACGCTCGTTCAACAACTTGTGAATAAGTTACTCCATGTATTCCAGCCATACACACATCTCTATATAGCTCTGGCCTCAGACCTTCTAGGAATATCTCTACCTTCATTGCATCAGTACTAACCATGTGCTCCGTGTGAGGTAATGTTCAATTTCATCAAGTGAGCCTATACTTTGTAATATGGTGTATTGGGAATGTGGAACCGGAGTTAGGGAGTGGAGAACCGGCGGTTTAAACCGGGTTCTATCATCAAGAAGACAGACTGGTCATGAGCAAACCGGGTTCGAGTTAGGTGGTGTAACTGCCGTTTGTGACGAACAGTTTCAGTTTGTGACGAAGCAAAACCGTCACATTTGTCCTGTAGCTAAACGAACACAGCGTGAACTTCTTGCGGTTATAACTTCCAATCCAGTTGCATTCGAGCTTCAATCCATATATCATTGTAAAGTTCTCATTGAGGAGAACATCACTACGTAGCATTATTCCCTTGTACTTTAGATTACAGAGAGTATTTTAGAGATAGAGTGTTCGTGCCCTAATTTGCATTCAGAATTGGGCATTTCGTTTCTTGAGCTAATTCTCTGTAATTGATTGAAGTTCTTAGTGGATTGAGGTGTGCCTTGCCTCCGTGGATGTAGTTCATCTTGAACGAACCACGTTAAAACTGTGTTTGATTCATTTCTATTTCCTGTTTTGCGTAAGCTCAATTCGGCCACAACTCTGGCCGAACTGCATGTGTGAATTCGAAGTGTTTTCTTTGTACAATTTCTAGATTTTTTGGTGTTGTGTGTTTAAGAGTTGTTTTCACTAACACTCCGCAAACCTAGAGAGTTGCTCGAACTTAGCGATGTAGTCTGTGACATCCATTGCCCCTTGCCTCAACTGTATGAACTCGTTCATTTTCATTACTCGAACTGGGGCAGTAAAATACTTATTTCTAAAAAGTTCTTTGAACCTATCCTATGTCATCATCGCCACATCCTCAATAGTTTTCATTGTGTCCCACCAGTGTCCTGCACTTCCACGTAACATGAACGACGCGCACAATACCTTTTCCCCCTCAGGAACTTTACTATACAAAAACATGTTCTCTATAGTTCTAAGTCAATCCTCTGCATCAGTAGGATCCGCTGCACTCTCAAATGTTGGTGGGTTAAGCTTTCTAAACCTCTCTCCGATGACCTCTAAGTATTCAGCTCGAGGTTGCGGTTGATTCACACCATTTCCTGGTTGTTCACCCACACCCCTTTGTTGGATAAGTAGTTGAATCTGTTGCGACTGTTGTTCTACTAATCCTGTCAACCGGGCCACAATCACTTCTAAACCAAAACCCACTGCTGGTGCATTCGGCTCTGGATCGTTATTTCCTTTAACCCCTTCTTCTCTAACAATCTCCATGATCTCTTTCTAGTTTTATTGTCCCTCTGTCACAGGCCAATATGATTCATGAAATAATGGATGTAAATTAAGAATAAGTAAAACTTACTGGCATGTCTGTGCTTCAGAAGTTCTGGGCTCATGTATATGAACTGTCTACAGGGCACAAACTGGGCTCTGATACCACTCTGTCACACCTACCCTTGTAAAACTTATTTTATACTAATTTTTAGCCTTAGAAAACCGGTATATTCTTTTTTTTTTTCCTTCAAAATTAACAATTTAGGATACTCTTTCTAGACCAAAATTTCACCTACATATATTTACATAGATTCAGATCGAGTACAAAGGTGTCACACCCCATTCAACACCATATTTACAGAAATATACCTATTAAAGATCCTTAGTTTGAACATGTCCAAAAAGATTATTTCAACACTAGCAAAAACATAGTGAGTCCAAGATTTAGCCCCACAGATCGTCATTCATATACTCGGGGCTTCAGAACTTGCAGAAGCTCCAACAGCATGCCACGAGCTCATGCGTAGTCAAACTCACCTACAATGCAAGAACTATGTGAGCTAAAGCTCAGTAAGCAGATATCATGCATGAGAAATGCATATATGATGGATGCAAGTTATAAAACCATTTCTTTCAACTATTTTCTCATAAGGAAACCCTTTTTGGTGGGAAATCGCTCCCTTCACAGGCACAACCTCACCAGAATATCCCTCCATACTCGTGACTACCAAGGGTCCCTCCTCCCCCCTTATAGTCCACCCGAGATATTAGTGATGGTTGGTACGACCAAGTGGCTATCCTTCCGAGACTACCAAGGGTCCGCCTCCTGTCTGCCCCTGAAGTGGGAACCTCCTCCGCGTGCACTTCTGTCACCGGAAGCATCCCGAGAGACACCATATATAATATATAACTCTCAATATGCCAGTGGTGACCAACCCCAAAACGTTATCAACTTATGAAATTATGCTATTTTGACTTCTTATATGTGCACATGTAATTCTTGTAGATGCTAATGCTCATGATTGATGCACATCAGTTTGTTTTTAGCAACGGAAGAATACACTTTATATAACAACACATATAACAATCAATTATCACAAATAATAAACACAAATGCTATATTCAAGCAGTAGTTAGAGATGGATTTCTACTTACCTCGTTTCTTGAAAGTAACTATTTGAAACTCTGCATCTCTTACACCAGTGTAGTAATTAATCTATAATGGAATGTCAAAGTAAGAATTTGCTAACCACCTTATGCACAATTTTATTACATTAGATAAGTGAATTTGATAAACATAATTACAAGGTCATCATGAACTACAAATTCTTAGTTTATTCGTATTATATAAACATACTTGTGCATACATGATTTCATCAAATTTAATTATGTATAAGCAAAATTTACTTCCTTACTTAACTTTAATATAACTACCCCACTTCTTTATCACTATTAAGAGATACTCAAATAGATCCATATAGAATAGCCATACTAATTAATAAAACACAAACCACTTCACATCAATTAATATAGCCTAGTTAATGGTGAAATTGTTAGCTTATAACATGTAATATCAGAAACACCACTCAAGTAGCTCCACTGGCTAGACTTCAGAATTGAAACCAAACTAGATTAATGGAAAACAATTAAATAAGAACATGTACTTCACCTTTTCTTTTCTTTTTCTGGATGTAGTCTTCCTTTTTCTTCTTCTTTTTTTTTTATCGACGTCCCAGTTTTCTTCTTCTTCCAACTTCACTTTTACAAATGTAGTTCATCCTTTTTGAAGTAATAATGAACTTGATCTTATCTAATTCCTATAATTAAACACCGCCTCTCTCTCTTTTTTTTTTTTTTTTTTTTTTTTTTTTTGATCTGATAAGGTTTTCCTTTGTTTGTTATTTTATTTAATTATTATTATTATTATTATTATTGTTGTTGTTGTTGTGGTTGTTGTTGTTGTTGTTGTTGTTGTTGTTGTTGTTGTTGTTGTTGTTGTTGTTGTTGTTGTTGTTGTTGTTCCGACAATGGTACCCTTTACACATCTAACACTATCACGTACTACCTAGTGGGTTTCATATTTTAAACTTATCACACGCAGTCTTATATTATTTAGCTTCCCCCAATATTTTAGACTTAAGGGTTCTCAATCACTAAACTGAACACCTCCAAATTAGTTGCAGAACATAAAATATAATAACTAAAACAAATTGCGACAACAACTATAACACAAGTTGAACATAAAAATATAAGATGCATGAAAATGCAAGAATTATACTGGCCAATGAGTTGTGAGAGGCGCGGTATTACATCCTCCCCCCCTTATAAAAATTTCGTCCCCGAAATTTACTTACTTGAAGAGTTCAGGATATTTAGCTCTCATTTCATCCTCCCTTTCCCAGGTGGCTTCTTCGACTGATTGATTTCTCCATGGCACTTTGACTAACGGAATTTCTTTGTTTCTAAGCCGTTTTGTTTCCCTTAATAAAATCTGTACTAGTACTTCCTTATACCCTAAGTCTGCTTGTAGTTCTACGGGTTCACTGTTCAGGACATGAGACGAATTTGCAATATACTTCCTCAATACTGACACATGGAACACATTGTGTATTTGAGACATTGATGCTGGCAAATCGAGTCTGTAGGCAACATCACCAACTCTCTCAATAATAGGAAATGGACCAATATATCTCGGACTAAGTTTTCCTTTCTTACCAAACCGCATTATTCCCTTCATTGGTGCAACTTTCAAGAATACTAGATCTCCCACTACAAACTCAAGTGATCTTCTTCTCTTATTTGCATAGCTTTTCTGGCGACTCTGAGCTGTTTTTATTCTTTCCCGAATCTGTGACACAGCTTCTGACATTTCTTGTATTATACTTGGACCTAGAAGTCTTCTTTCCCCAACCTCATCCCAATGTATCGGAGATCGACACTTCCTACCATATAGTGCTTCATAAGGAGCCATTCCTATAGTAGATTGATAACTGTTGTTGTAGGAAAATTCTATCAAAGGTAGAAATTTGCTCCATTGGCCCTGGAAATCTAATGCGCAAGCTCTGAGCATATCCTCTAATGTTTGTATCGTTCTTTCTGATTGTCCGTCAGTTTGTGGATGATATGCAGTACTGAAAGACAACTGTGTTCCCAGTGCCTTGTGTAAACTCTTCCAGAAGGTAGACAAGAATCTTGAGTCTCTATCTGAAACAATGGATAATGGTACTCCGTGAAGTCTAAATATTTCCTGTATATATATCTGAGCAAAACGATCCATGGAGTAAGTAGTATAGACTGGAAGAAAATGAGCAGATTTCGTAAGTCTGTCCACAATTACCCAGATAGCATTGTGACCCTTTACAGTTTTCGGCAATCCCACCACAAAATCCATTGTAATGTTTTCCCATTTCCATTCCGGAATTAGTAAGGGCTGTAAGGTTCCCGCCGGTCTTTGATGTTCTGCTTTTACCTGCTGACAAGTCAAACACTGTTCTACACACTGAGCAATATCTTTCTTCATACCTGGCCACCAATACTGCACTTTTAAATCTTGATACATTTTGGTAGCTGCTGGATGTACTGAATATGGTGTCGAATGCGCCTCAACCATAATATCTCTACGAATGCTATCAACACTTGGCACACATAAACGATTTTTGAATCTTAAGACATCATTCTCTGACAAGTGAAAGTCTGATGGCATCCCTGATGCGACATTCTTCTTTACTTTAGCTAAATATTCATCTGCATTTTGTCCTTGCTTAATTCTATCAAGTAGGGTAGGCTGAAGGGTTAGAGCTGCTAGTCTTGCCTCCACTATTCCTAGTTGAACAATCTCGACATTCATTCTTTGCAAGTCTAGTAACTCTAGTCTCTGAATTAAAGCCATCGATGTAGTACCTTGAGACGATTTTCTGCTTAAGGCATCAGCTACGATATTTGCTTTACCAGGATGATAGTTGATAACACAATCATAGTCTTTCACGAGTTATAACCATCTTTTCTGTCTCATATTCAACTCTTTCTGCGTGAAAAAGTACTTCAGACTTTTGTGATCTGTGTAGATCTCACATCTTTCTCCATATAGATAGTGTCTCCAAATTTTTAGCGCAAATACTACTGCTGCAAGCTCCAAGTCATGAGTAGGGTAGTTCTTCTCATACTCCTTCAACTGTTTGGATGCATATGTTATTACTTTGCCATTCTGCATTAACACACACCCTAAACCGTTCTTCGAAGCATCACTGTATACCACAAAGCCTCCAGTCCCCGTTGGTATTGAAAGGATCGGCGCTGAGGTTAACCTCTTCTTCAGTTCCTGAAAACTCTGCTCACGAGCCTCTGTCCATTTGAATGTTACACTCTGCCTAGTCAACTGTGTTAAGGGAGATGCTATTTTCGAGAAATCTTCTACGAACCTGCGGTAGTACCCAGCTAACCCGAGAAAACTACGTACCTCTGAAGGGTTTGTAGGTTGTGGCCAATTGTTAATTGCTTCAACTTTACTTGGATCAACAGAAATTCCTTTTCCTGACACAACATGCCCTAGGAATATTACTTGATCCAACCAGAACTCACATTTCTTGAACTTAGCATACAACTGTTTCTCCTTTAGAACGTCTAAAACCTTTCTCAAATGCACAGCATGGTGTGCTTCATTCTTGGAGTAGATCAGGATGTCATCAATAAATACGATAACGAACTTATCCAGAAAGTCTTTGAATACCCGGTTCATCATATCCATGAAAGTTGCTGGGGCATTTGTCAAACCGAATGGCATTACCAAAAACTCATAGTGCCCGTATCTTGTACTAAATGCCGTTTTTTGGATATCTTCCTCTTTAATTTTCAGTTGATGATAACCTGAACGTAAGTCAATCTTGGAGAATATGGCAGCTCCCTGGAGTTGATCAAACAAGTCATCAATCCTAGGTAAGGGGTATTTGTTCTTGATCGTAACCTTGTTCAGTTCTCTGTAATCTATGCACATCCTCATAGTACCATCTTTCTTCCTGACAAACAAAACCGGTGCACCCCATGGCGAAAAGCTAGGCCTAATGAAACCTTTGTCCAGTAAATCTTGCAATTGAATCTTCAATTCTTTCAACTCTGTTGGCGCCATTCTGTATGGTGACTTCGATATAGGAGCAGTCCCTGGATATACATCAATTACAAACTCTATCTCTCTGTCTGGGGGTAATCCTGGGAGTTCTTCTGGAAATACTTCATGATATTCTTGCAATACTGCTACCTCTTCAACAGTCGGACAGTGTTTCTCTTCCATACTCATAACACTTACTAGGTAGCCTTCACAACCGCTTTCCAACAACCGTTGCGCTTCTACTGCTGATATCGTGTGATATTTAAACCTTTTTCTTACTCCAATAAAGACGAAAGATGTGTCACCAGGCGGCTGAAATGTGATTATCTTGTTTTGACAATCTATTGTAGCACCGTATTTCAATAACCAGTCCATTCCCAAAATCACATCATAATCGTTTATATCTAGTATGATCAGGTCGGCGTAAAGTTCTCTTCCTTCGATAGAGATAACACATGCTCGCAGAATCTGGTTAGTTTGTTTTGACTCTCCGGAGGGGATTACTACATTATAACTAACGTCTGCTATCAGGTTTCCTACCCAGCCTCTTCACATACTCAGTGGATGCAAATGAATGTGTAGCTCCAGAATCAAATAATGCAAATTTAATCGTATCACAAATGGGAACCTTACCTGTTACTACAGATGTATTTGCTTCTGCTTCCTCCGTGGTCATGGTAAAGACTCTAGCTGGCGTCTTCTTTTCTGTAGCAGGGTTTGAGTTCTCTAGACAAACCGTGGAAAGGTGTCCTGCTTTTCCACATTTAAAACAAGTCCGATACTCTGCAAAGCACTTTCCACTATGCGAACCTCCACACGTGGGACATGTAGGTTGTGTAACTGGTGGTTTTCCTTGTTCACCCTTTTGGCGCTTGTTCTGATCCCATGATTGTTGTCCTGATTTTGGTTGAGAACCCGGCCTTGGACCTTGCACTTGTAGCGGCCTTTTCTTTCCATCACCTACAAAACGAGGTCCTTGTCTCTGTATAAACTGATGCCTAGCCTCCTAAGCACGCTTAATTTTCATTTCTGCTTGTTTGGCAATCAACGCTCGTTCTGCAACTTGTGAATAAGTTACTCCTTGTATTCCAGCCATACCCACATCTCTATATAGCTCTGGCCTCAGACCTTCTAGGAATCTCTCTACCTTCAATGCATCAGTACTAACCATGTGCTCCGCAAACCTAGAGAGTTGCTCAAACTTAGCGATGTAGTCTGTGACATCTATTGCCCCTTGCCTCAACTGTATGAACTCGTTCATTTTCATTACTCGAACCGGGGCAGTGAAATACTTATTTCTAAAAAGTTCTTTGAACCTATCCCATGTCATCGTCGCCACATCCTCAATAGTTTTCATTATGTCCCACCAGTGTCCTGCACTTCCACGTAACATGAACGACGCGCACAATACCTTTTCCCCCTCAGGAACTTTACTATACAAAAACATGTTCTCTATAGTTCTAAGCCAATCCTCTGCATCAGTAGAATCTGCTGCACTCTCAAATGTTGGTGGGTTAAGCTTTCTAAACCTCTCTCCGATGACCTCTAAGTATTCAGCTCGAGGTTGCCGTTGATTCACACCATTTCTTGGTTGTTCACCCACACCCCTTTGTTGGATAAGTTGTTGAATCTGTTGCGACTGTTGTTCTACTAATCCTATCAACCGAGCCACAATCACTTCTAAACCAACAACCACTGCTGGTGCATTCGGCTCTGGATCGTTATTTCCTTCAACCCCTTCTTCTCTAACAATCTCCATGATCTCTTTCTAGTTTTATTGTCCCTCTGTCACAGGCCAATATGATTCATGAAATAATGGATGTAAATTAAGAATAAGTAAAACTTACTGGCGTGTCTGCGCTTCATAAGTTCTGGGCTCATGTATATGAACTGTCTATAGGGCACAAACCAGGCTCTGATACCACTCTGTCACACCCACCCTTGTAAAACTTATTTTAATTTTTAGACTTAGAAAACCGGTATATTCTTTTTTTTTTTTTCCTTCAAAATTAACAATTTAGGATACTCTTTCTAGACAAAAATTTCACCTACATATATTTACATAGATTCAGATCGAGTACTAAGGTGTCACACCCCATTCAACACCATATTTACAGAAATATACCTATTAAAGATCCTTAATTTGAACATGTCCAAAAAGATTATTTGAACACTAGCAAAAACATAGTGAGTCCAAGATTTAGCCCCACAGATCGTCATTCATATACTCGGGGCTTCAGAACTTGCAGAAGCTCCAACAGCATGCCAGATCAGTCCACGAGCTCATGCGTAGTCAAACTCACCTGCAATGCAAGAACTATGTGAGCTAAAGCTCAGTAAGCAGAAATCATGCATGAGAAATGCATATATGATGGATGCAAGTTATAAAACTATTTCTTTCAACTGTTTTCTCAAAAGGAAACCCTTTTTGGTGGGAAATGGCTCCCTTCACTGGCACAACCTCACTAGAATATCCCTCCATACTCGTGACTACCAAGGGTCCCTCCTCCCCCCTTATAGTCCACCCGAGATATTAGTGATGGTTGGTACGACCAAGTGGCTATCCTTCCGAGACTACCAAGGGTCCGCCTCCTGCCTGCCCCTGCAGTCCACCGGAAAGTCTACCTCTTCCCGTACCCCTCATCATAAAGGTGCTGAAGTGGGAACCTCCTACACGTGCACTTCTGTCACCGGAAGCATCCCGAGAGACACCATATATAATATATAACTCTCAATGTGCCAGTGGTGACCAACCCCAAAATGTTATCAACTTATGAAATTATGCTATTTTGACTTCTTATATGTGCACATGTAATTCTTGTAGATGCTAATGCTCATGATTGATGCACATCAGTTTGTTTTTAGCAACGGAAGAATACACTTTATATAACAACACATATAACAATCAATTATCACAAATAATAAACACAAATACTATGTTCAAGCATTGTAGTTGGAGATGGATTTTTACTTACCTCGTTTCTTGAAAGTAACTATTTGAAACTCTGCATCTCTTACACCAGTGTAGTAATTAATCTATAATGGAATGTCAAAGTAAGAATTTGCTAACCACCTTATGCACAATTTTATTACATTAGATAAGTGAATTTGATAAACATAATTACAAGGTCATCATGAACTACAAATTCTTAGTTTATTCGTATTATATAAACATACTTGTGCATACATGATTTCATCAAATTTAATTATGTATAAGCAAAATTTACTTCCTTACTTAACTTTAATATAACTACCCCACTTCTTTATCACTATTAAGAGATACTCAAATAGATCCATATAGAATAGCCATACTAATTAATAAAACACAAACCACTTCACATCAATTAATATAGCCTAGTTAATGGTGAAATTGTTAGCTTATAACATGTAATATCAGAAACACCACTCAAGTAGCTCCATTGACTAGACTTCAGAATTGAAACCAAACTAGATTAATGGATAACAATTAAATAAGAACATGTACTTCACCTTTTCTTTTCTTTTTCCGGATGTAGTATTCCTTTTTCTTCTTTTTTTTTTATCGACCTCCCAGTTTTCTTCTTCTTCCAACTTCACTTTTACAGATGTAGTTCATCCTTTTTGAAGTAATAATGAACTTGATCTTATCTAATTCCTATAATTAGTCATCGCCTCTCTCTTTTGTTTTTTGATCTGATAAGGTTTTCCTTTGTTTGTTATTTTATTTAATTATTATTATTATTATTATTATTATTGTTGTTGTTGTTGTTGTTGTTGTTGTTGTTGTTGTTGTTGTTGTTGTTGTTCCGATAATGGTACCCTTTACACATCTAACACTATCACGTACTACCTAGTGGGTTTCATATTTTAAACTTATCACACGCAGTCTTATATTATTTAGCTTCTCCCAATATTTTAGACTTAAGGGTTCTCAATCACTAAAATGAACACCTCCAAATTAGTTGCAGAACATAAAATATAATAACTAAAACAAATTGCGACAACAACTATAACACAAGTAGCACATAAAAATATAAGATCCATGAAAATGCAAGAATTATACTGGCCAATGAGTTGTGAGAGGCGCGGGTATTACAGTTTATATGAATGTTATATTTTTTTTTAAATAATCCAATGTTTTTATTGTTAAAAATAATTAATTAGTTTATTTTTTTTATAATTTAATTCACAATATAAATAGTCTAATTCAAAATTAAAAAAAAAAAAACACTAATTCAACTGAAGAGTCATCTCTATCCAGGTGTACCTCACCTGGTCCGTAGAGCCGGACTTTGTCGTCTTTGCTAGAGACTAATCCCTGCACCTGCTTTGTTTGGCACCCTGATGGGCCCCACACTACATTGGTATGATATTCTCCGGTTTGGGCTAAACCCAGTTTTATTTTTGGGCTAACTCTAAAAAAACATTATACTAATGAAGATACTTGAATCATAATAAATCGTATAATCTCTCCATGTATATTCTAATGTGAAATTTTGTTGATAATCCCAACATAATTATTTATCTTTTGTATAAGTATTTATATTTCAATTTTATTCTTCCCTTAAAATGGGTGGCCCTTCAAAACCACTGGGAATTTTACCTTGGGTACCCTAAATGTGGGTGTTCTATAAAATATAAATAGGCTATCATGTTCTTTTAGTTTGCTGGTATATAATACATATTATTAAATTAAATCAAGTAGGCCATTTTCCAAAATCCTCTATAAAAATTCATATAAATATTCATATCCAACGCTAAATTTTACCGCCACATTTTTTCCTTATCTTCCCTCGTAGGATGATGGGAGATCTATTGTTCATGATGTTTTTATTGAAGATTCAGTCATCGTTGAGCATTTCAACATTGATCACCTATCTTTTTTGGGCTTTCATTGAAAGGTTGATAAATTAAAAATTAACTTTTTTGGTACGCGATTTGATTTAATATATTTAGATCTGTATAGGGTTTAAATCTAGTAATTTTGTGCTTCATATATTTTATATTTCTATGTGTTGTGTTAACTGTTTCTTCATGTCAATTAATGTACGTTGGTTGATTCCAGCTATTCAATAAAATCTTATTATTTCAAAAAAAAAAAAAAAAAATTTGCATAGATTTTAAGCTTCTTAAAAAGTCTAAAATTACTAAAATTAAGGGCTGAATTAATTTCTTAATTGAAAAATAAATAGCCTGCTTTTCATAATAAAACAAAATTGCTTATAATTTTATTGACTATTCATCGTTTTAGATAAGTTAATTTTACTGTAAGGTATTAGTTAATTTATCGATCACACTTGGTGTTTGTGACTTCATTTACAAAAAAGTATTTATATAAACATGTATTATGGATTTTAAATTGAAGTTTTTAAATAATTAGTAATTACGGGTTCCCTAAAAAAAATAGTAATTGCGGGTCTATCAATATAATCATGCCTCGGGCCTCTAAGAACATAGGGTATTCCCTTGAAGAAAAGAATCAAGGCCTAATTAACGAGAAAAACAAAACATAGCACAAGGGTGTGATGATCAGCAAAACTTGGGTTGATTAATTATCTGTAAGAATGTTAAGGAGTGCGACTCTACTTTGCAACAATTTCCTAAACAATGTTTCTAATCCTGCCTCAATTCCATCTACACAAGATTCAAGATTTTGTAGTCTTTTTTGCACAATTTGCCTATCAACAACCTTCAGATCACTCATTTTAAGATCATTTAGAGCCAAATCTACACACCCCACTTCGGAAATAACACTATGATCCTTCCCAGAGGCCATCAGCCTTGAAACCAGATTCCAGCCATTGGCCGGCGACGACGACAACAACAACAAGATACACCTCAAAATGGCAATGGTGATTCCAGAAACTTCGCTTAAAACTGAAACATTTAATCCGTTGTTGTACTTGTCCAAATTCTTGAGTGTTTTGAGTGTCTTGGATATGCTCTTGTTCATCTTCTTTCTGAAGGAAAGGTATGAAGATACATCATTACTGATGCTGGAATCGAAGGCCTTGCGGCGCAGTGCAGATTGAAGGGATTGTACATTGTCCTTCATCATCTGCACCATTTCTCTGATGCTGTTGCAACAATCCAACACCTCCACTGAACCCGAAAGTGATTCTTCCATTGATTTTTTGGTACTGATTTCCTGATGAACAGAATTGTACAATTCTGCAAGCTTCACAAGACCAGATTGAATCGCTTCTGAGTTTGCAGAATTGATCTGCAACGATTTCAGATTTTCTAACTCGGTTTCGAAAGTTGTGGGGTGAATTCTTGAAGGAAGACTAATTGACCTGAAATGCGTCTGAGATGTTGCCATTTTTTCTTGAAAGGGTATGGTAATGGTAGTGATTATTTTCTGAATCTGAGATGTGTGGAAATTGTCAGAATTGATGGGTGTATTTATAGAGACACCATTTGCTTTTTAAAATTTGAAATCATTGCTTTCTCCAACATCAAATAAATTAAGAATCTGAAAGAGTACAGAATAATGATTGTGAATTATGGAGGTGAACGTAGTACGTGGCTTGCATGCAGAATGCCGCATGTAGAGTGGGCAATGAGCAGCCAATAATAGACAAGTGATAGGTGTCTGTCTCCCTATCCAATCACCAAAAACCACACATTTTATTAACTAAAAATAGAAAAAGCTATACGTAGAATATACTCTACCTAGTGAAATTGCCAAGTGTTGCATGTTTATTGGGAGTTGGAGAGAAACTTTTGGAATTACGCACATTCGGGAATTCTTAAATTTGAATTTAACTTGCACACGATATTTATAGTGCGTTCATTTTTCTAATATGTTTTTATTAAATAACTTATTAATTTATTTATATTTTTCAATTAACGATATCAAATAGTATAACTAGAAGAAAGGGGATAATCACTATGGAAAATAGTTTTTTAAGATAATAAAAAATAGTATCAAATAATGAGTATTTGTCACAACTTTTATTATTTGAGACAACATGTCGTCACTAACTATACGTCTTAATAAATCGAACCCTAATAATGTATTTGTGACGACAAAAGTGGTATGAAATGCGTCTCAATTTTCTTTTTTTGCAACAACTAGTTGTCTTTAAAAGTAGGATCTGATTGCTCCGAGAAATTATTTCTTTCACGTCTACCCGAGGGTGGCGGCACATCTGCGTGAATTAGAGGTGACAGTTACAAGAATGGCGGGGAAGTCAACAATACCCAACGACATTCAAGGATGGATGTAGATCAATCGGGCAGGGATAATCATTTTGGTCCTGGGAGGTGGTGACTGTTCTCAAGAACCAAAAAGACTGAGTTGAGGGAAACCCTATGAGTCATTGAAACGATAGCAGGGGCCCTTCATCTATCAATACTAGATGTCCGCCTATGCGATGCACGGATAAATATGTCTAACTATATTAATAGTTCGTGATGAAACCGCATCATACTTATAAAGGCCTATAAAACGTATAGGTAAAATCATATGGAAGAAAATAGAAAACATGAATAATGTAATATTTATTGTGTTTTCTGTACAATTGAAAACATTATATAAGTTGCTCCCATGTGATGCATGTGAAGATATTCCCATACCTAGGAAAATCTCGTCTTGAAATTGTGTAGGAGGAAATTATTTTTATTATGAGATGTCGACACATTAGTTGATGAACACGTTAGCTTGTGTTCACTACGGGTAGGGGAGTGGTCTAGTGATGCCCTATATTTAGTTGTTACAAATAATATAATTAAAATATTTTAAACTTAATGCGTGAAAAATAATATTGTGATGAGAACATCATCCACATTTCTATACCAATAAAAAATAATTTTTTATTTTTATCATTGACTTCATTATTAGACTTTTATTGGAATATAAATACATAATTATCGAATACTTAATTTTTAGGGTAAACTAGATTTTTGATCATGATTAAGAAAATCACAAATCAAAAGTTATTTGTGGTATAAAACTTTTTTTTAAAAGCAAATAGCAAGAAACCAAAAAAAAAAAAAAAAAAAAAGTTTAGACAAGCTAAAGAATTCGAAAAAAAAAAAGCTCTAGCTTCTCTCTAGTTTCTCTCTCTAAAAATCCCTAGTTTTCTCTTCTGCTCTTTGCCACTAATGGCGGCGACGACGAGCTTCTTGCTCGCGTCGGCCGTCGAAGGGGAGGATTTTCCACACCTTCCTTCTATGGATCTCGGAGGGTGTCAAACCATCTGGACCCACAGAGCCTACCTATTTCTTAGTTGTTTCGCAATCAGCAGCAAAGAAGATGGAGGGTAGATCGGTGAAGAAACTTTTTGATCTGGCAACAACTGAAAGCTTTGGAAGCACTGGTGTCTATAGAGGAGTCCCAATAGTCAAATTTACGGACTTGGAGACGGATGCACTAGCGATGTAGTGCCGATATGTTCTCATCGGCAAATTCTCTTAGGGACGTCCTGTTTTTAATAACATTAGATCTAACATGCCTGGCTTTGGATTTATTAAATTTGTGTTCATTGGTGACATAAATATTAAGCATATCAAGATTAAGTTTAGCAACGAAGGCGATTATCAACGTTTTTGGGCAAAATAGATTATGCGTGGGGGGGAGGGGGTGACCCTATGAGCCTTTTTAAATGGACAAAAGATTTTGATACAAAAAGTGAATCTCCCATTGTGTCTGTCTGGATCTCGCCACGTAAACTTCCTATACATCTTTTTTATAGAAAAGCGTTATACAAAATTTATTCACTGATAGGGCATCCTTTATGGATAGATGAGGCTACTATTGATCGAACCAGGCCTAGTGTGGCCAGGGTTTGTGTTGAGCTACATCTTACTAAACCAAGGCCTGAAGAAATTTTCATTGTTTGTGGGGAATCTTTAATTACTCAAAAAGTGAACTATGACAAAATGCCTAGTTTTTGCTCCTAATGTAAACATCTAAGGCATATAACTATAGATTGCTTTAATGAGGAATATAAAAAGAAGAACAGAGAGATCTTCTTTTGTGCATAAACCTGCTGAAAAAAAATGAGTACCAAAGGAAACTAAAAATGCTAATAACCCCAACAATGTACAGAATGTAGAAAAAAAAATGAATAATAATGTAAGAAATGTTAATGAAACTGGGTTGGGGTGGATATTGGTAGCCCTAGACATGCTAGAGTGGAGGAGACTGTTGCAAAGAGCCCTAGTGAGAGTGTGTTAGCAGCATGTCACCCCCTGGACAAGAGGAAGGGTGTTGCCTTCACTCCCTATGTCCACCAGAAACAGAGTCATGTGTCAATGAATTTTGCTAAGTCTTCTAAGGGTAGAGAGACCTTTATTGATTTGGACACTGAGGGGAAAAGGGGTGATGATACTAAGTTTATAGCTGATATTCTAGTGTATGAGAACTCTTTTTCAAAACTCTCAATACATCCTGATGATGATATGAATGTTTTTAAAAAAAATGATATTTTGCACGATAAAACTCATTCAGTAGTTCATATGTCTCATTTGCAGGAAATGTTAGAAGATGATTTGGAGGAAGAAGGAGATTCCATCTCCTTAGATGAAGGGTTGGATACTGCCTAAAAGAAAAACAAGAGTAAGAAAAAATATAGGAAAATGAAAAAGCAAACCCTCCACTTGTTATGCAAACAAGGAGGGGGGTCAACCTCACTAAAGGTAATAATTCCAATGCTCAATTATTGTGCTTACTTGGAATGGTAGAGGATTGGGCAATAAGAAAACTAGAAATTACTTAAGAAATCGGGTAAAGAAAAAACGTCCTGACATTTGTTCTGTTTTAGAAACCAAAACTGCTGAGATTGATCCTTTTCTTGTTCATACTTTGGGCTTTAAGAATGTTGTTGCTAATAAGAATGGTAAAATATGGGTTATGGGGAATGATCCTATTGAGATTGAGTTGTGCTTTACTTCCAATCAACTGATTGATGTTGTTGTTTAAAACCCTGTTATTGAATGCAAATTCTTCTGCTCTTTTGTATAAGCCTCTTGTTCTAGTAATGTTAGACTAGACATGTGCACTGATCTTTTGAATTGTAATCATTGTAATGATCCATGGCTGGTGAGTGGGAACTTCAACATTATTTTATCTGCTGATGAAAAAACAAGAGGGGTTGCCTTAAAACTTGAATCTATAGACGACTTTAATAAGGCCCTTTGTGATATTGGACTAGAAAATGTTAACCATGTGTTTGAAAGATTGGATAGAGCTTTAGTGTCTTCCAAATGGACTGATTTGTTTAATAAATTTCTTGTGAAGCATCTAACTAAGGGCCCTTCGGATCACTGTCCTCTTTTGATGTATCTTTCCTCCATCAAAATGTTACCAAATCTTCTTTTAGATTCTTAAATGCTTGGACCAAACACCATACATTTTTTAAAACTGTTGAGGATTCTTGGATCCTCCCAACAGAGCAAAAAGGTATGGTTAAGTTCCAGCAACAACTGTTTCTAAAGAGTTGGGATTCGAATGTATTTGGAAATATATTTGATAAGGTGGCCAAAGCTAAAAGATATTTGTGCAATCAAGAGGAAGTTTATTTAGCTGACCCCACTGACCTCCATTTGACATCATCAAAACAAAAGCAAGTAGAGCTTATTCATGCTCTTGCTTTGGAGGAATCATTTTGGAAATAAAAATCTGCCTGTAAATGGCTTAAGGAAGGAGAAAAAAAATTCTGCCTACTTCCATGCTTTAGTTAAAAAAGAAAAGGTTTAAAAACATAATAAATGAGATTAAGGAGGGTGATTGCATAATTAGGATCCTGAGCAATTGAATAAATCTGCTTGCTCTTTACTTGGAAAAAAAATTCTGCTGAAAATATTGATCTTGATAGTGCTATTTTAGCCTATGGTGGAAGAAGCAGATTTTCAAACTTTGTGCAGACCTCCTAATTTGACTGATATTTATGATGTTATTCAGGCCAGGCCCTGATAGGTTTTCATCTCTATTTTATCAATCAGGTTAGAGGATTATTAAGGATGATTTGCTAGAAGATGCTAATGAATTCTTCTTGGGTGTTCCCATGCCCAAAAGTTTCACATGTACTTCCATAGCTCTCATCTCTAAGAAAAATCACCCTTCTGCTTGGTCAGAATTCAGGCCTATTAGTCTATGTAATGTGTCTAACAAAATTTTAACTAAATTGGTTAATAGCGGGTTAGCAATTCTCGTTCCTAAATTGATCCCCCCCCCCCCCCCCCCAGCTCAAAATGGCTTTGTCCCTTCTAGGGGTATTGCTGATAATATAGAAATGGTGCATGAGCTGCATAATAAAAGCAAAACTGGTAAGATGATCATGAAAATTGACCTGCAAAAAGCATATGCCAGGATAGAATGGAGAGCTCTGTACAAGATTCTCAAACTTATTAGCTTTCTTGAGCTTTTTATTACTTACATTGCTAATGCGGTTAGTAATTCGTGGGTTTCTCTGTTAATCAATGGAACACTCACTGGATTTTTTAAATCCAGCAGAGGCATAAGGCAAGGAGATCCTCTTAGCCCAATTCTGTTTGCTATCTTCTCAAATGCTCTTACTTGTGGGCTTCTTGATTTATATGAACTTTACCCTGAGCATAAATTCTATAGAAAGGGGATGACTATTCCCTCTTTGTCTTTTGCTGATGACACTATTGTTTTTCCTTCTGCTAAAGCTGCTAGTTTTCAAAAACTACTTCACTTTCTTAATTGTTTTGTAAGAGCTACTGGGTAGAAAATGAATTACTCTAAAAGTACTGTGATTTTTGGTAAACATGTGTCTTGCTATAACAAGAGGAAAATCTTGGAACTATCACAGTTTGTAGAGGAAAAACTTCCCTATATCTTGGTGTTCGTCTTTTTAAAGGCAGGGTCAAAAATGTACTTTTTCAAAAGCTAATTGAGAAAATTAGTAGCAAAATGAAAGGATGGGATAAAATCTTTCTTAGTATGGGAGGCAGATTGGAGTTAATCAAATTTGTCATTAATTCTATCCATATGTACAACCTTAGAGTTATTGGTCCCACCAAGTCAGTTCTGGATAAAATTCATTGGATTTTTAACAGCTTTTTATGGGGCTCTACAACTGACCATAAAAAAATCCACTGGACTTCATGGGATAAGCTCTGCTTTCCCATAAAAGAAGGTGGATTAGGTGATAGAAATCTTTTTGATATCAATAAAGCATTTGTCTCTTATGCTTTGTGGAAATTGAGAATCTCTAGCTCTCTATGGTGTACTTACTTAAAAAATAAATACCTCAAAAGGACTCACTCGTTTAATGTTGATGTAGGTATAAACCAGTCCCATTTTTGGAGAAGAATTCTCAAATTACAGAGTTTCACAGATGGAAACATTTACTAGAGGTTAGGTAAGGGAATATTTATTTTTGGTTTGATAATTGGTGCCCCTACTCCCCCTTATGTGCATATGCTAAAGTTTTTAACTAAGATGATAAAGTCTGTGTTTTTGGGTGTGATGGTGAATGGGATAGCACCAAACTGAGCTTGTATTTTCCTACAGATGTGATAAATTCTATAAAGATGTTATGTATTAATCTGAGTTGTGATGATATTCCTGTTTGGAAACTTTCTCCTAGTGGTCTCTTCACTTTTTATTTAGCTTGGAATTCCCTAAGACCAGCCAAGCTCCCAACAGCTTGGTAGTCGATGATGTGGCCTAAAACTGTTCTGAAAACCTAGTCTATATTCCTTTGGAGATTGATAAAAAATTATCTTGCCCTTGATGATAATCTTAAAAAGAAAGGTTTTGAGACCACCTCTTGGTGTCATCTTTGTCATTCGGCAAGTGAAGAGACTAAACATTCTTTTGTTCACTATGATATATCATGGCAAGGCTGGGAATATTTTGCTCAACTGTTTTGCATTCAAATCCCCTTGGATATAACTCTACCCCCACATAGCCCTTTGTTTTTCAAAGAAACAAAATAAAGAGCACATTTGCATTACCATTCCTTTTCTTATCTGCTGGTCCCTTTGGTGTGCGAGGATTCTATCCAAGTTCCATGGTCAAATACCATCTGCTTCTCGAATTCAAAGACAAGTGGTGGACAAGCTTAGACTCATGTCAAATGCAAATCTGTTACCCTTTGGATTCTGGAGAGGCTATTGGTATTTGGCCGGGATTTGGGGGATTTCTGTTGTGATGAAAAATGAAAAAAAAAAAAAAAAAAAAAAACGATTTTAGTCCTATGGATACTCCCAGATGATGATTATTTCAAAGTAAATACTAATGGGACCTGTAAAGGAAATTATGGCATGTCCGGAGCTAGAGGGATCATTCGTGATACTAATGCCTCCTTGTTGTTGCATTTTACAAGTTTTTGGGTACCACTAACACAATATTGGCAAATCTTCATGCAATTATAGTTGCCTTGGGATTGTGTACGAGAAGGGAATAACTAAAGTTTGGTTGGAAGTTGATTCTTTTGCTTCATATTTAATGCTTAGCCAAAAAGTTATATGATATTGGTCCTATCAAGCTCTCTTTGCAGAATTCTGGAGTATTTCACAGGTGATGGAGGTGAAAATATCTCATATACATAGAGAGGGTGACAGTGCAGCTGATCATCTTGCAAATCTGCAGTGAAAAGGAAATCGAGCAAAGAAATACACACCATTTCAGATTGTCCAACTCTTAAAGGCTTCTTGTATCTAGAAGCTAGGGGATATCCTAGTTTTAGATTTCCTAAATAGTTTGTGATGTAGTTCCCTTATTGTTAGTTTGTACACAGATCATCTCTTGAGCAGTTAATATACAGGGTAGCATGCAACAACGTCACAGGGAGGCTTGACGAAGTGTGGACGAAAATCATCTTTGTTATGCAAACTTAAAGGACTTTGAACTTATCAACTTAATATAATGCAAATCATTTTTCAAAGTTCGCACACCCAAATAGAGAATAATAAAAGGATAGTCGGAACCCTTCTTTCCATTCATACATACATTTCTTAGGAAATCCATAAAAGCACTTAAATATTCTTCCCAGCTCAAGACCTTAACTTGCTGGAAAAAATAATCATAGATTTGTGTACGTCCTTTGAAAGGAATTGTTTTATATCCTAAGAAAAATAAAATAATAATAATAATAATAATAATAATAATAATAATAATAATAATAATAATAATAATAATAATAATAATAATAATAATAATAATAATAATAATAATAATAATAATAATAATAATAATAATAATAATCATCATCATCATCATCATCATCATCATCATCATCATCATCATCATCATCATCATCATCATCATCATCATCATCATCATCATCATCTCACCAATTTAATCAAAGTGACCTCTCTTGGGTGGCTCACGATCAAGAGACTGGACTTAATAAATAAAAAGATTAACACATCATATTGCTCTAAGTCCTCTTTACAAAAAGTCACAAAATTTTGAGAAATGAAAAGTAGTCTTGAGAAATTAGAAGTAGTCTCGACAAATTCCATCTTCGATTTCTAACAATAGAATATGGCAGTTTCTCAAAGTATTGAATACATTAATTTTGCTTTCCCTTGTTAATGTGAAGAAAGTTCACTTTAATGCCATGACTTTTCTACTCCAAGAAGCAACATGTTATCATTGAGACAAACTTTATTCACAAAATCAATAAAACCATTTATGGAAATAAGAGGGGTGGGGTCATAGGAGAGAACTGTTTCACAAATATACAATTCCAAACTGAGGCGAAAAATCGTTGACTTGGTAGTGAATATTTCAAGGAAGCACCAAGGATATTTGTCAATGCAGTATCAGCAGGGGTGATTCGCTTGGCTAGAAGGTGGTGTACCAAAGTTCCATCACACGATTTTGATGGCTCCCGAATCCCATATCAAGTTTTGTAAAATCGTACAACTCTTTGTTACCGCTTTGTTTCTTAACCGTCATTTATACCTTGAACAATTCGAATGGTTAAACAATGATTCAGAATATGGTTATTGAAACAATTTTATGAAAAGATTGAAGAATGAAAGCTCACTTCAGATTGCGGGTAGATATAGATAAATTATTTCAAGGATACAAAAAGTTGAACCAAAATCTTTTATCTTGGGAGTAGGCAATAAAATCTAAACAATATTACAGTTCTATATACTCTGTCTTCATCGGTAAGAGAAGGCATAACCTTACTCTGAAAAAGAAGTAAGTTTTACTTGTCAAGTTTTTTCAAGCATGTAAGGCATTTTAGTCAATGATCCAACCATGGCTTCACCACTAATGACTTCATTCAAGTGTGGAATTTCACATTTAAGAGAAAACAACTTCCTTTCATTTTGACAAAAGGTTAAGTTAAATACAACCACACATCTTCCAAACTTTGTAGACATTCAAAGAAAATCTTGAAGAGATGTGTTAAACATTGTTATAAACAAACAAAAGGAGAATCAACACATATTAATATTTTTTATCCATGACCTACAAATTGAAAGAATGCGATATAAATATGCATTAACTGGGAAGAACTTTTTGTTTTCTATTTCTAATTCAAAAGAAGTTAAAATGTTTAAAAGATTACCAAAAGTCCGCCGAGAATTCCTTCAAGTTAAATCCGATTCCAGGTATCAAAATAAGAATGAGCAAAAACAGTCTTTACAGAGTTCAGCAGTGGTGATTGCTCGACAACAATGGTGATTGTCATGACAACAAAATAAAAGAAGAATTGCCAGTACATGGTGTTTCAGACCTAAACATGACTAGGTACTACCCCGCAAAGATATTTCCCTTGGCCCAGTGAGATTTTATTTTGTTGGGCCACTACACGATGTAGAGAGTACCTTGGGTCGCAGTATACCAATCTCAAATGAAACTTATAGACCCATCTAGACCGCCAACTAGACTATTTTTATGTTACCTTGGTTTGGTACATGGTATAAATATAAGCAATTATTAATCTAGACTATTTATTCCATTTTTATAGTTCCGTTTATATTTTTTGGAAAAAATCCAATTTTAGTCATGTATGTTAGAGTTTGTCTAGAAAAATTATATATGTTCCAAAATTTCAATTTTACTCCATTGTGCTCGAAAAATGTTTAATTTAAAGATACTAAATGCCGGAGGCCAGTAATTGTGTCGCATGTGACCCAATAAATTGGGGGTTTTCGGTTAAATAGCTAATGTGGCAGTTATGAACTTGTATTTTTTAATGGTTTGTTGATTTTGTTGTCACTGATAAGTCAGTAACAACATGCGCTTAAAAAAAAAAAAAGTTTAAGTTGTTGTTCATTACTCAGAGTCGGTTGATTGGGTTGTTCGATGAGTCACTTCAAAGTTATATTTATGATTTTATGCCAGTGGAGAGGTTGTCGAATCTCGATCACTTGGACGAGAATCTACTGGTTGGTAATTTTAAAAATATTCGCGTTATGCAATCATAATGTATCGCACAATTTACTAGTTACGAGTATTAATACTTTTATAACTATGTTGCGATGTCAGATGTTCATGCTAGCTAGAGTCATTTCGGTTATTTCACTGCAGACAAAAGATATAAAGGGAGATGTTATAAAAGAATTCATGAGTAGTTAATTTAGTATTTTTATCTTCACGTTGTTTGTCTTAGATTTCTATAATAATATAATTATTTATATTATTATAAACACTTCATTTTTAAGTTTTTCTTTAACAGTATATATTAGATAAAAATTTAAATTTAAGACCCATCTTAGAAACTCGATTCGGACCTAAACATGACTAGGTACTGCCTCGCAAAGACTTTTCCCTTGGCCCAGTGACATTTTATTTTGTTGGGCCACTACATGATGTAGAGAGGACCCTGGGTCGCAGTATACCAATCTCAAATGAAACATATAGACCCATCTCAGAGCGAGTTTCAATATTAAGACTGCCAACTAGACCATTTTTATTTTCTCTTGGTTTGGTACATGGTATAAATATAAGTATTTATTAGTCTAGACTATTTATTCCATTCTTACAAAGTTCCATTTATTTTTATTTTTTTGGAAAATCCATTTTTAGTACTGTATGTTACAGTTTGTCTAGAAAAGTTATGTATGTTCCGAATTTCAATTTTAGTCGAGTGCGTTAAAAAATGTTTAATTTAGGATTACTAAACGCCGGCGGCCAGTAATTGTGTCGCATGTGGCCCAATAAATTGGGATTTTTCGATTAAATAGTTAATATGACAGTTATGAATCCAGGTGTACATGTAATCAATTAAATAAACCAATTTAATTACTAGAGCTGGTGTGGATTTAGAACTTGTATTTTTTAATTGGTGTGTTGATTTAATTACTTGGTATGTACATCTAGATTCATAAATGTTATGTTAGCTTTTTTATCTGAAATCCCCAATTTATTGAGTCACGTGCCCATATTCCAGCATAATTAGTGGCCGTCATCGTCTGGCAGTGAAGGATTCAGAAATTTGAAAATGGGGTATGATAAATAATTTCAAAAAATATATAAGTATATCTCAAAATATCACTTTCCCCTTCCCAAAAATAAATCATAACTAAAAAGAGTTATACAAATATGACTCTTTTAATGAAGCAGAAGGAGTATTTTGTGGGAGGAACATTTGATATTAAAAGTTTACGAATATAATTTTTGTACTTACATGGTGTTTTTAGCAAAAGTTATTAATAAATCACATTAAAAGAACTATGTAAAAAAGTGGGTCTGGTTCCGAAAAATAAGTATTCAAAAAAGTCCGCTACAAAAAGCCTAAAATTATAATGGAATAAAAACTATCTAATTTTTTTTTTTTTAAAGACAAGAATCTCATTACTTAAATAAGAAAAAAATCCATTTTTAGTCCGGTATTTTAGGGCTTGTCCAGAAAATATCCTGGATTCATATATTTGAATTGGTGTGTTAATTTAATCACTTGGCATGTACACCTGGATTCATAACTGTCATGTTAGCTTTTTGATCTGAAATTCCCAATTTATTAGGTCACAAACACATATTCCGGCACAATTAGTGGTCGTCGGCGTCTAGTGTACTTAAATTGGATATTTTTTTAAACATAGTGGATTAAAATTGAAATTCCGAAGATACAGGACTAAAAATTAAATTTTACCCTTAAATGATGTTCATAAGTACAAGACTCTCGATCCAATTAGTAAAATCATGCCCCATCCAAACAGACGGATAAGCAGAAGAAAAAGAAAAAAGAAAAATGCGGCAAGTGATATGTACCCGAAGAACGCCTTGCTCCGTGATTGCATGCACAACAAGTAAGGAATCGGAAAACCACCACTACGAAACCGAATAATTACATAATAGACGCCATCTAGAAAAAAAATTAAAAGAAGAACTAAAAACGCACCAACGAAAAGTAGACGACGAAAAGACTAGAATGGTCGGCAAAAGTCGCACGTCGGCGGGGAAAAATCTCCCGCGAGGAAAAATCCTAGCGAAGAGGAGAAAGCAAAACCGACGAAAATTAAAGATGGACAAATGTGACCGACGGCAAAGAGTTGTTGGCCATTGGAGGATCTTGAGAGATGAAGCGGTTTGTTTTTCGGGTCCATTGCAGCAACCCCACCAAACTATAAACATTTTTGCACATAAACTACTAAACTTTTTCTTGTGGCATCGATACATATAAACTATATGAGTTTAAGTTAAATAATTAATTTCTATTTAATTACTTACCCACATATCTTTAAGTTCCAAACTAATAATCTGTCTAGTTATTCATTTCATTTTATAATTTGTTGCAATCTTATAACTTTTTTCGTTGGATTATTTTTCTTTGCTAATTATATAAAGATCGATTTAATTCATCTCAAAATCATTTTTAAAGAATAAGATAATTGTCTTTGCTATAATAAAACCTTAAGAAAAGAAGGGTAAAAACAAACTAAAACAATTGACAAGTATCTTTTTATCTTTAAATTTTGAGTTGCATACATTTAAATATTAAATAAAAAAATAATTTACTTATATATGATTGTAAATAATTTATCGTACCCTCAATTATGAAATTCTGGATCCGCCACTGGGTACAATTGTACCATCATGAACCTTACTTGCCTCCGCCTTTGTCGCCTGGTGTCCTTAAATTAAAATTTTTTTATATAATGAACTAAAATTGAAATTCTGAAATATACAGGATTTTTTCTCGATAGGCCCTAACATACAGCACTAAAAATACATTTTTCCCATATTATTTTAAAGGTAAAAACTTATATACACCATATACATGGACTTTCTTATGTAGAATAAGTCGGATTAATTCTAGAAATATCAATAAAGTGATACGTTTATTGATAATTTTCCAAAAAAAATAAAATAAATAAATAAATAAATAAATAAATAAATAATAATAATAATAATAATAATAATAATAATAATAATAATAATAATAATAATAATAATAATAAAGTGATACTTTCCCCCACTTTATTGACCCAAACTAAGCGGACCTAAAAACACTCAATGAAAAAATTTAATAAAAAAAATTAAAAAAAAAAAATGGATCCATTCATTTGACATCCATTTTCCAACAATTAATATTTTTTCATAAATATGGGAAAACATTTCGAAAAAAACTAATACTTTTTTAGGAAAATGATTTTTTTTTTTTTTGTACAATTTATTATTTAGAAGCATAAGATGAGATATCAATATTGAAGTTATAAATGGTATACCTATATCTAAACTGCATGGTGAAAATGCATATAACACTTGATAAGAACACCCATAACATCAAAACTACGTACAAGAATTATTAAATTTTACAAAAAAAAATATTACAATTTCTAGAAAATGTACTATTATTTTAAATAAAAGCAACAAATAATTTTTCCAAAAGATAAAATATTTTTTCCTAGAAGGTGTATTACTCTTACTCAAAGGAATAGTACCTCTTAAAGTATCCAACTAATTAAATAGTAATTGAATACAATTTGTGAGTTGTAAATAGAGAACTTATATAAATGTGATACACACACATAATTTATATATAAAAAACTCATGAATTATTAAGTTTTCTAACAGTTTTACATTTTTTCGGAAAAGTATTACGTTTTCTTAGAAAAGTACTCCCTCCGTCCCGAATAAACTTGCACACTTTCTGAATTCGGTCGTCCCAAGCAAACTTGCACACTTTCTAATAAGGAAAGTTATAACATAATCTTCACCCTCAAAATCTCCACCTCCAATCTCCACCATCAATTCACTTTTGAAAAGTCAACAAAATCCCCAAAAAAACAAAATTTCTTAATATTTGTACCAACCCCCTTATACAAGTTCATTTGGGACGGAGGTAGTATCATTTAACCTGTTTTTCTATGCCAACCGTTTTTAATTCAGCAAAACTTTAAAATCTGCTTGAATTAGATCGACCCGTTGTACATAGGAAGACTCATGCTCATGGGCAAGCTAAAGGTGGGCCAAGGGGGGCGTCGCCCCCTCAAATCTTAATAATTTGATAGGGATGTTTTTATAATTTAAAAATATTTATTTTATTTCGATAGGAATAAGAATAGTCCATCCTAAAAAATCATTAGATTTTATATTAGTTTAAATTAGTATATATTATTTGAATTTAGTTACTTCAGTATTTATACAAATTTTGTCCACAATTGCCAAATACACAGACATATAGCTTTTAGAAACTAAAATAATTGATTATTTGGGTAATTATTTACGAGCATTTTCATGCAAAAATATTAAACGTAATATATTAAACTTAGGGGGAGATTTGACGTCTACAAATAATGTGCAAACAAATGCTTCGTTTAGTGAAAACTAAGCTTTTTGTATCAACATCTAGTCAAATGTGATTGTTTCTCAGAAAAATGTGACTGTATTAATAAGATAAATTTTGTAGCCTACCTAATATAAAATTATCTTTATTGTTCTTTCTAAATTATCAATATCTTCTTTCAAACTTTGAAGACGTACTCAAAGTTCACCAATAACAGCGATGCTTAAGTTTAGCAATTAGACAAGTAAAATACATAAATAGAAGGCATAAAATGTCTTGTGGAAGGACAGCAATTAAACATGATGTTTTTGTCTCCCATGTATTCATGCGGGCCCCGACCCATTTTACGGGTCTAAATACCAGCCACAAGGCTCGATTATGGGTAGGGACATGTGAATTGTACATGACGATATTCCTCCTTAATCAATATTTGTGATTATAATTTTCTTTAAGTATATTTAAATAAAAAAACAAATTGTGATCCGTATTTGTACCCGAGTTTATCAAAATCATAGATTCTCTTTATGATTAGCTATTAAAAACTATTGAGACATAACGCAATTCATTTCATTGACGCTACGTACAGATTCTCAATAATTGAGAGAATATTGAATTATAATATGGTCTTTCCCTTGATATTTATGTATGAATTTGGTACGAATGTATAGTGCACTCATTTTTCAATCAGATCTATCCATTAGTTATTGATTTTTAGTGAATAATAAAAAAATTATGAGAACCGAATAATAAAAAATTATGGGTATCCAAACTTTATCATTTAAAATTTATATAAATCAAGTCTATTCAAACACATTTATAAAGATATTCACAATACTCAAACTTATCAACGAATACCCATTGGGTACCCTAATCTATTCAATATGTATTTTAAATTTTAAAAAAATATTACATTTCACTGGTCATTTAAATCAATATTCAACCGGTACTGTAGTTATCAATATAAATCAAACATGAGAGATAAAACAAATAAGAGTAAACCATAATATGCCTACCAATTTGGAAATAAAAAATAAATATATATAGAATGGAAGGTGCGGGGTTCGACTAGATTAATTATTGTTCATATATATTAATAACTATGATTTTTATTAATTGAGTGGTTCCCTCAGTGGTAAGATTTCTATTTTGAGTGGGACTTGAGTGCATAAGATGCATAATAGTGTTATTGTACACTCTAAACCCTAAAACCCTAAAAACCCGAAACCCCCCGAAAAACCATAAACCCTAAACCCTAGTTCAATACCCCTATATATATATATATATATATATATATATATATATATATATATATATATACACACACAAAACCTATATATAAATATATATATAAATGTTGATATTTTTTAAACATAAACGAGTTCGGATAGTGCAAGTAGCCTAGCACTAAAACTCGTATCCTAACTAAATACTAAGGGTCCGTTTACTTCAATGGACAACTTGGGATTTCTTGGGATTTCGGCCAGTAATCCTAAGTTGTCCCATGTTTACATTTCAAGTCGTCCAAAACGTAATAATCCGTCCGACCCGGGTGTACCCGCTACTGTTGAGGGAAAAGTAGGAATAATTGGTCCCAGCTTCACCCCTGGGACCAAAGTAATCCATTGGACTTCTCTCCTCTTTTCTCTTTCTTTTTTTATATATAACTTGATCTCCTTCTCACCATCATTTATTCATCTTCAACAACTGGAGAAATTAAGCAACTCCAAATGCAGAGCATGGCTTCTACTTTTTCCCTCACTCTCAAGCCATCCTCTCTTGCTCCTCCATCCCCGCCATGGCTCCACCCGATAGATTTACCCTTCCCCCACCTCCACTCTCTCTATCCCCTTCTTCTCTGCCCTTAAATCCACCTCCTCCTCCGCTGCACTATTCCCAACCGCCACACCATATTCATCCATTCGATTATTGTTTCCATCGCCGTGGAGACCCTCGAGAAAACAATCGAAATCGAACTTGTTTATAGGTTTGAAAAATTCTAATAATCAGATAGGAGTTTGAAAAATTGCAACCCGCACTACAACATAAATGGCTTTATGTAACATTTCGTTTGTAACACTTTTAAAATTTTGACTTTTATGTAACACTTTTGTAACACTTATGAATATGTAACACTTTTGTAACATCTGCGAATATGTAACACTTTCGTGCAACACTTTTAGAATATGTAACGCTTTGAACGTAACACTTTTAAATTGTAACACATTTAGGTAACACTTTTAAATAAGTAACACTTTTTACGCAACACTTTTGAATAAGTAACACTTTTTTGTAACACTTATAAATAAGTAACACTTGTAAATAATAAAATTATTTATTTTATTTTAAACTAATTAAATATTTGTGGATTATTTTTCTTATGTGACTTTTATTTTTATTTGTCTCATGTGTTATATCTTAATTATTACAACAGAATGCCTGTAACATAAGTAGTGAAAATGATCGACTCAGACCTACAAAAATAACAATTTATTAGAGCACCTAAAGATTTATTTATTCGTTAAGAATAAATTAAATTTTATTTGTGACTTATTTGTGGTTTTACTAAACAATTACAAAATAGACTTGTAGCTTTAAGAATTTGAATACACTTCTTAAGTGTGAGAACCTAGACTTGGGACATTTGGTCATGTATCTTCATGTTTGTAAGTTTATTTTTTTATTTAAAATCTATAAAAAAAACAATAATTAAGGTATCTTAATACATAAAATTATGGTAATTAAAATTAATGATAATGTCTTAAGATTTATATACAATAACTAGATGTATAAAATTAATGTGATATAAAATAAGTTTTAAATATATATATATATATATATATATATATATATATATATGAGTGGATGAAAATGAAAAAAAAAATAATGGAAACATTGTGTCAAATTGATATGAGTAACCTAAATAAAATTAAGTTAGATTGTAGTTTGATGAAAACTTAATTTTGAGTGTATTTTATTGATGTTACAATAAAATCTTGTGTATATATTGTTTTTCTTACAAAAAAAACTAAAAAAGTTATTGTAGCCTAGTGGTTAAGACTTTGCACTTAAGTTCCTGCAATCTAGCAACCTGGGTTCGAAACCCAACAATGACAACTTTTTTGTTTTTTCTTTCAATTAAAAGTATTACATAAAGGGGTTATGTGTAACAATTTTTTAGTGTTACCATAAAGTGTTACAATTTAAAATCTAATGTAACACTTATTAAAAGTGTTACTAAAGATCATCAAAAGTGTTACATTAGACTTTAGGTAGCACCGACAAATGTAACACCAATAAAGTGTTACATAAAGTCTATAGTAACATATTTTGGTATATAGGTAACACTTTTTGGGTGTTACATTAGCTCATTTATGTTGTAGTGCCGGAAACAGAAAAGAAAAATATTAAAGGAAGAAGAAGAGAAAATAAAGTTGTTGTAAAGGATTGCTAAAATAATGGCAGTAGAGCAAATTGATATATTATCACGACATAAGTGATAAAGTAAACATTGGATGGGACTCGGTTTGGGACTAGGACTAATAAGACACTACAACATAAATGGGCTAATGTAACACCCAAAAAGTGTTACATATATACTAAAATATGTTACTATAGACTTTAGGTAACACTTTATTGGTGTTACATTTGCCGGTGCTACCTAAAGTCTAATGTAACACTTTTGATGATCTTTAGTAACACTTTTAATAAGTGTTACATTAGATTTTAAATTGTAACACTTTATGGTAACACTAAAAAATGTTACATATAACCCCCTTTATGTAACACTTTTAATTGAAAGAAAAAATAAAAAATTTGTCATTGTTGGGTTTCGAACCCAGGTTGCTAGATTGCAGGAGCTTAAGCGCAAAGTCTTAACCACTAGGCTACAATAACTATTTTAGTTATTATTTTAAGAAAAACAATATATACACAAGATTTTATTATACCATCAATAAAATACACTCAAAATTAAGTTTTCATCAAACTACAATCTAACTTAATTTTATTTACGTTATTCATATCAATTTGACACAATATTTCCACTATTTTTTTTTCATTTTCATCCACTCATATATATATTTATATATATATAACTTATTTTATATCACAATAATTTTATACATCTAGTTATTGTATATAAATCTTAAGACATTATCATTAATTTTAATTATCATAATTTTATGTATTAAGACACCTTAATTGTTGTGTTTCATAGATTTTAAATAAAAAAATAAACTTACAAATATGAAGAGACATGACCAAATGTCCCAAGTCTAGGCTCTCACACTTAAAAAAATGTATTCAAATTCTTAAAGGCTAAAGCTACAAGTCTATTTTGTAATTGTTTAGTAAAAATATAATGTGTGTATATCTATATACATACACACAAATAAGTCACAAATAAAATTTAATTTATTTTTGATAACGAATAAGTAAATCTTTAGGTGCTCTAAGAATTGCTATTTTTGTAGGTCTGAGTTGATCGCTTTCACCACTTATGTTACAAATATTCTGTTGTGATAATTAAAATGTAACACATTAGACAAATAAAAATTAAAGTCACATAAGATAAATAATCCACAAATATTTAATTAGTTTAAAATAAAATAAATAATTTTATTATTTACAAGTGTTACTTATTTATAAGTGTTACATAAAAGTGTTACTTATTCAAAAGTGTTGCGTAAAAAGTGTTACTTATTTGAAAGTGTTACCTAAATGTGTTACAATTTAAAAGTGTTACGTTCAAAGCGTTACATATTCTAAAAGTGTTACATGAAAGTGTTACATATTCGCAGATGTTACAAAAGTGTTACATGAAAGTGTTACATATTCCTAAGTGTTACATAAAAGTCAAAATTTTAAAAGTGTTACAAACGAAGTGTTACATAAAGTCATTTATGTTGTAGTGAGAAAACTGGAAATGGAAACATTGGTTTATGACCACACAAATTTTGAAATCCAACAAAATCCTACTGAATAGTCCTATACCATGGATTAGGACCAAAAATTGGTCCTTGAAGTAAATTAACCCCAATAGTACTTAATTTTTTTTCCCAAACTCATTTAAACTTTACTCAATCTCTCTTTAATAGGGTTTGAGTGATCGGGTACCCGCCAAAACTTGCTCAATTGTCATCCTTACGTACATTGAACAACCAAAAAACACTACGAAAGTGGAAAAGGAAGCTAATCAGTTCCGGATAAATTGATACTTTTGTATGATTCATGGATTAAACGTGATTATAATAAATTATTTTTAATTTAATAAAATGATATAAATACAACATATGAAAATATTTTTTTGGACTTGAATAAATGATTTTTTTTAAACTCAAACACATCCTTGATCGGTTTATATCCTTCTTGATATATGTGAACCACCACAAATAATTCGATTAACTATAAAATCAGTTGAACGCAATATATATATATATCAAAGTAATAGACAACTCCTAACAGTATGTTAAAATAAAATAAAATTTTATACTCGCGTTAACATATTATTTTCTTTATTTTATTCACATTATCCCCTCTTTTAAAAATAGTTTTATATTTTACCTCCACTTATATATATATATATATATATATACGGTGAAATTCATTTCTCTGTTCTGATTAGGGTAAATTAAAAAAAGCATATTTGAAGTGAGAAATGATTAATTAGTCTGATTAATTAGCATTTAAAATAGAGTAGAAACAATATGTCTCCCCCCGGAAGACAAATTAAACATGTTGATGGCCCGACCCATTAAATACCCGCCAAAAAGCATCTACGTCATGTGATGGAGTTAACCAAGTTTTGGTTAATAAGAAGAACATGATTAATGCAAATTTGGGGCCACTAAGTCCATATTTACACTACTGATAGAGACTGATATGGGCTCCTTTGCAAATCCGGGTTTGAAATATTTTGCCACCCAAATATTTTGTCGATATGTTGTGTTTTTTCTGGAAATGTTGAGAGCATGACTGGACTAATCAAAGTACATTTTATTACCCATTTTCTCAAATGTTGCATGGATGTCAAAACATATATCAACAATATGATTATTGGGTCAATCAAAACTATATGATCCATGGTATAAATATTGGGAGTGACAGACAAACATACGAGTGATATCTGAATGACTTTCCTCATAACTTCTCGTATGTGATTACTATCACTATTTGCTTAGATAAAGATGAGTTATTTATTCCATTTGACCCTCATATGTCATTATTTTGACTTTCATTATAATTGCTCTTATGTGATTAGTACCAGTATTGCTTCGATAAAGATGGGTTATTAAAGAGTTATAAAAAAGTATTTGCAGTGATCTGTAGTAATTAGAGTCAAAAGCAGAATAAAATCAATCGTTAAATATTATGTAAGAAAAATGACTATAATGACAATGTGTATAGTCTTTCACACACACACTATCACATCTGTCTGTTTTGTCAAATCAAGAGCATAATCACCCCATAAGTTGACTTTGGCTCTAAGAATATTATTTCTACATTGAATATCTTTATCAGTTACAAATATAATTAGTTATTAAAAAGGTCAATTTTTTTCTTAAGATAAACATATTCTAGATCACGAAGATGAGAGTCCACCCATATAATTATCCACCATTCTTCTTTTGCACGTCTTCTATATCACAAAACGCATGTAATTCACCAATAACATCTAAAAGATAGTAAATAATTTACTATTAACATCTACAAGATAGTAAGAATAAAAATGTATTTTTATAAATGTAAAAAATAATTAAAAAGGATAACATTTTTTTTAAAAAAAGAAACAATTATAAAAGATTTAATGAACCATAGAAGCATACCAAGTGAAACTCTAGGATCGGCCTCTCCAACATTAATTTTCTCAAATGGAAGGAGCAGTAGGTTTGGGCATCCTTCAGCTTCATGCCTTGTAAAAATAAAATCTTCTTCATTTTGGCCTATAGCAAAGTTGTCAATCCCATAATATTCATTCTCCTTCATTATCCTCACTACAAGGAAAAGGGTCTTTTGAGATCACTTTTTAATAATAAGTATTTGCCACAACTTAAGCAAAGTGGTCTCAAATAATGAGTATTTGTCACAACTTATGAGTATTTGTCACAACTTTATTGTCGTCTCAATAACTCGGTCGCAAATAATATATTTGTGACCACAAAAGTGGTCTCAAATGCTTCTCAAATAATTTTTGCAACAACTAGTTGTCTCTAAAAGTAGTCTTAAAGTTGTCTCAAATAATTTGTAGAGAGATTTGTGACAACAAGTGGTCACAAATAACTTATTATTAGTGACCACAATTGTGGTGTCAAAAAGTCTTATGCAAAAAACTTCTTTTGTTGTAGTGCCTTGAGACTTATGAATCCAGGTTCTACTCATAGGTGGCTTGTGTCATTGTTCCATATTTATTTAGAAGAAAAAATCAGCACCCTATAAATGATCATCAAACTTAAAAAAATCAAATAAAGTTTATACAAAAAAGTTTAGAAAATATAAAACATCAAGTAATCTAATTATTGCATACAAAAAATAATAAGAATCATTTCGATTTGATAAATATTAGATGGATTGTCGATGCATAGAATTTTCCACATCCAAATAAATCGAAAGCGAATGGTGGATGTTTTCTTTGATAGATATATTTATGCAAGGGGAATACTTGTATACGTCATTCGTAAAATACCTATAAAATTCGTAAAATATTTTTGGTCAATTGGATATTCAGTAAAAAACTATATATACTCATGCAACCCAAAACGTGTACTCACAATCCAATCAAAAGAAATTAATATTTCAACGCAAAAAAATACTAAAGAAAACAATACTTAGAAAATGATGCATAAAATACTATATAAAAAGATAAATTTCAACCGAAGTAAAAGGAAAAGAATATGACCGACCTGAAAATAAACTGAAGAACTTGTTCCTTTAGAACTATATAATGTTGTTTAAATAGTGGATGTTCAAGGTGGTAAATCTCGTAAATTATGTAGGCAATATCTAAGAGAATAAGTAATTTAAATTTAAAAAACGCATTTCAAGAAAACGAATACAATTAGAGAATTAAGTTTGGTAGATATAAAAATCATATCAGAATCTCATTTATCTATAAAAAATTTCTACAAGAATGTCTCTATATATAGCGTATATAATAGGCTCTTGAATACAGATGTATATTTTTTTACATAATAATATAAAATGAATTATAAATAAATCGTTTGGAATGTCTCTACACATCGCTTCCATTTAATAGAATCTTAAATATAACTCCATATTTTACATAATAATATGAAATAAATTATAAATAAAGGAAAAAATACAAAAAGAAAAAAACAAGTGTGGTAAAATATAGAAGGTCTCTATATATTATGTCCATATAATAAAAATTACTCAATATTATATATGATATATTATATTCGAGGAAATAATAGTATGTACTTTATGTTATAAAAACACCTATGCATTTTATAAAATAAAAAAAGACATTACGTTTCTAAAAGAATATAATATAAAAAATAACTAATATGTGAAATTTTAATAATCCTACTTATATATCAGAATTTAAAATTCAATTCCCCTGCTATTATTTTCAATTTTTTTATAGATATTGGAATGTTTATATATCAGAATTTGAAAGTACATACTCTTGATTTTTAATAACACTATCAAGAACCGTAATTGTAATCATATGCAATTATTTAATGAATTTATCTAGTACAAATAAAAAATATAGAAAACTGAAATTAACTAATTTCAAATTTCAAATCGCATCTATGCAGAACTGAAAAAAATAAATCATTAGTTGCAATATTTATACCAACCTTATCTATAAAAAAAATAGAATTCTTATATATTGAAATCTTATACTACCTCCGTCCCGCTTTAACTTTCCTACTTTCTTTTTCGGTTTGTCCCAACTTAACTTTCTTGCCCATAAATGGGAATTTCTCTCACAATCTTCACCCTTAAAATCTCAATCCTCAATCTCCACCTCTAATAAAGTCAAAGATTCCACAAAATCAGTTTTTCCTTAACCTCCGTGCCCGGTCAAAGTAGAAAACTTAAGCGGGGACGGAGAGAGTAATATGTTTATATTTCCAAAACTCTTAGAGAATGACACTTGACAAAGTGCTTTCTCTTCTAAGGATTTCATAGAATCATGTACCTAGAGAGTATGATGCGTGACTATATTTTTTTACTAATGCGTGACTATATTAGTTTGTTTTTAGTTTATGGGAGATGTTTGAACTCTATAGCCTAATTGTTTTGAATCAATTTGGCAACATTTTTGTGTTATTTCAATTTTATTATTTATATATGTTGTGTAAGTATTTAATTTAGATTGATTATGCATTGGGAAATTACAATCACAACGAACAAACGATAAATAAAAATCGATAATGCAAAAGACACTAAATTTAATGTGGTACACTAACAACTTGTTAGCTGCTTCCACGACTAAACGAGAGGAACCAAATCCAATATTAAAGAGTGCTACAATATAGGACAAAGACAAACTTGACCTTAGGTTAACTATCAAACTCTCCATCCTAACAAACGGAGATAAATTGAGTATCAACTGATTGATACTCGACCAAAATAAATTCTCCAGACTCTATTGACTAAACGGTTCTAAACCCGAAAATAGAGTCCCAAAAGCAAACTGGATATTCTAGACTAAACGAGTACTAAGTACTCAACAAATACCAATTCTAAAACATCCCAGATTGACAGCCCCTCTCTTGTTTGTCTAATTCACAATACAAATTTCAAAGATAATAGGACTATTTATAAGCCTCCAAACATAATCCTAGACACAAAAGGAATCAAACTGGAACTAAATAGCTTAAGCCCAACTTCTGCGCCACCTAGGTCTGCCGCGGCCGCGCTCATGTGTTGCGTGCTTGCCCGCTTCGTGTCCGCTAGTCGCGACCGCGCTAACTCCACAACGCCAAACTTACTCTTCCAGGCACAATTTATCGCGGCCGCGACACTCCTTGTGCGGCTGCGTTGCTTCCAACGCATCCAGATTTGCTTCATTATTTTCGTCCACCTTAACATGAACGTCGACCCAAATCGAACCAAATCAAGGCAAAATTCCTTACATTATGTAAATTATTTGTCCATATACCATTGCTAGGATTAGAGCTGACAATTCGGCCCGCCCAGCCCATTAGGCTAAGGTGTATGCTGCGGCTGGGCTTATGGACCCGACGACCGTTGGATTGGTAAATGTATAGCCCAGATCAACCCCATCGCCTGTTTTTTTCCCCCCTAAACTAATGGTATAATGACAAATAAAATATTTAAACTTTAAACAACCAACAAACAAATAATCAACAAAATGAGAAGGTTAATTTAGAACTATAGTTAAAGTAGAATTGAAAAATATCTAATTATTACTTACTAATTATTACTCCGGAGATGATGCGGTGATGCTTCCAGACTGATGCAGTGATGATGAATGCTAAACACTTACTTAACTAATTAAGGTTCTGAATGAGAACATAGAATTCAGAAAAAATAGAGGGCGGGCTGGGGTGACTTAGCCTGGCTCTAGCTAGGATATTGTTTGCAATCCGTAATTGTTGCGAATTAATATTATTGGTAGCAACTAGTCATTATAAGAAAAATGATCTAATAAAATAAAGAAAAGTAGCCTAAAACAATAAGTATTTGTCATAATTTTATTATTAAAGACACCATATTGTCACTAATTAATCGTTTCAATAATGTAAATATTTAATTTGAGTCGGGTATCTTTCAAAATCTATCCAATTTAAGGACAACCACCGGCTCCAATTGCTAATTTTGTCGGAATTAGCCCGTGACACCACGTAACTAATAAATTTGGAAAAACCATTGAGGACGCATACGTGCCAAATATTTGTCCAAATATCATGTCATTTCACAATTTTTTTTTTAAATTAAAAATTAAAAAAATAATGTTTCTAAATTTTAGAAAATGAAAAAACAAGTTTTAAAATTAATTGGTCCCAAATTCTGAAATAATTCTCCATCTTACGTGTTTGATGAATTTAGTCTTGAGTCTTGTTCTTTGTATTGACGTCCCCCACTGCCACCTGCCGCTGATATTCATCAAGATTGTACTTGTTTTATGTTTTCACATCCCAATTCTACAATCAAGATCCAACCGTTAGATCTCTTTTTCAGCTTTCCTCCATTTTCGCAGAGATAATCGTCCGATTTACTTATTTCTGCTTTCAATTTCTTTTATTTTTTCAGAAAAGCGGGCTACATTGGGAGTCTCTGAAACTGTAGAGAATTATAGGCAAAAACATATTAGATTCTCGTTTTCAGATCTTCGTTTTTTTCTTTTACAAATCAAATTGCATTTGGTTGATTCTTTTTTCGATCCCCATTTTCAATTTCAAGGCCTTATTTTATTTTCAAAGAAAATATATTGTGGCAGTGCGATCGACAGTGACTGAAGAAGAAGACGACGTAAGGAAGAAGCTTATTCACTTCTTTTTTTCAAATTGACCAAGATTTTTCCATACATTTATTAAAGATTTTTTAATTGGCTAATGTAATTGAGAACTGAAGACCTATTGAAGATGGATAGGTTTTGGATGCACTCAACACACAATAAATTATTGTATACTTTTCATTTTAATTTTAAAATTAGATATATATTAAGGATTGCGTTTAGTTTATAAAAGAGAGTTGGTGGCCTAGCAGTTGGAAATTTGTGTGTACGTGTTAAGGTCTCGTGTTCGAGAATCATGCAGCATGCATTTTGGCCCCTTCTTGTGTGTGTTATTATTAATATTAGCATTTTGTGAGTAACAACATGAGGTGGTGGCCTACTTGCGCGTGTATTGATCCGAGTTCGCATTTTGTGTGTAACAACATGAGGTGGTGGCCTAGTGGGTAAGCACCTACTTGCGCGTCTATTGGTCCGGGTTCGAGTCAAGTTAAGCGCTTCTTATATTTTTTTTAGACACGTAATATATAATTAAAATATATATATATATATATTATTTAGATAAATGTGTATATCTGTAACTGATAAATTTATAATATTAGTAAGCATAATATATACTATTAGTCAACATAATATATATTATTGGGCAACATAATATATTTATTAAAATATTATACCTGTAACTATAATATATACTATTACATAATATAACATATACTATTAAACAACAAAATATATTATTAAAAAATTATACATGTAGCTATAATATATACTATTACGCAACATAACATATACTATTAAACAACAAAAAATAAATTATACATGTAACTATAATACATACTATTACGCAATATAACATATACTACTACGCAATATATTATATACTATTAAACAACATAAAAAGAGGTAAAAACAACGCAAGAGCAAAGTTCAAACCCCTCACCTCCACACACCTCGAACCTTCAAGGCACAAAGCCAAACTGCTATACATGCTGCTATTGCAAATCTAGACGCGGCCTTTATATATATTTTTAATTCCGAAATTAAATAGAGAAGTGTACAATAAACCTATGGTGTGTTGAATGAACACAAATTTTTGCCATTGAAAATTTATTCAAAACCGAATTATTAAGGTTTTTTTTTTACTTCTAAATTTATTGAAGCTATTTATCACAAGATAATAATGCAATAGTTGTTTGTACATTTTTCTTTTTTTTTTTTTTATGTTTGTTAGTGGTGAAATTAGAAACGTCAGATGGCATGTACTGCCCAATTGCACTAAAAAAAACAGTCCAAATTTTACCGGAACAAAAATCGTTGGAATTTAGTGATATTTCGCTGAATTCAAGATTCCAACTAAAATTCCAACGGTTTGTATAGTTGGAAAAGTGACAGTTGAAATTTAAAAATTCCAACAATTATTTTCCAATGAAAAACAATTTCCAACGATAATTTATGTTGAAATTACCGTTGGAATATGTGTATATTGTATAATTTTCCAACGTTTATTCCAATGACTGTTGGAATATTCATCGGAAATTTTCAAAATTTCAACCGTTGGAATTTTTTTATTGGAATTCGACAATTTTCTTGTAGTGTTGGCCAATTATTTGTCGCATAAGGTTAATTGCCGGAAATTCCCAAATTATTGATCACGTGTCGATTTCCGACCAAATTAGTGACAATCAGTAATCATTGTCCTTAAATTGGACATTCTTTCAAAGTTACTGGACTATAATTGAACATATGTGATTTTTGCTAGACAAATCCTAAGATACAGATAAAGTGAATTTTTTTTTCCCTCTCAATAATTCGGATGCAAATAATATCTCAAATATTTTTTGCAATTAGTTGTCTCGAAAAATAATTTTAAAATAATTTCAAATAATGTAAAGAAAATTTTGTGCATCAAGTGATTACAAATAATTTATTATCGTGTAACAATTGTGATCTTAAAAATATATATAATAAAAGATGAATTTTATTGTAGGGAGTAAATAAGTTGATTAGGAATAGCACACATTTGAATTAATTAATTGAATAAGTTAGTTAAGGTGGGTGCAGCTTACGAGTGATTGTACGTTTATGAATGAACAATTCATGAGGTGTTGTTGCGAAAAAATTGATAAAAAAGAAGAAAACTCAAATGAATGTAGCTAGTAACCATATAATTATGTGTGAGTAAATTATAACAAAGATTCCCTATTTGATCAACAATCAGCAACAATATTAAGAAGTGCAACTCTACTTTGCAATAATCTCCTAAACAATGTTTCTAATCCTGCCTCAATTCCATCTACACAAGATTCAAGATTTTGTAGGCTTTTTTGCACAATTTTCCTATCGAAAACCTGAGAATCACTACTTCTAATACTCCTTTGAAGATCATTTAGAGCCAAATCTACACACCCCACCTCAGAAATAACACTATGATCCTTCACTGATTTGTTGAGTATTAGCCTTGAAACCAAATTCCAGCCACCAGACTTGACGGGCGACGACGAAAATAACACCAAAGTACACTTGAAGATTGCAATGGTGGTCCCTGAAAGTTCCTCGAAAACACTAACTGAAACATTTGATGCGTTCTTGTTTTCAAGATTCTTGAGTGTTTTGAGGGTCTTGGCTATACACTTGTTCGTCTTCTTTGTGAAGGAGAAGTATGAAGACACATCATTCTGGATGCTGGAAACGGAACCCTTGCGGCGCAGTGCGGATTGAAGGGCTTGTACATTGTCCTTCATCATCTGTACCATTTCTCTGATGGTGTTGCAACAATCCAGAAGCTCCACCGAGGTTTCGAGCGAGTGTTCAATCGATTTTGGATGTTGATGATGAAGGGATTGTTGTTGGACGGAATTGTAGAGTTGAGCTAGAGTTAGAAGCCTAGATTGAATGGCTTCTGAGGTGAATGGAGATTTGAGGATTTCAAAGTCAGCTAAAACTCCTGTAGAATTGATGGGGTGTAATCTTGAAGGAAGGCTTATTGACCTAAAATGGGTTTGTGAAACTGCCATTTTTGTGTAAGGCATCTGATAGCTTAATGCAGATAAGAAGAATTTACTATTCTACTTATAGTGAAATTATGAATCTGCCTGCGACACCAATGATTTTTTTAATCATCGCTATCAAATAAACAGTGTTGAGAGAGACAACGTTTTATGTAGCAGTCATGCAAATGCATTGAATATTGACACCAATTTCTTGGTCTTGTCCCTTTGCCTCCCCAATCATTAGAGGGATATTTAATATTAAAAGATCTAATATTATTGCAAAACATTGAACGCTACTGGCTGCTTATGGAGCAAAGAACCTAGTCACCTAATTTTATTCATTATATCACACTTGGGGTATAATCACTATTTAATCTATTCTTTCCAAAAACCTTATTATATTATTTTTTTAAATAAACTCAAGTGGTTATGGCCCCTCACTATAATTACCTTCTCTTACGATTCGTCCAAGTAAATCTCAACTAAAGTATATGATTAATTAAATTATTTTGTTACCAAAGATAAAGCATTTTATTTTTTAAACCATCTTCATAAGTACAAGACTCTCGATCCAATTAGTAAAATCATGTTTCATTAAATAGGCGGATAAGCAGATCAGGAAAGCCGGCATAAAGATCAAAAGAGTGACAATAGTCGCACGTTAGCGGGGAAAAGTCGCACGCGAGCAAAAAATGTAGCAGGAAATGAGAAACCTAAAAATCAACGAAATAAAATGAAAAATAAATTAAATAAACAACAACTGTATGTGATTGATTAAAAAAGTAGAAAGGAGAGAAATATGGTCGACGGCAAAGAGCCGTCGACATTGGAGGTTCTAGAGAAAGTTTTTTTTTTCTTATCGGACTGTAACTGCTACGGAGGGGGTGTCTATGGGAGAGTGTTTACTTCCTTCGGAGACTTCCACCATTTGATGGATCAGACAAAGCAAATTTATGGCGACAATTTTCTTTTCTCATCTTATTTAGGCAGCATTTGTTCTCCGATCCTTTTCTCTTTTTTCTTTTCTCGGGCGACGTAGGACATTCTAAAATATAAACAAATATTATCCTGCGTAACTGAAGAAGTACGACAGGATTGCGGCGATTGGTGGCTTTGAAAGGTGGAGAGACGGTTATTTTGCGGAGTAGAAAAGAATGATCTTGGATAAAGGCAGTTTCTATATGATTAATTAAAATATTTAATAAGTAAATGGATTCTTTATTTCTTTACAATTGTGAGTAATATTTCTTCATTGACAATATATATTACTATTGTACATCATCTATCAATTCATGGATACGGTACCCTCAAAACAAATTCATGGATATAATATTTAATTATCTAACGGTATAAGCTGAACCCACATATTGATAATATTCTATTTTTTTTCTTTATTGTTAATAATATACATAGCATTACTATTTTTATTTATTTTTATTTTTAAGTTTCTTTTTAAATTTCTTATCTCTTTTATAATGAGATTGTTTTATATAATTATCAAAATAGAAAACTAATTTAAAAAAAAAAAACATTAGTAACTTTTAAGGCTAACTTAGTATATTTTTTAAAGTTTTATTTTTTTAGTAATATTCATTTTATAATTCAAATTCATCTCTCAAGTCTTAACTTATGAAATTTTCTATCACATTTCATATAATATATAGTTCAACTAATGACATAAGCAGAACCTAAATATTCATAATATTTTGTATTATTATTCCTTTGTAGTAAAATACATTTTATTTTTATTTGTTTTTATTTTATTTTATTCTTCAGTATTTTTTTATAATTTTTTTAATTGGTTTCTTCTATAATCACTACAAGAAATCTGCTAAACAACAACGGCTCAAAGACAACGGTTTTCCTTCAAAATCGTTGTCTATTAAAAAGTAACCGTTGTTGTTTCTGAAACAGTTGTTGTTTTGTTAAACAATTCGCTGAACAACAACGGTTATTCTTAGCCGTTGTTGTACTTCTGTTGTCTTTTAAGCACTAATCTATGTCTTTACTTTAATTAATTTTTTTTATTTTCTAAAAATAATAACTTTTTTCTTTAATTTTTTTGTATTCTCCAAAAAAAAAACGTTTTTACGGATCTTTTAATTATAACGTTTTAGAACTTACGTTTTATACACACAGTAAAAAATTCCCAAACCCTAGCCATTTCTCCCCGCCGTCGTCCCGCAGTCTCACCGCCATCGTCCTGTCGTAGGCCCAGCGTCACCTCGTCCGTGCCGCTCTCGGTGCTCATTGCAGATGTGAAGATTTCTTGACGGAGAAACGAAGATTTCTCGCACGAGACGAAAAATCTGGAAGGCGAATTAGCGCGTGCATGAGAGAAATCAGGAAGGCAATTTCTCGACGGGGAAACGCAGATCTCTCCACGCACGCGCCATCCCCTTCTAGGTGCACCGATTGGCTCACTTCTGCTGCCTTGTTGTTGCCGCTAGAAGCTGAATTGGAGGTAGGTGCGATTGATTTTGCTTGTGAATTGGAGTTTTAGTTGAAATTAGGTTGACCTAACTGAGATTCGAGGGTTTAAGGGGTTGATAGCGATGGAAAATGATGATTCGAAGTCCAAAATGAAGGATTATGCGATTATGGAGCTGATTGGAATAGGTGCTCTTGGTGCTACGTTTCTTGTGCTACATAAAACCTGCTGCCATATCCGCCGCCGCCTCCAATGTTTTCGAATCCGAGGAGGAAGGAGAGTGGCGGTGGTAATAGTAGGAGCGGTAGTGGTAATCCGAATAAGGAGCTTCATATGTTTGTTTGGAGTTCGAGTGCTTCTCCTGTGTCCGAAGCTAATATGAGAAATGCTGCTAATAAAGCTGCTTCTGCAGATTTTTCCACCATTGATGCTGCTAAAGTTGTTTTCCAACAAGATGTTGCTCCTTCTAGAGGTACCTTCATCTCTCTCTTTCTCTCTCTATCTCTCTTGATTATTTAAAACATTTTTTATTTGGATTAAACAGAAAATGGAAGTCCAGCGAGGAAAATGAATGGAGATCATAAGGAGATTGAAATTGAAGATGCAACTAAATTTCCTGCAAATGCTTCTCCATATTCACAAAAGAAAATGGAGTTTGATGAAGGTGGAATGGCGGAGAAAAAGACACAAATGCCCCCTGCAAGTGTGATGACTAGGCTTATACTTATCATGGTTTGGAGAAAGCTCATTAGAAATCCCAACACTTATTCAAGTCTGCTTGGCCTAATATGGTCTCTAGTATCATTCAGGTCAATTTTATATTGGATAATGATGATATTATCTTTTTGCAAGCAAAGAAAATTAGTAACAGTTTGTGAAATATATGCAGATGGAACATTGAAATGCCATCAATTATTAAAGGATTGATTTCGATTTTATCTAATGCAGGCCTTGGCATGGCCATGATCAGTCTAGGTAAGTTTCTTTAGAATGATTGGGTTTCACGACCATAGTAAATATGGAATATTCTCAGCATTTTATAAGAAAATATTGGAACAGGAAAATTCTTTCTCAAACAATAATAGGTTTCTTCAATTTAGTCTAAGTTTGCTATGTTAATTCATGTCACAGAAGTATAGGTTTTGTCATGGCTTAGCTGTTAGGTGAGAATGGATGCTAGAAAGGGAAGACATATTAATCGGAGAAGGCGAAAAAGTGTACCACAAACATGGAGGGCTATGTCCACTCAATCACTTTACGCTGAGGGTAATCATAATTTGTTGTTTTCATTTACATTATTTTTATATTTATCTTGAATTAGTGGATAAAAGTGATTATCTGTCTTTCTTATACGTCATTTTAAGATTTTCTTCTGCAATTTTGAAAGGTTTCTTATCAAGCGATTATCTATCTTTCTTATCAAGCCGGTGAACGTATGGTATTTTCGGGTGTATATCTAGCTGATGAATCTAACTTTGAAGCACTTAGTCATGCCATTGAAAGACTCACTTAAAATGAGGCTAGTGTGTCTGTTGCAAAAGAGAGCAGCACAACATTTGGCATGGATTCATGTGAGATAAGCTGCAGCTTTTGCTAACAAACATTATTTTTTTGTTTGATGATTCTATTGTCCAACATATATGATTTGTAGGTTTACTCCATATGGATGTTTTCTATCAACGGCTTGAACATGTATATTCTGTTACCCTCAACAGTTACTTTCTTCCATATTCTGTTGTTAATTGAATTGAGTTTTTTAAGGGAAAAAAATGTGGAAAGGGGTCTATCGTGAGCTTGCTCCCACTGTAATCTTTGGAAATATGCATTTTCCTATGTGTGTATGGCTTTTTTATTAACTATGAACCAAACTATTGGTCAGTTCTTGGTTTTTTTAATTTTCTCCTGAATTTGGGGGGCTTGACTGAACTGAGAGGACAAAGCAATAAACGTAGTCATGCATCAACCAAAGTCAAGAAGTTACTCTAGTAATTCATATATGGTGTTGTCTCAGAAATGTATTCCATATGAAATAGTTTTTACATTAGTAATACTACATTATTTGTATTTAAAAATATTAAATAAATAGCAAATTTCCTAATCTAAAAATATATTGAATAAATAGCAAATTTCCTAATCTAAAAATATATTGAATAAATAGGAAGATGGAGCTCATGTGATTTCAATTGTTCCTGCTGTGCCATATATTTTCGACTATACAGATGGGAGGTATGTGGCTCGTTTTCCATTGTTCTACTTTACTTATTTTATGCTTTAATAACATCTGATAGTGTCTCTTTGTCATAGCAAAGTACATTTTTAGAACCCGGCTATTGTTGCCTTCAAATCCTAAACAACGGGTAAGCTCTCATGCTCTACAAGGTCCTAATTAATTTATTTTCTTGTGACCGAATTCCTTTTAACCTTCAGACAGCCATTCTGTGAAATAAAAAAAACATTAGCTTTTATATCTTAATTGAAGGTATGAGAGCTTTGTTTGAGGGCTTTGTTTTCACCCTTTGTTCTAAATCGTGTGGCGAGCAGTTAGAATACTCATCCATTGATAGTTACTTCTACCAAAATAATTATTCCCTATTCCTTTAACTATTTTGTTCCTTCTTATAGTTGTGGTTGAACAATGATATGTAGTAGGCGGTACTGATGGGGCAACAATGATATCTAGTGCAGAGATATATGATCCTGATCTTGGAACATGGAGGGATGGGAGCCGATGAACCAGGACATGTTTTATTCTGTTGCTGCAATTGTTAATGAGTATATATGTGATTGGAGGTGGCACATCTGATGGCTGGGAATCAGACATGGTATGTCTTATGCTCTCTCCTGTCTCCCCCCTCCTCTCTCCTCTCTCCCTCTCTTTCTCTCTGCATGATACTTTGGTTTTTAATGCAAATCGAGTGTTACAAGGAAGACCAAGGTTGGGGAGAAACCAACTTGAAGAGGTAAAGAAAGAAGGTATATCGGTTTATTGGTTTTGTTTGGTGTTATGGATATTTGAGGGTGAGAACTATTTTGTTTGGTTTTATATCCATGAATTGAGAATATTCTGCACTGGTAATTAGATTGTATTAATCTAGAGTTGTGTTGTTGACTATTTTGGTTAATATCCCTTTTAGGATTATGGTATGAAATGCTTCAAAGTTCGAATCTGGAGATTCAAGATCAAATTTTATGGCATGTTTTTCTTATGCATATTGGCGCATGAAGCATGTAATATGCATTCATATGTTACTATGATATCTTTCAATTATTAATTTTAGTATCCAAAAGTTCTCTACACTATCAGCTGCAAACTTTCAATATTAACAGATGTTGCTCTAGAAAGTAAGGCCATTGGTGTTTGTACCTGTCAAATTCACCCTAGAAGGGTTCATCTTAGTCATTGTAATTCTGATTTGATAGTATGCTGATTATTGAGTATTCCACCCACACTGAAGTAGTTGAGAAGTTTGTGAACTAAGATACAAGTAGTCAGGTTGAATCAGTGTTAACACCTACAAAAAACGTTTAAGACTACGGTCAAAAACCGTACTTAAAGACATTCAGCGACCGTAGTAGTAGATACCGTAGTCGTAGACCCTTTACCAATAACTACGGTTAATAACCGTAGTGGTTAATTCTAAAGACTACGGTTGCGAACCGTAGTGGTATATTTAATATCTACCACCACGGTATGTATGACCACGGTTAGAAACTTCATTTGACGACGGTCTAAACCGTAGTAATATATATTAACGACTACGGTTGAAAACGGTAGTCGTAGATTTAAATGACTACGGTTGTTGGTTCTAATTGACTACGGTTTGAAATGTAGTAAATATGAAAGAGACTACGTTTTATGGTTATTCATTGACAACGGTCTTGAACTGTTGTCGTAGATGTTTCTCAATTTAAAAAAAAAAAAAAAAGATTATTGATGCTATCTGAAAATTGCTATTTACATTTTTTTTAATATATTAATGAAATTAATGTACAATTAAACATACAATCAACATTTTGCGTAATAAAAAAAGATAGATGAATTCTTGTTGAATCTATGAGAAAAAAACCATTTATTACAACATATCAAAGTTACAACAAGTTTCAAGTCTAAGAAAGGAAAAAAATACAAGTTAATTTTTCTAGACTAAATCAAAATATTTGCCACTCCATCTTTCTTCTAAATCATCTTTATTATCTTGCAATAAAACCGAATTAAAAACGTCTCAAAGTTAGAAAACAAAAAGAGTTACAAATTAATTTCTCTATACTTAAATCCATTACGGAGGCACATCTTTTCTTTTAAATCATCTTTCATTGTCCTGCAAAAAAAAGATATCAAAAAAGATAGAATTAATCACAAAAAATTATTTGTTAATACAGATATCTACAACACAAAATAGTAAAACAAACATTACTTATGGACCAAATCTACTTATGAGTCTTGCTCTTTCAAAGTTGATATTAACATCTTAATTATATTTTGCAGGAGAAAGTTTGAACATTTTGCATGAAACTTTATGACATTGGCACTCACTAACACAATCCCTAAAAAGTTCCAGATGACAATTTTCAGAGAAATATACAACACTTGATGCAACTCAAACTTTGACAAGGAAATGAGGCTATAGAACAGAATAATATAAAGATAGTTGGTCATTACTATATGAGACTTGAAAGCACACCCAAAAATAATGATCTGATCAGGGTTTCTTTTACAAGAACTTATGAAGAAATCAAACAGTAGCTCTGTGCCAAATCAATGTCGAATAGCAAGTTTAAGTATAGATAGTTTGACCTCTTAACACAGTACAACTACAGATCAATCACATACACTACTCTAAAAATGCAAGAACTCAATTAAAGGAAGTCACTTGAAAATGCTATTTATCGGGCTAACTGTTGTTCGTGTAAGATACAACAGGGGGAAATATTAGTTTACCTATGAAATAAGTTCCTTTTAGATATCGCTGCATAAAATTCAATCAACCAAATTTAGTACTGGGCTACAACGCTTTGCTTAAAGAAGAAATAAGAAAATAAAGTAGGGGCTCTACCAAAAATGGTGTTTTAGGGTCTTTACCGGATTCAAGAATTTACATCCATTTGATTGTTGACCAATTTAGAGTTTTTGACTTAGTGCAGCACCTTCACATAAGTTCCCGAAGATGTCCATGCATTCTGCAAGTCTTGTCCAGCATGGTTACGCTTATTAGTTGTACAGCAATTCCAAGGTTTCTTAAAAGATGAGTTAGCAGATTCTGATCCTTAGGTTGGTCGAAGCTATTGGCTGCAATTCATTGAATACCCAGAAGTTCAAGACAAGGAATGCAATAAAAGATATCAATAAGAGAAAGAAAGCAATTGGACAAACATTTAGCTCAAATGCTTAGATACAAATCTTCATCATTCAGAATCTGTGTTATCATTAGAAAGATAAAAATCTTGGCATTGGCCATTAAATGCAAAAAGAAATATCTTGACATCAAAATCCCAATGCGTCGAGTTATTCTCTCAAGAAATGACACTTACTGCTATAGACAAAGTACCTCAAAGAAAGAGAAGAATGATACACTCAGAGGCCCACTTATAGTGTATATTGGAGAGTATCCTTAGTGGACTCATCAATAAGTAATTACTACCCCGCTCGTCATTCTAGCTAACTGCATTTAATACATCCTAAAAATGTGTCTTCCTCCGTCGTCTGTTGTGTCCTGCTAACATAATTTATTTTCAAAATATATATTCTTTCCAAATATTAACAGTAGTCAATCACACTTATTTACACTTATAAAGAAATACAAGGGATGTATTGTGTTGACCCCATCTATATTTCTATCATCAACAATAACAAAAAGGATTACGGTTTGTAGCACTACTTTTCTAATGTTCTACTGCCTTTGTTTATGTCTTAATTTGAGAATGCCTTTCAATCTCACCGAACGAAAGATCTTCAGGATAAATGTATCTGATTCCATTTTTTGCTCCCAATTATTTTTTTCCAAAACTAGACAACAAAATGATAAAAAACCGACAATGGCAGTTTAATACTGTCATGTTTCATGTCAAACTTACAATGTCGCCCCTTTTCTTAATTTAAAATTTTCAGATTGAGCAGTTCTAGATATCACTTAAAAAAAAATGCTTGAAAAAAGAAAAAGAAACATTTCATTATCACTGAGTGTCTGTTTCCAGAAACTCAACAACAAAGAATCAAACTAAAAATTCGAAAATAATAACAGAAATTAAAAAATAAAATATTACTCCAAAGCAAAACCAGAAAAAGAAAGAAAAGAAATACCTTTTCCATGGACTACATCTGGCTTCATTTTATTTCCAGGCATTGCCTTTTAGCCAAAAGAGCTTTAAAGTATTCCTATGAAAAGGATTATTACATTCTAAATAAACAAACAAAAAAATATATATATAATAACTTACTAAGTTCATGGGTCAACAGTGAAACAAAATTTCCATGATTCACTTACTGCATTGAATTAAAATGTGAAAGGGAAAAGAGCTTGAAATAATATTATGGAAAAGAGTTTATGTAGATGTTCGGACACCTAAAGTTTCAAGTCTTCACACAAAACACTTACCCTCATGAAAAATAGGAAGTACTTCAGCACATAAGTAATATGTGAACATCAAACTTCACCTCTTAACAAACTAACAGCTATACCAAAGACCTATTTAATACGTCGGTGGAATTGGAAAAATAAACAAAGACTAACAAAGGCAATTGGAGTTTTTTTTTTCATTATTTTAGATAATTCGTTATGATTCCGACTACACAAAGTGCTTGGTCATTGTAGTTTTTTTTTTCATTATTCTAATCCATCAGCTTTGGCATATATCACGAACTTAGGCATTCAAATTTCTACTGAAAAATCATTAATACAAGAGAGTTTTGCCAATTTAGTAACGTATTCACCTCTCTTTTGATCTGCTACTGTAGCTTGTTTTTCTTGTTCTGTCAAAAGAAATGGTTATAGATGCAGATTGCACGGTTGTGGTGATTGTGTGGAGTTCCTACACATAGCAGAATTGCCACATCATTACCACACGCGCTACAATGTTTGTCACTTCTAGATGGCTAAAAAAGACAATTTCTAGCAACTATAGTTGTAGATAGTCTTTTTTCTAGTGCTGATTAGCAGGATCTTTCCAAGCAATATTTTATGTGAGAATTAAGGATAGATCAATTAGTTAAATCCATTATAACCATGCGAATGAGCCTATGTTTCATTACCACCAACTCTACTAAAATATGTAGTCAAAAGATAAAGAAAAAGAATGATCTTACGCATAATACTAAGGTCAGTTTGTTTAGTATGGTTTTACCTTAAATTGCAATTAAATAATAAATTATAGATCTCTTCTAGTGAAATGTGACTGTATGATATATTGTGAACGTTAGCATGATAAATTACAGAAAATAAATTCCTATGTTGGGATCAGAGAAGAGAGTATTAAATGAAGAATCTTTTTTACTTTTAATGATCATCAAGGAGGAATGTAAATGTATAAACCAAATATGGAATTTGAGTTCATTTTGGTGGTTTATTCGATTTGGACCGACTTCTGCTTACCTTATTGCGCAATCCAGTTAAGGATTGCAAACATAATATCCTTTCTAAGCTTGCTTTTGTTTCTACTACAGATATGTGTTTGGTGTTGGCATCACATAATAGACATGGCAGAGAAAGATGAGACAGATGGGCGATTTTCTGCATGTTGGAATATCTTTGAAAAGGAGAAAATTGTAGCAATTCAAACGTATTGTGAAAAGGTTAATCTTTTAGTGCTTTTGATCCTTCTCTGTTATGTAAAATAGAGCTCTGATTTTAACAGTTCATTGATTCTTTGTTTTCTTTACTTAATTCACAATATTTTTTGTGATACAGGACAATGTCCAAAATTTGATGATTTGACTATCGAAATTATTCGTTTTAGTTTATTTTATTTACTTTTTACTTCTTCTATGTGATGTATTTTCTTCTTGAAGAATTTATTATTTAAAAATATTAAAAAAATTCAAACAGGAAAATAATACCTAGTACCACAGACCTCTATTATAAAGGTTAAACGACAACGGTAAAAAACCGTTGTCTTTACGACGTTGTAAAAATTAAAACCACAACGGTTAAAAACACTTGTAATGACTGTTGCTGTAAAGGCCCAAAAGACAATGGTTACTAACTGTTGTTAAAATTAAGTGTTGTGATACAAACGACAACGGTCAAGCTGCGTTGTTGTAAATGTCAATTATAAAGGTAAAAAACCGTTGTGGTATAGGTATTCGACAACGGTCAAAAACCGTTGTGGTAGGTAGGGGTCTACTACAACGCCAGGTACGACAACGCTCAATTATCATAAAAGACAACGGTTTTCCACCGTTGTCGTTTTGCAGAATGGTTGTAGTGAAGCTATAATTTAATGTTAGAAAGTATTATTTTAGTTGGGTAACTTACTCTTCAAGCAGTAGGTTTTGAGATCTAATGGTTATCATTAAAAGTTGAAGATCTAATGATTAAAATTTATTGGGGCACCGGTACACCGGGGCACCCTAGAAGCCCTCCATACTTAGACATTCCACCATTTAATGTAAAAGCTCAACAACTGGAGGATGAACAGTATCTGACTATATGCATCCATGCCCCCTCATTGTGATTGTGAGTGAAAAAGAGAGTTGTGTTAGAAAGTGAAGTGGGCATTTTCCATTTCTGCAATGCAAGAGAGATTCAAGGAGAATTCTCTAAAATTTGAGCAAATGTTCGATGTTTCAAGTTTCTCTCTAATTTTTCAGTCTTCATTCTTGCTTCTAATAATTGAAAAGGGGGAAAAATGCCCAAGCTTTGGAAAATATTACTCACAAAAGGGAGAGAAAACTAGCAAACCCGAACCAAATCGAATTGAAATATTTTGGTTGGGTTCGATTCGGGTTTTATTACTACTTCGATTTGATTCAGTTGAAATAAAAAAAAAAAACTCGGTTATCAATTTTCTCGGTTAACAAAACCGACTAAATGCTCACTTCTAGTTTAAATAAATAATATTTCGGATAAGTTTTGGTCAATGTATATTTGATTAAATATGATTTTTACGTTGATTGAATGTGATATAATTGCTTTAAGATTCTATTTGTATAAAAAATTGGTCCTATCTCCGCCTATAAAAGAAAATAGAGTTGCATTATTTATATGACTTACTGGCATACTATGATTTGTTCTAAAAGAAAGGTCAGATGGAGAAATCGATTATGTCCATCAAGAAATCAATGACATGTCAAGAAATCAATCGGTCTCCATGACACATCAAGAAATCAATCCATCACCCCTCAAGGTGAGAGTCCTAATTTTATATCTCAATGGAATATGAAAATCATGAAATTCTAAGATCCATGTAAAATTATACAATCTACTTTTTGTACACGTGATTAAACGTACATGTGGTATCAGAGTATGGTTATGTAACTCATGATTTTTCATTCTTGTACGTTAGAATTTTCATTGGGTATCAATAAATTAGTTGGAATCAGCCAGCACCGAGTCACTACAAGAAAAAAAGGGCATTTGTCACTAGGTTTTTGCAACTACAAAGTAGTTACTAAAATAACCCCTTTTATAACTATTAGTAGTTACATAAAATATTTTATACAATTTTAACCAAATTTGCTACAATATGATAAATTCTTTTGCAACTACTTGTAGCTACAAATATATTAATAACTACAAAGTAGTTGCAAAAAATAGTTACAAATACATTAGTAACTACAAAGTAGATGCAAAAAAACTTTTTGCATCTTATTATAAGTGATTACTCTATAGTAACTACTTTTAGATATTTAGTTACTAAACATATTTTTGTAACTACTCTCCATTTTTTGTAACTACATTTTATAATGACAAAAAGCCTTGTTTCTAGGAGTGAGTGATAAAGAAAGTTTGGTGGATCGAATCACGTACATGAGGCTATATGATAATATTGAGCTAGATTGTGCGCTAAAAAGTTCTCCGATCTATAAATCCAAATACAATATGATTTACAAAACGGGAGAGTAAAGACTGAATATCTAAAAGCACAGGAAGGCATACCAAAGCGCCATCAGCGAATCCCAAGGAGGCAAGAACTACCTTACTAGAGTCCCCAAGAATGAAAATATCAGAATGGTCCAAAGATAAAGTCAAATAGAGTGCTTCTCGAAGTGCCAAAAAATCTGACAATTCGGGATGATCAAAACCATCAAATTTCCAAACAATACTGCACATGAAATGGCTAGAGTTATTATTTCTCTCATTTTATTTTTTATTTAGACAAGACATTGTTTTATTCAACATAGTTATTATTTATTTTTATCTAATCTATACTCAAGTCAATATTAACATTCACATTTTACTATCTTTATTTTTTGGCATGTTCTAATTTAACTATGTGATACTCATTCACATAGTTTAATTATTTGCATAGTACAACTTAATTAATTAATTCTTTATAGTTCTTTTTTATTCTTTATTGTACCTTATAATTTTATATAGCATAGTAAATTCATTTATCAAGATCTTACATATGCTTAAAATATAAGTATAATATTTTTATTGATTTAATCATTTGTTTAGTGTTAGATCTTAAATATTCAAAAGAATCTGATGCAACTATTCATGTCCACTAAATTTTACGTTTGTCATTTTATTATTTCTATTATTAACACAATAAAATTTCACACCTCAGTCAAAATTTCAATTATTATAAACCTTGTGATTTTTTACGTCTAATTTTTATGACATAACCTTTTTTCTTCGGTCTACTAAAATTATATCACCTATTAAAAGTATTACATTAGTGAATAGATTTGTGTAGATGTGTAAGGTATGTGATTAAAAATAATGTTCAACGCATAGATTTATTTGAATAAAATCGATCTATTGTATAGACCAATAGTATTTAAAATTTACACAATATCACTACTGATGCATTTACAGTTTTAATATCTTCATATATATCTTTTATTGATTTTATATCTAAGCTAATTTCACCTATATTTTTCATCCTAAAAATATTATATATATATATATATATATATATATATGTATAAATGAATTTATCGTATACTCTTTTAATTAAATAAAATTCGTAAATCAATTATTATTTTCTTTTGTTCAATTGTTTATAATTGTTACTTATGAAGTATATCAATTTCATTCTTCTAAATTATTGAAAATAAATATAATATATAATCTCATTTCTTACAAGCATTATAATTTGATTTATATTTACTTAGTAATGCTCATACAAAGAAATTCATCGTGTAAACATATATATTGCTAGTTTAATTTAAATTTAAACAGTACAACTAAAAGTATGCCTTGCTAGTTTAATCTACATTTAAAAATACTATATGTACATCTAACTAAATATAGATATTGAATTTTTTTTTTTTTTTTGTATTCTTTTCTAATAATATAATATATCTGACTCTATTATATTAGTTTATTCTTTGATTTTTTTATTATTTTACCTAGACTCATCTATTATGATTTATTTTTTATTATGAAAATTCACTTAGACCCTTTAATATTGATAATTTTTGCATTAGTTTTTTTTTTTTTTATAATTTTGTTCATTGTGGTAATAAAATTATATCTACTAATAATAAAGCCTAATCATAAAATTGTGTTATCTTTCTTCACAATGCATTTTTTCACTTCTATTCATTTTATCATAATATAGGTCATATTCAATTGTTTTGACATTATATTCTATTGTTGGACTTTAATAAAGTGGTATACAAAAAAAAAAAAAAAAAATCAATTTTCTAAAACTCACTCAAAAGTTAATTTTTAAATAGGATTTTTATCGGTCTTCAATTTTCTAAAACTCACTCAAAAGTTAATTTTTAAATAGGATTTTTATCGGTCAAGGACCCGAAAGATAGGTCAACTATTAATTCAGGTCCTGAAAGATAATTTCTACCAATCCAGGGCCTAAAAGATTTGAAACTATCAATGGAAGACCCATAAATCCAAAATCATTATAGGGCCTGTTTGCAAAATTGCAAAACCCAAAAGATAAATTTATCTCGAAGTGATAAGTAAGGAAATATACATCAAAAGTCTTTTGCTACATTATTTTTGTATAAAATTATCGTGATATATCGAAAATAATGAAATATTTACAATTTTTTTAAAATATACAAATTAACAAATAAGGTATTTACATAAGAAAAAATGCATTTTAGTGAAATATGTTTACATGAATTTAAATATTATGAACTCAAAAAGAAATTACAGACTTTTTTAAAAAAAAATAATTTTTTCCCCGCGTATGACTTAAAAAAGAAATTACAGGTGTTTAAAAAAACAAATTAAAAAAATGACAATTTCAAATATGAAACTACAGAAAATTCAAAAAATAATAAATTTAAAAAAATGTCGTGAAAGACTTTTGACGTATATTTCCACTGCTTATTACTTTGAGACAATTTTATTTTGTATAATTTTATATTGTAGGTTTTGCAATTTGCCAAATAGGCCCTCTAATGGTTTTAGACTTATGAGTCTTCCATTGATAGTTTCAAATCTTTTAGGCCCTGGATTGGTAGAACTTATCTTTCAGGACCTAAATTGATAGTTGACCTATCTTTCGGGTCCTTGACTGATAAAAACTCTTTTAAATATAATCTCAGCGATTCCACTTGCAAGTCATTTTATTATTTGATTTTAGTATTTGCTTCAATTTTATATTATAATGAAGTTTGAGTTATTATTCGCATTAAGCTCTAACCCATGATCAATTTAATAGTTTCCACTTTAGTCTATATATCCTATATTCATATTTTATTTTTCATTAGATAACTTATATAAATCCTAATCTTGTTTCTCAATGTTGTAATATTGATACATCGATAATTTAAAAAATTAGGAAGATTATTGCAAGTAGCAAATTTATAACATTCAAATCTAGACAGATAAATTGTTACTATTAGATAAGTATTATTCTAATTTATGTTTATAAAAAATAGTTGTTTTATTTATGACCAAACATTATGTCAGAATTTTTCAATACTTTATGCATAGTAATATAAATCATTGTGAATCATTTACATATTGTTCTGGCATATAATGTTTAAATAGACTAACATATTTTAATTTAGTCTCATCTATTTTTTCCAAAAAAATCTTTAATGATATTTTTTCAATTAAACTTTCAATCATTTTTATATAATAAAAAAGTATAAGTACGATCATATGTCGACAATCTTGTCTCTATTACTCGAATGAAGTCAAACTTATAATAATTGAAATTCCATTAAACTATTACTTTTTTCATAATTTAAATTTAAATATTTTATCATGTAAGTATCATTAATCTTGAGTCATTCATATATTCCGTTAAATTAAATATTATATAATACACCATACTTGTCTTGTCAACATGTTTTTTGTTGTAGCTAGTAGAATAAGTATATAGATGTTATAGCTACGTACCGTATCTAAATTAAAAAAAGTAGACTTATAAAGAATTATCTCCAACAAAGTAAAAATGACAAATTAAATCAATAAGAGCTTTCACTTTTATTTACTTTTCTAATTTTTAAATATATGTTTTTTTTCTTCTTGTTGTTAATTCTAAAATCTATTAGTATTTTTCACCATGAAAACACAAGAACTTAATATAATATTCAATACCTAAATACATTTATTGCATACCACTATTTGAAATTAAGATTCTTGTAGTCATAATCCTAACAAAAAAGGTCGAAGTTTGAAGTTACTAAACTCTTATTAAAATATGTTTAATTTTCTATTATTTTTTTAACTTACATAAATATCTTTTGTGTAAATTTCAATTATTTAATATTATATTTTGAAATCCATAAACTGAAGTACTTTAATATTTATAATATCTTATATTCTTATTCCGTTTTAGTAATATACATTATTTGATTTTTTTACTTCTTTTATATACTTTCATCAGTTCTTTATAAATTTCTTATGGTTCTTCTAATTGAATTCTTTCACAATTGTAGAAAAAGGAGAAAGATCGATTAACTAAAAATTAAGAGTAAATAAAAGGAATATGATACACTATAGTTGTCCTGTCAATATATTTTTGTTGTGGTTAGTAGAATGAGGATATATATATTATAGCTACGTATCTAAATTAAACGAAAAAGTAAACTAAAAATAGAAAACATATCTCTAAAATGAAAATGATAAATAAGAGCTTTCACTATTATTCATTGTTCTAATTTTTATATGTGATTTTTTTCTTGTTGTTGCTAATCGTAAAATCTTTTAGTATTTTTTTCACCATGAAAACACCAAAACTTAATAGTTTTACAAATATTTAATATCTAAATAACTCTACAGTACCACTATTCGAAATCAAAAGTCTTGTAATCATTATCCTAGTAAAAAGTCAAACTTTGTATTTACTAAAGTCCTATTAAATTATAAGATGTTTAATTTTCTATTTTTTTTTTATAAACACATAAGTATCTTTTGTGTAAACTTCACTTATTTAATATCTTTAGAATCATATACTAAAGTACTTTTACTTATTATAGGTACATTTGTACTAATCAATTTTTCTCGTTTCTCTTCAATTATAAAAGAAACCAATTAGATAAACTATCAGAAATATATGAAGAATAGAATAAAATAAAAAGAAATAAAAAGAATAATATAATATATTTTACCACAAAGCAATAATCATATAAGATATTATGAATATTTAGGTTCAGCTTATGTCATTAGTTGAACTATATATTATATGAAATGTGATAGAAAAATTCATAAGTTGAGACTTGAGAGATGGATTTGAATTATAAAATGAATTTTACTAAATAAATAAAACTTTAAAAACTAAAGTTACTAAATTAGCCTTAAAATTTATTAATGATTTTTTTCATTTTTCTACAATTTTCTTTTTTGACAATTATATAAAAGAATCTCATTATAAAAGAGATAAGAAATTTAAAAGAAACTTAAAAATAAAAATAAAAATGTTATGTATATTATTAAAAATAAAGAAAAATATAAAATATTATAAATATGCATATTCAACTTATGTCATTAGATGAATTATATTATATATCATATCCATTAATTTTTTGAGGATATCATATTCATGAACTGATATATAATATTTGAACTATATAAAACTCTAACTAAATAAATAAAACTTAAATAATATAGTTAATAAAGTAATTTTAAAAATTAAAATTCATCAAGGACATAATAGACAAATTAAATTTTATAAGGTTGAACTCCTGCTTAGCCCAAGGCTGAATAGGTTGACCCAGTTGCAGTTAATGAAGAGAAGAAGCCATGTTTTAATGGTGATTTTGTTATATGAAGGACAGGAAGTGGAACTTGTATTTCCAAAGAAGCAGAGTCCAATTTGTTTTAAGCAGTAATCACGACTTCTGAGAGCTAATATTATGAAGGCTAATTTTGGATGATTCGGTTATTTTATCCATTGGAAGAAAACACATGGTAATGTCTCCTGTTCACTGTGCATCACCTGCTGCTTTCTGATCTCCGTTGCTGGTAATCAATATTTCTGTCATTTTTGCAATTTACGCACAGACATAAAACGTTTAATTAGATCATATGTTGGGCTTGCTACAACCGTACAACGGCCCACCGCCCGAATCTTCCATTCTATTAATAAACAATTCAAGAGAATGTACCAATTTCCAAGGAACGTGACCTCAAACATTTTAATTATATGTAGATATTGCTGCCAACCCATTTCAATTTTCTATACTTATTCTTCCCTTTCACCAACTCTCAATATCTTAAACTACATCCCTAATGGCTAATACGTCCCAAATGCACTACAAAAAATATATTGACAGTTTTTTTTTTTTTGTGATTACATAGTCACAGAGATGTCAAAATACCTGTGACCTTGAGGGTTAGCCTTCACTCGCCTAAAAATTCAAGGTTGAGTCTTATTTTTACATGTCCCGAATAGTTTAAAAGCTTTTACTCTCATCCTAATTCACCTGTTGACCTAGCTATTGGGCTAGACTAGGATAGAATTGGCTTTTTGGTTTATGTTTCTCTCTTCGTAATTTATATATACTAGCAATACGCACGTGCGTTGCACGTTATTATAACTTTTTACTATTTTCTAATAAAAATTTAATTTAAAAGTAAAATAATTGTACCTTGTGATCGTTGTAATATATACACAACTGCATTGATTATTCAATGTAAAAAATTAATCCACTAAACAAACATAATTTTGAATCAAGTAAAACTAAAAGAATCACGAAAGAGAAATAGAAAAGTTAAATAACATTAGTGTTAACAAAACAAGTTACAATAATTAACGTTAAAGATTCATAAAAAAAGACATACCATGATATAATGTATAAATCTTTAGTCTTACAAAATTTTCTATTATATATATAAAGTTTGATATAGCTTATTATACACAAACTCGACCATCACTAATATATCTTGAATAAAGTTATACGATGGGTGAAAAACTATATATGTAATAATGTTGCATATATTTTTATGTTTTGCATCAAATCACTAACATTTGAGGAAAAATACATGTTTAATTTCTCATTACATCATCAACTGACATCCATAAGTTCATTATTGTTATATACATACAAAATATTAGGCCTAACATATTTTTTCTATAATTTCTCTAATAAATAATGTCTATTTCAACATACATTTGCACATGAAATTCTTTACATATTTTAATGTGAGGAAACCTTCCAACAACTTAGTGTCAAGGTCTAACATCCAACTTTTGTTATGAAAATTATTTTCTATTTTTTTATTATTATTAAGTAAAACTCTCTTTAATACAATTTACTTATGCATTTAAGATTGTTTATTTCAATTCCCTTAATTATTTTCTCAATTCAACATCGAAATTTAAAAATTATGTGTGATTTAAAATAAAAATTCTCCAATAGTATAATTACAAAATAAATATGTTTTTCCGCACATTGCACATCCATTTAAAAGTCTTATATATATATATATATATATATATATATATATATATATATATATGTTTAAACCACGCATTCTGATTTTATTTTTCTTTTAGACTATACAATACTTTATTCAACGCAAATATTATTTACTTTTTATCTAATTTATACTCAAGCAAGAATTAACTTCACATTTTACTGTATTTTTTCGCATTTATTTTATTTAATTATGTGATACTCATTCACCTAGTACAACTTTTAAATCATTCACATAGTACAACTTAGTCCATTATTTCTTTATCGTTCCTTTTTATTCTTCATTGTACCCTATAATTTTATATAGCATAGTAAATTCACTTATCAAATTATTACATATGCTTAAAATATATGCATAATATTTTTATTAATTTAATCATTTATTTAATGTTATATCTTAAATGTTTAAAAGAATCTGGGGCAATTATTCATGTCCACTAATTTTTACGTTTGTCATTTTATCATTTCTATTATTAATAGTACAATAAAATTTCACACCTCAGTCTAAACTCCAATTATTATAAACATTGGGATTTTGATGTCTCTCTCCAATTTTCTAACATAATAGTTTTTCTTTGATCCACTTAAATTACATCACCCTATTAAAAGTATTACATTGGTGAATAGATTTGTGTAGGTGTGTAAGTTGTGTGATTGAAAATGATGTTCAACGCATAAATTTATTTTGAATTCAATAAAATACGTAAATCAATTATTATTTTTTCTTGTTGCAATGTTTATAAATGTTATTTATGCAGTTTATCGATTTCATTTCTTCTAATCATTGAAAATAAATATAATATATAATTTCATTTCCTACAAACATAATACTTCGATTTATATTCACTTATTAATGCTTATACAAAGAAATTTATCGTGTAAAGTTATACTCCCTCTGTTCCAAAATAGACGATGTTTTAGCTTCTTAAACAAATTCCAAAATAATTGATGTTCTAGGTTTTTTTTACCATTTCTCTCTATTTTACCCCTATGTAAATCCAAAAATATCTTTGACTTTTCAACCTCCCGCTCACATTTGATATCATTAAATCTTATCTGCACAAATTTTAGGGGGTTATATTTGGTAATATATTTGTTTCTTAATTACTCTGTTTTTTTCTAAAACATCATCTATTTTGGAACGGAGGGAGTATATTACTAGTTTAATCTAAATTTGAACAGTAAGACTAAATGCATGCCTTGTTTGATATGAATTTCAATATACTACATTGTAATAACTTGTATGTACATCTATCTATAATATAGATATTTAATTTTTGTTTTTGTATTCTATTCAGACAGTATAATATATCTGACTTTATTACATTAGTTTATTCTTTGATTTTTCTATTATATTACCTAGACTCGTCTGGTATGATTTATTTTTTTATAATGAAAATTCACTTAGACCCTTTAATATTAATAATTTTGCATTAGTTTTTTTTTTTTTATTATTATATATAATTTTGTTCATTATGTTAGTAAAGTTATATCTACTAATAATAAAGACTATTAATAAGTGTGTGTTATTTTTCTACACAATGCATGTTTTCACTTATATTCATTTTATCATCATATAGTTCTATTCAATTGTTTTGACATTATTTTCGGGAAAAAATCATAAACTGTCCCATAACTATAGTGACTTCCACTAAATATCCCGTATCTATCTGTTTTTTCAATTTCATCCCATATCTTTTTCGATTATCCGATTCTCGTCCTAAAATTCAAAATTTTGCCGGAAAATGCACGTGCCGGACATGTGCCAGCCAAAATTTGGGGATTTTCTGCCACGTGGCGTCGGAAAAAAAATCATATGTCCACTAAATATCCCACAACTTTCTGCTTTTCTAATTTCGTCCCATATGTCCAGAGATTATCCAATTTTCGTCCTAAAATTCAAATTTACGCCAGAAAATGCACGTGTCGGACACGTGCCGGCCAAAATTTGGGGTTTTTTTTGCCACGTGGCGTTGGAATTCTGAGCTGAATTTGAATTTACATTTTCCTTTTTCTTTTTCTTTTTCTTGCCACATTTGAGGCAAGTTTCACCTTCACCGGAATCTGCAGAAGAGAATCGCCTACGTCGAAATGGAGCGGCAGGAGGAGGACAGTTCTGCCGGCACAGAATGAACACTGACAGAGGGTGGGGGCTGTTGGCGGTGTCTGTTGGGGAAGAGCAGCGGTGGATGGAGCCGTAGGAGAAGAACAACTACTGTAAAAAGAAAATGAAAAATGTGGCAAGAAAAAGAAAAATATAAATTCAAATCCAGCTCAGAATTCCGACGCCACGTGGCAAAAAACTCCCAAATTTTGGTCGGGACGTGTCCGAAACGTGCATTTCTCGACTTAAATTTGAATTTTGGGACGAAAATTGGATAATTTCAGGACATATGGGACGAAATTAGAAAAGTAGAAAGTTGTGGGATATTTAGTGGACATATGATTTTTTTCCGACGCCACGTGGCAGAAAACCCACAAATTTATGCCGGCACGTGCATTTTCCGGCGAAATTTTGAATTTTAGGACGAAAATTGGATAATCTAAAAAGATATGGGACGAAATTGAAAAAACAGATAGATACAGGATGTTTAGTGAATGTCACTATAGTTATAGGACGGTTTATGATTTTTTCCCCATTATTTTCTATTGTTGGACTTTAATAAAGTGGTATACAAAAAAAAAAAAAAAAAAATACAATTTTCTAAGATGTCTTCTTAGTCACTCAAAAGTTAATTCTAAAATATAATCTCAACGATTCCACATGCAAGTCGTTTCATTCTTTGATTTTAGTATTTGCTTCAAGTTTATATTATATTAAAGTTGAGTTACTATTCACATTAAGCTCTAACCCTTGAGCAATTCAATAGTTTACACTTTAGTTTAAATATCCTATATTCATATTTTATTTTTCATTAGATAACTTATATAAATTCTATTTTTGTTTCTCAATGTTGTAATATTGATACTTCAACAATTTAGAAAATTAGGGAGATTAATGCAAGTAGAAACTTTATAATATTCAAATTTAGACAAATAAATTGTTACTATTAGATAAGTCTTATTCTAATTTATATTTCTAATAAGAGTTGGCTGTTTTATTTATGACCAAACACTATGTAAGAATTTGTCAATAATTTATACATAGTAATATAAATCATTGTGAATCATTTACATATCGTTATGACATACAATATTTACATTGTTTAAATAGACTAAAACATATTAATTTAATCTCATCTATTTTTTTTTCCAAAAAAAAAAATCTTTAATGGCATATTTTAATTAAACTTTCAATCAATTTCATATCATAAAAAAATTGTACGATCATATGTCAACAATCTTGTATCTATTACTCGATTATGAAGTCAAACTTATAACTATTGAAATCATATTAAACTATTACATTTTGCATAATTTAAATATTTTATCATGTAAGTATCATTAGTTGAGTCATTCATATATTGCGGTAAATTAAATATTATACAACACATTATAGTTGTCTTGTCAACATATTTTTTTGTTGTAGTTAGTGGAATGAGTATATAGATGTTATGAAAACGTACTGTACCTAAATTTAGAAAAAGTAAACTAAAAAAATTATCTCCAAAAAATTAAAGATGATAAATTAAATCAATACGATCTTTAACTATTATTCATTGTTCTTGTATATGGTTTTTTCTTCTTGCTGCTAATTCTAAAATCTATTAGTAATTTTTTACCATGAAAATGCAAAAACTTAATATAATATTCAATGCCTAAATACCTTTATTGTATGTCACTATTGGAAATTAAGATTCTTGAGGTCTTTATTCTAACAAAAGAAGCAAAACTTTTGAGCTACTAAACTCCTATTAAACTATTAATTTTCTATAATTTTTTATACATACATAAATATCTTTTGTGTAAATTTTATTTATTTAATATTTTAAGAATAATAAATTAAAGTACTTTAATATTCATAATATCTTATATTCATATTCCTTTTTAGTAATATACATTATATTATTTTTTTTTCTCTTTATTTACTCTATTCAATTCTTCATAAATTTCTTATAGTTCTTCTAGTTGGATTCTTTTACAATTGTAGAGAAAGGAGAAAGATCTATTAACAAAAAATTAAGAGTAAATAAAAGAAATATGATACACTATAGTTGTCTTATCAATATATTTTTTGTTGTGGTTAGTAGAATATATATATATATATATATATATATATATATATATATATATATATATTATAACGATGTACCTAAATTAAAAAGAAAAAAGTAAACTAAAAATCAAAAAGAATTTCTCTAAAATGAAAAAAGATAAGTAAGAGGTTTCACTATTAGTCATTGTTTTAATGTTTATGTGTATGATTTTTTTCTTGCTATTGCTAATCGTAAAATCTTATAGTATTTTTTTCACCGTGAAAATACCAAAACTTAATAGTTTTGCAAACATTTAATATCTAAATAACTCTATAATACCCTTATTCGAAATTAAAAGTCTTAGAATCATTATCCTAGTAAAAAGTCAAACTTTTGGAGTTACTAAAGCGGCAGCCATAAAGTGAAAGTGGAGGAGTCGACGAGAAAAAATTTCCAGGTGTGTGCAAAGGTCCCTCAAGGACAAGGCTAAGCTAAGCGGGAGTTCAATCTCCTGGTAAGAAGATCTGGCCAACTGGCCTACTGAGATTAAGTTCTAATATGGATCACTTTGTCCAACTTTAGGTAAGGCAACAAAAGTCCTATTAAATTATACGATGTTTAATTTTCTGTATTTTTTTTTATAAATGCATAAATATCTTTTGTGTAAACTTCAATTGTTTAATATCTTGAGAATTGTATACTAAAATAATTTTACTTATTGTAAATACATTTTTGCTAATCGGTCTTTCTCTCTTCTCTTCAATTCACTACAACCATTCTGCAAAACGACAACGGTGGAAAACCGTTGTCTTTTATGATAATTGAGCGTTGTCGTACCTGGCGTTGTAGTAGACCCCTACCTACCACAACGGTTTTTGACCGTTGTCGAATACCTATACCACAACGGTTTTTTACCTTTATAATTGACATTTACAATAACGCAGCTTGACCGTTGTCGTTTGTATCACAACACTTAATTTTAACAACAGTTAGTAATCGTTGTCTTTTGGGCCTTTACAACAACAGTCATTACAAGTGTTTTTAACCGTTGTGGTTTTAATTTTTACAACGTCGTAAAGACAACGGTTTTTTACCGTTGTCGTTTAACCTTTATAATAGAGGTCTGTGGTACTAGGTATTATTTTCCTGTTTTAATTTTTTTAATATTTTTAAATAATAAATTCTTCAAGAAGAAAATACATCACATAAAAGAAGTAAAAAGTAAATAAAATAAACTAAAACGAATAATTTCGATAGTCAAATCATCAAATTTTGGACATTGTCCTGTATCACAAAAAATATTGTGAATTAAGTAAAGAAAACAAAGAATCAATGAACTGTTAAAATCAGAGCTCTATTTTACATAACAGAGAAGGATCAAAAGCACTAAAAGATCAACCTTTTCACAATACGTTTGAATTGCTACAATTTTCTCCTTTTCAAAGATATTCCAACATGCAGAAAATCGCCCATCTGTCTCATCTTTCTCTGCCATGTCTATTATGTGATGCCAACACCAAACACATATCTGTAGTAGAAACAAAAGCAAGCTTAGAAAGGATATTATGTTTGCAATCCTTAACTGGATTGCACAATAAGGTAAGCAGAAGTCGGTCCAAATCGAATAAACCACCAAAATGAACTCAAATTCCATATTTGGTTTATACATTTACATTCCTCCTTGATGATCATTAAAAGTAAAAAAGATTCTTCATTTAATACTCTCTTCTCTGATCCCAACATAGGAATTTATTTTATGTAATTTATCATGCTAACGTTCACAATATATCATACAGTCACATTTCACTAGAAGAGATCTATAATTTATTATTTAATTGCAATTTAAGGTAAAACCAAACTAAACAAACTGACCTTAGTATTATGCGTAAGATCATTCTTTTTCTTTATCTTTTGACTACATATTTTAGTAGAGTTGGTGGTAATGAAACATAGGCTCATTCGCATGGTTATAATGGATTTAACTAATTGATCTATCCTTAATTCTCACATAAAATATTGCTTGGAAAGATCCTGCTAATCAGCACTAGAAAAAAGACTATCTACAACTATAGTTGCTAGAAATTGTCTTTTTTAGCCATCTAGAAGTGACAAACATTGTAGCGCGTGTGGTAATGATGTGGCAATTCTGCTATGTGTAGGAACTCCACACAATCACCACAACCGTGCAATCTGCATCTATAACCATTTCTTTTGACAGAACAAGAAAAACAAGCTACAGTAGCAGATCAAAAGAGAGGTGAATACGTTACTAAATTGGCAAAACTCTCTTGTATTATTGATTTTTCAGTAGAAATTTGAATGCCTAAGTTCGTGATATATGCCAAAGCTGATGGATTAGAATAATGAAAAAAAAACTACAATGACCAAGCACTTTGTGTGGTCAGAATCATAACGAATTATCTAGAACACTGATTCAACCTGACTACTTGTATCTTAGTTCACAAACTTCTCAACTACTTCAGTGTGGGTGGAATACTCAATAATCAGCATATTATCAAATCAGAATTACAATGACTAAGATGAACCCTTCTAGGGTGAATTTGACAGGTACAAACACCAATGGCCTTACTTTCTAGAGCAACATCTGTTAATATTGAAAGTTTGCAGCTGATAGTGTAGAGAACTTTTGGATACTAAAATTAATAATTGAAAGATATCATAGTAACATATGAATGCATATTACATGCTTCATGCGCCAATATGCATAAGAAAAACATGTCATAAAATTTGATCTTGAATCTCCAGATTCGAACTTTGAAGCATTTCATACCATAATCCTAAAAGGGATATTAACCAAAATAGTCAACAACACAACTCTAGATTAATACAATCTAATTACCAGTGCGGAATATTCTCAATTCATGGATATAAAACCAAACAAAATAGTTCTCACCCTCAAATATCCATAACACCAAACAAAAACCAATAAACCGATATACCTTCTTTCTTTACCTCTTCAAGTTGGTTTCTCCCCAACCTTGGTCTTCCTTGTAACACTCGATTTGCATTAAAAACCAAAGTATCATGCAGAGAGAAAGAGAGGGAGACAGGAGAGAGGAGGGGGGAGACAGGACAGAGCATAAGACATACCATGTCTGATTCCCAGCCATCAGATGTGCCACCTCCAATCACATATATACTCATTAACAATTGCAGCAACAAAATAAAACCTGTCCTGGTTCATCGGCTCCCATCCCTCCATGTTCCAAGATCAGGATCATATATCTCTGCACTAGATATCACTGTTGCCCCATCAGTACCGCCTACTACATATCATTGTTCAACCACAACTATAAGAAGGAACAAAATAGTCAAAGGAATAGAGAATAATTATTTTGGTAGAAGTAACCTATCAATGGATGAGTATTCTAACTGCTCGCCACACGATTTAGAACAAAGGGTGAAAACAAAGCCCTCAAACAAAGCTCTCATATCTTCAATTAAGATATAAAAGCTAATGTTTTTTTATTTCACAGAATGGCTGTCTGAAGGTTAAAAGGAATTCGGTCACAAGAAAATAAATTAATTAGGACCTTGTAGAGCATGAGAGCTTACCCGTTGTTTAGGATTTGAAGGCAACAATAGCCGGGTTCTAAAAATGTACTTTGCTATGACAAAGAGACACTATCAGATGTTATTAAAGCATAAAATAAGTAAAGTAGAACAATGGAAAACGAGCCACATACCTCCCATCTGTATAGTCGAAAATATATGGCACAGCAGGAACAATTGAAATCACATGAGCTCCATCTTCCTATTTATTCAATATATTTTTAGATTAGGAAATTTGCTATTTATTCAATATATTTTTAGATTAGGAAATTTGCTATTTATTTAATATTTTTAAATACAAATAATGTAGTATTACTAATGTAAAAACTATTTCATATGGAATACATTTCTGAGACAACACCATATATGAATTACTAGAGTAACTTCTTGACTTTGGTTGATGCATGACTACGTTTATTGCTTTGTCCTCTCAGTTCAGTCAAGCCCCCCAAATTCAGGGGAAAATTAAAAAAACCAAGAACTGACCAATAGTTTGGTTCATAGTTAATAAAAAAGCCATACACACATAGGAAAATGCATATTTCCAAAGATTACAGTGAGAGCAAGCTCACGATAGACCCCTTTCCACATTTTTTTCCCTTAAAAAACTCAATTCAATTAACAACAGAATATGGAAGAAAGTAACTGTTGAGGGTAACAGAATATACATGTTCAAGCCGTTGATAGAAAACATCCATATGGAGTAAACCTACAAATCATATATGTTGGGCAATAGAATCATCAAACAAAAAAATAATGTTTGTTAGCAAAAGCTGCAACTTATCTCACATGAATCCATGCCAAATGTTGTGCTGCTCTCTTTTGCAACAGACACACTAGCCTCATTTTAAGTGAGTCTTTCAATGGCATGACTAAGTGCTTCAAAGTTAGATTCATCAGCTAGATATACACCCGAAAATACCATACGTTCACCGGCTTGATAAGAAAGATAGATAATCGCTTGATAAGAAACCTTTCAAAATTGCAGAAGAAAATCTTAAAATGACGTATAAGAAAGACAGATAATCACTTTTATCCACTAATTCAAGATAAATATAAAAATAATGTAAATGAAAACAACAAATTATGATTACCCTCAGCGTAAAGTGATTGAGTGGACATAGCCCTCCATGTTTGTGGTACACTTTTTCGCCTTCTCCGATTAATATGTCTTCCCTTTCTAGCATCCATTCTCACCTAACAGCTAAGCCATGACAAAACCTATACTTCTATGACATGAATTAACATAGCAAACTTAGACTAAATTGAAGAAACCTATTATTGTTTGAGAAAGAATTTTCCTGTTCCAATCTTTTCTTATAAAATGCTGAGAATATTCCATATTTACTATGGTCGTGAAACCCAATCATTCTAAAGAAACTTACCTAGACTGATCATGGCCATGCCAAGGCCTGCATTAGATAAAATCGAAATCAATCCTTTAATAATTGATGGCATTTCAATGTTCCATCTGCATATATTTCACAAACTGTTACTAATTTTCTTTGCTTGCAAAAAGATAATATCATCATTATCCAATATAAAAATTGACCTGAATGATACTAGAGACCATATTAGGCCAAGCAGACTTGAATAAGTGTTGGGATTTCTAATGAGCTTTCTCCAAACCATGATAAGTATAAGCCTAGTCATCACACTTGCAGGGGGCATTTGTGTCTTTTTCTCCGCCATTCCACCTTCATCAAACTCCATTTTCTTTTGTGAATATGGAGAAGCATTTGCAGGAAATTTAGTTGCATCTTCAATTTCAATCTCCTTATGATCTCCATTCATTTTCCTCGCTGGACTTCCATTTTCTGTTTAATCCAAATAAAAAATGTTTTAAATAATCAAGAGAGATAGAGAGAGAAAGAGAGAGATGAAGGTACCTCTAGAAAGAGCAACATCTTGTTGGAAAACAACTTTAGCAGCATCAATGGTGGAAAAATCTGCAGAAGCAGCTTTATTAGCAGCATTTCTCATATTAGCTTCGGACACAGGAGAAGCACTCGAACTCCAAACAAACATATGAAGCTCCTTATTCGGATTACCATTACCGCTCCTACTATTACCACCGCCACTCTCCTTCCTCCTCGGATTCGAAAACATTGGAGGCGGCGGCGGATATGGCAGCGGGTTTTATGTAGCACAAGAAACGTAACACCAAGAGCACCTATTCCAATCAGCTCCATAATCGCATAATCCTTCATTTTGGACTTCGAATCATCGTTTTCCATCGCTATCAACCCCTTAAACCTCGAATCTCAGTTAGGTCAACCTAATTTCAACTAAAACTCCAATTCACAAGCAAAATCAATCACACCTACCTCCAATTCAGCTTCTAGCGGCAACAACAAGGCAGCAGAAATGAGCCAATCGGTGCACCTGGAAGGGGATGGCGCGTGCGTGGAGAGATCTGCGTTTCCCCGTCGAGAAATTGCCTTCCAGATTTCTCTCATGCACGCGCTAATTCGCCTTCCAGATTTTTCGTCTCGTGCGAGAAATCTTCGTTTCTCCGTCAAGAAATCTTCACATCTGCAATGAGCACCGAGAGCGGCACGGACGAGGTGACGCTGGGCCTACGGCAGGACGATGGCGGTGAGACTGCGGGACGATGGCAGGGAGAAATGGCTAGGGTTTGGGAATTTTTTACTGTGTGTATAAAACGTAAGTTCTAAAAACGTTATAATTAAAAGATCCGTAAAAACGTTTTTTTTTTGGGAGAATATAAAAAAATTAAAGAAAAAAGTTATTATTTTTAGAAAATAATAAAAAATTAATTAAAGTAAAGACATAGATCAGTGCTTAAAAGACAACAGAAGTACAACAACGGCTAAGAATAACCGTTGTTGTTCAGCGAATTGTTTAACAAAACAACAACTGTTTCAGAAACAACAACGGTTACTTTTTAATAGACAACCATTTTGAAGGAAAACCGTTGTCTTTGAGCCGTTGTTGTTTAGCAGATTTCTTGTAGTGCTTTAATATCTCTCTCCTTCTTAATCTCTCTCTCTCTCTTTCTTTCTTTTGTTAAATTGACAAACTTTTAATTTGACGCAATTTATCGGTGAAAGTCCACCGATTATGTTTTTTTTTTTTCCTTTTTATAATTTTTGGTTTGGTTTAATGATTTTTTTTTTTTAGAATTACCTATAAGACTATACATAAATATAGCATCAATGGTGTTCCTTCTAAATTATTTATTTTTTTCATCTTATTTATGATAAACTTATGTTTTGTCTTATCTCATTATTACATAAAATACAGAAATCAAATATATAATATTTTTTTCTAAAAGATTGTTTTTTGAATAATAATTCCTTAAACAAAATTTAAAATTTAAAATTTAAAGATTCCAAAGAATTGAAAGAATTTTCAAATGATAAAAATGTTATGTCATTACTTATTATTTAAGGAATTAAAATTAGAATTGCAGAAAAAAAAAAAAAAAAAAAAAAAAAAAAAAAAGAAGAACTTTAGACGCTAGAAAAATCCGACCAACAGCTTTTCTTTTTTCTCCGAATTTACTGGTAAATTTCTTGAAAGAACAATAAATTTACTAGTACCAGTAAATTCGATTAAAGACCAATAATTATTACAATATTACATTCCTTATAAAAATTTCGGACCAGTAAATTTTAAATTCGGAACAGTAAATCCCTATAATAATAGAAGAAAATAGAAGAATGTTGACGCTAAAAAAATAGTGTTAGGAATCAAACCGTGGTTGGGTTCGAGTTTGGCTCAGAAAAACCTTGAGCCCGTTTCCGATCGATCTTCTGACAGCTGCGAAATAAGGCACCCAATGGGAGATATCCACACTAAGTAGATACACAAACACAAACCCCAGTAATACCCCACGCTCTCCTCCCACACTGTACCCACCAAATCCCACAAAGGGAACAAGGAAGAAGGAGACGAAGAAGGGGTCGTTTATGGTGGCAGAAACCCTTACACACTAAGTGTATCACTCTCCTATATTCTGCTCCATTCTTATAAGGAAGAATGAAGCAGAAAACCATGGTGGAATGACAATACGTAAATCAAAGAGACACAAGAAGGGAGAATGTATCTGGTGAGAGATTAAAGGGTTAGGGGCTACCATATGGGTTTGGATTGGGTACAAATGGGCTGGCCAAAATATTGGGCCTAAAAACCCAACAAATAGTACAAAATTTGGTAAAAAATATATTATAGGGATGAAAAAGAAAAAGAAATTAAATAAGACAGAACGAATTTTTTTTTTTTTTTGGATTAGTGATCTTTTGCTTGTTTTACTTAATAAGATAAAACATAATTCTGTAAAAATATTGTATAGGGATGGAGACGAAAAAGAAAGAGAATGAAAAAAAGAGAGTTTGTATATATGAAATCGATTTTCCGTCGCTAGAACTACATAAATTTAATTATTTTTTATAAAAAGAAAATAAAAGCTATCAGGTAGTGTCCAATTTAAGAAATTATTATTATTGTTGTTGTTGTTGTTGTTGTTGTTGTTATTGTTGTTGTTCTTATTACTACTAGTAGTATCCCTGTACGATGCACGGTTTGTAAATATAATGAATAATTGATAACAACTTTAATATAATAAAATATTACAATCAATATATAATAAGAGATGAAAAATTATATGTTAATGAAAGAAGAGTCAATGAAAAATACTAAAAATATATAAATTTGAGTAAGTTATAGAACATTTATATTTATTTTCCTTAATGTATGAATATCTCTACCATCTATGTATGGATATCATGTTGACCACCTTGTACAAAGGATGAGCGTATATATGTATATTTATATTTATATGATAAACATTTATATTTTTATTATAAACATTTATATTTATTCAAAGTGTCTAATTTTTTTTTCCAAATATAATGTTCAAGAAATTTTCAAAATCTTTAGTGCGTACCAATAGCATTACATTCTAATTTATTAATTTTTATTCGTAGTACAAACCCACTAATTAATAATTAATCCGCATAACAACCAACAAACAATTATTTGTCTTTTATTCAATTTATTTATACAATATGGTGTCAAACTATAGAACAATAATAGATGACTAATTTAGTTTATTATATAGGAAAATCACATTAGAAATGAAAAAATATATTTATTATTTCAAAAAATTAGATATTTTTTTTGAAAAAAATAAAAATGTTGAAATTATAAAGTGAAATTATAAAATATTCTCTAAATAATTCAACTTTTATATGATTAAAAAATTAATAGAAAATGAAACAAAATTCAAATTAAGCTATATCCAAATAAAAAGCTACACAAAAAATTAACAAAATTCAAATTAAGCTATTTCCAAATAAAATTCTTTATAAACTATTTCCAAATAAAATGCTTTATACCAAAAATAATGTTTTCCAAATAAAATGCTTTATACCAATTATTTTTTTTCAAGAAATGACAAAAGGATTTGGACGGGAAAATGCCTAGATTACTATTTTGGGTGGATTTTGTTATTATATAGATTATTATTATTATTATTATTATTATTATTATTATTATTATTATTATTATTATTATTATTATTATTATTATTATTATTATTTAAAAGCTATGTAATAATGATTCAAAATATTATAAGTCTATAGTTCAAAATTCAAGCCCACAACTTAAATAGTAATAAGTTATATAATTATTGTAGGTCATTACCTGTTATAGTAAGTCAATTTTTTAGGTGCATCGATAACCCTGATGCACCACAGAATTCCTCCTAAATATCATATGTATGTTCCTAGTAACATCTTTAAGTTGAGTGAAGGGGAGATTAGAATGTAGATATTGAAGATGATTTGATATATATATATATATATGCCTATTCGGTTTACACCCATTTTTTATGATTAAAGTCGAACTGAATTAGATTGAAATGCAATTCGGTTCCAAAAATACAATGAAACCGAACATCTTAAAGCACTTAACCGAACCGAATTAATCGGTTTAACTCGACTTTTTTATTTAAGTTTGATTTTGCGCACCCTAATTTAAACGATAAAAACTTAATTCGATGTCCAGTAAAGTAGGGTGGGAAGTGGAGGTAGTAAAATTTGAGAGGCGTGTGAGGAAGGGGAAGAGCATTTTTGGACGAGAAAGAATGGAGAGAGAGTAATAATTAATCAAAATGAGGAATTCCAATTCGTAATGGATTTACTTTTATTCCTGTACATAACAAGTTGGTGAAAGGGTTTGCTACTAAAGTGGGTGCATTAAAGTGTTGGGAAAGTTCTTACGATTGTAAAATAATTAAATAATTTTTAAGCTCCAATTTCAATACAGATATAGCTACATTTGATTTGTTTAAAGTCATATATTCAAATATTATACATAATACTAAAAACATATGTCACATATATATGGAATAAAATTATACAGATAATATATAAAGGTTTAATTTGATTTTTTTTTTCAATATTTGAATATCTTAAAAATTGAAAAATATATAAAATTAAAAATAAAAAGAACATTTGAATTTTGAATCGATTTCAATCGAATATTTTTCACAAGTCAAATTCAAATCACCTTGACAAAATTCAATTAATATTTACAATTTATTCGATTCAATATTCACGAATTTGAATTCAATTTTTTAGTATCTGATTGATCTTGATTACTTGATGTTGAAGAATTCTAAGGTGCACCTGGGGCATCGGTGCGTCTAGAGAATTTACCTACTATAATAGGTTAGTTACTTACAAGAGTTATTTAAGTTTTGACTTTAATATTTAGATTTTGGGCTTTTAACATTTTCGATATTAGATTTTTAATATTTTGAATTTGAAATATATTTTGGGTCATTTTTTAAAATAATTTAAATTTTGTAGTAAATTAATAATAGTTACGTTGTAAATGAGAATATACATGAAATTACTGTTATATCCTTTTTTACTATTATATCTTAATAATCTTGGACTTAATAAAATAAAATATGTGCAAAACATTCGTTCCTCCTCATCAATAAATAATTAATTAAATTTATTTAGTTCCTCTCATGAAAAATATCTTGGCTATTGAAATATTAATATCTGCAAATTCAAATTTATGCAAGAATTCTAATTATATGTGCTATAGTTTTTGTTTTAAAACTACTTTTTTATGTTTGTTCATTCATAAGTTACATGTTATACACTACAACAAAAATTACCAATTGAGACATACAAAAGTGTCTCAAGAAAGACATTTTGAGACACTTAGAGTTTTAGGGACGCTAAATTTAAGCGTCCCCGTAGGAGTGTGTCCCAAAAGGTTTTTGGCTTCTTGAGACGCTTCTTACGGACACTTAAAAGTGTCTCTATATAATAATATGTTGGGACACTCACATATGTCTTATTAATGAATTAATGAGATAGATATATGTGTCCCTAAGTGATACCATATTATTAAAAACACCATCTAATGACACATCAAAGTGTCCCTATAAATAATTTATAGAACACCTACAAATGACTGAAATGAAATTATACATACGTACACCTGTTTTAACAAGCTAAAACATTCACAGTTTAAAAGAATTGTTAAATAAAGAATACAAAACATTCAAAGACAATGAATTACTATACAAGGAACCAAATTCACAATTATTCGATTATCAACAACTCTAGAGAAGGAAACATAAAACAATTCTGAAATTTTGAATTACTGTTGCAACAAGTACACGCAATACAACATTTTCAGTGACTTACAATATACCCCCATCAACAACACAGTAATGAGAATACAGGAACTTACAAAGCATCAAAGATTAGAGGGCTTGTACTTAATTGAAAACCTTAACCGTGTATACTCTTTTTTCTGAATTATCGAACTTACACAATATAAGAAACAATGACTCTAATGTATGATATACCTTCTGAAAATCAATCCCAGTGTAGACGATGTAACAATTTGAGAGCTGCCTAATATTTTCATCAATCGCCTAACAATAAAAAAACATACAAGTTAATTGCAAGTTATTGTGGGAATACTGAGACTGGATGCACCAAACAAGAATGGACAAGAAACTTGTTTAATCTATGAGCAAAAATATTGATGCGGAATGATCCATACATACAAAACCATTGAATCAACTCCCAGATTTAAAGCTTAAGAGATGATCTATTGATAGAGCAATCAATAGTCTTACCTCTCTCTAGCTGCATATAATTGTTTTTCCACATCAATCATCATTTATATCCAAAGCAACCTGCATGACAATAATACATATCAACGAATATTTGAGATAATCAGTAGTAGCATATATCTCTTGAAATAACATCTCTTAGAGTATCGATAGGCCTTCTAGCATGTAGATCATGATATTGCTACTCAATGGTAAATATTTTCATCATATACAAGGCCAAGCATTTATTTGGACAGCAACAACGAGGCAAAATAATTGATAAAAAGATTAGGATGCTGTTTACTAATACATACCAAAGACAATGGCCAAGCAACGGGGGCTCCAAGAAAATTGCCAATTGTTTGTATGTGGTCATAAAGCTGGAGTAGTCTCACATCTTTTTTAACCAAAGATTGTATGATTATCTCACACCACCCATGCCCTAATTCCTTACCATTAACTCTAACATTATCCATCTCATTGACATAGCCACTTGCAATAATCTCATTTATATCCACGAGACTTCTCAAAACAACATAAGAATGAACCTGCAAATATCATATATTGATAAATTAATTAATCAAATATATATGGTATTAAAATGATATTAGAAAAAAGTACATCTTTCTTTACCCGAATATGCCTTGGTCGTGAAACTGGTGCAAATGGTACTTCAGTGTTAGAAGATGGTGGTGGACAACCTAAAGCATCATTACATGCAACAACCGACGGCCCCCCTTCGTTTAAGGCTGATGATCCCTTAACTTTCTCATTTAACTCATCATATTTGTCTTTATACTCCATGGCCATTCTATAACATGCATAACGACTTGGTATAATCCCATAGACATCGGCATGTGTCACCCCCAAACCAAACATACGAACAAGTCCATTCTTGTCTGGGCCCATTACCTTTGCAAACGTGTCAGATTTCAGAAAGCGATCACCAGTATTTGGACTCTGAGAATGTTCTTCTAGTTGTTCCATTTCATCCTATTATAATTTTGTAGCATTTATAAATAAAGAAAAATCAGATTATTGTTTAAATTTATTCCCTAAATGAACTAAAGAAAAAAGAAGATAAAATGGATATTGAAAAATCCCAAGCTAGAACTCACAATTGAAGCTTTTGCTATTGAATTTATGTCGGGACTTTCTCTAAAATAACATTCGGCAAATAATTCAGCTCTTGTAGGATACCTGCCGAGTTTGTCCTTCTACGTGCACATTAAAACATATATTACGCGATATTATGTAAACTGAAAAACAGGAAAAGAAGAATTTAATGATTTATAAGAAAGGTAAAGAAGTAACCATTATTTCTCTTAACAACGCAAAGCTTTTCTTGCCCATAAGATGAAATAATTTCAATTCTGCACGAGCTTCTCTATTCTTTTCACACATTTCCTAGGTAAATCATAAATTAAAAAAAGATAATTTTATTCTATCAAGTAATGTACCAGAATATAATTAAAAAACAATGTTCATACAAGTAAGATTATATCTATCAAGTAAGGTACGTTTAATACCTTAGATTTATTCGACATCCAATGCTTCATTAAAGTACCAAGTTGATCTTCATCAACTCTATCTATTACATTTTTCAATCGCTCCAATGGTGCATCAGGATCAAGAATCACTTTTTTCACTAGACTCTTCCAATTCTTCCATTTCTTATTGATTGACTTCAAAATATACGATTCTTGTCCTGGTTGCAAATCAAATTTGGTCTACAAGAATAAAGTGTTAGTGGAATTACATAACAATTCTGCTAAGAAAAGTATTGAAGAGTATAAGGAGTCTTCCAACAAAATGCTAATTAACTAATACCTTAACAGTCTTTAGCATTTCATCCTTGTAACACTGAGGCATCAATCTCCAATCATTATAGTGAAGCGGGCAATATCTTCCATTTCTTGCTATTGTACCCAAGAAATGAGCTAAACTGCTTGTCTTGCTTTTATCATTTGGTTGGCCAAAAGCATTGAAGGAAACAATTATAAGCTCTTCAGGAGGCTGTCCCCAAATTTTTGGCATAGATGTAGGCCCTCGTACTCTCTTTCTTTTATTAACAGCTGAAGAATAACAATCATGACACAAGCTCCAACTTTCTTTAAGCAAAAAAACATGTATATATATAAAGAAATGCAACGCACCTGCATCTTTAGTAGAAGGCATATCATATTCATTCATAATAGGTTGTCCCTTAGCAGTATCGTGTGGGTTGAGATCCATTCTAGGCTGATTTAATCCTTCACAAACACATAAATTAGTCTATGCATGAAATGAAACTGAAGTAACTTTGTAAGATATTTAACTAAATACAAACCTGATTCTGTGTCAAATGCATCATCCACATCAGAGGCAAAAAGTGTTTGGGGTGGCTGTTGAACTGCTTGAGGTCTAATACGCTTGTTACGTGGTCTTGTGATAGGATGCATCATCTAGAAATTGAGTAGATAAAGAATAAAATCACTCATTCACAAAAAAATGTAAATGTGGAGACAATAATACATAACATTGAGTTATATATGAAAGTATGATGTGGCATCAATTTTAGGATTGCTCCATACTAACTACCTAATGCACAAAATGAAAGCTAAGAAATGATCCAAAAAGATCCAAATCCAACTTTTACAATAACTATATTAAACCTACGATGATGTTTTTATAACAAAATAAAATGAAGTAAGTTCAAGGCCAGTTTACTCTAGAAAACTAAAAAAATACTTAGCGATCTTAGTGGAATACCAGTAGAAGGTAAATTTTCAACATCCTCCCCTACAAATTGACAACAAAAATAGGTTTAAGAAAACGACAAATAAAATTATCTATAGAAAAACTATAGAAAAGTATTGAAAAATACAACATGACTGTGGCAAACTTGTCCCATGTGTGGTAGAATCAATCACTTGAGGAGCCTGCCCCGTATTTTTATTCTGCTTGTTATGCGGTCCAGTTGGAGGATCCTTTCTTGATACTTTGCAAGAGAAATATACATATAATATAAGGTATTTAAACAAAATTAAAATTGTGCATAAATATTAAAGAAAAAATGTAATAATACAACCTGGTTGTTTTGGTTGACTTGTACCATGTGTGGTAAAATTATGTACTTGAGTTGGTCGCTGAACTATTGTTACCCTGTTCTGCTTGCTAGAGGGTCTCCTTCGAAGAGCCTCTCTTGAGTCTTGGCAACAAAAAGAATATGTATTGAGTATTTGGACATGATATAAGTTATGTATACATAATTAGAAGTAAAACAGTGAAAAATACAACCTGATTGTGGCTGACTTGTGTCATTTTTGGTAGAATCAAACATAAAAGAAGGTTGCTCAACTACTTTGCTTTTCTTCTGCTTGCTACGAGGTGTTTTCATAGGAGGCATAATCTACAAACAAAGCAATAAAATAAACTCACACAGTAAATGTAACATATTACTTCTCATTATACAATAAAAAATGAAGTAATAGTTCTTGGGCAAAAAACAATTGTGGCTAGCTCATATATATATCCCTTTATAATGTCAACCTCTAGATCATATCTGGAACTGGGTAATGCCTAATGATTTTCACACAGAATTTGTTTGACGTCTTAAATGCTTATCTAAGAGTTATGAAATCTTGAAATTTGGAGATTTTCTGTACTTTATTCTTTCCTATGGTTTCTCATCTATTGTGGAATCCTTAGCTGATGCGTAAAAACCTAAAACAGGATAAGAACTTATCCTTTGTATTCCCTCTTTAGAATCTGCACAAAGATTAGGGAAAAACTCTTGCAGATAACATTTGACAGATTTTAATAAGAATCTACTTAAAATCAATTAATTGCTTGAGATCAGAATACTCCAATGCATGTAGTTTCCTTATCAAAATAATCCTAAAAAATATTGTCCAAAACATATATCATCAAGTGGCAATGATCTGTTGGAAATTTAACATGCACTGCAGTATCACAAACTAATACAAAAACACAAAAGGGAATAAGCTGATCTTGTAATTATAGTAGTACATATTATAAAAATACAACGATAATCTATAATTAATATCATAAAATTGTCCAGAATTGGTGTCCTCGAAGGTGTTGAAACACTGTAGAAGACACTTTCACAATTCATCAGGATACCGATGTTGCAAAAAGTTTTTTGAGCACTTCATGGTATTTTAATCCAATAAACAAGCATCAATGGATTGGCTACTACTTATCCAAATCCATCACCAAATCAATCGGTGGAGACACCACCATTTCAATATTTTAATCATTTATTCAGCATACATAAAACTAGCACAATAATCCTGATAAATTGTAACTAGCTACAATATTTACCTCATTCGTCGCACCGATAATTGCTAGATGACTGATGTATTGTTGCCTGAAATTCTCAATAGGCTGATGTATTTTCGTTGTTGCCTTAATCTTCTTTGCTTCAGCTTGACCCCGGAGCTCTCTCATTTATCTTGTTCGATCATCTTCAAATCGGTGAAAATCTAGATAATTCTAGGTTTGATCGAGACAGGAGATTCTGGAAATTTTCATCAGCGTGTGTGCGAGAGAGGTTTTGTGTGGAGACGAGATGAGATTTGAATAATCAAGAGAGAGTACTGACAAAAAAAAAATGAAATCGAAGAAAATCTCGATGAGATCGAAGAAAATCTCGAAGATTTGATCGTTATGTGTGCTTGGCTAGAGAGAGAGGAAGGGTTTGCGTGTATTCAGCAAATGGGAAGAGAAATGATGTAAAAATAAGTTAATGTGTAAAATTATGTAATATATGTTAATAAAATGATGATTGTTCCTAGAAGGCCATATTTCCAATAAGTTAATTATTAAAAGTGTCTCAATATTTATTTCTTGAGACACTTAAAAAATATGTTCCAAAAACAATTGTCTCAATATCTATTTTTTGTTGTAGTATTATTTTATTTTAATTAAGTTATAAAAGAATACAGTTTGTAGATATTATTGAACTTGATTGTACTTCTAATGTAAAATGTTACTCCCTCCGTCTTATAATGATAGTCCTGGTTTAGAAAAAAAAAATATCCTAAAATAAAAGTTTTATTTTAAACGTCGATGTCTCGTTTTATTAATCTAAGTAAAAAAAAAATAAAAAAAAAATATTTAATGAATTAGAAACATATAATTGAATAAGTTAAATAAAAAAATTAAAATAAATCGTATAAGTGATAATTGATGGTTTTTAGATAGTTGTACATGTACGAATAAATAATTTTAATTATATAATTCTATATTTATGATAATTATAGTTATAAAACCTATGAATTAATTGTTAATACATTGTTTAATTTTTACGAACTAGCTCGGTAGCTCATGAGTTCACTAACAAACTTGCTCTCGAGCTAATGAACCGAATAATATCAATCTTGAGTTTGATTTACTTATTTTATATGGACAACCTACTATTTAGGTAGCAAGCTGTAAAATCTAAAGGTTATAATTAAAATATGAAGATCTAATGATTATAATCTATTGAGATATCGAAGCCCTCCTTGGTATTAGCTTGCCTTCGTCCAACCAAGAAATTGGGCCATGTAGCCCGAGTAAAAGCCTCGTATCATGTCATGGTTCGTGGAGATAACGACGGTAGGCTGGGTAACGATTCTCATTTCTTGCATTGAATAGACTACGGGTTGTTGTTGCTCTAAAGTGCTGTTAATGAATACACCTTTTATTTTGTGTCTAAATTTCGAATCAATTGTATTTAAAGTGAGCAAAATTCGAATAGTTCAGTAAAATAAAAAGAAAATTGAAACTAAATTAAAAATTCCATTCGAATTAAACCAAAACATTACTAAAACCGAATTTCAACAGAAGCGATTTTTCTCGATTCGCGATCAATTTTGTATTCAGTTGGATTGTAATAATATGTTTTTCCAAGTATTAATCTTCATTTTGTTGTGCTCTTTATCTCTCCCCCTCCCCTCTTTCTCAGAATGGTTACAAAAAGACCTTAAAAATCATGCCTGTTTTGTTTGTAGAGTCAGTTTTAACTTTTCTTTTTCTAATACGTTGATTGATATTTTAGAAATCTATCTGAAAAAGACTTTGATGGTGCATTGACCCGATAATATATTTGAGCCTAAGCTAAACTAAATAATAAATAGAATGAACTAAGATAACCTAAAGTAAAAGGAACATTAGTATATAAATCTCAAATATACATACATATATTAAAAAAAATTATATATTTCGATTCGATTCTTTATGTTGATGATTTATTTTTGAAAACTAAGCGAACTGAACTAACCAATAATTATAGGACAAAATTTGAAATCCAAATCATCAACCTAATAATCAATTTTGGTTTGGGTTTATTGGTTAATTCGATTCATAGTAGATTTTGCTCAAGATGCATCCGTGACTTTTTTCTTTTTATTTTTATAAAAAGATGTACCCGTGACATGAGAGAAGCATATGGGTCAACTCTAATTGGACCAACGTTTTGGGCCCAAAATGGCATTGTCCACAACCGAAAATATGGAACTGCTTTCACCGAATCAAAGCTCAATGCATCGAGTCTAAGTGGGACCAAAACATATTCGGCCGTTTTCATGGCCCAAAAGACAAATGTCTTCTTGTTGTCTTGAACAACAATTCAAAATACTTAACAAGTTACAACCATACAAATTTTGAAAATTAGATATAGCCTTTTACAATTAAAAAAGAAAAAAGACAAAATAATGTTAGCAATATTTAAGTGAGGATATGTTTGGTTGAGGTTGGTCCAGTTCCTCCCTATGTTTGTTTATACAGGTTGACTCAATTACAACAAACCACCACAAATGTCAATACCACTTTAATCATAAAATTAATTATTATTAACAAACTCTTACACACATCACATCATATTTTACAATTAAAAAATATATCCTACACTATAACCTCGACCCTCAACCACTTAAACAAACATCACTTTTTTACTCTCTCAATCACTAACTACAGTCACTATCTCTGGTCAACAGTACCCCAATCACTCTCAGCCCCAACCAAACATGCTCTACATAGCACATAATTGTCATGATGAAATGGGGTCCCAATCATGTCATCTGTTTCAAGTAAAGTATTATTATATCTTTATTGTATTTTTGTGCACAATTTTGTGAATACGCATAGCAACTATACCGTTGACTGTAGAACCCATCATGCTAGCCATTATTCTTTCCTGTATAAATTATGCTAACTTGTGTACGATAACATAACCTTCAAAATAGAGGAAAATCTCAGATTGCATGTCATCAAAACCAAACAGTGCACGACACCAAATACTAATATGGTACACAACACACTAACACAGTCTATGTCGTTGAGCATGAAATATTGCAAAAAGATGAAAAAACTCAACACAAAATAATTATTAACATATCAAGGTAAAATACGTGATTAATAGCTAATTGTACTTCCCTTGGTGACCAGAAAACTTTCTACAATGGTGAGACATGCTAGTTTGCTATACACACTGTAGTGTTCCTACGATCCAAAATACAACTTTTAGGGGCTGTTTGCTTCAATGTTAGGAATGATAATGGTAATGGGATCAATTGCACTATTGAATGATTTCGGGGAGTAGTTAATCAAATGGGGGATAAGGATTAACTAAATTTAATTCGCATTCATTTGTACGGAGTATAAGAATAGGAAATGATCATTTTTTACTCACATTACCCACCCCCAATCCCCCGTACCAAGCACCCAATCCTCAGATATGAAATCATGGTGCTGCATAAATTTTACAATATGATGTATATTTTGTGATGCAGCGTAAGATGAAATGTGAAACATGACATAACAAAAGCTCACCCAGTATCTTCACAATGACTGGAGCTACCAATCTTTAGTGCTTCTAGTCAACTGGCACGCGTAAACCATCTTACAGTAGACGTATATCATCTGAATCTTTATGTTAGGGAGATACTAATATCACGATGCTTGACGCAAGCCACCTGCATCACCTAGCATGAGAGAATATTATGCACAACAAATTAATTGCCCAAAACAAAGCGGGAGTTCGAAACTTCTAATCAGTATGCCCCACTTTAACATTTCCATTAGTTCTTACAGAGGAACCCAAATGGGGACAAGGATGAAGGGAAGTGTTTTTCACAAACCTAGAGTAACTTCTTAAGAGCATCATGAGCACTTCCAGTAAACAGAACTACTTCCGTCATGTTTCCGCATAACTTTGCCATGTAATAATATAAAGAATGAAACTGCAGAATTTAACTGATCTTGTTTCTTGATAATCGTCAGTTCTCATCAGTCTCGTTTTCATGGAGTATCTCTTAACTACATAGACAAGAGTCTGAAACTTAGCCTAATCTTTGTAGAACATGAAAAAAGAAATATTCAACCATCAAGAGATTTTATACGTGTCGTACCTAGTCATTGCCTACAACATATACAGAACAACCTCGATATCAAAATCGTTTGAACAACCACTGAGTGACGAAGAATCTGGTAAAAGATGTGCATAGGAGTTGAAAATGCCACAATATGGGACATTGGAAAGGCGTGCGAGCAAAAGTACCAAGTACAGAATAAATAAATGAGTATTGGCGAAACCAATCCAAAATAATATTAAGAAGCTGATTTTGCTTATGCAGGTGGCTAAGAATTTATGATCGGTTCTGAATTCATTCTTGCCCAGTACAATGTATTAGATATTACATTAGCCCTCCTCTAGTAGTCCTATTGAAATGCATGCTTGCAGTTGAACTTATGAGAGGTTTATAAAGCCATATGCAAAGTATCAAAAAAATTAAAGCAAGTAGGATTATGCCCCACTCTAAAGGGTACTTCAATTACAAGGTTACCTTCAAGCCTAAAATGTTTCACTCAATTACCACAGGGCAGCCTCATTGTGCACCAATAAGTTAGCCAATTCTCACTCACCATCACTTGTGTTTCATTTTTGGTGAATATCGGTGAATACAAGCAAGCAACCACGCAAGGGAAGCCCATCAAAGCAGAGTAAGCAACGTGAGACTCTAGAGTTTGTGGAAGAAATCCCCCAATCAACCACTTCCATTAACGTACAAGGAGTCTGCAAAGATCGCATTGTTTAATGCGACAAACATCTCTTTCCTGGCCCTACCTGAGTACTCTTTAGCAGAAAATCAATGAAAAACAGAGGTTTCTTTATTTACAGTCCGGAGGTATAATAATACTTGCAGAGCTATTCCCTCAAATTTTGTTTTAGGAATGATTTTAACAAACCAGGAAAGGAAATGAAACAGCTCTTCCAATTTTCCCTGCCAACTACTTTTATAAACCCGAACAACATAATCCAACTTCCATAAGCCCGTGTTGAAATGAACTCATCAAAGCAGTAAAAAATATCTAAATTTTGGTGATAAAAGGCCATCCAAAATGACAGTAGTAATAATGGATGATTTCCAAATGAGCAGAATCCAGGTACATTATGCCCAAAAAATAGTTACTTTGCCCAATATGATATAATAATGCGTGCATCCGAGGGGGCAATCAGGTTACCGAATACAAAGTTCAAATTGTTACAGAACATTACATCCAATTTCTGAAATTTAAGCGAATGTGAATACAAGTTACAAATTTATTTAAGCAAACTATCACTAATGAACCAACAATTTCACCATCAGTTCCAAGTGAAAAAAAAAAAAAAAAAACCAACAATTTCACCAACTCCAAAAAGTTCCAAGTATTAAGAGTACCATCAGTTTGTATCAAACTACAAGGCCTTGCTCTCTAGCTTTCTTCAGCCACTTAAGAGTACTTTCCAAAGTCGAATAAGCAGCAATATCTTTTAAGCTCTTGCTCTCGACTGCATAATCAAAAACTTCATAAGCTTCAGCAACTCTTCCCTTCCTACATAACGCCCTTAAAAACGTTCCATAAGACCCTGTTTCCAACTTCACACCACCTTTCTTCATCAACTGATACAACTCAACTCCTTTATCCAACAGCCTGGCCTTACACAATCCAAGAAGCAAAGTGTTATACGTACATGAATTCGGACTACACCCTTCACGTTCCATCTCATCTAACAATGCCAATGCTCCCATTGCATCCCCTTCTCTACACATCCCATTCATCAACGAGGTATAAGTAACCGCATCCGGTGACTGACCCTTTTCGGTCATAAGCCTTAGAAACTTCTTAGCATCCTTAACCCTACCGGATTTAGATAAACCATATATCAAAGTATTGTAAGTATAACTATCAGGCTCAATCCCTTCGTCCTGCATTTTCTGATACACTCCCAGAACATCACCTCCTTGACTCAACACACAATAACCCTTCATAATCGTATTGTACACGTAACAATCAGGTTTGTACCCTTCCTCACTCAACACCCCCAATAACCGCATCGCTTCCCTTAAATTCTTGGAATTGCACACATTATCAATCATGATAGTGTAGGTTACAAGGTCTGGCTTTATACCGAAGTCCTTCATATCCTGTATAAAGCAATTCACAGTACTTATAGACCTATTCTTGACTAAAAGCCTCACCAGAAAATTGTATGTATATGCATCAGGTGGCGAATTCTTGGCGGACAGCTCCTTAACCAGCTCAACAGCATGCTCTTCTCTGCCGCAACCACAAAGGGCCCTCACCGCGACATCTGTCGACACATGATTGGGTGGAAAGCCGCCGTTAGTCATGAGATTGAGAACATTGTGTACACTGGAGAGAGTCTCTTCATGAGGCGAGGAGCAACACCGCGTGAGAAGTATATGATAAGTGAAACGGTTGGGGCGAAAAGGGGGGTGCTTCTTGGCCATGTGATTAAGGAAGAAGATCGAGTCTTGGAGGGAGGAAACGGAGGCAAATGACTGCAGAATCGAGTTGTAGAAACTGGGGTCTGAAGGGGTGTTTTTGGGGGAAGAAATGAAGGAGTTGAAAAGGGACTTGGCTTCAGCAAGATTTGGGGACTCGAAGTTGATTGCAGGAACAACTTTTTTTGCTGTTGAATCATTGTTTGCGACTGTTGGTTTGTGGCGTCGCCAATGAGGGGTTGGTGAAGGGGTTTGTTCCGGCATAGCAGAAGACATTCTGGGTTTGGGGTAAGTGGATACCGAAGATCTGAAGACATTAGGAATTCTCGCCATTAGAGTACAGTGACTGATGTTGATCTGGGGAAGATGATTTAGAATGGAGGAGTTTCCTGCATTAGGGCTTTAGGGGTTTATTGTTGGGAAAGGGAGAAGATGCTGCATATTGCGATTTGCGTTGACGGATTAACCCGCTCCGTTCTAACCCGGTTCAGATATGAAGGCTAGCCACCCGATTTTGGATCAGCTTTATTGGGCTTCGAACTAACTGGTATTTGGGTTAATAGAGTGATTTGGATAAGTTGGTAATATTATAAACCTAATTTTGGGGAAATAATCAAAGTTATCAATTCCGTTCCGATCGAAATATTTCATTTCGGACAGTAAAACGAAACAATTTAACCTTCATTATGTATCAGTCAATTTCTCGAAACGGTCGAAATGCATCCGAAATGACCATTTCGGCCGAGAACACCGAAATGCCCGGATCATTCAAAGATTTGATAATTGATTCATCCACGACGTTTTGCAAAAGTATCTTTTTTTAAAAAAAAATTATTACATATTTTGATTACTTTAACATTTAGATTTAAATTACTAAAATAATTAATAGTTTAAAACTCCCTTCCAATTCTCAAAGTAGAGGCATGGATGAAAATTAAAAAATGAAAACCAAAATTTATTAAGAAATCAAAAGAAAAAGATAATGAAGAATCTCAATTCCCAAATTTATATCTATATATATATAAAAGTAAAATGGAGGGCGTTAATGTCATTTTAACTTTTCCTCCAAAAATTTTACACTATACAATTGGTAAGTTTTTCTTATTTTTGGTAAATTCATAACTTCCTTTTTTTTTTTTAAACACAAATAACTTTTTCATTTTCAATCCGACTTTTATGCATAATATACCAAATTATTCATCTTTTCTCGATCATCGATTTGACATCCATATCACATATATTATAATAAGATATTTAATTTGAATAAATAAATTATTTGTTGGTTAATTATTTATGTTAGACTGATGTTTCACATGAATTGCGCTATATTATTTGGTTTGAGTTGCAACTAAAATTAGTAAAATAATTTCTTTTAAAAAAACATGAGTATTTTTTTTATTAAAAAAAAAAAAAAACTACCCAATTTATTATTTGACATGAATTTTCAAATATTTTGTTATTTTAGTTATGTAGGGAGAAATGCCATTATTTAAATAATTAAAGTCCTACTTTATTAAATCAAAAGCAGAAAAATCAATATCTATTTTATAATGAACTTATTATGTCATCAATTTTTTCTAATATTTTTTTTATCACGAAAGTACTGAAGATTTGAGCATATGTATAATTGTGTATTAAAATTATTATTGAAATTATTTATAATTGCCTATTTAAATTTTATTAATGCATATTTTGTTAAAATTACTCTTTTAAGAAAATTCATTCTTTGCAACCTAAATTATGACATTTGTTACATTTTGCAATCTTTTTTAATTTTTAATTTTTATTAAAACTTCAGTTATATGTTTTTACACTTTGTAAGCTAAATAATACTTTGTCGCATTAATCAACATCGAATGATTTTTTTACTCTTAACAATCTAAATAACTTTGTTCACAATAATCAATTTTTATCTTCAAATAAATAGACTATTTATAAGATAAATATAATATTTATATAAATAATTACAATACCAAAATAAAATAAGAAAATATTCAAATATTTTGAAGAACTCACAGAATTTAATTTGTTATTCGAATTATTGAATAACTTTTGAATTTATTTTGTTGAAATAATAATTTATTAAAAAAATATTTAAATATATTTGAAATCACCATATGAAATATTAAAAGTTGCAAATGAAAAACTAACCTTAGAAAGAAAAACTTAAATATATATAATTAGAACTTGAAAGTTTAATTAGATCAATTAAAAAAATATATAAAATAAAAGCAGGGACATAAAGAAAAAAGTATTAAACTTTACATTACATATGAAATATCCAAATAAAACCTAAACTATGATGTTATATAAGTTGCAATTAAACTTTTTTTAAATAAGCAAAATTAATCAACTTGGACTATATTTTTTTAAGACTTTGTAACCTGAACAATACTTGGTCACATTAACCAATCTCAATTATGTCTTTTCTTCTTCTTCTTCTTCTTCTTCTTCTTCTTCTTCTTCTTCTTCTTCTTTTCCACATTTTGCAACCTAATTAAGTAATTTATTTTTTATATTAAATAATTTGTATCTTTAAGTGAATCTACTATTTACAATATAAATTAATTTAATTGAAACTTTTCAACATATATATGAAAGTATTAAGAAATATTGAAGAACTCATATGTTTTATTTTGTTATTTCAACTATTGAATAACTTTTGAATGTTATTTTGTTATTATTTGTATCTCTGAAATATCAAGTAAAGTATTAAAACTTGCAAATAAGATTTTTTAAAAGTAAATATTTATAGATAATTTTGAAACTTTATTTAGATAAATTTAAATATTTAAAGTAAAATGGAAAAAAATTAAAGATAAATAATTTTCTTATAACATTATTCATTTTTTCTTTAATAATATGAATTAATATTTAGATATTTATGTTTGGTGTATCATTAATAATTAATTAAGCTATATGCATATAGGTGAAGAATGATACATACACACTAAATGTGTGTTTTGATTTCAAAGATAAAAAATGATCATGTTGAAAATATTTTTGTTTTATATTTAATTTTTATCTTGATGTTAATATATATATATATATATATATATATATATATATATATATATATATAAAGTAAGTTATATTAAATCCATCTATAACGTGCGAGAAACTTATATTTACATTACTTATAATTTTATATATGTTTTATCCTACATTATTAAAAAAATATTAGGATCAAATTGTCACATAATTAAATATTAGATTAGATTAGATTATATTTAGTTTTATCGAAATCATTATTTTTTAAATAAACTTCCGTGCATTGCACGGGAATGTTACTAGTATATATAAAAGTAAAATGGAGGGTATTAATGTCATTTTAGTTTTCCCTCCAAAAATTTTATAATTTGTAACTTTTCCTATTTTTGGTATATTCATAACTTTCTTTATTTATTTTTAAATGCAAATAATTTTTTCATCTTAAATCCGATTTTTATGCATAATATACCAAATTATTCATCTTTTCACGAGCTTCGATTTGACATCCATATTACATACATTATAATGAGATATTTGGTTTGAATAAACGGATTGTTTGTTGATTAATTTTTATGTTATAAGTGATGATCATTGTGACTTGAATTATAATATTTTGGTTTTAGTGGCAACTAAAATTAGTAAAATGATTTCTTTTAAAAAATCATGAATATTTTTTTATAATTATTTTTTATTACCTATTTATATTTTTAATAATGTGTATTTTGTTAAAATTACTCTTTTAAGGAAATTTATTCTTTGCAGCCTAAATTATGACATTTGCTAATTTTTGCAATCTTTTTTTTTTTTTTTTTGTTTTACTTATATTCAATTATATATTTTTAAACGTTATAAACTAAATAATACTTTGCAGCACTAATCAACATCAATTGCCTTTTTTACTCTTAACAATCTAAATAGCTTTTTCCGCATTAATCAATTTTTATCTTCAAATAAATAAATTATTTGTAAGAAAAATATAACATTTATATAAATAATTTACATTACCATATAAAATACGGAAATATCCAAATATTTTGATGATCTCATAGACTTTAATTTGTTATTTGAATTATTAAATAACTTTTGAATTTTATTTTGTTAAAATAAGAATTTATTAAATAAAATTATTTAAGTATATTTGAAATCACCAAATGAAATATCAAAAGTTGCAAATGAAAATTTAACTTTATAATTAGAACTTGAAAGTTTATTTAGATAAATTAAAAAAAAAAAGTAGGGACATAAAGAAAAATAATATTAAACTTTACATTACATATGAACTATCCAAATAAAATATCATTGTTCCGTTTATTATATATTTAATGGATATTTTAAATTATTTATAGTTAGAATTTAAAAATTATTTTATAAATTAAAAAATCTATGTATATTTATACATATAAGCCACGGTAGGGACACTTCTGTAAGTAACACTTTCCAGCCTAAAATTTCAGATTGTGATTGATCAGTTGTTGTCACATTTGGTAAGAATCAAAATTAATTTTACTCTCTAAAGTTGCAAATATCTTTTTTCATTTCTAATATATTTATTATGTATACTATATCAAATTAATCATCTTTTAACGATATTCGATTTGACATCCACATGATATATATATATATATATATATATAAAATAATAAAATATTTTATTTAAAATATTATATTATTTGTTCGTTGATTATTTGAGTAAGATTTCAGTATTTATTGTAGGTTGCAAAACAAATATAGCATTGATTCGGAACAAAATTAAAAATAATTCAAATAATTCTCTTTTACAAATTATATTACATGATTATTTCATTAAAACGACAACTAATCAGTTTGATTTATTTAACTTGAATTGTCTCAAGTTTTATTCATTTATTACATTGAGAGAAAAATCATTGTATATACAATTGAACACATAGTTTATTGAATTAAAAGTGATAGTTAATATTTGATTTATAATCATCTTATTAAATTATTAAATTTGCTAATGTTTATTTGTTATAATAATTATTTTTGTTGATAAACCACAAAACTATGACTTTTACTCATATATATAACTTTATATATAGTAATTAATCTTAAAAAAATATTACCTTTTTATATTTTGCATATATTTATGTTACTTTTCCATAAATAATTACACTTTGCAACCTAAACTATTCTATTATACAAGTTGCAACTAAACTTCTTTTAAATAAGCAAAATTAACCAACTTAAACTATATATATTTTTTAGACTTTGCAACCTAAACAATACTTGGTGGTACACGCGTTTATTTATGCACTTTAAGTCTGTTAGAGTGATGAATTGTGATGATTGCGTGTAGAATGGAGAGTATTTGGATTGTTTTAGTGCCTTTGGACTATTTGACGTTTGTGTTTTCATTTTGAGCTTAACAGGTGATTTAAGGCTAAGTATTCGTACTCGGCCGGATGCACAACGAGGAAATGAAGTCCGGAGGTCAAAAAGATGGAAAAATCGCCGGAAAATGAAGAACAAAGCACCGCGACCGCGGCAAAATGGCGCGGCCGCGGTCCAAGTGAAGAAATAAGCAGAAAATCTCTGGACAAGTAGCGCGGCCGAGGCATACTTGCGCGGCCGCGGCGTGGTGCTGGATCAGGAGCGGGCGCGGGCGCGGCCCGTAAGCGCGGTCGCGGCCCATTAAGGCGGTTAATTAATCCTTGGGCCACAAGAGTTCCGTTTTAAAGCCCAGAATCGACCCAAATTGACTTTCTCTATAAAAAGGGATTCTTATGCTCGGAAATAGAGGACGAGAACATTACGAGAGAGCAAGATTGAGAGATTCCGAAGGAGACGGGCAATCAAGATCGGCAATACTCGGGTTTTCTAGTCCTTAAGTCTTTACAATTATGTATTTTCAGTTTAATTTGTCTTTTGTCACCGCCATGAGCGGCTAGTAGGTTATTTCAGTCCTTAATCGAGTCGAACCCTAGTTTTGCTATTCTGTGATATTTACAGTGGTTATTAATTAGTTGATTCCTTGAAACGTTGTTATACTATTTGTTTATCCTTCAATGCTTGTGCGTTTATATGCTAGATTGATCACCTAGGATTATAATTGCATAAGTAACGCTAGGTTATAATCGTAATCCGTAATTGTTACGAACCTATAGCCACTTAGTAGCGAATAGCGAGTGATATCGCTAGGATAGTATATAGCTCGGTCTGAATGGGTCCGAGCTTACGAAGTCCACACCGTGTCTATCCCGTTATCCTAGTTCTCTAGGCGTCCGGTTAATGAGATCCAGAGAGCTTATTCTGAGGTCACTCAACTGGATAGACTAACCAAAGAGCTTGTTTTGGTTAGTTAAACATAAGGGATAACGAGGTTAGCAGAGCTTGTTGTTAACCTCGGGGTAGGAGTTTTAAGGATAAAATTGGTTAATAATTGCATCTATCACAGGGTAGTAATAACTAGGGGGAGATAAGATTAAGGGCTGGGATTCGTTATTTTATAAGTAGAACAAGTCATAGTTAATTTGCTTAAATTCTGTTTTAGTTCTTTAGTTAATATATATCAAGTTACAAACCCCCATTATTTATATACTTATATACGTTGCTAGTATTAGGATTTATTTAAACACTAAGAGTCTTCCTGCTCCCTGTGGGATCGACCCTACTTACCACTTCTACGAGCTAGAAGGGTAGCTAGGTTTAATTAATTTTACCGCATCGCGACAGTGCGGTCAAATTTTGGCGCCGTTGCCGGGGAGCGGTGCAAGATTTTAAGTGTTTATTTTTATTAGTTCTATATTGTGTCTCGTAATTTTAATTTTTTTTTTTTATTTTATTTTTGCGATACACTTGAACTCACCTAAGTTTCTTTTTGTCACCGAGAAATCTTCCGCGTCTGAACCTGAGCAAGAAGCAATGGCAGCCGAAAGGACTATGCGGGAATTGGCCACCACTGGCACTACTCACCAGCCTCTATGCATAACCTTCCCTGACTTGGGGGAGGACACCACTTTCGAACTCCGATCAGGGTTAATTCACCTGTTACCCTCTTTCCATGGGTTAGCAGGAGAAGACCCGCATAAACATCTGAAGGAGTTCCACATCGTCTGTTCGAGTATGAAGCCGACGAAAGTCACTGAAGAACAGATAAAACTGCGGGCATTTCCTTTTTCTCTGAAGGATATGGCCAAGGATTGGCTCTACTACCTCCCCTCAGCATCTATAAAAACTTGGGAGGAAATGGAGACCCAATTCTTGGAGAAGTACTTTCCGGCATCTAAGGCCACGAACATCCGGAAGGAAATCAGTGGAGCGGTACAACTGCCCGGAGAAACTTTGTACGAGTATTGGGAACGCTTTGAAAAGCTGGTGGCCAGATGTCCCCAACATCAGATCACAGAACAGTTGCTCATCCAGTACTTCTATGAAGGGCTGACGCAGTCAAACCGGAACATGCTGGACTCTGCCAGTGGGGGAGACCTATGTGACAAAACCCCGACAGCTGCTAGAGCACTCATTTCGAAAATGGCGGCTAAGACTCAACAATTCGGGACACGGGATGTTTCAACACGGATAGTGAGGGAGGTGAACGATTCTCAAATGGATGCGAAGATTGATCAGCTTACCAAAATGGTCCAGAAGGCTGTTTTGGGGGGGAGCTCAAATATCCGACCCTGCCGAATATGTGATACTACCAATCACACAACCGATAATTGCGAAGTTCTGGGTAATGAGCTAGAAGCACACGCCAATGCTGTCGGAACTGGAAACTTCCAAGGCCGAAAGTACGACCCATATTCCCAGTCGTACAACCCAGGATGGAGGGATCATCCGAATTTCAGCTATGGTAATCAGCAAGGCCAGTCAAGTGGGCAAAACAGACCTCCACCACCTAGAGGTATGTATTATACAAAGCAGCCAGCCGAACAAGTACCCGACTCATCATTGGCGGATATTGTGAAGACTTTAGCAACAAACACTGTGCAATTTCAAAAGGATGCAACATCAAGCATCAAGAATCTCGAAACACAGATGAGCCAGATGGCAACTGCTATAAGTCGACTAGAGAATATGCAGAGTGGTAAACTGCCATCACAACCTGAAATAAATCCTAGAAATGTCAGTGCCATCACATTGAGAAGTGGTAACCAGCTTGGAGAGCTTAAGAAGCCCGGGCAACCATTGGAAGATGACAAGAACGACATTTCGGAGAGAACAGCCGCAGACAGAGCCGCGACCGCGGCAGACATGCGCGGCCGCGGCCAACTCGACGTTTCTGAAGAGAAATTCTCTGTAGAAGTTGCGCGACCGCGGCAACCCAGCGCGGCCGCGGCCCCTGTTCAGCAGAAATCAACACATTCTGCATCTATTCCGCCTCCGCCACTTCCTTTCCCCAGTCGCATGATCAGACCGACACGACCTGACAAAGAGAAGGAGATATTAGAGGTGTTTCGAAAGGTTGACATCAACATCCCCTTGATCGATGCTATCAAGCAAATTCCCAGATACGCCAAGTTCCTAAAGGAGCTATGCACCAACAAGCGTAAACTCAAGGGGGATGAAAAGGTCCTGATGGGAGAAAACGTTTCAGCAATCTTCCAAAAGAAGATGCCACCAAAATGTAAGGACCCAGGTATGTTTGTCATTCCATGTAGAATAGAGGGCATAAACATTGAATGTGCCATGCTAGACCTAGGAGCTTCCATTAACATAATGCCAAGAACAATATTTCATGCATTAAAACTAGGACCACTGAAAGAAACTAGGATAGTACTTCAGTTAGCAGATCGTAGTAACACATACCCCGATGGTCTAATCGAAGACGTCTTAGTTGAAGTAGGTGATCTAGTATTCCCCGCTGATTTCTATGTTTTGGACATGCAAGGAGATTCCTCTACATTTTCTCCAATTTTGTTAGGGCGGCCGTTTCTGAACACCGCCCAAACAAAGATTGATGTCGGTAAAGGGACTCTGACTATGGAATTTGATGGCCACATCGTTAAGTTAAATATTTATGATGCTATCGGACATCCTGAAGATGCTAATTCTGTTTTCTCACCTGATGCGACTAACCCTTTTGTTGAGAATGATTGTGAGAACAGGTGCAGGAGTAGGCTGAATTGGTCCGCATTGGTGCGGCATCGTAAAAAGGAAGATGAAAGGAGGAATGGGGTAAAGTGCCTGAATTGGTCTGGGCCCGTGTGGAAACCACCTTGGCACAAACGCTAAGGGAATGTGCAGCCGTCGAGCCAACGACGTAAAACAACAGCGCTTGTCGGGAGGCAACCCGATGTTTATGGTTTTTTATTTATTTCGTTTTTATTATTCAGCATTAGGTTAGTTCTCTTTCATGTTTTTTCTCTTTCATGTTTTTGCATTTTTACATAATAAGGAGTACCATAAAACACAAGACGGAGGATGATCGTCGAGCACAGCAGCAGACATTTCAGGAGCAACATCAAGAATGGCAGAGGCAGCAAGCAGCTCAGTGGAGCCACATGCAGTCCTTTTGGGGACAAGGGGGTCATCCACCTCCGCCTCCGCCTCAGTAAAATACTGTAAGTACGTACCAAGCCGCACCACTTTTTCTTCCCTCAAACTTTGGTTTTCCAACAAATTTGGGGGAGGGGGGTGTGACGTGGGGCGACTTGGCAGCGTTTTAAATATGCTGTCCGTTTCTATTTTGTTGTTGGGCCTGTGAGCCATTAGTTGAGGATTGGGCCTGTGTGCCATTGATAGTGTGTGGGCCTGTGAGCCGTAGTCATCTGTTTCGTTATTGTGTTTTGTGGAGTCTTTATGTGTTTATTTTGGTAGAGTTTAGATTGAGTCTAGAAAGGTAGAAGAAAACTGAATTGTGCTGTAAAGATAAAATTAACACATTATAAGTTGGCAATGAGTTCATGATGATTGTTGAAACTTGTTTTGAATAGCATATGATAGAGTATGACGAGTAATGGATAGGAAATTGAGCTGTAATTCGCAACATTGATCAGTAAAATTGCCTTGTGAGGACTTGAGCCTATTTTGTACCTCCAGTCTTGGAGCAACTTGTACAAATTCTTTCGGTGTGATTTTCATTGATTATGTGCATATAGGCCCTAGAACTTGCCTTGCATGTCTGTCGTGAATAAGTCAATGTGTGTTGTGGCTTAGAAAGTGATCTTAGGCATTTCTTGATTAGCCTATTTCAGACACTCAACATAATTACCTTTTTGACCGCGAACTTGAAAAAGTAATTTCCCTTAGTTAGCCCAGTTGAGCCGTGAGCCTATCACTTGTTAGCCGAATATTACAAGCCGAATATCTTTTCAATTGGCCTTTGACCTTATTGGACTAATCTAGTTAAGAGGGAGGCGAAAGGAGAGGTAGTTGGGAATGATATTTGGGATTCCTATGGGCTGAAAAAGGGGAGTGAAATGAGATATGAAAAGGGAATTGGTGATAGAAAATTCAAGAAGGTCCCCCTCCTATGTGCTAAAAGCTTAGACTTGTTAATATGTACAATGCAAAAGCAATGCAAAAGCAAGAAAAGAAATGAGGATGGGAGTAAGAAAAGTGCTTAGTAAAAAAAAAAAAAAAAAAAAAAAAAAAAAAAAAAAAAAAAAAATCGGGTAGTCCCAAGAAATGTGGTACCCACATGAAAAAAAAAAAAAAAAAAAAAAAAAAAAAAATCGGGTAGTCCCAGGAAATGTGGTACCCACATGAAAAAAAAAAAAAAAAAAAAAAAAAAAAAAAAAGCACTTGGTTGTAAAAGATGCGGACGTGGGTAGAAGAAGTCATCCCTTGGGGTGATGTACGGAGATGTACTGAGATTGGGAGAGTGAGATGGGAGTGATTGTTTTGAGGGGTGGTTGAGTAGGAATAACTCGGTTAGTCCACATTTTAGTCATTTTCATCCAAATTTTATCCTACCTTACCTAAGCCTTTATTACAACCGAATTAAAGACCTTTTTGATTCTTTGCCACACGTGCTGAGTACTAGGTCCGACTTAAATAATAGGCAAGCATATGGTGGTCGTTGCATATAAGTCAGTGCGAGTGTAGTACTTTGCATACCTTAAACACTTGAGAGAAGAGTGATACACAATTTCGGTGAGGATCAATTGTTGAAAATTATAAGCAATGAAAGTAGTTGAAGTTGCTCTGTCAAATATGCTCGGTTACATCATGTTGCTATGTTTTATTGGAAAACCTTTCTGAAACTCGTAATTGCCACTTAAAGTGCCTTAAAACCCGTGTCTTGGTTGTTGTTTGATTTAGATTTGTTCGGGACGAACAAAGGGTTAAGTTTGGGGGATTTTGGTACACGCGTTTATTTATGCACTTTAAGTCTGTTAGAGTGATGAATTGTGATGATTGCGTGTAGAATGGAGAGTATTTGGATTGTTTTAGTGCCTTTGGACTATTTGACGTTTGTGTTTTCATTTTGAGCTTAACAGGTGATTTAAGGCTAAGTATTCGTACTCGGCCGGATGCACAACGAGGAAATGAAGTCCGGAGGTCAAAAAGATGGAAAAATCGCCGGAAAATGAAGAACAAAGCACCGCGACCGCGGCAAAATGGCGCGGCCGCGGTCCAAGTGAAGAAATAAGCAGAAAATCTCTGGACAAGTAGCGCGGCCGAGGCATACTTGCGCGGCCGCGGCGTGGTGCTGGATCAGGAGCGGGCGCGGGCGCGGCCCGTAAGCGCGGTCGCGGCCCATTAAGGCGGTTAATTAATCCTTGGGCCACAAGAGTTCCGTTTTAAAGCCCAGAATCGACCCAAATTGACTTTCTCTATAAAAAGGGATTCTTATGCTCGGAAATAGAGGACGAGAACATTACGAGAGAGCAAGATTGAGAGATTCCGAAGGAGACGGGCAATCAAGATCGGCAATACTCGGGTTTTCTAGTCCTTAAGTCTTTACAATTATGTATTTTCAGTTTAATTTGTCTTTTGTCACCGCCATGAGCGGCTAGTAGGTTATTTCAGTCCTTAATCGAGTCGAACCCTAGTTTTGCTATTCTGTGATATTTACAGTGGTTATTAATTAGTTGATTCCTTGAAACGTTGTTATACTATTTGTTTATCCTTCAATGCTTGTGCGTTTATATGCTAGATTGATCACCTAGGATTATAATTGCATAAGTAACGCTAGGTTATAATCGTAATCCGTAATTGTTACGAACCTATAGCCACTTAGTAGCGAATAGCGAGTGATATCGCTAGGATAGTATATAGCTCGGTCTGAATGGGTCCGAGCTTACGAGGTCCACACCGTGTCTATCCCGTTATCCTAGTTCTCTAGGCGTCCGGTTAATGAGATCCAGAGAGCTTATTCTGAGGTCACTCAACTGGATAGACTAACCAAAGAGCTTGTTTTGGTTAGTTAAACATAAGGGATAACGAGGTTAGCAGAGCTTGTTGTTAACCTCGGGGTAGGAGTTTTAAGGATAAAATTGGTTAATAATTGCATCTATCACAGGGTAGTAATAACTAGGGGGAGATAAGATTAAGGGCTGGGATTCGTTATTTTATAAGTAGAACAAGTCATAGTTAATTTGCTTAAATTCTGTTTTAGTTCTTTAGTTAATATATATCAAGTTACAAACCCCCATTATTTATATACTTATATACGTTGCTAGTATTAGGATTTATTTAAACACTAAGAGTCTTCCTGCTCCCTGTGGGATCGACCCTACTTACCACTTCTACGAGCTAGAAGGGTAGCTAGGTTTAATTAATTTTACCGCATCGCGACAGTGCGGTCACTTGGTGACCTTAACCAATCTCAATTATGTCTTTTTTTTTTTTTTTTTTTCACATTTTGCAACCTAAGCAATTTTTTTACATTAACCAATGTGTATCTTTAGATGAATCTACTATTTACAATATAAACGTATAGTTTAATTGAAACTTTTCAACATATATATATGAAAGTATTGAGAAATATTGAAGAACTCATATGTTTTATTTTGTCATTCGAACTATTGAAAAAACAAAAGATGTTTTATTTTCTTATTCCAACTTTTGAATCTTATTTTGTTATTCTTTGTATATCTAAAATACCAAGTAAGGTATTAAAACTTGCAACTAAGATTTTGTAAAAGTAAATAGTTATAATTAGAATTTAAAATTTTATTTAGATAAATTTAAATATTTAAAGTAGAATGGAAAAATGAAAGAAAAATAATTTTCTTATAACATTATTCAGCTTATTTTATTTAATAATATGAGTTGATAGTTAGATATTTATGTTTGTTTTAACATTCATAATTAATTAAGCTATAATTCATATAGGTGAAGAATGAAACAGACACACTAAATGTGTGTTTGGATTTCAAAGATAAGAAATGAACATGTTGAAAATAAAAAAATTATCTTAATATTAATATATATATATATATATATATATATATATATATATATATATATATATATACATATACTCCCTCCGTCCCAAATGAACTTGCACAAGGGGGGTCGGCACACATATTAAGAAAAATTATTTTTTGAGGATTTTGTTGACTTTTCAAATGTGAATTAAGGGTGAAGATTGTATTATAACTTTCCTTATTAAGAAGTGTGCAAGTTTGCTTGGGACAAACGAAAACGAAAAGTGTGCAAGTTCATTCGGGACGGAGGGAGTTTAATATACCCATATATAAAGTGAGTTATATTAAATTCATGTATAACATGCAAAAAATTAATATTCACATTACTTATAATTTTATTTATGTTTTATTCTACATTTAAAAAAATATTTTATTAGGGTAAAACGATCACATATTTAAATATTAGACTATATCATATATTAGTTTTATTAAAATCATTACTTTTTAAATAAACTTTTGTGCATCGCACGGGAATAGTACTAGTTAAACAACAGAAGTGATGAACCCTAATCTTGCTTTCTCATCTTTTACAGAAGCAACAATAAACATTTTAAGGTTTCAAAATTTCAAATTCCATGTTTCTGTGGTCCGATCTTCACTCGTCTTTCAGAGTTCTTTGAACGTTTATTACTTTATTATTTTATGATTTGAGGCTGACTTTATATGAGTACTTATGGATTTATTTTATGAATATGTGATATGTGTATATAAATTCAGAACGATCCGAAACGAAACACTGAAATGCTTCGATATCGGAATATCTCGTTTCAGTAATAAATGCGGAACGATGGCCGGAATGGAATTGATAACTTTGGAAATAATAAACATACAACTGGAGGAGGGCGAGGGGGACACTGGAAGTTTGGGCCCTTAATAATTTTCAAGAGGTATTCTAGACTTTAGTAGTATGGGGTTTTGATTGGTATCTTTAACCAAATTTACTACTATCATCATCGTGCGATGCACGCTTTGTATATTTAACATAAATTTTCCTTATCATAAAAGTGAAATTGTCTATAAATAGTAGGTACCATTTTTTCCCATCCAAACTCATATACTATTTGTAGAAATTGCGTAGAAATGGTCAAAATTCTGGCCAATTTAATATACATTGTAAATATTGTGTGCTAGTTTTAAATATCATATTTATTCCTGATAGATATTTTGATAATCTTTCACACATTTTTTGGCATTTTTATGGTAAATATATTCTAATTCCGCCATTTATTAATTTACATGTAAATCTATTACCGCATTATAAGGTAACAATATAAGTGATATACTTAGGCAATATACTGCTTTTATTTCTCCACTTTCTATACTTAATAACCATATCGTTGATTTGACTAATTATTTGATCAGTTTGTTTCCTTCTTTTTCGGTATTAATTAGTTACTGAATTTAATTTTGCTATCATCAAATCTTCTTTTTATTTATGTTCACATATGGTTTCACAATATAAGGAAATATGTATTTAGGATATTGTGCAATTTTGATTTACATTAATACATACTGGAGGATTCTGAATAATCCGAACATACTGGTAGCGCAAGTTTTAAAGGCCAGATACTTTCCGCGATCTCATATTTCGGAGGCCATAATTGGATATAGACCGAGCTATCTTTGGAGAAGCTTGATGCTCTCTAGACGGCTGATAGAGGAAGGGATGGGTTGGCAAGTGGGAAATGGCAGCAACATAAATATAATACATGACAGATGGGTGGGAGTGGCATTAGTGGATAAATTAAGGGAGCTGCGACAGGAGTTTGATGAATAAAGTATCATATCTGTTAAACGCTGGGGCGCAATCTTGGTGTGAAGAGAGAGTACGTGCACTTTTTCGAGAGGAGGAAGCTGCTGAAATCCTTTCAATCCTCTAAGCATGCACGGGGACACGACAGACCGACGAATATGTAGGTTGTCTACTATGGGGGACTATACGGTGAAATCTGCCTATACTTTGGCCTTAGAGTTATACACGGATAAAGCATTGGATGTCCCTTTATCCAGCAGGGAAAATAGATTATGAAAGGTATTATGGGCCATCAAAACAAGTTCGAGAGTCAGACACTTTGTATGGCGGGCATGTGTGGATAGCTTGCCGACTAAAGATAATCTGATACGGCGCGGGATGTACGTTGATCCCGCTTGTGAGTATTGTGGTTCGGAATGTGAATCAAGGAGTCATGTTTTGATTCGGTGCGGTTTTGCGAGACACGTATGGCGTATTAGTCCGATTTTGATGAAAGTGTATTTTCTCAATCCACTGTAAAGAATTTTGTTGGGGCAATATTGGAGCAATTACCAGCTGATGGACATGTATTATTGTCATTGCTGATGGAGGGAATTTGGAGAGCTCGAAATAAGAGAATTTGGGAGGGAGATGAGGTGGAGCTAAATGCAGTGGTTCAAGGGGCTTTAAGGATGGTAGGAGAATTAGCAGAATTTTGTGTTCCAGCATCTATAGCTCATTTTGCTACAACTAATTCTAGCAGGACAAATAATACATGGACCCCTCCAGTAGAGGAATTCTATAAGCTGAACAGCGGCGCTGCTGTGTTTTGGGATGGCACCATTGGGCTTGGTTTTGTGGTTCGAAATTGCGAAGGTTTAGTTATGGTTGCATGTGTCAAACGGACCCAAGCCAAAGGGAATAACACGCTGCTGGAGGGACTCGCGCTTCGCTTTGCTCTGTCAACCACGATTCAGTCTGGTATTGTTAACTTGGTGATTGAAAGTGATTCACTTTGTCGTGTTAACTATATTAGTCGGGCCAACCTTTCTTTCCCTTTTTGTGGAACAATAGTAAGGGATATTTGTAGGCTTTTGGACAGGACAGTGTGCGAAGGAGTTAAGTATACACCTCGACATTGTAATAAGGTAGCGCACCATATTGCAAGGTACGTGGAGTTCATAGACGACGAGGAGATATGGCTTGAGGATATTCCTCCTAGATTTGATGTTTTTTTTTTTTTTTTTTTTTTTTTTTTTTTTTTTTTTTGTTAAATGATGTAAGGCATTTGCCAAACAGTTAAGTTATGCAAGTTTTTTTGTTCTCTAAAAAACCAAAAAAAGTATACATAATTGCAAAATAAAAGGGAATATTTATTTACTATATATCGTGTTCTTGGAAAACTCATGCCCTGCAAATAAGTTAATAGAATAAAAGGAATATTTTAATACATATATGCCAAAAAATTATTATTTGAACATAGTTCAAGATAAAATTGGACCTGTAATTGTTTTTCTAAGTTATTTAATTATGAAGTATAATCTAAATAAAATAAGTAAATAAATAATAAATAAGCTAAAAAGAGAAAGAATTATGACATATACTAGCTACATAACTATGTACGGGTGGTAAGTTTTAGATGGTTCAACAATATATATGTTTCTTAAAATAATTTAATGTCAAACATGACAAAATATTTATATTCCAATTTAAGTATATCAAAGTACAATTTATTTATCCTTAAATCAAACTCCATAATTTATTTTTACGTAAATTGACATTCCTAAATTTTAGTAACATATATATATAATTAATGGGACAGATTCAAATATACAGACTGCATTTGTGATTTAATGGGATAGTAGTTTCCCAGAATCTCTCATTTTGTCAATATCACTCTAATCATGTAGTATATCTTAATTGATCATTGGTTCATAAATCATGGAATTATCTTGATAGCATGATTTATATCACATGCATTTTTCCTCTATAGAAGGTACTAACATGATAGTGTTCTACATCACATCTATTCTCTATATCAATAATACGTTTAGTTTAAAGTCATGGCAACAATGTGTACTAAGAACATTACTCTTTTTAAAACCCAGGGGGCGATGAAGCTGATGAGGTTGATCCGTGCGGAAACCAAGATCATCATAATGTGTAAGTGTTTCAAATTCTAATATTTGAAATCATAATGTATATGGACATACATATGAGGATATAAAATTGTTATGCTTTATTAATTATATATATATAATTTGTGTTGGGGTGTTGTATCCATGTCACATAGGTATGTGAGTGTCAAGAGTGACCATAATTTATCTCCTCACCATTCCTTAGAGCTGGGTTGTGGGGCTCCCGAGGGAGAGATGTCCCATTTTGCCCCAAAGGTATATAAGTATCAAACATATTTAGCTTCGTTGTTGCTAATAAAAATTTTAGTACTATATAAGCGTTTGTACATATATATCTTGGTGTCAGTGTGTATAAGCACGCACTACATTTTAATGAAAATGATCAGCCCTATTTGAGAGTCGCTTGAACATATTGTATTTGCCGAGTTGGTTGCTTTGTGATATGAAATAGTATGTTCCCCTATGAGAAAAAAAAAAAGATGCACTACATTCGAGTTGAAAAGAGAGAAATGATGTCTTACTTTATAAAGAATTAACATATTACTATAGGAGTCCAAATTTCTTCATTCCAGCCAAGAAATTAGCTTTTTAAAGTGTTCGATTCACATGCTCTCAAGACCAGTTTCTTTCATTTACGTACAATGTGTGCAACATAGTTCAAATTTGAAGAAATTAACCATCACAAAATAGTTGGAAATTCTAGACTTGAGATATTATTATAGCGTTGAAGTTTCGCTTCTTATGGTCTCTGTACACGTTTCTGTCATTTCTGCACATTGTTTGTTGCAATTATACAACAGGAACTTACAAGTTCTTACAAGAACTTTTATATTTTGATAGAAATGGTTTAAAGTTCATGGGTACTATGCGCCAAGAGGGAAATGATAAAAGAAGAATCCTAAATACATATCAGGCACAAGCATCATATAAAGATAATTGAAGATCAATGATTATAGTTTACATGGACAATTGAAGTTAATGGATAGTATATATAGTTGGACGAGTTGCCAAGAGTTGTAAATTGAAAAAAAAAAAAAAAAAAAACATGAGCATGGCTTTTTTCTTTGTCACTATTGGGAGTAGTACATTGCTCTCAATTCATGAAAAGATTACAGGGATTGGCAAAGTGCAAGCATGAGTGATCTTCAAAATGCCTTAGATAAGCATGAAAATACCGAAATACCGAAATATTAGAATCGTGTCTTCAAACAAACGATTGACATATGTTTATGTGTGTGTATATTACATACTACATTACTATGTCATTGTGTCATTTCTCTTGGGTGTGTTATACAATGCTTATTTATTTTATTAAATGATACTCCCTGTGTCCCGAATGAACTTGCACAGGGTGATGTACACACATATTAAGAAAAATTATTTTTTGAGATTTTTTTTACTTTTCAAACCTGCTTTTCTCTTTATTAGCTAAAAAATAAGGGAGAGATTAGTGTATTAATCTTTCCCTTATTTTTTAGCCCAATTGACTAATACAAAACCATCACCTGTTTTCAACATCACAAAACTACTGAAAGCAAAAAATAAATAAATAAATAAAAAAGAAAAAGAAAAAAAAAAGAAAAAAGAAACTGAATAATGCTGAAAAATTAAATAATTTCACCAAGTTCAAACTGGGGAAAAATTTCCCTCCTTTTCATTACACACTTACATCAGTTTTACAGTCTATACACAAAAAATTACAAATTTCAATTTCCCACCTAAAATTAGACAACATCTAAAATCCCTATATAATGAGCAATGAATCTGATGTAACCACATTCAATGCGTATTTATCTAAAACAACAGAAATAGTAAAAAAACCATGGTTTGTACCAAGAAAGGTTGGAAGAACTTGACTCCATCATACCGCTTATTAATCGCTCAGTTTCTGATTCAGAATAGCACGGACCGAGTTGTACATCACGACAAGATCAAAGAGGTGGCTACATCATTTGGGGTCAGTCATCGAACCATTCACTACATATGGGAGGCTGTAAGAGAGAAAATGACAGCAAATGTTCCAGCAGAATAAGGAGGCTTGCCAATGAAAAGTCAGCATAAGTAAGGTAGGGAGGTGGGTTAAATCTGGCAAGATAAAACCTCACACCAATGCCATAAAACTTGCCTTAGCTGAAGCCAACAAGCTGCAAAAGGCTCAAGTACAACCTATCCTCATTGTATTTTGACCGTAGAACAAATAAGACCATGTACGAATCTATGCACAATGTTATTTACATAGATGAAAAGTGGTTCTATATGCAAAGGGTAACTGAGAGGACATATAAGTTGCAAGATGAAGTAGAACCAATAAATCATGTAAAAGCAAGCGATATTTACCAAAAGTTATGTTTATGTGTGTTGTTGCAGGACCAAGATATTCAAGCCAAGGTGTACTTGAGTTTGATGGGAAAATCGGTATTTTTCCCTTCACAACCCAAGTACCGACTCAAAGAAACCGCAGAAACAGAGTTAGAGGTACTTTTGTAACTAAACCCATAGAGTCAATAGCCAAGTAGGTTATCAAAGAATGTATTTTGCAATAGGTATTGGTTTAGCTATCATGTTATATTTTCATCATTTAGCTTATTGCTCTAGTAAGCCTCCATAATGGATTCTAACAGCATATAAAAGTTGTTAGAACCATTGGTGACATTACTATCATATGCTTTTCCATTTAACAGATTATACCAGCTATCAAAGCCAAGTGTCCAGCAAATGCAAGCAAAAATATCATATTACAACAAGACAATGCCAAGCCACGTATCAGCAATTTGGATCAAGAATTTAGAGCTGTTGCATCATCGGACGGGTTTCAGATTCAACTAATGTGTCAGCCACCTAATTCACTAGACACCAATGTACTGGATTTGGGTTATTTCAGGGCAATACAATTATTACAAGTGATAAACCATCTAACACATTTGAACAATTGATAAAAAATATGTTGAAGTCTTTTGAAGACTTGGAGGTAAGCAAACTAAACAATGTGCTTCTAAGTTTGCAAGCAGGCATGATTGAAGTGATGAAGCTCAAGGGACACAATAGCCACAAGTTACCACACATTGGAAAGGCTGCATTAGAAAGAGAAGAGAATTTCCCAACCTCATTGGAAGTGGATGAGGAAGTAGTAAGAGAAAGGATAGAGGCATTTAATTGCAAATGAACAAGCAGCTAGTACAAATGACATAAGTGGTTTGATGACAAAACTAGGGTACATTTAGGACCTTCTAACATATGGACTTCCATTTTGAGACATTGTTTATAGCATAAACACAATATAGTGTGCATTTTGCTTAGGCTATAAACACTGCCGTTTATATGTTGTATATTAGTAATTGGGAGTAATGCATCAGTGTTTGTGTTCTTTTTTACAAATCCTACACGGCCTAGGGGCTTGAGTGTTGCCCGAGGCAATCTCTTTTACCAAGTTAGTAAGCCGCTCCAATTTGTCATCAGTGGTCGAATCATGTACCTCCCTAACCGTTCTAGTTGGCTCACGACACCCAAATTGTTGGGTATTTGCAGCCATCTTGGAAATTAACGAACGAGCGGCTGTTAGAGTCTTGTCAACTAGCTCCTCTACTTGCCGATTCGATCATGTTCCGGTCGGTCAAGAACAGGCCTTCATAGAAGTACTGTATAAGAAGTTGATCAGTGATCTGGTGATGTGGGCAACTACCAACTAACTTGTTAAACCTTTCCCAATATTCGTATAGTGTCTCTCCTTGGCATTGCCGAATACCGCTGATTTGCTTTCGAATATTTGTGGCCTGAGAGGCCGGAAAGTACTTCTCAAGGAATTGTCTCTCCATTTATTCCCACGTTGTAATAGAAACTGGTGGGAGGTAGTATAGTCAATCTTTGGCTAGATCTTTCAAAGAAAAGGGGAATGCTCTTAACTTTATTTGCTCCTCCGTCACCTTTGTAGGCTTCGTACTTGAACATACAATATGAAACTCTTTGAGATGCTTATTTGGGTTTTCGGGACCCTGGAAAGATGGTAGCAAGTGTATAAGACCCGACTTCAATTCAAAAATCGTGTCCTCTTCATACGGGGAAGGTAATACAAAGGGGTTGGTGTGTGACCCTCGTGTTTGCTAACTCCTTCATGGTCCTCTCGGGTGCCCTTTCATTCTCCATTTCTTCTCTTCTTCAGGTTCAAGATTTAATCCTTCAAATTCTCCACAAAATTACTCAATTGCTCTTGCTTGCCTCCTCAAAACTCGTTCTCGAAGAACTATATCGGGTTCAAACAATAGCTCCTTGTGCCCTTGAGCACGTGTAAACATCCACTGTATCAAGACAAATACAATAGCAATTGATTATCAAAATAACAAAAGTAACAAAAAAGAAAAACACTCAACTAGAATAATAAAAATAGTGCTTAACACTAAAAACGAAACCGTTCTAACACCGTTCCCCGACAACGGTGCCAAAATTTGGTAGGGAGCGCGTCATTTACCTTACCAAATTAATATATATATATATATATATATATATATATATATATATATATATACATATCCTTGATCTACTACTCTAACTAATAGAGTGGTAAATAAGGGTCGATACCATGATGAACGGTCGAACAATTTTGCTTTATGTATTAAACTATTATAATCAAGTAATATAATATAAATAAGCTAGTAAACAATAAAGAAATCGGGGTTGGGGTGGGGGGGGGGGGGAAGTTCTGATGGAATCACAACTAACACCTATATTTATATTAAGCAACTCAAATAACAATTACTCTTAAAGTACTTAGCAAATTAACAATTCAAGTAAACAAAGATAACAGAATGATTTTTGGTTTTAAAAATGATAAAAGGATTCAACCCTTGATCGAGTATCCCCCTTGGCCCGGATAATCTATATAATTGATGTTACTACCCGATTGATTTGGCCTTAGAATCCCTACTCCAAGATTAATAACAAGCTCCAGTAACCTTGTTGTCTCTTAAGTATAGTTAATCAAAACAAGTTCTTCAGTTAATCCTACTCAACTTATCAATTTCTAGAACAAGCTCTCTAAGAATCAATAGTAAAAATGCATTAAGAATCAAGACAACGGAGTAAATACGACATAAAACTCACAAGCTCGATTTTAGTGGTCAAACTCTATGTTATCCCCAATAGAATAAATTCATTGTTCGCTACATGAAAATCGGATTCATAACAATTACGAATTACGAACCCAATTCTAGCAACACATAAACAAATATTCAAATGGGTGATCAAACCACAATTCAATTCATAAGTGTGAATCAATAATCTCAAATAACATAGAACATTCCAAAACATAATCCAATCGGTTAATAACCGTAAAAATTACATAAGCATCCTAAATACAAGGTTCAACTAATGATCAAGGGCTGAAATTAGAGTGCTAGCCACTCATATCAACTATTACAAAGATAAAAACAAGTGAAAATCAAAGAAGATATTAAAATAAGATAGAATGAGCAAAAAAATTGAGTTGATGATCTTAATCTTCAACCCTCTTCCAATTCTTTGCTTCCAATGGTGAATGGTAGCTGAGTATGTGTGAGAAATGGGTGATTGGTTAGGTAAAATTTGAAATTGACCTTATATATATAGAGGAGAAAGTGTTAGGCTGAAAAATGGCCAAAAATGTGTTTTAGGATTAAAAACAGGGTATCGGATCGCGGCCGAGAAGATGAGTTGTGGACATGAACCCTTTATTCAGCTAGGGCAGCAATTCAGTTTGCGGACTTGGTCACGGCCGCGACGAAGGTCATGGCCGCGAACCTCTACTGAAGCTTTTTAGCCTTTGTGTTTCGGCAGATTGCTCGAGGCCGCGTCTTTGATTCGCGGTCGCGACATTTGGCACAAAGCATGTTCACCCTTTTTCATCCTTGGCTTGGTTCTTCATTTCGGACTTCTTCGAGACTTGATCTTGGTCTTATATTGCTCATATTGTCCTGAAATGAGCTCAAACACATTAAATGGTCCAATAATAAAAAATACGAATAATACATGGTCAAATATGCATGCAAATGTTATTAAAACGACACTTAATTCGACCTAAAATGCATGCATGAACACGTGTACCATACACTTCCGATAAAGGTATGGGTCATCCCATATATAGAACTTGGCGTCATGAAAAAACTTCTTCTTCTAATGAGAAGTCATATCGGGAGGTGGAATATCACAAGCCAACAAGTTGACTATGTCACTCCACCACGGAGTACCTTCCACTGTCAGAATGTACTCGTCGGGGAATGTTTCTTTGATTGCTCCCCTTTGCCCTTCCTTATCGGCTTCATTAGTAATCCGGAATAAATGTTTAGCAACCACGCTTCCACACCCCTTCAGGTCTTGAATCTCCGAGTCAAACTCTTGTAACAAGAGTATCCATTTGATTAGCCTTGATGCCCTCATAAAATTTTGTTAACACTTCGGTGCAATGAGAATATTGATGAGTTTAACAAATTAATAAATGTCAAAATTGACAACCACTCACTAATAAAGAGTTGTACTTGATTAAAACGATCAAAGATAACAAAATTGTGCACTCATCAAATAATACTCTTTTTATGAGTTGGAGGAAGTAGTCAAAACCTGCAATTTATATGCCTGATGAGGTACAATAAGCTTATAAATTATAGCAAAAAGAAAACAAAGGAAAAAATAAAATATACACTAGGTGTAAAATTAATTTTCAAGCTAACAACCATTAAATTAAATATTTTAATAGGAACCCACAATACAAGTTGCAACAAAAAGTGTCGTGTGGGATTTGATAGAGGAATACAATAATAACATACAAATTTGTCATGCGCTATTAACTACATGAACGAAACTCATAGCAGGTAAAAAATGGGTCATTGGAGCCTTGCACTGGGTTGAAACCATGTATAGGCCTAAAGTACCTCCGCCACTGCTGGAGAGTATTATTATGTGTTGTGGTTAGGATTTTCCGTCCAACACCAGTGCTATAACATAGGTTTCCAGTAGAAGTTTTTCAGGAGAGCTTTGAGGTGTGTTGGGGAAGAGCTCATTCGTTGTTTGATCTTTGGTGGCTTGCCGTGTTAGTGTCGGTCAAGTTAGCCTTCCGTGGTGTGCATGTCAATGTTGGTGATGGTTTTTCATGAAGTCAAATTCCATATTTTGTCTTATCAAACAAGTATCGAATTGCAACATGATCCATGTAGACTATCGTCTTAGCTCCAATCAAGTAAGATCGGAACTTATCAAAAGCATAGATAACTACTAACATTTTCTTCTCCGTGGTGGTGTAATTAACTTGGGCTGGATCGAGGGTCCTGCTGGCATAGTAAATGACTCTAAATATTTTATCCCTCTTTTGGCCCAAGGCTGCCCCTACAACCATGTAGCATGCATCACACATCAGCTTGAACGGTTGTGACCATTGCGGTGTGATCAGTATAGAAGCATATACCAATGCCTTCTTCAAGGTCTCAAAAGCCTACACACATGCATCATTGAAGAAAAAGCAATATTCTTTTCAAAAGATGAGATAAAGATTTAGAAATTTTTTATAAAATCAAGAATAAACCTTCTATAAAATCCCACGTGACCAAGCAAGCTTCGTACCGCCTTTTCATTTGATGAAGGAGGTAATATGACGCGACCGTGTTCAGGTCTGTCGCGTTCAGCCTCTTGACGCGGCCACATCCAGCCTGTCACTGCCGTGTTCACTCACAGAACCCAACAACAATTTGTCGCGGCCGTGATCTTAGGCATTTCTTAATTTTAGCCTATTTCAGAGCCTCAAAATTTGACCGCACTGTCGCGATGCGGTAAAATTAGTTAAACCTAGCTATCCTTCTAGCTTGTAGAACTGATAAGTAGGGTCGATCCCACAGGGAGCAGGAAGAATTATAGTGTTGAAATGAATCCTAATACTTAGCAATTTATGAATATTTATATATATAAAAGTAATGGGGGGTTTTTAGTTGATTTTCAATTAACTAACAATCTAAAATAGAAATTAAACAATTACTTGTAAAAAAAGTTCTACTTATGAAGTAACGAATCTCAGCCCTTAATCTTATCTCCCCCTAGTTATTACTACCCTGTGATAGATGCAATTATTAACCAATTTTAACCTTAAAACTCCTACCCCGAGATTAGCAACAAGCTCTGCTAACCTCGTTATCCCTTATGTATAACTAACCAAAACAAGCTCTTTGGTTAGTTTATCCAGTTGAGTGACCTCAGAATAAACTCTCTGGATCTCATTAACCGAACGCATAGAGTACTAGGATAACGGAATAGACACGGTGTGGACCTCGTAAGCTCGGACCCATTCAGACCGAGCTATATACTACCCTAGCTATATCACTCGCTATTCGCTACTAATTGGCTATTAGGTTCGTAACAATTACGGATTACGATTATAACCTAGCGTTACTTATGCAATTATAATCCTAGGTGATCAATCTAGCACATAAACACACAAGCATTGAAGGATAAACAAATAGCATAACAACGTTTTAAGGAATCAATAGATTAACAATCACTGTAAATATCACAAGATAATAAAACTAGGGTTCGACTTGACTAAGGACTATAATAACCTACTAGCTGCTTATGGCGGTGAGAAAAGACATAATTATAATGAAAAGCATAAAACTCAAATAAATTAGAAAGATGAAATCGAGAATGCCGAATCTTGATTGCTCGTCTCCTTCGAAGTGCTCCAAAATCCCAATTCCAACTCTCCCTAATTCAAACCCTTCTTTGATGTCTAGAGCCTTCAGATATTTATAGGAGTACATCTCTACGATAAATATGGGAAAAAAAACCTAATTGGAATAGGAAAATAAGTCAAAAACTCGTTTTTGAGCTTGTGGGCCAAGTAATGGGCCGACACTGCATTGCTTTTCCAATTTCAAAGCTATTTTTTGAGGGTCTTCTGTTCATTTTTTGGTTTTGCCTATTTCACACAAAGTTGTAGCTCTTTGAATCATCTTTCCAACTCTACCAATTGCACCTCAATCGGAGTTGTAGATCTCAAGATATGGCCAAAATACTAGAGGTGTATCAAGCTGTCAGAAAATTCGGGAGGCTTTTAGAGAGGGCCGCGTACATAGGCCCGGCCGCGGCCGTGGAGAATTTCCAGCGCTTTTCAGCCCTTTCTAGGCCACTTTTGACGCGGCCATGCATCTGGGTCGCGGCCGTGACTAGCCTTTTCGTACTTGGCTCTATTTTCTTCCGTTTTGGACTTTCCGGGACTCGTTTCTTCACCCATCCTTAGTCGAATGCAATTATTTGGCCTTAAATCACCTGAATATCTCTAAAACAAGTTCACAAACATCAAATAGTACAATAATACGAATATAGGCCAATCACGATCGATTATGTATACAAATATCATTAAACGGACACTTAAATCAACCTAAAATGCACGCATAAACACGTGTATCGAAATCCCCAAACTTAAACTTTTGTTCGTACCGAACAAATCTAAACCAAAAAAACAATCAAGACACAAGTTTAAGGCACTTTAAGTGGCAAATATGAGTTTCAGAAAAGTTTTTCAAAAACACAGCGACATGATGTAAACGAGCATATTTGACAGAGCAACTTCAACTACTTTAAACACTTATGACTTTCAACAATTGATCCTCACCGGGAATGTGTATCACTCGTCTCTCAAGTGTTTAAGGTATGCAAAATATTCCACTCACACTGAATTATATGCAACGACCACCATATGCTTGCCAAATATTTAAGTCGGATCTAGTACTTGACATGCGTGACAAAGAATCAGAAAGGTCTTTAAGTCGGTTGTAATGTAGACTTAGGTAGGGTGGGATAAATTTTGGGTGAAAGTGACTAACAAGTGGACTAACCGAGTTATTCCTAACTCAACCACCCCTCAAAATAATCACTCACACCTCACTCTCCAAATTTTAGTAAATCACTCCAAGGAATGACTTCTTCTCCCCACGAAAGTTCTTTTACAACCAAGTGCTTTTCTTTTCTCACTATTTTTTTTTTCTCTTTTGGGTACCACATGTTTTTGGGACTACCCGAATTTCTTCTCTCTTTTTTTTTTCTTTCTCCCTTTTTTTTTCTTTGTTCTCTTTTTTTTTTTTTTTTTTTTCACTAAGCACTTTTCTTACTCCCCTCCTCAACTCATGCTTCATGTGTACTCGACTCATTTCTTGCTTACTTTTGCATTGCACAAATCAAAGAGTCTAAAATTTTAGCAAATAGGAGAGTAAACCTTCTTGATTTTTCTATCACCAATTCCCTTTTCATCTTTTATTTTATCCCATTTTTAAACCCATAGTAATCCCGAATAACATCCCCGACTACCTCTCCTTTCGCCTCCCTCTTAACTAGATTAGTCCAATAAGGTCAAAGGCCAATTTGAAAGATGTTCGGCTTGTAATATTCGGCTAACAAATAACAGGCTCACGGCTCAAACAGGCTAACTAAAGAAATTTTTTTTTTTTCAAAATTTCGGTAAAAAAGGGTAATTATTTTGAGGCTCTGAAGTAGGCTAAAATCAAGAAATGCCTAAGATCATTTTCTAAGCCACAACACACATCGACTTATTCACAACAGACATGCAAGGCAAGTTCTAGGGTCTGTTTGTACATAACCAATGAAAATCACACCGACAGAATTTATACAAATTACTCCAAGAATGGAGATACAAAATAGGCTCAAATTCCTCACAGGACAATTATTGATCAATGTTTCAATTCACAGCTCAATTTCATCTCCATTACCCGTCATGCTCTATCATGTGCTATTTTAAAACAAGTTTTCACAAGAATTCATCATTAACTCATTGCCAACTTATTATCACCTTAATTTGTATATTTCTTTTCTCAACAGCATATTCCGGTTTCTTTTCCTATCCTAGACTTGATCTAGACTCAACAAAACAACAAAGTACATAACAACTAAACATGACCCAACTCAAAACGACAGGGGCTCACAGGCCCGACGATCAACCAAGTAATTGGCTCACAGGCCATAGAATTTAATCATTACACCAAACTAGTAGCTAGCATAAAGTAAAACTAAAGCTCAAAAGCGGCCAAGTCGTCCCACTTACACCCCCTCCCCCAAACTTGATTGAAAACCAAAGTTTGTGGGGGAAAAGAGTGGTACGGCTTAGTGCTTACTTACAATGCTACTGAAGTGGTGATTGGAAGTTATGCATGCTCCAATATTTGGCTATCGCGCCTGTTCGCCTATTTTATAACCTAACGATCCGCAAGTGTACGGGTGCAAATGTATATAACGGCAAGCAAGGTCGATCCCACAAGGACTGACTTAATGACTAGTTTGATACTCTAAATATCCTAAAACACTCCTAACTAGGCTCTCAATTGGATTGATTTTAATATTAAACTAATTTTACTAAACTATTACTAAACGCTTAAATTCAAGAATAAGAAAACAATTTATCAAATACTCAAGATTGGAAGACAAATTCTAGAGAATTGATTTCAGAATTAACTAAGTATGACAATATAATTATTCTAAACTAGCAATGATTATTATCGTTATTAGACGGCACTTATATATGTTAACTCTCCTTTCGAAGCAATTAACTTGTAGATTCATTACCCCTAGCCACCCTTTCAAGTCGACTAGACCTAACGAACTCCCAATCGATCTTAAACCAATGCCTACGCACTTATTTCACCTCCTTTCAGAGCACTCAACAAATACGCTATATGATGTCTTTCCATTCACAAATTCCTCCTTTCAAAGCCAACTTATGAATTATGTAGAAATAGTTAAGTGATCAAATTAACTATTCATGAAAATAAACCACAACACATAGATAACGAATAACAATCATTAACTAGAATAGAAAACTTCAATTAATCAAACATCGTTAAAACCTACTTTCAAAACCCTAGAATAATAAAAAACTACTCACTCATGTTCATATTCATAACACAAATATGTTCATAGACAAACATGATTTGAAATATAAAAATGAGAAAAGTGAATAAGAACCCTAATCGTCTTCTTGATCTTGATCTCTTGATGTTGCTTTCCTCTTCAATATGCCTTCTAATGATCTCTAACTCCCTTTTTCGAGTTTGGGAACCTCCTTATATAGTTAAGGCCAAATTGGGCCCAAGATGGGCTTAAAATCAGAAGACGCGCATACTCTGTTTTGGACTCGGAAAGCTGCCTCGACCGAGTCAGAATCGGCCTCGACCGAGTTGGGTCAACTCGACCGAGTTGTAATCGGCCTCGACCGAGTTGCTAAACAACTCGACCGAGTCAGACTTTCTGATCATGCTTCAACTCCTCTTTGCTATTTCCGACTTTTCTTGCTCGTTTTCCATCCGAACCTTGTCCAAACGGACTTTTTGGCCTTTTTATACCTGAATAACACTAAAACAAGTAAAAACACATCATCTAGCTCAAAAGATGGATTTTAATCACTTTTCGCCCAAATGCACATGCATATGTCCCATATTACGACCTTTAATTGACCTAATATACATGTAAAACTAGCATGTATCAGCGCCTCACCAGATGTCGTGTTTTCTCCACTATACTCCATTGCTATGTTGATTTTTAGTCATGTTAGTTCCTACATACTAATTAAAAACGATAAGAAATACATCAAACTGGAAATAACAATAAAATATAAAATTTAAAATAAAATACGATAAACATCGGGTTGCCTCCCGACAAGCGCCTTTGTTTTACGTCGTCGGCCCGACTCAAGACTTCCCTTTTGGAAAATACACCAAGGAGGTTTACGGGCTGGTCTTGATGATTGTGGCTCCTCAACTACCGTATGAGTTTTCATTCTGACTCGTTTCCTTCTCAAGTATCCAATTGAAGCCATATTCAAATTATACCCGCACCTTTATTCTTTTTCACAGACTGCATGTAACACATATGGCAGGGTACTGGATGATCCAGTGTGCATCTTCAATACGTCTGTCAACACACTGTCTGATGGCACATTTGATGACACAATGTGCATCTCGCATCCAATGTGCGTCTGTTCAGCTTGAGTTTCGATGCCCTCTTCATTCTGCAATACTTGCACGGGTTTTTCATCCTCTCTAGGATGTTCTTCGCTCCTCAAAATCACGGCATTTTCGTTCATCAGATTTTCCTCTGGTTGGGATGCCAATTTCTCTCTTTCTTGGCTTTCTAACCTGCTTACCACGGTAACCAATTGATTCATTTGAGTCTCAAGATTCCTTATTCTTGACAGTGTCTCTTCCTGAAATTGCAGAGTGTTAGAAATCAAGATTTTCATCATATCTTCCAACACCATATTGGAATTTTGTTCCGCCATGACATCAAAATAAACAATAACAGTCTTGCAGAAAGTAGCAATTCGACAAGCACATAAGATGACCCAAAGATTACGAACCGTAATGAAAATAACTAATACTAATTAACAGAAGAAAATACGTAACTAAAATAGAAGAAAATAAGGTTGACACTAGAAACACAATTAATCTTGCACTGCTCCCCGGCAACGGTGCTAAAATTTGACCGCACTGTCGTGATGCGGTAAATTTGATTAAACCTAGCTACCCTTCTAGCTTGTAGAAGTGATAAGTAGGGTCGATCCCACAGGGATCGGGAAGAATTATAGTGTTGAAATGAATCCTAATACTTAGAAATTTATGAATATTTATGTATATAAAAGTAATGGGGTTTTTTTAGTTGATTTTCAATTAACTAACAAACTAAAATAGAAATTAAACAATTACTTGTAAAAAAAGTTCTACTTATGAAGTAACGAATCTCAGCCCTTAATCTTATCTCCCCCTAGTTATTATTACCCTGTGATAGATGCAATTATTAACCAATTTTAACCTTAAAACTCCTACCCTGAGATTAGCAACAAGCTCTGCTAACCTCGTTATCCCTTATGTATAACTAACCAAAACAAGCTCTTTGGTTAGTTTATCCAGTTGAGTGACCTCAGAATAAACTCTCTGGATCTCATTAACCGGACACCTAGAGTACTAGGATAACGGAATAGACACGGTGTGGACCTCGTAAGCTCGGACCCATTCAGACCGAGCTATATACTACCCTAGCGATATCACTCGCTATTCGCTATTAATTGGCTATAGGTTCGTAACAATTACGGATTACGATTATAACCTAGCGTTACTTATGCAATTATAATCCTAGGTGATCAATCTAGCACATAAACACACAAGCATTGAAGGATAAACAAATAGCATAACAACGTTTTAAGGAATCAATCGATTAACAATCACTGTAAATATCACAAGATAATAAAACTAGGGTTCGACTCGACTAAGGACTGAAATAACCTACTAGCCGCTCATGGCGGTGACAAAAGACATAATTCTAATGAAAAGCATAAAACTCAAATAAATTAGAAAGATGAAACCGAGAATGCCGAATCTTGATTGCTCGTCTCCTTCGAAGTGCTCCAAAATCCCAATTCCAACTCTCCCTAATTCCAACCCTCCTTTGATGTCTAGAGCCTTCAGATATTTATAGGAGTACATCTCTAGGATAAAGATGGGAAAAAAAAACCTAATTGGAATAGGAAAATAAGTCAAAAACTCGTTTTTGAGCTTGTGGGCCAAGTAATTGGCCGACACTGCATTGCTTTTCCAACTTCAAAGCTATTTTTTAGGGTCTTCTGGTCATTTTTGGTTTTGCCTCTTTCACAAAAAGTTGTAGCTCTTTGAATCATCTTTCCAACTCCACCAATTGCACCTCAAACGGAGTTGTAGATCTCAAGATATGGCCAAAATACTAGAGGTGTATCAAGCTGTCAGAAAATTCGGGAGGCTTTTAGACGCGGCCGCGTACATAGGCCGCGGCCGCGGAGAGTTTCCAGCGCTTTTCAGCCCTTTCTAGGCCACTTTTGACGCGGCCGTGCATCTGGGTCGCGGCCGCGACTAGCCTTTTGTACTTGGCTCTATTTTCTTCCGTTTTGGACTTTCCGGTACTCGTTTCTTCACCCATCCTTAGTCGAATACAATTATTTGGCCTTAAATCACCTGAATATCTCTAAAACAAGTCCACAAACATCAACTAGCACAATAATATGAATATAGGCCAATCACGATCGATTATGTATACAAATATCATTAAACGGACACTTAATTCAACCTAAAATGTACGCATAAACACGTGTATCAAGGTGATACAGCCGCGAATCTTCAGTACGTTCAGACTTCAGTCAGAAACCCAGATTTAAGGCATATTTCAACAATATCATTACAAATCTTACTTAATAAAGATTAGAGATTTTTCCTTCAAAATGGGAGTAGATTTTGGCAGATTATAGCAAGTCAGTTTATATTGTTCGATATTTTCTTAATGTGTCTGAGTAATTATTGGCAGAATATCAGTACAAATATAGCTAATATATGATTGGAGATGTTTTCCTAAATATGGGATTAATTTTTGGCAAATTATGCTCGACTCAGTTTTGGCAGAATATCATTATAAATGTAGCTAATGTATGATTGTAAATTTTTCGCTCATTATAAAATATTTTACCATAAATTTAATATTTCTAGATTCAGTAATAGCATTTATGCGAAAAAATACAGAAATTGCTACTTATAAACGTTTTCATTATTATATTAAGTATAATGAGTTTAGTTCACTTGATATCTAACTATTTTGGTATTCAATTGGCAGCTCTCAAATGATCATATATATATATAGTTTATGAATACTTATGCTAGTGATATAGCATATGTACATGAATGTTGCATAACTAAGTGCTCATAAAAATTATAATGATAGATATACCTGTAAGCATAATATATATAATTTTATGCATACGGGTATTAAGTATTTATATGCAATAATATATGAGCATTTCTATGCATAACTTAATGTAAAATTTTTATGTTTAAGGAAAAATAATCCCTTAAAGGTAGTCTTAAAAATATCAAAAAAATCTTTATACTTGTGGATGGGTGTTTTTAGCCGGCTTGGTGAGCCGAATTTAGTGTATTATTAATGTGTGGTTGTTTTTGTCCGATCGTCAATCCACAATAACCGAACCGGCCGAGCGGTTTGTGATAGGATAGTGAGATTGTAATAAACTGGAGTTTGTATTCAATTATGTTATCAAAGTAAATTGTTCAAGATACAGGATGAGTAATCTAATCTTGCTCTTTTCTCTCTCTTTCCTTCTATTTTTTATGATGTATTACAATGGGGGAATTGGGGCATTTATAGCTTTCGGAAGCTGCTCCCGAATGGCTGACACGTGTGTGTTAGGTGTCAAGGCTGGTGCCAAGTGGCAAATGGCTACGTGTGATCTCTGTTGCCATGTTAGCACATTCTTTGGCCCATGTGTCTAGTCATGACGGTGACAGTCTACGGTCCAGGTTTACAGAGGCGGTCGGACCAATTTACTTATCGCCGATTTAGGGTAAGGGAGGACAATGGACGGCCTATGGACAGGTGCTGTGGCGGTCCATAGCTGAGCCGGTCGGCAATGGTCCATGAAACGACCTACCGATAGGGGCGGTCTACCTCGCATGGGTCTCTCCGGGTCAAATGTGGTTTATCTAAATCTCTCACTTTGTTATCCTTTTGTGTGCTCGGTGTCTATTCAAAATTTTAAATTTCTGCTTGGGGGAACTTTTGGAAACACGTCATAGACCATTTATGATGTGGCGGAAAGCCATCGTTTCACTTTTTGAATGCAACGATTCGTATGCGCGTGTGGGGCTCACGCGCGTACACATGTTTTGTTCTGATTGGTGTAGATTTCGGCCAAATCTTGGCTGTTTAATCCTCTCAATCGTGACCGTTGATTTTGTTGAAGATTTTTCACTATATATACCATCACTTTGACTCATTTTAAACTTTCACTTCTAGTAAAAATATTTTTTCTTGCTCAGTGTTTTCTTCAAGTTTGGTGATCAGCTGAATTTGTGTTTCAAAGGTCGTCCGCCGTTTATCAAAGGTAATTTGTATTCTGTTTTTGCTTGTGTGGTTGGTATGTCTTCTCCGGGTTCTGGTTCTCTGTCTTCATCTTCTCCTGAAACAGTTAGTGAGAGGTAATTTAGAAGTGTCCTTTTGGAATCTAAGGCTGAGACTGAGTCTGAGGATATGGAAGAGGAGAGTGGTTCTAATTTCGATTGGGAGGAGGAAATATCTGAGGAGCGAAAGAAGTTTATTCAGGATTTGAGGGAGGCTGGGTATAGTGACGTTGATATTAGGCGGGTCTTGGAGGGAAACGATGCCTATGCGATTTGCCGCGCGAATCAACTTCTTGAGACTCCTTCGACGGCACCGATCGATGAAGAGGAGGTCGTGGCATTTGCTGTCGATCTAGAGAGGAGCTTCGGACTAGATCGGGAAGGCAGTGGTGGTGTCGGATCATCTTCTTTTGAGTCTGGGCCATGGGACGGTGGTGCATCTGATAAATGGCTGGATTTATGTGCATCGGTGGCAGGTTACCCCTTTTGGAGATATTCTAGGGAGCTTGTGTTGGGTAGGGGGGTTCGTCTGCCTGATTTTGATATGGACTCGTCGCATCGACCGCCTGTCCGAGCTGATGACGGTCTATCGTAGTTCGGCTCTTGCGAATTCCCTAGTTCGGTGACTACAACTGAATTATTTGATGCTGCACTTGCGGTTGAAGTTCCCGAGAATGTTTGTTTTCATGTTCCGGATCAGTCTGAAAAGGCTAATCGACAGCCGAGGGGTTGTGTCGCGGTAACGTTATGGTCGATGGAAGGTGGAGTTCACTTTCCTCTCCTAACGATCCTTAGTGCTTATCTGCGGTTCTGAGGGGTTGCTTATTCGCAATTAGTTGCGAACGGTTGGCATATGCTTTGTGCCACTATTTGTTTATTTCGGTCTAAAGGATTCCCCGCCCCAACTCCTGAAGAAATAGGCTCTATTTACAAGTTGGTTGAGCGCGATCGGTCCTTGCCAAGTTGGTACTATGTCACCCCTCGAAAGGGTCAAAACCTGATCGGGCATCTGAAGGATTCGGTCACGGGTTGGAAGGATAAGTGGTTCTTTGTTAGAGGTAATTGGGCTTCGCCAACACCTATGGATCAAGGTGATCAACTCGATCGCGTTCTAATCCCCACTGATTATGCTTTTTGTCGTGGTACATTTGTTTGTTGTTCTTTGTACTCAAATTTTGCTGATCTTACTCCCCCCCCCCCTCCCTTTATTTTGTTTTGTAGATCGGAGCAGTCCAGCGGTGCCATCTCAGGCATTCAGGAAGAACTTGAAATAGCTTCGTGAGAAGAACCAGAATAGACCCTACGACGTTTTGGTTTATACTACTTAGAAAAAGCTTCGTGACTGTGGCCAGTGGATTACTCCTCATCATACTCTTCCTCCAGATCTCAGTAAATAATATTTTTTATGCATTTATGTTTGCGTGCGTGTTCTTTTCTTATATATAAGTTAATTTGATGATTATAGATTTTGACATTCCGACTGCTATGGCTGGCGAATCGCTAAATGTTACACCGATCTCCGCGGTCGCGGCTAGTGATCAACCTGCTCCTACGGTGATGACAAAGTCTGTCCTTCCAAAGACCTTTGAAGAGATGACGGTGTAGGAGAGGCAATATTGGAGGACAAATGAAGGAGTGGAAGAAGTTTGAGGCATCACAGGGGATCGGAACATCTGGCCAGGCGGTCATGGAGGAGCCTTTAAAAGCTCCTGCAGTCGAGGAGGAAAATGTCCCTCCCCCAGTTTCGAAGACCCCCTCAAAGTGGAGATCTCCTGTTGGGGAGTCCATCCCTGCACCAAAGCCGGTTCGTTCGGCGGTGACATTACGACCGTCGGGTTCCCCTTCGCCTCCAGACACTTCATACTTGGGATGGGACGCAAGGAAGGTCGCTGCTTTGGAGAAGTGGGGGTCGACGGTGAGAAACAGCCGAGTTTTTTGAGGAATTATCAGTGCCACTCTTCCGATCGTGCTGCTTTTGAGACGACGCCCCGCTACTTGAAGGCTGCTACGACGGTCCCTGCGAAGAGCTGGACCAAGAGCTTGGCCAATATAGAGACTTCAATTTCCTTTGGAGGTAAGATGGAGTCAGCTATAGTGCATCTCGGTCGATCTCTCAGTCTGCTGGCGTCTGCTCAAGCAGAGGTCTCCAGCGATCCCTTCTCTAACCCTGCCGTGGCAAAGGCATGCAAATTGTATAATGAAGAGCATAGCCAACGGATGCCGATTGAAGCAGTAAACGCTCAACTTAAAGAGCAGTTGAATACGGTTGAGAAGGACAAGGATCAGGCTTTAGCTGTGGCCACTGTCACTCAGATTCAGATCGCTGTGGTCAGGGCTGAAATGGAGGAGGCCTTGAAGAAAAAGGAACTTGATGCCTTGGCCAAGATTGAAGAGGTGAGGCTAGAGGAGCGGTCTGCTAGAGAGAAAGCCATCGATGCGGCGGTCAAGGCTTACTCCGAGACTGATGGTGTGGTGTGGGCCAAATCTGCCTACATCCAGGCTTACATTGGGGTGGCTAAGGTGTTGTCCGATCAAGGCATCGATACCTCTGTCCTTAGGAGGAACTTAGCTCGTTTTTCCAAGAACAATCCTCATAAGGAGGATCTGGATGATGACGATTGGGCTCTTTTTGGTGGTCCTCCAACTGCTGAGGACCTTGAGGGTCTGGAAGCTCCTCGACCTCCTAGTGGTCCTGCAATGTCTTAGCCTTTTGTAATACTTGTTTTGTATTAATGAAACTTTCTTTTGCTTTCGATCTTCTCATACTTAGTGTTTTGTTGGTTAAACTTTCCTTTTTGTTTCTGAAGTCCCTCAGTTGATTAGCTTCTTTGTGCTCGTCCGTGGACGAGTCTTTTCATGCTTGTTCGAAGGCAAGTCTTTTCGTGCTCGTTCATGGACGAGTCTTTTCGTGCTCGTCCGTGGAAAAATCTTTTCGTGCTCATCTAAGGGCGAGTCTTTTTCTTGGACAATTATTCGAAGGCAAAAAAGGTCTGTTTACTTACCAACCCATGTTTGATTATAATACTTGTACATTTAACTATTCTACTAGTAGTACTTCTTTAGATATAGAGCATTCCAGGAATGAGGTAACTTTTTTCCGTTGGGGTCTTCTAACTCATATGCTCTGTTTGCAACACATCGAGTCACCTTATATGGTCCTTCCCAGTTGGGACTGAATACTCCTGTCTGTGTTGGGGGTATGAATTTTCTCATGACAAGATCAGTGATTTGAAACCTTCGAACTTTGACCTGTTTGTTATGATATCTTTCTAACCGTTGTTTATACTAATGTTCCGGCTCTCCGCTTCCAGTCGTCGTTCTTCAAGAAGCCTAACTGTGCTTGTAACTTCTCATCATTGGTTCGATCTTCAAAATGAGTGATTCTTAGGGTCGGTGACCTTATTTCGATCGGGATACCTGCTTCTCTCCCGTAGACTAAGCTAAAAGGGGTTTCTCCAGTGGATGATCTCTGCGTCGTCCTATACGACCATAGGACACCTGGTAGTTCTTCCGCCCAGTATCTTTTTTTCAGTCAATCGAGTCTTCAAGGTATATTTCAGGACCTTATTGATCGCTTCTACCTGACCATTTGATTGTGGGTGGTATGGAGTGGTGAAATGAGCTTTTATGTTGAGGTCCGCGCAAAAGTTCTTAAACTGTTGGTTGTCAAACTATTTGCCGTTGTCAGTTACAAATGAGGTTGGTACCCCAAATCGGCATATTATGTTTTTTCAGATGAAATCTTCTACCTTTTTGTGCATGATTTTTTTCAAAGCTTCGACTTCTGCCCATTTAGTGAAGTAATCGACCGCTACGATGGCTTGCGTATACCCTGCCTTGGCTTTCAGGAAAGGCCCTATGAGGTCGATCCCCCATTTTGCAAAGGGTCATGGGTTGCGCACAAATTTTATCACCTCTGGCCGAAGCCTGATGAGAGGGGCATGTTTCTGACATTGTGGGCAGGATCTCGCGTATTGAATTGCATCCTTCTTGAGCGTTGGCCAGAAATAGCCTTGTCTTTTGATTTTTGGCGTAAGTGCCTGTCCTCCAGTATGGTTCCCACAAACTCCCTCATGAACTTTTGCTATGACATATGATTGTTCAGACTCCTCGACACATTTTAACAATGGTATAGCATAATTCTGTTTATACAAGACCCCATCCACCAGGGTGTATCGGGCCGATCGTATCCGGAGTTGATGGGCTTCGAAGCGGCTTGAGGGGAGCTCGTCGGTCTCGAGATAGTGCTTTATTGGGGCCATCCATCCCTCTTGGCTTGCCTCCACCTGCATAGCATCTTCTTGCCAAATGAATGGGACGTCCGCTCGAAGGAATATCACTGATGTAAGGTTTTCCGCTCCTTCAGAGGTGGCGAGTCGGGCCAGAGCGTCTGCTTGAGCGTTCTTGTTCTTGGTATTTGTTGGAATTCGATTTTGCTAAAGTTCTTAGCTTTTTCTCGGACCATTTTCAGATATTCTGCCATCTTTTCCTCTTTCGCTTCGTAGTCACCATTTATTTGATGAACCACTAATTGCGAATCATTGTAGATTCTTACCTTGCTAATGCCTAGTGATTTGGCGGTGGTCATTCCGTAGAGGATGGCTTCATACTCTGCTTCATTGTTTGTTGCATTAAAATCGAATCGTATTATAGAGCTCAGGTATTGTCTGTAGGGACTTATGAGTACGACACCTGCTCCGGCCCTTTGTGCGGTCGAGGATCCATCGATATAGATTTCCCAAGGATCTTCCTCCGATACCTGTATGTCAATTGAGGCTGTGAACTCTAAGATGAAGTCGGCCAAGGCTTGGCCCTTGATTGCAGTGCGAGGGGCGTATGTTATGTCAAACTGACCCAACTCGACCGCCCATTTTAGCAATCTTCCAGCCGTATCCGGTCTTTGTAATATTTTTCGCAACGGGTAATTTGTAAGAAACTCAATTGTATGCTCATAGAAGTAAGGTCGTAATTTTCACGCCGCGATTACCAATGCATATGCTAACTTTTCAACGGCCGAGTAGCGGATCTCTGCTTCATGTAGGGCTTGACTTATGTAATATACAAGAAGTTGATGTCTCTCTTGATTTCGAACTAGGACCGCACTAACTGTCTGCTCAACCACCACTATGTATAAGTTAAGCTTCTCTCCGTCTTGAGCCTGGAGAGGAGTGGTGGTGACAGGTTGAATTCATTTAGTTTCTCAAGAGCTTGGATGCATTGGTCATCCCACACGAACGCTTTTCCCCTTTTTATCTCACGAAAGAAAGGTTTGCATCTATTAGAGGACTTGGAAATGAACCGAGCCAGGGCCGCAACCTTTCCTGCTAGGGACTGTACGTCCTTCACCTTTTTTGGCGATTGTAGATCTAATATGGCCTGGATTTTCCATGGGTTGGCCTCAATTCCTCTTTTGCTTACTATGAATCCCAAATGTTTTCCAGACGCAACTCCAAACGGACACTTCTTCGAATTGAGCTTCATCCGCAACCGACGTAGAATCATGAAGGCCTCCGCCAAGTGGGCCACGTGATCAACCCGATGCTGACTTTTGACAAGCATATCATCGACATAGACTTCCATGGTCTTTCCAATTTGTCGGGCAAACATTTTATTTACCAGATGCTGATAAGTTGCTCCAGCGTTCTTCAATCCGAAAGTCATTTTGGTCCAGCAGAATAGACTGCGATCTGTAATGAAGGCGGTATGCTCTTGATCATCGGGATGCATTGGTATTTGATTATACCCTAAGAATGTATCCATAAGGCTAATCAACTTGTGACCAGCGGTTGCATCTACCAGCTGATCGATGTGAGGTAGCGGGAAATTGTCCTTGGGACAAGAGTTTAAGTCCATAAAATCTATGCACATACGCCAGGTAAGATTCGGCTTTATCACAAGGACCAGATTTGCTATCCAATCTGGATAGAACACTTCACGTACGAGACCGTTCACCAGCAAATTTTTTCACTTCGCATTCGAGTGCATCATATTTTTTAGGAATGAATCATCATCGTTTCTGCCTAATCAGTCGCGCTTCGGGGTTCACGTTCAATCGGTGAGAGGTTACCTCAGGGTCGACCCCAATCATGTCCTCATGTGACCAAGCGAACACATCATGATTTTCCTGGAGGAATTTCAATAGCGATGTTCGTTCTGGCTCTTGGAGCTCGGCATCGATCACGACCTCGCGTTTCGGTCGTTCTGGATCCATCGGTATATTGCTCAATTCTTCTACTAGTTTGGCCCGCTTTCTCTTTGGGGCTTTGTAAGGGTCTATGTGCTCCCATTCTAGATCTCCCAACCCAGGAAAGTTGGGTTCAAAGTGTGTTTCTTCATTGGTTTCCAAGAGTGTCTATTCTGCCATGTTCAGCTGGTAGGGCTGAATATTGTACGTACACTCTCGAGCATTCACCTGATCGCCCCTAACAATAACCTCTCCCTCTGGAGTCGGGTACTTCAAATAGTAGTCGTAAATCGACACGACTCCCTTATACGCCATCAAGCAGGGTCTTCCAAGCATGCAGTTGTAGATCGACGGCTAATCTACAACCTTAAATACTAGATTATGAGAAATCCCCCTTCCATTTTCCTCAAGTCACACCGTAAATGTTATTTGGCCAATTGGACGGACTACTCCCGAGCCAAAACCTCAAATAACTTCTGGACAAGGCTCTAGATAAGAGTGAAGCTGTCCTAACCTCTTAAATGTCCTAAGAAACGATATGTTTCCATAGCTCCCCGTGTCCACCATCCTTCGGTGAACTAGAGTCCCATTGATCGTTATCGCAATTACTAGAGCATCATTGTGTGGCAAGACGAGCCCAGCTGCATCTTTATAAGAAAAATGGATGTCTTGATCTATTGGCGTGGACTCGTGGACTGCCCTGTCATGTCTGTGCTGCACCTGTCGCATTATTGTATCGATGTTTGGCTTTGTGTGTTGACTGTATGAGGGCCCTGCCTGGTCTCGCACGGGGTCGGAGGATCCTTGAGCCTCCTCCTGAGTTCTGGTTATCGGGGTCGGAGAGCTGCTCATGTAGGAGTCATCCTATCGAAACCTATACATCGGTGGGCCCGTTCTCGTAGCTATTTTGGGTTGCTTGCAACTGTGTCCTCCAAGCCCTTTTGCTATATCGCACATATGGGTCTCCAATCTGGCCCATCATCAAAATTTCCTGGGGTGGATTTTCTTCGGGATCATCGCCATTTCTTTGGGGGAGTACCACGCGGTCAGCCGGAGGCTACAGTGGTACAGGGTTTGCTATCCTTTGTCGTTGATTCCGAACTACCGGTTTTGGTGTTATAAATTGGTCCAAATTCCCATCTTCGTAAAGGGCATAGAGCTGAGTCATTAGGTCTCAGCACTCATTGGTGTTGTGGCTGTTTGACTTGTGATATTTGCGAAATTTTCGTCGATTCAACTTGGATGGATCGGCTTAAATTTTGTGGGGTTCTTTTAAGAGACCCTGACCTTTGATCTGTAGGAAGACTTCCTCCAGTGTGATGGTCAGAATCTCCTTCAGCTCGTCCATCTGCTCCTGACTCTCCATAGTTCGGAAGCCTCTTCCTTCCCAGGCTGTCGTACTCCCAGCCCCTTTCTTTCCCGTGGAATCATCTTTCTTCAAGGGGGCGTCTAAACTTTCTTCCGCCCCTATATATTGGTCTGCTTTAACCATAAAGTCGGAAAACGACCGCGGCCTTCAATTTGGGCAGCCAACCAAAAGCGGGTGTCCGTCCGTAGGCCGTGCATTACGGTTATTAGTATCGCATCGTCTGACATTGTCTCTGTTTCTAGTAACAGCTTGTTGAATCGTTCCAGATATTTACTCAGTTTCTCGTCCTTCCCCTGGACAATCATTGTCAACCTTTCCTTGGGTGTCGTGCGTGTCTTGAAACTCATAAAATTTGCCTTAAAAAGCTCCGCGAGTTGGTCCCATCCTGATATGGAATGAGGTGGCTGGGATCGGAACCAATGTTGCGCGCGGTCACCAAGCATCGTGGGGAAGACCCGATAGAGTGTCACATCTGTTAGCAATGACAATTCTATGCATGACAGGTATGTGTTCAGGTGCGTTGATGGATCAGTCGCTCCATTGTATGGCATAATGTTAGGCGGACACACCTCATTAGGTAACTTAGCCATTAGTATGGTGCACGCAAATGGAGATTTTAACTTGAGCACTAGGCTCTCCCCAATCGGTGATGGTTGTTCTTGTGATCGTCCCTCCAATCGAGCGAGCCGACCTCTGAGCCGGGCGATCTCTTCTTGGTTTTCTTTGTAGTGGTCTCTGGGCCTTTCCCTCGGACGTTCCGTGATCCTTTGTCGTCACCAATCTTCATTATGAAGGAGCCGGTCATTGGAATTCTGCTCCCGTGGTGAGAGTGGGAGTTGTTGTTTCCGTGCTGGGTCTCTTCGGCTTCCGAGTCTGTAGAAAACTATCTTCTGATGTGACCTTGACTCAGCAACGGTCTCTGCTCCGGCAGTTCTGGTTCTTTTTAACGGGGTCGGTCACTCGGACCCCTACCAGGCTGACTCTGGGGGTGATGTCTGTTTTGGTTAAGCACCGGTGTCGGCGATCGATAGATCCCCTTCTGTTTGGGATCTCGATCTTCTGCAACGGGTGGTAAAGGTTCCGGTATCCTCTTTGTGACCCTTGGGGAAATGTGGTGTCCCTGTGAATCTGGGAAGGCTCTCCTGTGTAGACCGCCCTCCTTCTTTGCACTTGGGCCGGCTGCTGAGTCTTGTAAGTGCTCTCATGGAGTAGTTCTGCCTCTGTCTGATTCATCGGATGGGGCGGACTGGTCTCACGACATCCCTGGGATGGTCGTCGGTTTGATGTGACCTCAGGTGAAGCCCTCCGATTTCGCCTCGACAAGGCATGTCTGGATGGATTGTGTCAGGATGTTGACTCATTTGCCATTTGCGTATCTTGGTGAAGTGGAGGTTCAGGCCCTCCTTCTAGCGCCAATTTGTGGACGGGTGTTTTTAGCCGGCTTGGTGAGCCGAATTTAGTGAATTATTAATGTGTGGCCCTTTTTGTCCAACCGTTAATCCACAATAACGGAACCGGCCGAGCGGTTTGTGATAGGATAGTGAGATTGTAATAAACTGGAGTTTGTATTCAATTATGTTATCAAAGTAAATTGTTCAAGATACAGGATGAGTAATCTATCTTGCTCTTTTCTCTCTCTTTCCCTCTATTTTTGATGATGTATTACAATGGGGGAATTGGGTTTATAGCTTTTGGAAGCTGCTCCCGCATGGCTGACACGTGCCTGTTAGGTGTCAAGGCTGGTGCCAAGTGGCAAATGGCTACGTGTGATCTCTATTTCCGTGCTGGCACATTCTTTGGCCCATGTGTCTAGTCATGACGGTGACGGTCCACGGTCGAGGTTTACAGAGACGGTCGGACAAATTTACTTGTCGCCGATTCGGGGTAAGGGAGGACGATGGACGGCCTACGGACATGCACTGTGGCAGTCCATAGTAGAGCCGGTCGGCGATGGTCCACGAAATGACCTACCGACAAGGGCGGTCTACCTCGGATGGGTCTCTCCGGGTCAACTGTGTGTTTTGTCTTAATCTCACTTTGTTATCCTTTTGTGTGCTCGGTGTCCACAATACTTAAAATTTCATAATTTATCTTTTGCATTATTTTTTACCAGTACATATTACATGGGATATTGTGAAGTAGCAATTCCTAATGTTTTTTTTGGTTAAAAGATGCAATTATTAACACTAAGTTTTCATTTTAATTTTACGTAGTGCTATATAATTGATCATTTGATGTGAATTTAGTAACATAACTGATTATATTGGCTTTACAAAAACTATACTAATTTAATACTTTAGTATTAGTGAACCCCCTATCGAAATTTCTGACTCCGTCATTATACTAACTTTATTATGCTTTGGGTTATATGAGTTATTTAGTGAAGTGGTTAAATACTTCTTATGCTTGTGTAGATAAAATATCCATATGATCATTACTTGTATCAACCCACAACGAATAAGTCAAATGCCTATTTAAATCCATATTATATAATATTCAAATTTAAAATACAATATTAATTATATAATTAAAGTGCATAATTTATAACATTTTATATCACTATAACAAATTTAAGATTCTTACATTTAATTTAAGATATATATATATAATAAAATGATTGAATTACTTGCCGCTCTAAATCAAATCCTACATCCACTACACGAAAAAGGTTTTTTGAGACTACAAAAAGTGATATCAAATTGTGAGTATTTGTCAAGTGAATGATCTAAAATAATGAATATTCACAATTTATGAGTATTTGTTACAACTTTATTGTCGTCTTGATAACTCGGACGCAAATAATATATTTGTTACGACAAAAGTGGTCTCAACCTCAGATATTTTTTGCAACTAGATGTCTCTAAACGTAGTCTTAAAATGGTCTCAAATAATTTGTACAGAGATTTGTGACAACAAGTGATCACAAATAAGTTATAATTAGTGACCACAATGATAGTCTCAAAAAGTGTTATACAAACGACCTGTTTTATTTTAGTGATCTGATATGTATTTAAAGAAAATTTTAATTTTAGGGCATTCAATTTATAGCATTTGACCAAAATTTTGATATATTGAAATTGGTATTTAAAATCTTCTAGTAATTAATATTAAATGCTACTAAAGATAAACAATGTTGTACATAACTTAATTCAAAAATATTGTATTTCATTTTATTTGGAAAATAGAGTCAAGCTAACATTAGCCCTGAACATGTTCGCCCAACTAGGGCTGGAGGTATATATTATTTTTAAGATTAACACGTAAGCATTTGTGCAGTTTCCTCATTCTAAACACTCACATACAACATATTTTAGCCTTTGCGTTCACCAGTCCGCCACGACCCATGAACCTTCTTTATAACATTTGCGTCATAATAAAAATATGTAGCAGTTTTAAACAACTCAAACTTATAGTTAAAAATAGTAATAATATATGTGTAGTTGTTGCTTCGTTTCTAGTGTTATTAAGTTATTTAAAAAAGTAAATTGAATTTTTATTAAGAAAAAATGGACTGGCCTTAGCTTTAAAGATTGATAATGCGCGATCCGGTAACTAAGAATCCCCGCGGAAATCAATGCAAGAAATAAGTAAAAACACACAATATACGTGGTTCGATCCGGAGATCTACGTCCACGGGCACAAAATAACCTCTTCCGAGGTGTTTCTTTCACTAGTTCTTTGAGTTTACACGGAGTACTTCAGTACACAGAGTGCGAACCCTAATTCAGAGTTCTTTTCACCTATTTATACTACTAAATCAAAACCCTAACTAACTCCCTATAATCTTGCCCACCAAATCTGCATGGCAGTTGGGAAAAGATCATGGGCCTTGATTCACAGAACAAGCCACTCACTGGGCCGACGCGCATTCCTGGGCCTGCTGGGCCTACGCGTAGTGGGCCTTTACGCGCTTGCTGGGCCGATCAGCGGGCCCTGGCATAGTGGACCCTGGTGTTAACCCGACCCGAGCTGATCGGGTTGGTGTTAACCCGACCCGAGCTGATTGGGTTATCCCTATCAGATGCCCCTCCCCCCAGCCAGAGCGAGGTAGGAGCTTCGGTTGTCACCGGGGTGGAACCGTAAGTAAGAAGGACCGGGGTCGATGGCGGGCCAAAGTGTCTACGAAGGACCGAATTTATCCGCGTCCCCGGGACTCTGCGGAGTGATTGGCGGACGCAGTGCCGAGCTAGGTCGAGGTGCACGGGGCATATAGTGAGACACCGAACTTCGCAGAAGCGAAAAACGCGACGTGACAACGTGGCCGAGGTGGAGGGTACACCGGGGTGATTATTCTGGCCAAAATGGAAAGGACACCGGAGTGTAGTAGTTTAACCGAGGTGGAGGGTACACCGGGGTGTAGTGTGAATCTTCCTGAAGAAGGGTGGGTCTGATGTGATTGGCGGCGCCATTATGAGAGAGAGGTATGTGAAGTGACACGCTCTACGAGTCCCAAGAAAGTTGTTCCCCACGCGCCTCGGTAACTGTAAAGCGCGTGAAGAACACGCATGAATCTCCATCACTGAATTTGAATAGGCTGCATCAGAGCCGTCGGTTTTATGCATTTATATTGGGAATAACTGCACAGTAACTTTTCATCTTCTCCATTGTGATACATCAGTTTAGAAGCGGGAAAAAGAGGAAATCTGCATTCGCGATTCGTCTCAGACCAAAAACACCCCAAATCAACCCTTTCGAATTCAAACCAAGTAAGTATGTCTAACTCATCTTCATCTTCATCTTCATCTAAGGTAGGAGAGGTTATCCCAGAAGGAGTGCCCATTAGAGCCCCTCCCATTCGGGTGATCTATCCCGTAGACAGCGAAAGTAGACAGGTCCATCGCGGTGACCTTAGTGAAGTAAGAGTAGAAGCAGTGTATTTCTCCCGGTGTGAGAAGGAAATAGAAGGATTCGAGGTAGCCGGGGTAAGACCCACAGTAACTGAAAAGCAGATTAAGCGATGGGTGCCGAACTTCTTCTTACCCTTTGATCTGGAATTCATCATTCCCGAGGGTAATGACAAGGCCTGTTGTCCTCCCCGAGGATTCATATCCGTGTATATAGATCAACTCGCCGTAGGTTTGAGGTTTCCCCTATGGGAGTTTTTGGTAAAATTATTGGATTATTATGGAATAGCACTGGGGCAATTAGGGCCTAATGCCGTAAGGCAGGTGGTGGGCTTTTTGGTGGAGTGCAGTAAGGGAGGATTAGTGCCCAGTATCAGCTTATTTAGGCATTTCTTCCAACTGAAGACGATGGGGAGAAATAAGGGATGGTATTACCTTAACCCCATGCCGGGTAAGAAGTTTAAGGTTAAGAACCCAAGTAAAATCGAAGGGTGGAGAGGGAGATTTATATATGTCAGGCAAAAAGCCATATTACCCAAATGGCAAAGATTAGAGGTGGTGGATAGTGCCCCGAGAGGAGAACCCAAGGGCGCGAGTGTTCTGAAAAAGGTCGGTGTACTGGAGTCCAGATTCCCGGAGGAAGTACTGGACGAAGCTGGGATGAGTCCGTACTATTCCAAGTGGGCCGGTGGGACCTCGGATTCCCAAGAGAGCGGCACCCCTACCGGGACTGATTCTGACCGGACACCGAGCGTGTCTGAGGGGGAGATAACTAAAACCCGGGCAGAAGTAGAGGGTAGGGCTTGTATTGCTTTGTAAGTTATGTAATGTAACAATGTCAATCCCTTGAACGTGTGTTTGTCATGTGCAGTGGGCAAGTTCAAGAGCGCTGCTAGGAAAAGCACCGAAGCCAGCTCGGGGGGCCGAGGTGATAGCTCAAAAACTCCGGAGCTGCAGAGAACAACAGCTGGGGGCAGCCACAGGGCGGACCCTGAAGACACCATTCCCCTTTCCGGGTTGACCCCGAGCACCAAAAGAAGGGTCACTTCCCCGACAACACCACCGCCTGCCAAAAAATTGCACGTGACCCCGGCTCACGAGGTATCATCGTAAATAACTTTGTTATTCCCTATACAGACCCATCATAATAGTAAGTCAATTCAGGGGCAAGGAGTAGAGATATCGGCCGCTGGAGCCGAACTTGAGAAGCTGTTGGAGCCTATTCGCGGGCTGGTGGGTAGGCTGGAGAAGGAGTCCGGCCAAGGTAGGATCGCCGAGCTGGAAGCCGAGGTCGCGAAGCTAAGGGCTGGCTTCTCGGAGGCTCAGAGAAGCGTCAAAGCAGCTCGGGACAGAGCAGCAGTTGCTGAGAGAGAGGCGGCCAGATTACGCGAACAGGCCGTCGAGGTCGCCATTATGAGAGGCGACCTCATTGCAGCCAAGGAAGAGCTGAACAAGGCCATCGTAGGTCAAGGAGCTGTGCTGGAAACGTTTGCCGAGAAGCTGATGCAAACCGAGACATTCCTGCAGTTTCTCAGCACGTTCGTGGCTGCGGGTGATACGGCCACCCGAAGTGAGCTGTTGGAAGCCGTCCATGACAAGTACCCGGAGGTCAATGTTTACGATGAGAGCTTCGGGTATAATTACGACGCAGTCGGGAACGAAGACGGCACGTATTTTGATGCGTTGACGAAGGCTCCAAAGTGGCCCCTGATCGATGCCCTGGCGAAGAAGAACACAATCCTCACTCCCGACATCATAAAACGGTGCAACGAGGACCAGGATAAGGACTTTCTGGGCTTCCGCAACGGTTTCTATGTTCGGAAGCTAAGGAACCGAGCTCCCATTCCCCGTCCAGAGGTGATCGCTACTCCTCCTGCCATGATCGAAGGCCCCAGCAAGGCAGCTGAGGGTACAAGTGAAGTTGGGGAGGCCCCGGGAGGAAGAGAAGCCAACCCTGCCCCCGGAGAGGTCAGTGACCTCCCAACTCATGAGCAGAATGTAGAATAGAGAATCTTGTAAAAAGAATGCTCTTGTAATCACTTGTTTTGTAATGAAAAACCGGAGTTATCTCTTTTTGTAATGAAAATTCCTTGTTTGTTTGGATAGTAAATGCTGTTGCTCTCTTATCCACGCAATGTATGTATATTAATAAAGTCTGAAAAACCCGAGGTGTCTCCTTTGCCAGGAAAACATAGAAAACCCGTATGAAGTAATAAAGCAGCTGAACTCATCAATAGTTTGGCTGCAGAAAGAGCGAGACATGTTGATGTTGCACGAAGTCCCCCGACTATCAAGGAATCTATCCTTAATAGAGAAAAGATATGCCGAGGTGGAGGGCTCATGGAAAGAAGCAGCACAACAAATGAGACAGTGCAAAGCCCAGTGTGTTTTAAAGGATCTGGAATTGGAACAACTTCGTATCAACCAGCAAGAGTGTGAGCATCTTCTGGTGGACTGCGGACGACTATCAGTGAAGGATATTCAAGCTCGGAGGGCCGAGGTTCGGGAAGACATCCAACAGCGGAGTAAGCAAAGCGATGCTAATGATCCCGAAATCATAAGGAGCCGGCTGATACTAGGATTTCTGGTAGAGCTTCAAAAGAAGGTCGAGGCTCGGAATGAAGCTTTGAATATTGCCGAGCAGGGTGAACCAGAGCACAGCCGCAAGAAAGGACGTCGGGGCAAGAAAACAAAGCCTGATATCCCTCAAGAACCGGAAAGACCTCATGCCGAGGAGCCAGAGGCCAGTGGACCGACGGTTGTGGCATTGGCCAAGGAGATCGACGAAATGCCTACCGAAGAGTGGGATGCCGTAGAATGGGCAAATACTCGGGAAAGAGAAAGGAGGAGAAGCTCAACTCCGCAGAGATCATCAAATCCTACTCGGCACAAGACGAGGGAAGGTACAGAGAAAACCCCCGAGGTGATGGATCCGCTGGCGCCACTAGAATGGGGCCATGCAGAATGGGCCAGCATGTCAGGGCCAAGAACAAGAACCGAGCCCGCTGTAGGTGACCGGGGTCCCCAAACGATGGGTCGTCGTCAGAGCCGAAGTGAAGCCGGGCATCGTCGGGACGTGCAAGAACCATCCCGGAGGACGGGACATTCTCAATCAGAGACGAGACGACGCGGTTTCGCGTATTGGCTCGGAGAAGGCTCCGGAAAAAAAATAGATAATAACGTAGTTAATCTTTAGCAAGATTTTTGTTGTATTATTCAGGAAAAACTGCTTGATGTTGTATTATTTTGGAAATAATAAAACTGTTATAGTGTTTATATACGAGTTTAAAGAAACCAACAAGTTATTAATAACTTTAATCGGGTGTTCGGGAACACAGTAAGAACTATTAACTGTTTCAATTGTTAACTATTTCAATTGAGTGTTCGGAAACACAGCATGGATAAATTTACTCCCCGGACGGATCTGGCGGGAGTAACGTCTCCCCGGACGGATCAGGCGAGAGAAAACACTTCTCCGGTTAGACAGACGAGAAGGTGACATGAGTCCGGAGACTAAATGTGAATCTCCTCGGGCGGACCGAGGGATAGTTGTAAAGGTCCGGAGACTAACAATGATAATATGATAATCGTTAGGGCGTCCCCGTAACGTAAAGGATAACACAACGAGTTATGTAAGCAAAGAATTTTTATTCAATGATAAATGCCGGGGCAAACTCAAAAGTACAAAGAGAAATAACAACTATAAAGGAAATTAAAGGAAAGATAGTACTTGCGATGTGGCTATCACAGATAGAAACGCCTTAAATTGGTGACGTGCCAGCTTCGGGGAATCGGGGTCCCGTTGAGATGTTCAAGTTGATAAGATCCGGAGTCATGTGCGGCAACAACCCGGTAGGGACCTTCCCAAGAAGCGTGTAATTTTCCCTCGGGAGCAGCTTTGCTGGCTGAGTTGAGCCGAAGAACTAAGTCCCCAATACTGAACTGGGTGCCTCGGACCCGGAGGTTATGATACCGGGCTGCTCGTTGTTTGCATCTAGCCTGCTCAATGAATGATTGTTCACGACGACTTTCAAGCTCATCCAAATTTGCCCGGATAGCCTCGTCATTATCCTCGGGCACTAAGGTAAGGAGGCGAGGACTCGGCACACTGATTTCAGCGGGTATAACGGCTTCAGAACCGTAGGTAAGGCTATAAGGAGTCTCCTCGGTAGATGTATGCGGCGTTGTGCGATAAACCCATAGGACTTGCGGAAGGTTTTCAGCCCAGAGACCTTTGGCGTTATCCAGGCGCTTCTTTATTCCTGTGAGAAGTGTCCGATTGGTGACCTCAACCTGCCCGTTGGCTTGAGGGTGAGCCACCGAAGTGAAAATTTGTTTGATGTGCAGTTCTTCACACCATGATCGGAATGGATTGTTGGCAAACTGTTTACCGTTGTCCGAGATAATAGTGCTCGGGATGCCGAAGCGACAAACAATATTGCGCCACACGAATTTCAAGATATTCTGTCCAGTAATGGCTGTAAGTGGTTCGGCTTCGACCCACTTGGTGAAATAGTCCACGGCAACAACCAGGAACTTCAACCCTCCCGGAGCAACGGGGAATGGGCCAACAATGTCGATGCCCCATTGAATAAACGGCCATGCACCTTGGATTCCGGTGAGCTCGGTCTGTGGCAAATGCTTTACCCGGGAGTGTAGCTGACACTTGCTACATCTAGTCACTAGGTCGTGAGCATCGTTGAACAGGGTTGGCCAATAGTATCCACAGCGGAGAACTTTCTTGGCTAATATCCGGGAACCGATATGACTAGCACAGGCCCCCTCATGAACCTCCCGCAGAACTTCGGTAGCGTCGGCAGGAGCAAGACACCGGAGGTTCGGTTGTAGGTACGACCGTCGATATAAAATTCCACCCTGAAAAGAATACTTGGGAGCTTTGAGAACAACTCGCCGAGCTTGTAGCTTATTAGTAGGCACTCCATCTCGGAGATACTGGATGATAGGTGTCATCCAGTTCGGATCGCTGTCGCTCAGTACCGAAACTGTGGCCTCATGAATTGCTGGATGAAACAAATCTTCAACCATAATATCCGGAGATATATTAATCTGGACCGCGGAGGCCAATTTGCTGAGCGCATCTGCTCTTGTGTTTTGAGCTCGGGGTATTTTCTGTACTACAACTGCATCAAAAGTGGAGATAAGCTTTAGTGTTAAAGCACGATACCTGACCATTGTTTCATCCTTGGCGACATAAGCCCCCTGGATCTGTCTAGACACGACCTCGGAGTCAGTGAAGAGCTCAAGATGACGAACGTCCAGGGATTGGGCGAGCCTGAGCCCGGCAAGAACTGCCTCGTACTCCGCTTCATTGTTAGTTACCTTGAACTTGAACCGGATGACATATTTAACTTCCACCCCCTCGGGGTCGATGAGAAGCAGTCCGGCACCACTTCCTCGGACCACGGATGCTCCATCCACGAAAAGTTGCCACTTCCGGGGTGAAGGGGCGAGGTTAGCATGGTGATGTGTAACACCGTCCCCGGGGGACTCGGAATTGTCTCCCGGGGCTTCGGCCAGGAAGTCGGCGAGTGCTTGACCCTTAATTGCTCGGCGGGGGAGGAACTGGATGTCATATTCGCCCAACTCAATGGCCCATTTGGCGAGGCGCCCAGACACCTCGGGTTTTACAAGGATCTGGCGTATAGGGTGATTAGTCAAGACGCGTATTTCACGTCCTTGGAAGTATGGCCGAAGACGCCGAGCTGCCATAACAAGGGCCAAGGCGGTTTTTTCTAGTACAGAATATCGCGTCTCAGCTCCATGAAGCACCCGGCTTGCAAAATACACGGGATGTTGAACCCCCTCCACTTCTCGCACAAGAGCGGCGCTAACAGCCTCCTCAGCGGAAGCCAGATATAAGTACAGCGGCTCTCCGGGGAGAGGGACTGACAAGGTAGGCAGCTGCTGTATATGACGTTTCAAGGCCTCGAAGGCCTCGGTGCACTCCGGAGTCCACTCAAAGGACTTCACTTGTCTCAGGATTCTAAAAAATGGGAGCTGGCGCTCTGCTGCTTTCGATAAGAATCTGTTTAAGGCCGCCAAACCACCTGTGAGGCGTTGAACATCCCTGAACGTTTTTGGTGGCTGCAGATCTAATACATCACGGAGTTTAGCCGGATTGGCCTGCAGGCCGTTTTGTGAAACCATGTACCCGAGAAACTTTCCGGAGCCAACACCGAAGGTGCATTTTGCTGGATTGAGTCGCAAGTTATAGCGCCGCAGGGTGCGCAATGTTTCGGTAATGTCCTGCACACATGAAGGATGGGAGGAGCTTTTGATGACCAAGTCATCGACGTAAACCTCAACATTACGACCTATCTGGTCGTGGAAGACGAAGTCCATTAGACGCTGATAGGTGGCTCCAGCATTCTTAAGCCCGAAGGGCAGTTTCTTAAAAGCGAAGCACCCAAAGGCAGTGATAAACGCCGTTTTGAGGGCATCCTGTGGATCCATAAAAATCTGGTGGTAGCCCTTGTACAGATCTAAGAAACAAAGTGCCACGTACCCCGTAATGGCTTCGGCCTTTTGGTCGATGGAGGGCAGAGGATAGCAGTCTTTCGGACAGTGCTTATTGAGATCGGAAAAATCAACACACATCCGCCATGCCCCACTGGTTTTTGTTACCATTACCGGATTGGATAACCAAGAGGGGTAGAATACCTCGAACAAGATGTCCGCATCCAGGAGTTGTTTCACCTCAACTCGAATGGCTTCATTTCGCTCCGGAGCGAATTTCCTCTGCTTCTGTTGGATTGGCTTTACGCTAGGATCTATGTTCAGCTTATGAGTAATCACCTCGGGAGAGACCCCGGGCATATCCAGAGGAGACCATGCAAAAACATCGGAATATTCTCGCAGGGTCTGAATAATGGCCTGATGTAGCCATGGCACATCCACGGCCCCTACTGTTACTGTCTGCTCCGGCTTAGACGGATCTAGCGGGATTTGTGCAGTGGCATCTCCTAACGAAGTACATTCCTGAGGTTCCAGAACCGATGATGCCACTTGAAGCTGCTGTTTGGGCGGAACCTTGGCAGTCTTTTTGAGAGCCACATACATGCACTCTTTTGAAACCCGCTGACTCCCGCGGATGGCCACTTCACCATGCGAAGTGGGAAACTTTAGCGCGAGGTGATACGTGGAGCATATGGCTTTTGCTGGGGTGAGCCAGTCCCGGCCCAATATCATGTTATATGGTGATGGAGAATTCACCACATAGAAATCCACGAAGATTGTTTTTATCCTCGGATAAGTCCCCAAAGACGCTGGGAGAGTGATAATACCTTCTGGCTGGACTTCACCCTGGGTGAAAGTTTGTAGTGGCCCGGGGGCCGGCCGAAGTTGATCTCGAGAAATCCCCATTCTTTGGAAACAATCGGCAAATATAACACTCACCGCGGCCTCATTATCCACAAAGACCCGCCTTACCGTTATGTTAGCTACAGTCATGTCGATGACAATAGCGTCCGTGTGAGGTGTTATCTCCGGAACGGGGTCCCTATCTGTGAAGCTAACAGTCTCGGACTGATGGAGGCGTTTATGACGTGGCTCCTCGGGAGGAGGACGTCGAGCTTCTGCCTTTAATGCATGTCGTGAAGCCCCGGTGGGTAGGGCTCCATATATCACATTTATCACGTGAGGGGGTGCGTTGTCCCCGGGTCCCCCCGGAGGAGGAGGTGGTGGTGGAAGACGTGGTTGCTGGCGATTGCTAGAATCTTGTCGTGCGTAGTTATTGGGCCCCTGCCGGTTATTCTGCCACGGTGGCCGATTTTGTTGAGTGTCCCGATCATGGTAACCTCCGCGGTTATGAGACGAACCCCCATTGTGGTTTGCCCGAGGTTGGTCACTAGTTCGAGCAACGTATTGCCGCAAGAGACCCTTCTTGAGGCATTCTTCAATCTCCTTGCCGAGTTCTCGGCACTCCTCTGTCTCATGTCCATGATCTCGGTGGTACGCGCACCACTTTCCACGGTTCCTCTTTTCAGGTGGCGCGGTCATCCGCGGGCAAGGTCGCAGATCGTTCTTGTGGATAGATAGGATTTCAGCTCGTGACTTCGTCAATGGAGTCAATTGTGGAATTTCACTTCGGGATTCTGAACGCCCCGGTGTCAGGCGAGAAAATGCACTAGGTCGAGCACTAGGCCCAGCTTGAGCCTTGTCGGATTGCAGCTTGCTAGCGTGTTTCTCGCGTTTCTGGCGAGTCTGCTCCTCGGCCTTAGCAAATTTGCACACTGTTTTGAACAGTGCTCGAGTTGTGACCGGAGTGTTCCGAGCTAACTCGGTGTGGAGTGCTCCGGGGCGGAGTCCATTCATAAAAGCGTTGATGGCCACATCGTCGGGGCAATTTCCCACCTTGAGGCTTACCGCTGTGAAACGGTCCAGAAATTGGGTAGCGGTTTCACCGTCCCGCTGTTCCATATTCATGACGTCGGCCAGGGTGGCCATGGGCTTCGCTCGTGCTTCGAACCGTGCCCAAAAGTGCTCGGCGAGTTCTCTGAAGGAGGATACGCTGTCACGTGGGAGAGAATCAAACCAAACCCGAGCTTCATCCTGTAAGTACTCGGGGAAAATCTTGCAATACTGGAGGGATGTGATGCTATCATGGCTAAGCATGTTGTGCCTAAAAGCTCCAAGAAAATTGGCCGGATCTCCTGTGCCATTGTAAGGTGGTATGGCTGGCCGTTTAAACCCTTCGGGAAGGGAAGTGGCAATGATTTCCTGGGAGAACGGTGTGATGATCTCTCCATTGGCATCAAGGCCCAGGATTCTATCCAGTTCAACATTGCGTTGAACTCGCTCATACTCTTGAAGATCCAGAGCATGAGGATTTGCATAGCGAACTCTCTTAGCCGCATTAAGTGGACGACGGTGATCAACATCAGAGGGTTCACCGTTGCGCGGCTGTGATTCATTAGAACTACCGTGGTCCTCGGAAGAACCAGGTCGTTCCCGTCGTCGATCCTGACGACCGCGGTGTCCCGGGCCCTGCTGATCGCGTGAGCGGGGTGGAGGCACCACGGGATTAGCATTATGGCCGGCAGGCCCCGCGGCGGGCCCCGCGGGACGTAAGCGATTAACTGCCCAATCTTGAAGGACATGTGCGTGTTCTTGTAAGAAATCCTGGAGCAGTTATGGAGTAATTTGAATGTTCACCGGTAGTTGAGCGGCTGCGGGATTAGGGTTTTGTAAGTCTTGAGGGGGTGGAGGGTTTTGATTACCCTGATGGTTGGATGTACTCCCTGCCGGCAATTGCCTCGGCGGCACAACTTGATCCACGGGTGGATCTTGATCAGATTGATCCCCACGGCGAGCTTGATTCAAACGAGTCGTCACCATGATCTTTGAATACGCTGGGACGCCAAAAAATTGCTTTTCGTTCAAAAAACTAAGGTTCGGTTCCCACAGACGGCGCCAATTGATAATGCGCGATCCGGTAACTAAGAATCCCCGCGGAAATCAATGCAAGAAATAAGTAAAAACACACAATATACGTGGTTCGATCCGGAGATCTACGTCCACGGGCACAAAATAACCTCTGCCGAGGTGTTTCTTTCACTAGTTCTTTGAGTTTACACGGAGTAATTCAGTACACAGAGTGCGAACCCTAATTCAGAGTTCTTTTCACCTATTTATACTACTAAATCAAAACCCTAACTAACTCCCTATAATCTTGCCCACCAAATCTGCATGGCAGTTGGGAAAAGATCATGGGCCTTTATTCACGGAACAAGCCACTCACTGGGCCGATGCGCGTTCCTGGGCCTGCTGGGCCTACGCGTAGTGGGCCTTTACGCACTTGCTGGACCGATCAGCGGGCCCTGGCATAGTGGGCCCTGGTGTTAACCCGACCCGAGCTGATCGGGTTGGTGTTAACCCGACCCGAGCTGATCGGGTTATCCCTATCAAAGATAATTTTATAAAGAAATATATGGGTCAAGGATTAGGGTTCCAATCTCATATTGGTTATTGTGCTCGAACATTTTAAGAACAGAAAATAATCTTATTAAAAGCTAGAAAAGTAAAAACATGGGAGAAAGAGAGTTTCGAACTCAGGCGTCTTACTTCTTAAGTGAACAAAATCACCACAGTGACAGCTAGGGGTGTTCATCGGTTTGAAACCGAACCGAACCGAACCGAATTAACAAAACCGAAAACGGAAATCCTTAAAAATTGATAACCGAAACCGAACCGAAAATTATCAAAAACCGAAATCAACCGAACCGAAATATTTCGGTTCGGTTGCGGTCAAAACCGAAAACCGAATTTTTACACTAATTTTTAAGTTTTTTACTAAAATAAAACTTTGAATATTAACTGCATTTAAATAAAAATTCTTGATATAAAAATGAGTTGGTCGAAGAGTCAACTTTTCTTGTTATCCAAAAGAGTACAGGAGGCTAATCAAAATGGGCTAATCAAAATGGACGTGAGAAAACAACAAACTACGGTGCTACAGATTATGTTTTATTTGTCCATTAGTTGTTATTTGGTAGATAGAAAATGAAATTTAAATGAAATGAAATTAAAATGCATATGAAAGACAAATGAGGAGGGGGGTTTTAATTTAAGGGGTACTTAATTCGGTTTTTCGGTTTCTAATGCGGTTGTTATTGGAAAAAACCGAACCAAACCGAAAACCGAAATACTGTTATATATAAAACCGAAACCGAACTGATTAAAAGAAAAACCGAACCGAACTTTACATTTCGGTTCGGTTCGGGCGGTTTTTTCGGTTTTAACCGAATAGTGAACATCCCTAGTGACAGCCCAAGATTCAAGAATTCAGCTTATTATTGCCTACTAATATTATTAGTATGATATTATTCGGGTTACAGTTGTACCTCTCGTTCCCATGTGGCTTTGCCACTGCCCACCAGTTATGGATTTGAACCCTTGCAACCTCTGTTTTTTTAGTTATTTTTCTGAATATTTCTATTACTTTTTAATTAATTATTAATTAACTTAATTAGTAAACAAATATTAATTAATTTAATAATAAAAATAAATTAAGAATTAATTATAGTTTTAATTTTCTATTACTGAATTTTTTTATTTTTTCAATTTCTCAATTTTTGGTTTAAATTTATTATTTTTATTTGTTTCATTTTTTTTTTTTTATCGCGGATATGGTATAGTATAATTTGTCTTAACAAAAAAATATTATATATTAACCTGAACTGTATTTGTAATTCTTTAATTTCTTTCTTTTTATTGTGGCGGATGTGATATAGTATAAATTATTTAACCGAAAAGTATTATTTTTAATTCTTTACATTTTTTTCTTCTTATTGTGGTGGATGCGATATAGTATAATTTGTTCAAAAAAAATATATTATTTGATTACCTGAACAGTATTATTTGTAATTCTTTATTTTTTTAATTTTTCTCTTCTTGTTGTGATGGATCCGATTGTTGATACGCAAATTTCGTATCCAATTAAAATACGCCACGTTATAAAATATATGTTGAATATCAATTTTATATTGATTATTTTTAATATTAGGAATTGGATAAATAAAATTCCTAAGTTAAATAGTCAATTTAATTGGTGATTTATAATATATTTTATTGACCAATGGGAAGCCGCCACGTGTCAAAATGATGCAGATATTACTAAATTAAATTAAATTAATTTAGTAATTATCCAAGAAGATGAGGATAAACATCAAGTCATGCTGGACCAATCAGAATGCTCCATGTGTCAAGTTGTTGCAGTAATTATTAAATTAAATACAATTAATTTAATAATTATCTTATGGATAATGATGTTATGAAGGACCAATCATATTGCTCCGCTCAGACTCAAGCCCATTAGGGTTTTCTCCATCCTACCACTATAAATAGAGCCTCATTCTCCACCAAAAAATCACAACAACACAAGTCAAGAATCAAGTGAAGAATTCCGGTACAAAGGAATATCAAGCAAAGAATTCCGGTACAAAGAAATTTCAACGTTCTTCAGTGTTCTTCGACGTTCTTCTAGAAAATCGACAACAAGACAAGCTCAAGAAAGGTGGTACAAAATCAATCTTGAGCTTAAGGCGGTACAAGCCAAAATCCGGCGTTACAAAGCCAATTCGGTATTACAATCCGGCACTACAAAGCCAATCTTGAGATTCTTTTCAAGACGTTACAAAGCCAATCTCAAGATTTTCAACGTTTGATCCGAGATCAAGGTGCTAAGCCCCTCCGATCGGCATTTCAAGTCAAAACTTCGAAGGTGTTCTTCGTCGTTCGTCAAGATCTTCGAAGACGTTCTTCGCATATTGAATCAAAAGTATCGTTTAATTCAAAATCAAGCTCACAAGCCTTTGAATTAACATTACTCAAGTCAAAGTCCAAAACTGGGGAAAATCAAGGTTAACTCCGACATCAATCAATTGAAGAGAAGAACCAGAGGATTGAAGAATAGAGATTGGAACCTATAAAGTTATTCATTTAATCCAGTTGAAATTAATTTGTACAAGTATTTAGTGTTTATTAATTTTAAACGCAAAATTTGTTGTTACAAATTTGGCACACCCAGTGGGACATCTCTACCTCTCATCTCTTCTCCTCAACCAACAACTGAAGATAGTGTTATGGCGCCTCATAAGATCACGCTGACGAAGATCGCTGCAACAAACTATCCAACTGCAAATGTCAATGTCCTCACAAGGAGTATGTCAAGGCAATCACAATCGTTGGCATCTTTAGAGGGAAATACTTCATCCGGAGCTATCGAGAAGTCTGTGCCAGACATTGTTGATAGCAATAGAGATGAAAAAAATAACTCTGCATGTTCTACTCCTCGCTCTACATCAAGCTCTTCATCCGCTCCCGACATTGCTCCGGTGATGATGACAAATAGTTCAACTCTGGAGCAACAAATCGTAAGCTTAACCAAAGCAATTGAAGGTTTTACGAGACACGTCCAAGAGCAAGACTCTAAGATAGAAAAGCTGATGAGCAAAGCCAACAATGGTGATACAAGTCGCGCTCCAAGGAAAGAACATGTTGAGGAACAAGACGAAGTGGAAAAGTCTGTGGGACATCAACATCAACCAGTTGAAAAGGAGAGAACTTTGAATGAGCTGCAAGTCTCCGCTGATGGTTTGGTCCATGTTGACCAATTGAAAGAGATCATTTTGGGAACCATCAAAGACAAGTTCAATGGACGCCTAAGTCATCCACAACTTATACTAAACCATACTCTCAGAATCGACAAGTTGAAGATGCCGATAGGTTACCAACCCCCTAAATTCCAGCAATTTGATGGTAAAGGTAACCCAAAACAGCATGTTGCACATTTTGTCGAGACATGCAACGACGCCGGAACTTATGGTGATCATCTTGTGAAGCAGTTCGTCCGATCCTTGAAGGGGAATGTCTTTGATTGGTATATAGACTTAGAGGCGAACTTAATTGATAGCTGGGGGCAAATGGAGCATGAGTTTCTCAATCGCTTTTATAGCACAAGAAGGACTGTGAGCATGATCGAGTTGACAAACTCCCTCCAGTGGAAGATGAGTCTGGACTATATCAATCGATGGAGAAACTTAAGTCTCAATTGCAAAGATCGATTATCTGAAAGTTCAGCAATCGAAATGTGCATCCAAGGCATGCGATGGGGCCTTCGATATATCCTTCAAGAGATTAGGCCGAGGACATTTGAAGAATTAGCAAGTAGAGCTCATGATATGGAGCTGAGTATGGCTGAAGTTGGAGTAGATGGACCCCCGATTCAAGAGTCTCATAAGTTCAACAATGGGGGCAAGTCTTTTGCCAAAAATCAAAATAGAGACTCCATGGTTGTTAGTGCGATGCCCATCAAATTCCGAAGAAGCAATGATGCCACGGGAAAGAATGTCCCTCAAGACAAAGAGCAAATGAAATCAACTTTGAAGGAGAAGCAGCAAAAGACTTATCCGTTCTTGGACTCCGATGTCTCTGGAATATTCAATGATTTGATCAAAGAAGATCTCATCGAGTTGCCAGAAATGAAGAGGCCTGAAGAAGCTGGACAAACTGATGACCCAAAATACTGCAAGTACCATCGCTTGGTAGGGCATCCAATTCAGGATTGCTTCATATTCAAGGACAAGGTCATGCAGTTAGCCCGACAAGGGAAAATAGTGTTAGATGAAGGCAATGCAACAACAAACCTTACAACTATCTTGGAAGATAATTGCCATGGTGACACCCCATGCTACATGACGGACAAACAAGGAAGCAAATACAAAGATGACATGTAGAAGAGGAAGATGTTGAAAAGATCCTACTTGAGCTTAAACATGGTGTACGAATTGGTCCCTTAAACGGGGAGTTCTTGAAATTCGCTTGAGCCTGCTGCAAAAAAAAAAAAACAAAAAACAAAAAAAAAAAACAAAACAAAACCTCCTGGCTTGCATGAGGATAAACTGTGCACGGCGACCACCAAAGGTAAAGTATGTTATTAAAATGCTAACTTACCCCACTTTGGCTAAAGTGGCTAAAGAATAGTCACTCCTGGCCCGCATGAGTATAAACTGTGCACGGCACCCCCCCAAAAACAAAACACAAAGTGAAAATTTGAACTACGTTATGACTTGATCCCTCTCACCGGGTACGTAGGCAGCTTAGAAATATTCTAAGTTCAATCATACATATATTGTGTTTCTCTCTCCTAAGTTGCTCTGAGTTTAGGGATCCAAGCTCCAAGGGTATCAAGTTATCTGATTTCGTCAAATTGGGTTGTCAAACTCAACTTCAGATAAATCCACTCCTCCAAGTCAAGTATGTCAAATTCGTCCAAATCTACTATGTTGAAGATTCAACTTCCAAATTCAAGAAGTCATTGGTGTGAGTATAAACTACCAATAAATTTCAAGTTCAAATTCAAGGCTCCTTGACACGAGTTTAAAAGGTCTTTAAATCAAATTCAAGTCCAAATCAAGGCTCCTTGACACGAGTTTAAAAGGTCTTTAAATCAAATTCAAGTCCAAATCAAGGCTCCTTGGCACGAGCTTAAAAGGTCTATAAGTCAAATTCAAATCAAGAACTCTTTGATATGAGTATGAACTATCGACAAATCCAAATTCAAGTCCAAATGAAGAACTCCTTGATATGATAATAAACTATCGACAAATTCAAATTCAAGCCCAAATTAAGAACTCCTTGATACGAGTATAAACTATCTACGAATCCAAATTCAAGTCCAAATGAAGAACTCCTTGATACGAATATAAAATATCTACAAGTCCAAATTCAAGAACTCCTTGATACGAGTATAAAAATGTCAATATGTTCAGAGGAATTTCGAAAATCAGTTCCAGACTTATCCACTCCAAGACACATTATCCGTGAACAAGTATCGAGGGGGCATTTGTTGATACGCAAATTTTGTATCCAATTAAAATACGCCACGTTATAAAATATATGTTGAACATCAATTTTATATTGATTATTTTTAATATTAGGAATTGGATAAATAAAATTCCTAAGTTAAGTAGTCAATTTAATTGGTGATTTATAATATATTTTATTGACCAATGGGAAGCCGCCACGTGTCAAAATGATTCAGATATTACTAAATTAAATTAAATTAATTTAGTAATTATCCAAGAAGATGAGGATAAACATCAAGTCATGCTGGACCAATCAGAATGCTCCATGTGTCAAGTTGTTGCAGTAATTATTAAATTAAATACAATTAATTTAATAATTATCTTATGGATAATGATATTATGAAGGACCAATCATATTGCTCCGTTCAGACTCAAACCCATTAGGGTTTTCTCCATCCTACCACTATAAATAGAGCCTCATTCTCCACCAAAAAATCACAACAACACAAGTCAAGAATCAAGTGAAGAATTCCGGTACAAAGGAATATCAAGCAAAGAATTTCGGTACAAAGAAATTTCAATGTTCTTCGGTGTTCTTCGACGTTCTTCGAGAAAATCGACAACAAGACAAGCTCAAGAAAGGTGGTACAAAATCAATCTTGAGCTTAAGGCGGTACAAAGTCAAAATCCGACGTTACAAAGCCAGTCCTATATTACAATCCGGCACTACGAAGCCAATCTTGAGATTCTTTTCAAGACGTTACAAAGTCAATCTCAAGATTTTCAACGTTTGATCCAAGATCAAGGTGCTAAGCCCCTCCGATCGGCATTTCAAGTCAAAACTTCGAAGGTGTTCTTCGTCGTTCGTCAAGATCTTTGAAGACGTTCTTCGCATATTGAATCAAAAAAATCGTTTAATTCAAAATCAAGCTCACAAGCCTTTGAATTAACGTTACTCAAGTTAAAGTCCAAAATCGGAGAAAATCAAGGTTAACTCCGACATCAATCAATCGAAGAGAAGAATCAGAGGAGAACTAGAGATAGGATCCACAAAGTTGTAAACATTATCCACTTGATCCGAGAAATTCGATCTTGTAATTCTTTTTTGTGCTTATTTATTAATACACGAAATTTGTTATTACACCGATATAGTATAATTTGTTTAATCAAAACATATTATTTGTTTACCTGCTGTAACGTCCGCTATTTTAGTATTATAATATGATTTAAGTTTATTGGTAAGTTGGGTTTAATTAATTAATTTGGGCCAAGTATGTATATGAATCCAATATTTGGCTTCTGGCCCAATTTCAAGCCACGTTAGCCACATTAATTATTTTAAGTCCAATTAAATGTCAATAAGTTGCATTTTATATGGATTTAACTTAAGCCAAAGGACTCATTAGGACCAAGTTCTTATTTTTTTTTTTTTTTTATTTCAAGTCCATGTCAAATCCATGAGCATGGCTTGTTATTTTGCTGTTTAATTTTTTTGGGCCTAATTATATTGAGAATCATTACTTCATAATTGTCAACCCTCTTTTATTGCCATTTAGTTATTTACTAATTCTAGCCATAATATTTGGTAGGAAAGTCATTCATCATGTTTTAGTTCATTACATCCATTATTAGTCTCATAACAAAGTCCATGTCCTTTGTGCCTAAGACTCAAGCCCAATGTATTAAAAATGCAAAGCTCATGTCTTGAGCCCAAAAGAATCTAAGATACATGTAGTTTTTTTAAGATACGCGATAAACTAATGGAATATTATTTTAGAATACTAAATTCTTGGATTTAGCCCTATTGATAACAAATTCAAAATCCTATCTCAATACTAGTTTCAATCCTAACTATATAGATAAGAAATGTCAAATACGCTAAAATTTCCGAATAAGTCCTGAAAATCCCCTACCATCGTTAGTCTTCAAATCAAGTTTGGCAACCCGCCGCAACTTTTAGCCACATTCAAATTCAATCACCTCCACAAACTAGTAAGACGAAGAAACTATTTCTCTTGATATATATACATACACACACACGTATACATACATACACAGATACATATTTAATTAGTATTTCCTTATATAATTTATTTCACAAGTATGTGTGTGTGTGAGTGTGCGAATGCGTGACTGTGTGTGTGAGTGTGTGTCTATTTAGACGAGTGTGCATGAGTGGTGTGTGTGGGTTTATGTAGTCGAAAGTTCTTTTAATTGGGGAAGAGAGAAACATTATCTATATATCTATATCTATATATATATAAAAGTAAAATGAGGGTTATTATTGTAAATTACTTTTTCCCGCCTAAAATATATCTTTAATGCATTTTTAATTTCTTCTAAAATATTAATTATATTTTTCCTTCAAATTAATACAATATTGAGTATTACCTTCCTTAATAAATGAATATATACTTTATTAAATTAAAAGTAAAAGTTAATGTATAATTAATGATTGACTAATTAAATTATTATATTTACAAATATTAATCTATATATATATATAATAAGCCAAGTCATCCAGAATTAGTAAGTTAAGATTTTTCCCGCCCAATTATTTAGTTACTAAGAATAGAAGTGAATTTGAATTTCGAATTTTGAATTTTAAATTATCCCATGTTATATTTTGAGATCTGGCGAAAAATCAGCAATAATAAATCTGTAAAAATATTTAAAACAGATTTCGTTATATTATTTAAAATTTTGAATTTTGAAATTTAAAAAAATCCTTATCTGATAACATATTTGCTCCTATAAATACAGTGTTTTCAGTAAATGAGAATCACGTAAATGAGAATCACATTTGCAGCTGGGTATTTTTATTTTTTATTCATTTCGCAATTTCTTTATTTCGCCACTATTTCAGTTTATTTGATTCATATTTTATTTTGCTGAGTAATTCTATTTCTTATTCATTTTCAGTTTATTTGATTTATATTTGATTTTGCTGAGTAATTCTATTTCTTATTCATTTTGTAATTTCTTAGCTTTGTAACTATTACAGTTTTTTGGATTCACATTTGTGGATGCAAATTTCTATTATTCTGACATTTCTTAATTATTATGTGTCAACTTTGATAGATACTTCACCATAAAAAAATCAGCAACACTGAATCATGATTCTGGCGAAAATAGCTTTGAAGATGGCAAAAATCAAATTTACCTACCATCATCTTTTTCTACGGTAATATGTAATCATATAAAAAGTTTAGATTTATTTATTTCCTGTTATGTGAATTATTTAAATTGTTGTCAATATATTTTTCTAGGAAAATAACAATTTGGTTTATTACATGTATACAGCCAATCCGCGAAGAATATTGGAAAAGGGTTAGAGATTCGCTAAACATTTGAGGATCCGCTGATGTTGAAGACCAAATCTGATTTTATTGTAGTAGTAGATTTCAATTTTATAATTTTTATTTAAATAAATCCATGTATCAACTTCAATTGAATTGACATTATTCACAATTCTGATAATGTTTTAGTAAGCAATATAAAATCATTGAAATATATATAAATTAAAATATCTCGGCAAAAGCGTTGTTTGGTTAAGATATTCTAAAAAGAAAAAAACGTAGAAATATATATATTTATAAATCAAAATATTTCTATTGAAAATTCCGTGGAGTTGAAAAGGCCATATATTAATTTACTTTTCAATTGAAAATCTAATTGTCATATTAAACGATCTAAATATCCAGTCCAAATCATATCAACATGGTATATATTTAATTTTGAATTGTTCATGTTGTTGAGATGTTTTAGAAATTAAAAAATATGTTACAGATATGTTTTTTAGAATTTTAAAATACATCATATCTATTTAAAATTTTTAGTTATATAATACAATTTATAAATAAAAGAATTTATATATATATATATATATATATATATATATATATAGTTAGGATAAAAAAAGGCAATACATATCTAAAATCAAAGGGTAAAATATAATTGAATATTAGAATATTTAAATATCCGAACCAAATAAAACAAAAAAATAGACATGTAATTTATTTTAATATATAGTGTAAAATATAGTTGAGATATTTCAGGAATTATACATTCATTGAAATATACTATTTCGCTAATTTAATCAACAGAATAAATATTTAGACATGTGTATATTAGAGTTTTAGAGTTTTAAATAAACTTTAAATAAATATATGGACTCCCGATTTTTTAAATTAATGTTTAACAGAATGAATATTTAGATGCGTGTATACTAAGGCGAGCCTGTTGTTTAAAAAGAAAATGTTTGCCACATATTCAATGTATGTATATAATACAACTTATAAAATCAATTTAAAATTATTTCATTAGTATAGATATAATAAAAACATATTATAAAATTTAGATATGTAATTGAGATATTTGAGGAATTAAATAAATTGTATATATATGTATTCTATATTTTTAAAGAACATTATATCTATTTTTTATTTATGAAATAAATATAAATAATTTTTAAATAACTAATGTTGATATAATCACTGATTAAAAAAATTTATAATTATATATTTCAATTTATAAATCAAAGAATATTTACATAGAATATAAAAACGCTATATATCTTTTTTAATAATTTGTACGATATTATTGAAATATTATAAGATCTATATTTCCGGTCCCATGATTTTTTTTTAAAGTTATTATTTAAAATGTAGTTGCGAGATTTCAGGAATTATATAATCAGTAAAATATGTTTTTACGCGGTATGTTTAACAGAACGTAGTTACAGACGCGTGTATACTGGGGTTTTATATAGGCTATAAATATCTGGACCCCTTCATCCATATCTGTCACACGCAAGATTTTAGTTTCAAAGTCAGTTGATACAGAAACAATGGTTCCGGTATTCAACATGGTTGATGAACTTACTCCAGAAAAATTCAACATGGTAGATGAACTTACTCCAGAAAAAAAGAAAAAATATGTTCTGGGCAGCAAGGGTTCGTTTAGTCAGAGCGTACATAGCCTATGTGGGGACAACCAGGTGAACCTTACAACTACAGAAAAAATAATTCTAAATTATGATCAGAAAAATACAAAATAATTTATCTTAGAACAAATTTATTTCAAATGGTGGAATATTTCTAAATTAATAGAAATTTAGAATGTTCATTTTTTCAGAAATAAATTTAAATTGGGAATTTACAATCCGAAAATACTTAATTTCATTCGGTTTTTTTATTCTCTCATCTCTCGCCCAAAATCTTAATATTAAATTATAATAAATTTTGGAATAGATCATACTGATTAACAATAATAAACAAAATATTAAATTATAATAAATTTTGGAATAGATCATACTGATTAACAATAATAAACAAACAACGAAGATATACAATCTAGAATTGCAAAGATTGAGAAAAGAATATATTTTCTTAATGATTATTCCTATATAAAGTATTTTATTAGTTTAGTTCATTAATTTTTCTTTATGTTTATCTAAATCAAATTCCAACTTTATTTGTATGAGCTAATTGAAAGATTTGAGGTCATCTATATCTTTAAAAATTCTAAATCCAAATTCAACTCTATTTATATGAATCAGCTCATCATATGGACTATAAAGATTCAATTCATCCTAAAATAAAATTGTATTTTCTATGTCTTTCTTAAAATTTATTTCTAATAGAGGATATTTTGTAGGTAAACTAATAAAATATTTTATATAAGAATAATCTTTAATTCTTTTTGTTGTTGTTTCTAATAGAAGATGTTTTGTACGTAAACTAATAAAATATTTTATATAAGAATAATCCTTAAGATTATTTGTTTCTCAATCCTATTAATTGATTGATATTAGATTTGAAACTTTTTGTTTCTCAATCTGTTTAATCATATCAGATTCTGGATTATGTATGTTCACTTTATTTATTATTATCAATCAGTGTGATCTATTCAAATTTATTATAATTTAATATGAATGTTTTGATATAGACAAGAGAAGCTAAATAAAAAGATGAAATAAAAAAAAAAAAAATTCTGGAATAAGATACGAGGAAGAAATTCGTGAAAAAATTAAAATGTATTTTTATTAGAGGAAAAATCTGATTTTCTGGAGTAAGAGACAAGGAATGAATAGCACTGCAAAAGAACACAAAAGTTTTCTTTGTTTCTTTTTTTTTTTTTTGTTATATATTATCAAATAAAAATGCATTTTTAATAAAAGGTATTGTTCATATTAATATTGATTTACTCTTAAAAAAAATAGCCCGTGCATCGCACGGGAGCATTTACTAGTTTATTATAATTAATCATGGGACTAAGACTTTCACATATATTTATATATGATAATTAATCTTGAAATTATTTTTTATTACATATTCATATTTTCTATTTATTAATATTATTTCGTTATAAATAATAATTACACTTTGCAATCTAAACTATGAGATTTTACATATGCTACAATTTATATTTCTATTTAAAAAATAAAATTAACATGCTTGAGCTAACTAAGTTTTTTAGAGTTCTCAATATATACAATACTTTGTCGCATTTTCTCATATTTTGTAACCTAAGCCAAATATATATATATATATATATATATATATATTAATTGTATCTTTAAATAAATTTCAACATATACATATATTATTATGATATATTGAAAAATTCATATGCTTTATTTTGTTAGTTCAACTATAGAATAATCATTGAGTTTTATTTTATTAATATCAAGATTTATTTAAAATCTAAAAAGTATTTGAGTATATTAAACCACCATGTAAAATACTAAAACTTGAAAATTAATTTTTATTAAAATTAAGTACATAGTTATAGTTAAAATTTGAAAAATTATTTGGATAAATCAAAATATTTAAAAAAATTGAAAAAAAATAAAAGAAAACACTAATTTTCTTATAATACAATTCAATTTATTTTATTTGATATATTTTGGTGTGTCGTGTGATATTTATGTATTTGTGTTTGTTTTAATATTTATTTTCAATTAAGCTATTGCGGGTTCGCATAGGTTAAGGTGGATACACACACACACACTAAATATATGTTTGGGTTTCAATATTAGGAGATATTCATTCCTAAAAGTAGATATAATTAATTTTTTACATTGAATATTTTATCTTAGTGTAAATTTATAAAATAATATATAATGTAAGTTATATTAAATCCATATATCACTTGGGAGAAATTGATATTTACCTTATTTATATCTTGGGTTTATATCATTTTGCAACATGTAGTATGCGTGTTTTTCAGTTTTTTATTTTTTTTCAATCACAACCTGAACTATACTTTTTTTCACGTTTGCAACCTCTGCCAGCTATTTAAGTGCGAAAAATAAAACAATATAAGAAAATATTTAAATAACATTATTTTTTAAAAAAATCTAATTTTTTTTTTTTTTTTAATTCTAAACTTCATTTAAAATATCAGAAAATTAACTTAAACATGTTGAAAATATATTAAAAATAGAGTTTTTTTTATAAAAAAAGTTCAAATCAAATCATTATAAGCAAGAAAAATAAAAAAGTTACTCCCTCCGTCCCAGCTAATTTTGCACGATTGACCGGACACGAATGTTAAGAAAAAACAGATTTTGGGGAATCTTTGACTTTTTCAAAGGTGGAGATTGAGGATGGAGATTATGAGAGAAATTTCGGTGTGCAAAGTTAAATGTGACGGATCGAAAAGGAAAGTATGCAAATTTAAGTGAGACGAAGGGAGTATTATTTTTTTACAATCATAAAACTATTATAAATTTCTGAAAATTATCTTTTAAACTCTAAAAATTTATTTAAACTATTTGAAAGTTATCTTGAAAAATTATTTTAAAATCTATAAAATTTCGTTTAAGACATGTGGAAGTATCTATGAAAAGTCAAATTTTATGATATAAATATCTTTTTAATTATTTTTTTTGAAAATATAAATCCTCTTAAAAATATTTAAAGTTGTTTGAAGTAATATCAAAATTATTCGATCTTTTTTTATGAAAATTAATTTTTTATTAAAATATTTTCTACATTTTTTTCAGTTAAGTTTATGATATTTTAAATATTTTTTTAGAATTTAAAAATAAATATTGTATTTTCTAAACATTTTTATTATTTTTAAATAGTTTATTTTTTTTCCGAAAATTACTACCAAAGGTTGCAAAGGTGGGAGAGCGCAAAGTTCAGGCTGATCGTAAAAAAAGAAAAATTGATTATTCAAATACTCATTTAGTAAGAATATAATAATTCTATTTTTTTTATATTAGATAATATTATATTTAATTTAATAAGATAATTAGTTTTTAAATAAATTTCCGTGCATCGCACGGGAGCGATACTAGTGTGTACAGTGTGTGCATGGTATGGTATGAGAAGTGAAGAGAGGAATGTCTTGTGTGTGTATAAATGTGTTCCAATTTATGTGTGCGCGCGCGAGAGTTGATGTATGTATAATTTGTGTGTATGGTGTGAGAAAAGTAGAAGGGGAGAGATGAAAAGCATAAAAGAATTTGGTTTCTTTAATTCCAATTTGATCTTCTCGGAAGTAGCCTCCCATATCATCATACCATGTCTTCTTTGCCTCTACCTCAACCGCCATCATCATCATCAAATACCATTATTCTTACTTCTGTGCTGGTTGTTATTGTTGTTGTTGTTGTTGTTATTGTTATTGTTGTTATTATTACCCCTTAATAAAAGTTAAATAGCATAATATTCAAAACACGTGCCTCGTATGTATAGGTTGCACGGAACAAGGATCATGGGCTTAGTATTTGCATGTCATTTTATCCATTTCATTTCAAGACAATTCAGGTGGGGTTATTCTATTCCAGTTTGTCTCTATTAAATGCTTTGATTGATTTTGCTTAATATGCTTGCTATGTCAATTATTTGATCCAATCTTACCATCTTGGCTAGTTAGTCGTTACGAATGTTACGATTGATACTTACGATTGTTACACTCATAGTGCTCATATTATGTTTTGTCTCTTAGTGTTTAATTTTGCAAACTGAGACCCCACGAGTTGGATGTAGCTAACTCCCTTTATAAAAAACACCTTTCAGGTTGATGGAACTGCGTGTGAAGGCGAGAGAAGGGCGTAATGGCACATAAATAGGTATTAGATATTTATTATGATACACAAATGAGTTATATTTGAGGTATTAATTTGAATTAATTAATATGTTATAGATTTGGCTTTCCCGTTTCTTCCAAAAGTATTTATTAGTGGTCGTTTTAGGTGAAATATTATTGGGTAAACTATATGAAATGTTATTTATTGAAAGTGTTTTATTTCGTGTTGGTCTAACAACTTATAATTTAGAGCTAGCTTATGTGTTCAAAAGTTATGAATATATTATTAGTTCGAAAGTTTTATTTCTTTGAAAACTTGATCTACGAATTTTCTAAAGATAAATGATTTCATTATAGTTCAACACTTTCTTTAGAATTTATGTTAACTCCTTATGTTATATTAGTTGACATTGCTTCCGCATATTTTCTAAAGTATTATCTAAATTAATTTTGAAAATTATAGAAATAATATTAGCTTATCGTTTACAGCACACCATTATGTATGTTTCTTTTTAAAAATTATAACAACCTTAGTTATATTTTGTTTTTTTCTCCTAATTGTAAATGCTTCAATTACTTTCCTTTAAAAGAAAAGTTTTTTTATAATAAAAATAGTCTATGGAAAATTCGGGATGTTACAACTGCATAGTATTATTTGTAGTTCTCTTAATTTTTATTTTTTTGGACTCGATATAGTATACATTGTTTTATAAAAAAAATATTATTTGTTTAACTAAACAGTATAACTTGTAAATAATAAAAAATATAAAAAAGTTACAACTAGAAATGAAATATAATAATAAACCCGAAAAAAAGAATATAATTTTCAAAAATTAAAAAATAAGAATTATAATGAACTATTGATTAATTTTGTTATTAGTTAATTTATATTTACATACTAATTATTACCTATTAGTTTATAATAAGTTAATATATAAATAAAATAACTAATGTAATATAAAATAAAACTTATACATCAATTTATAGCCCAAGAGGTTCGAACCCATAACCTCATGAACCAAGGGAGCAACATATACTCCATTCAAGCCATCAACGCTCAATGGCATAAAACTCGTGTATTATTCTATATATATATAATAGGTAATGTAAAAAATAAAAATAAAAAAATAAAAATCACGACCAGTTCAAGGGTCACACGTGGGTCGCTGTGACAGGTTCACAATAACATCTTATACGTGGGTTCGTTCCTCGCACGCTTAGCGGCCATGATCTGTTTGACTTTATAGTCTACTACCTGCTTGCAGTAGTTTCGTCTCTTTTCTGCTTTGTTTGTTGTTATATGCTCTGCGTGAATCTATGCTTAGCTGTTTAGCTTTCTGATTAGAGCGTTATGGCTTGCTGCTCTTTTTGTTTACATTTTGTTTTCGTTTCTTTTATAAAAACAACTATTTAGCTTATCTTATGATATTCATTTGTAAAGGTTGGAGTTGGTTGATTAATTGGAGGAAATTTGGAAAATTGGTGAAAATGCCCCTTAAATTTGCCATAATTAAGAAAATGTCTTTTAAGTTTGGCACTTTCTAAAAATATCCTCTAAGTTACAAAAAATTGATAAAAATACCCCGTCACCGGCTACTATCTGTTACCCAGCCGGTGACGGGCTAACGTGGCATTAATTTTTTTGAAAAAATTGGTAAAAATGCTCCTTAAGTTTGTCATAATTAAGAAAAAATTCTTTAAATTCGGCACTTTTTTAAAAATGCCACGTCACTGGCTACTACTTGTTACCCTACCGGTAACTGGCTGACGTGGTATTAATTATTTTTTTTAAGCTGTTGTGGTTTTTTATATTATGTGACATTAATAATTTTTTTTCATTTGTCTTTGTTATTATTCTTTCCATTTAAATTATAAATTAGGATGACAAAAATGAAATATTGATATACTAAGTTTAAAATTAAACGATACATAAAACATAAATTGATATAACTTTTTTTTAAACCAATTAATTATTTAAAACCTAAGAAAATTATTTGAGAATCTATAAAAAAGATTTAGAAAATTTAAGACAAATTTAAAAAATAGAACCTCACCTCCTCCCATGTTCATCAAAATATTTTAGTTTTTTTCTCTTTCAAGTCTTTAAAAAGAAATGTAAAAATTTAAAGAAAAAACGTTAAATTAAGTTTTTTTTTTTTTTTTTAATAAACAACTTTGTAGTTCTTCCCTGTTTTTAAAAGAACACAGTCCTTCACCACTGCAGATCTGCAATCCCTTCGGTCAACCTTGTGCCACCGCCACCGTCTGGTCATTCGTCCTTTCGACTTTCAATCTAAACAATTGTTGACATCCAATTTCCTACCTTAGCCTTCAAACGACCAGATCTAAGGCTGATCTAAGACCAGATCTGAAACCATGGTGGTCTGGCCATTTGAATTACCATCCACCATTTTATTTTGAATGCCGGCAACCATGGTGGTCTGCGGGTAGCCTCATCGTTTCGATTCGGGGCTTGAGGCTTACTTTTGTTTCGACTTGGGAGATTTGAAATGGCTGATAGAGTAGTCGGCTAATTTAAGTTGGGTACAGAAATAGGCAGTGATTCAGAGGCGGCGACGACGAACTAAGGGAGAAGAAGATAGGCGTTAGGAGGCGTGAGTGGTGGTTACTGTATATATTTTTAGATTCGTAGAAATGTTATATGATTTTTAAAACTATTTTCTATTTTTAAAATATTTTTCAGATTTTCTTGGATTTTATCATATTTTATAAATAAAAGTTTAATTTTTGAATTTTTTGAATTTTTTTAAAAATAAGTTACAATTATTTTTATAATATTTATATTTAAATGTAAATTTATTTCTATTAGATTTGTTTAAAATATTTTATAATCTAAATCAGTAATTATAAGAAGAAAAATAATACAATGCCAAATCATACAAAAACCACATCAGCTTTCAAAAAAATAAAATGAGGTCACTTCAACCCGTCATCGACTTGGTAACAGGTAGTAGACGGTGACGAGGCATTTTTATCAAATTTTTTATAGCTTATGGGACATTTTTAAAAAAGTGCCAAATATAAAGGGCATTTTCATAATTATGACAAATTTAAGGGGTATTTTTACCATTTTTCCCAAAAATTAATGCCACGTCAGCCGTCACCAGCTGGGTAACAGGTAGTCGCTAATGACGGGACATTTTTATCAATTTTTTGTAATTTATGGTGCATTTTTAAAAAATGCCAAATTTAAAGAATATTTTTTTAATTATGATAAATTTAAGGGGCGTATTTACCAATTTTTCCAAGAAAATATTTGAAAAATATTTGAAAACTATGAAGGCTTAGTCACCTATAAAAGAAATGTTCATAGGTAATTCGAAAGTGTTTATTAGAAAATTTTAAAATATTTAATCTAACGAGTATATTCAATAATTTTATTGCGATGCTTTCTTTAATTCATGTATTATTATGTGGATGAAAATTAAATGAGGAATAAATGAGTTGCTTATCTCAATTTTAAATTTGTATAATATTTCTCACATAAAGTTATTGTGTTTATTTAAGGCTGGAGGACGTTAAAATATTGTAAGCTATGGAAAATAAAGTGGAAAGAGAAGGTCGGGTTAAATAAATGGATGTTTGATTTTGTTGTTTGAAGAGTGGGTTTGCGTTTTTTATAATATGAAAGATGGGAAAAGATGATGTGATGTGTGTAAATATATTATCAGCAATCTACTTCTATTATAAAAGTGTGAGTTGTTTCTTACAAAATTTGATTTGTCTATTATATCCTTGGTGAATTTGAATTTTTAAGGTTAGTTTGGTAACTATATTTTTAAAGTTTTATTTATAAACTATATCTTTGAATCTTTTTTTTTTTATATATAGTTAGACAAAATTTGATTTGCCTATTATATTATTAATGAATTTTAGTTTTTAAGGTTAGTTTATTTACTATATTCTCAAAGTTTTATTTATTTGGTTAGAACCCTATATAGTTCATCTATCAATTCATAGATATGATACCCTAAAAAAAATCATGGATATGATATGTAATTCATCTGACGGCGTAAGTTGAATCTACATATTAATCATATTCTATATTTTTTTTATTAATATATATAACATTATTATTTTTATTTATTTTTATTTTTAAGTTTCTTTATAAATTTCTTATCTCTTTTATAATGAGATTCGTTTATATAATTGTCAAAAAAAATATAGAAAAAGAAAAAAAAAACCATTAATTAGCAAAATTTTAAGGCTAATTTAGTAACTTTATTTTTTAAAGTTTTATTTATTTAGTAAGATTCATTTTATAATTGAAATTCATCTCTCAAGTCTCAACTTATGAAATTTTCTATCACATTTTATATAATATATAGTTCAACTGATGATATAAGCTGAACCTAAATATTCATAATATATTATTATTGTGGTAAAAATATATTATATTCTTTTTATTTGTTTATATTTTATTCGATCCTTCATAAATTTCTGATAATTTTTCTAATTGGTTTCTTCTATAATTGAAGAGAAATGAGAAAATCGATTAGCACAAAGGTACTTACAATAAGTAAAATTACTTTACTATATGATTCTTAGGATATTGAATAATTGAAGTTACACAAAAGATATTTATGTATTTATAATAAAATTATAGAAATTTAAACATATTATAGGACTTTAATAATTCCTAAGTTTGACTTTTTTACTAAGATAATGATTCCAAGACTTTTAATTTCGAATAATGGTACTTTAGAGTTATTTAGATATTAAATGTTTGTAAAACTATTAATTTTTGGTGTTTTCATGGTCAAAAAAATACTAGAAGGTTTTACGATTAGCAACAATAAGAAAAAAAATTATACACATAAAAATTAGAACAATTGAATAATAGAGAAAGCTCTTATTTATCATTTTTCATTTTGTACATATTTTTTATTTTTAGTTTACTTTTTCTTTTTAATTTAGGTACGTAGTTATAATATATATACTCATTCTACTAACCATAACCCAAAAAAAAAAAAAAAAAAGAATTGACAGGATAACTATATTGTATCATATTCCTTTTATTTACTCTTAAATTTTGTGAATCGATCTTTCTCCTTTCTCTACAATTGGAAAAGAATCCAATTAGAAGAACTATATGAAATTTATGAAGAACTGAAGAAAGTATATTAAAAAATTAAAAAATAATATAATGTATATTACTAAAAAGGAATAAGAATATAAGATATTATGAATATTAAAGTACTTTAGTTTATGGTTCTCAAAATATTAAATAATTGAAATATACACAAAAGATATTTATATATGTATAAAAAATTATAGAAAATTTAGCATAGTATAATCGGAGTTTAATAACTCCAAACTTTGACTTCTTTGTTAGGATAATAACCACAAGAATCTTAACTTGCAATAGTGGTATACAATAAAGATATTTAGGTACTGAATGTTATATTAAGTTTTTTGTGTTTTCATGGCGAAAAAGTACTATTAGATTTTAGGATTAGCAACAAGAAGAAAAAACCATATATATAAAAATCAGAACAATGAATAATATTGAAAACTCTTATTGATTTAATTTATCATCTTTAATTTTTTGGAGATAATTTTTTAGTTTACTTTTTTTAATTTATGTACGGTACATAGCTATAATATATATATACTCATTCCAATGATTACAACAAAAAATATGTTGACAAGACAACGATAGTGTAGTATATAATATTTAATTTACCACGATATATGAATGACTCAAGATTAATAATACTTATATGATAAAATATTTTAAATATGTAAAATGTAATAGTTTAATATGATTTCAATAGTTATAAGTTTGATTTCATAGTCGAATAATAGACACAAGATTGTTGACATATGATCGTACTTATATTTTTTTATTATATAAAAATGATTGAAAGTTAAATTAAAAAAATGTCATCAAAGATTTTTTGAAAAAAATAGATGAGATTAAATTAAATCTTTTAGTCTATTTAAAAAATGTAAGAACAATATGTAAATGATTCACAATGATTTATATTACTATGTATAAATTATTAACAAATTCTTACATAGTATTTGGTCATAAATAAAACAGCCAATTCTTATTATAAATATAAATTATAATAATACTTATCTAATAGTAACAATTTATTTGTCTAAATTTGAATATTATAAATTTGCTACTTGCAATAATCTCCCTAAATTTCTAAATTATTGAAGTATTAATATTACAACACTGGGAAACAATAATAGAATTTATATAAGTTATCTAATGAAAAATAAAATTTGAATATATAATATTTAGAGTAAAGTGTAAACCATTGAATTGATCAAGTGTTAGAGCATAGTAACTTAAACTTTATTATAATATAAACTTGAAGCAAGTACTAAAATGAAAGAATAAAATGACTTTGCATGTGAAATTGCTAAGATTATATTTTAAATTGACTTTTGAGTAAGTAAAAAGACATGTTAAAAAATTGTATGTAATTTTGTGTATACCACTTTATCAAAGTCCAACAATAGAAAATAATGTCAAAACAATTGAATAAGAACTATATGATGATAAAATGAATAGAAGTGAGAAAATGCATTGTGAAGAAAGATAACACAAACTTATGAATAGACTTTATTATTAGTAGATATAACTTTATTAACATAATAAATAAAATTATATATATATATATATATATATATATATATATATATAAACTAGCGTAAAAATTATGAATATTAAAGGGTCTAAGTAAATTTTCATTATGAAAAAAATTATAATAAACGAGTCTAGGTAATATAATAGAAAAATCAAAGGATAAACTAATATGATAGAGTTAGACATATTATACTATGAGAAAAGTATACAAAAACAAAAATTAAATATCTATATTATAGGTAGATGCACATACAAGTTAATTATTACAATGTAGTATTTCAAAATTTGGATTAAACTAGGCATGCATTTAGCCTTACTGTTTAAATTTAGATTAAACTAGCAATATATATGTTTACAAGCTAAATTTCTTTGTATGAGCATTACTAAGTAAATATAAATCGAATTATTATCCTTGTAGGAAATGAGATTATATATTATATTTATTTTCAATGATTTAGAAGAATGAAATCGATATATTTCATAAGTAACATTTATAAACATTACAACAAGAGAAAATAATAATTGATTTATGAATTTTATTGAATTAAAAAAGTATACGATAAAGTCATTTATATATATATAAGATGAAAAAGATGGAGGAAAGCGGTAAAAGTAGCTTATATATGAAATCAGTAAAAGACATATACGAAGATATAAAAACTATAAATGCATCAGTAGTGATACTGAGTAAATTTAAGTACTATTAGTCTATACAATGGATCGATCTTATTCAAATAAGTCTATAAGTTGAACATCATTTTTAATCACATATCTTACGTACCTACATAAATATACTCATTGATGTAATACTTGTAATAGGTGATGTAATTTTAGTAGACCAAAGAAAAAACTGTTATGTTAGAAAATTGGAGAGAGGCATAAAAATCACAAGGTTTATAATAATTGGAGTTTAGATCGAGGTGTGAAATTTTATTGTACTAATAAGAGAAATAATAAAATGGCAAATAAAAAAATTAGTGGACATGAATAGTTGCAATTCTTTTAAATATTTTAGATCTAACATTAAACAAATTATTAAATCAATAAAAATATTATATATATATATATATATATATATATATATATATATATATATATATATATTTAAGCATATGTAATAACTTGATAGATGAATTTACTATGCTATATAAATTATAGGGTACAATAAAGAATAAAAAAGAACGATAAAGAAATAATGAACTAAGTTGTACGGTGAATGATTCAATTGTACTATGTGAATAAGTATCACATAATTAAATTAAAACATGCTGAAAAATAAAGAAAGTGAAATGTGAATGTTAATATTAACTTGACAATAGATTAGAAAAATAATTACGTCGAATAAAGTACGGTATAGTCTAAATAAAAAATGAAATGAGAAAAATAAAATCAGAATGCGTGGTTTAATCATGTATATATAAGACTTTTAAATGGATGTGCAATGTTTGAAAAAATTAGGAGTATTTCACTATAACTAAATAAGAAATTAAAGACATTACAAATTAGTTAAAACATTTATTATATTTTATATAGATTGTAGCATGTGTCATGATTGAAGATTGTGAGACACTATGAGTCCGTTTGCTTAAGATTGGGCTCAGTTGATCATTTAGAGGATCGAATCTCAATAAGCACACTCATTAACTCCCTCAGTCAGGTTTGGCCCGGCACTCCAGTCTTAAGCAAACAGACCCTATGTATATAGTCAACCTTCCATAAAAAATATTATTTATGTTGTAATTATATTATAGTATGATTTTTATTTTAAATCACACATAATTTTTAAATTTCGACGTTGCATTGATAAAATAATTAAGGAAAATTGCAATAAGCAATCTTAAGTCAATAAGTAAATTATATTAAAGAGGGTTATACTTAATAATAATAAAAAAATTAGAAAATATCTTTCATGACAAAAGTTGGATGTTGGACCTTGATACTAAGTTGCTGGAAGTTTTTCCTCACATTAAAATATGTAAAGAATTTCATGTGCAAATGTTATTTGAAATCGACATTATTTATTAGAGAATTATAGAAATGTACGTTAGACCTAATATTTTGTGTGTGTATATAAACAAATAACTGACTTATGAATGTCAGTTGATGATATAATGAGACAATTAAATGTGTGTTTTTCTTCAAATGTCAGTGATTTGGTGCAAAACATAAAAATATATGCCTCATTATTTCGTATAACTTTATTCAAGATATATTAATGATGATCGAGTCTGTGTATAATAAGAAGTAAACAATAATTTGAATAAATCAAACTTTACATGTATAATAGAAAATTTTGTAAGACTAAATATTTCTACAATATATCATGATATGTAGTTTTTTACGAATCTTTTAACATTAATTATTATAACTTATTTTATTAAGACTAAGGTTATTTAACTTTTTTATTTCTCTTTTGTGATTGTTTTAGTTCTTAGTTGATTTAAAATTATGTTTGTTTAATGGATTAATTTTTATTACATTAAATAATCTACGAAGTTATGTAATAGATTACAGTGATCACAATGAACAATTATTTTATGTTCAAATTAATATTTTTTTATTAAATAATAGTAAAAAATTATAACCACATGCAACGCACGTGCGTAGTGCTAGTCCTAAAAAAATCATGACTTAACTGACCCAATTCTCAATAAATTAATTAAGTGTGTAAGTAAACACACCCTCACAGTAATAGTAGTTAATTTTTGGTGGATAAAGATAGGACATAAGTCTATAAGAAAAAATCAACGGACTAAAGGTCATGTTATCGAATTATCTTCAACCAATAAACTTATTAGGCTGTTTCTATTAGTCTTTAACGAGATATTTGGATAGGGTTGTTGTCACTTGGATGTGGGATGATCCAACCTAAAGGTATTTCACTTTATGAATAGTTAATTCGAATCGTTCAGTTAATTTCCATCCAACTACATTTTCATCATTACATAATCATCAAATCATTATCTACATCACTTTTTACAATTTCCAATACATTTTTTTTATCATTACCTAACAACCTACATAACATTTTACAATTCCCAATACACCTTTTACAATTTCCAATACACCTTTTTATCATTGTCTATCATCTCAATACTTATTGATTTGACATCACTTTACACATCCTACCCTACTATATCATTAAACAAAAATACATTTATACTATTCAAATGAATGTATCAGCCGTGGATGTGCCCCAGTGAACGGGGCACATTCCATTACATCTCAATCCAAATATCCCCTAATAGTTTGGGTATTATTAGATTGACCAGATAATGATGGGAGAAATATAATTTTAGTCCCGTAAGTGTTTAACACTTCTTCTTTTGGAGCATATTTAGATTGGAATTGAGCAATCCGGATTGGAGATGGTCCGATCCACTTGTATTTTACTGTATGGCTCGGCCATCCGGATTATCCATTGTTTCCCATCTACCTTTTATTATCTACATCATTATGTACATCACCTTTTACAATTCCAAATACATCTTTCAATTTCCAATACATTTTTTTATCATTACTCAATTACTCAATCAACTAATCATTACTTACATCACCTAAACCTATTGATGTGACATTTACACTGCACATCCTACCATACTACACACCCTTAAACAAAAATACTTTTATAGATGGACCAGCTGTGAATGTGCCTCAACAGACGAAACATATTCCACTACATCTCAATCAAAATATCCCCTTAAGGTGTGTTTACTTAAAGTTAGAGAGTGATGGGAGAAATGCAATTTTAGTCCCATAAGTATTCGATACTTGTATTCTTAGGGTATGTTTGCTTAAGGCTGGAGAGTGTTCAACCAAACTTGACTAATAGAGTTAATGAGTGTGCTTTATTGAGAATCGATCATCTATGTCTACTGAGGTCAACCTAAACAAACACACTCTTAGTCTTGTCCGATGAACCTTTTGCAATTTAGTCTATTAATTTATAAATTTTCCCGATTCAAGGATAAATTTAGTCGGAAATTCTCAAACTCGCCGTAGAAAGTCCCTTGACTAGCATGATATTTGGGGATCTTCGTTCTATTTTACATGTTGCTGTCATCATCCAACTAAATAAGTTGACTTGGACACAAATCTCCACCTCAGTATTACACATAAGAAATTAAAATTCCACCTCACTTTCACATAATCAAAATTATTACAGAAATAAAATTATCATAAAGGAAAAATAAAAATTCCAAAATTTAGAAAAAAATGGAAAATGTAAAATTGCAAAAAAGAAAAAAAAAAAAAAATCCAATTACCCTCCATAACAAAGCCTCGAATTGCGCCGCGTCAAATCTAGAGCCCAGATCTCGACCCAACTGGCGCCGTTCTCGGACGGCATCCTCCTCGGAGTAGTTTGTCCAGGTGAGAATATGGAGGAAAGTTGCAACAGCTTGCGCCGTCCCGTTTGCAGCACCTTTTGCTCGTTCACGGTGGGGGTGCTCTAGTTGCTGGTTCTCGAATTCGCTAAAGCCCGCAAAGAGGAAAGCTTCTCCAGACGTCGTGGATATGGGGGTGAAGAAGTTCTGGAAGAATTTGGAGGTTGAAGAAGAATCGCAAATTGCAAACGTTTCGGCTTCTAATTTTTTAGTATTTTTTTTCAGAATAAAAAATGTAAGTGCATAATACTTATGGGACTAACATTGCATTTTTCACGATAATAATCAAATCAATCAAATAAAAAGTTTGGTTTAAATTGAATAGAAGCGCGATGGGGTGATACATGCACTTTACCACACAGTGAATGGGCTCATTGTGCCACAAGTTTCAGCTCCAAGTTGGAATTATTCAATTTTGTGATCCCTCGTATGTTGATTGAGTAAATAATTAGAAAGAAATTTTATAATATGATTGGTCCTGTTGAAGCTAATTAGTATCCTCCGTTGTTCTGTTACCTTACCAATTCTGGTATGAATGAAAACAAATCATGCAAATCCCATGCTAAAGTACTTCATATGACCTATTTGCACATGTAAATGCATTAATCATTTCTCCTTCTCTCTTCTGAACTACTTCATTCATAATCCATTGCTTATTGAGTACTTACTTATGTTTCTCCTGAAAGAAGATTTTAATATTAACACAATGCATCATTTCTTCAAGACAGTAAATCCACTAGATGCCCCCGTAAAATAACTGGTCGCCGACTCTTTTGAAACCTTAAACGATCCAAAATGCCTTAACCGATACACCCCATCACTAGCATCCTCCGGCACCTCCCACTCTATCGTCGCAAGGCCATATATACCCTCATCATAAATGGGACCTTCCCACTTGAAATAAACACAGAAATCATCATCATCGTACGCAGGTATCCATTTATCCCCTTGTTGCATCTCCACCACTCCAAATGTACCTTCCGTTAGTAGATCATACCTTGGGTTTGCACTCCAAAACGTAGCATTCACCCTCTCCCCATCTTTGAAAGGTCCATTTTTTACGTCCTCTTTCATGTCTCCAAAATTTATACCGGGTGGAGGAGAATCGCCGGTAGGGTCTAGTAACAGGCTAAGTTGGACGGACGAGAGATCAGGAGGCGATGGACCTTTCTGCACGTTTTTATCTCCTCTTGCTAATGCTTGTGCTAGCTTGTTGAATTCTTGAATGTAAGCTGATAATGTGTGAGGGCCGTACAACGTTGATGCAGCCTGCCAAAGTTTCATTTTTCGCGTTAGCATTAAAACTGTGTAAATTTAATAGAAAGTGTGACAGGATCTTTCTGACCTCATAGCGCTGTTGTTTGTATTCTTCAAAGGTAGCTATGTACTGTGAATATGTATTTGTTAGGCCTGCTATGACGACGTGTGTGTCGTCATTGAATTCCCCCTTTCCGTTACTGATTAGTGTCTCCTTGACAGCCTCCCTCAGTCTTCTACCAGCCATAGTTGTGAACTCTGTAAATTAAGTGCTTGGTTCATATAAAGCTCAATTAAGCAATTTTTCGATAGTAGATTCTAGAAATTACGAAGAACAAAATAATACAGACCTCCTGGTACTGAGAGTATGATCAATTTTCCCAGCCTGAGAATTTGAATTGGCAAAATTGCTGGCTGCGAAATTCAAATTAAATTTATTTCAAGAAACAATTTTGCTTTGAAACCATCTGTTTAATTAAATTAAGTTACCGCCCAAGCATAAGGCCAAAACATTTCTCCAGTGTCAAGCAGAACAGTCTTGGGTTTCTGGCAGTCCACTTGGTATTGGCTTGGTTCTTTAATAGCATCCCTCACTTTCTTCCAGAACTCATTAATCTTCAAAATAAAAAATTGTTCAATGTAATAAAGTGAAATTGCAAATTCAATCTGATAAGATTGCAAGCAAATTGACCAGACCTCAGTATCTCCTTGCTGAAAACCGAAAACACCTGGGCCGTCAGTAGTGCCGGCTGCAAAGCCCGGGCCGAGAGCAGCAGGGCACGTTTTCACCACCTTGTTTCCTTCCAACACAACTTCCATACCAGTGAAGTTAAGGTACACAAGCCTATAATCTATTTTTCCTGTGACTTCATCTTCAGCAGAAGTAAACAAATCGACTGCTTTCTGAAACTGCCTCTGCCCAATGATCTTAGTACTCAAGATTTCATCCGGATATCTATTTAAAAAAATCAAATTAAGAAATGCTCATGTAACAGTTGAGTTTTTTTATGTGAACATATAAAAAATAGTAAGCACCCTGGACCACGGCCAACGCAAAGCTGGTCATTTCCATGGCAAGACGAGTGATTGAAATCGCAAGGCTTTCCACTATCTAAACAGAATGCTCCAAGCACATTAGGGCTAACATCTCCAACATTCGATTGACAAAATGCCCCTACAAATCGTGTTCCATCGTTCTTCCTCACTTTACTGCTTTGACTAGCTGTTTTCGAGCATTTTTGTCCTCCCGTGACCTTAACTCTTGATGCTTGCTTCAACAATGCACCTTTTGAGACTTCATCATAAAACAAACACCGTCAAATCAACACAAGTTAATTCACCAAGTTGAATTTAGTACAACTTACACGAATCTTCAAGACCTCTAAGGCTAGAGGTGGAAGTTTTGTTGTTGGTTGCAGTGAACCAGTCCTCGAAGAATCTAGCAGCAGCTCCTTTGTTATCACCACTGATGAGCTTGTTGTCTCTACTCATTGAAGTTCCATGCGTCGCGAACCAGCTGAATGCGCCGATGCTTTTTCCCCTGGTTTTATCTACAAACTTCAACAGTGTCATTAGTGTATCAACATTGCTTCCATATTTAGCCCTTTCTTCAGGAGGGTTGAACAAATAAGCGCTAGGGCTCCTGTTTATCCCTGCATTCTCCACATCCCCTGAAATGCATCAATCCATTTCGCAATTAATTATATAACTGGATCTTTACACTATTCTTGTATGTATTAATTTTTTATTGTTTTTTTCCTTTACCTGTGTTCATAAAGATCGAACCTTGCTTGAGGCTGTCATGAGCCTGGACAATGCTTTGCTCGATTGCGGTCACAAGGGCATCGAAAGATTGTGGAACGAAACCAAGTGATGTTATGGAATAAGTTACATACTGCAAGTACCCTCCTGGTCCAGCATGGGTGTGAGTACCACTTACTGCAACATTTTCCTCATTGTACAACTCTCCATACCTAAGTAAGCAAGAATTCAAATTGCAATTTCAATCCTGTGACGAAGGGCTTTGTCTAGCATATATAAGATAGCAATTCAGCACCAACAACTCTTAATTCCGTGCAAATATAGGAAAACATTTGCCAAATTTCCAAAATTGCTAGCTCTTGTATGCGGTGGACAAAGATGCTGCATACCTTAGTTACAAGACTAATTTTACCATTTCCTCATAAGCAAACGTGCACAGTCAAGGAAATACTTCTAGTAAACTAAATGCAGTTTGAGATGTGAAGTTACGTATTTTTAATGTATAGATGTCAGACAAGCCTATTCTTGTTGCACTTCATCATATGAAGTGATGGCTGAGATTTGTAGAGATGAAAATTTGCAACAAATTGTAAATTAGATAGTTAAGTGTAAGAAGAAAAGTAGTTTGTATAGCATAGTTGAGCTGCAAACTGTAATTTTATGTATAATTGTTGTACCTCGATTTTAGTCTCTCGAGCACTTTAATAGTGACTAGCTGTGAAGCCATTCCAGCATCAAGGTTGACGAACGCGATCCTAGGCCCTTGTACGCTCTCTGCAACGACAAACGCCCTAGCTCTGAGTCGAAAGTGTACGCCCCCGGTGACCTGTTCCATGTTAGCATATCCCATCATGTTCACTCCGGCAGCTGGGCCGGTCATGTCATAGCTTCCCAATCCGATTAAGTAGTCTCCATTAGCGACCACTAACAAGAAAACAGCAGAAAACAGGGTAGCAAGTTGGTAGTCATGCATTTTGCTTCTGGGATCACAGCATAGCTTGTTCAATTTATTTATAGAGAGGGAGATTAAAGATCGAGAATGGTTGCTTGTCAAGTAGTCTTAAAAATGTTATTCTTAGTATTGGGATTGTTGGCACAAGAGTATATAATCTTCGGCTTCTCCGAACGTAGTGGTGATTTGATTGATCAGGAGTTTGGTTTTGTCTAGTGTTGTAGGAAGAAATGCGAATTGGGCGGCATAGACCAATATTCAACTATATCTCATTTTGCAATATATATATTTGTTTCTTTCATTTATGTTATTCCTAATATACCTTTAGTAGTATTAAATTTTAAGGGTAACAAAGTAATTTACAAACTTAAATTATTTATTTATCTTATTATAAATATCTATATCTATATCCATCCATCTATCTATCTATCAATATATGCATATATCTATTATTACTACTATTACTATTACAATTGCTAATATAACAATATGAATTGTTTCGTCATATTTGTTGTTTTGTCTTTTCTTGCAATGCCTCTAATATCCTTATTAAGTATTAAGGATAGTTAAGTAATCTAAAATAATTATGTTCTCCCTTAAAAACAAGATTTCCTCTATATTTCAAATTCCTCCTAAAAACTACATAATACTTAAATTATTATTTTTTTACACTTTCAATATTTTAAATTTAAAAGAAAATTTATTTCGTATTAAAATAGATCTAAAAGGAATATTATATAATGCGATTGGATGATTTTTTTTAAAATAAATCTAATTAATTAATTAATTAATTAATTAATTAATTAATGCAGAACCATCTATTATTGAGACATTATATCTACAAATGAAAATTACACTTTATAATTTAGTTTAATTAATTAGTTGAAGCTCCCGAGATTTCAATAATTTAATTCACATGTATTGCTAAAATTTGTCATAGTGTCGTTCTTAAATATATTTCATTACCTAATTGGATATCTTTTTCATAAATCATGTAGAATTTACGGCATGATTGATAAGAAGAAATGTTGTGGGAATAGAATGTTCATTCACTTACTCACTCTCATTTCTTTAATTGGTATGATTTTGTGGTGAGAATAGTCATTCCCAAAGGAATTGCTATTCTGATATCCATGGAATTAGTCATTCCTCCCACTCAACATGGTATTAGCTATTTCTAACAACTAGTAATGTAATAATAATAATAATAATAATAAGATTTTGCACCCTGAACTTTGGGCCTTTTTTCTATTTTTAACCTAAACTATGTTTTGTATCAGATAGCAACCTATAGTTCACTCCGGCGAAGAATTCCGACGACAAAACTTTAAAAAAAAATTTAATTTTTTTTTAAAAAATCATAAAATTAAGTAAAAATCAGAAAAAAAAAAATTAAAATTCTAAAGTTCATTTAAAATATCATAAATTAACTGAAAATATTATTTTTTTAAAATAATTCTCACAAAATGATTTTTTTATAAAATCTTAAAAATTTTGTAAAAGGATTTTAAAATTTTAATTTTATGATTTTATAAAAGTTACTTATTTATAAATAAATTTTAAAAAATCTAATTTTCGGAGAAATTTTGGGATTTTTTAAAAATTATAAAATTAAATAAATTGAAAGTAATAATTATGATAAATCCTAAAATTATTATAAAAAAATAAAAAATATATATAAATTAAAAAAAATTCAAATTATTAAAGGATTTTCCAAAATGGCATATATTTAAAAAAAAAAATCCATCTTCCAAATTTTTTAAACATTTTAAGGAAAATCTCAAATTAACTGGATTGTCGTAAAATTATTTACGTTTTTTCTTTAAAAATATTGTATAATTTTATTAAATCTGAAAATTATTTGAAATCTAAAATAATTCATTCAAGATACGTAAAGTTATCTATGAAATGTTGGAAGTATTTTTTTAAAAAAAGTCGATTTTCTTTAAAGAGTTTATTTATGAAAAATATAAAAACTATTTAAAATACAGAAAATAATTTTTTAAGAAAATATAATTTTTTAAAATAAGTAATTTTTTTAAATTCAGAAAATTTAAAATTTTAAAGTCCTTTTAAAGAATTTGAATTTTTTTTATAAAAATCTCTATTTTATGAAAATTAATTTTAAAAATTTCAGTTAATTTTATTATATTTTAGATGAACTTTGGAATTAAAAAATATTTTTTCTGATTTTTACATAATTTTATGATTTTTAAATTTTTTAAATTTTTTTATATTTTTCTCGACGGAATTCTTCTCCGGAGTTGACTATAGGTTGATATCTGATACAAAATATAGTTTAGGTTAAAAACGAAAAAAACGCCCGAAGTTCAGGGTGCAAAATGATATTAACCCTAATAATAATAATAATAATAATAATAATAATTATTATTATTATTATTATTATTATTATTTGATTAATTAGTTATTATTATTTATGGTATTATTTATTATCAATAGTGTTTAATAGTTTTTAATTATTCTCAATTAAGTTATTAATTGATGATAATGGTGTTTTTGTGGTGGTTGTTGTAGTTGTTATCAATTAAGTAATTACTATTAGTTACTATTATTTCTAATTGATAATGATTAATTGAAAGTAATTATAAATTATGAAAATATATTAAATCTTCTACTACTACTACTATGATTATCGTCATTATTATCATTAATTATAATTAATTAAATTACTAAATTAGCTACAGTAAACTATAATAATATAATAATTAATAATAATATGTTATTAATATTACTATTTTGATATTTTATTTAGATAATTGAATATTTCATTTCTTATTATTCCTTGAGCATACCAATAATTGGAATTATTATAATTATATCATTCTTTTTTCGTCTTCCAGCATATAAATATTAAAGATAGCATGTTGATATCATCGTTGATTAGTCTAATTACAGGTAAAAACTTGTGTGAGACTGTTACACTATGTGACAGTCGTGGGAAAAAAAATATCACTTTTATCTGTAAAAGTATCATTTTTTTAAAAAAAGAGTATCACTTTTTGTAGCAAAAATATTACTTTTATCTCTAAGCGTATCATTGTAGCGAAAATATCATTTTATTTATAAAAGTATTATTTTTTCTTATAAGAATATATTTCGTCATACGTAATACTATCAGATGCAAGAGTCACTCCTGATTCAATTATATTCAAGTTGCCGCTGCTATAAACGTGCCACGTTAATTAATTTGTTTAAGTTTGTCATTGCTATTGAAGTTAAAAGGAGATCATGTCTAACAAATTTCAATTATATGAATGTACTTGCCATAAAAGTATGACGGTTGTTATAATATTCAATGACTTTTGCATAATGGGTAATTAGTTATTTAGTTGAAATTGTTTCAAGCATGCATGATTATAATAAATTGATTAATTAGTTATTATTGTTTTTGTTTTTTTTCTTATAATTAGTGATTAATATTTTTTAATTATTCTCAATTAATTATTATTAATTAATTTATTGATTAACGATAATGATGTTCTTGTTCATGTGGTGATTGTTGTAGTTGTTATCAATTAACTAATTACTATTAGGCACTATTATCTCTAATTTAATTATTAGATAATGTATTTTCATAATTTATGATTACTTTCAATCAATCGTTATCAATTAATTAATTAGTTAATAATAATAATGTAATTACTATTATTATTATGATTATTATGATTATCGTCATCATTATCATTAATTGTAATTAATTAAATTATTAAATTAGCTACCGTTAGCGATAATAATTAATAATAATAATAATAATATGTTACTACCTCCGTCCCGCTATAACTTTCCTACTTTCTTTTTCGGTTCGTCCCAGCTTAACTTTCCAGCCCATAAATGACAAACTTCTCTCACAATCTCCATTCTCAAAATCTCCACCCTCAATCTCCACCTTTAAAAAAGTCAAAGGTTCCACAAAATCTGATTTTTCTTAACCTACGTGCCCAGTCAAAGTAGGAAAATTAAGCCGGGATGGAGGGAGTATTATATTACTATTTTGGTATTTTATTTAGATAATTGAATATTCTATTCCTTATTATTCTGTGAGCATACCATAATTGGAATTGTTATAATGATACCATTCTTTTCTCGTATTCATTCCTAATAGGTATGACCCAATCTCCCCGGGTCGGTCTAGCCCGCCAGACGGTCAATTGGACTCAAGAGCGCAAGCCCAACGCAGTCAAGCCCATACGCTGCGTCTTTGGGAAGTTGGGAAAAGATCCCCATGATCTTTTCCAACGGCCATGCAGATAAGATTAACGGATTTGTAGGGATTTTGTTAGGGTGGTGGGAATAGAGGAGAACCTTTTTGATGCTGCACCTCTGCGAGTTATCTTCCCAGAGAGGAGTGAAACTAGGAAAGTGTATAGGGCCGATCTAAGGGAAATCTGGTCCCGTGTAGTGAGATTTCCCACTTGTCTAGAGGAGAAGGCGAATCTGGAGGTTGCTTCGGTGGTGCCTCGAGTTACCGAGGCTCAAATTGAGGCGATGAACCTGTCACTTCCATTTCCCTCTAATACAGAGAATCAACGGCCCAGATCGCGATTGTTCAAATTCAGTGGATCAAATTGGCGCGTGTTTTACACGCGTCCTTGGGTTGAGAACCCGCGTGTGTCACACGAGCCACACGGGTACACGTGTACCGTGCACGCACTTTAGGGAACTTTTAGTGTCATTTTAGTGTCAATAACGTGCATAATTATGTGTACTTAGTGCTTTTATATTCTAATGCGCAAAATAATACGTTTGAGCTATTTTTGTATTAAGACAGGTGTAAAAAGGGTCGAAATCAAAGATTAAACGACCGAGGAGTCGAGGGATCGATCGAGGCAAGAAAGGAAGAGCCAACTGAAGATCTCGGCCGAGACAGGATGTTAATCTCGGCCGAGATGAGCCTCCAGGGTTTTTGTGAAGTTTTGCAAGACTGAAGATCTCGGCCGAGACAGGATGTTAATCTCGGCCGAGATGAGCCTCCAGGGATTTTCTAGAGTTTTGCAAGATTGAAGATCTCGGCCGAGATTCAATCCAATCTCGGCCGAGATGAATCTCCAGGGAATTCTTGAAGAATATCAAAGATGAAGATCTCGGCCGAGATACAATCCAATCTCAGCCGAGATGAGTAAAATCCCAAAAAGTCCTAATTTCCCCTGTTTCACGTCTCGGCCGAGATACAACCCAATCTCGGTCGAGATTGACCTTCGACCCAAAATTCTTGAAAGCCCTTTTTCACGTCTCGGCCGAGACACACTCCCGTCTCGGCCAAGATTCACTACCCTGTTTTAAAATCCTGAATACGTTTTTGCCTATTTTTGTCTAGCACTTTCTCCCTTTATATATATATCATCCCGTTCGAATTTAACCTAAATTTGGATAACTTTTGGAGTACATTTGGATACTTGGGGAGCACATTTCAGCCACCAAGGAAGGAGATTGGACAAGGGATTGAAGGATCATCTTCTGATTACTTGATCTGGCCCATATTTCCACAGGTATGGATCATCCCAAACAAAATGTTTCGACTCACTCTTCAACCTATCCTTCTGCGGCTTACTCATCCCAATAGGAAATCTTTTGGACACCAAATAATTCACCATGTTGGCATACCAAGGGACTTTTGTGCTTGTCATGGCTAGCAATTGCTCATCTGGAAAGCTCTCCTTCAAGGGCATTTCGTCCTCCTTTTGTATCAAACGGCTTAAATGATCCGCCACCTAATTTTCCTTTCCCTTCTTGTCTTTGATTTCCAAATCAAATTCTTGAAGTAGCAAAATCCATCTGATGAGTCTTGGTTTAGCTTCCTTCTTTGATAATAGAAATCGAAAAGAGCTGCATGATCAGAAAAAACGATAATCTTAGTACCAAGCAGATATGACCTAAACTTTTCTAAAGCAAAAACTATGGCCAAGAGTTCTTTTTCTGTGGTGGTGTAGTTTGCTTGTGCCGGATTTAGGGTCCTTGAGGCGTAGTAGATCACATGTGCTGCTTTTTCCTTCTGTTGCCCCAATACAGCTCCCACTGCATAGTTGCTTGCATCACACATTATCTCGAACGGCAGTGTCCAGTCCGGAGGTTGGATGATGGGGGGCGATGTAAGGGCCTCCTTGAGCTGATCAAAGGCCATCTTGCAATCGGTTGACATCTCAAATTCAACGTCCTTTTGCAATAGCCGACACAGAGGGGCAGATATCTTTGAAAAATCCTTAATGAAACGCCTATAGAAACCTGCATGGCCAAGAAACGATCGAACTTCCCGCACAGTGGCGGGGTAAGGCAAGGCAACAATAAGATCAACTTTAGACTTATCAACCTCAATCCCTTTTGATGAAATTATATGCCCAAGAACGATGCCTTGCTCAACCATAAAATGGCATTTCTCCCAATTCAAAACAAGATTTGTTTCTATGCACCTTTTCAGAATTTTAGCAAGATTATCAAGGCATTTTTCGAAAGACTCACCATACACACTAAAATCATCCATGAAAACTTCAATAATATTCCCAACATATTCGGAAAAAATACTTACCATGCACCTTTGAAAGGTGGCCGGGGCATTGCATAGCCCAAATGGCATCCTCCTCCATGCAAAAGTACCGAAGGGGCATGTGAAAGTGGTCTTCTCTTGATCTTCTGGAGAGATGGCTATTTGAAAGTATCCAGAGTATCCATCCAAGAAGCAGTAGAAGGAATGCTCGGCCAATCTCTCAAGCATTTGGTCAATGAATGGCAAAGGAAAATGATCTTTGCGGGTCATGGCATTTAGCTTGCGGTAATCGATGCACACTCGCCATCCGGTTTGCAAGCGGGTGGGAACCATTTCCCCGTCTTTGTTCTCCACCACCGTCACTCCCGACTTTTTGGGCACGATCTGTGTTGGGCTCACATATTTGCTCTCCGATATTGGATAAATAATCCCAACATCGAGTAGCTTGATTATCTCCGTCTTTACCACCTCCATCATAGGTGGGTTAAGTCGCCTTTGAGGTTCCCGACTTGGTTTGGCATTATCCTCCAACAATATCCGGTGCATGCATAGGGATGGACTAATGCCTTTGATATCAGCAATAGTCCAACCTATAGCTTCTTTGTTAACCTTGAGGACCTCGATCAATGCTTGTTCTTGAGTGGATGTGAGCTTTGATGAGATAATCACCGGTAGGGTTTCGTCCTCCCCAAGATATGCATATTTGAGATGGGGGGGAAGGGCTTTGAGCTCAATGGTTGGTGCCTTGATGGTAGAAGGTAGCAGCTTTTCTTGAGGTTCAGGCAAAGGTAAGAATTTGGGAAAGGGCTTGGCTCGGAAAGGCTTGGATGATTTCGATTGTTCCACTATCCCCACAAACTCTTTCTTGGTGTCCATCGGCTCTATCCTCTCTAGATCGGCCGCCAATTCAATTGCTTCTTCGTCCCTACAATAACACTCAAACACTTCCTCCACAAGGGGATCAATAACATCAATGACATCAATAGAATAAACACTATGCAATTCCTCAGGATATTTCATTGAATAAAAAATATTGAATTGCACCACTTGGCCAGCAAATTCCATGCTAAGAGTTCCCTCTCGCACGTCAATCTTTGTTTGGGAGGTATTCAAGAACGGCCTCCCAAGCAAGATTGGAGTGGAATCGGGCGAATTTCCATGCATATCAAGTACATAGAAATCTGCTGGAAAGATGAGGTTATCCACCTCAACTATCACGTCCTCAATCACCCCGTCCGGAAACGAGGTGCTTCGGTCCGCCAGTTGGATGACTACCCTCGTGTCTTTCAGTGGACCCAAGTTCAAGCTATTGAAAATAGAACGGGGCATCACATTGATCGATGCCCCCAAATCAAGCATGGCCTTTTCAATCAGACAATTACCGATTTTACATGGGATGGTGAACATTCCCGGGTCCTTGCATTTCTGTGGCATCTTCTTCTGAAAAACCGCCGAGATGTTTTCTCCCATGAAGACTTTCTCATTCCCATGTAGACGCCTTTTCTTGGTGCATAAATCTTTCAAAAACTTTGCATACCGCGGAATCTGTTTTACGGCGTCCATCAAAGGAATACTGATTTCCACCTTCCTGAATACCTCCATTATCTCCTTGTCTCTATTTTTGTTGGGAATCTTCTTCATTTGACTCGGAAATGGAAGTGGGGGTATTTCAGAATTTTTGTTGGATTTCAGGGAATCTCGGCCGAGATCTTTATGTGTCTCGGCCGAGACAGATGGGCAGAGAATTTTGTCTGGATGAGGTGGCACATCTCGGCCGAGATCCTGATGTGTCTCGGCCGAGACAGGTGGGTAGAGAATTCTGTCTTCTGGACGATCTCGGCCGAGATTTCCTGTTTTGCACCCTCCCTTTCACTTTCAACTCTACTTGCTCCTTCATTTGACTTCCCCTTTTCAAGGACCTTCCCGCTTCTCAAAATCCCCACACTGACATTCTCAATTTCACTTTGTGGAGAGTATTTCATGGTAGGAAAAGGCAATAGGTGGTCGGGGAAGCATGCAGCTAATGCCTCCTTTTGCTTACGCAACTCCTTGGCAATCTTCCACTTAGGTGTCCGAACTTTACTTTCAACCACATGGGAAATCTCTTCTTTCCTCGAATCATCATCCACGTCCACAGTCTGTCCTTGTGAAGTATACCCGGGCTTTTCAGGCTCTCCAAGTAACTCCTCATTCATAACATCTATGGCACTCACATTTTTTGGGTTGACTTCCGGTTGAGCCGGTAATCTCCCTCCTTGTGCATTTTCTAAACGAGAAACCGCCGATGCTATTTGACTGACTTGATTTTCGATACTCTGAAACCTAGAGCTTGATTTCTTCTGTAATTGGAGCGTACTAGTGGCTAGGCTTTTCACTATATCAGAAAGGGAAGGATCACAGGGTACCTGCTCGGGTTGCTGTCGCTGCTGGAACATTCCCCTATTAAAAGGGAGTCGGTTTTGCCCACTGTGATCACCCTGTTTGATTATTGCTCGGATTCTGATTGCCGTACTTGAAATTCGGATGGTCCCTCCAACCCGGGTTGTACGATTGAGAATACAGATCATACTTCCTCCCGGATGAGGTGGGATTAAAATTGTGAACCGCGTTGGCATGAGCCTCCATTTCTTCTCCGAGAACCGGGCAAGTATCAGTAGTGTGTTCAGTGACTTGGCAAATTCTGCAAGGCTTGGAAGTAGGTGTGCCACCCGAAATTACCTTCTTTACCAAATCAGTGAGTTGGTCTAACCTCTCTTCAACAGTCGAATCTATCACGTCCTTGACCCGTCTCACCGGCTCTCTACATCCAAACTGTTGAGTATTAGCAGCTATTTTGGATATCAGTGCTCGAGCCTCAGTAGGCGTCTTATCAGATAAAACCCCTCCACTTGCTGAATCAATCATATTTCGATCTGCTAGGCAAAGTCCTTCATACCAATACTGAATCAGCAGTTGCGGAGTGATCTGATGTGGAGGGCAACTTCCGACCAGTCTTTTGAAATGTTCCCAATACTCATATAATGTTTCACCTTGCATCTGCCTCACCCCACTGATCTCCTTTCGAATGGTGGTGGCTCGAGAAGCTGGGAAGAATTTCTCCAGGAACTGGGTTTCCATCTGTTCCCAGGTGGTAATTGATCCGGATGGACGGAAATATAGCCAATCCCGGGCAAAATCCTTCAGGGAGAACGGGAATGCTCGAAGTTTTATCTGTTCTTCCGTCACCCTTGATGGCTTCATACTTGAACAGACCACATGGAACTCCTTGAGATGCTTATGAGGGTCCTCCCCGGACAATCCATGAAAGGAAGGTAGCAGGTGGATGAGTCCGGATTTCAACTCGAAGGCCGTGTCGTTTCCTATGGCTGGGAAGGTGATGCACAAGGGCTCTTGAGCAACCCTAGTGTTAGCCAACTCCTTCATCGTTCTTTCTTGACCTTGATCCTCAGCCATTTCTTCCAAGTTAATAATATCTTCACCCCCTAAATTCAACACTTCAATTCTTTCTCGGACTTGCTCCAAATCTCGAGATCTCCTTCTCAATTCACGTTCACGTTCCTTAATATCCGGTTCAAATAGCAATCATTTTTCTCCTTGCGAATGCAAGAACATTCACTACAAGTAAACAAAAATAAGGAAACAAAGTGAGAATATGAAATTACTAAACTAAACAAGAAGATAACTATATATGTAACTAATCATAATGCTTGATCAACAAATCAACTCTATTCTAATTACCGTTCCCCGGCAACGACGCCAAAATTTGGTAGCGTCGTTTCCGACTACCAAATTAAATCTTGTATGAAGATACACTTAAACCTTACCGACTATCCTACTTAGTAGAATGGTAAATAAGGGTCGATCCCACAGGGAACGGCCGAACAGTTTTGATTACGAAATCAAGCGGTTTGTGATTAAGAATGCAACAAATAAATACTTAAGAAAGCAATAATGGGGGGGTTGATGGGAAACTAGCAATCTATTAGTGACAATTAAAAACAAATAGACACAATTAAAAGAAACAAGTACTCAAAAACACTAGAAGAGATCTTTTTCGGTTTTAGTTTTCAAATAGTAAAACAAGTCACCCTTGATCATGCTTCCCCTTGGTCTTGAACAATTGATGCAACTATTGTTAATGCCCGATTGAATTGTGATTTAAGCCCTTATCTCAAGACTATTAACAAGCTCTAATAGCCTTGTTGTCCCTTAATCTTAGTTAATCAAAATAAGCTCTTCGACTAACCCTATTCAGTTTAACCGAATCCTCGAACAAGCTCTCTTAGATTCAATCACCAAAAGCATTAAACACTAGGACAACGAGATAAATTCAACATAAAACTCGAAAGCTCGATTTTAGTGGTTGAACTTTGTGTTATCCCCAATAAATAATTATTGTTTGCTACTCGGGAATCGGAAATCCTACAATTACGGATAGTAATCTCCTATTCTAGCAACACATTCACAAATCCCTTAAAGGGTGATCAAACCAATAATTAATTCATAAATGTGAATCAACAAGAGCAAATAACACAAAACACTTAAATACACAATAATCTCGGTAACATTAACCGTAATAATCACATCAATGTCTCGACTCAAGGTTCCACAATGATCAAGGATGAACTAAGGGTGCTAGCCACCCATATTAACTAATACAATCAGAACATAAATGGAAAAATGAAGAAACATGATACTGATTTGGATGAATCCAAAGATGTCAATTGGAGAAGATGATCCTTCAATTCCTTGTCCAATCTCCTTCCTTGGTGGCTGAAATGTGCTCCCCAAGTATCCAAATGTACTCCAAAAGTTATCCAAAGTTAGGTTAAATTCGAATGGGATGATATATATATAAAGGGAGAAAGTGCTAGACAAAAATAGGCAAAAACGTATTCAGGATTTTAAAACAGGGTAGTGAATCAGAAGATGCATTCCCGAAGACGAAGTGCAGTCGGTGTTGAATTTTTGCCACTCACATGCTGGTGGAGGCCACTTCGGGCCGAAGAGGACGGCATACAAAGTGCTTGAGAGTGGATTGTTTTGGCCCACCATATTTAGAGATGCCCTTGCTTTTTGCAAGTCCTGTGACAACTGTCAAAAGACGAGAAATGTCTCTCAAAGAAATCAAATGCCCCAAAACCCGATTGTAGTCTGTGAAATTTTTGATGTTTGGGGTATGGACTTCATGGGACCGTTTCCCTTGTCTTATGGGAATTTGTACATATTGTTGGCTGTTGACTATGTGTCCAAGTGGGTGGAGGCGAAAGCAACCCGAACCAATGACTCTAAAGTTGTGGCCGAGTTCGTCCAATCCAACATTTTTGCTCGGTTTGGGATACCAAAAGCCATCATAAGTGATAGAGGCACACACTTTTGCAACCGAACAATCGACGCATTGCTGAAGAAATACGCTGTATTGCACAAAGTTTCGACGCCTTATCATCCACAAACCAATGGGCAACCCGAAACTTCGAATCGAGAAATCAAGTCGATATTGGAGAAGACCGTGCAACCAAATCGCAAGGACTGGAGTTTGAGGCTCAATGATGCATTATGGGCGTATAGGACTGCCTATAAAACTCCAATTGGTATGTCTCCCTTTCGACTCATATATGGAAAGCAATGCCATCTCCCGGTGGAACTTGAACATAGAGCCTACTGGGCTATTCGGAGATGCAACATGAACCTTGATGAAGCCGGTGTACACCGAAAGCTCCAATTACAAGAGCTCGAAGAAATTCGGAATGAAGCCTTTGAAAACGCCATGATCTACAAGGAGAAAACGAAGGCTTTTCATGACTCGAGAATTACCCGGAAAACGTTTGTGGTTGGGGAGAAAGTGCTATTATATCACTCTCGGTTGAAGTTATTTCCGGGCAAGCTCCGTTCGAGATGGGTAGGACCCTTTGTTGTCACTAAGGTGTTCGATCATGGAGCCATCGAAATTGAAAGTGGTAAAACCGGAAAAATCTTCAAGGTCAATGGGCATCTTCTCAAGCCTTATCTAGAGCATATTCAAGAAAGCCCCGGTGAAGAAGAAAGAGTGGAAGACTCACCATCAAACTGAAAAAGCGTCCGTCGAGCCAACGACGTTAAACAAAGGCGCTTGTCGGGAGGCAACCCGGCGTTTACTCGTTTTCTCGTATTTTAAATTCATAGCTTAGTAGTTTTACTATTATTTACATATTTTGAATTTTATTTGTTAAAATGTGTGTAGGTACCACACAAGCAAACCAAAGTCAAGACATGGTGTAGAATGGAGGTGAAGAACACTAAAAAGGTGGAAAAATGCAGGGGAGAACCATCTCGGCCGAGACACAGAAGAAATCTCGGCCGAGACCCCAAGTGAGTGAAAAGGCCAATTTTTCCCTGGAAGACTTTCTCGGCCGAGACACATGTCTCATCTCGGCCGAGATCCAATGATGTAAAAATCTGGAAAATTTGCTGGAAGATAATCTCGGCCGACACATTACCTTTTCTCGGCCGAGATTCAGAAAGGCCCAAAATGAAGAAATTTCTCTGGAAGCACATCTCGGCCGAGACATACATGTATCTCGGTCGAGACGGGTTTGAAAGGAAATTGAGCCAAATTCTCTGGAAGAGCATCTCGGCCGAGACAGGACCGAATCTAGGCCGAGACGGGGTTGTCCAGAATGGAAGCAAATTTGCTGAAGAACAATCTCGGCCGAGACATACATGAATCTCGGCCGAGACGGGGTTGTCCAGAATGGGGGTAAAAATGCTGGGATTTCAACTCGGCCGAGACAATACAGAATCTCGGCCGAGATTCCTTGCCGGCTCAAGTTTTCCTGAAAGCGAAGAACGGATCTCGGCCGAGACACAGAGCCCAAATTCGAATCTCGGCCGAGACAAAAAACAGGTATAAATACCCCTTGCGCGAAAATTAGGTCAGTTCTTCCCCAAATTTGCGATTTTCACACACTCACGCACACACTACTCCAATAATCACCCTTGCACTCGATTTCCACCTCTAAAATTCACACCACACCTCACTCACATCACCACACCAACTCTCCTTCGAAAATATTTGGATTTGGAGCACATTTGAGGTCGATTCAAAAAGGGCGCGAGCAACCCAAATTCAAATTTTTTTTGATTAAACTCAACTGGTAAGTACGGATATCTCCTCCTTTCGATTCATTGTTGCGTATTAGTGTATACATTGTTGAGATTGAAAGTTAATTTTACGTTTATATGCATATTCGTTGAACTTGGTTATACATACAAGTACTTGTATTGATTTTTTGCCATGTGATAAGTGTTATGCATTTAAATGATAAAATTGATTGATAGTTCGTATAGTTGCCTGATGATGGAGTGGGTGGATTGTTGAGTATAATCTTGTGAGTTTTTGAAAAGGCTAAATTCGTTGTGGCATATTATCAAGCACGTGCTAGGCGTTGAATTCGACTATATTCTCTGTTTCTTTTGAGACTACTTGTTGATATTATTGTAATGTGCGACCTCATTTGAATATGATTTGGTTGTCATTGCATGATTGATATATTTTGCCTTGTTTTTGTTAGAGATATAGTTGAATTCAAATGAACCTAGGCATTTCCTACTTGCACTTGAACTAGTTATTTTGCCACAAGTTTTTGATAATTGAATTGTTGATTTTAGGTACCCATGGCACCTCCGAAACCCACAAAAGGCAACACCCAAGAAGGCACCTCTGGCCGAAGAGTCACGCAAAAAATCCGAAGAAGCCAAGCCAAAGGCAAGGAGAAGGCTGTTGAGCCTACTCCGGAGGTTCCTCCACCGGAAGTCCCACCGCCTTCCACTGACAAATCCACGAAGCCCATAGATTTTGATATTGTGCTGGGAACAGAGGAGCAACGAAAACGTTTTGATAAATTGATGAAGAGGGGGGTGTCAGCAACCCGATATGGCGATCCCAAGATTTTGGACGCCATGGGTATTCGATAAAACGTTCTAGAACTATTAGACGCAGCAGGTCTAGTTCAGTGCCTCGCCCCCCGCCCAACCTTCCTCAAATTTGTGCTCGAGTTTTTCAGCACACTCGAGATCGAGGAGGAGACAAATTCCGGCTCTACAGTTCATCATTTCAAGTTCCAGCTTCTAAATGAAGAGAAGATACTCAGCCACGACCATTTGAAAAGCATATATGGTTTCAAGACCACATCCCACGGTGATCGCGAGGTGTTGAAACAGTTCAATGTGCAACAATTCTGGGAGCAAATCACTGCCGCCCCTGGAATAGTTGCACCTCAAGCCTACGATCCTAGAGGCTCCAGGCTTACTTCCATTCGAAGCCCCGTGGTGAAGTATCTACAGAAACTGTTGAGCTCCACCATATATGGACGGAAAGAAATCAGCTCTCCCCGCTTATACGAGATGGAGATTCTGTGGGCCATCGTGGATAGAAAGGAGAGGAACTTCCGATATGATTTGGTATCATGTTTTCAGAAGATAGTGAAAGAATTGAGGACGGAGAGAAAAAGAGAAACGAAAATGCCCGACCTGATCTATTGTGGGGCATTGATAACCCCTATACTCGAGCACTACAATGTTCCCCTTCCAGAGTACACGCCAATCACCACTGATTATTATTTGGACTGGGAGGAGATGGAGAACATGCGCATGGCCATGCTCGGGTACAAAGAGGGCATATCGGGTCCGGCTGTCCCATACGTGCTCCAAAACGAGGGGCCTTACCTCCGCTTACCCAACCCCGGACTGACTTACATCACCAACCTGGCAAGCACGATGAATTTGGAACTGAGCTCCGAGGCACACCTCAATGCCTCCTTGGAGCCAAACCGGGAAGAACTGACCAAATTCAAGCATGCCAAAAAGCCACGTCCGATGGCGCGGGTTCGGAGCGTAGGGGTTGAAGGGGAAGGAAGTAGCCAACCAGCGCAGCCGTCAAGAAAACGATCATCTACTGCCATTCTAACTCAATCTGAGTTCCAGGAACGGCAGGAGGGCTTAATGGCGGCCATGGGGGACGAGATCAAAGGCGTCAGAGCCGAATTGGTGGAGCTACGAGCATCTATTGGAGCTGAGCTGAGAGGAATCAAGGAAACTATCCAAGAAAATCAGACCAAGATTCTCGACCTTTTCAAGTCAATAAAAGGATGTTTCACCGGCGCGAGTTCCCGACCTTCCCGCTCGCTGTGAGTAGAGCGACCGAGAAGTCTTACCTTTTTGTCCCAAACTTAGTTGCAAAACTAAGTTTGGGGGAAAACAAAAAGATAAGACCATTTCGGTTGCTCGAAATCCCCTACCCCCCCGTTTTTCTTCTTTCATTATCTATATTGTTGGTCTGTGAGCCATTTGACATGACTTGCTTGTTGGATTTGTTGTGATGGCCTGTGTGCCAATTTGATTTATATATTGATTGCTTTTGTGATATTGTCCATTTGTATTGTTGGTAATATTGCCGGCCTGTGAGCCATTGTCATTTTTTATTAGCCTTGGTTGGTAATATTATTACATATGCATTTTGCCATTTTGGATTTTTGAATAATCATTGGGTGCCTTAAAGTCAAATTGTTTGTTTGGTTGATAAGTACGCACACATTTTCCCCTTATTGTTGTAGGAGTAGGACTCTTAATAAAGTAGTTCATCTAGTTAATGTTTGTGAATAAACGTGTAATAAAATGGTTAAGTTCGGCGAGCCACCAAATTGTACTCCTCTTTTTCCACAAACTAAGTTTGCAACTAAGTTTGGGGAGGGGGTGGGATTCGTACAAATTGGCAGCTCGAGAAAGCAATTGGATGAAGGTTAGGATAAGAAAATGTGGCATTGATTAATGATGAAAGTTTTTGACAAATATCTTTGAAAGAAGCACATGGTAGAGCATGATAGACTTTTGAAACAAAATTGAACATACACTCAAAACTTTTGATCAAAAATTGCAACCGAGTGAGTTTTTGAGCTTTAGAAGATACTCCCATCTTTGGAGTAACGTAAACTTTCTTTCGGTGTGAAATTCATTGAGTGCATTTAGTTGTCTCTAGAACTTGCCTTGATTCTCTATTTTGCATGAGTCGGTGCATTGTGTGACATTGAAAATGATCTTAGGCAATCCTTGATTTGAGCCTACTTTCAAGCTTGAAAACACGTCCTTTTTACCTAATTTGATATTGTCTCTAGTTGAGCCCCTTGAGCTTTTGGCCTCTTGTTTGACAGCCCAACTCTACAAGCCGAAACCCTTTCGATTAGCCTTTGAACCTAATTGGACTATTTGAGTATGAGGGAGGTGGTTGGAAGGTAGTCGGGTAATTTGGGATTGAAAAGGGTGAACTATTGGGAATATTGAAGGGTGAAAGGAATTGAAACAATAGGAAAAGAATCGAGAATACTAGTCCTCTCCAATTTTTGTTTGTGCTACTAAAAAAAAAAAATCGAAAAAAGTCGAAAAATCAGAAAAAGAAAAGAAAAAGTTAGTTGTATATACTCATTTGTTACTTTTGATTTGGAGAGGCTAGTAATGTAAATGCCATTTAATGGATGTTCTCAAAGTTGTAGAAATTCAAAAGAAAATACACTTCAAGGGAGAATTGAGAAAGCATTTAGGTTGTAGACTTTGTGGTAAGGTGAAGAAATCAATTTTCGGGATTGGTTTACTAAGGAAGTAAAGAGTGAGGTAGAGTGACCATTGTTTGAGGGGTAGATGGGTAGTGCACGACTCATTTAGTCCGTTTTATAGTCACTTCTACCCAAAATTATCCCACCTTACCCCAAGCCAACATTACAACCTATTAAAGACCTTTTTGATTCTTTGTCACACATGCCGGTATACATCGAAGTTTAGATGATTGGCAAGCTTATGGTAGACATTTTATGCATTTCAATGTGAGCGTATACACTTCCCTTTTGATACACTTGAGAGTCGAGAGTTACACTCACCATGTGAGGATCTTGAGTTTTGAGTGTTTTGTCTCGAGAGTAGTGGATCTAGTCTATCACACATGCTCACTTTTATCATGATCTCGTACTCTTTTTCATGAAAATTCTGAAATCAAATGCCACTAAACTTTGCCCTAAACATGTATTCTTTTGTCTTTCTCTTTATTGTTCGGGACGAACAAGTTTTAAGTTTGGGGAGATTTGGTACACGTGTTCCGTGCACGCACTTTAGGGCACTTTTAGTGTCATTTTAGTGTCAATAACGTGCATAATTATGTGTATTTATATTCTAATGGGCAAAATAATGCGTTTGAGCTATTTTTGTATTATAAGACAGGTGTAAAAGGGTCGAAATCGAAGATTAAACGACTGAGGAGTCGAGGGATCGATCGAGGCAAGAAAGGAAGAGCCAACTGAAGATCTCGGCCGAGACAGGATGTTAATCTCGGCCGAGATGAGCCTCCAGGGTTTTTGTGAAGTTTTGCAAGACTGAAGATCTCGGCCGAGACAGGATGTTAATCTCGGCTGAGATGAGCCTCCAGGGATTTTCTAGAGTTTTGCAAGATTGAAGATCTCGGCCGAGATTCAATCCAATCTCGGCCGAGATGAATCTCCAGGGAATTCTTGAAGAATATCAAAGATGAAGATCTCGGCCAAGATACAATCCAATCTCGGCCGAGATGAGTCAAATCCTAAAAAGCCCTAATTTCCCCTGTTTCACGTCTCGGCCGAGATACAACCCAATCTCGGCCGAGATTGACCTTCGACCCAAAATTCTTGAAAACCCTTTTTCACGTCTCGGCCGAGACACACTCCCGTCTCGGCCGAGATTCACTTTACCTATTTTTGTCTAGCAATTTCTCTCTTTATATATATATCATCCCATTCGAATTTAACCTAACTTTGGATAACTTTAGGAGTACATTTGGATACTTGGCGAGCACATTTCAGCCACCAAGGAAGGAGATTGGACAAGGGACTGAAGGATCATCTTCTTCAATTGACATCTTTGGATTCATCCAAATCAGTATCATGTTTCTTCATTTTTCCATTTATTTTCTGATTGTATTAGTTAATATGGGTGGCTAGCACCCTTAGTTCATCCTTGATCATTGTGGAACCTTGAGTCGAGACATTGATGTGATTATTACGGTTAATGTTACCGAGATTATTGTGTATTTAAGTGTTTTGTGTTATTTGCTCTTGTTGATTCACATTTATGAATTAATTATTGGTTTGATCACCCTTTAAGGGATTTGTGAATGTGTTGCTAGAATAGGAGATTACTATCCGTAATTGTAGGATTTCCGATTCCCGAGTGGCAAACAATAATTATTTATTGTGGATAACACAAAGTTCAACCACTAAAAATGAGCTTTCGAGTTTTATGTTGAATTTATCTCGTTGTCCTAGTGTTTAATGCTTTTGGTGATTGAATCTAAGAGAGCTTGTTCGAGGATTCGGTTAAACTGAATAGGGTTAGTCGAAGAGCTTATTTTGATTAACTAAGATTAAGGGACAACAAGGCTATTAGAGATTGTTAATAGTCTTGAGATAAGGGCTTAAATCACAATTCAATCGGGCATTAACAATAGTTGCATCAATTGTTCAAGACCAAGGGGAAGCATGATCAAGGGTGACTTGTTTTACTATTTGAAAACTAAAACCGAAAAAGATCTCTTCTAGTGTTTTTGAGTACTTGTTTCTTTTAATTGTGTCTATTTGTTTTTAATTGTCACTAATAGATTGCTAGTTTCCCATCAACCCCCCCATTATTGCTTTCTTAAGTATTTATTTCTTGCATTCTTAATCATAAACCGCTTGATTTCGTAATCAAAACTGTTCGGCCGTTCCCTGTGGGATCGACCCTTATTTACCATTCTACTAAGTAGGATAGTCGGTAAGGTTTAAGTGTATCTTCATACACGATTTAATTTGGTAGTCAGAAACGACGCTACCACACACACATGCTGATCACGTGCCCCATCCACTCAAATTAATTACTTCCCCAAGAAGCTTTGTATTCGACTCTCGATTCTTTCACCCCGGGGGTAACTCAGTTCGACTCCGGTCGATTCTTTCACCCCGGGGGTAACTCAGTTCGACTCCGGTTGATTCTTTCACCCCGGGGATAACTCAGTTCGACTCCGGTTGACTCTTTCATCCCGGGGGTAACTCAGTTCGACTCCGGTTGACTCTATCACCCCGGTGGTCACTCAGTTCGACTCTGGTTGATTATTTAGGGGTATTCCAGCCTGACCCTGGTGGGCTCTTTCGCACCGAAGATTTCTCGGTTCGGTTCAGATTGCTCCCTTCACTCCGAGCAGATTTCCAGTTCGCCCCCACCCCGGGAGTGTTTCCACCAATCCATGTAAAGTGTAATCTTGCCACTTCACAGGACTCCGATACAACTTCGGCTACAACACTTACACCTCGGTCAACAAACGCATCTTTTAAACCGAAGCTCCTACCTCGCTCCGGCTGGTGGGGGACATCTGATAGGTATGGCCCAATCTCCCCGGATCGGTCTAGCCCGCCAGACGGGTCAATTGGGCTCAAGAGCGCAAGCCCAACGCAGCCAAGCCCATACGCGGCTTCTTTAGGAAGTTGGGAAAAGATCCCCCTGATCTTTTCCAACGGTCATGCAGATATGATTGGCGGATTTGTAGGGATTTTGTTAGGGTTGTTATTGCATAGTATAAATAGGAGAATTGTTGTTTAATTTAGGGTTCCAATTCTGAATTCTAGAATCACTACTTGTAAGATTGTACTCCGGTACTCAAAAGAAGATAGTGAAACATCTCGGAAAGGTTATTGCCTTCATCCGTGGACGTAGATCTCTGAATCGAAGCACGTAAATTCTTGTGTTGCTTATATTCTTGCATGTTTGATTATTTTGGATAACTGCTTTGATTGCGATTCACTTGATATCCGGTTTACGGCTTTATCAATTCCATTCCTAAATTGATATCATTCAAACATTATTCCATTCATTCACACAATTCATGATGTTAAGGACTTTGTTTTTTTTTCCCTAAAACAATATTTAAGGATTCTTAACTATACTAGAATAGAGTTCTAAAAGATAACCAGTGATGTTAAAAACGGACTGGACCGGCAGGTTCAACCCATTTAACCGGGAAATCGGTTCACCTGTCCAGTTCGGAGGGTACTGTATAACCGAATTGGTTGTCAGACCGGGAAAACCTGGATTTTCAAACTTTCTTTGCAGAGCTGGGATTGAACTGAGATAGTGTTTTGGGATTCTAGAAGAACATGGCGTATTGCGATATAGAGATCTGACAGAAGAAAACACCCTCCTCGATTATTTTTAAAAATAAAGATAAATTTTACGGCATACATCTTAAAACTTCTATAATACATACATTTTTACTAAGTACTACTATTTTATTTTTACATGTTAAATTTATTTAATCGACCATTAACAAGTAAACACAATTCAAGCTCTTATATTTGAATAAAATTTGATTATATAATAAACGTATCTTTAATATAATAAGAAGAGGAAGTATATAGATAGACAAAATAAAAAAATATTTTCCTTTCTTAACACTATTTGTTTAAGTTAGTTCATATTACAAGAAGCAAAAGTCTAAAATATTTGAATAGAAAAAGAAATAATGAGCAAATTTGTTGTGATAAATTTTATCTTATACAAATGCTAAGTATAATAAAAAAAAAACAAAATTTATAATTGAATATTTCTAATTAATTTGTTAATCATGTTTCTTTACTATTATTTGAAAATATCTTGAAGATTTACTTTTATTGAAGTTTATTTTGTTTTGAAAAAGAGTTTGAGTCATTGTACTTTTTTTTAATTGGGTATTTTAATACATAAAATGACCATTATATGCAGTGGGACTTTAATGTAAATAAATGTTCAAATACTCAATACTCTCACCGTCCCAATTATATAGGCTTGTATTTTTTTTTTGGGTGTCCCAAATATATAGTCTAGTTTTTATAAATGGTGAAAAAAAAAACAAAGTCATTCATTAATATACCACTATTAATTAGTCTTGAAAAGATAATTTTTTTTTTTTTTCTGTTGACTTCTCGAAGACTACATATTCATCATGGAGTATTGTTAATTCTTGAGATAAATAAGGCACTCCATTAATTATTACACATAGAAAATCTAAAAACTAAACTCATTAAATGTGGGCTTTAGGATTAATTTGCTTTTTCGATCGTTTTCTTAATCTTCGTGAAAAATTCAATAAATCTATATAATTGGGATGGAGGGATTATATATTAACAAACACAAAAGGAAGTTTAATTAAAACAAGAATAATAAATTAGAGACCCATATATTTTACTATCCAGAAAAATGAGTGTACAACATAAAATCAAGATTCTTAGTAGTATGAAATGACCACCTTACATATAATCAATCTATTATTGTGGAGGTATTTTTCATGGGCAAAAAACATTAGTGAAACTTAAGCAAACATATAAGAGAGGGTAATGTGAAGCGAGATATATTTTATGAAGGTTATTATTTTAGTTTTTTTAATTGTATATAAATTTGTTATTGATAATGACTTCAATAAAAAAATTATGAGTCGCAAATTGATTATTCTTGATAAAAGCCTTAAAAGAAAAAGATTAATTCTTAGGTAAAAGTAATACAATAGTTTAGAAAGTTCTCGATTAAACAAATTTACCTTATGAATTGAAATATGATACAATAATAAACAAAAGAAAGATGTAGATCAACATGTTAATTATAACAATAAATTCTAAAAGTGCATTAGAAGCTACAATTAGGAGCGTGGAAGATATGGTCAAATGAACATGAAAATTATAACATAATTATGAACATTAAGAAATTATTTGTATAACTAATAGAGAAAAAATGTATTGACACTTCTATATAAATATTAATTAAATAAATAAATAAATATGGAAATAAAGTAGAAGAATTATTGATAAAAAGAAATAAAAAAAATGCAAATATAGTAGAAGAATTATAGATAAAAGAAATATATAAAAAATATTTTTATGAACATGTATTAACTTTAAATGCATTAGTGGTGATATAGTGTAAGTTTTTAAATGTTATTGGTCTATACAATGGATCAATTTTAATAAAATATATCTATATGTTGAACATTATATTTTATCACATATCTTACAAACCGACAAAAACCTATTCACTGATGTAATACTTTTAATAAGCGATATCATTTTAGTATACCAAGGGAAAAAAATTATGTCAGAAAATTGGAGAGAGACATAAAAATCACAAGGTTTATAATAATTGGAGTTTAGAGTGAGGTACGCAATTTTATTTTACTAATAATAGAAGTAGTAAAAACAAACATGAAAATTAGTGAACATGAATAATTAGATATGATTTTTATAAATATATAAAATCTAACAAAAGAAAATTATGAATAACATACACATATCTTATAATCATATATAATTATAACTGGAGAAATGTATTTACTATGCTACTATAAAGAAAAAAGAGTTACAAAGAAATAACAATAAAAAAAAAATTGTACTATGTGAATCAATATGAGATAATTATATTAAAGCATGCAGAGAATTGAAGATAGTAGAATGTGAATGTTTTTTTTTTTTTTAAAAAAAAAAGTGAAATGTGAATGTTAATATTAGCTTATAAACATGGATTAGATAGAAGTAAGTAATAATTACCTTGGATTGAAGTGTTGTATAATCCAAATAAATAAATATAAATGGGGAAACAAAATCAGAATAATTTATATATATATATATATATATATACACACACATATGTAAGACTTCTAAATGAATGTGCAATGTACGAAAATTGAGAGCATTTCACTAAACCTAACAAAGGAAGTAAAGACATAAAACATTATATCAAACTTTATATTTACAATAGAAAATTATTTAAGACTAAATTTTTCTACACTATGTCATGGTTTGTCCTTTTTATAGATCTTTCAATATTAATATATCGTGTATTGTTTTCAGGCTACGATTATTTAACTTTTTTTTTTTATTCGTTTTAGTTTTTATTTGATTTTGAATTGTGTTTATTGTATTGATCAAATCTTTTTTTTTTTTTCTTGTACTGAATAATCTAAGAATTATATTACAATAATAAATGACTACATTGGGTTTATTTGAATGATTTACTATACCTGCACACAAAGTACAACCATTTCACGTTCAAATTAATTTTTATAATTGGATATAATAATAAAATATAGTGATCACGTGCAATGCACGTGTGTATTGCTAGTGTGTGTATATATATATATCTAAAAAAATATTCCGATAAAATATATTTTTCAAAAAAATGAGTTTTGTTTCATAATTTTTTTTATTTAGTTTTATATGTAGAAAAAAATTAATTACAAAAAGTTTAACTCAAGATAAACACCCAAACCTAAGCCCAATAATATTATACCAATAAGTAATTGCATATTTGGAATTTGCTATTGCATTTCAATATATTAAATGTGTGTATAAAACTAAAAAAAATTAAAATAGTACAACAAATCTAAATCAGAAAAGAAACTTATTCTTGTTTTAGGATATTGGAGCAACTTTTATATATAAAGAAAAAGTAAAAGAAAGAAAATGACACAAAAGTACAAGAGTAAAATTTCTTATCCCTTACGCATGCGTATTACACCCACTGGATTTATTTTACAAAAAATTATAAATATGATCTCTGAATATGGAATAAAGAATGATAATATTTTTAAAACTATTTTATTATTTTATTAGTAATAATAAAACCATAGACTTAATTATAAAATAGAATTAAGATTAAGAAATAAAATACTTTTTTAACTTTTAAGCAATTAATTTTTTTTACAAAAAATATTTGAAAAAAGAAATTTAATGGAGAAGTATTTATAGAATTTGATGTGCAGCTCAAATTCAATATAAATAATCCAATATCTAGTGCCAGATTAAAGACCACCCATAAACAATTATATTTTTTTTTCCAAAAACTTTTTATTTTTAAAATATCCAATTTAGTGCCAGATTAAAGATCACCGAATAGGGTTAATCTGGTACATTATACAAAAAAAAAAAAAAAAAAAAATACCGAGTATTAAAAGAAAAAAAAATATTTGTTTTATAAGTATTTGGAAAAGAATTTCGAGAAAAAAGAATTTTGAACTAATCATAAGTTGACATCTATAAAAATATTCATAAAACTGTCAAAAAAGTTTCAAGATTTGGAAGCTAATATTTGGCGGAAGTCAATTATGTACAGATGGGTCTCTTATCATATAGTAAGTAAGATAAAATAAGATAAAGTAAGATAAAAATAAAGATTTGAATCTACTCCTTTTATTATGTATAATCTAATTCACGCATAGGGGAGAGGAAATCTCTGGAGCCGGCTACCCGGGGTTATTGGATTGAGGATTTGATGATAAAATTATGGACGGAAGCCAAAATAGGGATTCACTGATTTTTCTAGGGGTGATATGGGGATCCAAAGTTATTTGTGTTTTGTAAGAAGTCATTAGGACTTTAATATTTTCAAATTGGGTTATGAGTATAGGTAACAATATAGTGGGCGTTCAAATCATGGATACGCGGATATTGAGATTCCCGATGATCTTTTGCTAAAACTTATTATGACAAATCAATACTATTGTCCAAAGCACATACCTTGACTTCTGCAGTAAGATTGGACGATCCTAAATATTTGAAAAAGAGCTATTCCATGTTTAACTATTGGCATTGTTAATACAATAAATGGACACATGATAGAGAACTCCTAATTATGAGTTGACTTTGAAAGCTGGAAAATCAGTATGCTTTTGAAAAATATAGATCCTTCTATCAGTTTGTGAAATGACACAAGATTGATAATTCTTGTTCTATAAGGAAAAGTTTTGACGGGAAGCAAGCTGGCCATTTGGTGTCAATTTCGAGAATGTCTCTGACACCATCCGATCCAACATTGCATTCCAAATTCCAGCGCAAACAGTGTCCTATATAATTGTTTCCTATGCCCAATCAATAAAAAGTCAGGGCCAAGCGTTATCTCACAATTGTTTATACTTGAAAAAGATAGTCTTCAGTCATGGCCAACTTTATGTTATAATTTCAAAGGTCACAAACAGGAAAAGGTCGAAGATATTGATTCGTCATTAGGAAAATAAATGTTTTAACAAAACAACAAATGTTGTTTATTAATAAGCATTTAGGAATGTGTAAATTTGCTATTATTTTCCAATTAAATGTGTGCACTATAATTATGCAAACTTTTCCTAATTTACGTTTTACTTATTTAACAATATATGTATTGTTGTTCTCTACTCAGATCCATTAGTTTCTTCAAATATACTTATTGAAAAGATAAACTTACATTTTCAATTTGAGTTTTACTTAATATGTAAATACACATTTCTTCATTTATTTATTGGAGAAAGTATGTAAATTTAAAATTATAATAATATTTACCATTATATTTAAAAAAAAATATATCTCATAATTGTGCATCACTAGTGATTTACTAGTAAGTAAGATAAAATACGATAAAAATAATGTTTTCAATCTACCCCTTTCATTATTCATAATCTAATTCATGATAAGAGAGACGAAATCTCCGTGGTTGGGGACCGAAGTCATTGAATTGGTGATTTGGCGATTAAATTGGGGATGAAAGGCAGAATAGGGGTTCAACAATTTTTCTAAGGGGGGTGATGTGGGGATAGGATTCATATTTCCCATCCCAATCCCAACAATCACGTTAAATGAGGATTCACCAGTTTCTCGATTCTTATGTATATATATGAAACACCTTCAGGAGATGGAAATTAGATGGTCCACTTATCAATTCTCATTCTACCAACATACTTAATTGACATATATAATATTTTTTCTCTTCTTGGGTATAAAAGCCAAACATATTTCAGATATTAAAATAAATTTAAAAAACAAAATGTTGTACTAGTTATTAATTAATATTAAGTCTTAGGACACTTAGTCATTTAATTTCTAAAATTATCATAAATTAATATTTTATTAAAAATATAAAAACAATAAAATTTTACTTAAGAGAAAATTATGTGGAGAACCTGAGTCCCCGCGGGGTTTTGATTCCATGAGCGGGCCTCATTCCCTGTTTAGATTTCTTAAATGAAACTTTTACTAGGACGGTATTTGGGATATGGAACAGGAATGGAGATGGAATATTGAATACCACCCCTATTCATGATGCATACTCTCTCCATCTCAAAATGAGAATCTTACTTCATAAAGGTACAAAACACATCGATTCTCATTCATTCTACTTTGTTCACGTATTAATTGACTTATTCAATCATATGTAACTTATTTGTGAAAGTAATTTTTAGAAGTTCACTTCTAATTCATAGAATATGACATTAACTTTTGAAACAAGACTCTTATTTTGGAACATATGGAATTTCATTAATTTTTTAACAAATTACTCTCCCTAACACTATATCCACACACACGCACCCCTCACACACACACACACAAACACATATATAATTTATAAGAGAATATCTCACTTTTATTCCACAAGCATAAGGCCTAACTTTTTTAGTCCCACTTTTTTCATTTGTAGTCCGAAGTTTTTCCTTTTCTCCTCTATCACAAGAAAAGTAACTAATGACCTTATCAAGATAAACAACATAACGAATGTTTAATCAAGCTCAACAATGTAGCTAAAGCTTTGCTACGGTGGAAAATTAACGGAAGGCTTCGTTTTTTCGTATTGTCTTTTGCAAAATCGGACCACTTTCAAAAGAAGGCCAACACCAAACTAATATACAAGTAAATCTAACTAAAAAAGATACATATGAGTGACTGCAAAATGTCAAAATAATATAACTAAACCACACTATATAAAAGTCAGGTCTTGGATCAAGTTTAGAAAACTGTAAATTGTGATACTTTGTCTCCTATAAAGAAAATATATTAACAAAAGTTAAAGAAACCAATTAATTGAGTCCAAGAATCTTAGTCACAAAAACAAAAAACAAAAATTATTAGAAAAAAAGAAAAAAGAAATACAAGACAAAGAAAAAATACGAGAAGATTCTCACTCTGCTTGTAGTCCGGGTCTAGATGCTGGGTACGATTTCATTGCGCAACATCTATGCTTCAAAGGTGATGGAATCCACTTTATGAACTATTAATCACACATGGCATACTTTAACAATTTATACACCATTAATCCAACCAAATCAGCATGCCCTTCAATAACTATATTAAATACCCTCTACGATGATAATCCAAAATAGGAAGAATAATAATCTAGAAAATAGAAGTGTACTTGAATCTATATGCGATCTTGTGTGAAAACCAGTATGATCTTCCAAACGATTAGTTTCACACTCAATTACCTTCTATAGAGAGAATACTCAATATAGGATAGAACACCTAACGCTTGGAGACCATAACACTAACTTATAATAATAAGTTTCCTTTATTTCCAATTTGGCCCCTCAACAAATTGAAAATCCCTTATGGTATCTACACATAAAGTCCATGATTATTTAATACCCATAACTTAAATCCTTAGTAGGCCACTTTAATTGGGCTGCTATAAGACAACTACACACATTAAATTTGACATATGTTGACCCAATATGTTGGATATTTCCAATAATATCCCACTTGGGCTACACATATCACCAAAGGAATGTGCATTACCTAAACGAGCTCAAAACCTTGTTGTCATCTTCAGGGTATTTGTTTAAACAATCTTGTTAATGATCATATTGACATAGGACTAAAGAGGCATTCATCACTTTAAGCGTGATTCAACCCAACAATAATCAAATATGTCAATACAATCACCAATGGATCAATCATGGAGTATAGCAAGAAAATTACAAGCAATGTAATCTAACATGTCAATTTCCATCTGTTCCTACCTGATTCCTTAGTGAGATGAGAAAATGGAAAACTAAAAACTTTATTTCTGTACGGAATCAACCATAGAAACAAATAAATCATAACATAATATATTGAGCAAACAACCTTATACAGACTCCCAATAAACTAAAGTATCCTGAAACAATATTACACCTATATGAGCGGTGTGCTCATGAAAGACCTTGGATGGTAATCCCTTAGTTAGCGGATCCGCAATCATTGAATCTATCTCAATATGCTCAATAGCAATTTTTCCACTCTATACATTTTCTTTCACAACTAGGAACTTTATGTCAATATGCTTTGACTTAGTAGATCTCCGATTATTGTTGGAATATAACACTGCCGAGTTATTGCCACTATACAACTTTTGTGGTCTTTCAATACTTTTTTTCAACAATTCACAGCCCAGTGACAAAATCTGGCAGGCATATCCCATAATTGTATGCCTCATAACATGCTACAAATTTTGCTGCCATGGTAGAAGGTGCGAGTAGTGTCTGCTTAGCACTTCTGCATGAAATAGCTTCTTCTACTATTTGTCATCCAATGATCTCTAACTAATTTATCTCTAATTAATCTGATCTCCTATATGTAAGCATATAATCCTTAGTTCTTTGTATATACCTAATAATATGCTTAGCTGCGTTCCAGTGATCCATACAAGGTTTACTTAAATATCTGCCCAACATACCAATAATAAAAGCTATGTAAGGTCTTGTACAGACTTGAATATACATCAAAATCCCAACAACCAAAATATACCGTAGTACTCACCACCACAGTCAGACCTGACTCTTTTAATTCTTTTGTTGAGTTAATTCTCAACCTCAACCATAAATACTTTGACATGTCCAGTGCCTTAGATTTTTCATGAATTAGATATTGATACCCATATCGTGAGTAATCATCTATAAATGGTACAAAATAACTTTGACTATTCCAAGAAGCTGTAAAAATGGTTCACAAATATATGTATGTATCGATTCTAAGATGTTCGTAGCTCTATTGGAACCTAATCTCATTTGTTTGGTCTATTTGCCTTTGATACAGTTAACACATACACCATGATCCGAAAACTCAAGTATATCCAAAATACCATCTGACACAAGCCTCTCAATTTTGGTTCTTGAGATATGATGTAAACGCTTGTGCCATAATTTATCCTAAAAATATTTACTTAATTTTTTCTTAGTACCCCTTAACTCAATATGCAAGGACTCATGATACGAAGGTACAGTATCAAGCATATATAGATTATCAAAAGCACTTAAGGAACCAGTGCCTACAATACTGGAATTTTTTTAAATGTTAAACTGACTATTTCTAAATGAACAATTGAATCCACACTTGTCCAAACTAAAAATAGAGACCACGTTCCATCTAAAAGTTGGTACAATAGAAATATCTTTTGGATCTAAAAAATATCCAATCCTTAGCAATAATCTTAAATGCCCTACTGCCTCAACTTCTGCCGACTTGTCATCCCCCACATAGATGTATCTTTAACAATCACTTGGGTTTTGGTAGCTTAGGCAACCTTGCATTGAAATACTTATGTGAGTGATAGCACCAAAACCTAACCACCAAGTGTCGTTAGGAACTTGAGCGAAATTAACCTCAGAATAGACAAAAACATCTTTCTCAACGGAGTTTTCTTTATTGCCCTTAGTCTTTATGTTGTTGATGTTGGCAGAATTAAAAGTAACAGACATCATAACTGAACAGAGCACAACATTAAGATCGAGTCTTTGGACAATAATATTAATTTGTAAGTGGATACCTCTTTGTTGTAATCAAACATTGACAATAAGACCATGTCAAGCAGCTGCCTTCTTTTGGACCGACTTATTGCTCACATGAATAACCAAATGATTGTCACATAGTTACCATCACATTTGTTTGTGTATCTCGGGCCATATATCAACCTTCCTTTGGGCCAATTAATATTTGTATGAAAATACACAATCACAAGCGTCCTAATATTCTTAATGGAAAATGCTCCATAAGAGAGGTGACTTTGGCGACTTCAAGTTTCAATTAAACATCTCTAGTGTTAGTAATTAGGGAACATGAGATGCCCAAACATATATACATATATTAACAATATAACTGTCCAAACAAATATGGGAACAAATACCCTGAATAAATCAAGCGTAATACCAAATTTAACTTTAACTGAATTATACTAGAACCAAAAGTAATTACTACCCATATATAGTAGACAAGGATAACAGACTGGCAAGAAATTCATTTTTAATAAATAATCATCAAATCTCTCTACCCTAAATATGAAATTAGGGGCTTACAATGAGGGAAAACAAATGTTTCTATAATTGATTTGTCTCCTTTCTTTCTTTCTTCTCCAAAAAAAAAAAAAAAAAAAATGGAATTAGGGTTTATTTGGTGTTTCGTTAATGTATAGAGTCAAAATTAAGTTCTTGGACTGAATGTTGAGACTACAAATTCAAAGTGACTGAAAAGTTTTGACCAAATTCTCGTGAATCAAAAGTAATTTCTTTTATGTAATTCATAATTGTAAAACTCACTTTGGTCGGGAGTGACTACATCGAAGTAATAATGTCCCACTCAACTTGAAAGTTGCAATAAAAATCTATAGCCTCATTCTTTCCCTGTTTCCATCTCTTGAAACTCTAGATTATTCCCCCTTCCCTCATTCTTCTATGGATCCTTCCACCATAGAAGGATGAGGGAATACTTATAATATATTGTTTCTTATCCACTGTGATTTTTTTGTTGTTTTTTTTTTTTTTAATTTTTTTCCCTCTCTTAAGTCTTGTCTTTATGTTATGTCAACACCTTTGTAGCCTCCATACTTTGTGCGCTTCCACGCCTTATGCGACCTCCGATCTTCGTTTTTCGATAGATCTTCTGGGTTTCTTCTATTGCTGTTAGAGTCTACTTATTTTCTCTAATAGTTATGCAAGTAGTCACGATGCTGTAGAATTATGATCTATTGTGCACATAAAGTTGAGTTGAGAATGATTTTCCTAGTTGGTTATAGTTTTTTGTACTTACAGATTCCTCTACTTAGTTTTTTGTATGTGGACAACAAATATAATTGAATTATTTTAGATTAAGTTTTTTAACTTATTTATTATTAACTTGGAAGAACATATAAAATTAATAAATTAACTAAACAAAATATTATGCTTAATATTTAATGATAGGTAATAGAGATTTGAAGGCCGCTATAGCATTAATGTTTGTTTCAATTGGTCCTTAAAGTATTTAACTTGTCGTAAAATACGTGCATAACTCATCACGAGTAGTACAAATTTCAGGCTGTAAGAGTACAACCCTTGCTAGAGGTAGTGTATAAGATTATCATATCCACGAGGAGGATATCTCGCAAAGGACAGTCAAATCGGTATTTAAATCAAGTTAAGACAAATTATCAATGAGGTGATTTTGTTCAATACATAAAGGAAAGCTAACACATAATAACTAAATGAGCTTAAGATTTGATAAATATATTTTCGAAGAAAAGGTTTGACATCAAGCTAGGATAGTGTCTTAATCAGAGATCTAAATAGTCCAACAAGAGGGAACAATGCACGCTATCTAATTAAAAGAAGTGAGCTTCAAGTCTACACACTAAAGACCGATGGAAAAAGCTACAATATCTCCAAACAACTAATAACGCTCTTGTTCCCCACCCCAAGTGGATATTGCTTAAGGATGAGGCGATGAGACATCTAGATAGACTGATAATCATGATATAGGTCCTCTCGCTGCCCTGCGGGACCTGTCGAGGAGGTCCATATATACACTAGGTTAGCTATTCTTATTGTATAAGACATACAAATCCAGTATGTCAATTTCAATGGAAAAGATTCCCCCATAATCAAGATGTAAAAGACTAACATTCAAAAATCCTGAGGTTAGGCTACTCCCAAACCTTGGAAATCACAAAGAACTATTCACAATCCATGAATACCAAATTGCCCGTCATTAAACAACAAGAGTTAAGCATTCAAGAAGAGATAGAAATAGTAGACAGTAAATGCATAATGAATACAAAAGAGAAAATGAAAGATTAGTCTTATAATATATATGGAGGAAATCTTCAATAAATGTAACAAGAAGCTTCAATCCACCAAATCTCTAGCCAAATGGTAGATTATCTTCTAAGATGTTGAAATCCCACCGAGGAATTCTTTACCAAAGCAAGAAACTTTCCAATTAATTCATAGAGGGGAAGTCTATGTATCTTAATAAATAGCTTGTTAAAAAAGAACGAGATTTTGATGGAGAATTAATACTAATAATATCAACCTATTACAAGTGGAGGAAATGAATAAAGATACGTTAACATCTTGACATGTGAGAGACTCAAACTTCTTAGCAATTTTGAGAATAAACAGCTCAAAATCGACTCTCTACTTCTTCTACAATGTTGTAGAACTTTTGTTAGCTTTTCGTGCCAACTTGAATCACCGGAATTGGAGATCGAATGAGAAAGATATAACCAAAATATAAAACTACAACGGGGTCACTCGGCGAGTTAGCGCCCGAGTTATACAACCCACACCGGATAGGTATGGCTGACCCCCATCAAAACCCAACTTCCAGCCCAATATACCGCATGCCATACCTGATCGGTACTGGTGGGTGGTACCTATGGAAGTAACCTTACCGGTATTCGTACGCTCCTTTGCACGTCATCATCTTTTGTCGCCTTTTTGTGCCTCTTTCACTCATTTTTTCTTTTAGTTCCCGCATGATTTTTGTTTGTGACTCGAGAAACACTACAAAAAAAGTGCTTATAGACAACGGTTTTTAGTCGTTGTGTATGATAAAACCGTGTATTATTGAATCTTGTGTTGTCTTTTACAGTAAAAGACAACGGTTATGCAACGTTTTATAAATGTTGTTTTTCATCGAAAAGACAACGGTGTAGATAACGGTTTTGAACCGTTGTATTTGCGAACAACGACAACGGTCCTGCATCGCTTTATAACCATGGTCGTTTAGCTATACAACAACGTTCTAACGACGATTTATAGCGTTGTCTTTCTCTTTATAAACAACACCCAAAAACCGTTGTCTTCTCATCTAACAACAACGGTTATAAACCGTTGTTTATCATAGTAGTTAAAGACAACAGTAGATTCAACAACACTTATGACTAAGACAACATTTTAAATCCGTTATCTTTATAGTCTTAGACAACGATTTATATCCATTGTATTCGAATTTAGAGAACAAAGTGTGTGTTGTCTCTCAAATTTTCTATACATTGTATTGTTTGTTGCTCCTTATCGGCTGTATTTTACATTATGAAAAATAAACCAATCTTACTTTATTTTTTGTACAATTATAACATTAATTATAAGCAATAGTTAAGAAAAAACAACACATGTCTTACAGGAACTTATAAAATCAAATCCATGAACAATTGAACAACGTACTATGTCAATAATATATAATATTTGTCCACACAATACCATCTTAAAATTGAAAGTATGCATTCAAAATCCGGATATGTCAAATAGGTAAAAGTTATAATAAAATGCTAGCCATAAACTAACTGCAACTTTGACTTGACAAACGCATCTACAACTCCATAAGCTGTAAGTACAATCCGAGAAAATAAAAAAATATGACTCAATAGGATTCTAACCAACCATTTTGTATAGCGCATATTCATATTTATCAACACAAAAGGAAAAGATGTAAATTTATACCTTTTTTATTCATAAATATGCTCTTGGATGCCTTTTGCCCATTCGATACGCACTACATCAATATCAGCTGGAGAATAATCCTCAATAAATGCAAACTATGAGGCAAACAAAATTATTTAGGAAAAAAAAAAAACTACCAAACAAATGAGAATTTTGAAATAAATAGAGTTTATTACAATTGAACGAAGTGATGTCTTGTTTGCTGTTGCTTCTTCATCAATTATTTGTCTCATATGTCGCATTAAAAAAAACCTACATTGCTTGTCATCGGGTTGAGATGGGAGCTACATTAGAATCATGGGGATTAATAAAAAGGAACTAATTGGAACACATAGTCACAAGTTATAAATCTTACCTCCTTGAGTACTTCCCAAGTGGGGTGCTTTCTCCCTTTTTTTTATTCTCCATATTAAACATTCTCATTGTCCTTCGCTCAAAAAGAAAAAAAAAAAAAAAAGGATAATTATAGAAGGCAAATAAAAGGCTTTCAATCCCAAGAGAACTTGATTATTACTTACAAGTCCACAACATTTTTCTAATTCTCATCACACAACCATTGACTAAGGGAATCCAATAAATAGATGATCTCATGGGGTTGATGACTGTTAGAGTCCAATGACCACTATACAAATTCAATAGTTAAAGCATATAAAGATAACAAAATTGACAGTTGAGAGCAACAACAACAACAACAACAACAACAGCAGCAGCAGCAGCAGCAGCAATAATAATAATAATAATAATAATAATAATAATAATAATAATAATAATAATAATAATAATAATAATAATAATAATAATAATAATAATAATAATAATAATAATAATAATAATAACAACAATAACAACAATAGCAACAATAACAACAACAACAATAATAATAATAATAATAATAATAATAATAATAATAATAATAATAATAATAATAATAATAATAATAATAATAATAATAATAATAATAATAATAATAATAATAATAATAATTACTTACCCGAAATTACATGGTGCCAAAACTAATTGGTAAGCCAATGTACCATTTAGCCTAGCTGCTAAAGGACGTGCCCTTCCTTCCATAGCATTCATTAGAAAACCTATATTGGTATTTTTTTTGTGGTATATGTCCTATTGCATATGGATCCACAAATTTGAAATGATCATGCTTGTTTGCTCTCTTTAACCTTTTGTAGAGAGCATATAAACCAACAATATTTGACGAACATTAGAAATACAAGTTACCATGATGATGATGATGATGATGGTGGTGGTGGTGGTGGTGGTGGTGGTGGTGGTGGTGGTGGTGGTGGTAGTAGTAGTAGTATATAAACTGATCAACAAATTTCAAGTTATTGTAATGCTTACCAGATAGAGATAACAATACATGCATGTGTACGAAATTGGCTCCAAGTGACTAACGACACAATATCTTCAACATTGACAAAGATTTTGTATTCATGACCAAACACATCATCAGAAAAATTTACCACCACACAACCACTCAAGTACACTTCATATAATAAGCACAATAATAAAATAAAACTACTTATCACACAATAAACACATATTTCACATAATAGACACAATAATATAACTTACAATTACTTATAACATTAAACATAGAACTTAGAATGTTATCTCGCTTTTAGCAAAATCATATACCATACACTTAAAGTAAATATATATGTAAATTCATCAAAATACTCATAGTGCAAGTGAGAGATATACTTACGCAATATTCTTTTTTTCGACTTAAATCAACATGGACTACTGTCTCCTTGAATTTTACTAAATAAAATTTAGGCATATACCTTCAATAGACAAATAAAACTGTACCACCTAAACCACATAAAGTTGTTCAAGAAAACTTTACATAATAGACATAAACAATAAAAAAAACTCAACTAAATTTCACATTATAGTCTCAAGTAATACCATCGAGCTCAAGCAAACTTCACATTATAGACACAATTAATAGAATCGAACTCAAGAAATTTCACATTTTAGACACAAAGATATCATCGAGCGCAACTAAACTTCACATTACAGTTACAAATAACAAAAGGGAAAAATTCATTTTTAGTCCAGTATGTCAGGCCTTGTCCAGTAAAAGTCCTGTATGTTAGAAATTTTCAATTTTAGTCCTGTATGTTTCCAAAGTTATCCAATTTAAGGACACTAACTATCTGAAATGGCCAATTTGACCATAATTAATCATGTGCGACGCACGTCACCAATAAATTCGAGAAAGATGAAGAAAGAAAGAAAAAATAAAATAAAAAATACAATGAAATGCACCTCATATGAAAATTAGGGTTACCTTTTTCTTTTCTTTTTTGGCCAAGCTACTAAAGTAATTTAATGATTTGACATATTATCTGGACAAATACTTGATACATAAGCATTAGCACTCAAAAGCCCTAAATTTATTAGTTTAATTCCGGCTAAATTGGTCGTTGGTGATGGTTAGTGTCCTTAAATTGGACAACTTTTGGAACATACAGGACTAAAATTGAAATTTTCTAACATACAGGACTTTTATTGGACAAGGCCTAACATACTGGACTAAACATGAATTTTTCCCAATAACAAAATCAACTAAACTAACTTCATTGTATGGACACAAATAATAAACTCAAACTCAAGTAAACTGCATATAATATGTACAAATATTAAAATTAAACTATACTCATTGCAGGTGAGAGATGTATTGCATATAATATGTACAAATATTAAAATTAAACTACTCTTACAGGTGAAATATACTTACCTCGAATCCGTAAACTTACTATATCCCAAACAGTTTTTAATATGCGCTATTCTTTTCAACCAAATCTAAATATAGCAATAAATTAAATAAATACAAAAAATAATAATTACTCTTAATTCTGAAAGTTAACTAGATGGCCATGAATCTCAATATCTCAATTCCTACAAAAAGTCTACTGAATCAATTTTGTAAGTTATTAAAACTGGTTGGTCACGTCATTCCTTATACCCCAATTCGGCCAAATAACACAAACATCCCCAAATCATCTAAATTGTAACCATCAGATTATCGAACAACTTAAGGAAATCATTACATCTCATTTCATTTTCCTCTTCTTCTTTTATCATACTACACATAATATAAAACTTAGTGGGGGAACAACCATAATCATCATTGAAACCAATTCATGATAAAACCACATTTTCAAAACTTCAGTACATTTATTCTTTCTTTATTATCTTACGCAAGAGACTTGAGATGACAGAAGCAACGGAATTTTGCAAATTAATTAGTCCCTAATGCATTCAGATCACCATCATATCCGACAGCGTGACTAGATTATTTCATTATTGATAAAGCGGTGACCTGAATATCAATTGAATCGCAACTATGACAATCAACCTAAATAATAAAAATAACAGGAATGTAAAGAACACGAGGATTTACGTGGTTCGATCACGAAGATCTACGTCCACGATGGAGAGTAATCACTCCCTATTTTTTTTCACTATTCGAGTTCAAATACAAAACCACATCAGCCCAAACCAGCTAATCTTTTTTTTTCCTAACCTATACAAACATTTCCTATTTATCCCCGGAGACCCGTTGTGAACTACCCACTCCCATGGTGCCTACAATCGCGCATGGAAGGTTGAGAAGATTATGGGCCAAGTCCGCATGGCGGTTGAGGAGATCATGGTAAAATATTCCTTTGACTTGTTCTTCATTTGTTTGGCCCGCATGGGCCTGTGCACGCCCGTGCATGGGCTTCTTCGCATGGCTTGCATTCCCAGGCCCGAGTGACCCGGGTGGCGGACTGGGCCGACCCGGGGAGGTTGGGCCATATCTATCAGATGCCCCCCACCAGCCTGAGCGAGGTATGAGCTTCGGTTTGAAGTGTGTAGTGTGATATTGGTTGTTTGTTGCTGTTGAAGGGTGAGGTAGTCAAGCGGAGTTGAATTGGTGAATCCCCGGGGTGAGATAGTCACCAGGAGTTGAAAGAGTGTACCCCCGGGGTGAGGTAGTCAACCGGAGTTGAAATAATGTACTCCCGGGGTGAGGTATTCAACCGGAGTTGAAATAGTATACTCCCGGGGTGAGGTAGTCAACCGGAGTTGAAATAGTATACTCCCGGGGTGAGGTAGTCAACCGGAGTTGAAATAGTGTACCCCCGGGGTGAGGTAATCAACTGGAGTTGGAATACTCTACCCCCGGGGTGAGGTAGGAAACCGGAGTTGGAAGATTGTACCCCCGGGGTTGGATAGTCAACCTGAGTTGACGAAAAACATAAGGCGCGTGATTCCCCACGCGCGTGAAAAACACGCATGTATCACATGCGTTGAATGCGAAAGGTCGCAATCTTGGCCGTTGGATCTGTGATATATATAAAAGGTGTGAACAGAAAGATTCACTTTACCATTTCATTTGCAAATCGCGACAAACAGAGAGCGGGAGAAAAGGAGAAACGTCTTGCAATTTCAGAGCAACTGATACTTGAATCAAGTAAGTATGCATTCTTCTTTGTCCTCGTCATATATTAGGTTAGTGGGAACGGCGGAAAAGCCTATTGAGGCGTCGCCGATACGGACTATATTTCCTGAGAGGAGGGTGATTAGGACTGTATTTCGGGCGGATTTTAGGGAAATCACGACCCGAGCCGTAGATTTCAGCGACTGCCTTGAGGAGGATTTCGAGGTGGCCTCGGAGGCACCCCGAATGACTCGGGTGCAGCTAGAAGCGTTGATTCCTTCGTTTTATTTTTCCTATAACTTAGAGTATATAGTACCGGAGCCCGGCGACCGAGTGTGTTGCCCTCCGAAGGATTTTATTGGGGTGTATATAGACCAACTGAAGGTGGGTTTGAGGTTTCCCCTCTGGGATTTCGTAGTACAGCTGTTGATGTATTACGAAATTGCCCTATGTCAGTTAGCGCCCAATGCCATTAGGCAGGTCGTGGGTTTTGGGTTAGTCTGTAAGACTGTCGGGGTAGAGCCCGACGTTGGTACATTTAGATTTTTCTTCCAGTTGAAGGCTTTTGGAAAAGCAAAGGGGTGGCATTCGTTTAGTCCGAGGCCCCAAGGTGGTTTTAGGGTAAAAAACCCTAGTAAAGTTGACAGCTGGAAGGAAAAATTTATGTATGTGAAGGTAAATGAGACCATCCCGAGGTGGAGACTGGATGAGATAGTAGACCGTGCCTCGATGGCGGAGCCGGAGTCAGTTTTTTTAAACAAGTATGCACAGAGAAGGAGTTGGAGGAGGCGGGGTTGAGCCTCTATTACTCGGAAATGCAGGAGGAGGATTTGCCAAAGTCGAAGACTTCGAAGACCCGGGGCAAGGGGCCGTTAGCCGGGGCTGCTGAGGAGGGTAGGACATCTCATTGTGTTGTGTGCGTATTTACATTGTAATAGTGTCTTACTTCGTCTGTTTTGTTTGCAGTGGGTCGCTTCGGGAAGGATGTTTCCGGGAGCCCAAAAATGCCACCGGTGTTAAAAAGGAAGGCGGCCCCAAGGGAGGTGACACCGGAGGGAGGGGCGACTTCTGGACATGTTGCCTGACTCCGAGGTCAAGAAAGAGGCCGGAACCATCATTGACGCCGCCCTCGGAGACGAAGAGGATATGCGTTGACCCTACTCCTGAGGTACGTAAGATCGTGCATTAACCCATTATATGTTGTATCAGGCTGACGAAGTTCTCACAGGGGCAGATGAGTACTCTGGGCCTGAAAGGACCAGAGGCGAAAGAGCTGCTGCAGTTGGTCCGGGGAATATTAGAGCTCGGGCGAAAAAGCGAGAGGGAGGCAAAGGAGGAGCTAGCCGTGGAGCTGCGAGAGCTCCGTGCTCGGAATGATAAGCTCTCCCACGACTTGACCGAGGCTCGGAAAAGGGCGGCCGAGGTGGAAAAGGAGGTCACCCGACTCTGGGGCGTGGAGGCAGAGAAAGGGCTGCTCCAAGGGGAAGTGACGAATCTCCGCGCCGAGCTGAAAGGCAAAGACGCTGTGATCAAGGGCCAAAGGGCCCTGCTGAACACCTTCGCGGAGAAACTCCTCCAGACGGGCACGTTCATGGACTATCAATTGAAGTTTGTGGCCGTCGGTGACACCGCCACTCGCTCCGCAGTGTTGGAGAAGGTGAAGGATGCCTACCCGGATGTGGACGTGTATCGTCCGGAGTTCGGGTGTGACTATGAATCCGTTGGCGCTGTGGAGGAGGCCTACTACGAGGCCCTTGCCCAGATCCCTGAATGGCCTCTAGTGGAGGCGCTGGCAGACAAGAGTGTTGTGCTGATTGCCGAGGATGTTGCCAGCTGTGATGCTGACCAGGACAAGGAGTTCCTGGCGTTCAGAAAGGGGTTGTTCGTGCCGGAGCGATGAAAACGTGTTGTCTATAGTACTGAATGTATAGCTGCTAACAGGAGAACGCCGAGGAGCTGCACGGCGTAATAAAGCAGCTCATGCGGTCCCTGAACTGATTCCGGGGTGAGAGGGATAACCTGCGGAAGCACGTGGTACCCATGCTAGGAGAAAATTAGCTGCCGCCGAGAAGAATCTGGCCAAAGCAGAGAAGGCACGAACCGAGGCCGCAGAGAGTGCGTTGCACTACAAACTCAACTCATTGTCAAAGGATGCCGAAGTAGAGCGGATGTACGTGCATCAGCGGGAGTACGAGCGCATTCTGATGAAATATGGCTTGTTGACGTTTGAGGATCTCGAGGCACAAATTGTGGAAGTTCAGGCTGAGATAAAGGAACTAATGGACCTCGGGGATCCGAACTCTGTCGAGGTGTACAGGAAGCGTCAGGTGTTAGAGCTCCTCCTGGGAATGTATCAGAACTTGGAAGGCCGGAGGAGATGGCAGCACACTCCGGAAGAGGACCTTGCAAGCTGCAGCCGGGCAAGGGCGGGCAAAATACGCAGAAGAAGGCCGACTGGCACGGCGCGGGCCGGAGGAATTATAATCCGAAAACCGAGCACCGTTGTGGCAGGCGGGGCCAGCAAGGAGAGTACAAAGCCCGAAAGAAAACCAGCTGGGCGGCGATGAGCGGAGCCTGGAGTCTACGGAACAAGTCCGAGAGTTCGCCCAAGAAGTTGAAGAAATGGCCCCTGCGGAGTGGGACCCGGTAGAGTGGGCGAGAAACTCGGGACCGGCCAGGAGAGCGAGCCAGTCAAACCGCGGACGGCAAGGCAGCCAGGGGGGTTCTAGGAGCAAAGGGTTGCCCCGAGGTGTCTCCAGGTCCCGGGGAAGTTCTAGAGCAGGCCAAAGCTTGCCAGGGCGCCGGAGTGCCGAGTTCTGGCTAGGAGGCAAGACCAGATAACATGGCAAAAAAGTGTAAAGATGTATAATTATTGTTGTAGATATCAGTTCAATTTCATCAAGTGACCATAGTTTGTAGTAGAGGTTTTGAGGAATCAGGAACCGGCTTTAGGTTGGGAAGAACCGGGCTAGAGAACAGGGTTTTAGCCGGATTAGTTTTGAAGGTTAAGAGGGAAGCGGGGTCAAGACGGTTATAACTGACTTATGCAACGGTTTAGAACCGCTGCGTGTAAAACCGTTGTGAAAGGTCCGTCTAACAGCTTTGTGCAGTTGGAAACTGAATTGGTTACAACTCCTGATGCTTCTTGATTCAAGCTTAGACCTTTATATACATTGGATCCACTAGTAGATGCGAGTTGATACACGTTATTTTCCCTCTGTAAACACTACTCAATCATTAGAATTAGATAGCTAGGGTTCTTGAGCTCAATTCGGTCTGTGAATTGGGGGTTGCTAGTTTTCTGGGTTAATTCTTGTAATTGATTGTTTAGTGGAGTGACTTGAGGTGTATTGAGCCTCCGTGGATGTAGATCACATTGATCGAACCACGTAAAATCCTTGTGTTCTTCATTTTAGTTTCTGTTTTGCGTTCGGTTTCTGTTTGGCCGAATTCTTGATTGGTTTTCATTCTTTCTTGGTTTGAGGATTGTTTTTGTGTGTTGTAAGAGTTTCATTTCCTAACAAGTGGCGCCGTCTGTGGGAAACTTGCACACACATTCAAAGAGGAAGAGAGAATGGCTGGAGTGAAGATGGATGTGGAGAAGTTTTCAGGTAAGAATGACTTCTCACTTTGGAAAATCAAGATGAATGCTGCATTGGTTCAAAATGGGTTAGACTCTGCACTTCTTCCAGTTGATCAATGGTCTGAGGCTGAGAAATCAAAGTTTCCATATGTGGATAAGAAGGCTTTGAGCCTTATATTCCTCTGATTGGGTGATAAACCCCTGAGGGAGATATCAAGGTGTAAGAATGCAGTGGAGGCATGGGGAAAACTACAAGAACTCTATCAATCAAAGTCAATATCAAACAAACTATTTCTGAAGCAGAAATTGATGTCTTTCAAGATCACTGATGATAAGGTCATTTCTGATCAACTTGATGAGTTTGTCAAGATGATTGAAGAGTTAGAAGACCTGGGGGTGAACGTGGAGGATGATGATAAGGCTCTGATGGTGTTGAATGTTCTTCCAAAGTCTACGGAAAGCTTCAAGGATGCATTAATGTTTGGAAGGGATGGAAAAATCAACTATGAATCTATCCTCTCAGCATTGAAGACAAAGTGTTTTCAAAATCAGGGAGAAAAGGGCTCTACACAGGCTGGAGAAGGCTTGAACATTAAGTTCAAAAAGAACTATCAAAAGAAGAAGTTTCAGGGATTCAAAGACAACAAATCTGGAACTCAGAATGCAAAGAAACAGGGAGACTGGGTTGAAACTAGAAAGTGTTTCAAATGCAAGCAAGCTGGACATTTGAAGAAGGACTGCCCATAGTTGTGACTGAGCATCAAGAAGACACCCCTGAAGTTCTAAACATCACAGACACAAAGATGGAAAAGGAATGGGTTCTTGATACAGGTTGTTCATTCCACATGTGTCCCAATGAATCCTGGTTCAAGAAGTTACAGAAAGAAGATGGTGGATGTGTATTACTGGGGAATGATCACTCCTGCAGAGTTAAAGGCACAGGATCAGTTCAGATAAAAATGTATGATGGAGTCATCAGGACCATTTCTCAAGTGAGGTATGTTCCTGGCCTTAAAAGAAACCTACTATCCCTTGGATCTCTTGTGGCAAATCGCAGTCAGTTCAACTCCACAGATGGTTATCTTCATATCACTAAACACAACAAGCTGGTAATCAAGGGAAGGCAACACAATGGCCTGTTTATTCTGATTGGATCTCCTGTGATAGGTTGTGCTGAATCTGTGATAAGTAGAGAGGATTTCATGAAGTGGCATAAAAGACTGGGTCATATTGGAGAGAAAGGATTGAAGGATCTATCCAAGAGGGGCATAATTGGTGAAATAGGAAATAGAACACTTGAGTTCTGTGACAAACGTGCTCTGGGAAAGGCCAAGAAGCTGCCTTATGCTAAAGAGATACATTCTACTCAAGAACCACTTGATTATGTACACTCTGATACATGGGGGCCTTCAAGAACAGAGACACATGGAGGAGGAAGATATTTCATGTCCATCATTGATGATTACAGTAGAAAAATATGGGTATATGTCTTCAGGAACAAGAGTGATGTATTCCTTAAGTTTAAAACATGGTTGAGCCAGGTGGAGAATCTAAGAGGGAAGAAATTGAAACATCTTAGGACTGATAATGGCTTGGAATATCTATCTAGTGAGTTCACAGGGTTTTGTGAAGATAAGGGCATTACAAGACACAAAACTGTCCCATTAAACCCTCAACAAAATGGGGTTGCTGAAAGGTTTAACAGGACTGTGCTTGAGAGAGTTAGATGTATGCTGATTGATGCTGGATTACCCAAATCCTTCTGGGGAGAAACACTAAATACTGCATGTTATTTGATAAACAGATCACCATCATCAACTCTAGGATTTAAGACTCGAGAAGAAGTTTGGAGTGGAAAGGTACCAAACTACAATGACTTGAGAGTGTTTGGTTGTCTGGCCTATGCTCACATCAGGCAAGACAAACTTGATGCAAGGGCACAGAGGTGTGTATTCCTAGGATATCCTGAGGGCATAAAAGGCTACAGGTTATCGTGCTTGGAACAGGGAAACCAAAAACTCTTGATAAGTAGAGATGTAAGATTCAATGAGGATGTAATGGGATACAACTCTACTGGAAGTCAAGAAGAAGCTGATGGTGCTGTGGAATCTGAAAGAATTTCTATTCAGGTGGAGCCTACTGAGGAACAGAAATCACCAGAGAAGAATGCTCAAGCTCAACCAGAAGATGACAGTTCATCAGAAGATGATGAAGGCCAAACTGAGATCTCAAATCTCAGAACTTATAGCATTGTAGAGACAGACCAAGAAGACAAATCCACAGGCCTGATTTCTATGGACAAGCTGGAAGTGTCTATTATGCATTAAGTGTAGCAGAAGACTTGGAGTTTCAAGAGTCAAGCAGTTTCAAGGAAGCAATAAATTGTAGTGAAAGTGAACACTGGATAGGGGCCATGATGGAGGAAATGGAATCTCTGGAGAGGAACCCAACCTGGAAGCTTGTAGACAAACCAAAGGGGCAGAAGCTAGTCAGCTCAAAATGGATCTACAAGAAGAAGGTGGAGGCTGAAAAGGCTGATAAAATCAGATACAAGGCAAGGCTGGTGGCTAGGGGCTTTACATAAAGAGAAGGCATTGATTATAATGAGGTATTCTCTCCAGTGGTGAAGCATTGCTCTATTAGGCTACTCCTATCAAAGGTTACTCAAGAAGACATGGAACTACAGCAGTTAGATGTTAAGACAGCATTCTTGCATGGTGATCTAATTGAAAGGATATACATGAAGCAACCTGAGGGCTTTGTGATTCCAGGAAATGAAGAGAAGGTCTGTTTTCTCAGGAAATCACTTTATGGATTGAAGAAGATTCCAAGGCAGTGGAATAAGAAGTTCAATGAGTTCATGATCAATGCAGGTTTTATAAGAAGCTTATATGACAACTGTGTATACTTTAACAAAGGTTCAAGGTTTGAACAAGTATTTATGTTGTTATATGTGGATGATATGCTCATTGCCAGTAAGAGTATGGACAAGATACAACAGCTAAAGGGAAGATTGAGTTCAGAATTTGACATGAAGGATCTTGGGGAAGCAAGGAAGATTCTGGGAATGGACATCATTAGAAGAAGGAAGACTGGAACACTTTGGCTCTCACAGAAACAGTATTTGCAGAAGGTTGTGGAGAGATTTCACATGCATGAGTCAAGGCCAGTAAGTATTCCAGTTAATCTACAAACCAAGCTGTCCAAGGATCAGTGCCCTAAGACAGAAGCTGAGGAGATTCACATGAAGAATATTCCATATGCCAGTGGTGTTGGCAGTTTGATGTATGGAATGATATGCAGCAGGCCAGATTTGGCCTATAGTGTATCTCTGGTAAGCAGGTACATGTCAAATCCTGGAGAGACACATTAGGAAGCTTTGAAGCAAGTCTTGAGATATCTGAAAGGCTCAGTCAGGGTAGGTCTAAAGTTTCAGAAACAAGAAGCTAGTGCTATACCTCTTGTTGGATATGCTGATGCAGATTTTGCTGGGAACTTGGATACAAGAAAATCAGTTACAGGATATGTTTTCACTCTGTATGGAACAGCTGTAAGCTGGAAAAGTGTGCAACAGTCTGTGGTTGCTTTGTCAACAACTGAGGCAGAATACATTGCCTTAACTGAGGCAATCAAGGAAGCTCTGTGGCTCAAAGGAATTCTCAAAGACCTAGGGATCAGACAAGGGTGTGTTACCATTCGGTGTAATAATCAGAGTGCTCTTCACTTGGTGAAACCTCAAGCTTTTCATGAGAGGTCTAAGCATATTGATGTTAGACTTCATTTTGCAAGAGATGTAATTGAAGCAGGATCTGTTGAGGTGAAGAAGGTGCATACTATGGATAATGCAGCTGATTTTCTAACTAAGGCAGTTCCGGGGAGCAAGATGGTTCATTGCTCAGGCCTGATAAGGCTTGAAAAATGTGGTTAAATCTGGAATAAATAAGGTAGATTGAGGTGATGAAGTACACTTGAATTCATTGAGGTGGAGATTTGTAGATATCATTTCAATTTCATCAAGTAACCATAGTTCGTATTAGAGGTTTTGAGGAATCAGGAACCGGGTTCAGGTTGGGAAGAACCGGGTTTTAGCTGGATCAGTTTTGAAGGTTAAGAGGGAACCGGGGTCAAGACGGTTATAACTGACTTATGCAACGGTTTAGAACCGTTGCGTGTAAAACCGTTGTGAAAGGTCCGTCTAACAGCTTTGTACAGTTGGAAACTGAATTGGTTACAACTCCTGATGCTTCTTGATTCGAGCTTAGACCTTCATATACATTGGATCCACTAGTAGATGCGAGTTGATACACGTTATTTTCCCTCTGTAAACACTACTCATTCATTAGAATTAGATAGCTAGGGTTCTTGAGCTCAATTCGGTCTGTGAATTGGGGGTTGCTAGTTTTCTGGGTTAATTCTTGTAATTGATTGTTTAGTGGAGTGAATTGAGGTGTATTGAGCCTCCGTGGATGTAGATCACATTGATCGAACCACGTAAAATCCTTGTGTTCTTCATTTTAGTTTCTATTTTGCGTTCGGTTTCTGTTTGGTCCGAATTCTTGATTGGTTTTCATTCTTTCTTGGTTTGATTTGTGTGTATTGTAAGAGTTTCATTTCCTAACAATTGTAAAAAATGAAAATGTATGTATGAAACCCGCTTGTATAATTTAAAAATTTAGATGTATGTTGTGAATGAAAATTTATGTGTATGTAAAAATTTTAAAATGTGCAATTATGCAATGTGATGTAGTTTTTTCAGCCCTCGGGAGGACGTAATATATGAAAGCGCGTTCGGAGACAAGGTGTAAGACCTCCTCGGACGAATCGGGCAGGAGGCAACTCTTGTCCGTAGACAAGGTGTGAGACCTCCCCGGATGGATCTGGCAAGAGGCAACTCTTGTCCGGAGACAAGTAGTAAATTAACACAATTAAGTGTATTTTAGAGTAGGTCGGGGCGTCCCCGCGGCGCGCAAAGAGAGCAACATATGTGGAAAGGAAACATTGCATTAATATCCATTGTCGGGACAATCAGGAATACAATTAAACTGAAAATTGATAGACTACGGAAGTAAGGTACTGCAGAAGTAAAATATATTGCAGAAAATAAAAAAGGGAAAAATATGTCTAACGAAGTAGACTAAAGGAAAAAACATCGCAAGTTGCTGACGTGCCATGTGCGGGGCACCGGAATACCATTTGGATGTGCCAGCTGATAGCTCTCGGAGGCATAGGCAACATTAACACGATATGGTCCTTCCCAAGTGGCATGTAGCTTGCCCTCAGGTGCGGCTTTACTAGCAAAATTCAACCGAAGCACCAAGTCTCCGACCCGGAATTGAGTCCCGCGGACTCAATTATTGCAATACCGGGCTGTTTACTGCTTATATTTAGCTTGCCGGATAAATGCTTGTTCACGGTGATGTTCGAGCACGTCGAGGTTAGCGCGATGGTTGTCCTCATTGTTCTCGGGGTTGTGGTTGAGAAGTCTGGGACTGGGTACACAGATTTCAGCGGGAATGACCGCTTCGCAGCCGTAGGTAAGGATGTAAGGTGTTTCACCGGTTGAAGTGTGAGGCGTTGTGCGGTATGCCCAAAGAACCTGTGGAAGGTTCTCAGCCCAAAGACCCTTGGCCTGATCTAGTCATTTCTTGAGGCCGTTGTCGATAGTGCGGTTTGTCACTTCAACTTGGCTGTTGGCCTGAGGATGCGCCACCGAAGTGAAAATTTGGTTGATATGTAATTCGGCGCACCAGGAGCGAAAAGGGTCGTTGGAAAATTGCTTTCCATTGTCAGATATTATTGTGCTCGGGATGCCGAAGTGGCAAACAATGTTTTGCCAGACGAACTTGAGGATGTTCTGGCCAGTGATGGCAGTAAGTGGTTCAGCTTCCACCCACTTGGTGAAATAGTCGACGGAGACAACTAGAAATTTAAGCCCACCCAGAGCGATGGGGAACGGGCCAACGAGGTCAATGCCCCATTGGATGAACGACCATGCGCTTTGGATGCCGATGAGGTCTGTCTGTAGTAGATGTTTCACCCGGGAGTGGCGCTGACACTTGTCGCATTGCGACACAAGATGGTGTGCGTCATTAAACAGGGTTGCCAATAGTATCCCCACCGGAGTGCTTTCTTGGCGAGGGTGCGAGATCCGATGTGACTTGAACATGAGCCTTCATGGAGTTCCCGGAGAACGTAGCCGGCCTGGGCCGGACAGAGACAACGGAGGCTTGGAGTTTAGTGCGATCTGACGAGCAAGCACCTTGTCAGCTGGCAAAACGCCATTCCGGAGGTACTGGATGATTGGGGTCATCCATGTTGGATCAGCATCGACAAGTATGTCAGCAGAAATGTTTGACGAGGCCGCGGAGGCCAGTTTGCTAAGGGTGTCAGCCTTGGTATTTTCTCATCGGGGAATCTGTAGGACCTCAATGGAAGTGAAAGTAAGCAAAAGTTGCTGAGTTAGGGCGAGATACCGTTTCATCATATCGTCTTTTGCGGTGTACGTTCCTCTGATCTGGCTGGACACCACTTCGGAGTTGATGTACAATCGTATATGTGTGGCCCCAGGGCTTGGGCGAGTCGCAGGCCGGCCATTACTGCTTCATATTCTGCTTCGTTATTTGTCACTTTGAAGTTGAAGTGGAGGACATACTTGATGTTTACACCGTCGGGTCTCGTGAGTAGAACCCCGGCACCACTCCCTCGAGCGACCGAGGCACCATCGACGTAGACGTGCCACATATTCGCTTCGTCGTCGGGGTTGATTTGGGGTACAGCCTTGGGAGACATAGTTGACTCGGGGTCGTTGAACGGGACTTCGGCAAGAAAGTCCGCGAGGGCTTGTCCTTTGATGGCTCGGCGAGGTTGAAACTGCATGTCGTGTTCTCCGAGCTCGATTGCCCACTTGGCAAAGCGTCCCGACACATCGAGTTTGATGAGAACCTGGTGGACCGGTTGGTTAGTGAGGACGTGAATGGTATGTCCTTGAAAGTAAGGGCGTAGGTGGCGGACCGCCATAACAAGGGCCAAAACAGTTTTTTCTGCTACGGAGTAGCAGGTTTCTTCCCCCTGGAGGGCTCAGTTGACGAAGTAAACGGGTCGTTGTGTGCCGTGGTCCTCGCGGACGAGGGCCGCACTAATTACTTCATTGGTGGAGGCTAAGTATATGAAAAGAGGCTCCCCAGGGAGAGGTACCGACATAGTTGGTAGTTGCTTGATATGTTGCTTCAAAGCTATGAAGGCCTCGTCGCATTGTGGTGTCCACTGGAATTTTTTGGCTTGTCGCAAAATTCTGAAGAAGGGGAGCTGGCGCTCCGCTGCCTTGGCTAGGAAGCGATTTAGAGCGGCGAGACCGCCAGTGAGACAATGGACGTCCTTTATGTTTTTCGGTGTCTGGAGATCCATTACGTCTCTAATCTTTGCCGGATTAGCCTGGAGGCCGTGCTGGGACACCATGTACCCGAGAAATTTCCCCGAGCCAATGCTGAAAGTGCACTTGGCGGGGTTGAGCCGAAGATTATGACGTCGTAGTGTACGGAGTGTCTCGGCAATGTCATGTATGCAAGAATCGAAGGAAATATTTTTAATGACGAGGTCATCAACGTAGACCTCAACATTACGGCCTATTTGGTCTCGGAAGACGTAGTCCATAAGGCGTTGATACGTTGCGCCAGCATTCTTGAGTCCAAAGGGCATCTTCTTAAATGCGAAAATACCGAAGTCAATAATGAAATCGGTTTTAAGGGCATCCCGGCGATCCATGTAAACTTGATGGTATCCCTTGTATAAATCCAAAAAGCTGAGGACCTTGTATCCTGTGATGGCCTCGGCCTTATGGTCGATTGGTGGCAGAGGGTGGCAGTCCTTTGGACAGTGCTTGTTGAGGTAGGAGAAGTCAACACACATTCTCCAAGCGCCAGTGAATTTCTTCACCATTACTGGGTTGGAGAGCCAGGACGGGTAGTGGACTTCGAACAGGATGTCCGCGTCCAAGAGCTGTTGGACTTCTCTTCGAATAGCTGCGTTTCGCTCCGGGGCGAACTTCCTTTGTTTTTGGTGTATGGGCTTTATAGCAGAATCCACATTGTGAGTAATGAGGTCTGGAGATACCCCTAGCATGTCCGGGGGGACAAAGCGAAGACGTCTGAGTACTCCCGCAGTGTTTGGATGATCACTTCGTGTAGCAAGAGCATATTGATAGCACCTACCTTGACAGTTTGTTGTGGCTTTGCAGGGTCTAGTGGCACTTCGGCCACATCAATCCCGAGTGACTCGGAAGCATTCGGAACGGATTCCGGATTAGTGATTTGAAACTGAGGCTTCGGGGGAGCCTTGACTGTCGTTTTGAATGCAACACGCATGCACTCCTTTGATAATCTCTGGTTCCCGCGGACGGCTACTTCCCCATAGGATGTGGGAAACTTCAATGTCAGATGGTACGTGGAGCAAATGGCCTTGGCCGGAGTGAGCTAATCTCGACCGAGGATCATGTTGTAAGGAGACGAGCTAGACACAACGTAAAAGTCCACAAAAATGGTCCTTATCGCGGGATAGGTGCCGAGTGAAGCGGGAAGGGTGATAATTCCTTCAGGTTGGACCTCCCCCTGAGTGAAAGTATGGAGAGGCCCTGGTGCAGGCCGGAGTCGTTCGTGGGATATGCCCATCTTGTGGAAGCAATCGGAAAAGATGATGCTAACCGCAGCGCCGTTGTCTATATAGACGCGTTTGATCGTGATATTGGCGACTACCATGTCAATAACAATGGCATCTGTTTGAGGGGTGAGCTCGGGAACGGGGTCGTCCTTGGTAAAAGGCACCGCTTCAGTCTTATGAAGGCGCTTATGGCGAGGCTCCTCGGGAGGAGGCCTACGCGCTTCGGCCATTAGGGCGCTTCGGGAAGCCCCCAGTGGCATGACGCCATATATTACGTTAATTATGCCGTGAACGACATGATTAGGTGGATTCTCCCCGGGGCCTCCACGAGGCGGTGGAAGTGGCAATAGCTGAGGTTGCCATGGTGGGTTTGGCTGATTTTTGCCTTGGTCCTGCCGTGGGTAATCGTTATACCTGGGCCCATTGTTTCGCCATTGTGGTCGGGGACGTCCTTGACCTCTGTTATTGTAACCTCCCCTACCTCGGGAAAGACCCCCATCTCGGGTCTCTTGGGGCATGTCTTTGGCCCTGGTAACATATTGCCGAAGGGAACCACGCTTCAAACAATCTTCAATTTCCTTAATGAGCTCTCGACACTCCTCTATGTCGTGTTCATGGTCATGGTGATAAGCACACCACTTGTCTCTATTTTGTTTTTCAGCCGGGGCGGTCATCGGCGGGCATGGCCGCAGTTCATTTTTGTGCACAGCGTATATTTCTGCCGTCGATCGTGTGAGAGGTGAGAGCTGAGTTCGGTCACCCCAGGGCTCTAATCTGCCTTTACCTAGGCGGTTAAAGGCGCTGGTCCGGGTGCTGGTCCCCGCTTGCATCTTGTCTGGCTGTTTTTTAGCAGCGAGTTTCTCCCTGTTGCGCCGAGTTTGCTCATCCGCTTTAGCAAACTTTCTTACAACCCCGATGAGGGCTCGGAAAATGGCCGGAGGATTCCGGGCGAGTTAGGTGTAAAGCGGTCCAACCTGGAGGCCGCTCATAAACGCAGTGACGATGACATCGTCTAACCGGTTGCCCACTTTTAAGCTCTCCGCTGTGAAACGCTCAAGGAATTGAGAGATTGTCTCCCCATCCCTTTGTTTAATATTCATCAGATCGGCTAGGGTAGCCATAGGCTTTGCCCGCGTATAAAAGTGGGTCTAGAACTGCCTGGCGAGGTCTCGAAAAGACTGTATACTGTTACGAGGCAAGGCATCGATCCAAAGTTGGGCCTCGTCTTGGAGGTATTCGAGAAATACCTTGCTCAAGTGCTTCTGATTACAGCCCCGTTTAACCATAGCATACTTGAATGCGTTCAGAAAGTTTCCGGGGTCCGTAGTGCCATTATATAGGGCAACAGGTGGAAGCTTGAATCCCGCAGGGAGTGGCGTGTTTGCAATCTCCGGAGAGAAGGGGATGACTATTTCCCCATCGGGATCGAGGCCTAACACTTTGTTGAGTTCGGCCTCGATCTGGGCCTGCTCTTGCTCATGTGGGTCTAGCAGACGGGGGTTTTCCAGGCAAGGCCGTTTTGCTACGTTGACAGGTCGGCGCCGATCGACGTCGGCGTGATCAGTGTGGCGCACCCCAGAACCGGCAGAGCTTCGAGTGTCTCTGGGTGATAATAATCGATGGCGGCGACAATTTTCTCTAGCCCTACCGGGTGGATCGTCATTAATTGTTGGTGATCGGCGTCGGTGTTGGTGCCTTGCCGCTTGATCAGCTTCTTCGCCACAACGTGCCCCGGAGTCCGCGCGACGATGAGGCCACTGCTGGAAGAGAGCGGAGTGTTCCCGAAGAAACTCTTCTTGGGCATAAGTCAATACAGGAGCCTGTTTGGAGTTAGCCGACGCCGGTGCACCCGTAGGCGCTGGAGGTGGTGCACTCATAGGCGATAGAGGTAGCAACAGGTTAACCTATTCCGGGAGCACATCCTGGAGTGGTGGTTGCTGCCGCAGGGGGTTTGGATTGACAGGAGTATTCCGGCGAGAAGCGTTCGGATCGAATGATCGGCGTGTGTCCACCATGTGAATTCAGTGCGATGGTAGAGAATACGAGGATTTTCTTCATCGATTTCCCACAGACGGCGCCAATAGATAAAGCGGTGACCCGAATATCAATTGAATCGCAACTATGACAATCAACCTGAATGATAAAAATAGCAGAAATGTAAAGAACACGAGGATTTACGTGGTTTGATCACGAAGATCTACGTCCACGGTGGAGAGTAATCACTCCCTATTTTTTTTCACTATTCGAGTTCAGATACAAAACCACATATGCCCAAACCAGCTAATCCTTTTTTTTTTCCCTAATCTATACAAACTTTTCCTATTTATTCCCGGAGACCCGTTGTAAACTACCCACTCCCCTGGCGCCTACAATCGCGCATGGGAGGTTGAGAAGATTATGGGCCAAGTCTGCATGGCGGTTGAGATCATGGTAGAATATTCCTTTGACTTGTTCTTCTTTTGTTTGGGCTGCATGGGCTGCATGGGTCTGTGCACGCCCGTGCATGGGCTTCTTCGCATGGGCTTGCGTTCCCAGGCCCGAGTGACCCGGGTGGCAGACTGGGCCGACCCGGGGAGGTTGGGCCATACCTATCAATTATTCAATAGAATAAGGAAGAAGTAATGAAACACAATTGAGTACCTATTGATTTGCGGGTTTGCAAGTGACAGGCCTATTTTCTAACCCTAAATACCGCAAGTATACGGGTGTAGATGTGTATAGGATAAGTCAAGGTCGATCCTCTGAGAACAGGTTAACGCAGTTCGATACCTCAGTTTTATAGGATTACCCTAACTAGACACTTGAATCGCAAGGTTGATTTTAATAAACTGAATTACTTATACTAATTAACTTAACCTGTCAAACGAATAAATTCCAATTAACGAGAGTGTATCCTAGGGCTTCGATATCGTGAATTACTTCAATGTTGATTAAGCTTAACTTATAGACTTTTAAACCAAGTTTTAGTATTTATTAGGCGGGACTTCAATAACTTAGTCCTTCTCTCAAAGCGACTTAGTCGTGGATTGATTAGGACAACTACCCTCTCGAGTCAATTAATCCTAACAACTCCTAAAAGACCCTTAACCCTTGCCCACGTAGTCATAGACAACTACGCTATATGTTGTACGTCCATTAACAATTTCCTCCTTTCGAAACGAAATTGTTAAACGTGTAAACTAAGCCTAAGTGATCAAATTATGCTCAGTTATGGAAGAAAACAAACATATAGATAAATACTTAAAATCGGAGTCTATAAATCAAAATCTTAAATCAAACATTGTCATAAACACTACTCTCTAACCCTAGGACACGAGTAGTTTAGCTACTCATGCCCAGCATTAAATTAATACAATAATTCCTAGAATACATCGTAAAGAAATAAAAGCTACTCCCTCCGTCCCGGCTTAAGTTTCCTACATTGACCGGGCACGGAGGTTAAGAAAAAATAGATTTTGTAGAATCTTTAACTTTTTTAAAGGTGGAGATTGAGGGTGGAGATTGTGAGAGAAATTTGCCATTTATGGGGTGGAAAGTTGAGTTGGGACAAACCGAAAAGGACAGTAGGAAAGTTAGAGCGGGACGGAGGTAGTAGATAAGAAATAATTAAACTCGGTGCAATCGACTCGTCAATCTTCGTATGCTCGTTCTTAAAATTGCTCTCTAAATACTCTTCCATGTGTATATAATGTAATGTAGCTGATCTCTTGAAAAACGAGCAACACTTGTCTTTTATAGACTTCGGAATAGTCTTGGGGAGCTTAGAAATCAATTCTTACTTGGGACAGGAAAGTCCTCAAATTCGGAGCTTTTGAGACGGCCGTGTTGTACTTCTGACATGGCCGAGTTGCTTTGAACTCGGAATCTCTTTAAAAAACAACATTCTGATGCGGCCACGTTGCAACATCAGTGAGGATGACTATTGCACGCTTGTTTTGGCACGGCCGTGTTGCATCTCTGACGCGGTCGTGCGGATTCTCGTCTGAGCTGGTCTAGGCCGGTCTGAGCTGGTCTGAGCTAGTCTAGGCCGGTCTAGGCCGGTCTGAGCTGGTCTAGGCCGGTTTTGACTTTTCTTCGACTTGTTCTTTTGTTCGTTAGTCGTAAATCACGACTTTTAGTCCTGAAATTGATCAAAAATACCTTAAAACAAGTTAAACACGTTAAATGATCCAAATTATATAAATTTATCCAACTCCTGACCAAATATGCACATAATTGCTATAAAATACTATCATAAATCGAACTAATTACATGCATAATTAACGTGTATCAGCAAGTATGCGGAGAATTTCTAGGGTTCCTAGTCTTTTTTTTTTTTTTTTCTATTCTCTCCTTTTTTTTTCTTTTCCGTTTTCTGACTTAGTGGTAGGTTCGTCCAATATATATATTGCTAACTCTTAACCTACTTCTGAAAAGGACTCCTAATTTAATTCAACAACCTACAATTTAAGTCTTCCACATTAGAAATGGCATAGCCAATTATATTACTAATCCATTCAAAAGGAAGTAGATGAATCTAGATACTTCTCAGAATCTTATCAATTTGTAAGTCAAACATCATAACTTGAGAAGGAAACACAGAAAACAAAAGACTCAAACAAAAGATACATTTAAAGATGGAAATTATGAAAAAGGGCTCTCTACAGATGCGATTTTCATCAGTTTGAATATTAATAAGGACTGAATGTAACGTCCCATTTTCGAAAAGAAAAAATTTCGGGAAAAGGGACGCTACAAAGTTTGTTTGAGGATATATTTTCATTTTTCTTTTGCAAATAATAAAATTTAAATAAAATTTTGAGTTATAAAAATAACTTCAAATCATAAGATAAAAATCAACAGCAAAACATATTAATGCGGAAGCTCTTTTATTAAGAAACACAAGTTCACTTTCAATCTTTAGATGACAATATTCAAGTATTTTTACATCAACTAAATATATCTTTCGTTCAAATAAATAAACAGTTGAAATATCACCTTGAAGAAACTATTATAAATGAAAATAACCTTTTACTTTGAAATTTCATGAGTTGGAGTGGTGCAGGGCCATGCTATCCATGTCAGTCCTCAAAATCGGCTTTGGTACTTGAAATGTTACGGGGTGAGTGTTCGAGAAAAATACTCTGTGGGTTCACTCGGTTTCCCACATATTTCATACAAAGAATTGCAATAACGGATAGTTACATAAATAATGCATATACCATCAACACATAAAACACATCCGAAAATATGTTGGAATCTAAATTAAAATAAATATACACATATATACATATTATATAGATACACATAGGAGCACATTGGTGGCCAACGTGTTGCCCTGCTCTAGCAGCATAGCATATTCGGGAGCGATCCGAGGGTGATCTTTCAATCCATAACATGTACGGTGTTACCCGTAGAGCATAATCATATACGGTTTTACCTATAATCATAATCATATACGGTTTTACCCCTAAGCTTAATCATATACGGTCTTACCCATAAGCATAATCGTGTACGGTTTTACTCGTAAAGCATAGAATATAAGGTTTTACCTGTAAGGTTTTTGAAAAGCATAGCATGTAGGTTTTACCCATAAGGTTTTTGAAAAGCATAGCATGTACGGTTACCTGTAAGGTTTTTGAAAAATATAGCATGTACGATTTTACCCGTAAGCATAATCTTGTACGGTTTTACCCGTAAGGTTTTTAAAAAACATAGCATGTACGATTTTACCCTTAAGGTTTTTGAAAAGCATAGCATGTCAGTTTTACCCGTAAGCATAATCGTATACGATTTTACCCGTAAAGCATAGCATGTACGGTTTTACCTGTAAGGTTTTTGAAAAACATAGCATGTACGGTTTTACCCGTAAGGTTTTTGAAAAGCATAGCATGTACAGTTTTACCCGTAAACATAATCGCGTACGATTTTACCCGTAAGGTTTTTGAAAAGCATAGCATATACGGAAAAACATAGCATGTATGGTTTTACCAATAAGGTTTTTGAAAAGCATAGCATGTACGATTTTACCTGTAAGATTTTTTGAAAAGCACAGCATGTACGGTTTTACCCGTAAGGTTTTTGAAAAGCATATTCGGGAGCGACCCAAGGAATTGTACGGTGTTACCCGTAGTCCTAACGTAGCTAGTACAGTATTACCCGTATACAATACACATAATATGGTTTTGCTCATAACTTCACATAAATTCCACATAAGTTTCACGTAAATTTCACACACTCGTCACATAAACATAGGCATAAGCAACATTCATGTAAAAACCATCAGAACAGTAATTTGCATGAAAACAAGTAGACAACAAAAAATAGCCACATAGAGATTCCCCACCTAGAAGTGCGTATGGCTAGTTGGTCGTATATTCCTTCTCTAGGCAGAAGTCATCTTCTACTTCAACTTCTTTTAGTCCTACAATATAGAATATTTGTCTTAGCATAGGTGGGTTCTAGAATTTAAACATAAATTGGAGTTTTTGGGCAAGATTGTGATTTTATAAAAGTTGAGGGACCATTTCATAAAATATTTTAGATTCATATTTTTTTATGTAAGACTGTCAATTTTGGAATTTGGATTCTTTGGCAATTGGTTTGAGCCGAATCGGGTTAAAAACGAGCATTTTATGACACTTTAAAGATTCAGTGGCATTGTAGTAATTTCTAGAAAAAGAGTGGCAACTTTGTAAAAAGGACAGTGGCATTTTCATAAATACATGGATTGGTTGACTTTCAATAAGGCTGACTTTGACTAGGGGCAGATTTGAAAATTGCATTTTAGCCCCTAAAGAATATCTAATTTTCAAAAGATGATACATGAACTTCTGCAGCAATTTTGACCAAACTTTTCCCGCGACTCAATCGTCGGAACTTCAATTGGGACATGGCTACGGAAATCTCTCGTCAAGTGCTTTCTAGAATAACCAGCCACAACAAAATCGGAGTTCGAAACAGAAAGTTATGTCTCCTTGAAGGTGGTTCGGTTATATGGGTTTTGCCTAAACTTTGATCGACCATAACCGAAGTTCTAGAGCTCGAATTCCGATTTTGAAAACTGTTCCGGAATCCTCTCACCAAGCCCTATCATATTGTACAAGAAAATATTGATTTTGATAAAGAAACGAAAATGAAAATGAGGCAGTAGCTGATCTGACGAGCCTAAAAAGCTGTCAGGTCAGTTTTTCGGCGACTTCGTCGGATTGAACATTTGAGAGGAAAAAATAGAAGACTTACCAGCTATGCTTTGTAGGAGAAGAAAGGAAGACTTCAAACTATGTTTTGGTGGGAGGAGGTGATGAAATGAAGGCTTTCTTACACCTCTATTTATAGACCTACCAAGCACAAATCGTGGGAATAAAATCGTGGTTCGGCTGCTAGTTCAGGGCGATATTGTGGGCATAAAATCGGAGAATTTAGCCATTGGTTTTGGGCAATATTATGGGCATAAAACCATGATTTTTGGCCGTTAGTTTTTAGGTTAGTAATTCTATGGAGAGGGCTTACCATAAAAATGTAGGCTTTTCCTGTATTATTGGATAATATCGCGTCTAAACATTGTCTAATTAAACTCCTGTTTTCCCGACCCATTAATACCATTAATTATAAAAAATGATAATTTATGCAGGTCAAAGAAAATAATTAAACAAGTAAAAATCACACAAAAAATAATACAACCCACATAGTTTCACATAAATTGAATAAAATGATGCAACTAAAAATTCGGGTCGTTACGTTTGCATGCTAAGAAAGTCGTTCTAGGAACCCTTCTACCTACCTTTTTTTCTTTTTGTCAAATAGAAATCAACACTGGATAAGCTTTACATCAGAAAATAACTGCTTGTTCTTAACTCGTAGACTGAAATATTTTTTCAACTCAGAATAGAAATTCCATATTTCAAAAGTAGGCAAATCATCGTTGTGTCTTGTAGTTTCTTATTACCCCCTAAAGAATTGAAGCATTGTCCACGTGGATTGTCATCCTTAATTTCTCATTATTAATTGTCACCCTTTCCTTCTCACAACCCTATAATCCATATTTATATTGGAATCATGGAAAAATTCACCAGTTTTCCATAATCCATATTTATCTAAAGATTTGTGGCCTTGATATCTTGTACTTGGGCTAAATTAACGTGATGACAGTCACACTCAAGCATAAGTTAGTACATGTTGAGACTTTTTGTACCTTCTTCACAAAACTAGTGATGCATAAGACTTTGATTCGAGATGCTAAAAATAGTTTGATAGAAATCAAATACAACCACTCAATAAGGCACACGTATATCTAGAAATTTGACAAAGAAACTGAAAAATTAGAATATCAGGAAATTTGACAAAGTAAAAACTGAAAACATTTATTTTCTTGATTTACAAATGAGCAAAAGGGGAATATGAATCACAAGGATTATGATAAGTACTCAAAAAAAGTGGAACTAATAGTACAAGTATAAACTAATGTAGTTTGATGAAGTAATTAAAGGTATGGACATGATCCAAATAAGAAAGCCAACAATAAAGTGACGTCGTGCGTAGATCAGCTCTAAACCTCTCGCACAAGCAGCAACTAGGTGTATCTTCCACGGCCGGCGGCTGTCGCCGGCGGCAGTCCCCGGCCAACTTTTGGTTCTCATTTTTCGCTTTTCTTTATATTCTTTTTCTTTTTCTACTGATTTTATATCAAGTTCGTCCAGAGTTTGGCCATTATCTCAATATTTTTAGGATGGAACTTTTTGAATACTTTTCTGATTTCTTGGTTTCATATTTGAATACTTCTCTGTAAAGTTTCCATCTCTGTCATTTGGTCCGTTTTTGGGCCTGTAGCAGATGCGATTCAGGATCTCAGTTTTCCTCCGTCGTGCCTCACCGGAGTACAACCAGGGCTTCTTCGTTTTGAAGCATCTGTTTGCAGATTCTAGTCAATGGCGACGCCAATCTGGAGAGTCCGAGTTCTCTCATCTTCTGGGTTTCCTTGAGCCCGTCTTTTTGGTACGATGCACAAATCTGCCGCGTCTCGCTGGGCTCTGCAAGAAGCGAGCCGCCATTGTTGATGTCGACCTTACCTTTTAGGTGATGTTTCAGTTTGTTTTCCGCCATTGAAGGAGCTCTCAAGATTTTCCCTGAAATGGGAGATCTAGTAATGAAATCCCATGGCAGCGTGTTTGGCTTCCCGAGTTCGCCGCTTTGCCACGATTCTGAAGGTCTTTGCAACGACACCCATGGATGCGACCTGCACGATTCTGGAACGTCTTGTCGTTCCAGTGGTCTTATCACCGACGCTCACTGGTGGTGCTAACCAGATCCAGTGCTTGCAAACCAGACCAGACCTGGTGTGAGCCTCTGCTCATCTTGCGACTCACAGCTATGGAGGATCGATTCTGGATTCATCGGCCGCCATGAGCGGAGCATACTCAAGGTGGCTCTCGCTGAGTCAGCCGCCCTCACTCACTGTGTCGACTCGCTGAGTCGATGGTTTCTGAGTTGATTCACTGAGTCAGGCATATGTTACATCACGGGTTTTGCACCGGGTCATCGACTTGACCCGGTATGGGGTGGGCGAACCGGCACGCCATCTTCCAGATATTCAGACCTGCAAGCATGGGCAAGCTGTGTTCTTGCTTGGCTGCTGCAAACAGGTCTGGGACACAATGAATTCTGCCCGACCCGAAGCCGCTTGTGATTCATGGAACCGGACCGACCGAACCGGTTCAATCTCTGTTCATCAGTGTCTTCTGCCTTAGACGCCATCGCAGTCCTTGTTCGCTGAAAGAACAAATTTATGATTGGTGTTGACTTTTGAAGATGCTTTTCTCGTGTTCAATTTGCTAGAACTGCTATATTTTCTTTGGTGAAGCATTGGTGAGTTGACTACACCAGCCTGCCTTTTCACTGATTTTGATCATGACTCCGCAATCCCGGGTTTTGTTTGGAGACAGTCCCTCCATTGTTTTTAGCAGGGTTTTCTACTGCTTCTTCGGGATTTTGATTTGTTTAGCTGGACTCTATTGGGTTAGTTTTGAAGATTTGTACACGTCTTGGGATTTGTTGTTGGGTCACAATTACATATTTTACGGCTCTGAGCTAAGGCATTGAAATCCTCATAGGGACTTTTAGACTCACACCGATGTGAGGAGCGTTGCTAATCCCCCACGCTCGGGTTTCGTGACATAGAGCAAAATGATTGGGAGCTCGACTTCTGTAGTTTGCTCGGCGACAGTTCTATTTTGGTTCTTCTCTCCAACCGAACCGGTCATTTCCAGTTTTATTTACACTAAATTGGCTTTGTCTTGTAATTGCTTTATTTTAATTAGCCATTTTTAGTTTATTCTGGATACCTTTATCTGCCGGCTTGTGGCATGGAAAGGATTTTCGTTTGACCATTGTGAGTGACCAACATGTGGTCTCCACATTTCTTGTTCCCTTTGTTTTATTTTCTTTATTTATAATACTACCTATTTAGCGTAGATCAGCTCTAAACAATAACAACAGTATCCTTAGTGGCAATAAATACTGAAATACTACAGAGTAAGCTGGGGAATCATGCCCAATAATCCCCAAATTAGGTGCAAATTGAAATATGGAATTGAGGCCTCATAGTTAGGAGATAGATGATAGATAATTCAAATTTATATGCGTTTTCTTTAACAGACAATTGAATAGTTTTGAAACAAGACAATGTCTGATGTCTTCCATTAGTAAAAAAGTTGATGCAAAAATCATTTTTCTATATATATTATCAATTTGGTATTTTAACAAGATTATAAGCTTCATTTGAAGTTCAAAGGCGACTTACTTTGAAATTGAAATTAGGGGTTGTATCTTTAGGAAAATTCAGTAAAGCAGAATTTGATGCCAGCAGGAGAGTTGGAAGTCAACAATCCCATGACTATTTTGGGTGGTAAAAGACGTCTTCAATAAACCCTAAGTGCTCAGTGAGAGCCTCAATGTCACAACTTGCGTAACTCTATGAGTCGGGAAAAATAGCGACGGCAAGCAGCGATGACCGCGACGAGGGTGTTAGAAGGTCGCGTATGGCAGTGAAGTTGCAAATGTGAAGAAGGTCGCGAATGTCAAGTGTGGAAGAAAAGATTCCATTTGAAATATTTAGGAAGGAAACTGACAAAAGTTTTCAAAATAAAAAATACAAAAATTCACTAAAAAAACATTTACAAAGATGTTTAAATTTCTAATGGACTTTTAGTCTGTTGGAATTAATTCAATTTGAATTTCACACCAAGGAGATAAAGAATGAATTTCTAATGGGAGAGTACCCATGTAAAAATCGTTGGAAGTAAATTCCATCAGTTTTTTAAAAAATGTTTATTCTTTTAGATGTGAATATTTTTGAAAGAGTGTATTTTTTCTACGGTATCATCTTCAAGTGGGAGACCATCTTGAGATTTATGTTGGTCAATACTAGAGGTGGCAAAATCAGCCCGACCCGATGTGTTAGGTCTTAAAAATCTGGGGCCCACCGGTAGGGGTGAGCAGAATCGAACTGAAACCAAAAAAACCATACCGAACCGACGTTATATGTATTTATACAGTTCTGTTGGAAATTATGAAACCGAATTTATTTTCAGTTCGCTTCGATTTTGATTAAAAAATTTGGTTATTCGAACCAAACTGAACCGAACCGAATATGTCACCACTTATTTAAAAAATGTCAATATATATGCTATGATATATTTTTTATTTTGTCTATACATAATACATTTGAGTTTTGAGGTTCATGTCTTGTAGATTAAGTTTAATTTTGATTTTAAGATTAAACTTTGATTTTAAGACACTAGAAAAAGAGAAGCCAAAACTGAAAATCGAACCGAACTGAACCAAAACGAAAAATTCGGTTCGGTTAGGCTCAGTTTAGACAAGAATTTGGTTCGGTTCGGTTGCTAAAATTATGACACTTCGCTTTTTTATTTTCTGGTTCGGTTCGGTTTTAACCGAAGCGACCGAATGTTCACCCATACAGACCAGTGTGGTCCGATGAGTCAAAAGCCCGACGGGCCATGGGGCCAACCCTATAAGCTTATAATATTATAGAGAAATAGGCCGGGTTGGGCCAATTAATTTTAGGCCGATCAAATTTTGGGTCGACCCGACCTGACCCGAAATATAATGTTGGTCCGACTGCGCCCAGCTGCCCGAATTGCCACATGTAGTCAATGCACACATTCATATCCTCTACTTTGCATGTGATGGCCAGTTTCATGCTCTTTATATATATTTTGCTATTGTATTATGCTTTATTATGTCCAGGTAAGCCTCCTAAATTAGGAAATTATGATTAAGAATATACAATCTGTTGTAGGGCTTTAAAGCTGAGGAACCGATCTAATGAGTCTTGGGCATTTCAAGAACTTGAACTATCCATGCATATGATTGTATCATTTCAACTTGAGTTTACATAAATTTCCTTTATTGTAATAAGATTTTGGACTCTGGAAGAAGTTATTTTAGTTTGCTCTCGAGTAATTTGAGATGAAGCTTTTTCCGTGATCATTAATTATTTCGTGTCTTCAAAGTATGTGCAAGTTCTTCTTTTATTGTTGCTCATTGACACAAATGTGTTTCTTATTTTCCATTTTGTGTTCTTTTTTCCTCATGGCAGAGTACGAATGTTTTGGGTAAAATCGATATTTCCTGTAGTGGATAATGGTGTATAAATGCACTTAATTCATCCAAATTAATTTAATAAAATATAGCATTTTTTTGTGAAGGGGGTGACGAGAAATGAATTGGAAGGGCTCGACTTTACTATTTTTAATCTCTTATGAAATAATTTACTAGTAATGAAATATAATTAAGAATTTTTTAAAAGTATAATTAATATTTTTTAAAAAATTATAACATAATATGATAATATAACAGAATATGCATATAGACAACGGTGCTGAAACTGTTGTTAATACTGTTGTGTTTCAACTTCTTCTTATGAGCAGAGACAACGGTTCCTCGATCCATTGTCTGAAGTGTTGTCTTTCAGCGTAATAACTTGCATAAAGACAACACGTTCTAAGCATTGTAAATAGTGTTGTCTTTTAGCGAGAAAACGTGGCAATAGACAACATTAAGTCAGAATTGTTGGTGTTGTTGATATAACAGTTGTCATTCTGCGCAATTTTTTGCAAAAAGACAACACTTTCATAACCGTTGTAAAGATTTGTTGTCTTTTGGCGAGAAAATGCGCTAATAGACAACTATAGAGCAAAATTGATGTCTATCTTCACATGACCGTTGTTTATCAGCACGTTATTGTGCTAATAGACAATGCTTTTTACGAAAATTGTTGTTGAAGACTAAAATACAACAATCTATTACCAAAACTGTTGTCTTTGCAGTGTTGTTAATCAACATATTTGTTGTAGCGAAAATTCAACTTGACATAGGCCCATGTCCAATTACGGCCCATTTGTGCCTTGAATACGTGTTAGAATGGACGGGTATTTGGAGATGACTTCTTTGGTTTCCCGGATTCCTTTAACCTAGAGAATATGACTAAAAACACATAAAAACATATCAAATCATGCAAATACGGAAGATCAACCCGAGAATACACTTTTGCATGTTATTGGACTTAGAAACATCAAATGAATGCAACTCTAAATGAACTATAAATGTGAAATGCATGTTTCTATGGTCATTTTCACGTCACTATCCCCACAAACTTAAATTTTGCCCATACTCGAACAATTTCGAAACAAAAACATATGAGAAATGAGGTTGACCAATGCTGGAAGCCCCTACCGATGGAATCTTTCGCTTTTTGTCTTAGTTTTTTTTTTTTTTTTTATTGAACTTTACGATTTCCCAGAACATGTCTTAAATATTTTACTACAAAGTTTTCAATATGAACAAAAATGAAAGGGCATAAGACTTAGGCAAATAAGTGATGTTTTTATACCCTTAAGTACCTTAGGTTGTTTAACTAAAAACCTCACTTTAATCTCAAAACGTGTTCAAGGTGTATGGCTTTTGACAACCCATTAGATTTCAAATTCCATGCCTTAGGTGGTTACGACTCATTTTTTTAGGAAGATGCCACACACTCACTTTGTGTAGGTGATGCAACTATTTTCTCCCTCGAGCCAACTGTTTTTATTTTTATCTTCCAATTTCTCCTTTTTGGTTAGGTCCAAAAGAAATATATGTTTTCTATCTTTTTCCTATGAGGACCTCACTACTCTTTCTCGAGCTACTGCAAGGTCTTCATCTAATTACAAGACTCAAGGATGGTTGAGCTAATCTACATTTTATACGATGTATTTTTCTTTCATTATAATTTAATTCAATTGGTAGCTTTATAATGTTATGAACTAGAATACAACACAATACGATTGCAAAAGACTTTACCAGGCGATCTAGACTCCTTATAACTCCTTTCCTACACCTCCTTCATTTTTTTACCATTCTAGCCACTTTCTTCTATTTTCATGAAGTTGTCACGTGCGTGTTTTGGAGCTGAAGTGCAACTACAATCGGCAGGACTTTGGGATAAAGTATTATATTTACACTTCTAAGACTAATTATTATTCCCAATATTTCCCAATTCGTTTACTTCTTACACTTATTTGTTACTCCGGGTTCAAGATCGAATCCTCTAGTTCTTATTATGCTAGCCTTTTTAAAGAATTCTTGGCACTTGAAACACAAAAGGGACACTTCCAACATGTCAAAAATCTAATCACAAAAGTCAAGATAGCAACAAACATCATCCACTTATTACATGAAACAAAACATGTAAATTTTAACATATTATAAGTCAAACTAGCATAGCATCAAGACTGGAGTTACAAGTTATAACAACTTGAGGAGTATCTTCTTAAACACGCAAATTGACTAATCTCCTCCCTTCCCACAAACATGAATTAAACCAACATACCACAATTTTTACATCAATCAAAACTCAAGGGGATGGAACTCATGCATAAATCATGAAGTCTCAAGAAAAGCAATAGAGCAATTCAATCCTTAATGCATTGAAAGAATATCAAAGTATGTACTCAAGTTGAACAGTTAACTCGTATTCTAACACATTTCATACTCAACTCTTATTAAGGTTATTATAATACCAATCATGCAATTATTATTTTGCTTATTAAGAGCTTCTTCTCCCACCAATTAAAAAACATGGACAAATATAAAAAAAAAAAAAAAAAAAAAAAAAAAAAAAAACATGAAACTAGGGAGAGATTGTATTTAATTGGAACTTGATTGCCCCGATCTTTCGCCGGCACTCTAACAATCCATCTCACCTATTTTATCATCTCCATCTCTTTTGGGCATGGCCCAATTATTTGGGTCATCTAACTATGTATGCTCGAAGTTAGGAAGTACCATTGGCCTCCTATGGCTGAAATTCAGCTTCATCAGCCCTTATTTGTTTCCTTCAGCATACCGAACTTCACAAGGTCCCTCTTGGGAACTCTTTTTGGCCCCGTTGCTTCCTCAGAAGGAGTGGTGTCAACGGTGCATGTGATGAGACCACCTACCACTATTGTATCATCCATGAAGACAGTATGCTGCACAAGGTGCTTGATGACGAAATAGTCCATGTTTACCCTATTTCCTGACACACAGGCCTAAAGTGAAAATATGTCCATCAATGGAGGTACATGAGTGTGGGGTTCTGAATTTGTTTGGGCGGTGTTAGGGTTGAACTCACTCTTATGGGCAATGCTCTCCCAAAATTGGTAGCATTAGAAATCCCGATAGACATTTATGCTTTTGGCATGTGTGAGATTGAAGATGTTGTTCATCTCTTCAATATTGATGGTGTAGGCAACACTGTCAATTGTGAATTGAAAACCAAAGTTTCACAGATTTCTCTCTGTCTCTTCGTGGAAAGTGAGGGAGGCGAGGAACTTTGTCGTGTTCGTGTTCACCACCGGCAAACTCATCACATGTTGAACTATGGTTGTGTGAGTTATGACGAACTCCAAAGGTGTCCGCACCACCAAGGGATCTCTCATGAATGAACTGTATGTGGTAATTCTTACAAGTGTTTGGGATGAGAGTGTATGGAGATAGAGGGGGGAGCTTATATTTTGGGTGTGATTGAAGGAATGAGAGGAATAATGTATAAGTAGAGGTAATGATGGGAAAGGGTTGAAATTTCACAACTTCCTAAGAGTGATATGATGTGAAGGGGACTAATGCATAGAGTGTAAGAATCTTTACCTTCCAGTGTGAGAAGGGAAGTGAATTAAAGTGTGATCTTTTGGAGAAGCATAAAAGGACTGGGACCCCCCACAAACTCGTCTTCTTCTACTTCTCTCACCTACTCATCATCTTCATGATTTGTTCATTATTCCTTTCATCAGTAACAGATTATGTATATGAAGATCGAGGACATAATGACCTGCAAAATGGAAATTTGCATTACAGAAATTTTTAATACATAACAAGATAAATGTATTAATTAAGCAATTAAAAAAAAAAAAAAAAAAAAAAAATTAGGGTGCTTCCCAAGAGCGCTTGGTTTAAGGTCCACAACCCAACCCTTTTGTGATATTTCGAGCATGTGGGGGATTCACCATGTCCATATCGTGCTTCCAACCTGCATGTATTGTTTCATTGGTTAAATAATTATTCAACAAATGCCCATAAACTGTAATGATTCCTCTCTCGGGTTCATTTATGTCCACGGTACAAAAACTATACACGTCAACCATTGTATACGGCCCTTTCCACTGGCTTTGAAATTTTTCTAAAAACCATGGACAATTGGGAATCAAACATTCTCATCCATTCTTTGTACATGTGAGCGTTCTAATAAGAATTGAGACGAAGTTCCTCTAGCTCTACTAGGTCAAGTTTCATTTTCTCTACGATCTCTTTCAAATTGTGATTGAGCTCCTTGATTGCTCACATGGCCTTGTGCTCTAGCTCAACAAAAGATGCCAAGACTTTCCATAAACGAGTTTGAATGGAGCCATGTTAGTCGGAGTCTTGAAAATGGTCCGGTAGGCCCATATAGCATCCTTTAGCTTAATTGCCTAATCTATCTAGGATCTCGAGACTGTCTTGCTCAAAATGGCTTTAAGTTATCAATTTAACACCTCGGCATGACCACTCGTTTGGGGGTGATCTGGTGATGCAACTCGGTAGTTGATATTATGTTGCTTCAAGACATTAATGAATTCCTTTCCTATAAAATTTAACTCTCCATTGCTGATCACCACCCTTGGAGCATGAAATCTCGGGAGAATGGTACCTTGAAAGAGTTGAATGACAGGCTTTATATCACAAGAACTTGTAGTGACAACTTCGACCCATTTGGATACTTAATCAATTTCCACCAGGATGTAAATTTCCCATGTTAAGCCAGAAATGGGCTTATAAAGTTAATTTCCCAAACGTCGAAAATCTCAACTTCAAGTATGGTTTGCATGGGCATTTCATTTCGCTTAGAAAATTTTCCTACTCTCTGAAATTCATCACACATATTCACAAATTAGATTGCATCTCGTTTAAGTGTAGGCCAGAAGAAACCAGCCATAACCACCTTCCTAAACATCTTATTTTGTGCCACCATGTCCTGCCCATGGAGAAGAATTGCAACTTTTAATAATTTCAACTTGTTCTTCTTCGGGTATGCATCTTATGAAGATTTCATCTTCACCTGTCTTGTATATGAATGACTAGTCCCAATAGTAGTACTTTAGATCCAATAAGAATTTGTGTTTCCTATAATTGTACATCCCCTCCAGAAGATGACCTCTCACCAAGTAATTTGCAAAATCGGCTTAGCATGGGGGGTTCGATGTTCTTATCATATATAACTTCTCATCAAGGAAGCTTTCATTGATCTTTAGGTTGCTCATGTTCGCTTCTTCAGTCAACCTTATCCTTGACAAATGGCCAGCTAATCCATTCTCCGTACCCTTTTTATCCACAATCTTGAAATCAAACTCTTGAAGTAACAACACCCAACGAATAAGACGGAGGTTTGTATTCTTTTCAATCATCAAGTATCGAATGGTGGAAAAGCCAGTGTGGATAATAGCTTTTGATACAATGATATATGCTCTGAATTTCTCGATTGCAAATACAATGACTAACCACTGTTTTTTGTGGTGGTGTAGTACCTTTGAACCTTATCCATGGTGTTTTTCATAGTAAATGGCCTCAAATTTTATCCTTTTTATGTCTTAAAACTACTCTTACTGCCAAATCAGTAACATTATACATGAGCTTAAATAAGAGTCCCCAATCTGGTGGCTGGATAATCGGTGCTGAAACCAAAGCCTCCCCAAGCCTATTAAAAGCATCAAACCAACATTCATAAAAAATAAAATCAACATCTATAACTAACAGATTAGATAAAGGCTTTTCTATTTTTGAGAAATCTTTATAAAACCCGGCGTGTCCACAAAAATTTTAAACATCCTTAACACAAATGGGAGGAGGAAGTTCCTGACTAAGACTTTGGCCTTTCCCTCTCTCAGATATCAAGTGTCCTAAGGCAATGCCTTCTGTTATCATGAAATGGCACTTCTCCTAATTTAGCACTAGGTTAACCTATGAGCACCTCTGTAAAACCCCAGAAAGATTAGTAAGGCAAGAATGAAAATCAGTACCATCTACGGATAAATCATCCATGAAAACATCCATGATATCTTCTATCATGTCTGAGAAGATAGCGTGCACCTTTGAAATGTAGCAGGTGCATTACAAAGTTGAAGGGCAATATTTTCTTACCAATGGTCCTGTAAGGACAAGTGAAAGTGGTTAAATGTTAATCATCGGGGAGAACAGATAACTGAAAATGTCTGAATACCTATCTAAGAAGCAAAAGTGAGAGTGTTTAGCAACCCTCTCTAACATTTGATCAATGAAAGGTAAGGGAAAGTGATATGTCTTTGTGTATTTATTTAATTCTCTAAAATCAATGCAGACCCTCCAACCGACTACTATGTGTGTAGAAATGAGTTCATTATATTCATTCGGCATAACTGGTATGCCTCCTTTTTTGGGCACCACTTGGGTAAGACTGGCCTAAGAGCTATCAGAAATAGGGTATATCATTTATACATCTAGCAGTTTTACCACCTCATTTTTTAGAACTTCTTGCATATTCAAGTTTACCCTACGTTGGGGTTGGCGTTAAGTCTTATGTCCCTCTTCAGTGAAATATGATGAGTGTGATGATGGCTGAATGGCTTTCATATCTGTGATGGAATATGCTTAGTATGCCCATACTTCTTCAGAACTTCTAACAATTGAAATTTCCTCAATAGATAGGTTATCACGCACGATGACAGGATAAGTAGTGCTTGGGCCAAGGACTCCATACCTCAGGTGAGAAGGAAGTGGTTTCAAATCTACCTTTGGTGGTTCAGATTCTTCCTTAGATAGTGTCACGCACACTTCTTGAAGTTCTGGATCTTCGAGGTCACTCCAATTGCACTTCATAACATAACTCACTGTGGTTTCCTTCTCTTCACTCACATATTCTTTCTCCCATCCTATGTGCTCTTGAATTTTCTACAAAGCATGTTAAACCTATAACATGGCTCATCTTGGGAAGGTTGATTAATGTAACCAATACGACTAAATTCGACTCATTGATCTTCGAGCTCAAGAGAATCATTTCCATTTTAGACATTAATTATAGCTCTTGCAATGGCCATAAATGCTCGTCCAAGGATTATACAAGTTTTGTAATCCTCACCCATGTCTAATATGATGAAGTCAATCAAGATGTCAACTCCCCAAACATGAACTGGGACATCCTCCAGAATCCCTAGAGGTTTCTTGATCGATCAATCAGCTAGCTGGAGTGAAATAGAAGTATCCTTGAGGTCATGATCCTTGAGTCAATTGATGATAGCGGAGGAAAATAAGCTTACGCTTGGCTGCCTATTGATAGTATAGGGTTGACTTTCCATTTTAGGGGCCATCCCTCACTTCTATTAACTCCTCACTTTCCGTTTCATTTGCCTTGCCTTTTTGTGTTTTCATAGGATTTATAAGCTCAAGTTCCCGCATGGGCTTTCTACTTCTTAGATTCAAGGGATTACCTCCCTCTAATTGGCTAGCATGCAAGTTCTCTTGTGTTAGAATTATACATTTCAAGCTTATGGAAGGCTTCGTAAAAGTTTTCTAAAACTTGATTGTGATTTCACTGTTACTCTGATATTCCTTGACCAAATTCTCCACCACTAGAAGGATTTGCTCTTTGGCATTTGTAGTAAGAATTTAGCTAGGGTCACATTCAACAGGATCCTTAGTAATCTCTACAATGTGTGATTTAGTCAATCCAAAGGATTCTTAGACATAAATATGATTTTCTGCAACCCCCCTTCTGAGCGAAAGAGAGTGAGGGTGCTGACCTTGAGTCCTTGCTGCAAATTATTACCTAGTACATTGGCCGCCTGTGCAATGGACTCGAGCATAATATTCTTTTCACTCTCCTCCAAGATCAATTTTTTTTTATTTATCTTACTCTCTCTCTCTCTCTCTCTCTCTCTCTCTCTCTCTCTCTCTCTCTCATTGTTTCTTATTTGTTGTTATCTCTTTTAACCAAATGAATGTCTTATCAGCTTCTTAGTTCAAGAAAGAACCCCCTGAAGATATGTCAAGAAAGACCCTTTCGTTAGTCTGACATAATAAACATTTAGTGAGAAGGCATCATCAAAACTATAATGCGGGCATGACCTGCAGAGATTTAGGAGTTGCTCCTATGCTTCAAACCAACCTTCGTCACTACGTTGATTAAAACTTGAAATCTCACCCCTAATCTTTGTAGTCTTTGCTAGTTGGAAAGAAGTTAAAAGAAAATAGATAGAGACTTCTTCCCATAAGGAAGAAGGATTGAATGACTCCTCACGAAACCATCAGTTTTCCTTTTCTTCTACTGTAAACTGGAGGAGTTTGATGGAGTATTCGTTTACAACTTTGTCAAGATTTTTATACATTCACGAATTTGTAAGATTCTCCAAGATATTTATGAGAATCTCCGTCTTCCTTGTCCATAGAACTTGACACTCTTACTCAAGTTCACCATAGCGGGAGAAATTTCCACTCATGGTAAAGTCTTTGCAGGCTCTATAAAACGTGAGTAAGAAGTTGCTGCCCCGGCAGATTGAAACCTGCTCATGCCTTGATTCATTATAAACACTTAAAACAATTAACACAAAGATAAATTACAACTCCGGCAACACACAAACAAAAAAATATAAATACGGCTTATTTTAAACCTATAACTGACCCTAAGTGCTCTGCGAGGAGAAAATTCTCCCCGAAAATGGCGCAATGAACTTGTCATATAATACGTGCCTAACTAATCATGGGTGTGTGATACCCCGAACCTTTGAGACACAATAAAATACATTGTTTGTATTTTAAAATATTTTTACCCGTTGTATTTTAAATTACAAAGTTATTTGATTTATGATTTTATTTTAGAAAATATGTGTGACCGCGATGTACCAGGTCGACTGCACTTCTAGCACCTAAAGGGTAAGAATTAGAAGTTTACAAACAGAAGTTTAAAATTAACATCGAGTTTAAAAAGTGAGAAGTAAAATTAACTTATAATAACTAAACTACAATATATATATAAATATGTATATATAAAATAATAATAATATAATAATAAAAATAATAACAGCATACTTATGTAAATATATAACCTAACTAAATGATAACATACTATATTTAGTAAACCACACACACATACCAAATTTAGCAAATAATAGAAATTATATAATAATGTACTAAACTAACTAACGTAAATGGTGTCTGCAATCCCACATCGAAATCGTTTCGTAAAAATTCATATGAACCTCAATATAAATATGATGGGTTACAGAGTACTAGGATACAAGTAAAACTTTTTATTATATATTGGATTTCCTTTAATTAGGAGGTCCTTATCAGTTTATTTTCGACAACGCTCGGACCGGTGTTTCGGAAAGTTGTCGTATAGTATTAAAATCTTTTAAGGTATGTAATTTTAATAGTTTTCTTTTCTTATTGTCATTTATAGTTTATATAGATTCAGGAATTTAATTATTTGCTTGATTTAAGTAGATTTATAAATTTAGCTATTTTCTTAAGTATGTAATAAATAGTTGTTGTTTAAGATGCATGTTAGTTAGTTTAAAATATTTATCAATGTAGTTAATAATTTATATTTAATAAAATAGTTAGGCCTTTTAATTTAGGACTATAATTTATTACGATTTGACTTATATATTAGAAATTGTAAAAGATAAACATAATCCAAAGATATTGTACCACACTTAATCACTTTGAAAATACTAAACCCGATAAGTAATACTAATTAATTAAACAACATGTGCTAGGTGTAGTGCAGGTTGGGCCTAGGACATACACGACTCAACTATTTTAAAGCAAGCAAAACAAGGTGGGTGACTGGGCTATTTGTAAGTATATTATGCTACTGAACTTGTACTTTATAAATATGTTTGCCTTCGGGCTTATGATATGATACCTCTTAAGTCGTAAGATTGGCTTTTGAGTGGGACTTGGGAGTCGTAAGATTGGCCCCCTAGTCTAGCAATATGGCTTTTGAGTTGTAAGATGAACTCCTAAGTCAAAGATGTGTTTATTATTGTGCACCTTCGTTAGTATAACTGCTTACAAAGTTCCCACTGAGTTTATACTCATGCCCATAATTTATTACAAATCTTCAGGTTAGTTGAGCGAGGTGGCGGGGCTGTTGCGGCAAAGGTCACCGGGTTCCTTCTTCTACCCGCAACTCAAAGATGTTTTTGCCTCTTCTGTGTATATTAATAAGTTTGTGTGTCACAAAATCCGGGATTTGCATTTTCTTAGAAACTTTGGCACCACTAGTGTAAATGTGTTTTGACAGTATCTTATTGTCAATAAAATTTCTACTTTTATCTAATAAGTATTTTATGTCACGCTTTCGCACATTTTCTGATTTATTATTTAATCAAAAGAAAAGAAAATTTAGTAGCACTTTAATCCCGAGCTAATGGGATTGGGGCGCTACAGGGTGGTACATATTTCATGTTGCAAGCTTACAATCCTTGATAGAGGTAGCATATGAGATTACAGTATCCATGAGGAGAATATCTCGCAGAGGATGCACGAATCGGTCTTTCAATCAAGTTTAGCTAAATCATCAGTGAGGTAAATTTGTTCAATTATCAATACGTAAAGGAAAGACAAAATAAAATAACTAAGGGAGCAAACGATTTGATAAGCAGATTTTCAAGGTAAAGATTTCAAACGAACTTAGGATATTGAATTAGCAAATACGAGTTGATAATGGCTTATGAGGAAGGACATGCGTCTTAATAAGAGATCCAAACAGACTAACAAGAGGGAACATTGCATGCTATCAAATTATAAGAAGTATGCTTCAATTCTAGACAGTAAAGACCAGTGGAAAAAACTACAATGTCTTCAAACAACTAATAACGCTCTTATTCCCCACCTAGGTGGATATTTCTCAAGGACAAGGGTGATGATGCATCCAGCTAATATGAAAATTATAATACAGGTCCTCCCCTCGTCTTGTAGGGAATGTCTAAGAGGTCCTTATACAAACTAGGTTAGCTCTTCGTAGGGCATAAGACATAATTCCATAATGTCTTCAACTTGTAAATGCTCTCGAAAAATCAACACGTAAAAAAATAAATTCAAAAAATCCTTAGGTTGGGATACTCCCAACCCTTGGAAATCACAGAGAACTACTCATAATCCATGAATATCAAATTACCCATCATTAAACATCAAGCGTTAAGTATTTAAGAAGAGAGATAAATAAATGCATAATCAATACAAAAGGGAAAAATAAAGCGTAGTCTTGTAATATTAACATAGGAAATCTTTAATAAATGTAGCAAGAAGCTCCAATTCACCAGATCCCTAGACAAAAGGTACATTGTCTTCTAATTTGTTGAGATCCCAAGGAGGAATTCTTCACCAAAGCAAGAAAAACTTCCAAACCTAATTCTAGAGAGAGAAAGTCTAAGTATCTTAAAAAAAAGCTTATTAAAAAAGACTGAGAGAGAGTTAATATCCCCCATCTTTCCCCTCTCAAAATCATCCCCCAACATCACTAGGAGGGCAAACTAGTAAAATCAACCTATTACAAATTAAGGAAATAAATAAGGTAAGGTAATATCTTTGACATGTGAGTAAAATCCAACTTCTCAGCTATTTTGAGAATAAACGGCTTAGAATTAGCTCGTCTTCTTCTAAAAAAATTGTAGAGCTCTTCATTAGCTATATTTTGCAACTTGAATTGTTAAATAGGATATCGATGAAGAGGATACGGCCAAAACATGAAACTACGATAGGGTAACTTGACGAGATACCGCTTGAGTCATATCCTAAATTCGTATTGGACCGGTATGGTTGAGCCCCTTCAAAACTAGCTTTTTTCGCAAACATACTGCAAGGTATACTAGACCGGCACTGGAGAGTGGTAACGGCGAGCGGTACTAGTGGGGTATTCCTACCAGTAGTACGGTCCTTTGCACTTCATCGTCTTTCGCTCATTCTCTTTCCCCCGGTCCCTTCATGACTTTGTTCGTGACTCGATGAACTTCTATTTGACCTTGGTCTGGACCCAATTGGGGCTCGTTTGTGCCTCAAAATGCATATCTAAATGGACAAGTATGTGGAGACAGTTTCTTTGGTTGTCCGAATTCCTTTAACCTACAAAATAGAACTAAAAAACACCTAAAAGCACATCAAATCATATAAATAGGGAAAATAAACCTTAGAATACACTTTTAAATGTTGTTTGACTTAGAAACATCAAATGAATACAATTATAAATGAAATATGAACGTGGAACTGATGTAAACTACGGTCATTTTGACGTTCATCAAGTATCATTTTATTTCAATTGATCCCTGAAATTATAAATTTTGTTTCAACTGGTCCCTAAAGTGCATTTTTATTCCAACTAGTCCATTATGTTATAAAATTATTTCAATTGTTCCTTAATCTTTTACAAATCTATCTTAAGTCCCCTATAAGAAAAAAATATATAAAATATCTGAAATTACTGATTTACTTGAAAATGATACTATAACATATAATTTATTAAAGAAATAATGTGCAATATTTCATTATGATACCCTTACCCCAAACGAAGGTAAATTATATGAGACTATGAATCTAAACAAGCAAGGTCGTATCCCACAGAGACTTGTGAAGGTGGCCTACATTAAGTACTATAGTGGTCTTAGTACAAGTATACATATGATAACTGATTATGAGATGATTTTAAATGCCCTAATAACTCGAACCCTAAATTAAAGTAATTGGATAATACAAAATCAATAAACTAATTTATGAAGGAAATAATTAAAAAAATATCTTAGGATTGTCGATTTCGGAATCAAGTACAAATTCAACAAAGATAATTATATCTCTAACTCATATTATTCCTTTATTATGAGGCTTCACGTATGTGTATATCAAACCCTCTCTCAGAGCGCTTGAGGTGCAATTATATACAACAGATCAATCCTCTGGTTCAACTCTTGTATACAACTCCTAATAGTACCTAGGAATACCCGTATAATCATTCTTAACCTCCTGGTCTATTAAATGACTATGTTGCGTGTTGCTTGGCCAACAATGACTTCATGTCCCGAGTTTTGGACATTGATTTGTGCATGCAAGATATATTCCAGGAGTTTAATCATATATCAATTATAACTCAACACAACAAATAACAATGTATGAAATAAACATAAATAAAAGGAGTAAAATAATCAACATCTACATTGTAAAAGAAACCCACTTTCTAAAATCCTAAGATTTGGGAAGACCCCTTCATACTAGAATTAATAAAAATAAAAATAATTAACAAAACATTACTTAAAAGTAGTAAATATAAATACTACAGTTCACAAAAGACGTAAGACTACGTGGCAGCGTACTCCTTATGGATACCAACAACTACTCCTTCCTTCTTCCCAGCGCTCCAAAACTCTAACTCTTCAAGTATAAGACTGAATATCGGATGATAATTGATGGTCACAAGTGGTAGAGGTTTAGAGGTGATTTGAATAAACCTCTAGCCTTTAATTATTTTTCTTTGCAATAGTAAACAGCCTTTAATTATTTTTCTTTGCAATAGTAAACAGTAAGTTGTTGTCAGCTGTAAGAATCTTGTTCTTACATCAAAGCTTACATCGATAAGTTCCTATAGAGTATTTTTCTTCTAGCAACCAATTCTTTTCAAAACATATAGCAAGAAATGCCTTATGAGTTTTACGCATCACGAAGTATGTTGAAACAATTTTTGAATCGATCCAAATACTAAATTGTAGGGTACAACAACATTAAATAAAGATATAAAAATAAACACATAAAAGATATAGTTGTTCGAAGGTGGAGGTAATTCTTCTACGTTCACTCTTCCCCTGCATAGGGAAAATTCACTAAGTTGTTCACATAGTACAATCTTAGTTACACGATGCTCAGTTCTCAACTTGTCACCTACAGTATCACCAATCCTTGGAAGGGTACACCTTTAAATCTACTAGTTCCATGGAATTATTCTAGTCTAATCTGAATCCCTGATTCAACAGAAGACTCCCGTTAAATCCACTCGAAGAGTTTGGTTTTTAAAATTTTCTTCAACTCAAAGCCGACGCCAAATGTTCCTAAACAAGTTCAAAGATTGGTGTAAAAGGCTGAGATTGAGAGTAAGCTTCATGTGAGCTAGCTTTGTAGACATTTTTTAGAATCCTTTGCAAGTTTTGAGAAGTATGCTTAAATATTTAGTAGTTGTGTTGTTCTTCTTGCTTTCACTCTTCTTGTTCAGTTGCTCAGAGTTTCTGGTATTTCAAGATATGAGAATTTGAATAGTTTCCAGTTGATTCTTGGTCTTCAGTCTCTGTCTATTTGTAGTAGTTAAGATTCTTCTAGTTGAAGGGATGAGGAGGGTCCTATTTGAAATTTAATGCTCTTGTACGACGTAGATCCATTGTTGTCCTTTAACTGAGGAATTAGGTCAGAGTAAATCTGGCAATAAATCAGTCGCAATTTTGCTTTTGAGTTTTTCAGGATACATGTCTTCACGTTATTTCATAGTCTGTACATGATTGCATCCTGTCTCCACTAGGATTTTTCGGAACTTTTAGATCTCTGACTTTGACTCTTAGGTCCTTTTCTGCTGATTGCTTGTTGTATATTCTGTTGTACAATCTTGATATCAACTTGAGTTGGATTGTGCAGTAGCAGACTTTGTCGTATGCATTCTTTGCGCGAGCTTTTCGATGTTTCTTCTTACAACGTTTGAACCGATATATCTTCTTACACCACACTTATTTATTGTATGTTGCCGATGACTATGCTATGACTTTTGCCTAAGAAGAACTAGCTCCATCTATTACAAAGATTATATAATATTTAATGCGCTAGTTCCTACCTTACAAAGCGGTTTTGCATCATCAAAACTAGACATAAATTTCTGACAGTTTCCCTCTTTTTGATGATGTCAAAACTTAAAGTCACATGACATCCAACTGTTAGATAAAATATTTAATGATTAAAAGGTCAACATAGCAAAGATAAAAAATGACGTAAGATAGCAATTATTCAACTAGGTCATCCTATCTTCAATTACATTATTTAAGCACATGTCAATTGACAATACAAGTTACATCAATGAACTACCCTTGCAGTAAGCTTTTATCTCTATCGTTGCTGAGGTTGTTACTATTGTGTAGACCCTTTGTTGTTGAGGTTTGTTTGTTCTAGTTTCTATCTTATTCTGATATGTCCTTCTTTTGATTGATCGGGATCCATCTTAGTATACCTCAACTGATTATACATTTGCTCAAAGTGTATGTACTCTTATTATGTTTCAGGAGTGAGCTCCTCCATTAACCACCACTCTTTAGAAGAAGATATAAACTTTCGAGTCATTTTCCTTCCTTTGAGCTCAATTTGAGATGGAAGAACCCTTGCATGCAGATCCCTTCTATAGGCTTCCAGCTGCAATTTTTTTCCACCTTGAACTATTCTGTAATGTTCATCAATATGCAGTCAGTTGCAGTATCTTATGATTTATGCCAGTCTTTAGTTGCCATTCTCTCTCTTAGTTGGATTCTTATCAGTAGGAACCTCTACAACCATCAATATCTTTAGTTTAGGATAATTGATGCTCCTCTGAACCAGTTTGCATGGCACTCAAACATTGAAAGAGTTGGAGTGGCATCAGTAGTTTGTCTAGTGGTTGTTATTCCCAAGTTGAGAAATCATTAAGAACTAATACAGTGATGAGGAATTTCTCATGCAGATTTGCTTTAGATTGAGCAAGAGTGATCTTATGCCTTTGATAAAATTATGCAAAAATAGTAATTTAGCTATTTCTGCTCCCGAGGTTTCCATTTGTCACCCTTTCTCTTGGCCTTCTCTGCTTGGTTTTACTGCTAAAAAAGGAATGCTTTCTCCATCTCCTTTTTTTTTCTGGTGCTCATCTAGCCTTTTAGTGGCTTCCTCCCACATTATTTCACATTGTCGGTACTCACACCCTCACGGATTGAAAAAATATAAGGATATTTAATAATGAAATAATTAATATTTTATATTTCCAAAATACAAACTTGAAAATAGGAATGATATTAAATTACTTTTATTTTTAAGTGGAAAAAAAATATTAATGATAATATATTAATAATTTAAAATATTTTGCTTCATTTTTAATGGAAATGTTAAAAAAATAAATAATATAATGAAAGCAAATACCCAAAAATATTAATTCAAACATACTAAATAGAAGAACATACATAATTAATTAATTTTTGGGGGGAATGAAAATGAATGTGCATAAAAAAATAGAAAATAAATAAATAAAGTCATTTCATTTTCCACGTTTTTATATAAATAATAAAATCATTTACCCCAAAAAATTATTTGATTTCAAAATAAAATTTATTAGTTAAATTAACATATAATAAATTTAAAAAAAAAAATCAAATATAAATAATATTAATCCACATCATCAATCAATCACAAATCAAATACTACTTTAATTATTGGACCAATCATTAACAACAATCTCTTACACACATCGCTATCACATTTTACAATTAAAAACTACTAGTATCGCTCCCGTGCGATGCACAGAAATTTATTTAAAAAGTAATTATTTTATTAAATTAAATATAATATTATTTAATATAAGAAAATAAAATTGTTATATTCTAACTAAATGAATATTAAAATAATGATTTTTTTCTTTTTTTACAATCAACTGAACTTTGCGTTTTCCCCCCTTTGCAACCTTTGGTAGCAATTTTCGGAGAGAAAATAAAGTATTAAAAATAATAAAAATATTTAAAAAATACAATATTTATTTTAAATTCTAAAAAATTATTTAAAGTATCATAAACTTAACTGAAAAAATGTAGAAATTATTTAGTAAAAAATCAATTTTCATAAAAAAAGATCAAATAATTTTGATATTACTTCAAATAATTTTAAATACTTTTAAAAGGATTTATTTTTTTAAAAAAATAATTAAAAAGATAATTATATTATAAAATAAGACTTTTCATAGATACTTCCACATGTCTTAAACGAAATTTTAGAGATTTTAAAATAATTTTTCAAGATAACTTTCAAATAGTTTTAATAAATTTTTAGAGGTTAAATGATAATTTTCAGAAATTTATAATAGTTTTATTATTAAAAAAAATAATAATAACTTTTTATTTTTCTTGCTTAAAATGATTTGATTTGAACGTTTTATAAAAAAAACTCAAAATTTTAATATATTTTCAACATGTTTAAGTTAATTTTCTGGTATTTTGAATGAATTTTAGAATTTAAAAAATATTTTTAGATTTTTTAACAATTTATGTTATTTAAATATTTTCTAATATTCTTTTATTTTTTGCACTTAAATTGCTGGCAGAGGTTGCAAACGTGAAAAAACGTATAGTTCAGATTGTGATAGAAAAAAAAAAAAAAAAAGAAACTGAAAAACGCGCACACTACATGTTGCAAAATAATATAATTCCGAAATATAAATAATTTAAATATCAATATTTCCCAAGTGATATATGGATTTAACATCACTTACATTTTATAAATATAATATTTTATAAATTTACATTAAGAAAAATTATTAAATGTAAAAAAATAAATTATATCTACTTTTAAGAATGAATATCTCCTAATATTGAAACCCTAATATATAGTTAGTGTGTGTGTGTCCACCTTAACCTATTCGAACACCGCAATAGCTTAATTAAAAATGAATATTAAAACAAACACAAATACATAAATATCACACGACACACCAAAATATATCAAATAAAATAAATTGAATTGTATAAGAAAATTAGTGTTTTCTTTTATTTTTTTCAATTTTTTTAAATATTTTGATTTATCCAAATAGTTTGTCAAATTTTAACTATAACTGTTGATTTTATTTTAAGAAAAAATAATTTTCAAGTTTTAATATTTCACATGGTGATTTAATATACTAAAATACTTCTTGATTTTAAATAAATCTTGATATTAATAAAATAAAATTCAATGATTATTCTATAGTTGGACTAACAAAATAAATCATATGAATTCTTCAATATATCTGAGTAATATATGTATATGTTGAATTTATTTAAAGATACAATTATATTTATATTTATATATATATATATATATATATATATATATATATATCTGTATATTTTGCTTGGGTTGCAAAATATAGAAAAATGCGACAGTATTGTTTATATTGAGAACTTAAAGAACCCAATTAGCTCAAGCATGTTAATTTTATTTTTTAAATAGCAACATAGATTGTAGCACATATAAAATCTCATAGTTTAGATTGCAAAGTGTAACTATTATTTATAAAGAAATAATATTAATAAATAGAAAATATGAATATGTAAAAAAAAATAATTTCAAGATTAATTATCATATATAAATATTTGTGAAAGTCGTAGTCCCATGATTGATTATAACAAATTAATATTTGTAAATACAATAATTTAATTAGTCAATCATTAAATTATACATTAACTTTTACTTTTAATTTAATAAAGTATATATTCATTTATTAATGTAGGTAATACTTAATATTGTATAATTTGAAGAAAAAATATAATTAATGCCTTAAAATAAATTAAGAATGCATTAAAGATATATTTTAGGCGGGAAAAAGTAATTTACAATAATAACCCTCATTTTACTTTTATATATATATCCTACACTCCATTCACTTTCTCAACCATCCAAACAAACATCGCATTTTTACTCCCCTAGCCACCCACCCCAGCCACTTTCCATAGTCAATCGTGTCTCAGCCACCCCCAACCCCAACAAAACATACACAAACTCTTTCATGTGCTGCAATAGTTTTTTTTCTCTTGTCCTCTATAATAGGGAATATACGTAGTTAATATTGTTGTTTAAATTAGTTAGGTCATATCTTGTAAATCTCTGTATTATTTGTTGGAGATATTCTTGGATATTTTTCCTTGTGTATATGATTTGACTGGTGTACACCAAGTTATAATCATCTATTAATAGTCAGAATATCAGTCACCTAATTAACGGTGATCAAACAATTACTCTTTCACTCTTCTCCTCAGGTTTGGATCAAGGTTGGGTTCTTAATTTATAGTTTTATTTGTATTTTTTTCGTTTAATACAAATCTCTTTCATTATAAAAATATAACAGGAATTAGAATTAGGTCGGATAGTCTAATCATTGTAGATACACACAAAAAAAAAAAAAAAAAGAGAGAAAATATAAACAAATAATGTATTAGAACACATAAGTTTTATTTAAAAAAAAATGATTTGATATGGGAGAAATGAAGTAAGATTTGTGCTCACATACATCTATCTACGCAGTAGATATTAGGGCATCCCCAATGGTGGGAAGCTAAAATTGGATGTGAGAAATGTAGAAATACCCACTATTTGGTATTTTATCATTGGGGAGCTAAAATTGGATGTGAGAAATGTTGAAGAGGTAGCAAAATTGCTACCTGGATATTTTGGTGGGGAGCAAGAGTAGGGGGACGGGAGAAGAAAAGCACACGCATAAGAAAAAATCAGGGACAGCCACGCCTGCAGGCTGTCGCCCCGCTGATTTTTTTTTGTTGTTGCGTTTTTTTTTTTTTTTTATCTGTTTTGTATGATGAGACCATGTAATATATCTAATTAAATAGTCGTTTGTTTTGCAAAGACTCTTTCATTTTTTTTAGTTAAATATTTGCAACGGCTATATTGGGATTTTCAGAGTTTTTTTTATTATTTTAATATTTAAATTTTCACTATAAATACATGCTCTCAATTCACTATTTTCTACATTCTCCACTACTCTAAAATTTCAATTTTCTAGCCAAATTTCACCATTCTCATCTGAAAAAATGGATAAAGATTCATGGATGCAATGGTTTAATTCTTCAAATTCTGGAGAAAATGCATCGCCTCCAAATATCGATTTTGGGCCACCAGTTACCAACTTCAATCCTGAAAATCCAAATTTTCAACCCCACAATTTTCCAACCTATTTTTCAATTTTTTTTGGAAGGTAGTAACACTCAATCCAATCCACTTAATTCATTTGGTGCATCGTTCTACATGTATCCAACTCAAATTCCCTACATGCCAGCTCCTCAATACGGATTTCGTCCGGCAATGGGCACAAATACATCATGAAGACCCAGTACTGATGGTTCAGATACAGACAGAGACACTCCAACTCTAATTTCTCAGCGTTCGTCTCCCCTCTCGTCTCAATTCTCTCCAATAGGACTTGAGCGGATAAATCTCGCTGCCAACTTTGAATCGTCGATGATCCAACAAAGGTTTCTGCTATACAAAAGAAAACTTACTCCGATGAAGAAAACACTCTTCTTGCAAGTTGTTGGCTCGATATTAGCACAGACTCTGTGGTCGGCAACTCACAAATGTTGGATCAAATGTGGGTCCGAATTGGTGTGGCGTACAACAGGAATCGTCCAAGCAACACATCGTTTAGGCATCATGATGTGTTGAAGACACATTATTATACAGTCCAGAAACAAGTGAAATGGTTCTGTTGCTGTTTTAATTAGGAGAAGGCGGCTTGGGGCAGTGGTCGTAGTGATGCGGATATTATAGAGAAGGCGAAGGCTTAATACAAAGCAAAACATGAGGGCACTGCTTTTAAGCATATGGGTGCTTGGAAAGTTTTGGAAGACAGCCCGAAGTTTGCCGATCCAGAAGATGATGTTCGCGGACCCAAAAAAAATAAAAATCTCTGCATCTGGAGAGTATGTAACATCGTCCAACACTGACTCAAGTACTGGGGAGGAAGTCAGGGTAGAACGCACCCGTCCAATAGGCCAGAAAGCGGCAAAGCGAATGGGTAACGGTAAAGGAAAAGAAAGAACGTCTTACGAAGATAACAGAGACGGGATTGAGCAAAGGCTTCAAATCTTCGAAGAACAGAACAAGAAAAAACTTGAAGGACTACTGAATCTTGCCGCCTCTCGTGAGTATAAAATACTCATGAAAGATACCCCGAAGATGACAAATGAACAACTTCATATCCACCTCCACATGTGTGATAAGATAAAGAACATTGGGGGTTGTAGGTTTGAAAACTAGCCGTTGTGAAACTAGTTGTTGTTAAACTAGCCGTTGTGTGTTTTCATTGTAAAACTAGCCCTTGTGTGCTTTCATTGTTAAACTAGCCGCTGTAAAACTAGCCATCGTAAAACTAACCGTTGTAAAACTAGTCGTTGTGTGCTTTCGTTTTCTATTAAAGGACTCCAATCGAATTGTTGCATTTCTCATCTAAAAATATTACACATCGCTATTAGTTTACCCTTGAGTTTCTATCCATCTCTCAAAACATGTCTTCGTCTTCTCACTCATTATCTGGGGAAAGTGATAGCGAGAGTCTTCTTGAATTCTTAATTGATGACACGACTGAGACAGAGATACATCGTTGCTTCAAACAAAATAAGAGTTACTTGGCGGTGCTGGGAGTTCTGCTAGCGGAGTTAGAAAGCGAAGAACATATGTGGAACAAGATGATGAGGCGGGACATGAAAGACTCTATCTTGATTACTTCACTGAAGATCCGATATACGGAAATGATGTATCTCGCCGACGTTTCCGTATATCTAGAGAGTTGTTCTTGCGGATAGTGAATGTATTGGAGTCCCATGATGACTATATTTGGTGGAGGGTTGATGCAACTGGAAGAAAAGAATTCTCCCCACTAAAAAAGTGCATGGTGGTTATCCGTCAATTGGCATATGGTGGACCTGTCGACCATTACGATGAGTACCTACGTGTTGCCGAAACAACTGCCATAGAATGTTTCTTTAATTTTTGTAGCGGTGTGATTGAACTATTCGACGGATACTACTTGAGGAAGCCCAATGCCCTGGATTGTCAACGGTTGCTACAAATGCATGAAGAAAGGCACGGATTTCCCAGAATGTTGGGGAGCCTTGATTGCATGCATTGGAACTGGAAGAACTGTCCAGTTGCTTGGAAATGCCAATTCACAGGCGGTCACCATGGCGTCCCAACAATCATGCTCGAAGCGGTTGCATATGCGAATTTGTGGATATGGCATGCCTACTTTAGAGTTGCAGGATCTAACAACGACATAAACGTGCTCAACTAGTCTCCTTTATTCTTGGATACTTTGCAAGGTCGCGCTCCATCCATTAATTTTACAATCAATGGTAAATAATATAATCAAGGATACTATCTTACAGATGGAATCTATTCAGAGTGGGCTACTTTTGTGAAAAGCTTTACATGTCCGCAAGATCAGAAGAGAAAACATTTCAAGGAACTGCAAGAGGCTGCTAGAAAGGATGTCGAACGGGCATTTGGAGTGCTTCAAGCTCGTTGGGCAATGATTAAAGGTCCAAGTCGTTTATGGTATAAGCATTACTTGAAGGATATAATGTTAGCTTGCATTATATTGCACAACATGATAATTGAAAATGAAGGAAATGCAGCGACCGATTGGTCCAACGATCCCAATTATGCCACACCACCTCCACAAGTAAGTCAAGGATCAACCGGAGCATTCAATGACTATATCAGGAGAGGTGTTCAACTACAGGATGAGTAGAAACATCACCAACTTCGACATAATTTAATTGAGCATGTTTGGACACGATTCGGCAATAATTAGCTAAATATTAAGTAACCCTCGAAATTTACTTTGTTGTCTTCGAATTTTTTAATGTACCGTTGTGTACTTTCGTTTTGTATTTTTACATTTTATATGAATAAAAAAATTAATAATAATTTTTTGAATTTTTTGTTTTCGAAATATAATAAAATATAAAAAACTAAAACAATCGAAATATTAATTATGTGTTATTTATTCGAAAATTAAATAATTAATTTAGTTAATACATTAATAATAAAAATGATAAATAAGATATTAAAGTGGGTCCCCCATATATTTTTGCTTTTGGGGTATATTGTTGGTGAAATTTTTTATTTTAAGATATGAGTATTACTTTTGAGATGACTAGTATCACCTCACACGGAAAGTTATTTAAATAATAATAATTTAATTAAACTAAATATTATATAATTTAATATTAAAAAATGGTGCTAATGTTTTCTAAACCAAATAAATATTTGAATAATTTTGATTAAATATATAAAAAAATATAACGAATGTAATTATAAGTTTCTCCCATGTGATATATGGATTTAATATAACGTATATTTTATAAAATTATCATATGTAAATATGTGAAAGTCGTAGTCCCTGTGATAAACCAAACAAAAAATATTATTACAAAAAAATAATATTTACAAATATAATAATCTAATAAGTCGATTATTAAATTATACATTAAATTTTATTTTTAATTTAATAAAGTACATATTTAATTATTTGAATAATGAATTTTATCTCGACATGATAAATGAAGAAAGCTTTAGGTCAATAAAATAAATCAATTAGTTTTGCTTTTAATAAGATAATCGAGACTTTTTTTTTTTTATTAGAGAAATATTTAATTAATTTTAGTTGTATTCTTACCCCAGACTATAGTACAACCCACACTAAACGCTCAAATCTTATTCAAATAATCAACATACAAACAGTATAATATTTAAATTAAATATCTAATTATAATATATGTGTAATGGATGTGAAATTAATGATCTTCAAAAGAGCTTTAATTTGATATACTATACATAAAAAATAGATTAGAAATAAAAAAATTATTTGCGATTTAAAAGATTAAAATAAGTTTGATTTTTACTAAATGTGACAGCAATATACTATCTCCATTGTTTTTATATGCAGTCTTAGTTTTGGATAAGAGAATTAGATAACAGGGGAAAATGACAAAAGAATAGCTCTAAACTAATTTCCCATTCTCCCTACAAATCCCTTAATTTATTTTAGCTGAATTTTAGTTGAAGCTTTGAATTTTGGAAAAGTTCCTCAATTAGGGGGCTGAATATTGGAGGTTAATACATGGCCTGAGTTTTGAGTTTTTCTCAATTAGATGGTTAGATTTTAAATTTTATTCTTAATTTAGGTCATACGTCTTGAAAAAAAAAATATTCGATGTAAGATTCAGTATGGAGTAGATTGGATTATTTAATACGGAGTATATTGAAATTTTCGATATATACTACTGAACTTTCCATGTATCAGATAACATGTCTTATTTTTCAATACGTAAGTCCTAACTTGAGAATAAAATTCAAGATCTAGATCTCTAGATTCAGACACCGAATTAAAAACTCCTAAAGTTCATGCCTCGAATTGAGACATTTTCTGAAAAATTAGGCCTTCTCGTGGAATTTCCCAATCTATTCTCACATTTTCTTTATATTATCTTTCTTTCCATTTATATATGATACTGGATATGATAAGTTAGAAAATTAGAGAATTCTAGAGATGGTAATTTGAATAGTATTGAAAAAATTAGGACAAAAAAAATTTGAAAAGACATCTATTTAAAAATAATTCACAAAAACTAAACCTACATCTAATAAGAATTGAGACAATACTAATTATAGTCCAAACTTTTTGACATAAAAGTATAAAAATAAATTATTGCTCTCACTGTGGCATATATATAGATGCAGTAGGAGATTCCATATTAAAAATATATACAATGTAAAATGAAATAAGCTAATTGTATTTTATAAATAAATCAATTTATATAATTTTTACATAAAACTTATTTAACTAATTTAATTTTGCAATACAAAATATATAATACATATAATTAGCCAAAAGATAATATTACTTTTCAATTTATTATAATATATATGATATGGATGTTAAATCAAAGCTCGTGAAAAGACTATTGAAATGATATATCTTGCATAAAAAACGGATTAGAAATGAAAATGTTATTAGTATCTAAAAAAATTAAAACAAAATTAAAGATTACCAAAGATACAACTTACCAAATTATAATGTAAAAATTAGGCGGGAAAGTTGAAATTACAAATGTAACCTCCATTTTACTTTTATATATACTAGTATTACTCCCGTGCGATGCACGCGCGATGCACGGAAGTATGTTAACATTATAGTATATTTTAACAAAATAAAATACTATATGATGTTATTTTTTAAAATGTGAATCTTGTACACTCGATAAAAAATAATTCAAAATCTTGAATTATCATATAGTAAAATTTAAAATAGCGTAAATATCCGTTTCTCCCATGAAATTTATGGATTGAATATATACTTATTATTTATAAGAAAAATTATTATTACGAAATAAAATTAAAATAAATATTAAATATGACAATTAAAATACATATTTTAAAACTATTTTTTTAACTCAAATGTTACTGTAGGCAGTCTGTATCCTTCTTAACCTATGTGAATAACCACAAATAATCTCATTAATTACATATGTTAAAATAAACATAAATATAATAACAGGCCATCTTATTAAAATAATAATTATAAGATAATAAAAAATAAATTGAATAATTTATAAGAAAAAACATATTTTTCTTTTAAATTATCTCATATTTGTTATTGTTAAAAATAGTCAATTAATTTATTTTTTATAATTTAATTCCCATTATAAATAGTCTAATCTACAATAAAAAGTCAAAACTTACTTCAACTTAAAGTAGGTAAAAAAAATATTTATTTCATATAATATACGAAAAAATAGATTAGAAACAAAAAACTTGTTATTATTTTAAAAAAAAATAATGTTGAGAAAGAAACAAACTAACAGAATAGTGATAGTACAACAACAACTCTTTAGGGACAAATACATGAATAATACACTTGAAAATGTCTAGCTTGCAATTGGAGGGGAAAATAATTTTTTTATTACATATTTGCCCCCATTTTATTTAATTAGACAAAACGCATATTTATATGTATATAAGTGTGTGTGTGTGTGTATATATATACATTAATTTACCGAGTATAACTAAGATAAAAAGACACATATAATAAATTAATTAATTAAAGTATTTATAAAAAAAAATAGATTTTTTTATAAAAAAAATTTAACTAATTCTTACAGCCTAAATTTGACACCAATAAACACGCACAATACGTACTGAGATCTAACCAAATAACCAATCAATATAAATTTGACTTTTATTTAATTAAATACCACACTTTTATATAGATGGTATGTATGTAAATTAAAGATAATGAAAAGATAATTAATTTTATATATAATATGTAAAAAATGATTATGATACAAAATACTATTTGTATTTAAAATTTGGGAAAAGTACTTCTTTAGAAAGAAGGAAAGAAAATCAAAAGTTCGCATTTGTACAAATAACACAAAATATAATGGTTGAGAAATGAAAGTTACAATCTTAACTATATGTGTTATTTTTGTAATATATCTACATAAACTTTTAAATTCTAACTATAAATATTTACTTGTTTCTTTCGAAAATTAGATTCTCAATTGCAGCTTATAATATTTTATTTGATGATATCGGATATATCCAAAATATATAAATAAATCCTAATATTAACAAAATAAAATTCAGAAGTTACTCCTAATTCGAACAACAATTTAAAGTGTGTGAATTCTAAAAAATACTTAAATATGTTTATATTTTATTTGGTATTGTAATTTATTCAAATAAATTTTATATTAATAATGCAAATATTATATCTATCTAAATATAAAATTAATTAATGAAAAAACTATTGTTTAGGTTGCAAAAAGTTGAAAAAAAAAACAGTTGAATTTAGTTAGTGCGACAAAGTATTTTATGGATTAAAAAATGTGAAAAAAATATAGTTGAGGTTAGTCACGTAAAAAAAAAAAAAAAAAAAAAAAAAAAAAAAGATAAAAAAATGTAACAAATGTCATAATTTAGGTTGCAAAGTGTAACTTACTTAACAAAATACATTATTATGAAAATATGAATTAGTAATAAAAGAATAACCTGAATAATAATTATGATTTATAAATATGCATTTGCTCTAAGTTTTCATACTTCCGTGACTAATCAAACAAACATTGTTATTATAAAAAAATATTCTCCTTCCGTTCCTTTTTATTTGATCTTTTAGCTTCTTAATGATTTTCGAATAAATTGATCTTTTAGCTATTTTTTACAATTTCTCTCAATTTTGACCTCTGTCAATCCTAAAATATTTCTTACTTTTCAACTTATACTTGAGATCGATGTGAGAGAGAAAGGAGATTACTGAGAATATATTTAAAAAAAAGTTGAATACTTAATTCTTCCACTTTTTTCTAAAAAAATCAATTAAAAAGAAACGGAGGGAGTATACTAAGATGTGAGTAATTATTTAATAAATTATTTGTAAAATATATATATATATATATATATATATATATATTTACTTTTAACTTAATAAGATAAGAGTGTCATTATTTAAACTATGACTTTTATCACAGGCATAACTTAGGTACAGAAAATATATTAGAAATTTATGTCATAAAATAAATAAATTTTTTGTAGTTTAAAACAACTCAACTAACCAGAATCTAACCAAAATAATTAACCAATAAATAATTTATTTTTAAATCTAATATATAAGATATGGATGTCAAATTGAACATGGTGAAAACATGAATAATTTGATATATTGTGTATGAAAAACGGATTAAAAATAAAAAAGTAATTTGCATTATACAAAATTAAAAAAAAAATTATTACTTACCAAAATTGACAAAATCTTACTAAATTAATGTTAAACATTTAGGCATAAAAGTTCTCTATTGTACTTTTATATACATATATCGATATAGATATATAGATTTTAATATAGCAAAAAAAAAATCTACTTTTAATATATATTATTGGAGATTGTCTAGGTCCAAAATTTGAGCCATCCATGAATCCGCCCCTTAAATGGCAGAACAGGTGCACATGGTTGTGTACCCCATGACACGTGCATCACCGTTGGATTCCTGAGGAAGCAGCATCATCGATAATGAACAACGTCAAAGCGACGACTTGTCCTACTGGGGGGCCTAGCCAAGCAGTCGACATGGATTAAATATCGTTGCATACCGTACAGCTGGGTGCACCCGATAATTTCTTTAGACCCCCACATGCTGCCACGTGTTTCGTTAAAAGGTTCATGGCCACCCTCTCACCGCCCATCTCCTTACTTTATTCAATTCACCCGACATACATGGGCCCACTGTACAACCTTCACGTCTTTCTTCCACGCGGCCGAGGATGATTGGTCTCTTGCCTCTTTGCTTTCTTCTTTGAGGTCGGCTCGGAGTGCTGCGGCCCACCGTCACAATCGCCTTCCATATCTCTGCTTAATTTTTATTTCGGTAATACTGCCTTGTTAAGATAAAATAAAATAAAATAAAAAAATAGAGAGTTAATTTTTGAGTTACAAATATATTAATGATAAATTATTTACTAAGGTGGTAATTAAAATTTTAATATCGATTAAGAATTTAAAAAAGAAAGAAAGAAAAAGATGCTAAGAATTCATCAAAATAATAATTAACATTTAAATTTTATCTTATTATAATTACCAATTATATTTATAGTTTTAATTACAAACCGATCGAAAAAAAAAATTCAAGAAATCTGACTGGCCTAATCTGGCCAACTAGCATGACTCATTTCATTTTCCCTGTTAACATAATTGGTTTTTTTATTTTTTGTGAATAAAATATCATTCCTTGATTTGTTCGTGTTATAATTAAATTTGATGGATACATGATGTGATGTTCATATATGTTTCAATATATCGTACCTATTATTAATTGAATGCTACTTATTTTTCCATAATCTATAAACTAATATAAAAGTGTCTTAAAAAATATTGAGATTGAGTTGTTGTCAGTCAGAGGTAAGATGGCTCGGTCTAAAAATGTTTCATTTTATGAATCGCCAATTCGAGTCGCCCAACCAATTTTCGTTTCATCCTAACACATTTCATCATTATATAATCATTCAATCATTATCTACATCTTTTACAATTCTCATTACACTTTTTAATCATTACCTAACACTCTACGAAACATTTACAATTCCCAATACACCTTTTACAATTTCGAATACATTTTTTATCATTACTTATCATCTCAATATTGTTGATTTGACATCACTTTACACATCCTACTATACTATATACTTAAACAAAAATACATTTTTACTATTCAAATGGATGTACCAGCCATGGGTATGCTGCAGCAGACGGGGCACATTCCACTACACCTCAATCCAAATATCCCCTTAAGTTTCAGTTAATTTAAGTTTGATCTATTTTACCCCTTTTAAGTTTAAAAATTTTAAGGACAGTTTGTAATTTCCTACCATACGTATCCTAATTAATATATTTCAATACTATGTTGACTTATTTTATCCCCTTCTAATTTAAATATTTTAAGGACAAATATTGTAATTTCCTATCATACATATCATAATTATTATATTCCAATCCTAATTTTAATCCTCACTACAAGAAAAAAAGGTATTTGTCACTACTCTTTTTGCAACTACAAAGTGGTTACTAAAATAACTACTTTTGTAACTATTAGTAGTTACATAAAATATTTCATACAATTTTAACCAAATTTGCTATAATATGACAAGCTCTTTTGCAACTGCTTGTAGTTACAAATACATTAGTAACTATAAAGTAGTTACGAAAAATAGTTATAAATATATTAGTAACTACAAAGTAGTTGCAAAATTTTTTTTCGCATCTTACTATAAGTGACTATCTTGTAGTAAATACATTTAGTCATTTAGTTACTAAAAATATTTTTGTGACTACTCTCTCTTTTTTGTAACTACATTTTGTAGTGACAAAAAACCTTAATTCTAGTAGTGCCTAATTGTATTATCACATATTCTAATTATATACACAAGTATCGACTTATTTGAGAATTAATTAAGTTTAAATAACTAACTGAAAGTTCAATTAAAGTTTAATTTTTTTTAAGGACATTATTGTAATTTCCTACCTTGCATATCTTAATTATTATATTCCAATTCTAATTGTATCATGATCATGTATTCTAATTATATACACAGGCATCGACTTATTTGAGAATTAATTAAGTTTAAATAACTGAATAAAAGTTCAATATATATGATTATGACTTTCGTTTGACAAATTATACACTTACACAAGTTAGCGATATGTCTTTATTCTAATAATAGAATGTGTATGTTCATATATTAATGTGATTAATATGAATCCTAATTGTACTCCAAGCCTAATTCTACGCATCCTAATTATGTACCGAAGTATCGTGCATAGAGGTTTAACACAAAAATATCATGGACAAATAAAAAATTGAATCTAATCTCAAATCGCTTATTGAATGATATTTTTCGGAGAGCACTCTCGATCTTTGGCTAATCACAGAGAAATCAAGAAATGAATCAAATCTCTTGTTGATAATATTATAAAATTATTGTCATGCTATATTTTTCTAAATCAACATAATTAGCTTATTAATTTTACAGGTATCAATTCATAAGAGTAAAGCTATGGGAAGATATGACAAAAAATGAAGGACAAAACATTAGAGGAAATAGTCAATCAAAAGTCAATGATTGCTCTCGAAAAGATTACATCAAATGAATTCAAAGGTAACTAATTAAAAAAATGAAAAAATAAAAATATTAGGAAATTGCAATTAAGCTGGAGTGTATTTTCATGTTAGGCGAGCTTCAATTGATGACGGCTGAAGGTATTTATGCTAGGAGGGACGAAAATAAGCTGGGGGGGGGGAGGGAGGGGAGAGGGGAGAGGGGAGAGATGAACAAGAAGAAGAAGAGCTGGGGGTGGGCGGGGGGGCGGTGGGGCGGTGGGCTGGAGTTTCTAATTGGAGGGAAGTAGGTTAAATTTTCCTCCTTAATTTTAAAGCCACGTCATTTATCCAATAATAACCTGAGTCAGTATAACACAATTAAAAAACGTAAAAAAAGAGGGACACATAGGAAAATAACAGTCAACTCATGGGTGACCGGATGAATAACAGGTAAAAAGCCGGTCATGGGGCATTTTTATCAATAAAATACAAGTCGCAGGGAATTTTTACAAAATGATAAAGTTACTGGGTAGGTTTGTAATTGTGTAATAATTACAGGACATTTTTATCAAATTTTCCACGTTGATATAACTATTGCAACTAATGACTCATATTCCTTTGTTCTCGGTAGTTGTGTTTTTGAAATTTTAAATATTTCAACTATTATAGGGAATTGAATTTTAAATTCTGATATATCAGCAGGACTATTAAAAATACATATATCAATTTTTTTAATAAAAAAATGCATAGGTGTTTGCATATGAAAAAGAGAAAGAAACCACTAAAACAAGCCGCATTATAGAATTTTTGGAATAAAAGTTTTTTTATTATTTAAATATTCAAAATTTCAAAATTTAGATTTTGCCGTGATTTGCATAATCTTTCTTAGATTTAACATGATTTTTAGTTACAATCTTTTGAAAGCATATTGAGATCACAAAATTCCTCACAAAATATGTACTATTAATTTTTGGACGGACAAAAATTTAAATTCATAACAAATATCTCCGTATTATTTAAAAATATTTGTCGTATTTTTGCGAACTCAATATTCTGTGAGGAATTCCTCACAATATACGACAACCCAAAGTTTAGTTTAGTATATAAAAATCTATTTGGTAGCTAACTAACATTTATAAACTATATAATGTGAACTTAATATTTTGAGAGGAATTCCTACAAAATACGACAAGCCAATATTTAGTTTAATATATAAAAAAAAAAAAAAAATGGTAGCTTACTAATATTTATCAACTAAATAAATGAAGGCAGAATAAAATGGTGATAGGAACTTTATTGATTACTTGATTTATGTGTGAAAAAGGTTAGTTCTATTGAATATAAAATTTTATTGGTAAAATTAATAGGAAAATTTACAAAAGTTGTTCATCAAGTATAGGAGGTAGCACATTTATAAGCCTTATGTTTGACTGTGGTAATTTATGCTTATCATGTAACGAAATTTCACAATTGTTTCCCATTTTTCGCCAGAATCTACTAATTGACAGCTGACTAGTCACGTGCCCGACGAATTTAAGAAAACCGGCGATAAAATCCCACTTGGCTGCCTAAGTGGATCCGACGTGGCAGTTTGAAGGGAATTCTTGCCAAATTATTATAAATTAAATGGAAACTTTTGCTAAATCATAAAAATTTTCAAAATAATTAATAATAAAAAAAATTATTCTAAAAAATTTAAAAAAATTATAATAAAAAGAAAATGATATATAAAAATATAATCTAAAAAGCAGAAATAATTTAAAAAAATTAAAAAATTATTTTTGGATATTGTTTTAAAAATTTAACTATTCTTATTAAATCTAGAAAATTAAAAAAAAAATATTTCTGAAAATATATTTCGTTACATGATGGACATAAATTGCCACACATAAGGGTTATAAACGTGTTACCCCCTATACTTGATGGACAACTTTTGTAATTTTCCCAAATTAATATTTTCATTGAGAAAATAAAAATTTAAGAGACCCGTGAAAATTATTTCAAACCATTTTTATCATTACATGTATGATATATATATATATATGTAATTAATATAATATAAATCGTAAAAACCGTAACTACTTATCGGATCGATATGTCTTGAAAAAGGTTATGTAAATATTGACATCATTATATTTTTTATATATAGTATTGAATTATTTATTTTTATTCCTCTTTCAACTCTAAAACTATCGTTGGTTTAAATTTCATCATAATAAATAAAAAAAATCCAACTCTTAAAACTAATAATATGTTTCTTACAAAACAACAATTCTATATATTAATAACCTATTCACTTTTTAATTGAGAAAAAAATAAATTTACTAGCATGAAAATTTTATGGGTACTGAACTAGTATATAAATATATCTCAACGTTATAATTTGTTTATCTCTAACAAATATAACACAACTGTATAATAATTGCTACTAAATCATAAATATAACCTATATAAAAAATGGGATCCTAATTTTTCTCTAGCCTAAAATATGACTTTTTAATCACTTAATTCGCGGCCTGATCTTTATTTTTTGTGTTGTGTCGCTGCTATGCTCGGAGTACACATTTTTGTCATTTTGATATCTTCCGGCCACTTTTCCAGTAAAGAAAAAAAAAAGATATTTGTCACTTTTCAAGCAAAAAGTATTTAAAATATCAGAAAATAATTGAGAAATGCTAAAGTTATTTTAAATCATAAAAAATATTCAGGTTTTTAAACGAAATCAAAATTTTGAAATAAAAAGAATAGTTTTTTAAATCAAAGATTCTTTCAAAAAACATCTTGAAAAAAATTACATTTTAAAACCAGGTTTTCGAAAATGAAAATATTAGAGTTCAAGATTATTTTAAATTTAACTAGAATTTTGAAATTTAAAAAATATTTTTAATCAAAAATATATTAAGATATAAAACCAAAATTTTAAAAATCTATAATTGTACCAATTTCAAACAATATTTAGATAAAAGATTGAAAATTTTGAAATCTAAAGATTATTCTTTAAATTATTTAATTTACTCAAAAATAAAAATACAAAAAATATGATCTTAAAATATAAAATTTCAAGATATCTAAAATAGTAGGTTTCATAGAAATAAATTTACATTCTGCAAAAATATTATTTTTGTAAAAATAAGTTATTTTATTTCTTTTTAATTTTGGCCGGCGAAATTGAAACGTGAACTTTAACTGTGACAGTGATGCAAAAAAACATATTAATAATTAATAATAATAATAAATTTAGATCGTAAAATGGTAAAAACGTCACACTTAAAGAATAAAATGTTAACCTTAAAGAAATCAAATCTATCCTCCACCCATTTTCCCATCACCTTTTCTTACATACCTTTTAAAAATAAACAATATTTTTCCAATCTCTCACTTTTATATAATACTGTCCCGGATATTCAAAAATTTGATGTTTAACTTTCTTAAAATAAAATCATTAAAACATGAAAATTATTGACAAAACAAAAAATATAAAAACAAGCTAGACAAGTACAGTATACGATAAATAGAGAATTAAATTACGATATAAAAATAATGACTTTTTAAGTAAGCATTTCTCAAAATCAAGTATTAAATGAGTTAAATATATTCATATTTTGCGCAAGAAAATTATGTATATAAATATGGAAATTTGATAAATATATTCTTTTTAAATTCTATTTCATTATTATTTTATTAAGATAATAATTTTAAAAATCTTTTTTTTTTTATTTTTTTATTTCATGTTTTCTCATATGTTTTTATTTGATTTAGTTCCTTCGTTCTATATTAAAAATTAGATCTTTAAAATCATTGTGTCCCAAAATATAATTCCTATTTAAAAAATTGAGGACTACTTTTATTAGTTAGTGTAAATATTATTTCACAGAAATAAATAAAATATGATTAAATAAATAATAAAATAAGTTATATAAGCTGTAATGAATGGATTTCAGAGAGTAGTAGATTTATTAATTAACAAAAATTAAAAGTTTTACATTTGTAAAATATGATTCTCATTACAAAATTGAGAGACTTAGTTGGAGTTTGTTTTCCTTTCGAAAGAATGAATGTTTGGTTTGGTTAATATATATATCAACGAATGAGAGTACTTTTACCTTAGATCTAGGGCCCGCTTGGTTGAGAGATTTAAGAATAGGGAATGGAAACGAATGAAGACTCATTCTCATTTATGGTGCTTGATACATAATGAATAATGCTTCATTTTATTAACAATTCCTCCCATATTATTTCATAGTATGATTAACCCTTATGCCCCATTTGATGGAGGAATTTGTGCTATGCATTTATAAATCCATTGTCAAATACACTCCATGTGTTTGGATAAAATACTAAATGAGTGGATTTGTAAATCCAGATTTTTAAATCAACCCATTTAGAATTCCAGGATTTGAGATTCTCCATTTTACACAATATTTGGGTGTATTTCAAATCATTTGACAAAGGTAGTCATTTTACAAATCTATTCTCACTCACACTTCTCTCTCTCTCTCTCTCGTCCTCTCTCTCTCTCTCTTCTTCTCTTCTCCCTTTTGCTATCTCTTCCTCTCGTTCTCCAATAAAATGCTCATAATATTTTTTTAATTCTTTTTTTTTTCTCTTATCTCCAATAAAATGCTCCCAATAATTTTTTGGGATATAAAATACATAATATGTATATATATAATTGAAATAAAAATTGTAATTTTGATGTAAATAAATATTATTTTATTTAATAAAAAATATAAATTGTTAGTTAAACTTTAAAGAAAAAAAATTGAATTTTACAAATATTGTATCAGCTTTTTGCCAAATAACGGATTTGAAAATTTTGGATTTCAAAATCCTTTCACAAATCCACCATAAATCCAAATAAGAGATTTCAAGTCCATGAATTTCAAATCTAAGGATTTTGAAATCTGTTTATTTTAAATCCTTTGACAAATCAAATTCCTCCATCCAAATGGGGCCTTAATTCATACTCATTACTATTGTCATTGATGATTAATTTACTAAATTGATACTTTAGTAATTATGCCAAACTTAGAGAGGTGCTTTTTTTTTTTTTTTTTTTTTTTTTTTTTTTTTTAAAAATAATATTAAAATGAAAAGAAAAATTGTATATAAATTAAGATAGTACAACGGACAAAAAGACTTAGAAAACACATAAAACAATATGTGCTAAGATTATGTAGATAAATTATGAATATTCATTTCGAGAAAAGGAAACTAATTTTTGCCAATTTTATCATTAGATTTTAAATCTCCCTAGTTATAATGAAAAAATGTAGTTTTGGCCGGAAAGTACGTCCGATGTGGCAAAGTAAGAATAGCACATTAATTGTTTGAGATGACAAATGAGGAAATAAGATAGAATTAGGTACTAATGTTATAGAAATGCTATAACTCAAGCTGCAATTTTCTTCACCCACCCAAATTTATCTAGTCATACGGGGCACAATTTTATATTATTAATAACAAAAATATAAATTATTTATAACGTTTTATGTTATAATCAAATAAAATTTATTTAAGAATTCAACTTTTTGGACAAAAAATGATTTATAACATTTTATGTCAAAGGAAAAATATTTAAATTATTTATGAATCAATTCAAATTCCCTTTTTTAGAATTTTGCAATAGGCAAAAGATATGGAACTTTTTATTTATAGATGGTTTATTTTTTACTCAATTCGTCTCTTAATGGGCGTTATATATGTTTTGAGATTTTTTTTTCCTAAATGAGAGTCTTGTAATTAAATATCAATATTTGATTTAGTTCAGTAATCAAAGTAAATTTTTCTATTTTCTATTTTACAAATTATTTACATGTTATTGAATATTTCAAATCATCAAATTAATAAAAAAAAAAAAAATGTAATTCTCAAATATGAACTTTAGTATGTGATGGATGTATCACTACAATAAAAGAGGTTTTTCGTATAATAATTATTTAGATCACAATTGTGTTCAATAATAATATGTTATTTGCGACTACTTGTTGTCGCAAATATCTCTACTAACTATTTGAGACTAGTTTTACAGATAAGTAGTTGTTGCAAAAAATATTTGAGGCGCATTTGAAACCACTTTTGTCGTCACAAAAAAAATATTATTCATATTCGAGTTACCGAGACTAATTAGTGACGATATGTTGTATATAATAATAAAATTGTGAAAAATATTTATAAATTATAATAAATACTTATTATTTGAGATCACGTTTTGCTGTAACAAAATAATTTTTATTTTTATTTTTTCGTGGTGTATTATATAGTAAAGTTGTACATAATTGACGATGGATATAAAATGGCCACATTATTAGTTGAGGAGTCATCAGATAGTAACGAATATAAGTGGCCACGTCAGCATGGCTGGTACAGATGGATGGAGCAGTTGATTGGGATTTTTTTCCAATTGGCTATTCCTGCTTTTGAACTAATAAAAATTAACTTAATCGCGTCCATTCCGCGTCATGATTGCTATATAAACCCCCCCACCATTTCCACCATTCAATCATCCATTCAATTCTCCAACCTATAATCTGCAATCCCAACCATTTTATTGATCTCCATCAGTTTTAATTCAATTTCACATAGTTTTCAGTTAACCGAAATGGCCGATTACCACCACCACGAGACGAAGATCGATGAGCCTTGCGAAGCTGCCACTCCGGCCGCCGTCAAGGTTGAGGAGGTGGAGAGCTCTGACCGCGGGCTGTTCGGTTTCATGGGGAAGAAAGAGGAGGAGAAGAAGTGCGAGGAAGAGGTGATTGCCGCTGAGTTTGAACAGAAAGTTGAGGTCTCTGATGACAAGAAACCAGAGTACAAGGAGGAAGAGAAGAAGCACGAAACCTTGCTCGAGAAGCTTCACAGGAGTGACAGCTCCAGCAGCTCTGTAAGTTGCTTCAAATTAATTTTGCATTACTAAAACACGGGTGAATATTGACACTATTTGCAATTCAAAACTCCAAGGCTGATTGTACTACAAATTAATCAATTGTAATTATTTTTAAATAATGCACCTCAGTTTTCTTTCATCTGGAGTTGATTTCTAATGTGTTGTTGATTGATAAATATTGCAGTCGAGTGACGAGGAAGAAGTAGAGGAAGGGGGAGAGAAGAAGAAGAAAAAGAAGGGATTGAAGGAAAATATCAAGGAGAAAGTATCCGGAGAAAAGAAGGAAGAAGAGGTTAAGTATGAAGACACATCTGTACCGATCGAGAAGTACGATGAGGTACCAGTACCACCAACATATGAACAAGAAGAGAAGAAACCAGCGACATACGAACACGAAGAGAAGAAACCAGCAGCGTATGAACATGAACAAGAAGAGAAGAAAGGGTTCTTAGAGAAGATCAAGGAGAAGCTTCCCGGTGGCAAGAAGACCGAGGAGGTGGTGGTGGCCCCGCCACCGCCAGTGGAGGAGTACGCCACCCACCCGGAGGCGGAGGCCAAGGAAAAGAAAAGCTTGTTGGACAAGATAAAGGAGAAACTGCCTGGACACCATTCCAAGACTGATGAGGAGAAAGAGAAGGAAAAGGAGGGTGCACATTACTAAGAAAGCAAATCTTTGAATGATTATTTTGTGCTTTTAGAGTGCCATTATGCTGTTTGTTGATGGGCTTTAATCTGCTTTATCTTTGTATTTTAATTTATTTTTATATTTTTTGTGTTTCTGAAAATATTAATATATATATAAGTGCTTGTATGTACTTGTCATATATATACTTTTAAGTTTGTTCAGGGCCTTAAGTTGTTCTGATTATGATCTATGGTCCTAAAGTTGTAAGCTGCACAGCTGTTTGAATGGATTGATACTTACTTCGTTTGTAATTTATACCTTTCCTTAAGACTACATATTATTTTTTTTCTTTATTCGTTGCTTTTTATGGCCTTGAACAATTTTTTCTATTTTCAGAAACAAAATAATGCTTCCATCTGTCTATACGTCCCTATAACAAAATGGAGTCTTTTCTAGAAAACGATAGCTTATTTCAAATAATGTATATTAAGCAGATATTTGTACATTGATAATGGAACTATTGTGTAAGCGAAAATTCTCCACCCCAAATAATTTATTTGAGGCTGATAATGCGCAATCCGGTGACCACACAATTAAACAAGAATCTACGTCAACAATATAAGAACACACAAAAATTACGTGGTTCGATCCGGAGATCTACGTCCACGGGCAGAAAACGGCAATCGCCGAGGTGTTTCTCTTTACTAGAACGCGGAGTTTACAGTGCGTATTACAGAATGCAAAGTGCGAACTCTAATGCAGAGTTCTTTTCCCCTATATATACTACTCAACCTAAACCCTAACTAAATCCCTATAATCATGCCCACAAAATCTGCATGGCAGTTGGGAAAAGATCATGGGCCTTGATTCTCGGAACAGACTTGATTCGCTGGACTGAACACGCATTGCTGGGCCTGTTGGGCCTGGGCCTCCGCGCTTGCTGGCGCGTTTGCTGGGCTGGTAAGTGGGCTCAGGTTTAACCCGGCCCGAAGTAACGACCCGAAGTAACCGGGTTATCCCTATCAGATGCCCCCCCCCCCCCAGCCGAAGCGAGGAGGGAGCTTCGGTTGTCACCGGAGTGGTACGGCAAGCAGGAAGGGCTGGGGCCGCTGGCGGGCCGGAGTGTTTTATGGAGGACTAAACATATCCGCGGTCCAGAGACCCCGCGGGGTCGTCACCGGACGCAAAATCGAGCTAGGCCGAAGTACACGGGGCATACAGCGAGGTACCGAACTTCCCAGAAGCCAGAAACACGTTGGAAGGATATGACAACCAGGCCGAGGTGGAGTGTACACCGAGGTGAGTATTCTGACTGAAATGGAGGGAGCACCGGAGTATAGTGGTATGACCGAGGTGGAGGATACACCGGGGTGTGTATTTGGACCAACATAGAGAGAGCACCGGAGTGTAGTAGCTTAACCGAGGTGGAGGGTACACCGGGGTGTGTATTTGGACCAAAATAGAGAGAGCACCGGAGTGTAGTAGCTTAACCGAGGTGGAGGGTACACCGGAGTGTAGTGTGAATCTTCCTGAAGAAGGGTGGGTCTGATGTGATTGGCGGCGCCATTATGAGAGAAAGGGATGTGAAGTGACACGCTCTGCGAGTCCCAAGAAAGTTGTTCCCTACGCGCCTCGGTAACTGTAAAGCGCGTGAAGAACACGCATGAATCTCCATCGCTGAATTTGAATTGTTTGCATCAACGCCGTCAATTTTTGCGTATATAATTGGAGTAATTGCACAGTAACCTTTCATCTTCTCCATTGCGATTCATCAGTTTAGAAAGCGGGAAAGAGAGGAAGTCTGCATTTGTGATTCAGATCAGATCAAAAAACTTACCAAATCAACCCTTTCGAATTCAAACCAAGTAAGTATGTCTTCCTCTTCATCTTCTTCATCTTCTTCATCTTCTGCCTCTTCTTCGGCCTCGATTGAAGTATTAGGGGGTCCGAATACTCCGTTAGACGTTCCCCCTCTCTCATACATTATTCCGGAGAGGAATGAGGTTAGGACCGTAGATAGGGTCGACGGCCGGGAATGCAACGTGATGATGGTTGCTTTCTTTCCCTGCGAGGCGGAGGGTTTGGAGGTGTCCTCCGTAGCACTTCGGATGTCACAGGAACAAATTGAGAGAGAACTCCCGTCGTTTTACCTCCCCTTCGACCTCCAATACATAATCCCTACCCCCGAGGATAGGGCCTGTTGCCCACCACAGGGTTTTATCACCGTGTACATAGATCCCCTTAGGGTAGGATTGAGATTACCGCTGTGGGGCGTAGTCATAGATTTGTTAAAATATTACGGTATTGCCCTCTGCCAATTAGCGCCGAACGCGGTGAGGCAGTTGGTAGGATTCACAGTAGTTTGTAAACAGGCCGGATTAGAACCGACGGTAGAGCTTTTTAGGTTTTTCTACCAATTAAAGAACTTCGGGAAGTCCAAGGGGTGGTACTCCTTTAGTCCCCGAGCCCGAGGAGGGTTCAAGGTTCAAAACCCGAGCAAAGTGGAGGGGTGGAAGGAGAGGTACATATTCATTAGGAATAAGATAGCTCTCCCGAAGTGGAGAAGTGACGAGGTACTGGATACCGCCCCTGTGGAGAGCCCGGGGGCCGAAATAAAGCATACATTCCGGACAGTGGGGACCTTCAAAACCCTCTGCTTCGAGGAGGAGTTGGAGACGGCGGGATTGAGCCTGTATTATTCAGGCAATGGGGACGCCGAAGAGGGTAGGATTTCTCTTTCTTGTTGTTTAAACTGTCATTCTGCGGAGAACTAACCGTAGATATATATGCAGTGGGACGCTTCGGAAAGCAACCAGCATCAGGGAGCCCCGCCAAGACTGAAGCGGCGAAGAAGAAGGGGAAAACCACTGAGGTGTCTCTCGGGGGAAAATGCCAACCGGTGCGCGACCGTCGACGGGGTCGGAGGAACGGGTGATGCCGGCGGGGTCTCCGGCCGTATCAAAGAAGAGGCCGGAGCCTACTGGGACTCCACACGCACCATCCAAGAAACCCCGGACAGGGGAGAGCTCGCAGGTAAACTTAAGTTCTGTTTGTATTCCGTGTTCCTGAATTGTCTGGTATGACGGCTGTAGATGGACTTATCTGTTTCGCTTCTGACCAGGTTGAACAGGTGGCCCCAAGTAGGCTGGGGTTTGACGGCGCGGACGCCGAGAAAATTCTGCAGCTGGCCAAAGGAATTATAGAGGTCGGCCTAAAGAACGAGGTGAAGGCCAGGGAAGGGCTAGCTGCAACAGCGCGGGACCTTCGCGCGCGAAATGACAAACTTGCGCATGACTTGACCCAGGCACGCAAGAGGGCTGCCTTGGTCGAGACCGAGGTCGCGCGTCTGCGCGGTGTGGAGACGGAGAACCATGGCCTCCGAGGTGAGCTGATGCAGCTGCGAGCGGAAATGGAGGCGAGGGAAGCGGCCGTGGTTGGAGGGCAGGGAGCCTTGCTGAGGGTGTTCGCCGAGAAATTATTACACTCCAGCACATTCCTTGACTTCCAGACGAAGTTTGTGGCTATTGGGGATAAAGCCACACGGGCCATGGTGTTGGAGGAGGTAAAGGAGGCGTACCCGGATGTGGACATCAATCGTCCAGAATTCGGGTATGACCCTGAGGCGGCGGCCGAGGTGGAAAAGGCTTATTACGCCGCGCTAGCGGAGCTGCCAGAGTGGCCCTTGGTGAACGCGCTCGGGGGGAAGAGGCAGCTTCTGACTGCCGCAGAAGTTGCCAGCTGTGAAGTGGACCAGGATGAAGAATTCCTGGCGTTCTGCCGAGGTGAACTGATCACCGCTCCCCCGAGCACCGACCCCCCCCCCCCATAGACGGAGGTTGAAACCCCAGCTGCAATCGAGGCCGTCGCAGCAAATGAAGAGGCTGAGGGGTTGCCCGAAGAACCCGAGGCAGTCGAGCGGGAGGTCAGTCGATCCCCGCAGATTTGAACTTGTAAATTTGTAGAAACGTTAGGGGTGATGTACTGGAACAGTTGTATTCTTGCAATTTGAAATACAATTCCCGTTTCTTGGACTCTTGCTTTCTGTTTACTTGTATGATCAATTTATGTTTGTTGCCGAACTGTATTCAACTTTTACATGCCTGAGAGTAATCGATCTGATTGACTCTTATCATTTGTCTAGGACACCGCGGAGCTGCACGAAACAATAAAAAAGCTAATGGAATCACTTGAGTGGTTCCGCGGAGAGAAGAATCGTCTGGAAATGCACGTAGTGCCCAAGTTGAAGAAGCAGATTGCCTCGGTGGAGAAGAAGGTGGTCGAGGCCAATGAAAGAGCCAAAGACTTCGAAATGAAGTATCGAACCACAGCCGCCGAGATGAGCCGCGTCCGCGTTCACCATAAGGAGTATGAGCGGATTCTGTCCGAGTTCGGTCTTCTAACTTTTGAAGAAGTAGAAGAGCGGACCGTTGAAATCCAGAGTGACATCACGGCGTTGATGTCGAGGAGCTCGGTCGAGTCCGCGGAGCTCGTGAGGAAACGAGAAGTCCTGGAGCTGCTGCTCAGTATGTACGAAGGGCTGAAAGGCCGAATCAGGCGGAGGCCTTCTGCTGAAGAGTTCATCACGAGCACCAGTCAGGACCGAAGTGCGCAGAAAGCTCCTCGGAAGGACAGGAAGACCAAAGGCAAGAAGAAACCCTCCGAGCAGAGCAAAGGCATAGTCATCCGAGAGCCAACTCCGGTGACCACAGTTGAAGAAGAACCCCCGGTGGTTGCTGAGGAGGTGGTCGAGGAGCTGGCCCGGGAAATCGAGGTGATGGCTCCGGCAGAGTGGGACCCTGAGCAGTGGGCTCAAACATCGAGGTCGGCCCCACAATCCAGTAACCGAGCACAGCCCAGAGATGAAGCCCCTAGGCCAGTGCCCAGAGAAAGTCCTCGGCGGAGGGAGACTCGAAGGGATGACCGAGCCGGAGCCCGAGGGGGTAACAGAGCCGGAGCCCGAGTCGAGGATTTCCAAGATCCCGGAGGACCCAACGCAGACCGAGGAGCGGGTCCCAGCGCCGGAGCGCTGAATATTGGCTCGGGGGCCGTAGGCAGTAGCTTTTGTATTTGTTGTCTTTGTTGTTGTTTTTTTTTTTTTTTTATATGTTTGTAGTCTTATGTAAAAAACCATTTGATTTGAATACTCAGAAAATAATAATAAAACTGTTGTAACGTGTACAAACTGGTGTAATTAAAGTAACAGGTTACAAATCACTTTAATCGGGTGTTCGGGAACATGATGGAAATCTTGTTAACTATTTTAAATAGGTGTTCGGGAACACGGTATGGATAAATCCAATCTCCCCGGACGGATCAGGCGGGAGTAAAAACTCCCCGGACGGATCAGGCGGGAGTAAAATACCTCCCCGGACGGATCAGGCGGGAGTAAACATTTCTCCGGTTAAACAGACGAGAAAGTGATGTGAGTCCGGGGACTAATATGCAAACCTCCTCGGACGGACCGAGAGAGAGGTTTTAATTGTCCGGAGACTAATAATGATAGTATGGTTGTGTTAGGGCGTCCCCGTAACGTAAAGAATAACACAGTAAGTTATGCAAGCAAAGAATTTTTATTCAATGACAAGTGCCGGAGCAAACTCAAAAGTACAAAGTGAAATAACAACGAGAAAGGAAATTAAAGGAAAGATAGTACTTGCGATGTGGCCTTCACAAATAGAAACGCCTCAAATTTGTGATGTGCCAACTTCGGGGGATCGGGGTCCCGTTGATATGTTCAAGCTGATAGGATCCAGAGTCATGTACAGCAACGACTCGGTAGGGGCCTTCCCAAGAAGCATGTAGTTTGCCCTCGGGGGCAGCTTTGCTGGCCGAGTTGAGCCGAAGGACTAAGTCCCCGACATTGAACTGTGTACCTCGAACCCGGAGGTTATAATACTGGGCAGCTCGCTGTTTGCACTTAGCCTGCTGAATGAACGATTGTTCCCGGCGATTCTCAAGCTCATCCAAATTCGCGCGAAGAGCCTCGTCATTATCATCCGGAACTAATGTGAGGAGGCGAGGACTCGGCACACTGATTTCAGCGGGGATAACGGCTTCGGAGCCGTAAGTAAGGCTGTAAAGAGTCTCCCCGGTGGAGGTGTGCGGCGTTGTACGAATAGCCCATAAGACTTGTGGAAGGTTTTCAGCCCAGAGACCTTTGGCACTATCCAGGCGCTTCTTTATTCCCGTGAGAAGGGTCCGGTTGGTGACCTCAACCTGCCCGTTTGCTTGAGGGTGAGCAACCGAAGTGAAAATCTGTTTGATGTGGAGTTCTTCACACCATGAGCGGAATGGATCATTGGCAAACTGTTTACCATTGTCCGAGATAATAGTGCTCGGGATGCCGAAGCGGCAAACGATGTTGCGCCATACAAATTTCAAAATATTCTGACCGGTAATAGCGGTAAGTGGTTCGGCTTCGACCCATTTAGTGAAGTAGTCTACGGCAACGACCAAGAACTTCAACCCTCCCGGAGCAGCGGGGAAGGGTCCAACAATATCAATACCCCACTGAATAAATGGCCACGCACTCTGGATTCCCGTGAGTTCGGTTTGTGGCAGATGCTTTACACGGGAGTGTAGTTGGCACTTGCTGCATTTAGACACTAAGTCATGAGCATCGTTGAACAGGGTAGGCCAATAGTATCCCCAGCGGAGAACTTTCTTTGCTAAAGTCCGGGAACCGATATGGCTTGCACAGGCCCCTTCGTGAACCTCCCGCAGAACTTGAATGGCCTCGGCAGGGGCGAGGCACCGGAGATTCGGTTGTAGGTACGATTGTCGATATAGAACTCCATTATGAAGGGAGTATTTGGGGGCTTTGAGTACAACTTGCCGAGCTCGTAGCTTGTCAGTGGGCAGAATCCCATCTCGGAGATACTGAATGATCGGAGTCATCCAGTTCGGATTACCGTCGGTCAGTACCGAAACTGTAGCCTCATGAATTGCTGGATGGGAGAGGTCTTCGACCATGATATCTGGAGATATATTAGTTTGGACCGCGGAGGCCAACTTGCTGAGTGCGTCTGCCCTGGAATTCTGAGCACGCGGGATTTTCCGGATAACAACTGCATCAAAAGTTGACATGAGTTTGAGTGCTAGAGAGCGATACCTGACCATTGTTTTTTCCTTGGCGAGATAAGTCCCCTGAATTTGCTTGGACACGATCTCGGAGTCCGTGAAGAGCTCTAGGTGACGAGCACCTAAAGATTGAGCGAGTCGGAGCCCGGCGAGGACGGCCTCGTATTCCGCTTCATTGTTAGTCACCTTAAATTTAAATCTGATGACATATTTAACCTCAACCTCCTCAGGGTCGATGAGAAGCAGTCCAGCGCCACTTCCTCGGACCGTGGGTGCTCCATCCACGAATAGTTGCCACTTCCGGGGTGAAGGAGCATGGGTGACGTGGTGCTGTGTGTCATTGTCTGCGGGGGACTCATGATTGTCTGCCGGGGCTTCGGCTAGGAAGTCGGCAAGTGCTTGACCCTTAATTGCTCGGCGGGGGAGAAACTGGATATCATATTAGCCCAACTCAATGGCCCACTTGGCGAGGCGCCCAGACACCTCGGGTTTCACAAGGATTTGGCGTATAGGGTAATTAGTCAAGACTCGTATTTCACGCCCTTGGAAGTACGGCCGAAGACGCCGAGCTGCCATAACAAGGGCCAAGGCGGTTTTTTCTAGTACGGAATATCGCGTCTCCGCTCCATGAAGCACCCGGCTTGCAAAATACACGGGATGTTGAACCCCTTCCACTTCTCGCACAAGAGCGGCGCTAACAGCCTCCTCGGCGGAAGCCAGATATAAGTACAGCGGCTCTCCGGGGAGAGGAACTGACAAAGTAGGCAGCTGCTGTATATGACGTTTCAAGGCCTCGAAGGCCTCGGTGCACTCCGGAGTCCACTCAAAGGACTTCGCTTGTCTCAGGATTCTAAAAAATGGGAGCTGGCGCTCTGCTGCTTTCGATAAGAATCTGTTTAAGGCCGCTAAACCACCTGTGAGGCGTTGAACATCCCTGAACGTTTTTGGTGGCTGCAAATCTAATACATCACGGAGTTTAGCCGGATTGGCCTGCAGGCCGTTTTGTGAAACCATGTACCCGAGAAACTTCCCGGAGCCAACACTGAAGGTGCATTTTGCTGGATTGAGTCGCAAGTTATAGCGCCGCAGGGTGCGCAATGTTTCGGTAATGTCCTGCACACATGAACGATGGGAGGAGCTTTTGATGACCAAGTCATCGACGTAGACCTCAACATTACGACCTATCTGGTCGTGGAAGACGAAGTCCATTAGACGCTGATAGGTGGCTCCAGCATTCTTAAGCCCGAAGGGCAATTTCTTAAAAGCGAAGCACCCAAAGGCAGTGATAAACGCCGTTTTGAGGGCATCTTGTGGATCCATAAAAATCTGGTGGTAGCCCTTGTACAGATCTAAGAAACAAAGTGCCACGTACCCCGTAATGGCTTCGGCCTTTTGGTCGATGGAGGGCAGAGGATAGAAGTCTTTCGGACAGTGCTTATTGAGATCGGAAAAATCAACACACATCCGCCATGCCCCACTGGTTTTCGTTACCATTACCGGGTTGGATAACCAAGAGGGGTAGAATACCTCGAACAAGATGTCCGCATCTAGGAGTTGTTTCACCTCAACTCGAATAGCTTCATTTCGCTCCGGAGCGAATTTTCTCTGCTTTTGTTGGATTGGCTTTACGCTGGGATCAATGTTCAGCTTATGAGTAATCACTTCGGGTGAAACTCCGGGCATATCCAGAGGAGACCATGCAAAAACATCGGAATATTCTCGCAGGGTCTGAATAATGGCCTGATGTAGCCATGGCACATCCACAGCGCCTACAGTTACAGTCCGTTCCGGCTTGGACGGATCAAGCGGTACTTGAGCGGTGGCATCCCCCAACGGGGCACAGTCCCGAGGTTCCCTAACCGGGGAGGTTACCAGGAGCTGCTATTTGGGAGGAACCTTAGCAGTCTTTTTGAGTGCTACGTACATACACTCTTTCGAAACCCGCTGACTTCCGCGGATAGCCACTTCACCATGCGAAGTAGGAAACTTGAGCGCGAGGTGATACGTGGAGCATATGGCTTTTGCCTGGGTGAGCCAGTCCCGGCCCAATATCATGTTATATGGTGATGGAGAATTCACCACGTAAAAATCCACGAAGATAGTTTTTATCCTCGGATAAGTCCCCAAAGACGCTGGAAGAGTGATGATACCTTCTGGCCGGACTTCACCCTGAGTGAAAGTCTGTAGTGGCCCGGGGGCCGGTCGAAGTTGATCTCGAGAAATCCCCATCCTTTCGAAACAGTCTGCATATATAACGCTTACCGCAGCCCCGTTATCCACAAAGACCCGCCTTACCGTTATGTTGGCCACAGTCATGTCGATGACAATAGCGTCCGTGTGAGGTGTTATCTCCGGAACGGGGTCCCTATCCGTGAAGCTAACAGTCTCGGACTGATGGAGGCGTTTGTGACGTGGCTCCTCGGGAGGAGGACGTCGAGCTTCTGCCTTTAAGGCCTGTCGTGAGGCCCCGGTGGGTAGGGCTCCATATATCACGTTTATCACGTGAGGGGGTGCGTTGTCTTCGGGTCCCCCCGGAGGAGGAGGTGGTAGCGGGAGACGTGGTTGCTGGCGATTGCCAGAATCTTGCCGTGCGTAGTTATTTGGCCCCGGCAGATTATTCTGCCATGGCGGCCGATTTTGTTGAGCACCTCGGTCGTGATAACCTCCCCGGTTGTGGGAAGAACCCCCATTGTGGTTTGCCCGAGGTTGGTCCCCGGTTCGCGCGACGTATTGCCGCAAGAGACCCTTCTTGAGGCATTCTTCAATCTCCTTACTAAGTTCCCGGCACTCCTCTGTCTCGTGCCCATGATCTCGGTGGTACGAGCACCACTTTCCACGGTTCCTCTTTTCAGGTGGTGCAGTCATCCGCGGACAAGGTCGCAGATCGTTCTTGTGGATTGAAAGAATCTCAGCTCGTGACTTCGTCAACGGAGTCAATTGCGGAATTTCACTCCGGGTTTCTAAACGCCCCGGTGTCAGGCGGGAAAATGCACTAGGTCGAGTACTAGGCCCGGCTTGAGCCTTGTCAGATTGCCTCTTGCTAGCGTGTTTCTCACGCTTCTGGCGAGTCTGCTCCTCGGCCTTAGCAAATTTGCACACTGTTTTGGAACAGTGCTCGAGTTGTGACCGGGGTGTTCCGAGCTAACTCGGTGTGGAGTGCTCCGGGGCGGAGTCCATTCATAAAAGCATTGATGGCCACATCGTCGGGGCAGTTTCCCACCTTGAGGCTTACCGCTGTGAAACGGTCTAGAAACTGGGTAACGGTTTCACCATCCCGCTGTTCCATGCTCATGGCGTCGGCCAGGGTGGCCATGGGCTTCGCCCGTGCTTTGAACCGTGCCCAAAAGTGTTCGGCGAGTTCTCTGAAGGAGGAAACGCTGTCACGTGGGAGAGAATCAAACCAAACCCGAGCTTCATCCTGTAAGTACTCGGGGAAAATCTTACAATACTGGAGGGAAGTGATGCTATCATGGCTAAGCATGCTGTGCCGAAAAGCTCCAAGAAAATTGGCCGGATCTCCTGTGCCATTGTAAGGGGGTATGGCTGGCCGTTTAAACCCTTCGGGAAGGGAAGTGGCAATGATTTCCTGGGAGAACGGTGTGATGATCTCTCCATTGGCATCTAGGCCCAGGATTTTATCCAGTTCAACGTTGCGTTGAACTCGCTCATACTCTTGAAGATCCAGAGTATGAGGATTTGCATGGCGAACTCTTTTAGCCGCATTAAGTGGTCGGCGGCGATCAACATCAGAGGGTTCACCATTGCACGGTCGTGATTCGTTAGAACTACCGTGGTCCTCGGAAGAGCCAGGTCGTTCCCGTCGTCGATCCTGACGTCTGCGGTGCCCCGGGTCCTACTGATTATGTGAGCGGGGTGGAGGCACCACGGGATTAGCATTATGGCTGGCAGGCCCCGCGGCAGGCCCCGCGGGACGTAGGCGATTAACTGCCCAATCTTGGAGGACATGTGCATGCTCTTGTAAGAAATCTTGGAGCAGTTCTGGGGTGATTTGAATGTTCACCGGTGGTTGAGCAGCAGCAATATTAGGGTTTTGCTGGTCTTGAGGGGGTGGAGGGTTTTGATTACCTTGATGGTTGGATGCACTCCCTGCCGGCAGTTGCCTCGGCGGCACAACTTGATCCACGGGTGGATCTTGATCGGATTGATCCCCGCGGCGAGCTTGATTCAAACGAGTCGTCACCATGATGTTTGGATGCAACGTGAACGTCAAAAATTGTTGGTTAACGCGTTCAAAAAACTGCCTTGTCGTTCCCACAGACGGCGCCAATTTGATAATGCGCAATCCGGTGACCACACAATTAAACAAGAATCTACGTCAACAATATAAGAACACACAAGAATTACGTGGTTCGATCCGGAGATCTACGTCCACGGGCAGAAAACGGCAATCGCCGAGGTGTTTCTCTTTACTAGAACGCGGAGTTTACAGTGCGTATTACAGAATGCAAAGTGCAAACCCTAATGCAGAGTTCTTTTCCCCTATTTATACTACTCAACCTAAACCCTAACTAAATCCCTATAATCATGCCCACCAAATCTGCATGGCAGTTGGGAAAAGATCATGGGCCTTGATTCTCGGAACAGACTTGATTCGCTGGACTGAACACGCATTGCTGGGCCTGTTGGGCCTGGGCCTCCGCGCTTGCTGGCGCGTTTGCTGGGCTGGTAAGTGGGCTCAGGTTTAACCCGGCCCGAAGTAACGACCCGAAGTAACCGGGTTATCCCTATCAGAGGCAACAGATTTCACTTCAAATGCTTATAGCAACAATTAGTTATCTTCAAAGATAATTTAAAGTTATTTATTTCTATCTTTCTTTTTTTTTTAAATTTATCGTCGTATAAAGTTAGGGTGTGTTTACTTATCATTTGATTCAATATCACTTGATTCAATATCGCTTGATTCAATCTATTGATGATAGGATCGATTAGATTGTGTTTTTTCAGGGGTTGCTGTCAATATATATAGACACATCACATCACCTTTTACAATAAAAACAAACTCCAACTCAATCTTTTACCAACAAAATCAAAGACCAATTTCTTTAACTCAATTTTCTCTTTTCACTTCATTTCCCTCGTACTACAGTACTCCAGCATCCCCTAACCTTAAATAAACACAGCCTCAGTGTGTAACATGATATTGTTAATTTATACTCTCTTCATTCAATAAAAAAGAGTTCTGTTTGAAAAAAAAATTACAACCTTTTGTTTGCGGCTAATTTAATGAAAATACAATTCTCCAAATATCATCAACTCTCACTTTTACGATTTATTTTATTTTTTCTATAAACATATTCAATTATACATACGTGTTGAATTATGGCTCAAAGTGGTGGAAGCGTCTAGAATTACTTAGCTTGAAGATCAAGCTATTGCCTTAGGAACCAATTTTTGGATAAAGTTAGTTCATAATCTAATTGTAATTTTTCAAGATTAATTATTTCCTAATCTAATTATGAATACTTGTATCTTGATTTGATAAAGTTCGATGGAACTGAAAATTTTGAATTATGGCTACGACGTGTCAAGGATCTATTGGCACAACAAATGATGGATAAAGCTATATATGGAGAAGCCCAACAAGGTGGAGGAGTAGATTGGCATGATTAGAGACCAAGGTGGTGGCAACTATTTGTTTGTGCTTAGCGGATAACATGATGTATCATGTCATGGATAACGAGTCACTAACTGCAGTTTGGTAAAAACAGAAAAGTCAATATATGTCGAAGTCGTTGTCGAACAAGCTATATCTTAAGCAAAGGTTGTATGGGCTTCAGTTGATGGCTTGGATTTGATTAGGGTGGCTGTGAACTTCGAGGATGAAGACAAGGGGTTGATGTTATTAAATTCTCTATCGAATTCAAATACTTACGAAAATTTTGATTACAAATCTAACAATGGGGAGGAGTCCTTGGAGTTGGAGGATATCACAAGAGCCCTACTTGCGTTTCATCAACGTAAGAAAGTCAATAATGGGGGAGTCAAGAAGGGTAACCAGGATCATGGAGGAGCTAGAAAAGAGAAGGGAATAGTAAGAAGTCAAACTCTACAATGATAATTGTTACAGTGTGGGGTTAAAGAACACATGGAGAAGGGTTTCCCGGAACGCACTAAGAAGGAGGACAATGAGATGAACGGAGATATGCTTTCGATTTCATCAAAGTCGGAGCAATGTAACAATTCTTGGATCCTAGATTCTGCATGCTTGTTTCTATGTGACGTCTAGTCGAGAGTTTGGCACCTACATGTCAGTTAGTTCTAGTATTGTACTAACTATGGGTAATGGTTCTACTTATAAAATCATCAGCATAGATAATATCAAAATTAAGATGTATGATGGTGTCATTGTAACATTACGTGATGTTAGGCATGTTCCAGAGGTGGAGAAGAATATGATTTCATTAGGAACTCTCGATTCTAATGGTTGTAGTTATAATATTGATGGTGGTCTAATGAAGGTGCTGTAGGGTACAATGGTGGTGATGGAGGATGAATTAGGGTCACAAAATATCCACATGTTGTTGAGTAACATTGTTGTAGGTGGAGATACCACTGTTGAGTCTGATGGAGATAGCACAACCTTATGATATATGCGGTTCAGGCATTAGGGTGAGGGGGGTATCCCAGAGCTTCTCAAAAGAAATCTATTGAAGGGTGTGAAGTTGAATAAACTTAAATTCTACAAGTTTTGTGTGCTTGGATAGGAGCATAAGGTGCAATTTACGACAACTATACACAGTACACAAGGCATTCTTGACTATGTTCATACGGATGTCTGGGGAACAGTGAAGACGGCACCACGATGAGGACAAGTTTATTTTGTGAAGTTTATTAATGATGTCTCCAGAAAAAAAAAGTTTTGGTTTACTTCATGGAGCATAAATCAGAGATGTTTGCCAAGTTTAAACCGTGGAAGAATGAGGTAGAAAATCAAACGAGAAATATGGTAAAGAGTCTAAAATTAGATAATGGGATTGAGAACGAATGTTCGATTCAAGAGGCACTATATGGTTCACGAGATACCACAATACAATGGTTGGCAAAGAGGATTAATATATCTCTAGCTGAACGGGCGAGGTATCTTAGATTGAATGGGGGATTAACGAAAAAGTTTCGGATGAGGTGTGGATTGAAAAAAAAAAGTAGACTACTCTAATTTAAGAGTGTTCGGTTGTCCAATCTATGCGCTTGTGCTTAGTGAGGAGCGGTTCAAGCTTGATCCTAAGTCTAGACAATGTGTATTTCACGGGTATGAGAAAGAGGTGAAGGGTTATAAGCTTTGGGATCAAAATAGAAATAAGGTGGTGATCAGTAGAGATGTGGTGTTTGACTAGTAGTCAACGTTGAAAGTACTTGAGGGTAAAGAAGCACAACAGTTTGAAAGCGGAATCAGTAATGAGCACTTGATTGAGGTGGAGTTCTGTATAGGAAGACCTCGATCCTGTTGAGGAAAAGTACTACAACTAACACAGAGGAGCAACACATGGATGTAACTGGAAGGCCTATAGATACTATCAAGCCACCAGTCAAATATGGTTTTGAAGATATGGCTACGTATGTTCTCAATATTAACAATTGAGATCTATCATCTTTCTAGAAAGCTATTAATAGTTTGAAAAAAGGATAGATGAATGAGTGTTGTGGCAGATGAGGTAGAGTCTTTGACTAAGAATGATACATGGGATCTTTTGGAGCAAAGAAGGAAACAGTTTCAGAGAAGAAATGACAACAGTTCAAGGCTTGGCTTGTAGTAAAGGGGTACTCTCAATGGAAAGGAGAAGATTATGATGAGATCTTATCTACGATGATAAGACATATGTATATTTAGACTATGTTGGTACTTATAGCACATCATGACTTAGATCTAGAATAGATGGATGTAAATATCACATTCTTACATGATGAGTTGGAGCAACATATTTACATGCAGAAGCCACAAGAGTTCAATCATCCTGGACGGGAGAATTTAGTATGTACATGAAGAAGTCACTTTATGGGCTAAAGCAATCTCCAAGATAGTGGTACAAGCGATTCGACACAAACATCCGCAAGATTGGCTACATGAGGTGTGGGAATAATTGGTGCCTATACATGGGATGTCTTCATGATGGATCATGCATATATCTATTACTATATGTGATGATATGCTCATTGCGACGAGTATGGAGGAAGTAAGGAAATTAAAAACTTTGTTGAACAAGGAGTTTGATATGAAGGATTTAGGTGCAACAAAGAAGATTCTTGGAATGGAGATTCACAGAGATATGGTCAACAAGAGGTTATGGTTATCTCAAGGAAACAAAGGTGTTAGATAGGCTTAGCATGGCGAATACAAAAAATTGGTGAGCACTCCATTGGCGAATCATTTTCGTTTGTCTACCTCATAGTGCCCAAAGACCGACGAAAAAGTGCAGGACATGTTAAAGGTATCATATGCAAGTGCAGTAGGGTGTTTGATGTATGTCATATTTTGTACTAGACCCGACCTAGCATAAGTAGTTAGTGTGGTTAGCAAGTTTATATCAAATCCATGTAGATAGCATTGGGAAGTGGTCAAGTGGATTTTTCATTATTTGAGGAGCACTACAGAGCTTAGCATTATGTTTGAACATGGAAAGTTAGATCCAACGGTGCAAGGGTTTGTGGATGCTAATTATGCGAGTGACCTGGATAATAAGTGATCGACTACAACTTATGTTTTTACTCTTGCAGAAGGACCCATATGTTGGTCTATGGTTCAACTTACGGTTGCATTGTCCACTATGGAGACTGAATATATGACGGTTGGATAAGCTGCTAAGGAGGCTAAGCACTCCATATCTTACATATTTTTAGGCACATTTGCATAGCTAAAATGGTGCATTATTGTGTATATTAGTACTCCCTAACCATATTTTTGTATGTTTGGCGGATTTCACTTGTCTGTTGGTTTTGTAGTGTTTTTGGTACAAAATAGCGCGTTTTTTAGTTACTGGTGAAATCACAATTCCAAATAGATGAAACAAGGCTTGGAAGGAATGAATTGGAGAATTGTGGCCAAAATAAGGTTTGAATAAGACCAAACTAGAGTGGAGAAGCCCCAAAAGACGAGTTAAAAGAAAAAGAGCAACATTTGCTCGATCAAACAGAAGAATGATTCAGTCGTGCAACCTTCATAGGGCCAAAATATATGCAGATGGAAAATATATTCTCGACCGAATTGATATGTGGTTCGGTTGTGCACGCGGCAAAAGTGAAGACTAATTATATATGAAGAACATTTGCTCGACCGAACAGCCTTGTGGTTGGGTCGTGCAAAATGCCGAGTATTTTGACGGCTGATGCGTTTTTAGGATTTTATTCGATTTTAGCCCGATATTAACCTATTGTCATGTACTCCTACAAATACTTAGCATTAGGAATTGTCGAGACATCACTTTTACTCACATTTTTATACATTTTTATCATAGTTTTCAGTATGTTTCATAGTTTTGGGCAATTCTATAATATACCTGGTGTATTAATACACCTACACTTTTACCTGCTATAGCATGTAATGAATTAACTTTTGATTTGTTATTCATATTACTCCCTCAATTTGATAAAAATCCATCTTTTATATGTTTCAAAAAAATAATGTATTTTCCTTTTTTTTTTTTTTTTTTTGAGGTTGAATCTCTTTTCCTTATTAAATACACCCTTCGTCCCAAGCTAATTGTCCTACCTAGACCTGACACGGAGACTAAGAAAAAACAGATTTTGTGGAATCTTTGACTTTTTCAAGGTGGAGATTGAATGTGGAGATTTTGATGGTGGAGATTGTGGGAGAATTTGCCATTTATGAGGTAGGACAATTAGTTTGGGACAAACAAATAAGGCAAGTAGGACAATTAGGCCGGGACGGAGGGAGTATATTTTAGATGTTCATTTTTCTAATAGTCCTACTAAATAGTTTATTTATTTTTTACCTATATTTAATTTCTTTTAATTTACAATATTAAATAAGAATATAATTGAAAGAAAGAGGACGATTCTTATAGACAGAGGAAGTAGTATTTCTCCCGTTAGTACACAAAAGTCAAATTTACTTTTTGAACTTAAAATAATTTTCGTCTGATCTAATTATTTGGAAACGGAATCATTAGATACTTAATGTATTAAATATTATAGCATTTTGGAATAGACACTAGGAAACTAAAAAATACTTATTAAATTAATGTTGACAAATCGCTAATTGAAACCTAACTTTTTTTATATATCTATATTAATCTACCTACTTATTTAAATATATAGCTAAATTAATTTGCAAAATAAATCTGACTTTTTAAATCTTAATGTGAAGTAAATCTTAAGAATTATAAATTTAAACCTTAAAATTTGTATATGAACTATCTTTTATTAATATTCTAAATCATTTAAATAAATATAAGTTGCAAATAAAAAATTTGATATTTGACATTAAAATCTATAATTTTTCCTTTCTTTTTTATTAATTATCAAGCAAAGTTTTAAGTTTCTTTTAGAAAATCTTAATCTTGTCTCCTCTAATATATCTAAATCTTGTTTTCTCCATAGCATCCCCCTTACAACTTCTCCATCACCCAATAATTTAAATTAGTAAACCGACAACCATCAAACAAGCAATAAATAAAAGAATATCATTCAAGCATTTAACATTGTAGAAAAATTAGAGACAGAGACCACATTAGGATGAAAATGAAGAACCATGGGGATATTTGGTGAGTTTTACGGAATGTGAGGTTTTATGGAGTTTCTGTGCAGACACATAGGCTGTAAAGTTTGCGACTCAATCATGATTTTTATTTCACTGCCTCTTTGCTTAGCCGAAAGGTAGAGGAATGATTTGTCAAAACCATCTAATTTGGATACTAATTGAGTAGGTAACTGGTTACCTAATCTAACGGTTGTGATTAAAAATAAAAAAATTGAGGATTGTTATTTTAAGTGTATCAATACACTAGGTGTACTATAGAATAATTCCATAGTTTTAGAGTAGTTTAACAGCATTCTGTCAAGGAGCCGGAGAAAACAAGGAAGAATCTTTCGACGAAATCAATCGGTAATTGTAGTACTCCGACTCTTATCTAATTCTATTTTTATTTCTGTTGAAAAATGTTGTTGACGGTACTATCGACAACCTTCATGGAATCTCACAGTATCATAAATCTTAAATCTAACAATGTGTCCATCAAACTCAATCGTGAGAGTACTCTCACTAGAATCTATCTTTGTTTGAGCGGTGTTCAAGAATGGCCTCCCTAACAAAATAGGTGTGGAAGTGGACGTGCACCATGCATGTCAAGCACATAGAAATCTGTGGGAAACACCAATTCGTCTACCTTAACTAGAACATCTTCTATGAACTCATACCCACCAGGGTATGAGTTACTACGGTCAACTAACTTTATAACTACCCTTGTTTCTTTTAATGACCCTAAAATCAAGGAATGAAAAATGGAATGGGGCATGACATTTATGGATGCACCTAAGTTCTACATGGCCCGCTCAATGTTTCGATTGCCTATCTTACATGGGATGACCAACATACATGGGTCCTTACATTTTGGAGAGATCTTCTTTTGGAAGATAGCTGAAACGTTTTCACCCATGATCACTTTTTCGTTCCCCTTCAGCTTGTGCTTGTTGGTACATAGTTCTTTAAGGAATTTGGCGTATCTTGGAATTAGCTTGATTGCGTCGATTAGTGGAATGTTTATCTCGACATTTTTGAAATACCTCCAAGATATTCTTTTCCTTATTGTCCTTCACCGTCTATGCAATTCGACTCAAGAATGGTAGTGGATGAGTCGGAACAGGGGCCAAAGCCTGAATTTTCGTCGAGGTAGGGGTCGCGACCGCGTCAGTACGTCGCGGCCGCGCTGACTTGTCAGGGCTTTCTAGGCTACTTTGGTCGTGGCCGCGATAATTGGTCGCAGTTGCGTCATGTTCTGCGATTTTCTCTTCACTTTTCTCTTCCGAAAGTTGCCCGGGCTTCTTATGCTCTCCAAGTTGAGTTCCACTCCTCAATGTAATAGCACTTATGTTCCTCAAATTAATTTCTGGCTGAGCTGGTATTTTCCACTGTTTAAATTCTCCAAAATTTGACCACACTGTCGAGGTGCAGTAAAATTAACAGTTCTAGCTTTCCTCTTCTAACTTGTAAAAGCGGTAAGTCAGGGTCGAACCCACAGAGAGCAGAAAAATTGACTGTATTCTATGTATTAATCCAATTGACTTAAACAATAATAATAGTATATATAAATATAACGGGGAGGGGGGGGGGGTTGAATTGATTTGAGTTACTATTACTCTAAAACAACATGAAATTATAAAAAACCACAAAGTAGACAAGAACAATAAAAGTGATTTAAATATGAGAAAAATCCCAAACATTAATCTAGTATCCCCCTAGTTCAAATTACCTTCGTAATTAGTGCAATTGTTCTCCAGCTTAGTTATGAAAATCTTATCCCAACGATTACGAACAATAATGAAAATAGCTAATACTAATTAACAGAAGAAAATACGTAACTAAAATAGCAAAAAATATGGTTAACACTAGAAACATAATTAATCTTGCACCGTTCCCCGATAACGACACCAAAATTTAACTGCATTGTCGAGGTGTAGTCAAATTAATAATCCTAGCTTCCCTCTTTTAACTTGCAGAAGTGGTAAGTCAGGGTCGATCCCACCGAGAGCGGAAAGACTTAAAGTGTTTTTATATATTAACCTAGTAATAATAACATATATATATAAGGAGGGGAGTTTTGATTTGATCTGAATAACTAATTTATCTAACCGCAAGAAGTAAAATTAAGTAACAAGAAGTGATTTTAAACTCAAATATGATAAAGATCTCAACCCTTAATCTAGTATCCCCCTAGTTCGAATTATCCTCGTAATTAATGCAATTGTTCGCCCTCTTAGTTCTGAAACTCCTATCCCAGAGATTAACAACCTAAGATACACCTTAAGTTTGACTAACCAAAACAAGCTCTTCGGTTAGTCTATTCAATTGAGAGATCTTAGAATAAGCTCTCTAGATCTCATTAACCAAACGCATAGAGTATTAGGGCAACGGGATAAACACGGTGTTATACTCACAAGTTCGGTACAAGTGACCGCGAAGTATGCTATCCTAGAGATCAATATCACTATTTGCAACTAGTGGACATAAATTCGTAACGATTACGTATTACGAAAATGACCTAGCGATAATTATGTGATTAGGTACCTAGGTGATCCATCCAAGCAACAATTTACATAAGAATTTATATAAGCACAAATAGCATAAAACGTTTCAAAATATACAACTGTTGAACAATTACCGTAAGAATTACAAGATTATCAAACTAGGGTTCAACATCGATTAAAGACTGAAATAAAACGACTAGCATGGCGACTAATTGTATTGAAAATCATAAACATAAACAAACTAGAAAGACAAAACCGAGAATTGCAGAATCTTGATTGCTCGTCTCCTCTGAAGAGCTCCAAACTCCAAGTTCCCAGTCTAATTTTCGGACTTAGGAACTCTTTTTTATAGATGAGTGGTTGAATTAGGCTTCAAAACATGAATTCTTCACGCCCAAGGATTAAAAACCGCCTTAAGTGTCGCAATCGCGACCTACCTAGGTCGCAGTCGCATCCGTCGTTCAGCAGAACTTCTTTAAACAACCACTTTTATCACGACAGTGAAGGCAGGACGCAGCTACGGAGACTTCACAGGGCTTTTCAGACCTTTCTGGGGTGCTTTTGTTGTGGCTGCGACTGGCTTTTTTTTATCATTTGCTTGATTTTCCTTCGTTTTTGACTCTCCGAGACTTGTTTCCTCCTCCATCCTTAGTCGAATGCAACTTATTTGCCTTAAATCACCTGAATATCTCTAACACAAGTCCACAAACGTAAAAAAACGCAATAATACGAATATAAGCCATTCACGATCGATTATGCGTGCAAATATCATTAAATGAACACTTAAATCGACCTAATATGCATGAATAAACACGTGTACCGAAATTTCCCAAACTTAAACCTTTGTTCGTCCAAACAAATCAAAGCAAAGAAAAGCAACATGACACGTGTTAAGGGAGATTTAGGTGGCAATTCTAGTTTCAGACCGATTTTCATAGAAGCAAGGTAACATGATAAGCTGAGCATATACGACATAGCAAAATCAACTACTCTCGAGACTCGAGACTTTTAAACAATTGATCCTCACCGGGTAAGTGTATTACTCATCTCTCAAGTGTATAAAGTACGCTATATTTTCACTCACATTGAATTATATGCAACGACTACCATATGTTTGCCAAACATCTAAATTAGACCTCATAATCAACATGTGTGGCAAAAAATAAAAAAAGGTCTTCATTTTCGATTAGGCTTCAGGTAAGGTGGGATAAATTTGGGTAAAAGTGACTGATGATTGGACTAATCAAGTTACTCTTAACTTAACCGCCCCTCAATACAATCACTGAATTCTCACTCTTCAATTTCCAGTAAATCATCCCGCAAAATGATCTCTTCACCTCACAAAAGTATATACAACCTAAGTGCTTTTCATTCTCTTACTTGGGTACCACATTTTTGGGACTACTCGACGTTTCAAAACAACTTAATCAAATAAGCACTATTTATTTCTAGTCTCTCCTCAAGCAGAATAAAACACATATGTACATCCGACTTTTTCTTTTTCTTTTCTGTTTTCGATTTTTTTCTTAGAAAATAACTCTAAAAACAACATAACAATCTAAGAGAGACTAGTCTTTCTCAATCTCTTTGCCTATCAACTTGTTTTCCTTTCACCCTTCAATATTCTCATCAATAAACCCACTTTATTCACAATATTTTACCCGAACTATCTTCCAATCTTTCTCCCTCCTACTCAATTCGTCCAAATAAGGTCAAAGACTAAATCGAAAGGGTATTCAGCTTGTAATGTAGGGCTATTAAATGAAAAGCTAAAATCTCAAGTGGGCTAACTAAGGACAATTTTTTTTCAAATTTTTGGTCACAAAAAAAAAAAAAAAAAAAAAGAAAAGAAAAGAGTAACATTGTTAAAGCTAAAAAATAGGCTATAAATCAAGAAATGCCTAAGATCATCTTCTAAGCCACAACATGTACTGGCACATTCATAATAGATATTCAAGGCAAGTTCTAGAGACAATTACATATAACAATGAAATTCACACCGAAAGAATTATGCAAATTACTCCCAAGTTGGGAGTATAAGAATATGCTAAAATAATCTCACAAGGCAATATATGATCAAATGTTTTAAGTCCAAGCTCAATTTCATCTCAGGTACTTATCATGCTCTATCATGTGCCATTTTTCAAAATTTTCGCAGAATCACCTCATCATTAACTCCTCACCATCTTATCATTTCCCTATTTTTTTCTATCTCAACAATCCACAACAAATTCGATTTCCCTTTTTATGACTCAATCCTAGACTCAACAAAATAAATGACAATGCGTAAACATATTAGATACTTAAATTAAATGCAGAACATAAAAAAAAAAATACTCAAATGAACTAAATATTAGTTAGAAACAACTAATGAGCTCACAAGTCGAACAACTAATGGCTTATAGGCCTTTCACACAGTTAAGCAGACAAGTGCAAAAAGCCAAAGCAATAGCAGCTAGAAAAAAGCATAAATATAGAAAATAAAGCTAAAAAGCGGCTAAGACGTCCTACTTACACCCCCTCCCCCAAACTTGGTTGAAAACTAATGTTTGTGGGAAAAAGAGTGGTACGCCTTGGTGTTAACTTACAATGCTATCACTGAGGCGGTGGGGGAGGCGGGTGACCCCCATGACCCCAATAGGCTGCATGTGCTGCCACCTGTCCTCTTGTTGCTGCTGCCATTCATTTTGCTGCTTTTGCCAAGCCTCAAACTGGATCCATCGGTTATTCTCAAGCTGCCAACGCTGCTCAACAGTTTGATGCAATGCATCCTCTTGCTCGTGCCTAGCATTTAAGGCCGCCGGAATATGCTGCTGGCCAGATTGAACCTTTCCTTTATATAGGTCAATGCTATCCTGGAGAGAAATGATAAACCCTTGCATAAGCTCTTGAAACTCCCACTGCGACTGAATCTTAACAGCGGGCCTCTTCTTCTTGTGTCGGCTAGGCTGACAACTTTCCCCAGCTTGTCCCTCATCTCCTTACTCGACCTCTTCATCCAGCTAAAATGCGGCCTGAGCTCGCCCAATTTGGTATTTGTGGAGTTCGTTGGCATTCAGATCTCACGATTCCAAAATATGCTCGGGTGAGGCTAGGGCTAAACTCCGGATATGCCGAAGTCTCGTTACTTGAGTTAGCTGAGGGTTGGGTAACTGCAGGAAGGGTCTAACATTCTGGATCACATAGGGGACCGTCTTGTTTGCTGACGTCCGAGGCATCCCCTCCTGATAATCCAATGTCACTACTCGCATCTTCTCCAAATCGTCCCATTTTCACACAATATTAAAAAGAAAAAAACAAAACAAAAGCTTGCCTAAGTCTTCCATGACCAAGGTGAAATATTGGCCCAGTAGCTCGAATATGATACTCTATGGTTCATTCTCGCACTTGTTCGGATCCATTATAATTTCTATAGTGTTGAGGAACTCTTGAGTCAAGCGCTGATATGTCAGTTGAGGTTGCATCAATCTGCGTAACCTTGCTCCGTCCAGTAAGGAATATACATTGTCATATATGCCCATGTCCTTCAGTAATTGGTCTCGTACCGAGTGGGCATGATTGTGCGGTTGTACAACTTTTTATATCTGTGCTAATGAGAAGCCTTCTCCAGAAAAATACCAAAGTGACGGCTATTCGATGGATCGAATGTCGTGGCCGGAATAGGGGTTTTCTTAACCACGGGCTTCTTGCCCTTACCCTTTCCTCAAAACTGGGCTTTTGGAGCAGCTTTTGACGTGGCCGCGCAATGGATATGTCGCGGTCGCATTGGGCTTACAGCCTCGAACCCTTATCCTGAAGAGTTTTGATGCGACCGCGTTGAAAGTGAGATGCAGCCGCGTTGAAAGCTTAGCTTACTTTCTTTATTTAGCACGTTTTGACGCGGCCGCGAGAGGTGTTCCTCGCGGTCGCGTTGTCTTTGCTTTGCCTCAGCTCGGTTTTCTTCGTCTTTCAATCCCTGTTTCTTACTACACTCGTCCATGTTGGTACCTAAAACATCAAATACACTAAAAACAAAATTAAATTTTCTTGCTACACAATAAAATGGTAAACATCGGGTTGCCTCCCGACAAGCGCTAAATTTTACGTCTTCAGCCCGACGATCCTCATTTCTTTATTAATCAAGATCCAACCAACTATTCTTACTTGCCCTTGGATTAATTACGACTCTATTTAGCAAGTTTGGACTCTTTTACCATAGTATAAAAGACACAATATTTTTCTATTTCTTTTAGGTTTGTCTTATTATGAATGGGGAGTGTGATTACTTCGTTTTGTATACGAAATGTCAACTTTCCTTTAGGCATGTCTATCACAGCTTGACTTGTTGCCAAGAATGGTCGACCTAAAATGAAAGGGACATCTATGTTCCCTTGCATGTCAACAACTAGAAAATCACTAGGGAATTCAAAAATTTTAACTCGAATGAGCACGTTCTCTACTACTCCCAATGGTGTTAGTATTGATCCATCCGCCAATTGGATAGTAGTAAAGGCTTGCTTGACTACTCCTAGTCCTAATTGTGCATACATTTTAAGAGGCATTATATTAACACTTGACCCTAAATCACACAACACATTCTTAAACACTTGACTACTAATAGAACATGAAATGGAAAAACTCCCTGGATCTTTCTTTTTAGTAGCCCTTTGTATGTAAGTATTTTTATTCTTTAGGAGACTCATGTCTTCCTTCTTTGTGGCCTCTTTCTTAGCGTACATCGTCTTTGAATCCTTTAGCTCACAATCAGCTTCCTTCTCAGATTTTTCCTGCACTACAGAAAACGTACTAGAGCATTCTAAAGGAATTGGCTTAGCAGAGACATTATCATATAAATCAGATGAATCAGTAAAAAGAAAAGGTAGTATTTTCTTATCTTTGTCATCGCTGCCTTCTTTCTTTTGTTGTTCTGTTTTCTCTCTTGCTAGTCTTTTCCTCTCTGCCTGTTCCTCTTTTGCCAACTTTTTCTTAGCTTCACGTTCTTCCAAGTGCTTATTATGTTCAACGCGGAGTTGCTCATTCCTCTTTTTAGCCGCTGCTACAGGAAATGGGATGGGAGGTATGTATGTGAGAATTTCTTTTCTTTTAAGTGGTTCTAACTCAGATTCGACCACTTCCTCTTGAATCTGTCCTTTTTATCTTCTTTATGCTCTTGAATCTCTCGTTCAGTTTCATCCCTAGAGTGAATAGCATTACACTGCTCTCTTAGGTTGATGATGGTATCGCTGAGAAAATGTCCCTGCTTGTGTTGAGCCCCAACAATCTTTATCAATTGACTTAAATTGTTGGATATTTCTCTCATATTTTCTCCCAACTGCTTGATCTCCGCTCCTTGACTAGTCACTTGCTTGTTTAGCTCAATAAACCTTCCATCCATCTTTCTCTCTAGTTGAGCTAATTTCTCATCATACTTTTCGAACTGTGACTGTACTATTTCCTCTTGTGTTGGCTTTTGGCCATCATGGATCATTCCACTGGTGATGGCAAACCCGGGTAGCGGATTAAGCGAATTCTCCGTGTTGCTGTAAGAGAAGTTTTGGTTATTCTGGTTAGATGAGTACTGATTGTGCCTCGGCTGGTTATTCTGGAAGTTGTTGAAATCTATCTGATTTAAGAAGTTAACCTCTTCAACATCTTCCTGTCCCACTATCTGCTGCGATGAAGTGTTATTATCCTGTGCTAACGTCAGACTAGTTAGCAAACTTACTTGACTTGTCAAAGCTGTCAACTGAGATGTAAGGTTTTCGATCGGCTCGTTCTTGACTGGCTTTACTTCTTTGACACTAGCCACTCTTCTTGGCTGATTTCTCTCATTCGGCCACTGATAGCTAGTTCTGGCCATTGCATCCAAGACTGAGAATGTATCTCTTACATTTTTTTCCATCAGACTACCCCCGCTGCTATATCTACCTGGTTCCGTGCTGGAGCAAGCAATCCATTGTAGAACTTACACATTTGCTGCTTCTTTGAAAACCCATGTTGGGGACAACTCCGAATAAGATCGCGGAATCGTTCCCAAGCCTCGCCGAATGGTTCTTGATCTATCTGCCTAAACTGATTGATCTTATTTTGCAAATCTAACATCTTGCTCGGCGGAAAGTACTTCAATAGAAATTGTGAACTCAAGTCTTCTCATTCTGTGACATCGTCTAATGAGTTATACCAATGTAACGCCTTGTCTTTCAGTGAGAACGGGAACAACCTCATCTTTACTTGCTCGTGTGACACATGATTCACCTTTACAGTCTCTGCCAATCTGCGAAACTTGTTCAGATGCACATTCGGGTCTTCTAGTATGCTTCCACCAAACTGATTTTGCTGAATAATGTTTATCAGAGCGGGCTTCAACTCAAAGCTATTAGCATTTAGTGGCGGTGGTTGCACTCCTCCTAACTGCTGGTTTGGCGTAGGGCGATGGGTGTGTTGTCCTCATCTAACTCATCCTGTCTGATCTGAACGCGTCTCAGCTGTTGCTGCTGCAGATTGGTAACTTGATCATCCAGATTGGCTAAAGCCCCCAATATCCGAGTCAATGCTTCCTCTTAGGTCAGATTTTGCGGAATATTCTCCATCTTAGCTGTGTAATTTCTTTTTGTTCGGTGTCTGCCGGCAGTCGCTTCAACTTCAGGATTGAGAGGGACAAACTATTCTTTCCCTTTTGATCTAGTTTGCATAAGAACCTTGTAACACCAACAAAAATGAAATATCACGTAATACAAAAATTAACTAAATAAATAAAAACGAAATTTAAATAATAAAATTGAAATTACGGAAAAATAAAAATCTAGTCTAGTATCCTCCTATTACTCAGGATAAAAACTAAGACGTTATACCCATTCCCCGGAAACAGCGCCAAAAACTTGACAAGCCTAAATTCTAACCCTAAAATACCGCAAGTGTACGGGTGTAGATGTATATATCAGAAGTCAAGGTCGATCCACAGGGAATGGATTAACGTAGTTCGATACCCTAATTTTCTAGGATTATCCTAGCTAGATACTCGAATTGAGAATGATTTGATTAAAGTAAACTGCATATACTAATAAACTAAATTACTTAATAAAGGGGAAGTTCCAATCAACGAGAATGTATCTTAGGATTTCGATTTCAGGAATTACGCTAATGATGATTAATTACTAATTTATAAGATTTTAAACCAGTTGATTATCTATTAGACGACACTTAATTAACCCAACCCTTCTCTCAAAGCGACTAAGTCGTAGATTGATTAAGATAATTACTCTCTCGAGTTAATTGATCCTAACAACTCCTAACAACCCCTTAACCTTTTGCCTACACGATCATAGACAATCGCACTATGTGTTATCGTCTATTAACAATTCCCTTCTCTCGAAGCGGAATCGTTAAACAAGTGAATTAAACTGAATTGGCCAGATTAAATTCAGTTTTAGGGATTAAATCAAACACATAGATAGATAATGTAAACTGAAGTTTATAAACTAAATAATTAAATCAAAACTAATAAATCTAAACAAGAATTCATGGAAAACATTATCAAGAACTTGAAATTACAAAAGAATAATTAAACCCGATTGTCGACTCGTCGATCTTCATCTTCTTGCTCTCACGACTTCTAATCCAATGTACAAGTATGAGATACTATGTTGTAATGTGGTTCTCCCTGATAAAACACGAGCTTAGGTCCTTTTTATAGAGTTGGGGACGAATCTTTGGGAAGATAGGATCAAAATCCTACTAAAATCAGGAAATCTTCGTAGGATAGGACTTCTGACGTGGCCGTGCACAAGCTATGATGTGACTGCGTCAATTTGTACCCAAAATATCTTAAAACAGGTGATTTTGACGCGGCTGTGTTGGCCTTTTGACACGCCGACGTCCCATTTGGGCAGACGAGTTTTCAGGTCTGACTTCCAAGCCATTTTTGAAAGTCTTCAAGTCATTTTTGGGTTTGACCCCTTTCGGAAAAAGTTGTATCTCTTTGAATCAGCTTTCCAACGCCACCAATTGCACGTCAATCGGAGTTGTAGATCTCAAGATATGACAAAAATACTAGAGGTGTGTCAAGCTGCAGAAAACTTCACTTTCCGTACACTTTCCGATGCGACCGCATTCCATATCTGACACGACCGTGTTGTTTAAGCAGTATATTTTCCATGTTCTAGGCCACTTTTGATGCGGCTGCGTCTATCGATCCTTTTACTCCTTTAACTCATTTTTCGTCCGTTTTGACCCTATTTGACTTGTTTCTTCTTCGAACTTCATCCAAATGGAATAAAATTACCTAATTAATCTTCAAAACAAGTCGAAACACATCAAATGACCCAATATGATAAATATAAATGAACGCGGGCCAAATATGTGTTGGGAAATAAGCGAACTAATCAAACAAAGCAAACAAACGTTAACCGTGCAAGAAAACAAATAAAAGTGACACCAAGAATTAACGTGGTTCACTAACAACTTGTTAGCTACGTCCACGGCCAAAAGGGAAGGATCCTAAATCAATTCCAAACGAGAGTTCAAACAAAGACCAATAGTCGAGTATCTATCAATTGATACTCGACCCAAACAAACTATCAACGCTTGAACAATCAAGCAAAAAATAATTCTAAGACTCTCTATTCTCTCTCTATATCAAAGGACTTCAATAGGACCTATATATAAGCCCCCAAAACCTAATCCTATAGCAAAAAGGAATCCAATTGGGCCTAATCCGCGTAGGCCCAAAAACTGCTTGCCTGTCTCGTCTAGGCCGAGATACTCCTCCAGCAGCAATTTAGCCAAAAAACTGACTCGTCGTCTCGGCCGAGACGTCTTTTCAGTGAGAATCTTCAATTTATTGTTACATTTGGTCGCGGCCGCGACGGGTCCAACGCGACCCAATTCCAACAATATCAAATTCAATCCTCCACATCGATACGAACGTCAATTCTAACCCAATAAGATTCAAGGCACAAATCCCAACAATATGCACGTAAATGATATAAAATATGATCCTAATTCGACCTAAATACATGTATAATTAACGTGTATCACTAGGTCACTTTATTCGCCACATGTCCATAACTTTCACACATTATCCAAAACATAATATTTTAACCAATTGCTTTATACTTAGTACATAAGATGCACGCAATGAAATAACTTCTTCAGCTTATAAAATACTTAGAGGGGATAAATAGCCATAGTCTTGCTATAACATCTTAGCTCACATTAATCGCATACTTTCAATAAACATTAAATGGTAACATATTACATCCATGTCCATACTTAACTAGGCCCAAGGTTATCTGAAACAGAGGTTATTATAACATATAAAAATCAATAGTTCACATTAACACTACAAGAAATTTGTCAAATAGCGACAGTCAATTCTGTCGCTATTCTGTCGTTAAGAGGTGATAGCGACCAATTAGCGACAGAAAAAGTTAGTAGTAATATGGCTAGTCGCTATGAATACCGACGGACCTAACAATCCGTCGGTAAAAATTACGACGGATTTTCGACAGAATGCCGACAGAAATTTCCTAAAAAAAGTTTACTCAATTGCGACGATCTACCGACAGAAATATTGTCGGTACACTAATCCGTCGGCATTTCACGACTACATTCTGTCGCTAATCAGTCGGGAATTACCGACAATATTGTCTGTCGCTAATGTATTCTGTCGATAATCTGTCGGGAATTACCGACAATATTGTCTGTCGCTAATTTATTATGTCGCTAATTTGTCGGGAATTACCGACAATATTGTTTGTCGCTAATTTATTCTGTCGCTATCTTGTCGCTAATTATTAAAATATTTAGTCGCTATTATGTCGCTAATTATTAAAAGCTTTAGTCGTTATTTTGTCGCTAATTATTGTTGTCGTTATTTGGTCGACAATTACCAATATATTTTTGTGAGCTCTGTTATTATTTTCTTTTGTAGGTAATCTGTCGGTAAATATTCAATTTCAAATATTTTATATTATCAGTGTCCTACCTTTTTTATTTATATATAAAATATTCGGCAAAATAATTATAAATCACGCAACACAATCTAAAATAGGTAATTCAACGTCCGAATATGAATTAAAGTCTAAATATCCCCACAAATCAACAATACATGCTTAAAATTCGACCTCAATATAAAAAAAGATGTGCCGAAAATAAGACAAGCACTCCAAATTCAAAACTAAAATAAACTCACATAATAAAGTGCAAACATAAGTCAACTCAACACTTCATCATCTCCATCATATGCCTAGGTCTCTATCGTGAATCAATCGCATCAAGAATCGAACCTGCTCATCTGTTTCATTCTGTCGTGCAGAAATCTCATCGAACTTCTTCTGCATCTCAGCACGACCCTCAGGGCCCTCAGCACGACCCTGCTAGTAATATAAAGATACATTAGTTGGTACAATAGAATTAAACTTGAAGAAATTATTTGAACCCAAATACTATTATTTTATTAGATGCAAATCTGCACTGCATGGACAATATATTAGGTCAGAAAATTATGCTGAAAATATAATAAAAATCTGCACTGCATGGACTACATGGTTGTACCAAATCTAGAAGAGAGGTTTGTTATGATCACTATATAACTTAAAACCAAGAACAACAAGGTTGCAAAGAATGATTTACCAACTTATAAGATGGTAGAACATCTGGCAGCCAAAAATAGTTTGTAATAAAAACAGTAAGACATAAGAAAAAGAGTAACACAACAATGATAAGAATCTAACAGCAAAGTGCAGGGCATCATCACCTGATCTTTGTCCACTAAGACAGCCCGAACACCTTCAGCAAAATCATTACGAAGAGAAGACCTTATAGCAATTCTATATTCAGCTTTCATCACCCCAGTCAGCTGAAAAGAGCATGTTTCGAGCCAGAAGCAATGAGAAAATATGTGACTGAATAAAATTGAAGGTTCGTGACCACCCCGAGAGGGCTTAGAAGACAAATGAGGTTGAAATTACCCGAGGTAAGAGTGACTTCAGACGAGGTTCGGACTCAGGGTTTCTGCTGTATCTTTCCAACAGAGTTCTGATGTCGTAATCAGGGTCGTCAGAACTACATAAACAACAGACAAATTAGAGCAATTTCGCTAGAAAACGTGCTGCTACACAACCCAGAAGATAACACTGATATATTTTTTGTATACGATAGCATGCCTGTAGCCGCTAAAACTACAAAGATATCAAGCAAGGGATATTTATTACATATCATATTTTGATAGTGTTACTGTTAGCGGAAGTTTTTAAAGAAGAGAACATGTAACTCAAATATCTTTGGAAAATAGTAATTTCAGATGGAATATGACTGGCTGATGAGTTACCAACGTGCAAGCGGAAACCAACCATAACAATGTCAGGATTTGAATTGGCCACTGTTATCTGGAGTGGGGGGAAGGGGGGGGGGAACAAGAAAAGTATTATTGATCTTCGAAATGCTTGGATAAAAACACAAATAACTAGGTGTATAAGGGCTAGTTTAACAAAACACCATAAGGACATCCACAGTCAACAATAAGGAGGCAGAGGACAAACACCAAAAAAAGAATGTAGGAGGTGTTTGCAACCACTAATGCTCTGCTTAGAATCACTTCTGCTGGACAAAATTGATTGTGGAGGTGTTTACAATGTCTTCTTTTTTAATATTAATTATAATCAGATTATGAGACGCTGCATTTGGCTGCTTCCAAATGATTCTTTATTAAAAGAACTTATTTTAAATCAAAATCATTTTATTCCAAACACAACCCAGTTTTGATTTTTCCACAAAAATCAATTCAAATCACTTCTCTAAAATTAAAAATTTGCAAACACCCCCATAATATAATTAGCAATGGTTTTTCTCACAGACAAATTGTTCTACCATCAATTATGGGGATTGATACTCCAGGCAACATAAAATCTTATATCTGTTGAAACATCTTATATATGTTGAAACTATGGGCAGCGAATGAAACTACAAATACTGAACCCTAAGCACGTCATATTCCTTTGGCTAGTTGTTCAGATCAGAAAACCATTCTGAAATAAATTCAGGCAACTGTTGGAGCAGAGCCTACTGCTATGGAGCTTTACTCTTGTAAATATTCAGAAAGGACAAGAAGAAAAATAATATATATTTAAAAGAAAGGAAGCAAGAAACCAAATCGCCTATGCCCTGTTTCTTAACCATCACTTCATTCATATTTGCCTTTGGCTGTACAACTATGTTACATAACATGCATACAACATATAGATAGGTATAAAATATAATTATATATGTACATGTATAAGATTTATACCTACACACACATAGGAAAGCTAATAAAAACAGATAGTATGTGTATTTTGGACAAGAGACAGGAAGGAGAGGAGGACGAAACAAAATTGAATAGAAGCAAATTCGTAAGATAAAACAAAGACCTGTACAGATAAATGTTCCAATGATAACACAATGAGAATATAGAGATACGAGATTCCATTTAGAATATATTTTATCGGTACCTTGAATCCAGCTGAGTTCGGCCCCTCTAGGAACCCATCTTCAGATGCCAAAGTTTGCTTAGCACCCTCAGAATCATTATTTCTTATGGCATCACCAGTAAACTTCACATCTTGAGTAATGCAGAAAGTTTTCTCAAAGAAATCAAGTGGAAATTCTGGTTTTACGCCCCCATAAGCTTTATTTTTTAAAATGCCAGAACCCAATTTTTTTACCTTATCCGCTTGCACGTTGGTAACTCAAAAATCTTGCATATCAACGAGTATTCAGCAGTGAAGACCTAGTCATGAACACAATACGAGATGTAACTAAAAGATCTCACTGTTAATATGATAAAGCAACACTGAACATATCAAAGTTTCTAATAAGGCAGTGTTAATTTGAACACATGAAATCAAGCTCTACAAAGACTATTTATCCCATGTTATGAAGAGCATAAAACTTACTTCCAGATTTCATCTCAAATTCAATAGATACTTTACAAAAAAAAAGGCCTCAGGTATGGCCAAGTGAGGGGTGTTAGTGCATCTCAAGTGATAGGCTTTATGACCTTGAAATGAATAAATATGAAACACTTTAACATTCAAATTCTCAAACAATATACAATAAATCAGAGTATAAGGCGTCCCTTTGCTACAACAAAGCAAAATGTTCAATACTCATACTTTTCTCCAAACCCTCCCCCTCACAGGACATTTATGGGATGATTATTATTAAAATCTTCAAGCCTCATATTATAAGGACTTCATAAATTCAGAATACTAAGCAATTCAGATTCATTTTGAAGCTTTTGCAAAATACCATTTCATTGTGATATTTATGCAAGGAAATTATACCATTTCCAAGTAATTATTTTTCTTAGGTTAATTATAATCGAATCTGTTATGTATTTAGAAGACTTCGACCCAGTCCTTGGGGATTATGCATCAGCGTCTAAATGCAAGAAGCCCAATCAGCAAGATAGATATAATTGCTGCCCACATCTCATGTAGTGATACACTTTTATAAAGGTTCATAAATTCTTCTTCTATTTTCTGCATCAAAATGATATGGTGAACAAATGGCTCAGCGAGCAGGATTAATGTAATGCAACAAGCACCAAGGCAAAAATAGATTGTGCGTATGATGAAGCTTGGTTGGGCCTTCGTATAGCATTTACTCAACTAGATTGCTAAAACTTCCTAAAAAGGAACTCAGTATGACTCAGTGGAAAGACCAGGTCCAATGCGTACATATAGTTGTATGCTTAGGTATATATGTATACACCTAAACTGCTGGGTAGGAGGGTTAGAAGGAACGTATCATACCTCACCATCAGATAACGGCTTCACAGTCCACATTTCATTTTTTAAAGCTTAGTTATTTTTTAGGCCTCTTACTGTCATCTGCTCCAGCAATTTCTGCATTTCATTAATGAACTCTCATTATTACATGTCAATTCTTTTTTTCCAAGAGATATGTAATTGATATAACCTATTCATCAAGTGGAAGCCACCAGTAACAACGAACAATTCATCAAAAGAAAATGTCTCACAACATAGTCAGTTAGCTGGCCAGAAAATTCAACAAACTAAACATGAACGGTTGAAAAAATGAAACATTTATAGTTAGCAGCAGCAAACTATCAAACATGATTAAGATCAACAAAGCATTGAATAAGCAAACATTAGTACGAAGTTTATTAATCAAACAAGTGAACACAAGATGTAGCAAGTAAAATCAACAAAGAATGGAATAAGCAAACATCAGTGAACATCTGAAGAGGTTGTTGGAGTGTGGTAGGGTAATAACGACACTATGCTAACATTACTCATCTCCACCGGTGACCTAATTTACACAAAAATTAACAATCATGTCCGAAAATTCAACGAAAAAAGATATCATCAAAGGGAAGCTTAATTAGTTAGAGCGCGTTTATAGCTGGAAACCTGAAAATGCGAGCGGAGAGTGGTTTCTGAGATGCGATTCGAAATGGAGATGGAGCAGCCTTAGGCTTAACGCCGGCTGAGAGTCTCGCGGTGGCGCCACAAGCAGATCTGGTAGCGGAGCGGAGAATTGATCTGATAAGACGGTGGCCATGGCGGATGGAACTCGGAGATTGAAAAAAATGCTAATGCTAATGAAAAAAATGTATTTCCATGGCCGAGATGGGGAGAAGAGAGAGAGTATACATTAATTACATAATTTTGTGTTATTATATTTTGGGTGTGTTTAAAATTAATTTTCTTAATTCATTTTCATTTTATTTTTAATTTAAACTACCGACCAAATTTTGGTCGGTATTTAGCGACTACTACATCCGTCGATATTTTTCACAAAAAAAATTACGACAGAATTATATTGGTCGGTATGATTTTGAAATTAGTCGGCATTTTTAAAATATAAAATTTACCGACTGAATTTTTTCCGTCGGTACATTTCTGTCACGAATTGGTCGGCATGTTTTAAATAAAAAAAAATTACCGACCGACTTATATCCGTCGGTAGAATTCCGTCACTAAATTGGTCGCTATTTTGTCGCATATAAAATTAGTAAAGTGGCCCTTAAATAGTGTCGTTAGTCTGTCGGTAATCCGTCGACGAATTTTATTTTTGAAAATTTTTTTTATTTCTGTCGATATATAGTCGTAATTTTGTCGGTACTTAACGACAAAAAATCTCTGTCGCTAAAATCGGTCGCTATTTTGAGAATTTCTTGTAGTGTAAACACTTAATATGTTGTATTTTTATCATTTGAGCGATTACCGAATTTCAGTGCATATAGAAAATCAAAACTATTTTACCCTCTATTTGAGCTCTAATTTATTGTTCCCATTGTTAAGTTACAACCTACTAATTTTGTTCTTCACCTAAAGCCATAACTTCTCTAAGTCTTTAGGTTTTTCTTTAATGTCTCAATGATCATCAATACATGTTTAATCACAGCTTATACGCATATTATTTAAATCTCTAGTTCCCCTAGGATGTCAATAAATTGTTACTTAGTGTATTAGACCATGTCATCTACCATGCAAGTTGTGACATTAGAGTCTAGTATTTTTTCCATTTCACGCATACGAGGCATAATAATTGACACATATAGTCACAAAGTATCATTCATTGTCGAGTATAGACATCACAAATCATTGTTTTCTAAATTCTCAAGGCCAAAACTCCTTATGTACTAATTTTCATCTTAAAATGTTAATATTACCACATATATAAGTAATTTAGTATTTCATATGTCCTATCCCATAATCATCCTTAAGATTGTAGCTTTAGAGCATCAAAATGTCACAAGAAGTTATGAATAGCAGAGACATAACATCCTTAGTACTCAAAATGCTTTAAACAAATAATAAAATTTAAATATAGTTCCATCTAGTCAAAGGGGTCCCAACTCCTAACTTTGAAATTTTAATGTTTCATGTATTGTATAAACACATTACACGTTCAATCACATAAATAATCACCCTATCAATTACATTCAAATATGTACTAGCAAATTTTTTAAGAAGCCGAAGTTCCATCTTGAGGTTGTACACATGCATCTTGCTACTTACCAAACTTTACATTTGCCACACATATAATTCAACATAAATTTCAGAACATGAATTACACTTCACTCTCGAATCTATTAAAAAAACCATGCTCAAAACTCTTATAAAATCTAAACTACAGTCAGATGTATCATGTTTAGAAAGTAACTAAGACTATATACATTAAGTTGAGCCCTGTACCTAACACTTATCCTATGGATCGAAGCATGATAATTCCTCAAGGGTGTTAAGTATGAAGAGTTCTAGATCAAATCGTTACCTGAAAGCGATAGTTAATGCTAAACCGAAGGTAAAATAGAAAATGTAGCACGGCTAGGTATAAGGGTGATGTGCTCCTAGAAAGCTCCTCTTCTAATCCTTGACTCGCAAGTCTCCACCTAAGCTCCAAGTTCAAAAGATTTCGATGTAAGAAAGTGATGTGCTCATACACTACAACAAAAGAAGTCTTTTGCATAAGACTTTTTGACACCACAATTGTGGTCACTAATAATAAGTTATTTGTGACCACTTGTTGTCACAAATCTCTCTACAAATTATTTGAGACAACTTTAAGACTACTTTTAGAGACAACTAATTGTTGCAAAAAATATTTGAGACGCATTTGAGACCACTTTTGTGGTCACAAATATATTATTTGCGACGGAGTTATTGAGACGACAATAAAGTTGTGACAAATACTCATAAGTTGTGACAAATACTCATTATTTGAGACCACTTTACTTAAGTTGTGGCAAATACTCATTATTTGAGACCACTTTTTTGTGGTCTCAAAAGACCCTTTTCCTTGTAGTGATAGTTTATGGCTTTGCATCTTTGAAAAAAAGGCAAAGGATATAGTAAGAGATTTTTGCCGAGGATGGTTGTAAGGAAGGAAATGGCTTTTCTCTCAATCTCTCAAGGATGCAATAATGATCTAAATGGAGAGAGTGAGGGAATGAGAGTGAAGACACACGGTTTTGGCTAGTAAGGGAGTTAGTGGACAACACTATTCAAGCTTTGTTGTGGCATTGTAGAAGCTCTTGGGGAAAATTGGTAAAAATGCCCTTTAGGTTTGGCATGATTAAGAAAATATCCTTTAAGTTTGTCACTTTTGAAAATTACTTTGTAAGTTTCAAAATCTTGACAAAAATGTCCTGGTACCGGCTATTACAAGTTTCCCAACCGGTATTAGACTGATGTGGCATTTTCTTCGGACATGGCTTTAAGCATTTTGATTTTATTTTTGATTTTGCTTAGTAAAATAATTTTAATATATTTTTAATAAATTTATTAAAAAAACACATTAAAAAACTAAAAACAAATAAAGAAAAGGAAAAGAAATGGAACATCTTCAAGTTGTGCCCTACCCCAAACCCGACCCAACCCAATCCCAACCCCTAAACAAACGAAACCCTCTTTTCATCCCAAAACTCATTCCTTTGAGTGCCTCTACTTGCCCTAATTTAGCCTCATTCTTCGTGTCATCATTAAAAACAACATGATTAACTCTACGAAGACCGATTTTTTTTATTCTTAAAATCGACATCTGAACCTCCGCAAAATTCATTCACCATTGAAAATTCAACGCCACTCCCTTAGACATTGGCATTTGCATCGCCGCTGCCAGTGAATCCCCTTCAAGAAGGAATCCTTATCATCCCTCCAGTCAAAATGTCCTTCGTTACTAGCGAATCCCCTTTTTAAAAAGGAATCCTTATCATCCCTCCCGTCAAAATGTCCTTCATATTTGCAGGCCTCTCCAGCGGCACAAATCCAAAGGAGTTTGGATCACATCCGACGACATCGGATTGGTTGGGTTCTGGGTGGGAAAAGGTGGATATTCAGAGAGAGAAGGATCCAAGTTATAGTTTGAAGAAGCGAGAGAAAGTAGGTTTAGGGTTGTCGGGATTACAGGGGTTGAAAGAAAAGTGAGTAGAGATGATGAGAGGAGAAATGTTGGGGGAACCGAACTTACATGTACTAGATTTCAGAGTGAGATTGAGGGGTAGGGTGGGGCGGGGCAGCAGAGGCGGCATAGGAGAGTTTGAGGGAGGGAAAGTTGGTGGAGAGAGAAAAGAAGAGGTTAGGGGGATGGGTAGTAGTGGTGGAGAAGTGAGAAAGGAACGGAAGGTTGAAGATTGTTATAAGAATTTTAGCACGGAGGAGGAGTAGCGGATGATGGTGGTGGTTCTGGCGGCGGATCTGCTGCTGGTCTTGGAGCTTTACTAAAGTCTTCATCCTCCTCTCACTTGCCGGTGGTTTGGGGGTTGGGGTTGGGGGTAGAGACTCAACAGAAAGATGAAGTTCCATTTCTTTTTTTGTTTTTTTTCTTATGTATCCGTAAATAAATTTAATTAAAAATATATTAAAATTATTATTTTTAATCCAAAGCAGCAACAAAATTAAAATGTATAAAGCGATGTTAGAAAAAATTGCCAAATCGACTTATTGTCGGTTGGGTAACTTGCAGTATCGAGTGACAGGGTATTTTTATCAGTATTGTAAAACTTACAGGATAATTTTCATAAGTGCCAAAATTAAAGGATATCTTCTTAATTATGGAAACCTTAAAATACATTTTTACCAATCTTTCCGGAGCTCTTACAGGAATTTAATTGTAACAATGTGTGTGAACCTATCTAGGTGCATAAGGTTACCACTTAGACCTAAGGTATTAAATCATGGTAAGTTAGTGATGTGTGTGTGTTTGTCGGCCTTCAGCGTAGTTGGTCAAGCGTGTGCGTGTGTGTTGTGGATTTAGTTTTGAAAAGAGAGAATCTAATTCGAAAAGTATAAAAAAGGTTGTTCTTTTCCATAACAAAATGGGGATTTATTATTTTTTTTATATTCATTATTTGAAATGATTACCCTTTAAGACGTATCCCTTATCCTAGAAGTGTCTCCACTTATTGTCTCAATCAAATAAAAATGCACTCTTAGGCTCAAAAAGGAAGAAATATTTTTTCGTGGAGTGTAAACAAGCCTCTTAAAACAAACAAACATTATCGCTTAGTCATACGTAAAATGGTAAGGTACAATTCTATTCGTACACACGGTATAGTGTCCGTGCATGTGTGTACTTTCAAAATAAGATACATGCGGTTTAGGGGTGTGTAGGAAGCATTCCATAATAGTTATAAAAGGTAAACAAGGTTTGTCATATAAGTGTTTCTACTAGATTTTATTCTTCCACTTTTTTGTCATTTATGTAGCACTCATATTATTTATTTCATACATAATGTCACACCACACTTTCGGGTTCAAGAACAATAAATCACATGGTACACATTGCATATAAAGCTCGAGCTACAGATATTCATGTACCACGTAAAATTTCTTGCACACACGTTATATATTGCAACACAAGCTAGCACGCCTTTATGTGAATCATATTCGAGCATTATATCATTAAATCATGGCACATTTTAACCTGGTCACATATGATGTCCTACTTCAATTTTTTTTACCTTATTTTCATATTTGTATAAAATTCAAACCTCATCGCCTTATTATCTCATTATTCCAAGCCCTCCATTTTAGTTTACTTACTGTTCGTGTCCCTTTTATTTTTGATGCAATAGTCTGATTATTAAAATCATTTTAGCCAAATGTGATGATTATGCACATACTTAATATAAATGTAAAATGCACTAGTGAAAACGAGATGTTACACATGTGGTCTTCGATGAACCTTACTGCAACCCTGAAGGAGTGGATGGGATAACAACAAGGATTGAGAGGATCGAGTTAGATAAAATAAGGAACAAGTCCCTTATGTGCAGATCATGCAACGTGCTCTATCTGAAGAAGAATCTATTGTAGAGATTTAGTAGCTACTGAAGGAACTGTGAATCCTGTAGAGGCTACAACTCCAAAATCTTCAGCACAACAAACAAATCTGCTTTGTTTTGAATCAAGGTTTAGAACCTGACAGAAGATGGCTCCGAGATCATCCACAAACCTTGGTCATAGGGAACGTTGATGATGGAGTAGGGACTAGAAGCTCAGCACCTTATGAAGCTAGTTCTCCTACTTTATCTCTCATACTATACCTAAAACTATTGAAGATGCTCTAAGTGATCCTAATTGGGTTCAATCCATGCAGGAAGAGATTAATGGGTTTGAGAGACACAAAGTATGGAACTTGGCACCCAAAACTACTCATAAAGAAGTTATAGGAATCAAGTGGGTGTTAAAAACAAGTTGGATGCGTCAGGGTTTGTTACCAAGAACAGAGCAAGGTTAGTTGCTAAAGGATACTGTAAGGAGAAAGACATAGATTTTGATGAAACCAATGCCCCTTTAGTCAGATATGAAACACTCATGATATCTTTGGCTTATGCTACAGGCATGCACTTTGCAGTCTATTAAATGGATGTGAATAATGTGTTCCTAAATAGAATTTTAGTTGAATATCCAACTGGAGACAAAGTCTACAACCTTAGGAAGGTACGGTATGACTTGGAGAAAGTACCTCGAGCTTGGTATGATACTCTCTCGCAGTATTTAATATTAAACGGATTCTGGAAAGGTGTAGTAGACAACACCTTATTCAGAATCCAAGATGACAATAGTATATTAATAGTCCAAATTTGTGTTGATTACATTATTCTAAATCAACTAACACAGACCCGTGCAAGAATTCTCCCTACTGGATGCAAAACAAGTTTGAAATGAGCATGATGAGAGAGTTAAGCTTCTTTCTTGGATTGCAAGTATGATAGTTTGATGATGGCATCTCTATAAAATCAAGTCACTTATTGGTCTTGGTAGCCTATTCCATATACTTTAGTTGATCGGGGGGTTATATGTTGGATCGATTAATTAGAGGACAATATTATTGATTATGTTGCATAAATAGTTCCAAGTGAAATTTTATTCTTTTAGTGGAATATAATATAATTAATAAACTAGTATGATAAGTCAAGAGTTGATCAGGTCATAATTAATTTATTGGAGCTTAATTTAATTAGGTCCAATAAGGTCCCTTCGAAGGCTGAATGTGAAATTGAATAAATGATAAGGATTACAATTTACTTCTGCAATTAAATTGGATTATGATATTGTGATATTATGGAAGATGGATATAACCAGTATCTTCTATACTTATCAGGATTTGTTATTTGGGGAGAATGAATATTGTGATATATTAGTGCATATATGTTGGTAACATATTCACTTCTCCCAAGTATACATTGATATATCATATATCCAAGGAGATATCCACATATCGTGTTTTGTAGTACAATTCGTGAGAACACCAGAGAAGACTTGGAGGTTTAGAGCGTGGTAAATGCAAACAGATTTGATAAAACATACCACAAAGGTATTCTATAATGCCCCAGGCCCGCAAGAAGGTGAAGGGTTGTCACTAAAATATACTTCTACTTTTAAATATTAGCACAAGAAATAAAAATACAAGTTAGTTAACTAAATATTCTTGATACAAAAGCTAACTTGTAAAAACCCACATCTTTAAATCAAAATCCCAATTACATTTTATAAGACCATACGTAATACAACCTTTTACTTTAAAAACATTTAAAAGGTACAACATTCATAACCTTAGCTTAACTAATATAGTTTCAATACTTATTTTCTATTATAATACTCAAACTTTAAAACTACCTTTAAAAATACTTGCAACATTAACTTAATCACTGTAAACTACAATCTCCTACTTGACAGGCCTAATTTCTAACCCTAAATACCGCAAGTATACGGGTGTAGATGTGTATATGGAAAGTCAAGATCGATCCACAGAGAACATGTTAACGCAGTTCGATATCCCAATTTTCTAGGATTATCCTAAATAGATACTCGAATTGCAAGATTAATTTTAATAGACTAAATTATTTTAACTAATTACTAACTTGACTAACGAGTAAATTTCAATTTAGGAGAATGTATCATGGGGTGTCGATTTCGTGAATTACTTCAATATTGATTAAGTTTAACTTATATACTTTTAAACTAATTTTAGTATCTATTAGGCAACACTTAAATAACTTAGTCCTTCTCTCGAAGCGACTAAATCGTGGATCGATTAGGATAACTATCCTCCCGAGTTAATTAATCCTAACAACTCCCAAAAGACCATTAATCCTTGCCTACGCAGTCATAGACAGCTACTTCTATTAACGATTTCCTCCTCTCGAAACGGAATTGCTAAATATGTAAACTAAGCCTAAGTGATCAAATTCTGCTCAGTTATGGAATAAAACAAACATATAGATAGATACGTTAAAATCGGAGTCTATAAATCAAAACTTAAATCAACATTGTCAGAAAACACTACTCTTTAACCATAGGACACGAGTAGTTTAGCTACTCATGTCTAGTATTAATTCAATACAATAATTCATAGAATACATTGTAAAGAAATAAAGACTAGATAAGAAATAATTAAACTCGATGAAGTTGGCCCGTCAATTTCCATCTTCTCGTTCTTCAATGGCTCTCGAATTCTCCTTCAATGTGTGTATGATGTGGTGTAGCAGGTATATCTGAAAAACAAGCATCTCTTGTCTTTTTATAGACTTCGGAATAGTCCTGAGGGGGTTAGGATCCAATTCCTACTTGAAACAAGAAAGTCTTCAAAATTCGAGGCTTCTGGCGTGGTCGGGTTAGTTTGAACTTGAAATCTCTTCAAAAAGCAACGTTTTGACGCGGCCGCTTTGTATGTTGAACGCGGCTGCATTGTAACAACAGTGAAGAATGGCTTCGCGGGCTGATTTTGTCGCGGCCGGGTTGCTTTGCTGACGCGGTCGCGCCGGTTCACACCTGGATTGACTTCTGGGCCGGTTCAGACCGGTTTGAGCCGGTTTAGGCTGGTTCGGACCGGTTTTTGCCGGTTTTGACTTCCCTTCGACTTGTTCTTTCGTTCGTTAGTCGTAAATGATGACTTTTAGTCCTGAAATTGCTCAAAAATGTCTTAAAATAAGTCAAACATGTTAAATGGTCCAAATTATATCAATTTATACGACTCTTGACCAAATATGGACGTAAATGCTATAAAATACTATCCTAAATTGACCTAATTACATGCATAATTAACGTGTATCACTACTATGACACTTAAATTGTAAATATATTTACTTTACTCTTTATTCTTCTATTGGGAACTTGCCCACACTAGCTAGATTCCCCGTCCGTCCATTAAACCTGAAAATATTTTAGCATCATAAGTAATACGAACCTAGTGGATAACAATTATTTAACATTCTATAAAACTGTATACTGATAAAAAATTTTTCTCCTAATCTAAGAACAAAGAAAAATCTCTCCCCTCCTCCCACGGTGACTCGAACTCAGAACCAAAGACCTAGGTAGTAGATGCTCAAGCATTATAGTAGCCAGCCCATCGGCCAGCCAACTACTGATCCGAAGGTCTACGACCCGAAGGTCTCTATATAACGGAATGACATCAATGCCAAGCCGCTGACCTGAAAGTTCTATATAACGAAATGACCGTGAGACCAAGTTGGGTGACCTGAAAGTCCTGTGACCAGAAGGTCCTGTATAACGAAATGACCTTGAGGTCAAGCCAGCGCACATAAGAATATACAAGCTAGAAGTATACTAAATAAAAGTTACCCACTTTTCATGAAGACATTCTTTGACTGATGTAGACGCTCTTTGATTAAATTTATCTGGAGAAGCGCCAAGGTTGTCCGGTCCAACTGGTAATGCACTTGCCACAATTTGAAACCTTTAATCTTATAACTTTCTTTGTCACTCTACTCTTTGTCGTAACTTATTCTAAGCCATAACCTTAACTTGTATATACAACTAATGCATATGTATACGCACATATTTAATCACATATAGAATACATTAGTGTAGTTGTACGTAACACATTTAGACAATATAATAATATACGAGCGATATACCTAACATAATATGTTCACATAATCACAAAGAATTAAACTCATATAGGATAAATACATCCTTTCAAAAGATTATAATTTCTAGTTTAGGAAAAAAAAAAACTAGTGATTTATAAATAAATGGACAACTTATTGGACTAAAATTTCAGACAATTCATACAATATCAAGAATTAAGAAAGTATATATACACACACATACACACACACACACACAATAATGATATGGAATCCACCGGCAGATTTTCTCATAGTGCCCACCTGTTAATGCGTTCCACCACCTCACACTCACGCCACTAACAAAAATACGCTACATATATTTTTAGTTGGTTCCTCGTCTCTTACTGGAAAATCAGTTTTTTCCTACTATAAAAAATACGCTACATATACTATTTATTTTTTCACGAATTTCTTCCTCATATCTTATTCCAAAAAATATATATTTTTTTATTTTTTCACGAATTTCTTCCTCGTATCTTATTCCATAGAATTAATTTTATTCCACTATGCCGGATTTTTTTCCAAAATTATTTCATCAATTTCTTTTGTTTCTCTTATCTCTACCAAAATCTTCATATTAAATTACGATAAATTCTGAATAGATCACCGTGTTGATAGTAAAATATAAAAGATAAAGAGAAGATACATAATCGAGAATCCAATATCTTTGAATATGATTGAGCAACAAAAAAAATTGAGAATACTATATCATTTAATAGAATTGAGAAAAAAATTCTTAAGGATTATTCTTATAAAAGAATATTTTATCCTCTATTAGAAATAAATTTTAAGAAAAACATAGAACATACATTTTTATTTTAGGATGAATTGAATCAGCAAGGTCCATATGATGAGCTCATTGATATAAATAGAGTTAGATTTAGATTTAGAATTTTAATTGACAAAGATGAACTCAAATCTTTCAAATTTATATCCAATAATCTCCAATGGGTCCAATAATCTCCAATATCCCATATGATGAGCTCATTGATATAAATAAGGTTGAATTTAGATTTAGAATCTTAATAGGCATAAAAAAAGTTGTTGAACTAAACTAAGAAAATATTTTTCAAAACCTATTATAATTTAATATTATGATTTTAGAAGAGAGATGAAAGAAGAAGTAAAATAAGTGAAAATTTATTTTGGGAATAAAAGAAACTCGTATAACGGAAAATTTTGATTTTCTAGAGAGAGAGAAATTAAACGGGATAAAATAATTTTGGGAAGCAAAAAAATCTTGCATAGAGGAAAAAATAGATTATTTTATTTTATTTTATTGTCTGGAGTAAGAGGCGAGGAAGTAATAAAAAATATATATACCATGTTTTTGTAAGTGGTGTGAGTGTAAGGGGGTAAGTGGACTCTATAAGAAAATCCATCGTTAGTTTCCATATCATTATTGTATGTATATGTGTGTGTATATATATATATATACACTATTTTATAACTTGATATACTAAAACATTTCACTAAAATTCAAAGTGTACATGTTTATAAAATTTTTCAATGGAGTTGGCATTGACTATATTTAGGCCTTAAGGCTACCCTGTCTTGTAAAATTCACTATAAATTATATATATCATGAAAACTTGTCAAACTTTAATCATAAACCTCTAATATCATATATTTTATAGTATTAAAACATTTTTCTAAGATTCAAAAGGACTATTTTTATAAAACAAATCATTTTGTAAGATCAAAATTGACCAAATCTAGATCTGAAATCACCTTATTTTGTAAAATTCATTAAAAATCTTAAAATTAACAAAACATTCTCAAATTTTAACCGTAGACTCATAACACCATGTAAATTAACATAGTAAAACATTTTTAAAAAATATTAAGTAAATATCTTTGTATAATTTTCCAAAGTCTCATGTAGAACATGAATTCCTATGAATAATGTATTCATATAAAGTACACACATTTAGATAATATAATATCTACTCCTATAACACTTATCACAATATAAGACTCATAAAGAATTAATAATAAAAAGAGCTAAAGATATAAAACACATTTAATTAACATGTACCGATTTTGCATGATGTAGCAAAATCGGTAAATTGACGATTAACCATATAAAACCCCTAAATCATGTATACTGTTAATAATCAATATTCACAAATCTAAAAATAAAAAGTGTCACCGTTATTAATCAAACAATATAACAAATTAACCCTAAACACACGTATAACATATCGATTAAGGATTACGTAATTTACCTTATTCATTTAATCAAGTAAGGATTGACAGAGTACTCTTCAACTTTCTCCTTCTCCTTATCTTAATTACTTGAATAATTTCAGCCTCGCTGAATATCTTTTCCTTGAAAAATAATGGAGAAATGAAGGAACGATTGTATTAATTGAGTGATGATTATGTATTGTGTAAAGGTATGAGTAGACGGCAAAAATAGTTTGTGAGGAGGAAAATGCAAGTTTCTTCTATATACATAAGTGTGTATGTATAGGATTAATACTGTGAGGGGCTGTTTGGTTGGTGGGTTAAGGCCTTATTGCAAGCCTTAACCCACCTATTAACATGTTTGGTTTGACGAGTTGGGGGCCCTGTTTTTGTTAGAAGTCCGTCTCTCTAAACCCCCCTCCCCCAGCCCATGGGTTCCATTCAACCTACCAAATCATTTCGAGCAAACACAATATTCATCAACCTTTGTGTATTTATTTCCTCAAAAGCCCATTATGTTCTAATAACCCACGTATTGAGATGAACAACCAAACACACTCTAAGGGATGTGCGTAACGTTGGTTAAGGGAATACGGGTTAGTGGAACTATGCATGTGTGTGTAGGCTAGATAGGTGTACACCTACTCTTCTATTTTTTGCTTTGGTATAATCTAATAAATAGTTAAATTATCATTTGAAGCCTGATTTTTAGTTGTATGGCCTCCGGTTCGTATTGGGTAAGTGTATGAATGCTAGGCATTTATCATTTGGTTTATCAAAGTAGTATGTGTCATTTAATAAAATTGTTAACTAATAATATTTTGCTAACTTATTTGCATATTCAGTGTATGTGCTGCGAGTATTATAATATGATTATTGTTATTATAATAACTATTATTTTAGCACACACTAAAATAATATTCATACGGTAATATTAGTATTAGAGTGTAGAGGAATGAGAGTGGTATATTATTTTGTGTCTTAATGATCATAATGTTTAATATGTTGTATTATTAGAAGATAATATTTGCATATCACATAATACTTAGATAATGTAATTTAACAAAAGTATCTAATAGGATGATAACTTGTAAGTGCAATTCCTTCCCCCATTCTTCTAAAAACTACATTAAAAATTAGAATAAAATTTTTTAAACATAATTTGATAACATTACACGTATACAAAAATTCATGTAAATTTATATAAATAATTGATAGATAAATCATATTAAAATTTTACTTGTAATTCCTAAAGTTAATTCTACTCGTATATTAAAAAAATTAAAATATCGTAGTATCTCTTATCATTTTACCTTTCTTCATTATGTCGGACGAGTGTTACGAGTGAGCTCGGTCCCCTTGATTGCTCCTCCTGTAAAATTTAGTAAAAATACTTCGTCTCTTGAAAATTCATTAGTCTCCACATTAGTATAAAAGATAATTTGACTCTAAAGATTTTCTAAAATAAAATAAACCTTAAACAGTTCCTTTTAGAAATTGATTGAAAGTGCGAACAGGAAAGTCTGTTGTTTGGTTTTCGGGGTGTTATATTTTCCATAAACCTTTAAATAGTAAAAGATATAGTAATACATCGATCCTACAATGGTGTATCGGGAAAAAAGTTGATTTGGCCCCATAACTTTTCTGATTTGGTCCCATATTTAACTACTTTTTCAATTTAGTCCCATATCTCTATCAATTGCTCCATTTTGGACCAATTTTTACTCAATTTTGACCAACTCGCTGGAAAAGGCCACGTGCATCCCACGTGTCGGCGCCCACCAAAGAGTTCTGGCGACTTATGCCACGTGGCGGGGGAAGATAGTTGATTTGGTCGCATAACTTTTTAACTTTTCTGATTTGGTCCCATATGTAACTAATTTTTCAATTTAGTCATGTACCTGTATCAATTGCTCAATTTTGACCCAATTTTCACCAATTCACCGGGAAATGTCACGTGCCTCCCACTTGCCAGCACCAATTAAAGAGTTGACTTATGTCGCGTGGCGCCTCATTTGTGAGGTGGCTTTTGTCTTTTAGGGTTTGGTTGAGTTAATTTTTCCTTTTGTTTTGTTACACAGGTTTTAAGTTTTTGTTGTTTATTTTATTAAATCATTTGTTGAGGTGAAAATTTTCAAACATGAAGAAAAAGACAAAAGTCACCTCACAAATGCGGCGCCACGTGGCATAAGTCGCCAAGACTCTTTAATTGGTGCCGACACGTGGGAGGTACATTGTAATACCCGTGCCTCTCACAACTCACTGGCAAATATAATTTTTGCATTTCATGCATTCCATATTTTATGTGCTATTTACGTGATAGTTTTATAGTAATTAATTTATTACATTTATTGCGTTATTTTATATTTTGCGACTAATTTGGACGTGTTTACCTTGGTAGTCAAGAACCCCCTAGTCTAAAATAATGAAACATGCTACAGAATTTAAGACTATGCGTGACAAGTTTATAGTGTGGAGCCAAAAGCAAGGAGAATGAAGTGTTTCTCGCTGGAAAATAATCTCGGCCGAGACGGGGAAGGATCTCGGCCGAGACGGGTGGTCGAGTCATCTCGGCCGAGACAGAGAAGTGATCTCGGCCGAGACGTGAAGGCAGGGAAAACGGGAAGTTTGCCCTGGAGACGCATCTCGGCCGAGACAGAGAGTCATCTCGGCCGAGACCCTTAGACCGACTTAGTCATCTCGGCCGAGACAGGGTCTAATCTCGGCCGAGATTCAAAGACCGACTTACTTTTCAGCTTTTGTGTCCAAGAAGCTATTAAAACAGTTTTCTTCTTTCATTTTGTAATTGTAACTCCAAGATTCATCTAAAGCAAAATATCTTGGCTTGGTATCGCCCCCAGACGTAGTTACGCTTCGTAACGAACTGGATTGATTACCATTGTGGAATAGGAAATTTCAAAAGCTACTCCGGAGGAGAGGTAAGTAGAAATCCATCGCCAACTACAATGCTTGAACATAGTATTTGTGTTTATTATTTGTGATAATTGATTGATGTATGTGTTGTTGTATGCATGTGTATAAAGTGTATTCTTCTGTTGCTAAAAAAAACAAATGGATGTGCATCAATCATGAGCATTAGCATCTACAAGGATTACATGTGTACATATAAGAAGTCAAAATAACGTAATTGCATAAATTGATAATGTTTTGGGGTTGGTCACCACTGGTACACTGAGAGTTATACATTGTATATGGTGTCTCTCGGGATGCTTCCGGTGACAGGCGTGCACGCGGAAGAGGTTCCCACTTCAGCACCTTCGTGATGAGGGGTACGGGAAGAGGTAGACTTCCCGGTGGACTGCGGGGGCAGGCAGGAGGTGGACCCCTGGTAGTCTCGGGAGGATAGCCGCTTGGTCGTACCAACCATCACTGATATCTCGGGTGGACTATAAGGGGGGAGGAGGGACCCTTGGTAGTCACGAGTATGGCCAATAAGTGATATTCTGGTGAGGTTGTGCCAGTGAAGGGAGCCAATACTCACGAAAACGGTTTTCTTTTGAGTAGAGTTGAAAGAAATGGTTTTGTAAATTGCATCTCATCATTCACGCATTTGTCATGCATGATTTCTGCTTACTGAGCTTTAGCTCACGTAGTTCTTGCATTGTAGGTGAGTTTGACTATGCATGAGCTTGTGAACTGATCTGGCATGCTATTGGAGCTGATGCAAGTTTTGAAGCCTCGTGTATATGAATGACGACCTGTGGGGCTAAACCGTGGACTCACTATGTTTTTGCTAGTGTTCTAGCAATCTTTTGGACATGTACAAATTAAAATACTTCAGTATGTATATTTATGTAAATATGGTGTTGAATGGAGTGGGACACCTTTGTACTCAATCTGGAGCTATGTAAATATAAGCAGGTGAGATTTTGGTGTTGAAATAGTATTCTAAATTTCTAATTTTAATAAAAAAAATATATATATATACAGGTTTGTAAGGCTAAGATTAAAAACTAGTATAAAATAAGTTTTTACAAGGGTGGGTGTGACATACATGACCTTTCCTTGTGAGTTGGTAAAAATTGAGTCAAACTTAGTCCAAAATTGAGCAATTGATAGAGGCACATGACTAAATTGAAAAAGTAGTTAAATATGAGATCAAATAAGAAAAGTTAAAAGGTTATGGGACCAAATCAACTATTTTCTCCTGCCACGTGGCATAAGTCGCCGGAACTCCGTGATGAGCGTCGGTACGTGGGAGGCACATGGCCTTTTCCAGCGAGTTGGTAAAAATTGAGTGAAAATTGGTCCAAAATGGAGCAATTGATGGAGATACGGGACTAAATTGAAAAAGTAGTTAAATACGGGACCAAATTAGAAAAGTTAAAAAGTTATCTGACCAAATCAACTTTTTTTGGTGTATCTAATATTGTGAATCAGACAAGAATGTGGTTTTAACATATGGTATCAGAGCATAGGTTTGATACTATTATACTCCCTCTGTTCCTTTTTAATCATCTCATTTTATCCAAAACGTCGTTCTTTTTTAGTTGTTACAATGCTATTATTGATGTCATTTTACCTTATTTTTCCATCAATAACCCTTATAAATAAACAAAGAATTATGACGGTAGAGCACTGCAATTCTTGTAATTATAAACTCATTAATGTATTATCTTGACTACATTAATAAACTTTTTATTTTTGTTTTTAAGACTAAAATTAAGACTAATGCTATATATACATGTTGTACAAATGGATACATATACATGGTATAACTTCTATACTATATTGCCAAGATTTCAAGTGCTAGTCATGAATTCGAAGGTAAAAGAAGAGAAGTTGGTGGATCTTAATGAAGATATTAAGGCGATGCCTCATGTAGAGAAGTTGGTGAATCCTAATCAAGATATTAAGGTGAATCTTAATAAAGATACTAAGGCGGCTATAATAGATTTTGACATGAATCTTCCTGCCGTTCACGACTTTGATTTGAACACGTTTTCGATTGACGAAGAATGCTTTGAAGAAAAATACGTAAATGAGGTGATGAAGATAATGTTAAAAATTAACCTTCCAAATTATTATTAGATGTTAAAGATGGATATGACATTATTATGCAAATAAATTTTCTTTTACTACTTTTTTATGGATTTAATTATTTTTTCAGCGATTTTCACATCAGTGTGCTCCAACCAATAGCACAGAGATCATAAAACATGTAATCCTAAAATAGTTGCAATCAATGTTTGTGGGAGTGGGTCCGACTGCAAATCGACCATATGTTCGATCCAGTGAGGGGTAGTAAACCGAAAAACAGGTTGGACCGAGAAAATTCGGTCAAAACTAGTTAAAACCAGGAAACCTGGGAAAACTGCCGAACCAGGGTTGACGAAAACAGAACTAAGTCGGTAACGATTTCGATAAGATCAAGGCTGAAGCGTGATGAAAGAGTAGGAGAAATGGATGGAGCCTATTCTACCATTTCTCCATTGTTCACCATCTCAATTATCAGCACCAAGTTTTGATAATCATAGATCTAGAGTTGGTGTATATGAGAGATTGAGAAAACGAAGAGCCAACAAGTAAGCGATTATTGATTAAAATTAAAAAGGAAAAGAATGAGGACCATAAAAATAAAAAAGAGCACGGATGGGGTCATTTTTTTTAGATCATTGGGTGGGGTCTTCCTCCGTTTTTTAGATGTCTTTTTAGCTTTTGTGTTTTGTTTATAAATATTTGTCCATTTTTCATTTTCCATATCTATATAATTTAATTGAGGAATTATTTGTCCATTTTCCATACCTCTTAATTTTCTTATCCAAACCTAAAAGAACATCTCAAAAAATGGAGGTAGTAATATATTTTTTATACAATCTATTACTTATTGACAATTATTATAATTAAATTATGAATTAATTATTCATTTTTGGGATAGTAATATTTTTAGATTGATTGTTTTACTAGCTATTATATCTGTATTATTTCAAAATATTAGTACAACTGTAAAAGTAAATACAAATTACATATTTTGATAAAAACTCAAAAGAATTATCTTTTCCTTCTTTATCGGTCGGACCACCGGTTGAACCGGTCGAACCAATTGAACCTTGAACCGGTGGCTAAGCCGGTTTGAACACTGATCCGATTCCACAAACACGGGTTTTAATATTTCAATTTCCTGCCTACTACACAACAAGATTTATTTAAATTACAGATTTGATAAACCTTAAGCAAAGGATTCCCTAAGTACTTAAAATTCATACTCCACAAATATTTTAGGCCAGGAAGCTGACACAAATATTTAGCTAAAAACAATTATGTTGTACCATCAACCTCTTGGCATTTCATTATAATTTTACACCATAAGATCGAAAACAATTAAAAAAAAATTGGTATCTCAAATTTTTGAGCACAGACGATGTTTCCAATACTAACAAATTTGTATCAACTTTGACTAACAAAAGACAATGTTTTCAATACTAAATCACGATCATACTTTATTTTAACTAAAATTTATCCTTCCCTTTCTAGGTTTTCCTTGTTGATATGTGGGATTTTATAATTATTTGATCCCTTCACCTTCATTATATCAATCATGCAAAGTTGTAGTGTCAAGAAGATACGTTTAGAATTCACAAGTTAATAGTCTTCAAATGACTTCAACATGGCACCAGCAAGTTCGTCTATATTATGGGACTTTTCGTTGTGGAATAGTGACTAGATAGCTCTAAAATAACCAAGATCAAGAACAGGTAAATCCGGAGAGTTTGGAGGTTGACACATCAGGCGAATATCACATCCATCGCTACTTGGCAAAATGATGCCTCACTCTCATCAATGTGTGTTCTTGCATTATCTTTTTGAATAAAAATTGGAAATTCACGATCCTCAATTGGCCATTTGTCATTGATGGCAGGTAGTATTTTCTCTATCTTGAATGAGCGGATAACATCTCTAGTTACTGAAGTAATCACCTTTGTCTCCATTGTCCCTGCAGGCCTACTAATGCAATTTCTCCTAGCTGGTTGTCGTGTGACCAGCGGGAATATACCAATTTTTCCATCAAAAGTCACATTTTCGTTTTCATCAAACATTTGGAATAAAATTTTTGCTCTAGGAAGTACGTAATGGATCTTCTTCCTCAAGCAACATGTAATAATTCTAATAATCTATACTCATATAGAACTACTTCTCATCAATATGAATAACGTTATGCATTTTGATAAAAGTTGAATCAACTAGTTTAGTACTTTCTTCAAGCATTTAAATGCAAAATTTTATATGAGACATTTTATTTTACCCGATGTTAAAAGTCAATGTAATGAGGTGTTGTTCGTGTTGAGACTAGATGCTAATCCTAAAATAGTTGTCCTTTCATTTAATGGAATATCATGTATTTTTGTAAAATCAGCATTAATTTTCTTCCATCCATAATTTTATCCTCTGATGTTGAATATTACCATTTGAACTCTTTCCCTGTTTCCAAATCCGCCGAACTATACGCTTATAAATGGAGAAATGAGAAGCTATTGTACCTATAACCTTTTTTCCTAACAAAATTTCATATATGGCTCTACGTTCTTCATCTGTCAAATTTATAGTATTTTTGTTATTAGGACTTGAACCTGACATACCAAAAAATAAAAAAAATAAAAAAAAAAAGATGAAACAATTAAGATAAGAAAGAGGACCATTGATACTATCATGGAAAAAGGATATTATAAATGCATACCTACATTAAAGTTAGTCTCATGATCCTCTTCTTCTATGGATGGAGTTATGTTCAAATCAAAAGTTGTGTTGAGGTAGTAATTTTATTCCCATCACCCTCTTTACTAATATCTACATTTTAATCAATGAACTTTGGAAATGTTTGTTGCCTTGTAGCCATTTCAATAGTTAGACTAAAAGCACCATGACTTGTAGTGAACAAACTTTAGTTTGTAGCTTAAAATTGGAGGAAATTTCTTTTTTTGACTGAAATTTTGGCGGAGTAATTTGATGGAGGATGCTATTTGTATTTAGAAGTTGAATAAGTCTTCCAGGAAAAAAGAAAAAGAAAAAAGAAAGAAAGATGAAGGAATAGTAGGAAGATGAAGTAACAGTGGAGAAACAAAGATATGATTGTCTCCTCTAAAATCAAGGAATAATGAATTTGATAAAATCAATGAGTTCTTATAGTTAAGGGAGTAGGTATATAAAATTGGAGGACTAATTAATGAAAAAATAGGCTTGTGTGAATCGATAAAATGGAACGGATAAAAAGGAACTGTGTGTGGGGGGGGGGGGGGGGGAGGGAGTATGTTCTTAATTAATTAATTTTGTTTATGCATGTATTAGTTTGAGTAGTGGTATATTTTGATCAAGAATCAGGCCAGTATATATAAGAAACTTTTCTACCCATTTTCGACAAAGGCTAGAACTAAATCAAATTTGAGTGGTGACAATGGAGGTATTATTTTCCTGCTCATTCATTTGAAAGCAGAAACCTTGGCAGCATGGCAGCGACTCGCCCAAAAAAGCAAAACGGTGGCACAACTCTTGCAACGGCAGGATCTTCATTGACAACATAGCGAGTTTGCAAAACAACAGATTCCAGCAACCTGGTTGTGATGGCGGCGCGAGTTTTGTGTCATTTTTTTCAGTCCTCCAAATTGTGAAGAAGCAAATCAGAAATGATATAACCAGAGTGGCGCTTACAGCCACGTGGCTTGACAGCAACACGCTTTACTGAGAAGTATGCATGATGAAGATGGTCACGACGATTGCAGTGGTGGCTAAGAGTGTGCTAGGGTTCTTTTGTCATGGTCGAGCCAACTCGGTGATGATGGCCGAGTCAACTCAGCGCTCGACCGAATCGACTCAATGTTGGGCCAAATAGGAAAGGTGTTGAGGTGATGTGCATCATCACTTGGGTCTCATCCAGATTGTTTTAGGCTGGGAGATAGATTTAATTACTAGGCCTATTTTTGCTCAATTGGTTGCTGGGTCATATGATGAAGTTGTGCCTTTTAGGCCAATTTATTTTCATAAATTGTTGGGGCAAATCTAAACTTCTCTACTATCAAATATTGGGCCATTGAGAGTAAAGTCAAATTGATTTATTTTATCATCATTAGAATTTGATTTTGACGGGCTAATCAACTACTTTTTGTTTTGTTTTGGTGCAATGACAATTGTTGCTTATGGGCCACATAAATAATTATTTAATTGAGGCCTAGATAATATTAAAATAATGGACTGCTAGAATATTATCATTGGATCAATAAATCAAAATTAAATATAAAATTGTTAATGTGACAAGTGATAATGATGGACTTGAATATTAAAACTTAATTACTCAAGTCGGACTTCATTATGGGCCAAGGACATTAACAGATAATTTTATTGATTGGATATTTTATTATTTTGATGGACCAGAATGTGTTTTGGCTTGGGATATTTCGATTTGGGCTAGGAAAACTAATTAGAGAGTCAAATGGATTTTAGTTTTTTGAGATTTGGGCTGGATAAATTGGGCTTAAGCTTTGAGCTGGATAATTAGTTTTGATCAGACAAATCGGGTATAGAGTCAACCAAAATATCTACCTAGACCAAGAAAATTATAAATGGTGGTTGAAAAGTTTGAGTTGGCTTATGGTTTCATTGAGTTTTCTTTTTTATTATTCGTGGATTATATTTCATTCATATAACATGTCATATATAATCTCGTGTGCGCTCTAGGTTTTATACTGTCATGCATAATTGATATATTTAATTTCTATATTCAAATTAGATAGATAATAAATATCTTGATTAATAATATAATCATTTTAATATTATTTTGATATTATTTAATCACTTTAAAACCCAAAATTTTCTTAAATAAAAATATTAAGTGTGAGGGGATGTATTTTTTCAAATGAACTCACTACCTCCCCTATTAACCCATTAGAAAGAATATGTGTATGCCTCATGCCAGTTTAAGTGGTCTCCCTATAGGAAAGATCTACTGTTTCGGTTACTAGATTAGGCCCGTGTATATAATTACTCATTAGTAAGATTACGTGTATGCCTCCCCATAGAGGGGATGCCCTGTTACGGTTATTAGATTGAGTTATTTTAATAGAACTTTGTAAGAAAATATGTATGCCTCGTGCTAATTTAACTGATTGGAGGATGACTGTATTATTTCGGTTACTGAATTGAGTTCATTGGACGAACAACTCATAAGTAGAAAAATGTGTGTGCCTCACGCCAATTTTAGTTGGTCTTCCTAATGGAGGACTGCATCGTGTCTGTTACTTGATTGAGTTTGTTTTGGTGGTAAGTTTTCAAGCGCGAATTCATTATGTGTGCCATATAGTATCATAGTTAATTCACGGACTTAAAAAAATCAATATAGGGTTTATATACTAAGATTAAAAGTATTAAAAATGACTTCTTATAGGATATTCAAACAATATTATTGATGATCAAAATGATATGATACAAAATCCATATAGCATGAGATGCATATTATATTGGACTTAGTGGAAGAGTAACAACCGAGCCATAAATCAACATTTATTCCTCCTATAGTGGGTATGTTTATTTTGGGGTTTTAGGTGGTCGCATAATATAGTAGTTTATTAGGTCTACTTATTCGGTTGTTTTCATTCATGCATGTTTATGTTATATTTATTTGATTTTGACAAAATATCCTAAAAATTCACTATCCAAAAGTCGTGTTTTACAGTCAACTAGTGGGACAAGATTTTATTGATCGGAATGTTATTTTATATTTTTTCTTCTTAATTGAAAAGTACCAAAACTTCTATTGACTAAATTATTCCCCATTCTACTAGCCGAGGGTTCTAATGTTGAACATTTCGAAGCACATGATAAGTGAATTTATTCTTCTTTGTTAATTTGTTGCTATATTTGAGATTACTCTAAAATGTGTTGTGAAGATATTAGAATATGAAAATTACCAAGAATCATGAAAAGTCTTTGTACGATGTTTAACTATTTAGATGCTAATTTTTATCAGACTATTGTAAGGTCTAGTATGAACATGTGCATAAAACCTAATTGCCCATGAGAGATCATATGCTTACATTGATAGACTAACAAGGCTGGGTTTTAGGAGTTGAATCAGTTGGAGATTCATGTTGACATGGAATTAGACTCCAAAGTTGTTCTCAGAATTCAAATTCAGCTGCAAGCTGAAATGTCCCTGAGTGAGTTGATAAATGAGCTCAAATGTGCTAAGAATCTTCATATATTCTTCATCGGTGTATCATTGTCCAACCTACAGAAAGGTAAGTCTGTAGCATCCAACTCTAAAAAATCTTTATGATTTAGTTTTATTAAACTTGTCTCGCAGTCACTATCACTACCTAGTTCTAAATCCATGAAATCGTTCACTATGTGACGACCCTCACCCCTCTTTGAACCCCATTAATTGTAAAACTAACTTCTTCATTAGCAATATTAAAGGTTACTTTATTTTATTTCATATTAAACATGGCTTGGCTTGTGGCTAAGAATGGGCGTCCTACAGGTATGGGCAAATTTGTATCTTCTTTAATATCAACTGCAATGAAGTCTACTGGAGAAGCTAATGTTCCTACTTGCAATAAGACAGCATCCACTACCCCCCATGGTTTGTAACAAATATCGATCTAATATTTAAATTATAGTAGAGGTTACTTTATAACTCCTTGTGTTCAATTTTTGAAAAGTTCCTAGGGCCATTGAATTAATGCTAAACCCTATGTCAAAGCTAAGTGTATGTTTCATATAGCATAATTGATCGTATGTGCCCATCTTACATCAATTGTCACGTTTTCACATTTCAATTAAAAATTAATAAAAAAATAAAAAAACCTAAAAATTGGAAAGGAACAAAAGCCCAAATAAAAATAAATTATCAGCATATAACTTTTTTCCATCAGTAATTTTGTGTGGATTTTGCAATCATAACTTATGAGTTGATTTCACCAAGAATTAATGGAGATTGCATCCTATTTTTCTTTTTATCAATTATGTTAATATTAGTCTTTTTTTTTTTGGATTTTTTTCCTCTTAAAGGCAGAAAAATCAATTCAAATATATATAAAGTGTAATAAGGAGCAATTTTGAGAAAACAATTAAAAGGATGTTTGGACTGGAATGTAGGAGGATGTGCTCCATCCTTATGTAGCACATCCTCCATGCAAAACCCTACCCTCTTTCACAATTTCCAATTACCTTTTCATTTACTACATAATCAACTAATCATTATACATACCGCGTTTTATAATATATAAATATAAACTCAATATAGAAGCTAACCCTGATTCTTGGTTAGTTAATTGCAAACTAGTTTCAGTAGTTAATTAGCGGTTTAGTGATTTATTCTTTATTTTACGGTCAATAATTTTTGTTAGAGTGTGGCGGAAAATTAGGAGTTAGTTTTTATATCTATATATTTAAATTTTGTAGTTACTTTGCATTCTGTAAGTCGGGCCTTTCCATTGTTCATAAACCATTCTTCTCCACTGTTCAGGTTTTCTAGTGTACTCTTTTATATATCTTCTCCTTCTTCAACAGTGGCATCATAGCCAAAGCTATTAACATGAACACCAAGGTCCAGATTTTCGTTCCTTTCTTGGATGGAAAAACCGCACTTGGTGGAGCACACAAATGAAAGTGCTTCGTGACTATCACGGATTGCTAGCTATCATGGAGAATGGAGTTCCAAGACTTGTTGAAGCTGTGAGTGATGCATAGAGGATTGATCATCATGACATGGTAAAGGAGGAGAGGATGGCCATGTATCTCATTCATCCATGAATGATAAAGTCTTTGTAAAGATAGAATCTGCAACTTCAGCGAAACAAGCATAGGATATGCTGAATACTTCATTCAAAGGAGAAGAAACAACGAAAAGGTAAGATTGCAAACTTTAGGACTTCAATATGAATTATTAAAAGTGGACGTCTAAAAATGTTACTAACTTGATGAGTGAAGTTCTTTGATAAATGAAATAAAAATATATGGAGAAGAGTACTCAGATCAGAATAATGTGGAGAAAATTTTGTGAACGCTCACTCTGCGTTTTGACCATATTGTGGTGGCAGTAGAAGAAACTCATGATCTGTCCAAGATGATTGTAAATGAACTGTCGGTACCCTATAAACTTGTGAATAGAGAACGAATGAGAAGCGTATTGAGAACCCTAGAGCAAGCATTCTAAAGTCGAGTCTCCACTAAATGGGAATAAAATAATGCAACTAAAAAAATGGTGGATCTCATGGAAGAGGATAAAGAAATGGTGGATCTTGTGGAAGAGGACGAGGATACCACCACAACAATAAAGGGCATGATGATAGAATCATAATCACAGCAGTAGGGGATCAAATCAGGAATGTCGGCATAACGCTAATTCTAAAGGACGTGGACATGGTAGAGGAAGGTATGATAAATCTTTGATTGAGTGTTATTCATGTCATAATTTTGGTCATTATACATGTGTATGCAGAAATAAAGAGAGCGATCAGATTGTTAATAGCCCATAAAAAAAGTGATGATGCTGATGATGATCATCATGATGGTGGAAATCATGATTTGTTGATGGTTACTGCAATAAGAGAAAACCCAAACTACAACACCTGGTTTCTTGAAACTGGGTGTACTAATCACATGTGTGGAAACAAAGAGTTCTTCATAGATTTAGATGAGTCAGTTCGCTCTAGTGTGATGTTTGTTGATGATAGTACCATTCCGGTGATAAGGAAATGAAAGGTTCTAATCAAGTTAAAGAATGGAGATCACATGTACAATTCTTATATGTTTTATGTACCAGACATGAAGAGTAATTTGATGAGCATGGTTGAGTTGTTGAAAAAAGGGATATAAAATACACTTCTCTAATAATTCCCTCTCTATTAGTGATAGAAAAAGTACACTTGTTCTTAAAGATCACGTTACAAAGAATCATATGTTTATAGATGATATTGCCAATGATATATATAATTGTCTTAATGTTGTTTTGAAAGACGAGTCTTGTGGCACCTTTGATTTGGTCATTTGAGTTTCCTTTGTTAAGAGATGCTTGGTGAAGGAAATATGGTGAAAGGGCTGCCAAGTATCCACCACCCCGAACAACTTTGTGAAGCTTTAACTCTTGGAAATATACAGGGCAGGGTAGGATACAAGTAAGCCTTCCCCATGCCCAACCCATATATAAAATGTCCTGCCCATAGGCTATCATATTATCCTATCTTTTATCTCAGATAGGGTATGGGAAAAACTCGTAGAATACATGGGTAACCGTGGATAAACGAGTCATCCTATTTCAGAGAAAATAAAGCAAAAAAATAACAACTTAAAATCAAACCAAAAAGTAGAAAAAATTTATTCACTGACTTACAAGAGTATCTTAATGTGATCAAGTGATCACTTAATTCAATTTCCCAAATAGTAGTGCATCATACAAACCACAAAAAATAATAAAAAAAGAAGTGCATCATACAAATCACAAATTAATAAAATAACAATAACTCTAATTTACTCACTACCTGCATTTTTTTAGACTTCAAAATTATACTAAATCAAATCCCAATTCACTTACTAATTGTATAATTTATTTTAGCCTATTACATTTGCACCTAATGCTAGTAATAGCATTCCGTCCGTGCTTGAAGATGTATGAATATATATACACATTATATATACATAATACAATATATATATATATATGTATGTGTGTATATATATATATATATTTACAACATATATACTGGATAAGCGGGTACAGTAGACGAGTTGGGTAGGCGGGTACGACACCTAAACCCATACCCTACCCTTACCCAATTATAATTTGGCGAGTAAGGGGATACCCTGCCCGTTACCCTAAAGTGTGGGCAATGCACAATCCGTTTACCATTTTACCTACAGGTAACCCTACTCTATGGGTGAAAAATCGACATTCCTAAAAATATAGCAAATTTCATTTTATACCTAGAAAGAATCAAGGAGCAAAACAACCATTTGCACTTGTTTATTCCAATGTGTGCGAGCCGATGAGAATCATATCAAATGGTAACCATGGATACTTTTCTTACATTTATTGATGATTTTACTAGAAAAAACTTGGGTTTATTTTCTGCAAAGGAAACCTAACATGTTTGGTCACTTTAAAAAAATTTAGGCTCATGTTGAGAAGTAAAGTGATCATTTTACTAAAATTCTTTGGACGGATGATGGTGGTGAATATGTTTCCAATGAATCTATTAAGGTTTTGAAGAACAGGCAATAAAGCTATGACATCACTTTTTCCTACACCCACAACACAATGGGGTTGACAAAGAAACAATAGAACCATAATAGGTATGTCGAGAAGCATACAAAAGTCAGAGGTATGCTTGATTCTTTCTGGAGTGAAGCTATCTCCAATTGAGTATCCATTATGTCACACCCGCAGAAGCATGGAACGTTCAAAGTCAAGTGTAAAGAATCTTAAGGTGTTTGGCTCCATTGCTTATGCTCATGTTCCTGTACAAACAAGAACGAAGTTGGATGATTAAGGAGAGAAGGCTGTCTTTGTTGGCCATGTGAATGACAGATATAAGTTGTTTAATCCGGAGAAAAATAAAGATTTTGAGTAGATGATGACACTTTTGTTGAAGATGAAGCATGGGAGTATAATACAAATCAACAAAAGAATTCCTTGTTGCCTTCTATTTCCATTTTGGAGGAAATAGAAGCCTTCCACGTTCCCATGAACGAAAAAATTCTAGAAAATAATGTTATACATGATCAACAATACTTGGAAACCTGAAGACAAAGAAGACACCGGAAACATTCTATTCTCTTACGGGATTCTAAGGTAAATTCTTATAATACTATTTTTGATGATGGAGAATTTTTTAATTTCACTATGTTTACAGATTGGAACATGTGACGTTTGAGGATGCAATTGAAGATCCTAAATAATTGAATGCGATGAATGAGATGTTAGAGGCGATTAAGAGAATGAACATATGGGAACTTACCACAATTTCACCAGGTCATAAGGCGATTGATTTTACGTGGGTTTTTCAAGATGAAAGTAAACTCAAATGGTGAAGTAGAGCGGCACAATGCCAGATTAGTTGCAAGGAGCTTTGAGCAATGACCTGGTTATGACTTTCAAGAGGTATTTTTCTCTCATTGCTCGAATTGGATCAATTAGACTTAATTGCTTTAACTGTACAAAATCATTGGAAAGTCCATTAAATGGATTTTAAATCTTCTTTTCTTAATGGTCCACTTAAAGAAGAGGTTTTTGTTAAACAACCTCCAGGTTTCGTGAAAAATAAAAGTGATGATAAATTTTTCAAATTGAAGCATTAAATGGCTTAAAACAAGCCCCTGAGCATAGAACAATCACATAGATTCTATTTTTCATGACATACGATTTCAAAGGTGCCCATCTAAGCAAGGCGTGTATGTAGAACTTGATAATTTTAGTGATTTATTATTATTGTACCTTTATCTTGATGATTGCATCTTTACAGTTAATAATGTCAAGGTGATTAAGGATTTTAAAGCATCTTTGATTCGTAAGTTTGATTTTCAATTTTGATGTTCTTCTTTAGCTTTGTGGGAGGAAACCCACTAATTATTAAGTATTGCATTTCACTTTCAGTGCTCTTTTATTTTTTATTGTGATTTTAAAAGTAGGTACAAAAATACAGATAGCGGCCCATTTACAACAGTCGAAAAATGGGTAAAATTGGAGCAAGGGTGGACAAAAAGTGTATGTGTGGAAAAAAATAGAAATTCCTAGGAGCAAATGCACGACCGGGCAAGTTTCTTGTTCGGTCGAGCAAATGCTGTTGCAGAAAGGTCAGATAAGCACTGAGACATTCGCACGACTGGCAAAGTTTTTGCTTGGTCATGTAAATGGCCATTTTCTTTAGCAGTCAAATCGTTGTGCAGCCAAGCCATCATCCTAAATTTTCTATTTTCTTCCTATGATTAAATCCTAACCTTTTCCAAAAAATATTAAAATACTGAGAAAGTGGGAAGCATTCATCAGCAAGAAAAGACCCATGCGACACTGAAACAAGCTCAAAACAAGTGCGCTCAGGATCTATCTCTATCTCAGTACCTTTTTGCTCTGTACGTCCACGTATATTGTACCTTGTCCCCATAAACTTTTTTTTCACAAAACAAGTTTGAGAGAGGGGGATAGAGTGGTACACCCCATTGGTAGTTTTTTTTATTTGATCCTTGTGCTTCGGTTATTAACTTTTCAATCTTTTTGTTTATTTTTATTGGCCTGTATAGATTGTTTAATAGATAATATTTGAATTATTTGTTAAAATTAAGGCCTGTTAGTTAGTAATTTTTAATTTGTATTGCATTGTTAAATATAATTTGCATTTTTAGCTATCTGTTATGCACGTTGAATTGCTTTAATTAAGAGTAGAAAGTTAAAGAGACGTGAGCCTAATAACTCCGTCGTCATAATAATATTGGTGATGAGCTCATGATGAGCTTATTTTCTGCTTAAAATTTGACATATACACATGTAGGACATAGCTAGAATAGGGAGACAAAATTAGACTAAGTTATTTAAGAAATGGTAAAAAGGTCGTGAGGTTTTGAGCCCCATAATTGATACTCCAATTTTTTTAGTAATAATTTCTTTTTCTTGTGTGTTTCGTTGATGATATCATAATGCATCTCTGGAACTTGCCTTGAGTCTATTCTATATTGGCTTGTGTATATAGCTTGAAAAATGATCTTAGACATTCTTTGTATTATATTTTAATTCACTTTAGCCAAAAAATTCCATACAAAAGATATTGTTTTCTCCCTAGTCATCTAACTTTTGAGCCTTAGTCTGTTCAAGATAACTTTAATTGAACCTCGTAACATTTTTCTTATAACTTGGACTTTTTGAGTGAAGGGGAGGAGAAATAAAAATGAGTAAGATGTAGTGGTTGAAAGAGAGAAAAACTTATAGGTAGGAAAGTTTTGACGTTACATATTCATAAACGGCTAGAAATTACTAGATAATTTGGCTGCCTTAAAAAGGAATGAAATTTATCGTGTGGGTAGGGGTATCATCATTACAAATATGCCCTATTTGTTATAAGTTTGGAGAAAAAGATTAAGGCAATCAAAAGAGTTTAGTAAGAAATGTGTAAATTAATAAGAGTTAGCAAACTCGCTAAGAAGAAAGGAGTAATCATAATAGTTTGGTGAGAGTAGTATACAAAGGTGAAGAAATTAGTCCAAGTCTAGTCACTTTATCAATACGTTGTCCCACCTTTAGCAAAAAATCTACATTGCAACCAAATTGAAAGACATTTTTTTATTCCAAGCTATATAAATATAAGTGCGATGCCTTGGCTAGACAATATGTAAGCATATGGTAGCTCATATGTGTAGTACAAGTCGATGAGTGAACACTTTCTATTTTATACGCATGAGAGAAGAGTGATACACAGACATGGTGAGGATAAATTTCTTAGGGGGATTTAGCTCTTAAAAGTAGTTATAGTGTGTTTGTCACTAGGTGTCCATATTACAGTGTTATATATATATTTCATAAAAATCAAGCCTAACACAATATTCGTCACCATTGATGTTGTTTTCTTTCATTGAGTAGTTCAGGTCGCACAACAGGTAACATTTGGGGGATTATGATTACTCCATATTTTACGTAATTTTTAGACATATATTCATAGGTAAGACAATCAAAAAACACGTGAAATAGTACTTTCTAATCCTCATTTTCATATGTTTGGCGAATTTCACTTGTTTGTTGATTTTGTGGTGATTTCAATACAAAACAACGCATATTTTGAGTAATGGTGAAATCATGGTGCCAATCGAGTAAAAGGAAAGCTTGGATAGAAGGAAACAAGTAATTGGACCCAAAAGAGACATTGGATCGGCCCAGAATGGAGTTGGATTTGTCTAGTAGAAAGAGCATTAAAACGATTAACTAAAAAAACATTTCCTCGACTGAGCAGAAATCTTGTCGTGATGCATTTGCATTTGTGTCAATGACGGAAGTGCTTCTATCATGGAGCATTTCCATGGTCGGGCAAAAATCTTGCCTGACTCGAAAAATGCCACCGCCACGAAGAAAAAGACGCGTGGAAAGGGATTCTATACAATTTAATCTCTACTTTAACCTAATGTTCTGCGCTCCTATATATACGTAAACTTAGTTTTAGTAAAGTGACATCATATAAAGTAGTAAAAAGCATATTTTACTTTTGCACTAGATAGTTTTTTGAGAAGAGTATAGTTAGAGAGTCGAGTAAGATTAAAGAAGATACATTTTGTTGCCTTCTCTGGTGAATTGTAGTATCTCTTAATCTATTCTTACTTATTGTTTCGACCGATGGTTTTATTTATGATAATTGCCTGTATTAATTCTTCTATGGAATATTCGTTCTTTATTTTAGGGTTTAGAAAGTAGGTTTAAATTACAATGTACTCCTCCGTCCTACCTTATTTTGCGCACTTTCCATTTTCGTCCGTCCCACAGGAACTTGCACACCCCTTAAAAAGGAAAGTTATAACACAATCTCCACCCTCAATCAACCTTTGAAAAGTCAATAAAATCTCAAAAAACACTTTGAAAAGTCAACAAAATCTCAAAAAAGCAACTTTTCTTAACACTCGTGTCAACCTCCCTTGTGCAAGATAAGGTGGGTCGGAGGGAGTAGATGTTTAAATGTTATCCATAATTTGTATGCACTCTATTGTTATTCAATGTGTTGTGTTACGATTGATGTTAGGTTAACCTGATCACCCAGTCTGCACACGCAGATCATACACTACAAGAAACTGCACATATCATGACGATTTTTTTAGTGACGCACGAAAATTTGTCACATTTTCTTACCCTATAGTGACGAATATGATTTTCGTTACTAAAATCTTCACAATAATGACAAAATTTACGATTGTCACCGTTAATCATATATATCGTCACTTACTTACTTATGTTATGACGATAACCAAAAGATCGTCATGATAATATATGAAGGTAGAATTTATTGCTAATTTTTTTTATGAAAGTATTTTGGTGACAATATCACAATAACTGGTGACAAAATTTGACGTCACTAATCATTATTTTTCTATGACAATGTTATATTTTGTCACTAATTAATTTAAAAAGTAGTGACAATGTCATTTTGTCACCATTGTTCATATTTAGTGACGATGGACAATAGCTCGTCACTATTTTATTTGAAGGTCTAAAATTCTAGAGAAGTGACTTTATTAAAGACGATAACTTGTTAAACTACGACAAATTTTATCATCACAGATACTAAGTGTACATGACGACACATTATTTCGTCATCAAATAGTCTAATTAATAAGTTACAATATTTGTTCGTCATTAAATAGTTCGATTAATAAGTGACGATACTTGTTCGTCTTATATATTTAAGATTGATGACAATGTACATTAATTCATCTTAAATTAATTTACGAAAATTTGGTGTTTTGTCATTAATCATGTGGAAATTGAGTGACAACATTCTATCGTCACCAATATTTTTATTTTTTTAGTGATGATGAATGTCAATTTATCATCATTTTATTGAAATAATGTATTACATAATTAAAAACCAAAAAATAAAATTGCTCAAACATGGAGTTGAACCTATGACCTTGAGCAACAACTTTCAAGTTTAAACCAATTTCAACAATACAAGTTATAAAATTATTGTTGTAATATATTATATTACTTGTAAAAATTCATTAGACAAATTCAAACCCAAGACCACCACCTAAAGAGTCTAAAATTCTACCATTTAGGCTATAGCTAATGTTTAAACTTCCAAAATATTTAATAAATATCAATAACAATTGTAGTAAAAAAATAAAATAAAAATCGTTAATGCAAGGAATCAAACCCAAGACCCACCAATATTAGGAAAACTTCCTACCCAACTCAACCAACTCAATTAATTGCTCTTTGTGGGATTTATAGTTAATATATATTAATGGTAATTGTAATAAAAAGTAAAAATAAAGAAGTCAAGAGTGGCTGTCGAACATAGGACCTGATGGCCTTGGGCAAACTTCCTACCAAATCTCCCACACAATCTGTTATGCTTTCCTTGACTTATCTATATTTATATATTGTTAAAACAGGGAGAAACTAACAGTTGAAATGAAAGATAGCAGCGACTGTCCCAATCTAACCCAAATCAGCCTTCCTTCGCGAAATTCTTGCCTTCTACCATTCTACAATTTGAACAACTTAAAAATCACTTTCATAGTCGCCATCTTCTTCCATTTACCATAGGTATGTTAGATAATAGGTTTCGTTGTGTACTTTTGAAAATAAAATATACCCTTTTTATTTATTATTAGGATATAAGATAGTTTTAATTTTACTAAGGTTTAGGAAACGTGAGATTTTAATTTTAAAATAGTATTATTGAACAATTTTATTGATATAATTTAATTATTTTTTTGTTTATTTTACTCAAGGGCAATATTATTAAGGGTGGTAATTTTTAAACCGACCTGACGAGTCCAACGGACATTCGATGACAAATTTATTGAGAGGAACCCACTATCAACTTGAAAAGAATCTATTATCTATGTATATAATATTTAACTTTTATCTAGCTAAATTAAATTAATAAATATTTGAGAATTTAGATAGTATTTTGTAAAATGGCTTAGGACGACAGCTGCCAGCTTGAGGGGGTGTTTGCATTTGCTTTTTCAAAGTGATTTTCAACTTATAGCTTGAGAAAAACTATTTTATAGTGTTTGCAAAACCAACTTCTGCTTTAAAAGAAGTGCTTTCAATGTAAAAGTTAAAAGTAGAAATTTAATTATTTTCTCCACTCAATGGCAATTCTATAGATTATATGATATTTTTTAAAAGATATAAGTGATTCTATAACAAATACTCTAACTTCTACTTTTATTGGAAATCGCTTTTTTTGCAAACACTACCTACTTTTCATATAAGTAATTTTAAGAATATCTAATTTTAATTACTTTTTCAAAAGCAAAAGCAATCGCAAACACCCCTAAATGAATTTTCATTTGTGGGTATTAATTTAATTATCAAATGTGAAAATTCTATTAACTTTTATCTAACTAAAAAAGACAAAATAGCTCACCTAAATTAAAATATAGAATAAAGAAAATTTACGCTTAGCTAGAAAACAATGAAAAGGAAAGCAGTCTCATTCTCACATTATTAAAATAAGGAAATGCAATTATTCCAAAACAAGGGCACATATCCCCCTCCACCTTCCTCCATTCCTCCTTTTCCCCCTCTCCGACTTCTATCACCTTTGATATTTCCCAGCTTCCTGCTCTTCTTGCGCCACCCCCCTCCCACCCCCACCCCCACCCCCACCCCTGTGCGGATCTTTCTCTCAGAAAATTTATTATTCAACAATCTAATTGGATTCACAAATAATCTCCAATTTCATATCAACCATATCTTCCGAAAATTCTGCAAATTTGATTTCCAAAATCAACGACCCACCCAAGTAGTAATTTAGAAGATGCGGCTGCGAATTGGAGCGGGATCTCAAAAAAATTATTTTTCTTTTCACAGAATGTGGCGGGTTCGAAATTTCCTGATGGCCGGGAAATCAAAAAGTTTTCCCGGTAATTCTCTTCTTTATATATGCATCAGAATTTAATTTTTGTACCATTTTTCACGTTGTTGTATTAATTGTTGCTTGTGGTAATGTTCTTCTAATCTAATTCCATTCTTTTCTTACTATTTTATAGACGAAAGTTTTGATTTCTGATTTAGGTTGCTTCTTATTAATTAAATGGATATCTCTGTTTGCATGTTAGTTATTTGTGAATTGATTAAAGAGATTGAGTTTTATCATGTGTATAATAGAGCTTAAGAATGACGAGTGGAAGGGTTAACAAATCATAGTTATAGTCTGGTTTTGACATTAAAAACTAGGCCAGTAATTGTAGTCATAATTGAGAATTTTTTCAGATTAGTAATTTCAATTCCATACGTTTGCTTTGGTTCCATACGAGTGTTGAGAATTTTTTCAGATTAGTAATTTCAATTCCATACGTTTGCTTTGGTTCCATACGAGTGGATGCTTGTTTGATCTATTGATTTAACTCGTCGCTGCCATTAACATCTTTCACTATTTCCTATTACGTTTTACTTTGTCTTTATTGTTGCTATAGCTTTCCTACTAGCTATTACATTGTAATTTTTGTTGAACTTTGTTTATTTTCTAAAGAATTTTTTTTTTAGTTTAATTTGTTGTGTGTTCAGCCCATCTCAAATCATAGTTATAGTCTGGTTTTGTGATTAAAAACTAGGCCAGTAATTGTAGTCAGAATTGAGAATTTTTTCAGATTAGTAATTTCAATTCCATACGTTTGCTTTGGTTCCATACGAGTGGATGCTTGTTTCATCTAGTGAGAATTGAGAATTTTTTCAGATTAGTAATTTCAATTCCATACGTTTGCTTTGGTTCCATACGAGTGGATGCTTGTTTCATCTAGTGATTTAACACGTTGCTGCCATTAACATCTTTCACTATTTCCTATTATGTTTTACGTTTTCGTTATTGTTGCTATAGCTTTCCTACTAGCTCTTACATTGTAATTTTTGTTGAACTTTGTTTATTGTCTAAAGAATTCTTTTTTAGTTTAATTTGTTGTGTGTTCAACCCATTTAAAAAAATTGAATTGAATTTGTACTAGTAGGCTTTAGAGATGGCTCCTGGATTTATGCACAAATTGAAGTCAAAAGACACTTCAAACATGTCTCAACAAAGCCTCAATGGACATACCGCTAAGCATGCCCAAAATGAGTTGGCAAATTCGAGAAAGCTTAGAGTACTTCTCGAGAAAGCGAAGAACAAATACGGGGTGGGAATACTACTGCTGGACCTGAAGTAGGAGTACCATAAAAAACTCAAAATGGATCATTCAAAGGAAGTCAATGTCCTACCACTAATCGAATCAATCAAGGTGACACCATGCCACAGAACCCAACAAGTCCGTCAAACCACAATCATTCAGTAAATTGTAACTCACAAGGCTACCAACACATGACAACAAGACAGCCTGGAGAAAATATCGTCGTGACCCAAAACAATGAAGTACCTGGAACTCAGACTCTTGAAATGGAGTTAAATGGAACAACTGATGTTCCACCAACTGAGACACCTGAAACTCCATTAGCTGAGAGCCTCCAAGATACATCATCTGAAGCTAGTGACGCAATAGGTATGGGTTATTCTTTTTTAGTCTTGTATTAGTTCCTTACTAAGTGGATTATTCTGTTATTCTATATTTTGTAATGATCATTTCATGGACACCTATAGCTACTAAATTGAAGAAAAGAGGTCGTGGGCAAACCATGGGCAAAGGCATTTTGAAGTATTATGTTGCTACTGGGAAAAAAATGAAGATTAATGTGGATCCAACAATTGGAAGGCCGATAAATGTAGATGAATCGGCAAAACTTTCTAGTCAAATTGGTGTTGTAGCTCGAGATATCCTTCCCGTGCCGAATAGGTGGAAAGATGTGGACGAGGGAAATGGTTTGGAACCATGCTTTGATCACCTAAAGGTATGAATATAATCTAATATTTTGTTTATATATCAGACTAATCCCCGGCCTGAAAATGCTTTTAATATTTATAGATTCACATGGACATTAATGTTGATGGTCCGGGTGTTAGAGAAAGCTTGGTTGATAGGCTAAAAAACACCAGCCGACAGAAGCGCCACAAGCTGCACAAGCATTTCAAAACTTTTGCAACCGCGGAGGAGGCTAAGATTAATAAGCCACACTTCTGTCCTAGTAGAGAAAATTGGGAAGCATTATGCGACCTTTTTGCTTCAGCTAAATACAAGGTGATAATCTTTAAAATTATTAATTTAAATTCATATTCTTGGTTATATCTATGACTTACATTGTAAATCATTATTCTTGTTTTGATAGCACACAAGTGATGTCAATACAGCAAATAGAAAACTTCTACGAGCTCCACATATTACGGGCAGAAAGGCTTTTACAGTTCGGCGACATGAAATTGTAAGTGTCGTAACGCAATGCAATTATAGTCAATGTATTGATTTTCTGATTTACTTGAATGTTGTTTGCAAACTGAAGTTGAGATATATAAGTATTAGTGTAATATTTATTGATATTTTACATATTCTAATTGACTACATATATTTGTTGTGGTCTGTTGGATGATTATTTTTAATAAAGAAAAAGAAAAGCTTGTGTTAGACAATTATTATGTGAGTAATGTTAGTGCACGAGGGTTGCGTAGTAAGTGTTGACTATAAGAAGCTTTAACAAAGAAATACCAAATTATGATTCAAGCAAGAAACTGAAATTTCAGCGTGAAATTCAAATTTCCTACAACGGATCTTGTGATTTGCAAAATGGTAAAGATTAAATGACCATTTTCATCTTGTTGCGATAGTCTCAAAAAGAGCTAAATGGTGAACCTTATGACCGGATCGAGTTGTATAAGCGTACACATTATACTGAGAAAGATGGCTGGTCGACACCTGAGGCAGAAGAGAACTGGGTAAGTTAAATAAAAATCTATTTTATGCGTAAAGTTCATTAATGGATATAAAGTATGACTTTGACTACCTAAATTTGTTCAAGCAGAATTCAATGATAAAGTTACAAGAACAATATAAGGAAGCAGGGATTGAGAAGAGTTCAGATGAGATAGTTCTTGAGGTTCTTGGGCATGGAACAGGTTATGTGAAAGGCCTTGGTTATGGTCCCAAACCTCTAAGTAGACGCAACACATATGATTCATCTACTGAACAACTACGAAAGGAACTGCAAGAGGCGCAAGGAAAGTTGCAACAATCAGAATCCCAAGTGAACGGACTAAAGGCACAAGTGGTTGAACAACAAAATGAAGTACTGGATTTAAAAGGCCAGATTTCTCATCAAGGATCCATGATCGGGAAGCTTATGGCATTTATGAACTCTCAAGGGATAACCATCTAAAATTCTTAAGGTTGGTTTCCTTTCTTTTTTCCTTTATCTAAATTCTTATGGAATTCACACTACATTGACATTCTATTATAAGGTTTTTTTGAGTTGGCGAAATGGAGAAGTACTGCTCTATAATCAACCAAGTAGGGATTCTCTTTGTTATTTGATTATGATTTCTTTTCTTTTGTTATGCATTAAAAGAGGCTTTATCAATTCTTGAGATAATCCATCTACCTTGTATTAATGCCATTCTTATTTCTTTAGTATCCTAATACCTTTAGTTTTGAGTTTTAATTAAGGTCTTGATTAGATGTACATATTTCATTTGTCTTTGTAGATTTTTCTAGGAATGGTTGCCCGACTTTCAGCAGTGCTCTTTTTAGCCACTATTATTAATTTCATCATGAGTTGCATATCTTAATTGGTAATTAGACCATATGCTTAGGTATCCATGACCTTTGCCTTTGAAGTACTAGTTCACAAACAACAAAAATAAGTAGTTGCAGGGTGGTGTACACATATTCTTAGGTATACATGACTTTTCTTGATATTACAGTGAACTTGTGGAATTAATAGTGTAAGAAGAAATGAATAAAAAAGGGAAATGCTAAAAGAAAAGACATCTTGCTTACAAATATGACTAGGTTTATATGCATGCATGGAATTTCATCTTTAAGTAAATATTTTAGTCTCTAATTGTCATGTGTTAATTGATTGAAAATCTACAGGTGTGTCTGTTCCTTTTGGATGGCTGTGAATTTCTCGGAGTGAGGAGTTTTACATCCTTTGCATTTCGGAGCATAGAAGAAATCAAATTGAAAATAAAATCTAGGATTTAGTCTTTATATTTGTTTATATAGGTACTTCTATCTGTCTTTATCAATGAGGATATCTACTGTTTGACTTTTGTTATGTTATCCTAGTATCACCACTTTATCTTTTATGTTGAATATGAATATTTGACATTTCATTATCCTTCACAATAACATGGTTTTCTTAACATGCTTCTTTCTTGAACTTTTGTGCATATGACGAGTAATGTAGAGAAAAATTGTATGATTGAAATATTTAATATATGGAAGCAGGATAAAATATCTATCAATGTGAATGTGATGGAGTGTTAAATATGACATTTTATTTCGTCACTATTTTTTTATGTAATAAGAACGATAAAATATGACATTGATATAACAATTGTATTGTCACCTAAGCTCAAACTATTAGCGTCACCATAATTTGATAATTAATGATAGCAAACTATTTTGTCATCTAAAATAATTATTAACCACATATTTTGGCGTCACCCTAAATATTCTTTTAATGATGATATATTTTGTCAGCAAAAATAGTATTTTATGACGATTTTTTTCATCACATATGAATTTATTTAACATCGTATATAATTTTTATTTGACAATATATTCGTCACTTTTATGCAAAATCTTTTGTGAAGATAGAAATTCGTCACGACATGTTTTGTTTAAATGACAAAATATGTCATCACCACACCTAAGTCTTTAGTAACAGCTGAGTTCTTCGTCATAATTTCATTCTTTATTATGACAACACATATTGTCACTATTTGTGCCTATTTAGTGACGATGAGCCTTTAGTCACCAAAGTTTACTCTTTTCTGACACATTAGGTCGTCATTATACATATATATATCATGACAATTGGTAGTTTGTAACTATAAATAGGGCCTTTGCTGACGAATTAATAGAAAAATGACGAAATATTAATGTAATTGTGACGATAAAAATTGTTACTAAAAATTATAAGTATTGTAATATAATGGTGTTCGTCATTAAAATATTTTTTTTAGTGACAAAATATACATTTGTCATTTAAAGTGTTAACCTTAAATGACGAAATACAAGATTAAGTGACAAAAGATTAACCATAAAAGTGACGAAGTAAACGTCACAAAAGAGGGAAATATATGGTGATGGTGCCCATTATCGTCATCAAAAGTGACAAATTTAGTGACGAACTTAAAGATTGTCGCATATACCTTTTACCATGCACATACGACGACAATCGTTGTGACGATGAGAATTCGTCACCAAAGGATTTAGTGACGAAAATTGACTTTTATATGACGATTTTTGTCGTCATGTTTTATCTTATTTCTTGTAGTGATATATCCAATAAACTAGATGGTGAGGATATTGGTGGCCAAACAACACACAACATAATATGTCTGAGAAATTGGAAAGGTAAGGAGATATTATGAGATCATTCTTAGGCACTTTTAGAAGTCATATACATTTCTTCCGGGAGGTTGGTCTGTTTTGCATGATGCACACCTCAAGTGCTCTAAAGGGTGTTTGAGATTCCAAATCGCGAAACCTTTATGAATTTTCTCAAATATAAGAACTGATGAATTAGAGATAGATATATGTGTGTGCATGCGCGTTTAGCTATGATCGTACAATAATTGATTTTGAAATTGAACATCTTAAGATAGCTTTTTATATTATTGAATCTTGTTTATTAGTTATATTCAATTTGTTATCAATCTTTATTCTGTTTCAATAGTCTTATGGTCTTGACTTTAGTAATTAAGATAATCACCCAACAAATCAGAATTTGTTCCGTTTAGATATTTTAGTACTGATACCTATTTAGTGATATGATCAAGTCATCTTCACTAGTCTGTGAGATACGATATTGTTTGCCATTACCTCTTGTACTACACTGTACACTTAAGGTTTAACTAGTAAAAAATAGAGCGATGATCCTATATTAACACTCACCAATCCGAATAACCTTTTAATCATTAATAATTACATATTACTTCTCATAATATAAGGGTGTGTTCACTTAAGATTTCCCTCAATAGATTTAGGAGTCCAAATCCCAATAAAGCACATGATAGGGATAACCCGATCAGCTCGGGTCGGGTTAACACCAACCCGATCAGCTCGGGTCGGGTATGACAGAGCCCGCTGATTGGCCCAGCATGCACAAGCCCAGCAAGCGCGTAAAGGCCCACCACGCGTAGGCCCAGCAGGCCCAGGAACGCGCGTCGACCCAGCGAGTGGTTTGTTCCGTGAATCAAGGCCCATGATCTTTTCCCAACTGCCATGCAGATTTGGTGGGCAAGATTATAGGGAGTTAGTTAGGGTTTTGATTGAGTAGTATAAATAGGTGAAAAGAACTCTGAATTAGGGTTCGCACTCTGTGTACTGAATTACTCCGTGTAAACTCAACATTCTAGTAAAAGAAACACCTCGGCAAGAGTGATTTTCTGCCCGTGGACGTAGATATCCGGATCGAACCACGTAATTCCTGTGTTTTTACATTCTGTTTGCGTAGATTATTGTTCAAATTGTGTGGTTACCGGATTGCGCGTTATCAATTGGCGCCGTCTGTGGGAACGTTTTAACCAGCAATTTCTGACGTTTACATCGCATTCAAGAATCATGGTGACAACACGTTTGAATCAATCTCGCCACGGTGATCAATATAACCAGGATCCGCCCGTGGACCAAGCTTTGCAGCCGAGGCAATTGCCGGCAGGAAGTACGTCCAATCATCAGGGTAATCAAAACCCTCCACCCCCTCAAGACCCGCAAAACCCTAATCTTGCAGCCGCTCAACCACCGGTAAACATCCAAATTACCCCAGAACTGCTCCAGGCTTTCCTAGAAGAACATGCACATGTTCTTCAAGATTGGGCAATTAATCGCCTACGTCCCGCGGGGCCTGCCGCGGGGCCTGCCGGCCATAATGCTAATCCCGTGGTGCCTCCACCCCGCTCACGCGATCAGCAGGACCCGGGACACCGCGGTCGCCAGGATCGACGACGGGAACGACCTGGTTCTTCCGAGGACCACGGTAGTTCTAATGAATCACGGCCGCGCAACGGTGAACCCTCTGATGTTGATCGCCGCCGTCCACTTAATGCGGCTAAAAGAGTTCGCTACGCAAATCCTCATGCTTTGGATCTTCAAGAGTATGAGCGAGTTCAACGCAACGTTGAACTGGATAGAATCCTGGGCCTTGATGCCAATGGAGAGATCATCACACCGTTCTCCCAGGAAATCATTGCCATTTCCCTTCCCGAAGGGTTTAAACGGCCAGCCATACCACCTTACAATGGCACAGGAGATCCGGCCAATTTTCTTAGAGCTTTTAGGCACAGCATGCTTAGCCATGATAGCATCACATCCCTCCAGTATTGCAAGATTTTCCCTGAGTACTTACAGGATGAAGCTCGGGTTTGGTTTGATTCTCTCCCACGTGACAGCGTATCCTCCTTCAGAGAACTTGCCGAGCACTTTTGGGCACGGTTCGAAGCACGGGCGAAGCCCATGGCCACCCTGGCCGACGTAATGAATATGGAACAGCGGGACGGTAAAACCGTTACCCAATTTCTGGACTGTTTCACAGCGGTAAGCCTCAAGGTGGGAAATTGCCCCGACGATGTGGCCATCAACGCTTTTATGAATGGACTCCGCCCCGGAGCACTCCACACCGAGTTAGCTCGGAACACTCCGGTCACAACTCGAGCACTGTTCAAAACAGTGTGAAAATTTGCTAAGGCCGAGGAGCAGACTCGCCAGAAGCGTGAGAAACACGCTAGCAAGCGGCAATCCGACAAGGCTCAAGCCGGGCCTAGTACTCGACCTAGTGCATTTTCCCGCCTGACACCGGGGCATTTAGAATCCCGAAGTGAAATTCCACAATTGACTCCGTTGACGAAGTCACGAGCTGAGATCCTTTCAATCCACAAGAACGATCTGCGACCTTGTCCGCGGATGACTGCTCCACCTGAAAAGAGGAACCGTGGAAAGTGGTGCGCGTACCACCGAGATCATGGGCACGAGACAGAGGAGTGCCGGGAGCTTAGCAAGGAGATTGAGGAATGCCTCAAGAAGGGTCTCTTGCGGCAATACGTAGCTCGAACTAGTGACCAACCTCGGGCAAACCACAATGGGGGTTCGTCTCATAACCGCGGAGGTTACCATGACCGAGACACTCAACAAAATCGGCCACCGTGGCAGAATAACCGGCAGGGGCCCAATAACTACGCACGACAAGATTCTGGCAATCGCCAGCAACCACGTCTTCCACCACCACCTCCTCCTCCGGGGGGACCCGAAGACAACGCACCTCCTCACGTGATAAACGTGATATATGGAGCCTTACCCACCGGGGCTTCACGACATGCCTTAAAGGCAGAAGCTCGACGTCCTCCTCCCGAGGAGCCACGTCATAAACGCCTCCATCAGTCCGAAACTGTCAGCTTTACGGATAGGGACCCGGTTCCGGAGATAACACCTCACACAGACGCTATTGTCATCGACATGACTGTAGCCAACATAACAGTAAGGCGGGTCTTCGTGGATAATGGAGCCGCGGTAAGTGTTATATTTGCAGACTGTTTCGAAAGGATGGGGATTTCCCGAGACCAACTTCGACCGGCCCCCGGGCCACTACAGACTTTCACTCAGGGTGAAGTCCGGCCAGAAGGTATCATCACTCTCCCAGCGTCTTTGGGGACTTATCCGAGGATAAAAACTATCTTTGTGGATTTCTATGTGGTGAACTCCCCGTCACCATATAACATGATATTGGGCCGGGACTGGCTTACCCCTGCCAAAGCCGTATGCTCCACATATCACCTCGCGCTAAAGTTTCCCACCTCGCATGGTGAAGTGGCTATCCGCGGGAGTCAGCGGGTTTCAAAAGAGTGTATGTACGTGGCACTCAAAAAGACTGCCAGGGTTCCACCCAAACAGCAGCTTCAGGTAACATCACCGACCCTGGAACCTCGGGAATGTACCCCATTGGGGGATGCCACCGCCCAAGTCCCGCTAGATCCGTCTAAGCCAGAACAGACAGTAACTGTAGGCGCTGTGGATGTGCCATGGCTACATCAGGCCATTATTCAGACCCTGCGAGAATATTCCGATGTTCTTGCATGGTCTCCTCTAGATATGCCCGGGGTTTCTCCCGAAGTGATTACTCACAAGCTGAACATCGATCCCAGCGTAAAACCGATCCAACAGAAGCAGAGGAAATTCGCTCCGGAGCGAAATGAAGCCATTCAAGTGGAGGTGAAACAACTCCTGGATGCGGACATCTTGTTCGAGGTATTCTACCCCTCTTGGTTATCCAATCCAGTAATGGTGACAAAAACCGGTGGGGCATGGCGGATGTGTGTCGATTTCTCCGATCTCAATAAACACTGTCCGAAAGACTGCTATCCTCTGCCCTCCATCGACCAAAAAGCCGAAGCCATTACGGGGTACGTGGCACTTTGCTTCCTAGATCTGTACAAGGGATACCATCAGATTTTTATGGATCCGCAGGATGCCCTCAAAACGGCATTTATCACTGCCTTTGGGTGCTACGCTTTTAAGAAACTGCCCTTCGGGCTCAAGAACGCTGGAGCCACCTATCAACGTTTAATGGACTTTGTCTTCCACGACCAGATTGGTCGTAACGTAGAGGTTTACGTCGATGACTTGGTCATCAAAAGCTCCTCCCATCTTTCATGTGTGCAAGACATTACCGAAACATTGCGCACTCTGCGACGCTATAACTTGAGGCTCAATCCAGCGAAATGCACTTTTGGTGTTGGCTCCGGGAAGTTTCTCGGTTATATGGTTTCGCAAAACGGCCTGCAGGCCAATCCGGCTAAACTCCGTGATGTGCTAGATCTACAGCCACCTAAAACATTCAGGGATGTTCAACGCCTCACCGGTGGTTTGGCAGCTTTAAATCGATTCTTGTCAAAAGCGGCGGAGCGCCAGCTCCCGTTCTTTAAAATCTTAAGACAGGCGAAGTCCTTTGAGTGGACCCCGGAGTGTACCGAGGCTTTTGAAGCCTTGAAACATCATATACAGCGGCTGCCTACCTTGTCAGTTCCTCTCCCCGGAGAGCCGCTCTACCTGTATCTGGCTTCCGCCGAGGAAGCTATTAGTGCAGCCCTCGTACGAGAAGTCGATGGCGTCCAGCATCCTGTGTACTTCGCAAGCCGAGTACTCCACGGCGCAGAGACGCGATATTCCGAGCTTGAAAAAATCGCGTTGGCCCTTGTTATGGCAGCTCGGCGTCTTCGGCCATACTTCCAAGGACGTGAAATACGAGTTCTGACCAATCACCCCATCCGCCAAATTCTTGTAAAACCCGAGGTGTCTGGGCGCCTCGCCAAGTGGGCCATTGAGTTGGGCGAATATGACATCCAGTTTCTCCCCCGCCGAGCGATTAAGGGTCAAGCACTCGCCGACTTCCTGGCCGAATCCCCGGGAGACAATCTAGAGTCCCCCATGGACGGTGTTACACATCACCATGCTAACCTCGCTCCTCCACCCCGGAAGTGGCAACTTTTCGTGGATGGAGCATCCGCGGTCCGAGGAAGTGGTGCCGGACTTCTTCTCATCGACCCCGAGGGGGTGGAAGTTAAATATGTCATCCGGTTCAAGTTCAAGGTGACTAACAATGAAGCGGAGTACGAGGCAGTTCTCGCCGGGCTCAGGCTCGCTCAATCCTTGGACGTTCGTCATCTTGCGCTCTTCACTGACTCCGAGGTCGTGTCTAGACAGATCCAGGGGACCTATGTCGCCAAGGATGAAACAATGGTCAGGTATCGTGCTTTAACACTAAAGCTTATCTCCACTTTTGATGCAGTTGTCATACAGAAAATACCCCGAGCTCAAAACACAAGAGCAGACGCGCTCAGCAAGTTGGCCTCCGCGGTCCGAACTAATATATCTCCGGATATCATGGTTGAAGATTTATCTCATCCAGCAGTTCATGAGGCCATGGTTTCGGTACTGACCGATAATGATCCGAATTGGATGACTCCTATCATCCAATATCTCCGAGATGGAGTCCTGCCTATTGACAAACTACGAGCTCGGCAAGTTATCCTCAAAGCCCCCAAATACTCCTTTCATGATGGAGTCTTATACCGGCGATCATACCTACAACCGAGTCTCCGGTGTCTTGCTCCTGCCGAGGCTACCCAGGTTCTGCGAGAAGTTCACGAAGGGGCCTGCGCCAGCCATATCGGTTCCCGCACATTAGCCAAGAAAGTTCTCCGCTGGGGATACTATTGGCCAACCTTGTTCAACGATGCTCATGACCTAGTGTCCAAATGCAGCAAGTGCCAACTGCACTCCCGTGTAAAGCATCTGCCGCAGACCGAACTCACGGGAATCCAGAGTGCGTGGCCATTTATTAAGTGGGGCATCGATATTGTTGGACCATTCCCCGTTGCTCCGGGAGGGTTGAAGTTCCTGGTTGTTGCCGTGGACTATTTCACCAAGTGGGTCGAAGCCGAACCACTTACAGCCATTACTGGATAGAATATCTTGAAATTCGTGTGGCGCAATATTGTTTGTCGCTTCGGCATCCCGAGCACTATCATCTCGGACAATGGTAAACAGTTTGCCAACGATCCATTCCGATCGTGGTGTGAAGAACTGCACATCAAACAAATTTTCACTTCGGTGGCTCACCCTCAAGCCAACGGGCAGGTTGAGGTCACCAATCGGACACTTCTCACAGGAATAAAGAAGCGCCTGGATAACGCCAAAGGTCTCTGGACTGAAAACCTTCCACAAGTCCTATGGGCTTATCGCACAACACCGCATACATCTACCGGGGAGACTCCTTATAGCCTTACCTACGGTTCTGAAGCCGTTATACCCGCTGAAGTCAGTGTGCCGAGTCCTCGCCTCCTTACCTTAGTGCCCGAGGATAATGACGAGGCTATCCGGGCAAATTTGGATGAGCTTGAAAGTCGTCGTGAACAATCATTCATTCAGCAGGCTAGATGCAAACAACGAGCAGCCCGGTATCATAACCTCCGGGTCCGAGGCACCCAGTTCAGTATTGGGGACTTAGTTCTTCGGCTCAACTCAGCCAGCAAAGCTGCTCCCGAGGGAAAATTACACGCCTCTTGGGAAGGTCCCTACAGGGTTGTTGCCGCGCATGACTCCGGATCTTATCAACTTGAACATCTCAACGGGACCCCGATTCCCCGAAGCTGGCACGTCACCAATTTGAGGCGTTTCTATCTGTGATAGCCACATCTCAAGTACTATCTTATCTTTCATTTCTTTTATAGTTGTTTACCCTCTTTGTACTTTTGAATTTGCTCCGGCACTTATTATTGAATAAAAATTCTTTGCTTGCATAACTCGTTGTGTTATCCTTTACGTTACGGGGACGCCCTAACGATTATCATATTATCATTGTTAGTCTCCGGACCTTTACAACTATCCCTCGGTCCGCCCGAGGAGATTCACATTTAGTCTCCGGACTCATGTCACCTTCTCGTCTGTTTAACCGGAGAAGTGTCTTCTCCCGCCTGATCCGTCCGGGGAGACGTTACTCCCGCCAGATCCGTCCGGAGAGTAAATTTATCCATGCTGTGTTTCCGAACACTCAATTGAAATAGTTAACAATTGAAACAGTTAATAGTTCCTACTGTGTTCCCGAACACCCAATTAAAGTTATTAATAACTTTTTGCTTTCCTTAAACTCGTATATACACACTATAACAGTTTTATAATTTCCGAAATAATACAACATCAAGAAGTTCTTTTTTACATAAGACTCTAAAAAAAAAAAAAAAAAATGTGATTATCTATTTTTTCCGGAGCCTTCTCCGAACCAATACGCGAAATCGCGTCGTCTTGTCTCTGATTGAGAATGTCCCGTCCTCCGGGATGGCTCTTGCACGTTCCGACGATGCCCGGCTTCACTTCGGCTCTGACGATGACCCGTCGTTTGGGGACCCCGGTCACCTACAGCGGGCTCGGTTCTTGTTCTTGGCCCTGACATGCTGGCCCATTCTGCATGACCCCATTCTAGGGGCGCCAACGGATCCATCACCTCCGGGGTTTTCTCTGTACCTTCCCTTGTCTTGTGACGAAGAGGATTTGGTGTTTTCTGCGGAGTTGAGCTTTTCCTCCTTTCTCTTTCCCGAGTATTTGCCCATTCTACGGCATCCCACTCTTCGGTAGGCATTTCGTCGATCTCCTTGGCCAATGCCACAACCGTCGGTCCACTGGCCTCTGGCTCCTCGGCGTGAGGTCTTTCCGGTTCTTGAGGGATATCAGGCTTTGTGTTCTTGCCCCGACGTCTTTTTTTGCGGCTGAGCTCTGGTTCACTTTGCTCGGCAATGTTCAAAGCTTCATCCCGGGCCTTGACTTTCTTTTCAAGCTCTACCAGAAATCCTAGCACCAGCCGGCCCCTTATGATCTCAGGATCATTCGCATCACCTCGCTCACTCCGCTGTTGGATGTCTTCCCGAACCTCGGCCCTCCGGGCTTGAACATCTTTCACTGATAGTCGTCCGCTGTCCACAAGAAGATGCTCACACTCTTGCTGGTTGATACGCAATTGTTCTAATTCAAGATCTTTTACAACGCAGTGAGCTTTATACTGCTTCATTTGTTGTGCGGCCTCTTTCCATGAGCCCTCCACCTTGGCATATCTTTTCTCTATCAAGGATAAATTCCTTGATAGTCGGGGGACTTCATGCAGCATCAACATATCTCGCTCTTTCTGCAGCCACACTATTGATGAGTTGAGCTGCTTTATTACTTCATACGGGTTTCCAATGTTTTCCTGGCAAGGGAGATACCTCGGGTTTTTCAGACTTTGTCAATATACATACATTGCGTGAATAAGAGAGAAACAACATTTACTATTCATATAACAGAAGATTTTCCATTACAAGAGAAGACAGCTTGGGTTTTTCATTACAAAACAAAGGTTTACAATGGAATCCTTTTTACATGCTAGTCTATTCTACAGTCCGCTCATGAGTTGGGAGGTCACTGACCTCTCCGGGGGTAGGGTCGGCTTCTTTTCCTCCCAGGGCCTCCACGACATCACTTGTACCCTCAGCTGCCTTGCTGGGGCCTTCGATCATGGCGGGAGGAGTCGCAATCACCTCTGGACGGGGAATGGGAGCTCGGTTCCTTAGCTCCCGAACATAGAAACCGTTGCGGAAGCCCAGAAAGTCTTTATCCTGGTCCTCGTTGCACCGTTTTATGATGTCGGGAGTGAGGATTGTGTTCTTCTTCGCCAAGGCCTCGATCAATGGCCACTTCGGAGCCTTCGTCAATGAATCGAAATACGCGTCGTCTTCGTTCCCGACTGCATCGTAATTATACCCGAAGCTCTCATCGTAAACATTGACCTCCGGGTACTTATCATGAACGGCTTCCAACAGCTCGCTTCTGGTGGCCGTATCACCCGCAGCCACGAACGTGCTGAGAAACTGCAGGAATGTCTCGGTTTGAATCAGCTTCTCGGCAAACGTTTCCAGCACAGCTCCCTGGCCCACGATGGCCTTGTTCAGCTCTTCCCGGGCTGCAATGAGGTCGCCTCTCATAATGGCAACCTCGACGGCCTGTTCGCGTAATCTGGCCGCCTCTCTCTCAGCAACTGCTGCTCGGTCCCGAGCTGCCTTGACGCTTTTTTGAGCCTCCGAGAAGCCAGCCCTTAGCTTCGCAACCTCGGCTTCCAGCTCAGCGATCCTACCTTGGCCGGACTCCTTCTCCAGCCTACCCACCAGCCCGCGAATAGGCTCCAACAGCTTCTCAAGTTCGGCTCCAGCGGCCGATATCTCTACTCCTTGCCCCTGAATTGACTTACTATTATGATGGGTCTGTATAGGGAATAACAAAGTTATTTACGATGATACCTCGTGAGCCGGGGTCATGTGCAATTTTTTGGCAGGCGGTGGTGTTGTCGGGGAAGTGACCCTTCTTTTGGTGCTCGGGGTCGACCCAGAAAGGGGAATGGTGTCTTCAGGGTCCGCCCTGTGGCTGCCCCCAGCTGTTGTTCTCTGCAGCTCCGGAGTTTTTGAGCTATCACCTCGGCCCCCCGAGCTGGCTTCGGTGCTTTTCCTAGCAGCGCTCTTGAACTTGCCCACTGCACATGACAAACACACGTTCAAGGGATTGACATTGTTACTTTACATAACTTACGAAGCAATAAAAGCCCTACCCTCTACTTCTGCCCGGGTTTTAGTTCTCTCCCGCTCAGACATGCTCGGTGTCCGGTCAGAATCAGTCCCGGTAGGGGTGCCGCTCTCTTGGGATTCCGAGGTCCCACCGGCCCACTTGGAATAGTACGGACTCATCCCAGCTTCGTCCAGTACTTCCTCCGGGAATCTGGACTCCAGCACACCGACCTTTTTCAGAACACTCGCGCCCTTGGGTTCTCCTCCCGGGGCACTATCCACCACCTCTAATCTTTGCCATTTGGGTAATATGGCTTTCAGCCTGACATATATAAATCTCCCTCTCCACCCTTCGATTTTACTTGGGTTCTTAACCTTAAACTTCTTACCCGGCCTGGGGTTAAGGTAATACCATCCCTTATTTCTCCCCATCGTCTTCAGTTGGAAGAAATGCCTAAATAAGCTGATACTGGGCACTAATCCTCCCTTACTGCACTCCACCAAAAAGCCCACCACCTGCCTTACAGCATTAGGCCCTAATTGCCCCAGCGCTATTCCATAATAATCCAATAATTTTATCAAAAATTCCCATAGGGGAAACCTCAAACCTACGGCGAGCTGATCTATATACACGGCTATGAATCCTTGGGGAGGACAGCAGGCTTTGTCATTACCCTCGGGAATGATGAATTCCAAATCAAAGGGTAAGAAGAAGTTCGGCACCCATCGCTTAATTTGCTTTTCAGTTACTGTGGGCCTTACCCCCGCCACTTCGAATCCTTCTATTTCCTCCTCACACCGGGGGAAATTCACTGCCTCCACTCTTACCTCACTAAGATCACCGCGATGGATCTGCCTACTTTCACTATTCTCAGGATAGATCACTCGAATGGGAGGTGCTCTATACGGCACTCCCTCTGGGACTACCTCTCCAACCTTAGATGAAGAAGAAGAAGAGTTAGACATACTTACTTGATTTGACTTCGAAAAGGTTGATTTGAAGAGTTTTTGGTCTGAGATGAATCGCGAATGCAAATTTCCTCTTTTTCCCGCTTTCAAACAGATGAATCGCAATGAAAGAGATGAAAAGTTACTGTGCAGTTATTCCCAATATAAATGCAGAAAACCGACGGCTCAGATGCAGCCTATTCAAATTCAGTGATGGAGATTCATGCGTGCTCTTCACGCGCTTTACAGTTACCGAGGCGCGTGGGGAACAGCTTTCTTGGGACTCGCAGAGCGTGTCACTTCACATCCCTCTCTCTCATAATGGCGCCGCCAATCACATCAGACTCACCCTTCTTCAGGAAGATTCACACTACACCCCGGTGTACCCTCCACCTCGGTTAAACTACTACACTCCGGTGTCCTTTCCATTTTGGCCAGAATAATCACCCCGGTGTACCCTCCACCTCGGCCACGTTGTCACGTCGCGTTTTTCGCTTCTGAGAAGTTCGGTGTCTCACTATATGCCCCGTGCACCTCGACCTAGCTCGGCACTGCGTCCGCCAATCATTCCGCAGAGTCCCGGGGACGCCGATAAACTCGGTCCTTCGTAGACGCTTTGGCCCGCCAGCGACCCCGGTCCTTCTTACTTACGGTTCCACCCCGGTGACAACCGAAGCTCCTACCTCGCTCCGGCTGGGGGGGGGCATCTGATAGGGATAACCCGATCAGCTCGGGTCGGGTTAACACCAACCCGATCAGCTCGGGTCGGGTATGACAGAGCCCGCTGATCGGCCCAGCATGCACAAGCCCAGCAAGCGCGTAAAGGCCCACCACGCGTAGGCCCAGCAGGCCCAGGAACGCGCGTCGACCCAGCGAGTGGTTTGTTCCGTGAATCAAGGCCCATGATCTTTTCCCAACTGCCATGCAGATTTGGTGGGCAAGATTATAGGGAGTTAGTTAGGGTTTTGATTGAGTAGTATAAATAGGTGAAAAGAACTCTGAATTAGGGTTCGCACTCTGTGTACTGAATTACTCCGTGTAAACTCAACATTCTAGTAAAAGAAACACCTCGGCTTCAAGAGTGATTTTCTGCCCGTGGACGTAGATCTCCGGATCGAAACACGTAATTCCTGTGTTTTTACATTCTGTTTGCGTAGATTATTATTCAACTTGTGTGGTTACCGGATTGCGCGTTATCAGCACACTCATTAGTTTCCTTAGTCAATTTTAGCTCACTATTTCTCAACTTGTAAACACACTCTAAATGATCCTCCTCTATTGACACATATCTTTGTCCAAACATCCATCCACCAGGAGTGAGACAATTTTGAAATATTAACTAGAAGAAACGACTTCTTTCATAATTTCCGCAAGAAAAAAAAAAAAAAAAAAAAGAATTCTTCATATATTAAAATAGGAAATGAAGCCATTTTCCGATCGTCACTTCAAAATAGCCGTTGCCTGTAACTTCTATGATTGAAGAGGAACGAAATCCTGGGAAACGATTAGTATATTTCGATAGAGAGGGCGGAGAAAGAGGAGACGAAATCCGAGCTACGGCGGAGCTTGGAGATCCAAGAATGATTACGCGATCGAAGTTGGCGGAGCAGCTCAGAGAGTATCAGATTCGATCCAAACATGATTGGACTTCCATTTCTTTGTTTTCCTCTACCTCCAATCTCGCCTCTTCCAGGTATTTATTCTGATGTGCAATTAGTTTTCATTTTTATGAGTATTGCTATTTCTGTATATCAATTACGGTTTCTTCGTATTTAGTTCATTAATCGGTTCTTTGAAAGATTTGAGTCTTTAGGAGATTTGATAATGAATTTTGCGTTTTCTGGATTTGATAGCTCAGATTAGACTATCTTGAGGTTATGCAAATAAGGATTGTTGAAATTTAGGAATTCGTGAATTATTTAATTAAATTTGGATTTTGCATCTGGAAACGTTACTGATTAGGGGGTCTTTCGAAGGTGGAGGAACAGTTTAGTAATACATTCGTTCTTGACGCTTGTGAGGTATCTCTTAACTTCTATGGGAGGCTGATTATGCTTTCTTTTTAAAGAATTCATTTATGAACATGCATAAAAGGGCATAAAATGTATTGGTTCTTAAAAGGTTGCTTCAACGTACTGAGGACAAGCAACACTGTAATTGTTACAGTTCCTTCCAGATTCACGAAATTAGGTTGCTATTGACTCTGTACTAGTAAAAATCCAGACTAAGATGGACTGCTGAATAACTTATTGCTAGATGTCATTGCTAATGACCATTCTTGAACTATAACCAAACAGTTTTTGTGCCTCAAATTTCATATATTTGTGTATCAGTTATATCTTCTGTATTATTTAGAGGATCTTAGGGTGAAGCAGTACCTTTGGAATCAGTTTGAAGTACCTCATGGATCCCTGTTTCACATTCCTACAACCGTATGAGATGAGTATATGTTTTTACCATTCTTAGGTGATAGATGAAATTAATCACAGTACGAAGACATATGTTGCCACATTTTTTTTCTTTTTGGACATTTAGCCATTCAACCTCCGCATTTTCTTAGTTTATCCACAATGTATTAGCGGTTGATTGGGTATTCAGCCAAAATTGTTTCACATGGGAAGCATGTCCCCTTTTTTCAGTTTTCATTTGGTCTTTTTAACTTTTTTGCTGAGCTCTACCAACACTAAAGCTCAAAACATGGTGGTGGCACCCATAAATCTCCACATTACTTGCCCATTTTTTTCATTTATTTTTCTTCTTTGTTCTTGAATGTAGATTTTCTTTTCAAACCTAATAGTAGCGAATACTTGGCATGTAGCAGAGACTCTGCAGAATGTTAATGGATTATAGACGGCAGAATTAATAAAAATCATATTAGCTTGGATGGTTGTGTAAGATACCACGTAATTGGATGACATACTAACGCCTAACAAGCTAAATAGTCATTTGTGGCCATTTCTTGTTGGCTTCTTTTATAGAATTTCTGAACTTTTGTTGGTTATTAGATAAGCTCACTTCTTGCTTTAGCTGATTTTGTTGTTAATATATGCCAAGATTTGTAGTATGTCATAACATAGGAGTAGGTATAAAAATACTTGTGCAGAATTTCTTAATGTTTGGCATTGTAATTTTTTAAGAAATTATATGTATATGTAATCATGTCTATTGCTTTGCTTGATATTTTGATGAGAATGACTGCCAGTTTTCATGCTCTTGATGGCATTTGTGTCCCCATTTGAAATGTCAAGAGAAGCTTTGCCTTGCTAAACTCTCTGGTTTTGTTGCCATCAGCATCCCTCATTTACCTCTAAATCAAATTTATTTGATTGCTCTTGTCATATGTAATGAATCCCGTCCACTATAAGTTCTGATTTGTGATACTTTTCTTATTTATGGTTGCAGGGTTGATATCGCAATCTTCGTCATATGGGAGCTTGTCATTTTAGCATTCTTTGTTTTCTCCGCTGTTTCTTTATATTTTAGGCATATACGGCTCGCTATTATTTTGTTGTTTATTACACTGCTACTGCTTTTAATTATGAAAATTACAAAGCAAGTCCGACTGGCTCGGAAGAAGCAGCGAAGGATGCTTCTCCCATTATCTATGTAGATGCCGAAGAACTAGTAACTTTTTAAAGCAAAGCAACTCTTCCTGTTGAGATTTTGTCAGTTCTTGTCCATTACTTTTTGGTACATATCTTTCCTTTGATTTGTGGTAAATGTGATTGCACTCAGAGTTGATGACTATGAATGATTGAAGGAATGCTTTGGTTTGATAGGTTCATATTCATTACTACAATATTCCCTTCACTTTTGTATGCTCGAATTTCTCTTTGTTATGTGTTGAACTCATCTGGCAAGAGATGTTGTACTACTTGTATTATTGTGCGACTCGTCCTCTCTACTGTACAGGAGGTCGTGAATTCTTTCATTTACTCATCCGACTGAAATCTTACTAATCTTTGAATCAAACATGCATTTCGTTTTCATTCTAGTGGTACGTGCACAGATATATTTTCTCAAGAAGATTGAGGTAAAATAGGCATGTCCTGGTAGCAACTGCTGCATATTTCGGTGTATTGGCTGCTTCACTTACTCGGGCTTGAAGAAGTGGATTGCAATACCTTGTGTTGCTATAGTCCATATCGCACCAAACACTAGCACAGTGCTCAACACTATTCCAAGCAATCCAAGTGACCAATTCAGCCACCACATTACGCCATACTTGTGGGGTTTCATAATCTGAACCCATATCAAGCAGGGATATGCTACGGTTACAGGCAAGGCAATCCCTCCGATCAACCCAGCCAGGCTTTTCAGAAAGGGGAGAGCAACCGAGATGAAGAACGCAAGGCAGCCAAAAAACACCCATAGTCCTGTTCTCAGCCACCATGGGCATGGTGCGTTCTTGTTGCTTGTGTATCTGAACTCCAGATTGTCAAAGACGGGCATGGCGTATATCTGGAATGAGGTAAGGCTGTTGATCACAATGAATAGACTTGTCAACCCTAAAATCGCCCTTGGTGTGTCGTTTCTGTGGTATTGGTCCAGTGCATTTAGCATCCCTCCGTTTGAGGGTATCTGAAAAAAAAAAAAGTGCAATAAGAGTTTCAAAACTGTGAGTATACCAAAAAAATAGTAGTAATTGTAGCTCTATGAACTCACCAAATTCCCATATGCCCAAAAGCCCCCTATCGCCATCGGAAATAAGCAGCTTGCGATGATTATATATGAAAACTTGATGGGTTCTTGGTAGATGAAGGCATGGTTCCCTGCAAATACGAAGGCAACCTTGAAACCAAGCATTGCGTCGTTATTCAAACTGTTTTATTTTGATTTCTCACCTGAATCTCTAATACAAGGTTGTGGCCCCTGAAAGCAAAGGCAATTATTCCAAGAGCGTTCAAGACGCTGGAAATATTTTGGATATCAGATTTGGTCCTTACAGGTTCATATGATATACCTATTGGCCTAGTTTTTGAGACAGACAGTACCCATGTTAGGGTACAGCATGTGACGGCCGTGATTGCTCCGATTAAGGAAACTCCGGCAATGGAATTGAGGTTTGGAAGCTGAGCTAAGATGACAGCTGAACAAACAAATACAACGTACCACTCCACCGTTGAGAGTGTGTTTGTATTGCATGTTGTGCCACACACTGTGTGGAAGAAGATTTTGAGTGTGCTTCCTCCCATCATTATTAGGCTAACGCAGGTTCCTCCTGCTAGGTACAGAGTTGGAAACAGGGCCAATATCTTTCCAGCCTTTCCCCTGAAAATAAATATATTTTTGATTTTATTATGGGGGGAAGGCCGCTTGTCTGGGAAGTCAATTCGACACAGTTTGTTAGCCATCAGCATTTGCCTTTGGATTTATTAAGTGGATGTTTGGTCATACTTATGTAAAACATGTTATAAGTTGTTTCAAGACTTATAAGTCATATTTTTTAAGAGTATATAACTTAATAAAATGTTTGGATCATCAAGTTCATAAGGTGCAATTGAATGGAATGATTTTTACTTATGACTTTGCCGCAAGAGGTTGAAATCAACGATCAAACACACATTTTATTAGTGTGGTATGTGTAGTGTGTGTTAATTGTGAAGGAAGCTTGTGAATTGAGTGTGGTGTGTGTATGTGTATGTAGTGTGTATAAGCGTATGTTACATGTAATTTGAGTGTGGTTTATAAGATTTTTAGAATATAAAATAGACTAAAAGAACTATTTTTTTGGAGCTTGTAAGCTTTAAGAGTTTAGTGATACAATCTTATACTCCCTTCGTCCCGAATGAACTTGCACTGGTAAGTGGGCGCACATATTAAGAAAATCTTATTTTTTTGTTTATGTTGATTTTTTAAACCTATCTTTTTACTTTATTTGGCAAATAAAGATGTATTGTGGGGTAGAATTTGTAAGATTTGTTTCCATTTTAAGAAAGTGTGTAAATTGCTTGGGACGGATAGTGTGCAAGTTTACTCGGATGAAGGGAGTAAGATGTTTAGCATCCTATTTTATGAAAAAGAGTCTAAGCTCTCATATATGATGCTTTTTGTTGTGTAAAGAAGCAGGAGTGACGGGAATAATACCAAAAGCAGCAATGGAGAGCCTGAGGTATCGGCTGTATCGCGTTCCGGGAACAGGTTCGTGGAGCTGAATTAGTAGCCATAAGGTGTATAATTGCCATACAAAAGCCAAAGACAGGCTTATAATTCCCCAAACCCTGGAAACAATTAGCTACCGTTCTTAGATATATGCTGACAATTTGTGTTTTTTTTTTATTAGCTGCATGCAATTGCAAGGAGAACTTACCAACCAAGGGTAGTAAAAGCAAGAGGAAGAAGAAGGGCCTGGAATCCAATTCCGGAGCTGAGGGTGTGGAAGGCAGCATAATAAGCATTCCCATTCCGCGATTCGGTGATGGGAAGCCATGCTTCAAGCTTGGTGAAATGACCTACTTCTTCCAGGTAGGTTTCCATGGTTGATATGGCCTTTTTCATGGGGCTGGCTAATGGGGTCATCATTCTCGAGAACGGGCTTTTAGGAATGGAATCAGGTGTTGCTGGAGTGGATTTGTGTAATCCTATTGTTAGTCCTGGGCTTGAGTTTACCTCCAAAAGATCCCTCATTGTTGGAGATTTAACACAAAATCTGTGTGCTGACTTGAGACTCAAATAATATGCTGAGCAGCTGAGGTGAGGTTTATAAAGCACTGACTTCATATTTGTAAGGGCCCCTTATGTGTAGTATTTCAGTTTTTTTAGCTCTTTCCCTTGGACACAGATGTGAATATTCAACTTTTTGTTGACTGCTTTTAAGCCACAAGAATGGAGATTTTTCTTCAATTTAATCAAGACCAAATAGTAATTTATTAAATTTATACTTTCATCTCTTACTTTTTTGGCAAAATCACATGTACAGGTGTATGGTGCAGTTTGGATTGAAAATCATAATTTATTGTTAAATATATTATAACGAGTAATACATTTAAACATAAACATTAATACCTTTTAACATGATACATCCCATAACATGTATTACATTCCTAGAACATATAGTACATTTAGACATAAATATTAATACATTTTTGTCCATGACTGGATGGTACGGATTTAAGATTCGTGCAACTGATATACAAGAAACCTATTCTACATTTTTAATTTCTTGAATTTTATTTTCAGTTGCAATTTGAAACTCTTAACGAGTAGTTGCACGTGCACCTTAGTTAAATTGAGTTATCTTTTTTCTGTTATAAATGGCGTTGATGGGTGACCTAAATAAATAACATGACCTCAAATCCATTAAAATTATCATAAATCATAAAAAAATGAGAATTTTCAATTTGGTGATATTAGTTGTGGTGACTTGGAGAGGAAATTCTTAAGAGAAGACAAATTTCCAGTGTAATAGTATTACGTAATAACAAAGTAGTGAAGTTGTAATATAATTTTTGACGCAAAGAAAAGATGTCGTCAATTTATAATTGCAGGATTTTGGTGATTGAAGAAGACAGCAAAAAGTTGAGTCCAAAATGGAAGAAAATTTAAGCATCCGACCATTTAAAAAAAGTGATTATGTAACTAATTATAGATTCTTGTTACGATCGATCTCTATTGTTGGGGGTGTAGAAATCCAAATTACTAATCATTCTATATATAACATAGAGACATGATGAAGCTGATGACTAGCTAATTCAATTGCCCTACCTATTTGCTCCTTGGCCCCCAAGCTTAAGACCTATAGACAAATTAAAAAAATAAGAGGTTTGATAAAATAATGGTATTCCAAGTGGTGTTGTAGGTAGACATTGCTGCTTTACTAAAAGAGGTGCGACGAAATTTCTGATGGCCACCACTTTGATTAATTGGAATTCCCCTTCCTTTCTTTATCTTGGAATTAAAACTACTTTGTATTGAACATGCAATTGAGCAACTAATTGATTAGTTTCAGACTCGCTCTTTCAATTAATTATTAGTGAATAATGGTGACTCCAACCACACATATATTCAAAACTTGCTTTGCTATTCACCTTTTAAGGAACGGGTTTGCTTTCAGTCTTCCAAACCACTTAAAGCAAAAAAATTATCTTGTCCTCTCTGGCTGCTTCACGTTTACAGTGATGTCATCTCATGACGCCACCACCAATAGGACTAAACTTAAAACAATATAACATTCATCAATCACTAAGACCACCACTTTAATCACCCAAAACCGCCTCCCATACTTTTCAATCCTATGACATATACTCCCTCCGTCCCACTTAATTTTGCGGGGTTAATCGAACACGAATATTAAAAAAAAATTATTTTTGCTTTTAGTTTCACTTTATCAAAAGTGTAGATTGAGGATGAAGATTTTGAGAATGAATATTATGAAAAAAAATTACTTTTTAAGAGTGTGCAAAGTTAAGTGAAACGGACGGAAAAAACAAGTGTGCAAATTTAAGTGCGACTGACAGAGTACATGTGAAAAAAATATACATAAAAACTATATCTCCAGACCTTGGATATCCAGAATCAGAGGTTTTTTGGTAAATAGTGTGGATTTTAAAATGTTCATTATGTTCCTTAATTAATTGGCGCGGATTTCTCTCTCTAAATTTAAATTTAAATTCGAATTTTAACACCTTTCTTTTAGTTAATACTAGTTGTTCACCCGTGCGATGCACGGGTTAGAGTCGTTTTAAGTATAAATTGTATAAACTGATAATATGTTATAATTATAAATGATACATATGGTTAAATAAATTAAAAGTGGATATTAAAAATTTTGTACTAATGCAGGAAAATGATGTTGGATGTAGGGAAAAAAAATTGAAAAGGAATATATTATTTTTGGTGCAAATTGGTTTTATTATTTTCAATTTTTATTTAATTTACGTAACACTTTTTGGTTTTTTTTTTTTTTTTTTCCATTTTAAAAAGGTAATAAAATTGTTACACAAATAATGGGTAAATGGGCCTCATGTCCAGGTAAAATAAAATAATATGTATATGTGAATGGGCCATTCACTTTCCATTACTTAGTATGCAGGTTGGGCCTTAAAAAATTGAATTAAAAGGCTGAAGCCCATGAGTACCTATTGGATACATATTTTGTGGGCAAAATTAGGTTGAGACACGTGGTTATATTTGTACCATACGCGTCAATATTTGCTATTCTTCTCTCCAACGCGGTGCATTCGAGGCGATTAAGCTTCTCCCTCTAATTTCTTAGAAGCTGAATGTCTACATATGTGGTTTTAATGTTCGTATCTTATTCCGAATTGTTGATGTAAGTCCACTACTTTTTGAATAGTTTATCAGATCCAAACTTTCTTATATGTCGGATCTTTCCGATAGCGTATGTTAGCTTATTTTGTCCTGGTTTCCGTTTGTTACTTGATTGTTATATATAATGGAGATGTCGACATGTAATGTTGTTGCATCATGAAGGATTCTTATGAAAATTTTAACCGTTTGATAATTTGGTTGAAGAATTCCGGATCGATGAAAACAATATTTGGATCTTGATAGATTAGTGGTAAATAGAAAGAGAACTCGTTTATGTGAGGCAGTCTTTAATAATGACTAACCTCAGTATAGATCGAGTTCAAATATATGTTTTATTTATTTATTTTATTTTTAATTTTATTGTTTGCAGTTTTTATTTTTTTAATTTTTTTTTCATATTATTAACTTCAATCTTCTTTGGTTTATAACAGATAAGATAATATTACTATTGAAAAATGATTTTAACAATTTATAAGATGGATCCAAAACTGTTTTTTTTTTTTTTTTAGATCATAATTGTTTTTCTAATATATAGAAAAGTAATCACTGATCTTCATGCATTATTTTCTTTGATATTTAGAGGTGTAAATCTTGAAATAGATTTGATTCTTACATCATGTAGTAGATATATAAGAGTTGTTGCTGGGAAATTGGAAAGAGAGTCGAAAATGCACATCCGATTGTAATTTTTACGAAGTAAGGTAAAACCTTTAGGTTCAGAAAATATATGTAGAGTTGTCTATGAATCAGTGGAAAATTTAAAAAATGACTGCTATATTGTTTGCTTTATAATATTACAGTTGATCATGTTGAATTGAGCGAAATCCACATCAGAAGATTTGTTACATGCATAAATTAAGGCCTTTGAAGTTGGGAACATGCATAAATTGAGGACAGAGTAATATACAGATAAGTCTTTGTGCCCCATGATTTTTTTATTACAGAATATGTTAGTGTATAAATATGTTAAATTTGATTCTTGTAATTGATTCTACTGTAATTTTCATATTTCCTGTTGTAATATGTTATTACTTATGCAAATATATTTTAAAAGTGCTACATGAATCATATGATTTTGCAAGCAGTTAGATTGAAATCAAATTTACATGAAACTAATAAACTTAAACTTAGTAGCTATAGCAAATTCAGTGTCTAAGGGAAACCCTATTTAATTCAAATAAAATTTAAAAGCAGTAGACATATAATGTAAATACTATCGAAAACATTCCTTCTGTGAAACCATAATGTAAAACGTTAAAACAAATATGGTGTCTTTCAGTATCCGATGAGCCTTGCACATTCTTTCTCCCAAAATGTTTGATATATGTCTCCCATTTCATCCTGTAAGAGGACCTCAGCTTTTGCTCTAATAAAGTAAGTATTAATTTCATAAAATATGTTAATTGAATCATAAAGAAACGTTAATTATTCTTTATTGTATCTGAAAGTGTCGACATGGTATGTTGGTCCACACTTGTTGCAAACAAAAAAAGACCTTCATTTGTTAGTCGTTGGGAACAAAGTCGGCATACAACGCGTAAATAGCGTCTGAGGCTGTGAATACTATTCATATGTACTTGTATCTCATATCTTTCTTCCTGTTACATTTGCCAAAAATAGACATTACATATAATAATGTACAAATAACTGAATTATAGTAATTTTGAATTTACTAAGACTGACTTGTTGGACGGGAGGAACATAATCTGTTTCGAAAAGTTCAACCATTTTTGTGTTGTCTTTGAACATGATCATAAACTCGTTTGTTGTTGTTTTGAAATGATTCTGATCATGAACCACTGAAAAATCCTTTATCACATACACAAACTCTACTTTAGGAAGACCTTGGAGAGTATACATTGGAGGCCCCTGAATTGTGGCATGGATCTTATCTCCCTGAAAAAATAACATACTGATGATTATTTAAGAATTTATTTAAGTAAAGATGAAGTAAAATTTAAATACAAAAGGATATTGAAGTAATACTTCTGCATCTTCAAAAACACATTCTATGCTTTTTATGCGTAATGCGTTTCTCCTCACAGGTACATGGTAGCATCGAGCAAGACGAACAAATAGGATGGGTGGCGTGTTCTGAGGTGTTACATCACGGACGACATAGCAGAATGAGTCCATATTCTGTTTTTTTTTTTTTTTTTTTTTTCCCTAAGTTTCTTAACAAATCCTATAAAAAGATATATGATGTTTCTGGCAAAGTATTGATATGCTGAGTAAATGTTTGTTCTGCGGGTTGAAATGTAATAATTATGATTATATTTATAATGAAGATTGAATCAGTTACAATTGCTGAAACGTGTATTAGTGGGCAAGAGATTGAGGCATATTGGTTGCGAACGTGGACAAATATTTATTTTTTCTATTTATTTTTCTAATTTTACTATTTACTATGTATAAATAAATGTTTAAATTATTCATAATTTTTTTTTCGAGATTAAACTTTTATAGAGAATATGCGGAAGCCATCTCTCCTTATTCACATAAACAAATCTTATTATTTGCGCGTAACTGTATCAAGTTGTGTGTAATAATAATTATTAAAAATTTTAAAAATAATTCACATAAAATATTAATAGATAGAAGTGGGTGGTGTTATATATATATTTTTTCTCAACAACAACATTACATATCTGCATTAATTTGTAGAAATCTTATAGTGTACGTGAAGATTTTAGATATATTAACTTATTTTTATGCATAGTTAATTATTATGGTGAATAATATTGATAATATGTACAATAAACATGTATATGTATATAAATAACCGTGTAACAGTAAAATCTAAATTTATGTACTAACAATTACTACATATTATCTATGGAACAAACATAATAATGAAAGAAATAAACACTATACACATCCTTATCTAATACAAAGCCAAATGAAATTTAAAGTCTAAATACTTCCTTATATACAACATTTACTGTTGTATTTGTATGTTTTTTTTCATCATCACATATAAAAACTTTCAATCCTTTTCGATTTGTGACTCTTGAAAAAGCAACATAAAGTTGGCCTGGTTGAAAACTGGTTTACGCAAGAAAAGGCCAACGTTTGTTAAAGATTGGCCTTGACTTTTGTTGATAGTCATGGCATAGGAAACAGTAATAGGAAACTGTCAACGCTGAAACTTGAATGGCACTTTTGAATCTGATGGTGTCATAGACAATCTTGGTATCAAAACCATCTGTCCTGCACTTGATCCGGTCATTATCTTCGCTTCCAATATACATGGTCTGCAAGTCTAGTAAGAAGTAACCTTGTTCCATTACAGAGACCTCGACTTGCGTCAATGTTCCTTAGTAACATGACAGGAGTTCCAACTTTCAAATGTAACTCATGATTTGGAACCCCGGAGCATTTGATGGAGTTCAAAAATTCAGGTGTATGAACATTTGTTGCCGAATCAACATTCTGATCAGATTTTCTTGTACTGTCTGAGCTAAAATATGGACGACTATCACCAGTACTTTTTTAAATCATATACTGTTTTATGGAATCCACAATATCCAAAGTTGGTGCTAAAGTAGCTCATTCTTGTAGATATTGAGGATCATGGATTCTTTCAATGAGATTTGGATATGTGCTTTCAACAATGGTTGCAATTGGATCAGTACCACTTTGAAGCAACATATCTTCTGGAATTTGGATTACAGACGATCCATCATCACCTTCGCCGATTGTTCCATCTCCAATATTTTATAACCATTCAGAAAATTCAGCTAATGAAGTTCCTTCAGTTTCCGACCCAACACTTTGCAACCTCATATTCTTAGTTAAATGGAGAACTTCGCACGAATTCCATATGTAAGATGCATTAATTATTGCGTTGACAATGTCTTGCCTTCGGCCTTTTGGAATAACCGGTAGAATTTGACGAAAGTCGCCTCCGAACACTACTGTTTTTCCACCAAAAGGTTTAGCAGCATTTCCTATATTGACACATTTCATTACATCCTTCAAGCTCTTATCCAAAGCTTGGAAGCAAAACTTATGCATCATTGGAGCTTCATCCCATATAATGAGCTTCGCTTTAACAATTAACTCGTCTAACTCACTTCCTAGCTTGATACTGCACATTGAATTTTCATGTAGAGTCAGAGGAATCTTAAATCTTGAGTGTGTTGTTTGTCCTCCCGGTAGAAGTAATGATGCAATCCCACATGAAGCAAGATTGAGTACAATTTCGCCCTTCGATCTTAGAGCTGCAGATAATGTTTTCCAAATAAATGTTTTTCCAGTACCTCCATAGCCATAAAGGAAGAACACTTTTCCCTTATCTGCTTCTGACGAATTAATAACTTTATCAAATACAACGCGTTGCTTATCGGTTAGCTTTGGAAGTAACTGATCCAATTCATCTGCTAGTAGAGACTTGTCATATTGCAATTCATCTTGCAATAATCTATTATAGCAGGTTGAAAGTTCATCCAAGTTAGGAACTGGCATGGTGTCGAAGTTCTTAAGGCTGCGTCCGCACCGTCGAAGTAGATTCTCAATTTCAATGAGAGCAAGATTCTTTATTTGTGCTTCAGATAATTTCATGTCTGTGTAATATGAATAATTTAATATACATAACAACAGAGAGTAACAATTCATAATTTCATAATAACTTGTAAACAAATACAATACAAAAAAAATAACACGACTATTTTTACATACCAGGGTGGTGGTAAAACTTTCTTTGGCGATACAGGATGTCGTCAGATAAGTACTCCCAGCATTTATCCCAAACAAATTCAGGTCGACTCATACAATTTTTTGTTAGAAGAGTGGCAAACATAGTACGCAAAGAATGTGCAGAAGCCCAAAAACTTGCATCAGTTATTCTGTCGATGTACTCACTGTCATCCTTTAAAAGCCCAAATGCGTAACATGCATCTCTATATGAATCGTACTGTACATGATGTGCTACCTTTATATCAGCGTGACATGTTGCTCCACGAATGACATTAATTAGTAGTCTCAAGTAGTAGGAGTCTCCTGCACCAGGTGGTACATAGTATAGCCTTCCTAGAGCAAAACCCTGTAACCTAGGTGTCCATTTCTTTACATCTGCTTTCCAAACAAAATGTTGAGGGTATTCTAGATAGGTGAGTTTGTTTCCTTCAGGGTATTCTATGTTGGCCCTGAACCAAGCCTCAAATTTTCTTGTGATAAAAGGTTGCCGATCAACAACATTTTCTATATTATCATCCTCAGAAAAAAATGACATTTTGCTCTCCCGGAAGGTGGAAGCTTAATCTTTCAACTGGCGGATCTCGCTATGCTATTTCGTATCCAAATATCCTCCACATAGATTCACATGGTGAAAGATACCGACAATCGTAGTACATTTGCACCTCATCAACAACTTTTCCAGTTTCTGCATCTTTTTTGCTTTTTAGAAATTGTGCAGTCGCACGTTCGCATCCCTTATTTATGTAATTGAATAAATACTTAATTGATCTTGATTGGTTGCACCATTCCATGTTCATATGTGCTCCATATTTAACCAAAAGATGAGGGTTGTGAGGGACAACGAACCGGTTGTCAATTGGAATTCCATTCCTCACAATTGTTCTTCCAGTATCACGTCTCTTGTAGATATGGAATCCGTCATCACTAAAAGATGTGTTATCTACAAAATCCTTTGGGAAATACTTGGTACAACCTTTTTCTGACATACATGGAGACTTCTTGTTTGCATCTCCACATGGTCCGTGTATCATTAGTGTGGAGACAACTTCATAATATCTCGGCGCAATATTTACATCTAGAATTTCAGCTGATATTATTTTGTCTATATCAACACCAGTGGGATATCGATCTTCTACGGCTAGAAACAACAAAATATGTGCATGGGGAAGACCACGTTTTTGGAATTCAACAGTATAGACAACTGCAAAACAAAAAAATAACGTATATATATATATATATATATATATATATATATATATATATATATGTATGTTTGTGTGTGTGTGTGTAATTATGTGATTCATAAATATGAAAAAGTTAAGTAATTATTGATACAAATTTAAGAATTCAATTAAATACCTGCTTTTACACGACCAAAAACACGATTCTTTCGTAGATCTTTGATCAAACCATCAAGCTTCAATTTAAAGACTCTACATACAATATCTGGCCTATCTTCTGGATTTAATCCTCTTCCATCCAAATATCTGGTGATTTCAGGCCATTTAGGATTATACGTAAGTGTAATAAATAAATCAGGATAACCAGCCCATCCACATATGGTCATTGCATCTTGAAAATTCTGTATCATGTAGCGTGGGCCTCCAGTGTAAGACGAAGGTAGGACAATTGGTTGACCTTGTGTAGATAGATCTGTATGACCTCGGAACAATGCATTAGTAAGACCCTTGTACATCTCACATCGAAGAGTTTTTTTTATTGTTCTTGACCCATGTTAGTCTTCCAGATTCAATTATGGTGTATGCATCAACAATTACTTGTTGCGTCAATCTCCGGCAGCATAGGATAAGACATTCTTCTCTGACCGCACTGTCGCGATGCGGTAAAATTAATTAAACCTAGCTACCCTTCTAGCTCGTAGAAGTGGTAAGTAGGGTCGATCCCACAGGGAGCAGGAAGAATCTTAGTGTTTAAGTAAAACCTAATACTAGCAACATATATATAAATATATAAATAATGGGGTTTGTGAATTGATGTATATTAACTAAGGACCTAAAATAGAAATTAAGCAAATTAACTATGACTTGTTCTACTTATCAAAATAACGAATCACAGCCCTTAATCTTATCTCCCCCTAGTTATTACTACCCTGTGATAGATGCAATTATTAACCAATTTTATCCTTAAAACTCCTACCCCGAGGTTAACAACAAGCTCTGCTAACCTCGTTATCCCTTATGTTTAACTAACCAAAACAAGCTCTTTGGTTAGTCTATCCAATTGAGTGACCTCAGAATAAGCTCTCTGGACCTCATTAATCGGACGCCTAGAGAACTAGGATAACGGGATAGACACGGTGTGGACCTCGTAAGCTCGGACCCATTCAGACCGAGCTATATACTACCCTAGCGATATCACTCGCTATTCGCTTCTAAGTGGCTATAGGTTCGTAACAATTACGGATTACGATTATAACCTAGCGTTACTTATGCAATTATAATCCTAGGTGATCAATCTAGCATATAAACACACAAGCATTGAAAGATAAGTAAATAGTATAACAACGTTTTAAGAAATCAAACGATTAATAATCACCGTAAATATCACAAAATAATAACAACTAGGGTTCGACTCGACTAAGGACTGAAATAACCTACTAGCCGCTCATGGCGGTGACACAAGACAAATTAAACTGAAAATACATAATTGAAAAGACTTAAGGACTAGAAAACTCGAGTATTGCCGATCTTGATTGCTCGTCTCCTCCGAAATCTCTCAATCTTGCTCTCTCGTAATGTTCTAGTCTCCTATTTCCGAGCATAAGGATCCCTTTTTGTAGAGGAAGTCAATTTGGGTCGATTCTGGGCTTTAAAACGGAACTCTTGTGGCCCAAGGACTAATTAACCGCCTTAACGGGCCGCGACCGCGCTCATGGGCCGCGCCCGCGCCCGCTCCTGATCCAGCACCACGCCGCGGCCGCGCAAATCTGCCTCGGCCGCGGTACTTGTCCAGAGATTTCTTGCTTATTCCTTCACTTGGACCGCGGCCGCGCCATTTTGCCGCGGTCGCGGTACTCTGTTCTTCATTTTCCGGCGATTTTTCCATCCTTTTGACATCCGGGCTTCATTTCCTCGTTGTGCATCCGGCCGAGTACGAATACTTAGCTTTAAATCACCTATTTAGCTCAAAATGAAAACACAAACGTCAAATAGTCCAAAGGCACTTAAAACAACCCAAATACTCTCCATTCTACACGCAAACATCACAATTCATCACTCTAAAAGACTTAAAGTGCATAAATAAACGCGTGTACCATTCTCCGTCTCTATCATGAAATCTATAAGCGAAGAACTCTCTAACACTGACTCTCTTCCTCTTTTTCTCAGATGTACTTGAAGTGATAGCTAATGGTATATCCTCTCTATAGCCATCTTCACCATATGAGAATATGAGAGGATATTGTAATCCAAGATAAGAAGCATGAAACTCTGTTATACGTTGCAAGCAACCATTCGTTGTCTGCACAACAATATCTCTATCTCCAAGTGCTTCGTCGAAATCACCAACAACTGCTTTAGAAACAGTTGGAAGATTAGACATTCTTCCATCCTTCTCTTCTTCCTAAAAGCTTTAGCTTAACATTGGCATCACCAGCTTGTTCAATTTTGTCCTTAGCCATTCTAAAAGATTGAACTAATATGTTGTTCTGATCAAGGACTTCTTTCAAATCTTTTACAATTTCACTGTCAAGAGGATTTGAATTGTTGCGAGATCTGTGGAGGACTTTTCACTGTTAGTATATATTCAAAATGCAGATAAAAAATTGATTTCATATATGAAATAATCTTATGGAAGAATAATATAAATGAATTTACCTAACAGACTTTATTCGGTTTGCTACTTCATTTTCAGTGTCGTATATGTATAGCTGAGCAAACTTTGGACTATGTTCATTGTTTGGTATTAAACTCCCAATCATATGATAATTCTGTCCATGCAGTTTGAATATAGGTGGAGAGTTTCCAGTGTTTTGCGTGTTGTCCACCTTTCCTCCCATATATGTAAATGCAAACATATTGTTGTATGACGAATGTTTTTGATGGAGGAGGTCTTCAAATAGTTGAGGAGGTTTTTTCATCTTAGGCAATTGTACTTTTCCTTGTAAGCAACATGTAGAATACTTTGGATTTTTAGATCCGTATGTAGCTCTCAATCTTTCACCAAACCAAAAGAAAGCTCCACAAAATTCACATTTATGATCGGCATTCCCAAGATCCCAGTACTCTGGAATTTTAAAAATGTTAATAATATAAAAAAAAAAAACTCTAATATAGTTGTGTACTAATTATTAAGTAATATTTATTTGACATGTTTTTTTTTTTTTTTTTTCGCGGGGGATTTTTTACTTTTAAATTAAAATACGAAATTGAAAGGAATAATGTATGCAAACCTATCAAGTTAATGTTATTGATTGTATTCTTCTTAATTGTTCTTTTCAAAGTATGATCTTGTAGAGGTTGAATAGGTGTAATACGTAATTGACTGCAAATTGAAAAAAAAAATGAAAAAAATAATAATGAGAAGATCAAAGATGCAAGAAGCGGAGTTAAGTTATGTGACATCATTAATAATAAATAACATAATAGAAGGAAAAATACCTGAAGTTAGCAGAACGCATGTCGTTTTCTGAAGATGATGAATATGTTATAGATGGTACCCTATTGCCTCATCTGCAATAGAAATCCATATAGTAAAATTGTTTTAGATTTACTGCAACAAATAATCAATAATTTAAAAAAATATAACCGTGATTTTCTTTTTCTAGCATAGGTTTGTGTGAGTTACCAATGTTAATGTGAAGTAGTGTTTGGACCGATGAGTGAAAATTGGTTAGTCCACTTCTAATAGATCTACCAGTAGCAACTGTATACAAAGATATTATGAAATTTTAATCTACAATCTACAATATATAATGAATCTATCAATCATATTCTCTGAAAATAAAATAAATAAAATGTATAATATCAGTGCCACATTGTACCATTTGAATTATTAGTTGGTGGCCGACCTCTCTTCAACCTTGGTGCATTCAACCTAACTGTATTTATTAAGGAGAAAAACAAAAAATTAATTTATATTAATGAATTTAGATATATTAGCAAATAAAGAAATATAAAAAATGAAATTTAAAATTAATTGATAGTTCAGAGTAATAGAATAAAATATCTTACGTGTATCATAATTAAATGGTAATGGTTGACATGGTTTAGATGTTGAAGAATTTGATGAAGTACAATCATTCAATTTGTGTTGCTTTGTTTTTGCCGGATTTGACAAACCTGGAAAAAATTAAAAATTATGTTATTGTTCATTTACAGTAAATGACATATGTGTATGTGTGTTTGTGTTACATGTATAACAATATCCATAATATAAAAAATTCACTTACTTTTGAATTCGGACGATCTTTTTTGTTTCATTCTATTTTTTCGGTAAGTCCTTGCGTCCATTAGTTGTTCGTTATCCATAACCTTAATGTAAAAGTAACTCAATATAGAATAATATCAAAAATTAGTACATTAAATTTATAGTTATCTCTACTTAATATGAAAGTAGGATAGTTTATGGTGATTTATCTTCAACACCTTAATATTGATATATATATATATTAAAAGGAAAAAATTAACCAACCAACATAGCGGTGGTTTCAATCTATTTTCCCTCTCTGATATTTTATTTCCATCTTAAATTGCACAATTCTTTTGTTCCTATTCCATAGTCTAACAAAAAATATATGAAATTAATGTTCTTTCTAGGATCTTTAGTTGACAGTCATATAAAATATATAAAATTTGATTACTTAATAACAAAATATTTTACCTCACATATGACCTATAATTTGAATAATTTGCTTAGTTTTGTAATATGTACGTAATTAATTTATTTTTATGGGTTTCAGCTAGAAGTATAATTAAATATAGTAAATATATACACCAATATATAATGACTTATATATGTTTTATAATGAGTGGTAGCAATATTAGAATTAAACTGTGTATTATTAATGTAATAGAATATTATGTTCCATGCATAGTACGAGCAAACATTTAGTATAAATAAAATTTTAACATATATTAAAACTATATATTCACAAAGGGATAAGAAAAAAAAAACATATATATATATATATATATATTTAAATTAATATATATGCCATTTAATGTCAATAATATATGAAGTATGAACTATATCAATTTCCTATCAACATTCATATGCAATGACTAAATGATTACATATTCTGCCGGCCCAAATTGATACACAAATTAACAAATATAATAATAATTCTTTAACTTATTGGGCTAATTGCATTAATTATATTCAGCAAATTATTAGTAAGCCCATATCCCCATATAGTCTGCTCATATGTCGACTTAAATACAAAAGATGAAGTGGGACATGTGTAGCCCATTATGTGATCAATTTATTTATATTACTTTTTATGAACCCAACTCATACATTATCTGCTTAATTAAGATCAATTAGTGTCCAGCAGTGCTACAGCTGTCACCAACCTCTCATATTCCCAAAGGCAACTACTTTATATTCTACACTCTTCCACAAACTTATCTGTCTCAACTTTGAAAATGCCATACATCCTTTCTCTCTCTAGAAGCCACTTAATGTTTTTGCTAAGTAATCTCTTCGAATCTCTCTGTAAAATCCCACCTTGTGTAAGCCAAATCGTTGTGTATGGTTCCTAAAGATGAACCCACCGTTCATCTACTTGTTTTCCAACAGATCTGCTGATTGAGATGTATAATCCATTATTGTTTGGGTTTTTTAACATCTGTCATCGTGCATGTACATATTGAAGCACATTTACCTATGTCACCCTCCTGATCTTTGGTGTCTAAGGTAAATTGATAGCTTCGTCTATATTTGCCTAGATCTGAAGTTTGGTAAACATATTTGATGTATATATACATCAGATCTGTTTCTATTTTCGAGAAATCTGTTGAACGCAATTTTTATTTTTTATTTTTTTGTATTCGAAATTTAGGTTAGGCGTTAAGTGGTAAATTAAAATGCATTTCTAAATACTTACACCGAAATCTAATTCGGTGATGAGTTTATGTTCAAAATGCGGATATTTTGTTTGTTCTGGGAAAAAAAAATGATATACCTACATAATATTTTTTAGACAGAATATTTTTTTATACAAATTCTGTTAAGTAGCTTCATATTTTAATTTAAAGTATATTGTAGACAATAAATAGATACATATAATAGAAATATTTCTGCATGTTATGATGACAGAACTTATTAAAATTTAAGATTTATATTAATTGTCATTAAGATGTTATTCAAAATAATAATATTTTATATTTTATAATATTTTTTGTTCTATTTAAAAGCATCGTCAAAATATGAGAAGGGTTAATGATATGGAATGTAAAAGTAGGCTTTTTAATGAACTTGTACCGAAATCTTATTTGGTACTAAGTCCATTACTTGAATAAGCCTCCATAATGTATAAACTGAAGTAAATGTATACAATATAGTTGGAGTATTTTTTTAAACCTTTGTTATTCTTTTTTTCCTTTGCTTTTTGTATTTTTTAACAGATCTAGTTTTTAATTTTTGAGATTATTTGAAGGACACATATAAAGCAAGTGGAAAGATGAATAAACACTATCCTGTCTTATGTCAGGTAAATCTTCATAGTCTTGTTCTGTGAATTTGTTAACTTGTTTATTTGTGAACTATATGATGTGCAACAGTATGACATAGAAAAACAAAAAAATTAAAAAGATATGTATAAACTAACCTGTTGCATTTAATAAATTGTATTCTGATTGTATTCCGTCTGATTCCTGTTATACGCATAATGACAATTTAATGGTTATATGGTGGTAGGGACATCAATGGAAAAGCTTGTATATTCGTCTGGTAAAAAAGTTGAAACTAACCTTTCACATAATGAACCTTCTAATCTGACTTCATGAATCCTGTTTCCTGATGTTGAAAAATTGTAACCCTCTTTTTTCAGAACTTTGGATGTTGTGTTTTGTTTGTTTGTGGTTTTAGGAAGACCAAAGATAATAAATGGGTTGAAAACAGGTTTTTCCAACGTGGAGTAGTTGGGTCATACTGACCAAAAAATACAAATGGTTTTAAATTGAACAATAAATAATTTTTTTTTTTTTATTCTTTTTCGATAAATCCAGGCTTTTAATTTACAGAAAAAACTATTGACATTATAACATTTGGATAAGGTTTATATTTTTATTTTGTAATTTTTAATTTAAAAATAGTAACAAAAAAATTATTTATAGTATAAAAAATAAAAAATTCTCTAAGTTGCATATTAAAGTTTCAAATATTATATAGGAATTATTTTATTATAAATGAGGACAAATTATATAAATTTATTTATTAATTATGTAGATACATTGTATTTAAAAAAAAAATTATTGTAACGAAATTCCTTTTATACACGTGTTTTTATTCACTAATTCACATTGATATGTTAATATATAATTATTCATATAGACAGTTTAGTGACAAATAATGTGTTTCTATTTTTTGTGTTTTTATTCTTCAAATATGTACCCCTCGCTGTAAATAATCGGTAATGATGTGTCTATATATGATCATTGACTAAGTATGATGATATATTTTGCATGTTTTAACCTATGTTATCAGATTGTATGTGTATCTGTTTGTGAACTATATATTCTAATTGTAATTATATTATTGTGATTTTGTATGGAATTGTGAATTATCTATGGAAATGTTTTCATGTCATTGAAACTGTAAATTGCGAACAACTTTATGTACAAATACGCAATAGATAAATGATAGAGAAAACAGGAGAATAAACTAATTTAACAAATACGATGAAACTTCCATAACTTTAATATTCAACTGCATCTTCCATGTGCTTTAGTATCCAATAAGTTGCACACACTCTTGTTTCCAGAACGTCAACCTTTTGATGCCAAACTCATCTGTTAGTATCACTCCAAGTTTTGTTTTGAAAAAGAAAAAGAAAATTTATAAACAATTATAAATTGCTTTATAAACACTGTGGTATGAACATTTAATTAAGTTTGTAAACCTGAAAATAAAAGCAGAGTTCTTAGGACCGCATTTAGTACATGCAACGAAAACACCAGAAGTGTTGAAATACTGCATGCACTGAATGCATGCAACATCCAACCAAAGTCGAAGTGATTCAACTGAAGTCACAATGGCTGGCATAGTAAACCTCGTATCCTACAAAATGGATGTTATGAAGATAGTAAATATAGTGTCAAATTAGTCATAACTAATTGAGTCTTTATTATTAATCAACCTGTCGAATGTGTGAAACAGGTTGTGCTGCTACAATCTCAATCATTTTTGTGTTATTAGTAAACAAAATTTTGTTTCGATTAGTTGATGTTTTGTAGGGAATTGTGTCTTGAACAACCAAAAACTCCCTGATTGCACATATATAGCCTTCAACGGGTGAGCTTCTCAAGTTATGCAGTGTTGAACCTTCAATTGTACAGTGAATTCGGTCGCCCTACACAGTATTTAGTACACCAACGACATTTAGAGGAATTACAGAAAATGATAAAAATAATGTTTGCATGCACTAGAAAAGTTTGTAGATTATACCTCTTTGTCTTAAAAAAGGCACTCAATAGTTAAAATAAGCTGAGGATTATGCCTCACCGGCATATGGTAGCAATGGATCAGCCTAACATAAATGATCCAATTTGATTTTAGTGGAGTGATATCACGGATGAGGGAAAAAGAAGGATTCATATTTTCTGTGAAGTATTTGTTTAATATGTGTACAACATTTAACGTGGACATGAACATATATATAGTACATAAAACTTTAAAAGTAGTTTATCAAATAGTGGTTGGTGTAATGGGCAACATGTGAAAGTGGGATAATGGGTTAGTGGGTACTTATTTTAGCCATTTCTGACTATCTTTTATCAGCAGTTTTAATTACATCCGCTAGCACCATCAGACATGATGAAGAAGCAATAATTTTATTTATTTTTAATTTAAAAACAAAATTTATTTATATTATGAAAAATAAAACAAATATTAATGAAATTTTATCATTTATCATTTATAGATAATAAATGTAATCATTCAGAATGTGTTGGTTTTATGATTAGTTTCTTTTTTTAATTTTTATTTTATTTTATTTTATTTGTATTTTTAATAATTGAATTTAAAGCAGAAATTGTACTGCTTATAATTTAATTAGATATATGATGTTTGTGTTTATTTATGTTGACATTGTACATTTAAATGTGTGTAATTGATGTTAGTAAGTGTGGCCCTTATTAATTGAATAAATAAGTATGACACAATGTTAGAAAAAAAAAAACAATGTGGCTTCATTTTTATTAATTCAAAACAAGATGGAATTTTTATTTAAAAAATCAGCAGTACGTTCTTGTTCTTGATTTTTTTAAAAATGAGGAAAAAAACAAATATCAAATACTGTCTGCCATCCTCATTTATTGTCCAACACCATCTCCTTCATCAATTATGGTGCAAATTTTGAATTAGAACATATTTGTATGTTAGCGAAGTTGGACAAATTTTTTGATTTGATTCCATCTCCAATTTTCCTTTGGTTTTTACCTTAATAATATTATGACAATATTATGATAGTTTTGTTAAACCTTAAACATTGACGGATAAGTTATTATGTACTGTAACTCATTTTATGAATTTTAGGTAAAAAATAACAATACATAATATTTTATTTCTATAAATAAGTTTCAAACTATGAGGGAATTTGAAGATGCTTAGGTTTTCATTGTGCATGTGTGTTGCATAATAGAGTTAAATACACAATTAACCGAAAATAGGATAAGTTGCATTAATTGAACATAGAATTCTGAAACATGGAAAGGTACATGTACGAAAACAAAGTAAAACAATATTCACAACATAAACATAGTTGACACAATATGCAAAGACCTAGAAACATAAACTAAAGCGAGTACGACGTAGACTTAATTTAGATAAAATAAACTGGACAAATGTGTGATAAGTTGTTTTTTCATTTTTTCGAAGCTCTTTTCTTCCTTTTTGCGAGACCACAGTCACCATTGTCTGCTTTCACAAATTTGTTGATTGGTATGTCATCATCCTCATCGTCGTCTGCCTCATAACCCTTGTCTATTTCATCATGTGCAAATGCTTCATTCACTGGTTCAGATGGAACAATACTTGTGCTGGATTCCTATTATAATGAACAGTCAATATAAAAACAAATTGAAAACAAATTGTTAAATTTAACTTGAAAATTGTAAATTGGACACTTTGAATTTCATTAATAAAATACTTTTGAGCGAAATCAACAAATTCACGGCCTTCTCCGTTGACAATTATTTTTGTTACATTGTATGTGTTTGAGAGTTTCACGTCATCTGTAAAATGGAAAGAAAAACATGAAGGTCAGTGTAGTAATTCCAAATATATGAAATTGTAGGTTATAGATTTATAATTTGGTAATTTACTTCCAAAAAGGGAAACTCGTGCAAACTGTATTATCACAATAACAGTTTTAGTTTCTCCCTCCTTTAGGTAAGGCATGAGCGTATCGATATAATCATCCCAGAGAGTGCATGACATAACATTTTCACTTTTACGTATATAAAACATAGAAAAAGTTAGAACAGTTTGTAGTGAAAAAATAATAAACACGTTAGAAATTTAAATATTTTGAAGTACTCAATATCTTCCAGTTTGAACTCCATCCTCCTTCCCTTTGCAGTGTAAGAAGGTTCCATCTGATAGGAAACAACCCTTCCTATAACATCTGTAATTTGAACAAAAAAGTGGAACATTAGAAAAAATACAATTTATGAAATGTGACAATGTAATAGCTTAATTGGAAAAATAATTAGTTAGATTATATTACCAAACAACTCAAACTGCGGAATCTCCTTTTCTGCTGAGAAATCCGTAAATGGCCTCAACCGGAACAGTGACATAGGAAATTTGTCATCCTCGATTTCTTCAATTTTTTATTTACGCAGGAAAACAATCTTGTATTGATTTGATGTTGTTTTGTACTTCATGTGATCCTCAACAATGAGAAAGTCTTTCAATGCATACAGATGGCCTTCAATCAGTTTTGACTTGATATTGTTGATAGCTTAACCCTTGATGGAAGCATGTATGCGCTGTTCTTCTTTATCGTGGGAAACACATTCAATGCTGGATGTTTGATCTTTATTGCCGTATGCAGGTACTTCATATGAGCGAACAACCCGAATACGCATGGCCCATAGGGTGGTTGAGGGGTTGAGGTCTTTGATGAGAGTAAAGAAGGGAGCCATTTTTTCTGTGATTTTGTGAACCTGGAAAATGAAGCAAGGTGCGTGAAAAACTTGACTGATAAGGCTAGTTTATATAGGGAACAAAAGTGGCAGTTCCTTTGTATGGACAGTTCCATTGTAGTGGATGTAATGGAACAGAGCAGTTAGACAGATATTATCGATAGTAGCACAAACTGTCCGATCATGGAGGAATTACAACGGTTTATCTAGCGGTGTTCATTTAGAAACTGCCGGTAGCGGTGTTCATGTAGAAACTGCCGGATGATGAAGGAATTACAACGGTTTAGCTTTATAGGGTTAGAACGCCGTAGGTTTATAGATTCTGCAAAATAAAAATAACCGAAAGAAACTGAGAAAGGCATAATCATATCTATGGTTGGTTGTTTATAATTTATAACTTATAATTTATAGTATATTATATATATTGTAGATTTGATATATCATATATTGTAGATGGTAGATTATTAAAAATATTATTGAATAGATTTCGTTATTGGTACTTGTAGTGTGATTTAGTTTATTATTTATTAAGTATATTATGTAATATTATGTTATTTAATTTAATTTATTATGTAATATATGCCTAATTGGGTTATCTGTGCCATTGAAGAAAACGTATGATTTTGTGGTGTGATTTGCTATAGTCAATTTTGAATAACAAATTTTTGGGTAGGTCATACATATATTTAATATTTAATTTAATATTTTTATAAATTAAATAGTAAGATATTTTACAAATATATATTAGATATAACTTCCGCCTATTTTATTGGGTTGAGATTGCAAACCGTCGCACGGAAAAGAAAAATTAAAAAGAAAACTTGCGTAATTAATTCTCGGTAATATTTTTATAAATTAATAGTAAGATATTTTACAAATATATATTAGATATAACTGTCGCCTATTTTATTGGGTTGAGATTGCAAATCGTCGCACGGAAAAGAAAAATTAAAAAGAAAACTTGCGTAATTAATTCTCGGAGCGACACATATTTAAAGCTTGGTTATAGGCGACTCTCTTTTAGAATTAAGGGGGGATTTCAAACATCCTTAATATTTGTACTACAACTCCCAAGAAAAAAAGAAAATCTCCTCTTTGAAAAAAAAAAAAAGTATTGGCATTTATAATTTTTTTCTTTCTTTTCCCTTTTTGATAAAAAATAATTTTCGAATATTTATTTTTTCTGTCATCTTCAATAATCAAAATAGAGCTCAAATACAATGAGTCAAAGAAATTTTGTTATACAATGTAAAATTTAAATTAAATTATTTTAGTAATCAAGTTATTATATAACAATGTACGCAAATAATTCATAAAAATTATATAGGAATAATAAATTTTTTTTCTAAATTGATCCGGACAATTGTTTCAGAAAAAAAGAAAGAAAAAGGTAAGATTAAGTTGAATTATCATTATTGTTGAATCTAAGTTGATATACAACATTGTACGTGCAACATATATATATATATATACATATATATATATATATATATATATATATATAAAGATTAAGACTCGTTTGTCTTATCAAACCAATAAATACCCATTGTTTGACCCGTTTCAGCTTATCAGTTATTAGACCCGCTTGGTTTATTATTTCAACAAGTATCTATTATTTTCCTCAATTCGGCTTATTGAATCAACTAGTACCACTTGACCCATTTAGACTTATTGGCTAAACAAGTATATACTATTAGACTCAACTAGAATTTCCCGTTGTGCGATGCACGATTTAAATATATTTATATGTAAGAAAAATCAAAATCAAAATTTCGAACAAAAAAATTAAACTTAATTATTGTTAGATAAAAGAATATCAAATTATGTAGTAACTTTTAATTTCATTAGTAATTATTATTTGATTTCTAATTATTTGCAACTCTTATCCAATATAAATACTTCAACTCAAAAATAAATACTCAAATCTAAGAAAAGAGGTTTTCTTTTAAGCAAATAAAAGAAACAGAGTCAAAAAAGAAAAAAAAAATTATTAATGCTTTTAAGATGTTAGAGAAATAAAAACATTTCAAAAGATTAAGTAGATCTCAAAATTATTTACATCCCTAATGTTGGCAAATGTGTTTCTCCGCTATTTCCTTTTTTGTTCTTTATAAAAAATTAAATAAATAATTTGTGAATCTAGAAACTAAAAATAATTAGCTTTACTATTTCTGAATATTTGTAATATTGTAGGAAAAATACATATATGGTTTTGTTCATAAAAATAAAGAAGTTTTAAAAAATATAAAAATTATTAACTAATACCTTAAAAAGATTAGTTAATAAGTACTTATAAAAATTATTCTTAATGTTTATTTAACTTTTATTTGCTCAGACCCAACCAAATAATTCAATTCATATTGTATAAACAAATCTAATTAACCTAAATAATTGATCAATAATTTCATTTTTTTAAATATAACTTATTTTTAGATATGCAATATAAATGTCAAATTAAAGGTCATGAAAATGATTAATTTGTTATAGATTACATTAAAAACGGAAAAAGAACCAGAAACTAAGTGCATATCTTCATTTTCTTATTGACTCAATTTTGCTTTTTAATTTTTTTTTTTAAATAAATCAATCAAAAATTGTCACCTATAATTTTTTATATAGCAAATTGCCAACAAAATTTGATTCTGGAACTAATTTTGGGAAGATTTACCATACATACACATATATATCTTATTATGTTAGTTATGTAAATAACATACTAGTTTTAGAAAGTGAAATGGGCGGGAAAATATATATGATTCGCTCTTGTAGATGGTTCTCTTTTATTATTTAGTAAGGTTGGTTTATTAAGTCGGAAATTATCTACTATTTAACCCAATTTGGCTAATTGGATCAACTAGTACCATTATTTGACCCTTTCAGCTTATCGGCTCAATAAGTATCCATTATTGGACCCGATTGGCTTATCAAGTCAACGAATATCCAGTATTGACCCGATTTAGCTTATTGAACCAGTACCCACTATTTGACATGTTTCCGCTTATCAACTAAACAAGTATCTACATTTGGACTTGTTTATTTATCGAGTCAACAAGTATCCACTATTTAATCTGATTTCATTACTTGGATAACTAGTACCCACTATTTGGTCCGTTTCAACTTTCCGGCTCAACAAGTATCCACTATTGGATCCGATTGACTTATCGAGTTAATACGTATCCACTACTTGACCCGATTCGCCTTATGATATCAGGTGCCACTATTTGACACATTTCAACTTATCAGTTAAACAAGTATCCAATATTGGACTCGGTTGATTTATTGAGTCAATGAGTATCCACTATGTAATTCGATTTCGTTAATCGGATAAACTAGTACCCACTATTTAATCCGTTTCGACTTATTAGTTCAACAAGTATCTACTATTGGACCCGATTAGCTTATCGAGTCAATAAATATTCATTGTTTGACCCAATTCAACTTATTGGATGAATTAGTACGCATTGTTTGACACATTTCGGCCTATCGGATCAATAAGTATGCACTAGTGGATCCGATTATGTAACACCCCACATTTTTCTACATATTATTTATTTAAAACTATATTATATATTTAATAAAAATATTATTTATTTTGGCCAATTATGAGGTTTAGTCTCAAATCACCTAGTGGCAGCATAAGGCCCGACTAGTTGTTAAGTAAGTCCATTCGAATTTTTCAAGTCCAAGTACATACATGCATCATAAATCATTCATTTTATCAAGCCCGAAACATGCATCATATTTCCATTTAATAATTATTACTTATTTAATTTATTTTCTTGTTACATATCCGTAAAGTGTCGTAAATTACAGTGTTTCTTGATCAGATGCCGATATATACAAGAATTAGCATTCCTAATCTTTTAAGATATATACTTAGATATTGATCCCCTAATCCTCATCCTGTCAGGATATAGCCTTATCTAATAAGATATGAAACCCTAGGAGACCTATTAATCCCTAACTATAAATACATCATTATATTCACGCCTAACACACGCCATCTTTATACGCTGAAAAGAAAGAAAACAGAAAACGGAGTCAACAGGTTTTCTGATCAAGAACACGGTGGTTAATCATTTACGCAAGGTTTTCAAGGTTATTGCTTTTCTAAGGTGGGGTTTCTTACTTGTTTGTCATTATTAATTATGTCTGTATGATATGTGTACATGTTTAACTTTTATTATATGATTTGTGCTTTGCACCCCTAAGTATGATTGATTAGTTCAATCCCTCAAGTTTTGCATGCTACTTTGCTACATGCCCCTAAGTTATAAGTTATGTGGATACTCGTTACCCACCCTCAAGTTATAAGTCATGAAGTATTTATTACTTACCCTTGAGTTTTATGTCATGTTTATAATTGTTATTACATGTTATACTATCAAGGGTGTAATTAGTTTTGACAAGCACGAGCTGGATGTAGCTCACCCCTCACTACTTTTAATACTTCAGGTCAAGGGGCTGGACGTAGAGGAGATGGTGGTACGGTGAAAGCATATGCTCCAAATATAAATTGATTTTTTCCTATTTTTGGTATTTTATTTGCAAGTTAGTCTGAGACATTATTTTTTTAAAAGTTAGATTTTGCTAATTGTTATGAGTTGGAAACAATATATATATATATTTCATTTAAATGATTCAAGTTCTTTCTTCGATTGTGGTACTTATGAAATTTAGTTAAAGTTTGACAAGTTATTTTGGTTGTAAATGTTATTAGAATCTGATTAAGTAGGAATTGATTTGCATTTTATATAGGCTTGTACATTAGGTATGCTTGTACATTCACACACACAAACACCTATACTTAATAGGATAAATTAAAGTACACTCGTATGGGTCTCTTTCCATACGGTCAAGTAAGTACACTTGTATGGGTCTTTTTCCATACGATCAGTATTATATTATGTATTGTTAGTTAATTATATTATAAGCACGTCAATGTATGATACTAAATAATCCCTTATTGAAGATAATTATGTTCGCAAATAAATTTAGATGCACTTTATTTGGTTCATCTAATGCCTGATTAGAAATTGTTTTATTATTATATAAAACGTCTGGATATTGATTATTGCTATTTAAAACTACTTTAAATTATTTTATGAAAATCGGGACGTTACTGATTAACTTATCGAGTCGATAAGTATCCACTATTGAACCAGATTATGTCATCGAGTCAACAAGTATCCACCATTTGACCCAATTCGTCTAATCGGAGCGACTAGTAGGGTAATATTTAACTTGTTTAGGATTATTGGCTTAACAACTATCCACTACCGGACCCAGTTGGCTAACAGAGTCAACAAGTATCCACCATTTGACACGATTCAGCTAATCCAAACAATGAGCACCCCCTTTTTGACCCTTTCTGGCTTATCGGGTCAATATATATCTATTATTGGACACAATCGTTTAACAAGTCAACAAGTATCCACTATTTGACATGATTTGATTAATCGGATTAACTAGTACCCACTAGTTGACTTGCTTCAGCCTAATAGATCAATAATTATCAACTATTGGAGTCGATTATATTATCGAGTCAACAAGAATCCACTATTTGACCTAATTTGACGTATCGGGTAAACTAGTCGGCAACTATTTGATATGTTTGGGCTTATCGGCTCAATAAATATCCACTATAGGACCCGATTGACTTATAGAGTCAACAAGTATCAATTATTTGAGCCGATTCGGATAATCGGATCAACTAGCACCCACTGTTTGACTTATTTCGGCTTATTGGGTCAACAAGTATCTTCTATTGGACATGATTGCTTATCAAATCCACAAGCATTTACTATGTGATCCGATTCAGCTAGGATCAATTCGTGGGTTATCAATTCAACAAGTATCCACTATTTGACCCGATTCGGCTAATCAGATCAACTAGAACTTACTTTTTCACCTATTTCGAGTTAGCGGATCTATAAATATCCACTATGGCATGCGATTGGCTTAACGAGTCAACAAGTATCCATTATTTGACCTGATTCGGCTAATCGGATCTACAAGTACACTATAGGTGATCTGCTTCGACTTATCGACTAAACGAGTATCTACTATTGGACTCGATTGGCTTATCGAGTCTACAAGTATCCAATATTGGACCCGATTCGGCTTCTCAAATCAACTAGTACCTACTATTTGATTTATTTAGGTTTATTGACTCTATAAATATCTACTATTGGACCCAATGGCCTTATCGACTCGATAATATCCTGTATGTGACCCAATTCGACTTATAAGATCAACTAGTACACATTATTTGACCCGTTCGGCCTATCAGTCAATAATTATCCATTATCGATTCCGATTACTTATTGAGTACACAAGTACCCATTATTTGACCCGATTGGATTAATCGAATCAACTAGTACCCAACTATTTGACTCATTTCGGCTTCTCCAGTTAACAAGTATAACTTATTGCATCAACTAGTACCCACTATTTGACATTTTTCGGCTTATTAATTCAATAAGTATGCATAATTAGATCCGATTGACTTATCGAGTCGACAGATATCCAACTATTGGACCATATTATGTTATCATGCAACGAGTATCCCCCAATTGACCTGATTCGCCTTATCGGATCGACTAGTAGGCTATTGTTCGACCCATTTAAGCTTATCGGCTAACCACGTATCCGCTATCGAACACGATTGGATTAGAGAGTTAACAAGTATCCCCTATTTTACCCAATTCGACTAATTAGATCAACATATACCCACTATTGATCCGTTTCAGTTTATCGGGTCAACAAATATCTACTATTGCATGCGATCGCTTATCAAATAAATAAGTATCCACTAGTTGACCCGACTCAGCTAATCGGATCAACTAGCACCCACCTGTTTATCGGATCAATAAGTATCCACTATTGGAGCCGATTATGTTATTGAGTCAATAAGTATCCACTATTTGATCTGAATTTGCTTATAGGATCAACTAGTAGGACACTACTTGATTCGTTAGGCTCTCAACAAGTATCCACTATCGAACCCGATTAGCTTACAGAGTGAACAAGTATCCACTATTTAACCCGATTCGGCTAACCGGGTCAACTAGTACCCAATCTTTGACCGGTTTGGCTTACCCAGTCAACAAGTATCTACTATTGGACACGATCGCTTATCGAGTCAACAAGTATCCACTATTTAACCTGATTCTACTTATCAGATCAACTAATAGGCCACTATTAGATACATTCAGGCTTATCGGCTCGACAAATATCCACTATCAGACTCGATTGACTTATAGAGTAAACAATTATTCACTATTCGACCCAATACGGCTTAATAGATCAACTAGTTCCCACTATTTAACTCGTTCGACTTATTGGGTTAACATGTATATTCTAGACTACTATTGGATACGATCGCTTATCAAATCAACAAGTATGCATCATTTGATATGATTCGACTCATCAGATTAACTAGTGGCTTATCAAGTCAACAAGTATCCATTATTTGACCTGATTCGACTAATCGGATCCACTAGTACCCATTATGTCACACATTTTGATTTATCGGATCAACAAATATCCACTTTTGGATGCGATTGGTTTAACGAGTAAAAAAGTATCCATTATTTGACCCGATTCGGCTAATCAGATCAACTTGTACAAATTGATTTGTCTATACTTATCAACTTAACAAGTATCTACTATTTCGGTTGGCTTATCGGATCAACAAGTATCCACTATTGGATCCGATTCGACCTATTTGATCCATTTCGGCTTATCGACTCAACAAATTCCATTATTGGACTCGATGCGCTTATCGTGTCAAAATATCTACTACGTGACCCGATTCGGCTTATATGATCATCTAGTACCTACTATTTGAACCGTTTTTACTTATCGGTTAATAAATATCCATTATCAGCCCGGATTAGCTTATAGAGTCAACAAGTATCCACTATTTGACCTGATTCTTCTAATCGAATAAATTAGTACCCAATATTTGACCTATTTAGGCTTATCGGGTTAACAAGTATCAACAAGTGGACACGATCGGCTTATTAAGTCAACTTGTATCCCCTATTTAACCCGATTCGGCTTATTAGATCAACTAGCACTCACTATTTGACCTGTTTTGGCTTATCAACTTAATAAGTATCCACTATTAGAATCAATTAGTTTCTCGAGTCAACAATATTTATTTGATCCTATTCAACTTATCGGATCAACTAGTATCAATTATTTGACCCATTTCGACTTATTGGCTCAACAAGTATCTACTATCGGAATCGATTGGCGTATCGAGTCAACAAGTATGCTCTATTGGACCTGATTCGGCCTATCGTATCAACTTGTACCCATTATTTGATCAGTTTCAGCTGATTGACTTAACAAGTATCCACTATCGGACCCGATTGGCTTATCGAGTCAAGAAGTATTATCGGATGAACTAGTACCCACTATTTGATCTGTTTCAATTTATCGACTCAACAAGTATCCAATATTGAATCTGTTTGGCTTCTTAACCATATCTGAACAAAGATATATATTTATTTATTGCATTAGAATACAATTTAATTAGTTCAATGAAGGAGATTAAGTGAAATATAAGAAAGTAAAAATGAAAGGTTTTTTATTATGCTTGTATATTTGTACCTAAAATAATTTGTATGTAACAAAGAAGAAAGAAACGAACTAATTAGATTAATAAATTATTTTGGTCGATATAATTTTATTGGATATTTATTTAAACAAGGTAATATTATACTCATTGCCTCTCATGAAAATAATCATGTTTCAACAATAGCTCTTGCCAAAAAGTATAGTTTAAAAAATCAATATCTCGTTTTATTAGTTAAAATAAAAACATATAATTTTAATTTCACAAATAAGCTACTTTAATAATTTCTCTTTATGAAAAAGCTATTCAAATAAATCATAAATTATTAAGATATATAAAAAATAAAATAATAATTTGATTTTTTTCAAAACTATTATGATCTAATAATCTCAATTATGTTACATTTGAATTCCGTGGAGCACACTTACATAGCCCCAATGCACATGAAAATAAAAATTCCAACCCAGGAAGCAACCCTGCTCTTGGTACACCAGAAAAAGTTGGCCTGGAAAAATAGCTTGCTACTCAGTTTTTTAATAAGAAGTGGCTTAAGTAAAGAATAATTCCCATGGACACATTAAGCAATGGGTACCTAAGTCTACTTAATCACTTTGCAAGTCAAGTTGCCTAAAAGACATAGTGACATCTAGTACATCGACAACGGGTGTGCTAGACCTATGACAAGCAATAAGAGGTGTCTAAAGGCGTTTAGAGACTGTAAAGGACCCAAGGTGGTGTTTGGAGACAATGCCAAGGGTATCATCCAAGGTATTGGGACTTTCTCTAAAGGTAAAGTCTCATAGCAGATGTCTACTTCGTCGAAGGCTTACGGTACAATCTACTCCGTATAAGTCAGTTCTGTGACAAGGGACATTATGTAGAGTTCACACTAGGGAAGTGCTTGATATGAGATGCTAAGTCCAACCAAATAAGCTCGCAAGCACTATAAAGGGTTACATCTATCTAGCTGACTAGAAATCTACTAGAGGATAACTCTCCTGCTTCGTAGCTAAAAATACTCCTAAACTTAGCAGCCTATGGCACAAGAGGATGGGTAATCTAAATTTCAAGACTATTAACACACTGGCATGCAAAGGTTTAGTAAGAGGATAACCAGATGTAGCCTACATAAAGGAGAGTGGGATGAAGTACTCACTAGTAGTAGTAGATGGCCTCTTTAGGTGCAAACCGACTGTGTTCTTAGCTAATAAATCTGACACTCAAAGAAGCTCCCAGACCTTGTGAAGAGAATTTAGAATGAAAAAGGCCTCAACATTGTCAAGCTAGCTCTCAAGACTTGCCCCAGTCCTAATCCATCTCAAGCAATGAAGCTTGCCCACATGTCAGCTGATAATAAAGTTTAGAGGCAGCTACCAAAAGTTGAAGAAAAATGTTCATTAGGGGTTTTTGAATGGGTAGTCTTTGTTTGAATCCGGGATTTAAAGTAGACTAGGTGTTCTGAAGAACATGTGTATACTAGGCGAGTAGCCTTCTGACGATAGGCAAAAACTTCTGTAAGGAGCTAAGTTGGACTTAGACTTCGGCGTAGTTAAATTTGTAATGTGTGAACATCCTAGTGAATTTTCCTTGTGTGAGAGAAGAGTGGACTTAGAAGGATTACCCCCACATTCGAACCACTATAATCTTTGTGTCTATTTTTATATTGTCTTCTACTTACTGTTGTCGGCATACTACTTACGTACTGCACTGATTTGTAAGAAAATGAATTTGCATATATTCTGCTGCATAAAAACTCTGGTTGAGCATTTCTTACTCTAAGTAACCTAAGATTAATTTGCATCATGCCTACTATCTTTAGTGAGCTTACTATTGTTGTAAGAACAATTTAAGCAGCAAACTATTGCTCGATTTAGAGGTTTTGTCACCCTCCCTAAACCTCAACCACTTGGGACCAACAAGCGGTATCGAAGTGGTTGGTTTCACACACCAATCGTCTTTGGTAGCTAAACCATATGCAACCGTTTTCTAGCCAAAAAAAACATTTTTGAAGTAAAAGTATTTTCCTGTAAAAAAGCCAAAGTAGTAGAAACTTCTTCAACTAGTGCCCCATTTTTTCCTTTCAGGAGTATGAAGATTGGCATATAAGGATGCAAGAACACTTGGTTTCTATGCATGATGAGATCTGGACAGTTATCACCATCACTAAAGGTCCACTAGTAATCATGAAGATCTCCACTGATGTGCGAGTGGATTGTTGACCTGCATCTCCTCCCATGGTGGAAAAATGCACATATTGAAGGACTGCTGACAATAGAAAGGGGTCCAACTTTGAAAATCTAGCCAAAAAATGTACTTTTTACCACATTGGACAACGGTACCTTTAGTAAAGTCAAGGCATGAAAAACTGCCATGGACATTTGGGGACTTACTGTAATATCCCAAAATTTTGATCTATTATTTAATTCTAAAATATTATTTTACGTACTCATATAACTAATTAGATATTATATAATTTATTACGTCTTTCTAAAGTTGTTACTTGATTATTTGTAACAAAAACAGTGAAACAAAAATATTAATATGTAAATTTAGCCAAAAATCCTATTTATAATATTTTGATTTTAGGCTAGTTATAAAATTAAGATTTTATATTCGGCCCTCATTTTGATTAAATAACGCCCGGTATTTTTCCCACTTATTATTATCATCATCATCATCATCATCATCATCATCATCACATCATCATCATCATCATCATCATCATCATCAGTATTATTATTTTGTTGATTTATTAAGTTGGCAAATCATTTTTATCCAATGTTAGGTTTAGGCCCAACACCAATTCAATTTGGTCCATTTAATATTTCCAAGCCCAATTCATATTGAGAATTAATATTAACTTGCGAATCCATTTATTTGCAATTTGTTTATTTATTTATTAATTTATTTAGGTCGAAGTCTCAATAGGAATTAATTTATTGCATTCATTTATTTATACATGTCATATTAAAGCCCATCTGTTTGAGTCCAAGACTCAAGCCTAATTCATTAATGTGCAAGGGCCCATGTCTTGAGCCCAAAGGAATAAAAAATTTCAACAACTGTGTGGGTGTCAGGAGAGGGAGAGATAAGAGACGTAGTAATTATGTGTATATTCTGTGCTAGAGGAAGAGAGATGAGGTGGGATGGGGGACCACACAATTAATTGAGTTATTTATGTTGCAATGGTGTTAAGTGAATAAATGAGTGTAAAATGGAGAGAAATAAATAAATAAAATAAAAAGGGAATAGTGGGTGTAAGAATGGATGGAAGGCAGTATACGTGAAAATGGGATTTGATTCCCCTTTTCATTCCCAAAATCATTTAAATGGTTTTATTTGCAAATCAGCCTCAATGTTCTGGAAATTTTATATTTTACCCCACCAATATCCAAGCTTTCAACTGAATTCAATATTAGCCTCACAGCTTTAACATTCTATTACTCAAGGCTATCTCTTTCACTTTTTGTTGCTTTACATTTCAACCCTCCAATTTCAATATTTAATAATTAAGTTTTAAACACCAGTAAATATGGAAATAAGTATCTCTACAAATTGTAGGTTGCAAAGATCAGGAACTCGGTGCTATAACGTCTACATAAATATTCAAGCATTAATCACGCATCTCTATTTGCAACTCAATTCAGGTGGGGGTTTTATTATTTATCGCTTTAATTATATTTACTTGATTGTATATATGTGCTTTTATTTCCAAGTTGTTGCTTGCAAATACAGGTGATTATTCAATTTGCTACTTGTCAATACAAGTTTAACCCATTACCAGTAGGCTACTTGCCAATACAAGTTAGCTCTATGTGTCTTGCCAATACAAGCACATCATTATTATAATTGTACATTGTATGCCTCTATGTTTGTATAATTACTGTGATAAATTGTAATCCTCCACGAGCTGAAGGAAGCTCACCCCATCCCAATATTGATCCTTTCAGGTTACCTTGTGCGGGCCGGTGGAGTTGAGGCGGAGCCCAGAGCATATGATTGGCAATAAAATCTAAATAAATTATCTATCATTTATGTCTATTTATTTGATTATATGTTGAGATATTAAAATTGGTTGTCATGACTAGATTAATAAATTATACTTATGTGACTTTCTTTTATATTGTTGTTGTTATTGCTAATTGACTAGCATTTGCTTTATAAATCGAATAATGGAACTTCTCAGTGCTTGGGATATTTGAACTTGTGTATTATTAATTAGATTTATTATAAAATGTTTGGAGTAATGATAGTATCATGTTTTTGGAAGTGGTACTAATAATATAAGTTTATTTATGTTATTTTTATTTAGTGACATGTTTATTGATTAATAATTTAAATAATCATTAAAAACTATTTGTGTTAACTTAGTTGCTAATTGTGAATTTATGAGCACACTTTAAATATAAACTTTACTTGAATTCCTGTTGTTAAATATGTTTCCACTTTTATCATAGTGTAGGATGTGTAGGTGCTTACTAATTATTCATGACTAGTGATTTTACCATTACGCATAGTTTATATTTGAATAGTTAGGTTAAATAATAGAAATTTTTAATATTTATTATGAGTTTATATATGTTCAAAAATTTATTTGTTATAAGCATTTCAATGTATAATACTAATAACCCCTCATTGAAAATGGGCTTAAGAATAAGATAAGTCTCCTGAATTGTTTTGTTAGTAGCCTTTAATGTGAAATTGCACTTGATTGTATTATTTTAGTTATCTAAAGTTCAAAGTGATTTTAGTATTAAAGTGTTGGCTAGAATATTATTTAATTGTTGATTAGTTGACCAATGATATTGATATATTTACGTCCTAGATGTTACTAGTAATTATTCAAATATTCTTGAATAGTTAATATTGTGAATTGTGCCTTAGGTAAAATCATAATAATTATGTGAAGTTGATTTGTTAGGAAAATATTTAAGAATAATTCTATTTTATTGTTTTAGTTTCAATTAATTTTCCATGATCATTTATTTGCTAATAAATAATGTGGGTTCGACTAGTAATCATGTATTTGTTTTGTTGTTATATGTGTTATGAAGTGTTATTATATCGAGTGCATAATGATGTTAGTTGATATAGGTTATTAATCAGGATTTAAATTTTGAATTCAATATTTCTTGAGAAATAAACTCATACACATTATTATTTGGTCCTTTTAATGACCTATTTAGTTATTGTCTTTTATAGATGTATTTGGCAAAAAAAAAAAAAAAATTACTTATTTCCATTTAAAAGTGCTTTAAAATATCTATTGAAAATCGGGTCGTTACACTTGCTGAAGGAAAACCTGGAGTATAGAGTAGCTACTACAACTCTAAACTTCGAGATCTTCAAGGGAAAACCTGGAGAGTCTCTAAATGACCTAGACACTAGATACACATCAATCCTAAATGATTTGGTGTCTGTTGGGAAAGACTATTCCGAAAAGGAGATAAACACTAAGCTATTGCAAGCTCTCACATTGGACAGGGATATAAAGACTATTCTGATGAGAATCTCAAAGAAGCTAGGTAGGAAGAGCATTCTATTGCAAGCTCTCACATTGGACAGGGATATAAAGACTATTCCGATGAGAATCTCAAAGAAGCTGGGTAGGAAGAGCATTCAAGCTTTTTGAATATGATATTTGTCGTACAAAAGGAAAAAAAGAAGAAGTGCATAATTGTCCTGAGGAAGTTTCCAAGCAATGACGGGATAGAAGGATGTAAGAGAATGCTCAACTAAAGGCTCTCTTCAGTAGAGTAGATGCCATCAAAGTTGTTCCACTTTCTTCAAGGAAACTTACAGCATGTGAAGATTCAGACTTCTACTGATGTTCTCGCAGTATGTACATTTGAGACACAACCGCTACCTAAATAGTGTAAAGGTAAACCTAGAAGGATAGAGAATATTCCTAATAGGAAACCTTAATTGGAATCAGTCAATAAATCTTACATGGCGAAGTAAACTACTGTAAGCACACGAGGCACCAATGCAGCAGGAAGCAACAACATACAGCAAGCCTTGGCTACTGGATGCAGTAAGTTCCTACATCAACCTAAGAGTAACCACTTAAGCTCGATGCTCGGATGCTTCCACACAAAACCAGGAGGAGCTGGACCAGCACACTCCAAACCAGGAAGCAACCTGCTCTTGGTAAACAAGATTGAAACCTTCCAATGTGTACACCAAGCATGCTAGCTAAGAAAAATAGCATGCTACTCAGTGTTTCAATAAGAAGTGGTTTCAAGAAAGACTAATTCCCAAGGATCCATTCAGCAATGGGTACCTAAGTCTACTTGATCACGTTGTAGGTCAAGTTGCCTACTGGACATAGTGATATTTGGCACATCAACAGAGGGTGTGATAGACATATGACAGGTAACAAGAGGTCTCTAAGCAATTTTAAAGGCTGAAAGGACACAAGGTGTTGTTCGCTGACAATGCCAAAGGCATCACCAAAGCTATTGGGACTTTCTTTAAAGGCAAATTGAGCATAGCAGATGTCTACTTCATCGAAGGCTTATAATACAATCTACTGAGCATAAGTCAATTCTATGACAAGAGACGTTATGTGGAGTTCACACAAGGGATATGCTTAATAAGAGATGCAATGTCCAACCAAACAAAGCTAACAGGCACTAGAAAATGTAACATCTATCTAGCAGACTGGGAATCTATTGGAGGATAGCTCTCATGCTTCATAGCTAAATCACTCACTAACTCAACTGGATGTGGCACAAGATGCTGAGTCATCCGAATTCAAGAATATAAACAAGCTAGCACACAAAGGATTTCTAAGAGGGTTACTATGTAGCATATAGAAAGGAGAGTATGTGTGATGCATGTCTAAAAGGCAAGCAAATCAGGAAGTCCTTCAAATACAAGCTTGTAAGATCATCTCACAAGCTCCTAAACCTACTACACATGGATCTTTTTGGACCTATTGAACCAGTAAGTTTTAGTGGGATGAAGTACTCACTAGTAGTAGTAGATGACTTCTCTAGATACACTTGCCCTACAACAAAAATGCTAATAGACAATGTTGTTGAATTCAGTGTTGTCTTTGACCCGCAGATAAACAATGTTTTATATTTGTTGTCCTTTGAGACAAAGACAACGCTTATGCAACGGTTGAAAATCGTTGTCTTTTAGTAATAGACAACGGATAAACTCTGTTGTCTTTGAGAAAAAATGAGTGTTGTTCAATCCACTGTTGTGTTCGACCACACAGAGAGGCAACAGTTTTTTTTCCGTTGTCTTAGTCAGAAAGAAAACAGTGATGAATGATATAACCGTTGTCTTTAATTCATAGAGATTAATGTTGTCATTTACACATTGTACGAACATATTTTATCCACTATATTGTTTTTTTTTTTGCATTGTTTTTCACTTTTTACAATGGTTTTCCTATATTAACATTTTGAAGGCCATATCATATGTTTGTCTACAATAAAAAATTAAGTAAAAATTAACCAAGGAATAATACATATTTTAAATTGTTACATCAAGCTAATAAACATTTTCCACAATGTACATTGTGCATAATGCACTTTATACACAGATAAACAAATAAAATCAAACAAATATAGTAAATATTCCAATTGCAACAAATTTTTTTACAGCACCACCTACAACTTTGATTGCGAAAATGGATCTGAACTGGATGGCCTGTTACAAACTGCTGCAACAATTTGTTAAAACCTGCAACACTCAAACGAAACTGTTAAATTAGCACAACAATTATGGAAGCTAATTGAGAAGTTATTAATATGTATATACTCTAGATCTGATAAGATGTAATCAAGCATCACCTTCCAAAACATGCGAGAAATCCGCGGTAGTTGGTGCAGAAACATTACAAGCTACTTTACATGCCAACTACACCTGCCAATGACTATGGCAACCGGTAAATTCTACCCTACCCAAGTGGATAGTGCCCCAGTTGGGTGATTCATCACACACCCAAAAAGTGGATGGAGATCAAAATGAAATTAACCATTAGATCTAGCTCCATACACTTTCACGTATCTCCAATGTGAGACAACAGCTTTTGTACTACATGAAGAAAAGCAGAAATTTAACAGGAAAATGCAATTCCTACACTAAAATAACTAGTTCCAAAACACTAGCTAATTTCTACATTACAAGAGTAATTGAAACTAAAATTCGAAATCCCTAAAAAATTAAAACCCAAAATTACCTTAATATGATAAGGTTGACATCGAAGATGGCGGTGTTTGTTGAGGTTGATGGCGATGGTAGCAGCGGTGGTGTTGTTGATGGGGAAGAGTGGGGTAAAGAAATTAAGTTTGTGCCCACATATAAACAAGATTAAAACTCGCACGACTATTATGGAGCCAATCACAAAATAAAAGAAAAAGAGAATGTGGCGCCTCTTTCCCTTTCATCACTAAACTGGACACATGCACCTATTTCACCTTATTTCCATTTTGAATTACATTTAGTGGTCGTTCAGTTTTGAGGTTCAATATCAGTAGAGTGAAAAATATTGAATTTTCTTATGAATATAATTGGAACTCTCAATATGTTCTCACTAGATGTCCTTTTTTATATATAAAAAAACAGTTGCAATATATGATGTCCTTGTCTTCTTACTACTTGATATTTGTAGTTCTGATCCTCGACATTCTCAAACTACATATATAATATATCCATAAAGAGGATCATCACATATTACATTACACTTCCAGCAAATACTCAACTAACATGCTAATCAATCATCCAACCTTATACTGGACCTAGCTCCGTTTGTCCATCTACTGATATCCAACTGATTCAATCCAAGGTTAATAGCATAATACACTATAAGTTAGAAATTAATTATGATAAAAGTAAACAAAACTTCTGAATTTAAAGATTTCCTCTCGTGTTACATAATCTCAGGTCTTTTAATGCCTTATTATCTTCAAGTTAGTGTGTCCGACCAGATTTGCACACTGAAAAAAAGAACAAATAACAAAAAAAGAAAAAAGGAAAAAGAGGATATTGCTTTGAAGCAAAAAATACTAACCTCAAATAGTAGACGCCTATGGTTTGTTTCTTCTAAACCCAGATCGAACGTATTGTAGCACCAACAAACAAGGGTGCACAAACCCATAGTTTCAAGATTATTTAATTTAATTACATAAGGTTTGGCGGAATGTAGTAGCAGTTAGCAATGGTTAGCGTCGACAAGCGGCGAAGATAAGTGGCAAGCATTGGCGAGCACGGGTTGAAGAGGCAACGAGCGAGCAGTAGAGAGAGTGAAATTATGGCCAGGAATGGGGGGGAGAAAATGAGAATGATGGAAGCAGAAGAAAATTGCAAAAAGAAGATGTGAGAACGCGAGTATTCATGGAAAGGGGAGTAAATAGATTAGGGTTCGAGTTCCAAATAGGTACTGAGTCCTATTCACGCCTAAGAGTCCATGTTCTTCATCATTTTTATTCTTTTATAATATGAGAATTTTTTTTTTCTATTTTAGGGAATAATCTGAGAATTTATTAGTACTAATAATTATAATTATATTACCTCTATACAAATTGAAACGGTTAATATAGGGAATCCCCTATAATACAAGTTACTATAACAAAAACATAATAATGGGTAGGTGGGTTGATCCGACCCGACCAAACCCAACTCATTTTTCTTTCGTGTTAGTCAGATCCCATTACAGATCCGTTAGGTCAGGTCACAAACTGTTACCCCTAGTTTTACTAAAATTTTATTTAATCAACATTTGAATATTCAAAATATTTGACAATTTATTAATATATTTTTTCTTACTTTTAAAACCTAATAAAGTTGGAAGTAATTCCAAAGTAAACGAATAAACATCTACACAATTATCAAAAAAAAAAAATAAGCATCTACACTATTTATCTATTGTTAGTATTAAACCTAGCTACTGGTGTCTCTAGCGAACAAAAATAAGCATCTACATAGGCACATATTAGTGTGACAAAGTCATAGACATTTAGGGGATTATTGGACAGGGATGGACACATCCGGATGTGGGATGGTCCATCCGTAAACAATTTCACTTCAGGCGGATGTGGCCCATCCACCCACATTCCCCCTATAAAGTTATCACATTTCCCAATCAATCAATCATTACCTTCATCACCTATCACAATATTTTAATACTATCAACCACCCTAAAACCTACTGATGTGACATCTACAGTACACATCCTATCCTACACATCCCTTTAAACAAAAATACCTTTTCACTATTTAAGTGGATGTACCATCCCAGGACGTGCCACAGCCGACGGGGCACATCCCACTACATCCCTGTCCAATAATCCCCTTATGGACTAAGCAAATGAAGCACCTATTCCTTGACATATAAAATATCATGATACACGTTGATTATGCATGTATTTAGCTCAATTTAGGATTGTATTCGATAGCATTTACATTCATATTTGGTCGAGAGTTGTGTAGATTTGTTATATTGGACCATTTAACAAGGTTGACTTGTTTTGAAGGTATTTTGAGTATTTCAGGGTCAAAAGTCGTAATTTACGACTATCGACGAAAGAACAAGTCAAAGAGAAGGAAAAACCAATCTAAACCGGTCTAAATCGGTTTGAATCGGTGGAGAACTGTCGCGACGACGACACGAGAAGGCATGCGGCCGTGATGAAAAGAGGCTAGAAAGTGGATTCAAGGTTGTGCGAGCATCGCAACCGCGACACACATGGATTGCGACTATGACAAAATGAGAGCATTTAAGCCAGTTTTGGGTTAAGCTGGTCACGACCGAGAGGGCTATTTCACACAGTCGTGACAGAAGTCTGTTTCTGAGAGAATTTCCTACTCTTAGTAGGAATCGAAGCCTAAACTCCCTAAGATTCGTCTCGAAGCTTATAAAAGGCATAGGAGCTCGAGTTTTGGAAAAGATCAAACAGAGCATCATAATATCTCATACTTCTACATACATTGGAGTAGAAGGGTGAGAACAAGGCGTGAGAGCGAGCAAGACGAAAATCAAAGAGCCGAATACTCGGGTTTAATTATTCTTTGTTTACTTTCAATTTCTTGACATTCTTATTTTGATTTGATATTAGGCATGAGTGACTAAACTACTCGTGTCCTAAGACTAGAGAGTAGGGTTGTACAACAATGCTTGAATTAATTGTTTAATTTATAGACTCCAGTTTTTATTATCAATCTATGTGTTTGATTTCATCCTTATAATTGAATTTAAGCTGGCCAATTAGGTTTAATTTACTTGTTTAACTATTCCACTTCGAGAGAAGGGAATTGCTAATAGACGGTAACACATAGCGTGATTGTCTATGATCGTGTAGGCAGAGGTTAAGGGGCTTTTAAGAGTTGTTAGGAATAATTGACTCGGGAGAGTAATTGTCTTAATCAATCTACGACTTAGTCACTTCAGGAGAAGGGTTAAGTTAATTAAGTGCTGCCTAATAGATAGTAAAACTGGTTTAAAGGTTTATAAAGTAGAGATTAATCATCATTAGTGTAATTCCTGAAATCGAAATCCTAGGATACACACTCTTTGAGTGGAAATCAACTTTTGTTAATTAATTCGCTTATTAGTTTATATGCAATTTAGTTTATTAATTAATCAATCATTCACAAATCTCAGTATCCAGCTAGGATAGTCCTAGATAATTAGGGTATCAAACTACGTTAACCTATTCTCTGTAGATCGACCTTGACTTCCACTATATACACCTACACTCGTACACTTGCGGTATTATAGGGTTATGATTAGAGCCTGTCATACCCAAAACCAGAAACATTATAAAAATTTGATTCAGTTACAAAGAACCCTACATGTCGTTACTCCCCACTGTTGCATTACAGGCTGCAGGTCAGGCTGATTGACATAAAACCCTCCCTCAATCAACAAGGTTGGCATGATCCGCAAGAGGGGGAGGATATACAGATACCGGTTTTCAACCATCTCTTTGTCCTATGATATCTCATCGAATCACATATAACCACCCTGGCCCGATCGAGGCGTAGTTTGATGCACACCCAATGGTCTCTGAATTGCCAGCAGGTAATCACCTTCCAGGTATAAGAACTGTTATTATACTTGCTGCAATGGCATTTGGTAAAAAGAAACAACCTCCAGGTATAATTTGCTGAGCTGCCTGAATAGTCATTTGAAAGTTGCTCATAGTTAATGTAATATACGCACCGTGTTGACATGTGCCATGAAACTATATTACGCCACTCATGGTCGTTCCCTAGATGTATGGAGTCAGGTGCTCGAGTTCTTCCCGGGTGAAAATGTCGTGAGCGATGGGGTCAAAATCACGGTGAGATATATATTGTAGCTTGTTCTGATTAGTGAGTAGAGACTTTCCATTAACCCCTTCGTCAGTTGCTGCGGGATAATTTTCAAATTAAACATATAATTAAGCAACCAGGTTCGTGTCAGTTATACATAGTGCAGCTACTCACTGCACCACCAATATTATCCAAGATAAATGCATCAAATTACATAGAGAAGCCCGTAGAAAACATATTCATCGTCCTCGAGATTGGCTTACATTATCTCGTGCACAATCTCCACCAACTGCAATTTAGACGTAGAATCTCCATGCATATGAAATGATTCCTCATCTCCTCAAACGTAATTGGTCCCTTCCCACTGGCCTCAATACACTATGATAACATGTTGGCAGTTCATCTTCATCCACCATCAACAATCATCACACAAAAAAATGTTAAATACATGTAAAAATGAAAAGAACTTTATATATATATGTGTGTGTATTATCGAACGAACAGGTGAATCAATTTTTTTTTAAATAAAAAAAAAAACGTGTCGCTCTAGATGGACATATAATACCTTCTATTGCAAAAATCCCTGACTAGCTCTGATTAATCCCCGTCTAGGCACTAGGCTCCCATTGGGCGCCTACGTTTATTTCTCGATTCCTTACCATTTGATCAAAACATACTCGTGCACGACACATAACATGAAAAATTCAAAAGGAATGCACATTAAGATATCCGGGTTATTTAAGGCCAACAATATAGCACGACTCATAGTCCAACACAGTTAATACGCAAAGGGAAAAGCGTTGGCTCATGTAGAATTTGGTTTCTATAATCACGTATCTGCTAGCAACGTCCGGGCTTATCTTTGCTTTTGCCATGGCTGGATCGAACATCAGTATGCCTAGGTACGCGTCCATATGCTAATTTGAGATGAATTGCTAATCCACTACAATTAAAGTAATTTGAATGTTCCATTATTTATAGTTATAGTTGGGAAAAGATGTCTAACAAGATCCTCAAACTGATTTTTTGGGTTTGCTATCCACTTGAAAAAATCCTTCCCAACATTTCACGCTAACCCGACGTTCCTCCTACATTTGTGGTTTTAAATACAACCACATTCTATTAATATTAACAAACCTCTGAACATATAATGGAAAACCCTTAAGACAGGTTGTAGCTTGTACTGCAGGGTTTATACACATTATCGGACTTCATGAATGCATCAAATGCCTTTTTATCTGCCATCTGCCTTTTCTCCATTACTTTGTACGGGCTCATCACTAATGCTGACTCGGACCGAGTACGGACAACCATCAATGCCCCTGTTCGACGAATCTGGCTTGACCGACATTGATATCGGCTGTATCAATTCCTCCTCTTCCTCATCTATATCGGGAGCGACCTCCTCTGACAGTTCTGGTGTAACGCCCCAGCATACTTTGCAGTAAACCGAATTGCCACTACTTAGTTGGTCTAATTTTTTTTCTTTACTTTTCCTTCCTTCCTCTTTTCTTACTTAACTTATCTTATCTTACTCGTTGGAGTCACGTAGCGGAAGAGAAACTTGTAACCTAAGCTTCCTAAATAGAAACTCACACGAAAGGATTTATATATACTAAACTTGTTCATTCATAATTCGAAGTTAATATTAACTACATGCTGACTCACGCAACTGAGGGAGATGCTAATAGTGTACTTCTTATAAAGGCATAACACTAGTCAAATAGGTGCTTGTATAAATGAAATGAAAATAAAGAGTATACATAAAATAACATCAAAACCCAAAACGCTCTACGAGAAGGCTAAAACAATAGCCAAGAAACGCGGCGCAGCGCGTGTATCTAAAGCAAATGTCGAAACTACCACAAGCCGGTAGGAGACTTGAAAGTCTTACAGATCTAAGACGCTAAATGTGGGGGAGCAACCACTGAAGGGGACCAATCGTCATGAGTGCGAGGCCAAACACTCATCATAGGGAGTGAGATCTGTGTTCCGGGAACGGCATCCGGAACACAAGCGATATGTAGAGCAGGAAATGTTGTGCTGGTACAAGCAAAACCAGCTGAAGACGACAGAGCAATGGTTGCTGTGGAGGTCCCGTCCAACGGCGATAGAACTGCCGGGCGTGTAACACCAATTAAACGCCTGGGAACCTAAGTTCCAAATGCTATGAAGCATGTATGAGTCTTCCCAGAGTGGGTGAGACTCTGCTGGCCTCGTTAAAACCCATTATTGGTAAATCCCTGTGGAAAAAACCAATAGTGGGAAAAAGAGTACCAGTGGTGGCCGAAAAAGGCTAAGTCCGTCAAATCAATAAACCGTCAATACATAATTAATTACAATGCACTGGTGCCTACACAATAAAACGGGGGAGGGACGGTGATAAAAGTAATAATCCGAGAATCCCTCCAAAGCATCCACAAGATCTACAAAACACTGGGGAGGGGAACATTAGAAGGCTCAATATACACGATAATACTGAGTATAAAAGTCACGAAAAGAAATGTCCGAAACATGTGGAGGTAGGTAATTCCACCAAGTAAAAGGCGTCCGGAGATTAGAGAGGGCATCAATAGGCTGATTTCCTTCCCTGTATATGTGGGACACCTTAAACGTGATATCCCCTAAAACATGCAAGGCTAAAATCCAACGTGCACGAAGGCGCCATGGTACATCAAGAGATCGGGACTGAAATGCATGTACCACGTACATGGAATCAGACTCAAGCCAAATCTTATGCCAACCACGGTCCATGGCCAGCTCAATCGCGTAAATAGTAGCCAGGAGCTCCGCTTCAAAAGCAAAACCACGGTCAAAAGAGGCGCAGAACCCTCCCAAGGTGAAACCTCGGCAATTGCGAAATATGCCTCCCCCGGAAGTGAGGCAAGGTGCCCCCTCTGCACTACCATCCGTGTTAACCTTAATCCATCCAGGGGGAGGTGGAGTCCAAATGACAGTACGCACCATCTGAGGCTTAGCCAGGACACCACGTACACCTAACCGAGTCAAAATACTAAGTTCACGAACCGAGTTGTGCATGTGTCCCGAAATCAGGGAGGCAGATTCCTTGATACCAGAAAGAATAATAGAGAGAGCCTGTGTAGGATTGGCCTCCATATCATAAAAAATGGACCTGTTCCTAGTAGCCCAGATGGCCCAAATAGTAGTGACAAAAGCAACTCGCCAAAGCGCTGAGACTTGAGAGCTGAACTGTACCTGCACAGCCTGTAAGAGAAGTCTATGGAAACCTTCGTGAAAAACAAGAGATATATCAAAAGCCCAACATAGTTTAGAAAGAATAACAAGAGAGAAAGAGCAGTTAGAAAAGATATGATCAGCAGACTCCCCTGATGTATGGCAAAGCGCGCAGATGGAAGGACCCTGGATACGGTGTGACTGAATAATCTCCCAAGAAGGAAGTCGATGATGTAACGCCCACCAAATCGCATAAGATCGTCAGGGAGGGATAAATGAGGCCCAGATCTATTTCCCCCAAGAAGTGGTCGGAAAGGAAGTCCGAAAATGATTATAAGCCAGAGTCGAGGTCACAATGCCTGTAGGAGAACGAGTCCAAACTCTATGATCCGGTATATAGGGAGAAATGGCAGTAGTAACTATGTCCTTGGCAATAAGAGGATAAGTCTGAACAAGAAGTCCATCTAACTGCCATACCCCATCAATGTGATAATCTGAAATCAAATGCTGAAAATGTAAATGTGCCTCCAGAGGAATGCCAATTCGGTCGGCAATGGAGTAGTCGAGCCAATTGTCAAGCCAAAATCTAACAGAAGTGTTAGGTCCCACAATCCACTGAGATTCCTAAAGGAGCTGTCTGATGAACGGTCTAGTGGAGCCAAAAAGGGAGGAGCGAAGATGGGAGGTCTTCAGAGCACCAGAGGCAGAAAACCAACGAGAACGAAGAAAATCCATGCCAGTGTCAGTAGAAGTCAAGAATTCCTAGGCAAATTTAAGCAAAAAAGCCGCATTATCCTTGCGAATCGATCGAATACCCAAACCTCCTTCAGCTTTTGGCGCGTGATAATGCGCAATCCGTTATCAAAAGAATATTCACGAAAGATAATAAACAAGAAAATAACCAGACAATAAGACACAAGGTTTACGTGGTTCGATCCGGAGATCTACGTCCACGGGAAAATGATGTCCCTACCGGGCTCCTTTTCTTTCTCTTTCTTTGTTTTTGTTTACAAGCGATCTCTCTTTGATCAAAGTTCCAACCCCCTTTCTCCCTTTAATTCTACTATTTATATCATACAAATCATAGCCCTAACTATATTCCTACAATTAAGGCCACAAAACCTGCCTTCGTGATTGAAAGAAAATCGTGGGTCAAATCTTCCATCCCTCTTGCGCTGCCATCGCAACCTAATTACCAAATCTGTATTTGGGCCAATTCTTGGGCCTCCAACTCTAGACAAATTGGGCCGGCCTACAGCCTGAGGCAAACTGGGCCATACCTACCAGATGCCCCTCCCCCAAAGAAGCCGAAGCAGAAGGATTCGGCTTGTAAAGTAGCTAAGGTAGACCAGAAGTGATGTGAAATAGAAAAAACACCGGTATCCTTGAGATGGACTTGGGAAGAAGTGAGAAAACTGGGGTCACGCAACCGGAGTTGAGAAAAGTAAACCCCGAGGTCCCTCAACCGGGGTTGAGTAAAGGTAAGCGCCGAGGTCCTTCGACCGGGGTTGAGAAAAGGTAAACCCCGAGGTCACTCAACCGGGGTTGAGTAAAGGTATGTGCCGAGGTCCTTCGACCGGGGTTGAGAAAAGGTAAACCCCGAGGTCACTCAATCGGGGTTGAGTAAAGGTAAGCCCCGAGGTCCTTGAACCGGAGTTGAGAAGCTTCTCCAACACGAGCGGTGAACACAACTGAGGCGCGTGACTGACAGATGTACACAGTATTCGAGTAAGCGCGTGTGAAACGGCGCATATTGTTGGTTTCGAGGCGCGTGTATGGCACGTGACGATCAGGACCGTTGATTTTAAACCATCGAATCTTTACAGTTGCTGAATGTATAAGAAAATGAGGGAAATCGAAACCCTTCACCTTCTTCTCTTGCAGTTATCTGAATCGCGCATCAGAGAAATCTACCATTGCCAACTTGTGAAGATAGAACATCACACCAAGCAACCAAAGAAAACAAGTAAGTATGTCTATTTCATCTTCGTCTTCATCTAGGGTGGAGGAGGTAGGCAAAGAAGGGGAACCTTTTAGAGCACCTCCTATCCGGGTCATTTTCCCCGTAAATAGCGAAAGTAGACAAATTCATCGGGGTGATCTTAGTGAAATCAGAGTGGAGGCAGTAAGTTTTCCCCACTGTGAGGAGGAAGCAGAAGGGTTTGAAGTGGCCGGGGTAAGACCAACTGTAACTGAGACTCAAATTAGGCGATGGATCCCAAATTTTTTCTTACCCTTTGATCTGGAATTTATTATTCCCGAAGATAAGGATAAAGCCTGTTGCCCTCCCAAAGGATTCATTTCCGTATATATAGATCAGCTGGCTGTAGGATTAAGGTTTCCTCTGTGGGGTTTTTTAGTAAAATTGTTGGAGTACTATGGACTAGCTTTGGGGCAGTTGGGGCCCAATGCCATAAGGCAGGTGGTAGGTTTCTTAGTGGAGTGTAGTAAGGGGGGAGTAGTGCCTAGTGTTAGTTTGTTTAGGCATTTCTTTCAGCTGAAAACAATGGGGAGAAATAAAGGTTGGTATTACCTTAACCCTAGACCAGGTAAGAGATTCAAAGTAAAGAATCCGAGTAAGATTGAAGGATGGAGGAGCAAATTTATTTACGTTAGGCAAGTGACAGTTCTGCCGAAGTGGCAGATATTAGAGGTAGTAGATAGTGCCCCTGTAGGGGAACCTAGAGGTGTTGACGTATTAAAAAGAGCCGGTGTTCTGGGGTCCAAATTTTCAGAAGAAGTTCTGGACAGAGCTGGGTTGAGCCCGTATTATTCCAGCTGGGCTGCTGGGACTTCGGATTCCCAAGAGAAAGATACCCCAACCGGGACTGATTCTGACAGGACACCAAGCATATCTGAGAGAGAGAGGTCGAGAACCGGGGCAGAATTAGAGGGTAGGGCTTTTATTTCTATGTAATTTGTGTAAGATAAACTTGTCAATTCTCTGAACATGTGGCCTGTCATGTGCAGTGGGTAAGTTCAAGAGCACTACGAGGAAGAGTACAGAAGCCAGCTCCGGGGGGCGGGAAGATAGGTCTAAAACCCCGGAGCTACAGAGAACGGCAGCTGGGGTTAGCCGCGGAGATGACCACGAGGACAACATTCCACTCTCGGGGTTGACTTCGAGTGCCAAGAGGAGGATCACCTCTCCAACAACACCACCGCCTCCCAAAAAGACGCATGTGACCCCGGCTCACGAGGTATCTTCGTAAATAATGTGTTATTACATATCGCACAAGCCCATCATAATAGTGAGGCAATGCAGGGACAAGGAGCGGAGATAACGGCGGCCGGAGCCGAGCTGGAAAAACTGCTGGAGCCAATCCGCGGGCTAGTGGGAAGATTGGAGAAAGAATCTTCCCGGGACAGAATAGCCGAGCTGGAGGCCGAGGTCACCAAATTACGGGCCGGATTCGCGGAGGCCCAGAAGAGTACCAGAGCAGCCCGAGACAGGGCAGTACTTGCCGAGAGAGAAGCGGCCAGGCTACGCGAACAGGCCGTCGAGGTTGCCGTGATGCGGGGTGACTTAATTGCGACACGGGAAGAGCTGAACAAGGCGATCGTGGGCCAGGGAGCTGTACTAGAAACTTTCGCCGAAAAATTGATGCAAACAGAGACATTCTTGAAGTTTCTGAGGACGTTCGTGGCTGCAGGTGACACAGCTACAAAAAGCGAGCTGTTGGAAACCGTATATGATAAATACCCGGAGGTCAATGTTTATGATGAAGACTTCGGGTATAACTATGATGCAGTAGGGAACGAAGATGGCGCATATTTTGAGGCGTTGATGAAAGCTCCGAAGTGGCCATTGATCGAGGCCTTAGCTAAGAATAACACACTCATAACTCCCGAAATCATTAAACGGTGTAATGAAGACCAGGATAAGGACTTCTTGGGTTTTCGCAACGGTTTTTATGTACGGGAGTTAAGGAACCGAGCTCCTATTCCCCGTAAAGGAGCTGTTATGCCTCTCGACATGATTGAAGGCACTGGCAAGGCAGTAGAGGTAGCGAGTGACGTTGCAGAGGCCTCGGGTGGAAAAGGAACCACCCCTACCCCTGGAGAGGTCAGTGACCTTCCAACTCATGAGCAGAATGTAGAGTAGATGATCTGTAAAAAGGATTCCGTTGTATTTTCTTGCTTTGTAATGAACAACTTTGTATTTCCGGAGAGATAAACAATGTTGAAACATTTTTATGGATATCAAATGTTGCTATATTCTTATTCAGAACAATGTACATGTATTCGTAAGGTCTAAAAACCGAGGTGTCTCCTTTGCCAGGAAAATATTGAAAACCCATATGAGGTAATAAAGCAGCTTCAATCATCAATAGTCTGGTTACAGAAAGACCGAGATATGTTGATGTTGCACGAAGTCCCACGGTTATCAAAGAATTTAACATCAGTAGAAAAGAGATGCGTAGAAGCGGAGAGCTCATGGAAAGAATCCACACAACAGATGCGGCAGTATAAAGCGCAGTATGTGTTAAAAGATCTGGAGTTGGAGCAACTCCGTATAAACCAACAAGAGTGTGAGCACTTGCTTGTTGATGGCGGGCGATTATCAATTCAAGAGATTCGAGCCCGGAGAGCAGAAATCCGGGGAGACGTCCAGAAGTGGAGCGAGCAAGGTGATGCCAATAATCCTGAAGTCATAAGGAACCGATTGGTATTAGGATTTCTGGTAGAGCTGCAAAAGAAAGTGGAGGCCAGGAACGAAGCTTTAAACATTGCAGAGCAAGAGGAACAGGAGGACAGCCGCAGGAAAAGGCATCGGGGCAAGAAAACAAAGACCGGTATTCAAGAGAAGATGTTGTCGGAGGACCAAACTGTAGGTGCCAGGAAAACCAATAACATGCCCTAGGTGACGTCGAGCGTGCCCCAAGAACCGGAAGAAACACGTGTGATGGAGCCGGAGGCCAGTGGGTCAACAGTTGTAGCTTTGGCCAAGGAGATTGATGAGATGCCTGTTGAGGAGTGGGATGCTATAGAATGGGCGAACACTCCGGGGAGGGAACGGAGGATAAAACCAGTGCCTCGGAAGACACCAGAGTCTCCTCATCAGAAGACCGGGGAGTACATAACTCAAACCCCCGAGGTGATGGATCCGTTAGCGCCACTAGAATGGGGCCATGCAGAATGGATCAATATGTCGGGGCCAAGTAGAAGATCCAGACATATTGCAGATGACCGGGGTCCTCAAGGGACAAGTTATAGGTATGGGACCGGAGTCCGTAACCGAAGCGAAGTAGAGCGTCGTCGGAACGCGCAAGAAACATCCCGGAGGACTAGGAATGTTCGATCAGAGACAAGGCGACGCTGTTTCGCGTATTGGTTCGGAGAGGGCCCCGAGCAACGTCCGTAGGGAGTAGCATAGCTAATATCCGACCAAAGTTAATGTAGTGAGAGAGTAATTAGTCTGTTGTAACTTATACATGACTAGTTAAAAAACGTTGTTTGTTTATTCTTCTCTCTTTTTTTTTTTTTTTTTTTTTTTTGAAAGACAAAGACACTTAAATAGATTATCAAGAGTGTGTAAAGAAAATGAGTTGAAGTCCGGAGACAAATCAATAGCGCCTTGTACTCTTTGATCGAGTGAGATAGAATTTGAACAAAACCCTGAGGTTTAAATATGTAACTTTTAACTGAGTTGAGGAAGTGAGTAATGGAGTCCGAAGACATGTATTATATACGACGGATCGAAAATAAGTGTTCGGAAACATGTAATATAAAGATATTGGGGCGTCCCCACGGTATCATAAACACATAATAGATAGACAAGAATAGTATGGTTAACTGAGCAAAACTTATCATAATAGAAACAAATTATGCAAGAGATAGGAAATCGAAGTAAAACTAACAGTGTTTAGAGAAAAAACTTTCGAAGGTTAGTAACATGCCAAGTCCGAGGTACTGGGGTACCATCAACACGTGCAAGCTGATAACTCCCAAGGGGATGGACAGTGACCACACGATATGGTCCTTCCCATGCTGCATGGAGCTTGCCTTCGGGCTAGGCCTTACTGGCGGAGTTGCGCCGGAGCACAAGATCACCGACCTTAAACTGTGTATACCGAACTCGAGCATTGTAATACTTCGCTGTTTGCTGTTTATTTTTGGCTTGTCTGATAAGAGCTTGTTCTCGGCGATATTCTACTTCGTCAAGGTTGGTATGGAGAGCATCCTCGTTCTGTTCTGGATTGAAATTCAGCACCCTAGGACTGGCTACACCGATTTCCGCCGGGATGACGGCTTCGGAGCCGTAGGTTAGGCTAAAAGGAGTTTCGCCTGTTGTAGAATGTCGCGTAGTGCGATAAGCCCATAATACCTGAGGGAGGACATCAGCCCAAAGTCCTTTAGATTCGCCTAGGCGTTTCTTGATACCTTCAACAAGTGTTCGGTTTGTCACCTCGACTTGGCCGTTAGCCTGGGGGTGGGCCACCGAAGTGAATGCCTGTTTAATGTGTAACTCCTCGCACCAAGAGCGGAAAGGATCATTCGCGAACTATTTCCCGTTGTCAGAAACAATGGTGCTAGGGATACCGAATCGGCAAACAATGTTCTTCCAAACAAAATTAAGAATTTTCCTTCCAGTGATGGTAGTGAGTGGTTCGGCCTCGACCCACTTGGTAAAGTAATCCACAGCGACCACTAAGAATTAAAAACCACCCGGAGCTAAAGGGAAAGGGCCCACGATGTCTATGCCCCATTGAATAAAAGGCCATGCACTCTGTATACCTGTCAGTTCAGTTTGAGGTAAGTGTTTAATCCGTGAGTGCCGCTGACAATTCTCGCATTTTGACACTAGGTCATGCGCATCATTAAAAAGAGTAGGCCAATAATATCCCCACCGGAGTGCTTTTTTAGCAAGAGTCCGGGAACCAATATGGTTTGCGCATGAGCCTTCGTGTAATTCCTTGAGGATGTAATGAGCCTGAACCGGGCCGAGGCACCGAAGACTGGGCTGGAGATAAGATTGTCTGTACAAGACCCCGTCATGTAAAGAATATTTTGGTGCTTTCAAGATTACCTGTCGAGCTTGTAACTTGTCATCAGGTAGGGTTCCATCCTGTAGATATTGGATAATGGGTGTCATCCAAGTAATTTTGGAGTCAGTGATTACCGAGACGGACTGTTCATAGATTGATTGATGAGACACCTCTTCTACAAGGACATCAGAAGGTATACTTGAGGGAGCCACGGAGGCCAGTTTGCTGAGAGTGTCAGCTTTTGTGTTCTCTTCTCGGGGAATCTTGTGGATGTGGGCAGAGGCAAAGGTGTGTAGGAAACTTTGAGCTAAAGCCAAATACCGTTTCATGGTTTCCTCCTTTGCTCTATACAAACCATTGATTTGATTAGAAACTACCTCGGAATCAGTGTATACTCGAATATGTGCAGCTCCTAAAGTCTTTGCAAGACGAAGACCCGCAAGAATCGCTTCATATTCAGCTTCATTATTCGTGACTTTGAAGTTGAAGCGTAGAACATACTTGACTTCGACGTTGTCAGGTCCATTGATGATGACCCCGGCACCACTTCCCCGTGTAGCGGAGGCACCATCTACATGAACATGCCATCGTTCGGTTTCGACACCGGGATCAGTAGGGGAAATGTGTTCAAGATGTGAGTTGGAGTCCGGGCGCTCAAAGGTAGCTTCGGCTAGAAAATCAGCCAGGGCTTGGCCTTTAATAGCGTGACGAGGAAGAAATTGAATGTCATGCTCTCCCAACTCTATTGCCCATTTGACGAGTCGACCTGAATGATCTGGCTTACTCAGGATTTAACGGATTGGTTGGTTTGTAAAAACGTTTATAACATGTCCCTGAAAATAGGGACGGAGGCGGCGGGCCGCCATAACCAATGCCAATATGGTCTTCTCGATGACTGAGTATCGGGTTTCTGCTCCTTGCAAGGCCCGGCTGGCAAAATACATAACCTTCTGAGTGTCGTGGTCATCGCGGACAAGAGCTGCGCTGATGGCTTCATCAGAGGTGGACAAATATAGATACAGGGGTTCTCCAGCAATCGGGGCGGAGATAATGGGAAGTTGACGGATGTGCTGCTTTAAGGCTATCAATGCCTCCTCACATTGGGGAGTCCTCTCGAATTTCTTAACCTGCCGTAGAACCTTAAAGAAAGGAAGTTGCCGTTCAGCCGCTTTAGATAGGAACCTGTTTAACGCGGCTAATCGTCCAGTAAGGCGTTGAACATCTTTTTTTTTTCTGGGGTGTTTTGAGATCGAGGATATCCCGAATCTTGGAGGGATTAGATTGTAGTCCCTGAGGAGAGACCATGTATCCTAAAAATTTGCCTGAACCGACTCTGAAGGTGCATTTCGCTGGATTTAAGCGGAGATTATGGCGTCGGACATCCAGTGTTTCAGCAATATCTCGAACACATGCATCAAAAGTTCGACTCTTGATGACTAGATCATCGACATAGACCTCTACATTCCGACCAACTTGGTCCTGAAAGACATGGTCCATTAACCGTTGATAAGTGGCTCCGGCATTCTTGAGTCCGAAGAGCATCTTTTTGTATGCAAAGATGCCGAAGTCTGTTATAAATGCTGTCTTGATCGCATCCTTCTTATCCATATGAATTTGGTGGTATCCCTTATATAGGTCCAAGAAACAGAGTGCGGGATGTCCGGTGATGGCTTCAGCCTTTTGGTCGATAGAAGGTAGTGGATAGCAGTCCTTCGGGCAATATTTATTCAGATCAGTAAAATCCACGCACATTCTCCACGTATTATCAAACTTCAGGACTAGAACAGGATTCGCCAACCAGGTCGGATAATGGACTTCGAAAAGGATATCTGCCTTTACCAATGCTTCAACTTCTGCGCGAATAGCAGTTTTTCTATCGGCAGCAAATTGTCTGCGCTTCTGCTGTACCGGTTTGACTGTTGGGTCAATGTTCAATTTGTGAGTAATCAAATCTGGTGAGATGCCGGGCATGTCCAAAGGTGACCAGGCAAAGACCTCGGAGTATTCTCGCAATACTTGAACAATGGCACTGTGAAGTAGAGGTAAATGTATAGCACCGACCTTAACAGTTCACTCGGGTACGTTTGGATCAAGAGGGACTTCTACTACCTCATCGCCAAGAGGTTGAATTGGTATTGACTCAAGTCCGGGGGTATCTATTTGAAACTGGGGCTGAACCGTCTATGTAGTTCGTGGTTTGAGTGCAACCAGCATACATTGCTTAGCCATCTTCTGATCGCCACGGATGGCTATGGTTCCGTAAGGTGAAGGACACTTCATCGTTAAATGAAATGTGGAACATATGGCTTGGGCAGGAGTAAGCCAGTCTCGTCCAAGAATCATATTATAAGGAGACGTAGATGATACCACGTAAAAGTCGACAAAAACTGTTTTGATTGCAGGATGAGTACCTACCGAGGCTGGTAGATTAATAATCCCTTCTGCGCGAACTTCCCCCTGTGTAAATGTCTGCAAAGGTCCTGGAGCAGGCCGAAGCAGATCCCGAGATATGCCCATTTTTTGGAAACAATCTGAGAAGATAACACTCACAGCTGCACCATTATCAACGTACACCCGTTTGATAATAATATTTGCCACAGTCATATCAATGATTATAGCATCAGTGTGGGGCGTGCGTTCGGGTACGGGGTCGTCCTCGGTAAAACTTACTGTTTCAGTATTGTGGAAACGCTTGTGACGAGGTTCCTCGGGAGGCGGTCTGCGAGCTTCTGCAATAAGAGCTTTGTGGGGCACTCCTGCTGGCTGTGTACCATAGATCATATGGATAACACTATTAACAACACGAGTTGAGGGGTTGGTCCCTTCTTCTTGGGGAGGAGGAGCCGGCAATAAGCGAGGTTTTTGCTGTTGAGCATTGCGTCTGCTTCCCTGATCTTGTTTTGGGTAATGGCTATTCCCGGATCGATTATTCGGCCATTGTGACCGACCTTGTTGGAAGCTACGATTGTTATTGCCAGCTCGGTTCTGGTGCTGGTTTCCACCTCGGTGCTGTTGTCTATTTTCTGATTGAGCAATAGACTGGCGAAAATATCCCTGCTTTATGCACTCTTCGATTTCTTTGCTGAGTTCTCAGCATTCTTCAGTATCGTGCCCGTGGTCATAGTGGTATTCGCACCACTTGGTGTGGTTTCGTTTGTCAGCCAGGGCTGTCATACGAGGGCAAGATTTTAGATCAGCCTTGTGGATGGCATGTATTTCGGTTCGGGACCGATTTAAAGGTGTTAATTGGGGCAGATCGTGACGAGTGTCGGGTCGACCTCTGCACAGTCGGTTGAAGGCACTGGTACGGGCATTAGACCCAGATGGTCCTTTATCTGATTGTCTCTTGGCAATAGATTTTTCCCTCTTACGCCGGGTTTGCTCATCTGCCTTAGCGAACCGCCCAACCATATGATAGAGAGCTCGGGTGGTAACGGGAGTATTACGGACTAGCTCGGTGTATAGTGGTCCGGCCCGTAATCCGTTCATGAAAGCTGTGACAATGATGCTATCTGGCTGATTGCCTACCTTCAAACTTTCAGTCGTAAAACGTTCCAGGAATTGAGAGATGGTTTCTCCTTCTTTTTGTTCCACATTCATCAGGTCGGCCAAAGTGGACATAGGCTTTGCACATGCTTCAAAATGTGCCCAAAAGTGTTCAGCAAGTTCTCGGAAAGAGGATATGCTATTGCGGGGAAGAGAGTCAAACCAAACTCGTGCTTCATCCTGAAGATACTCAGGGAAGATCTTGCAATAGTGAAGAGATGCGGTATGATCTCGACTGAGCATGTTATGCCTAAAAGCCCCAAGAAAATTGGCCGGATCTCCGGTGCCATCATAAGGTGGGATGGCGGGCCTCTTGAACCCTTCAGAAAGAGGCGTAGCCAGAATTTCTTGGGAGAACGGGGTGATAATGTCTCCATTGGCGTCAAGGCCTAGAATTCTGTCTAGTTCAGCATTGCGCTGTACTCTCTCATACTCATGAAGATCTGGAGTATAGGGATTGGCATGGCGAGCTTTCTTAGTCGCGTTAAGCGGACGGCGACGATCAACATCGATAAATTCGTCATTGCGCTGTTTCGATCCGTTAGAACTCCCATGGTCCTCGGGAGAACCGGGTCGTTCTCGTCGGCGATCCTGTCTCTCATGGTGCACTGGATTTTGTTGGTTGGGCAGATTCCGACGAAGAGGTTGCGCTACGGGGTTGGTGTTATGTCCAGCAGGGCCATCAGGGTTTAATCGGTTGACTGCCCAGTCTTGGAGAACATGAGCATGTTCTTGTAGGAAGGCCTGGAGTAGTTCCGGAGTCATCTGAATATTAACCTGTGGTTGTGTAGTAGCAGGACCAGGATTTTGTATATCTTGTGGAGGTAGAGGTAAGAATCCGTCACTCGGATTCACAGCCGGGCCTTGGTTGCCCTGATGGTGAGATGTATCCCGTATTATCGATTGCCTTGGTGGCAAGGTTTGATCCACGGGTGGATCTTGATTGACTTGATCACCTTGGCGAGATTGAGTCAAGCGAGTGGTTACCATGGTATTACAAGTACAATATCAATATTAAAAATCCAGTCGACCTCACGTTCCCACAGACGGCGCCAATTGATAATGCGCAATCCGTTATCAAAAGAATATTCACGAAAGATAATAAACAAGAAAATAACCAGACAATAAGACACAAGGTTTACGTGGTTCGATCCGGAGATCTACGTCCACGGGAAAATGATGTCCCTACCGGGCTCCTTTTCTTTCTCTTTCTTTGTTTTTGTTTACAAGCGATCTCTCTTTGATCAAAGTTCCAACCCCCTTTCTCCCTTTAATTCTACTATTTATATCATACAAATCATAGCCCTAACTATATTCCTACAATTAAGGCCACAAAACCTGCCTTCGTGATTGAGAGGAAATCGTGGGTCAAATCTTCCATCCCTCTTGCGCTGCCATCGCAACCTAATTACCAAATCTGTATTTGGGCCAATTCTTGGGCCTCCAACTCTAGACAAATTGGGCCGGCCTGCAGCCTGAGGCAAACTGGGCCATACCTACCAGCGCGCAAACATGTTTCTAGGAGATATTAAATTTACTGCTGTGAGCTATGTTACCTGTCCAGATGAAATTTCGCATGGCTTTCTCAACATCAGCAAGGAGAGATAAGGGCCATCGAGTGAACGAAAGAACTAGAAATCACATAATTCACCAAGCAAGCCTGACCCGCCATCGAGAGGGAGGAGCCCACCTAATTGGAAAACTTAGCACGAATGGAGTCTTCCAAAGGCTGGAAGTAAGCAAGCTTTGGAGCTCCAACAAAGATAGGGACCCTAAGATACTGCATGGGCAACAAGCCTTCCCCCATCTTCAGGACACGGAAAATCCGCCTCTTGAAGTTAGTGGCCTCCTTCTCGCCAAAGAAAACTCTAGACTTATCAGTGCTAACAATTTAGCCTGAGAGCTTACTATAAAGCTTAAGAATCTGACGCAGTTTTCTCACATTGGACAAGTCCGCATTGCAGAAAATGAGGATGTCATCAGCGTAGAACAAAAAAGGAGGACAGGGAACCCCCATTATGGCCATAGCTGGTCGGATAGACTGCTTATTATGGCAGTCAACGATGAGCCTACCCAAAAACTCCTCAGCTAGACAAAAAAGAAGAGGGAAAAGGGGGTCCCCCTGCCTAACCCCACGGGAACATGCAAAGTAGCCAACCGGAGAACCATTTATCAAAATGGAGAGCCTAGCAGAAAGTAGAATAGAGGAGACACGATCCACACTAATCCGGAAAACCCAAACATCTCAGAAAATGCAGAAGGAAATCCCAACGGACCGTATCAAAAGCTTTGCGGATGTCAATCTTGAAGGCCCGGGGGTTCAAACAATTAAAACACTCAGAAGCATAGGCAATACAGTGATGAATGCGCCTACCTGGCATAAAGCCAAACTGATAGGGAGAAATGTGCGAGCCCACAAAGCTACCCAGCCTGGAAGCAAGTATCTTAGTGAGGACTTTAAATAGGAAATTGCTAAGAACGATAGGTCGAAAGTCTTCCACTAGGTTTGCCCCTTGGAATAAGGACCACGAATCTCGAATTCAGACCAGTGAGAATGAAACCATGTCGGAAAAAGGCATAACACTAGGAACAAGAATATAAACCCTAGTAGGCATTTAGGCATAGCTGCAGTCATAGGCTCTGACGTCGTCATCACCTTAAAATTGGTTTTTTGGAAAAACATGAGTTTTTTACTTAGCGGGATAAAACTGAAATTTAAATAAAAACTTTAACAAAAATCATGCCCGCCTGACAGTGTTGTGCCTCCCCTCTTAAGTAGGGTTGGACTCTCGGCACATCTACCCTCTCATCATACTTTGCACGCTGCCTTTTCTCAGTTAGTAGCCTTAACCTCACATGCGGCCCTTGTAGCGGCTCACTTTTACAGACAAATATATAAGTAAGAATCTAAATAACAGCGTAACTCACTTTCGAAGTTTAAGTTGTGGAGATTGACTGAGTGGAACTATCCATGCCATATCCTTGCCCCAAATGTGGGACCTATTATTTATTAAGATGTTAAACTGTTTCCTATTGAGCCGTATTTATGTTATTACCGATAGGTAGAAAAATGTGCACTAATTTAGAGGTTAAGATTGGATTTTTATTTAAGTTTTAGTTAGTGCACACATAATTTTTCTACTTATGTAATTTTCTTGGTCCACAACACTTTATTGTTCCTTTAGTATCTATTTTAATAGAAATTGAAGGTTTTACGTATTAGGAAGGAATGGCATGGATTGAATTCGACTTGACACCGAGCACCTCAGTAACACAGCCCAACCCGCATTACGGATGGGCCAGCTTTGACGTTGAATTAAACTGGAAGTGGCCCAAGGCCATAAGATGACGGAAGAGGGAGAAAGGGCCTAAGTGGGCTTTATTTTGAAAAGTGGTGGACAAAACTGAAGAGAAAAGAAGTCCACTGGTGGGATTCTTTTAAGGGATGTTGGTAACAAGTTTGGAGATACGCTGATTTTACCGGGAAGAGGCAGGAAAGAATTGACGGGCAATTCGAGGCGATTCCACTTTCTGCGATTTCGGTTTTTTTAATTTTTGTCTTCAATTTAATGTTCGACATATCTTTTATGTTTTTTAACGTCAATATGTATGGCTGCTACTCTAATTTCAGTCTCTAATTATGTTTGAATCCTAGTTTGATCGAAATTGTGATTCTTATGGTAGTTGCTTTTGGGATTATAGTTTTGTACTTTTTATGCTATTTGATTCAATCGTTCTTATATGTGGAGAGTTAATTTAGATTGATCGCCTTTATTAATTGACCGCGTATAGCAGCTAGGGTAGATCCATAATATGTAATCTTTGTGATTCCATGCCCATTGGTAGCAAATGGCGAATTAATTTGCTAAATAACATAAATCAGGGTTAATTGGACCGAGCTTGTGTGTCCAACACTTTGTTTATCCTACTGTCCTAACATTTTAAGCATCTAGCCAATTAGATCTAAAGTGCTTATTTTAGATTGTTTGACTAGATATATTAATCAAAGCGCTTATTTTGGTTAATTAAAAATAAGGAATAATTTGGATCAACATAGCTTATTGTTGATTTAGGGGTAGAAGTTCTAGGATTATTTCAAAGGTAATTGCATTTATTACAAGGGCTAATTGGATAACTAGATTAGAGGCTGAATCTTTTATATATTCAAGTTAAATCATTTTTATTTCTTATTGTTTATTAATTCTTTTAGATTAACAAGTTTAGTTAATTAAAAAAAAAAAACATTTTTATGTTCCGTTCGTTTTAATAAATTAATACGTAAAACACGGATAATCGGACTGTTCTTCGTGGGATTGACCCCGAGTTACCTCTTCTACTAATTATGAGAGGTAGTTAAGGAATATTAATTTGATCATGCTATCAAGGCACTTTTCAAAATAAAGCCCACTTAGGCCCTTTCTCCCTCGATCTTCTGTCATCTTATGGCCTTGGGCCTCTTCCAGTCTAATTTAACATTAAAGTTTGCTCATCCATAATGAGGGTTGGGCTGTGACACTGAGTTGCTCAGTGTCAAATCCAATCCAATTCGTGTCCTTCCTTCTTGATCCGTAAAACCTTCAATTTCTATTAAAATAATTACTAAAAGAGCAATCAAGTGTTTTGGATCAAGAAAATTGCATAAGTAGAAAAATGATGCATGCACTAACTAAAACGTAAATAAAAATGTAATTTTAACCTCTAAATTAATGCACATTTTCCTAGCAATTAATTACCGATTATAAGGGTGATCTAGATATCCTAACTCAATGAGGGATTGTGTGCCACTTATTCAACCTAATCTTTCCATTTTCATTTCATTAATTGTTGATCACTCTTGATCAACATCATAACATCAACATCAACATCAACATCCTACTTGTTTATCACTTATCATCATTCATTTCTTATTCCATTTCCCTAATAATTTTATCCTAAGTTCATTTCTTCTAAGTTTCTATCACTTTTCTAAGTCATTCTCATTTATTTCTAAGTCATTTTCTCTAAATCAACCTATCTCATTTTATTCCCTATGCTACAACTTACAACATAATTCATTGTTTAACCTAAGTTTGCATACAATCACAACTAATTTCATATCTATTTAACAATTTCACATAAAATCGTATAATCATCATAAATTATATCACTATTGTCACATACATAATTTGATCAAATCATAACACCACACATTTCACATAAAATCAGACATTATCACATAAAATCATATAATTACCCACAATCCCTAAATCAATTTCTTGTTTTAAAATAACCTAATTTAACTAAACTTTTTTCCACTTTATCTCACACTTTACATTATCAAACCTAAGTTTCAAATTTCATTTTCTAAGTAACTTATCAACTAATTTTCCCTACTTATGCATTTCCTAACTCATTATAATTCAGTTCTAAGTGTCACCTAATTAATTCTAATCACATTTGTTTTACTTAATTTTTCTATTTTATCTTAATCATCATCTAATTAACCTAATTTCAGTTTTGACTTGGGCTCGACCCGGCCTGAATTGGCCCAAATCGACCCATTAGGCCCGAAGTCCAACTGCAGCCCATTTGGTTCGGTTTTGGCCCAATTAAATCCTATAACCCATCTTAATTATTCTAAAGCCCAATTCTAATTTATTCTAAGTCCAAATCTATTTATTTAGGCCAAAATTATTTAATTGGCTTATTTACTTATTTATTGGGCCCAAAGCTCATTTCGCCAATTATTTATAGCCCAACTAGATTAATCTAGGTCCAATTAATTCCATTTCTAAGTCCAACAATCTATATAGACTATTCAAAGGCCCAATCTAACCTATTTGAGCCCAATTGAAAATCATAAGTCCAAATTATATATTTTAAGTCTACTAATATAATTTATAAATCCAACTTATTCACCTACTTATTTAATTCCACCTAATTTCATCAAACTAATTGCATGATCACCTCTAATTCCTAATTTCCAAATTATACATATCAATAATATTTCATATTTATTCAGTTTGTATCCACTTGATTTCACATATAATGATATCAACAAGTTCATTAATATTAAAACAACACAAATAATCATCTAATCTTCAAATTCCATCTTAGCCGAAAGTTTCAATTACAATAATTTCTACTTAATCACTTTTTATCAATGTTCACAAACTCTTAACACCAATTCATATCATCATAGAACCGAAAAATATCTTGCTTTCATTTTATCCAAAATTCATACACAGGATTAACACATAATTTTCCTAAATCATCAGTTAAGCAGTCTTTATCATTTTTGCCTCAAATTAATTAATATGCAATTCAATTTCTATTTTGTCGACACACACTTAAGCAACATTTCATCAATTTTTTACCCAAATAACATACGATCAACCTAGTTCAACATCTAAGCATGCTTGTTCTCAAAATCACATATAAATTCAATTTATTAACATACAATTCATAAAAAAACACACGTAACATAGTTTCAAGCATAATTAATCGCTCAAAGCTCAATAATCACATGCATTAACATAAATATAAAAATGGTCATTCCAATCTACCCTGAATGCATGCACGTATGTTTATCCTATTGTGTGTGAGTTTGTTGGTACATTTTACAATACATATACACATCCCTTCCATTTCCCCTAAACGAATGTACAACAACAACTGAAGCTCATTTCCTAGCCCTATACCTCCCTAGAACTGGAAGGGAAGTTGACAAGCATATTTGTGTTGACCTAAAGCCTATCCCGAAGCAATCCTAAGCTCCAAGTGGATGATGTGCTTGAGAATTTGGAAGCTAGGAGTGATGAGGATGAAGGTGAGTGTTTGCTGAAGCACCCTTGAGTAAAATGGGTAGGATTATGGTCTTGATTTGGAGAGAGAATGAAGAAAATAATTAGAGAATTGGAGTGAGGAGGAGTAACAGAGAGTTTCATAAGGTGAGGGGTGGTTGTGGAGGAGTTTTCAAAAAGAGTGTGTTTCATGGAAGTGTGTTAGCAAGGGGATGGTGATTAGGTGGACCAGGTGGTAAGGAGGTGGCATCGAAGAAAGAGGGTATAAGTGGGTTGTGAATAGTGTCCTCCACCATTGGCTTAGGAGCCAAGTCGAAAGGGTTAAGGGGGTGTTTGCTCGATATTTAAGGCTAGGAGAGGGTGTGAGTTGGGTTTTGTTCAATTAGGCTAGTTAAGGGTGTTAATCTAGGTGTATTCTGGTAGGTTTTGGTTGGATTTTATCTTAATAAAATAGTACACTAAAACCCTTGCGTCGAATTTGTATTCTAATTTCACCGAATAGTGCACTAGTTTTTTTAGTTGTGCAATAAATCACAACCTAATCGTGATTTAAAAGACATTGAAATCCAAAAATAGCACTTGCGTCTAATTATATTAGGTTACGAGGCTTAAGTTCTAATCAATTCAAACTTAAATTACTTCGCAGCTTAAGGGTTCTAAGGTAATTTGATCTTACAAATATCTTACTATATAATATAATGTAACCCTCTATAAATAGCATTTTCTGTTTTTCCCGCCTATATGTTATTACTAAATTTAGAAATAGAAGTTAAATACATTGATGAATATAATTTCCTGCGGTTTGGTAACTTGAGTTGGATATCCTATGAAGCTTTTATGTTTTAGGAAATGAATAATAAGTCACGGCTATAATTAAGTGCTTTTTTTATCAAGTTGTTTTATTAATTAAGGAATCCTCTAAATTGGACGATTTTTATTCGGTAAATCATTTGAACTTCTTTAAATATTTTTTAGGAAATCCGTTGGCTTTCCTGTATCAATATATACTACAAATCTGTCATCTTTAAATATGGTAACGTCAAATTAATTCCTCTAACATTTGAACATTAGAACCAAAATATTTATGGACAAAATACCAAGGCCAATTCAGCAAATTAATCTAATCCCTGAATTTTCGCCTGTGAATATATATGTATGTATCTTTCAAAATTAATATTGAGAGTTATCCTTACCCTATCTTTAACACGTTCTATTCACTAATTTCACGCGAACAGTTCGCTGATTTCAAGTCATTTCTTATGTATTCCTCGGTTAGAGCAACCTGCAATTATACCAAACCATAATCTTAGACAAGTTTAGTTTAGCTTAGTTTAGTTTAGTTTAATTCAGTTTAGTTCAGTTTAGTTCAGTTTAGTTTAGTTTAGTTCAGTTTAGTTCAGTTCAGTTCAGTTCAGTTCAGTTCAGTTCAGTTCAGTTTAGTTCAGTTTAGTTTAGTTTAGTTGCATGTGGAGTTGATATGCATAAGAAATTAAATACTCCCTCCGTTTTTTTTAGATGTTCATTTAACTTTTGTGTTTTTTTTTTTTTTTTTTAGATGTTCTTTTAGCTTTTTCTACACAAATTTTCCAATACTACCCCCTTTTAATATCCCTACAAAATCTCTCATTATCTAATTTACCATATTTAATTTAATCTAGCAAGGACTTATTTGTCTATTTCCCCTATTCCTTAATTTGTTTATCCAAGTCTAAATGAACATTTAAAAAAAACGGAGGGAGTAGTTATTGACCTATATCTATAGTGGAGTATTTGGCGCCTTAATTTTTTGTTTATAAAGTAATCCTTTTTTTTTTTTTTTAATTTGCAAACTATTTAAGACTTCGTATTACACTATCAAAAGGGCTCACCAACATATTTTGAACGGAGTTGGCGATGTTGAAGGATAATGGCGGCTGAATGTTCGGAATTCTTAGAGATAGAATGTGGGGGTGATGGGGTGGGATGTGTGTGAGTGCAAGAGAATTGTGGTGGCGGTGGTGAAAAGACGTTTTCTCCACAAATTGCTACAACTTATAAGTTTTAAAAAAATCTAAAAATTTCTATAAAATATAATGCCAAGAAATTCTACACGGGTACATTTATATATATATATATATATATATATATATATATATATATATATATATTATTGTACATGTGCATTTTTACATTTAATTTTTTTAATAATACATTGAAAATCCTTAATCTCTTGATTACGAAACCAAGCATCCATATAAAAAGTCATATTCGGCTTTTCTATCCGAGTCCTTCCCGTCCTTCTTTCTAGATCTACACCTATTAATTTAATATAGAAAAAAGAATGAGTGGTTGGATCCATTATATTTTATCAATCAAATCAAGGTGCAACTTTGTATAAGTGGGTGATTATCACTTTTTCCCTGTATTAATCTTTTAAACACGCCAACATCTGACAACATCAAAATACTTACAGAATTTTATAAGGTCATAAAAGTAATTTCTATTGATAACTAGGTTTGACTTTTCGGATAAGACACTTTTTAATGTGACAAGAAAATACTATATCATAAGACTCCTTTTATAGTGCGAGAGAAGTATTATTTAATTGTTTGGCATCTACATTGTATATATTTAGAGGTGAAAAAATTGGTCTGGGCCGGCGGGCCGGTCCAACTGGCCTGATATTTTAGATGCGATGGGCATGGGCCAAATAAAGCTATGCTCGACCTGACATGCCCGACCCGATGTGCCGTGTGTCGGCCTGATAATCTTAGCATATTATAAGGGGATAGGTTGCGTCGGGCTGACTAATTTTGGGACCGACCAAATTTTGTCCCAATAAAAAATATGGTGTTGATCCGACCGGACCGGACCGCCACAATTTCCACCTCTATATATTCTACAAACGCCCTCCGAATAGAAACAAATTTTTTATTATACTATTTTTTTATGTGCACACTAGGATGTGCTATGATTACGCATAATTCATTTCTATCAGTCGTGTAGTACATGTAGCATAGTTTTAATTGTTAAGTGGAGTTTTTTATAAATAAATTAATTTTAGTTATATTGAATAAAATTTGTCTGTACATTCAGTGTTACTTAATTCGTTACTGTATGATATCATAGACATGGTCAATATCTCAATTTATAATAACTTTGTGTGGTTTCTACTTAAATTAAATAATCTTAATTAGTATTATAGATAATATTGTTTGTGTTATGTATATGTGTGTTACATAATAAGATGTTACATAATTTTTCTGGAAACTTTTATAAAATATCATATGATCTGTATTAATTCATTTACCTACATACATAATGAAAACAAAATGATGTACGGAATTACCCATAAATTTTATTATTTGCTAATGTTATTTCCTTAATTAATATATTTAACATTTCACTATGATTGTTTCAAAATGTATTCCGGAGTTATGTCATAGTCTCATGTTATTTTTTATCTAATGTTTATGTTTTGGTAATGTTTGAAGCTTCCTTATGAATTTGAATTCTTACTAAAAATGTGTTACATAGAACTCTAGCGCCAGTTTCCCATAAAGCTTCCACAAAAGAATGCAGCACACGACTATGCCATGTGTTTGGAGATGTTTGTCAAAATGCTTTGTCAAAGTCACTATCACTCCTCTTAGTGATATCACTAATGGTAACACTTCATTTTTAATTGTAGTCGAGAATTTTCACTGTTTTATTTTTTTGGTTTATGACCTGATTTAGAACTTCTAAATAAATTATTTTTTATTTTTATATATTTGTTAGTTATTGGAGATACTAGTTGTAGTAACAAACATCTAAAGAGAACTGATCTCTCAAATATTAATGTACTCTTAAGTTCTTCATCTGCCAATAAACAGTCGTCTGAGATAATTAATTTAACTGAAGAAGAGTCCTATCACATAAATGATAATGAGATAATTGGTATGACTGAAGAAGATTCAACTAGAGAGGATGCCAAATGGAGATGTAATGGCCGAGGTTCACACATCCGAATTCTTAAACAAAATCGGGTGTTCTAGTACTCCCTATCATGAATTGACATTGAAGGTTGGTACACCAGTCATGCTTTTAAGAAATATAGATCCTTCTATTGGTTCGTGCAATGGTACTAGACAAGTGATTACGAAATTGAGATTTCATGTTCTGAAGGGAAGTAATGCTGGACATATAATATTAATCTCACGAATGTCTCTTACACAATTGGACCCTGCATTGCCTTTCAAATTCCAACACAGACAGTTTCCTATAGTCGTTTCATATGCCATGATAATAAATAAAAGCCAGGGGCAATCATTACCACACGTTAGATTGTATCTGAAAAACACTGTCTTTTGTCATGATCCAACTTTATGTTGCAGTTTCAAGGATCACAAATCGAAAAGGGTTGAAGATACTAATTTTTTATCATGAAAATAAAAGTTGTAAAAAAAAAAGAAAAGTTGTTTATAAGCAAATGTTTAGGAATGTGTAAGTGTGAATTTTATTTAAAACTCATCATATTGTTTATTTCTACTTGAATCTATTAGTTTCTTCAAATGTAATGTGTGCCTTACTATTATATGAGTTTTACTTAACTGAAAACATATACATTTATTTCTTTACAATAATAATAAATTTAAAATTTCAATAATATTTTATCGTCATATTAAGAGAATGTCTTATAACCGTGCATCGCACGGGTGATATACTAGTTGTAAATAATATGAAAATAAAATCATATTATTTTTACATCCTAAGTTCCGAATTACAGCCGAAGTTACACTATTATTTGATTATTTGATCTCAATGGGTTTCGAACCCTATACCTATTGTTCCCCAGATTTTGTTTCAATTTATTAAGTATAAGTGTGTGTGAGCATGAGAATGTACAAGCATTAGCAAGGTACTACACAATCAAGGTACATGTAATTTGCAAAGGTACAAGCACATATGTGTTACAAGCATACTACAAGAAATTTGCCAAATAGTGACAAACAATTCTGTCGCTATTCTGTCGTTAAGAGGTGATAGCGACCACTTAGCGACAGAAAAGTTGGTAGTAATATGCCTAGTCGCTATGAATACCGACAGACCTAACAGTCCATCGATAAATATTACGACGAATTCATGACAGAATGCCGACAGAAATTTCCTAAAAAAGGTTTACTCAATTGCGACTATCTACCGACAGAAATATTATCGGTACACTAATCCGTCGGCATTTCACGACTATATTCTGTCGCTAATCTGTCGGGAATTACCGATAATATTGTCTGTCGATAATCTATTCCGTCGCTATCTTGTCGCTAATTATTAAAAAATTTAATCGTTATTCTGTCGCTAATTATTAAAAGCTTTAGTCGTTATTCTGTCGCTAATTATTGTTGTCGTTATTTGGTCGGCAATTACCGACATATTTTTGTGAGCTCTGTTATTATTAGTTTTTTGTAGGTAATTTGTCGGTAAATATTCAATTTCAAATCTTCTATATTATCGGTGCCCTACCTTTTTTATTTATATATAAAATATTCCACAAAATAATTAAAAATCACCCAACACAATCTAAAATAAGTAATCCAATGTCCGAATATGAATTACAGTCTAAATATCCCCACAAATCAACAACACATGTTTGAAATTCGATCTCAACATAAAAAAATATGTGCCAAAAATAAGACAAACACTCCAAATTCAAAACTAAAATAAACTCACAAAATAAAGTGCAAACATAAGTCAACTCAACGCTTCATTCTCTCCATCATATGCATAGGTCTCTATCGTGAATCAATCGCATCAAGAGTCGAACCTGTTCATCTGCCTCATTCTGTCGTGTAGAAATTTCATCGAACTTCTTCTGCATCTCAGCACGACCCTCAGCAAGGCCCTAAACACGACCCTGCTCTCGGACGCGCTCTATGTCCCTCTGATGTGAGCTCACCGAAGAATCATAATTCCCAATGCCATAAGTACTTTGTTTAAATAGAGAAAAATGGTTTTCGTTCAAATAGAGAAGGTAAAGGAGGAATGTCAAAGGTATTGAAAGTGAGCATGCCTGCTTACAAGCGGCACCAAAAAAACAAAACAAGAACCTCTTTCTGATACTAATTTAGAAAGTATCATCTCCATAACAAGATACAAATTCTAGAAGAGACAGATAATGTTTTAATCATGACATAAAAAGAATCACATGCATCAGTATGAGTTAAAAAGTTTAACGCACAAGACATGTTTGTTTCGCCAGACAAAAAGATGGAGAAATGGGTAAAGAAAAATGATAATATCCATTCTAGTAGGAAATAAAAAAGATTCATATTCGAACTGCGAGACACTTACTGCTCTGTTTTGAGCCACAACTCCACTAATGAGAATATCAATTTGGACCTCATCAATTTTGCAGTAAGCCTAAGATGGAAAGAATAAAAATAAACAATAAATATAAATATAATTAATTAAAAAATATTGAGGCTCATGTTCAATGAACAAATGCATACTGTACGAGTAACGAAAAGATAACCAAGATATAAGACAAACCTCAAGTCTGTTATGTGCATGCATTGACACGAAACAAGGCTCTCAATAACTCACCTTTCTGCACAACAAAAATCAATTTCATTATAAGAGAAAAATACAGCTTTCCATATGATATTTCACTCAACAAATATCTCCTGTGTAATCTGATACCTCAAGCCCTTTATTAACTGCATATACGGATCAATAAGGAGGAAAAAACTTCCGCCGAGCCAGGTAATCAACCAGCTGTGGGATCAACACGGGTTCTTCACAAATAGCTGGCTCATGAATGGGATCGGGAACTACCGATTCCTTACTCTCATAAGTAAGTAATTGTCGAGTCTACATAATTCCATCTGTAGTTTGTTCTTTTGCATGTATTGATGACATCAAGCTGATACCCTCAGAATATTCTTTTGGTGACTGATGAATGCCCATTTGGCACCATATGATACGACAAGGTGTTACCACCCTGTAAACTTGATGCATCTACGCAAATTTCACTAACAGAAGTAGAAGCTGCATAATATTGGCACATGTCGTAAACATCAACGTCAACCAACGAAAACAGGAAAGAACATATTACATCGCATTATTTATACTAAAATTATTTACAATTAAGGAAAAATAAAACATGCATTAGAATACGAATCAACTAAACAAGTGCATTTTAATTTTTAAGGACAAAGTCCTGCAGTCATCTATCAGAAGAACACCCAATAAACAACTCAATCACTAAAACAAATATGTGGTATCAAAGAAGATGCAGCTGATATGACATGTAAGAAATAAAATATAGGAAAACGGTAAGGGCGCAAAAAAAGATGTATAATCGTGATTTAATACAGCAGCAACTTTAAAACTTTTATATCCTACAAATAAAACTTGCAAGGGCTGATTGTTGAGCTTTAAGTCCCATGGTTTAAGGAAACCGTACTTGTGGACCCTAGAAATGAAGGATTGTTCATCCCTGTGAGGAATTTGGTGGCACTTAACATCTTAAGGATAATATTTCGACAAAACTCATTTCCCAAATCCAACAAATTCTCGTCAAATCCAAACACAAAATCCTGAAAACCTAGTAACATGTTGTGTAGCATATAAATCTAATACTGATCGAAATAAAATGAGCAAAAAGAGGAAATTGAGAAAGTAAAAGCTTACCAGATAGTGTTTGCTTAGGTTTTCTCGATCGACGCTTCTTTTTCTTATTCTCTTTAACAGTCATTCTCGATAACAATTTCCTCAGTTTGAGTAGAAACCCCACTGGATTCAGCAATCAAAATCCCCATAGTCTCCAAATCACCAATAACCAATCCAAAAAATATAAATAAAAACTAAACCAAATCTTAGAAAAATGAGCTAGGAAAAGGGAATTTCCGCTTTGTATAAAAAATTCACGGAAAAGGGAAATTCTACAAAAATAAATTAAGATAATCCATTTTCCCTAAGGACTAAAAAGTAAATAAAAGGTCCCCCAGAGATTAACGTAGTAACATTCTCGAACAGGGTGGAAATACTGAAATTTCCATGGTTAGATGCCCAAAAAGCTATTGAATGCTTTGTACGGTTTTTAATCAAGCCTCAAAAGGTAAATGACGTGGCACTGTGCGAAAACCGAAATATAACATGAAAGAGATTGATTCACTATTTAACAACATCATGTTATACCGATAATGAGCTTCGTTCTACTACTAGAAAATGAAGTTTAGCAGTCAGTAATCAGTAATCAACAATCACTATCCCAAAACCTATGAGCAATTACTCTAGTGATTAACTTGAGAGAGATCATATAAGGTATGTCTATGAAAGATCAAAGGCGATAAGATTAGATAATGCAGACAACTTATTCAAACTTAAAAAGATTAACACTACAATTCATATGCAGTTTCTCCCAAATAAAATGAATAAACAATTGAATATAAGCGAGGAAAAGATCTTTACTTTGGTCCAAGGTTTATCTCTCCTATTCAGTTTCTGACAATACCTATGATAAAGTGAGTTCCACATACCGCAGTTTTGACAATTGCATAGGGAAATGCATGTTATCATAACTTCCTAACCGCCACTAACTAATCGCATTGCATCACCATATAACTGTGCCCTCTACTTATCGTACATCATCATATCTATATTGTATAGTACACATCTAACAGGGTATATTTCTAAACTTGAACAGATTTGGTGAAAAATTAATCCAAAAACCATGAATTGTACTCAGAAAATAATCAAAATACTTCTTTTTATCCCCTTTGTCAACTCAACTCTGATATTTACTCCTTGGAAACAACAAACACCATGATTTCCTCTCCATCCTTGTATGTACACCATAATCAGCATTGTCTCTCCACACAAGTAGTCATCTGGCCATAATAATTTGTATATATATGCAGAACTATATACACAAACACATATAGGAAGATAGGTAACATATATATGTATGTGTGAGCGCTACAGGCCCTGGAACTAGAAGTTCAGTTAGGGCTTTACAGCTGGAACTGTATATGTTTGAGGTCAATGTAGATGCACGCTAGAACCAATTTTCGATTAATCAATCATATCAGACACAAAAGTAAGCACAAATCATACAAAATGTACCTAAAACAAAACGTGAGGAATTGCCCTAGCTAGCTAGATCAGACTCTGTTGTTGCCTGCCAAGGAAAGGAAAATGACGGTATCATTTCTTCTACTTGCACCCCGGACATTCGCGGCGCCTCCGCGGCAACCTCAAAGTCCTCCTCGCAGCAGTCGCTGAAATCTACTGCTCGAGATGCAGTTTCCATACCGTCCGCCCTATACACTGTTCTAATTTCCCTTCTCTCAGGGACTATGAAACGCAATGGCTCTGCGTCTAAGGGAGATGAAGATGAAGATGAAGAAGAAGATATACTTACTTGTTTCGAATAGTATGTGGATCAGGAATTTGCAAGGTGATTCTCTTTTTCTCTCGCTCTTTGGCTGTCGCAAATTGCAAATGAGAGTGATGAAAACTTCCTGTACACGCTTTATTTATATAATCGAGAATTAACAACCTAGATAGTGACCTTTCGCATTCAACGCTTTTGATGCAAGCGTGTTTGTCACGCGCTTCACAGTTACCTAGGCGCGTGGGGAACACGCGTCTTGGGATTTGAATCAACGTCACTTCAACTCCAGTTGGCTATTTCACCTCGGGTGAGCTTTATTCCAACTCCGGTTGACTGTTTCACCTCGGGTGAGCTTTATCCCAACTCCGGTTGACTACTTCACCTCGGGTGAGCTTTTATTCCAACTCCGGTTGACTATTTCACCTCGGGTGAGCTTTATTCCAACTCCGGTTGACTGCTTCACCTCGGGTGAGCTTTATCCAACTCCGGTTGACTGTTTCACCTCGGGTGAGTTTTACTCCAACTCTGGTTGACTGCTTCACCTCGGGTGAGCTTTATATCAACTCCAGTTGACTGTTTCACCTCGAGTGAGCTTCATTTCAACTCCGACTACCTACTTCACCTTGGGCAATCGTCCTCTTAGCTCTGGTTGCCTATCACACTTCGGCGTTGCATATCTCCACTCCCGTTAACTACCTTTGAGTATTCCCGTACGCTTCCGAGTGATTCTGTCACCCCGGGGGTCCTTCAGTTCAAACTACGTCTCCGATATAACTTCGGCTACAGCACTTACACCTCGGCCAACAGACGCATCTTTTAAACCAAAGCTCCTACCTCGCTCCGGCTGATGGGGGGGCCTCTGATAGGTATGGCCCAATCTCCCGGGGTCGGTCTAGCCCGCTAGACGGGTCAATTGAGCCCAAGAGCGCAAGCCCAACGCAGCCAAGCCCATATGCGGCTTAATAGGGAAGTTGGGAAAAGATCCCCATGATCTTTTCCAACGGCCATGCAGATATGATTGGCGGATTTGTAGGGATTTTGTTAGGGTTGTTATTGCATAGTATAAATAGGAGAATTGTTGTTTAGTTTAGGGTTCGATTTCTGAATTCCAGGATCGCTACTTGAAAGATTGTACTCCGGTATTCAAAGAAAAATAGTGAAACATTTCGGAGGGTGATTGCCTTCATCCGTGGACGTAGATCTCCGGATCGAACCACGTAAATTCTTGTGTTGCTCATATTCTTGCATGTTTGATTATTTTGGATAACCGTTTTGATTGTGGTTCACTTGATATCCGGGAATCGACTTTATCATTGACGTTTTACATATTTTTCACCAATTCTACCAATTTTCATCCTGGCTGAATCCTAAAATATCTTTACTTTTCAATCTATCAGAGATATTTTGATTTGATCAAATCTTTAGCTGATGATGTATCTGTCAAAATATTTCATCCTTAATTCTTGCATTTCATCCTAAAACGTCAATTAATATGAAACGGAGGGAGTAGTATGCATTTTGTTGCCTAATAGTATATATTATGTTGTCTAATATTATACGTTTTTTAGTTACAGGTACAAATCGCGATCGTCGGGTTGCAAGCTTGACGAACGCGAAAATCACATTTAATCATAATTAAGCTTTTTTTTTTTTTTTTTTTTTTTTTTTTAATTCTATGCTTTAATTTAGAGAGGTGTAGAATAAGTCTATTGTACATCACATACACACAAGTGTTACTCAAACATAAAGGCAAAAACTTGTGTGCATATGATGCACCATAAGCTTATTGTACACCAACCCAATTAAAAGATCCACGCGCCACCCGTTTTGTTGGCCCGACCTGGGCGATTTTTTTATTTTTTATTTTGTTTTTTTCGAAAACAGTATATATGTATTGTGCCCCGTTTGGTGCCCAAGACTAGGAAGTGGTGCAACGGTATCACGCGCGCTCTTAGATGTTGAAGCATGGAGGGCAACGATTCAAATCCCACTGCCTCCAACTGCACCACCTCTTTTTTTAATATGTTACTGTGCAAAATAATAATAAAATAAATTAATATGCACATTAATGTCAATAAATATTGGTAGTCCAGTGAATAGTCTCTCATTTGATAGTTTGAGGTCTTGGGTTTAAAAGTTAGACTCTCCATAATTTTGTTGAATTTTTTTTTTTTTTTAATTCATATACTCCCTCCGTCCCGCTCTAATTTGCCTACTTTCCTTTTCAGTTTGTCCCAATCTAATTTGCCAACCCAAAAATAGCAAATTTCTCTCACAATCTCCACCCTCAAAATCTCCACATTCAATCTCCACCTTTGAAAAAGTCAAAGATTCCACAAAATTTATTTTTTCTTAACCTCCGTGCCCGGCCAAGGTAGACAAATTGCGCCAGGACGGAGGGAGTGCCTTTTTATTTTTATTTTACTTTTTATATGATTCATGTATCCAGATTACAGTATATTTACTATTTGTTTATAGTATATATTATGTTACTTAATAGTATAAGTTTAATTTTTTTGTATACATAATATATTAATTTTCCAACCCTACAGTATACTTATTGTTCCATTACAATATATATTAGTGTGCTTAAAAATATATGTTCATTTAGTAATACGTTGTTTACAATTTACAGTATATTTATTGTTTTTATATTAATCTATAATTATTATCCCATGGTATAGTATATTTACATTTTGCTTATAGTATATATTATGTTGCCTAATAGTATAAGTTATTAGTTACAAGTATAATTTTTTCTGTATACTATTCTATATTTATTTTTCCAGCGTACAGTATGATTATTGTTCAATTATAGTATATATTATCTTGCCTAAAAGTATATGTTCATTTAGTAATATACTGTTTACATTTTACAGTATAACTATCTCTATAATTCTTTTTTCAGGTTACAATATATTTATTATTTGTTTATAGTATATATTATGTTGCCTAATAGTATAAGTGTATAAGTTACAATATATTTTTTTTGTTGTATATTATTGTATATTTATTTTTCCAGCTACAATATAATTATTCTTCCCTTATAGTATATATTATCTTGCTTAAAGGTATAAGTTCATTTTAGTAATACCAAAATGTATAATATTTTTATTAGAACAATATAAATAACAATTCTTTGATTTTTAAATTTTTCTTTTTTTGTTGTGGCGAATTCAATATAGTATAACTTGTTTCACCAAAATGTATATTTTATTAAACGACATAGTATAATTTCATAAGTTAGTAAAAAAATAAATTAATTAAACATAAATAAAATAAAAAGGGACATTTAAATGTACTAAAAAAAGGAACACCAACAAGAAAAGAGAAAGGATTCAAATTCATACCCTCCAATAAACAAGCAACACTCTATATTAATTTGGCTAGAAGCTATTTTGTTGATATTAATGCAAATGCTTCTTTTAATTAAATATTATGTGCTAAAGTCATTAAAAAAAAAAAAAAAAATTGTAGGCGGAGGTGAGATTTGAACACAAGCCTCAAAAAACCACTCGCACATTCTCCATCAACTTGGTAACCACTGGACCACATTGCAAATCTAGTATATAAACACGCCTTTAAATATATGAAGTATGGCGCTGAATTAAAAAAAAAAAAAAAAAATTACTCACGACCCGCCAGGTCGTGCGAGGACTCGATTGGGCGGACGCGAAATGGCGAATTAGCTGCAATTGAGCGCATTTTTTAAGTTCGTGGGGTAGTATACAATAAATCTATTGTACATCTTATGCACACAAGTGTTACTAGAACATAAAATACAATTTTACTTTTTCTTTTCTCCCTTTTATTACTCTCAACACCGACCATTATATAGTAGTAGTATTTGTATTTCTAAAATTTGTAATAAGTTTGTTAAAAATAACGATATTATAAGAATCTAGTAGGCATATAGCAGCAATTTTATAATGGATAATTGGCCACATTTCTGCACATTTTCCACGGACACCCCCCGTCCCTCCTCTCTCAAACACGTGCATGACTCTACACTATGGAGTCAAAGTTCAACACCTCTTCCTGGATATCCAACGCTGTACTCCCCAAAATACTGACATCAAACAATTGCTCGTTAAAAACACTTTTTGTTTCATATTTCCCGATCTCAACTCACTTCACTCAACCTTAATTTTTCTTCTTCAATGGCGGATTTCACCTCAAACTCCTCACATGTCGATCCACGTAGTGGATTCTGCAAATCCAACTCCACCTTTTACAGCAAGCGCAAACCCATCCCTCTCCCCTCTAATCCATCCCTCGACGTCACCACCTTCATCTCATCCCGGGCCCACCACGGCAAGGTTGCCTTCATCGACGCCGCCACCGGCCGCCAGCTTACCTTTTCCGATCTGTGGCGCGCCGTCGATGCAGTCTCCAGTTCCCTCTCCGCCGACTTCGGCATCCGAAAAGGCCATGTCATCCTCCTCCTCACCCCCAATTCCATCTATTTCCCGATTGTTTGCCTCGCCGTCATGTCCCTCGGCGCCATCATCACCACCACCAACCCCCTCAACACTTCCGGTGAAATCGCCAAACAGATCGCCGATTCAAAACCCGTACTCGCCTTCACTATCTCGCAACTCCTCCCTAAACTCGCCGATTCAAATCTCCCAATCGTGCTCCTCGGCTTCGACACTTCAACCAACTCAAATTCGAACAAATTGAGAATTGTTACGTCGATTGAGGAAATGATGAGAAGAGAACCAAGTCAGACTCGAGTTAGGGAAAGAGTCAACCAGGACGACACAGCAACTCTTCTGTACTCCTCTGGCACCACCGGCGCCAGCAAAGGTGTCGTTTCCTCTCACCGCAACTTAATATCGATGGTCCAAACAGTGGTAGGCCGATTCAAATTAGACGACGGAGACCAAAAGTTCATTTGCACCGTGCCAATGTTTCACATCTACGGACTAGTAGCATTCGCCACTGGTCTAATAGCTTCAGGTTCGACAGTGATAATCCTTTCGAAATTCGAGATGGACGAAATGCTAATGACGATTCAGAAATTCTCTGCTACATATTTGCCTCTGGTGCCGCCAATTCTAGTAGCTTTGGTCAACAATGCTGAAATAATTCGGAAAAAGTACGATTTGAGCAGCTTACACACGGTGCTTTCCGGTGGCGCTCCGCTGAGCAAGGAAGTGATTGAGGGGTTCTCTGTAAAGTACCCGAACGTGACGATTTTACAGGGGTACGGACTCACTGAGTCGACAGGGATTGGAGCTTCGACTGACTCGCTGGAGGAGAGCCGGAAGTATGGGACGGCGGGGCTGCTGTCGCCGAGCATGGAGGCGAAGATCGTGGATCCGGAAAGTGGGGAGGCGTTGCCGGTAAATCGGACGGGTGAGCTTTGGCTGAGGGGTCCCTCCATTATGAAAGGTGTGTGGACGTAATTCTTACATTATTTAATTTATTTATAATTAGTTTTACATTACATTGGGTCCGCGTGGATGGCAACGTATCAATTCAATTCTGCACATATTCTCGGGGGTGTTAGTTGTACCGACTTGGTTACCTGCCGGTAAAATTGTGGCCCCATTTGTTTAGGATAATGGATTCAGCCCAATTCATTAAGTATTTATGTTAAGAGTATGCGTAATAAATTGCTCACAATCATAATTTTATCACTAATTAATTCTTACATACATCATCAATTAAACTTTATTTTCAATATACTACTTTAATCAATAATTAGTCATTCACTAACTACCACTTATACACATCAAATCAACTTTATCACATTTTATATTATAATCACTCTACAACTCATTCTCCAACCAATCCAAATTCTAGAGTAATAGGTAGGACATCGTTTGTATCCGTTAAATTTTAATAAGGGAAAGGTAGGGTATATATGTAAGGGAAATGAGTTTTGGGCAGAATATGTCTGGACAAAATATTTTTTTTCTTAAAATTCATTTTTTTTTATAAATACATTTAATAAGTATTAATTAACATTTATTTTTTAAGGTGGTAATTCAAATTTTAACATTAAGAACCCCAAAAAACTGAATTAAAAATCGGTCAATTTTTTAGATCACTTCAAAATAATAGTTAACATTAATATTTGATTTTATGATAGTTATCAATTATATTTGTGATATTAATTAGAAGATGATAGAAAAAAAAAAAAAAAAAAAAGTAAAATTTTCTTTTTTTCTGTCAGGGCATATTCTGCCCATTTAACATTGTTATGTATGTAATGTCATATCCGTCTACCCGATATACTCTATCCGTCTACAAATATGACTTCTCATTAACATATATATATATAATTTTTTATATAATATATGTAGAGTGATTCTTAACTTTTCAATTTTCTACCGTAAATAGTAAATGGGCTACAGGTTTTTTTTTTTTTGTGCAGGGGCTACAGGTTATTAATCTAACTAAGACTACATAATACAAATCACAAAATTAATGAAGTAGAGATTAATTAGGGATTTAGAGTTATTCTTTTTGACAATGTTATTTCTAAGAAAAAAAATCTTACTTTTAATAAAATATGGGTAGCCCGATTATTCGTGCTAATTAAATATCCAGAGCTGATTCTGACAATGTGGTTCGATTCTTGGACAATAATAAAAAATGGGTCTCTAAACAAATAAAAAAATGCGTACAAATAATACAAGCACAAGCGTAAAGATTAGAACATTATCATTCAAATTTACATAAAATTACAACAATAAAATATTACGAGAAAAAGATACAAATATTCATTTCGCATTCTTTATAAGGGTATTGCAGTTAATACGAAATTTATATCAATTATCGTTGTTAACTTGATCCTTACTTTAAAATATTGTCAAGTTGTTTCATGTTCCGACCACATGTACAATATTGAAAAGGTGCAGTAACTACAAAAAAAAGGAATATAAACTGCATACCTAAAAATTTTAGGCCCACATTTACAATGTCGGACTATGTACGTTAAGAAAAATAAGGAGTATATATATATTGCATACCTAAACAATTTGACCCCTAACATTTTGGGACCCAGGCCGTCACACTTTCAGCACGGACTCTTTTTACCCGTATCCTACTCGAAGAAAAAAAATAGAGTAATAGGATAGAATATGTGTAAGACATTTTATATACGGATAGAGTATGAGGAAGACTTTATCCGTACCGTACCGTACCATACCCTACCCGTTGACACTCCTATATATTCTACAACTTAGTTTTCGATTAGGTTGAATCTTACCTTATGTTTAAAACTACACCTATGTTTTTTCTGTCTTTGTGTCTCGTCCAATTATGTTAACAAAATTCTTAATTACTTCAATAAAGATGCAATGTTCATTTTAAAATACTTGGCATCACTTCTTAAACACATATTATATAAATCTTACCATATTTAACTCTAAAATAATACAAGATTTAAAATTCACTCAACCCAAATTTTTAGGAACATTTGGTCCACATGCCTGGGATCATACCCTGACGTATGCACATGTGTGTGACTAGGATTGAGGTTCTGCCAATTGGCTATGTCGTGTGTATTTTCTTTTTCCTTCGAATTCCTTATTAATATATCAGCATGCTTTTGTAGTAGGCCCTAATTTGATAGTCGACGAATATTTATATAATTGAAATGGTCATTAAACTTATTTTACTACCGGCTAGTGAATAGGTCAGTCAGCTGAGGCACACTCCATTCAATTGATTAAAGATCATGTATATCTTAATTTTTTATTTGTAATTACAATGCTTTTAGTAAAATAAAAAGCCACAATGTGAGTTATTGCTTTCCTTTATTATCTTCCAACTCTAATAGGTTGGCGGGCTGCGAGTTGGCCGGACCTAATTTTAGTTAAAATACTTTTCATGAAATGGGTTGTGCGAAGATTTTCCTAGCCAGCTGACCGGATTAAAGTCCAGCATGACTCATGGCTAGGCAAACGGGGTGAATGTCATCTCTAAATCATCAACTATACAACATTCGGAAAGAATGAGGTTGCCCGTATTCATAAAGATTTCAATGTTACTCGTCTATAGAATGCACCCAAGAGAGAGAGAGAGAGATTCATCATGTTCCAATTTAGTGCCTTAGTTTTGGGGGAATGAGGTTGCCCGTATTCATAATTCTTGATTTGTTGTTTTGGTTATACACTCAAAGTGCACAACGACCTTCGCTGTTACCACAAGCTTGTAATACATGACCGGAAAGTTCAATCACCTTAAAACTTGTAGTTGGTTATGTGCACTCTCACTAAATTTCCTCGACAATTTATAACAGGTTATTTTAGCAACGAAGAGGCCACAGCCTCAACACTGGATTCACAAGGGTGGCTGAGAACCGGAGATCTATGCTACATCGATGAGGACGGCTTTATCTTCATAGTTGACAGGTTAAAGGAGCTCATCAAATACAAGGGCTATCAGGTACTGTTTTTTATTGACAATGTGAAAAGCATGAGAAAACAAAGCCTAACCAGATAATAGTATGAACTGGTTTATACAAAATGTTACTCTAAATTCTTGATAGATATCTTAATTGGAGGCAAACTTTTGCAGGTTCCTCCAGCAGAATTGGAGGCTTTGTTGCTCACTCACCCAGAAATAGATGATGCTGCTGTTATACCGTAAGTGTGGATATTTTCTTCTTCTTAACTGGTATATGGGGTATTTGGATTCTATTTTGAAACATATAATATGAAACTCTAAAAGATTCTGCAGTTTAAAGCCTTGTTCATATCTGATCGAAAAATTGTCTTTGTTATTTGTATCCATTAGATTACCAGATAAGGAGGCTGGGCAAGTTCCGATGGCGTATGTGGTTCGGAAAACAGGACGTAGAATAACTGAGAGCCAAGTGATGGAGTTCATTGCTCAACAGGTGAACCTTCTAAAATAAACTATCAATATGATTATTTTGATTTCTATAACGCAGCAGAGCTTGTAATTGCCTGCTTTTTATTTATTATTTGTTAGATCTCTTGTATTATTAACAATGCACCCCAAAATCTCATGTGTTTATCTGCGCATAGGTGGCCCCATACAAGAGAATTCGGAGAGTGGCATTTGTGGCTTCAGTTCCGAAGAACCCCTCAGGAAAGATACTGAGAAAGGACCTAATTAAGCTTGCTGTCTCGAAGATATGAAACTGTAAATTATACAGTAGCACGTACGACAATAGTTGTGCAAATTTAAGCTCTGTTGCATGTATGTATTCTTTGGATTATAGGTTTGACATGGTTTATAGACGCAATAATGTAATGTAAGTCACTATTTTGTGCCGCTTCCTCTGTTTTTCTTTTTCCAGATATTTCGATTCTGATTCTAGGCTTTTGTTGATTATGGAGTGAAACAATGCTAGAGTCGGACCGCGAAAAAGAATACATCTAGTGAAATACACCAAATATAATGTAGTAATCATATGCGTTCATCTTACTGCATACATAACATAAATATGTAATTATGTTGTTTGTCTAAATAGATGGTGAATAATATATCTCTATCCAGGCATATCATCTACGAAATTAGTCGTAGTCCTCAACTCAGCATTTCGGAACAAGCAATCATATTTTTAGACATGAAAAATTCTCCTCTGCTTCTTTAATTTCAACTTTTCATTACAATATCACTTTAATACTACAGAATAGCTGTGATGAATTAAAATTACATTCACTCTCAAAAAACAGACCGAAAACACAAAATGCCAAAAGATTATTCACATCCTAGGCTGTCTTCAGCTTTCTTTTATGCCTGTCAATAAAAGAAACTGACTCAACTACATAATACAGGAGTTTGTATGGCACCTTGATCCCTACCCCGAAAAGCAGACCTTCTGCATGTTGCGAACGACGACACTGCCTTGTCTACTTCATTATCACTGTTTCTCCGAAGCAAACAAAGAATGAACTCCATGAATTCCTTCTCACATGGCACGCGCAATGGCCCGTGTACTGTCAAGCCATACTCCTCTTCAGCCATCTCCAACAGCACTCTGAAAATTGGGTAATTTAGATAGCACAAAGGGACTAAGAATCGGTTGTTGTCCTTAGAGTAGACCACAAAATGGCCTCTTCTTTTCCACTTTGTGATTATCTTGCTTAGCTTCTTAGAACTTCCCTTCATTGTATTTCTCTTGGTTTCAAGATTATCAGAAAATAATGGTAGTTTTTGAAGGAATTTAGTGTGTGCGTAGGGGGGAAATGGCTGTTGGAAAAATCCAAAAAACAGGTGAAGAGATAAAAGTAGAGATTGATTGTGTGTGGAGCAGTGGATGGGATCGAGTGTCGCGTGATTTTTGCAATTGATTGAGTTAAATAAAGATGGGCGACGGTCTAGTCTGCAACGGTGTTTTAGTATGGTTACTGGAGAAGAGTATAAACTTCCAAAACTCAAGGGATTGGATAGAAAGATTGGGCAATGCATGGGTATGATATTGAGCTAAGATTTTTTGGGAAAGTAAATGATTTACATAGTGGGTAGATGATACAACTAGTTATGGCCCAAAACCCATTACACAATATCACCTTCCCCTCTATTTGTTTACGGCAGTTGTTCCAATCATGATGAGAACTCAATTGTTGTGTACATGAGGCGTAAAAAGAAGGACGAGGAGTGATTTTTATAGTTCTTTAGACATTTCTTATACTAGATTTTGGCACATGTGTTTCATGTGCAACACTTAGTATATTAGTTTAAAATTATGTTTAGGCACTTGTCTTTTGTATTTATTTTTTTATTTTAACAATTTCGAAATATTTTCAACGGGAATTACTGAGAATTCTATAAGAATATCATATTATTATCATAAGTCTAGAAACCTATCTTAAAAAAAAAAATTATAAAATTTTGACAGAAAATAGTGTAATTGTTAAAATGTCACTTTGAGAAAAAATAAATTCAAGCATAGTATGTAGAATGAGATGTACAACCTTTTTACTAAATTAATAATAAAAATTATAATTAACCTAAGGAAAATCGTAATATCACAAATTTGTCCTAGTATGTATAAATGAATTGCTTCAAATTGGTTGATATGAAACTATTCATCTATTTTAATTCAAAATAAAAGGAGTAAAAGAAATAATAAACCTATTTATTTTGGAAATTGTTTGAAATGACATAATTCTTTTTTTCTTATGGATGCACTTGTTTCTATTTTTTCTCCTTGTTGATCTTCTTTATTACCGGTGCCTTGTTTTGTTATGATTTGTTCAAAAATTTCTTGTGTATTCTCAATATTGCTCCCTGTTTGATAGTTGTCCTCTATTTTTCTCTTTGTGTTTCTTCCTTTCTTCTCTTCCATTACAGTTTCTTCATGTTGATAAATATAAGATTTCATATTATATGTTAAGCCAATTCCAAAAATGTTAAATATTGTAGAGAATAATGTATTGAAATCATATTGTATTTGCCGTTTGTTATGTCGCTACAATAATGACAATTTTAAGTTCATAAAAATACTTCAAATGTACATACCGACCTACTCTTGACAAATGAAAACCACAACATACATACCTTCCTAAAAGAATAACCTTATACTACAACATAAATGGGCTAATGTAACACCCAAAAAGTGTTACATATATACTAAAATATGTTACTATAGACTTTAGGTAACACTTTATTGGTGTTACATTTGCCGGTGCTACCTAAAGTCTAATGTAACACTTTTGATGATCTTTAGTAACACTTTTAATAAGTGTTACATTAGATTTTAAATTGTCACACTTTATGGTAACACTAAAAAATGTTACATATAACTCCCTTTATGTAACACTTTTAATTGAAAGAAAAAATTAAAAATTTGTCATTGTTGGGTTTCGAACCCAGGTTGCTAGATTGCAGGAGCTTAAGCGCAAAGTCTTAACCACTAGGCTACAATAACTTTTTTAGTTATTATTTTAAGAAAAATAATACATACACAAGATTTTATTATACCATCAATAAAATACACTCAAAATTAAGTTTTCATCAAACTACAATCTAACTTAATTCTATTTACGTTATTCATATCAATTTGACACAATATTTCCACTATTTTTTTTTTTTTCATTTTCATCCACTCATATATATATTTATATATATATAACTTATTTTATATTACATTAATTTTATACATCTAGTTATTGTATATAAATCTTAAGACATTATCATTAATTTTAATTACCATAATTTTATGTATTAAGACACCTTAATTGTTGTGTTTCATAGATTTTAAATGAAAAAATAAACTTACAAATATGAAGAGACATGACCAAATGTCCCAAGTCTAGGCTCTCACACTTAAAAAAATGTATTCAAATTCTTAAAGGCTAAAGCTACAAGTCTATTTTGTAATTGTTTAGTAAAAATATAATGTGTGTATATCTATATACATACACACAAATAAGTCACAAATAAAATTTAATTTATTTTTTATAACGAATAAATAAATCTTTAGGTGCTCTAATGAATTGTTATTTTTGTAGGTCTGAGTTGATCGCTTTCACCACTTATGTTACAGATATTATGTTGTGATAATTAAAATGTAACACATTAGACAAATAAAAATTAAAGTCACATAAGAAAAATAATCCACAAATATTTAATTAGTTTAAAATAAAATAAATAATTTTATTATTTACAAGTGTTACTTATTTATAAGTGTTACATAAAAGTGTTACTTATTCAAAAGTGTTGCGTAAAAAGTGTTACTTATTTGAAAGTGTTACGTTCAAAGCGTTACATATTCTAAAAGTGTTACATGAAAGTGTTACATATTCGCAGATGTTACAAAAGTGTTACATGAAAGTGTTACATATTCCTAAGTGTTACAAAAGTGTTACATAAAAGTCAAAATTTTAAAAGTGTTACAAACGAAGTGTTACATAAAGCCATTTAAAAGTGTTACAAACGAAGTGTTACATATCTCTCGCCGTTCTTGCAAACAATGAACCATCGATGGCTGCATCTATGATTTCCCTTGTAGGCCCGAATAACCCGTCATAGAAGTAACAAATTTGCTCCTTATCTTGCAACCTGTGTTGGGGGCACTTCCGGAGTAGGTCTTTAAAACGCTCCCAAGCTTCCCACAATGGTTCAGAATCGAACTGCCGGAATTGCGTGATTTCTCCTCTCAATCTAATGGTCTTACTCGCTGGGAAGTACTTCTGAAGGAAACTCTGATAGAGTTCGTCACATGTTCGGATATCTTCGTTGGCGAGGGAGTTGTACCACAACTTTGCCCTGTCTCTCAATGAAAACGAGAAAAGGCGGAGCTTAATTTGATCATGTGGGACTTGGTTGATTTGAATTGTCCCACATACTTCCAAGAACATTGACAAATGCAAATTCGGGTCTTCACTAGCTTGGCCTCCAAACTGGTTCTGTTGAATGATGTTAATGAGTGCCGGCTTTAGTTCGAAATTCACTGCATTCACGGGTACTCTACCCATCCCACCAAAATTCCGGTTTGCTACCGGTCGTAGAAAATCTTGTATAGTATCTTGTAGTGGCGGGTTAAGCACTTGCTCTTTCCAATTCCGGAGAGCATTCGCCTCTTCTTGCTGTTTCCGCATCATCTCTATCATTTGATGATAGATGCTTGCTTGATCGGGCGGAATCACCAGTGCATTCCTCTCAACTTGATTGACGACTCTTGGGTCGTTATCTCCGGCTTCCATGCTTCTTTCTCTATTCCTTCTCCCTTGATTGTGTCTACAAGTTGCCTCGATTTCTGGATCAATAGGTAGCAAACCTCCCAATCCTTGTGATCACAAGTGCATCAACACCTTGCACAACAATAAAAAAGAGATCTCGTAAGCTCAATTAATAACTAATCAACAATTAAAATAAACTAAGCTACGAATAAAAAGAAAGTGTCTAAAGTATCACTAAATGCCTAGAACAACACTTTCCGACTATCGTTACCGACTCCCCGGCAACGGCGCCAAAAACTTGACACTACCTTAGTTTTTGTAACTAAAATCGAGCAACCACAAGTGTACGGCGTCAATAGTAGTACTAAGTGAGCACAAGGTCGATCCCACAAGGAATCGGCTCGATATCGGAAAAATGAAGTAACATATATATTTAAATGACTAACTAGACGATCGAGTGGTTGGTTTTGATATTTCAAGAACTAATTTAAATAAACAAGCAATTAAAACTAATAAGATAGACTAGAGAATAAATTATAGGGATTAACCGATTAATAAGGGTGATCTAGGCTTAGATTTCAATTACGGGCATCTAATCACTATTAATCCAATTTAATCCAACTTTTAACCGAATGCTATGTATCAAGGAATGATCACAAACATATGTAAAACCCCCTCTCGGAGCGAATTTACGTGTTGATTGTATATAATTAATCACCGTCTCCGGTCGATTAATCAAATACAACTTCTAATCGATTTTAAGACCTAAGTTCCCACAATTAGCTCAAACCTCTCGGTTTTATTGCTTAATCATGTCGATTAATGTGATCTCGGATCAAATCTCCCCTCTCGATTTCAATTTAATCCTCAATAATGTTTAATAAGTGATCAAATCATTCAACAAACATTTTTAAACAATTAATCAATCAATAGCATAACACGGAGTTGAATTAATCGGCTAATAATAACTAAACACCCATAATTTACTCTCTAAACCTAGATTAAGGAAATTAGCCAACCATGATCATAATAAGAAATAAACACAAATATATAGACATAATCATGTTCATACAAATATTAAATAAAAATTGAAAGATAAAACCTATTGAGAAGACAATTCTTGATCCCCAAGTAAATCTCCCACAAATGCTCTCCTCGGCTTTCTCTCTCTAAAAAGTGAATAATGAAAGTGTGATTGATAGCAAAAACTGAAAATTAGGGTCCTATACACCCCATTTGGGGCTTTTTTTTAAGTATTGGGCTAAAAAATTACATGAATGGGCTAAAACCCATCAAATTCTGGTGTTCGTGCACGGTCGTGCCCGTGCAAGGCTGCACGGACCGTGCACAACCCCTGAAAATGCTTATTCTCTGGAATATCATGCACGGTCCGTGCATGGTCGCACGGTCATGACCGTGCGCCTGTCTGTGGACAGCTCCTTGCCTTTTGCGCGCACGGGCCGTGCACGGTTGTGAAGGTTTGCACTGTTGTGACTGTGCACGGCCCAGTTTTGGCCCGTTTCTTCATTTTTCAGGTTTTCTTCTCGATTTCTTCGACTCTCTTCTACTCGTCGCCTCTTTGTACACCTTTTTTACCTGCAAAATGCTTGAAAACGAGGTTTTTCGATAAGAGAAAGGAAATGCGAAGAATATAACAAATGGGTGCTTAGACTCTACAAATGCATGTTAAAAACACATACTCTAATCCCTTTTTTCACCCTAAACACCCCATTTGTCAACCCCCTCAAACTAAACCCTTGCTCGTCCCTCAGCAAATAATATCAAAAGAATGAAGATTTTCTTTCTCAGTAGGAGTAAAACATATAGGTATTATCGGTTTTACTTGGAAATGTATGTCTCAGACTAAGAACACATTTTATCTATGCAACATCACAAGTTAAGGACTTTTTGAATCATCACAATATCCTCTCAGACAAGTGTATCACTCAAGCACTCAAGTGTATATAACAAGGTTGTGTATCGCTCAAGTTGTATACATATACATGCCCTACCATATGCTTGCCTATTGTCTAATCTCTTCGTCATTTTTGATAACTACGAGCAAAGGATCAGAAAGGTCTTATGCTTTGGTTGTAATGTAGGCTTGTTGGACTAGGTGAGATATGTTTAGGTATAGTGACTTAACTTGGATCGATTGAGTTGCACTCAACAAGCCCTCATATAAGTTTTACTCCCACTCTCACTTTTCACACTTCTGTATTTCCTTACATTATCCAAATAACTACAACCAACTCTTTTTTCACAAATGTGAGTTAGAAATTTTGACTCCTAACTCAACCAAAATTTCTCGTGTCATTGGATTCTTTGACTCGTTTATTGGTCCTCAACTATAAACATTCAACTGAAATGATATGTACACCTTTTTTTTTTTTTTTTTTTTTGACAATGCTCGATTTTCCCTTTTGTTTTTCTCTTTTCTTTCCCACTCTATATTCATTACCTCATTCTCATCATCTTTGTAGCCCTCACTCAAATCTACCTTCCAAACCCTTCTCTCAAACTCGTTCGATCCAAGTGTGGGAAAAAGGCTAAAAAGATGGATATGACTTGTAAATATAGTTATCAAGAAAAAGGCTACAAGTTCAACTTGGCTAACTAGGGATAATTCATATAAAGGGGTAGGAAGATGATTTTTAAGGCTAAAAATTGGGTTGAAGTCAAAGATCGCCTAAAATCATTTTCGATGCTCATAAATATATCTCATGATTTCAAATAGACGCAAGGCAAGTTCTAGAGGTGCTATGCACATGATCAACATCACACAAGTCAAGGAAAAAAAATAGAACTCCAAAAGTAAGGGTTCCTCATTTTGGCTCAAAAGCTCACCGGCTTATATATTGTGATTTATCATTTGTTCCAAAACAAGTGTGTGCATGTATCACATTTTCAATCGAAAACTATTTTATATATCATCATTGACAACATTTCCAATACCTCATTAACCTAATATTTTCTTCCTTTTTTTATTATTATTATTATTTTTTTTTTTTTTTTAATAAACAAATTAACAAGCTATCAACAACTAAAGACAACCATAGCTTAGCAAATTAACTAAAAAAAATAACAGTTCAAAACAAAACTACATTAAAAACAAAACGTAATTCTAGTTTGGCAGAACAAACGCAAGGTAGACAAACAACCACCCTCCGAATTTCGCAACATACATCCCCCCCTCAAACTATTTTAAACTAAATTCCAAAATGCGTTAAAATAGTTTCAAAAAGTAGAGATGTTGCGAATAACTTACAAACTCCCCCTAAGGGGAGGGTGGCGTTGGATCATAGTGAATGGCTTGCACGTTTAAATCCTCGAGCTTTTGCAACATTTTGGCCATTCGCCTCTCTTCTTTCGAGCTGACCTTCTGGGCTTCCATAATTTCCAACAAAGCGTTCATGATAGTGGTCTGGCCCGCTGTCAAATTTCGCTGAGTTTGCATCATATCAGCTTGGTTGTTTATAAGTGTTCGTTGTTGCTCCTTAAGCTCATTGAGGACTGCCTCCACAACTCTTAACCTTTCTGTGACTGTTGAGGATTCCCCGCGCTGTCGGGAGGAAGACTCCTCCCCTCGCTGTCCAAGAAATTCCTCCTCGATGTGTCGGATCTCCCGATCCTCTTCCATCTGCTCCTCGGTTGCCACTTGTCTAGGTAGAAGTTGAACTCCAGCTGAGCCCTTCTGAATTAATTCTGCATGGGCCGGGGTCATCATCAACCAATTCTCGCGCCTCATCACCGTGGTCAGAGTGGGGTTGGGCAAGGGGAATGGTCCACCCTCACGCTGCTGCCACATCCATACTCTCTCCTTGGATAACTTAATATAGTGAGATGTTTTAAGTGTTAGGATAATCACAATCTCACACAAGACAGAAAACACAACAGAATTTGGATGAACAATCAACAAGAAATCGGCCAAACACATACAAACCAAGAACATAAATGAAAATGATGAACACAGGGATTTTACATGGTTCGATCAAAGATGATCTACATCCACGGAGGTTCAATACACCTCAATTCACTCCACTATTCAACCAATTACAAAAATTATCCAGAAATCTAGCAAAACCCCAAATTAACTCTAATCTGGAACAAGAAACCCTAGAGATCTAATTCTCTTGATTGAGTAATGTTTACAGAGGGAAAAGTATGTCTACTAGCTCGCAACTACAAGTGTTTACAATGTATATAAGTGTTGAAACTCGAATCTGGAAGTTGAGGAAGTTGTAACCACTTTGACTCAAGCTGTTTCAAACTGCTGCAACGGGGCTTTTACAACGGTTTCTTATGCAACAGAACAAAACCGTTGTATTAGACGGTTATAGCCACCTCAAACCCGGTTCTTCTTTTAACCTCTTTTCTGATCTTGGCTAAAACCCGATTCTTTGATCCGGTTCCTTGCACTTCAAGCCCAGTTCTGGAATCCTCAAAACTTCTACTTCATACCATAACCACTTGATGAAATTGAACTAATATCTACATTAAGAACTTCCGTCGTTATCCTGGATTCACCGCGCATTGGTTGAAATCTTGAGAGATTAATCTTGAAGTGCACCGCCAAGGCAATGATGAACCCCCCAATTCGGATAGCACCTGTTTCATGTGCTATTGAATTGAATTGGCCCATCAAATAAGGTGCTGATCGCACCTTGTGAGGCTTCATCATACACCACAACAGGTAGAGCTCGTCCGCCCGGAGACCTCCTGCCTCATGCCTTGCGAAGAGAGTATGCTGCATAATCTTAGCCAAATATCTGAATATTGGGTTTCGAATTTCGGTCGGCTTTGATCTGCTAGCATTGTAGGTGGGGTGATATGGTGTGGCGTCTGGTTGGTAACTGATTTTTTGCCAGAATTCTTGAGAATTGAAATCCTCGTGGTGAGGGAAATCGCCAGGGGAGTGAAACCGGAAGATTTCTCCCAATCGTGTAGAATGCATCTCACGAGGCTGGTTTCCCAGCCGGAATGTCATGCTCAAGGCTTCGTCACGATGCATGACAACATCGAGAGTGGAGAAAAATTCCAAGACCAGTTCTTTGTAGGTTGGCCAATATCCATAGAGAAAGTGACCCCAATCCATTCGTCGGATCAGAGTCTCTACGTCCTCCCGGATACCCAACTCGTCCATAGTTGGTGGGTCGGGGTATAGAGTAGGAATAATTCGTCTCCTGGCCAACTTATTCCACCTTTCCCGAACCGTCTCTGATTCCCACATCCGGCTAAAATCGATGCCATACTCACTCGGGCTTATTTGCTCGGGTTCACTTTGCTCAACGGGTTCTTGTGTGCCTCTTGAACTCGACTCTCCTACCCTTGCAACTTTTCTTTTTGGACCCATGTTCGGTATTAGAAGATATGACCTACAATCACCCAAAACAAGTGAGACAATTTCTCATCAACCCCCTCAAACTAGATTTGAGGTATATGTTAAAAATAAATGCATTCCTAATTACATAAGTCCTCATATCTAGTTTGATCACAAACAAATAACACACATAACACACAATTTCCACAATAACACTCTCCATTCTTGAGCAATCAAATGCATTTCATTAGTGCTTCATTCAACTAATTTGTAGTATGTGTTTCGGATTAAGAACACTTACAATATATCATACTACAATTTAGTTTGATTCAACCGCAATCAACAACTCCAAGAAAGTAACACATACACTCAAACTAGTTTGGTGTTGTGTGCTTGAGATGAAACAAATGGTAATGCACCACAATCCCGACTAATTTGAAGCTTACGAGTTCAATAGTTATGATTAATGAATGATATCCATGAAGTGCAAGAGGATAAAAAATCATCAATTTATCAAGAAAATAGCATATCTTGCACTTACACATCCTCTACACCTCAATGTTCACAAATTTATTCGATACTACAATTAATTGGAGTATATAATACGAACAATTCATAAGAATAGGCACCAATTGGCCTTGAATCAACAAAACAAGCACAAAAGTAATTTGCACATAAAGTGTTCGACAAAATACTCCAATGAATTTCTAACTCCGAATTGAACAATTCCAAGTTCTATCTACTCCTTATGCTCAATCATCAACAATATGTGCAAAACAAATCAATCTATCCACAAATCATCAACAAATTCGAAATTTTATTCAAAATACACAACTAAGCCCTAGTTTGACAAAATTGGCCAAGAAATTCGAATTTAATTGAAATTTAATGGACATATATACCTTGTGAATTTAGGGAGATTAGGACTTGAATGTGTTGATTCTCCAAGGATTTGCGCCGAAATTTTGTGTGTGTGTGTGTGTTTTTGTGTGTTTTCACGTTTTGGAAGAACAAGAAGTGAGTATGTGTGTGTTTTTCGCATTCAAATATGACTCTACCCAGGTCGTGCACGGTCGACCTCAAAAACAGGCACTTCTCTGGAAAATGATGCACGGACCGTGACTGTGCACGGACCCAAAATTGGGCACTTCATTGGAAAGTGATGCACGGACCGTGCAAGGGTGCACGGTCATGATCGTGCACGCATAAAATTTGAAATTTTACCCCTTTTTTTGAAGTTATGCTCATCCATTTGCATCCCACCACTTCTCTTATCATTCCTTGCATTTTCCTGCCATTATTCAACACTAAGAATTTAAAAACACTTTAATTAAACTATCTAACTAATCAAAATACGAAATTAAAGAAATTGAACCGCCGGGTTGCCTCCTGACAAGCACTAAGTTTAACATCTTCAGCCGGACCCTGTTTATTTCGGTTCAAGTCGGTTCAACCAAAGACAGTTGGTGAACTTCTCTTTCTTGTGCTTGGCCAAAGTACCTCTTCACTCTTTGGCCATTCACCATAAACGTGCTCCCGTCGGTATTTAGTAGCTCGACAACTCCGCTTGGTAGCACTCTCTTGACTGTGAAGAGTCCCGACCATTTTGATTTTAACTTCCCGGGAAAAAGTTGGAGACGAGAATTGAACAAAAGGACTTGGTCTCCATGACAAAATTCTCTCTTGATGATCAATTTGTCATGAAACCTCTTGACTCTTTCCTTGTACACCCTTGAATTCTCAAATGCTTGATTTCGGAACTCATCAAGTTCGTTCAATTGCAACACCCTATTTACCCCAGCCGATTGAAAGTCGAAATTCAACTTCTTTATCGCCCAATATGCATGATGTTCAAGCTCCACAGGCAAATGGCATGATTTTCCAAATACAAGTTGATAAGGAGACATACCAAGGGGTGTCTTGTAGGCCGTTCTATACGCCCACAATGCATCATCCAACTTCAGAGCCCAGTCCTTTCGGTTTCCACTTACTGATTTCTCGAGGACTTGTTTGATTTCCCGGTTAGCTAATTCGGCTTGACCATTCTCTTGAGGGTGATATGGTGTAGTCACCCTATGCTTCACACCGTACTGGGCCAATAAACCATTGATCCATTTGTTACATAAATACGACCCTCCATCACTAAGCAATGCTCTAGGTGCTCCGTAACGAGTGATGATATTCTTCACAAGAAATCTTAGTACCACTTTAGAGTCATTGGTTGATGTAGGGATGGCTTCAACCCATCGGGAAACATAATCCACTGCCAACAGAATGTATTGATAGCCTTGAGATGATGGGAATGGTCCCATGAAGTCGATTCCCCAAACGTCAAACAGTTCAACTTTAATAGAATTGGCAAGTGGCATTTCATATCTTTTCGAGATCCCACCGGTTCGTTGGCATCGATCACATTGCTTGATGAAGTTGTGGCAATCTTGAAAGATCGTTGGCCAATAGAATCCACTTTGAAGGACCTTAGCTGCTGTTCTATTGACTGCAAAGTGTCCCCCACTTGGTGAAGAGTGACATTGTTCGATAATCTCTCGACCCTCTTCCTCAGATACACACCTTCAGATAATCGAGTCAGCACATATTCGAAAAAGGTATGGATCATCCCACATATAAAACCTTGCTTCGTGATAAAACTTCTTCTTCTGATGTGATGAGAGATCGGGTGGGGGTGCTCCACAAGCTAAGAAGTTCACAATGTAAGCATACCACGGGAGCCGAGCAATCTCCATCATGAGGTGTTCATCGGGAAATGTATCCTTGATCACCTCTTGTTGCCCTTTTTTTGTCCACCTCATTCTCAATCCTCGAAAGATGATCGGCTACAACATTTTCACATCCTTTCCGATCCTTGATTTCTAAATCAAATTCTTGCAGAAGTAGGATCCATCGGATGAGTCTTGGCTTGGCATCCTTTTTATCGAAAAGGTACCGGATGGCTACGTGATCGGTGTACAGAATCGTTTTCGTGCCCACAAGATAGGCATGAAATTTTCGAATCCATATACCACCGCTAACATCTCCTTTTCTGTTGTTGTGTAGTTTGACAGGGTCGGGTCAAGGCTTTTACTCGCGTAATATATCACTCGTAAGATTTTATCCTTCTTCTATCCTAAGACTGCCCCGACTGCTATATCACTCGCATCACACATGAGTTCAAAGGGTTGGTTCCAATCAGGTGATACCAATACTGGTGCCGAAACCAACGCTTTCTTCAACACCTCGAAGGCCTGTAGACAGGAATCATCGAAAACATAAGCAGTATCTTTTTCCAAAAGGTGAAACAAAGGCTTAGCAATTTTCGAAAAGTCACGAATAAACCTTCGGTAAAAACCAAGATGGCCTAAAAAGCTTCGGATTCCCTTCTCATTGATTGGTGGTGGTAATTTTTCAATGGCAACTACCTTGGCTCGGTCTACCTCCAACCCTGCAGCTGAAACCTTATGCCCTAACACTATACCTTCTCTTACCATGAAGTGGCATTTTTCCCAATTTAATACAAGGTTAGTGTCGTCACAACGCTGCAAGACTAGAGATAAGTTAAATAGGCAATGATCAACTGATGAACCGAAAACAGAAAAATCATCCATGAATACTTCTATTACATTCTCGATCAACCCACTAAAATAGCCATCATGCACCGTTGGAAAGTAGCTGGTGCATTACATAAGCCAAAGGACATTCTCCTAAAAGCAAAGATGCCATATGGGCATACAAAAACTGTTTTTTCTTGATCCTCCGGGGCAATCATAATTTGATTGTACCCGGAGTACCCATCCAAAAAACAATAGTAGTCATACCCGGCTAATCTATCCAACATTTGGTCAAGAAATGGAAGGGGGAAATGATCTTTCCTAGTAGCTGCATTCAACTTCCGGTAGTCAATACAAACCCTCCAAGCGGTTATCAACCTAGTGGCTACTACTTCTAAATCACTCACTTTAACTACCGTTATTCCTCCTTTCTTAGGCACTACTTGGGTAGGACTCACCCACTTGCTATCCGATATAGGAAAGACTATGCCATTATCAAGCCATTTCAAAACTTATTTCCTCACCACCTCTTGCATAATTGGATTTAGCGTACGCTGACTTTGCACACTTGGTTTATAGTCCTCTTCCATTATAATTTTATGCATGCAAATAGCGGGGCTAATCCCCTTAAGATCCAAGATGGACCATCCAATAGCACTCTTGTGCTTTTTTAAAATTTCAATCAATTTCGCACACTCACTCTCATAAGATATGCGGAAATTATAACCGGAAATTTCTTACCTTCATCGAGGTACTCATACCTCAAGTGGTCGGGGAGAGGTTTCAATTCAACATTAGGTCCTTCTTCTTCTTTGCCCTTAGACTCCTTTAGTCCGGTTGACTCCTCATCCTCCAATTTCAACCAAGAAATTTCCTCATTGTGCACCTCCTGCAAGGAATTCAATGCACTAACACTATCCAAAACATCAACATTGTTAGCTTCATGGTTAGCACATGCAAAAATAGAATCGTGCAAACAAATCTCCAAAGAGTCAATTTCACTCGAAGCTAGAAGATTTCTTGTATCATTGGTATCTAGCAAATCCAAAGCATTACATTCTTCTATGATACTAACCTCATCCATATTGTGAAACCTCATTGCCTTATAAATTGAAAAAGTAACCTTTTCATCATTCACTCGTAAGGTGAGTTCTCCTTTTTGGACATCAATGAGGACTCCACCTGTTGCTAGAAACGGACGGCCAAATATCAAGGGGACTTCCTTATCCTCATTCATGTCCAAAACTACAAAATCCACCGGGATTATGAATTCACCTACTTTGATCAACACATCCTCCACTATCCCTTTCGGATAGGTCAAAGACCTATCCGCCATTTGCAAGGCAATAGTGGTAGGTTTGATGGTTCCAATTCCCAATTTATTGAATATAGAAAGTGGCATGAGATTAATGCTTGCCCCAAGATCACATAATGCTTTTTTAAATTTTTTATCCCCAATAATACAAGAAATCGTAAAGCTACCTGGATGCTTCCTCTTTTGAGGGATTCTTCTTTGAATCATGGCACTACACTCCTCGGTTAAGTTAACCGTCTCATATGCCTCCAACCTCCTATTCTTAGATATCACCTCCTTAAAAAATTTAGCATAATTAGGCATTTGTTGCAAAGCATCAATAAAAAGAATGTTAATATGCAATTTTTTGAAGATTTCCAAGAACTTAGCAAATTGGTTATCCAACTTTTTCTTTTGATAAGTTTGTGAAAATGGGAGGGGAGGGACATAAGTAAGAGGAATAGAGTTAGGAGTGGAGTTTGGCTTCACGGCCCCTTTTTCACTTGATTCTTCACAATCCTTGGGTTTGGTTTTCTCTTCTAAATGCTCTTTCTCAATCACTTGGTCACCATCTACCGGTAGCTTTGGTCCTTCATACTCGGTTCCGCTCCTTAGCCGAATTGCTTGGCATTGTTCCTTTGGATTCTTCACCGTGTCACTCGGAAACTGCCCCTTTTGGTGTTGGGGACTAATGGCTTGGGCTAACTAGCTCATTTGCAATTTCAAGCTTTTAATGTCGGCCCCATTCGTTGCAATGCTCTTATTGACATCAACTTGAAACTTTGCGAAAGAATTGTCCATTTGTGACATTCTTTCGTCCGTCCTTGAAATGAACGATGTCAAGAGTTCCATTAAGCTTGGTTCCCTTCCTTCGTTTATTATCCCATTGGTAACGGAGAATCCGGATGGTGGTTGGATCGAATTGTTGGGGTTGCCATAGGAAAGATTTTGATGACCTTTTGACCCCGATTGGTAGTGACCCGATTGGTGTTGGTTGTGATTGTAGTTCGAATGTTGACCTTGCCCCGAATATGGATATTGGTGTCCCCTATGATTTCCATAACCCCTTTGATGAATGAAGTTACAATCCTCGGGGTCTTCTTGTGCAACAACGGCCTTTGCACTTTGTTCCACTAGAACCGAGGAGGCGGCTTTATTTAGTGACTCCAATTGTTTCGATAAAGCCGCTATTTGAGTCGATAGTGAAGAGTTTGCCTCCTTTTCCACTACACTTGCAACCACCCTTGGTTTGTTCCTTTCGTTTGGCCATTGATACGAATTTGTGGCCATATCCTCAATAATTGATGTTGCATCTCTCGTCGTTCTTGCAAACAAAGAACCACCGGTGGCTGCATCTATGATTTCCCTTGTAGGCCCGAATAACCCGTCATAGAAGTAACAAATTTGCCCCTTATCTTGCAACCAGTGTTGGGGGCACTTCCGGAGTAGGTCTTTAAAACGCTCCCAAGCTTGCCACAATGGTTCAGAATCGAACTGCCGGAATTACGTGATTTCTTCTCTCAATCTAATGGTCTTACTCGCCGGGAAGTACATCTGAAGGAACCTCTGATAGAGATCGTCCCATGTTTGGATATCTTCGTTGGCGAGGGAGTTGTACCACAACTTTGCCCTGTCTCTCAATGAAAACGAGAAAAGGCGGAGCTTGATTTGATGAATTGTCCCACATACTTCCCAGAACATTGACAAATGCAAATTCGGGTCTTCACTAGCTTGGCCTCCAAACTGGTTCTGTTGAATGATGTTATGAGTGCCGGCATTAGTTCGAAATTCACTACATTCACGGGTACTCTATCCATCCCACCAAAATTCCAGTTTGCAACCGGTCATAGAAAATCTTGTATAGTATCTTGTGGTGGCGGGTTAAGCACTTGCTCTTTCCAATTCCGGAGAGCATTCGCCTCTTCTTGATGTTTCCGCATCATCTCTATCATTTGATGATAGATGTTTGCTTGATCGGGCGGAATAATCGGTGCATTCCTCTCAACTTGATTGACGACTCTTGGGTCGTTATCTCCGGCTTCCATGCTTCTTTCTCTATTCCTTCTCCCTTGATTGTGTCAACAAGTTGCCTCAATTTCCGGATCAATAGGTAGAAAGCCTCCCAATCCTTGTGACCTCAAGTGCATCAACACCGTGCACAACAATAAAAAAGAGATCCCGTAAGCTCAATTAATAACTAATCAACAATTAAAATAAACTAAACTAGGAATAAAAAGAAAGTGTCTAGAGTATCACTAAATGCCTAGAACAACACTTTCCGGCTATCATTACCGACTCCTCGGCAACGGCGACAAAAACTTGACACTAGCTTAGTTTTTGTAACTAAAATCGAGCAACCGCAAGTGTACGGCGTCAATAGTAATACTAAGTGAGCACAAGATCGATCACACGAGGAATCGACTCGATATCGGAAAAATAAAGTAACATAAACATTTAAATGGCTAAAGACGATCGAGTGGTTGGTTTTGATATTTCAAGAACTAATTTAAATAAACAAGCAATTAAAACTATTAAGATAGACTAGAAAATAAATTATAGGGATTAACCGATTAATAAGGGTGATCTAGGCTTAGATTTCAATTACGGGCATCTAATCACTATTAATCCAATTTAATTCAACTTTTAACCGAATGCTATGTATCAAGGAACGATCACAAACATATGTAAAACCCCCTCTAGGAGCGAATTTACGTGTTGATTGTATATAATTAATCACCGTCTCCGGTTGATTTATCAAATACAACTCCTAATCGATTTTAAGACCTAAGTTCCCACGATTAGCTCAAACCTCTCGATTTTATTGCTTAATCATGTCGATTAATGTGATCTCGGATCAAATGTCCCCTCTCGGTTTTAATTTATTCCTCAATAATGTTAAATAAGTGATCAAATCATTCAACAAACATTTTTAAACAATTAATCAATCAATACCATAACACGGAGTTGAATTAATCGGCTAATAATAACTAGATACCTATAATTTACTTTCTAAACCTAGATTAAGGAAATTAGCCAACCATGATCATAATAAGAAATAAACACAAATATATAGACATAATCATGTTCATACAAATATTAAATAAAAATTGAAAGATAAAACCTATTGAGAAGACAATTCTTGATCCCCAAGTAAATCTCCCACAAATGCTCTCCTCGGCTTTCTCTCTCTAAAAAGTGAATAATGAAAGTGTGATTGACAGCAAAAATGAAAATTAGGGTCCTATACACCCCATTTGGGGCTTTTTTTAAAGTATTGGGCTAAAAAATTACATGAATGGGCTAAAACCCATCAAATTCTGGTGTTCGTGCACGGTCGTGCCCGTGCAAGGCTGCACGGACCGTGCACAACCCCTGAAAAGGCCTATTCTCTGGAAGACCATGCACGGTCCGTGCATGGTCGCAAGGTCATGACCGTGCGCCTATCTGTGGGCGGTTCCTTTCCATTTGCGCGCACGGGCCGTGCACGGTTGTGAAGGTTTGCACGGTTGTGACCGTGCACGACCCAGTTTTGGCCCGTTTCTTCATTCTTTGGGTTTTTTTCTCGATTTCTTCGACCCTCTTCTACTTGTCGCCTCTTTGTACACCTTTTTTACCTGCAAATACTCTAAGCCTGTTTTTCACCCTAAACACCCATTTGTCAATATGCTATTGTTGGACTTGTTGTTGATATCTGATTTTATAAAAAGAAGAAAAAAGGAAGAAGTATATATGACTCACTTGTATGAGAAGTATATTAAGAAATATCATGATAAATAACGTTACGTAGTTACAAAATATTATTATGAAAAATTTATTTGTATGATATAGCTTATACCACTTAGACATATATAATATATTAATTAATTTTAGCCTGAGAGAAAAGTTCAATAAACAACACTTAAATAGTTTGGATAAACTTAAGGAAGATTGGAGCCCTTCTCGGTGTGAACAATTTTGACTTTTATTCGAATGAAAATTTTTCATTCAAAGGATTCAAACGAACAGGTAAGTAGTTACATGTTATTTATCCAAATGATTGATTATCTTCATTTAATTCAGGCATTTGGTGTGGTTGTTCTTTTAGCCCTTCTCTGGTTGAAATCCAATCTAAGAATTGAAGCTCAACTCAGATATTATGTAGTTCAAGTACTACTATCAGTAAATTTATCTGATATAAATTGAAAATTATTAATACCATTCTTCAATAGGCAATAATCGCACATAACAAATAAAGAGATACAATGTATACAAAATGTATGATTAATTCTTTTTTTCAGAACTAACACTAACTCGTGGATCCAGTAAAAGTATATATAATCTATTTAGTCACCTTCACAAAAGGTAATTTCTTACTTGTTGATGCTAAAAATTAGCAGTATATTGTCAAAATATATTTGGGCTATATTTTAGTGCTCTCGTTGAACCTTTCATTTCTCCAATTGCCCCTTAGTACTTCAAAATACAAGTTTCAATGTCCTCTTCCGAGAAGTCTCCAATAATATTCACCTGTAAAAGAGATTAATGTCTTGTTACTGAAATCTGGTTATCTTTCATGTGTTTTTAGCAATAAAAACAACTTCAATATCAAAGTGTTACACTTCCTTAGAAAATGAAAAATTGAAAAAACAAGTAACCAGAGATAAAATAAAATTCAAGCTAGATATCGGAATATATAATCTTCTTGCTGACTTGTCCCTCTACAAGAAATCTCGTTCAATACGGGATTCATTTTGTTTTCGATTTCTCCAGGGTTAGTAATAAATCGATACCACGTTTCAATCTGTTTCTTGATTTCTCCCAGGTTGGCCAAAATTCGAGATTGCTCTCCAAGAAATCTTGTTCACTAAGTGATTTGATTCATTCTTGATTTCTCTAGACTCCTCTCCAAGAAATCTTGTTCAATCTGCAATTCAAGACTGAATTTATTTCTTGATTTTTCTAGGGTTAGCTAAAAATCGAGACTTCAATGGTGGCCACCAATTTGCCATCATTTATGTTGTACAACATGTTGTAACAATTTATAGCATATAATAGAAATAAAATAATGAAAATAGATTGACACTGAGGCTTGTCTTTCACAAGGGGTGAGGAAAAGATCAGAGTGCTCTCTGAACCAGCCAACCGGTTCTCTCTCTGACTTGACCCATGTATCTCATTTCACCGGCGGTTCGTTCGAGAAATTCCTACCTCTCCAAAGACTACCTTATAAGACTCTACATCTTGTAGTCAAATCAGATTCTAGAATCTGATTTGAGTCCTAAAACAAAATATTTTCACCCCTTCTCTGATGTGCTAAAGACTTCGGATGTTATGTTCCCAGGATTCAACTGTGTATTCTTCTTCAAATTCTGCACTATAGAGTTTAAGAAGTATAGTACTTGTATTTTAGTGTATCTCTCAAACTCTCTTATATGGTGTGCTTTTATTTCACTCTTTATTCGATATTTTTCTTAATAGTTTTCTGGGAATCTGAATTATTCAATTTATAGCGGTTTGCGGGATTCGTTTGACAAACATAATGATTCTTGAAAAAAGACAATTTTTCATTGGGAATGAAATATTCAATATATGCATTTGTTATCGCCGATTAGACGCACAATCATTAGAATTAGTTTTAATGGACGGAATAGTCCAATTACTAAGAAACACTTTTAATGGTTCATGCACAATTTAACACATTCCTCTGACATATCTATGCAAGGAAATTGAGATCCCATTTAATATTAACGACGACTATTCGCAACCCACAAAATTTCTCAACACAACCCACTAATTGGATAAATTAAAATGCTATTAGTAAAAGACTACAATGTTCTTAATAAAAAACTAAACATAATCAATTAAAAATACTATAAATATATATATATATATATCACTATATATATAAATATATATAAATACCAAAATAAGAAATATAAAATTATTAATATTTTTTTCGGTGTCATCTTCAATCAGACCGTGTCTCTTTTTCCCAGAATTTCATAAGTCATAGTTTCTTCAAGGTTCAACAATTAAGGACATAAATAACAACGGAAAATCACTTAATATTGATAACATAAGTTCCTTTTACTTGTGTTCATCAATTATGTGATTATTATGTACTCCCTCCATCACGCTCTAATTTGCCTACCTTCCGTTTTTTTTTGTCCCAATCTAATGTGCCAACCCGAAAATGGCAAAGAAAGTCAACACATCTAACCCCTACTTTTTCATTATATTACAAATACGCCATCTTGTTAACATTTAAAAAATCTGACTAATTAAACATTAAACTAATCCTAATTAAACTAGCCCAAATTAATTAAACACCCCACCCTACCCACTTAAAACCCAAATCCCATCTAAGCCCAACATATGCCCAAATCTTACCTGACGGTCCAAAATCAATTCCCGTCTATCTCTCTTCCTTTCTCTCTCAAGAAACCCTAGTTTCTTGACAATATCAGCCTCGCCTCACTCTTCTTCGCCATTTTTGGTAGCTCCGAGCATCCTTGTTCATTTCATGAATCACTCTACATGCTTCGATTTCTGGGTTTAATCTCACACACTCCCTCACAAACGCGACTTCTGTCTCAATTCGTTCCCTTCCTCGAAAAAACTTGATTCGTCCAAAAATACATGGATTCATCAGATCTACACTAGATCTGGTCGAATCTCATGATATGATATGAGAAACTCTGTTTTTTGCTTAAAGCGGCTCGATCTATTCCAGATCTGGTATTTATGGAGGTTTTTTTCGATGAATCCGAGGAGTGTGGCTTCGTTTATGATTCTGAAGATAGCTTTGTTGCTGAGACGTAGTTCGAAGAAGAGGGAGTGGACGCTCTCCCCCTTGGGATCGAGGAGGCCCCCCCAACTTCTGAGTTGTTTGCTGATCCAAAAATGAAAAGACATTTCTATGAATGCCTTTCGATCTGGGTACCTTCGGTGACTAGGTTTATTCTCTTTTCTTTGGATCCGATTTATTGCTCTGCAATTGCTGTTTTGCATGCAACCTAATGTCACTTGCTGCGATTCTTGCTATTTTTCTGGGTGTTTGGCTGGTGATGCCTTAATTTTATGACTCATGTAAAAATTGTGCTCCTTAGGGCTTGATTTGTTCTTCATTCTGTTGATTTTGGGGCGTGCTTAAAATGTGCTATTTTTTGGGACGTTTGGCTGGTGATGCCTTAATTTTATGTAAAGCTGATTAATTTACGCTGATGCTAGGGTTGCATGGCTGGTGATGCCTTAAAATTAAGTTTTGTGGGCTGCTCATTTGAGCGATTAAACTCTGCTGATTTGCATTACATTTCTGGAAGTTGCTGCATGTTACAGTTTTGTACATGTGAAAATCTGATTTTGTTGAATGGTGGCCAAATCAAAATGATGTTGTTAGTTTGCTGATTGATTATGTAGCTGCCCAGCTATAATTCAGTTTCAACACATTTTTATGTGAAATTGAGCAGTTTAGTTCAGCAAATGAGTAGCTTAAGTTTGTCATTTAATATGACCAGCTTAGTGTTGCCATTTCTGAGCAGTGGGTAATTAGGTGTTTCCCGATGATGAAAGTACTCCGAGGGAAAGTAAATTTTTTTTTAAAAAAACAGATTTCATTGATTTCAATTGTTTACAGTTTAAGCAAAATGAACACTTTCATAAGTGTTTACACTGTAAACAAAAGACAAAACAAATTAGATTCCTATTTTTAATCTACATGTAGCCCAAATCAGCCATTATCCTTCAATGTCATAAGCAACAGTTTGTTCTTGTTCTATGAGACGTTCAATTGATTGTCTTATGAGTTGTTCTTCAACTTCTAATGCTTGTGGTAGTGTGTCAGTCGTTGCTAGAGCCGCTTTCCCCATATGAGGCACTTTGTAATTATTCCCTCCTTTAGCTTTCATTATCTCCACCAAGCAACCTTGTAAGCTCAAAAATATGTAGTCTAAGTTGATTGGTTCAAGGTGGTTCAATGTCCTCAAAGATTTGAGGACATTTGAAACCAAGTCATCCACATTATAACTCCTTGTTTCAATCTGCAAAGACTGTATGGCCCTAAAAAAGCCTAAATCCAGCACATTTGTGTCTGGGGAGTTTGGTGGTTGGCACATTAGTTTAATGTCAAACCCATCGGCTGTTGCAGCCCTTCTAAAATCTGGATCCAAGTTGCTTAAATGTGGCCTAGTATTGTCTTGTTGAATGATGATTGTTTTGCTTACGTGAGGTGGCCATTTGGCCTTAATTGCTGGAAGAACCTAGTTTGTACAGTCATATGATGAAACTAAGTGTATGTTAAGAGCTATTAGTGTTAGTAATCTCACCAATTTTACCATATTTGTTGAAATTAATAAATGTGATAAAATTTTGGAGACTTACTAACACTAAACCACTAAATGATGATTTTTTTCTGATAGTGGGTACTTACTTGATCCAATATGCTGCTCTTAATAACTCCACTGTTTATAGAGTCGATTGGTTTTGTAACCAATGTGCCTCTGGCTCTATTTGCACTGTTTTTGATGGCCGGTTCTTGTTTTGTGAATGGGAAAATAGCAATCTTCCCATCGAAAATAAGTTCCCCCGAATCTGAATATTGTGGCCTAGCCACTGCGCACATGAACATGAGTTTTTGGATAAAACATTTGCTTTTACAGGCCCGGTAAGGATCTTCTCTGCAGCAAGCTTGTATGCTCTTTCTGTTGCCCTTTGCATGTAGAACCATTTTTCGTCTATGTGCACAATATTATGCATGCTCTCATATTTGCATTTTTGGAGTTTGTGTCTTGATGCAAAAAACAAAGGCTGTATTTCAGCCTTTGTAATCTGTTTGCGTCAGTGATTGATGGTTTAATTGAGTCAGTATGGGCTTTGATCGTACCTGCCTTGACCCATCTTCCTACTTGTGACTTGCTGACCTCTAACTCCTTAGCAAGTCGCCTTATGGTTCCCCTCTTTTCGAATGGTATCGCCTTCATGGCTTCTTCGTCTAGTTTTTTAATGCTAGATGAAGGTTGTCGGGGCCTTACCTCCGGAAAAGAGATGGGGACATCTGCTGAAACTTTTTTTTTTTTGCAGCCTGCCAAATGCACCGTATTGTCCGAACCGAGACTCGATATGATGTTGCGACTTCACCGGTGATGCCATACTTCAAAACGCCGTCTTTGTTTTTTGAAAGAAGGCGTTGAGCTATTCAAAGTCGATTTGATGGAGCAAGATTCTTCCCCTTTTTGTGATTTGTCATTGTAATAGAATTTGAACTGTTACTGTTGTTGTAAAAAATTAGTCCAAAATGCATTCAATGCATTTTGGACTCTGTTTATAGAGTTAGGTGAATCTGTTGCTGGACTGTGATTTGAATTTTAGGGGGTAAATTTGAATTGTAAATCCCAAATTTTGGGCATTATTTACTGCTGTAATTCCACATTTTTGGAGGGGAATTTTCCCCCCAACAAAATTCAATATTAAAATTTCAATTTTCAGGTTTTTTGGTGTTGCTGAGATTTTTTTAAGATTTCTAGTTTATAGATTTTTTAACTGTTCAGTCCTCAGATTTTAATTAAGAAAAGGGAGGGAAGTGTTAAAATACTAATCCCTCCCTAAAAAATTAAGAGAATTTAAAAAAGACAACAAAACATCACAGTCAATAGCTTTTTCTTAAGCTCTGTGCCCGGTCAACGTAGGCAAATTGGGCCGGGACGGAGGGAGTACTTTTTATGATGTTAGTTTTTCGGTATATAAAACGAACTTATCGTGATCGTCGTTCACACCAGATAGAGTCGAACAATTGGGAACACGTAAGTGCAAGTCCCCTTAGAATCTTCAATTGGTTCTTCTTAGGCAAACTCCTTTATCAATTGGTGTTGCCAAGTCAAGTTTCTGAGACAAGGTAAAAAAACACACAAGTTGTGTTTCTTCTAATGTTTTAATGTTTACTTTATATTATTTTAATTTAAATAATTAATTCAATAAAGAAAGTGTATAATTTGGTGCTGGATGGGTTATATTGAGAACTTTATGCTGAATTTTAAATAAAGTGAACCACATTAAAAAGGGGGATGCGTTGAGAATTTTTTGTGGGTTGCGAATAATCGTCGTCTTTAATATATTTATTAAATAGATCTATTAGATAATTTTATATTTAATATAAATATTAACTTCGAATATTTAAATATCTAACACAATAAACCAGACAATCCGGGCCTAGTTTCGTGATCAAAGACGAAGAACTCTACAAAAGATGCACCTAAAAAATTGGTACAGAAAACCCTTCCGATGATAAATTCCAATAATATATAGGTCAGGTATAGAAATATAAGATGTAATTAGAATATCAGATGCTTCAATATAAATATTAGAATTAGGCTACAAATAATTAGGATATGTAATTAGAATCTATATATATCTAAAAACAAAATGACTTTTGCTCGAATTGGAAAGAATATTTTTTTCCCGCCCATTTATACTTACTAAACCGAGAAATAAAAAAAAAATTATTTTTTATTATTTTAGTGTAAGTTTAATTTTAAAGTGGTCAATAGAGCACCACTTTTTACTTCCCTGAAAAAGGGAAACTGTATAATTGACTACAAATATGCTTAAAATTGGAACAGATCACTATTTTACGAAAAAAATTGCGATTTTCTTGGAAGTGGAGATATTTTCCTTTCCTTTTTACCTTAAATTTGCTGATTTAAGTATTTGTGATGTGATTGACATCCGTAATTAAAATCTGTAAATCCCTTTCATTCACCGTAACAACCCTTCATCTTCCTTCTCCATTCTTATCCCCTTCTCAGCCTACACTCACCCAAAAACTGAACACCGGCGGCTGGAAGGCGGTTGGAAGCGGGCATTCTCGCGACTGGAGTTTGGCTTCGACGAGAAGCACCTAGAATCGCGTATCCTCGCATCTGAGCAATTCGTCGACGGAGGCTACTGCATATTGATTTTTTTGTCTCTTAGGCAATCACTAATTCCTGTAAGATTGAGATTCTCCTTTCTTTCCTCAGGTTCTAATTCTTGACCTTCTTTGTCATTTTTTATTTTTCATAATTTCTTATTCGTCACCATTGTTATAATGCAAATGGTGCTCTTCTTTTTTTTTGTTGCTTTCAATTTTTCCAATTAGCTTTTTGATTTTCCCCTTTTATGTTATTTTTCTGAGCGAGCATACGATGTTTTTTGTGAAATTTTGGGGATTTTCTATTTTTAATTAAACAAAATTAAGGAATTATTTGAGTTGTCTAATATTTCTTATTGCATGATTCAAATCGCCGCTGCTTGATGCTGTTCACCGACCTTCGCTGCTATACTCCTACGCCCGGTGCTGCCGTCGACCTCTCGGCAATAGATTTTGTGTTTCTTCTAGAGTTGTGTTATTTATTTCTCTCTCATTAGGAGAGTTAGTAGGACGAGCCATCTTTTGTTAATGAAGAAGTAAGTTTCTCCCAGATGGCTTTAGTGTTAATTTTTTTATCTCATTTTTTATTGTGAAGGTCGAAGATGCATCAACATCATCGTCCTTTTGAAGTTGTATGTGTGTGGATCATCAATTGCATCCTTATCTTCATTGATTGAGGTACGTACCTAATTATTTGTCCTTCCAAGCAATTTTGGTTTACAAATTTCATTTTGCATGCTTATCATAGCGAGGAAGAGAAACTAGAAACTATTTTCTATAAAAGTGATATTGATTATGCTTGCGGTTAGTTTATCTTTGTACAATTTTGTAGAGTTTCAATATCAATTCGATGGAAAGCACCTAATATCGGTTAGTTTATGTTTGTACAATTTGGTAGAGTTGCAATATCAATTCGATGGAAAGCACCTAATATCGCAGGGCCTCGCGTCTGGACAGCTCGGCAACAACAACTTTTGGTTTGTTTTCCCCTTTACTTTGATTTTGAAGAATGGTTGTGATTTGCATATTTATTTAATTAGTTTTTGGGTTATGATCAATTCTACATGAACACTGTTGAAGCAGTTGGCAGTATTTTTGCTGATGACATCATCTAGAGTAGAGGGTGCAAACGAGATCTCTAATTATCTTTGATTCTTATGCAAATTCATTTGGTTAAATTAGTTTTTTGTGTAAATTATTATAACATGTGGTTTTGATGGGTGTAAATTTCTTTGCTTAGAGTTTTTTCAGCTTTAAGTGAAGCTATAAACGTGCTGATCAAGGTTAGATCGATTTAAACCACTGAATTAATAAAAATGTAAAAGAACTATTTCTCAAACATTTCGTGTTTTATTAGTACATTGTATCTTGGGTCTTATAGTTAATAGATGAGATCTCTCATTGTTTAGTGTTTCTCTAAGTTTAACAAGAAATTGGTGTTGTTTTTTATAGGTTCAAGCATGGGTATTGACTTTTTTTTTTTTTTTATTTGATTGATAGTTTTTTTTTACATGATTATTCTTTTCACTTCCAATTATCTATGTAAGTAAATAATAATATATATTCCTTTATCTCAACTCTGAATATTATGCTTCCCTTTAATAAAATGAACTAAAATGAGACCTTTAATAAAAATAGTGCAATTGTTGAACAACACGAGGATGAGTTGTAAATTTGCCCAAAATATATAAACAAGATGAGGTCAATGTGTAATTTTATAACTATGTGATCCTGTTTGTGTATTTTGATTATTGCTTATAATTCCTATGTGACCAAAATTATGCTTCCTTTTGCAGCTATACAGATTGGTCTAGCTTTCAGAAACGAGGATCACAGTTTTGAAATGAAAGATGCACATTGAGCTAATTTTCTTCTTCTTCTTCAGGTATGCTCTTATGCCGATAATAAGAATATTCATCTTTCCCTTTTGTGTATGCTAGCATAATAATGAAGCTTTGTAATGGGATAGTTTGGCTATCGTTGATGTTACGGTTAAAGAATTTTTTTTCAATGGTTCAGCAATTAGTCATGTATTTTTTTTTATATATTAACCCTCTGAAATTCCCTTATCTATGTCATTTTTCTTTTGGACTTAGATTTCCTTTTTTATCTATTTTTCTCTCAAGGAACTCTAAGATCATCGTACATATGAAATTTGTGTGTTTCTTTTTCGTTATTGAAGAAAGAGAATAAGTGGTTGAATTAATTGGAGTTTGACCATGATCTCTCATGGCGCACTCAATTTCAAAGCCAGTGAAGGTAAATCCACTAAAGAGAGCCTCAATTGGCTACATTTGTCTTTAATTGCTTATGCTGGTGTTCTTTTTATTTTTATTTCTTTCGAATATTTTCTTTTGCAGGTTGTTTATGATTTTCTTTTTTGAGTTTACAAGAATTTGGTGAGGTATTGCAACTTAGAATAGAATGGAGTTGCTATATGGTAGTTGAATAATTGATTAGGATTTCAAGAATTTCTTGGAAAAAATTGGGTGTCTTATAATAAACATCGTAAAATTTTGGATTCATCATTATACAAGTTCTCTAAATTTGTTGTGTTGGTTATGTTATTTATGGGCTCACTGATGATGTAGTTGCAGGCTAACGGCAACAGAAAAGTGATGATGGTCAAGAACTAAATTCAATCCACGATCCCTTTTGGAATTTATCTAAATTTATATAGTTTTTTAAAGTTCCATTTAGAGTATTGATATTTTACCTCTCTGGATTTTATTGTTGTTTTGTGAAGGTTTCAAGTGTTGATTCTTTAACAGAGGGTGTTATTTGTGGTGCCCATTACATTAGCGAAAGCAAGATAAATGTGGATTACAAGCGGTGAGGATCTCATTCCGATGAAGAATGGTAATAGTTATTACTATTTATATTTCGAATAATTAAATAATCTATTCACATTTAAACCTCTACATGATAGAGAAAAATGTATTCATTGCTTGAATCTTTGGTTTTTATCCCCATATGTAGTCTATGGCTTTCCGAGGTATATAGGATGCTAATTGGTAGAACAAAGTGATGTGTTTTATAAATTATAACTAAGATTTTCTGATGTTTATGTGTTATTATTACTATTGTGAAATGTCGAATTATTCTTGACTCACTTCATGTTGCTTCGAATCAGTCCTTTTGTGAAGTCCTGTTTTTTATATTGGCCTTTAGTTTAGGTTTTAAGCTACTGATCCACAAGTACTTTCGTTTCTTTTCATATTTATCATGCTAGAATGAGTTCAAATTATGAATTTGAACGTCAAACTCATCAAGGATTATGTCAACAACTTCATCTATACTTAAGTGGATTACTCTTCCCTACTGAGCATAGCATAAATCGATTAATTTTGTTTCAAGTATTCAGCTTTAAGTAATGACCATGATATGATAGTTGGTATCTAAAGTTTTATATGATGGATTCTAATCTAATGGGTAGACAGTATTGAGAGAGTACTTGAGACATTTGTTATATATGATGGATTCTGATATCATTTTTTATTAGAATTTATATTGTATTTCTCTAGCATACTTTGTATTCAATTGAAAATTATGAATGGATCAATATTGATTTAGGAATGCTTACCAAACTTTTCAGCACATGTTTTCCTATAATCCTCTTTTTATGTAATGGTGTTAAAAGAATTAGATGTTTGGTCGACTTATTAGTGTAGTGGTGGTTGGTGGTAGCAATGAGATGATGTGGTGGTGAAGAAATCGCTGGTCCAGAATTCGCTTGAGGGAGCGGCAATATGTGAGGGTTTGACTTCCTTGACTACATGTATTATCTCATCTGCTACATACTTTTTTCCTCAAGTATATACTATTTAGATTTTTTATTTTGTGAAGTTCTCTATGATATATATGGTTGTCAATTGGAGTTATGAATGCACTAATATTGATGAAAAGTGCTAGCAATAACAAACTTTTGCACCTTTTTCCTGTTACCTTTCCGCTTTTTTGTAGTTGTGATGAAAAAGTGACTGGTTGTTCTGGATAATGGTAGTGTGGGAAGTAATGGATGATGTGGTGGTGGGGAAATCGTTGGAGGTAGTGGCATCGTGTGAGGTTTTAGCTTCTAGATTCACTGTCAAGTATAATTTCATGGGCTGCATATATTTTACCTTAAATATTTTATCCCGATGCACCTTTATTGTATGTCTTGCCTAAGTTTTTCGCCAATTTTGTTTTTCCTTTCCTTTTCCTTAATCTCATGGGCTGCATGTATTTTACCTTAAGTATTTTATCCCGATGCCCCTTTATTGTATGTCTTGCCTAATATTTTCTTATGTCGATTTTGTTTTTGTTTTCCTTTACTCTCCAAGCACAATATGAAAACTGGTGATTTTAGCTCTCATCATGGCCAATCGCAGGTGTGTTAGTCACCTGGGCTAGGGATAATGTCATTGTGCCTAAAATTCATAATTACTATTTTACGAAAAATATAAACTATTATTTCTTATTTTGTCTCTCAATCACCTTACATCATTTCATTACTTCAGGTGTTGCCCCCAACTCTTCGTGACTGATGCGAAGGCTTTTCCTGTGAAGTTCAGATACGTGGGTTCACGAAATTATAGATTAAGTTGTGTATTTTGAAATAAATTCCAGAATTTATTTGGTAAAGCCCCAAATTTGTGATCACTCTTGGTGGTTGCAGCCTCAGTTTTTGGTATAAATTCCATTACATAGGGAGGAGGTTCAAGACAAAGCCACAATTTTGTGGTCTATATATGAAGCTTAAGGTAAATCTTTCGGTCATTTAATTGTTTGCGAGATACGACTAAAGTGTTCTATGCATTACGTTAGAATTTGAGCTACCCTACTTACATCTATTGTTCATTTAAAGCTTAAGAAAATATTGGCCGGCATAATAACTTTGGTGATTATATTTTATTTTATTTTATGCTTTGGTTTTGATAAATTGTTGTTATGTGGGAAGTGTATTTGTATATATAATCATGAAAAAGTGCTTTAAGGTTTGTAGCCCCTTCAATTTTGTATAAAACAATATATGTATAATATCTCAGAACTCAAGTTTAAGGTTTATGGATTTGGATATGATATAAATAAGTTGCAGTTGTGGCATACAAGTTATATGGTGTACTATATTGAAGTTTTATGTCTAATCTTATTGCTAAAAAGCAAGATTTTAAAACCACACTGGAATTCAAACTGTTGTTTTTCTTTCGGTGAGTTCCTTTTTTCATATTATTAAAAGCCAGTGTTTAAACACTTCATTATAACATTAGAAATAAGTAGTTCTATTTCTTCTAGGAAACTATATAAAATTAATCATTGATGTTCTTTACACTCGGTATTCCTGTATTAGTCTTTTCTTCTTATGGATTGGACATTCAAGTGATTGGAGCAATATTGTGATTGACAACAGGGGCATTAATGCTCGAAGTTCAATTGTTTTTCTACTTGGAAGGAAGCAATTTGGATTAAAACTTCTTTGGTAGTTATTACCTTTTTTGCCATTATTATAGGATATGCAAATATATGCCCAGAGATTAGTTCTTTTTTATATATTATTAGTTTGAATGTTTAAATTTCTTACATTGTTTCGTACGTTTTCTAACTAATATAGATATAGTGTGTAAGGAGTTTTAACATTTTTAGGGGTGAGTTTTAACTATCTCTAAGCCTCTATATTTGTTATAGTTTGTAATTCAAATAATTTATATTTCATATTTCACTTTTGCATTTGTAATTTAAGCACATTTTGTTTGTTTTGTAATGTTTTTGTTTAAATTGACTTCTTTGCATTTAGCTGGACAGATTCATCTAATACATTAATATATCGCAACTTATGTAGCGTGAAAAATCATGAGGAATCCACAGTCTTATTATATAGACCTAAATTAATTCTTCAGTTTCTTGATTGTTCTTTTGGTACTAAAATGAAATTTATGAAGTGTACAAATATCTATTAAAGTAACCAAAAGAAAGTTTACAAAATACTGAAATTCAGTATGATTTGAAAACATAGTTTTAAAACTAAGCGTAATAGGTGATAATTAAAATGTAGAAAATGACTTCCTTACATTGCACATGTATTTATAAAAAGATATGATGCGAAGAATATGTTTTTAGGATAATTGCACTAAATATCTTTTAACTTTACCTATTTGCATAATTGTGAGTATTTTCGTCTATAACTTTACACTATCACCAAAAGAAATGATACGAGGAATATGTTTTTAGGAAAATTGCACTAAATATCTTTTAACTTTACCTATTTGCATAATTTTGAGTATTTTCGTCTATAACTTTACACTATCACCAAAATATGGCTGATTAGATTTCTCTGGTATGATCTTTGCTTTTTCCTAGGCAAAGATGATACCAAGGAAGTTGGATGGTGATTGGTAATGGAAAAAAAGATGGTAGTCCTGAATTCTATTTCTTATAGTGTTTCTCTCATGCTGGCCTTCAGCCTTTATTCTTGATATAAAAATTCAATTCATTCATAGTTTACAAGATATGTTGATTTTGGCTAGAGAAAAACGAGAATTCTAGAGAGAAAAAGAGAACCATTTGGGGGGATGAATGGATGCTTATTTTGGGAGGAGATAGAAGCGAGAATTCTATAGTTCTAAGAAGGAACAAACATGTGGCATTTTCGCCTTTAATCTCACACCCATTAACATCTCTAATTTGAAACCTGTTTTTAATTTTTATTCTATTGTTTTATTTTTTGTTTCAATACATGTAACAATTATAAGATAAATGGTGACATTGGCAGATTATTTAATTAATTTAACATTGGTCCAAATTCAAATTTTGGTGCAAGACTAATATTTTGGGTCCAAATCGGCCCAACTACCGATCCTTTCATCCAATTTTAAGCTGATATTTGATGAGTTATGTTGTATTTAAATAACCCACTACATTATTCAAATTTTAAAATTAATTTAAGTCAATGTAAATAATAAAAGGAAAACAATGCAAATGGAAAGAACAAACTAATTTGAATTATTTAATACATTAAAATAAAAAATGAGAAGTACTAGGCAAACGCATTTGGCGTTGGTGTGTATTTGAGCACTGTGATATATCCATTTACAAGGATACAATTGGACAATATCTTTAATTGTAACTTATCACATTTGATGCATATATGATGACGAAGATCGGGAAATAAAGACTACCATAAATGTTGTCTATAAGAAAGTTGTTCATAATTTGTAAACATTATGTTTATTTGATGTTAAATATTGCATGTTAATAGACAGTTGATATATTTATATTATCTTGATACTTTTCGGGTCATCATAGTATATATTACGTCAATAAAGTTTTTTTTTTTTTTTTAGGTTATCGAATTATATATTTTTATACTCACACCGTATTTATCCACAATAAAGAATATTTTGTTTTGCAGATATAATATATATTAACGTGTGAAAATACTTCCCGTGCATCACACGGGTACGATACTAGTAAAATTAAGACTAAAATTGGAATTTGAATATATAATTTGGATACGTATGGGAGATTAGAATAGTTAGGGAATGTTTGTATGAATAGAATTTGAATATAATTAGGATTCAAATAGCACGAAATTACAATATTGTCCTTAATTAGAATATTTAAACTTAAAAGGGGTAAAATAGGTTTAAAGGGGGTAAAATAGATCAAATGAAATTTAACTGAAACTTAAGACACTTTTATATTAGTGTATAGATTTTTCTATTTTTATTCTTGTTTGGCCATAGGCCCATTTATTATGTTAATTGCTGGTTATTTTGTTGGCCCACGGACTGTAGGTCTTGGATATTTATATTGCTTTCTGTGGAACTTGAAATCATTATGAATGAATTATTTTCTTGAAGAGTAATTGCTGAGCGTAATTGCTATATCGTTAGGATTCTTGAGAATTCTATCTCAGTCTCTCTAGCACGAAACCTTTCGGTTTCCATCAAACCACCACAAACCTTTCTCTCTCTGTCTCTACTGCCAACGACCTCCCTTTTCTCTCTCTATTGTCATATTTTATGTGATCTATCCCAATCCTTCTCTCTCTCCCATACACAAACACACTCTACTGAAACTCACCACATTCCCCCTCCCACAGTCACCATTCATATTCAGAGAGAGAGAGAGAATGTAAACAATAGGTGTCACTTTACTTTTCCCTTCTTTTCTTGTATAATCAACAGAAATCAAATTAAACTCCATATCCACGGAACTAAAATCCTTACTTGATGCTCTTTATTGTTCAGAAGAAAAATGGGCCGAAACCGAAGATGATGAGAGAGAAACTGCTATTAACAATGAACGATTTCTTCTGGGACGATGAAGAACTGCTATGTCTTTTCACCAAGGAGAGAGGATGGAGAAGGAGAAGGAGAATGAGAATGGCATTTAGAGAGAGAGAGAGAGAGGAAGTGGAAATTAATTTGTAGATGGAGAGGGTCCTAGTGTTTGGAGAGAGAGAGAGAGTTTTTGAAATTAAATTAAATTAATTTCGAATTAATCCTAATAAATTTAAAATAATGTTTCAAATAATTAAGTTTAAAGGAGAAAAGGAAAAAAAGAAATACTATTTTCATAATTTTTTATATATTTTCTTGATTTTTTTTTTAATAATTTTGTACAAATAAAAACATAAATATTCCTTGATACAAAAGATAAAACAAATAACCAAATACTACCTCCGTCTCGTTCAATTTTCCACGTAGGGACGGACACGTATGTTAAGAAAAAACTATTTTTTGCTTTTTCATTGACTTTTTCAAAGGTGGAGATTGAGAGTGAAGATTTTGAGGGTGAAGATTGTAAGAGAAATTTCCTTTTTAAGGGTGTGCAAAACTGAATGGAATGAAAAGTGTGCAAAATTGAACGGGACGGAGGGAGTATCATACTATCATATATCAAACACCCATTATTACTTTAATTATAATTAACCCAAATATTAATTAACAGTCTCTTACAAATATCACATCACATTTTACAATTAAATAATATATCATACACCACAATTACTTCAACAATCATTCAAACAAACATCATATTTTTACTTCTCCAACCATTTTTTCCAAACAACAGTGTTCTTGCTACACCCAACCTTAACCAAACATACCCAATGTTTTTATATTGTGCACAGATATTATATCATTCAAATAATTTACTATTGATGGGCAAAATTCAAGACTTCAAAGTTATCTACTTTCTGAAAACCCATAACAATCTATGATAGAATATGATATGATTAAGTAGGTATCATAATTGAATTAATTAGGAAAATATGAGAATAATTGTTGAACCAACATAAATACTTCCTCGTATACAAATATATATCATTCTAATATTTTTTTACAAAAGTAAAACATTCTAGCAATTTTCGTATAATCCTTCTAACATTATTTTCAGTTAAATCTAAGGAAGACCCCATATAAATCTTATAATATTATTATTACCTAAATTATATTATCTCTCAATTGGTAAATTAATCATCTTCCTTTTATTATGAAGAAAAGATGGAGAAATTTATGTTAAAATATTAATGGAGAGAAAAATGAAAGTTAAGTTTATAGACATAGAATTTCTATTGTTATGTTTATAGTTACATTTTTTATGAACGGAGGAAATAACACTGTAGTTATGGACTCCAACACTTGAAACCGCAATGAGTTTTTTATTCTTCCAAAAAAGGTGTAGTCCATTAATGAAGAACAATGAGATTCGGTCGCTAAGGTTACTTACGATACAACCACAATGATTGATAGGGATGGCCCGATCACTTCGGGTCGGATTAATACCTGAGCCCACTCACCGGCCCAGCACGCGTAGGCCCAGCAGTACCAGGAACACGTGTCGGCCCAACGGATGGTTTGTTCCGCGAAGAAAGGCTCACGATCCATTCTCAACCGCCATGCAGCGAGAAATAGGCGTGAGAATAGGGAATTAGTGAGGGTTCAGTTAGGGTTTGGGAAAATTGAGTATAAATATGGGAAAAGAACTCTGAATTAGGGTTCGCATTCTGTATTCTGAATTGTGGCTTGTAAACTCAAAGTTCTAGTGAAAGAAACACCTCGGCAAGAGTGATTTTCTGCCCGTGGACGTAGATCTCCGGATCGAACCACGTAAATCTCGTGTGTTTTCATATTGTTTACGTAAATTTCCGTTAAGTCTCATGGATACCAGATTGCGCATTATCAATTGGCGCCGTCTGTGGGAACCGTAAAGCAATTTTTGACATTCACAGTGTATTCAAAGATCATGGTAACGACTCGCCTGAATCAATCTCGCCACGGTGATCAATCCAACCAAGATCCACCCGTGGATCAAGTTTTGCCGCCGAGGCAATCGCCGGCAAGAGGTACATCTCATCATCAGGGCAACCAAGGCCCGGTTGCGAATCCAGACAATCAGTATTTACCTCCACCCCCTCAAGACATGCAAAACCCTAATCTTGCTGCTGCCCAGCCACCGGTTAACATTCAAATCACTCCAGAATTGCTCCAGGCTTTCCTACAAGAGCATGCCCATGTTCTTCAAGACTGGGCGGCTAATCGCCTACACCCCGCGGGGCATGCCGGACATGATGTCAATCCCGTGGTTCCTCCACATCGTCAGCACTCGCGTTATCATCAAGACCTGGGGCATCGCGGGCGTCAGGATCGGCGACGGGAACGACCTGGTTCTTCCGAGGACCATGGGAGTTCTAACAAATCACGACAGCGCAACGATGAACCTACTGATATGGATCGCCGCCGTCCACTCAACGCGGCTAAGAGAGTTCGTTATGCCCATCCTCATACTCTAGATCTTCAAGAGTATGAGCGAGTCCAACGCAATGTTGAACTGGACAGAATCCTGGGCCTTGATGCCAATGGAGATATCATCACACCGTTCTCCCAAGAAATCATGGCCACCTCCCTTCCCGAAGGGTTCAAACGGCCGGCCATACCACCTTACGATGGCACCGGAGATCCGGCCAATTTTCTCGGAGCTTTCAGGCACAACATGCTTAGCCGCGATAACACTACATCCCTCCATTACTGTAAGATTTTCCCCGAGTACTTACAGGATGAGGCTCGGGTTTGGTTTGATTCTCTCCCGCGCAACAGCGTATCCTCTTTCAGAGAACTCGCCGAACACTTTTGGGCGCGGTTCGAAGCACGTGCGAAGCCCATGGCCACTTTGGCCGACCTCATGAATATAAAACAGCGGGACGGTGAAACCGTTACCTAATTTCTTGACCGCTTTACAGCGGAAAGCCTCAAGGTGGGAAGTTGCTCCGAAGACGTAGTCATCAACGCATTCATGAATGGACTCCGTCCTGGAACACTTTACACCGAGTTGGTTCGAAACACACCGGTCACAACCCGAGCATTGTTCAAAACGGTGTGCAAATATGCTAAGGCCGAGGAGCAGACTCGCCGGAAACGTGAGAAACATGCTAGCAAGCGGCAGTCCGACAAGGCACAAACTGGGCCTAGTACGCGACCTAGTGCCTTTTCCCGTCTGAACCCGGGGCGTTCAGAATCTCGAGGCGATATTCCACAATTTACTCCGTTGACGAAGTCACGAGCCGAAATCCTTTCTGTTCACAAGAACGATCTACGGCCTTGTCCGCGGATGACTGCTCCGCCCGAAAAAAGGAACCGTGGAAAGTGGTGTGCGTACCACCGAGATCATGGGCACGAGACAGAGGAGTGCCGGGAACTCAGCAAGGAAATCGAGGAGTGCCTAAGGAGAGGTTTCCTGCGACAATACATCGCGCGGACCGATGACAAACCTCGGACAAGCCAGAATGGGGGTTCGTCTCATAACCGTGGAGGTTATCATGACCGGAGCGCACAACAGAATCGGCCGCCGTGGCAGAATAATCGGCCGGGGCCTAGCAATAATGCACGGCAAGACTCCGGCAATCGCCAACAGCCTCGTTTTTTGCCACCACCTCCTCCCCCGGGAGGATCCGGAGACAATGCACCCACTCACGTAATAAACGTGATATACGGGGTCCTTCCCACCGGAGCTTCACGAAATGCCTTGAAGGCAGAGGCTCGCCGTCCTCCTCCCGAGGAGCCACGTCACAAGCGTCTCCATCAATCTGAAACTGTTAGTTTCACTGACAGGGACCCCGTCCCAGAGATAACGCCTCATACTGATGCCATTGTCATCGACATGACTGTGGCCAATATCACAGTAAAGCGGGTCTTCGTGGACAATGGAGCCGCAGTGAGTGTCATATTTGCCGACTGTTTCCAGAAGATGGGGATTCCTCGGGAACAACTTCGGCCGGCCCCCGGGCCACTGCAGACTTTCACTCAGGGTGAAGTCCAGCCAGAGGGTGTCATCACTCTCCCGGCATCTTTGGGGACTTATCCGGCGATAAAAACCATTTTCGTGGATTTTTATGTGGTGAACTCCCCATCACCGTACAACATGATCTTGGGCCTGGACTGGCTTACCCCCGCCAAAGCCATATGCTCCACATATCACCTCGCACTAAAGTTCCCCACTTCGCATGGCGAAGTGGCTATCCGCGGGAGTCAGCGGGTTTCAAAGGAGTGTATGTACGTGGCACTCAAGAAAACTGCTAAAGTTCCTCCCAAACAGCAGCTTCAGGTAGCATCAGCGGTTCTTGAACCTCGGGAATGTACCTCATTGAGGGATGCCACCGCCCAAGTACCGCTTGATCCGTCCAAGCCGGAACAGACTGTAACCGTCGGAGCCGTGGATGTGCCATGGCTACACCAGGCTATCATTCAGACCTTGCGAGAATATTCCGATGTCTTCGCATGGTCTCCTCTAGATATGCCCGGGGTCTCTCCCGATATAATAACACACAAGCTGAACATCGATCCCAGCGTAAAGCCTATACAGCAGAAGCAAAGGAAATTCGCTCCGGAGCGAAATGACGCAATTCGAATTGAGGTGCAACAACTTTTGGATGCGGACATCCTGTTCGAAGTATATTACCCCTCCTGGCTATCCAATCCGGTAATGGTGATTAAGTCCAGCGGGGCGTGGCGGATGTGCGTCGATTTCTCCGACCTCAATAAACATTGTCCGAAGGACTGTTACCCCCTACCTAAGGCCGAAGCCATTACTGGGTATGTGGCACTTTGTTTCTTAGATCTGTATAAGGGATACCACCAGATCTTTATGGATCGGCAAGATGCCATCAAGACAGCATTCATCACTGCTTTCGGGTGTTTTGCTTTTAAGAAAATGCCCTTCGGGCTCAAGAATGCCGGAGCCACATATCAACGTCTCATGGACCGTATTTTTCACGACCAGATTGGCCGCAATGTCGAGGTTTACGTTGATTATCTTGTTATAAAGAGCACCACCCATTCTTCACGTGTACAGGACATTGCCGAAACGTTGCGCACTCTGCGGCGTTACAATTTGCGACTTAATCCAGCGAAATGCACTTTCGGCGTTGGCTCCGACAAGTTCCTTGGATATATGGTTTCACAACACGGTCTTCAGGCTAATCCAGCCAAACTTCGGGATGTTTTGGATCTGCAGCCACCGAAGACGTTCAGAGACGTTCAGCGCCTCACGGGCAGTTTGGCGGTCTTAAATCGTTTTCTGTCCAAAGCGGCAGAGCGCCAACTCCCATTCTTCAAAATCTTGCGACAATCGAAGTCCTTTGAATAGACTCCGGCGTGCACCGAGGCTTTCGAGGCTTTGAAACGTCATATACAGCAGCTGCCTTCTTTGTCAGTTCCTCTCTCCGGAGAGCCTCTTTATGTGTATCTAGCATCCGCCGAGGAAGCTATTAGCGCTGCACTTGTGCGCGAAGTCAATGGGGTTCAACATCCCGTGTATTTCGCAAGTCGTGTCCTCCACGGGGCGGAGACACGATACTCCATGCTGGAAAAAACTGTACTGGCTCTTGTCATGGCAGCTCGGTGTCTGCGCCCATATTTCCAAGGGCGTGAAATACGGGTTCTGACCAATCATCCTATCCGTCAGATTCTTGTCAAACCCGTGGTGTCTGGGCGCCTCGCAAAGTGGGCTGTCGAGTTAGGCGAATATGATATTCAATACCTTCCCCGCCGAGCAATCAAGGGTCAGGCACTCGCCGACTTTCTGGCCGAAACCCCGGGAGACAATCATGAGTCTCCGGCAGACAGTGATACACATCACCCCGCTACCCTCGTATCTTTACCTCGGAGATGGCAATTATTCGTGGATGGGGCATCCACAACTCGAGGAAGTGGTGCCGGGGTGCTTCTCATTGACCCCGAGGGGGTTGAAGTTAAATACGTTATTCGATTCAAATTCAAGGTGACCAATAATGAAGCGGAGTACGAGGCAGTTCTCGCCGGGCTCCGGCTCGCTCAATCCTTAGACGTTCGTCATCTTGAGCTCTTCACGGACTCCGAGATCGTGTCCAAGCAAATTCAGGGGACTTATGTCGCCAAGGATGAAACAATGGTCAGGTATCGTGCTCTAACACTCAAGCTTATGTCAACTCTTGATACAGTTGTTATCCAGAAACTACCGCGTGCTCAGAATGCAAGAGCAGACGCGCTCAGCAAGTTGGCCTCCGCGGTCCGAACTAATATATCTCCGGATATCATGGTCGAAGACCTATCTCATCCAGCGATTCATGAGGCCACAGTTTCGGTACTGACCGATAGTGATCCGAATTGGATGACTCCTATCATTCAATATCTCCGAGATGGAATCCTGCCTACTGATAAGCTGCGAGCTCGGCAAGTTGTCCTCAAAGCCCCCAAATACTCCTTTCATGATGGAGTCTTGTACCGGCGGTCATACCTACAACCGAGTCTCCGGTGTCTCGCTCCTGCCGAAGCTAATCAAGTTCTACGGGAGGTTCACGAAGGGGCCTGTGCCAGCCATATCGGCTCCCGGACATTAGCCAAGAAAGTTCTCCGCTGGGGATATTATTGGCCAACCCTGTTCAACGATGCTCACGACTTAGTGACCAAATGCAGCAAGTGTCAGCTGCACTCCCGTGTAAAGCATTTGCCGCAGACCGAGCTCACTGGAATCCAGAGTGCGTGGCCGTTTATTCAATGGGGAATCGACATTGTCGGCCCATTCCCAGTTGCTCTAGGGGGATTGAAGTTCCTGGTCGTTGCCGTAGACTACTTCACTAAGTGGGTCGAAGCCGAACCTCTCACGGCCATTACTGGTCAGAATATCTTGAAGTTTGTGTGGCGCAATATCGTTTGTCGCTTCGGCATCCCGAGTGCTATTATCTCGGACAATGGTAAACAATTCGCCAATGATCCCTTTCGGTCATGGTGCGAAGAGCTTCACATCAAACAAATTTTCACTTCGGTTGCTCACCCTCAAGCCAACGGTCAGGTTGAAGTCACTTATCGTACACTGCTCACGGGTATAAAGAAACGCCTGGATAATGCCAAAGGTCTTTGGGCTGAAAACCTTCCGCAAGTTCTATGGGTTTATCGCACGACACCTCATACCTCCACCGGGGAGACTCCTTACAGCCTTACTTATGGATCCGAAGCCGTTATTCTTGCGGAAATCAGTGTACCAAGCCCCCGCCTCCTCACATTGGTTCCAGAGGATAATGACGAGGCTCTCCGAGCAAATTTGGATGAGCTTGAAAATCGTCGTGACCAATCATTCATTCAACAGGCCAGGTGTAAACAACGTGCAGCCCAGTATCATAACCTCCGGGTCCGGGGCACTCAGTTCAATGTCGGGGACCTAGTTCTTCGGCTCAATTCAGCCAGCAAAGCTGCCCCCGAGGGGAAATTACATGCTTCTTGGGAAGATCCCTACCGCGTCGTTGCCGCGCACGATTCCGGATCCCGCGAAGCTGGCACGTAACCAACTTGAGGCGCTTCTATCTGTGAATGCCAAATCACAAGTACCATCTTATCTTTAATTTCTTTTATGGTTATTATTTCTCTTTGTACTCTTTAGTTTGCTCCGGCACTCATCGTTGAATAAAAATTCTTTGTTTATGCATCTTGCTGTGTTTTCCTTTACGTTACGGGGACGCCCTAACGCAATCGCATTATCGTTATTAGTCTCCGGACAATTAAATCTCTCCCTCGGTCCGTCCGAGGAGATTCACATTTCGTCCCCGGACTTATATCACTATCTCGCCTGTTTAACTGGGGAAGTGTTTACTCCCGCCTGATCCGTCCGGGGAGACTTACTTTACTCCCGCCTGATCCGTCCGGGGAGAATTTACTCCTGCCCGGGGAGATTAACATTAGAGTTATTCGAATTGTGTTCCCGGACACCTAACTAAAACAGTTAATAAACTTGTTGTTTTCCTTAACACATTTGTGCACATCAAATCGATTCTATTATCTTCAAAACGATATAACACCGAAAAGTTATTTACATAAAACTTCAAAAAAAAAAAAAAAAGGAAAAAAAAAAAAAAACAAAAAAAGGCCATTATCTACGGCCCCCGAGCCAATATTCAGCGCCCCGGCGTTGAGGCCTGCTCCTCGGTCTGCGCTGTGTCCTCCGGGATCTTGTAGATCCTCGACCTCGGGCTCCGGCTCTTCCTTCCCCGCGAGCTTCCCGACGCCGAGGACTTGCTCTGGGCGTTTGCCTGGGGACTTCGTCTCTAGTCCGAGCTCGGCTACGTGGTTGTGGAGCGGACCTCGGGGTTTGGGCCCACTGCACAGGGTCCCACTCCTCCGGAGCCATCACTTCAATTTCCCTGGCCAGCTCCTCGACTACTTCCTCAGCAACCACAGCGGGCTCTTCTTCAATCGTGGTCACTGGAGCTGGCTCTCGGATAACAATGCCTTTACTCTTTCCAGAGGGCTTCTTTTTATCCTTCCGGGGAGCTTTTGGGGTACCTTGGCTCCGGCTTGAACTCGCGATGAATTCCTCGGCAGAAGGCCTCCACCTGCCTCGGCCCTTCAACCCTTCGTACATGCTAAGAAGCAACTCTAGAACTTCTCGCTTTCTTACAAGCTCCGAGGCCTCCGCGGGGTTATTTGCCGTAAGCGCCGAGATTTCGCCCTGGATCTCTACGACCCGCTCCTCCACTTCCTCAAAGGTCAGAAGGCCGAACTTCGACAGTATCCGATCATACTCCCTTTGATGAACGAGGACACGGCTCATTTCAGCAGCTGTAGTCCGGTATTTCAGCTCGTAATCTTTGGCTCTTTCTTCGGCCTCAACCACTTTCCTCTCCGCCGAGGCCACCTGCTTTTCTAGCTTTGGCACTATGTGCATTTGCAGGTTGTTCTTTTCTTCGCGGAACCACTCAAGTGATCGCATGAGTTTCTTTATTGTTTCGTGTAGTTCCGCGGTATTCTAGACAGAAAGAAGAGTCAACCAGATCGATCAATCTCAAGTATGTAAAAAGTTGGAGTTCAGTTCGAAAACAGACATAAATTGATCATGCAAGAAAAGGGAGACGAAGTGTCTGAGAAACAAACAATTATATTCAACAAAAGGAAGTACAATGTCCCGGGCTCAGTACAATGATTCAAATATATTCCTATTATCTACAACTTTAAATTTGAGGGGAACGACTGACCTCCCGCTCAGTCCCCTCAATGTCCTCGGGCAACACCTCCCGCCGGCCCTCTGACACTTCGGCTTCTCCCTCCTCATTTGCTGCGACAACTTCGTCCGCAGCTATGGCTTCGACCTCCATCCGTGCGGAAGGTTCTTTATTTCGGGGCTCAGAGACCAGTTCACCCCGGCGGAACGCCATGAACTCTTGGTCCTGGTCCACCTCACAGCTGGCGATCTCCGCGGCCGTCAGTAATTGCTTCTTCTCCCCTAGAGCCTTCACCAGGGGCCACTCCGGCAGATTCGCTAGAGCCGCGTAGTAGGCCTTTTCCACTCCGGCCACTGCCTCAAAGTCATACCCGAATTCTGGACGATATACATCCACATTCGGGTAGACCTCCTTCACCTGCTCCAGCAGCGCGGATCGTGTGGCCTGGTCCCCTATCGCCACGAACTCCGTCTGGAAGTCGAGGAACGTGCTGGTTTGGAGTAATTTGTCGGCGAATGCCTTCAGCATCGCTCCTTGCCCCTCGACCACGGCAGCTTCCCGAGCCTCCATCTCTGCCCGCAGCCGCAGCACCTCACCTCGGAGGACATTGGTCTCCGCTTCCACACCGCGCAGACGCACAATCTCATTTTCGACCAAGGCTGCCCTCTTGCGTGCCTCGGTCAAGTCCTGGGTTAATCGGTCGTTGCGCGCCCGAAGCTCCCTGGCCACTTCGGCCAGCTCCTCCTTCCCTTCCTTCTCGCTCTTACGGCCGAGGTCCAGGATACCTCGCGCCAAGCGCAGAAGTTCTTCAGCGTCCGTGCCTTCCAACCCCAGCAGACCAGGGACCACTTGTTCCACCTGGACAATTACACAAAACATGATACCGAACTCAGTCTTAATAATAAACACTTCGTGTACGTAAAAATTATGAGCAGCGTTTCAAATTTACCTCCGTGCTCTCCCCTACTCGGGGTCTTTTGGATGGTGCCAGCGGAGTCCCGGTAGGCTCCGGCCTCCTCTTTCCAGGAATTGACCCCGCCGGCGTAACTCGTTCTTCTGACCCCGCAGACGGTCGTGGGGTAGGCACCGTCTTCCCCCGGGGAGACACTTCAGTGGCCTTCCCCTTCTTTTTTGCTGCGGCAACAGCCGCGGGGCTTCCGGCTGGTTCCTTCCCGAAGCGTCCCACTGCATATAGAGGTTATGGTTAGTCCTATGCAAAACAACAATTGTAAAAAGCATGACAGAAGAACTCCTACCCTCTCCGGCATCCGCATCGCCCGAATAATACGGGCTCAGTCCTGCCCCCTCCAGTTCTTCCTCGGAACAGAGGGTTTTGAAAGTCCCCACTGACCGGAATACATGCACGACCTCGGCCTCCGGGCTCTCCACCGGAGCAGTATCAAGTACCTCATCCCTCCTCCACTTCGGGAGAGCTACTTTGTTCTTAACAAATATAAATCTCTCCTTCCACCCATCTACCTTACTTGGGTTTTGAACCTTGAACCCACCTCGGGCTTGGGGACTGAAGGAGTACCACCCCTTGGACTTCCCGAAGTTTTTTAATTGGTAAAAAAACCTAAAAATCTCTACGGTGGGTTCTATCCCGGCGTTCTTGCACACCACGGTAAATCCCACTACCTGCCTCACCGCGTTCGGCACTAGTTGGCTCAAGGCAATACCGTAATATTGCAGCAACCGGATCACAATGTCCCACAGGGGCAGTCTCAGGCCTATTCTAAGGGGATCTATGTACACACTAATAAACCCCTGCGGTGGGCAGCAGGCCCTATCATCGGGGTTCGGTATTATATACTCTAAGTTAAAGGAAAAGTAAAATGACGGGATTTCTCTCTCAATCTGCGCTCGCGTCATCCGTAACGCTACAGAGGCCACCTCCAAATCCTCCTCCGCGCATTGATAAAAGGCAACCATCATAACGTTGCTTTCCAGCCCATCGGCCCTGTCTACGGTCCTAATCTCATTCCTCTCCGGAAAGAGGTATCGAAGGGGGGGGACATCTAACGGGGCACTCGTAGTCCCAACTTCTTGAATAGAGGCAGAAGATGAGGCAGAAGATGAAGAGGAAGATGAAGAGGAAGACATACTTACTTGGGTTGAATTTGAGAAATTTTGATTTGAGATGAATCACAGGCACATAATTCCCCTCTTTTTCCCGCTTTCTAAATTGGTAAATCGCAATGAAGAAGATGAAGAGTTACTGTGCAGTTATTCCAAATGTATACGCAAAAAAACAACGGCTCTGATACAGCCTATTCAAATTCAATGATGGAGATTTAAACGTGCTCTTCACGCGCTTTACAGTTCCCAAGGCGCGTGGGGAACAGGTTTCTTGGAAATCGCAGAGCGTGTCACTTCACATCCCTCTCTCTCATGATGGCGCCGCCAATCACATCAACCTCACCCTTCGTCAGGAAGATTCAAACTACACTCCGGTGATTCCTTTACCTCGGTCATACCACCACACTCCGGTGCTTCCTTCATTTTGGCCAGACTACTACACTCCGGTGTACCCTCCACCTCGGCCAGGTTGTTATATACTTCCGACACGTTTCTTGCTTCTGGGAAATTCGGTATCTCGCTAAATGTCCTGTGCATTTCGGCCTAGTTCGACTCCGCATCCGCAGACTGCTCCGCGGAGTCCCCGGGGACGCGGATAGACTTAGTCATCCATAAACACTTCGGCGCGCCCGCGACCACGACCCTTCTTGCTTACGGTTCCACCCCGGTGACAAACGAAGCTCCTTCCTCGCTTCGGCTGGGGGGGGGCATCTGATAGGGATGGCCCGATCACTTCGGGTCGGGTTAATACCTGAGCCCACTGACCGGCCCAGCACGCGTAGGCCCAGCAAGCACGCGTAGGCCCAGCACGCGTAGGCCCAGCAGGACCAGGAACACGTGTCAGCCCAACGGATGGTTTGTTCCGCGAAGAAAGGCTCACGATCCGTTCTCAACCGCCATGCAGTGAGAAATAGGCGTGAGAATAGGGAATTAGTGAGGGTTCAGTTAGGGTTTGGGAAAGTTGAGTATAAATATGGGAAAAGAACTCTGAATTAGAATTAGGGTTCGCATTCTGTATTCTGAATTGTGGCTTGTAAACTCAAAGTTCTAGTGAAAGAAACACCTCGGCAAGAGTGATTTTCTGCCCGTTGACGTAGATCTCCGGATCGAACCACGTAAATCTCGTGTGTTTTCATATTGTTTACGTAAATTTCCGTTAAGTTTCCTGGATACCAGATTGCGCATTATCAATGATCATAGTCCATTTGCGTGATTTTAGAAATTTATTTAAGACACAAATTCTTAGTAATTTAGGATAATTTTCTAATTTCCTTTCAACATTTATGTTTTATGTTATAGGATGGCATATTATTTTGGCACAAGGCACTTGCAAGTCAATCAGTGCCCAGTGTAACACTTTTGCCAATATAACACATAAATGGTTCTTTTGAGCTCTACAACATAGCAATCCAAATAAAATAAAAATAGTCATATAGCAATACAACATAAATTGATTGAACAATCACGATTCAAACTCAAATAAAAATAAAATAAAAATCACAAAAAGGAAAACAATAGGTTAAATCATCTTAGTCTTAGGTGGTATTTAGTTGGGACTGGGGGTGGTTTGGACTCTGTTAGTCGGAGAAAGTGACTGAGGTATGTAGCGTTGGAAGTAAAAATGATATTGATTTGAATGGTTGGGGAAATGGTTGTAGTGTAGGATATATTATTTAATTATAAAAGATGATGTGATGTGTGTAAGAGGTTGTTAGTGATGATTGATTTAATGATTAAAGTAATATTAAGATTTGTGTGATAATTTATTTGAAATGAATATTTATTATTAATATTTTATTGTAATTATACTTTAACAATTTAGAAGATTACTGGTTCATTTTTAATTTTTTAATAAAAATTGGATCTTTTCTTCAGTTGCTGGAATTTGCAAATATGAGTTTTTGAGGTTTGTTGTCCCTTATTCTAGTATTTGCTTTATTTCTTCAGATTTAAGGTAAAAACCAGAAATCTATTTTCATAATACATTCAATCAATTCTTGATAATATGTATTTATTTAAGAAGTTTTTATCTTTTCTCTTTTCGACTTGAATTTTTTGCGAAATGAAGTTTCTAAATCTTTCAGCGTAAGAAATTTTCCCTTTTGACTATTCTTCTTTAAAGGCATTAAATTTTATAGAGTTTCTCACTTTGGTTCTCCTTAATTTTTTCGTACCCCCCTTTTCCCGGGGAATAATCTTTTTTATATTTTTTTTTTCCTAATCTAAGAACAAAGAAAAAATCCTTCCTTCTCCCCACGATGACTCGAATTCAAAACCAAAGACCTAGGTAGTAGATGCTCTGCCACTTGAGCTATCCAACTTCGTCTTTTCCCCGGGAATAATTGATTCGTGAAGAAACCTGCTAGGAATCGAATCGTGGTCGGGTTCGAGTTGGCTCAAAAAGTTCTTGAACCCTTTTACGATCGATCTTCTGACAGCCGCGAAATTTGCATGCAATAGGAGATATCATCACAAAGAAGACACTCAAACCCAAATCCTGGTAACACCTTACACACTTCTCTCACAGTCAATCCACGTTAATCTCACAAAGAGAATAGGGAAGAAGGAGACGAAGGAGAAGGTTTAGTGGCAGAAATCCTCCCACACTAAGTGTATATCACTCTAATATTTTCTGCACATTCTCACAAAGAGAAGGACTCTATTCTTATAGGGAAGAATGGAGTAGAAAAAGAGATGGAGGAATGAATGTATTCCCGTAAATCAAAGAGTCACTAGAATGGGGGAATGTATCTGGTGGGTATGTAAAGGATTGGGGGTTGTCAAGGGTTATTGAGTTGGGTAGAATGGGCTGGCCCGGAATTGAGCCTAAAACCCAACAAAACCATTTTTTCTGGAAGTTTTGCTTCACAAACTCTATTTCACACTATATAATATATCTGTGTTGCTGATGACCAGAAACTAAAACTCGTCACCTCCACCGCCGCCTCAAACTCCGCTTAAGCTTCACGTGCACTCGCCCCGCCGACCCCCACAACTGCACGATCGCCCCGTCTCCGCCAACGCTCCTACCCAACCCTACCATTTTTCCACCGCACTTAATTTTTCCCAGATCTGAAGGTTTTCCTTCACAGAGAAATCAAAATTCCTTTGCAGATGAGAGTGGAGAAAGAGGAGAGAGAGTGTCCTGTCTCGGTGTGGAGGGAAGAGAGAGACATGCAGAAGAGATAGAAAAAGGAGGGAGAAACTAGCAGATGGGAGAGAAAGAGAGAGTGCCTTGCTGATAACCTTTCATCATCATCGGATTATGCCCCGCCGTCATTCTGCTCACCGGAAACCCCCTCAACATTGCTGATACAGTGACTTATTTTCTCACTATCTGTGTCTGTGTGTGAGAAAAGAGAGGAGAGAGAAAGTGAGAGGACGAGAGAGAAGAAATGTTCTCGGCGCGAAAGCGAATGGGAAGTGCCCCAACCCTTGAATATTGAGGGTTGGGGAACTTCCGGAGATCAACAAGGTCATTTTCACCCATTTCCTTGCTCCAGCCCACAAATTGAGGCCCAAAAGACCCAAACTGGGCCCAGGTTAGGCCCGACTCGAAGATCATTTGTCGTGAAGAATTCGAGTCATGAAAATGAGTGGAAATGCCTCAAAAAAAGAAGGTACAAAGACAGCGCACGTGACGGGAGGCAGGGAAGCCCGGCGATCGAACACTCGGCAAAAAACCTCAATTCTGGATAAATACTGCAACCGGCACTGCACACGGTACTGCACCTGGTACGGGTGACGGTACTCATTCCGCATAACCCCTATTTTCCTCCTAGCGCGTCATAGTTTCGTATTTCTGCTATACCTTTCTCATATGACGTCCAATCGAGGTGAATCAAAGTTTCACGTATAGCCAAGATAAATATCCAAAACTTTGTACATGAAGGTGAAGGCTAATTCCAGATGAAAAATTCCCAAAATCACTGAGAAGGACGAATCGAGTGTGTTCAAGAGTTCCGATTCTACACTTATGAAGGCCAAGCAAACTCCTTTGTTATTTGACTTTTATAATCTTACTAATGTCCATTTTCTACAGAAAGTAAAGGGTGAGGCATGGGAATGTGACTCCTATATTAGAATTCCCTCACTCCCAATTTCAAACTACCAATTCATTTGCTAGAATTTCAATTTTCTAATTGCTCTGTCTCTCTCTCTCTAGAATCTCTTATCCCTTTTATCTCTAGAGTTAGAACTAGGGTTAATTTTTTTTTCTCCTCTTCAAGGAGGAACCCAACTTTGAAGGAGAACTTGGAGATTATACACAGGCTTGTGACACCAGTCAAGGTTATTGAAGTTCTACAAGGACTCTTCAACCCATTGAGCATTCTCTTTTTCCTTCTCTTTATTTTTAATTTATATGATTTCTTGCTTGATGTTGTTGATTTTTGTTTACTCTTTGATGGTTTGTCAGTAGTTCCCTTGTTTCCCAGGGTTAGGGAGTAGCCCAACCCTAAGATTGTTAATTTTAGTGTAATATTTGCTTATGTGGGTTTGATGGATGAAATTAACAATTTGGCTTCGTATAAATTATACCTTAGGAGTAGCCCACCAGTGATTTATTGGTCCTATCCAATGGGCCCACGGAGGGGGAGGGAGGGGGGGGGGGCGACAAGGGATCCGAATCACATTTTTTTATGTTGTAGGATGTCTTAAGGCCTCACTCCTTAAGCAAGATCTGCTTGGGGTGCGTATTAATGGGTTAATTTGATTACTTTATTAATTCACTTGCTTTGTCATTATTAATTCCATTTCTGGTCTTTAGTAATAGGAATTAAAGTGAATTGTACTGTAATTGGTTACTCTAGTGAACCATCTTCTTTTCCCCACTTGGATTTCCAATTTGGTATCATGACCTTCCTTTATTGTCCTTTCCACTATTAGCTCGTGTTTTCTTGATTCACTTTCATAGTGTTAGGATAAGCTCAATCTCACACAAGACAGAAAACACAACAGAGTTTGGACGAACAACAAACAAGAAATCGGCCAAATACAAACGAACCAAGGACATAAATGAAAATGATGAACACAGGGATTTTACGTGGTTCGATCAAAGATGATCTACATCCACGGAGGTTCTATACACCTCAATTCACTCCACTATTCAACCAATTACAAGAATTATCCAGAAATCTATCAAAAACCCCAAATCACACTCCGATCTGGAACATAAACCCTAGATATCTAATTCTCTTGATTGAGTAATGTTTACAGAGGGAAAATTATCTCTATGAGCTCGCAACTACAAGTGTTTACAATGTATATAAGTGTTGAAGCTCGAATCTGGAAGTTGAGGAAGTTGTAACCACTTTGACTCAGGCTGTTTCAAACTGCTGCAGCGAGGCTTTCACAACGGTTTATTATGCAATAGAACAAAACTGTTGTATTTGACGGTTATAACCACCTCAAACCCGGTTCTTCTTTTCACCTCTTTTATGATCTTGGCTAAAACCCGGTTCACTGATCCGGTTCCTTGCACATCACGCCCGGTTCTGGAATCCTCAAAACTTCTACTTCATACCATAACCACTTGATGAAATTGAACTAATATCTACAAATCTACACCTCAATGAATTCAAGTGTATGTCCTTACCTCAACCTGCTTTGTTCTTTATCTATCAACCACATCGTTCAAGCCTAATCAGGCTTGAGCAATGAACTACCTTGTTTCCAGGCACTGCTTTGGTTAAGAAATCAGCAGCATTGTCACTAGTGTGAACCTTCTTAACCTTTACTGACCCTGCATCAATCACATCATTTGCAAAATGTAACCTGACATCTATATGCTTGGATCTTTCATGGAAAGCCTGATGTTTTACCAGATGTAATGCACTCTGATTATCACAATATATAGTCACACACTCCTGCTTAATTCCAGATCCTTCAGAATTCCTTTCAGCCACATAGCTTCCTTAATTGCTTCTGTCAAAGCTATGTACTCAGCTTCCGTAGTTAATAAAGCTACTATAGATTGCTGTCCACTTCTCCAACTCACTGCGGTACCATATAAAGTAAACACATACCCTGTAATTGACCTTCTGGTGTCAATATTCCCAGCAAAATCAGCATCTGCAAAACCTTCCAATGGAATAGACACATTTGCCAGTTTCTGAAATTTCAACCCCAGACTGACTGTTCCTTTTAGGTATCTCAACACCTGCTTCAAAGCCTCCCAGTGAGCTTTCCCTGGATTTGACATATACCTACTAACTAGAGACACACAATATGCTAATTCTGGCCTGCTGCATATCATACCATACATTATATGATGAATGTGGGTATTTTTTCATAGAATATGGTTTGAGCATATTTGAGTTTATTTAGCACTTGTAGTGCTTTTTTTATGTGTAATTTTCTTGTTCTATAGGCGATAATTCATAGGGTAAAGTATGTTTTTTGTTGAATTTGTGTTATGGGTTAAGAAATTATGGCAACAAGATTGATTTTAGGATCAAGAGTTCATTGAGGCATTTCATCAAACACATTATATGCTAAGGTTTCTTATGCCTCGTTTAGAATTTTCTGTTGAATAATTCAATAATGCTGCATGAATTGGTTTATATGCTGATTGAGAATTTTTTTTATGAATGATATATGTGCATATTGGCATAGGCAATTTCTCAATTAGTCGGGCTTAGTGATATATCGAGCATTTTTTGGCAATTTTGATAATTATAGCTAACATAAATACTTGTTGCTACTACGGTGAGCGAACTTGAGGACCAATGAAATTGGTCCCTTTTTAGTGAGGCTCACTTAGTCACTTCTTGCTCCCCACGAAGGCCGAGATTCGAGAGTTCCAAGGAGAACCGGGTCAGAATGCCAAAAAGGGAACCAAACTGAGGGATAGAGACTGAGGCAGAAGGAAGCAGACGGCTAGCAGGCCGGCCACCTTGAGAAGGCTCAAGAAGAGCGAGACCTTCGAGACAAGGGGGCCTATTCTGATATAAAGGCCCGTATTGGAGAGCTCGTTGAGTTCTTTCACTCACAGACTTAGTTTTATGATACTCGTCTTGATGGCATCATAGCCACTCAACAGACGATTCCTAACTGGATCGAGGGGATTGAAGATCGTCAAGAGTGGCGTTTTCAGAGGGAGCATCTCTAGATGGATCAAGTCACGCAGTTCCTGCATCAATATGGCTTCCCGCGCCGCCACTCTAGTCAGTGCCCCCAACAAGTACCCTTTTTTCCCACAAACCTTGGTCTTGGACCAAGTTTGGGAGAGGGGGTAGTATGATACGTCTTGGCAGCTATGATAGCTCTCATTTTTCTTTAATTCTTGTTGTGTTTTTTTTTAACTTGTTTGATTTGGTAGTTGTTGTTGGGTAGAATAGGTTTTATTGAACTTGTTTTGTTATGGCGAGTCAGTAGTTGAGTCAAACTCAGAGTTGTATTGATCTATGTATTCAGAAGCTAAGTGGGTTGATGGACGATGATGTGTTAATAAAGAGTAAATTTCTAAAAATATTATGGCACATATAATTACATGATATGTATATTGAGACAAAACTGGCTTGAACTTTGAATAATGATCAAATTATCCTTTGAGAATTTGAGTCTTAATTGAACTCATATTTTGCATGAGGCATGTGGGGTCCATAAGAAATAGTGTGCAATTTATGAAATATTACAACACTTAGTATATGAGGTGATCACGTAGTATATCTATGCATTTAAGTTGATTTATCCTAGTATTTTGGTAGCACACTATTTTTTAATGTTAGGGTGGGGTGATACATGTAGTATATGTATGCATTTAGGTCGATTTATCCTAGTATTTTGGTAGTATTTGCATACAAGTTCGGTAATTTTATGCTTATATTGATTATCTTGAGTTGAATAACGTATTTTCTCGTAAATCAATTTATTTTTTAATTGAAATCAACACTAATCAAGCCGTTGATTTAAAAAAAAATTTATGTCTAATTCCAAACTTTATTCTTCTTAACTTAAATAATTTTATTTTCTTTGAAGATTAAGATTCCAAAGTAACTGAGGGAAAATGGAGTCATCACTACTATCCACCAGAGTTGGCAAAGGCAAAAATACTATTTTTTTTCTTTTCTTTTCTATCTAAAATCCTATGTATTATGTTACTGTACCCATTCTTCTTCACTTTAAATTTATTCTCACTTAATGTGTCTTTTAATTTGTGTAGTATCAACTATGTGTATAAATTTTTTATTGACAAGTATATTTATACCTTAAAAGGGAAAACAAATAAATAAAGAAAAAATCATAACAAAAAAAAAATTCGTACGCTTTTATCAAATAAACCCCTAATGTTCTCTTTTTAATATTTAATATCAATTTGAATTTTTTTTCGTTCTTTTATAAATTATTTTTGTTATTAATTTTTTAAACCTATAAAAAATAAAAAAATAAATTACTTCAACAATTTATTTCTTCTTTAAAAAATAATCATTTTCTGAAATAAAAATAACATTTTTTTTCTCATTTCTAATGTGATTTTTATGTATAACAAATTAAATTAGTAATCTATGTTGATCTATAGTTTGAGACCATATTGTAATATATATTAATATAAACTGTTAGATTAAAGACAATCTTTCGGTTGATTATGTAGGTTAAGTATTAGTGTGTATGTAGTGTTATTGGTACTTATAAAAAACATTTGAAAATTTATTGAACATTATAGCAAAAAAAATAAAAAAATTAGATATTTTAGATAAATATAAACGTTTATGATAAAATTACAAATATACATATATATACTCATCTTTTGTACAAGAGGTTCAACATGAATTCCATGCGAGAAAGTTAGAGATATCCATCCATACATAAGAAAAATAAATATGAATATTCTATAACTTATTCAAATTTATATATTTTTATCTTTTAAGACTTTATATTGGTTCTTCTTTTGTTAACATATAATTTTTCATCTCTTATTATATATTGGTGGTAATATTTTATTACATTAAAATCATATAAACATATAAAATTCTTATTATTATTCATTTATATTTACGAACCGGGCATCATACAAGGATACGACTAGTCAAGCTCAAACAATGTCAAAAAATTATCACATGTAAAACGAAAAAAGAAAATCAAATTAACCTGGACAATTCCACCATTATGTTGTTCCATATCGAAGCAAAACTCTGCAGAGTATGTCTATAATCTTTAATCCCATCAGCAAGCTGCTGAACCCTAATCCTCGCCTCCACTATAACCCTCTTATTCTTCTGATCCGCCTCCATCAACGCCAAATTCACCATCCCAGACCGCGTCAACCCAATCCCGTTCGGGGAAAAACCCGACCCAACCGGCCGGATCTTCTGCTTCTTCTCATTGCATTCTTTCACCGTTGTTTTAAGTTTCGAAATAGATTCGGACTGCAAAAACGTCCGATTCTGGACTTCGTAAGTGCCGCTCCAATTGGATAGAGTGTGGAGGTCGAGAGGGAGTGAGGCCTACCGGAAAGACTGTGCTGCTTTTTTTTTTCTCTCACTAAACGGATAGATGCATTTGATAAAAAAAATTAACTTATCTAAAGTGATTTGTGAAAATGGAGCAGAAAATTGGGTTGAAGTCGTGATTTTGAAGGAGGTGAGGAAGATTTAGGGCTTTTTATGAGGATGAAGGGAAGAAGTGGGAAAATGGAGAGGAGAAACGGGAGGGAGAAGATCTGCCATTGTTACTGCAGAATGAAGGTAGAAATTTCAGAAAATGTTGTTGCATAAGAAGTAGGAGGTCGCGCAACGAAGGAAAAGGCACAAAAGATGTTTAATTTTTTATTTTAAATAAAATTAAAATTTTTATTTTAATTCACTATTTAAAATTAAATTTTAACTATATTTATTATTTTTATAATAGAGGAATAAAAGAAATTAGAAGTTGAATTAAGGAATACATGTGTTTAGAATTTAAAAAAAAAATGAAAATATACTAAAACAAGTTATGTGCCAATCACATGACCTATATAACTTGAAAATATAGACGAAATTGCAAAATCGTCCCAAATCACGTAATATAAATTTCAACCAAGAAAAATAAATTCGTTAATTTACAAAGTGTAAAATCCTGCAAAGTTCAGGTATTTTTAAATTAATCCTAAGGTAAATTTAGAAGAAGAAAATTTCGAATACGAAAACTAACTTCTAACCCTAGGAACCTTAACATACCAAAAGACAATGAAAAAAAGAAAATAATGCAAGACAATTCACAATCTTTTCTACTCTAATCTGAATCGAAGATTCGGATGTACAATGGGTACGTCAGTATGGGTAATAATTTCCTCATTGATTATGTTAGACTCATTTTATAAAACACCCTCCACAATTCAATCTATCAATAAAATATTTATTTTTCTCTCCTCCATGTACACAATCTATTCCATAACTTAAAAATTATATTTTTACACTTTATTAATAGCCCAACACAACCCAACATTTTAATAAATATTTATTTTCTTTATCCAAATACATTACTTATTTCCCAATAAAATTAATATTTTTGCTACAATTTAATAATTACATATTATTTTTCGCACTTTTTCTAATACATTTCAAGGATAAAAAAAAAAAAAATTAATTCCGTAATTACAATAAGTTAATTTTTTTCCGGTGCGTTTAAAATGACATTTTAAAATAATAACCAAATTAAAATTGCAAAAGTAAAATTACAAAATTGAAAAAATAAATTAAGCTACAATTACATGTTTGACTAAATTACAAATATAAAAGATACAACTTATAATTTGGATGGTTTGGAGCCATGATATGAAATGATACAAATTATGTGAGGAAATAGAAGACGTTAGACTTTATTTATAGATGTGGCAATTCGAGCGGCCTATCCGGCTAACGCCATATTTTGGACCGGGCCAGGTTGGTCTAAAATTTGGTCAGACCTAGATATAGTCGTTCCGGCCCGTGGTATTCCCCTATAATATACTAAGATTACCGGATCGGTTTGGGGTCCACCGGACTTTTGGCCCATCGGACCGATCCAGACGAGCCAGCTAGTACTTCGTGCCTATATTTCTATGGTCTAACTCATCTAACATATCGGACCAGCCCATCTATTGATAAAGAGAAAAAAATAAAGAGCTTCAAATTTTAATTCAAAATATGTCAACATTAAATTCTACTTGAAGAGAAAAAAAAAAAAAAAATTGATAGTATTTTCAATTTTTATAAAATAAAAATTATATTAATTATTTATTATTAAAACTATATCTAATAAATAATTTAATACAACAAATGAGGTACCGATATGTGATAGATTATAGAATGGGGTTGGGTTGTGGAATGAGTTGGTTGACCAACCCATCTCACAACCAAGGTCATGGAAATATAAGTCATTCACACTTTCTTTTTTAATTAAAAGTTTGTCTTGTAGCTAACGACCTTTGGCAGAGATCATGAATATAGCAAGTCTTAGGAACAAAAAAGGTCGAGATCTTTGAAGTTGGTTGAATATCGAGAAATTATATGCTATCCCATGAGGTAGTGCAGTAACCCCATTAGACGTAAGACATGTGGCAAAGTAATTGAAATCAGGAAAAGTATGACCATTAAATTTTTATCATATAACATGTGGCATATATCCAACGGGTTACTGCACTACCTCATGAGGTAACATAGAAGTTCCCCTGAATGTCGGTATTAACTTGCAATACAGAACCTCAAATTGTCCCCAAGATAGACCCTTCAATGCTTAAATTAGTATCTGATGGCGATTTTGTGAGGTAAGGGTAAAGGAGTACGTGATGCGTGCTATTTTTTACTTGTCTCTACCTTACCTTAGCCGAGGCCTATATATGCGAGACCTTGGACCTCGATCTTAGCCAACACCTCAGCTTATATCTTCCCAAATTCTGGACTGGGTCACCTTGGATGTCGGCCCTGACCCAACACCTCGAATGGTATTTTCTTATTATGTCCACTTTTAGTACACGTATCGCAGTCTTATATTATTACATGTCCACATATATAATTAGGCAATTATCCCTCGATCACTAACAAACGACCAAATACTCGTGAAATACAATATTTTCTCAATAACATTGTGCTCTTTGCTTCAATTCCTGCTAATTCTTATTTAACCGCTCTCTTTCCCAAAACAAATAGCACTACCCGTCTCAGCGATGTCTGCCAAGTAAGGTAACCATACATCCAGTATTTTGGTCGAATTTTTTAGCTCAAATCCAAGAACACGAACTCCAGCATGCCTGTGACAAACCTAGGATTATCTGTACCTACTTCACTCCCTATTTTGGCCAGTTCAGTTTATTATACGATGATCAATTTTCATCCAAACTTGATAAACTACTCAGAGATTTGATTGGCAAGCGTGTAAGCAGCGAATCAGTGGATTGTAGACCATTTCTCATGACATGAAATTCCCTGCTTATAGTGTCTCTGAGATTGTAGACCATTTCTCATGACATGAAATTCCCTGCTGATAGTGTCTCTGAAGCAGACAACACTTACAGTATACATTACTAAAGCCACATCATTCCAAATTGCCACAAGAGATGCAACATGAGCAATATGTTGGAAGGAAAAGACAATCAAAGACTCCAAAACTACTAGGATCAAAGTATAGATTTGAAATGTTGCTGGAGTAAAAGAAATAAGGACAACAGACTATGGATAAAAGTACAAGACATATGTCATACAGATGTCACTAGTATTATACTGCAACATTGCTTGAACTCTTTCAATAGTTGGGAGTACCAGTATTGTTGAGACGGGATCTTTTTGTATGAAGAAGTACCATTATGTCCTTCAGGAGCCTCCACCATGAATGTTGTCGAGTAGGTATTTAGCATTGTGCAACAGAATATTTTCCTCCTCATTTGAAGTATCAAACCAGCGAAGTTCCTTGATATCCTCCTGCCACTTCTCTATTTGTTCCTTGTGCATCCTATTAAAATATTATAGTACTTAATATGCAACAATTTCTCATTTCCAGTAATTGTGATACACTATTAATAATTTCTTGTACTTACACAATCATTTTTTCTTCAAAATCATAGCTCAGTTCCTTTAGCATTGCCTTCCCTGATTCTAGCAGCTCTGACACCTTTACATAATGATAACCCGAGGCAGACGTCTAAATTTCTATTAGATTATGCCAGAAACAAGGGATCATGTGTAAACAATGTACTTAAATAAGCTATTCTCCTGCAAGTCCTGAAATCTCCAATTCCGACTAATTAAAAGAAACAGTATTGAACAGAAACCACTTTACCATTTGAGTGAAGTTATTGATCTTCTCAAGGATCTGAGAAACCTGCATTTCCACCAGTTCGGAGTTCAAACCTCCTACTTCATTTTCTTCAGCTGGAACCTCTACAATAGCTCCATCTTCCACCAGGGTATCCTCATCGCCCCCCTGTTAATTATTATCTTAGCTATAACGAATACTTAAAACCTCTGATCTCTCCTTTTTCTTCTTTTTGTTTTCCGTCTCAGTGCTCAAGCAGAGAAATGGAGAAGTCATACTGATGTTTTCATGCGCTTTGCCATTCCATGACTGCTTTCATTTTCCATTTCTTGCTAACCTGTATATACTGGAGGAAAGAAGTATCAGTGATATCAGCCTTAAGTGCCAATAAATCAAAGCTTGAATAGAAGAGGAAAAAATAAAATAAGAACTGCACTTGAGTCTTCTTTTAATATGAGGATTTTCCATTGCTCTAGGATATTATTCAACAACAATCCACAATCTGAGGGTCATTTCTAACCATTCTATTTCTCTTTTCTACTTTTCTTCTTTTGGTTCAGTTAAAAAACACGTAACATAAATAGATGAATTATTGCTTATTTTGCAAATAGAACACGAATCATCACTAGATTTCCTGTTTATTCTGTTCGGAAAGCATCTGAAGAAAGACGATGATAATCTTCTCACCAAACACATAAATGACAGAAAATTGTAAACTAGAAACCAGTGTCGATCAGTTGACGTTGAGCACGCATTAAACTATGCAAAAATAAATTTTATGCGACAGTGCAGTTAATTGAATGAATGCTAACAGGCTTAATAAATACAAAAGACGAACCGCCGTGTTTTGATGTTTGCAACCTAAATGCGGATGAGAAAACTCACACCGAAGCACTTGATAAACAACACAGTGAAATCAACCAAACAATAAAGCTAATCATAAAAAATGTAAAACTGGAAATCAGAAACAAAAATACTACGTACTGAAGAAAGTAGCCGCTTATAAAATTTAAAAATAGTTATCAAATCCTGCTCGGTTTCAATCAAATCTAACTAGTGATCAGCGACGAGCATAATAATTACACAAATTGACAGGAGAAGCTCAGGGGTAAATGATCGCCCACACAGTAATGAGCACTCACTCACGCAGTTCACAGCACTAATCCAATTAAGAAAGCAGTAACAAAAATAAATTCCTAAATAGAAGAGAATTAGAGATGATATTACCAGATTAATCGGCAGCAATCAGTGCGAGAGAGAGCTGTGAAGAAAGGTGAGGGCCACTGGGGAAGAAAGCTCGAAATGCTCGGACAAATGGGTAGCGACGACAGAAAGAGAATGCTCAAAAGGAGATGGCCTTGGCAGGGAGAATGGTTCGAGTACATGCGAATTGTGATGGCGAGTCCATTTTATAGATATCCGCCGGGAAGAACAGAGAACTGTACTTGTGCACTTAGGGCGGGTAAATTCTACCCTACCCAAGTGGGTAGTGCCCCACTTGGATGATCCACAACACATTTAAAAATGCAGTTAGTCATTAGATCTCCATACAATTCTCAAGTGTATGGTGGATCACCCACTTGGGTACTACCCAAGTGGTTAGCATAGAATAAGTCCTTAGAGCGCCTTTAGGCCCCGCAATATGTTGAGTGTTAAAATAAATATGAAAATACAAAATTATGAAAAATTATTACTTCCTCCGTTTCGACTTATTTTGCACAGGGGGTTGACACGAGTATTAAAAAAAAATTGGTGGAGATTGTGGGTGAAGATTTTGTTATAACTTTCTTTTTTTAGGCTGTGCAAGATAATGTGGGACGATCGTTTAAGGAAAGTGTTCAAGATAAGGTGGTATAGAGGGAGTAATATACACGATTGTTCTAAGGGCATATTTGGATTGAGATTGGACAATCCGGATTGGGGATGGCCCGATCTGCTTGTATTTCACTTTATGGATCAGTCATCCGGATTGCCCATCCCTCCCATCCACTTCCTATTAACATCATTATCTACATCACATTTTACAATTTTCAATTCACTTTTTTTTATCACATTACCAAACATTTTACATCTTTTACAATTTCCAATGCACATTTTAAAATTTGCAATACGTTTTTTTATCATTACTCAATCAACTAATCATTACGTACATCACCTAAAACTTATTGATGTGACATCTACAGTGCACATCCTATTCTACTACACCCTTAAATAAAAATACCTTTATGGATGAACCAGTCGTGGATGTGCCCCAGCAAACAGGGCACATTCCACTGCATCTCAATCTAAATATCCCCTAAGAGTCACCATCTACCTCTAACTATACCATTTTTACTAGGTCTGTAAGCACTTATTTTTTCACGACTCCTCCCGTCTAACCCGATTAACCCCATCTAGACTTCAACCTGTTACCCGACTAGCGCACGTTTTTTAGGACATTGATTGTATCTATAAGAATTAAAATTTTATATATAATTTTATTTTTAAAAACATAATAACAATCACAACAACAACGATAATAATATGAATCAATATATAATAAAATATATAAATTATTTAAGTAAACAATATATGAAAAGAAAATGAACATAATAAAATTTGAAAAGCCTATATTGTGTTGCAAACAAAAAAAAAAGGACCAAAACCAATTAGAAAATAAAAAGTTGTAGATAGTAGTCAATTCATAGTAATATTGAGCATTATCTCAAAATCAAGTATTAAAATGTATGGGATTAAAATTATGATCCTTTATACTCAAAATTTTATATTAGTGATTTCTTATTCACATATATACTAGAATTCCTTGTCTTGCGATGCACGATTTGCAATATATTTATTTGCAATTCATATTCATTGTAAATAGTTTAATTCCTGAAAAAAAAAAATTGCTATATTTTACAATTAAATCGGGAAAAAAAATTACTTATTTTTATTATAAAATGAATTAATCAAAAGTTCTCACCTATAAAATTTTATATAGCAAATTGCCAACAAAATTTAAACTTGGAACAAATTTTTGGAAGACTTTATTTACAAATCTTTACATATATATACAAATCTCTTATCATGTTAGTTATAACTTAAATATATTATTTTTAGAAGCTTAAAATGATGGAAAAATATGTCTGATTTCCTTTAATAGAGGATTCTCTTTATATTATATAGTAAGATATATTTTCATAAAGTCATTTCTATACTCGATAAATAACATCTATATATATAAAAGTAAAATGAAGGTTATTTTTGTAATTTTCATTTTCCCTCCTAATTTTTACTCCATAATTTGGTAAGTTGTTGTATATTTAGTAAGAATTAAATTTTATTTTAATATTTTCAAATACTAATGACTTTTTCATTTTTAATTCGATTTTTGTGTAAGATATATCATTTAAATGGTCTTTTCACGAGTTTTAATTTGACATCCGTATCACATATATTATAATGAGTTGAAAAGTAATATTATTTTCTTTGCTAATTATATGTATTAAATATTATTTATTAGCCTGCAAAACTAGATTAGTGAAACAGTTTTTTTTGTATTTTGTCTGAAATTTTGGATCAGAATTGGTACTACCTCCATTTTTATTAGATGTAGTTTTAGGTTTTGTCGATTGTTTTTAAATAGATGCCTTTTTTTCCTTTTTTTTTTTTTTACTAATTTTTTTCATTACTATCCGTGTCATATTTCTAATTTTTATTAGATGCCTTTTTTTATATAAGATATAGTTTTAGGTTTTGTTAATTATTTTAATTATTTTTAAATAGATATTTGTTTAGCGTGTTTTTTCTAATTTTCCAATATTATAGAAAAACTCTAATTTTCTAATTTACCATATCCAGTATCATATATATATAAATAGGAAGAAAGATAATATAAAGAAAATATGATGATAAATTGGGAAATTCCACTAGAAGGTTTTAGAAAATCAATTCGAGGCCTGAATTTTAGGAGTTTTCAATTCGGGGCCTGAATTTTGAGGTTCTTTTCTTATTAGAGGTCTAGATTTTTAATTTTACTCCTACTTTTACGTCTTGAAAAATAGGACACATTATCTGATATATGGAATGTTCATTTCAATATACTCCGTACTAGAACTTTCAATCTACTCTGTACTGAATCTTCCGTATATCGAATAATATATCCTACTATTGAATACATAATCCTGAATTGAGAATTTGACCTGCTAATTGAGAAAAACTCAAAATTCAGGCCTTGAATTGAGAACCTCCAATATTCAGGCCCCTAATTGGGACACTTTTCCAAAATTTAAGTCTTCAACTAATATTCTGCTAGGATAAATTTAAGAGATTCGTGGGGAGATAGGAAATTTGGTTGAAAATATACCATTTCCCCTATATTTTGATTCTCTAATCCAAAATTAAAGTTGTATATAAAAAAACAACGGATGTAGTATGTTATTGTCACATTTAGTAAAAATCAAACTTTATTTTAATCTTTTACACCGCAAATAACTTTTTCGTTTCAAATCTATTTTTAATTATGTATAATGTATCAAATTAAAGCTCTTTTCAAGATCTTTAATTTGATATTCATATTTTTTTAGGAAATTTTGATATCCTAATCACATATATTATAATTAGATATTTCATTTAGAAATATTATATTATTTGTTCGTTGGCTATTTGAATAAGATTTGAGCTTGTAAGGTGGTTTGTACTAAATTTGATTGTTTGTTCATTTAGATATTTCATTTAGAAATATGGTTTGTACTAAAATTAGGTAAATAGTTCTCTAATAAAAAATAACTATCTTGATTATTTTATTAAAAACAAAACTAATTAATTTATTTAATTTGACCGTGAGTTTTTTTCATTTATGTGTCAAGATAAAATTCATTATTTAAATAATTAAGTATGTAATTTCTTAAATTTAAAATAAAAGTTAAAGTATAATTTAATAATCAACTTATTAAATAATTATATTTGTAAATATTAATTTGTAGTTTGTTATAATAATAATTTTGTTTGGTTAATTGCAGGACTACGATTTCCACACATATTTATATATTTATATATGAAAATTAATATTGATATTTTTTATTACTTATTCATTTTTTCATAGTTTATATTTATTATGTTATTTTTATTTAAAAATTTACACTTTGCAACCTAAATTGTGAGATTTTATACGTGTTGCAATCTAATCTTTTTTTAAAAAAATAAAATAAGTTTAATCTGCCTGATATTTATAAATTTTTTAGATTTTACAATCTAAACATTACTTTGTCACATTATTTAACCTCAATTATGTCTATTTTCCTCATTTTTCAACCTAATTAATTAATTTATTTAAATTAATAAATTTGTATCTTTAAATAAATCATATATTTATAATAAAAATATAGAATTTATTTGAATAAACTTCAACATATATTGAAGGATCTTTGAATTTATTTTATTTTGTTATTCAAACTATATATTGAAGGATCTTTGAATTTATTAAATCTATGAAATTAGTATTCTCTTTTTAAAGAGGAAGTTAAATAGGTATATTCAAAATTATAAAATTATTTAGATAAGTTAAAATATCTAAATAAAATGAAAAAAAAAAAACACTAATTTACATATAACGTTATTCAGTTTATTATATTTAATATATTTTGATGGGTTCTATGATAGCTAGATATTTGTGTTTGTTTGAATATTCTTTATTATTGTGGGTGTTCACACATATCAATATGGATACAAACACACTAAATATATGTTTGAGTTCAATATGAAGATAATATTGGCGTTTGTTTGAATATTCATTATCACTTAAATATATGCTCACACAACAATTTGATGTTCGTAAATATTTTATTTTGTTTGAATATCTATTTCTTTATGTTAATCCATAAGATAATATGTTTATAAAACATACGTTATATTAATTCCATATATCATGTAAATACAAACGGATAATTACATTACTTATAATTTTTATATGTTTAATTAAAACTATTCAAATATTTCATTTTTTAATATTAGATTATATAATATTTAATTTAATTGAATTATTATTTTTTTAATAAATTTCCGTGCATCGCACGGGAGTGTTAGTAGTTAGCACAAAAGTTGAATGTTGCGGAAAAAGCATATATAGCATATTGCTCTCTATTTTAATTTTAATTTACCTTTATATATGTAGCTTAATTCCATCATGAATACTTCAACCAATATAAATATTTTAATCCAACAAAAATATCTAAATGCATCACAAATAATCTAAAATCTACGAATAGTTAAACAAATAAACAAAATAATACTACCATTACGAAAAAATCCTTTTAGATTATCAATCAAAAAAATATAATAAGATAAAAAAAAATCATCATATTTTAAAAATAATAGTTTTATAATCTGTTATGAATAAAAAAATATTGTTAAAAATATGTTAATCTTAGCAAAATAATCCAGTGCACTACATTACGATTTCACTAAAAATACTAAGAAGAAAATTAAAGTAATTAATAAATCACCTGAAAAATTCATTCTCAAACACTAAGTATCAAAATAAGGAGAAAATTTAAAATGATCTTTCATACAACTTTTACAATAATTCTAACCACCTTGTAAAAATAGTATAACTTTAGTCTATCCTTATCATTCTTGAATAATCAACAAAGTAAACTCCCTATACACACCATATCCCTTATTCAATCCAACTCCCTTATTCAATCTCCTCACCCCAAATTACAACCCCAATCTACCCTACCCCACCCCACATACCCGCACCCTAACCAAGGATCTCAACCCCAGGCCCAGCCCCACCTCTGCCCCCAGCATTACCCCACCCCCCGCCACCCCCAAGTCAAAAAAAAAAATAAAAAATTATTGGATCATCCCCTGCCCCAATCCCACCCCCCCACCCCACTCACCCCCAAGCCAAAAAAAAAAAAAAAAAATTACTAGATCATCCTTTGCCCCCAGTCCCACCCCCAAGCCAAAAAAATAAAAATAAAAAATCGCCGTTTGAATTTTTTTTTCTTTTAAAATTTCACTTTACGACTAACACTTGCCGCAAAAATCATGTCACAACACACAATAACAACAAGTCCTCATTTGACATGATATACACTTGCCACGAATCATCATTTAACACGATAAACACTTGCCACAGATAATTTTACCCTTTCGTACAGTCGTGTCACTATTGACACGGATCTGCCACATGTGCCGCGACACCCACTTACCACGAATTCTAATACATTTGCGAATTGTGCCACGACACACTTGCCACGAATCATCATTTGACACGATACACACTTGCCACGAATTTGTACAATTTTATCCTTTCTTACGGTCGTGTCACTATTTCCACGGATTTTCCATATGTGCCACAGATCTGCGACATATGTCACGACACCCACTTACTACGAATTCTAATACATTTACGGATTGTGCCACGATACACTTGCCACGAATCATCATTTGACACGATACAGATTTGCCACGAATTTGTATAATTTTACCCTTCCTAACGATCGTGTCACTATTGCCACGGATTTTTCATATGTGCCACGGATCTGCCACGTGTGCCACGACACCCACTTACCACAAATTCTAATACATGTGGGGCGGGGATGGTGCTGGGGCAGGGGATGAGATATTAATTTTATTTTATTTTGGCTTGGGAGTGGGTAGGGTGGGGTTAAGGAGTTGGGGTGGGGGGCGGGGGATGGAGCTGGGGCTGGGGCGGGGGATGGGATACTAATCTTTTTTTTTTTTTTTTTTTTTTGGCTTGCGGGTGAGGTGGGGTGGGGGCGGGGGTTGGGGCAAGGGGCCGGGGGATGAGATATTAAAAAAAAAAAAAAGAAAAAAATTGGCTTGAGGGTGGGGAGCAGGGGTAGGACTGGGGCAAAGAGATGAGATATTAAAAAAAAAAATCTTGGCTTGGGGGTGGGTGAGGGGTGGGGGGTGGGGGTGGGTGGGGGTGATGCCATCCTGACTAGTATCGGCAAATTCAAGGCTAGCTACGAACAAGTGGAACTGCTTCACCCTAGCGGGGCAAATGAAAGCGACATCGTAAGTAGTCTCTTACTGATATTTTTAATTTTTCAAAACGTTATCGCTCTTCCTTTTTTTTTTTTTTTAACTCGTCGTTATGTATATTATATAGCTTAAACAAGCAAGGCTTCTGTACAAAAATGATCCAAAAAACAAGGGAGCGTTCAGGATGGAACATGTCTGGGAACTGATGAGACACATAGAAAAGTTCGAAACAGTGTCTCGTAGGCCTCGCCGTGAAGTTAGCCACTCACAATCTGATGAAATGCCAGACTCACCACTCTCACCCACTCCAGACGTACCTACATTTTCAATTAATCTAAGTGACGATAACGCTGGCGGTGGTTCTTTTTCAGGTTCAGGGCGACCATTAGGTATGAAAAAGTCCAAACTGAAGAGAAAAATGAACGATGATGTCTCCACTGCACTAAATGAGATCAGAAGCGAAAATGAAAAACTTCGTGATCTTATGATGCAGAATAATTTAAAAAGGGATTTAAGCGTTGAATTTCTTATTGAAAAATGTGAGGCAGAAAAACAAAAGGCTGCAACACGTAGACAAATGGCCGATGCGCATAAGCAATTAGCTGATACCAACACTTGGACAGAGGAAAACAAGATCTTAATGATGGATCTAGAAACCATCCCAGATTTCGCCCGCCGTGAGTTTTTTCGGAAAGAGCAAATAAAAATTATGCAAAAGCGAGAGATGCAGTCACAGCCAGCACCTACTGATAATATGTTCGATGCTTACGGTGTAAACTTTCGAGATATTGGGAGGTCCGGCAGCAATCTTGGTCCATATTAAATTTGTTCTAGTAGTATTTCGATAATTGTAGTATGCGTGTGATGTGGTGTATTTTGAATTTTTAATTTAGTACTTCGATTAGTAACATTTATATGTATGTTTTTATTGTAATTTTTGTGAATATCTTAACATATTATTTTATAATAATTAATTAATTCATAATTTGCTAAAATAAACTTAAGTAAATTAGGGGATGCGAAAAATATAACTAACATTTTATTTTAGTCGGAATAAATTTTTAATTTTAATAAAACTAATCTATGTTAATTTTAAAATATAATGGGTACACACATTAATTAACATAATACAACAAAATTAACACAAATGCATAATATTAGTTACAAAATCAACATAAATACATAATTTAATTACACAAAAAAAAAAAAAAAAGGGGGGGTGGGGGGGGGGGGGCAGCGCAAGTGAACAGTGTCGCGTTCAGTTGAATGCGACCTGTTCACCCCTCATTGGATAAGCGCAAAGATGAGCACAGGGTTGGAGAACAAAAGTGATGAACAGTGGCATCTCCACGCCCAGCAAGCGCTGGGCTGGAGATGCTCTAACGAAACCTTGAAGCGCTACAGCACGCGCGCATCACCACTTTGGAAAACACATATAATGAAATACAAACGCTGCTTTATATATATTAACATTTCCGCTGAGTTTAAAAAGGAAAAAAAAAAAAAACAAAAAAAAAACTGACCCGCGCGGAAAAATCTGGATCCAAGTGTACAATAGCCCTATTGTGTGTTGGGTGCACACAAGTTTTTGCCTATATATATATATATATATATATATATATATATATATATATATATAGGCAAAAACTTGTGTTCACCCAACACACAATAGCACTATTGTGCACTCTCCTATTTAATTTGAAATTAAGAATATATATAAGGGCCTTGTTTGGATGAATTCCCAACAATAACATGTGGTGCAGCGGTGAGACACGCGCGCGCGGGGTCCAGGGCCGCGGGACGTGGGGGTTCGAACCCTGATTTTGCTCTGTTTTTACCTCTTTTTATGTTGTTCAATAGTATATGTTATATTGCGCAATAGTATATGTTATATCGCGTAATAGTATATGTTATAGTTACATGTACAATTTTTTAATAATATATTCTGTTGTTTAATAGTATATGTTATATTGCGTAATAGTATATGTTATATTGTGTAATAGTATATGTAACATTATATTGTGTAATAGTATATGTTATGTTACAGGTATACACATTTTTTTTAATAATATATATATATTGCGTAATAGTATATGTTATATTGTGTAATAGTATATGTTATGTTACAGGTATACACATTATTTAAAATAATATATAATTTTTTTAAATAATATATTACATTGTCTAAAATAATATAAAAAGTGCACATACATAAAAATTTGGAGAAGATGGGATTCGAACCCTAATATCTAACAATTTAAGATTTACCACCTAATCTAGTGTCTCTTATGTGATAACAAACATGACTTAATATATATATATATATATATATATATATTATTCGTTTTACAGAATAAAAAAAAATTCAAGGTTGCGCGCTGCGCGAGGCTCGAACACGAGACCTCAGTGTGTGCGCAACAACGCTATACCACTGCGCCACTATTAGTTTGGTGATATCCAAACACACCCCTTATTATATATGTAATTCCAAGATTAAATTGGGGAATGCACAATAAGCTTATTGTGTGGTGGGTGCACCCAAGACCTACTCATATATATATACATATTGTAAAATCTTCCCAAAATTAGTTCCAAATTTGAATTTGCTGGCAATTTGCATATAAAAAAATTATAGGTGACAACTTTTGATAGATTCATTCTACGATAAAAATTAAATGAATTGAAAAGAAAATAATTTTCGGTTCTTTTCTATTTTTTAATGTAAAATATATAAAAATAATTGTTTTCATAATCTTTAATTTGACATCTACATTGTTTACTTTAGAATAAGTTATTAAAAAAATGCAATTATTTGTCATATTTAGGTTAGATTTGAGGTTTATGTAATATGAGTTGAATTATTTGGTTTGACCTGAGATACAATAAAATTTAAATAAATATTAAGAATCTTTTTCTAGATTCACAACTTGTTGGATTTATCCATGTCAAATACACAAATCCAGAATAGACGACTTACATGTTGAAGCGTGCTTTATACGTAAACCAATTCTGATCCATGTGACGTGATACTACGGATCGAGACAAAGCTACGATGAACTTTGCCTTCTCTTCCACAACCCTTGTTGCCTAGGTTGAGAGAATAATTGTTTTGTGAGATACTTGTGAATTGCTGGAATGAAGAATGAAAAGTCATTCTTCATTCTCTAATTACCGGAGAGTAAGGTTGGCTCTCCTTTCCTTGATTGAGTAAATCACTCAATCAAGGGAGTAAGGGAATCCTTTCCCTTTTGAGAGTCATCACTTCCTTATTCTCCAATTGGACTTATCCGGATATTATAGACAAGCTGTCTAGTATAATACCCAGGTATATTCAAGTGGGCTCACCCTATGGGCGGCCCATTAATTAAATAAACCGTTATTTAATTAAGTCCAACTAACATCTCCCACTCGCACATGTGGGTGGGTCTAATGCTTTATCTCCTCAACATATATTATCTCTTCATACAAGCAATTGGGTCGTGTGATCCTACGAGTATATGAATTTTTCTTGCTATACAACTGGTTAAGGTTTTATAGCTGCTCAACCGGCTTCCTAAAACTACTTTTCACTCGTCTGGTACCCCAAATAACTTTCCAGTTACACAAATTATTATATCTCTTGTCCCTTATGAGAGCATATAAGATTTTTACTTTCTCCTTGTATCCAAATCATGTCCTTGACACAATTGACCGGTCTAAGGATACGAGACAATGTGTAAACAAAAGATAATCTTCCCTTTCAATAGCACCTTTTGTCTACCCCCTTAACTGCTTTCCTAGACATATACCGCATTGCCGCATGAATTCATGGCTACTGGTATAATTCTAAAGTAGCAACACTTAGGAATAGATTCAAGATCTAGTTTGAAGGGTTATGGGTATCCTTGAGACATTTAAGTATCTAGATCTCACACTCAATGAGAAAACAGAGATTCATTTCTCATTATCTTTATTGATCACAAAAAGCACACATGGTATGAATCATGTGTTACGATATTTTTCTCTCCTCATGAGAGCATATGTACAAATCGTAGTCCAAGTGTTACTAGACACTTGACTAAAGTTTTGAAGCATTTAAACTCTCTCAAAACCTTGATTTGGCTTCTTACAAGTTTAAGATAAATCCTCTTCAGATTTATTTCGATTACCTAGTAATCTCATCTCCACACATGTCTAGATGTTAGAGGTAATTGCTTCAATGAGTAAGCCAATCATAACTTGTTAACATATCTTCGATGAAACATTTAAACAAGTTCCAAGTACATAAACAATATGACACTAATATAGATAAATGAGGTTCAATTACATCTTCATCAAATACAACGTAGCCCTAACATTTTAATATGCCTTGCAAAGACATCCCTATGGATGGGTTTTGTAAAGGGATCGGCTATCATTTGATGCGTTGAGATGTATTCTAGCGTGATCTCCTTCTTTTCTAAGATATCCCTCACAAAGTTATACTTTGTGTCTATGTGTTTTGCTTTTCCATGAAACTTGGGATTTCTAGAATAGGCGATCGCAGCTTGGTTATCGCAATTTATCGCCACAGCCCTTGGAGTGCGCGATACTCCAAAATGTTTCAGGAACCTTCTCAGCCAAACAGCCTCTTGTACTGTAGATGCACATGCCACTAATTCAGCTTCCATTGTGGAAAATGCTACACAGGTTTGCTTCTTGCTACACCAAGAGATGGCGCCATTGTTTAGCAAGAACGCGTAACCTGAAGTGGATTTTAGTTCGTCTACATCACCACCCCAATCAGCATCAGTGTATCCTTTAAGATACAAGTTATCCCCTTGATAACAAAGATGGTAATCTGCAGTACCTTTTAGGTATCTTAGAATCCTTTTCATAGTCATCCAATGCTTTCTTCCCGGATCGGATTGAAATCTCCCAACTAGACCTACGGCATATGATATGTCTGGACGTGTACACGTCATGGCATACATTAGGCTACCTATTGCATTGACATATGGTGTGCGTGACATCTCATCCCTTTTCTTGTTGAGCCTTAGGACACATATCACGGCTAAGTGATTCTTCTTTGACTACTGGAGTATCCACAGGTTTGTAGTTTTCCATGTTGAATCGTTTAAGGACTTTGTTGATGTAACTTTCTTGAGAAAGTCCAAGCAACCTTTTTGAACGATTCCTATGAATTTTCACACCCAGTATGCATTTTGCCTCACCATGTCTTTCATCTCAAAGTTTGAAGATAACCACTTCTTAATGGTATCTAAATACTCCATGTCATTTCCAGCCAATAGTATATCATCTACATACAGGGATAGAATTACAAAAATCTCATTGGATTGTTTCTTATAGACACAATGGTCCTCATCTATCATGACGAAGTCATTTGAGATAACCGTGTTATGAAATCTCAAATACCATCATCTTGAAGACTGCTTTAGTCTGTAAATTGACCTATTCCATTTACAGACCTTTTTCTCTTGGCCTGGAAGAATGAAACCTACTGGCTGTTGCATGTAAATTTCTTCTTCTAGTCCTCCATTGAGGAAAGCAGTTTTAACGTCCATCTGATGTAATTCTAAACCCATATTTGCTACTGTTGTTAGAAGTAGGCGAATCAAGGCAAATCTCACTACAGGAGAAAAAGTTTCCTCATACTCAAGACCTTCTTGTTGAGTGTAACCTTTTGCTACTAAGCGAGCCTTATACCTCTCTATAGACCTATCGGCCTTTTTCTTAATCTTGAGAACCCATTTGTTTCCAATAGCCTTACGTCCCACTGGGAGATCTAAAAAAGTTCCCAGGCCTTGCTTAACCTCATTGACTCAGCTCTTCTTCCATTGCATTTTTCCATTGATCCTTAGCTGGACAGGACAAAGCCTCTTGTATAGACTTAGGTTCTCCTTCGTCCATTAAAGAAGTCAGAAATGCGAATGATAGAGTTCCTAACTCCTCGTTGTCCCTTGAAGTTGCGACTAATGCATGTCCTTCTACACCGAAGTGACATTTAGGGCTACGTGTCCTAGTTGGTTTTCGAAGTTGTGAGTCATTAGGAATGAGAATGGTATCACTCCCATTCAGATCTACATCCCTGGTGACATCGCTCCCACTTGGATCGAAGGGGTTGTGATCTACTCCACTGTGATCATTGTGATCTCCTGAGAGATCTTCAACTTCGAATAAAGATTCTGTATTCCTAATGCTGTCTTTACTAGTAAATTCATCCTCTAAGAATGTTGCATTTCTTGACTCAATTTCAGTCATGTGAGCATCTTGATGCTTTCCTATGAACACATAACCTTTGGACTGCTCACTGTGTAATACCCGTGCCTCTCACAACTCACTGGCAAATATAATTTTTGCATTTCATGCATTCCATATTTTATGTGCTATTTACGTGATAGTTTTATAGTAATTAATTTATTACATTTATTGCGTTATTTTATATTTTGCGACTAATTTGGACATGTTTACCTTGGTAGTCAAGAACCCCCTAGTCTAAAATAATGAAACATGCTACAGAATTTAAGACTATGCGTGACAAGTTTATAGTGTGGAGCCAAAAGCAAGGAGAATGAAGTGTTTCTCGCTGGAAAGTAATCTCGGCCGAGACGGGTGGTCGAGTCATCTCGGCCGAGACAGAGAAGTGATCTCGGCCGAGACGTGAAGGCAGGGAAAACGGGAAGTTTGCCCTGGAGACGCATCTCGGCCGAGACAGAGAGTGATCTCGGCCGAGACCCTTAGACCGACTTAGTCATCTCGGCCGAGACAGGGTCTAATCTCGGCCGAGATTCAAAGACCGACTTACTTTTCAGCTTTTGTGTCCAAGAAGCTATTAAAACAGTTTTCTTCTTTCATTTTGTAATTGTAACTCCAAGATTCATCTAAAGCAAAATATCTTGGCTTGGTATCGCCCCCAGACGTAGTTACGCTTCGTAACGAACTGGATTGATTACCATTGTGGAATAGGAAATTTCAAAAGCTACTCCGGAGGAGAGGTAAGTAGAAATCCATCGCCAACTACAATGCTTGAACATAGTATTTGTGTTTATTATTTGTGATAATTGATTGATGTATGTGTTGTTGTATGCATGTGTATAAAGTGTATTCTTCTGTTGCTAAAAAACAAATGGATGTGCATCAATCATGAGCATTAGCATCTACAAGGATTACATGTGTACATATAAGAAGTCAAAATAACGTAATTGCATAAATTGATAATGTTTTGGGGTTGGTCACCACTGGTACACTGAGAGTTATACATTGTATATGGTGTCTCTCGGGATGCTTCCGGTGACAGGCGTGCACGCGGAAGAGGTTCCCACTTCAGCACCTTCGTGATGAGGGGTACGGGAAGAGGTAGACTTCCCGGTGGACTGCGGGGGCAGGCAGGAGGTGGACCCCTGGTAGTCTCGGGAGGATAGCCGCTTGGTCGTACCAACCATCACTGATATCTCGGGTGGACTATAAGGGGGGAGGAGGGACCCTTGGTAGTCACGAGTATGGCCAATAAGTGATATTCTGGTGAGGTTGTGCCAGTGAAGGGAGCCAATACTCACGAAAACGGTTTTCTTTTGAGTAGAATTGAAAGAAATGGTTTTGTAAATTGCATCTCATCATTCACGCATTTGTCATGCATGATTTCTGCTTACTGAGCTTTAGCTCACGTAGTTCTTGCATTGTAGGTGAGTTTGACTACGTATGAGCTCGTGGACTAATCTGGCATGCTGTTAGAACTTCTGCAAGTCTTGAAGCCTCGTGTATATGAATGACGACCTGTGGGGCTAAACCTTGGACTCACTATGTTTTTGCTAGTGTTCTAATAATCTTTTTGGACATGTTCAAATTAAGAAACTTTAATATATATATTTTTGTAAATATGGTGTTGAAGATGGAGTGATGCTACTGTGCTTGACTTGGATTTATGTGAACACATGTTGATGAGATTTTAACATCGGGAAAGTATTTTAGATTATTAATTTTTTAAAAAAATATACAGGCTTTGTAAGGCTAAAAATTGGTATAAAATAAGTTTTTACAAGGGTGGGTGTGACAGAGTGGTATCAGAGCCCGGTTTGTGCCCTGTAGACAGTTCATATACATGAGCTCGGAACTTCTGAAGCGCAGACATGCCAGTAAGTTTTACTTATTCGTAACTTGCATTCATTATTTCATAAGTCATATTGGCCTGTGACAGAGGAACAATAAAATTAGAAAGAAATCATGGAGGTCGTTAGAGGAGAAGGTGTTGAAGGAAATAACGATCCAGAACCGAATGCACCAGCAGTAGGTGTTGGCCTCGAAGCGATTGTGGCTCGGTTGACAGGGTTAGTCGAACAACAGTCGCAACAAATTCAACAACTTATCCAACAAAGGGGTGTGGGTGAACAACCAGGAAATGGTGTAAATCATCAACAACCTCGAGCTGAATACTTAGAGGTCATCGGGGAAAGGTTTAGAAAGCTTAACCCGCCAACATTTGAGAGTGCAACGGATCCCACTGATGCAGAGGATTGGCTTAGAACTATAGAGAACATGTTTTTGTATAGTAAAGTTCCTGAGGGGGAAAAGGTATTGTGCGCATCATTCATGTTACGTGGAAGTGCGGGACACTGGTGGGACACAATGAAAACTATAGAGGATGTGGCGACAATGACGTGGAATAGGTTCAAAGAACTTTTTAGAAACAAGTATTTCACTGCCCCAGTTCGAGTAATGAAGATGAACGAGTTCATACAATTGAGACAAGGGGCAATGGATGTTGCAGACTACATCGCCAAGTTTGAGCAACTCTCTAGGTTTGCGGAGCACATGGTCAGTACGGATGCGCTGAAAGTAGAGAGATTCCTAGAAGGTCTGAGGCCAGAGTTATATAGAGATGTGTGTATGGCTGGAATACATGGAGTAACTTATTCACAAGTTGCTGAACGAGCGTTGATTGCCGAACAAGCAGAAATGAAAATTAGGCGTGCTCAGGAGGTTAGGCGTCAGTTTATACAAAGACAAGGACCTCGTTTTGGAGGAGATGGAAAGAAAAGGCCACCACAAGTGCAAGGTCCAAGGCCGGGTTCTCAACCAAAACCAGGACAACAATCATGGGATCAGGACAAGCGCCAAAAGGGTGAACAAGGAAAATCACCAGTTACACAACCTACATGTCCCACATGTGGAGGTTCGCATAGTGGAAAGTGTTTCGCAGAGTATCGGACTTGTTTTAAATGTGGAAAAGCAGGACACATTTCCACGGTTTGTCCAGAAAACTCAAACCCTGCTACACAAAAGAAGACGCCAGCTAGAGTCTTTACCATGACCACAGAGGAAGCGGAAGTAAATACATCTGTAGTAACAGGTAAAGTTCCCATCTGTGATACTATTGCATTTGCATTATTTGATTCTGGAGCTACACATTCATTTGCATCCACTGAGTATGTGAAGAGGCTAGGTAGAAAACCTGATGTAGCAGACGTTAGTTACAATATAGTGATCCCCTCCGGAGAGTCAAAACAAACTAACCAAATTCTGCGAGCATGTGTTATCTCTATTGAAGGAAGAGAACTTTATGCCGATCTAATCATATTAGATATGAATGATTATGATGTGATTTTGGGAATGGACTGGCTATCGAAATATGGTGCTACAATAGATTGTCAGAACAAGATAGTCACATTTCAGCCGCCTAGAGACACATCTTTCGTCTTTATTGGAGTACGAAAAAGGTTCAAATATCACATGATATCAGCAGTGAAAGCGAAAAGGCTATTGGAAAGCGGTTGTGAAGGCTACCTAGTAAGTGTTATGAGTATGGAAGAGAAACATTGTCCGACTATAGAGGAGGTAGCGGTGGTGCAAGAATACCCTGAAGTATTTCCAGAGGAACTCCCAGGATTACCCCCAGACAGAGAGATAGAGTTTGTAATTGACGTATATCCAGGGACTGCTCCTATATCGAAGTCACCATACAGAATGGCGCCAACAGAGTTGAAAGAGTTGAAGATTCAATTGCAAGATTTACTGGACAAAGGCTTCATTAGACCTAGCTTTTCGCCATGGGGTGCACCAGTTTTGTTTGTCAAGAAGAAAGATGGTACTATGAGGATGTGTATAGATTACAGAGAACTGAACCAGGTTACGATCAAGAACAAATATCCCTTACCCAGGATTGATGACTTATTTGATCAACTCCAGGGAGCTGCCATATTCTCCAAGATTGACTTGCGTTCAGGTTATCATCAACTGAAAATTAAAGAGGAAGATATCCCAAAAACGGCATTCAGTACAAGATACGGACACTATGAGTTTTTGGTGATGCCATTCGGATTGACAAATGCCCCAGCAGCTTTCATGGATATGATGAATCGGGTGTTCAAAGACTTTTTGGATAAGTTTGTTATCGTGTTTATTGATGACATTCTGATTTACTCCAAGAATGAAGCAGAGCATGCTGTGCATTTGAGAAAGGTTTTAGACGTTCTAAAGGAGAAACAGTTGTACGCTAAGTTCAAGAAATGTGAGTTCTGGTTGGATCGAGTAATATTTCTAGGGCATGTTGTGTCAGAAGAAGGAATTTCAGTTGATCCAAGTAAAGTTGAAGCAATTAACAATTGGCCACAACCTACAAATCCTTCAGAGGTACGTAGTTTTCTCGGGTTAGCTGGGTACTATCGGAGATTTGTAGAAGGATTCTCGAAAATTGCATCTCCCTTAACACAGTTAACTAGAAAGAGTGTAACATTCAAGTGGACAGAGGCTTGTGAGCAGAGTTTTCAAGAACTGAAGAAAAGGTTAACATCTGCGCCGATCCTTTCTATACCAACAGGGACTGGAGGCTTTGTAGTATACAGTGATGCTTCGAAGAATGGTTTAGGGTGTGTGTTAATGCAGAATAGCAAAGTAATAGCATATGCATCCAGACAATTGAAGGAGTATGAGAAGAACTACCCTACTCATGACTTGGAGCTTGCAGCAGTAGTATTTGCACTAAAACTCTGGAGACACTATCTATATGGAGAACGATGTGAGATCTACACAGATCACAAAAGTCTGAAGTACTTTTTCACACAGAAAGAGCTGAATATGAGACAGAGAAGATGGTTAGAACTCGTGAAAGATTATGACTGTGTTATCAACTATCGTCCTGGTAAAGCAAATGTCGTTGCTGATGCCTTAAGCAGAAAATCGTCCCAAGGTACTACATTGATGGCTTTGATTCAGAAACCAGAGTTACTAGACTTGCAAAGAATGAATGTCGAGATTGTTCAATTGGGAGTAGTAGAGGCAAGACTAACAGCTCTAACCCTTCAGCCTACCCTACTTGATAGAATTAAGCAGGGACAGAATGAAGATGAATATTTAGCTAAAGTGAAGAAGGATGCCGCTTCAGGGACGCCTTCAGACTTTCAGATGTCAGAGAACAATATCTTAAGATTCAAAAACCGGTTATGTGTGCCAAATGTAGATAGCATTCGTAGAGATATTATGACAGAGGCACATTCGACACCATATTCAGTACATCCAGGAGCTACCAAAATGTATCGAGATTTAAAGGTGCAGTATTGGTGGCCAGGTATGAAGAAAGATATTGCTCAGTATGTCGAACAGTGTTTGACCTGTCAGCAGGTAAAAGCAGAACATCAAAGACCGGCAGGAACCTTACAACCCTTACTGATTCCAGAATGGAAATGGGAGAACATTACAATGGATTTTGTAGTGGGATTGCCGAAAACTGTAAAGAGTCACGATGCTATCTGGGTAATTGTGGACAGACTTACGAAAACTGCTCATTTTCTTCCAGTCTGTACTACTTACTCCATGGATCGTTATGCTCAGATATATATACAGGAAATAGTCAGACTTCACGGAGTACCGTTATCCATTGTTTCAGATAGAGACTCAAGATTCCTGTCTACTTTCTGGAAGAGTTTACACAAGGCACTGGGAACACAGTTGTCTTTCAGTACTGCATATCATCCACAAACTGACGGACAATCGGAAAGGACGATACAGACTTTAGAGGATATGCTCAGAGCTTGTGTGTTAGATTTCCAGGGTCAATGGAGCAAATTTCTACCTTTGATAGAATTTTCCTACAACAACAGCTATCAATCCACTATAGGAATGGCCCCTTATGAAGCACTATATGGTAGGAAGTGTCGATCTCCGATACATTGGGATGAAGTTGGCGAAAGAAGACTTCTAGGTTCAAGTATAATACAAGAAATGACAGAAGCTGTGTCACAGATTCGAGAAAGAATGAAAACGGCTCAGAGTCGCCAGAAAAGCTATGCAGATAAGAGAAGGAGAGCACTTGAGTTTGCAGTAGGAGATCTAGTGTTCTTGAAGGTTGCTCCAATGAAGGGAATAATGCGGTTTGGTAAGAAAGGAAAACTTAGTCCGAGATACATTGGTCCATTTCCTATTATCGAGAGGATTGGTGAAGTTGCCTACAGACTCGATTTGCCAGCATCAATGTCTCAAATACATAATGTGTTCCATGTGTCAGTATTGAGGAAGTATGTCGCAAATCCGTCTCATGTCCTGAACAGTGAACCTGTAGAACTACAAGCAGACTTGGGATATGAGGAAGTACCAGTACAAATTTTGTTAAGGGAAGTAAAACGGCTCAGAAACAAAGAAATTCCGTTGGTCAAAGTGTTATGGAGAAACCAATCAGTCGAAGAAGCCACCTGGGAAAGAGAGGATGAAATGAGAGCCAAATATCCTGAACTCTTCAAGTAAGTAAATTTCGGGGACGAAATTTTTATAAGGGGGGGAGGATGTAATACCCGTGCCTCTCACAACTCACTGGCAAATATAATTTTTGCATTTCATGCATTCCATATTTTATGTGCTATTTACGTGATAGTTTTATAGTAATTAATTTATTACATTTATTGCGTTATTTTATATTTTGCGACTAATTTGGACATGTTTACCTTGGTAGTCAAGAACCCCCTAGTCTAAAATAATGAAACATGCTACAGAATTTAAGACTATGCGTGACAAGTTTATAGTGTGGAGCCAAAAGCAAGGAGAATGAAGTGTTTCTCGCTGGAAAGTAATCTCGGCCGAGACGGGTGGTCGAGTCATCTCGGCCGAGACAGAGAAGTGATCTCGGCTGAGACGTGAAGGCAGGGAAAACGGGAAGTTTGCCCTGGAGACGCATCTCGGCCGAGACCCTTAGACCGACTTAGTCATCTCGGCCGAGACAGGGTCTAATCTCGGCCGAGATTCAAAGACCGACTTACTTTTCAGCTTTTGTGTCCAAGAAGCTATTAAAACAGTTTTCTTCTTTCATTTTGTAATTGTAACTCCAAGATTCATCTAAAGCAAAATATCTTGGCTTGGTATCGCCCCCAGACGTAGTTACGCTTCGTAACGAACTGGATTGATTACCATTGTGGAATAGGAAATTTCAAAAGCTACTCCGGAGGAGAGGTAAGTAGAAATCCATCGCCAACTACAATGCTTGAACATAGTATTTGTGTTTATTATTTGTGATAATTGATTGATGTATGTGTTGTTGTATGCATGTGTATAAAGTGTATTCTTCTGTTGCTAAAAAACAAATGGATGTGCATCAATCATGAGCATTAGCATCTACAAGGATTACATGTGTACATATAAGAAGTCAAAATAACGTAATTGCATAAATTGATAATGTTTTGGGGTTGGTCACCACTGGTACACTGAGAGTTATACATTGTATATGGTGTCTCTCGGGATGCTTCCGGTGACAGGCGTGCACGCGGAAGAGGTTCCCACTTCAGCACCTTCGTGATGAGGGGTACGGGAAGAGGTAGACTTCCCGGTGGACTGCGGGGGCAGGCAGGAGGTGGACCCCTGGTAGTCTCGGGAGGATAGCCGCTTGGTCGTACCAACCATCACTGATATCTCGGGTGGACTATAAGGGGGGAGGAGGGACCCTTGGTAGTCACGAGTATGGCCAATAAGTGATATTCTGGTGAGGTTGTGCCAGTGAAGGGAGCCAATACTCACGAAAACGGTTTTCTTTTGAGTAGAGTTGAAAGAAATGGTTTTGTAAATTGCATCTCATCATTCACGCATTTGTCATGCATGATTTCTGCTTACTGAGCTTTAGCTCACGTAGTTCTTGCATTGTAGGTGAGTTTGACTACGTATGAGCTCGTGGACTAATCTGGCATGCTGTTAGAACTTCTGCAAGTCTTGAAGCCTCGTGTATATGAATGACGACCTGTGGGGCTAAACCTTGGACTCACTATGTTTTTGCTAGTGTTCTAATAATCTTTTTGGACATGTTCAAATTAAGAAACTTTAATATATATATTTTTGTAAATATGGTGTTGAAGATGGAGTGATGCTACTGTGCTTGACTTGGATTTATGTGAACACATGTTGATGAGATTTTAACATCGGGAAAGTATTTTAGATTATTAATTTTTAAAAAAAATATACAGGCTTTGTAAGGCTAAAAATTGGTATAAAATAAGTTTTTACAAGGGTGGGTGTGACACACTGTATCTTATGAAGATACATTTCTTGCCTCTAGGTCCGAGTTTACCATACTGACTTTGATTGTCAAGTACGTAAGCTACTGACCCCCAAGCCTTGAGGTTACTTAGGGCTGGTTTTCTACCATTCCAAAGTTCATAAGGAGTTGAACATACTGATTTTGAGGGTACGCGATTTAGCACATAAGTGGCAGTTAACAACGCATCCCCCCAAAAGGAGATCGGTAAACTTGCTTGTGCTAGCATGGATCTCACCATTTCCAATAACATTCTATTCCTTCTCTCAGCTACACCATTTTGTTGTGGTGTATAAGGCGTAGTTAGTTGTCGGATAATGCCTTTTTCACTACACAGTTCCTTGAACTGATCAGACAAGTACTCACGCCCTCGGTTAGTTCTTAGTGCTTTCACTGTTCTCTCCTTTTGATTTTCTACTTCATTTAAGTAGTGTCTAAAGCAATCCAATGCATCAGACTTGTGTGAAATCAAATAGAGATGGCAAAAGCATGAGTAATCATCTATGAAAGTAATGAAGTAGTAAGCTCCATGCCTCGCCCTTGCACTCATAGGACCACATATATCAGAATGTACTAATTGCAATGGAAATTGAGCTCTAACAACTTTACCAAATGGTTTCCTAGTCATTTTATCGGCAAGACAATGTTCACAGGTGGACAAAGAGACTTTAGAAAGTGAACCCAACAACCCTTCTTTCACCAGTCTATTCATCCTGTCTTGCCCTATGTGACCTAATCTAGCATGCCAAACATTATCATCGACAATTGCATTACTAGAAGAACAAACATTATAACAAAAACCATTGTCATAGTAATTAAACGTTGTTCGGTCACAATCCATAATAATAAAACTATTCATGCGATGTCCAGTGGCACAACCATTGCCATCACAATTAATAAAAACTTTGTTTTTCTCAAATAGCAAAGTATAATTGTAGCTAAGAAGAACAGAAACAGAAACCAGATTCCGTCGAATCTCTGGAGCGTAGAGGACATCATTTAGGATAAGAGTCCGCCCATTGGCCAACTCGAGCTTGCAAGTCCCTATTCCATTGTCTTCAACTCGAAAGTTATTTCCCACATAAATCCATCTTAATCCTGCTGGAACTCGACGGTAATCTACAAATGCTCTACGATCTCTAGTCACATGATCCGTTGCCCCGGAGTCTACAATCCACAAAGGATAAGATTCAGTGAGTAAAACAGCACTAGAGACGTTTACAATACTTACAGTAGAGTAAGAAAGATTAACCTTGTCCCGTCTAGGCTCAGGGCACTCGCGTGCAAAATGACCAATAGTGTCACATTTAAAGCATTTCATCTTGCTCTTATCTTTCCTATTTCTGTTTGCATTTCTTTTATTGTTCTTCTTAGCACCAGCCTTAGAAGCACCACCAGTATTCCCCCCCTTTCCCTTCGGTCTTTTTCCCTTTGTTGCCTTTCTTCCAGTTCCTCTTGCGTTTAAAGCCCGAGGCCTTTTGGGAACCGGATTCAACAACTAGAGCACTTGAACTGGATCTGGCAGCTCCTAGCCGCTCATCCTCAAGTTCCACATGACGAGCAGCATCTTGAAATGTCTTGATGCTCTCGTTGTGTGTCAGGTTAACCTTCAAGTGCTCCCATTTGTCAGGAAGAGACCGAATCAAAGCTTGGATCTGTTGCTCGTCGGAAAGGACATGATCGGCAACTTTCAACTCTCTGATCATGTTTGACATCACACGTATGTGTTGTCTGATGGAATGATCAGATTGTTTCTTATAAATATCAAAATTGATAGTAAGCTGTCTCAGACGAGTGACTGAGGTCCCACCGTACTTTTCTTTGAGATACGCCCAGATATCTCTAGCAGTCGGGTGTTGCTCACACTCGTGTATCATGTCATCAATGACCGAGCTAACCAGGATACCTCGAGCCGTGGAATATTTCCTTTTCCACGCTAAATATGCTTCCTGATCCCTCCTTCATTGAGGGCCAGTTCCAGTTCCGAGGTCTGCCATAACATGATTGATCGCGTCCAACGCGTCTTGTTCGTCCAGAACATACCAAATCTTATGACGCCAAATGTCATAATTATTGCCATAAAGCTTATCACCCTTATTTAGATCGGCTATTATCGACCTTGATGCCATGGTCTAGAATGCATATTTGAACATTAGTTAAGTAAAATATGTACTAAGATTTTCACATTTATCCAACTGACATTCATCATGATCCAACATAGATTCGGCTTCGAAAATAGCTTAGAGCTATTAATCATCAGCTAAACTCAATGTCTTCCTCATGATGAACTCAGTTCATGAACGTAAAAATCTTTCCGAGTTAAGACATAAGATAAGAGAAAAACAACAAAGTAACTCGGAACATGCAGCAATTATCACATCACCACAAAATAATTAAATCATCATAAGAAAATCATTCATCAAAACGATGTTCAACAATTACAGAGGAATAATGTTCAGAAAAATATCCAACAAAACAAGTCCAATATCTAATAATCATGCCCACTTAGAATCCCATACCACCTAGACTTAAACTCATCTAGTGGCAGCCTACAGATCTTCTCATATTTCTCTATCTCAACAAAAAGATCTCTCTGAGATGCAACATGATGTATGACATGGGCTAGAGGAATAGAAACTCGACTCTTTAGAGTATGACCGTTCCCTGACAGCCTCCCACTGAGTCTAAGGTTATTAGATCTCAAAATGGGACCCATTCCTAGCTGAGCAAACTTTTTTATGTTAATTTTCCAATCCTCAACCATTTCTTTGACCACATAAGGACCATCAATGAACACATGTCAACTATATTAGCAGTCTGATTGATCTTATTAAGCCTATCATGAACTCTAGCCCAACCCTCCTTATGGTCACCGAAAAAGGGGAAGACTAGTAGCCTTCGGAAACTAATTCCGAGTCGGGAATGTTAATCTGTTTCCAAGCTGATAGGAGACGTATGTGTGCCCACATCTTGAGCATCTCCAAGTAGTGCTCAGGGACTGTATGCCTAGGGTTCATCTCATAGTACATAAACTCTACCAACTTGCCAATGGGATCTCTTAGTTCCTCTCTAGTCAAAGTTCTTCTTGTTTTAACCCTATAGAAAATGGGATTACATGGTTAAATAAGTCATTTTTAATGTAAAACACATGAACACTTAATCAATAATCACGCAGATAAGAAACCCTATTTCAATGCGTACATTTAAGCATTCACAAGTGTATTAAGAAAAATCAAAACTCGTTTAATAACCTCCCACTGTCTTAAGGTTCACATTAACACTAATGAACCATTTAGACTTATCGAAAAATTTGTTTTAGGTAAACTTTTGTGGCCTATTTTCGTAAAAGATGAAACAAATTAGGTTAAAGTCACTTGGCAAGTCCTTCTATACGCACTTAGGCCCCTCCCAAGCTTTAAAACATGAGTCTACATTGACCGACTACCCACCACTCGCTTTCGCGGACTTTCAAACACATAGGTCGCGGCTCCACGCGCCGTCACACAACCCCCACGCGCCGTCATGCACCGTCATGCGCCACCACGCACCGGTGGTGGCGCAATGGTGGTCCGGAGGCGATTTGCCGGCCGTCCGACCGTGGACCGGTGACGGTCCGACCATCTGTCCGGAAAACTGGTTCGATCCTTGACCGGTTCCAGTTCGGTCTTGAACCGGCAGTTGACTGGTGACGTGGCGATGTCCACATCATCGCTGACATGGCACATGTGGCGCCCGTCCATTAGGCCACGTAGGCTGACTCAGCGGCTTACTGATCATCAGTTCATCCATCAACGCCCACTCTCGCCCGACGGCGGGTGTGGTGCACGCGCCGTCACCGGGGCGGAATCTGGTGACCGGGTTCCGGCTGCCCCTCCAAAATCAATCCTCCCGCTAAACTAAACCTAAACCCTAAACTAAACTAAATTAAACTAAACTAAACTAAACTAAAACTAAACTAAACTAAAACCCTAAACTAAACTAAACTAAACTAAACCCTAAACTAAACTAAAACTAAACTAAACTAAAACTAAACTAAACCCTAAACCCTAAACTAAACTAAACTAAACTAAACCCTAAACTAAACTAAACCAAACCTAAACTAAACTAAACCCTAAAGGAGAGTGAAGGTATAATTCAGAATCCAAAAAATAATACAAAAAATCTGAAATATCACATAATAATTCTTAGATTGCAGAAATATTCGTATGGATTCAGAAAAAATGTAAGGCCAGCGGCTATGGAACCCAAATATTCGTAAAATTTGATCTTGTTTTAATTTTATAAAATAATCCGTAAGGCCAAAAATCTTGAAACTTTGCAGTTACTTCACACATCTCTCAAAGAACATGCAGAAAAAAATTCGGCCCTTAATTCCCAATTTTTTTTTTTTTTTCGAGTTGTGCAGGGTGTGTACTAATCCGTATGCAATGCAGTACAGAAAACACACTATCCACGCGCTCGTGATCAGAACCCATGGCTCTGATACCAATGTTGAATTTATCCATGTCAAATTGTGATACCCCGAATCTTTGAAACGCAATAAAATACATTGTTTGCATTTTAAAATATTTTTACCCATTTTATTTTAGTTTAAATTGCAAAATTATTTGATTTATGATTTTATTTTACAAAATAATTATCATCACGATGTACCAGGTCGACTGCACTCCTAGCACCTAAAAGGCAAGATTTAAAAGTTTAAAATACAGAAGCTTAAAATTATAATCGGGCTTAAGAAGTAAGAAACGAAATTAATTTTTTTTATTATTAAATACTATATTTTATAAATATACACCTACATATATATATATATATAAGTAACTAAAGTTAGTAGGATATATATATAACCTTACGTAGTAACTAAGCTAAATATATATACTAATATAACAATATAAATATGTAAACAAAACTATATAGATATGCATGCAAATTATAATGATAATAATATAATATGTATTCTATTAATAGTAAACACACACATACCTAAATTTAGTAAAGTTCATCTTTAGGTTGAAGTAATAAAAATAACAGTTTGTGCAATCTAACAGGAATTAGGTTGCAATTCGTCCCACATCGAATGAATTAAACAAAATATACCTTCATATTTTTATATAAAAGAAGTTAAGCTTGTTCTTATTTAAAAGCATAAGTAAAATAAAAATATTATATTAAATATTAGATTTCCTTTAAGTAGGAGGTCCTCATCAGTTTATTTTCGATAACATTCGGGCCAGTGTTTTGAGAAGTTGTCGTATTGTGTTAAAAGAATTTGAGGTATGTCTTCTTTAATAGTTTTATTTTCTTGTTGTCTTTTATGGTTTATATAGATATAGAAATTTAATTATTTTCTTGATTTAAGTAGATTTATAAATTTAGCTATTTTGTTAAGTTTGTGTTAAATAGTTGTTGTTTAAGATATGTGCATGTTAGTTAGTTTTAAATATTTTATTTAATGTTGTTAATAGTTTAAAATTAATAGTAAATTAGGCCTTTTAATTTAGGGATATAATTTATAAGAACTTGGCTTATGTATTAGAAATTGTAAAAGATAGACATAATCCAAGGATAGTGTACCACACTTAATCACTTTGAAAATACTAAACCCGATAAGTAATACTAATTAATTAAACAACATATGCTAGGTGTAGTGCAGGTCGGGCCTTGGGACATACGCGAATTACGTACTTTAAAGCAAGCAAAACAAGGTGGGTGACTGGGCTGTTTGTAAGTACATTATGCTATTGAACATGTATTTTGATAAATATGTTTGCCTTCGGGCTTATTGATATGATACCTCTTAAGTCGTAAGATTGACTTTTGAGAAAGGCTCTTAAGTCGTAAGATTGGTTTTTGAGTAGGGCTTGGGAGTCGTAAGATTGGCCCCTAAGTCTAGCAATATGGCTTTTGAGTCGTAAGATGGGCTCCTAAGTCAAGGATGTATTTATTATTGTGCATCTTCATTTAGTATAACTGCTTACAAAGTTCCCACTGAGTTTATACTCATGCCCATAATTACAAATCTTCAGGTTAGTTGAGCGAGGTGGCGGGGCTGTTGCGGCAAAGGTCACCGGGTTCCTTCTTCTACCCGCAACTTAAAGATGTTTTTGCCTCTTCTATGTATATAAATAAGTTTGTGTGTCACAAAATCCTGGATTTTCATTTTCTTAGAAACTTTGGAACCACTAGTGTAAATATGTTTTGGCAGTGTCCTATTATTAATAAAATATCTGCTTTTATCCAATAAGTATTTTATGTCACGCTTTCGCACTTTTTCTGATTTATTACTTAAACAAAAGAAAAGAAAAATTTAGTAGCACTTCAATCCCGAGTTAATGGGATTGGGGCGTTACACAAATACACAAATCCAGAATAGACGACTTACATGTTGAAGCATGCTTTATACGTAAACCGATTCTGATCCACGTGCCGTGATACTACGGATCGAGACAAAGCTATGATGAACTTTGCCATCTCTTCCACAACCCTTGTTGCCTATGTTGAGAGAATAATTGTTTTGTGAGATACTTGTGAATTACTGGAATGAAGAATGAGAAGTAAGGTTGACTCTCCTTTCCTTGATCGAGTAAATCACTCAATCAAGGGAGTAAGGGAATCCTTTTCCTTTTGAGAGTCATCACTTCCTTATTCTCTAATTGGACTTATCCAGATATTCTAGACAGGTTGTCTAGTGTGATACCAGGGTATATTCAAGTGGGCTCACCCCATGGACGGCCCATTAATTAAATAAACCATTATTTAATTAAGCCCAACTAACATTTTGGTTTTGCTAGGAAGAAATAAAAAGAAATGGAAAAACACATGTACCCACATTAAGAATGGACAAAATTTAGAGATTTGCTTCATTTTTGGTAGCTCTCTCTCTCTCTCTCTTGACCGTTATTCTAGCGATTGAACAAGCTCATTTGCGTTGATGGAATAGAATCTGGCTAGAATCAGATTCTTCAGCTGTTGTTCACATTTTAAAAACCAAATCTACCGAAATTCCATGGCGTTTGCAAGGCAGATGGTTTCGGGCTCTTTCAAGATTGACTACGATGGAGTTTCGAGTTTCACACGTCTTTCGAGAAGGAAATCAAACGGCTGACGCCCTGCCCAAATTACATGTTCCATTTACTTGGTTTGATACTCTCCCGAATTACATTGCATGTTTAGCTCATATGGACATCTTTGTGGTTTTTCCCACATAAGGTTTTTTCCCACTAGCTATTGGCCTGTAGTAGCAAGTTTCCATGCGTCTTAGGTTCTCTTAGTATGGGCATGTCCATTCTTATTCCTCTTTCTGTTTCTTTGTATTTTTCACTTTCTTGGTTTTATATTATCTGCATATTATCTCTCTCTCTCTCTCTCTCTCTCTCTCTCTCTCCCTCACTCTCATATTTCAACTTTTTAATATTTTAAATACACTAATAATTTTTTCTAAATCTATTGCTTTTGTTTGCAATAGATAAAAAGTATTTTTAAGTCTTAGTATTTAATGTAATAATATATTGAACATTTTGATATAATATATAAAGTTTAAAATAGACAATTGTTTGTTGATTTATTATTGTTCTTAGATTTGAATATTTATTATGAAATTGAACTATTTACATTGGATATGAGTTGTAAATTAAATAAATTAAATAATTTTTATTAGAGAGATGAAGAGTAGTTATTAGATAATTTAATATTCTTTTACATAACAAAGGTTAAGTTATATAATTATTTTGTTCAATTATTTAATTTTATTGATTTTTCGTACAAATAAATATATTTCAAATGGTGCATCACACGACAAAGCAATTCTTGTTCAGAATAAATTGCTAAAGAAAATAAGTTAATTGAAACCCTCTATGTAGACCAATTCGAATATCAATCCTCACTTATATAAGGAATATATTCAATATATCTCTTGATGATTGTGATTGTTACTGATTTATATATATAGCTAAAACCAAAGAGCTATATATGCAATATTTATGGCTATCAATATATGTCAAAGCTTAACTTAAATACATATATACTCTAATTTAACCCAAATGTATTTTTAGATTATCTTTTGGGTAGAAGAATAAAATTACAATATTTCTATTTATAGACAGTTGTATCTTCTTATACTTTATTATGCTCTTTTTACTAACTATTTTTTTCAAAATTACTTCACCTTTTTTTTTTTTTTTTTTGCAAAACTACTATTTTTCTACAAGAAAAACTCTTTCATGCTCTAAGGTATTATAGAAGAGTAAATATGTAATAGAGTATATACTTCTCACCATACTTGTGACCTGCTCCTCCAAATCCCACCATCGAGGTACCATATATTGTCGCCCATCTCCCATCGATTTGGTCATTTACAGAGCCCTCCACCGTGTCTTGAACATCGTTGTCATCCATAGTTTTCATTTGTCGAAGTCCTAGGTTCATGTAGGAATCACACACTGTATTTTTATTTAATTTATTTTTAATTTTCATAAACTAAAATGTCTATATATATATATATATATATATGGATATTGATTCATGAATTTATTATTTTTTGTTCGTTATTGTATTGGGTCTACAAGTTTCTCGAAACTTTGCACTTTTATGCCCACTGCATGCATATTGTTTTGCCCACTATATTCCCACCCGTGTGCCTAATGTCTTTTTTCACGCATAATGCTTGTTTATATATATGATAATTGTAATGAACAATTTTATAGAAAAGGGGCTATGACATAACAAATACTATTGAATTCAACATCATAAACATAGTTTTTCTTACTTATACATATCATGTTTTGTGGAAGAATACAATAAGATTATGCGTATGCACTCACCTGAATGTCAATTATTGTGTCACTATGTTTTGAAACCATGATACTTAACATGACTCTTTGTATGCCCACGGCTATTGCCCACTATACACTGTCATGCATGCCCAATATGTTTTAAGTTCATATTGCAAAAGAGGATTCTTTGTATGCCCATTGTTAAGCATGTGAGAAAGGCTGGAACTCCATAGACAACTACAAATAATAAAATAGTAGGAAAATATGGAACACGTTTTTGTATTTCATGAATAAATAATTTGTTAATAGTTGCTCCTCATAGGCTACACTTAAAATTAGGTATAACAATAAATATTCTTATTCAAGCTTTCTCCTTATTTTTTGCTGATTCAAGTGGTCCTGGATGGGCATTTGTTGTCCAACATAGTTTTCGTAGGCGTGACAAGCACAATAACATGCTTTTGGTAATTATTATAGTATTCTGCACCATTAATTGTTGCTCAGAGAAAAATGTGTATTGCTTTTTTTTTTTTTTTTTTTTTTTTTTTTTTTTCCGGTCTTTATTCTCCAACCTTCACGAATTTTTTTCACTTGATAGGTCGTGTCACTACAGCTTATGGTGAGACTCTAGGACTCTCAAAATTCCAATTTAATCAAATTTGTCAAACTTTGACATCATAAGACGTGTCTAATTTTTTTTCCAAGTCCTCGCTCCTAGCATTTCATGAAGCACTTTCACAACAGTCAAGTAATCCTGTAGTGATTGCTTCATTCGGTCTTTCAGTCCACAATGGTGGAGATCTTTTAGATTCTTTTAGTAAGGTTTAGTGACTACTGGAACCGAGATATATGAGATATGGTACTCTGAATGAAGTTATGAGTTTGTCAACTTCCATTCAAAGTGTGCTTGCTCGTATGATAAATCAATATTTTATCTATCTACCTCTTGCAGTGCAATGATGAGATGATGCTCATTGTGGGTTATTTGTTGGAAAATTGCATTTAAATTACTATTTAAATTACTTTAGGTGTGACCCGGTAATAAAACTTGGAATCTTAAGCCTGTATCATGCTCTCCTCAGAATGAGGTTCGAGAAAATATATTATTTACCCAAATCGGAGCTTGGATGAATGAGAAATTGAAGTTTAAAATTAGAAGTTTGAAAGTGGTTTTGGCGCTTATCTCACATTGGAAATGTGGAAGGAATTTGGCAAGTATAAATATATTTTGCCATCTAAGGGTTGTATGAATGAATAGCAAATAGGCTCTCTGTCGCGGACTTAGGCGTATGGAGGGGAGGGGGTGCAAATCAAGGGCCAAATTCGATCCTCGGACCAAGGGACATGTGTGCGAGCACGACTTGCAGATATGAATATCTGTTTGGTCGAGGGGCCGCCCCGCGGGCTAATTTTTGGTTTTTTCTTTCCTTCTCTTTCTGCATGCCTCTTCAAATTCCTAAGTGTTGTCGTACCATTTTTCCATGCTTTTTAAGCCTTGAAGGCATTAAACTTCAAGTTTTAATTGACATTACTACAAGAGTAATAGTCAGAACATGGGGTCATCCAAGAGCCAAATTTATAGCCTATAAAAGACGGCTCTTTTAGCTCATTTTGGCACCTCCTACGAAATTGATACAACAAGAATATTCTAGCATCCTGTTATCTTCTCTCCTTCGTTTCTTTTTTCTTGTTGTTTCCTTTTTGGCCTTCCAGTATTGTTTGTGATACAAGTCTGGCATTAAGTTAGTTCGCCAGTTAGTAGAAACTCAGTGCTAAAGTTTCTGCTTTGCATCACCGCTGTAACTTGGAAAACGGACGTCCACGAGTCTCTTAGCACGTGAGAGTGGGTGAATTTGTTTTAAGGATATTGTTCTTGTCACAGACCTCAGTTTTATTGTTGTTTCTGTTTGCCATCATCCTCATATTTACGAACAAGCTTATAATTGATTTCTTACGATGGCTTCAAACAACACTCTCGTTGATGCTACCAACACTACTGATATCACCCTTACTGTCGGTAATTTATCTTCTCCAACCGTCATCCTTCCCACTGTCCCTCCTACCCACGTGCTTCCTATAGTGAATGTTCCAGTTAACATGCAGATAAGCCAGAGAAGTTCAATGGTTTGAACTTCAAAAGGTGGAAGCAAAAGATGTTGTTTTACCTCACCACTTTGAATATTGCGAGGTTCTTGACTAAAGATCCACCAAAGTTGGGTGAGGATGTTGATGTTCAAGCTATCAATGCGCTTGATGTTTGGAGGCATTCCGACTTCTTGTGTTGAAATTATGGGATGAATATCTTAGCCAATCGTTGTACAATGTGTATAGCTCAATGAAATCGGCTAAGGAACTTTGGGACCCTTTTGATAAGAAGTACAAGACGGGGGATTATAGGGCCAAAAATTTCATTGTTGGATGGTTCCTCAACTACAAGATGGTTGACTAAAAAACCGTTATAAGCCAAGTGCAAGAGCTTCAAGTCATCTTGCATAAAATTCATTCGGAAGTAATGGTGTTGAGCGAAACTTTCCAAGTGGCTGCCATAATCGAGAAGTTACCACCTGCTTGGAAAGATTTCAAGAATTACTTGAAACACAAATAATAGGAGATGAACATCGAAGAACTAGTTGTTTGGCTTCGCATCCAAGAGGACAATAGAGTTTTGGAGAAAAAAATTCACTCTGGAGGTGGCTAGGGCCAATGTTGTTAAGCATGGTGAGGGCTCAAGGAAAAATTTCAAGAAGAAATCCTGTCCGATTAGAAAGGGTGCTTTGGAACCGAAGAAAGAAAATTTCAAGAAGAAATTTACTGGCAACAACTTTAATAATAACAAACTAGGTCATCGTGATGCCGAGTGTAGAATGCCAAAGAAGAAACAAGTGGCTAATATGGTGGATGGGATCACCAAAGATGTTGATGACATGCATCTTTCAGCGGTAGTCTCGGAGGTGAATTTGGTGGGTTTAAGCCCACGTGAATGGTGGATAGACACGGGTGCAACCCATCATGTTTGCTCAAATAAGGAACTCTTCAGCTTCCTTGATGAAAGTGTTAATGATGAAAAACTTTACATGGGCAATTCTGTCACTTCAGATGTGAAAGGTCAAGGTAAGGTGGTTTTGAAGATAACTTTGGGGAAGGAGTTGACTCTTAACAATGTGCTCTATGTGCTGGAGATTCGCAAGAATTTGGTGTCCGACTCGTTGTTAAACATGCATGGCTTTCGCATTGTTTTTTAGTCTGATAAAGTTATTTTGTCTAAGAATGGGATGTTTGTAGGAAAGGGTTATGTAAGTGATGGCTTGTTTAAGCTAAATGTAATGGCCATTAAGCCAAAAATGAATGAAAAATTTAACTCTTCCGGTTATATTCTTGAGTCTTCCATTATATGGCATGGTAGACTAGGACATGTCAATTTTGATAGCCTTCACAAGTTGATGAACTTCCAAAGCATACCTACATTTCATATTGATACGAAATACAAGTGCGAAACTTGTGTTGAGGCAATATTAACCCGGTCATCTTTCCAAACTATTGAAAGAAATAGTGAACCACTAGGCATAATTCATACTGTGTGATCAAAAGTTGTCAAACTTGTGTTAGAAATAAATATTTCATTACTATTGTAGATGATTACACTAAATATTGTTATGTGTATCTTCTTAAAAGTAAAGATGAAGCCATAGAAAAGTTTATTCTATATAAGAGTGAAGTTGAAAATCAACTTAATAAAAAGATTAAAGTGCTACGAAGTGATAGGGGAGGAGAGTATGAATCTCTATTTGTTGATTTTTGTGCTCAACACGGAATCAAGCACTGCACCTTTTTCATCTCAACAAAATGGCATTGCTGAACGAAAGAATATGATTTTAAAGGAAATGATGAATGCATTGTTATTGAGTTCTGGGTTACCCCAGAACATGTAGGGGAAGTTGTGATGTCAGCTAACTATCTTTTAAATAAGGTCCCTCGGAAAAAGGTGGACAAAAGCTCATATGAGCTATGGCACGGAAGACCACCATCCTACAAATACTTGAAAGTATGGGGGTGTCTTGCTAAGGTGGTTATACCTTTACCCAATAAGGTAAAGGTTGGACGAAAAACTGTTGATTGTGTATTCATTTGATATGCACATAACAGTAGTGCTTATCGGTTTCTTGTGCATGAATCTAAGATTGTGACATACACAAGAACAAGATAATGGAGTTTCGAAATGCATCATTCTTTGAACATGTATTTCCTTATAAAACTCAAGTGGAAGTAGCCTCCACAAGTAAGACTGTGGAAACCGTGGACGAAGAGCAAGCCGAAGAGATTGAGGGAAAAAGTAAAAGGGCAAGGATTGAAAAGATCTTTGGTCTAGATTTCCTTACCTATATGCTTGAAAGCTAACCTCAAAGTTTCTCAGAAGCCATAAATTCGTCAGAAGGACCTCTTTGGGAAGAGGCCATTCAAAGTGAGACTGATTCCATTCTGCAAAATCATACTTGGGAGCTAGTGGATCTTTCTCCAAGAAGTAAACCACTAGGATACAAATAGATTTTCAAAAGGAAAATAAAATAGGCAAAGAGAAGTTGTTGACTACTTTAACACTTATTCTCATGTGACGGGAATAGCCTCCATAAGAACGGTTTTAGCGATTGCTACTTTAAGAAATCTTGAAGTGCATCAAATGGCTGTCAAGACTGCTTTTCTTAATGGAGATTTTGAGGAAGAAATTCATATGGAACAACCTGAGGGTTTTGCTGCTCCCAGGCAAGAGAATAAAGTTTGTAAATTGGTGAGTCATTATATATGGCTTAATACAAGCACCAAAACAATGACATGAAAGTTTTGATAATGCAATGATATGTTGTGGATTAGGATCAATGAGTATGATAAATGTGTCTACGTGAAAAGCACGAAAAATAGGTATATTATCCTATGTCTTTACGTAGATGACATGCTAATCAGTGGTAGCAATACCAAGATGATCAAATCCACAAAAAGATATGTCGAATTCCAGATTCGACATGAAAGATATGGGTCTAGTCGATATGATTCTTGGAATCAAAATCCATAGATTACTTGAAGGACTTATTTTGAGTCAATCTCATTACATTAATAAAATCCTTGAGAAGTTCAAATAGGATGGCACTTCCTACGCTAGAACCCAGTTAGATATGAGTCAACATCTATCGAAAAATAGAGGAGAAAGTGTTTCTCAAGTCGAGTACTCAAGGACAATTGGGAGCCTAGTGTACCTAATGAGTTGTACGAGACCAGACATAACATTCACTATGAGTAAGTTGAGTAGATACACAAGCAATCCAGGAGACGATCATTGGAAATAAATTGTGAGAGTACTTAGGTACTTGAGATATACTCGTGATTACAGACTACATAAGACTAGGTATCCGGCTGTGGTTGAAGGCTACAATGATGAAATTTAGATATCGGATATGAAGGACTCTAAGTCAACAGTGGATACGTGTTCACTTTAGGTGGTGCAACAGTATCATGAAAATCTTCTAAGCAAACGGTAATTGCAAGGTCCACTATGGGGTCGGAGTTTATTGCTCTAGACAAATGCGGAGAAGAAGCCGAATGGCTACGACAATTCTTAGAAGATATTCTAATGTGGCCTAAGCTTGTGCCTGCAATTTGTATACATTGCGATAGTCAATCGGCTATTGGGAGAGCACAAAGCAACATGTACAATGGTAAGTCCAGGCACATACGCCATAGACATAATACCATTAGACAACTATTCTCGACTGGCGTAATCTCTATCGATTATGTAAAATCTGAAGATAATATAGTGGATCCGTTAACCAAAGGGTTAAATGGAGAGTTAGTTGCAAAATCGGTAAGGGGAATGGGGTTAAAGCCTTTGACAGAAAGAGTGGAGACAATGGAAACCCAACCTAGTTGACTGGAGATCCCAAGATTTATGTTCAATGGGACAACCAAATTGTTAAAACTCTAAGATCACTATTGGAGTCAGTACCAAGCCCAGTCCTAGGATTGAACAGTGATGCCCGTGAGTATAAGGTTAAGCTTGAGGCTTTGAATGATTCTTACACGTCAGTTTGAGCGGGGTAATGCGGGTTACTCTTTTTTAAGAATCACTTATGTGAGAGAAAAGCAGGGCCGCTTCAAAGGGAATTGTGAAAGGCTCAATTCCTGAACTCTTGCAGAATCAGGAAGATGTTCATGGCCAAAACAAACATAACCATGAAAACTAAAATGTGTTAGAGAGAATCATGTGTGAAGTACATCATCATTTACATAAATGGTAGATCAGTTCAAGGACATCATGTCTATTGTTAGCTAGTAAAAGTTAATGTGTTTTCACATGGGAAGGTTCAAAGGGTAACACCTACCTGTCTTATTCAAGGATCAACTATTGATTTTATCACCGAACAATTTAAGTCTATGTCAATTTTCATTCATGTGGTGGATTGTTGGAAAATTGCATTTAAATAACTTTTGGGGTAGCCTGGTTTGGGCATGTTTTGGTTGGGAACCGGTAACTTAACATGGAATCTTAAGCTGATATCTTGCTCTCCTCCGAAAGAGGTTCGAGATGATATATTATTTGCCCAAATCGGAGCTTGGGTGAATGAGAAATTGAAGTTTAAAGTTAGAAGTTTGAAAGTGGTTTTGGTGCTTATCCCACATTGGAAATGTGGAAGGAATTTGGCAAGTATTAATATATTTTGCCATCTAAGGGTTGTATAAATGAATAACAAAGAGGTTCTCTGTCGTGCACCCAGGCGCAGGGGGGGAGGGGTGCAAACCAAGGGCCGAATTTGAGCCTCGGACCAAGGGACTTGTGTGCGAGTGCGACCTATAGACACGAATGTCGGTCCAGTCGAGGTGCGGCCCCGCGGGCTTATTTTTGCTATTTTTTTCATTTCCTTTCTGCATGCCTCTTCAAATTCCTAAGTTGTCTTACCATTTTCTCCACATTTTTGAAGCCTTGAAGGCATTAAACTTCAGGTTTTAATTGACATTACTACAGGAGTAATGGTCAAAACATGGGGTCATCCAAGAGCCATTTACAACCTATAAAAGGTGGCTCTTTCAGCTCATTTTGGCATCTCCTACGAAATTGATGCATCAAGAATATACTAGCATCCTGTTATCTTCTCTCCTTCGTTTCTTTTCTCCTGTTGTTTCCTCTTTGGCCCTCCAGTATTGTTCGTGATACAAGTCTGGCACTAAGTCAATTCGCTAGTTAGTAGAAACTCAGTGCTAGAGTTTCTGCTTTGCTTCACTGTTGTATCCTGGGAACCGGACATCCATGAGTCTCTTAGGACGTGAGAGCGGGCGAATCTATTTTAAGGATATTGTGCTTGTCATTGGCCTCGGTTTTATTGTTGTTTCTGTTTTCCATCATCCTCATATTTACCTACAATATTTACCAAGGTGGATATTTGTCTTATCTGATGTAATGATGTTTGTTGGCTTACTCTTGAGCGCAGAATATGTCATAGAATATCCTAATTCTTGTGGCAAAGTTTGTGAATCAAGTGAAATGTGACATTAATAAATTTACCTCATGATTCCTTAAATTTACAAATATCTTGTAGAAAAAGTTGTAGGAACGATTCCAACTAGATCAATAATTTGTTGTAATTGGCATTATAATTTGCATGAAAGAAGTCCAACGAAACTAACCTATTGAAAAATTTGGAATGATTCTAACAAATTAAGAATCTTTTGGATTGGTGTTGGAATTTGCACGAAAAAAGTTCAACGGAACCAACCTATTGGATAAATATGTTGGAATAGTTTTCCAACGATCACTAGCCATTGAAATTGGATTTGGAATAATTTTAAAAAGGTTCTAGCAGAAACAGTTGGAATTTCCGTTGGAATTGTGAATGGTTATTCATAATTGGAATATTTTAACGATTTTTGCGCCATTGGAATTTGACAGTTTTCTTCTAGAAGCAAGGGAGACACATCCCTTACTGTGTAGCCATCTATCTTGGATGTCAAGACTTACCAAATGGGATCATACTCTGATCCTACAATACTTAGAAGTTGCGTAACCTGGTCTTCTTCAGAAATTATATAACTGGTGGAGCCAAGAATGTCATAGTACTAAGGTTGAAGCTTATATTGCAGTTGTCTAGCCTTGGATTGACTGGAAAATTGGTTTCTAAAGTATCCCAGAGATCCTAAAAAGTATGTAACCAAGCATAATGACTAGCAAATTTCCATATAAAGATGATAAAACCTAGAAAGTCGAAAGTTGGTCATGTCTTATGTTATGAGTCAGTCTCACTCACACACAAACAACACACAAACAGTATTGAATGAAAACCAACACAGAAATCGGCCACAAGAAACCGAACCAAGAACAGGAAGAGAAAATGATGAACTCAGAGATTTTACGTGGTTCGATCAATGTGATCTACATCCACGGAGGTTCTATACACCTCAATCCACTCCACTAATCAATCAATTACAAGAATTAATCCAGAAAACTAGAAACCCCAATTCACAGGACGAATTGAGCTTAAGAACCCTAGCAATCTAATTCTCTTGATTGAGTAATGTTTACAGAGGAAAAGAAACGTGAATCAACTTGCAACTTCAAGTGTTTATAATGTATATAAAGGCTGGAGCTCGAATCAGGGAGTAGAAGTAGTTGTAACCATTTTTTTCTTCAACTGCTCAAAACTGCTGCTACGAGCCTTCCACAACGGTTTTACATGCAATGGTTTAATTTTGTTGCAAACAGCAGTTATAACAACCTTGACTCCGGTTTCCATTTTAACCTCTCTAACTGATCCGGCTAAAACCCGGTTCTCCACATTCTAAACCCGGTTCCTGAACCCTCAAAACCTCTACTACATTTTATGGACACTTGATGATATTGAACTGACATCTACATCTTATCTAGAGCACATAAGCTAGGTTACCTTTCCGCGGTCATTCAAAGATCCAACAACCATCTCTGCTGGTTGAGATATGGTGACATCAATGAAGTTTTTCGAGGTTGTATCCTCGAATAGCAGTGAGGGCCTGATGTTTTCACATCAGGTAGTTGTTCTAATCTAAATTTATTATAGTAAGCTGACTTTGAGGATGAACTTGTTGAGATTCAGCTGATGTGCTAGTTGGCGTGCTACTTCGTGTGGTTTCTGATGTGCTTATTTTGATGAGTCACAAACGTATGGATAATAAAGATGATCGAGGTGAATAAGAAAAAAAACTTTGGTACAAAGATATGCCTTAACCTGCTTTGAAACCATGTGAGAAAGGCTGGAACTCCATACATAACCGGAAGTGATAAAACAGTAGGAAAATATGGAACAATTTTTTGTATTTCTTAAATGAATAATCCGTACATTATATATATATATATATATATATATATATATATATATATGTATATAGGCTAAATATTCTAGGTCACAACAGATACTCCACTCTCATTAGCTACACATAAAACTAGGTATAACAACCAATATTCCTACCTGAGCTCTCTCCTCAATTTCTGCTAATTCTAGTGATCCAATCGGTTATTGCGTACACGTGTTCCATGCACGCACTTTAGGGCACTTTTAGTTTCATTTTAGTGTCAATAATGTGCATAATTATGTGTATTTAGTGTTTTTATATTCTAATAGGCAAAATAATGCGTTTGTGCTATTTTTGTATTAAGACAGGTGAAAAAAGGGTAGAAAACGAACATCAAACGACCGCGGATTCGAGGGATCGATCGAGGCAGTAAAAGAAAGGGCCAACTGAAGATCTCGGCCGAGACATGATGCAAATCTCGGCCGAGATGAGTCTCCAGGGGATTTCATGAAGAATTGCAAAATCGAAGATCTCGGCCGAGATACAATCCAGTCTCGGCCGAGATGAGTCTCCAGGGAATTCTTGAAGAATCTCAAAGATGAAGATCTCGGCCGAGATGCAATTCAATCTCGGCCGAGATGAGTCAAATCCCAAAAAGCCCTAATTTCCTCTTTTCACGTCTCGGCCGAGATGCAACCCAATCTCGGCCGAGATCAGCCTTCGACCCAAAATTCCTGAAAACCCTTTTTCACGTCTCGGCCGAGACACACTTCCGTCTCGGCCGAGATTTACTACCCTGTTTTGAAATCCTGAATACGTTTTTGCCTATTTTTTATTAGCACTTTCTCTCCTTATATATATATCATCCCATTCGAATTTAACCTAACTTTGGATAACTTTTGAATGCCTTTTTGATACTTGGAGAGCACTATTCAGCCACCAAGGAAGGAGATTGGACTAGAGATTGAAGGATCATCTTCTCCAATTGACATCTTTGGATTCACCCATATCAGTATCATGTTTCTTTATTTTTCCATTTATTTTCTGATTGTATTAGTTAATATGGGTGGCTAGCACCCTTAGTTCATCCTTGATCATTGTGGAACCTTGAGTCGAGACATTGATGTGATTATTACGGTTAATGTTACCGAGATTATTGTGTATTTAAGTGTTTTGTGTTATTTGCTCTTATTGACTCACATTTATGAATTGATTATTGGTTTGTTCACCCTTTAAGGGATTTGTGAATGTGTTGCTAGAATAGGAGATCACTATCCGTAATTGTAGGATTTCCGATTCCCGTGTAGCAAACAATAGTTATTTATTGGGGATAACACAAAGTTCAACCACTAAAATCGAGCTTTCAAGTTTTATGTTGAATTTATCTCGTTGTCCTAATGTTTAATGCTTTTGGTGATTGAATCTAAGAGAGCTTGTTCGAGGATTCGGTTAAACTGAATAGGGTTAGTCGAAGAGCTTATTTTTATTAACTAAGATTAAGGGACAACAAGGCTATTAGAGCTTGTTAATAGTCTTGAGATAAGGGCTTGAATCACAATTTAATCGGGCATTAACAATAGTTGCATCAATTGTCTAAGACCAAGGGGAAGCATGATCAAGGGTGACTTGTTTTACTATTTGAAAACTAAAACCGAAAAAGATCTCTTCTAGTGTTTTTGGAGTACTTGTTTCTTTTAATTGTGTTTATTTGCTTTTAATTGTCACTAGTAGATTGTTAGTTTCTTATCAATCCCCCCATTATTGCTTTCTTAAATATTTATTTCTTGCATACTTAATCATAAACTGTTTGACATCGTAATCAAAACTGTTCGGACGTTCCCTGAGGGATCGACCCTTATTTACCATTCTACTCAGTAGGATAGTTAGTAAGGTTTAGTGTATCCTTCATACACATTTAATTTGGTAGTAAGAAACTACGCTACCAAATTTTGGCACCGTTGCCGGGGAACGGTGATTAGAATAGAGTTGATTTGTTGATCAAGCATTATGATTAATTACACCTATAGTTATCTTTTTGTTTAGATTAGTAATTTCATAATCTTACTTTGTTTCTTTATTTTGTTTACTTGTAGTGAATGTTCTTGCGTTCGCAAGGAGAAAAATGATTGCCATTTGAACCGGATATTAAGGAACGTGAACGTGAGTTGAGAAGGAGAGCTCGAGATTTGGAGCAAGTCCGAGAAAGAATCGAAGTGTTGGATTTAGGGGGTGAATTGATCATTAACTTGGAAGAAATGGCTGAGGATCAAGGTCAAGAAAGAACAATGAAGGAGTTGGCTAACACAAGGGTCGCTCAAGAGCCCTTGTGCATCACCTTCCCAGCTATAGGAAATGACACTGCTTTCGAGTTGAAATCCGGACTCATCCACCTACTACCTTCCTTTCATGGGCTGTCCGGAGAGGACCCTCATAAGCACCTCAAAGAGTTTCATGTGGTTTGTTCAAGTATGAAGCCATCGAGGGTGTCAGAAGAACAGATCAAACTTCTAGCATTCCCGTTTTCCCTGAAGGATCTTGCTCGGGATTGGCTATACTACCTTCCATCCGGATCAATCACCACTTGGGAGCAAATGGAAACCCAATTCCTTGAAAAATTCTTCCCAGCTTCTCGAGCCACCACCATTCGAAAGGAGATCAGTCGAGTGAGGCAGATGCAAGGGGAAACACTATATGAGTACTGGGAACGTTTTAAGAGACTTGTCGGAAGTTGCCCTCCACATCAAATCACTCCACAACTGCTAATTCAGTACTGGTACGAAGGACTGTGTTTGGCGGATCGAAATATGATTGATTCGGCGAGTGGAGGGGTTCTATCTGATAAGACACCTACCGAGGCTCGAGCACTGATATCTAAAATAGCTGCTAATCCTCAACAGTTTGGATGCAGAGAGCCGGTGAGACGAGTCAAGGATGTGATAGACTCAACTGTTGAAGAAAGGTTAGACCAACTCACCGACTTGGTGAAAAAGGTAATCTCGGGTGGCACACCTACTTCCAAGCCTTGCAGAATTTGCCAAGTCACTGAGCACTCCACTGACACTTGCCCGGTTCTCGGAGAAGAGATGGAGGCCCATGCGAACACGGTTCACAACTTTAATCCCAACTCATCCGGGAGAAAGTATGACCCTTATTCATAATCATACAACCCGGGTTGGAGGGACCATCCGAATTTCAAATACGGCAATCAGAATCCGAGCAATAATCAACCAGGTGATCCATCTCTTTCTGACATAGTGAAAAGCCTAGCCACTAGTACGCTCCAATTACAGAAGGAATCAAGTTCTAGGTTTCAGAGTATCGAAAATCAAGTCAGTCAGATAGCATCAGCGGTATCTCGATTAGAAAATGCACAAGGAGGAAGATTACCGGCTCAACCAGAAGTCAACCCGAAAAATGTGAGTGCCATTGTTGTTATGAATTAGGAGTTACTTGGAGAGCCTGAAAAGCCCGGGTATACTTCACAAGGAAAGACTGAGGACATGGATGATGGTCCGAGGAAAGAAGAGACATCAACTCCCCATGTGGTTGAAATTAAATTTCGGACACCTAAGTGGAAGATTGCCAAGAAGTTGTGTAAGCAAAAGGAGGCATCAGCTGCATGCTTCCCCGACCACCTATTGCCTTTTCCTACCATGAAATACTCTCCACAAAGTGAAATTGAGAATGTCAGTGTGGGGATTTTGAGAAGCGGGAAGGTCCTCGAAAAGGGGAAGTCAAGTGAAGGAGCAAGTAGAGTCGGAAGTGAAAGGGAGTGTGCAAAACATGAAATCTCGGCCGAGATATATCAAGATCTCGGCCGAGATGTCCCACCTCGTCCAGAAGACAAAATCCTCTGTCCACTTGTCTCAGCCGAGACACATAAAGATCTCGGCCGAGATTCTCAGAAGTCCAACAAAAATCCTGAAATGTCACCACTTCTATTTCCGAGTCAAATGAAGAAGATTCCTGACAAAAATAGAGACAAGGAGACAATGGAGGTATTCAGGAAGGTGGAAATCAGTATTCCCTTGATGGAGGCCGTAAAACAGATTCCTCGGTACGCAAAGTTTTTGAAAGATTTATGCACCAACAAAAGGCGTCTACATGGGAATGAGAAGGTCTTCATGGGAGAAAATATCTCGGCGGTTTTTCAGAAGAAGATGCCACAGAAATGCAAGGACCCGGGAATGTCCACCATCCCGTGTAAGATTGGTAACTGTCTAATTGAGAAAGCTATGCTTGATTTGGGGGCATCGATCAATGTGATGCCTCGTTCCATTTTCAATAGCTTAAACTTGGGTCCACTGAAAGATACGAGGGTAGTCATCCAACTGGCAGATCGAAGCACCTCGTTTCCGGACGGGGTGATTGAGGACGTGATAGTTGAGGTGGATAACCTCATCTTTCCAGCAGATTTCTATGTACTGGACATGCATGGAAATTCGTCAGATTCCACTCCAATCTTGCTTGGGAGGCCGTTCTTGAATGCCTCCCAACAAAGATTGACGTGTGAGAGGGAACTCTTAGCATGGAATTTGCTGGCCAACTGGTGCAATTCAATATCTTTGATTCAATGAAGTATCCTGAGGAATTGCATATTGTTTGTTCTATTGATGTCATTGATGTTATTGATCCCCTTGTGGAGGAAGTGTTTGAGTGTTATTGTAGGGACCAAGAAGCAATTGAATTGGCGACTGATCTAGAGAAGATAGAGCCACTGGACACCAAGAAAGAGTTGGTGGGGATAGTGTAACAATCGAAATTATCCAAGCCTTTCCGAACCAAGTCCTTTCCCAAATTCTTACCCTTGCCTGAATCTCAAGAAAAGCTGCTACCTTCTACCATCAAGGCACCAACCCTTGAGCTCAAAGCCCTTCCCCCCCCATCTCAAATACACATATCTTGGGGAGGACGAAACCCTACCGGTGATTATCTCATCAAAGCTCACATCCACTCAAGAACAAGCATTGATCGGGGTCCTCAAGGTGAACAAAGAAGCTATAGGGTGGGCTATTGCCGATATCAAAGGCATTAGTCCATCCCTATGCATGCACCGGATATTGTTGGAGGATAATGCCAAACCAAGTCGGGAACCCCAAAGGCGACTTAACCCACCTATGATGGAAGAAAAGTGGCAAAAAATAAAAGAGCCAGATTGCAAATGGTGAAAAAAATGGATAATAATTTTTCCGTTGGGTTCTGAGGTTTCTGTTTTGGGGTTCTCTCTCACTCTGCATGCAAGCGTTCCTATAGCTTCGGATCTTACTCTCTCTCTCTCTCACTCTTTGTCGGGAATTCGTGGCTACAAAATCACCCTTCTTCCCTTTTCTCCTCCCCTCTTATGTATTTTTTAATCTTTTTATAATTTAATGCTTTATTTTTTCTCCATACTTCTAAACACGTCCATTTTTGTTTTTTAATCTAAAGACGAAGATCATCAAGTTACTCGATGTTGGGATTATCTACCCAATATCAGATAGCGAATATGTGAGCCCAATACAAGTTGTGCCCAAAAAGTCGGGAGTGACGGTAGTGGAGAACAAAGACGGGGAATTGGTTCCCACCCGTTTGCAAACCGGATGGAGGGTATGCATCGATTACCGCAAGCTAAATGCCATGACCCGCAAGGATCATTTCCCTTTGCCATTCATTGACCAAATGCTTGAGAGATTGGTCGGGCATTCCTTCTATTGCTTTTTGGATGGATACTCCGGATATTTTCAAATACCCATCTCTCCAGAAGATCAAGAGAAGACCACTTTTACATGTCCCTTCGGCACCTTTGCATGGAGGAGAATGCCATTTGGGCTATGCAACGCCCCGGCCACCTTTCAAAGGTGTATGGTAAGCATTTTTTCTGAATATGTAGGGTATATTATTGAAGTTTTCATGGATGATTTTAGTGTGTATGGTGAGTCTTTCGAAAAATGCCTTGATAATCTTGCTAAAATTCTGAAAAGGTGCATAGAAACAAATCTTGTGTTGAATTGGAAAAAATGCCACTTCATGGTGGAACAAGGAATTGTGCTGGGCCATGTAGTTTCTAGTAAGGGAATAGAAGTAGACAAAGCGAAAATTGATATTATTTCTTCTCTTCCTTACCCCGCAAATGTGCGGGAAGTGCGTTCCTTTTGGGGCCATGCAGGATTTTACAGGAGGTTTATCAAAGATTTTTCGAAGATAGCTGCTCCTTTGTGCCGGTTGCTACAAAAAGATGTGGAGTTTGATGTGAGCAAGGAATGCAAGTTGGCATTTGATGAGTTAAAGAAGACATTGGTTACCCCTCCAATTATCCAACCACCAGATTGGGAATTGCCTTTTGAGCTAATGTGTGATGCTAGTGAACAAGCCTTGGGGGCAGTTTTGGGACAGAAAAGAGGAAAGGTGACCCATGTCATCTACTATGCTTCACGTACTTTGAACCCAACTCAGATGAATTATACTACCACAGAGAAGGAGCTGCTAGCTGTTGTGTTTGCATTAGAAAAGTTTCGGTCTTATCTTATTGGGACAAGGATCATCGTATATACCGACCACGCAGCATTGAGGCACCTCATGGCTAAAAAGGAGGCGAAGCCTAGGCTTATTCGCTGGATATTACTTCTCCAGGAATTTGGCCTAGAGATCAAGGATAAGAAAGGGTCAGAAAATTGTGTTGCAGATCATCTCAGCCGAATAACCCAACAGGAAACAGACTTGCCTCTCCGAGAAAGCTTTCCAGACGAGCAATTACTAGCAATGACAGGCACGAAGGTTCCTTGGTATGCCAACATGGTGAATTATTTGGTGTCCAAGAGATTTCCTATTGAGATGAGTAAACTGCAGAAGGATAGGTTGAAGAGTGAGTCGAAGCATTTTGTTTGGGATGATCCATACCTGTGGAAATATGGTTCAGATCAAGTAATCAGGAGATGCATTCCCGAAGAAGAAGTGCAGTCGGTGTTGAATTTTTGCCACTCACATGCTTGTGGAGGCCACTTCGGGCCAAAGAGGACGGCATACAAAGTGCTTGAGAGTGGACTATTTTGGCCCACCATATTTAGAGATGCCCTTGCTTTTTGCAAGTCCTGTGACAACTGTCAAAAGACGGGAAATGTCTCTCAAAGAAATCAGATGCCCCAAAACCCGATTGTAGTCTGTGAAATTTTTTATGTTTGGGGTATGGACTTCATGGGACCGTTTCCCTTGTCTTATGGGAATTTGTACATATTGTTGGCTATTGACTATGTGTCCACGTGGGTGGAGGCGAAAGCAACCCGAACCAATGACTCTGAAGTTGTGGCCGAGTTCGTCCAATCCAACATTTTTGCTCGGTTTGGGATACCAAAAGCCATCATAAGTGATAGAGGCACACACTTTTGCAACCGAACAATCGACACATTGCTGAAGAAATACGCTGTGTTGCACAAAGTTTCGACGCCTTATCATCCACAAACCAATGGGCAAGCCGAAACTTCGAATCGGGAAATCAAGTCGATATTGGAGAAGATCGTGCAACCAAATCGCAAGGACTGGAGTTTGAGGCTCAATGATGCATTATGGGCGTATATGACTGCCTATAAAACTCCAATTGGTATGTCTCCCTTTCGACTCATTTATGGAAAGCAATGCCATCTCCCGGTTGAACTTGAACATAGAGCCTACTGGGCTATCCAGAGATGCAACATGAACCTTGATGAAGCCGGTGTACACCGAAAGCTCCAATTGCAAGAGCTCGAAGAAATTCAAAATGAAGCCTTTGAAAACGCCATGATCTACAAGGAGAAAACGAAGGCTTTTCATGACTCGAGAATTACCCGGAAAACATTTGTGGTTGGGGAGAAAGTGCTATTATATCACTCTCGGTTGAAGTTATTTCCGGGCAAGCTCCGTTCGAGGTGGGTAGGACCTTTTGTTGTCACTAAGGTGTTCGATCATGGAGCCATCGAAATTGAAAGTGGTAAAACCGGAAAAACCTTCAAGGTCAATGGGCATCATCTCAAGCCTTATCTAGAGCATATTCAAGAAAGCCCCGGTGAAGAAGAACGAGTGGAAGACTCACCACCAAACTGAAAGAGCTTCCGTCGAGCCAACGACGTTAAATAAAGGCGCTTGTCGGGAGGCAACCCGGCGGTTACTCGTTTTCTCGTATTTTAAATTCATAGTTTAGTAGTTTTACTATTATTTAAATATTTTGAATCGTGTTGGTTAAAATGTGTGTAGGTACTGAATAAACAAATCAAAACCAAGACATGGTGTGGACTGGGGGTGAAGAACATCAAAAAGTTGGAAAAATGCAGGGGAGAACAATCTCGGCTGAGACATAGAAGACATCTCGGCCGAGACGTCGTGCGGGTGAAAAGGGAAATCTTCCCTGGAAGCAATTCTCGGCCGAGACACATTCCTAATCTCGGCCGAGATTCAGAAAGGCCAAAAGTCGAAAAATTCTCTTGAAGACATTCTCGGCCGAGACACAACATCATCTCGGCCGAGATTCAGAAGGTCCCAAAAAGGAGAAATTTCGCTGGAAGAGCATCTCGGCCGAGACAGTACAGCATCCCGACCGAGAGGGGGTTGTCCAGAACGGGGGCAAATTTGCTGGAGGACAATCTCGGCCGAGACATACATGCATCTCGGCCGAGACGGGGTTGTCCAGAATGGGGGTAAAAATGCTGAGACTTCATCTCGGCCGAGACACTACAGAATCTCGGCCGAGACACTACAGAATCTCGGCCGAGATCCCTTGTCGGGTCAAGTTGTCCTGAAAGCGTAGAACGGATCTCGGCCGAGACACGGAGCCCAAATTCGAATCTCGGCTGAGACGGAAAACAGGTATAAATACCCCCTGCGCGAAAATTAGGTCAGTTCTTCCCCAAAACTTGCGATTTTCACACACTCACGCACACACCACTCCAATAATCACCCTTGCACTCTCTTTTCACCCTTCAAATTCACACCACACCTCACTTACATCATCACACCCACTCCCCTTCGAAAATATTTGGATTTGGAGCAGACTTGAGGTCGAGTCAAAAATGGCGCGAACAATCCAAATTCAAAAAACTTTTCGATTAAACTCAACTGGTAAGTACGGCTATCTCCTTCTTTCGATTTATTATTGCGTATTAGTGTATACATTGTTGAGATTGAGAGTTAATTTTACGTTTATATGCATGTTCATTGAACTTGGTTATACATACAACTACTTGTATTGATTTTTTTTTGCCAATTGATAAGTGTTATGCATTTAAATGATAGAATTGACATGATAGTTTGTATAATTGCTTGATGATTGAGTGGGTGGATTGTTGAGTATAGTTTTGTGAGTTTTTGAAAAGGCTAAATTCGTTGTGGCATATCATTAAACATGTGCTAGGCGTTAAATTGTTGTGCCTAAGTTAGCTAAATTCGACTATATTCTCTAGTTTTTAAGACTAATTGTTGATATTATCGTAATGTATAACCTCATTTGAATATGATTTGGTTGTCATTGCATGGTTGATACATTTTGCCTTGTTTTTGTTGGATATATAGTCGGATTCAAGTGAACCTAGGCATCTCTTACTTGCACTTGAACTAGTTGTTTTGCCACTAGTTTTTGATGATTGAATTGTTGATTTTAGGTACCCATGGCACCTCCAAAAATCACAAAAGGCAACACTCAAGAAGGCACTTCTGGCAGAAGAGTCACACAAAAAATCCGAAGAAGCCAAGCCAAGGGCAAGGAGAAAGCTGTTGAGCCTACTCCGGAGGTTCCTCCACCGGAAGTTCCACCGACTTCCACTGACAAGTCCACGAAACCCATAGATTTTGATATAGTGCTGGGAACGGAAGATCAAAGGAAACAATTTGACAAATTGATGAAAAGGGGGATGTCAGCTACCCGCTATGGCGATCCCAAGATCTTGGACGCCATGGGAATCCGGCAAAACGTTCTGGAGCTGTTAGACATAGCAGGTCTAGTTCAGTACCTCGCACCCCGCCCAACTTTCCTCAAATTTGTGCTCAAGTTTTTCAGCACACTCGAGATCGAAGAGGAGGTCATTTCCAGCTCTACAGTTCATCATTTCAAATTTTAGCTTCTTAATGAAGAGAAGATACTACGCCACGACACTTTGAAAAGCATATACGGCTTCAAGACTATAACCCACGGTAATAGCCATGTGTCGAAGGAGTTCAACGTGCAACAATTCTGGGGGCAAATCACTGCCGCCCCTGGAATAGTTGCAACTCAAGCATATGATCCAAGGAGCTCCAGGCTCACCTCCATTCGAAGCCCCGTCGTGAAGTATCTACAGAAGCTGCTGAGTTCCACCATATGTGGACGAAAAGAGATCAGCTCTCCTCGGTTATACGAGATGGAAATTCTTTGGGGCATAGTGGACAGGAAGAAGAGGGACTTCAAGCAGGACCTGGTATCATGTTTCAGAAGATAGTGAAAGAACTAAGGACGGAGAGGAAAAGAGAAACGAAGATGCCCGACCCGATCTATTGTGGGGCGTTGATAACCCCTATACTCGAGCACTACCATATTCCCCTTCCAGAGTACACACCTATCACTGCTGATTATTATTTGGATTGGGAGGAGATGGAGAACATGCGCATTGCCATGCTCAGGTACAAAGAAGGCATATCGGGTCTGGCTGTCCCTTACGTTCTCCAAAACGAGGGACCTTACCTCCGCCTACCCAACCCCGGACTGACATACATCACCAACTTGGAAAGCAAGATGAATTTGGAACTGAGATCCGAGGCACACCTTAATGCCTCCTTGGAGCCAAACCGTGAAGAATTGACCAAGTTCAAGCGAGCTAAAAAGCCACGTCCGGTGGCACGGGTTTGGAGCATGGGGGTTGAAGGGGAAGGCAGTAGCCAGCCAGAGCAACCGTCAAGGAAAAGATCATCCACGGCCGTTCTATCTCAATCCGAGTTCCAAGAACGGCAAGAGGGCTTGATGGCGGCTATGGGGGATGAAATCAAAGGCGTCAGAGCCGGGTTGGTGGAGATGCGAGCATCCATTGGAGCTGAGCTGAGAGGGATCAAGGAGACTATCCAACAAAATTAGACCAAGATTCTCGATCACTTCAAGTCCATCAAGGGATGTTTCACCGGCTCGAACCCCCGACCTTCCCGCTCTCTGTGAGTAGAGTACCGAGAAGTCTTACCTTTTTGTCCCAAACTTAGTTGAAAAACTAAGTTTTGGGGGAAAACAAAGAGATAAGACCATTTCGGCCGCTCGAAACCCCCTATCCCTCGTTTTTCTTCTTTCATTATCTTTACTGTTGGCCTGTGAGCCACTTGGCATGACTTGTTTGATGGATTTCATGTGATGGCCTGTGTGCCAATACTGATTTGTATATTGATTGCCTTTTTGAATTGTGTCTATTTTTATTGTTGGTAATATTGTCGGCCTGTGAGCCATTGTCATTTTTTATTAGCCTTGGTTGGTAATATTATTACATATGCATTTGGATATTTCGGATTTTTGAATAATCATTGGGTGTCTTTAAAGTCAAATTGTTTGTTTGTGTTGATAAGTACCCACACATTTTCCCTTTATTGTTATAGGAGTAGGATTCTTAATAAATTAGTTCATTTAGTTAATGTTTGCGAATAAAGGTGCAATAAAATGGTTAAGTTCAGCGAGCCACCAAATTGTACTCCTCTTTTTCACAAACTGAGTTTGCAACTAAGTTTGGGGAGGGGGTGGGATTCGTACAAATTGGCAGCTCGAGAAAGCAATTGGATGAGTTTAGGATGGAAGAATGTGGCATTGATTAATGATGAAAAATTTTGACAAATATTTTTTAAAGAAGCACATGGTAGAGCATGATAGACTTTTTGAAGCAAAATCGAACTTTTGTGAGTTTTTGAGCCTTAAAAGATACTCCCACAATTGGAGTAATTTAAACTTTCTTTCGGTGTGAAATTCTTTGAATGCATTTAGTTGTCTCTAGAACTTGCCTTGATTCTCTATTTTGAATAATTCGGTGTGTGACTTAGAAAATGATCTTAGGCAATTCTTGAAATTTTTTTAGCCTATTTGTAAACTTGAAAATGTCACACCTTTTCACCAAAAATTTGAAAATTTCCCCTAGTTACCCCCTTGAGCTTTGAACCTCTTTTTTGACAGCCCAACTCTACAAGCCAAGTACCTTTCGATTTACCCTTTGACTTTAATCGGACTATTTGAGTATGAGGGAGGCGGTTGGAAGGTAGTCGGGTAGTTTGGGATTGAAAGGAGTAATCTATGGGGAATATTGAAGGGTGAAAGGAAATGAAACAATAGGAAAAGAATCAAGAATACTAGTCCTCTCCTATTTTTGTTTAAAAAAAGAAGTTGAAAATCGAAAAAAATCGAAAAATCAGAAAAACAAAAGAAAAAGTTAGTTGTATATACTCAATTGATGCTTTTGATTTGGAGAGGCTAGTAATAAAAATGCCTTTTGATAGATGTTCTCAAAGTTGTAGAAATTCAAAAGAAAATACACTCCAAAGGAGAATTGAGAGAGCATTTAGGTTGTGGAATTTGTGGTAGGGAGAAGAAATCAATTTTTGGGATTGGTTTACTAAAAAAATATAGAGTGAGGTTGAGTGACCATTGTTTGAGGGGTAGATGGGTAGTGCACGACTCATTTAGTCCGTTTTATAGTCACTTATACCAGAAAGTTTCCCACCTTACCCCAAGCCAACATTACAACCTATTAAAGACCTTTTTTATTCTTTGTCACTCATGTCGGTATACATCAAAGTTTAGATGATTGGTAAGCCTATGGTAGGCATCTTATGCATTTCAATGTGAGCGTATACACTTCTCTTTTGATACACTTGAGAGTCGAGAGTTACACTCACCGTGTGAGGATCTTAAGTTGAGAGTGTTTTGTCTCGAGAGTAGTGGATCTAGTCTATCACACATGCTCATTAGTATCATGATCTCTTACTCTTTTTCATGAAAATTTTGAAATCAAATGCCACTAAACTTTGCCCTAAACACGTGTCCTTTTGTCGTTCTCTTTATTGTTCGGGACGAACAAGTTTTAAGTTTGGGGAGATTTGGTACACGTGTTCCGTGCACGCACTTTAGGACACTTTTAGTGTCATTTTAGTGTCAATAATGTGCATAATTATGTGTATTTAGTGCTTTTATATTCTAATGGGCAAAATAATGCGTTTGTGCTATTTTTGTATTAAGAAAGGTGAAAAAAGGATCGAAAACGAACATCAAACGACCGCGGAGTCGAGGGATCGATCGAGGCAGCAAAAGGAAGGGCCAACTGAAGATCTCGGCCGAGATGAGTCTCCAAGGGATTTCATGAAGAATTGCAAAATCGAAGATCTCGGCCGAGATACAATCCAGTCTCGGCCGAGATGAGTCTCCAGGGAATTCTTGAAGAATCTCAAAGATGAAGATCTCAGGCCGAGATGCAATTCAATCTCGGCCGAGATGAGTCAAATCCCAAAAAGCCCTAATTTTCTCTTTTCACGTCTCGGCCGAGATGCAACCCAATCTTGGCCGAGATCAGCCTTCGACCCAAAATTCCTGAAAACCCTTTTTCACGTCTCGGCCGAGACACACTTCCGTCTCGGCCGAGATTTACTACCCTGTTTTGAAATCCTGAATACGTTTTTGCCTATTTTTTATTAGCACTTTCTCTCCTTATATATATATCATCCCATTCGAATTTAACCTAACTTTGGATAACTTTTGAATGCCTTTTTGATACTTGGAGAGCACTATTCAGCCACCAAGGAAGGAGATTGGACTAGAGATTGAAGGATCATCTTCTCCAATTGACATCTTTGGATTCACCCATATCAGTATCATGTTTCTTTATTTTTCCATTTATTTTATGATTGTATTAGTTAATATGGGTGGCTAGCACCCTTAGTTCATCCTTGATCATTGTGGAACCTTGAGTCGAGACATTGATTTGATTATTACGGTTAATGTTACCGAGATTATTGTGTATTTAAGTTTTTTGTGTTATTTGCTCTTATTGACTCACATTTATGAATTGATTATTGGTTTGATCACCCTTTAAGGGATTTGTGAATGCGTTGCTAGAATAGGAGATCACTATCCATAATTGTAGGATTTCCGATTCCCGTGTAGCAAACAATAGTTATTTATTGGGAATAACACAAAGTTCAACCACTAAAATCGAGCTTTCGAGTTTTATGTTGAATTTATCTCGTTGTCCTAATGTTTAATGCTTTTGGTGATTGAATCTAAGAGAGCTTGTTCGAGGATTCGGTTAAACTGAATAGGGTTAGTCGAAGAGCTTATTTTGATTAACTAAGATTAAGGGACAACAAGGCTATTAGAGCTTGTTAATAGTCTTGAGATAAGGGCTTGAATCACAATTTAATCGAGCATTAAAAATAGTTGCATCAATTGTCTAAGACCAAGGGGAAGCATGATCAAGAGTGACTTGTTTTACTATTTGAAAACTAAAACCGAAAAAGATCTCTTCTGGTGTTTTTGGAGTACTTGTTTCTTTTAATTGTGTTTATTTGCTTTTAATTGTCACTAGTAGATTGTTAGTTTCTTATCAATCCCCTCATTATTGCTTTCTTAAATATTTATTTCTTGCATACTTAATCATAAACTGCTTAACATCGTAATCAAAACTGTTCGGCCGTTCCCTGTGGGATCGACCCTTATTTACCATTCTATTCAGTAGGATAGTTAGTAAGGTTTAGTGTATCCTTCATACACATTTAATTTGGTAGTAAGAAACGACGCTACCAGCAGGGCTGGTGAGCTGGTGGATAATGTCCACGTGTGTGTGCAACAAGGGTTGAACACTACAAGAAATTTGAGTTTTCCTAACGATAAAATTCGTCATATACAAATTATATTTTGTCACTTTTAAGTATTTGGTGATGAAATTTTTAGCGTCACAATGATTGTCTTGGTATGTCCGTGATATTAGGTATATGTGACAATATTTGAATTCGTCACTGAAATTATGACTTTTGAGGACGTTAAATGTCATCGTCACCATATATTATAATTTATAATTACGCCTAATTCGTCACTTTCAGCATCCAAATTATCATCTTATATTGTATTTTGTCATTGAAAAGTATACATATAATATGACGAAAGCTATTTTAACCAACAAATTTTGGTGGTGTAAATCAAATGTATCCCCAACTCATCAAACTTTAGTGATACTTTCATCGTTACAACTATATTCATTATTTGTCATGTTTACTATAAATCTTCACAAAAGAGTTACTTTATAGTTACAAATTACATATCGTCGTTGTATTAATATCTATAATATAATGACAATGAATTACGTCAACAAAGACTAAAAATTAGTGACAAAATATCACCATCACTAAATACACACAAGTGGTGATGACATGTTTTGTCACAATAAAATTGCATGGAGTGAGGGAAATTATATTTGTCACTAAAGCCTTGGATATGTTGACGATATATTTTGTCATTGTAAAGTGACATTTAGTGACAAAACATTTACTGTCATTATATGAGTACAAGTGGTGATAACTGAAGTGTATCACCATATGACTGTATAAGTAACGTTAATATAAATCGTCACTAAAGACATATATATAGTGATGATATATTTTGTCATTATAAAGTTACATTTGGTGACAATTTTTTTTTCGTCATAATATATATATGTACGACGACACTCTATCTATCATGGATGATTATTTTTTTGTGACAACACTCATCTAATGAACTTTTATACGACGTTAATACATTTATATGAACCTTATAGCTACATCTAAATTCATAGTGAAAGATAAAAATTTGCAACACAATATATCATTGTTATTTAATTTGATTTAAAAGTGACTATACAAGTAATGAAGAAAAGAAACATTGTTGCTGAACCAATACACACACATATATATATATATCATTGTTATTTAATTTGATTTAATTTTGATTGTAATTTGTTATTTTATCATTAGATATAAATGTATGATGAAAAAGGTTATTACTCGACATTCATATATTGGTAAATATTTCTAATTTACCGCATATTATATATTTGAAATATATAAAACTATATCCATGTAAAATGATAAATATATTAAACAAAATAGTGACAAAATAAATTCTGAATAAGCAAGAACGTTAAGCATTATAACAAGCATACTAAAGAATTGTCAAACATCCAAGTTTGATATGCAAAATAAGAACATTTTTGGAACATGAAAAATAACTCGCTAATAATTATCACCTAGAAAGAGAATCATGAATACTAAAAAAATAAAAAATTATTTTCCTAAAACTTATCCCCAAACTTCACTCCATTTCCATACTCCAAAATGTAAATGATGAAAATCATTGTCCTTCATCTTCTCCAGTTTCCAATCTTTGTACAATGTGGGTGTTTATAAAATTCAATTCTGTCAGAAAGCTCTCCATTTAACTCCTTCTGAGACTGGAACAAATAAGAGAAAAATGTACAAAATATTAAGACAAAGATACTAAGAAATAATGTCATAGCAAGTTAAATTAATATTACGTAAGAAACCAAGAAGCTGAATTCAATTTGGAATTGTCTAAAACTAAAAAAATGATACATATATATCAATCCACCCAATGTCTCACCATGAAAATATACAATATAAATATTTATAAATTTAGTCATCGAACATAAGAATTACATATCAACATAAGATAAACATGCACTTTAGCAAGTAGACATGTTATCTCATTTATAATTTTTTGAAGTAGCTTATCACTATGCATGTTTGATATCTCGTCCTTATGAACCTATACAATTATCATCCTACGCATATTTCAAGTAATCCCAGTTTTCAAATTCGTAACTTTATTGGCCCATAAGTCAAATGCTATTCTTTCTTAGAGTATGGCAAAAACAATTATTTTTTTTTTAAAAATATTGACAACATCTTCAAAGGCAGCATGTATATGGTATCTAAAGTTGCATTATACTACAATTGAACATTCATAAATTGAAGCTAAATTTGTCAATGCAAGAACTTAGCATCCAGTGTAGTCCAAAATCACAACTTTACTTGTTTCATGCAACTAAACTTATTTATTACTGTCCATCACATAAACAACATGAAACATGCAAATGTCACATCAAATCACCATTAACAACTGATGGAATAACCTACCATAATTTCCAACACCATGATAGAAAAATATCATGCATGATGCACCATTATTGACTAGTATCCAAATGGTTTATAGTGCGAACCAATAGGAAACCAATCACTTTAACTTATTCTTTTCCTTTCAATACCTAACCTTTCCTCAATGGTAACCAATGAACAATACTCATTTCTGACCTACAAATTGTCAACTAGAATAACTCTAAAAGAAAAAAAAAATAAGAGAGAGAATAAGTACGATCTTGATTGTTGAACTATTTTGCAAAACATTCACAACCACTTAACTATGTCAATGCATGTAGCCTACCTTCAAAACTTCCCCAAACATCTTCATAATTCAACTAAAATTGCATATCAATATATAAAACTTGCACATTAGTAGAATATCATAACACTCGCAATTTCATGTCGCCGAACAATAAAGCATTTTTGCCTGGAATATGTTCACATCACACTTTTTAACCGTTTTTTTTATTCACATCACTTATTTTATGTCAAAATAAATATATCTATAAAATTATTACCATATTTATGTGGGAACATTTGAGCATGAACATGTTTCACACTATCACCTTGTATTTAGGTGGTGCAAGAACATCATACAATACTCCCCAATGTTCCTTCTGGAACAACATATGGCTTTTTATCTTTGGCATCTTTCAAATCACATATTTTTTTTTTGAAATATTAATGAAGCTTGTGCCGCTTTTGTCTAGATTCAGCCTTTTGATCAAGCATTGTCTCACACCCGAGGCATCAACATTGATATCCATGTGTATCTTCATATGATATGAAAGTAATTTAGATTACAAGAAAATAAAACTAAATAGAACATTTTGTTGTTTTATACCTTTACCTGTAGCTTGTAGATGATTAAAGCCCGACTTCAAACCATTTGTCTCATCCACCTCTTTCCACCTTGGAAGCACATCTCGAGTTACTACTCCAATTTAAATTAAAAGCTTTGCATATTCATCTCCATTTATAGGTCTTCCAATTGAAGGATCCATATTTATCTTGATTTTACATAATACTTCATGATGCCTTTACCCATTTGTTTCTTAGAACCAAAAGGTCATTTATAGAAAAATCATATTTAGCAACATGGAATATTTGAATAAAGAAAATGTTAAAACTGGAAACTATCATATGACTTTGATTTAAAGAAAGGGCACCAGATGAGGAAGCAACTAAAATGATCTTTTAGTTTCATCATGTTATTAGTGCTCTTATTTTCTTGTCATAATTCATAAGGACAAATAACATCCTAAGGCTAGGCAAGAATCAGATTTCTACAGATCTTGTAATCATGATTACCTAACCAATGCACAAAAATTATGTTCTAACTCTGACGTCTACATTATTATCACAAGGCCATAATATTTAAACCGTATAAGGTAGAAGATGCAGAAGAACTCCTATATTTTTTGAACAAGGAACGGGAAATAATGGTAGTTCGAATAATCTAAGAATCAGCAGCCCTCCATCCTAGCCAAAAGAGGCCCTAAGTTGACTGGAAGTTGGACCCAGCTCTCTAAATAGAGCAATCATGAAAATGGAAGAAGTTGAGAACATGTTCTTGAGGTTATCGCGCGGATCAGCAAACCAATAACATTTGGTAGGAAAAATATATAAAAGCATTAATTTTGTGGTAACTTATTAAAAAAAAAAAGTTTCTGACGAATATCAACCACATAGAAACTCAACTAATCATGATTTTCACTAATATTGTGTTTACTTTTCAGAGTAGAAGACACAAGTGTTCCTAATTCCATGTGTTTTTATTTTGATAGGGATAACCCGGTCACTTCGGGTCGGGTTAATACCTGACTCCACTGATCGGCCCAGCATGCGTAAGCCCAGCAGGCCCAGGAACACGCATTGGCCCAACAGGTGGTTTGTTCCGCGAATCAAGGCTCAGGATTCGTTCCCAACCGCCATGCAGCGGGAAATAGGCGTGAGAATAGGGAGTTTGTTAGGGTTCAGTTAGGGTTTAGGAAAAACTGAGTATAAATATGAGAAAAGAACTCGGAATTAGGGTTCGCACTCTGTATTGTGAATTGCTACCTGTAAACTCAAAGTTTTAGTGAAAGAAACACCTCGGCAAGAGTGATTTTCTGCCCGTGGACGTAGATCTCCGGATCGAACCGCGTAAATCCTGTGTTTTTATATTTTTTGCATTGATTTAGGCTGAATTGATTGGATACCGGATTGCGCATTATCATATTTAATTCTTTTTCCTTTTGGGTTCCCCCGTCAAAGTTGTCAAACTCGCGATTTTAAGTAGAGTCGATGGACTTTTAGTGAAATTGGATCGTAAAATCGTAAGATTCTACAACCTATACAAATTAACCAAGACCCTCTACAATATTCTATACACATGCTAATTACAATAAGTTCTGAATTGATATCCCATGCATATATAAATTCACATATTATATGCACAACTAATCAAAAAGAAAAAATATATACAATTATGGAGAAATATTTAAGGCATCATGGTCCATATATACATTTTAATAAGACATTCCTTAATTATAATAATGAATAGTTTAATTTTAAAAGAAAATTAAAAAATACATTTAATAAAATTAAGTACTACATAAAAAATGATATATTTTTATGAAGCTTAGATTTTAATTTAGAATTTGATTGAGAAAAAAAAAATGATTTTCAACAAAAATTGGCTCTCTTTGTGTATAATTTGCTCTAGAAATTCTTTAAATCCCAATTAAACTTGGTATAAATTCTACAATTCGTATTATATGTTATCTAATGGGTAAAATAGAATAAAAAGCAGTATTTATACAATCATTTAAACTCGTATACAAAATCGTAAACTCGTAAAATCGCATGAGCAAACTCGAGAGTTTACTCCAATCTTATCAAATCTCTATTTTATCACGAGTTAACTCGTTTGGGAAGAAATAACTCGTAGAATCGTAAGAGTTAACATAAACCATATAACCTAATGAGAGCAAATGTGAAAAGATACAATTACCGTATAGAATTCGCTGCTTTATATCAAGAGAAAAATGAAAATTTTAATATTCGCCTAAAACAAAATTTAGCTTCTTAAACAATTTTTTTGCGACTAAAACCATTAATTATATTTTTTATGTATTCATTTAATTTTTAATAACCTATCAACTTGGGATATTCAATTGAATTATATATTATAAGTTGCAACTAAATTTCTCAATTGATAGTAAAATTGTAAAACCACATCCATTATGGAAAAAGAATCCAAATACAAAGAAAGAAATCGCAGCAGCACAAAACTTGTATTTTATTTTCCAAGATAAAAAATCTAAAAAATTAACAATAAAAATAAAGAAATCCTATAAGACACATACTAACAACTAATTCTGAAGATACCGTAAAGAAAGATAAGAGAAGAAAAATAAGTGAAAATTAACAAAATAATCCGACAACAAAACATATCTTTTATTTTCGTCACAACCCCTTTGATTCAAATGTAACACAATAGAGCTTGATAAACTACCAATAATACCCGGTGATGGGAAGACGAAAACATTCAAGGACGAAAATGCAATTTGGGCGCATGGTTGTGGAAGATTTGATTGGGGGTGTCAATTTAGTAAAAATCATTATGATAATGCCTTTTCAGTTTTAAGGCCATTAAATATCTCGTTCTCTGTTGCGGAATAAAATGATTTATGCAACACATGATATTAATATTTTCTTTTCAAAACTTTGAAGTTATATTTTACAGATTCTTATTTTATTTTTCAATAAAAAATATCAATAGTCAATGTTTATGCGATGGGCGTATGTTTCAGATTTTAGTGGATGTTAGACTTAGATGTGGCAACTCGGAGGCTTCGGCCCAGTCGGACCCAGCCCGTCGGGTCAACACTATACTTAGGGTTGAGTTAGATCGGGCCAAAATTTAATTGGTCCTAAAATTAGTCAGTTCGACTCCCCTATTCCCTAATAATATACCAAGATATCGGGTCGGCCCGCGATCCATCAACCTTTTGGCCATCAGATGGGTCTGTTGTGCCAAATAGTACTTCGGACCAAGAATTATATGCGCCAGCCCATATAAAATATCGAGGCGACTCAGCGGCTCATCGGGCCGGATTGATTTTGCCACCTTTAATGCTTGTAAAATTTTACAAAATATGTTATTAATTTTTTCAGTTTATGGTATTTTTATGGAAATGTTGGAAGTGATTGATCAATTTTAAGAAATTTACTTGAACAAAAGTTTGAAGACATTGATCTAGCCCTAGTCACCTATAGGAGAAATGTCCATTAGAGACTTGGAAAGCATTCATCAGAGAATTTGAGAACATTATGTTCAATGACCAAGTTTTATGTTCTATAACTTTGTTGTGATGTTTTTTTTTTTTTTTGCTTTTTCATCTGTAATGTGAATGGGAAAAAAGGACATATATGTGCTACTTATTTGAATTTTAGATTTGTATAGTAATTTTTACAAAACCAAGTATTCTAATAATAGTAATAATATGGGGTCTGAGGTATAGGGGTGACAATATGAGTTGAGTTTGTGATGATGGGGTAGGGTCGTATTGAGTTCGTGGGTAAATTTTTTTTAATACAAACCCAATTCATTTGTTAAATGTGTCCGAAATCAGAACCTACACAACCTGTTAATTTCATGTGTCAATCCTAGATGTGGCAATTGGGGCGACCCGCCCCGTAGGGCCCGGGCCCATCGGGCCAACACTATATTTCGGACCGAGTCGGACAGCACCAAAATTTGATCAGACCTAATATTAGTTTGCTCGGCCAAGTCGGGTTAAATGATACTTCGGGCCAAGACTTTTACAGCCTATTCCATTGGATCGAGCCGATTTTATCACCTCTTGTCTACCCCCATCCTTTGATAATATTCAAATAATATTATAGTAATATGACCTTTTTCTATTAGTTCAAATAATATTACAGTAATACAATTATTATGATAATTTGCAGTGTGATGATTATAGTTTTTAGTTTAGTTGGTTAAGGTGTATTGTTGAAACCTTGTCACTTGCACTTCTTTCTCTTTCTTATTTTAATATTTTGCATGCCCCTTTTTTTTTTATAAAGAATCTTTTCGTATTTATTAATTATATTAATATATTCATTATTGAAACTGGACAAGCCGTACATGCTTTAGTATATGTGGTAGAGTTCTTGGCAAATGGTCTAGAGGTCTTGAGTTTCGACCAAGTTGGACTAACCTCATTTTCTTTGATGGTTCTAATATTTAATACATTATTTAGTAAAATTTGTTTCTTGCAGGATGATGAGATAAATTTGTCTCAAATGTAATTGTAAACATATATATATGTATGTACCAAATGTGTCCATTTAATTAAAACAAGACACTTTCCCACTTATCAAAGTAATTGGTTAGTAATAAAATATTATCTTGTCATCTAGAATTTATTATGTGGGATAAATATGTTGCCTCAAAATATTATTCAAACTGTCAAGACTTGGTTGAAAACTTGGCAGTAAAATTATCTTCACATTAAATTGTGATGAAATAATGAAAAGATGACGAATTGGTAGTCATCGTCACTAATTAGATCATCTGTGATGGAAGAGTCTTGTCACTTAAGTTTTTAAAAGATTAATGACAAAATATAATATTGTCACGAATTAAATTATAACAAATATTGCGCATCGTTACCAGATTTAATTAAGTAAGACGAAGTAATTCTGTCACTTATTCATTCAAATAATTAATGACGAAATAATTACCCATCATATAAAATAGTATTTGTGACGATACAAATCGTCGTAAGTCAATAATTTATTTGTCTTCAAATAAAGTGGTGATAAATTGATTCACATCATCTCTAAATATAAATATTAATGACAAAGATTTTGTTGTCATTAATTTCTTTAAATAATTAATGACAGTATATAATATTGTTATGAAAGAAAATAATTCGTGACATTGAATGTTGTCATCATTTACTGTGAAGTCATCAAATAAAGGTTTCCCTCCAAATTTTTGGTGCGAAATTCTATCTCTAAAACGTATTGTGACAAGTTATGATCATCGTCATTATATATGCAAATTAGTAACGACATAAATGATAACTAGTGACGATAAAAACTTGTCGCAAAAATGAATAAAAATGAATATTTTTGTGACAAAATTTAGATTTGTCGCTATTAAATAATAAAAGTGACAAAATTTTATGCATCAAGGAAAAAATTATCGCAAAATGTGTGATTTGTTGTAGTAGAACCAGTGTGGCTGAGGTGCATGGGAGTCGATTCTGCAATATTCTATCAATGCCCACTGTTTTCTAAATTCATGATACAAAATATGATTCTCTTTATCTATAGTATGAGGCTCATATTGATGTCAATGTGCCCAATATTATGTCCAATCTATATGTTGTCTAACTACCACTTTATTTTTCTATGCTTGTTCATTTGTTATTTTTGAAACATATGAACTAGATTAGGATATATATTTGATATATGAGCTTTAGCTAATTAATTAATTAAAATAGATCAGAATAATAGGCCCATATACTCAGGATCATATAGATATTATATATATGTATTCCTTATCGTAGGGAATAGTTAAACTTATCAGTAAGAAACAGAGAGATACCGTAGAATTCAATAAGTAAGTGATTTCCTAGCTAGCAATCTCTCATTGAATAAGTGTACTAGGAATTGTTCCTGCATTGGACGACAAACGCGTGGATACCTGTAGTGGTGAATCCAATCACGCAATTCTTTCCAGTTAATCACGCAACAAGTAAGCATTCGATCTTTCGCGTAATTAACGCTCAACGTCAATTCAATTGTAAATCTAGATCGTCATTCTCGATTATATCCGTTGCGTAACATTAGATGGAATCAAGAATTCCCAACAATTTTGACACTTTTCATATTCTTTTTTAGCAGGATAAAATGATACTTGTTCAAGATGAAAAATGGTCATTGAAGAGTAGATTTAGTAGGCCGAGCAAATGGAAGTTCTTGCATACTTTTAAAGGAAGACAAAAACTTATATGAGACCGTCACACGGTGTGACGGGAAAAAAATATCATTTTTTTTATGATAAAAGTATCACTTTATCTGTAAAAGTATCACTTTTTTTGAACAAAAAGAAGTATCACTTTTTTTAGCAAAAGTATTACCTTTATCTGTAAAAGTATCATTTTTTCCTGTAAAAATATTATTTTTTCCTGTAAAAGTGTATTTTGTCACACGCAAGACTCACTCTTAAAGGAAACTAAGTCGTGATAATATCAATAAGTTTGGGAAGTCTTAATTATTATTAGATTTTGTTGGAAGAGAGGTTGTCAAGGGCAAGTTTTCCTATATTTACTGTTGAGGCAAGATATTGATGTCCACAGAAAAAATAATTTGTCATATTAGCGATGTAGACGGAGTTTGTGATGAAGGAGTTATCATTCATAACGGGGTTATACTATGGGCAAAAGAAGAGTGCCTACCAAAAACTTATATGTTATATAAACAAGTACTTAATTATGAAAGGGAAATCATATGTAGGGAAGATGCTTTTGTGCATGCTAAGGACAATATAAGTTTGAAGTCGGAGTTGTTGTAGATATAATTTGGTATATGCTCTGCTCTAAAGGGACAAAATTACAAAAGACTTAGACATACACATACACTTTGTCGATCACTTGTATAAGTTTAATAATTTTCCTTGGAGTCGCTGGCATTTGACTTTGGTGTCCCATGGCTGGTAGAGAGAATACAGGAAAACCCCGATAAAAAGGTGCATATTGATGTGTATGGCTTCTCATATGCTCTACAAGCATGGGCATACAAAGTAATTTCATAAGTCGCTTGATTGTATGCAAATAATGTGAAAAAAACATAGTTCCAAATGTCCTCATATGCTACATTAGTTAGCAGGCGTTTGACGAGCTAAAGAGAAATTTATTACGGCCAGTTTCGTATCACGTAAGTTAATATTAGTTATTTTTTGTAATCATACATTTTGTTTTTTCTTTTTAAAACTTTTTTGTTTGTTGCTTTCATTTAATTTGAATTAATACTCGGTATAGATAATTATCCATCCTACATTAGAGCGAGAAGATAAATAAATTTTATACAATTATTGTTGCCTACAGTGAGTGTTTATACTAAGTCATTTTGCTACACAACCTGTCCACCCAATGGCCCACTTTACTGCCTACATTTAACACAAATTTCTTATAATGACCCAGTATGTCACACATTTTTTCCATCTTACAGACCCTCTCAACTTTTCACCTGTTGTCCATATGTTATACAAAAAACTAAGGGTGAGCACGGGTCTCGGAGATAATCCGCTCCGCATCGAACCCGGGACCGAAAGCACTCCGAACCGATAATATCCGTTGACTATTTGACTTTATCCGAACCGAACCAAACCGAATTTTTTTGTTGTAAATCCGAACCGATCCAAACCGAAAAACCGAAATAGAACCGAGTAGAACCGATTCTAAGTAATCAACTATAGAATTTTTTTATATCATTTAATTCATTTCTTTTATACTATAATATTGAACCATTATGAATTTTAGTAAATTTTAACAATGATATAATTATTGTTTTAATATTTTATAAAAAATTTAGTAATTAATAATAGAGTACAATATTTATAATAAATCATTTTCATAATAAACATATATCTATTAATTATAAATATATGAACAGTGAATATGTTTATAGTTTATATAAAGAAATGCATTACTATGATATGTTTCAATTCAATTCTACATTTTTTTGATCCAATCACTAAAATTTATTATTATATCTAATATTTAATTATTTTCATATATAAAGGTCAAAATTCTAGACCTGAACTCACTGCACATAGTTACTGTCCTACGCCTGAATTCCAAGTAGTGGCTCTTTTCTTGTTCTCTTCTTCTTTGATTCTCCATCTTTCTCGTCCACACACCTTTTTCGCTTGAAGTCAACTTTAATTTTACTGTAGTTAGTCATATTAAGTTTACCTTTACTTATTGACAATGTATACCTTTACTTATTGACAATGTATACGACTAGAGTTTTATCGATGAAAAATAATCGGTAAATGTCCAAAGAGGTTATCGATAGCTAACAACTTTATAATTTAGTGATATTCTTCTTTGAACGAGATAACTATTTCAGTAACTTGTAATTATTTTTTATAAGTTATGATTTTGAAACTTGTCTTAATATATAACTTATAAGTTGTTTAATATTACACTTTTTCTTTAACAATATGATATTATTGTCAAGAACAACACTATAATTCTTTCGTGCACTTTGCTATTAAAGGAAAAACTCCGAATAGCTCCGAATAACCGGACCAAAGAACCGATCTCCGAAAGGAACTGAACCGATCAACGGAGCGGTTCTGGAGATTTAATTTTGGAAATCTCCGAATATCTCCGAGTTTTGATTCGGTTCTGGAAATTTCCATATCTCCGAACCGCTCCGGACCGTGCTCACCCCAAAAAAACCAACATATTTCCAAATTTCTTTTGCAGATCTCACCTTCATTAAAGCTAATTTATGCTTCTTATAACATATTATGATCATTTTAAAATGGACCCTTCTTAAATTAAGTAACAAAAATCTATATAAAAATAAATTGTGCGTATCCAACAACCAACCTTTTTCCATCATTAATTTTATGTAGATTCTTCAATCTTGACCTGTAGGTTGATTTCACCATGAAAGTTGTGAAGTTTGCGTCTTTGTTTTTCATCAATTATCTTGTTCATGTGTATGTTTACCTTCAAGGGAAGAAAATGATTTACCCATGTAAGAAAAATATAGTTATTGCATAACCACATGGTGGGGCAAATTTTGATTCTTTTTTTTAGGAAAAGTTGACATATTTGTTGACTCACTAAACATATATTAGCAAAATGAGCTGACCGAATTAATCAATAGGAAGTTGTATTAATTAGTTTCATCATCAATTAAAGTACAATTACTTAAAGAAAGAAAATCTATATCTATATCTATATATATATAAAAGTAAAATGGTAGACATTTATGTCATTGTAACTTTCCCGCCTGAAATTTCAACAATAATTTGGTAAGTTCATGTTAATTTTGGTAAGTTCATAATCTTCTTTCAATTTTTTAAATTGGAAATAACTTTTTTATTTTTATTCTATTTTTTATGTATAATATATCAAATTATTCATCTTTTCACGGTGTTCAGTTTGACATACATATCACATATATTATAATGATATATGTGATTTGAAAAATAATTTTTTTATTGGGATTATATTTGATTGTTTATTGTGAATTGGACTACACTACAAGGAAAATGGTCTTTTGAGACCACAAAAGAGTGGTCTCAAATAATGAGTATTTGCCACAACTTAAACAAAGTGGTCTCAAATAATAAGTATTTGTCGCAACTTATGAGTATTTGTCACAACTTTATTGTCGTCTCAATAACTCCGTCGCAAATAATATATTTGTGACCACAAAAGTGGTCTCAAATGCGTCTCAAATATTTTTTGCAACAACTAGTTGTCTCTAAAAGTAGTCTTAAAGTTGTCTCAAATAATTTGTAGAGAGATTTGTGACAACAAGTGGTCACAAATAACTTATTATTAGTGACCACAATGGTGGTGACAAAAAGTCTTATGCAAAAGACTTCTTTTGTTGTAGTGCTATATTGTTGGAGATGCTGCAACAAAAAAGAAATAAAATAATCATCTGGTAAAGAATATTAGTTAAGACTTTTTTTAAGTACAACGAATTCATTTATTTTATTTTATAATTTTTAATATTTTTACTTATTTTATATCCGAGATAAAAATAATTATTTAAATAGTGAAACTCCTATTTTATTAAATTAAAGGCAAAAATTAATATATAATTTTTACAAATCATTTATTAAATCATTACATATGTTAATATATATATATATATATATATATATATAATAATAATAATAAGAAGTATGAAATTTATGCATATGTATGTTTACATATCATATACATTATTGGATTATTTTTTGTTACTTCTTCATATTTTTTATAATATTGTATTAAATAAGTTTACACTTTGCAACTTAAATTATGATATTTGTTACACTTTTCAACCTTTTCTTTTATATATACCAACCTCAACTATATATTTTTAAACTTTGCAACCTTAAAAATACTTGTCACACGAACTAACTTCAACTGTGTCTTTTTTTTTACTCTTTGCAACCTAAGCAATTTTGAACGCATTAATCCATTTTATCGCGAAAACGTTTAATTTATTTGAATAAATTACCATACCAAATAAAACTTGGAAATATTCAAATATCTGAAAAACTCACATACTTTAAATAATCAATCTACTTTTGGATTTTATTTGGTTATTGCTAGGATTTACTAAAAAATAAGAAGTATATGAGTATATCACCAAGTGATTTGTTACAAGTTGCAAATGATAATCTGATTTTAGAAAGAAACAATTAATTATTTATAGTTATGACTTGGAAATGATTTAGATATATTAAGAAATCTACACATATATAAAAGCTACTCTTTTCGACAAAAAAAAAAACGGTCGCTTTAGACTTTTTTTGAAAAACTAAGGATGAGTGGAAATGATAAATATATCCCTACACAATATATTTATATGTTTTGTGGATTTAAGAAAATATAGTTAAGTAAATTAAATAGGTTGTTTATGGTAAGATTTGAAGAATTGTGTTTTTCTTTCTTTAGTTGCTAAAATGACAATTTTTTGAACAATTTTATTTTCTCTAAAGCGGCACATTTTTTAGACCGGAGGGAGTATAAGTGAGTTAAAATTATAAATTGCATTTTTTCACCAAAATATTTTGTGTTATTTATGGTTACAAATGCCTACTTTTTTTTTTTTCTTTTCATTTTTTTCCTTTTGCCATTCTTGCTAAGAAAATTCATTTTTCCCTTTTTAAGTACAAATAAATTTGTTTTTGTTTTAAATATTTTTTGCATATTATATATGAAATTAATCATCTTTTTATGATCTCTAATTTTGAGTACTTATTGTGGATGTTTACTGATGTCATATTTAGGCTGCAAATACAAATTAGTTAAACAATTCTATTAAAAATATATTTTATTTTATTTTTTAAATAATTTAATTTATTTATTTATTGTATTTACCTTTTATTCTATAAATTAATCTATATCTATACTAATATACATATAAATGTGTGTGTGTATAATAAAATAAAATAAAATGAAGTCAAATATGTAAAAAAAAATCATAGTATGTTCAATTGCAAATCAAACATTTTCAAGGATTTTATTTATGTATGTGTCCCTAAAGATAAGTCGTTATAGTATCAACATTCCATCACTTTGTTTCTTTGTTAACAACTTCTTTCGATTTTTAAAAATGCTAACAAGTTTTTTTGTTTTTAATATGTTTTACATATAATATATCAAATTAGAAAACATTTCCCCTTCTTTAAGTTGAATTATATTTTAAGTCTTTTGTGGATTAGACTATGTGTATAGTGAATTAGACTATATAATAATAAATCAATTGACAAATTTTAACAATAAAAATATGAGATTATTCAGAAAGAAAAATCTATTTTTCTTATAAATTATCAATGTACTTTATACTATCTTATCTCTTTTTTTTAATAAGTTGTGTGTCATTATAATTTGCATTTTTTTCCTACACATGCAATTAATTGAACTATTTGTTGTTATTCGCATAGGTTAAAAATGATAAGGTATGTTTGAGTTTTAGAAAAAAATAAAATAAAAATAAGCATTTTTATTTGTTATATTTAATATTTATTTTATTTGTATCAATAACAATATTTTTTATTCATAAATAATAAGCATATATTTAATTCAAATATTTAAGGGGAGAAACGAATATTTACGCTATTTAAAATTTTACTATAATATAATTCAAAATTTTAAAATATTTATTTTATCAAGTATACAATATTTATATTTTTAAATAGTAAAGTAATATACAGTTAAATTTAGTTAAAATATTATTTTACTTGAAGACTTCCGTGCATCGCACGGGAGTAATACTAGTATATATAAAAACAAAATGAATTTATACTATAATTGAAAAATGGTGTTTTTCCCGCCCAAATTGCTTACTGTATTTGGTAATAAAAAAAATATTTTTTTAATTAAAAAAGAACACAATATATGCCTAAAATATCTCCGAATCTGGTACATATATATGTAGTGGTAATGTTTTCGCAAAATTAGGGAAGTTGTTGCTGAATTTATTGGAATGAGTTTTTTTGTCCCTAAATATAAGTGATAATTAGTTGTATCCAGATTTACTTTACAAAATTATCAAATCGTAAGATATAAATCAATATTTAACAATAATATTTTGGAATGAATCTTTACCAATATTATTTATGTTACAATAACTAAATAAATCAGCTATTCTTTTTATCGAAATTCCTAAGAAAATATCAGCAACATAATCTTGATTATGGCGAAAACAAGTTTGATGATTGCAGAATTCAAATCTATATACAATCATCGTTTTCTACGGTAATCTGTAATGATATAAAAATTCAACCTATATTTTTAATTTCTGTTATGTGAATTATTTATATTATTGTCCATATATTGTGCTAAACTTTACATTTTGTTTATAACATGTACAGTCTCAATCCGTTCAAAATATTGGCAAAAGATTAGAGACAATCAACTCATCCGACGATCAGCTGAGATTGAAGACTAATTTTGATTTTATTGTAGCAGAATTCAGTTTTTTAATTTCTGCAAAAATAAGTTCATGTATCAACTTCAATTGAAATTCTAATTTTATGGCAGTATTTCATTTTTGTCATTACAATATGTTTACAATTAAAATTTGATAAAACTCAGTCGAAAATGTTTACTATACGCAAGACTTTTAAGAAGAAATATCCCATTTAACAACTATGATGAACTATTGCAGAAAAAATTCCAAAATATTATCTTATAAACAAAATAAATTTAATATACAGATTGGTTGATAACAACTATAAAATGATATCACATATAAATTTAGAACTATCACATAATTGGAACGATTAGCAAAATCAATACTCATTATAGACCGGATTTTTATTTTAATATAAATTATAATTATGATGTGTATATTAATATATGAACTACCATAGCTTTACTAAAAAATAGATGTGATTTTATCAATTTTTTAATATACAATAATATGTAATCTTTAATTGAAGATATCTGATAACAGAATGTCCAGATCATTCCAAATCTTTCAGATATGGTTTCTGATTTTCTATACTCCTATAAAAAGGGCAAAAGCATGGCCGCTTGCTTGATCTCAGGAATTTCTAATTTGTAAAAATCAATGTATCAAACTATATATAGATTATTGTATATCAATAATGATATGGAACCACCAGTGAGTTTTCTTATAGAGTCCACCATGATGTGTTCGGTCAGCTAACACACCCTACCAAAAAACACTGCTAAATATATTTTTGATTCCTTCCTTGCCTCTTATTCAACAAAATCAGTTTTTTTAGTTTTTTTCCACAGTACAATATTATTTTTTCCCAAAATTATTTTATCTGTAAAGTATTTTATCCGTTTTATTTCTTCTCTCTAAAATAATTTCATTTGTTTTTTTTCTTCTCTCATCTCTCTTCCAAAATCTTAATATTAAATTATAATAAATTTTTGAATAGATCATACTGATTAATAATAATAAATAAACAACCAAGATATTCAATCCAGAATTGCAATACAATTTAATAAGATTGAGAAAAGAATATATTTTCTTAATGATTATTCTTATATAAAGTATTTTATTAGTTTAGTCCATTAATTTTCTAAATTAAAATCCACTTTATTTATATTAATGAGCTCATCTTATGGATATAGGAGATTATTGGATAAAAAAATTGAAAGATTTGAAGTCATCTATGTCTTTTAAAATTCTAAATCCAAATCCAACTCTATTTATATGAATGAACTCATCATATGGACTATGAAGATTCAGTTCATCCTAAATAAAATTGTATTTTCTATGTCTTTCTTAAAATTTATTTCTAATAGAGGATATTTTGTAGGTAAACTAATAAAATATTTTATATAAGAATAATCCTTAAAAGAGAATTATGTTTGTTTCTAATAGAAGATGTTTTGTACGTAAACTAATAAAATATTTTATATAAGAATAATCCTTAAGATTATTTGTTTCTCAATTCTATTAACTGATATCGGATTCTGGATTATGTATGTTCGCTTTATTTATTATTACCAATCAGTGTAGTCTATTCAAAATTTATCATAATTTAATATTAATGTTTTGATAGAGACAAGTTATAAAAATAAAATTTAAAAAAAAAAAAAAAAAAAAAAAAACTGGAGCAAGATACGAGTAAGAAATTCGTGAAAAAATTAAAATGTATTTTTATTAGTGGAAATTACTGATTTTCCGGAGTAAGAGGCAATGAATGAATAACACTGCAAAAGAACACAAAAGTTTTCTTTGTAAAATTTTTTAACCATTTCCTTTTTTTGTTATATATTATCAAATAAAAATGTGTTTTCAATAAAAAAGTATTGTTCATGTTAATATTGATTTACTTTTTAAAAAAATAGCCCGTGCATCGCTAGAATGACAACTATTTACAAACAAAATAAATTAGTTAGAATGACAACTAAAAAATACGGAGGTAGTACTACATTAATTAATTAGTTTATGGAGAAAAAAAAAATTCTTATGGAAGTTCCCCACGTTGACTACCTACTTCTTAATTTTTTTTTTTTTTTTTGGTTGATTATTGCTAGGGAGAAATCTATTCTCCATTATATAAGTAATAGCAATACCCTGATTTGCAACTAAACTAAACTAAACTAAACTAAACTAAAGTAAACCCTAAACTAAACTAAACTAAACTATCACATTTATAGTTCATGTATGAGATTCAGGAATTGAAGATCTTGCAAGCAATTACTTTCTTCTATGAGGATAATTAAAGAAATATTTCTAGGTTTATGATGTAGATTTTGGTGGATCCTTTTGCAAAGTCCCCACCGAGGAACAATTTGTAGATTATATTCTCTTGCTTTTCTGCAAAAGTTTCAAATGGCAAACATTTTCTTGATAGATTTCTTATTATTTTCTATAGTAGTTCCTAATGGGAAAAATTGTATACCGACTTTTTCTTTTGTTTCCGATGTTATTTTCAATATTTTCAAGACTATATTTTCAAAAGTGGGAGTTTGTGATACTACTGGAATTGACGATATATACTAATTGATGGTACAACTTGATATTTTCGCAATCAGGTTAGGATTGCTCTTTAGTAAGCTTATCTTCTATCGTGGTATATTCTTAGTTGTTTTTAGAGTTACGAATCAAGAATAATTGAAGATTTTGATATTTTATGGTAAAACTACTACAGGTTCGTGTATAAATAAGTATTTCAAAATTCGTTAACATTTATGTCTTTTTAGAAACTTGAATAATCTACATTAGTTTTTTCCAGTAATTTTTTGTTATAGTATGTTGATACTAAACCTTTTGTGTTTTTGCATGATGTTTTTTTTTTTTTTAAGAAAACCTACTAATTTCGAATTTTTTGAATTCATGTTGTTTATTTATGATGAATTTTGATGTTATTATGTTTGTTATTGAGGATATATTTATGAGAGTAAAAATGACAATTAAAACATTCCTAACAAGAACACACGCACACACAAAAGTTACACATTCAAATTCCAACATGTTACACTTTTAGCACTAAATTAAATGATATTTTTGTATATAAAAAATATTAATTTAAACTCTTTCCCGTGCATCGCACGGGGTAACTACTAGTATATATAAAAACAAAATGAATTTATACTATAATTGAAAAATGGTGTTTTTCCCGCCCAAATTGCTTACTGTATTTGGTAATAAAAAAAATATTTTTTTAATTAAAAAAGAACACAATATATGCCTAAAATATCTCCGAATCTGGTACATATATATGTAGTGGTAATGTTTTCGCAAAATTAGGGAAGTTGTTGCTGAATTTATTGGAATGAGTTTTTTTGTCCCTAAATATAAGTGATAATTAGTTGTATCCAGATTTACTTTACAAAATTATCAAATCGTAAGATATAAATCAATATTTAACAATAATATTTTGGAATGAATCTTTACCAATATTATTTATGTTACAATAACTAAATAAATCAGCTATTCTTTTTATCGAAATTCCTATGCAAATGAATCTACAAATTTATTTTATCGCATAAAATTAAGGTAAAAAATATTAATTACAAACCCTATATTCCAACTATTTAAAAAATGTATTATTTTTATATTTGGAAATAAAGCATTCATCATCCCTCCCCCCCCCCCCCCCCCCAACTTATATACTTATTTGGGAAATAAAAAATTATTTTATTTATTATTTGGCCGTAAATTTTAATTTATGGCTGGCCCATTGATATACCCTTTTTTACTCCGATAAATTAGGAAACGGTTTTCTTAACTAACTAATTTAGTAAAAAATAAATCAAATCACATTTTTTGTGGAAGTTATGGTAATCCTCCGTAAAAATAAAGATTTAATTTACAAAATAAAATCCCTTAACTTTAGCAACTAAATATTTTTCAGTATTTGACTGAATACATAATCCATTTTAATTAATTGATGAATCTGTTAATATATTCACTCCGTTTTGAAAACTGAAATATATCAATCTTACCTTATCTTACTTAATAATAAGACATCCACCATTAATCTATATTTTTACAAATTTGATATTAAAATCGTTTATAAATTATTCAAATTTAAAAAAAATTAAATTGAAATCCTTAATTTGTGGTGATAAAAATTGGCAGATTTTAAAACTCCGATATTATAGATTATTATGTTATGGGATTTTTTACCTAATAAGATATAATAAATATCACATCTTCACACTTCATTTCATAAAAAAATCACCATTCAACAAAAGCATCCTCTCACTTATCTTCCAAGGTATATTCATAATTCTCTTGAAATTATCATTCTCATTATCCAAGATTTATTTGACAGCCTTACATCAATGACAATCTTGAGTAATGACTCCATGGAGCTATGGCGCATCACGGGCACCTCCCGTGGGAGGGGCGTATGAAGATTTTGTTTGGCATTGCCAAGGGGTGAGTCTTTGTTGTTGGTATTTTGACTTGCTTGAGGGCATTTGTTCCTGTCTTAACTGTTCATCTCTGAATATGTTTTGTGCCTTTGCTTTGTTTTATTTGGCATAGGATTAATTAAATCAATGTGATTGATAAATAACTTACAAATAGCAAGACAGATGTTGTTACTATTGGTTATTATAGGGCATTTGTTTCTGTATCAGTAGGTTCTCTTCTTAGAATGACATCAATATGTTATTGAAGCTAATGTTGCAGGTTGGGTTGTGCTCGAAATACGGGCTGTATGAGACAAACTGAGAATAGTTGCAAATTGTAAGATTAGGTATCATATTTAATACTTACATGTTTTCAAACTCTTTGTCAAGTAAATTTCTTCTACTAGATCAATCAACTCCAATATTTTCAAATAAATTATTACTCATAAGTTATAATTAGAATATTAAAGTTATAGGGCAATTATTTGATTTGCCCGACCAAAATTTTATCATTGATCCAAATTTTATCATTTCTTATCAGGCTGACTCTATAACGACCCAGGTCCGATAGACATCCACCCGAACTCAAAATTATCATACGAGTTCGTGTTTTGGTAACGGGTCATGCCGAGTTTTTCCACCTCTAATTTCTTAACATTAAACAAAATGACATTGTTGTATATAAAATTATTTAAGGTCTTTCCCGTGTATCGCACGGGGGACATAACTAGTATATCTAAAAACAAAATGATCTTATTCTAGAATTGATAATAAGTGATTTTTCCCGCCCAAACTGCTTAATATATTTAGTAAAGAATACTTTTTTAATAAAAAAAAAACGCAATATATGCCTAAAATATCTTTAAATCTAGTATATATATGTCATGGTAATGTTTGCATAACATTAGGAAATTTGTTGCTGCATTTATTGGTGATGAGTTTTTTTGTCCTCAAAATAAGAAATAATTAGTTGTATGTAGATTTATTTTACAAAATTAACAAATCATAAGATACAAATCAATCTTACCCGATATTATTTATGTTACAACACCCAAATAAATCTGTTACTCTACAGAAATCAATCGCAAAATTTATTAAAACTTAGGGAAGTCCACAAAATAGTTTTACATTAGTAACACTGTTGTAGGAAAATAGAAAAGAAGAGCAATAAAGAGAGACGGAATAGAGACACGGAATAATTAGGGTTCTCTTATTCATCAAATCCCCTTTATATAGGGTGTCAAATACAAGGGTTCACAGTTACATATTATTTAGTGAATACCTAAATTGCCCTTCATCAATTACTTTTGACGAAGGCACACTAATTATGTTTTTCCTTCAACACTCCCCCTTGTGCCAAGTCAAAAGGGAATTGGTGCATAACTTGTTGCCTCGTTAAAAACCTTGCCAAGTGACAAAACCCAGTGGGAAAAATAAACCTTGGTCGAAGGGAAAAAGAGTGCAACGCACCTTTGTTGAGACTCCCCCTGAAGTCTACATCTCTCCCTTGATACGTACATCTATCAAGAGAGTTTCGAAAATCTCTTCATCCTCAATTTTACATAAATCATGAGGATATTACGTGGTTGCGGTTATAGAAAAGTATTGGCGGTAAATGCTTGGTCTCGTCACCTTTGATGTGTAGCATGATCCATTTGTTTGTTGCAAATAACTTCATTTTCATAACTTCTGATAGGCTCTTCAGTGGTATAGCTCAATCCACTAATACTTTCACCATATAGGTTAATGAACTTCATGAGATATCATCCGTGAGTGATGTGATGAGGTTGTTTGAGTAGTTGTGATTGATTGATCTTCAAGTTTTCGTCGTGTTCCTCATGGTAATACATAACCGGTTTGGTAATGACCTCTACATTGACCACTAAGATAACCAATATCTAAACCAGCCAAAATAATATTTAGTATTTCGTAGTAGGGGGTAGCTTCAACATTTACTTAGGAGTTACATATTCTTTTGTAATACTTTTATCTCTCTATATGAGAACATTTGACATTTACTTTAGAGTTTACAATTTCATTTGTAATCTCTCTTGTCTCTAATATGGGAAGAACAAATATGTGTCAAGGGTTTCTTTCAGATGTCAAAATACTTTTTTATATCATTTCACTGATATTGCGTTGTCCTGAGTAAAATATAACTAGCAAGTTCTTTGAGAAAGTAATACATGGTTGAATGTATTGAGCTTTTTGTATAATAATGCGCACATTTCAATTAAGTAGAGAATTTCATCTCCCAATAGCTCTTTCGTCATTTCCTTTTGACTCAAATAGATCCTTCCTTATGTCCACACTTCAACCAATCATAGGAGTGCTAATAGATTGCACTTTATCCATGTGTAATCGCCTGATAATCTTTTGGATATATGCAAACTGAGGAATTAATATTCCACAAACTCGGCCTTGTTTTTTACAAGGCGTAGACAGTTCCGAGTTTTCCCATGATCCTTTATCTCAATTCTGATTCAAATGCATCATGGTTTCTCTTATTTCTTTAAGAGTACCCATAATGTCTTTAACATCGTCATACGTTGTTATAATTGCAAATATAGAACTTGTGTTTCTTTATAAATGCATAGGAGCAATACTACTTGTTCTTTTCCTTCCCAATCAAGTAGTCACTTAGACGGGTATACCATTTCCGTCCAAATTTATTTCAATCAAAGTGAGCATTTCAATCTAATATTGTAAATGCACTCCGTGGTCTGGAGTTACTTGAGTTGGGCAATGCAAGTCCATCTGACACTTACACATATCTCAATAACAAGATCCCCAAAGAGATATGTTATAACCACATTAGTATGCTGCATTTCCAATCCTTCGGAAACTTATCAATAAGACGTTATGACATCCGTTGCGGGAGAATATCTCCTCGTAATCAATTCCAGGGCTTTATGAGAAAACCTTGTGCTTTAAGGTAAGTTTTGCATCTTAGAACTTATTCTTCTCACTACGCGTACTGACAAAACATATTTTATGTCCTACAGGCTTTACACTTGGTAAGGCTAGCACTACCAAACCAAATACCTTTTGTTTTGTCATAGAATCGAGTTCTACCTGGATTGATTCCATATAGGCCAATATGCTCTTTGTTGATATCTTACAATAGAGCGTGATTCGATATTATTGTGCTATATAATTCATTGAGCAACAATGTATACATCATGAATGCACGTGAAAGATTTTTCCATTAACTCACATGCACTCTCATTATCTCTAGAATCATATTAAACTTCGGAGCGTCCTCCAGTGATGATTCATGGACATAATTAATTAGAGATAATTTGAGAGTATTTCTTTTCATTGATGATTCAAATTGTGCCACACCTGCCTCCTTTCTTGAGCAGGTGTTCATCGAACCACGTGACATCCCCCATTTCCTTTTGGGAGCCACGGCCTCAACCACACCTCCACTAAGTGTGGTTGCAACACCTTTATCTGCGGTGTTGTGCCCCCTTACTGGGGACTTTTAACCTTACAAACACATTTGCAGCTGGTATATATGATCTTGTCACTTTAGCGATTTTAGCAAATGCATCAACAATCAAATCTTCCATGCTTTGAAGATCGATAATTCGTTTTACTTCACTTTACATTATGAAGTGTGGGGATCCTAATGAGACATACTGGGTAATACTTCCTGTCGTTCCCTTAGAAAATTCTTTTTCTTATCTCCTCCTAACGACGGGAAGACTGTCTCATTAAAGTGACAATCCGTCAATCTTACGGTAAATAGATCTTGCCTGTTAAAGGTTCCAAATAGCGGGTAATAGTTGGGAATCCATATCCAACATAAATACTTAGTCGTCTTTAAAGACCCATTTTGGTACGCTGTGGGGGCGCAATAGGCACATATACTGCGTAATCAAGTATGCATAAATGTAAAAACATCAGGCTAAATCCAGTTACCAACTGGTACACATAAATTATTGGTTGGCAGTGGGTCTGAGACAAATAAAGTAAAGTTGTAGTGATATTGCATAGTCCCATGTCCGATAGACATTTTAGTGCGCATTGCAATGCCTAATCCTCCATCTATATCCTTTTGATGGTGGCATATGTGAGACCATTTTTGTGTATCCACATGGGTTAAAGGATACTATATATTGATCCTAACAGATATGCAATAATCATCAAATCCTTATGATGAGAACTCTCTAGAGTTAATAAGTCTTATTGACTTTATGGAGTGAGGGTGGTGAGCCCTTAGACAATATTTTCTAGGAGTTTTTCTGATGCAACATTTATTGTGGACAATATTGTGATGATCAGTTAATGTGTCAAAGCATTTACCAGAACCATAGATACTTTAATGACCCGCTTTTCTGGTTTGATAGGTCCACATAAATTATATTATGTTCTTTTTGTAAGAATGAAATGTCTTACTTATATATTAGGCATAGGAAGGTCTCGATCCTACTTATTGCTAAATAATATGCTTGGTGGAATGAGTGATATGTCCTAAAACAGTTAATGAGGCAGAATGGGATGTTGGTCGTGCTTTTAGTACTTTAGAAAGCATTGACTGTGTTATAATATAATTAGAACTGACACTGTACATCGTATCAGATTTTCATCCCTTTTGTATTTCACTTGAAAGAAAGAATGTCCATATCATTTCTTAAATATGGATCATCATGTCAAGATTTGAATATCTAAGAAAGTCGTACCAAAACCTATATGAATTAATGTCCCAAAGTTCATTTTGGGTAACATATGATTCTGTCTTCCAAAGTTCATTTTGGTGATAGTGTTTGATCCAACGATCAGAGTTGTAGTGGAGTACATGCCACTAGATTGACTCATTTATTTCTCTAAGATGTGCTTCCTTTCACATTCATTAGAGGTATCATAAATTATTCAATTCCATTCTCACATGTAGTTTTGAAATGATAGTCTTTGACACGATTATCTTTACTTAATAACATTGTAATAGCTCTTGGTGCATATAGAGCGTTTTGTGATTATAATTGTTATTTCATTAGACATCTAGAGAATTCGACGATTCTTCGTCCTTTTAGTACTTGTGATTCAATGATGGTCATTATGCAGTGATGCAGTGAGTCTCTGTTCTTTGGACTTCTTGTATCTCGTATAGTTAACTGCTCTAGCAGTTTTTATACAAAATTATAATATTGTCAAACTTATTTAAAAATTGATTACCAACTCTATTCCTTTTGTTTAGAGGGTTTCGAGGTGTCTTTTGCACATTATTTCCATAACCACCATGTCCATTTGGAGTAGACACATCGGAAGGCCTCCAAGGCTTCTGTGCCCCTTACTTTGTGGTGTATCATAACCACAACTGTAGAGACAGACACATTCGTTCCCTTTACTTTGGGGTTATTTTCACTATTTAATTCATCATAGTTAGGCTATGGAATCTTCTTTATCCCAGCGCGTTTAATGTTATTATTTCGGAAGAAACTGGCCATGCCTCTCAACTACTTGCTCTGGTTGATTAGCTAATTTAATATTGGAATTCTTTTATTTCATACTCTAGCCTATACGGGTTCGCTAGTATAAGCATTGGAGTAGAAAGATAAAGAGATTTTTATGTGTCATATCATCTTCTATGATTTCTTTACACATAAAGAGAGTTTTGTTTCTAAACAAAACATGTTGTTATTAAATTCATTGACCCTTTTGTAGTTTGGTAAGTGGATTTCTTTCCACAAAATAATTAATATCGGAAGTAGAGATTCATCTACTTTTTTAATATTTCTTTTATTGCAGTCCGTAGCTCATCGGGTATTTTTGAACTAAACAATACTCCTAGTGTAAGCTAGGATTAATATGTCATCTCAAATTCATTAGAGCATTGACTGTGCTTCTACTCTGTCAGACAGTGCTTTGTCATTGGGGTCGGTTGATGATATGATCGTAAGAGAGTTCTTACAGGATGTAGTTATTTTTCATGGAATTATTTTCCTAGTAGGAATATCAATTATGGTAACTCAATTTCTTCTGAGTCTAATATTCAAATTTTGGATCGAGTTGATTTAATCACTTCCTTTTGACTTATATTTTGAGATCATATGTCACATATTGATCATTTGTTGATCCTTTGTGAAAATACTTTATTACGCAATTGATTTGTCCAAAACTATATTTATTTAAGTCATAGGAGAAATATATATAGTAATTAGCATGTTGGCCCAATAAACATAAAAGTATATCAAAAATCACTAGTGGCACCCTAGTGTCTACGAGCTTTCCATCTCCTCAAAACAAAAGCAAAAGCATAAATACAAATTCCAGAAGTATTATGCAATTTTGAACCATACGCAATTTCCAATTAACAAAAAAAAAAAAAAAAAAAACCAATAGTAGCAGCTTATTTAGGAATTTAATGTTTTGACAGATGTCATCACACCGAATCAAATATATGTATATATCTTAGTCATTACAGAAGTAAATCAGTTTGGATGATACTCACAATTCACGACACATATCACGAAGATTGAATGTGACCGCAATTAAATAATGAAACAAAGTGGCAACATAATCATTGTCTAATATCTATTTGTATATGTATTTGATTCAAATTATCATGCCTTTCAGGAAGGAAAATATAATAGAGTTTGTAGGAATAATTATGCTCAAGTTCCAATAATATATGATCAACTGATAAAGATAATGATCCCATAAAAAATATTAAGAATATTAATTGAGAGGATGGGATTAGATTGCGTATCAGAAGCTTTGCCTCCTTATAGCCGGCAATCATGAATTTTGCCAAAATGATACAGAACAAACTACGACGTTGATGAGGTTGCTGAAATTCATCCGAGCCGCAAAATTTAATTTTGTTCGCTACCTTCTTAATTACGTGTTGTAGGAAAATAGAAAAGAAGAGCAATAAAGAGAGACGGAATAGAGACACGGAATAATTAGGTTCTCTTATTCATCAAATTCCCTTTATATAGGTGTCAAATACAAGGGTTCACAGTTACATATTATTTAGTGAATACCTAAATTGCCCTTCATCAACTAATTGTGTTTTTCCTTCAACAAACACCAAATTAAATAACATTTATGTATGATATACTATTAATAAACACACACACATTAAAATAACAAGGTTGCTTTCCCTTTCCCCGTCCAAATGCAATACTGATCTGAAAAATAAAAATAATACCCACCATTTTCTACTTCCTCAAACTTCATAGACGAGCAAGGTAAAATCAAAATGGATCTCGATTTTCTCGGAAGTGAATATCCCTTTTACTGACCACATATTTTCCATTCCTTTTTTCACGTGAAAATGGTTTCAAATTTAAAGAAAATTTCCAATCTCTCTCTAACAACGCTCCCGCTTTCTTCGGCTCCCCTTTTCTATCTCAATATTTATTTGACCGTCAATAAGTAGACACCCTTCTGAAACCCTAAACCTCCATTGCTATTAGTTCACCATGATTTTTCGTGAAGAATAAACTCTAATTTTTTCTGGATTTTCGAACAGAATATCTGGAAGAATGCGAAATAAGTATCCTCTGTCAGAGGAATTCTGTTGCAAACACAGGAACGACCGTCAATGGCAGTGCAAACGACGGGCAATGGATGGGAAGACGCTGTGCGATATTCACTACCTTCAGGGGAAAGACCGGCAGCACAAGTAGAAAGTTACGGAGTCTCTGAAGCTGGAGATGAGTGTGAGCAAGAAGAGCCAGAATAATAATGGAGAAATCAGCCTAGCTTTCGAGAATTACAAAGAAGTCACTGGCCTCGGCGGAGAGTATGCAGAAGAAATGTGTGTCAGAGAAATTGGACGAAGCACTGAAGAGGTTAAAGTTGAAGAGAGGCAACCTGCATTTGGAATTGATTTGCAGAGGCAGGTGGAGAAGAAGAATGAATCAGGTGACTAAACATTGATTATTTATCTACTATTTCCTTTGATGCTTTTTTATTTTTACCATGAATTTCTGTTCTTCATTCACTAATATAATATTTAGAACTTTCATTTCGAAATATGAGATTTTCTTCATGGTTGGATTGGTTTGGTTCTACTTTTTATGGATTGCCCGGCTACGGAGTTGCAAGCTAACTGCAATAGAAAGGGGCGACGGTAAATATCTAACTTCAGTCCACAATCCCTTTTGGAATTTATCCATATGTATACAATATATTTTTTTTGTAAGTTTTCATTCAGAAATTTTATCTTCTTATGTCTCTTTGGTGAAAGAACGATGTGGATTGCGAGTCGTGGAGATCCTATTTACGTGGAAACGGTAATAATTACCAATGTTTATATTTCTAATCAGTGTATAGTTAAACCTCTACTTCATGAAGAATTATAGTGTATTTATTATCTGAAATATTGAATATTTTATTATATGGCTCATGGTCATGGCTCTCCGAATTAGTTGGGATGCTATTTGGTGGAACAAAGTGATGTATATTATAAGTTACAAGAAAGATTTCTGATGATTATGTGTTGTCTTTTGTATTCATTACTATTGTTATATTGCAAATGCTGCTCTATTTTTTTGCTGTGAATTATCCCAATCATTGTTGTGCTTTCTCCACTTATCTGTTATTTCAAATTTTCGTGAGAAAATATTTGTTTTTTGTGAAATTTTAGGAGTTTTTAACTTATAATTGAAGAAAATAAGTTAAGAAATTATTTTGACTTGTGTTATCTTTTTATTACAATTTTAAATTGATGGTTGATTAGGTATATGGGTACTTTGGGATTCAACGGGAAGCACCTAGAAATGTGCAACAACTTCTGGGTTATCTTCCATAGTAGAGCTCCACCATGAGATGCTTGCTAGGAGAGGTTTGCTCCTTCTTAACCCTTTCTCTTTTTCTCCGACAACAATGTATTGGGCCCGAATACGTGAGCCTTTAGGAATTCTTCAAGCTCTCTCTCTCTTTCTCTCTCTTATTAATATTGTTAAAATGATATTCGGTTGTTTCTGTTTCTTGACCTTACCCATCTAAGAGGGAGGTGAAGGGATAGGTTGCCTTGCATGAGAAGATTTGGGATTTAACTTGGTGTCAGGAGCTCCTTTTAGTTTGACAGTAAACTATGTGCCGAGAAGATGTTGATGAACCTCCACTCTTAGATATTCAACTGGTGAGCATTTTTTTTTTTTTTTTTAAAAAGTAAATTTTCTGTATTTTAATGACTGTAAATTTCATGTCCAATTTGATTTTGAATCTATAGATTAGATTGTTTTAGCAATGCTTCTTCATTACCAGCTCTGTACCTGAGTTTCTATGGTATAGCAATGATGGCCAAGATTCGTTTGTATTCTCAATGTTTATTTATGTTTCATAGCCAAAAATCCCTTAAATTTGTTCGCTCAATTTTTGGATCTCATTGTTGGTCCTATTATTGTGAACTCTTGGCAATAAAATATTTTGTGTTCCATTCTTCATTTTGTATATATTCCAACCTTATCTATGTTTATTTAGAGCATATTTCTTGACCATTTGAAAGTTGAGTTAGGTGATACTGTGAAGTTTTCTTTTAAGTTCTCAAAAAGTAGTCTAGTAATGGCTACTTATATATCTAGAGACAGGGATCTTTTATCCCAAATGACTTAAATATGTAGTATGTTTTTTTGAGAAACAAATATGTAGTATGTTAATATGCCTATAGTTTTATTATTTTTTATTTTTGGGAACAACTATGCTAATGATAAGGATCATGTCTAGACCTACCATTGGTAATTCTCAAATCCTTGCAGTTTCATTAAATGTTTATTGTAATATTTCTATGTTCCTTTCATCTACAATCATTTAGAAGATATATGTAATGCATTGTATGCAGGTGGTTCCTCCAAGAATAATTCTAGGTCCTCAACATTGCTCTAAAGATGTAAGTCGGGAAATTTATCATTACTGTTTCGAGTTATTTATTATTTTTAAGAATTATTGCAATAGGAATGTACTTTGTGAACAAATAATTGTGATTTTTTTTTTTTTTTTAAATTATAGTTTTGCACTATCTCCAAAATATGAATGATTAAATTTCTCACTAAAGGGTTTTGATTTTTGCAGGGCAAAGATAGCAAGGAGGTCGGTTTGTGATGGAACAAATGGTTGTTCTGAATTCTAGTTTTTATAATTGTTCTATCATTTTGGCCTTGAGCTTGTAAATAGTGTTAAGGATTTATCAAGTACGCTGATACTTTTTGTTAGTGAGGAAAGATGTTCTATTACTTCAGAGTTCTAATGTATTGTATCGTATTAAATGTTTATGTATCTCTATGCTAATGTGCTTTTGAATATTTGGATGAGTTTTCGTTTAACATGCAATAATTTTTGTGAATATTTTCTAATTTTCTCTAAACATGCTAGGCTTCTCTAAAATTGCTTCTAATATAATCAAATATGATACTCCAATTATAAATGTGTAAGATCTCTATATGGTTTTAATATAAGATTTAGTTATTTATGTAGTCTACAAGATCCACATCTTAACATTCTTTAACGAGATGAAATTTTGAAATTCTGTTAAAACTATTTTGAAATGTAGTTAAGAAAGCTAAACAAAATAATAATGGCTGAACTTAATTTCTTTCATGTTTTTACTAAAATAATTTAGACTTTTCAAGTCATAATGCAAACAAATGAAAGAGGTGAATACGCTTCGGTAAAAAGATGGATGGCTGCGGCGGTCGATAGGCTTTGTTTTCATGTTATTTAATTAAAAAAATTGTAATATATATATATTTTGATAATTCGTGTTAGGAATCGAACCGCGGTCTAGGTTCGAGTATGGCTCAGAAACACCTTGAGCCCGTCTCCGATCGAATAATTGACAGCAGCAAAATTGGAACCCAAATGGGTGATATCCACACAAAGTAGATATCAAACCCAAACCCCGGTAGCACCCACACTCTTCTCTAGCACTCAACCCACCCGACCCACAAAGGGAACAAGGAAGACGTAGACGAAGAAAATGGTCGTTAATGGTGGCAGAACCTCTCACACACACAAAGTGTATCCCTCTCGTTTTTCTGCTGCACACCCTCACAAGAAGAAGGGGCTCCATTCTTATAGAAAAGAATGGAGCAGAAAACTATGGTTGATTGAACGTAAATCAAAGAGTCTCAAATAAGAGGGGATGAATCTGGTGAGGGGTATACAAAAGGTTGGGGCTGCCATTTGGGTTTGGGCCGGGGATTAATTGGGCTGCCCGAATTGGGCCTAATAAACCAACAATCTCCACCTTGGGCCTAATTCACTTAAGCTGTCGATCGATCACGGAAACGGAGGAATCATCATTGCCAAACTCCTGTACACAAAGTACAGGAGATAACAAGCACAAAGCATGTTATTTCACCAAGGGGAAAGACACACAGTCAATCGACACAAAGTCGAATGTGACACACAGTCAAAACACGAAGTAGACACAAAGTCAAAATGCACAAAGCAAAGAGTAGACACAAAGTCAAAATGCACAAAGCATGGAGTAGACACAAAGTCATAATGCATGTAACAGACACAAAGTCTAGCCTAAGAACAATATAAACAAAAGATCTAATCATTAGGATCTAAGTTCAAAGTTCTCATGCATGAATGAAATTTCTCAACAGATAAACACTTAGTTCCCATATCAGCAGGATTAAATTGAGAAGGAATTTTCTCAAGGCACACAATTCCTTTCTCGACAATGTCACGAATGAAGTGAAACCTAATATCAATATGCTTAGTTCTGTCATGAAACACAGGATTTTTACACAACTGAATCCCTGACTGACTATCAGAATATACTACTACTTTATCATCCAAAAAATCAATTTCAGACAATAGGCCTTTCAGCCAAACAACCTCTTTCAAGGCTTCAGTAATAGCAATATATTCTGATTCAGTAGTCGACAATGCAACAACATGCTGTAACTGAGATTTCCAACTTATGCAAGACCCACATAAAGTGAACACATAGGAGGTAGTGGACTTCCTATTATCTCTATCATTCACATAATTGGAATCAACATAGCCAATCAAATTTACACCTCTAGCAGATCTAGCAAATTTTAGGCTAACATCAGAAGACCCTCTAAGGTACCTGAGTAACCCTTTCACAGCATCCCAATGAGGCATACCAGGGTTAGACATGTACCTACTCAAGCAACTAACAGTGTATGCAATGTCTGGTCTAGTACTAATCATCAAATACATCACAGAACCAATCGCATTAGAATAGGGCACCTTAGCCATTTCAGCAATTTCAGAATCAGTCTTTGGGGACTGATCCTTACTTAGCACACAATGAGCAGCAAGGGGCACAGAAGCAGGCTTAGCACTAGACATAGCAAATTTACTCAAAATCTTCTCCACATAGGAACTCTGATTTAAAAGTAAAGTTCGATTCTTCCTATCTCTTTCTATGTTCATCCCTAGGATTCTTTTAGCATCACCAAGATACTTCATCTCAAAATTATCACTAAGGCATTTTTGAACATGTTCGATCGATTTCAGACAAGGACTCACCAAAAGCATGTCATCGACATAAATGACCAAGAAGATAGGCATGGATGCATTATCTTTAAAGTACAAGCAATGATCATAAAGGCTTTTCTTAAACTTTAAAGACATCATGCATTCATAAAATTTCTTATTCCACTGTCTTGGTGATTGTTTCAAACCATACAAGGATTTACTCAACAAGCATACATGATTAGATTTTTTAGGATCAACAAAACCATCAGGTTGTCTCATGTATATCTTTTTATCAAGGTCACCATGCAAGAAAGCAGTTTTAACATCCAACTGTTTCAATTCCCAATCAAAATGAGCAACTAATGCAAGCATAATGCGCACAGTGACAAACTTAACAACAGGAGCAAAGATTTCCGTATAATCTATCCCCTCTTTTTGAGTAAAACCCTTAGCCACAAGCCTAGCTTTAAATCTAACTCTCTCACCCTCATCCTTGATTTTATAAAGCCATTTACAGTCAACAACAGAACAATGTTCCGGTTTAGGCACAAGGGTCCAGGTTTGGTTAACATGCAACGAGTTCATTTCTTCTTTCATAGCATTTAACCAATTTTTAGAGTTTTCAGATTTCAAAGCTTCCTTATATGTCTTAGGTTCACAATCATCAACAGATTCAAACACACTGAAAGCATGAGTATCAATATGGAAGTCATCAAATCTAGCAGGTGTCTTAATGTTTCTTCTAGGTCTATCCCTAGCAAGTTGGTAATCAACATTATCAGGCACATTAGACACATCTTCCACATTCTCATATTCAACAGGTAAGTCAACACTTGAATCATGCATATCAGAAGCAGATAAGTCTGATTGCTCCACCTCAGAAGGAGCAGTGTCAGAAGCAGGCAAAGCCACAGAGGCAGATAAACATGGAAACTCAGATTCGTTAAACACGACATCTCTACTTATTATTACCTTAAAACCAGGTTCATCTTTTAGCCACAACCTATAACCCTTCACACCATCAGGGTATCCTAGAAAAATACATTTCCTAGACCTAGGTTCAAGTTTATCACCTTTTTGGTGAGCAAAAGCAGCACAACCAAAAGTTCGCAAATTAGAAAAGTCAATTGATTTTCCAGACCAAACAGATTCAGGACATTTACTGTCTAAAGGCACAGATGGGGACCTATTGATTAGATAGGCAGCAGTACAGACTACTTCACCCCAGAACTCTTTTGAAAGTCCAGAGGAAGCCAACAAGCTCCTCACCCTTTCAAGTAGAGTTCGGTTCATCCTTTCAGCCACACCATTTTGCTGAGGTGTGTAGGGAACCGTTTTATGCCTCCTAATTCCAGATTTTACACATAACTCATTCAATGAATTATTGCAAAACTCTAGACCATTATCAGTCCTAAGATTTCTAATCTTTCTTCCTGTTTGATTTTCAATTAAAACTTTCCAATTTTTAAAGTTCTCAAAGACATCAGATTTTTGTTTCAACAACAAAACCCATACTTTTCTTGAGAAATCATCAACAATCGAGAGAAATACATCTTTCTGCCATGTGTGGGAACACTGGCAGGTCCCCACACATCAGCATGCAAGTAATCAAGTATGCCAGTACATTTAGACCTATTGGGAGCGGGGGAAACAGGGACGCTTACTCTATGTTGTTTTCCTTTCACACAAGACTCACCGAAGGGCATGCACGAGAGCTTATCATTTCCGAATGACCCAGCTTTATGCAGAATTTCCAACCCTTTACCACTCATGTGACCAAGTCTACGGTGCCATAGTTCAGTTTTGTCCTCCTTGACAAAATTTACAGAACCAGGTGTAGACTTGGCAAAACAAACATACAAGTTATTTCGCTTTTCAGCTTTTAGGACCACCAAAGATCCCCTCATGATTTTCATCATACCCCTTCCCCATTTTCCTTCTAACCCATCATCTTCTAATGCAGCACAGGAAATCAGATTATTGCACAAATCATGCATATATCTAACATTTTTAAGTGTTAGACCAAAACCAGATGCACATGCTAATGTAATGTCCCCAATCCCAAAGATTTTACATTTCTTTTCATTAGCCAAAGACACAAACCCATTACTAACTTCTCTATATGAGAAAAATAAGTCCTTAAATGGTGACATGTGGAAAGTACAACCAGAATCAATGAGCCATTCATTTTCACACAAAGTGTCAGAATGCACAGAATTCACATAAGACACATCACATGACCCAGTTACCATAAAGACATCACCAGTTTTCTCATCTCCAGAAGCTTTATTGGCTTGTTCTTTTTGTTTCTTAGGACATTCTTTAATAAAATGACCAACCTCACCACAGTTATAGCATTTTTTAGGTCTGGGCCTAGATTTAGACCTACTGCGGTTATCTTTCTTCTTCTTATCATGGTTGTTCTGGTTATTGTTTGGTTGACTATTCCTGTTTTTAGCCCTCCCTCTCACAAACATAACCTCACCATGATTTTTCTTACTCGGATTGGTTCTTAAATCCATCTCTTTGTTTTTTAAGCCACTTATTACAGTTTCAAGGTTCACCTGATCTCTACCATATTTAATAGCAGATTTTACATCATTATATGTATCAGGGATGGCATTTAAGAGCACAATCGGAGTATAGTCATCAATGTTTTTATCACCCGTTTTCTTAGTGTCTTGAACCAGTTTTGTAAAAACATCACGATTTTCTTCTATCTCTTTATTCAAATCAAGTTTGAACCGGAAAAATTTTTCAAGCAAAAACATCTTACTAGGCAATGAAGTCTCAGTATATAATTCTTGCAATTTTTCCCACAATCCTTTGGCAGTATTCTGATCACCCACCTTTCTTAACACCGAGTCAGAAAGATTAAGGATAATGGATGAGTACGCAAGCTCATCCATTTCAGCCTTTTTCTCGTCAGAATCAGACTCAGAAAATTGCAAACTGATACACTTGTACACATGCTGTTGTACAAGAATACCCTTCATTTTCTGTTGCCAAATGCCAAAGTCTGAACGTCCGTCAAACGGAGCCAGACTGTACCCAGACATAGAACCCATCACGGAAACACACAGTTTTTAAGGAGAATATAACAATCAAGGATTTCCCAGTTCTCAACACTGATTTATCAGTGGAGCAGGGGGTCACTTGACAATCTCCAAGAAGAAAACAAGAGTGCAAACACACAAAGTGCAAAGACAAACAAATCACAAAGATCAGAATGAAAGCGGAAGCAATTAAATAGACAATCACAAAGATAATCCTAAACTACCAGCACGTACAGCCAATCCTATCCGTTCACAAACGACAGCTATGAAAACAGTAAAAACCTATCCGTTCCCAAACGGTAGCTAAAGGATCAAGCCAATTTACTCGAGCGGGTCCTCACCGGGAGGAGAACCCGACTTACCTAAACTGGAAAGGGACTCGGCTCACGTCGGGCAAAGGCGCGACGGGAGGACAGCCAAGGGGGCTGGGCAGCTGGATTCTGGTCACTGGACCTCGGACCACCGATCTCGGCCGAGAAGAGGATGAGTCTCGGCCGAGAAATGTTTACGGCAGGTTTGGTAGTTGGACTCGGCAGACTCGTCTCGGCCGAGAAGAAGAAGGTGTCTCGGCCGAGAAATGTTTACAGCAAGAACAGTAAACTGGCACGCAGACCCGTCTCGGCCGAGAATAGGGAGAGTCTCGGCCGAGATTGTTTGACAGCAGAAGCAGCAAGCAGGTACAGCAAGCCCATCTCGGCCGAGAAAAAGAATGAGTCTCGGCCGAGATTGTGATTTTGTCACAAAGACAGAATACGTTAGACGCCCGTCTCGGCCGAGAATTGAGTGAGTCTCGGCCGAGATTGAATCTGCGGCAAAAATTCCGTGAATGCGAACAGACCTTGTTTTCGCCGGAAAACCTTTCCAATCTCTCGACTGGATTTCGTACACCGAAGAGACCACGGTTTTGACAACCGTGGCTCTGATACCAGTATTAGGAATTGAACCGCGGTCTAGGTTCGAGTATGGCTCAGAAACACCTTGAGCCCGTCTCCGATCGAATAGTTGACAACAGCGAAATTGGAACCCAAATGGGTTTGATATCTACTTTGTGTGGATATCACCCATTTGGGTTTCAATTTCGCTGCTGTCAACTATTCGATCGGAGACGGGCTCAAGGTATTTCTGAGCCATACTCGAACCTAGACCGCGGTTTGATTCCTAACAATTCGAACCAACAAACAGTTTGTATATTTGTTTTTCTTATATAATATACTGGCAAAATCTCATGTGCACCAGTTGCACGGTGCAATCCGGGTTGGATATCACTACTTATGCTTAGAACATGTAATACCCTCAAGCATAAATCGTGATACTTTTCACCATGATACATTTACTCATCACATGTAATATCTTTAGACATAAATAGTTATACATGTTGACCTATAAACCAGATTAGATCCGTGCAACTGGTGCACAAGAGACCTTCCCATAATAAATTTTGTGCATAATATTTAACTATATGGTAATTATATAATATCTCTTATAATGTATCTATGACGAATTTTATGTTGATTACTTTTTGTAATAAAAAGTGTATAGTGCGTAAACAAATAACAATTAGAACATACAAAATACGAAATAACATAAGAAATGTACAAGATATAACTCAACTAATATATCGGGTTAATTTATCATTGCAATGTGATAAAAGAGTAATTATAAAACATCTTCACATGTGGGGGGTTAATTTATCATTAAAATTAGATAAAAAAGTAATTAAAAACATCGCACGAGGATCATACTAGTATGTCAAACAAGAAAACACTTTTCACGCGTGGGCCATCTGATGATATAGAAAGAAGTATATGATGATTATGTTGGAGATTATATGAACCACATTAATAGTGGATCTGGGTAGATGTTTGCCCGGAGGCTAGAGTTGAATTTGTGGAAAATATAGAAGCCACGACGAATAAAAAATGATATGTTATTATGAATTTATAAAGGCAAGAATGAAAGAATAATAACTTAGATGAAGTAAAAGTATTAACTAAGTATGAGTTTATGAATTATAGTAGGTAGATCTCGAATTTGAGTGGTAGCCCCCTAAAACGTTAATTTATGAAATTAATTAATAAATTTCTAAGTGGTTAGTATATTGAGAAGTGAAGCCCTTGTCCTTATCAGCCTTCTAAACATGTCCTCTAACTCAGCTTCCATATCGTCCACCATCATCTGCACTTCCTCCAGCCTTTTCATCACGGGCCGTACATCCGACACGTGGCACTTCTCCCAGAAACCCAAGCTGTCGACTCGGGTCAACTTCATCCTGAAGATCGGATCCTTTCGCCCCGATTCGGGTTTGCTATCCGGGTGCGGTATGGCGATCAGGGACACCAGCGATCGCACGATCGACAGAGTGGTCGCCCTCACTTCTTTCAGCAACTTTACGACCACCACCAGGCTTTGACCCTCCGGCTGCTCCGATGCGGCGGCAAAGGCGCTCTTCATCCCTTTGAGTGAGTTCAGTCTCTTCATGATCGCTTTCTTCAGCTGCTTCCGCGGGAGCCGGTGGGGGGCGAAATTGTCGGCGTCGGAGGTTGCGGAGATGCGTCGGAATGCGGACTGGAGGTTCTGGAGATGGTCCTTGGCGAGGAGGATGAGGTCCTTTGCGGCGGAGCATGAGTCCGCCATTTTTAGGGAGGCTTCGGAGACGTCGTGCGCCAGTTTCTCCTGCCGATGGTGGATTATCTCGAATTTGATGTTTGGGGAACTCAGAAACTCGTTCACTGAATCGTGCAACTCGTTTACAGAATCGAAGTCGAAGTTGGGGTGTGACATTTTTCTCTTTTTTTGTTCGTTATGAATGAAGAATCAAAGTTTAAACGATGGAGATTAGGTTAGGCAGAAGCAATATTTGACTTGACAAGTAACAATTTAATTCAATCACGTAGTTATATATAGCAGTCTTAGGTATATTAAATTGTGGAAACAATTCAATAATTAAATGACAAGGGAAAAGGACAGGAAGGTTCGTTTCTTGTACGGATGTTCGAATTGTTAACAGCTAATGGACCATATTAAGCAGCACGAAACTTCCATGCATGCACGAACCTATTAATTTCCAATGTGTATTATTTCGACTAATATATATAGTTTCGATAATTAATTTATTTATATTTCTCAAAAAGAGGTTTTGTTTTTGTCGATCTGCTTTTGTTGAATCAACTAAATTCAGTTATTATCCTCAGATGAAAATGTTATAAGAAATACACAAAGTTCTTATACAAAGGATTTTTGTCTAGTTGTTTGATGATCAATCGAGGAATTTAGAAACATGTTATGACGTCGGATAAGTTAGAGACTCCAAGAGTCCATCAATTAAGAGTTTTCAAAATATTTAGGAATTGCTTTTCTTTTCTTTCTTTTCCTTTTAATTTAGGATTTATTTTTTCTTCTTAGATAAGAATTTACTTTCTTTTCCTTTAATTTAGATCTATCATTTTCCTTTTCAGTTTATATTTTTTTTATTTGTAGATTTAGAGATTTATCTAGTCTTATATGTCTAACCCTATATTGTGTTCTTTTGAAGATTGTTTGTCTTCCAAGTATTCGTCCCGTGTCAATTGGTATCAAGAGTTTAGGTTTCTTCTCTGCATTGACTAACAACAAAGTACCTTCTCTTTCTGATGTGCTCAGAGAGATTCAAAGATAGTAATAATGTTTCAAATCAACGTGTTGAACAAATAGAAAGGGCTGCAAGCAGCGCAAACTGTCCCGGGTGATGCAGTTGGCGAAGATGGAGTCGGGAGAGTCGCTCAGGCTCTTCAAACCAATCTTGTGTTTGCTCCAACAACCTCGGTGGACTCAAACCAACGAAGATGGTTCATCTGATGAAGAGGCCGCAACAAATCAAGGAGCAAATATGTCGTTTGAAGATTGATTGTGATACCCCGAACCTTTGAAACACAATAAAATACATTGTTTGTATTTTAAAATTACAAAGTTATTTGACTTATGATTTTAATTTAGAAAATAAGTGTGACCGCAATATACCAGGCCGACTGCACTCCTAGCACCTAAAGGGGTAAGAATTAGAAGTTTACAAAACAGAAGTTTAAAATTAGCATCGAGTTTTAAAAGTGAAAAGGAAAAATTAACTTATAAACTACAAACTATATAAATATGTATGTATAAAATAATAATAATATAATAATAATAATGATAATAACGTATATATATATATATCTAACCTACAAAATAGTAATAATATAATAATACTATACTAAATATAGTAAATTACACACACATACTAAATTTAACAAATAATACAAATTATATAATAATATTAAACAAACAAACGTATACGTAAAACTAACATAAAATTTGGGATTGTCCCACATCGAAAAAAAAATTGAAACATTGTTGAAAAATCCCTTTATAAATAAGTTATAGGAAATGAACTAATAACTAAACATTTCAGTGAATGAATTAAAAGGAATTCCTTTAATTAGGAGGTCCTTATAAGTTATTTTTCGACTACGTTCGAACTAGTGTTTCCGGAGGTTCTCGTCTAGTGTCTAAAACTTTGGAGGTATGTCTTCTTTAATAATTTTACTTTTCCATTATTTTATAGTTTATTTAAATTTAGGAATTTAATTGTTAATATTTAGTTGTTTTCTTTTAGGTCGTATTAGGTAGTTGTTATTTTGCATGTTAGTTAATTTTAAGTATGTCTTAATTAATGTTGTCTGTAATTTAAATTTAGTAGATAATTATGCTTCTTAGTTTAAAATTGTAATTTATAATAACTTGGCTTATATATTAAATATTGTAAAAATAGATATAATCCAAAGAAAAGGATACTACATTAATTATTTTTAAAATATAACTGAACCCGATAAGTAATACTAATTAAACAAACAACATGTGCTTGGTGTAGTGCGGATCGGGCCTTGGGACATTTGCGACCTACCTTTAGTTTTTAAAGCAAGCAAACAAGGTGGGTGACTGGGCTATTTGTAAGTATATTATGCTACTGAACTTGTACTTGATAAATATGTTTGCCTTCGGGCTAATGATAAGATACCTCTTAAGTCGTAAGATTGGCTTTTGAGTGGGACTTGGGGGTCGTAAGATTGGCTCCCTAGTCCAGCAATATGGCTTTTGAGTCATAAGATGGGCTCCTAAGTCAAGGATATGTTTATTATTGTGCACCTTCGTTAAGTATAACTGCTTACAAAGTTCCCACTGAGTTTATACTCATGCCCATAATTACAAATCTTCAGGTTAATTGAGCAAGGTGGCGGGACTGTTGCGGCAAAGGTCACAGGGTTCCTTCTTCTACCCGCAACTCAAAGATGTTTTCGCCTCTTCTGTGTATATTAATAAGTTTGTGTGTCATAAAATCCGGGATTTGCATTTTCTTATAAACTTTGGCACCACTAGTGTAAATATGTTTTGGCAGTATCTTATTGTCAATAAAATTTCTACTTTTATCCAATAAGTATTTTATGTCACGCTTTCGCACATTTTTTAATTTATTATTTAATCAAAAGAAAAGAAAATTTAGTAGCACTTTAATCCCGAGCTAATGGGATTGGGGCGCTACATTGATATACCTCCCGTAGATGGAAGCCTAAACATTGAAGGTATTCTGGATTGGATGATGGACGTTGAGGGATTTTCAAGTATGCAAAAATTCCTAAGTAAAAGCAAGTAAAACTAGTATCTTATCGATTAAAAGGAGGGATTTTTCTTGGTGGGAGCAAATCTAGACGCATTATTGTCGTCGGGGGAAAACAACCTATTAAACTTTGGCCAAAGATGAAGAATATGCTGATGGCTAGATTTCTTCCTTTAGACTATGATTAGCTTTTACTCCACCAACACCAGATAGTAACTCCGAGAATATTTTTTGTAAACGAGTATACTGTATATTCCTTGCCATTATTCTCATGGAGTACTCTGATGAAACCGAGGTACAACAAGCAGGCGCAGGTCTAAGGGCAGAACCTAGTGTTGGAGCTGGAAAAAAAAGATGTAGGGGAAAAGGTAACATTGTTGTTGTTGGATCTTGAGTAGAGATGTGAATCACCAAGAGCTGAAAATTCTCCGAATTTAAGTTTTTGGGTCTATTTTTATATCGGATTCCCGAGATACAAATAAAAATTAAAACCTCAAAAGTTCTTTTAACTGTAAACAATAAATTCACAAAAGATATTTCATCTGTTAGTGATTTATTGTTGGATTTTAAGTACTTCGCACATACGAACTTTCATATGTGTTACCTCCAATGGGAAATACTTAGCACGTAATTGATTTATTGTGCAAGAAAACTTTGCCAAATTTTTCCCGTTATCATAGAGGCAGCGAGATTTTGCAACAGATGGTAGAAGCGTTGTTGGTAAAGAGGCTGATTTGTTAGATTAGGAATCAATGTGCAGTGCCAACATATTAACCTCGAATAAGGACAAAATTTGGCACATATGTGTTGATAGTCGAGATATAAATAAAATCAGTCTGTGGTTGGACCAAGTTAATGTTATGTACACGAGTAGATAAATAAGGAGACTAAACAAAGTTTGCTGGGTTGAGATAATAACCGATGTCATAATATTATCTTCTCTTAACAACATATCTCATCTACACCTATATATACAACACAATGTGTGATGGACTTGAGCATCAAAACTTTTAATAAAAATAATATAAATTGTTACTCTAAAATTTTACTTTTACTCTTTCAGTTTTATTTTCATATTTTTATTTTTAGAAAAAGTAGTAAAAGATATAGTTATAATAATCCAGATTATACTAATACTGTTGATACTACTAGGAATATGCCCATGTGTTTCTTGTGGTTAATATTTTTTATCTTAATATATTGTCAAAGAGTAAGTTTAAACGAAGAGTGTTAATACTTTGTGTGGTAGTCGGTTCTATTAAAATCCAACAAGTAATCTTTGGTCATCATTATACATACACAAACACACAAGGTTTACAAACTCGCGATCCAAAGCAGGATTGGTGGATGCCCCGCAGAATCGGATCGTAAAATAGTAAGTTTCTACAAACTGTGCAAATATATGAATAATCTATACATACATAGCAAGTGTAAATATATATACTAAACATTGCATTCACAAACTTAAAATAAATTAAAAGGTGCCTCACAAAAGTCTCAAATCCCATTGTCCCAACACAACAAACCACTTAAGTCTTAACGAAACAATTTAACATAAGATAAGATGACATCTAAATATAGAATTAACATCAAAATAAATCATCAACTGAGATACTTATGTCCACATCTTGACCATCAACATTTACATCATCATCATCTTCACCACCACCACCACCACCACCACCACCACCACCATTACCATCTTCAGAATCATTAATAAGATCATTGCTTTCTATCTCCAATTCTCTCAAGGTTGACGATTTTGGTCAAATATGACCATTTTCTTCATCATTTGCAATTAACTTCGTGACTACTAAAATCTTCATCAACGTTATTTCTCCCATTCATCTCCTCCAATTTCAACTTGTTCCATTGTATTATCAAGAACACCAAGCAAATCACTTGCATCAGTAGAATCCTCAGTAACACAAGATTCCTCAACTATCCTTTCATCATCGAGGGGAGTTCTTCAAAGTCACATGAACTTTCATCATTTTTCGATCTCTTCTCTTTCAAACTCAAATTATACATCACAAAGACCAAGTTCTTTTGTATTTTGGAGCAAACGATTTCTTCTCTTGGTGTGTACCTAAAACAAATTACATGAGTATTAGTTATTAGTAAGCAAGAGTTAAGAGTAATTATATCTAAATATGAGATATAATAGAGAAATGTTGGAAATAAGCTATTTGCGTTAATTTTTTTAACAAAAAAAGTCACATACTTTATTTATATTTGAATAGTTATATTTACAACTCAAATTACGTTCACATCCAGAAGAGTTACAAGTCAAACTCAGGTTACGAATAGCAAATTTTTGAAGCTCTGGACACTCATCTCTATAGGAGTCCCATCACTTTGCTGGTCCCTTTTTCCCCTAGCAAGTATAACAACCTCAATGCCAAACAACCCCTTTGCATCTTTAAACCATTCAAGTTGCTTGTATATCTTGCTTCTTTCATTTGTATCAGAAACCATATTTTCTAAGCATTAGTATAGTCCAATTTTAATTTAAGCATTGACTTCAAAATTCAAGTAATAAGCTACAACATGCAATGGCCTGTGGAGTTGGAACTCCCATCTCTTATCAATAATTTTAAGGATATGCTCAAGACTGTACAATTAACACAAGTATAATTAGAAACCATCCTAAAAATAATTTGATTTCGAACTCAAACTAAATTTAGGCAATTTAAATGGCCTACTTAAAAAAGAATAAAGTAAAGAACTTACTCTTTTTTCACCTTATTGAATTTGGTCATAATTTTGGCCCTAGCTCGACTCATTTCCTCATAGATGAAAACCATGGCTGGTCTCTTATCTAAATCCACCATCCTTAGCACTTTAATAAGGGGATAAGCTGCTTTGAGAAATGTCACATTCTTCCGAAATCGACTATCTAAAACAACTTCTTGGTCTTGCTTTCCATTAAGTGTAGATGCAAACTTACTGGATTTCCATGACTCTAAAGTAAATATAGTCATCAATGCACCCATATTTTCACTAAGAGAACCCAAAGTTAGGTAAGTAGTAGCAAATCAGGTTATAGCTGGTCTAATCAAATCTCTTTATTTGGTGAAATGCCTCAACATGGAAATCAGGAGAGTTTTTCCATAAATGTAGCTAGTGATTTTTCTAACTTTCATAATGGTAGAACTATGAACTTTTATTTTCTTTTCAAAATCTTCCAACATCAGATCAACACAGTGAGTTGCACAAGGTGTCCAATACAAGTGTTCACTTCTGCATCAACATGTCACCAACTGCCTTGTAATTAGCTGGATTATCAGTAACAATTTGAACTACATTCTCTACTCCAACTTTCTCAACGACTTCATCTAACACCTTAAACACCTTAACCTTTATTTTAGAATTATCTGATGTATCAATGGAAGACAAGAAAACTATTCCTTTAGGACTATTCACTAAGAAATTGCACAAAGATATCCTCTTTTTATTAGTCCATCCATCTGACATATCGAGCAACCAGTTTTTGCCCATTCAACTTTATGTTCCTCAAGTGAGTCCTTGATTCGAGCAACTTCTTTCTTAAAGTATTTCTCCCTAGTGTCATAATAAGAAGAGGGTTTAAGCCCTACCCCATACTTTGCAATCAAATCAACTATCTTTATGAATTCAATATGCTTAACAACATTGAAAGGAATGGCCATGCATAGAAGAACCTAGCAATTTGTTCATACACTTCCTCTTTTTATTCCTTTTTCAACATTTGGTTTATGGTTGTCTAAGTGCTTGCAGTGCTGCTATGTCATTTTCTAACATATGAATCCATAACACCTTTCCCTTTACTGACTGATGGATTTTTTTGCATTTGTTTGTCCTTGCCATCCTCAGAATCATTAATATCACAAATTATCTTTATTTTTTTTCCTGCCAATTTTGCATTCTTTGCTAACAATGCCAACATTTCCTTTTTCACTTCATTGGAACACTCACGAAAGATTCTATATCTTTTCTAGTACAAGCCAAACGATGCTTGAAATGGAAAATTCCACCACTACACATTCTAGAGCAAAACTTACATTGAACCTTTTGTGATTTGCTATCCACATCAATTGCATATTGTCATCCTTTATCAATCCTACTTCCAGCTGCATTTTTTCTTGTAGGCTTTGGATTTGAAGATGCAGTAGTGGACTTTCTGAATCATAAAAATAATAAATAAGTTAATGAAATACACATTCAATTAGAAAACTAAATATAACTACAAAACATAAGCATTAAATTTAAGAAAGAAAGAGAGTGACTAATCAACTTTTTGCATCTTTACAAGATAAATTGGTGTCATATATATATTTTTTTAATTGATAGAACCTCAATGTAAACCCTCATTGATCAAGCTCATATACTATTATCTTACAAGAAGTTGTAGCCAAATCAAGTCTATGCAAAGAATAGAAATTTTTAAAAATATTCAACCTTTTCCGGCGTCAAATGGCAAAATGTATAGATTGTCATATGGTATATCAGTTGTCTACATGTATAATTTTCCTTTCAAACTCAAACTCATCAAGCATGTCAAGTGTTAAGCAAATATGTATGCTGATTCAATCACCAATTAGAGATGACAATGCATTATCATTTTATATATAATGGTTTAATCAAAGAGCACAAAACATGATGGTGATAAAACAAACCAATTAACACCAGAACTCTAGAAAGGATAATTCACAAAAGGAACTTCTATAATTCTTAAAAAATAAAAACTAAACATAAATATTCATGTACTGTTCAAGAAACAAAAGGAACTTGCCATTAACTTGATACCTTTATTCTTATTATTAATTTATTCACAAAATCTTGATACATTTAATTTATTCAATGACTCAAATATTTTTTTATGATTTTAATTTTTTAGGATTCATATTAAAAACAAGATATATTTTTATATATTCTGGAGTCAATTTTATACTATTGCTTATTTTCACAATCTTCTGCTGCAATATGCATAAAACATATCTATACAGAAATCACGAGTAAAGCTATATTTTACCTTGAGGAGATGTAATAAGACAGAGATGGAATGGAATGAAATAGGATGGACGATGATGACCGTCGAAGGGTGAAGGGGAACGGCAAACCAGCAGTGTTGACTGTATTCGAGATTTTGGGGAGAAAAAGGCGTCTTGTGTCTACAACAGTGTGCCCTAATTTTTCTAATTCGTAATCGGTAGTTGTGACTTGTGAATGATAGAATTAATATTTTTAATATTAATGTGTTAATTTGTCAATGCCTTAATGGGTTGTTATGGACTTATGGGCCATTAAAGGGCTTGTTGGCATCAGGATTTGGAAAATGGAATGTGGGCCATTATTAGGCTTGCTTATATGGGCCAATTAAAAATAGAACATGGAATCACGATATCGGATAAAAAATCACGTATCCATCGATTATAATGATACAACTAGCGATCTTGTGTTGATCCTATCAATATTCGATCTAGTATACGCGTTGAATCGGATAGGCCTGAATGGCATGTAGGATCATACAATCCGGATCGCGATTTTGACAACTTTGCAAACAAATATAGACATAGACACTACAAGAAAAATTGCTTTTAGCCAGAGGAAAGCCCATGATTAAAAGTCCAAAAACAGTCAGAAAAGACTCCGGCCCTCGACTAATTCAGTTGAAAAGTCTTTTCCTATACACTTGTATTTGGGTCTCCTGTCGACCAGTTCAACCTCTGATAACTATCCCGCAGAAAGAGGTGCTTTGTAGCTTTCCCCCGATTGGGCTGTTTACACGCACGATACTGGTGTTTTTTTCCGAGGTTCCAAGGTTCCTGTTTTGCCTGCACGACTCCTTAAAGCCCTCTGGAAGCTCTATCGATACGGGATAGTGGTTTGTCACTAAGAAGTATTTGGTGACCAGTCATTAAAAAGATGTATAATGACAGTCAATTCCTGTCACTAATTGCACTAATCCCCGTCACTAATATCTTAATTATAGACTAACTTAATAACTAAGTAACTCGCCACTAATAACACTAATCATAGTAATATACCATCACTATAGAGTTTATATAGTGATTGTCAATTCCTGTCACTAATAACACTAATAGACTCTCATTATAGAGTAATATAGTAAATAACTAACCCGTCACTAAAGGTAACTTTTCCGTCACTATATTCAATATTTCCCGTCATTAGTGGTCTGTTTTAGTGAGAAAGTACTCCCCTCACTAAATAAATAACTACCCCGTCACTAAAAAGTAATTACTATTTCGTCATAAATATATATATATATATATATATATATATATATATATATATATGTATATATTAGGTCTCCTATAAAATACTATACATTTTCCATTTAGATACACAACAAGATACAATCGTAAAAGGCTCTACAAAGTGCAAAGGCATCATCATTAATAAAATTTAAATACAAAATAATATATAAGAATTTGATCTAAAATTCATGTACAAAATGGACATTTCCGATAAAAACTAATACAACCAAAAACTGCCATAATACAATGGAAATTCCCTTTCTGAAATAAGTTAATCTAGGAGTTTTCGCTCTATGAAACCCCTACGCAAAACTTACATTTTCAGTGTAAATAATACTATCAAAAAGCAAATTAATTCATCTTCAAAAGATGCTTTCCAGAATTAGTTCAAGATCAACACAACTGGGAATGAGCCAAAAGTTCTTCCACCTGTTAAATCATCTTCATTATCCTACAACAAAACCAAATAAAAATAGAATTAGAAAAAGAGAATCATTTATAATTACTTCCATTAAATCACAATGGAAGAAAACCTAGACCTCAATTGTGCTACATTTTAAGAATGTATTTCTGAGTCAACGAAGTAAAAGAAAACTTAATAAGAATCATCTAAAAGTGTCAAGTTTCTTCAGAAAGCACATAACAACACATAACAGCCTGGAAAACAAGAAACAAGCTACAAGCATCATGCCTTGATGTACTTATTGTAACAAGGATCATGTGTTGAGGTACTTATAGCTGGTGATGCAAGACTAACCAATGTGAATGTATGATTCACATAATATCTCCCAACATTCAGCATATACTCAGATTTCCAGAGTTATACTTACATTAAGTTTGAAATGCTAACATATGAAATTTTAATCTGAAAAAGTGCTTAGTGAAAAAAAAAGAGAACAAAGAAAAAAAAAAAAAAGAGAGAAGAATTTCGGGTAGTCCCAGAAAATGTGGTACCCAAGTAAAAAAGAAAAGAAAAAAAAGAAGAGAAAAAAACAGTAGTGAGAAAAGAAAAGCACTTAGTTGTAAAAGAACTTTCGTGGGGAGAAGAAGTCATTTCTTGAAGTGATTTACTGAAATTTGGAGAGTGAGGTATGAGTGATTGTTTTGAGGGGTGGTTGAATAGGAATAACTCGGTTAGTCCACTTGTTAGTCACTTTCACCCAAAATTTATCTCACCCTACCTAAGCTTACATTACAACCGAATTAAAGACCTTTTTGATTCTTTGTCACACATGCTGAGCACTAGATCCGACTTAAATAATTGGCAAGCATATGGTGGTCGTTGCATATAATTCAGTGTGAGTGGAATACTTTGCATACTTTAAACACTTGAGAGAAGAGTGATACACAATTCCGGTGAGGATCATTTGTTGAAAAATATAAGTGTCGAAAGTAGTTGAAGTTGCTCGGTCAAATATGCTCATTCACGTCATGTTGCTGTGCTTTTGGAAAACTTTTCTGAAACTCGTAATTGTCACTTAAAGTGCCTTAAAACCCGTGTCTTGATTGTTTGTTTGATTTAGATTTGTTCGGGACGAACAAAGGGTTAAGTTTGGGGGATTTTGGTACACGTATTTATTTATGCACTTTAAGTCTGTTAAAGTGATGATTTGTGATGTTTGTGTGTATAATGGATTGTATTTAGCTTGTTTTGATGTTTTTGGATTATTTGACGTTTGTGGTTTCGTTTTGAGCTAAATAGGTGATTTAAGGCTAAGTATTTATACTCGGCCGGATGTACAACGAAGGAACGAAGTCTGGATGTCAAAAGTATGGAAAAAATGCAAGGAGACAAGAATAGAGTACCGCGACCGTGGCACATTAGCGCGGCCGCGACCAAAATGGAGGAAAAATAACAAATTCTCTGGCCAAGTGGCGCGGCCGCGGCCGCGGCGTGTTGCTGGACCAAGAGCAGGCGCGGTCACGGCCCAATAAGGCGGTTATTTAATCCTTGGGCCACAAGGCTTCCGATTTAGAGCCCAAAATCAACCCAATTTGACTTCTTCTATAAAAGGGGACCCTTATGCTCGAAAATTGGGGACTTGGACATTACGAGAGAGCAAGATTGGGAGATTCCGAAGGGGACGAGCAATCAAGATCGACAATATTCAAGTTTCCAGTCCTTAGTTATTTTTAATTATGTACTTTGAATTTAATTTGTCTTTTGTCACCGCCATGAGCGGCTAGTAGGTTATTTCAGTCCTTAGCCGAGTCGAACCCTAGTTTTACTATCTTGCGATATTTACAATGATTATTAATTGGTTGATTCCTTAAAACGTTGTTATGCTATTTGTTTATCCTTCAATGCTTATGTGTTTATGTGCTAGATTGATCACCTAGGATATTAATTGCATAAGTGACGCTAGGTTATAATCATAATCCGTAATTGTTACGAACCTATAGCCACTTAGTAGCGAATAGTGAGTGATATCACTAGGGTAGTATATAGCTCGGTCTGAATGGATCCGAGCTTACGAGGTCCACACCGTGTCTATCCTGTTATCCTATTACTCTAGACGTCCGGTTAATGGGATCCAGAGAGCTTGTTCTGAGATCACTCAACTGGATAAACTAACCAAAGAGCTTGTTTTGGTTAGTTAATCGTAAGGGATAACGAGGTTAGCAAAGCTTGTTGCTAATCTCGGGGTAGGAGTTTTGAGGGAAAAAAGTTGATTTGGTCCCGTAACTTTTTAACTTTTCTGATTTGGTCCCATATTTAATTACTTTTTCAATTTAGTCCCGTATCTCTATCAATTGCTCTATTTTGGACCAATTTTGACCCAATTTTGACCAAATTGTTGGAAAAGGCCACGTGCCTCCCACGTGTCGGCGCCCTTCAGGGGGTTCCGGCGACTTATGCCACGTGGCGGGGGGAAATAGTAGATTTGGTCCCATAACTTTTTAACTTTTCTGATTTGGTCTCATATTTAACTATTTTTTCAATTTAGTCATGTACCTCTATCAATTACTCAATTTTGGACTAATTTTGACTCAATTTTCACCAATTCATCGGAAAAGGTCACGTGCCGCCCACGTGTCGGCACTAATTAAGATTTTTGGCGACTTATGCCACGTGGGGCCGCATTTGTGAGGTGACTTGTATCTTTTTCTTCATGTTAGAAAATTTTTACCTCAACAAATGATTTAGTAAAATAAACAACAAAAACTCAAAACCTGTGTTACAACACAAAAAGAAAAATTAAATCAAACAAATCCTAAAAGGATCGAATTTGTTTTTCCTTCTCACTTTCAACGCTTCTCGTCATCATATTTATTTTCATTTTGGTTTGCTGCTGCCATGCGTCTCTTTCATGTAGGAGCTTATGCGATTCTTTTCAGAGAGGAATTAGAGTAGCGGTGTAGTAGGCGTTGAAGAGAAATAATTTTCAATTCTTTTAGGATTTGTTTGATTTAATTTTTCCTTTCGTTTGTACCCTAGATTTTGGATTTTTATTTTTTATTTTATTAAATGATTTGTTGAGTTGGAAATTTTCTCACCTGAGGTGTAAATTGATGTATAAAAGAAAAGAAAGAAAAAGACAAAAGCCACCTCAGAAATGAGGCGCCACGTGGCATAAGTCGTCGGAACTCTTTAATAGGTGCCGGCAAGTAGGAGGCACGTGACCTTTCCCGGTGAATTGGTGAAAATTGGGTCAAAATTGAGCAATTGATAGAGGTACATGACTAAATTGAAAAAGTAGTTAAAAATGGGACCAAATCAGAAAAGTTAAAAAGTTATGGGACCAAATCAACTATTTTCCCCCGCCACGTGGCATAAGTCGTTGGCACGTGGCCTTTTCCGGCGAGTTGGTCAAAATTTGGTCAAAATTGATCCAAAATAGAGCAATTGACAGAGATATATACGAGACTAAATTGAAAAAAATAATTAAATATGGGACCAAATCAGAAAAGTAAAAAAATTACGGGACCAAACCAACTTTTTTCCCGAGTTTTGAGGTTGAAATTGGTTAATAATTGCATCTATCACAGGGTAGTAATAACTAGGGGGAGATAAGATTAGGGGCTGGGATTCGTCATTTCATAAGTAGAACAGTTTCACAATTATTTGCTTAAATTCTGTTTTGGTTCATTACTTAATAAAAATCAAACTACAAATTCCCTATTACTTATGTATATGTATATTGCTAGTATTAGGATTTATTTAAAACACTATAAGTGTTCCTGCTCCCTTTGGGATCGACCCTACTTTTTACTTCTATAAGCTAGAAGGGTAGCTAGGTTCAACTAATTTTACCGCATCGCGGCAGTGCGGTCATTAGTACATCTTCTGTTTCACTATATTTACCAACCAACACGTGTATGACATGAGCTCATAAATTAATATGTGTCACTTAATAAAATAAGTGTAACAGAGGATGAAATGCCTAGTGTAACAGAAAATCCAAATTGATAGGCACGTTAACTAACCAAATTCTGTCATATTGGTTACGATAAGTCGACCCAGACTTGTATCAACCCGTTTGACGCAATTAAGTTTGTAACATCTCAAATAAAATAAAAAACTTAAACGAAGAGTGTACTAGCTTCCACCTCCCATAAAAGATTCATATCTCGAAATAATTTCTTCACATAAAAAAAAATATTTTCAAAAGTTAAAGTCCCATTTTACACGTTAAAATAAAATAAAAAATGTAAATTGTACCGCTGTGTTATATATGGTTGAAAGTATAAAAATAATAATAAGAGAAAATATACAAACACGAATTTATAATCTTTAAAAGATTGTACATTTATCAAACTGAGCAAGAATAAAATGTCACGCCAATACGTTTCTTCAGAAAAGGGAGGGGTAGCTGTTAGAAGTATCTTTGATGAGGACTAATTTTTGTGCTTTATTTTAGAACTACATAAATATGACATCAGGTAATGTCATACTTTGATATTTGAAAAGCTAGAGTTGAATAAGTAATTATGGGGGACAGAAGCATTTGGTTTACATTATAAAATGAATGGAACTTGGGTGAACCATGTGCACAATAGTGCTATGATGCATTATTTTTTAAAATTCGGTAAAAATCTGAAAAATTCTAAAATTTCTAAACCCTAAAACACTAAAAAATCCTAAAAACTCTAAACCCTAAAATTCTAAAAAAACCCGAAAAAAATCATAAACTCTAAACTCTAAAAAGACCCTAAATCCTAAAAATTCTTAAAACCCTCTAATAATCTCCAAGTGCACAATAAGACTTATTGTGCACATAATGTACTTAAGTTTTTGCCGTATAAAATTAACCGAACAAGATTAGACAGTAAAAGTAGTTTATTAATATGGTAATAAGATCCACGATGCACGGTTATATGATATACAGCTTATCATTAACTGTTCCTTTGAAGATAATGGCGACAAAATGCACGAGGGATCAATTTCTAAATTCTGTCGATGTTGTCAAATACAAGAGGAGGAGGCAGTGCTCTGCATGCATCTGAGCTGTTAATTCCCGATCAACATTGGAATCTAGGATCCAGATTTTGTCATGTGGGATGGCTACTATCCATTAAAATTCCCAGATTTAAATCTTATATTTATTAATTTATACCTGCATACTTTAATGTGTGACGGACGGATTGCTTTGGATTCTCTTTGGCGCTGTTTGTTTAGGCTTAAGTGGATCGGGGAAAATTCCGTCTTAATTTGAAATATTAGGATTTAAAAATAAAGATAAATAATAAAGTTGTATGTTTGTTTTGAGATTGTATAGGATTGTATTGTACTGTAGATATCAAATCAACGCTAGAAAATAGTGATATGTATTTGATAGGGTATAAGATAAGTGTAGATAATTTTTATAAGATATGATTGTATTTGATGGCATTGTCCGTGCTAAGTTAGAAATAAACATTCGCTTAGGATCTATAATTAGTATTGGCCATCTTATAACCATTCCGTCACATAAAAAATTCCTATTTGAAAATGTATGTATATATATATATATATATATATATATATATATATTTATTTTTAGTTAATTTGATGAAGGTATCTCTTCAAAAACAATCAATACCACACTCAACTTATCTTAATTTTATTTAGCTTATTTTTAGTTAATCTTTTATATACAACTAGTACCGTACCCATGAAAATTTTGCACAGGTCAGTTAAACTTATTTTTTTGTCAATAGAAATACTAATATATAAAAAAATTTGTAAGAAATATATTGTTAGTTTTAATTATATATAGATTAATATTGCAGAGTTGTAAACAATATTTATAATGATAGAAATTTAAACTATGATAAACATACTCTACACGATGTAGATGAGCATACATTTTGATAGTTTTCCACCATTTTTTTTTTTGCACATACTCTATATCACCCAACACATATAATTCACCAATAACATCAAAACGATAGTAAAATGAGAACGACTTTTTTTTTTTTAAATATAAAAAATAAGATAAACAATCTAAAAAAGAAATTATTGTAAAAGATTTAATTAAGGATATCAAGTTCATAACAACTAAAACTTTAGGATTAACATCTTCATAATTAATTTTCTCAAATCGAAGAAAATAAAAATCATATCTAGGAACCACGGAGATTTGGGCAATGTATAAATGTGGATGCTCACATGATAAGGATGTGTTGTAAGAATAAGTTCATCTTCATTTTGACTTACATCAAAGTATTCAATTTCATAATATCCACCCTCCATTATCCTTGAGTTCAGAAATTTCCCGAGTCCTACTGAGAGTGGTTTACATCTTTGTTCCTATTCAATTTTAAAAAAAATTATCACTCAGAAAATAATGTAAAATTCTTATAAATGATACGAAAACTAAAAAAAATATATAAAATACTCCCTCCGTCTCAGATAACTTTTCCTACTTTCCTTTCGGTCCGTCCAAGCTAACTTTTCGCACAAAAAAATAGCAATTAAAGTCAACAATTTACACCCCAAAAAATCAGGCATTATTACATAAATGCCATTACTTAAAAATTAAAAAAAAAAGAATTTCCTAATTAAATCCCTAAAACAGATTAACCCTAAACATTAAAATAGATCTTAAATACTATCTCTCCCCACCCTTTCAATACCCCCACCCACTGATTCTTTTCCCAAATCATCTCTCTCTAGCAAACTCTAATGTTTTCTCTCTCTCTCTCTCTATGAACTTGTCCCTTCCCACTCCAGCGCAGCTACACCAGATCTAGGTGAAAATCCTTTAGATTTTTACTGATCTACACTTGTAATCCCCTCTCTCCCAATATACCCCCCCCCCCCCCCCAATCGTGTTTATAACTCGATTCTTCCCCATGGAAGACGAATCGAGTTCTGACAAATGATTTGTTTGTGATTCCGAAGAATCATTTGTTGCTGAAACGGTCTTCGACGAAGATGAGATGATCGATTACGAGGAAGTGGAGATCACTTCTGCTCCAACGAACCGAGTTTCCGCCTTGGAAACTGAAGATCTGCAACGTGTTGGGTGTTTTCAGTCGGAGGAACTCCGAAGGCATTACTATGCCTGCTTAGCGATTTGGTGTCCCTCCATCAAACAGGTTTAAAAAAACCCTAACTTGGGTATGTTACCCTAACTCGATTTGTTGTTGTTGATGTCTATTTTGTGATTGCTGGGCATGTTTGTGACCTTTTGATGAACTTTTTCTGAGGGTTTGAAAAAAAAAATAAAAATTGATGCTGTGTCAATGTTGCATGTTTGCTGTCCATTCTAATTTTGTTCAGTTTTGCTGGTAGTTCTGTGATTGCTAGGCAATTTTGTGACCCTTTGATGAACTTTTTATGAGGATTTGGAAAGAAAATTGAAATTATGTTAATGTTGCATGTTTGCTGACCAATCTGATTATGTTCAGTTTTGCTAGTAGTTCTATGATTGTTGGGCATGTTTGTGACCCTTTGATGAACTTTTTCTGAGGGTTTGGAAAAAAAAGTTTTGATGCTCTGTTAATGTTACATGTTTGCTACCCAATCTGATTATGTTCAGTTTAGCTGGTAGTTCTGTGATTGATGGGCATGTTTGTGACCATTTGATGAACTTTTATTGAGGGTTTGGAAAAAAAAATTGATTTATGTTAATGTTGCATGTTTGCTACCAAATATGATTATGTTCAGTTTTGCTGGTAGTTCTGTGATTGCTGGGCATGTTTGTGACCCTTTCATGATTTTTTTCTGAGGGTTTGGAAACAAAATTGAAATTCTGTTAATGTTGCCTGTTTGCTGCCCAATCTGATTATGTTTAGTTTTGCTGATAGTTCTGTGATTGCTGGGCATGTTTGTGACCCTTTGATGAACTTTTTCTCAGGGTTTGGAAACAAATTTGAAATTCTATTAATGTTGCCTGTTTGATGCCCAATCTGATTATATTCTGTTTCGCTGGTAGTTCTGTGATTGCTGGGCATGTTTGTGACCCTTTGATGAACTTTTTCTGAGGGTTTGGAAACAAAATTGAAATTCTATTAATGTTGCTTGTTTGCTGCCCAATATGTTTATGTTCAGTTTTGCTGGTAATTTTATGATTGTTGGGCATGTTTGTGACCCTTTGATGAACTTTTTTTGGTTGGTTTGAAAAAAAAGGATCCTGCTATTTTTTGGAATGTTTGCTGCCCATTCTGTTTTTGCTCAGCTGTGCTGCCCATTCTGATGTTTATAAATTGAAACTGAGCAAAACATTTTTAAAATTGAACAAATTCTTTTTATTAAAACAAAACAATTTTATTTTTTTAAACTGAACATTACTTTTTCTTTTTTATGAAACTGAACATTACTTTTTTTATAAATTAAAAATTTATATTCACCAAATGTTTACAGCCTAAGCAAGGCTAAACATTATTTTTTGTGTTTATGTTGTAAACACTTGTGCAAGAACTATTGTCTTAGGTACCTAATCTAAATCACATGTATCCCAAATTTGTCATTAAGCCACCTATGTCATACGTACCTGAAGCCTGTTCATTTGCAATTGAATGATCTATTCCATCCCTCACAACATCTTCTGTTACTTCTAGTGCTATAGGAAGAGTCCCTTATCTTGTTTGTTCCCTTTCACATGTGTGGTTGTCCGTAGTTGTTTCCCCATTTGACCTTCATAATCTCTATCATACATGACTGCAAGCTTAGAAATACGAAGTTGAGATTGTTTACTTCCATTCTGTCAAAAGATTGGAGGACATTATCCATCAGCTCTTGTATTGTGTATTTTGCTGTCTCTACTTGCAAACTTTGTATAGCTCTGAAATACCCCAATTCCAACACGTTTGTGGTGAATTTGGGGGTTGACACATTATTTGAATGTTAAATCCATTCGATGAGGCTGCACTTCTGAAATCTATGTCATGATTGCTGAGATGACGTCTTGCATTATCCTGCTGTATGATTATGGTTTTACTTGCTCCTTCCAGCCATTTTGCCTTGATTGCTGGTAGAATTTGTTATTGCCCAATGATGAAACAGTAATTTTTGAAAAAATTAAGTGTGTTAATAATGTAACCGTTCTGTCCAATGAGCTAAACTAAATGTGCTAGGACAAAAATTAGGAGACTTATTAACACAAGAAAAACTAGATGATGATAATTTTCTGATAGTATCAAAAGTCACCTTGTCCAACATGTAATTTTTTATAACTTCTGCGTTTATAGAGTCGATCGGTTTGGTGACCAACGTCCCTCTAACTCGATTAATATTGTTTCTGAGGGCAGACTCCATTATTGTGAAGGGGAAATTCCAATTTTCCCATCAAACAATAAAGTTTCGTCTGCTGCGTAATGTGGTCTTGCTACGAAGCACATAAACATAACTATGGGGATAAACCTCTTGCTTTTACACACCCTGTACGGATCATCCTCTTAAGCTAATTTGTATGCCCGTTCACATGTGCATTTTATATAAAACCACTTTTCCTCAATGTGAATAGTATTGTGCATGCTATCATACCTGATCTTGTTAAGAGAACTATCATGATATAAGAACCTAAGGTTGTAATTCAGCCTTTGCAGCTTATTTGCATCTGTAAATAGTGGCTTAATTGCCTTTGAGTGTGCTTTAATTGCTCTTGCTTTTACAAATCTGCCAACTGTGCTTTTGCTCACTTGCAACTCTTTGGCAAGTCTTCAGATCGTCCCCCTCTTCGAAAATGGTATGGCTTTCAAAGCATCTTTGTCTAGAGGAATTTGAACTTTAGAGGCTGACCTTTGTTTAATTTCTGGAAATGTAATAGGTTTACCTTCACTAATCATCTTTTTTGCCACTGTCCAGATAAACTGAATCGTCCTCGTTGAAACTCCAAATGATGTTGTGACTTCCTGCAGCTTACCACAGTTAACAACTCCATCAGTGTTGTTATAAAAAAGAAATTGAACAATTAGGAGTCGAACTGATGGAGTCAAGTTGGGCCTCTTCCTTCGATTACGAACTCCAGCCATTGTAGAGTCTTAGAGATTGAGAAATATGTTGTAATAAATGTACTATGACATTGAATTGCTGAAATTGTGAGTATTTTTATTTGACAAATCTGCTGTAAGAAATCTGTTGTAATAAATGCTGTAAAAGGTTTTTATAGAGTGCTGTATTGTGTTTGAAATTCATTTAGGAGGGAATTTTGATTGGAATTTAAAATTTCCGCCCTTGTAAACCAAGAAAATTAATGGATTTGGGTGGGAATTTTTCCCCCAAATTTTTTTGATCATAAAATTTTGAATTTTTTCAGTTTTGCTGTGCTTATTCTGTTTTTGTACTGTTCCTACAGTACTTTTTACTGTTCACTTTTGTTGAAGGTAGGAAAAATTAGTTGGTGTTAACTCACTAATTAATTCTTTAAAAAAAATAGGAAAGGGACTAGTTTGAAAGTCAATAAAGCATCTTTTGTTTTTTCTTAACCTCTGTGCCCGGTTAACTGTGAAAGGTTAGCCAGTACGGAGGGAATATCAAATACCCTTTATATAGATAGTTAAATAAAGCATCGAATCATTACACTATACATCGTCAATGATAATTTATCAAATATAAATTAAGAATTAAATATATACATTAACTCTGAGTAAACAAAAAAAAGTTATAACATATAGAGTGATATATTAAAGGGAAAGGGAAAACACACACACACACATATATATATATATATATATATATATATATATATAACATAAAAAGTTCCGTTTTGTTGGAATTTTGGAGTGTGAATGGAAAAATATCTTTTAGAAGAAAAGGTGTGAATGGATGATGATATTGAGAAGTCACCAGTGGATCTGCAGCTGCTATTTGACGTGGGTTTTGGTCAGCAGCATACTGAGAGGTTGGTGGCTATTCCATCGGACATGGAGATCAAGGAGGCTGTTTTTGGTCTTTCATCTGATAGCTCTCCGGGTCTGGATGGGGTTTGGGGTTCTTTTTATCAGTATTGTTGGGAGTTGATTAAGGAGGATGTGTCAGCAGCTGTCTGTTATTTTTTTGTCTCAGGTTTTTTTTCCGGCAGGTCTTAATTCTAGCTTTGCTACCCTGGTGCCTAAGTTTGATGGGACATCAAAAGTGGAGGATTTCCAGCCTATTGTCATGGGGAACTTTCTCTTCAAGACCTTCACTAAGATTTTGACTTCTCGACTCGGTTCCTTCATTGGTGATTACCTTTTCCCCTATCAGTTTGGCTTCATTCCGAGACGTAGCATTCATCACTGTATTGCCTTGGCCTTGGAGTGTATTAACTGCTTGCATAGGCCGAAGAGTGTGGACAATGTGGCTTTGAAGGTGGATATTTGGAAAGCTTTTGATACACTCAGCTGGTCCTTTCTTTTATCGGTTCTTCGTAACTTTGATTTCTCGGAGGTTTTTATTACTAGAGTGGAGTCTGTTTTGAATTCGGCAAGGTTATCCATATTGATTAATGGCTCACCTTTGGGGTATTTTGGCTGCTCTCGTGGGGTTCAGCAGAGCGATCCCCTTTCACCGCTTTTGTTTTGTTTGGCTGAAGAGGTTCTTGGACGAATGATTTCATACGGTATCTCCTATGGTAGGGTAAGGTCTGCATTAGCTAAGCGTGGGGGGTGTTGTCCTCCGTTCCTCCTTTATGTGGATGATATCTTCATTACATCAGCAGCTAAGTTGGATAATATCCGAGCGATTATTGGGATTCTCAATAGGTACGTTGTTATTTCAGGCCAAGTGGTCAGTCCGGGTAAGTCCAGTGTTTTCTTCAGTCATACGACATCTCGTTCCTTTCGTGTAGCTGTTAGTGTTGTTACCAGGATGTCTATTGGTACTCTACCTACTCGATACTTAGGGCATTCCCTTATTCTGGGTGGTGCCTAAGGCTTCTGCTTTTCGGCCCTGGGCTCAGGCTATCAAAGCCAACTTCTCAAGATGGAAAGGCTCGACTCTGTCGATGGCAGGGTGAACTTGTCTTGTGAATTCTGTCATTGTGAGTTCGTTTGTTCACTCGATGATGATTTACCGTTGGCCCCACTCTCTTCTCGATGAGCTTAAAACGGCTATGCATAATTTTCTATGGACGGGATAGTTGAAGCGTAAGGGAATCATCAATGTCGTTTGGAAAAAGATTTGTGCCCCGTAGTCTGAAGGGGTCCTGGACGTTCGATCGATTCAGGTATCCAATGACTCTTTGTTATTCCGGTTTGCGTGGGATGTCTACACTTTAAAGACCCCAGAGATGGCTTTCATTCAAAAGAGGTGGTTCACACGGGAGGGCAATGTCAGACCTTACTATGTGCACTCCTCTATTTTCCCCAGCTCTAGGAAGTTTCTTCACAAAGCAGTCTCTGAATCACGTTTGTTAGTTTGTAGCTCTTATTCGAGGCTATTTTTTTACTGATAATTGGTTAGGATATTCGATTGTGGATAGACTCCACATCCCTATGGAGGTTCAGCCCCTCCTCAGTCAGAAGATATCTGATTATTATTATTCGGACACGTGGCATTTGGAGGAAACGTTTTTTGCTACTCACCCGGTGGTGGTTTATGACATCACCTCCTATGACTTAGTTTGGACAGGTTCAAAGGATGGTCAGTTGAATTCTACCCTAGCGTATCACCATTTCTATCCTAAATTCCCAGTGCCCTCATGGGCCTCTTGGATATGGGCCTCTTTCATACCACCTAGCAGGTCATTCTTTATTTGGTGGGCAATTCATGGCAACCTTCCTACTTGGGAAGTATTACAAGCTTGGAACTTTCAGGGTCTGTCTATATGCCCATTCTGTCGCAAAGAAAGGGAGTCCCTAGACCACTTACTTACATCTTCCTCTTTCTCGATTTCAGTTTTGAAATGTATATGTTGGGCATTTGGTACAAGTGTTAAGTTGGATAACGGATTCCATAGTTTTCTTTTACAGGTGATGCAGAAACCGTTTAGCACTCAGCTACAGGGCCTTTGGCGTATTACCTTTGTAACTTATGTCTGGGCTATTTGGGCGGCTCGAAATGGCGCCACATATGATGATCAACGGCCTAGTCCGACTCAGCTCTTGACATTTATTTGGACCACTTTACGAGAGGCATCGACCTTCCGGAAAGGGGTCACGTCTGGTACCACTACAGAGCTAGAGTGTTTTAGTCGGTTGAAGATACCACCAATCCCGAGGGCTGCTCCCACGTTACGCTGTGTGATTTGGTCTCCTCCTTGGGCCGGATGGGTGAAGGTCAGTACAGATGGCAGCTCTACTGGAACGCCGGGGGGCAACTTTTGGCCGAGCCATCTATAGAGGGGCTAATAGGTTGATCCTCGGGGATGGGCCTCTGATTTTGGGTTTGGTTGCGCCTTTGAGGCGGAACTAGAAGCTTGTATATTGGCTTTAGAGGTGGCTTATGACAACAGGTGGAATCACATTTTGATAGAGAGTGACTCAACAACGGTGGTTTCTTTGTTTACATATAGTACCCTTCGATTCCTTGGCGGTTGCGTACACGCTGGTTGACGACACTTAGGTGGTATGATCACTCTCACCTTGTGGTTACACATATTCACAGGGAGCGCAATCAAGCAACAGATGCACTCTCCAAGCTTCATGTTTCTTACATTTAGTTCCACCAGCTTTCGGAATACATCATTCAGCTGGCAGTGCAGGATTACACCTTTGTCTACTTCCGACAGATGATTTGACTTGTTTGGTTGGTACTCTTTTTCCTGCACAAGGATTTCCCACTGGGTTTTGTCGTGTGCAGGTTTTAACGAGGCCAACTTATATACGGGCTAGCTACTGACACTTAGTAGCAGCCCTTGCATGGGGTTGTCCGTGTCTTCTTTTCACTTGTAAACTGATTATTGATTCGTATATATAATGCCGATTAGCTCACGTAAGTGAGAGACTTTTCTCACTCTCTCCCATTAAGTGTACCCAGTACACTTGATGGTATTTATAAGGGGGAGGAGTGGGCCTACTATTATGGGAGATGGGCCTCACATAATAACCCACTTCCAGTAAATGGATCAGTCCACTTGGGCGGCTTTGAAGCGGACCCAATAACCCCGTGGACCAGGCCCATGGCCTGGGCCAAACTAACATATTCACATTCATCAACTCTGCTCAAACTAATATCCATCACTGAAGTGGTGTCAAATTAATCCAAATCATGAATTTTAACTAACTGGTAATGTAATTTGCCCACCACCTGAAATTACCCAACCAGCCCAAACTCACCAAGTCCATCCTAGCCACGAATTTTTATTAACCGGCAATGTAATTGGCCCATCACTTTGAATGATATATTCAAAACCTGTCCAAATACATTGGCCTCGATCAGTATAATTAAGTCAAATTTCTATCAATCGATGAAAACAAATGGCCATCATACATGTTGGTACATTAACGCACCGTCAAAGATAAAATTTCAATCACTAGAAATTGCAGGGCTTCACCCTAAAGGGAGCCCTTCCAGAAATTCTTGAGGGCTAGGGTCAGGCCCAGGCCCAAGAGGGGGTTTTGAAATAGTTTTCAACCAGTAATAGACGGGCCTCGGTTAGAACCTCACTAACTTCGTCATTGCCCCAAGCGCGAAGATGGTTAGCATAGTTGGTCACACACTACATTTATATGTGGAAACAATTAGCTCACTTGTATAACCTACCCGACACTACAACAAAAAGGTCGCTTAGTGACACTATTTATTTTGCTTAGGGACGCTAATAAGTGTCATAAAATAAGTACCGACGCTTCTAAAAGTGTCATAAATTATGTCACTAAATTTACCGTCACGAAAATATTTATGACACAAAATGATGCGTCAGTAAATTTTATCTAGCGACGCTGTTATGGTAAGTGTCGTGAATATTATTATGGTGACACAAATTAGTGTCATAATTACTAAAATCCACATTTATTAATAGGCATCTTTAATGACGTTTTTTTAATCTATTGTGTCACAAATAAGCGTCTAGATATTAATGACATATTAATTAATTAGCGTCACCAAATTAATGACATTTTTTTTGTCTATTGTGTCATGACTAAGCGTCCTAAAATTAATGACACTTTTTTTTATCCATTGTGACACAAATAAGTGTCATGAAATTAATAACAAATTTATCAGTATTTACGTTTTGGGTGCTAAAACTTTTGTTCAGAAAATACAAAATTAATGTAAAAACTAATATATAAAGCTTAAATTAATCAACAATAAACGTATTATAATAGAAATCTGGTTACAAATTAAAGAGTTAATCTAAAAATAATTAGGTAAGTTCATACTAGACTATCATATACAAAGCACTAACTAAAATGAAAAATAAAGTCTTCAACACAAGGATGCACGGTAGATGTGAAACATCATATGCTTCCATTATCATTTCGTAAGTCGATCAACGAGTTTCCTGTTTCAATTCAACAAGAAGTAATTAGCATCTATAATAATTAAGTGAAAGTGAAAGTTAGACACGACGACCAACAAACATGCACATTATATAATTCGGTGAGATTTCAGAATAAATCCATTAAAACTAAACTTTTTTGAATATTAAGAAAAAAATAAGAGCATGTCAATTTTGTATGTTATGTTGAAAAATTAGTTAATTAATGAAGAAATTATATCCTCTACTTTAGCATACATCTCTTTATTAGTACGGGAATTATACATCATTATCACAATGTAGCTTACAATGTGGAGTTTATCTTGACTATACTCCATAACAACAAAATGAAGCCTTATGATAGTCATCAAATGCAACAGGTGAGACTAACACACATGCTTAACTTAAAACTGAAATTTAACACATGGAAGTTGCTGGGAATGATAAAGTTATGCTGCTACACTCTAATGTGGAAGACATTTAAGCCATAAGTCACAAACTCAACTATGTACAAAGTGGAAAGAATTAATCAAATTTCAAATATAAAACCTTTATCTGGCCAGGATATATACATAACTCAATTACATCTAAATGAAACCAATAAGAATCAAAAGTCATAATTCCAAGCAAAAACAAATAGGTCACCAAAAAAATTAATATAACATAGTCAAAAAGATAAAATAGAATAAATGAAGAATCAAACAAATATTTAAAAGGTTAATTTTATATTGGCACAATATATAATTTACTTACAATTGATTGGAGCATCCTGAAATTTCACATTCCTTGAGTAATTCCAAATTCCGAGAAATTTGTCATATATGGCATATTCTGTAAAGAAAACAAGGAAACTATGAAATGAGTCCATCATAAAATTTCCATTTATTATGTAAAAAAGTAATATAATAATATGAAAAGTATGTATATATACTTGACTATGTACAAACCTCAGAAAAATTTCTCTTAAATTCAAAGAGATCCTTTCGAAAGTTATCCATGCCTATTTGGAATTCACTCATCTTCCTCTCATAATCGAATTTCATGTTCTCCATCTTTTCCTCATACTCCTCTTTCAATTGAGCTATTTGACCTTCATACTCCGACTTCAAGTTTGCTATCTCCATTTCATGATGTGCTTGCATATCAACAATTTCTTTTTGCACACTTTCAATTTCACTACATCTTATTTCTCTTGGCCGATGATTTTGGTTAAGCAGTTGTGTTGGTGTAACACCTAGCCTAAATCCTCGAACCCTCCCATATTGATCTTCCCGAAAGAGTTCACCAAACACTTCATCTTCAATAACATTTTTTTCAGGAGACTCTAACGCTTCACTACGTTCAGCAACCATATTGATACCTGTCTCCTATTAAAATAGGAAGCGGACAAATGAAATTAATATTCTATGAATATACACAAAGGAATTTTATTGGATATCCCCGAAGGGACAATATAGAAAAGGGAATTGAAAACTCTATTTTCTGTTTCAGCATATAGACACGCACACACACCCCTTAGCTATATACAATAAAAGATAGCCAGTATAACTGATGGAATAGCTAATTCATTCTAAAGAAGGTAATAAGCAATTCATTAAGAAGAAACAAGGCAATCATGAATCCAAGTAGGAGATCTAACCACAGAGATAGAGATAAATTAATAGGACCAACATGTTCGACATGAATTAAAAATAATAATAACTTTTGGGATAGATTATATTGACACACCGGTCATACTTATAACCATCCAAAAATTATGAATCTATTAAAGAAACTACAAATTGAGAAATCCAATAGCATAAATCACATAAGAAATAAACTAGTTACACTTAAGCACAAATGAAGTCATTGGGAAGGTTACCATAATCTTTCCAGCTTCTTGATTAACGAAAGTTCCATCTTTCTTCTGATGTGTGATTCCATAGAACTCCAAGCGTCCAGGCTCCTTTCCATTTTTCTCTATCTGATGTGATATTATTTTAAGTTAGATAAAATAGCAACATAAATCTAATCTAAAAAGAAAACAATTGTTGCACCAACATTAAATTATAAGTAACATGTTCAATTGACTAAATTAATATAAAAATAAATAAAAAATTAATTTTCAACACACATATTCTTCTCTAGACCGAGCGAAGCTCTTTGAACCAGTAGTATGAGGTGTCTTGTGGTACGTCCTTGCTGTTTTACCCTTAATAGAGAGGTCCTGGAAAGAACTTATATATATCAAAAAGCAAATTGACACAATAATTCTATTGTATTATATGAATCACATATTGATTACGTCCTACCTTTGACTTATTTGAATACCAATACTCTACAAGTTTCTTCCATTGCAATGATGACTCTCCTTGTGGAACTGATCCCATAGTCTCTTCCATCGTCTTTCTGTCAGGCTGATAGTGCTTACCTTTCAATTCAAACTTATGGTTCTTCCACTTCTTGTTAGTTAATTTCAAGACCCACCCTTTCATTTTTGCATTATCAGGAATGTCGAAGTATGTCTATATCAAATAATAAACTCACTTTAATTTCAATGTAATATATAAGATACACTAACTAAATTTTCTTAACCATAGTAACGAAAATGAAATCAACGTCTAAGGTACCTTAGTCAGCTTCTGATAGGTATGGCCCAGTAACTTCGGGTCGGATTGACACCCCGGACCAGATCAACCCGACCCGAGCAACTGAGCCCAGGAGGATAAGCCCAACAACCGGCCCAGAAACGTGCGCTCAAAATAGTGTGGCCCAATTGCGGCGTACCCAAGGGCGGCGTATTGGGGAAACAAGATTCCCACGTTCTTCTCCCACGATCTGCTCCCAACCTCCATGCAACGAAAATAGGCGCGATTGTAGGGAGTTAGTTAGGGTTTTGAGTTGAGTAGTATAAGTAGGAGAATTGTACTCAGAATTAGGGTTGGCATTTTGTATTCTAAAACAGTTGCGTGTAATTTCAAAAGGATAGTGAAGAAACACCTCGGCAGGTGATATTTTCAGCCCGTAGACGTAGATCTCCGGATCGAACCACGTACATCTTGTGTTCTTTAAGTTTCTTGCATTGATTTACGTTGCGAAAGGGGTTTTACGTTCGGAGTTTATTTGATAACCAGATTACGTTTTATCAGCTTCCATATATTTTCTTTGTCTTGACGAGGCATTTTTCTCCAATCTGTCCATTCAATCGAACAATACTCCTTTTTTCTAGCAACAATACCAAGCCAACTACCCAAAATTCCACCACCTTTTTTTATTGGTTGTTCCATATTATTGCATTGGACCACAACCTTTGAGCCTTTTGGTAGAGTCCACACATCTTTCGCACGGGTAGAGCCTTGTTTTTTATGCACATTACCTTGAACATCTAATTATAGAATCCAATAATTACAGTCTACTTTATTGACTATAAATCATATATTATCATTGGAAAATAGAAAGGAGACCTCAAACTACCCTTTACTTAGATTTTGATGAATTGTGGCATGCATAATTCCAAATCATGAACAATAAGTGGAATAGACTTTTGGAATGTCAAATCTCAACTAATCAACGGGTTAAAAAACAAGTGTATCACAAAGGTGAAGAAGATTATGATTGCTAGTAAATAGAAATTATTCACAGAATAAATGTAACCATTGAGGAAAAAAATTCACCAGATTAGACAAATAAAATAGGCCATATCACACAATAAATCAATCCTAGACGTGCAAAACCGTGATCATCCCAATAGTACCTCTTATTTCAATATCTTCGTAGACTTGTTCAACATTGTCGGCATCATTGTTATCTTGACCTCCAGTGTCAGAGTCTATGCTGTCATGTGGTTGAGTTTCATCATCCGAAACTTCTTGGTTAGTATCACATGTTAGGGCATAATCGGTAAAATGAGGGTCCCTTGCCCGTTTTGTTCTTGCCATTAATCTAAATCCAAAGATCAAAACAAGTAAATCTCTGAAAATTTACATAAAGAAGATTTGAGTGCAAGTTCTGAATCATAAATAAGACAATATACCCATCATCGATGTGTTAAAGATTGATTTAAAAAACAGCATAATACAAACTTTAATTGGTACAAGAGTATAATTTGGATGAAAGTAGCTAATATCTATATTTATAATATGCCTAAAATTCACCCATCAAGATAGCACCGATTTTCTATTTCCGAATATTTGCAGATATTACGCATTTCATAGTATCAGTTATAATCAGTTATTGATTTTGTAAAGATAGTATGATACATAAAGTTGGAGTTGCTTGTACATCCTTAATGTTACCTAATTGTCTTACTCAACGATTTAACATTTAAGCATACCCATTAACAAGAAAACATATTCATCGATCAGCAAACAATTTTTATGTGTCTAGGCGAGAAAAAAAAAATTAACATTGTAGATTGTTAGAGTATAGATGAATATACTTTAACTGAAAGTAGCGTAATAGTGTTATCCAATGTTAATCAACACAATAGTTCTTACAATCAATAAAAGAAAATCACTCAATTACCAGCACAATTAAATCAAGTGAGACAATGTACCAATCATCAAATAAATAATTTCACGGTCACATTAAACTAGAAGTGTACAGATTTACCGGAAAACAATAACACAATAATTAGAAGAAAAGAGACGAAATTATTCAAAACAAAAAAAAAAAAAAAAACTTACTTTTCTTGAAGAAAGTTTTTGTGATGTCAACGGTGAGAGCACAGATGTACCTTCTATGCATCAGTATCAATGGAGAGAATAAAGAGGAGGGAGGGAGAAGAGGAATACACGAGTCGTGCGTAACTGAACGTGCTAGAAGAAGCGGTAAATCATAATTTGTGAAAAAGAAAATTGGCGCAATCCAAAAATTCCTGGGCCTTTAGAGACTAGGGCTGTGTTTGGATGTGGAGGGACTCGAGTATGACTGGATATTGGAAGAAGCAATAGTATCCAACAACAAATCATCACAAGAGCAATATGGTAAACATATGTGAAGGGGGATGGGGAAATAACTCTTGAAATCATTCCTTCAATTGGGGTTTCACGCATCAGTGGAGAATGGAAATTTGGGGTGTGGGGTTTAGGTATTACAGATTTGGGGGCTTGAGGCCTTTAAGAATGGACTGACATTTTTATACTATAATTTTATTTATGGTGGTAATGAATCGGGTTCAAACCCGAATTCGTACTAAATCCGCTTCGTATGGGGCGGGTTCAAACCCAGTCAAAAAGGTATTGTCGAGTTTGAATTGGGTTGTGGGTTTTGTTAAACCCGCCCCTAACTTGCCTCCTATATATTATTTATATTAATATTTTTTATATTTTTTATTATAATAATATATTCTACTTACTACTAATTCTACTACCAATATATTCACATTTTTATTGTTTTATTGTGTTTGATTTAGTTTGAGAATTATTTAGTTATATTCATTAATAGATTTTTTAATCAATAATGTATACCTTATATTATATTTCAATTAGGGAATGTTTATATTAAAAAATATTGTATAAATTGAAAAAAATAAAAAACTAAAACAACATGACGGGTCGGGGTGGGTAACCCGCCGGGTTAGCGAGGTGGGGCGGGATTGGATTTTCTGATAAGGCGGGTCGAAGCGTGTTACAAATTTAATTCTTTCTATGCAGGACGGGTCTTGGGAAAAGCCAAACCGCCCCATACCCACCCCATTGTCATCCCTAATCCTATTCACTTTTGCAGATCCGGGTGCACTTTTCAAATTTCTTTTTTTATATCTCACAATTATTTTAGAAATTAAAAAAGAAAAAAAATTGATTTAGAAAAGTATTAGCTTATTTATGTTATATGATTTTACATTTTAATAAAGATCTTAAGAATTAATTATGCTGGACGTATATTATTACCTTTAGCTTAATGATTACTATATATGTCTAATTATTTCGTCTTAAAAATGGATTTCTCCGAATTCTAATAAAACTGAATCATATGAAAATATGTAAATGTCCAATTCTGTTGTTTAATATAATTATATAGGAATTACTCCCTCCGTCCTGGTTAACTTGTCACAATTAACCGGTCACAGATATTAAGAAAAAGCAGATTTTATGGAATATTTGACTTTTTTAAAAATGAGAAAAAGCAGATTTTGTGGAATCTTTGACTTTTTTAATGATGGAGATTGAATGTGGATATTTTGAGGGTGGTGATTGTTGTCTTTAATTGAAATTTATGGGTGTGATAATTTAAGTGGGACGGACCAAAATGGAAAGTAGGACAAGTTAACTGAGACGGAGGGAGTATTATTTTTCTATCTAACTTTTATAATAAATCAATTACTTTCAGATCATTCCGAAAAAAATAGCGGTACTTCTTCATAGACAAGATTTCTTCTGCTGAGGATATTCTTTGTTAAGAGCAAGAAGGTATGTGTGTTTTTCTTTTCCATTTCCAAAGTATTTTTATGAAATTAATATCGCCATTAGAGTAACAACATAATAAGCAACGGGTGCTATATTAATTTTCTAAATTGTGTTCAATCGGCATACATTAAATGTAATTTCTCCTAAAATTATAATGATGTGCAATTTAAGTTTAGTTATAGGCTAAAATTTTGTCAAGTACATAATTAAGTATAATTCAAAACTTATATTCATTATTTTCTTTTACAAAAAAATAAGCGTGAAATATAATACTCCCTCCATCTCGGCTACCTTTTCCGCCAAGTCAAATTGTTAAGTGTATATAAAAGAATAAATCGTTCATTGTATCATATATGTGCAACAAAGAGGGTGTTTGGCTAAACTTTTTTCAACATCAGTAAACTCCAACATCTTGCAGAAATGTTATTTCTCAAGAACTTATAAGTTAATAAAGTATTAAGATAAAATAACTTATATCCTTCCAATTGAATGTAGTAGTTTGCTGTAAATTTTGGAACTAGTTTGAAAGTCACTATAAAACACACATTTTGATGAGTGTATAAAGTGTGTGTGGCGTGTGTGAAGTTCATGTGGAAGAAGTGTGTAATGTGTGTAGTGTAATATGTGAATTTCAATGTAACTTATAAAATTTTAAAAAATAAGATGGACTAGAGAGTTTAATTATTTTGGAGTTTATGACCTTTAAAAACTTATTTTTACATCTTATAAGTTGTTTAACATCTTACTTTACCAAACACATTTCAATAACTTATATGCTCTCAAACATCTTATTAAATGTTTTGAAAAATTGATAAGCTTAGCCGAATATTCCTCTAAATTTGCCCAAGCAGGTGAAAGCACATCTCATGCTCAACTTTAGTAAGCTCAAGCTCTTAATATTTTTTTTTTAACTTATTTATTATTAATAAAGTTAAGCTCTAATGAGCTTCATTTGAGTCGTACTCGAATCGAGCATTAGTACTTTGGTATTTTTCAGTGATGCAAAATTTGGTCTATGAAGCCGTCTAGGCGCTCGTGACCCAACTCAATTTCAAGAAAATTGACAACAAAAGGTGGTTTCGGTATTAATCGCCGCCTACCGATTTTCGACATCTACAACCTTGCTGTTTTAATACCTATTCAACAACTTACTTTTTAGTTTGAGCTTTAAACTTTATAAGTTTGTGACAACTAATTTCCCCTCTTAAATGACCAAAGATTAGTACTCCTGTACGTATAAATTCCTTTGGAGCCATATTCATGCAACTTCCAACTGAATGATTTTTGTAAAGGTAGATATATTTTTGCTCAGACCAATAAAAGTTTGCCTTCTTAATATTTGTCCCAAAGTTGCACTAACAGCAACAGAGATCCTGCAACTTTTCTGGTGGCCCTGGAAAAGTTAATGAGAAGATTCTGGCTGAGGTGTTAGTTTCAAATAACAAAAAGTGGAAATCTACATAGACCAAATCTGAGAGAATAAATCAAAAGAGTTCAAACAGAAATTTTCACATAGTAACAATTAATCCAAGTCACATTCTTGCATAAATCAGGTGGAAGAGCCAAAACAACAATAAATCAACACTAATCTGCATGAGAAAACACTTTGGCGAGCATTCTATAAGAGGCTCCGAAAGTGACTCGGAAACTTGATGATAAGCTGAATTGTCTTGAATTAGATGCCACAAAATTCCTATACAACTCCCCGAACTGCTCTAGCATGAATTTCTGCAAACTACAAATAGATCACAGTTTCAACATAATATATTGTGGGAATATGAGAGCAAAATATATAAAATATCATGATTTAAAATATTCCTATATGTAATTCTAGAAATTCAGTAATACATGATTCACCTTTCCACATCGTTTCCATATTGAGGGGGAATTTGACAAAGGTCCTAATATCTTGTTCTCCCAAATTAGATAAAGCTAAAGAACTCAAACATGTTATAACACCAATTGACAGTGAGAAAGAGAGATATGCAACAAAAGGAAATATAGTACCCATACAAATAGAAAAAGTGGCAACCAAACAATAAGGAAAAAGTAAAATACTTATAGATGTAAACAACAATACTTCTAAAAATCATAAAAGAATAATGCCTTGCATTATTACCTTTTAAGACTGGTAGCTATAGAGTTGTTGAAGAAGATTCCAGCCACACAACATACCTAATTATTTGAATTTGGTTCAGCATCCACCCTAGCCCAAGTGGGCCGATCATCATTGGTCATAGATGTATTCACATTTTGAGGCATGCATTCCGTATAAGTACCATCATCCTTATCCTGTGATCCTATCCCCATATCATACAAGTCTCTAGGTTTTGTATATATCACTTGAGACCAGTCATTGTTTCTTGGATCTTGCACATAAAAGACTTGCTTTGATTGTGAAGAGAAAACAAACAGATCATCTTGTAAAGATCTCCCTGTATGTATTAACCTAGAAAAATTGACTAATATGCACCCAGTAGAATCTTTTTTCAATCCCCTGGTATTGTTAACATCAACCCAATCACACCTAAACATCACAATTTTGAACGACCTATAGTAATCTAGCTCAATTATGTCATTAAGCATGCCATAATAAGGCTTTCCATCTACTTCCACGACTACACTATTTTGGGTCTTTCTTAATCGATCACGACTCTTGGTATGGTACCTAAACCTATTAGTAATGAATCCGCTAAACCTTCTAACAATATTGTTCGGGCCTCTAGCTATAGCAACTAACTCATCCGGAATGCCATTCTCGATCATGATTGGCACCTGACATAAATTGAATAAATGAATTATGAATGACTACTTAGTTCAAGGACATGCTATCATTAATCAATATAATAACTCACTTGATTTAAGAGCCATTCTGGAAAATCTTCCACAATCCATTTGTGCTCGACCTGTGGGGTAGCTCGTTTCGGGCGATAAGCTCTTCTTTGAGTGGCGAGAAAATCACTGTACCAAATTACAAATTTAATAACTCAGATAAGTTTAGAAACTAAAAAGTATTTTTATGGAAACAATGTACTAACATACCTCCGATAATTAGATATTTTGTCATAATGAAGTAGCACATATCTATGGGCTTGTGCCAAAGACACGTCATCAAGAACCACACTCTCGGCTTTCCCTAATATCCGTCCACCACTGGAGAAAAGGAAATCATCTCCTTTATCGACCTGATCAGCATTTCTTTGAGGACGAGTAAATGTTGTCTCCACAGCTTGAAGATATCGAGAGCAAAATGTCAAACATTCATTTGCAATATAACCTTCAGTGATAGACCCCTCTGGTTGAGCTCAGTTTCTCACATGAGATTTTAAATTCCCCAAGTTGCTTCAAAAGGAGAATACAAAGTTGCTTAAAAATTAGAATTCCTTATAAGACTTAGAGATATGTATAATGCAAGAAAAATATTTAGATTTTATTATTTAGAGCATTTTGTAAGAAAGTTCATAGTAGAAGCTAACCTCTCAACAGGAAACATCCATCTATATTGTACAGGACCACCAGGTATAGCTTCCTCAGATAAATATATAATCAAGTGAACCATAATTGTAAAAAAACTAGTAGGAAAGATCTTCTCCAGACGACATAATGTGACCGTCACGTCTGATTGTAGTTGTTTAAGCTCCTCTACATCAAGGGTCTTTGAGCATAGTTTCTTAAAGAATGAAGATACCTCAGAGATAACAACTACCAAATCAGGTGGCACAGAGGCCTTAAGAGCGATTGGGAGAATATCTTGCATCAAAATATGAGCATCATGACTTTTAAGATTAGAAAGCTTGCGATCCTTCAGATTCACGCACCTAGATATATTAGATGCATAACCATCGGGAACCTGCAGATTTTTTAGCACATTCAAGAACAAGTCCTTTTCTTGTGTAGTCATTGTATAACATGCTTGGGGTAAATGAACAACGTCATTAGGACCATTTATTGGGTGGAGCTCAGCTCGTATACCTAATTCCACCAAATCAAGTCTTGCTTTGTAGTTGTCTTTACTCTTACCTTCAAGATTTAACAATGTATTAATGATGTTATGACACACATTCTTTTCTATGTGCATCACATATAAATTATGCAGCAAAAGGTTATACTCCCAATGTGGTAGATCAAAGAAAATACTTCTTTTTTTCCACACACAGTTTATTGGCGCTTGTTCTCCTAAACCCTCAATTGAAGCGGAACTTGCAAAATCAGCATTTTCCCCGATGAAATCATCAACAACATCAAACACCCCATTCTTCATTGTTAATGGATTGCTCATTAGTAGCATGGCATGTAGATTTATTTGTTGTTTCCCTTGTCCTCTTGTTTGTTGTTTTTTTTAGCTTTTCCATAAGTGAATGTAGAACCAGATAATTGGCCTAAGACAGCAGTACCTGATAATGGAACCGGAGCAACTTCCAATTCTTCATTTCCATCAAATGCATCACTTTGATAACGAAACGGATGATCTGGCTTTAACCACCTACGATGCCCCATATAGCAAAATTTACGTCCATGGGGTAACCATCGAGATTGAGTTAGATCTCCACAAGAAGGACAAGCAACACGACCTTTGGTGCTCCAACCTGATAAATTAGCATAAGTTGGGAAATCATTAATGGTCCACATCAGAGCTGCTCATAATTTGAAGTTAGTACCACTTGATGCATCAAATGCATCCACACCTTCCCATAATTGCTTTAGCTCATGAATTAATGGTTGCAAGAAAACATCAATATCATTTCCTGGTGCTTTCTCTCCTGGAATAACCATTGACAATATCATAGAAGGTTGCTTCATACAAACCCAAGGCTCCAAATTATACGGAATAAGTAAAACCGGCCAAGTGTTATATGTAGTGCTCATGGTACGAAATGGGTTAAACCCATCACTAGCTAGTGCTAACCTTACACAACGAGGATCAGAAGCAAATTCTGGAAATCTGGAATCAAATTCTTTCCATGCTTTTCTGTCTGCCGGATGCCTTAATTTTCCATCTTTGGTACGACCTTCCATATGCCACCTCATAGATGCTGCAGTTTTTGAAGACATGTAAAGTCGTTTAAGTCTTGGTATCAAAGGAAAATACCTTAGGACTTTCGCGGCCTTTTTCTTTCTTGTCTTATCTTCATCTCCAGTTCTTGTATGTGTTTCTTCATCTGTGTTCATTGCCCACCGTGAAGCTGAGCACACACCACAAGTTTCATCATTAACTTTATCCCCCCAATATAACATACAATCATTAGGACATGCGTCGATTTTCTCATATCCTAGTCCCAATTCCTTAATAATCTTCCTAGCTTCATAATAAGATGATGGCAAAGAAACACCTAGTGGAAAAGCATCTTGTAGTAACTCCAGAAGCGCGCTCAAGGACTTCGCTGACCATCCATACATACATTTCAGGTGAAATAGTCGCAGTATAAATGATATCTTTGAAAATTTGGCACACCCTGGATAGAGTTCTTGATCACTGTCTTTCTCCAAATTGTGGGATCTTCTTTCATTATTAATGCCCAAATCATCACTAACAGGATGCGACTCATTGCTGAAATATTGGCTTCCATTTGCAAAATTCAATTCTTCATTTAGATGTTCGGGTGCATCTTGTGCATTATGTTCAGGTGCACGTTCAGATGCATCTTGGAGAAGTTCCCTCATTTGATATTTTCCATCAAGATTTTCTTGCACGTTTTCAGAAATCTCCTCAATAGGGCTATCGTGATCATCTGGTGGGGATAAAACGTTTTCTCCATGAAACACCCAACGATTATAGCCATTTTGAAAGCCATTCCAAAACAAATGCTCATGAACAATATTAACGTCAAATGAAGATCTATTAAAACATTTTCGACATGGACAGTAAATAGCTCCATCAACAGATGAGTTTTCAACAGCAAATTTGATAAAATTTGCCAATCCATCAACAAATACTTTACTTGATCTAGGTTCATGCATCCAACTTTTGTCCATTGAATCAAAATCTCTTTATCTCAAACTTAGTTTCCTAATAAAAACAAAAAATGAGAAAAAATTAAAAAGAAATTTTACAATAACATTATGTATATTCATACTTACACACAATTTAAGTATAACTACCTCCTAAGCTACAAAATGTCACATTTAAACAATCTTGTTAGCATGCAAAAATGGAACATAAAAAATAGAGGGGTGATTTCACAATTGTTATATCATTACAACAAAAATAGAAGTGTTATTTCCAAGATTTGAGAGAGACTCTCTCGTTCACCTTCCTAACCCCAAGGTCTGCTCTAAAAAAAACTTTGGTCATTTCCCCTTTTCTCTAGCTGAACACTAGAAAATCTTTGTGCTAAAAACATGAGTTTTGACTCCTCATCCAAATTTCCCTTCTCCATTATATAGTATTACTTCTATTGTTATCACTATTGATATTTTGATCCTATAAACTCCTTATTATATTTGTTGACAAAACCATTGTAGTTTGAGCCATGTACACGACATCACTTCCTCTTATTGCCTATTTCGCCATGCCAAGTCAAAATTTCAACTTCTCTAACTACCAATGATATTTGTCATAAAATCTCATTTTAATAACTCAACATCAGAATACCATCATTGTAGTTAAAGTAGATATATTATATAATGATTTTTCTTCATTTTATTTCCTTTCTTCTCCCTTTTCCAGCTTTGTTTCTATCTTTTCTCAATTTTCTTTTTCTTCAATCAATCATAGTTGAACCTTTACACATTCCAATTTGGAACAATCTTAACTGAATACAATATTCACACAAATTTCTAATCAGAAAAAAAAACACCTTAAAAATACACTATGGAGAGAGCATCATACTACCAAAACTTCCAAGATAATTGAAATATTAAGCCATCAACGTAGCTAAAGTTTCAAAGAATTACGCAGCAAAAACTAATTTCATTCTCATTGATTTCATTAATAAGAATATCAATAAAAGATAAATAAAAGTGGTGACCTCGGTTAATCGCATAGGTTCGTGTCAATCCCAGTGTACCTTCTCTGTTTTCTTCACCAATAGACGCCCTTAGAGTTGCTGATAGAATGCCTAGATTGTTTTCTTCACCAATAGACGCCCTTAGAGTTGCTGATAGAATGCCTAGATGCCGCCGTCGGCACCGTGATGGACACGTAGAAGACGAAGAAAAAAAAAGTAAATATTGAAGTTGTGGTGTGACAGATTTTCTCCTGATTTTTCTTTTCTCTGTTTTCTCGTTTTTCCTTTTCTTGTTTTTTTGGGTGGGGAAGGGGAAGAGGGGGGATTTTGCGCAGGCTGGGGTTAGTTAGGGCTGGGATTGGCTTCTTTTCTCTGTTTTCCCGTTTTTTCTTTTCTTATTTTTTGGGGGTAGGGGAAGGGAAGAGGGGGATTTTGCGGAGGCTGGGGTTAGTTAGGGGTGGGATTGACTGTGATTTTTAATGTTGTACTGAATATTTTTTTTTTTTCAATCTCTAGGTTGTTAATATTTTAAATATTGCTAATTAATTGTAAAAAAATGAAGAATTATATATATTCATTACACATAAAAATATTGGATTATATATATGCAGTAATGATATAGATACCACCCGTGGATTTTCTTATAGAGCTCAGCTGTTGATATATTCTGCCACCTCACATTAACACCACTAGTTGATATGTTCTGCCACCTCACACTCACACCAGCTAAAACATGTTATGTATATTTTCTAATCCTTCCTTACATCTTACTCTGAAAATCAATTTTTCACCACTAAAAAAAACACGCTACATTTATTTTTTATTTTTTACGGAATCCTTTATCGTATTCTACTAAAAAAAAATCAATTTTTCCACTATACAAGATTTTTTTTTTCTTCCCAAGATTAATTTTATCAAGTTTTTTCTTCTCTCATCTCTCTCCCAAAATCTTAATATTAAATTTTAATAAATTTTGAAATATATCATATTGATGGATAACAATAAACAAAGAGAAGATACATAATCCAGAATTTCAATATAATTGAATAAGATTGAGAAAATAAATATTTTCTGAAGGATTATTCTTATATAAGATATTTTATTAGTTTAATTCATTAATTTTTTTATGTCTATTAAGATCTAAATCCATATTCAACTTTATTTATATAAATGAGCTCCTTATATGAAATATTGAAGATTACTGGATATAAATTTGAAAGTTTTGAGTTCACCTATATCTATTAAATTTCTAAATCCAAATCCAACTCTATTTATATCAATGAACTTATCATATGGATTATGCATATTCAATTCATCCTAAATAAAAATGGTATTTTCTATTTCTTTCTTAAAATTTATTTTTAATAGAGGGTATTTTATAGGTAAATTAATAAAATATTTTATATAAGAATAATCCTCAAGAAATTTTTTGTTTGTCAATCCTATTAAATGATATTGAATTATAGATTATGTATCTTCTCTTTATTTATTATTATGAATCAATTTTATCTATTCAAAATTTATGATAATTTAATATAAAAATTTTGGTATAATTTAATATAAAGATTTTGGTAGAGATGAGAGAAGCAAAAGAAACAGGTAAAATAATTTTGGAAAAAAAAATCCGGCATATTAGAAAAAGTTAATTTTCTAGAATAAGATACGAGGAAAAAATTCGTGAAAAAAATAAAACATATATGCAGCATGTTTTTATTAGTGGAAAAAAAATTAATTTTCTGGAGTAAGAGCCAGGAATGAATAAGAAATATATGTAGCGTTTTGTTATTAGTGGGTGAGTGTGAGCTGGTGGAAACCCAATAATTGGATATAAATTTATTTTGGGAAGAAAAGAATGCATAGTGAAATTTTGACTTTCTAGAGAGAAGAAAAAAATTGATAAAATAAATTTTGGAGAAAAAAAAATCTTGTATACCGATTTTTAGTAGAATACGATAAAGGATTCCATAAAAAATAAAAATAAAAGTAGCCTGTTTTTGTTAGTGGTGAAAAATTGATTTTCAGAGTAAGATGTAAGGAAAACATAAAAAATATATATATCGATGTTTTAGCAAGTGGTGTGAGTATGAGGTGGCTGAACATATCAACAGGTGGGCTCTATAAGAAAACCCACCGGTGGGTTCCATATCATTACTTTATATATATGGATTATGCATGTATATAATGCGGAATAAGGGGTGATGATTCAGAGTATCGGATAGGCTTCGCGTTCGATTTCAGGTCGATTCGGGTTGTATATTAAAAATAATTTGAAATATATATTTTTTATTTTTTTAATATATATTATTGATTTTAGTCAATTTATGTCAAATTCAGGTTAATCGGTTCGTGTCGGATTGTTGCGGATTCTCCTTAGTAAATTCATGTCGGGTTAGAGAGGGTTCGACGGATCAGGTTAGGAATTGTCACCCTATTATATAAATAAATATAATTGAAATATAGAATAACAATTGAAAATTATTAAAACGCTTGTGCATGAGGTATTGTGTACTCGAACATCAACATCAAAACAATATTAATTTTTTCTCTTAAAACTATTACCTATCACCTATTACCTATTACCTACAAGGTATTACTGGATCATCTAAATGTTATTATTAATTGTCGTGGTTTTAAGGTTTATTTATTTACTAAATGTCTTGATTTTAGAAAATGATGATGATGATGATGATGATAATAATAAAAATAATAATTTTTAATCTTAATGACACAATTAAAAATAGCGTCAGTAATATCTGCAAATGTTACGACGCTTATAAAAAAAGTTAAGAATTTTTATAAAATTGATGACGCTTTCATAAGAGTGTCATGAATTTATTAAATATGTTGACGCTTTATTGTATGTGTCACTAAATTAGATACACTTTTTAAAAAGCGTCATTAAGTACTAATTTCTCTTGACAGTGTTAAAATTTGTCACTACATAAGTGTCACTAATGAACCTTTTTGTTGTGGTGCGATGTGGACATTGCAATTTCCTCAATAAAGTTGTTCTGAATTCATTTCAAGAATTTGCTCTAGCCGATAGGCTAATAGCTGAGAACATTAAGAAGTGAAACTCGAATTTTGACTAAACTTCTAACCAAGGATTGTAATCCCTCTTCAAGTTCTTGGACCGTCATTTCTGATTGCTTCAATATATATATTTTTCACGTTGAAGCTGTCAATTCTCTTATAGGACTTGATGGAGCTCAAGGAACACAAATCTTCAGCACCACTTTCTTGTTCTGCCTCAGAATGTACATTCGACTTTTTTAGCTTGATCTTTCATTTTCACCAGACAAGAGTGTCCACACGGACTTCAGGATGGAGAGATGAAAGGAGTCTGTTTCTTTCAGCATTTTCCTAATGGCCTGAAGATCGTAACTCTGTCTGGGATTGATGTATCCGTATACTTGATGCACTTGTTTATATAGGAAGATGGGAAAAGAAAAAAGAAGGAAATATGAATTGAATGTGCATGGCCCGGAGAGCCCTAATATGGAAGCTGCGAAGCAATGATGAATTGTGTTAGGCTGGATGTTACTCATCTTCCGACCACGCTCAATATACAAAGACGTACCCGAGTACGAGTACTACACGCGCCTGTTTTGGTATGACCTAAAGGTGATTTCAGGATTATGTTTTCTTGATTGTCTGAAAATTAGGAATACCATATATATGCTAATTGTGTAAGTTGGAGTTCCAACAAATTCAACAACTATAGTGGATCTTGCAGATATTTATTTGATATAACACACATAAACCTGTTGTCAAGGTTTTATTATCTGGATTTAATTGAGAGTAATTAAATGAGGAAGCAAGGGAACTTGATCAATTTCCATAACAACAAAAAATTATCGATTGCAACGGAAATATTCGTTACTAAACTGAAAGATTCCTTTACTATGGAAACATAATGACGGAAATGATCTGTAACAGAACCCTTTGTCACTAAACAAACAATGACGGATTTATAGTCCGTCACTAATATAGTGACAGAATTTCTGTCGCTATTTCGAAAAATTCCATAAGTAACTTTTGTCATCCTTTCGTCACCTGAACGACTTATTGACGGAAGTTAACCAAATATTATGACGGAATTCCCGTTACAAATTAATGACGGAATATCTATCACAAACTAATGACGGGAAAAGTCGTCACTATTTGTCTATATTAGGAATGGAGTTATTCCGCCATTAAAAATTCTGTCACTACTTTCGTCACTATATTGTCTAAATTTTGATAAAATTTTATTTTATTTTTATTCTATTTATATTGAAAACTTATAAGATCATAATTTGTCTACGGTTAACAAACATCAATACTTTGTATCAAGCGTCATGTAGCATCGATTAAAGCTTAATCTACCAATATTGTACAATAAGTCTAAAAGAGAACATAATATAATTATAAAAAATCTAGTCATAAATTGTTCGAATACGCAAGTCTAATCCAGTAATCCTTCCCTCAATCAACATCATCCTCACCTGTGGTCTGAGTTGGTTGTTGGGCGAATGATGGGAGTGCACCTTGGTACTGAAGTTCTTCGAACCAAATAATCTCATTTTTGGAGCCATAAGCCACTCGAGTTCTATCGTCCAAGTTCACGATCACCTTATCTAGCACCGACTGCTTCCCGTCCATGCTATACCCTCCGGCTTTCTCAAACCTAAATGAGCCACCTCGAATAGCAACCTCCGCTACACTTTAGCAGATGATGATATCACATTTGTGAAAATCCCTTTCTCCTTTACAATGATCTAACAAGAAATATCTGATGAGCTCAACTATACTGATATAATTCTTTTAATTTTGTAATTTCTATTGAAGTTTAATATGTATAAACATACTTGATTAACATCATGCACCATTCTTCTTGGCGTATCTAAATTTGTATTTTTCCGGAACGTAGTAGTCAATCAGTTGGTGCAACTTGATCAGCTCCAGTCATAGGACTGCAGTTTCTCCCATAACCTTGATATCTCCTGGTCTTTCAGTTCAATTATTGCAGAAGCAGCTTCTTCAGCCTCAGCGAGTGCTTGGCCTCTTCCAACTGCTTCTGCAACAAATCCAACAACGACAACTTCCTGAGACATTTGATTGAAATGGCTATTAAACTAACTGCATGTCATCAGTAGTAGGAGGTGCAGGAAATGTAAAACCAACCTCAGACATAGCATTCCTGATTTTTTCCTACTGACTGCACATCAAAGTAAAACCAACTTCCTTTCACCACTAATTTCTTAGCATAGTTAAACATGAAAATTGAAAAGAACGATTCTGATTGTAATACTCCAATCGTGAATAACCAAGATACCACACCAGCATGCATTTACCATAACCATAAATTTCACTAAAGCATATTTATAGAGAAGAGTTAATTATTTATAATTGCGTGAGAGAGATTTACCAGTAATATGCAAACTTGAACGCTGGCAGATGAAGTTGCAAAAGCTGTTGTAGCAGCAACAACATCTTCCTTTGCTTTTCGAGATGAGCTGCCTTCAGGGATTATAGGCCTTCTCGGCAATAGTGCAGATTCCAGCAAGGCAAACCTGTCTACAAGCGTCCCAAGCCAAGAGCCTTGCCCTACTTGAATCAACGATTGACTAGTCACTGACCTTGTGATAGAGCACGACCAATCATGCACGTTTATAAGCGTCGCGCCAAGGCAGGCTTGGCGCGCCTACTGGAATTGGAGGATTAATCCTATTTTTTTTTCCTGTTCTTTTAATTATTGTTATTAATCATTTAATTAGGAGTGGGTTTTTTGCATGGGCCTTTAGATTACTATATATTCAACATTAGTACGTTTGATTAGGATTTATCGTATATTCTGGTTTTGAGCAACTTAGGTTGTGGCAGAGAATTATCTCTGGGGCCTCATTGTGAGGATTACGTTATTTTATCGCTTATTTCCCTAATCTTCGTGTCTTCACTCTATCAATTTGGTCCGACCTACCGCCTTCATCACCTCGATGACGATATCAAAGGACCGGTGTGATCAGATGGAGAAGACAATCGGAGAGTTCCAGACCGCCCTCTCGATGAACAAAGCCGAGATGCAAGCCGAACTAACAGAGTTCGCTCCACACTTTCTGACATCATGGACAAACATGATAATCTAGGTGCTCGCATCACCGCGCCACCTCCTACGGAAACACTGCCCGTCCCGGAGCCGACAAACCAACCCTCGTCCACGACCCCCCCAAACCCTAATTCTGTGAAGACGCCTCCTCCAGGTTCCGCCAACTCCGTCACCTTAGCCCCTCCACCCCGGTCCAGTCCGCCCCAGAGGCGTATTTTTCCGCTACCTTAGCGCCGGCGGGACTGGCTTCTATTCCAGCCGTCTCTTTGCACCGCATGGAATTACCATTGTTTGACAGCAACGACCCGGTTGCTTGGCTTGCTCAAGCTGAGCAATATTTTTTGGTTCATCGTACGCCTATGGCCGATAGGGTACAACTCGCCCTTATTGCCATGTCGGGCCGGGCCGTGTTCTGGGCTCAGTGGGTTCTCCATCGCACAACTGCGATTTCATGGGCCCAATTATCACAAGAATTGATCGAGCGTTTCGGCGATGCGTCTGCCATCAACGCATATGAGGCCATGCATACCACTCGGCAGATAGGTTCTATTGACGATTATTTGGCTTTATTTGAGGAATGGGTAGCCCAACTTCCGTCCCTTCTTGCGACTCAGTATTTAGGAATGTTCCTCGGTGGCTTAAAATATTCAATCTGCGAACTATACCTAATTCTGAGATGACAGGCGTATTTGCAGCAATTTGGGCAGCCCGTCGTATTGCCCGCGCTCAGCGACCTCCATCATCACTTCGGACTCCCTTTCAATCTAATTCTCCAGGCCGCTACACCACAGCTTCACCATCGTTGCCGACCACGACTGCACCCGTCTCTAGCTCCTCTACCTCCTCAAACGCCACCTCCCGACCCCCCTTTCAGCCTGCTGCCTCCTCGGGTTCTCGCTCCGGCCGAACTACCCACCATCTTTTAGCAGAGGAGGCTCGTGAATACCGAGCAAAGGGGCTGTGTTATCGCTGTAGCCAACCTTACGGACCATTGCATAAGTGTTCGACTAAATTCTTGACCATCCTCGAGGCTGACGAGGATGACTTGGAGGAGACCGATGATGACCTACCAGATGCGCCCCCACCACCTGCAACAGTCACGCCCCCAGTGACCGAGCTGCATCGGCTACAGCTATCCCGTCTGTCATGAAACGGTCTTGATGGTGCTACCACAATGAAACTTTTTGGGCGTGTGGGTGATAGACGCCTATTGACGATGATTGATAGTGGTGCGAGTCACTGTTATATTGCCGAGTCCGTGGCGCAGAAACTTGGACTACCCATTGACTCAGCGTCTGGTTTCTCCGTTATCCTTGGTGACGGCACTTCCCTCGATACCAAGGGCGTCTGTAAGTCGGTACCAATTATTGTTGATAACCACACATTTTCCCTTGATTGCTACATATTTCCTTTAAGCGGTGTAGATATTATATTAGGTGTTTCATGGTTATCCACTTTGGGCGACGTTACGACAAATTGTGCCACATTGTCAATGCAATTTCAGGTTGGCGACACGATGATTCGACTGCGGGGTGATCCATCCCTCACCCGCAAGGCATGTGCATATGGCGACCTCCAATCCTTTGTTGGAGACACACATGTATGGCTTCTTTGAGCGTTAAATAGGTCCACTACCTTACAACAATTCGGCGTACCGACTTCCTTGACCGCCTCAAACGGCAGAATTATACAAACTACTTGCAGACTTTGTAGGTGTTACGCAGGTGCCACCGGGCCTGCCGCCCCACCGCTCGCATGATCATCGCATTCCCGTCAAGGTTGGCAGCAAACCAATTTTGGTTCGGCCATATCGGTATAATCACAGCCAAAAAGATGAAATGGAGCGTTTAGTTGCGGAGATGTTGGCTGCCGGTATAATCCAGGCGACTTAGAGCCCATATTCCAGCCCGGTTTTACTCGTTCGCAAGAAAGATGGCTCGTGGCATTTCTGTGTTGACTACCGCGCCTTGATCAAAATAACCATTCCGGACAAATACCCTATTCCGGTAATTCAGGAACTTCTGGACGAGTTACATGGTGCACGCTGGTTCACTAAACTCGACTTACAAGCAGGATATTATCAAATTCGGGTCGCTCCGGAGGACGTGCCCAAGACTGCTTTCCGTACCCACTCGAGCCACTATGAATTTTTGGTTATGCCCTTTGGGTTGACTAACGCACCCGCCACCTTTCAGAGCCCGATGAATGACATCTTCCACCCATTTCTTCGCCAGTCTTGGTATTTTTTTACGACATCCTAATTTACAGCCACTCCTGGCAGAGCCATTTGCGACACTTGCATCAGGTTTTACAGATACTACGTAATCACTCTTTATTTATTAATCTGAATAAGTGTTTGTTGGGTGCATCCCATGTCGAATATTTGGGTCACATTGTAGCAGGGGATGGGGTACGTATGGACCCGGCCAAGGTCTTCGCGGCCGAGGCATGGCCGACGCCCACCTCACCACGTAGCTTACGTGGTTTTCTCGGCCTCACGGGCTATTACCGCCGGTTTATCCAGGACTATGGGAAGATAGCCGACCCTTTAACGACATTGCTAAAAAAATGGGAGATCACGAAATGGACTTGGCCGCCTGAGGCAACAGCCGTATTTCAGACTTTTAAGACAGCCTTAATTTCTGCTCCCGTCCTAAGGCTGCCCGATTTTTCGAAATCGTTCTTCATTGAATGTGATGCCTCTGCCAGGGGTTTGGGAGCGGTACTTATGCAAGATATGCAGCCCGTAGTATACTTTAGCAAGCAATTGACCGGCCGTCTGCTCACCAAATCGGCTTACGAAAAAGAGTTGATGGCACTAGTGTTGGCGGTGCAACATTGGCGTCCTTATCTATTGGGAAGCCGTTTTCTGGTGCGAACGGACCAGCACAGCCTCCGGCAACTATTACTCCACCCATTGACTACTCCGGCTCAACAAAATTGGGTTGCCAAGTTGCTGGGGTACGATTTCAAAATTGTATACGAGGCCGGGGCTGCCAACCGGGTTGTCGATGCGCTGTCCTGCTGTCACGATGAGGCGGAGCTAGCTGCTATTTCCATTCCACAGTAGGTGAATTGGTCCGAATTGCAGCGAGCGGTTCGAACGGATCCGCATTTATCATCTATTATTCATGATCTTGTGGCGGGACGACCAGCCCCTAAACATTATACTTTTTCTCAAGATGTTCTTTATTATAAAGGACGGTTTGTTATTCCTCGGGAGTCGAAATGGACGACGGCACTCTTACATGAGTATCATGCCTCGCCGTCTGGGTGTCACTCGAGTGCCTTTTGCACCTATCGACGTTTGGCTGGTAATCTGTACTAGCCCGGTATGATGAAAACCATTTTGAATTTTGTGGCGAGTTGTGATGTTTGTCAAAAGAGTAAGTATGAAGCGAAGTCCCCTGCCGGGTTGTTGTCACCGCTCCCTATTTTGTCTCGTGTATGGGACGATATTAGTTTGGACTTTATTTTCGAGCTACCTCGGTCGGGGCGACATTAATTGTATTTTAGTGGTGGTGGACCGATTCTCAAAATATGGCCATTTCTTGGGTTTGCATCACCCTTTTTCAGCTTGGATAGTAGCGAACGTCTTTGCACAGGAGATTGTACGCTTACATAGGCTACCATCGTCTATCGTCTCGGACCGGGACCCACTCTTTCTTAGTTCCTTTTGGAAGGAACTATTCCGGTATGCTGGTACTAAATTAAAGATGAGTTCGTCTTACCATCCGGAGACGGACGGCCAGACAGAGGTTCTTAATTGTTGTGTAGAGACTTATTTGCGGTGTTTCGCTTCGGAGAGGCCCAAGACATGGGCAAAGTGGTTGTCTTGGGCGGAGTTCTGTTATAATATCGGGTTCCACTCCGTCGCCGAAACCACGCCCTTTGAAGTTGTTTAAGGGCGGCCCCCGCGGGCAATAGTGCCCTTTTTGCCCGGTGAGGTGCGGGTCTGTATCGTAGCTTACTCTTTGCACACACGTGATCTATTTTGGCTGACTTACGGGTTCACTTGGCCCGTTCCCAATAGCATAAGCTTTGTGAGGCCAATAAACATCGACGGCACGTGGAGTTTGTGGTTGGTGATATGATTTATATTAAATTTCATCTGTATTGACAACGTTCCTTATTTTCGGTTGTGGATGCGAAGCTTGCACCCCGTTTCTTCGGGCCTTTTGAGGTATTGAAATGCATTGGCAGTGCGGCATATCGCTTGTGGCTTCCTGCGGAGTCTCGCATTCACCTAGTGTTTCACGTCTCTCTTTTGAAACCCGTCGTTGGCCATGCTTCTGTTTCTTCCACTCTGCCTAAAGATCTGCTTGGTGGGGATGTTCCATTTTTGCCTTCCAAGGTGCTGGGCCATCGTGTCATTAACCGTGAAGGGGCCTCGGTGGAGCAGGCTCTTATTCGTTGGTTGCAGCGCGGGGAAGAGGATGATACTTGGATGGATGTGGTTGATCTGCGAGGTCAATTTTCGGACTTTAGCCTTGAGGACAAGGTTGTTCCGCCGGAGGGAGCAGTTGATAGAGCACGACCAATCATGCACGTTTATAAGCGTCGCGCCAAGGCAAGCTTGGCGGGCCTGCTGGAATTGGAGGATTAATCTTGTTCTTTTCTTGTTCTTGTAATTATTGTTATTTATCATTTAATTAGGAGTGGGCTTTGTGCATGGGCCTTTAGATTACTATATATTCGACATTAGTACGTTTGATTAGGATTTATCGTATATTCTGGTTTTGAGCAACTTAGGTTGTGGAAGAGAATTATCTCTGGGGCCTCGTTGTGAGATTACGTTATTTTATCGTTTATTTCCCTAATCTCCGCGTCTTCACTCTATCGCCTTGTACACACAGAAATGGGGAATATCTGGCCACACAATGGCAAGAGATCTGTATGCATACAAATGAAAACAAGTACCAAATATGCAGTGAGCAAAACTCACAACATCTGAAAACATAAGATAACGGATAAAATTGTTAAGATGTTGATGTTAGAAAATCTCTGGATAGAATAAAGTCCTATCGGAACCTATTATAAAGCAATGAAAATCAAGATGCTACTTACTTTCCTGAACTGCTCACAGAAAGAAGCGAGTATGACTCATGTGGATCAGGAGTGCTAAACATGCTTCTTAACTTGCTTCACATGGAGCTGTTTTTATGTCTCTCCCATATCATTCTAAAGAGCCATTGCTTCCAAGAGCTGGATTTGCAGTGTTTGACAACTGAAACTGCACCAGTTTCAATTCCCTTTCAACTACATAAACAATTGCATGTTCCCGGCTTCCTGTTGGTGTTGGCAGTGGAGCTACAGCTGGGAGTGATTTGGAATCAAACTCGCACTCAAGGACAACCATGTTGGTCCCAGTTGCAACAAGATGGGGTTGTATGTGCAACCATGGAATAAACCTACAACAGAAATATCACTATAAGCTCAATTTGGGTCCATTAGCCTCAAATCCACTCACTAATGATGAAAACCATTGAAATTAAATAATTAAAGTCATACTCTAAGCTTCTTGTATGAGGCAAGCAACTTTGGTGGTACTGATGATGATAATTCACAAAGGGGCCTTGTAAGAGCTAAATAAGTGGGATGTTCAATAGCCCTGTAAAGATCTGAGTCATATGACTGTAATTAGATTTTCTCTTTCAAGTAACAAAAAAGAGATATATGAAAAATCTCATTCCTTAGTTAAAAGACAGACAAGACAAGCTAATTTACAAAGTGAAAGTGCGTTGGAAAAATTGCATACATACCGTATATGGGAATCTTTAACACATGTCAAGATTTGGAGCTCGAGGATGGCACCAGGATGCCACACTGTAGAAGGCAACTTTGGAACAGGCTTCATTCGGCGCAGTTCCTAGTATGAGTGGAAGAGTGGAATGGATATTAAAAGCTAAGAGAAAGATCACATTGATATCCTAAATAAAAGAAATGCGGCGGGAAAGAAGAAAGAAAACAAGAAGGTAAAAATTAGAATCTTAAATGATATAGTGTCCCAGATAGCTAGAGTCTTGTCAGCAACAACTGTAATGAGTTGTGGTGCAGCACTGATGACACGAGAAAGCTCAATAGCAACAAAATCAGAAATAGCTTTCTTTCAACAAAATAGACCAAAACAATAACTCCTGAAACACTGGCCTATAATCACCAAAATTCAATTACTAATAACAATTATTCATATCAACCAGATGATCAAAATTAGAACCGAACCTATTAATCATTTCTCAATTTTGTATCTTCTGCTCCCCTGATTCTATTTCTCTAAAATGTAATAATTTATCTCCAATATAATTAATAGTTAAACCTTGATTAAGTTGAAGTTTATTTTTAATTCCTCACACATATGAAATCTTTTACCACCTAATAATTTTCTGGAAAGAAAATTGAAATGAGTAACTAAGGTTTATAGAGAGAGAGAGCATGTTTAGACAAAAAGGGAGTGTTACTTTTTCTCATGTTTAGGAAAGAATTATAACAGTTCAAATATAAACTAAACGTGATATGTTTTGATCCAAACTGTTGAACCTCATTGTTGTACTTAAATGCTGAAAATATAGAACAAACGGTATTGGAATATATTTGGAGCGCTTGCTGTGTGTTGTCTACAATTTTAAATGGATGAAATGTTTGACATAAAACACATTAGAAGTGCAAAGATGGGTAAGCAAAGGATGACTATAGTGAGGGTGCTTCGATAAAGAAGAGCCAGGAATCAAGTGAATTAGCAATATTGGCATGGTATTAAGAAGAACAAAGACATGCTGCCATCACACACACAAATAAAAAAAAATTCCACATGCAGGGTCAGCAGGTAGAGTAGCTGGCTCAGACCTGATATAGCTATAAACGCTTCCAATGTTTGTTTTCGAATTATATGCTTTGTTCAGATAACACATTTCGTTGCAAAGATATGCAATTTTGATTAGATGAAGCCTTACCAAGCGTTTACCTCTGTGTCCTCCCATTGTAATCTACTTGCAGACAAGCCTGTTTTGTTGACAAAATACTATAACTTAAGCAAAAGACAGGTATCATCTATAAGAAACTATATATAATAACAATATCATAAACACAGGTGGTATATAAGGGTAAAATAGAAGAAAAAGCACGAAATGAAAAAACTGAGAACAAGCAGAAAATACTGAAAAACGATAATTGGTTCTTGAGATTTTTTTCTGAAGTAAGTCTTATCCTCTCAAACTCGAGGAATTCCTGCCGGAAAGATACGAGAAATCTATTGGCTATGCACGGTAAGATTGAGAACAATTGTCATTATATCTGTGGTTGAGTACTGAAAAACTATACGAGAAACTGAGAACAAACGACATTACGTTCATCTATTAATCAATAAAATTTCGAAACATGTATTCACAATATCAGATTATGAAAGATATGAACTAGATTATCGTAATTGGGATATATTAATTAGTAAGTTAAACTAATTAATTAATTAAGCACGACATGGATATTAGGTAGATAAAACTTAGAGAGACACTGTAGATTCAATAAGTGATTTTCTAGCAATCGCTTATTGAACGATTGTACCGGGGAATCATTCCTGCGGCGGACGACATACGCGTGGATACCGGCATACGTGTGGATACCTGAAGTGGTGAATTCAGTCGCGTCGTTCCTTCCGATTAATAGCAACCAATAAGTATTCGATCTTTTGCGTGATTATTGCTCAACGTTAATTCAATTATAGATCATGATCTTCCGGTGAATTGCAACCTAGTCCGAAAGAAGGTGGATGTAGACCCCGTGTGCCCAAGATGTGGAGACGGCTTTGAATCTGCGGTACATGTGCTAAGGGACTGCCCGTGGGCGGAGTTTTATTTGAAACAAGGGAGTCTTCGGTATGATCCGTCTCACGTAACCGGGCAAGGAGACATGGGTGATTGGCTAATGACATTGAGTCAGGAGAAGGATAACAAGTATCAATCTTTAATAATGGTGCACATGTGGTTTATTTGGTATGCTCAGAACTAGATGATCTTCAAAGATAGGGCGGACAATTAGTTGAAAGTAAATAATTTAGTAGATAATTTTTACAATGATTTTCAGGATGCAAAGCTACCCATTATGACCCATGAAGTGCGTACAGTGGAGAAATGGCGCCCGCCGAAGGAAGGTTACCTGAAATTAAATTCTGATGCGTCTAATTTGTAGAAGTGGGGGAGTTGGTTTAGGCGTGATACTCAGAGACGAAAATGGAAGAGTGATGAAGGCAGCTTACAACCTTAATACAGGAATAACAAATATTGGTATCGCTGAGGCCTTAGCATGCAGAAAAGTTGTGCTGCTTGCGCAACAATTACAAGTTTTGAAGGTGGAGATAGAAACAGACTCTATGAATGTCTTCTGGGCCTTACATAAGGGAAATAAGGATGATCTCTCTTACTTTGGTTTGATTATTTTAGATATTTTGCACTTATGCTTGTCTTTTAATTCGGTTTCTTTCTCTTGGGTCAAACGTTTGGCTAATACGGTGGCTCACAATTTAGCTCATAGGAGTTTTGATTCTAGTTTTTACGAGGATTTTGTTGGTGATATCCCCCCCCCCCCCTCTCTATTGTATATTGTGAACAATGAAGCCACTTTGGCAACGCTATAATAGTTTTTATATGATTCTAAAAAAAAAAAAAATTATAGATCATGATCAACATTCTCGATTAATTATTCCATTGTGCACATTAGATGGAATCGAGAATTCCCAACAGTGGTATCAGATACTGGGCTCCATTTTATAATGGTTTTAAAATTCAAATTAATTGTGGATTAAAATTTTGAGAATTGAAATTCTCCAAAAAAAAATTTGAAACTAGTTTTGGAGAATTAATTTATGTATAATTAGTTTTGGATTAATTAGTTTTGCATAATAAGGTTTGCAAATTATTTTGCATAAACTATTGGATTTTGTTCGGAACAAAAGTGAAACCTTTTAAACAATTTCAAACTTATCTTGAGAATTAGTTTTGAATTACTGCATTCTACAATCTGAAAACAAGTACAGCAACCTTGGTTTTGTCAAACACCCCAATACGCAACATACGCAGACCCCCGACTTTCATCCCTCGTTTGCACGAATGGCGGCGTTCGCCGCTGCTACGCTGCGGCTGTGCGAGACGGCTGCAGAGTCAGGCGACGGTTGGACCGGGGGTGCTACTGCTGCCCACGTCGAACAATTGCAGCGGCGACAACAGATTTATCCGCTGCACACTTCGAACGGCGGCGTGGGATCTGGTTCTAGACGTCGAGCGGCGACGTGCGTTTTGGCTGCTATTGTTGCGCGATTCCAACGGTAGCGGCGAGTGTGGTGTTTCTTGAAGATATTTATATCTCCGAGGAATAAGGTCACAACAAGGTAGATCTTGAAAAGATTCAAGAACCACAAAATAACATAGAGGATGATGTCTTGCCCAATGGAGTGAACAAGAACTCAATGGGAGTTTTGATGATCTATTGGGAGGGGAAACAACTCTTAGAGGGTTATCTCCAGACAATGAGATGCATCAATACAAGATATTGTATCAAACCCGCAAGATAATATAGAGGATGAGGTATTATCCAAAGGAGAGAACAAGAACTCAGTGAGAGTTTTGATGATCTATTGGAGGGAAACAACTCATAGAGGGCCACCTCAAGACAATAAGATGCATTAAAGACAAAATATTGTATCAGAACCACCTCAAGAGAATCATAGTGAAATTCTTGAGAATATCCCAAAATGTTGAAAACCAACTCACGATCAGAATAGACTTCATGAACCAATGTAAAACTAACTTAATAGGCTTCAAAGGAATCGCCATGCACCTGAAAGACTAAATCTATTGGTTGAGAACCAAGATGATGAGGTTGATTCAGAAGACAACAAACCTAAGACCTATATCGAAGAGGTGTCGGGCACCGATTCGAAGATGTGGCTATGTGCTTTAACATCTGAAATAGACTCGATGTACCTCAATCTAGTTTGGGAACTAGTTGATTTGTCAGATAAGGCTCGCCCAATTGGCTGCAAATGGATCTTTAAGAAGAAGAGAGATGCAGAGGCAAGGTACAAACCTACAAGGCTAGGTTGGTGGCAAAGGATTATAGTCAGCACGAGGGCGTTGACTATGATGAAACCTTTTCGCCAGTCGCTAAGATCAATTCCATTAGGATATTACTTGCAATAGCTGCATACTATGACTTTGAAATTTGGCAAATGGATGTTAAAACTACGTTTCTCAATGGAGAACTCGAAGGCACTGTGTATATGTCACAGTCTGAAGGTTTTGTATCCAAAGAAAAGCCGAATGGAGTATGCAAGTTAAAGAAGTCCATTTATGGACTCAAGCAAGCATCTAGAAGTTGGAATATTTACTGTGATAGAGCTATCAAATGTTTGATTTTGTCAGAAGCAAAGAGGATCCATACGTTTATAGTAAACATAAGGATGGAAATGTTGTCTTCCTTATCATATATGTCGGTCATATACTGATAATGGGGAGCAATCGTTCCATGTTGTAATCCGTGAAAGAGTAGGTTTCAGCAAAATCTAGGTGAGGAACACTGGAAAACTGTCAAGGCTATTCTTAAGTACCTTAGAAGGACTAAAGAATATCTACTAAAGTTTATGGTGGGCAGCTAGAGTCATCAGTTTCTGGGTATACTGATGGTAGCTTCCAAACGGAGCATGATGACTTCAAGTCTCAATCTGGATATTTTTTCGTTCTCAATGGTGGTGCAGTGAATTGGAATAGTTTCAAACAGAGTAGAACTGTCGATTCCACCACTGAAGCCGAGTATATTGCTACATCTGAAGCTGCCAAAAGGGGTTGTTGCTTTTTTTAAGCTCGTAAAAGAACTAGGTATCGTTCCAAGTGCCAGCAGTGCAATACCGTTGTATTGTGACAACGGTAAGTGTGGATGCGCTAGGAAAAGGAACCGAGGGACACGAATGAATTCCCTGGAGATATAATCTGATTGAAGAAATAATTGATAGGGAGATATGAAGTTAGATAGAATATCCAGTGATGATAACTTGGCTAATCCTTCAACCCTATAGTTGTATATAGCAAGGCACAACAAGCACTTTGAGAACTTGGATGTTAGACATGTTAGTAGTCAGGCTTGATCCAGTGGCAGTTTATAGTTTGTATGTCTTAGAAACCTTTTCGTTTGAGAAATTCACTCTTGATTGCATTTTATGACATTTTGGTTGTCTTTTGGGTTTATGCATTTACTAGAATAATTATTTTGATGGTTTGTTATTATTCTTATAATTGTTCCCTTGAATCATGACTGTCATTTATGGTGTGAGACATAAATGTAAAGTATGATTCCAAAATTACAAGAGCCATTGGTTATCAATAATTATGACACGCGATAGGTTAGCATGTGATCTGCATCACATTCTCAGACAATGTAGTAGGTCTCACGACTACGAGATATTAGATATCCGTGATGGACACATGAGTACTTTGGAGAGTACTGGTATACCCTACTATTAAATCGTTTATTTCAGTGTCTACGGTTTGTTAGTGTGTGGAGTATGTAATGATCCTTTGACCTGAGGTCAATACTCATTTTGTTTGTTAAGTGACGAACTTTGACCAAGTACAACGCTTGCCTCCCAAAGGAGGATTAGACACGTCTTGTGTTGGATTCATCATGAGGCAAATGGAAATGGTAGTTGATCCAAGATTGGGATTCATTCCTTGATTGAAATTCGAGAGAACACTCATATTTCTCTATATTATTTGACAATAAAGTCATTGGCCAATGCAAAAGATATATTCAATTAAAGTAATTATTGAATATGATCGAATGTGTCATATAATAAAGATGAGAAACGTGATTGAGCTATTTGGATAGACATATGGCAGATCCTAGGCTCAATCGGATGGTTCGTGAATGAAGGGATATTACATAAACTTCATATAAAGGTTGTTTTATGAATTCATGTAAACATCATTCATATATCGAGTTCGCTGCACAACGCAATCTAGGAGTTTTGTGCATATTTTAATTAGATTATCATCGATAATGGGGGCCTGAAGGGTCACACTTTATGTGTACTGTTGTTCCGCTCAAGGGTATAAGATTAGTGCTTCGAATTATATCTAATGCTAGTCCAAGTGGGAGATTGAAAGATATGGACTAGATTAGGATAATTGGGCTTTATTAATTAGTAAGTTAGACTAATAAGTTAATTAAGCAGACATGGATAGGCCCATAAACCTAGGGTTATGTGATACTATATAACCATATTCTCTATAGTAGAGAATTAAGGGTTTTATCAGATAAAACTTAGAGAGACATTGTAGATTTAATAAGTGATTTCCTAGTAATCGCTTATTGAACTATTGTACTGGGGAATTGTTCCTGCGACGGATGACATACACATGGATACCTGAAGTGGTGAATTTAGTCGCGTCGTTCCTTCCGATTAGTTACGCAACAAGTAAGTATTTGATATTTTGCGTGATTATTGCTCAACGTTAATTTAACTATAGATCATGATTAATATTCTCGATTAATTGTTCCTCTGTGCACATTAGATGGAATCGAGAATTCCCAACAGATTAATTAATAAAATTCATCAATACAGATCAATTAATCAGATATATTGGTAAAATGTTGATATAATTAGCAATTAGATGCAAACAAAATGTTAAAGATTGGTAAAAAAAAAAAATACACCTTAGCAGTGAAGTCGTACAATGATTGAGGTGACGCCACAAAATCCAACGAACTTTCCGAGCTGGTCTTAGTCTCCACCAATACTCCTCTTTACCGATTCCCTCCAATTTTGCCTTTTCACAGCAGATGGGTTTTGATTCCCCTTCTCCACATTTCAATTCTCCATATTTTAATTCTCTAAATCCCAATCCTCCAATTTGACTAGTATGTTTGCGGTGATCAGAGATAGAAGCGAGGGAGTAAGAGCGAGAGGGAAGAGAGAGTGAGAGGGAAGAGAGAACAAGCGACGAAGAGATGGAGAAGGAGAAGAGAGAGAGCGACGAAGAGAGAGAACCTTATTTAATAAATTATATACAAATAAAAAAAAACTCACAATTGTGTTTGGTGTACCAATGGTAAGAAACTTATTCAAGATTCCAATAGTCATGTATTCGAATCTTTTCCCTTACGTTTTTTTATCTTAAAATTAGATCCAGGATTCCGTCACTACATAGCAAAAAATTAGATCCAATATATAATGACGGAATATTTTCATCACTACATAGCAAAAATTAGACCCAATATGTAATGACGGAATATTTCCATCACTACTTAGCGATGGAAAGAATTTAGTCACTAATTCGCCAACTCAAGCTTAATGACAGATAATTTTCGTCACAACCTTATAATATTTTAATCCAATATGTAATGACGAAATATTTCCATCACTACTTAGCGACGGATAGAATTCAGTCACTAATTCATCAACTCAAGCTTAATGACAGGTAATTTATGTCACAACCTTACAATATTTTAATCACACGTACTTAGACATAATAACGGAATATTTCCGTCACTATTTAGCGACGGACAGAATTCCGTCATTACTCCATCAATATGAGGACATAATGACGGAATATTTTCGTCACTACCTAGCGACGGATAAATTTCGTTACTAATCCATCAACACGAGCTTGATGATGGATAATTTCCATCACAACCTTATAGTATTTTATTCTCACGTATTTGGCGCCCTTTGTTACTATGGGCTAATAACGAATTTTTTTTCTGTCACTAATTATTCCGTCAATAGTTTGTAATTATATTGTGACAAAAATTGTCCGTCACTATAATCGGTCACTGTGAGTAATATTTCTTGTAGTGTTCCCATCAAGTAGCGTCTAATTAGTCAAGTTAACGAGAAGTTTCTCCTTATGATTTGACATTGTTTCTCATGAAAGATATAAGATATTCCATTGTTCTACTGGTTAAATTTTTAGGAGAAATATTGCAAAAAATTCAGAGAAAATGTGCAAAAAAAGTCAGGCCTTTATATTTGTTGCAAGCTTAAGCAGGCTCCACTAGTCATTTTCTTTTACTTGACATTCTATTGCAATGCGTTGTCTGATACACCGAGGTGTGCTAACTACCAAGTTCCACTTATATGTGGATGATTTAATTCTGACTGGCAAATGATTATGCTTTTGTCATCCATACTATTTGTTAGCTAAGATTGTTTTTTAAACACAAGATATGAAATATAATTTATGTTCCACTCAAGATAGAGTATATTTGAAATCCATCAAAATTCTTCATGAAATGGTTCTAAATAGAAGTAATGGATTCCAAATCAATGACAATCCAAACAACATTAAGGATTTCAAATTCGTCCTCAAACCCTTTTCATCCAAATGCAACTTACACTTTCCCATCAAAAGTTTTTTGGTGTGGAAATGTCTTAGCCTAAATCTATTTTTCTTTTTAAAGATACTGTTAAATCAACTCACATAAAATCACAAGTTTCCAGTTCGGCCAGAAAATAAGAACAATGGCCGAACACAACAGAATAATTCGGACGAACAGAAATGAACACGATTCGCGCAGCAAGAAGAAGATAAAATCAAACACACAAGAAGTCTTACGTGGTTCGAACAATTGTTCTACATCCACGGAGGATTAACACACCTCAATTTACTATCAAATCTTGAAGATTACAAGAATTATATCAGAATTGCACAAACCCCTCAACTTAGAATCCTAAATTGACAACCGCAACCCTAACACTCAATTCTCTCTTGATGATAACTGATCCAGAGGGAAAACCGTAAAATTGAATGTATTATATCAGGTTACATATCTTTGTATAAAAGAATGAGCTCGAATCTTCCAGATAAGCAAGCTGCAAGCTAAACTGCTCCGCAACGATTTTAAAACCGTTGTTTGTTTGTTTGTTGCAGGTGATTTCATAACCGCCCTGAACTGGCAGTTATGACTTCGGTTCTTCATCTGATTTTGACTTCCCAAACCGGTTCCTGAACTTCTTGAATTGGTTCCTTGACCAGCACCACGTTTTATACAAAGTATGAACACCTTTGATGTAATTGACCCACAATTCACAAATCTCCACCTCAATAAATCAAAGTGTGCATCATGTCCTCAAATCTCATCACAACCCATCTCAGAAACAAGACTCAAGCTTAATTAAGCTTGAGCAATAAGTAAACTTAGCTCCTGGAACTGATTTTGTAAGGAAATCTGCAACATTTTCCTTTGTGTGCACTTTCTTCACCACCACTGACCCGGCTTCAATAATATCTCTAACAAAATGCATCTTTACATCTATATGTTTTGATCTTTCATGAAAAACATGATGTTTAACCAGATGTAAAGTACTCTGATTATCACACAGTATTGTTACACACTTCTGTCTCACACCAAAGTCCTTTAAGATTCCTTTTAACCATATAGCTTCTTTGCAAGCATCAGTTACTGCAATATACTCTGCCTCTGTTGTGGATAATTCTACCACAGATTGATGTACTGACCTCCAAGAGACTGCTGTTCCATACAAAGTAAACACATATCCTGAAATAGACTTTCTAGTGTCTATATTTCCAGCAAAATCTGCATCTACAAATCCCATCAAAGGATCAGATTCAGAGCTTGTTTTCTCATATTTCAAACCTAAACTGACTGTTCCTTTTAGATATCTCAGAATATACTTCAGAGCTTCCCAGTGTTCTCTTCCAGGGTTTGCCATAAACCTACTTACTAAGGATACTGCAAATGCCAAATCCGGCCGGCTACAAATCATACCATACATTAGACTCCCCACTCCACTTGCATAAGGTATATTCTGCATATATCTTTCCTCAGCAGGTGTCTTTGGACTTTGATCTCTTGATAGTTTGGTTTGTTGCCCTTTGTAGATAATCCCTCTGAGATAAGAATAACACACCAGCTTCTCTGTCTCTGATAATATCCATTCCCAGCATCTTCTTAGCACTTCCCAGATCTTTCATTTCAAATTCAGTGCTTAATTTCTCCTTCAATTGTTGAATCTTCAGCTTACTTTTGCTAGCTATTAGCATATCATCCATATATAACAACAGATATATTTGATCTGATTTTGCATTCTTCTCAAAGTATACACAGTTGTCATAAAGTCTTCTAGCAAAACCAGCATTGATCATGAACACATTAAACTTTCTGTTCCATTGCCTTGGACTTTGCTTCAAACCATACAGTGACTTCTTCAAATGACATACCTTGTCCTCTTCACCAGTCTTTTCAAAACCCTCAGGCTGTTTCATGTAGATGTCTTCCACTAACTCTCCATGTAGAAAAGCAGTCTTAACATCTAGTTGTTGAAGTTCAAGATCTTCCTGTGTAACTTTTGCCAATAAAATTCTGATAGAAGTATGCTTAACTACTGGTGAAAACACTTCATGAAAATCAATCCCCTCCCTCTGAGTGAATCCTCTTACCACCAACCTTGCTTTATATCTGAGCTTTTCACCATTTACAACTTCCAGTTTCTTCTTAAAGATCCATTATGAGCTTACAAGTTTCTGACCATTTGGTTTCTTCACCAGCTCCCAAGTATGATTTCTTTCTAGAGAATTCATTTATGATTTCTTTCCAGAGAATTCATTTCTTCCACCATTGCATTCATCCACTGTTTCTTCTCAGTTCCACTTATAGCTTCTAAATAGGTCTGAGGTTCTGTATGTTCAAGAGATTCTACAGCATTCAATGCATAATACACCATGTCAACTTGTCCATATCTCTTTGGTGGATGAATCTCCCTTCTGGCTCTATCTCTGGTCAAACTGTAGTTTCTTAGGTTATTTTGATTAGGTTGATCTTCTTCACTATCTGAGGAACTACTTGATTCTTCAGGGTTCATTTGTTTTGTTATCTGTTGAGTGTCTACCCCTGAGACCTCCACCTCAACTGATGAATTTCCTTTTTGAGTAACATCCTCAACTTCTGACTTATCTCTAGTTGAGATATATCCCATAACACTTTCATTAAACTGCACATCTCTACTTATAATAAGTTTCTGATGTCCCTTTTCAACACACCATAATCCATAACCTTTTGTTCCTTCTGGATAGCCAAGAAAAACACATCTCAATGCTCTAGGTCCAATTTATCCTGTCTTATGTGAGTGAATGCCAAACACCTAAATACCTTGAGCTCTGAATAATTTGAAATTCTTCCATACCAGATTTCATCAGGTGTCTTGAAGTCTAGAGTTGATGAAGGGGTTTTGTTGATCAGGTGGCAGGCTGTGTTCACTGTTTCTCCCCAGAAAACTTTAGGGAGTCTTGCATCAATCATCATGCATCTAACCTTTTCCAGAATAGTTCTGTTTAACCTCTCAGCTATGCCATTCTGTTGGGGGTTTAGGGGTACTGTTCTGTGCCTGACAATTCCTCTCTCTTTGCAGAAGTTAGTGAACTCATTTGATAAGTACTCAAGCCCATTATCTGTCCTCAGATATTTGAGCTTCCTTCCTCTCTGGTTTTCTACTTGAGTACACCAGTCTTTAAACTTTATGATTGCCTTACTCTTCTGTTTTAAGATGTATACCCACACCTTCCTGCTGAAATCATCTATTATTGTCATGAAGTACTTTCCCCCACTTAGAGTTTCTGTTCTAGCAAGCCCCCACACATCAGAGTGTGCATAATCCAGGATCTCCTTGGTTGCCTGTGCTGCTTTCCCATAGGCCAGCTTCTTAGACTTGCCCATTGCACACTGATCACAGAATTCCAAACTGTTTGATCCTATATTTCCAATCACTCCTCTCTTTGATAACTCCTTCATTCCCTTTATGCCCATATGACCCATTCTTTTGTGCCATATCATGGTTTCAGATTTATCTAGAGTGACATCCACAGACCCCATAACTGATTCTCCAAGTAGAATGAACAGACCATTTTGTCTTTCACCTTTCATTACTACCTTGTTATTCTTAGTGATGTGAATATATCCATTCACTGTGCTAAATTCACAACCAATTTCATTCAAAGAACCAAGGGATATCAAATTCCTTTTGAGTGAATAACATACCTCACATTTGCGATAATTCTTGGAACTCCATCATACAGTTGAATCTTCACAGAGCCAACTCCTTTTACCTTAGATGATTGATCATTTCCCAGAAGAACAATTCCCCCATCTGTCTTAGTCAGTTGTTGAAACAGATGCTCATGAGGACACATATGAAATGAACACCCTTTTTCTAACACCCACTTCTTGGTTATTCTTCCCTCAGAAACATTTAATACTTCTGCTGAATCATCTGCTTGCTCTACTACTGCAACATCTGCCCCTTTTGATCAGTTTTCTTCTTCCTTGATGGACAATTCTTTTTGAGATGTCCAGTCTGTTTGCAAGAGTAGTATCTCCTTCTCTCCACCCAATCTGATGGCTTCTTGAAGTCATCTCCACCAGTTTTATGGTCCTTTTGACCTTGACTGTGATGCTTCTTCTTTGGATATTGCTTCTTGAATTTCACATTCAAGCCTTCAGCAGCAGGATTAAATTTCTGATCACCTTGGAGTTGTAATCCCTTTGTTTTCAGTGAGGTTACTATTACATCATAGCTTAATTTCTCCTGTCTACCAAACATTCAGGTATCCCTAAAATTTCCAAGTGACTTAGGTAAAGAATTTAGTAACATTAGGGATTTATCATCTTCTTCCAGATTTACACCAAGATCTTCAAGATCATCGATTAGGTGATTAAAATCATCCAGTTGGTCAATCAACACTTTGTGCGCAGTCATCTTAAAAGAAAGCAGTTTCTGTTTAAGAAAGAGTTTATTTGTTACCGTTTTTGATTGATATATCTCCTCCAACTTCGACCAGGCCTCCAAAGTTGATTTACATCTTGAGATTTCTCTGAGCGGTTTATCTCCCAGGCAAAGGATAATCGAGCTGAGAGCCTTCTGATCGGTTTCTTGAAACTTTGGTCTCTCAGCAAGTGGCCAGTCTTCTCGAGCCTTCAGCGCCATGGATAACCCATTCTGAATAAGGATCGCATTCATCTTTATCTTCCATGGAGCGAAATCGTTCTTCCTAGTGAATCTATCCACTTCCATCTTCATGTCCGCCATGGATCAATCTCTGCAGGGTTTTACTTTCCCACAGACGGCGCCACTTTGTTAAATCAACTCACATAAAATCACAAGTTTCCAGTTCGGCCAGAAAATAAGAACAATGGCCGAACACAACAGAATAATTCGGACGAACAGAAAATGAACACGATTCGCGCAACAAGAAGAAGATAAAATCATACACACAAGAAGTTTTACGTGGTTCGAACAATTGTTCCACATCCACGGAGGATTAACACACCTCAATTTACTATCAAATCCTCAAGATTACAAGAATTATATCAGAATTGCACAAACCCCTCAACTTAGAACCCTAAATTGTCAACCGCAACCCTAACACTCAATTCTCTCTTGTGATAACTGATCCAGAGGGAAAACCGTAAAATTGAATGTATTATATTAGGTTACATATCTCTGTATAAAAGAATGAGCTCGAATCTTCCAGATAAGCAAGCTGCAAGCTAAACTGCTCCGCAACGATTTTAAAACCGTAGTCTGTTTGTTTGTTGCAGGTGATTTCATAACCGCCCTGAACCGGTGGTTATGACTTTGGTTCTTCATCTGATTTTGACTTCCCGGACCGGTTCCTGAACTTCTTGAACCGGTTCCTTGACCAGCACCACGTTTTATACAAAGTATGAACACCTTTGATGTAATTGACCCACAATTCACAGATACTATATTGTTGATGTTTTTGGCCCTAATCCAATCCTGTGGAGCTCGAAGCAGCAAAACTTTGTGGCTGGTCCGTCCACATAAACTGAATATCATGTTATTGCTTACACTGCTTGTGGGTTTAATGGGATAAGTTTTTTGTTGAGCATTGTGTCACTTTAACCTTGTCGTTGGTCATCTATAGTGATAACAATGGTGTGACACGTGAATCCCGTTCTCCACTGCCTCAGTTTTGAGTTTTAGAATATTTACTGAGATTAAAGACAAAAATTTAAACACTTGGATTATAGCAGATCAATCATTTTAGCACAGGATTGTATGAAGAATTGAATATGAGTAGCTATATATACATTTTGTCTCATTTACAAAGTTATACATATCGTACAGGTGTTGTCAAAATTATAAAATTTAGCAGTAGCCAGAGGGCCTAATTGCAAAGAATACTTAGAAGAGAAACTCTAGCTTTGACTAGGCTTCTAAATAAGGATTTCAATCCCTCTTCAACATCTTGGATCCTCATTTCTGGTTGCTTCAATATGGCTTTCACAGTTGTGCTGTCCATGCTCTTCCGTGACTTGATAATATTCAAGGAACACAGATCCTCATCCTTAGTCTCATAATGGAACGGCTCGTCTGAATGAGCTTTGAAAGGAATAACCAACTTGTTTGGCTTGATTTTTCCTTTTCCCCAGACAAGAGTGTCAATACAGACTTAAGGACCATGAGATCAATGGACTCAGCTTCTTTCAGCATTGTCCCGACAGTCTTAAGATCAATGTGTTTTTCAGGGAACGCTGAAGAACTTTGGTTGAAGCTCTTCAAATTTTTGAGGCAATTGTTGATCATCATGTTAATCTTCTTTCTTGATGTCACATAAGCATTCATATCAATTGCGGTGGCTGTTTCACCTCTGCTTCTCCAAATGGAGGACTCAAGCTCTTGAATGGAATCCTTTGTTAAGCACATGATTTCTCTGGAAAATCCACAAAGATCCACGAGCCTCAGAGATTCCTCGAGCCGTTCATGTATCCATTTCTGACCTTCTTCTTTGGAGAGGGCTTGTTGGATCAAAGGCATCTGAACCATAATTGATTCCTTCATGAAGGTCTTTGAGGCTAGCTAAGTTAGCACATAAAATATTAGTTGATTTGAGAGGACTTTAACCTGCACAACTGATCTTGGACATCATCCAGTACTGGGCTCGATTTAGATGGAAAACTGTTGGATCGAGAATGGAAGGTTGCGATCTTCATCAAAATGACACTTTTAAGGCGGAATATACAGTTTTGATCTTGAGAAAAGGCGTTTATAAGTTGTTGAAGTCTTCTGTTTGGAACCAGCTATATATAGGAATTAAGATGCACAAAGAAAACAAAAGGAATCAAGTCCACCTACTATGTCCCATCGTTGCTGGAAATAATTCAATCAGATTAATGATTCATAGTTTGTCAGGTTATGCAGGAACAGTGGAAGCTGGGAATCAAAGCTTAATTGTGTTAGGCTGGAGAATGAGATCGTGCTTTATATACAAAGGTGCACATGCGTGCAATTACATATGGTTTGATACCACTGCAAGGAAAAGGGTCTTTTGAGACCATTTTTTTGTGATCTCAAATAATGAGTATTTGTCACAACTTAAGCAAAGTTGTATCAAATAATGAGTATTTGTCACAACTTTATTATTGTCTCAATAACTCGGTCGCAAATAATATATTTGTGACCACAAAAGTGGTCTCAAATGCGTCTCAAATATTTTTTGCAACAGTTAATTGTCTCTAAATGTAGTCTTTAAGTTGTCTCAAATAATTTGTAGAGAGATTTGTGACAACAAGTGGTCACAAATAGTTTATTATTAGTGACCACAATTGTGGTGTCAAAAAATCTTATACAAAAGACCTCTTTTGTTGTAGTGTACGGTCTAATAATTCTTTTCTAGACAGACATGAAGGTGATTAGAAACCAGTCGTGCGTATTATTTGTCTCAAATTCGTTAACACAATAGGCTAATAATTTAGCAAGTATTCTGGACATGTTGATAATATTTAATTGAGAAACAGGGAAACTTGATCAAATCCCCTCCATTGGCATTTAATTTAAATTCACCCGACATTGCTTGTATAAAATGTTAGATCTGCCTTATTTTGTTATTTCACATGATGAACAATAGTATTGCTAGTGAGTAGTCATGACAACTAAGCAAGCAGCTTCACAAGATGTGATTCCACTTGTTTTAGCTTATAGATAATCACATGGTCATGAAATTTCTTTTCAGCTTCACCCATGGCCATCAGAACCTTGATGGGCTCGTGCAACAATAATAATTCGCTTAACCTGGCTCTGGCAGACAAGTAATTCCCCCGAGACGAAGTGGAAGTGAATCCTTTTGAGGTAGTTACCAAGATTTTGAGTTTGTTTTGTTGGACAAGACAAAACAAAGGGCTTGTTGGACTTCCTCTAATTTGGGCTCAAACTTGATCAATCACAGCTCCAACAACTTACCCAACAGGAAACAGATGTTTTCGTAATATACGCTCATCTCCTCAGCCATTAAGTTGAACTAATAATGGTCATCCGTAATATTCAAGTGTTTCTGCAGAGAATTGTAATTTTGCCAAATAATTTGCCTGAAATTTTCATCCAAATGGTGTTGTGGTTTAGCTTCAACACATTGTTATGCTCTAAAATTTGCCTTTGTTTCTTTTTTTCCTCCATTGTTGGCAGCATTAATTCCACCTCTCTTTCATAACCAGACAAAGGGGGGTGATCTTGATATTTGTTCCTAGTTCGGTAATATTAATTTAGTTTCTTCCTTTTCTTATGAAAGATTGTTTTCCAGCACTTTAGCGTATCATACACTTCTAGATTCGTTTGATAAGAAATCCTAAAATAAATAATGCTAAATGAGTTATGTGAAGATTACTAAAAATATTGTATGTCAAGTCACCATGAGAATGTGATCTTGCAAAATCCCATTATCTTTATTTTATAAATTGGCACATCTATTTTTCTCTTATACAAGTTTCAAGAAACATTTGATGTGATGGCCAAGAGATGGTTATGATTGTAGAATTTATGCTAAAGAACTCATAAGGTTTATGGTCAAGTATAAATGTAAAGAGCAAAAATCAGAGATTCATTCTATTCATTAAACTGAGAGTTTGCAGCTGCAATTCTCATCACATTACAAAGAAGAATTTATCCCTAGCTATATATATCCTTACAAAATTTGCCCTAGAAGTCATCTTAAAATAAGACAAAACTCATTAAGGAGTTGCCTAAAATGGAATGACATAAAATCTGCTTTTGCATGTAAACATGCAGCCTGGCTATATGTGCAGATTTACAGAAAATGAAAGCTTTATGCAACAGTTTGCATAAAGCTATGACAATTAACTAAAACTGTTTGATTAAGAAAGACAACAGTTAGTGGTGCAAAGACAATGGTTATAATGACAAAGACAACGATTAACTGTTAAAATGAAAACAGTTGAATTTGTCATCATAATTCCAACAATGATCATTACGAAACTGTACAATTCATCTACTACAAATAATATTTCATTTTATTTCATACTACAAACAGTTATATATTGATAAATGTGGTCATTTTATTTAACCTATGCTAGTAATGTTGGAATATTATATAAAAGACTAATCGTGATAAAGTTTGTTGTTTGCATTGCACATAAATAAGTCAACTTGCTCCATAAAATTCCTGATGTGGAGACAACAAGAATGCAGCTACTCATGTTTCTGAAGCTATGTCTTTTCATTGGAGGAAAGGCCACTGGCAGATGCTCTGATGGAAAGCTTCCATCAGACCTCCTTGGTATACTTTTCTGTTTTCTATTAAATTAGTGGATCCATATGCATAATTGATCATGGGTTTTGATCGTCTTCTATACAATGGTTATCAACGTTGGGCATTAAACCTCTTTTGTCTCCCTATCTTGATCCATCTCTGTAAGCTCAAGATCTTGTAACTGGGGTTAGCTTTGCATCTTGCGCTAATGTGACCCTTTATCATCTCAATGCTAATTGTTATTTTATTTTAATTTGGTTTAGTTAACATTATCAAGATTCTTTTATTTTGAATATTGTTGGTCATGGCTAAACCAGATATACATATCTCTTGTGGTAAAGTGCAGTCAGTCTTGTCGATGTCGGATCAGTTCGATTTGTTCAAAGAATACATAAAAAAGGTATAAACTATTTCTGGAGAGGAAAGGCCATCCCAAATATTGAGGGAAAGTATAATGACAGTTGTTACTGACAACAATGACATTATGAGAACATATTTTGGTGTAACATCAAGACAATTCCAGTATAATGTTTCATCATACATTGATGTACTCGTAAGATATGCTTCCACCTTTGTCGGGTAAAGATTTTTTCCACCATTCTATTGTATTGTTAATGAGTATTAAAACTTAAGATGATGCTAATATGAATATATGAATTGTGATCATCAAAGGACTTATACGACTCGGGGGCACGTAGATTCATTGTTTTTGGCTTGCGACCACTTGGATGCTTGCCGAATCAAAGAACCTTGGAAGAAATTGTGATGCTAAATATAACAATGTTTCACTGTTATTCAATGAGAAGCTTTCGGTTGAATTGACCTCTTTTAGTGCTCGATTTTCTGAAGTGCTAATACTGTATGGCGATTTTTACGATTCTCTTGTTGATATCATTTAGAAGCCACAAGAATACGGTATTTTTTTTTACTTTGATGAATATGAAACCTCTAGAGTTGACCTGGAAATTAATCGATGTGGGTCCAACTATTTGATCGATTAATCAGATGATAATATTATTGATTATATTGCTTCTAAAATGTCAATTAAATTAAGAGTACAATTATATTATTTTAGTGGAATAAAATATAATTAATAAATTAATGTTATAAGTCAAAAGTTGATCGGGTCATATTTAATTTATTGGAGCTTAATTTAATTGGGTCCGACTAGGTCCCTTCGGTGACTCACTGTGAATCGAAATAAATTATAAGGATTATAATTTATTACTACAATATTTGGATTATAAAATTATGATATTACTAGAAGATGGAGATATCCGGTATCTTCTATACTTATCAGCAAGGACGAAAATATCGGTTTTTACGGAGATATCGATCTTTCAATTTACGGAGATATCGGTGAGATCTCGATTAATATCGGAATATCGGTGTAATTATTTTAAAAATGTCGAAAAATGTATTAAAATAGTTAATTTATCACAATTTTTGTTAGATTGTTATAAACCTAGTTAAATTCTAACATTTAATTCAAAAAAAAAAGAACCAAATTCACGTAGAGTGAGTCTTGTGTGTGAACGGTCACACGTGTGACGGAATGCACTTTTACAGAAAATATTGATACTTTTACAGGAAAAATTGATACTTTTACAAGAAAATGTGATACTTTTACTACATTGATACTTTTACAGATAAAGGTGATACTTTTACTACAAAAAGTGATATATTTTTTTGTTCAAAAAAAGTGATACTTTTACAGATAAACGTGATACTTTTACCACAAAAAGTGATACTTTTTCCTGTCACTCCGTGTGACCACCGTGTGACGGTCACATACGAGTTTTTGCCATTCACGTATAAACAACTAGTCGATAAGTAAGAAGCATAAAACCATCCGATAATCATTCTGAATTATTAATGGTAATCAGATCTATACATATAGCCTCGTGTACGTATACGTCAGCTTTTTTTGGGCGTTTTCTGAACTTTTTCCCCTCGATTTTTCCCCTCAAATTTTCCGTTTCTTTTGCTGAGATAAACATGTTTGAAAACCAGCAGGGATTAGGCAGCTGCTTCAATTTTTTCGCTTCTCATTCAATTATTTACTTACAGAAAATCAAATTTAGTTGCAGGCTGGCCAAACCAGAAACAAGCTAAAAATCATCTCAAATATGGAACCACAAAACTCCTCCTTCATGCAGCCACCGCCCAAGCTGGAGGACTTCCTCTTCGGCGGCGGCGACTCAGCGGACATGCAAGACTCGTCGCTGAGTCACATCTATGATGGAGACGGCGACGCCGTCTACTTCAGCAACGGCGAGCAGCAAGATCTGAAGAACTGACGATATTTTGGCGAGAAATCGCCGATTTCTCGCCGCCAGCTGGCATCCAACAAAGCAAACGCTGCGCGATTCTTGAAGGGCGAGTTTACACCGAGATTCTCGCGATTTATCGCGAGATGAAGACAAACCGCGTTTACACCTGCATGTCGTCTCGGCAGGCTTGTTTTTGCGAGAAATCGGCGATAAATCGGCGATTTATCGCGAGATTTTCATCCTCGCTTATCAGGATATGTTACTTGGAGAGAAAGAATATTGTGATATATTATATATATCAGATACATATTCAGTCTTCTCTTGTAGACTTAAACACATGTTGTTAGACATCCAAGAAGGTGTTCACACACCGTGTATTGTAGTGCAGTTCGTGAGAACACCGAGAAGACTTGGAGGTTTGGAGCAGCTTTGATAGAGCACGCTACAAAGGTATTCCGTAAACCCTTTTTGTGTAGATTAATTCATATGTAGAACATATGATAATACGGTCGATCCTACAATCATTGTCCGATAATCAATATCTAATATTGTGGATCGGATAGGAATCGTGGTTCTAACATATGGTATCAGAGCGTAGGTTTTGATATTATTATATGTTCTCGATTAATTAATTTGATTATGCATGTGTTAGTGATGAGCGGTGTTAGGATTTGTGATTTTATTATGTTATTAGATCGAATGAGTTTAATTTTCTGAACAATTTATGGTCCTAGAATTTTATTCGAATGTAATTGTATTTGTAATTTTGAGTCAGTAAACAAGGGGATGGATTACAACTCCATGTTTCCCCTTGTTAGATTCAAAATAGGTTACCAAAATTATATAGACTTGTTCTTGTGCTGAAATTCGAGTTTGGGAATGCTCGTAAGTTGTTTCACTTGTCTAGGGTGAAATTATATAATTTCCAGAAGAAGTTGAAAGTCTAATAGGGGCCGAACTTCAGCATCTCCAGAGTTGGAGGACTAGTCTGCAAATTTCCTAAAAACCTCCACGAATCTCACTGAAGATCGCGTCTGTAACAGCAAGAAATTGGGAAAACAAGGTGACAAATTGCCTGGCTTCGATGGTGACGACGATTGCAGCTCGCTTTTTGGCGCGAGTTTTTCTGTAATTTATTTCAGGCCAATCCTTGCTGAAGCAAATTCGGAAAGTGGAAGCGACTGGCCGCCGATCTTCGTCAACAGAAAAGGGTTCAGGCAGTTGGTTCTGCAGCGTTTGTCGATCATAATCTCGCAGACTTCGCGGCAGCGGCACTGATGGAGTGGGGCTAGGGTTCAGGCAGTGATTTTCAGGACCCACTGGGTTGGTTCGCTGCCAGAAGATGCACTCCGGTAGCAAACGGGAAAGACGTTATGGCGGCGGCCATGAATTCCGGCAGAGCAGCTGCAATTTATGACAAAGCAGATTCCGGCGACAATGGCGGTGGAAATTTTGGGCTAGGGTTCAAAATCTATCTGGGCCAAACCCTAATCCGGGTCGGGTCAATTTTGGACCAGATCTAGTTGTAGGTGTATCTTAAGATTGGACCTATTTTACTAAAATTACTGTTGAGCTATTTTGTTGGACCAGTTCTTCATAAATGTTGGGCTGGTGCACAATGCTATATAATTGATTTTATGGGCTGACAATAATTGGTCCATTAATTCGCATCAGTGGAAATTTAATTACATTTGGGTTATTCAAAAGACTATTTATTTGGAAAACAACAAGAGATTACTGAATGAATTTTGAATAGGACCCAATAAAATTAAATTAATGTATTGCTGAAAAATTATTATTTAGGCCAGAAAATCAAAATTGGATATAAAATTGTTAATTTTTTTTTCATGAGATATTGATGGACTTGAATATTAAATTACTTCAAGTTAGACTTCAATATTGCCAAAATAATTAATAGATAAATTATTTATTTTGATGGGCCTAGTGAAGTTGAATTTTTGGCTTGCTATTCTGATTTGGACCCAAGAAAAAAGGTTCGGAAAATCAATAAGAAAACAAAATGGATTTCAATTTCTTGAAAATTTGGAACAGAAAATTAAAATTAGATATAAAATTATTTATGGACTAGAAATATTGATTGACTTGAATATTAATTAATTTATTCAAGTTGGTCTTCAATATTGACCAGAGACAAATAATCTTAATATTTTAATGAGTCTGAATATTTTTAACTTTGGACTTGAGACATTTTGATTTGGGCTCAAGAGTTGGGTTGGAAAAATCAATTAGAGGGCTAGATGGTTTTTAGTTTTGGAGTTTTGACCAGATAAATTGAGCTTAAGCGTTGAATTAGAGGATCAGTTTGACCAGACAAATCAAGCACGAGAGTCGGCGAAAAGATCAACATAGACCAAGAAAATTGCAAATGGAGGTTGAAGAGTTGAGCTGGCTTGTGGCTCAATTGAGAAATTCAATTTTTGTAATTATTGTGTCTACGACGGGCCATAAATTTGTTTAATTTTTTTTTAATTGCTTGACTGCTTCCATTATTTGTGGATTAAATGTCATTCATATAACATGTCATGTAGAATCGCATGTACACCGCTCTAGGGACTATACTATCATGCATGATATATATTTATTTTCTAATTTCGAATTAGATAGATAATAAATATGTTGATTAATAATAGAATCATTTTGAGATGATTTTGATATTACTAATCAATTTAAAATCCTATTTTTTCTCAAAAAAAATATTATTAAGTGTGTGAGAGTGCATTTTATTCAAATGAACCCACGACCTCCCCTATTAGCCCATTAGTAAGAAAATGTGTATGCCTCGTGCCAAATTGGTCTCCCTAAAACAAAGCTGCACTGTTTCGGTTACTAGATTGGGCCCATATATATAATAATCATTAGTAAGAATATGTTTGTTCCTCCCCATAGGAGGGTTTGAATGTTTCGGTTGCTAGATTGAGTTATTTTAATAAACTCATATGTATTAAAAATTTATGCCTCGTGCCATTTATTTGGTCTCCCTATAGGAGGACTACATCATTTTCAGGTACTTGATTGAGTTTGTGGTGGTAAGTTTTTAAGCGTGAATTAGTTATGTGTGCCCTATAGGTATCATAGTTAATTTACGAACTTAAAAATTATTAATATATGGGTTATACACTTAAATCAAAAATATTATGAGGACTTCCAATAGAATATCCAAGCAATATTATTGATGGTCAAAATAAAGCCATACAAAATCAATATAGCATGAGATGCAGATTATATTTGATTTAGTGGGAGTACCACAGCCTAGTCATAAATCAACATTTATTCCTCCTATAGAGGAGTATGTCTGATTTTGGGGTTTTAGGTGGTCGCCTAATGTAGTAGTTTATTGAGTCTACTCATTAAATTAGTTTGTTTATTACTTACTATCATGCATGTTCATGTTAGATTTATTTGATTTTGGCAAAATATCTTAAAATTCATTATGCAAAGTCTTGTTTGACGGTCAACTAGTGGGAGAATATTTTATTGATTGTAATGCTATTTAATATTATTCTTCTTACTGAAAAGTATCAAACATTGTGTTAACTGAACTATTTCCTACTGTTCGTGCAAGAGATCCAATGTTGAACATTTGGAAGCATATGATAGGTGACTTTATTTGATGTGCTAATTTGTTGTTACATCTGGGATTAATTTCAAAAGTGATGCAACGAAAACATTAGAATATGGAAATTGCCAAGAATCATGAAAAGTCTTCATAAGATGTTCGAGTTTGGATGCAAATTTTTGTCTGACTGTTATCTGGTCAAGTATGAACATGCACATGAAACCTAGGGGTCAGTGGAAGATCATATGCTTGCATTGATAATCTGGTGGTTCAGGTTTTAAGGGATGAATCAGTTGGTTCAGTTCAAATTTAGCTTTAAGCTAAACATGTCCTTGAGTTAACTAATAAAGGAGCTCAAAAGTGAGAATGTTCATTAGATCAAATATGGTGATGCATTAGTTGTTAGGTTTTTTTATGGATTGACCTTGTCCAAGTCAACAGACAAGAACAAGTTGAATCCAAAAAATTCTCAACAAAGTGCTAAGGGAGCCAAGACAGAAGGGAAGCAAAAGAAGATTTGTATCCTTGTGAGAAGAAGGGTAATTGGAAAACTAATTACTAGGATTACCAAGCATTTAAAATGCAAAGTAATTTCATTGAGTCATGTTTAGTGGTCGATTCTATGATCACTTAGTAGAATTCAGGCCCTCTAATGATTGCATGGATTCCTTTTCCAAAGGAAACAACCTGAAAGGGTAGAGTCTTCCAAGGTTAACACATATGTAGTAGGGTTTGCAAAAATTGATTTGTGTGTTCTCTTTATTTAGAATAAAGAATTCTAGGACATTGTTATTATCATCTCAAATGTGGTAGAAATTAAATTTTCTACTATTTTATTTAAACAAGGTTGTTATATTATTTTTGATAAATGTGTTAACACTATGTTTAAATAATGGTGGCGTTTGTGATGAATGGTCTAATAATTCCCTAAATGTCTTAACATTAATCAACAACTTGCAATACATTGCATCAGATAAATTACACAAGTTATTTCTACCAATGAAATTGATGACTATTGAAACTTAGTCAAGCTTACTAATTAAACAAAGTTTATATGCTAGAATGAGATGTGCTTCAATTGCTTGAAGATGAAATCTTCATAAGCATGTAATTTTCGTTTAAAATAGTAATGTGACTGAGAAGTCTTTATATATCAATTTTGGAGAACTGCTAATGAGATTGATGAGTTGTGAAACTTAGTCTAGTTTACTAATTAAGCAAAACCTATATGCTAGGATGAGATGTTCTTCAAATTGTTTGAAGATGAAATCTCTACATGCATGTATTCTTTATTTTAAATGGCAGCATGACTAGAAGTCTTCATGTATCATTCATGAGAATTAGTATTCGAATTCACCAAGTACCTCTCAAAGGTTTGGTACGTTTTGGGTTGAAGTAAATAGACATTGTTATACATTGTCAGAAAGTATGTGTTTTATTTCCATAAAATCCTGGATAAGAGGGTTTTGAAAAAAATGTCACCTTCTTATAGGACGAGAGTATGGAAGGATGTGAACCCAAAAGTATAGTTATTTTGGACAAGATAAAGGAAAATATTTTCCTAGTTTATCAAGTCCAGAGTTCTGCACTGAATATACTCAGTTGAATTTACAAAAACCTACAATTCTTACTTGTTAGATTTAGTAGAAGATGTAAAATTTCATAGCTAAGATGAAATGAGATTTTTCGACTTGTTGTGTAAGAGTTTTTGGATTCTCATCACTAAATAAGGAAGTTTCTCTGGATAGTCTTGGTAGTTCTGATGCTTTTAGACATTGCCCTATGGAAGAGTATCATAGAATGTATACTAAATCTCTCTGGAATCTTATAGAAGTTTCCTATAAGATGAGACCAGACATTTATATCCAAAAGGGTCAAGTGCATGTAATATGCATACTGATAAAGTTCTTTCACCAACCTAATCAAATATCTATGTCCTTAAAGTATTCTATAAATTTTTTAATAATGTGGAAATGTTGTCTTACATATTACGAGCAATATAGGTAGACAATCTTACATATTTAGAAAAATATAGAATAGTACAGTTTTGTGCTAGTTGATATCATCTTAAGATATGAAGGACTTTGAAGATAAACTATGTTCTAATTCTTAGATCTATTGGGATAAAAGAATTAGATAATTAGTTTTGTTCGAAGCTTCATATGTAGTTTGTAGATAGTGATGCCATTTTTGTGTGGCAGATATCAAGTGATCTCGGATTACTGATTCCACAGCGGAAGCGGAGAATGTGGCAGCTTTAAGAAGTAGCCCAATATTAAAAGTAAGACGTATACTATTCATAGATTATTGATTATTGAACAAGTGGGAATCATGTTGAAAGTATGGTGTCCTACGAGTAAATTTATGTAAAATTTACACTACTCAAAGATCTTTTACTCTTGGACAAGTGGGAGAAATGTTGAGTGAGTGTATGGTGCTTTACGTGTTAATTCGTGCAATGGCTTTTTGGGATTAAATATAGCATTTAAATTATTGGCACGATAATCTGTTTGAACTGACATATGTCCTTGGATTGTACGAATATTATAAATCGAGTGTTTAAGTTGTTAAATGCAGAAAGAATCGATTTATAATTCAATCCTAAGTATTAAGTCTGCGATCTGTAAATAAATTTGGACAATTTGTTTTGATAAGATCGTCTCAATTTCATTGAAGTTTATCTTTGACTTGGCAATGGAATTGTGGATACACGTACGATGTATTGGGACAGGACCACATGAAATTTAGATTGTGATTTAACCATACAATTTTAATTCATTGACTGGCGTACATGTTGCTTTAATCTTGAGTGAATAATGTACCTTTATTACCAACTTGACATTATTTGAGACACTATTGAGTGAGATTAATATATTAATCAACACCTTGGTGTTTTGGCAATTAAAGTGAAGTGATAAAGAGCACATATTTACAATATTGGAATCCTTCACCTATTTAATAGGCATGATCATGATCTCACGAGTTCTTCTATATACAGTAAATATGAGCTCAGTATTCGACATTAGTTGTCGAATCATATTGTGTGATGCGTTCACACAGGACTGTCAGATAGAAGATGACTGTTGAGATTGACAAGTGTTTGAATATAGGCTTATTGGTCATCGCAGCCTATTGCAAATACTTTAGTTGATCGAGGGGGTAAATGTTGGATCGATCAATCAGAGGATAATATTATTGATTATATTGCTTCTCTAATTCAATTAAATTAAGAGTACAATTATATTCTTTTAGTGGAATAGAATATAATTAATAAATTAATATGATAAGTCAAGAGTTGACCGGGTCATATTTAATTTATTGGAGCTTAATTTAATTGGGTCCGACTAGGTCCCTTCGGTGACTTAGTGTGAATTGGAAGAAATTAGAAGGATTATAATTTATTACTACAATTTAGGATTATAAAATTATGATATTATAGAAGATGGATATATCCAGTATTTTCTATACTTATGTTACTTGGAGAGATTGAATATTGTGATATATTATATATATCAGATACATATTCAGTCTTCTCTTGTACACTTACACACATGTTGTTAGACATCCAAGAAGGTATCCACACACCATGTATTATAGTGCAGTTCGTGAGAACACCGAGAAGACTTGGAAGTTTGGAGCAGATTTGATAGAGCACGCTACAAAGATATTCCATAAACCCTTCTTGTGTAGATTAATTCATATGTAGAACATATAATAATACGGTCGATCCTACAACGATTGTTCGATAATCAATATCTAGTATTGTGGATCGGATAGGAATCGTGGTTCTTAAACCAACAGGATTGAATATAGGAAATAGGGGATGTTGCGGGACATGAACAATAGAAGTAGCATATTATTGCACATATACCTCTTCTGATGTGTCTGAGTACGTATTTTGGGATAGTTATCATCCTACAGAAAGATCATACAGGCTTGTGGTACAGGGGATAAAAACTTTTGTCTGAGGAAATCATATTATTATGTTTATTTACACTCTTAACTATAGTATGGGTACCTTATAATTTTAGTCTCAGTCGATTATTATTTTATTAAAAAAAATGCACAATTTCAATCTCATGATTTTGGCCAGAATATGTTAAAATTACCAAAAAATCTCACGTGCCATGAGATCTTGAATTGAGGATCTTCATCCATTTGATCGACGTGGCGCATCCCAAGCCACCGATTTGTGACTAGAATATAAATATTCACATTATCACAATTATTATAGAAAAAGGAAATCCATCTGTTTAAAGATTAAAAAAAAAAAAAAGAAATGTAAACAGCTACATAATTTAAGAAAATGAAAAATTGAAAATTAAACATCATCTTGAACTTTCAAGCCCGCTACATTTCTTTGTTCCCATTGAACACTGGGAGAGCCATCAATATTCTTGTTTATCATGTGCTAAAAGGGCTTGTACTCGAGCACTAGATTTATTTTGACATCTCCAGTATTCATCTCAATCTTGCCATCAAAGGAATGGAACGAAAAATGCCGTTTAATTTACCATCACGAATTAATTATAAAATCATCTACATATGTGTTTGTAGCTATTGTTGGGCTTCTCTATGAAATGATCGTAAGAGGAGTGACTATAGTAAGAGTAAGAACTGTCAAGAACCTTGTATTTCCATAGCATCATTCTTGATCTTATAACCAAGAGTTCAAGGTTCAAGACCTATTCCCTACCCTGATTTCTAAATGTATAAAAAAAGTAAGGGTAAATATGTCGTATTATAAACAAAAGAAAACAAAACAAAAGGAAAGCAAGAAATTTTGGAGACTACAGGTTGGTCACTCACAAATGATAAAACCCCAAAAAAGGAAAGAAAAAGATGTGGCCATGCCACACACTAACAAGTAAAAGGTAATCGTTAGAGAAAATTAAGCAAATATGATGCAGAAAAATATAAACGTACCAATCTGAACCGTAAATTCCAGTGTAAGCCAAAAAGATCAACCAACCATAGTTATTGCCAATATCAAATAGGCCACTGAAACAAAGCTACATTTCCCTATGATGCGAACGCTCCTCACCAATTCGTGAGCCAAAAATTCCTAAGAAGGCATCAACGTATTAGCTCGGGACCTAGCATGCCATAGAATCCGACGAGGTAAACAAATGTGGTGGAATCGTCTAAGGTCAATGATGAGTCTGTCATCAAAGTGAGTCTGATGATGAGGCTTCCATTAACTGAGGAAAAGATCAGTGAGATCGATGACATCAGTGAGGCATTCAATAGTGGTGCCATCGAATTAAGCAGAAGGCAACCTTCCTGGAAGGACGCCATAAATTATCAGGGAATATGTCCATGGAATGTGCAGCCTATGGACTGCTAAAATGATGGGTTGCCATAATGACCTATGCAAATGGCAGTGGAAAAATCCCATCAGAGCCATTTGGATAACCGTGAAGCAAGAAAATTGGGAATAAGAACCCAATCCAGGCAGTCCATATGGGAATGGAGAAAATCTGAAGAGCTTACAACGTTGAGAACGTTTCTATATACGACTTGGTTAACCATATTCTACTTATATCAGGATACAACTTATTGATTGATCAGTCGAGTCTATCTAGTGCAAGAGTGTTGTGATGAATCCATGATGACGCAAAAGCATGGAATTTAAAATCATTGGGTTCAAGTGCAGCAGGAATCACGACAATAGAATAAAAAATCAAATAATTAACCCTTCGCACAGGAAATTACCTTAGGCTGGGTTTGAAAATTGTTGGGTGCGGAAGCTATGATAGGTGGAAAATATTTTAGTTGAAAGGAATTTTTGAAGAATTGGAGTAGCTACTGCTCACTCGGTTTTTGTATTTCATAAAATTGAATTGCATTGATGAATTACAAATGAGAGCATCACTATTTATAGTGAACAATGGAAAATTCTAGATTAGAGAATACAAAGAGATATTCAAAGATACATTAATGGTTTTACACTTCCAAGACTTTGAATACACCTCTTGTAGACACTTGTTGATTCATGAACCAAAATTGAATTGCAAATTAACTATTAACAAAAATCTCCACCAACAACCGTCACAGAGCGGAACAATTTGTGCGAGCGAGGGTTTGATATGCAACCACATGCAAGAGTAACATGTATACGCTTGGGAGGGCATGACTGCAAATCGATTGCATGGGGACAGATGATAGCGCTGGTTGTAGTGCTTCTCTTATGCACACTGATGAATGGTCTGCGAGAGAAGCATAAGCGACCATAGGGCTGTCTTAAAGGCTATACCAAATCATTAGCAGCATGAAACAAGGTCGGTAAATCAATGGCAATTTGAGCAAAGGTAGCAAGCATTGTGTCGGAGAAACTTGGATAATATCCTAAGGCATCAACACTTTAGGAGATGCAGTGGGGGGAAAAGAGGTGCGGGGCTAAAGCCCTAAATCGTCGTGTCGCTACACCATAATCAGCGATAAAGAAACTCTAAGCATGGTGAAATCTAGATCAAAGTAATTGTTGATGGGTGTGAAACCAGAGTGATGGCCATGTTTGAAAAGCTAGACAAGGGAGAGGCTCAGCCGCGGGCCACTGGCGGGGTGCAACCTAGACATAATAGTCGCTAGGTTCTTTTAGGAAGTGACTTAAATATAAGATCTGATAAGAACCTAATTTGGGGAACAACAAGATGAAAAAGAGGATAACACAATGTTGAGTTCCTCCATAAAAAAGAAGACCATGAAACAGACTTCAAAAGCCTCTAGTTAAACGTGAGAAGAAATCGACAATGTCCCAGTTGTTGGCAAAGAAGATTTTTATTTTATTTTATTTTATTTTTTGTGACAACGTGATGAGGATTACTTAGTCCTAGTCAACTTTGGAACTTTGACTACATGTCACATCAACAAAACGAATGAAGATCCACAATCATATGACATGCATACGATATTTTCCAATAATTTTACAATTTTCCTGCCAAGAGAGGGCTGGACTTGTGCAATTTTTCAAACGGTTAATTACAGTAAGTCCATCAAGTTACCAACGTTTTGGACATAAACCACTAAACTTTTTTCTTAGCACAAAAAAATACAGACTATGCGGCACTAAAATTATTTTTCAACCATTTTTCATCAGAATTTCGCACGTGACTTGTGCATGATACACTTTTAGGGGCATTTTTTTGCCCAAACAACCTTTTTTGTAGGTAGAGGAGCTGTTCATCTTTAACAATGTAGGTTCTAGATATTAGGGAAGAGAACAGTTGATGATTCAAATGAATTGTTAAGGAAAAGAAAGGTGTAAAGGAAATTTACCCTTTTAGCCTACTAAAAGGTTGTTTGGACATATAGAGACCCTTAAAATTTTATCACGCGCAAGTCATGTGCCGAATTCCTATGAAAAATGGTTGAAATATAAGTTAGGTGGTTTATCTGCCAAACCCGTATAGTTTGTATGTATCGGTGCCAAGAAAAAATCTTTAGTGGTTTATGTGCAAAAACGTTAATTTGACGGGGTTGCTGTAACTAACCCTTTCTCAAATTATGAAACTAATATTGCAAAATCACAATTGGTTGGGGTTGAAATTGCAAGACCCAAATCTTATGGAATTAAGAATGTATTTTTACCAAGGATGAAAATATCGTTTTGTAGAGAATATCGATGTTTCAAATTTACGGAGATTTCGGAGAAATATCTATATCGATAGAAATATCAGTACAATTTTAAAAAAAAAAGTATTAGAAAATATATTAAAAATATGAAAATTTAACAAGGTATTTTTAAAATTATTATAACAAATTTAAATGCATATACGCATCTTAAATTTGATAGAAATTGATTTATTTACAACTAATTCATAAATATAAAATAATATAAAAATGAGTGACAATATAAAACACTTTTTGACATTTTTTCATACAACATTACTCCCTCCGTCCCAGCTAAACTTGCACACTTTCCATTTTCGTCCGTCCCACCTAAACTTGCATACCCCTTAAAAAGGAAAGTTATAATACAATCTACACCCTCAAAATTTCCACCCTCAATCTCCACCCTTAATTCACCTTTGAAAAGTCAACAAAATCCAAAAAAGCAACTTTTCTTAATACTTGTGCCAACTCTCCCAGTGCAAGAATAGCCGGGACGGAGGTAGTACTAATTACTAGTACGAAAATATTATATTAAAAATCTGAAAGTTTAACAAAATAATTTAAAAATATTATAACCAACGTTAATACATAAATTCATCTTAAAATTATAAACAAAAAAATATTTACAAAAATACACGTTGTCAAGTATAATAATAATAATAATATTGAAAATTTGCACACAAAATTTTCGATTACTTATCTAATTTTATATAAATTTTATGATATGAGGTGGCAATTGTTACTTAGATGAATAAGTAATTATATAGATTCTATGTGGAGATTACAACAAGATGTTGACTTGGTCTAGTGGTTAGAGTTTGGAGCTCTCTTTAATGCGTCCGGGTTCGAATTCAGCTCTCTCATTTTTATACGGGAACTCATGCCGCAAAATCTATATATATAAACAAGTAGAATGGAGGTTACTTTTGGTATTTCAACTTTCCCGCCTAATTTTTACACTATAATTTGGTAAGTTGTATCTTTGGTAAGTTTTAAATTTTGTTTTATTTATTAGAATACTAACAACCGTTTCATTTCTAATCCCTTTTTTTATGCAAGATATATCATTTCAATGGTCTTTTTACGAGCTTTAAATTGACATCCATATCATATATATATAATAATCAGTTGAAAAGTAATATAAATTTTTTGGCCAATTATGTGTAATAAATATTGTGTATTAAATTAAATTAGTTCAACAAGTTTTATGTAAAAAAAAAAAAAAAAAAAGTTTTATGTAAAAAAATATAAATTAATTTATTTATAAAATACAATTAGTTTATCTCTTCCCCCCCCCCCTCTCTCTCTCTCTCTCTCTCTCTCTCTCGACATCTCTCTATATCTCTCTCTCTTTCTTTCCCCTCCCTCTCTCTCTCTCTCTAACCCTCCGATTTTTTATTATGGCTTCCGATTCACCATCATCTCACGATGAAATCTATGCTACAATCATCAAAACCCACCCATAGTTTCTACATCACGCCATGGCCAGGGTTTTTAAATTTGCTGATCCGCCGCCGCCTTCACCTTTTGTCAACATCAACTTTGCAGCGGCCTTATCATCCGGTGCCCCCCCCCCCCCCACCGGCTGATCCCACCAGGCTGACCACAGCCCCTCCTCGATTCTCGTCCAATGTAGAGTTACGCCCTAATCTGCATGTGTCACTTAACCCTAGTGCTCAAAGTGGTCGTGAGTCCCTCCGAGGTGTCATTCCTCCGATGCCGACTTCGGTACACTCTACAACTGCCACAGGTATACTCCCCACTCCGACAGCCACTCTTCCGACTTCGGCCACACCGTTGTTACATTTTGGTCGCTACAATCCCGCATCATTGTCGGAGGTGGAAAACTCGTCAACTCAGGTCCCGCCTCCTCCTATGACAGATTCCACAATTGTCTTCTCTACCCGGGCTGCTCCTTCTCCAACTAGCTTTACTCCGGGTAATGCAATTACTGTTCATGTTGATGAGTCTGTTTATTCGGAGTGTGTGAACTTCTTCAAATCTTACACTATGAATGGTAGGCTGACGTACATTAAGCATGATAAGCCATGGACTTTTTTGGAGATTCATAAAAAACTAGAAAACTTATGGAACTGCTCGATTAAAATGCTTTCTATGGTCTTAGATTCTACAATTTTCAGTTCAATTCTACTGCTGATAGAGATAGAATAGCTAAATCCAATTTTGCTGATTTACAATCGGGGAAATTAAATTTTTTTAAGTAGCAACTGGATTTTGATCCCTACAAATATAACTCCTCGATTACTCCTGTCTGGATCCGTTTTTATAAACTATCACCGGAGTATCTCTATAAGTCACTTATCTTTGACATTGCTAAGGCCATCGGAACTCCACTACGTCTTGATGATATGGGTCTAAGTAATGAATACGGGCATTATGTGCGTGAATTGGTAGATGTTGATTTTTTGCAGGAGCTACAAGAACATGTTGTTATATATAGGCAAGGACATTGCCATCAGATCAACCTGTATTATGAGAATTGCCCAGACTACTGTTCAGCATGCAGAGTGGTTGGACATGACACTAGCTGATGCCCTCGGTCCTCCAAAATTGTGCCACTGCATGCTACTCGTTCCCCTTCCCGGGACGCTCCCGCCGAAGCCGAGGTCACTCTCGTCGTACAGCTGGGCCTTCCAAGGTCTGTCAGGAGTATAGAGCCAAGACCCCGACAGTCTCGGCCGCTCCCGCCGATAATCATTCTGCTCCAGCTACTTTGTCAGGTGAAGCCCCTACCTCATCAGCCTCGAATGCTCCTCTGGTGGCTTCTAAACCGAGCTCGTCCACCTCCTTCCGGTAGTTTACTCATTCAAATAAGTTGGATGCTCCTAGTTCTCATCAGGATTCGATACCAGTTTCAAGTTCGGGCGAACCTATCCCCACATCGAATTCTTTCTCGACCCTCATGGCTGATGAGGTGGTGAATGACTCCAGTTCTACTTCTATTGTTCCCCTTGAGCCGGCACACGATGTTCCTCTTCATGCTGAACCCCTTATGACCATTCCGCTGATTTTGGATCCTAAGGAAATTGATAGCATCCGGAGGATCCCTTTGCGATCCTTTTCTATCCCGGCTAGATGTCATCCCTCCGTCGAAGCTGCTGTTCGTAATAACATTTCAATTGAGGATTATGAGAATAATGCTGCTCTTATTGTAATGAACCATGTTGCGAAGAAACGTTGGAATTACATTGTTGATGATGAAGATTCTGCACCGCCTGAGCACAGTGACATTCCATTTCCTCGATGAAGATCCTATTCTGGAACATTCAAGGTCTGGGGAGAGACCACCCACAAAACTCCCTACGTGATTTGTGTCGGGTCAATAAACCTGATCTGTTAGCTATATTAGAGCCGAAGATTCGGCTCAACTCTATTCCTGCTCATTATTGGCGATCACTGAACATGCATTTTGTAGGGGAGAATGCTCGTCCTCCTCTTCGACCAAACATATGGGTCTTTTGCCGATTAGATTGGGCTCAATCCTTGTCTGTTATGTATCACTCACCACAGCTCCTTATGATTGAGAAGACTATCTCGGATCAACAATGTTTCTTTGTCTTTGTCCATGCCAGTAACTCTTACATCAGACGCAGAGGTTTATGGTATGACTTATCATTATTTCCCTATTGCAACATGTGCTTTTTGGGTGATTTTAATACAGTATTGGGTTCTCAAGAACGCCTGAGCAATCGTCTTCCTCCGGCGCTATCTTGCAAGGAATTCCGCTCTGCCTTTGAAGATGTGAATTACATGAAATTCCGGTTGTTGGCAACCGCTATACATGGTGCTCGTGACGCTTGTTGGGCAATCTCCTTGCCTCTAAAATTGATCGTGTTTTCACCACCCCTTTTTTTCTGGACATGTGGGACAGTATTTCGACAACGGCTCTGGCACGTAACAACTCGGATCATCATTCGGTGGTTGTTCATCTTGGTACCGACTCTCCCTCTCTGCCGAAACCTTTTCGGTTTCAAAATATGTGGGTCGCACATGATGGCTTCATGTGCCTGGTGGACAGTTCATGGCACGACCTCGCTCTGGCTCAGACCCTATATCGTGCTACATGGCGAAACTCAAGCGACTAAAAGGTGCTTTACATAATTGGAACACGTCAATCTTCGACAATGTTCATAACTCTCTTGATGTAACTAATGCCAAATTACGTCAAGTTCAGCAAGAAATCTATTATTCGAGTTATACTGCTGATAGGCTTGATAGAGAGGTGAAGTTATAGGCAGATATTAATCAGATTCTACTCCAACAACAAATGTTCTATATGCAGAAAAATCGCACATCCTGGTTAAACGACGGGACCGTAATACTGGGTTTTTTCATAACATGCATAGGTTGGCTAAAACATGTCATGAACTTAAGCAAGTGTTTGTCGATGGGAACCTTGTTACTGAAGTCCATGCTATTGCTATTCACGTGGATGCATACTACACGAATCTATTTTTGGCCGAGGATAGAGAAGTCCATTTTCAATTGGACGAGCTGGAGTATCTCTTCTCGAAGAAAATAAGTCAAGAGCATAATCATGCCCTCATCGTTGTGCCTTCAGTGGAAGAAATTAAATCGGTTGTGTTCGACTTACCTACCGATAGCGCACCAAGTATGAATGGCTTCGGAGGGAGATTTTATCAATCTTGTTGGCCTATCATTTCTCACGACGTAGTGGTAGCGGTACAGCATTTTTTTGCTACAAGATACATCCCCCGGGGCCTAAATTCTAATCTTGTCACACTTACACCAAAATTTGACGGTGCTTCAAGGGTGGAGGATTTTCGACCAATAGTGTAGGGGAATTTCTTATTCAAAATCTTTGCTAACAGATTGGCTGTGTTTATACCAGAGTACATTTCTTCATTCCAATTTGGTTTCGTTCCGGGCAAGAGTATACATCATTGCATTGCTCTTGCCTCGGAATGCATTAACAGCCTTCATTGCCAGAGAAGTCGGGATAACATTGCCCTTAAAGTGGATATCCGAAAGGCCTTTGACATGTTGGATTGGCATTTTCTTCTATCTACGCTGAAATGCCTTGGGGAGTTATTGGGACAGGTATATAACGCCTCCAAGTCCCATGTCTTTTATAGTCGTGTTGCCACTTCTACCTTCAAACATGCCGTGCGTGCCATCATGGGTATGGAGGTCGGTCAACTTCCTACCACGTACCTTAGTGTGCCTCTCTTCAGGGGTGTGCCTTGTTCGGCCTTTTTGCAGCCTATTCTTGCCTCTTCTTTGCCACTTTTTCGAGGTGGAAGGGATCAATCTTGTCTATGGCGGGATGAGCTTACTTGGTTAACTCGGTGATTGTAAGCTCATTAGTGCATTCAATGATGATATATAGGTGGCCCAGAATGTTGCTCAATAAGCTGGAAGCAGCCATGCGTAACTTCATTTGGATGGGTGACATCCATTGGAAGGGTATTTTTGACATCTGTTGGAAGAAAGTATGTGCGCCGAAGGATAAGGGTAGCATCGGCATGCACTCGATTCATATTTCTAACGAGTCCTTCCTTTTCAAAATGGCTTCGGATGTGTTTCAAGGTACAGCCCCCGGCATGAACTTCATTAAGGGCAGATGGTTTTCTAAAGCTGGGTCGGTTCGCAACTACTATGTCCATTCATCGATCTTTCCCGGATCTCGCAGGCTTCTTCACAAGACCATGGATGAAGCTCGTTTGCTTCTTGGAAATACTACCGCTGCCAACTTCTGGAACGACGCTTGGCTTGGTTATAAGATATCGAATCGTATTGGTATTCCGGTTTATGTTCGTGCTAGACTTCATCAAAGGGTTTTGGATTACTTCTATAATGGGACTTGGCATATTGATATTGATTTTGCTGCTTCATTTCCGGAAGTGGTCGAGGACATAACCTCTTATGTTATTATGTCGAACATTTCTGATGAATATTTGTGGCGATACTCACAATCCGGGGAGGTCTCTTCGGCACTGGCTTATGATTATTTTCTGCATGAAGTTTCCTAAACCGTCTTGGGGGAGATGGATTTAGGATACTCACATCCCACCTTGCAGATCATCTGTCGTTTGGTGGACGATTCATAATCGCCTTCCGACCTGGGATATTCTTCAAGTTCGATAATTTCAAGGCCAAGCTCGCTGTCCACTTTGTTGCTGCTCAGGGGAGTCGCTTGATCATATCATGTTATTTTGCTCGTTTTCTTCTGCCATTCTTAATAAGATCATGTTCTTTGGTGGGTGGCGATGGTCACATATATTTGGACGATATGGGCAACTCGGAATGGCTCTATGTTTGAGTATATTCATTTCTCAAGTCAGCAAGTTGTATCTTTCATTTGGTTGGCCATCAGAGAGGCAGCCACTTTCAAACGAGGCCACATGCAGAACGACAGTTCGGAGCTCCAGATTCTCCGACTCTTGAGGGTGGCTCCCATCATCCGACCACCTTTGAAGGTCACTTCGGTTTTCTGGCTCATCCAGTCTCCTGGATGGGTCGAGGTTAATATTGATGGCAGCTCGACTGGTGCTCCAGGCCACACCTTCGGCGGGGCCATCTTCCGCGGGCATGGCAGCATGTATCTTGGAGCTTTCTCGACCGTATTTGGCTCCGGCCACGCTTATGAAGCTGAGCTGGAAATTGCGATCTTGTCTTGCAAAGAAGCATACAACAGGCGGTGGCATCAGTTGTGGGTTGAAAGTGATTCCATGTACATTGTTAACCTATTCAAGACCAAATCCCATGTTGTTCCGTGGCGCTTAAAGGCTCGTTGGCTTAGAGTTCTGCATCGGGCTTCAGAAATGGAGATCCAGGTGTCGCACGTTTTCCGGGAAGGTGACCACCCGGCTGACGCCTTGTCAAACTTACACATTTCCTACACTTGGTTCGAGCACGCCCCCTCGGATATTGCTGAGCTTGCACACATGGATATATACTTAGAATTTTTTAGAGTGCATATTTGATAAATTGGTACTCTTTTTCCCACGTCTGGGTTTTTCCCACTAGGTTTTACCATTCGTGGGTTTTAACGAGGCCAGTGTTATATTTGTCTAGCTACTGGGATGTAGTAGCAAACATGTATGTGCTTGTCCATACTCTTTCTTTCTTTCTTTTTCGTTTTTGTTTTGTTTTGGACTTTTTTTTTCATTTATATTATGACTTATTGGCTCTCTCTCTCTCTCTCTCTCTCTCTCTCTCTCTCTCTATATATATATATATATATATATATATATATATATATATATATACATGCCACAGTGAGCGCAATCATTCTATTAATAATTTTTCGTCAAAAAAAATTGGACCATAATTAGTATTGTCTCTATTTTTATTAGATGCAGGTTTAGGTTTTGTGAATTGTTTCTAAATAGATGTCTTTTTATTTTTTTTCCTAATTTTTCCAATACTATCCGTATTACTATCTCAATAAATCTCTAATTTTCTAACTTATCATATATAAATGGAAAGAAAGATAATATAAAAAAAATGTGAGGATAAATTCGGAAATTCCACCAGAAGGCCTAAATTTTTAAAAAATGTCTCAATTCGAGGCTTGAATTTTAGGAGTTTTTAATTCGGGGCCTGAATCTAGAGGTCTGGATATTGAATTTTATTCTCAAGTAAGGGTTACGTCTTGAAAAATAAAACATGTTATTTGATACACGGAAGGTTCAGTAGTATATATCGAAATTTTCAATATACTCCGCACTGAAAGTTTCAATCTACTCCCTACTAAATCTTACATCGAATAATATTTTATATTTTTTCAAGACGTATGACCTGAATTAAGAATAAAATTTAAAATCTAGCCATCGAATTAAGAAAAACTCAAAACTCAGGCCATGAATTGAGAACCTCCAATATTCAGACCCCTTATTGAGGCGCTTTTCCAAAATTCAAGCCTTCAACTGAAATTCAGATAGGATAAATTAAGGGATTTGTAGGGAGAAGGGGAAATTGATTTAGGGCTATTATGTCATTTTCCCGTGTTATCTAATTCTTTTATCCAAAACTAAGATTGTACATTTAAAAAAAAAGAAAAACACACACACACAACGAGGTAGTATGTTACTATCACATTTAGTAAAAATCAAACTTTATTTTAATCTTTTAAACCCCAAATATTTTTTTTATTTCTAATCTATTTTTTATGTATAATATATTAAATTAAAGCTCTTTTGAAGATCTTTAATTTGACATCTATTATATTTAATTTGAAATATTATATTATTTGTTTGTTGATTATTTAAGTTTTGAGCATTTAGTGTGGGTCGTACTATAACCTAGGGTATGAATACAACTAAAATTAGTTAAATAGTTCTCTAATAAAAAAAATAATTGTCTTGATTATTTTATTAAAAGCAAAACTAGTCGATTTATTTTATTGACCTAAAGCTTTCATCATTTATCGTGTCGAGATAAAATTCATTATTGAAATAATTAAATATTTACTTAATTAAATTAAAAATAAAATTTAATGTATAATTTAATAATCAACTTATTAAATTATTATATTTGTAAGTATTATTGTTTTGTAATAATATTTTTTGTTTGGCTTATCACAGGACTACGACTTTCACATATTTATATATGATAGTTAATATATTTATAAAACATACGTTGCATTAAATCCATATATCACATGGGAGAAACCTATAGTTACATTACTTATATTTTTTATATATTTAATCAAAATTATTTAAATATTTATTTGGTTTAGAATACATCAGCACCATTTTTTAATATTAAACTATATAATATTTAGTTTAATTAAATTATTATTATTTAAATAACTTTTCGTGCATCGCTCGGGAGTGATACTAATAAAAAAAAAAAGATTTCAGCGATAAATAGGCGATATTTCGCCAAAATCTCGCCAACATATGGAATCTGGCGGCGGCAAGCAAGGCGATATCTTCAGAGCGAAAATCTTGCAAATATCTCGCAAGATTTTGACAAGAAGTTATTACAGGCGTTTTTTACATCGGTGCACTCAGTTTCGCGAGACTTCGGCGAGAGAAATCTCGTGAGTTTTTCATCCTTTATTTTTACCGAATAGACTAGAAAGGCTTCAACATACTTTTGTTAGTTTTGTATACGACATTTTAGTTAAACTAAGGAGGGGGGTGAGGGGAGGGGATCCAGGTCCCCGAGTTTTGGTATGGCATTTCCGTATCCGTTAATGCTTCTTTAATTTGTCTTTTTTTTTTTTTTCTTAGATGATTAAATTATCTTTTTCATTTAATATAAATCATGAGAGATGTAGATTACATATTAGAATAAAACAACTAATAAAGTATTAATAATATACAAACTTAGTTAATAATTTTTGGCTTAGTTGCAAAATGAATCACGAACTTTTGCAAAAATTTAATTTTAACATAATTTTTTAGAAATAGAAAATTAAATCACTAACTTAACGCAACTTTGCTATTCAAATCACAGTTATTATTATCTTCTTTTTCTTCTTCTTGAAAATTTGTTAACTTGTCCCACTGTTAGGAATTGTACCTTAAATCTGTTTGATTTTGGTTTGACTTTCCTGTCAAGGTGGAGAACACTTTGAAATATGTTCAACATACGTTGGAAGCAACGCGACCGCACCAGAAGGCAACGCGGTCGCGTCAAATAGTGGCTCGAAAGTGAATTTGGAGTTGGGATATCGACGCGGTCGCGTTAGATATTGATGCGGTCGCTTCATTTGTTGAACGCGGTCGCGTCAGCTGAGGCGGCCTAGATTATGGGCCTACGTATTTTAGGTCCAGTTTTAGTCTATTTTGTCTCTAGGTCGGTTTGAGGGCTAATATATAGTCCCATTGGTGTCTTTTCAGTAAGAGATTAGAATTGACTATTATTTGATTTTTGGTTTTGGTCATTAGAGTGTGGAGAATTTGTTATGGTCGAGTATCCATTAATTTGGTACTCAATTTGTCTCCGTTTGTTAGGATAGAGGCGTCCTATATTGTAAATACTCTGATATAGTAATTTGGTTTCTTTCGTTTGGTCGTGAACGTAGCTAACAAGTTGTTAGCGAACCACGTTAACTTTGGTGTACGTTCTTTGTATTGTCGATTTTCACGTTTACGTTTGTTCGTATTTAATCTTTCTTGCTGCATTCTTTTCCAACACTCACCAATTTTTGCACGTTGAGTCTCATGTTGTCCCAAACATTTAAAATACAACTAATAAATAAAAGTTTGAATAATGAAAATAACATTGCTACATCTCTTCTTAACCATGAATATTAGATTTTATCTAGATTGTAAGGAAGGATTGCAACGATTTAATGTTCCAAACGCTACTTACATATAATTTGAACATTGAATTTGAAATTTAATAGTGTGATATTAAAATAAGATAAAATGATGTGATTTTTGTGTTCAAAACTTTATTTTACTTTTTACTTTTATTTTATCAGTTTGGGGATAATGACTGCAATTTAGTCAGATAGTCTGCAATATTTCGCCGGAAGATTTACAATGATTAAAATCGTAAAATTATGTCAAGTTCATGATTTATTTTGCTAAATCTGAAAAATTATGTTTAAATTATAATTTTGTAAAAGTTGATGATTTATTCTGCAATTAAGTCATACTTTTTTTCTCACCCTCAAAAAACAAAAGAAGGTATTTTTGTTTGGTAAGTTAGCTTCGTTATAGTTGTTTCTAAAACTCTGTTTACATCATGGCGAATAGAACATAACTTTTTGTTTTTCCTTTCCTTTTTATAATTGTTTGGAATATACCAAGAATTATACTAAATCACTAAGCATAATTTATGGCAACCATTGATTGGTCAGTAATGAAAGGTAGGTAGGCATAATTAAAACCGGCCATGAGATCTGCGCGCGTTACTTCTGACTTCTGACAACCTCATCCTTACCCTTTCCCTATCATGTATCAAAATGATAATAAAAAGGAAAGCAACACATCACAAATCTACCAACTTGTCTTCTATTACATTTATTTCATACAACATTGATTTCATCTTCTACTCAACCACGGATCCTTTAATTTGGGATGTATTGACATGGATCACATTTACTGAAGCACATTTATTGATGCAACATCGAAAAATATATTTTAATTTAAGAGTATACTAGGATAGAATGCGCATTAATAGTTGTAAAATGAGTATTAAAAATTGTAAAATGTGTATTAAAAAATTGTAAAAGCTGGTGATGTAGATAGTAAAGTGAAGATGTTCAAGGATGAGTCATCCTAAATTTTGGGCTATAAAGTGAAATACATTTGGGATGTGTCATGCTCCATCCGGATAAGCCCAAGTATCCCCTTAATGTAAGAGTAGTTCTCTTGTACATTAATTACACGTATTTTAGATCTGTGTAATTCAAGTTATGAACAATTTATTATTAAAATGTACTAGTATTTATGATGAAAGATAAACATATTATACTGAAATATATTAGTGCTTATGTTGAAATGTTTTACTTGTTTTGCAAATATATAATCTTTCAGCATAATACAATTTTTCAGAACAAATAATGTCTTTTCGTATAAATAGGGTTGCATTTTCATGGATCTACCTTTATCCCAGCTTAGATTTGTGGACAAGGTGTACATGAGAATTAATGTTAATGTAAATGCCTCACTTGTTCAATTTTTCATATTCCATTAAAAAATAAATGTTCTTTATTTGTTAGTCTATTTGGTTCAGGATTTATGGTCCATAATTGGTGGTTCACGAGTTCATAATCAATATGTTCAAAGTTAAAAGCTAGGGTTTATGCTTTGTAATTAGGCTACACTTTTATTTCATGATTCATGGGTTTATGATTTATGAATTCATGGTACACAGTTCATTGTTCACAAATTCATGCTGATAGTTCATGAATTCATGGTTCAGGATTCAGGATCGATGTAGAGTTTTAATATTGGTGTAGAATACATAGTATAACATTGACAATGAATAGAAAATGAAATAAATAGAGTATTTGAGGATCTCTCAGCCATGCTACAATTGGAAAAATATATCATATGCAGTATCACTTTGAATTCGATACACACTTACACTTGGTACTAGTAACCACGTGTGTTGTATGTGATATACATGAAAGTAATAGTATATTATTTTGTGAAACGATTTTACGGATAAATTATTTAAGGTGTTGTACGAATAAGGAAGTAATTAGATAATTGGAGTTTTTTTCTTAAAACATGTCATCAACATATTCAACACTATAAAAGTTTTTTGCTTGACTTACCATAATTGTCATTCTAATCACATTAACGTATATGCTCTTGTATTTGGTTAGCTTGATCCTCTAATGCAAACTCCATCAACTTTACAAATAGCATTCATAGTTGTTAAAAATTGTTGTTATACTGCATGCATGCTAATATAATCTTTTGATGTGGTACAAGGATTCTTGCGCTGTATTTTCGGATGTTATGTCACCGATTTTGATCAAAATGACCAAATTCTCACAACTTCAAAATATATACTAAGAGGATCAAAATATGATCTCACTTAGAGGACTAAATTTTTAAATATTCACATCATTAGAGATGCTAAACTTAATAATAAGTCACATCTCTGTTCCCATTACTGTTAAGGAGGATTTAATTGGGCCGCCCGTAACAGCCAACAATTAAGTGACAGAATTAATTATGTTCCCCAGCTGCACCTATAAATACCTGCTCCCTACATGCAAACAAATACTCATTTTTTTCCACCTGAATCTTCATATCATTCTTTGCATTTTTTGCTCCAGTTCAGAACTCGAACATCTAAGTTCGCCGGAGTCTTTTCTGTTAGTGGTGCTACTACAGAAAAGGACGTAAAACGTTATATTTTTGGGGTCTATTACTTCGTTCCGTGAGCACTAGCCGAGAAGTAATTTGTCCTAAGGACAGTGGTCTTCCACGTCTCGATTTTTGCTTTCGTTTGTTTCTGTTAGCTTTTGTTTTTCCAGAACATTGTAATAACATATACTACTCCATCCGTCCCGGCTTAATTTGTCTACATCTCTTTTTAATTTGTCCCATATAATTTTGTCAGTCCAAAAAATGAAATTTCTCTCACAATCTCTATCCTCAAAATCTTCACCCTCAATCTCCACCTTTAAAAAAGTAAAAAAATCCACAAAATCTGTTTTTTCTTAACCTTCATGCCCGATCAGAATAGGCAAATTAAACCAGGAGGAGGGAGTATTTTTTATCGAGTCCATTCATTAACTGAAATTACTTGAGATTTGAAAGCTCTTATTTCAAACATGACCAACGATAAATACTACGCATATGTTGGTTCTGTTATACTACTCATTTTCATATATCTCATGTCTTCCAAATAAAGGTAAAATTTGCATCTTAATTTTTCTTCATACTTTTACGTTGTATCGAAAATGATAAGTATTATCAATTTCTTTTTATATAAATAGCTGATAATTGTTGAATTAATTTGCCTCAAAAGAGAGACAGTTTAGTTATTCCTTCTAAATTAATTATTTTCTATCATATATTCATAGACAGCAATGATATGATTTTAGAAAAAACCATTAACTAGGTAGTTTTTCAGAATGCTAAACGCTTACATATGGTGCTAATAATGTTATACTTCCTCGGTTCCACTGTAATTTGTCTATTTTTCATTTTTTTTTTATTTGTTTCAATTTAATTTATCAGTCTACAAATAACAAATTTCTCTCACAATCTCCACCCTCAAAATCTCCACATTCAATCTCCACTTTCGAAAACGTCAAAGATTCCACAAAATCTATTTTTTCTTAACCTCCGTGCCCGACCAAGATATGCAAATTGAACCGGGACGGAGGAAGTATATTTTTGTGTGCACCTCACCACACAAGTCCAAATGCTGAGAAGCTTATTGAAATAATCTAGTAACATACCTCCGTAGGTGTGATGAGTGTAGAAATGACGTGGTTGGATTGTTGACGAGGCTGCTGAGCTGGATGGAATCCACACGTACTACAACCAACTGTTGATTATTTTTTATTTAATGCAACAATTAATGTGATCACAAACACTAGAAAGTGGGTAAATGCCACGAAAAACTAGATGTAATTGCTTTTTTTTTTTTTTTTTTTTTGTGTAATTGGGAAAGTTACAGAATGTAGGCGGATTATCTCACTATAGTGACCAGATTGAGCTATACTCAGGTCGCCTAGACTGAACTCACTATAGTTTCTCTTACTAAAATGTTAGGGTCATTTGCTATTATAAGATTTGTCCTATTTGTAATGGTACTTTCTAGTGGAAGACAAGATTATAATCTTTCACATCATGGGTATCCCAGTGAGGTCGTGTGCAAACGCATGTATGACAGGTTTCATACATGCGTGGCTTGTATCAGGCACACTTGCCTTTGTCCACCACTTCTTGAGTCCGCAACAGAGAAATCAAGGGAGGTCGCTAACGACGAGCTCCCATTCCTCGATGACACCCACTTGGGGACGTGTTGCACCCCGCCTCGCAATCCCAAGGGGTTTGCGAGCTCGCGAGGTTGCTTCCTCTTTTCTTTTGACGCCACACCTTGTTGTCCTCCACGAGGCCGCCCTTCACGTGAAACCTCTACATGAGCTCTCTTGGTAAACCGTTCTCTTAAGCCAACATGGTGCTTGCACTGCTCCACATGTCATTCGTCCATGGATCCACCCATTAAGCTTCCTGAGAAAGCCTTATCATGTGGCCTAGATATCTTAGCCCTTTCACCTTCTCCCGTTTTTACCTATAAATACTTCTTTTTGAACCTTTTACTATTTTAGTTTTTTATTATCTGCCATTGTTGCCCGATTTTATAGCACCAAACCTTCTCCAAAGATCTATGTCTGTAAGGTGTTATTTCTTTTTCACCTCCTCTTTTTCTTCTTTCCAGTATGTCTTCTACTGCTTTCACTCCGTCCTTGAGTGAATGTTGTGATGAAATGCTGACGGATCTCGTGGGTGGTGATGATCCATCAATTGAACTAGTAAGAGGGAAGTTGGTGATGAGGTTGCTCGTGAAATGGTGGGTAAAGGCGATGGCAAGGAGACCGTTGGTGACTCCACCCAAGGGGACTCCAGAGGTGAAGATGAGGTTGACAGCAAGGTGGCCCCCAAAATGCTTGGTGATAGCCCTGTCGTGAACTCGGGGCAAAACGTGGGAGCTCTAACTTGCGCAGGAGGTCCCGGCATAACCAAAGGGTGGAAAGAGAAATTCCCTTATCTTACCGAGATCATGGAGAACCGATTCGTATGCGGTTCAACGGGACCCTACTCTCTATAGACGAAATGGCCTCGATCTCAAGTCGTCCAAATGAGCTTGATTTTGAAGCTCGGGCCCCACTCCAAGTTGAGCAACAAGTCTGTTATGGTAGATCGTTTTACTCGTGCATTGCTACCAACGCCGACCTTGCATCTTGGGCCGAAGATTTCAACATCCCTCATGATGTGAGGTTGTAACTTCCTGAGGCTCGGGAATGGATGGATCATCCCTCCCCCCTCCCCCCCTCCCTCCCTCCCCACTTCGAGGCTGCGTGGATGTTACATGCAAGATGCTTAAAACGGGATTATACTTCTCGGTTCCTCCAATTGTAACTGCTTATTTGAGGCACTTGGAGTAGCCCCGGCACAAAATCACCCCAATGGTCGGAAGTCAATCTTGGAGGCCATAGTCTTATATAGATCTTATGGCTGGACAACCCCAGATATATTCGAGATCAATGCCTTATTTCAACTAAACGCCAATGTTGGCCCGCGAGGTAGAGGTCAGGGTGGTAGGGGAACTGGCTACATGTATGTGTTCACCTGACCTCGCACTAGTGGGAAGTTGGCCAAGAAGACGCCAAATTTGTATCTGGATGGAAAGACACTTGGTGTTTTGTTGGGGGACATTAGATGTCCCCCTTGCGTTATTCTGCTGGTGGATATGATCTTTTATCATTTTGATTGCCTCTGCTATTGCGTTCATCTTTCTCCGACAACTTTTGTTGTATAATTTATGCGATTAAGAACCTCATGTTATTTGCATTATGTAAGATTAATTTTCTACAGTATTTGGATTTATTTTGTCTTTATATTAGATTTATCATAGTAAGATTGCATCGAAAATGTACAAGCTCATTAGTGTTGGTTATTGCAAAGTAATTTATTATCTTTTCTATGGATTTAATTTACTCCTGTACTGAGCATCCAACATATATTGTTGTTATCTGATCAAATATAATTATTGTTGTATTGTAGATAATTCCTTGATGAACATTTAGTTTCATTATGTACTCGTATTATATTAAATATCATTTAATGTTAGTGCATACGTCATTATGAAAGCATCACGAAAATTATATTATAGACATATTTCTACCTTGGTTATTACTTTCGTTGGCTCATCGTAGCACTTGTTGCATATTGCAGTGGTCTCACTTTTATGCACCAATCCAGTGCAAACTTTGCATGAGTTATACCATATTTTTGCCTCATTTTCACCACCTTCAGTCATTCTGATGAAATAGTAGTAGGATCTTATGACAGAAGCATTGTTATGTTGATTATTAATTCAATTGATTCTTGTTTAGCAAATTTCTTAATATATGTTTTTAACCAACATTCAAATGCACAGTAATGTATATTTTGATTTTATTTTTCTTGTTATATTTTATTGTCTACTAATATTTTTTTGTTATTTTTAACTTTGTCAAACCTTCCTTCTATTTTATAAAATCTTCAAATGTTTTCTTCTTTGCACTTTTTATCCTTTGGATCATTGATAATTTGCACGTATATAACGAATCGTGAATGGTACATGGCTTGCACAAAATTTAATATATTAGCTATTCGTCTAGATTTTTTTTCTTTAAAATAATTTATTCATACTATTTTTGTTTTCAAACTATATATAGAGTTCTTATCATTGTTACATATCTCAAGCTTTTCGAAGGTGGATTAATTTGTATAATTGAAGTTGGTGTTGTTTGTAATTGAAACTCGCCTAATATGAAAACATATTTCAACTTAATTGTAATTTTCTAATATTTTTATATTTTTAATCGATTACGTCTGAAATCATTTGTTGTAATCTTTGCAAGGTCAATCATTGGCTTTTAATTGACTATTTCCTCTAATTTCAGTATACCCTTGACATGCACTTTAATGTTCTCTCAGAATCTCTAATTTACTCCAAAATACAATTGTCAAAATCCTCTTCCAAAAAGTCTCCAACAATACTCACCTGTAAAACAGAGGAATGTTATAGTACTGAAATTTGCCTATGTTTTTATATGTTTTCAGCAATAAAAACATCTTCAATGTTAAATTGTTGCACTTCCTTAGGTAAGACTAAACTGAAAAAAATAAGTAATCAGATAGGATTTAAAATTCATGCAGAAGAAAAACTCCACCAAAAACTAAATATGATGCTGGTTTTCGTCCAAATTGAGCATTGTAGTGAAACCTCTATGTGCTTTGTCGAACACTTAGTCTCGTAGCAAGAACAAAACCTTGTAAAGCAATTTATACCCCCTAAAGCCCTCTATTTAATAGATAAACAATGTTTACCCCTCTCTTACCAGCTTCGAGAATTATTTTAGCACATTGGTGTCCATCGAATTTAGATAATTGGATAAACAACAAAAGTTTCCTTATTGTACGAAACTATGAAGTTACATATATTCAATTGCAGAATATAATTAAGTGAACACTTATTTTCTAAGAAATCGATTTTTTTAATGCAAAAAATTAGTAGAGATGAACTTCTCTACATGATCACACATGTCATTTAATTTTTCATAGATCAAACACGTTCAGTTCACTTCTTGATTTACCTACGATTAACCTAAATCAAGACTGGTCTCCAAGAAATCTCGTTCAATAAGCGATTCAGTTCATTTCTTGATTTTTTCGGGGTTAGCTAAAAAGCAAGAATGACGATTCAATTTGTTTCTTGATTTCTCCAGGGTTAGCCAAAAATCGAGACTGCAATCCAAAATATCTCGTTCAATAAGAGATCCGAGATTGGATTTGTTTGTTGATTTTCCGTTTCTTGATTTTTCAAGAATACTCCTGAGTTTGAACCTCTCTTTGAAAACCTCGATGCACGATGCTTGGTATATAAATAAAATATGTGATTAGAATACAATTAGGATAAGAATTAGGATGATGATGATGATGATGATGATGATGATGATGATGATGATGATGATGATGATGAATATGATGATGATGATGATGATGATGATGATGATGATGATGATAAGGATATATACGATGCTTGATATATAATTAGGATATATGAATGATGCTTGATATATAATAATTAGGATATGTGAGAATATAAAAAGATTAGAATTAGGATCCGAATATAATAATTAGGATATGTTATGAAATTACAATATTGCCCTTAGAAATTTACACTTAAAAGAGGTAAAATAGGCCAAACGCAAATTGGCTTAGAATGATGATGATGATGATGATGATGATGATGATGATGATGATGATGATGATGATGATGATGATAATAATAATAATAATAATAATAATAATAATAATAATAATAATAATAATAATAATAATAATAATAATAATAATAATAATAATAATAATAATAATAATAATAATAATATTATGTACAATGCTTGATATCTACTAAATATGTGAACGATGCTTGGTATATAATAATTAGGATATGATAATTAGATTATGTGATTCGAATACAATTATGATTATAATTAGGATATGTTAGGAAATTATTCCCTCCGTCCCGAATGAACTTGCACTAGCAAGTGGGCACACATATTAAGAAAAAAATATTTTTGGATTATGTTGACTTTTCAAACCTATCTTTTTTGCTTTTTTGTTAAATAAAGATGTATTGTGGGTATAATTTGTGAGATTTGTTTCCTTTTTAAGAAAGTGTGCAAATACTTGGGACGAACTGAAATAGAAAGTGTGCAAGTTCATTCGGGACGGAGGGAGTACAATATTGGCTTTAGAATATTTAAACTTAAAAGGGGTAAAATATGTCAAACGTAAATTGGTGAAACTGAAGGCACTTCTGATAATAGTATAGATGGAGAAAGTTACAAAATGTAGGGGGATCATCTCACTGTAGCGACTTGATCGAGCTATACTTAGGTAGCCTAGACTGAAATCCTATAGTTTATCTACTAAAATTTTGGGATCCTTTGCTATTACAATTTTCTTTTATTTGTAATGATATTTACTAGTGGGAGACAAAATTATTGCCTTTCACATCATGGATGTCTCATCGAGGTTGGTAAGTAAAGCCCAAGTTGGTTGAAGATACAAGCCGGCCCAAATCGTTTATAGTTGGAAGCCCAAGAATTGGCCCAAGTATGATAATCTGTTTGTAACGGCAGCACAAGAGAAGGAGAAGATCTGACCCACGATTTCCTCCAAATCACGATCCAAATCACGAAAGAGAGCTTCATGGCCTTGATTGTAGGAATATAGTTAGGGGCCTTAATTGTACGAATTTATGGAGGGCTGAAATTTGTATAGCATAAATAGGAGAATGAGGAATAGAATAGGGGTTAGAACTTTTGAAAGAGAAAAGCACACTTGTAAACACTACTAGCAAAAGAAAAAGGAGCCCGGTTGGGACATTATCTTCCCGTGGACGTAGATCTCCGGATCGAACCACGTAAACCTTGTGCCTCATTGCTTAGTTATTTTCCTGTTTAATATCTTTTGTTAAGACTACGGTGATAGAACGGATCGCGCTTTATCAATTGGCGCCGTTTGTGGGAACGTAGAAACGATTGGATTTTTAGTCTTAATATTACGCTTGAAACCATGGTAACTACTCGATTGAATCACTCTCGTCAAGGTGATCAAGTCAATCAAGATCCACCCGTGGATCAAACCTTACCGACAAGGCAATCGATAATACGGGACGTCTCTCACCACCAGGGCCACCAAGATCCGGTTGTAAATCCAGGTGAAGGATTTTTACCCCTACCTCCACGAGATGTACCAAACCCTGGTCCTGCTACTACACAACCTCCAGTTAACATCCAGATGACTCCGGAACTACTTCAAGCCTTTTTACAGGAACATGCTCATGTTCTCCAAGATTGGGTTGCCAACCGGCTAAACCCTGATGGCCCTGTTGGGCCTAACATCAACCCCGCAGTGCAAACACCTCGTCGGAATTTGTCCAACCAACACAATCCCGTACACCACGAGAGACAAGATCGCCGACGAGAACGACCTGGTTCTCCCGAGGACCATGGAAGTTCTAACGGATCAAGACAGCGCCATGACGAACTTGTTGATGCTGATCGCCGTCGCCCGCTCAACGCAACTAAGAAAGCTCGATATACCGATCTCTATACTCCGGATCTTCGTGAGTATGAGAGGGTACAACGGAATGCTGAACTGGACAGAATTTTAGGTCTTGACGCCAATGGAGATATTATCACTCCATTTTCCCAGGAAATTCTAGATACGCCTATTCCTGAAGGGTTCAGAAGGCCCGCCATACCACCTTATGATGGTACTGGAGACCCAGCTAATTTTCTTGGAGCCTTCAGACATAACATGCTCAGTAGAGATCACACTGCATCTCTTCACTATTGCAAAATCTTCCCTGAGTACCTCCAGGATGAGGCACGAGTTTGGTTTGATTCTCTTCCTCGCAACAGCATATCCTCCTTCCGGGAACTCGCTGAACACTTCTGGGCACGTTTTGAAGCACGTGCCAAGCCTATGTCCACTTTGGCTGACCTGATGAACGTCGAACAAAAAGAAGGAGAAACCATCTCTCAATTCTTAGAACGTTTCACCACTGAAAGTCTGAAGGTAGGCAATCAGCCAGATGATATCATTGTCACAGCTTTCATGAACGGACTACGGGCCGGACCACTATACACTGAGCTGGTCCGTAACACTCCTGTTACTACCCGAGCTCTTTATCATGTGGTTGGACGACATGCCAAGGCCGATGAACAGACCCGATGTAAGAGGGAAAAATCTGTTGCCAAGAAACAACTAGATAAAGGACCATCTGGGTCTAACATTCGTACCAGTGCCTTTAACCGATTAGGTGGAGGTCGATCCCATACTCATCCCGATTTACCCCAATTAACGCCCTTAAATCGGTCCCGAACCGAAATACACTCTATTCACAAGGCTGATCTAAAGCCTTGTCCTCGTATGACAGCCCCGGCTGAAAAACGGAACCGTACCAAGTGGTGTGAATACCACTATGACCATGGGCATGATACTGAAGAATGCCGGGAACTCAGCAAAGAGATCGAGGAATGTATAAAGCAGGGCCATTTCCGTCAATATATTGCTCAGTCGGACAACAGGATACAACACCGAGGTGGACACCAACACCAGAACCGAGCTGGCAATAACAATCGTGGTTTCCAACAAGGCCGATCACCATGGCCAAATAACCGTTCCGGGAATAACCATTACTCGAGGCAAGATCAAGGAAGCAGACGCAATGTTCAACAGCAACAACCTCGCTTATTGCCTGCTCCTCCTCCTCAAGAAGAAGGGACCAATCCCCCAGCTCGCGTTGTCAATAGCGTTATTCATATGATCTATGGTACACAGCCAGCAGGGATGTCCCGCAAAGCTCTTATTGCGGAAGCTCGCCGACCTCCTCCCGAGGAGCCCCGTCACAAATGTTTCCACAATAACGAGACAGTAAGTTTTACTGAAGACGACCCCGTACCAGAACGCACGCCTCACACCGATGCTATAATCATTGATATGACTGTGGCAAATATCATAATCAAACGAGTGTATGTTGATAATGGTGCAGCTGTCAGTGTTATTTTCTCAGATTGTTTCCAAAAAATGGTCATATCCCGAGATTTGCTTCGGCCTGCCCCAGGACCTTTGCAAACATTCACACAAGGGGAAGTTCGCGCAGAGGGAATTATTAATCTACCAGCTTCGGTAGGTACTCATCCCGCAATCAAAACAGTTTTTGTTGACTTTTATGTGGTGTCATCTCCGTCTCCTTATAATATGATTCTTGGACGGGACTGGCTTACTCCTGCCCAAGCCATATGTTCCACATTTCATTTAACGATGAAATGTCCTTCACCCTACGGAACCATAGCCATCCGTGGCGATCAGAAGATGGCCCTTAAACCACGAACTACGCAGATGGTTCAATCACAGTTTCAAATAGGTACCCCCGAGCTTGAATCAATACCAATTCAACCTCTTGGTGAAGAAGTAGTAGAAGTCCCTCTTGACCCAAATGTGCCCGAGCGAACTGTTAAAGTCGGTGCTGTACATTTACCCCTACTTCACAGTGCCATCATTCAAGTGCTGCGAGAATACTCCGAGGTCTTTGCTTGGTCACCCTTAGACATGCCCGGTGTTTCACCAGACCTGATTACTCACAGGTTGAACATTGACCCCGCAATTAAACCAGTACAGCAAAAACGCAGACAATTTGCGCCCGACCGAAAAGCTGCTATTCGTACAGAAGTTGAGGCATTGGTTAAGGCAGATATCCTGTTCGAAGTCCACTATCCGACCTGGTTGGCGAATCCTGTTCTAGTCCTGAAGTTTGATAAAACATGGAGAATGTGCGTGGATTTTACCGATCTGAATAAATATTGTCCTAAGGATTGCTATCCATTACCTTCTATTGATCAGAAAGCTGAAGCCATTACTGGGCATCCCGCGCTTTGTTTCTTGGACTTATACAAGGGATACCACCAAATTCATATGGATAAGAACGATGCGATCAAGACCTCTTTTATAACGGACTTTGGAATTTTTGCATACAAAAAGATGCCTTTCGGGCTCAAGAATGCCGGAGCCACTTATCAAAGGTTGATGGACCATGTTTTTCAGAACCAAGTTGGGCGAAATGTGGAGGTCTATGTCGATGATTTAGTCATCAAGAGTCGGACTTTTGATGCATGTGTTCGGGACATTATTGAAACACTGGAAGTACTTCGACGCCACAATCTTCGTTTAAATCCAGCGAAGTGCACCTTCGGGGTCGGTTCAGGCAAGTTTTTAGGGTACATGGTATCTCCTCAGGGACTACAAGCTAATCCCTCTAAAATCAGGGATATACTCGACCTCAAGACACCCCAGAAGGAAAAAGATGTTCAACGTCTTACTGGGCGATTAGCGGCGTTAAACAGGTTCCTATCCAAAGCGGCCGAACGGCAACTTCCCTTCTTTAAGGTGTTACGACAGGCTAAGAAGTTCGAGTGGACACCCCAGTGTGAGGAAGCTCTGACAGCTTTAAAGCAACACATCCGTCAACTCCCCATTATTTCCGCCCCGATTGCTGGAGAACCCTTGTATCTATATTTGTCTACTGCTGATGAAGCCATCAGCGCAGCCCTTGTCCGCGATGACCACGGAACTCAGAAGGTAGTATATTTTGCCAGCCGAGCTTTACAAGGAGCAGAAATCCGATACTCAGTCATTGAAAAGACCATATTGGCATTGGTTATGGCGGCCCGCCGCCTTCGTCCCTATTTTCAGGGACATGTTATTAACGTTCTTACCAACCTGCCAATCCGCCAAATCCTGAGTAAGCCCGATCATTCAGGTCGGCTTGTCAAATGGGCAATAGAGTTGGGAGAGCACGATATTCAATTTCTCCCTCGTCACGCCATTAAAGGCCAAGCTCTAGCTGATTTTTTAGCCGAAGCTACTTATGACAGTCCGGATTCCAACTCACTTCCCGAGCACATTTCTCCTACTGATACCAGTGTTGAGACCGAACTATGGCGTGTTCATGTAGATGGTGCTTCTGCCACACGGGGAAGTGGTGCCGGGGTCATCATCAATGGACCTAACAATGTCGAAGTCAAGTCCGTTTTGCGTTTCAATTTCAAAGTCACGAATAATGAGGCCGAATATGAAGCAATCATTGCAGGCCTTCGTCTGGCGAAGACTTTAGGAGCTGCACATATTCAACTTTACACTGATTCCGAGGTGGTTTCCAGTCAGATCAACGGCATATACATAGCAAAGGAGGAAACCATGAAACGGTATTTGGCTTTGGCTCAAAGTCTCATACACACATTTGCCTCCGCTAGTATTCATAAGATTCCTCGAGAAGAGAACACAAAAGCTGATGCTCTTAGCAAACTGGCCTCCGTGGCTCCCTCAAATATTCCTCCTGATGTAATTGTAGAAGAGATGTCTCATCAGTCAATCCATGAACAGCCTATCTCGGTAATCACTGATCCCCAGGTTACATGGATGACGCCTATTATCCAATATTTACAGGATGGAACCTTACCCAATGACAAGTTACAAGCCCGACAGGTAATCTTGAATGCACCAAAATACACTTTACATGATGGAGTTTTGTACAGGCAATCTTATCTTCAGCCTAGTCTCCGGTGCCTTGGACCAGTTCAGGCTCGTTATATCCTTGAAGAACTACATGAGGGCTCATGTGCAAACCATATTGGTTCCCGGACTTTGGCTAAAAAAGCACTCCGATGGGGATATTATTGGCCTACTCTTTTTAATGATGCGTATGAGTTAGTGTCAAAATGTGAGAACTGTCAGCGGCATTCACGGATTAAACACTTACCTCAAACTGAACTGACAGGCATCCAGAGTGCATGGCCCTTTATTCAATGGGGCATAGATATTGTGGGCCCTTTCCCTTTAGCTCCGGGTGATCTTAAATTTTTGGTGGTTGCTGTGGATTACTTTACCAAGTGGGTCGAGGCTGAGCCACTCACTACCATTACTGGGAGGAAAATTCTTAACTTTGTTTGGAAGAACATTGTCTGCCGATTTGGCATTCCTAGTACCATTATTTCTGACAATGGGAAACAGTTCGCGAATGATCCTTTCCGTTCTTGGTGCGAGGAGTTACATATCAAACAGGCATTCACTTCGGTGGCCCATCCCCAAGCTAATGGCCAAGTAGAGGTGACAAACCGAACACTTGTTGAAGGCATTAAGAAACGCCTAGGTGAATCTAAAGGACTTTGGGCTGATGAACTTCCTCAAGTGTTATGGGCTTATCGAACTACACCACACTCTGCTACTGGAGAAACCCCTTTTAGCCTAACCTATGGCTCCGAAGCTGTCATCCCCGCAGAAATCGGTGTAGCTAGCCCTAGAGTGCTGAACTTCGATCCCGAACAGAATGAAGATGCTCTTCGTACCAACCTTGACGAAGTAGAATATCGCCGAGAACAAGCTTTTATCAGGCAAGCTAAGAATAAACAGCAGACAGCGAGGTATTATAATGCTCGAGTTCGGAATACACAGTTCAAAGTTGGTGATCTTGTGCTCCGGCGAAATTCCGCCAGCAAGGCCGAGCCTGAGGGTAAGCTCCATGCAGTGTGGGAAGGACCATATCGTGTAGTCAGTGCTAATCCTCTTGGAAGTTACCAGCTTACACGTGTTGATGGTACCCCGGTACCTCGGACTTGGCATGTTACAAACCTACGAAAGTTTTTTCTCTAACACACTGTTAGTTTTATTTCGATTTCTTGTCACTTGCATAATTTGTTATTATTATGATAAGTTTGTTTGATTAATCATGTTATTTCGGTCTGATTATTACTTGTTTGTGATACCGTGGGGACGCCCCGATATCTTTATCTTAATGTTTCCGAACACTCATTTTCGATCCGTCGTATATCACATATGTCTCCGGACTTAATTAATCAATTCCTAAAATTGGTTGAAGTTACATATTTACACCTCAGGGTCCTATTCAGATTCTATCTTACTCGATCAGAGACTACAAGGCGCTATTGATTTGTCTCCGGACTTCAAACTTACTTTCTTTACACCACTTCATCATTTATCTACGTCTATCTTTTTCAAAAAAAAAAAAAAATGTGTGTTTATGCACAAGTCATATATAATACAACAAACTAATCACTCTTTCATTACATTAAATTTGACTGAAAATTAGCTATGCTATTATCTACTTTTTTTCGGAGCCTTCTCCGAACCAGTACGCGAAACCGCGCCGTCTTGTCTCTGATTGACCGTATCCCGTCCTCCGGGATGATTCTTGCGCATTTCGACGACGTCCTGCTTCGCTTCGGCTACGGACTCCGGTCGCATACCTATGACTCATCTCTTGGGAACCCCGGTCATGTGCAGTGTGTTCGGTTCTTGTTCTTGGCCCTGACATATTGGTCCATTCTGCAGGGTTCCACTCTAGTGGTGCCAATGGATCCATCACCTCGGAGGTTCTATTTATACCTTCCCTGGTATTTTGACGAGGAGGATTTACAGATTTCTGAGGCATAGAGTTTTTTCTCCTTTCTCTTCCCGGAGTGTTTGCCCATTCTACGGCATCTCACTCCTCGGTAGGCATCTCATCAATCTCCTTGGCCAATGCTACAACTGTCGATCCACTGGCCTCCGGCTCCACCACGGGATGTCCTTCCGGTTCCTGGGGTATTTTAGATATCACTTCGGCCGTGGTGTGAGTCTTCCCAGCATTTACAGCTTGATCAGCCAACATTATATTCTTCTGGATATCGGACTTTGTATTCTTGCCTCGACGCTTTTTCTTGCGGCTGTGTTCTTGTTCTTCCTGCTCGGCAATGTTTAATGCTTCATTCCGAGCCTCGACTTTCTTTTGCAGCTCTACCAAAAATCCAAGTACCAGCCGGTCCCTTATGACTTCGGGATCATTGGCATCGCCTCGCTCACTCCGTTGTTGAACATTTTCCCGGATTTCGTCTCTCCGGGCTTGAATATCTTTCATTGATAGTCGTCCGCTGTCCACAAGAAGATGCTCACACTCTTGCTGGTTGATACGAAGTTGTTCTAATTCAAGATCTTTTAAAACACACTGTGCTTTGTACTGCCTCATTTGTTGTGCAGATTCTTTCCATGAGCCCTCCACCTCGACATATCTCTTCTCTATTAAGGATAAATTCCTTGACAGTCGGGGGACTTCATGCAACATCAACATATCTCGCTCTTTCTGTAGCCAAACTATTGATGATTGAAGTTGCTTTATTACTTCGTACGGGTTTTCAATATTTTCCTGGCAAAGGAGACACCTCGGGTTTTTTAGACTTTATTAATATACATACATTGCTTGGATAAGAAAGTAACAGCATTTGCTATCCATAAAAAAGAAGATTTTTTTTTATTTCTCCGGAAATACAAAGTATATCATTACAAAGCAAGTAACTACAATGGCATTCTTTTTACAGGACCCTCTATTCTACATTCTGCTCATGAGTTGGGAGGTCACTGACCTCTCCGGGGGTAGGGTTGGCTTCTTTTCCTCCCGGGGCCTCCACAACATCACTTGTACCCTCCGCTGCCTTGCTAGGGCCTTCGATCATAACAGGGGGTCTAACAATCTCTTGGCGGGGAATGGGAGCTCGGTTCCTTAGCTCCCGTACATAAAAACCGTTGCGGAAGCCCAAAAAGTCCTTATCCTGGTCTTCATTGCACCGTTTTATGATGTCGGGAGTGAGAATTGTGTTCTTCTTCGCTAAGGCCTCGATCAATGGCCACTTCGGAGCTTTCATCAGAGCCTCGAAATATGCGCCATCTTCGTTCCCGACTGCATCGTAATTATAGCCGAAGTCCTCATCGTAAACATTGACCTCCGGGTATTTATCATGTACGACTTCCAACAGCTCGCTTTTGGTTGCCGTATCACCTGCAGCCACGAATGTGCTCAGAAACTTCAGGAACGTTTCTGTTTGCATCAGTTTCTCGGCGAACGTTTCTAGTACAGCTCCTTGGCCCACGATCGCCTTGTTCAGCTCCTCCCGCGTTGCAATCAGATCACCTCTCATAATGGCAACCTCAACGGCCTGTTCACGAAGTCTAGCCGCTTCTCTCTCGGCCAGAACTGCCCTATCTCGGGCTGCTTTAGCACTTCTTTGAGCCTCCACGAAGCCAGCCCGTAATTTGGCAACCTCGGCTTCTAGCTCAGCTACTCTGCCCTGGGTAGATTCTTTCTCTAATCTCCCCACTAGCCCGCGGATGGGCTCCAATAGTTTTTCAAGCTCGGCCTCGGCAGCAGATATCTCTACTCCTTGCCCCTGCATTAACTTACTATTATGATGGGTGTTTGCAAGAAAAAAAAAATAAAAAAAAAATATATATATATATATATATATATATATATATATAATAATAATAACATTATTTATGGTGATACCTCGTGAGCCGGGGTCATGTGTGCCTTTTTGGGAGGCGGTGGCGTTGTTGGAGAGGTGATCCTTCTCTTCGCACTTGGTGTTAATCCGGAAAGGGGAATATTGTCTTCAGGGTCAGCTCCGCGGCTACCTTCCGGCGTTGTTCTTTGTAGCTCCGGAGTTTTCGAACTATCACCTCGGCCCCCTGAGCTGGCTTCGATACTCTTCCTGGAGGCACTTTTGAACTTACCCACTGCACATGGAAAATAAACATTCAGGGAGTTGACATTGTTATATTATACAACTTATGCAGGAATAAAAGCCCTACCCTCTACTTCTGCCCGGGTTTTTGTTCTCTCCCCCTCAGACATGCTCGGTGTCCTGTCAGAATCAGTCCCGGTGGGGGTACTGCTCTCTTGGGAATCCGAAGTCCCACCAGTCCATCTGGAATAATATGGACTCAACCCAGCGTCGTCTAGTACTTCTTCAGGGAATCTGGACTCCAATACACCAACTTTCTTCAGAATACTCACACCCTTGGGTTCCCTCGCCGGAGCACTATCCACCACCTCTAACGTTTGCCATTTGGGTAATATGGTTTTTTGCCTAACATATATGAATTTCCCTCTCCATCCTTCAATTTTACTCGGATTTTTAACCTTAAACTTTTTACCTGGCCTGGGGTTAAGGTAATACCAACCTTTATTTCTCCCCATCGTTTTCAGTTGGAAGAAATGCCTAAATAAGCTAATACTAGGCACTAATCCTCCCTTACTGCACTCCACTAAAAAACCCACCACCTGCCTTACAGCATTAGGTCCTAACTGTCCCAACGCTATTCCATAATAATCCAATAATTTTATTAAAAACTCCCATAGGGGAAACCTCAAACCTACGGCAAGTTGATCTATATACACGGATATGAATCCTTGGGGAGGACAACATGCTTTGTCATTACCTTCGGGAATAATGAATTCCAAATCAAAGGGTAAGAAGAAATTTGGCACCCATCACCTAATCTGCTTCTCAGTTACCGTGGGTCTTACCCCTGCTACCTCGAATCCCTCTATTTCCTCTTCACACCGGGGGAAATTCACTGCTTCTACTCTTATTTCACTAAGGTCACCGCGATGGATTTGCCTACTTTCACTGTTCACGGGATAGATAACTCGTATGGGAGGTGCTCTGTAAGGCACTCCTTCTGGGACTACCTCTCCTACCTTAGATGAAGATGAAGATGAGTTAGACATACTTACTTGTTTTCTCTAGTTGATTGATGAAAGATGTTCTATCGTCACGATGTGGCTCAATAGTGGATTTCTCTAACGCACGATTCAGATAACTGTAAAAGGAGAAGGTGAAGGGTTTTTTGATTTCCCTCATTTTCTTATGCACTCAGCAACGGTGACGATTCGATGGTTTAAAATCAAGGATCCTGATTTTCACGTGCTACATACGCGCCTCGAAAAAAGCAATATATGTAGTTTCACACGCGCTTACTCGAATACCGTGTACAACTGTTTGCCACGCGCCTTAGTGGTACTCATCACTCGTGTTGAGGAAGCTTCTCAACCCCGGTTGAAGGACTTCGGCGTTTTTACTTCTCCTCAACCCCGGTTGAAGGACTTCGGCGTTTTTACTTCTCCTCAACTCCGTTTGAAGAACTTCGGTGTTTTTATCTCTTCTTAATCCCGGTTGAAGGACCTCGGGGGTTTAACTTTTTCCCCGTCGCTGGTGAATGACTTCGGGACTTACTTTGTTCGACTCCGGCACTCCTGGCTTACTCTATCTACTTTACAAAGCCGAATCCTTCTGTTTCGGCTTCTTTTGGGGGGGGGGGGGGGGGCATCTGGTAAGTAAAGCCCAAGTTGGTTGAAGATACAAGCCGGCCCAAATCGTTTATAGTTGGAAGCCCAAGAATTGGCCCAAGTATGATAATCTGTTTGTAACGGCAGCACAAGAGAAGGAGAAGATCTGACCCACGATTTCCTCCAAATCACGATCCAAATCACGAAAGCGAGCTTCATGGCCTTGATTGTAGGAATATAGTTAGGGGCCTTAATTGTAGGAATTTATGGAGGGCTGAAATTTGTATAGTATAAATAGGAGAATGAGGAATAGAATAGGGGTTGGAACTTTTGAAAGAGAAAAGCACACTTGTAAACACTACTAGCAAAAGAAAAAGGAGCCCGGTTGGGACATTATCTTCCCGTGGACGTAGATCTCCGGATCGAACCACGTAAACCTTGTGTCTCATTGCTTAGTTATTTTCCTGTTTAATATCTTTTGTTAAGACTACGGTGATAGAACGGATCGCGCTTTATCAGAGGTCGTGCGAGAATGCATGTATGACAAGTGTTACATATGCGTGGCTTGTGTCACACGCACTTGCCTCTATCCACCACTTCTTTTGAGTCTGCGACGGAGAACCAAGGGAGGTCGCTAACGATGAGCTCCCCTTCCTCGATGAAACCCACACATGGACGTGCTGCACCCCGGCTCGCGAGGTAGCTTCCTCTTTTCTTTTGATGCCACACCTTATGTCCTCCATGACTTTGCCCTTCACGTGAAACCGTTACACATGTTCTGTTGGTCAATTGTTCTCTAAAGGTAATATAGTCCTTGTGTCCACCGTAGGTAAATATATATATATCACTACATATAAAGATATAAAAATGTAAAATAGTAACCTAAACTAAATGCTTAAGTTGATCATATCAAATTTATATTAACAAATAGACTTTAGTTTAAACATGATAGTCAATGTGAGATAATCTCCCCATCACTCAGGGATGGAGCCAGAATTTTATAATGAGGGGGGCGAAATAATTTTTTTGAAATATATATAAACGTTTTCGAGAATTTGAGGATGGTAAAATCTTTCTTTTTTTTTTTAAATAAAATTACACTGTATATATACATATACAATACGTTGGTCGGAAAATTTGAGGGGGGCGACCGCTGCCGCCAGCCCCCGTTGGCTCCATCTCTGCCGCCACCCCCGACCCCCTTTCCCCCTCCTCCACAATGTGTCTTTAATATATTTACTTGCATTTTCTCAATTAAAACAAAATATCCCCCTAAAAAAATTTATAATAAAATATATTAAACTAATTTTCACTCTTATTGACCGTAAATAATGTACGACACTATGATTCATCTTATCATCAAACTGCCGTACTTTATGGTTGTGTAGTATATTTATTAGAGTATTTTCCTATTTCCTTTTCCAATAAAAGAAGTTGCAAATCACATTTCATTAACTGTAAAATGTAAAATATGGTTTTTCAGCGTTTAGTTTATGTTAGTTAGACTGCAGTCACTTTTACCTTTTTAACTTTTTCTTGTATAAAAGGATACAAACTTAATATACATAATCCAATATAGTATACAACATCTAGCTTTATTTTGAAATGATTACACTTTTAAGTAGCATAAAACTCTTTATTATTATTTTTATTTCATATTTACAATTCCAAATGCAAATCTATTATCATTTTCTATAAATATGTAGTAAAATTTATTCTATAATTTAAAATCCTATTGTGAATAATATTACACAACTAAATTGAAATATGCCGAAAATATTAATTAACAACCGAAATGTTTTTCATGTTCTTTATTTGTAAATTAGATCTACTTTATAGTTTAACATAAAACACCTCTAGTTTAGTTCATTTCTATTTCAAATCTATATTTCTTTGTTCCTTTCTTCTAGATCTATATTAAAATTGTGAACATTATTTGTTATTGACTTTTTTCTTTTTATTATAATTGTTACTATCACACAAATTCATTCAAAATCTACATGTTAAGAGCCGTAATTAAATTAAAATAGACACGCACAAAAATAAAATATTTCCAAGTTCCCTTCTCACACGTGCATTTAACAGAAGTAATAAATTAAATAAATCATACTTTTATAGAATTGTAAATATAGTTACATCAGAGAAAGTAGACGACTTCTCATACACTTTTAACGATAACATCTAGATCAAAGTTTAACAATTAGTGACGCCATAAATACTGTGTCCAATTTAGAGACCTCCAAGACTAAAACATCCTCAGTTCATAAAAAAATTTCCTTAAGCTTTGGGAGCTCGTGCTAGTTAGAACTCTTGCGGTGATTCTTGAAGTGGGACCTCCTAGCTGATCTTGGCTCAAAGGTGACAAATCGTCATTCCTTCAAGAAATAAACATGCAGTTGTGGATAATGTAGTTTGTAATACGAGGTGGTGACCTCCTTCGTAAGATGATATTAAGAGGTAGGAGGTATCCAATTATCCTCTATCAGCGATTCCTGAGGAGTGTACCCTCATTAAATGTGAAAATAAAGTGTTATACTTTGAAGCATGGTGTAACCTAACACAACATAAGTATATTTGTTGAGTTAAAATGATATGATCAAACAAATTTCAGTAGGGCGTGTTTAGTGAAAAAGATGTGTTAATAGCCCCAGCCAGAAAAGATAAGAAAGGGGACAAAGCCTGTGAAATGTTTGAAAGGGCATGCTCAGGCACATCACAATAATGTCACGGGAAACAGGACACAAGTTGGATATCGATTGATTCGCCTACTTCTCCCCTATTCCCGCTTTTTACTTTATAAACTACTGCTCCCTCTTCACTATTTTCCTTTACCATTCTGCTGCTTCTTGTGTTTTTTCCGATGGGAACGGCTGCGGCGTTGCTCTGGATGGCTTTTCTCTGCTGCGGCGCCGCCTCCCTAGCGCAGCGGCGACAGCTCAGGTTCGACGGCAAAACGGGAGAGTTAAGAATTCTGCAAGTGGCAGATATGCACTTCGCCAACGGCAACACAACCCCTTGCTTGGATGTCTTCCCCAACCAGATGCCCACTTGCTCTGATCTCAACACCACCGCCTTTATCCGCCGTCTTATTCTCGCTGAGAAACCCAACTTCATCGTTTTCACTGGTCTCTAACTTTTCCTTTTGCTCCTATATATATATATATTGCCTGTAACCCTAGTAATCGTTGTCCAATTTTGATTCTGTTATACTCTTGTGTACCAAATGCTATAACTGTCTGTAGAAAGAGGAAATATTAAATAAATGAACTGTTATTAGAGAGCAAGGATTATATCTTTTCTCATATTTTCTAATTATCAGTACATAGGAATTTCATTTTAGGTGGATCTCTATGCTTCGGATGCTCTCCAACATAATTCTCTTACTTTGCTGCATCATCTAATTGCTGCCACATGGGAAATGATTTCCTTGTATCTGTTTGTCTTTTCTTAAATTTTCTTTTAATTGAGCATATAATTCATATTTTCCATCCGACTTAGCTAGTAGTTCCACGTGGTAGCAATCTCGATGTAGGAGGATTATGTTGGAGACGATGCCCAAGTTGTGAGTTGTGGGTCCTATTGTAGCTTTAATTTCTTTGGTTTTCCTTTCTCTGTCTTGATAGTTGTAAGGTAGTTGAGAATTGAATTTAAGTCGCATTAAAGCTGAATTAGCTGTTGATGATGCAGGGGATAATATATTCGGGTTTGACGCAACGGATGCAGCTTCTTCAATGAATGCTGCATTTGCTCCTGCAATTTCGTCAAACATCCCATGGGCTGCTGTTCTTGGAAATCATGATCAAGAGTCTACACTATCAAGGGAAGCCGTTATGAAATATATTGTAGGAATGAAGAACACTTTGGCTCAGGTTAATCCCTCTGAAGCTCATGTTATTGATGGATACGGAAATTACAATTTGGAGGTCCATGGAGTTGAAGGTTCTCGCTTAGCAAATAAATCCCTTTTGAATCTTTACTTTTTGGATAGCGGCGATTACTCCACGGTCCCCTCGATTCCCGGCTATGGTTGGATCAAACCCTCTCAGCAGCTCTGGTTTCAACACATATCCTCCAAGCTTCAGGTATTCAACAACCTGCTCTTGACAACATGAGTGTGTTTTGGTGTGACTTTCTGATGTTCTAATGCAGAGGAGTTATAGGAGCAAGCCAGAGGCACAAAAGGGTACAGCCCCGGGGCTGGCATACTTTCACATCCCATTGCCTGAATACGCAAGCTTCGATTCATCAAACATGACTGGGCAGAAACAAGAAGGGATTAGCTCTGCATCAGTGAACTCCGGGTTTTTCACTACTATGGTGGCAGCAGGTGATGTGAAGGCTGTTTTCACGGGGCACGATCACCTCAATGACTTCTGTGGAGAGTTAACTGGTATAAACCTCTGCTATGCGGGAGGGTTTGGGTATCATGCGTATGGGAAGGCAGGGTGGTCTAGGAGGGCGAGGATGGTGGTAGCTTCTCTGGAGAAAACGGACAAGGGATCGTGGGGAACGGTCAAGTCTATCAAGACATGGAAACGGCTTGACGATCAACATCTCACTGCTATTGATGGCACTGTGCTCTGGAGCAAAACCTCTAACCGTAAGCATACGTTGCGCTGATCTGATTTGTCTATTTTGATGCACGAAGGTGATATGTAGAAAAGAATGAGACTTAGACCAAGATAGTGTTTTACAGGGAAGTGTATCGGTAGCTGATATACGTTATACACAAGTATTTTGAGAAACAACTTTTGCTTTTTCTTTCTTCTTTAGGTTTAATAACTTTGTCAAAAATAGGCGTTATTGATTCAGTTCCAATTATGATTCCGGATTGGCCAATGGAATGATATTTTATACTTTGGTATCCATGAATTTCGGTGTCCTGTTTTGAACTACTTTGGATTTTATGTTTTAAAGTAGGGCCCAATTTGAACGATTCAAATCACGTACCTTATCGATCTAAGTCGAAAGTGACCCGCAAATTGGGATGCAAGACCACGAGTTGATCCTGTGAACTAGGTAGCTATGAGTAGAAGAAGGGTTGCGACTTGCAAGATGCTACAAAGCTCATTCGGCAACTACGGTTCGTCTTTTGCAATTATATTTGCTGCTAGTTTATGATACAATACAATAATTAGTGTCTCCATTTACATCCCCATAGTTATCAATTCCTTTATGCTTTGCCTGATATTATCAAAATATCTTGTTTCATAAAACTTTGAACAAATTGGCTTAGCTCCATTCCAGCAAAGATCTTGCTCGTACTCCCCGAACGATGGAAATAGTATCAAAATGGCCGAACACAATATTTATTCTTGAATTGGACGACGACTAGTTAGGGATCTAAAGACTTTATATTTTAGTATTTTGCAACTTATCGCAAGTCTATGTTGGTAGTGCCCTATGTCCAATTTTATAACATAATCTTAATAGTTCTACACCATCTAGATTCTCTAATAATAAATTGGTTGATTAAATAACTAAAATAAACAGATACTTGAATAAAAACAAAAGAAGTAACAACAAGAAATTCAAATAAGATGAGAAACGTATCATAGGGCTTTGATTTCAATCACAATTTCCTGTGTTTGATTATTCTATTATCCTAGACTTTTTAACTAATTCTATTGTTATTAGGTGTCACTACTCTAGTTAACCCTCATCTTGGACGATATTAACGTGTAGATCAGTTATGAACAATTATCCTCTTCGGCTAACTATCACATAAAAGACTCCAAAGAGCTCCAAAAAACGATGCCTAGGCAAGACCTCAATCCTCTCACACGATTATTGGTACTTATGCTATACGCTTATAAGCCTATTAATAAACTCTTCTCTCGAACGTCGAATTGTTAAGCATGTAGAATAACATCAATTGGCCGGATTGACAAAATTCATAATAATAAAACAAACATATAGATAAACGATTAAAAAAGGGGTCTAGAATTAAAAGAACGAAATCAAAACATAGTTGATATATAATCTACTATCTAATCCTAGAACACAAACAAATTAACTACTCATGTTTATCAATAACATCAAAAAATATACATAGATAAACATCTTTGGATAATAAAAGCAACAAGAACAAATAAAACCCGGAATCTTGGTCTTCGTCTCTTGCATTCCTTGCTCTTCAATCCAAGTCTCTTATCCGTTTCCAATGATGAAGATTATTAATTCCATACTTGGGAGCCTCTATTTATAATTTGGGAAGTATTGGGGTTGAAACGGGCCAAAAATAGGCCAAAACGCGTAAACCGTCTTACCTGACTCGACCGAGTCACAACACTGGCTCGACCGAGTCGTATAACTGGACCGAGTCACATACACAACTCGACCGAATTATTTCTGCGACCACATTCTTCTCCAATTCGAACTCTGACTCGACCGAGTCCAAATTTGGACTCGATCGAGTTATATTTCCTTGACCAAATTCCTTTTTCTTAGTTTCTTCCCACTATCTTTACTCGTTTCTTCTCCAATTTCATCCAAATGGATTTTTTGACATAAAATTACCTAAATAACCTTAAACAAGCACAAACACGTCATTCGACACAATATAACAAATATGAACAAATCAACCAATTATGCGTGCAAATGCTATCAAATCCTCTTCTAAATCGACCTAAATGCATGCATGGATACACGACATGTATCAAAATTTCCGGAATTATAATTGTTGTTCATCCCCGAACAACAAAACAAATACAGAACAAGAACTTCAAGCATTAGGGTGAGTTATGACGACGAATCTAGTTTCAGATGTTTTTTCCGAAAATAGACATAATAGACTATTGAGCATATTCGACATGACACATATCAACTATTTAGAAACACGATACTTCAAAGATGATCCTCACCGGGCAAGTGTATCATTCTTCTCTCAAGTGTATGAAATCGGACGTGTGAAATGTCAGAGTTTGTGCGCGTGTGCAACGTTCTTAAGCAGAAAGACTTGTAAAAGAACAACAATTAATACATGAATAAATTCTTACAAAGTATGAACTTGATCAGAACTGAATGAAATTGATTCATATAGATTTGAGGAAGAGTTCCTCTTCCTCTACAAGCAATATCTCATAGAGAAGTACAGTAACGAAAATACATCTTGTACTTACAAAATGTTTAGGAATCCCTTCTAAATTTCAATACTTACTCCCCTTAAGTATGAGCCTACCCTTTTGGTCCTCCAGATGGGATTCCTTGTATATATGATCCCTCAATCTGCGCCCAAAAGATTCTCCTGAACTTCTGTGTGTTCTCCTGAACAATTTAGACACAACTCTCACGAATTATATCTGATGATCTACTGATGTTCGTTCACAGTTCTAACATCAATGGAATTGATACAAGCTTTTGATGAATTACACAAGTGTAATGATCTTCAAAACTCGATGCCTTTTAATGTTTTCTCATCACTATTTATACTGCATTCTTCCAGCTCTTCAATCACCAATTCTCCAGCAATTTTGGGTGATTGGAAGTAATTTGGAAAGCTTTGACCTTTCTTCTTTGTCTTGATCTTTGATTGATCCGTTGATATGAGGAACAAGATCACCTTCTTTGATCTTCTGAATCATCTATCCTTTCTTCACTTTCAATCTTCATGTTCCTATCAATCAACCAATTTTAAGCAATAAGAGTATTTTTCAATAGATGCCATTTACATAAAAAGTGATTTTTACAATCTCCCTGTTGTCATTCTACTTCGAAAAATACTGCTGTTAATCTTGCAAGACCGAGTGAGTTTCCAATGGTGTATCAATCAATCAGATAAATGAAAGACTTGTGTCAGTTAGAACTAGTTCATTCGCAGTATGAATAGGCAAACACTATTGACCCTGCAAAAGATAGTCAAAAGGATATACTTAAAGCAATAGCCAACAAAAAGAAAACAGGGGGGCTCAGCCTAAATCGTCCAAACCAGCAGGATTTAAACAGAAACATGTTAAAGAGTTCCTTCTTCCTCTTCGTCTTCTTCTTCGGCAGTTCCTCCAGCTTCAACAACTTCATCAGTAGTTTTCTCCCCCTTTTTTCGATCTGGAATGCTAAGGATGCAGAATCTTTTGGCCATGCCCAGGAACAGACTATGTTTCGATCAGTGAAGGCTCTTGGGCCAGATTGTTCGGAACGACCCTGTGAATGGAGACTCTTGTAGGTTCGAGGAAATCACCACATCTATCGTCAATGAGGACCTTCTGCTTCAAAATGATGGCCCATATCAGGCTAGGAAAAGGAAGTTTCTTTCTTGGCTTAGGATGACCTTGGGTGGGTTTGAGAAAGGATTTGTGAGCAGTTGGTGTCTAGTTCCGCATCCCAATCTTATGAAGCATATTGTCTTCAAGTGTGAGATCGGCATGGGATAAACCAGAGTTCGGCCACTTGGTCACTTGGTTTCCTGTGATAGTGGTGGCAACTACACTCATGTCCTCCACAAGTTCGTACTCTGGAGGACCGATCAGTCAATAATGAGAGTTTTGGCAGCGTTGACTGTCGGCTGAACCACCGGAGCAAGGGTTGAGCGCGTCCTTTTAGCTGCCTCTTTTGTGCGTCCCATGATTTCTGCAAGATTAGGAAAACCCTGGCACAAGCTTTTGAAAAGCGAAAGTGAGATATGAAGAGGGTGAAGTTGAAGAGGCACATATATAGTGATAATGACATAGAAAAGAGCGAAAAGATATGATGTGACACCATGTTATTTTAAAAAATTTTTAGAATCAAGATAATTAAGGAACATATCTTTTGACCTTTATTTATTTAAGGAACACTTGACTAATATGTGAAGCGGATTTTTGAAAAATAAGGAAGTGATGTATATGCCTATTTATGCAAATGTATCAAAAAAAAAAAAAAAACTTTAAGATCAATCCTTATTGCACCACATATTTAGCAAAGATCCTATTCAGTAAACAAGTTATTAATCTTCAATGAGGATCACATATCCAACGTAAGGACTCAGAAAGAACAACCCCTTATTTTGTTTCATTTTTGTTTTCTCCCTTTTTTTTTTTTTAAGTTGCATGTGGGAGCCACTTTTCAATTAGAGACAACATAAGTATTTTCGTCTAAAGTCTACCCCATTACTTTGTGGTTTCCTTGAAGACGAATCATGTTTCACTTAGAGCTATCAGAACTTTCGCTTGAAAGCTACCCCACTACTCCATGATTGTCAACATCATCGTTCACTTAGAGCAATTGAAAATTTTCGTCCGAAAGCTACCCCACTACTTGATGATGTAAGTATCAATTTTCGCTTAGAGCCATCATAATTTTCGCCTGAAAGCTACCCCACTATTTCTTGATACTTGAAGTGCAACATAATCAAAGGAACTCTTCAAGAGCATTACTGCACTAGATACACTCTTTGTCATTAACTTTCACACACTCGGTCATTTTCTGTGCATGAGACTTATTTGCTCACAACATCATTTCCCGAAGGTAGATCTTTATGACAATATACATGGGAAGTGATGGAGTCAGAGAAAATTATTTTTGCTACCTTTCGGACTACAAAACAATGGGCAGTAAGGATTAAGATCTTGAAGGAGAGTATGCATAAATTCCAAAGATGCCTAAATGCAAGAAGTCCTAAATGCAATGCAATTTCTTTTTTTTTTTTTTTTTTTTATATGAATCAAGAAAATAAACTATGCAATGCATATTCCTAGAGACTTCCTTAATGTCAAAATCTGTTTGAATCAAATGCTTTGGTAAATATATCGGCCAGTTGTTCCTATATAGGAACATGATCTAAAATTATTGTTCCCTTTTCAACCAATTATCCATTGAAGTGATATTGAACATCAATATGCTTCGATTGAGAATGTTGAACTGGATTTTTAGATATTTTTATTGCGCTGGTGATATCACAAAACAAATTTATAGAATGAAGATCAAACCCATAATCTAGGAGCATCTGTTTCATCCAGATATATTCGGACTCACCTGTCGAGAGAGAGATGTTGTTTTTAGATTCAGTTACTCCATCAACTGAAGAGACTTCAGTCTTGGGTTCTTTCAGAGAAAGAATAACAATGGGACTGTGAACATCCTGAGTGATTCCCTCTATGACACAAGCATTTCAGACCTGAAATTTAACAGATTAACAAGATTATCACAGTAAACATGCCCAAGTTTTTTATGCCAAGTTTTCATTTCACTCAAGAAATTGTGATCTAATAAGTAGCAATTATCGATTGTCCTTGTTCCTGTAAGAACATAAGTATTCTTTTCATCAAATACCCGACATTTATCTTGTGTAAATCTAACATTCAATTTTTTTTTTTTTTTTTAATCACAGAGCTGACTGATACTTATTAGATTTGATGTTAGATTTTCAACAAGCATTACTCCTTCTAAATTAGGCATACCATTGACATTTAGTGTTCCTATTCCAATTACCTTATTTCTCACACCATCTCTAAAAGTAACAAATTTATCATTTACAGGAGACATATATGTGAGATTTGCTCGTACACCTGCCATGTGCCTCGAACATCCACTGTCAAAATACTATGTCCCTTCAAGGTTCGACCTCAAAGCAGAAATGGAAGTGAAACATTTATTTTCCTTTTGAACCTAGATTCTGGTTTGTTTGTGATTTCTCAAGTTAGCCTTTGTTTTAGGATTTGGTTTTTTATAGTATCTTGACTGAACTTTATATATGTCCCTGAAGGTGACTTTGCCAGTGTATAAGTCATATCACATCCTTTTGCAATTAGGACGAATATGTCCTTTAATACTGCAGTAGTGGCAAGTAGGGATAAATTTAAAGTTCTCATGTCTAGAGTATGAATTCGAGATAGAGTGTTCCTGGTCAGAATGAACAGTTTGATCATTTGTCCTATATCCAAAAATTGTTCATTCTCGACTGGAACTCTTTCTAAAAAATTCACTGCAGTTCCTTACCTCATTACCTTTACCCTTCGAATGGTTTGCAGACCACCTACTTGAGTTGTTAGTAGGTGGTTCCTGAGGTCCCTTCATTACTCTAGACAGCTCCCTTTTAAGCATTTGTATCTCATTTTCTTTGTCCTTGCTAACCTGTTTGGCAGTTCATAGTTCATTCTCCAGCAGAGTATACTTTGCAGTGGATATGTCTTGAGCTTGTGTGGATGTGCTCAGATCTCCTTCTTATTCGTATAGTCTGCCTCTTGCTTCTAAGGTTTTTATGATCACAACAGCCTTGTTCGCTCTTAAGGTTATTTCTTCATACATGACATGCAATTGTTCTACAGTAGGACTAGGTTCGTCTGAGGAGTCTTCAGAATCTGATTTTTCTCCACTATACTTCATTGTTCAAACATTCGCCACAAGGCCCATGTGATTTCTTAAAGATGTGCAAGCAACAAGATTGTTGTTATGCTGAGTTCCTTCTTCAGCTTGAGTCTCATCATTTGACCTAGAGTCACTCCAGGTGGCTGATAGGGATGGCCCGGTCACTTCGGGTCGGGTTAATACCTAATACTTTGGCCCGCTAACTGGTCCAGAGCCCCGGCCCATTAACTGGCCCAAAAGGTCTGGAAGTACGCGCTCCCGATAGCGCATATGGGGTTTGTTCGGCGATTCAAGGCCCACGATTCGTCCAAAACCGTCATGCAGCGGAAAATAGGCACGATAATAGGGAGTTAGTTAGAGTTCAATAGGGTTTAGTATAAATAGGAGGAAAGAACTCTGAATTAGGGTTCGCATTCTGTTTTCTGAATTACTACGTGTAAACTCAAAGATCTAGTAAAAGAAACACCTCGGCAGGTGCTATTTTGTGCCCGTGGACGTAGATCTCCGGATCGAACCACGTAAATCTTGTGTTTTTTTCAAATTGCTTACGTAGATTTTCGTTAAGTTTCTTGGATATCAGGTTGCGCTTTATCAGTTGGCGCCGTCTGTGGGAATACGAGGGTAAGCAATTTCTGACGTTAACAGTGCGTTCAAATATCATGGTGATGACTCGACTGAATCAATCTCGCCACGGTGATCAATCCAATCAAGATCCACCCGTGGATCAAGTTTTGCCGCCGAGGCAATCGCCGACAAGAGGCGCGTCCCATCATCAGGGTAACCAAGGCCCGGTTATGAATCCAGACAACCAGTTCTTGCCTCCACCCCCACAAGACATGCAAAACCCTAATCTCGCCGCTGCCCGGCCACCGGTCAATATTCAAATAACTCCAGAATTACTCCAGGCCTTCCTACAAGAGCATGCTCATGTTCTTCAAGACTGGGCGGCCAATCGCCTAAATCCCGAGGGGCCTGCCGGACATGATGCCAATCCCGCGGTGCCTCCACATCGCCAGCACTCGCATGATTGACAAGACCCGGTGCACCACAGGCGCCAGGATCGGCGACGGGAACGACCTGGGTCTTCCGAGGACAATGGGAGTTCTAACGGGTCAAGATAGCGCGACGACGAACCTACGGATGTCGATCGCCGCCGTCCACTCCACGCGGCCAAAAGAGTTCGTTATGCCAACCTTCATACTCTAGATCTTCAAGAGTATGAGCGAGTCCAACGCAATGTCGAGCTCGACAGAATCCTGGGTCTTGATGCCAATGGAGATATCATCACACCGTTCTCTCAAGAAATCATGGCCACTCCCCTTCCCGAAGGGTTCAAAAGGCCTGCCATACCGCCTTACGACGGCACCGGAGATCCAGCCAATTTTCTTGCAGCTTTCAGGCACAACATGCTTAGCCGCGATCATACTACGTCCCTCCATTACTGTAAGATTTTCCCTGAGTACCTTCAGGATGAAGCTCGGGTTTGGTTTGATTCTCTCCCGCGCAATAGCGTGTCCTCTTTTAGAGAACTCGCCGAACATTTCTGGGCGCGTTTCGAAGCACGTGCGAAGCCCATGGCCACCCTGGCCGATCTCATGATCATGGAACAGCGGGACGGTGAAACCGTTACCCAATTTCTTGATCGCTTTACAGCGGAGAGTCTCAAGGTGGGAAATTGCTCAGATGATGTAGTCATCAACGCATTCATGAATGGACTCCGTCCAGGACCACTCTACACTGAGTTGGTTCGTAACCCACCGGTCACAACCCGAGCACTGTTCAAAACGGTGTGCAGATATGCTAAAGCCGAAGAGCAGACTCGTCGGAAACGTGAGAAACATGCTAGCAAGCGGCAGTCCGACAGGGCACAAGTTGGGCCTAGCACACGACCTAGTGCCTTTTCTCGTCTGAACCCGGGGCGTTCAGAATCCCGAGGTGATATTCCATAATTCACTCCGCTGACAAAGTCACGAGCTGAAATTCTTTCTGTTCACAAGAACGATCTAAGGCCTTGTCCGCGGATGACTGCTCCGCCTGAAAAGAGGAACCATGGTAAGTGGTGTGCGTACCGCCGAGATCATGGGCACGAGACTGAGGAGTGCCGATAGCTCAGTAAGGAAATCGAGGAGTGTTTAAGGAAAGGTCTCTTGCGACAATACATTGCGCGGACCGATGACAAACCTCGGACAGGCCAAAATGGGAGTTCGTCTCATAACAGCGGAGGCTATCATGACCGGGGCACACAACAAAATCGGCCACCGTGGCAGAATAATCGGCCGGGACCTAGCAATAATGCACGACAAGACTCTGGCAATCGCCAACAGCCTCGTTTTCTGCCACCACCTCCTCCTCCGGGAGGACCCGGGGACAATGCACCCACTCACGTAATAAACGTGATATATGGGGCCCTCCCCACCGGAGCTTCACGAAATGCCTTGAAGGTAGAGGCTCGCCGTCCTCCTCCCGAGGAGCCACGTCATAAGCGCCTCCATCAATCCGAGACTGTTAGTTTCACAGATAGGGACCCGGTTCCAGAGATAACACCTCATACTGACGCTATTGTCATCGACATGACTGTAGCCAACATTACAATAAAGCGGGTCTTCGTGGACATTCCTTAGCCATTCGCCATCTTGAGCTCTTCACGGACTCCGAGGTCGTGTCCAAGCAAATCCAGGGGACTTATGTCGCCAAGGATGAAACAATGATCAGGTATCGTGCTTTAACACTCAAGCTTATGTCAACTCTTGATACAGTTGTTATCCAGAAAATACCACGTACTCAGAATGCAAGAGCAGATGCGCTCAGCAAATTGGCCTCCGCGGTCAGAACTAATATATCTCCGGATATCATGGTCGAAGACTTATCTCATCCGGCAATTCATGAGGCAACGGTTCCGGAACTGACCGATAGTGATCCGAATTGGATGACCCCTATTGTTCAGTATCTCCGAGATGGAATTCTGCCTACTGATAAGCTGCGAGCTCGGCAAGTAGTCCTCAAAGCCCTCAAATACTCCTTTCATGATGGAGTCTTGTATCGACGGTCGTACCTACTACCGAGTCTCCGGTGCCTCGCTCCTGCCGAGGCTAATCAAGTTCTACGGGGGGTTCACGAAGGGGCTTGTGCCAGTCATATCGGCTCCCGAACATTGGCCAAGAAAGTTCTCCGCTGGGGATATTATTGGCCAACTTTGTTCAACGATGCCCACGACTTAGTGACCAAATGCAGCAAGTGTCAACTACATTCTCGTGTGAAACACCTGCCTCAAACCGAGCTCACTGGAATCCAAAGTGCATGGCCATTTATTCAGTGGGGAATTGATATTGTCGGCCCGTTTCCGGTCGCTTCGGGTGGGTTGAAGTTTCTGGTGGTCGCCGTGGATTACTTCACCAAATGGGTAGAAGCAGAACCTCTTACTGCAGTCACTGGTCAGAATATCTTGAAGTTCGTTTGGCGAAATATTGTATGTCGCTTCGGCATACCGAGCACTATTACCTCGGATAATGGCAAACAGTTTGCCAATGATCCCTTCCGGACATGGTGCGAGGAGCTCCATATCCGACAAATTTTCACCTCGGTTGCCCATCCCCAAGCCAATGGTCAGGTCGAAGTCACTAATCGTACACTGCTTACGGGTATAAAGAAGCGCCTGGATAGTGCTAAAGGTTTTTGGGCCGAAAACCTTCCACAAGTACTATGGGCTTATCGCACGACGCCGCATACCTCTACCGGAGAGACTCCTTACAGCCTTACTTATGGCTCCGAAGCCGTTATTCCTGCGGAAATCAGTGTACCGAGTCCCCGCCTCGTAACACTGATTCCCGAGGATAATGACGAAGCTCTTCGTACAAATCTGGATGAGCTCGAATATCGTCGTGATCAATCGTTCATTCAGCAGGCCAGGTGTAAACAACGTGCAGCTAAGTATCACCACCTCGGGGTCCGAGGCACTCAGTTCAATGTCGGGGACCTAGTACTTCGACTCAATTCAGCCAGCAAAGCTGCCCCCGAGGGGAAATTACATGCTTCTTGGGAAGGTCCATACCGCGTCGTTGCCGCGCACGATTCCGGATCCTATCAGTTAGAGCATCTCGATGGAACCCAAATTCCTCGAAGCTGGCATGTTACCAACTTGAGGCGCTTCTATCTGTGAATGCCAAATGACAAGTACCATTTTATCTTTATGCTCATTGAACGTTTCTTTTATGTTGTTATCTCTTTTTATTCTTTAAATTGCTCCGGCACTCTTCATTGAATAAAAACTCTTTGTTTATGCATCTTGCTGTGCTCTCTTTTACGTTACGAGGACGCCCTAACGCATTCATATTATTATTATTCGTCTCTGGACAATTAAATCTATCTCTCGGTCCGTCCGAGGAGATTCAAATTTCGTCCCCGGACTCATATCACTTTCTTGCCTGTTAAACCGGAGAAGTGGTTACTCCCGCCTGATCCGTCCGGGGAGATTTTACTCCCGCCCGATCCGTCCGGGGAGATTTGCATTGGATTTATCCATACTGTGTTCCCGAACACCCAATTAAAACAGTCAATAACTTGTTGTTTTCCTTAACACATCTGTGCACATCAAAACGATTTTATTATCTTCCAAATAATACAACACCAAAAAAGTTTTTTACATAAGACTTCGAAAAAAAAAAAAAAAAAATATAAGCAATTATCTACGGCCCCCGAGCCAGTATTCAGCGCCCCGGCGTTGAGGCCTACTCCTAGACCTACGCTGTGTCCTCCGTGATCTTGTAGATCCTCGACCTCGGGCTCTGGCTCTTTCCCCTCCGCGGGCTCCCCGACGCCGTGGACTTGTTTTTGGCGCTTGTCTGGGAACCTCGTCTCTTGTACGAGCACGACTACTTGGCTGCGGGGTAGACCTGGGGGTTTGGGCCCATTGCACGGGGTCCCATTCCTCCAGAGCCATCACTTCAATTTCTCTGGCCAGCTCTTCGACAACCTCTTCGGCGACCACAACGGGTTCTTCTTCGATTGTAGTCACTGGAGCTGGCTCCCGGATCACAATGCCCTTGCTCTTTCCAGCGGGCTACTTTTTATCCCTCCGGGGAGCTTTTGAAGTACCTTGGCTCCGGCTTGTACCCGCAATGAATTCCTCGGCAGAAGGCCTCCACCTGCCTCGGCCCTTCAGTCCTTCGTACATGCTGAGAAGCAACTCCAAAACCTCTCGCTTTCTTACAAGCTCTGAGGACTCCGCTGGGTCATTTGCCATAAGCGCCGAGATTTCGCCTTGAATCTCTACGACCCGCTCCTCCACTTCTTCAAAGGTCAGAAGGCCGAACTCGGACAGTATCCGGTCATACTCCCTTTGATGAACGAGGAAACGGCTCATTTCAGCAGCTTTAGCCCGGTACTTCAGTTCGAAATCTTTAGCTCTTTCTTCAGCTTCCTCCGCTCTCTTTTCTGCAGCGGACACTCGCTTTTCTAGCCTTGGCACCACGTGCATTTGCAGGTTGTTCTTCTCTCCGCGGAACCACTCTAGTGATCGCATCAGCTTCTTAATCGTCTCGTGCAATTCCGCGGTATTCTAAACAGACAAAAGAATCAACGGGAACAATCAATCTCAAGCATACAATGAGCGGAAATTCAATTCACAAACAAGATTTATATTCAACAAAGTCGGGGTACATTATCCATGATTCAACCCAAAGTTTACATCTACTCCTATTGTCTATTACATTAAATTTGAGGGGAACGACTGACCTCCCTCTCGGTCCCCTCGACCTCTTCGGGAACCTCCTCCAGTTGTCCCTCAGCAGTTCCGGCATCTCCCACTTCGGCAACAGCGGCAGTTTCTACACGGGGGGGTGGCTCTTTGTTTCAGGGCTGGGAGACCAGTTCACCCCGGCGGAATGCCAGAAACTCTTGGTCCTGGTCCACCGCACAATTAGCAATCTCCTCGGCCGTCAGAAGTTGCTTCTTCTCCGCTAAGGCCTTCAACAGCGGCCACTCCGGCAGATTTGCTAATGCTGTGTAATAGGCCCTCTCCACCCCGGCCACTGCGTCAAAATCGTACCCAAATTCTGGACGATATACGTCCACACTCGGGTAGACTTCCTTGATCTGCTCCAGCAGCACAGATCGGGTGGCCTGGTCCCCTATTGCCACAAAATCAGTCTGGAAGTCAAGGAACGTGCTGGTTTGGAACAGTTTTTCGGCGAATGCCTTCAGCATCGCTCCTTGACCTTCGACCATGGCAGCTTCCCGAGCCTCCATCTCTGCCCGCAGCTGCAATACTTCCCCTCGGAGGACATTGGTTTCTGCCTCCACCCCGCGCAGACGCGCAACCTCATTTTCGAACAAGGCAGCCCTCTTACGCGCCTCGGTCAGGTCTTGGGTTAACCCGTCGTTGCGCGCCCGAAGCTCCCTAGCCACTTCGGCCAGCTCCTCCTTGCCTTCCTTCTCGCTCTTACGACCGAGGTCCATGATTCCTCGCGCCAAGCGCAGAAGTTCTTCGGCATCGGCCCCCTCCAACCCCAACAAACTTGAGGGCCCCTGCTCCTTCAACTGCCACCAATAATAGCACACAATGATCAGCACAGAAAAACATACAATGCATTTGCATTAACAGTAACTGACAGCACGTCTGGAACTTACCTCCATACTCCCCTCCGTGCGGAGTCTTTTTGCTGCTGCTGGAGGAGTCCCGGATGGCTCCGGCCTCTTCTTGGACACAGGGGTAGGCTTCGCCACCCCTACCTGCTCCTCAGATCCAGCACTGGGCCTCGCACCAGGTGACATCTTCCCCCGGGGAGATGCCTCAGCAGTTTTCCCTTTCTTTTTGGCCGCCGCAGCCACCGCGGGGCTTCCAGCCGGCTCTTTTCCGAAGCGTCCCACTGCACACAGAAGTTAAAGTTAGTTATATACAAGGTAATAGTTTGTAAAAAGCAAGACAGAAGAACTCCTACCCTCTTCGGCAACTGCATCGCCCGAATAATACGGGCTCAGTCCGGCCCCCTCCAGTTCCTCCTCAGTACAGAGGGTCTTGAAAGTCCCCACTGACCGGAATATATGTACGACTTCGGCCTCCGGGTTCTCCACCGGAGCAGTATCAAGTACCTCATCCCTCCTCCACCTCGGGAGAGCTACTTTGTTTTTCACAAATATAAACCTCTCCTTCCATCCCTCAACCTTACTCGGGTTTTGCACTTTGAACCCACCTCGGGCTCGGGGACTAAAGGAGTACCACCCCTTGGATTTACCGAAGGCTTTTAGTTGGTAAAAAAACCTAAATAGCTCTATGGTCGGTTCTAACCCGGCGTTCTTGCATACTACGGTAAATCCCACCACCTGCCTAACCACGTTCGGCGCTAGTTGGCTTAAGGCAATGCCGTAGTATTTCAGCAACTGGACCACAATGTCCCACAGGGGCAGTCTCAAACCTATTCTCAGGGGATCTATATACACACTAATAAAACCCTGCGGCGGGCAGCAGGCCCTATCACCGGGGTTCGGTACTATATATTCTAAGTTGAATGGAAGGTAAAATGAGGGGATTTCTCTCTCAATCTGCACATGCGTCATACGTAACGCTACAGAGGCCTCCTCCGCGCATTCATAGAAACCAACCATAATCTCATTCCTTTCCGGAATAAGATATCGAAGGGGTGGTACATCTAACGGGGCACTCTTAGTCCCTACCTCTTGAATAGAAGAAGAAGATGAAGAAGAAGGCATACTTACTTGGGTTGAATTTGAGAGGTTTTTGATTTGAGATGAATCACAAGCACAGAATTCCCTTTTTTTCCCGCTTTCTAAACTGGCAAATCGCAATGAAGAAGATGAAAGGTTACTGTGCCATTTTTCCAAATATATACACAAAAACCAACGGCTCTGATACAGCCTATTCAAATTCAGTGATTGAGATTTGGACGTGATATTCACGCGCTTTACGGTTCCCAAGGCGCGTGGGGAACAGGTTTATTGGAAATCGCAGAGCGTGTCACTTCACATCCCTCTCTCTCATGATGGCGCCGCCAATCACATCAACCTCACTCTTCGCCAGGAAGATTTAAACTACACTCCGGTGCTCCCCTCACCTCGGCCATACTACCACACTCCGGGGCTCCCTTCATTTCGGCCAGACCACTACACTCCGGTGATCCTTTCACCTCGGCCAGATCACTATGTACTTCCAATACCGTTTCTTGCTTTTGGGGAACTCGGTACCTCGCTATCAACTCAATGTACTTCGGCCTAGTTCGGTTTCGCGTCCCCAGACCGCGCCGCGGGATCCCTTCGACGCGGGGCAGACTTGGTCATCTAAAAACACTTCGGCTCATCTGGCCTACAGCTCCACTCCGGTTACAACCGAAGCTCCTTCCTCGCTCCGACTGGGGGGGGGGGCATCTGATAGGGATGGCCCGGTCACTTCGGGTCGGGTTAATACCTAATACTTTGGCCCGCTAACTGGTCCAGAGCCCCGGCCCATTAACTGGCCCAAAAGGTCTGGAAGTACGCGCTCCCGATAGCGCATATGGGGTTTGTTCCGCGATTCAAGGCCCACGATTCGTCCAAAACCGTCATGCAGCGGAAAATAGGCACGATAATACGGAGTTAGTTAGAGTTCAGTAGGGTTTAGTATAAATAGGAGGAAAGAACTCTGAATTAGGGTTCGCATTCTGTTTTCTGAATTACTACGTGTAAACTCAAAGATCTAGTAAAAGAAACACCTCAGCAGGTGCTATTTTGTGCCCGTGGACGTAGATCTCCGGATCGAACCACGTAAATCTTGTGTTTTTTTCATATTGCTTACGTAGATTTCCGTTAAGTTTCTTGGATATCAGGTTGCGCTTTATCAGTGGCTTTGTATGCTTTATTCTTTCTCAAGAAATTTGGGCATTCGGCTTGATAGTGTCCAAATCCTTTGCATTCTCGGCATCGATCGCTTTCTTTCCTGTTCTCCATTTTTTTCGAAGGCATATTTTTTTCCCATAGATTTGTTCTTGTTGGTATTTCCTGGGAAGTTCTTTCGAGGTCCCTTGGGTGTGTTGAACATCTTCACCATTTTTCTATAGTTCTTGACTAATAAAGCCATTATATCTGCAACATCAACTGTATCTAGATATCAAGATTCTTCTACTGCCTTTTGGGACACTATAACTTTCAGGATGATCCCTTTGGCTTTGATTATATCATAGCCATTATTGATCTCGAATGTTTCGTAGTTCTCCCATAAGATCATCCAACGTCATTTGATTGATTTTCATAAAGGATTCTAGCACTATGATTTTTTCTCTAAAGTGTGCAGGTAGAGTTCTCATGATTTTTGATATCTGCCTTTCTTCGGAGATGTTTTCGCCAATAAACTCGTTCACGACATCACAGAAACGAGTGTAGAAAATCTCAATATTATCTTCTTTTTTCATGTGAATGTTATCAAATTGTAGAGACAGTCTCTGAAGTTTTGAGGTTTTGACTGATGCATTTCCTTCGTACTGGCTCTACAATATTCTCAAGGCGTCTTTGGCTGTAGTGCATTTAATGATCATTTTGTGGCGCATTTGATCCACTGAGGCAAGTAGTACAAATAAGGCAGTATAGTTTGCCTCTGCCTCTTGTCTTTCTTTGTTATTGAAAGACTTTTCCGGTTTTAGAACCATTTTCTTTTCTTCATCTTCTAATTATGGCCATTCCCATCCCTTTTCAACCACATGCCAGCACCTCTTTGACGGAAGATACACCATCATCATGGATATCTAATATGAGTAATTTTCCCTATCTAAATACGTGGGATGCAGCGATATCTGGTCAACATAAGCCATTACAAGTCCCTTGATCTAATGTGTTTAAAAAAACTGGAACCTGCTCAGGTGCCAATTGAAATGTCAGAGTTTGTGCGCGTGTGCAACGTTCTTAAGAAGAAAGACTTGTAAAAGAAAAACAATAATACGATGAATGAGTTCTTACAAAGTATGAACATGATCAGAACTTAATGAAATTGATTTATAAAGGTTTGAGGAAGAATCCCTCTTCCTCTACAAGCAATATCTCATGGAGAAGTACAGTAAAGAAAATACACCTTCTTTGATTTCTGAATCATCTATCCTTTCTTCACTTTCAATCTTCATGATCCTATCAATCAACCAACCAATTTTAAGCAACAAGAGTATTTTTCAATAGATGCCATTTACATAAAAAGTGATTTTTACAACGTGTTTACGCTCAACTTAAGCCACATGCACAGTCTACCATGTACTTGCCTATTGTTTAACGTATGTTTCATGCTCGACACATGTGAACAAAAAAATCAAGAAGGTCTTTGTTGTTGGTTGTAATGTAGGCTTCAGGAAGGTGGGCGAAATTTGACTAAAAGTGACTCATTCTTGTACTAATCGAGTTAGCTACCTCAACTACCACTTAATATGAAATCACAATCTCTCACTCTTCAAATCTCAGTAAGCTAAAAACAAATTAGCTTCTTCACCTCAAAATACAATCAAAATACACTACATCACCCAATTGCTTTTCAATGCCGACAGTAACTGAGTACAACTTTGGGGCTACTCATCTTTACACACCTTTAGGAATATTAAGCATTTTTTTCTCTAAGTAACCCCTTCGATTACAACATAAACTGAAAATAAAGCAATACATAACAACTTCTCTCTTTTTTCCCAACATACAAAATAATTTTAGATGACGTATGCAAAAAAGGTTTTTTTTTTTTTTTTTTTTTTTTTTTTTTTTTTTTTTGCGGCAATACATAAACACAACTAGAAGGGTCAATTTTTCCAATCTTTTGCCCATAATCTATTCATTCTTTTCACCAAACCATCCCAACTATCTATTCCACTCAAAAACCTTGTACTTCTTAACCCAACTACCTTTCAATCCACCTCCCTCAAACTCAACTAATCCAAGTCAATGGAGAAAGGCTAAAAAGAACGGTTATGGGTTTGTAATGTATTGCTATGAAAAAAAATGTTTAAATGCCAAAAGTAACTGACTATGTATTTTGTTTTTTCTAATTTGGTCAAAAGATCAATTTAGGCTAAACGAAGGAACGCCTAAAATTACTTTCTAAATCCACAACATGTACTTTGACGATATTTAAGCAGACGCAAGGAAAGTTCTAGAGACACACTTACATGATGGCCAACAAATCTCACCGAAAGAAACATGCAATATATACTCCAAGAATGGGAGTTCAATCAAAGGCTCAAAACCTCACGGAAAATGTGATCATTATTCTATATGCATGCTCAATTTCTTATCAAGAGTGCCTATCATGCTCGTCTACATGTCAACACAATTTTAAAATTCGTCTTCTCATTGACACATCATCGCCAATCAACCATTTTTTAGTTATTTGTTCATCAAGATAAGCACAACTTCGGGTTTGACTGAACAAAACTGACTCGATCAAAAAGTCATGTAAAACAACTTAAAAATAAACTTACTAACCTAAACAACAAGATGCAAATTAACTACAATCAAACGAGTCCATAAAAAATATAGTTGCCAAGACGTCCCACTCTACCCCCTCTCCTAAACTTGGTTGAAGACCAATATTTTTGGGAAAGAAGTGGTACGCCTTGGTGGCACTCATCGAAAAATGAAATTAGAACGTCAAACCTGAAATTTGGGCTGTTTTTTATTGAATAACCTTGATCAAACCTCAGCCTCTTGTTCTCACATTTCAGTTTCTCACACCTTGTGACTCATTTAACTGGATTTTCTTCTAATCATGTTAGTGTCCTATAAATTGAAAATAAAAAAAAACCAAAGTAAAATGAAAAACAACAAACACGGGGTGCCTCCCACAAGCGCTAAGTTTTACGTCTTGAGGCTGTTTAAGGATTATTTAGCTTCTGATGTAGTAAGGGACTAAAAATATGCTTTGTAAAATACGAGATGTAACAAACCATTGTATGTGTGATAGGGTTCTCCATCCCTAACACTTTTTCTTGATGCAATAAAATTTTATACATAAAAAAGAAAAGAATATCCATCACTGGACAAACTTCATACACGCACACATAGCATATCAGGAATGAAAATAAAACCAATAGAGCAGTAGAGTGGATATGCTCAAACTAATTTAGTCTATATAAAATATAATGTTTATGTATCTTGTGCAGGAACAAAATTATTGTCTAGCGTCACCAAAATTTCCTAAGCATGATAGTGTTAATCAAAATAATCTACATAAAACTCCCATAAGAGAAACCCATATAAGCCATTACCAGAGATTTCAAAGTTATGCGATAGTATGTACACTTGTTAGGGACCCCTCGTTCCTTTGCTTTTGAAACATCATAAGTGGTTCAACGACAGCGAGGGAAAAGATCAACACAACTTTTTTAAGAAATACAAGGCACACAAAAGGTGGTAGCAGTAGTAGTGGTGGAGATAGTAGATTATTTCGGCAACGTACACACCAGGGCCAATGATGAACCTATAGCCATGCTACTTCAACTGTTGAGTTTGCCATCATTAGGGATGTTATCATGAAATTATTATAAAGAAATCATATAAGTACCCACAACCATGACATTTCAATGTCTATGTTTCAAGAATCTTGTCAACATGCAGATACATATACATAACTTGAAGAATATTATATAGGCATATGCGAAGTGCGTGAATAACAATAGCACAAATAACATGTCCAACTAGGGTGCACAATTTTATAGATTTTGGCATAATTTAATATATGGAAAGTTGGTGAATAAATTTTCTTATTAATTTTTTTAGCATTAAAGGGGTCAAACACTACTTAGACATAAAATATAATTATCATTTCTATATGTTTGTTGTCTGGCAGAAAATGCAAGAGTTTCTCTTGGATAACGTTTGGAAGATTTTGGTAGTCCATAAAAACTTTGTGATGCTATAGCTTAGAAGAAAAATAAGTTGGAAAAATTGCTACAGTGCGGCACTATTTAAAAAGTTTTAACAGTCTGCCACACTGTTTGAGAGAATTATCAGTATAAGTGAGCTCGACTGCACAAGAGGCAACTAATATTATGTCGCCCCTACAAGCAGTGACTTTCGAATTTCTGTGGTATTAGTTTTTTTTTTCTTTTTTCGAAACTCGCCCCTAGAGGAGGCGATTTATCAAAAAAAAAAAAAAATTGTTCTTGGAAGACGCCTCAACAACAGGCGATTTTACAAATATTTTTTTTATAATGTCGCCCCCAAAAGGAGCGATCTCTTAATATATATATATATATATATATATATATATATATATATATATATTTTGCGGCAATGAGATTGTGTAATTTTTACATCTTTTCCAACTTTCAATTTATATTTCATTTTTTAACTTACTTGTTTCATTTTTATTTTCTTCTACAGTAATTAAAATTATAGTAACTTATGGTAGCAAGGTTAGTTTAACAACTTTTTTATCAAAATACTTGAATTATACACATGATTGAAACTAAATAAATATTTGCTTAAAATTAGAAATAACACTACTCAATAACCATTATGAGACCTGGTGTAGCAACGACATTTAGATATCTTTCTTTATCCACCACCGCGGTCTTTTTGTTCATCAGAATCACTATCTGATATGTTTTCTAGACTGTTTCCTTCTTTTGTATTAATATTCAAATGAAAGTACAGACCACCTGATGACGATGACCCATTTTCGTGACCAAATTGTGGTTCAGCGCCAAATGAACTAAATAGAACATGACATGATTAGAAAGGTGGTCACTGACTCTCCCACGTTGGCTGTTGAGGCACAAATGGAACCTGACATTTGTACTGATCCAACTCCAAAAGGGAAGTGTGATTAACAATACAGTGTATGTTCATATCCAGGTGTACTGAAATTAGGATGGTCTGCCTGTACTGGAATGTAGCAATCAACATCTATGTTGACACCATGATGTACAGAACATTCAGAACTAGACGGGAACATCGGGTTGCTTGTGGTTGACATAAATGAAGGTGGGGACATTATGTGAAGTAGTCCCAATATCCACATGAGAAGTCCTATATGCATGTCGAGTTCCTCATGGTGTATTAGGACTCCTATGTTGCTGGGCTGCAGAAGAAGGCACTTATAGTGGAGTAGGATAATGTTGCAGTTGATGCCGATGAAACGACGGTCGACGATCATGGAGTGTAACTCTTCGAAAGAGCGTATGGTGGGCTCACTAAGGTATTCTTTGCTCATCAACCGAGAGCCGATACATGCTCTCAACGATATTTTCCTACAATTTTACACCAATATATGCATCATATAAGTTTATTAATATATACTTAAAAATTACACTTGTGCATGCTTGTGTGTTTGTGGTATAGTACCATTGTGGTACCAATATCTCGATGGATGAATGTGATTGTGGTTGGTAGACCACATCCATACTTAATCTCCGAGTTATAATTCGCCGTGTAACATTCTCATACCAACCCATGTAATCACTACTACATAAATTGTCAATCAGAACGCCCAAATGACAACGGTTTTATGCAATAATCGAAGTCTTCTAGCGCCCAGCCGTGGTCTTTGTATAAACCGTAGTGTTTTACATTTTTTTTTTGCTAAAACCCTATGGTTTTGCAAAATCGTTGTTGTTTAATCGTAGTCGAATACTTATTTTCCGCTTAAAGACAACGATCAGTATGTCCATTAGATTTTATTTGATTTATTTAAATTATTCCTCAGAGTTCTGTGACTTCTTTCATATAATTGTTAATGAAGGGATTTTCATCTACTGAAGGGACCTATTGCGTCCATGGCCAACTCGCCGGCCATTTTTCGGCTTCACAACAGATTGGAGTCCATGGGTTGTTGGATCCATTCAAAATCATAACAAGAAGATGAGAGCGCCTCCACTTCGTGCCTAGGGTTTTTCCCCTGAGGCTGCGAATCCATCATCCCTCTTCTTCTTGGTACCTAAATCTACCATTGATGGGTCTTTCGAAGTCCCTGGACAAGCGACTCTAGGGCTTTAACCCAGTCACGATTTTTGAAGTTACTAAATCGGTTTAGCCATTGAAGCCTAGCTAAAATTTTGACGCGATTTTTTATGCCTTTGAAGTGGGTATCTTCCCATTTAGAGCTTATTTCCACCATTGAAGACAAAATCAGAGCATTGCTATTGAGTCGTCTTCGAACGTGTTCGCCGAGTCACGAGTTAGGCTATGGTAGGTGACTGCGCAATTCTTGATTATCCACTGGTGGTGGGTGATGGAAATTGGTGGGAAAATAAAGAAATGAGTTGTGCTCGAATACCTTGCTGCTGAGGTATTACACAACTTCTCAATTTTAGTTCTATGTTTTTGTTTATAGCATTGATTTTGAAGATTTGTTTACGGTGGATTTGAAATAATCGATGCTTTCTACCGTGAACTTGTTTATGATGCTTAGAGCAAAGGATTTGTGGTATTTGATGTTACTATTATAGGAATTAGGGCTTGCAATTAGGTTTTTATTGATCGAGCTTGAATAAATCAAATCAATTGTTCAATGGTTTGTTTTAGGGCAACTTTTTTAATCTGTTCTGATTCAAATCAAGCAATGGTGAAGAGCTCTTTATAGCCCTTCCCTCTCTCTCTCTCTCTCTCTCTTTTTCTCTCTCTCTCTCTCTCTCTATATATATATATATATATTACACTAGACAATCACACTAGAGTGTTAGTTGTTCTCTCATTCAGTCTCTTTTGAAGTGTGATTACCCACAAAATATTGTTGCTTGGTTTTGAGTAAAATACATATGCACTCTTCAGTAATTCTTTTGATTTATTTAATAAAGAGTATTGAAATATTTTTTTGTTTCTCCTAAACTTGCAACAAAAATTAAAGGTAAGAGACATATCGGGGTTGAGATTTTTAAAAGGAAGCTGAGGTACTTTCTTATAATCTTACTAATGTAAGTTTTGTGAACTTGATCATTAGAGAGATCCCTTCCTAGTCCTAGATTTAATTTTCTTGCTTATGATGCTTTGTTTAGCCTTTTGTCCCACAATATAAGTTGCTCTATTTTTTTCTGCTCCGATTTCTGCTGGAAACCTGTTCGTAGCGAATAGTTGGTTGTGTGAGATATCAGGTAGTGTTTGGTTTCAACCATTTTGTTTGGTTTGAGAATATTCATATGAGATTATCAATTCCAAATGATAGTTTATCTTGAGATCGTCAATATAGATGTAATTTCCCTTTTTTTATCTTCAACTTGAGCAAAAATTTAAATCAAGGAAAATTATTCCAATAATGAGCTCTTGCTAGTTCTCCACTTTATACTTGTGCTCTATCTTGTCTAGCTTTTAAGAGATGGCCTTAAAGACAAATCTGATATGCAACTTTTGAATTTCAAGATATTGATACGGAGGCGTTGCGAATCCTTGATGTTTGTTATGAGCATGCAAAAGGGGTACATTATTCAATCGTTACCTACTAACACTATTTGTGGATAAGATTCTAAGATTGCATTTCCATATTTCGTATAGATCTTGGGCAAAATCGAGAACTTATTGATGTTGTTGTTGATAAGCTTGTGGAGAAGAAGAGTTTAACAAAACAAGAGTTCTATTACTTGGTTGAATTGCATGGATCTCTTCAAGCAATGCCACCAACCATACTCGATATCAGATCTAGACAACGGTTACAAATTGAAACTATTGTGAAGGACACTGTGAAAGAAACTCATTGAAGTGATCCTCTAGTTCACAGGTAAAACAGGATGTCGATGCTGGTTCTTTAAAAAACCTTCACTAATGTTCTTTTGTTTCTGTATCAACACTTATGTCACCCACTGGATATACATTCTGTGTTAATTGAAAAGCTAACGGTGCACTTTGTGGTTGAAGGTTAGCTCTGTTTCTTCTTGCTTCTCTTTCCTCATATTTGATTCAGACCAGGTCCATTTTTGGATGTATTCTGTTTAATGTTTCATTTTCGGCAGTGAAATCAAATGAATTTATTTATTTTGGAATTAGGAATTACAAGAGGGGTAGTTGGGAGTTGGAAGCTCATGCACTGATGTATTTGTCTTAGTGTACCAGTTGTTGATTTGAGACGTGTCAACTGTCAAAGCAAGATAATCCCATTAGTAGTACATATTAAAATGTGTCCACATTGGATAGGTAACAGTTCCCAATTAATCTAATTGTTGATGTGCCAATTGGTTGGTTCATTAGAACGTGCAAACGGTTGGTAAATTTTAGTCACTAACTAATGGAGCTATATTTGCAACATATATGTCTAACTGATAAGAACACTGATAAATATGAGTTTAAGTTAATATTTGTAAGGTAATTACGTGATTGTGAAGATGTGGTTTTTAACTATTAATAGAAATTTATTAATGCTCACTTTACATGAAATTAATTTCCTTCTTTTGTTTGCTCTAAAGACTAAGAGGGTGTTTGGCTAAGCTTATAAGCTTCTCGTAACATCTTATAAGATGCTTAAGAGCTTATAAGCTCTTTAAATATGTTTGGCAAAATAAGATGTTAGACAACATATAAGATGTAAAAATTAGCTCCTAGAGCTTATAAGCACCAAAAAAAGGGTCAATTTATTTTTTAAGATCTTATAAGTTACACTCAAATTTCACCCACTACACACACACACTTCACACACTACACACATTTTACACACTACATAGATTTACACACACTACACACATTTCACACACTTCACACATTTACACACACTTCACACACTACACACACTACACACATTTCATACACTTCACACATTTACACACACTACACTCTTCCTCGCCACTGTTTCCAATTGTGCCGTTGAGTATGTGGTATGGATAGGGTGGATTTGGTTTCATGTTTACATGTAACAACCATTGGAGTTGCAAAATTTACATTAAGCACCACTAAAATTTACCTGATTTGGGATTTTGTTTGAAATTCAGAACATAAGATACTTTTCATGAGTGGACTTCAGATGCGAGTTTTTGTTGTTAATATTGGCATAAATTGCCAACTTTTGAGTTAATTTATTTTGTGAATATTATTAACCAACCTTTGACTTGTGCTTATGTGTCCCTTTATTTGCAAACTTACAGCATTTGTGCCAGATTACTACTGATGATTTGTTACAAGTTGCACCAATAGATGAACGAGGAATGTTAGATAAGAAAGAGAGGAGCCTTGAGAGAAAATTACATATGCATAATGCTTACCAGAGAAATACTAGATATGAAATTTACTGTTGAATACTGGATAGGAAATTGCAAGAGAAAATTACATATGTATAATGCTTGCAAAACTTATTTGAAAGAAAAATGCATTTTGTTGTTCTGTTAGATTTTGGTTCAAGACAGATATAAAATGAATCTGATTGAGCATTAGAACTTACATATAACTCCCTTTATAAATGTTAAGTATAGTGAGCTAATAATTAAGTGAAACAAATGCTTATATATTGAATGTTTCCTTTTGCCATAATATATCAGAATAACTTTGTTGCAAATTTTCTTATTATTATTCCAACGAAAATTATGATGCAAAACTACATTTTTCTCCGCTTCTCTTTCTACAATATCTGTTATGAATATAGAAGGCTAGTTGTTCTTTTATTATTATAAATAAGAGTAGGTCACAGTAACATTCACTGTAAGCAACATTGTAGAGATGAAAGGTTTAAGAAGTACAAGAAACCTTATTACTGATATTGAATCGTTTAACCTTGAATTATCAGGTTTGTTATGTCTAAGTGATTGTTGAATTGCTGCGACGAAATAGAGTTCTTGAAATAGAGGAGCAGTATGGAATTGCATAATTCCAGTATGTAAAGAAGTTTGTACATTATATTTGTTGCAGCTTCCCTGTATCATATGGCTTGCAGTTCATAAACCAAAGAAATTCAGCTTGTCATGGTTCGCAAATTGGGTATGTACAACATCCATCCATCCAGCTTTCTAAAATTTTGCATATTTACAAACAAAGTGGTGATTGTTTTGATTTGTGGCATTTCAGATGTGCATAAGTAAATTTGTTTTGCCCTATTTACTTAATTTGACGTATAGTCCAATATATATTTTTATTTTTTTGTACTAATGTCTATTTTATCATATGTTTATGCATTCATGATACGGGTATCACCTTTTTATGGAGAGCTTTTACTTGTAAGGTTGAGACTATAGATAGAGGAGCTAATTAAGATCAACATTGTGTAGTACTTTTTTTGTAGTTAATTCTTTTTTTTAACACTTTGTATAGTTATACTTCAGTTTTTCATTTTGGTCCCAGCAGTTACAAAACTGACCCCATTCGACTGGACAGTTGCAAGAATAGTTCTCCTGTTACGGAAACCGTTAAGTTTTTTGCAAATTTAGTCCTAAACATTATATGCATGTTAGTCCCCTGTTTCAGGTGCAGAATTAGTCCCAATTTATCATGCAAATCCAGTCCCAAACCTATTTCAGCTGCTTAATTGGAGGGAAAAAATGCATTTTTTGGAGGGAAACTCCATTCTTTTTGGAGCCAAAACTTGTTATACCTGTTATATATACTCCATACATTCATTTAAGGCTGTAATAAAACATCAAGCACAAACTAGCACTCAAAACTCAAGTACTAAACATGTCATCCTCATCATCAAGTTGGCAAAGACCATATCCTCCCCCCCCATCCCAGTGTTGTATGCCATTGTGGCCGAGCAACACGTACTTCGGCATCGACGAGGCCCAACGGCCGAGGACGAATCTTTTACGGTTGCCCGGATTGGAACAATAGCGGGTACAAGTTTTTTATTTGGCAAGATGAGGTGGAGAACCCACCAAATGTTCCTAGGGGTGGTACTGCAGCTGAAAGAGTATTGCAGAGGGTGGATAGCTTGGTTGGATTGGAATGTATCCTAGCTCAAAGGGAAGGGGAAGCAAGCCGAGTGGTCCAAAGCACTGAGGCCATAGTTGGCGATATGAGTGAGGAGATGAGAAGAATGGCTGGGGAACTTGCTGTTCTCAAGAGGATGATGAAGCTGCTATTGTGTGTGTTTAGTGCATTTGCTGTTCTCGTTGTGGCAAAATTGGTAGTTTGAGTGTGTATGGTGCAGAAAATGTAACTCTAGAATCAAATTTGCCAACTCAGTAGCCTAGGATAAGTATGACTAATGATATGTATCAGTAATGTAGTTTATGACAAATGTACTAATGATATGTATCTATCAGTAATGTAGTTTAATGCAAATGTATTCTGCCTACTTATGATATCAATGGAGAAAATTTTCCATATCTTTAAAGTATTTTCAGATTATGTCACAGTTTAGCTTAAACAAGAACAGACACTGCAAAAAGCCACAATAAATCTACTGCCACAATCTAGCTCATAAGCAGGAACAACCACAATTAATCTTAAACCATTCAGACATAATTTCGGTCTCCAAAGCCACATTAAACTTTCACAAAGGCATAACATGTTCATTGTTTAGAAATGCACAAACAATTGTGCCCCAAAAGTATGAATTTGGCAAAAAGCCACTCAAATCCCCACACTCTTACATCTTATCCTTCCCTTTTCCCTTTTTTTCAGCTGATTTTTTCAAACTTGACATTGTAACAAACTTCTTACCTTTGGACCTAATTACCTTCATTCCAATAGATTCATTTTCTACAGATGGTGATGGTTCTTCTCTCCCAAGATATGAATTTGGCATGAATGACATAGGAGGTGGTGCTCTTATGTTAGGTCCTTTAGGCATTGGGGGTGGGCAATCCAGTGAGGTGGCCATTGTGTATGCCACACTCACTTTGAATTGGGCCTCTGATATCCAACATCTCTGCCCATTTCAGATCTTTTCCTTGCCTATTTCAAAGATTACATCATCACAGAAAATCGTTTAAGTGTCTAAACATGCATACTTTAACAGATTGAAGCCAGTTTGATTCTTACAAGTGTTCTTCTCCCTTCTACTGTTGTTGGCCTTGCTTTGTTTGATTTTGATTGGGCTGCCTCTTCAATTTCTCTTAGAATTGCTTCTTCATCCAGAGAAAGCGGTGGATACCCCTCTTGGATGTCCATCTCATCAGGCTGGTTGCCTTCAATTCCTTCACCAGTTTCAACATCCTACACTCATAATTTAAGCAAAGATCAGAATCACAGCTAATGAGCATTACAAAAAAAACAAGAGGGTATGAGGTGGCTTACATTATTAGCAGCAGCTGATGATGTTGATCCTGGAAATACTGATCCAAGAGAGGCAACTTGAGCCTTCCTCAACCCACAACTTATTTTGTTATGCCCAGCTTCCCCACAGTGCTTACAGGTCACTGTGAATGACTGCTTGGGCAATTCTCAAGGCCTCCTTTAAGTTTCTTTTTCCCTTTTGACTCCTCAACCGAAACATCAAACCTCCTAGCCTTCCTTGGCCTACCTGCCTTCTTTTTCCCAAAGTTTGGGGGAAATGGTAGTATGTAGCCTGTCTTTTTCCACAGCTCCGCACCATTCATGGGTTCAATATAATGAGCGTACACATTTTGGTAGGTTTCAATAGAATAACATGTGTGAACAAAATATTCTGGATCTTTCCCAGCAAAATTGATTGCACTCACTGCATGTTTGCATGGAATGCCATTGACATCCCACTTCCTACAATCACAAGATTTGTCCAGCAAGTCAACAGAATACCTAGATCCATCAGAGCTATTAACTTCATACATATATTCATTTGATTTCATGGGAATGCAATCAGTTGAATCATCTATCATTTTTCTCAAAATCTTCCTTATCCTAGGACAAATTAATTGTCCCTCCCATCTCCTCTCACATCTGTGTCCCTGTTTTTTTGTAGTCTAGACATACAGTATTCTCTGATCCACTCTAGCATAGTCAGGACTGGCTTCTCCCTAGCATCCAGCAAAGCTGCATTCCATTGCTCACACACATTGTTGACCAGAGTATCACATTTTTCAAAAGTATTAAAATGTGATCTGGACCATTCTGATGGATGTTTTTTTGTCTTTGAGCCATGCAACACACCTCTCATCTAACTGCCCAATCTGCTCCATTGCCCTCTCAAATGCTGGAATTGTTGTAGCTTTAGCTGCCTTCCACAGTAGCCTCTTGAATTCATTTCCTCTAAAACCTGTCCTTTTCATATTCTCATGTAAATGCCTCACACAAAATCTGTTTTCAACACCAGGTATAACCTTTTCAAAAGCATTTATTAACCCTTTTTGCTTATCAGAAATAAAAGCATACACATCTTCCCTCTCACCCATCAAATCTTCCTTAATCAAATTCAAAAACCAAGCCCAGTTGTCCTTATTCTCTACCCCAACAACAGCATAAGACAGTGGGTAAGGATCATTGTTGGGGTCCATGCAAACAGCTGTTAGAAGCACTCTAGGTGAAGGCCCTCTCAAATGACAACCATCAACCCCAATCCAAGGCCTGCAACCTGCTTTGAAACCCTGTTTCAATGCATGTAAACAAATATACACCCTCTTAAATCTGTTTCCCAACTGGTGTATTGTCAACCTCAAGCTTTACTATGGAGCCTGGATTTTTCTCAATCAAAGCACCAACATAGTCCCATAATTTAGCATATTGATCATGGCCTTCACCTTCAATCATTTTCAATGCCTTCTGCTTTGCCCTATATGCCTTGAATGGTGAGATGTAGCAACCCAGTTTCTCAGTGGCTTCCCTTCTAAGCCCCTTCACACTTCTCTTTGGATCAGATCTGAATTCCTTCTCAAACTTCTCTGCCAGCCACCTTGAATTTGCATTGTCCACAGTGTATTGTTTTGGACATGTATGAGTCAAGTCCATTTGCCTAATCTGAAAATATTCTTCATTCTTCACCTTCAATGCATTTATATGCCATTAACACCCCTCTGTTTTGCATCTGGCATATATTCTTCTCCCATCATTCTTGGTGAACCTTGTGGCATGGCCCACTTTGACAGAATAGTTGTTCACAGCTTGTTTGAACAATGTCTTGTTGCAGAAGATCTGTTCAATCCTGAACTCAAGATTCATTGCAGAAGAAGCTCTAAACACTATAGAATCCTCATTGTTTGCTTCATCCTCATCACTGCAAATAGACTCAAAATCTGATTCATTGATGTGTATGTCATCTCCAAAGCCTTTACTCTCAGATTCTTCATCCTCTTCATTAGCTATTATTGCTAGTCTAGGCCCCAACCATTCAATATCCAGGTCTACATTCTCTTGGTATATAATATCATCCAACAACTCATCACAACTATCCTCTTTTTCCTCATAATCCTCATCCTCACTGCTCCCTTCAACTTCATCCAAATCAATAATTGCAAGCTAATTTCCCAGGTTAGAATCCTCAACTGTGTGTTCATGAGGTAGAGAGGTCTTCTGATGGCGCTTTACCTTCCTTGGCTTTTTGAATAGAACTGTTTTCCTCAGGTTATCCACAAGATCTTCAACCTTATCACTCTCCTGCAGCAACACAACCTCACCCTCAATCTCTTCTTCTTGGTCAGGAACTTCAGTCTTACTTCCTTCAAGGAAGAGTGTGAACTCTCTCCCCTTCCCTCTTTGAATGACCATCCACAGGTCATATTCATTCTCCACTTCCTTCAACCCAATTCCTTCCACCATGCCATAGAACCTTTTACTGCCCATATAGCCCAACTGTTCAGCCAAACCCTGCAGATACCTTATGCTAATATTTCTTGAATCTGCACAATCCCAAGCAGGACAGGTCCCTTCTATCCACTTCAACCCCTCCCAGTCATTTACTACAACACCCCCATGTTTCAGTTTAAAAGTGTACCAATAAGGGGTACCACCTGTCAAACAATAAATAAAGGGGTCAAACACCCACCCACTCAGTCCAAAGACCAATAAAGCCATCAATTCAACAGAAAATTCATTAACAATGACCACCCCAACATAAGTGGGACAGGATGTACTATTAAAGGGAGCCTATTCACATGGGTTGGACCACACTAAACAACAAACATACGAAGATGCAGTACACACATCAACAAACCTTGAAATTAATCATGGAAAACTACCTAAACACATATCAACACTACTACACAAAAAGTTGTGGAAAATGTACTTGAAAAAACGATCTCAACATCGCCTAATCTCTAAACATAACTTGGAAGCACAAAAAAAAAAGAAGTGAAGTGAAAAACTCATGCTCTTCATAGTCTGGAGCTGGGTAGTGCACCATCCACTTCCTTCACATCACCATCTTGCCGATTTCGTTGTTAATCGTTGATTACCCACGAAAATTTAGAGGATTGAAGACAAATTTTAACAAATCGAAGCTAATTTTGGGTGTGAAGAGTTAGGGTTCCAGAAATGGGGCTAAATCTGCCCCTTTTTTACCCTTTTTTCATTTAATGTTTTTTTATTTAAAAATTAAATTTATGACATCATTTTAAATATTTATAAAATGATTATGAAATCAGCAAAAGGGCACATGGCACGCACGTGGACTAAACGTTATGTGGAAACGGTTTGGGACTATTTTTGCATTTTTTGGGGGATTACATTTGCATAAAAGGACTATTCTTACATTTGTCCAGTCGAATGGGGTCATTTTGCAACTTTTGGGACCAAAATGAAAAATTGAGATGTCTTGTGGGACCAAAAGTGCAAAAATCTCATTTACTAATTTTAAACTATTAAATGTGTATATATTAATTATTAAATATTAAAAAAATACAGATCATAAAATAAATACAATTATGTAAAGATAACGGTTTATAATGAATAATGGTTATCAACCGTTGTCTTTATTTAAAATAACTACGGTTCCCAACGTAGTCAAAGAAATCGTTGCCTTTATTTAAAATAACTATGGTTCCACCCGTAGTCAAAGAAAGTCACTAACTGTGGCCATACATACCGTGGTGGTAGATATTAAATCTACCACTACGGTTGTCAGCCGTAGTCGTTAGTATAAATTACTACTGTTGAAACCGTAGTCAGAGGAAGTTCCCAACCGTAGTCATACATAGCGTAGTTGTAGAAGCTACTAGTACGATTATGGTTCACAACCGTAGTCTTTATTATTAACCACTATGGTTCATTAACCGCAGTTATTGGTGGTAGGTCTACGACTACGGTATTTACTACTACGGTCGCTCTATGCGTTGAACTACAATTTTTGACCATAGTCTTTTACGTTTTTTGTAGTAGTGAACTGGGATACATTTTCGACTCATTCCAATCAATATAGGGTACTGCAACACGACGATCATCTCTACGGTTCCACCAATTTACATATACAGCATGCTTTGTAGCCCAATTTGTAGTGTAGCGTCATTTGCGATCAACATTATGCAGTGTAGTATGCCCATCATGAATTGGTGTCGCTATAATAAAAACTGTTAATCACCACGCCCAAAAGACAACGGTTTTACGCAATAACCGTAGTCTTTCAGCGCTCAACCGTGGTCATTGTACAAACCATAATGTTTTACATTTTTTTTCGCTAAATGACTACGGTTCGCAAAATCGTTGTGGTTTAACCGTAGCCGAATACCTATTTTTTGCTAAAAGACTACGGTTCACAAAACCTATGTGGTTTAACCGTAATCGAATACCTATTTTCGCTAAAGGATTACAGTTCGCAAAACCGTTGTGGTTTAACCATAGTCGAATACCTATTTTTTGCTAACAGACTACGGTTTCGCAAAACCGTTGTGATTTAACAGTAGTCGAATTCTTATTTTCCACACTAAAACCATTTTGGCGAAAATATTCCCACCAAATATTTCATTCTTTTCTCTTTCTCAATTTTTCTTTTATTTTACTTATAACATTAAAATATATACTCCTAATTAATAAAAAATAAAATAAAACCATAATGAAAATATATACTCAATTTTTTCCTCTTTTTATTTCTTTAATATTTTTATTTTGTTTTATTTGCTCACATTTATACAAAAGCAGTCCAAAATCTTTTATATATATTTACGATTTAAGAGTTTGCACACAAAAGATGACGAAGTTCTTTTATTATTTTTTATGACATTTTATTTTTTTATATTTATTTATATTCAAAAAAGAAAATGATTACTTGGGAATTAAAACCCCAGTGAAAATCCACTTGTTATCACTACAAGAAATCTGTGCTTTCGCGACGATTTTCTTCTTGACGCACAAAGTTTTGTCACCTTTTGTTGCCTAACAACGACGAATGTAATTTTCGTCGTAATAATATTTGTTATTGTGACAACTTTTGTATTTGTCATTTTTGTTTAAAAAAATCGTCACTAATTAGCATATATCATGACGAACATTGGAAATGTGTCACAATCATTCTTAGAGATAGAATTTTGTACCAAAATTTCGGAGGGTAGCCTTTTCATGACAAGTTCAAACTAACTAGCGACGGTCTTTAGTGTCACATATTTTATTCTTTCGTTACAATGTCATATATCGTCACTAATTGATAAAAAAAATTAATGACCGATTCATATTTGTCACATATTCTTATATTTCGTGACGATATAAATAAATTTGTCACCATTGTTTTTAAAGACAAAACATATTATTAATTTATGACGATGTTCATCGTCACAATCAATTTTTATTAGTGACGACAAAATATTTCATTATTAATACTCGTGCGTAAGTGTGACGAAATGATGTCGTCTTATTTAATTATATTTGGTGACGAAAGGCAATTAGTTTGTCATATTTGATTTTGTGATAACATTAAATTTTGTCACAAATGTTTAAAAATATTAAGGGACAAAATTACTCTGTCGTGAATATTCATATTCACTGACGACGAGTACCAACTCGTCACTTTTATTATTTTCCTAAAGGATAACAAAATTATTTTGTCACAAATGTTATATTTGGTGACATTGGAAGATATTTCGTTCACTGAGACTATTATATAGTTATTACCTATAAATTAATCTGAAAATATCTTCTCAACCACTATTAACCTTCTTCAGACACAATTCATGGTTTCATTTTTTCCCAACCACCTCCTCCGACGTGGGACGCCGCTGGTCAAAATTTATTAATGAACATTTATTTTTCTTTATTTTTTTAGGGGTCAAAATTTATTGATGAACATTAATTTTATAGGTAGAAATTTATTTATGAAGTAATGATTTAGACGGGTGTGTTCTGTTTGCTCAATTTGACCAAGTTGTTCTATATAGTTGGTTGATTTATAATGTTGTTATCATTTAACCTGACAATTTAGTTGAAATTGTTGTCTCCAAATTACGTATTAATTTATAAATTGTTAATGTGAATTATTGTTTTTAATCTACGTTTATGATTTTTGATATTTGTAAAGACGGGAACAATATAGTTCTTTATCTATTTATGAAATTTGTTGTAACGCCCATAAATTATTTAATCATTTATTATATATACCTTTTTTTTTTTATGTCTTATGATATTTATTCTATTTTATTAATTAGTAATTATGTCAATTATTATTTTATTTAAAGTTAAAGCATATTTTATGTTATTAGATTTTTCAATACTTAACTTAGACATAAGCCCAATGCATTAGTCAAGCCCAAACCAATTATTTTTACTTAGGGAACAAGATAACAATTTCCTAGCCTAATTAGGAGTCCTAAACCATAGTGTAATAAGATCTATAAATAAGGAATTCATGTCATAAATTAAAATCACAACCCAAATAATCTATTTTTCATAAAATTTTCGTCAAAAACACATAAGGAGCCTTCGGGAAGCCTACATCATCGTCCGAACCTCGGTTTCCTCCTTCACTATCTTCTTTATAAAATTCGAAAACCATATCTATACTTATTATTTTTTGATGAAGTTTTAGTATGTTATTCCAAAAATAGTTATCAAGTTACTGTAAAAATTTCAATCATTTTTGAGTTGTAATTTATTTTATATTAATTTTCTATCTATACTGATCCAGATTTTAGATATTCTGTTTTTCCAACTAGAAAATTCGTAATATATATTTATATATCTTCAAATATTATGATTTTCGGATATAATGTTATAAAGTATGTCTTTTTTATTCTGTACGAATTTCAGAATTTTCCATCAAGTAATTATTTAATTATAAATATTTTCTCATGGCTGTTCAGAATCTGAAAACTTCTATATTCTGTTTTATAAAATTCGAAATATGTACTTAAAATACTTCAAAAATTCCAATTTTTGGATATGTATTCCATGTGCATGTCTTCTATATTATTGTATAATTTTAAAGATATCCATTGATTACTTTTCGAGTTATAAAGGTTTTCTCATCGCCGCATAGAATTTACCACTGGAGCTATTCCATTTTCGAAAATTCAAAAGTCATATTTTTACTTCTTATAAATATATGAAATTTAAATATGGTGTTCATAAGGGAAGATAATTAGAATAAATGTTATAATTAATCATATTGTTAATCGGCCAAAGAAGCAATAGTTTGATTAAACTGATTTAATACATATATAAACCAGTCACAATAATTTCCAAGTTCATTGCTAGCACAGTTGGTAAAAGCTCTCATGTTGGAAGACAAGGGTATTGGGTTCGACACTTGGTTGTGTTCTTTTATTTTTTAAGTTTTTGTAGTTCAAGTTAACAATTTAATATTACTGTGCAGGATAATATAAACTTTTGAACACAAACATATCAAGACTTAATAGAAAAAACTCCATTAAAGACTCTTAATTTGTATTAGTTCAAATCTTGGAATAACTCAGTGAAATTGTCGCAAATAATGTTTCTTTTCGGTTGCTTGTTGCCCGGTAGAACCATTTTGTACCGGATTTTTAGCGGATTTGATTTTATTTTTTAACTTTTCATAAACCTAACTATGGTCTGAATAGGTGGTGTTTAGAGGTGACAATTCAACCCCACCAGTCCATCTAAAAGAGTGCATAAATCAGCACAATTTCAAATTAACTTTGATATAAAAAAATAAAAATAAAAAGTAATCTAGAATTAGAGCCACTTTGATATCTAGATGATTCTAATCAAATAAAGGGTGTGTTTGCTTATGGTTTTTCTCAGTGCACTAAGAAGATCAAATCCAAATAAAGTAGATCCATTAATTAATTCAGTTAAATTTAATCCAGCACTCTTCAATTTTAAGCAAACACAAAGAAATTCAATTGCCTTACTACATCGTGCTTTTGCCATGCTACTATACTGTTATCAAATTAAAATATTAACTAAGTTAATATTATACAATTTGTCAAATAACATATATGTCAATACATAATTGGTTTGTCATTATGCAATTTCACAAGAATTACGAAAAATGAAAAAAAGACATTTTCTATGAACTTACTTCCCACACACACGTACACACACATGTTAGTCCGTGTGTATATGTATATGTATATGTATATGTAGTACATATGCAACTTGTCTAGCACTAAATTTAATTTTAATGTATATCTTTATTACAGAAAATATCAACTTTTTGCAATTTTCATTTACTTCTTCAATTAGAAACGAATTTAATGGCAATTTGGGTTGAATCGGATTGGTCGAAATTTTCATTGATCAGAAAATGTAAATCAACTCATCTCATCCACTTAGAAATATTGAAATTGTTAGGCTGGACCCTGGCCCCTTGGGCCACTAATCGATCGAGCCAGACATATTGAGTCCGATGATATTTTGTACTAAGACTCTTATGAATCGACACACTTAAGATATTGTACGAGTTAAGCCTGACCCATTGGACTTGGTTAATTTCGCCACACGCTACTAGAAACAAGGTTTTTTACCACTACAAAATGTAGTTACAAAAAATGTAGAGTAGTTACAAAAATATTTTTAGTAACTAAATATCTAAAAGTAGTTACTATAGGGTAGTCACTTATAATAAGATGCAAAAAGTTTTTTTGCAACTACTTTGTAGTTACTAATGTATTTGTAACTATTTTTTGCAACTACTTTATAGTTACTAATATATTTGTAACTACAAGTAGTTACAAAAGAGTTTGTTATATTATAGCAAATTTGGTTAAAATTGTATTAAATATTTTATGTAACTACTAGTAGTTACAAAAGGGGTGATTTTTAGTAACTACTTTGTAATTGCAAATAACTAGTAGAAAATGCCATTTTTTCTTGTAGTGACATCCAGTTAAGAATGTCAACAGGTATATCTTATATTAAAAAAAATTATGTGGCATCTTGTGATTGATTTATTTTATAAGAACAAAATAAAAATATTAAAGCACAAAGAGGTTTGATTTTTTGTTTTTTTTTTTTTTTAATTTTTATGTAATTTATATTAAATTCATCTTTTTCATGGTCTTTTAATTGACATATATGTTGCATGTTTTGAAATAAGTTAGTATATTCGTCTCGGTTAAAGCTGCTTACTTGCCTTTTCGGTCCGTCCCAATTAAATTTGTAACACCAAAAAAGGAAACTAGTTCCCACAATCCTCACCCTCAATCTCCACCTTTAAAAAAATCAAAGAAAAAACAGTCAACTCCTTTCTTTTAACATTCGTGCTCGGTCAAAGTAACAACTTTAACCGAGACGGAGGGAGTACATTCTAAAAAATGAAAGTTTTTATCGACTATTTAGGTTAGAATTGTGTACATAAAATAAGTTGGATTTTTTTATAAGATTCCGGTTGTAAATAAAAAATTTTAAAAAAATTGTTTATATGTAAATATTTATTAGCTAATTTTTATAAAAAAGTAGTTAATTTTATTTATTTGAAATTCGAGATTAAAATTAAAAAAATATATATTCATCCTTTTTAATTGTTCCTTTTATTTATTTTTACAATCATTTAAAATTAAAAGGATATATAATTACATAAGAAAATTACACTTTAAAAAGGGAGTAAGGTTTCTTCTAATTATTACTCTTAAACTAGTTGCCTCACGAGCTGTGTCTCTACTAAGAAAGAATTTAGAGTGAGAAAGTCATGAATTATGTAACCTCCAAGATCAATTTCTCCCCGCACCTGAACGCCAACCCCAGCTCCCAGCCACCACCGCGCCGCCACCCCCACTTCCTACCTCCACCTCTATCCCACCCCAACCCCACCCCACCCCACCCCACCCCCACTCTCTCTATGACTACGAGCAGATTTGGGAAACAATTAGCCCTAGATTTGCAAATTTAATTGTATTTTCAGATTTGGAGAATCTACATACTTATCCATATCCATCAAGATCGTCAGCTCACGCAATCGGTTGTTATACACCAGCTAATTGTTATCTTCCAGATAAGTCATGTTCCCATTTTCTATGTTTTTACCCTTCGTATGGGTTTGAATATATTTTTGAAAATTTTGAATTATTTGGCAATTTGGTATCTTGTGCAGCAATTAGTATATCTTTAAAAACTAAATTTGAAATGTATATAGAGAGTAATTAGCAGCTCCCAAAAAATGTCCTATTTTTCGTTATTTTTTCTTATTTTTTCTTCTAGGTTTTAGATGTGGCGGGATCTCAATAATGAAACCGGGAAATCCAAATTTCACTCGTTCTTATAATTTAGGTTAGAAATACATATTTTTCCATTCCTCTCAAAGTTCCGTCCATGAAAAAAAGTTAAGATACCGCTGCTGCGCTCTCCTATTCTCAGGTTTTCTTTTTTCTTGTTAGAAATTTTTTTTTATCATAGTAATGGTATTCTCTTCTTTGTGATACAATTAGCTTTGTTAGGTTTTTGCACTTGTTTGATCTTTTTTTCTGCGGCTGTCATTATTGAATAATCAAGTGATTAAACAATATTATGCCTCGATTTATATGTCTGTGTTTTTTTATTTCTATGTTTTTTGCGATCTGCTTTACAAGGCAGAATTTTAGTGATTTCATATCTCATTGTGTATAACTGATGTTTGTATCTAATACTATTGGAGTTAGTATATTGTGTTTGTGTGCAACAATATTGAGTTAGCACTTATAGAAAACTAAGGGGGACAAGGATATTTCCACTTGCCAATATCTCTATATGTGCATATGCATATTCCAGAACTTATGAATTATTAATGATTGGTAATACTTGGGAAAACTTAGATGATACGAAGATGAGGGCTAAAATCATTTTTGGTCCCGTAACTCTTCACTTGTACAATTTTGGTCCCAAAAAAAGTTAAAAATTCAATTTAGTCCTGTAACTTTGGAATTGGTTCAGATTTAGTCCCTTTTCTTTTCGATAGTGACCAATTTGACTGAAAAATTGCATGTATCATTCACATGACTCATTTTTCCAACATAATTTTTAATATGTGGCACCAACAAGTGATGAGAAACGAGAAAAATTAAAAAAAATAAAAAAAATCCTCTTTCTTTTAATTTTTTTAATTTTTAATGTTATTTTTACTTCAAAATCACTTACCGATGCCAGGTATTTAAAAATTGGATGGAAAAATGAGTCTGGTGGCCAGCACATGCAATTTTCCGGCCAAATTGATCACCGACGGCGAAAAAAGGGACTGAATTTAGACCAATTCCAAAGTTACAGGACTAAATTGAATTTTTAACTTTTTTTGGGACCAAAATTGTACAAGTGGAAAGGTACGGGACCAAAAATGATTTAAGCCCCGAAGATGATGTTTACAAATTCAATGGCAACACTAGAAGCAATTTTAAAAAAAAAGCAATTTTAATTTGAAGAGGTGTTTGCAATCTCATATTTGGGGTCTAAAATCACTTCCGAAAAGTGCTTTTGAGAATTCCGAAAATCTTAGATTTTGGTATCTTTTAACTTTTTTCAAATAAATGTAACCACATTTATTGAATTTATTTTTTATTTTTTATTTGTTTAAAATCACTTTTTTCTCAAACACTAACAAATTCTAATTTTATCACAAAATCAGTTTAAATAACTTTTCTAGAAGCACTATTGTTTGAAAACACCCACAAAATACTAAGTCATATTGAAATAAAAAGAAACAGGGGTTCTTGGGTAGTTGCCAAAAATGTATGAGGAAATTTTTTGATAGGAAACATGGTGTACTTTCCCAACTAAAGGTGATTGGTTTGGGTTTTGGACATCTATATTCTTGTCCTCAATATCATTATTTCATGGGGTTTACCTAGTTCTAACCATGTATATGTGATTTTTCACAATTCTACCATTTACTACTTTTTGTATTGATTAAATGCCTATATTGTTCTTTTTTTCTCAAAATGAAAATATATCATAATTTTTGAAATAATTATTCACAAACATGACCATGTATTCACTTTGTTATGTCTCTTTGTAAGAATGATGGCTTGTCTCTCTTCTGTTCACTGTTGGGAATTATTTCTCTCAGCTTTTGAAATGTGCACGGGAATCTGACATATATATATATTGGCAGCATAGGAGTCCCAAATTAATTTCATTTGAATTTGCAGTTTAAAGATTGCATAGTAGCGCATGTACTAAGTATCGAACATTAATATCAATGAAAAAGAAGGCATTGCTTTTGTTTGAGATAATGGTGAATAACATCTTTATTAATATTAAACAAACATATCACAATGGATGCTTTTTGTGTTCTCTAAGTCTGTAGGGGATTCACTAGTTTTTATAAAAACTAAAAAACTAAAATGACTGAAATAATGATTGTAACACCATTACTTTGGAAACATAAATTGTCATTGGCTTATACTTTTAATTTTTTATTATTTTACTTAGACAACCTGTTGTTACATTTATCTAGGAAGAAAAATCCATTACATATACCCAAAGAAGCTTGCTTTCGAATTTTTCTGTTGAAATTTTAGTCCTTGATTAATACTCCCTCCGTCCCGGCTTAACCTGCCTAGGTTGACCGGGCACGGGGATTAAGAAAAAGCAGTTGACTGAGAGAAAATGCTGACTTTTTTATTTTTTGGATTTTTTTAAGTAGAGGGATTAGTGTGTTAACACTTCCCTCCACTTTTTTTAATCCAAAAAAAATTTCCTGTTCTAAAAATGCAAAAAATGATCTGAACAAAAAAAAACAGAAAAAATAAAACTGAACACATATTAAAGCGAAAAAAACTGAAATTTTTGGTGGGAATTTTTCCCACCAAAATCAAAATATTTACATATTCCCACCAAAATACAACATCAGAATTACACAAAAATTTCAAACTTAAAAACAGGTTCCAGCACACTTTCAACTATAAATACATCCATTTAATGCTCCTAACATGTTAGGTTACAGCATTTACAGCAATTTTACAGCAACAATGGGGGGGAACAAAAAGGGAAAAAACACATCTCCGTCATATCGACTTCATATTGCACAGCGGCTTCTGGGCCACAACATTAATGGCAAGCTAAACGACGGCATCACTCTAGAAGTCGCTACATCATTCGGAGTTTCCGTCCCGACGGTCCGTTCCATTTGGCAAACTGCGAGGCAACAAATTTCAGAGGGGCTGCCGGTTTCATTTCCACAGGTTAGGCCAAGACCACCTTCATCACAACTCTTAAAGCTGGATGAAGAAGCCATTACAGCCATCCCTTTCTCAAGTAGATGCTCTGTTAGGAGATTAGCTAAGGAACTAGAGGTCAGTAAATCAAAAGTTGCAAGATGGATAAAGGCTGGCAGCTTAAAAGCACACACAAATGCAATCAAACCAGCTTTGACTGATGCAAATAAGCTTCATAGGATCAAATACAGCCTCAGTTTTTTAGCTAAAGATAGTATCAGCAACAACATCAGTTTTGGAAGCATGCATAATATCATCCATATAGACGAAAAATGGTTTTACATGCAACGATCAAGTGAAAGGGTTTACAAACTGCCAACAGAAGATGATCACTACCGTGCTTGCAAAAGAGTAAGCGATTTATTCCAAAGGTTATGTTTATGGCAGCCGTTGCAAGACCGCACTATACCGCCGAAGGGGAGCTGCTGTTTGATGGGAAAATAGGCATTTTCCCATTCACACAGCAGGTTCCAGCCATCAGAAATTCAGCAAACAGGCCAAGAGGCTCTATGGTTACAAAACCAATAGAGTCTATAAACAAAGAAGTCATCAAAAACTGCATGTTACAGCAGGTATTTGCACTCAATATCAGAAAAATATTCATCATTTATTAAGTGTGTGAAGTAAGTCTCCTAAAACAGCCTTTTTGTTTATGTTTAACATGTGGGCTAATTTGGTGACATTACTAACACATTTAATGGTGAATTGTTTGCTGTTTTTTTTCATCACATGGTTAAACTAGATACTACCAGCTATAAAGGCAAAATGGCCAAGATACGCAAGCAAGCAAATCATCATTCAACAAGATAATGCGAGGCCCCATTTACTAAACTTAGATCCAGATTTCAGGAGAGCTGCCACAGAAGATGGGTTTGACATAAATCTTGTTTGTCAACCACCAAACTCCCCCGACACCAATGTGTTGGATTTAGGATATTTTCGGGCAATTCAATCTTTGCAGATTGAAACCCGAAGCTACAATGTTGATGACTTGGTTGCAAACGTTCTTCAATCTTTTGAAGAACTTCAGCATCCAAAGTTAAACAACATATTCCTAACACTTCAGACTTGCATGACAGAAATACTCAAAGTGAAAGGAGGAAACAACTACAAAGTGCCACACATTGGGAAAGATGATTTAGCTAGAACGGGTACACTACCACAAACAATTCAAGTTGATGAGCAATTAGTCAGAGATGCCATTGAGTTTCTAATTGCAAATGAAGATGTCATAGAAGATGAAGAAATTGGGACCATTCTTGATGACTTGGGGTATATGTAATTTTTTTTTTTCCTGTCTAAAAGCCATTTTGTGAAATTGTTTACAGTGTAAACACACTTGATGTGGTCATTTTGCTTAAACTGTAAACACTTGATAATATTAAAAGCATTTGTTTTACCAAATTCAGTTTTGGAATATTTTTTTTAAGTTGTCTCTCAGAAAAATATTCATCATAGGGCCCATAAAAAATTGAATGGCAGCTTAAAATGAAACATAACTGATCATTTTAAGCCACCCCATCCAATTTTTTCAAGTAAGAATCACCAACACTCAATGTATTCACATAAATGCTTCATAAAAAAAACTGTTGGACAACATCAATTTAACACAACAGCCTCTGTTTTTTCTTTTTTACTTGGCTTAAGATCCCTCAGAAAAATATTCATCATAGGGATAGTAACTAAGGGCCCAAGAAAAATCGAATGGCAGCTTAAAATGAAACAGGACAGAATCATTTTAAGCCACCCCATCCAATTTTTTCAAGTAAGAATCACCAACACTCAATGTATTCACATAAATGCTTCATAAAAAAACTGTTGGACAGCATCAATTTAACACAACAGCCTCTGTTTTTTATTTTTTACTTGGCTTAAGATCCCTCAGACAAATAGTCATCATAGGGATACTAACTAAGGGCCCAAGAAAAATCGAATGGCAGCTTAAAATGAAACAGGACAGAATCATTTTAAGCCACCCCATCCAATTTTTTCAAGTAAGAATCACCAACACTCAATGTATTCACATAAATGCTTCATAAAAAAACTGTTGGACAGCATCAATTTAACACAACAGCCTCTGTTTTTTCTTTTTTACTTGGCTTAAGATCCCTCAGACAAATAGTCATCATAGGGATACTAACTAAGGGCCCAAGAAAAATCGAAAGGCAACTTAAAATGAAACAGGACAGAATCATTTTAAGCCACCCCATCCAATTTTTTCCAAGTAATAATCACCAACACTCAGTATAATCACATATATGCTTCATCAAAAAACTGTTGGACAGCATAAATTTAGGCCACAACAGCCTCTGTTTTTTCATTTTTACTTGGCTTAAGATCCCTCAGACAAATATTCATCTACCAGCTATTGGACAGCATCATTTATGGGCTCACAGGCCCATAAATCAGCAAGCATACATTCAAATCAACCATTCGCAAAAAGCAACTAGGCTCACACGCCCGAAATATCAATTTCAATCCAATAATTGCAGCATAATCTGTATAAAAGGCGCACAGGCCCATAAATCAGCAAGCACACATTCAATTCAACCAATTTGCAGAAAGCAACCAGGCCCACACGCCCGAAATATCAATTTCATTTCAATAATTGCAGCATAATCTGTATAATTGGCGCACAGGCCCATAAATCAGCAAGCACACATTCAATTCAACCATTCACAGAAAGCAACTAGGCCCACACGCCCATCAGAGATATCAAACAAATGAAAGACGGAACAAACAAGGTAAAGGGCATCACAGGCCCTAATACTCAAATCTGATGCAAAAAATCAAACATGCAAGAAGATTTAGGCTCAGAAACATTAACCTTCGCACCAAGGGCACCCAGATAGCCAAAAATCGGTAAAAGAACCGGAACAGCACTGGATCGTCCAAGATCGGAGATCTGGGTAGGGATTCCTCAATCCCAGAAGGGAGAGCATTCCCGTTTGAATCTAGCTGACTTTCTGGAACGAAAGACTCCTCTGAATCCCACACGAACCCCCCCTCTGACTCCGAAGATTCTGGATCCTGAAGATCCCCCTCCTCCATCGCATAAAAAAAACCTTCGCAACCCAGAATCTTAACCAGATCCAAAAAGTGAAAGACGGAACAGAAAATTGAATCAGCTTCGTAGATCGAGCATCGATCTACAACGATTCATACAGATTTAGGATTTAGATCATATTTAGTTACTGGAAAAGGGGGATTTAGGCTTGCAAGTTTTTTAGGGTTTCTTGAGAGAGAGAGGGAGGTGGGGAACGAAGAGACATAGAGAGAGAGAGGGGGGGGTGGGGGGGTGGGGGGCAGTGAATGAGAGAGTTCCAGAATAATTTAGGTTAGAATGTGGGGTGGGGGGTATGTAGTGGGTCAGGTTTAATTAAGGGTGTTAACATTTTTTTGTTTAATTTAAGTAATCTCATTAGTTAATTAATAGGTGATAAGTGAATGGCAATCCTGTAATAAAATGAAAAAGTAGGGATAATAAACATTGACTTTTTTTGCCATTTATGGGCTGGCAGGTTAAGGTGGGACGGACCGAAATGGCAAGTAGGCAGGTTAAGCTGGGACGGAGGGAGTATTTGATTATTTAGATTTCAGAAATGGCTCCTGGGAATCTACGTAAGTTAACAAAGAGAACCTATTCGAAAAGGCCGCTACAAAATTTAAGAGATCACATTGGAAAGAGTGCTTCAGCTAATTCTGTGTTACTTAAGAGTACAACGGGACTTCGGGATGAAGAAGACATGTCATTCGAGAATGAAATTAAGGCATTACATTCAACTGGAACCCAAAATTCTAACTCCAAACAAAACAATACTGTTGCAAGCATATTTCTGGTAGAAAGGTTTTCACTGTTCGTCGCCATGAAATTTTGAGTTTTTTAGGATTTATTCACATTGTTTTTTGTTGTGGGGTTATGGAACAAAGTTTAACACTTGTATTTATCTAACTACAACGTATCAAATTTTGCAATGGTTAGTTGTGATATGGAAAGTGGTATTTCTGTTAAATGGTAGCATAAGGAAATTAGTCTAAGATTTTTTTTTGCTAACTATTTGTGTTAAGATGTTTTTTTTTTTAAGTTTGCTTTGTTCTAGTCAGTCTATGATTATTTTGCACATGTTTGTGTTATGATTTTTTTCATTTACTTGTTCTAGTCTAAGAACGAGCTAAATGGGGAACCTTGTGATAGAATTAAGCTGTATAGACGTACACATTGTTCAGAGAATGGCACATGGAAATCTGATGAGGCAAAAGAAAGTTGGGTAAGTTACATAAATTTGTTTTTAATGGAAATTATGTTGTATATAAATTTTGCGAATCAACATATTCAATTAGGAATTGATGGACAAGAAGCGCGACCATACATACAAGAAGGAATTCCCAAGACCGACGATGAAATTGTTCTCGAGGTCTTAGGCCATGGATCAGGCTACATAAAAGGCCTCGGTTATGGCCCAAAGCCACCAAGCAAACGTAATACATCATGGGATTCAACCGGCCTATAGCTCCAACAAGAACTTCAAGAGACACGGGAGAAGTTACAAGATTCTGAAATCCAAGTTGATGAGCTCAAGTCACAAGTTACTGAATTCCAGAATGAGGTGACCGATTTGAAAGACAAGATAGCTCAGCAAAGTGAAACTGTGAACAAACTTATGACTTATTTGGAAAGTATTGGAGCAAAACTCTAAAACATGTATAAGGTTAGCTTACTCTCTAGCTAAAATAATGATATTGTCTTTCACATTTCTTTTGATATTGAATAATCAATTTCATATATTGTTTTTTGTCAATTTTTTTGTCCATTTTTTGGCCTTTTTAGATATGATGCATGCTGACGAAGCCGAAGGACGAGAAAACTTTGATCTTTAGCATTTCGGAGTATGGAATGAGCGAAGTTTTAAAACATATTTAGTTTTGTTTTTTCTCATAGTCAGTCATGTTGTTTTTCGTTAAGTGGTTATTACTATCAAGTTGGGATGTATGTTCTAAAAGATTCTATTTATTTCGGATGTTTATGTTGGATGTTTTGAACTTTTTTAGCATGTTAAATAAACGCATTCTACTTAGTATTCTTGCTTATTGATTAATCTTTCCCCCTATTTGCATTGTTTAGTTTAATGCATTTACAAATTTTTTAAGTAAAACACTATTGTGTCACTAAAATTCACTATGAATCTAGATGCTACCATAAGATCCATTTAATGATATTTTATAGTTTTGTCGCTAAAATTAGACTTTAATGACGAATTGAATCGTTGTATATAAATTTATTCTACGTCATAAGTGAATTTATTAGATCACGGTTTGAAACATTGTCTCTAGAAATTAACCATATGTGACAACTAGTGTGTCACCGTACATATTTATATTATGACGAAAAATATTTTGTCACCAGATGTCACTTTATAATGACAAATAATATCGTCATTATATGTATGTGTTTTGTGACAGTTTATATTACCGTTACTTATACAATTATAAGATGACACACTTCGGTCGTCACCACTTGTACTCATGTGGTGACAGTAAATCTTTTATCACTAAATAACACGTTACAATAACAAAATCTACCGTCGGCAAAGCCAACTCTTTACTGACAAATACAATTTTCGTCACTCCATACAATTTTGTTGTGACAAAACATGTCGTCACCACTTGTGAGTATATAGTGACGGTGAAATTTTGTCGCTAATTGTTAGTCTTTGCTGACGTAATGATTTGTCATTAAAGATATTTATAAAACGACGATAGGTCTTTTGTGACTACAAAGTAACTCTTTTGTGACGATTTATATTGAACATGACAAAATAATGAATATAGTAGTGACGACGAAAACGTCACCAAAGTTTGATGATTTGGGTAATTCATTGATTTTCGTCACCAAAATTTTATGTTTTGATGACAAAACTAGCTTTCGTCATATTATATGTTTACTTTCAATGATGAAATACAATATAAGATGACAAATTTTGGATAATAAAAGTGACAAATTATGCGTCACTATAAATTATAATATATGGCGACGATGAGGAAAGACGTCATTAAAAGTCATATTTTTTGTGACGAATTTAAATATTGTCACATATACCTAATACCACGGACATACCATGACGATCGTTGTGACGCTGAAATTTCGTCACCAAATACTTACAGTGACGAAATATGACTTTTATATGATGAATTTTATCGTCGCGAAAGCACAGATTTCTTGTAGTGTATATTATAATATACATATACACTACTACAAAAATGGTCAACCCCTACGCTGCAAAGACAACGGTTTCTACAAGAACCGTAGTCATATAATAAATAATCGTTGTTGTTGTGCCAACCGTGGTCTTTGTGCGAAACTTTTCGCTCAAAGACAACGGTTTTATTACACGTTGTCATTTGACTGTTGTCGAATTCCTTTTTGGCGGTCAAAGACTACGGTTCAGTGCCTGTTGTTGTACTGTTGTCTATGTGCTCCTCCTTTTGTAATTTTTATATGTGATCAAAGACAACCACAATATAGGGGTGTTTGCATTTGCTTTTCTAAGTGATTTTCAACTTATAGCTTGAGAAAAGCTATTTTGTAGTGTTTGCAAAGCCAACTTCTGCTTCAAAATAAGTGCTTCCAATGTAAAAGCTAAAAGCAGAAATTTAATATTTTTCTCCACTCAATGTCAATTCTGTAAATAATATGATATTTTTTATAAGACACAAGTGAATCCATAGCAAACACTCCAACTTCTACTTTTATTGGAAATCACTTTTTTTGCAAACACTACTTACTTTTTACAGAAGTGATTTTTATAGAATCTCTAATTTTAATCATTTTTTCAAAAGCAAAAGCAATCGCAAACACCCCTTATATGTCGTTTTGGATTAAGTGTTGAGGTAATAGCAATTGATTTTTTTTTTAAATAAAAATTTGTTAAAATAACAATTAATTCCATAAATTGGTACTTTCTTTTTCTATGAAAATAAAAAAATAGAAAATCCTCTAAGTCTCAAAAACCCTTCAGCCTGTCTTCCTACGGATAAAATGTGCGCAAGTCCCAGAAACCGTCGGTCGCCAGCTGCTTCTCCTCTTATCGTAGGTCAAAGTCGCATGCTATATTCTCTTTCTTTGCAAGATGTTTCTCATTCCTCTACTAACTTGTCGCTGCTTTGCATTCCTTAATTGCAGCCGCTCGCCGTTACACACGCTATATGTACGGGCAATTTGTTTCTACGCATCCATATTTTTTTTATGCGTAATTTGATACTAGAAACGGCTATGGACTGTCAATAGTTAGAAATTATTTGATTCGGTGGAAAAAAAAAAAACTAAAATGCCTAAGATTAGGTTTTCTTAGATTTTAAATTCGATTAGTGATGGAATGACGGTGAGTGAGTGCGCTAATGTTCTGTGTTTATACAAGCAATCTTCAATGTTAATGTCTCAAATTTATATTACTAACAGAAGATGTATCATTGTTAGTAACTAGTTCATGTTTCCCTCTATGTTTTCTTATAGATATGTAGTACTCTTCCTTGTCACCATTTTGCGAATTTGTAGAGTTTTTATATGGTGATTGGTAGTTGGATTATATTATGGGGTTGATTAAAGTCAAATATGAAAATATAGTTGTCTACGAAAAATTGAAAAAAATACTCAAGGCCAAAAAAAAAAAAATGTATAAGTGGCTATAAAAAAAATCAAATAATGATATATGAGCAACAATACTTAAAGTTATAAAATGCATTTACACTTCTATAAGATCCTTGGATAATGCTTTGTGATATATTTCATGTCAGATTTATTTAAGAACTATGTTTCTTGTCATTTTGAAATCAATTAACTTGCAAAATATTTTCTACTGTTTGAAGATAGTGGTGGCCTGATCAAGATCAGCTGATCTTGTTTGTATCTTCAGTTCAGGAGCAAAATCACGAGCTGAAACAACTTAGAAGTGAGAAAAAGTTGGTCAAAATGGTGAAATATCTCAACCTCTGTTTATATTGCAAAATCACGATCTTGTTTGTGTCTTGTTTATATTTTGATGTCTGTAATTAAACCATGGCCGTCAGTTTTTAAAAGTGCTCTTTCAGTAGAAATAGAAGTTATCTTTACATTATGTGGGGTGCTATATATGTAGTTTACTGTAAAAAAATATGTTCATATTTTGATGGATTCACCCTGGTGGACAAATATGCTCTTTATTGCACTAAGAAAAATATGTTGTTCCTTTTGCCATCACTTATGTATCATTTTTTATGTCAACAGTAAAACAAAGCTATCAAGACAATGTCATCTTTTATCTTTAGCCACTCTCTTAGTTTATTTCAAGATATATTAGGTTACTAATACAAAGGTGAGAGTGTAATTATTGTAAACAGAATATTGTGAGTTTTGCTATAAGTCATCGAGCAAGCTTGTTAGTTTTGTTACAGCGATAATTAAATTTGGTTTTATTGTTGTGTCAAGGCAGCGGCGGAGACGGTGTGGCGGTGCCACCGAGCGGTCAGATCAAAACTCCAAACATGAAAATTTTCACTTTAGTAGAGCTGAGAAGGCGTGACGAGAAACTTCAGAACATATATAGTGGTGGATGAAGGAGAATTTGGAAGGATTTCTAAAGGATATTTAGATGAAAAAACATTGGCATCTTCCGGAATCGTTGTTGCTCTCAAGAAATCGAAATAATGAACAAGGCTCAAAGAATGGCAGGTTTGTTTGCTTTTTTTGGTATGATCTTAGTTAATTTTATTGAGAAAAGTTGGAGGAATCTATAACTTTTAATGAATAATTGGAATTTTGATTTATATTTAATCTGTATGTATGATAAAATGATTGTATAATTCATATATATGGACGGCTGAATTGTCGAGTTCAACCCATTAAATTCTCTCTTCCTCTTATCATAAATTCGTAATGCATGTGGTTACTTTTTATGCACGTTCACAATCATTTATTTTTTCCTTGAGCCATGTTGGAGACGACATGCTCTTGATAAAATGAAATATGATATGGTAACAAAAGAAAACTCTAGTTATGTAAATGGAGAGTAAGCGAACCAAAAGTAGAATGAAACCAATGGTAAGACTTAACAGGACCTGCATAGTTCTGGTTTTCAAATTACCTATGTAGATACCCCCTGTCTCTTGGTTGGCTTCAGGCTACCTTTGATTTGCATCTAAAGGGATTTTTGTCAATTTCTCAACATCACAAATTTCATGAGACTTGAATCAATTAACACATGTTTTCCCGTTTGCTTGCTTGTCTTTTATTGGTGTTGCACCTCTCTGGCTCCAGGATTTTTTCCCTTGCCTGTTCTGACATGGATGACTTGAATTTTTTTCTAGTTGTTGCATTAACAAAGGCATGCAATAGAAATAAAATATACTTCTCAAAAGAAAAAGAAAGAAGAAAAAAGAAATGTAATTTACTTGCAACCTCTTGTACTCATTTTTAGACATGATTCATTTACATATTGTTTTTTTTATAATTGTTTTACAAGATATGGTCATGCATTTTAGCTATATAACTAACGTCTTGTTTATGGGTAATTTTGTTCAGTGAAACAATGCAAATGAAATTTAACATGTGGAAGTCTAAAAATATAACGCATCAAATATTGCAATAGAATATCCTATGAGGTGTGATACCTTGTGCTCTCATCTACAATGAGAACGCCACCACAATGAATAGCTTTTTATATGCATTTAATGGGTTCAAGTGCTATTTTTTTGTTTCTATAATGACTAAATTTTCAACTGTGTATTATTCTTTTTAAGTGTTCCTTGTGCATGCGAAATATGTAGTCTTGTTCACAGATGATGTACTTTCAATTGATTGATCATTGTTTTATATATCGGTTCCAAATAGCCTACCAATTTTATTACTGTCCCACCTAAGCTGTCTGGTCTAATATTTTTATTTATTTTCATTTGTTGCCTAGTTTTTTCATCCCGACAATATGTCCTCTGCCGAGAAAATAAAGTTGGAGCTTGAAAAAGTGAGAGATGAATTTAAAATGTCGGAGACAGATTGTGGTTCTGTTCGTGTTCAAGGTAAAGTCATTTCAGCTCTTATTATTAGAGAACATGTTCACTTTATTTCACATAATATTTCAGTTTTCTTGATTTGTGTCCCAGCCTCCTTGTTGCTCGTTCATCCCCCTTGATAGTGTGTTTGATCTTTTACCATATTGGTATCACTCTAGTTCTATATTATGTTACTACACCTTCGATTCAGACGCTGCATCCGTTCATTTTATTGAACAGTGTCATTCTAACCTTCATGTAAAGGGTAGTGAGGCAGAGAGAAGATGAGACACTCGAATATTTGGAACTCTCACCCTAAGAGTTATGGCCCTGGATCTCGCACTTGGTACATCCCTTTCTCAATCCAATTTAAGTTTCGTGTTGAACTCTGTGTTTTTGTGTTTTTTTTTCGTTACTTGATATTGAACTGGTGATGGAGTTGTTACGTATTGAACTCTGTATCTGTGTTTTTTCCGTTAGTTGATTATTGGACTGGTGATTGAGTTCTACATTGATCTGGTTCATGTATTTTTGTCGCTTGGGATTATGAAATTTAGACAATTACTCATTATGTGACTTTACTTTGTGTTTATGATGGTGGATTGGTGAAATTGTTCAACTATTTTGGTTAGGATTCTATATTGGCTTTGAGATTGTTGATTGATAATAGTTCTAGCTAATAGTTTATGTTAGATGGGGGATAAATGGCATATGCTATTTTTGGGAAAAAAAAAAAGTAGTTTTTCCTAGTTATTTGTAATGAATGCGCCGCAACGAAGAGGGAATTTGTTGTTAACTAGTTCCTTAATTTAGTTGGATTCTCTTTATACAGTTTCGTAAAAGTCATCCTAAAATGAAGCCATATATGCCTCCTTGTAGTTGTTGCCCGTTTCATACCATTCCGTACTTTCGAGCCTGTTCTCGAATTGTACTTGTTTCTCAATTAATTATCTTCTCTATTAGTTCAATTTATACGAGAGCAAGATAGTCAAGTTTCTTCTTCTGCCTTGCTCTCTGTACTAGAGATATCTGGTTGAATAAGTCCTACTTAGTTTTTTATATTCATAAGTTTTTAAGTACTGACTAGTATAAGGACAGTTTGGGTGAGTTAGCAAACAATTTTGCTTTTAGAAAAGTGATTTGAATTGATTTTTTGTGGAAAATCATAATTTAGCAATTTTAAGAAAAATCAGAAGCTGCAGAATCTGATGGATTCTCAGAATCAGCTTTGTAGCACTTCTAAAAAGCAATTACACTGGTAATTTTAAGGCATTCACTAATTTCATTTGTTGCAATTTTTTTTTTTTTTTTTTATTGTAATCAGTGTTGTTAAAATTCCTACCTAGGTGCTAAACTTCCCTTGCTTGCCTCTGCTTGGTTTTCATATGAGCTCAACCTTATACTTAATATTTTTTACTATTTTGTATTGTAGATATCTAGATTAACAAATAAATTTTTGTGTTAAATTCTATCTTTTTTGGTGTTTTATTTTTGGAGGATAACACAAGGTGATTCAAAAGAAAAGTTGCGCCTCCATAATAGATTTAAGTATAGAAAAATTAATTTGCAATTTTTTTTATTTTCTAGCTTTGAGACGTAATGTAACTTCGATATTTAGAAATAAATAAATTTTTTTAATCTAAAATTGACTCTTTCTTATGTGATATGTTATTGCACATAAATATTAATTTATGTTATATATATATATATATATATATATATATATATATATATATATAAATTACAAAAAAAAAAAAAAAAAACTACAAAAGGGCATCATCTACAACAACGGTTTATGAAAAAGAAAAGACAACGGTCTTTGACCGTAGTCGAAGAAAATCACCAACCGTGGTCATACATACCGTAGTCGTAGATGCTACTATTACAACAATGGTTATCAACTGTAGTCGTTAGTATATATTACTACGGTTCAGACCGTAGTCAATGAAAATTCCCAACCGTGGTCATACATACCATAGTCATAGATGCTACTAGTACGACAACGGTTCACAACCGTAGTATTTATAATTAACCACTACGGTTCTGAACCGTAGTTATTGGTAGAGGGTCTACGACTAGGGTATGTACTACTACGGTCGTTGTATGTCTTTAACTACAATTTTTTACCGTAGTGTTAAACGTTTTTTGTTGTACATAAAAAGGTTTCTATCTTCAATTAAATATGATTAAATATATTATTCATATTGTAGTTTTGGAATTGAATTGTTAAAGTTGAAAATGAAAGGGAAAAGAAATTGAAGTTGAAAAGAAAATAGAAACAGCAAATTCCTAATTCTAGCCTATTTGTCATCGGAGAATCTCATGTCGTGCTCCCCTCTCTGCCACTGTCCCCTTCATTTTTTTCTCATCTCCTCTTTTCTTTGCTCCTTCGATCGCGAAGTCAGCCTCTCTCCTTTGATTCTAAAATGTGCGTTCCACCTCCGTTCTCCCTCACTTTCTCCCCTATCTTCGTGAACTCCGCTTCTTCCTCTAATTGTGAACTCCACCGCCGTCCTCCGCGCTCCAACGTTGTTCTCTGCCTTACAGCTCTTCTTTGCAGGTATAAGTTTACTGTCTATTTTTCATCGACCGCCATTGTAACTTTATCTATTTATCCTTTCATTTATTTCTCTTTTGAATTCATTTTCTGTGATCGACAACATCAATTAATTAATTGAGTACCCGTGCAAGGATCTTCATAACTTCATTCTTGATTTTTGATTAATCTATTTTTATGTTAAGTGCTTTTATTATGGATAGCAAAAGGTTGTGTTTGGATTATGGATTTTCTTTTCGAACTCTAGATCAGAGTTTGGGAAGCAAAGATGTTTGAGGCTGTGATGATATTTTAATGTTTTTATTTCTGAGCTAGTGGGTTGGGCATCGAGAAATTCGACCCGTATCTTGGCGGGGCGACTCGGATCACTGCCAACCAAGATCTGCAGCCATGGCGGAGTTGCGTCTCTTTGTCCCTTATCTTACAGATCTGAGCCTCAAGGTGTATGGTGTAGTGTGAAAAACATTGGAACAAGAATAATAAAAGATGTAAAAAGTTGTCATTTGCAATCGAAGAAATGAGAATTGATGATGCAAAAATGAGCAGATGTGCAAAATATATTGAAGAGGTGTATAATAATGCATAATTTTATTGTCTTAGGTTTTATTCTTGATCCTTTTGCATCTCTCATTTTCCATCCGATTGAGCATCTGTATTGCAAATTAAAATTAATAAGAATCATAGAATGTGAATTTATTACAATCAACTTTGCTTATTCAAATTCCAGAAATTGGATTTGAAAATGACATCATAATAACATCACCAATAGTTATGTAACTTAGTAAATAGATTGTTTCTTATAAGAAAATGTAACTTAGTAAACGATTGTTTCTTATAAGCAAATGTAACTTAGTAAATGGATAGTGGCTAGGAAGTTATAGGATTATGATCCTTTCTAGTAAGCAACCGCTTATTTTGTTGGAGTGACTCGATATCATGTACTATTTAATTTGTATTTCTTTCAATTATTTCCCCATTGAAAGATGAATAAAGGATTCTGTAAAAGCAATGCTTTTGTAGAGATGGAATTGTTATTGTGTACATATACGGGATTAAATATGATAACTCTTGAGTATCATGAAGTGTATGGTCACAACATATAATAATGCCAGCAAATGTTATAGTCTGCTTGTTGACTAAATTGATGAACTCTTTTATGTTTAATTTTGTACGTATAGGAGAAACATTGAATAATTTATTTGATGAAGTTTTAGACTTGCCTTGAATTGATTTTTTTGGAGCTTCTAATTTAACATAATACAATTATACAACTATATATCATTGGAACACTTTTCCAGGCTACTATTAGTATTGATTTCCTTTTCAACACTATGTATCTCGAAGATCAAACTGTTCCATTGCAGTTATGGTAAGATATGATTCTCAATAGATATATATGATTCTCCTTAAATATAGTCTTCTTTTATACACTCTCTCCTGTTGAGTTATAAAATTCATTGGATCCGTTGCATCTCAATTTCTAAATGATAATTAACTGGAAATCATGACTTTCTAGTAGGTTTTTTGATACCATAATTCTGTATTTTTTTTCTAGACACACTAAGATATAGTACAGATTACGGATAGTAGAAATAACTAGTTGCATATGCTTTTGATATATCAGGGTTATATATTCAATGTTTGGTTTATTCAGTCCCTATGCAATTCTTTTTTCTGTTGAAGCCACTTTGGTCAGCTGGTCTCACGACAAGTCACAATAGCATTAAAATATTTTTCTTTGCTAGGTTATTTCCACAAACAGCTCGTGTTATTCCCATTCAGTGTAGTGTTTAGACCGGACTTGCAGATTATTTATTCGTCATATTTTGACAATGTTCCCCATGTACCTAATAACAATATTCATCTTCTATCAGTGTTCCACCAATGCCTACTCTTTCTGATTTGTATATTACTGCTCACCTTAGCCCTCTTTCGCTTACGTATTTTCCTTATTGCTTTGAGAATGGGGCTTATAATGTAAGCCTGCATTTTGCGGAGATAATTTTCGCTAATGAGAACAACACATATAACAGTCTCGGGTGAAGGATGTTTGATATATTCAATCTGGTTATTTCAATAAGAATAGTACTCATTGTAATACGAAACATCATTGCTTATCCTGATTTGTTTTCTGTATCTGGAGAAACTAGTGCGGAAAGCTTAACACGAGGCTCATGCAGCCCAAAAGCCTATAGTGAGATACTTTAATGCCACAATGACCTATGGTACATTGGAGATCAGCATATCCATATTATCTATAACTAAAGAAGTCGCTGAAAAGATTCATCCATGTTAAAGAAGTCGCTGAAAAGAAATTGCCTTGTGCAAGATACAGTGAGAAGATTGTGTATGTTCATTTACATTTCAAGTTCATTTGGAATAAGCAATACCACATGTTAGCTTGTATATCATGTCTTGATGAGGCATTGTGAAGTTGCCCTCTTTATTTATTATTTTATTTTTTTCCTACCCAAAATTACATTTTGAAGCTGTAAGCTGGAGAGAACAAAGCAACCTTTGCCTGTATTCTCCTGAGGGTCGGGACTTTTCAAACAAAAGTTTTGGCTAGTTAAATAAAGTTTCATGCAACGCATGATCTTGAATGTTGTACTCTAGATACACAAGATTAGAATTCCTTAACATTTCACAGAATATTCTAGTAGATAAGGAATTCAAAGGTATCGTTGATACATTATGTTATTCTGATTCAATTGTTAGCAATTTATACAGATTTCTGTAAGTATAACTCGATATGTTTATGAAAATAGTTGTGGGTATAGTACTGTTTGTTTCTGCTTGATGATATCCTAGATGATTTGACCCAGGTTCTCTGCTATTTGTCATATGGACTTGAGTTCTAGTTTTCTATCACTTTGAGAGTGTTAAATCAGCACTTACATGCATACAAAGACAGCCAAAACTGGAGGCTTTGAAAGGTACGTGCACAATTAGCAATTTTCTTATCTTAGCTACCTTTTATGCACTTGCTGCAATCAAAACGAATTGTTCTCTTTAATCGTGGTGGTTTTTCCCTTTTCGATGTTTTCCTAACGGGAAAGCAAATGCATTTTGGCAGAATTCCATTGGGTTTTTTTTTTTTTTTAGTAACTTATTACTCATTTGTTGTTCAAATTTTGCATGTATCCATTTACACTAATTAGCACTATATTATAAGGATTCTCAGACCAAATAGCATAAGGATCTCAAGATCGAAGTCCCCTAGAAGCAAGGGAAACTGAAATTTGTTAAAATGAAGTACTGAATATGTTGATTAATAGGAATTCGAAGAGCCTTGTCCAATAATTTCATGTGAATGGTGATTGAGCATATGTGTTCATCCATTAGAACCCTTATGTTACATATTAGGTCGTCTGTGCAGTTTCTTGTAATGTTGATTTTCTGGGATAACACATAATTATTATACAGACATATATTGTGAGTTATACTTTAGATATATCTGACTATGACCTTATACTTAATATTTTTTACTATTTTGTGTTGTAGATATTTGGATTAACAAATAATTTTTTTTTTGTTTAATTCTTTATAGTGTTTTTTTTTTTTTTTTTTTTTTTTTTTTTTTTGCAGGATAATGAAAGATGATTCAAAAGAAAAGATGTGCTTCTGTAATGGATTTAAGTATAGAGAAATTAATTTGTAATTTTTTTTTCTTTTCTAGCTTTGAAACGTAATGTAACTTTGATATTTAGAAATAAATGATTTTTTTTAATCTAATATTTACTTTTTCATATGTGATATGTTACAACACACATAAATATTTATTTATGTTTAAAATATACACACACACACATATATATATATTTATATATAAATTACATATATATATATATATATATATATATATATATAAACTATAAAAGAGCATCATCTACAACAACAGTTTATAAAAAGAAAAGACAACGGTCTTTGACAGTAGTCTTTATCGTTAATTACTACGGTTCAGACTGTAGTCGAAGAAAATCACCAACCGTGGTCATACATACAGTAGTCGTAGATGCTACTATTACGACAACGGTTATCAACCGTAGTCTTTCTTGTTAATCACTACGGTTCATTAACCGTAGTTATTGGTGGTAGGTCTACCACTACGGTATCTACTACCACGGTCACTGAATGCCTTTAACTACGATTTGTGACCGTAGTCTTAAACGTTTTTTTGTAGTACTGATTGCCATATCCCAAATTATCGCAATACCCGGTTTGGATAATAAATCTCGACCACTACGTAACGAATTAGAGGATAAATGGAGACAAATGCATTACTAACTATAATCAGACCAGCTCCATATACGCTTGTATTGCACTCGACAGTGGTTGATACGATCGCCAATTAAACTGCATAAACGATAAACATAATAAGCATGATGTGGTTTATAGTTGTAGTTATAATTTATTAACTAACTTAGATTCGTCATACCTCCTCAGGAGTTTGTCGGCCAAGGCTCTCGCGGATAACCTATATGTTTTTGGATAGGGTGTTTGAAAAGTTGTGGTATTGCAACCATTGTGCACCATATGGTGCAATAGGAGAGGCCCATCAACACAATCTATTTGGTCATAGTTAAGTGGTCTCTGACTCGCTAGTTGTGGTTTAAGAAATGTGATCCGCGATCAAGCCCAAATCTGGAATAAAAAAGTATTGCGATCATATGTTATTGCTAAAAGGTAGTTAGATTCTGTGGGTTTATGTGTGCAACTGTAAAAATATAAAAATTACACATGCACTAGTGGCATAGCTAGCCCCTCCAATTTCTTTACAAGTTCTCCGTGCAACGTTGCACAATTGATGATAGAAGTAACCCAATACTGCCGATCCCCAACTAAAATTTCGACATTCAATGATGTCTTCCATTGGTGCAAGTATAGCAATGACCCAATGTATCTGGGCATATAACGGAGCCCAACAAAATTAATGCACATCCACGGGCATACTGCTCAACACTACATTGCCAACTTCTCTCTATCACTGGGTTCTGGCTCAGATGTCTCCCTAGAGCCAACAAAAAGAATCTAGATCCGCTTATCTCTCTTGGTTATGGTACCCATCCGAGAAGGTTTAAACAACATTGAGACCAATACGAATTTACAACAGCCACACCATCCACTGCTAAGCCCTAAATATAGGCTACTATTTGACTTATTTAATCACGGCTTATTAATTTATAATTTTTTTTTTTTACTTGAACTAGTAAACGAGATATTGATCTTTGAAATAAGATTCTTATTTTGCCTCCAATAAATTTTCGAAAGATGACTTATTACGTGATGAAGGGAGTATTTAACTAAATAAATAATATTTTTAAGTTAAACAGATACTAGTAATTTTTATCTATATAGATGGTTTTATTAATATAGGAAAAAAGTAACAAAGCTAAACAAATAACAATAATTAAAGTAGGCAAAGCTAAGATTGTGTGTTGTTTTGGCTTTGAGACAAGAGTTGTTGACTTGTCGGATCACACAATTCAACACAATGTTTTGGGCCCTTTCTCACTATCTCAACACATATTGGCAAATTTACTATAGTTAAGTCTTGGAACTTGTTGTTGTACGCACTTCATATATATATATATATATATTGTATTACCTAAGAGCATTACCAATGCAAACCTCATTTGTATCTAACACACCACTGTCACATCAAAAGTTAATACTCACCCATTTTGTACCTATTTCTCCCTAATCCTCCTAGGTACAAATGACATTATTTGCGGGTCACATATGCAAACTACTCATATTATTTTCATATTTATAATTTATTAAAATCTTATTTACAATTTTCACATATACAATTAATTTAATTTATATTCATAATTATTTTTCATAAATTTAAATGTTCGTAAAAAAATTATTTTTATACTTTTAAAATTATAATTAATTACTTTTTCTAAATTTTGTAGCAACAATAAAAAAAAAAATTGATTCGTTTTTTTCATACTATTATTAAAATAAATGAAATAAAAAAAAAAAAAGAAAAAACAAGAGGAATGGTCAGTACAACTCGGAATCAGAATTTCAAATAATAAATGTGCTTATTTAATCCTGGAATATAACTAGTTAGTATTACATCGTGCTCATATATGCTCAATCAAGTCGGCTCGAAGTTGATGATGTTTTTCCTTATCCCTTAGATCAGAATCTCTTTGTATATACTCATTAAAATCTCCAATGGAACCTTGAAAAAAATGGAGTGGTTGTGTTGTTGTCGATGCTAGGTTCATCCATCCAATTAACCGTTGATTCCCCTTCGTTTTAAACTATTATGTTATGTAAATGCAAGTATACATGATATCTTATGTAAATGTGTCTTCATCGGGGCCCATTCTCGCTTCGCAAAGTCTGCGGGTCGATTCGTGTTGTAATCGACCGCAATTCTCTTCCACATATGGTCTAACTTTTTAGCATTACCGATCACTGAATTTTCGCTGATATTCATCCAACACCTTGCAAGCAACTCATTTTTTGGCCCCTTCCATCTTGCATTATATGTCGACTTTCTTTCTTTTGGAACAATGCCAACCCCTTCGGAATACGCCTCTGCATCGAGAATAATTCTCTCGATCACTGGAAGAGACGAATGAGGTGGGAATGAGAAGCTGGACCCGAGGACAGAGTATTACACTCTTTGTCAGTGCTCGACCCGTCTATACTACCTCTTCTAGACGAGTTTGGAGGCATCGTTGGTGAACTTTGAGGAGGAAATCCATAAGCAGAGGGTGACATTAAAAAAAATTAGCCCATTCACATGGATACATATAATATGGAGCACCCGGGGTAGTCATCGGATTCATTTGAGGATTCGGATGGATTGGAAAATTTTGAGATGGTATCATGTTGGGAGGAATGATGAAATTTTGGGAACCAGTGGTAGAATTTTGAGGATGAGAATTGTAATTTTCTTCCGAATTAGAAGAATTATTGAACCAATTCGTCCAAGATTTTCTCACTCGCAAGGGCGAAAATTGCAAAAAATAAATAGTAAGAAATGATAGGAGAAATTTGTAGAAGTTGTTAAAAAAATTAAAGAAATTACATGTATTTATATGTGTTTTTTTTTTTTTTTTTTTTTGCCAACGGTACTAAATAGTAGAATTTGCCTTTGGCAACAGTAATAGAAATATAACCGTTGATATCCATATGTAGGGGTAAGCATTCAGTCGGTTTGGTTGAAAATCGAACAGAACACGTCTTCTTAATCGATCTGAACCGAAATTTTTTGGTTTGGTTCGGTTCGGTTATCGATTTTGGTTTTAAAGTTTTTACATTATTTATTTATTTTTTATAGCAACAAATCTCAACTTTCATAATATTTTTTCTCTTAAATAAACAAATTAAAGAAGGGACCAAAATATAGAGATAAACTTTAATTTTCATGCATGATAAATGTGAAAATTACTTATGTGTATTAATTTAATCAAGAAAAATAAGATACAATGAATATATAATTGAAAATAAATTACTCCCTCCATCCCGCTCTAATTTGTCTACTTTCCTTTTCGGTTTGTCTCAATCTAATTTGTCAGCCCATAAATGATAAATTTCTCTCACAATCTCCACCCTCAAAATCTCCACATTCAATCTTCATCTTTGAAAAAGTCAAAGATTCCACAAAATTCACTTTTTCTTAACCTCCGTGCCCGGCCAAGGTAAGCAAATTGGGCCGGGACGGAGAGAGTAATTGAATATGAGTAATTCGGTTCGGTTCGGCTAACCGAATTATTTTTAGTTAAGAACCTAACCGAACTGAATTATAAATTGGTTCTAATATTTGGAACTGAACCGAACCGTACCTATTGTATATACAAAACCGAACTGAATCCCTCGGTTCGGATCGATTTTTCAATTTCGGTTAAGTTTTGCTCACCTCTATCCATATGAACTAAACTGAAATTTGATGAAATTAATAATATCACTATTCTATAATTAATAAAAGCAACAAAAATGTTCAAAAAAATAGGAAACAAAAACAAAACGAAAAAAATAAATAAGAGTGGGGGTGGCAGACAACTTTTGAGCAGCAGGCATCATGTCTGGCGGCCACACACCGCCCAACCCCTTTATTTTCGGCGTCTGGTGCTCATTTCTCCCCCATCTCCACTCTTGCCAACAATTTCAAATAGGGTACAATTAATTGTACTCCTACATTCTCTTTTCAATTTGTACCTCCACTCTACAAATGCATTTATACCCATTTTCAGGTACAACTGAATTATTTCAGCAAGCATTAGTGATGCTCTAATCATTATTCACAACAACTAAAGTAAATCCTTAAAATAAAGCCCTCAGATCCCATAGCTTTTAACCAATCCTAAGCAGCTAATGTGTTTGGTTTTCCTATCATCAGGCATTTGTTAAGAAAATAGAAACACATACATAATACAGAAGAATAAAATGTACAGTATGCAACGCTATTACACAAAAACAAGCAGCTAATGTAACTGCAGAGAGCTGGAGTTTATTCAGAGTTCAATTTGATTTCCAGAAAAGGCACACAAGTGGACTGGACCCAGCAACAAATAAGTTCAATTTCATGAGCAGATTTCCCGAAAACCAGTTCTAAACCCATCCTTTTTCTGTAATTCATACGTCGTATCTGTGATCCACTACCTATTGGTCTGTCCCTAATTCAGAAACCACCATGTTTATGATTTGTTAATGAGAGCCTATCGATGAGTATTCATAACCAGACATACTATCCATGATAGATTGGACTATGAATTCTCGTCCAACAGGACAAAGACTTAGTTTGTTATTGTAACCACACTCTATGAGTTTATATATTCACCAACTCAAATATAAGACCTCTTACAATGAACCAAAAACAACTTAATACTGCAGTCTACATATATACACAAGATTATTCATATTTACAACCAAAATCTGGACAAAAAACAGCAAAAATTAAGCTCTACTCAGCCAACCAATCGAGAGTAAAACACTCCTGAGGGACATGACAGAGACCCGGTCGACCCTTCTCCAAGTGTTTCCAGAGCCAAGCAACCTCCTCATCGCAGATAACACGCCTCAAAGACACCAACCTCGCCACGGACTCTGGCAAACTCCTCATCTGTGGGCACTCTCTCATATCAATCTTCTCCAAACTCCCACATCCACCAATTCCCTCTGGCAAGCATCCCATGTTCACGCATTGTGAAACATCTAGGTACTTGAGCCGGACCAGGCTCCCGACTCCCAGTGGAAGCCTCTTCAAATTCGGACAAGCAGATAACCTTAATATCTCTAAATTAGTAAGTTTGGCCAAATCTGATGGCAGTTCCTGGAGGCTGTCACAATTGGTGACGCTCAAGCTCTTAATCGTGCGCATTTGGCACACGCTGGCAGGCAACTCAGTCAAGTTAATGCAATGATCCATAGTGAGCTCTGAGAGACGGGGGAATAGATCTACCACAGTAACACTTTTACTAATATCACATAGGATTAGTGACACTTTTTGTAGGTTTCTAAGGGGTGTTGTGGTGTAGGGTAAGAGTGGGAGGGAGATCTTTTCGAACCAGAGGCTTCTTAAATTGGTCAAACTGCTAAAAACGGAGGTGTTGTATAGGATGGAAGTGGAGTTGCTGTAGTTTATGAGTATGAGGGCTCTAAGATTTGGCATCTTGTCGAGAAAAGGAGGCAGGAAGTACCCAGCAGATGAAAAATTAAGCACCACTACTTCGGTTTTGGGGCAGTCCATTGGCAACCAGTCATTTTCAGTCATTTCACCTGTATGAATCGAGATAACTCGAGCATTGAAGGGCTTATCCATGTTTCTCTCCCATTCTTTTGGCAGCCCTGCTTCTCTTCTTGGCATAAGTAATCTCCTCCGTTGATTTACACTGCCCTGATTGCACAGATGTATGGCAAGATCTCGAAGTACATCATGCTGATAAACTGATATCTCATAGTAACTGCTATATTTTTCTCCAGACCTGCCATCAAAAGAAAAGACATTCTATCAACTTATTTATCAAAGATCAATAATCATTATATTTCAAAGCAAGTTTGAAATGTAACCTTGCATCTTTGACAAGGGTCAAGAGATTCTTGTCCGAAAGCTGCACCAAGATAGCAAAAGCTTCATCCTCCTCGATGTCATGAAGCTCCATCCACATGTTGATAAGAATATCAAGAGGAATTCTCTTGTCCTCTGGGAAGGCACTCAAATCCAAGAAACACTCCCTCTCCCTCTCAGACAGATAATCAACGCTCAATTTCATCCGGTCGAGTAACTGAACTTCATGAGATTCACTAAGGGGCTGTCCTCTTGATAACCGATTCTTGGCGCTTGTCCAGAACATCTCCGACTGCCCCTTGAGCGATGACCCGATCACTTTTAGAGCCAATGGAAGTCTACCACATTCATCCACGACCTATTAAAAGTTGGCAACAATTAAAATAAAAATACCCATCAACAGGCATGATTTGGTTCCTCTCCATATCCAGAGTTTCACATATACGGTGTAGATATAGAACCCCATGTTAGAAGAACTTCAACAAGAAATGTTAACACTTTGTTTTGTGAAAAATTAAATATGAAGTTCTAGAAACACCTTGAACACTCCTAATACTACAAATTATTACCTGCTTGACCAATTCCAAATCAGCTGCAAGTGGTACGGAAGCTTGTCCAAAAGCAAAGTGAGAGAACAACGAGAGGGCCTCTTTCTCAGCCAACAACTCTATTTCGTAGGAGCAATTGACCACGGAGGGTGGGAACTTGAAGCGTGAAACTAGAAGTATTTTGCAACCGGGAATCTTGATCAACAGTTGTTGGACTACTGATTGTGTCCAAACATCATCAAGAACCAACAGGGATCGTGCTGTACTGCTTCCCACATCGTACCCTATGTTTATTTGAGGAATCCTGCAGCCGCCATCACCCATAATGCTGCTCCCTGACACCATTCCCCATATTTTTGACCTCAATTGCTCCACATTTGGAGATTGAGATACTGTGAGAAACAGGATCCTGTTGTTGAAATAACCTGGAAATGAATGATATTTACAGAATCATTTCCTATTGAAAATACTTCTCTATACTATGATCATTTACTCTATAGCAAAATAAGTAAGTACAACGAGAGAAAGACTGACTCTTAATTTGCTCATCTTTGCAGATTTCTCTTGCGAGGGTGGTTTTGCCGATGCCGCCAATCCCATGAATTCCAACCACACTGAATTCACCACTCGCCATTAACATCTCCTTCACCTTCATCTTTCCCAGCTCCAATCCCGCACACCCCAAATTTACCAAATTATCCTCGCACCACTTCTCCTGATCCTCCATCCTCTTCACAGCCGCCCCCAACCACCCGCCGTCCCCGTCAACTCCGATTTTCATGGCCCCCAGCTTCCATTCCAGCCGATCAAACCCCTCCGCCATGTCCACTTTCACGTGATGCACATCAGCTAGCACGTGCGCCTGCGAATTTTGAGTTGTGATAATCTAATATACTTGGAACAAATATGTGCGGTATGTATGTCGTACCTGGACGGTCCCATTCATGAATCTGGAAACGGTTTTTTCCAACTTCTCCATCTTCCGGGCTAAACGCATGTTCCGATAGACGTTCCAACGGGGAGAGTTAAGGATTTTGTTGGCCAACTCGAGGCCGCCGGAGAGGGTCTCAGAGAAGGTATCTAGCTGGCGCTGGCGGTGCTGGGGGAGCTCGTTACCAGTGAGCTTGATTTCTCGAATGATTGGGAGGAGTTCGTTGATGTACTCGATGAGCTGCTCGGCGCTGGAACGGCAGGAGGCCGACTTCCGAGCGATGGTGATGAGCTGTTTGAGGAGTTCGGTGGCGATCTCGCCGGCGAACAAATCTGTTACCGCCATCTTTGTTTGAGAGAAGGGGAGAGGCTGCTGCCAGTCCGCCAAAGTCAAGCACGGCTCTCTGATGGAGCTAGATTTTTATGGTGGTGGAAAAAACGCAACTGACTGCGACATTTGTTTAAATGACAAATATGACACTGTCACGGGCACACTCAAAATATTAGGGGATAATTGAATTGAGATGTGGTGACCTGTATCACGTTTGATGGAGTACATTTATAGCCGAGATATTAAAAAGATATTTTAGTTTAAGGCAATAAGGGTGTAGGATATGTATTGAAAATTATAAAAAAATATTGAAAATTGTAAAAGGTGATATAGGTAATAGGGTGTGAATGTGGAGGGATGAGTCATACGGTATAAAATAAAATACGTTGAGGAGGACTCATGTGTCAGGGGATGCCCCTTGTTATGCCCGGGCCGCCGGGATAACTCCAGGATAACTTATCACACTTTGGGCCGTCTGCAGATTGCCCCGCAACCTTCACCAACGGATGCAAGTCTTTAGGTGTAGGGCTTTGTAATATTTGTAAATATATCTTGTAGGGTCCCTTTTCAATTTTCGCCAGCGTGTTCGGCTTTTCGATGTCTACTACTGTCAGTAGGCTATTTTTATTCTTCGCTATTATAGGGGGGAAGAGAAAAACTGAAGCTGTCGTGAGATTGAGTGTTGTCGGAGGCCCCCCCCCTCTCCACAAGCTGATACCGTAATTGTATTGCATTTATAAATACAATCAAGCTTTCAAGCTTTCCAATTTGATGTGCCACTAAAGCACCTTCGGGTGTAATTGCGTCGCAACATCCGAGTTGTCCGACGTGTGGGATCGAGAGGCGGGAGTAATTGAAGGAGTCGATTTCTTGCCACACAGTGCGCGAGTTAATTATTCTCACTACAAGCGCCCCGTGACAGGTAGTGTCAGAGCCTTGGCCTGACCACCGGGACCGAGGCGGGATGACGGAAGAATCCCAAATGGGGCGAGGCCCCAATGCGAACTAGCGGTTGAAATCGTTGGAGGATACGTGCGTTGACCTTCGGGAGGAGAACGCTATCCTCAAGGAGCGGGTTGTGGAACTCGAAGGGTTTGTGTCGGATCAAAAGGCCGAACTCGATGAGTGTCGGCAGGCATGCAATGCATTGGCGGAGGACGTAAGGGCATCCAGTGAGATTGATGTGCATCGACAGTTGGAGGACGTGAATCGTCAGTTGGATGAATCACGTATTCAAATCGCCTTGCTGTAGCGGGCGGTGAGCAACACCTCCATTGCTATTGAAAGAGGGTCACGCTCTCGGGTACCTGACTCGAGGGCCTATACTGGTGCTAGGGATGCAAAGAAGGTCGAGAACTTTCTCTTCGATATGGAGCAATACTTCCTAGCTGCCGATATCAAAGATGAGGCACGACGTGTGTCCACAACTACAATGTATTTGACGGGAGATGCCAAGCTATGGTGGCTAGGCAAGTATAAGGAGATTTAGGTTGGTCGGGTGGAGCTAAAAACGTGGGCTCAGTTGCAGGAGGCGATCCGATAGCAGTTTTTCTCGAAGAATGTGGAGTACAATGCCCGACGAACATTGAGGGACCTCAAACATACCGGCTCTGTGTAGGACTACGTGAAAGCCTTCTCGGCTCTCATGCTGGACATCCACGACATGTCCGAGAAAGACAAGCTCTTCACTTTCATGGAGGACTTGAAGTTGTGGGCGCAACTTGAGTTGCAGCGCCAACGGGTGAGTATTATCGGGACTGCAATGAGTGCGGCCGAGTGCTGATGGATTATTCGACATAGCCCCGTACCAACACGAGGCCACCGATTGGGAGCAGTGGTGGTCAAGTAAAAGGGGGTGGTGCGAAGTCTTTCAGGCTGAATGCCGGAAAAGGTGGGGAAGACAAACCGTCTCACTCGCAAGGGAATAATTCTCAGTGGAGTTTCATTCGGAAGCCTCCACAAGATGGCAAGCAGGGCTCATCCCAGAGAAGTGGCGGGTGCTTCCTCTGCGATGGGCCTCACAGGATCAAAGACTACCCGAAGAAGCAGTTGTTGAATGCTATAACGAGTTTGGCGGGATCGGGGAATAAATCTAGGCAGGTTGAGTCCCAAGCGTCCAACGAGGATGGGGATGACTTCGAGGAAGAAGAGAACCTTGGAGCCATTGTCCATTGGTGTGCGACGTTGACCCACCAAGTGGCGGCACAGAAGAAGGTGCTGCTGAGGAAAGTTGCCCCGGCTCTTACGAGCCAAATTGAAGATGATCAACCGCCGAGAGTTCCGAAAATGAAGGGGCTGATGTTTGTCGATGTGAGAATCAATGGGAAGCCTGTGCGGGCGATGGTCGACACAGGTGCTACCCATAATTATTTGGCCAGCGCCGAAGTGGAGAGACTCGGGTTGGTGCTGGAAAAGGGAGTTGGGCGAGTGAAGGCTATAAATTCCGCTGCGTAGCCTATCGCCGGGGTGGCCAAGTCCATGTTGCTGCGGATTGGTCCATTCGACGGAAGAACAAATTTGTCCGTCGTGGTGATGGACGACTTCAAACTCATCCTCGGGCTTGAATTCTTGCGGGATACGAGGACTGCGGTCCTCCCGCATGTTGATTCGTTGATGATGATGGGGAACAAGTCATGCACCATTCCCACTTGGGCTAGCAAGTTGGGGGAGAAGAGTCTGTCGGCTATGCAGTTCGAGAAGAGGTGCAAGCACGGTGAACAATCATTCTTGTGCACTCTTAGTTTTGAGGAGATCAAATCAAAGTCGGGACCTCTTTCGGGAGTCGTGAAGAAGTTGCTGACGGAGTTGGAGGATGTGATGCCAGATCAACTACCTCAAAGGTTACCGCCGAAGAGGGACGTTGTATCATGAAATTGAGTTGGTGTCAAGGACTAGGCCCCCTGCCAGGGCGCCGTACCGAATGAGTTAGCAGCTCAGGAAACAATTGAAGGAGCTACTTGAGGGTGGATTGATTAGGCCCGGGAAGTCACCATTTGGAGCCCCGGTCCTTTTTCAGAAGAAGGCGGATGGTTCCCTTCGGTTTTGTTGCGACTATCGGGAACTAAACAAGATTACTGTGAAGAATCGCTATCCTATTCCCTTGGTGGCCGATTGCTTCGACCGTCTCAGTCTGGCGAAGTATTTTACGAAGATTGACTTGAGATCGGGCTACTGGAAATGATCAAGGAGGGTGATGGTTACAAGATGACGATGGTCACTCGGTATGGGGCGTTTGAATGGATGGTGATGCCTTTTGGGTTGATGAACGCCCCTTGCATTTTCAGCACCCTTATGAACCAAGTACTCCACGGGTTTCTGGATGAATTTGCGGTGGTGTGCTCTGACGATATTGTAGTCTTTAGCGAGACCTTGGCGGATCACTTGGCGCATCTCTACAAGGTCCTCGTAAGGCTACGCGAGCACGAACTCTATATCAAACCTTCGAAGTGCTCGTTTGCCCAGGAAAGTATCAGTTTCTTGGGCCATATCTTGGAGAGAGATAGGATTCACAGGGATCCACAGAAGATTCGTGCTATCTAGGAGTGGCAGCCTCCGGGTAACGTACATGAGGTGCGTTCGTTCCTTGGGCTGGCTAACTATTATTAGCAATTTTTGAAGGGCTACTCCGAGATAGCACGCTCCTTGACGAATTTAACAAAGAAGTTGGAGACTTGGTCTTGGACGCCACAATGCCAAGTTACCTTCGAGAGCTTGAACAGGGCTATCATGACCGACCCCGTGTTGGCACTACCAGATTTGTTGAAGCCATGCGTGGTGGAGACTGACGCCTCTGATTTTGCATTGGAGGAGTCTTGATACAGAAGGGACATCTGGTTACTTTCGAGAGCCGGAAGTTGAAGGACGTGGAGAGACGTTATTCAGTGCATGAGAAAGAGTTGCTAGCCGTTGTCCATTGCCTCAGACAATGGCGGCACTATCTGTTGGGCTTACCGTTCGTTGTCAAGACGGACAATACTGTTGTAAGTCATTTTTTATCGTAGGCTAAGCTGATGGGGAAGCAAGCTCGATGACAGGAGTTGTTTTCCTAGTTTAACTTCACGCTGGAATACCGTGCCGATTCCAGCAATCATGTGGGGGATGCCTAAGTCGTAGGATTGATCTTCAGGTGGTAGCTACACTTTCCTTAAGCACGGTTACCACCCACTTGCGGGACCAGATACGTGAGCATACGAAGGCGGATGTGACGGCTCAGTCTCTGGTGCATCTTGTAGGGGAAGGCAAAACTCGACAGTTCTGGTTGGACGATGGGATTGTGAGGACCAAGGGAAACTGCCTATACGTTCCGAGAGGCAGGGACCTGCGAAAATCAATTACCGCGGAGTGCCATGACACGCTGTGGGCTGGACACCCGGAAGAAGAGTTCACGGTGGCGCTAGTCCAGCGGGCGTACTATTGACCACAGATGCGCGACGACATCGCAACTTTTGTGTGTACCTGCTTGGTTTGTCAGCAGGACTGCCAGGACAAGGCAGATCGGCAAAAGAAGATGGGTTTATTGGAGCCTCTACAAGTCCAAACTCGTCAATGGGAGGGTGTCTCCATGGACTACATCACTGGTCTACCCAAGGTTGGGGAGCTCGACGCTATCATTGTCGTGGTAGATCGGTTTTCTAAATATGCCACTTTCATGGCAGCCCCTAAAAGCGTTACGGCGGAAGAGACGGCTCAGCTCTTCTTCAAACATATTGTCAAACATTGGGGATTGCCAAGAGATATCTTCTTTGATCGGGACTCCCGATTCACCGGAAACTTTTGGATCGAGCTCTTCAAACTACTCGACTCCAAACTGAACATGAGCTCAAGCTATCACCCATAGTTCGACAGGCAGACAGAGCGCTTCAATTCGATGTTGGAGGAGTATATTCGACACTTCGTAAGCGCTAATCAGAAGAACTGGGTGAAGCTCTTAGATGCTGCTCAGTTGTGCTTCAATGCTGAAACGTGCTCTACCACAAATAATATCCCTTTCGAGATTTGTACCGGGCAGCAGCCGCTACTCCCACACACGATTGACGCCCTGCGTGATGCCAGAATTTATCCTGCGCAGCATTTCTCTATCGAATGGAAGCAGAATCTTGATCTGGCCCGCGGTTCCGTCGAGAAAGCTCATAAGCGGATGAAGAAGTATGCGGATCTTAAACGCCACTTTGTTGAGTATCGTGTTGGGGATAAGGTATTGGTAAAGGTCCCAGATCAAAGGCTTTGCAAATCATCGCGAGCCGGCGATCCTCGTTTAATGCAGAAATACATCGGACCTGTGCTAATCCTTTAAAGGATAGGGAAGGTAGCCTACCGGCTAGCGTTGCCTCCCTGGTGGCGAATCCACAATGTTCTTCATGTTAGCCAGCTCAAACCATATCAGGCTGACATGGAGGATGCCACCCGCAACCTACTGCGCCACCCAGAAATGACCCTGCCGTGTAACACAGAGAAACGGGCGGCTGAAGCCATTCTTTGTCACTGAGATACGTGCAAGAGGAAGAAGATTCACAGGGAGTACTTGGTGAAGTGGCTTGGTTACAGTTTTGAAGACGCTTCTTGGGAGCGGACGACAAACCTTAAGGCGTTCCAACCGCTCATTGACGCTTATCTGGCCTTAGTGGCTCCGGGGGAGCCGCCATTTTAGGTGGGGTAGAGCTGTCACGGGATGCCCTTTGTTATGCCCGGACCGTCGGGATAACTCCAGGATAACTTATCACACTTTGGACCGTCGGCAAATTGCCCCGCAACCTTCACCAACGGATGCAAGTCTTTAGGTGTAGGGCTTTGTAATATTTGTAAATATATGTTGTAGGGTCCCTTTTCAACTTTCGTCAGCCTGTTCGTCTTTTCAATGTCTACTACTTTCAGTGGGCTATTTTTATTTTTCGCTATTATAGAGGAAAGAGAAAAACTGAAGTTGTCATGAGATCGAGTGTTGTCGGAGGCCCCCCTCTCCACTAGCTCATACTGTAATCGTGTTGCGTTTATTAATACAATCAAGCTTTCAAGCTTTCCAATTTGTTGTACCACTAAAGCACATTCGGGTGTGATTGCGTCGCAACAGCCGAGCTGTCCGACGTGTGCAATCGAGAGGCGGGAGTAATCGAAGGAGTCGATTGCTTGCCACATGGTGTGCGAGTTAATTATTCTCACTACAAGCGTCCCGTGACACCATGCCACATTCAGATGGTGACATGCCAATCCACTTATCCCCTTAGATTACCAATTGTTAGAGTTTGGGAATTAGGACGGTCCGACCAGCATGTTTGGTTTGAATCTAACTACCGGAGTTGGACTGATAGATATATAGCCTAGCCTAGCCTAGCCTAGCCCAGCCCAGCCCACATCGGGTTACTAGGTCAGCGGACCAACCTACCCTAATCACCTTTGTTCTTGATATAATGAGATAACTAATTTTACTAAATTAAAGTAGTAGACAAAGATAAGCCACTATAATAACTAATAAGAAGATTTTAAAATCAAAATAAATTAAGAATAATGAATCAAAGATTTAAACTTTAATCAATCAACAAACAAGATAATCAGACTTTTATGAGAAATATTTGAACAACATAAATCTAGAGAGAAGCTTTAATTATACAAAATGAGATGGGAGTCAAGCCCTATAAAGGGAAAGAATAAAAAAAAGAGTAGGTAGGGGTCAAGGCGCGCCAACCCGAAGCCATGGGCTAAGTCGGTCCTGACCAACAATAATTGTTGGGCCGATGGTTTGGCTTGGTGGGCCCAACTACCCCTTGGGTCAGTAATTTCAAAGCACAATCTACTCTAACTTACAGGTTATTTAGGCATGGCCATCAGGTCGGGCCAAAATTGTCGGCTTTACGTATTGTGTTCAATAGGTACACTGATTTTATGTCCGTGTAATTTGGGTTATGGACGGATTTGTGGGTTGTGTCAATATCTAATTGAAGATATCAATATATACTGAAATATATATATATATATATATATATATATATATATATATATATCGAAAAACTATATTAGTGTTTGTTCTAATATATAAGGCCTATTTGGTTGGGCTTATTAGGCAGGAAATAAGAACTTGTGTGGGCTAACATATTGTTTGGTTCACTTACATTTGGCTCAATAAAAGGCTCCAGCCGACTTGAAAAAAGGGGCTCCCCAGATTAATAGTGCATAGGAGGGGGTCCGACAACTTATCTTGGAAGGTATCTGTACGTTTACCAACCAGTGTGAGATTGCTTAACTACCCTCTATTAGGATTTACTCATCTTCAATCTTAAAAACTCCCAAAAAATGTTTCAGCAGCTGAAGAGCTCAGAGTCATCTGAAACTAGGGTTTTTGGCCATTTCAAGGTAAAATACTAAAACTCAAAGCAGATTCATTATTTAAGCCTGGTATTTCTTCCAATGGGCTTGTTTCTTCCTCTCGCGCAAGTCTGCAAAGAGGCAGCGAAACTTCCGAAAATAAATTACTATTTTTTTTTTGGGATGATTTGCAAATTGAACAAATATTTATGAACGATTGGCATCGGGCTTGGGTCAAACAAAGATTCGAAGTGCAACAGGTGAGTTGTGTTTCCTTGTTTACACTCTCTTCTTCGATATCTTGGTGTTTATATTGCCAATGTCAGTGTGTTATTTGCGGATTCCGTTCCATTTTAGTTGTGCGCTTGTTCATCTGTTTCGGCCACTCACTATACTTTTGTAAATTGTTGTTGATACTGGGATGTTTATTGATTTTTCTCTTCTTGTTCTATAAATACTTCTTAGTTTTGGGTATTTTATAGATGTAAATTACCCATAAATCATATTACTGAACAATGCTCAAGCATGAAGAAATTCTTGAAAAGATAATCTAATGCTCATGTACTTTTTTTCTTTCATTCTAGTAATAATTGTAATTATCAGTCTTCAATGCCAAAGTAATATGAATCCACCTGAAAAAAAAAAAAAAAAAAATTGGTGAATAAAGCATTTAAATACTTCAACATGAAAATTGTAGGAGTAAATCAGCCAGAAGAATAAGGTGCAAAAATTTGAAGGTCTATTGTAATTTGCATTATATAAACTTCAATAAATCTATAACCCATTTCATTATGCAACAACAAACATGCATAACCCATCATCGGTAATCCTGAAGCTCATTCAAGTTGAAACCAATGAATGATTTCATTATGATTGTAGTTTATGGCGTACTATCTTACGACTTATGGTTTGCTACTGAAATTTCTTTAACGATTAAAGTTGACTACATATAATTGAACAAAATAGGATGGCAAGGTTAAATCGGAGGGCGGCCGAAATCATTTTAGAGTTAGGCCATCCACAATCCATACATCAATTGTACCTGCCACATCACTGCCACATCACTGCCACCTCAAAAGTTAATACCCACTTAAATTGTACCTATTTCTCCCCAATCCTCCTAGGTACAAATGACACTATTTGTGGGTCCCACATGCAAACTACCATATTATTCATATCTATAATTTATTAAAATCTTATTTACAATTCCCACACATATAATTAATTTAATTAATATTCATAATTCTTTTTTAATTAAATTAAATTTCGGATTTTGTTTTAAAAAATGTAATTAATTGATTTTTTCTAGATATTGTAACAACAATAAAAAATTTAATTCATTGGTTTTTCCATATATTAAAAATTACGAATTTAAAAAAAACAGAAAAAAAGAAAGAAAAAACAATGTCTCACAATATTTAATAATTATAAAAAAGAATTAAAAAAAAAAGGAAAAGAGACTGGACAAACCCCTCCCCCTCCTCCTGCAACTTTTCAGGCGCGGGCCCCACGCCGTGACGCGCCGACGCGCGCGTGGGTGCCACGCGCCTGAGATTCTTTCCCTTTTCCCCACGCGTGCGCACCACCCTCACTGCTTACTCCCTCACGCTGCATCTCATAATTTGGGTACAATACTTTGTACCCATTTTTTCTCTCTCTTCCACATCATCAATTCACAATGGAATTTGTACTTAATATTGGGTACAAAAATGAATTTGTACCAATGCATTGGTGATGCTCTTAGATGAGGTTTTCTTTGAGGTGTTTAACCTGTTAGTTTTTGTGTTAGCTCGTCAAGTTAAAACAAACGAGATAGGTGGGAATCGGGTCGAACGGTTAGTATGGTATAGAATGGCAGATAGAATCCCAAGGCAATCAAACATATGGTTGAGTTAGTGGGTTTCACAGACAAAGTGTGTTATCATAATCTGTGAATGAATCGAGACACCTTTTTGTGCATGAATCGAGACACCTTTGGTCTATTGTGCTATCTCTTGCAACATCGGGGTGGCCTAGTAGATTCTAGGTATGTAACAGTCCCGAAATAAGTGGCCTTATTCTTAACAGTTATGGCATATCATACCAAGTTGCGTGTCCTAAAGTTTAGATTCAAGAGGAGGACGCAGACTGTCAGCAAATACATTCACGGGGTCTTGAATGCAAACATTGTTAGCCATACCCGAGCCAAAGACTGTAACCATCCCCGTTGGAAATGGTTCAAGATAATATGTATAGTTAATACTTCTTTATAAAATGAGTGATTTGTGATTCAAAATAATGACTCCTATATTTCTTACTAATACAAACAACATTTTGTGTATGAAGGGTTGCTTGGGAGCCCCAGATGGAACCTTAAATAGATGCTTCGGTCCGACAAAGTGACAAGCCTCGATATTGCACCGGGAAAGAGAATATTGCAGTCAATGTCCTAGCCATGTGCGAACACAATATGAGGATTACATATGTGTTGACGGGTTGGGAGGGCTCGGCTGTCGATTCTCGCGTTCTCCATGATACTACTACAAGACCAAATGGCCTCAAAGTTCCACAAAGTTCTGTATTTTTTTTATTACTAATCTGTAATATAGTCGAATAATTCATTTTGATTGTAACTCTTTTTAATTTAAGCTAAATCATATTGAGACTTATCAGTTTCATGATTGACTTTGTTTTCAGGGAAATACTTTTTATGTGATGATGGGTATACAAACGGGGAAGGTTTTCTTGCCCCGTATAAGACGGTTACGTATAATCTTGATGAGTGGAGTGTCGGGCATAATGCACCTCAGACATACCAGAAGTTTTTTAATATGAGCCACTCAAAAAGCAACGACAGCGAGTGCACTTTCGGCCTGTTAAAGAAGCACTGGCTGATATTAAGGACCTCGTCCTTTTATCCGATCAAAGTGCAGAACCGAATGATCATGGCATGTGTACTAATCCAAAATTTTATACGGAATGGGATGCCTAGCGATCCCTTGTACGAGCAACAACTGAACGTAAATGAAAATAAGAATCCTGCTAGAGATCCTGTTGATTTCATAGACAACGTTGGGCCGTCCCGAGCTTAGACGAACTGAAGGGATGACCTTGCTCGGGCAATATGGGATGAATGGAGGGGGATAGCATGAGCTAGGCCTTTCTAGAGTGTCTAATTTGTGCATTTGGCAGTTGGTTATATAAATTATTTAACCCTTTAACTTTGGACTTATATGATCGTTTAATTCCAACTAACGACTAGTTTATATGGGTAACTATTTGTTATATTATTTATTGCTCTGTATTTTGATATATCACAGCTTCTTAATTATGGAGCATTCATTTCATAGTTTTTTTGTGTTTTTATGGTTTGGAGATTTAACTAACACATACTTTGATTCCGAATGACACAGCTTGCTGCGAACATGCATCGTTGCTTTCGCCCAGGGAACGAGGCGGGCCATCGAAGCTGGAGCAGCCATGAAGAAGAGGTTAGGGATGGCAATGGGGCAGGGCAGGGCAGGTATTTAAAAACCCAAGCCCGCCCCACACATCTCAAAATTTGACCCGCCCTGCCCCGCGCCCCACGCCGGGTCAGCGATGGCTGCCCCATGCCCCGACCTGTGCAGCGCGGATCTCCCCCGCCCCACCCCACCCCTTCCCTTTCTATATATAAATTATTATATTTTTTTTACTTTTTTAGAAAATGTAACAATTTCAGTATATTTCCCAAAGATACAATATTGATAAAATTTTGAATCCTCAATCACTAATTCACAAATCTGTACAAGTAAAAATGTCACAAAAATTTCATATTTTTCAGTAAATTCATATTCAACACCCATAAATTCATTGAATAAAAATATGCAATAACAAGTGAGATGTTTTTATTACTTTTGACACTGAAACTCTTAGATTAAATCTAATATTAGGTAAAAAAAAATAAAATATAATTAATATATATATATATATATATATACACACACACACCACGGGTCAGATGGGGTGAGGCAGGGCAACACTGAGACTAATGCCCGACCTATCCCACTCAGCGGGTCGGGGATGATCCGCCTCGTTCTCAAATCAAGGCGGGTTTGGCCTGTCCCAAAGACCTCGGGTCAGAGCGGGTCGGAACGGATCAAGGCAACATTGCCATGCCTAGAAGATGTGTTGATGGTCAGAATTAACGGCTTAGGGATGGAAAGTCGATAACGATTTTTGCTGTGGGTACCTGCAACAACTAGAGCACATCATGAAGAAGACATTCCCAAATATTGATCTCAAGGGAAGTCCACACATCAATAGCCGAATTACCACGTGGAAACGAAACTACTACAGCCTGTTTGCGATGTTATCAAAGACTGGCATCGGACTAAATGCAAACAACATGATTGAGGCGACAAATGAAGTTTGGGAGGCTTATCTGAAGGTACATACACCTAAATATTTGGGAATCTCATTTTTGCATTACCTTGTTACTACTGCAACCTATAAATTGGTGATTTATGTGTTGATGAAGTGTACAATCGTCTAATCGGGTAGTAGGATCTTTAGCCATATTTAAAATTAATCAGGAACTGCTTGATGGGGGTGGAGTTTGAATATGATATTCATTTGAGCTTGAGATTTGCAATGTAATGCATTCTGCTAAATATATTGAATCAGTAATTTGGAGGAAAAATGTTTAATCTGCCCATTTCTATGATTGTATTTGTAAGTCTATATTTGGTAAAATTGTCAAAAGAAAATTTGTTGTTGATGAAGTTCTTTTACAATGTATTCTTATAATTATTTTTTCCTTAATTTATTGGACCTCTGTACTTATTAGTTATTACCTGTGATTTTGCTATACATTGACCCAGATGCTCAGCTGATAAAACACAAAACTTGGCCTTTGTTCTCAGACTGGTGCGAGATCTTCGGCAAGGACAGAGCAACAGGTGTCGGGGGCTAAAGGTTTCGGCTATGCAGCTAATGACGGGGCATGTTCCTAAAGCTGATGAGGAAGTCGAGTCGCAAGCTAGAAATGATGACCCAGTCACTGAAGAGCAGGGGGCTACGAAGGCAATGGCCGACTCTCAGCTAAACAATTATGTTGTTGGCGGGTCAACTAGTGGATCTAAAATAAAGGCCTCTTCATCCGTTTACTCGATGCTAGAAATGGTGAGCAATTTCTGCAATGCTGCATCTAGCCGTTTGGGTGAGATTGCTCAACCCATCGGATTTTACCAAGACCTCTCGGCAGCTCGTCGGTAGATTTATAAGGGCTCACTTAGGGAGAGGCTTCGTGTTACTGATTTGGTTGCTCAAAACATCGACGACGTCGACTTTGATTAAACTGCTGGTTTTAGAATTTATTAACTTTTGGTGTTAAGTACTGATATTGGTTGTTTGTGTATTTGACCCTGCTTGCTCAGAATTCTTTAGGCATGTTAATTTGAATGCTTATGATGGGCTGTAGTTTAGAGGCGACGTAATTTCATATGGTAAGATTGTATGTTTCTGGTGGTCCTAAACTATTAACTGGTGCATGTTGTTATTAGTAGTAGTGATTTGGCATATATTATTGTGTCTTAAGTAATCGTAGTTTGATAACTTATGGTGTGAGATAGGGTTGGAAATGTTTGCTTCTGCAATATCTTTTTATTCATTTTTTTAGTCTGATGAAGCTGCTTTTGTAATGGTGTACGAGATGTTCGTAATTAGCTCTGATGAATTAAGTCAGCACATATTACCTGAATAGTTGATTGTTCGAATGTGAATCAATTCACTGATAAAGTACTTATTTATATATTCTTTTTCAAAATTTAGTTACTTTACAAAATTACTTGTGTTCTTAGTTTTGCATAAATGGTGTCTAAAAGGATCAGAAGATCAGGAAATGTTGATAGAAATGTTTGCAAAATGTACAGTACTAATTCAAAATTGATTCAGGTTTTATTTTTTGGTAAATAGCAATTTTTAGGGATTTTCGCACTTAGAATATATCTTTTTAGAAGTGATGATTATTGTTAATACTTCTAGGTCTAACGTTACCGATTGCTTATAGAAGTGGAAATAAATATGCCGGTTGGTGAGGCATAAACGCACTCAAATACTTTGAATGATATATGTTTTCCCATCACATCATTAATATTTAACACCTGAAGCTTGTAAGATTTAAAGCCAATACTCTTGCTCTGTGTCTAACATCAATTTGATGATGATGTAGAATAGGAAGCAAGCTATCTATTCTTGATTTAACTCACAAGCTGCAACCCCTTCTCTGCAAACTCAATGTCACCACTAAAGCATCCAGAAGACATAAGAACCTCAAATGATTAAAAATGAGAACTAGACTAATCTAGACAGAACCTAAGACAGATATAATAATATGTTCCTGATCCAACATTACAAACAACACTTAAACTCCGATTCACTTCCAATCGCAACACAGACTGGCCTTCACAACTACAACTGTGAGAATAAAGTCAATTTCATCAAATTGCTAAATGCTTATGTAAAATGAAGGGCTGAACCAGTGTCACAACTAACCTGAACCAGCGTTATAACAAACAGCCACTTGCCACTTGCAACAAGTTGTTGAGCCTTTAACAACGATTTTTGTAATCGTTTTACTGCTCAAACTTGTAGCTCACATTTTTCTGTTATTCGAGCTCCAATTTTTACATATATCAAGTCGGTTTGGTGTGTAGAGATTATTCATTTAGTGTTCATAGATAGAATTGGGGATTTCCAATTGGGGTTTTCTTTGAACTGCTGTAATTCTTGTAATTGCGTGTTCGTAGTAGTGGATTGAGGAGTGCAGATCCTCCGTGGATGTAGATCAAAGATCGAACCACGTTAAATCTTCTTGTTCTTGCTGATTTCATTCCATTCCTTGCGTTGTTTCTGTTCTTTCATTTCTGGTATGCATTTAGCCGAACACATTGCAGTTGTTCGTTCGATCTGTGGCCGAAATTTGGTTCTGTATTGTATGTGTTGAGTATTCTAACAGCAACCTCGTATCTTCAGTCTTCACCCTCAGAAAAGCTTACACCATCAACGTGTTGTGGTGGTGCACCAATCAATTCAGCCTCAATCAGTGCAAGAAATATAAAAACACACAAGATATACGTGGTTCGATCCGGAGATCTACGTCCACGGGCAGAAAATCACTCTTGCCGAGGTGTTTCTTTCACTAAAACTTTGAGCTTACAAGCAATAATTCAGAATACAGAATGCGAACCCTAATTCAGAGTTCTTTTCTCATATTTATACTCAGCTTTCCTAAACCCTAACTGAACCCTAACAAACTCCCTATTCTCACGCCTATTTCCCGCTGCATGGCGGTTGGGAACGAATCCTGAGCCTTGATTCGCGGAACAAACCATCTGTTGGGCCGACGTGTGTTCCTGGGCCTGCTGGGCCTACGCGTGCTGGGCCTACGCGTGCTTGCTGGGCCTACGCGTGCTGGGCCAGTCAGTGGGCTTAGGTATTAACCCGACCCGAAGTGATCGGGTTATCCCTATCAGATGCCCCTCCCAGCCGAAGCGAGGAAGGAGCTTCGGTTGTCACCGGGGTGGAACCGTAAGCAAGAAGGGCCGTGGTCGCGGGCGCGCCGAAGTGTTTATGGATGACTAAGTCTATCCGCGTCCCCGGGGACTCCGCGGAGCAGTCTGCGGACGCGGAGTCGAACTAGGCCGAAGTGCACAAGACATATAGCGAAATACCGAATTTCCCAGAAGCAAGAAACGCGTTGGAAGTATATAACAACCTGGCCGAGGTGGAGGGTACACCGGAGTGTAGTAGTCCGGTCAAAATGAAGGAAGCACCGGAGTGTGGTGGTATGACCGAGGTAATTGAATCACCGGAGTGTAGTTTGAATCTTCCTGACGAAGGGTGAGGTTGATGTGACTGGCGGCGCCATCATGAGAGAGAGGGATGTGAAGTGACACGCTCTGCGATTTCCAAGAAACCTGTTCCCCACGCGCCTTGGGAACTGTAAAGCGCGTGAAGAGCACGTTTAAATCTCCCTCATTGAATTTGAATAGGCTGTATCAGAGCCGTTGTTTTTTTTGCGTATATATTTGGAATAACTGCACAGTAACTCTTCATCTTCTTCATTGCGATTTACCAGTTTAGAAAGCGGGAAAAAGAGGGGATTCGGTGCCTGTGATTCATCTCAAATCAAAACTTCTCAAATTCAACCCACTCAAATTCAACCCAAGTAAGTATGTCTTCCTCTTCACCTTCTGCCTCATCTTCTGCCTCTATTCAAGAAGTAGGGACTACGGATGCTCCGTTAGATATCCCCCCCCTTCGATACCTCATTCCGGAGAGGAATGAGATTAGGACCGTAGACAGGGCCGATGGGCTGGAAAGCAACGTTATGATGGTTGCCTTCTATCCATGCGCGAAGGAGGGTTTGGAGGTGGCCTCTGTAGCGTTACGGATGACGCGAGAGCAAATTGAGAGAGAAATCCCTTTATTTTTCTTTCCCTTCAACCTAGAGTATATAATACCGAACCCCGAGGATAGGGCCTGCTGCCCACCGCAGGGGTTTATTAGTGTGTACATAGATCCCCTTAGAATAGGCCTGAGACTGCCCCTGTGGGACATTGTGATCCGGTTGCTGCAATACTACGGTATTGTCCTGAGCCAACTAGCGCCGAACGCGGTGAGGCAGGTAGTGGGATTCACCGTGGTGTGTAAAAACGCCGGATTAGAGCCGACCGTAGAGCTTTTTAGGTTTTTTTACCAACTAAAAAACTTCGGGAAGTCCAAGGGGTGGTACTCCTTCAGTCCCCGAGCCCGAGGTGGGTTCAAGGTTCAAAACCCAAGTAAAGTAGAGGGGTGGAAGGAGAGGTTTATATTTATAAAAAACAAAGTGGCCCTCCCGAAGTGGAGGAGGGATGAAGTACTGGATACCGCTCCGGTGGAGGACCCGGAGCCCGAAGTCTTACATGTATTCCGGTCAGTGGGGACTTTCAAAACCCTCTGCACCGAGGAAGAACTGGAGGAGGCGGGACTGAGCCCGTATTATTCGGGCAATGCGGGTGCCGAAGAGGGTAGGAGTTCTTCTATCTTGCTTTTTATAACTGTTGTTTTGCACAGGACTAACTATAACTTATATATGCAGTGGGATGCTTCGGGAAAGAGCCGGCTGGAAGCCCCGCGGCGGCGACAGCGGCCAAAAAGAAAGGCAAGGCTGCCGAGGCATCTCCCCGGGGAAAGATGCCGTCCGATACGAGGCCCAGCGCTGGGTCCGAGGAGCAAGTAGGGGTAACGAAGCCTACCCCTATGTCCAAGAAGAGGCCGGAGCCATCTGGGACTCCGCCATCAGCAGCGAAAAGACCCCGCGCGGAGGGGGGTATGGAGGTAAGTTTCAATCGTGTTATCAGCTACTGTTAATGCAATTGCATTGAATATTCTTCTGTGCTGATCATTGTGTGCTATCATTGGTTCAGGTGAAGGAGCAGGGGCCCCCAAGTCTGTTGGGGTTAGAAGGCGCGGACGCCGAAGAACTTCTGCGCTTGGCGCGAGGTATTCTGGACCTCGGTCGAAAGAGCGAGAAGGATGGCAAGGAGGAACTGGCCGAAGTGGCAAGGGAGCTGCGGGCGCGCAACGACCGATTGACCCACGATCTGACCGAGGCACGCAAGAGGGCTGCCTTGGTCGAAAACGAGGTTGCGCGTCTGCGCGGAGTGGAGGCGGAAAATAATGTCCTCCGGGGTGAAGTGCTGCGAATGCGGGCAGAGATGGAGGCTCGGGAAGCTACCGTAGTCGAAGGGCAAGGAGCGATGCTGAAGGCATTCGCCGACAGATTATTCCAAACCAGCACGTTCCTTGACTTCCAGACGGATTTCGTGGCTATAGGGGACCAGGCCACACGATCCGCGCTGCTGGAGCAGGTGAAGGAGGTCTACCCGAACGTGGACGTATATCGTCCAGAATTCGAGTACGACTTTGAGGCAGTGGCCGGGGTGGAAAAGGCCTACTATGCAGCTCTAGCAAATCTGCCGGAGTGGCCCCTGGTGAAGGCTCTCGGGGAGAAGAAATAGCTGCTGACGGCCGCGGAGGTCGCCAACTGTGAGGTGGACCAGGACCAAGAGTTCATGGCGTTCCGCCGAGGTGAACTGGTCTCCGCACCCCGAAGCAGAGATCCCCCTCCACGGATGGAGGTCGAAGCCACAGCTGCGGTCGAAGCTGTCGCAGCAAATGAGGAGGGAGAAGCCGAAGTGTCAGAGGGCCGGCGAGAGGTGATGCCCGGAGATACGGAGGCAACTGAGCGGGAGGTCAGTCGATTCCCGCAAATTTAAAAACTATAGATGATAGGATTATATGCAAACATTGTACGAATCATGGATATTGTACTCTCATTTTGTGAAATATAATTCTTTGTTTCTCAGACTCTTCATCCTCTCTTTGCTTGCATGATCAATTTGTGTTTGTTCTCGAACTGAACTCCAACTCTTGACATACTTTAAATTGATCGATCTGGTTGACTCTTGTTTCTGTTTAGAATACCGCGGAACTACACGAAACAATAAAGAAACTCATGCGATCACTTGAGTGATTCCGCGAAGAAAAGAACAACCTGCAAATGCACGTAGTGCCGAAGCTAGAGAAGCAGGTGGCCTCGGCAGAGAGGAAAGTGGTTGAAGCCGAAGAGAGAGCCAAAGATTTCGAGATGAAATACCGGTCTACAGCTGCCGAAATGAGCCGTGTCCTTGTTCATCAGAGGGAGTATGATCGGATACTGTCGGAGTTCGGTCTTCTGACCTTTGAGGAAGTGGAGGAGCGGGTCGTAGAGATCCAGGGCAAAATCTCAGCGCTTACGGCAAATAACCCCGCGGAGGCCTCGGAGCTCGTAAGAAAGCGAGAAGTTCTAGAGTTGCTTCTGAGCATGTATGAAGGGCTAAAGGGCCGAGGCAGGTGGAGGCCTTCTGCCGAGGAATTCATCGCGAGTTCAAGCCGGAGACAAGGTACCCCGAAAGCGCCCCGGAAGGACAAAAAGAAACCCTCTGGAAAGAGCCAAGGCATTGTTATTCGGGAGCCAGCTCCAGTGACCACGATCGAAGAAGAGCCCGCTGTGGTTGCCGAAGAAGTAGTCGAGGAGCTGGCCAGGGAAATTGAAGTGATGGCTCCGGAGGAGTGGGACCCTGTGCAGTGGGCCCAAACCCCGAGGTCCGCTCCACAACCAAGTAGCCGAGCTCGGACTAGAGACGAAGTCCCCAGGCAAACGCCCAGAGCAAGTCCTCGGCGTCGGGAAGCTCGCGGTGGAGAAAGAGCCGGAGCCCGAGGTCGAGGATCTACAAGATCCCGGAGGACACAGCGCAGATCGAGGAGCAGGCCGCAACGCCGGGGCGCTGAATATTGGCTCGGGGGCCGTAGATAATGACTTATCATTTCATTTTTTTTTTTTTTTTTGAAGTTTGATGTAAAGGACTTTTCGGTGTTGTATCATTTAGAAGATAATAGAATCGTTTTGATGTGCACAAATGTGTTAAGGAAAACAACAAGTGATTAACTGTTTTAGTTAGGTGTCCGGGAACATAATTCCAATAACTCTAATGTACATCTCCCCGGACGGATCAGGCAGGAGTAAAGTAAGTCTCCCCGGACGGATCAGGCAGGAGTAAACACTTCCCCGGTTAAGCAGGCGAGATAGTGATATAAGTCCGGGGACGAAATGCGAATCTCCTCGGACGGACCGAGGGAGAGATTTAATTGTCTGGAGACTAATAACGATAATATGATTGCGTTAGGGCGTCCCCATAACGTAAAGGAAAACACAACAAGATGCATAAGCAAAGAATTTTTATTTAACGATGAGTGCCGGAGCAAACTAATGAGTACAAAGAGAGATAACAATTATAAAAGAAATTAAAGATAAGATGGTACTTGAGATTTGGCATTCACAAATAGAAGCGCCTCAAGTTGGTAACGTGCCAGCTTCGGGGGATCGAGGTCCCATTGAGATGCTCTAACTGATAGGATCCGGAATCGTGCGCGACAACGACGCGGTAGGGACCTTCCCAAGAAGCATGTAATTTCCCCTCGGGGGCAGCTTTGCTGGCTGAGTTGAGCCGAAGAACTAGGTCCCCGACATTGAACTGAGTGTCTCGGACCCGGAGGTTATGATACTGGGCTGCACGTTGTTTGCACCTGTCCTGTTGAATGAATGATTGGTCACGACAATTTTCAAGCTCGTCCAAATTCGCTCGGAGAGCCTCGTCATTATCCTCTGGAACCAATGTGAGGAGGCGGGGGCTTGGTATACTGATTTCCGCAGGAATAACGGCTTCGGAACCATAAGTAAGGCTGTAAGGAGTTTCCCCGGTAGAGGTATGCGGTGTCGTGCGATAAGCCCATAGGACTTGTGGAAGGTTTTCAGCCCAGAGACCTTTGGCATTATCCAGGCGCTTCTTTATTCCCGTGAGCAATGTCCTATTGGTGACTTCAACTTGACCGTTGGCTTGAGGGTGAGCAACCGAGGTGAAAATTTGTTTGATGTGAAGCTCTTCGCACCATGATCGAAAGGGATCATTGGCAAATTGTTTACCATTGTCCGAGATAATAGTACTCGGGATGCCGAAGCGACAAACAATATTGCGCCACACAAACTTCAAGATATTCTGACCAGTAATGGCCGTAAGTGGTTCGGCTTCGACCCACTTAGTGAAGTAGTCTACGGCAACGACCAGGAACTTCAATCCTCCCGGAGCAACGGGGAATGGGCCAACAATGTCGATACCCCACTGAATAAACGGCCACGCACTCTAGATTCCAGTGAGCTCGGTCTGCGGCAGATGCTTCACACGGGAGTGCAGCTGGCACTTGCTGCATTTGGTCACTAAGTCGTGGGCATCGTTAAACAAAGTTGGCCAATAATATCCCCAGCGGAGAACTTTCTTGGCCAATGTCCGGGAGCCGATATGGCTGGCACAGGCCCCTTCGTGAACCTCCCGTAGAACTTGAATAGCTTCGGCAGGAGCGAGACACCGGAGACTCGGTTGTAGGTATGACCGCCGGTACAAAACTCCATCATGAAAGGAGTATTTGGGGGCTTTGAGGACCACTTGCCGAGCTCGCAGCTTATCAGTAGGCAGGATTCCATCTCGGAGATATTGAATGATAGGAGTCATCCAATTCGGATCACTATCGGTCAGTACCGAAACTGTGGCCTCATGAATTGCCGGGTGAGACAGGTCTTCGACCATGATATCCGGAGATATATTAGTTCGGACCGCGGAGGCCAATTTGCTAAGCGCGTCTGCTCTTGCATTCTGAGCACGCGGTATTTTCTGGATAATAACTGTATCAAAAGTTGACATGAGCTTGAGTGTTAGAGCTCGATACCTGACCATTGTTTCATCCTTGGCGACATAAGTCCCCTGAATTTGTTTGGACACGATCTCGGAGTCCGTGAAGAGCTCAAGATGATGAACGCCTAAGGATTGAGCGCGCCGGAGCCCGGCGAGAACTGCCTCGTACTCCGCTTCATTATTAGTCACCTTAAACTTGAATCGGATGACGTATTTAACTTCAACCTCCTCGGGGTCGATGAGAAGCACCCCGGCACCACTTCCTCGAGTCGTTGATGCTCCATCCACATATAGTTGCCATTTCCGAGGTGAGGATACGAGGGTAGCGGGGTGATGTGTATCACTGTCTGTCGGAGACTCATGATTATCTCCCGGGGTTTCAGCCAGAAAGTCGGCGAGTGCTTGACCTTTGATTGCTCGGCGGGGAAGGTATTGAATATCATATTCGCCTAACTCGACGGCCCACTTTGCAAGGCGCCCAGACACCTCGGGTTTGATAAGAATCTGGCGGATAGGATGATTGGTCAGAACCCGTATTTCACGTCCTTGGAAATATGGCCGTAGACCCCGAGCTGCCATAACAAGGGCCAAAGTGGTTTTTCTAACACGGAGTACCGTGTCTCCGCCTCGTGGAGAACACGACTTGCAAAATACACGGGATGTTGAACCCCATTGACTTCGCGCACAAGTGTAGCGCTAATAGCTTCCTCGGCGGAAGCCAAATATAAGTAAAGCGGCTCTCCGGGGAGAGGAACTGACAAAGTAGGCAGCTGCTGTATATGACGTTTCAAAGCCTCGAAGGCCTCGGTGCACTCCGGAGTCCACTCAAAGGACTTCGCCTGTCTCAAGATTTTGAAGAATGGGAGCTGGCGCTCCGCCGCTTTAGATAAGAATCGATTTAAGGCCGCCAAACCACCTGTGAGGCGTTGAACGTCCCTGAATGTCTTGGGTGGCTGCAGTTCTAGCACATCCCGAAGTTTGGCCGGGTTGGCCTGCAAACCGTGTTGTGAAACCATATAACCCAGAAACTTGCCGGAGCCGACGCCGAAAGTGCATTTTGCTGGATTAAGGCGCAAATTGTAGCTTCGCAGGGTGCGCAACGTTTCGGCAATGTCCTGTACACATGAAGAATGGGTGGTGCTCTTTATAACAAGATCATCAACGTAAACCTCGACATTGCGGACAATCTGGTCGTGAAAAACTCGGTCCATGAGACGTTGATATGTGGCTCCGGCGTTCTTGAGCCCAAAGGGCATTTTCTTAAAAGCATAGCACCCAAAAGCAGTGATGAATGCCGTTTTGATGGCATCTTGCGGATCCATAAAGATCTGGTGGTATCCCTTATACAGATCTAAGAAACAAAGTGCCTCATACCCAGTAATGGCCTCGGCCTTTTGATCTATGGAAGGTAGGGGATAACAGTCCTTCGGACAATGTTTGTTGAGGTCGGAGAAGTCGACGCACATCCGCCATGCCCCACTGGACTTAATCACCATTACTGGATTCGATAGCCAGGAGGGGTAATATACTTCGAACAGGATGTCCGCATCCAAGAGTTGTTGCACCTCGATTCGAATTGCGTCATTTCGCTCCGGGGCGAACTTCCTCTGCTTTTGCTGGATTGGCTTTATGCTGGGATCGATGTTCAGCTTGTGCGTTATTATGTCGGGAGAGACCCCGGGCATATCTAGAGGAGACCATGCGAAGACATCGGAATATTCTCGCAAGGTCTGAATTATAGCCTGGTGTAGCCATGGCACATCCACGGCTCCGACGGTTACAGTCTGTTCCGGCTTGGATGGATCAAGTGGTACTTGAGCGGTGGCATCCCCCAACGAGGTACATTCCTGAGGTTCCAGAACCGATGATGCTACCTGAAGCTGCTGTTTGGGGGGAACTTTAGCAGTCTTTTTGAGTGCCACGTACATACACTCCTTTGAAACCCGCTGACTCCCGCGGATAGCCACTTTGCCATGCGAAGTGGGGAACTTTAGTGCGAGGTGATACGTGGAGCATATGGCTTTGGCGGGGGTAAGCCACTCCCGGCCCAAGATCATGTTGTACGGTGATAGGGAATTCACCACATAAAAATCCACGAAAATGGTTTTTATTGCCGGATAAGTCCCCAAAGACGCCGGGAGAGTGTTGACACCCTCCGGCTGGACTTCACCCTGAGTGAAAGTCTGCAGTGGCCCGGGGGCCGGCTGAAGTTGTTCCCGAGGAATCCCCATCCTTTGGAAACAGTCGGCAAATATAACACTCACCGCGGCCCCATTATCCACGAAGACTCGCCTTATTGTTATGTTGGCTACAGTCATGTCGATGACAATAGCGTCAGTATGAGGTGTTATCTCCGGAACCGGGTCTCTATCCGTGAAGCTGACAGTCTCGGATTGATGGAGGCGTTTATGACGTGGCTCCTCGGGAGGAGGACGTCGGCCTTCAAGGCATGTCGCGAAGCCCCGGTGGGGAGGGCCCCATATATCACGTTTATTACGTGAGGGGGTGCGTTGTCTCCGGGTCCTCCTGGAGGAGGAGGTGGTGGCGGAAGACGTGGTTGTTGGCGATTGCCAGAATCTTGCCGTGCGTAATTACTAGGCCCCGGCCAATTATTATGCCACGACGGTCGATTTTGCCGTGTACCGCGGTCATGATAACCTCCACGATTATGGGTCGACCCCCCATTATGACCTGTCCGAGGCTTGTCATCGGTCCGCGCAATGTATTGGCGCAAGAAACCTTTCCTCAGGCACTCCTCGATTTCCTTGCTGAGTTCTCGGCACTCCTCTGTCTCGTGCCCATGATCTCGGTGGTACGCACACCACTTTCCACGATTCCTCTTCTCAGGCGGAGCAGTCATCCGCGGACAAGGTCGCAGATCGTTCTTGTGAATAGAAAGGATTTCAGCTCGTGACTTCGTCAACGGAGTCAATTGTGGAATATCGCCTTGAGATTCTGAACGCCCCGGGTTCAGGCGGGAAAAGGCACTAGGTCGCGTACTAGGCCCAGTTTGTGCCTTGTCGGACTGCCGCTTGCTAGCATGTTTCTCACATTTCCGGCGAGTCTGCTCCTCGGCCTTAGCAAATTTGCACACCGTTTTGAACAGTGCTCGGGTTGTGACCGGTGTGTCTCGAACCAACTCGGTGTAAAGTGTTCCAGGACGGAGTCCATTCATGAATGCGTTGATGACTACGTCTTCGGAGCAACTTCCCACCTTGAGGCTTTCCGCTGTAAAGCGATCAAGAAATTGGGTAACGGTTTCACCGTCCCGCTGTTCCATATTCATGAGGTCGGCCAAAGTGGCCATGGGCTTCGCCCGTGCTTCGAACCCCGCCCAAAAGTGCTCGGCGAGTTCTCTGAAAGAGGATACGCTGTTGCGCGGGAGAGAATCAAACCAAACCCGCGCCTCATCCTGTAAGTACTCGGGGAAAATTTTACAGTAATGGAGGGATGTAGTGTTATCGCGGCTAAGCATGTTGTGCCGGAAAGCTCCAAGAAAATTGGCCGGATCTCCGGTGCCATCGTAAGGTGGTATGGCCGGCCGTTTGAACCCTTCGGGAAGGGAGGTGGCCATGATTTCTTGGGAGAACGGTGTGATGATATCTCCATTGGCATCAAGGCCCAAGATTCTGTCAAGTTCAACATTGCGTTGGACTCGCTCATACTCTTGAAGATCTAGAGTATGAGGATTGGCATAACGAACTCTCTTAGCCGCGTTGAGTGGACGGCGGCGATCGACATCGGTAAATTCATCGTTGCGTTGTCGTGATTCGTTAGAACTCCCATGGTCCTCGGAAGAACCAGGTCGTTCCCGTCGCCGATCTTGACGCCCGCGATGCCCCGGGTCTTGCTGATCACGTGAGTGCTGACGTTGTGGAGGCACCACGGGATTGGCATCATGTCCGGCATGCCCCGCGGGGTGTTAGCGATTAGCCGCCCAGTCTTGAAGAACATGGGCGTGCTCTTGTAGGAAAGCCTGGAGCAATTCTGGTGTGATTTGAATGTTAACCGGTGGTTGGGCAGCAGCGGGATTAGGGTTTTGCACGTCTTGAGGGGGTGGAGGTAAATGCTGATTGTCTGGATTCGCAACCGGGCCTTGATTGCCCTGATGATGAGATGTACTCCTTGCTGGCAATTGCCTCGGTGGCAAAACTTGATCCACGGGTGGATCTTGGTTGGATTGATCACCTTGGCGAGATTGATTCAAACGAGTCGTCACCATGATCTTTGAATACGCTGTGAATGTCAAAAATTGCTTTACGTTCCCACAGACGGCGCCAATTGATAAAGCACAATCCGGTATCCAATCAATTCAGCCTCAATCAGTGCAAGAAATATAAAAACACACAAGATATACGTGGTTCGATCCGGAGATCTACGTCCACGGGCAGAAAATCACTCTTGCCGAGGTGTTTCTTTCACTAAAACTTTGAGCTTACAAGCAATAATTCAGAATACAGAATGCGAACCCTAATTCAGAGTTCTTTTCTCATATTTATACTCAGCTTTCCTAAACCCTAACTGAACCCTAACAAACTCCCTATTCTCACGCCTATTTCCCGCTGCATGGCGGTTGGGAACGAATCCTAGCCTTGATTCGCGGAACAAACCATCTGTTGGGCCGACGTGTGTTCCTGGGCCTGCTGGGCCTACGCGTGCTGGGCCTACGCGTGCTGGGCCTACGCGTGCTTGCTGGGCCTACGCGTACTGGGCCAGTCAGTGGGCTTAGGTATTAACCCGACCCGAAGTGATCGGGTTATCCCTATCACTGCTGTAATTCTTGTAATTGCGTGTTCGTAGTAGTGGATTGAGGAGTGCAGATCCTCCGTGGATGTAGATCAAAGATCGAACCACGTTAAATCTTCTTGTTCTTGCTGATTTCATTCCATTCCTTGTGTTGTTTCTGTTCTTGCATTTCTGGTATGCATTTAGCCGAACACATTGCAGTTGTTCGTTCGATCTGTGGCCGAAATTTGGTTCTGTATTGTATGTGTTGAGTATTCTAACAACAACCTCGTATCTTCAGTCTTCACCCTCAGAAAAGCTTACACCATCAACGTGTTGTGGTGGTGCACCAAAATGGTCTGCAGCTTCGTCCACTTTGGCTCCCCTTTTCTCTTTACGCATTCACCATCCTATTTCCCTGCAATATGAAAAAAAAGGATCAAATTTTATAAACTTTTAAATACGCATGTTCCAAATTTTTTTCTCTGTATCCTTACCGGGCAAGCTCTAGCCATATCTCTTCCGGAGCTGCTATGGTGTTAGCAGCGTCATTGTACACAATGTCGCTCATGGAAATGAGATTATTGAAGGTAGAATGACGTAGTTGAGGTTTCCACATCTTCTTCCACAACACCCAGAATTTGAATTCCATCCCACATAGGAATTCAGAACCCATTATGCGTGAGCAATTGCGTCTTGCCTTATTTATACCAATGTTAAATTTGCGAATAACAACTTCATCAGCTAGTACGTTGATGAAGGTATTGTCTATCTATTCCGGCCATTCCTGATCGTAAAAATGGTCACTTTGTGTAAGGCGCGGAGGAGTTAACGGGGGCATGCTGAAGGAGTTGATTTGTTATTGGTGCACAATTTCTAAATAATTTGAAGAGAAATACTAACAAATAAAGGCTTACTTGACTATATTGTAGCTTACCTGTGAAGGCTAGGGATCATAAATAAGAAAAAAAATTACCACACCCACATTAATGTGATGGGACTGATTTTATTCAAACAACCAACAAAATGAAACACTACTGTTTTCCCACTGCATGGGCTCTATAAGAAGGTTGAGTGTTGGTAAAACTTACAAACAAATGATTTTATTACTCATATTTTAACATATATCTTTAATGCTCCTATCGGTTCAGAAAGTGTGTCGTTGAAAATATTTTTAAAAAAAAATTTCGCTTTAACAAAAAAACCTGTAACTGTTTACTGTCTTATGCCAAATAGCTTATTTAGTTTAGGTGAATATCACTCTATTTTATAAAATATATCCTAACAAAATAGATGGTCTAGGTATATACTTGTCAATTCCATCCATTCTTAATGTTTTCAAATAAGTCTAAAGTGGCAATTTTTTAGTACCGGATGGAGTATTAAATAGTAGCACTACAATAACACAAATCTTGTAATACCTTGTACAAAAACATTTGTCAGTTGGGTTATTTACTTAAGAGTTGTGTTAATCAGTGCAATAAAATAATTTGAAATAGAAAAACACCTTTATTTAGAAATTACTTGCTAAACATAATTATAACGGAAATATAAACATTAAACATATGAAGCTAAACATAAAGTCAGGAAGTGGGAATATGTCTTAACTAATGTTGCCTCCTGGGGCGTACTGTTGAACATCCCTAACATATCCTCAATTCGTATAACAAATCAGCTATATTTCAGTAGACCCGTCGCTCAGTAACGGGTGATCCAAAATAAGGGATTTAACATTTTTGCCCGTTGCCTCCCCATCTGAGCTGCTTACACTTAACCCATTCGCATCCGTTGAACGATTGGTGACAATTTGTTAAATTCTACCTAATCATCAACTTCTTCAAATACCACTCTTAAAGCTTCGATTTTCGTTTCGCCCTTGTAAGTGTACGCCAATACTAAACGCTCAAACTATAATTAATTAAGAATGTATAGGACTAAATATTTATGTAAGCTAACTCAAAATCAACAAGTACGGTTAATAGTTAAGCTGGCAAATAATAGGGCACTATAAATTGAAGGAAACTATAAACAATCATTGTAGATTCAATGTACCTCCAAAATTCATGGGCAAACAATTTGCTCAAAAGTAATATTATTGTGATTCTTGTCGTAATTAACACCGAGATTGTTTATCAGCAAAGTAAAAACAGTGTAATGACGCTGAAGTTTCTTGAACTGTTCGCTACAAAACCTGATATTGAAGTTGGTCTCCTTTTTGTGGTTTAATGCATCCATCGCTCGCCTAATAGCAAGATTGTTGTCCCCCATATTTGAATTGCCCGTTATTCTTTTCAACAATAAGAAGTGATAAAAAGTGCTTCTCAACATCAGCGCTGCACTCAGAAGAGTAGAACATGAAATCTTGACCAAAAGCCTTCCTCTTTTTTAGGTTACTACTTGACGTCATTCCCTTTTGCTTTGAAATGTTTGATAGTTGAAGGTTTTCTGAAACAAGGGGCGGGTCTTTACCAACTTCAAAATATTCTCTTTTTCGAGCATTTAAGGACAGTAAGAAGGTAGGTAAATGTGAAGAGGACTACAAATAAAAGACTACAAAACCTAAGTTAAGAGGCTAGTTTTTTTTTTTTAAAAAAAAAATTTGTGTGGATATGGGAATCATTTAAATCACGAGAAAGCAACCTCATCGCCTTTGCCTTTTGTCTTTACATTGGTGTACTAACTACATGAGGGGCCCTTACCCTTCTCGGTTTCCATATTCAATTTGTCCACATCCACTTGTTGGTAGAACAATAAAAAGTTGCATTACATTGCTGATAAGTGATTAATTTCATATTTTAATCCCTCAGGTTATTGCATTTTAATTGTATTTATATGACAATAATAATTAATTTTGCTAAGGTTTATTATTTATTTGCTAAATCTAATATTTTTTTTTTGTATTTAATTAAAAATGGGCTCTTAGCTATTTTAATTAAAAAAGAATATTAGCCCATCAACTCCCATGTGACTTCGGCCCTGCTGAAAACAAATGAAATAAAACCAGACTACAATATTTGACTTGCATCAACAATTTAGCAACTTGTGAAGTTAAGAAAATGAAAATAAGCCACAGTTGTGGACTTTCAAGCATGTGTGGACTTTCAACTTGTAACCAGCAACCACTTACAAAAGTGTATCTACACACTCAGTGGAAGAAAGAGATGTACAACAACAAACGGAACAATATCAGCTACAACTTACGGAATAATAGAGCAACTTGAAATAACTTCCGGCAGCAAATTGGCAGCCCTTGTACATCAAATTGGCAGCCTCAAATCATCAAGTTGATAGCTATGTGGTAGCGTGTTGTTATCGCCACAAATTTAACATATACTTAGCCCACAATATTAAATAAATTAGTATATGGTAAGAAAGGATCATTCCCACGAGGAAAGTTTTGCTTACATAATTTTAGAATCAAACATGATCAACATTTAATTTCAATTATGAACTATAAATAATAGAAAAAATATATATATAAATAGAAGTTCACACACACACACAAAGGGGGGGGGGGTGGTGTTTAGCGAGAATGACGGCTAAAAGTAAAAGATAAATAATTCTAAAACTGATATCTTCAAGAAAAAATAAAGAAATAATCAAAACATGTAAATTTTAGGATTAATAAACTAAGAGCTTGAGTCTTGATCAATGATACAAAACAAACTTGATAGATTGATGGTAAAAATTTTAAGTAGCAAAAATTCCACTCTAGTTCCTCTTATATAGTTAGAATCATTCTAGGACAATTCCAACACTAATTAACCTAACCATGTCAATCTTTACTATTCAATCAACAAGGCTTCGACTAATTGCATAGAGTTTTGTAAGATCAATCCTAGCAAATCAAAAGTTGAAATTACTAGATCAAATTATAACCAAGTATGAATCAAAACCATTTCACTGTTCTTAATTCAAACTATTTGCTACTTGGGTTCTATTCAATTCAGACTAGGCCGAACCAAACAAAATAGCTTCAATTCCAATCAACACACATGAAATGGATCCAAAAACCTTGAAAATGAGGATTAGAATTTAAAATCAAGTAGCACAATATGACAAGAATATCAACTAAATTTTGTGTTCACTTGAGCAAAACATCAAACACATTGTGTGCATAAACATCAACATAAACATATTATAAAATAACTTAACTATAATTCAAGAAGGATGTGAGGGACATACTAATGAATAATATTTGGAAGATATAAAAAGAGAAATTTGACAAGAATTAGTACTAAAAAACCTCCCCTTGTTGAGTTGCTTTGACACTTCTCAAAAGCGGGAAATTTCCTCCGTCTATCGTAAACGAAATAGTCCATTTCCGATAGATTTTTTTTCTTTCTACACTCCCTAATATTACTTTAGAAGCCCTCACACCCTCAAAAGATTACAATAAAGAAAACCTCAAAAGATGGAGGTTCTACCTCTACTTGAGAATTTGAGTTGTTGGTGGATTGTAGCATTGATTGAATGTGGATACCTTCCTCCTTTTAATAGGCTGATTTGAGCTCCAACTTACATCTTCAACTGCTGTAATTTTGCTGAATAAGCTGTCAATTTGCAGCTGTAAATCCACTTGAATGCTTTTACGTCAGTAAAATGAGCAGCAATCCCAAAGGGTGAAAAACGCGTCCCAGTGAGAGACGCAGCACAAGCAATTTGCTTTCCTAATTATTTCATCCAAGCAGCAACAGACTATTTCTTCCATTTTCCCTTGAATAAGTCAAAAATTGTCGGCTACTTTTCTTCTTATTCATTTCGCAAATTGCAAGTTGGTACTGCAAGAAAAAAATTGTTTGCTATACTTTCATGTTTATTTATATATTATACTTTAGTAATGGCTGATTTGGTGGGACTTATGGCCTGCCTTCTTTTAAAAATGGGCATCAAGATTTCAAATATTAACTAAAAATAGAAAAGATTAGATTAAACTAAAATTAATAAATCTTACCAAAATTAATTACTATTGTTATATAAACACAATTAAAATGCTATAATTTAAGGAATTAAAATATGAAATTGTTCACTTATCAAATTCTCCCACACTTAGATTTTGGTCGTCCTCAAGCAAAATATGAATATTAGTTTATCAAATACATAAGAGGCATGACTTACAAGTATACAAATAATGAATTGGTTCAACTTATTGTATTTTAAGAATAACAAGCTCAATATCAATAACTAGCTAGCATTTAGTATCATTTAAAAACAGAGTAAAGTAAGTAGGTAATACCTCACAAGACAATTCACTCATTACTCATGTGTTTAAAAGGGTTAGTGTTTCGCTCAAATTTATTTCATAAACTTGACCCTCCATAAGCTTGCATGTCTTCTCATTTCTCCACAACTAAGATCACATACATAACATAAATTATAAGGACTTTTTTTAGGTATTAAAGTTGGGAGAAATTTGTGTATAAGGTGTTCATGGGAGTAAAGTCGACAGAAAAATGGTTTAGGATAACTTATGATTTTTTAGAGGCAAGTGTGGTAGTAAAATATGGCAGCAAAGACCCTTGTATTAGTAGAGCAAAGCAACACCATATTCAAAAACTTGAAATTTTTCACACTTTCTATTTTTCTTCCCTTTTTTTTTTTAGCCATGATCGACCAAAGTAGGTGCATTTAATGCTCCATCCTACCATGACACAAGGTTAGTGGATTATAAGATCACCCATTGCCTTCCACATTGGTACCTCAAGTCTCTACTGGTTTTTTTTTTAACTAACCCTCTTTGTATCCATACTTTTACCACAATCCACATTTCTTTGAATTCAAGTACTCTACTAATCCTTAGGCCATGGGAAAAAATAGATCATCTGGGTTGAGGCTTATAATGAGACAAGCAAAAATGAAGAAGGGCCAAAAGGCTCAACTTGGCTCACTAGTAGTCAGTATATGTAAGGTTTATTTTGGCTCAAGTGATTTCCTAAATGCCTTAATCATCCTTATGTGAAATGTATGTGATAAGTTTGGCTTTGAAGAGAATAATGCAAGTTTAGGGATACAAATCCACTAAAGAAATTACTCATGAAAGAAATGTGACTTGATAAGATATATATCAGTCATTAAGCTCAAAATCTCACCAGCTTTTTGTCTACATACATAGTCACTACTATTATATATATATATATATATATATATATATATATATATATATATGTATATATATATCAACTAGTTAAAAGAATTGAGTCCGTTTATTAATCATGTTATGATTTTTAGAGCAAATTGTTTCAAACTTGTGCACATACACCTTTAGCAATTGAGAAACTCAAAATTGTCCAATTTACACAAAAATAAGTGCCAAAAAGTGCATTAAATAGCAAGAAATTTTAAAAATTAGCCTCGAAATTCATGAAAATTTGTCAAAATCACTTTCTTATCCCCCCCCCCCCCAACACTTAAACCATACATTGTCCTCAATGTAAGTTTCAAATATGGAGTAAAAGAAAAAATAGCCAAGTCATGCATCTTATTAAAAAAGCTAGTTGCATACTAATATTGCAATATATATCCGAAAATTAAAGCATACTAAATTGCAAAATAGATTAGACAAAAAGAGTAGAGTAGAGAATGCAAATGTGGTATTGGGTTGCCTCCCAAGTAGAGCCTTTGTTTATTGTCGTTGGCTCGACAGACTTCATCCTTGCTCATGTTTCCTCTAAAATAATTTCCTCCATCAGAATCACTTGAGCATGTTCGTAGAACGGCTTTAGCCTGTGACCATTTACTTTGAAAATCTTGTCAGTTTCTAAATTTTTTATTTCCACTGCACCATGAGGAAAGACGTTAGTAACAACAAAGGGGCCAAGCCCTCGTGTTCAGAGCTTACCTGGAAATAATTTCAATCTAGAATTCAATTACAACACTTTTTGCCCAATATGAAATGACTTCCTAAGTATCATCTTGTCATGAAATGCTTTGGATTTTTCCTTGTATATTCTAGCATTTTCGTAAGCTTCTAATCTTAGTTCCTCCATTCTTGCAATTGTAACTTTCTCTTTTTTCCAGCTTTTATGTAGTCTAAGTTACACTGTTTTACCACCCAATATGATTTATGTTCAATTTCAACTGGTAGATGACAAGCTTTTCCAAAAACCAACCTATAAGGAGACATGCCAATTGGAGTTTTAAATGCAGTTCTATAAGCCCAAAGAGCATCATCTAATCTTATACTCCAATCTTTCTTATTAGGATTAACCATTTTCTCCAAAATTTGTTTAATTTCTCTATTAGAAACCTTAGTTGCCCACTAGTTTGGGGGTGATATTCAGTAGAAACGAAATGCGTGACATTATATTTTTCAAGTAAAGCACCAAATGTCTTATTGCAAAAATGAGTACCATAGTCACTAATGATTGCTTTTGGTATGCCAAACCTATTAAAGATGTGACTCTTAACAAATTTTACCACAGTTTTAGCATCATCATGCTTAAAAGCCTTAGCCTCTACCCACTTAGATACATAATCAACGGCAAGAATGATGTAAACATTACCAAAAGATGATGGGAATGGACCCATAAAAATCAATATCCCAAATGTCGAAATTTTCACAAACTAAAATACCTGTTTGAGGCATCTCATTCATTCGTGATATGTTACTTGTCTTTTGACACTGTTCACAAGATTTACAAAACAAATATGCATCTCTATGCAAAGTAGGCCAATAAAATCCACATTTAAGCACTTTATAAGCGGTCCTTTTGGGACCGAAATGACCTCCAACATCATAATTATGACAAAAAGTTAAAATAGACATGTATTCGGATTCATTAACACATCCTTTAATTATTTGATCAGAACAAGATTTCCATAAATTTGGGTCATCCCAAAAAATAATATTTCGATTCAACCTTTATTTTATCCTTTTGAGCCTTTATCAATTCAGTTGGGAAAGTCCTAGTTACTAAATAATTTACAATATCAGCATACCAAGGAGGTTCCACAGTCAAAGAATATAATTGCTCATCGAGAAAAAATTCAGAAATCATTGGCCAATCATCTCTAGGTACTATTTTACTCAAGTGATCCGCAACAAGATTTTCAGCACCTTCCTTATCTCTAATTTCTAAATCAAATTCTTGCAATAAAAGCATCCATCTCAAAAGTCTAGGCTTTGGTTCTTTCTTTTTCATCAAATATTTAAGTGCGGCATGATCAGAAAAGACAATCACTTTGATACCAAGCAAATATGAATGAAATTTCTATAATGCAAACACAGCAGCGAGCATTTCTTTTTCAATCACAGTGTAATTACATTGTGCAGGGTCAAGTGATTAAGAAGCATAATATATCACATAGGACTCTTTCTCTTTTCTTTGTCCTAACACAGCTCCTACAACTTTGTCACTCGCATTGCACATTATTTCAAATGGTAAATTCCAATCAGGGGGGAGAATTGCAGGAGCAGAAGTCAATCTATGTTTCAAATCATCAAAAGCCTTTTTACATTTTTCACTAAATTCAAACGGGATATCTTTTCAAGCAATGCACATAAAGGGGATGCAATTTTTTAATTTTTTTTAATAAAACGTCTATAAAAGCCAGGATGCAAAAGAAATGATCTTACCTCACGAACACAAGTAGGATAAGGTAATGAGCTGATTACTTGAATTTTGGCTTTATCGACTTCTAGGCCTTTAGAGCTCACAACATGTCCCAAAACTACACCTTGTTCAACCATAAAGTGACACTTTTCGAAGTCTAAGATAAGGTTAGTTTCGATGCACCTTTTGTAAATCAAATGAATCACCAAAAACAGTAAAGTCATCCATAAATATTTCCATGTTATGCTCAATCAAATTAGAAAATATGCTCATCATACATCTTTGAAAAGTACCGGGTGCATTACAAAGGCCGAAGGGCATTCTCCTAAATGCAAATGTGCCAAACGGGCATGTGAAAGTGGTTTTCTCTTGATCTTCTGGAGCAATAGCAACTTGACTATATCCCGAGTACCCGTCTAAGAAACAAAAGAAAGCTTGCCCTGCTAGTTTTTCCAACATTCGATCAATAAATGGTAATGGAAAGTGGTCCTTTCTAGTGGCTAGATTTAGCTTCCTGTGGTCAATGCACACTCTCCATCCATTAGATACTCTAGTAGGAACAAGTTCGCCTTTTGTATTTTCTATCACCGTTATTCCAGATTTCTTAGGTACCACATTAATTGGACTTACCCATTTAGAATCGAAAATGGGAAAAAATACTCCTGTTTCTAACCATTTAATAATTTTATTTTTCACGAAATCCATCATAGGAGGATTTAGCCTATGTTGTGCTTCCCTAACAGGTTCAGCAATTTCTTCAAGAAGGATTCTATGCATGCACAAAGTTGGGTCTAATCCTTTAAGATCAGCAATTGTCCATCCTATTGGCTCTTTATATTGCTTTAATACATTCAACATTTTTTCTTCTTGGGATGGGGTTAAAGAATTTGAAATAATCACAGGCAAAGTTTCACCATCTCCAATAAAAGCATACTTCAAATTAGAGGGAAGGGGTTTTAATTCCAACTTAGGAGCTTGTACTACATAAGGCAATAATTTTGAAGATGTGAGGGGCAAAACAAGAGATGTAGAAGTTACCTTCAATTCTTCTAAATTAGCCTCTTTTTCAACAAAACAGTCAGAAGATTCAAGTTCAAGTAGTACTTCATCCAAGTTATCTAGATCAAAGATTTGTTGCACAATTACATCAATAATATCAACAGTATTAATTGAACTCACATTATTTATGTCACTAGAATATCTCATTGCATCAAAAATATTGAACTTAATTACTTCCCCGTCAAATTCCATGGTCAAATTTCCTTCATGCACATCAATCTTAGTCTTAGATGTTTTCAAGAATGGTCTTCCTAAGAGTAATGACACATTATTAGACAAATCATCACCCATGTCAAGAATGTAAAAATCAGTGGGAAATACTAATTCATTTACTTGAACTAAGACATCCTCAATTATTCCTACTGGATATGCATTAGACCTATCAGCCAATTGAATCACAACATCATTTTGCTTAATGGCCCTAAATTCAAAGAATCATAAATAGTTTTGGGCATAACATTTATCGAAGAACCTAAGTCTAGTCTGCATCTTTCAAACCTCAAATTTCCAATCTTGCAATGTATATATAGTGAACATACCTGAGTCCTTGCACTTAGGTGGAATTTTCTTTTGAATCATGGCGGAAATATTTTCACCCATACTTACATTTTGAGAGCCTTTGAATTTCTTTTTGTTGGTGCAAAGCTCCTTGAGAAATTTAGCGTATTTGGGAACCTGTTTAATAGCATCCAAGAGAGGTATGTTAAATTCTACCTTCCTAAAGGTTTCTAAGATTTCTTGGTCCACGGCTTCTTTTTTTGATTTTGCAAACCTAGAGGGAAAATGTGGGATTTCTCTAAATTGGGTAGGGGCTTTGTTATTTGGTTCATCTTTCTTAAACTCACCTCTTCCCTATCTGCCTTTTCATTTTCAGTATTTCCCACATCCTTAGGTTTAACTTCTAGCTCTTTCTCAATTTCCACCCTTTTACTTTTAGGTTCTTCTAATTTCTTCCCACTTCTTAGCGTTATGGCCATAGCATTTTCTTTTGGGTTGGGATAGAAGTTTACCGAACAGTTGGGTTTCTATGTTATTCAAGGAAGTGCAAATTTGCCCAATTTGGTTGTCTAGGTGTTGTAAATGAGTGTCGGTTTTCTTTTGGTATTGGACTCCTTGGGTATGGACTTGACCTATCTAGGTAGTCAATTTTTTGACCATATCGACTAGTTAGAAGTCTCGGGTTAATGCATGTTTTGGTAATTATTTGGTCTAAAGTTACCTTGGCCATATATAGTTAGGATTATCTTTTCAACCCTAATTATAAGTATCAGAAAAAGGGTCGACATATTTTCTTTGGGGATGACCAGGGAAACTACCTATAGCATTAACATCTTCAATCTATAAAGTAGGACAAGCATCAGTAGTATGAGAAAAATCAGTAGATATGCCACATGCACGAGCTTGCGTGTTGCCGTTTGACACAAATTTGGACTTATGAGTAGTTAACTGAGCCATTTGTTGAGCATTTTCTCTAAGTTGTTCTTGCTCAGCATTAACATCAATTTCATTAAGTCTCTTAGTTTGTCCTACATCATTTCTAGTTCCAAATTGTTGCGTATTTTGGGCCATATTAGATATTAATTGTCTAGCTTGTGCAAGCATTTTAACAACTAAAGCACCTCCACTTGCAGCATCAATCATACCTCTATCATGTGGTAAAAGACCTTCATAAAAGTATTGAATTAATAATTGTTCACTAATTTGGTGTTGGGGACAACTAGCACATAATCGTTTAAATCTTTCCAAATATTCATATAATGACTCAATAGAATTTTGCCTAATTCCACATATTTCTTTTCAAATGGATCAAATTCTACTTGCGGGAAAGGATTTTTCAAGAAACATTTTTGCAATTCTGCCCAAGTAGTGATGGATCCTGGTGGAAGATAGTAAAGTCAATCTTTAGCTAAATCATGCAATGAAAAAGGAAAAGTACGAAATTTGGCTTGTTCTTCATCAACACCATCAGGTCTCATAGTAGAGAAAACAACTAAAAATTATTTCAAGTGCCTATGAGGGTCCTCACTTGCCCGACCATTAAATTTTGGAAGCAAATTTAGAAAACCTGAGTTCAGTTTTAGAGGTTTTGTCAATTCTGGGAAGATGATACATAATGGTTGGTCATCGATGTTTGGTTGAGAAAGCTGCTTGAGCGTCTGGCTAGCCATGTTCTCCTTGGTTTCCTTTTCTTCTTCTTTTACTAGTTTTTCTTCACTTCCTTCACCGATTATCCTATCATTTTTCTATCGCATGCACCTTTCAATATCAGAGATAGAATTATGAGTTAGTATTGTAAAATAAAGTAAATGAAATAGAAGAAAATAAAAAAATAAACGATATTGTGAAAAGTAAATTAATAAACACAACTATGTTAATACATAAAGTACAATTTATTAATCTAATAGTGCAAGTTAATTGAACATAAATTTGAGCATTTAATTATTTGAACTAGCTTGTCAAAAAAACATTATACATAGCTACAAGTTCAAAGGACAGATTCAAATTTGTATTAATTCTAAGATTAAGAATACAAACAACTCTCCTCGGAAACGGCGCTAAAAATTTGGTAGCGTGTCGTTATCGCCACAAACTTAACATATTGTTAGCCCACAATATTAAATAAATTAGTATATGGTAAGAATGGATCATTCTCACGAGGAGAGTTTTGCTTATTTAATTTTAGAATCAAACATGATCAACATTTAACTTCAATTATGAACTATAAATAATAGAAAAAAAATATATAACTTGAAGTTCACAAACACACACGAAAGGGGAGGAGGGTGTTTGGCAACATTGACGGCTAAAAGTAAAAAATAAATAATTCTAAAACTGATATCTTCAAGAAAAATAAAGAAATAATCAAAACATGTAAATTTTAGGATTAATAAACTAAGAGCTTGAGTCTTGATCAATGATACAAAACAAACTTGATAGACTGATGGTAAGAATTTTAAGTAGCTAAAATTCCACTCTAGTTCATCTTATATAGTTAGAATCATTCTAGGATAATTCCAACACTAATTAACCTAACCATGTCAATCTTTACTATTAAATCAACAAGGCTTCGACTAATTGCATAGAGTTTTGTAAGATCAATCCTAGCAAATCAAAAGTTGAAATTACTAGATCAAATCATAACCAAGTATGAATCAAAACCATTTCACTGTTCTTAATTCAAACTATTTGCTACTTGGTTTCTATTCAATTCAGACTAGGCCGAGCCAAACAAAATATCTTCAATTCCAATCAACACACATGAAATGGATCCAAAAATCATGAAAATGAGGATTAGAATTTAAAATCAAGTAGCACAATATGACAAGAATATCAACTAAATTTTGTGTTCACTTGAGCGTAATGTTAAACATCCCTAACATATCCTCAATTCGTATAACAAATCAGCAATATTTCAGTAGACCCGTCGCTCAGTAACGGGTGATCCAAAATAAGGGATTTAACATTTTTGCCCGTTGCTACCTCCCCATCTGAGTTGCTTACACTTAACCCATTCGCATCCGTTAAACGATTGGTGACAATTTGTTAAATTCTACCGAATCATCAACTTCTTCGAATACCACTCTTAAAGCTTCGATTTTCGTTTTGCCCTTGTAAGTGTACGCCAATACTAAACGCTCAAGCTATAATTAATTAAGAATGTATAGGACTAAATATTTATGTAAGCTAACTCAAAATCAACAAGTGCGGTTAATAGTTAAGCTGGCAAATAATAGGGCACTATAAATTGAAGGAAACTATAAACAATCATTGTAGATTCAACGTACCTCCAAAATTCATGGGCAAACAATTTGCTCAAAAGTAATATTATTGTGATTCTTGTCGTAATTAACACCGAGATTGTTTATCAGCAAAGTAAAAACAGTGTAATGACGCTGAAGTTTCTTGAACCGTTCGCTACAAAACCTGATATCGAAGTTGGTCTCCTTTTTGTGGTTTAATGCATCCATCGCCCGCCCAATAGCAAGATTGTTGTCCCCCCATATTTGAATTGCCCGTTATTCTTTTAAACAATAAGAAGTGATAAAAAGTGCTTCTCAACATCAGCGCTGCACTCAGAAGTGTAGAACATGAAATCTTGACCAAAAGCCTTCCTCTTTTTTAGGTTACTACTTGACGTCATTCCCTTTTGCTTTGAAATGTTTGATAGTTGAAGGTTTTAAGGACAGTAATAAGGTAGGTAAATATGAAGAGGACTACAAATAAAAGACTACAAAACCTAAGTTAAGAGGCTAGTTTTTTTTAAATTTGTGCGGATATGGGAATCATTTAAATCACGAGAAAGAAACATCATCGCCTTTGCCTTTTATCTTTACATTAGTGTACTAACTACATGAGGGGCCCTTACCCTTCTCGGTTTCCATATTCAATTTGTCCACATCCACTTGTTGGCAGAACAATAAAAAGTTGCATTACATTGCTGATAAGTGATTAATTTCATATTTTAATCCCTTAGGTTATTGCATTTTAATTGTATTTATATGACAATAATAATTAATTTTGCTAAGGTTTATTATTCATTTGCTAAATCTAATATTTTTCTTGTATTTAATTAAAATTGGGCTCTTAGCTATTTTAATTAAAACAAATATTAGCCCATCAACTCCCATGTGACTTCGGCCCTGCTGAAAACAAATGAAATAAAACCAGCCTACAATCTTTGATTTGCATCAATAATTTAGCAACTTGTGAAGTTAAGAAAATGAAAATAGGCCACAGTTGTGGACTTTCAAGCATGTGTGGACTTTCAACTTATAACCAGCAACCACTGACAACAGTGTATCTACAGACTCAGTGGAAGAAAGAGATGTACAACAACAAATGGAACAACATCAGCTGTAACTTACGGAACAATAGAGCATCTTGAGACAACTTCCGCCAGCAAATTGGCAGCCCTTGTACATCAAATTGGCAGCCTCAAATCATCAAGTTGATAGCTATGTGGCAGCGTGTTGTTATTGCCACAAATTTAACCTATTCTTAACCCACAATATTAAATAAATTAGTATATGGTACGAAAGGATCATTCCCACGAGGAGAATTTTGCTTACATAATTTTAGAATAAAAAATGATCAACATTTAATTTCAATTATGAACAATAAATAATAGAAAAAAATATATATATAAATAGAAGTTCACAGACACACACACGCAAAAAGAGGGGAGGGGGGGTGTTTAGCGACAGTGATGGCTAAAAGTAAAAGATAAATAATTCTAAAACTGATATCTTCAAGAAAAATAAAGAAATAATCAAAACATGTAAATTTTAGGATTAGTAAACTAAGAGCTACGGGTGCAGGTCTCCTAATAAAGGAAGGTGTAATTGCCATAACATGTGGGAATTTTTTCTTCGTAAAGCAGTCCTACTTATTCTAGCAACTACTACTTGATAAAGACCTTCAGCTCTCGCGAATATGGTTGAATTTATGTCCTTACACAATGCATCAAACATTGAGTCTTGATCAATGATACAAAACAAACTTGATAGATTGATGGTAAGAATTTTAAGTAGCTAAAATTCCACTCTAGTTCCTCTCATATAGTTAGAATCATTCTAGGATAAAACCATGTCAATCTTTACTATTCAATCAACAAGGCTTCGACTAATTGCATAGAGTTTGGGAAGATCAATCCTAGCAAATCAAAATTTGAAATTACTAGATCAAATCATATTCAAGTATGGATCAAAATCATTTCACTGTTCTTAATTCAAACTATTTGCTACTTGGTTTCTATTCAATTCGGACTAGGCCGAGCCAAACAAAATAGCTTCAATTCCAATCAACACACATGAAATGGATCCAAAAATCATGAAAATTAGGATTAGAATTAAAAATCAAGTAGCACAATATGACAAGAATATCAACTAAATTTTGTGTTCACTTGAGCAAAACATCAAACACATTGTGTGCATAAACATCAACATAAACATATTACAAAATAGCTTAACTATAATTCAAGAGGGATGTGAGGGACATACTAAAAAATAATATTTGGAAGATATAAAAAGAGAAATTTGACAAGAATTAGTATTAGAAAACTTCCCCTTGTTGAGTTGCTTTGACACTTCTCAAAAGCGGAAAATTTCCTCCGTCTATCGTAAATGAAATAGTCCGTTTCCGATAGATTTTTTTTCTTTCTACACTCCCTAGTATTACTTTAGAAGCCCTCACACCCTCAAAAGATTACAATAAAGAAAACCTCAAAAGATGGAGGTTCTACCTCTACTTGAGAATTTGAGTTGTTGGTGGATTGTAGCATTGATTGAATGTGGATACCTTCCTCCTTTTATAGGCTGATTTGAGCTCCAACTTGCATCTTCAACTGCTGTAATTTTGCTGAATAAGCTGTCAATTTGCAGCTGTAAATCCACTTGAATGCTTTTACGTCAGTAAAATGAGCAGCAATCCCAGAGGGTGAAAAACGCGTCCCAGTGAGAGACGCAACACAAGCAATTTGCTTTCCTAATTATTTCATCCAAGCAGCAACATGCTATTTCTTCCATTTTCCCTTGAATAAGTCAACAATTGTCGGCTACTTTTCTTCTCATTCATTTCGCAAATTGTTTTGCTAAATAATCCCCCTCCGTGTGTGTGCGCTATGTGATTAGATATACTAGTTTATTATTTTACTAATTTTTAAGCATCAAATTGTAAAGTTAGATCGACTTATTTAAAAGACTTTTAGATTCATGTCTAGCCGGTCTAAACTACCCTTGTAGAAAGGAAGTGTTGATGTCATCTAGTAGTTTGATACTTTATTTTCTATTACATAATTGGAGTTGAAAATGACTCTACATTGATTTTAAAATTAAGTAAGCAAAACTCTCATCATGGGAATGATCATTTTCTTACCATATACTAATTTGGTTAATATTGTGGGCTAAGAATAGGTTAAATTTTGTAGTGGTAACGACACAATACCCAATTTTTGGTGTTGTTGTAGAGGAGAGTTGTTTGTATACTTAATCTTAGAACTAATACAAATTTGAATATCTCATTTAAACTTGTGGATATATTTTTTTTTCTACAAGCCTGTTGAAATGATTAAATGCTCGACTTTGTGTACAATTGGGTTAAACTAGACATTGATAAATTATAATTTTTATATATTAAAGTAGATGTATTTATTAATTTACTAATCAGTGAAGAAATTGAAGAAAACCAGGTGAAGGAAGAAAAAAAAAGAAAGAAAATAGGATATGGCTAACCAGACGCTCAAGCAGCTTTCTCAACTTAATATCGATGACCAACCATTGTGTATCATCTTCCAAGAATTGGTAAAACCTCTCAAGCTGGACTCAGGTTTTCTAAATTTGCTTCCAAAATTTAATGGTCGGGCAGGTGAGGACCCTCATAGGCACTTGAAAGAATTTTAAGTTGTTTCTTCTACTATGAGACCTGATGGTGTTGATGAGGAACAAGAAAAATTATGTGCATTTCCTTTTTCATTGCATGATTTAGCTAAATATTGGCTTTACTATCTTCCACCAGGATCCATTACTACTTGGGTGGAATTGCAAAATTCTTTTCTTGAAAAATTCTTTCCCGCAGGTATAATTGGATCCATTAGAAAAGAATTTTTCGGAACTAGATAAAATTATAAACAATTGTGTGCTAGTTGTCCTCAACACCAAATAAGTGAACAATTAGTAAATACTTTTATGAAGGTCTTTTACCACATGATAGCGTTATGGTTGATACTGCAAGTGGAGGTTCTTTAGTTGATAAAAAGACCAACACAATCTAGACAATTAATATCTACTATGGCCCAAAATATGCAAGATTTTGGAACTAGAAATGATGTAGGACAAACTAAAAGAGTTAATGAATTGATGTAAATGCTAGCAAGAACAACTTAGAGAAAATGCTCAACAAATGGCTCATTTTAAATACTCTTATGTCCAAATCTGTGTCAAATGGCAACACGCAAGCTCGTGCATGTGGTATATATACTGATTCTTCTCATACTACTGATGTTTGTCCTTCTTTGTAGATTGAAGATTTTAATGCTATAGGAGATCTCCCTGGCCAACCCCAAGGAAAATATGATCATTTTTATGATATTTACAATGAGGATTGGAAAAATAATTCTAACTTGAGATATGGCCAATGTAACTTTAGGCCAAACAAATACCAAAATATGCATCAACCTAAAACTTCTAACCGTTCCTTAGAGGATATGGTTAAATAATAGACTACCCAAATAGGTCAAGTCCATACCCAAAAAGCACCTAGAGAACCAAATTGAGCAAATTTGCACATCATTGAGTAACATAGAAACCCAACTGTCAACTAAACTTCCATCCCAACCCATTCCCAACCCAAAAGAAAATGCTAAAGGCCATAACACTAAGAAGTGGGAAGCAATTAGAAGAACCTAAAAGTAAAAGGGTAGAAATTGAGAAAGAATTAGGATTGCAACCTAAGGATGTGAGTAAGAGTGAAAATGAAAAGAAAGATAGGGAAGGGGTGAGCTTAAGAAAAGATGAACCAAATCATAAAGCCTCTACCCAGCTTAGAGAAATTCCAATATTTCCCTCTAGATTTGCCACATCCAGAAAAGAAGTCATGGACCAAGAAATCTTAGAAACATTTAGGAAGGTAGAAGTTTAAATACCTCTCTTGGATGTTATTAATCAGGTTCCCAAGTATACCAAATTCCTCAAGGAGCTTTGCACCAACAAAAAGCAATTGGTATGACGCGTGACGCGTCGTTGGACTGTACCAAATTAGATATTTATATTTTCGATTTCGCAACTCTACAAGTAGAGCGGTAAGTCAGGTCGAACCCACAGAGGACGGTAGACTAGTGTTATCTTAATAAATCAAGCGGTTATGAAATCTAAATAAAAATAGAAACACACAATGAAAGCAATAAAGGTGGGGGGGGGGGGGGGGGGGGGTTGATTGTGATTATCAACTAAGAATTACCAAACTACTAAACTAACCCAATTAAACACTTAAGATTCAATTAACACAAGAACATAAGACAATTAGAATGAGTTTTTGGTTTTTAATAAATTTAAGGAATCTACCCTTGATCTAATATCCCTTTGGTTTCAATGTATTACCCAACTATTGTTGATGCCCAATCCAATACAATCTAAGTCCCTATCCCACGAATTACTAAGTCTGCTCTAGCAATCGTGCTATCTCTTACGTCTAACTAATCGAAAGTCTACTCTTCGACTAGCCCTATCCGATTAAATCAATCAAATCAATAAAGCATGAAGATAACAGGATAGATTCGACTTGAACCTCGAAAGATCAGGTTTCGAGGTCGAATTCTACAATATCACCAACGACATCACTCGTTGTTCGCTACTAGGGGAATCAGAGAACCTACAACTATGGATAGTGATCTCTAATTCTAGCAACACATCTACACACTCCCTAGAGGGTAATCGATCCAATAAAAAGCATGTAAACATGAATCAATGCCAGCAAATAATGTAGAACACTTAAAATTATATTAGAAAGGTAATATCAACTAGCAATAGTTACATAATCATTGTCACTCAAAGTTCAACATATGATCAGGGGTAGAAATAAGGGTGCTACTCACCCATTAATACTAAAACTAACAGAAATTCAATGTAAAAGCTAAGAAACATGATAAACATAAAGATGAAACCAAAAATCTTGATTGGGGAAGAAGATCCTTCAATCCTTCGCCCAATCTCCCTTCTTGGTGGTCTTAGTGGCTAGAAATGGCTGTTAGATATGTCCCAAGATAGGTCAAATTTGAAATGGAACTTGTACATATAAGGGAAGAGTTGTCACTTGGGTTTAAGGCAAAATCGCATTCACAATTTTAAAATAGGGTAAACAATCTCGGCCGAGATTCAAGTGTGTCCCGGCCGAGACGAAGCAATGAGGGTTTTATGCTTTGTGACTCGAAGGTTGATCTCGGCCGAGATGTAATTGTGTCTCGGCCAAGACGTGAAAAGGGGAATTCAGGGCTTTGTTAGGGTTTGACTCATCTCGGCCGAGATTTGGGTTTCATCTCGGCTGAGATCTTGATCTCTAGAAAACTTGGCTTTTTCCTAGAACGTCATATCGGCCGAGATGCATTGCCATCTCGGCCGAGATCTTAATCACTTGAAAACTTGGCTTTACCCTGAAATGTCATCTCGGCCGAGATGCATTTCCCGTCTCGGCCGAGATCTTTCTTTAGCCTTTTCCTTTGTTGCTTCGATCGATCCATCGGCTCTACGATCTTTTGATGCTCTTTTTCGATCCATTTGTACCTATTTTGACACAAAACAAACTAACCGCACTATTTTGCCCAATGAGAATTAAATGCACAAAATACATGTGAAATTGCACACAAACATCACTAAATTGACACTTAAAGCGTCCTAAAGTGTGTACACAAACACGTGTACCAACAATTCAAGGGCTCTCAAAAGGTAAGTATAGATGAATATATTTCTGCCATGATACAAAAGAAAAATCCACCTAGTGACCCAGGTATGTTCACTATAACTTGCAAAATTGAAAATTTGAGGTTTGAAAGATGCATGCTAGACTTAGGTGCTTCTATAAATGTTATGCCTAGAACTATTTATGATTCTTTGAATTTAGGGCCACTAAGAAAAATTGATGTTGTCATTCAATTGGTTGATAGGTCTAATGTATATCCAGTAAGAATACTTGAGAATGTCTTAGTTCAAGTAAATGAATTAGCATTGCCTGCTGATTTATACATTCTTGACATGGGTGTTGATTCATCTAATAATGTGTCAATGCTCTTAGGAAGACCATCCTTGAAAACATCTAAATCTAAGATTGATATGCATGAAGGAAATATAACCATGGAATTTGATGGGGAAGTAATTAAGTTCAATATTTTTTATCCAATGAGATATCCTAATGACATCAATAATGTGAGTTCAATTGATACTATTGATGTTATTGACTTGATCGTGCAAAAAATCGTTGATCTTGATAACTTGGATGAAGTACTACTTGAACTTGAATCTTCTGACTTTTTTATTGAAAAAGAGGCTAATTTAGAAGAATTGAAGGTAACTTCTACATCTCTTTCTTTGTCTCTCACTTTTTCGAAATTATTATCTTTTGTAGTACAAGCTCTTAATTAAGTTGGAATTAAAATCCCTCTCCTCTAATCTGAAGTATGCTTTTTTTTGTGATGGTGATACTTTGTCAGTGATTATTTCAAACTCTTAAACCCCATCCCAAGAAGAAAAATTGTTGAATATATTAAAGCAACATAAAGAGGCTATAGGATGGACAATCGATGATATGAAAGGAATAGGCCCAACTTTCTGCATGCATAGAATCCTTCTTGAAGATAATACTAAACCTGTTAGCGAAGGACAACGTAGGCTGAATCCCCTTTTGATGCTTTGAAACATAGATTGACTTCTACTCCTATTATTCGCCCCCTGATTAGAAAAGCAGGGGATTTGAAGAATTTCTTTTCCGACTTATTTAAAACCGTGTATTATAGGAAAATACAAGTGATGGGTTCAATTCAAATCTCTAAATTCGAAAATTACTTTATGCTCCAAAAGTGGTTCCCATACTTACAAGTTCAAGTGAGGATTTGCGAGTACGAACTATTCAATTTGAAAAAATACTCCCTCCGTCCCAGCTTAACTTTCCTACTTGCGATTTCGGTCTGTCCAAACTTAACTTGTCAGCTCACAAATCGCAACTTTGTCACACAACCTCCACCCTCAAAATTTCACCCTCAATCTCCACCTTGAAAAATTCAAAGACTCCACAAAATCTGTTTTTTTTTTCTTAATCCCCGTGCTCAATCAACTAGGCAAGTTAAGCCGGGACGGAGGGAGTATTAGATTTTTATCCCGACGTAAATCGACACTGGTGTTTCTTGCCCCAATGCGTCCTTTCTCGCGGGTTCGATCTCTCGAAGGCCTTGTGGGGTAGTTTTCTTTTCTGTAGGACAAAGATGATCGAAGTTTGGGGTAGTTTGGTAACATCTTATTGGCTAATTTCTTTTTAATTAAGTACGAGCAAACAATCACAAGACTTAGAAAATCTTATAAGCTCTCACATCTTATGTTTTTAGAGCTTATAAGTTGTATGGTCTTATTTTAAAATAAGTTGTAGAAGTGTTTGGATCAAACAACTTATAAGATCTCAACAACAACTTATAAGATATTCAAGTGTTTGGTAAAAAAGATCATTTTTTAAATTATAATGACCAAAACAAACATTTTATTTTAATACATAATAACTACAAATTACACAACGAAAAGTGAAAAGTGTAACAAAGTTGCAAATGACACTAGGGAGGCAGAGTGAAAACACCCTCCAAATTCAGTAGCAAATATACTGATATACTCACATAAAAAAACCTTCCCATCAAGTACTACCAATTCAAAAGCAAATATAGATACTCAAAAAGCCTCTTAAGAATTCAACACATGTAAAGTTGGATGATGCTCGTCATGTTTCCCCAGCCTTTCTCCAAAGTGTTGATTTTAACACTCATTTTTTTAAAGCAAACATTATTCAGCAGCAATTCATTGCCTTTTACATGATTTTAGTACTCATTGTTCTTTCGAAGTCAGCCATAACAAACACTTGAACATTAAACTGATACATTTAACAAAAGAATATATGAAATGCATTCTCCAAGTACGGATAAAACGGAACAAGAGGAAGAGGTAATCACGCCTTTATACAAATTTAACAAGTGCATTAAAGTACTCCTAATAAAGCAAGAATGTCAAATTATTGAATAATTAATTTGCCGGCCACACGAAGCTACATTAAAAAAACACAAAACAAAAAATCCTCCGGACCTGCAAAAAAAAATATTTCATCTTTGTGCGCTTATCTACATAGCAATTGAGTCGCGCACCGCCATCCAATAAGCATTATCGGAACTATTTGAATCTTCAACACTAGACGCTTTGGTAGATGCTTCGGTGTCCCCATTGCCACGTGGCTCATAATTTTCATCCTCTGCTATTTTAAATGCCTCATCCGGAATGTTTTTCTTCCTTATATAGTTGTGAATCGCCATAGTTGCCAATACAATATCTCTTTGTGTGTCAATATGATAATAAGGTATATCCGCCAAAATATTCCATCTTGCTTTCCAGACTCCAAAAGTCCATTCAATAACATCTACACGAAGAGTGGTAGTAACTGAATTTTTCTTTAAGATTTCTTGGTGCACGTAGTTGACCATTTCTTGCCCGACGAAAGTCATCAAGGTGATATCTTATATTCTCACCTTTATAAGGACCCATATACCCTAACATATGTGAGTATCCAGCATCAACCAAGTAATATTTGTTTCCTTTAGGGATAGGAAAGTTAATATTTAAACTACGAATAGCTTCTCCAAATATCCTATTATCATGAGCAGCGCCTTCCCATCCGGCCCAAGCAAATGTAAAACACATATTGAAATCCACAACTGCAAGAATGTTTTGAGTTGCATACCCTTTGTGTCCAATATATGGTATCACTTTCCCTTGTGGTAACCGAGCTTTAACATGTGTGCCATCAATTGCTCCAATGCAATTTTGAAATAATAATACAATAGAGAGGGATATAAGTTAGAATCATTTACAAGAATATAGTAAAACTATATTTATTATGTGATTGAAACTTTACTTACATTAAAAAATGGTTTGTATCGTTGATGTTGAGGTTGATGATATCCTTTACTCTCATTATACTGAGGATGAGGTCTAATTATGTCATTAGCTAGCATCCTAAGAGCCTTTAGACTCTATGAAAATGTCTTGAGATAGTTTCACCTGAATGATTAAATATTTCTTACACTAATCTATTATCAGCACCATGAGCACAAGTCAACAAAAATATCCCCACTTCCTCGTGAACAGACATTCCTCTTGTTAGAAGAAGATTATATTTATGGGTCAATTCATAGCATAAATCCAGAAATACTTGTTTTGTTAGACGAAAAGCTTGATAGCATCTTATTCCATGTCCTTCTAGTATCTCCTCCATAAATATATGACCCGTCTGACTTGATGTACAACATGGTATCTTATGAATATAGGTATCATAATATGTTAAAATACTACGAGCAGTCACTTTGCACAAAACCAACCAATCTAAATCTTGTTGAACATGATTTTAATTTTTCAATAGTTTCCTCACCAGAATAAATATCTAGATGAAATAGAGAACAATTTGAGATATCCCAAGACTCTGTTGAAGCACAATCTGTAATATTCTCCTCCATTAAACTATAAAGACAAAATAAACAAAAGAAAATTAATTAGAAAAAAAAGACAATATAGTAACTTCCCAAAGTAAGCATGTTTAGTAAGAAATTATGTTTGCAATCTACAGGACTACGTTGTTCATAAACATAAAAGAAAAGATACTCTAAAATACCAACAAAATTATCATACTCAAAAAACAAAAGAACCATGTTGCTAACTACATTAGTGGAAAAGTTATTATTTCTCACAACAAAATTATTTATTTTTCTTAAACAAGTCGTGATTGAACTCTAGCCAAGATAAGCAACACTCTTGGGAAAGCTGGCCAACAAACACTTCTCGCATATCCTTTTTGCTTAATAAGTTGCAAGCATAGTTCCAAACTCCACTTGAAGGTGCTATTCCAGGAGTGTTGTTTAAGATCTCCAGTGCAGCCCCAATAGTAATATCTGTCGAAGATGACCAGGTGACGACATTTTAATTTTCCATAAACTTTAAAGAGATTGTATATCTTCTTTCAAAGAACCTGCCCCAGAAATTCGTTTTCCCCTATTATTTTCTCCAAAGTATTTTCTTTTCGTGGTGGCTAAGGATGAGAACATGATGTCATTAGCAAAATTATTTGTTTCATTGGTTTCAGAACTCATATTGTACTCATCTACTTCAATATCATCAATGCAACCATCACCACCAATCCCCACATGTTCTTCAACTCCGACAGACTCGTTACGCTTGAACATTTCATTTTCAATCTCAATCTCATTTTCAAATATTTGGTTCGGTGCTCGAGCTCTTTCTCCAGTGGCGGCAACATCAGAAAATAGTGCATCATACCGAAACCAAATTAAAGATAGATCTTTGTTCTTAAATTTACTATAATCTCCATTTTCCTGCAATAACCAAATGTGTCAATCAATTATAAGTTCATATTAAATAAAATAATCAGTCTTGTATGAGATTAGTGTTAGAGAGATTACACTTATTTTGCTATCCCACCACTCCTCAAAAGCGTTAATTGAATTCTTCAAGGGGTTCCAACCAATTCCAGTTTCATGGTGCATTACTTTTTTAAACAACACCCATTCCTTCTTCATTGCATCCCAATGATTGCGAAGTTGTTTGTAGACATAGTTCTTCCCAGTTGCTTTGCTAAACCTCTTAACCAAATTTTTCCATCCATTGACATTGAAGTGTCTATTTGGCCTATTGCCTTTTCCAATCTCCTCCTCACACAATTCAATGAACTTATGGTCTAATGAGATATTCCACCTTGTAGAAGTTCTCACTTCAGACACTTGATTACTCGAACTTTTAGTTTTACTTCTACCACCAGATGCATTTAGCGCAAAACCTTTGTTTCTATTATCTTGATTCTCCATCTAAAATTCTCTTTAATCACAACACAAGTAAAAGTAAAAATTCAATAAATCCAGATAAAAAAGTACCTCAAAGTAAAAATTCAATAAATCCAGATAAAAAAGTACCTCTAATGATATGATAGATATGCATCGTAGGTCCTCGGTTGTTTCAAAAAATGAATACAATAAAGGAAGATATACTACTCCATATATTGGGTCTACAGCAACAAACAAAGATAAACAACATAACCACAATACACATATATATATTTTGTTCTAAAAGACACAAAAAATAAGATAGGACCAAGGTTGACTGCACTTTGTAGAACATGGCATAGCAGTTATTTAGGTTGACTACATTTTGTAGAACATGGCATTATAGACACACCAAAAATAAAAAATATCACAAGTAATTTAAAGATGAACTATATATGTATAAATATCTACAAATTTCATCATCGACCATTGTTGCTACATGCTAAGAAAGAAAAAATGATGATTTCCTTAATCATATATCTTCATTCTAGTTTTGTTCATTAATACTCAAAATTACAAAATCAAATCAAGATTTTCACGACAAAGGTGGAGAGAAACATATAATGATTGCATAAGCACCCATACCTGTAACAATACCCAAATTTCTGACGATGGCAATTTTAGGGTAGGGTATAAATTCTCTAAACCTCTGTATATATAGGGGCGAATTCGTTAGGTCTGGGCGAGAAATTTTTCTTTTGGCGGACTCTCTGAAATGAGTGAAATTAAGAGCAGAAGAAACCTGAGCGCGGCCTTTTCTCTATAGAGCGGGGAAATAAAAAGTGAGGATTTAAGATTATAAAAGTGGGTAATATTGTCATATGGGTTGTATTAAAAAAGACCTTATGGAAAAAAGGTGGGGGGGGGGGAGGTACTTTTTTTAAAAGAGCTTATTAGCTCTTGAGGAGTTTAATTAAACATCTTATAAGCTCCTCTTAAAAAAAATAGCCAAACAATTTTTAAGAGCTTATAAGCTCTTAAACACCTTATAAGATGTTTAAAACATCTTATAAGCTTAGCTAAATACCCTCCAATACTAGCGTTTTATTTGGGCTCGTGAGCTCTAGAAGCAAACATACTTAAAATTTATGAGATACCACATGTAGGCTTATCTATAGAGGACTTTGTCTATGTGGCCTATTACTATCAAGTAATACATTTTAGAATAGATAAGTTTTATTGAAAAACTATCAATAAACAGCGGACCCACTTGCAATTGGGGTTGCGTGAATTCAAAATCTGCATAACTAATATAAATCAGAATTTATGAATATAAAAATGGGTAGTTAGAGCATCTCCAACCCAGCACTAAATGGGCGTGGAGATGCGACTGTAGCAGCTTTTGTTAACCCAGCCCTGCGCTCCTCTCTACGCTGCTTCAGTGTGGTGTGAACAGTTCGCGCTCGTTCGAACACGACACTGTTCACTCACGCTGCTCTCTCCTTTTTTTCTTTTTTTCTTTTTTTGTTTTGTGTAACTAATATTGTGTATTTGTGTTAATTTTGTTGTATTATGTTAATTAATGTGTGTACCCATTATATTTTAAAACTAATATAAATTAATTTTATTAAAATATAAATTTTATTCTGACTAAAATTAAATATTAGTTATATTTTTTGTATACTATTAATTTATTTACTTAAGTTTATTTTAGTAAATTATGAAATAGTAAATTATTATAAAATAATACATTAAGATATTCACAAAAATTACACTATAAACAAGCACATAAATGTTAATAATCGATACAAATATATAAACATTGCATAATCGATACAAATACATTAGAGTACTAAATTAAAAATTCAAAATACACCACACCTCACACATACTACAATTATGGAAATATTACTAATACAAATTTAATATGGACTAAGATTGCTTCCGGACCCCCCAATATCTCGGAGGTTTACACCATAAGCATCGAACATATTGTCAGTAGGTGCTGGCTGTGATTGCATCTCTCTCTTTTGTATAATTTTCATCTGCTCTTTTCGAAAAAACTCACGACAGGCGAAATCTGGGATGGTTTCTAGATCCATCATTAGGATCTTTTTTTCCTCTATCGAAGTGTTGGTATCAGCTAATTGCTTATGTGCATCTGCCATCTGTCTATGTGTTGCAGCCTTTTGTTTTTCTGTCTTACATTTTTCAAGCAGAAACTTAACGCTTAGATCCCTTTTCAGATTATTCTGCATCATGATTTCATGAAGTTTTTCATTCTCGCTTTTAATCTCATAGAGTGCGGTAGAGACATCATCGCTTATTTTTCTCTTCAGTTTGGATTTTTTCATACCTATTGGCCGTCCGACACCCGATGAAGAACCACCGTTGGCGTTATCGTCACTCAGATTAATTGAAAATGTAGGTACGTCTGAGGTAGGTGAGAGTGGCGAGTCTGGCATCTCATCAGATTGTGAGTAGTTAACTTCACGGCGAGGCTTTCGAGATACTGTTTCGAACTTTTCTATGTGTCTCATCAGTTCCCAGACATGATCCAGCCTGAACGCTCCCTTGTTTTTTGGATCATTTTTGTGCAGAAGCCTTGCTTTTTTGTAATATATAATAGATAATAACGACGAGTTAAAAAAAAAAAAAAGAATAGCGATATACATTGAAAATTTAATGGAGCTCAGAGACTACTTACAATGTCGCTTTCATTTGCCCCGCTCGGGCGTAACAGTTCTACTTGGGCTATCCACACTTCAAAAGACAAACAGCTGCGATACGGATATTAGCATATGCATTACCAGCTGATGCAACAGACGAGTACATCAACATTAGTGAGTCTACTGCAATTGAATGCTTAAAGAGATTTTGTCGTGCAGTTGTGGAGATATTTGGTGACCAATATCTTAGGTCGTCTAATACAAATAACATTTCTAGACTACTCCATATTGGTAAACAACGTGGATTCCCTGGAATGTTGGGTAGTCTAGATTGTATGCATTGGCGTTGGAAAGATTGTCAAGCAGGTTGGGCAGGGGAGTATGCAGGACGAAGTGGTCATCCGACTATTATTCTTGAAGCAGTAGCTAATTATAATCTATGGATATGGAATGCTTATTTCGGCATGCCCGGAACTAATAATGATATTAATGTGTTGGAAAGATCTTGTTGCAGATTTCAATCAAGAAAAACAAAATTTATGCTTCAACTCTCAATAAAAAACACCTTGTATGCAAGACCTTGAATGAATATATGTATGTTGTAACTGAATTAAAAATTGAACACAAGATATACGTGGTTCAGTACTTGGGCACTTACATCCACGGGCAGTCGAAAGAAGAATTCACTAATCACATAATCCAGAATTACAAGTGATGAATCAAGATGATATCACAAGAGAATTAACCTCTCTCTCTCTCTCTCTAACTTCTTGATTTTTCCTCACTCTTCCCTAATGTGTTTCTTCATCCCCTTCTAATCCAAAAAAACGTCTGTATATATATTATATAGATTACATGAAGATTAACTAAAAGAAAACCAGAAAAACGAGCTAAAACCACTCCCACATCTCAAAACTGCATGCATGTGAAAAACAGTTATTCTGTTACATTTACTGCTTTTCCCACCAATGTTTTTCTTTTTCAGTTTTATGCCCGACTTTCCTTCCAAACTGATAAGTGCTTGTTTGTCCAGCTTTTCCAAAATATTATTCCTTATGTGCTGAATGTTTTGACATCAGTTTGCTCCAACAATCTCCACCTTGATTAGTAAACTCTTCTTCCTTCTACCAATCAACCCCATTAAAGGGTTCAAACTTTATACAGAACACATCAGAGATGCAATACCTGCACCAGCTGCAGGCAATGCTGAAATTTTCCAGATGTTAGAGGCTTGGTAAGCATATCAGCTGCATTATCCTCGGTATTGACTCACAAGCTCCACACTTCCCTTCTCTGTAATCTCTCTAACAAAATGATGCTTGACATTAATGTGCTTGCTCCTCTCATGAAATACTTGGTGCTTTGCCAAGTACAAGCACTTTGTGAGTCCACAAAAACTTTAACAGACTTCTGCAGGAACCCAAACTCTCCCAGAATTCCCTTCAACCAGAGTGCTTCTTTTACTGCTTCTGTAATAGCCATAAATTCTGCTTCAGTGGTGGAAAGTGCTACCACAGACTGTAGCATCGATTTCCAGCTAATTGCGGACCCAAAAAGAGTAAATATATAACCGGTTTGAGACCTTCTGGAATCTACATTTGCTGCAAAATCTGAATCACTATATCCCACAAGCATATCACCATCACCCTGTCTTTGTTTTCTGAACAATATTCCACAGTTATCAGTTCCTCTTAAGTATCTTAACAACCATTTAAGTGCTTCCTAGTGAGCTTTACCAGGTTCAGCCATGAACCTGCTCACTACACTAATTCCATGAGCAACATCTGGTCTTGTACAAATCATAGTGTACATAATACTGCCAATTGCATTTGCATATGGCACTCTACTCATTTCCTCCATTTCTTCTTGACTCTGAGGTTTCTGAATTTCTGATAACTTGAACTGCTGACCTAGAGGTACTGAAACTTTCCTAGACTCATGCATATTGAATCTCTTAAGAACTTTGTTAATGTAGTCCTTTTGATGTAACCACAACTCACCATTTTCCTTCTTTCTCTTAATATCCATACCTAGAATTCTTTTAGCATTCCCCAGAACCTTCATTTCAAAAACAGCTTGAAGCTCATGCTTTAAACTTTCAATTTCTGCCTTGCTTTTGCTAGCAATTAGCATATCATCAACATATATTAAGAGAAACACCACAACACACTTGCCAGCAAATTTCAAATTCACACAGCTGTCATGTTTGGATTTTGTGAACCCTATAGACTTCATATGATTGTCAAATTTTATATACCATTGTCTTGGACTTTGTTTAAGTCCATACAATGACTTTTTCAGCAAACATACCTTGTTTTCATTCCCAGGTTACACAAAACCCTCAGGCTTAGTCATGTAAATATGTTCTTTCAAATCACCTTGCAGAAATGTTGTTTTAACATCCAGTTGTTCTAGCTCCAAATCATACTGATTCACTATGGCCAATAGAATCCTTATTGAGCAAAGTTTTACTACTGGAGAAAAGATCTCATTATAATCTATACCCTCCCTTTGAGTAAAACCTCTAGCAACCAGTCTTGCTTTAAACCTGACAGATTCTACATTAGTGACCTCAAACTTCTTCTTGAATATCCATTTACATTATATCAACTTCTGATTATTTGGTTTGTTGACAAGAATCCAGGTCTTATTCTTCTCAAGAGACTCAATTTCCTCTTTCATTGCCATTAACCATTTATCCTTTTCATCACTACACATAGCTGCATTGTAATCCTTTGGTTCATTGCAGTCAGTGTCTTCAGCTATCACAAATGCATATGCTGTCAAATAATCATCTGAATACCTTGTGGAAGGCTTAATAGTTATTTTTTCTCTATCCGTTACCAGTTGATAATCTAAAGAATTTTGATTATCAACTTGTTGCTCCTCATCAGTGTCATCATCAGAGAACTCAGCTTGATCATGCTCAGACTTCTCCACCTTCACTGGTGAACCAGATGTATTTGTATCAGCTACCAGCTTTACTTGATTATTATGTTTGAATGGCATAATATTTTCAGTGAAAGCTACATCCCTGCTAACAATCAACTTCCCAGCACCTAATTTTGTACACCATAGTCTGTAGCCTTTAACCCCCACTGGATATCCAGCCATCACACACTTCAATGCTCTAGAGTCTAACTTATCCTATTTGATATGAGCATAAGCTCTACAACCAAACACTCTCAAATGATGGTAAGTAGGTGATCTTCCTGTCCATCTTTCCTCAAGTGTAACATTGTCATTTGCAGCTGCTGGACATCTTTTTATAAGATAAGCTGCAGTGGCAACAGCTTCTCCCCAAAACTTCTTGTCTAGTCCAGAACTCAACAACAAACATCTAACCCTTTCCAGTAGAGTCCTATTCATCCTCTCCACAACACCATTTTGTTGTGGAGTTCCTGGAACTTTTTTATGCCTTTTTACCCCCTTTTCTTTACAAAATGTGTTGAATTCTTCTGACAGGAACTCTAAACCGTTGTCAGTCCTTAAACACTTAAGAGAAGATCGCTTTTCAGTTTGTATTTGATAATTACCATTCTTTAAACTTGTCAAAACAATCTGATTTTGCTTTAAGAATATAGATCCACACTTTCCTGGAGTAATCATCTATAAGACTTAAGAAATATTTTCCTCCTCCCAAAGTTTGGACCCTGGATGGTCCCCACGAATCTTCATGAACATAATCTAAACATGCCACTGAAGTTGACTTTCCAGCATGAATCACTTGTTTTTTAGATTTTCCCATCATACAGTCTTCACATTTATCTTTTAAACTCAAGTTTCCAGCAGTATCAATCAATTTTTGTTTAACTAATTGGTTTAAACCTGTCTCACTTACATGCCCAAGCCTAGCATGCCATAATTCTGATTCTGAAGATAGAGAATGATCACAACTACCTACTATCACATTTCCTAGAAGATAGTATAAGCTAGCTTTCCTTATTCCCTTCATAACAACCTTAGAGTTCTTCAAGATATACAGAAAACCATCTTGTGATTTGAAATTACACCCTCTGTTTTCAAGAGTACCAAGACCGATAAGATTCATTTTCAATTGTGGGATGTACCTGACTTCTTTCAGAAGTTTGATAGAGCCATCATGTATCTTGATCTTAATGCTTCAAATTCCCTTGACAGTGCAGCTTTGATCATTTCCTAGCATTACTGATCCTGCATCCTTTCCCTGAAAATCATGAAACCATTCCAGATGTGGACACATGTGAAAAGAGCACCCACTATCCAGTATCCATTCTTCTTCAGCCTTGAATTCTGTAATGTTCAGAATCTGTGGGTCATCATCATATGCTTTTACCATTTCTGCAGAATTTGTAGAAGATCCTGCCTTCATTCATTGACTGTTTCCTTTTAAATTCAAAACAGTCCTTCTTCAGGTGTCCCGGCCTTTTGCAATAAAAACACTTCCTGGACTCTTTTCCATCATTTCCCTTAGGTTTCTGATTTCCATATTTCTTTTCTGAGCTAGATGATTGATTCTGTTTCCCTTTGAACCATTTCCCTTTCTTGACATTCAAGATATCTCCTGCAGCATCACCTTTTTCTTGGCTTGACCTCTGAAGTTCCTTGGCCCTTAAAGCATTTTGCACATGAGTCAGAGTCACACTTGAGTCCCTCCCAAACATCAAGGCATCCTTTAGATGCTCATATGACTTTGACATTGAGTTGATCAGAAGAATAGCTTTATCTTCATCCTCCATTTTCACTTAAATGGATTCAAGATCATCAATCATCTTGTTAAAATCCTCCAGTTGATCTTCTACACCTTTGTCTTCAACAAACTTAAATGAAAACAATTTTTGTTTAAGTAACAACCGATTTGTCATAGACTTCTTCAGATATAACTCATCCAGTTTCTTTAGGATGTCTGCTGCAGTGGTTTCCTTGGAAACCTCTCTTAATACCTTATCTGATAGGGATAAGATGAGTAAACTATGGGCTTTATCAAGAATTTCCTGTTTCTGAGTTGGTTCTGTTTATCTGAGAAACCTTCATCTCCTTTTAACGCAGCTGCAAGGCCTTGTTGTACAAGCAAGGCTTTAACCTTGATTTTCCACAACCCGTAATCGTTTTTTCCACTGAATTTCTCAGTTTCCAACCTTGAGATCGACATCTTGATTGAAAATTCCTTCTCCTCGTGTGTTGTTTCCCACAGACGGCGCCACTTGTTGCACATTTCAATCAAGAAAAACAGAATTTATGCTTCAACTCTCAATAGCAAACACCTTGTATGCAAAACCTTTGAATGAATATATGTATGTTGTAACTGAATCAAAACTTGAACATAAGATATACGTGGTTCAGTGCTTGAGCACTTACATCCACGGGCAGTCGAAAGAAGAATTCACTAATCACATAATCCAGAATTACAAGTGATGAATGAAGATGATATCACAAGAGAATTAACCTCTCTCTCTAACTTCTTGATTTTTCCTCACTCTTCCCTAATGTGTTTCTTAACCCACTTCTGATCCAGAAAACCGTCTGTATATATATTATACATATTACATGAAGATTGACTAAGAGAAACCAGAAAAAACGAGCTAAAACCACTCCCACAGCTCAAAACTGCATGCATGTGAAAAACAGTTATTCTGTTACATTTACTGCTTTTCCCACCAATGTTTTTCTGTTCAGTTTTTATGCCCTGCTTTCCTTCCAAACTGATAAGTGCTTGTTTGTCCAGCTTTTCCAGAATATTATTCCTTATGTGCTGAATGTTTTGACATCAGCTTGCTCCAACAGATCTCATCTTTCTCTAATCTTGCTGGAGGTATTGCTCCCCCAGCAAATTAAGTTCTTTGGAGGGTAGAGCGCACTATGGATATTATTAAGCCGACAATATATACCCCAAAGTCGTTTTGCACTGAGACAAGAAGCATGTAGAAAAGATGTGGAATATGCATTCGGAGTTCTCCAAAGTCGTTTTGCTATTGTAGCAAATCCTGCTCGCTTTTGGAGCAAACACGACCTTCAAGATATCATGATTGCGTGCATAATTATGCATAACATGATCATCGAGGATCAACGAGATCTTGATGCACCTATTGTATTTGCACCTGAGGTACCAGAACCAGGGGTAGACATTTTAGACAGAGACAATGAGCAGGTTTTTGAAGCATTTCTATCCCGATTCCGCCGAATTAAAGACAAAGATGCTCATTACAAGCTCCGTAATGACTTGATCGATCATATGTGGGAAGAGTATTCTAATAATTTAGTAAATTGACTACGATTACTACCAGGTGTCTGTAGTATTATTGCTATCCCTCTATTTGTGTAATTTTGATGTATTTTGTAATTTTTTTTTATTTTGTATTTTTTTTTATTTTATGTAATATTTGCTTTTAATTATAATATTATGAAATTTATTATCTCGAAATCATGAAAATACCAAAATTGTATAAGCATATTAGCAAATTAGAATTACTTAAGAAAAATAATACATAAAAGAAATTATTTAAAAGAAATATTCTATGTGGCGCGAAATGCAGCGCAGACGGCTGGAGCTCCGCGCTGTATTTTGCGCTGGACTGAAGTATCTTCAGCGCTGGACCAGCGCCAACGACCGGAGATGCTCTTTGTATGGAGGAATGAGTTTAACGTTCACAGAAGCACTCTGTACTAGTGACGGATCTATTAAGGGATGACTACACCCCAATTAAAAAAAAAAAAATACTATTTTTTATTAAAAAAAATTGCACTGACCTGCTTAAGCCTGATAGGAACACTGTTGATCCTCTTCACAACAATTCTTAACAAGACAGCACCGGAGAAACAAAAGAAAGCAACCCTATCTTATTTTCTTTCTTCAGCTACTTCACACAGCATAAGTTTTCTCCAATAAACCACGTTTCAGGATTATTACAGTGCCAGTATAGATTCTTCCCACATATCAAGCAATGTATCTGGATTCCATATCATACACAAAATGCACTTGTGCAATGAACATAAATCTGGACTGCAAATCAATGCCACTACTTGCATCATCGGGATACCAATGAAATATAAATACATATTTCTAGATACATGAATCAGTGAATGCTCAATTCAGGCACAAGTTCTAGTAGAAAAGGGAAACACCAACAATTCAAATCTCCAAGTAAGAGTTATTATTATTACAACGATTGCAGCCAAGTGTGCATTACTATTTACCATAACAACTTGAAGTCAATCTACAAATGAAGAAGACCAGCCCGTTTGTAGTTCTCAACAGAATCCACAAGACTTTCTTCTAATGGCCTGTATTTCCAACCAAGTCTTTGCAGTTTCTCTGAACTGATTTTTGATGAATTCTTCCCCTCTGTGAAGCTGCAAGGTAGAAGAATATTTAGTGAGATTACATTTCAAGTTCAAACACATACTAATTGTTCTAAATCCAGTAAAAAAAGAACAGCAACCACCACAATTACTCCCTTAGCCTCCATTTACTTTGGTAAATAACCTAGGATAGTGATAGTTTATCTAGCTTTATCTAATGTTTACTTTGTATTATCCTTCCGACCCGGGATAAAATGCTAAAATCCGGATAATACCTTAGATAATAATTCAAGCGCCCCCCATGATAGTTTACCAATACCTGGGATAACATTAAGAAAAATACATTTATATCCCTTGTCATTTCTTTTGCAAACTTAATTGTTAAAAGGGACCTTTAGGTAATATCACCTTTATCAAAATCTCCATATATCACATAGTAATATCCTTATCCAGGATGTTATATGTTACAATAAACATTGAAAGTGGATAACAATTTATATCTTATCTTGTGGAGTTACTCGCTAGCCTAGATAATTAACATTATCTCTGTTTGCCAAGGTAAACGGGGCCCTGAGGAATAAGATAGAACAGGAGATAAATCAGAGTTCAAGGACAGGTTATTACCTCTTGGGATAGTTATAGTTGGGATATATTTCCTTGAGGATTTGCACCAGATCCTGTGTCTTGATCATGTGAGCCGTGCATATGTATCTACCTTCAGCTTCAGGTTTCTCATACACTAATTTTATTGCTTCAGCTACATCACGTACGTCTACCATCATCCGAAGGTTGTTTTGAATTTCCTCGTATCCTTCTGTGGCATCATGCAAGAAACACATGCATGTTAGATAATTAAATGAGAGCGATTTAAAGACTATTTGTCCTGACCAGGTATGCGCTAAGTTAAATCCAAAAGAGAGTAAATTTGTGTTCTTTATTACACCGGAAGAGTAATACCGGATATTGCTAGCAATCAAATACAAATGGTTTGGCTCAGCAAACTTGCAGAGACTGAGAGGGGATTTGCGACAAATGATAAATCATGTATATTGATGCAATGGAATGCATAAGCTTTGTCCTTAATTAACTCCACATAAAGATTAAAAGGAAATGACGGTAAAATTGTGAAAGGAGAAGAAACTCATTTCTCTAGGCAAAGCAATCACCCCGTTGGAAAAATTAACAAAATCTGCTTATGTGATTAGCACTTCGTAGTAAAGATATCACAATAACAAATCAACAACAAATGTCGAATAATGTAAGGATCGATAGCTAGTTTAAGCTCGGCTGCCCTAGATTTGTTACACAGGCAAAAAAAATTATGTTTTGCCAGTCTAACTTAATACTTTATAGAGATATGTCAGTCAAATGTTGTAAGTGGACGAAATACACATGAGAAGGGCGTAACACAAGTGCTTCACCCGATAACTCTGTCCCCTTTCCCAGCAACACTCTTGAATCGACCTGTTGTGTCATTAGCTCAAAGGTGCTGATTGGTAGCATAATAATTAGGAAAACACTGCTTAGAAGTTCAATGTGGAAGTAAACTGTCAATAATTTCAAGGGCTACGACGGAAGATTTAAAGCTACCTGAAATCAATAGTTCACTACAAGATACTATTATGTGCAGAGGCTAATAACTACACTAATTGATAAGAAAATTAATACAGTAATACTCCAAAAGACCGACCATTATTCCAGAAGAAACTAAAGGGAAGAAATACAAAAATATGGATTTAGAGTCAATACCTTTCAATAACTTAATGAGAGCCAAACTGCTAGCATTTGTTGTACGCTGCAGCATAGGCCCCACGACATGGCTGGGACACACAGTGACAACATCGAGCCCACTTTTCTTAGCATATTCAAATGCCTCTGCCTCAGCCACTGTTTTTGAATAATAGTACCAGTTCTGCATACATAATATCACGAGACACGAAACCCGGTACTTATATTAGTGTACAAATTTGTAAGGCAGAAAGTGCAGCATAAACTGGATTGCTTACATTAGTTGTCCTGCAGTATTCCTTGTCTGACCAACAACTTTCATCTATCACTTTATCCTTGGGCCAATTAGGGTTCATGATAATTGCAGCCGTTGATGATACCACTACAACACGTTTAACTTTTGCTTCAGAGCACGCTTTGAGGACATTAAGGGTACCTTTCAAAGCCGGTTCAACCACTTCCACCTGTCATAGCCACACAGACTCTACAATGTTCAAACAATATATCTACAATAAGTCCTACATTATTCATTGAATTGGCAGCGCAATTCAAGTTCACGACCTTACCTCGGGATTTGGTACAGAGGTAGACGGAACGGGGCTGGCGACATGGAGAACTCCATGACATCCTTTAACTGCTGCAAGAATGGAGTCGAAATCCAGTACGTCTGCCTTGAAGAGTTTTAGGTTTTCAGCTGCATTCTCAAAGTTTCTCAAGTGGGCATTCTTGTCATCCTCTGCAGAATAAATGAAGTAATCTCTATGTGTCATTATTAAGAGCCACTTTTTGTTATGCACATCAACCATTAGTATTCAATCAAACGAAATATAAAAGACCACGATTTTCTTTTTCCTTTACGATGTTGCATTGAAGTGGTTATCATGAATTATAACAGTAATCTTCATTTTCTTGATCAAGTTACAAGTTTACACGTTTGATGTAAAAAGTCTATATATCTGGCATAGACCAATAAAATGAAATAGGATACAGAATCAAACTAGAAAATAGAAATCCGGAGTCCAAAAACAATAAGTTTAATAAGGGGTTTGTTGCCTGTTTATTTACTTTATAGTTGAATAGATAACAATAATAAAATTCAGAAAATAGAGCAGGAAAATAGTACCAGGATTTCGGAGAGTTCCAGTAACGCTGTAGCGGTGAGTAAGGAGAAGTTTGATGAGGGAGGAAGCGAGGAAACCCCCAGCTCCAGTCACGCACACAGTACGACCCTCTGTTTCCATTTATCTCTTATTCGTTTGCGTCATCGCTGGATGCCCTTTTGTTTCTTATTTCAGCATTTCTTACAGCTACATCTATATATATATATATATATATGCGCGCCAAATTGAGGATATTCATGTCATTGTAACTTTTTCGCCTAAAATTTTAATAATAACTTGATAAGTTCATCTTTTTGGTAAGTTCATAATTTTCTTTTAATTTTTTAACATGCAAATAATTTTTTTTATTTATAATCCGCTTTTTTGCATAATATATCAAATTATTCATCTTTTCATGATGTTCAGTTTGATATACATATCACATATATTATAATGATATATTTGATTTGAATAATTATTTTTTTATTGGTTATTATTGAAATTATATTTGAGTGTTTATTGTGAATTGGACTGTAGTGTTGGGTCTAGGCTACAATTAAAAAGTAATAAATAATCCTCTGGTAAAGAATATTAGTTAAGATTTTTTTAAAATACAACGAATTAATTTATTTTATTTGACATTAATTTTTTATTTTTTTTAACTTATTTTATACTCAAGATAAAAATAATTTTTCAAATAGTGAAACTTCTATTTAAAAATATTCAAATATTTGAAGAACACACATACTTTAAATAATCAATTTACTTTTGGATTTTATTTTGTTAATGCTAGGATTTAGTGAAAAATAAGAAGTACATGATTATATCACCAAGTGAAATATTACAAGTTGCAAATGATAATATGATTTTCGAAAGAAACAATTAATTATTTATAATTATAACTTGGAAATGATTTAGATATATTAAGAATATCTACACATATATAAAAGCTACTCCCTTCAACCCAAAGTCTCGCTGTAGACTTTTTTTGAAAAACTAAGGATGAGTGGAAATGATATATATATATATATATATATATATATATATATATATATATATATCCCTACACAATCTATTACTCCCTTCGTCCTGACTTAATTTGTCTACTTGTCTTTTTGGTTTGTCCCAAATAATTTTGACAACCCAAAAAAGGAAATTTCTCTCACAATCTCTACCCTCAAAATCTTCACCCTCAATCTCCACCTTTAAAAAAGACAGATTCCAAAGAATTTGTTTTTTCTTAACCTCCGTGACCGATCAGGGTAGGCAAACTAAGTCGGGACAGAGGTAGTATATGTTTTGTGAATTTAAGAAAATAGTCAACTAAATTAAATAGGTTGGTTATGGAAAGATTTGAAGAATTGTGTTTTCTTTTTTTAGTTGCTAATGACAGTTTTTTTAACAATTTCATTTTCTCTAAAGCGATACATTTTTCAGACCGGGGGGAGATAAGTGAGTTAAAATTATAAATTGCATTTTTCCACCAAAATATTTTGTGTTATTTATGGTTATTTGTATAAATGCCAACTTTTTTATTGTTTGTTCATTTTTTCCTTTTGCCCTTCTTTCTAACAAAATCCATTTTTCCCTTTGTAAGTACCAATAAATTTGTTTTAATCTTAAACATTTCTTACATATTATATATGAAATTAATCATCTTTTTATGATATATCACATATTTAAAAGTGTGAAATTATATTAAACAAATATACAGTTGTTCAGTGGTTGATTATTCACTTATTTGGTTAGATTTTAGTACTTATTATGGATGATGTCATATTTAGGCTGCAAATATGAATTAGTTAAACAATCCTGTTAAAAAATATATTTTATTTTATTTTCTAAATAATTTAATTTATTTATTTATTGTATTTACCTTTTAATTCTATAAATTAATCTGTACCTATACTAATATACGTATAAATGTCTTTGTGTGTGTGTAATAATGTAAAACAAAATAGAGTCAAATATGTAAAAAAAAAAAAAAAAAAAAAAAATCATAGTTCTGCTCAATTGCAAATCAAACATTTTCAAGGATTTTATTTATGTATGTCCCTAAAGATAAGTTGTAATAGTGGCAACATTCTATCACTTTGTTTCTTTGTCAACAACTCTTTTCTATTATTTAAAATGCTAACAAGTGTTTTTTGTTTTTAATCTGTTTTACATATAATATATCAAATTAATAATTATTTCACCTTCTTTAAGTTGAATTATATTTTAAGTCTTTTGTGGATTAAACTATGTATATAGTGAATTAGATTTTACAATAATAAATCAATTGACAAATGTTAACAATAAAATATGAGATTATTCAGAAAGAAAAATCTATTTTTCTTATAAAATTATCAATGTGCTTTATCACTGTCTTATCTTTTTTTTTTTTTAAATAAGTTGTGTGCTATTATATTTGTATTTTTTCAAACACATGCAATTAATTGGACTATTTGTGGTTCTTCACATAAGTTAAGAATGATAAGGTATGTTTGAGTTTTTAGAAAAAATAAAATAAAAATAAGCACTTTTATTTTTTATATTTAGTATTTATTTTAGTTGTATCAATAATAATATATTTTATTCATAAATAATAAGTATATATTCAATCAAAAGAATTTAGGAAAGGAACGAATATTTGCACTATTTAAATTTTACTATAATATAATTTAGAATTTTAAAATATTTATTTTATCAAGTATATAATATTTATATTTTTAAATAATAAAGTAATATAAAATTGGATTTAGTTAAAATATTTTTTTACTAGCAGACTTCCGTACATTGCACGGGAGTAATACTAGTGTGTTCCCAAAAGAAAAGAAAAATGTCCATTATTATATTAACTGCTTCTGTATGGGCCGATCACCGCACGAAACCATTTTCAGGAAATTCTTAATTTTTTAAGTAAAATCGAACAATAGATGGCTTGGTTACAAATTTAGGTTAAAATCACACCACACCTCCTATATTATGCTATTTCTAGTATGAATTTCCATGAAATTCTATAAAACTTTTTGTTTTTGTTTTTACCACTTACATAACTCTTTTAATATTTACCACTTATCTCAAAATATAAGATAATGATACATAATAATATATGATTGTAGTTAAAAAATAACAAATATTATTAAATACAAATTATAATCCTTATTGTCAATATTAAATTTATTATTCAATGGAAAAAGATATCGAAAAATCAACCAACAATTATAGAAAAAAAATCATAAAATTACATCCAATGAAGCAAATGATCCTTCCATATTACTGTTAAAGTTATTTTCTACAACTTTAAGTCTTTTACTATGAAATAATTCTATTTAAAATAATTCAATTTAATAAAAATATTTACATAGTATTATAAATTAATTGAATTTTAAACCGTGGAAACTGTATCGCACCACAAAAGTTGCAAAAAAATACTAAACATTTATGTCTAGCCCAAAAATTGTTCAAATCGTTGGTTTAAATTTATATATTAACCAAACCTCGGCTGTGAAGGCGATTTAAAACAATGTAGAAAACCGTTGAGATAAACCCTATAGTTCTATAACACGTTACAATTATAAATGGGAATTACACGTGTGTAAGGAGAATCTACAACTATTAAATAAATTTTATTTTTAAGGTTGATTTAGTAGTCTCATTTTTTATATGTAATATAGTATTTGTTTGGTAAAAGTTTTTTTGTAATTCAAATTCATCAAACTTTTTTATGCCATTTTATGACATTGGTATATTTCTTCTTTCTTGTTATGATTGGATTGTTAACAAATTAAAATTTACACCTTTTTACCAATTTTTTTTTAAAAAACAAAGAACAAAAAAAGCCTTAGAAAAATTACGTATAGCTTTAAGTATAAGGAGAAAGACTTTATTTTTTGGGTTATCAAAATGTTAGATAATTGAATTACACGGGAAACATGATTTATTTTTAGGGTTGACAAACAACTATAGTGTATCGTAAGTTCAGTTTACATATAAAATTCTTATAATATACGAATAACTAACAATAAAAATAAAGCTTAATAAAAATTTATAGCAAATTAAACATGTGAAAGCTTCCTTAGATAACATAATCTGCAAATTTATAATTTAATATTGTCCGCGCTTATATTCTTATTTGAAAGTTATATTCTTATTAACCTAACTAGTATCACCTCCGTGCGATGCACAGAAAGTTATTTAAATAATAATAATTTAATCAAACTAAATATTATATAATTTAATATTAAAAAATGATGCTGATGTATTCTAAATCAAACAACTATTTAAATAATTTTGATTAAACATATAAAAAATATAAGTAATGTAACTATAAGTTTCTCCCATGAAATATATGAATTTAATATAAGGTATGTTTTCTAAATATATTAACTATTATATATAAATATGTGAAAGTCGTAGTCCTGTGATAAACCAAACAATACATATTCTTACAAAAAAAATTTACATATATATTAATTTAATAAGTCGATTAATAAATTATACATTAAATTTTATTTTTAATTTAATAAAGTACATATTTAATTATTTGAATAATCAATTTTATCTCGACACGACAAATGAAGAAAGCTTTAGGTCAATAAAATAAATTGATTAGTTTTACTTTTGATAAGATAATCAAGACAGTTATTATTTTATTAGAGACCTATTTAACTAATTTTAGTTGTATTCTTACCCCAGGCTATAACCCACACTAAACGCTCAAATCTTATTCAAATAATCAACAAACAAATAATATAATATTTCAAATTAAATATCTAATTATAATATATGTGTAATAGATGTGGAATTAAAAATCTTCAAAAGAGCTTTAATATGATATATTATACATTAAAAAATAGATTAGAAATAAATAAAAAAAAAATTATTTGTGGTTTAAAAGATTAAAATAAAGTTTGATTTTTACTGAATGTGACAATAACATACTATCTCCATTGTTTTTATATGCAGTCTTAGTTTTGGATAAGAGAATTAGATAACGGGGGAAAATGACAAAAAATAGCCCTAAACCAAGTCCCCCTTCTCCCTACAAATCCCTTAATTTATTCTAGCTGAATTGCAGTTGAAGGCTAGAATTTTGAAAAAGTTCCTCAATCAAGGGCTTGAATATTGGAGGTTCTCAATTCATGGCCTAGGTTTTGAGATATTCTCAATTAGGTGGCTAGATTTTAAATTTTATTCTTAATTTAGGTCTTACATCTTGAAAAAATATAAAACTATTATTTGATGTAAGATTCAGTATGGAGTAGATTGAAATTTTCAATACAGAGTATATTGAATTTTTCTCTATATACTACTGAACCTTCCATATATCAGATAACATGTCTTATTTTTCAATACGTAAGCCCTACCTTGAAAATAAAATTTTAAATCTGGATATGATAAGTAAGAAAATTAGAGATTTTTAGAGATAGTAATTCGGATAGTATTTGAAAAATTAGGAACAAAAAATTAAAAAGACATCTATTTAAAAACAATTCACAAAAACTAAACCTACATCTAATAAAAATGGAGACAATGCTAATCATGGTCCAATGTTTTTGACGGAAAAGTGTCAAAATAAAATGTTGCTCTCATTGTTGCGTATATATATAGATGTAGTAGGAGATTCTATATTAAAAATAAAAATATAATGTAAAATGAAATAAACTAATTGTGTTTTATAAATAAATCAATTTATATATTTTTAACATAAAACTTGTTTAACTAATTTAATTTTACTGGCCGATACACAATATTTAATACATGTAATTAGCCAAAAAATAATATTACTTTTCAATTGATTATTATATATATGATATAGATATTAAAATTAAAGCTCGTGGACCATTGAAATGATATATCTTGCATAAAAACGGATTAGAAATGAAAAAGTTATTAGTATTTAAAAAATTTAAAACAAAATTTAAAACTTGCCAAAGATACAACTTACCAAATAAAGTGTAAAAATTAGGCGGGAAAGTAGAAATTACAAATAAAACCTCCATTTTATTTTTATACATATATAGATGAGTTATATCTACTCACATAATATTGTAAATCAAAATCTACATGGCTCACTGCAACTCCAGGTGAAGGAAATGGTGAGTCTTCCATTTTCAGTTAGAAATTAGTTTGGCAGTAGCTCATTGGTTCATATTAGTTAGTTAGAACCGTCTTTTGTATAACTAAGATGTTTGATGCAGCTGAAGATAACTAGCTATTAATGAGAAGTTAAGTTGCACTAGAGATTATAATATCTTCTGCAGGATGTGATGAGTTACCATGGATTGTAGCTTGCATCTGCTCCAACAAGCCTTCTTCTTCTTCTTCTTCTTCTTCTTCTTCTTCTTCTTCTTCTCCTCCTCCTCCTCCTCCTCCTCCTCTATCATCCCCGGCCCCGAATAGCATAAAGGAGAGGGACAGCTAAAACATCTTCAATGTCTTGGCCTTATTCTGCCAGTCATCCTCAATTTTCATCTTTCACATCTTTCGAATTATCCAGCCCAAAAGTGTCGATGCCCCATCTGAGTTCTTCGACAGTTGATCGTGGCTCTCCCCTTCTCCTGTAGATCTTTAGCATTCACAGGATCTCGATCAGTGACTTTATAGGACAACACCTCAAAATTCAAAAATGATAGCCATCTTGTTTCGTTAGCTTGAAACCAGAAATTGTAGGTCTTTGCTATTTGTAGGCTGTAATAGTGCAATATTCATCTGCTATAAGCCTTTTGGGCAAAGCTTCCAGAAGACAATTCAAGAACATTTTAATAATAATTCCCCGTCAATTCCTCGTTTATTATCTTTATAGTATAGAATCCGATCGATATGATTTTGAAGCAGCAATGTGTAGATGTCAGTTCAATATCATCAAGTGTCCATAAAATGTAGTAGAGGTTTTGAGGGTTCAAGAACCGGGTTTAGAATATGGAGAACCGGGTTAGAGAACCAGGTTTTAGCCGGATCAGTTATAGAAGTTAAAATGGAAACCGGAGTCAAGGTTGTTATAACTGTCATTTGCAACAGAATTAAACCGTTGCATGTAAAACCGTTGTGGAAGGCTCATAACAGCAATTTTGAGTAGTTGAAGACAAAATTGGTTACAACTACTTCTACTCCTTGATTCGAGCTCCAGCCTTTATATACATTGTAAACACTTGAAGTTGCGAGTTGATTCACGTTTCTTTCCTTCTGTAAACATTACTCAATCAAGAGAATTAGATTGCTAGGGTTCTTAAGCTCAATTCGTTCTGTGAATTGGGGTTTCTAGTTTTCTGGATTAATTCTTGTAATTGATTTATTAGTGGAGTGAATTGAGGTGTATAGAACCTCCGTGATGTAGATCACATTGATCGAACCATGTAAAATCCCTGAGTTCATCGTTTTCTCTTCCTGTTCTTGGTTCGGTTTCTTGTGGCCGATTTCTGTGTTGGTTTTCATTCAATACTATTTGTGTGTTGTTTGTGTGTGAGTGAGGCTAATTCATAACAAGTGGCGCCGTCTGTGGAAGCTTTCTCACACAACAAGAAGATAGAGATGTCAGGAATGAAGATGGATGTGGAGAAATTCTCAGGGAGGAATGACTTCCATCTTTGGAAGATCAAGATGAAGGTTATTCTGGTTCAAAACGGGCTGGTAGGTGCACTAAAGCCTGAAAGTGAATGGACAGAGACTGAGAAGCCTAAATATGCAGAGGTGGATCAAAAGGCTCTGAGTATGATCATCTAAGAGATAAGCCATTAAGGGAGGTTTCAAGATGCTCGACTGCAATAGAAGCTTGGACCAAGTTGGAGGAACTATATCAGTCCAAGTCAGTGTCAAATAAACTGTTTCTCAAGCAGAGGTTACTGGCTTTCAAAATGGTGAATGGAAAAGACATTTCTGATCAACTGGATGAGTTCTCTAAACTTCTTGATGAACTGGAAGATCTTGGAGTAACTATGGAGGATGATGACAGAACTTTAATGGTATTAAATGCTCTACCAAGTTCCATGGAAGGGTTCAAGGACACTTTTATGTTTGGAAGGCAGGATAAACTGAGTTATGAATCAATAATCACTGCTTTGAAGATCAAATGCCTACAGAATCAAGGAGATAAGAAGGTGACTCAATCTGGTGAAGGTTTGAATGTAAATTTCAAAAAGAATTACCAAAAGAAGAAGGTCCAAACCTCAAAGAATCACAAGACTGGCAATACTGCTCCAAAGAAACCTGGAGAATGGACAGAGAACAGGAAATGCTTCAAGTGCAAGCAAGTAGGGCATCTAAAGAAGGATTGACCTCAAAAGGTGAAGAAGAAAGAAGGCCATGGTGGAGAAGCTGCCACTGTTGAACATGGAAAACACACTCCAGAAGTCTTGAATGTTACTGAATCAAAAATGGAGGTGGAATGGGTACTGGATACAGGCTGTTCATTTCATATATGTCCTCACAAAGAATGGTTCCAAAATCTCAAGAAAGAAGATGGAGGGTGTGTACTGCTGGGAAATGATCAATCCTGCAGGGTTCAAGGTACTGGATCAGTAAACATCAATATGTTTGATGGTGTTACCAGGCAAATTGCAAATGTAAGGTATGTGCCTGGACTTAAAAGAAATTTGATCTCTTTAGGATCTCTAATTGCTACTGGGTGTGAGTTTAAGTCTGTTGATGGCTAATTACACATAACCAAAGGAAATAAACTGGTAATCAAGGGAAGACAACACAATGGATTGTTTATTTTGATAAGAAAACCAGTGGTTGGAAGTGTGGGGAATATACTGGCTAATAATGAACTAACCCTGTGGCATAAAAGATTGGGACACATTGGTGAAAGAGGAAAGAACTATCCAGAAGAGGGATCATTGGAGAGGTTGGGAATAATACACTTGAGTTCTGTGACAAATGTGCATTGGGCAAATCACAGAAACTGCCTTATGCCAAAGGGATTCACATCACTCAAGAACCTCTAGATTATGTCCACTCTGATATCCGGGGACCATCCTGGACTGAAACACATGGAGGAGGAAAATATTTCATGTCTGTAATTGATGATTTTAGTAGGAAAGTATGGGTGTTTATTTTAAGAAATAAAAGTGATGCTTTCACTAAATTCAAGACATGGTTGCTTCAAATGGAAACCTTGAAAGGAAAGAAACTCAAGCATTTAAGAACTGATAATGGCCTAGAATATCTATCTACTGAGTTCACTACCTTCTGTAATGAAAGGGGAATTACCAGACACAGAACAGTCCCCATGAATCCACAACAGAATGGTGTGTCAGAAAGATTCAATAGAACTGTTGTGGAAAGAGTAAGGTGCATGTTACTTGATGCTGAGTTGCCAAAGGTGTTTTGGGGAGAAACAATAAACACAACATGTTATCTAATAAACAGATCTCCTACATCAACTCTGGGATTTAAAACACTAGAAGAAGTATGGAATGGAAGAATTCCAGATTACTCAGGATTAAAGGTGTTTGGATGTTTGGCATATGCTCATATGAAATCAGATAAACTTGATCCTAGAGCTTACAGGTGTGTGTTTCTGGGATATCCAGAGGGAATCAAGGGTTACAGGTTATGGTGCATGGAATCTGGAAATCAGAAGTTGATGATCAGCAGAGATGTGAAGTTCAATGAATCCATTATGGGATATCATTTCTCTGGGAATCTGGGAAATCAGGATGAAGGCTCTGAAACAGAAAGGATATTAGTTCAGGTGGAGACTCAGGAGGAGCATGACAGACAGAGAGGAGAAAATTTGGCTGATCATTCCAGTAGTAGTTCTTCAGAAGAAGAAGACACAACACACAGAAATTCAAATCTGAGAGAGTACAACATTGCCAGAGACAAACCAAGGAGACAAATACAGAACCTAGATTTTTACGGACAAGCTGGAAGTGTACATTATGCACTAAGTGTTGCTGAAGACATAGAAAATCATGAACCACAGAACTTCAAAACAGTCATCAGTGGTGATGAAAGTGAACACTAGATCAGTGCAATGGTGGAAGAAATGGAGTCTTTGGAGAGAAATGGCACCTGGAAACTGGTAGATAAACCAAAGGGACAAAAGTTGGTAAGTTCCAAATGGATTTACAAGAAGAAGGTTGAAGCTGGGTTCTCAGAAAAGATAAGGTATAAGGCAAGGCTGGTAGCAAGGGGGTTTACTTAGAGGGAAGGCATTGACTTCAATGAAGTCTTCTCTCCTGTAGTAAAGCACTATTCAATCAGACTACTTTTGTCAATAGTAACACAAGAGGACATGGAGTTACAGCAACTGGATGTGAAAACAACTTTCTTACATGGATACTTAGTTGAGAACATTATATGAAGCAACCTGAGGGATTTGTGGTTCCAGGAAATGAAGAAAAAGTATGTTTCCTCAAAAAATCATTATATGGATTGAAGCAAAGCCCAGGACAGTGGAATAAGAAGTTCAATGAGTTTATGTTAAAAGCTGGTTTTGTCAGAAGTTTGTATGACAGTTGTGTTTATTTTGATAAAAGGTTAAGTGTTGATCCTGTATATCTGTTGTTATATGTGGATGACATGCTCATTGCCAGCAAGAGCTCACATAAAATACATCAGCTTAAGCAGAAATTGAGTTCTGAATTTGATATGAAGGACTTAGGGGAGGCTAAGAAGATTTTGGGAATGAGTATAATCAGAGACAGAGCTGCTGGATGTTTATGGTTGTCTCAGAAGCATTATCTTCAGAAAGTGGTGGAGTGGTTTCAAATGCATGAGGCCAAGACACTGAGTATTCCAGTAAGCCAACAACTTAGATTATCAAAGGAACAGAGTCCTACGACAGCAGAAGAAGAGACATACATGAGAAGTGTGCCTTATGCTAGTGGAGTTCGGAGTCTGATGTATGGGATGATATGCAGCAGGCCAGACTTAGCATACTGTGTGTCCTTAGTCAGCAGATATATGTCAAATCCAGGAAAGGCTCATTGGGAGGCTTTGAAGTAGGTGTTGAGGTATTTAAAGGGAACATCAAATCTGGGATCGAAGTTTCAGAAGCAGGAAAAATTGGCTAGTCCTTCGGAAGGATTTGCAGATGCTGATTTTGCTGGAAATGTTGACACCAGAAAGTCAATCACAGGCTATGTTTTCACTTTATATGGTGCTGCAGTTATCTGGAAAAGTGTGCAACAATCAGTGGTGGCTTTATCCACTACAGAAGCTGAATACATGGCTTTGATAGAGGCAATCAAGGAAGCTGTGTGGTTGAAAGGCTTTCTGAAGGATCTGGGGATCAAGCAGGACTGTGTTACTATATATTGTGACAATCAGAGTGCATTACATCTAGTGAAACATCAAGCTTTTCATGAGAGATCCAAACACATAGATGTCAGATTGCATTTTGCAAGAGATGGGATTGATACAGGGTCTGTGGTGGTTAGGAAGGTCCATACAAGTGACAATGCTGCTGATTTTCTAACCAAAGCAGTGCCTGGGAGTAAGATGGTTCATTGCTCAAGCTTAATTGGGCTTGAACGGTGTGATTAAAAGTTTGAGAACAAAGCAGGTTGAGGTGATGAAATACTTGAGTTCATTGAGGTGGAGATTTGTAGATGTCAGTTCAATATCATCAAGTGTCCATAAAATGTAGTAGAGGTTTTGAGGGTTCAGGAACCGGGTTTAGAATGTGGAGAACCGGGTTAGAGAACCGGGTTTTAGCCGGATCAGTTATAGAGGTTAAAATGGAAATCGGAGTCAAGGTTGTTATAACTGTCGTTTGCCACCGAATTAAATCGTTGCATGTAAAACCGTTGTGGAAGGCTCGTAGCAGCAGTTTTGAGCAGCTGAAGACAAAATTGGTTACAACTACTTCGACTCCCTGATTCGAGCTCCAGCCTTTATATACATTGTAAACACTTGAAGTTGCGAGTTGATTCACATTTCTTTCCCTCTGTAAACATTACTCAATCAAGAGAATTAGATTGCTAGGGTTCTTAAGCTCAATTCGTTCTGTGAATTGGGGTTTCTAGTTTTCTGGATTAATTCTTGTAATTGATTGATTAGTGGAGTGAATTGAGGTGTATAGAACTTCCATGGATGTAGATCACATTGATCGAACCACGTAAAATCCCTGAGTTCATCGTTTTCTCTTCCTGTTCTTGGTTCGGTTTCTTGTGGCCGATTTTTTTGTTGGTTTTCATTCAATACTGTTTGTGTGTTGTTTGTGTGTGAGTGAGACTAATTCATAACACAATATCTCCACTATTTCCACGCCAAGATATTTGTGCCAATCCAAGAAGATGTCTCTTTCTCTATTTCTCCTGACTACTGAGAGGCCCTCAATGAAAGCTATGGTGAAACACGCATCCAGAAGTATCATGGTGGAAAGGTTCTTATATATCATCATAGTTGCCTACACAGTTACTAGCATAGCAACCTCTGATTTCATCTATATCTCATGAACTATGTCGTAAAGCAAGCCTCTCTTCGTAGAGCTGCTAGACATTCAACGGTCGAATAACCTGTTTTTGAGCTCCTCCGCTGCACTGAGCTCTTGAACCCATATCTGAGGAGAAACCATTGAAAACTTTATTGTTATTGATTGCTGAGATCTTTTCCACTTGATACTAAGAACAGAAAGAAACAATTTTATGGGCTTTTACTGTATCGTTCGACAATATTCGGCTAGTGAAATCAAGTGGTGACTACATACGAGCACAAGATAATGGAGCAGTTGAATGGTTGACATTATATGGCCATTTGCATTAACTACATATGAACTGAGCAATTTTATTTAATCTAAGCAACAGAAATCAGAAACTCATTGCAACTAATACATGCATATGCATGTTCAGACCATTTGTTATACATGAAATTCATTTGGCATATATATTAAGCATGCTCATAGAACTACTCATACACCATAAAGTTTGATTCATGCAATTGTTTAAGCTGTGAATGACCACGATCACACCATTTCTTTACGCTTCATCTCACAAATCAACCTGTAAGCCTCATCCATCTCTCCAAATTTACAAAGTGCTTTTATCATAAAACTGTATGTAACCACAGTCGGCAAAATACCACTTTCCAGCATTTCTTCGAAAAACATGAAAGCTAGTTGTAACCTTCCCCTATCAGCATGTCCTTGAATTAATACATTGTATGTTATAACTGTCGGGGCTACCCCTTTGCTCAGCATCTCGTGAAACAAACTTCTGCCTTTCCTCAGGTACCCAATTTCCAAAAGAGAGTGCATGATGCTCGTATATGTAACATCATTAGGCTCAATTCCATCCTTAATCACATTATTCAAAAATCCACAAGCCCCTAAATCACTCAACTTAGATATGCCATCCACTGGCGCGTTATATCTCATCACATCGGATGGGAGTCCATTTATTATCATGTTGTCCTGCAATTTAAATGCTGCAAATATGTCATCAGGCTTCAACTCACCTACAATGCAAGCAGTGTATGTAACACAGTTAGGTTTCAACCCTTTCTGCACCATCTCACTGAAAAACTCTTTCGCCATCCGTTAATTTCCTGTCTTATAACAACTATTTATGAGAATTGAATAGGTGACGGTAGCAGGGGGGAATTCCGCTAGCAATCATTTTATCTTTCATCTCCCTAGCACCTTACAAATTTTCGATTTTGGCAAGCCCATCCATTATCGCATTATATGTAACTGCATCAGAACTAAGATTCCTTTTCTTTAAATCGGATACTAAGAAAAGAGCCTCACTTACATTCCCAATTAGACAGTAACCATATATCAAAGTATTGTAAGATATAATATAAGTACTACGCTCTTCTTGAACATGACAGCAACCCACTGCCTTGCATAACTAACTCCTCCTTGCTTGCAGTAGCCAAGCATCAGAGCATTAATGTAACCACAATAGGCCAAACCCGTCTAATTTTCATCTCTTACCAAAGGCCCAATGCCTCAACTAGCATCCGTTTGCGTCCATACTCACCTATCAAAGAGGTATACGTATAAGCCGAAGCTTTCAATCCTTTGTTCGACATCTCAACCATTAACTCCCTTGCATCCTCAAACTTACCATTTTCCCCTAACCTATTAATCAACATATTGTAGCTAACGTTGTCCGGATTGCAACCCCTGCTTTGCATCTCCTGCAGAAGGTCAAGTGGCTATTATAAATTGCCATGTTTACACAGTAAATACAACATTATATTGTAAGTAACAATAGTTGGCTTTATCCCGAACAGAAACATTGATTCATATAATGTTCTTGCTTTAGCAATTAGATTTCTATCTCTAAGCAAACCAAGAATCCATGTACTCTCTTTACATTTGGCAGAAACCCATTATTCAACATCGTATTATGAACCTATAAACACTTATCAACATCTGATTTCTTCAGGAAAGACAACAATATCAAACCGAGTACCTCATCAGAAACCGCATAATCAAAATACCCATGTGGTAAAAGATTAACAACGCCAAGCATATCCATATCAATTACTCTCTCTATCACCCAACAAGCATGACTCTTAGAACCATTTTGCAGAAGCAGTTTAAGAAGAGTACAAATTACCATCTCTGAGTGATTGAACTCTTTCTGAGCCTCCGCCCACTGGAATATATTGAAAACCAGAGCCGAGCGGTGGCGAAGTGAATTAAAAACACTCAGAAATAAATCAAAATCAGCTAACAAAGCTAGGCAATGATTGGGAGCAACCCATTTAATGTGTGCAAAAGCCCCTGGGTTTTGTATTAATGTGTTCAAGATTAGGAATTTTGTATCCTTGAAACTTTCGTAGCGAAGAAAATGTGGAGGGACGAGAGACGTGAACAGAATGGAACGTACCTTACTGAGTGAAGAGGAGAAGTAGAGGGAGGTTAGGCAAGTGGATCGAATCATTCTAATGTCAAAAGAAATAGAACAAGGTCAAAACAAAAGTGTGATTAAAGGGCGCCAAATTCCTCTTAATACTATTTGGCAGAAAATGGGGATGCGGATGCTAATAGCCCAATAAAATCGAAGGGTCGAAAATGGAAGCACATGACTGGCCTTGTTGAGTTAAATAGAAGATTAACATGTTGCCTGCTCTGTGTTCGACGAAATGTTTCTCGTCTCAGACTTTAAGTCTTTTATACTTGTCAATTACCGATACACATTGATAGTTGTCATGAAAAATAGTGATAAAGCACATACACACTCCTAAGGCCACACCACGTGCTTCATTAAACGAACTATACCATTCAAATTATGTCTTATATTAGTCAGAGAGCCTATAAACAACATATATGGATCCATTTAAGACTTCCTTAATTTAATTCAATAGTTCGAGAGATCCTTTATCCAGAATATTTCCACCATGATCATCAGATTACTTATTCGGCCAAGCAAAGATGTCGCCGATTTTGATGCCTCTGCTGTATGTTCAACATTGCTGCTGAAAATCATATACTTGGTAAATAGATGATGAGAAGCAGTTAAAGACCTCCATCCACAAGTGTATGAGAAGCTTCGCGAGCAAAGGACTTGAAGCTTCTGAAACTTTGACCCTCTTCACTCTTGCTATTGCTAAACCCCAATCAATCTTAACTCAGACAATTACATATCCTTAATGACACAACATTCTTTCATGCCTCACAAATTCAATTTCTTCTTTGTTTGCCAGAAACCTCATTAATCACCAACCTCATACTTTCATTTCAATATACCTTCTGTAGGTTGAGGTGCATCTGGTAGCGTCGTTTCCGACTACCAAATTAAATCGTGTATGAAGATACACTTAAACCTTACCGACTACTCTAACTAGTAGAGTGGCAAGCAAGGGTCGATCCCACGAGGAACGGTCGAACAAATTTTGCTTTTATGTGTTAAGCTATTATTATGAAGAAACATAATGTATATAAGATAGAAAACAATAAAGAAGTGGGGGGTCAATGAAATAACAACTACACCTAAATAAACAAAGACAAATAAAGAGATTTTTATAGGTTTTTGGTTTTTAAATAACAAAACGATTCAACCTTGATCATGTTTCACCGAGGTCTTGGACGATTTATGTAACTATTGTCAATGCCCTATTCAATTGTGATTCTAGCCCTTATCTCAAGGCTATTAACAAGCTCTAATAGCCTTGTTATCCCTTAATCTTAGTTAATCAAAACAAGCTCTTCGACTAACCCTATTCAGTTTAACCGAATCCTCGAACAAGCTCTCTTAGATTCAATCACCAAATGCATTAAACACTAGGACAACGAGATAAATTCAACATAAAACTCGCAAGTTCGGTTTTAGAGGTTAAACTTTGTGTTATCACCAATAAATAATTATTGTTTGGTACTCGGGAATTGGAAATCCTACAATTACGGATAGTGACCTCCTATTCTAGCAACACATTCACAAATCCCTTAAAGGGTGATCAATCCAATAATAAATTCATAAATGTGAGTCAATAACAGCAAATAACACAAAACACTTGAATACACAATATTTTCGGTAACATTAACCGTAATAATCACATAAATGTCTTGGACTCAAGGTTCCACAATAATCAAGAGTGAACTAAGGGTGCTAGCCACCCATTTTACCTAATACAAAGATAAAATAACAGAAAATTAAAGAAAACATGAAAATAGGATAGAAAGAACCAAAGGTTAGGGGTTGAAGATCAAGATCTTCAACCCCCTTCCATTTCCTTGCTTCCAATGGAGAAAAGTGGCTGATTATGTGTGGGGGATGGGTTCTAGGTTGTTCTAAGTTAGGTTAAATTCGAATGGGATGATATATATATAAGGAGAGAAAGTGCTAGTCAAAAATAGGCAAAATCGCATTCAGGATTTTAAAACAGGGTACTGAATCTCGGCCGAGACGGGGGTGTGTCTCGGCCTAGACGTGAAAAGGGGTTTTCAAGGGTTTGTGGGTCGAAAGGCGATCTCGGCCGAGATTTAATATCATCTCGGCCGAGATTCTGGGTCTTGAAAAACCTTGAAATTCTCTGGCAACATTTCTCGGCCGAGATCTGTTGTGTGTCTCGGCCGAGATCTTCTTTCTGTCCAACTCTTCATAAATGCCCTGGAGACTCATCTCGGCCGAGACTCTCATCCTGTCTCGGCCGAGACTCTCATCCTGTCTCGGCCGAGATCTTCAACTGTCCCTTCCTTTTGTTGCCTCAATCGATCCCTTGACTCCGCGGTCGTTTAATGTTCGATTTCGACCCTTTTTCACCTGTCTTAACACAAAAACAGCACAAACGCATTATTTTGCCCATGAGAATATAAAAGCATTAAATACACGTGATTATGCACATTATTGACACTAAAATGACACTAAAAGTGCCCTAAAGTGCGTGCACGAAACACGTGTTCCAGCATCTAAAGAAAATCACCGATCGATACACTCGTACAACTGCTTGAGGCCATCGAGAATATTGTGTTGAAGTTGTTTAATAATGGAATCTCATACAAACTTGATGTTTTTTTTTTTTTTTCATATATATTCATGGCAGCTGCTGTCAACTCTCTAGACAAGGATAGGTACAGCCAACCTCCTCATGTGAGCAATGTCGGATCATAGGGTGAATTTATTCATTCACTAGATAAAGTTATTGACGCTCCAGCGGTGATTATTCAAGTTTCCCTATTTTCTCAAATTTTTATTCTGTACATGTCCATAAAATGGAACCTGGACACAGTAAGAGTTCATTGCCAGGGAGGGTTATAAATATCAGCAAGATCCATTGTATTGCTGCATTTGTTAGAACTCCAGCATCCACATGATATATTTTTTATGTTGTGGTGTTCCTCATCTTTGGAGAACAAAGGAATATAATACTTGGTATTAACATGCAAAATATGGATTCAAATCATCGTTAGGCCACATCAGAACACGTTTAGTTAAGCACAGTCTGAAGATGTGAAACCTCCAGCCTAGCACAATTAAACTTTGATTTACATGCCTCATTATAGGAAACATATTTGCATGAGCGTTAATCATGATTTGCTTAAATAATATTTATTGTTGTCAAGATTCCTCATGTTTTCATGATATTAGCAATTACAGTGTAGTTGAGATCTGCATTATTGGGCTTTTGATTGTCAACTATTCAAGATTGAGGGGACATGAAACTCGTGCACATGCATCTAATATATCCTTTATTTTTTTATATATGTAGTTGATACCAAAAGGAAGGTGCAACTACTCTGTATCCTTTCTCAACTCATATATGAGTTGTACAATTCACCCTTTAACAATCCATTTCATAAAAAATGGCAAATTTGCATTCCCGATCAAACAGTCTTCCATCTCAATCTCATCTAATAATACAATAGAAGATCATTTGCACAGGTTAAAGTCCTCCGAAGGCGCTTCAACGTCAACCTCATCTGTTTGTGCAAATTTGGCCAGCCTCAAAGATCTGCATGAAGGCATCAATAATCTGATTCAGCTATCTTCATTTCAACAATCACTCTCTAATGAACAATGTAAAAATCGGATCAACCAGTTGCTTGAGGGATCACTAAGGCTCGTGGATCTGTGTGGTTCTTCTAGAGATATTGTGTATCTAATCAAAGAATCTGTTCAAGACCTTGAATCCTCCATCAGAAGAAATAAAGTTGAAACATCCACAGTTGTTGATGCGAATGCTTATGCAGCGTCAAGAAAGAAGATTAATAAGATGGTGAGCAAGTGCTTGAAAAACCTGAAGAGCTTCAATGAAAACTCTGCAGAAATCCCAAACAACGACTATGATCTGAAGGCCATCGGGACAATACTGAAAGAGACAGAGTCCCTTAATCTCTCGGTCCTAAAGTCTATACTGGTACTCTTATCGGGGGAAAAGGAGAGATCAAGCCACAAAAGTTGGTCATTCCTTTCAAAGTTCGGTCAGAAAAGCCAAGTACATTCTGAGGCAGAACAAGATTTGTGTATCTTGAACATTATCAAGGCTCAGAAAACCAGGGACAACACGACCGTGAAAAACATGTTGAAAAAATCAGAAATGCGGATTCAGGAACTTGAAGAGGAACTGGAATCCTTATTTAGAAGTTTAGTGAAAAGTAGAGTTTCTCTTCTTAATCTTCTCAGCCATTAGCCTATCTGGTTGACAATTGTACATTTTTGTCAATGACATACAAAACAGATACTGATATTTATCATCCATCTATTTGTGAAATCCCAAATTCTATTAGCTGTCATAACTAATATTTATCATCCATCTATTATGTGAAATCCTAAACTCTATAGCTATCATTCTTTCCCAAATTATTGAGATGCAGTGACTGTCAAAAAAATTCGTTGAAGCTGGAAATGTACTGAATGTGAGAATGGTCGTTGTGTAGATATTTAACTCGCACCATTTAACATCCATACGTAATTTACTGTGTGATAATTCTATTAAGCAATAGTGATATTAACACTTAGTGATAACTAACTCACAAAGCCTCCAGCTAGGCCAATGCTTGGAAGTTGTCATTAGCCACTTTGGGTGCTGGTAAATTTTATTCTCATCATACACATACAAGTCGCACCCCCAAAACTTTGGCTATACAATCACCATAGAAGCTAATAAAACAAAATTTGGAAAGAGAATTTTGAATTCTTTAATCAAAGAAACAAAAGTGTAGCAAAGAAAGAAACCATGGCGCAACACATACTGCAGCAGAGCTACTGGAGGAATTAGAATTCAGATTTTCCAAAACCAGAAGCAGGTTTACAACATCTACAAGTCCATGTTAAAAACCAGTTCATCAGAAGATATACTAAACAATTGTCAATTCAACTTTCTTCTATACTTCTCCCCTTAATTGAAGATTAGAAAGCAAATTAAACGCAAATAGTCATACATTTCCTAGATCATTATAATTCATCCAATGTAGCAGGGGAATCTTGACACCTAAGAACGGGATATAAATTCACTGACAAAAAAGTTTACAAAACATTGGATAACTAAGAAACTGTTTGGATCCAAAAGGTCAAAGTCTAGCAATGTAGTGTAATTGAAAACATACACACCACTATTACTAACTTAAAGCTAGAGTAGTGTGCCTGGGCACCAATTAGAGTGGATTATTGTACGCTTTCATAGTTTATATGCAAACAATTTTATTGGGAATTACATTAATAAGGGCATTATTCTTTTATCTATTATATTGTTTTCAGATAAAGTCCTTAGACCAAAATAAGTTAAGGGGCATGGTCACGCATGTGATGCTGATCATGGAATGTACTCTTGAAGCTTTAGTCTTAAATTACTCCTAAGTCGAAGCTACTTAAGATAGGACATTGAGTAGCTAGTAAAGCTTGTGTATACGATGAATACTCATAAGACGAGAATACTATATTCGATGAGTATTAGTGTGGTGACACGAGTTCATGTATGCAGATGTTTGTCATATAACAAGTTCATTAGACTTGATCCGTGTGAAATTCTTAATTGGAAATCCTGTTGAAATAAGAATTCCTTAATTGCGCTAGTACATGATTAGTCCTTAAACTTGAGACATGACGATAGTCTTATTCATGCTATGTAATACTTAGGCATATCTTATGATTGTTTGACAATCACAAGGGGTTATATTGGACATTAAATAAGTGTACATAGAGACTTATCAATGCCTAACATAGAATCTGACACTTGTCATTGACAAGAGAATCTCTTGTATTTTCATTGTTCTTGATTTAAAGACCTTGGCCAAGGCAGAATGAATATGAATTTATCAAGAATCATTGTAACTTGATAGAATAACACATTTATTGATTTGACAGGGTTTCGACTTATAATCCATACCCTAGAATCAATCAGGAGATTAGTTGTTGGAAGAATCGTACATGTATGATAATCACAATAAAATATGTTTACTCGGTATTTCACCTAACAGTGGGTAATCACGCTACTTGCTACGTGTTCTCATAATTGTAGGTTCTAGAATTAAAGAGTTAATTCTAAATAATCAAATAATTGTTATTTGCTAAATTGCAAAAGTTGTAAGTCTACTGCTAGTGTTAGTGGTGAACCTAAAGGGTCACACCTAAGTTTGAATGAAAACATTTATCAATTAAAATAATTCAATAATTATATATAATTAATTAATTAGATTTATATTTCAATTCAATTATTGAATTAAATATAAATGCAATTACATAATTAGATTATTTAATTGACATTACTAGTGTAAAAGAATTAATCAATTGACTTGATTAAAATTGTTAGTGGTTGGGTATCAACAAATTAATTGGATTAACTAGTTAAGCCTAACATTATTATTAGTAGGTTTTATTTTGAAACTTCACTAATAATAAAAGGAGATAAAATTATTTAGATAAATTAGTTTATCTAAATAATTATTATAATATGTATACTATATAAAATTATTTATATAAATATATGTATAAAATTAATGTCTACATGTGCAAGATGAATTTTGACTCCATCCACATAAATTAGAACGTGGGATTTTTTTTAAACAAAATGAAGTGGTTACGTGTTAGCATTCAACCAGTGGACTGATTAGAGGAATTACAAGTGGGTCCATGCGAGTTTCAGTTCAGACGAGAAATTGATTCCTGCTAACCTCTACGTCAAAAGAATGAGATTAGCGGCGGTATAATTCGCACTTATTTAGTATGTTTTATATTCCTTTCAATAATTATTCCGTGTATTATTTGTGCATTCCGGGTTTTATATTGGTAATTAAAATTTTAAATTCTGTTGCGTTTATCCGAGTTTGCGATAACGAACCCAACAGTGGTATCAGAGCCACGATGTACGGTATTGAAAGGTGTTTGATGTGAATTTTATATGATAAAACGATACACAGTCAGGCCCAGCCCGAGGATGGTCAAGGTGGTGTCGCCGTTCTGGACCCCGGTCGGTAAGGGCCTCATTTTTTTCTCCTAATACTACCGACCATAAACAGTTAAATAAATCAGGATGGAAACAAAAACCAATTGTTCCTGTAGGCGGGTTGGTTGCCATCTTAATTTTTCTAAGATGTCAATGTTCGAATCTTCTCCAGACTTCTTTTCTAACTTTTAATAAGCACCATAATCTGTATAAATTTTAATTTCATCTATTTTCTTACTAAAGCTTGGCTTTTACAGCTAATCAATGTCCCACTCTAAGAAAATAAAAATAAAAATAAAAACATACTTTATAAAAATGTGTATTCATTTCAATTTTTATTCAACATTAACTTTTATAACTAATCAAATACTTCATTCTGAAAAAATAATATACTTCATTCTGAAAAAATTAAAATTAAAATAAAAATACTTAAGAAGCACCAAATTTACATTTATTGAAATCTTTATGAAACATTAACTTTTATAGTTAATCAATACTTCATTGTAAAAAATTAAAAATAAAAATATTCTTGAAGAGAGAATCATGTTTATTTGTTTTGTATTTTTTAAATTATGTTATATATGTTTATAGCTAGGTTTTGTTTTAATACTCACTCAATTTCTTTTTCTCCATATTAAAAGTTAAAACTAATCCCTTTTTCTTTCTTTTCCCAATATTCTTAATTAGTTCTATTTATAAACACAACCAATTAATTTCATATTTCTTAATTAATTCTACTTATAAGCACGACCAACTATTTTGACAACATAATTTTTATCGCTTTTTCTAAAAACAAATCTTCTTTTTAACACGAAGAGGTCTACTTTACTTTTTTGCACAGGGCCCCTATTAACACTAGGCCGGCTCTGTACACAGTAATTAATATGAGAAATTGTTTCTCATCTTGATTAATTTAGTCTGACTAATTATAACCAAGAATTGTCTATTTTTACAATAAGGAAAAGTGGGTTTCTTAATAATAATAATCCATATCTCTATATATATAAAAGTTAAATGAGGCGCTTTTCTATAATTTAGCATTTCCCGCCTAAAATATGTCTTTAGTGCATTCTTAATTTCTTCTAAGGCATTAATTACATATTTTTTCTTCAATTAACATAATATTAAATATTACATTCCTTAATAAATGAATATATACTTTAATAAATTAAAAATAAAAGTTAATGTATAATTTAATGGTTGACTAATTAAATTGTTGTATTTACAAATATTAATTTATTAAAATTAACCATGGGACTACGACTTTCACATACATTTATATATGATAATAATCTGAAAATTACTTTTTATTACATATTCATATTTTCTACTTATTAATATTATTTCTTTATAATTAATAATTACACTTTGCAATTTAAACTATGAGATTTTACATGTGTTATAATCTATATTTTTATATAAAAAAAATAAAATTAACAGACTTGAGTTTTATAGCTTTTTCAGAGTTCTCAATATAAACAATACTTTGTCACATTTTTTCATATTTTGCAACCTAAGAGTGTGTGTGTGTGTGTATGTGTGTGTATATATATTAGTTGTATCTTTAAAGAAATCTCATACTCACAATAAAAATGTGAAATTTGTTTAAATATATTTTAATGTATACATGATATTATTCAGATATATTGAAGAATTCATATGCTTTATTTTGTGAGTCCAACTATATAATAATCATTGAATTTTATTTTATTAATATCAAGATTTATTTAAAACCTAAAAAGTATTTGAGTATATTAAACCACCATGTAAAATATTAAACTTGAAAATTAATTTTTTTAAAATAAATTTAAATAGTTATAGTTCAAATTTAAAAAATTATTTGGATAAATTGAAATATTTAAAAAAATTGAAAAAAAATAAAAGAAACACTAATTTTCTTATAATACAATTCAATTTATTTTATTTGATATATTTTGGTGTGTCGTGTGATATTTATATATTTGTGTTTGTTTTAATATTCTTTTTCAATTAAACTATTGCGATGTTCGCATAGGTTAAGGTGGACACACACACACACACACTAAATATATATTTGAATATTAGAGATATTCATTCTTAAAAGTAGATATAATTTATTTCTTACATTTAATATTTTATCTTAATGTAAATTTAGAAAATAAGATATTTATAAAAGTAAGTTATATTAAATCCATATATTACGTAGATAAATTGATATTACATTATTTATATTTAGGGTTTATATCATTTTGCAACATGTAGTATGCGCGTTTTTTCATTTTCTGTTTTTTTTAAACACAACCTGAACTACATGTTTTTTTTTTCACTTTTGCAACTTCTGCAAGAAATTTAAGTGCAAAAAATAAATGAATAATAAAAAAATATTTAAATAACATAAATTTTTTTAAAAATCTAAAAAATAATTTTTAAATTCTAAATTGCATCTAAAATATCAGAAAATTAACTTAAACATATTGAAAATATATTAAAAATTTGAGTTTTTAATAAAAAAGTTAAAATCAAATCATTTTCAACAAGAAAAATAAAAAGTTATTAATCTATTAAAAAATCATAAAGCTATTATAAATTACTCAAAATTATCTTTTAAGCTCTAAAAAATTATTTAAACTATTAGAAAATTATTTTGAAAAATTATTTTAAAATCTCTAACATTTCATTTAAGATATGTGGAGGTATCTACGAAAAGTAATTTTATGACATAAGTATTTTTTTAACAATAGATCCTTTTAAAAAATTTAAAATTATTAGAAATAATATCAACATTATTCGATCTTTTTTATGAAAATTAATTTTTTATTAAAATATTTTCTACATTTTTTCAGTTAAGTTTATGATATTTTAAATATTTTTTTAGAATTTAAAAATAAATATTATATTTTCTAAACATTTTAATTATTTTAAATAGTTTCTTTTCTCTCCAAAAATTGCTAGCAAAGGTTGCAAAAGGTAGGAAATCGCAAAGTTCAGGTTGTGATCGTAAAACAAGAAAAAATAACTGTTTAAATATTCATTTAGTTAGAATATAATAATTCAATTTTTTTATATTAGATTATATAATATTTAATTAAATTAAATAATTACTTTTTAAATAAATTTCTGCACATCGCACGGGAGCGATACTAGTATATATAAAAGTAGAATGGAGGGCTTTTATGTCATTTTACTTTTCTCGCCTAAAAGTTTAATATTAAGGTTTTGTCAATTTTGGTAAGTAATAATTTTCTTTTTTATTTTGTAAAATGCAACTAACTTTTTAAATTTTAATCCGTTTTTAATACATAATATATTTATTCATCTTTTCATGATCTTCAATTGACATACATATAACATATATTAGATTTAAAAACAAATTATTTATTGGTTAATTATTTTGGTTAGATTCTGATAGTTGAGTTCTTTTAAACTACAAGAAATTTATTTATTTTATATGACATGAATTTTTAATATATTTTTTTACCTAAGTTACGTCAGGGATAAAAATTATTTTTTAAATAATGAAACTCTTATTTTATTAAGTTAAAGGAAAATTTAACAATTTACAAACAGTTTATTAAATAATTACTTACATCAACTAATATACTCCCACCATTTCTTTTTAATTTATTTGTTAGAAAAAAAGTGGAAGAATTAAGAATTCAATTTTTTCTTTTTTCAAATATATCCCCAGTAATCTCTTTTCTCTCGCACATCTATCTCAAATCTAGGTTGAATATTAAGAAATATTTTAGGATTGACAGATGGCAAAATTGAGAGAAATTGTAAAAAAATAGCTAAAAGATCAATTAATTCGAAAAATCATTAAGAAACTAAAAGATCAAATAAAAAGGAACATAAGGAGTATATTTTTAACAATAACAATGTTTTATTAATCACGGAAGTGTAGGAACTCAGAGCAAATGCATATTTATATATCATAATTATTATTCAGGTTATTCTTTTATTACTAATTCATATTTTCATAATATGTATTTTGTTAAGTAAGTTACACGTTGCAACCTAAATTATGACATTTATTACATCTTTCTATCTTTTTTTAGTTGATTTTTTTTACGTGACTAACATCAGCTATATTTTTTTTACACTTTTTAATCTTTACAATAATTTGTTGCACTAAATAAATTCAACGTTTTTTTTTTTTTTTTACTTTTTACAACCTAAGAAATAGTTTTTTCATTAATCAATTTATATTTAGATAGATATAATATTAGCATTATAAATATAAAATTTATTTGAATAAATTACAATACCAAATAAAATATAAACAAATTTAATTATTTTTTAGAATCACACTCTTTAAATTGTTATTCGAATTATGAATAACTTTTGAATTTGATATTTTTAATGTTAGGATTTATTTAGAAATGTTTTGGTTATATCTGATATCATCAAGTAAAATATTATAAGCTGCAAACGAGAATCTAATTTTAGAAATGAACAAGTAAATAGTTATAGTTATAACTTGAAAGTTTATGTAGATATATTACAAAATCTACACATATATAAAAGTTAGAAGAAAGTTAAGATTGTAAATTGCATTTTCCAACCATTATATTTTGTGTTATTTATGATTATTTGTACAAATGCGAACTTTTGATTTTTTTTTTCTTCTTTCTAAAGAAGTACTTTTCCCAAGTTTTAAATTCAAATAGTATTTTGTATCATAACATTTTTAACATATTATATATAAAATTAATTATATTTTCATGATTTTAATTACATACATACCATATATATAAAATTGTGATATTTAATAAAATAAAGACAATTTTACATTGATTGGTTATTTTGTTAGATCTCAGTACGTACTGTGCATGTTTATTGGTGTCAAATTTAGGCTGTAAGAATTAGTTAAAATATTTTTTATTAAATAATCTATTTTTTATAAATACTTTAATTAATTTATTGTGTGTATCTTTCTATCTTAGTTTATTTGGTGAATTAATCTCTCTCTCTCTCTCTCTCTCTCTCTCTCTATATATATATATATATATATATATATATATATATGTACTTATATACATATAAATATGCATCTTTGTCTAATTAAATAAAATGGAGCCAAATATGTAATAAAGAAAATTATTTTCCCCTTTAATTGCAAGTTGGACATTTTCAAGCGTATTATTCATGTATTTGTCTCTAAAGAGTTGTTGTACTATCACCATTCTGTCAGTTTGTTTCTTTCTCAACAACCTTTTTGTTTCTAATCAATTTATACATATATTATATGAAATTAATAATTTTTTCACCTACTTTAAGTTGAAGTATGTTTTGATTTTTTTATTTTGGATTAGACTATTTACAATGAAAACTAAATTATAAAAAATGAATCAGTTGACTATTTTTAACAATAACAAATGTGAGATTATTTAAAATAAAAATATAATTTTCTTATAAATTATTCAATTTATTTTTTTATTATCTTATAATTATTATTTTAATAAGTTAGCCTGTTATTATATTTATGTTTATTTTAACATATGTGATTAATGAGATTATTTGTGGTTATTTACATAAGTTAAGAAGGATACAAACTGCCTACAGTAACATTTGAGTTTTAAAAATAATTTTATATATGTATTTTAATTGTCATATTTAATATTTATTTTAATTTTATTTTGTAATAAGAAGTTTTTTATAAATAATAAGTATATATTCAATCCATAAATTTCATGGGAGAAACGGATATTTATGCTATTTAAAATTTTAATATATGATAATTCAAGATTTTAAATTATTTATTTTATCGAGTGTACAAGGTTCACATTTTAAAAAATAACATCATATAGTATTTAATTTTGTTAGAATATACTATAATATTAACATACTTTCGTGCATCGTACCGGAGTAATACTAGTAAATGAGAATGGTAAAACCACTTCCTTAATTCTGTCAAAATGTACTTACATGGGCAGAAGGGGTTTCCAAATAATTTCTTCTGAATTACTAGCTCCATATTTAATTAGATTAATACATATGTACATATGTAGCACCAAGGTCCATTGAGATACAATATATATATTTAAGTATATATGTGTGTGTATGTATATATTTTTATATGTTTGTGAAAATTATATTATCCCAAATAATTGTAAAATATGGCATAATAAATTACTTGGTAATTTTAAATAGGCTTCATTTGATGAGTGTGGTTGCATATTTATTTATTTAGGGATGATCATGGGTTATAGACCTTTGTGATGTATGTCTTTATTTTCTTTGAGTTTTTAAATGGGGACTGCGAGCTCTTATTTAAATTCATAAGTTCTTTAGATTTATTCCATGAGTGTAGATTAGCCGGTGATGATTTTTTTCTTTTATTGTAAATTTGAAGGACGTTCGACGCAAAAGACTCGTTTGTGATGGGTTGTAATTTTGTAATAGAGTAGGCTCAAGGCCCATGTATGTATGGGATTACATATGATGTAATAGTTTAATTTCTTGTTTTTAATTTCTTAGATTGACCATTGACCCGTTTTGGCTCAAACGGATCGCATAGGTTGGTCATGATCATCCCAATGCTTTATGTATAGGATGCATGCTTGAATATATTTAATGTTTTCTACTTGCACTCATATGATGAAAAACATTAAATAATCCACTTAGTAATTTAAGTTGATGAGGTCTTGGAATTAAAATAAACCCTAAGTTTTTTAAACTTAATAAGATCTTTTATGAAAAATTCGACTCAAAAAAATATGAAAAATTAAGTAGGACTTATTATTCCATGCCTACTATCAAAGGTAAAGATATGACAATGCTACCATACTTGATCACAGTCCATGAGTCGAGGGGTGGTCCTGTATTTGAAAAGTTGTGTTCTCTACCAAGCATAATGATGCTCGTGAAATAGACTCATCTTTACACCGTCCATGAGTCGTATGGTGTATTGATGCTCTATTTACATGAACGTTTGATGGATGTTGTTTGACACTTAGTACTGTATGGGCTCATAAAATTGGGGTGTACAGGAAAAGTGGGGCAAAATAAACTTGAGGGTTGTATAATGATACAATCGTTAAAATGTTAACTACTAGTAATTATATCTTATATGCTCATATAATTGGGAGATATGAAATTTTATTGGGCCTCAAGCTCACTAGGAGATTTGATTTCCCGAATTCTATTAGGGTTAAAAGAATTTGAATAAAATAGTGGGAGACATTTAATATTAAAGACCTTTTATTGAATGAATATTTTTCCCATAGTCTGCTTATTTTCAGCTTCATTATTTTTGTAGATTCGTTTACTGAAATGGCTATCAATGCTATATCAACCAAAATAAATTGACCGGACCAAACTATAATGATTGGCTGAGAATTTTGAAAATTGTACTTTGTATAGAAAACATGGAATATGTCCTTGATACTAAGCCACCATCAGCACCTGTTGCTGATGTTGAAAAGGAGGTGCTTGAGAAGTACAAAAGTCATATGGATAACGATAGGAGAGCTTATTATTTCATGCTGGCATCTATGTCAAATGAGCTACAGAGGCAATATGCAGATCTAACTTCTGCTTATGAAATTTTTGAACGCTTGCAAAAGTTGTATGCTGATAAAATTCTTGAGTAGAGGTATGCTACCTCAAAGGAACTATTCCATTATCACATGACTGAGGACTCTCCGGTCCAAGACCATGGGTTGAAGATGTTAGCCCTTATTGAAAGGCTTACATCTTTAGGAATTGAAGCTCCGGATGAGCTTTACACTGATCTGCTAGTATCTGCCCTCCTCATTTAACTCCTTTGTTGTTAACTTTAACATGCATAACATAGAGAAGAGTCCCTCTGAACTTGTTAACATGTTGAAGACGGTTGAATCCACCATGAAAAGGGATAAGCCGGTCATACTTGTTGGGGATAATTACAAAATGGTCGCCGAACTATTAACACTTTTTTACTTCGGCATATACACTATTAACATTGACTAAACCACCGCCAACCTATTTGAATATTACTACTCGAAAGCTGCCTGCCAGAATCCCGCCCAAATTCTGTCCCAAAAGGTGGTTTTGCAAAACCGGGTGTGCAATGAATTTGGGCGGTATTATAGCCGGCAGCTTTCGAGTAGTAATATTTAAATAGGTTGGTGGCGGTTTAACCAATGTTAATAGTTTATATGCCGAAGTGAAAAAGTGCTAATAGTTCAGCGACCATTTTGTAATTATCCCTACTTGTTGAATCCTCTTCTAAATCTAAGGCTGCAAAGTTAAAGAAAAAGAAGGGGAAAGGAAAGGGTTCCTATAATACCAACACGCTGAAAGCAAAGGAAGGTATCAAGAAAAAGAATTCTCAGGTCAATGACAAGTGTCACTACTGCGAAAAACCTGGGCACTTGAAGAGAAGCTGCAAGGGTTATCTTGCATCCTTGAAGAGTTCAGGTATTTATGTTGTTGAAGTTAATTTGTCTATTAACGATACTTCTGGGGTATTAGATACTGGATGTGCCTCACATATTTGCAATGATCTGCAGATAATGTCAAGAAGTAAGAGGCTAGACAGAGGCGAGATAGTCTTGAGGCTGGGGAATGGAGCAAAGGTTGTTACATTAGCTGTTAGGACTGTTAGTCTAGTTTTGGATAATGGTTTTGTTTTGGTGTTAAACAATTGTCTCTATGTTCCACAGATTATTAAAAACAATATCTCTATTCTTGTTTTGGATGGAAAATGTTTTACCTTTTTATTTGAACGTGGAAGTTGTTCCATTTCTAAATGTTCTTCTTTAATCACTACTTGCATATTAACTAACGATTTGTATATCCTAACTCCCCGAGATTCCATTTTTCACGTCCAACAAAATAAAAGAAATTTAAATAATTGTAGTTCTATGAGTTTATGACACGCAAGATTAGGCCAAATATCTGAGAAAAGGATTAACAAGTTGGCTCAATTGCTCAACTTGAAAATTGAGCAAGGTATGCCAATTTGTGAGTCCTGCCTCAAAGGTAAAATGATCAAATCCCCATTTGTTGGACAAGAGGAACGAGTCAAACATATGTTATAATTATTTCATACAGATGTGTGTGGCCATTAAATGTTAGTGCCCGTGGGAACTATAACTACTCCTTAACCTTTATCGATGACTTCTCTAGGTATGGTTATGTGTACCTTCTAAGGCACAAATCTGAGGTTTTCTGAAAGGTTCAAAGAGTTTAGAACTGAAGTAGAGAAACACACTAGTTTAAGTATAAAAGCTCTTCGATCTGATCGAGGAGGTGAATACTTAAGTTCAGAGTTTCTAAATTGTCTAATAGAGAATGAGATTCTCTCACAGTGGACTCCTCCTGCAACTCCTCAACTCAATGGAGTTTCAGAACGTAGAAATCAAACATTGTTAGACATGGTCCAATCAATGATGAGTTTCACTTTATTACCTCTTTCATTTTAGGGTTATGCCCTAAAACCAGCGGCACATCTATTAAAATAGAGTGCCTTCTAAATTTGTGTCCAAAACACCTTATGAGATATGGTGTGGCAAGACACCCTCATACAAATACCTTAGAGTATGGGGATGAGATGCTTACGTGAAGCAACAAGTGGGAGATAAGTTGGATATGAGATCCAAATTATGTAAATTCATAGGATATCCAAAAGAGTCTATTGGATACCACTTCTCTGATGCATCCAAACTAAAGGTGTTTGTTTCAAGAAATGCCACTTTCCTTGAGGAAGAATTTCTATTTGATTGAGATGGCAAAATAGTGAAACTTGAAGAGGTCAGAATCACAAAACAATCCCAAATATTGCAATAGATAACACACCAACTGATGTTGGTCCTTCTAAAAGACAACCTCTTCGGCGATCCGATAGGGTCCAAGGTTACCTAATAAGTTAACCTTGTTATTAGAGAATAAAGAAGAGGAACTCCCCTTGGATAATGATCCAAGAAGTTATAATGAGGCAATGTCAGACATTGACTCAGAAAAACGGCGAGAATTTGTGCAATCTGAGATGGACTCCATGTACTCCAACAAAATATGGACTTTGTTGGACCTACAAGAGGGAATAGTTCCCATTGGCTGCAAATGGATCTACAAGCGAAAGCTTGGAGCATATGGAGAGGTAGTGGCCTATAAAGCACGCCTGGTTGCTAAAGGTTATACTCAGAAGCAAGGAATTGATTATGAGGAAACTTTTTCACCAGCCGCGATGCTCAAGTCCATACAGATTTTGCTAGCCATATCTGCATATTATGATTATGATATATGGCAAATGGATGTGAAGATTGTTTTTCTTAATGGACACATTAAAGAAGAGATGTATATGAGATAGCCAGAAGGCTTCATATCTAGTAGGAGTAAGCAAAAGGTTTGCAAACTCCAAAGATCCATTTATGGACTTAAACAAGTTTCGAGGAGTTGGAACATTCGATTCAATGAAACAATCAAATTGTTAGGTTTTCATATGAATCTGGATGAGCAATGTGTGTATAAGAAGGTTTTTGGGAGTGCAGTTACTTTTATTTTACTCTATGTTGACAACATCCTACTCATTGGAAATGATATTGGAATGTTGCAGTCAACAAATACTTGGCTGTCTACACAATTTTCCATGAAGACTTGGGAGATGTATCATTTATTCTAGGAATAAAGATCAATAAAGACAGATCTAGAAGAATGATCGGACTATCCCAATCTACGTACATAGACAAAAGGCTTAAAAGGTTTAGCATGAAAAAATCCAAACGAGTGGATTCTTGCCAATGAGTTATGGTGTTTCACTCTCGAAGGTCATGTCACCAAAGACACCTAGAGAGAGAGAAAGAATGACTCGCATGCCTTATGCGTCCACTATTGGAAGCATAATCTATGCAATGTTATGTACAAGACCCGATGCCGCACATGCTCTGAGTGTCACGAGTAGATATCAATCAAATCCAGGTGAAAAGAACTGGAAAGCCGTCAAGATGATACTTAAGTACTTATGAAGGGCTAAAGACATCTTCTTGATATACGGCAGTAGAGAACTGAAACTAGAAGGTTATACTTGATTCTAGTTTTCAGTTCGATATAGATGACTCAAAGTCCATGTCTGGTTATATATTCACTCTCAATGGTGGTGCAGTCAATTGGAAAAGTTCCAAGCAAGAGACCACTGCAGACTCCACCACCGAGGCTGAATACATAGAAGGTGTTTGGATAAAAAACTTCATCCAACAGTTGGATGTAGTTCCATCTATTTTTAATCCAATAATTATTTACTGCGATAACAATGGGGTCATTATGCAAGCAAAAGAGCCAAGATCGCATCAAAGGTCCAAGCACATATTGAGACGGTACCACTTGATCAAAGAAATCATTGGTAGAAGCGACGTTGTTGTAGACAAAGTCGCTTCAACATAAAATGTAGCAGACCCACTAACGAAGCCCCTAGCACAAAGAGTATTTGGCAAACATCTTGAGAACAGGGGGCTTAGATACATGGGCAATTGGAGCTAGGGAAAGTGGGAGATTGTTAGAGTAGTGCGCCCAGTGCACCAATTAGATTGAATTATTGTACTCTTTCATAGTTTATATGTAAACAATTTTATTGGAAATTATATTAATAAAAATATTATTCTTTATCTTTCATATTGTTTTCATATATGCAAAATATCATATAAAGTCCTTAGACCAAAATAAACTAAGGGGCATGGTCACGCATGTGATAATGATCATGGCATGTGTTCTTGAAGCTTTGATTTTAAATTAGTCCCAAGTCGAAGCTACTTAAAATACGACATTAAGTAGCCAGTAAGGCTTGTGTATAAGATAAATACTCATCAGATGAGAATATTATATTCCATAAGTATTAATGTGGTGACACGAGTTCATGCATGCAGATGTTTGTTATAAACCAAGTTCATTGGACTTGATCCGTGTGAAATTCTTAATTGGAAATATCTTGTCGAAATAAGACTTTTCTAATTGAACTAGTAAATGATTAGTCCTTAGACTTGAGACATGATGATAATCTTATGCACACTATGTAATACTTAGATATATCTTCTGACTACTTGACAATCACAAGGGGATATATTGGGTATTAAATAAGTGTACATAGAGACTTGTCAATGGCTAACATAGAATCCTACACTTGTCATTGACAAGAGAATCTCTTGTGTGTTAATTGTTCTTGATTCAAAGACCTTGGCCAAGGCAGGATGGATATGGATTCATCAAAAATCATTGTAACTTGAATAAAATAACGCAATTATTGATTTGACGGGGTTTCGACTTATAATCCATACCCTAGAATCAATCGGGAGATTAGTTGTTGGAAGGATCGTACATGAATGATAATCGCAACAACATAAGTTTACTCGATATTTCAAATAACACTAGGTTAGGTGTTCCCGTGATTTGTAGGTTCTAGAATTAAAGAGTTAATTCTAAATAATCAAATAATTGTTATTTGCTAAATTACAAAAGTTGTAAGCCTACTACAATGTTAGTAGTGAACCTAAAGGGTCACACCTAAGTTTGAATGACAATATTTATCAATTAAAATAATTCAATATAATTAATTAATAATGATTAATTAATTAGATTTATATTTCAATTCAATTATTGAATTAAATATAAATGCAATTAGATAATTAAATTGTTTAATTGACATTAATCGTGTAAAAGAATTAACAATCGACTTGATTAAAATTACTTGTGATTGGGTATCAACAAATTAATTGTATTGACTAGTTAAGCCCAAATCATTATTAGTAAGTTTTATTTTGAAATTAAGTCCACTAATAATAACAGGAGATAAAATTATTTAGATAAATTAGTTTATCTAAACAATTACTATAATATTTATATTATATATAAATGTTTATATAAATATATGTACAAAATTAATATCTAAATGTCCAAGATGGATTTTGACTCTATCCACATAAATTAGAACGTGAGATTTTTTAAATATAACTAAGTGGTTACACCACTTCATTTGATTTGGCTGAGATATGTGTGTATTATTTGGGAGTTTTGTAAGGATCTGGCGGGCTCCAATCTCCACAATTGGTATGATATTGTCCGTTTGGGGCAGGTCCGCACGGATTTGTTCTTGGGTTTTACCCCAAAAGGCCTCGTACCAATGGAGAAGCATGCCCAACTAATATGCCCATAATCTTTTCTGAATTTAACCGATGTGGGACTTTGGTTGACACCCCAAAGCCCTAACAAGTTTGACTCCATCCAACCAATCCATGAGATAGTGTCGGCTATTTAGGGTTAAATTGATTTCTTTTAGCAGAAAAGATATAAATAATTCCCATATAAAGGTCTATTGAGGTGAGCGAGTTGCTTTTAAGAAAATAGGAACAAAAAGAAAAAAATTCTCATATCTCAATAGGTTAAGAAATAAAAAAGAATTGTTATTCAATATTTTTATCTCCTGTAAACACTACTATCTAATTGATACCACAAATCGACAATACTAGCGAAGTGCTCGATTCAGTGTTATCATTCAATCGTGGACTGATTAGAGGGATTAGAAGTGGATCCTTGTGAATTCCAGTTAAAACAAGGAATTGATTCCTGCTAACCTCTACGTCTAATGAACGAGATTAACAGAGGTATAATTCGCACACTGATTTAATATGTTTTGCGTTCCTTTCAATACTTATTCCGTATATCGTTTGTGCATTCCGAGTTATATATATATATGATATATATTATATTTAATTAAAATTTTAAATTTCTCTACGTTAACTTGGGTTTACTATAATGAACCAGGTATGCATTAACCGGGTTGCTCGAAATGATTAAACGGATCTAGCATTGAAAGGAATTCATACATACAACTTAAATCAGTGTGCAAGCTATACCTTTGAAAACCCTCATTTGTTTGACGTAGAGGTTGGCAGGAATCAATTTCTTGTCTGATTCCTCGAACTCGCAAGGACCCCAAATATGATCCCTCTAATCAGTCCACCACTTGAATGACAACACCGAATTCAACACTTCGCTAGTAGTATTGATTCGTATACCAATTTAGTAATAAAGTAAATAATAGGAGATTGAAAAATTAAAAGAACTGTTGTTCCAATTATTTTCTGCCGAGGAGGTCAAGAGAATTTTTTTGTTAACCTATCTTTGCGAATATTTTTCTTCTTTAGATTTATTCTGGTTTAACCCTAAAAAGAAAATATCCGCCGCCCCCAGATTTAATTAAATTGATTCAAAATCAGTTTTCTCCACGTTAGAATGAAATCTGATATGTAGGAAGCGGAGTTAACCACTTTTCGCTTATAAACCTCCATGTACAATACTTGGATAAGTCCAACTAAATGCATAAGTGGACATGTCCCCATAATATCCATATATTAATATAAACAATTTATATATATATATATATATATATATATATATATATAATTAGATTTATTTAGATAATCTAAATAACTTTATCTCCTTTCTTCAGTGGCATTTCATAATAAAGTCTACTAATATTAATGTTGGGCTTCAACTAGTTAATTTAATTAATTTGTTGATACTCAGTCACTAATAATTTTAATTAAGTCAATTAATTAATTCTTTTATACTATTACTGTCAATTAAATAATTTATCTAATTGCATTTATATTTAATTCACTAATTGAATTGATATATAAATCTAATTAATTAATCATTATTAATTAATTATATCCAACTATTGGATCAATTTAATTGATAAATGTTGTCATTCAAACTTAGGTGTGACCTTTTAGGTTCACAACTAACACTAGCAGTAGACTTACAACTTTTGTAATTTAGCAAAGGGATAATTACAAAATGGCCGCCGAACTATTAACACTTTTTCACTTCGGCATATAAACTATTAACAGTGACTAAACCGCCGCCAACCTATTTGAATATTACTACTCGAAAGCTGCCGGCCAGAATACCACCCAAATTCATTGCACATCCGATTTCGGAAAACCACCTTTTGGGACAGAATTTGGGCGGTATTCTGGCCGGCAGCTTTCGAGTAGTAATATTCAAATAGGTTGGCGGCGGTTTAGTCACTGTTAATAGTTTATATGCCGAAGTGAAAAAGTGTTAATAGTTCGGCGACCATTTTGTAATTATCCCTTTAGCAAATAACAATTATTTGATTATTTAGAATTAACTCTTTAATTCTAGAACCTACAAATCACGGGAACACCTAGCAAGTAGCGTGATTACCCAGTGTTAGGTGAAATAGCGAGTAAGCCTATATTCTTGCGATTATCATGCATGTACGGTACTTCCAACAATTAATCCCTCAATTGATTCTAGGGTATGGATTATAAGCCGAAACACCGTCAAATCAGTAACTATGTTATTCTATTCAAGTTACAATGATTCTTGATGAATCCATATTCATCCTGCCTTGACCAAGGTCTTCGAATCAAGAACAATTACAAGCACATGAGATTTTCTAGTCAATGACAAAGAGTCGGATTTTATGTTAGCCATTGACAAGTCTCTATGTACACTTATTTAATACTCAATATGTCCCCTTGTAATTGTCAAGCAATCAGAAGATATATCTAAGTACTAAACAATGTACCTAAGACGACGGTCATGCATCAAGTCCAAGGATTAATCATGCACTACCGCAATTAGGAAATTCTTATTTCGACAAGATATTTCCATTTAAGAATTTTCCACGGATGAAGTCTAATAAACTTATTCTATAACAATTAACAAACATCTACATACATGAACTCGTGTCACCACACTAATACTAATGGGATATAATATTCTCGTCTTACGAGTTTTCATCGTATGCACAAGTTTTACCAGCTACTCAATGTCCTATCTTGAATAGTTTTGACTTGGGATTAATTTAAGACCAAAGTTTCAAGAACATATTCCATGATCACCATCACAGACGTGACCATACCTCTTAGCTTATTTTAATCTAAGGACTTTATCTAATACTAGCACTACGCACGTGCATTGCACGTGGTATAATTTTTTACTATTATTTAATAAAAAAATTAATTTGAACATAAAATAATTGTACATTGTGATATATACATAACTTCGTAGATTATTCAATGTAATAAAAATTAATCCATTGAACAAACATAATTTTGAATCAACTAAGAACTAAAAGAATCACAAAAGAGAAATAAAAAAGTTAAATAACTTTAGTCTTAATAAAATAAGTTATATTAATAAATGTTAAAAGATTCGTAAAAAACTACATACAATGATATATTTGTAGAAATATTTAGTCTTACAAAATTTTCTATTATACATGTAAAGTTTGATTTATTCAAATTATTGTTTACTTCTTATTATACACAAACTCGATCATCATTAATATATCTTGAATAAAGTTATACGATGATTGAAAAGCTATATACGGAATAATGAGGCATATATTTTTATGTTTTGCACCAAATCACTAACATTTGAAGAAAAACACACTTTTAATTGTCTCATTATATCATCAACTGACATTCATAAGTCAATTATTTGTTTATATACACACACAAAATATTAGGACTAACGTATTTTTCTATAATTCTCTAATAAATAATTTCGATTTCAATATACATTTGCACATGAAATTCTTTACATATTTTAATGTGAGGAAAAACTTCCAGCAACTTAGTATCAAGGTCCAACATCCAACTTTTGTCATGAAAGTTGTTTTCTAATTTTTTTTATTATTATTAAGTATAACCCTCTTTAATATAATTTACTTATTGATTTAAGATTGCTTATTTCAATTTTCCTTAATTATTTTCTTAGTGCAGTGTCGAAATTTAAAAATTATGTGTGATTTAAAATAAAAATCATACTATAATAATATAATATAATTACAAAATAAATAATATTTTTTATGGAAGGTTGACTATATACATAGTGTCTCACAATCTTCAATCAAGACACATGCTACGATCTATATAAAATATAATAAATGTTTTAACTAATTTGTAATGTCTTTAATTTCTTATTTAGTTATAGTGAAATACTCCTAATTTTTTCAAACATTGCACATCCATTTAAAAGTTTTATATATACATGATTAAACCACGCATTCTGATTTTTTATTTTTCTCATTCATTTTTTATTTAGACTATACCGTACTTTATTCGACGTAATTATTTTTCTAATCTATTGTCAAGTTAATATTAACATTCACATTTCACTTTCTTTATTTTTCAGCATGTTTTAATTTAATTATGTGATACTTATTCACATAGTACAATTGAATCATTCACAGTACAACTTAGTTCATTATTTCTTTATCGTTCTTTTTTATTCTTTATTGTACCCTATAATTTATATAGCACAGTAAATTCATCTTTCAAGTTATTACATATGTTTAAATATATATATATATATATATATATATATATATATAATATTTTTATTGATTTAATAATTTGTTTATATAAAAGAATTGCAACTATTCATGTCCACTAATTTTTTCGTTTGCCATTTTATTATTTCTCTTATTAGTATAATAAAATTTCACACCTCGATCTAACCTCCAATTATTAAAACCTTGTGATTTTTATGTCTCTCCAATTTTCTAACATAACAGTTGGTCTACTAAAATTACATCGTGTGTAAGGTATGTGATTAAAAATGATGTTCAACTTATAGGCTTATTTGAATAAAATCGATCCATTGTATAGACCAATAGTACTTAAATTTACACAATATCACTACCGGTGCATTTATAGTTTTTATATCTTCGTATATGTCTTTTATTGATTTCATATATAAGCTACTTTTACCGTTTCCTCCATATTTTTCATCATATATATATATATATATATATATATATATATATATATATATATATATAAATGACTTTATCGTATACTTTTTTAATTCAATAATATTCGTAAATCAATTATTATTTTCTCTTGTTGTAATGTTTATAAATGTTACTTATGAAATATATCGATTTCATTCTTCTAAATCATTGAAAATAAATATAATATATAATCTCATTTCCTACAAGTATAATAATTCGATTTATATTTACTTAGTAATGCTCATACAAAGAAATTTAGCTTGTAAATATATATATTGCTAGTTTAATCTAAATTTAAACAGTAAGGCTAAATGTATGCCTAGTTTAATCCAAATTTTGAAATACTACATTGTAATAATTAACTTGTCTGTACATCTACCTATAATATAGGTATTTAATTTTTGTTTTTGTATACTTTTCTCATAGTATAATATGTCTAACTCTATCATATTAGTTTATCCTTTGATTTTTCTATTATATTACCTAGACTTGTCTATTATAATTTTTTTCATAATGAAAATTTACTTAGACCCTTTAATATTCATAATTTTTACGCTATTTTTTTTTTTATAATTTTGTTTATTATGTTAATAAAGTTATATCTACTAATAATAAAGTCTATGCATAAGTTTGTGTTATCTTTCTTCACAGTGCATTTTCTCACTTCAATGCATTTTCTCACTTCTATTCATTTTATCATCATATAGTTCTTATTCAATTGTTTTGACATTATTTTCTATTGTTGGACTTTGATAAAGTGGTATACACAAAAATACATACAATTTTCTAACATGTCTTTTTACTTACTCAAAAGTCAATTTTAAAATATAATCTTAGCAATTTCACATGCAAAGTCATTTTATTCTTTCATTTTAGTACTTGCTTCAAGTTTATATTATAATGAAGTTTAAGTTACTATGCTTTAACACTTGATCAATTCAATGGTTTACACTTTAGTCTAAATATTATATATTCAAATTTCATTTTTCATTAGATAACTTATATAAATTCTATTATTGTTTCCCAGTGTTGTAATATTGATACTTCAATAATTGAAATTTAGGGAGTTTATTGCAAGTAACAAATTTATAATATTCAAATTTAGACAAATAAATTGTTACTATTAGATAAGTATTATTCTAATTTATATTTATAATAAGAGTTGGCTGTTTTATTTATGACCAAACACTATGTAAGAATTTGTTAATAATTTATACATAGTAATATAAATCATTGTGAATCATTTACATATTGTTCTGACATATAATGTTTTACATTTTTTAAATAGACTAAAAGATTTAATTTAATCTCATCTATTTTTTCCAAAAATTCTTTAATGACATTTTTTTAATTTAACTTTCAATAAAAAAATATAAGTACGATCATATGTCAACAATCTTGTGTCTATTATTCGACTATGAAGTCAAACTTATAACTATTGAAATCATATTAAACTATTACATTTTACATATTTAAAATATTTTATCATATAAGTATTATTAATCTTGAGTCATTCATATATTTTGGTAAATTAAATATTATATAATACACTATCGTTGTCTTGTCAACATATTTTTTGTTGTAGTTATTGGAATGAGTATATATATGTTATAACTATGTACCGTACCTAAATTATAAAAAAGTAAACTAAAAAATTATCTCCAAAAAATTAAAGATGATAAATTAAATCAATAAGAATTTTCAATATTATTCATTGTTCTGATTTTTATGTATATGATTTTTTCTTCTTGTTGCTAATCCTAAAATCTAATAGTACTTTTTCACCATGAAATGACAAAAAACTTAATATAACATTCAGTACCTAAATATGTTTATTGTATACCACTATTGCAAGTTAAGATTCTTGTGGTTATTATCCTAACAAAGAAGTCAAAGTTTGGAGCTATTAAACTCCTATTAAACTATGCTTACTTTTCTATAATTTTTTATGCATATATAAATATCTTTTGTGTACATTTCAATTATTTAATATTTTGAGAACCATAAACTAAAGTACTTTAATATTCATAATACCTTATATTCTTATTCCTTTTTAGTATTATACATTATATTATTTTTTAATTTTTTAATATACTTTCTTCAATTCTTCATAAATTTCATATAGTTCTTCTAATTGGATTCTTTTATAATTGTAAAGAAAGGAGAAAGATCGATTCACAAAGTTTAAGAGTAAACAAAAGGAATATGATACACTATAATTGTCCTGTCATTTTTTTTTTTTTTTTTTTGTTATAGTTAGTAGAATGAGTATATATGTTATAACAACGTACCTAAATTAAAAAGAAAAAGTAAACTGAAAAAAAAAATCCAAAATGAAAAATGATAAATAAGAGCTTTCACTATTATTCAATTGTTCTAATTTTTATGTGTATAATTTTTTTTCTTATTGTTGCTAATCGTAAAACCTTTTAGTATTTTTTTCACAATGGAAACACCAAAACTTAATAGTTTTGCAGACATTTAATATCTAAATAACTCTAGGATACCATTATTCGAAAATTAAAAGTCTTGGAATCATTATCCTAGTACAAAAGTCAAACTTTGAAGTTACTAAATCCTATAATATGTTTAAATTTCTATAATTTTCTTATAAATACATAAATATCTTTTGTGTAACTTCAATTATTCAATATCCTAAGAATCATATACTGAAGTAATTTTACTTAATGTAAGTACCTTTTTGCTAATCGGTCTTCCTCATTTCTCTTCAATTATAGAAGAAACCAATTAGAAAAATTATCAGAAATTTATGAAGGATCGAATAAAATATAAACAAATAAAAAGAATATAATGTATTTTTACCACAAATAAATAATAATATATTATGAATATTTAGGTTCAGCTTATATCATCAGTTGAACTATATATTATATTAAATGTGATAGAAAATTTCATAAGTTGAGACTTGAGAGATGAATTTCAATTATAAAATGAATCTTACTAAATAAATAAAACTTTAAAAAATAAAGTTACTAAATTAGCCTTAAAATTTTGCTAATTAATGGTTTTTTTTTTCTTTTCCTATAGTTTTTTTTTTTTTTGACAATTATATAAACGAATCTCATTATAAAAGTGATAAGAAATTTATAAAGAAACTTAAAAATAAAAATAAATAATAATAATAATAATAATAATAATAATGTTGTATATATTATTAAAATATATATATATATATATATATATATATATATATATATATATATATATATATATATAGAATATGATTAATATGTAGGTTCAACTTATGCCGTTAGATGAATTACATATCATATCGATGAATTTTTTTAGGGTATCATATCTATGAATTGATAGATGAACTATATAGGGCTCTAACCAAATAAATAAAACTTTGAGAATATAGTTAATAAACTAACCTTAAAAACTAAAATTCATTACTAATATAATAGGCAAATCAAACTTTGTCTAACTATATAAAAAAAAGATTCAAAGATATAGTTTATAAATAAAACTTTAAAAATATAGTTACCAAACTAACCTTAAATTCAAATTCATTAAGGATATAATAGACAAATCAAATTTTGTAAGAAACAACTCACACTTTTATAATAGAAGTAGGTTTTGCATATATGAAAAACAATATAAAAGATGAGTAATGTATTTATTAATATAATTTTTGATAAAATAAATTATATATAAAATATGAAAAAAATATAATAATCCAATTTAATTGGTGCGCCGGACATACTATCAATAATTTTACATGAATGGAAACATTAATAAAATAATATCCGTCCTCTTAAATGCGCATGGATACAGACTTTCTGTCAATAATGTGACGCAAGACTAATAGTGTCATTGATTTTGTGACACTATATAAAAGTATCATTAAATTATTAGATATGTTGACATTTTTTATGTATGTGTCGTTATTTGCCATAAATTACATACATTTTTAAAAAAGCGTCAGTAGTTCAAAAAAAGAAATATGATACTTTTAAAAAAGTGTTGGTAAGCAATATTTCGTTGTGACACTTTTAAAAAGTGTTAATAAATTAACGTCACTATAAAACTTTTTTTCTTGTAGTATGTCCGCAGTCTCCACCATAAAGGAGGCTTTTCATGTTTCTGTCAATTATACAGATGTCTACTCAAGCCATGTCAGATTCTAGGAAGATAGAATAAGGCCATACCTGAATAAGATCAGCACCATTATTAGTTGTTTCTCCCTTTTAAAATCTTGTGATTCCCAATCAATTTGAAATCTGAACTCGCAGAAAATATGCCAATAAAACATTCTTTACAAACTAGGAGTGGCAGTAGTAGCAATAGGATTAAATCAAAACCCCTCTCTAGCATTTGACATCGAGTGAGAAGCCCCAGCTCTGTGTTTGATTCTGGAAAAGTTTGGCATTGTGGATGCTCGCCTAATAATCACCAAGTTAGATGTCGTTAATCACAATGGGAAACGAGAACGCCAGCGCCACCACGCTCAGTGAATTTCTATGCTCGTAAAAACCAACCGATCAACATGCTAGATTCGCCCCAACTCAGCTCTCGAACATGAAGATCGCCAGAAGCATGTAAGATGGAAAGGATAGATCGCTCGTCACACTTGTTCGCTCAATACGTGCCCACGTGTCTGCCACCTTCAGCACATGATGACACCCATGCGTATGCCACACAGGAGACACATTAGAGCCACGTCAGAGCTGCGTTGAGGCCAAATGGCAGACACGTGTCGCTCTGGACTGCCACCTGACAAACACGTATCAGTCATGCAGGGTCATGTACTCCTAGAAATTCCTATTATAATCTTGAGAGTTTAATACAATACAACAGAAAAAAAGGAATAAATACAAGGAAAAACAAATAGATCTCCTATTTTGTCGATCGCCATACAAGTTGTTTGCTTACAAAAAATACATGCAAATCCTCCCTAAAAGAACGTTTGCAATCTTTTCTATTACACCGTCATTCGCCTCCCAATTATAAATTTCGGTTGTGGATCAGCGATCACACTAGCACAGCCACGTCATCTGCGTTTACATAAACAAATCATATCCTAACTGATTAAAGATCGCCTGTTCGCTGACATGACACTTCAGACGTTTAAGTCTCTTTAAATGGTCGATTAACTAAATGATAGACCTTCAAAATCAACTTCAATGGACTTTTACCTGAGCAATTCTTGTGGAAGATTGATGTTATACGTGATATTTCTGACTGATCTCCTGCAATGGTTCTATATGTGACGACGTACATGATTCTCTGCTTCTTATTGCAGCACCGATCTGTCTATGTTCACTACACATTTTGACAGTTAGAGTGAATTCTCATCTTTGTTAGGTGAAGCAGTGTATTTCTTGGCCACGTCAATGCATGTAGTCGTGCTCGTGTGCACATTTGTATATTAAGCATGGTCTGAAGATGTGAAACCTCCAGCCTAGCACAATAAAACTTTGATTTGCAGGTCTCACTATCTAAACTTGTTTTCTTAGGTTCATTAATGATCATTTGATTAAATAATATCCATTTCTGTCAAGATTCCTCATGTTTTTAGATTAGCAAATGTAGTGTAGCCTATTCAACTGTTGAAGATTGGGGGCACATGAAATTCGTGCACATGCATCGAATATATTCCTTTAGCTCTCTTCATCAGCTCCCTCAATGTATATATATAGATAGCTGATGCCAAACGGATTGCTACAACCACTTCACATCCTTTCTCAACTCACAAATTGTACATTCAGCCTTCAAGAGTTCCATTTGATTTAATCAACAAGATAAAAAAACATGGCTAATTTCCATTCACGATCAAATAGTCTTCCAACTCAATTTCACCCAATAATTGAATCTGTGGAAGAGCATTTGTGCCGGTTAAAGTCCTCTGAAGGTGCTTCAACATCGGCCTCTTCTGTATGTGCAAATTTGGCTAGCCTCAAAGATTTGCATGAAGGCATCAATAATCTGATTGAGATGCCTTCGTTCCAACAAGCACTCTCTCAAGAACAAGGTGCGAGTTGGATCGACGAGTTGCTTGAGGGATCGCTAAGGCTCGTGGATCTGTGTGGTTCTTCAAGAGATATAGTGTATTTAGTCAAGGAATCCGCACAAGATCTTGAATCCTTCATCAGGAGAAATAAAGTTGAGACTCTCGCAACTGTTGATATGCGTGCTTATATGGCTTCAAGAAAGAATATTAACAGGATGGTGAGCAAGTGCATCAAGATTTTGAAGAGCTTCAACCAAATTTCTTCAGTAATCCCACATAATGACTATGATCTTAAGGCCATTGGGACAATACTGAAAGAGACGGAGTCCCTTAATCTCTCGGTTCTAAAGTCAGTATTGCTACTCTTGTCGGGGGAAAAGGAGAGATTAAGCCAAAAGAGTTGGTCATTCTTTTCAAAGCACACTCAAAAAAGCAGAGTACATTCTGAGGCGGAACAAGAAAATGTCACTGAAGATTTATGTATCTTGAACATTATCAAGTCCATGAAAACCATGGACAGCACAAACATGAAATCCATATTGAAGCAATCAGAAAGGATGATCCAGGAAGTAGAAGAGGAACTGGAATCCTTATTTAGAAGTTTAGTCAAAACTAGAGTTTCTCTTCTTAATGTTATCAGCCATTAGCCTATTTGGCTGATGCAAATTGTACAGTTTTTTACATGTCATAACAAATGGATACTGATATTTATTTACCATACTATTCTGTGAAATCCAAATTCTATTGCTCTCCAAGTTACTGAGATGTTATTGACTGTCAAAATTCATTGAAGCTGGAAATATACAGTGAGAGTGAAAATGGCCGTTCTGCAGATATATTTAACTCTCACCATTTAATGTTGAAAAGTAAATTACTGGGTTATAATTCAAGTCAGCAATAATGGTATCAATATGGTCTTTTGCACTTGGTCATAACTAACTCATAACGCCTAAAGCTAATCAATAGCCTCTTTGGCTATAAATAACTTTATATGTTCATATACAAAGTTTTACCTTGGAAAAAAGGGATACAGATACTAATTCTTCACTTTTTACAAAAGGGATTTCCGGTCAAAATCTGTTGCTCTAATTTCTAGCTGCCTATCTACAATCACTGTAGCAGATCTCGACTTGCACCATCAAACAATTACGTGCAAGCTGGTTACGAAAGTAAGAAAGAAAAAATAACAGCCTTGACTTGTCTTTCTGGTTGTTGAGTGCAGCAGTTTGATCACTAATTGATCATGCCTAGAGCTAGGCTGTCAAGAATAACGATTCAATATGTTCTTAATTATTCATCAAATAATAGATTTTTAATTTTTTGTCTTTTTTATTTAAAAGAGTCATGACCTACTTACAAGGTGCTGCTAAAGAATATGGTGAGAAACTACAGCAATAATGCTTCTAAATCATGCTCGTTGGATGACCGAAAACACCTTCCTTTTTTCAAATGAAAGCATGTATCATAAGCTCATTCAGCCTTAGTTCTATAGAAGCCTAAAATATGAAAAAGACTTAATAGCTCTCCGGATCTCTAGTGCTCCAACATCTGTGTGTATAATATAGCCAAAACTGTTAACCAAATTTTTGTTAGTCCAATTTCCAATAGTGAGGAGACACTGTAGGTGGAACTGATTCCTTCTGTCTTCTTTCTCTGTCAACCTACATATAGATGGTGCTAAAAGGAGATAGCTTCAACCTCTCAACTACTTTTCTTAGTAATCATAAGTACAGCGAGCATTCCAGAATTCATAGAAAAAGATGGCCATTTTCTTTCTCTACAAACAGTTTGCCACCTCAATCTCATCCACTAATGGAAACCAACACAGCAGTTGGGATGAGTGCTTATGTGGTGTCAAGAAAGAAAATGTAAAAGATGGTGAACAAGTGCAGTCAGAAATGAGGACCCAAGAAGTTGAAGAGGGATTAGCTCGCCCTAGAGTTTCACTTGTTAATCTTCTCATCCATTTGCTCCTTGGAATTTTGACAAAACCTACACAAGTTGTATACTTGTAAAGAGAATGAAAATGTGTAGATACTAATAATTCTCCATAAAGTTATCTGCTAAAAAACATCAGCTCAAAACGTTGCTATCTATTTTTCTTAAATTAGAGCCCACGTATTCCTTGTTTGCACTGCAAACATACAATGAATATACTAGGTCCTGTTGGAACAGCTACAAAATATTTGTCGAACTCTCTTTCATTAGGAACCATAAAACTCTCCGAGAGTAAAAAAGATGTTCAATGCACACGAGTTCTTTGACATAGTTTGTGCTGGCCATATGCTTTAGTTGGAAAATAACATTAACTCATGAGTTATTCGGATCATATATAAACCAAGGCCATTCTGATTCACTACTTGATTGACAATTAAGAACAAGTGGAATCTTGACCAAGTAGCTGTAGGCATGCATGATGAATTGGTAGTCCACCATCTATGAAACACGGACCAATCTGGGCTTTAACAAAACAATATTGGTAACTAGGTATAAGTTTTCACTTTCTATGTCATCAACAAAAGCTACAAAATTCAGATATTCAGCCTAAATACTATTAGTGGCTGACAACATTAAGAAGAGAAACTCTAGTTTTGACTAGACTTCTGAATAAGGATTCCAGTCCCTCCTCAACTTCTTGGATCCTCATTTCTGATTGCTTCAATATGTTTTTCATGGTCTCCTTTTACAATGGTTTTCTGAGACTTGATAATGTTCAAGGAACATAAATCTTCGTCCCCAGTTTCAAAATGAACGTGGTTGGTTTTATTGAGCTTTGAAAGGAATGACCAACTCTTTTGGCTTGATTTTTCCTTTCCCCCGGACAAGAGTGTCAATACTGGCTTTAGAACTGATAAATCAAGACATTCTGTTTCTTTCAGTCCAATGCTCTTAAGATCGTCTTCTCTGCCATGATCGCTGTAGAGCTTTGGTTGAAGCTCTTCAAATTCTTGATGCACTTGTTCACCTTCTTACTAATCTTCTTTCTTGATGCCACATAAGCATTCATATCAACTTCTGTTGCTGGTTCAACTTTGTTCCTCCTGATGGAGGATTCTAGATCTTGTACAGCTTCCTTGATTAAATACACGATATCTCTATAAGAACCACACAGATCCACGAGGCTTAGTGATCCCTCAAGCAACTCGTTGATCCAATTTTCACCTTGCTCCAGAGAGTGCTTGTTGGAATGAAGGCATCTCAAGCAGATTGTTAATGCCTTGATGCAAGTCGTTGAGGCTAGCCAAATTTGCACAAACAGAAGAGGCTGATGTGGAAGCATCTTGGGAGGACTTTAACCTGCACAAATGCTCTCAACAGATTGCACTATTGGATGAGTTTCAGATGGAAGACTGTTTGATCGGGAATGGAAGTTAGACATTTTTTCTACCCTTTTTGTATAAATCAAATAGAATTCTTGAAGGCTGAATGTACAGCAAGTGAGCTGAGAAAGGCTATGAAGTGGTGGTTGTAGACATCCTCTTGGTATGAGCTTTATATACAGAGGGAGCTGCGACAAAAAGAATAAAATTCCACGAATGTGCACGAGTTTCATGTCCCCCCAATATTGAACAGTTGAAATTAAAATCACAATATTGCAGATCTCAGCTACAATGCACTTGTTAATATCTTCAAAACATGGGGAATCTTGTCAGCAATGTATATGTAATTAATCAAATGATCACTAATGAGCCTATGCAAATATGTTTCCTGATAGTGAGACCTTTGTATCAAAGATTAATTTTGCTAGGCTGGAAGTTTAACATCTTCAACTATGCTTAATATACAAATGTGCACACAAGTCGACCACACGTGTCCTAACAAATATTTGAATCCATTCTTTTGTGTAAATGCATGTATATATATAGCCACAATTCATTGCAGGGTGGGAGGGGGGCTTAATTAATATCCCTTGAGCGAAATTTAACTTATTCATCGTCAAATAACTAAATTCATCTACGTTCTGACATTGCTCACTATGCAGAGACATGACAACCAACAATCTGAGTCCAAGTCCATCAAGCTGTTCTATGAGTGCACTAAGTGATTTTCTTTGGCTGTCTCTCCACCAACAGAATGACTGGGAAACTCTTGAAACGAATACATATGAAGTTTTTGGATATGCGTGGTGATTATTGAGGTTGTGAACGCATGTAGGAGCTCGAAATTAGCAGTGACGTTAGAAAGGTTCGTATAATGTCAATGTCAATAATCCTTTACTCGATTTTCTGGTTACTGTAGGAAGAGAGAAATGCTTCAAAACATGAAAAGAGTGTTTTATTCAAAAACAGTTATTTGCAACAAAGCACTTAAACTAAAACGTGAATTTCCCTGCAGCCAGAAAAGTTCAGTTTACCAGAGCTCCTCCTGGCTAGATAAGACTATTGGGCATGTTATGAGTTCATAGTAGAAACGATTGATGATGATGCAGACATCAAGTTTACAATGAAGTTCTGTTTCCATAAGAAAATTCACCAAGTATATGGCTTGACATGGACCCGCAGACTCGTAGTTGCTACACGAAAAGCCTCCTTTTCAAGCTGGTGTCTCTTGCAGTCCATTAGAAACAAATAGACATTTGAAGATGGTTTCTTTTCGACAGAGATCTGGCCATGCATGTATGCAATCAGGGAGGTGTAAATCAACAGAGGAGATTACTTATTCCAAGAAGAGAAGCAGGGATGCCAAAAGAGTGGGAGAGAAACATGGATAAACCCTTCAATGCTCGAGTTATCTCGATTCATACAGGTGAAATGACTGAAAATTACTGGTTCCCAATGGACTGCCCTAAAACTGAAGTAGTGGTGCTTAATTTTTCATCTGCTGGATACTTCCTGCCTCTTTTTTCTCAACAAGATGCCAAACCTTAGAGCCCTCATACTCATAAACTACAGGAACTCCACTTCCATCCTGTACAACGCCTCCGTTTTCAGCAGTTTGATCAATTTGAGAAGCCTCTGTTTCGACAGATCTCCCTCCCACTCTTACCCTACACCATAACACCCTTAGAAACCTTCACAAAGTGTCACTAATCCCATGCGATACTTATAAAAGCGTTACTGTGGTAGACCTATTCCCCTGTCTCCCAGAGCTCACAATGGATCATTGCATCAATTTGACCAAGTTGCCTGCCAGCGTGTGTCAAATGTGCACGATTAAGAGCCTGAGCATCACCAATTGTAACAGCCTCCAAGAACTGTCATCAGATTTGGGCTGCTTGTCATAATCATAACCTGCGAGCCATCCGGTATGTTCGTCTTCTTTATTTTTAGCATCATCATCAGCCAATATGTTGTATTCAATCATCAAATGAGTGAGGAATTTCTTCAGCTTTTGTTGACACTCTGTATAGCACTGACTATCACTTTGACCCGTAGGTTGCTCTAGTGCAAGCCATGTGTTGATTGTACCAAATTCAGATTATGGACTCAGAGAAGCACTCTAGGTAATGGACTAGTTTGGAATCTCTTGGACATGTTAACTATCAAAAAGCAAGTTGGAGGGACTTCATTGCAGGTGAAAGCCAAGAAATAGAATTTCATTCACCTTTTCCATTAAAACTGATAACGAATGCTCTATATAGAACGAAATTTGAGGGAGAGTCGACCCTCCACTTTCGCTATGCACAAGATCCTAACTCATGCATACATGAAATCCTTTTATGCTGACGCTGTTTTAGCTCTTCCTTGGGACACTTGATCTTTCTTGGCCAGATTTTTTTTGAAGGATTTTCTTTATGGTTTGCATCTCGTATACGAACTATGTGGCCTTTATCATATATCAGAGGATTTAATGTTTCTTAGATATAATTCTCATCAGTGAAATCATATTTACCATAGGAAAAAGATAAAATAAAGGAAATATAAAAATAAAGAAGCAATAGGTTTTTGCTGATTGTGTACCCAGAAATCTGTAGAGAACTATGTATTAGTATCTATTTTCTTTTCAAAAGATATACAACTTGTATGGGTGTCAAAATTTCAAGAAGTAGCACAAGCCAAAGAGGCTAATGGCTGAGAAGATTAAGAAGAGAAACTCTACTTTTCACTAAACTTCTAAATAATGATTCTAATCCCTCTTCAACTTCTTGGATCCTCATTTGTGATTGCTTCAACGCGCTTTTCACGGTCATGCTGTCCATGCTTTTTTGAGACTTGATGATATTTAAGAAGCACAGATCTCCAGCACCACTTTGATGCTCCGCCTCAGAATGTACCCGGCTGTTTCTCGTGAACTTTGAAAGGAATGACCAACTCTTTTGGCTTGATCTCTCCTTCTCCCCAGACAAGAGTGTCAATACTGACTTTAGAACTGATAAATCAATAGATTCCGTTTCTTTCAGAATTGATCCTATGCTCTTAAGATCATCTTCTCTGTCTGAGTTTGTTGTAGAGCTTTGGCTGAAGCTCTTCAAATTCTTGATGCACTTGTTCACCATCTTGTTAATATTCTTCCTTGATGCCACATAAGCGTTTATGTCAACAGCTGCGAGAGTCTCAACTTTATTTCTCCTGATGGAGGATTCAAGATCTTGCACTGATTCCTTGACTAAATACACGATGTCTCTAGAAGAGCCACACAGATCCACGAGCCTTAGTGATCCCTCAAGCAACTCGTTGATCCAATTTTCACCTCGTTCTTGTTGGAGTGAAGGAATCTCAATCAAATTATTGATGCCTTGGTGCAAATCTCTGAGGCTAGCCAAATTGGCACATACAGAAGAGGCCGATGTTGAAGCGTCTTGGCAGGACTTTAACCTATACAAATGATCTTCAACCTGTTCAATTGTTGGGTGAGATTGAGATGGAAGACTATTTGATCGGCAATGGGAATAAGCCATCTTTTTTGTTTTTTCGAAATTGAAATCTTAAAGGCTGAGTTGAGGAAGGATGTGAAGTGGTTATAGCATCCTTAGGGCATCAGCTATATATATACATATAGATGAAGAAACAAAAGAAATATACTAGATGCATGTGCACGAGTTTCATGTCCCCCCAATCTTCAACAGTTGACAAGCAAAAGCCCAATAATACAGATCTCAGCTACACTATAATTGCTTATAACTTGAAAACATGAGGAATCTTGACAGCTACGAATACTTAATTGTTAATGAACATTATGCAAATTATGTTAACAGATAGTGAGACCTGTAAATCAAGGATTAATTGAGCTAGGCTGGAGGTTTCAGATCTTCAAACTACGCTTAATATAGAAAGGTGAACACACGTACGAAGATCTGAATCATCTCTTGTATGTCAGGAAGTTGAAGAACATCACGCCTTCAATATATATCATGTGGAGGCTGGATTTCCAACAAATGCAGCCCGCTCTGGATCTTACAGATATTGTTTTGATTTTCTTGTCGCATTTTGTTGTCCATGAATCTATAATTTTACTCTGCTCCCTCTGTCCAGAAACATGCAGAGAATAATAAATTGAGGAAACACGGAAACTTGATTGATCTAAATGGCATTAATTTATTTAGGAAATGAATAAATTCACCCTATTGATCCGACATTGCTCACATGAACAAGAGGGCTATTTTAGAAAAATGAAAACACAGACTAGTCAACGAGGGATATGATTGCTCCTGTATTCATCATCTATATATATGAATAGGCCTGCTTGCATTCACTTTATTAACAAGCTCAAGTGCAATTCCATCTGAATATTATTGATTTTCTTCAGTTGTATCTCAACAAGCAGAAGAAACAGAAACTGGACGCGGAACTTTAGAAACGGAAATATGAGGTTGTTGTGTATGTGTGGTGATTTTTGAATGCATGCAGGAGCGTGAATTGAAGAATCAGGGAATTGTAAGAAGTGACATATGACATCAAGAATTGCTCAGGTAAAGGATAGATTACGAACGTTGATTTACATAAAATGTAAGGCAGGCCTACGATTTAGTTGTAAACAGGCGGTTCTTAAATGTGTGAGATTCACGAAGAATTTCCAGAATGAAGCACGAGATAATTTGTGTGTACTGATAGAAAAGGGGATTTGAAATACTCCTAATTGTAGAGTTCAGCTTCGAGAGCGTAATGGGTGAAAATATGGAGGCTTAACATGGTCTCTGCGGGTTTCTTATAAAATTCCTTGGACATTCTTCAGAAATATATGCCAGAAACAAGTTATGTCATAGTTGTAGTTGTTAGCTAGTCTTGTTGAAGGCTGCTTGTGTTTGTGATATAGGAAAATGGCGGCCTTGACAAGGACTCTGGAGGTTTTGATCAACATTTCAACATTTCACTTATGCTGCTACCTTTCACAAACAACAAGATTGTGGTTGATTTTGAATTAAGTATGTGATGGGCTACTAATTATAGTATGGATGACATGCGCCCCGAGTATAAATAATGATACATTTTTGTAGATTTACCCGTAATTTTAAGTCTCAAATTGCACAGATTTCAACTCCGTACTCGTGCACATAAAAATTAGTCTTATTATTAGGACTAGATGTGCACCCGTGCGATGCACGGTATAAAATATATTATATATTTTTTTAGTTAAACATATATAAAAAAAAGTTATATTGTTGTTTATGTGTTATAACTTATAGGGTAGTTCTATAATACACCTATGTCTTTTACCTACTATAGGAGGTTAGCAACAAGTAATTTTTTAATTCTTTTTAATCAATTGTGTAGGATCCATAACACATTTGCCTAATTTCTTCATAGATCTAATAATGGATTAATATTGATATTTTCTTACAATTCCAACCATGAAAAAAATATTTCATAAATAATAATTAATAACTAATATACAATTTTATTTTTTAAAATAATTAATTTAGTTTCGTATATATAATAGAAATATGTCATCTCATTACGAGTTACGAGTTTATAGGTTATTTATAAAATACAAAATATTTATGAGTAAACTTATCAATCCATATTGTGTCAAAACAATCTAGCTTTATATAATATTAATATTAATAATACTTCTTGTCCCTAAAAAAATTAATAATATTTCTTTTAAACTTGGCAATATTGTATCAGTATATTGTATTAAATTGAAGGAAGAATACAAAAATGATATGATATTATAATTCTTTTTTCATTTTTTAGGTTGACTACGTAAAATTATTAACAAACACTATGTAGATGATTCAGTTATCGTTAGTTAAAAAAAAAAGAGTAGGAGTTGATAGATATTAGATGATGTTTAATTAATTCAATTGTAATACAAATAAAATTGAAGCATGACAATAAGTTATGGAATAGTATCTACACTTATCGTGGATATATGTTAATATGTTATTGGTAACATGTCAATATTAACAGATGTAGAGTTTATGTAAGAGAATTAATTATCTTTTTTAAAAAATATTTTTTCTGATTTTTAATTTATTTATATATTTTTTATAAAAAAAATTAAACTTTTTAAATAAAATTAAAATTTTTAAAAATAGTTCTAAGGATTTTAAGTTTATTTTAAGACATTTTAAATTAATTTTCAGAGTTTAGAAATAATTTTAGATTTTAAGAGAATAACTTTATAATTTTTTTTTTCTTGCCGGAAATTATCATTAGAGGTTGCAATTTTGTAAAAGAAATGGAGTACAAGTTGTAATTGGTAAAAATAAAAGTTTAGGTTCCAAAGTAACAAATGAGTATAGTACAAGCTGATTTATGTAATTGACATAATTTGAAATATTATAAGGTAAAATATATAAATTTATTCTAAAATATTCTGAAACGGTAGACCAAGATGCTACGAAGTGAAATAATTCTAACGACAAATTTGGAACAAGATTGATAACTTTTGTTAAGATCAGAAGTTATATCTAGAAAATAAACTGTGAAAATAATTTAGATTATCTTACCATAAGAAAATATTAGAAAATAAATTTTGAAATTTTCACATAAGAACTTAAAAAAATATTATATGAATCTGAAATTTATATTTAAAAGTTAACAAGTATTTAATAACTCCATAATGATAAAGTAAAATCTAAGATATTGTAAATTAAAATATACCTTTTTTTTATAAAAGAAATATATGTATAAAATTATTCAATCCGTAAACTAGATCTTATTCAAATTAACTAAATTACAAAATTAAAAATATATTTCAGTAAATATAAAGTACATAATAAATACTTATACTTCTCAAAGTAATTAATACCTTACTTATTTAAATTAATCAAAATTACAAAATAAAAATATTTTTCAAGTAAATATTAACTGTGTAGTAAATATTTTTAACTTTCAAAATAATTAATATCGTAAAAATATTAAATGAATGAAAATAGTTTATTAAAATCCTTTAATTATTTAATTGAATATAAAATTAAGAAGGAAAATATGAAATACTACTACTACTAATAATAAAACATTATTTGTCTAAGTCATTAGAATCTTGATATCTATTGAATAGGTAAGTGGTTAACTAATTTAATGGCTAAGATTACATTAAGAAGATCCAAGAGTTGTCATGATTAGGTGTATTAATACACCAAGTGTATTATAGAAGGACCCTAACTTATATATAAAAATATATTTTTAAACACGTGGTTAATCTCAGGCCTTCGCGTACTTCTCAATGTTGACGAAGTGGGATCACTAAAAATCTTATCCCACCGTCTCAACGTAACTCATATTTCAGCATGGAGGTAGTACTAAATTTTCTATGAGATCTCCAAATTAATATATTTACTTCAACTTACTATATATTAATATAAAAAATTAAAGTATGTGTATAGATAAATTTATATTAATTTTCTGTATTAGAATTATAAAATTATGAGCAATTTTTTTAAAAAGAATTAAAACAAAAGAAATATGCTAGTTCATAATTGGGAACTAAGGATTTGTGGAGATGAGAAATAAAGTGGGGCTGAAGGTGGTCATCATAGGATTGAGACTGGGACTTATACATAAGTTGTTGATCAGGTTACTAATAAATTGTTGAATTATTGTTAGTAGAGAAAAGAATTGTTGAATTATTGATAGTGGAGAAAAGACTTGAGTTGGTTTTTAATGTATGAAAGAGGTAAAAGTATATAACCTTCAAATACTTTGAGCATTTCGACCAATTATCTCCTACTCCAGTGGATAATACCTAAGTGGGGGATCTATTACACACTTAAAAATTGTATATAAAGATAAAATAATAAAAAAAAAAAAAAGATTAACCATTAGATCATCATTCGGGCACGACCCACTTCGCTAAGATAGAATTAGCCGAGCATTTGGGTTATGGATTAGACATGTTGTTACACCAAGCAACTATACTGGAAACAACATACTACAATGCGTGTATTCTTTTAATCAAGCGTCATTTAAAGAGTGGTGTTTCCATACTACAATGCGTGTATTCTTTTAATCAAGCCCCATTTAAAACGAGTGGTAAATGTGTACCCGCACAAATTAGTTTATGATGGGGGTAAATGTTTACCCATGGTTTTGCTAAGCATGTCAATTAAAAAGCATGACTCGAACATGGCTTCTGGTGGTGCCGCTCTATGCCCTATGGCAGTGTCGCATAGACTAATATACACACCAAAGCATCATTTCCAGAACCAGAAATATATATATACATATATATATATATATATATAAAGATACTAAACTTTTTCCATAAATTAACAATCACTATTTAGTCTGAAAAATAATCTAAATTGACATTTTTAAGATTCATAGTTTTCCCTTTCCAATTTGTGATTGCACGAAAAAGATCTGATACTGCTCCATTGTTGACTCCATTTACAAATATTGAAATATGAAAAATAAAAAATTGAAGTAATATGTGAGGTAATTTGTGAAATGGTATATCCAACAATTCGTTACAATATATTAGGGGTATTCTATAGATTCTAGAATAGAAGCAGGCAGCGGGAAATGACCACATATCATTAGGTTAGAAGGCTAGGGGCTATACGCGGTGTCCATTCAATGCTTGGAACAACTGTAATTCGATATTGAATGCTAAACATAAAAATGATCATCTAAACAATTGAGCAAATCAAGTATTTGAAAGAAAAATTAAATCTAATTACGAATTGCTTGAACATTATCACACATAAAGCAAAAGAATAGAAAGAATTTCTACTTCACCAAGTCTATAATCAACAACTTCATAAAGACTGCCCCTTTTACTAAATTCTGCTTGATTTCTGAATGACATCTTCAATTGAGGAGCAAGGTATTCTGCTAAAGCGCTCGACATGTTTCCTGTTAGAGAAGCTTAGTAAATTTTGATTCCCTTTTTTGATGTTCCTTGGAGTTTGGAGTTTTTCAGTCTAAGCATTTGAAACACATGACATATAATGATACAGTTCCAGAGGAATGAAAAACAGAATTAAATTTGGAAATATAGACCCCGACACCTTGTATATATATGAAAAATAACCTTTTGAAGCATAAATATTTTAGAAACTAACTCTAAAATCAATGCGATCAAACAAATGAATTTCTAAGCGTGGATCTGTTAGACATTCGTCAATGCCGTCAAACAATAGAATTTCCGAGAGCGGATGATCAGTCCAACAGATCTGTTAGAATTTATTGCTTCGAATATCTAATCTCTGGTAGGTAGAACCTGAAGGAATATCAAATCAAATAAGATCGGTAAACAAAAAAGAAGACAGAGGAGATAATTGCAGAGGCCGCAAAATGTGGAACTTATTTTGTATATGACTCCCATCTATTTCTACTCCACCCTGCATGCTCACCCTTTTCCCTTTCTTTCCTTTTCCTCTTATCAATCCCTCTATTTTCTTTTGGGTTAGACCTTTCTTTCCCCAACTTTGATTTTCCTATCCCGTAGGTACCATGTCAAACATCCACATTTTAGAAAGACAAATAAGCAACAAATAATGAGGAACACACATTCACAGCGGAAATTAACAAAAAATAATCAGCACCTTGCTTTCATCAATTATTCGTAAAAAAAAAAAAAAAAAAAGAGAAACTATTGTACGGAACTCACAAATCTGAATGATTAAGCCAACAGATAATGCCTTAGGGGCAAATTTTTAAAAAAAAAGTTCAATAATTTGCATAATTAGTCAGAAAATCACCCTGTTTCTTTCGCATCATCAGTTGACCTATCGACTCGAAAATTGAGTAATCGGGTTATGGCTGCTATCGGGTCTCCACCTCTGTGTGCTACTGCCATTTTGGGGGTACAAAAGAAATCGAAGAGGTATAAAATTTTACTTCTTAAAGCCCGTGAATGATAACTGCCGCCTACAAATACTCAACCGCCTGGCCTCATCCATCTGTCTACATGCAGAATATAATTGTGACACCGGTGCATCTGACTTAAATTAAATTGTATAAAAGAAAATACAAAACAGTAAAAAAAATTGTTAATAAGATGCATGTCTTTTTCCGAGAAAAACCCTGGAAATGACACGTCGGTTAATATTTGGCCCTCTTATTTTAATAGAAAAAAACATAAAAGGGAATGTTGAGAAGTTGACGCGTGGCCTAGTGCGAAAAAGAAGGGCTCAGAAGCATTGTGAGGGCGCCACTTGTCATAGTAGAATTGATGGCGATTTTGCTTTAATAGTAAGTAGGGATTAGGGAAATATCATCATATCATTTTTTTTTTTTTACAAATATGACTCCTGAATATCAAAACAACTAACTAATCCTGAATGCAACCTCCGGTAGAATTTCTGGTGGGAATTTAAATTTTGAAGGACATTTCCGTCTTTTCAAAAAAATATTATTTGAAAAATCTGGAAATTCAATATAAAACGTGAAAATTGATTAAAAAATTACTTCAAAATTGGATATCTGAAAGTTATTTATAAATCTGAAAAATAATTAAAAATCTAAAAATTGTGTTAAAAATTCTAAAAAAACACTTTTTTTTTTTTAATTTTGAAATTATTTAAAAATTGTTTTTCAACGCTGAAAATTTTCTTTAGAAAATAATTAAAACATCAATAAAATTATTTTTAAAAATTGTAAATGATTTTAAAAAAGTTAAAATAACTTCAAGAATAATTTTAAAATACCTAAGAATTCAAATTTCAGAATCGCTTTTAAAATCTAAAAATATTTTAGAAGATCTAAATATTATTTATCTAAAAAAAATCCATTTTTTTCAATTATTTTGGATTTTTTAGTATTCCTTTCCATCTTTTAAAGATAAAGATTAAAAATAATCTAATTTTTCAGAGAAAAAAAATCAAATTTAAAATATTTTAGATATTGAAAAATATTTATATTTTAAATAATATTTAATTATTTAATATAATTATTTTACAATATTTTGAATAAATATGAAAATAATAGAATATTTAATCATTTTAGAGAAAAAAAATTAAAAAAATTAACAATTTCCCAAAAAAATCTGGATTTCTATTTTTTTTTTTAAAATAAATATAATTTTATATTTTCAATAATTAATTTTCAAATTTATAAAGATGATTTCCAGATTTTAAAAATTTTTTTTATGAAAATGAAGGAAACACCCTTTAAATTTTTTATTTTTTGCCCAAAAAACGTGCCGGAGGATGTAATTGGATTAACCCTTGTACTTCGAGTACCAATCAGAGATAAAAAAAATAATATATATAAAAAAAAAAAAAGCCCTTTACTATTAAAGAGAGAGGGTTCAATAAGGTCTTATGATGACATGTCGCGGCCGTATTCATTCTGGAGAAAAGACACGTGTCCATCTCTTGTTAATTCTCATTCTTATAACTGTTTTTTTAGATAATTCCAAATATCCCACTTTTCCCGAATTTTTTTAAAATTTAATACTTTTATGGACTTAGTAACTGCTATTTTTCTTTTATTTTACCCCTACCCATCTTTGCACCAATTAACTTCCAGCTCATTGAAAAAAGAAAATTAAATTATGGGCTATAATTGAGCAAAACTGTTACCCAAATTTTCCTCCATTTGATCTGAACTCGCGCTAATCTGTCCAAAATTCTCTCTCCCCTATAAGCCCTAGAGATATGCAGCAATAACGAGAAGGAGAGTCCATAAATCATTTATTTTGATGTGCACGTTACGTGTTTGAAGAAAGATAATTATTTGAAAGGGTTGATGCCCACAAAAATGTTGTCACTTGGACAACTATGATATCTGGGTACTTGAAAGCAAAGAAAATTAATGAGGTTGAGAAGGAAGAAAGCAAGGAAAATTGAGAAACTGACAACAAATACAACATTAAGCTAGCGGAGATGTTTTTCTACGAATAATTGATGATCCAATTTCTTGCATTGCGCCACCTGCACTAGGTATCGTACGAAGCCTCTTTTCATCTGGACAACAATCTTCTTACAATTCAAAGGACTTGCATGTTTTCTGTCTAAGGTTTGGCGTTCCCCGTTTCAAAGAGTAGCTATGAATTTGGATGGAAGACTTAGAATTACCTCATAAATAGCGGTGGAAAAAAGGGAATAAGACATAAACAATATTATTTGCATTTCTACTTTCATCTAACATTATCTTAGATTCAATGTGTGATAAGGAGAGATATATAATGTTAAAATCCCAAACAGAAGAAAGAGAAATTAGAAATAGTAACCTGAAATCCTACCATGAAGAGGAAGGAATAGAAATTAGAAGAGAATATGAGGTATTCAAGAAACAATGTGGATCATGTTTAGATACACTGATATGCAGATATATGGTTTATTTGTTATTGATGTTCATCTATTTCAATTGAATTTAGTATTTAGTATCTCATACAGAATTAATGACTTTTCCCCAAGAGAAGATAATTTCATATGGAAACACTATTGGATATAAAAATAGAATCTGATATGTTATTAAATTATTTTTGCTTTAACTTATCACTAAACAAACCGAGTTATTAAAATCGATCCGATATTAAGCATTGATGACTAATATAAATATATGAGCAAATCATAAGCATATTAAGTATGCTTGTGAGAGAGTCCTCTTGAAAGCCCACACACGCACGCGAGCACGGGCTCGAGCTCGGGTCTGGGCCTTGGACCTTGGGCCTTGGGCTTTGGTCTTTGGTCTTTGGTCTTTGGTCTTTGGGAAGGCCTCGGCCTCGACCTTGAGCTTGGGCTTGGGCTCTTATCTATCTTTTTAGAAGCCTGATCGGACTCTTTTAGAAGTCTAAAACAAAGACTTGGGCTTGGGCTCGGAGTCAAGATTGTAACCTTCAGCCTTAATGGCCTGTAACCTTCGAATTAAGGCTGGTTAATGGTCTGAAACGTCAGTCATCATGCTGGGCAGTTAATGTCCTGTAACTGTATTAATCATGGCTAGTTAAGGCCATTAAATCCTCTGCATGGTGGGAAGCTCTATAAATAGGTGCATTTCTTAGACTGTTGGAACACACATTTTCGAAACACATCTCTCTCTCTACATACATACTAGCAAAAGCATCAGGATTTTCAGTTCAGAAACAAAAGACATATTCAGTTCGCCAGAGCTCTTCAGATTGCAGTGCTGCTTCTGAAGAGACGAAATCGTTTCACCTTTGGAGACAGTCACATCGTTCCGTGAGCACTAGTCAGGACGTGTTTTATCTTAAGGGCAGTGGGTTTGTCCACGACTCGATTTACATTCTGAGATTTTCCAGTGTAATAGATAGGAATTTCTATTGTTGTTGTTCAGTTTAATAACATCATAACATCTCTCCGACACGATGTTCAGCTATATCATCAGGAAGTGCAGTCGATTGGCACCCACATGGAGAGACATCGAACAAAAGTTCGAGGGGTGGTGCAAACCATCAGCATAGAGTTGCACAGCGAGCTATTCAGAACACCTTCCTCAGCCGAAGCAACGAGGAACGCACTGGAGCCAACATAGTGTCCAACCACCTCCACCGCCACCGCCACAATGATTGTGAGTTAGTACTAAGGTATACCACTCTTTTCCTCCAAACTTGGCTGAAGGTGTACCGTGGGACGTCTTGGACGCTATTTATTTTTCGTTGTTGTTTATGCTTTCTAGTTCCTTGTTTGCTTGTTCATTTGCTGTCTGTTGTTATTTTATTTATGGCTTTATGGGTTGATTATTGGGTCTGTGTTCCCATTTAATTGTTTTATTGGAGCCGTTGGGTCTGTGAACCCGTTTCTGTTAGTTATTTGCCATGTTGAGTCGTAGTGATCTTTAGTTTAATTATATTATTTTTACTTGTCCTAGTTGTCTGTTAGTTGGAGTCTATAAGAAAAACAACCCGAGTTGTTAGTTGGCAATAAGTGATTAAAAGAAGAAAACAAAAAATAGGGAAAGATGAATGATGAAAAATTAATGATGAAAAGATTTTGGAAAATGTTGCAAAATTGGCACATAATAGAGCATGAGAGGTAAATTGAGACGACATTGAGCTTGAACATAGAATATTTAATCAAAATTAACCTTGTGAGAATTTGAGCCTATTTGCACTCCTATTTTTGAAGTAATATGATTTCTTTCGGTGTGAATTTTGATTGGATATGTTTATTAATCTCTAGAACTGGTCTTGAGACTTTATTATGAATGTGTCAAGTATGTCTTGTGAGTTAGGAAATGATCTTAGGCAATTCTTGTTTTTAGCCTTGAAAAGTTGCCCTTTGAACCAAAAGTTCATAATTTATCCCTAGTTAGCCCATATGAGCTTAATAGCCTATTATTTCATAGCCCTACATTACAAGCTAAAACCTTTCAATTTAAGCCTTTGACCTTAACTGGGCTAATTAAGTAAAGAGGGAGGAGGATTGTAAGGTAGTTGGGTAAAAAAAAATTAAGAGAAAAATGGAAAACTAGGGGACATTCGAAACGGTGATGGGAAGACCAAAGTAATAGGTGAAAACCCGAGAAGAATAACCTCTCCTAATTAAAAAAAAAATAAAAAAAAAATAAAAAGAAGAAAAAAATTGGAAAAAGAAAAGAAAAGAAAGAGTTTGTTGTTTATAAGTTGTTAGTATTCTTGAGGAGAGGCTAGGACATAAGTGGTTAGTTGTTGATTTGAGCAGAAGAGTCGGGTAGTCCCAAGATGTGGTACCCACATAAATGAAAAACACTTAAGTTATAAGAACTTTTCAAGGTGAAGAGGTCACTTTGCGGGGTGATTTGCTGAAATTTGAGAGTGAGATTGAGTGATGGTATTGAGGGGTAGTTGGGTTAGGAATAACTTGATTAGTCCAAAAGTAGTCACTTTTATCCAAATATATCTCACATTTCCTTAAGCCCAGATTACAACAAAAAAGAAATACATTTTTTATCCTTTGTCACATATATCGAGTACGAGGTCTAGTTTAGACGATTGGCAAGTATATGGTAGGCTATGCATATAGTTCAATTTGAGCAGAAATATGATGTAACCTAAACACTTGCCCGGTGAGGATTGAATAATTCAAAAGTTCAAAGTCTCAAAAGTAGTTGATTTTTGTGTTATCACATATGCTTACTTTTATTATGTTACCTAGCTTTTTTAAGAAAACTCAGTTTGAAACTGAATTCATCATCTAATCGCCCTAAACAAATTGCAAAATCACTTGTATTCTTTATGTGTTTTGTTTTGTTTTCGGGACGAACAACAGTTTAAGTTTGGGGGATTTTGATACACGTTAAAAATGCATGTATTTAGGTCGATTTAGGAATGAATTTGATAGCATTTACATGCATATTTGGTCGAGAGTTGCATGGATTTGTTATATTTGGAGCAGTTAACATGTTTAACTTGTTTTGAAAGCATTTTGCGTATTTCAGGGTTAAAAGTCATATTTTATGACTATCGAATGAAAGAATAAGTCAAAGAGAAGGAAAAAAACCGGTCTAAACTGGTCCGAACCGGTATGGAGATGAATCGTTGGGAAATTGTCGTGACCGCGACAAGAGAGTGCTCGCAGCTGGGACGAAAATAGGCTAGAAAGTGGATTCAAGGTTGTGTAAGCATCGTGACCGCGACAAGCTTGTCTCGCGATCACGACAAAAAGTCAAGTTTTAAGCTTGTTTTGAGTTGAAATCTTCGCAACCGCGAGAAGCATAGCGCGCGGCCACGACAAAAAGCCGTTTTTCTAAGAGGTTTCCTGTTCCAAGTGGGAATCGAAGCCTAGAGTCCCCAAGATTCGTTTTGAAGCTTATAAAAAGACATATAAGCTCGAGTTTTAAGAGGAATCAGACATCACATGATAGGATCTCATACTTATTGACGAGCAAGACGAGACGAAGATCCAAGAGCTGACTACTCGGGTTTAATTATTCTTATCTAGTCTTTAATTTTATTACAATGTTTCTTTTGAATTCTTGTATTGATTTGATACTAGCATGAGTAGCTAAACTACTCGTGTCCTAGGGTTAGAGAGTAGAGTTTTACAACAATGTTGATTTAATCTTTTAATTTATAGACTCCGGTTTTTTGTTATCTATCTATGTGTTGTCCTTATTTTTTGCTTGAGCATAATTTGATCAATTAGGCTTAGTCTAATCGTTTAACAATTCCACTTCGAGAGAAGAGAGTTGTTAATAGACACAACATATAGCGTAGTTGTGTATGATTATATGGGCAAGGGTTAAGGGGTTTTTAGGAGTTGTTAGGATTAATTGACTCGAGAGAGTAATTATTCTAATCAATCTACGATTTAGTCGCTTTGAGAGAAGGGTTAAGTTAATTAAGTGCTGCCTAATAGATATTAAAATCGGTTTAAAAGTTTATAAGTTAGAGATTAATCATCATTAGCGTAATTCCTGAAATCGACGCCCTAGGATACACTCTCTTTGCTTGGATTTCCCTTTTTGTTCAGTAATTCGTTAAATAATTTATATGTAATTTAGTTTAATAATTAATCAACCATTCACAATTCCAGTGTCTAGTTAGGATAGTCCTAGATAATTAGGGTATCAAACTACCTAAACTTATTCTCTGTGGATCGACCTTGACTTCCACTATATACACCTACACCCGTACACTTGTGGTAATTAAGGGTTAGGATTAGAGCTTGTCACTCCCCCAATAATCTGATATGGTTATGTGACTCATTTTTCCAAGTTGTTCGTTTAACGTTCTTTTGCTAAAAACATTGATCCATGAAAGCAAACTTGATGGTTAATTTGCAATTGTGCTAACCATGTTCATGTATCTTTCTAGGAACATATAATTTTTTTTTTTTTTGGTGTACTAATTTAGTGATCGGAGTGAAAGTTGATCAAGAGGTTCAAAGGGAACTTACTATTTGATGATGGAAATTTCTACGGATATGTTGGAACATACTTGCATGTGGAAGCGGGAAAATGTTACAAGTCTGCACCTCTCGACAAATTTTCCAATTATAATGTACCAAGGGTGAGTGTTGGCTTTTGCACTAGATATAAATAAGAGAAGGGTCATTATGAAGCAACCATTGAATAATATATATGCAAAAACACATTATGGATATGTTCTAAATTGTTTGTCTAAATCTAGCACTGTTTGTTAACCTATTTGGGCTGCTTCTGACCTTCTCTTTCTTTCATTTATTGGAAGTTAGTTGTAATTATTATTTTGGCATAGATTGTTGCTCAAATTGCATATGATGATCCATTTAATTGTTGGGTGAATGGGTATTTGGACTCTATATTGTGTGGAGTTCTGGTGTGCTGGTGTTATCCCTGTGGTCCGGGATACATCAATGCTAGGATAAGGTGTCTACATGACGGAAAGAAAGAAAACGATGGGATGCTCTAAGCCAGCTGTAGTGATCCTCCACCAGATCAAATGATGCAATATATGATTTTATACTAGGAAGTGCAATCTTTGATGTGTTATCACCACTCAAAACCACTAAGGAAATAAGAAGTCCGATAAAATATTGAATACCCCGGTTGTATCTTGATGAAATTTTTGCTTCATTATTAAATGTGTATTGATAATTTAAGATGTAAGTTAATAATATTAGTACTATATATGTGACATGTACAATTGAAATAAACTTACATTGTAGCTTGGTAGAAGGGTCTAACTGGAATTTAATAGTGATTTGCACTTTATTTAACATGGAATTCCTTAGCTCTTTTTTTCCTTATTTTTTTTTTCGAAAATAAGTAATTGGAGGAAAAACAACATCAATGATTATCTATTATACATACGAGTTATTGCTATAGAAGATAACAATATATATATATATATATATATATATATATATATATATATATATATATATATATATTTAGAGAGAGAGAGAGAGAGAGAGAGATAGAGAGAAAAGGAGGGGGTTATTTTCTTTGTATATATAAGATAAAGTTAGACGGGGGACTAGTAAAACATTCTTGAAGCTCATGAATATGCAGTTTCGAATATGCAACAACAATCAAAGAAAAATAAATAAGTGGAGAACAAAACTATTCTCTCAAAGACAAGGCCCCAACTATGTTTTTGATTGCACATAATGAATATACATAAGCTACTAATTTCTTTATCAGAAAATCATTAGTTTATAGATTTTTTATTTTATTTTATTTTGTATCCATGTTGCTTCATTATTTTTTTTTTCTCTATTACTTCGTTATAGATTTTAAATTTCTCATATCATGTTAATTTATCATATCCACATTACAAGTGATTTTACATATATATTTATAACCCTTTATAGAAATAATACAATTTCATCAATTATTGCTAAGATGATAAAATATATTATATCTCGTGCATTAAACAGGTGGACATCTAGTAATAATAAAAAAGGGAGAAGAAAAGGTATTTAAATGATAAAATTTGTATAGTGCATATTGTATTTCTATATTAATCCTTAACTTTATATAATTAATTTATAATTTTATTTTTAAAATTAATGTATGTTATTTTGTCTTCAGCTAATATTAGTTGCCCCTAACTGGAAACTTTGGCTTTGTCACTGTCTGCTACCATCTTTCTTTTCTGTTTTTTTATGTATTATTCTATATACTAATATAAAAGTGTCTTAAGTTTCAGTCAATTAATGTTTAGTCTATTCACCCGTTTTAAATTGAAATATTCTAAGAATAATATTTTAATTTCCTGCTGTGTGTATCCTAATTCTATTCCAAGTCTTTTGTAGATACGTTTGTTTGCATATACGATTTTTGTATCCGCTTGAACATTAAAAAATAGGAGAAGTATCAAAATATTCGTGTTTAGATATTCGTTTAACAAAATTAGAATAAAATATTCTCATAATTATTACTAATAAATAAAAATTATCAATCGAGAATCAGGATTATTGTTAGAGATTGAACGTGAGATCCTTGAAAACATATATATATATATATATATATATATATATATATATATATATATATGTCTGTGTGTGTGTAATTCTAATAATTATTTCTTGTCAATAAAGAATGAGTGAGTCTTGTGTGTGAACGGTCACACGTGTGACGGAATGCACTTTTACAGAAAATCTTGATACTTTTACAGGAAAAAGTGATACTTTTACAAGAAAATGTGATACTTTTACTACATTGATACTTTTACAGATAAAGGTGATACTTTTGCTACAAAAAGTGATATTTTTTTTTTTTAAAAAAAAGTGATACTTTTACAGATAAACGTGATACTTTTACCACAAAAAGTGATACTTTTTCCTGTCACACCGTGTGACCACCGTGTGACGGTCACATACGAGTTTTTGCCATAAAGAATATCAATCGAGAGCCAGGATCGAGAATTATTTCCAGAGATTGAACGTGAGACCCTTATAACATAATCCTAACACTATAGTTACACTAATATATATATATATAATATAATATAATATAATAATAAAATATAAATGTGTCTTAAATTTTAGTCAATTATTGTTATGCCTATTTTATCCCTTCAAATTAATTTGTTTAGGGTCCCTTCATTCTTTTGTCTAATTCTATTAGGTCTTATATATTCCTAATTTATGGCGATTAGGCTTATAAAATGGTGCTAACTATTTGTAGCCTACTAAATTTTTCTACGTACACCACTAACTTAAAATATTAAAATATTATTATAAACAGACTAGAATGCCATTAACAAGGGCAAAACATAAATAAAAAAATAAAAAAAATAAAAAAATAAAACAACAAAACTAAAGTTAATGCCAAGTTAAAATACTTGAATAATAATTACGTTTAATAAATCATAAAAACGATTAACGAAGTTTTTCATCGAAAAATTAAAAGACTAACAAAGTGCATTCATCGAAATAAAATTTCATACTAACCAACAATTAAAATGCAAAAAAATTCCCATGATGAAGAAACAAAAGAAAAATAAAGAAAAATGAGAGAAAAATGGGGGAAAAGGAGAAGAAGGGAAAAAAAATAGAAAGTGGATTTTCATAATTTTTATAATTCTAATAGTCTGGAAATTTAAGTAGTCGCAGTCTGATCCGATAAAATAATCCCGGCGATTAATTATATTCGAACATCTTGAAAGTGGGCAATTTTCAGGGCGAGGAAAAGAGTAACTCGGAAGAGAGATTGATTTTCATCGGAGCAAGATTAATTCCTTTGAGCAATTTGTTCTGCAAGTAGTGTAAGAAGAATGCAAAACTAAGCATTTCTCACGGCAAACACCTCATATCTCATCACTAAATATTCCACATTGACACAAGTACTTGTAATCATTTTTTTTTCCTTTTCTTTTTTAATAAGGGTAACTTTCATATGGATGGGTTGTATTGAGAAGATTGAATGCATTTTAGAAACTTTTAAGTATAAGGGGTTTATTGAACGAGAATATGCTGCGTTGAGAAATTTAATAGCCTGCAAATAGTTTGTCTTTTAAAAATTAACTTCTCATATAAACTCCAATTCTACGTCGTGTGAGGCATGAGAGAGAGAGAGAGAGACAAAAAACGTAGCAAATCTCTAAATTTTTTCCATACTCCTTCCACGGAATTTAGAAACCTTCTTCTTTTTTTTAGCTCTCTTAGATATTTTGGGGTTAATACTTTTCAAAGTAGTACAATTAGTTTTGGAAAATTATAAAATATTTCTCCCCTTTTCCCAGAACATGAAGTAAATGACAAGTTAGATGTGTATAGAGTTACACACAAAAGGACATACTATAAGAAAATAAAAAAAAGTAATTGCATGATACTAAATTTTAGTAATAACATAAATAGTAAATCATATATGAGTGTTCAGGAGAATATGGATAGTTGTATCTTTTTTATCTATCATCCATAAAAATATTAGAATTTATAATGTTATATATATATATATATATATATATATATATATGTATAAACAAAAGTATGTCATGTATGTTATCTGATAATAATAAGAATGATAAATGACTGAATATAAATATGAACAAAAGTTGCGGTAGCAAATATGAATGTAAAAAAGGATTTATTGACCCGCCTAGATTTAATATCAAGTACAAAATCCAAAAAAAAAAAATGGGTCACTAGTCAATACGATGATAAAAGTATTTTATATGTAGCATTCTAACATCATTAAACAATAGGTCGATGTATCAAAACCTTCAGAAATTTTACTTAAGATTCTTGCTTTCAAGTGTTACAATTATGTGATTAGAAAAATTATTAGAATGTATATTTTTTCAATATATTGTGCCATTTAAATTTTACTTTTGATTGAACTCTATTGTTGGAGGAAGATAAAATAATAAAGAAAATTGAGTGAACATGAAAAGTAAGAAATAACAGTATACTTCTTTTAGAATTCCTCGAATATAAATAGAATTATATATAATATATCGAAAATAAATTTTATTTTGATGAGGTTTAATATGATTTTCCTTAAATATTTTTTAATATTTTATAATAGTTTTACTTTCTAATTAGGATATTAGAAATATGTTATGAAAAGAACGTTATCAGAGTACGACAAACATAAATATAAATTCGCAAAAGTATTTAGTGCTTATATTCTTCAGCTTAAAGTATTTTATTGAATTTAATTGTGATGTTATATTTAACAAACTATATAGGAATTATAGGCTTTAAAACAACTTTAAATATTTTAATATAATGATAAACAAAGCTACATAATTATAAAACATTCTAATAAAATCTAGGAATCACTATCACTAGTTTCTTTAAACGAACTTTTCTTCTAGTATGGGAATCGTGTCTTTTACCATGTCTTACAAGATTTATCACTTTTAAGATATGATTTCCAAGTGAAATCATATTTACCATTGGCGAAATTAAGAAAGTAACATAATTGTTGTACGCCAAATTGTGTAACTTAATATGAGTATCTATTTTCTTTGAAGAACTATATATACAATTCGTATGAGTGTAAAAAATTGAAAAAGTAGGTGTAGCCAAAGATGCTAATGGCTAAGAAGATTTAGAAGAGAAACTCTATTTTTTCAGTAGACTTCTAAATAAAGATTCTAATCCCTCTTCTACTTCTTGGATCCTTAGTTCTGATTGTTTTAATATATTTTTCATGGTCACATTGTCTATGGTTTTCCGAGAATGTACGCGGACGTTTGGGTGAGCTTTGAAAGGAATGGCCAACTATATAAATTTAATTTTCCTTTTTTCCCAAGACATGAAGAATCTTGATAGCAAAGAATATCATGCAATTAGCTGAGACTATGTGAATAAATTTCCCGATACCTAGCGATACTTGAGAATCAAAGATTAATTGAGCTAGGCAAGAGGTTTTAGATCTTCGCACTACATTAATTATGTACTCTTGTATATTTGAAAAAGTATTATAATCCTTCATTGTTTAAAGATGAGGAATATCGGACCTTTAAAATAAATCATGTGGAAGCAGGATTTTCAACAAATGCAGCAACTATAATTGAGCTTACAGATATTTATTTGATAATTTGGTGCATTTTCCTATCCATGCATTTAATTTGTTTAGTGAATGAAAAAATTCACTCTGTCATCGGACATTACTCACATGATGTCCAAACTCTAAAGAGTTGGCAGAGTAGCTGCCATGAATATATAGGAACATAAATCATCAACTTTGTATCATAATCTATTATTAAGAAACAAGCTAAAGTCCAATTCCATCAGAATGTTGAAAGCCTCAAGCAGTTGTATCAGTGCATCAGTGTCTCAACCAACAAATGACTTCCACCTCTCAGTATCCAAAATTGTGCATCCATACTTAAGGGTGGTGTTGTTCGATCGATAAAGATATGATCAAACATTTTTCTATCATAATCTAGACCCAAATTCTTATTTAACGTCATCAGTGATAATGACTTATGATAATCGCTTCAAAGTGGTTGTTGGTTATGATAAGTTTTATGCAGTATTTTCATGATATGAGTAGTTAGATTTATGGGTGATTCTATGGTACCAATGGGGACATTTTTGGAATTTTATCTTTATAATGTGGGACCCTTATATTTTAAGTCTATTCTTTTATAATTGATTATTAATGGTCATTAATGCATTTATGAAACCTGTGCTAACTCATTTGATAAATGATTCCGTTGAACTCTCACCCTCCCTTTCCATCCCGTTGTAAACACAATTAGGGAGGCCAAAAGACTCCAACAACAGAAGAATTAGCATTCTATTCTCTCTTTCTTCTTCACTGCCCATATAAGGTTTTCATGTCATAGTACCCCATTCTTCTTCGTCGGCGTCTAAAGTTTTTAGTGTCACACTCATAGGTTTTAGGGTCTCTGATCTTGCTAGTTAGCTTCCTTATTTGGTTCTCATCCCAGATTACCAAATTCAGGGCCGATTGGTCATTTTTTGTTCTTGAATTGGAAATTTTATTCGTTGCCAGAGATGGACCGGTGGAAGTAGTGGTGACGGCCACTTCAATTCCAAGGCGCATAGAAGTTAGGGTTTTATCTCCTTGATCTTTCCTGTGATTTTAATTTATTTTCTTGCATTATGCATTTTGATGATTTCTCCATAGCCCATGATGAACATCTAAGTAATTTAATTTTAATCTGATTTCTGGATTAAGATTGCGGACATCTTGATTAATGTATTCGATGTTTTTAAGCTTATTGCGACATGCATTTTGTTGTTCATGTAGAATTTACAATCAGCCGATTTTTGTTAGGGTATCTATTCCTTGAACTTTCCTTTACATATAATTTACTTTGTATTATGCTTTTTGATGATTTCTCCATAGTCCATTAGAAACCTCTACGCAATTTGACTTGAATCCACTAGCTGGATCAAGATTGTGAAAATTTTGTTTTCTATTTTTGAATCTTTTAAGTTTATTATGTAGACATGCATCTTGTTGTTCATGTAGAAGTTACAATCGACTGACTATCTTTTCTGAGTCAGATAATGTTTAGAAGACCATCAATAGACTAGTCTATTTGAGTTCCCATATGTGACTTGTTTGTATATCTGTTTTGAGTGACACTCATGTGCATAAGATGCACATTAGTGTTATTGTATACCTTGTGGGGCCCACTTGAATTTTTTGCGCGCGTGATATATATATATATATATATATATATATATATATATATATATATATATTAAGGTGTATTTGGAATCACAAAACAACGCTGACTTAGTTGGTAAAGACGCGACATTGTACCCTTCAGTGCGCGGGTTCGAATCTTAACAGCACCTTTTTATTTTTCACCAACAGTATATTCAAATTCCGAGCATAGTTTCACCAACAGTATATTCAAATTCTGAGCATAGTATATGTTATTTTCACCAACAGTATATTCAAATTCCGAGCATAGTATATGTTATAAAGCCTGAGAGTATATGAACACCACCTTTTTATTTTTCACCAACAGTATATTCAAATTTCGAGCATAGTATATGTTATAAAGCCTGACAGTATATTTAATATTTCGATGTAGTATACGTTATGTTGCATGACAATATACGCTGTTTTAGTTAAGTTTTGTTTTATACTTCGAAATATTTATTTTTTCCAACTTATAATACTCACAGTATATTTAATATTTTGATACAATGTACGTTGTGATGCCTGACAGTATATGTTGTTTTAGTTAATTTTTGTTTCATACTGCGAAATATTTATTTTTTCCAACTTACAATACTCACTGTATATTTAATATTTCGATACGGTATATATTATGATGTATGACAGTATAGGAAAAAATTAAAGGGCAAAATGAAGGAAGAAGAAAAAAGATTTAATATTTCGATACGGTGTATATTATGATGTATGACAGTATAGGAAAAAATTAAAGGGCAAAATGAAGGAAGAAGGAAAAAAGATGCAAACAGGGTTGAACCCTTGACCTCAAGGTTGAGATATTTAAGACTACATTAAATACCACCAGACCACTTGCTTTTAGTGTTCAACAAACAGGCCATTAAGTATATAACACGCGCGCGCGCAAAAAAAATAATATAATAATAATTGGCCGGTTCAGACCGGTTTGAACCGCGCGTTTTTTTTTGGACTGAACCGGTGGGGCCCACAAGGTGTAACAACACTATGGTGCATCTTATGTACCCAAGTTTTTTCCATCTGTTTTACTCTGCTTATTTAATTTCCATCTACATTTATAGAGTATATTTAGTTTTGATTTATAGTTGACTTCCGTCTATGAATAGGTACTAAAAAATCGACCCCAAGTCTTTCGTTCGTATTGGATTGATCTATCAAGAAGGCCTTTCTAGTAAAATCGGACTCCTATTATACAACCAGCCTGCATTTGTTTAAGATTGAATTTGGTGAGTGTTAAATACTATTCGATTTAGGAATGGCTTATTTATTTGCAAAAAACCTCCTTAATGCATATTGCCCGCATATTTAATGTGCTTAATACCCCTCTTACTGCTTACTACGGACACCCTTGTATTTATTGATGTGGGATTGACCAATATGTTGATTTGAACATGTTACGTATTTTATCACTTTTGTTTGCCGATGAAAAGTAAATTAAACTAGACTTTACTGCTTATTGTCCAAAATAATTTATCATTTGTAGTTCTGAACTGGTTTGCATTTGAAGTCTGAGATTTGTTTGCCCAATGTTTATCTCGGTTCATTTGTTTTACTTAAAGTACTTTACGTTAATAACTGACTATTATGAACTAGATATTTGAATAAAACTCAGGCTTTTAATAATTATCTAGACATGGGTACATCTTTGTCCCAATAATAAAAAGATCACAAACTGATTTCAAGATTCAATTTTTCAGCAACAATACCAATCAACAAAAACTGTCTCCAGTCCCAAATTTCTTGTTTTACTAACAAACCAACTTCAACAAAAAAAACATTCTGATAGGATTACTTCATCTTGTGATCCTCTTGTTGCTCCTAAAAACAGGTGAAGAATAAGATCCATTTCCTTTCTTCATATTTGTTCTCCTGGTAGCAGCACCGTCTCCTATATGTTTGGTTGAATCAAACCAACATCTTACATCGTCCATCATCCTTTTGCAGAGCACGTTGCTTTCGTGCACGACTATCCAAAGCAGAATTTTCACCCTCACGCCCTTGCTATCAATATACATAGGAAAATTACGTCAAGTTAAAGGGACATAATATTCGTATGCGTGAGGGTCAATTTGGATTAGTTGTCATCTTTAATAAAGCTTATTTAATATTTTAGGAATACCTTTGTCTCATCCTTCATGTGTTCGATCTCATCCATACTCTAACCGTTTAACAATCTTCTAGCGTTCCTCATATGGTTTATGACCTAAATTCCACAATCATATCTATATTATGACATTAACACAATAATTATATGACACAAAGTTAGTAATGTTTCTTATTCGGTATTGAGTTTTGACTTATGAAGTAAGCTGCTTTAGCCCGCAAAGTTTTTCCTCAATGGAGTAACTAGTAAATCTTTCATATTTCCTTCTTTAAGTTCCTTTTCATACACTCCTTGAATCACATCTAGCTGGACACACAATATTTTAGTATCAATTCATTTAATTCCAACTATCTTAAATGCAATACAAATTATATATTATAGTACATATAAAAGAGAAAACACATTTTACAAGTATGCACTTACATAGTTTGTATACTCTGTCTTGATGAGTCATCCATGACAGTAGCAGTCAATTTAGAGTCTATCATAACCACCTTACTTTGAAGCAAGTCCATCATAATCAACTTGAAGTGACCCAGACTTCAGAAGTGTAAGGGGATGTAAATCTAAAACAGTTTGATACCAATAGTTAGCTACTTGTAGTTTGACGTGAAGTGTTTTTATTACAAAATTGTATTCTACTACCTTTTTAACAGATTGAATATCACTACTGATGAACCCTCCATTCATTTTTCTTCGATTAAATTGCATAAGGAAGTTGTTAGCCTCCACATCTGCACATTCCTGCAAAAATATACTTCTTATTAATAAACTAGTTATTATATAATAGTTTAACCGAATAACATACTTTTAAAGTGCATGGTTAATCCCATTTTTTTAAAATATACGTAAAGTTTTTCGTACCACTATTAAGATCGGGAAGAACCAGACAAGCAGTCCGTTTTTTCTTTCTTCTTCAAAATTCAGTAGGTCCGACGATATGTTCAAAACCTAATTCAATCCCGATTAGTAAATATTGTGAAATATTATTTCTCAAACCCGATGAATTAGGAAAAATGGGCTAAAAGTTATTAATGTATTAGTAGCACGAATTTCCTTACCGCTGACGTGAGCCATTTTCCAAGCAATAACATCGTTAATTTCTATTGGTCGAGGAATGTGTTTCGAGTCTCCAATATTATCTCTCTGCACCAATAGTTGTTTGATCAATTAGTTAGCTATTTACATTTCAATGCTTAGAATAACAATAAACAAATATAAGGGTCACATTAACAGTTTAACATATCATTACTAATGATCTCTCTTCCAGATTGCCGTCTTTCAGAAATTTAACCAGTTTCATAAGATTCTCATCCTTCAACATCTTCGATTGTGTGTATGGGTACCCTAGCAATACATACTATCTCGATGTCCTCGAACCGTTCCTCTATCTTTATCCACTTCCTTATGTGAAAACATCATGTCTTGTAGCAGGATTGAATTTCTTCATGATTGTTTTTATTTCTTTGAACTTACAGTTTGTGTAAACTGAAAAAAAATGATCAATTTAGTCATAATTAGGAAAGCTTTAAAATGCACAAAATCTTTAACAAGGAAATTTCGAGTGAATGAACCTTCGTAATCTATTACATAACCATGTTATCTCTATTATCTCTATATGTTTGCTCATCATCTTCATCGTCAATTATTGTCGACTCAATTTCCTTGCCTTTACGAGCATATTTGCTAGTTCCACTTCCACCAGGTGTCGAGAACACCTTACCTATGTTAGGACTCTGAAATTGTGCACCTACGTTGACATGATGCCCTCTCCGCCTGTCAAAGTGCTCCTTCTCGGTCGTGTTGAGTTGTATTCTCTTCTTTGACTTTAGGATACTTTTGGAAAGTGGTTCAGGTCAGTCGGCAAGTGGATTCTCTTTGGCACCGCTCCTGGGCCTTAGCAGTATGAAGAGTCTAGAACGGGCGGAAGCTCGGCTCCCATCTTCTGAAATGCAACTTGGTATGTCATTTTTCCTAAATGTAGACATCAACGTTTTTATAGCAGCAGTGAGTTCTTTCATAAAGTGTCCTCTATGGTAGACGGGTCTTGTTTGCATCTTCCAAGATTTAAAGATCCCATTAGGATTTCCTTTAATAGTGTCACCGTGTAAGCATTCGATACGCAAAGGATTTTTATCACATCAACCACACACTGCAACAACCTAATTGTATCATTTTCTTTTCTTTAGCAGATTCATTTCAATTTTCGTGGTTGCCAAACTTAAATTGCAGTCCTTCTCTCTCCAACTTTTCCTACCAATAAATAAAATTAAATGACATGTTTTTTATTAGTATATATATATTTTTTTTTTATTATAGCTATTACAGAGACCATTCGACATAAAAAACACCTAGAATAATTGTTCACGTACCATTAAGCTACTACACCATTTGCTTCATTCATCTTTCGTGCGAGTTTTTCTGAATCTCGGTTTCCGAAACACCAAGTACGCCTAGCTGCTTAGAATTTATTGGTCCTTGAAGCAGTACTACTTTCAAATAGTAATTCTATATAAAAGTCAAAGTTGCATAATAAATAAAAAAATTAGAATAAATTATATATTTGAATATTTACTTTTGGAATTAACAAATTAATTCTCCAACGTATTTGGAAATCAGTTTGAAAAATGAAAAAAAAAAAGTATTATAGGTTTTACCTGAAAGAACATGCAACAAACTGTTAGGTAGGTGTTGGGTTTCTTACTCTTATACTTAACATTGCCTTTAACCATCTTGTTGGAGGAAAAGGGTTGCCTACTTTTTCTTACAAATCGTGCTTACCTCAAACACACTACAAATGTAGTTCTAATTTATGTATATAGGACATAAGCTCTAACGAAGTCTAGGTCAATGCTTTCATTAATTTAAAAAGATGCTCTAAATGCTTAGTTTTAATGACTGAATGGTCTCCTACGATACTAAGGTATTTTGACCTTAAACAAGCAATTGTTTCATAATCACCCTTCAGAACTACTTCTTCTCCCCCCCCTCCGTTACCCCCATAGCTGAGCTGAAACCATTAGGCGATAAATGGTGGCTTTTTTCGTTTATGTTCGAAGTGAAAGTTTTGGTGTCAAAATTCATAACCAATTCTTGCACTAATGGTCTAAAAAACTCACAGCCAACAATACCAAGTGTCCCCCCAAAACCAACAAAATTAATCAGTTCCCGTATATTATCAGTAAATTCGCATACTATTTCACTAAACGATGCCGGTGTTATTCTAGACTTTAAATTTAGTTTTAAATCATCGGTATCTAGGTCAGGATCAGAGTAATTTGTTATTGCAGTCCTACCAGGTATCTTTTCCTTACGATTACTAATTTTGTTCATACTATCATTGTGGCTTCCCTGAACTTTATTATCGAATATTAAACGATGTTCTTTGAAGTAGTCGTCCCTTCAAGGTCCTTATATTCCTTTTTCGAATCTCCCCTGATCACCTGAAATGAGTTGCAATAAGTTAGTAATTGAAATAACGGATTAAGAAACGTTTGGTGTGTGCAAGTAGTGATATTCTAAACAAATTACGATATACGTACATTGTAGTTTGCCTTTTCTACAACTTCACTGTTTGCTACAATATTAAATTGAGGTTGAATGTTCCCCAAAATCACTAAATACACTAGAAAATTGTATGGAACTCATCGCCCATGTTGAGTATATTAGTATTGACTGAGATTCTTTGTGTTACATAATTCTGGTAGTACATATACTAGAGTATTCACACTAGATGACAAAATATTATAGAATAAATTATTATACTTTTACTATCATGTTATACTATCGAAATAATATGCATTTAATTAAAGATGTACCTAATGACTAGTCTATAAATTGATCTTTATAAAAAAACATTTACTAATTACACTTAGATTTTGTCTGAGAGTACTAATAGACTTTCCTATGCATACTAGTTCTCCACAATTATTTTAAAAAGTGAAAATATTAGAGTAACCCAAATTTGTCCGTTAAAACTGAACAACATTTAAATAGTAGAAATGATGCATTAAGGGACATGCCTATTAATCCTTTATTGGAATAAGGGCAATAATGATGAGCCGTCAGCATTAAATTCCCGCATGTATTATGTCATTAAATGCAATTGTTGTGGACTTACCTTGAGTAATACACTACAGATTTTCCATTTTTCTGGAAGTTAAAGGGGTATAATGTATTACATGTTATTCAATTACTTTGTTCAGTCCTTTTTAGAAATAAATTTATTAAGTGAACTTTGAACTCCCACTAGACTGACTGCTTATTCCTGTCTTGTTGGCTATAAATACACCACGCGTATGTGAGTCTTACTGGCATTGGTTAAAGTATACGAAATTGAAAAATGGAAACACTCATTCAAGTCATGATCCAAACTGATACCGAATGGGAAATCATGTAGACTTTCCAGCATGTTAATTTTTTTAACTACAATGTTCCTTCTCATCTGATTACTACAATACGCAGCTCTTTACGACCATTGACTTCCTAATTCTCAGTTCGCGATTTTGCAGCAACAATGCACATTGTTTAGGCAGAGGATGATGAAATATACGATCAAATGATGACGACCGTGACGAACCTTAAGCACCTAGACATACTAGTCCAAATTGGTGTTAGCCTCCAAGCCTTGAATCCTTATGATACAAACCTTACTGTTGAAGTCAGTGTAACCTAAAACTACTACTTGTAGTCGAGCAATGATCTGGCATGTCTGAAGAGGTTCTATGAGCAACAACTCCAAACACTTCATCTTCTGACCTATGTTTAGAATATTAATTGCTTAAGTTCAAGTTCAAGTTTGCATAGGGGATTATTTTTTATTTCAGACTAAGTTTTTTTGTTTTCTTGATGGATGTTTCTGTGAATTGGGGTCCAAGTGGTGATTATTGTGCATGACGTTTCATTAATTGAAGTCTTATTTTGTTTTCTTTTTTCTTTTTCTTTTTTCTTTTGGACGACGTTCTTCTTAATTAACTGAACTTTTCGTGTTCATTAACCAATTATTGGTATTTTACTATACTGTTTTTTTTTTCCCCTTTATTATGGAAATATTTATGAACTGCTACAACTTGAGCAAAAAGAACTTTGAATTAATATTTAATGAGTAAGATTCATTAGATAATTGACATGTTAAGCCAATACAGGTCATATATTGACTTGTAAGGGCTAAGTCGACCAAAACAGGTCACAATTATCCACTAAGTTCTTGGTCCGGCCTGATTGACTCGTTTAGCATATACGGGTAAATAGGCGACTCGTAACGGGTTAAGTTGACCGAAATGGGTCACAACTGACTACTTAGTTCTTGCAACGGGCAAATTGAGCAGTTTAGCTTATACGGGTCAATAAGTGACTCGTAACGGGCTAAGTTGATCAAAACGGGTCATAATTTACCACAAAGTTTGATATCTATATACCCATGCCATACTGAAAATTTCGATACGATACCAAAAATATTAATATACTGAAAATTTCAGTATTTTTGGTATGGTATATATGCGGCATACCGAAATTTTGGTATTTTTCATCACCCCTACAATTGAATACTTATTCCTCACAACGGGCTAATTGACTCATTTAGCTTATACACGTAAATTAGTAACTCGTAACGTGTTAAATTGAGCGAAACGGGTCATAATTGACCACTTAGTCCACATAACGAGCTAATTGACTCGTTTAGCCTATACGGGTCAATAAGTGACTTGTAACGGGCTTAGTTGATCGAAACGGGTCATAATGACCACTAAGTCCTTGGTTCGGGCTAATTGACCCATTTAGCCTATACGCAAGTACTTCAAACCGGGTTAATTGATCCATTTAGCCTACACAAGTTAAAAATTGCCTCATAAGGGGCTAAGTTGGCCGAAAAGGGTCATATTTGACTACTAAGTCCTTGGACAGGCTAAGTTGATCTGCTTAGCCTATAGGGGTCAATAAGTGACTCGTAACAGGCTAAGTTGACCAAAATGAGTCACAATTGATCACTGAGTCCTCGGACCGGGCTAATTGACCTGCTTATCCTATACGAGTCAATAAGTGACTCGTAACGGGTTAAGTTGACCGAAACGGGTCATAACTGACCGCTAAATCCTCGGTTCAAGCTAATTGGTCTGTTTAGCCTATACGGGTTAATAAGTGACTCGTTCTAGGCTAATTGACTTGTTTAGCCTTTACGGGTCAATAAGTGACTTGTAACATGCTAAGTTAACCGAAACGGGTCACAATTTACCGCTAAGTCCTCAGACCGGGCTAATTGAGCCAATAAGTGACTTGGAACGAGCTAAGTTGATTGAAACCGGTCACAATTTACTGCTAAGTCCTCGGATCGGGCTAATTGGCTCGTTTAGCCTATATGAGTCAATAAGTGACTCGTTCGGAGCTAATTGACCCGTTTAGCCTATGCGGGTCAATAAGTGACTCGTAACAGGGTTAGTTGACTGAAACCGGTCACAATTGACTAATTAATCCTTGTTTGATTTTTTTGAAAAAAAAATCAACTTCTTTTTTTAGTAATTTTTTTAATGTTTTTCAATTCGTGTTAATTTTCATTGGGCGATTAACAGAAATTAACAATTTGTTTACCCAAATATTTCATTTTTTTTATTTATTTTCGGCAATACATTAAATCTCAACTTGGCCGAATGCTGGGAGATTAGCAAATAGTTAATTGATATTTGAGACATAATTAATAAAGTTTCTATTGGCAATTAATAAAACTCATCAAAGTAGTAACCAATTAAATGCTGCCTCTTTTTTGGCCAATTGAATTCGTCCCACTACTCACCCTTCTAATATGTGTTTTAAGTTCTGAAAATTTCAACTCATTTCGAATTCCTCCTACAAAAATAGACGAGAATTTGGCCAATAGAATTGTTACTCGGTTTATTCGAATTCCTCATCCAAAAACATATAAAATTTTCTTAATATAAACATCAATTATTGATTTATGTAATGGAAAATTATTCCAATAGTTTATTAGTCGAAAATCAACCATCACATTTTTCTACTATGGATGAGAACGACTATAAAGATGACAGATCTTATGGTGCTAACGGCTATGATTCAGACAAAGAGTATGTAATGAGTTTGTTTGCAGAGTGCAACGAGAATAATGAAATGTTTACAAGAGACCCAACAGTATGGAGTTATGAAGTACTTGGAATATCTTTTCGTAACATTACCGCTGCCGAAGCATTTTACAAGTTTTATTCCGGAAAGATATGTTTCGGTTTCTGTCTGGACAACCAGGAATGGGACTCCACATGTAAAATTATCAAAATGCGGAGGTGGGTCTGTAACAGAGAAGGAAGTCTGTCAGGAAAAACATTAAGCAGAAACGACAGGAAAATGGAGCCTTGTTTGATTACTATGTGTTATTGCAAAGCGTCAGTGATCGTCCTATTGAGATGGAATGAAGGATTTTCCCAGGTCACAACATTTAAAACGCAACACAATCACTCGGTTGCATTGCCGAACCATGTACATTTATTTCGGAGTAACATAAATAGTACCACATGACACGTTGTGGAAATTAGAATAATGAAATAGGCGGGATTAAAACTTGCCAGATTATGGATTTTATGGTCACCACTTTAGGTGGCTACCAATAGGTGGCTTTTACATTGAAAGACCTATACAATTTCATAATCTTTAATATGAGAGAACTTGGAGGTTGAGCACCGATATAGAAGCAATGATTGCATATTTCAACGCCTCTTGTGGAGAAGGATCCAGGTTTATATTGCAAGTACGAGGTTGATGATGACGACCGAATACGGTTTTCGATGACATCTTAGTAATTGATTCAACATATAAGATAAATTTCTTTAAAATGATGTTAGGTAAATTTGTTGGAATTAACAATCATCGAAGTACTATTGTTTTCGGTTCTGCTTTAGTTTATGATGAAAGTATTGCTACGTACATGTGGTGTTTTGAAATCTTTTTGCATGCGACGAACGGTAAACAAATATCTTTTAAATCTAATGAGGGTCGGGCTATTGTCTCTGGACTGTGCACTGTCATGCCTCAAGCGAGACATGTACTTTGTTCTTGGCATCTGATATGTAATGCAAGAGTTATTTCACACGATCGTTATTTCTTATGTGACTTTAAAAGGTGCATGCTACACCATTAATCGGAGTAGTCATTTGAGAAATATTGGATATCGTTCCGCCATGAGTACCCTAAAGTAAATAAGGAGCGGTTAGATGATTTGTATGACAAAAAGGAAAAGTGGGCGAAAACATTCTGTAAGGGTATGTTTTTTGGAGGCGTGACTACTAACCAACGGTGTGAAAGTTCCAATACATGTACGAATCGCTTCCTTAATTGTGATCTAGTTTGTAAGCGTTTTGAGACAATACTTTAGGGCAATGATCAGGCTAAGAGAAATTGTACACATTAACGAGTTCAAGGACTACCAATCTAAAAAATTGCTATAGACACATTTGAAGTCATTGGAAAGATATGTTGCCTCATTTTACACCCTGGTAGTACAATTGTATTATGCATATGAAGTTCATGGTAAATTTGTATTTTATTAGGCATGCGAAGAGATCCAAAAAGAATCGAGGTACAACTCTATTGGCATGATAGTACATGATGGATGTAGGGTATTTATCTTGAAAAAAATTGGAGATAAATTGGAAACGGAGACTGTTGTATCAGTATGTGAGATAGACACCAGTCTTCTGTGCTTCGAAAGGTTCGAATCAGTATGATGGCCACGTAGGCACATGTTATGTGTAATGAAGGCTATGAACTTAGAAGAAATACTTGAGGAGATGTTAGAGAACCGATGGTAAAAAATAGTAAAAGTAGAGACTCGAATACCAATACGATGACCCTTGCCAACCCCAACGAGTTCAGGTTCGACTCCTTGCTGTCAAAGGCACATTGATCATGCCACGTCATGTCAACAAGTTAGGAAATCTGCAACTGTGTCATCGCACTCTTCCATTCTACGACCCGACCCTAACAAAAGATGGAAAAAAAAAAAAACCGTAGCGAAAAATAATGACCGCAAACGTGCTCGAGTGGACAAATTTTTTTCTAACATTATATGAGATCCGGAGATTGTAAGGACGAAGGGTTCTCAAATAGAGAAGAAAGCCAAAAACGGAAAGAAAATAAGATGTTGGAGATGCAAGGAAACTGGTCACTATAGATCGAATTGTCCGACGCTCAAGCAGGACCTAGTAGAAAAACAATGTGGATCAAAACTTAATAAAGATGATGATTTCAGCGACAATGGAAATGACGATGACGACATATTCATGTAGATTCTAGTACACTTCTATTCATCTGCGCCTTAAGTCCATCTATATTGTTAGATAAATTTGTGTTACACTTTATATCCACCTTGTGTAGGCCTAGTTAGCTTGCAGTGAAAGTATCTGGGGACGGACGCTTTGGAATGAGCAGCAGATGCACCGATGTAGATTTTACTGGTGGGGATGAATATCAGCTACGGATTACGGCTAAAGCTCTATTATGTAATTTGAAGTTTGATTGAATTTGGTGTGGGCAAAACTTGTTTCCTTCTAAAACTTTTTATTTGTTGCTTAGATCTTGGAACTTATGTTTTAATTTGTATGGTTTAGGTCAAAATACCGTTCGATTGATTAATTTTCCTACTCCAAGTTATTCATTTAGTTGTAGTAGTTCATTGTCAGAATGATTGGAAACCCATTCTCAAGTAGATGTTCTTCTCTTTCGAAGCTTCGACTTGGTGTTCTGTATTACAAATAATAAATCATTCATAAATATTTTACTAGTTCATCTATGTCAAAGCCTCGGTTTAACCTTACAAATTTCAAACAAGAATAAACAGGTACTAGCAATGGTAAAACAAGAATACCTAACCTAATTGTACTACACTTAGGTAACAACATAACTCAATACTAGTTTTATTGTTCAGAAAATAGAAATATGATTCAATTTGTAATAGCATTTCAAAATCTCTAATATTAAACCATATAGGATAGTAGATGTATCTTACCGGCTAACATCAAATACATTTGCAAATAAAGTGGAGGGTAAATATACAACATCAAAACATAGAGTTACCAAGCCACAACTTCGAATAAACTAGTTCACATAAATTTATTCAGTGAAATCGCAATATCCGGTAACAACCATCAAATTACAAAAACAACAAAAGATACATTATAGATTATCGCAGGCACTTACAGAAACTAGCGACCAACAAGGAGCAACATTAGGGGACCAAAAAATAGCAGTCAATCATTGATAACCTTAAACAGAAACACTTCTTCATATTTAATAGTGCAATGCTTTTCTCTTTAACTTCGACATGTAAAGCAGTTATAGATTCTTGTAGTCTTAATGTCGTGTTCTACAGTAGTCACAACCATACGCAATGTATCGTCTAAGTTCATTTATGTAAAAAACATAATCATTCTTCAGACCATTAATAAGAACAATGGCACGAGGACAGAGAGGATCGTCAAATCACTCAAAAAATATTCCACTTCATAGTCTGTGTCTATAACCTTCACTCTCTCCCCGAAACAGTGACTACACAAGAAGAGCAAGCGTGAAAAGCGTTACATCATCGTAATAAAGCTAACAAAGAGATTACCAAAACCAATGACCAACAAAGCAAAATGCAAATTAGTCAAAAGCCGTCTAGATTCCTCTGTTTGTGCATCAAATTCATTCTCAATCGGGACGCACACGACTAAAGAAATACAAATTACAAAAATTAAAATCTAATCACATTAATGTAAGACAAGAACATGGTGAACATGTTGCTGATCAAAAGAAACTTATGATTCAGACCGACAAGCAAACGGGTCAGATAGATTTACGATCGTAAATCTCAAAATATCCAAACATGTTATGACAAGATAACCAAGTAAAAAAGACAAAGATATGAAAGCTTTCAATCTACATCATTACAATTTGCAATTACACCATGAAGTACATAGAACAATCTAAAAGAAAATAAAAATCGGAAGCACATTGGTTTCGTGAGTAGGTAAGTCATAATGAGGAAAACAATTCAATAGCTTTTCTACACAAACCAACAACACAATGTATTACTTACGGGAGATACGAAAGGTGTGGCTAAGTTGTAATCATATACAATGCATTTCAGGATTAATAATACTTCTGACAGAAAATCATATAGAAAATTTTCAGATAGGCTACAATTAACAAATTAAATTCGATGACACAATTATTTGTGAAAAAGGGCAGTGGGAATCAAAGGGAAAATAGGAATAAAACAACTTGGGCTTTATTACACATAAACGAATTACAAATAGAAACAACATAAAATATTTCTGGCAGAAATCATATACAAATTTTTCAGATAGGCTACAATAGACAATATAAATTTTATAATACAATTATTTGTACAAAGCGACAATGAGAATCAAGGGGAAAATGGAAAACAAAAATAACTAGAGTTTTATAACACATAAATGAAGTACACATAGAAACAACATAGATGGGAAAATCTCCCAAAGAACAGTCGTAGATTTAAATTTGGGAACAAAGTTTATTTAAAGAATAATGAACGGAATAAACTTTAACTAATCTTTCTGGCACATGAAAACACGACGACCTGGGTTACTAACACTCAAAGAGTACCATATCGGACCCTCAGAGGCGAAGATAACAACATAGACGTTCTTCCTCCTCGTAATCTAGTTTTGGGCCTCTAAACCCGGTGCCTCTAGAAACTGGTTATTAACTTGCGGATGGTTGACTCCGATGGTGTCTGAGGAAGAATTTCGAGCAACTGACATGATTTTTTCTTCTAAAAATGACCTAGAAATCGAAAAAAATGGAGGTTTCCAAGGGAAGGGAATGGAGAACAAGAAGGTGATTGAAGTCAGAGGGAGGGGAAATAAGAATGAAGGAAGTAATTGCTTCTAGAAAAGTGGGTCTCATAATGCCAGCTGAATACTGCATTGGAAGTGTAGCAGGCATTATTTCTACAATGTCAATACTGCCATTATGCCTTTTTTATTAATTGATAGGTCATCAACGGTGGAGATAAATTTGTCCTGGATCTGATGACTAATAATTGACAGTGGTATTGATACCAATGGGGGACCAAAGTTGGACTCTAAATTTATTATTTGCGCATGTTATATGAAGTTTACTTGAACTACTTCACATGTCTTAATTTGTCAATTTTGTTATATGAGGTTATATATGCTTGAACTTGCTATGAGTATTATGTACGAGATTGTAGTCCATCTCATCTAATGGAAGTTAACTTTTCGCAAATATACAGTATTGTTTTGAGTAAGACATATAAACACCATATGTAGATATTTTTATGTACAACAGGTCAGATCAATTCTAAAAGTATCACGTTTCGGGTAAAAGAATATCACTTAATTGTCCAAAAGTTTACAGTCCAGTTTATTAATACTTTTATAAAAATAAAAAAAATGTGATGTTTTTCACCATAATATTAGGTGGACCTCAAAAAAGGTGCTCAATAAAAAAAATGGGCTACGCGGACTCCAAAAAGGCAGTAAAACCAAAACATATAAAAAAAATTGGAATCCATCCATTTTCTAGCTATTGATATTTTTTTGTGAAAAGGTGATACATTTCAAGAAAAAATGATATTTTTTTTTTATAAAAATGCATATTTTGTTCAAAAAACACATCAAGTACAACATTTTCTGAAAAGAGTATCAAGTATCACTTGGGCTTTTTTATTTGAGCAAAAAATAATGTGATTGAACCGGATCAACGCGTTGCCTTATCAATTTCCCAATTTACAAAACAAGCTGAATGAACCACTATTTATAGGCTCAAAGAGCTGTTGGGGTGCCCACTTAAAGACCCACTACTTTTGGAGTTAAAGACATTAACTCCAGAAGTTATAAAATAATGACTACTTAAGCCACTAAAATGTGGAGAGCTCAAGAGACAAGAAGTCGAAAAGGCATCCAGTTTGGAAAACATAAAATAGCAAAAATTGACTTGGGGCCTTTCTTGGACCGGACCGACATTCGTGTGTGTACACAAGTCGCGCTCGCATACAAGTCCCTTGATTCGAGGTTTGAATCGATCCTTGATTTGCCCCCTTAGGTGCACGAGAGAGAGCATTATGGATTCATACACTCGTTAGAAGGAGAATCATACATATAAAAGCCATTTTTGTACAATTTTCCAATTTGATACAATCTCAACACAACTTCAAATACTCCATTTTGAGCTTCAATTTCTCATTCACCCGTTAGCCGTTTTGAACAAATGATATATCGTCTCGAAGCTCCTCCGGAGTAGAGTACGATACCACCTTAAAATTTCACATTTCATTATCAGTTTCCACTTTAAATTTCCCCAAACCAGTCTGTCCAAAAAGAGCAATTTCCCAAGAGGGTCATCTAATAAAATCAATTTAAAGAGAAAATTTATTCACTCATCGGGAATGATTTCATTTATATTTTTTCAATTAATAATTCTAAATTTGTTAGCAATTTTTTTACTCAGAACTTTATCGAATTTTTTTAGAACCGATTGAATATCACCAAAATTAAATAAATAACTACAAAATTTAGAGGTCCAAAAATAACAAAAAACAACCATAAAATTTTAAGGTCCAAATATAATTTACCGTGTAATTATGGTTAATTGTGAACTTGGAGGATAATATCGTTAAAATAGGAATAATAAAAAATAATAGTGTTTAACCGATAACCTGCAAAGCTGGTAAATTTCATATGGAGCAGCGGTGCCTCTTGTGCAACCCAAAATAACCTTAAGTTAAGTTAATTTAGCGTAGAAATACACAATTTATAAGTAGTTTTCCAAGAAGCATCCAAGGATTTAAGAAGGTCATTAATTTGAGTAAATAATAATTAATCACTTAAAAGTTATAAATATGGATCTTTGTTTCTTTTTAGCTTGGACATCTAAAATTATTAGGTAAAAGTCCAATTTAAGATTGTGTGAATTTGATCATTTATACTACAAATTTGATGATATGGTATCCAAAATAAGAAAATTAAAAAATGAATATCTAAGCAAACATGAACTGAGCTGAAATCTAAACCTTGAACTAAACTAAATTAAACGAAACCCTAAACAAAACTAAACTAAACTGAAACTAAAACTGAACCGAAACCCTATCCTGAAACTAAACTAAAGTAAACTAAACTGAAATTGAAATTGAACCTGAAACTGAAACTAAACTAATGCGATCTTTTACATATCATATAATTTTAAATTCAAGCAAAATCTTCTTTTGTGTTGATAGAAAAAAATTATCCAATATATTCAATATTTATTTAATCATATAATTATTATGTACTCATAGTATACCTCTGAAGTATTTTAGTCTATCTTATCAAAGTAATAAATAATATAATCTTAAAAATTTATGTGATATTGTAACAGCCAGCTTTTATATGACAATTATTATTATTATTATTATTATTATTATTATTATTATTATTATTATTATTATTATTATTATTATTATTATTATTATTATTATTATTATTATTATTAAATTCATTCACTTGCATACATTTTAGGAAAAAAAATCTTTATTATTTTGGACTAAGATCTCATAGCCGGAGCGCCTAATCCATTAGCTATTAAGAAGATCGAGTCATTAATAAATTATCTTAAAGGCCCAATAGGAAAATCTAGAAAAGGTCTAAATATTAGTAGTGACTAGTGAGGTCCATTTATTTATGTTATCAAGTCCAAAAATATTTATTTGAAGCCCAGTTTTAAATATATTTTGTAAAAGTCCAAACCAAACACACACACATGCCCCATTAATGGAAAATGAGCAAAATTTGCTCAAAACTTGGTTTCTTCCTTTTTACAATCTAATGCAAAATTGAAAATGAGCAAATGTAGCTCAAGAATCAAGCCACAAATAAATTTTTTACTTTCAATGACAACCATTGTATTACTATAAAAAGCTACCTATACTTGCATTTTTAAGACACACAAAAACAACAAAGAAAACAGAGAATGAGTGAGGGGGAGGAGACACTGGTAGACAAGAGAGAGGGTGCGGATAATTGAGGAAGGGGACAGGTTTTGGTATTCAAGCATATAAGGCTTAAGACGAATTACATCTCACTCATGCACTAGCATCATAAAGTCAAGTTAATGTGGGGATTCCTTTTTAAATTTACACTTAAATTATTTGTCATTATTAAATGTGACGTTTAAATGTTATGGTTGATTGCAAATATGTCACATAATTTTTATTTTTTTTTTAATTTTGCCAGGACACAAAGGATCGGGGATCGAATTAAGGGTTCTCGGGCCGTTCATCGTGCACATGATATGTAAACAAACAGTCATATGATAAGTTGATTTTTAACTTGTTGGTTCATTTAAGCCTAAGAAGCTGGCCAGTTCTAAGATGATTTTTATTAACTTGCGGATCCATCCCCATGATGTTTCATGATATTTAATTTTGACAAATTGAACCCCACGAGTTGGATGCAACTTACTTTTATGATTCATCCCCTTTCAGGATGAAAGAGCTGCTTGTGGAGGCAAGATCGGAATATATTTGGAGAATAATAACATCTACTTATTTTTACATTTAAGGATTTATTTGGAATTTTTTTATGTTTTATGGAACAATAACATACAATAATTGATATTATATATTTAAGATAATTTTATGATAGTTTTTGTTATTATTGTGGTGCTATTAGATGTTTCTCAAATATTTTGTTTCTTTTTATATAATTAGAATTTTAGGCGTTGTATTATCATATGTAGAGTTGAGGTTATTTTATTTAAATTTTTTTTCTTAAAGTGCTTTAATTTATCTTTAATCTTAACTAACGAGTTTCTCAAGAAAACAATTGATCTCTAATTCTAAAAGTTTTATATGGAAAATATTTATGAGAGTTCCAAATATGTTATACGACTCACATAGCTTCCGCACAATTTTGAAAAATTTGCTTATGTGCATTTATTGAGGTATTACTAACTTATATTTAATTTCTTTATTAAATTGCTCTATTGATTATTTATAACGGCTCGGATCATTAACATATGTTATAGTAAATTGTCTAGAAAGTAGTTTTAGAGAAAGTAAAGGAAAATATATGAAATTATTATTTTTAATTGCCTAAGAAAAATTGGAATGTTACAGGTATCATGTGCAATGTTATGAACTTAGAGGGCAAAAGTCTAATACTCACTCTGTTTCAAAATAAGTGTCGCTTTATACAAATTAAAAATTTCAAAATAAATATCACTTTAACAAAAAGAACACAATTCTTCCAATCTTACCTTATACAATCTACTTAATTTAGTTGATTATTTTCTTATTCCATAAAATATATTTCAATTAAATGAATTATGTATGAATATATTTGTTTTTTTTATCCATCCTTAATTTTTCCAAAACAAACTAAAATGACATTTATTTTGAAATGGAGGGAGTACAAATTTCATGCATAAACAAAAATAGGAGCTAAATAGATAGTATTATAAAAGATGAAAGGAAAACAAAAGAAATTGCGAAAAATGTGGAGACCACAGGACGGTCACTCACAAGAGACAAACCTTAAACCTTTTCGTGCCACAAGCCGGCAGATTAAGGTGCCCAGAAAATCTAAAATTGGCATTTAAAAGTCTAAGCAATTACAAAACAAAGCTAATGAGTGCATATAAAAACTGGAGTTGGGCGGTCCGGCTGAATATAATAATCGGTTTTGAACTGTCGTCTTGCAAATACAAAGTTTGAGCACACAATCATGTTGCTCTATGTCACGAAATCCGAGCGTGAGGGAAAGTCAACGCTCCTCACATCGGCGTGAGTCCAAAAATCCCTGGGAGAATTTCAATGCATTAGCTCCGAGCTGACAAATCTGTAATCGTGACCCGATGACAAAATCCAAAACGTATACAAACCCTCGCCTAAAACCAAGTCCCAACTGCAATCAATAAACACAAAAAAGCCACTCCCAACAGCGACTGGGGTGTATCATCACACAGAGAAATCCATCTTCAATAATCGACATCATCATACAAAACAAAGATGCTCAGGGTGATGAATAGTTCAAAGGGCCCCGGCTGATCGACAGAATCACATAACTAGCTGACGAAACAGACGAACCCATAATCCATAGCGCTAAGACAGAGATAAATTGGCAAACAGGGCAAATAAAATCAGGAATATATCCTATGTATCGCCCACCAAAAACCAAGAAAATCAGAAATAAAATCAGCATAATTAACATCAAAACCCGTCCCAACAAAGTGAATGGATCGGGCCTAGATGGACAAAACCGGATGAACCCGGTTCTGAGAAACACCAAATCAGCAGACAAAGTGTCTTCATCTCCTAGTAAAGGTGTGTGTGGCACACAGGCCGTCCCAACAGCAGTTCTGGAATTAAAAGAAAGCTCCAAATCAAAGCTGAAATCAGCGTAAATCTTCTGAACCTCCAAATCAAAGCGGAAACCAGCGTCGAGTATAGGCCGGAGATCAACAGAAGAAGGCACACAGGCTTGCAAAGAACGTACCCGCTTCGCAAATCTGTTGGGCTGCTGAGTTGACTCGGCTTTCGCAGCATTTCATGGGTAGCTCAGCGTGTCGACTCGCAAACTCGGATGAGTCGAGCGCGCGCACACCTGGAAGAGCGATGATGAATCACGATGTGAATCTGAAACTCAGACGTGTAGATCTGAAATCGCAAAATCCAATGGCGAAAGATCTTGGCTGGGTTCAAGAAAAAACAACAGCCAACATCCCCATCGGAACTTCAATGGCGGCTGTGAAAATGGCAGCAGAAGCGCCTCATCTCGTCTGCCAAGGAAAGTGCAGAAATGGAAGAGTGAACCTTGAGGGTGCCATCCATGGCAAATAAATCACAACGCAGAACGCGACCTTGAAACACTCGCAGACCTCCGCCATACATCAGGGTGCGCCGCTGCTATGGTGAAAGAGGAGAGAAGGATCATGCCTGGGGGATCTCCGACGAGGTACGACGGGAATTAACAGGGGTCCCGGAATCGAAAGACTACAAGCCCAATAAATACCAAATATGAAATGCAAAACAAAGGAAAAGGGCTATAGACTGAATAATAATCAACAGGAATGATTAAAATCTCAATATAAGATTCATCCTAGAAATAATGAACGAAGGGCCAAGATCTGGACGAACTTGATATAAAAGCAATAGAAAAAGAAAAGCAAGTAAATAAAGCAAACGATAAAATGTGAAGGTGTGGCCGGCGACTGCCGGCGGCAACAGCCGCCGGCCGAGAGAGAGGAAGACAAGGGTTTTCTTTGTTTAGAGACCAACAAAAATAGGAGCATACATGATACATGTAGCTAGCATACTCACAATTTAGTGTTCGTGGATTTTTTTAATCAAATTTTAAGTTTTCTAAAATCTATTTATTTTTTATTCATTGTATACATTAAAATTTATTAGTGTATTTAATTTAATTAAATTCATAAATGCTTATATAAATTCATTCTACTATGTGGAGCGCAAGTATGATTTTGCTCGTAATTTTCAATATAACTCTCAGGTGGGACTAAAAGACTATGGTAGCTTACAATTTATTAATTTTCAATCGAAAAGATAAAAATATTGGGTCTTCCTACAATGCAATCGTTGTATTAATACAACAAAGTTTTTATTGTGGTAAACAAACCTAAGGGTAAAAGCCCACTACTTTAATTATAATTGATTTTTTTCCTCCTCCCAAACACTTATTCCCTGCCAACAGATACATGGTGGTGGCGGTGCAATTCTTGGATGATCCGATGTTGTAATTGTCGGACGAAAGTAAAAATGTGATACCTACGAATTACTGATATAATTTTATTTTTCTTAGTTTGATCAATTATAAGTTTGATTGTTAAGCTTCAACAAGGTAAAATTTCGACATCTTTTCAACCATCATCACTTTTACATTGATAATCTTATTTATGATCTTTATTAATAGTGATAAAGCGCAATCCGCTATCACCCAAATATTTACGAAAAGTATTAAACAGGAAAATAACCAAGCAATGAAACACAAAGTTTACGTGGTTCGATCCGGAGATCTACGTCCACGGGAAAATAATGTCCCAACCGGGCTCCTTTTTCTTTCTCTCTTGGTGTTTACAAGTGCGCTTTCTCTTTCAAAAGTTCCAACCCCTATTCTATTCCTCATTCTACTATTTATATTATACAAATTACAGCCCTCACTCAATTCCTACAATTGAGGCCCCTAACTATATTTCTACAATCAAGGCCATGAAGCTCGCTTTCGTGATTTGGAGGAAATCGTGGGTCAGATCTTTTCCCTCTCTTGTTCTAGCTACGTCTCTTCCTGAAGGGTTCAAAAGGCCCACCATACCACCTTATGATGGCACCGGAGACCCAGCTAATTTTCTTGGAGCTTTCAGGCATAACATGCTCAGTAGAGATCACACTGCATCTCTTCACTATTGCAAGATCTTCCCTGAGTACCTCCAGGATGAGGCACGAGTTTGGTTTGACTCTCTTCCTCGCAACAGCATATCCTCCTTCCGGGAACTTGCTGAACACTTCTGGGCACGTTTTGAAGCACGTGCAAAGCCTATGTCCACTTTGGCTGACCTGATGAACGTCGAACAAAAAGAAGGAGAAACCATATCTCAATTCTTAGAACGTTTCACAACTGAAAGTCAGAAGGTAGGCAATCAGCCAGATGATATCATTGTCACAGCTTTCATGAACGGATTACGGGCCGGACCACTATACACCGAGCTAGTCCGTAATACCCCTGTCACTACCCGAGCTCTTTATCATGTGGTTGGGCAGTTTGCTAAGGCCGACGAACAGACCCGACGTAAGAGGGAAAAATCTGTTGCCAAGAAACAATTGGATAAAGGACCATCTGGGTCTAACATTCGTACCAGTGCCTTTAACCGATTGGGCGGAGGTCGATCCAACTCATCACGATTTACCCCAACTAACGCCCTTAAATCGGTCCCGAACCGAAATACACGCTATTCACAAGGCTGATCTAAAGCCTTGTCCTCGTATGACAGCCCCGGCTGAAAAACGGAACCGTACCAAGTGGTGTGAATACCACTATGACCATGGGCATGATACTGAAGAATGCCGTGAACTCAGCAAAGAGATCGAAGAGTGTATAAAGCAGGGCTATTTCCGTCAATATATTGCTCAGTCAGACAATAGAATACAACACCGAGGTGGAAACCAACACCATAACCGAGCTGGCAATAACAATCGTGGTTTCCAACAAGGTCGGTCACCATGGCCGAATAACCGCTCCGGGAATAACCATTACTCGAGACAAGATCAGGGAAGCAGACGCAATGTTCAACAGCAACAACCTCGTTTATTGCCTGCTCCTCCTCCCCAAGAAGAAGGGACTAATCCCCCAACTCACGTTGTTAATAGCGTTATTCATATGATCTATGATACACAGCCAGCAGGGGTATCCCGCAAAGCTCTTATTGCAGAAGCTCGCCGACCTCCTCCCGAGGAACCCCGTCACAAACGTTTCCACAATAATGAGACAGTAAGTTTTACTGAAGACGACCCCGTACCCGAACGCACGCCTCACACCGATGCTATAATCATTGATATGACTGTGGCGAATATTATCATCAAGCGGGTGTACGTTGATAATGGTGCAGCTGTAAGTGTTATTTTCTCAGATTGTTTCCAAAAAATGGGCATATCTCGAGATTTGCTTCGGCCTGCTCCGGGACCTTTGCAGACATTCACACAAGGGGAAGTTCGCGCAGAGGGGATTATTAATCTACCAGCTTCGGTAGGTATTCATCCCGCAATCAAAACAGTTTTTGTTGACTTTTATGTGGTGTCATCTCCGTCTCCTTATAATATGATTCTTGGACGAGATTGGCTTACTCCTGCCCAAGCCATATGTTCCACATTTCATTTAACGATGAAATGTCCTTCACCCTACGGAACCATAGCCATCCGTGGCGATCAGAAGATGGCTAAGCAATGTATGCTTGTTGCCCTCAAACCACGAACTGCACAGACGGTTCAACCGCAGTTTCAAATAGATACCCCCGAGCTTGAATCAATACCAATTCAACCTCTTGGTGAAGAGGTAGTAGAAATCCCTCTGGATCCAAATGTGCCCGAGCGAACTGTTAAAGTCGGTGCTATACATCTACCCCTACTTCACAGTGCCATCGTTCAAGTATTGCGAGAATACTCCGAGGTCTTTGCCTGGTCACCTTTAGACATGCCCGGTGTCTCACCAGATCTTATTACTCATAGATTGAACATTGACCCCGCAGTTAAACCAGTTCAGCAGAAGCGCAGACAATTTGCGCCCGACCGAAAAGCTGCTATTCGCACAGAAGTTGAAGCATTGGTCAAGGCAGATATCCTGTTCGAAGTCCATTATCCGACCTGGTTGGCAAATCCTGTTCTAGTCCTGAAGTTTGATAATACTTGGAGAATGTGCGTGGATTTTACCGATCTGAATAAATATTGTCCTAAGGATTGTTATCCATTACCTTCTATTGACCAGAAGGCTGAAGCCATTACTGGACATCCCGCGCCTTGTTTCTTGGACTTATATAAGGGATACCACCAAATTCATATGGATAAGAATGATGCGATCAAGACAGCATTTATAACGGACTTCGGAATCTTCGCATACAAAAAGATGCCCTTCGGGCTCAAGAATGCCGGAGCCACTTATCAAAGGTTGATGGACCATGTTTTTCAGAACCAAGTTGGTCGAAATGTGGAGGTCTATGTCGATGATTTAGTCATCAAGAGTCGAACTTTTGATGCATGTGTTCGGGACATTGCTGAAACACTGGAAGTACTTCGACGCCATAATCTTCGTTTAAATCCAGCGAAGTGCACCTTCGGGGTCGGTTCAGGCAAGTTTTTAGGGTACATGGTATCTCCTCAGGGACTACAAGCTAATCCCTCTAAAATCAGGGATATCCTCGACCTCAAGACACCCCAGAAAGAAAAAGATGTTCAACGCCTTACTGGGCGATTAGCAGCGTTAAACAGGTTCCTATCCAAAGCGGCTGAGCGGCAACTTCCCTTCTTTAAGGTGTTACGACAGGTTAAGAAATTCGAGTGGACACCCCAGTGTGAGGAAGCTCTGACAGCTTTAAAGCAGCACATCCGTCAACTTCCCATTATTTCCGCCCCGATTGCTGGAGAACCCTTGTATCTATATTTGTCCACCGCTGATGAAGCCATCAGCGCAGCCCTTGTCCGCGATGACCACGGAACTCAGAAGGTAGTATATTTTGCCAGCCGAGCTTTACAAGGAGCAGAAATCCGATACTCAGTCATTGAAAAGACCATATTGGCATTGGTTATGGCGGCCCGCCGCCTTCGTCCCTACTTTCAGGGACATGTTATTAACGTTCTTACAAACCTGCCAATCCGTCAAATCCTGAGTAAGCCCGATCATTCAGGTCGACTTGTCAAGTGGGCAATAGAGTTGGGAGAGCACGATATTCAATATCTTCCTCGTCACGCCATTAAAGGCCAAGCTCTAGCTGATTTTCTAGCCGAAGCTACTTATGAGAGTCCGGACTCCAACTCACATCCCGAGCACATTTCCCCTACTGATACCAGTGTTGAGACCGAACTATGGCATGTTCATGTAGATGGTGCTTCTGCCACACGGGGAAGTGGTGCCGGGGTCATCATCAATGGACCTAACAACGTCGAAGTTAAGTCTGTTTTGCACTTCAATTTCAAAGTCACGAATAATGAAGCCGAATATGAAGCGATCCTTGCGGGCCTTCGTCTTGCAAAGACTTTAGGAGCTGCACATGTTCAACTATACACTGACTCCGAGGTGGTTTCCAATCAGATCAATGGCCTATACATAGCAAAGGAGGAAACCATGAAACGGTATTTGGCTTTAGCTCGAAGTCTCCTACACACATTTGCCTCCGCCCATATTCACAAGATTCCCCGAGGAGAGAACACAGAAGCTGATGCTCTTAGCAAACTGGCCTCCGCGGCTCCCTCAAGTATACCTCCTGATGTGCTTGTAGAAGAGATGCCTCATCAGTCAATCCATGAACAGCCTGTCTCGGTAATCACTGATTCCCAAATTACATGGATGACACCCATTATCCAATATTTACAGGATGGAACCTTACCCGATGACAAGTTACAAGCTCGACAGGTAATCTTGAAAGCACCAAAATACACTTTACATGATGGAGTTTTGTACAGGCAATCTTATCTTCAGCCCAGTCTCCGGTGCCTTGGACCGGTTCAGGCTCGTTATATCCTCGAGGAATTACATGAAGGCTCATGTGCAAACCATATTGGTTCCCGGACTCTGGCTAAAAAAGCACTCCGATGGGGATATTATTGGCCTACTCTTTTTAATGATGCGCATGAGTTAGTGTCAAAATGTGAGAACTGTCAGCGGCATTCACGGATTAAACACTTACCTCAAACTGAACTAACAGGCATCCAGAGTGCATGGCCTTTTATTCAATGGGGCATAGACATTGTGGGCCCTTTCCCTTTAGCTCCAGGTGGTCTTAAATTCTTGGTGGTTGCGGTGGATTACTTTACCAAGTAGGTCGAGGCTGAACCACTCACTACCATTACTGGAAGGAAAATTCTTAATTTTGTTTGGAAGAACATTGTCTGCTGATTTGGCATCCCTAGTACCATTGTTTCTGACAATGGGAAACAGTTCGCGAATGATCCTTTCCGTTCTTGGTCCGAGGAGTTACATATCAAACAGGCATTCACTTCGGTGGCCCACCCCCAAGCTAATGGCCAAGTAGAGGTGACAAACCGAACACTTGTTGAAGGCATTAAGAAACGCCTAGGTGAATCTAAAGGACTTTGGGCTGATGAACTCCCTCAGGTATTATGGGCTTATCGAACTACACCACACTTTGCTACTGGAGAAACTCCTTTTAGCCTAACCTACGGCTCCGAAGCTGTCATCCCAGCAGAAATCGGTGTAGCCAGCCCTAGGGTGCTGAATTTCGATCCAGAACAGAACGAAGATGCTCTTCGTACCAACCTTGACGAAGTAGAATATCGCCGAGAACAAGCTTTTATCAGGCAAGCTAAAATTAAACAGCAGACAGCGAGGTATTATAATGCTCGAGTTCGGAATACACAGTTTAAAGTTGGTGATCTTGTGCTCCGGCGAAATTCCGCCAGCAAGGCCGAGCCTGAGGGTAAGCTCCATGCAGCGTGGGAAGGACCATATCGTGTAGTCAATGCTCATCCTCTTGGGAGTTACCAGCTTGCACGTGTTGATGGTACCCCGGTACCTCGGACTTGGCATGTTACTAATCTACGAAAGTTTTTCCTCTAACACACTGTTAGTTTTATTTTGATTTCCTATCTCTTGCATAATTTGTTTTCATTATGATAAGTTTGCTTGATTAATCATGTTATTTTGGTCTGACTATTACTTGTTTTTGATACCGTGGGGACGCCCCGATATCTTTATATTAATGTTTCCGAACACTTATTTTCGATCCGTAGTATATCACACATGTCTCCGGACTCCATTAATCAATTCCCAAAATCGGTTGAAGTTACATGTCTACACCTCAGGGTCCTATTCAAATTCTATCTTACTCGATCAGAGATTACAAGGCGCTATTGATTTGTCTCCGGACTTCAACTCACTTTCTTTACACAACTTCATAATCTATTTAAGTGTCTGTCTTTTCAAAAAAAAAAAAAAAAAAGGGAGGGTGTATATACACAAGTCATATATAATACAACAGACTAATCACTCTTCCATTACATTAAATTTGGCTGGGAATTAGCTATGCTATTATCTACCTTTTTTCCGGAGCCTTCTCCGAACCAGTACGCGAAACCGCGCCGTCTTGTTTCTGATCGAGCATATCCCGTCCTCCGGGATGATTCTTGCGCGTTCCGACGACGCCCTGCTTCGCTTCGGCCACGGACTCCGATCCCATACCTATGACTTATCACTTGGGGACCTCGGTCATCTGCAGCGTGTTCGGTTCTTGTTCTTGGCCCTGACATATTGGTCCATTCTGCATGGTCCCATTCTAGTGGCGCCAATGGATCCATCACCTCGGGGGTTTTATTTATACCTTCCCCGGTTTTTTGACGAGGAGGATTTGGTGATTTCTGAGGCATAGGGTTTTTTCTCCGTTCTCTTCCCGGAGTGTTCGCCCATTCTACGGCATCCCACTCCCCGGCAGGCATCTCATCAATCTCCTTGGCCAATGCCACAACTGTCAATCCACTGGCCTCCGGCTCCATCATGTGAGTTCCTTCCGGTTCTTGGGGTATTTTTGATATCACTTCGGGCGTGGTGTGGGTCTTCCCAACATCTACAGTTTGATCAGCCAACACTATATTCTTTTGGATATCGGACTTTGTTTTCTTGCCTCGACGCTTTTTCTTGCGGCTGTGTTCTTGTTCTTCCTGCTCTGCAATGCTCAATGCTTCATTCCGAGCCTCGACTTTCTTTTGCAGCTCTACCAGAAATCCTAGTACCAGCCGGTTCCTTATGACTTCGGGATCATTGGCATCACCTCGCTCACTCCGTTGTTGAACATCTTCCTGGATTTCGGATCTCCGGGCTTGAATATCTTTCATTGATAGTCGTCCGCCGTCCACAAGAAGATGCTCACACTCTTGCTGGTTGATACGGAGTTGTTCCAACTCAAGATCTTTTAACACACACTGTGCTTTGTACTGCCTCATTTGTTGTGCAGATTCTTTCCATGAGCTCTCCGCTTCGACGCATCTCTTCTCTATTAAGGATAAATTCCTTGATAATCGGGGGACTTCATGCAACATCAACATATCTCGCTCTTTCTGTAGCCAAACTATTGATGATTGAAGTTGCTTTATTACTTCGTACGGGTTTTCAATATTTTCCTGGCAAAGGAGACACCCCGGGTTTTTAGACTTTACTAATATACATACATTGCTTTGATAAGAAAGTAGCAGCATTGGATATCTATAAAAATATTTCCACATTGTTCATTTCTACGGAAATACAAAGTTGATCATTACAAAGGAAGAAACTACAACGGAATCCTTTTTACAAGATCATCTATCCTACATTCTGCTCATGAGTTGGGAGGTCACTGACCTCTCCGGGGGTGGGGTTGGTTTCTTTTTCTCCCGTGGCCTCCACAACGTCACTTGCAACTTCCGCTGCCTTGCTAGGGCCTTCGATCATGATGGGGGGTCTAACAACCTCTTTGCGGGGAATAGGAGCTCGGTTTCTTAGCTCCCGTACATAAAAACCGTTGCGGAAGCCCAAGAAGTCCTTATCCTGGTCTTCGTTACACCGTTTTATGATTTCGGGAGTGAGGATTGTGTTCTTCTTCGCTAAGGCCTCGATCAATGGCCACTTTGGAGCTTTCGTCAATGCCTCAAAATATGCGCCATCTTCGTTCCCGACTGCATCGTAGTTATACCCGAAGTCCTCATCATAAACATTGACCTCCGGGTATTTATCATATACGGTTTCCAACAGCTCGCTTTTGGTGGCTGTGTCACCTGCAGCCACGAACGTACTCAGAAACTTCAAGAATGTCTCTGTTTGCATCAATTTCTCGGCGAACGTTTCTAGTACAGCTCCCTGGCCCACGATCGCCTTGTTCAGCTCTTCCCGCGTTGCAATTAGGTCACCTCTCATAACGGCAACCTCGACGGCCTGTTCGCGAAGTCTAGCCGCTTCTCTCTCGGAAAGTACTGCCCTGTCTCGGGCTGCTCTAGCACTTTTTTTAGCCTCCACGAAGCCAGCTCGTAATTTGGCAATCTCGGCCTCTAGTTCAGCTACTCTGCCTTGGGTAGATTCTTTCTCTAATCTCCCCACTAGCCCGCGGATGGGCTCCAATAGTTTTTCAAGCTCGGCCTCGGCAGCAGATATCTCCACTCCTTGCCCCTGCATTAACTTACTATTATGATGGGTGTCTGCAAAGAATAATAACATTATTTACGGTGATACCTTGTGAGCCGGGGTCATGTGTGCCTTTTTGGGAGGCGGTGGTGTGGTCGGAGAGGTGATCCTTCTCTTGGTACTTGGTGTCAACCCGGAAAGGGGAATGTTGTCTTCGGGGTCAGCTCCGTGGCTACCTTCCGGTGTTGTTCTTTGTAGCTCCGGGGTTTTCGAACTATCACCTCGTCCCCCTGAGCTGGCTTATGTACTCTTCCTGGCGGCACTCTTGAACTTACCCACTGCACATGAAAAACAAACATTCAGGGAATTGACAAGATTATCTTATACAACTTGTACAGGAATAAAAGCCCTACCCTCTACTTCTGCCCTGGTTTTTGTTCTCTCCCCCTCAAATATGCTCGGTGTCCTGTCAGAATCAGTCCCGGTGGGGGTATTGCTCTCTTGGGAATCCGAAGTCCCACCAGCCCATCTGGAATAATACGGACTCAACCCAGCTTCGTCTAGGACTTCTTCCGGGAATCTGGACTCCAATACACCGACTTTCTTCAGAACATTCACACCCTTGGGTTCCCCTGCCGGGGCACTATCTACCACCTCTAACGTTTGCCATTTGGGCAATATGGCTTTTTGCCTAACATATATGAATTTCCCTCTCCATCCTTCAATTTTACTCGGATTTTTAACCTTAAACCTTTTACCTGGCCTGGGGTTAAGGTAATACCAACCTTTATTTTTCCCCATTGTTTTCAGTTGAAAGAAATGCCTAAATAAACTAATACTAGGCACTAATCCTCCCTTACTGCACTCCACTAAAAAACCTACCACCTGCCTTACAGCATTAGGTCCTAATTGTCCTAACGCTATTCCATAATAATCCAATAATTTTATTAAAAACTCCCATAGGGGAAACCTCAATCCTACGGCCAGTTGATCTATGTACACGGATATGAATCCTTTGGGAGGACAACAGGCTTTGTCATTACCTTCGGGAATAATGAACTCCAAGTCAAAGGGTAAGAAGAAATTTGGCACCCATCGCCTAATTTGAGTCTCAGTGACGGTGGGTCTTACCCCTGCTACCTCGAATCCCTCTATTTCCTCTTCACACCGGGGAAAACTTACTGCCTCTACTTTTATTTCACTAAGGTCACCGCGATGGATTTGTCTGCTTTCACTGTTCATGGGATAAATCACTCGTATAGGAGGTGCTTTGCAAGGCACCCCTTCTGTGCCTACTTCTCCTACCTTAGATGAAGACGAAGATGAGATAGACATACTTACTTGTTTTCTTTGGTTGATTGTTGAGAGATGTTCTATCGTCACAAGGTGGCTCAATAGCGGATTTCTCTAACACACGATTCAGATAACTGTAAAAGAAGAAGGTGAATGGTTTTTTGATTTCCCTCCTTTTCTTATACACTCAGCAACGGTGACGATTTGATGGTTTAAAATCAATGATCCTGATCTTCACGTGCTGCACACGCGCCTCGAAATAAGCAATATACGCTGTTTCACACGCGCTTACTCGAATACCGTGTACAGCTGTTTGCCACGCGCCTCAGTGGTACTCATCACTCGTGTTGAGGAAGCTTCTCAACCCCGGTTGAAGGACCTCGGCGTTTTTACTTCTTCTCAACCCCGGTTGAAGGACCTCGGCGATTTTATTTCTTCTCAACCCCGGTTGAAGGACTTCGGCGTTTTAACTTTTTCCCAATCACGGTTGAATGACTTCGGGGTTTTACTCTCTCTCTCTCAAAACTGTGTGAGGAACTTCTGGGCTTACTTTTTTCGACTCCGACACCCCTGGCTTACTTTATATACTTTACAAAGCCGAATCCTTCTGCTTCGGCTTCTTTGGGGGAGGGGCATCTGGTAAGTAAGGCCCAAGTCGCCTAAAGTTACAAGCCGGCCCAAATTGTTTATAGTTGGAAGCCCAAGAATTGGCCCAAGTATGGATCTGATAATTGGTTTGTAACGGCAGCACAAGAGAGGGAAAAGATCTGACCCACGATTTCCTCCAAATCACGAAAGCGAACTTCATGGCCTTGATTGTAGGAATATAGTTAGGGGCCTCAATTGTAGGAATTGAGTGAGGGCTGTAATTTGTATAATATAAATAGTAGAATGAGGAATAGAATAGGGTTGGAGCTTTTGAAAGAGAAAGCGCACTTGTAAACACCAAGAGAGAAAGAAAAAGGAGCCCGGTTGGGACATTATTTTCCCGTGGACGTAGATCTCCGGATCGAACCATGTAAACTTTGTGTTTCATTGCTTGGTTATTTTCCTGTTTAATACTTTTCGTAAATATTTGGGTGATAGCGGATTGCGCTTTATCAAATAGTATCTTATCCAACGTTTTGATCCATTTCGACACTTTATCAGTTGTAGACACGGGAAGCTGCAAGAATTTTTAAAATAATATCAAAAAGTCGTCCCCAAAATAAGCTTCAGCCCAAAAACTAGAAATATTTCAGCCATTTAAATGCAAGAATTTGAAACTAATATCAGGGTGAGTTTGTTGAATCACCAGAGTAGCAGATTGAAAATTAACGAAGGAAACATTGCTTGGAAAGACGGATAGTGAATAAATCGTATATAGTCATTGATGTTCTTTTGAGTTAAAGAGAGGTGCATAAGTTCTCCAAATATGCAGATGTTAGAATTTAATTATGTGTTGAATCAAAGCAGTTTGAGTGAATTTTATCAACTTAAACGTTTGGTCATAGCCGAGGTGCTATTACAAAGCCAACCTTGAAATAGTAGTCAGGTAAGAGAAATTTCAATAAATTTGACCATAATTTAGGTTGTGTAAGTTTTTACAGTAGTAAAATATAGTACCATTTAAATGGATAAATTTAAAGACAACAAATATGATAAAAAAAAATATAAATCTAATGATTGAAATATCAGTTATATTAATATAACAGCTGCACTTTTATCTTCAATAAATGTGACCTCCAAAAAATACCACTTTTAATAAAAAAGTTGTGTCTACACTTTACCCACCCGAGCCCTTTCACTGCCATAAAAGATCAAAGGAAGCTTGACTGGATAATAATTCACACACGTAGACCGATTCCCATCTATTGCTTCCCTTCAATCTTAAACCAAGTTTGCATTCTCTTCATCAAATATCTACTCAATCCTTTGTATAAATTGCCAGGAATCACATAACAATCCCCACGAAAAGCTCCACCAATTCCCATGGCCTCCGCATTAACTAACCCTTCTCTCTCCTCCAACTTTTATGGTACCCAAATCTTCATTTCTGCTCCCACACCCAAAACACTTCCAAGAAGATTCATTGTCCCACAATCGATTCTCAACAAGAAGAATTCTCAGAAATTATTCAACATCCCAAATCATGCAGCTTTAGCTGCTTTACTCTTCTCTTCAATTACTCCGCAAGCATTCGCGTTGGATACTACTCCACCCCCACCACCTCCACAAGTGATCGAAATTGAGGCCCAGAAGCCCGGCCCCTCATCTCCCTTTGCCCAAAACCTAATCCTGAATGCTCCGAAGCCTCAGGCACAATCTAGTTCTGAACTACCTGACGGCCCCCAATGGCGTTACAGTGAATTCTTAAATGCGGTGAAGAAGGGCAAGGTTGAAAGAGTGAGGTTTAATAAAGACGGAGGTGTCCTTCAGCTCACGGCGGTTGATGGCCGAAGGGCCACCGTGATTGTTCCCAATGACCCCGATTTGATCGACATTCTGGCCATGAATGGTGTTGATATCTCGGTTTCCGAAGGCGATTCTGGAAACGGGCTGTTCAGTTTTATCGGGAATTTGTTGTTTCCAGCTATTGCTTTTGCAGGTCTTTTCTTTCTGTTCAGGCGGGCCCAGGGCGGGCCGGGCGGACCTGGAGGGCTTGGCGGGCCGATGGACTTCGGCCGGTCCAAGTCCAAGTTCCAGGAGGTCCCAGAAACTGGTGTAACTTTTGGTGACGTGGCAGGTGCTGATCAAGCAAAACTGGAGCTGCAGGAAGTGGTGGATTTCTTGAAGAACCCTGATAAATACACAGCATTGGGCGCCAAGATCCCAAAAGGGTGTCTATTGGTGGGTCCACCGGGTACTGGAAAGACCCTTTTGGCTCGGGCAGTGGCCGGAGAGGCGGGGGTTCCGTTCTTCTCGTGTGCAGCTTCGGAGTTTGTGGAGCTGTTTGTCGGCGTTGGAGCATCAAGAGTGAGGGATTTGTTCGAGAAGGCAAAGGCGAAAGCGCCTTGCATTGTGTTCATTGATGAGATTGATGCTGTGGGAAGACAGAGAGGGGCTGGTCTAGGTGGTGGGAATGATGAGAGAGAGCAGACCATTAATCAGCTCTTGACTGAAATGGATGGATTTTCGGGGAATTCAGGCGTTATAGTACTGGCAGCGACTAACCGGCCCGATGTCCTTGATTCGGCCTTGTTGAGGCCCGGGAGGTTCGATCGACAGGTTACTGTGGACAGGCCTGATGTTGCTGGTAGAGTTAAGATTCTTCAGGTTAGTAACTTCTGTTAAGAATTTTTTTTATCATGGATATAAATGTTGAGTTACGATTAAAGAAATCAGCAGGAATAACTTGTGAGATTACTGTGGCACATATTCATTTCAATTTTCAAGCAGTGATGATTATGATTAATCCAGGTGCATTCGAGAGGAAAAGCACTTGCAAAGGATGTTGATTTCGACAAGATTGCAAGGAGAACACCTGGTTTCACCGGTGCAGATTTGCAAAACCTGATGAACGAGGCAGCCATTCTTGCAGCAAGGCGTGACCTTAAGGAAATTAGCAAGGATGAAATATCTGATGCCCTCGAGAGAATAATTGCTGGTCCAGAGAAGAAAAATGCTGTAGTTTCTGATGAAAAGAAGAGACTAGTTGCTTATCATGGTAGGAGAAATGGCCTTTTGTTTTTCTTAACTATGACTATGATGTTGGCTGTCTAACTGAAGCCTACAAATTCTATTGTAGAGGCTGGTCATGCATTAGTCGGTGCGTTGATGCCCGAATATGATCCGGTTGCCAAGATTTCGATCATCCCGCGAGGCCAAGCTGGTGGACTTACCTTCTTTGCTCCGAGTGAAGAAAGACTTGAGTCCGGGTTGTACAGCCGAAGCTACCTAGAAAATCAGATGGCTGTCGCACTTGGTGGAAGGTCAGACATGCATTTTAGTAAAACAATAGAAATGTGAGAGCTTGATGAACAAAATTTGCAAGTTAGGGGTGTAATAAGACACAATAAAAGTTGATTCCGCCTAAATACTTGGACCTTAAATAAACCTAGACAAGTACTTAAACTGGAACCCATGGGTTAGAGCTACACTCCTCGTTAAGAAGAAGTGGAGTTAGTAGTCACTTACGTTGATTTTTCGAGTGAAGACAGATTGCGGGAAGCTTGTATAGACATGTTTCTGTTCTTCCTAGTCCTTGCGTCTTAGCAACTCTTTCACCCACTTTGTTCATGCAGGGTTGCTGAAGAGGTTATTTTCGGAGACAATAATGTAACAACAGGAGCATCCAACGACTTCATGCAGGTCTCAAGGGTAGCCCGACAGATGGTTGAGAGATTCGGGTTCAGCAAAAAGATCGGACAAGTGGCCATTGGTGGAGCTGGTGGAAACCCTTTCCTTGGTCAGCAGGTACTCACCATATCCTCTGTCATCTCAACCAAATCTTTTCTCACATTTGGAGCATCAACGATTAACATATTAAGTCAACTGACACTGTATAAATGCAGATGTCATCCCAAAAAGACTACTCCATGGCGACTGCAGATGTGGTAGATGCAGAGGTGAGAGAGCTCGTAGAAACAGCGTACAAAAGGGCCAAGGACTTGGTCACCACCCACATCGACATTCTACACAAGCTTGCACAGTTGCTAATTGAGAAAGAAACAGTTGACGGAGAAGAGTTTATGAGCCTTTTCATCGATGGCAAAGCTGAGCTCTATGTTGCGTAATTCTGTTCCAAAATTTGTAATTTTATATCACATACCAAATGCAAACGATGATATAAATAGATATTATTCAACATAAATGAGTGGCAAAAATTAAACGTAGCCATCTACTCCAAGTGAATGTATCATACGCTCCCTCTTTCTATTGTACATTTGTGAAGGACAAATCACAATCCCAAACCCAAATTGTACAAACTGTGCATTACGTGATTACAAGAGACATTCTTGGACGTCCTAATAAATAACACCACAAGGATCACGATCCTTTCCCCCCCTTTTGCTTCTTTTCTTCGAGAGTTGCAGCCTCGTTGAGCATATCAGCAGCATCTTTGTGCATATCGAGTTTGGCAAGGGCCACAGCCTGCATGTAAAAGGCTGTGGACCAATCGGGGTAAATGCACTGAGCTTGCATTGCATCCCGAAGGGCGGCATCAGGCTGATCGCACATTAGATAACAAAGGCTTCGACGAGCATGAACAGTTGGTGAAATCATGGTGCCCACATCTATGAACTGAAAATATAATAAACCAGTTACGTAGTCAAAAAAAAGTTCCAATACTTTGAACCAACATGTGAATGAACTTAGTGAGCTGTCATCAGGATGACTATAGAATAATTGTCGTTTCTTATGCTCTTTCAAGTTAAAGGTGTCTCAAAAGACTAATATGAGGTGTGCAAGTGGCAAACTGCCACCTGAGTTAAAGGGGAGGTTGAGGATTTGAATCCGTCTACCACTGTGCATGAAAGCATGATGCACACACGCACAGATGAGAGTCTGCCATTTCAAGTCTCTTTACCATGAACATTTGATTAAAGTTTTGGACACAAATATACAATGTTAAAATGCAATATCATTCTAGGACTCGGGGTTGATCAACTTCAATATGTAAGGTAGCAAGTCAAGAAAGGCAAAGACAGTCAAATAGACATCGAGATCTTTGAATATGAGAGAAATGAAAATGAATTGCAGACTTGACAAGGGAAGGGACAGCAGGGGCAATTATGTATTCATGCAGCAGAAGCGAGGAAAAGACAAAATCCAAGCATAGATGTCCATTAGCTGACACACTCTCGTGACGGTTGATCCTTAACGAGGAATTTAACGATTCGGAGAAATTCTTTTTAGGTACTTTGAAATTAACAAAATAAAGCTCCACACAAGTAAAAAGTCATTCCTTCTTGGATGGTCTTCTTTTCAACAGACTAAAATAGCATAAATGACCAAAGTACCTGAGAATAGCAATCAATAGCAGTTTTGAAATCTTTGTCGCGGAATGCCAAGTCCCCTCTTTTCCTGGCGTCCAACATATCTCTCATTTGTTGAGTCCATTCTTGGAAAGATAACTATATAACATCCACGCATGCACTTTAGGAGAGAGAGAGATAACAAAATAGAATCCTAACTGCAGAATAGCTAGGACAGTGTACCTCATTGGTTCCCTCATCATCTTTGTAATGCTGCATCACCAAGAATTGATGGATAGCAGTGAGATCCATACGTGAACAGGCATCCCCCATCGGAGAAAGTGGGTGTGGTGGTGTTGATGGAGTTTCTTCACGCTTTGGGATCCCCAACATTACATAAGATGGAACCTGTAATTGGCAGTACCAACTCACAAATTTAGTAATTCATGTAACCAGAGATGAATGTTTCATCAAGATTATACTCAATCTCATGCAAAAATAGCTGTTATCAGAAAGCCAGCTATTCCAACACATAAGAAGACCGTAATTATAGAGGGGGCAACTACAATAGACAAATGGAAGGACAAGGGAAACAGGACAAAACGAAAAACTATTAACAAGCATATTAGCTTAGAGAAACCAAAACAGCTTTAAATCATTGTGACTGCAAAGCAAGCAGTATAGACTAGCTAGCATATTGTAACCTTAGGTACTTGTAGAGAGCATGGCATATCACATATCAAACCCACTGAGATTTTCTAGTGACACTCATAATGAACAAAATCCTACAATAGCCTGAAGTATGATATGCTTTAACATCCACTAGTGATAGATCATGATTGTATGATATTTCACAAGTTTAGTAACCAGAAATCTATATTTTAACAACAAATGAAGGATCTAAGACTTGCATCATTTTTATTTTGCAGAGGGGCAAGCGTAGAAACAAGATCATTTGTCTTTGGTCTCTCCCTCGGTTCATACTGCAAACATTGTGATGCGAGATCAAAAACAACTGTTGCCTCTTCAGTTGAAAAGTTCCCCTCTAAATGGGAATCCATTAAGAGAAGAATATTTTTTCCCCGTATCATATCAAGTGCCTGAAATGCAGAAAAATAATCATCAGGTACAGAGTTCAACAAAATTCAACTTAAGCACAATCTCAGGGTCACATTAGTTACCGCAAGCATTACATAAAAAGTGAAAGGCGTCGTAAGGCGACAGACCTGTTACAATGCATAGGAACGAGGTGCCTGCCTCAACGAAGCGAGGCACCCAAAAGAAAAAGCAAAACGGAAGATATATACATATAAAAGCATCTCAGATAAGAAATCATAGTAGATTCATTAAATATAAAACATAGATGCCCGAAACATAATAGCAAGACATGAGAACATATCAATTGTTCAAGAGTCATCCCCAGTCGCTATATAGTGATCGCTGGCCAGTAGATGAAGGGCCTCAGGAGCAGCAGTGCAGGAACCACAGGAACATTTATTTAAATGAAAAAGTGACTGAAACTAGGGTTTAAACCGCATTTACACAAAAAAAAAAAAAAAAAAAAAAAAAAAAAAAAACTGAACTTGGATAACGACTGTTAGCGCCTCCATGTCTCCAAAAGGCCCCGGGAGCACACCTAACCAACCTTCGTCAAGGCTACCTTGCCCTAACCCTATGAGGTGCCCTAACCCTAGCGACTAGGCGCATCTTTTTAAGGCACTTGACAAATAACCGAAATATCAAGAGTACGTTTGCCGAACACAATTAAGCAAGTCAACAATATGCAGATCATCTGAATTTTATCATTTGAACCAAGCAGTGTAGTGAAAAATTAATTTAAAACACAGTACAAGAAGAACTCCTGATGCGTATTAGAAACAAAGCAATTGAATAACGCTTATTTTCTTCTTTATTCCAGAGGCAGTATATAGAAACACCACGAAAATAAGACAAAAGTAATATCCAAAATAAAATTAAGGAAATTGTGTTATCTCATTAACACTTCACTGAAATAATGAGAAGGTCAAATTACAACGCATAAACCCTACTTCTATTTTATAGGGGGGAATGTATTATGGTATGAATATATATGATAGTGGGATTGCATGTTATGAATCAAAATGCATTCAAAAAAATTGGTGGAGAAGTGAAATGACGTATTTAGGAAGATATTTTCAAATGTACATATCAAGTCAATTTTGTTCTATTGTGATTAGCAGAAGATATTTTCAAGTCATTAGGGAGACAGAACACAAAATAGCAGACAAAAAACTAATAGAAATAAGAAAATTATGTCACTACTAGTTCAAAGATGAGGTTCGAGTGTTTCACTTATTCTCAGGACTGCTAATCACTCTCAAATGTTAAGACATGACAGTGCATTGGCTTTTCTTCCTTCCAACTGCATAGGATGGGATGTCCTAATGCACGTGATCCCTTCTAACCGAAAAAAATTGAAGTGGCCTTTACATATCCCATAGTTAAGTTCGAACTACGTTAGATATTCACTATTAAATAAATTCAGCTAATTGAAATATCTGCAATCACACAACGGAAACAATTTCCTAACACAAATTGCATTCGATACCCTAGAAATGTTTATTTAAGTTGCTAATATATAGAAAATGCACACAACCCCAAAGAAGAAGCTAGGGCAATCAATAAATAGGGAGATGCATGTACGTACATGACTTGGAGGAATATGCTTTCCACTTAGAAGATCCAAAAGAACAGTTCCAAAGCTGAAAACAACACTTTCCTGGGTGACCCTCCCTGCAAGAGATTTCTGTCACATGCTACGTACTCTTTTCAGAGAGAGAGAGAGAGAGAGAGGGGTGTACATCAAAGTGTATTAAGCAAAGGCAAATCCTCAAACCAGAAAAATGCACAGGTGCTCACTTAAAAAATATAAATTTAAGGATCACCTAAGCTCCATGAACTACTTTCGAGAACCTGTCCACAGTGTTGTGAGGACAACACATTTTCCTTCATTAAAATTTTCATTTCAAAAGTACTTAAGCTTAGAAAAATTGCTCAAAATGTGGGAGATCGACAAGCATCCGCCACCACCAAGTCACACCACTCTAGTGAAAATATTAGGTAGTTTCATGGTCAGCAACATCAGGCATATGTGTAGACTACAGATGAAGTACAACCTAAAAAACTTCAAATATCGCCTGCAGACTAGGATGAAAGATGGCATTGAATTATTTATCATTGTATTTACCTAGATAAAGTTGAGTTAGAAAGTGCCATGGTTGCTAACCATGTACAGGCCCATATGCAATCTACTCTGAAGTTTCCTGCAAGCTTAAACTCTTGCCTTGTCCTGTCAGAATTATTGGTTCTAGGGTTTTGTAGCAGTACTTGTTTCTTTCGATCGCATTTATACCCATATTTGATTATATTGTTCATGAATGCATTTTATTATTAGGACAGCATGGTATTCCAACATATCTTCCTAAACAACACTATACACCATCTCAGTGCATACACTACATAAACTTGTGATAGTTGCTAAGGTTTACTATGTTCAAGCTCTAAAGGCTTTTCACAATTTTCCAAGTTACGCAGAAATAGCTAACTGATGATGCAGCAGTTACAGGAGCTGAAATAGGCCAGCAGGGAGGCCCCCAACTCTAGGTGAGCAATGCAACTATCATTTTGAAAATTAAAAGGCAAAGTTTTCTGGTTTGCTCTTCTACGTACTTCTGACAAAATATATGTTACAAGCTTCCACACACAGTACATACAAAAGAAGAAAGCAAGACGAAAAGCTCAAAAAAAGAGAAGAAAAAAAAAGAACAAACAAACAAACAAATATATAAATCAAAGAAAAACAAAAAAAATGAATGCTAAAGATCTGTGCTCCACCCTACTCTCAGATATAGAGAGGTATCAGTGTATTATAAATCTTGCTGTCCCTCAGCTTCCAAGCAATTTGTTTTTTTATAAGAAACAAATTTTATTAACTACAATGTGAAAGTTACAATGGGAAGAGGTTTCCTATATGGAACTGCACGATAACAGGGCAATTAGTCCTCATACTTTTAACATAGAAGTAAATTCAGTCAGTTCATCATTTCATAATTTTTTTTTGATAAGAGGTCATCATTTCATAATTAACCTATTCTAGCCATCTAGGTGTCGATATATCCATCTTAAGTGACAATCAACTTTAAAACACGTAAAGTTAGAGAAGGTTTGATGAAACAAAGACCATGAGAGTATGAAAAATACCCTTAATAAAGCCTGTCTACTGCATTAGCATATAATTTGGCTAAAATGATACTCATAAAGAGTTCTTCCAAGCATTTGTAAGAACGGCTGTGTAGTAGTATATATAGAATTTTATGTCTTCTCTATACAATTAAAATCCAATCAATTTGTGATAATATATTACCTGGTAACAATAATTCAGTACAGGTGTCATATCTTACATGGGCCTATTAAAAGGATATGGAAAGTTAGTGAAGGTTACAAAAAAAAACCACAAGAGTACCAAAAATGACATCAGTGAAGTCTGTTGAGATCCTTATACTGTTTGACTAAATGTTAGTTATAATAAGAATACATGGTAATGAATTCTTGGTTCATACTCTTAACAAGTGCAGACCAGCTTCAGATAAAGCTATTAAGGAAATGTTCGACCCTAAACAAAAAGTAATGGAAGGTTTTCAGCATATAACAATTACCATTTCTTAGATACTCAGGAGGGGTATATGCAAGATTCGTGCTATAACTTTTCCCATCCCTGCTATTCTTCATCAATCCAAAACAGGAAAGACGTGGATCTCCATTCTGCCAAAATTAAACCCATCAACACAAATCCCCAAACAAAAATCTGTGCACCCAACCAGCTGGCAACAAAAAAATAATCAAGTGGCAAATCAAATAAAACCCAGGTCATTGATATTACCAAAAGCAAATTATCAGAACTAGATAATTAACCTCATCAAAGAGAACCCTATAAGCATTCAAGTCGTGGTAAAGTGGGCGACCTTCCCTGCTGCAATAATCCAATGCTTCAGCTATGTACAAAGCAACTCTTAAACGCATGGCCCACTCCGGGGTTTGATTCTCCCCTGCAGAAGGTACACAAGATGAGTTTACAAAAGACATTATAGATACAAGAGCATCAAAACTCTGATATCAACATTGATATGAAAATACTCGATGACAGTGGGGACGACCCCCTCCTCATCTATCCCTTCAACAAAAAAAATATGAAGAAGCATAAAAAAACTTCTGCTATTAATAAGAAACCACATCAGGTGTATCAAAAATGAAAAAGCAGATGGGCAATCACAGATGACATGGCATAAAGATGCTCATCTAGAAATCCCATATGAATGCATTGAAACATGCATAGCCTGACTGACAATCAAAATACTCAAGTTACCTCAAAACTTCACCTCTAACTTGACTAATTGAGTAGAAGTGCAACTATCATTCAACAATCACTGAAGACATTAACATTTGTGGATGACTAAGGGGGTGTTTGCAAACAATTGTGCTTTTAGAAAAGTACTTATAATTGATTTTGAAAAAAAATTAAAATTTGGTAGTGTTTGGAAATAAAATTGTGTTAAAGCTAAAAGCTGATAGAATCTGAGTGTTAGCAGCTTCTGAGAATCAGCTTTTAATTGCTTTTCAGAAGCTATTTTGTGTCCTAAAAGTGGGTTTGCAAATACTCCAGCTTGTAAGAAGTGCTTTTAAAAATTGATTTTGGGAGTCTAGATGGGTTTGCAAACACCATCTAAATTCTATGAACATAACCATGCATTTTTCCGCAGGCTTCAGCTTCGTGTCTTTTTGACTTTGCAGAGGACTCCCACAGATAGTGCTTGCATTTCCTAAAGACAGATTAAATTATTCTCTTACAACCTAAATCTTAGGTTAGATGTCATAGACAGTGCTTGTAGCGGTAATTGGATACTCATACTTGAACAAGCATCCATTTATCCATCATTCATCTTGAAAATGATAGAGCCATAGCTTGCAATTGTATCACAAGTAAGAGCATAACCAATGAAAAAAATTAAAAAAAAAAAAAGTTTTAAGACCCCTCAGTATATAGCCACTGGACATCTCTTAATCTCACTGTGAATTTGTATACATGAAAGGTCTAAAATACTAATATCATTCAAATAAGCCATCAACTATATTGGGAAGAATCACAACACATGGTCGCCAAAGTACATGCAATGAGCAATACAAAACACACACACACACACCAAAAAATCAAATCACAGCTTTTGATGTAATATATTCAATTGACCAACAGAAACATACAGTGAAATAAATGCTTAGCGAGAGTCTCATTAGGCATAAATTCAGCAACCAGTAGCCTCTCATCCCCATCACAGCAATACCCTATCAGATTAGCAAGCCTCTTATGCCTCAGCTTCCCCACTTCCTTCGCTTCCTCCTTCACAATATTCAAGCACATTAAATCATTTATAACCTGAACCTAGTTTCCACAAAGTAAAGAAGCGATCAAGTTTAAACAAAATATGCGTGCATATACTTACAGCAAACTGCTTAGGATCAGGCCACGCCATTTTGGTGAACTTTTTGACAGCGATCCAGCGCTGGTTTTGCAGGCGGCCTTGATAGACGACATTGGGGGCTTTCTCCCCGCTCTCCGAGACGATGTTGTCGGAGCTGAAGTTGTTGGTGGCAGACTTCAACTCCGCCAGAGAGAACTCCGTGAATCCGCCGGTGCCGGCGGTTCCGTTGGCGGAAGATGAGCGGCGGTGACCGAGTTGCTGCTGCTGCCACTGATCCTTGTCGGCGGAACGCGGAGGAAACTCCTTTGAGGCGCAGCAACCCATATTAACTCAGTTGAGTTGACTCACCACAGCTCCCCACACGCTAAGTTATAAATAGTCCGAGAAGAAGCTGATGAATAATAATTCTTTAGTTTATAATCACTAATCTTGTGTCCTTACTATGCTGAGATTTGTAAAGTTTTGAGGCATTAAATTGAAAATAGTAATAATTAAATCGTTCGTGCGGGCTACAAGGAAGAAAGGGATCTAAATTTTGGTGGAAGTGAAACCTGGATCGTTGGGCTTTTCAATTTGATTACTACTACCACTACTGTTTTTTTTCTCTTTTTCTTTGCCCCCCTCCCCTTAAATGTGTGACTTCATTTTATCATCACTATTCGCAGTGCTGAAGTCAGCTCTGCAGACACTTTGGACCCATTTCACATTTTCTCTTCTATCCTGTATTTGGGTGTCCACACGATATTTATTTCTCGATAGTTAAAACCTTGAAGTTGGTAGGGATAGTTCATAATTATACCCACGGTCACTTTTCTTTTATTTTGGTCAATATCCTTTTCTTTTTTTTTTTTTCATTTTGATCGCTTTAATGTGAACTTTTAGGTCAGTCATTCATAGCAAAAAGATAATATTTTGGTTATAAATTAAAAATGTAAATTGCAAGATATTTTGAAACTGAGTCTCCCCTTATATTGCATCAATCAATAAGAACCACAAAACAATCTAACACTTCAACATAGAAGTTTTGTTCTCTCTTGGGTTCTCTTCTTCACTAACTATGAAGCAACATTAGCATACCTTTTTTGAATGACATTGCAGCACGCGTCCTTGAACTCTCTATTGTTGTTCAAGTATTCTCGAAACAATACCTTCAACTCAATCTTTTGTGGCTTTCCTTTTACTCTGTAATAAGTGACCCATACTTATTTTCTAGTAAAAGACATTTTATTATCATCAGGTAGCTTAATTGATCATATAGGTTTGCTTAACGGTAATTTCGGAGGCCTGTTGCTGGAAGTTGGTGTTTTGTTGATGTCCATCTACATCTTATTGGAACTCGAAGGTACAGATCTTGCCTCATTGTTGTGCACAATGTTCACCTTGTCAGCATCAAACTTGTTGATCTTCTTGATTTTTGGCTTTGACTACAAAGGAGTTTGTGGGACTACTCTTAGTGTTTTGAAACTAGCACAAGCTTGCTTCTCAGTTTTCTACCATTGATCATTGTAATAAAATTCGTATTCGAGAATTATTCGACAACCTCAATAATTCGCAATTCGAGTTTTAATCGAGTTAAATAGGGCAAAAGTTCAGAAATTATTCATTGATCAACTTGATCTCGAAGAATTATTGTAATAAAATGGGATTAATTCATTAACTTATTCTATTACTAAATTTAGTACTGTTTTTTGTATAAATGCTAGATAACTTGAATTAACAAAATCTGATTAAAACTTTTATCTAACTAAATCTGTACAAATACAATATTTTTTTTTAAGAGTATACAAATACAATAACTTGAGATATTCTTATATCCATTTTTTTTCCTTATGCAGTCATGGTCTAATCAATACCACATTTCCACTATTTATTATTCAGAATAATTGACAAATGAAATTGTACATACTTATACATATAAGGGTTAATAGCAGTAGCCCCACCAAACTATCAGTGTTTTTGCACATAAACCACTATACTTTTTTTTGTGACATTGATACATATAAACTCTACGGGTTTGGCAGATAAACCACCAAACTTATTTTATGATTGACAGATAAACCACCAAACTTATTTTTGGATCATTTTTCGTCGAACTTCCGCACGTGACTTGCGCGTAATAAACTTTTAATGACTTTTTTTTGTACAAACAACCTTTTTAGTATGTCAATAGTGTAAAATTATTTTACATATTGCTTTTACATAGCAATTTCTTTGAATCATCAATAGTTATCTCTCCCAATATTTAGAACCTCCATTGGTGAAGATGAGCGGCTCCTCTACCTACTAAAAACATGTTTGGACAAGAAAAGTCCTTAAAATTTATAACACGCAACTCACATGTGAAATTCCAGCTAAAAATGATTGGAAAATAAGTTTGATTGTTTATCAGCCAAAACCTGTAAAGTTTATATGTATGTGTGCTACAAAGAAAAATCCAGTGGTTTGTATGCAAAAACACTAATAGTTTGGTGGGGTTGTTGTAATTAACTCTAAATATAAATAGTCAAAAGTTTATTGCATTAGTCTTGGAGAACAATAAACAAATACAACCAAAGTAAAATGAAAGAAGTATCAAATAAAACTACTCCAAACAAGTTAGAACTTATTTTGAACCGGCTCCACATTTGCACCTGAAGATGAGGAGGATTTGTCACTGTCATTTTTCTCTCCTTCGTTAAAGTAAAACCCATCCATTTCATCAAATGCATTTATGTTCTCAAGGGATATTGGTATTGAATCATTGTTTCCTTATTCTTTTAAGTTTTCCTCATGTGCAAATTCATTCGAACAAACACCAAATTGTGAAGGTTTTTTTCGCTCCAAGTTGTTTCTCTTCTTTGTATGTGCAGCCTCAAATGCACTCCAATTTCTTTCACAAACCGAAGCGCTACATGGTTGACTCTGTATTCTAATCGCAAGTCTTTGTAATGTTGGAATCTCTCCTCCAAATAATTCCCACCAAATTCCTAATAAATATTACAAGAAACCTAGAAAAGAAAAAGTAAAAGAACAATCCTTCTTTTTGAATGGTTGAAACATACAATTACTATTGAAATAAACGAATTAAATATATGGATTAGAAACTTACTTGGATGTGCATCACTTAAACCATTTATTGGAAACTCGGTGAATATACTTGGCTTTTAACCAACGTATTGCAAGAGTTCTACAGTTAAATTCTTCCAGTCTTCAGCACTAGACACCAGTTTTGGGATTATCCTCTCAAGAGATAGTTTTCTCTTTATCCATCGTGACTTGCAAAGAATAATACAAAATTGGATTTAAGACATCAGCAACAACAACATACAAGTCATGGACACATCTCTTTCACGCCGAGCATGTATTATTTTCCAATAAGGCATAAAATTTTCAACATTATCTTTATCATATGTCTTGATGGATGACTCATTTGCTTTGTTTATAGCAGCATACAAATAGCAATAGTAGAGTTATCACCATCAACCATCCCAAGACTTTAACAAGTGGCTCGACAACTTTTATTATTTCCTTACCTCTTGCCCAAAAGTTATTCTCCTGAATTATTCCAGTTACTTCTTTACCATCACTAGTATTAAAATGAGGCATCTTTCTCCAATCATTAAAAGCAACTGTATATTTCAAATTGTCTTCTTCTTTAAGAATTACTTGTAAGCAAATAAACTGTGTTGCAAATCGAGTCATTGACACACTATTTCTAACCTCTAGTGTTACCGCAAGTGCACGGTGCGACTATAGTAAGAAGTGAGCAAGATAGATCCCATGAGGACTATTTACCTATGTCAATCTAGTACCCGATTGTAATAGGACAACCCTATCTAGAAACTCGAATAAAGGTGGTTGGTTGATTATTAAACTAAAGTGCATAAAATAGCAAATAGAATGCTCAAAGAAGCAACAAGTAATCACGAAGGAATAAATCAGATAGAAGAACGTATTCTAGGGTTCGATTCGATGATGTTCTCCTATGTTCAATCTATAATATTCTAGACTTTTAGACTGAATTCAAATTATTTTGAGGTGGAACTACTCTAGTTAACCCTTCTCTCGGACGATGTTGATGTGTTGATTACGTAGGAAAAATTACGCTCGCGGGCTAACTATCACTCCTCTTGAACGACTATTGATACCTATGTTACGTGTTGTATGCCTATTAATAACCCTTCCTTCTTGGGTGTTGAGTTAGTAAGCAAGTAGAGTAAGAAAAAGTGACCAATTTGCAAAACTTATAAAATAAAACCAACACATATGATAAGAATATCGAACAGATTCTAGAATAGAAGCAATAATTAAACACATAGTCAAACGATAACCTACTATCTAGCCCTAAAACACAAACATGTTTAACTACTCATATCCATAACAAAATCAAACATATGCTTAAAGACGAACATAAGAAGAAACTAAAAATAAATAAAAAGGACTAAACCTAGAGTCTTCAATCTCGATCTTCTTCGCTTCGCGCTTCTTGTTCTTCGGTTTAAGCCTCTAAGACGATTATTATGATGACTGATGATTAATATCGGACCTGGAGAGCCCCTATGTATAAGTTGGGAAGGATTGAAGTTGAAACAGGCCGAAAACGCATGAAAATCGAGTGAACTGCCATTGAATCCGGTTGGCCTTCCCTACATAGCCGGTCTACCATGCGCGACCGTGTTCGAATGATAGAGCCGATTTGTACTTTTGGCTCATCTTTTTGCACGACCAGTTTAAGCTTGCATGACCAGTTTTGACGTTTTCCTCTTCAAGGCCGGGGTTGAGCTATTTTAGCTCGCTTAGTCCATTTACTAACTCCTTTTTCGTGCCGTTTTCACTACAACACAAGTAAACACATTATTTGACTCAAGATAATCAAATATAACATAAAATCACCGAATTTATATGTAAACACTCCCAAAATACTCGTATAAATCGGCCTAAATGCATGCATCAACTACGTGTATCAAAATATCCCAAATTTAAATTGTTGTTCGTCCCCAAACAATAAAGTAGATAAAAGCAAGAAATCAAGCATTAGGACGATTTAGGCGACGAATCTAGCCTCGGGATATTTTTCGATAACAGACAACATAGACCATTGAGCACATGGAAACACATCAATTACTTTCGAAACACGACACTTCAGATAGATGATCCTCACTAGATAAGTGTATCGCTCATCTCTCAAGTGTGTAAAATGGGATGTGTTTACTCTCAAGTTGAATCACATGCACAATCTACCATATGCTTGCCTATTGTATAGCCTATGCATCGTACTTAACACGTGTGAGCAAAGAATAAAAAAGATCTTTGGTTCTTGTTGTAATGTAGGCTTAAGGTAAGGTGTGATACATTTGGGTAAAAGTGACTCATACTCGGACTAATCAAGTTATTCCTAACTCAACCATCCCTAGAATAACCTTCACTCCTTCCCCACTCTTCATATCTCAGAAAGCTAAAAGATAGCTTTTTCACCCCATCAAGACAACTAAGACACGACATCAACTAAGTGCTTTCAACATCAATACTAATCGAGTACCGATGTGGCAATACTTAACTATTTCAAAATACAACACACTTAACCACTTTCCTAATTAACCCCCACCTACATAACTTAAAGTGAAAATAAAGCATAACATTTTTTATTGAGAACGAAAATAACAAGAATATAAAATAGGAGGGGTCAATTTTCTAATGTTTTGCCCATCACAATTTATTCTTTTCACCAAACCATCCCAATTATCTATTTCATATATAAAACCTTGTTCTTTTCTCTCAACTCTACCTTCCAATCCACCTCCTTCACACTCAACTAATCCAAGTTAAGGGAAAAATGTTATAAGGAAAGAATTAAAGCTTGTAATATATGGCTATGAAAAAAAATCTCAATGGCTCAAAGTGGCTGACTAGGGATTATTTTATAAAATTCAGTAAAAAGATCAATTTAGGCTAAAAATAAGCTAAAAGAAGGAACGCCTAAAATAATTTTCTAAGCCCACAACGTGTACTTGACGACACTTAAGCAGACACAAGGCAAGTTGTGATACCCCGAATCTTTGAAACGCAATAAAATACATTCTTCGCATTTTAAAATATTTTTACCAATTTTACTTTAGTTTAAACTTTAAAGTTATTTGACTTTTATGATTTTATTTTAGGAAAATAAGTATCATTGCGATGTACCAGGTCGACTGCACTCCTAGCACCGAAAATATAAAAATTAAAAATACATGATATAGGAACCCAAAACTAGTATCGGGCTTAGAAAATATATAAAATGTATGCATGTACTACACATAACCTAAATAATAAAATAATAATATAGGTATACATATATATATATAGTATACGTACTACATAGTAATAGGAATATAATATAATATTGAATGTTTTATTTTGAAAACCTCTTTAATTAGCATAGGAGTAAAAAAATAAGTATAATGTTGTTGCATGAATTGCAGATTGAATTGTGTCCCACATCGAGGTAAAGGAAAAATATGCCTCCAAAATTTAACTATAAATAATACTTACCTTCTTAAGAAAATAATAATTACAAAAACATATATATATTAAAAGGAATTCCTTTAACTAGGAGGTCCTTATAAGTTTATTTTCAACAACGCTCGGACCGGTGTTTTGGGAAGTTGTTGAATAGTATTAACATCTTTTGAGGTACGTCTTCTTTAATAGTCCTTTTTTTTGTTGTCATTGTCATTTATAGATTATATAGATTTAAGAATTTAAATATTTTCTTGATTTAAGTAGATTTATAAGTTTAACTATTTTCTTAAGTTTGTATTAAATAGCTGTTGTTTAAAAATGCATGTTAGTTAGTTTAAAATATTTATTAATGTAGGTAATAATTTAAATTTAATAACATATTAGGCCTTTTTATCTAGGACTGTAATTTATAATAAGTTGGCTTATATGTTAGATATTGTAAAAGTGGACATAATTCAAAAATATTGTACCACACTTAATTATCTTTAAGATGTTAAATCAATAAGTAATACTAATTAATTAAAACAACATGTGCTTGGTGTAGTGCGAGTCAGGACTTGGGACATACGCGAAATACGTACTTTATAGCGAGCAAAACAAGGTGGGTGACTGGGCTATTTGTAAGTATATTATGCTACTGAACTTGTACTTGATAAATATGTTTGCCTTCGGGCTAATGATATGATACCTCTTAAGTCGTAAGATTGGCTTTTGAGTGGGACTTGAGAGTCGTAAGATTGGCTCCCTAGTCCAGCAATATGGCTTTTGAGTCGTAAGATGGGCTCCTAAGTCAAGGATATGTTTATTATTGTGCACCTTCGTTAAGTATAGCTGCTTACAAAGTTCCCACTGAGTTTATACTCATGCCCGTAATTTATTACAAATCTTCAGGTTAGTTGAGCAAGGTGGCGGGGCTGTTGCGGCAAAGGTCACCGGGTTCCTTTTCCTACCCGCAACTTTAAGATGTTTTTGCCTCTTCAATGTATAAAAATAAGTTTACATGACACTGAGTCTGGGTGTTTTCATTTTCTGAGGAACTTTGGAGCCTCCAGTGTAAATATGTTTTGGCAGTATATTATTGTCAATAAAATTTCTGCTTTTATCCGATAAGCATTTTATGTCACGCTTTCGCACATTTTCTGTTTTATTACTTAATCAAAAGAGAAGAAAATTTAGTAGCACTTTAATCCCGAGCTAATGGGATTGGGGCGTTACAGAGTGGTATCAGAGCGGGTCTACTTTTCTGTATACTTGATTTATAGAATAAAACCGAGGGGAACCGTGACTTTGCCAACAGACCGACACTCGCTCCAAGGTATGTATATTTTATTATGAGTTTTATATAAGTTCAAAAATGTTTTGTCCTCGAAACTTTTACTACCAATTAAGAAGCCAGATTAGAGACTGACCCATATTTCTTCTTTATGATAGGATGGTTCGAACAAAACAAACTGCTAGAAAAACAGTAGTATATAGACGAAGAATACTCGCTAACAGAGATTTACCAACCGCGATGTCAGTCTACCGGAGGACCAGACAGGGTGAATATCAGAATATAGGCGAGTATATAAATATATTACGGAGACGTCGGAACAACGCCATACAAGAAGGACATCACATTACTGAGTACGAGGCTTCTATGCGCTTAGCAGACACTGTCCTCCCAAATTATAGAGATGTTGCCCATCGGTTATTGGACGAAATGCTTACGATAGACTCTACGACTGGACTGACAATTAATTATGAACATTTTAGTGTCCGCCTCGCTATGATTATTAGAGAACGTCAAAGGTGCCTCGCAATTGCAGACCAGATGGAAATGGAGGCAGAGGAACAGAGGCAAAGGGCAAATCATTATGACGAGGTTGCCGCCAACAAGCGCTCAGAAGCTATTGCTGATGAACGTCTTGCCGAACGCGCTAGGGATCGGGCGGAGTACTGTCTCGAGTTCGCAAGATCGCAAAGGGAGGAAGCAGGTGTAGCAGAAGAGGACGAGGACGAGGAGGAAGAGGACCCCTCAGAAGATACCGAGCCTAACGAGTCCATAGGATCAGTCCATGATGAGAGCGTACCATCTAGGGGTCGACGTATGCGTACCCCACCAGCAGAGAACCAGGCGGGTCCCAGTAATTGGTTCTGATATAGTTGGAAACTAGAGGATGTACATATAGTAAAAGTAGATAGTTTTTGTACAATGATGTCTAAGTATATAACTAGATCGTAAATATCCTTTTGCTAATAGGAATGTATATAAGTCATCCTTTGATCATGCTATCTTTTTGCTCGTATAAGCATGATAAACTAATAGACTTTTTTTTTTTTTTTGTACGGGTTAAGGTATTAAAAACCAATGTACTTTTTATATATATATATATATGGATTTGTAAACCCAATATCTTTTATGTATATGATTTGTTTATAACTTATTCGGTATGTGAAAGAAAGGTATATATATAATTAAGTGTTATTTCTCTTTCTCCCAAAAGTATGGCAGCGCGAGGAAGGCCACGTAAGCATGTGCAAAATGAAAATGAGCCATTTGTCGGGCCAGCTGCTGAGAGGCAACCTCCACCTGCTGTTGGAGTACCGGGAGCGGATTTTGCACGGGAGTTCCTGAACTCTCTGCAGGGACTCATACAACAAATACCAGCTAACCAAAATATACCAAATCCACAGAACCAGGGTATCAATACTAATGTCATTATAGAGCAATTTCGTCGTTTTTCACCACCAAGATTCAGAGGTAGCGAAGGACCTATGGTCGCTGAGGAATGGATTCTTGAGCTTGAAAGAATCTTTGACCATATGGAATCAACTGAAAATCAGAAAGTTTCGTGCGCAATATTCCAACTTGTGGAAGATGCTGGACACTGGTGGAAATCACACGAGCGAACTATGACGAATGAACAAAAGCAAAATATGACCTGGAATGATTTTAAGAACATGATGATGGACCGTTACTTTCCACAGTCTATCCGTGACCAAAAGGAAATTGAGTTCGTTAATTTGAAGCAGGGAACCCTTCCAGTGATGGAGTATGAAAGACGTTTTAATCAATTATCTAAATATGCCCCACACTTGGTTGACACAGATGAAAGAAAAGCAAGACGTTTTGAGAGAGGTTTGCGTCCAGAGATCGGGGGTATCGTGTCAGGTTTGAAACTACCTACGTACCATGAAACGTTTGAATGAGCACATATTGTATCCCTTAGCCAGAATTTAGAATACAACCAGAAACCTCAAGAGCAACCCGGGAAAAGGAAATGGGATTTTAGAGATAAGAATAAGACTAACCACTTTGTGAAGAAGGCAACCCCAAGGGGGGGACCAGGACCAAATGCAGTTCCGATATGTCCTAATTGCAATAAGCACCACTATGGGGAGTGTTTGATGGGAAAGAATGTTTGTTATAAGTGTCGTCAACCAGGACATAGGTATTGGGAATGCACTGCCATACAGACCAAGGCACCACAAAATGTTAATACACCAGACAAGAAGACAAGGAAGGCACGCGTTTTTGCACTAGGACAAGACAAAGTGACCGAGGAGAATGAAACCATGGCAGGTATACTATTTGTCTACAATCTTCCAGCATATATTTTGTTTGATACTGGTGCATCACATTCTTTTATGTCAGAAGATTTTAAAATAAAACTGGGTTTGAGAAGTAACACAAATGGAAAGGAATTGACGGTAAGTATTCCCTCAGGAGAAACTATTAGGAGTAAGGATATTGTGACTGGTGTGAAGCTTTTGATAAGTAATCAAGAAATGGAAACTGATCTGTACGTATTAGAGATGAAATGTTTTGACGTTATATTAGGTGTAGATTGGTTGTCAAAGAATAAAGCAACAATCCGATGTTTTGAGCGTGAAATAGATTTTGAAAGACCAGTAGGATCCAAATTCACCTTTTATGGGGCCAAAACCAATACTAGACCGCGTATTGTGTCAGCAATGAAGGCTGTAAGAATGTTACGGAAAAAGGGAAGTGAAGGCTACCTTGTGAATATCATGGAAAATAATACTGGTAAGGTTACACCTGCTGATATATCAACGGTGAGAGATTATGTGGACGTATTTCCAGATGAGTTGCCAGGAATACCTCCTGATCGACAAGTTGAATTCACAATAGATTTGATGCCCGGAGCTGCACCTGTATCTAAAGCACCTTATCGAATGGCGCCTAAGGAATTACAAGAATTAAAATTACAGCTTCAAGAGTTGCTGGACAAGAAGTTCATCAGACCAAGTGTTTCTCCATGGGGAGCCCCTGTATTGTTTGTCAAGAAGAAAGACGGATCTCTTAGAATGTGCATTGATTATCGGGAACTCAACCGCCTAACAATCAAGAATAAGTATCCCTTGCCTAGAATAGAAGATCTTTTTGACCAACTGAAGGGAGCTAGCGTGTTCTCAAAGATCGATCTCAGATCGGGCTACCACCAACTCAAGGTCAAAGAATGTGATATTTCTAAGACAGCCTTTAGAACACGATATGGTCATTATGAGTTCATAGTAATGCCTTTTGGATTAACAAATGCACCCGCAGTATTCATGGATTTGATGAATAGGGTATTCCATCCTTATCTGGACCAGTTTGTCATAGTCTTCATTGATGATATCCTAGTATACTCAAGAGATAAAGAACAACACGAGAAACATCTTAGAACTATACTAGGTACCTTACGACAGGAGAAGCTTTATGCTAAATTTAGCAAATGTGAATTTTGGTTAGATCGAGTTGTTTTTCTAGGCCATATTATCACGGCTAGTGGAATCGAAGTGGATCCCGCGAAGGTTGAAGCAGTAATGAATTGGAAAGCTCCGAAGAATGTGAATGAGGTCCGAAGTTTTCTGGGTCTAGCTGGTTACTACAGAAGATTCATTCAAGATTTCTCGAAGATCGCTAGGCCTTTGACTCAAATGACAAAGAAGAGCAACCAGTTCCACTGGACTGACGAATGCGAAAATAACTTTCAAGAGCTTAAGCAGAGACTCGTAACCGCGCCAGTTCTAACTATCCCTGACGGATCAGAAGGGTTTGTCATTTACACCGATGCCTCAAAGTTAGGGCTAGGATGTGTTTTGATGCAGCATGGAAAAGTCGTCGCTTATGCCTCAAGACAATTGAAACCCCATGAGTTAAACTACCCTACACATGACCTAGAATTAGCTACTGTTGTTCACGCATTAAAGATATGGCGTCATTACCTCTATGGTGGGAAATGTGAAATTTATACAGACCATAAGAGTTTAAAATACTTTTTCACACAAAAAGAACTCAACATGCGCCAAAGAAGATGGCTGGAGCTAGTAAAGGATTATGATTGCACCATCCTCTATCACCCGGGCAAGGCAAATGTCGTAGCTGATGCACTTAGTAGGAAAAATGAAAGTCATATGGCCAGTCTCCCAACACAACAAGAGCTATTATTAATAGAATTTGCTAAGTTGAATTTAGATTTTGTAAAGTCAGGCCATACTACTGCTATGATCGCAGCATTAACCATACAACCTACTTTAAGAGATCGAATAAAGGTAGCACAAAAGACTGACAAATTCCTCCACAAGATGAAAGACCGGGCAATTGCTGGAACCATCAAGGGGTTCTTTGTAACACCAGATGGGACTTTAACATATGAAGGAAGATTATGTGTACCTAAAGATGATGACGTAAGGAAGGAAATTCTTGAAGAAGCTCACAATACCCCGTACACAACTCACCCAGGAGGGACAAAAATGTTCAAGGACCTAAAAGAAATCTATTGGTGGAGAAATATGAAACGATCAATAGGACAATTTGTTGAAAGATGTTTAACGTGCCAACAGGTTAAAGCAGAGCACCAACGGCCTTCAGGACTCTTACACCCTTTAGAGATTCCCGAATGGAAGTGGGAACACATAGCAATGGACTTTGTTACTGTACTGCCACGAACAACAAGAAGGAATGAAGCTATTTGGGTGATCATTGACAGACTTACAAAGACAGCACACTTTATACCAGTAAGAATGACGCTTAACATGGATCAACTTGCTCAACGGTACATAGACGAGATTGTTAAATTACACGGAGTACCAGTGACCATCGTTTCGGACAGAGATACTCGTTTCACCTCTAAATTCTGGAAAAGTCTACAAACGGCCCTTGGGACAAAGCTCAACTTCAGCACATCATATCATCCACAAACTGATGGACAGTCAGAAAGAACAATACAGACACTCGAAGATATGCTTAGAGCTTGTGTACTAGACTTCGGAGGGAGCTGGGAAACATATTTGCCATTTGTAGAATTTTCTTATAATAACAGTTACCAAGCTACTATAAAGATGGCACCGTATGAAGCACTCTATGGAAGGAGATGTAGATCGCCGATTTACTGGGATGAAGTTGGGGAACGAAAGATCTTAGGCCCTGAGATCCTCGATAGAACCATTGGAGTAGTAACTAAGATTCGAGAAAGAATCAAGGCTGCCCAGGATCGACAAAAATCATATGCTGACTCGCGAAGGAAGGATCTACAATTCAATACCGGCGATAAGGTTTTTCTCAAAATGGCACCAATGAAAGGAGTAATACGCTTCGGAAAGAGAGGAAAGTTAAAACCAAGATATATTGGCCCATTTGAGATTCTAGATAGAATTGGAGATGTCGCCTATAAGTTAGCTCTACCGCCAGAACTTACCAATATCCATAACGTCTTTCATGTATCAGTACTAAGGAAGTATGTCCCAGATTCAAATCACGTTATTCATCATGAGAATCTGGAAGTCAATAAAAATCTCACTTATGAAGAGAACCCCATTGCTATCCTAGGAAGAAAAGTTCACACTTTGAGGAATAGAGAGGTTCCCTTAGTACTAGTACAGTGGAGTAGACATGGAAAGGAAGAAGCTACTTGGGAACGAGAGGATGAGATTTTAGCAAAATATCCGAATATCCTAAACCAGGTAAGTACAATTTCGAGGACGAAATTTTTTTTAAAAGTAGGGGAGACTGTGATACCCCGAATCTTTGAAACGCAATAAAATACATTCTTCGCATTTTAAAATATTTTTACCAATTTTACTTTAGTTTAAACTTTAAAGTTATTTGACTTTTATGATTTTATTTTAGGAAAATAAGTATCATTGCGATGTACCAGGTCGACTGCACTCCTAGCACCGAAAATATAAAAATTAAAAATACATGATATAGGAACCCAAAACTAGTATCGGGCTTAGAAAATATATAAAATGTATGCATGTACTACACATAACCTAAATAATAAAATAATAATATAGGTATACATATATATATATAGTATACGTACTACATAGTAATAGGAATATAATATAATATTGAATGTTTTATATTGAAAACCTCTTTAATTAGCATAGGAGTAAAAAAATAAGTATAATGTTGTTGCATGAATTGCAGATTGAATTGTGTCCCACATCGAGGAAAAGGAAAAATATGCCTCCAAAATTTAACTATAAATAATACTTACCTTCTTAAGAAAATAATAATTACAAAAACATATATATATTAAAAGGAATTCCTTTAACTAGGAGATCCTTATAAGTTTATTTTCAACAACGCTCGAACCGGTGTTTTGGGAAGTTGTTGAATAGTATTAACATCTTTTGAGGTACGTCTTCTTTAATAGTCCTTTTTTTTGTTGTCATTGTCATTTATAGATTATATAGATTTAAGAATTTAAATATTTTCTTGATTTAAGTAGATTTATAAGTTTAACTATTTTCTTAAGTTTGTATTAAATAGTTGTTGTTTAAAAATGCATGTTAGTTAGTTTAAAATATTTATTAATGTAGGTAATAATTTAAATTTAATAACATATTAGGCCTTTTTATCTAGGACTGTAATTTATAATAAGTTGGCTTATATGTTAGATATTGTAAAAGTAGACATAATTCAAGAATATTATACCACACTTAATTATCTTTAAGATGTTAAATCAATAAGTAATACTAATTAATTAAAACAACATGTGCTTGGTGTAGTGCGAGTCAGGACTTGGGACATACGCGGAATACGTACTTTATAGCGAGCAAAACAAGGTGGGTGACTGGGCTATTTGTAAGTATATTATGCTACTGAACTTGTACTTGATAAATATGTTTGCCTTCGGGCTAATGATATGATACCTCTTAAGTCGTAAGATTGGCTTTTGAGTGGGACTTGGGAGTCGTAAGATTGGCTCCCTAGTCCAGCAATATGGCTTTTGAGTCGTAAGATGGGCTCCTAAGTCAAGGATATGTTTATTATTGTGCACCTTCGTTAAGTATAGCTGCTTACAAAGTTCCCACTGAGTTTATACTCATGCCCGTAATTTATTACAAATCTTCAGGTTAGTTGAGCAAGGTGGCGGGGCTGTTGCGGCAAAGGTCACCGGGTTCCTTTTCCTACCCGCAACTTTAAGATGTTTTTGCCTCTTCAATGTATAAAAATAAGTTTACATGACACTGAGTCTGGGTGTTTTCATTTTCTGAGGAACTTTGGAGCCTCCAGTGTAAATATGTTTTGGCAGTATATTATTGTCAATAAAATTTCTGCTTTTATCCGATAAGCATTTTATGTCACGCTTTCGCACATTTTCTGTTTTATTACTTAATCAAAAGAGAAGAAAATTTAGTAGCACTTTAATCCCGAGCTAATGGGATTGGGGCGTTACACAAGTCCTAGACACACACTTACATGATGACCAATAAATCACACTGAAAGAAAAATAATATGTATAACTCCAAAAATGGGAGTTCAATAAAAAACTCAAAATCTCATGGAGTTTGGAGAAGAAAAGAGATAAGTAGGAGCAAAAACGGAACAAAAGAGCCAAAGAACGGACCGGAAGAGAAAACCCGGACTTGAACCGGAATGGCTGCGTTGGTGGACGCGGACATGAAGGATCTGCTCTAGATAGTGCTTGGAGCCCTGGACTCCCAACATGGCCTCATTGCTAGATGCGACCGCGTCAAGCAACGACCTCGTTTGTAGGTCGATCAACTTAAGTTCATAGGCATTTTCTTCCAAACTCAACCTAATTTAACACCACTTGATCCCAACTTATATATAAAGGCTTCCAAGAGTAAAGAAACAAACTTTAATCATTAAAGAATACCTTGAAGGTGAGATCGAAGAGCAAGGAACGACGAGACAAAGATCGAGATTAAGAATTGGGTTTTTGTACTTCTTTTCATTCAGTTATTTACCAGTTATGATTGTCTATGAATTACATTGGTTTTTAACTCTTGACATGAGTAGCTAAACATCTTGTGTTCTAGGGTTAGAGAGTAGGTTACGACAATACTATGTTTTGATTTATTCGTTTCAATTCTGGAGTCCATTGTTATCGTTTATCTATGCATTTGTTTTATTCCCATGGTTTTGTCAAATTGATCACTTGATAAGTATCTATTAGTTGAAGGATTCGATGTCCGAGAGGAGCATTTCATTAATATACTTACGACACATAACTTAAATATCAATATTCATCCAAGATAAGTGAGGTGTTTACGTAGGCATTAGTTTAGGTACCTTTAGGAGTCTTTAGGTTCACTTAGCCCGAGAAGGTGATTATTCCTAATTGATCAACATATTAACATCGTCCGAGAGGAGGGTTAATCAACATAAATGTCGTCTAATAAATGATAGAATTGGTCTAAAAGTCTAAAATTTAGGTTAATCATACATAGGAAGTCATAATTGAAATTGAAGCCCTAAAATACGCCTTAATCCCATCTGAGTTTCCCTTACTATTTGATTTCTCGTTTGCCTAGTAATTCTTATTTTATTAATTAATTTACGCAATTTAGATTTTAGAATATATAAAACTCATCCACTTATTTGAGAGTCTAGATAGGGTAGAGGTATTAAAACTAGGGTATTAAATTAGACATAGGGACAGTCCTTGTGGGATCGTCCTTGCTGGCACTAGCTACACTAGCACCGTATACTTGCAACTTTTATGTTGGAAATTGGTGCATTAAGTTTTTTACACAGTTGCCGAGAACTACTAATTGTATTAGCTTTTATTTAGATAAATATTTCGATACTAGACTAGATATTATTTTTTGTACATTTATTTTAAGTTTTTAATTTCTCTTCGGTTTTACGCTAGTCCTCTTGTTTTTAATCTTTGGTAGCACATGCAAACCCGATCTCTAGAGAAGGATAAGCTCATTCCTTTTGATACAGAAATTGATGAAACTGCCCTTAGACGCATAACAAAGAAAGACAAGGAAAAAGATATACCCGGATTACCTAAAAATACGACTATGGAAGATTTCGTCAGATAACGTTTTGGGGTGGTCAACACTATTCAGACGCAAGTGAATAATATGCAACAAAAAGTTCAGCCTTAGGCACCAGCACTAGTTGTACAAGAAGTTGATAATTAGGCAGCTATCAGGGACTATCAACGTCTCGTGCCAAGTCAGCGTTATGGAGGAGTCGAACCACCACCGAGTCAGGCTAATAGCTTTGAACTAAAGCCAACTCTAGTTTCGATAGTACATCATAATCAGTTTGGTGGGGGACCATTGGAAGACCCTAACGTTCATCTAGGCAGGTCTAAGAGAATATTTGAAACCTTGAAGGTAAATCAAGTGATCCATAAACAGGTTAAGTTGAGGCTATTCCCTTTTCCATTAAAAGACAGAGCTCTACAATGGTTTAATTCCCTGGAAGATGTGACTACATGGGATGAGTTGAGCACACGTTTCTTGTTGAAATACTTCCCACAGGGCAAGATGCTCAAACTACATGCCAAGATAACTCAATTCAGATAGTTGGACGGAGAGCCATCTTGGGAAGCATGAAAGTGGTTCTGGGATCTTCTCCAGAATTGCCCTCAACACGTGTTCACTCAAGATCTTTATAGAGGACTACTTGGGCCCACGAGAGTACATGTAGACGCAGCAGCAGGTGTACCATTTTATCAAAGAGCACAACAGGTGCATTCACCATACTAGATGAGATGGCAGCCACTAGTTGGTAGTAACCGAATGAGCACAATCAGCCTAGGAAGGTAAACAACATCTCTGAAGTAGAACCATCCGAACCAAGGGTAAACAAGATGGAAGCTCAAATAGTTGTTATGGCTAATCAACTAAATCTGCTGACAAATGTGTCACTAGCCCAACATACCGAGCCAAATAAACAACAACCACCCATGCAGGAAGTAGTTGAAGATGCAAACTATGTCAATCAGAGGAACTTTAACAGCTTTCAAGGCAATTAGCAGAGGTATAATCAGTATCAGCAGGGTGCAAGAAATCATCCTGATCTGTCGTACAACAATCCCAACAACTCGCTCCGATCGCCACCGAGATTCGCGGTTACAAATGGTATGATCTATGAAGGACGAAAACTGACTGAAGAAGAGTTAGTGCGGTCATAGTTTGCTAAGTATGATGAACGGATTAGCAAGTTGGAGAAGAAGCTGGATTGTACTACCGTGGATATTAATAAAAATATGGTAAGTTTAAGGGCGGATATGAAAGCAGTACAGACTCATATGGATCAAATAACACAAGCCTTGGGATCCCAACATCAGAAGGGGCAATTCCCCAGTTCACCAAAGTTAACCCAAAGCAACAATGCGAAGACATTCGTCTGAGAAGTGGCACCGAATATGAAGGACCCAAACTGCCGGTAGATAAAGAAGAAGTTGTAGAGAAAGAGTACTAAGAAGAAGGGAGTGCTACTCAAGAGACTGAGGTCCATTATTATTGAAGATGGCCCGAAATACATACCTCCACTTCCCTTCCCTCAAGCTTTTTGGAGGAAGAAAGTCGACTAACAGTTTGCGAAGTTTTTGTAGATCTTCAAGAAGATTCAAATTAACATTCTTTTTGTTGAGGCATTACATCAGATGCCAAACTACACAAAGTTCCTGAAGGAGGTGATAGAAAGGAAGTGGATGCTTGAAGACTATGAAATAGTCAACTTGACAGAAGAATGCAGCGCCGTGATCCAAAGAAAGTTGCCTCTAAAGCATAAAGATCCAGGTAGTTATATTATTACTTGTATGGTTTGTAATGAGGTCTTTTAAGAGAGCACTATGTGATTTAGGAGCTAGCATAAATCTGATGCTTTTATCTATATTTGAAAATTTTGGAATAGACACAACAAAACCCACTACAATCGCCCTACAAATGGCTGATCAGTCTTTAACTTATTCAAGGGGCATTGTAGAGGATGTTTTATTAAAATTTGGAAAGTTCATTATTATGGTAGATTCATAGTATTAGATATGTTACAAGATAAGGAGGTTTCTCTAATTTTAGGTCGCCCATTTTTAGCAATGAGTAAGGTATTAATAGATGTTCAAAAGGGAGAACTAACTCTAAGGGTAAACGATGAAATCTAACATTTTCTATATACAAAGCTATGCAATACCATGATAGGGAAGACGCAAACCAAATTAAAATGTGTAGTTCCATTCAGTGTGTAGATGCCACATTACATAGAGAGCTTATTTCCCTTATTGAGGATGATTCGGTAGAAGTCTGCTTGTCTAATTTTATATTTGCTATAAATGATATTGATGCTACTAATCTTGATCTTGTGGAAAGTGTGAGTGCATTAAATTCTCTACAGGAAACACTCAAGAATAGTTCAACAAAGGAAAGTAAAGAGGCGGTGCAAGAAGAGTCAAAGGAAAGTGCACCCCGGGTCTGAATTAGAGCGATTGCCAGAGCATTTATGGTACGAATTTCTTGACGATGAGAAAAAAAACCTGGTAATAATATCTGCTTACTTGACTGATTCTGAATGTGAAAAATTGTTAAGGGTGTTAAGGAAACATAAGTTGGCAATAAGTTGGACAATATATGACTTAAAAGAGATTAGCCCGACTGTATGCATGCATAAGATCTTAATGGAGGAAGTCTATAAACCAAGTGTCCGAAATCAGCGTAGATTAATCCCAATGACGCAAGAAGTAGTTAGGAAAGAAGCACTTAGATGTTTAGGCGCAGGTATTGTATTTTCTATCTCAGACAGTAAATGGGTTAATCCGACTCAAGTAGTAACTAAGAAGCGCGGAATGATAATAGTTAAAAGCGACAATGATGAAATCATCGCTACTAGGTTAGTTACGAGTTGGTGGGTATGTATTGACTATAGGAAATTAAATGCAGCCACTCATAAATACCATTCTCTCTACACTTCTTGGACCAAATGCTTGATAGCTTAGCAGGTTATGAGTTTTATTGCTTCTTAGATGGTTATTTGGGGTACAATCAGATTATGATTGCCCTGAAAGACTAAGAGAAAACCGTATTTGTGTGCCCTTATGGAATATTTATTTTTCTTAGAATGTCATTCCGGTTATGTAATGCACATGCTACAATTCCAACGCGGCATGATGGCCATATTTAGTGTGTTAATGGAAAACGTAATGGAGGTTTTTATGGAAGACTTCTGTTTTGGGTCTTCTTTTGACCAATGTTTACATAACCTCTCTCTAGTGTTGCAGCGGTGTGAAAACACTGACTTGTTCTTAAACTGAGAAAATGCCACTTCATGGTAAGAGATGGCATCATATTAGGCCATAAAATTTCTGTTGCAGGTTTGGAGGTGAATAGAGCAAAGGTAGTCGCCATAGAGAAGTTATCTCCTCCAGCGAATGAAAAGGCGGTAGCTTTCTTGCCCACAAGAGATTTTATAGAAGGTTTATTCGTGATTTCTCTAAAAATTTCTAAACCTTTATCTCATCTTTTAGAAAAAGATACTATTTTTCTTTTCGATGATGCATGTGTGCATGTGTTTTAAGACCTTAAAGAAGTCATTGGTATCCGCTCCAATATTAATCACATCGGATTGGTCACAACCATTCGAGCTGATGTGTGATGCAAGCGATATGGTAGGAGGGGTAGCTTTGGGCCAAAAGAGGGACAACATATTCCGAATCCTCTATTATGTTAGCAAGACTCTTGATCCGGCCCAAGCTAATTACACCACTATGGAAAATGAGATGCTAGCAGTTATCTATGCCTTTGATAAGTTCTGGTCCTATTTGATTGGAGCTAAAAGACCATATTCTACACGGACCATGCTGCGATTAGGTACTTGCTCGATAAGGACTCAAAGCCAAGACTGATCAGATGGATTCTCTTACTTCAAGAGTTCAATTATGAGATTAGAGACTAGAAGGGATGGGAAAACATGGTTGTTGATCACCTATCCAGAATAACAAATGAACTGATAAGGAAGGGCAAAGGGAAGCAATCAAAGAGTTATTCCCCGACGAGTACATCCTAATAATGGAAGATATTCCGTGGTATAGTGTTATAGTCAACTTCTTGGCTTGTAGAGTTCTACCTCATGATTTGACATCCCATTAGAAGAAGAAGTTCTTTCATGATGCTAAGTTTTACATATGGGATGACCCATAGCTTTATCGAAGGTATGATAATATGATCATGCGGAGATGTGTTCCTCGTTCTAAAGTGAGGGACATCATTATGTAGTTTTCGTCTCCAAGTGGAGGCCATTTTGCTTCGGCAAGAACAGCTGTGAAGGTGTTACAAACTGGGTTTTACTGGCCAACGATCTTCAAGGATTGCCACGATTTTATAATGTAATGCGATTGATGCCAATGAATAAGAGAATATGAAGGAAACATGAGATGCCACTCACGATTATCGTCGAAGTAGAATTATTTGACGTGTGAGGCATTGATTTCATGGGACCCTTGCTATCATCAAAAGGGTTCCAATACATCTTACTAGCAGTGGATTACAATTCAAGATGGGTGGAAGTTGTTCTAACCCAAACAAACGATTATAAGGTGGTATTGAAGTTCCTCCACAAGAACATCATCACAGGGTACGGGGCGCCAAGGGTCTTACTTAGCGATGGAGGTTCTCATTTTTGTAACAAGTGGTTAGCAACTCTACTAGCTAAATATGGAGTGAAGCATCGAGTGACCATCACTACAAGAAATATTACTAATAGTGACTGATTTTAGTGGCGGACAATTTCCGTCACAATCTAATAACGGACTAGTGACAGAATATAGGCGGATATGGACTACAAGAGTGTTTGAGTATTAGCAACGACTTAGTGACGGAATTATGACGGAATTCATAGACGGAAAAAAAATCCATCATTAAACCGTAGTAACAAAGGGCGCTAAAAATGTGGGAATAAAATATTTTAAGGGTGTGACGGAAATATTCCGTCACTAATCATGTATCGACGGATTAGTGACGGAATTTTAGTTGTTGCTATTTAGTGACGAAAAATATTTCGTCATTAATCTTGTATTGACGGAATAATGACGGAATTTTAATTGTTGCTATGTAGTGACGGAAAAAATTCCGTCATTAATCTTGTATTGATGGATTAGTGACGGAATTTTAGCCGTTACTATGTAGTGACGGAAAATATTCCGTCATTAATCTTGTATTGACGGATTAGTGACGGAATTTTAACCGTTACTATGTGGATGAAAGAAAATGAATACCGGGAAGAATCCCGTAAGCCGAAGCTTCCCAAGCCAAAGGCCAACACAGATTAGCAGAGAATCAAATATCAGTGACAGGTAAACAGAAAATTTAGCTACTAAAATTCATAAAAAAAAATTTAGATCAAATTGAAGGAAGCAAGACTGAAAATTAATATAACATTACAAAACTCAGTACATCTAAGCAAATACAAATGTATATACACATAATTAAATATAAAGTGGCAGTGAGCAAGAGATTTACAAAAATTAGGATTAGAGTTCCCTTGAAGGTTCAAAAAGTACCCATCCTCCAAAGCACCACCTCTTCTCCCCCTTTAGAGTACAAAGAGTATGCCTCCGCTTTGAATCAACAAAAAAAAACCAAAAGCTCAAGTTTGCAATCTTTAAATCTGAAATCTACAAAGATAATCTAGAATTAAAATGAACTTTACCTCATTAAATCCGGTCAGCCTATCTTTCTATCACATCTGATTATAGTCGACATTGAACTTTCGTCGGAGAAGATCGAGAAGGGGAACGGCAGCCACAACTTGGCGAGGATCGATAATGGAGGATCGAGCAAAATGAGAAGATCAATGGCGTGAAGAATTCTAGGGTTTACCTAATTTCGAACAACTTGCGTGACAAAATTTAGGGAGAAGATGAGTGTGCCATGAAGAATCCTAGAGTGTTGCTGGCGTGACAAAATTTAGGGAGAAGAAGAGTGTGGCGTGAAGAATCCTAGAGTGCTGGTGTAAAGTTTAAGGAGATTTGAAAGTAAAAAAACTAAATATCTAAAAAACAAGTAAACAATTCTCAACATAACAACAGGTGTCTCAGGTGGTAAGGAACTTGCTTTCTATCCACTAGGTCAAGGGTTCGAGGCTGGCTCATAACACTTATAATTTTTTATGCATTGGGGTAGGTCTAATAATACGACGTCGTTTGGATAGTGACGGAAATTTCCGTTCCTAATTAATGACGACCAAAACGATGTCGTTTAGGGGTATAATGACGGAAATTTTCGTCATTAACTAATGACGGCCAATTCCGACATTGAATAAGTGTCATTTACATGGGCATTAAGTAATGACGGAATATTTCCGTCACTACATAGCAATGGTTAAAATTCCATCATTAATCCGTCAATACAAGATTAATGACGGAATATTTTCCGTCACAACATAGCAACGGCTAAAATTCCGTCACTAATCCGTCAATACAAGATTAATGACGGAATATTTTCCGTCACTACATAGCAACGATTAATATTCCGTCACTAATTCGTCAATACAAGATTAAGGACGGAATATTTTCCGTCACTACAGAGCGACTAAAATTCCATCACTAATCCGTAAATATAATATTAATGACGAAATATTTCCGTCACAATCTTAAAATATTTTATTCCCACATTTTTAGAGCCATTTTTTACGATAATTTAATGACGGATTTTTTTTCCGTCTCTAAATTACGTCATAATTCCGTCACTAAGTCGTTGCTAATGCTCAAACACTCTTGTAGTCCCTATCAGTGTGTATTCCGTCACTAGTCCGTAATTAGATTGTGACAGAAATTGTCCGTCACTAAAATCAGTCACTAATGGTAATATTTCTTGTAGTGTAGGGATCTGAATGTAAAAAGATGTAATATGTTAGAAACAGGTAACATGTTATCATTATAACAACAAGTGTCCCAGGTGGTAAGGAACTATATTTCTTTCCACCAGGTCAGGGGTTCGACCCTGACACATGACACTTAGAATTTTTTTATGCATTGGAGGCAAGTAATACGACGTCGTTTGGTTAGTGACGGAAATATTCCGTCCCTAATTAATGACGACCAAAACGATGTCGTTTAGGGGTATAGTGACGGAATTTTTTGGCATTAGTTAATGATGGCCAATTCCGTCATTGAATAAGCATCATTTACATGGGCATTAATTAATGACGGAGTATTTTCCGTCACTACATAGTAACGGTTAAAATTCCGTCACTAATCCGTCAATACAAGATTAATGACGGAATATATTCCGTCACTACATAGTAACGGCTAAAATTCCGTCACTAATCCATCAATACAAGATTAATGACGGAATTTTTTCCGTCACTACATAGTAACAATTAAAATTCCGTCATTATTCCGTCAATACAAGATTAATGACGGAATATTTTCCGTCACTAAATAGCAACGGCTAAAATTCCGTCACTAATCCGTCGATACATGATTAGTGACGAAATATTTCCGTCACAACCTTAAAATATTTTATTCCCACATTTTTAGCGCTCTTTGTTACTACGGTTTAATGATGGATTTTTTTTCGTCTATGAATTCCGTCATAATTCCGTCACTAAGTCGTTGCTAATATTCAAACACTCTTGTAGTCCATATCCGTCTCTATTCTGTCACTAGTCCGTTATTAGATTGTGACGGAAATTGTCCGTCACTAAAATCAGTCACTATTAGTAATATTTCTTGTAGTGGAAGCAACAACAAGATGAAAGTTGGGAGATAGAATCCGAATGGAGAAGGAAGCAGGACGAGCATTGGGCATATTAGCAACAATAAATGGATGCAATGGCCCAATTTTGGCAAACATGGGGCTAAGCACCACCATCGCCACCTCCTCCTCAATAGCACACTGTATGTAAGCACCAACGCGTACCACTCTTTTCCCACAAACATTGGCCTTCGACCATGTTTAGGGGAGGGGGTGTATAGCGGGACGTCTTGGCCACTTATCATGTTATATGTTCGTTATCCATTTGAAGTGTGTAAGTTTCTTAGATTTATTTTTTTAGTTTATCTTTTTGGGATCATTTGAGGGTCTGTGTACCCCTTGATGCTTTGTCGGGTTTGCATACTCATTTTTGTTTGATAGGAGAGTAGACAAGGTTCTAGGAGCCTATTATTGCACTTGATTTATTATGTTTAGTTTAGGTTATTATTTGCTTTATTTGAATTTCTGCAGTTTATTTGTTTATTTATTACTTTTAAGTGTTAGTTTTTATTTTTGTCGAGTTTTTGTGAGTCTAGAACCCGGATTAGTAGTCTTGAAAAGCTGAAAATGGGGTTGATAGATGGTGATGTGTCAATGACGAAATGAATTTTGAAATAAATAACATGTTGACGCATAGAAGAGCATGATAGACATAATTTAGACAAAATTGAGCTTGAATTTTAAATTTATGATCAAGTTAGCCTGTGAGATTTTATCCTTATTTGTACTCTTATTATTGAAGTAATTTATCATTCTTTCAGTGTGAAATTATTGGTTATATTGTCATTTAGTCTCTAGAACTTGTCTTTCGTCTTTTTATGAATATGTCAAGTATGTGTTGTGACTTAGAAGATATTATTATGGCATTATTTTCTAAAGCCTATTTTTTAGCTTTGAAAATTGATCTTTTTACCAAAGTTTATTATATAATCCCTAGTCAACCACTTTGAACTGTAAGCTTTGTTTTTCATAGCCATTTACCTTTCTTTTAACCTTTGGCCAATTTAATTGGACTAATTGAGTAAGAGGGAAGTGGATTACAAGGTAGAATAGGTAAAACCATGAGGGAATACTTGGAATGGATGTGTGGGATGGGTTGGTGAAAAATATACGTTGATATAGGCGAAAGAAAAGGAAAAAGATGATCCCTCCTAGTTGTTTATAGTATATTTTATCCTTTTTATCATTAAAAAAAAAGGAAAAAGAATCGAAAAGAAAGAAAAGAAAAGAAAAAAAAGAAAGAGAAAGTTGTATATACATTTAGTTAAAATTTTGTTGTTTAGGAGGGGTCAACCATGAGAAGTTGCCTAGTATACTTGAGTGATTGAAAGAAGTCGAGTAGTCTCAATGAGGTGCTCGAATAAGCTAGTAGTGATACCATTTGGTTGATGAAGTGATTAGAAAAGTGCTTTGAGGGGTGAAGAAACCATATTGTATGGTTTTATGAAAATTGAAGAGTAGGATTGAGTAAATAGTGCTGAGGGGTAGTCGGGTTAGGAAAAATTTGATTGGTCCAATAATTAGTCACTTTGTATCCAAATTTATTCCACCTTACCTTAAGCCTACATTACAACTAAAATAAAGTCCTTTTTTATTCTTCGTCACACATGTCAAGTACGAGGTCTAATTTAGATAATAGGCAAGCATATGGTAGACGGTGCATGTGGTCTAATTTGAGTGTAAACATGACCAAATTTTATACACTTGAAAGATGAGTGATACACTTAACCAGTGAGGATCATGTAATTTATAAGTTATTGCCATGTCACGAATGCTCGAATTTCAATGTTGTTGGTTTTCTGAAAAAGAAACTTCACTGAGACTAGAATCATCATCCAATCGCCCTAAAAACACGATGCTCTTGTTTTATTTTCTTTTTTTGTTCGGGGATGAACAACAATCTAAGTTTGGGGAATTTTAATACACGTTCTGTATACATGCATTTTAGGTCATTTTAGATAGGTATTTTATGATCTTTGCATGTATATGTTGTCGAAATATGTAATAATCATTGTCTTGAGATTTATAACGTATTTGTGAGTGTTTTAGAGATAAATAGGTGAATTTGTGGCAAAAAGGGCATTTGGACAAAGTTTGGAGAAGAAACGAGATAAGTAGGAGCAAAAACAGAACAAAAGAGCCAAAGAACAGACCGGAAGAGAAAAAACGAACTTGAACTGGTTTTAACTGGAATGGCCACATTGGTGGACGTGGCCGTGAAATATCTGCTCTAGATAGTGCTAGGAGCCCTGGACTCGCATCCGCATCAAGGAACGGCCGCGTTAGTGAGAACGACTGTGTTGGTAGGTCGGTCAACTTAAGTTCATACACGTTTTCTTCCAAACTCAACCTAATCCAACACCACTTGATCGCAACTTATAAATAGAGGCTTCCAAGAGTAAAGAAATAGACTTTAACAATTAGATAATACCTTGGAGGTGAGATCAAAGAGCAAGGAATGACGAGACAAAGATCGAGATTAAGAATCGAGTGTTTGTACTTCTTTTCTTTCAGTTATTTACCAGTTAAGTTTGTCTATGAATTACATTGGTTTTTAGCTCTAGATATGAGTAGCTAAACATCTTATGTTCTAGGGTTAGAGAGTAGGTTACAACATTACTATGTTTTGATTTATTCGATTTAATTCTAGACTTCATTGTTACCGTTTATCTATGTGTTTGTTTTATTCCCATGATTTTATCAAATTGAATATATTATAATTATCTATTAGTTTAATGATTCGTCATCCAAGAGGAGAGGTATGTTAATAAACTTACCACACATAGCGTAAATATCAATATTGGTCCGAGAGGAGTGAGGTGTTTATGTAGCCATTGGTTTAGGTACCTTTGGGAGTCTTTTGATTTTGTTAACCCGAGAGGGTGATTATTCCTAATTAATCAATAGATTAGCATCATTCGAGGAGGGTTAATCAACATAAGTGTCGTCTTATAAACGATAGGATTTGTCTAAAAGTCTATGGTTTAGGATAATCATATATAGGAAGTCGTAATTGAAACTGAAGTCCTAGAATACACCTTAATCCCATTTGAGTTTCCATTACTATTTGATTTCTTGTTCGCCTAGTAATTCTTATTTAATTACTTAATTTATGCAATTTAGGTTTTAGAATATATAAAACTCATCCACTTATTCGAGAGTCTAGATAGGGTAGAGATATTAAAATTAGGGTATCAAGTTAGACATAGGATCAGTCCTTGTGGGATCGACCTTACTGTCCCTAGCTACTCTAACACCGTATAATTGCGGTTTACTAGGTTAGAAATCAGTGCATCAATTCATAGAAGTTAATTTGTGTCAACTAAAAATGATGCAAACTTGTGGCACCAGAGGCTTGACCATCCTTGTAATGTTATGTTGTATTATGTATTGAAAACTATTAACTCCCCACCAAAATTGGCAAGGTTCTTTCTGTGAACTAAATTAGGGAAAATGTACTCAATGTCATTAATTTCCTTATGTTTTAACACATTCTAGTGCTCATTCTCGATAGATTCATAATGATTTTTAAGGCCCATCCTCTATCCCCCCTCTTCTGATGGTTATAGATATTATGTGACGCCTCTTCATGATTATAGTAGTTGCATTTACCTACATCAATTACATCTAAAATATGAGGTTTCTGCTGGTTCCACTCATTTTCATACCTTAGTAGAAAGAAAATTTTAATCCAAATAAGTGCTTTGAATTTGATTGGGGAGGGGAATTTAGAGCTCTCAGGCCTCTATTTAATACCCTTGGCATATACTTCAGAGTTTCATGTCCTCACACACATCAACAGAATGGGAGCGTAGAGAGAAACCCACATGCATGACAGAGAAATAGGCCTCACGCTTCACAAGCTTTTTTACCCACTTAATTTTGGTGGGTGCCTTCTCATCAGCATCTTACGCTATCAACCTTTTACCAACCTCACTCCTAAAAAACCTTGCTCCTTATCAGTTTCACTTTGGTAGAGCTCCAGAGTATTAATACCTTGAAACATTTGGGTGTGCCTGCTATCCTTCCCAAGACCAACAATAACTCTAAACTACAATTCATAAGTGAAAAATGCATTTCTTGGGATATAACACATCATACAAGGGATATAAGTGTCTTTTTGTTTTGGCAGACTTTATATAGCTAGAACTATTAGTTTTAATGGAAAGGAGATCCCTTACACATCACTTTTTCCATCCCCGCCAGTTTTCACACCATGTGTATCAATTCCTTTTGTACCTCATTCTCTAACTCCTACAGTACCCGCTAGTACTCCTTCTCACGTGCTCTACTAGAACATCAAGATCATCAAGAAACCTCATCGGACTCCAGCTTATCTCCCTCTCATTCTCACACACATCCATCTTCCTCACACAAAGTCATCTTCAGCTCATTCTCATTCTCGTGTTTCCACTCCTAGGGTTAAAAATGAGCCCAAACAAATCAAACAACAACATGTGCAGGCTTAGCATGGAAATCTAGGAGGTGAGATTGGGCTCGGCTCGAGCTCAAGCCAAATATAAAATTCTATATTTTTACTCGGGTTGAATGGAAATAAATATGTTCACAAGCTACTTAGCTCGAGTCGGAGACTTCAGCTCCAAAACTAAACAACCTATTTCCTAACGTTACACGGTAAGTTTCAGACACTTTTTTTAGCTGCACATGCTTTTATTGGCAGACTATTAATGAAGACCACATTGAAACAAGTCTGAGAGGTGGGTCTCACTTGAATTTTTTTGCTAGGCATCAAAGCAACATGTGTCATCTCATAAGGAATAGATGAAACTGTGCACACCTATTTATGTAACAAATTAAGATTAAAAAATAGATAACTACTTACTGATATTTAAAAGCTAAACCAGCAAACCATATGAATTTAAAAAAAACAATACTCAAACCAAAATAATCCTCAAAAGTCAGATTCAACTTAAAAACTAAAAAGACATGTCTCGGATATCTTTAAATCAAAATCACGCTACATAGCAAGTTGTAATATCCTATGATAATGCGCAATCCGATTATCAAATGAACTCCGAACAAAAATCAATTTGTAACGTAAATCAACGCAAGAAAATTAAAGAACACAGGATGTACGTGGTTCGATCCGGAGATCTACGTCCACGGGCTTAAAGTATCACCTGCCGAGGTGTTTCTTCACTATTCTTGTCAAGCTTACACGTAATAGTTTAGGAGTACACAGTGCGAACCCTAATTCTGAGTACAATTCTCCTATTTATACTACTCAACTCAAACCCTAACTAAATCCCTACAATTACGCCTATCATCTCTGCATGGGAGTTGGAAGAAGATCGTGGGGATCTTACTTTCCAAATATGCCGTGATTGGGCTGTTCCAGGCTCATGCGCGCTTCTGGGCCGGTTGTTGGGCTTGCTTTCCTGGGCTCAGTTGCTCCGGGTCGGGTTGATCCGGCCCGAAGTGTTGACCCAACCCGGAGCTGCTGGGCCATACCTATCAGATGCCCCCCCACCAACCGGAGCGAGGAAGGAGCTGCGGTTATAAGCAGGGTGAGGTGTAACAGATGCTGAGTTTGAGCAAGGCAGCGAAGCAGCGAGCAAGATGGGATGTTGTCAATGGCGAGCCGAAGTACCCCTAAGGTCCGAGAATTAGCTGGAGCTGAGATAATCCACACCCGGAGTGATGGGATCCGCGAGGACCAAATTGGACCGAACTGAATGACCCCGAGGTGAAGGAGTCGACCTGATCCGTAGTGAAGGAGTCGATCGGAGGGAGCCCCAAAACTTCCTGGCCAAGAATGAGGTTGATGTGGCTGGCGGCGCCATCATGAGAGAGAGGGATGTGAAGTGACGCGTTTGGAGATTTCCAAGGAGCTTGTCCCCACGCGCCTTGGTAACTGTAACGCGCGTGACCAGTACGCACGAATCTGAGACGCGAAATTTGAAAAGGCCAGATCTAGGCCGTTGATTCAAGAGTATATATATAGAAATAGGTGCACAGTATACTTCATCTTCCTCATTTGCGATTGAATGTTTCAGAAAGCGGGAAAAAAAGAGACTCATCTGTGCACCTGTGATCCATCTCAAACCAGGATCAAGTAAGTATGTCTTCTTCATCATCTTCTTCTTCAATTAGGGAAGTAGGAACCGAGAAAGCCCCGCTAAATGTACCACCCATATGCTTTATTATTCCAGAAAGACTAGTGAATAGGATGGTGTATAGGGCCGACTTTATGGAGTCCGGTACCCGGGCAGTGGGATTTGGGGAATGTCTGGAGGAGGAATTCGAAGTGTCGATGGTAGCACTGCGGATGACATGGGTGCAAATAGAAGCCCTGATCCCCTCATTTTGCTTTTCGTTTAACTTGGAGTACATAGTGCCGGAGCCCGGTGACAGGGCTTGTTGCCCGCCGAAGGGCTTCATTAGCGTATATATAGATCATCTGAAGATAGGGTTACGATTCCCCCTCTGGGACATCGTTATACAGTTGCTGAGGTATTATAACATTGCCTTGAGCCAATTAGCGCCCAATGCCGTGAGGCAAGTAGTCGGGTTTACTGTGGTATGTAAGAATGCCGGGGTAGAACCAAATGTAGAGTTGTTCAGATATTTCTTCCAACTGAAGGCCTTCGGGAAATCAAAAGGCTGGTACTCCTTCAGTCCCCGGGCCCGAGGCGGTTTCAAAGTACAAAACCCGAGCAAGGTGGAAGGGTGGAAGGAGAAATTTATCTAGGTGGAAGGAGAAATTTATGTGAAGACAGGCGTGGCCCTCCCGAGGTGGAGGAGGGAGGAGGTGTTGGAGAATGCCCCGGTGGTGGAACCGGAGATCGAGGAGGTGGGGCAATTCCGTGCGGTGGGGACATTCAAGACCCTCTGCACCGAGGCGGGGCTGGAGGAGGCAGGATTGAGCCCATATTACTCGGGCGAGGCAGAGGGGGTGTCCGCCCGGGGGCAGGATTCGGGAGCCGGGGTTGCCGAGGAGGGTAGGAACTCTTATATTTGTGTAATATTGGCCTTTTGTGCAGGACTAACTCCAATTTTTGCATGCAGTGGGACGCTTTGGAAAGGAACCGGCTGGAAGCCCCGCGGTGCCCGTAGCAGCAAAGAAAAAGGGCATAGCGACCGAAGTGTCTCCTAGAGGGAGGGTGTCGCCCAATCCAAGGCCATCAGCTGGGTCGGAGGAGCGAGGAGTGGCAACGGGGTCAACTCCCGGTACTAAAAGGAGGTCGGAACCATCCGTGACACCTCCGGGGGCGTCCAAAAGACTCCACACGGAGCAGAGCGCCGAGGTAAAGTTACATAATCCTCCGCTGAGGTGAAAAACCTTGCGGATAGTTTTTGTATAGTGCTGATATTGACCCCGGTGTCTTGTTTGTGAAGGGGCAGGGGCCCATAAGTGTGTTGGGTTTGGAGGGGGCGGATGCCGAGGAGTTGCTGCACTTGGCGCGGGGGATAATGGACCTCGGCCGAAGGAGCGAGAGGGAGGCCAAAGAGGAGTTGGCCGAGGTTGCAAGGGAGCTGCGCGCGCGCAACGACAGACTTACGCACGATCTGTCCGAAGCGCGCAAGAGAGCCGCCTTGGTAGAGAAGGAGGTCGCGCGGTTGCGCGAAGTGGAGGCGGAGGCCGGGGCTCTCCGTGGTGAAATGGCTGAGCTGCGGGTAGAGATAAAGGCCCGAGAAGCGGCTGTGGTTGACGGTCAAGAGGCAATGTTGAGAGCGTTTGCCGAGAAGTTGTTCCAGACGAGCACCTTTCTCGACTTCCAGACCAACTTTGTCGCAGTTGGGGATACGGCCACCCAATCCGTGCTGCTGGAGAAAATTAAGGAAGTCTACCCGAACGTGGACGTCTATCGTCCAGAGTTCGGGTATGACTTCAACACCGTGGGAGGGGTAGATGAGGCATATTATCAAGCCCTGGCGCGTATCCCGGAGTGGCCCCTCATGAAGGCACTGGCAGAGAAGAAGAAGATCTTAAGTGCCGAGGAGATCTCAAACTGCGAGGTGGACCAAGACCAAGAGTTCCTGGCATTTCGTCGGGGTGAGTTCGTCCCAGAGCCCCGAAACAAAGAACCACCTCCGCGCATGGAAATCACCCCGGAGGCCGCGAGAAATGAGGCAGGAGTGATCGGAGATGTGCAGGAGGTGGAGCACGAGGTGGAGGAGGAGGACGGGGGGGTGCCGGAAGCAGTCGAAGGAACTGAAGAGGGGGAGGTCAGTCGTTCCCCGCAATTTTGATGCCCTGTCTTAATATAGTAGATGATAGGAATATTTGTAATTCTGTTGTAAAAACCTTTGACAATGTATGCTCGTCTTTTTGAATATAAATTTGAGTTGTCCATATGATGGAATAATTGCCCAACGATGTGTTGAGTTTTATCTTTTGCACTGATTGTGTTTTCCGATCAGGAGGATACCGCGGAGCTGCATAATATAATAAAGAAACTCATGCAGTCCTTAGACTGGTTCCGCGGGGAGAAGGATAACCTGCAAAAGCAAGTGGTGCCTCGGTTGGAGAGACGGGTGGCCATAGCGGAGAGAAGGGCCAAAGAGGCCGAGGAGGCACGAGCCAAGGCCGTGGAGAAGGCTAGAGACCAGGAACTGAAGTACTTGTCGACGGTGGTCGAACTGGACCGCGTCATTATCCATCAAAGGGAGTACGACCGGATACTAACAGAATATGGCCTGCTGACTTTCGAAGAAGTTGAGGAGTGGATCACCGAGATTCAAGGCGAAATTTCATCGCTGATGACGACTGGTCATGCGGAGTCCTCGGAGCTTATAAGAAAGCGGGAGGTGCTGGACTTACTCCTGAATATGTATAAAGGACTGAAAGGACGCGGCAGGTGGCGGCGCACGGCCGAAGAGTACATCGCGAGCTCCAGCCCGGGCCAAGAGATTGCGAAAGCGCCTCGGAAGGGCAAAAAGAAACCGGCGGGAAAAAGCAAAGGGATAGTAATCCAAGAGCCGGCCCCGGTAACCGCAGCCGAGGAAGTTCCCGTAGTTGTTGCGGAAGAGGAGGTCGAGAAGCTGGCTGAGGAGATCGAGGTGATGGACCTCGCGGAGTGGGAACCCGCGGAATGGGCCAAGACGTCGAGACCAGCGCCTCAGACGAGTCCTCGGGGCAGGGCGAGGGGCGATTCCCCAAGACAAGTGCCAAGGGTGAGTCCTCGGCGTAGAGGGAGCCGTAGTAGGGAAAGAGCTGGGGCTCAAAGCCGAAAAGCCTCGGGATCCCGGAGGACCCGGAGAAGTTCCCGAGACGGGTCTCAACACCGGAGCACCGATTATTGGCTCGGAGGTCGGAAATAGGGTTTACATTTGTAGCGTGGCATGCAGTAATGGAAAGAAATTTTTGTGGTTGATAAAAATGATAGAAACATTTTGGTATGTAATGATGTGTACTCTGAAAGAAAAGTAATGAACTTTTAACCATAATGCATGTGGAATTACTTTAACAGGTACTCGGGAGCACCATATGTACATAATGCCTGCTAGAAAAACAAGGCAAAGAATCTCCCCGGACGGATTGGACGGGAGTTAAGGACCTCTCCGGTAAACGGGCGAGAGGGAATATAAGTCCGGGGACCAAATGTTAATCTCCCCGGACGGATCGGGCGAGAGATCAAACTGTCCGGAGATGGATAGTAATAGTAAGTCTGAGCTAGGGCGTCCCCGTAGCGTAGAAGAAAGTACAATAAGATTCGTAAAGTAAAAACTTTATTCAAATTAATTGTCGGAACAATTAAAAAATACAAAGGGAACTCACAACTAAAAATTAATGCACAAGGAATGTAAAGGTAGAAACGATACTTGTCTCGTGGTGTCATAGATAGAAACGCCTTAAGTTGGTAACATGCCAGGTTCGGGGAATCGGAGTTCCATCAAGATGCGCTAACTTGTAGCACCCGGAGTCATGCGCGGCAATGACGCGATAAGGACCTTCCCAGGCGGCATGCAATTTCCCCTCGGGGGCAGCCTTGCTGGCTGAGTTGAGCCGGAGTACCAAGTCTCCGACATTAAACTGAGTACCCCGAACCCGGAGGTGGTGATACTGAGCTGCGTGTTGCTTACAGTTGGCTTGCTGGATGAAAGATTGATCACGACGATATTCGAGCTCGTCTAAGTTAGCACGGATGGCTTCATTATTAGCCGCGGGATCCAAAGTCACGAGGCGGGGACTAGGCACGCCGATTTCCGCAGGAATGACGGCCTTGGAACCGTAAGTGAGGCTGTAGGGGGTTTCTCCGGTTGAGGTGTGCGGTGTGGTGCGATAGGCCCAAAGAACCTGCGGAAGATTCTCGGCCCAAAGACCCTTAGCTTGATCTAAGCGTTTCTTTAGACCCGTAAGGAGTGTGCGATTGGTGACTTCGACTTGACCATTGGTTTGAGGATGAGCGACTGAGGTGAAAATTTGCTTAATGTGGAGCTCCTCGCACCATGACCGGAAGGGGTCATTGGCGAACTGTTTGCCGTTGTCTGAGATAATGGTGCTCGGGATGCCGAAACGGCATATAATATTACACCAGACGAACTTCAAGATGTTCTGACCAGTGATGGCGGTGAGAGGTTCGGCTTCAACCCATTTGGTGAAGTAATCAACAACGACCACAAGAAATTTGAGTTCCCCCGGAGCGACTGGAAATGGGCCCACAATATCAATTCCCCATTGGATAAATGGCCAGGCGCTTTTTATGCCAGTGAGCTCGGTTTGCGGGAGATGCTTTACGCGAGAGTGTCGCTGGCACTTGTCGCACTTGGCCACCAAATCATGGGCATCGTTAAACAATGTTGGCCAGTAGTACCCCGACCGAAGAATTTTCTTGGCCAACGTCCGTGAACCAATATGGCTGGCACAGGCCCCCTCGTGAAATTCCCGAAGAACCTGATCAGCCTGGGCAGGAGCAAGGCACCGAAGACTCGGTTGTAAGTACGACCGGCGGTACAAAATCCCATCATGGAGTGTGTACTTAGGTGCCTTAAGAACTATCCTTCGAGCTTGCAATTTATCAGTCGACAACGTACCATCCCGGAGATAATGGATGATCGGGGTCATCCAATTGGGACCGCTTTCAGCCAATACTGAGATTGTGGCCTCATGAATCGCCGGATGAAGGGCATCCTCGACTACGATGTCCGGAGATATGTTGGTAAGGACCGCGGAGGCCATTTTGCTGAGAGCATCAGCTTGAACATTCTTCTCAACGTTTCATCCTTGGCCGTGTAGGTGCCTTTGAATTGATTAGAGACAACCTCGGAGTCCGTGAAGAGCTCGAGATGGGAGACTGCAAAGGATTGAGCGAGCCGGAGCCCGGCAAGGACTGCCTCATATTCCGCTTCATTATTAGTTACCTTGAATTTAAACTGTAGGACGTATTTGATTTCAACGCCCTCGGGGCCAATGAGAAGGACCCCAGCACCACTTCCTCGAACCGCGGAAGCTCCATCCACATACAGTTGCCACTTATGGGGTGGAATTTCAAGGGCAGCGGGGTTAGGACTGGCGTTATTTGCAGAAGGTTCGGGGTTATCTATTGTTACCTCGGCCAAAAAATCTGCTAGGGCTTGACCCTTGATGGCTCGGCGTGGGAGAAATTGAATATCATACTCTCCTAGCTCGATAGCCCACTTAGCGAGGTGCCCTGGCACATCGGGCTTGACAAGAATTTGACGAATGGGGTGATTAGTAAGAACCCTGATATCACGTCCTTGGAAATAAGGCCGCAAACGCTGGGCCGCCATGACGAGAGCTAGCACTGCTTTCTCCATCACAGAGTACCGGGTTTCCGCCCCTTGGAGTGCTCGGCTCGCAAAATATACCGGGTGCTGTGTGCCATTAGCCTCGCGCACAAGAGCCACGTTGATGGCTTCTTCGGCGGAGGCTAAATATACATATAGAGGCTCTCCGGGGAGAGGAGCGGACATAGTGGGCAACTGCTTAATATGGTGCTTTAGAGCCTCAAAAGCTTCGGTGCACTGCGGGGTCCACTCAAATTTGTTTGCCTGCCGCAGAATTTTGAAGAATGGAAGCTGGCGCTCCGCGGCCTTAGATAGAAAACGATTTAGGGCCACCAGACCACCGGTAAGGCGCTGAACTTCTTTTACCGTCTTCGGCGGTTGCAGATCCAATACATCTCGGATCTTGGCCGCATTGGCCTGGAGGCCATGTTGTGAGACCACATAGCCTAGAAATTTTCCGAGCTAACCCCGAAGGTGCATTTCGCCGGATTGAGACGCAAATTATAACGCCGCAAGGTGCTCAACGTTTCAGCAATATCTTGCACACATGCAGATTGACAAGTACTTTTTATAACAAGATCGTCAACATATACCTCAACATTGCGACCAATTTGACCTCGGAAGACATGATCCATAAGGCGCTGGTAGGTGGCCCCCGCATTCTTGAGCCCAAAAGGCATTTTCTTGAAGGCAAAGCATCTGAAGTTAGTGATAAATGCCGTTTTGAGTGCGTCCCAGCGATCCATATGGATTTGGTGGTATCCCTTGTATAGATCCAAGAAGCAAAGTGCCGTGTGTCCAGTAATGGCTTCGGCTTTTTGGTCGATAGAGGGCAAAGGATAACAATCTTTTGGACAGTGCTTGTTAAGATCAGAGAAATCTACGCACATTCTCCATGCCCCGCTGGACTTCGTTACCATCACCGGGTTAGATAACCAAGAGGGGTAATGTACTTCAAACAGGATGTCCGCGTCTAGAAGCTGTTGTACTTCAATTCGGTTGGCTGCATTCCACTCCGGAGCGAATTTCCTCCGTTTTTGTTGTATGGGCTTCACATTGGGATCAATATTCAACTTGTGAGTTATGATATCCGGAGAGACCCCGGGCATGTCCAAGGGAGACCATGCGAAGACTTCAGAATACGCCTGCAAGGTCTGAATGATGGCATTATGTAACCACGACACATCCACAGCGCCGACAGTTACAGTTTGCTCAAGCTTGGCCGGATCAAGCGGCACCTGAACAGTGTTGTCCCCTAGCGATGTAGATGAATCAGACGTGAGAGCCGAGGTTGTTACCTGAAACTGTGGCTTAGGGGGAACCTTTGTTGCCTTTTTGAGTGCGACGTACATGCACTCCTTAGAGACTCGCTTATTGCCGCGAATAGCCACCTCGCCGTATGATGTAGGGAATTTCAGCGCGAGGTGGTATGTGTAGCAAACGGCTCTTGCCGAAGTAAGCCAGTCCCGACCCAAAATCATGTTGTAAGGGGACGGAGAATTAACCACATAGAAATACACGAAGATGGTTTTTATCGCCGGATAAGTTCCAAGAGATGCAGGGAGGTTAATAACTCCTTCAGGTTGGACTTCACCCTGGGTGAAGGTTTGTAGCGGCACGGGGGCCGGTCGAAGCTGCTCACGAGGAATACCCATTTTTTGAAAACAGTCGGTGAATATGACACTGACTGCGGCTCCATTGTCGACGAAAACCCGCTTTATTGTAACATTAGCTACAGCCATGTCAATGACGATGGCGTCGGTATGTGGGGTGAGCTCGGGAACAGGATCTTTGTCAGTAAAACTGACGGTTTCAGATTGGTGGAGGCGTTTGTGACGCGGCTCCTCGGGACGAGGCCGGCGTGCTTCCGCTTTCAAGGCACTCCGGGAAGTCCCGGTGGGGATGGCTCCATAAATCACGTTTATAACATGAGTAGGCGGATTGTCACCGGGTCCTCCCTGAGGAGGCGGTGGCGGCAAAAAGTGGGGTTGTTGACGATTTCCTTGGTCCTGCCGCGCATAGTTGTGGTGCCCAGGCCTGTTATTCTGCCATTGCGGCCTGTTTTGACGTGAACCACGGTCATTATAGCTTCCGCGGTTTTGATGTGAACCTCCATTCTGGCCTGACCGAGACCTATCCTCGGTCCGAGCAACATACTGCCGTAGGAAACCTTTCTTTAGACAATCTTCAATTTCTCTGCCGAGCTCTCTACACTCCTCGGTTTCATGTCCATGATCATGGTGGTACACGCACCACTTGTCGCGGTTACGTCTTTCTGCCGGAGCAGTCATCCGCGGACACGGCCGCAGATCATTCTTGTGGACAGAAAGAATTTCGGCGCGTGATTTTGTAAGCGGAGTAAGTTATGGGATATCTCCGCGAGATTCTAGACGCCCTCGGTTTAGACGAGAGAAGGCACTTGGCCGAGTACTGGGCCCGGCTTGTGCTCTATCTGACTGCCGTTTGCTAGCATGCTTCTCACGCTTACGGCGAGTCTGCTCCTCAGCCTTAGCGTATCTGCATACAGTATTAAACAAAGCCCGAGTCGTAGCTGGAGGATTCCGGACCAGCTCGGTGTAGAGCGGTCCGGGGCGAAGGCCATTCATGAAGGCGTTGATGATAACATCATCTGATCGGCTCCCCACTTTAAGACTCTCCGCCGTAAAGCGATCAAGAAATTAGGTAACAATTTCTCCATCCCGTTGTTCCATATTCATGAGGTCGGCCAAGGTGGCCATGGGCTTTGCCCGCGTATGAAAACGCACCCAAAACTGTTCGGCAAGATCGCGAAAAGAAGTAACGCTACCTCGTGGTAGAGAATCGAACCAAAGTCTAGCCTCGTCCTAGAGATACTCAGGAAACACCTTGCACAGGTGGTGAGGAGTGCAGTTGCGGTTGAACATAGCGTACTTAAAGGCGTTCAAGAAATTAATTGGATCCCCAGTGTCGTTGTAGACGGCCACTGGGGGGAGTTTGAAATCATTAGGGAGTGGGACAGCAAGAATCTCGTCAGAGAATGGGGTGATGATCTCCCCGTCGGCATCAAGACCCAAAACCTTGTCAAGCTCTGTGGCAAATTGGGCTTGCTCTTGTTCCATGGGATCCAGCATACGGGATTGGTCTAAGCGAGCATGCTTCGGAACGTCCGCAGGTCTTTGGCGGTGTACGCCTTCGTGGAAGTCTCGGGGCCTCGACCCATTAGAGCTGCGGTTATCCACCGGAGAAACTGTCCTCCGTCGCCGACGCTCAAGCCTCACTCGATGAGGGGTATCTTCGTCCAAGTCACGTGGTGGATTTCTCACATGCTCCGCGCCATTGTTGGCACGCTCACCGGAGTGGGCGCGCCGGTCGTTCCATTCTTGGAACAAAGCGGCGTGTTCCTGAAGGAAGGCCCGCTGCACCTGCGACAGCTCGGGGGCTGGCGGGGGATCACCTTGCGCCGGATCATCGGCAGGGGGATGATTCGGCATGTTAGCATGCTCCACTGGCGGATCTTGGTTCCGTTGACGGGGCGGTGGAATCTGGTCCACAGGAGGATCACGACGGGACCGAGTTGGATTAGCGGACCTATGAGTATTCACCATAGCGATTGCGATGAAAAACTAGGGTTATCTTGCCAAACGTTCCAACAGACGGCGCCAATTGATAATGCGCAATCCGGTTATCAAATGAACTCCGAACAAAAATCAGTTTGTAACGTAAATCAACGCAAGAAAATTAAAGAACACAGGATGTACGTGGTTCGATCCGGAGATCTACGTCCACGGGCTTAAAATATCACCTGCCGAGGTGTTTCTTCACTATTCTTGTCAAGCTTACACGTAATAGTTTAGGAGTACACAGTGCGAACCCTAATTCTGAGTACAATTCTTCTATTTATACTACTCAACTCAAACCCTAACTAAATCCCTACAATTACGCCTATCATCTCTGCATGAGAGTTGGAATAAGATCGTGGGGATCTTACTTTCCAAATATGCCGCGATTGGGCTGTTCCAGGCTCATGCGCGCTTCTGGGCCGATTGTTGGGCTTGCTTTCCTGGGTTCAGTTGCTCCGAATCGAGTTGATCCGGCTCGAAGTGTTGACCCGACCCGAAGCTGCTGCATACCTATCATCCTATAAAGAAGCTTTGTCTCACTCTTTCTTTGACATATTACGTGTAGATAAAGATACAAGAACAAAAGATTAATTTATAATAATATTTTTTAGTATATGTGCAGATATATGGATATTACTTTTGAGATAGTAATAACTATAAATTAGAATACCTTTAAATTAATCTTACGCAACAATAGTTAAATAAGCCTTTTGCATCTCTTCATCACCGACCTGTATATACATACATACTACTTCTTGTTAACCCAAACTCAAGTACAGAAAATATAACTATAATTAATAAATGTACCTCTGCACTTTTTTTTTTTTTAATTATTTTCCACTTAGAACGAGACCAATCCCCAGTACAGTCTCAGGTTTCAAAGAAGTTTGATATTGATCAAGAACTCTTCCATTGGGCACTGGAAGCAGATTCGGAACTGAAAGTATATTACGTTACATATTGGATAGAATTCGAAACTTCAAACTGTTGGCTTTCCACTAGCCTAATGCACTAAAATCAGAACATGCATATATAAATGCATGCCTTCTTCAAGGTAAATATTCATTTTGGATTTACTAGGAGTAATAGAATCCAATTCTCCCAAAAATGAAACTATGTCGTTTCATATCTGGTGTAAGCCTTCTTGCACCATAAGATTCAATGCATGTGCACACCATTGTACATGAAAGATCTTCCCACCAAAATAATGTTTTCCTTCTATCGAAAAGTTATCTTTCAAATTCCTCACAGATACATCATCAAGGGTGATACTTGACATTTTATTCTCAATCACCCAATCGATAAGACATTAAAAAATACAATCATAAATAACTAGTTCAGTGTGAGGCGGTGATATTGCACAAAAGTTAATGATTCATTCCTGTAATTTCCACTCTAGATCAAGAAAATGACAAGTGAGAGACATATATACATTCCACAAATAATATTTTGAACTAAATCTCTCAAAACCTTCAATTATGGATTTTAGTCTTTTCTTCTCTGATGAAAATAGCTTATGTAATCATTCCTTAATGTAACCCGTGACATCTTCTCGAATTGTTGATTCAATGTTTTAGAGAAAAACACAAAGAATTCATGCTCTAACACTTAAAATGAGTATTCATGCAATAAACATATTTTCTAGACATTCTCTTACCTTCTATTTATCATACTTAGTACATTGTAATTGTGTCGCCTGAATCACCTCTGATACACGTTAATTATGCATGTATTTAGGTCGATTTAGGATCATATTTTACATCATTTACGTGCATATTTGGCCGGCATTCATTTATATTTATCACATTGGGTCATTTGACGTCTTTTGACTTGTTTTGAAGTTAATTAGGTAATTTTATTCCATTTGGATGAAGTTCGAAGAAGAAACAAGTCAAATAGGGTCAAAACGGACGAAAAGAGGATAAATCAGAGTAGAAATGACACAGCTGTGTCACATACAGAACACGGCCGTATCAAAAGTGGCCTAGAACATGGAAAATACACTGCCTAACCAACATGTCCGCGTCAAAAAGTGTCCCGAAAGTGAAGTTTTCTGTCAGCTTGACACACCTCTAGTATTTTGGTCATATCTTGAGATCTACAACTCCGATTGAGGTGCAATTGGTGGCGTTAGAAAGCTGATTCAAAGGGATACAACTTTGCCTCAAAGAGATAAATCCAAAAATGACCGGAAGACCCTAAAAAATGGCTTGGAAGTCAGACCTGAAAACTCGCCTGCGCAAACGGGACACGGCCGCGTCAAAATCACCTGTTTTGAGGTATTTTGAGTACAAATGGACGCGGTCGTGTCAGAAGTCGTATTCTACGAAAAATTCCTAATTTTAGTAGGATTTTGATCTTATCTTCCCAAAGATTCGTCCCCAACTCTATAAAAGGGACCCCAAGCTTGAGTTTTAAGGAGAATCAGTACATCATCATCGACGTTACCTAGAAAACGAGTTGGAAGATGAAAAAGATGAAGATCATCGAGACGGATACATCCGGATTTAGTCGTTCTTTTCTAGTTTAATCTTTTACAATGTGTTCCGTAGAATCTTGTATTGGGTTATTGCTAGGCATGAGTAGCTAAGCTATTCCTGTCCTAGGGTTAGAGAGTAGGGATTATTATGACATTATTTTGTTATGATTTAATTTATTAATTCCGTTCTTTACGTGATTATATCTATGTTTGTGCTTATAACTAAATTTAGCTTGATCACCTAGATTTAGTAATTTAGTTCAACAATTCCGTTTCGAGAGGAGGGAATCGTTATCAGACTTATGACATAGAGCGCAGTTGTTTATGACTGTGTAGGCCGTGGCTTAGGATCGTTTGGGAGTTATTAGGTTTAATTGACTCGAGAGGGTAATTAGTGTAATTAATCAACGGTCTAATCGCTTCGAGAGAAGGGTTAGATTATTGTTGTGCCGCCTAATAAACACTAGAATTGGTAAATCTATAGGGTAATCATATTCAACATTGAAGTAATATCATGAAATCGAAGCCCTTGGATACCTTTTCTCACTGATTGTTAATCCTCTTTGTTTGCCAAGTGTTAAGCCATAGTTAATTAGGTATTTAGCTAAGTATTGTAGGTAGTAAGAACAAACTCTTTTCAACTTAGTATCCAGTTAGGATAATCCTAGAGTATCGAGGTATCGAACTACCAAAAATCTAGTCCTTGTGGGATCGACCTTGACTGCCACTACTACACCTACAACCGTACACTTGCGGAACACTAGGTTAGAAAATCGACGTGTCAAGTTTTTGGCACCGTTGCCGGGGAATAGGATTTAGCGCTTAGTTTTTATCTTAAAAAATAAGAGGAAACTAGACTAGATTTTATTTTTCGTAATTTTAATTTCATTTTCATTTTTATTTATTTATTATATTTCCGTATTACGTGGTATTTCTTTTTTGCGGTGTTTTCAAGTTTCGCATGCAAACTAGATCAAAAGGGAGAGAACATCTTGTCCCTCTAGATCCTAAAATTTAAGCGACAGCCCGCAGGAACCGCACTAGAAGAAACCTCTCATCTGAGATGGAGAACATACCACAGCAGCAAGTAAACTAGGATGAAGTCATAAACAGAGTACTGACAGCTCTGGCACGCCTAGATGACAGAGTCACTATTATTTCTCAGCAGCAACCTCCACAGCAGCCACAACTGCAACAACAGCACAGACCAATTCAGATAGAACCAGATGCAGGAGATGAAGATGATACTCCCATCAGTGACTCCCTGAAGCCTAATCCAAATCAGCAGGCAGAAGGAGTACAACCTCTACCACTCAATTCCAACAGTTTCGAGCTGAAGGCTGCACTAATCAACATAGTGCAGCAAAACCAGTATGGGGGAAGTGCTTTAGAGGACCCGAATGCGCATCTGATAAAGTTTCGTAGACTGCCAGACACCATCAAAATAAACCATGTGCCGCACGAGCAGGTCAAATTGAGACCGTTTCCCTTTTCCCTGAAAGATAGAACCCTACAATGGTTCAATCCATTGGAGGACATTACAAGTTGGGAGGACTTGAGTACTTCGTTTCTGTTGAAGTATTTTCCACCAAGCAAGATGCTAGACCTGTAGAATCAGATCAATCCATTCAAACTGTTAACCTAAGAACCATTCGGAGAAGCTTGGGAGCGATTCCGGGATCTTATCCGTAGTTGCCCTCAACATGGGTTTACCAAGAAGCAGCAAGTGTGCAAGTTCTACAATGGGCTGCTCGCTCCGACTAGAAACCAGGTAGATGCAGCTGCAGGTGGGAGTTTGATGGATAAGTCAGTGAGGATGTCATTCTCGATCTTGGACGCTATGGCAAGAACAAGCTACCAATGGTCGAATGAGAGGAACCTGCCAAGGAAAGTGGCGAATGTAATGGAAGTGGAAGCAGTCAGCACTGAGCTGAATGAAAAGCTGATGTCGCAGCTGACAGCCTGGCGACAATGGTACTATGAGCACGAAGGACCATGGAGCGAAGAAATCAATTGAGAAAGTAAAAAACATTAAGAAGAAGGAGGAAGTCAATACCATCATAGATAAGAAAATTTCATCTCCTATTCTTGATGAGTCTTTTGATTTTTGTTTTAAAAACTCATTCTTTGCTGACCTTGAGCCTTTAGAGCACTCTAGCACTGTTGTTGTGAAATAGGAACTATTACAGGAGAGAGTCCAAGATAGGGAGGTATCTAAGAAGGAAGGGCTTCAATCCACCCAAAAGGAAACCAAGAAGAGGAAGGATGGAAAAGAGACAACGAAGAAGAAACCTAGCAGTCCCAAAAATAGCGCAAACACAAGCATGAAACCAAAAAGAGCAACGAAAGAAAAAGATCGAGGGAGTTTTACTATTTCTTGCTCAATTGGTATTTATGATTTTCACAATGTCATGTGTGATTTGGGGTCCAGCATAAATCTTATGTCTCTTAAGATGTATAGAGAATTAGGATTAAGGGAGATTAAACGATCCTTTACTATTATCCAATTGACTGATGGATCTTCATTAATGCCATTACGAGTAGCAGAGGATGTATTGGTAAGAATGTTGAATTTTGAATTCCCCAGTGATTTCTTAGTTGTCGACATGAAAGGGAATGACGAATTTCCATTTATCTTAGGGCGACCTTTCTTGGCAACAAGCCAAGCACTTATAGATGTGCCCAAAGGGGAGTTGATTTTTCGTGTTCAAAATGAAACCATCACACTCCCAATACATAAGTCGGGTCTAAGGGGTAGGCATAATTGTAGCATCGTTTATACTACCTAAGCTGCTGTAAGAAATCCACACGCCCCGCATAGCTTGTTAATTGCTCATAAATTACCAAACTTGAGGTGGCTGGAAAATGGTTGATAGAAAAAAGGACGTCTGGCTGATGACGTAAAAATAAGCGCTTGTCGGGAGGCAACCCGATGTTTACCGTTTTATTTCAATTAATTCTTTAAGTTTTAAGTTTTTACTTGTGTTTTTAGTATTTGATGTTATAGGAAACAACATGGTCGATGCCTAGCTCGGTTAAAAATGGGAAAACACCAGGTTCACTAAAATGGCACCAAAGAAGGGCAGTTCCAGCCGTAGCAAGGGCAAACAGCCCATGGTTGAGTACTTAAAAGCATTTGCTTCTTATTAGCTGTAAGACGAACTAGACAAGTATTCAGGTGTTGGTGGAACTGGGTGGTTGAACCTTGCGAATTGATAGTAATTAGCGTACTATAATGATTACACTTTCCTTTTGTGCTACCATTATCCATCGTAAGAATAGTGAACTCTAGCCAAAATTTCGATCTTTTATTATCTCCATTTTGGGGATTATTTGGTTTTTGCTCTTGCACCTGAGTTTTTTCCTTGCCTTTCTTCCTCTCATCCTCAATAACTCTACTAATGGGATGTCCTTTAGAGAAGAATCCATACTTTTGTAGCAACTCACAATCGTCAAGTAATTCATAAGATGAAAAAAATGGTGAAATATGATATTGACTAGTGATTCAAATTTAAAATTGTTATAATAAATCTATTATAAAAACAAAAAAAAAATGTTTATTTCAATCAAGGAGCATACAAACAATATGATGTAAATGAAAAATGATCTCATAGGAAAATCATCTTCTGGCCATTGCATAATTCAAAAAAAATTAATTGTATAGACTATTACAGAAAATAATAATAAATCAAAATTAAAATGAAATCAAACAAAATCAAACCAGAATGGTGTCATGGATGAAATTGAATGCAATTAATATGCAAACTATAAAAATGAGGGCAGGGAAAATATCTCTTGGGGAAAATATCAAACACAACATGAGCATACCTAGTTGTGAAGCTTCGGGAGAAATTGGAATGTAATAGCCCGCTTCTTCTTGAGAGAAACATAAAGAGATGAGAATGTAAGTATGTGAGATGAATAGAAGAGATTGTGTGGTCAATCATGTTAACCATAGATTCCATTTCAATTGCAATATTTAATTAATCGAATCCCAGAATAATCGGAAAATACATATATCTAAATGTATTTATAAGGTTTTATTCAACTTTTTTAGAAAAATTGGAGAAGTTGAAACGGCATATAAATAAAATAAAAGTTGTAGAAAATTAAGAACCCCCATGCTCGCAAGCTCCATGAATCGAAGAAATTAAGCTATATTCAAACTTGGCTCCAAAAAATCATCAAACATAATTTAGTATTCAAGCTCAGATTGAACATAAATTGAAGAATCAGCGAGTCTTTTTCAAGGCGAGTACCGAGCTAATCGGTTTGATTTTCACCACTATCCACTCCAACATCTCAAGATAATTCTTCTGCTCCTAATCTTCCACCTGTCATTTAACCTCTTTTTCCTATGCAAACTAGATCTAGGAGCGGTATCTTCAAGACTAAAACTTTTCCTTCTATCACCTAGTCATCATCTTCGGGGTGAGCCAACTACATTTAAGGAAGCTTTGTCCCAAGATCATTGAAAGAAAGCTATAGCTGATGAGTTCTCTGCCTTAATCAAGAATCATACATGGGAGTCAGTTTCTTATTCACCCTATATGAATAGTATTCATCATAAGTGGGTGATCAGGGTAAAGAAAAAAGGATATGGCAGTCTAGATAAGTATAAAGCTAGACTGGTGGCAAAGGGGTTCCAACAGAGAGCTGGTGTTGACTTCTTTAGAACCTTCTCACCTATTGTTAAGAATGTTATTATTATACTTATTTTTTCGTTTGGTGTCACTATAAAGTGGATAATTCATTAGGTTGAGATAAATAATGCTATTCTTAATGGTGATCTACATACACTAGTTTTTGTGACTCAACCAGAGTTTTGTTGACTCTACAAGACGAGATCATATTTGCTACCTTGTTAAGTAAATTTATGGTCTCAAACCAGCTCCCAAATTCTAGTGTTATAAGTTAAAGATTTTCTGTAAGATGGGTCTTCATGGAGACATTTTCTGATTTTTCTTTGTTCTTTATGAGAAGTGGTAATAATTTGTCGGTGGTACTTCTGTATGTGGATTATATCTTCATTACTGGGGTGAAGTTCGAATTCAAAAGCTCATAAAAGATCTTGACAAAACATACTCTATAAAGAATCTTGGACAAGTTAGCTATTTTTTGGGAATTAATGCTCATTTCGACTCCTATGAAATTCTTCTTAATTAGAAAACTTATATACAAGAGCATTTGCAGAAGACTTCTATGTAATGTAAACAGTGTGCCCCTTCTTAATGTAAACAGTGTGCCCCTTGTGATGCCTTGCCTTTGATAACTCTACATTCTACAGAAGTACTATTGGGGCCCTATAGTATTTTTGTAACTAGACCAGATGTTGTTTTTCCTACAAATAAATGGAGTCAATTTTTATAGCATCCTACTGTCAATCACTTGAAGTCATGCAAGAGAGTTTTAAGGTATCTCAAGGGCATTTCTTCAGTTGTTATTCAGCCCACTCTCTCCTACAAGGTTTCTATGATATGATATGTATTCTACATCTAGATTTGGTGTATTCTTGGGAAATAACCTATTAGATGGAGTTCAATAAATAAGTAAGTTGTGGCAATTAAGGAGTAGGACAGAGTTTGAGTATCACATCATTGAAGTTGTTACCATAGTTATCAATATCGTTCTGGTAGCCGTTTCAGCTTTGTAACTGGAACGAGATATTCCAGTACCGGAGTATTTCGGTGTTTCTTTTTGGACAATATATATACATACATATATATGTACATATATATATATACTATATGTCTAAATATATTTTAATATATTGCTATGCCTTAATATATTGATTAAATATTGTATATTGTTTCCGAGATCATTTGTTAATTTGTAATGTTGGTTTAATTAACACTGAGATTTAGGTCTCTAAATTTAAGAGTGCACTAAATTCGAAAGAAAGTAACTCAGAAAAATCACCCAAAAGATCAATTAGTTATAATTTATTTTAATATTTCAACCTTTCATTTAAATACACATAGAGGTATATAGAAACAAATTACGTAAACAAAGTCTACACAGTTTTTTTCACACCATTCCGAATATTTCGGCCATCTTGAGAATTTCGCCCATTTCGACGTCATTTCAGTCGTTCGAGACCGAAATGATCGAGAAATTGGCCGAAACTGAATGATTGCCAAAGGGTTCCATCTTTATGACCTGAATGGAACATTTAACTGTAGGCCTGATTTTACTTGCATCTAGTCCAATCTATCACACCAGAATAAAGATATAGAGATAAATAGCCATTACATTCGAGAGAAGATATAATCTAAGAAAATAGATGTAAGGTTTGTCCTATAAAGTCAAATGTTGTTGATAGATTAACAAGGTCATTGGCAGAAGCTAAGTTTGTTTTTCTTTGTTAGCCTTCATGATCAAAGAAACCGTGCAAAAGTCTTATTATCCCACATGGAACTCATGTGGCATGTTGAATCAGCATTTGAATCCACGTCTGCATTCTTGGGGAACAAGACTTGAAGGGCAACGGCTAGTCAATAACTTGAGGCCGACATTAAGTGAGCGAGATGTACAAACTTGGACAAGGCTCCAAGTTTGTAGAAAGAAGACAGAAATGAAGCAGAGGACTTGTATTAAAAGCTGCATGGATCCTTTAACCCATGGGCTAAGATTAAAGGATAGTTTTGGATAATTGAGTAGATTTATTGTACAACTGTAGTATAGATAAGAGAATCCAGTGTATAAAAGGATACATATTATAGCTCGGATACATCATCAAGAAATCTAAAAAATTGTAGCAGATTACTCCATCTGTTTATCTGTTCTTTCTTTATCTAAAATCACGCCTGTTCTTGCTCGATTGGTGATCTTTCTGATATGGTATCAAAGCAGGTCTTAGGGCCTGTTGCTGACTCCTATCCTTTATTTTCTAATCAAGTTTTATCCCTATCTCTATAACCTTCCCTCATGGCCAATGAATCTCATGAAGAGGTGGCTAACACTACCACAAATTAAACCAATCCTTTTGTTGCCATTCCCACTAATTCTGACACCACCATTCAACTCCAAAGTTAATTGATCTCTTTGAAGCTTGATGAAACCAATTACCTGATATAGAAGTAGCAAATCTTGACTGCTTTTCGAGGTTATGGACTTGAAGGATATATAGCCGGTGAAGAAGTAAAACCATAGAAGACTGTCACACTACTTCTGGAGAAGAAACCAATCCAAAGTTCACCCTTTGGATGGAACAGGACCAACTATTGGCATCTTGGATACTATATCCTTACCTTGATGGTAGGCTTGAGCTCCTCTCAAGAGATTTGGGAAAATCTTCAGATTAACTTCTCAAGTCAAAACAGAGCCAATGTGATGCAACACAAACTTCAGTTGCATAACCTCAAGAAAACTGCTATGCCAATGAGAGAATTTCAGGGCAAAATGAAAGCTTGTTTTGATATTTTAGCTCCAGTTGGACAAGCTATCCCTGAGCAGAACCAAATCCTGTACATTCTTGGTGGACTAGGAACTAAGTATGATTCAGTAATGGTCATCGTTGCCTTCAGAGTTGACCCCATCAATGTCACTGAAATGCAAGCTTTACTCTTGAGCTTTGGATCAAGGCTGGAAAACAACTAGTCTGCCCTTGCTAATTTTGAAGGGTCTCAGATATGATGTGAATACTATCACACAAACCAACAAAGGCATGTTTCCAAACAAAAGTAACAATAACTATCAAGGAGGAGGAAGAGGTAATAATTATAACAACAATGGTGGTGGAAGAGGTGGCTCAAGTGGAGGAAGAGGTGGTAGGTATACTCAACCCAAGATCACCTGTAAAATTTGCTTCAAGCAAAGGCATGGAGCTGACAAATGCTAGTACAGAACTGACACATCATTTTTTGGCCAGGAGAACGTCAAGCAAAGCCAGAATTTTCCTAATCCTAGGAATCCATCACTCCAAGTGGTTCAAAATCCCAATTATAGTGCTGAGATAGGGATGGACAACAACTGGTATCTTGATGCAGGAGCTTCAAACCATGTGTATAATGACTTCTCCAACCTCAGTCTTGGTAACACTAGTGAGTATCATGGAAACTCTAAATTTCAAATGGGCAATGGAGCTGGTGAGTTTATATGTCATATTGGTAACACTTTCCTTACAAATTCTAATCATTCTAGATTCTTTCTTGTTAAGAATCTCCTGCATGTTCCTAATATCACCAAAAAGCTCCTACGTGTTTCTTAATTCTGTCATGATAATAATTATTATTTTAAATTTTACCCCTCTTTTTGTGTTGTTAAGCACCAAGCAACACAGTATGTGTTGCTCCAACGGACAGTTAAGGATTGGCTTTATCACTTCAACCTCAAGTCTACCAGCCTCAAACTACTACTTAAACCTTTGTTCCAGATTCCAACTTAATCCTAATGTACTTTCTGTTTCCCTAAGCAAAAGCCTTGATCTAAGTCTATGGCTCTATGGCATCAACGATTAGGTCCTAGTAGCTATGATATTGTAAAAAGGGCTTTTCATAGTTGTAATTTACCCATTTCAATCAAAGAATCATCTCATTCCATTTTTCAATCTTATATTCTTACCAAAAGTCATAGATCAAATTTCCCAGATTCCTCTACTATTTATACTACACCTTTTTTAGCTTGTCCATAGTGATCTTTGGGGGCATGCACCAATCAAATCCAGAGATGGCTTTACATACTATATTAGCTTCATTGGTCAACACACTAAATTCACTTGAATATACCATATTAAAGATCAAAAGTGATGCCTTAACAACCTTTCTTAGCTTCAAGAGCCTTATCAAAAACCAATTTGGTGCTAAATTAAAATGTATTCAAAGTGATGGAGGTGGTGAATTTATAGGATTCAAAGCAATTCTGCAAAAGTATAGCATTGAACATAGGCTTTCTTGTCCATATACCCTCAACAAAATGGGGTTGCTGAGAGAAAACACAGACACATTATAGAAATGGGTTATCCCTTTTAGCTCACCCTCATATTCCCATCCATTTTGGGATGATGCATTTGTTTCTACTGTGTACACCATAAATAGACTGCCCATGAAATTCCATCACTTCAAAAGTCCTCTGGAACTCCCTTATAAACATAAGCTTGATTAAATAAGACTTGAAGTCTTTGGTTGTCTTTGTTATCCTTACACCAGGCCTTTTAACAAACACAAGCTTCAATTCAGATCAGCTCCATAGAGTAATCAATACAAAGGCTACAAGATTCTTTTACCTGACAAAAGGGTGATCATTACTAGAGATGTTATATTCAATGAGACATCATTTCCCACTATTGATTCGGCAATGAATCCTCTACCTAAACCAATCACCTAACAAGGCATCTTACCCAATCCACCGACTCTCCAATAAAACATACCCAATCACCCATCTTATGAATACTGGTACACGTGTTTCGTGCACGCACTTTAGGGCACTTTTAGTGTCATTTTAGTATCAATAATGTGCATAATCACGTGTATTTAGTGCTTTTATACTCTCATGGGCAAAATAATGCGTTTGTGCGATTTTTGTGTTAAAACAGGTGAAAACGGGTCGAAAAAGAACCTCAAACGACCGCGGAGTCGAGGGATCGATCGAGGCAACAAAAAGAAGGGTTAATTGAAGATCTCGGCCGAGACAGGACTCAAATCTCGGCCGAGATGAGTCTCCAGGGCATTTATGAAGAGTTGGGCAGAAAGAAGATCTCGGCCGAGACACACAACAGATCTCGGCCGAGAAATGTTGCCAGAGAATTTCAAAGTTTTTCAATGACCCGGATCTCGGCCGAGATGATACTTAATCTCGGCCGAGATAGCCTTTCGACCCATAAACCCTTGAAAACCCCTTTTCACGTCTCGGCCGAGACACACTCCCGTCTGGTCCGAGATTAAGTACCCTGTTTTAAAATCCTGAATGCGATTTTGCCTACTTTTGACTAGCACTTTCTCTCCTTATATATATATCATCCCATTCGAATTTAACCTAACCCTAATAACCTAGAACCCATCCCCCACACATAATCAGCCACTTTTCTCCATTGGAAGCAAGGAAATGGAAGGGGGTTGAAGATCTTGATCTTCAACCCCTAACCTTTGGTTCTTTCTATCCTATTTTCATGTTTTCTTTAATTTTCTGTTAGTTTATCTTTGTATTAGGTAAAATGGGTGGCTAGCACCCTTAGTTCACTCTTGATTATTGTGGAACCTTGAGTCCAAGACATTTATGTGATTATTACGGTTAATGTTACCGAAAATATTGTGTATTCAAGTGTTTTGTGTTATTTGTTGTTATTGACTCACATTTATGAATTTATTATTGGATTGATCACCCTTTAAGGGATTTGTGAATGTGTTGCTAGAATAGGAGGTCACTATCCGTAATTGTAGGATTTCCGATTCCCGAGTAGCAAACAATAATTATTTATTGGTGATAACACAAAGTTTAACCTCTAAAACCGAGCTTGCGAGTTTTATGTTGAATTTATCTCGTTGTCCTAGTGTTTAATGCATTTGGTGATTGAATCTAAGAGAGCTTGTTCGAGGATTCGGTTAAACTGAATAGGGTTAGTCGAAGAGCTTGTTTTGATTAACTAAGATTAAGGGATAACAAGGCTATTAGAGCTTGTTAATAGCCTTGAGATAAGGGCTAGAATCACAATTGAATAGGGCATTGACAATAGTTACATAAATCGTCCAAGACCTTGGTGAAACATGATCAAGGGTGAATCGTTTTGTTATTTAAAAACCAAAAACCTATAAAAATCTCTTTATTTGTCTTTGTTTATTTAGGTGTAATTGTTATTTCATTGACCCCCCACTTCTTTATTGTTTTCTATCTTATATACATTATGTTTCTTCATAATAATAGCTTAACACATAAAAAGCAAAATTTGTTCGACCGTTCCTCGTGGGATCGACCCTTGCTTGCCACTCTACTAGTTAGAGTAGTCGGTAAGGTTTAAGTGTATCTTCATACACGATTTAATTTGGTAGTCGGAAACGACGCCTACCAAATACCCTACTTTGTTTTCTGTTCCACTGCCTAAAATCCACTACCACCTCCTGGCCATAATGTACTAAATTCCCCTCTTAATAGCCAACACTCACCTCAATCTTCTCGATGCTCCTCTTCATCATCCACTACACTACCACCCCACCACCACCTCCCCCTGCTCATCCCATGATCACCAAATCCAGAGCCGGTATATTTAAACCTAAATTATACACAACTGCTCTCTCAGATACCATTGAGCCCAAATCATTTAAACAAGCTGCCTTACATCCACACTAGAATGTTTCCATGCAGTCTAATTATGATGCACTTGTCAAGAACACACCAGGTCTCTTACTTAGTTGGCAACAAATGGTTTTATAAAATCAAAAGAAATAACCTTGGTGACATTATGAGATATAAAGCACGGTTAGTTGCTCAAGGATTCTCTCAAGCTATTGGACTTGACTTCCACGAAATATTTAGCCCTGTTGTCAAGCCTACCACAACCGGGGTTGTCTTTTATATTGTTGTTTCCAAAGGCTGGCCTGTCAGACACTTAGATGTCGATAATGCCTTCCTTCATGGAGAATTAAAGCAGGAAATCTACATGAAACAACCTCCTGGATTGAAATTCCATCTCCTACTGGTCAAGAATTGTTTGTAAGCTTTCTAAAGCTATTTATGGGCTTAAACAAGCATCTAGTTGGTATCTTAAAGTGAAAGGACTTCTTATTCAGTTTGGATTTTCCGCTTCAAAAGCTGATCATTCACTATTCTTCAACTTTCAATCTCCAAATGTTATCTACATTCTCATATATGTTGATATATTGATAACATGAAATAATCCTTCTCTAATTGTTGTTGTGATTCACAAACTCAGTCTTACTCAATCCATTAAAGATCTAGGAGAAATCCATCAGTTCTTAGGTATAGAAGTTACATAAGGCCTTCATTTACACCAACAGAACTACATTAAAGAATTGTTACAAAGAGCTGATATGCCTGGTGCCAAAGGTTTAGCCACTCCTATGATTACATCACCTCCTCTCTCTAAACATGTTGGCACTCCTTGCTCAGATAACTTTCTCTACCGCAACATAGTTGGAGGCTTACAATTTGTTACTATCATGTGTCCTGTGCTATTAACAAAGTTAGCCAATATATGTCAGCTCTTCTTGTTACACACTGGAAAGAAGTTAAAAAATCCTTCGATACTTAGTTGTCACTTTAGGTCATGGTCTGCACATTCAACGTTCCTCACATAATCACTTCATTAGTTTTAGTGATTCAGATTAGGCCACTGATCCGAATGACCGTAAGTCCATCACTGGCTTCTGTGTTTTCTTGAGTTGCAATCTCATCTCATGGAAATCTAAGAAACAACAAAGTGTTTCCCGTTCTAGCACTGAATCGGAATACCACAGCCTTGCTCATCTCACTGTTGAACTAAAATGGGCCAAATCTCTTCTACAAAAACTCTCCATTCCCCTGATTAAAATACCCACATCTTGGGTTGACAATTTAAGTACAATTCTAACCCAGTTCTTCACGCTCGTACTAAGCATGTTGAACTCAATCTTCATTGTTCGAGAGGAAATTTCTTCTGGTAGGTTGTAGGTACTTCATGTTCCCAGCCACGATCAAATCACAGATATAATCACTAAGCCGCTTAGCAAACAATTCTTCACTAGGCTTCTGAATAAAATTGAACTTGCCTTCTTAAACCAGCTTACATTCTGATCAAAGCAACCATGGAAAGAACGATGAAAAAGTCTTATTATCCCACATGGCTAAAACTCCCACGTGGAACTCATATGGCATGTTGAGTCAACATTCGACTCCACGTCTGCATTCACGGGAAACAAGACTTGAGGGGCAACAACTAGTCAACAACCTGAGGCCGGCATTAAATGAGCGAGATGTACAAACTTGGACAAGGCTCCAAGTTTGTAGGAAGAAGACATAAATGAAGTAGAGGACTTGTACTGAAAGCTGCATCGATACTTTAATCCAAGGGCTAAGATTAAAAGTTGGTTTTCGATAGTTTACTACATTTATTGTATAGCTGTAGTATAGATAAGAGAATCCAGTGTATAAAAGGATGCATAATGTAGCGCGAAAACGTCATTAAGAAATCTGAAAACTTTCTGCAGCACACTCCATCTGTTTATCTATTATTTCTTTATCTATAATCATGTCTTTTCTTGCTCGATTAGTGATCTTTTTTATAGTCTTCAAAATCAGTTTTCCATGACGCAACCAGGTTTTGACCGAGAGAGCATTATAAGCATGATAATCTTAGTCAGCAAGATCAAGCTATGCAACAAAGCAACGCAACAGTCCAGTACAAATCAGCGGCTCAAGATGATGTGTAATTAGCGTAGCGGTTAAGTTAGTTAAGCTAAATGTTCTAGAAGAAAGTTTGTTTCAATTCAGTTATTGTTTTGTTAGTTTCTCTTTTGTATATATACATATGAAATACACATTGTTCAATTAAATAAAATCATATTCTCCTCACTTAACACTGGGGCCGGGTTGACATGGGTGTGTGTGTGACTCAACAGCTGATGGAATTTCTTTATGATCCCACCCATTTCACTGCTTGGAGGATTGCGCTTATGATCCCTGGGTGGCTGCATATTACCGGCATTACTTTTTCAGAACTTGTAATCTATCACGTGTTTAGTTAGAGTGATCGAACGGTGACACGAGAAGCGCATTTCACAGATCAAAGATACAGAAGAATAATGTGACAAAAATACGCAATAACCGTGTGGTGATTCTTGTTCAAAATCCGATGACTAGATTAATCTTCTTCTTCCCCCGTCACTTCTCTTCCTCTTGCTTCTCTGTTCGACGGATTGTTATTCCTTTATTTTCTTTCTTTTTATCTTTTGTATTGTTTTATGTTTTAATTGTTTTGTTTATAATATTTGTTTTAAATAACATAATTTAATAAGGGTAAAATTGGCAATAGTTGGATTGTATTAAAAACTTTGTACTCATTTTTTAAATGTAAGTGGACTATATATATTAGGAAGGGATTACGATAAGAAATTATGTGGATTGTAAATCGTTGTTGTCTTTTATTATGAGTTTTACCTAAAAAGGTATATAGTATTTCAGGGTCGAATAAAAATAATATATAGGCTTCAAATTGTAATACATCTGTGCATGCATGCAGTTAATAATGAGTAAAATTGTAAAAATTTCCCTAAGTTAAAGAATAATAGTACTATTTGAATTATTTTCCCTTTTGTTTCAATCCACTCTCTTTTATCTGGTTTTGCACTAGTTGCTCTTCTGATACTACCTGTATACTTTGTAAAACAAAATATGAAACGATGACCCCGGACGGAGGAAATTAATTAAGAATTATCTAAAGTTGGGACATGAAACAAATTTCACAAATAATGAGCTTAGGAAAACCAATTAATACAACTAATAATATTCACTTGAAGAATAAGGAACATATTCCAAAATTATTGAGAGTACATTAATTAGTGAGGAAACAGGATAAGCACTAATTAATTAAGGTAGCTAAAATCCTGAAAACAAAATGCAATCAGTTACTCAAGAAAGCCAAAATCCAGTTCATCATGACCCCTTTGAACAAACCACTTTATGACATTAACGCTGGATCATTGCTTAATTATCACATTTTTCATGCAAAACAATCTGTTTTATTATTATTAATTAGGTGAAAAAAGATTAGTTGAATTATGTGAATCTAATCATAGGCACGTTCTCACCTTAATTACTTTCTTTCTTTTTATTGCTGCTACTGACTTATCCAGTTCACATTGTTCAGACCCCTGCTGGATGGTTCTGGGGAGATATTGTTTTTGCTCCATTATTTTGTATATCTGCTACTTGCATAATACAACCATTTAATAATGCAATTTCTCAAGAGGGTTGATTTTCTGTAGAGTGAGTCTTGTGTATAGCGATTACACGAATCTCATTTCATATGATGTGATCTTATTTACCAAAATGAAGGAGAAGAGGGCGAGCCTCATCTACCCATTTTTTTTTTTTTGTTATACTTGAATGAACCATTTACACGATCATCATATGTAATTTTTTGTCCTACTTGTATTGAAAATGGAGCTAGCTAATTAATTAAAGTGAATAGTGGTAAGTCCAGTCTAGCATATGAGCTGTAAATTTATACGCGCAGGACACAATTTGGCCCCATTTAACTTGGTAGTGTCTCTAAAATATATATTCGTTTAAAACTTTAAAAGAAATTAAGATCTTATGGGATGGTCAAATTCCCCTTGTAATCTATCTAAACTAAATTTCCTAGATAACCTTTCTTTACATAGAAGATTTTTAAAGAGATTTATTGGAATACATCTATGAAAAATATTGGAAGAGATGTAGTTTTTTCGCTTTTGTATAAAATGAATTTTTAACTCATTTTTATTTCAAAATTAAGCGAATGCTCCCTTGATTTCAAACTAAGTATATGTGGAAATAAGGATGGATAAAAAAGGTGCATATATCCATACAACGTCAATTTAGTTGAGATATATTTTATGAAATAAGGAAATAATCAATTAAATTAAGTAAATTGTTTAGGATAAAATTGGAAGAATTGTGTATATTTTTGCTATAGCGACATTTATCTTGAAATTTCTAAATTAACATTTATTTTGAAATGGAGTATTAAATATATAAGTAGCGACGGGAAATATGTTCCCCAGAGAAGCTGTGAATTATGAGTTGGTGGGATTAATTTGATAATTTCATTTAAAATTATTAGGTAAAAAGAAATTTATGTTTTTTGTTTCTTTGAAAGTAGCATTTACATTTTGGAAAAATGAGATCCAAAAGTTTCCTCTAACAGCATTAAGCAAAATAGTAGTGCTATTTGTTTCAATGTCCGTTTCAGAGCATAGGCATATTAATTGTTACCTAGCCCTAACAAATGTTCAAAATGGGTAGGTAAGTATTTCAGATTGTAGATTAACTGTTTCTAGTCGATGAGATGATGGCCGTAAAAACAAATTATTTGAGAAATATATTCACCATAAATTCCTTTAAAATTCTTCCACGTCGTAACTTTTGAGTAAATCATAGCTGTACACTGTAAACTTCTTTTTTCACAACCTGTCAAATTTCTCACTACTTAATTTCAAATAACAAAATATACGGAGTATATGAAAAGAAACAACAAAAAAGAAAGTATAATCTATAATATTCTTCTTCTTTTCTTTCCCTGTATTCTGTTTTGGTTATTGCGTGAGTACATTGAGTAATGAAACTCTGGTATTAATCAAACTCCGAAACGCCATTTCACCACAGCTTTCTATCTCCAAAATACGGTCTTCCATCTCATGCATTTTCTTCGACGCCATTTTCACCTCTTCTTCTGGTTTCTTCCTCAAATTCTCCAAATTCACCTCCTGAAATTCTCGAATTCCTGCCTCAACTTTTGAATTTCTCGTTTTCCTTCCAAAACCCAGGCCCATGCACGTCTGCTTTCTGAATGCCGCCGAGTTCGAAATCCCGCCGAACAGAAAATTCGAGACTGTTACCGTCAATTTAAGCACGTCGTTTACGACTTCGACGAGCTCCGCCTCCTCGTCATACGGTGCTCCCGCTGGAGAAACGGATGATTTCCCGATCGACACGAGATTCGAAGACAATTTACCTATTTCCTTTGCAATTTTGTTTAGATTCTTCGAGTGCGCCCCAATTTTCTGATCATCCTTTCTCCGAAGAGCAATTTGCGTGGCTGAGTACTCCTCTTTTAACCGCAAAACTAATGTCTGGAACATTCCATAAACGTCGACGAATCGGAGGAAGTCTTCGAGAAGCTTCTCGATGAGATTGGAGCAGTCGCCGTTTCGGAGAGATTCACGAGTTTGAGGGAGGTGGAGGAGATCATCGAGAGATTCATGGACGGTTTTGAGGCGGCGCAAGCCGTGACAGAGCGAAGCCGAAGTGCGGGAGGCGGACAAGGAGTGGATGTCGGAGATTTCGTCTCTGAGCTGGGAAATTATAGGGTGTGATCGGCATGGGAGACTGGTGGATCTGACGTGGAGGATCTTTTGGGGTTTAGATGAATTGTGTGGGGGTGGGTTTGGGAAAGAAAGTGATCTACGAAAACTAGTGACCATTTTTGGTGCCATTTGATTAGTTTTAATGGGGGTCAGAAAGTAGAGATGTTGAGTGTATGGAGAAATGAATTGGGGGAGTATATATATAGTAGAGTAGGGGGGGGGGGGCGGGGGGGGCGACGCGTAGAGAAGTTAGAGCATCCCCAATGGTGGGGGAGATGCTGACATGGATTCCAACATATTCCTGAAGTGGGGTATTTCTTCAATGGGGGGGTGATTTTTGGGTTTAGGTATAGTTGCTGGGGTGTGAATCTGCTTCCTGGGAATATGAGGAGAGAGGTGGGAAGGGTGAGAGTGGAGGGTGGCCGGCTGTGAAGACGACTCGCGCAGGGGGAGGCTCACGCCAGGCGCGTGGCCCCCACGCGCGCGTGGGTGACGCGCGGCGTGGGGCCCGCGCCTGCAGGCTGTCCCCCCCTTAATTTATTATTTTTTTTTTCCTTCCTTTTTCAGATTTTCAGCTTTTCTTTTTGCTTTTCTTTTTGCTTTTCATTGCTTTGAATTTAGGAGACAATATATCCGTTGCAAACGGCTTTTTCTTCCCTTTTTTTTTTTTATTATAATTTTTTAAAATCTAGCAATTATTTTCAGTATTATTTTTGAAAAAAAATAATTTTTTCCTATAAATATATGTTCAATAATCACCATTTTCTTCATCCTCTACTACTCTTAAAATTTCAATCTTCTATCAAAATTTTACATTTCTTCTCTTAAAAAATGGACAAAGATTCATGGAATCAATGGGGCAATTCTTCAAATTATGGAGAAAATGCAACGCCTCCAGGAATCAATTTTCGTCCTCCAAACACCAACTACCGTCCTGATAATCCAAATTTTCAACCCCAAAATTATCCAGCCAATTTTCCATATTTTCCAGATTTTTCGGAAGGTGGAAACACTCAATTCAATCCGCTCAATTCATCAGGTGCATCATACTACGGGCATCCAGATCAAAGTCCCTATAGGCCAGTTCCGCAATATGGGTTTCGTCCGATAATGGGCGCAAATTCATCAAGGAGACCCAGCACTGATTCCTCAGATACAGACAGAGACACCCCAACTTCTCAACAGTCGTCCCCCTTCTCGTCTCAATTCTCTCCGATCGGACTAGATCGGATTAATCTCTCTGGCAACTTTGAAGCCGCCGCTGAACCACCAAGGGTTCCAGCTCTAAAAAAGAAAACTTACTCTGATGAAGAAAACGCTCTTCTTGCAAGTTGTTGGCTTGATATTAGTACAGACTCTGTGGTAGGCAACGCACAAAAATTGGAACAAATGTGGGTCCGAATCGGTGAAGCGTACAACCGAAATCGTACCAACAACATGCCGCCACGGAGTTATGATGTGTTGAAGACACATTACTACACACTACAGAAACAGGTGAAAGCGTTCTATTGCAGTTACAACCGGATGAAGAAAGACTGGGGAAGTGGTTGTAGTGATGCGGATATTATAGAGAAGGCGAAGGCCCATTACAGTGCAACCAACGAGCCGACTGTGTTTAGGCATATGGGTGCCTGGCATATCTTGAAAGATAGTCCGAAGTTTGCCGATGCAGGCGAAGAAGTTCGTGGACCCAAAAAGACAAAGATCTCTGCTTCTGGAGAGTATGTGACGTCTTCCAACACTGATTCAAGCGCGGGGGAGGATTTCAGAGTGGAACGTACTCGCCCAATGGGCCAGAAAGCGGCAAAGAGGCTGAGTAAGGGAAAAGGAAAAACAAGCACATCCTCTGAAGATAACAAGGACGAGATTGAGCAGAGGCTTCGGGTCCTGGAAGAACAGAATAAGAAAAAACTCGAAGGCCTAATGAGTCTTGCCGCGACGCGTGAGTACAAAATACTCATGAAAGATACTTCGAAGATGACTGAAGAACAACTCCGTATCCATCTCCATATGTGTGATAAAATTAAGAAAAATTGGGGGATGTAGTTTAAGTTTAGTTCGCTGTTACTTTGCCTAGTATTTCTGAAATTTTATTTTTTGTAATCGTGTTTTTCAATATATTTGTTGTGTGCTTCCGTTATTAATCAACCGTTATTGTTTACGTTTCGTTGTTAAAAAGTTGTCGTTGTAAAAGTAGCCATTTTAAAAGTTGTCGTTGTTAAAAGTAGCCGTTGTAAAACTAGCCGTTGTAAAACTAGCCGTTGTAAATATGGCCGTTGTAAAAGTAATTGTTGTGTGCTTTTATTTTCTATAAATAGCAACCATTCGGATTGTTGTAGCTCTCATCCCAAATCTTTTTGCTTTAGTCTCTGCTTCTTTCATTGACTTCATATTCTTCTCTCAAAAATGTCTTCGTCTTCTCACTCGTTATCCGGGGAAAGTGATAGTGAGAGCCTTATTGAATTCTTAACTGATGATACGACTGAGATAGAGATACAGTCGTTGCTTCAAAAGAAACAGGAGATGTTTGGTGGTGCAGGGAGTTCTACTGGCCGGGTCAGGAAGCGTAGGACGTATGTTGATAGAGGTCGTGAGGCGGGTCATGCAAGACTCTTCCTTGATTACTTCGCTGAAGATCCGATCTACGGAAGCGACATATTCCGCCGGCGCTTTCGTATGTCAAGAGAGTTGTTCATGCGGATAGTGAATGCGCTGGAGTCCAACTATGACTATTTCCGGTGGAGGGTCGATGCAGCTGGTAAAAAAGGGTTCTCCCCACTTCAAAAGTGCACGGTGGCTATTCGTCAACTGGCGTACGGTGGACCAGCCGACCATTACGATGAGTACCTACGCGTTGCCGAAACAACCGCCATTGAAAGTCTATTTAATTTTTGCCGTGGTGTGATTGAACTATTTGGTGGATACTACTTGAGGAAACCCAATGCAGGGGATTGTCAACGGCTCTTACAAATGCATGAGGAAAGACACGGCTTTCCCGGAATGCTAGGGAGCCTTGATTGTATGCATTGGGACTGGAAGAATTGTCCAGTTGCTTGGAAAGGTCAATTCACACGCGGTGATCATGGCGTCCCAACTATCATGCTCGAAGCGGTTGCATCAGCCGATTTGTGGATATGGCATGCATACTTTGGAGTGGCAGGATCTAACAACGACATAAACGTGCTCAACCAGTCTCCTTTATTCACGGATACTCTCAAAGGTTGCGCGCCTTCCGTTAATTTTACAGTTAATGGCAATCAATATAATCAAGGATACTATCTTACAGATGGAATCTATCCAGAGTGGGCTACTTTTGTGAAAAGCTTTCCATGTCCACAAGATCCGAAGCGAAAACATTTCAAAGTACTACAAGAGGCTGCTAGAAAGGATGTCGAACGTGCATTTGGAGTACTTCAAGCTCGTTGGGCAATGATTAAAGGTCCAAGTCGTTTCTGGTACAAGAATAACTTAAAGGAAATAATGTTAGCTTGTATTATACTGCACAACATGATAGTCGAAAATGAAGGAGATTCAGCGACTGATTGGTCCGACGATCCCAATTACGCTACGCCACCTCCACAAGTAAGTCAAGGGTCAACCGGAGCATTCAATGACTACATCCGGAGAGGTGTTCAACTACGCGATAAGCAAAAACATCACCAGTTACGCCAAGATTTAATTGAACATGTCTGGAACCGTTCCGGCAATTATTAGCAAAATATTAAGTTAGCAGCTC